>JADMLD010000682.1:0-4800000 GCA_017589585.1 Phylloscopus whistleri | reverse complement strand
GTCAAATCTCAGTATCTCTTGTGAGAGACGTGAGGTGGAGTTGCTGTCAGTGCCACTGATGTCAGGGGTTTAGCAGGTCTCCCTGCAAGGTAATGCTTAAACAAAGAATATGAGCCCCATGGAATGGGAGAAGGCAGATTTGGGAGTTTTTTATTTTATTTCTGGATTCTTTGGATGATTTAGGAGTACTTGAGACAGACTGTGCAGCAGGAGGGAGACACTGCTTGGTCATGCGACACAACGCACAAATGTGGGTGTAGAAGATGTCAAGGAAGAACCAGCTCTGTCTGAGAAAGAGCTGGCCTGGGGTGGCACATTGCCAGGTTTTGCATGCATGGATGGCAACCTGAAATTCATGTGGAAGGGGGTGGGAAGTCAGCTAAAAGGGAGTTTAGGTGTGTGGGCAGTGGTATGACAGGACAGTATCTTCACTCTGAATTTCTCTGCCAAATGGTGGGGCCATAGAGAACAGAGCTGCAGATATGGGGGAAGCTCATTAAGGTGTCAACTGTCCCAAAATGGGGCTGGGGTGCAGGGAAGGGTGAAAAGACAGATATGGCAAATGGCCACAGCAGGAATCCAGCAGGCAACCCAAAAAGCTTCTGTCAAAGCCTTCCTGGGAGTTCTTGACTGATTTAATCTTCGTGACTGTAGTCACATGTGCAAAAAATACAGAGAAAGGCTGGGGGACAGCTCAGGTTTCTCTCAGAGCTACTGTTATCTGTGGTTAATGAGATTAAACATGTTCCTAATTTCTGTTTCTACCTTGTTTAGTATTATCACATCTGTGTTAATTTTCATACTGCTGATTAGAGTGAAGGCTAGGAGAGAGAACATCAGACTTAAATCTTCTCAGTGCCTTCTGCCACATCCTGCTCCAGCAAAGCTGTGCCATGGCTTACTGATGTTGGTGTCATTGCTGTGCTGTCCCACACAGTAGTACAGGTGATTTTCATGGCAGTTGGAACTGAAATTAGAGCACTTGGAATAACATCTGTATTTGCTCTTTCTGTGGAAAACGTGTAGAGTGTTACTACTAGTTTAGAGGAGTTTTGGGTTTATTAAAGAAAAACAGAGGTGTAAGACAAATGCAGCAAAATATAACAAAAGGCATGGGATAACATTATTGGGAGGAGAGGAGGGGAGATTAGGGATGGTTAAAATGGAGCTTAGGAACTGTGACTGTCAGTACTGGGAGGTGTGTAAGAGGGTTACATCCTGGCAGACACATTGCAGCCCATTTCATGGCCACAGAAAGTGCTGGTGTATTCTGAGGTATTGTTGTATCACAGTCATTGCACAGAAGAACATCAAAGGTAAGGAAATACAACTGGCACTTCAGAAAATACCGAGTTTTTTGTGATAGCCATAGTTCTTATGGAAATCTGTGTCTCAGTCTCAGACTGGCCCCAAGACAACTCTGAGTCCTGGACAGGCAGGATGTGTCCTCATTGTGGGAGATTTCACTATGGCAGGTGTCAAAACTGTTTGCTGTAGGGTACATCTCAAAGTTTTAAGAAATCCTTTATATGCTTTGATTCAAGGCATAAAGATCTTGGACATCTGGAAGATCAAGGCTGTAGTCTTGAATTTACTTTCGTGTTCTATGAATAGTGGAAGTCATAGCAGAGGGAAAGTTTGATTGGCTGAAGATGTGAGGAAGTGCCACAGTATTTTGTACTGCTGGAATTTTCTTACATAATGAAGTTTCACAGGCAAGGTCCATCATTTTGCTGGATTGGAATCCTTTGCCAAGGATTGAGTTGTATAAATTATTGAAGCCGAGTCAGCTGACTCCTTATTATCAAAATTTATGAACTCATGGCTGGCAGGAGTGAAGTTTGTGTTGAGGTGGTTTTTTTGGTGGGTTGTTTTTTTTAGGTTACTTGGTTGGTTTGGTTTTGGGGGCTGCTGTTGGTTTGGTTTGGGGTTTTTTAGGGTGTTTTTTGTGGGTTTTGTTGTTGGGTTTTGTTGGGTTTTTTTTGTTGGTGTTTTGGGTTGCAATGCAAGATGTAACCAAAAGTGTGTATTCTATTCCCATCTGTTGAAACTGGCTGGGGAGGTGTTTTCTTTATCTCTTCCATGACCCATCCTCATAACTCCTGAGGGAAGAGGGCAGGTGTGTTCTGTCAGTGGGCCAGCTGTTAAAACCAGGTGGGGCCCTGTTCTTTATCTCTTCCATGACCCATCCTCCCTCCAGAGGATATCTGCTGTTCATGGGCCATTGAGGCTTCACTGCATGGCTGATAAATTCCATCAGCCCATGGGGAGATGCTCCACCCATGGGGAGGAGCCCAGCATTCCTACCTGGATAAAAGCTGAGATTCAGAACACCAGGACAGCCTGTTTGCACTGGATTCCCAGAGGGAGACCAGACCCATCTCACCACCACTGGACCTTCAGAGAAAACTACACCCTTCTACAGGATCATCTCTGCTCCAACAGAACCACCTCTGTCATTCCAGGGGAACTTAATTGGATTGCTCCCAACACCCTGACCAACAGGGTGTCAGGCTGCATTCTGACTCTGACAGTGTTTTCCTTGTTTGTTTGTTTGTTTGTTTTTTTGTACCACTACATTTTTATTTGTAGTATTCCTCCTAAAGAACTGTTATCCTTATTCCCATATCTTTGCCTGAAAGCCCCTTCATTTGAAAATTATAATAATTTGGAAGGAGGGAGTTTACATTCTCCATTCCAAGGGAGGCTCTGGCTCTCCCTGGCAGACACCTGCCTTTCCAAACCAAGACTTTTGGGGTTTTTGTTTGTTTTGTTGTTGGCTTTTTTTCCTTCTCCTCTTATTTCCCTTTTCAAAGGCAAACCTCATATCAGACACTTGAGTGAAATTATAAGGTAATTTCCAGCTGGGATTTTAGATTTCCTTTTCCTCAATTTGGAAATTTAGAAAGAATGAATATAGTGGCAGAGCTAGAGATTATTTTGTTTTAATCACAGATTAGTGTGTCTGGGTTTTGGAAAGGACTTTACAGCAGGTCTCCCCAGCTACTGAATATTGACTGCAGGTGTTGAATGCAGTTGTCAGTACTGGCTAAACAGCATTTTGAAATAGGAAATGAAATTTTCTATTAGAAATTGTCATCAGGAGAAGGTAGAAAGAGGAGCTGATTTCTAGGCCTTGTATAAACAAGTGTTTGAGGATGTTCCTGTCTGGTAGCAGCATGTTAGTAGCTGTTAGTGATTTATTTTTCTTCTAAAATCCATTTGCAGTGTTTTGAATACAACAGAAGTCACATGCAGCTGTTTTGTAGCCTGTCACAACTGAGAATAGCTGGAATCTTACAGTGCCAGTAGGAATATTTTTCCATCCACACAGAACAAGCACAGTATTAAAATACTGTGGTTCTAGCAAAATAATGTGGTTCTAGCAAAATACATAGCATGCTTTTTATTTAGATCTCTCTATACCCCATGGTATTGAATGTACAGTTGCATATGTTTGGCACTGCAGTTCAAATATGTTCATGTAGCATTATCAGAATATCAGGAAAGTCACTTTTCTTTGTGGGCATTTTGGCTCATTTTTGTGCTTCATTTTATGCCAACCTCACGTGTGCAAGGGGATACCTTTGAAATGTATCCTGGCCCCTAGCTTTGCCATTTCAGTTGCATTCCCTGTATCTCCAGTAACATTTATGAGCAAAGACAGCTGACCTTTACAGAGTGAATGGCTAGTTGCATGTGTAATTAGAGCATTAATAGTGCTATGTCTCATTTATTTACCTCAGGTTGTAGAGTCATAGCGAGTGCCTGGTGGTGACTCGAGTACTGCTACAATAAATAAAATTCAGAAGCCACATCAAGATATTTTTGAGAGACCTGGTTGATTCACTGCAGGAGAGAGGCTTAGAGCAAAATAATATTTATGCAGTGTGTGCTCTCTAGGGATGGAGAAGCAAAGGAGTGAGCAAGGTTCTTAGCAGACTTGCTGTACATCCAGTGCTCAAACTCCTGGGAAAAAAAAGAAATATCTCTGTTAACCTGTTCTTTTTATCTTTGTCCATTCTACTCTTTTCTCCTGTTTTCCCTTTAAAATGTGTGTAAGGAATTTGAAGTCATGTGTGTCGGCAGGGAGCTGGTTTCAGCGTGGCTCTGACTCCACGTGCAGAGAATCCTCTGAGTCCTTTGCACTTTCACTTGTGCTGGCAAGGTCCCAAAGATCTGCTGCAGCTTTTGCCATTTCCAGGATTAGCTGAGTAGAGACTGGAAGAGTGGAGGGAAGAGGTGGCTAGAGAAGGGTCCTTCAGTGCAGTACAACCCTGACACTCAGCAGGGTGAGGGAAAGGGTTTGATACCACAGGCAGGAGTGATGGGAAATTGTGCTACTCGACTGTTGTTCCAATTATTAGCTTGGAGAAGCCCACCTTTGGGACTGGCTGTCTGTCTGAGTCCCCATGGAGAGGCCAGGGAGTGCCAGCTGTGGTGGCAGCTTGGACAGCTCTGCAGGAATTGGGATGACAGTTTGTTTCAATGAAGCCTCCAAGCACGTTTAATTTCCAACAGCCTAAGCTGGATTTGAAATAACAGCAGAAAAGTGAAAGGTTTACAGATGACCCTGTACCTGTCCTAGCATTTAGCTGTAGACTGATGCTTCAGTACTAAATAATTCAAGCAGAGGTGTGTTATATTGTTTTCATTTTAAAGAACAAAATTGCTTCTGGAGATTTGTACAGTAGTGGATTCCCCACTCACTGGGCTGCCATTGCAGGCACACAAGTGGTTCATGCTGCAGCTTGACTGATGGGCACTGCTGATGCTTGAGGAAGGAAACCTTGATTATTTAATTTCCTTGAGTGTTCTAACACAAAGGATGGCTTTATCCCTTCTGAAGAGACCTGGGAACAGATAAAGATTGTTCACATTGAATTAAAAGATATATTAGAAATAATCAGGATGTAATAAAAGACAAAATGTCCAAAGCCATACTGATAGCTCTCTTCTATTTTTTCTTTCCCCCCCCACTTTTCTTTTAGTTGTATAGGAGAGGGAGGGAATGAAAGAAACACTATCCAAGCCTCTTTTTGCCAACAACCCCTCTTGAATAAAGAGGGACTGGAAGAACTGCTCTGCTGCAAATGGTGTCAGGTTCTATGCATCAGTGTGAGTTCAGTTCCCAAGGCTTATGTGTAAGATTCAGCATTTTGGTAACAGCCACACACAAAGAGGAAAATAAGCAAAACCGCACTTCATTTAGCCCCTTAGACTTTTTATTTCCCAGCTAGAAACATAAATAAGCTTGATACAAGTGCCTATGTGTCAGTATTGTGTGCTGAGGACCCTTAGGATTGAAAATTTCTGCAGGTTCCATTTCTGTTGTAATAATGAGAAGCCTTCCTGTGAGGAGGATAGCATAGAGATTATAAAACTGATTGTCTTGTGAAGGGGGTTCTGGAACTGGTGTATGTAAGAAAGACATGGCTGCAGTGTCAGAGGCTGCTTTAGGGTAGCACATGGAGTAGATGAGAATTGAGCCTGTAATACCTCTAATCCAAGCACAGCACCTGTTTGGAATTAGGAAGAAGTGTTGAAGTTTAAATAAAAAAGTAGTGGAGGTCTTAATTTCCTATGTAGGGAGCAGATAGCAGGTCTGTCAGGAATCTCTAATCTGGCAGTGCATATTAAAGAGAAAGTCACTGAGAAGTGGTTGATTCCTGTCCTCAGCCTGTTCCCTACCCATGCCCATGGATATCTTCTCTCTCAGTTGTTCCAGTTTCAGAGTCCAGAAGATCACTTGCCGCTCCCTGGAGCCCTGAGGTTATTTCCTGTATAGATCAGACCATTAAGGTATGAGGGTTCCTGCTGTCCTTCCTTGTGTACACCACACTGAATCAATGGAAAAGCTATTAGAAGATACTGTGTCACTTTTTAGCCTTTTTTTTTTTTTCCTCTTTTCTATCAAGAAATTCTGCACAGGAAGAAATTGCACAGAGCCAGCCTTCCAAACTGCAGTTTAGAATTTGTTTGGCAGGTGCTCCCCAACCCGAGTTAGGCCAATGCCCCAGAATAAGAGTTCAGGCCTCCCTGCACTGCCCAGGCCTGAATTGGCAGCACATCCTGGAGTGTCTGCTGGCATCTGCCCTGTTGTTCCTCAGGAACAGGCTGAGCACTCCCACTGTGCTGCTCTTTTCCCTCTTTAGCTTTTTCAGATATTGAGGACAGTTGTGTGAATCACATCCTACACTTCCTTGCCCTCCGTCCATCACCCCTGGTTTTGGTGACCTCCCTGTTTTATCTGCTGCTTTTAGGCAGTGGTTTGGTGATGCTGAGCTCCAGCAAAACTCCAGTTTTGTACTGAGCAGCTCCTGGTGCAAACTGTGTTGTCTGACCACACACTGATGGAGTTGTGCAAAGGCTGCTGTGCTTTGTGTCATCTGGATTCATGAGAAATTGGGAGATGGAGCATTTCTCTTGGGGTTTGTGTGCTTTTGAAATTGGGCTGGTTCATGATGCTGCCCATAGCCTATCGTGACATGCTGTGACTCAGCTGAACCCCAAGGGAACTTCAGGGCAGTGACTGGGGGCTCCTGTGCCCAAAGCTGCTTTTCCCTCAAACCACCAGGAAAACAGATCTGAAATTCTGCCTCTGCACTTTTGTACAGTATCAGGGAACCTGACTGAAGTCTTATCGAACCCATTGCAGCAATAGAAGTACAGTTGCTCTTTGGGCTCAGGAAGATGGCAAAACATCCATTTAGGTTCCTTGCAAGTTTGTGATATTTGATCACAACTCTGAAATTTTAGACTGTGTTTTTAAATCATCACCTAAATTTTGCAGAAATTGGTGCTTTCAACCCTACACGGCTTTCATTTTACAAGTGTCTGTCTCTAAAATGTCTTAAAAGGTACAGTTCTGCCTCCCAGTTCTAGACATAAAGAGAAGATTTAACTTATTCTTAAAGTTCAGAAGGAGAAATCCAAAGGTAAACAGTTGGTTGGTATATCAGATGTTACTTGGTATGTGTATCTGCTCTTTATTTTTGAATTTCCCTTTCTCTGCTCCTCCAGGTGTCATCTTGACATGAGTACATTCAATCTTGGCACGAAGAAGTGTACAAAACTTACTTGAAGGGTGGAGAAAAGAAACGGCAGCATCCTTGTGTGCATCAAAATGCCTTGTAAAAACTCTTCAGAGAGTGAGAATTCAATTCTCTGAAACAATTTTCATAAGCACTTGGTACAAACCTGAAAAGCAGCACCTCTGTGCACTGTGCAAGCACAATAGGCACAGATGATAGTGCAGTTACATTAATACAGAGAATGGGAATGCCTGATCAGTAACATAGGATAGAAGAGAAGCTTTTGGAAGTGTCCTGCTCAGAGGTGGCATTAATCCAGTAATACCCAAGCAATAAACACTGTAAGGCCTGGTTAGTCTTGAGGGTGTTTGGGCTTTATTGTGGCACACATCATTTAATGAACTTTTGAAGAGACCTCTAGGCAACAGCCCAAACTCAGAAAGGCAGAGGGGAAAATTCTGATGGACAGTCCTACTGAGCTAGAGCACAGTGGCTGTGAGGAAAGGCTGCTGAATGGGCTGATGGCTGAAAGAAGCAAAGCAACCGCACTTGGACTCACTCGTGGGCTCTTTGTCCAAGTTGGAGCCATCTCTTTCTTTAGGAAGTTATTTGTGTTGGAAATGAGGCCATAGCCAGGCTGGAGCAGGAAGGAGGGGGCGGACAGTGATCTCAAAAGGGAGTGCTCTGGGTGCAGAATGACAGCCATGCAGAAGGAGCTTGGCTGTGAGGGCAATGAACTTGGCCAGGAAGCTCCTCCAGCCCCTCCTCTGCTGAAAATCTGGTGCCATGCAGGAGCTTTGGAGCCTGGCTGAGGGGCCTGGGCTGGGCACGGTGTGGGGCTCCTGCACATTCAGCTACAGAGCCAGCTGCCCTCCTGAGCCCACTTGTCCCCTCCTGCAGCCTTCATGTGCTTCACAGAAAGACAAAAATGTGCACTCAGCAGAGGAGTAGTTGTCACCCTGTTCCTCTTCCTGGCCTGGAAGAGCAGCATTCACTCTTTCCAGTTGTTCCTGAGCACTTCCCCAGCATTGTATGAAGGGCTACTGATCTTTCCTGCCATGTTACTGTGTCTGCTCTGCTGAAAGGGATGCTGAAGCAGCAAAGAGGTGTAAGATTTTTTCCCAGTGATGTAAATTGTCTGTATTGAAGTCAATAAAGTAAACAGAATTTGTGTCTTCCTTCCTGTGACCTTTAATGTTTGCCTGTATTGAAGGTGTCTGTGACACCATTTGTGGCTTAACTTGGCTATTGGATGGAAACAATTTCAGTCTCCTGCTCTGATTCATAGGTCCCTAATGACAGGTTACATGTTAATTCTTGTTTTCAGCAGTTATCATGCAGTTGTGTTTTCACTGGGACCTGATAGCAAACATGAGTGGAAAGAGCTTCACACTAAGGTCTAATAGTGCAGCAGTGATACTTTTTATTTGCCTGTCTGAAAACAGTTCCCCCATAGTTATTGTGGGCCTTTTCTAACACAAATCTATCAGAGGTGATTGTTCTTTGCTTGTTTTTTCTTCTGTTTCACTACCTTTAACAATGCTTTATATAGCATCAATTTTGTTGCTGCTCCATCATCCCCATGATTATTACCATAGGGCATAAAGTAGCAAACTCAGATCACAGCTGTACTGTGCAGGAGCTGTACCAATGTGAGTAAAGGGAGTCTCTGTCACAAAGTGTTAGTAGTGTCTGGAGAGCCGAGGCAGACAGGAACAGGCACGATTCAGCAATGTGCCCCCACTGCACAAAAGCTCACTTGTGGTGTCGGGTACAGAGCAGTGCTTCAGACAGGAAGGGAGGGACACACTTCTTGTGCACAAGGTTGCAAGATCAGAAAGGATGAGCTCTTGCTGCCCTTCTAGAGATCAGTGCCTTTAAAATAAACTGGCCTTGCATGTGACAGAAAAAAGTTCAAGCATCTAGATAGGCAAAGGTCCCTTTCTTACCTTGGTGGGGTCAGAAGTGTGTGTAGTATTTAAGAACATTCAGAGTCCCTGTAAAAGTCCCCATTGCTTCAAATCTCACTTAGCTTACAGGATTTGCAATGTACCCACCTGGAAGTCTCTTCCCCCAGAAGCTGGTGGCAGGTTATTGTCCTTAGCAGGGAAATTCTCTTTTTAAGAGTTTTACAAACACGTAAGAAAAATTTGCTGTTTCCCATCCAGAAGTGGGTAAGGTAGACCTGTCTCCAGCTCAGATTCAAAATCCCTCCTTACTGTCATCCAAGGCCCTTCCAGTTCCAAGGGACCAATTTCTTCTGTATTCCTCAGCCTAAGAAGTTGGACAGCCCAGAGAAGGTGAAAATGTCATGATGGATTCTCATCCTTTGGCTGGAGGTTTTTGCATTTGAAGGTCATCTTTGAGCCCCAGTGCCTGTTGGTGCCAGTTGCTAGCAGGACGATGGTGCCTCGCTGACTTTGCTCTCTGCTCTTTCTCCACAGCTCCTGTATGACAACCCCAAAGCCCGGCAGGAAGTCGAGTATCACTGGCGAGCCTCGGGGTGTCCTCACATTGTCCACGTCCTGGATGTGTATGAGAATATCCATCATGGAAAGAGATGCCTGCTCATTGTCATGGAATGGTATGGACCAGCAGCAGTCCCTCAGCAGGCACTGCCTTTGGAGGGATGGAGGGAGCAGGAGAATGTGTTGGCTTAAGGTGGCAGCTGGGGGATTTCTCAGCAGCACAATTTTGGTTTGCACAGAAAATCTCTTGTTCCCTTTATGGAACTGGTAAGGAAATGTGCAGCTGCTCCAGGCATCCTGTGTGCTGGAAGAATGAGGAACCTTTACCAGAATATAAGTTTTCATTGTGCTCCATAGCAATTGTCCTCATAAAGCATTGACTGATTAATACACCTTTGACAGATGTCTCTGCCAATACATTCTGCTTTGGTTGTGATCAGCTTCCAACTTCAGATGTAAATCCAATGATCCAGTGTGATCTGTCTTGTAACTATTTTGACTCTAACTTTCCCCATTCTCTCCCTAGTCTGCAATACCACAGTCATTGTCCTTTAAACTGAGGACAAATTAGTAATTCTTTTAGGTGTCTTTGGTTCTTTCTTTTTCTTCCTCTCCACCCTTTACATGAAACAAGATTATTGTTAGCCTCCCAGTGCTGGCATATCTGACTTCCCATCTTTGTGTGTCGTGTTCCCTGTGACAAGATACATTAAACTGAAAGCATAAAAACACCTTGGTCTTATTTTGTTTTCTATTTATGCCATACCAGAATGGCTTTCTGCATTGATGCGAGTGAGTGTGATTGTTTAGGAAGCACTGGCATAGGAGGCAGCCTGTAATCTTTATCTGTTCCTGCTGTGGTTCCATGAGATTATATGGATGCACAGTCAGGTGTTAATTTTGTCCTTTCTTCTAAAATAAGGTGGGTTTTTTGTCTTTTTTGTTTCAGCATGGAGGGAGGAGAGCTGTTCAGCAGGATCCAGGAGAGAGGAGACCAAGCTTTCACTGAAAGAGGTGAAACATCACAAGTTTAATTTTAAAGTTTGTGAAAGATTTTTTCTTTCTTCTCCATTTCTCTGTCCCCTGTTTCCTTTTAGGATTTTTTCTTTGATTTTATTTATGGTGGTGTTTGTTGTTATTATTGTTATTTATCCCACCGTGTGTCAAGAGTGATTATGAAAGGTTCCTGAGAACCAGGAATTATGAGAATTGGCCGAGTTCAGGCAAAATGTGGAACGTTTAGAGAAATATCTTTCTACAAATCTGCTCAGCTTTTTCATTTCTGTACCATGAGAGCATCTGTTCCTCTGATCCCTGGTCTCGTGCCAGACCACCTCTGCCATGATCAGTGCAGCTCCTGCTGTGACCTCTCCCTGGCTGTCCCTCAAGCAGCGTCACTGCACACTGTTGGTCATGAGTATAATGAGCAAATCACATCTGATGAAACGTCTCCTATTCAAGGGTTTTAAAGCACTACTTGAAAGGAAGTGTTATTAACCACAGTGCACACAAACCTGCCTTCTGTAGGAGGGACTGAGCACCTGTAAAGCCCTGCCTTGAGGCAGGGGCAGAGCTTGAACTAGTCTTGCCATTTTTATTGTCTTTGCTATTTATTATTGACAGAGAACCACGGGTCTGCTTGACTAGGGTTTTCCTTGCCCTCTCACAGCAGACAAGAGCTTGTTTCTGCTCAGAGTAAAACCATTCATATTTGTAAGGTGATGGTCTTTGTAACTATTGGCCTGACAAAATGATTAGAAGCAGAAAAATACACACCCAGGCTTGTAAATTACTGTGACTTACTTTGCAGATCTGGTGTAGAGGCCAGTCTGTTTTCTTCTCCTGTGTTTCCTAGCCTGGGATGAATCCTTTTTAGTCCCATAAGAGACTTGTGCAGGGAAAATGAGCAGTTTTAGAAAGTTTATTTGTGCTTCTCTAGGTTCCAGGGAGAAAACTGGTTCCATGAACATTAGCAACTGCACTCTACTAAAAACATTATTTTTCTATGTCATATAGCATTGTGTAACATTGTAAATACTTACTTAAAAAAAACCAACAAAACAAAAAACATCTTCATTCTTTTCTGAGGTAAATGAGCCCTCTGCCACCGGATTCCCCAGGTTCACTGCCTGTTTATATAGCCACAGCTTCCCATTAGGACCTGGAAAGAGGAGGTTGTGCAAGGTTTTCCCCAAAGAGTCGGAGTGTTTCACCATTCTGATTGTCCTTGTCTGAGATTGTATAATTTCAATATCGAGCCATGTGAAAAAGGATTCCAGGCTGCAGTACAAGTTCTGCCTCTGTAGAACCCAAAGAATCAGGCTGAAGTTTCTATTGTTTCCCTGCAATGGAGATGTGATATAGTGCTCACATGGGAATGTCATTCCTCCCTGCTCAGAAACCCCTCCCTGTGTAACTGAACCCTTCCAGACTCCCAGAGCACTGCTCTTGCAAGGCAGCTCCACCACTAGAATTTCCCACGGGGACTGTGTTAAATTTTTGAAACATATTATTTCAAAGGTGGCAGTTTGGTCTTTGCTGAATAGAACTGTTGATTTTGTTCCTCCTGATGAAAAACTTCCAAAGACAGTGAGGACTTAAGATGTGACCTATCTTAAAATTACTATATTGTTATGTAGCTTTATTTTTAGAAAATCTGATAGATCATCCTCCTACCCCTGAACTACAAGCTGAAAGTTAAATTTCTGTCTCAAACAATCAAGGACATGTCCTGGGCAATTAGAGACAAGGTTCTGGTTGGGGCTCCTTTCTTAACAGTTGCTGCTTGTGTACCTGTTCTGCTCTTGCTGCTTTTTTTGGTAGCAAATTAAAGCACGAATTTCCAAGCTCCTGAGGAGTCTGAGCTGCAGCGCCTGCTCAGGAGGAGACTGAGCAGCAGGGCAGTTGGGGGCTTGGTGCCTGCAAACCCAAAACACAGCTGTTAGGGCTAATTTTAGGGTTTCTCTAGTCTTGACGCTTGCCCCGTGTTCCAGCAAGCTGTTTGTAAGCCATAAGCATTCCCAAGCATGTCCCTGAATTACAGTGGGAATGTTAATGTGACCTTTCTCTAAAATTGTATTTATAGAGGCCTCTGAAATAATGAGAGACATTGGGACAGCCATCCAGTACCTGCACTCCATGAACATTGCACACAGAGACGTCAAGGTGAGGCCCCAAGGTGTGTGGGCTGGGGATTAGGACTTATGGCAGGAAGAAAACTGGGCAGCAGTGATCTGAACAGAGCTGGGCATGCAGTCAGATGGTCAAAGTGTTCCTGTTCGTCTGCCAGTGTGAGAAAGGATTTGCTCACTAGTTTGCAACTAGTCCAAGGTTGGAATATTCATGTGTGCTAATGCCTTCCAGTTGTGTACGGAATGCAGAAAAAACCTCATGATAGTCAGATGCTTAGTTAAAGAGATACTGCCCACTTGCTATCCATTAATTAGCAAGAAAATAGCACTGCTTCAAGTGAACCTATAACTTAGAGATTCCTCTATGTACAGTCTTTGCCAGTTATTAGTTACTTTCAGCATTATACTTGTATTAAAAAAAACAAACCCAAACCAAACCAAAACAAAACAAAACAAAAAAAAAAAAGAAAAAAAAAAAAAAAAGAAAAAAAAAAACAAACAAACACCCAAACAGCAAAACTCCCTTCAGAAAAAGGGGAAACTTCTGGGAGGAGTAATATCAAGTTCATGCATCTAACCCACTTCAATAACTGTGTGAATATTTGGGAAAATAGGGAGATCTCAGTTCCTGCCAGTGTTTAATGAGGTAAAGTTTGAACCCCAGTCTCGTTGTAGGGGTTTGACAGAGTCTGTAGGGTTGTGCTTTGTGTTCATGCTCTGAAGTGCACAGCACAAGCAAAGCCAAGCTCGCTGCACCCCAGCACTTCCAGCGCAGGGACACGGCGAGGGATGGAATGTGCTGGAGAGCAGGGCATGTAATCATAGACTGAGGCATCAGATCAATTCCACAGCTCTGAGCTGGTGAATTTTCTACAGATGTTTGTGTGTTTAGCTGGAGGGAGAACTGACACATCGTGGTGTCACCAGGGGGTAAACTGGGAAATGAGCTGAACTAATTGCAGATCATGGAAATACCCTGTTGTCCCTGTTCTTGGGCACAAGAGCTTGTATTTCCCTCTGTGCCACTTCTGCCTGTGTGGAGCAAAAATGGAATTAACTCAGGTTTCAGGAGACAGAGGAGGGGGAAGCAGCAAAGGGACTGTGTCTGTATCAGTTAATTTTGATGGAGTTGTATCAGTTGCTCATGGAGGGTTTGGCTGAGGATTTCCCTTGTCCTGCCCCTCGGGTGCTTGAGGATCAGCTGCTGCCACCACACAGATCAGTCTCAGGAAGTGCAGGGAACTGGGAGAGGTTCAAGAAGCCAGAGTGGATGCCCATTGGACAAGGTCTTGTGGTTAGCTCTCCCAAATACCTTGCTAAGAAGGATGTTGATGTTTAGTCTGAGGAAAAGTGCTGCATGTTGGGAGGGGACGTGCTGTGTGTTTGCTGGGGTTAGAAGTAAGAAGTTTGGTGGTGATAGAAGTAAGAAGACCTAAATGTTGGTAGTGGGTTTCACCTGTCAGCTTATTAGAGACATCTCTTCATTGTCCTGTTTATCCTCTTCTGGTGACCCTCCAGCCTGAAAACCTGCTTTACACATCTAAAGACAAAGATACTGTGCTCAAACTCACAGACTTCGGCTTTGCCAAAGAAACCACTGTCAATGCACTGCAGACACCCTGTTACACTCCTTATTATGTGGGTGAGTTATCCAAGGAACATTTCTTCTGTTTCAGTCATTCCTTCCCTTCTATTGTGGATGTAATGTGAAGTGTTATCCTCCAGGATTTAAACTGGGATCCAATCCAATCCTAGTCTGGTTCCAGTACAGTTCAGTGCTCGTGCTTTCTGCCCTGGTGGCAGAGGGAACAGCCTTCACAGGAGATACAAATGAAGATATACAAGGAGAGAGAAGGAATTCCTCCTGATTACACTTGAAGTAATCCTGATGTTTCCTCTGAATGGTGCAATAAAAGC
The DNA here is from genome assembly GCA_017589585.1 of Phylloscopus whistleri. Taxonomy (NCBI): domain Eukaryota; kingdom Metazoa; phylum Chordata; class Aves; order Passeriformes; family Phylloscopidae; genus Phylloscopus; species Phylloscopus whistleri. The sequence goes on along the minus strand of JADMLD010000682.1, from coordinate 4,785,450 downwards.
CATAATTTGAATTGAGATTCATGATATTTGGGTGTTTCTGTGCAAAACTTTCCTTAGCTTAAATTAATGCAATAAAAGAGAAGAGTATTGCCTCAGCTGTAAAACTTCTTTAAGCTGGCAAATTGAGGAATTAGTAACAAAGAACTAACATGACTTAATCATAGCAGAATTTTTCCTTCATTTTGTCCAAAGTTGAAGCACTGTGTAATGAATGCCACAGCAGACTGTCCTTTATGCACTCATTTTAGTCTTGAGTTAATAGTCATTCATCATATGATTTGACTGGGGCAGTCCATGCTTGGAATTTCTTTGCTGGAAAAAGAACTTAATTTGTTCGAAAAAATTACTTCTCTGATTAAAGTTTGTATAGTTTTCTGTATTGAAAGAGACTTATTCACTGGGAGCAGATAATCACATTAGCAATACTCTTTTTCTGATGCCTTCTGTATTTTTGTAATCTGGGTTTAGTGATAAAATGTTAAGTAGTTTACACACATATGTTTTTATGCTTTTATATTTGTGTATAAACAAGCTGACATTTCCCTTCTCAACACCTTTTTATAAACCAGCATGATTGCTCATATGTTTAAAGAATAATTTTCCTTACAAAATCAAGCTCCCTGCCAGTTTACCTGCCCCAGGGGACAGAAAAAATCCCCTCTAAATGTATCTCTGTCTAATGTTGTTACTTAGTGGAAAAAATATAATGCTCAGGAGGCCAAAGAAAAATACAATGCCCTATAGCTGCTGGAGCTAAACACACCACCCAGATATCATTCAAAATTTTATCACAGCTCCAGTAGGGCCTTTCTATTCTGATTGCTGGAACATATGCTCCTGCTTCTTTCAGTGCAGTGTCTCCCTGTACACATTTAGCTGTAGCTCCTTCTGCTTTTTGGTAATCTTAGTACTCCCTTGAGCAGAGAGACACCAAGGTGAGGAGTAGGGCATTTTTCCAACTCTGTTCCTCCTTTTTAAAACTACTTTAGATGCCTTTAGGAACTTGTCAATTGAAAGTGCTACCCAGTTCCTGCAGTGAGTTGCATTTTTTTAGTGCCTCTGATACCTGTTGTTGAAGTGTGCTGCTACTTAGAAGGTGATAGAGATGGAGAGAAATACCTGGTACTCTGTTTACTTGTGGTTTTCATCTTCCCCAGCCCCAGAAGTCCTTGGTCCTGAGAAGTATGACAAATCATGTGACATGTGGTCATTGGGTGTCATCACATATATTCTGTAAGTATTTGGGAAGGAACTTGGTGAACAGAAAGAGAGCACAACTTGTTCAATCTGCACTGACAAGTAATTGTTCACTGGGATCGTGCAGCCTGCAGTAGAATACAAGCTGGAATAAAACTTTTTAAGAGGTGAAAGGACTTCTCTAGTTAAAAAATTCTTTTGTCCATTCTTACAGCCTGTGTGGGTTCCCTCCATTCTACTCAAACACCGGTCAAGCCATTTCTCCAGGGATGAAGAGAAGAATTCGGATGGGGCAATATGGATTCCCCAATCCAGAGTGGGCTGAAGTATCAGAGGAAGGTAAAAATCCTCCCTGGTGTTGATGAGTGTGAGCATGGTGGTGTGCAGTGCTGCAGTGCTTACAAAGAGACTATTGCTAAAAATCTGTCTGAGCTTTTGCTTCCCTTTCTTCTACAGTTTAAATCAATTTTTTGTAAGGTGCTGCCAGAGAATGACTGGGAACTCAGATACCAGCCAGCAACCTCAGTGCTACCAGAAGTAAATGACTACTGAAAACTTCTTTCAAAATCCAGCTAGTGCTAGTGAATGCTGATATTAAACCCTCTGGAAACAGAAGTCTCTAATCCTGAGAAAGGAGACAGCCAGGACAGCTCCAATGCAGGCTGAACTGGAAGAAAGGCAAACTGTCCTAAAAACTTATTCAGTCTTTGCCCTCCTTGGTTATCCAGCCAGCAAGGATGGCAAGTATTCATGCTAGCTTTTTGGGATGTGGGAATTTGCCAGCCATCAGTTAAATCAAGGTCAACAATTTATTTTGTATTGATCAAAAGCTGCTGGGCTCAAATCAGTGTCCTGAAAGTGGATATTTTTGATTCCCTCTTATCCTGACAGTCTCATAAGCTGCAAGTCTCACTTGCCTGTCATATTAAAGAGAAAGGTCAGCAATGTCTGGGCTTATCTGTTTTTCTTACAAGCCCTTTATATTGCTGTGATCCTGGTTTTGTCTGCTGTTTAGCAGTAAAAAATTGTCCTTGGACCCTGCTGTGCTCTGTGGCATCTTCACCCCTCATTGGATCTCATGGCTGTGTGTGCAGCACAGCCTGCTGAACATTGTTGAGGGAGATGCTTTAGTCATGGCTTTCTGGCTAAACATTTTCTCTGCTTTGGGTCTTGTTCATATTCCAGCAGTTAAAAACAGACTAGAGGAGCTCAGTGAGAGCGTATGCACTTGGACTGTGTGGATGGAGATGGGGGCCCTCTACCTTCCATCCTATTAAAATCATCTCATCTGTGGGTATTCTTTAGGCTGATGAGGCACCTTCAGTGGGTTGCTGCTTTTTTGCCTGCTTTGTGCTGTCCTTGTCCTTTGCAGCCTCTCTCAACAAACTAAACTTGTACCTCTGGCAACTTCTTACAAGCATTTAGTCATCTTGCATGTGATGTTCCTAAAAGAGCACTCTTATTTAGAAGTTTTTAAAGGTTCCCTAAGGAAGTTTTGTATAAGTCCTTCTAAAGAACTTCCTTTGGATGTAGTGTTTCCAGTCTGTCCACCCACATTAATGGAACTCTTGTCTAGACTCTTACCATTTCATATTTCAATTATTACTCCTCTTGCTTTGGCAGATGCCATGTTCACAGAAAGCTGCTGCAAAGCCTGTTTGTGCAGTCCATTTATTTGACTTTTTTATCTTTTTAGTGGCCTCTAGTTGTCAAAGTTTGTTGTCCCTTTTTTCCACAGCCTGTGCTAGTTGTTGTCTTCCATCATTTCTCAGAACATCAACTTATGTATTCAGTTAGCTTGTTGCCATCTTTGAGGCAGGCAGCTTAGCAGCTTCCTGTTCCTGTGCTTCTCTTTTCCTCCAGTTGTTACTCTCAAAGCAATTAGTTTTGTGATGTAGAGAGCACAGCTGGAATCCCCAGTTCCTTTTCTTTCCTCCTTGCCTCTTGTTTTGGGTGTTTTCCTCTTTTGCCCCTTTAAACACAGTGACCTGCCCCACTGTACGTGGCTTCTTAACACGGTCACAGCAACTGGGAGGTGTTTTCAGCTCTGCAGAATTGTGTTTCTTCATTCAGCAGGTCCTTGTGTTCCCAGGGTTATTTGGGAATGCAGTCCTGGGCTACACCATGGCCTGTTGGTTCTGTTTTTCAGCGAAACAACTCATTCGCCATTTACTGAAGACTGACCCAACAGAGAGGATGACAGTCTCTCAGTTTATGAATCACCCTTGGATTAATGTGAGTCTTATATCTCTTTTTACACCATGAGTTGATTCTTACATGCAGAATTTAGGTATAGCTCCACACAGCACAGCAAGAGAAGGGCTGTTATTACTGTTGGTCCCTTAATTAACCTCCTGTGCCCTCCACAGAGGGTCACCTGCCCATAAAACCACAATTCTTCTTGGTGTTAGCAGAGGACATGCAAGGGGAGACACCCACAGTCGTGTCCTTGGCAGCAACAGCTGAAGATGTCTCTATATTCTGTGAGCAGGCAGTCTCTGTTGACTCTGCAGCATATGCATGTGTTACTCTCTTTAAAAACATAAAAATAAACTCTGTGTGCTTACTTCATCAGTGCAGGATTTAAAGAGCTATTATTAGTGGTCTCAGGCACCATTGTACATAGCTGTGTTAGGGTGAACATGCTCCTGTGCTCAGTGGGAATTCTCATCCTTGGCAGAGTTTGGAAATGCATGGGGGAGGAGCAAGGGTCTCTTATTGCCCTGGGAGAGATTGCCAGGTAGGGAGGTACACAGAGCTATTAATAGTCCCAGTTCAGGTTTCATTCTGTGAATTGGTTGAATTTACTTCTCCTTAAAAGAATTTTTTTGGGGAAAAAAGAAAGAATTACTTTATGAAGACATAAACATGGACTCTTCCAAATAAGAGACACAAATCCCAGAAGTTACAAGACTGAGTTTCATGATACCATCTCTGCTCTGTAGGTGTCCCTCAAAATAGTAGGTTATACTTCTCACATTTGTGTCTAAAATAATTCCAGTCTTCTTCTCGCTGCCCAAAAAATCATCAGCCAGGAACAGAATCACTTCTGCTGTAGCATGCCCTTTGTTCCCATAGTGCTGGTGTGTCTGTGCTGATCCTCAAAGGATGGGGCAGAAGCAGAAGTGAGGCTGATAGTCCCTGTCCCTACAATGCTTGCTGCAGGATCTGAAAGCCCTTGGAATCAAATGAAATGGAGCTGTAGGACATCTGATGAAGTAGAAAGGTGTTGTCATTCAAAGCTGAAAAAGCTGAGAAACTGGGTTTGTAAAGACTCTGTAGAACAGACCCCAGACAATGTTTCTGAATCTTTTTAACTAAATAAAAATGTAATCACTGCTCAGGATAAATACCTCCAGCTTTGAGTGTCTGAAGCCCCAAGAGGGTGTTTCAGAAGTCAGCAGGTGAGGAATTTCATGAAGTGAGTGCCTAAAAGCTGAGGAAGCTACCACCTACGGCAACATTTGTTACTTGAAATATGCACAGAGCCAATTAATGAGGAGGAGATTAGAGACAAGGTTTGCAGACTCTGCTGCACCTGCTCCAATTGGAGCCCTGCTCCAGTACCCTTCCTGGAAGAAAGCTGCAGGTTGGCTTTTTTTTCTGCTGAACCTATTGCTCACAGGGAGCAGAGGGAGGGAGAGGGAAAGACCAATACAGTGAATGTCTGTGTTCTCCCTTTTCCTAAATCCCAAAGTGGAAACATGTCTGGGGAGTTGCACAAGCAGTGGAGGAGGCTGCTTGTGTCTCTTTTCTTTTTTTTTTCCTCTTTTTTTTTTTTTTAAGGAGATGGATGGCAGGAGTATTTTACTGTGAACTAGGCAAAAATTGTCAGTTTAGGTGGAGTACAGACTCATTTAGTTCCTTCTGTGTAAGATATTTTTTTAACAAGCAGCAGCTCACAGCAGAAAGAAGAGCACCTTCCACAGGGACAGGGGCACCACTGAAACCAGTCTGCTTGTTTCCCATTTCTCTTGTCCCAGCTGTGTTTGATAAAACTGTACCCTGGCCAGCTAGGGTCCTTGTCCAGAGGATGCAGGAGTCAGGATTTCTGCTTCACTTCTGTGATTGCTGCACTGCTGCTCTGGGCTCAGGGGAACATAAGCACTGGTTCCAGTGTAGGGTTTGTTTCACAGGGATGTCCAGGCATCTCCTTAGACTTTGCTGACATGCAGCTATAGGATGCCACAGCAGCAAACAGCAAGTTTGGGTAGAAAGCATAAGGAAAATAGAGTATTCAAAAAAAATTTTAGTTTGAGTTATGGACTTGCAAGAATTGCCATGATTCTTGCTGCGTTTAGTCAGGGAACTGTGCTTCATGCTTTAGAAATTGTCCCTTGTTCTAATGTAAAGTATCTCCTGATCTTTCATGGCAGGTGAGCAGAGATCTCAGTTTCATGTGGATGCACTGTCTTCTGAGCTGTGCCTTGCTGGGAAGAATTGTGTCATTTCCTCTTTGGGGCTGACTTAGTCTGATGAAGTGGTAATCTCAGTTAATGCATACATGCAAGACAATGTCTCCTACAACAAATCCTAGGAGATAAAGGTCCAATTAACCACTTTAAGGCATTGATTAATGAATAGTGAAATGACAGTTAAAATGTAAAACATACATAAAAACTTATCCAACACTGGTTGGATAAATTGTTTGGACTGGAAGGAAGTAGAGTGAAAGAAGCTCAGCACTGATTTGTCTTTCTTTTTGTTCTTTAAATGTTGTATGGGGAATGTAGTCCTTTCCTCCTACACACATGAGTTCATTTGTGGAGTGATTGGAAGCAGGAATGATGAGGGCCATTGGAGGATGTTAGAGCAAGTCCTATGCCCTTCATACACAGAGAAGAGCAAGAAATCAGTTCCCAAATGTTGTTTTTCAGAACTCCTTTTGGTATTTTCCTTTGTTCTCAGAGATCAATGTCAGTGCCACCAACTCCTCTTCACACTGCACGGGTCCTGCAGGAGGATAAAGACCATTGGGATGAAGTTAAAGTGAGTCAATCCAAATTCAGATTTCTTTAAGTCAAATGTGATAGGAGATGAAATGTGCTGCCTTCTCTGGGGATGTGCATTTCCTTGGATACTGTGGCTATTTTGAATACAATCATGTCAAACAAGGGAGGCATGAACAGCCTTGGTTAGAACAGTAGTGTATATGATGACTGTTTAAAAAAGAGGGAATGCTATTTGAGCTTCATCTGGCAGCCTTACAGCTGCACCAGATATCAACAAAGATGCTGTTTATGATCAAAGGATTAATGATGCTCCTGCTGAGCCACTGCATCTACCCAGAGAGGAGAAGGACAGTGTGGGGCAGTTTGAACTTCATTACAGTGAAGAATGTGATGAAAACGTAGGGGACAGGTGGGAGGGCTGAGCTGCATTCTGGTTTTCTGCAGTGCCTTTGAATTGTGGAACTGAATAACCTTAGTCTTGTCTTCTTGTGATATTTGGTGGGGGGAAAAGGAGAGAAAAAAAATTGTCTTTTCCTTAATCTAAGCAGGTGCCTCACCTATTGTGTGTACCAATGACTGCTGAATGCTCCTGCAAAGTGAAACTGTAGGGCACACTGAAAGTCTTAACTCTTAACTCCTGCTGGCCTTTAACAGGTTGGCATGCTTTTACAATTAATTTGAATTTTCTGCACTTCAAATTCCTAGAATTTTGACAATTGCAACATTCCTGTAGTGTATTTTATTGATTACTGACTTTATTTAAATCACTGATGTGTAGTTTCAGCTGCTGAGCTATGTAATGGTAAAATTTTCTACGACCTGGGCAACATTTGCCTTCTGAGTCAGAGATCAAGCAGATATTTTCACTTAGCTGCCTTATTTTCCATGTTTCTGAGAATTTCTTATGCTTGTGCTTTTGTATGGGTCCCAGAGGTATTCCCTCAAGCTACCAACATATCCATGATATTGAATTGCTTTTCCTTTCCAAATGCTTAGGCATTTGTTTACTTAAACAGATTTTTCTTTACAACCTTATTAAAAAGTTTAAAATATTCCTGTACTGAAGCATGAATTCCAGCTAAGGCAATGTGTGAATTTGAAGCACATACTGCTAAAGATCTTTGTGTGGGGGCACAGAGCCAGCCAGGGAGCAGTGCTGGGCATAGGGACACGGTGGAGTTGAGGCCAGCAGAGCATAGTCCTGTGTGCTCCCGTGTGAAATGTGGTGTGAACAGCTCCTGCTCACTGAGCCCCTGGTGGAGGGCAGCCTCTGCTCCTGGTGCAGGGCTGGAGTTTAGGCCAGCAGAGCATGGTCCTGTGTGCTCCCTTGTGAAATGTGGTGTGAACAGCTCCTGCTCACTGAGCCCCTGGTGGAGAGCAGCCTCTGCTCCTGGGGCAGGGCTGGAGTTTAGGCCAGCAGAGCATGGTCCTGTGTGCTCCCTTGTGAAATGTGGTGTGAACAGCTCCTGCTCACTGAGGCCCTGGTGGAGGGCAGCCTCTGCTCCTGGTGCAGGGCCCCTCTCCGGGCTGCAGTGTGGGGTGGCCGTGCTCTCACTGCCTCAGGGGTTCACTACATTGCTTGCTTGCTTTCAGGAGGAGATGACCAGTGCTCTGGCTACCATGAGGGTGGATTATGATCAGGTGAAAATCAAAGACTTGAAAACGTCCAACAACCGCCTCCTGAACAAGCGCCGCAAGAAGCAGAAGCAGGCGGGCGCCTCCTCTGCCGCCCCTGGCTGCAACAACCAGTGAGGGCAGAAGCCAAGGACCTGTGGGGGAAGAGTACAAGTTAAACAGAGCAATTTAAAATCATATGAACACCTCAGCCCACACCACAAAGGCAGTGGGATGGTGAAGATGCTATCCTGCAAAGAGGGAACAGTGTGATAACGTTTTGATAACTTGAATCAGGGCTTTGCTTTTGAAGACTAATGGATCTGACATGATTCTGTTGCATATTGCAAGGGAAGGTACAGTAATGCCAGAAATGTTACAGGTTTTTGGTTTGGCTTTAACTGTGTAGGACGAGAGGGAAGAACAGGAGGCAGACTCAGCATCCTAATGCACTGAGGCTTTAAGAGCCATCTATAAGAGTAACTTCTGCTGCTGTTTTAATCTGGGGAATAGAACAGTGCCAAGTGTTCTGCTAAGAGTGTTTTAGTAGTTTAATAGAATTGGTAATAGTATCTATTTCCAAACTTACCTCCTATAGTTAAAGAATATCACCTGAACTGTAAACAGTTATTCTTGTTACAGGACAAAGCATCCATACATTTCCATTTCCATTTCCATGAAGTCTTTGTGTAGTCTCACGTGAAGATCTGAGTTTGTCATGGATTCCCATTTGATAACATGTAAATTTTCTGAGCTGTAGCCACTATGTTGTGTCTTTGCCACTGTCAGACCCCTCTCTTGTAATGTTTTCAATTTAACTGGTACTTTATGTGAAGAGTTTCAGTAAGGATTTAAGTAGTTGAAAGTATCCTGCAGAGAATATTGCTGTTCCCCTTGGATCCACAGCCTCCAGGGCGTGCAGCTGGACATGCAAGGGATTCCTTTAGAAGAGAGACTTCTGAAATTTGTAAAGAAGTGGCAAATACATGTTCTCTGAACTCTTCTGGTAATTATCTCCAGATCCTGTGCCTAAGATGTGCTGATCACAGCAAATTGTGGGGTGTTGGGGTTGGTTTGTTTCCTGGGGCAGGAGGGGGAGGATGGTACTTTATTTATGGTGATTTGGTGGTGTTTCATGATCCAAAGATTTTCACCACTTAAGGAAGATTACTTTTAAGTTACATCCACCCATTGTTTTTTTCCTATTTTAGTTCTTCTTATATCATGGGAGCCTGGCCTTGGTTTGCTGGTATGTTTCGTTTTGTGATCAAAATATTTTCTCTTGGTGTATTTTGGGGTTTGGCTTTATTTTTAGTTTAGGTGAAGCAAATATTTGTTAAAGTGTTATCAGAGTCTGGGATGAAAATTATGTGCTTCCTGTGATGCAGGCAAATACACCTTTGTGGTAGGCACACAGAGTACTGGTGTGTTAATGGGCTTGGAAGAATGTAAAAAGACAAAAAGGAAAACAGGGCTCCAGAGTGGATCTGAATTGTTAGATCAGTGACACACAGCAAAAGCTCAGCTCAAGGCTTTGGACCTCATCTGGGGAGCCCAGTTCCCATCTTCAGTGGTGAGTGAGACCTCAATTCTCCTTTGTGAACTGGTCCTAGGGGTTTGTAACACAATTTATTAAAATCAGTTTTTAACATTCCTTCCTCCTGTCACCCCTGTTTTTGTTGAGTTTGCATTGCAGAGTTTGCATTGCTTTGCAAGATATGTCTGTGTTGAAGGTGACAGGGAAGGGGAGAAGGAAAGTGTTCCATGATGTCCACATTAAATGGCTGCCCAACTTTGAACATTTTTATAAAATCACAAGGTTTTGGTTTTAAATATCAATCTCTGTAAAGTTGTATTTTTAAATTATTTAATGTTTCAGGTATCTGTGATTATAACATGTCCTGTAAGTTTTTGTTTTGCCATATTATTCCAATGAATTATGCAAATATTCTTCACTACCTGCAAATGAATACTACAAATGAAGAGTTGTGATGTGTTCAGGGTGCAACAGTTGGATTTAGAGCCGGGTCCAAGTTTCTGTCCCTTTATCTAAATTTTTTGAGGGAGGTATGTACGTTATCACTGCCATTCCATCTCTGTGCCCCATCAGGGTGATGGATGTTCCCAGGGAAGGCAGTGTAGAGTGTGCTGTCCTGTCTGCCTGGGGACAGTGCCACTGAAACTGCTGCAAACCAGCTTTTTTCCTCTGCCTAGCCCAAGGTTTGAGCAGGAGCTCTCAGTTCCCACCTGGTACCTCCTGGCTTGTCAGTTCAGTCTGGAGCTCAAAGATGTGTCTGATCCTGGTAGTTTTCTGTAGAAAACTTCTAAAACACACCTGAGCCTGATTCCTTTCTGTGTGATTCCAGTATTTACTGCAGATCAGAAGCTGGAACTGAGGCACCTGGCATAGCACCTCCAGCTTTCTGTCCCTGTGTGGCAGGACAGTCCCATCTCATTAAACTCAGCCTAACAGTTCTTGCCTTCTATGTTGCAGCAACAGCAGCCAGGAATGCTGTAAAGTCCTGCAGGAACCAAGAAGGGCCTCAAAATAGCAGACATGGAAGTGTATGCAAGTATTGGACAGAAGGGTTTGTGTTCATTGCACAGAGGGAAGGAGGACACTCCTTGGGAGCTGGGAAAGAGCTGCCCTGTGATGCTTGCAGCCTCAAACTGCTGCCCTGCTCCTGCCTTCTGTGGCCCAGTGGAGCAGGACAGCTCGTGTTTACCTGGAGCTGGGAGGGGCTGCCAGGGCCCAGGTTTGGGGAGTCAGCATTCCCCCAGCAGGGCCTGTGTGCTCTGTGGAGATGTGGGGATGTACAGAGTATCCAACAGATCTGCTCCCCCAACCCCACTGCACCACCTGCCCCCTGCCCTGCTGGCTCTGAGAGCTCCCCTAAACCAGCCTGCCCTCAGCTCCTCAAATCTGAACGTGCCCTCAGCTCCCCAAATCTGAACGTGCCCTCAGCTCCTCAAATCCGAACCTGCCCTCAGCTCCCCAAACCGAGCCTGCCATCAGCTCCCCAAACCCAACCTGCCCTCAGCTCCCCAAACCCAACCTGCCATCAGCTCCCCAAACCGAGCCTGCCATCAGCTCCCCAAACCCAACCTGCCATCAGCTCCCCAAACCCAACCTGCCATCAGCTCCCCAAACCCAACCTGCCCTCAGCTCCCCAAACCCAACCTGCCATCAGCTCCCCAAACCCTGCAGTATCTTGGGCCCTGCTCTGGATATGTCCCTCTGGCTGCCAGCAAGGCTCTGGGAGGGGAGGACTCTCCCCCTCCCTGCATTCACATGCATTATAAAGAGCTCTGGTGAGCTAGTGGTGGTGTTTGGGTCTTGCCTCTTCCCCCAGCCATGTCATATAATAGTCTTTTTAGAACCTGCTGCTCAGGATCCAAATTTATAGCCTGTTTTTAGAAAGGATAGGCTATTACAGAACTGATTATGCATTTGCATATTCATCAGCCATATAGAGGAGGTAAAGAGCTGGGAAGGGACAGAAGAAATGAATGGTCAATAGAGAAGGCTTCAAGGAGAGCACAGATTAAAAGGTCTATTTATTTTTTACAGCAGAAGCTAAAAAAAGGACTGTGCACAATTCCCCACCCCCACCCCTTTTCACAGCGATTGCTCATGGGCCACTGGCTCCCCTTGTGTTTCTCTGCACTGTGCTCCTCACACACGTGGTTCATGTGCTCTCACCAGTGCTCTTGCTCTGATCCACACACAAATGTGTGCCCAGGCAAGCAGGAAATTCCCTTCCTCTCTTTCCCAGCTTTTGCACTACACGCTTTCTTACCTCTTTGTCCACATGTGCCACATGGTGAACCTGGGTTTGACATGGTACAATTAAAAACTCACATTAATGATAAGCTCTTGGCCTAATTCTGTGGTTTTCTATTTGTCAAAACCCAGCATGCAGTCCTGGGATTGCTTTTCTGTCTTAACACTTCACTGCCTTGAGTCTGGAGGCCCAATTACGTAAGTGCTTCTGACTTGTCTGACATGAGGGATAATGAGAATGCTACATACTCAGTTTGATCTAATTTCCCTGCCCTCTTTTCAATTCACACTTTATCTGGCCCATGTTTAGACAAAGGTGCTTTTGAGGAGAGGAAGGTTTAGTGAGGAGGAGAGAGCCAAAGGTTTTAATTACTTGCACGGAATCATGAGCACCTGTACTGTTTTAGACCTGTGGTGCAGGTGGGGAGGAGGTGTTAATGTGTGCTCAGCTGCTCTGATGTGTTCTGCTCAGCCCGAGGATGGAGCCAGCTTAGCCAACAAAACCTCAGGGACAAAGAGAAGGTAGCAAGCAGGGAATGACTTCATATGCAGGAGAACTCAGTTTCTTCTAGGAATAAATATTTTGGGGAGTTTTATTGTGGAAATATCAGAATCTTCTTTTTCCTAGGTTCCAGTATGTCCCCTCTTCAGCCAACTGTTCTCAGTAGTGGAGCTGGCATAGCTGGAAATGGACATAGTTAATTCTCCTTTAGAGAGCCTAAAAAGGATGAAGCAAACTTGAGAGACAGAGAACACATGCTCAAAATTTCAAAACAAAAAAAAATCCTGTTAAAAATTCTTGCAAGCTAACAGAAAGTAAGTCTTCAGCTTCATACTTAAATGTATCTCACCTGTGGAAAATTGAGGTTAGAGCAAGCCTAGGTAACATTTGCTGAAGAAATGCTTCCCTGAAATCTTTGCACCAGGTAAGAAAACTCTTTCTGAGAATTAAGTCCAGCTGTAAAATAGGATTATTTCTTTTCACTTTGTGTGGTTAGAGGAATTTCATGGAGCAAAGGGAGCAGAGATGGGGGATAATATGTCATGTTGAAGAATAAGATAAGAAATGTCTGCTGTTGTGTTCTACTCCAACTTACTTTTTTACTGCAAGTGCTACCTCTGTACAGATATAGCAAGATAGATTCAACTCTTTATTAGTCTTTTTTAGCACTGGAGAAGGAGGATGTTGCTGCACTCTAGGGAAATGTGGAAGATAACCCTGTGACTGTAGATGAACATCTATTCTGGTAAATCCGTAAATGATGCCTAGCATTAAATTTATTTTAAAATTTCCTGCCTCATGAATCTGCCAGATGCCAGAGTCTCACAGGTCTGCTCGAACTGCATTATGGCACACAGACATCACTGTCAGTGGGTTTCTCCTGCTATTTGGGACCACAAAAAGAAGCAATTGCTGAAATCTTCTGCAGTGGTTTTAGTTCCAGGAGCCAAAAGAGGAAAGAGTGTCTTTCAGATAGCTGGAGATGACAGAAAGGGCCAGGCTCTCTTTTTTCTGGGGAGGGGTATCTGACCTTCAGTTCAGCTCCCAGAGCTGCTGATAACAAACAGGTTTTATCCATGTGGTGAAATCTCTGCTGCTTTGACACTATTCTGAGGCCTTTCCCACTGTGAGCCAGGGAAAGGCACTCACTGGGGCCATGGTTGCAAACCATTTGGAATTCCTGGTCCTGGGGCTACAGGGAAGCTCAGTAATGCCAAAAAGGAGGAGCTGCATTGTTTGCTTCCATGTTTGGCTTCTAAGAAAGTGTCTGCTGAGTTTTCCTGCCTCCAAGGTCCATCCCAATACTGCCAGTGTAGCAGCTGTTTCTTCATTTGTTAACAGGGAGCACAAATGCTTCTTTTGGGGACTGCATTTCTTTCTCTGAATTTCAAAGCTGGAATGAAACTCTTAAACACCATGATTATTTTGCCTAATGTGTTCTCCCCAAACTTCCAGGCTAATCCATTTGGGAAACATGGAAGATGTTCCCAAGAGACTTCTTATTGCTTAGCTACTGAAGCACCTGCTAAAACTGAGCTCTTTTAAAAACTGAAAATTATTCAAATGTGAAAAAGAGTGGGTTGATCTGGAAAAAAAACTTCTCAAAAGACTAAAATTAGCATGGAATGTGTTAGAAGAGAAATACTGGTGGGGGAGGAGGACTAAGGTGTTTTTTTTTTTTAAATAAAAATGCTAGTGCTTGAGTAATGATCAAGGAAATTCTGGTTAGGATATCAGCTGCTGCTCCAACCCAGAGCAGTTCCTGGATTCAGAAATAATTATGTTTTCCTAAAGATAGATCTACAGTACAGACTCCGGGGTTTTTTTCTGAGTTAGTCTAAAGCAAGGATCAGCTTGATGTTTATAAATGAAATTTTGGGTAAATGCTGGTAATGAACCAAATAAATAGAGCTCTTTGTTTAGAGCAACTAATAACTGAATAAATAAGCTTTGCAGATTAACTTCTGCTCTCCTAAAGTTGCCTGAGTGAGCTGCTTGCAGAAACCTTGTAAGGTGAAATTACCCTTCATTTTTGCTTTTGGAATTTTGCATTTCTATCTTGCAGTGTACCACTGCATGTTTGATTTTTGTCTTGAGTAAAATTCTAATTAGTTGTCCCAAGGCTACCATTCCGTGATGCAAGGGTTTTTTTCTCTTTTCTTGGCTCAGTAGCAGTCTTGGACCACTTCTTTTATTTCTGAACTCCTTGTGGTGTAAAGGATTGGAAGAGTTTCAAGGAATCCCATTACCTGGCTGGAAGCAAAAAACTTCATTGTCTGTAAAATGGTGAGGAGGAAGGTTCCAAGCAATGGCTAATAGTAGGAAAAAAATTACCCTCTGAGGAAAAGAAAAGGTCTCTACAAAGAAATGCACCCAACTAAAAAGAGTAAAATAAGGTGGTCTGGTTATCTTCTTTTTAAATCCTCTGATTTTCTTGTCCTCAATTTCAATAGTTTGATGTAATTTATACTGCTTGGAAGTCATGAGTACTTCCTTTAGAGAGACCTGACTGCAGTATTTCAGTTCTTCCCTAAACATTAAAAAAAAAAAATCCTATAGAGTTTTATGCTGTAGGATATTTTAAATCTGAGGAGTAGGAAGGAATTGCATTTCCTGATTTCAAGTGACTCAGCTCGGTCTGCCTCCTTGTTTCGTAATAGATTCTCTGCATCCAGCTCAAACCTTGGCTGGCACTCGGGAGAGGTATCAGATGTTTTCTCCAATGATTTGTCATTCCTGCACAAAGTCAGTTTTTAAGCTGTTCCTTGAGGATCCTGGCACAGCCATCTAGTAAGCAGTGATTAGCTCAGAAGGTGCATGCCTGTGTCACAAGGCATCTGCTGCTATTCCTTGGAGCTTCCATCAGCTCCTGTTGGACAGTTCCTGCCTGGCCAGCAGGAACTCAGCAATCATCAGTCATTACTTAATTAATACTGTTTGTTTTATGGTATCTGCAGCCACTCACACATATCAAACCTTATTCCCATAACCAGTCCCATATGAAATGTTACTTTTATTTCTGTGCAAAACCTTCAATGTTGGTCATGTTCTGTACTAAGTAAATTAGTTTCAAAGTATTTTCATTTAAGCCTGATACCTTTTTTATAGGATTCCTGAGATTTTCTGTTTTCCTTTGGAGCAGATGTCGTTCCCACCACCAGAAAATTATTTCCAGTGAGAATTTGAAAGGAAAGTCCATATTTGTTAAAAAGAAAGTTGATATTTGTATGCCATGTATGGATGCATATGATGAAGTCATAATGTGGAAGAATCTAATTAATGCTATCCAGGCAACGGAAGGACCTTGAGCTTGCTTGATTAGAATTAACTGCTGCATACATGAAAGGAAAAATTTAATTCAAATTCCTATTAATCAGAAATACCATCCTGCCTAAATGATTAAAAAAAAAAAAAAAGCCATGCTAATTTTCTGTTTGGATGATGATGATGATGTCCATGTCAAGAGTGATTTTTGTGTTACTTTGATCTTTGAAGTTATATATACTAAAGTAATGTACAAACAGAAGTATTTCAAGTCTAGTGACATGAATGCTTTCAATTCAGAAGCACAAATATATATTTATGTACATAGACATAGGTACAAAGCCCCAAAAATGTTGTGGTCAAGTTCCCTTTTGCCTTTCCCCTCAGCATCATGCAGGTAAAGTTCTCTCTGCCAGTGAACATTGTGTGGTTCCATTTCTCTGTTTTCTCTTTCCCCTCTGGGTCTGGGCATTGCTTTGTCCAAGGAAGAGGATGAGAGCAGCAGAGGGGAAGAACCCTGGCTGGAATTGCCTGTCTTGTTTGGCACATGCAGGTGAGGCCTGGCAGACAGGGAGCTGGGGCTCTGTAAATGTTGCTCAGTATCTGCACCTCAGCTCTCTAGGAAACTTCAGTGTTGTGAGAAGCTGCCTGGCAGATCATGACCACTTCTGTGTCATATTTGGGGTTTCTTCTGTGTTTTTCTGCAAAAATTGGATTATAAGAAAACTATGGTCTGTTGAAATAGTTTTACGTTAGGGAAGGGCTGATTGATGTGCTGAATGCCAGCTTTGTGTTGGTTTGTGTGTCACAAGCTATCAAAGATTGTGATCAAATTGTGTCTCTCAATCTCAAATGCTGCCAGCCACAAGGATGCCAACCAATATCCTGTGTCAGATAGGTTTGGAGGCTCTCTGTCCATCTTTGTAAGTCTTGAGTAGTCCAGGTGACACAACTCAGTGTGCTGTGGCAATATCACAGACCAGGAATATATTTTAGGCATATCCATCTCTTTGTCTACAATTGGGTCAAAAACCTCACATGTGACCAATTGTCACAAAAATGGAAGTGCACCACTCACATGAGGAGTCATGTACAAGCTGCTGTCCTGATATGCAATGGGAGCAGGAAAAGAAGTGATCAGGGAATGGCCAAATGTTGAATTTCATGTTCTGTTGGACTGTGTGTTTAGCTGAGGGGTTGAGCATCACCCTCCTTGATATAAAAATTAATGGATTCTCTTTGAAAGTGGATCAGAGCAGGGTATGTTCAACTGTTCTTCAAAGTGCAGAAATATAAACATTAGACTGAATTCCAAAATCTCAAGCACATGTAGCAACAAAGGGGAAGGAATATGTAAAGTGCACAAACTTAGCTTCATGCCTTATTTTGAAAATAATTCGTGGTAATCTGCATGTTACCTAGAGTGCCATCTCTGGGCATCAAACACTTGTTTTATGAAGGAAATGTTCTTATCCTTGAAAGTTGAAAGAGACTTACTAAACACCTTAGAGTGTTTGAAATAGTGGTCCTAAGGTTTAGCTCAGTCTGCTTTTGAGGAAGGCTCCTTGATTCTGTGAATCCCAAATGAGCTGGGATGGAGTGTGGGCTGCACTGAGCATCAGTTCATCTGTACCTGCAGCTGCAG
Organism: Phylloscopus whistleri; assembly: GCA_017589585.1. Classification (NCBI taxonomy): domain Eukaryota; kingdom Metazoa; phylum Chordata; class Aves; order Passeriformes; family Phylloscopidae; genus Phylloscopus; species Phylloscopus whistleri. Next base: position 4,768,492 of record JADMLD010000682.1, on the reverse strand, counting down.
GACTGCAAGGGACAGTCAGACCCAGGCTTCCTTGATGGCAGATAGACCTTGAATTCCTGTCTTTGGGAGGGCAAAACTGTGGCTACTCTGGTTTTTTTCTCATTTAGTCCTTGATCTTCTGTCTTTATTCGTGTCACTGGATATAGGATGGCTCTGGGGGGGAGCAGGACATTTCAGGTGGCTGCCAGCCATACCCACGATAAATGGAGAGCCCTGGCCATGTGCACAGAGCCAAGCCCTGAAGTTGGAGCATGGGCTGAGTTCCAGCCTGGTTCACATGAGATCTGACCTTGTGCTGTTGCAGGCAGGCCCCTGTGTCTGGCATCACAGCTGTTTGTGTTTCTCACACCTTTTTAATTTTTTTTTTTTTTAACTAGGAGAGGTAAAAGATTCCTGTGCTCTTCTTTTTGACTTGCATGTTATGTTCCTTTCCACTGTTTGTGGGATTAAGGTCCCTTCCAACCCAGACTGTTCTGTGACTGCTCTATGATTTACAGTCATTGCACTCACTGTGTGAGAGTTATAAGGAACATGCAGAGATCATCCTCTGATCCTGCAGTGTGGTCACTGGCTGAGCCAGGCACCAGCCATTGACAAAGAGGAGATAATGTCCCTTTGAATGCCCCCAGTTAGGATAATTCTGTTTTTCAGCTGTTCATTCATTAGCAGAGAAGTAAACAGTGCAGCAGAAGGTTGTGAAACAGGGTGTTTATTCACTTGTTTTCTGGCCTTCTCTCTGGATTAATGAAATGACTCATGGACAGTAATAACATGCTTGGAGGGAGAAAAAAAAGGAGTAGAAATATCTGGAGGTGGGACATATAAGGCCAAATCCTTCTGTCAGGACACCCACAACTCACCTTACATATGTGATCTGGTTCTCTTGGTTACATTTGTTAAATGTAAAGAATGAATCACAGCCAAAACCCCAGGGCAAAAGAATGAAATGATCATCTAAAATGTGCAGAGTGGTTTAGATCTGTGTGGAAGAAAAGGCTGCTGGAATGTGAGGCTCTGCAATTGCTTGTAAATGTTTCTGTGCAACTCAGCCTTTTCCCATACCACATTCCCCTCTGCCCAGGAGGAGGGACAGACAGTGCAGTGCGTGTGATGTCCCACAAGACAACTGACCCCTTCTGGCTCTCACCATTATGGTGCCACTCACCCCCTCTCTGCTTCCAAAATCTCATCCCATGGTGAGGCTCAAATCTGTACCAGTCTCACAAAATGGTGAAAGGAAAGTAGGGAGGCTGCTCTGATTTCAAAGATCCTCAAGGACTCACTGTTCTTGGAGAATTTGGAGCTGAAAGACTTGGAAAGGTGACATGGATTTTGGGCAGGAGGAAACCAAACACAGAACCAGGTATCACAGCTGCTCTTGGAACATCCAACCATCCTGATCCTCTCTACTACAGCTTCCCAAGGAACACTCAGACCCGTCTTTGTGAAGGTGATTGTCTTAGTTTGAAAGGCAGGTGTCTGCTAGGGAAGGCAGGAGCCTCTCTTGGAATGGAGAATGTAAAACTCCCTCCTTCTGAATTATGATAATTTTAAAATTATGGGGCTCTCAGGCAAGGATATGAGGGTAGGAAGAACAGTTCTTTACTAGTATGTATAACAAGGCAAACAAACAGTGACTATGGCATTAACAACAAACAGAACCAGGAACCCCGTGACGGGAAGGGATGGAGGGGAGGCTTTGCCTCACAAACCCCTGGGCAGTGTGAGCCCGGTGCCCCTGCCGGGCTCTGAGAGCACCAAGCTGGAAGGGCAGGGATGAGCAGAGCTCCCGCTGCGGGATGAGATGGATCCGAAGCTCCGCTGGAGCTGCGGGCGGTGCCGGCAGGGCAGGGGCTGCGGGGCTGCAGCGCAGCAAAGACCCAGAGCAGCGGCGGGGCCGGGACAGCGGCGGCCCAGCCCCAGCAGGGCAGGGAGAGGCGAGCTCAGGGTTCCTGGGCACACGAGCAGATGGTGGTGGGTCCCTAGAACTGGGCTGCAGTGGTGACAGTGAATTCTCCCCGCAGTCAGCAACAGCTCGACCCTGCTCCTTCCGATGCCGAGAGAGCGCAGCTGCCCCCAGCCCCGTCCTTTACCTCCCCCAGAACTCGCGGCATCTTCCCCCACCGAGAGAAACTCCCAGAGACAAAAGAAGTGTAGCCAGGTGCTACACGCCCTTCCTTCTTTTCCCTTCTTTTCCCTTCTTTTCCCTTCTTTTCCCTTCTTTTCCCTTCTTTTCCCTTCTTTTCCCTTCTTTTCCCTTCTTTTCCCTTCTTTCCCCTTCTTTCCCCTTCTTTCCCCTTCTTTCCCCTTCTTTCCCCTTCTTTCCCCTTCTTTCCCCTTCTTTCCCCTTCTTTCCCCTTCTTTCCCCTTCTTTTCTTTTTTTCCCTTCTTTTTCCTTCTTCGTCCACTTCTTTTGTTTTGCTTAAGTACCCGTAAATACTCAGCAGTTAGTTTGCTAGCAACTTATGGGAAAAAATTTATACGTAAAAAAGGAAGAAATCTAACCCCAACAGTGATATTTCTGCTTCTCAATTATTTACTAATAAAAATCTAAAATTTTCCACATTAAAAGCTGCATAAGGGATGAAGCACAGGTATCTTTTAGTCTAACAGCACAATTTTTTCGGTAGGGTTCAACAAACTGAAAGCAGGACAAGAGAGGAATAATAATTGTGGAATCCTGAGAAGAATTAATTTATAGCAGATACTACCAGGCAATTCTGATCTTGGAAAAAATAAACTGAGATGCACCTATGTGATACTTTCAAATACAGAAAATACTGCTCAGCATTCATATTAGAAATTATTATCAATTCAGAATCCTTGTCATCTAAGAGAAATGATGTGTGAAATGCTGTCCTAAAGACCTCTTTGGTTCTGGCTTTTTCTCCATGGGAGTACTGATCACATGGAAACCTGAAGCCCTCAGCCAGCTCCTACTCTGAAAAATGCTTAATTTATGAATTCTCAAAAAATTGGTTTATGGCCAAGATGTTCTGCTATTTATTGTTTATTTAAAACTGTTTGTTGGTAGTTTCTCTGTTGTGTCATTTTGAGAGAAGCCTGTATATTTAGGGTGGAGATTTCAGCCACACAAGGTGAAAAACAGGGATGAAGCTGAAGAAGGAGAACTTGTCAAAGCCTGTAGAGAAGAAGTGAGGATAATTAATCAGACAAATGGAGATGGAGAGCAGGTGTGCAGAGGGAATAGTCTGATGGAACAAAAAGGCAGTCGAATGAAAATGAATGTCAGAAGAGGTGAGTCTCTATTTTGTGCATTATCAGCTGTAACAAGAAACGTTTTCCTTAACAGGCTGAATTTTTGTTTTTTGAAAAATAGTCTTACAAACATTCATCAAAACATGAGCATTTTAATTTTTTTATTGTTAATTGATTAATATAAATAAATTGATTCAATGCTGGCCACCTAAACAGCGATGATGGAGCCCCCTCTCAAGCCTATGAATTCCAGCAAATTACTAAGATGAATTATGTGAAAAACAAGTTTCCATAGTTTGGACAAGGGAAATATGTTAGAGAGATTAACTGGGAAAGAAGGGGAAGTGCAGGGCAAGGGCAAAACCAATTTTCCTTTGATGTGTTTGTAAACCAAACATTTTGCAGTATTTAGGTCAGCACAGGACACAGTTTATAAACTGCAGTGAGAGGGAGCAGTTGAGGTTCACTCTCGAGCAGGCAGGGTAAGGTCAGGTCCCCTGTTTCTCTGAGCAACAGAGCAGTGTCACCTCCTTCTCCAGGGAGCAGGATGTGGCTGAGAGCCCAGAGTCCATCAGAAATGGGAATTCATTCACTGCTTTTGCAAAGAGAAGCAACTGGTATCACTTCCTGCTTGGAGATGGAAGGGAAACACTCCCTGGCTCCATGTTTACTTTGCAGTTCCCCCACAGAGCCTGATGCTGGATTTTGGGTCCTGCCTGCACTTTTTCCTTCCTCAGGGCAGCACTGGAGTGTTTTGTTGTTCCCTGGAGGCCAGAAGGCTGGGCAGGGATGAGCACACACAGAAGAGTTGGCTTTCTCAGATGATTGAAAAGGAAAATTTGGAGGAGTAACTTAAAATTACTAAAAAGAAGCAGGAAGGAGGGAAACTTGAGGGATCCAGAGACCACAGCCCTACAGATTTGCAGGTGGGATCTCAGGTGATAACAGACCCGAGGTAGTTATCTATGGTGCCTGCCCAGAGTGATGTTCTGATTCAGATCATTTCTCCCTTTCATTTGATCCAAGTCCTGCCTTCATCCTAAAATTTAAACTGACCCTAAATAGCAAAAATATGTATCTTTAGCCAGGTGAATGTCAGTATCTAATAATTACAGTCTAATAGTGTGATTTTATGTGCTCACAAAGATGATGGCACAGGCCCAAGGTGGCTCTTTGTATGTCCCTGCCATGCACAGAATATTTATTTGTAAAAATACTTGACTTACCAGATATCAGTGTTCCAATAATCACAAGCCAGCTTTCTGCATGAGCAATCAAAGGCTGTATTCTGGATAGGGAGGAAAGTTAAAGAAGTTTTCTGGTTTAGCTGGTTTAGCAGAGGAAGCCAACTACCAGAGTTATTGCAATTATCAGCCTTTTCTTTTTCTTTTCTTTCCTTTTTCTTTTAAGGAGTATTTTTTAACAACTTTTTCAAATATTATTTTAAATCAGAAGAAATGCCAGCAGAGACTGATCTGGACTGAAAATTGTCTAAATTATTCTGTATGCAAGCTTAGCTAGGCAGACTGTCTTAATCCTTTCCCCTGTCCCTGTGGATTTGATCAGGATGCAATGTACAGATCCTTGTCCAGAAATGACTTCCTTTGCCCTGAGGGTCACAGCATCCCAGGAATTGGTGTCAGGGGGAGCAAGACAGAACTGGCAGACATGGTTCACTGTGGCATTGGCAGTGTTAGGTTTACAGTTGGACTCGATGATCTTAAAGGTCTTTTCCAACCTAATGGCTCTGATTCTATGTTTAGATCCAGGTTTAAGGGAAAAAAAAGAGGGAAGAGATACAGTGGGAACACAACTGTGATATTTGTAGCAGTTTGCCTTCCCTCAGAAGTTCACTCAGAGTTCTGCATGGAGATGACAAAAGGTAAAATCACCATTTCTCACTGTTAAAATAGACTGGCCAGCACCGTTTTCCCAAGGTCATCTGTTCTCAGACTCTGTACAGCAGCTTTTCTGCACATAATTAAATTTTGTACTCTTCATTAGCTGGTAACTATACACAGTGCATTAAAACAAAACCAAATTCTTCCAGACTTTTCATTCCTTTCATGGCAAATGCCTTCTTAACCTCTGCCATGTCTAATCATGAACTTAACACTGTGCTGATGAACTTTCTGAGAGTAGGGATTTTTTTAATGGTGTTTATTCCTGGAGTTCTTAAAAATAATCAGCCTGTGCATGCTGTACTCACAGATCCAGAGCCTTGAGAAGGGTTTCCTCAGTGTAATGTCAAAGTCCAGAAACATTTTTTCTGGATTAAAAATAATTTTTAAAAGGAAGTTAAACCATGTGAACTCAGTACTTGTGCAAGAAGCAGACTCAGTGAGATGTCCTTTGCTTGGCTATGAGGCAGAGCTGTCACAAACAGCTTCCTTCTGTCTGCTTCAGCCCTACCTGAGACTTTCACAAGACTCTTCAAACTCCTTCCTGGTGTAAAGTATGTCTGAATTCCACATCCAACCTTGGCATCTATAGTTGTGGCATCCATGCTCCAGGAGCTGTGTCAGAAGCTCTCCACACTGGCATTTGCAGCTCCCTTGTGGGAGGGTGACAGCTGTGGTAGGGAAAGCACTTCCATTCTGAATATCCTCTCCCTTTATCCATGGGCAGATCTGTACATGGAGTTTGCAGTCCAGTTCCCCTTAAGAGGTAAGTGGTGTTAGTAGCTTGTAGATTAGCACTTTTCTGTTCACTTTATTATCAGAACCTGTATTATTTGGTAAGTTATTTAAAAGTTTGTCTGGATAATTATTTGTGATTTACATATAGGACATGCCCCAAACCAAAACAAAGTATAAACCCTATAAGGCCTCCATATAGATGCTGGTGGGTGATCTTTTTTTCTGATTTTCCAGAAGGAAGCTATAAATCCTTGGTTCTGATCCAGTAAGTTGATATTGTAAATGTTGAAAGCAGTCACGAATCATTAATCTGAGTAACCAAGAACCCACAGAAATATCAGAATAAGTTCATGAGAAAAATGACTTCCATAGAGAAATCTGTTGTCTGTCTCTTTTCATACATGATCCTTACCCTAATCCAAGGTGAATTTCTTTTAATTCTTTAGAGATTGAAAAACTAAGAGTCATCTCTTATCTGCTTGCTTAAGATAAAACTGTGCCTAGAATAGTTTAGGGCTGCTGTGTGCCACATGGGCTCAGTTGTGCTGTCTGTGATGTGCTCATGGCTCACCAGGGCTCTTCTGTTACAGCTTCAGGTTTTTGTGGGGCCACCTTATTTTTAGAATGGGTTTATGCTCTGCTGCAGAGCCCCCAGGTTGCATGGATATGCAGATGGGAGAAAATTGCTACCAAAAATCAATCTTAAAAGAAAGAGATCACAGAAGTAGGACAAGGTACCGTCTCCAGATATTAGAAGGAAAACAAAACAAAATAAAACAAAAAAAAGAGAGGAGATTTGAATTAATCCTAAAGTGAGTGTCTAGATGGTCACTTGGCTAAAGCAGCACCGTGACTGTAATTCAGCTGTAGGTAATGCATTTCCATGGTGTGCAGCAGGAACAATAAAGAAGTTGGTGTTGAGTGATGAACACTGACCTTGGTGGCACAACAACCCAGCCAACACTTCAGGGATACCTCTGGCAAGTTGTGCAGAGCAGTTCCTGGCAGGGAGCTCTCACCTCAAACACAGCAGATCCAGATGTGGGTGACACATGCAGCAGCAGCAGGGAGGGAGGGAAAGAGAAATCCGTGTTCCTCAGGTAATGGATTAGGGACAGGCTGGAGGAGAGAGAGATCCATGTTCCTCTGGTAATGGATTAGGGATATGCTGGAGGAGGGAGAGATCCATGTTCCTCAGGTAATGGATTAGGGACAGGCTGGAGGAGAGAGAGATCCATGTTCCTCAGGTAATGGATTAGGGACAGGCTGGAGGAGAGAGAGATCCATGTTCCTCAGGTAGTGGATTAGGGACATGCTGGAGATGGAGGGAGATGGGAGGAGGATGACACAGCAGTAGAGCTCTGTGGGGAAGCACCAGCTACATGTCAGTGATGGTGAGAACAGCTCATTGCTATCTGCAAGCAGCTCCTATGAGAGTCACTTCTTTTGATTCACATACATGCTTTGATATTGTTAGGGTTATATGCAAGCTCAGAATTACAGTTTTTTTGAGATTTTATTTCTTGTGTTTTTCAATTTGCTTTGGTTTCATTTGATTTGGGGGTAAAATTACTCATGGAAGTAATATTTTAAAGTTAGTTCTTATGCCACAGCTTAAAATCCATGAGCCTGTCATGCCTCTGTTGTTTTCTCTGATTAGAATGGCTTTTCTCCCCTGGCTGGCTGCTGGGCTGGAATTCAGCATTACAGAACAGGCAGTGCTCAGTGACCAGATGAGTATAAAACATCACAGGACAGGCAGTAACAGCACACAAATCTTGTAAATAATGTCTAATGAATCTGAGGGAGCAAACAAGGTTTGCTGAGTTTGTCTTGTTGACAGGTGAGTTGGGAGGCTCCTCCATGCCTGGTTCACACTTTCCCTGCTGTGTCAGGGGGAAGATTTATCTGGGTGCTTAGGAACCCTGAGCAGTGATCTTCCAGCATCACCTAGAAACAGGAAGAGTTGCCAATTCCTCTCTGCCCACCTTGTCTAATCAATGAATCAAAGAGAGAGTTGTGTTCCACTCTGGTAGATTGTGTTCCTGCCCACAGGAAGGAAAACTTACACTGATTCATTTAATGAGAGTTATGCTGCAAGCAATAGAAAAATAAGATCCCAAGTTCTCTAAATTTTCTAGAACTTGCACTGTTTCTTAAAAACAAAACAAGGTTTTAGAAAAAGCCAGGCAGTAATGAGGGGCACCTGATGAGATCTGAGCAAACATGCTCCTGGTGTTAGACTGAGACACAATGCCTGTTGCCAACAGGTGCACTGCTTTGGATATTGGCCAGTATATTTTTGTTTTTCACACATTTCAGGTGTTTCTTTGTGTAATGTGGACAATATGGTTCCTCTTAACATCTCTTACTTTTTATCTTCCTCTGACATAAGGTAAAGTTGCCAAATTTCCCATTCTGTTTTATGGTTTATATTTTAATTCTCTAAGAATTTAGGATTTTAGATTGTGTTGTAATTTTCTCAGTTAAATTCAGGAACCTGTATGTTTGTATGTCTGTGTTCACACATATGTACACATAAAAAATTTGGAGACTTGAATTCTTGCTGTAAGTATAGGAGAGCTGGCAGGAGCTGAGTTAAGAGCTGTAGGAGCAGCCACAGCACGTGAGTGTTCAGCAAATGAGGGCATCTTCCAGGGCCTAAGAAAATTTGAAAAGTAGCCCTAAACCACAGCATAGCTGAATTTGGGCACCCTGCTACTGAGAACTCAGCAAGTCTGGTTCTTTCAGCTTAATTCTCTCTAAGTAAATTCAATTCCCCTGAAATAAATGTGTGTAGGAACAGTTCTGTTTAAAATTCAGATAGTATTTTAATCTGATTTAACTTGCTAGATAGACAACCAATAATTTTCCCCTTATCTTGAATAATTCTGTATGTGGGTAACACTGTAGGGTGAAATAAATAAGATTACTTTTTTTAATTTGACTGGGTTCATTTTAGGATAAAAAAAATCCAATTGTTATGAAAATACAGCATGCTAGCACCTTTCTGTGTTAGCTTTCTGCATATTCCTCATCCACAGTATTAAAAGGAAATGACTGTGGCTCCTTTTCTGCTCTTCTTTCAGTGATTATTTAGAGCTAGGAGATTATTCAGCTTGATAGTGATCCCTTCTTGTTAATCTGGTGTTCTTGAAAATGAATTAGGATTAGGAAAGTAACCCTTTATCATGAATGACAAAGACTCAAAGGTCACCAGTAGGTCACCTACAAACCTCTCTGTGGTCAGTCTTGTAGACAGCTTGGGCTGGAAGGATTTTTGCTGATACATTTTTTTCTGAATCCATTTGATTTAGCTTTTCTCTTATGGCTGCACCATAACTCAAATCATCTGCAAATCCTTTCCATGTTATTCTTTCTTCTAAATCTCTCTTTTTTCTCCTCCCTCAGTATAACTCAGTCTCATCTTTATTAATAAGCCTCTAGTAGCTTCAGAGTACTTTGAGGAACAGTAAGTTGTTTGTAGAGTGCAAATCGTGCACCAATGAGGCAAATGAAATTAGAATTAAGTGATTTTTCCCTGGGGGAAGTTTGGTGAGCAGACCAGGATTAGAGATCTGTTCCTAACCTTCCATTTTGTGGTTGAAGTGTCTCTTTCCTCTTTCTTTGCTGCTTTCTCATCTTCGTTTCTCTGACCTATGTTCTCTTTGCTTTCCTCCCTACATAAATCCCTTCTGTGTTCATTGGGAAAGCAGCTCCTCAGAGCAGAACCTTTGCCTTGTGTCTGCTCATCCTTTCTTCCTCATCAAAAATTGAGATTATGGTTAAAGAGGTCCCTTCTGGTGTAGTTTTCTCATGTAGTCTTAAAAGTGTTTTTGACTTATGTCAGGGAAAGGAAGATTTTAAAGCATTCAGTATTTCCTTTATTCATGTTGGTTTCATTAAAATTTCACAAATTTAAAATAGAGGTTCCACATGAAACTTAGTTTCTCCAAAATAGTTCCTGGAAAATAATATAAGCTGCCTTCCAGTTAAGTAGCATAAAAAGAGAAAAAACCTTCAAGTGTGATTGAAATTTATCTGGTTTTCTTCTACATTTGGGCAGATAGTTCCATTCCTGTAAATTCGAAGGGAAAACTTTTAAAGACATTTTATGGTTCAAATTCTGTGTTATTAACTGAAGTCCATATGGCAAGAAAAAAAACCCCAAGTATTATGTACCATATATTCTATCTGTGCTACTGTAAGGCAAAAAGTATGAAAACTGGTATATGAATGTAGAGCTGACCCTACAGCTTTTGCAGCTGGAACTGATGGCTCTCAACTCTCAGTCATCCCAGGGAGCACAGTGGGATGACTTAAAATAAGAATTGCAATTGAGACAAAAAGTGTGAGAATTGGAAGTCCAGGGTCCCCTGATCTCAGGCAGTGGTGGAACCAAATCCAGCTTTTAAAGTGCAGTGAAAACCACTGGAAAAGCTTCATAAGAACAGACAGCAGAAAAATGGAACAAGAACCCATCTTGTATGTGTCTTTTCTGTTTATACAGAATGTTTTAAGTAAGAAAATTCCATATTTGATAGTAAATGTATAAATATTTGCACTTAAACTTCTCTTCAGAGCACCCCAAGAGATTAATAAAGTAGCTAGTTTAAAAGTTCTGTGCAAGTTAGTCCAGCAACAAAGCAACTCTTCACTGTTAAAATCAATGAGTAGATGGAAGGGCAGTGTGAGGAGGAAGGAATCATTTGTAATCCGTTTCAGTCCCCAGGTCTCTAGCCTGTGGTTTCCAGAGACAGAGACCACATTTCCTGACTCAGAGCAGTTACCAGTTTGTTACCTGGGGATTCCCAGGGAGTTTAGGGTCTGTTTCTAAGGACACTGCTGGAAGAACAGTTAGAAGCTATTGTAGATTGAACTTCAGAGTTACATTTGCATTGTAAAATATTTCTGCAAGCAGTGTGCAGGAGAGTGTTGGTGAAGGGATGCTCAGGGAGAAATGGGAGCTTCATCAATTAAGGAGCTGAGAAGTACTCACAGGACACCTGGTTCCTGACCACTGGAAACAAAGCTCTTCCCTTTGCTCTGGCTGAGCTCATTTAGCTGGAACCTGGGCCTGGGTGGCTGCTCTGAGGAAGGTGATGTTGCACAAGGGCAGAATTGGCTTCAAGGGCTTCTTAGGAGCAGGGAGAAGGAAAAAACCTTTTGTTCCTTCTTCCACAACTACTGTTTAATTAATAAGTTGGATTCTTTGGGCACTTCTTGCGGCATAGCTGGATGTGGTTTTGCACTCTGCAATGTGTAAATTTGTACTGGTGTTTTTCTCCTACAGCAAACCTGAATCTCCCATGAAATCTGCCCAAGTCCTGTAGAAGATGACATTGAGTATTCTTTGAGCTCTAATGGAAGAACATTGCACAGTACAGCTTCAGACAGTTAATATGAACACAAGAGAGTGCTTCCTCTGTAAACTGCTGTTTCCTATTTGGAAGCTGGGAAAAACAAGCTGTATAGCTTATCCTAAAATACAGTTTTTACCAATCCCCTGGTTTTCTGCATGGCATGTTCAGAATGTCAATGCAAATAAAAAACAGACACTTTCTGGCCTTCCTGAGACTCCCCTGCTCACAACAGGACAGCAGCAGGGCAAGGGGATTGTAATTATGTGTTGACCTCTCACTTCCTGAGAGAACTGCATAAAATTCAAAATAATTGCCCAGTGCCCGGGTACATATTGGTGTCCCTTTGGGATTAATAAACTCAGGGGTCTTTGGCCTCTGAGGTGCCTGACCTTGGTGGGACACACACAGAGGCACTGTTAGGATCAGCATGAAGAAGGATCAAAGCTGAGAGGGAGAGCAGTGGTGGTCAGTGCCCCACATGGCAGGGAGAGATCTCAGTTCTTTGTCTCTTGTCTCTTCAAACCTTTGTCACTGCTTTGCCAGGGAAGTGCTCTTGCCATGAGATTACGAATTTGCCAGTGGCAGGGGAAAAAAAAAATCAAACAACACAACAAATCAAGGAGGCTGAAGAGAATAAAAAGGAGAAAAACTTCATAGAGTGATGGAGAGGCCATCCATGCAAGGTTTGAGTTTCACTTCAAGGCTGGTGATACTTGGTGCTCTTTTAGAGGGATAAAATCCATATAACCACTTTTCCCCCAGTCAAGCTGATTAGTGTTTGTGCACCCCTTGGCTGTTTTCAGTTCCAGCACTAACTCAGCTCTTCACTCTCTGGGCCTCTGTGCAGTGCAGCTTTGTCCTTAAGCCAGACATCCCAGGTTTGAAATTCCTTTGCAAATGGGTATGTTAGACCAGAGGTGATTTGATTTTTGAGAAAACTCTTCAGTCTCTACTGTTGCTTGGCTGAAGTGTTGCATCACTCTCCATATTCTCTCATCCTACCTGCTTTTAGAAGCCTGACTTTTTTGGGTGAATTGTGCAGAAAGCTCTTTCCCAGGTATGAGCTCTGTGATCCCAAGTGATGATCCTCCCTATCCCACTCAGAGCTCTCCTCATCTGGGTCCAGCCCACTGAGTACTTTTATCAGCATCTCTCCTGCTGGTAGAGTAAAATCAGTCAATTATTTCTGCAGAAATTAAATTATGCCTGCATTGTATATCACATAGTGAGGTGTGGGGTTTTGCAGTCGTCTAAAAATATATTTAAATGCAGTATTTTACTGCTGATTTATACAGAGACATGACAGAGGTAGTTCTGTAAGCTCTGATATGAATAAAAATATTATCTTCTTATTCCCATCTCACTTGAGTGACCCCAGTATCTAATGTGGTTCAAAACAATTTTTCTTTTCCATGTGTTTGTTTACTTATCAGGACTCACTCTCTCCTAAGAAGGTGTGTTATATCAGTGCTTTCCCTTCAAACTGCCTGTTTTGTGAATTTGTAGGATCTGGATGAGTTCTCAAATCAATCAAGAGGTTGTAGGTGGAACAAAAGGAAAAGACAAAAGATAGGAGTAGTGTTTCAAGCAAAATCTGTTTTTGTGGTTCATTTTCTTGATAAAAAACTGACTAAAATTGCCTGTTCATTATGTTTCCATAATTTGAGATTCGAATGGAGTTTGGGTTTTGGCTTTTTTTGTGTTTATTCTCTGTTTCAATAAGGACACAGAAAGGCAATTTTATTGTTTTTATGCTTAGGAGGCTCTGAACTTTGGACGAGTAGACTTTTCATTCTTTCCAAAGCTTCCATCTGAAATTGTCTTTTTCAAGCTCAAAAATGTGTCTTCATTTTTGTAATGACTTCTGCAATCCTTTGACTTCTTTTCCTCCCCATTAAATTGTTTTATTATCTGAATGAATGTGAATATACACCACCAGTGAAGTTCCTAAGCTGCAGTAAAGTGGCTTTGTTTTGTTTGAGTTTTTGTTGCCCATTCCCTGCTGAGGGCTGTACAGCAGAAAGGTTTATTTACTCTTCAGTTACAGACATCTCTGACAACAAGAGTTTAGCAAGTGCAATTCTCTTTCATGAATTTCTTTCTTTCAGAAGATGCACACCATTTATTACAATTGTCATGAAAAGTCAACTTTTCAACTAGTTTGATTAATTATTGAGGACTTGTAACCTTGTAAAATCGTTGACACCAAAATGCAGAAAAATTACTTGATCCACCAGGGAAAATTCAAGTGGCACATAACTCCTACTTTGCCCCTCAAATCAAGCTGTACTAATCTAATGACAGATCCCATTTTACAGAGCTTTTAGCTGAAGAACCCCAGAGGGTTTGGCATCTGCAATATTTACCTGTAAGGTGAATTGATGTTTATCAGCTCAATGTCTTATATTAGGAAGACCATGACCAACACTGTGTTAGCCTAAAACTGGGAGTGAATCTAATGAGCTGAATGTAACCTTGCTAACCACTGCTTAAGGGGAAACCAAAATGCCAGAAATTCTGCACTGGGCTTACCAACTCACTGGTATTCATTTAATTTTAGGATTAAAATGAAAGAAATCTGAGTAATCATTTTAAATATTCCACTTCCGACAAATCTCCCTCAAATCGATTTTAAAAAACTGCAGCCTGACTTTTGAAAGGAGTTTAGGATGGCAGTGTGTAATTGAAATTCCAGCCATGTGTCATCAGATTTGAAGTAGCACATTGTCTTCTGTCTGATAACACACAGTGATACCGAGCCAGCCCTGAGGAAATCCACTCTCTGTTAAAGCTCCAAGGAAATAAATGGAAGAGGCATCACTTGGGTCAAGAGTCCAAGCCATTCCTATCATGAGCAATCATATCAGTATAAATCCTTCTGGCAAGTGGATTAGGCTTAGTCTCAGAAATCTAAGTTGCCCCTGAAGCTCTTCTTGGAGGTCTGCAACAGAATCTTATTCCAGCTTTCATTTTACTTCAGCCAGTTTTTGGCCATTGAGTGGGATGCAGATATTTTAGCCTTTCCTCCTCACTTGTATTTGTATTTATTTATATTCTCTGAGTATTTGTCCTTTGAAAGTGTTTAAAACAAATAATAATTCTCTTCTTCACCTTTTTTTTTAGACAAGCTGGCTATTCTACTCTTCTTAAAAAAGACAGGCTTTCAATTCTTCATCTTGTTATTGTTGTCCCTCAAGCTGGCCTCACTGAGGAAATGATTCCTTATAAAACCCCACTCCCAGTGTTCTGGAAGAGGTGAATTACCCAGTGCTCAACACTTCTCTGCCTCCTCCTGACCTTTCTCTCCCCAGCTGTGCACTCCCATGTCCTGCCCATGGTACACATGGGATCAGCTTCAGATTTCCTAATAAAGAGAAGGATTTTTCCTCTGTGACTGGCCACAGGTAAGGCTAAGGCTCATATTCACCTTTTATTTGATTACAAGTAGCTGTGTATTATTAAATTTTTATCCTTCTTATTTATTCTCTTTAACAAGATCCTCCACAAGTAAAATTCCTGTGTATAATAGCCTGTGCATATGCTGTAGCCTCAGCACATGCTGACTATGTCTCCCTCAGTCATCAGGAACTCCCACAAGTGCTCCCCTACTTTTTGAACCAACACTATTCATTAACATACTAAATAAACATGGTCCCAGATGCAAAGCTGAGGAACACCAGTAGTCATCATCTTCATGCACAGCATTTTCCCATTCAGAACAATTGTAAGGTTTTTAGCCTTTTTTTTTTTTAACCCTCATCTTAGAGTTTTTATGCTGGTCCCTTCTCCAATTCCATAATTCCACTGTTTCTCATCTGGTTCTACATTGTCTATTTTTCACAGGCATGGACTGTGGCACTCAGGTCATAGCTCCCTTTAGATACAAAAAAAAAAATTACATTAAAAGCAAAGCCAAGTGCCTTAGAGATTTCTTTTATCTGAGGTTGTCTATGCCAATGTGTTCATAGCCTATCATATAATGTAGGAAATGTAATTTCTTCCATGCTTTTAATACTTTTTATTGAAAACAGAATAAGCACAAATTAAGTTGCTCAAAGCTGAAAAATGCAGTAACTAAACTGATTCAGCTTAGACTGAAACAAGCAAATAATTCAAGTGAGTGTATCTAAAAATTAATCCACCAGTTATGAAGGCAAAGTGTAAAGCTGGCATTAGAATATTTTAGTCTGACTTAATAAGACACTGTCTAACCTGAAGGATGCATGAGAAACAGATGCATTGAGGTCAGGCCCAAGCACTGCTCAGGCTGAAGTCTAAGGACTGAGCTATTGGTAGGTGTAAAGCTGGAGTCCCTCAACTTGGATTTGTTGGGTATTAAACCCTCTCAAATCTCAGTGGGAAAGGCTGGTTTGGATTTCTTATGGCAACTTTAACTTCTGCAGCCTTGCTTTAGTTTCCTGTGGTTAGGCAGGGGAGGCTTAGTTGGGTTCAGTAAAGCTTGGGCTGCTCAGCCTGGCCACAGCAGTGCCTCAGGTATTTCACCTGCTTCTCCTGGGAGGCCAAGAAGAGAAGAAAGGAATACCTGGAGCCTCCAGAATTGTTCATTGGTCATTCAAGATGCATTTGGCCTTCATACAACGTTTGCATTTCAGAAGTCTCATTAGCTTTAGGAACTATTCCCACGACTTCAAGATCTCCAAGAGCCCATCTGGTCTGTTCCCAGAGAGCAAAATCCTCAGGGTGAATCAGAAAAGATTTAATTCCAGAAATGCAAAGAACAGGATATGTGAGTGGTTACTGCTGGTAATATTACACCAGCAGACTTCTGACAGAGGTGGTGAGAACAACACCCATGATTAGTAACTAATCAGTAGCTAATTTCTTAAAGTTGCCTAATGATCTCATCAGCGTTTTTCCATGTATGTGTTCTTGTCATTGCAGTTTTTTCCTGCGTTCTCCTTTTTCCTCTTTGAAGAATTCCCTCAGACCCCTTGCTAAGTAGAAATCTGGGAACCACCAGGTCTCAATGCACAAACTCTTTTTACTTTTTATGCAAAAGATATGGAAAGAATATATGCAGTATAATTTATGTACAAAGGGACTATGCATATGTGATTAAAGGTTTCAAAGGCCAACTTAGCTCAAACCTCATGATTTTCATCTGCAGAATCCCTTTTACCATGACTTGAGTCCTGATCTTTGAATTTCTGTCTGTGACTGATTGGCCTGATGTGGTCACTTCTGTGAGAACTGACAGGACCTCAGGCAAGGCAATGTGCTTCTCTGCTGTAATTACCCATCCTTTGTGTGAATATTCTGTAAAGGTTTACATTTACCTATATATTAACCTATAGATTGTCTGTAATGCAATAACAAATTAGTTACTAATCCTGAGCAATGAAGGAGAGCAGTGGCTCCAAAGAATCAGCCAGCTTTAGTAACTCTGAAACCTGCATGCTTGAAGAACTTATTCTATCCTTAAGCATGAGCCATCTGTGTGAATTTTTTTACCTGGGAGAAAACTGAGCCTGTGCTTTCCTCAGTGTGTGTGTGCAGCTCCTGTTAGCATTAATTGCCAAATTCATGAAGAAAGTACACCCTGAACTATTGTTTCAGAGCCAGCAGATCCTACAGCTGTGTATTTGTAATTGTGCCACAGCGAAACAAGCCCTGGAGCACGCAAAGAGACTTGGAGATTTCCCACCTCCCTGACAGCTTTTCTGACTAATTCAGCTGTGCTGGCAAGTCCTGCCAGTTAGCACATGCTATTTTCAGAATAAAGTGGATCCAGCACCAAGCAAGAGGCTCCAGTAGTGACGTTTCCCCTTTGTTGCAGGGAGGTGTATTTAACCCTTCTGCCATCTCTAATGGCCGTTATGTGGGTGTGATGTGACAGAAAAGATCCTTTTGAATATTCACGAAACTTTGGCTCCTCTCTGCACAATTGTTCTCTCCTTAAATTCTGACTCCAGGAGTTGAAAATACAAATACCTCAAGGCCTGGTTTGTAGGAGTTCTTCCCTTTTTGGAAGCATGTCTGAGAATCTTGCTGGCCTGGGAAAATGGCCTGGTTTGATGTTTAATTGCCAGTTCTGTCTTCCTTGAGGGATCTCAGTGCAGCCTCCACCCCATCACCTCATCTGCCCCCTTTCTGCCTTGGGGCAGGGGTTCTTCTCCAGCCCCCTGGTACTGGCTCTGCACAGTCAGCAGCTGGGCAGGGCAAACTTCCCTGTCCCTCTTGTGATGTCCCAGTGAACACCTTCCATCTGGCTCCAGTGGCACCTTCCAGCCCTGTCCCTGGATGGCTGGTTGGGACCGCCCTTCCTTTGACAAGGCTCCAGAAGAGCTCATGCTTTCTGCTCTTTCCCAGCTGGAACTTGATTAGATTTGAATTTTATTGTGAAGGAAATGCAATAATAACATAAAGAAAGAGTAAAGCATACATGCAGGATTATTTTGTTTGGTTTTGCTTAAGATATGAAGTAAACAAAGGAGGCTTCTTCCAATGGGAAATGCATTTATTCTGTCAAAAAGAAATGAAAATATCCCTGCAGAAAAAGTGCAATAGAGGTAATATTTTATGCATAAAGACTACTGGATTAACTTGAGTGACCAGTCTTCTGTTTTATGCAAAGCTTCTATGCATAAAAATTAATGCAGGTAAGAATCATTACTCAAGTTTCAAGCCATTTTGACTGTGAGAGCATTCCTTTTTATTTGCTCTGGAGTCTCTGTATTCTTCTAAAACTGGAGATGATTCTAACTTATTCCTTTGGAGCTCACTGAAGGCTTGTCTTGTGTCCTGCAGTTCTCTTGAGACTGCTCTCTAAACATATGCCAAGGTGGTTGTTGGCTTCTTTTAAGCAGAGCAGCTTGAGAGCTTTGGGACAAGATGAAGTGAATGGACTTGGAATGTGGATTTCAGTGGCAGCACGGCCATTGCCCAGCACTGAAAGTTTGGTGAAAATTGAGTTGGTTGCTCTTCAGAAGTTGCCCAAACTTATTTTGTATATTAGCCAAACAACTTTCCATTCTCTGGCTTTGTTATCACATTCACCTAAACCATCTGTCTGCAAAGGAAGAAAAATTACCCTGCAGGTGATATTCAGCATCAGAATGATCAGACTAAATGAGTCAAGTTTGGCAAAATTATAACTACCTAAAAACTGCATCTCCTGATGTCAAGTGTCAGAACAGTTTTAATGAAGAGTATTTTCCTGCTTTAGCACATTTATAGCAGAACCTTCAGTGAGTCCTAGAAGGAAATAAACCCTGTTTAATGTCTGTGAAAGTGAAAACAGAGGTGTTTTTCTCGAACTGTTTAAATGTCTCCTTGTGTTAGTATTGCACTACTCAGCATAAAAGTCTAAATGGATTTCCTCAGCTAACAAAGTGAAATAGTCCATAATATGCCCCAGCTCCTGCAGCCCCAGTGCCAGCTCGTGCCATTAGAAGGATGATAACTTACAGGAATCACTGTAATTCAGTCGAACTTGAAATAAAAACTGTGGAAAATATGTTGCTTAGGGGGAGATGAAAATATAGCAGCAATATTGATGGCAGTAGCATATGATGTTCGTGCTGCATTCCAATGTGACAGGACAAAACAGAAATGAGGAGCTGGCTGCCTGTCACATGACTCAGCAGCTTTTTGGAAGCAGGGATGTTGCTTTGTGTCTCCTCCCAGTTCCTAGAGCCTCTTTCTGGTTGGGAAGAGGTACCAAAGCAGAGCCTCCTGGGTTTCTGGCTGTTTGCTTTCCTAAGAGGAGTTTTGGATTTGTTTGTTTTGAATAAAAAGCTGTTCCTTGAGGCTAGGACATAAAAGAGGTTTGGCAGTGAGAGAGCTTGTTATTTAGAGTGGATAATTCTTCTCTAAAACAGTAATTCTTTTGAAAGATCTGTAGGACCCTGTCCTTCTCTCTACCTTGAATTTTTTCTTTCCCTTTTTTTCTTTAGGAACTGCAACATTTTCATTCTTATATGCCAAGAATGAGGCTTAGACCCAATATAACCATATGGTCTGTATCAAAAAATGATGAAACCTTAAGGATAGCTATATCTTAAGATTCTTGTCTACTTGGGGGGAAATATATAATCTATAAGCGATTAATCAATGAACGTTGAATTCATCTAACCACAAAAACACATTCCTAAACATCATTCTCTTATTTCATTTACCTTGGGCAGAATTTTACTCAAAAAATAAAAATTCCCTCTCTTTGGCTAAAGATAAACTTAACACTTGCTTTCAAAGCAGAAGCTGTCACTGAAGGTGATTAAGCATGCTTTAATTTATTGTAGTTTACAAAGCAATAGTAAAAAATACATATATATATCTCATACCAATCCATATGGTGCTATGGAAGCATTTTTCTCCAGTAGTATATGTTTAGAAAATGTCTCTCTGTGCCAGTGCTTGAAGCAGTTTCAGGGTAAGCCTTTGACTAGTGCCATAAAGATCTTCTGTTCTTCTCAGTTAAAAAATCCTGGAAACAGCTGCAGACCTGGAGCTGTGTCTGTGTCTTGGAGATCATTTCTAGGGCAGAGGCCCAGGTGCCTTGGTTCAATTAGGCAGAAATATCAGTGATTCTTGCAGTTGTTTGCAGTGCAGTGCCTGTGTTTATTTCAGCAGGCAGAGGAGCTGTACCTGCCTCTGATCTCAAACCCAGAGCTGGCAACTGGGACTGACTGTACCCAATGGGCCTTGGCAGGTGTGAACCTGCTGCCTCTCCCATTCACCACAGAGCAGGAAACAAGGACAGCACTGTGGAGGCAGCTCCATGCTGAAAGGAATGCACGAGTTCAAGTATTTTCTCCCTTTTGTCCCGTTTTCATAAATTTTTAAGCTCTTGTATCTCTTTTAGGAGTGGCAGGGATTTCTCCTCACGTACCTGCTGCAGTTGTGTGACAGACACCCCAAACTGCACAGCAATTCTTTGTCATTCTCATTCTGCTACCTGAATTTTGCATGTAAGGCTTTCTGTTAGAGAGGATTAGAAACCCTGCAACTCTTCTTTCCCCATTACCAGGGTAGGGTTGTGTGCAATTTCTTTCACAGTTCTGGCTACCAAGCTGTCGTCATCTCCCTCAGCGGTGTTTGTGTCTGTGGACGTGCTGCTGACACCATTTTGGTTTAGCTGTGCTGTGCCTCTTCTCCTTCTGTTCTCGTGCTGATCCAAGTCCCAGATTTTTCCTTAACAGGAAAGTGCATGTTATGTTTCTGTCACTGCAAATTCTCATTTTAGTTGGATAATCCTGTTTTTAACTTTCCAATCCATCGTCACAAGGTAGCCTAGCAGGATTTTGTTGTGAGTGCCACGTGTGCTCATCTGTGCTTCAGTATCACCCTTGACAATGTGTGCAGCCTCAGAAACCCACTGCCTGCAGATTCCAAGTGGGATACTTCCCAGGATATGAACAAGTGTGGCTCTTGGGGCAGGGGCAGCAGTGCAGGAGCTGATGCTCATATTTTTGCTTTATTTTTGGATAAGAAAGAGAAGCTGGACAAATTGCTGGGAACAATAGTAGGTATGGCATGCAGGAAAATTTCAGTACAGGCAGGTGGCTGTACTTAGCAGATACTGCCAGCAATAAGATTTTTATCCATATTTAATTTGCCTTAATGAACAGACTGGTTTGTATTCAAAACTGTTTTCACAGTACACAAAAATGGCAGGAGAAGAAATACTGCTTTGAGACAAATTTAGGAATAGCTGGTGAAAGACAGAAGTTTCATCTGTTTATTCAGAGTGGATTAATTATTTACCATGTGTGATTTCCAGAAACTTTTTCCTATACATAGTCTTTTGAGGAAATAAATTATGTACTTTTCTAACAATTCTAAAATTCTGACCTTCTGTTTTTGTTCCCCTTTTCATCCCTTCAGTTCTGCAACAAAGCAGAACATTGTCCCCCATTTGCCACATGAAGTTTTCAGTAAGTTTTTAATATTCTGTACAGAAAGGCAAGTTTAGATGTTTATGTCTCTTTTTTTGTTGTTTTTTGGGGGGAGTGGAGGGACTGGGAAAGGGATTCTTTGATAAAAATGTCTCCTGAGACTCTTATCTTGTTCTGAAGAATGTGCAGATAAATTATAGCTTTGAAGACACTGTAGTCTGGTATAAGACAATTTATCTACTGAATGTATTAGCCCAGATCCTCTGCTAATAATTATTTGGATGGAGCTAAACAGATTTACACCAAAAGTGTGTGTGTTGCTGTTATGTGAAGGATATGGGTTGCAGGAAATGTGCTGAGACATTGGAAAAACAAACATTGGGTATGCTGAAGAAGTATGGCTTAGAAATGCAATTATATTTTTACATATTTCTGTATGGAAATGATCTTTCAGGACAGAAGAATCAAGATGTATGAATACTAACTTAAGTCATTAAAGGATAAACTGTTAGGGCTGGGAAGGACTTCTGGAGATCTTGTAATCCAATCCCCAAGGAAGACAATCTATAGAATTTTTTTTCATTTTCTTTTTTCCTCTTTCTTTTTTGGATGTTTTCTTTTGTTGCCAGTGAAACTTTTAGAAGTATATTCATCAGGAATACAGGCAAATGCACACTGAAGGATGCTGGCTGTGATGTGCTTCTGGTCTCTCTCAGCAGATCAGTGGGTTGAGGAAGGAACAGAAGGAACTAACATGCTTTTACCTTGGAAATTTTTCAGGGTTGGAGACCTTGGGTCCTTGCTTACGTGCTGTGGCTTTGTTCAAACATAGAGTTTTGTGAAACTTCTTGCATCAAACTCCCTGTTGTGTGTGCATCCAATTCAGAGCTGTGCTGCCTCTTGCAAATGGAGCTTTTGAAGTTTGTGTGGCCCCTGTTTGTAGCCCAGGGCAGCTGAGAGCACTCGAGCCACTCTGCACACACTGACTGGGATCTGGAGCTCTCTGAGCTCTCTGGAGCTCACACACCATGAGACACTCAGCTCCTTCTCTCTGCACCTTTTGCAGAGCTGCCTCTGCAGGGCCTGCAGACGATTCCCATCAGAAGCAGGTCTGGGAGCTGTGCTGCTGTTTCTGCAGTTCAGCACAGCTGCTCACAGCCAGAGCTCAGGCACACGAGCAGAGCCACCTCTAGGAGCCAGAGTCACTCAAGCAATTCTAGTGCAAAGTGGCTGAAGTGATTATAGCCTTGGAGGAGTTTCCAAATTAGAGAAACAACAATCAGTGGGTTTTACTCAGTGTTAGCAAATAAGCATGGGGCATGCAGAGTGTGGTTACCTGGGGAAATTTAGGGAGTTTTAATCCTCAGCTTGGAAATCGAAGCATTAGCACATAACTAGTGAAAGATGATGGACCTTTTGTTTCCAAACACTGTACATAGCTCAGGCTTTCTGGCAATGGCCACGGGATTATATTCATTCCTTCTGAAGCTGCAAATTGATTAAATTACATCAGTGAAAGGCCACTAATGACATGTTTTAGCTTGCTTTCTATTGCAGCAGCATGTTAATCTTACATTTGGAATTTGAATGACACGGTGGCTGCTGTTCCAAGGAGCTGTTGGTCACACACGATCCAGCAAAGCCTCTGACCACAGCTCTTAGAAAACAAAGGAGGGAAATCCTGCAAGTCCTGCTTCTTATCCACATTGACAGTGATGGAAAAAGATTACTTTGTTCCAATCTTGTTTCATGAGTATGTGGAGTTTTAATGGTGCTCTCCAGGTGTTGTGCTGAAACATCTTTTCCCAAAACTTGTTCTGTTCCTTCTGAAAGTTTCAACACCCCCCTGTGTATGTGCCACTGGACTCTGGGTTTGTGCACATTTAATTGTTCATACCCATCAATGAAACCATAGATTTCTTTTCTCCCCATATACAAAACCCCAAGCACACAGGGATGGATTGCTCTGGCTCCCTGGGGACCCCTGTCATGAGCTCTCAGTTGAATTTCATCTGGTTTTATCCCTTGGGTTCTCTGCAGCTAAACTTTATATCATAATAGCTCCATGTGCTCCCTTCCCACCCTGTTTCCTGAGCTATAGTGAGACTTTTTGACACCTCAGAAGAACTCTCTGTATCTTGCATCCTGTCCTTTTCCCATTTCCCTCTGCCATCACACTGCCTCTAATTATAGCTCCACACTGGTGTCTCCTTTTCCTGGGTGGCAGCAGCAACCCCAGTGGCTCAAATAAATGTGTTCCTTCATCAACTTCAAGGACCTGAAGTATATACTGTATATTTAGTGTATTGTTAAAATGCATTTATTAAATATTTCAGATAATCTGATCTGAATTATAAAGTTAATGACAAAATATTTAAACAGCTACATATTCATATAATTCCCTGGACTTTAAATGAGATTTAGGCATTACTTAAAACTACACCTTCAAAATCTTTTAATCTTTAAAACTTGCATAATCAGGCCCAACTCAGTATTGTACCTAAATAGGTATAATTTACATTTTTGTCTTCCCATCTCAATATAAACCACAATTATTTAGTTTCCCATTTAGATAATCCCTAAAATGTGATTCACATCTCCTGTATGCACTGCTATTGCCATTTAATTAAATTAGCTCTTACAGCAGCCTCAGGTACCAGCAGAGTTATGCCTCAGTTCTGAGCACTCCTCCCTGACTTCATCAGGTTTCTGGAGTCCCAGAGCAGGTTTTCTGCAAAGGTTGTTTGCTGTGCCAGCACCATCAGTGCTCATTTCTGCTGGTGGGATTCTGCAGGGTAGTGAAGCATTTGGGAAACCTTGGCTGTAGCTGCTGGTGTGGAGCCATGCAGTCAATTCCAGGAGTTTATTTCTTCAAGGTCTCTCAAAGTTGGGGGATGAGGAGTCCCTTTGGAATATGTTACAAGGCTCTAGACAGCTCTGAAGTGAAGTGAATACTTCTGAAAATCTCTGTTGGGGTCATGTCTTGCTGATGTGGATCACCATCAATGGCAAAGTTAGAATTGGAACGACAGGAGAAACATGGAAATTGCCTACGAAACAAAATTTGAGATTAAATTACAAAAAAATGGCCTTTTTTAAAGCTGTTGAGGTTAAGTATCAGATCATTTTGCTAGTCAACTCTGTACTTGTGTATGTAATTTGAAATGCAATTATACAAGTTCAGAATTTGATATCATTTTTTTCAACATCAGTTTTCACAGCAGGGATAAAATTGAAAGCTATGAACCACAGCCCCTGAAAATTGGCTTTTCATAGGAGCTTCAGACTGCAATTTCTTCTGTTATTGGCTGGTCTGGTAACACAGTCATCCCTAAATAAACTGCACTTCTTTGTAGCCATGTGAGTGATTGTCCTGGTAGTAGTGAAGTTGTGATTTATTTCCTTGAGGAATTTCATTGTATCTGTTCCTTTCTGTGAGGTTCTTGAAAGACATTTTTCACATAAACCAGCTTTGTCAAGCAACAGAGTCAGTGGGAACCAAGGCTCCAGAAATCCTGTAGGATCCTCCCACTCAGTATTGCCTGGCAAGCCAATTAGCTTGGTATTTTTATCTCTAACCTGATTTGGAACTAATTGTAAATTACTATTTTATGATTCTGTTTTCTGTGATAAATGTCCTACTCAATTATTATTAGATCTGCTCCTAGGACAGCTGAATCTTCTATCTATGCCATACCTTGTGGCTTTGCAATCTAAGGAGCATACAGAAGCACCTCATCCTACTTCACTGATTCTTGATTTTGGCCCAGAGCACAGGGGAATGTATTCACTCTTTGAGACAGGCAGGATTTCCTAGCACACCCTTCACTGTGGTAAAAGTACCATTCTAAGTGTAGGTTCATGTCAGCTGTCTAATATCTGTCAAGCTGCCTTCAAAGCAAAGCCCAATGCTCTACACTGCATTAAGGAAGTTTGATCTGCTTCACATTTTATTCCAAAACAGTGTTCTCTGCTTTTTATTTGATTTCTTTTCTTTTAATCTCAAGGTCTACCGTGAGATAACATTCATTATAAAGCTTGACATGCAGTTTTTACCACAGAGTGCATCTACCTTCAATGCAATTTTGAAGTAAATATGTCATTCCTTCCCATTTACTGCACCTAGCCTCCTATCACTGAGTGGTGTTTCAGAGCACACAGATGCAGCTCCTTCTGGTTAAAATTAAACTAGAATATGCACTCCAGGAACACCTGTGGATGTCCATTAAGCAGTTGGAGAATGTCAGTTCCTGGTCCACACCAGAGCTTCACCAAGGTGACACAGATTGCAGAGTCTGTGTGCTCAGCACCAAGGGCTTTGCTGTGCAGGTGCTCCCCTGTCTCACTTCTCTGTGCAGGAGCACTGAGCTGGTGGGTATGTGAATGCTGAACAAAAAGGTCTGAGAGGCTCTTGCTTGCCCCAGTTATGGGAAGTTCATTGGAGGAGCAGGATCAGAGGCAGAAAGCTCAGCTTTTAGTGTCTGCCCTGTTCCCCATTTCTGTTCCTGCTGTGCTCAGGAACTGAGGCTCTTGGCAGCTGTTCCAGCTGAGCTGAGTGAGATTCGTGCTCCTCTGCCTTGGCTCAGATCAGCCCCTGCATCTGCAGACCCGGAGTGGGGGGCATGGACAGGAGGCACAGGAGCAGTTTGCAGTCTGACTTTGCAGTGTGTGCCCAAGCTGAAGTCTCTCTCTAGTTACAGCTCCCAGGAATCATTTCAGTCACACTCAACTGGAAAGACCCCTGAGGAAGGATGGAGTACATTGGAACCACAGGTGCTTCCCAAACCTGCTGCTTCCCTACAAACCTTGGCTCCTTTGCTTCATATAACTGCTGTTGGAAAATGCAAGATCAATCTACACAGGTTTCATCCTCTGCATCTGAGCTTTCCTCACTCCAGGGCAGTGACAAGCACAAGCAATTCTTCTCCACAGGCAGCTGAGTTGATATGGAAAATCTCATGCAAAAGTGAGCTTGGTGCTCCAAATGCCTGAGATGAGGCCTTTTCCTTTAGCATTTTAATCAAGGCCTTTGCTACAGCAAATGTTTAGCACCATAAGTAATTGGTAAAGACTGCTGACATGATGAAACTGTGGCAGGTTCAGCCTAATCTGAAAAAAAATCCCTGAGAACATTAATTGCATGAGCTGACCCAGTGAATCATCAGAAAAGCAAGGCATAATCCAAATGTTGTGCAAGTAGAAATATACCTGGCATGTTTCAGAAGGCCAACACTGAGTAGAAACAAAACTGGTTGCTCAAAGTGGAGCAGTTTCCAGGTTTTCCATGGGAGCTGTTCCACAGAGACCCCCTTGGTCTGTTTGTGAATATCCCTTTGGCAACTGGGACCAGTATGCAGATGGCAAAATACCGTGACTGCTTTTAACATCACAAAGTCACTTTGGCATTGAAAGTGCAGAAAGTCATGATCTTATTGGAAAAATTCTGAACATCTGAGTCAGAGCCACTTGGTAATTGAGTCAAGGCTTGTATGATTCAAGAGCTGTACGTGTTTAGAAAAGTTGTTAGAAATTACACTGTTAGAAGTCCTTTTCTCTAAGCAAAAAGAAGCTCGAGGACACTGGGGACTGATGAGAGTCAGAGAGGAAAGAGCAAGTTTGAAGACAGCCAGATAACAAAACAAATGTAAGTAATATCAAGTAGGTACATTTTGATTTGTGTATTTTAAAAACTGCCAATACCTGTGAACTCCAGTGGTCAGTATTGACCATCTTTCTGACACCCTGTTTGCCAAGCCATCATTTCTGGGATTTACTGAGCCATTCCAGATCTCTGGGCAGATTCAAGCAGCTGTATTTCTTAATGAACACCTAAAGCCGTAGGTCTCTCTTTAATACCAAGTCGAGGTAGGACTGCCCACTGAGACCAGGGGGTACCCTGGTGAGAGTTGTCATGTCTGTAGCATCTTTTGGTTTTTTAAGCCTTGAAGGAAGTTTTGAACCACAAAAATAAGAGAAGTGACAGGATCCTAACAACTGAATTCTTTTTCCTGGTGGTGAAAATGCCAAAGCAGACGTGTTTTGTGGTGATCTTTTCTATTGTTAGACTGTTTCAGGCAATAAATGATAAGGTTTCTCTCCTTTGACTCATGCACAAATGGGATCCTTTATGGAAAATGATGCAAAAATTGATTCTAATTTTTAGAAATGTCTGTTTCATAACATAACACTTATTGATAGAAAACCTCTATAGTGCAGAGTTAGCCTCTAGTGATGTAATTTTAAAATAATACCTGTATGTGCTAGTATATTCATATAAATATATTTTTATTTTCAATAATTAAAATAAATTTTTGTTAGAATCACCTACTTAAGAATTTGTTCTGTAGAAAGTGCTAACAGTAACCTCCCTTGTAAGGCATGAATTTGAAGATTTCACCTAAGAATTACCTCAAGACTGCCCTTCACACTGAGCTAATGGATGTTTCTCCCAGTGACAGCCAACCTAGGGTGAAAGGCTGAAGAAATAAAGAATCTTTTACATCTTCTGGTAAGTTGTGCTGGCTTATTCCCATGGTTAGCAAACTGCAGCTATTCCAGTCTGAACAGTTCATCAGCTTTGAGCCTTAGAATGCCTTTGCAGGATTTGAAGAGCAGTCAGAAAACTCCTTGTGTATGTGCTTATAGACATGATCATATCAGACCTTACACTTCTCTTTGGCAGAGCTAAAGAGATTGATCACTTTAAATATCTGTATTAGGAGGGGTTTTTTGTTTCCCAGCTCTCAAATGATATTTTTTGGCTCTTTTTCCTGAACATTTTCTGTTTTCTTTATGAGAAAGGGTGGACATCAGAAGTCAGCACAGTATGCTGCAACAGGAGAGGGATGCAAAACTTGGTGGTGGGATTAGGTTCATGCAAGTCAGTTAGAGGGAAATGTTTCCTGTGGGTTTTCTATCTTTTTTTCTGTTAGAGCTGGGATTAATGCTTGGGAGACGCAGTTTCGTGTTCGGACTCAGTTGTTTATTAATTCTTATCTAAAGTACAGTCTCACAAGTTGTGAGTTCTAGCTAACAAGGTGAAAAATCGCTCTGTCTCTATCTCTTTCCAGGGTCTTTTAAGTACAGATTCTCCAATAATGAAATGACACCTAAATTATTTTTACTTTTAACCCAATAACCAACCACCCATGATCCACAATGAGGATTTTTTTACCCAATTACAAAAAACCCACCCAAACCCGTGGAGAAGAAGGAGAAAGAACTCAGCCTACACCCTAAATCCTCCATTTTGCTTTATATATGTTACTCTATGCTGGAGCCTTAAATTGGTTTTGCACCTGTGCTATCACACACTTCCATTCAAACCACACACCCACAACCCCAGTGCTGTCACTCAGCTTTGGAAGCCTTCTCCAAGGCCTCAGGTCAAATGGAGTGTTTTCTTTTCTGCCAGCACAGAAAGCCTAAAATTCTCAGCTTCCAGGGTTCCAACAGTTCCCTTTTCCTCTGAATCCATCTGAGCTCCGTGTGGCTCTTGCTGAGGCTTGGAGCAGTGTGAGGTTTGTGGTGCTCAGTTCTGGAGCTGATCAGGCTCTGATTGCTTCATTCGAGTTGTGTGTCCTGAGCTGCTGCTGGTGGCAGCAGTGAAATCTCCAGAGTGTTGGACTAATCTGTATTAGATCAGGAATGCCCAGGACACACATCAATGGGATTTTAGCAATGACAATTACCATTATGTGTTTCAGTGTTATAATACTTCTGTGCCAAAAACGCTTTAGCAAACGCATTTAAATGACATTTAGTGGGAAGCCTCCTATGATTCATATTTGTTGTAAATATATTTTTTTTTTAACATTTCAGCAAATAATCCTCGAGAAATTAGACATCTGTGGATTGTGAAGGTCTGAATTGGTGGAAATAATTTCCTGGAGTTTATCAGATGTCTCACAGCTTTGGAATGCAAACTTCCCTGTGTAGGATCCATCACTATTTTATAGCTTGCCTGAGTGAATCACATAGCCTTGATTGCCCTCTGAATCAAGTGGCTGCAACTCCCATAAACATGTATTTAGAATAAAACAGAAAAATGGGACTTCTTAGTTTCAGGTAGCTCACCCTGTTTATCTTTGTAAGCAACCTCACTGTGTACAGATTTCTTGTAGTTCACTCTGATTTTATAGGATCTCTTCTAGTATAATATTTGTAATATTAAGAAAAATTTGCAACTGCTCTTGGCTATGATCAGAAGATGGTTTATTGGCTTCAGAATTATTTTCTAATATTGTGCTAAATTTCCCCAGAAGTGTCTATAAGAGGATATTGTTTGCATCAGTCATGTTCTGTGTTTGGGAAGAACAAGGCAGCTCCCATACAAGCTCCTTAATGTTCATTCTGGGTGCATGTTTTGGCTCCTGGGCCTAATCTCTGTCTGGTTACAGCAGCAAAAAGACAGGTTATACTACTTCTTGTCTGCTTTTTTCATGGTTACATGATATGTAATTACTCCTCTCTCCAAAAGAAAGTGGTGATAAATGTATTTAGTAAAAAAATAGGGGGAAATGCTTTGAATAAAATATTTATTTTATTACAGTAGCAATCTAATAGAAAGCAGAGTTTTTACTACAAAACAAGATCTTTTTTTGGACATTGGACTGGTAATGATCTACCAGCAACTGTGTCTTCTGATCATTGTTCAGCAACTTGGTTGTTGCTTGGATCACTTGTTCTTCCATTTAAATGCAAATATTGAATCTGTCTCATTTTATGACTGAGATGTGAAGGTGAAATATATTACAAATTTCTGATTTCAGAGCAGGGCACGAAGGTACCGGGTATTTTAGCATTTGGAGCCACAGAGTGGCTGTTCCCAATTGTGTTGAACTCTTCAACCTTTGCCTCCTCTCCATGAATCTTTTCATGGTTTTCATTAACACCAAATGGTGTTAATTTGCCATGCAGGACATGAACCTGCCACACACCCTACAGAAAACTGTAAAAGAAGGGGATTTTATTTTCTAGATTACTTTTAAGCTCTGTCTCATTTTCCTCATAATATTCTCCCATTTTTACCTTTAAAAAAAAATCAGGTCTGAAACTTCTTTTTATTTTATTGTTGTTTCCTCAAAATAGTTCAGATTGATTTCTGGAAGTTCTGGTTTTCTCCCTTCACATTTTACTGTTGTAAGTTGTACCTGTCTCTCTCCAATTCATATCTTTTAAATTCCTTTTAGGATTTTCATTTGCACTATTAACCTCCTTTGGAGTGGTTATTCCTTTGGAGCCCAGTTTTACTGAAATCTCTTTGTTGCTACTCACATTTTAGAAATAGTAATCTATTTACAAATTAAATATATTCTAAACCTTCATGTTTAATGTCAAAAGTTTTTCAGTCCAATTATTTTCAGTCAACAGCTACCACAGTTACCCAAAGATTCTCCTGAAGTCAAGACTGAGCCCAAGACTGTTTAATTTAAATTGAATCATCTTATGTGCATTTGCTCCAAGGTTGTTTGGTCAGCTCTTCTTGTTGCAAATAAAGATCCCAATGGTACCACAGTGGTATCACTTCAGGAGAACTGGCTAAATGTTTTGGAAGGAAATGTGGCAGCTCTCACACTAATGAGAGTGTGAATGCTACCAGCAGCAGGAACATTTATTTTCCCCTTGCTGTCCAGAGAGTTAATTCCTACCCTGACACAATTCTTAGAAGCAATAAGATTGAAGCACTTTCCCGTTAAATCCACTATTAGAATGCTCTTGAAAATTTTGAGCAAACTCATTTGTTTGCTCATTATTCTCCAAAATTATTTCATCTCAGGCAAGTTCTCTTTTGTCCATGCTGCTCGCATTTTTATTGTCTTCGTTTCGTAACACGAGTAAATCTGTATTTCTGCACTTTATTTCAGTAATTTGTTTTTATCACTTTTCATTATAATTTTCCTTAGATGTTTTCATCAGGTTCTTTTAAATGATGCATAAGACATGCATGTTAATTATTAGCTATTCAGACAGCAATCTCACACACAACAGCAAAATATTTCCTGATCTTGCTATATATTATTTCTTTTTCCTTTTATTAGTTATATTTTTATACTCTTCAGGGAAATGCTGTATTGCATAATTCCAGCTATGAAAGGTTATATTTGAGTAATAAATTCCAGTCTTTGCCTGTTTCTGTGCATTGGTAGTGATTTTAATAACATTATTTCTTCAGTGGCTTTTGCACCCAAAAATGTGCCCATTTTTTCCCCTCAAAGTTACCTGAGTGGATCTAATAAGAAGCACTTATATTTTTTCATTATTTGTGGTGGAATGAGCAGTTTGCAAAGTGCAACAATTAATATGAGTTCGAAATAAACTGACAAGGAACAGTGAATTTCTTTCAGTGGGTGAAGAACAGATTTTAGCAGGTTGCAATGGAATTAGTATTACTGGAAGATTACCTGGATCCTGGAAATCCTGCCCTCAGCTCCTCCAGACAGCAGCTTGAAATCTTCCCTGTGTGCTGAGTCTGGAGGGTGACAGGGAGCAGCTGTCCTGCTCCAGCTCAGGCTGACATGGCCAAGCACCCTGAGAGCAACCCAGCAGTTTGAACTGCAGTAGGGAGTGAGAGGGGCACCAGAGGCCAAAAGATTTCATATTAATAGGAAAAGGTAAAAGTTGCATCAGAATCTGTGCTCTTCTAATTCTAAACTGGAGCACATTTGTAGCAGTGTGTGCTGAGTGTAAACTCTTGGAGACCCTACTCTGTTACCAGAAGGGAGAAAAAATGAGTTATTAAAAATTGTCTGAAATTTATCTTCATAATCTGAGCAGGTTCAATTAGTTAAGAGATCTGTTTGCAGTCTGTGTTTGCACTTTGCTTGTCAGGCATGTTATTTCTATATTGGTTGCTGGTTTAATACTGTTAAAAAGAATATGTAAGGTTTTTCATTCTCTGTAGGATAGTTGCAGTGGCCATAGTCAGTCCAAAACCTGGTGGTCTTCCACCTGATGGTGAATAATTAATAAATCATATATAAAAAATATATTTCTAGCTGAATCCATCCTTTAATCTGTATCATGTTGTAGGTGAAAGTGAGTAAAAAATAGATTTTGCAGACTCTTCTCCAGGCCTTCCCTTCACTTTGAAGGAATTAAGGGATTTTAAAATGTCTGCAAACTTCCATTTTTGTGGCTGAAACAGTACCTGGGTTATGGCTGGTCTCTGAGGGATCATTTTAAACTGCTTTCCTTGGTTTTTTCCCTGTGTGTGAGATCCTGTGCCTGTCATTGAGTGCTTTATAATGTGAATGTACTTGCCTCTTTCAGTGGCCTGCCCTCAGAGGGAATGTTTCTGGGAGTGCTTTTGGGGAGAGCTCTGCACTCCTGCTCCTGGCAGCTATGTTGATTTGTGTTGCTATTTGTTTAGTATGTTAATAGAGCATACAGAATTACAATTTGATTGCACAGCTTTCCAGGAGACTCAGGACACATTCTTGCCTTTGCACAAAGCAATCTTAGCTGGCAATTTTTCCCCATGTGGATACCACCCATCTAATTGAGGCTGGTGCTCCTGCTGACTGATTCAATCACCTGATTCAGTCACTTCAAGACATCAGGACATTCCTTGCTGGGTTTCAGGAAGGTGCCTCCCAGGAAGGAGCTGCTTGTGTGTCTGCAGCAGGCACACAGCCTCGTTACTGCTGGGCTGTCCCTGGGGCTGCTCCCTGGGCTGGGGGAACCTGAATCCCTGTCCTCTCTGCATGGTGAGCAGCTCTCAGAGCTCTCATTGTGCTGCTGAAGTGTCAGGAGGCATTCAGGAAAAGGGGATCCTCGACACCATTGAGGTGTGTGGGTGTCATTCCTCTGCTTCTCAGCAGAAGACACCACTTGTGTGTATTTAAGAGCTCTTGGCCAGTTGTGCTGTAGTACACTAAGGCAGGAGAGAGGATTTGTGTGATTATTGATCACTTCTTTGTGGGGACAGCTGAGGTGTTTGGGCTTTTGTTATTCAGATGAATCAGCTGCTGGTCACTCTGTGCTGATTCACTCCCAGAGCTGGATGTGAGTATTTGGATGGATTTACAGTAACTTCATCCTTTTTACTCAGGGACATGCCAGTCTGCAGAATTGCTACAATTGACTCATTGTTCTGCTGTGTCAGGTAACAAAATATTCTGCTTTTTTTTTTTCATTCTGCTCAAGAAGATTTGGGTTCATTACACAGGTCAAAGCTCATAAAATAAATTCCTGTCAGATTTCCCCTCCCAGTTAACCCAAGTGACACATGTGGGTGTCTTTGGATGTCATTGTATTGAGGCATGCATGAGACAAAATTTCACGTCTGCTTTATAGAAGACTGAAGTGGTTTTGGCATGCTGGGAACACTTATAGAATATATTTCTTAAACATTGGAATACAGTAATGCCTTTCACAAGGATATATTTCAAATTAATTTTGGAATATCAAGCTTATATGAACACTTAACTGTCAACTACTTGTCACTCTGGGCACATGAAACTAGGAGTTGGAAACCTGATTTGGCTCTCTGTCAAACTAATGACAGTTCAATTGTCCCCATCTTAACAAAATTCATTTTTTTTAAGATTTGTAATATTTATATACCATAAAAGTACACTATTTATTTTACTGTAAAAA
Organism: Phylloscopus whistleri; assembly: GCA_017589585.1. Taxonomy (NCBI): domain Eukaryota; kingdom Metazoa; phylum Chordata; class Aves; order Passeriformes; family Phylloscopidae; genus Phylloscopus; species Phylloscopus whistleri. The sequence continues at coordinate 4,734,814 of JADMLD010000682.1, read as the reverse complement.
TGTACTGTTTGTTTTGACTGTACATATCTACAATAATGGATTTATCTAACTAAAAGTAATCAAAATAATTTTACAGATAAACACACAGAATGTTTACTTTTCAAATATAAATACGTGATTAATAAGGACAGTAAAATAGTAGGAAATGTTAAACGGTGTTCCTTGGGTGTTGAGCACCTTGCCAGGACTGTATCTCTGTAATTGTTAGCTGAGCTGCAGAGCTGTGCCCACAGCTACACTCTGTGTGTGCCCCAGCATTCCCATAAGGGAAAACGGGACGGATCCAGATAGGCCAGCATGATTCCGAGTTATCCGTCTCAGCAGTTCTAAATTCCAGTTTTACCAATTGCTTATATCAGTGCTGGTTTTGTTTCCAGATCACAGCGTGTTCCCTGCAGAGGGACCGGCCGGGGCCGAGGCTGCTGCCGGTGCGCGGGGCTGGCGGGGCTGGCGCTCCCTGCGAGATGCGAGGTGCGGGCACGGGAGGCTCTTCCCGCTCTGCCGGGAGCGCTGAGGGAGCTCGGCTGCAGATCTCCGCTGCCGGAGAAGGCTCCGGGGCCGGCGGGGCCCGGCCGGTAGCGGCTCCAGCACCAGGGACAGCGGGCGAGGAGCCGGGAGCGGAAGGGCCGAGCGAGCGGTCAGGGCAGAGCTTCCTTCGAGCGGCACCGCGGGGTTACAGCGGCCGTGAGGCTGCCGGGGCCGGCGTGGGGCAGAGCGGGGCCGAGGGAAGGGACAGCACGGGGAGGACACGGCGTTCCTGCCCTGCCCTTCGGACACCTCTGCCACCCCTCACACAGCGCAGCGCACGCGAATCACAGCGCAGAGCTCGGGATGCTCAGCCTCGCTCCCTGGGGATGTGTGAGATGTTGTGTGCAAACCAAGGTTCTGTTGTACCTGAAACAAAGCCATAGCATCAGAGAGAGCACTTAAAAATCCCCAGCCAACGCCTGCCCTCCCTGCTAGGGATTTGGCTGAGGGCTGATTGTGTGATAGCTCAAATCACTTAATCAGCCTCTGGAATAACAACATGCTCATTTCCATGAGTGATGGAACCACTTCTCTGATGTTGTCTTTCAGTAGTATAAATTTCTTAGCATGAAAGAGATCTCTGTCACGGCAATAAGTACATAAATTATAAGAAATACACAAGATCAGAAATGAAATTAAAAAAAAAGGACCAGTAAAATCGTACTCACAAGGAGAGTTCACAAATGCTTCTGAACTCCCATTTCACAAAATAAGACAGGAGTTAATTATTACTTGTGATAGGGTTTCTTATATCTTGAACATTAAAAGAAATTAATAGGAAAAGGTATAAATTTGCAACAACAGTGCTAATTAACATTCTATGATTTCTCACCCTTTTAATAGGTAATTTGCTGTAGTGAGAGCATTAAGGATAAGTGAGAATGAAGCTGCAAGGGTATTTTCTTCAAATTTCTTAATTATTCATGTTACAAGAAGTTTTAAATGAATATTTTCCCCTTTTTTTTAATTAATTGCAGGGCAAAATACTCTGTTTCTTTAGTACCAGGAAAACATTTGTTCAGCATAATCTGTGATATTTTTATATAAAGGTCCACCTGACTAAATAATTACCACCTGCACTGTAAATTTTTGGCAGTCATACTTGACATATTGGTATTAAGGTATTAGTCAGTCCATTCTCTACTTTTGTGCTGAAAAAAAAATCATTATTATTCTCCTGATTTAACCCAGATACCTTCAAAGCAAGCAACATAAAAACTTAGGTGCTGTCACAACCACACTGATCTATACTTGTCCTTCTGCTAGTCCTGTTTTCTTCTGGTTTTATAATTTGTTTTCAAGCAATGTTACAAATAGAGTGAAAGTAACTTTTAATAGTATATTTGTAGCTGTTGTGTAAATTGGCTGTAGTGGACATTTTTATGGGGAGTTCTATACGGTGAGGCTTAACCCCACATGTCTAATGTTCTGGAAGGATGTGAAGACACCTTTTTTCTACCCCCCATGACTCCAGATTACCTTTGCTCTGAGGAAAACAACACCAAAACCAGGGGAAGTACTGGAATATATTATGCTGACTTCCATTTTGCATGAAAGAAAAATACTGGAATGGAAGATCAGAACTATTTTAATTGAGATGTTCCCAGGATTACCAGGAAGTTCTGTTTGCTGCATCTCACATGGTGAAGTGAAATGTGTGCTGGTTGCTGTTGGTCATGAGCTCCTACCTCAGGCACTCTGTAAGGAGTAAATGATGGAGTGACAGCAGCAAGCTGGGGATGCTGCTGCTGGATGGAGTTCTGCCTTCCTTTCCTGCCACTCTGAGTCATGTTGAGGGCTGGGAGCAGATTTGTTTATAAGGAACTACTTCAGAATTAAAAATCTGCAAAGAATCTTAAGATAATGGACTTTAACATCATCCCCAGTCCTGAGCACTAATTAGAAGTCATCCCAATTAAACAATAACTAGGTGTGTGAGATTGTGGAGCACAAACACCGTGATGCCTTGGAGACAAAATCTGTCATTTGCTGCGTTTAGATTCCTAAGTTTCTGGTTTGATCCCTCATAAGGAAGAAATCTGTGAGATGGCCCTGTGCCATAGGACAAAAAATAGAATTTGGGTTTGTACATCAAAACCTGAGACCTCCTGCTTAAAAGTTTTAGAAGATTACTTAACCAAAGGAAGAACAGCTCAGTTCTTGGGACACAAGAATCCCTATTTTGAGGCATAAAGTAGAAACACTTGGTGCTTCAAAAGGACCTGTGAGGTCATCATCAACGATAGAGTGAATTTGCTTTGCATCTCTTTGTTTCTCCCTGCAAGGTGAGGATTTTATAATTTAAAGGGAAAGTTGAGTTGTTCAGTGGCTTAATTGATCTTAACAACAGGGGAAGAATATGAACTTTAAAGAAACAAAAATAAAAAGTCAGAACCTCAAGTGTAGAAAAGGAGGGAATGTAATCAAATAAATAGTCTGATCTGTCACAGGGAGTTGAAATTCATCCCTGATTTTTTTTCTGATGGCAAGGGTCCTGGGCCATCTTCCTGAAACAGAGGCTTGAAGTAATAATGGAAGTTAACCAGCAACTATAGGCCTGAGAATGGGGAGAAAGGGTAAAGTGTGGGGCTGCACTTACCTGAAAAAGAGGGCAGGAGGATGATGTGTTCTGTGCACCTCAAGGCTGGGATAACTGAGAGAAAGCTGCTAGCAGGGAGGTGTAAGAAACTCTCTGCTTTCTGCACTCTGACCTTCCATTGTCCCTTGCAGAGCATTTGAAAGGATTGTGCAGTTCCCTTGATCTATTTAAGAGAAAGAAACTGTGTCAAATCTCTCCAATCCCAAGCCAGCTGTCTTTCAGATCACATCTATATTATGGCAAGACAGGACAATATAGGATGAACTCTCTAATGTATTTTAATTAACACTGTGTTAAACATTGCTGCCTGCTCTGTTTGGATAAGGACAACTGTGTTTGCAGTAGCAGAACCATAAGCAACTCACAATGCCTCTGACAGGACAGCTCCTGAGCACAGTGGACATTAAGTAACTTTAGACAGTGTTTTTGAGAGATTAGTGCTTTTGTGCTGACTTGACTTGTTCATTTAAACAAGGTCTTGAAGCTTGTATTTGCCTTTATTTCAGTACAGTGCAATACAGAGTTTAGTGACAGAAAAGCATCTCCAAGATTTCTGCAAGGGCAGGCCCCTTTTCTCTGAAAACCATTGATTTTTGGGATCCACAATGCCCACCACCAGAAGCTCTTCTTGTAGGAGCTCTGACATTTACGTCAGATTTTAAAGTTTGATTGCTGATGCCAGTTTAAAAAAAACTTAACAAAATTTTAACTAGAAGTAGGCTTTGGATTCCAGTTGTGTGGTGTGTTTTCAATGTGCAAACTTTGTAAAGGAAATGAAAACAGCTCCAGAAAGGAAAAAAAAAAAAGAAAACAACAACAACAACAACAACAACAACAAAAACAAACAAAAAAAACCAAAAAAAACCCAACAAACCCTGGGGCATATAACCTTGAGAATTTCTTGTTCCTGCTTGCTACAGTACTTTTTTGCTTTTCCTGTGCTTTCCACAGTAGTATGAGTATTGAAGCTGGCAGGAGTGAGCTCTGTTAAGAGAGAGAAGAGACAGCAGAAACAGTTGTTCTGCAGCAGTCACTGTTTGCTTTGGTCTCTCCTTTGCACGTGGGTAATCCTGAATTCCAGCTTGATGCCTGGGAGATTTGTGGCTCTGCCTCCGTGGGAGGATGAGATGTTTGTTCCTTGCTACACTTAAGCTAAGAGTGTTTACTAAAGCAATCAGTGTTCCTGTGGAGGTGATAGGAGCCTCATTAAAGGGGTGGATGCAGAGATCAGAGGAACAGGTGTAAATATATTTGGTAACTTTAACTTAAGCAAACTCACATTCCACTCACTCTACAGCTAAGTACATTGACTTCTTTTTTTCCTGGAGTCATGTGGGTCATGTGGCCATCTACTGACTCTCTGAAAATAGGTATCACCAGCAGCAGTGCAGAAAAGAGTCAGGAATAAACATGGAATAATATGTGTTGTGTTTCAAATACAGGTGATCTGCCATCAGTGTGAGTGTCCCTGCTAACGCAGTCATTTGCATGTCCATGATCATACACATGATCACTAAATAAAGTGCTTTCTGTATGCAATTAGGTCCTTGCAGGTCCTATTCTGTCCAGCTATTTTGGTGTCCTCCTCAGAGTTTATCTAACCTTAGAAGGTTCTCACTTGCCTTCCCAAGTTCACCTTCATTCCGAGTTTACTTTAAGGGAAGAATCAACTCAGACATGGTTGCAGTTCGGAAAAAAAAATCTGCTGTGTTTTTCTTAAGCAAGAAAAGTATCAGTTTAAGTACTGGTCAGCTTGGCAGCAAGAAGAATCCTTGAGGGGCTGAGACTGTGAAATAAAGAGCCTGCAAGAATTAACCAATCCTGTCACTGCAGAGGTTTTCTGCTCCCAAAGCACTAGGAAGAGATGCAAAGGTATTTATTATTGACATATACAGAGATAAAAAACCAAAACCAGTTTCTCAAACCCTAGAGCAGCCTATCTCCAACAGATGCAACTCAATGACTTTGTCATGCTTTGTCCCTTCAAAAAGCTATTTCTGCATGCTGTGGGAGTGCATCAGGAAGGGAAGGAACGGAGCTATTGTAAATACAAATGCCTAAATGTGAATATGAATTAAGGTAGGATAGAGCAAGTTGTTTTTTCTAAATGAATAATGTACAAGCACACTTACTCCTTGGCCACTTGCTGTTTGCTCTCCACACAGGAAAACAAAACCCGACATCCCAAAACCAAACCAAAACCCAAACAGAAACCTGGCCCTGCTCGGTGGGGAAACAGTAGTTGCACATGTAAAAAAAAATAAATAATGAGGGTTTCCACAGCAACCCAAGTTCTGTAGTGCAAATTGATGACTTTCATTCTGTTTTATTATATAATCAGAGAACAGATATTCTATTAAAAGTGTGGGGTACATCTGAAGTTATATTGTTAAAAAGTTTAGTGCACTCCTAAAACTTCACATCGAGCAAGTTGTTTACAAAGGTTTCTGAAGAGGCTGTATAAAAAGTGGTTTTTTTGCCTAAGCTTTGGGGAGGCTGTGACCGGGGCAAGGGCACTGGTCCGTCAGAATATTGCAGTGAGCAAAATTTCAGTTGCAGGAAAACTTTTGTATAACTTATTTCAGCTTTTCCTTTGCTGTGAAGAATTCAAATTCAGTTTTTATGAAAGGAAGTAGAAGCTGAACATAGAGATGAAATCTAAAGACCGTTTCCCGTTTTGGGTGCGTGTTCATTGTGGAAACTGCAAATTTTGCCAACTCTTTAGAAGCTCTGGAGATTAATAATGCCGACAAGAAAATTAAACACAGTATCAGCCAAATTTTGATCTCAGCGCTTGTGGTGCCTGGGGTTAGTGCTGCCAGGGGTAGCTGAGCGCGGCCGTGGGCTCGGGGCAATGGCGGGCAGAGGCCGGGCCGTGTCACGGGCAGCCCGGGGCGCCGGGCGGGGGTCGAGCCGACCCCGCTGCTGACCAACACGGCCGGGCTGGGTGCTGCACTGCGGGCCGGCCTCCCGGGAGCCGCTGGGGCCGGCAGGTGCGGTGGGGATGGGATGGTGCCGGGGACGGGACGGTGTCCCGGGGACGGGAGGGGCCCGGGACCGGCCGCTCCCCTTGCCCCCCTCAGCGGCCACGCGCCGCCACCCCCGCGCCTCGCGCCCGCGCGCGCCTCGTGCGGCCGCGCGGGGAGGGGAGGGGGGGCGGCGCGAGGCGCGCGTGCGCGCCAGGTCCGCCGGGAGCGTGGGGGGGGGCGCGGCAGCCCCGAGTCCTTCAGGCGGCGGCGGCGGCGGCGGGAGCGGCGGCTTGGGAGGAGGAGGAGGAGAAAGAGAACGACGAGGAGGGGGCCCGGGGCCGCCGAACTCCGCGGGGCCGCGGCGTCGGCAGGGCCGGAGCCCGCGGGGGCCGCGAGAGGAGAGGCGCCGGGCCGGCGGCGAGCGGCCGCGGAGGGGAGCGGCGCGGCGGCCAGCGCTGCCCGGGCGGGCGGGGGGCGACCTCCCCCCGCCCCCCGGCAGCTGCGAAGCGACCCCTGAGCGCAGCCTCGGCCGGAGCGTGGGGCGGGGGCTGCCGGCGCGGCGCCCCCGCTGAGCGCGGGGGGAGGAGAAGCCGCCCCCGCTCGATGAGCGGCGCCCGCCCGCCCGCCGCGCTCTGCCCGGGGACCGGCGGCCGCGGCCGAGCCATCCAGCAGCATGTGGAGTCCCACAGAGGAGGAGAAATACGGCGTGGGTAAGTGCTGCCGCATCCCTCCTGTCCCCGCCGGACCCCGGGGGCTGTGCTGTGCGCGGTGGGGGCGGCCGTTCCCCTCCCCCGGAGCCGGCGGTGGTCGCGGCGCTGCCCCTCAGGTGGAGCCGGGGGCGGGATGGGGGCAGCGCTGCCCGCGGGGCTATGGGGGCTGCCCGGAGGTGCCTCCCCTGCCCTGCCCGCACCGCTGGATGTGCTCTGCGTGTGCCTCAGGTCGCGTTATTTCCCCGAGCGCCGCCGCGGCCAAGCGAGAGACAAGCGGCAGTCCGGGGGCCCGCGCTGGGGTCGGGATCGCACAAATAATCAGAAAACGAGTCGCTGAGCCCTTAATCTACTTAAGCGCGCGGTTCCCTTTTCCCTGCGTTTCCATCTGCGGAGCGAGGCGATGTGTGGATGGAGTTGGGAAGGGGCCGGCGGCGCCGCGGTGTCTTTAGGGGGCGTCGGTGCTGCACCTGCCCGGCCGCGGGGACGAGGAGGCGGCCGGGCCGGGGCTGCGGCGGGCCGGGAGCGGGGCCCGGGGGCCTCCGTGCCTGCGGACTGCGCTGGTTTCTCCTTGTTTTGGTAAATCAGATTTTACAGCCGTCTGGCATCGTGGTTGCTCTAATCTGAGGCATCGCTGTTGGCGGCTTTGGTTTGTTGTTTTAGCGGTTAAATCCCTGATAAGAGCAGAAATGTTACATCTAATGAAATGGAAGATACAGAATTTCTTTTACTTCGCTCTTGCTCATTTCGATTTAATTTTTCTTTAAACTGTTGACTTGTATTATAATAATAAAAGCTCCTACTGCTACCCTGATTAGTTACCTAAACACCTCATTGAATTTATAGTTATCAATTGTGCATATTGATTTTTTAGTTCCACGGCGTTTAGTGCTGATTGATTTCTACAAATAATTTTTAAAAATCAACGAATTTGCTACATGATCTGTTAACCGGAACTGTTAAAGTGGGATTTTGGCAATTAACTCGTGAGCAATTAGAAGCCTTAAAGCCTCTTTATTAAAATGCTTTCTGTTAGTTTTATAATAAAAAAAAACCTTGTTAATTTTTCATCTTGTACAGCAGATATTTTGCTTAGTACATCCCACTTGTCTTGAAAGTGAAGAGAGGAAGGGAAGAGAGATGAAGTAAATTACTTTTGTTTAAAAAACTAAAATCAAACGCAGCATCAGATGAGAACCTGTGTGTATAGGGTAATGTAAACAAGCAGCAGAAAATAACACCTGGAAGTTGTTGCTTCCAATCCTGTTGCTGTGTCTGTTGGTCACTGGGAGTACATAAAGTTAACAAGCGTTAACAAGCCCTGTTATATCCCAGCTGGATGCTCCAGGAATACGAAGTTGTTGTTTTGCTGTGGTTTTTTAATGTAGCTGATGCTGTATTTCTGTTCATACCTCATCTGCTGGTGGAAGGCCACCTCTGTTACCCTGGGATGAAGCTGACTGCTGGAATTGTAATGGATGCTTCAGAAAATAATTATCTGTCTTGTTGTTTTTCTTCTGTTTCTGTAGTTGTTTTTCTTTGCTGTGTCGCAGGGTTTGATATTTAATGTTGTGTGTGTTTGTGTTTGGCCCATGTGCTCAAAGAAGAAAATCCTTGTTTTACCTTGATCCAAAAAATGGGTGAACTAATTTTTTTAATGCAGACGTTTGAAAAGAAAAGCTGGGAAATCTCCATTCAGGTTGTAAACAAGTCTGGAAGAGGCATGTGGAAGGGAGAGCAGTGAATGAAAACAAGTGTGATTTCAATGTGTTCCCTGGGCTGGAGAATATTCCTCTAAGGGTGGGGATTTTTCTTTTGCAGACAGCACACCTGTAGGTAGGGCTGAGGAAACGGCTGAGTTGTGCAAGTTTTGGTGATCTCTAGGCAAGCTTTTTTTTATTCTTGAGTAGCTTTAATTACTTTGCCTGTAATTGAAATTTGTTGATAATCCTCCAGAGAAGGAAAATAGGTGAAAAATGCTGCTTATACCTGGAGTTTAGTTACAAGTGAGGAGTGGCATTAGAGTTTTTCCAAAGTAGATCTGTCATTGCTGACTGGAGGGGTCATTTTTGTGCCTTTTGAGGCAAATAGGCTGCAGAAAGTGTGGACCTGAGGGTTTGCTGCTGGGACGTGCACTGGCAAACAAACAAAACAAAACCAAAAAATAAAAGAGAGAGAAAAAATAGCAGTGTAAATTATCCTGATTCTACAAGTAATATGTGCAAAAATAATCTTCTTGGCATGAGTCACTGTTCTGAGCTTATGCCTTTGGGCTTTAGTAGTTTGGATTTGGTTAGAGCAGTCTCTGTCCAAAAAACCACTGTGTGTTTTGTCTGTGCTTCTGTTAAACCATGCAAAGTTGTAAGATTTGCCTTTGGATTAAGGCAGTAAACTTTCTGTCCCTGTTGATATAAGCTGGCTGGAAGAAAAATGAGTGATTTCTGCAACTGGAATACCACAAAGAGGTTTCTGGTGGAATAGAAAGGAACATCTGGGCCCTGGACAGGAAAGGGAAAGTACCATCTAAAGTGGTTCATTGTGGTGCTGCTTTGGTGAAAGTCAGTTGTGCTCTGTTGCCTCACCTGGGTAGCTGGCTCAGAGGTGATAATTCACAGAAACTGTTCCTTCAGAGGGACACCACCCTCCCCTCTCAACACGTGCTTATGGAAGGGCTTTGTGTTCTGCACTGGCTTCCAGGGAGTATCAAAGGCATTTCCCCTGTGCTTGCTGGAGCCCCTCAGCAGATATTCCAGTGCAGCCCCAGGCTCTTGGCTGCAGGAGAAGATGTTAAATTTCCTGTTGGGAATGTTGGTGCCTTCTGGCCAGGTCTGAAGTTCTCTGTGCCTGTCCATCTGCAATTAAAAGAAGTTTCCCACACTTGCAGTTGTAGAACACCCTTGTATTGCCCAGTTCTCATACAAATCACTGCATGCATCTGCAGCAAAGATATTAAAAGATTGCTCAGGATATTTCTAAATAAATTAAATGTTCTCCTAACAACCTTGAAGATCTTCCTTGGTTTTATTTCTCAGCTGCTATAGCAACTACCTGGTAGCTGTGTTGAGTAATTCCCCTCTATTTAGAAATACTTATATTCAGTGCCTCTAATCCTAACTCTGCTTTTAAAACTTGAGACCTGCTGAAGCAAAGCAGGCAGTTTTCCACAGGTGCTTAAGATGGCCAGTTATGAACACAATTAATAAGAATTGTGAACTGTTTATTGAGGATAACTCTCTCTCTAGCCCTCTAGTGTTTTAGTATTTTTAAAGCAGTCTCTGTCTCTAAGAAAATATTTATTAAAGTGATCTGATTAGTTACTTTAGTCTTGGAAAGAAAGTATTAAATATTAATGTATTAAAAGAAAAAGTTAAATAGAACTCTTTAGTAAACAACATTTGGCAACTGTAAGAGCTGATTATTTCATTAGGCTGTCAGTTTTTGCTGTTGTATTTTTGTGCAAGGAGTTCTCAGGAAAGTTTTTTTGGTTTTTTTTGTTGGTGATTTTTAAATGTAGTTGATGCTGTATCAACGAGCCACTTTGTATGGCTGACCATATTAAACACGTATGCATTAACTCACAGAGAAGGACCTGCCTACATTAACAGCATCTGTTTTTAGTTTATTCAAAGATTTAGGATTAAAATCTGTTGTTTTATTTAAAATGCCTTTTTAATCTTTATTTTCACTGCTTAATTGGTAACAATGAAAAATGAATCCATAGGCACAAATACATACAACTAAACTTTCCCTTGCTCTTACTGAGAAGGGATGGAACATCACAATGTCCTAGTTACAGTTTTGTACTGCAGCTTTTTGATCAGTATCTTGATTTTCTTTTTCCCTCGTCACTAAACCTTGGCTTGCAGACTTCCAGTTCATATTTGTACTCGGAAAAACAGGACTGCAGAACTTAGAAAAGTCTTCCTTCCCTTCCCAGGGCTTTTGGCATAAGACCCTGCCTTAGCTGCTCACACAAGAGGCAGCTGCTGAAGGGGGCTGTGAGTGGCACTGTGGTTTCACTGGGTTACTGGAGTGGTTTGTTACTGGTTTAAAAATGGAAAGTTTCAGATAGGTAAAGTCCCTTTCCCAAATTAGGAAAATGTCCATTGTTAATATGGGAAGCAATATCAACTCTTGCATCAGGTGCTGTGTTAGGGACATAGGTTATATTCCATTTTCTCTCCTGTGTCCCTGTGCCAGGAGATGTAATTGGCTGGCAGCAGGAGGGAGGTGACTAAGGATATTCTTCAGGGATCTGTCTTGGAACCAAAGCTACGTGCAGGGATGCACTTTGAAATCTTCTGTGCACTGCTGCTTTGGGAAGTGGTGCTGGTACCTGGGGACTTGCTCGTCAGGCAGGAGAATGGGATGATCCAGGGACTGGAGTAACTTCTGTTCAGTGTTTTGCTCCTAAGGGCTTTTTTTTACCTATAGGCCTTAAGAATAAGCAAAGGAATTTGTCAGTCAGGGATCATAAAGGAAATATATGTGTGTTATTTAACAGGATGGGAAATGAATCACACCTTGAAATGTCTCTGGAAAAGAGCAGCTCCCAAGATGCATCCGATGGGATACTATCAGAATAGAGAGGAGAGTTTACTAAAGTGTCATTCAATGTGGTTGGCAACTTCAGCTCCAGTCTAGGGTAAATCTGGAATTCTTCAGGTGCTGATAGAACTTGGAGATTAAATGTCCTGGTTTGTGGCAAGAGATTAATATATTTTGGCTCCTAACCAAACTTACTTTGAGATTATTTAAATACCAGTTGTCCACAAATGCATTTGTAGTAGAAATTAGCCAAGACTTTCTAAATACAGGAGGAATGAAGTTGAGAAGCAAATTGCTCACAAAGGCAAAAGTGAGATGTGTATGTTTAACAGTTCCTTGCATGGTTTGTATGGGAATGTGGAAGTGATCCTGGAGTAAGTAGTGATAGCAGTGCAATATGGGGTTTAACTTTGAACAATTTGATGGGTTTTAGAGCAGTTTTCTCTGTTTATTTGTTGTTGTGCTGTATTAGGTATTCAGTTAAGACCTGCAGAACTTCAGCCACTGGCCAATAGGGTGGGGGCAAAAGCAGTTCCTTCCGAGCTTATCCCCAGTGCAGAGGGGATTTTGTTTTTAGAATGATTTTCTGAGGGTGGAGGTATTTTTGTGTTCACCTAACAATACATCCAGTAACAAGAGACATTTTTTAATGTGAGTTGGCAGTCTTGGACAACTTTTCCTGTGTGTTTAATGGAAATATGGTTGGGAGGGGAAGATCTTGAAACTGGAATTTCTGTGCATAGTAGTGCAGATAAAAAGCTTCTGACTTGCTGAAAACAAAAAAAAAAAGTTAATTAGGTTCTATCAGGTGTTTCTTACTGTGTGCTTTGGGTTTAAATTCATTGTCCAGCCTGTAGGACAGGAAGGGAGATTGTTCAGAGTGAAGTTAGTGAGGAAATGTAAAATAATTTCTCTTTTGAACCACGTAAGGGATAGGAAGTTGGTGTGTGAGTATGGGTTGGTGGTGCAGGTTGTGGCTTGCAGTTGTATGTGGGAAGAGAGGAAGGGTGACTTTTTATTAATACTCTGAAAGCCACTTCTTTAGGGCACAGTCAGTGGCATAGTTCAGCTGGACTTGAGTCTCACTACCCATGCAAAACCTTTTTTTGCAGCAATTCTGCCCTTAACAAGTTTGCTGGCATTTCAAAACTCACAAGAGGGGGATGATTGGGAACGAGGAAGTTTTCTGTGTTCATATGCACAGTGATGGGTAGCTAGACAAGCTTTTCTGATTCACATTAAATAGTTATTTGGAAATGGTTCTCATACAGAAGAGCTGTAACTCTCAGGGTTCAACAACTGGTATTATTGGTGGCTGTATGTATTCCATAGATTCGTTCTCTTGAGAAATGGGAGCACTTTTCAGATGTGGGTGTGAAAACACCAAAGAACAGGAAGTCTGTAGAAAATTATTTAACTCTTGAAGAGCCTGATGCAACTTCTTCCTCCTTCTCCAAAGAATTTTTTTTTGGTGTGGTTATTAAGTTCATTGTATTCTTCTCTCACCAGTGCTATGCACTGAGGAAGAGGTCAAAGGAAGCATGCCGTGGTTATCTTGGTCCAAAACCGGTTGTGATTGACAGCACTTTTTCCACTGATTATTTTTAAGTTATGGATCAACTTTAATCTCATAACATTTCTCACTTTGCTCTGTTTCAAAATCTGTCTGCTCATTGAACCTCAAGGCAAATACAAAATATCTCACTCAAGCGCCTGATGGTAAAATCAAACCTCTGTTCAAGTTTTTCCATGTCAAAATGAACTTTGTGAGGTCTTCTGAGATCCTAAAAGCATCTCTAAAGTTTTTTTCTGGCCATAATTGCTTCCTCTTAGACATGTTTCAGTGTTTGTTTAAACAGTAAGTCCTTAGCCCAAACTTAGGGAATATATTTGGGAGGCAGGGAACTGCGGCTTTGAGCAGGCTGAGTGCTTTCCAGTGCAGTTGTGAGGTGATTACTTATTCCAAGGATAAGACTTCCCTCCATCCTTCTTCAGCTTTTAACTACTTTTTCTTTTCTTGAGTCTTTCTGGATATTAAGCCTTAAGAAAAGCTTATGACAAGTGGTGCCAGCTAACTCTTGGTGATTAAAAGCAGGCCTTTGTGCTTTCAGAGGTAAGCTGGTGTTCTCTGAAACATCTAGACAAACCTTTATTTTTATTTCAATGCAAGGAAGTTTAGGCACTAAATGCTTTTAGTGTTGGCAATAGGCAGTTGATGGAGTGGTGAATTATTTTCCTTCTGTTGAATGTAAGTCCCTGAGCTACCCAAGGCGCCGGAGTGGAGCACAGAGTGCTTTGGCAGGTGCCTCACTGTTCTGGAAACATCTTGTAGCTGTGTTTTTGAGCAGCAAGGTCCTTCTTCCCTCTCAAAATGTTTATGAGGAAGATGTTTAAGGGTACCTGCACTTTTAGTCTTCTGAACCTGATAAAGGAAGCCTTGAATCTGTGTCAGAGAAACCCAGAACTGTTAAATAGAAGGCAGTTGCAAGCAATCTGTGACTGTTTGGGTGTCAGTGCACATGGGCCTTGCTTTGCTGGGGTGAGTGCTGCATGGGCTGCCCAAACAAGTGAAGGGAGCAGAGAGCCTTTCATAGGAGAAGATCTCAGACAGTGCTGGATACTCCCTGGAGTAGGGAGCAATGCCTGTTTCCAGTAACTGAGTCTGGATGTAGGGGGATAGGAGGAGGTGTTTCTGTTTCACCCATCTCTTCCTTTGTGGAGAACAATGCCTTTGGAAGTGTCTGCAGAAAGCTGCCCACTTCAGCTAGGCATTGCTTTGTGTATGTGTGGCTGTGTTACATGGACAGAGAGTGTAGGCTCAGGTGAGAAAGTATCAGCCAGAGTGGGACAAATAATCCAGAAATATATGAATTACTGGGAAAAAAGGTTACTGAACACTGTGCTTTGAACTTTGGTGTGTCTTTGTGTTTTGTTTCTCTCTCTAAATGGTCATGATCCGAATGATTGGTAACCTGAATTTTGGTAAACCAAAAAAACAACAGTGTAGTTCTGCTGGACCTGTTAGAGCAGGATCAGTATTTTTGGGAAATAGTCTTGCCCTGACATCTGCTATTGCTGTAGAAAATGGAGCTGGACTCTACCTGGGGGTCTGGTGTGATAAGAGATGAGGAGAATCCTCTCCATGCTTCTGTCTCTGTTTAAAGGTGATCCTGTGAGGCCATTCCTCCAGCAGGGACTTGTTAGAGTGGGAAGAGCTGTCCTTGGACCTGGAAAGGTCCTGTGGCTGCTGTGCTTGGCCCTGCTGTGTGTGCAGAGCATCCACTGGGAGAACCTGTGCCTGCTGAGGAAGCTCCCCTGGCAGTGCATGGTGATCTCCATCCTCCTGCTGCTCCAGCTCAGCCCTTCCCAGTGCCCTGATCTGAGCAGAATTAGGACCAAAGTCCCTCTGCTGGGGAGGGGCAGCTGGTTTCTTTTCTTTTTAACAGATAAGTGTTTGGTAATCTCTGATCCAAGGGGTTTATGCCAAGGAAGATTGTGCTTCGAGCACTGGTCTTGCAGAAACAGCTTCTCTTTGGACTCTGAGGCAGAGGAGTAGAAAACAGACCTCTCTCTTCATCACAGCAAGGCCCCAAACTGCAACTGCTGATCTTGTTGGTTTGGTTTTGGTTTTTTCTCCCCCACTTGTGGAGTGACTATATTTCTGGCAGAACTCCATATTCTCCTTTTAACAGGGGGAAAATAGTTCAATAAATAAAAATAAATAATAACGAAATAAATAATAATAATGAAATAAACCTGTCTGGAGGGCACAAAAAGAGAAAAGGAGGATTTCCCCAACATCTCAGATGATGTTGATAGCATTAAATAATGCACATTTGCTTCAGTCAAGATTGGAAGAGTTAAAAATCATGAAAAGAAAGCATCTTAAATTTTGTCAGTCAAATATATTTTTCTTTTTTTTTTTTTTTTTTTTTTTTTTTTTGTGTTTTAGTAGCAAACCAAAAATTTCAAAGTTCTTATGGGTGGATTGATAGGTTTCATAGCTGTCTTCAGCAAAGTCCGTGTGTGGTAGCCAGTACAGGCTAAAATAGTTTTCAGCTAAAATGCAGGAGCTGTATGCTGGTAAATACACTTTTTGTAAACCTGGCCTATTCTTCCCTTCCTGCTGCTCATTGGAAATGTGCAAACTGACCATCAATGCCACGGCAGCTTTAATGTGTTAAGAACTTAGCAGATGGGAGGTCTGAAAGTCTGACACTGTAGCCTGTGCAGAATGGGACAGGCTGGAAGGTGCTGTGGGGTGATCCCTGAGGTTTTGCACAGTGAACATGAGCCAGTGGTGTTCTCCTGTAGGCTGCCACGTCCCTGGCTGTGTTCCTGGGCACCAGCAGGGTGATGGAAATGATCTTTTCCTCCTTTAGTTGCTCTGGGGCTGCACTTTGCAGTACGAGGGGTGAGGTGAGGAGGTGGGAACACACGGGGAGAGAGGAGGGTCTGTAAGATCCAGGGTGGTACAGCCTGGGAAAGGGAGCATAGGAAAGGGCTGGCTCATGGATAGCTGCTGTCTGGGGAGGTACAGAGAAGACAGAGCCAGGAACTTCTCAGAGTTGCAGGGTGAAAGGAGGAGCCGCGGGGGCAAATTCCAGTCAGGGATTCACAGTGATTCCCACAGTGCATGTGGGAAAGCCCTGGAGCAAAGTGCCTGGAGAGGTGGTGCAATCCCCACCCTCCAGAAGAGTCAAAACTTGACTGGTTTGTTACTTTGTTTTCTGGTGTTGGACAGTAAAGTTTTCAACAGGCTCACGTTTGCAGCCTGTGAAACACTGCAGTGCAGAACAGCTCCTCACCTCTCTGGGCCGAGAGTGCTCAGTGTTCTCCGCTTTGCCAGTTGGGTTTTAGAAAGAGGGAAAAGGTTTCAGAAACTGAAACAGCCTTTGTCTCTCTTTAAAAGGGAGAGGAAACCTGCTGCATTCGCTTCCTGCATAGAGGGAATGATGTATGGGGTAAGGGACTTGAATGAACTGATGGCATAGAGTGACAGGAAGAGGGTGAAGTAACAGGATAGATCCTTGCAAAGCTGGAAGCTCATGGCCAGTTCCTTAGCACAGCTGAGGCAGTGGACAACACCGTGGGCTTTTGGTCCGTTACTTTTCTCCCACCTCCTGCCACCAGGATGTGCAAAACTATTTTAAACAGCTCATGATTTTCGAGCCCAATCTCTATTTTTATCTTGGAGGGCAGGGGAAGGATGCTTGCAATCCTTTGCTCTGCTACTGAATGATCACCTTTCTTCTCAGGCATCTGTTTCTTTTTTTGCAGGAATATTTTCCTGGTGCTAGTATGACTCAGTAGAAAGAGGCGGTGTTGCTAGGCAGCGGGTGAGCACTTTGCAGATGCCATGTGATGGCAGTAAGCTGCCTTGGAATAATCCATTGGTGGCAGTATTCTGGCTGAGGTTCTGTACTGCACAAAGAAAGAAGCATCTCTGACAGGAGCAGATGCTGCCTAGCAACTGCCACTGCTCCCCGAGCAGCCTGAAATACCTTCACTTAATTGTACTGTAATTTTGGCAGTACACAGAACCCAAAGTGTAACGCCTTGCTTTCAATTCTGAAGTATATTCTTCTTCATCAAGATTTGGCATAAAAGATCATAAAGACCATTAATAAGGTCAAAAAAATTTTAGCCCTCTTCTAAATCATGTCTTTTGTTTAATCCCTACTCTTCGATTGTAATGTTTGGATGGCTTTTAATCAGCTTTTGATAATCTTTTTTGTGTGTGTGTATTACATTAGTGCCTGGCAATTCCAATCGCATTAGAGCCCTGCTCTGTGTCGTGTGTACCAGTACATTCTGCAAGAAATGCCCCTTCTGCAAAAACTTCATGTTTTATTTGGGTTTTCAAGGTGTAATTGGATATATCCTCTCTTCCATACGTAAATTATTCATGTTGTCATCTCGCTTAAACAGCGGAATGTTTTAGAAGTGCTGGACCTGGGGTCTGTTCCCTGTGTTTTTTGTGAACAAACTTGCTGAGTGAGGCCTGGACTTGCAAATAAATCTGCAAGTCTCAGATTCATTTCTGGCGAATAATTGAAACCCTCACCCACAATTAATCATTTAAATCCTTGGAAGGTGTATTGTGAGGGTGAACACATTATTGTAGGTATTTGTAGAATAAAATGGAAATGTTTTCCTTTTCATTTCCTCATGGTTCTGCTCCCTTGTCAAATATTATCAGACTCTAACTGTGCAATCTATGAATCTGCCAGGCTTAATCAAGCAGTTCCACAAAGGAAAAAATTAATCATATTGGCCTGTAATTTTGTTATAAAAATGTGAAGTTTTTGGGATTTTTTTCCATAAACTACATCTTGTTATTTTAAATTATTAAACCCACAATTTTCTGTGTTCAAGAACTACTCCCTTTTTTACTGGGAAAAGGTTTGTGGTTCTAAGAGAGGCTCAGACTGGAAGGTGCAGGGAGGTTTGGGAAGTATTAATTCGGTGCTGCCAGTAGGCATGGTCATGCAACACAGTTGCCTCACAAAAAGGTAAAGCTAAATCTTGCCTCTCTCTTGTCCTCTGGGGGATAATTTATATCAGTGCTGGTTTTCCTACCCAGTCATCCTGCCCTGGATACTGTTCCCTCTGCCATCCCTAAATGCAAAAAATCCACATCTGCCCTTGGAAAATACGTTATTAAGCAAAGGTAGCTTAGAAAATTCTCAAAGCACAAACACCATGGAGTGGAAGAATAAAAATTGTTGGTTCACTCATTTCAGATGATTCCTGGGAGTGTTGGTGGCACAGGAGCCAAGCAAGTGAACCCCCGTTGCTGTGTGATGGAAGGGTCGTGTGGAGTTCTGGGCTGATGGGGCTGTTAAAAGTTGATGTGGTTCTACAGCGTTTGGGTAGCTCCATAGAAGAAAATGTATAGAAAATGCTACTAAATACATATTTAAAATTAATACAAATAAAACCTTTCTTTTAGGAAGACCCAGTCCACAGATGTGTGAAGGTGGGGGAAGCCACATCCTCCCCCTGTTCTAATACCCTTCCTTCTCCTCCTTGTTTTAGCCTCTGTTAGGGACAAGGTATTGGATTTAGAGCCATCTTTGGTCTCACCTGGTGACTCTTGGGTTACATGGGGTATTACAGGGAAGAAAGTAAAGGGGTTTTTTTTCAGCTCTTAAACCTAGCATATATTGTATCATACTAGACACTTTTAATAGCTGGATTAAAGTGAAAAATTATTTTCGGGAAAGATACATGCTCATCATAATATTAATTTATCAGTTTGGAGTAATTACATTATTTTCTTAAGTATTAGTCAGATCATTTAATATTGATCTAGTATTTAATTCAGTCTTTAATACTAATCAATCTAAATCAATCTTAAACTCAGGGATTGATTTGTGTTCTGTGTGAGCTGGTGACAATGAGTAGTAGTTGAGTACAAAATGCTGTATAAGGACTGTGAAATTTCAGAGTTTGTGTTTACCCGAAGTAAACACATACTCCAAATTCTTAGCTGGTGTGATAGAGGTGTGAGTTTAAAACATGCTTATGTGTTATAAAGCATAAATGGCACTGTCAGAGAACTTGAGAACTTTGACGTTTGTAGCACAGAACACAATTCAGTGTCTGCTCAGTGTGATTATACCTTGTCGAGGTATTTTGGGTATGGAGCAATACAACTGCAGCTGTGCCTCTCCCGTGTGTTTTCCCTGCCTTTCCTCCTGAAATGGGCTTCGTTTAAGATCCACTGAGGGATGGTCAGTGTATAATCTGAATAACTGCAAGCTGAGTGTAGTACACTCGGTAAGTTTTTTATAAAAATTAGATTATATACTTTAACCTGAAACACTTGTTCTGCAGGCATCATCTAAAAATATTGCATGCTACTGGAATTTTAGTAAGAGAGATAATAATATTAACAATGAGTTGAGAATTGGAAAAAACTGTCACAAAGTGCAAGGAGATCTATCTTTTGTAAATGGAGATGTGTTGAAATTTCACAAAATTACAAATTTTCCCCCTGAATTAACCCATAGAATCCATTAAATCATGGCCTCACCAACATCTTATGACAAGGAAAAATCAAAATCTGGTTTAGCATATTGGATCTGTTCCAATAGCAATGACTTCTATTGTGGATATGAAAACCTGGGAAATAAATAATTTCCCAATTTAATGATTGAGACACATAGTTTAGATTTGGAGACGGAAAAAGAAACAAAGTAAGCATGGAAAGCTCTTGAACTGGTTTTGTTTCTCAGCCCTCACTTAAGTAAGTTCTGATTTTCATTGCTACATCTTGGACAGTGGGGAGGGAAAGGGCTCTGTTCCTTTATGAGAATAAACAAATTATTCATGAGCTGAACTGATATTATGTAGTGTAAATAAAATATTATGCAAGATCAAAATATTTTTGTAGGCTTCACTGGAATGTGTAGAAATAGATTAAAAAAATAAGAAAGTACATGAGAAGGCATATAGCCCTATCAGTTCATTGCATAGCTTTGTGTAAATGCTAAGCAAAAAAAAAGATATTTTAATAAGGGAATGAGGAGCTGGATGCGTTGGGCTGGGTAGTTCTCTGGCATGTTTCCCTGTTGTTGTCCCGGGTTTTCCCACCGTTCATGTGACAAATGTGACACATTTCTATTACTGTGGTTATCAGGGCATTGACATCCATTTGAGAAAAAAAAAGTGGCAGCATTGCAGCCTAGGTGAGGCTGGGACGCAGGAACCTGGATTGGGAAGAATTATAAGAGGAAGATACATTTTAAATTCTATCACAGCAGAAATGAAACCACCTCTATGGCTGGTAGCAGAAAGTAACAACGACCCAGCTGAAATGTTATTCAGCATTTCTGTGTGAGTTATGTTCTCCTCTTTGCCATCCTGGAGTTCAGATGAGGTCCCAAAGCAGTCACTAGCACAGGACAGCAGCAGCTCAGGCCATGACTCTTTGATAATGTGAGAGGGTTCCCGACATTCCAGCCCCGTCCCATCCTCCGGGTCCTGCCCCGCCCGTGGCTGCAGTCAGGGCTGGAGCTTTCCCCGGTCCTGGGACAGGGCCTTGCAGAGCCAGGGTGGGACACATCCAGAGATTTGTCCTCTTGGCTTTGGAACTTGAGTGATTGTTTAATTTCTGTCACCCACAGTATCTCATCAGGAGTTTCACAGTTTGTGCACTGTGTGCAAAAGTATTTAACAAAGTCCTGAGCTCTGCTTCGTTTGACACTGCTCTGCTTTTTGAACTGGAAGAGGTGAATAGCAAGGGTTCCCTGTGCCCCTTCTGTCAGTTATCCCCTCTCCACCCTTTCAGCCTTCCTGGTACAGAAGTCCCATCTTGGTTAACAGTCAGTCACATAAAAGCCCTTATTCAGTCCGTGTTACATCCTCTCTCACTTCTTTCTACCTGTTCTTATGCTGTTCAGTCCTTTTTGGCAAAGGATTAGCTTTTGACAAAGGGGAAGACTGGCACATGGGGTTCATTGGGGATTTTATGCAGTACTCTGGGTAATGGTGTCTTCCCTTTTTCCCCAAGACAATATTGTGTGTGATGTGGGATTGTCTCTGACAGTGGCTGAGCACTGAGTTTTATGGTAAGACCTCTGACATTGCAGGGTTCCCCTCTGTGTGGCACTAGCAAGGGAGGATTTTGTATGTGAGGTGAGGATTGTTCATTCCTCATGGAATACCACACAGGTGAGCTGAACACTACTCATCTGCCAGTTCTGCTTGTGGAGCTTGGGTCCATCTGTAGCTCTTTAGTACTCTGAATAGCCTGAGTGGCCTTACAAACTTTGTGTCTTCTCTAAATGATGAGTTTTTTAGGATCATTTAGGAATACTTGAAACAGGAAAGATTCCAGCAGAGATCCCTTCAGAGCTTGCTGCTCAATCTGTCCTCACTAAGGGAAATGGCTCTTTTATTTCACATCACTTTGCTGATTATTTATCTGTGTGAACACCTTCTCACTTTATCACAGCCAAGTGCAGTTTCTTCAAGAGCTATTGACAGGGGCTATTTGAAAACATAGTTTGTAAAACCTCCTGAATTGTATCAACTGGATCTTTTTTGTTCACATAGCAAGGAGCTGCTTTAGGTGGAGCACAGGAGGAATCAAAGGTGTGCAACGATGCATTGGCCTAACAGGTCCTTTTTATCTTTTGATGCAGTTTCTCTTCTGCTGGTGACTTGCAATGCAGCTGTTTATATTGTACTGTGCCAGGCCATACCCATAGGCAAGGAAAAATCTGTCATCCCCTGGATCCTTGACTTCTGAAACCATTATTCCAATGCCATCTGTTCTTATATATTGTACCCCACAATTCTTTCATATGTTCTGGTGCAGCATGAGAGTCACTGCCTGTGTGAACTGGCTTGTGCCTTTCTTACTGGTGAATTCCAGAGGTGAAGAGGGAAGGATTTGCTTTGCTGTAGTCCAGTTTAAGTACCACAGATAAGGGGCTTCAGTCTTGGAGATAATTCCTGAGTCACATGGCCTGTGGTGGTTTTTCACAGCTTTCCTCTTTAGCAGAATGTTGGCTTTAACTGCTGGCTGAAATGACTTTGTGAGGGAGACTACGACCTCCTTATAGACCTGTGTGATGGCAAGGAGCTTCCTATCTGAAAATGGATATTGAATATTTCAGCAGTGTGTCCTGGAGTCCAAGAGGGATCAGTCAGATCTGTAAACTGGTGGGTAAAAGCTTTGCTTTGTGCCTGTTTTGATGATGTGTTTTGTATTCTGCTGACCAAGGACATGAATCTGTTAGAAATGATGGAAGCTTACAGATTGATGGACAGTTTGTAGGTGATCATGTAGGGTAAAGAATTTCTCTGTGGAAAGGAAAGAAATCAGTTGTCAGAGTCCTGTCTCTAAATGGTTTTCTTCAGAATAGTTGAATTACTCTGTATTTCTCATTTATATATGTGATCATATTTTTCAAATAATGCTGCTAAGAAGAACTATGTACCTAAGAGGGACTTTATAAATAAGATTGTCTTGCATAATACATCTTTAGCTTAACAAATGAGTAACATCCATAACTTTTTTGGAAATTACTGTTGAAATAATAAATCAGACTATAAAAGCACCTTAAATTTTTGTGATTCTGTCATAATCAGGAGTTGTTTTTTATTTTTTTTTATTTCAGAAATGTTAAATTTTGTTCTTGTTACACAGTTTAGCAAGTCAGTTTGGTCTGTTGGGTCAATTTATTTGGATTATTTAATTTTTCCTGACTTTGATTTAGTGTAGCTGGAAAACCATTTACTTTAGAGATTTGGCTTCCACTGTTTTGATAATATCTATATTGCTATTCACCAATCCTATGGACTGATTATAAAAATTGCCAAACAGAAGAGACTAATATAATTTATTGATGATTACAAAAGGAATTAGATTCTATACTGTTGTATTGAGAATGAAAGGGGGGGTGTTACTTTTGTATGAGAATTAATTTTCTAATTGAGTATGATAACCAAGATTGTATCTAGAGCTGATGGGATCAGTTCATTTCTGGTTTGTGATTTTTGCTTATTAATTCTTTTTTTGAGTGAAGTAGACCTAAGGAAGGAGCTTTGTCTCTCATTAACCGGGTGCTCTGGATCCTCAAGAGCTGATTGCATTTGTAGGGTCCTTGTATCAGATGTGCTTTGTGTGACCCCCAGAATCCTTTTAAAAATGGATAGTTTGTCTCTGTAAACTAACACATCTGTTAGAATTACTTCCTATAAGACAAAATACATCAGTCACCATTCCTGAGCATATTTAAAAATAAAAATTATCAGCATTTGAAAAACCCCCGGTACTGTCTTTTCCTGGTACCTTTGCTTTAGCTTTTATTCCAAACTCACCTGTATTATTACATAATAGGCAGGTGTTTGATGGCCAAAACCTGGTAATTAATTTCCCAGCTGCATCCTTGATTTGGTAGCTTTAATATAGCAAATAATTGTCATAGGAAGTCAGCTGCTCTTTGCTAAATCAGAGTACCTAATGCAGTGTTAGCATGCAATAATACTTTTCAGAGTTTCTGTTTCTTGTTGGGCTTGGCTGAGTAAGACCAGTCGAGTTGTTTTTCCTCCATGATTTAACTTTTCTATTGTCTGCAACCACAACACCCACATGTCCCATGCCTGGTGTCTCTGTCATGAGATCCATGGCATGCTCAGAAAAGATGAAAATGGTCTGGAAACTGGTTTTTTAATATTATGCCTATATTAATTCTTTAAATTAATAGTGTATCTAAAATTACTCTCATAAATGAATATCTTATTACTGTATTAACACTTCTCCGTTTTGTTTTCTGGGGTTTTCAAAGGTAGCTTTTCACCCAAGGTGTTTGAAATTCCCCTTTTGGAGGCATACATGAAAGTTGTAGTGGTTTTGTTGGTTTGAACTAAAAAATCACATTTTAATACAGGACTTTGCGGTATTTTGCAAATCAACATGTGTTTTTTTTGATTTGGTAAAATTGCCAATTAGGAAAAAGAAAACAATTTCTGTACTTAAAGGATTCAGCTATCTAAAATACTGAAGGGACAAAAAAGAAAAGGGGTGGGGGGTAAGCAGCAAAAGCCATTGGAGGTTTGATTATGTCCTGCCAGTTCATCATTTCAGTTGTCAGTGTTCCTGCACTTTGGGAGACGCTTTAAGTAGCTTTTCTTTGGTTGAAATCCATATTTATGATTTCTTCATGGGTGAAGAATGGATCCAGAATGCTGATGAGCTTAGTTTTTGTTGGATTATGCTGTCTGCATTATTCCAGTCTGGAGCCAGTTGTTGTGTTCCTCCTGCCTCTGATGTAAACAAGAATTTAAAGCCTCATTTAACTGATGGTGACTTCTGCTGGGCCGTAAGAGCTGAGAGAGCAGTTTAGGTTTGTTGATGAAATTCTGAGTTCTTAACTCTTTGGGATTAAATCCTGCATTGAGTCTCACAGTGGAAATGCAAATATTTGATGCCATTTAGTTCCCCACAGTATTTTTTTTCTGCTCTTTCTTGTATTGGCCTCATCTGTGTGGGTGTTTGCCTGGTGGGTGTAGTTTGTTCTTTCTTACCCTCGCCTGTTATGAAGTGTCTGTGTAGGGTTAAAATGCAGTTTTGTTTTGGTGGAAGTTTGTCTCTGCTTTTCTCATAATTTCTTAGAAATGCAAGGTTCAAGAGTCCTACCTCGTGGTAGATGGTGCAGATGGGAGTTTTGGGTTCCATGGTGTTCTTCCCCTGGACTTCAGGATGTCTGCTTTATGTGCAGTCAGAGGGGACTCATGGCTTTGGCATGGGGAGATCTTTAGGGAGGAGCTAAACTCAGCTGGTTGGAGGATGGTGCTGGTAACTTCAGGACCGTGGGTTTGATCCCTGTATGGACCATTCACTTGAGTTGGGCTCGGTGATCCTGGTGGGTCCCTTCCCACTCAGAATATTCTGTGAAATGTGCCTCCATCACATGGGAACATCTTGACCACAGCTGGAGTGTTTGCATTCCAAGGGCAGTGTTCTCTTGAATTGGAGAAAAGGATGGTGCCCACTGGGGGTCACTGTTTCAACTCGTGGAGTTCCATTTGTAATGCTCCGGGGTGTGTAGGTGACATACAGGGGAGCTCTCCTGATTGTGTGTTTGTTTACCTGGAACAAGGTGCTGGAGTGCTTGCATTAAATCTGTGCCTTGGGGAGTTTTTAAATGCTGGGACTGGGGGGAGGTAGAACCTTACCTGCAAGTCACCCTTTGTTCTGACATCTCATGTTTTAGGGAACCACCTGTGCCCATGTCCCTCTTGTATTTTGATAAATATAGCTGAAGAACATACCATTATACACTGTGAAATTTTAAAACTGATGTTTAAGATTTTTCATTTAGTATTTTTATTTATTGTATTGATATTTTCTGAAACATTAAGATGGGTTCTTATTTTCCCTGGTTAATGAAAATTAAAGATACCCAGAAAAGTAAGATGTGTTATCATATTAGTGCTTATGAAAAGTAGATTCTTATGTATTTTTTCATATGTCTGCTTAAATATAATGTATGGTATTATAGGATTTTTGCAGTGTATTAGAGGCACAGATGGTATTTGAAATAATTTCAACTTGGAGAAAAGTAATTGCTAGAGTTGAGTTCCTGTTGTAATCGTTGCAATTTGGGCAGCCTGTTCCATTGATGGGTTGTGGACGAGAGTAAGAATTGTGAGACAAGGAAATCTTTGTGTGCAATATGAATCAGAGGTTGCTGATGAAAGTCATTACAAGCCTTGCTTAATTTAAAAAATCTTTTTAAAAGCTCAGCTTTTATGTTGTTGAGCTTAATTTTTGATAAGGGCTGGAATAAAGGCACCTGATCAGGAAAAGTTGGCTGACAGGTTTTCTGGGCAGCTATGTAAGAGCTATTTTTATGCAGGGAGTGAGCTAAAGGGCTATGCTTAGAAGAAAATTCACACAAAGATCCAAGCCTCATATGTGTGTCTCTCTTTTTCCCCACCCTCTAGTGATATGCAGCTTCCGAGGAACTGTTCCGCAAGGTTTGGTCCTGGAACTAGGTGAGACTGTCCAGATCCTGGAGAAATGTGAAGGTAAGTGTGATGTCCAAGAAGGATCCCCATTTTCTGTGTAAGAATATAGAGATATCTTAATCTAGCAGGTTTTAATAAGTTCTTTGGAAATCATGATGCATCAAATCAAAGCACTTGAATACAACCTACTCTGACCCACTTTCCGTAGGAAAGGCTGAGTGCTCTTGGCACTAATCCAGTCTGATAGGGGGTCAGTGTGTTTGAAGTTAACCATCTGTCCAGAAAATCTTGAACCCTGACCTGATTGTTGTATTGTAACTGGGTCTTACACTGAATTTTCATCATGTAAAGTGTATAATCAGTATCTTTTTTTACTATATTTTCTCAGTGTTACTGTTACGCATTTCTGTTAAGTGTATTGGTTTAATTACTTAGAAACATCTGAACAGGTGGAAAATATTAGTTGTTAAATAGATTAGCAATACCAGAAAAAAAATGTTAAAAATGTGGGTTTAGGGGAGATTTTTGCATTTATCTTGATGTGTGTTTTTGTACCTAAAGCAAAATGCCATTGTAAATTTTATAATTCTTATGTAGCTGGAGATGTCTGTGTGTGAATAAATTGAATGTCCTAATGCTCTACTTTATTCACAATGAGGAATGTGATTTGAAGTTGTATGTAAAAGGAGAATTATTCTTATCCTAATGTTCAAGCAAGTGTTGTAAAACATGTCTGGTGAGAAGTAGGTTGACAAGATACAGTATAAGAACATGTTTCACTATAGTCTGAGGTGGAATAATGTAACCTTAATCCTGAAGTGTTAAGCAAATTCAAAACCCAGATCCACAAATTTGAATTCTAAATTAATGTTCCATGAAGTTGTAGATGTGGCTTTTTGTTTGTTCAGTTTAAAGTAATTTTTCATCTCCAGTGTTGATGTTGCTCCCCAGACCTTCTGCATGTTTGTCAGCAGACTCTGCTTGGCCTCTCTCATGCCTGGAACTTTTCCTTTGCTCTTGATGCTTTTCCTTGTACTCAGGTGTTTGTTTTCCTACTGACTTAAATCATCACAAAAAAGTCACCTTTTCTATGCTAATTTTTCTAGTAACATACATTTGTAAAAATTCTGTTGAATGAGAGCTTTGCAGTGCAGTGAAGAAAATAACCCACAATGAAGCTTGCTGTAAACAATCCCATGCTTTTTTAAAAACCACAAGTGGTGTGATGGGCTAAGCTGTGCTCACACAATGAGGGCAGACTGTAGTTATTCTACAAAGTCTTGTGAATTAGAATGTGGTGTGAGCTCAGGAAAAAAGTGTCCCTTTGCTTAGGATGGGATAACTGTAAGGGAATTAAACATTGTATATTGTTGAAAGCAGTCATGGCATTTTCCAACCATTTCTGGGAAATTTTTAAAACTGTGAAATAAAAGCACAATCTCCAAGGAGCAGGTTGTTTATGGAAAACAAATGGATAATCCAACTTGTCTTTACAGCGTTAAAATAATTAGGCTTTGAGTATTTCCTTTGCTGGTAGTTTTGAGGATGATTCCTCAAAAGCAATTCATGCCAGTCCTCAAATTGCTGACAAAGGAGGTCCTCAGGCAGGGTTTTCCTGGATGGAAGAAGGTTTGTACAGAATTTTTTGGTTTTATTTTTTTAAGCCCTCTATCCTGCCATTTTGATTGAGGTGCCTTTACCATGGACTTTGTGTATAAAAAGATACAGTAATTTTGATAATAACATCTGGAACTACACGCTATGAAACTCATCTGAATATTCAGATGGTCTGTGCTGCAGCTCTTGCATGTGTGAATTATGCAGAAAAGCACACTAAATGTGCAAAGTAGGCTCTTAAAAGGAGGAAAAAAGCAGTTGCTTTTTAAGCATTCTTGTCTAAGTGGTTGTTTAACAGGGTCCTCTACTTCTGCATTATTTGCTGGGGCTTCTTTTGTGTAGACAGACTGGATAAAATAATGTTAACCCACACAAAATAAGGGTCACTGCTGTGAGAGTCACAGGAGATCCATTGCTGTTTCAGCTTCACTTCTTGAATAGTTTATGCATAATTGTCTGCAGCAGGGATTTTTCTGTCTGAGTTGAAAAGATTCACATACACAAAAACTTCCAGTGATGTGAACTATAATTTCAGAGACTCACCAAAGAATTCAAGGCTGACAAAGATTCAAAGAGTAGCTATACTTCTGAATGTGCTTATTTTTAATCATAATAACTTACTGAATAACTGTATTTGTATTATAAAAGAGCAAGTGCTCTTCTGTAGTGACTGGTGTAAGAAGCAGTTACTGCAGTAAGAAGCAGTCTTTTAGTCTTCTTTCTAAAAGAAACTGCTTTTAGAGCAATTGAATGAAAGAGAAGGGAATTTCCTATTTCAAGATTTTGTGTACCACTGCAGCTAAGTTTTATAGATATTTGCAGAGTAAAGAAACAAATGTAGGTGCATACACACACACCCACATACATGTATTTGTCTCTAAGGTTAATAAATATAAATACCAAATAATAGCATGTTAAGAATATTGTGGTTGTCTATGCATTTTTAAATGAAATGGAGTGAAATGGAGTTGTCTTTTTAAAATTGGTTCTTGTTGACATTGGAACTTCTGCATTTCCTCAGATTTGTGTGCCTGCTCCCCTGTGTGCCTTCATACCAGACCACAAATATCTAAATCACTGGTTTTTAACCCTTCCTCAGTCTGACAAAGGCCTCCCACTGCCCCACTATTCCAGTAAATCAAACCCATGGACTTGGTACCTGCTTTTCCTCTGCAGCTCCCAAGGGCTCCAGCTGTTTCTGTCAAACACACACCATCTGTAAGGCATGAGGTGTTGCCAGGGAGGTTTTGTAGTTACTGCTTTCACAAAGGGCTCTCAGATCCTCCACTGGTCTCACTCAAAGGTTAGAAATGTTCATCAAGACACTCCTTGGACCTGTGCATGTCATTCACAGCTTTCCCTCTCTCTGTTCCCCTCTCTGAGCCCTTCCACTTACGATCTTGGCACTGAGGGAGAGCTGAAACACCAAGTGGAGCTCTCTGCTCTGCCTGCCATGCCTGGAGGAGCTGAAGGGGCATCAGTGTGGCACTTGGAAATGCTGAAAGATGGAATTTCCTTTTGTCAAGTGGCAAAGCATGAGCACACTCCTGGTTTGAAATACACATTTGGACTGTGCATTCTAAAGAACACCCTGTCTTTCAAATCACATGGCCTTTGCCCTGCCACAGGCAGTGGCTGTCAGTAACTAGCATCTGGCATTCAGACTAGATTTAAAATGTCTGTTTTGTCCATTTGTTTTTATTGCTAGAGGGCAATTTTCTTTAGATTGAAAATGCTGTAACTTCAGTAACTGTAATTATTACCTTGAGAATTTTGTATATTCACTGAAGAATGGAAACACCAGCTGATGCCTGAAGCACCAGTTAAAAGAATATTATCTTAGCCATGCAAATTCTGCTATCCACACAAGTATTTATTTACATGGTTTTCATGTGTGTACATTAATAATTGTGTTCTTAAACCATGCATAAAATATATTTAAAGATTTCCTCTGTTATTCCAGCAGTGATGGCATGGTCAAAGTAAGGTATTTGGGACACATAAGCAGCAGATATAATTTGCAATTAGGTTATTTAAAATTCTTGATGAGTTCAGTGTGCTTGAGAAGTGATGCCTTTGCCATGCTTCCAAGCTGTGCAGTACAGAAGAGGGAGGAGTCCCACTCCAGGCTCTTGGTGCTGTGGGAGCCCTGCAGGTTTCCTCCCATCTGAGTCAGGAGCTCTCCTGTGGCTGCCTGGGCCAAAGTGACTCCTTCCCAGTCATTTGTGTTTGGCCTGAGGAAGATGTCTCCCGTGAGATACCCCTTTTCCTGTTTGTTTTTCCCCCCCCCTTTTCATCCTTTTTTCCCTCTTTGCTTTCGTGGAATGTGCCCATGGAAGTGCAGCCTCTCGGGCTCACAGCTCTGCTGCAGCAGATCTTGCCCAGTTATTGAAAATCATCTTTCAGAGCACAGGGGTGGCTTCTTGACAGCCCTCTGGCCAGTGCTGCAATAAAACACATCCCATCTCTCTTTGCCTTTGTCGTGGCAGCCCTGGCAGCATGATCAGCATATTCCTGTGGCTCTGCTGGCCCCAGGCTGCTCCCTGACGTGGTGCTGGCAGGCTGGGCTGGGGATTCAGCTGCTGCTCCTCCTGCCTGGCATGAGCAGAGCAGCCAGCTTGGGACACAGCGCTCCAGGCATCAGGAAGGTTTTGCTGAGCACTGCTTCTGTCCCTCTCCTGGGTCACTTTGGGTGCCCTTAGCTCTGCACAGCAGTTCACATGCAGATAGCAAGGTAAAAACAATTGTTTATTGGCTTGTATATGCAAAAGACAGCTTTGCTCCAGGAGTGAAAGTTACTCATGTTACTGCCAAGTATATTTATATTTGTAGGACAAAGAATGCTTAGGTTCCTGTAGCAGATTCTACTAGCAGTACTTTATTTAAGAACAGATTTTAGTTTTAGGATTTACCATAAATTCTTATGTAATTTATTTTCAGAATTTTGTTTGTCAAGAAATTATATCCATTTATTTTTCCTACAGTCTGCAGCTCATTATTCTTTACTTAACACTGATACTTGAACTTTATTTTTCTGAAAAATAGATCAATACCTTTCAATTAGGACCCTTTAGCTTTTTTGTTACTGAGTCCTCTAAAGGGGTGAGCTGTTTCCATGTGACAGGCCTCTTGTGGATTAAGTGGAAATCTGAAAAAGGTTATGAGATGGCTTTTAGAAAGAATATCGTTCAACACACTTTCAAGTAAAGATCAAAAAATCATTGGTAGCTCTTCTAGTGACTGAAATGAAGAGGTTGAGATGGGCAGGACTGCCCCAGAGCTACTTTTGCAACTTAACTAGGGCTGCACAATTGCTGAGACTCCTGAGTGTGACACACCCTTGGAAAGAGAGGTTTTCAGTCTTTATCCAACAGTTTGCTGATTCTCTAATGTGGCTTCAAGTTCCCCCACTGGATTTCCACAGGTACAGGTAGTTTGAGAGTGGCATTTCTGACAGACTAATTTCTGGTTTTCTTGTACCAAATGATGTGTGTGGTGTGAAATATCCCTTTGGCTGATTCAGGTCAGCCATCTCAGCTGTGTCCCCTCCCAGCCTCACTGCAGGCGTGATCATTATTTCAAATTAATTTATTCACAAAATTCTTGTCACTTCATAGCTATGTTTTTCTGCTTCTTGATTTTAAATCCCATCTGCATCACCACTTCTGTGAAGTCACTACCTTCTGAAGACCATGTGTCACTATTAAATGCATGCCATAACTCTGAAATATTAACAGTTATTATTTGCAGTGCAGTGACCTCTTAAACCCATTGGTCAGTATTGTGTCTAAGCAGGGAGTGCTTGTTGGGATTACAATTAGCTGAAGCACCTGCCTGCATTTGATGACTATTGTCATTAAATCCTCCAAAACAAATGCTCTTTAAGATAAATGATTGCATCAATATTAATGTGTTTAAGACTAATTCCGGAATGCAGGTTTAGTTCATTTTAGGGAATAATGTAATGCAGATGCAATTTTCTAAATGCACCTTAAAAAAAAAAGCATTGTACCTTTTCCCATAGCTTTTACTTTGTGATACAGAATGAGTTGTGCATTTTACATGTGGGGATTTCAGCTTCTGCTGAGCTCCTTGACTGTCTCTTGCTTGCATAATGTTGAAGGAAACTCAAAATAGAGAGGGGTGACTTGAAAAAAAATATACCACAGTAGAAAAGAAAAAAAAAAAAAGAACAACTAAGATCTGGAGAGCACAATTTCTAAGATTAAAGGAAATGTAACAACTTCTCAAATATATGAAAGAGACTACATGAGGGAAGTCAACAAAATGTTTTCCATGATGTCCCAAAGAAAAAAATTAAATATTCAAATAGCATCAAAGAAAGTTCAGGTTGTAAAGGGCATGTATGTTGTCTGTCAGTGAAACAGGCTGTGAGGATTTGCCATCTCCACCTGACATAAATATGCCAGATTTCCAAGTATTATACCAAAATTTCACGTTACCCGTCAGTTTTACTGGCCAGTGCTGATCTGTAGAAGAAATTTCTTCTAAAAAGGTTCCTGTGCAACACCACTGCTTTCAAATTGGTCCATGTGGAGTAGCAGAAATAGAGCTTCCTTGGAATTTGGTGCAGAAATACCTTGGAATCTAGATTTTACAGATGTATGGATCATTTTTCACAGGCAGTATTATTCTACCCTGATAATAAATGACTGGATGCTGTTTAAACCAGACTAAATGTGAGGAGAGATTTAGAGACATGGCTTGGATGAGCTGGGGATTTCTCAGGGTCCTTCCCTGCCTTTCACAACTCTGTAAACAGAGCTTGTAAGCTTTGAAAATTTCTTTTGGAATGAAGAACAAAAACTTAAGAAATGCAGTAGTTTTTTGGAAATGTATTTTGTTTACTACCCTGCAGATCTGATTATTAATGATCATTCCCTTCACTGGGTTTTGGTTTTTTACAGGTCTGTTCACAAACTTGGATAAAGTCACTTTTTTCCACATTTACCAAGCAGTTTGTCATTTTGTTTGTCTTAGTGCTTAAATGTCTGGTTATTTCTGAGGTACAGACTCGTATTTAATATTAGTAACAGTGAATCACAGGATAAATGCATTTATTTTTTTCTGTGACCTTAAAAATACGCAGCATCTGTTGCTCAAAAGCAGGTGTGGGCACAGTTGTGTGGAGTTCTAGAAATCAAACATGTTCAGGATCTCTGTGTGTTGTTTGTGCATATATGTATATATTGATATGATTGACCTGAAGTTTGATCAACGAAAATTAATTCAAAACAACAGTAATTTTTTTAAATATAAACAATGATTTCATAGGAAAACAAATCTTTGTGTTATGTCCTATCTTCATGAGAAGTTTGTGTAATGAAGAAGATGGATTTAATTTTTTTCTGTATTAAGGTTTGCAATTGTCTTGAATTCAAAATAACTTAGATTACCTTTTTAAAATGAAATAAAAATTCAAGACTATCAGGCTGTCTTTAAAACAAATTCAAGGCCTTCTTCCCCACATCTGATCCTCTCAGTGAGACTCTTATCATAATTCAGCCAAATCTGGAGTCGTTTTTCTAAAAGACACAAAATACCCAGTTACTTTGTTCTGTTTTTCTCTGTTCTCCATAGCAAATTAGTGTCAGGTTTTGCCAGTCCAATTTTAAATAGGGGAGGGAAAGACAGTAAGTGGGAATTCACTGGGAAAATGAGAGGACTTTTAATGGAAGTGGGTGTAGCTGATGTGGAAGTGTTGGCTGTTGGCAGGCGTGGGCTGTGCCTGGCTGACGCTGGCTGCAGTTGCTAATGACACCTGAGGGCTGAACTTGGCTTGGAGCTGGGCCTGGCCGAGTTTGCCCAGGAATTTGGGATGGCCAGAGAGGGCCAGGCCCCCTCCCCAGAACTGGTACCCACTGTCCCTCTGCAGTCCTGGGGCTGTTCCAGGCCCAGCTCCAGGGTGTGCTGCTTTCCCACTCTTCAGCTGGGTGAGGTTTTCAGTCCCTTTATTCCTGGCTGAATCCTGCAGTGACATTGCTGTCACCTGTGGGAAGCAGCAGGAACTGGCTTCTTCTGTTTAACTTGCAGCTTTAGCAGCTTTGTGTTTTACTCCTCATTTATTGTCCTGTCTGGATGTGTTTCCTGATGGGGGATGCAAGAATAAGAATAATAATAATAATGGGGTGTGTACATTAGATCCTAAATCCTGCGCTCTACTCAGACATACGTAAAACCAGACACATGCAAAGAATTTATATTTGTTTAAAGCACATTAGAAATGTATGATAATGGCTTTTACAGGTTTCTGGAGTCTGGAGATTTTGTCAAGATAAACACTGCAACAAGACTCGTGTGCCAGCCTGGAAGAGAAGTGTTGAGTGCAGACTCTTCCCTGAATGCTGAATGAATCTTTGTCACAGTGACTAAGGATTATTAGTACCAGGACTAGCTAATCCACTTTTAGTCCTGGTGGGAAGAAACAAGAACATTGCTGGTTGTTAAGGGCTTGTTAGCATTGCAGAGCAAAATAAGAGTAATTTTTACAAAAAACCTCTAGCAAAAAAAATCTTTTAAAAATTCCACCTATGTGAGGCAGAGCTGGTTTTTTAGTTGACCTCAGTAACTGCATAGCTGTAGTCAGTTTGCCTCTGTGTAAAGAAAGCAGTGCCACAAATAATTATAATGTGTTTTATCTGGTTTCAGGTTGGTACAGAGGTGTTTCCATTAAGAAGCCCTGTGTCAAGGTAAGCATGAATACATTTGTTAATCTAATGGGAGATTAAATCTATTTTGCTGTTACAACCCAGTAAAGTTTTCATTTTCCTTCTCTAACTTTTTTCCTGTGGGAGGATTGGATTTCTTTTTAAATTGAGTGATACTCATTAATCATTCAAAGGATCAGAAACCTTCCTGACATGTAACATGTAATTTTTCCAACATTTATAAATCTCATCCAGTTTGATCCTCTCCACCCTACTCCCCTAAGAAAAGCATTGGTGGGTTATGTTGCATTGCTTAAATGCAGCATTTTTAAGAACACATTTAATAAGTTGAATTATTAATCTAAGACAACCTTGAAAAAAGACAGTTGAAAAAGGATTTTGTAAGTTGTTGGGGGGGGGTTCAGATTTTTACAGTTTAACTACTGGATTTGGTTATTTTCCATTTTTTTCATTGTTTTTGCCTTTGGGTAACTTTTCTGACTGTTCTGGTATGATTGTTTTTGTGAGGACATCTAAGTTTTTTTCAATGTTTGTATCCAAATATGCCAGTAGGTGCTTCTGTATGAGCTTCACATCATTATCCTTATTGTTTTAATATTTAAATATTAAATTTTTAAGTTTAAATATTGCTTGTGTTTAAAGAGAGAAAAGTACCAGATTCCTCATTTGCCTTTGTTATGGAATATAATATTACCTGTATTACATTGTCATGGCTGTAACACTCTTTTAATGAAATGTCTGCTAGTCACTGTGTGTGTTGGTACTTCTGCTGGTGTATATGTTCAGTTTTGATAGGAGAGCCCTTCAAACCTTCCCTGGTTTCTTAGATACCAGAAATAGGCAGCATTAACTGGAAGTGAACCAAACAAGAGACTGAAGTAGCATTTCTTCCTTTTCTGGATTTTCATGTGGCTGAGAGCAAGCACATTTGCTGTTTTCCTGGTGAAGCCATTCCTCTTAGATTCAGTTTTTTTCCTTCTATAATTTTAGTCTTGCCTATGAACAAGAAGGAATTTTCCTTAGCATGTGGAATCTTCTTTGCTTAGTATTCCTTTCAAACCCCTCCTCTCCCTGAAGATTTTTCTTCCTAAATTGTATGGTTTTAAAGCTCTGAAAATTGAAAGCCCTCACTTGATTGCTGACATTTTTGTCAGAGGCTGTCAGCTGGTTTTTAATCCAAAGATTTCCAATGCTGCTCCTGTATTTCCCACCAAAGTGCAGGCTGCTGTTCTTACACACTGACAGGATTCAGGGCCGTGTGCTTTACTGAGAATGTGAAACACTGGGAAAAGGTTGGATTAAACTACCCCCTCTCCCCACGTCTCAACACACAAGAGCACACTGGGGAGGGCAGGGTCAGAGTCCAGCCCTCATGGGAACAGCAAAAGACAAATAACCAGAGGTATCCCAAGTGGGTTTGAACAGCTTTTCCTTGGAAAGGGAGGAAAACTGACAGCTCCAGGGTATGCAAGTAATAGAATACTTCTGTCCATGGGGGCTCAATGCAGATTTGATGGTGGGCTTTTAGTTTTTTTAAGCCTCTGTCTGTGTCAGCCCTAATCAGCATCAGCCTGCTCTGGGAGCTGCTGGTGCTGTGCTGCAAACTGCAGAAGAGGCACTTTTCTCATCTTCCCAGGTGGAGCTTTGGTCCAGTGTGGTGTCCTGGTCTAAGACAGACTTAGCCAGTCAATTGTGACTTATCTGAATGTAGAGTTTTGCCTGGCAGCTTTGACACAATGGTTGTTTAGGTTTTTTTTAATAGATATATTGGCAGATTTATTGTGGCTTAGGTTGCCAATGCTAACAACTTCAAGTGTATTTTTCTAACATACAGAATTTTTCCTCTTGCAGGGGATTTTTCCTGC
This sequence comes from Phylloscopus whistleri, assembly GCA_017589585.1. NCBI lineage: Eukaryota > Metazoa > Chordata > Aves > Passeriformes > Phylloscopidae > Phylloscopus > Phylloscopus whistleri. The sequence continues at coordinate 4,698,802 of JADMLD010000682.1, read as the reverse complement.
GAATTACATTCACTTGAAAAAGGCAATTGTCAGTAACAGAGGGTGAGTATTTTTCCTTATTTTTAAGAAGCTCCAGTGCTTTTTATCTAGAAGGGAAACAAAGAAATAAGTATTGAAATTTACAGAGTTGTTTTAGTTCCTTGTATCTTGTTTGTGTATGAGGGTTTGAAAATTTAATGTAATTCTACAGAGTTGGGGGGTGATTTGTTTGTTTTTAATATAGCAAGAATCAGGTCTGATGGTTACTCTTGTTTGCTTTGGCTCATAAAATTGTAACTTTAGAGGTATCATCTGAAACATATATTTAAAGAACTCCGCTTATATTCTTCCACTTCTGCTTGTTCTCTCACTGGCAAAATACTGTATTTTCCTGTTTCTTATGGAGGCACCAGTCAGTAGACAGCCCATCTCATTTCTCTACAGATTTTCAGAGTCATAGCTGACAGGTAGCTGTGTTACCTTGAACATTTTCCAAAGGATCCAGCCCTCCCCACCTCACCCAAAGAGTGACTGAAGTGCACTGATGAAAACTTCTGCCTCTCTCTTTGTTTGTAGCTCATGTGTTGCTGGCAGTGGGTTTATTTCAGTTCATGTGAGTAACAACACTGGTTGGCAATGTCATGTCAGGGAAGTTACTGACTGGGGGCTCTGTATCCTGCAGTTTCCTGTGAGCTTGACTGAGACTCCTGAAATCAATATCTTGTGTTTTCACTGCTGCTTTTACTTGCATATTCCAGATGAAGGCTGCTGTGGGGAGATTCATAATTGCAATGTTTCAGACAGTGGCCTGAGGCAACAAATTAAATGTGGAAGATAAAATGTATTAAATGGCACTTAGTGAACTACCTGCAGAAAAACAGGTGACTCCTGATAGTGCTGAATTATAGATTTGTTCCCAAAGTGCCTCAGTAAAGGTTGTAAGGGCAGCTGTAATACTGATGCTTCATAATTTTGGGGTGTAATAAAATGATATCTATTGCATAGAATAACCACTCCTGATGTGTACTCTCCTCAGGGGAAGGAGCAGTTCCCTGTGATGTGTAGTTAATTAGTCCTTGATGTTAGTTTAGAGTTTGTGAAGGGCAACCAGTTCAGGTACTTATTAGGAAAGCTGATATACTGTTTAAAAGTATCAAAGCCTCATGCACCAGTTGATACAATAAAATGTAATGCAGTTCTGAACCAGAGGGGCATGAGTATTTCATGTTTTGTTTAAAAATTCTTTGTTTCAGAATATATTTCAAGTATGATTATAAGCACTTGTGAAATAACAGAGCATGTGTTGAACCTGGCAGGTACCTGAACACCACACAGCATCTGCTCAGTGCCCCCTGCCCTCCCCAAACATCCCTGGAGACTCCCTGGAGACTTCCAGGAACTGTCCCCAGGGCTGGAGCACCCCCACTCTGAGGACAGGCTGGGAGAGGTGGGGTTGTTCAGCCTGGAGAGGGGAGAAGTGATGCCTTGGGAAGGCTGACCTGAAACAGAGACTGCACAGAGCTAGAGAATAAAGCAGGGATTTATTGAGAGGCCTGTAGGACACACCTTGGGCAGGACAGGGCCTGGCCAGGGCTACACCCAAGGTGGACCCAAAATGGTCACAAAATGGACAAACGGTCACAGGTTCTGACATTTTTGTGCCTTTTGGTCCATTTGTATTTTGGGATTTCATTGTCTGATTACAGCTTCAGGTTGTGAGGTCCCATCCTTCTTGTTCCTCCCTTCAGCCACCCTTGTTTGTGCTTTTGGGCCTGAAAGTTGTCCTTGGCATGCAGCAGGAACAGGATTTGTTTTGTGTCCCTGCTCTGTGCAGAGCTGAGTGACATTGAATGTGAGCTCAGAGCTGCACCCCTGGGCAGCACAGAATGTGAAAAACATCAAAGCTCAAACTTAAGACATCAGAAGGCTCTGGACAGAGCTGCTTGTGTCCTTTCAGTATCTAAAGGGGGTTGTAAGGTGACAGGGACAGGGCTTTGGGCAGGGACTGTAGGAATCAGACAAGGGAGGATGTGTTTACATTTAAGGACGATGTATTTTAGGCTGTGGGTAGTGAAACCTTGGTTTGCCCAGGGAGGTGGTGGCTGCCCCTGGATCCCTGGAAGTGGTCAAGGCCAGGTTGGATGGGGTTTGGAGCTACCTGTCACAGTAGAAGGTGTCCCTGCCCATGGCAGGGGCTGGAATGAAATGAGCCTTGATGTCCTTTCCAGTCCAAACCACTCTTGTGGTTCTCCTTTAATGGTTTTAGAAAGCCTTTACTACAAAGGAACAGGTTTTATTCTTTTGATTAGAGGATAGATCCCTCAGATTTCCTCTGCAATATTGAAAAAGCCTTCTGGATAGGACAGGTTAGTAGACAGCAGGTATTTTGGGTAGTTTTGATATTGGCTAACATTATTGGAGGGGGGAAAAAAGGGGAGGACTGGCTTTGGGAAGGGATCCAAATTGTGAAGGACCCCACTCTACAGGCAGGTTAATTTAACATGCTGTAGTAATGAAAACTTTTCATTGACCTTGATTAGAATGAAATGATGTATTTTGAACAGGTAACCAGGAAATGCTTCACATAAGCTTAATCTTGGGGAGTGTAATGGAGGAACAGTTGCTGTGACTCTGGAGTTGCTTCAGTTCTACAACAGACAAAATGATCCTCTTAAAATATTCTCCTTATGTTGAACAAAATCAAGTTCTAGAATTCTGCAAATTACTGTACTGTCACATTTCTTTTTCTACCTTCTCCAGGATACATTTCCTAATCCCCCCCTCTTTTTCTACAGGCAATATGAAACAGTTGTTCCTCTTGAAGATTCTGTAGTGACTGAAGTCACAGCGACGCTGCAGGAATGGGCAGTGCTCTGGAAACAGCTGTATGTGGTAAGAGCAGTGCTCCTCTCCTTGCACATCTCTAATACCCTGGGAGAAATGTTGCCTGCCTTTGTGCACTCAAAATCCATCAGAATCAACATCAGAATTGTTGGATTCCTTGTATTTAATGGGGGTTCCCTAAGTGCAGAATAATGGATAATGTGAGAGTCACATGGGCTACACTGCAAATTTCTTCAGTTCTGAAATTCTACCTTTAGATCTGAAAAGTTCATTGTTATTAAAAAATGCAACCATTTTAAAGTGCTATTAAATATGTAAGAAAGAATATAATATTTCTGTAAGTCCCATCAAAGACTTCAAAAATTATTCAGCACAGTTTGTAAGTAGTTGTTTTAGTGTCTGGAGTCTGAAAGGAGAAAAACTCTGGGAGGTTTTGTACAATTGTTCCTCCATAAATTAGAAGTAAACACTAGGATAAGTGTATTGAGTTTTAAACACATCTTTTCTTATATAATTTTCAGTTGCTTCCACATAATGTCTCCTACTTCTTTCATCCCTCTTCTTTTCTCACATTTTAATGGCCAAAGCCCATGACACAGCAGATAAAAAACTTGGTCATTTGAAGGTATTTTTTCCTGGTTTTTATTTTCTCTGTTTTAGCTGAGTTATTGCAAGTCTTAGGATTAGGATCAGGAACTGTAGGTGGTCTAAGCTTGCATTTCCTTCCTTTAGAGAAATACCTTTACACAGAGCTGCAGCAGCTTTGTTTCCTCATTTAAACCTGCAGTGACAACAGTTACATGTCTAGGAAATAAACCCAGGAATGATCCAGTGGAGTGAGTATAGTGCATCTCCAGCATAACCAGCTGTGTTCTGTACTTCAAAAAGCAATCAGCTTTTATGAAATCAGTTCTACTCTTGATGGTCTCAGTTCTTCCCTGGGGTCAGATGTCCCTGGAGGCTTTTTCTTGGAAAGGAGAATCTGATCTAATGGAGGAGGGGCAGGGAACGTGGTATATACCACTCCTTACATCTGGTACTCCTCCTTTTTCCATTGCACATACTTACCTCTCTGGTGTATGGGAATAAAGTGATCTTTTCTGGTTTTTTACTGTAAGAATTTTTTTCTCCCCAGTGTCAGCTGGAGATAACAGTAATATTGGCAATGGTACTATATTGGAAAAAGGGGAACCATTTTACCTACAAATGAGTTAAGCTTGCTTTCTACTAAAGTATTTCTTTTTTATTGTTAACACCAGTTCCTTGAGGGGAAGGAGAGAGAAAGCTCTAGCCATAAACTTTCATTTAGTGATTTTTCTTTCTGGGACTGCTTTCTGTTGTAGCTCATTATATTTCTTATAACATTGCACAAAACATTATTGTATTCTTAAATAACAGGAGAAAGAGTTTACTGTTTTCATAGAACTCTGGAATGAGGCATCTGCTCCATGATGAAAGAAATTGGCAGAGCTTCTGAGTAGAAAACACATTGTTTTGTGTTGTGGGGTTTTTTTCCCCAAAAAACTTTAAAAAATTAAAAAATCTAATATAGAAATAATCACAAAATTGTTTAGATTGGAAGAGATTTCTTGAGATCATCAGCTGCCTTCTCAAGCAGGGTCAACAAGACCAGGCTGACAGGGCTGCACCAGCCAGGTTTTGAGTTCCTTCTGAATGGAGACTCCACAGCTTCCCTGGGCCAAGCTGCCAATGTTTGAGCACCTTCAGAGATTTCTTACCTCCAGGCCACTGATACAGTACCACGGCTTTTCTGGCAGAAGAACACTTTACACCATTGTTAAGATGGGTTAAGACATTTGTCCCATCTGTGGGCTGTACATTGGAATCCTGAGGAAATGCACTGAGGTGCCTGTGGCAGAGCTGGGATTAGAATTTTATCCTTGGTGTTCAGGCTGGAAGCTATGTAAGGACATACCTTAAAATATATTGAAAGACTAAATGGGAATCCTTGTTTATTGTTGGATCAGCACCAGCAGAATTTTTTATTATTTCCAAACTGTAATAAGAATCATCTAAGAAATGTAATTAATGTTATTTATCATGCTGCAGTGCCTAGTCAGCTTTGTAGAAAAGTTTCTTACTGTAGGAGAAATTCAAGTGCTGCTTGTTGCAAAGACACTCTCAGTAGGTCAGTGCCTGCAAAGGACCCTTCACTGGTCAGTAGGGCTGCCAAATAATGTGGCAGCCTCTCTGAACACCTCTAAATAGGCTCAAGTGTTCACCTCACGTTTTTGGTGAACTCCCTACCTGCATTATGGTTTGAAAGACCAAATTTGTTCCAATTAAAAATTCCCAGAAATTACCTTGGTAGTATTGTTGAGGTGCATTGTAAGGTTTGTGTTTGTTTCTCAGTTATACAATGGGAGCTGGGATGTAATACCCAGGAAACCTGCAGTGATTAAAATGCTGCCTGGAGAGGGATGTTATGTTGTTCCAAGATAAGGAAGTTCTGCTGACAGAAAATTGGAGGGAGGAGGAGAACAGTGAGAAATGGAAGGGTGAAGTAAAGCACTGCTTTGAGGCCGTTATAGAAAATTGGTTGGTGTAAAATATTGGGAATTTTCCTCATTTCCTTCTGACTACAGAGAGTCCATGCTAGTTCTGGGAATAAACTGTGCGTGGGGAAGCTCGGATGGGTTTGAGTTACAGGAGTTGTGCAGCAATTTTAGTTTAGATTTCTGAGAAATACATGTTAGAAAGGTTAGCCTGAGATCAGTGCATTACATAGGGCTGTGATATTTTTGTAATTTTTGCTATCAAGGTGAAAGCCAAGGTGTAGTCTGAGGAGAAAATGCATTTGTCTGTAATGAATTCACAGAGAAATCAATTTGAAATAGGAAGATGTATGATGTGTTCTTTGCTTTACTGTGATAACAAATTATGCTCTGAGTAGTTGGATTCTGATCATATAACTCTTTAAATGCAGAGGTTTTTCTCGAATTGGAAAGCAATACAAATAAAACTGGAATGGAAACTATCAGAATCTGTTATTTATATTGGATGGGATTTTTAGCAAAAATTATGACCTCCTTAAAAATTCTATGCCTACTTAAAAATAATCTTTTTTAAAATAATTGAGTAATCAAGAATAGAACTTAAATATTTATTATTTAATAAAGGAGTAAAGATGATACAACTTTAATGGTTCTGGCGACAGACTTTTTAGCAGGGCTCATAGTGATAGGACAAGGGGTAATGGTTTTAAATGAAAAGAGGTCAGATTGAGACTAGGTACAAGGAAAAAGAATCATACTGTGAGAGTGGTGAGGCCTTGGCACAGGTTGCCCAGGGAAGCTGTGGCTGCCCCATCCCTGGAAGTGTCCAAGGCCAGGTTGGATGGGGGCTTGGAGCAACCTGGGGCAGTGGAAGGTGTCCCTGCCCATGGTGGGGGTGGAACTGGGTGTGCTTTAAGGTCCCTTCCAACCCAAACCATTCTGTGATTCTATCTAAAGAGCACATTTTTCCCTTTTTCAATATGTAATCTGTGTGCAGACAAGGCAGGGTCACACCACTGGAAAATGGAAAGCAGTTCTTTGCCTTCTGATCTGTCTGTATCCAGGCTGTATCCTGTATCCAGGCTTCCAGAGATGAGCACTGAAACAATGAGATTTAGTAGTTACTTTCTGGCAAAAAAAGCTGCTGTTCTATTTTGACCTAGTTGGTTTGGGTTTTCCTACTTTCACTGCTATTGTAAAAATCATTAGGAGGAAGTTGACTGAGTGTGGATCTCAGTGTTTAAAATCTGTACTATGTAGCCACTGGAGCTGCTGATAATGTGGGTTACTGCTAACCACAGATGTGAATGTGTGTTTGGGTACTGTCAGAAGGTGCACAGACCCAGTATCTTGTGGTGTTGTTTTGCCTGGTTCCAGTACTCTCTGTTGTTCTTTAGATTCTTTTGGACACAATAACTATGTCCTTTTGTGGAAGCCTAAGAAATTTAGAAGAGGGGTTTGCTTATTGTTTCCCAGTATTGCAAAGGCAATAAGCAAAAGATGCCAGCGATTGCCTTCCCCAGTCTTGTACTGAATTTGGAGTGGAGGAGGAAGGAAAAGTGAGATGATTATTGTACCACTGTAAGCAGCTGAGCCTGTTCTTGTGCCCACTCCGAAGGGACAAGGAAGAGAGAGCAGAAAAGCAAAAACAAACCTTGGGGAGATTTGTTTAGGCACAGAGGTGGATAAAGATGCAAAATTGCATTTGTTGCAGTGAAATGGGTGTGTGCAGCTCTCGGGTAGTTGCCCACACCAGTCTCCTGACTTCTGTTGAGACAGCAAAATGATACCAGGAAAGTTGATAACTTTCTCTCTTACCCTGTATGTGTTGATAAGAGTTGTTATTTTTATACTACTTCTAAATAAAGGATCTGCAAGTTCTCTGTAAGCTTTTGTTAATTAGGTCAAACAAGACTCCTGTGAGTTTTTAAGTCAGCTAAGGAGATCACTGAAACTCGCTGTTGGTGCACAGTAGCTATTTTAACTGTAAAAAAATTCCTCAGAGTCTAAGATGTGATGTGAGGACTATTTCTGTTGAGAGAGCAGATGACTGTGGAGAGACCAAACATAATTGCCCAATTTAGAGTTTGGTCAGATCAGTAACGTTCTTTTGCTACTTTTATGCAAAGGGGAGCGGGGGATGTGTGGGGAGACTTCTTGTCTACTTTCAGGAGTAAGACCTAATGGTGTTGGGAATATTTTTGCCAGCTCAGTGTGAAACCAATTTCCCATTGGCTCCATTTAAATTTCCTAAGGGATCCTATTAAGGAACAGAGTGGGTAGCAGGACTTGGTGCAATTGCAGCTATGTGATTTGGGTGGTTTTGGGTGTCCCTGAAATTGAAGCACTAGTTAAAACTCATTTTGAAAAATGCCATTCACGGAATCACTGAGGTAGTTTACTCTTGTGGGGAGTGTTCTAGGAGACATTTTTATTCAGTGAGATGTGCTTTGCTCCGTATCTGATAAAACATGGAATTGCTGATGGATTTTCTGGAATATGTAGACAGAAGAAAATGTGACATGACCTAAAATGGTGCTGCATCAGAAGGTCTCCCTTCAAGGAACAGAATTCCTTCAAGTCAAGGCTGAGCATATTAAATACACTCTTAAATTCTGTGCAAGCAAAGTCTTGGAAAGATGAGGTATTTGTACCAAGACAGATGTAAAGAAACACTATTGGTTGTATACATGGCCTTCTTTCCTCTTTCTCATTTTCATGTCATTTTCAAGGTTACCTTGAAGGGAAATTCCTTTAGGGTGATTGTTCAGATTTGTGACAGTCATTCTAAAAGAATCTGAAGAGCTTGTCTGGCCTCAGTTGACACTACCAGAGAGACTCAGTTATCACTTTAGAAGATAGGACTCTGGATAATAGTGTTCAGCAGTGGTATGGGTATTTTTATATCTTTCTATGTTTGGAGTGAAGAATGAGCCTTCATGGAGTGGCCAAGAACTCAGATAGGAGTTTGGGGCAGCTCATGAAGTGCTGCACAGCATATAAGGGAAGGTAAGAGTAAATACTTCCAGGAGCATCTAGTTCTTCAGTTCCTCAGAGGGAACAGTGCACTGAGAAATCATCTCATTGCTTAGCAACTGAATCTGAGGCTTTTAGCAGATTTGTTATTTGATTACTAGAAAATACTTGAAGGTTTTTCTTGATTGGGTTGTGATGGGTGTGTGCAGAATGTTTTGGAGAATGCAGAATGATGAACACTTCAGCATTGTATGCTGGAGGTGGATGTTTTTATAATCCAGTATCTTTACTCATGAAGGAGGAAGCTGGAGATAAACCATGGAATGTTACAGGCTGGAAGTGACCTTCAAATATCATCTGACCCAACCTTTTGTCAGAAAGGGATCCTACATGAGATTGTGGCACCCTGTCCAATCTAGTGAATGGTGGCTTTTATTGAAAGCCATGTCTTTCTTACATTGGGATGAAAACTCTCCTGGTGCAATTTACACCTATTGCCCTTTGTCTTTTCCCTGTGTCAACTTGTGGACAGAGAACCTCCATCCTCTTAGGGGGGCTGTGCTGGTGCTTCAGTACTGAGATGGCATTCACAGGGAGAAAGGACCCAGCTGCTTTCATCTTTCCTCACAGGCCAGGATCTCCAACCCTCAGCTCATCTTTGTGCCCCTCCCCTGGACCTGCTCCAGTCTGTCCCATCTTTCTTGAATTGTGGGGACCAGAATAAAGACCTCAATGTAAAAGTGTCACAGTGTGATTTATATCTGCTCATTATCTTAGGCAATTAGAAGGTTTTGTAGGTAAAATCAGAGACTTCTATGCTGCTTAGGTGTGTTGGAAAGTTGAGTAGAAGCCCTTCTCTTGCTTTGTCAAATTGAGACTTGAATTTACATTTATTTATTAGTTATGGTTTCTTGTAGGTCTTTAGTGGATGTCATGACCTCTCTATATATTTCTTCCTTGGAAGAGCAGTATTCATGTAGAAATTACACTTAATATTTATTAGGTTCCTGCTATAAAATGCAATCTATTTCAGTATTTCTCCCCTTAGCACGAACTTGCTGAAGTTCAGTTCAAGTGCTTCATATTTCAAGGTTATAGCAGGTTCCCATTTTTTTCCTCCCTTAATTTTAAGAAGTTTTATGTAGTCAGTCTCTCATAGTGATTTGTGGAAGACTGAGCTCCAAGGAATTAAAAGTAGGTGTAAGTTTTTAGGAGAGTAAAATAAAACTAGTTTGTAAGCAAGTCTTATACCATTAAAATCTGAAAATCTGTTATAATTGATTTGAAAGTTGCTTTGCTTTGAAGACCACAGGATATTATGGCAGTTTGTTGGATTTAAACAACAGTATAACAAGGAGCTATATATGCAAAACCTTTCATTTACTGCCACATACAGATTTATGGTATCATTTAAGATTATTAGGATCAACTAGACAGTTTTCATGTATTTTCAAACAAACAAAAGGTTGAGTATAAAACAAAAACTACGAACTATCAATCAAACTGTGTGGGAGGAATATATGTTTTGAGTTACCATGGAGATGGATAGATTTTAATAGATTTTAAAAGTAAAGACAGAATTAAATGTAAGTCACCTTCTGGTGTCCTTTGCAAGTCCTGCTGTGACAAATGACATGCAGAGTATTTTATAATCTCTTGCTTTGTAGGGAAGTATTATTTAGTCATTGATATGGGAGGTTATAATATGGTCTTTTATTCTGGTAAATAGAACAGAATAGTTATATTACTGATGCTGACATTTATAGTAAATTGTGTGGGGATTTGGAGGGGTTTTTTTAGATTAAATTTTTCAAGTATTAGCTGACTTGTAGTTAACTAAGAGCTCTTGCCTCTTAGAACAGTATCCAGTGTGTAGTAATGCACCCCCCACTCCACAGTGGACATTTCTCTATAAGGAAAGGGTTTCAGTGTACCTTTGGACATTTTAGGAAATTTACCCAGAAAGTTCTGTGGTTTTCTCTTTGTAATTGTCTCAGTGCCAGGAGAGGAGCACCTCCTGGCCCTTGTCACTGTTTGTCAAAACCTGCACCTCTTCCTATTGGCAGTTTGCCAATGGATCCATCCTTGATCATTGGGTAGCAAAGGTGACAGAACAAAAGGTCTGGGGGCATTCTCAGGGTGTTGTAGCAGCTGTGGGATCTGCCCCTACACTGTGCTCGGCTTTGATCTTTGTTTGTTGCTTTGTATTATTTTCATTATTTTATTAAACCTTTTTGATTTATCCAGACACACCTGACCATGCTGTCTCACTAATTATTATTAAGCCATTCCTCTGAGCAGGGCTGGACCCTCAGGAGAATATTGGAGCAACCCAATACCAGTGTGCATGCTGCAAACAGTGCTGCAGTACACATGTAAAGTACTTGTGTGATATTAAAACTTGGGAATTTGATTTTATTAAATGCTGGCTTAAGACTAGCTGGGAAAAACCAACAGGGAAACAGAATTTACTCAGGGGAAACCAATGGCTGACCTGCAGATGATTTCAAACAGTTTCTTTTGCACTATAAACATACTGAACATTGAGTTACATTAAGTCAAGGAAAGAAGGTTTTAATCAAAAATTTGAACAGAAGCTTGAGAGTTTCTTCATCTGTCACTGAAGAGAACCACCTGAGCTGGTCCAAGTCTGATGATGTTATAGAATTGCATTTGAAATAGAGGGAAGTGGTAGTGTGGTTTGACTTTAGAATTCCAAAGATGTATTTTGAGAAATCACAGCAGTTTGGTTTGGTTTTTAAAGAATAGAAAATTAAGAGTGAGGAGTAAGGGCTAGGAAGGATTGGCAATCTGGCTTTTTGGAGTGAGTGAGCAAGGTGCTGTGCATGGATAGGGCTTACAAAGGAAAAGGCTGATCATCCCTAGTGGGTATTTACTGGAACTAAAAAGACAGGTTGGATTCAACTTCAGAGAAGACAGAAATTGTTTTTCAGTAGAAAAGCAAAGAATCTGTCCTTTTGGCAGCCTGGATGGTCCATGTGGTATCAAGAAGTGTCCTTCAATCTTATCCTGATTTGTGTCACTTTCTGCTGTTTCTATCCTGAAGACAGAGAAAAAGGCAATTAGCATATAACAATTACAATGATTAATAGTTATTGTAGTTTAAATATATATAACAAAATTATATTTGTTTTCTAAGAGGAGTGGGTAACAGAAAGTTTCACAGGTGAGAGGTGTAGAAAAAAATCAGTATTATATGGATCAGTGTAGCACAAGTGGACTAAATCCTTGTGACTGGAGTGACAGCAAGCAAACACTGAGGCTGCAGCAGTGGACAGCCCAGCACTTGGGCTGCCAAATCTGATTACTCTGCATTGTTGCATTTGGCTGGAGAGGAGGCAATGGTTGATAAACAAACAGGAAAAAAAATGCACTTTAATTTAAAAACTCAGTAGTAAGCCTGGCAGTTAATTTTACATGAGGTATTAAGGTGAAATGAAAATATTTAAGATTATTAAAGACCTGTTTCTTCTTTCTTATTTCAACTTCCATCCACGTGACTGGATATAATGTAGGGATAATAGGTAAATTAAAACTGTTCTAGAGGTATAGGGAGGGTGGCAAAGGCAAACATCCAAGAACCAGGGAAATGCCAGTGTTCCCAATCCAGTCTACTTTGTTGCTAAGGGTTCTGATAAGAACTTCAATCTCTCTGTAAAGCCAAGGTAATACATCTCTAGTCTTTCATATGTTTTCATAAAAATATTGTAGGTTTGAAACACTTGGATGCTCAGTAGAAATATTAGGAATGGGAAATGTCTACCTTTATGGTAAGGCTTGAATAATTTTTAGTGAACTAAGCCCTAAGAACTGTACATTGAGCCACAAATGGTAATGAAACACTGAATGGTTGTTCCTGGGTCAGTCAAAATAAACAGAGGTTCTGGATGTGTTCATGCAATCAAAAACTATTGTAAAGCACAGACAGAGGAAGCAAGGCTAATTTCAGCTGTTATTTATCCACATTTTCTTGAGTTCTTGACTTTTTCTTTGAGCAGATTTCTCATAACACAATTTTTTGTGACTTGGAATGAAGAAGGGGAAAATTAATATAAATTGTATCTTTGGAAACAGCTCACATAATTTCTTAAATGGTTGTTGTTACATCTTTATTTTTAAGCTAATAGTGATTAATGACCATTGGAGAGATGTGTTCTCCTTTCAGAAATTCTTCTGTCTGTTTCCTAAAGCTTTATTGTTTAATCGAAATTATTCATGCTATGTTTTACACATAGAGATTGCTTAAAATAGAAGGAATACAAAGAAAGAAAAATAAAAACATTGGGAGAGATTTCTGTCAGAGTACTGGAACACAGCTCCTCAGGTTTTTTTTGTGTTCATCTTCCTGTAAATTTCATGGTGGTTTTGTTTCCTTTTTAATTTAGAGTAGAGCCTTGGTCATAGATACAGCTTTAGGTTCAGTCATAAAAGTTGATTAAATATAAAAAGAATACTGATTGCCAAGTTTGATTTCAAAGTCTTGAGTTGCTGTCACTGCCATCACTGTACTGTTTAGTGAGAAAGATACTCTGATTGTATGCTTATCCCTGAAAATAACATACTGCCTTTCAGGGGAAAAAAAAAATCTATCAGATGATATGATGAATTAACTCCAAAAGGTAAATGTATTTAGGGCACCCTAACAGTTTATAAAACAAATTCTTATTTCTTTTTACTGCCAGTGCTCACTGCCACTAATAGGCCAAGATACCCAGTGTGTTTAGATGAGATCCAATACAGATTACAGAAAAAAACTGTCACTGGAATAATGGAAAACATAAATCATATGTAGGATTATATTATTTTCTGATAATAAACCTGTAACTCTTTATATCAGTGGCTTCCTGTGGATGTGGTCTGTAGTTTGTGTTGCTGCAACACCAACCCCTGCTGCTGCCAGGGGCACAGCGAGGGCTGGGGGTGCCCCAGCCCTGCCCAGCCAAATCCTGCATCCCCCAGGGCTGTGGCTGAGGTGTTGCACAGCAGCTGCAGAGACCCAGGAAATCCAGGAACTTCCCCTGCTGTAGGAATGAGGGAGAAGTAATAGCTTTAGCTTCAAAGAACTTCAGTTGCTTATGAAAATGGTATTTTAGGTCTACTCTTTGGTCGAAGTCTTACCCACAGCAGTTATTGTGTGCTCATGTGAATTGGCACAGGGCTTCCTAGGGTGAATATAACCATATTATTTCTTTCTTTTCACTGTGTTTTGCTGAGCTGAGTGTGAGTTTTGCCATCTCCCTGGGCTGAAAGAGCTTCTCATAAATCTGGAAGATGCTGAGCCCCGAGTTGGTTATCTGAAGTGTGTGTTTGTTTCAGCAAAGCGACAGAAGTCTGAGTTCAAAGCACTTTACAGAGCAGGGCAAACAGTGGTGTCTTTTATGTTCTTTGCTGTTCAAGCATTGGCTGTTTGATCTAAATGAAATTATGGTTGATGGAGCAGATTTCAGTTTATTCTTTCTGAGATGTCCTCAGAGTTGATGGAGGGTATGTGAATGCCTGTTCTGTAGTCTGTGCAAGAGGCATTCAGGAACAGAGCTGAGCCTGCATCCTGTCACAAGCAAAGGGACGCTTACTTAACACCTCTCTGGACTCTCCACACTGCTGGAAGGCAGCATTGCTGCTGAGAGAGGCTGTTTGTCCCCTGCTGTCCCCTCTTGCCTGGGACATTGCCACCCTGCCCCTCAGAAAGCAATGGTGGGGTGGGCACGGAGCAGCCGCCTGGCCCTGGGCAGTCACTTGGCAGCTGAGCAGGAGTCTGAGCTTCCCCTCAGTCTGATCCAGTGCTCAGTGCCCTCCCAGTGATGCTTATCAAAAATGCAGCCTTATGATTATGATACTACTGAATGTGTTTCTTTAATTTAAGAATAATTCTTCCAATTTCCTTTTATGAATTAGCTTAAACTCACTTTACTGTGTACAGGTGCATAAACAGGTGTTAAAGTCCTAGAAGTAATCCTTGTGTTGTATGACAGCACTTAATAATTTTTTAGGATGGGCCAGTAAAGGTTTGAAGGCAGTAATTTTATTTTGGGAGTCCATCTCTGCCTTTCTCTGTATTTTTTTTTTCAGTAGTCTCAGAACCTGAGGTAATAATTAATAAAGTCTTTCTGGCCTGTATGTGACCTGGCAGGCTGTGCAGAGTGCACAGAGAAGCTCCCACTTTAAAGATAGTTACACAGAGAAGTTACCACTTTTAAGGAGTAAATTAGTAACATTTTTGGTATCAGAATTTTTGTTTTGACCTGAATAGCTCAAGTTTAATTTGAAGTGCCTGTGGCCAGTTACCTTCCACTGCAGTTTCTCTGCAGGTGAGATTTTGCCCAGTGAGTGCCTAGTGCTGCAAAGTGCCTTTCCTGGTACTGTCAAATGGAGTTGTTATCTTCTCATTAAAGGGACATGCTTGGAAAGCTGCTTAGATGAAATTTAATGAACTTCTAAAATGTAGCATAGAATAGTGACTCATAACACTAGAAGAAAATTATATTATTTTCTGGGTAGACAGGGAAAGAGCAGCAGCGAAGGTTTCTTTTTAGTCTTTCTGACTGTGTGTTTAGTAATGAAAAGGATGCTGTAAAGAAATGGGTGTGTGGCAGATTTTCGGGATAGAGTTAATGAAATTCCTATAAATAAAAATGTTAATTATGGAATAGTTGTTAGAATGGAAGAGAGGGAAGAGGAAAAACAGATTTTACTCACTATATGGGTTTGAGGTTTTTTGTAACAACCAAACAACTTTATTGTATATAGATATTATTAGTATTTTAATTTCATTTTAATGTATGTTGTGATGGAAACTTTAGATCTTGGAAGTTATGGGACATGCTGGATCCTTAGAGAGATGTAGTATATCCTTATATTTCCAAAATATAATTTAAAAACAAAAAAGGAACTAACCTTCACTCTGAATAGGGAGGTGCCTGTTACATAAGATGTGCTTTTTAAGAAGACACCAATCCCTGTCACCTTTGTGGAGCTCTCAAAGCCCTGTGCAGGGTGGCAGCTCAGTTCAAGGACCAGCCCTCTGAGTCTGTCAGAACTCATATCAATTATTCAGTGGCTTCAGATGTTCAGCAGGCAAAAACCCCGCCCTAAATATTGGGAAACTTTGATTTGTACTTTTATGCAGTGAGCTCAGCTACCCCATTTCTTCCATCTGACCCTTTCCGTATCATTTTTTTACAGGATCCCAATCTGAGCTTGTCATTGGCCTTTTCATCTCCCTTTCCCTGGTTCCCTGTCAGGCACTTCCCAGTCAATCCCAGTCTTTATTCTGATGAAACTTCAGTGTGTTTTCTTTTATTTCCTGAATTTTGTTGCTTTCCTAAATAACTCAGTTGTTGTTGAGTTGTTACTTTAACTTTTATGTAAGTGGACAATAGAAAAAGTGTTGACCTAATTTTTCCTGCACTTAAAAAGTTGACTGGATAATTCATTTAGCTGACAAGGAGTGATGTTAAGAGATATTGCAGTTATTGCTTGAAGGGGCAGAAGGGATAGGGAAATGGGGATACCCAGTTGCCTTTCAAAAGAAGAAAATATTGTGACCAGTCAAGTGCTAAGAAGATACAAACCAAACAATAAGTTTTCTGCCAGTTTTTGTCTGGTCCTTGTGTCACAGAGCAGAAACAGAATGGCAGTTTGTTTTTGGGGAACTAACAGCATCACTGACAAGTTTAGAGTCAGGAGTATGATTTTAATGAGGCACTTAGGCTTGTTGTTGGATTTTGGTGTCATACACTGAAGTAGCTGGTGAGTGTTCTGTCTCGGATCTGACAATAATTGCCAGGCTTGTCAGCTCTCACTGTGATACTGGTGCTGTCATCTTGTAAATCTACATTAGAAACACAGCTAAATGCAAGGCTTCTGTTTAACAGTTATTCTGTTAACAGCATAGTATTCTGGAAGGAACATAATTGTGATTTGATACTTTTCTTGAAGCCACTGCATTGCTGTGTTAAATAAAGAACAGAATGCTGGTATTAAAATAGTTGCACAAAGAGGAAACATAGACATTGTGTACTTTCCTTTTCTGAAAAGAATTCTCGTGTGAAGGAATCTAAACCAAATCTTTTCTAGTTGTCAGTTTTATTTATCCTAGGAAAGCCATACCCTCTCTTAAGATATAATTTTTTTAATACCTCTAACACATTCCACTGCTGTTTTCCAAGGGGATTTTTTTTGTCAGTAGATCTGGGAAATGCATATCTAGGTAGTTGACAGGCTTTACAAAAAAAAAAAAAAAAAAAAAAAAAAAAAAAAAAAAAAAAGCCAGAATTTTCTTACATGTACAATAAGCTGAAACATTTATACTTTGTGTTTAACATTTTTACATTTACGCTTTCCAATGCAAACACTGGTACTATCTCAGCTGCTTTTTTGAGAACATTCTTGTGCAGTGCATGGCACCATTTAATAATGGAGTTCCTCCATTTTATTAGAGGAAATGAGAGAGCTGTACCTTAATGGAACATGTTTTGTTAGAGGTCCTCAAGTTGGCTTGGCCAGGACCTTCTGATGGCTTGAGTAATCTAAGCCATCACCTTTCCTTTTCTTCCTTTCCTCTTACCCCTCTACCCTATTACGTTGAACCTCTTTACCAGTTTGAACTCAGTCTAACAAAATATTAATTTTCTTGGATATAAGTGGCTGTGTAGAGGGAAGAAATGTGATTTTATAGCTCCTGCCATAGGAAAGGCTGCAGTGCAGCTTCATCCATGTTGTGAAGCAGCAGGCAATTTAGAGAGGAATTTCCAGTGGAATAAATGGGCTGTGCTGCCATAGTGTTAAGTTTCAATGTCATAACTGAGTGGCTACCAAGAAAAAGAGTTTTTATATTATTGGTAATAGTGTAATGGCAGAGTTATCATTTTTGTAACTGCAGGCTCTTCTGTTGTGGAACTCGATTATTGCAGTGCTTGTTATCACCATCATGGAGTTTCAGCTTTAAAAATCAGATAGAATTAGGTGAAGAACATTCTCCTGGCTCTCAGGGAGTTTTACTGCTGTGTCTTCAGTTTTACATGCACGGAATCACAGAACTGGGCAGATTGGAAGAACTTCTGGGGGTCTCCAGTACAACCTTGTCCTCAAAGTAGAGCCTATTAGAGCAGGTTGTTGAGGATCTTGTCCAGTTAAGTTTTGAATATTTTTGAGGAACCCACATCTCTTGAAAAAAGTCTGTTCTAGATTTTGACCACTCACAAGGGAAAAACATTTTTCTTTTATCTAGTTGGAATTTCCAGTAACTGATGCTATTAACTAACCCTCCCTTGACACAATGATTAAAGAAATTAATAGTGTAGAATTAAATCTAGCACTTACAAAGTGTTTTAAAAACAGATGAATTGATAAAGAAGCAGTTGAAAATGGAGAATTTTTATTCAGTGCTGCTGGTTGTAATAGGACCTGCAGGGATGTGTTCTAATGTGTTATTCACTAGTCTTATTAATAGAAATCAGGAAAAATCAGTGACATAGGAATTGCTGATGATGCAGAAATAGGAAGTTAAACAATGATTAGTTCAGAAATTGTGTGGTTTCTGTCAGATACTTGGCTCATTTAAACAGCACCGACTCCAATACATCCAAATATAGAAAGGCCCCACAGATGGTGTTTGTGTCCTGAGGTGCAGTGATACTTAACATGATGAAACATTATCATGGCAAACCAATCCAACATCAGCCTCTTCCTTGCTTTTGACAGCTAAGAGGATAAGAAGTCTTGCTTTTCTAGACAGGGGGCATCTGGAGGGGCAGAGGGGGAGAATAATTGAAAAATTCTCTGTATAAATTAATGAGGTGACTGCTGGGCAGCTGCTACTGATTCTGCAGTGTCCTCTTCAGAATGGACAGGGAAGAGCCAGAAAGATCTTGAGGTGATCCATGATGGCCAGGAGTCCTAGGAGGGGGAACCTGGAGTGGATCTCCAGGTTATCTCATCCATCTGAGCCCTTGACAACAACGTAATTCCAGCTATGGCATTTTCAACATGTGCTTGTGTTGCCTGTTTAAAAAAAAAAACCCATCTGCAACAGTGGATATTTTGGAGCCTCTCAAAAATTCAGTACTTTTTGGCCCATGTGTGTTACAGGTTTTCTTTAAGCCTGTGCTCAGTCTTCCCTCCTGCTTGTTATTCCTTATCCTATTTGCCATGAACAAGGGTAAGAGCTCATTCAATTTCTCTTTCCTGCAAGTTTTTGATTTAGATTATTTTTGTAATTTTTGTCATTTCTAGACTAAAAAGTCAGAGTCAAATCCAGCCTTTAAAAAAATACCATGTTTTCTGGATATTCTCATTATTGCTTGAAAGAATTACCTGTTTATCCACATCTTCTTGATGTATAACAGATAAAAATAGAGAGATAAATAAATAAATAAAAGTGAGAATAATGTTCCAGCAGAAGCCTGACAGAGTGAAGAGATTACTTTGTACATTTGCTCAGACAAACTGCAGAAGTTGAGTGAGGAGTCAGCCTATTGTGACTTATAAATGGGTATGTGGAAGAGGGTTGCAGGTAGATGATTGATAATTGAAGTCATCTGTCAACAATCTGTCAGTTCTGTTAAAAAAAATAGGACAAAGCTCAGTATTTACAAAGCAGAGCCATGCAAATTTGGAGTAGTATTGAAGGCACTTTTTAATAATTAGGGTGATTAACAATAAATTAATCACAGAAAGCAGTTGTTTCTTTATTACTGATATCTTTAAAACAAGACTGGATTTTATTTTAGATGATTTGTTGCCACATTATCGTGGAGGAAGTACGTTGCAGCAATCTGTGAGCAGGTTTCTATGGCATGTGCCCTGCAGGAAGTCAGACTAGATAATCACAATAATCCTTTATAGTCTTGGAATGAATGAATCTTTAAATCTGTTTAGTCAGGACCAGCTGTGTTGAAAACCAGCATTACTAAAATACAAAAAAATATGCTATGAGGTAGGGGCTGTGCTGCACTGATGTGTTTTACATTCTTTCAGGCAAGAACATTGTATGCAGAAGACTAATGGTTTTTTAGGAGTTTTTGTCTAGTGATGCCTTTCAGAGATGAAGTGCTAATTCTTGTACCCTTGAAACACATTCTTTGTGGTTTTTGATGCCTTATCTCCTTGATGAGGATATGCTTTTGGGCTATTTATATAGAAGCTGTGGAAAAGATTGACATTCAATACCTTTTTTTTTGGGCTTTCCTACATTTCAAACACTGTAGGGAACAGCAGATATTTTGGATATCTTTGAGTGGGAGATCACCAGAAATGGTTCAGTTGCCTGGTAAAGGTGTCAGGGTGAGTCAGGAGCAGTTCCTTTGCCTTTCAGGCAGGTTTAGCCTGGGAATCAGCTGTGTCCTGGAGGGCCCTGCTCTGCCAGACGTGCTGGGCAGCAAATCCTGCTGCTGACACTGCTTGGCTGTCATTTATTATCTGCAGCTTTCAACCATTCTCCCTTTGCAGTGATGTTTTTCTTCCTTTCCATTTGGCTTTTGTCTGTGGAGCATCCTGAGCCTCAGTGAAAACACCAACTTCCACTTCAGAAGGTGACTCTGTTTAAAACAGATGGAAAAAAGCTCAGGAACTACCTGCACTTCCACACTAACAGGAATGCTTTGATACTGTCTTTTAGAATAATGAGATGCCCAGAGTCAAAAAACATGTTTTTGTTCTGGTGTTATTGGGATCTTTGTTTAAAATCTACAGTTTCAGCCACAGGTCCCTTTACAAATATTTGTACTGTTTTTGTCACATATGTGGAACAAACATTTTTAAATTGAAGAGGTTGGAATTAATTCTTTATCCTGGGAGTTTTACCTATTTTCTCTTAGCTTTTTATTTGTAATTCTACCTCTTATCTTTGAGCTATTTTATTTTTTTTTTACCAAAAGCTTGAATATTTTACAGAATGAATGAAAGCAAACATTTAAAAACAGGCTTTATTTATAATTTACATCCTATTTGCTGCATTCTGTTTTTCTTTTTTGTGTTTTTTGTTTAACTACTAAATTGTAATTTGTTTTCACTCCTGCTGTATTATGGGATGGCTATCAGCTCAGTGCCAGAGTTTAAAGCTCCTCAGCTTCACATGTTCTTTCATGGGGTGAAGTAGCTTAGCTTGCATTTGAATCAGTTATTATTTTCCCAGTATTTTTCCTGAGGCTACGTGTGGAGCTGCAGAAGAAATTACTTGTTTATATAAATCTTACTTTGATGGATCTGCTCTTCCTAACAGCATTTCTGGCTGTTCTGAAACCCAAACTCTCTTCTCATAGAGTGTCTGAGTAGATCATACAGTGCAATTCCATTTGTTATTTGTTCTCTGGAGGCATCATCCCTAAAACATTGGGGTCTCTGCACCTGAGCACAGCCACCACAGCCTGCAAGGTTCAGAAATGTCTCTCCTGGGTTCCCAAATATCCCAATTCCTGCTCTCACCAGTTTGGTGTCTATGACCCCTCTGAGACAGAGGCTCCAGGCAAATGGTGCTGGTCATTGCCACAGCTGATATTCTTTGGCTCTTCCTCTTTAGAAACCTTTTGTTCATCATGTATAACACTAAAATCCAGAACTGAGTAAGGGAGTGGACAGTTCTGTAGTCATTGGTAACAGCTGCTGGTTCAAGTGTATGAATCCCTTTATTCTGCACCTCATTTCTCCTCCTGTCATGCTCCAAATTAGGAACATCAGAGATGTTTTGCAGAAATGAGCTGTGGCTCCTGCACTTATTTTCTCTCTCTTTTTTTTTTTTTTAATAGTGGTGGGAGGCATAAAATGTGTCTGAGCCATCATTGAGCATTACTGTTAAAACTGTCAATAAATCAACAAGAGTTTGCATATACTGAAATAGCTCAAAGAGCCATAAAGAATCATTACTTCAGTAATGAGAAAATCCTCATGTGTAAGGGAATTTTGGTTTTCATATTCTCGCAATTTTATGTGTTATATCTGGTTTTTGAACAGAAATAACTGCATTATAATGCACAACAGAAACAGAAAATTTTGGAATCTGTAGATTTTGGGTGATCAACTTCTTTCCCTTCCAAAAAATCCTGAGCTTACAAGTAATGTGTACATACTTTCATCTTGGTCTTAATCTTAGGAAACAGTTGTGTTGTTTTTTTGAACTCTGCCAAGTTATTGTTTGATATATATATTTTAAAGAGACAAAATTAGGGCTTCCAGGAAGGATTGGAGTTGTGCTAAACATCTGTGTGGAGCAGTAGAAACATATCAATCTCTATTGGAATTGCTGGGTAAATGTGCTACCATTTCCCATGTAAAGGATTTTCCTCTGCTGGCCAGTGGTCTCTGATTTTGCAAACCCACAGACTTTTTTCCTTAGAATTGTTCCTTTGAGGTTGAAATAATCTCTTTTAGAGAACTGAAAATTACTGTCTATGGGAGGCATAGTTGAAATGTCTTTACTGTTTTGAATTTCCATTAGACAGTTTAGTTGGAAAACCACTGAAATCCAGTCAGCAATTTTCTTTAGGAATTCACAGAAATGTTGGAAGACAAACGGTGGCACCATGCCCAGGATGATTAATTACAAAATGCACTAATCAAACCAGTTTGCAAATAATGGTCTGTGTTCTGTATTTTGTGGGAATAATGGTGTGTGTTTTGCTTGTGGTTTTCTTTCTTAGTGTTTTAAGTGCCCCTAATGCTACTTTAAAATGGCTTTTGGCAAATTTTTCTCTAACGTAATGAACTTGTGTTGCATGACTGGCAGGGACCCTGACAGAGACAAAGAATTGTTAGAGCTGGTACTGACCCAGTCCTACAGACTCTGGGACTTCTTCTGAGCCTTTTTTCTCTGAAAAACTGCTGTGTTTGTCAGGTCCAAAGCAGTAATGCTCCTTCTAGAGCCCTCCAAAATGTGAAGGAGAATATTAATTTTGTGCCCTGTGGGACACTGTGTGAGAGGAGCTGGGAAAAGGTATCAGGTTGTATCCTTGAACCCTACTGGATGTGAAGCTCCCTGTTAAGAATGTAAATAGCATTGGAAGAGCAGATGTTTGATTTAAATGCAATGGAAATGCTTTAGGGAAAGTATTTTTCAGCTTGAAAATTTGGCACAGTAAGGCATTGCTAAAGGGAAACTATTTATCTGACAGAACTTGTAATATGCTGTAATCAGTTTGAATGTCTTCAAAGATATTCATCATGCAAGTTCTAACTTAGCATGACTATTATCAATTAGTATGAGTGTTAATTATTTATTAAGACCACTTCAATAAATATATCATGTTTAGTCAAAGTGTAAATAAAAGCATTTAAGTCTACTTTAAAACTGATGTGAAAGGTAATATAATTCTTTGTCATGCAGAAAATAACCTTAAAATACTGATTTTTGTGGAGGGATATGTTGTATTTGCAAGAGAATGTAACCATTTAGTTATGGGTAGGAAGCTTTCTTCTGCATACCTTCATTTCTTTTGCATTTAAATGATAGTAAAGTCTTCTGAAAGTGTGAAATATAGAGGCATCCACACTTACCCAATACTGCTTCAGTTTCTTTTTGAGCAGAATGTTTTCATTTGTTGCTTGTCTTACAGGTAAATTGTACCAGCTAGTATCCAATGCAGCATCCTCCCCAACTCCTCCAGGTTTAGATCTTTGTCAGGTGAAGGTCACACAGCTTCCCCTTTTCCAGTCCATGGGATAAGTGGGGTCTGCTGGCACTCAGTGCTTCCAGCAGGAGGCATTTGGGATGGTTGTGATGAGATCCCAGAAGGAGGTTGGGAGTGCTCCTTCTGCAGCCACATTTACCAATAGTCCAAGCTTTGTGGGACCTGAACTTCTGAAAGGAGAAGAAATACCTTTGCTGTGTTTCAAGACCATCAGTTCTCCCTCTCCATGATTCAGCAAATGTGTTTTGGAAAGGAAAGGTCCATTGTGGCTGTGGTTTTAATGCAAATAGGAGACACAAGTCTATGAGGACAACAGAAGGTGATGATGTGAGCAGGGAACGTTTGTACCAATTCAGTTCTGCTTATTAAAGCTCCTTCACTGCTGCCACCTCGTGTTTACAAACAGGGGAGGGCACTTTAGGGATGTGAGGGTCAAAGGCATCCTTAGCAGCAGTGGCCTTGAGATGGGAGAGCTCAGGATCCTGAGGGGAGGGAGCAGGACAAAAAGCAGGATCACAACCTGAAGAAAGATCACAGGGGGGGAAAAAAACAACTTTCATGTTCCTGGGCTCTTTCCTTGGTGTATTGTCTTTCAAGAGGCTGACTTATCTTAGCTAGTCTTGTTAGTCATATTTCTGAAGAAATACGATAAAGCAGAACGTGTTGCCTTCATGTTGTGTCCTAACACGTCTGTGTCATGATGGAGGCATTCAAGACTGGGGGGAATCATCCTTAATTAAACAGCAAAAGCCTAGCATGCATATTTCTTTTTCCTCAGAATGGAAATTTATCCTAAATTGTACATTCTTACATTTAAGAATGTCTAGAACAAGATGTTCTTACGACATAAAAACAAATAAGTACATTTAATATCCAAAGGATTTGCAACTGAATGCAATAAATGTAGTATGGATTGAAAAGGGGTGTTAATGTCACTTGTTTTGCAGTATTATAGAAATGAAGAATTAAACCTCTAAGTTTATCCCCTCCAATTCCATTTCTTTAAGCTTTGTTAAAAGTTTATGATGATGTTAGGAAATGAGGTTGAGGTTGCTGTTGCTACTAAAGATTGAGGAGCTGGGTTCAATCTCAGCAAAGCAATGGCAAGCTGCAGGCTGTGCCACATCTCCTTGGGTGGGATTCTCTCCAGCCCTCAGCTGTCAGCAGTGGCAGCTGGGGTAGGGATGAGCTCTAGACAGAGGGCAACTTTGGGGTATTTCTTCAACCAAATTCTTCCTTTTCTCACAGTAATTATCCCACAGGGCCCCTTATATTTTTTCCTGGAGAAGACCAATCTCCCTTCTTTGCATCCTATTTTTTTCTGTTAACTAAAGAAGCTAAAGAACACTAATTTAGCCCCAGAATACCTGTCTCATGTTGGCCAAGGTGCATTTCCTGATGATGGTGATGCCTAAGAGTAGCAACAGCATATGAAAACTGATAGCAGGAAATGTCAGACACCAAAATTGTCTCATATTTGTTTTAGCTTGTTTCTGTAACTGTTAAATGTTGTCATCTTGTACGTGTCCCAAGTTGCTGTATTAGACAACTCAGGCATCTGAAGCTGTAAATAAGAGAGTCAAGAGGCACATCTTGACTGCCAGGGAGTGTAATAACTTGTACTCAGAGCTATTTACATGTGTGGCATAACTGATGTTTAGAGTGGAGAAGTTGTTTGTTGTTGAGTTACCATAAATAAAATCAGGCTCTGAATTGCACATTAGTGTGAGTTAAGCATTTAAGGTCTGTGAGGTGATCCAAACAAATAGGAGAAAACTTCTCTTCTTGAAGAAGAGCAATAGATTGGGACTAACCCTTTGTAAAAAAACCATTTTTCTTCATAATATCCTGTGGAGAGCTCTGAACTGAGATGGGTTGATTTGTTAAAGAGAGAGCATTGTGACAACAGGTTTAACTATTACCCACTGTCCTTCATAGGAGATCTGAGGAAAGAGAGCAGCTTTTTTCAAGGCAAAAGAGCTTTGCTAATATTCTGAGGATTGTCCTCCTGTGTCTTGTTGTTCCTTAAGTGCTGCTATTGCTGCAGTGCTACCTGGGTTCCCCTCTGCAAGGGGTTTAAAGTTGTGAAAGGCTGTAGGGTATTTGTTTGGTTTGCAACATATAAAAGATATCACCAAGTTTTGGATGTGTTGGCAGATAGCTTTGATTTAAATACACCATTTTGGTTTTGGAGCAGAACAAACCATTGTTGTTTTCAGTTTATCATAAAGAATTTGAATGCATTTAATTTTTTTTTTTTTTAATGTGCAATCCAATCCAATGGAGTTCTGAAATTATTTTGGAGGCAACCCAGTGGTTGCTTTGCTGCACAAGGTTTCTGGTAAAGAATATTAAATGCTCCTCAGGAGAGGGGGAGGTCAACACAAGCGCTGCACAAATGGAATTTGTAATAGATTTAGGAGAAATGGGGAGAGGAAATAAGGAGGAGTGAGAACTTTGCATATACACTGCTAGTGTGAGATGCCTGTATCCAATAAGCTGCTCTGTGATTTAGAGCTTCATATCACAGGCTTCATTCTTCTGAGAATTTAGTTTTATTTTGCTGCTCAGGAAAAGCCAGGATTGTTAGTTTCTCCTTGGATTATTGCCAAGAGTGCCAGGAACCTTTTTGTGCAGTTACTGATGTAAATTCAATATATCTTTCAGGTTTTGAGCTCTTTGGAAGAAGCATAAGGGTATAGCATATCTAGAAAAAAATTACTGTAGTACTGAGGTATGATATATGGTAATTCAGGCACATTATTTAATCTAATATAAAGGAAAAGCTTGTAGCAACAATCTTGTACAGGTTTGGTTTTGTTGTTTTTTCTCTGCTTTTTCTTTCTTTATTGATGTTACATCATTCTTTTTACTGCTTAAGTTCTTCCCTTGTCACATGTCAGTATTTTAAGCTATTTTACTCATTTTCAGTGGCAAAAGTCTGAAGAACTTATTTTTTTCTACCACTGATTTACTGGCCTTTATTACACACTGTAAATTGAAATGCCCTCTGTGAATACAGTAGAGAATCAATTTAAATAGATTTTTATTGGAGTAAATAATTTCTGTTTGAAGCTAAAAGCTATGAATATTCATTAGACAAAATAAATACAATTCATGATAATGCATCCTTATTAATAAATTGAGAACTAATAGAGACTTTCAGGATAGAAGAATGAAAATAAACCTAAACTGAGATGCCTTTCTCAGCCTGTTACTTGATTTGGAAGACTAATGATGTTTATTAGACTTCATGATCGCAGAGGTCTTTTCCAACCTCAACATTTCTATGATCCAGTGACTCTCTGAGTGTTTAATGGGGTCCTGTCAGAGAGGGGTGAGCTCAAATCCAGCTTCTTGTGAAAACCCCAGGATGGTACCTCAACTCTTAGTAAATGGAGTTTGTAGTTTTAATTAGGAGAAGTTGTAATTTATTAATTTTACTCTTGCTTGATGTTATTTTCTCTTATTTGTTGTCTGTATTTTTAAACTGTTTTAAAAGTCCATTTTAGTTCTGTAATCCAAGAGGACCAGCTGTCTAGGCACATATGGAGAACTGATGAATATGTGCAAGTATTAATTGTGTTCTGAAATTGATTTTTCTGTGGGTGCCAGTCAGGACACCTGTGTACAGTCCACATCTCCCACACAAATTTTTACTCTTCAATTCCTTTCCCTATTTTTGAGACAACTTTGTATTGACCTGTAGTCCGACCTTTATTGATCAACTGGGACTTGATGAATACTGTCTAATCTGATAGGTGATGTTTAAGGTCTGCATGGTAATAATATTACAGATTTTGAGTAAGACTAAGCTATAAATATTGTAAAAAGCTTTGAATTCCAACAGAGTTTTAATATAAAGTGATTTGCTTAATTAAAATCATCCTGACAAAACTGAGAAGAAAGGCAGGATTTTTGTGTTGTTTCTAGCTTTAATATTTCCTTTCATGTGCTGATGGTGCTTGCAGGCTTTAATATCTAATATAGATACCAAAATCCATAACAAGGAACCTGGGAAAAGCTACTCACTTGCTTTCATAAGGAAAAGAATTTTTTGTGCCCTTGTCCCCCATTACAGCTTAAGGCAGTTTTATAGGAAACGTCTTAAGGGACTGCTCTTAAAAGAGACAAAATCCCGACTTTATAGTGGTGGTGAATGAAGTCATGGTAACAAAATGACTATAAATAGGTCATCTGCTGTAATATACCAGCCTGTTACATATTTCCATATTATGTGGCATTTATTTAGAGAAGAATGACAGAGACAGCCGGGGCGTTTCAAAGCCACCTGAGGGAATTGCAGGGAAGCGGGGCCTGGTGTTTGCTGGGGTGTGTTGGGGTTCATGGCCCAGGTGGAGCTCCTGTGCTGGGTTGGCCGTGGGGATGGAGCTGGGGGAAGAATTCCAGCTGCTCCCACAGGGCTCAGCCGAGCTGGGGGGGCCTCTGGGACAGCAGCTTTGGGGCAGGGAGGTGAGACAGAAAGGGGAGGAACAGCCCCACAGGCAAGGGAGCTGGGATCCACACCGGGATCTGTGTGGGCAGAACCCACCCTGGCACAGGGGAGAATTGTGAGGAGGAGGGAGAAGCAGGGAGGAACTGCCATGGACTGACCCCTCCATTCTCCTGCCACTGTGGGTGGGGAGGAGGTGATTCTGTGAAGGATGAAGGAGTTAGGAGCCAAGGGGAAAAGTGTTGGGCTTGGGAAAGGGGTGCTTGAGGACAAGGGTTCTTTGTGTCTTTGTATCTCACTGCCGAGCTCTATTGGAATTGGCAATAAATAAATAAATTCCCCCAAGAGAGGTCTGTTTTGCTGGGATGGTGGTTGGTGAGCGAGCTCCCTCTCTTTATTTCAACTCACAACTATTGTCATTTCTTCCCCCTGCCCTGGCCTGTTGGAGAGGGGTAGTGAGAGAGGGGCCAGGTGGGGGAAGCCATCTTTTGGCTTTTGAACTCCACAGAGTTAATGTGGAGTCATTAACAGGAAAAGAAAATACTGCCAGAATTCCACTTTTTGATGGATAGCTGCACATCTGAAGATTATCCAAACATTGATTAGCATGCTTGTTAGTTATAACAGATCAAAGAAACACAGAAAATGTTTTTGTGTCTGGGGATAGTAAAATGAGGCAACAAGATGTGTTAGAGGACTTGTGCTGCTTGTGAGGAGAGTCCCAATTCATTAAAGCCGTCCAGGTTCTTTGTTTGTGACTCATTGTAATTATTACCATAAAAGTTCTGCAGAAATACTTACTTTTATATTCCAGATTTGCCAAATATGTTTATAAATGCACACAGCAGATCATTCTGGATGGACTGATAAACTGCTCCTTGCTTGGGAGCTTGTGATAAAGCCAGCTGAAAAAATGAGAGCTTAGAGGTTAATGAAAATTAAACTGTGAAACAGAGCGAATGCTTACACATCAGACTGACTTGCCCATCTTTTATTTAACTACTAACAAGATGATAAAGTTTCACAATTATTTATGATGCTATTCTAACTAAAATTGAAGGATTTTAATACTTAAGATGGGGTGGGGGGGAGGGGTCTGTAAGTGTGGTGTCTGGGGCCATCTGTTTTACAGGTTTTTTTACACAGGGGCAGGAATCCTGATTAACTTAGCTTAGTGTTGAATTTTAAAGGTGTTTTTTTTTTAATCTTGAAAGAGAGAAGTCATTAAAATGTGAGTATCTCCTTCCTTCCCTCCCAAATGAAGCTCATTAGTCCCTGGGCTAGTGTAGTCTGAGGAGGGATGTCAGAAACTGATTTTTAACTGCTTCAAACTCCCTTCTGCCTGCAAGCCTGGAATAAAGCCACTTTCAACTCTGTTCTAGCTCTCCTTTCTCTCTCATGAGCATTTTCCTTCACTATCATGGATCTTGCATCTCTGGTTCTTCATAACAGTTTCCCTGAGATTTCCACAGCTCTGCTGGCTTCCACTTTCTCTTCCTCCCTTCCTTGCCCTGGACCTTGGATTTTCTGGAAGGACACCCTGTGTTCAGCTCTCTCTCAATACTTGTGCATTCAGTTTAAAGCAGGTGAAACACTTGTGTTCTGTAGTCTCCTTTATTTGTATTTAAATAAAGTAAGTACTTCTGATACTCCTGCATAAAATGACTGTTTACACATAACCATAGAACATACTGTGATTTAACCAGCACGGTGTTCTGGACCTGACTGCTTTGATAACCTTCAACCATCATCACAGGAGTGAGAAAGTGGCTCTCTTAGCAGGTTTATTTGGGAAGTCTGAATATGATGGTTTGGGACCTGATTCTCATGATAATTTCATTCCCAACTGTTTTATTATTAAAATATACCTAATTTGCTTTTTTGATACTACCAAACTTAATTGTTTTCATCTTGTGTTTTAAAAAGTGACAACCTTTTCTTGTTCATATAAATAGCATATAAAAATGGAGATTTCCCATACCTACTGTCACTGTCAGCATACATAAGATTTACTTGTGACCACATTAGTAATAAAACTAAACAAAATCGAGTAATTTTATACTTATCAGCTATGCATGATTATCTTCCTTGCATAAATATTTTCAGCCCCAGAAATTTATGTCTTTCTGTTAGGTCTGGTGTTTGATTTTCTTTCTTTCAAGCGGGACCAGAACCAGTGTTGATGCAGAGTTGAAAGATTGTGCATCTTTTCATCTCAAAATTGTTAGATAGGAACAACTGATTATGCCATCTGTGCTTAACCTGCTTCAGCAAAACAGATATGTAATCAGGTTCAGAGAAATTAAAAAAATGCTTATCAAAATGGGTTGCATTGATGTCTGTTTCCCTAAGTCATGCAAGTCTAGTGGTCTTACAGGAAAACAAACTCAAGTAGGTGGAAGTTCTTTTTTCATCTCATCTCAGCTATTTTTGGTAAAGAAGTGAAAAACACTTGTTCTAATAATGTGTTGCAACAGAAAACACTTATGTTTCTCTTTGTGGATGTTCATCTATCAGATGTAGCCTTGGTAGATGCAGGTGTCTTTATTTAGAGGGCTTTTATAACCCACTCATGTACAAGCAGAGACGTGATCAAGGCAGTGCCAGCTGATGAAGTCTCCATGTCAGTCCATCTACTCAGTGTTTTCCCAAATGAGATTCAGACACTTCAAGCTTTGCAAAGTAGTGGGAATGGAGCTCAGCTGTTCAAAAAACAGCATCCAGCTGCATCAGGAGATCTTGCTTTAGTTCTTGGGCTCCTCCTTTGTGGCACATTGGTGGTTTTATGCGGTACTGGAGACTGACTGTGTGGAGATGAGCCCCCTTGACATACAGTCCTGACCCTGCACAGAGCAGAGTAGCTTGGACACGTCCTTATTTGATCTTATGGGTGGCCTTGGTGATTGGTCTCAAATTTTCCTTTTTGGGGATTCACATATAGTTATTTCCTGCATGGGAAAAATATATTTCCACTTCTGTCTGGTTTTGGGATTTGATTTTGGTGAAGAGGGTTTTTATTTTTTTTCCATAATTGAGTAATACCAGTTCTTTTGGAAAGGATTACAGTGTTAGTTGTGTAAGTTTTGGGGGGGTATTTTCTGTTTGTCTTTACTGATGGTGGTGGTGTGTGGGGCTTTTATATTATCTATGGTAATTTTTCTCTGTCAAAGTAGTTTTCCTGGTGGATTTTATTATTAATTGCTTTAGTCCTTTTTAGAGTTCCAGTTAATGAATTTTCACACATGCTCCCCCTCATACCTGGCTGAATTTTAGTAACTGGAATATCACAAATAATTTAAAAATGCTTTTTTGTTGTGGTGACTCATTGCTGCTGACTGCTCAGAGCCATTCAGTTAGCTGCTGAAAGAAGTTCTTGCTTTTTCACCTCTCTATCACTTTAAATCCAAAATTTTTTTAAAATTTAGATTTAAATTTTTTTAGACTTTTAAACCATTTACTGTGTGATTGGAATAAACGGTTCCTTCTGTGCCTAATGAATCCTCTTATTTAGCATTAAGTTCCATCAGAAAATGGGCCTCTTAGCAGATTGAGCCTAAACTCAGGAATAAGAAGTTATTTAGTGTGAATTGCATCAGTTAACACTACTTTTTGATGTAAATATTTTAAGGCTCATAAAAACTGGATTGTTGTTCCTCTAGGGTAATTAAATGAAAATTGGGTAACTTATTAATCTCTCTCTCTCTCTCTCTCTTTCTCTCACACTTTGTCTTTCCAAACTTACTCTTTCCCCTCTCTTTCTTTCCCCCTGCTTTTTTCCCCCTCCCTGCCTCTTTCCTTTTCTCTCTCCCTCCTCCCCTCTCCTCCCAAAACTGTGCCTTTACAGAAACATAAGGTAGATCTTTTCTACAAACTGCGGCATGTGATGAACGAGCTCATTGACCTCCGCAGGCAGCTGCTCTCGGGGCACCTGACACAGGATCAGGTGCGAGAGGTCAAGAGACACCTCACAGTGAGGCTGGACTGGGGCAATGAGTAAGTACTGGGTCCTCTTTCTTCTCATTCTTCTCAAGTAAGTTTTATTAACAAAAACAAAAAAAAAACCCCAAAACAAAACAAAACAAACAAACAAACAAACAAACAAAAAACACACAAAAAAACCCCCAAACAAAAAAAACAACAAAAAACCCCCCAAAAAACCCCAAAAACAAACAAACAAAAACCAACCAAACAAACAAAAAACCCCCAAACAAACAAAAAAAAACCACCACCAAAAAAACCCCACAGCATTTTCTTTCCAATAGTATTTGCGCACAGGGAGAATTTGGGATTATTTGAAAGTCAAGTATAGCTTTTTACAGTGAGTTTATTGCCTTCAGCAGTGAGTTTTGCTCTTGGTGTGAAATGAGCTGTTTACCAGTAGGCCTTTCCTAGGGCTCCTTGCATTTATGAAAGGATTAGGTGACTTCACTTTACTTACTTGGTATCAGCCTAGAGAATGTTAGACCTGGGAGGATGTGTTCAGAGGTACTTAAAACACATTTTTCTTCCATTGAGGAGGTATTTTAATGGTTGGTGCAAAAAGTAGAAAATCTCACAGTTATTCAGGGCCATTTGGAGCTGAGGCTGTGATATTTAGACTTTTTGTGTCATAAAGCTT
The DNA here is from genome assembly GCA_017589585.1 of Phylloscopus whistleri. Classification (NCBI taxonomy): domain Eukaryota; kingdom Metazoa; phylum Chordata; class Aves; order Passeriformes; family Phylloscopidae; genus Phylloscopus; species Phylloscopus whistleri. The sequence goes on along the minus strand of JADMLD010000682.1, from coordinate 4,666,774 downwards.
CTCAGAGGTTTAGAATCTCCATGGTGATTCTGTGGAGAGGTTCTTTTAAAGGCAAAGACAACTGCAGTTCATTCACGTGGAAATGATAATAAATTGCCATTAAACAAAAACCAGCCCTTGGCCGGACTTGTGTGTCCTGCAGTGTGGATCAGACAGGTAAGTTGTGCATGACACACATGACACTCACTCCCAGACAAACAGCAACTGCTTTCCCACTGGGAGTGGGATTAGTGCTAATGAGCATGTGGGAGTGGGGAGGAGTCCTGTAAGTTGACAGCTAAGGAGAAAAGCCAATGTTTTTCATTAAACTATGTTTGTTTGATTCTGTTCCTTGGTCACCTACCTCAAAACTCCCTCTGAGGGACATACCTGAACACCCTGATGAAGGTTTAGCAGCACCCTTGCTGCACTTCATTCCTCTCTTGTTGAAAGAAAGCTCTGAAGGACATAGACCAATAGATCACATCAAGTCTTTCTGCAGTGCAGAATTAAAGATATTTTCCATTCTTATTCCCAGCAGAGTAAATGGGAACCAAGAGACTGTTTTTGAACATTATGCCTGCCTGGTTTTGCTCAGAGTTTATAGATCAAATTAGCAACAGGAAACTGCAAAAATGCTGTGAAGAAAAAAGGATGAGGAGAGCAGACAGCAATGCAGCAGTGAAGAGAATAGGTTGTTCCATGAGGTGCCTGTAGACTTTTTTTGATGTAAAACCATTAAATGGGAATGTAATTCAAACTATAAAGGTAAATCTAATGCATGAAAGTTATGGAGAAGCATCAGTGAAATCAGTAAATGTTCAGGATTATATTCATCTACTCTGGATGCTTGTTTAGGGAAAAAAATCTGTTTCTTACTACAGGTATTGAACTCCCTAGAGAAAGAGATGCATGATATCAGAGATACATGCAGTATTTAAATCTAAATGTCTGGGAGTTTGGGGGTATTTCTGCAACATCACTCTTTTCCACAGAATTTCTGTAAGAGTTCTGCCACATTCTTCTATCCCCTCTCTCTGAGTTTTGTCATGAAACTTACAACCACCTGTGCTGATCTGCTGAAAACACTAATGATTTTCATAGACGTATTCACACAGTACTGCCCTTTCTCAAGTATTATAACAATGTTAATTGCTGTTCTGTCATACTTGAGATTTGCAAATAAAATAAATGGAAAACATTGTTATTAATGTGCATTAATGTTGCTTGAGAAGATTGAGTTCCCTGCAGTTTGAGCAGTGCTGTAATTACTCAAGACAGTACAATGTAACAGGAGATATTCCATTGCCAAGCAGCTTTCAGGAAATAGTAATCTCACACATGGAGTATGTAACATGTTTGCTTATTTAGTGAGAGACTACTTTTATCCTGACCTTGATCGTCAATGAATTGTATTATTTGGGAAGGAGTGATGCAAACATGAAACTCATACTTCTTGTCATCACCAATTAGGGATATTTTTTTCCACTTTGTTAAACTGGTACAATTTTCCCTTAAATACACTGGCAGTGGCTCTGGAAGCCATCCCTTGTGTCCTCATAGGAGCTCGTGGAAATGAAGGGACAGATACACTCCTTGGATGAATAGCTAGAGATTTCTCTCTCTTTTTTTTTTTTTTTTTGGAAGAACTCATTTAGACTGTTTTCAGACCTTCTCCTTGCTTCGTTTTTTGTGCTTACTGTAAATATTAAGAAGTTTTGCTCTGTAGTTTCACCTATTAAAATATAGGAATATTATTTTACAATTATTGTTGCTAACCCCCTGTATTGTTGCTAATCATTCTTCTAGCACAATACTGATTGCCCCTTCCTGTAGCAGTTCCATTTTCTGTTGCTTACACATTCTTTCTCCCCTGTACAAAATAAAGATCCTGGACATATCCTTTATTTCATTCATGCATTTGTGCTTTCTTCTTTGTTCCACTTACCCCCAGGTAGCTTAGGTTTGTACACATGCAGGGCTGATATTGCTGCCACAGAGGTTTTTGTATTTCCCAATCAGAATTTTCTACCTTCAGATGAGTACCTTGCTGGTTTTAGACTTGGACTTTTAAGCATCCCTCTGTGTATTTTTGCACAGCCAAAGTCTTATTTGCTGTTTTCTTTCCTGCTTATCTTGCTGGGTTTTATACAGAATATTGCAAATACTCTTTTCTAGCATGTTTCACTCTGATACAATTGACCATAATATTGATCTATGGGAGTCTGAAATGCTATTGGAAGTGTCCAATGGTCTGTGAATAACAAGGAGAAAGTTGTAAAGCAGGAAACAAACATAATAAAGCTGAAGTCTGCTATTTATCATCTCATTTAAGTCACGTTATAAAGTTGAATCTTCAGTTCTTCAACTCATTTTCTATCATCTTTCAAGTAAAACAGGTACTTGATTTTGAAATTCTTTTTAGGTCTTTGCTTGTATATCAATGGATAAGTCTTTCAACTTCTACTGTTGCTAACAATGGGAAACCAGAATGCAGCTTTTTTGCTGCTGAAGAGCTGTTTCATTGTAGAGAGTTTTGCATCAAAAACAGAGCTTCTATTTGAAATGTGAATCCTCTGCTTCAGTGCCAAAAGCTAATTGCAGCAGTATGTGCAATACTTTGTGTGCCAGAAAGGCAGATGAAGCTTTCTTCAAAGTAATTCAACTTGAAAATCAGAGGTCATCTCACCTGATCTTCCAAACTGATTCTTTCAGATTAATGTAGCACCTGTCAGGAGATTACCAGAAAGCATCCAGGTCTCCTTGCATACCCAGGGAAGATGCTTCCTTCCCTATAAATGTGGAATATATATTCTATATTTAGGGCCAGAAGCAGAGTAAGCGGGGGAGCCACCAATACCTTGGTATTTTTCACAAATAAAAGCCATAAACAAGATGAGTTTGTAGGCTTGTATTACTTTTTAGTCAAAGGTTACTCTTTTTTTCTCATAAAATGTTATTAAAATCATTGCATTAAAAGAAATCTTCCAAATAGTTGCCCTAAATTCTGCACAGAAAGATCCACAGGTAGCCAAAAGGTACAAATAAGTGTTTAAAAGGAAAAACAAAGGACAAAATATTAGCAATAAATCTTTCACACTGTCATACAAAGAAAATGAAACACACTTTAAAGGTCATGATTTTTGTCCTACCTCAGAATTGCAGTTGGAAAGCCAGGAGCAGTTGGTTAGTACCTACTAACATCTGACATCAATAACTCTGGAGGGCAGGAGTTGTGTGATCCAGTGAAGTCAGTACAGTCTTTAATTTCAAAAAACCCTAAATTTCACTGCTCACACTCTTAGATTATTTTGGGACTTGGAGTGATTTATCCTCTTGTCATATTTGCTTGACATAAAAGGAATAAGAATGACTTTTACTTTTTGGTAATGTTGTAACAATTAACTTAAAGTTAGTAAAATGCATCTGGAGAGAAGAATTAAAAGTACAGATGATACCTGTTTGGAGAATTAAAGGCAGTTTTATTGCAGCAGTTGTCATTACATCAAAGGAGATCAAAATAGGAGTTACCAACTTTAACAACTAGAAAGAAATGCCTTAAAGACATGCCTTAAAGAATTGCAGGAAAAGCAGCTGCCATTTCTGTCTGAATGTACAGCATCTTTCCCTCTCCTGAATATACTTGGAGTAGTGATTGAGTTGGGATTAAAGGTGTAAGGAACTTTGCTGGAAGTCAGTTTTTGAGGAAAACCTCTCTCTGTAGCCTGATACTGCCATGCTCAGAAGTATTTGCTGCAATTCCCTTTTATCAGTTCCTAACTAAGATTATTTACCTTCATCTCATCGTCTTCATTTTAAGAAATAATTTCCTGTGTAGCATTACATCAGTACTTTGCTAATTTCTTTGTAGATTGCAGCCCCTGCAGTTTTTTGTAGTAGTTTTGACTTAATTCTGTCAAAGAAAAGTGTATCAGGTTGTATTAGCAGAGTCTCATTTTGACAAACATGTCTTTTTCATGGATTTAATTTTCCATGGATTTCTCTATTGTATTTCCTTCAGAGTCTGTTTTAAAGTCTGTACATAGTTTATGTGAATCACTGCCAGGATCATTTTCTTTCCCTTCACCATCTTTATTTGTGTAAGCAAATACAAATGATATTAACTGAGGCTTTGATATACTAAGGGAATACAAGAAAAAGTAGTGGCTGCAAAATTAAAGCTGAAAAGGTTGAGGTAAAATGGACATTTTTGGAGCAAAGGGGATGAGATATTGCACCCTCCAGAGAAGTGATGAGCTCTTCCAATATGTTCTTCAAGACTGAATTTGCATCTGAAAGTTTTGGTTGTTTTTTTTTTTTTATGTGAGATGACACATATCTGCATGGTTCTTCTATGAAGAGTTCTCCTGACTTGTGGTTTTATGAATTCTAAATGCTGTAGTGTTTGTCTTGTAAATAAATTAACATAATAGACATTAGGACTATTCTTCAAAATTACCATTAAACCCAAGCTGATTTTTTTTTTCTAGAAGCCCAGGTAACCTTGAGTTGCGTGTTCATCCTTTTCACTATTAAAAAGCCCTGTATTTTTGTCAGTTGGCTTGATTTCACATTACTTGACAGAAAATTATCTAGAGATTTTAGGTGGTGGATTTTAAAAATTTTTGTACCCCAAAGAAAGGAAAATTTTAAAGACTTTTATGTAGAAGAGGAAGAATGTCTAAGTGCTAGCTGGAGGTATCCCAAATGGATGCAATCAAGAGGTAATTGATAGGCTTGGGGATATTTTGTAGGTGTACTGGAAATATTTTTGAAGGGCAGCTCAGTGTGAAGGCAGAATAAAAGAGCACAAGAATTTGCATGTAAAAGAAAGTATTGTGGATACAGGAACTGTCAAATAAACAAACCAGCACATTATGTAATTTTTATGCATGCTCTGTTTTGGAGAAATACTGCCTGGCAGCTGGGGCTCTTCTATTCCCCCAGTATTTGATAATAGAGAGGGAAAGTGGGCCACTGACTGTCATTGCCATCTCAAGCATTATGTTGTCAGTCCTTCACAGGCAAAAAAATAATTGATACAAATTGAGTGTACAAACCTGAACTTCCACCTGCACAGTAAATGGCTGCATGTTTGTGCTCCAGCCAAGACACCCTTGTTTGCTGGGAGCAAGTGTTGTGCAGGATTAGCATAGTATTAGAGAATGAGAATCTTCTGGGCTGAAAATCCACGGTGTTAAGGGATTTAACTAAAAATAGGGTATTAAGTTTCACAGGGATGCTGCTGCAGTTGTGTTGAACATTATTAAGCAGAAGATCATGTTCTGAGTAATGAGTGCAGGCACAGCTTCACCCCAGCTCTCCAGAGAGCTGAAATGATGTGAACAGAAACTTCTCAGGCTGGGATTGGCTTGGCCAGGTTTTCCTGGGGAACTTTAATAGAGCTCTGTGACTGCCCTGGAACTGCAGTGCACACACAGTGGTTTTGATAGTGTTAGTAGGGAATCATTTGTTCATATCTGTGTGCTGAGGGGAAACCCCTTTATCAATGGACTTTAGGAGTGGAAGTGTGCATGCATGTGAATGACAGGGTGTTTTGGAGGTTATTTAGATACTCACATTCAGGAAAGATTCTGTGAATGAGTTTGATGAGCATTAAAAAAAAAACCACCAAAAACCTTTGCAGTGATGTCTGACTGATTTTACAATTTTTTTGTATCATATTTTTTTGATTTTCTGTGATAAGTAGGCTCAGCTGGCAGCTGCAGGTAAGGATTACCTAGTGTGTCCTTATTTTAATCTTTCTCATTTGGTAAATAGATGCAATCATTTTCATCGTTGCAGCTGCAGTTTTCAGATACTGCTCCTGGGCCACAGATAACCTGTGTTTGATAGGTTTAATGAAAACAAAGTGTAAAACCATGACATTAAAGTAGCATTAGAATTTAGAATTTGGTATTTTATATGAAACTGCATTTGAAGAAGGAAAGCTGCTCCCTTTTTTCCACTGAAAATACAATTGATTTGAGCAAAGAACTGAGAATGTGGAAATTCCAGTTTGTCAGTAGGATGTTTCAAGGACCATGTAGTGCTGCCAGGGCAAGGGAACAGGGCTGAGCTATGTTTTGGAGATGTGATGGTTTAGAGATATAAATAAAGAAGGAAAACCTCCTTGGGCAAAGTTTCAAAAAAAGAATTACGGATTTTGGAAACTTCTGGGTAACATTTAAAAGCACTGTGGTGAGCAAAGGTAGCTGAGCTTCCTCCAAACCACTAGTTCTCCCTGGCTGTTGTTTTAAGCCAATTGCTCAGAAAGAGACACTGGATTGCCTGGAGCCTTCTGTTATTGCTCCACACAATTACTCTAAAGTACCAGAGAGGTTTTTCTTAATAAAATTTTTCATTTGCCATCAGGAACAAGTCTGTGCAGAATGTTTCCCTCTCTGATTACAAAATTAAATTGACTTTTGCTTTTCTTTTATAGTTCGTGACAGAAGGAGTGCCAAGGTAGTTTGTGAGGGCACCTCTTCTAAAGTTTTGGGGTTTTTTTTAGACTGTTAAGAATTTCAATATGAAATGTCTAGAAGTGAAGTATCAAAGTTACATAAGACAAAAGCAGGAAAATGGTGAATTCACGTGTTGGGTTTTTTAGAAATGTACTCCACGTGTGTGTTCATTGTAATGTTCAGAACTCCTTGTGCCTCAGAAACTGAAAATCTATGGAGCAAAACTTGGGGTTTGTCACCTTTAAGGTTGTCTTGTTCTGCAGTCTACAGTTATTAATTAATCATTAACAGTTTGCATTTATTAGTCTGGATAAAGAATATCTTATTCTGTCTGCTACTCCTGTGAAGCTGTGACCTGAACTGCCTTCTCTACAGCTGAATTCCTTAACTAGTCATGTTTGCACTGGTATTTTTTTTAATCAGTTTATATATTTGATTTGAGCCAAAATATTAATTTTGTTCAGAATAATGAAAAATATTGTGTGTGTTACAAATACAGATCAGGATTATTGTTGTTGCAGTTATTATTTCTTGCTAACAAAAAATACTGTGTTTACACGGGGATGAAGTTTTATGAACACCAGGAATATCAAAGCAGCTTCCCAAGGCTTGGGATCTGCTGGCACATTTGCACAGGAACTTTTGAATGGAACTTTTTCATTATGTAGTGAAGGATCTTACTCAAATACTTCGGCAGCAACCAGAGTATGAACTTTATTTGCCTGCTATATTTCCCCGTACAAAAATCACCTTCTTTTGGGTACTGCACCAACATATTGGCCAAAAGCTTCCCCTGTGTTCATTGCCAGAGCTCCACTGAAGTCAAGGAACAAAAAGTAACAAGTTTGTAGAGGGATTTTTTGATATTTGCATTAATTTTCTTTAGAATTGTTTAATGGTTAACAATTGCAGTGGAATAGTTGAGTATTTCTGTGTCCCTGCCCTGGAGGAGGCACATGCAGGAGGTGCTGGTGCCCATTCATGCCACACTGACACTGCTTCTTCCTTCTCTTGCAGACATTTGGGCCTTGACTTAGTTCCACGGAAGGACTTTGAGGTTGTGGATTCAGATCAGATCAGTGTTTCAGACCTTTATAAAATGGTAAGAAATTGTGTGGGAGATTCCTCTGAGTTTTCGCTGTGGGAGGGAAAGGCGGGAAAATTATTTTTATTCTTTACTCTTACATGCTTTCTTGTTTCAAAAGGTGTTGTAAGTTAAATGTCTTCTTCATTTGAACCCTGACCTCTAGAACAGTGTCTCTGGTACCCTAAGCAGTGTCATGCTTTGATACATTTTAATTTCAATTTACAAAGTAACATGGTGTTAATTCCTGGAATGTTCTCTGTGTCTGGAAAGTCCGAGAGAGGCACTGTTTGATTCTTGGAGCAGATTTGCAGATGAAGAATACCTAAGTGAAAAGTCTGAATTAGTGGTTGCAGAGATAATAAACATCTTTGTCCTGTTGCAAAGAATTTTTGAGCTCACAAAAAAAGGGGAGAGAGGAGGGAGACCAGTGCATAATTTAAACAAAACTAATCCTTGAATATTAAGGCCATCCCTGTTGTATGTCAGTGCTCCTTAGAAAGCATGGAGTGCATTTGAATAAGAGTATTTGGATTTTCAGGTGAAGCAGTATAATTCCTTCACTGGAGTGAGTTCCAAATTCTGTCATTATTTGTCACATGTACAGTCCTGTTTGTTCATAATGAAGTTGAAATTGTTTTGGAAGTGTGATTTATGCCCTTAATGAACTGTAAAGCCACTGGTGCATTTTACAACTTAACTGTGTTTGGATTCTTTGGTAGTAGGACTAATACAGATCATTTTGGTTTGTATTGTGATGTAACTGTAGAGGGAGAAACAGCATGTAAAATTCAGGAAAGTGCATGAAAACCCTTCCTCAGATGCTGTTTTATCTAAAAAAAACCCAAATAAAAAACCCTCAGCAATTATTTTATTCAAATTCTTCACTTAATGTCTTCCAAAGGAAATAGTTGTTTTCTACATAATGTTGTTACAGCGTCACTCACTTGGAAGAAGCTTTTTATTTCCTGTTTTAAAACAGTTTTGACTTTCAGCTATTTAAGATGAGGGGCAGAGAGCTCCATGGCTTGGTGATTGGTTTGGTGTGCAAAATGTAACTTTTCCTTAAACCAAAGGCATGTTTTGTAAACAAGCTGGATGCTGTTGCTGGTTTGGATTATTTGTGCTGTATAACGGTGGGTTTCAGGGGAAGAAGTAAGAATTATTGCATAAGAAATATGAATGTACACCAGTCTATTGTGCTAATTTTTAAAGTTTGTTCCTAATTTGCTGTGGTGTGAGGAGAGTTCAGTGCCAGCACAGCAGAGTTTTCCTTCAGTACAGCATGAAAATAACTCAGTAGCAAATTCCATCAATGAAGACTCAGGTGTATGATTAGTTGCTAACTAAGGATTGGTTTATTACTCTGAGGTTTATTCTGCACATATTTTTACTCTGAATACTTGGAGAACTGCAAACAGGCAATTTTTATTGCCAGAGCAGCCTGATTATGTCACCCCTTAGTCCTGTGACTGTCTCTGTGCTGCTCCATCCTGGGCAGGGCTCAGGACAGCACCATTATTCACTTTACACTTCACTGCTGCCAGAGTCTGTAGATGCAAGAGGACAGTGCTGTCTAATCACATCTCTTCACAGTCAGGAGGCAATTTCAGGAACCAAAGCAGCTGAAAACCTGTTACTTTTTTTTAACTTACATTTGATAAAAAATGAAGGAAGGGTATGTTGGTGACTTAGTTTGTTTTAGGGTTATTTTTAATGTGGTTTGGGGATTGGTTTTATTATTTAGCAAAAACGCAGGGAGAGAATCCTCCTTACTTGTGACAAAATACTTAATGGATTCTCAAATGAGCAGGGAGGTTTTACATTGTAAAATAATCTTCCAGGAATAGTTGTGAGAGCCAGATTTCTTTCTTATATTTTCAGGATTGTAGGATATTAATTGTAACACAGAAAACATTTATTAGCAGAGCAGTGGGTGAGGTAACACATCAGACTTTTCTCTCTGTGACATCAGATTCGAGCATTTTTTACTCAGTCATTAGACTTAGCACTGCTCTTCTTGATAAATCGTAAGTTGTTAAATTTGAGCCTCTTTTTTAGCTCTCATGGTTCATTGCTAAGGGTGTTTGTGACTGCTGGGTGATGCTGCATTCATCTCTTTGGCAGAGCTATTGTGCTCTGAGGCCTTGCATATCCTGCTGCTCCACGTTACTCAATCTGAAGCTAAATGCCAGTGGCTGCAGGATGCACAGCATTTGTCAGGAATTGTTGCTTTGCTCCTGAAGGAAAGCAAATTGCCCTTTCCCTGTGACAATGTTTGTGACTTTACCGAATGTGACAGAGCACTTTTTAAAAATACATATTGCTTTTGAATGGTGGGAAAATGTTTTCAGAATTCTGCCACAGAGCTCAGCGCTGGAGTTGCCGCTGGATTGAAGTTGTCATTTAGGAACACAAAGTCCTGCAGAGTGTCAGGAACACTTGGGTGGGACGTTTTAGTGGCAGGGTTACAAGACACAAATGTCTGAAGTTGTTTCACAAATCAGAAATGTTCAAAGCTGGTGATTAATCAGGTTTAGCTTTTCTATAAAGTTAGTGAAGTGTGTCTTCAGGACAAGTTCAGGGGGTTCATGAAAGGCACAGCTGTTGGATGTGTAACTGCTGCAGCTTTTCTTCCAATGATGGGAGAGAAATAACAGGAGTTCACCGGAGTTTGTAATAAATAAAAAATAGAGTACCTAAATAAGTAGTTTCAAGTTAATGCTGCCGTCACCTCGTAACTGTTTATTCTTTATTCAAATGGTAAATGTGATTGGTAAGAAGGAATAGTCAGGAAAATAAGAATTCAGTTATCCAAAACTCTACTAGATAAGGATAACAACTGGACAGGAAGATCATGAAATCTTTGTTGTGATTTTCTTGGTTGTTCTTTGCAAAATAAAGCAGATTGACAGAGGTTTTTTTACATTGAGTTCTAGAGCCCAGTAAAAAGTCGGATGAGAATATGAAGAGGGAAAGAGGTTTAAGACTGAGTTGGGAGTGATGGGATTCACTCACCAGGCATCGTTAGGAAAGGAATGAGGGAGAACAACACTGAAAACTGATATTGGTAGATAAGATATCATGAGAAAGAGGTTTGATGAGAAAATGGAGGTAAGGAGAATTGACAGCTCTTTCAGTAAATTAAGAACAAAACCACAAGATGCTCACTAACAGGCCAAGTTGGATAAATTAAGAATATCTTCATTTCCTCCAGGCATTAGAGGGAAAGGGAAATTGAGATCACCAAGAGCCAGTTTACAAGAACATAATTATGGAGAAGTATAATAGAATAGCACAAATGAGTACATAGAAAAATTAGAAAGGCAATGCACAAATTCAAGTATAACAAGCAAGTGTGGTCAATTGTATCAAGAAACAGTTTTGTACAAATAACCTGATACTAACTGGGAAGCTAAAGGAAAGGTTTTATACTGGGAAAACCAATAAAAACTGGCACATGAGGCAAGAAAATAACGTGGCACTTAATGTCCTTCTTGCCCCACTAAACTCTGGTAAGTGGTAATTTTATCAAGAAGTTTTCAGTTCCAGGGGATTTGGAATGATATAAATTCCAGTTGGGATCTTTGGAGAAGCCACATCAAACGTGTTAGTGATAATCATTGAGAAGATGGGTAAGGTTCCAGAATAGCAGCAAAGAGCAAGATAATTTCACACGTTAAAAATAGGTGATGGAGGAGGAGCTGGTAATTCTTCTCTCCCTGTAAAAAATGCTGGAAAATAATAATAATAACAACAACAACAATAATAATAATAATAATAATAGAGAATTATAATTACTTGTGGCAAGGATATGAGTAATAGTGAATGTGAACTTGTACAGAATAAGCAACTTTTAAAAGTTCCAGAACATAGATAAGTCTAGTGTCTAGAGGAGAAGCAGCTGATGCCATTTTTAGATTTTGATAAAGGTTTTAAATGTTTGTTTTAATTTAAATTCTCCAAAGGTCATCAGTTCTGGATGAAATTAATGTAAACACAGAGCTAATTAGAAAACCCATACTCAGAGGAAAAAAAAAAAAAAAAGAGAATGGTTGTCAATAATTTGATTAAATAGGAGGAGGGATGAATTAGCTGGATTTCTTTGGGTTATCCTCCATTTTGTAGTCCTTCAAGTTTAATTAAGATGCTGAAATATTGGGTCTGCTTAATATATATACAAAATCCACAAAGTTGGAAATGGTATTTCTGATTCTTTCAGTGGAGGGAAGAATCAGAATTCCTAATAATATAGAGAAATTGAAGAAATTGTGTGAAAAATGTAGTATACCAGAGAGAATCAGAAATGTAAGATTTTAACTCCTGCAGTCAGTTGTTGGCTCTGAAGTAGAGATTGGGACACTACAAGCTTAGGTGGTTCTGTAGAGGAGATTTGAGGTTATAATGGAATCACAAGCTGAATTAATTAATCTTTTCATCCTGATGATGGATAAGAAAAGAATCAATAGGCCTAGGTTACAATAGAAAGGAATCCCTTTAAGCATCAGAAAACACTTGGATGAGGAAAGATAAACTGAACGTTGTGTCTGTTAAAGTTTGCACAACCTTTACAGACAACTATCTTTATGGAAAAATAAAGGTAAAAGTGGGTTGTGTTTTGTTTTGTTTTGTTTTGTTTTGTTTTGTTGTGGTGGTTTGTTTTTTTTCTTTTGGTTGTTGTTTTTTTGGGTTTTGTTTTGTTTGGGGTTTTGTTTTGTTTTGTTTTTTGGGGTTTTTAAGGGGGATTTTTGGGTGTTTTTTGTGGTGTTTGTTTTGTTTGTGGTTTTTTTTTTTTTTTTAGAATAGAGATGGATAATTTTTTAACAGTCCTGTTTTTATATCATTTTGGAGGGCTTTTCAGGCTGGAAGGGGCCTCAAGGAGGTCTAGGACAACTTTCTACTCTCCATGCAAGGTCAATACTGAATTCAGCCTAGGCTGCTCAGTGCTTTTGTTAGATGTTGAAATTCTTCAAGGGGAAGGATTGGATCCCTGTTCTGATGTTCTAATGGCTGCCCTGATGGAGTTATATTTTTCCTTGTTGGAGCATTGGCATATCCCATGTTGTAGTTGATGACCACAGTATTTGGCCAATCTGCTGTGCAGCTCTGTGGAGAACCTGGCTACCTCTTCATGCTAGGAGCTTCATGGTTCCAGGAAGGCTGCCACAGGTCACCTACAAACCTTCTCCAGACTCAAAATGCTGCATTCCCTCCACCCTCCTCAAACACCTTGTGCTGCTGAATGCAGTATTTCAGCTGTAGTTTACTCAGTGCTGAGGAAAAAGGAGGAAATGTTAGTCTACTGGCTCCATTCCTGATAACAGAAACAGTAAATTTTTAAATGTCCCTGCTGCCCAAGTGCTCCCCTGACTTATGCTTGGCTTGCTTTAGTAGGACCCTGCCAGTCTGCTGCCCCCAATTTAGAATCATCTGGGAATTTAAGACCTCATTGGGTCTCAGGACAGACCCCTGAAGAATACACACCATCAGCCACCACCTTTGGAGCCTGGGAATCCTGGTGTTTGATGGGGTTTTTTGAGCAGTTTAGTCTGCCCATGCAGGTGTAAGTTTGCAGCTTGGGTACAGGAATGCTGTGGGAGACCCTGCTGAGGGCCTCGCTGAGCTGGGGAGAGACAACAGCCACTAATCTTCCCATATCTACTGATTTGGTTGTTTTACCTCAGGGGAATCACTTGATCCAGCATAATGTACCCCTGATAAATCCATTTTGGCTATTTTCAGTCACGCTCCCATCCAAGTACCCAAAAATGGCACATACCCTCTGGGCACTTTGCCTGGCCAGAGGCAAGGGCACATAAATTAACTCAGCCAGTGATTGCATTGTTATAAAGTGGTCCTGAAGCATGAAAGCAGAGAGTTAGTCAAATCTTTTGGTTGTGGGAAAATTTAAAACCTGAGGTTTTAACCACTTACTGTTATAGATTTACCTCAGTGTACACTCTGTAAGCAGCAGCACTTGCTGAGGAATCTCTTCAGACCACCTCTCATTTGTGTTGCTTGGGTGTCTCACTTTCTTACTTGGATTTAGAGATTAATTTAATCAAAAGAAGTCAGGACACCTTGAATAGCTCAAATAACTGGTCATTTCTATGCCAGCTCTTTCTGAGTGGTTGCAGGTGATAAAGAGATTAAATGGGCGACTCAGCCAACTTGAAGGCTTTCACATTCAGAAGATGATGCAATAGTTAGACAAACAATGGAGCTGGAGATTATTATTTTTCTACTGAGAGTGTGAAAGAGGACATTTTTATAACTGTGAATGTAAACAGATGTCAAAATTTGCCATTTAGAAGCACAGAATTGTTTAGGTTGGAGGAGACCTTTAAGATCATTGAGCTCAACCATTCCCCCAGCACTGCAAGGTCCCACCAACCCCTGTCCCCAGGTGGTACAGCTCCAGGGTGGGGACTCCACCACTGCCCTGGGCAGCCTGTTCCAATGCTTGACAACACTTTGGGTGACAAAATTTTCCCTGACAGCTGATCCAGTAGTGAGGGGCCCTAAACTGAACACAGGATTTGAGATGTGGCAGCACCAGTGTCAAATACAGCGGCGTCCTTGGCCAGCTGGGCCCGCTGCTGACTGGGGTTCAACTGGGACCTCTCCAGTTCACCAGGGCTGTTGGTGAGAGATTGAAAGTGGCTCAGTGAGCACTTCTGCTAGCTCCCTCAGTACCCCAATATCTCCTTGGTTTATTCTCTTTCTGAGGGGTATCTCTCCTTTTGTGGTAAAAAATCTTATTTGTGTTCTGTGTGAAAGATGGTGTCACAGTTTGAGTATTGCCAAATACATTTTGTGGACAATCTTTTACTTTCACCTCCTTTGAAGCCTCGTGTTTGTTGATCTGCTAATTCTGATACAGTGTAAATGTTTTGCCAGAATAAGATGTTGGGTTTGTAATAGAAGGAGAGAGGTGGGGCAAGTGAAGAGAGTATTTATTAATGTGTGGTAGTGTCAATGTTAATATTTCAGTTTAAAATGTTAATATTAAGATGATGTGCAGTGAAAGGCATGGCAGAATCATTAATGATGTTTTTTTAAAAGCTCCCTGAAACCTTTTCAATTTAGATTAGTATTTAAATCTCCCTTTGGAGATTAAATGGCTTCAGTGAGTCTTGCAGTCCATTTTCTGATTATAACATCTCCTTCTAGCATAAAAGGCTTTAAATACAGCATCATCCTCTGAGGTTTTTGACATGTAGCTCTTTATACTGATTCTTCTTTATGGGTGTTGGGCAGCTGAAATTGTAGAAGAGTCTTTAACCAATTTTCAGGATTTCATTTTCTTATTAGAGCAAAAAGTATTAACAATGTCTAAAATCCATCTTTCTTTCTAGATGCCTGTGTTTTTTTAGCAAATGCACCTTTTCACAGACAACATACCAGGAGATGAGGATTAGTGGTGAGGAATCTTCCCATTTAGCAAGAGAAGACAGAGATTATACAGAATAATGAAATTTTCCAACACTATAATAGCATTTTTTTTTAAATTCTGCCTAACTTGTGACAGCTATTTACTTTAAAAGCTAAGGTAAATACTTCCTGTAAATTCAAATAGTTAGGTAAAGAAACAGCTTAACTGAGGAAAGCCTTTAGGAAAGCAAGTGGTCTTGTGAGTAATGATACACTGAAAAAAGGCATGGAAAGTTGGTAATCATTTTGAAAGTCATATTTTAGAATTACTGTTCTAATGCTACATAAATATAATGTAAATCTTTCTTACCTTCAAAAAGGTTTAAATTTTACTATTTTGTATCTCCACAGCATTTGTCAAGTAGGCACAGTGTCCAGCAGAGCACATCACAGGTAAATACCATCCATATTTGAATTTTTTGTTATCTTTAAGTTCTTGGTAATGTAGGTAAAGGTATGAAGGAGATTACTGGGTAAGTCCTTACCCACAGAACACTTCCTCAGAAGATTCCCAAGTATTTAAGTCACTAAGGTCCTTCTTCAAATTCCATTTAGGTCTCTTTTCCTGAGCTTATAACTGTTGTTCTTAAAAGATAAAATTGTGTAGTGAGATCAAAAGCCTCACTCTGCCCTTGTGACTCCTCTCTCTACCTGCTAACACATGGCTTTGTGGCTTCTGCTCCACACATCCTTTTTGTACCAATATAATCCAATCCTGGTCATGGAATCTGGCTTTGATCTTTACAGAGAACTGTGCTTCCACAGGTACCTGTCTTTAAAGAATGACGATTTCCTTGGATTTAATTTAAAATCCTAAACAAAATTCCTTTTAAACCAGTGCAAACCTGAATTGTAAGTCTGGAAATTTTAAGATTTTTTTGGTTAGAATCTACCTGTCCATGCATTCAGAGGTGATGAGCATAATAAACTTATGATATCCATGGAACCCGTTTATTAAGGTCAGCATAAATGGATGTAAAGGGCTGTAAAAACTGAAAGCATACATTTACTTACACTCTTTTTTCTTTGGCCACCCCAGCATTCACTGCTGTAGATAGGTCTTGATGTGTTGAGTCAAAATGTAAACCTTTTCACTGTTTGATTTGATTGGTTGCTCAACCAATTGGTTGATTGTTATCAACCCTCGTTAAGTTTTTTATACCTGCAGGACAAACTGGCCTGTTCAGCCTGGTTCCAAGTCATGGATTGTTTTTGAGTGGGAAATGCCCTTAAGATGAAGTCCAAATGTTCCCCCAGCACTGCCAAGCCCACCACTGAACTGTCCCTGAGCACCACATCTACACATCCTTTAAATCTCTCCAAGGATGGTGACTCCAGACTTCCCTGAGCAGCCTGTTCCAGTGCTTGACAACTCTTTCAGTGAAGAATTTTTCCCTAATATCTAATTTAAACCTCTCTGGCACAACTTGAGACCATTTTCTCTTATCCTGTTGCTTGTTCCTTGAGAGAAGAGACCAACCCCCACCTGGCAACAACCTCCTTCCAGGGAGTTTATTGCACAGGCAAAAAGGTCCTGAGCCTCCTTTTCTCCAGGCTGAGCCCCCTCTGTTCCCTCAGCTGCTCCTCATCTGACTTGTGCTCCAGACCCTTCCCCCCTTGCCTTCCCTGGAGAGGCTCCATCACCTCAGTTCTCCCTTGGAGTGAGGGGCTCAAACCCCAGGATTCAAGGTGTGGCTTCAGCAGTGCCCAGTACAGGGGGACAGCCGCTGCCCTCATCCTAATGGTCACATAAATAGCCTCTATAAGTGAATTGCAGCTGCTCAAAAGAAATAATGTAACAAATGTTACTAAAAATGCTTTGAAGTCCATCTGCTTTAAATGGAAATCATCAGGAACCACCCCAGTACCCTCTTATAATTCATTTTCAGTACCAGAATCAAGGCAAAATTTGCAAAATAGGATTGACTTGGTTTACTTGATAAAATCAGATTTCCAATGCATAAACCATTTGTTTTGTATCTACTTGGTTATCACAGTTTCCTCAATCTATTCAAATTAGAAGCATTAAAAATAGAGGCAGAAATCTTAATCTAGCACCTAACTCCGAGGCAGAATATATTTGAGTTTCAGCTTTTACTTGATGGTGAGAGGAGAGCAGGATCTCAGTTAAAATGGTCAAGTTGGTTAGGTGTCCTTTATTTAGAAGAATATATAGAGGGACACAGAATATATCCAAGTGCCAATGGTTCTCCCTGGTTTCAATCAGGTGGACACGATCCGTCAGCGGCACGGGGAAGCCTGTCGGATGCCAGTGCCTCATCACTTCTTCCTCAGCCTCAAGAGCTTCACCTACAACACCATTGGAGAGGACACAGACGTGTTTTTTTCTTTGTACGATGTCCGGGAAGGCAAACAGATCAGGTAGGAACGTGTCAAAGAGCTGAGAAGATTCCTAGGCAAAGAGCTGTGAGCAGAGCAAATATATTGGAGATGAACATGTGATGTGTTCTTGTGGCCCAGCTGGAAGGACAGAGCTGGTAAATCATGAGATGCTGGCCCTGCAGTCCTTCCGTGGGAGTATCAGGAGGACTGGTCTTTGCATAGGAAATTTAGTGAAGCATTGCAAGCACAAAATGGTTGAATTTTTTAGCTTTCTGATTTTGCCTCCAGACATTACTGAAAGTCTTGGTGTCTCCTGGCTTCCTCCTTAGGGCTGTTGGTTAAGAAGCACAAATAATGACAGGGCCAGGCTGTGGGGCTGGTTTGAGAAGGGACTGCTGTGTGCCTCTCTAACTCTCATCCACTCCTTGCCTTCCAGGCCTGTCACAAAATAGCTTTTTTCACTACTGTATTGCTCTCAACATAAACTCTCAACATTCATCCCTATGCCTGTGCTCTCAGTTTATTGAACTGATTGGTACCAGTGTTAGCAAACATGAGATGGGCTGGCTTTTTCTCTTACAAACGTGTGTTTTGAAAACATCAGAGTATGTAGAAGAGCATTGCAGCATTTATTTTGTGTCTTGGAAGTTTAGCAAATGCTAAACTGATCGATCTGACCATGTTTGTGTGGTGTTCTGAGTTCTGGTAGAAGCATATCCTGACAGTCACTTGCTGCCATAGTCAAAACTCTCCCTGTTTTCAGCAATTAGATTTAGATTTGTTTCCAAGTGAGGGAAGAGCCAGAGATTGTTCTTTCCTCTCTTGGGAAGAAAGCTCAGAATAAGTGAGAACAGTTTTGTATCTCTTCAGAGTACATCCCACTAAAAATTGGTCTGTATTAGAAAGCTCTGATGACTTGATGGGATTCCCTCATATGCAGCTTAAACCTCCCCTGACACAGCTCCAGCCCTTCCCTGCTGTCCCTGGGCACAGAGAGCAGAGATTGCTCCCTCCCCTCCCCTGCCCCTTGGGAGGATGCTGAAGGCCCCAGTGAGGTCTCCTCTCAGTCTTTTCCAGGCTGAACAAACCAAGGGCCCTCAGCTGCTCCTCTTAAGGCTTCCCCTCCAGACCCTTCCCACCTTTGCAGCTCTTTGGACACTCCAGTTGATGTAGTTTAGGATGTGCCTATGATTCCTCTCTTGAGAGAATTACCAGAAAATAGCTGTTAAGAGGGAAAGGTGAAAATGGAAAACCAAATAAAAAAAAATGCACCCAACTAGTTCCTACTGCAAAACAGTAAAATATTAAATAATTATATGAGAAAAGCTGCCAGGAAGAGCAAGGGACAGGTAGACAATCTGTTGCCAGCAGAAATTGCTTTGAAAGGAAAAGAATTGTCTTGGGCTGCAGTTTGTATGTAAACACTGAGTGGACAGCCTTAAGGAAAGGGTATTGCCAGTGATTAAAAAAAAAAAAAAAAGGGAAATGATAGTTATAATGAGAAAAAGCACAAAGAGTGGTTCAGGCAAATTTAAATATATATAGTAATGTTTTTTTCTGCAAACAGTTGTTATTACTTAGGTCCTTGCATTAAGCATCAGTGGTCTGCTGTAGTGAAAACAGCATAATTTTTACATTTTCTGACACCCCAAAGAGTGCTGGGGAAGAAATGTGTAATGAGACTGAGCTCTTTTTTGGAGAAGAAACCAGAAAATAGACAAACACATTGCTACAAATTCAGAATGATGTTTTTATATCTACTTTAAAACATTTTCTTTCCTCTCGGGAAATAGTACATTAAGGTAAAAAACCTAAGCAAGGCTTCTGCACGCTGCACTTTAAATGAAAGGGAAAAATTGACTTCTGAAATGGTTTGGTGGTTGATAAATTTCTTACCCAAGCAGCTCAGGCTGGAGGCTGAGTGGCTTTCAGCATTACTGCCTTGGACATGTGCTAGATTACAAACTTCCCTGAACCTGCTGGTGCCAAGAGTTATTTCCCGGGGAGGTTAAGTGAAGAATTGCTGAAAGTTGCAGTGTTTTTCAAGAGCTGAAATAACAGCATGCACCAGGTGTGGATCAGCAATCAGAAGGCTGGAGCAGCAGCTGAAATACTGTTTGAGATGGTTCCCAGTTCTGAATACAAAAATGTTCCTGTGTTTAATGGTTGTCAGCAAAGGAGGAGCAGACAAGGGATGACAGTGAGGAGCTGTGGACAGCAGGAATAACAACACTTCCGTCAGAGGGGTCAGACCTAGAGGTAAACACAAGGAAAAAGTTACTTCCTTTTTAGTCTGACAGAAATATAAAAAGTAATACTTGTAAGCAAATAGAACTTGAAGGCTCACATAAAAAGGGATTGAAGTTTATTTGTCTGTTTTACAGTATTTGGGATTTCTTTTTTTCTTGCATACAAAAGCCACTAGTCTAGCAACTTCGTGACTCATCTTTAACACCTCAGTTTGTTTGCTAAGTGGAAGTTACTGGAAAATGATGTGATAATTGGTCCAATTTGGTTTATAGCCAATGATTATTCGTTGGCTATAAGGGATAAATGACACATGAGACATACCTTGGGATCAATGATTGTGGAATGATCAAGTCGAGAGTAACATCAAAAAGGCAGCAAAGAAAATGTCACTGTAAAGATGGTAAACTCAGTAAGCAAGGTGTCAAAAAAGATCAGAGATGGGTAAACTGATGTGGAGACAAGACATTTGAGTTGTCTGTTTCTGAATGATACTGTTGAAGAGCACAAAAGCAAATTATTTCGGTATGAAGGAAAGATTAAATATATGGGAACAACAGAAAGTCTGTATTGTGTTTTGTGGTGAAATGGAGTCGGGAAGGCAGTATAAAAAAGGACAAATAAAATTGCACAAAAAGATGGGAAGAGACAGAAACTTGTAGGAAAAAATCCAACTAGCAAAGGGCAACAAGAACAACAACAACAAAAAGAATAATTCTATAATGCTGTAACAGCAAAACCCCCTTTTTTTACAAAACCAAGAAATAACTGAAC
This sequence comes from Phylloscopus whistleri, assembly GCA_017589585.1. NCBI lineage: Eukaryota > Metazoa > Chordata > Aves > Passeriformes > Phylloscopidae > Phylloscopus > Phylloscopus whistleri. Next base: position 4,646,446 of record JADMLD010000682.1, on the reverse strand, counting down.
AGATTAAAGGGGACATTAAGCCATGAGCAGATGTTTCCAAGATAACTGGAGTATTTAATGGCTGCTTTGCCTCAATCTCCCTAAGAAGGTCAGCTGCAATCTGATGACAAATGCAAAAAGTTGTGGAGTAAATAAACTACTTGTTAGCACTAAGAAGCTAACAAGATGCTAAGTAGAAGTCATCATAGATTTGTCAAGCACAAATCATATCAGAGCCAACTAATTTTGTTTGGTTATATGGGAATGCACCTCCTGCCTCAACAGAAGAGAAATATTAAACTTGATAGAATGAAGAGGTACAGGCTGGATGAAACTGCTCTAAAGGAGCTGGAAACAGGTAGACGAAGGGATGCAGAGTGTTATTTGTGCTAGAGAGATGCAACAAATAAGAGATAGATATACATTTTTGACGTTTTTAGCATGACTTTGATGGGTGAAAATAAGTTCAGTAAAGCAGTGAGGTTTAGATATCTGTATAATAACTCCTTTTGCATGACATTGTGCATAACTTAAAAAAATTATACATTCAGAAGTATGATAGCAGTTTTTTTCTGAAAATGAGCTTGATAAGGCCACTAACTGGCACAGAATCCCAGAATGGTTTGGGTTGGAAGGGACCTTAAGGGCCATCTCATTCCACCCCCTGCCATGGGCAGGGGCGCCTTCCATGATCCCAAGCCCTGTCCAACCTGGCCTTGGACATTCCCAGGGATGGAGCAGCCACAGCTGCTCTGGGCACCCTGTGCCAGGGCCTCCCCACCCCCACAGAGGAGAATTTATTCCTGATATCTCATCTAAACCCACTGTGTGTGAAGCCGTTCCCTCTTGCCCTCTCACTCCAGCCCTTGTAAAGAGTCTCTCTCCATCTTCTCTGAAGGCTCCCTTCAAATTCTGGAAGGGGCAACTAGGTTACCCTGAAGCCTTCTCTTTTCCAGGCTGAGTAATCCCAACTCTCTCAGACTTTTGAGTGTGGAAAAGGATAAATAAATTTCCATCTTATTTTTTCTTTATAAAGTTTATGTTTAAACATGTGAATGTTTTTCTTTCTGCCTGCATCTTCAACCAGTTACCCCATTTTACACACCACTGGCATTTAAAATTTTCCTGTCATCTAGAAATATCCTTAATTATGGAGAGTGAACAGAACAAAAGAGAAACTCTGATATGATTGAATTTGAAGATCTGGGGGCCTGAGCAGTAATTATGCATGGAGAATGGTGTTGTGCATATTTCTGCTGGTAACTCCTCCACCTGCCTCCTCCTCCTGACTGAGCCTTTGCCATTCCCATTATAGCAACGACCTCCTCGTGACTGGGGGTTTGGGAGATGTGCTGAGTGCCCAAGGTGGTGGTGATGGGAGTGGCTGAGGAAGTCCATGTGGGCATTTCTCATACAAAAAGTGTTCAAAGCTTTTGTTGAGAGACTGCAGGTGTTCTCTGCAGTGTCTGTTTTAAATATCTTTGGGGTGAGACAGGATTGTAGCCACTGCAACACAGGCTAGGAGTTGGATTGGGAAATATCTATTTCAGTATTAAAATTTAAAAGCAGTAGCCAAAATGAGAAAAAACATAAGCTTGCTCTTTAAAGCTCTTGCTAATAGGTGATACGGAAAGATGTTTTTTGTGGAAATGTTCTCAGTTTGTGGGTGGATGATGGGGAGAATGTGAGCAGTACAGTCTGTCCCAAGTCTTGTGTTAAGGATTTAGCACCATTGACAAAGCAGTTCTCAGGAGAGAAACATGGTTTGGAAACATAATTATGGACTGAAAAAACGCTCTGGGTCTACAGCAGGATAGTTGGATTCAGCTGCTCAAAAGTCATCTGACATAAAATCATCTGCCCCTATTTTTCGAGGCTGAGTCAAAAAATGTTCAGTGGCAATGTTTGGCTGTTGATACTGCTCTGCAGTGGGGTCTGGTGGTAACTGCAGGGGTAATGGAGATAATGATTTCCTGTTTTAACTCATCTCTGGATCTTGGGACACTTTCCAACCAAATTATTCTCTGTGATAAAAATCAACAAACAAATGTGTAAACAGTTCAAGTTACTAAAAGTGTAAAAATATTAGAGAACATCATTATCAATTTAAGTGTGTCCTTGTAACCAAGAAAAACTTCTGGGGCATGACCACATTGGCATGAGCAAACCACTGTTTGGTTTAACCAGTGTGTGAGTGTTGGATGTTTTCTCAAGTTGCTGCTCACTTGTACAAGCTGGTCTTGTAGAAGTCACAATACTGCACTTGAGTGGCAGGGGAAGGCTATAAAGGGAAAATGTTTGTGCCAGTGTTTAGGCAGAGCAGGATGAAATGCACCTTTTGGAAACACTGGATTTAGAAATGATGAATTTGTAGGGGATTTGATTTTCACTCTTTCTGTAGTAGGAGTTTTTGAGACGCAGTATTCCCAATTCAGACGCAGTATTCCCAAATCTGTACCAAGCTGCTGAAGGTTACCTTGACAAATTTGACAGGGATCCCTCATCTCTGTATTTGATGATAGCCATTAGTTCCATGGTTTTCATCATCATTTAGTCATGCTTTTTTTTACTCTTAGCCTGTCAATAGGAATGTATATCAGCTTCTAAAAAATGTTAGCAGGAACAGTGTAGCTAAAATTACATTGCTGTTACACATGCCATCTTGAATAATTTTCCTGTAGCACTTGCTAATGCAGGCAATTACCACTCTCAGGAGCTTCCATTTCAAACACTGAGCCAGCTTGTGAAATGCAATGGCAAATTTCCCACAGGTCCTGTCTGAGAAGGGGTTTGAGTCCTCTCAAAGCTCTGATGTGCAGGACCAGCATCCTTAATGCAGGAACACCTGTACAGAGCAGCCCTACCTGCCCAAACCAGGGCTGTAGAACTTGTGCACATTCTAGACACCACTCTGCTTGGGCAGAGGGAGGTTTGGCAGCTGGGAGTGGAGAGAGGGGGCAGGTGAAATAAAAAAGAGTATGGCTGGCATTAATAAGGTCAGAAAAATGAAAGAAGGATCACTGGGTAGATAAATATGGTTGAAGTTGAATAGCTGAAAGAGAAATTGTTAATTAATGTGGAAGGATCTGCAGTAAAAACTCTGCCAAACCAGTCTGACTGCATTCTCTTGCATGATATGGGACTGACCTGAAGATCCTTTTTCTGTATTGTTTCTCTCTCAAGTAATGGCTCTGGGAGTGCTGGGACAATGTGTGGGCATTTATCCCCAGTTAATTGCTTTAAAATATTACCATGTTCCTTTATTGCCAGTTGCTGTGTAAGGAAGTAGACAATTATATTTTACTTTTATTGTGCAATATGTGCTAAATTTTCCTTTTGTTATGTTTTTAATAGCATACCTATTTTAAAATAGAAAAGTTATCTCATTCACTGTCAGTATAATGATTTGTCTGCTGGGAAAAATAACTTTGTATCACTCAGAATTATTTCTTTAATATTCAGAAATTTTTCCCAGGGATTAACCTTACCAACTATGAGTATTTTATTATGCTTAGTCATGAAAAAAACACCATCTTTCAATTTTTACTTATCTTTTAGCAATCTGATCTGTTAGGATAGCTTATCCTCCATCAGCTCCTCCTGTATTTTAGTTTGGTGTGGCTTTAGTATTTCAAGAGCAGTATTTTTCTGAGTTTTGTGCAATAGATAATTCATAGCAATAGTAATGGTAGCAGCAGGAGTTCTTCATCCTGCTCAAGGTGACCTTTCTCTAAACCTCAGCAAATGTTAAAGAATATTGCTACCCACAGCAATGGCCTTGTCCTGGTCACTGCAGTGACCATGGAAAATCTGTGTGTCTCAAATCTCCTGCACCCATACTGGAATAAAGAGCCTTTCTGCTGGAATACAGAACTTCTGAAAAACACAAGTTTTGTCATCACTGAAGACAAAACCTGTGGAGTATAAGGTTTTTTGGTGGGTAGATTTTTAGAAAAGGACACTGGAGGAGTGATGCATTTTCATTTTCTCTATTGGTTGCTTCAGCAATTTTCATTCCCAGGATCTCTGTCTGGAATTTGCATTTGCTTGGTTTTCCTATTTATCCTGTGCTGTTAACAGAGTATGCAAAAGAAACTGCTAGTATCTGGATTTGTATATGGAAGTTGCTGTAAGAGATTTATGTGGTGTTATTAGAGATGCTAATTCTTTTCTATAAAATTACTGTTTTTCGTAGTTCCTATGTAATTGTTAATAGGTAGCTATGCCAAAGCAGGAGCTTTTACAAATATCCATCTTATTTTGTATCTCTCATGACCACCATCCTCCTTCCCCAACAAGCGGAGGCTTTTTGGGTTGGAGATCAAATATGACATAAAAATAGGCAGGGATGTAGAGTCTTCTGCAGGGTTATTTTGATTTTTAAATTGTTAACAGGAAGAAATCAATGAGTTGCAGGCATTGGAACTTCTTCCCTTTTCCTGCCTAGGAGGAATGACAATGTGTTGTGAACACACACAGCTGGAAGAAATTCTGGTCACTTGAGGGGCAGCAGGGAAATCTGTGTTGTTTAAGTGTCTCAGTGAGCTCAGAGAAAACACTTCCAAGTCATTTTCTGTCTGTAGGAAGGCCTAGTGTATGGAATCCTCTGGTTACACTTGAGCTCTTTCTGGGGCAAAATTCCCCCTCAAAAGCCAGTTCTGTGTTCCTGATGGAAATTGTCATGTGCAGAGCTCTTGTGGAGCAAGAATTAAATGTGACAGCTGCTGTATCAGACCTCAGAACCATTAGCTTCTCCCAGGGTAGAACTGGTGATAAAATCCTTATTTTACAAAATACTGGTGATCCAAAATTAGAAGTCTTCCCTGCAAAGCTTCCCTCACCTGCCACCTGGCAGGGTCACTCTGCCTTGCCTCCCATTAGTTAAAATCACCCTCACTGTGGAATTGCACTAGATGACTGAAGTCTCTCTCTTTTTTTTTTTTTTTTTTAGTAGAAGCCTTTTCTAATTTTCAGAATTCCTTTCAGGAACAAAAATATATACCTTTCATGATGGAAATAACAGAAAAAATCCTCATGATGGTGTCAAATGTTCAAGTGTGGCAGAGTCACGAAAAGTCAAAAAGAATGTAATTGGTGCTTAGCTCCCTTTTCCCTGCAAGCCTCAGTAACACTTTAACATTGTGGTGGTTTTCCCTTGCATGTGGCAAGAGAAATGACAGGTAGTTATTTTCACTATTTTCTGTTTCCATGGAAACCCAGTGTTTGCAGTAACAGTCTTACTGTAAGCTCTGTAATCCTCCCCCGGGGCTTCTCACCGATGTGGTAATTTAATAATTCATGAGCATTAAGCCTGAATTTGCTGGGAAGCAAACTGTGTTGCTTGGAGCTGTTTTCTCAGGGCCAGATTCATTTCCCTCACAGATTTGGTGTTCTTTTCTCTAAGATGTCTTTATAAAATACACTCCATAAACCAAAGCAGTGTACTGTGCCTCAGTTGTTTGTGAAAGCGGGGTTATTGCAGAGCTGCTGGATGAGACAGCTCGGGAAAGAATTCTCCTGCCTCCCCCCAACAAAAGAAAAGGGGAAAACCAAACACACTCCGTGAGCACTCGGCTGAAAAGGAAGATTTTTAAATAGCCCATGAGTCACTGTTGAGACAGTGAGCAAAGGAAAGTTCAGCTGCTGTCTCTGGGACTCAGCAGTGACCGCTGTCACTGATGGATTGCTCAGACACTGCTGGGATCTGGGAGATGCTTTGGTTTACTCTGGAAGTGGGAATTGAGTTCTTCACAGACACGGGTCCATTCTGTACATATGCTCTGGCTTCCTGTGGCACTCACACTGAGAGTGGAGAGCTCATTCTGTGGAGCTCTGGGAGATTTTGTTATTAGGTCAGTCTTACAGCAGCTGGAAGGACCTAGATTTTTTTCCAAGAGGATAAGCAGAAATTAGCAGCTCGGAAAGTTAATAATGATGAACAGAAAATAAACTTGAAAAGCTTTTTCAAGCTACTGCTTAAATCATCTTCCAAGAGTAAAACCCATTATTTTTCACAATGGGATATTACTAAAATATCGATACAGGTGTGTGCTTTCTTCATGAACATGAGGCCATGCTCATGAAATAAAGTTCAGAAGGCCTGAAGTGAGGCTTTTTTCCTTTTTAGAAAGTTCCTACAGGGTGTTCTCAAAAGCACCAGGCTGCAGTGCTGTCCTGATGTGACCATTTCAATCACTGACTGTGGTAATGTTCTTGCAGTTGACAAACTCGAGATTTGGACAAATTTCCAAATGCCAATGGAATGAAAATAAAAGTCTATTTTTTTCTTGTGTGAAGCTGTGCAAGCAAATATGAGAAGCCTCATGTGGTTATCATTAACTGTATTGCAGGGTGCAGCACAAATGGAGAGCCAGGACAGTCGAGCCCAGTTTTTCCTCAGCCTCCAAATAGGATGGTGGGGAGCAGTAATTACTGTCTGAAAAACTGGCTAATGCTGCTGCCTTGGGGCTTTAAAACTTCTGCTCTGCTGGGTCAGTGCACTTCTTCTTTGATACAGGAACAGCTTCTCCAGTTAAACCATGCAAATATTAGCTTGTCCAAACTGGAAGGTTTTGAGACCATAGTTCAGTTTTCTCTCCCCTTCCCACACCAAGCCCCAGGGATCTTTTACATGGTGTTTCTCTCCTGACTTAATTCCTGTTTTGAAACAAGCTCCTTTTGTTGCAGCTTTAGGAAAATACTTTGATCCTATACTAGTAATTCCTAACATAATTCCATTCATCTGGTCAACATATTGTCCTTGTAGAGCTTGTACACACAGGGGCAGGAGGAATGTAGTATTTGATGGCACTGATGAAGTAACCTGCCCAAAATGTGGTGTGCAGAGCAAGACTGGGATATTTTGAAGGGAGATGTTGGCAAGGTTTATTTCCCATAGAGTGACCAACTCATCCCAAACTCTCTCCTGAATGGCCTGTCTGGAGCTTGTTGTTGAGATTTACCTGGGACAAAATATGGTGCTTTTACAGGAGCATCTTCAAATGTTATTCTAGAATTATTGTCAGGCACGTTAACATTCTTTAAAGAAGATACTAGAGATTTTTCAGCGATTGAGGTGGGGGAGAAATTAAATAGTATCATGCTTTTAATTCATTTTTTACACCAATAGGACTGAAAGGAGATGAACTGTCCTGGCTAGGCAAGAGTTTGTAGCTTATTCCTGCAAACTTCTGGCTTCTGTGCCAGCATTTTCAGATTTTTATTCCTGAGTTTATATTTTGCATGCAGGTAAGGTTTTACATGATACAAAAAGTGTCAGGAAGAAACCTAGGAAGACACCAAGTTGTTACATGAGCTTTTCCACCACGTCACCCCTTTCCCTGAGCACTTCTATTGGTCATGGACCAATACATACTTTTTAAATAACCTGTGTTCTTAGAAGGGGTTGGCCACATGCTAAATTCTAAAAACCCAATTAAATACAGCTTTTGAGAAAGGACTGAGGTATTTTAAATAATATTAGGGGTTTTCAGCGTTCCCTCAGTTTGCTCTGGAAATAAGAAGCACTGAGGAAAATAAGAAAAATTAGGGATCATTTATACTTTTTCCCTTCCAGTGGTACATTGGAATGGAGAGGATGGAGGAGGTTTTGTTTCTGGGAGAAATAATTGCTGGACCATTATTTAAGGCAAGGGAAGGGTATAAGATATGAGGTTTCTGCCTAAGGAGAATGAAGCCCTAATGTGCTGCTGTCCCTGCTTCAGAAAACAATCTCCTATATTTTGTTAAAGAATTAATTTTTTTAGTCCTTGTTTTTTGTCACCAGTCTCCAATTCAAACAGAAAATTGATCTGCAGCCTCTCTGCAGCCCTCCACAGCTTTGGCATTATGCATCTATGAATGCTGAACCTACATTCCCAAATTGATGCTTAGTCAGGATTTTTGTCTTGAAACACCCCCAGTAATGAAATGTGCCCATGAATGAATACAAGGGGCTCACCAGTCCAGCCCAAGCTCTTTGCCAGCCCTTTCCTTTTGTTGTCATCTTCACACATTGTGCAAAGAACATCACAAACAAACCTCAACAAAATCTCCCTGTGGGCACAGTGCCACTCCTGCTCAATAACAGTAAATTTTGTCCCTGTTTGCCCCCTTTTTCATACTGAAAATGTAACATCCCAAACCATTGATGGCTTCCTTCCTTTCTGCAGAGTTCAGTATGGTCCTGCTTTTCAGTCACTTTGGGGAAGCCAAGAAGTGAGACACTACACTCCTTTCATTTTCCTCCTTTTCAAGTGAATGAACAAGAAGCTGTTTGACTTTGCTTGTCAGAGCAGTGGTTCTTATATTTGAGGAGCTGTAGCAATTATTAATCATGAGAGTGATTGTAAACCCTGGCTTAGTGCTGCACAAGAGGTGGTTTCACTATGATGTGAATTAGCACAGGAGGAGATGCTGCAATTAGAGTAATTGGAGCTTACTTACAGCATATAGGAGCAAGAGGAATAAATAAGCTTTTGTTTAAGATGCTGCTTCTGATGTGGCATGTCTTAGGTCTGAGCTCAACAGGGTAAAATGTTAATTTTTTTCTCTGTTTTGATGCATTTATCTCCAATTTTCTGCAAAAGAACTGATTTTGTGTATATTCAGAATAGCTGAAAACTCTTACTGGGTTGTTGGTTTTGGTTGTGGGTGTTTTGTGGGTTTTTTTGGTTTCAGGCAGCAGTAGGATCAAGCAGTAATAGTGTATCTCAGTACCTCCTGTTCTTCATTTCCACCTCTTATTTGGCTTTGGCAGTTATAACTACTGAGATTTTAATTAATTTCCACATGGAGTTTATTCACATTTGATACTTCAGTCTTACTAAACTGGACTTAGTGTTGCCTAGATTCTGTGCATGCTCTTGCCCTTGTGCAGAAGATAAGCTTGAGGAAAAACACACTGGAGACTCAATTTTTCCAAGGACGTAGCTCTTAAAAGAAGAAATTAAGATACTGAATTCCCATTAAGTTTCTTGACCCTAAATGTGTGTATTTTTGTCTAAAAACAGACCTGCAGTGATAGATGAAGGCAGTGGATTTTCAGGTCATTGGAAACAGGGTTATTCTTCCAGATTTGCTTTGACATAGAAATAAATTTACAGTTGTAAAATGGGAAGCAGCGGAATTACTAGTTCATAATGTGGGTCACCAGTGTAAAAAGGTTCCAGTCCTGTTCCAGGGACCATTCCAGGGATCCTGATGGTATCAGCACCAGTGAGACCTTAGTAGAATAATAGCAGAATAGCAGAATAATAGTAAACTGTTCTTGATCAGTAGTAGTATCAAAGATAAGAGGAATGCTGGAGGTGAGAAAAAAACCTCCACAAGTTTAGGAGAAGTGATGTGCAAGGAAAAGAGGGAGAACTGGAGCTGGCTCAGTCCTTTGGGGTGGCCTCTTGGCACTGCTGCCCTGTCACACTCTGCCTCCTGTGTGTGGATCTCCTTTGGCCAAATGCCTCTTCCTGTTCCACAGTTCTCAAGTGCTGCAGTTGACTCAAAGTCCTTTTAATTATTTATTCACACAAGCTCAAGAGGACTCAAGGGAGGACTGGAAATGAAGGGAAGGAATGTAAAGGTTGTTACTGCAGTGGTGCTGGAATAAGGGAATGGTGATCAACAGGCAGGTGAGAGAGGTGGTGGCTGCTTCATGTCTTGAAAAGCACTGAAATAGGGGGACAGGAACCAGATTTTCTCCATGGCTTTAACAAGGAAAAGATGAATGGCAAATTTTAAAAGGTTTCCACTTATTAATGGAGGAAAACCTTGCAAGAGACCATCAGGTGAGTCTCCAGAATATTCCTCTTTGGGTGCTTTGAAATCACACTAAGCAATACAGCTTTTGTTAAATGAATGAAATCTGTACAGACAGCTCAGCTCAAAGACTTGTCAGCCCCTTTCCTGCCATTGTCCAAGGGACAGTCTGCACAGGATTGTGTGGCACACAATATTCAGCTCCTGTATGAAAATGAAATGCTCATTAGAGCTGCAATAATAATTTTAAAAACCCTAAAAAAAAACCCAAAAAAACCCAAAAAACAAACCGTTTTGAAAGTTCAAGACTACATCTTACTGGAAATGTAAAGTACAATCTGTAACATTGATTTGTGCATTAGGTGGATAGAGGTAGCTATGAAGATGTAATGTTGTTGTAATGTGACTGTCAGTGTAATATTGTGAAGTTCTAGTATTGTCCTGCTCTCCACTTAACACATCACAAAATTCTTACTGAAAGAATGGATTTTACCATGTCATTAAAGCATCTGGTAAAATGTTCTTAACTTACTGACATCGCAGAAGAATCATCAAATATCTGTTTCTTACGGATTTCTTTGTGGCATTTCAGCAGTCTCTGAGGTTATAAGCATTGGTAGCAAATTAATTAAAATTATAACTATTCCATGTAATTTTGTATAGACCAATGAATGCTGTTTTATAGACTTTGGAATTACAGCAACCACTGCATCTTTTTTTAATAAAACCCAAATTTACCTGTATTTTTCTGTTGAAGTATGTACAGGAAAAGCTCATTGTTTTTTTACCATTGTTTGTTTTGCAGTGAGAGGTTCATGGTGAGGTTGAACAAGAACGGAGGGCCCAGGAATCCAGAGAAGATCGATCGAATGTGTGCACTTTTCACAGTACGTGTCTGTTCCCTTTCTTCTGCCCTCACAGGAGTGGGCTTGGAGGTTTCCTGAGGGCAAGGAAACTCAGTTCTTCCTCTCCAGTATAATCATTAGAACAGAAATAGTTTCTAGGTTTTGTTATGGTTTTGACTAAATGTTAACATAGAAAGCGAATGTACTTCTAAATTGTTTTTATGGCTAAGTGAATGTTCTGAAGTACTTGCATTTGTTCCTGGGATAGTGTGAAATTTTGAATATTTTCGTTGGATATGCTGTGCTCTTGGATAACAGAGCATAGGAAAAGGCTGTGACAGCCTGAACCTGAAACAAGGCACTTTTTTTCTGAATGAAAATCAGACAAGTGTTATCCCTTATCCTGCCCTACATGCCCTTGTCAGAAATCCCTTCTGGGCTGGTCTTCAGTTGTGTTTAAAATTCCCTCAGAATCAAGTGTCAGACCATCATTTTATCTGCTACTTCCTCTCAGAAAAAAAATGAAAATTTAGAGACACTGAAACTTAACAACTCCTCACAGAATAACTGTAAGGAATCTCAGATCCCAAGTGTGATAATCACCTTCCCTCGTGACTCACCTTTAGTGCACATGCTGGGAGCTCTGTAGCAGAAGGTTTTTTACCTTCAGTGAAGAAGAAAGACAGCAGAGCTTTGGTTCTGGCAGTGACACACTCTGAGGTCAGGCAGGGCTGGACACTGAACCAGGCATGGTCCCCAGCACTGTTCCCTTCTCTCCCTTAGGAAGGCAGCAGAATTCCTCCTCTTAGGGATCAGCAGAGATCCAGGTGGAAGGATGCTGAGATCTGGCTCCAGGAGATGCAGTCCAAAAGCAGCACTGAGCTGGATGCTGCCATCAGGTTTTGGTACCATCAGTGAAGTGCTGCCAGCTGATTAAACATCAGCAGAGGTGCCAGTGCCAGCCTAAGTATGGCAACTCAAACCCAGAGTCTGGCCCTGCTGAGAGAGGCTGGGCAGGGGTTAAGGTTCAGCACTGGTGTCTGAGTCAGGTGAAAGGCAGGAGTGCAGCATTGGAGCTGCCCTAAGGAATATTCACAAAAGGCAGCACAGACTTTGTAGCAACTTTGGCTCTTTCTGGCCTCTGAGCTTCATCAATTTGGAAAAGAATTTCGGCCTCCAGCTTCCCCACCCTCACCAATGCAACACAACTTGGAGCCATGGAATGAGTGTCCTGTTTCTCTCTGTGTGGTGAACAGTGTGAAGCAGTTTTGCTCTGGTGCTCTGCAAACCGTTCCTTACAAAAAAAAAAAAAAAAAAGATGCATTATAACCAGGGCCATAACATAGTCCCAGGAGAGACCTGCTGCATGTTCTGAGTAGGGCCAGTGCAGCCCAAGAGCAGCCAGCCCTGGGATTGCAGGCATCTGCCAGTGCAGTCCCAGTCCTGGCCAGAGAACTGAGCTCCCTTTCCTATCACTGTGCAAAAATACCAAAGGTCCTGCAGTCTCAGCTCTCCAGGGTGCTCAGACTCCATCCCTGGCTGCTGGAGATGCTTAGACTCTGTCACTCATCTGCTATAGAATGTGTGCTCTACATAACAGGAATTATAATGAATGTATACTCTACGTAATAGGAATTATAATTGGAAAAATTATCTGTGCAAAATATCTTACACTTTTAAAACAGTATTCTTCATTAGTGTTTTCAAAGAACTTTCCACAGTGTGTAGTAGAAGAGCAATAAATATTTGCTTTTTTGAATAACCATTTTTTCTGCAATGGTTCTATCTTATCATAATTTCTTAATTATGAATGCTTGTAAGATAAGATAGTTCTGTGATTTTCAGGTCTGCTCCCAAGCTTGTGTTCATCTTGACTTTAAATCTATTTTTTTATTTCCTTGCCCTCCCTCACCACACTGCAGCATCTTTCTAAAACTCTCATCTTTCCCCAAGGCAAGCAGCCCATATCTTAGATAGTTCAAGGGATCCCTGTCTTTTCCTGCTATCTCTGTTACTTCTAAGGGTTCAGCTGTCTCCTTGTGTAAGATAGGAAAATTACCCAGGCTTTGGTTTTACATCTGCTGTCATATCATAGCAAAGGTGAGAAACTGCTTGCTGTGGAGATCAAAGCTCACTCAAGCAAACCTCAGCCTGTGCACATGTTAGAAACATTACTGGGTCTGAATTAAAATGGAACTACACTGTATAAGGTTGTTATTTTTATTAAATACCTTATTCTCTGTGCCCTATGAGGTTGGCAGCTGAATTAAATAACTAATGAGTGGCAGACAGGTATCCTTGATTCCAGAGTTTTGGGGGTGGTTGTGATGGTGTTTGGGTTTTTTTAACACACAAGCAGACCTTTCTAGAAACCAGCATTGTAAAGAACTAACCACTCTTGTAGAGGAACTCTCTTCCATACCCAATACAGGTGGGAAATATTAGGGGTGATTTTCTAAAAAAGCCTTTCAGTTAGAATTACAATGAAATGATGTTTTGCATATCAGTCAGTATCATTTAGGAATCTCAGAAGGGTGTGGGAAATACCCACCCTGTGGATGCAGGCCTAAGAATAACCAGTAAATGTAGTTTATCCTCTCCTGGTCCTGGGAGACGTATATGGATTCTCTGCAGAGGAATTATCTGAATACTTCCTCACTGGGGTTGGGGCTTTCAACTGTTTGGTCCATGTCATAGTAAGAATTTCATGCCTTGTAAAAAGCCTGTGCTGTACAAACTGAAATGCAAGGCCATCTGGGCCCACATTTTTTGTCTTTTGCCTGTGACACAGTGTATTTGTGAAATTGGAAAAGCAACTAAAGTGTGAACCCATCAATATGTTCATGCCTTGCCGTTTTCTGATGTTTTGACAGCTGCCCTTTGAAAAAAATAATTCTTTAAATTGCTGTTAATTAGAACTGGTAATTTGATGGTGTAATAAAATTCCCCCTGTCAAAGCACAGATATTTTCAGGAATCTATTGCTCTTAGAGCATTAAGTATTACCTCCAAGTTTTTTTGCTTTTTGAAATGTCTTGTCAGGCATTACTGAGATTAAAACTATGTCAAATCCCTTTTAGTGTGGAACTTCATGTCTCCAAGACATGCAAGATAAAGGCTCCCATATGTTACCCTGGTGTATTGGGTGATGGAGAAAGCCTAGAAAGTGTTCCCTTCTTGGTGCAGCAGCAGAATCGAGCCTGAGGAGGAAATGCTAAGGGTGGTTTATGTACTTTCATTTTTTGGCTCTGGAGAGGCAGATCTGCTGGTTAGCAGCACCCCAAACAGGGGCTGTGCAGCTCCCTGCATATGCTGCCCTGGGAAATACAGAGCTGCTTTTAGAGAGCAAGGAGGTCCAGCCATGAGCTTATTACTTGCCTGCTGTAATTTAACAACACAACTGGGAAGGGATTGAAACTTCTCCTTAGGATAAATTGCCTTAATGCCAAGTTCTGAGTCACTGTGCCAGCTTTTATTGTGCTGTGTGGCACCATAATCTGGAGCTGCATTGCCATCATAATCTCACTGGTTGAGGTTTGGGTTCTCAAGTCACATGGGAAAGAAATTCCCTGTGTGATTTAAGGTTCATGTTTTAGCTTTCAGCAAAATGCATGGTTTAGTTCTAAATTGGTTCACATTAGGAATAACAGATCTTAGATGTCCACAGTTTAAATTTCCTCTCCTCTTTATGTAAAAATAGCATTATTTCCTTCTTTAGTGGTTATAATACCTTGTAGTTGAAGAGCTTTTTAAAGAAAACCACAAGATTTTATCTGAATCAGAGACCGTTCCAGTTAATTTTTGTGTAAGTAGTACCTGACACTGAGATGACAGCACTTAGTAGAGAAAGAAGCAGCAGCTGTTGCTGTAGAGCACGAGGAGCCTTTTTGCATTAGTCTAAAACAGGGATGAATATTCTCCCAGTACAGAATATCTCTTTAAAGTCTTGTCTGGGAGGTGAGTGGCATAAGGAAAACTGGGGTTTTAGGAAGAAGTGTTTCTTAGACCTTTCCTGTAACTAAAAAAAAACATAAAATGCAGGAGGAGGAGTTTCTCAGAAGTTGCTGTTTTTTTCTGAAGTTATCAATGAAAACTACAACATACAAATTAAATTAAATTGCAATTAAGTTGACTTCTGACATGTGAATGCAAAATGCTGCAGTAATGAATTATTGAAAAGTGTCCTATGTGTATTTTCTTAATTTATTGCTTTATTTTTAATTTTTTCTCAGAGTCAATAACACCTATTTGTCTTCATTAGCTTCAGCTTTCCTTTAGCTCTTCTGTAGGTTCTCCTTTTCCTGTTGTTTGGTTTTTCCTGAAGCTCATTTTTGAAAGTCTTGACCTGCTTTTCTGTAACATGGGATTTCAGAGTTTTCATCCACATTTATGGTTGCAGGCACTTATGTTGGAATGTCTCTCTTTTTTCCAATCTTTCAGGATCTCAGCAGCAAGGACATGAAGAGGGATTTGTACATAGTTGCCCATGTCATCCGAATAGGTACAGTATGAATTAGTGCCTGAAATATATGTAATAAACAGAGCTCTTAGGGTATTTTTAAATGTATGTTTTAATTAGCTGACTTTATAATGATTTATACATTTAGAAGGCTCAGTCATAGACTGATTGACATTCAGACCATATGGAGCTAAGTGTTAGAAAGTTACTGATGACTGTTCAGCAGTGATTTTGTTTTTCTGAGTCTGAAACAGAATTTTTGATTAAACGCCACATCTACAGGAGAGGGGCAAGCTAAAAAGACTTTTTGTTTAATGTTTAAAAATTTCAAATGAGATCTTTTTACTGGTGATAGGGGTTACAGGGGAGGACATCAGCATGTCTGACCATCCACATCAAGTAAATCAGAGGGTGTTAGACAAATATATATCAAGATTTGTTTGCTGCTGTAGGAGTCTGTGGTGCAGGTACATATTTTACCTGTGTTAAGTATAATCTATTTAAAACATTAGGCCTAATTTGTTAAGAGTGTATAGTAGGAGCAGCAGAGACAGTTTCCTCAGCTATATTATTGTAAACAAGTGAGTAATGCAGTGCCATTCATGTGTTTCAGGTGTTCAGGTGACTGAATAATGGCCAGGCAGTGTCTGCCAGGAAAGGGTTTTTAAGCCTGTTGCCAGCCCAGTCACTGCTCACCAGCCACAGACACCTTTTCTGAAGTACAGCAGCTACAAAGAGAGCTTTGTGTGTTGCCCTGGGAATGGCAATGTGCCTTCAGAGACACAAATGTGTCAGAGAGGTCGGGGTTTCATTATCTGACTTCCCATGTCATAAGAGCCTACACGTCAGAATTGCTCTGTTATCACTTGAGGCTTGTAGAAAAGCTTGTAGAAAATGAAGCTGGGAGAAAAATGTTGCATTAACCTTGATGCAAGGGCTGCACAAATGATTATGTGTAATGTTACAAGTTCACTTTGATTATCACAGTGATTTTTCTGGCCTTGGCATCATTTGCTCTATTTTAAAACTTCCTCAATAATAGGCAGTTAATTACAGAGCAGCTTTGTACCTCAGAATTCTCCTCCTGTGCTCCAAGAAGGATCCATCCAAACATGATAAACAACCAATATATAATATTACATATATTATATAGAATATATAATACATTCCCTTAAAGCAGTTGAATAAAATGAGAATTTGTGCAAATAGTTCACTCTAAGGAGGGAGCACAGTGAATCTCTGTGTGGGTCAGACTGGTGAGTACAAGCCATACTCTTGGCTCATCCACAGATGATTTGTAGTCAGCCCAGCTGGATGCAAATCTGTGTCATGGAGCTGCAAATCAAAGCTGGCCAGACATGACACTTTTCATTTTGCCCTTGACTGTTTTTGGCTGAGTGAGATGTAGGTTCAAATGGGCCTCTGGGTTTGAAAAGTTTAGGAGTGAAAAGCTGTGGTGGGTTGACCCCAGGTGGACAGCAGGTGCCCTCCAAGCCTCTCTGTCACTCCCTTCACCAGCAGGATGGGAGTGGGGAGGGAAATGAGATGGAAGGAAATTCATGGGTGAAGATAAAGGCAGTCTGATAAAGCAAAGGCCATGAGCAGAAGCAAAGGAGAACAAAAGATTCAATCTCTGGTTTCAGTCAACTGTTGATGTCCAGCCATTTCCCAGGAAGCCAGGCGTCAGTGTATAGAGCTTGCAGTGACAAATGCCCCCCATCCTCCTTCCCCTTTTATTGCCACGTGGTGTGGGACACCCCTTTGGCCAGTGTGGGTCAGCTGTCCTGACTGTGTCCCTCCCAGAGCTGCCCCCCAGGCTCCTGGAGAGGGAGATGTTGCAGAGGCAGCCCTGGTGCTGTGCCAGCCCTGCTCAGCATCCCTGGGCTGGCACCAGCACCTCCCTGGGCACCAGCACAGCCCAGCACGTGGGGCTGGGGGAAAAGCCACTGCAGCTCCTCCAGAGCCAGGCAGGAGCCTCAGCCTGGAGCTGCAAGTGTTGTCCTCAGTGTGAGTTCCCCAGGGATGCTGCACACAGCAGGCAGGCTGTGGCTTTGTGTCCCTCCCTGATGTTTGAACTCCTCCCTTTCAGGTCGCATGTTGCTCAATGACTCCAAGAAAGGGCCCCCCCATCTGCACTACCGGCGCCCCTACGGCTGTGCAGTGCTGAGCATCATGGATGTGCTCCAGTCCATCTCAGAAATCAAGGAGGAGAAGGACTTTGTGCTCAAAGTTTACACGTGAGTAACTCCTAGAAGGAAGTTTTTTGCTTCTCTATTATTCCAGCAGCTCATAGGAACTAATGAATGTTATCCACAGGTGTTTCAGGTGTGTGAAACGCTTCAGAAGTTATTGAATATTGCCCAAATCTATGTGACTTGCAAAGCTGCTCTTTTATTAATGTGAATTATTTAAAATCTGCTGAGCTCAAACCCAAAGAAATGTGCTGCATTTCATCTGATGGAGGGAATAATAACTCATGCCTCATCTGCTATTCCTTACCACTCATGGTAACCAACAAAAGAAGTAGAAAACAACTGAAGTCAACAGTGTGTGACCAAAATTCTCAAAACAAATCAACATTTTTTGAGCAGGAATCTGTCTTCAGTTATTTGTGATTTTGAACTTGGAACTAACAAATTCTTACTACGAAATGTGGTCTCACAGTTGTAATAAAGAGGCCACAGACAAACTGACTGGAGACTGCAGGGAATATTTAAATCCCTTGTCAGTGAGGATAAAAACTGGCAAGATCTGCTTTGCAGTTGGGCTGAAGCATAACTGACACTGCTTTGTGGTCTGTGGCCACTATTGAGAGTAATAAGAAAATTTTGTGGGTTATGGAACTTTGTCATTCTTTGAGAACTGCATTCAGCAGCAGAAAATGTGACCTTCAAGGGAAACTAAATGAAAAAAGGTCTTTTACTGTTCACTGAAGATTCTTGGATGTCTCTTCATACATTAGAAATCTCTTGAGTTCCAAACAAAAGTCTCTCAGAGTCAGCTCTTTCATTCTTCCTTTGCCAAAAGTTATGAAAATTGTAGCAAAAATGTCAGATTATAGGGGGAAAATGGTCATCTTTCTTCTCTCTGCCAGTAGAATCTGGCCAGTCTTGGCCTTTTGTCACATCCAGTTTCAGCTTATCTTAGACCAGTGGGTTTTGGCTGTACAGTTCTATTGGCTTTGTAGATATGGTGTTAATGTATTGCAACTACAACATTTTGAATGTTAACAGAAATGGACACATTCTGATTATTAGGTTTCTGTTTTGTTGCCCATTTAATGCCTCTTTAGCTTCTGAAAACTAGAACAGAAAAAACTTTTTGAAATACTGGACTTGGTCAGTGGTGAGTGGAGTCACACAGCCCTTTAGAGCAACCCAAAGTCTTGGTACATAATGAAATAAAAATCACAGGATACAGAGTTTCCCTTTTCTTCCTGCTAATCTGCAGTATTTTGTTAATGTGGATTCTCTTCACAGCACCCAGAGCAGCAACAGTTTTTGCCCAAATTCCTCAGCAGATTTGCACCAGTTGCTCCTCACAAGGGCAGGGAGAGCCCCTGGCTGAATTCAGCTCTGTAATCAGATGTTTGTAATTCTTTACCACCATTATCACTCTCCTGGGCTGTTATAAAGCTTGTACATCATTCTTTTATGTTACTGCTGTTTGCATGTTCTGTGTAAACCTCCAGCAGAAATATTCAGGAGGGAGCATGGATATATCTGAGGGGCACCAGCTCATCCCCTTGGCAGCTTTGATAGCTGTTGGTCTTTCATGACAGAGTTCTCACAGGTTTGTCTCTTGCATCTTCTCTTTGCACATTCCTTTAGCTAACCTGCCTTTTCGTGTTCATGGGCTGCAATTGAAATGACAGGATTTTGTCCTTTGGAAGTCTAAAATTGAATATGAGTGCTTAAACAGCCCTGAACTGATTTTTTTTACCTGCTGCTCTCATTTTGATTACTGTTTAAATGCCTCAGGCCAACGCCAAAACATCATAAAGATGAAATAAGGAGAGAGGTGTATTTGTATTTTTCAAGGAGCAGTAAAAAGCATTCCTTTTATACACTATGTGGCTAAAGCTTACAGCTGCCACAAATGAGGCAGCTAGAAAAGCCTTTTCACAGGGAGAAGCTGGAAAAAATTTGAGAGACCGAAAACCTAACAAAGGCTGAAACAAATACACAGGCTGTCAATGGAGACTTCTGCTGAATCCACAAGAGAATGCATATGGGAGGGGGAAAAAAATCAATTTACTTCACCAGTCTTTCTCAGCTTGCCTTATTATTGTTAAAGATTTATGTCTGAAAAATATTTTTTCTCACAATTGAGATTTTTCTTTTTGTTAATCCCACAGTTATGTTAAAATCTCCCTAAGAGGATAGAGTACCACAGCTGTAGTTATAAGCTCATTATGCAAAAGCATAAAGGTTTACTTTCATTATTCTTTTTAATATATATGTAAAATAATTTAAAAGTGAGATGAAAGTTAAATTCTCAGTCCATTTTTCTCTGAAATAACTTAACTTAGTATTTTGTATTAATTTTTATCTTTAATGAATTTTTTTGCTGATTGAATGTTACTCTTTGTGTCCATCTTACAATTCCCTGAAAACTTCATGCATTTGTCTTCCATATTCACTATTTCTGTTTCTTTTTTTCTGTCCCATTTTCTTTCAGTCTTTTTTTTTCCCTCCTTCTTCAGCCCTAGATCTTAAAATTCTTACCCGTTAATGCCTGAATGCCTTTCCTTTTTTGCCATTCCATTGTTGCTGTTTGCCCAGCTGGACAAGAGCTGACATCCCATTGCTGTCCCCAGCTGCTGACACCGGGGGCTGCTGTGGGATGAAAACATTCCAAATGTGCATTTGCTGCACAACCAGCCAGCCTCAGAGGTGATGGATGGCTCGGAGAAAATTCTTATTTAAAGGAGAAATAGATTCTTTTATTTGGACAAGTAAAATGTGAGCACAGCAAGACACATTCCAAGCAGGCGTTTCCAGGCCAGCCTGTCAAAGCTGGGAGAAGATCTTCCTTTCCTGGCACTCAGGAAATGCAAAGTGCAGCTTCCACTGGCAGTTGGTACAAACCTGGCTTTAAGCTGCCTTTGCAGTTGATTTTGGGATAACTTGGTTGCAGGTTAATTTGCAGGCATAAGTCATTGGAGGCTGAAATCTGTTTTAACTTGCACTCCATAGGCTGGTACAGCAACTAAAAAATCACCACAGGTTAGACATTTGTTTGTAACTGTGAGGAGGGAGGATGGTATAGAGTTTGTGCTATAGATTTTCTCTCTACTCTTAGGAGAATATTATTTGGAGTAGGATAAATGACTTTTAATGTGTTGACCATATGGAGATTTTTTTTTTTCTTGATGAGTGCTGAATTAGCAGACACCACCACAATTTTTGGCAGGGGGGTTGTACTCTCCATTAATGCCTTAGCTCAGTTGTGTTTTGGTTTTGAGGGATTGTTTTGGGGAGTAAATACAGTCAATTTACCATCCTGTGAAATTCTGCAAGGTCACTTTATGCTGATCTGCCCTGTGTGATTCTGTGGGAACCTGGTGTCTCCTCCAAAAGGGACATAGTACTTACAGGAGGTGAGCAGTAGAGCAAGTGAAATGTTCTGTGTGTTTCATTTGTTTCAAAAGTTCCTTTTGCTATTCTAAGAACATTTGGGGGTGTCAGTAATTGTGGCTTTGGGGGTTACCTCATTATTCTTGGCAGCACATGGTTTTGCAAGACTGAAGCTGTAGGAAATTACCAGCTCCTACTTGTAGATAGCCTGAGTTCCTTCTGCCATGCTGTTCTTCAGTTACATAATGCAGCAAACAAAAACATCCCCACTGTCATCACAGGAGCCTGTGTGTGTCTTACCCTGGCTGTGCTGACATGTTGTACTCTTGAAGCAAAAAAGGGAAAAAATGGTAATGTCCTTGGAGAAGTTTTACAAAGTGATTTATTTCTCAAAACTCCTAGGAGCTGAAAGCTTGGAGTATTAGTGTTGGTTTTTTTTTTTTTTAACCTTTAAGAGCCAATAGGACAGAAGTTTAATTAAATTGTTTAATTCAATTGCTTTTCAGGAGAAATGAGATTCTCTATTGCTGCTGAGTTAAAAATTGCTGACTTCATGGGGAATCATTGAATCTTGCTGTTGTGGTTTAAATAAAGCACAACTGTATTTAAAATGCAGTTAAACTTGAGCAACATACTGCTTTTCCTTTCTTTTTTAACCAATAGCACTGTTTGTGGTAAAGGTGCCATTTTTTTCACGAGAGAAGATTTTATGGCTCATCTTTCATGTAAAAACTTGATAAAGAGGGTCACTTCAGTTCTCTGCCTTTCTCTCCCCATCTGACACTTCAGGTCTCTCCCATCCTGTGGGACAGTAACCTGTGGCCTCAGAACATGGGGCTGCTTTCCTTGGTTCCTGTCTCATGGCACTTCAATTCCTGCATGTTATGCTTTGGCTCTTGAAAAGAAGTGTAGCACTCATTTTCTACATGACACAATTCAGATAGAATGTCCAGAGCTTTCTTCATTCTGTCATAATCTGAAGAGCAGAATGATGGCTTTGATGACAGAAGAGTCACCCCCAGCTCCAAAGTGTCCATGGAAAGGGCATCACTATTAGAGAATATTTTATTTCCTTCCACTTCTAAAAACAAGAGTTATGTGACATTTCTCTCATTCATCCAAACCCTACAAGTTTTCATATTATCTCTGTCATGTTCTAAGATGGCTCAGCAGGAAGCATTTAACCTGAATTAGTGTTCTTTTGTTTCAGGTGTAACAATGAAAACGAGTGGTGCCAGATCCATGAAAACATCATCCGCAAGTCCAGCACCAAATACACAGCCCCCAGCTCCAACTATGGTAAATACCTCCTGGTGCTGCTCTGTCAGAACAGCTGAACAGCTCCTTTAGGAAACAGCTGCCTGTTTGTAGCAGAGAAATTCACTGAGATGTGAGGTTTTCCTTTCGTAGCTAATGACAGATAAATAGGGAAAGTAAATCCTGTCTTATCTGTTTACCTCTTGTAATGATGTCTGTAGTTGCTAATTCAGAGATATCACTGCTCTCCCATTCCAAATGAAGCAGCTGATAGGATACAGTTCAGCTTCATTACAGCCAGTTCTGCATTCATTACCAAGTGCCTGAATCATGGTGATGTCCAAATACTGAATTTTTCTTAATTTTGCTTGTTTGCATATTGAGACACTGTAGTGGAATATGCAGTGCACACTCCCATAGAAGTGATTAAGCACAACAATAAGCAAAGAAAACATTTTGCAGGTTTGGAATTTTACTGTGTGTAAAGCTGGTTTCATTCCCTGCTCCTCCTCCTCTTACAGTTAAAGTTATCCACTAGTCAGCATTAAAAGATCTTCCTAAATTCTTTATACCTTTGAAAACTTGAACAACATGTTTGAACTTCCAAATTTGCTCCAGTCCTTTTACACTGGAATTTTTAACATTTATTTTTATTGATTTGTTTTTAACAGCAAACAAGGATATAAAATGAACAAATTTTCCTGTAAGTGGCAAAAACAGTCAAGGCTGATTTCTAATGAACATGTGTCTCTTGTGTGCTGTGGAACCTTCTGTGCACACAGACCCCCTCATAGATGGTGTTCAAAGGGTTTGGGGTTTTTGACATGGTTTCAGAGCCTGTGTTTTCCCTGCAGTGCTCTCCTGCTTACCCAGCTGGGCAGTTGCATGTCCATGTTTTGGCAGCTTTTGAGTACATACATGCTGACTGTCCAGCTGGCTGGTTGGCCTCCCTATTCCTTCATTTTAAGGGTTTGTGCTCATTTTTTTCATCCCAGCTCCCAGTATTCATTAAATCTATACAATCTTCATGTAATCTGGGTATCTACTTATTTGCCAAATTTGGCTGAAGCCAAACAACAGGCTTGGAAATTTCAAGGGGAGAAGGCAGGAAGTGGGTGGGAGGTAGATGATACTCCTGCTTTTGTTCCCCTGGTAACTTGTCAGAGAAAAATGGTGACTAAATATTGGTCACAAAGCCCAGATATTGAGCTTAGGAAGGAGCAGGAGTTTGAATGGCTCATGCAAAAATGTGCATCCAAAGCAGGGTTTGGTTTGGTGTGTGTTATTCTGGGCTGTGAACAGAGAGGACAGAAAGAACTCTTGACCAAGTGACACTGCAGAGATAAAGAATGTGGAAAATTTCTCTGTGCAAGTAATTCTCATGGATATGTGGAGCTGGTAGTGTTCTCAGCAGGTGAAACTGGGCTTGAATGGCTGAGCTCAGTCCTGATTTTTTTTTTTTTTTTTTTTTTTGTATGGTAATGCTGGACTTCATAATTTTACCAGCACACTCTCTAATGTAGTAAATTAAAAGCAAGTAGAGAAAACAGCTGGACTGAGATTAAGTGTGTAATTATTCCTAGTCCAGCTGTTCAGATGATACACTGAACAACAGAGCTGGTTGCTGAAGTCAGTTTGGCCAGTTGGCACTCCTGAAACATGTTGAGGAACTGCTGGGAATTTCATTAAAATCACCATCCCTCAATGAAGCAGTTAAAGAACTGAGTGGAACAGATACACTTGGAGATTTAAGGTTTTTTCATGGTATAAAGCAGGATTAAAGACACTTTAGAGATGTTCCAGAGTTTTGTGTGGTTGGTGGTCCCTCAGACAGAGGTGGCATTGCTCAGACATGTGTCATAACCTGCTGCATGTGAGGAATAGAAATCATGGAAGTACTTTCTGTAGCCTAGGACAAGTCTGCAAAATTAAGTATTCTGATTGTTAGGAGTTGTATTTTAATATAATTCTGTGTTCTTAACTGATCCCTTATAACTGTTTTGTTTCCTCCATTTCAATTTTCAATTACTCCCAGGGAGAAAAGAACTCTGTGTTTATACATTGTATTAAATTAACTGTGGAGCAAAACATTAGTTTACCGGCATGCTTTGTACACAAGAATCTAATTCTTAGGTCAGAAACAATGAACCTCTTTGGTTTTTTTCCAGGACTTATAATATCTCTTCAGCTTCTTCGTGGTGACATGGAGCAGATCCGAAGGGAAAACCCCATGATCTTTAACAGAGGTGTTTCTGTCACCAGGAAGCTGGGATTTCCTGATGTTATAATGCCAGGTAAACAGAGCAGCTCCAAGCTGAAAACATTGGTCATTCTTTTCTCATACTCTCCCAATCAAGTGCAACTGGGATGGGCACTTTACTTGAGTGAGATTCATAACAGAGTTGTCTTATTTGTCAGTAAATGCCAGATTTGGGGAGGCAAATGCTAAAACATTGTCAGGAACAGACATTACAGTGATAGAAGGTGTTAAAATCAGGTGGATGGAAGGAGATCTGGAAAGACTGCACTGATATTCCCCATGGCCCCTGCCAGTTAATATCCCTCTTGTACACTCAGCATAGAGAAGTTTCTTTTTAAATGCATGAAATTTCTTCTTCCCAACAATCCTGGAAAAAATGAGTTTCCACTTTGCAACCTTGATGTTTTTGACTTCATGTGATCCTTTTGTAAAGAGAAGGTGCAGAGCTGGTTGGATTTTCCCTCTGGCCCCACAGAGCAGCTGGTCTGTGCAGTGTCTTGGCTGCAGCCCTGCTGTGCTTCCTCTGCTCCTCACCTCTGGAGCAGCAGCTGGAGATGCTTCTTGGCTTGGCAGCCCCAGCACAGCCAAGAGTTCATCTAGAGAAGAACCCAGAATGTGGGCAGTCATGCAACCACAAAAAATCTGGTGTTACAGTGGCTTGACTTTTGCAGTGTGGTAAGAAATGGGTTTGCTAATTAGTAGCATTTGAACTATTACTTCTTTGCTGTGATGAGCAAGCCAAAGGATGACTTTACAGCCATGGGAGATTTGGTGAAAGCATAATGGGGAAAGCATCAGGTTTTATTACTCAAAGGGCTGCAGTGAGACATCGGAAGTAGTTGTAGCCTCATTATGGAAGCTCTTCAGAAAGCACAATACAATAGGGAGTAGGTGGGAAGCATTTCTAGAAACTAAAGAGTCAAAGGATTTAGAACAACTTGTGTATATTTACTAATGAGCTTGAAAATGGTGGTAACAGAGCAGTAGAAGATGGGGCTATAAAGCCAATTATAAATTTGGGTTCTCAGTGACCTTATAGCAGTTCCAGGCATAATCCAAAGCAAACCAAATAGACAAAAGATGAATTATTGCAGGCTGAGGTACAGATACAGCAGCTGCAAGGTGATCTGTAATTGAGATCACAGCTGGATGTGGCACATTTACACACCTGTGCAAGGGAATTGATTCTCCTGCAAGAACTGCTTGATCCTCCATTTCTGTGGATAAAGCTGTACCTCAGGTGCTTCAGGCCACTGAAGCTGAAGGAAAAGCTTCATGTCCTCAGTGTTCCCCTGCGTAATTTTTTTTGTTCTCTGGGCCCTGCCCCCTCTGGAAAGTGCACAGTGTGTCCCCTGTGTTTGCTGCTTTGGACCAGGGCTTGAGCAAGCAGGTCAGCAGTGCTCATACAAAGTACTCCTGCCCTAAGCTTTTAAAATTCTCTGTTCATTGCAGCTAATCCAAATTTCCACATTCTCTTTGTGAGAATCACAGTTCTTTTCGGGGAAAACACTGGGGTTTTAAGATGATAACCTGTTTGGAATTGGACTCATGTACATATTTATACACCCACAGGTATATAAGGCCAAAATGCTGATTGATAAAAACAAAGGTGTGAAAGGATCACCATTCTGCTATTAAATGCTTCCTGCCTCTCTAGAGGATCTGGGCACAGAACTTCTCCTTGGTTCTAGGTGTGCTACAAGAGGTTTTCATATATTGAGTTTAGATGGAAAGCTTTAGGCATTGTAAGAATAATGCTTCTATTTGTGAGGAGTACAGTTTGTACATGTCTGTAAACACCAAGTAAGAAAAGCAAAGCAGCTGAGGAAGGGTGAATGAACTTTCACTGTAGTTATAAATGAGGACATTGCCAGAGCAGAGAGGGGCAGTGAAGAGAGGGATAGTCATGAATGGGGCTCCAAACAAAGGCTTTCACTATCTTGGGTATTCTCCAGAATAATGAAATCTCTGGAAAATGAGGAGATTGAAATGTAATGGAACTCCACTGATGCAGTGAACAGTGTTCAGTCTAATTACTAATCAGAGTTTTTTGGAAGTCAAAGGATATTTGATGTACTCAAGTGACAGCAGATATTTGCCTGTTGTTTGCTTTTAAAACAACAGATCCAGTTGGGGTTGGTGTTTGCCTGACATCCAGGATAGAACATTTGGGTTCTGTTACCTTTCAGGTGGATTAGCCCAGCTACATGAACAAGGAATGTCTATTAATTGACTTTGTGCTTATGTTTCTACAGCCAGGATCAAACATTCTTCCTTTATGAGTATTGTCTAAAGTTGAAAAATAATTCTCTGGGGACACACATGACCAAAAAAAGGAAACAAAAACCCCCAAACTAAAGACTGAAGCCTGTCATGCACATTAGCAGTTCTCAGCCATGTCTGCTGCTTTAATAGTTTTTGTCAAACCAGCTCTTCCCTGCTTTGCTTCGGAACTGTTTGTCACTAAACACAGGGTTTCCTCTTCCAGAAAACAGCACAGAAAGTTCATGACTTGTATTTTGCAAGTGGATACAGATTTTTCAGGACAGTGTGAAAATGTTTTTTTATGAATAAATTAATAAAGGCTATGTCACCTGGTATTTCTAAAAAAAGCAGTGATCATTCTGCTGAGCCAAGAAATCTATTTTTTAAAAAGTAAATCGCTCTAGCATTTCAACTTAATTTTTTTTGTCATAGGTTTGAATATTTTCATTTTCTTTTTTAACAGGAAATCCTTTCACATGTGCTCTCCCTAACTATTAAAATTCTGTAGCTGTGTCTCATTACTGTTTTCCCCTCCCTTTTTGTTTTCTGAGCTGTAGCATTAGCTCCCTGTATGCAGCCCTCTCTTTCTGTCCCTCAGATAGGAGCAACATCAGTGGTAGCTGGTCATCATTAAGAAACAAAGTGAAACTGGTCTTTGTGGGTTTGTATCTTGCATGGCTATGCAGAACAAGCTTAATATTCTACAAAACAACCCTTCCTGCCTTCTTTTGTAAAGATAAAATGTTCTTTGTTTCCTACTGTGTTGTGATCTGACAAGAGCATCATAAAGACTTCAGTTATCTCTTTTGGCAAAATTCGGTCAAACCAGCCTGCTGAAGAAGTTACAGTGGGGTTTTATTCATTTGTGGTTTGTTTTTGTTTTGTTTTGGTTTTTTTTTTTCCTTTTCTAAATTGCTCTTGGGTTTAAGGCCATGCACCTGATCCTGCCAATTTTACCTTTCCCAGAGCTGAGAGCAGTGATGCCTGTGCTGCTCCTTGGGGATTGCAGCTGGGCTTTGTGCAGAAGTTGCTGTGCAGAAATCTGTTGCACAGGCTTGGTGTTTGTCAGTCCCCCAAGGACATCCCTCCCCTTGCCCATGTGCTGATAAGTATTCTGTCTTTTCCTTTGATCCTCTGATGAAAAGTGCATGCTTCATCTCTGACTCGTGAGTGATGTTTCTTTCTCTTTTTTCTCTCTCTTTGTCTTAATTTCCTGGCTTCTCTCCTGTTCCTTTCCCTTTATTCTCTCCCCTTTGTTTCTGATGCAGAGATGAAGATTGTTGGGTGTAAGTTTCTGCTTTTCTGTGTAATGTCTGCTTTTTGCTTGCTTTTTTTCCATTTTCATATCTTCCATGGAATGTTGGGATTGATAAAGACAGCGAATCATAACATCACAGGGGAACTTTGGTAACAGGGAGGTGGAGACTTTGTCTCTCTTCATACCACAGGGTTTCAGGCAAATTTAGTAACTGTGGCAGGTGAATCAGTGAGAAACATCTCAGCATCTGTTCAGTCAGTGAGCACAAAGTCATGGCAAAAATACATTGAGGGAAGGACAAGGTAAAATCCATCGGCTATTCTGAGAATGTTCATGGCAAGAGTGTTAACGAGACCAAAAGACATAATTATGTAATAATTATCACCAAAAAGTGTCTGCAGGGAGAATAAAAAGTATTATTGTCATAAATAAACTTGTGGAAATGGAAATTGGAGGAGACAAAAAGGATTAAAAAACAACTTCCTACTACTGAAAGGCAACTATTCTAGGGAAATCATTGCATTTCAAAAGGGCATTGTATAAATTCTGTTCTATACATAGGAGTCAGACAATGGGTAGCAAATAACCTAATAAGTATTGCTTGTCCCTTTTCTTTGAAACAATTGTGTTCTGCTCAGTGAAAGCTGGAGAAGCACACGGAGTTAAACTTGCATAATGTTCTCTTTAGAGAAAAAAAAACTAATTTAATTTGCCATAGAGGCAAGCAGATAAAAGCTTTGTTTCCCCTTACTGCTGTAATATTGCTCACAATTATGTTAATAGTTGCTCACTGTAGCTATTTCAAGAATATAGGCCTTAAAAAAACCCTGCTGCCTGGCTGGTGAAGGGGCAGAGAAGTGAGTTGCTGAAATGGATGGAATGTGATCCCCAGAGTGTGGGATTGTGCCAGCAATGCACTGGGAATGTGGAGGGGCTTCACAGGGCTGTCAGAGGGGATGTCACTGCTAGAGCCAGGGAAAATCACACAGTGGGAGGATGAGACTGCCAACAAGTCCTGAGGGGCAGCCAGAAAGCAGGACAGGGGTGCTGGAGACCCTTCCCCCTGACCCTTGGCCACTTTGTCCTTGTCCCTTTGGTTTGGAGCAGTGATGTGATGAGCACAGAGCTGCTCCTGTCAGCCTCAGCTGTGCTGAAGTCCCTGTCCTTTCCAGGTAGCTGTGTTTGCACTGGAGGCAGCTGCAGCTCCAGGTGAGGGGGGAGTTTTGCTGTTTGGGATCAGGGACCCATCACTGGCCCCCTCCAAAGCAGCAGCTTCCAGGGAAGATCCAGAAAGGGAATGTCCAGGATAATGTGAGAGTCTCAGCCAGGAAGCAGAGCAGTTCCCCTGCAAGGAGCTCGATCAAATACAGCCAGAACAAGTGATAACACTGCACATGAACAGAAATCCTCTACACTTTGTGATTTGCTTCAAAGCTCTTCCTTGCTGGCCCAAGTCCTCACTTTGAGCTGCTGTAACTTGGTTCAGGTCAGTGAGTGATGCTGATTTGCCCTAGTTGTTCATTTATAGATGAGACATAAATGCACAGGTCTGGGTTTTCTTCAGGATCCATTGTGGAAGATACTCTGATTATCCTTTTTGCCCATGCACTCTTCTGTGAAATTGCCACTGTTTTTGAAGAGATGCCAAACCCAGGGGTGTTGGAGAGTCCAGCAGACAGTGCATCACATGTGGGGCCCTAAGTGATTAGGACCAGCTCAGCAATTTCATAAAAATAGACCTAAACACTAATATTCTGATTTTTTTCCTTGGCTGCCTAAATTGTAAAACACTAAACTTTCACCTTAAAAAAATCCAGTATTCTCTAGATAAATAGCTATTTTATTTAGTTGAAACTAGACCTACACATGCAGACTTCTGGGATCTGCCACTTTTCCCCAGTTTGCAGGGATATATTACATGTCCACAAAGTCACAAAACACTGACAGCTCAGAAAAATAACTTGTTAGAATTGAGTGATCAGAAATTTGTGTCTCTTTCTCCTGCAGAAACTTCTGTGAATGATGTACCCTTTTTTGATACAGTATTGTTCTGCACAAACCAGGGGTCATTCCTGTCCTCAGTGTCCAAAATCTTTAGGATCCCTGAATAAAAAGTGTTGGACTGAATGCAGAAAGCTCCTGGAAATTGTTACTATTTTGCAGTACAAGTAACTAGTCAGACTTCCAGTGGAAAAGCTACACACCCTGTCAGGATAAACTCCCATTTCTTCTGCTGGAGGCTAGACAAGGAGTGGCTGTTGGGCTGCTTCAGGTTATTAAGTCTTGAAAATTATAAAAAATTGTTTGGAAGTCTGCCAGTACATTCCTTTATACTGCAAATGCAAAATCAATATTTGGCTCATGTAGCCTTTTCCACCACTCCTTTCTGCCCCCATTACCATTAAAATAGTTTCAGGATTTCCTTTCAGTACAAATGAACCTCCCCAAGCTATAATTTATGATTTATAATTTAAACAACTGTAT
This sequence comes from Phylloscopus whistleri, assembly GCA_017589585.1. Lineage (NCBI taxonomy): Eukaryota > Metazoa > Chordata > Aves > Passeriformes > Phylloscopidae > Phylloscopus > Phylloscopus whistleri. The sequence goes on along the minus strand of JADMLD010000682.1, from coordinate 4,616,308 downwards.
GTTGGACATTGGGCTTCATAACTAGGTTAAAACAGACAAAACAAAACCCCAGTAAAGGTGAAGGGAGTTGATAAAGGAAGAGCCCCATAACACATGAGAAAATGATTTTTTAATATTATAGTGGAAAATACTGTCTGTCAGGGCATTTGATATGGAATTAATGTCAGTAACCATGTGGTTAGAGGTGCATGGAGTATGCTAAAAAGAAGTTTACTTTTGTTTTTAACTGGAAAACAATTGTAGAGAGATGGACTTTGGTGAGGTTTTCAGTTCATCCTTGACAGCCATCCAGCACAGAGACCTCAGCTTAAAATGACATCAGCAGGCTTTGCTCTATAAATACTCTTGGCCCACTGGCCTTGTAGCACTTTTTATTCCTGTTCTGATGATGGGAGGTCACAGCTCACCCAGTTTTTAGCTCTCTGCTGCTGTTTGGGAAGGCCTGAAGCCTCTGTGCTCCAAGCTGAGGTACCAGCCTGATTTTCCCCCAAGGTGCAGGAATTGCTGTCACAAGCACAAGGCTGTTTGTGCAGTCATTTGCATGAAAGTTCTGACATCTTAAACAAGTTCATTATTTGTCTCTTTGTCTCTTTGCCATGGAATTAATGCTGCCAGGCCATGTGCCCAGGCTGGGGATGGAGCTACCCAGGCCAGTGCTGCTGGCACTGAGCTTTCTCTCTGGCCCTGCAGAGCAGAGATTGCAATAAACTGCTCTGTGCTCAAGTATTTGCTCTGGGTTCTATGCTACCCATTGGGGTATCAGAGCTCAAATCTCTCAAAACCACAAGCAAGTGGAGAAAAACAAAAGGCTTGTGAGGCCTCAGGTCAACTGATGTGTTAGGAAAAGGAGAATGCTCCTTGTAGGAAGGTGATTTCCTCCAAAATAATCACCCTACCTAGTGGTTAAATGCTTTTTGTCTGTGTTAGATACATTTATGTCCTATTTTTACTGTATGTAGTGACCTTTTGTATTTCTTGAAGATCCAGTAGACTATTTTTACAAGAGAGGATGCACTGTTATATTTCACTACTTATATATTCACTACTTTTTCCCATCTTTTTCCTTAATTTTTATGCAAATTCACTGGTTTTAAGATCCCTCTACACCCCACCCCAAAGGCTTTTTTTTTTTTAATTAGTGGAGTAATATCCCTCCTGTTAAGCTTAATAGAAGATAAGATGCTATATATAACCAAATGCTGCCTTTAATTTAGGCTGGAAAATGATTTGCTATCTGACATTGGACTTTGTGTAGCCAGACTGCCTTCCAGAAAAGAGGTCATAAGTAGGGAGCTCCAAAATGCTAATTATAGTGAGTACAATTAATTTCTATTAAGATTTACAGCATACAAATTGAAACATTTTTCCTAATTGTGCAAATTGCTGAGAAAAAGGGATGGAGTCTGTTAAGCAGGAGCATTTTCAAAACAAAAGGCCCAACTTAAACCATATTTTGTGATAAATTTTGTATTTCCTTGATATCCCTATAATCAGGATAGAGGTATCTCAGCTTGATTTTGAACCCTAAGATAATTTTCTCTATTTTGGCCTGTGGATTGGTGCATTTGATGCTGTGCTTTGAGAAGCCAAACCACATCCAGTATCTGAGGTCTTTCACTGAGCTCTTGCTGTCATCTTTTCCCTGTTGATGCCCCCTGGCAGCTCAGCCCCTGGCCGGGAGGTGTTCCCAGCACTGCCCCTGCAGGAGAGGGAGGCTCCTGGGGAAAGGAGCAGGTTCTGCACACAGATTCCATTCACAGAGGGTTCCTAGCAGGAAGCACTGAGTGGCAGCCACAGAGCTGGATTTTCCATGCTGAAGGAGTTGTGCTTATCTCCAGAAATAAAATTGAAAGCAAAGGCAGGACTGAAAGCTTCTATTGTTTGTCCCTACAGTAGATTAAGGAACAAGTTCTGTGGGGTTTTAGACTTGAGGAAGAATTTGAAAGTGCTGCTTTGAGGGGCACAAAAGGATGGCCCTCAGTGCCTGGAAGCAAATGCTGCCTTATTTCATTGTGCTTCTGATTAATAGAGAGATTTAACTGCATCAGCTTCTCCAAGTGGAATAAGTCAGACATGGGAGGAGACTCTGCTTTGTTCCATTACTTTGTTATTTAGTGTCTTGGGGCTGATTAACAAAATACTTGCTTTGAAAGGGTTTAAATTTTTTGTTTGGTTTTTTTCCTTGGGTTTTTGTTTGTTTGTTTGGGTTTTGGGGGCTTTGTTTGGTTGGGTTTTGTTTTGGTGTTTTTTGTATTTTTATATATTGCCCTTTAGTATCTTTGCCTTTCTGGCAAGTAGATAAAAAGAAGTGTAAAGTGTGAACCATCATAAAATGGTGTCAGTAACTAAATCTTAGAGAAAAATAGGTGTTACCTGCTGTCCTTTTGGTGTAGGCCTTAGAACTGACCACATTAGTTTTGAAAGCAGTTTCCCAAATCAGATTCTAAAATAAAACCAAACCAAGTGAGCTAGAGTGTGTGAAATTCAGGATAACAAGATACTGAGACACAAGTATTTCTATTTCTGAATGTAGTAATTTGGTCTGAAAGCTCCTGAAAATGACGTAGTGAGAAGCTGGCAAGTGTCCATACTGCCTGCTTTCATATAGCCATGCATATGGATACCAGAGGCCAGCCAGAAATCTAGCAAAAGTTACATTTATAATTCCTTCCTAATCCTTCTGAACTGAATTGTAATCAGGTTCCAAAAAAGGCTGCTTTTATTTTGTTGTTGTGATAAAAGGAAATTATGAAAATATAGAAAATGCTTAAAAGGCTAACTGAACATAATGTGTTATTCTGATCATCATCAAAAATACTTATTTTTCTTACAAGATATTGGAAATAGGAAGTCTGAAGCTAAGGATGTTTTGTCAGGCTCAGCCTGACACTTCCAGCTCAGCTAACAAGGCACAGCCTAGCAGTAAGAGGTTTTTTCCCTTCCCAACTTACATACTTAGAACCAGTACTGATCCCGAGTTCACATTATTAAAGGCATTACTAACAACAGTCTGATTTCTATGCACTGATCTGAAACTGTTCATCCTTATTAACAATTAACTTGCTGCTTGGAATGATTTGGGCATCAGCCATCGTCTTGCAGAACACAGAGAACGATTTGCAGAATGGAGCTGGGACAGCCCCGGTGTCCCCTGTGGAGGTTAAAGCTGTGGCTGCACTCTGTCCCTGCAGGTGACATCCGGAATGACCTGTACCTGACCCTGGAGAAGGGGGACTTTGAAAGGGGTGGCAAAAGTGTGCAGAAGAACATCGAGGTGACCATGTACGTGCTCTACGCCGATGGAGAAATCCTGAAGGTGAGTGCTCCTTCCCCTGAGAGCCTCAGGTGCTCCCTGCAGGGACACATCCTCTTGTTCCAGAGCCTCTGATGCAAGGGAAGCGCTAAAATAAAACTAGCTCCCCTTTTTTTCTTTTTTTTTTTTTTTTTAAGTTGTGAAGTTGGTAAGCTCTATATTTTGGTCAGTTGTAAATTTGTAAGGATTTGGAGCACTTCCCTCATATGAGGGTAGAAGACTTGGAGAAAATACTCATGAACTGAAAAGCCTGTGTGATTTCCAAATGTGATGTCAGTGGCTAAAGTAAAAAAATTTAGAGTAACTGTAATCAGAACTGAGGAGTATATGGCATTTCTAAAATTAAATGTGTGTCATACAACACGATGAAATGTGATTCCAAGGGAGATTCTAAATCCAAGTTGTTGGGTTACAGTACTGAATGTAGTTCTGGAAAATAACTTTGAATAAAATTTCACCCTGGGTTGGCTCCATTCCAGCTGGGGATGGGGATTGTTTATGTTTCCTGTTTTACCTCCTCTGTTCTTTCAGTTTTATTGAAGACAAGGAGGTGGGTGGGAGGTTGTGAATATAGAGAAGTAAACAGGAAGTATTTCAGCATGAACAGCAATCAGAAATAACTTCCCCCTCCCTTTTCTTTTACATCCACTGCAATAAAATGGGCTTTGTAGCCATTACAGTGGAGAATCTAAACACCTAAAAGTGTGTACATTGCCACAATTGTCTGGTTTTAATTGAAAGGAGAGCTTTCATTACTACAACTGCTTGTGGTTTCATTAAAAGTAAAGTGTATTTCTTGTAAGGAATTTGTTCGTGCTTGGAGCTGCTGCAGGAAGATCAGATTCCTTTTCTGCCTAAGCTTTTCAAACTAAGTGGCAAAGTTTTAATCATCAGTTGATTTCAGTCTGCCGAGGACGAAGAGAAATCCCTCAAACTGCAATCAGGATCAGCATCTTCAAGTGCTAATGTACATAATGGTGCCTTTTGTAATGATTACATACAAAAGCCAGATCATTTCTAGACATTATCATGATTTTGGTTGGAATGGTCATTCATGGAGATGAAGTTGGATTTTCATTGTCTTTGCCTGTTATTAATATTGTAAAGTACATTGGGGCTTTAAATGGGAGAGTGGGACAGGCATGGCACAAACTCTGTAAAGGAATTAGAAAAAAATCAGGTAAACGGAGTGTCCTGAGAAGCTGTGGCTGTCTCATCCCTGGAAGTGCTCAAGGCCAGGTTGGATGGAACTCTGAGCAACCTGGTCTGGTGGAGGGTGTTCCTGCCCATGGCAGGGGTTGGAACAAGATGAGCTTTAAAGTCCTTTCCAACCCAAATCATTCTAGGATTTGCCATAAAGGAGAGACTTTACATGTAAAGGATGTTTGTGGGTTTTTAAAATTTAGGCCACAAATTTAAAAGAAACTCTCTGTCCCAATTTTTATGGTGTTGCTCCTCTGGATAGTTGCAGTCAAAGCAGCAAAGACACTTGGTTTGTGTTTCAGAGATCTTTGGTTCCTGATGTTTCATGATGCCTGTGAATGTGGGCAGAATCCTGGGAGTTCATTGACCCTGGAGCACTGCTGTTCCTGGCTGGAATCCTGGTTGGGATCCTGGTTGCTGATCCTGGTTGCTGATCCTGGTTGGGATCCTGGTTGCTGTTCCTGGTTGGGATCCTGGTTGGGATCCTGGTTGCTGTTCCTGGCTGGAATCCTGGTTGCTGTTCCTGGTTGGAATCCTGGTTGCTGTTCCTGGTTGGGATCCTGGTTGTTGTTCCTGGTTGGGATCCTGGTTGGGATCCTGGTTGCTGTTCCTGGCTGGAACACCCTCCACCATTCCTGCCCCGTGGCCTTTCTGGAGCAGAGCTGCCAACAGAGACACTATGTGCAGAGTCACACAGGACAGGAGGAAATGGCCAGGAGTTTTCATCTGATATTAGAGTAAAATCCTTAAACTTGTCCCAGCTAGCAGCACAATCCAAATCTGAATTGTGCCTTTGTGAAGCCCTTAGCAGAACCATGCACAGCATTAATGAGGATTTTCTCAGCTCCTCATTGCTGTTGAGTGTATCTTGATCCAGAAATAGTCCTATTGAAAGGAGTGAAATTACCTCCAGAATGTAGTGCTGTTCAAAAGGAAAATAAGTATTTCCTTCTCAAAATGGTCTTACTCAATTGTTAGTTTCTTTCAATATAGTCTGAAAAATTAAAAAAAAAAAATCCTTTGACACATTTCTTTCTTCTTTCTGTTCCAGTAGCAGGAATAACCTATGAATTGTAAGGCACCCCTTTAACAATAGAAATTTCCTGATAGTTTTTCTAGTTTAGCTTCTCTGCCCTCTAATCCCCCTGTTTATTGGGGTCTCAGGGTCACCAGGTGTCTGGAGATTAGTCTGATGTTCGTGTTTTGCAGATCACAATTTAGAATTAAAGATTTACCAGTCTGCCCTCCTCAGACTATAGACTGTAGTATAACTGCATGGAAACTAAGTTAACAACCAGGAGGAGAGACTATTTATTTATTTGAAGTTCATAGAATGAAACTGCATTCAAAGACTGGCCATTTGTAAGCCAGAGCAGGTGGCTTCTTGATGGAACAAAAAAAGCTCACATTACAATTTGAATTTTTACTGCACCTTGTAGGAGGAAATAGAAATACTGTTTTGTTTGCTCCTAAGAGCCTAATGCAAAATGGGGTTTTGGAATTGCTGTGTTGAAGCCCAGTCATTTACTCTTGCTACAGAATAGAACTGGGATCTTACAGGTGCTCTGCAGTACTGGCACTGCTCTCTACTAACCTGTTGTTATCTGCAACACTTAATTCTTGTTGCTATATTAAAAAAATGTGGAGTTCTGGCTCATCCCATGTGGTTGCTGAGGATTATTTGAGAGGACTGAGTTGTGTGAGTTCAGCCTTCAGTCACTCAGTTTGGATCAGAGCCTTTGCAGTGAGTCTCTGTCCTTGCATTGAATCCCAGAATTCCAGAGAACTTTTCTTCCCTTCTGGGCTCCTTCACAAATTCTGAACTTCCTCAAAGCCAGCAGATTATTGCCAGAGGCTGAATTAACTGGGCCTGGTTAATGGGATGTTGTTGACTGGGCAGTCAGATGTTTATAGATTTAAAAATCAACATTTGGGGTATTTTCTTAGGATAGGATTTATAGATGCCTTGGGGAAATGACCGGTAGAAGTTCTTGTCATCATACCGTTCCATGGGGGGGTTTAACATCAGAGTTTATATTCCATGGGTTATTCTTGGTCTGCTTAGCTTGTTTCTTCCTGGATTCATTAGTGAAGAATCAACAAGAGTCTTCCTGGACATGCTAGAAAGAATCTCCAAGCTGTCTTTTTTCTGCTCGGTTTTATGAGATGTTGTATCTCCTGGATCTCTTTGTTAGTGCTGGATCTAGAGCATGGGTTAATGCTCATATATAAAAAAAATGTGCTTCCTGCTCCATGTCTTCATCACAAAGGACCTTTTACTGTCCTTATTTCAGAACTTCAATATTTATCCTATTTTCCTTCACTTGTACTCTAAGGATGTTTTATTTTCTAAACAATACCAGTTCATGGGATTTTTTCATCTGTATTTTGTGAAGCATAGATTGGGCAAGATCTTTGAGTTTGTTATATCTGAAGGCAGAAATTTAGATCCAGTTGTGTTTTTAGGTGATGAGTATTACACAGAAATTCTTTGCTTACCACTGAGGAAGTAACTTGATTAGAATTTTCTGGGATACTTGCTGAGGCTGGATAGTTGCAGTTTTGAAAGATGAACATTTGTAAAGAGCTTGGAAAGGTCAGTTATTGCTTCTGAATTGAGACACTGAAGCAGAAATCTGCTTAAAGGATCTCTTCACAGAAGGCTAATATTACTAGCGATGGTCCTATTATGTCCTATTTTTTGGACTGAATTGTATATATTTGGACTTGGGTGTTTATTGTGTCTACTCAGTGTTTGATGGAAAACTTAGCTTAAATAATAACTTAAGATACTGAGATTTGTCCAGTATTACAGGTCTCTTAGTTCACCCTTTGACCCAAAACAAAGTTTCAAGATCTCCTAAAAAATTTCACATTTCATCGTGTCTGAATTCCTGCTTCCAACTCTTATGTCTGCAGAAAGCCATGAATTATATAAAGGTTGTCACCGGGTGCTGAAATGATTCCCGGGTGGTGATGTGAGTGTTTAATGCTGGATGGTTTCCTTTGCTGCCAGGACTGCATCAGCCTGGGCTCGGGGGAGCCGAGCAGGAGCGCCTACCACTCCTTCGTGCTGTACCACAACAACAGCCCGCGCTGGGGGGAGATCATCAAGCTGCCCATCCCCATCGACCGCTTCCGCGGCTCCCACCTGCGCTTCGAGTTCCGCCACTGCTCCAGTGAGTGCCCCCCAGCTCCTTCCACTGCGGGATGGGGCTGTCACTGGGTGGGAAGCAGGAAAGAGAGGCCAGCCTGAAATTCAGCAAAGGGGCACTGCTGAGCAGCCTTTGGCTGTGTTTATCAAACTGTGCACGAAGAACGTGGTGAACAATCAGTGCAGGGCAAAGCACTTTGTAGATGTTTGTCCCTGCTGTTCTTTTGCTGTGTTTTTTTGCAGAATGTTTTCTTTGCAGGATAAACAGTTTAGATTTTGCTATGTTTGGCATGTTTGTGTTTGATTTGAAGCTTGTCAGTCCTTCACATAGAACTAGAAAAAAGAAATTAGAATTAGGAAAGTTGTTTGTTCTGTAAGCTGCTTGTTTTCTTTTTGGGCATGTGGAGAAGCTGGTGAGTAATCTTGTATATATTGACAGAAAGGGTATGCACAAATACAGTTCTTTCTATCTCTTGCTGCAGCAAAAGACAAGGGAGAAAAGAAGCTCTTTGGTTTTGCATTCACCCCATTGATGAGAGATGATGGCACGACCTTGTCGGATGATATCCATGAGCTTTATGTTTATAAGGTACCAGTTCTTGCAGACTTTTCACTGCTCATCTCTACTTCATTACTTAAATGAGTAATGGTCATTACATTATCCTTCTCCCCCTTATTAGATGTGTGTGAGGAACAGATTAATAGTAGTTTCAAAATTTTATACATTCAAATTCACATGGCTTGGATAGAGCCTGCTATTCTAGGTGCAGCTCACCTTTTCCATCCTGATGATGATGATGATTTATCTGCTATTAATCCCATCCATTTTGACTTCAAACATGCTGGTGTTCAGGAGCATTCAGCACTTCTAGCAGCCTAAGGCATTGCTCTGTGCCTTTGTAAGATGACATTGTGCTGGATTCAAATGCTTCATGCTGCAGTGCCACAGCTTGGCAGCCCTGCAGCAAGAGATTTGGGCTTTGGGGTTTTTCCTTCCTGCTGATTCACCTGGGTTTATTTGTTCAGTACAGTTTTCAGGCAGCAGCACTAAGTTTACATCTGGAAGATCTGATGAGTTCTAACGAGGCAGTGGTTGGAGACCACTCTGTAGAGCTGGGCCTGTTCTGTGCGTGTCCAGGCCCCCAAGCACAGCTTTTCCTTAGAAGTGTTGGTGTGCACCCACAAAAATCCCAACACAGGCACAGCTGGGGAGCTGCTGACAGGCTGTGGGCATGTGGGATGAGATGGACAAGGTACAAGTGCATCCCTTGTGCTGCCCCCGCAGTGCGATGAGAACAGCACGTTCAACAACCACGCGCTGTACCTGGGCCTGCCCTGCTGCAAGGAGGATTACAACGGCTGCCCCAACATCCCCTCCAGCCTCATCTTCCAGCGCAGCACCAAAGAGACCTTCTCAGTCTCCACACAGCTCTCTTCTACCAAACTGACCCAGAATGGTGAGTTGCTGATCCCTCAGAACTACCCAAGGCAGCAGGAATTAGGAAAGAGAGCAAAAAAATTCCCTATTAGCACTTTTACACAATCCAGAGTTTGTTTTGCTTGGCTTTTACAGAGCAGCTAAGTAAATAAGATTTTTTTACAGCAACGTCCCTAAAGGATGAGCAGACAGGAGTGGATTGTCCACAGTGCAGTGTCAAGTCACACAGGGAAAAATGCAGCCTTCACCCTTTTTAAAGCACTTTACCATTCCTCCATTCCTTCCTCCATTGGCAGTATTGACTCACTCCATATTGTACCTTTTGTTTTCCATTATATATATAAAAATATAAATATGTCATTTCCCAAGAAGTGTGGACTGCATCAAGAGGTGAAGTGCAACGTGATGAATCTCTGGTGGGTCTGGGGTTGCCATTCTTCCCCCAGTGTGTGGTTCTAGCTCTTCTTCCCTCTCTCTGCAGTGGATCTGCTTGCCCTGCTCAAATGGAAAGCTTACCCAGATCGAGTGATGGATATTCTGGGAAGACTGAGACATGTCAGTGGCGAGGAGATTGTTAAGGTACCACATGAAATGACAGCCTTTGGGTGTGTCTGTGATAGGCAGTGGGTTCAGACCTGCAGGCCACTTCTGAAGGCTCCCTCTTACTGTGCTTTTTGATTCACACTGTGAACTTCCACCCTGTAGGAATTGGGATTTTATCAGGTGAAACTGGACAGGAAGATACACTTGAGAAATTGGTGCACAGTCAATCTGTGGGGTCAAACCAGAGCTAATCCTTAGTCAAATGCTCTCAGCCACATGTGCTGGGCCCTCAGCACCAGTGGTTCCAGCCTGCAGTCCCACACAGCTGCTGGTGCAGACACAGACCCTGGCAGGGGCTCTCTGGTGCATCCAGCCAGCAGTGCTCCAGTCTTTTGTCTGCCAGCTCATCATCTCACCAGGTTTTGTAGCCACTGTTGTTCTACTTGATAATCTTGTGTGGCCTGAGCTTCCTTAGGGCCCAGGAACTTCCAAATGTGTTTGAATACTTGTGGTCTCAGCAAAACAAAGTGCATTCCAGATATGCCTCTGATAATCTTAGGTGTGCTGGGAGCTCTCCCTAGGATTTATTTCTGTAAATCTGGAAGTAAAAGCTGATTTCTAATACAAACAAGGAGAAGAAACTGAAGACAAATCCTATCACTTAAGTAGTTTATCATTAAAGCCACTTCACTGCAACTCATTTGAGTGTTGCCATATCTGGAATATTACTCCTCATGGTAACTTGGTAACAGTAACAGGGGGAGCACAAATCCCATTTATATTGGGATTCCTCAAGAATGCCATGTTTTGTACACTTTGTTTGTAGGGCAGTACAAGTATCTGTACCTGGTTTTATAGAGAAAGGAAAAGAAAGCTATGGATTGAATTATTTCATGGGGAGAAGTAATTGATTCTCCCCATAAATCAGCTGTCATTTGGCACTGGAATATGAAGAACAGAATGTAATAACTCAGAAAAAAAGATATTTTATCATTTCAGAGACTTCATAAATTGTTATAATTTATTTCTTGTTGTCCACATCAGAAATTTAAGTAGAGTAGATTAAAAAATCATGAGAGAATGTGCAGTTAATGATCTCCAGCACTCTCCTTCACACTCATCTTTTTGGAGATTGTGCTTTCAGAAAGAAAATCACAGCACTGAGCTGTCAGTGCTCAACAAGCTGTGGAGTTAAGGGTGAAAGAAGCAATTGGCAACATGTAACTTGCCCCAATTAATGCCTATTAGAAAAGCTTTACTTTCTGTCATTTAACAAAAATTTCAATATTAAACATAATTTAATGTACTGCCCAGCCTCAGATTTGATGCTGAACAGTACCTGGGACTCCAATGATTTGGGAATGAGAGGGAGTTGTTTTGCCACTGGTGTCAGGCAGTACTTCCAGTCAGCTTAAAGTGAGAGGAACACTCAGTCACAATTATAAATCAGGTGCATAGTACATATTTCTTATTTTTTGGTTTTCTATCATTTTTGTTTGAAAATACTCCTTGCAAAGAGAAAAAATTTTCTTAGTAAAATCAAAATAAAATCTGTCACATCACATGGGTGAACCTGAAGTGATTTGTCCTTGGCAAGTGTTTCACAAAGATATTATTAACATGTATGAACTAATTAAAGCAGGGGAGAAATAACTTTTTGAATACAATTTAAGTTGAAATTCTTTGTTCATGTCATTTTAGTTCCTACAAGATATTCTGGACACGTTGTTTGTAGTTTTGGATGACAACACAGAGAAGTATGGTCTGTTGGTCTTTCAGTCTCTGGTAAGCTGCTGGATTGTTATTTATCTCATGCTCAGTGAGTTTTAAGTTTCTTATGATCACGTTGCTAGTATTGTGCTCTGTCAAATATGAAATACTCAGCTGGATCCAGCTGTGTTTTCTGTAATGATCTTGGGTGAGGAGGGCAGGCTGACCTCAGCACATCCAGGGGAAGCAGTATTTGCTCTCATGTGGGAGAAGCAACCAATGGTACCTGAAAACACAACTGTGACTGTTTAAAGCAGCTCATGTATTTGAATGCTCCTTAGCCTGGAACACTTGTTTGTGGACACTTGGCAGCAATGTGCAATTCCTTGAGTTGTACTCCCTTCTCCATGTCCCCAGGTGTTCATCATCAACCTTCTCCGTGACAGCAAGTACTTCCACTTCCGCCCCGTGATGGACACCTACATCCAGAAGCACTTTGCAGGAGCTCTGGCTTACAAGTAGGTCTTGTGTTCTTTCCTTTGAGAGGTGGCATTACCAAGCTTGGGAATGGTGGCACCATCAGGATCACAACCTTCCTGGCAGCACTGTCCCCAAAAGCAGAGCTACTCACCTGGAAGTTTTCCAGCACAGATGAAAAGGAAAAGCTCCCAAATGTCACCAGTGGCTGAGCGTGGCCACATTGGGCATTTCTCTTGCCCTTCTGGACTGGCAGATGTTTTTTGCTTTTTTTTGCTTTTTTTCTTTTTTTTTAACAGAAGAGATACTCAGCAGCAACTCATTATCAGGCTGTAGTCTATACAAATGAGCTACCATATGCATTCTTCATCTTAAGGATGTTGGGATACATAACTTGTGTGAAAGCTTAGAGAAGTAATTCTGAAGTAGACAGGTATTCACATAAGATGTTCTGTTTTGTTACAATTTAATTTCAGTAGGTCAGAAATCTAAATTTCACTGCCACTTTGAAGATTCTGCCTTATTTTCTGCTATTTAAAAGTCTTGCATCAGAGAATGAGACCGACTTTTCGAAAGCAGTAACAGTCACTCTTCAGGGTGTTGTTTTTTCTTTCTTTTAGACCATTGCTTTTGTATATCTGAGTATATTCTATCTTTGGCCACAGTAAACTATAAAAAAAGCTAATAATTTCTTTTGATTCTTTTAAGCAATTCACATTTTTGTGTAATTAAAATAAATATAAAAATACTCTATCAATGGCAGGTGAAAGCCCACAGATAATATACAACACTGGAAGGCATAGTTGTGTTCAGAGGGTAAAAGGGTGTTGTGCTTTGTGTTAATTAGCACCTCTTTCAGACAAAACAAATGGGTTTGGTAGTTGGATGTCTGAAATAAAACATGGGTTTAACACAGCTTTGTAAGTTAGTCCAGATGGTCTCCTGTACTTAGCAGAATAGATGCAGGTATTTTCTTTGTGATCTCAGTTTCTAAAAGCTTCTTACTGAGATGAGAGCTGGGATTTCTTATTAAAACAAAAGTATATTTTGGTCTTAGAACAGTGCATTTATCAAAGCTAACTCTCTAGTAACATCTTTTTTATGTTCTCTTAGTGTTCCTCATGGTCCAAGTCAATTACAGATAAATCACTTTCTGTTTTTGAAACTTAAATAAATGTAAATACTATGTAAATTCAGTATCAAGGACAGCTGTAACTGACCACTGAAATAAAGTGAAATGAGACTGGTTTAAAGATCTCTCCCTAAAACCAAAATGTTTGATGACTGTCAAAAGTGGTGCTGAAGGTTTCTCTTCACTGCCTGTTCCCTCAGGGAGCTGATCCGGTGTCTGAAGTGGTACATGGACCGCTCGGCCGAGCTCGTGCGCCAGGACCACATCCAGGAGGCAATGAGAGTAGGTATCCACTGGGAGCTGCTCTCTGTTCCTCTGGGGCCACAGAAGGGCTGGGGTAGTGTGGCACTGGCTTCCTATATTTAACCAGATTTTTATATATATAACCACAATTTTAAGCTTTAGGAAGAGATTCGTTCTTGTGCTGAAAGAAATTGAAAGAATTAAGTCCCCTTAAGCCCTTTTGCAACCCTGTGGAGACTTACATCCATGGCCAGTGCATGAACACTCTATTGATGTGGGCTACACCTTGCCCTCCAAGCAGCAGTAGGTTTGAGGGTATCCAGCACGGGTGCTATGGATCAAAGTTTTGCTTTTCATTTCTGGCTGTGACACAGCTCCATTGTACCATGGGTTGAAGTCCAGGAGTATTTTAAGCAGCAGATAAATGATTCTTTAACTGGATGGAAATCCTCAGAAGTAGCACAGGACCTGACCTATGGTTCTGTGATGGGAGCATGATGCCCCAGGGAGGCACAGCTGTAGAAACACCAGGAGTGTTTTGGTGCTCTTACAGAGAAATCAGAGAATAAATAAAGCATTCATTTAACCATGTGCAATAGTAAGCCAGGAAGTCAGTGTGTTAAGTGCATAAATATAAGATGCCAACATTTGCAGGAAGATGTTTTTCTTGGAGTGAATGCCCACCTGCACCTTCTGTCTCCAAGGGGGCTGGTGTCCTAACACTTGAGTCTGGGCACTTGGAGAACTGGACGCATTGGCAGTGATCAGCACTTGGATTTTGTCACTTGTCAGTACAAATACATGAAACCTCTTCCAGGTGAAGGACACTGCCAATGCCATCATCTCACTTTCCAGATCCCCTGGATCCTATATAGTGCTGTTCAGGTAATACAGGGGCATTACACCAGTGCTTGCTTTGTCTCTGTAGATATTGACATGCTGAGGAACATCTTTGTAATTTTCAACCACAGATTCATATGGAATGGTAAAAATAGGGCAAAGATGCCTTTTCAAGGAATTAGCAACTTTCTCATTATTCTTTTTTTCTATCCTTATATTTCTTTTTTAATTGCAAAAATAGCTGTTAAAGTTATGAGATGAGAGGAAGATCTCTAGCTGGAGTGACTTTGAGGAGGTTTTCTTGCCTCTCAAACCACTGATAAGTGCTTTATGCAGTGCAGCAAAGAGAGATGTAGGATACTGTCCCTATGTGATCTGCGTTTGTGGAACCTCATAGCAGTCCTCTTTGGAAATAGTAAGGACAGGAATTCTGGAATGTCTGTCAGCAGCTGGGGTTAGGGAAGTCAGTTTGTGAATGGGGTACGTTGTGTCCTGGCCTCCAAGGCAGCTCTTTGCTTGCTGGGGCTCTCAAGTGCTGCAACGTGGCTGTTCCCTCTGTGAGGAAGGTCACTTTGCAGACCTGACAGCCCAAGCCTTTCCAAGCACAGGAATTAAAATTACCAGCAGAGTTTGTGCAGACCTGACAGCACATCCTCTGCCACCCACACTGCTGTCACATCTTATTCAGACAGTTGCCTTTGCAGGTACCTCTTGCAGGCCCAAATTCAGGTCTTCATCTTCTCCCATTACAGTGAAGTGATTGATTTCCTTCTTCGTTTCCAGATTTTATTTCAGGCATTTGGAACAAGTTTTTACCAAAGACATTTTCATTGCTAATGTGTCATTACTAGTACCAGATTCTACTGTTGGGGATTTCTGTGGTCTTTGATGTGTTCACCACACTCCTTGCATTAGCAGTTCTTTGACTGAGAAAACAGGGTAGCTCTGTATCCCTTTTTCCCTGAATTATCTGTTCAGTGTAGTGCCCTAAAGCTGGTGCTGGAGTACTCTGCACTCTTACAGTTTCTGGCTGCTCATGTACCTTCATGATGGACATGTAAATGTCTCATAGCATTCTGATTTCAAACGCTGGCATTGGCAAAGAGAGTTCTAGAGGTTTTCTAAAATTTCTTACCTCCCTCAAGACTGCTCTTAATTCTCAAAACTTCCTGTGCAACTTGGAGGAGCTATAGCTGAAAGGACATTTCTACCTAGAACACAGCATCATGCTCCTTTATTGTGCCCTATACAAAGCTCCACAAAAGCTGCATTTAGGAACTGCCTGTGCCTCCCAGAGGACTTCTGTAATCAAGTGTCCATGAATGCTCCACAGCCAGTTTTGCTGTCCCTGAGGAAATTAAGAACTAAGGAACTGTGTCAAGGAAATGCCCTTCCAGCTTCACTTATCTTTCAGCAGAACTATAGATGGGTTTTGCCTGGATTAGGGAACCAACAGCAAGGGCTTTTCTCTCTCAGGAGGTTTTCCCTGAGTCTTTCCTGCTGGTCACAGGGCAGAGGTTACCTGTTACATGAACATGCACAGACTGTGTTTGTCCAAGGGACCTACTTTAATTTGACACTGTCCTTTTGTATCATGCCAAACATCACTGAAGGCTGGGATTTTATCTCAGTGCACTTGTATGTCTTTAGGCACAGATGCACATCATATTTGTGATGTTATAGGTAGCAAGAGCCAAAGTTAGTCCTGGTGCTGGTGCTACCAAGACTTGGTTTGTGTTTTTAGCATCCCAGCCATATGTCCAAACACTGGGAACTCTTTGATCCCCTGCCTGTGTGGCCTCATTGTCTGTGCTAAGGAAGTGCAGTGTTCTGAGCCCTGCAATCTCACCTTCCACAGAGAATTATGGAGGTTCACACACAAATGCTCTGATTCACTGCAAACCATCATCCTCACATTGAAGTTATGAGCCTTCAGATGAGATTCATGGCTGTGTGTACTGAGCCCCTAAAGCAGCTCCTAGGAGCACTGCATGTGCTGGGTGCGGTGTTAGCACAGGGGTGTCAGCCTTGGAGAGCTGACTGGGAACCTACTGGTCTTTGTCTGGAAACGAGCCAGGAATGCAGCTGATATTTCCTGGTAAAGTTCTCTGGTGTAAGGAAGCTTCACTTGGAGATGGTTTAGTACAGAAGTATAAATAATAACTGCTGAATTACCAAAGTTGCCATTATTTCTGGGGGAAAAAAAGGCTGTAAGAGTCAATGGCATTTTGAAATCCATGATGGCTTTATGAGGAATTTCACATTTCCATTCTATTTCCTTAAAGCTGTGGCATTCTAAAACTCACAACATAGCATTGCATACTTGTGCACATTGGGTGGTGGTTCAGTGAGGGACTCTTAGGGGTGCAAAAATATCTCTTGGGAGCAAAATTTGTATTTGAATGAACCTCCAGTTTCCCAGCATTGAAGTGAGACAAGAATATTTTCCATGGAACACAGTGAAATGTTACTAAGGTTTCTGCACAGCCTATGATTGCTGAATCTCCAGCCTGTTGTTTTCCTGTGCTGGATTTTGAGGATATCATCAAACCACAAATGATGTCTTCCCTTAATCCTCCTTTGCTGGTGAATCCTGTTAAGCACTAAGGGAAGGAGTGATGTCTGATCCTGGTGCATTCTGGCTCTGACAGTTGTGCACAGCCAGTTTCAAGGAGGTGTGTGAAGTGTCACCTTGTTGGGCTGGTGTCTCAGAACTGTTGACAGGGCAGTGACTTGTTACAGCTGCTCAGAACAATGTGTTTACTTCATGGTCACTGCTGCCCAAATAAATGTAGTTCTAAATAATGCCATTTACAAAATTTTGGAAGGAAACAGAACAGCTCCTTCAGACACTTCAGTCATTGTGCCAAGTCATGAGAAAACCAGGTGTTTCTTACCTTGACCAAAATTTTCCTCAAATTATGTAACTCAGATTTGTCTCTTTGATGTAAATGCATACTTTTTCTTTTAGTGGGACATGCAAGTAACAAAGATTATTGGTTGAGAATGGGTACTTGCCTAAGAGTAGCTCTTCCTCAACTGAATTATGTAACTTATGAAACCTGTTTTTCATTCTCCTTTCTAAAGCTCAAGAATTTAGTTGTTATGCATGTCGAGTCTTTCCTGGTTCTCTTTAAAGCTCCTTTATTTTCTTTCTCTCTTTTTCTCTGTCTTGATCTCCTTCCTCTCCTGCTCCTTAAGGCCTTGGAATATCTTTTCAAGTTCATTGTCCAATCTCGGATCCTTTACTCCAGAGCTACTTGTGGAATGGAGGAGGAGCAGTTCCGTTCCAGCATCCAGGAGCTTTTCCAGTCCATCAGATTTGTGCTCAGCTTGGACAGCAGGAGCTCTGAGACTCTCATCTTCACACAGGTTTGCTATTCCCTACACCCCTACTGGCAAACCACGAGGCAGCTGTTCCTGCACTGGTAGGAGGTGTGGGCACATGGGGGTTAAATGCAGGTCAGTGGAGTTTTCCCCCCTAACAACCTGATAATGCTGGAAAACAAGACACCCATGAATGGCATTAGACAGTAGCTTTGCACAGGTGATCTGGCCTGGGGGCACTCTAAGAGGAAGTGACTTCTCACATGAGAATGCAATTTTTGCTGCTCACAGAAGTAAACTGCGTTTTCAGGTCTCTCATTCCTGTGTTTTATGGTTGGCTTCGAGAATTTCTAAATCCTTCATTATAGCACTTCAAATCAATGCTTACAGTCACAGCAGCATCACAGTGAGAAGTTCAACTGATGTATTTGCACTCAGATAAACAATTCCAGCTAAAATGACAGTCAGAATCATGTGCAGCCTGACCACAGACATGTTGTGGTGCCCATACTCACATTTAATGCATCATTAAATATGGCCCAGAGGACTTCATGAAGATTCCATGCTGAAGACAGTACTCCAAGTGAGAAAGGATGCTGCTGAGTTTTGGGTTCACTTTTAAAGATCACTGTACTGCATTACATACTTCTGCATTTAAGTTTTAAATGTCAAACATGCTGTTTTATGCCTCTGCTCAGAGAATGTCAGAATGGAGCCCCCAGAGCTCCCTGGTAATGTGAAGGTGGTTTGGTTTGTAATCACTAATGCAGAATTACAGATGTTTGGAACACCTGCTGTATTTTGCCAAAGAAGCAGCTGCTGTGAACATTGCAGCCAAGCAGTGACTCTGCTGGTTCAGGAAGCTGCCAGTGGAGTGATCTCTTTCTTAAGGAGCTGCTCTGAAAGATTTGGGAACAGCTGCTCTAATGTTTTATTTAATCACCCTTTAGTGGGTATAATAAGATGTGCCAGGAACAAGAGAAATTGGTGCACAGAATTTTGCAGACAGAGTAATGTGAATGGAAACAGTATCTTCTGAATGTTTTCCAGTTGTGTTGGTCCCAAATACAGAGGGAGAGTCACTTTGAGGATGGGGGATTTCCCCTTTTTCTCTTTGTTTCTCTTTTTAATTTTTTTTCCTCCTTTCTCTCACTATGATATTTCTTACTTTGGACTTTTGTAATTTGTAAAGCCTGTCCTTGTTGAATCTTTGAAAAGTTTACTTTTTGTTTCCCCCTTGCCACTGTGTTGCCCCCTGATCCCATTGCCCCATAGGCCCCCCAGGCTGGAGGGCAGGCGAGCGGAGCCGGGACAGGTGCCCCACAAAAATCTGGGGGCACAACAAGGCCGACATTTAATTCTGTAAGTAATGTTCCCCAGGACTCCTCAAGTGTCTCGTTGTGGATGTTCCCAGTTAATCTCTTTACCCTACCCCCAACACTCTTTTCCTGCATATAAACTCGAGATGGATGTTTAAGTGGCCGGTACTTTAAAACTTGGAGATGTGGAATATTTCAGTTATTCATGGAGCAGTTTATGGCATCCATACACCAAAACCACAGTACTGAGGGTGTACACAAGATTATATAAGAAAAATTGTTCAGGGGAGCCAAGCATTTGTTTCTTACTTGATTATTAGTTCTGTAAATCTGGAAAGTTGTTAAATACCCACAGAAATGCTTGAGGCCCTGACAAACATAATTTCCCTCACTCGTCCTCTTCTCCAGGATATTTGAGAGATCTCAGTATCTCAGTTTTTTCCAGCAGTGAGAGTAAAACTGATTTCCTTCCTCCCAGGCAATTAGCTTGAAATGAGTAATGTTCCAGCATATTTTAGGGAGTTGTGCAATAATGGGATCCTTCAAGGAACTGTTGAAATGATGTCACATCAGGACAGCTCCAAATTTTCCTGAAGAGATCATGTGCCTACCCTTGGATTGCAAGGGGTTCTACAGAAATCCTTCTGCTTTATAAGTAACAGAAAGTTTAGGAAAACTCCTGTAAGGACTTGTTGGGCCAATATTGTAACTTCACTTGTATTATCCCAAAGATAAAGACAGTGACTGGTTTTGTGGGTGTTACTGCCTTCCAAGAGTACCAGGAGGTCGTGAAACAATTTATACTTATTTATTTTGTTAGTACATTGAAGGTATGCAGGAGCAAATAGGTGACAACACCCAGGAGGCCTTGTTGGGGTTTGTGTAATCTGAGGTGATTGTAAGATTTTGAGAGAGAACGAGTGGAAGAAGGAGCTAAATTTATATTCAAAATAATTTAATGAGTTCTACCATGTCAGTTGTAAAAATAACTTGATTTTGCTCAAATACTATTAAATAGATTTCACTGTTGAAGGAAAAAAGACTTTGCAAAGAAGAAGGCTGGAATTCTATGGATTGGGAGAGTCATGTCAGTATGGAAGGGATACAGAAATGTTTATGCAATGAGAAAACAAAAAAATCTCTGAGGAAAAGGAAATACTGACAGTGGTGAGACTCTGGAAGGGCAAAGCTGAACAGAGATCTGCAGTGAAGTCTGGTAAATCTGAACCTGTGCAGGAAATCACTGGGAGGTTTGTGTGGAGAGCTTTGGGGAAGGGAGGTGGGAATGGCAGGAAGGAAAGAGTGAAGAGAGGCTGGTTCAAGAAAGCAACCATCTAGGAATTTAAATAGTTATAATGAGGATGCAGCTGTGGAGCTTGGGCAGGATGTAGAAGAAGGGAAGAATTTTAAAACATTAAAGGTGGTGGCAGTTCTTTGATAGGACACCAAGTGTGCAGAACTAGAGCATAGGGTGATGCATGGAATTTTCTACTCTTGTGAAAAAATTAATTGAAAAATAGGAAATAAGACATGAAGAGGTTTTTGTTGCTGTTGTGCTGACATCATTTCTGCACTTTAAGAAGCACTTTCAAGGATAGCTCCAGCTTACTGGAAATATCTGTTACTGCAAGAATCACATGCACACTCGCATGATGTGATGCCTCTTTCACGTGGACTCACACCCCACCCCTGCTGCAGAAATCCTGGAATGTCACATGGCAGAGCTGGTTAAAGGTCTGTCAGCAGGTTCTTCACTTCAGAATATTTTCTGAAGAGTTTTAACTGTCTTAAGTAGTCGCTTAGTACAAACAAATGGTATAGAACTCTCTAATCAGAAGCAAGTGTGGTATTAACTGAAAAGAGTAAATCAACAAAAATGGACTGTCTTCTGTTCTCTGATATCTCAATTTTTTTTCTACTTTATAAGCTGTATCCTAAAACACAGCTTTTTGAAGCTGTATCTATGTGCACAACTTATCCTAAGATTTACTATTGCAGCAGCACTTGATTTTTCTATGCTACACGTGGCTCGTTCACTCTGAGCTCCAGGTACCACAAACCACGAGCACCAGCCATAGCCCAGTCTGTAGTAGCTTTGTGCCGATCCTTCACTCCGTGTTCCCGTTGTTGTCACCTCAGTGCCCTGAGCTGCAGGGCGGGCACTGCAGTGCTGAGCTCCCTCCTGTATCCGCAGGCTGCCCTGCTGAACTCCTTCCCTGCCATCTTCGACGAGCTGCTGCAGATGTTCACGGTGCAGGAGGTGGCGGAGTTTGTGCGGGGCACGCTGGGCAGCATGCCCAGCACAGTGCACATCGGCCAGTCCATGGACGTGGTGAAGCTCCAGTCCATTGCCCGCACGGTCGACAGCCGCCTCTTCTCCTTCTCAGGTGAGCCGGCTGCTTGGGTGCTTTTGCATTGGCTTTGCTGCAGATAATTCCCTGCTGAATTCCAGTAATGTTGGTAATTATTTCTCTTGGCAGCATGGTTGATAAATGTATTCATTTGCTGGCTTGGAGCAGGGTGCTAATAAAGCCAACATTGTGGGTTTGATCCCTCTTTTCACAAGGGCTTTCACTTCAGAGTTGTATATTCCATGATCCTTGTGTTTTTCCCAACTTAGAATATTCTGTGACTCTGTTAACTCTGTTCAACACAAATACTTTACAAGTTTCACTATGGCAGGAAATGTTTATAAATCCATCCTAGATCAATTGTAGCTATTAAAGGTTGATAAACATACATTAAAAAATCAAGTCAATTATTAAAACTGCCAAATCTCACTTTACACTTTGCATTGCTCTTATAATGGACAGAAAGAAAACCTACTTTCCAGCCAGTTTATGTCTGAGAAACAGGGCGATAGTCGTGTGAGAAACCCACCAATTCCTTTAAAGTATCTTTAATCTTTATGTTGTAACTTCAGTATTTCTTTAGCTCAGCACTTTAGTAACTCTTTAATTCTTAAAATTTTACTTAAATGTACTTATATTATTGCTTACATATACTTTAAAACCAGAATTTTAAAAAATCTTTAGGAAATCAGTGAAAAATTAGTGAAGATTGTATTTCATATATAAAGGTCTGAATGAAAAAAATTATGAAGGTAAAATGGAAGACAAAAAGCTCCACTGGGTTTCTCTTTCCTGTAGTGAGGACCTCAAGTTAGTGCACTTTAATTATTGTACTCAGTACAAGGTGAGAATGATAACACCACAGAATTTTGTTGAAACCATCCATTGTAAATTTTTGTAAATGTTTCCTTTCCTTACATTTGAAACGATTTTCTTTCATTCAGAGTCCCGGCGCATCTTGCTGCCTGTAGTCCTTCACCACATTCACCTTCACCTACGACAGCAGAAGGAGCTGCTGATCTGCTCTGGGATCCTCAGTAGTATCTTCTCCATAATCAAGACCAGCTCTTTGGTAAATCTGCTACTCGATTTTAATTTTTTATTTGCACCACTGATTTAGTAAAATGAAGAGTGAGACATTTTTGTAGGTTAATGCAGGTTTCAAAGAACCTTTTAAAAACAAGATCGTGCTGTCCACAGGAGAACATCTGAAATGAGGGTCTGGCTCTTTGTGACTCAGAGCATCCTCATTACACAGTGTGCTTGCTGTTAGGAGGGAGAATCGCATACACCCTCACCAGCTTTGACACTGTTTAATTTTATTCATGCAAGCCCAGAACTTAGATGTCAGTGGAGTTTAAAAGTTGTACCCAGCTCAAGGACTTGTAGTTCTGCAAGAGACAGTAACTAGCACTTTGTGGTTCACATTAAAAGAATACTCTAAAATTATCCAATCAATGAAATCCCACTTACTTTTGGAAATTGCTGCTGAGTTTCAACACCCAGCTTTGACGGTCATAACACTCTGATCTCAAATGGTAACTAGATCATGTAAAGCAATGCTCACAAAGAGGGGGTGGTGAAGTTTCCCCACCTGACTAAAGTAGGAATCTCATGATACTAAATATAATTCATACCCATGTGTATTTCCAATTACAAGTCGTGGTTCTGTGTGAAAGGAATGAGATGAAAGGTATCATGGAAATAAGCTAAACTAATACTGCCATGGAATAAAGGTTCCTGAACATAATTTGCTCCTGTTGTGTTCTAGACCTTTGATTATAGACTAACCTTTATGGCTGTGACCCTGAATGTTTCCATCAGAGACTATCAAGGTAACACATACACTGACAGAACAACAGGATCTGGTACCAATGAGGAATTTGATTGTACTTCTTCGAGCTCTGTCCCAGCAAGCCTGTGGTATGGCTGAATGGCTCAGCAGAATGGTCTTTACCAGTTCCATCTCTCCAGTTTCTAACTGCTTGTTCACCACTTGCTGTAGGAGGGAGATGTCGTGGAGGAGGTTGAGATGATGGTGGAGAGCCTCCTGGACGTGCTGTTACAAACTCTGCTCACAATCATGAGTAAATCGCAGTCTCAGGAGGCGGTAAGAGGGCAGCGCTGCCCGCAGTGCACAGCAGAAATCACTGTTAGTAACTAACAATCAGTTTCTATTTCCTGCTTCTCTAACCTCTGGTTCAGTCCCTCACCACCACTGGCACCTCATCATCATCTCTGCTGCATGAATGCCCAGGGCTTTGTCTCTTTCCCTTAATAAGCCACAAACCCTTTCCTTCCTCCCTGCACTAGCGAGGGCTGCAGGAAGCAGTGGAGCTCAGGAAGCTTTAGGAAGCTTTAGTGGACTTCCAGATTATTTTCTTGTTTATCTTTGCAGCTGTGTTTGAGAGTTATGGCTCAAGACTTGAGGTACTGGAGGGCTGTCTGGGACTTCACCCCTAAGGTGGTATCACTAAGGGCTATAATGAGTATCAGGCTGTGACCCCAAAATGAGGATATGACAGTGCTCTGTGGTTAAACCCCTTTGCTTAACACCCTGGAGAACTTCTATCCAGGGTCATTGATTATTTCATGCAAATGAAATTTTTCAAAAGAAATTAAGAGATGCTAAGTGCGCTGTTGAGCTTGGTGGGAGAAGCCACCACTTTACCCAGGCTGCCAGCCTTAGCCACAGGGAAGAAATTTTTCTTTGACATGCAGTGGAAGAGAAGAAAAAGAACAGAATTTTGCTATTCAGCCTTCTTCATTCCTGGATTGCTGCCCTTTTCTATTCTAGCCTATTTTAGTGTATTTTTGTTTGTTGGAGTCTCTAATGCCGCTTTTGCACAATGTAGGATGTTGAGCTGCTGTTCAGAACATCCTTTTTTTAGACTTGTTTTTTTAGCAAATGGCTGAAACCTCAGCAGTGCTGCTGGGGGCAGATGTGCACTCACACAAGAGGGAAGGTTGGATCTTTCCTTGTTAGCTCAGATAACGAAATGTTCTTTGATACAGGACAAGAAAGGCACTGGCTTGCAAATGTCCAGTAATATCTCAGTTTCCTTTTACTGCTGCTGTTTGGCTTACTGCTGTTTGCCACGTGCCAGCCCACACTGCAGAGCACATCTTCCTTTCTAGTGAAGTTCAGCCTTGGAAAGTTTATTGCAACAACCAAAGCTTCTGGGTAATTGTTTGAGCCATTTAGAAAAACAATAAAATGGAAGGCACTGTCCCTTGTATTTGCTCCTCTGCTCAATTTACATTTCACAACACAGTGATATGTGGATTCTTATTAGATATGGCTTAGATTTGTGCATTTTCCAAATTAGTTTCTCTGTTGCAGAAAAAAATAGTGTTGTGCAAGGGACTGGCAGTCAACCAACCCAGTCCTGATGTTTTTGGCACCACTTTGCTTGTTCTCATGGACAGATTGCTTACCTTCTCTGTGCTTTGCTTTCAGATTTATAAAATGGGGGAGCTCCTCTTTGGAAAACACTTTGGGATGCTGTGGTAACTGGTTAGGGTGTATCTGCTTTGCAGAATTACAGAAATGTAATTGTAGCTCATGTAGGCTTACCCAGACTGTGCTCAGGAAATCTGATTGTAATTCTGTCAGTACTGGAGCTTTGACAGCAGAGAACTTGGTGAACACTAATAAGCCATATATTTACAAGCTTCCAGTCACCTTCTGTAGCCCAGCCTGATCCCAAGCTGTCACTGCTTTACTGGTTGGAATCACTTAGTTCAAATAATTGCTGGTCTGTTGGCATGAGCTGCAGTCACACCTTTGACAGACACTGTATATTTAAAGTACCTGAAAAAGGTATTGTCAAACCCTGCATGCTTGGGGGGCGATTTGTTAATGTCTGTATTAATAATGTAAAATTATTTTTTATTAGACTACAACTTTGATTAAAAGACCTTTAAAACTGGCATCTGTGGAGGAGCCTCCTGGAGGTGTATCCCTGTATTAACAGTAACTCAGGAACTGTTAACCTGAAGTATTTTCAACCTCTGTGCATGTCAGCTGTCCCCTCATAGGCATCAGGGCCATTTCAGACCCCTCCCTTTATACCTTCCCCCGGGTTAAGCTTTGTATCTATGAAATTTCAGATTGTCTGAATGAAAGAGTTTCTCATTTGGTCAACAGGGAGAATATGTCTCCTGCCTTTTATCTTTGCTTCGTCAGATGTCAGACACTCACTTCCAGCACTTACTGGACAACTTCCAAAGCAAGGATGAACTGAAGGTACAAAAGGGTGTGATGTTTGAAGGGTGATTCCTCAGAATGGGAGAGCAGAGGGGAATCTCTCCAGCATCACTAGCCCTGTTAATCATTCCCATCCACTGGCACTCTGCTCAGGGACCTTCCTTTCACTTTTAGAATCATCAGTGTAGTGTTGCAAAAACACATTTAAGACCACAGGGCACCAAATTATCTCTATAACAGCAAACAGAGTCCCAGGATAGATGTTGTTGGACATAAAGGATATTGTAATTGTTACATATAAAACACAGGCAGAGAAACATGGTTTTTTTAATCCTGTGAATGTGAAGTCAGTTGTTGTATAGCATTTTACTTCACGTTCAGTATGCACTGGAGCTTTCTTACAAAGGGTATTGATTTTATGCCAGAAGAGAATTTCAAGCCTTTTGGGGGTTACAAATGTCTCTAGCAGATGAAATATTTTTTTGGGAAAGCTCTAACCTTACCACTTCACTTGCTACATGCTTTGTGAACATCAGCTTAAATTATGGCGCTCTCTGAATAGCAGGGGTTGGTGAGGGGCACAGACCTCTGACAGTTTGAAATGGCACATCTCACATCTCACACCAGCAGAACTTCTTACCTCAGCTTGGATGGGGAAGAGGAGTATCTACAGCAACAGCCTGTTTAAAAGGCAGACTAATCCTATAAATAAAGACAAGCTTTTATATAAAATGATTTTGTTTAGCATGGCACTCAAATATGCACAATAAGAACAACAAAATGTGGCAGGAGCATCTGTTATCTTAACAAATGAAATGGAGAAGCAATGAGAAGTCCTTTCTGGATAGACTTTCAGCTTTTAAATATTTTGTGTGCATATAGAGAAACTGAATAAATCAAGGAGATGAATTGGAATGATAAAATTCTTATCTTTAGGTTGCAGGGTTCAGTGTATCTCAGGTTGATAGTTATCTGAGATTGCTGCCTTTCTGGTAACTTTCAAATTGCTCACAGGAAAATGATTTGGTAAATTAATTCATAATAAATTTTAATAGCTATTTTAAAAGCCATCTCAACTATAGTTCTTATGTCAGACTTGTGGAAAGGTCATTGAACTAAAATTTGTCTTTATGTCCAAAAGAACTGATCTAGATCTGATGATCTAAGTATATGTTCCAAGAGTACCACAAAGGCTGCAGATTGTATATATTACTCCCATCAAATATGGCTATAATATTTCCAGTAGTTTTTCTGGCATGGAAAGGCATTTTATTCACTTACCACTGTTACACTTCAGGCAAAACAAGGCCAGAAGTCAAGGCTTCTAATGCCTTACTCTGAGCTCAGTTATACCAAGATGTGAATCACACACCCTCCATTAAGGCATAATGGTAATATAGTTGT
This sequence comes from Phylloscopus whistleri, assembly GCA_017589585.1. Taxonomy (NCBI): domain Eukaryota; kingdom Metazoa; phylum Chordata; class Aves; order Passeriformes; family Phylloscopidae; genus Phylloscopus; species Phylloscopus whistleri. Next base: position 4,589,644 of record JADMLD010000682.1, on the reverse strand, counting down.
GAAGAATCCCTGCTCTGCTAATTTCTCTGCTAATTTGATTTTGTCTGGAAGGTAAACAAAACAGCAAAATCATAGTTTGCAAGGCCAACACCTTGTCACGTTTAATCTTTGCTGTTGTTCTGTACAGACATGGAGGTGCAGGTAGTCAAAAACCAGAAATATCTTCAGGTTTGGGGAATTTTCTTTTTTGGAAAGCAAACATTCAGCTGCATGTATCTAAGAGCTCTTTGCTGCTGCGTGTTGCCAGAAATGGAGTTTTCTGTTACTATTTTAGAAAGCTTGTGTAGGAGTTTTATTGGGCTTGGGGGTGTGGTTAGTTCTCAAATTGGGACAGAAGTCCAAAGAAATTTGGACAGATAAATGAATAAAATGAATGCATAAAAAAGTGTTTATGAATACAGTATATTTGAAAATAGCTGCAAATTGACACTGGAACTCTGGGTGATAGTATGAGAAGTGAAATACAATTATGCACATAGGGAAGATTTTCATCTCCCTGTAGAACTGAAGATTTTAAAGAAGCTGCAAATTGTATATTAGATGCAAACAAAAGGAATAGAGCCATATTCCAATGTATGTTGCTTCCATGTTTCCAGGTGAATGGCCTTGCAACACAAAACTCAAGTAGAGCACACCTAGCTTAATTGTCTTTCTTACAGTCAAGAAAATAGATTAATCTGCAACTGCTGCGGATTTTTAATTCTTTTTCCCTATGTGACAGGAGTTCCTCCTGAAGATTTTCTGTGTGTTTCGGAACCTGATGAAGATGAGTGTCTTTCCTCGTGACTGGATGGTGATGAGGTTGCTCACCAGCAAGTAAGTAGAGGAGCAGGTGTGAAGTGTTGCCATTCTGTGGCAGCTAAAGCCTGGGGGCAGTGTTTTTCCTCAGCCTGAGATGTGAGGATCAAGGCAGGAACTCTGGAGTGCTTGTCCTCATTATGCTGTTGTTGTAACACTCTGGATCAAACCTGTGTGCTCGTGGGTTTGTTAAACTCCACCAGTATTCTCAGAGCCTGGAGTTAAAAGCAGAGCTGAAGGAGCTGCCCTGAGGGTGAGGGGCCGAAGGGCCCAGCAGCTCCAGCACACAGAGCAAGCCCAGCTCCCCACACCAAGGGATGTTTATGAGCTTGTCACTCCCTTGGCAGGGAATCCCTGCACTGAACATCGGGTTTTTCCCATGAACATCCCCCCTTAGCCAAGTGAGGAGAGGCATTTGGGTTCTTTGGAAAAGGGGGAGCAGCCCCCAGCCATGACACCAAAGCATTACACAGAGTTCCTTCTCCATTCAGCTGTCATCTGCCACTTTAATGCTCCATTTTACCTCAGTTTCCTGCTTCTGCTGGGTTAAGTACTCTGTTCTTTGGCTTGGCAGCACTGTTGAACACAGGTGGCTGGAATTATTCACTGGGTTCCTTAGCTAAACTAGCTGTGGAATTCCCACTGACTGAATGACAGCTGGAGCATTCCTGCTCTGAGGAAACCCCATGGAAATGCTCCCAAAGGCTGCCTGCCCAGCTGAGCTGAGTGCTTTGCAAGTCCACCCTGCTAATGAGAAGTGAAAGAAGTGGATTTCAGTAATTCAAGCGTAAAGATTCAATGAAGTTCTGTAAGGAAAAAGAAATCCACCTGAAACAGTAGCTCCCTCAGATGCTGCAGGTTACCTGTTCCCTTGGGCATAATTTTGCCACAAAGCTTTAGACTGACAGGTTTAGCAGTGCTGCTGGAGTATTGCTTGCATGTGAATCAGAGATGTGCTCTCTACTACTACTGCCTTATCTACATGCCATTTATTAATTCCTGAATTTAATATGTGCCTTAATTGCCTTTCACTAATGTGTATGTAGCCACCAACAAAAAATAACACAGGATCAAATACTGGCAAAATACTCATAAATATCTTGTGTTGAATGAGAGTGAGACAAAGCACCATTGTAGAGACAGTGGACAAGGACAGCTCAAAAATTTTGAGCTACTGTCCTCTGGGGAAAAAATCTTTCTGCTTAGAACAGGAGAAAAAGGAGTGTATTATTCCATTTCCCTGGTGATCATATGGCCCAGCCATGCAAAATAGACAGGATTTTAAATGTTCCTGTGTAAATTCTAAGAGTTAAAATCATAGTGAAAGCTCATAATCTTGTATTAATTAGTACAAATTGTTCATTAAAACATAGAACAGTGACTTCTGTGTAAATATAGATTACACAGAGAATGCTCTTCTCTGTATCTGTAGTAAAACCAGCACCAGCAACCACTGTAATATGTTGTATTCCAGATTCAAATGTTCTCTTTTTGTTTTCTTTTCTTTGTTTTTGGCTGCAGTATCATAGTTACAACAGTTCAGTACTTGTCTTCTGCCCTGCATAAGAATTTCACAGAAACGGACTTCGATTTTAAAGTAAGAATTGATTCAGAAAATGTTCTGACATCTTTTCAGACCAGCAGTAGCAAAGGAACAGGAACTGCCCTCTGCATTAGCTGATGAGATTTGCAGCATTTATTAGAGTGTCTGTCAGGAAGATGACCTAACTGGCAAAGGACAGGAATGGAATCTGCTGTGGAATTGATGGAAAGCAGAACAGATACAGTGTGAGATCAAATCAGGAAAATTCAGTCCCTCATAAAGGAAACAAGTAATTCCATAAGCATGGGGCTAATGGAGAGTGCTGTCTTCCAGACTGATGAATAATGCAATGTAAACTCAGGCAATGCTTTTCCTGAAGTTGGAGAATTCATGAACTTCCTCTCCTAGAGGTGTCTCTGGCTTATGACACAAAACCTGGAGGAACACAATCCTAGGGGATGTTGTCCCTGTGTCTGATGTAGCTGGAGATGGGCAGCAGGTTCAGTGTTAGTAAGGAAGAGCTGCCAGACATGCACCGAGGCACAAGTGCACGCACCAAGCTGGCAAAAACCTCATCTGTCTGGGAAAACAGACCAAATTACAGGGGTCTAGATCATGATACAGTCTGATCTCTGGGGATTCTTGACAGATAAAATCTGTTCAACCTACAGAAAAACAATTTCAAAGTTTGCCAATGTCACCAAGTTTATTCATTATTGAGCTCTTGTGCAAAGAGGAAAACCCAGTGGCATTGCTTTTGTGGGGGTTTTAATTTCAGTTCCTATCAGATTCTAAATAATCCATTTGTACCCTTAAGAGTTAATTTGTATCTCCATAGTAAGAGACATATTGATGAAGTTACCCCTTGATAACCAAAAGGAGTCTGTGTCTTTCTCCACTTCTTTAAAACTTACTCTTGGAGGGTAATGTTATAAAATTCCTTCCCTTGTCACAGGTGTGGAACTCTTATTTCAGCCTGGCAGTTTTGTTTATAAACCAGCCGAGTCTCCAACTAGAAAATGCCACACCACCTAAGAGGAAGAAGATTCTGGATAAGTAAGGATATATTTTGTTGAGTTCCCACCTCAAAAAAAGAGCTTTATTTTCCTACCATAAGTATCTGTGATTTATTATGAAACTTGGGATGTGGAAATGCCTGAGAAATTAATAACTAGATCTCCCAATACAGCAATCAGTGATTAGTCAAGTTGTTTGATATTCTTACATTGACATAAATGTAAATTGATTTTTTTAACCATTTGATTATTTTTTCACATCACTGCCTTGCAAGTTTTTGTTCCCTGGGCAGCTGTGTCTCTGTTCTCTCTCAGGTATGGTGATATGAGAGTGATGATGGCCTATGAGCTCTTCAGCATGTGGCAGAATCTGGGTAAGCCTCTCCCTCTCTTACCTGACAACCAAAGCCAAAGGAAAACCCTGTTTCTGTCAGATTTTTAATTTTTTAATGTTTTATGGCATCACAGAATCCTTTGTTTCTCTGAAGAGAAGCATTTCTCCCACCAAAACTCTCTTCTGCATTGCATTCTAGAGGAAAATAAAATGTTTGCTGATAGAGATCACAAATACAAGGGTATGAGAAGGGGTGAATCACCAAGAGAGCAAAGAAGTGACACAAGTCAGATTGGATAACTTAATAATGTGTCAGCAAAATATTCACCAAGCCAAACACAAACATTTTACATGTAGGAATATAGGTAGGAGTTGCTATTCAAAAAAAAAAACAACAAAGACAACAAATGTACCATGCTGATAGTCAGCTGAAGGAGAGCTACCTGTAAAATGTTATGAGTAAAGGAGATTTTGTAATCTTTGAGAAAATTTGTAAGAATCTGGAGTAAGAGAAGAGGGATCATATTACTGTTACAGTGTTTTCCCTAAGTGCACTTGATTCCAGGTTAGTTTGCCCAGTCCTGCTTTCTACAGCTAAAAGAAACAACAAAACACAAAAAAAATATAAACCCAAGGCAAGCTGAACAAAGTTCAGACAGCAGTCAGGAAGACTACAGAAGCAAGAAAACTGAATAAGCCTGATTTGTCTTGCACAACTAAAATGATACAGCCAGAACTGGTCATAGTTCAAAGGATCTGTGTGGAGAATAGAAGGTCCTCCAAGGTAACAGAGATCCAATACTCAGAAAATGATGCTGGAAAAACTTGACTGAGAAGCAAGAAGCCAGTTTTAGATGTGTAGATGCAGACATTTATCACTGGATGCTGTTCCAGATCAGGCTTTGTTGAGTTTCCTTCTGCAACAGTGCAGCAACGTGGCTCAGGAGAGTTTGTCAGCAAAGTGCCTCAGGTCCCTCCTGGAGCAGATCCACTTGGTCCCAGTCAATGGCAGTTGGAAAATCGAGACAGCAGTGAGGACCAGAGCTCTGTAGTTCCTTGAAATCTAAACATGCTCTATTAAAAACCATTGTTCTCACCAGCCCTTTCAAAATCTTCATGAATCAGAAGTACCCCTGGCCTCTTTTCCCCCAGTTAGTGGGTTTTAGTTCAGTTACTTTTGACAGTTTGAATTCCTTTGCAAGTAAAATGCGCTGACAATTTTTGCTGAAGGCTTTCACAGTGAAATTAAAAATGGTCTTAGAGACTTTGCAAGAAATGGTGTAAAGCAAACACTGATTTTTCATCCCCTTTCAGGAAAAGAATGTTTGCTTTTGTAATGCTCATGCTTACTACTGTGTAAATGTCATTATTGCAAGGGTTCCCTCTCCTCTCAGTGACAGATAGCAAAGGCTTTTATTTAATTCCAGTTGTTCTGTGTTGTACAGGTGAGCACAAGATTCACTTTATTCCGGGAATGATTGGCCCCTTTCTGGGTGTTACGCTGGTTCCACAACCAGAAGTCCGGAATATCATGATCCCGATCTTCCATGACATGATGGACTGGGAGCAGAGAAAGAATGGCAACTTCAAACAGGTGAGGGCACTTCCCAGGCTTTCCTTTTCTTGCTCTGTCTGTCTGCAGTGTCCAGCTGGAAGTGAGGAAGGTTGTATTTGTTGATCTGTTTCTGACTGTGAAGATGTCAGAACGCATATTTCTACAATATACATAGAAAATTCGAGACCTAATTCACAGAACTATCTCAAGACCCCCAAGATTGTTTAACTAATGCAAACTGCATTTCCCATGAATGTGGGGAAGAGGAGGGATGTGCTCAGCACATCACAGATGAGGAGAAGAATTTTGTAAGTGCTGGGCTATCACTTCTCCCCGTGGTTTCCCTTAGATTATTAGTCAGCCATTAAATGGCTCAGACTGAGAACCAAAAATGGGAATATAAAGATTTAGCCAGTCTTTGTGAAAACAGTGCTCTCTGCTTCTCTGTCTTCAATTTGCAGCTACGAAGTGGTTTTGTTTAATTAAATCATTATACCATGCCTTGGAACAGACTTTGTAGCTGTTTTTATTTTCAGAAATTGCAGCAGCTCTCTGAGAAGGGTTAAGTCCAACAAGAGCTCTGCAGTTTCCACCTGCTGTGAGCTGTGATTGCAAATCAGGGAGAAAAATCTTCATCATTCTGTTTCCCAGTCATGGTCAGAGAATTGCTCAGATTTTCCACTGCAAACCATATCCCTGAAGTGCAGAGCATTGCTAAAGAAGGATGGGTTTGGTCTGGATCCTCGGATGACACTGTTTCATTGTCATTGCACTGGGGCAATACTGGGGGCCAGTATCTGCAGAGAAGTGCTCTGAAGGAGTAAATCACCATTAAATTATCATAATTCATGTCATTAATTATTTGCACAGTCATTAAAATGCCAGATCTAATCTGTCATTCCAGGAGAAGAGCAGACCTTTCCCATAACCTGATCTATTAAAGGCTGTGTGGAAAAGTATTACCAGGAGCTTGTTTTTCTTCCTCTTCAACTCCCATGATTGCTGCAATTGTTGTTATTTACTATTATTATTATTGCAATAGCATTTTGATCATAGTCCTCTTTCCACTTGTTTTAGCATAACAATAGAACAGTCTTTCTTTGGAATTTACAGTAATAAGCACCCACAGTCACCTTTGAGTTTCTATGCCTATTTATATTTTCTGTATCAAGATGAACTCTTCATAATCTTAATTTAATTTTTATACTCACTAATGTATTTTAAACTACAGCTCCAAGAATTTCTTAAATTACCTGTGGAACAAATTTCCACACTGTTTTATGAAGAATATTTTGTAACTTTCTAAGGTTAAAGATGAAATAATCATCTGTATTAGTGATTAAATAAATGCTTAAGTACCCCAAGAGATAATAGACCTCATTAACATTATCTGCTGGAACCAGGGAGTTATTTGCTTTGCAGTATAATGCTGGATAGTTGGACACAAGCATTACAGATTTCTGTTGCCACTGTAGAGCACAAACAAAAGGAGGGTTTGTTTTTTTTAATTCTGAGCTTCTCTTCACCTTTTATATATTCAGTTGTTTGTCAGAAAATATAACAACCCTGAAAATTCATTTTCAAGCCCTTTTTTAATTTTCTTTAGTAGTTCATGTTTTAACAAGGTTATTTTTTCAGCAGGGCTGGATAACAGTACAGTCTGATTCAGGGATGAAATCAGATCTCCCTCTAATGATTTCAGCAGCAAGAGCACCAAGTCCATTTGTGAGCCACTGGCTGATTTGCTTTTCCTTCCCATCTTTGCTTTCTTTGCAATTCGGCAGCTGAAAAATGTAGAGAAGCTCAAACTATGGTTGTCTTTAAATAAAAGTAAGCCATATTTCTGCAAATAGTTTCAGCCTTCAGGAGCCTCTGTCTTCACCAGTAGTGAAACTGTCTTCTGCAAGATTTCTGACTACATGAAATTGTTTTGTGTAAAGTTATCTACGTCAATTTCTGCACTTGAATCGATTTTATGAGAATATTTGATATCACACTTGATAGTTAGGATTGAAGTTAATATGTATTCAAAATATTTCTAAGAGAAACATAATGATGCTGGTGTGGCCCTTTACATAAGTGGAAGAAAAAGCAGAAGTGTCATATAATCACAGAGAGGCTTAAAAAGTGGGGTTTAATGAACAAATAATCTTCCAATATAATGATGCCTGGGTGACTGCAAATCAATTACACCAGCAGAACCATCACAGCAGAGCAGTGGTGCTGGATTTTCTGGTGTAGTTCAGGATCAGTTTACCTGATGCACTGATTCACTGGAAGTGTGTCTGAGTGATGGATTTGGTCACTTCTTCCTGCAGGTGGAAGCCGAGTTGATCGATAAGCTGGACAGCCTGGTGTCCGAAGGAAAAGGTGATGAGAACTACAGGGAGCTCTTCAGCCTGCTGTAAGCTTTGCCAGTTTGTGCTCCTCATGTTGTGCAGGGCCACTGGAAGACTCAGGCACTGATCTGTGGGGAGGGCAGGAAAGGGCTTCCTGGCAGCTTTCCATGGAATGGCTCAGCAAAGTAGTGCTGAAAGTAATATAGAGACCTAAATTATTCTTTGTCTTCTCTCTGTGACATCTAATAAAAGGCTGCACAGGTTATCATCTTCCTATCAAAAATTCATTTGCTGGAGGAGCCAGGGCCCTTCTCTTTCCGTAGCAGTGAGTGAGATCCTGGCCTCAGGGTTGTTTAAAGGGACAGTGTGCTATCTACTGAGTCAGGCCTTGTTAGAGCAAAGGAGATTTTCCTCAGCATTTTCCTTTCCTCCTATTTTATAAGGCCATGTGTTGGTTGGCTCAACAGTGGCCAGTTGCTTCCTCCAGAGTCCATTGTGACACTGTATTTCCACTTCTTTTCACACCAATAATTCGTACTCAGAAGGATAAACTTGAAGATTTTATGTCTGACTTTACCCTTCACTACCTTTGATTACTGATCTGTCTCCAAATTTCGAGTGTTCCTAGTTTATTTCAGAAGGAATTATTTTGAACTCTTGACAGTCCAGACCAGTTAACCCAATTTTTTTAATACTCTAGTGAGCCAGAGAGATCATTAGCAGAATTTTAGCAGTATATTCCAGACAATTGTACGTGGCCCCAAATAGCACACTGGCTGTTTGAGGCATAAACCTCAGTTTTGCTGGAACCAATTATTCTATTTCTGAATTTGCAATTGCACATTCATTCATTTCAAGCTAGATAAGCCTGCCCATCCCATGTGCTTATCCTCAGGAAGTATGGAAATGTATTCAGTTTGGATTTGTGTATATTCAGCCTTGGGAAGTCTTGGATTTTATGTGTACAGATAAAGTAAGTCTATTTCAGGGATAAAGGAAAGGAAATACCTGTTCTTTTTTTATTCACGTGGCAAGAGGAATAGTGTGCCTTTGCTCCAGCTGAAGACATTCATTACATGAAATGTTAAGAATTCAAGGGCTGTAGCATTTTGCTCATTTTTAGATGATGGTGATTGGATGCATTACCAAGAAACACAGCCTGGAATTCCAGCAACCAGTTAGTTTATATTTTCCACTGAGATGTCTGAGAACAATATGAGGAAACCATTTGAGGAAAAAATTCCACAAATTAGTAAATGCTGTGTGACAAAAACAGTTGACCCTGAGTTCTACTGTCTCAACTATACTGCTGAAAAGGGAATTGGCTCCCTCAGCTGCAAATCATCCCAGTACTGAAGAGTTTGCCTCTTGGAGGATGTGACACCCAACAGAATTTCTTTCCTAGAAGTGGCAAATTCTTTGACTGGAAATCCAGTTTCAGGAAAACTGGCATGTAAAATTGCTTTCTTTCTTCACTTTTTAAACACAGTGTTCATTGTTCTTGTTTCAGCCTTCTCTCTTCCTTCACAACTGTGTGAGATGGGTGCTCATTGTACTGTCTATGCCAGGCAGGAGCAGATTACTTTTATTTCCAGTTTAAATACAATGCAGTTCAGGGTTGGTTGGTTGCTAATTAGAGATGAAAATTTGTGGAGGGATGAGCAAAGAAGAAATATGGTTTGGACTCCTTTTCAGTTTCTGACTGCTGCTAGCAGTATTTAAGCTACAGATAATAATGTGGGAATTGAGTATTGCCATGAGTGTTGCTCCTTTTCATATCTGTTAAATGGCAATGTGAGGATATTTTCCCTTCTCCTGTCAGTTCTATAATTTCCTTGTCTTTACTTCATGCTGCCTGGAGTAGAACCCAACTCTTTGGGCCTTATCCCAGGTAAGATGCTAATTCTTCTGGAATTTGTTTTATGAGGGAGAAACTAAGTTGTCTGTATCAGTCTGCATGCACTGTACCATTTCCCTGGAAGCCTCACCTGCTGACTTTCCATCTCCAAACAGTTTGCTGGAGAAGATTGAGCAGGAAACTTGGCGGGAGACTGGAATCTCTTTTGTCACGTCCGTCACTCGTCTCATGGAGCGTCTGCTTGACTACAGGTATCTGGCACCAGCAGTAACGTGTTCTAAGCATAGGAAGTTTGTCAAGACGTGGTTCCAAATTCCTACAGGCAGTATTTTTATTGACTATCAAGCTGCATACATGCAAGCCAACACATCACTGCTGGGTTCTGAGCAAACATCCTAGATCCTCATCTCGAGCTCTCATTCTTGTGTGCTTGTTCCTGATAGCTTTGTACTGAGGTTTATTCAGGTTGCTAGAACATTAATTCCTTCTATCATTGAAATAATCTCACCTAATTCAGCAAAATAGATGTTAAATGCAAGAGTGATCCCCAAAGCCTCATTGAACCAAGGTGTGCTGAGTGCCTTATCCAGGGCTGGAGAACTTCCATCTGGGAATTCTGACACATCACCTGGTGGCTCATGAGCAAGATTTCACTATAAATTAGGCAGCCTTCATTTAGTTTTAAACTGAAGTTTGCAGGACTGTTGTGTCAATGCAGCTGAGCTTTGACTTAGTTAGAAGGAAATATTTTAACTTTAGATTTATATATACATACACACTCAGAGGGGTTTTTTAATAATAGACAATTTGAACCTATATAGAACTGCCCCAGATATTTCTATCTTTAGCCTACTGACAAGAGTTCAAATAGTTTTTGCTGCTGCTGCTGCTGCTCATTAGAGGTGAAACCCTCTGACTAGAACACTAGGCTGGGTGTTCTGCAGTCCCAAATCCTTTTCTGTGCTTTTTGGTTTGCTCTTTTTGTTATCCCTACCACTTTGATCCAATCTCCTGGTTCTTACCTGGCAACAACTGCTCTACAACTACTGTGCACAACCAGGTACTGGAGATACTTTTAAAGGGAATGCAGGGGAGCTGCTGGGGGATTTTTCTGGGAGGCAGGGTGGGAGGTGTTGTGTGGGTTTGGTTTCTGTTTTTTGTTTTTTAATGATAAATGTCTGCCAGCAAGGCAGCTTTGACACACAGATATATATTTCCATGCTTGAATTTAGAAACACATACCAGTTTTTAATTGATTTTCAATCTGCAGCTGATTTGTCATTCCCAGAAGAGGGAACTGGAATGTGGCATTGGAATTTGGAAATACAGAGGAATTTCTTAGAGTCCAGCTGCCAGTCAGTAGCTGTAGTAGTTCTCAAGATGATTTCCTGTGTCACTGCTTTAAAAATTTAGTCTCTTGTACTGTTTGAAAAGAAATAAATTCTAAATATTCCAGAAAGAATAATTTTGTGAGTTAATTTACCTATGCAAAAGTTAGAAATCTAAGCTAAACCCCTCAGGTTGTATCCTTGTGTGCCACACCACACTGCAGAGCTGTGGAAGCCAACCCTTTGACTAACACTAAATGTTTACATCTGGATAAATAAGAGTTTTTTACTTTTTCAGTAGATCTTGCATTCAGATTATTTTTGAGCACTATCATCTGATTTTTGTTCAGATTCTTGTAAGAAATGAAGGAAATTTCAGGTGCTTGTTCGCAGATGCAAACTTGTAAGGGGACACTCAGTTCTCACATCATCTAAGTCCCAATATGGAAATTTTTCTCAGAGGGACTTTATAAAGTGAAGTATATGATTATCTGTTGTTTGTCGTCCAGGGAGACTCTGGAAGATAATAAAATAGCTTCAAATTTATTTTTAAAGGACTGTTTTGGCAGATCTTTGTTTCAACATTGCTCTGCTTTCTTAGGGACTGCATGAAAGGAGATGAAACAGAAAACAAGAAGATTGGCTGCACTGTTAACCTTATGGTAAAGGTGTTTTCTTGATCCCTTTGTGATACTGTGCAATCTTGTTGAAACTGGGATGGGAAAGGCTGGGATGGGAATCTGTGTCAGGCAAGTGTAGCTTCAGAATCCAAGCACTGGGATGACAGAAGAGAATGATGAGGATTGTGAAGCTCCTCTGGAGGCCTCTGGTCCTGCTTGCTGCTTAAAGCAGGGCCAGATAGGTCAGGCACCTCAGGGCTGTGTCCAGCTGTGTTCTGTGTATCCCTGTGACACAGGTTCTACAACCTCTCTCACCTCTCCTTTCAGCTTTTGACTATCTTCAAAAAAATCATGCCACAATAAAATTAGTGGGTTAGATCAGTGTGAATGTGAAAAGCATTATTACTTTTCTTTCCCACTAAGAATGTGTTCTCTTTTCAATAACTTTGCACCTCCACAGGTGCTGCTGAGTGCTTGAATGGAGAGTCTCAAGAGTCACAACTCTGTTTTTTCTTTCACAGAATTTCTACAAATCTGAAATTAACAAGGAGGAGATGTACATCCGCTATATCCACAAGCTGTGTGACATGCACCTGCAGGCTGAGAACTACACAGGTGAGGGAGAGAGACATTCACAGAGTCTGCTTGAAGTCCTCATAACATTTTTTAATTCTCCCAATGTTACAGTGTCTGGTTCATTCTTTTGGAAAGAATTTGCATGAATCAGTTATGGCAGTTGGGAAGGCAAGAAGCTGAGGCCCAGCTCCTTCCCTTAAGTTAAATACTATCTGTTTATGCCCACACAACCACATGATCATTGCATTACACTTCAAATTTTACATTAAAGTGTCCTTGGAGAAGATGGATTAAAAAAAAATCACCACAGCAGAATGAAATGTAGAGGAAAATTAGCAAAACCACCATTGTATTATCACTTGTCATATTTCCTCGCCTTGCAGTGCTGAGGGAGCACTTGGAACGTGTCTGGACTCTAATACTGTGTTGTCCAAGCTCTGTTTACAGCTGCAGGCCCCAAATCTAGTTACAGATCTGAACATCTGACTGTGCATTTAAATCAAATAGCTGGTAAAAAGAAACTTGACAGACTTGTACCTAAAAATCGTGTCCTGCTATTTTAAGTAATTGAATAATTTAATGGTCCTCCAGGAGTTGAGGTTTTTTTTCACAAACTATAAATCAGAAATCACAGACTGTATCAGAAGCAGGTCTGTGACCTTTCAGTATTGGCTGCGTTTATTTGCTGTCATTGACTCATTGTTCCATAACTGCCTTTCCTGCAGAGGCTGCATTCACTTTGCTTTTGTACTGTGAGTTGCTCCAGTGGGAGGACAGACCTCTGAGAGAGTTCCTGCATTACCCATCTCAGTCAGAGTGGCAACGTAAGGAAGGTCTGTGCCGTAAGATTATCCATTACTTCAACAAAGGGAAGGTATGCCAACTTCTTCTCTCTTCCAGCAGCTTCCTTCCCTTTTCCTGACTGACTTAGGGCTTGCAAGCCATCATCTCGGTTCAGTAGTCTGGAAGTAAATTTGTATCAGAAGGGTTTTATAACATGACAAATTGGCTCTCTGGACAAAAAAACAGATGAGAAAAGGTATTTGATTATGTGTGGCATTTGGAACGGGTTAGGGAGGCCAACAGGACAAACACCAGAACATTTTTAAACCTTTAAACCAAGCCTTGGACCAGCTGAAGTGGCAGAGTGCTAGTTCCTGAGCTTTGGGGGGCAGGATTGCATTTTGTAGCTGTCTATGCAAACTGCTGTGCTGTGACTCTCTTGAGACCTTTTTTTGTGCTTAACCTACACAAGGAAATGGCAGGCAAATGCTATAGGGGTCTCTTTATTGAAAAAGATTTAAGTCCTTTCAGTGTCACTTATTTTAAAGTGATTTTCAATTAAAGTGCAGTTCCATCCACTGAACAAGAAGAAAATCAATCCATTTCAATTTCATATATTGAGTATGGCTTTTCTACAGTTAATTATATATTTTTTTTCAATTACTGCAGAGGTAGATGTTTTAGTCCCTTGTGTCATGGTGTTTTGGGAACATTTCAGAGGTGAACCTTAAAATTGACATCATCTGTTGGAGTATTTTCAATTTTTTCCCTTCTCTAGGAAAATTCCTATAGCTTATGTTCTTGGGAGATAACATCCGTATGTGGGCCTCGGGGTTGATTTTGCCCGTGATGGCAATGACAGTGGCATTAAATACAAATGTGAGTTGGTTCTTCTGGGCTGCCATTCCAGATAATTCATTCCTAGTTCTGGTAATAGGAGTTGCATATGGCAGAAACATTTTCTACAGAACCTGCAAAAGGAAGTCAGATTCCTGAGTAAAGGAAGAAATGGCCTATTTATGAAGAAGTGATTAAGTTGGGTTTTTTTGTGTCTGCCAGAGTTGCTCTTTTGTGATAACACTGCATATGGTTCTCTCATTTCAGAAATTTTATGGGATTTTCAGACTGCACTTAAAAACAAATTACTGGCTTGTGCAAATATTGCAGTACTGTACTGTTGGACTAGGCAAAGATGATAGAGGCACTATGGAAAGCAAGTGAGCCTTTATTTTTGACAGCAACAATGAATCCATATAGATAGTGACGGAGAGTAAAAACTGACTGATGTAATTAGGCTATAAAACTCCTAACAGATTATAGAGTGTTAACCTCTTAGGTTTTCTCCCCAATGGATGTTTTTGGTTGTGATTTGTGTTTTAATCCTCCTTTTTTACAAATGGTAGCTGAATGATTAAATAATCCACTTAAGCAGTGTGTATGTCACTCAGACTATGGAAGTGAAAGATGCTGAGAAGCCAAATCCTCCTTTTCAGCACTCCTGCTGTGTGACAGGGAGCAGCTCAGAGAAAGGAAGAAACCAGCTTCCCTCTACTTGTGTCTGACAGCTTCTTTCTGCACCATCCTGAGATGGTCCCTCCTTAGGTTCTGCAGAGCAGGATTTGTTGTCTTTCAGTTGAATTTCCAGAGTTCCATTTCTCATGCTGTTCCTGGCCTCTTCCACCAAGTGAGGATGTCAAGGGAGAGTGTAAATGCTGTAAAAATTCTGCATTTCTTAATAGGAAAATTTCCTCAGGACAGGAATGGGAGGAAAACTGGCCACAAGGGTGTCTTGTGACATGCCAGTGGCAGAGCCTGTGGCAGGCCTGAGGTGCAGCAGCGGATGCAGAACTGGTTCCCACCCTCAGCAGCTCAGCAGCAGCCCTTTGCTGGGAAGCAATGTGGTGTTCCAAAGCCCTTTTAGCCTTCACTGGTCATGTGCACCTTCCTGCTGATTTCTGCTATGCTGTGAATTGTTTTGTGGCTCAGCTGGCAGTGTGTGCAAGTACATAACTTAAATTGAAGATATTTTTAATCCTCAGTTAAAATTTTTGACAGTTAAAACTCAAAAGTTCTCTAGTTGAAGACATCTGTGAATGGAACAGTTTGAACCTGACTGATCATGTTTTTGCACAGCAATAGCTGGAGAACTACACAACCCTTTTCTGTCCAGTGCTTGATTTATTCACTGACAATTCTGACCAGCTCCCAAAGCAGTGTTCCCAAAGCACTGAGATTTTTGATCATGTGCCCCATACTCAACACTTGAAATCATTTCTCTTGTGTACCCTTATGGGAATCATTTCTAAAAGAAATCTGTACACAGGGATGTGAGCAAAAAAAGGCTGGCATTCAGAATGGTTGGTTGTCTCTACCTGTGCCCCCTTGTGTGCAGTCAGCTGAGAGTTGCTGGTGCCATAGGAGAAAGCTGCAGTAAATGCCCTATGAATGTGGCTTTCAAGTCACACACAACGTGCAAACACATCAGAGGTCAGCGAAACAGAAAGCACTAATGAGGAAAATAACCAGTAGAGGCATCAGGAAGTTATTTGAAGAGGGAAGTGTCACTTGCATGTCACATGGAATGACATATTAATTATCTGTACTGTGAAGATGTTACTCGTTAGCATCACAGATTTTAAAACCGAAGCTACAGTGACTTGGATATCCATTCATTCCTTTTCCTTTCAAATATCTACAAACCATTTTCTCTTTAGGAAGTTACCTGTATATTGTTTTTCTTCTCTTCACTATCTCATCTTGTATCTGCAGAACACTCAGGTAGCACAGTGGAATTTCTTGGTGTGGAAACTGAAACAAAGAGAGAGCCTGAGTTAGGATGACAGGAATGCTGTCAAGGTACATGTAGAAGAGGTAGTATATAGAGAAATCAGATGTGGTTACATGTTGTTAATTTAATTGGCATCAGAAAAGGAGCATGAAAAGGTTACATCCCTCAGATCACCTAGAGGGAAAACAGCCAGTGAGCTTTCTGCTTCTGTCCAGAACACAGATTAGAGTTAGGTAGGCTTTAGTCACAGCATCCCATTTGGAAGTAAGACTGCTCACACTCTCTGAGGGACAAAAAGCCATTTCTTCTTGGCCAGATGTTTTAGAAGTGAACACAGATCAGCTGAGGACTGAAAATCTATGTATAGTATCTCTGTAAAGAATGTGCTGCAACCATAAAAAATGCAGTGGTGTTTGCAAATACAAACACTTAACTGACTGTGGTTGATCTCAATTCAGTGGATTCCATTTGTGTGTCATGGACTTTGACAACCCACAGCAAAAATCCTGTTAATTTGAGATCACAAATACCTTACTAATATCCAGAGTAGCCAAGAAACTGGTATTTGAGTTCCTTTCCTATTGTATCTATTGCTTTGATCTAAATAAATCTCCCATTCTCCCAAACTACAAATACTATCAGAATATCCAAATTGATTCTGGTACAACATTTTATTTAGCAAGTTTTTATTGAAGTTTTTGTAATTAACTGAAGCTAAAGAGCTGTAGTAAGGAAGTGGTAGTAAGGAAAGAACAGACACTACAAATGTGGGCTTAAAGGGAAACACTGTAAACTGCCTCATAAATTAAATTCAACAGTGTAGAGATTCACTTTTTTATGTGAAGGTACATGTAACCAGGAAAACTGTTTCCATATTAAGTGCTACTATTTTACATAATTGCTTTTAATGACTGTTACCAAGAATTTACCATATTGCTATTAATATTCCTAAAACTTAAGGTGATAGTCCAACTCACACATTAATTTTGTTTTCACTGCAGCAGGGTCCCATGTAAAACAACAGGCAAATTAGCCCAGTAATGCATAATGAAACTTAATCCACTAAAGGTTCAACTGAGACCTTGGTGTTCTAAATCCTTTACCATAAGCATGGTAAGAAACAGCCACTCCCCCAAAAGGTTTCCAGTGTGTACAGGTAAAAGGTGATGGAAGAGGAGATTTCAGTGTGAAACAAGCTCTCCAAAAAGCCACTTGAGGTAACAGGAGAGTCTTTCTCTCAGTGTGAGTGTGCCCAATGTGGATCTCTCCCTCCTGACCTCTGGGATGATGAGTATGGTGTGCTAGGAGAGATTTATTGTGTGGGATTGGGAGCTGAAGAAATCAGTGTGGCTTTCTGAATATGGATATTGACTGCAGTAATGCAGGTCAGTTCTGAGGATGTTTTATGTTGAGTGTTCCCAGTGCCTGACAGTTTGTGCTTTCAGTGGGAAGGAGCAGCCTGGGAAGGGGAGCACTTTGCTGGGGAGCCAAGCCCTAACTCTGTACTCCAGGGAGTTCTAGTGCAGGAAGCAAAGGAGCTGTTGGGGGTGGGTTGAAGGGGTGTCTGGCACAAAGAAAAATCGTTAGTTTTATTATCTTTCTCCAGATAAGTTCCCAGTCTCATAAAGGAACTGTCAGAACAAGCAGTATGTGTGTGTAATTTCCACGGAACATATGCCTCTGTTCCCATCTTTTAGAAGGAATTGATCTGCTATTTAATGGAAATGGTTTCATCGCATTGCATTTTCACATCTAATCTCTGCCATTTCATACCAAATGAATTCCCAGCACTGAGTTTCCATACTGCTCTCAGCTGAGCTGGCAGTAGCCTTGTGTTTGCTGTGAGTGTGATTTGCTTTGGCCCCGCAGAGCTGGGAGTTCGGCATCCCGCTGTGCCGGGAACTGGCCATCCAGTACGAGAGCCTCTATGATTACCAGAGCCTCAGCTGGATCCGGGTAAGTGGCAGCATTTTCTCTCCTTGCAGACTCTTACACCATTCCCCAGAGCATTCTGCTGTCCTGTCAGAGCATTCTGAATTTGAAAAATAATCACATTTCTTGTAGAGTTCCATCCATTCACTGTGACTCCTTGCCATTGATTCATATTGATGACTTTGTAGGTCGGCTGAAATAATTCCAAAGTCTGGTAGCAGTAAAATCCCGTGAGTATATGGAGACAGCACAGACACACAGAAGCTGGGCTTGCTATTGCAATGGCATATTTACCTATATTTTTGCATAAAATACTCTAGTTTTTAATACATATTTCATTTTAATTCCAAAAGTATCAAGGACAGCTTGTGCCTCAGTGAGATAAGATGAACAAGAGAGAGAAAGTGAAGAAGGCAAATGTTTATGGCATTCTTATCAGTTACAAGGATTTGGTCCTCTGGTACAACCAAACACGTGAGGATATCAGGGCACATGTGCAGCATCGTGCTTAAATCAGAAAAAGCTGAAGTTCCTGTTGTTATTTAAAAACTTTCTGAATATGAAAATAGTTCACCTCCTCCTGTCACCTGGGGTAGCACAGGTGTATCCAAATTTGAGATTTATGCTGCATGGATATACACAGTGATTTAAATTCTCTTTCTGAAAAGTCCACTTTATTTTTATCTGAAGACACCTGTCTACTAGGGTCTGATAAGCAGCACTTCTGAAGAACCTGTTTTCTCTAAAGTGGCCCCAAAGAGAGCACATGACCAGCTTGGCTGTGCACTCTTTGGGCCATTAACATCACCACCACAGTCCCTGATGCTTCCTGAAATGACTTTGGGACATTCTCCTTTCTGGAAAAGAAATTAATGTTTGTGGGAACTGAGCACAAACTGGGATGCAATATTGCAAGTTAGGGTTCTTTGCAGTGGAAGCAATGGTGTCAAACTGGTTCTTCTTGAAAAGCCACCTTCTGCTACAGTGAAATTCCTGTGAGCCTTTCAACTGAGGTTCAGTTTGCCAAAGGGTCTGGAAATGCCACTCTTGATCTTTGTTGGCACAATGCCACAAAACTAATTATTGGAACTAGACAAAAGTCATTTTCCTCTTTCCAACCACCTTTTTCTTCCATGTTAAACCTTCTGGTGCACAGAGCTGTAGAAGACTTAATTTTGTTTTATCCTTTTTTATGCCACTCAACTCAATTAAGGCAAATCCAATTAGATGTAATTTGCCAGGCAGTGGTATGGATTTTGATCTGTAGGAGAGAATAGGACAATGTGAGCCAGGCAACGTGGATCTCAATTGCAGCTTTGCCAGTAATTCTGCAATACAAAGAAAACTACATGCGAGAGCTGTTTAATTTAAAATAAGATAAACCAGGAAAAAATCATATGTCATCTTCCAAAATGTAAAATGAATATGGTGATACACTAGTCTGTTCCACCAGTCTAGTCTTGTTTAATTAATAATTTTTATCTTTAATAGAATTTTGGTCTTTTCACAAAAAATTGTGGGGGTAAAAGAGTAATGTGATATTTTAATGAGTCTTGAGATGTTAATGTTTTAAGTGCAGCTTTAAGGGGCTGATAGCAGCTATCTCTTTTCTCCACAGAAAATGGAAGCTACCTATTATGACAATATCATGGAACAGCAGCGCTTAGAACCGGAGTTTTTCAGAGTTGGTTTTTATGGTCGAAAATTCCCATTTTTCCTGCGGGTAAGCCAAACCTATACAGGATGTGACAAAGTGACCAGGCTCAGAGTAGCTGTTAAGGCTTTGTATTTTTGTTTTGGGGATATGATGTCTACCATTCAGCATATTTTTTTATGCCTGCACAAATAAAAACAGTTTTCTGGCTGAACTGAAGGACACGGTCCACTGGGAATGTTCTTGGGAACAGAGATCAGAAATTTGACTCACACCACTGTGAATTTTTGATGATCTGCAGATGCAGCACAAATTGCCTCTATATTAAGCAAAATGCTGTATTGCAGCAATGTTGGGTCATTACAACTAATTTTCATCATCTCAAATTATCACACTTTAAAAAAAGTCTCACTTGACAGAATTCTAATCCCAGCCTGATGACTCTTATGCTGTGTGCAAGTGAAAATTTCCTCTCTTCAACAAAAAGCCAAACAGCTTCTTTGAACACATCCTCACTTGGAGCTCATTGTCTGCTGGTGTACAAATCTATTTAAAAAGTGAAATTTTCTTCTTTCCTAATGAGGAATCAAACTTTAAATGGGTATTTGTTTATACAATGTCTCGTTGCTAGTTTAGAGCAAGGAAGGAATATAATCTGACAAGTGCTCCTAGAGCTGCCTGCAAATTGATGGCAGATGCCATCCAATGTGACAGGACAAGGTAACTGGAAGCTTTCAAGGAGTGGAGGTGCATGGTTTGTGTTCTCTTTGAAGGAATGTTTTGACAAGAAGTGGCACCAATCAAGGTACACAGGATGAAGCCATACAAAGCCAAGCCATTTTGAAAGCTGCCCCCTTATACTTCCCTCTGATTATGAATTTGTTGGGTTTTTTTAACAAGTATTTCAACATTGGGGTTTAGTTATAGTCTTTTAATGGAAACACAGGCAGGGGTAATAAAGGCAAGTTGAAATTAGTCAAGGAGAAGAAAAACCAGTGGATAAAGGGTCGTGGTTTCATGTTATTTGAAGGTGAACAGTGCCAGAATCAGAGAGTCACAGAATCATTTAGGTTGGAAAAGACCTCCAAGATCCCACCTTTGACCAATCACCACCCTGTCAACCAGACCATGGCACCAACTGCGATGTCCATTTGTTTCTTGAACACATCCAGGGATGGTGATTTCATCATCGCCCTGGGCAGACCCTTCCAATGCCTGACAACCCTTTCCACAACTAAATTCTTCCTGACATCCAGCCTGAACGTCCCCGGGTGCAGCTTGATGCAGTTTCTTCTCTTCCTGTCTCTCATTCCCTGGGAGCAGAGCCCAGTCCCCACCTGGCCACCACTTCCTGTCAGGGAGTTGTAGAGGGTGAGAAGGTCCCCCCTGAGCCTCCTTTTCTCCAGTCTGAGCCCCCCTGCTCCCTCAGCTGCTCCCCACAGAATTTAGAATGCAGCAGCCTGAAGCAGTGTGTAGAACACCTCTGCAGAGGAATCCAAAGAAAGGACTGGTGCTGCAGTGTGAACCCGGAGCTGCCCTTTCATGAAGGTCTCCAGAGAAAACTGACAATTCCTGGTTTTTATTTTTAACAACAAATGTTTCAGCAAGTGAGTGACAACACAGTCATCATGGCACACAAGTGTTCCTATCATCTGAAGTACTGTTGGTGATTCGAGCTTATCTTTTTATCTTGTGGATCCTGACTTTTACCTGGGATCCTGCATGGCTGAGGTGTGTGACACTGCTTGATCTTCTGTGCTCAGCCCTGACTCTTTGCAGAGTGCTGTAACAACGTGGATCCTTGGCTGGAGACATTACCAGCAAACACGAGCGTACATAATTATAATCCTTGTTAATTCTGCAATTATATTTGGTAGCAGTACTTCTGATAGCAGATTACTAATGTAGCAATCTCATTAAAAGTCATCCTCCTCCTTTCTCTCCCTAATGATCCATACAGCACACACATTGTGGAGCACAGACTAAGCCCATTATCTGTCACATCAGCATGGATCACACTGTAAAGAGATTGGAAGCAACTATTCTAGAGAAGAAAAAGGTTTACATGGATTTAAAATCTTCAAATGGATACCGGAGTGATTTAAAGTGATCAAATAACTTCAAGCCCTTTTCTCATGTATTTTTCTATTGCTGTATAGCTTAAGACAGAAAATAACCACTTCTTTCTGCATCTTTGATTTTTGAAGACCCTTTGTCTAGGAGAGTCATTGTTCATGTTTCTATGGATTCTGCATCTATTTCTAGCCTTTCTACATAAGTAAATTTAAATTAAAACTGTCCATATCTTCCATCTACCAGAAGTTCAAGTAAGGCCTGACAAGACATGTTTTGAGATCTTGTGTTGGCATCTGTCTGAAAGGTCTTATTAAATTTAGCTTTGAGGTGTTTTCAGGGCATTATTTTTAGAATCACAATAACTTTATTTATAGGATTGCAGTTTTCTAGATTGCTACAATCAAAAGCTAAAACAGAGAATGCAGTAAGTGTCATGAAGAGATTCACCTTCAAACATGGGCTCACTCCAAATTTAGTAATAACTGCAAAGTTTGAGCATTACAGACTGAACTGTCAAGATTCATCATGTGATTCTTCTCCCAGTCCATTGGTTGCTGTGACTGATGCATACAAAGTGACACATGTCACAGCCAGAACACAAGATCCTTTCCATAAAGTTGAAAAGCAAAACCAAAGATAACTGAATTCCATGGCTGTGTTTTAAGATCTGGTTTTGCTACTTTCCCTTCGATTTTGCTACAAGATCAAGAACTGCTTGGCCACATCCCTTTTCCAGAGTAATTAAAAACACATTCTTGAACATACTGCAGCTTCTAAATGCAAGAAATAAAAGGCTGTTATTGTTTCTTACATTTTTAAATTGTTTTATGAAGGTGAAAACCCTTCCTGTTCTTCTAGTTATTATGCCAGGGTACCAGACCCAGCCAGCATGGGTTTAGGAGGGGTAGGTCATGTTTGACCAACCTGGTCTCCATTTATGACCAGGTGACCCACTTGGTGGATGCAGGCAAGGCTGTGGATGCTGTCTATCTGCACTTCAGCAAGGCCTTTGACATTGTCTGCACAGCACACTCCTGGAAAAGCTGGCAGCCGACAGCTTGGACAGGAGCACTCTTTGCTGGGTTCAGAACTGGCTGCATGGCTGGGCCCAGAGAGTGGTGGTGAGCAGTGCTGCATCCAGCTGGGGACAGTCACCAGTGGTGTCCCTCAGGGGTCTGTGCTGGGGCCAGTTCTGTTCAATATTTGTATTGATGACATGGATGAGGGTATTGAGTCTTTCATTAGTAAATTTGCAGATGACACTAAGCTGGGAGCGTGTGTCAATCTGCTGGAAGGTAGGAAGGCTCTGCAGAGAGACCTGGAACGGTTGGATGGGTGGGCAGAGTCCAGTAAGATGATGTTTAGTAAGTCCAGTTTAGGAAGGACATTCTCTCTCAACGCTTGAGTGTGTCCAGAGGAGGGCAGTGAAGCTGGTGAGGGGCTTGGAGCACAAACTCTCTGAGGAACCACTGAGGGAGCTGGGGCTGTTTAGCCTGGAGAAAAGGAGACTCCGCAGTGACCTTATCACTCTCTACAACTCCCTGAAAGGTGGTTGTAGTCAAGTAAGGGTGGGTCTCTTTTTCCACGCAGCACTGACAGAACGAGAGGACACAGCCTCAGGCTGTGCCAAGGAAAATGTAGGCTGGATATTAGGGAAGAGTTTTTTACAGAAAGGGCGATAAAGTATTGGAACAGTCTGCCCGGGGAGGTGGTGGAGTCACCATCCCTGGATGTGTTTAAAGAAAGACTGGATGTGCCACTGGGTGCCATTGTTTAGTTGAGGTGTCAGGGCTGGGTTGGACTCGAAGATCTGGGAGGTCTCTTCCAACCTAGTGATTCTGTGATTCTATGTGTATGAGAGTTTAAACTACCAAAATTAGAGAATTTGCCTGCTTTGATTGATCTTGCCTTGGTCTACCAGGAGATATTAACTCTGATGAAAATTGTGGTTTCTGAGGGTTAAGACACTGGAATACAATCTTTCTGACACTGAGGACTTTAGAAATCCTTTATTGTGCTGTTTGGAGTTAGAGATGGCTCAAAAAGCATCCAAGAGCTCTGCACAAGTGGTTTAATGTCTCAAGAGTCATATTTAAATGCAGCTTTCCATTATTAGCAGAAATGAAATTTTGTTCATCAAGAGGAAAGTGCTTTTAAGGCTGAAGGGGAATTTGTTCAGTGGCCACTGAGAATTCTTGGTAAAGCTTTTCTGTATTATTGTACTATAGACAGGGGAGTTCCTGAGCATGTATTGTTTGTTCATCACGATCAGGGCTGGGTTGTATGTCTGTGATAATACAGCAGTGATTAAACAGTGATTTCTGTGAATAGTTTGTTGCAACTTCTCTCTAAGGAGAACTGATAAATGATAAACGTATATCTCCCTCTGTTCTATGAGATCCTCAGGACTTTTATCCATCTGGTGTAAATTGTATTTGACAGCAGCTTTCCAGTGTAGAACAGCCAAGCTGGTAACTTAAGGTTTAGTTGATACATTTCAGTGCAGTCCAATTAAATTTTTTTCTGAAAAGCAGGTAAGAAGGGACCACAAGACTGAATGCTGGGTGTTCCTGAATCAGAGGTTTTGTGCTGTTTAGAGATCAGTGGAATAGTCTCCTCATTCATCACTTCTTCATGAAATACTTTGTAAAGAAAAAGGACAGGATAAAATACATCTAGTATATTGTCACTGTCATTTATCTTTGGTTTTGAAGTAACATTTAAAGTGAGATAGAAGTCAATAGAATTTAAGTTACTTTTAAGGACACTAATTTATGCTTGTCCTTCTTGCAGAACAAAGAATATGTGTGTCGGGGCCACGACTATGAGAGGCTGGAAGCCTTCCAGCAGAGGATGCTGAGCGAGTTCCCCCAAGCCATTGCAATGCAGCACCCAAACCACCCCGATGACTCCATATTGCAGTGTGATGCCCAGTGTATCCTTCTGTGAAAGGGCAAACTCTCCCTGGAGCTGGGGCAGAGCACAGAGGTAGAGCTGGATATGGACAAAACCAGACCCTGTCTGCAGCAGACAGTAACTGGTTCGTTGTGGGATGTGGTGTTGGAGAGAGTGGTGACTTTTGCTTTTGGGAGTAATGCAGGTCATATTCCATGTAGAAGGGAAAGGGCTGTGCTTGGTCATATCCATGTTTAATGTTGTACCAACAGGACTGGCATCACACACAGTTTGTGTCCTTAGGAGTGTTCCTGATACCTTCTCTTGGCCAATATATTATTAGGAACAGATACTAGTTCCAAAGCACTATTTTCCATTATGCTTATTTTTTTTTACATCAGTATTTTACTTTTTCACAATTTCCCTTTCTTTAAAACTGCTGAACCTTTTTATACCCAAGGCTTTGAGTCTCATTATTCTCATTGGTCACCTGTACTGGGATTTGGTACACCCAGTACAATGCTCAGTGCATTTCAAGACTGAACCACATCACATTTAAGGGGACTGCAGGAACTTTGGAGAGCTTGGTTATGGAACCCACACTGTTTGGCTTCTGTGAGAACAGTATGGATACTGTGCAGGACTCGAACCGTAAGGACGCTGTCAGCAAATAGAGCCTCCTGCGTGGGTTGCTGTTTTCTATTTGTCTTTCCTAACACATGCATAAAGTTTTCTTTGACTGCACAATTCCCAGATTTACAGATCTATGCGGTGACTCCCATCCCAGACAATATAGACGTGCTGCAAATGGACCGAGTCCCCGATCGCATCAAGAGCTTTTACCGCGTCAACAACATCCGCAAGTTCCGCTATGACAGACCCTTCCACAAGGGCCCCAAGGACAAGGAGAACGAATTTAAGGTACAGCTAGCAAAGAAAGCAGTGTTTGAGTGTTCATCTCTTCAAGGTGAATACTGTCTTGTTATTTTATGCTGATAGAGCCTTTCAGGTAATCCTGTTTCGATAGCCAAAGATAAGACAGTAACTCAAGTAACAGGTTAAGTCCATGGTCTGATTGAATACTGTTGATCTCTGACCTGATTAAAACATTGTCTAGTTTAATGGTGAGTTATTTTAGTGCCAGGAGGCACTGTTTTTTGGTTGGACTTTTTTTTTTACTTACCTATAGATCTACAATGTCTTTTGGGGTCCCATGACACAACTGGTGATTGGTCAAGTTTTAAAAATTAATAGAAATATTGAATATGTTGTTTAAAGCATACTGCATTCCTGGTTTGTTGTTTAAGTGACTTTCAGAAAGACCCTCTAGAGAATTAATGCTCGGGAGGTAGTGTGTTCTTTTCTGAGCCTTGCACCTGTAGTAAGAGTACAGAGGATGTGGTTGTGATTCATTGCTCCTCACAGCCTCAATTACTCTTTGCAGAGCTTGTGGATTGAACGCACCACTCTGACCCTGACTCACAGTTTGCCTGGGATCTCTCGTTGGTTTGAAGTGGAGAGAAGAGAACTGGTAACATTGATAATTCCTGTAACTCGGGGTTGGAATGATGAGTTACTGAGGACATGGGATAGGCAGCTTAAAACTCATTGGGCTGAAATCTTGCTGTTTAAAATGGTGTTTACCAAAGATTAAATACATCCTTTTTCTACCACTTCATCTAAATAATTGCTGAATGTAACCAGGGGAATTGTATCAGCTAATAGGAGACAGTGCCAAAAGGATGGAATAATTGCATTGCTGCCATGTCTTCAGTATATAGAAAGACATCTATTATTGCAGCCGAGTGACCTGAAATCCAGCACTGCCAAGGGTGGAGTTTGTTAATGTAGTTAATTTTCTACAAAGCAGTAAAAGTGAAGGAGCTCACTGAACAATCCTGGAGTATCATTTTATTACAAGGGAGATAAATCTCAGTGAAGCGTCCACAGAATTAAAGTATATTTTATTGCCTTTCAGGTTGAAGTAAGTCCTTTGGAAAATGCCATTCAAGTGGTTGAGAACAAAAACCAGGAGCTGAGGACACTGATAAGCCAGTACCAGCATAAACAAATGCATGGCAACATTAATCTTCTCAGCATGTGTCTGAACGGAGTGATTGATGCCGCCGTTAACGGGGGAATTGCACGGTACCAGGAGGTGAGCCGGGCTCTGCTTCCCATTGAGTATCACCCTTCCTCAGTTTTATTTGCATTTCTGTTTCAATGACAGTATGGCTTAATAAGATAAGAAATTCTCATGTGCATTTTCTAAAGATGAGGTTACATCCCCTACTTGGTTATTCTGCATCAGTGCTTGCATAGCTACATGCAAGGAGGCTCCAGGGGTGGAGCTGGGATCTCACATGGAAATAGGTACAGGTGACAGCAGGGTTTCTGAAAGATGATACTTTGTTTACCTTGAAATCCTCATTTGGCAGGTAAAACAATGAAGTGACTTTATAAATACTATTTACGTTATAAATCCATTTTGCAATAGAGGCTGTGGGACTGGTGGTAACTGATTAGGTCTGGAATCAGGAAAAAGCACTAATTCATGCTATTGAACTATTATCTTTGCTGATGGGCTAATTTCAGACTCGCTGTAGAACTAAAATGATGTTAAATACAATATATTATCCAGCATAATCTCTGTCAAGCTGTTACTTAAACTGGGCATTGCAAAAGGTAGGTTTAGGGTAAAATACTGAAAAATTGCAGCAGTGGTTCAAGGGTGTGGGACGTGTCTTTGCAACGGAGCCATGGAGAGAACGCTCTTCAGGCTTTACATTAGTTGCCAATTTACTCGCAAAATTCCTTTAGCTTTAGGCAGTTATGTGAAGGAAACTATAAAATTCAAATAACTGGAAGATACAAGGCTTAGTGGTATTGCTCATCACTGTCACAGGGGGAAACTTGGTCAGAGTCATGATTCAACAGAATTGTCTCAGCTGCCACAACCATTTTCTCTGCAACCCAAAGTGGTAAAAACCAATAAAATTAAGCTCTGCTGTTATCTTAATATAATTAGTTTTCCTAAGATTTTTTGGACCTTTTCCTTTAATCCTTTGACTCCAAGTTATGATGAACCACCTTCCCATAAGAAAAAAGCACTTTTTTTTTCCTTTTCCTGCAGGCCTTTTTTGATAAGGATTATATCACAAAGCACCCCGGAGACGCAGAGAAGATCACACAGCTCAAGGAACTTATGCAGGAACAGGTACTATTTTTCCGGTGCAGAAGAACATTCCTACATTGTCTGGATTCATCAGCAGTCAGTCTAAACATTAGATCCAACTGATTCATTCAGAAGCAAAGATTTTTGGTACAGGAGATCTCAATACATTCCAACAAAAAACAAGAGGGAGGTGGGCAAGGAGATTATGACAAGTCACTCACCTTACGGGATGTGAGGTGAAGCTCAGCTGAAAGTACATTAATTTTGTTCTCTACATTTATTATCCAGCTGACATCTTGCTGCATTTCAAGCCTGCCTTTAATTTTTGGCATTTTGAACTATGTCTTCATAACAAATTTCAAAGACAATCAGAGGCAGGACAGGTCAGGCTTGAGATTGAAGTGATAGAGCCACATATGAAAATTTAATGCCTGTTTATATTATCTGCAGTTTTATTTTTCCATAGTGTCTCCTTGAAACATCTTGGTAGATAAAGCTGCAGGATGCTTTGATGGGAATGAAATCAGATAATCACTTCCCACTTAACTGAAAGTTTGGCAAGATACACCCCATTAAACAATGTGCCCAAATCTGAATAGAGCTACTAGGCCTTGTTCTTCAGCAGATCACTGAATTGCATTTCATATTCCCCATCTGTAAAATAATGCTTATCTCCCTTCAATCCTCAGGAGATGTTTGAAGATTAATTAGTTATTGTTTGTACAGACTTTGGATCATGTAGGGAATTACATACATTGTAAGCCTCCTATCATTGCTATTTTCTTTCATCTGAGACCTTATATAATCTCATTCAATCATTAATGTTATATGTTTGACCTTTGAAAAAGTGACCTTTAGAAGTAACTAATGAGGAACAGGAGGAGTGACTGTGTGTGCCACACTGCTGCTGTTCATCTCAATTATCAGAAACTCATTTTAGAAGTCTCTGCTGGCAGCTCAGATCCTGTCCCTGGCACTGGGAGGAGGAGTTTTTGTCGCAGGGCATTATCTTTGTGAGGGCATAATGCTGTTCACTCTGCAGAGAGAATCTAGCTCGTATTCTTTTGCCATTATCTCCTAAGAAAAGCAATGCAACATGACACAAATGTACTTGTCTCACACTTAAATACTTGTTGGAGTAGTATGAACTTGCCAGGACTCCAAGGCTTGCTTAATTACCAGCAATCTTGTAATGGACAGTGGCATATTCCTTGCACATTGCCAGACCTGCAGGACAAGCTTCTATTCTCTCTCTTAGACACAATTTCATTTTTGATGCTGCATTTTCTTTTTCACAGGTACATGTCCTAGGAGTGGGTCTGGCAGTCCATGAGAAATTTGTACACCCAGAAATGCGTCCCCTGCATAAGAAACTGATAGATCAGTTTCAGATGATGAGATCCAGCCTCTACCATGTAAGCCAATAGTCACTTCTCCATTTTTGCGTTATATGATTAAACATCTGTCAGTTGCAGTAAGGTTCACAAAAGAACTGCATTGACTGAACCTACTGGACTGCCAAAGTACCAAAGGAATGCTTGATTTTTGTGCAAGAAGGCAGTTGTAGAAAATATGTTAACTTGGCCTTTCAACAAGAATTGCTAATATTTGTATGTTCTTTGTTGTATCACCGAGCAATTGTAAAGCTTAATTTCCAGTTGCTATCTCACATAGCAGAAAATTATGTAAGACAGAGGAAGATTAACGGGAGGTGTTGGATGTTCACTTCAAAAAAAGTGCCATAATTGAAAGTAGTATGAATGAAGAGAACGTGCAGTTTTCCATGCCTGCCTCAGCTGCAGTGTGTTTGCTCTGCAGGAGTTACCTGGTTTGGATAAGCTGAGCCCGGCCTGTTCTGGCTCCAGCACCCCCCGCAGTAACGTGCTGGTGTCCCACGGCCCCATGAGCCCAGAGAGCATCAAGCTGGTGCATCGACACAGGTAACCCCCCCTCTTCTTCCCAAAGATCCAGGGGCTCTGCAGGCTGCTCCACCAAGGGTCCAGCATCTAAGGAGGGGCAGCATGAGTTTAGGCAGAAGTGTCTTTTGTCTTCATTCAGTGCTGATTATTGAAGTTGGAGAATTGGAATAAGAAAGTTGAGAAATCCATCCTGCAGCAAATGCTGAACATCTCCAGGTGTGACTCCATCACTTTACTAACTGCAGAGGCAGAAACACAAATCTGCCACTCAGTTCTCCAGGCTCAATCTGACTTCGGAGGTCCCAACCTCTCCTACTTCTGTTGCACCAACAGCAAATAACAGGGTCCTTATCTACTGTAAAAGGAAAACTGTATGGCTTGTTTTAGAACTCAACTCAATATGTAACCATTTTGAAGGATCAGAATGGTTAACATTATTATTTTTATAATTCTGACCAAATCAGAAGCCAAATACAAGAAAGGCTGCCACAGTGTTTTGATCAGTACATCAAAAAATGACCCTGTGGTGCTTTTTCAAATCTGAGATAATGACAGAGGATAAAAATTGGGATTATAAGGACAAAATAGTGTGTTTTGTATCCAGCCAACATTGCTTATTTGAAAATGCTAATTGCTCTTCTGTGTTTATTTTTCCTATTGGGTCACTATATTTTAGCTGGTTTTAAAGGCTGGCATAAAAAGCTGTGGAAAGTTGATCCATGAGTCCAGGATGGTGACATTCTTTATGCTATTAAAACTGAGTAGCTTATACTGCTCCCATGGCTTAGCAGTTGACAAACAGTGTCTGGGTGATACCATTTTTTTCTCCAAATTCCTCACTTTGTAAAGGCTTTTTTAGTTTTTAGGACAAACTAGGGAAATGCTGTAGTGTACAATGTATTTGTGTGTGTGGTTCAGAGTGACAGAAAAGTTAATTCCCTGAAAGAGATCAGGGTGCAGCCTGCACACCAGCTGGGCTGTATTCATTTACTGTCAGCTACAAAATTGCCTTCAACTTTAATGCTGAGGCCCAATGCATGCAATAAGGAAAACTGGATTTTGATCTGTGTGTTTTGTGCTTGGATTCCTTTGGAATGTTTTTTTTAAGCTGCTCCCACTCATCATTAAAAATGAGAGTGGTTTCAGTGTGTTCTGTTATAAACAAAACAAATATGCACCCAAGGTCATGATGTGACATTACTCTGGGTCAGGGTTCTGAAATTCAGCATCCTATGTAAATTCTGGTTTACCTGTAATCTTCTTGTCACTTTCATATTTACCTACATTTATGGATTTGTTTGAACTTATTTAGCCTGATTTTTCCAAAGTGTTTGACATCTAGAGGTGACCTAAAGCAGCAGGTAACTGCAGGTTCTTACTAGTTTGGAAAAAAATCAGGCTTCACAAACACGTTCAAAAATAATTATGCCCTTGCTCTGTCTGTTTTTTTTCCAGCCCACTGAACATGCTTGGTTCAGTCCGACACTCCTCATCCTCTCTGTCATCACACACCTCCAGTGAAACAGGAAACCTGGTTATCCTGACAGACAGTTCTGTGGGGGAGACTGCTGAGGATATGTACCACATGCAGGTACAGCTCCAGCACAGCCAGGAGCAGTGGCTGGGAACAGCATGGAACATGCTCCACAGGGTTTTGCTTAGGAGCAGTACACTTTACATGTGTACATGCTTGGCTCTGTCTGTGATAGTTTTTTCAAAGAATTGAATAGGTAGAATCTAACATTGTTCAAGAAAGATGACAGTAACTCACTAGATTAACTTTGGGGAGAAATCTGTGTTTGTACAGTGGCACTGCAGTCCAAGGTTACCCTGCTGCTTTCAGAAAGTGAGATTTTTGTCCTATTTTGTTTACCTGCCCCGTTGAACATGTGCAGTTAGTCTTGGTTTGGGGAGGTGGAACAAGTCCCACAGTCCTGAGTGCAGGTTAACAGTGGCCTGCATTGAAGCTGGGCAGAGGCTGCCCTGGCTCATCCGAGACAGGTAAATCCCTAAGGCACTGATGTGCTGTCTCTCTCAGGTTTCTCTGCCTCCTGCAGCTTGTTTACCCTAACCCCAGGTACCAAGGCTCAGGCACCTATGTCTCTGTTTTATTCTCATCCCAGGCTAGTCCTTCCACCTCCAGCCTGAGCTCCACTCACTCGGCACCATCCCAGATGATAAACTCTGCCCCTTCCAGTGCTCGAGGTAAGCATGGACAGGCCCTGATGGGGAGGCACCTGCAGGTGTTCCCTAAACCTGGCAACCTTGCTGACTTACAGGTGTAACACCACCAACACTGACATGGAACACTGTTTCTCTTTTGGACATGTAAATACCTTTTCAATACTTTTTCTTTACAAATGGTTTCATTCTCCATTTAAGCTTTTTTTCATCTGTATTTTGAATGTATCTCTAATACATGCTGGTTTCAGGCAATTGAATTTCGTAATGATTTCCATTGTTCCACCACAAAATTGTGGCAGGCAGTCTAGAGGAAAACAAGAATAGTCCTTGTTGTAGGACTTAAAAGAGAGATCATGAAGACAAAGGCAAAGAAATCATTTTACAAGCTTAAAGAAATTATGACAAAAAAAGAACTTGAGGCAGTTTAGCAGAAACATGTATACAAAAGTAGATGTATAGGATGAATGTTGAAAGATACGAATTTTAAATAATGGAGATAAAGAAAGGCTTCCCTGCTGGAAAATTCTTGAAGAAAAAATATAAAAGCAAACTCTGGGGGTACTCATACTGCTTTTGTGTTGCAGTAGCTGGTTTTGATATTGCTAATTATTTTCTTCCCCAGCTGAAGCAAAGCCACTCCATGTGATCTCCTGACTTTCATAACCTCTCTTCAAGGTTTTGGGTTTTTTCCTCTCATTTTGGATTCTCGGTTGCAGGTTCTACACCTCTTTTCACAGGCATCTGAAGAAGGTATCCAAGATATAGTCAGAGATAGAGGCTGATATTTAAATCTTACCCCTTTTTCCATATAGGGGAATTCTGCATTGTCTCCTGATGGAGAGGGAATATGGAGAAGAGCCCTTTCTCTCTCCCAAGCAGTCTTGGGGCTTTTTTGCTCCATCTCTCAGTAAAATCCTAATTGACTGGCTGTTGTATGACACAGATGCAGCAAGGTGATTTAATTGAGGGATCAGATGGAGTAGGGAGGTGAGAAGTGAACATCTTCAAATAAAGGCAAATAGCTGCACTAATTACCAAGGGCTGGAAGGCAAATCATGACAAATAGTAACCAGGTGAAACTGGAATAACAGGAAAGAGAAGATGGAACTGAGGAGAGAGCTATCATATCAGGAAGACCTCCCTAAGTGGATGTGCCTCAGCTGGCATGTGAATCTTTGGGGGGATCTGAAGGGTTTGGTGCTGTACTGTTTCATGCTGTTTTCCACTTTAGAAGTCCAGTGACAGGCTCGGTGTGACAGGCTGTGACAGTCTTTCTGAGCCTGATGACTGCACAGCATCAACAGCTTCCCTCTTTACGGTATTATTCACTGTTGCTTAGAAACCAACGTGATGAATGCTCCAAAGGGTCTGGGCTGCTGGGTGAGCCAACAGCACCTCCCAAGGATGGGACCCAGATAGATTTCAAATGGGAAACAGTAAGAGAAGTAATGAGTTTGAAAAATATTTATATAGCCTGTGATGCAACATTTCTTCTCTGCTGTTCTCTTCACTTTTAAATTAGGTGAGCACAGCATTCAGACATTACCCACTTGTGGGATTTCACTTACAGTAAGGTCCCAGATGCAATCTGTGTTTCCCAGTGCGCCAGTCACTGCTCTGGTTATTACAACACTGCTGTTGAAAATGGAGCTGTTCCTAATGAGAAAAAGCCCTTACACTTAAATTCCACTGTGGTAATGCAGCTGTGTTCTTCTTCCTGGTGATTTTTCCTTTTGTTTTGTTTTTTTAACTGGGTGAATTTGATGCTTGTGGAAATGAGACCAATATCACTGGCTGGAGCAAGGTACTCACAGACATGACATGTGCAGCTCTGCCAATGCACCTCTATCCTTTTTTTTTTTTTCTTTTTTTCCTTTTTTTTTTGGTATTTATTTATATTCTTTTTAATTTAGCGCTGGTGAAAGGTGCTGGATTGACCCCACTGGAGGCTGAAGCCCTCTATTTACCCACAGAGCAGATACAGCATGGGCGGCAGCTGTGCAAGTTCCCCCACGCTGCCCCCACCCATGTGCCTCATCTCTGTCCTGGAGGGACCACCTCTAGAGGTGAGAGGATAGTTCAGTCTCCATGACCCATCCAACCCTTGGCCTTTCTGCTGAGACTGCCAACAAAGCTACGAGAGTCACGATGCTGCAGCTGAACACTTGTCAGATGGGAAGTGGACAAAGGCCAACAATTCATTTCATAGAGGCCACCCAAATTTATCAACTTAACATCTTTGTCACCTGTGGCTTAACTTGAGCATGATTGGGTAGTATTTCTAGGGTTTAGCCTGATTTTTAAATGCTTCTCTCATTTATTCAAATGATAATGCAGGTACTTGGACCACCTTCTCTGTTTTACTGCGGAGTCCTTTCTGGAGGAGATGGGTATCTTTATAACAAATTAGTTCCATCAGTGACCAAAGGAAGCCATGGCCTTTTGTATTAAGAATCCAACAGGAATTTAAATTGTTCTCCACTTCCAAAAATTACTCTTTTATGGATCTTAAAAATAGCAACACAGGTTATTATTTGGCTTGTCCAAAGAAAATAACTAAGCTATTAATCTAAAAAGAATTTTTAAATTACAGTCATCAGGAAAGTTAATCAATGATTTGATTTTATCACTGAACTGCAGATTAAGGAATCAAAATTTACAGTAGTTGTAATATACACAAGTTACAGCAAAAGTCTTAAATAGAACTGAAATCAGAACACTGCAAGAATTTGCTAATTCTGTGCTAACAACAGACATTAGTAGTTACTCTTTATTACAAGTATGTATCTCTCAGTTTTCACCTGGCTTGACCCTTGAGTAGCTTCTTCCCTGTCAGAGAAGCACCACTGTTGTTGTGTAAAAGGTCAGTAAGAAATTCAGTTCAGTTTGGCTTCATTTGAGGTGGCTCATGAGGCACTGCTGAACTTTAGTACAGTTAAAAGATTACACAAGCCAGGGTTCAGAAAGCGAGAAACTGTAACTCAAAAAGGCCTGGAAAGAGCTAGGAGTGAGTTAGGGTTTGTCAGTAATTTAATTTAAAATACAGTTAGGGCTCCTCCAATGCACTCAAAAAGCAATTCCCACATGACACTTGACTGGCCTCTAAAGGCATCCCTTCTGCTTCCTCAGCACTGCCCCTCATTAAGGTGTAGAAAATGAGTCCTGGTGTCTTACTCAGCACTTTGCAAGAATACATGTACTTACATCTAAACTTCCTTTTAAATCAAAAATTGCAATTTGGTGCAGGAGCAAAGTTTTCATAACCATAATAAAAATTATGAACCAGGAGAATAGATTCAATGAGTTTGGAGTTTACATTAATGTTCACTTTATTCCTTAAAATTAACACTTGACACAAGTGGATTAACATATTTATAATTTAAAAAAAGCAAAATTATCTCTGGCTTTAGCAAAGGTTTTCCTTTCTCATTAGCAAGCACCTATGGTGCTGCACACATCAAGTGAACCAAGCTACATGCTAAAAGGAGTAAGCCCTGGCACATGCTGCAGCATTTTATTATGGCCACTGGCTGCTATGGAAGCTTTAAAAGCTTTCTTTGACTTTGCTTTTTAAGTTTTGCCAGTCCCTGAAAGAAGCCATGATTATTGTGCTCTCTATCTGTCCAAAGCAGCAATACTTAAAATTTGTTTGCAGACTGGACACTTGGCATAATCTGTTACCATTTTTATAGCTATAGTTAAAGATAAATTTAGGGTACCAGTTTTTTAAATTACATTCTCCCAGCACATGTTTTATTTTTCAGGTCCTGCAGTCCAAGGTCTTTTGAAGCTGTAATCCCATTTAAACTGACAGCACGTAGAGGTTGTTTGCATATTTGATATAAAAGAGCAAGGATGACAAGATAAATAAAGAGGGAAAAGTTTGCAGTGTAGGTTGTGCTGTGCTGTAGTTCTGGGCACACCTAAAAGTTCAGCATCTTAGCATTTGTCCTGCAGAACAGGACTATCTGTGACCTGTAAGGAAAAGACTCAGCACAAAGCATTAACACTGTGTTCTCCAAGCTGATGTTGTACATAAAAGCAAAGAATGTTGTCTAATTATGTTTCTGTTCTGTGTCTGGGGAGAAAATGAGTTCGGGACTAGAATGCAGATACTCTGCCACTGTTCATGTCAGAGTGGGGGTGTAGATTAATCTGGCATCTGCCCCCCAATGGAATTGTTGCAATTGTAGGACTTTATCCTGCATTCTGCTGGACACATTGTTCCTTCCACTGTGTGCTGAATATTAGTCCCCAAAACTGCATGTTTGCTTTTGCTGGGGTAACAGCTGCATCAACCAGCACCAATGCCTTTGCTCATATGTTGGAGTGCTGTCCAGGTAATGTGTGTGGTTGTGGAAGTTTGCCAGAGGGGGCATGTATTCCCCACAAGCCGGCATGGCTCTGTAATGCGCTGTGTGCTGCCATCTGTTCAGTGCGTGTTTGTGACGCAATCAAACAATCAGTGCAAATTACAGCTCACTTCAGCAGCTTCACAACATCAGTTCCTGCCTAATATTGTACATCCCAAGGGCTGCGTGTATCAGTAGTGTCAGACTTTAGGAAGTCACTAATGAGAATCGTTCTTCTGGCAAATCCACTGTCAGCTGTTGCACATCAGAAGGTATATTGGTATGTGGCACTCACCTTGAAGAACATGAGTCCCAAGTAATTCCACCTGCCAGGAAGCTGTTACATTAAGTACCCCAATATCTTAAATGACTACTATACAGACAACTAATAGATAAATCAAGCTTATCATTCCTACTATAAAACTCAGCATTGGTAAATGTCTGGTGTCATCAAAGGGCTCAGTACAGCAACACAGTAGTAATCATCATTACAGCAGCATTGTAAGCAAAGTGCCTCTCACATTTTTATAGAATACGCTATTTATTATTGGGGTTGGTTTGCTTTAACAAGAGGAAGCTGACCAAGATAGCACCAATTAAATGGCAGCACTTATCTGTATCCAGAACCAAGGAATGAAGTATTTTCCCATACATTTCTGCTTTAACTGAATGGTGTATCTTAAGCTTCTATCCCTTTCTCCCACATTCAGTCCTAAAATACACAATTTTATGGCATTTCTGTAACTCTACAATACTTTATGGGGCAAGGGAGCATTAGGCACTGCCGCAGCTGATTCCACACAGATGCCCACTTTTTTTTCTGTTTAAAAGGAAGCACTTTGCAACATACAACTAGGGACACACACCTTACACACCCTACGTGGTATGTCCTTAATTGTATACAAGAAGCCAGTTCTTACTCCATCCTCGTGCTATGCACCCACCAACAGTCAGCTGCTTAGTGGGCTCAGCACCATGTTCCTTGAGTCCTGTGAGCTCATGCATCCGAGCCAAGAGCACAGGAGGACTGAGATCCCTGGGCATGCAGAGACATGGCTGTTGTTTGTCCCGTGTACGTGATTTTTCTCACTTGTTTACAGGCTCTCCCTCTCTACCAGATAAGTACCGCCACTCTCGGGAGATGATGATGTTGCTGCCAGCCCACCGGGACCGGCCCAGCAGCGCCATGTACCCCGCAGCTATCATGGAGAACGGACAGGTAGCGCTCTCATTTCTTCTGTGTCACTTCAACCACCTCAAACTGTGGCTGCATTTTTGCTGGCTTTGACCACCTTAAAGCTTTCTTTTTTATTTCTGGAAAGCACAGCAACTTAGGATTGTTTTCAGAGGTGAAGCAGAACTTTTCCTGTTAATCCACCCCTGGAGGCACTCACTGTGATAGCTGAGTGATACAAACTGTAGTGACTATTAAAAGAGCAGATATGTCCTGTGAAAATGGACTCATTTCCCAACTTTATCCTGTGAGCTCTGGTCCATTGCAAGTAGTCACACCATTTTCTTTATTTGTTTATAACCATGGCCATCCATCCTGCAGTCTAGCCTCCAAGATGGTTCTAAATAAATTTATGGTGATTTCCAGAGGTATCAAAAACCATGAGAGGCTGAAATAATATACTGATACAGGGTCTCCAAAAATCTGTGCCCTAATTTCTCTGGACATATTGAAAAGTGTGCCTACATGTAGGCATTTAAATCTCGCCCTGGCCTGCACTTCTGAAGGGAATCTCTGGATCCTGGCCACTTACCACACTTCAGTTTGCATTGGAGAGCTGTCTCAAAGCATGCAAAGTCAATGTTCAAACAAAACCAAAGATAAGCTTCAGAGGGCAAACAATGTATTCCAGCTGCTAATGGGCACAAGGCCAGGCTAGAGCTAGTCTGAAATAACTGCTCCAGAGAGCAGGAACTGTGGGCCCTCAGCACTGTTACACCCTAGAGATCCACTCACACTGTGCTGCAGTACCTGCCAATGTAGGCACAGCCTAAGGTTCCCAGGAAATCTTTAGTTAAAAATTTTCTTTGCTTAAAAAAAGGAACAGAAAGTCCCCATGTTGCTCCAGCTATAACCAGTTTTTTTTAACTCTTCCTTGCTAACTTTGTCCTCTCTTAGCCTCCAAATTTCCAGCGCGCCTTGATCCAGCAAATGATTGGACCATGCAAACCTTGCAGTGATCCCAACCTGTCTGTGGCTGAGAAAGGTACTCCTTTTCCTGTTCCGCATGCATGCTTGCTAAAATACTATTCCTCTGGTCATGCTACAGCAAGTAACGAATGGGCTTCTACCTTTCCTGGCAGAGTGCATTTCTCTCACACTTTTCTAATTACCAGTTTAATTAACTGGGCCTTCTGTCAACCTACTGTCATTTCAGAGCCTTCACATTAGGGTGGGGTGGCTCAACCTCCCTATTTCAGAAAGCTTTCTGAGTTTAGCATTTTGTTATTGAAACAATTCCTACAGCCTTTGTCAAGCAAACTTGCAAAGCAGCAAATGAGAAGTTACCTAAGAACAGCCCAAGATTTGGACTGTATTTTTTATTCATGAGTTATACTGGTTTTTAATACACATTTATTGCTCAAAATACAAACATCCCTTGTAATCCCTCTCTGAGGTAGTTTTATATTTATTTATCATTAGGAATATATGCTTTTAAAATTCATTTCTTTGAAAAAAAAAAAAAACAGGCAGAGTCCCTGCAAGGGAAAAAAAACTGAAAGAGGACAAAGAATTTGTTTGGTTTAAGAGAAAAGGAGGAGCTTGTGAAGGAGGTGCCATGGTCAAAACAATGGGCTCAAAATTATCTGAAAGGCAACATTCTGAAAAAGCAGAAGAGGGCAAAATTCCTGAATCAAAATCTGAGACAAGGAGGCTGCCTAAGCAAGCAACAGTCATGTATGACTGGGAAAAATGGTGTCTTAAAAGATTTTTAAGGCCAGGAAAGACCACTGCAATTCTCTAATGTGACCTACATTGTACACTCAGATTTTTATCTGTCTTTTTGTTTCAGTAACTGTGCCAGAACTAAATTGTACCTTAAAAAATAAAATCCAAATTTTATTTCAGAATTTCTAATAAATCAAAATCCCCTACTTCAACCTGAGCACCCCAGATTGAAACCAAACACCAGTTCTGAATAAATGGCAGAATGATGACAATAATGAGTGATGACAAGAGTTAAGACTGGGGGCTGAGGGATTAAGAGCTCCAGTTTAGCCAGGTTAGTTTGAACCAAACAGAGGACAAAGATGGTGAGATCTTTGTACTGGATAGGAGAAAGATCTGGAAGAGGAAGGTAGATAAATATTTAATGTCTGTCTAGGAAAAAATACTTGAATTTGTATCTGTAGGTGATACTATGCAGGAGTGTGGTATTCAGTGCCAAGAGATCAAAGACAGAATCCCTAAGAAGCCACAAAAGATACAGGTGATGTTCAGTGGGGATGGTGAGGCAGGAATCCCAGCTCTTGTGTCTGGCTGGTGGCAAAATGCAGTCCCAGGTGCTCTTGGCAGGCCTGAACCCTCACCATTCTATGTAGCTGGGATGCCATCTGCCCTGGATTTTGTGAGCAGTCAGGGCCCTGACTTCCCCCACCCCCTCCTGGCAGTGTCAGAAGTTCTGCTGGGTAATTCCCAGTGACAGTGGTGACATCAGTTGCCCGGGGCAGAATGGTTCAAACGCAGCTTCCCTGCTAATTAAACTTGGCCACCGAGCCACTGAACAGTCACAGAGAGAGACATGGGCTAAGTCACAGCACTGGGAGCTCCCTGCTTTGCTTCTTCCCTGAAGCATTTTGGCCACAACACTGGTTTTAACAGGCAGCAGCCACTCTTCAAAATCATCTCACCTTCTTCCAGCACTCCTAAATACTCAAAAGGCTGTGAATGAGAACACTGAGAAAGCATAAAAGGATTTTTCACTGGGGTACCATATGTTCTTCACATTCTCATTCCGCATCTCAGTGTTTAAAAAAACCCAAACAACAAGTGCAGCAATAGTTTTACAGGTCAAGCAAATCAGGTTTTCTGTTCTTTTCACTTGATGCTGCGATATGGCAAGAGAGATGAGCAAGGCTGGCACTGCTGTGCATCTTGTG
Organism: Phylloscopus whistleri; assembly: GCA_017589585.1. Classification (NCBI taxonomy): domain Eukaryota; kingdom Metazoa; phylum Chordata; class Aves; order Passeriformes; family Phylloscopidae; genus Phylloscopus; species Phylloscopus whistleri. The sequence goes on along the minus strand of JADMLD010000682.1, from coordinate 4,549,806 downwards.
CCCTCTGTTTTAGCCATTTGACACCAACTGCAGTAGTGCAAATTAGAGCACTCTGGCATGTATACAGGGAAAATCCATCTGGAGCCACATCGCTTATAGAGGTAGGCCCTGGTTTGAACCTGTTCTCTGTCAAGATTCTTAGTGTCTTCTTCATACGCCTTTCTTAGGCTAAGAGCCTCTCTTTAAAAAAAGAAAACATTTATATTTTTGGGGGGCTTGTTCTGTCTTGTGAAGCTGTCACTTTGTGATCTTTTTTACTTCAGGGAATTTTAGGCCTTGGGGAGCCCATGCTCATGCTAACTCATGAACTAGGGAGACAAAAAGAAAAAAAAAAAAAGATAAACCTTTCAAAATCATTTTAGAAAGAAATGCATCAAAAATGGCTGCAGGCATTTTAATTAAGGAGAAATCCTCTTCAGATGTCAAACTCCATGTTTATTTCTCCAGGCTTCCATTTTGCAAACTGAAGATGGAAAAAGCTATTTTTATTTCAGTTTTCTTTGACAGACTCAATTAATTACTTTTTTTTCTTTCTTTGCTAATCTGAAGAAATTGCAGTTGATTATTTGTTTTTAAATAAACATACAACTATTGCATGTTTCTTCTCAGAATAAATCAAGTCTTGTTTGAAAGGAAGGAAGGTGCATTTTAATAATGATCAAGGATGACAGAATTATCAAGATCTTGTAAAAGGTTCATATTCATGTCAAGGAGCAGCTTTTATTTCTATGAAAAAAATAAGTCCATGGAGATAATATCCACTCTCTGTAAAATGCAGCAAGCATTGCTCTCTCTATACTTCCTGATTCAGACTTGATCTCTTCAGGAGACTTTGTAATACAAGGAGGCCAAACTGTTGTCTTTAAATATTTTGTCATCGAAGTTCTTGATCAACTCTGTAGCTTAGAAAGTTGGAGCTTTGAAGTTACTTCTTTTGCAACAGATTGAAATGGATTGAAATATAACTTCCTTCAGGTCCTTTTTCCATCCTCACTGAGCCTACAGTGCAGCCACAGGCAGTCCTGTGTTTCCAGAGGGTTTTGCCATGTTCTCTTGTCACCACTCCCCATCAAGCAGGACAGCTCACACCTGAGATCCAGCCACCGTTCCACTGGTGGGATTTCATTTTTACCTCCACACTGATGTGCAAAAAAACCCTGCCAGACTCATACTGCTCTTCAGATTTGCTAGAAATGAGCCAGGGATGGAGGGGAGCTGGGCAGACTAACCCTGCCATCACCTAACTCTCACTTCCTTAACAAAGCATCTCTAAACTTAACACTCTGTAGCCTCTCTGTGCTTTCAATCCTGCCATTCACTGAGTCCCTGGAATCTGTCTCTGCTGCTGAAGAGCACACTGGAAAGCCAGTGCTGGCCCCACAAACTCCCTGTCCTGTTACCCCAGTTACATCTGTTTCAATCCTTCAGCTGTGCCAGCAGCACCCAGTAGCTGGAGCCTGGACAGTGGAAGCCGAGAGGCGCTGCCATTCCTGTCTGCCCACGCTGGGAACACCCTGGCCCCACCAGTGCCTCCCCGAAGCCTGCCCCATGGTAAGGACGTGCCCAGCAGGCCTGCTGCAATGCCTGCACTCACACACACACAAATCCAGACCACCTAAAAGCTGACTACAGCCTTTACCCCTCCACCTCTGTAAAAACAACCCCATAGTCTTTCCTGGTCTCCTGGTTTTCAATTTTTTTTTTTTCCAAATCTTCAAATTCTTGCAGTCCTTCAGCAGTGTGGACTTGTGTGTACTTTGGGACTAGAATTAAGTGTGAGAGTGCTGATGCTTGGTGTGGCTTCTTAGTGATGACCAACTTTAGTAGTAATTTAAGCTTACAAAACTATTAAATGAAACTTGAAATGTTCATTGTTTAAGAGCCTGTTGCCTTGCCATGAGATCCTTGATAATGGAAAGTGAAAAACCTCTCTTTGCACTTAATTTCTCCTTAGCAGCCTGTGTGTGACAGATGCACTCCGCAGTATCCAGCAGACAGGCAGCCCTAGGCTGGAGTTAGCAGCATTTGGAGCTGTTACCTGGCGTTACTGAGCTAAACCAGCCCTGTGGCTGCAATGAAACAGCACAAGTCTGCATTTCTGACCCTTGTCTCGTTCCAGGACACTACTCACTGCACTTTGATGCCTTCCACCACCAGCTCAGTGATGCTCCTCCAGCACTGCCCGCACGAACGTTGCGCAAGGTAATGGCAGGAGAGCAGAGAGGGATGTAGGACAACGGGCTCCTGAAAGGGATCCCCCCTTCTCTGCTCCCACCAAGCACCTTCTGAATGCAGAAACACTATTTTTAACATGCTAGTAACTTGCACATGAGAAAACCCACTGAAAGCTCTTAACCTATTCCACAGCTCAACGCTATAGAAGTAACTCACAGGTTGTAGGTCCTTCCTTTTCCTTTTTTGCACCATATGCTGTGATTTCAGCACCCCAGTCATCACCTCAGCTGCTGTTTCTCTAACAGCTCTGGTGTTGTGGAGTGCACTTATCTGCCCACAAGTGGTACTTCCATACATGTAAACCAATAATCCTTGACATTCTGAACACAAATGGAGCTGTGCCGTTGTTAACAACACTGTCAAAAGCTGAAATGGGGATCAACACACGAGATGCAGCATTGCCTCCTTTGTCAATTTTAACCTGGTTTTGTTTCTCTCCAAACAGTCTCCTCTTCATCCTATCCCTGCATCGCCTACCAGTCCGCAGTCTGGTCTAGATGGCAGTAACTCCACTTTATCCGGCAGTGCCAGCAGTGGTGTCTCTTCCTTGAGCGAGAGCAATTTTGGACATTCTTCTGAACCACCTCCTCGCACAGACACCATGGATTCTGTGCCCAGCCAGGCCTGGAACACTGATGAAGACCTAGAGACACCCTACCTCCCTGTCAGGTACAGTCTCTCTGAGCCTGATGTCCTGGAGTCGCTCAAATCCCAGCCATGCCGAAGCCACTCTGCTCCATCTGGAGTCATTCCTCAGGACGCCATGGACCCTCCTGCTTTACCCCCCAAACCCTACCACTCCCGGCTGCCAAACATGGAGAACGAGGAGGGGATGATAATTGAAGACGACGACAAACATCGCCCGTTGCATCGCAAAGTGTCCCAGCCAGTGAGCGGTGGGAAGGAAGAGCAGGCCAGGGTGGCATGGGAGCACGGCATCAGCGAGCAGTAGGGACAGCTCCTGGTACTCAGCTGGCATTGGCGTTCCAGGTCTGGATACGACACAGAGAGCAGGACTCGGAGAACAGCAAACCGATTTTCTACTGCCGCGAGGTTATGTCTGAAGCCCACAAAAGCAATTGGGCCAGCATGGCAGGTTGCTGCTTTCCTTTTTAATTTCTTTTTACACCTTTCCGTTATGTTTTTTAACTTTCTGTGCAGTGGACAGTTTATTCCTTCTGCAGTTTCTTAACCACATCATACGGCATACGAGCCATAGAGACTTGCAGAAGCTGAAAAATACAATTTGAAGTGGAGGGGAAAACGGGGGGAATGTGGCAAGTTGATTTTGAACCTGCTTTCCTCCCAGTTCTGAGACGCACATGAGTAGAAGCAGTTGCACTAGGGACATATTTCTTTGCTGTACAGAATTGAAAGCTCATTGCTGAAATCAGGGATTCTATGAACTGTCAGGCTGGAAGGTGCATGAGCTGCAGGCAGTGGAAAGATGGCAATTCTAAGAAGAATTTGGCTCTTTTGAGAGCAGGATTGTACATATCTGTGCAGTGATCTCCCTGCATTGGTTCATAGGTGCTGAGGCAATCTAAGCAGTGCTGATGCACTGATCTCCAAGATATCATTTCCAACAAACTCTGCCTCCTTTGTTTTTTATGTACTGTTTCATTTCTTAAATTTTGCTTTCACTGGCTAAGCCAACCTGCTTTCTCATGGGAATCATGTTATTCATCTGTGCTACAGAATGAGAGGAGGTTGGTGGCTACTGGAGCTACAACCTCATTGTAGGCCTTTCCCATGCCCAGCTTTGGGCAGGCTGTTGACACCAGCATTTCTATTCCAGATTAAAACAAAACCAACCAAATTGAGTTTCTCATGCCACAACCTGGTTGATGACCCAGCCAGTAAAGAAAAGGTGGCTTAAATGCATCATATCCAACAATCCTTGCCTCAGGGCTGAACATCATAATTCTCACCAACTTCCATCACCCAGGAGCTGAGATTCATTCCTGTTAACTCAATATCCTCAGTCCCTCCCACAACTCACTGCAGCTGGTGTGCAGAAAGAATCTCCCATGTCTCAGAGCAGACAGAAAACACCAAGACTCGAGCAATGCCTGGTATCAAGTGTACACCCCAGAGTCAGGGACCTTAAAGGACAGTCAGGACCTGTAAAGAAAAAGTGTTTGTTTCCTCTTTTGCTTCTTTAGAATGTGTACTAAGAGCTGCTGCTTTTCTCTTCTGGAAGGTTGATTTCTTTTTCTTTTTCTCCTCAGGCAGCAATACAGCCTTTCCCCATCCCATGTTTTTTATTGATAAGCTCTAGAAAGAGCTGAAGAACTTTGGGAGGGACACCAAGCCACACCACACAAAACCAGAATTGTGCAGAGCTGAAGATAGTACAGGTCTATGAAACCTGCCTTTTAAAAGGAAAAAAAAATCTGTGGGTAGTATTGTTCTTTACAAAGAACAGATCTTGGTTCTAAGAAACCTTTTATTCCTGTTTTCATACTTTTCAAGAATTTTTGAATCAAAATAGTATCAAATATTTAATGTTTTTAGATGAACAAGCCACCTTCCTTTCCCTTGCCAGATCCACACACATTTTAGCCCTCCTTATAACCCTTTCACCTGCAGACTGCAAAGCACACTCTGTAGGATGGAAACAGCCCTCCCTCTTTCCTACCACTGACAAATCTGAAGCACATTCAAATAAGACCTCCACCATATAAATTAGTGCCAGAAACAGGAACAGCACTCAACTTACTTCTTGAATTCTTGCCTAACTGCTCAGTTTCTCCTGCTAAAAACAGCATAAAGAAGCAAAAAAGGATTATTATAAATCATTTACAGGTCAACTTTAGCACTACCTCTAAATACAGTGACTGGGCAGAGTACATGGTTTCTGAACTGGCTAAAGATGGTCTGGCTGTATAAAGTCTGGACTCAGCAGTTGTATGAAGGGGACTATAAGAGGATTTGTTTGTTTTCTTTCTCAAGCTCTAGCCCATGCAAAACTACTAAGTTATGGATTTGTTTCTTAAATGGCCTGTTTGGCTGGAACAAAGTCTCTCTTGCTTCCTCTATTTTGTTACTAACACAGGCTGCTTGTAATCATTATATCCTTCACAATTTAAACAATGTTAATAAAATCTGGCCTATAGTGGATGTTTTATCTTTAGCAGGAAGGAGTTTTCCAATGCTAGGACAGTCTTCAGTGTTAACAAACCAAGCTGGATCTCTGGTATAGAAAAAATGTAGAAAACAACTGATGTTTTCAGAAAAGGTAAGTCAAGGTAATTCCTTAGAAAAGGGTGAAATGTTTTCACATATGCTATCCTCCAATCCCACTGAGACTCTTCCAGTGAAGTTCTTAACTAAGTTTTAATTCCATCTCCCTTGCCCCGGTTTCTTTTTTTTCCTGGCAGCAAGACTAAAAGTAGTAAATGTAGAGACTTACCGAGCTTCCTTAATGTGAAAAAACCAGCAGGTCTTGCAACTAAAACTTGGCAGAACCAAGAATGCAATTACCACGGGACTGAGTCCCAGGTAGCTGGAAAACCTGCCCACCAGAGCTCTAATCAGTCTCTGAAAATGCATCATCCTGCTCTGATTAGAGACCTGGTACAACAGCAGTGAGTCCATTTGGGGAGTCTGGCATTCCTATGTATTTGCAAAGGTTTGAAGATCAATCAGGTGATGTATACAAATACCTAATTTATGGCAGGTCCACAGAAAGAAGGGTGAAATAAATTGCTGAATTTACCAAATTTAAGCCTCTCTGGAGTTAAATTTCTGTTATTGTTCTGATATCTACCAAGTATTCTGTCTCCCTTTTCAGGGTTTGCCTTAAAGGGAGTAGAAGATAGAAAGACTATTATTAAGATTTTTGTGATTCTTGGAACTAATATTGCCTGGAACTACTATTTCTCTGTAGGGTGAGGTGTCTTTTTGCATAGTACAACTCCAACATCAAGCTCAGTCCTGGCATAGGTGGAAGCAACAGCAGTTGTTGCACTTGCCCAACAGGATTTGAAGATTCCTTGTATAAACCACAGCAACAAGATGTTTTGAACAGGACCTTGACATTCTATACCTAACTCTAATTCAAACCTCAGTGTACTTGCCTTCATTGGGTTTTCTTTGTATAACAAAATAGCATGTGCATTCCTGAGAAAAATTGGTGGAATTCTGCTATAAATCTCTCCATCGTCAGTGTACCTGCTGGCCCCATCTGAAACAAAACTGAGAAGGAGCTACAGTGGTAGAAGAAAAGCAGTTAAAACAATTTCTCTGAATCCTACTTTTTTTTTTTTCCAATAGTTGGGTTGGTTTTATTGGTGTATGCAAGACTCAGATTCTTTTTTGTATTTTCCTCTGTTTGGTTTTTAGTTTACTTACCCTTTTTTAGGTAAGGGATATTGTATATCCCTTCTGTGGGAGTATCAGCCAAAACTGGGGAGGCTGGAGAGAGCAAGAGCCTTTGGGAAACAAATTATGTGATATTTAAAATTTCCTCTGGTCATGCTTCTTTGTAAATACCCCCATTTGAATGCTGTGTATTTGTACAGGAAATTGAGCAAAAAATGTATAGATTGTGATGTCTGACTGGTATTCTGCCCTGTAAATGTGTTTTTAACCTCTGGCATTCTGTGCTTATTAAAAAAAAAAAAAAGGCAAAAACCTCTAACCACTTCTCTTTTGTGTATTCATGTTTAAAATAAAATGAAAACAGCTATCTTATCTATAATGGAAATCAAATTCAAAAGGAAAAAATTAATTTGTACAAGTGTCCTAAAGGTACTTCATTGTATATATTGTGATAGCATGTTTCCAGAAGCAACAAATAAGTGGTGTGAATTTTAGATGTAAATATCTGCCGTTTGTTTTGGGTTCCTTTCCCTTACCCATTCACTCGACTGCTGTGATGTGGAATTAAAGATTAATACCTGATATTAAAACAGTACAGCTGTATGGTCATTGCTGTCCTCGAGGCAGGGCTATCCTCAGGCTGCTCCAAACCTTCACAAGAGAAAAGGAACAGCCCTCACTTCCCACCTTTGTGTGAATTAGAAAAATGGGGGGCAACCAAAAGGACTTTGTGGTGTGAGGGAAGGGCTTCCATGTTACTCTTGTTGCTGCCAGTGTTATTTAATATCAACTTACAGCCCCCTCCTGGTGTAGTCAGGTAGATGGACATGGCCCTTGCAACAGCCCCAGGCACAGTTCTGGGGCAATACTTTCAGAGTCAAAGCTCTCCCCTAGAAAAGCTGTGGAGTGGCTCCTTATCAGCTGGGGTTAAACCACCACTATCTCACTGCCTAAAAGATTCCTGCTCTTTTATTGCAACAGTACTTAAATACTGATCACTTGAACAGAATAGATGTGAAAGAATAGCAGTTAAAACATGTAGAAACAGGATTTGGGAATTCAGAGCTATGGAATTCAGAGACTTCTACAGCCTCCTAATCTCAAATTTTCTTCCATTATCACTAGTAAACCAGGTCATTGTATGGGAGGCAAAATAACTCATTTAATGTCTTGACAAACCAACAAAAAAACTTCTGAAACCTGTCTCAAAAGACATTTAGCAGCAAGTCTGAGTCTTCAGCTGGCCCCAGGATGTACATGGCCTGCCAAGGCACCCTTTGCACACATCACATACAAATACTGAGAAGAGAAGCTGTAACACAGTACTTCAGTGCACCCAAAGTATCAAAGTGTGGCTTAGCTAAAATGTTCACCTGATGCCTGAAGAAGTCTGTATCAGTCATAGAATAGAACCATGGAATCATTCAGGTTGGAAAAGACCTCCAAGATCACCAAGTCCAACCTTCAACCAAATACCACTCTGCCCTCTAAACCACATTGTGAAGTGCCACTTGGTTTTTCAACACTTCCAGGGATGATGACTCCATCATTTCCCTGAGCAACCTGTTCCAGGGCTTAACCATCCTTTTAGTGAAGAAATTTTTCCTAATACCCAACCTGAACCTTCCCTGGCACAACTTGAGGCCATTTCCTCTTCTCCTGTCTCTTGTTCCCTGGAGAAAAGGCCGACCCACATCTGGCTACAACCTTTCAGGCAGCTATAGAGAGAGATAGGACCTCCTCCCTGGTACCCTCAGCCACTCCTCCTAGGACTTAATGTTCCAGACCCTTCACCCTGTCTTCAATCAGACCTTTTGAGATTGTTCCTAAGCCAGCTTATGCAATCTTAGTTAAGTATTTTTTATTCAGATAAAAACTATTTATTAACCAAGCACAGGAAATAAAAACTGCTTTGGCACAACAAAAGATGTGCAAAGCCCTCAGCTTTAAACAAGTGTTAAAAAGTACTCTAGTTTCTGTTAAAACCAACAGAACCATTTTTTTCAGTGCAAGTCCAATACTTTAGTTAAGCTGCCACTAGTCAGATTGAAATCTAAATCCCTTGTCCAAATACCTCTTCTTATCTAAATAAGAAAACTTCAGCACAGTTTCAATATATGACTTGTCCAACTCAGTATGAATTTCATTACAAAGCTGATAAGAGGAGAAATGAAACCTCTAGAAATGACTCTAACCTGGTGGATGAAAGATTCAGCCTTCTACACCCTATGCATAAATGTGCCTCCATTTGTAGATGATTCTCAACAAGCCATGGACACAAACACAGTTCACAAGGCAGAGCTCTGAGCTCAGGTGTCTTGAGAGAAGCTTTAAACTCCACTTCTCCCTTTTGATGGGCTTTACTGTCAATCCCACACAAATGAACCCCAAATTTGGAACAGTAGATCTATTACACTTCTATTCAGCATTCATTCACAGCAGCCCTGCCTTTTTTTCACAAACTGTTTCCCCTCCCCTCCGACAGAATTCCCTTTGTCCTCGCAGCCCAACACCCGAGGCTGAGCCCCTTCATCCCCCCATGGCTGTAAGAGATTTGTGTTCTCAGACAGCAGAGGCAGCACAGCTCCAGCCCCCCCAGCTGCCAGGAACATCCTCTGTTTACCTGCACTTCCCAGTGACTCCAATCCCCACAGACCCACCCAGCCAAATCACCTCTCCTGCCCACTCAATGGGCTGGCTGACCCAGAGCAGAGAAGGTTCCAGGCAGACCTTAGAGCAAACTTCCAGTGCCTAAAGGGGTTCCAAGAGAGTGGGAGAGGGGCTTTGGATAAGGCCCTGGAGTGATAAGCACACGAGGGAACGGCTTCACAAAGACCAGGATTAGATTGGATACTACAAAGAAACAACAGTGAGGACAAGCACAAGCTCTCCCTCACCCAGGTCTCAGCCAGAACAAATCCCTAATGCCCCAGAGAGACAGAGCCTGGAGGGCGGCAGAACAAACAGAGCCCCCCAAACCTCACCATGGATCAAAAAGAAGCACAAGGTAAAATGCAAGGAATCCATTCTAGCTGCTTAAACAAACTATATAAAAGAATCCTTGTTCTTCCTCAGACCCATCTGGGGATCCCATATTGAAATGCAGAGGCTCATTTCCCAATCCAAAACCAAATCAAATCACTTCTCTCCTGTTCCATAAAAATGTATAAAGTTCCTAGTTTGATGATGTTTCATAACTGCACTGTTTTGATAGGTAAACTCTGTCCTTATCATGACCCTCCTGAAGTCTCCTAATTCCAAATTTAAGCCCTATTTCCACCTAATTAAGAAGCCACTTCATCTCAGTTATTTTGGCCTCTATCCTGATAAGAAACAAGGGCACTTTAAGCCACCACTTCTCTGCACAGCTAAGTGACTTTAGTGGGCAATGAGCATAAGTTTTCAAAAGCCAATAATCTTCCTACAGTATACAGATATTGAGTAATTCTGGAAATCATTATGGACTGACTTAATATATTAATATTGATCTTAATAACCACATTTGCAGAAGTAACAAGATCCAGAAATGTGCAAAACCACCTCTCCTAATAAATACATCATGTGCTCTCACTGGCAATTAGTGTCCTAATTACTGCTCACCTGCTGTGACCTTTCCTGAATCAGGTGCTCCTCCTCCCCACACTGCCTGTCTCACCTCGTCAGGCTTATCACTTGCACCTGATGACCTGCAAGAAAATTCTGATTAGGCACTGCCCCACCAGGCTGCCTCGAGAGCCCAGGGAGCTACATGGGAGCTCCCTTGCTGTAGCACAGGGCTGTGTGACTTTGCCTCTCCCTTTTACTGGAATGATAGTCCAGGATACACAGAGTTACACGTAAAGCCACACAAGGAGCTATCAGCAGGTGTGTGGCCCTCTCCCAACATCAAAGCGATTTCAGTTATAAACTCACACTGTTGGGGATTGTTGAAGGTAGTTAACAGCACAAACTATGAGGGGCTTCTGGAACAGAATCAAAATACTCTGAGTTGGAAAACACCCATAAAGGATCACCAAAGTCCAACTCCTAGCTTTGGCACAGGACAACCCCAAGAATCCCCCTATGTCCCTGAAGAAAAGGTAATAGGCCCAGCGACTAGGATATTAAGTGGGAATTAAAAAAACAAAACAAAACTTTGTGCAAAAACACCCACCCAAGAAGCCAGAAACAAGAGCACGCAGGTTGCTATTTTGACCTCTCAGCTGTCCCACCTCAAAGCATCCAGTCCTTGTACCTCACAGGGTGCACCCAGAGCCGCCAGTGACGGCTGTGTCCGTGCTGGTCCCGAGCCCGTCCCTGCCGCTCCCACCCCCACAGGACACCCATCCCAGGTGGTGCCTCTGCCCCGCCGACTCCACGCTACTCGCGGGCCTCAGCGACCCCTCAACCTCACCTTGCGCTGCCCCACACCGCCCCGCCCCGCCACAGCCGGGAGCCGGGTGGAGGGCGGAGCCCGGGCCCGGGGCGGCCCCGCCCGCCCACAGGTGTGAGGAACTGCCCCTTTCCAAGATGGCGCCCGCAGCCGCCGTCAGGGAGCGCTCGCGAGGCCCTTCCCGTAACAAAGATGGCGGCGAAGGTGGGCGGGGACCCGCGCCGCGCGCCGGCGCTCCGCCGCCTCCCCCCAATCAGCGGCCGCCAACTCTCCCGTGGAGGCGGCGGCGCGGCCAATGGGAGCGGAGAGCGTGGCGGCCGGGCGGGGAGCGGGCCAATGGGGCGGCGGCGGCGGGGGCAGCCGGCGTGGGGTGGTGGTGCCGGTGCGGCGGGCTCTGCCGGGCGAGGCGGGATGCGGGCGGCCCACGGGCTTTGCGCGGCGCTGGCCCTGCTCCTGCTGCCGGCCGGTGGCCGAGCGCTGCGCGAAGGGGACTGCGAGGGTGAGTGCGGACGGGTCCGGCCCGCGGGCACGGCAGGGGGAGGCCGCTCCTCGCTGCCGCCTCCCGCAGTCTGGCCCGTCCGCCGGGCTGTGGGGCCGGGACGCGGAGCAGTCTTGGGTTTTTAACAGCCGCGAGTGACAGTTCGGCCGCTGGGGCTGGCCCGGGCCGGCGGGAGCGCTGCCTCCAGCGGCAGGAAAAGTCTCCCAAGTCTGGCCAAGTGCGGCCGGGCCGGGCGCCCCTCGCAGGCGACCGGTGCTGGGACGGTGCTCGGGGGTGTCCGGTGCCGGGGCGATGCGCCGGGCGGCGCGCGGGGCAGGCGGGGCGGGGCTTCCGGCCGTGCCCCGCTCCGGGGACGGGATCCCCATTCCGACGGTACTGCACTCTGTCGGGAAGTTGCCGGTCCCTCTCCACGGGGGTAGCGGTACTGTAGAGTCTCCACGGGAAAGAGCAGCGACGACTCCGGGAGACCGGACCGCCCCCAGGCCGGAAGATCAGCGCTGTCGCAGCTCGGCACTGGCGGGGCAGCGCTCCCCGCCGGCTGTCCCGGCCGGGTGACGGTGACCAGAGAACAGGAGAAGGCGAGCGAGGCTACTCACCCCGGCCTCGCCGGGACTCCCCTCTTAGTCACGGCAATATTACGTTCATGGAGTGCTCGGAGTCCTCCCAGTGCGCACAGCCAGGAGCCGTGAGCAGCTGATCCAAATCAAGTCGGGCCCTTTGTGTACCACGGAAATACAAACGCCTCGGAGGTGGAACCTGTTGAGCTGCATAGCAAATTAATCTGCTTTTGTGCAGTGAACTGAACAAATTCCCCAAGTGAAGCAAGAAGAACTTAGGTGGGGCTCTAGTAGCTGGTTGGGAGTTTGGGATACTAATATCCTTCCTCTACAGTAAGACAGAATGAGGGGAGGGAACGCCGTAAACCAAAACTGGAAACCTGCTTCTGTCCTGTGGTGGCCGTCAGTGTCACTGCCTGCAGCAAGTTTTTTTCTTCCCAAGGTTTTCAGCTTACAACAGCTTACAGTGGACATCAGTGTGTCTGTGACTGGGGATAGACTGGTGGGAGGCAAATAAGGGTGCTGTATGCGTACAAAAATGTCTTCCAAAATGGCCCATGTTATTATTAGTTCTAGTTTTAATATAATGAGAGTACATTTCTACTCAGTTCTGTGATGGCCATGCTCCATTTCCTGTCCTGCCCAATTACTGTGTTCTGAGTTGAACACAGGTTGCTAATGACAATAATATTTGCCGGTCCCTTCCTGCTGGGGTAAACAAATCCCATAAAAGACATAACTCATGCCTGTTCCTTAGAGGCAGAATGGATCCTGGCACTCATCTTGTGTGGGAAGGTGTGAGAATCCCCAGGTGCTGAGCAGGAATTGGGGGAGCTGCAGAGTGCTTGGTCTGGGTGATGCTGATATCCACAGATGAATTGTGAGCAGCAGGATGACCAAAATCTGACACTCAGGGTGTCCCTCAGTTATCCCAGGGCTGTCTGCCCTCCTTGCCAGCCACACGGGGCTGCTGCACTTTGGAGCACGTGCGGAGCGACTGCTGCCAAGGGAAGGAGCAATCACCGAGTTGTGCAGCCCTTCCCACAGGCAGGAACCTGGATCTGTCCTCTCAACTGCAGCTGCACCTGTGGGAGTTGTGATCTGTCTAAGAGACTCTTCCCTCTTTCCATCTGAAGCTGCATCAGGAGCTTGTGGAAATGAAAGAAGGAGGAAGGTGCCATGGGATCACATTTCTTTTTCTCTTGGAAGTAATTTCAACTGAAGCAGCCCGGTAATCAGTGATACTCTGTTACTGAAGTCAGCAGATGGGGAGTCTCAGAGGATTATGTACAGAGTTGGTTTTCTGTCAGCACGGGGTTTGACACCCATGTTCTTACAAGTTGCTTCCCAGAGCAGCAGGACAACTTTAAATTTGCATTTTTTCATGGGCGTGGTGTTGTATCCATCTGATTCTGTGCTCTCTCAGGACAATGTACAGAGGCCCCTGGACACTTCCATGGATCTCATTTCTCAGATTGTCACAAACCCACCAAAAGTACCAGGGCATGTTGTTGATTCACGTGCTGTGAATGACTTTCAGAACCATGGGTGAAATTCAGAGAAGTTCTGTTATCCAAACCCCCAATTCCATTTCCCTACAAGTGTCCTCTAAGAGCTGCCATGAGATTACTGCTCTGGCTGATAACTCCATCCATCTTCCCTTCCAGTGTGTGTCACATTCCTGGGAAGGTTCTACCAGAGTCTAAAGGACAATGATGTTGAATTCACACCTTCCAGTATTGAAAAGGAGCTCTTGAAATCCTGCAAAGAAGCAAAGGGCAAAGAGAACCGCCTGGTAAGTAGGGGGGGTCAGTAATATTTGCCTTCTGCAAATGAGGGGAAACTGAGTCGGTATGATGTGGCTTCCCAGGGGCTGTTTTTGCTGGCTCTATGGCCACAGTTGGTCCTGTATTTTTTATAAGAGAGGACTTCAGGAGTTCAGTCTCTTTACCTCAAAAAAAAAAAAAAAAAGGAAAAAAACCACCACCCTGTCAACAGTGATTTGACTGGCTGATGTCTCACTGTTACTGAAGCACTGGAGGTTACAAAGCTTTTGTTTGCTGTAGGGCTTCCCTGTCCCTTTAATGGTATTTGGGGTGCTATATAATCTGTTAAAATATTTCTACTCTTCAGCTGTTTAGCTGAAAACTAAATAAAGGGAAACCAAATTGCCCTAACTAAAACTAGAGGCAATTTGTGAATGAAGAGGCCCAAGGAAAAGGCTCTGAACTCTCTTCAGAGAACTACTAAGATACCATCTGACATGCAGAGGGGGAACGCTTCAGAGAGGCTCTTTGAATGAAGAAGACTTTATTCCTAATCCTGTTCAATTTTTATGAAGTTGAGAAACAAGACCACCAGGCTCAGCAGCTGTAAAATCAGTGCAATAGAAAACACCTGCTCAGTATTCTGGGCTCAGGCTCCTTTTGCCCAGCTCTAGCAGTCCCCTGTAGCAGTAAACATCCAGCTGCAAAACCAGATGAGGACAGGGACAGAAAACTCTGCTTTTAGAAGCTTTTTTTCCCATGCATCCCCACTTCACTTTTTTCTTCCCTCTAGTGCTATTACATTGGGGCCACAAGTGATGCAGCCACCAAAATCATTAACGAGGTATCAAAGCCCATGAGTCACCACATCCCTGTGGAAAAGATCTGTGAGAAGTTAAAGAAGAAAGACAGTCAGATCTGTGAACTAAAATACGGTGAGTTGCCTGCACAAGAGGAAATGCCCTTGATTTGCTGGGGTGTGGATCACTGGGGGTGAAGCAACATCCTAAAAGTATTCAATCCTGAGTTGTGTAGCCTAGTTAGGTTGCACAACCTGGGTTGCTCTCCATGAACATCCTAGAGAGTTCTGTGGAGATGCTTAGGTAATATTGTTGGCTGCTAACCCTTCTTGGCTTCTGCAGGGACTCTGATCAGTCCCAGGTGTAGCAGCACTGCTGTGCTCTGTGTGGAATGTCGTGTTTGGGAGGGTGTGTGGTACAGCCTATGCTGGCAGCGGGTGGGGGTGTCGCCTGTGGCAGGGCTCGGGCCCTTGGCTGAGCTCTGCAGTCCCAGCTGCTCTCCTGTTCCCAGCATCGGGGTGATAAATGCTGCTTTCTCACCTCCTCTGGTGTCTCCTCAGAGCATTCCACTCTCTGCTTCTCATCACCTTCCTTGAACTCTCATGTTCCTAGATGACTCCTCTTCCTGAAAAGACTAATACAAAAAACAGGCATAGAAATGCCTCCTTCTGCTTTCCCTTATCGCTGCCCTTACACCCCCTGGAGACACCCCTTGGATTGTGGGTCTTTATACTTACTTCTCCTGCTAAGGTCATATTGCTTCCTGAAAAGCTTTTTGTTGTTGTGGCTTTCTTATCTTTCCCTTGAAATCACTCTGCTACATTTCTTTTATCCAGTGGAAGAGAAGTGTTGCTGCTGGTATAATAAAGGGCCTTTCAGGGCTATTGTGGAACTCCTGCACCTAAACTGCAACCAAGCTTTCTGTCTTCTAATAATTTTTAGCATTAAGAGCCTTATCTGCTGTCCAAAACCTAACTTAGACATTCCTTCCATCCCCGGCACCTCTCTCCCTCTTGGCTTCCTCACCCACCTGGCATGTCTGAGTACAGCTCTGCTCTCCCCGCAGACAAGCAGATCGACCTAAGCACCGCCGACCTGCGCAAGCTGCGCGTCAAGGAGCTGCGGCGGATCCTGGATGACTGGGGCGAGGTGTGCAAGGGCTGTGCCGAGAAGTCCGACTTCATCCGCAGGATCCACGAACTGATGCCCAAGTACGCGCCGAGGGCGGCCGGAGCCCGGACAGACCTCTGAGTGCCGAGACCGGGGCGACTCTGGGGCGATCCCGGGGCTCTGAGGGGCGAGACCGGGGCTGCGAGGGGACTGTGAGGGGCGACCTCGAGGCTCTTAGGGGCGACGCCGGCCCCGCGCTTTGTACGGGACTTTCATTAAAGTTCACCGGTGTGTACCGGGCGGAGCCGTGCCGTGTGACGTGATTGCGGGACACACCCCCTCTACACCCTGCCCCCGCCGGGTCCCGACATTGCCCGTCCCTCCCGCCCTCGCTCCATCCGCGGACCGGCGCCGCGCGCGTCCCCTCAGCCCGCCGAGGGGCGGGGCTTCGCCGCCCGCCCTGATTGGCCGCCCGGCCGTCGCGCGCGGGCGGCGGGAAGCGCCGTGTGACGTCACGGCCCCGTGACGCCGGCTTGCGGCGCGGCGCGCGCGGGGCGATGACGTAGGGCCCGCGCGGCGCGGCGGCCGGAGCCGCCTTCGCTCCCTTTTGTCCAAGATGGCGGCGGCCGCCGGAGGCGCCTCCTGAGCCGCGGGCCCGGCGCGATGAAGCGCGGCAGCGACCGCGACTCGAGCCCGCCGGGGGCCGCGGGCGGACGCGCGGCCGCCGCCGCCAAGCGGCCCCGCGACCGCGACCGCGAGAGCAGCAGCCGGCGCGGCCCGCACCGCAGCTCGGGCACCTCCCGCAGCAGCCGGGACAAGTCCACGCCCGGCGGCGGCGGCGGAGGCGGCGGCGGCACCACCACCAGCAGCAGCGGCGGCGGAGGCGGCTCCAGCTCCCGCAGCCACCGCGGCGATGAGCGCGCCGGCGGCGGCGGCGGCGACTCGAACCACCGCCCCGCGGGGAGCGGCTCGGCCTCGGGCGCCCGCGGCGGCAGCCAGGCCGCCCCGTCGTCCTCCTCCTCTTCCTCGTCCCGGGCGCTCGGCGTGCCCAAGGCCAAGGCGCTGCCGGGCGCCGTGGTAGCCCCGTCGCTGCTGCTGGCCGGGCCGCCGCCGGGCGCCGCGCCCTCGCTGCTGCTGGCGCCGCTCGGGGGCTCGGCCGGGCTGGCCGGGGAGCCGCCCGGCTCCTGCGAGTACAAGACGCTGCTGGTGAGCGGGCTGAGCGCGGCCCTGCCCGACCAGCTGCTGGAGGACGGGCTGTTCCGCCTCTTCCAGCGCTTCGCGGGCGGGGGCGCCGGGGACATCAGTGTCAAGCTCTCCCACACGCCCGAGCTCGGCCGCGTCGCCTACGTGAACTTCCGACACCCCGGGGACGCCCGCGACGCCCGCCGGCATGCCCGGGCCCGGCAGCTGCTCCTCTACGACCGGCCGCTCAAGGTGGAGCCCGTGTACCTGCGCGGGGGCCGGCGCAGCCGCACGCCGCCCCCCGCGCCCTCCCCGGAGCCGCTGGGGTACCTGCCACCCCTGCACAGCGCCTACCAATACAAGCAGCGCTCGCTGTCGCCGGTCACCAGCCCCTTGCTGCGGGAGCCGCGGCCCCGCCACGCCGCCGCTGCCGCCTTCGCGCTGGAAGCGGCCGCCATCGGGCTGTCCCGGGAGCGGGAGCGGGCCCTGGATTACTACGGGCTGTACGACGAGCGCGGCCGCCCGTACAGTTACCCCATCGTGGCCGAGGAAGACCTGATGCCGGAGGATGACCAGAGAGCCACCCGCAACCTCTTCATTGGCAACCTGGACCACAACGTGTCAGAGGTGGAGCTGAGGCGCGCCTTCGAGAAGTACGGCATCATCGAGGAGGTGGTGATCAAGCGCCCCGCACGTGGCCAGGGCGGTGCCTACGCCTTCCTCAAGTTCCAGAACTTGGACATGGCTCACCGGGCCAAGGTGGCCATGTCAGGCCGCGTCGTGGGCAGGAACCCCATCAAAATCGGCTACGGGAAAGCCAACCCCACCACCCGGCTGTGGGTGGGGGGCCTCGGCCCCAGCACTTCCCTGGCCGCCCTGGCCAGGGAGTTTGACCGCTTTGGCAGCATCAGGACTATTGACTACGTGAAGGGCGACAGCTTCGCCTACATCCAGTATGAGAGCCTGGATGCTGCCCAGGCCGCCTGCGCGCAGATGAGGGGCTTTCCCCTGGGCGGGCCGGAGAGGAGGCTCCGAGTGGATTTTGCCAAAGCAGAAGAGACGAGATACCCGCAGCAGTACCAGCCCGCGCCGCTCCCCGTGCACTACGAGCTGCTGGCTGATGGGTACAGCCGGCACCGGAGCCTGGAGCAAGACTTGAGGGTGCGGGATAGGACTCCTCCGCACCTCCTGTACTCGGACAGAGACAGGAGCTTTGTGGAGGCAGACTGGGCCAGCCCTGCCAAAAATGCCGAACGCAGGAACAACCTGGAGAGCTACAGCCGGTCCGTGCGCAGCCGGAGCGGGGAGCGCTGGGGCAGCGACGGCGACCGCAGCGTGCCCAAACCGTGGGAAGAGAGGCGGAGACGCCGGAGTCTTTCCAGTGACCGCGGGAGGACTACTCACTCGCCTTACGAGGACAGAAGCAGGACAAAGGCCAGTGGGCCAGCTCTAGACCGCAGCCCTGACAGGGCTCGCAAGGAGAATCACACTACAGAACCCGGAGCCGAGAAAGAGCAGAGCAACTCCCTCCAGAACAATCGTCACGCGGCTGAGGAGAAACCCCATCGCGAGCCGGCCGATGCTCCCCAGCCCAAAAAAAGGGACAGCGAACGCAATCATCGAACTGGTGAATCGGAATCAAAAACTCACGAGGAGCCAAAATCTGAGACCAAAAAGCTAAAGAATTTATCAGAATATGCTCAGACACTGCAACTTGCTTGGAATGGGCTTCTTGTGCTAAAAAACAGCTGCTTCCCCACCTCTATGCACATCCTGGAGGGAGACCTGGGTGTCATCAACGGACTCCTCAAAGACCATTCATCCGGCGGGAAGCTGACGCAGCTCAAAATCGCTCAGAGACTTCGGCTGGACCAGCCCAAGCTGGATGAAGTCACCCGGCGCATCAAACAAGGCAGCCCCAATGGCTACGCCGTGCTCCTGGCCACCCAGTCCGCCCCGGCAGGGGCAGGGGCCGAGGGGACCTTCCCTGTGGTAGAGCCTGGCTTGCAGCGACGGCTTCTCAGGAATCTGGTCTCCTACTTGAAACAGAAGCAGGCTGCTGGGGTTATCAGCCTGCCCGTGGGAGGGGCGAAGGGCAGGGACAGCACAGGCATGCTTTACGCGTTCCCTCCTTGCGAGTTCTCTCAGCAGTACCTCCAGTCAGCACTAAGGACATTGGGGAAGTTAGAAGAAGAACATATGGTGATAGTTATAGTCAAAGACACTGCCTAGCCCACACTGTCTTTTCAAATTCCATGTTTTCTTTGTGTGTCACACAGCCCAGTTGTTTTTAAGGCTGATCATTTTGGTTGAGGCTCAAAACACCTTGACCAAAGTGATAAGATTTTTAGTTTCTAATTAATTTTAATACCTATAATATCTATTAAAATTTTAAATAGAGCCCATTTTATTCGTTTTTAATATGTGACACTGTCCGCTGTTGTTCTGTATTTTTATTTTTTAACTGTATGAAAAGTTGTCAGTAAAGCCTTGTTCACTGATGGATTTCTAAACTTGTGCGCTATCCGAGTTCTTCTGGCCCAGGAAGGGCAAGTTCCCTGTGCTGCAGGAGCAGCCAGGCCAGGTGAGGCCCCAGCCCAGTTCAGTTCCCAGATCCCAGCCTTGAGCTCCTCCTTCATATGTGTCCTTCAAGGTGGGAGAGAAAGGGGGGTTCTTTCTGCTGTATCAGAGACTGAAGGGTTCATTCTCTATTTTTTTGTCCTGTTTGCTTTTTATTTCCTAAATTTGAGTCTGGATGCTTTGCTGTTGGATCTCTATTTGAGAATAGAAGCTTCCCAGGAAGCCAGCTACCAAGGAAGCAAATCCTGATCAAGAATAAAAGTGTTTTTCATACACACCAAAAAATTAGTTGATACTTGGCAAAAGGTTTGCTACTGAAGAGTGTACCCTGTATTCAAGTTAGTGAGGTTTGAGGCCACCTGGCACATGTCTCAGTCATAGAAATTCTTAGATAAAACAAAAAAGGTCTGATATTCCAAATTTTTATAAAAGTCAAAACAAGCAGAAGAAAAGGTGATTTAAGGGGGAACCCTCTTGGGCCCATATTCAGTGTGGACAAGCCAGGGGCATGAAGGTGTTTGGTGAGCTGGAGGTGCCCATTTGCAGTCAATCATGTACTACCTGAAATCCTTTATTGAAAGATAAATGGCCATTCTTTTTTCTAAAATTTAAATTTGTTTGCAGGCTTACAAAAAAAGACCAAAACATGTCTGTCTGGCCGAGAATGTGTCCTGTTACCACAGGTGACCTGTAACAGAGGAACCACTAGAGATCAAAATCTGAGCTCTAAAATGGGGTTGATCCATCACCTTGGCTGTGGGATGAGGTAGTTGGTTGGGGGGCCTGACCCTTTGCGTGCTCAGCAACATAAGGATGTGGTAATGAGTCCAAGTTGGAGTTAAAATCCACACTGTTCTGTTTGGGGATATTTTATTTTTTAAAATGATGCCTGTAGATTTTAGGAGACTTACAGAAAATTGTGTGGGATTAAAAATGCTACATTTTAAAGTTTCCTTAGATCTGCAGGTAGTTTTTTGTTGTTTTTCTCATGGTAAGCAAGTGAACAAATTCCTGGGAGAGCCAGACTTACCTTGCACCAATCTCTGTGACCCAGCAACTCGCTGAGGGTTTCCAAAAGCCCTTCTGAACCTCCTCTCGGGTATGATTGGTGTCACAACCTACTTAGTGGGGAGATAACTCAGTCTAATGATGCCTTTTTCACTTTTTAACCCCGCTGATGTAGGGACATCATCAGCTAATGATGGGTTATCAATATCAACTACTTGGTGTGTTGGGGTGGGAGGGTTGCATTTCACTTGATGCATCTTCCGTGAAGGCACGGGTCAGAGAGCTGAATGCTCCACTGGGAACAGCAGGGAATGTGCTGTGGGAGCAGAGGAGCAGCTCCATTCCCCGCAGCAGCCAGGCTGCACTGGTGGCACTGGGCTGCCCCTGTTTCACACGGTTATAGGGTCACCAACTCCACCCTGTGACCGAGTCCCCGATGCTGTTGTAACCCAGACGGTGCCAAATGTCAACAATTGTTACCGGTTCAGTGTTATCTGAAACCAAGTGCTATTAAATACCCCTCTGGCCGGTCCTAGAGCGATTAGAGCCTTTTGTGGGAGTATCCTGCCTTGGGCAGCTTGAGGCAGTGAGGTGGAGGCAGGACAAGTGCCTGCCTGACTGGTGGTGGCAGGGAGCTGCAGCATGTGCTGGTGTGCTATGGTCTTGTGTGTGTATGGTGTGCTAGGAAGGGGAAGGTAAAAAATCAGTAAATTTTAAAAGTTGCAACTGTTTGCTGGCAAAGCCAAGGAACAGCCTAAAATCCCCCATCTCCCACTTTCCTTTTGAAATAAGTAAATTATAATGCAGGGTTGTTTGGAAGACAAAGGTTGGATGAGATTTGAATGACTGGATTTCTGTTCCAAGAGGTGGCTGATGGTTGTAAGTGTGAGACCAAACAGACCTCCCTCCTACCAAAACTAAGGGGTGTAAAGGAGAAGTTGGAGAGTTACAGAAGAAACACCTGGGAGAGAAGCAGCAGCATCCGTCTGACACGATGACCTGAGCCTTCCCTGCTCCCCAGCAGGCCAGGGAGCCACACCATGGCTTTAACAGACTGTGCCAAGGCCAAAGCCCGTCCCATGTCCACCATCCCCTCCCTTCACAGGTGCATCCAGGCTGATTCCAAGAGAAGCAGACCTGAAAAAAGGTTGGCAGTTACAGCAAAATAACTCTGCATCTGGATCTTACAGCATCAAACACTTGGGCCTTACACTGGGATAGGCAGCAGTTCTGGGGAGAAGATATGGGGGATGAGAGGCCTAAGCCCCTTGGTGACGCTGGAAGGTGCTGGGTAAGGCAGTGCTGGGGGTTGTTTTTGGGGGGTGGTGCCTTTCAGCCCAGTACACTGGGGCAGTAAGGTGATCATGGCAGGGTAATGGTGTCTGGCTCCTCGGGGGTGATCTGAAACTCAAAGGGTAAACAGAGTGTGAGACGGTGGATGGGCTGCTCTGAGAGTGTTCATGCTTAGCCTGAGGTACCCCATTTTTTATTCTAAGCATCCATTCAGCAAACATTCTGTCTTACAAGGCCTCTTAAACAGCAGTTACTGGCTGTCTTTCCTCCTGAAACAGGGATGAGGGCTAGCCCTGGACGTGCTCTGACCAGTGCTGAGGAGCCTCAGTAGCTCAGTAACCCTGAGCTACTACCCTTGGCAAGGTCTGTACCCTGCTCTGCCAGCCTTGGCCTGCGGGTGATTTTTTAAGCCCAGCCCTGCAGGGATGTGCTGCTCCCTCCCACGGTGCTGTCAGGGCACTCCACAGGCTGTGCTCCATGGGAGGGTGTTGCAGTGCCCCAAATGGGCCAAGCAGGTACTCAGGTCCCCGTGCAATGACCATGCTGACAGGAGGGCACAGGCTGTGCTGGGCTCCTCTGCTCACTTCGTGGGAGGAAACAGCATCATCCCTGCTCCCCTCTGGTGCAGAGGTAGGAGTATGTCTTAGCCAGCTGGCAGGACATTTAAATCTCCTTCCACCCCCTAAGCCAGGGTCTGTAACTGCTGCATAGAAGAAATACTGTATGGCACCACATCAGCCACGTGCTCTGAGTGTTCCAGAAGATTACAGGATTCTTTCCAAGCAACATGCTTTTAAATAGATTAAATCACGATGCCATGGTGGCAGGTGATTTTCCAAATGCTGAGAATTCTCCCCATCCCAAGCAGCTGCAGAATTACGGCCTGACAAAAAGTAAATAATCCCTGCTAGTCCCCAGTTCTGAATTCTACTTTGCACCCAGGTTGATGCAGTCACCTGTTCCCCAGAACTCTTCAGTGAGACCCCCAGAACTAAGACAGTAGCATGGGGTGCAGGCAGCTCCCCCAGGTGTGTATCTAACTTGAGAGGCTGGGTCTGCCCAGGACAGGGGCTGGGGGCCGCTTCAGCCGTTTTGGGGGGTGACCTGTAGGCCCTGCCTCCTTCCCCACAGGGTAAGGCCCAAACCCACTCCCTTGGGCTCTGTCCAGTGGAGTTAGGGCAGGTATGGGAGGGGAGGGAGGCTTGTATACTTACAGCATCTCAGGCTGAAGCCAAATGCACACACAGGAGCTCCATCCCAGGTGTTTTGGTTCTGTCTCACAAAACCAGCTGGTGAATTTCTCCAGAACAGCCAGGCCCAAAGCAGCAGCAGATGCAGCCAATTACAGCTGGGGTTTAATGCCAGAACAAGATATGGACATCTGGCACTGCATCTCCCTGGGAGTAGTAGCTGAGTACATGCTTTATTTTTTTCTCCTCCTGAGCTGCACATTTTTCTATGGTGAAGCTGGGTGGGATGGTTTCTGATAAGGCAGAGGCTACCCAGCTGTTGGGTGGCATATCCAATTTTCAATCCCCTCATTTAATCAGAATGGTGCTCCAATTGCTGGTCTTAAATGCTGTAGTAGTCACTTGTTCATCTTTATCCACTCTGTAGAGTACAATTATCCATTATAAGTTGCAGCAGAACCTTTCTTTTTAATTATTAACAAGCAGCCCTGGGTAAGTGCATTAAGTAGATGCAATGCTGGAGGGGAAAAAAGCTATCCCTTCCTTCAGTTACAAAGGAAATACTTCCTCTTCAAGCAGTAAAACCTTGAGCTTTAGTTGAAATGAGCAGTTCTTAGTGGAAAACTGGTTGCAGTGTCAAGTAGTGAGAATTCTCCAGTTACCTGTTCTGCCTCAAACCCTATTCTGAAAGTGGCTAAAAGAGAAGGGGTTAAAAGGTGAGTGGATTTATCTGAACACCTGGGAATAAACAGCACAGCCCTGGCCTTGTCCAGGCAAGCAGTGAGCACATTCACCTGCCAGCTCTGAGCACAGGCCCAAGCCCTGGGAAGTCAAACACTCCACTGCCATTTCTTCCTCCTGTTCTGAGGGCAGGGCCTCTTGTCACGCCCCAACAGGAGCAGCTGATTTGTCCTGTGCCCTGACAGCCACAGGGCAGCCTGGGCACTGCCAAACCACAGGAGGAAGCGGGTGCAGCACCCAGCTCCTGGCACACACTGGGAGCTGTGCAACTCCCTGCCTGAACCAGAGTGGACATGCCAGAGCACCTCCCCACACAACCACAGCCCAGCACCAGTGGCAGCCTCCAGCTCCCATGCAGTTGTGGTGAGGATGCCACTGAGAATTCCAAATTCCAGGCTGTCAGACAACCCAAGGGATCAGACTGGAACTCACAGCTGCTGTGCCATGGCCATACTGTGTTCCCACCTCCCCTTTTTTGTTTCCTTTGCCCTTCCTTACTGAAGCCAGGTTCCAGCTACCCCTGGCTGCTCTCAGCCAAGCCCTGCAGGCACATGGACCACTGCTTTTGCATGGCTACAACTCACAGCCATACACACAGACAGGATTTGTATTTAATTTTTTAATAAATACACTTTACATTAAAGAAAAAGGCCTTCAATTTGCAGTTTCCACACAGAGGGCAAGAGGGAAAGAAAAAAAAAAAACACAAAAGAAAGAAAGAAAGACTAAAAAACTTGAACCACAAAGGGCAGAGGGGAGAAAAAGGGCTCAAACTTCAATCCCAGATTCCCATGTCTTCAGGAATACCAGGCTCTGACTCGGCCCAGCCAGGATTTCAGCCTCCCACTATAGCTGGTACCACAGCGCAAACTGACATTAGCAAACACCCCAGGGGCTCTTCCCTGGAGGACAAAAGCATCTGGAACACACTGGTGCAGTAGCAGGTGTAACACCTGTAGTTCTTCTTCTTGAAAAATAAAATCATATTTAAAATAAAAATATTCTCACTCCTCAACAATATTAGAAACCATGATCTCTCATTTCACTTAGTAGTTGCATAAATTTTAATTTCTTTTAATTTTAAACAAATTTTCTCCCCAAACCTACCCCATGGTAACAAGGTACTACAGGAATACAAAGGTCTTCCCTCTTTACTAGAACACTTGCCTTTTTTTTTTCTTTTTTTTTTTTTTATAAAACTATTTCTGTTCTTTAGGAAAGAACTTTATACAAAGAAAATATATTGTGAAATATCTTCAGAAGTTTCCTTGAAGAGTCATCTCAGCCTAAAATGAAAAATAAAAAAAAAAAAAAAAAAAAAAAAAAGGCAGAGAGAAATGAGGCCTAACCCCAAGCCTCTTTACTGAGACTTAGGCCCGAGCCTCAGACTGACTCAAACCAACACAGCGGATCAGCAGGAGACCCTCAGGTTTTCCCAGGAAAAGTAGGGCTGGGGTGCTCAGAGTCGGTTTCCAATTTGGTCTCTGGTCTTCTGTTGGGAAGGGAGCGTCTCCTCCTGCCCCCGCCCCGCCCTGCAGCCGCTCCTCACTCGTTCAGGGACAGGATGATGTCGTCCTCCAGGTCAGAGTTATCGGAGCTGTCGGCTGCAAAGGAGACACGTGGGTTATCTCTGCTTTGTGACACAGGCACTCGCCCAGGCACAGGAGATGGTCACCCCTACTCGAGGCTTCAGCTCCTGGCACAGACAGAGCCAGCACCCTCAGTGCTCCAAACCACTCAAAAGCAGCCAGGAAATCTGCACCAGAGCTTTCCTTCCCTGCTTACAACAGAGGCTCAAGGAGAGCAGCTTCAGCAAGTGCAGTTCCTATGAGCTGGCAGGTTTTCCCTGACAAGCTGGGGAGGACACCAGCAGAGAGCTGCCTGCACAACTTCCTGTGCACAACAAAGGGCAACGGCTCTTCACACCAGGGGCTGGACAGATGTGGCCATCACTCCTCACAGCTGGACAGCCCCACCAGCCTGGGCCCTGATGATGTGCACAAGGTAATCTCTTATGCAGTGAGCTGGACCCTGCTAAGGTGGAAGCAATCCACACACTCCCAACTAAAACCTTCCTCTAGTAACTCAAAGGTTTCTGTAATGAATTTAACTACAGGTCACTTCCTAAAGGTGACCTACAAATTGTGTTTTTCCTGGTTTTCTTCATTGTGGTACAGAATGAAGAAATGAAGGGATTTACCAAAAGCAGTCACACACATATACACACTTGCTTTTTATCTTAAAACACAAGATCTCTCCTCCCTCAGTTGTGCAAGAGGGAAGTGGTAGCAACTCTGGCAGCAAGAGGGCTCCTGCCTTACCTTAGAGGTGATGTTGGTCTTTTTCTTATGCGAACTCATTGGATGCAGCAGATAACTGGGTGTTAAAATAGTTAAAAAGAAAAAAAAAACAAAAGAGACCAAGACTTCCACTTAGCCATCTCAATAATGGTGGATCTCTAAAATGCCTGTTAAGGTAAGGAACACCTTCTGGAAGGTTTGCCCCTTCTCAGATGCTATCCTTAGGGGGAAAAAAAAATCACAGGCAAGCAGAAAGGGCACAAACCCTTTCCCCCAACCCTCCTCCCTGAAGATCAGCCAGCTGCCTTTCTACTGTGATCAGCAAAGGATTCTCCATCTCACATCCACCAGCATGAGCCTAAGCTGAAGGGTCATCAGTGCTCCCAGAACAGCCACAGCCATGTTGGGGAGTTAGGAAACACCAGCCAGTGCTGCAGCAGCTACACTTACACAGGAAGAGGGAAAAAAAAGGACAAGAAGGATAAAAATCCAGAAACTTTGGAGAAAAGAAGCTGGGAAAGTTGGAGTTTTGGGGGGTTTTCTTGTTTTGGTTTTTTAAACCCAGAGGAAAGCTTTGAGAAAGGATCTCCTCACTGTTCCCCAGTTCACCACACAGCCTTCCAGTTCTGAGCTCTATGTCTGCAAGTAAACCTGACTGCAGTTAACTGCTTGGCATAGTTAGTTTGCACAGACCTGCCTGCAAGTTGCCATTTTGGATTAGGGAAGAAAAGAGGAATCAGAATCAAGAGTCAGCCATGCTGCTGGTGAGAATTCTATATATTTCTTCCATACTATGTCACATGTGCATTTCAAAAATTACACCCACCTGGCCCAGGAACAACCTCTTGAAAGATCTGCACAAGGCATGAACTGCTTTGACAAACAGATCTAATGTCCCCAAGGTGGTAACAAAGGGGGAGGAAGACAAATGCATACTTTAAAGGTTCTCCATGGATTATTTTTAAAAAGGAATTAGAACCTCTTCTAAAGCACAAGGGACCACTCACTTCCCTTTCAATTTTTGAATTATTTTGCTTTGGAAACACGCACTGTATGTTATGGAGGTTCACAAGCAAGAATCTGCAGCAGGGAACACTCTAAATGCACCCCATGCCAGTACTTGCTGCACTGGCAGTGCCATTACAACTTTTAATTCTGGAACAAGCATAAGCAGAGGAAAATTTTAATTGTTCTTTGCTGGGTGGGAAACAGAAAGAAATCAGATGAAGTCACAGAGAAGCTGCCACAGAACCCCACTCATCAAACCCATCAAGGACCACGCATGCATCAGCCTGGCAGAGCTGCACTCCCTGCTCTGAGTTCCCAAAATTGCTGCTAAGCAACCTAACAGCCACAGGATGGGATGGCTGCAGCTCCACAGCCATACAGATCAAAGTTCTGCTCAAGTAGCTCTTCCCATAAATGATGTACAGACGTGGCCACTTCATAACACAGTGCTCTGCAGAGCATGCCTGAAATTCCTGTCAAGTAGCCCCTGGTTTGTTCCAGGAAGAGTTACTGAAATGGCCTGAACATCCTGGCCAATCTGCCCCCTGGACAATTCAAGGTAACAGCACCCCAGGTGCTCTCTGAAGAGCTTCTGGCCCTGCATTCTCTGAGGAAAAACAAGTGGAATTGTGTGACAAAGATCCTTGCTGCTGCTAGAACACAGAGGTTCCCTCTAACCCCAAAATGTTGGGGTGCAAGATGCTATTAATGACTGAGCTGTGTAAATATCCTATATGGCCCTGGAGTATAAACCTATTTTCTTCTAGAGAATAGCAGAGTGACCCTACAGAATAACTCTGGCAACCTCACGTGGCCACATCCTTAAAAATGACTGAGCTACGTTGCTCAGAATTGTCAGAAGACATGGATGAGTCTGCCAGGCACATCACTGCCAAGGAGGGGCCTGACATGCTTCATCCCCCAGCTCACTGGCAGAGAAGACTGATGTGAGTGCTGAGATGGCAATCAATCACTGCAGGACTTCAAACACCTTGCACACTGTAATTACTCACCCTTACTAACCTTTTAACCTAAGGTAACTATATTATGTCCATTTTTACAGCTTGAAAATTAAAAATAAATAAGTGGTTTGGCTGCACATACTCAAAAATTGTGCTGCAAAAAAGGGAACAGAATCTGAGGTCACAAATCCCAAGCCTGACGCTATCATACTCACCTTCTTTCTTATGAAGCATTTTTGCAAATGTTATTGCTACATAAAATGTTCAGACCTTTCTATACACACACACTTCGTATTTTCAAATCACTGTATTTGTGGAACGCCAGAAAAAGAGAACAATGTAAATTGTATCCCAAAAGTTATGTTAGCTTCAGAATAGTCTAATAAAGGAAGTGAAGTCAGAAATGCCACATTGCCTTTGAACTTTAAGCAATTACGAAAGAGAAAGAACAGCACCAAGGATCAAAAGTGCTTCTCTGTCCTTACAGGCTCACACAAGGCAGACAGGACAGGGGAAGTAAGAGTTAAACCTGTGTCCCCTTGAGGGGCAGGAGAGGCAAGTAATCAGACAAAACTTCTTCACATGGAGTTCTCACACACACACATACACACACCTGGGGAGCACTTGAAGAAAGGAGATACCTCCTTTTCCAGAATGCACAGTTGTTCTCTCACATAAGAGATGTTTCTACCAGCAGATTACTAAGAGAAGCCCCAGGTGAACAAGCCAGTTAAGTCATTTCAGGGGAAATTTAGATGTTGCCTCTTTGTCAGGACCTTAAGCAGTGGACAAGGTCACCAAGGTGGCACACACTTACTATCTCCAAGAATCAGCTCAACTTCCTCATCAGCATCAGAATCTTCATCTTCACCCTCATCTCCCTCTTCCAGGAGGTTGGCAATCTCCTCATCATCGGAGGGAGAAAAGTCATTTTCTCCATCCTCACCAGCATTCTCGTTGTTCTCATCCTCCTCCAGCTCAGCCTCCAGTAGCTGGTCTGTATCTAGTTCATCAAGGTCATCTGTGTCATCATCATCTTCATCATCATCTTCTTCCTCTTGCTCCTCTTCCTCCTATAAAGACAGCAAAAACAGTCCATTGCAGACATTAGGAGAAATGTAAAACAGAGTAACAGTAATTAAAGAAAAACCTATAGTTTTCACTTCTGCCCATATCCAGCCATCAGACATTATAAACACATTACAGACACTTTCCCATCACCTATCTAAGCACTCTCTCCAAATCTTCAGAATATCACACATGCAGACCTGCAAAATCTTAACTGCAAAATGCTGGCTCCATCTCCTCTCTAGGACTGGCCACCACATGTGTCACCACAATGCAGCCTTGAGAAGGACATGCAGTAAGACCTGTTAATCCATGGCTTTGTTGCTAGTCTTGTGCAAACTGCTTTAGTTTCAGCACGACCAAAACCTCCACCTGACATCAAACCACATGCACCATCAGTCTCTGTCATTGACATTTCAATGAGGTATAAAATGTAGGGAAGGATACTTTTAGCCTAAGCCAATCCCTGAATCACTCAGCTTCAGATGACAGAACTGTTTAAGGCAGCTCAGAAGCCTCATCTTTGGTATTCACCTGTGGATCAAGATCTTTATCAAACCATAAGAATCTGCACTCAGATTAAATTCAGTAAAGCAACTGAATTCTTCATTGTGCAGACGAAATCCAGAAATCTGTGCATAGTGGATGAGACTGAGTGGGAAGGAGCTGTAACAGTTCCACCCTTCTTCCAGACAAACTGCCATCACCAGCCGAGCTCCAGAGCACTCCAGGACTGAAAGAAAAGCTTCAATCCACCTGCACATCTCCTCAGCCACAGCCTGTTTCTCTAACAGAATGCTCTCAACTCATTCAGTCCTAACTGCCCCTTTGTTTCAGGAGGAGTAACATTTTGCAAAATTAGGAAGCAATTAAGATAGAAATCTAACAACCCATTTCAAGGCTTCCTTTGGTGCACAAGCTCACCACACTCCCACTGTTTAGACTGCTGCATTTTCAAATCTAAAGGGACAGAGGAAAGTCCTCTACTGTCATCTCCCCAACCTACTTTTCTTCAGTCAGTGCTATAAAAAGCCACCACACCCACACAAATCCAACATCTGTCACAGGCAAAAGAAATAAAGAAAGGCAAAAAGCCTGAGTATATTGTATTGTTTCTCCACTTGCAAAAGGCAGCCAAGTCTTCACTGCAGACCAGAAGTGCCATGTTCTTAAATGTAGATTACAGTATAAGCAAAGGTTTGCTACATACAGTTTCCTTTATGAAAGGGTTTATATTAAATACAAAATTAAAACCAACCTGTTTTAAAGCCTGTGCTTATTTTAAGAAATTACAACTTTACTTTGAGTCAATGAGTCCTCAGATAAACAGACATAATTGTACACACACTGGGAGAGGAAACGTCTTTCTTGCAGCTCAGTTTTAAACTGCAGTGCCATACTGGGTATAATTTTCCATAAAACGTACTGAATCGAATATAAAAGCCTTGCCTTAATAGTTCCTATTTCTTTTTGTTCTATGCAGTATCTGCAGAGAGACCAGTGTCTTAAATTTTATTACTCTACTCAGAATTGAAAAGCTGATTAAAAACTGAAAAGGCGGGAGAGTGATTTTTTCTTTTTCAGTGTCTAAACAACTTTGAAGCAGAAAAGAGAAATCAATTTATTTGAAAATCTTGGAACTATTAAAGCAAGTTTCTCAGTATCTGGAGATATAGACCTGTAGATATTAGGAAAAAAAGTATGTTGTCTACAAGATCCATTTAGAGTCCATGTAGGTAAAATCTGAAGGACTCTGAAATGAGTTAGCTCTCCTCTGTGTTTCTACACCTTTGGAATTTCTGGAAGTATTATTTCCTAAATATCTAGTCCACAAGGACTCAAAATGTCAAAATTACTAAATTTGATTATGTTTCATATATAACATATTTCTTAGAAACTGAATTACTGTTTCATAAACATTCTAATTTAAGCTTAAGGCAAGGCACTTATACCAGTATCACCCTTCAAATACAGGATGAAAATAAATACAATTGTATAGAGCTAACAACCCCTTCTGTCTGACAAGAGTTAAGAGCCAAATTACACAGAAAGGTTGTATATTTAGCTGCAAATTAACTTTGAAGGGTTATATCAGTGAAGAAAAAAATAATTTGTAAAAATACAAACAAAAAATGAAATGTTTCCACTTTTACAGTTTAAATAACTTCATCTGAAGTTGGTGATTAGTGTCAGGCCACATTCATTTAAAAACCACCTAAGAATAGTAAGATGAGATGAAAATTATACCTGACCTTGGTAGAACAGAAAATAGTGTGTAACTTGTGCTACAAGAAGTCAAATGTGCATGTGAGTGTGACAAACACAGTGACATCCTTACAGACCTGGAGGGGTGACATCACAGGGCTCAGGAGGAGCATCTTCATCAGTGAGGAGGAAACCTGTACCTTGTCACGTTTGAAAGAACCCAAATACCACTTGGACACTGTGGAGCTTCTGTTAAGCTACAGGTAAATAAATTCTGCCTCAGCTTCTAAGCCAAGCCAAGTATGAGCTTTGCAGGGCCAGCATTCCCAGCTGGAGCAAACGGCTCCACGCAGAGCCTGGGGACAGCTCTCCAGACAAAGCACCAGGAGCTTCTGCTCCCAAACCCAACCCCTGGGACACACAGCTGAGAAAGGGGTGAGGGAGTGCCAGGTGCAGTCTAACACCACCACGTGTAAGTGATATCCAGGCTGTTCATGAGGACCCAGGATGAATCCTCACAAGACAGCACAACTGTCTCATGTAATGGATCCCTCCACAGAGAGAAAATGGCACACCTTCCCCAGGGACTCAAACAAGCACTCTGAGTAAGAGCAGACAAAAAAAAAACCTTGTGCCATGTCACAAGGAAAGAGAAGACAGCTATTCCAAACCATATCCAGGTTTGTGTAGGAAAAATTTACAGACATGTAACAGTACAAGAAAACCTGGACATAAACTTACAGAACCAGAAAAGTTGATTACACAGCAAAGAACTTCAAGATCTTCTCAAAGCAAACTACTGGTAACTTAACTCCACTACCAGTTTGCTTCCAGAAAGCAGAGTAGATTTGGTTCAATTAATTTACCATTTATAAGCCCCATTTACACTAGACTGGCCTTTAGTTGCCAAAGGAAGACCCCACAGGTCTTTTTCAATTGTTGATACATGGGTTGGAAATTTTGATTCAGTTTTGAGATGCACAGGTCACCGATTTTTTGCTTATTTGACATGGTTTCAGCTGTTACAAAAAGCTTCATTTGTTTCTCTTGCACCTCATTGCCTTTTTCTTCCTCTACTAGGAGCTGATTCACAGTGCAAAACCAAGCAGCACATCAACAGTTCTGCCCAGCTTCCTGGGACTGCTCCATGAACTCCTTCCCTAGCCCCTGCTCACCTCCCATCAGCACCTTCAAAGCAGCACCTCTCACCTCCAGCTGCTTTCCAGCAACACTTCCTCCCCCTGAAAACACAATCTCTATTGCACCTCTCAGTCTGAATCATGCTGGATTGTATTACTCTAACTATTCTTATTTTCATCTATCTTTTTGCTATCAGCAGAACAACTAATCAATGTTAGTAAAGCTTTTCCCACTACTTCAAATGTTTCAGCTCATATTTAATTCACTTCTGGCTACTTTTAGGAAAGTCAAATTATCTGCTGGTAACATCTGCATCTAGCAGTTGTTTATTTCATCTAGGTTTGTTTTCTTTTTAAAGAAATTCATGTTTCCCATAGTCTCATTATTTTGGTTAATTTATTTGCTTTTACAAGAAACAGCCTACTGGTTTACTTCACCCTCCTTCCCCACATTTCTCCTACAGCAATCTGATCCCTTCCAGATTATCAGTATTTTAATTACTCCCTATTTCCAGCTTGGGAAGGGGCTTTGCTTTCATTAAAAAGGACATATGATCATTGTTCGAATACAAATGTACCAAAGAATGTTTCACCCAGAGAAGTAAATATCTCCTTGTTCTGGTAATTTATCTTTCTCCACAGACAACCTTGTCATAGCTTCTGACAATTGTACTCTTTGCTGAGTACCATGCTGTAGTTTCTGGGCCTTTGCTATGTAATTCCCAAGAGTGACAATGTCTGGTTTTCAGCCACTTAAGAGTTTCTATCCAATTCCTCCACCCCCAACCACTTCTTAACACTCCTGGACAATGGGCAGTGGAAAAAGCTTAAATATAGCCAACAGACTCCCTGGTCAAGCATGTAAGGATTTTCATATCCTACATTACCTAGTGTCCATCTTTCCTCCCAGCCAGCAAACTCATAATTTCTGTTATGTACCAATAAATTAATTCCAAGTATTCATCTCCTTCACACTACAGGGCTGCACCTACTTTTACCTTCTTGGCTACTTCAGGGTTAGAATTTCTGCTTCTTCACAGCCATTAGTCACAGAGCTAAAAATGTAGAAGCCTGGGAAGGTGCAGAAGTTACCATATGTAACAAGCAAGGAATCTTACCATAGGCTTCTATGCAGGTGTAGGTATGTGCAGATTTAAAACAGGAAACAGCACACAGCGTACAGAATGTCACAGAGGCAAAACATGGAGTGAAGAAATAAAAAGCAGTTAATCTCTTAGTCTGTGTAAGTGGGTTTAGACTGTCTAACAATGACTACTTACCTGAGATGAATGACAAACCATCCATGATACAGACAAACAAAAGCTTTAAGGAAATGGACCTCACATGGATCAGGAGGTTCACGTGGGGCTCTTCTGAGCAAACTCAGGTTTTGCCTATGAAACGTTTCCATTTCAATCTAACTGTCTGCAGGTGATGATAATCAACCTGGCTTCAGTCACTGTCCTCTGAGGCATGTGCAAGCCACCATTTCACAGCTGGTACCTTCCTTAATGCTTGGGATAAAGGTGTTCTAAGGTGACTGTTATCATATTCTCTGTGCTCCAGGGCTCAGAGGTAATGTAAGCAGTACAGAACTAGGCACAATTTTTCTCAAAATGCTTCTTTTCCTTTCTCTCACTGATCTCATGCTCTCACTTACAAAAATAAATTCATTCCTTTAATTCCATGACAAAGAACAATACTGCATAAAGGAATTTAAGAATTTGGCAGGTAAATGAACTCCTTTATGGACAAGAATTTGTTCCTCTTTTTTATCAAGCCTCTGACTGGCATTTCTCATCATAGCTGAGACAGCTTTTATTTACTTGGATCCCAACTACTGTAGGAATTCTAGAAAGATGTGTTAGGCAAGAGGAAGGACATCTTTGATTTATGTCACTGAACAGGCAGAATATGTTTTTATCTCTGCTGAAGCTGTTTTACTCCATAATACTAAGTCTGCCCTTCTGGAAACTAAATACTTATCTCTTTCCAAGAATCTCCTCTGTTTGCACTGCCTGAGAGCTACTGAAAATAGATTCTGAAACAGCAGAATAGGCTAAAGCAGTCACAGTTATTTGCTACTATCTAAAAATGTGGTTAAAAGTACAGGCACTGTTCTTTTAAATATCTGTTTTGGAGGATGCTGGTTCAAAAGATGTGTCTGTTATATAAGAAGGTCTTTGACAGAAACCACTCTTTACTCAGCCTTCCCAGCTGCAACTAAGCTCAAAGATTTCTATGAAGGTGGGCAATAGACACATATTTATTATCATTTAAGACATTTGTCTGAAAATACCCATTTACAGCTATTATTCTGCAACCATTTTATCCCTGAGTAAGGTTTGAAATCAAACTGTACCTTCAAATATCACAGGAACAGCTCCTAGAACAAACCCTTATTCTAGGGTCCCTGGTGACAAAAAACATTCTAGTCAGCTTATAGTGGCAAAGCACCACCACGGTCTGATGATTCCAAAATATTTGTGCCATTATGGATTAAGGTTTGTGGGATCCTTCCCCAGCAAGTAAGTATTCAAATAAAAGAAAAACAAAAACTATATCAAACAACAGCAATAAAGTACAGTGAATTGCTGTTGGGATTACTGTTGCAGGCAGACTGTTGCAGGGAGAATCCTAAAATAAAAATCCTAAAATAAATCCTAAAATAAAAGTAGAAAGTGGGATCACAAAGACCACATAGAAAGCTGAGGGAAACATTCTCTACCCTGGCTAAACCATATGTTGGCATAGTGATTGTCTTTTGAGTCTTTATTGCCTTATCAACAAAGCTTATTTCCCATCACCTAAAATTCTCTAAACCAATGCAAAAAGACAAATTACACACCTACCATCAACCATTTGGATAGCCCAGAAGCACTGCAGGATAATTAACAGTTCTTCAGGTCTGGCAAAAGAAGTAGAACACACTTTATAGGACAGGGACAGCTAGGTGAAGCAATGTGTTGCTGAAGCCATAAATCTCTCTGAACATGACAATAGCTGAGGACACTACTTGAGCCTTACAGATGCAACATCACCCACATGTACCACAGAGAGAAAAACATGCCTTAAACAACTAATATGGAAAGAAAAGCCAAAACAGGGAAGGAAAAATGCATAGACTGAAAATCCTAAAACCCACGCAGAAGATCACCTCATTCAGACTTCAGTTTCACAGTTTTCAGTCTACTCTGTGTTCCCTTGGTTTGAGCTTTTCTGAGCACATAGTTTTTCTGAAGTCTTCTTTTCTAGCCCATGGCAGCTGCCATGTGCCATTTCCTCTGAAATTCCTCCTCTGTCTCACTACAGAAGACAGTAGACTAACAAGTGAAACAAGGGATACTAATCAGCCAAGGAAGAGAAATAAGTAAGAATAAAGCAAGCTAGCAACCAGAAGATGGTCCAAGATCTGTACCAGCAGCTCAGACACCCAACTTATTTTCACTAAATCTAACTGAAGGAGTATATCAGAACAGTGGCAAATACAGGAGGAAAAAGAGGAAGATCTTGCAGCCAGACTGAAAACCAGGAAACCCTTACCTATTTCCCTGTATGCTGAACACAGTTTTGCAAGTACTTGTGAGTAAGACTGCTGGTTATTGATGGATACATTTGGATACTCGCCCAGTAGTGAAATCACAAAACTCATGGAAGTTCAAGGCAGGAACACTGGTATTTTTGGAGTAGAACACTCAACCAAAGAGCTTGCAAACAGACTCTTCTTAAGCATGTTACTTTCCCTCAGTGCACAGTAAGTACAGAGCACAGAGCATCAACATTCACTAGTATTTGTTCTGTTTAACAAGGCTTGACAACTCTGGATTACTGGGCATACCTAGGGAAAGGCAGCCTCCCAGGGATCCCACTGGAAAGGCTGGTACAGCTGCAGGGAAGAACCAGGCCACACTGGTGCTGTCCTCAGGCATTTCAAACAAACCCACAAACATTCACTGCAGCAGTCCCATGCTCAAGCCACTGAGTCAGCCCCATCATTTAATTTGAGGGCTATTTATGTAGCAGATCAGTTGATCTTACAAGGTTGGTTTGAGATAGGAGGAATAACATAGTTGTTTTGTTTCTTAAATTACAGAAGGAACTGAAAGATATCTGCCGGCCAAACATCCCTGCTAGATTCATTTTACAGACTTTCAGTCTTCACTTTTTGAAAAAGATGTCATGGACCCATCAGCTGATACTTGTCAGAACTGACATCATGAGGCATCAAAATTTAAGGTAAAAAAAAAGTCAGACAGATATTTTTCTCCACAGTTCTTATCTCTTAGCACAAATTTTAAAGCACTTTCATTGTGCATCACATGACTTCTGAGCAAGGCTTGCCTATCAGCCACCCTTCTATTTGAGTACTCATTACTTTCTGTACAGGCAAAAATGACCCATGGACCCCATGTAGGTGAGACATAAAAATCCAAATATACATCAAGTCAAGGTGTGAAGAGGTAGGGGTCAAACAGATTAGTTTCTGCCTCACAAACCTTGACCAAAAAGATATCATATTCATGTTGATTCATACACATTTTCCCCCACCACCACTTGCAAGAAAGATCAGAAAGCACCCTCTTTCAGCCAGAAGGGGTTTTAGAGTATCTGTGAGAAGTTGCAACAAGTTTAAAATGTTATATCAGATTTTTCAAAAGCTAAATCACAGAAACTAACTAGGCAAATATTGAACATCTACATATGTGTGAGGATATGCACACAAACAAAAATCCTTCCATCAGGGAACCTCTCAACAGACAAGTGTACCAAAGAGATTCTGTCTTTATTCAGGAAAACCTCTATTCATTCTAGCTTAATGTTGAATGTCTCTACAGAGACAAAAGCTGTATTTTGTAAACCTAAGACAAAAACAAACCTGAAGAACAAGCATAGAACAGTTGTAGGACCATGAGCAAGGGGCTTAGTTTATTGTTTGGCTAGATACACGTACATTGAATTGAATTTGCATTTGTAACTGTTGCTTATATTAAAACCAAATCTCTCTAACTAAAGAAACTTGGTTGTAACCATCCCTAAAAGTTGCTGTCTAGGCAACGTGTACAGACCCCAGAAATGGAGATCATAAAAAGCAGCAGTTATGCAATACCAACTGATCACTCTTAGCTTGCAAATCAATCCAGGAGCAGCCTTGTTTGAACATTTCATCAGCTTCACAGAAAAGCTTTTAGCACACTTAGATTCTGCCTGGGGCCACCTCTATTTGTAAGACAGGAAGTGTCCCCAGTCACATCCGATGAATGCCAGATCCCTTATCTCTGCTGGGTACCTGGTGTTACAGCCTGGAACCATTGACTGCCTTGCACAAACACACATCTCCCTTAAGTCAACACTCAGCAGTGATTTCGCAAAGCAGTGCCCTGACAGCTGCTCGTAAATCACTGTACAATGCAAAACCCATTTCTGCTACAAACTATCTTTGGAGATGTTATTAAGAAAGTATGAATACTAAAATATAGTGAAAGTGAACAAAAACAGTGGAAGTGGAGATAGAAGTAATGAATATTGCCCATGGCAAGCCCTGAATGGCTGGGATGTAGAAAGGAAGGAGGGAGCAATAATCTCTCCTCCCTCCTCATTGCTTCCCAAGAAATTCTGTTCTTCTAATCTATCCAATCTATGCATAGATACAGTGACCAATGACTTCAAAAGAATGCCAAGACTTCAACTGCAACCTTGTAGCACACTCAGTGGTCAGGAAAGCACACCACACCGAGAACTACTGCTTTATCTTCAGAATTACAGGGAAATGTAATTACAACAACTCACTGCAAAGAAAGTTACTCTTTCTTGAGACCTGCTCTCCAGTCTTCTGAACTAGAAAGCATGAGTTTTAACCTAGCAACAGGAAGATTCAGAGATAGAAAGGGTAGCACAATTCCAGCTTTCCACAGTCTGGGAAAAAAAACCACCAAAGTACTAACTTCTGGCATTGTTTGGAAAAAGGTGAAGTCAGCTTTTCTCACAAGAGATACAAATACATGATTTACTAGAATGCAGACATCAAAGAGCAAAGAATAAGGCATTTTAAATCTTTAGGGAATTGAAGCATAAGGGTTTTGCCTGTCCAAAAAAAACCCAAAATACCTGACACCCACAAAGTTACAAATTGATTCTGTGGACTTTTAATTCTCACTTTACTGTAGTAAGCATTCTGTGCTACTGTGTATTCTACCATCTGCACCCTGAAGGGCACTTACTGCAGTTCTGAGCTCTTCTGTCAAGTTGTCAGAGATCAAACAGCTGATCAAAGAAGGAAAAGCAACACATCCCAGTGCAAACCTAGAGCTCTCTTCAAAATTCTTTAAACCTTCTGGTGTGTAGAAGTACTGTGCAGTTTCACTGCATTAGTCACAAGCTGTGTCTCTTTCAGAAATTGGTGATAAATCATGTCCAAATAAGAGAATTGGAATTGAAAAAAGGAAGGCCTCAAGCACTACTGCTTATACTGAGGGTTGAAATACTTAAAAAAAGCAGAACAAAAAGCAAAGCTTCTGATCAAGGCTGAATACTTAAGGAAATTAATAAATCATAAATGATTGTGTTAGTTTACAGTGCACAAAGTTACCGTTCACACGGCTTCTGCACAGAGGGTCTTCATTTACACTGACAGCTAAGTGATCTATTTCACATCAGGCCAAATGAGGCCT
Organism: Phylloscopus whistleri; assembly: GCA_017589585.1. Taxonomy (NCBI): domain Eukaryota; kingdom Metazoa; phylum Chordata; class Aves; order Passeriformes; family Phylloscopidae; genus Phylloscopus; species Phylloscopus whistleri. The sequence goes on along the minus strand of JADMLD010000682.1, from coordinate 4,510,797 downwards.
CTGTACTTTCTGGATAAAACACCAACACATGTAGAGGGCTAACAGCTCCTCTTGAATACCCAGGTCAATGCCACGCTTCTCACCTGATCTTCTTCTTCATCCTCCTCATCTTCTGCCAGCCGCTGCCGGCCCACTTCATAGAGCCTGCACACCGTGTCCATGTTCATGGCATCCATGCTGCCCTGGTTCTGCAGGGGAGATGCCCACATGGAAGTTAACCCCAGGAACAAAGCTCAGCTGCCATATTCAATGCTACATCTGATCTCAATCACAGCAGCATTTCCAAAATCCTTCCCTCCCATTTACCAGCAGCACCACAATTCACACTAAAAATGAGTCTTTGGTTTCAAGACCTGCCATGTTCCCTGAAATAACATTTCCAATGACTCCTACTAAAGAAAATTTTCTTGGTCTCACCACCCCTTGTCTTCTCCAACTTCAGTAGATAAACATGAAATTTGCCCTGCTACAAATTCTTGACTTGCTTTTGTGGTCTGTAGGGATCAGTGGTTCACAGAGTATAAAGCTGACAGGATTTTACATTACTCATTGCATGTGTGTAATCAGGCTTCAAGAAATTGGGTTCTGACAACATATCATGTATGGAGCAAAGAACTGCATCACTAACAAACCAGAAGTTTAGCTCAGTAATTTTTGCTTCAAATCCTTAGCTTCTGGGATTTTGCCAGGAAGAGAAGTGTAAAAGGAACAGTAAGAGTGATGCACAGAAAAGCTCTGTGGGAAACCCCCAAAAGATTGCATTTCCCAGTTATTTGGTCCAGTGCACATTTTAATTTGCAGTAATAGGAAATTATTGTTATAAATAAGAAAAAAACCCACAGTTTTCTTTATGCTCATGAGAAGGAAAATCTCTACATTTAAAAGTGGGAAGAGTTTGAAGAAGAGAAGCAAACGTGTCTGTAAATTTAAGGAATAAGAGAGAGCAAAACAAGACTGCAGGGGGTGCAGAATAAAAAATGAACAGCATCTTTAGCACCATCAAAACACCACCACTGCTTAGGACATGAATTTCACAGCAGGAACTCCAAAAGAGAAACAACAAGCTACAGAGACCAGGGTTTATTTTAGCTGCTTTACCTCAATGACAGCCAGATAGCAGTCCTTGCTGTCTGTGCACAAGTCAAAGATATTCCGCTTTACATCTATGGTAGCTGGAAAACATCACAGAACAAACTCAGTGGTTAACTGTAATTACTTAATGCTCACTGAAAAACTGTCTAAAAGCAAATAATCCATTCTTTGGACATGAAAAAAACAGCTGAAACGAGAGAAATAAATGTTTGTAGGTAATTCAACCTGTAATAAAGAATAGAAATGTTGGAGACTACTGTAAAGAACAGCCATGTAAGCTCTTAACCTACTCTGCACAGTGCCTCCTCCCTTGATAACATATTTATTGGTTTCCCTAAGCACAGTAAACAACAGATCATCCTTCAGAATAGGTGGCAACAAAGGGACTGAGTTGTGACCTATGCCTCCCTTCAACAGCAAAAGCCACATTTGTTTATGTCCACAGCAGCAATTAGCTTAGCTCCAAGAGCTAAAAAAAGAGCCCCATGTGAAATGAGACAAATGCCATCCTGGCCAAGTGACCTACTATCTCAGATTATGCCTTACTTGGAAAGAAGGGAGGAAATAAAGCCAGAACTGCTGAACAGAAGCAAGTAAGGCAGTCACATAGTGAATGGGATATGATACTTGAAACTATGTCAGTGTTAAACCCAACCCCTGTGCCTCCCCCAGAACAGGATATAACTGTTTGTTTTCTCACACATGCAGAGAGAAGTGAATGTTACTAAGCAAACTTTCAAAAAACCTTCAAAGCTCTAGACAAAGCTATTGGCTCCTCTCTCACCTATAGGTTTATAATCAGTTGCATTAAATGTCCTGAAAGAAGAGCCAAAGGGACTTCTCATTCTCTCCTCCAGAAGGTCATCCTCATCATCTGCCTGCAACATAGCTGAAAAAAGGAAAGATTATTCCACAAATCTGCCTTCCAAGTCACTCCCATTAATCAAATGAAGATCAAATGAGACTCTGACATGAATTTTCTTTATATTTAATAGCTTGGCAAGACCCATTTAACATCTACTCTTGCAGTGATGCCTTTATTGATACTACAGATCATCAAAACTTGATACAGACGACAAAATTATTCTCTCAAGCATCACTGGATCTACTATTATACAATAGGTTGCTTTTTAATCTCACAAATCAGTTGTGATATCACAGATGTTACAGAAAACTTTGTCAGCAATTACATATTGCATATCCAGTTCACATATGCCCGTAAGGCCTGGAGTTACAGTCTCTGAAGGTTCCCATTTCACTGAACAAGCATCTGCTTATCTCACAAGAGATGACCCAGGAGAGCGATGCAAGGGGAGAAGTCCTACCTCCATACATCACTGTGCCAGTATAGTTGAAGACCACACGACACTGATCCAGTGCAGGTACTGTGTGTAACAAATGGAAAGTTCGGAGATCCCACTGAGAAAACACAGACTAAGGAGGAACAAACAACTGAAAATTTCTATTTCCTTTTCAGTGAAGTGGCAAAGAACTGGCTAACTGCGTTCAAGAAACCTCACTGCCTCTGTCTTGCAAATATGATGGAAGCAGAGTTGGACACTGGCACTACAATCCCATTCTGTGTGTTCAGAATGAGAAAGCTCTTACTCAAAATGCCATTCCCAGTCATGAGAGGTGACTGCAGTACCTTCGTGGCTGATCCTGTTAATACATGGGAAGAGAGCTGAGGTGCTATGGAGTGGATCAGAGGAGAAAATCTCTTGCTCTCTCTCTGTATTAAGTATTTTCTCTAGACTGCATCAGAGGCAGAATCTAGATTTAACTTAGCTACCTAACAGTCCCTACTCTTCCTTGATTCACAGATAGAAGCTCCTGTTACCACGCACAACATGTAACACAGAAGACCATCAATACAATTCTGCAAACAGCTACTTGTTCATCCATACCAGTCCCAGCACCAGCTCCCACAGTGGCCCAAAGGATACAATTTCAGTGTTGACTATGACCTCCAGCCCATTGGGATGGAAAACACCACTGATAGTCATGTTGAATTTGTCAAACTTGTGGATGGCTTGTGCTGATCTGACATCCCAGAGGACACCATCATTTAGGACAAGGTCATCAGTGGGGTTAAAGGTGGCACAGTTCTTCTTGTAGTTGTTGGCAAGATCTGGGTTAAACAGAGTCAATAGCTTGTTGCCAGTCTGAATATCATAGATCTTTTAGATTAAAAAGAAAAAGAAAGATTAGTCACAATTTGTAATATACCTGTGCCTAAAATCCCCATTCCCCTTCCTCAATTGCTTACAGAATCACCCCATTCCCCATTTCACTTTTCCACTTCATGGGACACTGTTCCATAAATAACCCTTCCTACCAGCCCTTTAATACTTTTTCACAGCTGGAACCAAGCCTCACAACAAGTTCTGGCCAGTGCTTGGCTTACTGGAGGTTCACTGACACATTTCACTACAATCAGGATGAGTTCCAAATAAAATAACCCCACTATGAGGACTGGACTGGGAAGCTGCAATCACAAGGTACCACTTAGCCAGAAACTATTTCAGAAATGGAACTGCTTTCAGAGCAGATGGTATTTACAAACATTAAAACTCCAAAGCACAGAGCGAGAGGGAGAAAAAAGCCAGGAACTATACAAAATGAGTTAAAATTCTTGGCATTTACACAGAAAGGCAAATTTGAGCTTTGGCACAAGAAACTTTTGGAATATAAAAAGGGTTTTAAACTAGTAGATAGAGTTTAACATCATCTCTTCAGATAAATGTGATCTGTAACATCCTTCAGAGTCTAGCTCTTGTTCAAACTTACAGAGGAAAATACTCTCTAGAACTGGAAAACAAATCTGTTTACCAGATAAACACAATGAACAAACTTCCAGCTAAATTCAAGTTAAAAACTGGGCAGGAATGGAGAGTTTACTTAAACAAATCAGAGTAACATGTGAAATGATAAATAATTTGAGTAAGTTGTATTTCATGGAAAATTTTTATGCAAATTCTCTTTTAAGAGATGGGGCCTATAACAAATGCAAATTAGCACTGCAAAGCAGCAGAAGCTCTCTGAAGCCTTGTCTGTCCAATTTGCAGGAATTCATGCAAAGCACTACAACAATACTCTGAAGATACAGTGGTAAAGTTAAATTACCCAAAAGTAAGCTGTAAATTTGAGTGGGGGGGAAGGAAGGCATTTCTAATAGGTCATTTCCCACAGCTGCTGACTGAGCTACTGTTTACAGTGGAATTTTATTATTATTACTATTACTGAAAAGCAAGGCTAGGAAAGCAACTTCAGAGGTGAAGAAAATCCTGCATGATCTCTCTCAAATCAATGAAACAAAGCAAAATCTAAAACTGCCCAGGACACTTGCCCAGAGGTGACACATCCACACTGCTTGTGATGGTCAAGTTTATACCCTCAGGACGGGGAAGAAGTTGTTTGACACTTTCAAAGCTTTCCTCTGAAGCTCATCAGTTACACAGAGCATCAAAGCACTCACATCAATTAATAGATATCCTATGGAGAATCATATTTCTGCCAGAGCTTCACAGCCATGAGCTTTCCTGGTACTTACATGTGCAATGTCTCCCTTTGTGCCAATGACCCTGTCCTGAGAGTGCTTGCTGAACTCCACATAGTGGTCATCAGGGAAGGAATGCCTGCAGATACAGTCAGTCAGGAGGTCAAGGAATGCAGATTCCACATTACCCAAACAACCCCAATAGCTCCAGCACAGGTTTCAACAACAGAGAAAATGATGTAGAAAACCCTCTCCTTTACCACTGACCACATCATATTGCAGTAGCAAAATCAGACCTGCCATCAACAGAGCCTGCCATAAATAGAACATGTTGGAGAAATCAGCAATGGATGGCATCGTGAACACTGAAACACGTGCAGCCTGAGGGAGTTAAACTTTTCCTCTGGAGAAAGGCCTCTAGCTGACCCCATGCACACCAAAACAGTTGTTTACAACTAAAGTAGACAACAATCAAACCTTTTAAAAATGAAGAGTTTTCCACACACTTTTTTATGGGAAGGAACAATTGTAAACACTGCAACAGATTTTAACGAGTTTGCAGTCCAGGTCTGACAATTTCACCATGCAAACCACCATGCTAGTCGAATTCTGAACTGGCTACTGAAAGATTGCCAAGATAATTTCCAAACATGAGAATAAAAAGAAACACATTGCTTTGCCTTCAGGAGTAACAGTGACTTTAATGATCTGTCTTGCATGAAACAGGACTTCAGGTAGAATTTAGGTAGAATTTGCTCTGTACCAAATAAAATAGGGAAATTACCAACATAAGAAAGGGATCACATTTTATGTTTCACAAAAGGTATTTTGAGATTTGTGCTATTCTGTTTTTGAGTTTACTCCTGTATCAAATGGTTCTTCCAACTGCAGCACACCCCACAGCTGAATCAGAGTGTACCTACTTCATATCAAAGACAGACTTCATTCCCCACAATGCAGACAGAGGTTGGCTCCACGTAGCAGATGTCAGCAATAAAGATCCATCCTGGATTTCCAGATTGGAGTCGAGGAAAGGAAAAGTACACCAAGGAAAACAGAGGTTATCATTCTACCTGTACACTTTTAACTTACAAGATCAATTCAGAAACTGTAGAGCAGACTTTTGTGCCTAATACTACTCCTATAGGTATAAAATCCAAGTATCTAATACATGTATAACAAAGAACCCTTGGTAGACCAACTTTACAGGTAACAATAGGAACAATCTATGATGTTAACAGCAGATAAAATCAGGATAATCCATGGCTGAATTCTGATGCCCCCTGAGGGGAGTCCATTCTGCTTATAAATCTTTTCATTCTTCCTAGAATCATCCCCTGAAAGGTTTCTCTCTCCAACAAAGATATATAAACACTGGTATCTTATCTCACACACAAATAAATGTGTGAGATAAATAAATAGTCAGTTTAAGCATTTTTCCACTTCCAGACATATATATTAATTTCTTAAGAAGGCACACAGCCACTCTTTATCTTGGGAAGAAAAAACCCTAAATGTAGAACTCAAAAGAGCGAGAACAGGCAACTCTTGTAAGTACTTCAATGACAGGCACTGCAGGCCAGCCAGTAGGTACATTTCAGATGAACATATCCAGATGGGCCCAAAACATCCCAGGGCTTAGGCAGTGAGAACTGCTAAAAAATCAGCACAGGTCTGTGATTCCTTACCCTGGATGGCTCAAGGTGCGTGATAGCAGAGTTATGGCAGTTGTAACTGGCCTCTTCCTGTCCACTGAACACGTTGTAGAGTTTCAACTGCCCCGTGCAAGTACCCAGCATTAAGAATCGTTCTCTTGCAGAAAATGCACAACAGGTAAAGCCACTCTCATCCTCATTTGCTTCCCTGAACACAGAAATTGGACGGAACCTAGAGAAGGCAAAAATACATGGGTAACCTAAAGGAGAGAAGCAAAACTGAAATGCTGTGTGACGATATTAAATCCAGCCCTTAAAGATTACACAGGTGCAAGTTAAAGCTTTCTCCTAGAGTAAGCCAAGAGTCAGTTTGAAGACTAGTGCTCAAGTATTACAACAGTGTTTGCAATCTTTCAGGGTTTGTTTTCCACTATGTGGTACTTCTGTAACAGCACATCATTAAGCTGAAGCACTTGGGACTCCATCTTCAAAGCTGGATTGATGGAAAACCTGTAATGCCAACACCTGGGTAAGTACAGAGAGCTAGCAAAAAAATTCCTAACAGTTCTGAAACACTTAGTACAAGATGTCACATGAGCCAAACAACATCCTGGCATCATAACTTCCCACAGTGACACTGCTTTCACTGTGAAGATGCTCTCATGAAAGCATCACCTTTATTTTCATAAACTTTACCTCACCTTCCAGTTTAACGTCAGGCAAGGCCACATAAAAAGGCAACTGGTGGTGCTGATGATTCAGTTGCAAGAACAAAATATAGATTTCACTGTCCTGCATCTGTCAGCCAACCATCCTCAAGGCTATGTTACACTGTCATAAAACTGGTGCTACATACTCACCTTCCAAAGGAGAACAAAGAGCTACCAGCTCCATTAGTCAATGCTACTACTGAAAATAGAGTATGCTTTGTATACTTTGTGTACTAAGGGTCAGCACTAAGGACAAGACAAACAGAACAATTACTAAAAATGCCTTTCAAGGCTCTCTCACTGCCCCTGTGAATGAAAACTCTTTTGTCTCCAAGGATACTCCACCATGGGACTGCACAGCCTGAATCCAGGTAAGGCTTTTTGGCACAGGGTACATTCTGAGAGGGATCACAACACAGTTTTCTTCCTTACCTGCTAAATATAAGGTGTCTATCAAAGCAGCCACCATCCACCCCTCCGTACTTCGGAAAGGCCGCCCTGCGGGTCAGCCGTGAGGTAAAGTTAGTGGGCGCCTGGCGCCTCTGTTTTGGCTCAGGACACTGGTGGGGAGTAAAGAGAGAGAAAGGGGGACAGGTGGCAACAGGGTTCTTGCAGCGGGCATGCTGCTCCCTAAGGTACTCTGTGATTATACTGTCCAGCGTGGGTGGGGAAGGAAGGTGTCTGTCCAGCTGCTTTTTGATAGCTGGGCTCTGGCTGTAGGCGCCATGGTCCGATTTTTGTCGCAACACTCTGATTTTCCTGCCGTTGCAGGGAGACGGCCTCTCCCTGACAAAGCTAATCCTGCCAATCAGAGGAGAGTTGCTGGCGTAAGAAGGGCCTGGAAGGGCAGCTGGACCTTGGGACGCAGACGGCCTTGCCTGAGCATGGACAGAGGTGGCAGTGGAACCTACAGCAGTGTGGCTACTCAAACGGGCCGAGATGCCGTTAGCTATGCGAGGAGTGCGAGGCAGAGTCACCGGAGAGGCAGCAGCCGCAACAGGGGTGAAGGCAGAAGAGTGAGATGCTGCAGTCATGGGCAGGTCAGCCTCTTTGGTAAGGACAGACGCCGTTTCCCCGAGGCCCTTGGAGATGAGATGGTTCCGAATCAGCAGCAGCAGCTCCTTCTCAGGAAAGGTGATCCTCGACTGGGCCACCACGTCGGCCTTCTGCAGCCGCGCCAGCGAGACATCCGTGCCGATGAGCAGCGGCTTCCCCGAGACGCGCTCGATCAGCTCGGCGGCGTATTTGCAGAACTTCACGTGCTCGCTGCGCTTGTCCTGCAGCACCGGCTCCTTCATCAGCTGCTGGATCTGACAGCTGCTGAACAGGGGCAGCTTGCTGATGATCTGCCGGACGGTGCTGCTGCGGGACAGCCCCACCAGGGCTTTGCAGGCCAGTGCCCGGATCTGATCTGCGTCAGTGATTGGCATCTTCACAGACAGCAAGGACAGCAGCACCTTGATGCCATTGTTGGACTGTACCACATTCCACATCTTGGCCAATGTGTGCTCGCTGCTCTTGGGGGCCTGAGGAAGCTTTCGACGAGGAGTTCCAGAGATGAATTTCCCAATGCTGGAGATCCGGTTATCTGGGCCGCACACACAATTGATGATGATCTGAAGGGCTGATTTCTGAATCTCGGCATCGTGGATGAAAAACTCACCCTCAGCAACTCCGAGGATGATACTAATACCTGGTGAGGGAAAGAAGTAGTTTCTTTAGTACTCTAAAATGTATCTTACACAAGCTGATCAGACAAGTAAGGGAGTCTTCCAACAAATTTGAAGAAAATAGGTATTTTCCTTAATTCCAGAAATTTCTGAAGTTCTGCCACCTAGTCTAAGACATATTCTTCTACCTCCCTAGCAAAATGCTTTCCTGCACTGCTGGTCCTCCACCTCACCATGAGTAGGTAGTGTCACACAACCTCTTAGACGTGGTGATCAAGCACAGCCCAGGAGTAAAAAATCTAAGGTATCTGGACAGAGCAAGATGCACAGACACGCTCTGATTCTTACTGCAGAGAGTGCTCTTGTATAAACACTGACAAAGTAAACACTAAGAGGGAGGAAGGAAGGGTACCAAGTCATTGAGGACAAAATAATCATATCACAACTTTCAAAAGGAATCAGGCAAAAAAGAAACTTTAGGACGACTTTTTTCCCCACAGAATTCCTGCCAGTTTCATGCCTGCTACAGAATATCAAAACCCTCACAGAATTGGTGTTTGCCTAGAGACTTTTTGTTTAAAAGAAATTCTTTTGCCTATATCTAATATTCTGCCAGCCTTTTATTTTTATTTTCTTAAAAAGAAAAGTGAGGCTCCAGTTAAAATAGAAGCCTTGGATCTGATCCAGACACATCTCACTCATTTACATGCTGAACCTGGAGGTAACCAGTTAGAGCATAACTCACACAGCAATAATTGTTCCTCTCCCTTACTCTCAAATGCATATCCTCAGGAGACCCAAATTTCTGAGAAACAGAGGAAACCTAATAGTCCCATTACAAAAGTATATTTGCCTCCACCCATATTTAATGAGCTCTTGAAAACAAGTGCAAGAGAAAGACCTGCCTCTAAATTTGTAACCCAACCACAGTGCTAATCACGACACAATTTTAACTACAGTGCACTCTCCCATTTATTTGCATCTTTGACAGTAACACTGAGTACATGATTTTAACCCTTGTCTCCCTGTAGGTGAGGAACAGCCAGCCAAAATCCACATAGCAGAAGGCAAGTGATAGATGTGTAAGACATTAGAACCATATTCAGCTTACCCACTGTGGAAACAGTAGATCCAGCTTCATCTAACACATCCACAGGTTCTGCCAGTTGCAACTGGATTTTAGGAACTACAGTCAGGATGGCCAGTACATCCAAAGCATATCGTACTGTGTCATTCCTGGAAGACAGCAACAGAAGAACTTCCTAGAATTGCATGTACAGAGTTGTTTCAATAACATAAAATAGTATTCAATTCACTCTACTCCAAGAAATGGAAGTCAATCAGTCACATCTGCTGCATTTGATGGTGCCTTTTGATTTTAGAATGAAAAGGGATGGTCTCCATAGAAGGCAGTGCTCACATGCACACCACTGCCTGTAGTCTGCCACCATTTATCTCACATGGCTCTCAGGCTCCTAAAAGCACAGTAATTTTGTATTTATAAAAATAAGAATGTTAGGACTTACTAAGGAAAGCATTCTAAATTAAGCTTCTAAATCTAATCTAACTCTACATCTTAGCAGGGAAACACTGCTGTCCAAAATATTGTCACTAGTTAACTTGGAAGGAAGCTTTTTCTGAAGTCAAGGGAAACTGATTAGCAGCAAACCAGACAACTCTGATAGTCAAAAAGAGACCAGCTTAAGCTCCAGTTAAAGAAAGATGCAGGTGTGTGGAAGGTGAAAAAGGGATGTTCAGCAAGATGTGAGAGAGCAGAAAAATGCAAAAAAAGGAGATATCTATATAAGCTGTGTGGAAAGGTAGGAGTTAACCCATGTAGCAATTAGGAAACAGCTGCAGAAGGCAAGAAATAGGAGAACACAAACTACCCAGGAGAGTGCAACCTGAGAGTGGAAGGGAGGCAGGGAACTACAGAAGCAAAACAGATTTCAAGGCTTTCAATTTAAGTTAGGCAAGGAGCTCCTGTAGGGAGCAGAAATAAGGAGGAGGGAACCCTGGTCCACCTCATTCCAGGATTAAGATATGTCTGGATTTCACCCTCTCCTTGGAGCATTTTCTAGCCTCTCTTAACAAAAAGGTAAACAAATTTCAGGACAGATAGAAAGAGGAACAGAACTGTGAAGAGGCTTTTCTGAGAAATCAGTGTCATAGTAATCAAAGGCCTGAGCTATTTTGGCTCTTCAGAAATTTCTTGACATCCCTCTCTCTACCTTAAAACTTTAGTCCTGCTTTCCCCAGAGTTAGCTTTGATAAACACTGTGTGGCCACAGCACAGCCTGAACAACACTAACCAGCACGTGCCCGTTTTAAACACTATCAGAGTAGAAAATCTGAAAATGTAGTGTCCTGCCCAAGAGTCACAAGTGCTGCACTCAAACAGAGCACTACAACAAAGAGCTCACCTTGCATAGTAGGTCTTCCAGTTGCAGGCAATGGAAATGAGCTGAAGCATGAGCTGGACACAAGACAACTTGAGAAAAACCTCTGCTGGCTCCCAGTAGAGCTGTGCTGGGCCATACTCAATCAGGAACTCCATCATCTCCACAATCTGCTCATGAGTATAGGAGCAGGCCTGCAGGGAAGGGACACCATTGGATCACAAGGGTTACGAACTTCCACATCAAATCCCCCACTGCAGGGATTTAACTGAAAACTGCATCTATAAAATTAGACTACTACTGTGTCTTACAGATTAAGTATTTACTTTCTGGTTTATTCCCCAGTTATAAAAGAATACAGCAACTGTCACTATAATACATAATAATAAGCTTAAGCATAATATCCTTTAAGTTTCTTTGCAGTCTTAGAAAGCTAAGGCAAACATAAGAAGAAAAGTTACATTAAATTAAAATTCTACTCTGCTTTTAAGCTACTAATCCAGTAGTTACTACACCGTCATTCAATATATTTATGCTAAAATATTAAAATGATTGCTAAAAATATTCAATTACAGTTTTTAAGTTTTGACTACAAAACATACTGAGTAAAAAGCAAGTTTGCCTTTCAATATTTTTAATTACATGAGAAAGCAACAGTTTACATACATTTCTTTACCTAGTGAAAATAAGTGATTTCTACAGAAGCAAAAACTCCCTTATATACTCCTAATTTCACTTCCTCCAGAAAATCATCATAAATTAAATCAGAAACCACAGGTGAATGTGCTTCCTCAAAACCAGTAGCCATAAAATCCAGTTTAAAAAAAACCCAACAAACAAACAAATCCAAAACAAACCAGCAAAAACCAGCTTTACAGAGAGAAATTGGGAAAAAAAAAATCATGGCCAAGGCTGCATTACTATCTATCTGGACCTCACAGGTAATTTCTAAAAAACAGTGGTGTCCAAAAGACATTTCAGTTAACATTATCAAATTAAACTTATTTCCGAATTTTTCAGCATTATGTACTTCTATACACATACAGATTTTGTCCTTTCAGAGATGCCCAGCACAGAAAACCCCACAAGTATCAAAAACAACTTGCCTTTGAGTTTTCGAGAGATGGAAAGGGAACCACAGCACATGAGCAGGAGCCTTAATCAAGTGTAATTCAGACAAACCTCAAAGGTCCTCTGTATTTTCCCATAACAGTGCCATTCCACATGAAATAAGTACAAATAAAACAACTGCAGCCTGCCTAGTTGTTGCACTGGCTTCCAAGGGTATCTACATATGTCTGTAGCTTGGATTCAGTTGAGAAATGAACCATGTGAAAAGCTTGCAATGTGCTCCTCACCTTGTAGGGGGGCTGTGGATGGACCAGGATGCCACCCTCGGTGCGCTGCAGCGACTGCTTCACCTGCTCCAGTTTGATGGCGAGGTGAGCCTCGAAGTACCGGCGCAGGGCCATGCACGTGTGCTTCCCCGTCTGGCGGCTGGCAAAGATCTCATCATCACTCAGGAGGGCTCCCTGGTCTTCCAGGTTTAAGATCTCCAGAGTGCTTATCTTCAGAGAGAAGTTGGGTGTGGGGAAAAAAGTTTCATCAGTTCAGTCTTTAGGAAAAAAGGCATCTACAACTCCCAGCTGCTCTCATACCAAACCCAAACACGCTGCCTTTGCTGTACAGGACATAGAAGCACACGGAGAGCTGACAAAGGCTGTGTGAACAGAAAAGGGTCTCTGCAGGGGTAAACAGCCTAAACTGAACCATGCCCTCTCCTTCACTATCTATGAAGAGAGAAATCACAGAATGAACTAGAGGTTGGAAAAGACCTTTGAGATCATCAAGTCCAACCTATGACCTAACATCTCCTCATCAACTAAACCGTGGCAGTAAGTGCCACGTCCAGTCTTTTCTTAAAGATGTCCTCGTCCTGGAATGGTGACTCCACAACCTCCCTGGGCAGATGATTCCAGTGCCCAATCACTCTTTCAATGAATTTTTTTCTGATGTCCAACATAAACGTCCCCTGGCACAGCTTAAGACTGTGTCCTCTTGTTCTGTCAGTCATTGCCTGGGAGATGATACCGACCCCCACCTGACTACAAACACCTTTCAGGTAGTTGCAGAGTGTGCTAAGATCACCCCCAAGCCTCCTTTTTTCTAGGCTAAAGAAGTCACATCAGTGTAGGTCTGGAGGCAGTGTTGTGCTGAGTACCATTAGGCATAATATAACACCACATGGTGTGCTTGCACCCTGCAGCACTGATGTCGCTCAGTTAAACATGGCCCAAGCTGCAGGAGTGCACAGCAACACTTTGCAGACATTGCAGCTTTTCTACATGAACTTGTGCCCAGAAGGTACCACATTCCTCTCCTGGAACAAGGCTGTATTTATCCAAATCCAACAGGGTGCACGTCTGTGTGGAGTGGTAAGAAACAGCTGGACTACCACTAAGCCACCACTGTTTGAATGAGTATTGCTTAATCCAGGAGTTGCATCAAAAAAAGCTCTCAAAGGGTACAAAGTCTCTAGACAATAATCATAACAATAAAAATAGTAAAGATAAAAGGATGCATATGAGTGTTGCTTAGAAAACTTAACCCACCTCTCCATCTCTTGGGAACTGAGAAAGAAAAGTTCCAAACAAAAGCAAACAAAAGAACAAAACTCTCCACAGCTGCACTTACAGGGTGCAAAACCTGCCACTAAACCCCCGTCCCCCCCTTAAAGCTGAGCCCTTACCAGGTTGACCAGACGCCGCAGCCCATCGTGCCTGTCAAAGAGCTCCAGGACAGCACGGAAGGAGAAGCAGATGGAGAAGAACATGGTGGCATGGCAGCAGCCCGAGGCGTGGGAGCACTCCATCAGCCACAGGGTGTAGTTCACTACATCTGAAAGCACATTATGGGGGTGCATGCACACCTAGAAAGCAAAAGAACACTCTTGAGGAGGACTGCAAACAGATTGCTTAAGAGATTTGGTCCAAGGAGAATGAAAACTCTTTGAGAAGTAGAGGACAAGTATCAGCTACCCCCAGCTTGACTTGGGACATCTGAGACATGAAATAAAAAGTCCCATTTCCAGACCATTAAAAAGAGCTGCTATTAGACTAATAAAGAGTATGATTTGGCAATGTAGGACCAGAAATTGGCCCATGCCCAGAGCAAAGCACAATGAATACAGCAGCCTTAGCACAGTATAATTACAGAGAGTCCTTCTCCATACCACTTCTACATATCCAAAGAATGCTTCCCTAGAGGCAGACAAGTTTCCACTGAAGAAACAAATTCTGCTCAGTGTAACCAAGTACCATATGCTATGCTGAGGTACTACCAAACTCTGGCAGCACTGATGCCTAGGGGAATTGCAAGGATTGTCAAATGCAAGTCTAAAGCCTGACTTTTCTCTGGAAACAGACAACTGAGCTGGTCTTTTCTGTTCTCAGACCATGCCTCCCACATGCAGAGACCATGTGCTCAGAACTGCACTTTTGCATTTGCTTGTTTACTTCTACTGAGGAGGAACTGGGAACCCTCTGGCAGGGTCAATGACAAGAGGAACTGAAGTGCTGGACCAGCTGCTGTGTGCCAAGTTAGCAGAGTTTTCCATCTCTTCTCTGCTGGTGTTGGATGTACTCAAAGAATACAGTGCTACCAGCTTCAGACCTAAGGTCTGGCATGGACTACTTGACAAGGGACTGTACCTTGAAGCTGGCTTCCTCTGAAATCCAAAATGTACCACAGACACCTGCTCTACCTGGTATCTGAACATACTGGGGATAACATCTGGCAGAACATCTGGAACCATGCATGGAGAAAAACAATCCCAGGTGTAGTAGTCCATTGGAACAGACAGGAAAAGAACGGCAAATTAAAATGAAGGAGGCTTTTATTGGGATTTTTTGAGGGAAAGAGGGAAGAACAGAATGAAAAGGATGATTAAAGTATCAGGACAATGCTGACAAGGTCTTCAGTTCATTCCCTAGGAACTGAAATCCACGCCCTTGAAACAAAACACTGTTAATCACATACACACCTTGAAACAATACAATATTATTCATATACTTCCTAATGCCTCTGCTCATACCAATCATCCATGTAAATTTGCTTTTAAGCTTAGGAGATGTTTATTCACTGAACACAGGTACAAACACTTGAGAAATGATGGGAATCACTGCAGTTTCAGTACAAGAACAACTCTTACCCTCTCCATAGCATCCTGATTGTACGACAAGTAATACAAACACATGGACACTCCTGTTGCTGCCATGGAAGGACGAGGAATCTCCAGCAACTTTTGCACTCCTCCATGAGCAACAAACTCCGTAGCAAACTTGTTGTGCAGCAGCAATGATGCCAAATGCTAAGGAATCATAAAAGCAGATTAGAGTAGGATTCTTCAAACTGTCATCAATTCCATCCCATAGAAAAACAGACTTGTTCTTCTGCCTTTGTTTAAGGCAGAAAACGTAACTGCTTTGTGCACCTCACTTCCTCCTCCCATCACGTTTAATCCAGAACATAGTATTTATTTATCCCAACAACAAAACCAAAAGAGACACTACCACTTCTTTTTGCACATCTTGCAAAAGAAACACAAGAAAAGCAGAGCAACTCAGAAATTATCCAACAGGCCACCTTAAAGTCTTCCTATTGTCTTCAAGTTCACTCACTTTCTATTATCACTACTATTTAAATTTTCATTCATACTTTGATTGTGACATATTGCTGACTCAAGGAATTTTACAAAATGAGGTGTAAAGGCAATTAAAGGGAAACTTGCAGCTGCACTGAAGTGTACTGCACACTGCCTTTCTGTATTACCTACAGAAAAGCAGTGTGCAGTATTCTTACAGAAAAGCAGTATTCCTTAAGAGGAAACAGTAAAACCACTGTAAACCCCACTCTACTCCCAACTGAAGTAACCTACAGCTACTGCAGGAACACTGCTCCTTCAAAATAAATTCTCAGATAAATGACAAAGATACAGAGGGAAAGAATGCACAGAGAAGTTTAACTTGTGCTGATGCACTGCAGGTTTGGCTTGAATAAGGGTATTTTGTGTGGCTTTTTACCTTGGGGAAGTACCCTTAAAACTACTGACACAAAACCAGTCTTTCAACCACTGAGCTCAGAGATGTCATGCTGGGGCATCTGGGAGTAAGATGTTTATGCTCCTTACCCCTCACAAGTGTCCTTGAGATGGCAGCAGTGGAATAACTCAGGAATGCCATCTAAGGGCAGCAGGAACACAATCACAGGAAAAGGAACTTTTATCATCTTCAAATAGGTAGATGAAAGGTGAACTTAATGGCCCTTCCTGCACAATTGAGATCTTTTTATTACCTCCTTCCATTCCTGTTTTTTCATTTTAAGTGCTTGACACTTAGAAAAACAAAATTGCAACGTATTCAAGTTGAGTGGAAGCCACTTCCAATCCCAGGGAATGCTGCAAGACATCAGCCTAAAGAAGATGAGTACTTGCCTTTGACACATAGCAAGCATATATTCCATGTTTTAACAATGGTTCTTATGGTATATTTTATGTATTATGAAAGTAACTTACCTTAAGGGCTTCAAAAGTGAGCAGCACATCATTGGTTCGCTTCAAATCAATGTAGTACATCATCAGCTCCCTTGACCCCAGTTGCATAAAGATGGGTAGCAGCTGAGAAAAACAAAAATGGGACACTAGCTGAATGTTTCACAAGAATTACAGGGTCTTTTTTGGTTTATACTCTCTCAAACCCCCAATTTTCCCCTATTAGCAGATACCTGTTATGAGAGGTCAGAGGTAACCAGCTCCATCCATAGGAAGCAATAAAGGTTAACAGACCTCTTGTAATACATCTGCTGACTGCAGCAAGGTGCATGGCAGCTGCCACACGGAAATCTTAAGACTCTCCTCCAAGTGCGGCTATGGAAGTCCACACAGATACCACCCTGGAGAGAGGCTCCAGCTTCCATCTGTGCAAAGACAACTACCCAACAACTGAACAGAAAAAACAGGAGAGCAGGGCAACAAACTAAAACCCTTTGCAGCATTCTTTGTAACACCTTTATGCTAGCAATTCCTATTTTTATAGCCTATTACTGCTGGCAATCCAGTCTGCATGTGGGGTGTTAGGGGGTAGTGGTTTCCCTGGCTCTCACAGAAACAAGGCACACACGTGCACACACATAACATCTACCACAAAGCAAAACTGTGTTGCTTTGTTCTGTTACAAACTAAGGTAAACCACCAAAAAAAACAAACAAACAAAAGAAGGGGGGGGGGGAACCAAACAAAAAAACCACCACACTTTGGTAAATCACAGCCACATTATTTGTCCATTTAAGTAATATCAGTTTTCAAAAGCATCTGCATAACAGCCCTGCCACTTCTCAGAACTACTACAGAGGTTGCACAAACCACTTAATTTAGAATTTCAAGTTGATTACTTCCTCAGACTTTTACTTGCAGGAAACAGGAAAAATGTCCGCATTTCAAACAAAGCTTCATAAAGCACCAAATTTAGCAGGAACACAGGACAAAATCCCCAAAGCCATGCTCCAGCTACCAGATCACATATCTGCTAGGTTCAGGTTTGAGTATTACCCACCAAGTAATATTCCAATTGATGACTTCATCAATTTAGAAGTAATCAACAACTCAGGAAAAGTTACCAATCTTATTCATGACAAGAAATATAAGAGAGTGATATAAAAGTTCTGCCAATTTCCCCCCACAATTCCACTCAGCTTTGTGCAGAGAATTAGAGCACAGAGTGCTTCCTCCCACCCTCATATGCTTACCTCTTGGTACTCCCCCAAGGGAGTCAGGTACTGAAGAATCAGCCTCTGCTCTATGGCAGGAGTCAAGGGGTAAAGGGTGTAATTAGAGCCAATCACCCACAGAGACATTTCTGACCAGCTGCTGTTGGACAGTTCAACAAACATTCGCTCTGGTTCCGAGGTGGAGAAGCCCAGCTTCTGCTTGGCCTTCCGGAAGCCATCTCTTTCGTGCTGTTTCCCTGATTTGCTTTTTCTCAGTCCCCCATCATCTAGCTTTGCAGCAGAGTTTACTCTGCTACTGGTCTTATGACTTGAATCCAGATGAAAGGAGATCTCCATATCACCAGAAACTTCTTCTTGCTCTCCATCTACTGTCATCTCCCCATAATCCATATCCACAGCCTCCTCATCAAGGGGCAGCAGAGGATCTGATGGCATTTTCCGAGGACTGGGGCGCTTGTTTTCCTGTTTTGTGGTCATTTCAGTGACCTGCAACTCTCGTAGCCGACGGAGCACCAGAGCCACCTGTTTGAGAAAAGCAGCACTCATGAGAGCACACTCCTTGCTTTGATCATGGAACTCACCTCAGCCATATTTTTTGTTATCCTATAACCCTTCCACAGCATAAAGTGCTGAGTGTGCTGTGATGTACATTTGCCCAGAGAAACAAGAACTTCAGAGTGAGTGAGAGAACTCAAATCCATTTTGCTACAGCTACTTTCATTCTATAATATCAGCACCATGTCTCCCATGTGAGAGGGAAGTGGCTGGAAAGTCATTAGGAGCAGATGAGCTATACTGGTGCTAACAGAACCACATACCAGCTTGCAGCATCTTTCCACCATCTCTGCCCAGCCTGAAATAAAGGCAACATTCCCTTCGGAAGCAGCAGCTTTGGTAAATTGCAGTTCCACAAAACCAAAGGTCATGCTTTCACTTTTAATGTTTAGAAGAGAAGACACCACAATTTCAGCACAGCTGTCTCCATGTTGACTTACCTTTCACTTTACAACCTCTGTCTGGAGGGCATACCACAATGTGCAATAGTTACAGAGGTAGAGCTTCTGAAAATTCTTCTTTAAGGAAAGTATGAGTATGATCCTCATTAAAAAGTAAAGTATTTGATTTCTTAGGTTTCCATTGGCATTTTGAATACAACTGCTGTTAACAGAATAATCAGGCTGCATGCTCCAACCCAGTCAGGAAAGGATGGAAACCATGACTCTTACAGATAGTACTACAACCACTGTAAGACTCATATTAACCCATGACTGTGAGCTTGCCATAAATAAAAATTATAAAGAGGTAATTGTACTCCACAAAGGGAAAGTGATTGAGAGATCATTACCAATTGTGAGTTCTCATCCCTGTAATTTGCAGCAATGTCCTGGTTTTCCATAGCTCCTCCCAACAGTCCTGTTGCATATGTCCTTAGTGGCTGATCAGCCTCTCGTGCCCACTTAAAGAGATTTTCGACTATGCCTTCCTAGAAGGAAGAAAACAAGAAACCAGTTCTAACAGTTACATTCCATCTTTAACTTCTCAGTCCCAGTGAAAGCACCTGTTGGGAAGAATTCTCTCTTATCTCTAGTAATGATGAGGGGAGGCTAAAACTTTAAGCTGTGTGAAACTATGCCCAGGCATCAGATATTTGGATTTGCACACCTGCAAAAAGTGGCCAGTCAAGGTACTTCCTAGGAAGCAGCAAAACACTACAGGTATGAATTAGTCTGCTCAAAGAAGCCCAAAGTTCCAGTCAGTTTCACTAATAAAAGTCTCCAGCAAATTAGCAAATTTCAAAGGAGCTGTGTTGAACTTACATCAAATAAAATTTAGCTAAATTTAAAACAGACAATGGTTTAAAATGAAAGATTAATTTGTTTCCTCTAAATTGCCACTGGATTTGGAAACATCAACAACAATGCATCATTATCATGACAGAAATCTTGGACATAATTTGAATTATAGGTACAATACAATAAAATATCAGTGAAGAGTAATGATGAAGAGACACATTTTAACGGGAACTCTCAGCTTACGGATTTTTAGAGCTGCCTGTTATATATTTAAAGACAATTGCATTATTATTGCAATGCTCTTATGTAATAAAAAAAAAAAAATCTAACTGGTGAGCTGTGAAATCCCTTGGTCGCTAGAGGGCCTCTTTGTGACAAGAACAGCACCCTCCTCCCAAAGCCTCCTACGTACAGGAGCCCCAAGTGCCGAACAGAGCTCTAGATATTCTCAAGTCAAAACGAAAAGTCTCTAGAGTGCAAAACTTCATTTCATTTCAGTTTACAGAGAGCTTTGGTCTCTGGAAATAGCTATATTCTCCTCAAATTAGGAATTATTATTTTGATGTTAAATTGTTTTTTGATCAAGGCTTCCCAGCCTCAGCTTTTGGACAGATCACAAAGAGCTCAAATTAAATTAAATCTTTCATAAAGAGAGCACGTTATTTTTCCTTTTATCATGCTTTAGAACTTATATGCATATTTCCAACAGTAGAGAAATTAATTTAAAACTTTTATATAAAGCACTACCTCACTTCCAAGTTCAGAAAAACATTAACTCTTACAGATGAGGAAACTGTGGGTTGAGTGAAATTCACTTTCTCCTCACTTTCCACTTCATGTACATTCCTTCAGAACAATTAATTTGTCAACATGCTGAAGTCTGATTCAGCTGTCCATCACAGTTCCAGATAATCCCCAGAAAGCTTGTGGATTTTAGACTGCCTAGTTAAAGTATGACTTGCTTATCACTTAGCTCTAGGAAAGCTATGGCTCTGCTGGAGCTGGGGATTACTGGGCAGATCCTCCATGTTCTATACAGCCTGCTCCATTCACAGGCCTATAAAGTAACAATCCAAATTATAACAATTCCCAAAACATTACATTAACATCCAGCTCCTCTGTTTGAATCAGTCACATCACACTTTAAAAAGCCCTGAAATACCCAAGATTTGATTAATTGAACAAGCCAAGAGCAAAAATCCCCAAACCATTAGTAAGACTGAAGAGATTGGCTCTCAAGATACAGGATTTCAATATGGCTTTTTACTGGTTTCTCCTTTGGGAAATCTTGTTGGAGTACAAAATAAAGCAAGCTTAAAAGCCAAGCTTAATTAAAGGTTGATACCTTTTCCTGAAAGACAACAGCTGTTTCCAGTCCCGGCATGATGTCCAGCAGAAGTCTGCAGGCAGCAGTGTTTAGTGGAGGTTCTCTGCTTGTCATCACATAAGCATTCACTAGCTGGAGAAGATCAGGAACAGCACTGGTTTGAAATTCAACTCTGACCAAACCCAGAGCAGTGAAAGCCTTACGGCTCCCACAGCAGCAAAACAATAAAGTAAGGATGCCAGTCTAAGCCCTGGATGTCAACATGACCAGCCTTTAGCCTGCTCCCTCAGTGCCTTAGAAGTTGAAATTACTTCTCAGAGAAGCAGAGAGCCTCTGATCTGCTGTTCACTGACTAAATATCTATCTTGAACTGATTTGTAAAGACAAGTGCCTCGAAGAACTGTAACAGTAACAGTGCAAACGTGAAAAGTTAAAATAAAACAATTAACATAAGAAATTGCACATTTTTAATTGCACCTGTATTTGCTTATCACTTGCAGTTTAAGACAGAGAGAGACATGCATGCAATCTGTCAGAATCCTTCCAGAGATGTGTATTGATATAGGTGCTTGCAGGGATGCAAAGGTAACAAAATTCCAGCTATTAGGTCATGTTAGAGATTGGAAATGCAAGTGGAAAGGCAGACTCTTGCCTCCTGATTCTCTGCCTGAGTCTTCTAGAGCTGACAT
This sequence comes from Phylloscopus whistleri, assembly GCA_017589585.1. Lineage (NCBI taxonomy): Eukaryota > Metazoa > Chordata > Aves > Passeriformes > Phylloscopidae > Phylloscopus > Phylloscopus whistleri. Next base: position 4,489,180 of record JADMLD010000682.1, on the reverse strand, counting down.
GCTCTTCTGCTCCTGCAGGCAGTCCAGCAGTTCCAAGCACTCAGAAACAAGGCAGTGGAATTAGTGGGATTCATTTCCATTAGAGAAAGAAATTATGTTTTTGGACTTGTATTAGAGAAGCTCCATTTTCTTTAAAGAGACTGATAAACGTTGAAAACAACTAATTCAGTTGTTGCTACACACATTCCAATAGCTCAGGAACTCCCCTTTCCTTGACTCACTTTAACAGAGGCAAACAAGTTGCTCTTAAACCTGTCTTAAAAACCAGTATTATGGAAAAGAGAATTCTGGCACCTCTACAATAAATATTAAACAAGGACCAAGGTCAACCAGCACAGAGAAAATAAAAGCAGTGAGGTTGTGTGAGGAATTGACAGAAAGTTCTCAGAGCAAACCTACCGCATTCATGAAATCATCATTCTTGAAGAGTATCCTCAGTAAGTGACCAAGCATGCACTCCGGGTCTGCCCGACCTGTGGGACAAACAGCAAAACACTCATCTTCCTACCTCAAGATGCCAACACTAATATTGAACTGCTACCTTCAAACCCACTGTGGGATGCTCTAGTGTCAGCACTACAGAGCACAACCTCCAGTGCAAAGGCAGTGTCAGACCTCTATCAGTAGTTGGCACATTCAGGCTGAAAACTGTTTGCTTTTGAATATGAACTACCAGGTAAGCCCTGGGACACAGCTGGTGCTGCCAAAACCACTCAGGACACCTTACCTGGGTGTCGGTCATCAAACGGGTCTGGGTCCCCTTTGCGGTACTCTTCAGTCTCCTTCTCAATCAGCTCAGACATTCTGCAGCAGGAGCAACACAAAGTGAGCAGAATTCACACTCCTGGAGCCCAGTTCCTTGCATTCACAGATCTGTCAGAGCACTCCAAACCAGCCCATCAGCTTTCACCCAGTGTTCAGTGCCACCAGAGGATTCCTGACTGTCCACAACAGCAGGGAGAGAAAACACTGGCCTCTACTATCTCATCTCATTTTTAGCTCCAAAATGCACTGAACCCATAGGAACACCCCAGAGATGCATAAACATGACACTCTGAAGGGATAGCATCTTTTATTTACTCATGTTAAACTCCTTGTAGTGTTCTACAAAACATAGGGTAGAGAACTAGAGTAAATAAAGGGCTTGAGCAGCACTTCTCACCACCCCAGTGTCTTTCTTTTGCAGTAGAGCAAGTCCTCAACAGGTGACTTTAGTCTGCCTCCCTGTTCAGTCTGTGCAGGGGCAGCTGTTCAAACTGTCTGCACAGTTTTCTGTTATTTTGCACATTAAATTTCAATTGTGTTATAGAATTAAATACAAATATAAATACCTAATAAATATTAAATACTTTTATTAAGTGCTGCGTAACCTCTATTCAGTTATCAACTTTTGACCATGTGTCAACTACCACCACGGATAAGACAAGGAGAAACTCCGCCAGCTCCCTGATCACAGACCTTCAAAATACATTAAATACTCCTCTCTATCAGAAAAACAAAATTGAGTTGTTTTGGAGGTATGCCTTCCCTTAAACTGAGAAGCAGCCTCAGCAGACATCCTGGGTTCTAATTTGTTTAGAATGAGCAGTAAGAGAATTAATTATTATTTTTTTATTTACACAAAATCAAGAAGCGGAGAATTATCTCGTGGTCAAGCAATAAATAATTCCATAGTCATTCACTGTCCTTCTCCATGCAGTGTTAGAGCAGAAATATAAGCAGTTTGAGGTGAAATAAAGAGCACTCAACTCAACTGAAAAAGCATTAGGAAATTAACTCTCATTTCCTTGGTATAAAACATGATTCCTTCCCCATCTATGTGCAGCACAGCATTTTAAAACAAGGTCTTAATACGTCAGAGTAGTTATCTAGGCAGAGTTTATCACAGGGGAGGGAAAACTGCTGGATGGCTGCAGTAATCCCTGGAAAAATATTTGTCTTTCACAGAGGATTTCCCTTACAGAACGCTGCTGACTTCTACTCTGTTCCAGCTACTTTCCAGAAAATATCCAGTGTTCCCAGCCATGACTAGAGGCTAAAATGTCCTTAGTCCTGCCTCTGCGAGCTACACTGACTTGCCAGTGTGACAGAGGATGACTCCTGCCAGATTCTAGGAACAGCAAATTGGCTCATTGGGAATGAGCAGAGAACTTTCTTGCTTGCCTTTGATCTGACAATTATCTTTCAACAAACTGTTGATCCTGTGAGGTTCCAATATTTACTTTTATAAGCCTGATTGTGAAGGGATGCAAATTGTGCCCCTTGTTAATAATAGGTGGCACAGCTTGAGCTCTCAAGAAATTCTGGCAAAAGCAAGTTACTTGAATACTCCACTGCCAGGTCCTCATTTTCTTCCTTGAGAACTAATAGCTTGAGGGATGTCTGCTGACAGAAAACTCAGACAAATGGGGAGCTGGGAAGCAGCACTCTCGCCTTGTCAGGTCTTTTGAGGTGATAATTAGCATTTTGGTGATGTGCCAGAAAGGACAGACAAGCAGCATGGGAAGTGAGCACAACACTCTGGCCAGTGAATCCTGTCTGGGTAGGCAGCCAAACAGCGAGCCAGCTCCCAGTGCTTTCAGGGACAACAACATTATCACAGGCTCAATGAAAGACAAACATGAATCACTAATTATGGAGGTTTTTGAGACGATTATTCACAATTGTTAGACTAAAATAAAAATAAATCAATTTTAAAAAGCATTGCCTCTTTGAATTTGATTTAAAAAAAATCAAGCTTGTTACAATACTCTTCTTTTAATTAACACATACAAAGGTGTTTTGTGACTTGACTTAGATAAATGTATCTAGATCAACAGCTTTGTCAACTCTCAATTGAAACAACCGAGTGTCAAATAACTACTGAAGCTCATCCCCGCCTTCAAACATGGGCACCTGGTACACAGGGCTGCAACAAAACACAATTCACAAAACCACACAACTTCTATTCTGGTTTCAAGATTTCTTTCATTCACTTGGCATTATACTGGTTCTGCAGCCACTTCCAAATGTGCAGACAAGATGTAGGATTTACATGGAGCCATTTACTTCCAATTAATTTTTTTTTCTCTTTACAAGTGTCTTTGGAAAGTTAGTCAGATCCTCATTTTCACTTGCCACAAACCGAGTTCACCTTGGGATGGGGAAGGAAGAGACAGGGGATACAGAAAAGTATGTCAACTTTGCAAGGCCCCCAGTGATCTAGATGACACAACAAAGCCATCCTAATCCTGCTTTGTGTCATCACCTGGCATTAATGACCAAGTTGAGCCTTTACAGCAGATTGCAACAGCATAAGATGCTCTAGGATCCCACACCACAATACAGTTGGTCTGTGGAGATGAAGTCATGATGTTAAACTGCTGATTTATTCCCTTGATGAAAGCGCCTCCTGGGATGCAATAAATTATCTGAGTCCCAGGATTTGCCTCATTAGTTGAACATGACTTGCAGCCAGTCTATGAAGTAACACTATTGCAGGATCATTTCAATTTACAATATTTTTGAAAACCACGTATATTAAATATCTGTTGTTTGCTGACAGGCTGTCCAAGCAATTTCTTCAGTTCACACCTTCTAACACTCAAGTGTTTGTAAATCCAGAAAAGCAGCTTTTTGGAAGTGACAACTCAGCTGTAGTCTGTAACTGGTGCTATTACTGTTGCTGTCCTTGTCCTGTTTCTGCACTCTCACCTGTGCTGCCTCAGCATCACATTCAACAGACCCCCATCCACACAGGGAAATTTTCTTCCATTTAGCTCACAAGGAGGAAGAAAGCAGAGAAATATCACTCACCCACAAGTATGACCACAGCTTCCTCTGCCCTAAGACCAAAGCAATATGCAAGGGCAATATTGCTCTGCCTTAGGACATTGGCCAATGCAAGCTCCAGTTGGTGAGGATTCCTCAGGAGCATCTCTACCAGCAAACTCTGAATATCTAAATAGCTAAACCTCTCCTCCACACAGAAACATGGCTCTCATTGATAACTGAAGCACTGTAAATTTCTGCTTTTAACTTCTGGCCAAAGCCAATAGATCCCTTTGCTACCTTAAAGAAATCTGTACTATCTCCACTAAAGCAAAAATACCCAAGCCTTCACCATTCATAACCATTCTTCCTGCTGCACAGAAACCTTGAGAATCAACACTGTTATCAGACTTGTCTGAGCATAAATAATGAAGGGAGCTCCAGGAGCTGAGTGGGAGCAAGAAGTGCCAGACTGCTATAAGCACAAAAAATACATGTTTCGTTCAAATGTCTTTAAATTTCTTAAGAGTACAGTAAATTTCTGGCTATGCCTACAAGAAAAAGCCCTGAAATAGCACACATTTCCTTCAGACAATACACAAAGATACACCAAAACCTGTCTCACGATTTTCAAGAGACCCACTAATCTTCAAGTGTTTAGGGTTGGTCTTCTGTTGCTCATCTCCCTCTCCTGTGCTGCTATTTTTAGAATGCAATAAGAACAGCAAAACAGTTGTGCCCAGTAGGTGAGGCACAGCACGGACCTGAGCCAAGAAGCTCCACCAGATTCCTGTTACTTCCACGCAGTGCCAGCTCCAGCTCTGTGCACTGACTTGTCTGACCCAACAAGGCAGAAGAGACACCTGCATTGCTCCTGAACTGCAGAGCAGCTGAGTCCTGCACACGAGGCAGGCCATGGATCTGCCACTAGAGCTGTAAGGAACTGGGGGAATTTCTGCAAATCTCCCCTCAAAGCAGGAGCAATGTCAGTCTACCCAAATGAAGCCTGGCTTGGGAAACTACAAATACAACTGATCATTCCAATCTTTCTTTTGTACTAGATACTGTCTTATAATTAATGGTCCAGGGAAGATTTTTCTCACAATACAATGTCAGTCAATCATCACACAGCTTTAAAAACAATCAGGTTTTAAAATTTCACTTTAAAAGATATTCACTAATATTTTCTCAATATAGCTCCTCCTACTCATCCTACTCCCACCCTTTCATTTAATCTGATCAATGTCACTGCAATCTCAAACCCCTCACACCTTGCTTCCCATCTTGATGAATGTTTTAAAAGTTTCAAGTGAAGATACCAGTTATTTCAAGCATTTAATGATGCTCCTGACTTCTATTATTTCAGAGAATTCATGTTTTACAGACAGTCTGTATAAGACATCTTTGGAATTAAAACTTCTTACTAAAAATTTTTATTTAAATACCACACTAACAGTTCATTTTCCAGACCAAGAAAATGAATTACAGGTTACCAGGTATGTCAACACTTCAAGAAAAAACATGGTAAAAGTTGCTGTCATGTAACTTCAGATATTCAGCTCTAGGGATTTGCTTAATAGATCTTACCTGGTAAGAATAGGGACCATGTCTTGCCCGCTGCCATGTTCTTTCTCCCATTGTTCAAGCAAAGTTGTGAGCTCAGCCTTGGAGTCCACATGCCCAGACCCTGAAGTCATGGCTTAGCCTAAGGCAGGGGTAACAACCAGGGAAAAAAAAAAAAGGAAAAAAAAAAAAAAAAAAAAAAAAAAAAAAAAAAAGAATAAAAATGAGCAAGAAATCCCACTCTTTTACTGTATTCATTGAAACAATCCAAATCAGATATTACAAGCCATTTGAAAGAGGCAAATACTCAGCAAAAAGGAGTGAGAAGATAAAGTGACAGAACAGTGCTTTCAAAGGTGAAAGTTTCTTTCTGGTCCTTTGCCTGCAGACTAAAGAACACAGGCACCTCTGAACACAAGTCCTGACTGGTGCTCCCCAGCCCTGACCAGGCTGGTTGGAATGCAGAGCTCACCACAGTTGTGTTCACTGCTGAGCCTTTTAAAAGCTCTACCTCAACTCCAGGAGCAGACCTGAGTTACCCTTTATGGTGATTTACTCAAGAACCAACCCAGCCAGGACAGCAAGATTGTGATCAGTGTCATTACCCCAGTTTAATGCCCTGCAGCCAGCGGTGGAAGTGCCAACAAACTCCTCAGGTGCACAGTGCTGAGGAGCAGAGGCAGCCCCCGAGCACTGCAGGCAGAGGGAGCAGCCCCAGGACAGGCAGAGGGAGCAGCCCGTGGCAGGAAGGAGCCAGGCACCACTTATTCAGGGTTTCCCAGAACAGCCAGTGGCTCCAGGAGGAAGGAAGGATGATCACAGGAGGGAGCACTGGAGCAATTACTTCAGATCTATCAGCCTTTACTTGCATGACAGCAGCTGACAGAAGATTTATCTTCCCATCCTCAAAAGTGAGAAACTGCTACAGCACTGAGTGACTTGTTGAAGTACCATTTAATGAAGGGAACTATCACTGTAGGTTCTGTTTAAGGCTTTAAATTTCCAGGTGTCAGCTTTTGTCGATCTGATAAAACCTACTAGAAATATTAACAGCCTAAACTAGAACAAAATCTGTCTCAAGATACTGCTGTGTTACTAGTTTCCAACCTGACAGACTGTGACTGCTGTGAAGAGTTGTAACTTCTGGAGGAAGGAATACCCAAACCTAATGTATAAACTGACTTTGTATTTGTATGGGGAGAGTACACAAAGCAAAACAGATTTCTTCACAAAAAGAAACCAGGATATTCAGCATTTCATTAGCCATAACATAGCCAATACCAATCTGTCATGAGATTAAATACCCATTTGTCGTAACTGACCCAGAGAAAGAAGTTTTCAAACCAGTGTTAAATACAGAAGTATTTCAGACAGTGACATACACACCAACTCCTGAAATGCATGTTCAGGAGTCAGTCAAATGACAGACTCTAAAGGCAGCCATAGCATAGATTATGCATTTATAGCCCACATTGTCTCTGAAAAACATCACCATAATTGAACTGTGTGCTGGACACCTCCAATTGGTTTAAAACTTCTCCTCACTCAGGGAATGGATGAACAATCTTACAATTCTATCTCGTCTCATAGGTGCTTCTGAATTTAATGTACTGTGACTGGTTAGTTAAATGGGAAACACAAAGTTAAAAACACTGGCTGAAGATTAAACTGACAGAAACTGCACAAGAGCCATCACCCAAAGACTACGAAAAGATAAACCTGTAACTACAAGAACACAATTTTGGTAAGTACTATATGAAGTGGGCATATGTGAACAAAAAAATTACCTAAGCGTGAAGAAAGATGTTGCTTCCTAAATCACACGTAATTATGATTTTATCTAGGACATTCATTATTCATTCATTCATTTCAGAACTACATCAGGAAATTCAATGCAAATGCATAAATTGCTTAGGAAGAAACACCACCTAAATGCAGGCAAAAACATAATGACATTGTACACACACCCAAAACACCTTTGAAAATAAAAACTACTCTAAGCTCATAAAGCTCCATTTCCTTTTTCATTAACTGAACACCACCACTTGCTAGCAGCACTTCAGAGCTTTTAAATATCACAGAAAAACATTCAGATAAATCTACTCTGGGCCTTAGAAGGCAAATGCTGTAACGGAATCCACATTCAACCATTTCAGACATCCCGACCATCATTCTGTACCCAGGGGAACACAGAAAAAAGGGTCCTGTGACCTCAGAGCTTGTACAGGGCCTGTGCAGGCTCTCCTGCAATCCAGAGAACAACTTACTTCCTCTAACAACCCTTAACTGCTCCTGCTGGAAAACAGAAAAGGTCCAGCAATACCTGCAACAGGTCAACAAAGTCCCAGTCAGGAAGACCACAGGAACTGCTCACACTGCCCTCTGGGATCACCTTGTGCTATACCAAAACAAAGTGAAAAATCCCAGCTATCCCTAAAACCTGGAGTATTGCCTCAATAAAACACATCATTGGTATAAATAACTGGTGCTGACAGAGAGCTGTTTTCCTGAAATGAAGTTCTAACATAAAAATGCAACCTTTTCTACCAGGACACAGCAGTGACAGTGAATGCCTCACCCAAGACATCTCCTCTCTTCTACAGGCTTATCCCTCCCAATCTATTCAAACGAACATGATTATTTTAGATAGCACCACCAAAATTCCTACTGTGCTCACTTTTTTCAAGAGTTCCATCCTAAATCAAAGTGAAGAGCTCTGCAGAGAAGACAAGAACATTACTGATATGAACTAACCTGTAACTGTCAGCAACACACCTGGCCTGATGGAGAGGAAACGTGGGAGAACAGCTCTGACTTGCACTATTTTCCTTGAACAAGTTGCTAAAAAAATTCCAACTTAAATTGCTCTCCAAGAACCAGCAGAACCGATCAGATTTAAATGGGGGGGAAGGGGGGGAGGGGCAGGGGATGTAATTTTTTTCTCTTAGTTAATTTGGAAAAATCACAGCCTACTACAGATTTCAGTTTGAACATCTAATAAGCTAAGGAATGGGATTTTTTTCCCCAAACAGCACTATTGCCAAAATATATTTAGAATCAATATTAACAAAACAAAGCACTTACTCAAAGGGTTTGACTTTGAAAGACAAATATTTGCAGTCTTAACTACCATGGTGGCCACTGCCACTGCGAGCCCACATGTGCCTGTTTCAGCACACCCTGGTTGGTGCACATGGAATTGCTTTAACATTAAACACTACCTGGTGTTCCTGCAGGAATACCTTTGTAAAGCAAAGGCTTGATGGGCATTTCACTCTTCTGAGCTTAGATGGAAGAATTTGACATAAAAAGAAAACCCAAAGAGTACTGAGACACAGATTCCTCCAGGTACTCACATGTTTTTGAAAGCTCAGACACTTGAGTGCTTGAGTCACCTTAGTGAGACACCTCTGAACAGCGAGGAAATAAAATGCCAGCGACCTCTAACCACAGACTGTGATTCAGTGCCTGAACAGCTGGAGCAATTCAGCTCCACCCTTCTGTCCACTGGAGCCTCACACCAACCACAGCACCACTACAGCTCATTCCCTTCTTGTTGCTGTGCTCAGGGAAATGATTAGGAGGCTCTGAACACACTGACTCCCCACTGATAAACATTCTAAAGCCTGAAACCTCTTAGTGAATATAAATACACTCGTAAAAACTGAAAACCAACAGTTTGGTTATTTGGGAAATGAACACAAAAGGCCTAAATTAGCAATTTAAATGGAAAATGAATAAGCTACATAATAAAACCAAAAAATATACCTCAAGCAAAAAAAAAGAAAAAATCTCCTGAAAACCACAATTTAATCAACTTTGTAGGAAGACTGCACATTTAAATTAGTGTGCACATTAAATTAATGGACAAAAATTACATGAAGATTCGTAATTCCACATGCATAGGGGCAACTCAAATTCTAATACCTGCACTTTGGGCCAGCTTGAATAGTCCAGTTTTACATTGCTCCCAAACATAATTCTAAGTCTGGCTGAGGATGCAGAGAAGACTAATGTAATCATGTAACACTAATAACTTGCAATCTAGTTAATTGCCCAGCAAAGCTGAGCAGTTCATCTATAGGTTCTTTCATTCTGCTGTTTTACCATAAAGAATTCCTTACTTTAAGAAAAAATAAAATTCTCCCTCTCATCACAAATATTCCTTAAAGAGATGAGGCACCTGACAGCTATTTGTCTAAACCTGTTGAGCCTGAAATAACCACGTGGAAGTTTAAGTATCACAAACTGTCAACACTGAAGTTCACTTGTGGAAATAATATACCACCAAATAAGAAAAGCCTCTAGAGCACAAAAACATGGTTTGGTGTCCTACACTGAGGGAAGTCTTCATTTATTCAACTTCCCTTTTTAACAGAGACACAAATTGACTGTTATACTGAACATATCCCTAATGGTGCTTTTAAGTATTTGTTTAAAAACTCTGTTGTTGGCTTTTTGGTTGATTTTTAGGGGTTTTTTTTGTTGTTTTGGTTTTTGGTTTTTCTGGTGTTTTTTTTGTTTGGTTGGTTTTTTTTGTTTTTTTAATTAAGGCATTTTAAGTATAGGGAAAACCACAAGGTTATTCTGTCTCCTGGAATTTCTCCTTTTACAAAACTTAGAATTACGTTCTGATCTGGCAGGACAAGCCCCAAAAACAGGAACAAATTTCTGTTGTCTACAAAATAAGAGAAGAAAAAAAAAAAAAAAAAAAAAGGCAAAAAAGGCGCCGCTCCGTTTCAACATCAATTCCTCTTCGCGCGGCTGGAAGGGCAAACACGCGGGCAGCACCTCCCAGGGGCGGCCGGTGACAGCTCCCGCGGGGCCCCGCACTGCCCGGCTCGGCGGGACGCACGGGCGGCCCCGCCGTTTAAAGGTCGGCAGAGACCAGAGCAGGGGGAACGAAAAGCCAAAGAGCCTCCCGCCCGAGCGGGCCCAGCGCAAGAGGAAGAGCCAGGCGCAGGGGGCGGGCCGGGCGCGGGGGCCCGGGGCGGGCGGGGCGGCGCAGGCCCGGTCCCGCCGGGGGGGACGGGACGGGCCGGGGGGGACAGGCCAGGACAGGACAGGCCGGCCCGGGCCCGCCGGGCCCCCCGCCCCGAGGGCGCCCCCTAGCGCAGGGGCGGACCTGCAGCCGACCCCGCGCCCCTGAGGCGCGCCCCCCCCACCCCGCACCGCTGCCCCCCCTCACCCCGCGCCGCTGCCCCTGCCCGGCGCGGAGGCCGCGGCCGCCAACCAACCCGGCCCAGCAAGGCTCCGGGCAAGCGGCGGCGGCGCGTCCCGCCCACCCCGACCCCCGTACCTGCGCGCTGCCCCGCGGTGCCGCCGCCGCCCCCGGCCCCTGCTGTCGGCCCCGCGCACCCCGCGGCGGCCGCGATCGCTGTGGAGGGCGCACACTTTTTTGCGTCACCGCGCTGCGTCACGGCGCGCGCGTCACGGCCGTGAGGGAGCCGGGCGGGGGCCACGCTCTCGGCCGGCCTGCCGGGAAAGGGAGTTCGCGCGGGGCGCATGCGCTGACCCAGGAACTGCCGCCGCAGGGTGTGCCGGGAGTTGTAGTTCCCGCTGCGCGCCGCCATCGCCCAGCGCGGCGGCGCCGGGTGGAGGAGTCGGTGCTCTACCAGGCGTTCTTCAGGGAGAGGGGCGAGGTTGTTGGCATGACACGGAGCAGCCGCTGAGCAGCAGCTGTCGGTCCTGATACCCGCGTGTCCGCCCCGATAGCGGCGTGTTGCTAGGCACGCCGCTATCCGCCCTCCAGCCCCACGGCGGGACCATCAGCTTTGGCTGCTCTTCATTTCTCAAGGCTGAATATTGTTCACCTGTTAGGTCACCTCCAGCAGGACAGCGAGGCGTTTCAGAGGGAGAGCAGCTTGCAGGAGAGCTCGGATACCGATGCTCCGGAGTGATTCCTCCTATCTCCAACACAGGAAGGAACATCGTCCTGCTTCTTCCCACTTAAACGAGGGCTAATTTTGGCAGCTGTGGCTAAACCCCACCTCCACCTCTGCTCTGGACCGTAACAAAGGAGGAAGAGGAGACTGAGTTCCTCAGGAAAATTCCTCTTCCGACCTTCCCACCCTTCCTACAGCTGCTCATGATGAGCTCCGGAGAGCTCATACGCTCCCCAGTCCTTCCCTCTGTCACTCCAGGAGAAGTTATGCACCTGCCTGCGATGAGAGAGAGTCAGTGTGCAGAGAAACCCTTCAGCACTGTATAGCCCCATCCCTGTGTGCCTTCCACATGCAAAGTCGTCTGTTCCTCTGGGATTGTTTTTCTCTGTTGATTCCACGGTGGGAATATCGCTACTCTTGTGTGCTTTTACAGTGCTAATGAACTGTTACTCTGCACGGTCCCTTGCCCCGCTGTATCAAGTTAGCCATGGAGAAGATCCATGTGCCCTCGGTGAAGTTACCATTTCTGAGGGGAAGGAAGATCTGAAAAAGTACACTCCTCACCCAGGTGCTCATGGCTGGTTGGAGCATCAAAAGTATCAGACCTGCCTGCAGTGTTGTTATCCAGGGAAGATCATCACATCCACAGCTGCACCTTCTTCTCTCCCTACAAGGCACCTGGGAACATCAAGGCAGCCGTGGGGCTGCTCAGGAGGAGCTGCAGAGGTCAGCATTCCCACCCCTCATCCCCACCTTTGAAGGGCTGAGAGCAAAATTAGGGTTTCCACTTCTTGCCATATCCATGATGCACTGGAGAAAGGGTCTTTTCTCAGAGAAAGTGGTGTTCAGTTCCTAGCTCACCTGAGCAGGTGAGGAGATTCAGAGCCTGCTGCTCATTGCCAGAGCCTTGCTGGCACAGGGCACAGCTTGCAGCCACGCCCTGGCTCTGCCACAGCTCTGCTACAGCCTCCCCTACAAACTGCTCAGGCCTCCAGCTCCTGCAGTTCCACACCTCAAAGATATTTGGGAAGGATTCAGTCCAACATTCTTGTTACCCACAGGGCAGGTGGGAGTCCTGCTAGCTCACCTGTCAGGAGCAAGACAGCATGAAAGGAATGAAATCCCAGTTTATGCTGCTGTGCTCTAGTAATTGCCCAGGTACTGGCAGAAGCTTTTCTTGTAGAAGAATAGATATGAATAAAAAATGAGTAAATAAGGGGAAAGAGGGTCCTCCCTCTCAAGGAAAAGCTTCATAAGCACCATTCCTATCTAAAATGCCCCACAGTGTCCACATTAATCCATTTTCTTGCACTGCAACTGCATAAATCCCTGCCCCAGGCAGTGTTTGCACAGGTAGAGATTCTGCTATCACACTTACAACATTTGACTGTCAGTCTTGATTAACTCCAGGATAATGAGTGCAACAGTGGGAATCCTGCAGCACTGGATGTAGTGAGTAAGCCCCCACCCTCACAACAACACTTTGCCTTAATGATGCAATTTAAGGGGAAAAAGCCACAAAACAAATGCAAAATATGGCCGTGGATTGCAGAGCAATAAAAACGAGAGGTCAGCAGTGAGCTGGCACCTCTTGCCCTGTGGAATCTTGTAGCTGAGAGAGAGGCCTGTGGTGTGCAAGGAAGGGAAGGTTCACCTCCATGGGCTCCCCTGCCAGAAGAACAACATATTCCACAGGATGGCCAGCTGATAGTAACAATGATTTATGGCTGAATCACAGTTTGAGGTTCCTTGAACAAAGTAACCACTTCTCCCCATTGCTGTCACATCCCAGATCACCTCACAATACTGTGGTTTATCAAAAGAGGGAAAATCCATTTCATGGGGCCCTAATAAACTTCTAGACAAGGACAATTAAGAACAATTAGCTGTGGGATCAGAGGAGGAACAGCACTGTAGGAGAAGCCAGGAATACACAAATTGTGTTTCCAAAGGATGCCTTGAGTACAGCTAGGAGAGGGAAAGTATCTGGGATGCTTATCTCTCACAGCTGCTGGCAAAGGCAGGGAGCCCCAGACCCAGGCTCCAGGCAGCAGCTTCACCTTCTGCCTGAACAGACCTTTGCTCTGAGAATAAGTTCATTATCAAAAAGCTCACAACATTCAGAGATGCCTCACCACAGCTTCCCTACAAGAAGAGGACAGATTCTTTAGGCTTTTAGAAGTGTTAATTGCTCATCTTGATCTCCAACACAGATCTACAGTGATAAAGTTTGTTGACTTCCTACACTTATCCTTTAATTAATTGCCCCATCCTCTTGTGGGACTCAGTTTGGTTGTCACCGTGTTTCTCCCTGCAGCTGAGCTCCTGTTGAAGGGCAGCTGTGGCAGTGGTTACTGACCGAGCAGCACCAGCCTCTGCAGCATAATTTTGCTGCGTGACTCATAGCAGGTGAGCACTGAGCCCCGGAATAGAGTTCAGTCCCTTCCCAGCACTCTGTATCACTCTACAGCTGCAGCTGCACCCACCACCCAGCTGGATTTCCCAGCAGCATCCAGGGAAGGGTACAATGCCGGGACCTGAACCTTTGGGAGGATCTGAACCTGCCCTGCTCAGCTGCTTGTAAACTGACAGATGTTCCTTTGCAACGCCCGTGCCCCAGGGGACTGCAGGAAGCGGGCGGGAGGTCAGGCGTCTGGGGAGCTGCACCTGGGAACAGAGCTCACCTGCCGGGGCAGCAGGGGAGGTCAGCCGGCTGCGATGCACTTTTCTGCCCAGTGCCTTTCCCCCTCCCACCCTGCTGCTCTCCTGTGTGCCTCTGGGAATCTGGGGAGAGGGCAGCAGGCACAAAACCCTGACAAAAACGCTTCAGTTCCAGCCCTAGGACCAACTATTGCTCACCCAGCCTGCATCTGCCCAAATAGTTCAGAAGTGGTTTTATGAGGTGTTAAGCATTATCTGCAATGATACCCCTCATGCCTAAAGGGCTTTGAACACTGTCTAGACTCCCCCAGAGCATCTGATTGACATGTATCTAGTGCTGAATTTTCACGTTGTACAAAAGTATTACCTGATGGATTAGATTGTGGCCATGGGTGACCTACAAGCTGGCAGCCAGCACGGTCTCCCATTTCTTGCCCATATCAGAGAGACTGCAGATAATACAGTATAAAGAGGTACAAAGGGAGAAAAAAGGTAGGAAGCGAAATAAGCAGGGAAAACAGCTCAGTGGGATCCCCTCTGCCTGGACAGACTGAGCAGAGCAAAGGGGCTGCAGGCTTTGCCACAGGTTACCCGCGACCCAGGTGACCACGGGCAAATGGGCCCAAAATACGTGCACTGAGTGTTCCGATAAATGATGTGTGACAAGGGAATAGTTCAATCACTAGGTGGCACACCGGCATCGTCGCACCACACCAGCGTCCTCTTGGGAGGAGAAGAAAAAGCTCAAAATAGCCCAAAGCAAAAATTAACAAGCAATCATCCGGGGCCGAGGTGCTTAGAGGAGCCATCTGTATGCTCACACACACAGAGCAAAACCACCCAACCACTGGAGAGAGACATCAAATGTAAAAGGGCAGGCAAAATGTGTTCATTCAGTCGAATTCTGCCTGTGCTCCTTTGCTGTTTCTGAGTGACGGTGGGAAAGGCAGGAGAGGCTCGCTGGTCAATGGAATGCAAAGAGGGAAATGCACAGGGCAGCAGAGGTGGGTACTGATCCACGGAATGCAGTTGCCACCTTTTCTGAGAGTTATGCCTGCTCCTGTGTGTGGAGAGAGCATTTGGGTTTTCCTTCCAGCAGAAAAGGCCAAACAAAGCTCAAGAAGTTTCTCACAGAGATACAGAGGGGAACAGTGACAGCAGGCTGATGGTACCTACTGCAAAAGGATTTCAAGGGTGGTTGCTTGTGGGGAGAGGAAAGAGTGATACGAGAGTGATAGCTACACTTCTGAGGCTGGAGCTAAAACAGCAACACAAACTAAAACCAGCTAAGCTATTTATGAGGAGGGGCTGGGGAGAGACCTACATTTTGGCAGTGGCTGAGCTACCATTGTGTCTTATTTTACTACTGTAAATCAGTAGAAGCAGTTCTCTTGAAAGTATTAAGGACCTTACCGTGGACAACTACACTCACTCTTCTGGACACTGACAGGATCTGCAGCACTTGCCATCAGGCAGGCTGCTCCCCAGGCTCTCCCAGTGCTTGCATGGATGGATTCAGCAGTGCAGACACAGGCTTCCCAGCCAGCTCCCCCTGAGCATTTAGCCCAGACTGAAGAGAGAAGCCAGATCTATATCTAGGAACATGGAAATGCAAAAGAATGTCGTTCATCAGCTCAGATACTAATGAGAACATGATCAGGCAAAAAGCTCTCTTCCAAACAGGCTGGTGCCAAAACACTCCATTCAGACACTCAGTGTGATGCCAAGAGCACATAACTCTGCCTAGCTGAGCATCTGAGTGACAGCACATCTGCGTTTGCAGGCTCGAAGTCAACAAAAAAGTTAAATAGTACAAAGTGATCAGTGTTGCGTGAGTGTGTATACATTCACATACACCTCTTGCTTTCAGCAGCATGGCCCCCAAAACCTGACCATGCTGCTACTGCAGTCTTGCTCAAAGCTTTGTGCTCAGCTTCGCACACACCCCCAGGAACTTCAAGCAGATCTTAATACCTTTCCTTTCTCCCAAATTACTGAAAGGTGGGGTTATTGGTGTGTTCTGTGATATATGAACTATCCAGGGGTATGAAGCTATGAAAGGAGAGAGCTTCTGGGAGACTGGAAGTGCACAGATAAGCCATGCACAGAGAATATACAAGAGAGAACATAAGAAAAGTGAGGGACAGAAAGTGGCATCATGGCAACAAGACATCATTTCCTCACTAAACTCATTTCTCTATCTGGGAATGTTAAAAGTTCATTTCAGGCACTGCACAAAATCCCTTGCTAGTTTCTGTGGTTTAACAAGGGGTTTCCTTTTTTTTGTCTGTTTTGTTACTATAGGAAACAACCAGCAAAGAATACTCTTCATACAGAAGGAAGCAAGAAAAGGCTATGCACAGCATGCTATGAAATGCCTGCAAGACACACACTGGGAATACAAACAAATTCTTCCTTATGTTTTCCAGCAGCAAGGATCTTAGGGATTACTTCTAACAACAGCAGCTTTAAGAAACAAAGACTAAACAGAACCAGGGGAAAGTACAATTTTAAGACTACTGGCCTTTTTAAGGGGAGAGTGGGGTTTGTTTTCGGTTTTTTCTGGGGGTTTTTTTGGTGTGGTTTTTTGTTTGTTTGTTTTGTTTTATTTGTTTTGTTTTTTTCTTTCTTTTTATCAGGTCTTAAGTACAGATTTTACATCTGCTTTCTTCATGACTTCTCTCTATAGGAGTCAATTAGGTCAAATGCATTTATGTCTCAGTTTTTGATGCACATGGAAACAATAGGCAAATTGGTGAAAGTGGGCTATAATGGAGGCAGGCACATGTGCAAATGTTAATTTTGTATTCATGAGTTGTTTTGTCACAGGGGGATTCTATGGGGATGAATCAGAGAGTATAATGGAACTGATAAAAGAGCCTGATATCTTAGGCCTGATGGAGCAGAAACTGTGGGAGAGACAGACACAGATAAAGGCTCCATGGGGAATAAGTGACCAAGAAACATATTGTGAAACCTTGTGATAAGATAATGATACTAGGTGACTTGATGTCATAAAGAATGTATAACCAATGAGAAATTGTTACCAAAATAGAACCCTATATAAGTGCCATACAAGAAATACCCTATATAAATGCCTTGTATGCACAATAAATTCAGCTTCTGATCAGAACTTGGAATGTCCCTGTCTCTCAATCGCCGATAGGATTCCACCAAGGGTCTTAATAACAATTGTGTGGTGTTCATCATATGCAGCATCTCCTGGCAATCCTAATTTTTGGCTTGTCCATGGTGGTGCTTTTGGCTCTGGGAATTCCACAGATACTGACTCTAGCAGCCACACATGCATCGCCCCACTGCAGGAACTGCCCAGACACTGGCACCAGGAGCACTCTAAAGTCTGAACACTTGACTCTCACATTCAGCCACACTGAGGAAGAAGCTCTGAAGGTCCCTTAGCAGCCTAAAGCACCCAACAGCATTTGACATGGGGAAAAGCCCCAGCTGAAATGAGGAAATGTAAAGCTGAGGGAGTCTGTGCTGGGATTCACTCAGGCCTCTTGCCCTAAGTTTTCCTCTGCCATGAAATAGGTCATGTCTTTTCACCCAGAAGGAATGACTTCCTCTGGCAACACCTCTCTCTGTGCTGCCCTGGTCCTGAACAACCCCAGAAACATTCTAGAACAGTGATATTTGAGGGCAGCTTCCTGAAACATTGAGCAGCTCCAAGCCCGGGTACCTAGGAATGCAGGTGAGCCTTGGGACACGATGTTACTGGTGCAGACCCAAATCCCTGACATTGTGGTGGCTTAACAAAGTTCTGGTTCTCCTGCTGAACTCAAAGTGCCACATCAAGACAGCAGCACTTCCCTCTTCCACTTGTTCCCTCACGTAGATGACAGTGTCTCTTCTTCCTTCCAGGAGCTTCATATCCCCAGTCAGTGGAAAGGGAATAGAGCAAAAATGAAGTTTAATAAATTTTCTTTGCCCAAATAAAGCAGAAGCACCTGACAATATGGAGGAAAGAAAAGGGAAAAGCAATGAATTTTAGGAATCAAATTGGATGCCAAGCCACAGAGAAGAAAAATACCACTGTCTCCCAGGGCACAGCATGCTCTGTTAGCAACTGCAGGGACATACTCATGGGCTTTGGTCTCCAGAGAACCTTGTTTGTGAACA
This sequence comes from Phylloscopus whistleri, assembly GCA_017589585.1. NCBI lineage: Eukaryota > Metazoa > Chordata > Aves > Passeriformes > Phylloscopidae > Phylloscopus > Phylloscopus whistleri. The sequence goes on along the minus strand of JADMLD010000682.1, from coordinate 4,471,181 downwards.
TTTAGTTGCATTTATAGGAGTGCAGGATATTTTATATAGTAGTCTATTCCTTTGGGGATGTAGATAAGTGCTGCATCCTTATCCTTATTCTAAAACCAGCATTGACAAATGATAACCAGAAAAACATCTGAATGTCCTCTTTGCTGCTGGAGCTGTGATTTAGGCAACCCGGATGTGCAGTGATGGCTGCAAATGACAATAAATGGGAGATGCAAAACTCTGCATTTCCATTCAGTTTGAAAACCAGGCATATGTGTAACACACACACCTCTTGCCCTGTAATGGAAGAGGTTTCTGAGAAAGACACATTTCTACCACTTCTGGACACAAAGGAACAACAAACTATCAAAACCCAATGTCACCAGTGAGCAGTTCTAGAGAAGTGGATACCATTCACAGCCTGGGAGTGCACTTGATTCACAATATTGCACTGTGCATTTGCAACAACATGTCTGTCTCTGACTGGATGCTTAACAATATGATTGTTAAATTGCAATAAAAAGCTACTAATTATGAAATAGGGACATTTTGGAGGAATCATTTTGGCATACCCCAATGAAGAATTTTTTTCCCCCAAGATTTTTTTATCTTGCATCTCTTTTCATCAAGTCTTCTCTAGAGAAAAAAGATAATTTTTGGTACCTTTTGTAAAAGATACCAAATCACCAGTACAACTGGATAGGATCAACAAGAATTTTACCTGTAGTACCTTATTTCACAGTATATATTTGTGTTCAATATAACATTTGTGTGCCTATCATAATTTCATTAAATTCTGTGTAGTACCTGGGCAGCAGTCTTCAGTGTAGTCTGCAAGGAAAACAATGCTTTAACCCAAAGAGAAGTTAAAAAGATGGGAGGACATAATGAGAAATGTTTATGGTTTTTGCAGGCTGTTTGGACAGCAGAACTCACAGGAGATTTTAGCAATAGGGATGCAAAGCTTTAAGCCAGGAAGGAAGAAGAAGGCATGTTTAGCCACTCTTCAAGGTTAGGATGCTATTTTCTATAAATCAGAGTTTTGCACTGTGGCTGAGAGTACCAAGATTTATTTTGCTTTGTCTTTGGATCGTGGGAGTAAAATGCTGGTCTCCTTGAAATATGTGGGATGTTAGTGACTAGGATAATAAAGGCAAGATTTCACCATAGACATTTTGAATTCTCTTCATCCCAGCCTCTCCCAGCAGGCTGGCTGGGATTGTTCCCAGCCTGTTCTGTAGCAGACAGGTGCATGAGGCCAGATGAGTTCCTTGAGACACAGCCTCCTCCTGCTACTTACTGTTAACCACTGTTACATTCTCCTGGGGTACAGAAAACTGCCATGAGTGAGGAGAGAATCCCCTGGAAGATGGATCCCCAAGGGAGAGCTCCAGGGAACAACATTGCCTGCTGTGGAAAGTTTCACAAGCAAGCTGCAGTTACCCATCACCCAGATGGTGAATATTCACTGTTTGCTTTAGAGCAACATTTCCAGACCCAACCATTCAACTCCCCACCTCTCCCTTTCACAAAGAGAAAAGGGAATGCTGAGGTCTCACAGCTCCAGCTCTTCTGATCTAGTTCTCTCTTTGCCTGGACTTGACCAGCATCACTCTCCCAAGAGCCTTGGAAAATGGGAAAGGAGGAAGAAGAAAGCAGCTTTCTTCCAGGCAGGGTCACAAAACCTTTTGTCTTGCTGGACTGCTTGCAGACACCCCACACTCACAAAGAAAAGTTTTTGCTCCTATTCCTAATGCAGCTTTTCTCTCTTGGTCCTCTCTGGCTGAACCTTTGCCAAGGCTTTAGTAACACATAGATTTTGTAGTTGTTGGAGTTGTACCCCTTATCCTGTGCACATAGGAGAATATGTCACCCTGCAGACACTATCAAATTCCAGAGTTTGTATCTTCCTCCCCAAAGAAACAGTGCCTAAGGCAGGAGGGGTTGCTCAGTTAGGAATAATCCCCAGGAGGGATTCAGCACTGGCTGGGGAGGATTTGCTGGAGGGAGGGCTGTAGCTCCCCTCTTCCCCATGTAACTGTCAGGTGCAGCATCCACATCCTTGAGCTGTTTTTTTCTGGAAGGACTCTGACTTCACCCTGTGCTTCAGCCACGGTCACAGCACCCAGTTCTGCCAGTTCTGGTCCATGCCTCTCATCCCATCTCAAGTCACTTGGTGCTGTGGAATTGCTGGGAGTACACATATCCCAAACATCTCTTGGGAATTCAGCAGTCTCCTTCCCACGCAGACACCAGCTGGGAGCAATCCATTCCTGCTCAGCTCTGCACCCAGACTGTACATACGCAATTTTAAATCCAGAGTGTAGACTAGCTGAAAATGACTAAGAAAATGAAAGATGACTAAGAAAAACAAGTTTGTGTGTTGTGGAATTATCTCCAGCCTGAAACAGCTGAAGAGCTCTGCAATTTTCCTGCAAAGCCCTGAGAGGAACACAAATCTGATAACACTGAGGCATCCCAAGAGCCAGAGCCCCTGCCTCCAGCTCATCTGCCAGCAACACCAAAACACCACCTCTGGCTGCTGGTCTTCCAGGAGTCTCTCTCAGTGGAAAAACCTGCTCTACCCACTGCTCTTGACTCCTGTGGAGCACAGGCTGTGCAAAGGAGCAAGCAAGCTCCTGTCAGCTTCTGCTGCAGCCCTTTGCCCATGTCCTGCCCATTTGTGACTCTGTGGAAAAGCGCACCAGGGCTGTGGAAGCTGGTGGCAGGTACACACAAATATGTCTGGGTGAACTTCACTCCTATCAGCTGGCTAATTTCTGACCCTCTGCATCTACAGTCCTGCCATTGTCTGCCTTCTTCGGTCTCTTCTTTTGTGGTTTTTCTTTAATTTTGCCCTAATACTTCACATAATTCTGGTTGCTATGCAGGGTTTGCAGGCTCGGCTGCCTGTAACAACCCCTCTCCATGTGTGTGTGCAGCTTGGCTGCAGTGAGGACACTTTGCTGATTAATTTGCCTTTTTTTTTTTTTTTAATAGTTATTTTAGATGCTTGGAAATAAAATAAAGCTGTTACTGATACCTTCCCTCTCCTAATGCCAATTAACTTCAGCAAATTAATCTTTTTCAAACCCATCCTTTATGCAATCTAGAGCAGACTGCAGACAGGAATACAAATTGCATGGCTTAATTTACTTCCCACTTTTGTTCTCACCAGGGCCATAAGGTGGGTGGTGAGGGGCAAGAAAGCAGCACAGTACAACTGCAAGTCAGAAAGAGTGTATTTGGACACATCCATGGGTCCTGTGCTGGGTCACCACACAGGGTGATGAGGGGAATCCTAGAGGCTGTTTCCTCTACCAGAAGCTGGAGAAAGGGAAGGATCTGAGTCTTGTTTCCCCACATGCCAAACACATGTCCCTGCACTATAAAAAGAACCATTTGGTGTTTCATAACATTCGTCTTCAGGTAGTACCTGAAAGGGAGCCCAGTACAACAGGTATGTTGTCACCTTAACTACTATGCTGACCTGTAAACAGTAAGTTTCCAAAAATAATTGTCCAGCCTCTTGATTGCATCATCCTCCCCTCCCTGCTGCATTGGCCTAGCTGGCAGATCTTGTTGCATTTGAGCAAGGAAGGTCACTGACCATGGGCTCCAGCCATGCAGGTGAGGAAATCACATGTTGTAGCAATGGGGAACAAAGAGACACAGAGCCCCTTATGCACGTGAAGGAAATCTCTTTTCTGTAGAAATCATTCCCCTTTCATACCTTTAGTCTCAAACAGACATAACCAAAACTTAACAGGAGAAGGGCACCCATTGGCTGGCTCAGCTGCAGTGCTGCTGTCCATAACCCCATATCCCACAACATGCTAATGGTGCTTCCCATTTTATGTGTCTAGACATTTTATTCATACAGGCAGCCCCAAATTACCTCTTTCATACATACAGTTCCATAACTTCCCTACCTAAACACATCCAACATCAAAATTACCTAGTTAAGTCATGCCCCAGAGATTGAGCCTTGCAGGAATGAAAATGTGCTTTTGAAACAGAAACTTCCTTGAGCACCTAAACCTCAGAAACAACTCTAAAGCCAGAAGAGTCAATGAAAAAGAAAATATTGTTAAATGTAGTTTAAACAGTTGTTGTTCAGGGACTGCTTTTCAAATGAGTGAATTCACCTCTTGTGGAGGAAAAACAAACTACAATGGTATTTGCCTATTTCAAAACTCAGATACCACCCACCGCAGGAGAGCGGGCTGCAGAGAGCACTGAATTACACCAGTGTATTCCCACTGAGTGAAGAAGCAGAAATAACTGCTGTGGAGAACCCCTCCCAAACACAAGAGGTGCTGGGATGAACAGCATAATGAATTGTGGCTTTCAAGCACCCCAGTTTTTGCCATTGGTATGATTACACCCCTCTGGAACAACTGGCTCTGCGTGGTGGAGAGTGGGCAATGCCTGCAGGGATCCAGGTGGGAGCCAGCCTTGGATACCAGGGGAGTGTAGGGAAAGGAGCAGTTCCTGGTGCCACTCATTTCCTGAACAATCATGTGCCTGACCAGGAGTCTCACGTGGTACATTGTTTCAGGATTATGATACTAAAAAGAAGCATTACTGCTAATAAATGAAAAGTGAAATCAACACTAACCCCCACATGTGGGCTGCTTAAAGAATTTACAGAGATTACAACTGTTATAATAAACAAAAGATTAGCTCCTATATGAAGAACGAAAGAATAGAAAGCGTATTGAAAAGAAGAGGGATGTTCTCTACCTTGTTTTATGGTTGCATATTAATAATAATCCTGGATGACTCTACAGATTGAAGAAACAAAGGTAGGTCTTATCAGCATTAATATGAAAAGTGCACTAAATTCTCTTCCCAGACCTTGATAATCCACTCATAGTCCTTATGTCTGCTGCATATCTACTCAAAACCAAAAAGTCTTTTATTATTAGTCATTTAATTGTACATATCCTTCTCATCTCCTAAAAACCCCTCCTTTTTGTGTCACCCTTGTGTAATGATAAATTTCAGGCTAATCAATTAAAATGCAGTTGTGAAATGAGCCAAACAAAAAAATCTCATTGTCTGAAGCAATCTATAGCCTTTCTCCCTGTCCCTGCTAAAGGCCCAGGGACTTCATCAACACATACTCTGAGTGTGAGGGTCACAGATTTAACCATGGGGAGAAGAGCAGAGGCGGAATAATCCCTCACTTCTCCACAAATAGCAAATACCTGCTGCTCTCTAAAGGGACAAGAAACCAGGAGCCAAGGGGATCTCAGGACCAGCAGGGTAGGAAGCTCCCCAGTCAGTGCTTGCACCACAACACCAGAGTCACAAAAGATAGGCAGGCTGAGGAACAGCAAGCAGCATCACCAAGGACCCAGGTCATCACACAAGCTCATGGCAATAAGGCAGAGTGAAAGTTAAGGGTGGAAAAGTCTGCAGGCCAGACCCAGCAAAACAAAGCAGGCAGAGACTAAGACTAAGCGCCCAGAGCTGGGTTTAAATTGAGCTCCTGTGCTAACGAGTGGGTTTGGATGTGTGGGTGGAAGTCCCAGGTGGGGCTGGTCAGGGCATTAGGGACACCGTGGCCCTGGTATCTGCAGCCCAACCAGGACAGTGTTGTCACACAAGGGAAAACCCCCTGGTATGAACTGTTATCAACGTTAGTTCCTTGGAAAAACCTCACTCTAGCATTTGAGCATTTGTAGCATTGAAAAGAAGGCATTTGCAGGGCACTGGCAGTAAAAACCTACTCACACTGGTTGTGCATTGTGTCATCCTCCCTGCCCCACAGCTAATGGCAGAAAAGAAGAGCTGGCTATAGGCAAAAGCAAAGTGAACAGCAGGTTTGTGACCCAGCTCTCCTCTTGGCAGGAGGTTGCCTTGTCTCCTTGGAATGTTGTAAAAGTTGGTTGTGCCCCCAATGAGGACCCGTCAAGAGCTGCCTGCTAGAAGGACCAAAAGCACTTAGTGCCTTCTTCTTGTAGCTTCCAAAGCACAACTGGGAGTAGGTAGCACTCCTGACCAGCAGGTGGGTTTATTTTCCACTAAGGAAGGTGGGGGAGTGTAACTCTGTACTCTCCTCTTGTCCTAAGTGAGTGAAACGTTCTGGAGTGCAGAAAGCTTGTGTTGGCCAGGAAGGGGTCAGTACATTTCAGGGGTGGTGTGAGGGTGGATGCTGTTGCGCTCACTTTGTTGTACCTGCTGTAACCACCTGGCTGGGAAGGAGGGTTTAAAAGGAGCAAGCTGAAGTTGGGGACGGGGTTGTGGAGATGCTTGGTTTCTTAGGCTGGGCTTAAAAGCAAGTAGGGTGATACCTTTTTGTAATATTGCATTTTTGTTGTTGTTTACTTCTCAGTTCTATCACACTCTGTAGTTCTGGTAAAGCAGAGCAAGAAGAAAGCGACATCAAACGTTTTTGACACTGCTGTGGATTTGCTAATGGGCCTTTGCAAGGTAGTTTGATGACACATTTACATGTGCTGAGCTGTGGGTTTAACTTTGCACCCCTCTGTGGGAGGTGTGAGCACTGTGGGTATCTGGGCGCTCACTGCTGGCCTCGTAGACATCACTGTTGGAGGGGGTGACTAAGCAGAGTGAGCCTGGTTCTAGCCAGCACCCTGCTCTGGGGATTGCCAGGAGCAGCTATGTGACCTTTTCTGATAAGGCGTTGCCTTGTATTAGTTTGTAAACTAGTTACTTTTAATTCTTTAAATATAAAACTGCCTCTTCCATGAGCAAAACACCCTGTCTAGATCTTTCTCCCTCCAGTTGTATCATCATATCTTTGCTATTTTCTTTACCTTCCTGAAACTGTAAACCTTTCCAGCTTCATCTGGAAGAAGTGGTGCCTTGTTTCACCTTCCTGCACCCAGTGTTTGAAAATGGAGTGTTGAAGCTGAAGAGTGTTTCAAGTGAGCAGTGCTGTGCTGAGTTATGCAATGGTGTTACAGCGTTTCAGCACTGAAATCCTCCCCAAAGCAGCTCACCATAGGGTTAAGAGACCAAAGTGCCAGCTTTTCAAGCAGAGAGATCTTGCTTTGAAGGGACACTGAATCCCTTCTGGACGGGGCTAGTGCAGAGCCTAACGTGCAGAGGTAGTGTTCAAGTTGTTTCCTGTGGTGCGATTTGCCTTGAACTTGCCCATAACCGAACTCCCTCGTTCCTGCCCTGCAGTGCCTGGTTCTTAGCCCCTTCTAGCGGGGGAAGGGGAGGCTGCAGGCTGAGTGTTGAAGCGCAGGTGAAATCCAGCGCGGATATGCTGATTAAATGCCCGTGAGGCTGGAGCACCACAAACCTCACAGGCTGCTCTGGGTTGTGGCTCCCTCGTGACCCCTTGACCAAGTCCTTCAGCACAAAGCTCGATGATACGTTGTGATATTAGAAATCGAGTGAACTTCTGCTTCTGATTTTCCACTTCCCCCTGCATGACTGCTTGAGCTCTTCTCTCAGGATGAAAAGAGCTTGGCAGCACCATCAGGTTTCCCATCCTCTGGTTGGGATGGGCTCCCTGTGAGGGCGTGGCTGGAGTGTCCCCCTTTCTTTCACAATGGGACAAGGGCAGCAGCAAGCAAAGGGACCAGTGAATAGCATCTGGAACAAGCACCAAACAGAGAAATGAGGAATATCAGAGAATAGTAACGGCATGTGGAAAAGGAGGCAACTCAGATGTGGTTAATGGTGAATGGGTGTGTGATGCAGAGTACTGTGTGACACCCCTGGCCACAGAAGGTCTCTAGGGAGCACAACTGGTGTCACCATGGCACACTGACATCTGTGTCTCTTCAGTGGCAGTTGGCATAACAGGTTAGACCCCACATTTGAAAGAGAAGGATCTAAGAAAGGGCATGCCCACCAGTAGGAGGAATTGTGCTGTCCAGAGAGTACTTGAGAAGAAATTGCTTTGATGGTCCCATCAAACCAAACACGTTTGTGCCACTGGTGAGATTTGATTTATTAATTGCTTTGTATAGGGTATTATATGCTGACTTATATCTGCTTGAGTTGCAGAGGGAAATTCAGACCTGCTCATCTCACTGAGTGTCTGGACTGCACCTTGATAGTATGTGCTGTTTCTAAGCATTTTGTCACAGGCTCTCAGTTCCCAGAAATTTGGTCAAATCTTCGGATGAAAGAATCCAGAGGTATTCTAGTGTCAGGGTGCTGAAGGCAAAGCTGAATTATCCTCATGTAAATGGGGTATGTATTTTTCTCTTTCTCTAGAGGGAGCCTTCAGAGACTCTTGTCCTCTGGCTGAGTAGTTCAGGAGATGCTTCTGTAACTTCCATGGAAAGCTGTTGCAAGGGCATTTTGGCTCCCTACGTGTTTTGTAGATTACATGTTTCAGAGCACTTAATCATGGGTGTGGAGTCCTTTTCAAATCTTCCCTTTTACCTCTTGTATAGATCCTGTTATGGGGAAGAAGGCCCAGAGTATCCAGAACAGTGCTGACCTCCAGTCGGGACACTGAGCAACAGTGCACCAGAGTTACTTGATTGACATTTTTATCTGGGCACAAAGCTCAGGACTGAAGTCTCCATGCATTGAGATCAAACTTGATGTTCTGATCAGAAAAGTCATGGAAGGTACCACTTTGAAAGTGCCTTTTCCAAGTGGAATAAAACTTCATAAATTGTGCTCTGCTGGACAAGAAGAACACAGCCAAGTGCAGAAGTGCTCATGGTTATAAGAGAATCAATTAGGGCATGTTGATGAATAATGCATGTGCAGCTTAGGAGAGATGGATGACATCGGTTTTATTTTTGTACTGTTAATTGAGAGTGATTCTAGGGCAGAAAAAAGCACAAAGGGAAGATGGGGAGATTCTGGTCATAGTGTAAGAAGCTGGAGGCTCATGAGCAATGCTTCCTGTCCATTAAGCTGTAAAAACCTCAGGAAGAGGAATTGTACTTACGTCCTCTACAGCTCCTAATCCATGTAACTGATACTGGCCAAGAACCCCATTCAAACTGTAAATGATATGAGCATTTAAAGAGTCAGAAGTTGAAGCTCTTGCTTTGAAATCTGATGGCCTTTCCTGTATTAAGACAATGTCTGCCTTGCTCTTTGGGAACCCAGTTGTAGGGCATCAATCAGTCAGCTTTATTTATCCCTAGAAGTGTGGCTCTGCTGTTCCCTGGATATGTGCACGGATCTCCAAAGGAGATGCAGTGCAGTGGGATGTTGGAGAAAGCCTGAGACCCAGGTGGGGAATGTTTTGTTGCTGCTCACATATTCCACCCCCACATACTGATCTGAAGGTCAAAATCAACTGCTTTTCAGATCTTATGGGTGTCCCCTTGATGGGGGACTAGTTGGGTTTGAAAAAGCTAAGTGTCAGCTCTGAGACTGAAATAACTGCTGTAGGTTAGAGCAGGAGCCTGCCAAGGCAGGAGTGCTCTATGTCCCTTTGCTTTGGTGCTTCCCAGCATCCAGCTACAGGAATTTCCCAATGTTTGGATGCCTGCCCAGCTCAGAGCAAAATCTGCTGCAGGTGCCCTGTCATATTCAGCTGAGGCACAGGACATGAGGGAAGGGCAGAGGTCCCATGTTGTGGTGAGAAACCAGCCACTGGCCTGAGGAACAGTGCTGGTTGTTTGTAGAGCACTTCTGTTGATGATTGATGTGTGAAAGGCTGCAAAAGCACTTGGGGGGTTCTGTAGGTGGCTGCTCCACTGAAGTTATGGGGCAATCACTGATCCCACCTGGCAGATTTCAGACCATTTCTTTATTTGCTTATTCTGGGAGGAGTCACTGCTACAAACTAATCCTCCACCAGAGATGGTAAAGGACAGCTGGTACCTGTTTAAGGAGTCAGAGCTGTTGCATGTGGTGGGACTTGAGGGTATTTCCTTGAGAAATAACACCTGAGTTTGCAACCTCACTTCTCTCTGGATGGTGCAACTCCAGCCTCAGTGTTGCAAGCCAGCAGTCATAACCCACACTTGCTGCTTGGACTGAATGTTTTTGGTTGTGGCATCCTGAGGCTGCACCACGAGCTGCCTGCTGGGGAAGCAGGAGATGTGTGGCTGTGTGAAGGGATGAGCTCTGCAGTGGGACTGTGCAGGCAGCTCCCTGGGCAGACCCAGCCCAGTGTGTCCACCAGACAACATGGGTGTCCCACTGCAAAGGTGCATTGCCTGTGAAAGACAGTGGTTGTATATCTATAGAAACCAAGAATAACCTTCTAGGCTTTCTGTTTTAGCTAACTTGATAGAAATAAGGAGGAGGTAGGTGCTTAGCTGCTGGAGTGCTTAGAGGAGTAGCCTGTGAAGCAGCCACCCTTAGCTGGGCTGTGCTTGTCTGTGTTGCTGTGGGGCAAATGCCTGAAGCATAGCACATTATAATGTTGTCATACAGAATAAAAGCCCATAAGGACTCCTTGATGCTCTGCTGGGGGCATTCTGCCTGCTTTAACTTGGATTTGTTCCATCCATCCCTCTGAAGGTCTCCCCTTGCCCCAGGGAAGGAAAATCTGGACTTTCATATCAGGTTTAACAGCAGAAGGTACAGTAGAGGATTTGGATGTGTCTAGATGGGGAGAAGGGTAAAGGGTGATCCCTTCATGTCTTTGCCAAGTACTCTGGGGCACACTCTTTGTGAGAGGGCTCTGTGGTGCTGTGGCCTTTTTATTTTGGATCAGCTCTGGCTTCCCCAAAACCCAGGAGGCCCCTAAAGTACTCACAGGTGAGTTACACAGATGATGCTCAGGTTGCCAGTACATATCCAGACCCAGACACCAGTCTCCCACTTGTATTTTTCTTGCTCTGGATATTTGAGCATGGAGGAACCAGACAGGCGCTTTCTTTGCCTTTTTTCTTCCCTGTAAAAGACAAAAACACAGAACTCAGGCTGCTGTGCAGGGTGAGCATCTCGGTGTGGTGTCAGCAGAGTGTCCTGGCAGTGGCAGAGGCTGTGGACACGCTGGGCTCTCTGTCTGTGGGACCAGAGCCAGCCCATGGAGATGAGCAATGAGCTCACCTTTTCCTCAGCACTCGCATCTGAAATGCTGCCTGTGCTTTTGGATACCTCTGGTATGTGAGACCTTGATTTTTAAAGAACTCTGAGGAGGCTGCAGAAAGGTTGGGGGTTAACAGGCTGAGGGAAGTGGGAATGTTGAGCTGGAGAAGGGTTTGGGTGGGCCCAGTGGTGGTTGCCCAGTCCCTGTGGGCAGGGTAGGGAGGCAGCAGAGCCGGGTTCGTGGCAGGAGAAAAAGGTAACACCAGTGGTGAGCATAAATGGGTCCTGTATCACTGGACACGCGAAAAAAAGTTCTCTCCTGTGAAGAGCCCAGCGCTGGAGCAGGGGCTCGGAGCCTGATGGGTTTTATGCATGTGAAGGGATTTAACCCTGATGGGCCAAGGCCCAGAGCTAAGCTTCTTATTGTCCCTGCCTTGAGGGCGGCTGGAGGAGAGGCCCCCGAGGCCATGGGTCCCTGTGGCTAATTAGCAGCTTTCCGCGGGGGGTGGGGGGTTGCCCCTTGCAGTCGCTCTCCTGACAGCCGATGGCACCGGCAGAAGCCGCCCGGGCCCCGCATCCCGCCCCATCCCGCCTCATCCCGCTCCCGCCCCGGGACCCCTCGGGCCAGGGGGAACCTTTCTACGCCCTGCGGAACCTTCGCGGCGGAGGCGCCTGTTGCTGCCCGGGGGACGAGGCGGGCGCTGCGACGGGGGGCGGCCCCGAGCGGCGGCGGAGCCCGAGGAGCGGCGGAGGCGGGAGGAGGCGGCGGGGCGGCCGCAGCTGCCGGAGCTCCCAGGGCGGCCGCAGCTCCCGGGGCCGCCGGCCCGCAGCCCCCGCCCGCCGCCCAGGTGAGAGCGCAGCGCTGCGGGGCCGCCGCCACAATGGGAGCGGGCTGGGCAGGGGCACGCCGGCGGAGGCCCGCCCGCCCCGCCGGGGGTGTGCGCGGGGCGCCCGCCCGGCCCGCGGTGGGCGCCGAGCGGGGGCGGCGGGGGAGCGGCTCCCGCGGTCCGAGGGGCCGGGAGCCTTGCGGGGGTGGGAGGGCGGAGGGGGCGGTGCTGCCGGGCCGCCCGGGGGGCGGGTCCCGGTGCGGGGCGAGGAGCCGGGGGCTGCGGGGCTGGGCCCGGGGCTGAGGCTGCACCCGCCACCGGGAGCGGGGCGACCGGCCCGGGGCTCGCCTGGTCGAGCTTCGGGGCCTGAGCGAGGTTCTGATTGTTGTGGGAGCCGGGGGGTGCGCATGCCCCCTGTGGGGTGCCGTGGCTCCCCGGGGTCCGCCCGTGCTGGCGGTGCTGAGGCGGAAGGGCCTGGCGGGGCCCGGGCACAGCGGCTGTCACGCTCTGCTGTGGCCGGGCAGCAGTGATCTGTGCTACTGGTAAACATGGTCTGTGGGACTGGTAAACAGACATGCAAAGTCATAATTTATTGTCCGTGTGAGACTTGTTTGTGGGCTGTGGAAGGGGAAGGCTCGGTGTGCTGAGCTGGTGCTGCTGATCCTGTTACCTCTCGTCTCCAGATTCTGTCTCACAGCTTTTTAACTTGCTTCCTCCGAGGAATAGGTTTTGGATGACTGTGTGTTTCAGTGCTCATATTTGAGAGATGCTCATAAACTCCACTGAAATCCCCTCCTGTCTCTTAGTCGATTGGTACAAAACTGGTGCTTTAGAAGTTCTTACTACATCCCTCCAGTCTATGTGCAGGTGGAGGAATTTCGATTAAAAATACAAACAAACAATAAAAAAACCAAAACACCAAACAGTAAAAACAATTAACTGTTCTTTTTTATTTTTAATGCTAATAAGATGGTTACATTTGCTTGTCTTTATAACTTTGTTAACATTGGATATCCTTTGTGTGGTTATGCAAGCATCGTGCTTGGTGAATAATCACTTGGACTATAGGAAATCACTGCAGAAACTTCTGTGTTGGTTCAAGATGTTCTGCTGCCTGGTTGAAGTGGTAGCTCCCCTTCCTGACTTAGAGTAATGGGCCTTGTGAGTGGTCTCTGTGTGATTCAATGCAGAATCAATTAGTTTAGAATTAACAGCCTTTAAGTAACTGCTCTAGGGGCAGCAGCACCCAGCAGAAGAATAAAAACGAACCAGTCTGCTTAGGCTACTGCAGGTGCTTCTGGTGGGGCTGGCGTGGTTTTGGTTTGCTAAGTGAGGCTTCTTTTCCCAGGTGTGGAGCTGTACACCCTGAATATACAGAGAAAACAACGCAGCTTCTTACCCTGTGCCTTTACAGCATCAGAATGTAGGAGTTGTTCCTTGAGGGCAGGTGCTGAATGTGAAATTCTCAAGAAATACATAGTTGCTGCTTTTAAGGAAGAGCTGTTGTGGATGTATGACATTTTCTGCCTCAGAGTAAACACCACCTTCTCCCATAAAAGCTCTGCATGTTTAGGCACTGGGTTCCACTTGTGTTGCACTCAGGTAACTGGTAACTTCTGTGCCTCTAAAATATCTTGGAAATCCAGATTTGATACTCAAGGCTCTTGCAGATGCTGGATGGGAACCTGTGCTCTTGTGAGGAGATGAACCAAACAGCTTGGGGTTTGTCTCCTCTTGATAGTGGTTGCATTTTAGTGAAGATTTGAAGGGTATAACCTGCCTTAGTATATTTGTAACAGGACACTATGGTGTTCTCTGGGATGCAAGCTGACATTGTGGAGTTAATTCAGGCTGGAAAGGGCCTCAAGAGGTGTCTGCTCCAACCTGCTGCTCAGAGTGGGATGTACAGCAAGGTCATTCCAGGACTTTGTTCGTTCAGGTCTCAAACCCTCTAAAGACAAAGGTTTGTCAGTTTCTGTGTCCTTGTTCTGCTGCTTGGCTGTCCTCACCAGGAAAGACCTTTCCTCTAGGTCAGGTCACACCTGCACCATGGCACTTTGTGCCTGCTGTCCTGCTGTGTGCCCCTGTGCACAGACCCCCATGTAGGTCCAGCAGATCTGCTGTCAGCTCCCCAAAGCCTTTTCTTCTCCAATCTGGACCTCCCCATCTCCTCTCTTCACACAGCTCTGTCCCTCTGAACATCTTGGTAGCCCTCCACCAAACCCACTCTGGTTTATCAGTGCCTGTTGTGTTCTGGGGATGCCCAAAACTGGAAAGTGCTGAGTGCCAGGGAGCCATTGCTCCCTTCCCTGGCTCAGGGTGGTTGTGCTCCTGCTGGTACAGCCCAGTGCTATCCCCATGTGCTGCATTTCCTGTGTGCAGGGATGTATTTGTACACACATGCTCACCACTGATCTCTCTCACCCTCCTGCCACACAGCTCTGCAGAGAGCCTCGTTCATGTGCACACGTGTGTTGGGTACACACACCTGTCAAATCACACCACCTGCAGCACTGAGCAGGAGTTGTTCCACCCTTTTCCACATATTCCAGTTGTCACTGGTGTGACTCCTGGCTCCCTGACTCCCTAAGTCTTCAGCTATCCTGACTTCCCAGCTGACAGCTCTTCCTGTTGTGTTGCCTTTGTTTCTCAAAATTTTGTTGTTTCAAACACTTTGAGATGTATCAAGTTACTGTGCTAGGAAGGGAGTGTCAGGCTTTTCCAATGGGCATGGAGTTGAATCCTATTTGATCAGATCCAGAATGTAACAATGTAGAAAGTGCACTTTGAAATATGGTGGTTTATGGGTGTGAGGTGAATGAAACAGTTGGGTACCAGGTTTTTAAGAATGCTGTTAGTTACCATGCAATGATGTTCTTGTAATTTCTCTGAACTTGTTTCCATCAGGTGCTTAGAAGTTTTTGGGAGACAATACCCTGTGGGATAAATATTCTCTGCTAAGAGACAAAGTCTCTTATTTTAAACCTAATTCTCCAAAATTTAGTTCCTGCAGAGGTTAAGTACTGTTTGTTATTCCTAGATCCTTGGTACAGAAATAGTTTTGAGACATGTTTTCTGCTTACACAAAATAATTTCTGCATTATATTTATCAGATTGTTGAGTTAATTGCAGCTGAGCTTGTTTCAGAGAATGCTCATCTCAAGATAGGAACTTGTTGTGTCTAAGCAGCATTTTAGCTATATAAAAATAATTTATAGAGTGCTGGGGTTTCCCCTGCCCCCCAAATCAATGCTTATTGAGTACTTTTGCCAGCACAGAAGACTTGTGTAGAATCTGCTACTTAGGTGGTTTGAAACAATGAATGAAATTTTTGTTTCTTGTTAACTTTTAGAAACATCACATTTAATTTTTAGGGCTTTATGCTTATTAAGAAATAATTTTAAAGATGAAGAGGAATGATGCAATAAGAAACAACAATTTGTTGTTTGAGAAAGGGACAGAATTAGCTGATGGAAGCAAGTGTCATTATATACTTGGAGAAGAAAGAAGGTGGAATTAGGTAGCCATGAGAAGGTAAAATTGTTGAACAGGCATCTTTAGAAGCTGGTTGAGTTTCTGAGAATATGGTGGTATTGTTTCGTTGGTGTTTTTTTTTTAAGTCATCATTCTCTGAAACCAGCTTGCTGGTGGCATGACATTCTAAATAACAGTGAGTTATTTATTGATCAGTATTTTGTATGTGATAACCAGCAAATGCCAACTGCACATTTGCTGACAAAATTGGTGTATCTGAAGTTGAAATGAGTTTTGAGGCGGGGGGAAAGGTGAAAACGTATACATTGCTTTCATTCATGCAGATATAAAACTGCATAAGAATATCAATAAGATTTGTTACTTTGAAAAATATCTCAAGGTATAGAAAATAATCTTTCAGAAATTCTTAAAGGTCACATATACCATTGACTCAATTTATGCCTGATATGGGGTAGCACAATTTCTGTGCAGTCCTGTGAGCAAAGCTGATTCCGTGCTATTGCAATCTCAGAGCAGCTGTAGGAATTGAAATCTTGCTCTTACTCAGTGGTGATGCTGGAGTTGGGGTCAGTCTGACACCTCCGAAAATCCTGTGGCATTTCAAAGCTGTCTGTGACTCACTTGAAGTGTTACATCCATCATACAGATCTCATAGCAGCATTTTCAGCACGCTCTAAAACCTGCAAGTAGGAGCAGTGATTTGAAGCCCCCTGGGGTTGCTTGTCAGCTTGTCCCAAAGCTGCTGCTCTGAGAGTGTGTCTGCAAGTTGAAATGCACAAACAAAGAAAGGAAGAATGATCCCAGTTTTGTGTTAGTGACAGTCAGTTATTCGAGCATCGGGAAAGATGTAAAGGCTGGTAGGCACTTGTCTGGAGGAAGTATTGATCCTATGCTGGGGAAAAGTGCTGAATAACTTCATGACTGAAGATCTCATTCAAAGATGCAGCAATCTTTAGGGGAAGACTGTTAGCCAGTTGCTTTGAAGCCAAGCTGAAGAAATCGTGGATGCAATCAGTGCAGCTTGTGGTATAAACATGGAGTGCAGCATTCAAACCATACCAACAGTGCTCCCTAGTACTGCCCTAAATCCTAAGAGGAATTTCTGAGCTGCAAAGTGCAGTTAAGCATTTGCTTCTTGGGCACCTATTTGAAACAGAGAGTTGATGAGGTGAACCAGTTTCTTGCTGGTATGACTTGAGTTACTCTCTCCTCCTCCACATGTGCACACAAAATGGTACTGGTAGGAGCTAGCCAAGAGTTAAGTGTATTAACAAAGTTTCTCTTCTCCCACTGTAACTGTTTCTATGCTGGTGGACCTTTGATGGTAGGCAGGTAGAAAACCAAGGGTGGAAAAGCTCAGTATGCCCACATGCTTGCTTAGTTACAAATACATTGAAACTGAACCAGGAGGACTTTGGTCGAGTCAAGTGCAAAACAACCTGCTTTATATAAGAGAGGCACTAGACTTATAAAAAGCAATTAAAGGGGTTTTGTAGTGATTTGGCAGAAAACTTTACTCTGGTGTTCTGTGGCAAACCAGCTTGATCTAATTAACAAAGAAATGCAGCTATACAAGGGCAGAATTGACCGACAGGAAGTGCAGAACCTGGCTGGTCAGGTACAAAGAGTTTGTAGGGCAAACACAGGATGGGAAGTAATTGAAACATGGTGGAAGTAACATAATTTTGACTTGACTTTCTTCTCTTCAAAATGAAAATTTTTATCTAAAATTCTTGTGCAGAGAACTTTCCTAGCCCAACAGAGGTGTGGAAATGACGTTTTAGAGACATGGTAGTTCACCAAAGATTTTCTCCAGTTTCTCAAGTCTTATCCAGAACATCAGCATCAATGAAGAGTAGGTTATTATATTTGGAGTTGTTGAAACCATAATAAATAAGTTGTTAAAATGTATTGATCTTATGTGAATTGCTCTAGCTGTTTGTTGCTGATACGACAACAACCAACCAAACCCCAAACGAAACAAAATCTGTGGACCTGTCAAAGCCTGGGAGTGGAGAGTGGAGCACAGGTGCTCCAACTGCATGCTGAGCCAACATGGAAAATGAAATGTTGCTCAAAAAGGAATTGATTGAGGAAGGCTGATGGTGGGATTTGCTGAAAATTAGTGAAGCAAAAGAGACTCTGTTACGTGGCTGGGGAGTAGCAGTGCTCTGGAAGATCAGAAAATTCTAATTAAATCTCTTGTATCAAACACATACTTAAAATGGGATTTGTGTGGTAATTGTATTCCCATGACTGCTTCAGTCAGTGAGGGTGTTGTTGAAAAGTGGATCTTGTTCAACAGATACAGTTTCATGTATGATTTGTGAGTCAACAACTGGATTAAAAACAGTAGCTGTGGAAAACAGCATATGAATGGAGGATTTTTTCAGGGATTTATAGTAGGTCCAGAGCTTTGTAGTATTTTTGTCAGTGGCCTGGAAGAAAACAAATCCAAATTTGTGGATTATGTAAAGGTTGTGCCTGAGTGGTGAAGCATGAAGAAGGAACAGCAGCTGTACAGTGTCCTCTGAATTGTTTGGGTAACTGGGTTTAATATGGCCAAATGTTTTTATAGAGCTGGAGCACATTATGCGTGTTATGGGAAAGACTGGAGGCTGTAGGTTTAGAATACAGAATTGTGCTTCCAGAAACCAGTGACCTTGGAAAGGATGGCAGGAGCAGAGCAGATATACAGCAGTGAGTCCTCTAAAAAATAAAATAAGCTAATTATTTTTTTTAATAGTAATGTACATTCATAATAACAGGAAATACTGAATAAGGACAGGGAGGTGAAATTGGTTATGGAGTGTTTTGACAAGGTTTAATGTTGGTGTTTTTAAAGAGGTGTTCAAAGGCAAGAAAGATGTAGTGTTCAATGTTATTTGAGGGATTAAACTGCTCATTATAAAACTTTTTCTTGAACTGCTCAATCAGTTTAGCTTATCACAAGGTATTTAAAAGTTTCTCAATTTTCCATGGCCAGAATAGGCTGTGTACCAAAGGGCTCTTTAATTTAGTGGAAAAAGATACAATAGCAGCCAGTGCCTGGAAGTTAAAAAGATTATTTCAAATTAGGAAAAAAGCACAGATTGTTAACAGTGAATGTGATCAACCACTGAAGACATTAGGAAGAAGCTTGTAAGTATTAAGGAGAATTAGGATGTTTCCATCTCTTGAAGTCATCAAGTCAGGATGGAGTATCATTGGGAAGATATGGGTGATGAAATGCTCTGTAAATGTACGAGTGCACCTGCCACCATACAAGTGCAGGGGCACTGGTGCTTGCTGAACAAATCTCACCCAGTCACGTTCAGACTCTTCCTGTGTGTGCTGGAGTCAGCCAAAGGATCTGGTGGTGGTAGATGTTCTCTTATAGCACTCCTTTAAATCTATTAAGTGTATGTTTTCTCTTGGGGGAATAAATGTGCTTGTATGCACCATGTACTTAAATCAAATATTTGTGATCTCTTTTTTTGGGAAGCACTGTCATTTTTGGTGATGGGGAAGGACAGGGGTGGCTGTTTCATTTTCTGAAAAGGCTGGAATATGTTCCCCAGTGTTTTTCCTCAAAAAAATCTGACAATGTGCTCTAAAGATGTTTACTCCAGTAGCGAGTAGTCTTTATATTCTGTAGAAATTGCTTTTTCATTGGAGGAAGAAACTGCATGTGCTCTTGCTGGCAGAGGTAGCTGAGTATGGATGCATAAGGATGTTGTGCCATGTGTGTCTCTGGTAGTATGAAATCAGTGTGCCCCTTGTCCACCAGAGGAATGGTTTCTGTTGTGTTCTGTCTGACAAAGCAGTGAAGGATGTAGAGAGGAAAAAACTGTAAAAACTCTCCTGCCTTGGCCATTAGGGAGGTTACTGGTTGTCTGTGGGTTCTCTGTGGACAATTGGTTTGGGATGTTTTCCTAAACCCTTGTGGAAGTACAATGGAAACTAGTCTGGCTGTGACACACCTTTCCAGGCATCCTGATCTTCTCCCCATCACAGGACGGGTGCGTGCCCAGTCATGTGGCAGAGGAGGGGCTGTGGGAAATGCAGAAGTTGGATGCTCTGCTCGTGGCAGATTGTCCTGCATGGCCTTTCCCCAGGCACTCCCTCAACCTCAGCAACCTGCCTACGCTGACAGCCCTTGTGCAGAAAGGATGTTCCAGCCAGCATCAGATGTAATCTGCCTGTTTGGGACCTCTGGGTTTGAGGAGGGGTCAGCACTATAAGAAGTGTCTTCTTTTATCACTGAAAGAGGCTGTCCTGCTGAAAGAAGTTACCTCCTTGGAGCATTTTCCAGCCAAGTGTTACCTTTTCCCCTCTAAGATTTATTTTATTGTTTTGGCAAGGTCTTGAATTTTTTTTTTTTTTGCACTCCTGGGCTGGCCTGTGCAGAAAGACTTCCTTCTGTTGAGGGAAGTTGTTTATCTTTCAATTTCCTTGCAGCTTGGAGGGGGTGTGTCTCCTCTGCATCTCTTGCTCTCCTTTCTGTTATCTTGTCTGACCCATTTTGCTGACAGAGAGAAGGAAGGCAGTGAAGAGAGACAGAAGTGGTTATAAGTGAACAGTTTCTTTACCTCCTCCCCTCCCTGCAGTGATCTGCTGGCTTCCCTTTTCCGTTGCTTTATGACAGGGAGGACTGAAGGTGAACAGAGTTAATTGTCTGGGAGTCGGTATAAGATTTTGGGGATTGGAGGAGATTGTAGAACTCAGGAGATAAGGATTTCAGGTTTTTTTAATTTCATTTGGTCTTAGTGTGCTGGAACTCCTCCTTTATCCTATAGGATATCTACAGATATCTTTCTCACGGTTACTGAGGGGATCTCACTTTTTTCTATGCTTTGCTGTGACATTATTTAGTATAAGCCATAGAATATGAAAAAGTTTAGGTGTGGCCTGGGTCAGAAAATTCAGACCAAGAGCAGTGGTCTCTGGAGTGGCAACTTCATTCTTGTGAGAAGAAAGGATGAGAGGAGACTTTTAGGACCTCATACCAAGGGTGTTTATGCCTCCTTGAACAGTTTGGGTGAAGTTCAAGTGTTAAGTGAAAAAAACACAAAGCAAACACAAGGGATGTGCATGACAGGCTACATACACCAGTATGTATTTATGGCCAGATCCCCACAGTGGCTCTTGGTTGCATTTTGGGGAAAGGTCTATGTTCTAGGACAGCCCAGGAATATCTGCTTATCCCAGACATAATAAGATACAACCAGAAAAATGAAGAAAGGCAGAGGGCTAAAGAAAGTGATTCTCTTATTCAAGTATTAAAATCAGCCCTTGATCTCAGGGTAGGGGAGGAGTAAATTCCTCTCATGAGGTTCAATGAATTAACCATTTGTTCTCGTGGTACAGGTTGCATCACTTCCCTTTGTCACCCCATAGAACTGTTTCTTAACAAGTCCCCCTGAGTGCATTTAGCAGGGGACATGCTCTGAGCCAGAGAAATTCTGTCAGTGCAGGTTACCAGTGTCTCAAGGTTGGGACAGCTTATCTTCCTGTTCCCTAAAACAGCCTTATCCTGCCTTTTCTGGTTCTCATGTGCACTTGGAAGGACCTGTTTACAGATGCTCTCACTAAAGATGCTACATGCAAAGGACTTACATGAGGAGGTGTATTTTACTTTGAGCTTTGGGCAGTTTAAGATTATTTGCTGTGAGGGGAGAGATGTGCACAGCAAGGGTGTCTGACTGCATGATATAATTTATGATACTTCTGTGCTTTGAGTGGCAATTGCATTGTTTTTTTCAGTTGAAAAAGTCCAGCAAAATGAAGTTCAGAACCAGTTTACACAAACTATGTAGTGATGCCATGACTATTCAAAGAAAGAGGCAATTGAGATTATCTTACCTTGGCTACATGCATCATCCTTTGGGCTGGAGTTTTGAAGGCAAGGAAGCTTTGTCACAAAGACCATTTCACTTTCTCAAATAGAAGTGCTGTCTGTCCCCTGCACTAGGGCAGTATCTGGCTGCTTAGAGCATGGCCTTGGTGACAGTGACTCCAGCTTGATCAGCCCATGCCCAGGGCTGCATGTTCTCACCCTCTCACTGTTTGGTTTTTTTGGGGTTTTTTTTCCCTTTGTGCCAGCTGTTGATGCAACTTTGTGGTTAATCACATTTGGGAGCTGAATTTTGCATCCAGGTAGGTTTTCAGCTGAATCAGTTTGCTGTCCAGCCACGCAGAGGGTTGTGCTGGCACGATGTGGTAGCAGTGTGTGAGCTGGGAAAAGAGCAGCTGCTGCAGAAAATGTGTCCGAGGCCTGGGAGGCTGCAGTCAGCAAGAGGGAAAATGGGTAATTTAATCAAGGCCAAATGTTTATTACCCTTCTGGTGCCTGTGAAATCTGAAAACTCTCTGTCAGTGTCGAGGCATGTCTCTGTCTCTAATTGGTAGGTTTAGCATCATTGGTTGCCATCTTCTGTTTAGTGCACTCTTTTATTCAGTCTTTGCATTTATTATTTGCATCACTCACTGATGGAAGTGAAAGGAACAGCATTCCAAGTGTAATGTAACTGCCCAGAGGTTTGATTACTCTTGCAGCATTGCTACTTAACACTTGTGTGAAAAGACAGCTGGCTGTGGCTTCTTCTTTCCCAGAGTAGTGCAAGAGCTGTATATTCCTTCCTTTAAAAAGTGCCCAGGTTATGGAATGCACCTCAGCAACCAAACACAAGCTTCCGGGCATAGGAAGTAAGGAAAATCAGCTTGCTTTTGTAGGGGGTGTTGGGGTGGAGGAGATAGCAGGAACAAAGAATATTTTCTTAAATTGAGAAGTTGTTGTAGGAGTGGTGACATCAGTTGGATTTTAAGTTCCTTGTCCATAGGTGTCAAGAAATTTAGGGAACAGGACCAAGGAATAAACCTTACAAGACCAGTGCCTTTTTGAGCTTAGCATATGAAGTGTAACACAGGCTCTAAATAGCGAGCAACAGTTGCCTTAAAAACTGGGTGTGAACGTAATTGTTGCATGGAAGCTTTGGAATTGAAGAACTGCATTTGAGGTCAGATAATTCGAAGAAGCTGTTATCCCAGAAGAGATTCTTTTTTCCTGATTTTTCCCTCAGTCTTGCTATGTGGTCTTATCTCTGGAGAGGAATTTCCTGGAGAAGCTGTTTTTGGTTTTTGGTGGTTTTTTTTGGTGGGGGGGAGCTCTTAATTCTGGACAATGCATAGTAAGATTCACCCTAGCCAGCATTTTTAAATTTCTGTCAACTGTAACTTCACTTCCTGTTCTCCAATGAATGGGAGTAGTTCAGGTCTGTGATCTGAATTTGTTTATTTTATGATGACAATAGTTAACTGCTTGAGAGAAGTAAGACCCAGATAATGACTAGAGAACACTGGAGAAGTGGGTGATCTGCTTAGTCATACAGAATCTGTAGGAAAATGCTTTTTTTCCTCCCTTACAAAAAATTGTTTAGAGGTGCCTTTTCTTTCCTGCTGTACTTACCACAGCACTCACAAAGAGCAAGAGAGGAGATCTTATATTTCAATTAAATCAATACTTCTAGTCAGTGAAATGCTTATTTTAACAGAATGAGATAGTCTGCCTCTCTGCTTGTGTGGAACCTCTTTGTGAATATCTATCTCTTTACTGTGATGAGAAAGTCTTTAACTTTTATCATTTGCCTCCTTCATTCCTAGCAAGGGGACAATTATGAATGAAGTTGATTGAGATTTTACAGCACTGCCAGTAAATCTCCTTTGGAAGTGCAATGTAAATAGTTTTCTCTGTTAAATAATGCTGTTAACTGTACCCAAAATCTCCCATCAAAATAAGAGTTGTAGTTACTACACAAATTTCTTACTTCTGCCCAAATCAATAATAATCAAGAATTCCTACAATTAGATAAATGAGCAAGTTCAGTTAAATGACTGGGAAAAAAAACTGGGAAAAAAATCCCCCAGAGTGGTGGGGAATGGTTCCACATCCAGCTGGGCACTAGTGGGGTTCCCCAGAGTTTGGTATTGGGCCCACACCTATTTAATATCTTTATCAGTTACTTGGATGAGGGGATTGAGGGCACTCAGTAAGTTTGCAGGTGACACCAGTTTGGGCAGGAGCGTTGATCTCCTGGAGGGCAGGAGGGCCACAACAACCCCCTGCAGCACTACAGGCTGGGGCAGAGTGTCTGGAAACTGCCCGGCAGGGAAGGACCTGGGGTTCTGGTCAACAGTGGCTGAACAAGAGCCCAGGTGGCCAAGGAGGTCAGTGGCTCCTGCCTGGTACCAGCACTGGTGTCACCAGCAGGCCCAGGGCAGTGACTGTCCACTGTGGTGGGCACTGGTGAGGCACCTCAAATCCTGGATTGAGTTTTGGGCTTCTCATGACAAGAAAAACATTGAGATGCTAGAGCTTCTCCAGGGAAGGGAACAGAGCTGGGGAAGGGTCTGGAGCACAAGTCAGACGAGGAGCAGCTGAGGGAACAGAGGGGGCTCAGCCTGGAGAAAAGGAGGCTCAGGACCTTTTTGCCTGTGCAATAAACTCCCTGGAAGGAGGTTGTTGCCAGGTGGGGGTTGGTCTCTTCTTTCGAGGAACAAGCAACAGGATAAGAGAAAATGGTCTCAAGTTGTGCCAGAGAGGTTTAGATTGGATATTAGGCAATATTTCTTCATTGAAAGGGTTGTCAAGCATCAGAACAGGCTGTTCAGGGAAGTGGTGAAGTCACCAGCCCTGGAGGGATTTAAAAGATGTGTCAGTGTGGTACCTGGAGACATTGGTTAGTGGTGAACTTTACAGTGCTGGGTTAGTGGTTGGACTCTATGATCTTAGAGCTCTTTTCCAGCTCAAACATTTCTATGATTCAAAACTAACAATTCAATGATCTAACTAATAATTGAAAAGCAGGGGAGATATATAGTGGTAAGGCAAGACATTCCATTCCTGTTGTATTTGGGGAGATAACAGCGTCTGAGCATAGGGATGTTGACTTCTTACGACTTGCCTGCCTTCACTTGGGATGGTAACAAGTCAAGAGGACACAAGAAGACCTGGCTTTCCTGCTCTTCTCCCTGTTCTTGCTCACTGGGCACAGCTGCCAGTCAGGCAGTGTTTGCAAATGCTGAATGAGCGTTGATAGAAAAAGTGGTCATTTGGGGAAAGCACTTGACAAGATTGTGGGTTTTTTGAAGATCACAGCCAAATGCTCTTTGTCATTCTGCTTCTGAATCTTGGAAGTGTAACATTTTGGGATTCCGTGTAGGTATGAATTACAGTATTGTGTGTTTGGTAAGAACAAGTACTGCAAAAGACATTGCTAGCATTTACAAAAGTGAAGTGAATTTAAACACTTGGGAGGTAGTGACATTTTTACTCTAAAAGAGCTATGTTTGGTAGCCAGCAGCTACTTCCCTGGATTGTTGTTGTGGTGCTTATTTGTCATACAGTGGTTTACAGTAATTTGTTAATATGTCCCTTTTCAGTTGCTCTTCCTGGCATAACACTGGATATGCTTGTGCTGGTTGGTAGTTAATGTCTTGTGTAGCATAAATTGGGTCAGGACAGTTGGATATGCTTACCAAAAGGGTATGGTGTCCCTGAGGATACATTATCTTCCTGTTAATATTTGTGTATTTCCTTGGCCCAACTTGCATTGTGCTGGTTTTAAAGCTGTTTTGGAAGTAAACTCCAGCATGTAGAGTCATATACTCACAATTTTATAAGCTAAACCTGTAATATGCATATCATGAGACTCATAGCTCTATTTTTTTTGTGAAATAGTATCTGTTATCTCCATTGGGGTGATTTTTGTGTGTATCCAAACGATCCCCTCAGCAGTGTGTTGGGTTATTTGTGCTCTGTGGGGAGAGGCAGTAAGCTCCATTCTTTTCCCTTTCAGGCCTGTCCAAACCATTGGGAAGTTTTCAGCCCGCAAAGCACAACCAAAGTGGCGCTTCCATTACTAAGGACAGAACCACAGGAGGCTCTTTCATCCATTTGTTTTCCATGTAAGCTGCCTATAGTGTCAATGTTCAGTGTTATCAAAGCAGATGTATTGGTGCAGGATAGATAAGGATCAGTGTGTTTCATTTTGACCTGCTTAGTGGGAAAGTCAAAAATCAACAGGTTTTGATTACTTTGTTCTCAAAGCTAGCAGAAAAGTGGCACTTAAACATTAAGTTTTTCCAGCACTGTGCAGTGTTGCAGGGAGGGAATGACTTCTGGAGGAAGTGTATGACTTTAATGGTTTTTAATCTATGCTGGAATTCAATAAAAATTAGTTTAATGTTTGATTGCTTGGCAGCAAATTTGGTCTAATTGTCCTATCACATGAGTTCACAACTGTTTATTTCCATTTCCTTCTACTTCTGGATTTTTTGGTTTTCATCTTTCTTGTTTTTGTTCATGTTCAAGTTTCTTTGGTAAACTGTAGGTGGCATAAGTAATGCTTCTTCGTCCCTGGTGTAATTATCATTGCTGGAGGTGGGGTAGGGAATAAAGAGGAACGAACCCTTGTGGAATTCTTCCTTTTTCTACAAACTACATAAACCAGAAGGTCAGATTTTCAGTCCAGTTTTGAAGAGGGAAAAGGATGAGGCATCAAAACCGAGCTCCCAGTCCTCTGTGATTCTTTGTACTGAAATGCAGACCTGTGACCCAAGGCAGAGTTAAGTTGTGTTTATTTTGTGGTCTGGTGATGCCAGTTTGCAATGTGACTGGCATCTGTCTCACAGGGGATGGTGGGCTGCCCTGGACTGCTGCTGATGGGAAAGCTCATTTCCTGAGCAGAGACACAGCTGAAGGCAGTGAATCATTCCCCTGTAAAGAAATGTGCTTCTCTGGGAGGCAAAGACAGAAGAGTGTGTGGATGGGGTGATACTGAGAAAATAGGATAAAATCAGACTTTTTAACATTTGAAAAACTTGCAGTTTTCCTCATCCTGAAAGATGAAAACATTGTTCATGAGCTATCCCAGTCTGTTTCTGAGGGATACCCTTCAAGGAGGTAAGCTATAATGTTAGCATATCTCAATGACCAAAGCCACAGCTTGTCTTCAAAATGTGACAGTGACTGATCTTTCCTTGAGAGGGGAATAGCTCAGTGCCTTTTCACTCCTCTCTGTTCCACTGTTTCTGTTTATGTCTTGGTTTGAAAAGACAGGCATCTGCTAAGGAAGGCAGGACCCTCCCTTGAAATGGAAAATGTAAGCCCCCTTCCTCTGAATTATTATAATTTTGAAATTAAGGGGCTCTCAGGCAAAGATATGGGAATAGGAATAACAGTTCTTTACTAGGAAAATTAAAATAAAAATGTGTACAAAGAAAACCCACCGACAGAGTCGGAATACAACCTGAGACCCTGTTGGTAGCAGTCTAATTAAATGGTGGCTGCAGTCTTCCTGGAGTGACAGATGTGGTTCTGTTGAAGCAAAGGTCTTGTAGAAGGGTATAGTTTTCTTCTGAAGGTCTAGTGGTGGTGTAGATGGGTCTGTTCTTCCTCTGGGAATCCAGTGGAAAAGCTGCTCTGATGTTCTAAATCTTAGATTTTTATCCAGGTAGGAATGCTTGGCTCCTCCTGCTGGGTGGAGCATTTTACAGTGGGATGGTGTAATTTTATCAGTCATGCAGTGAGACTCAATGGCTCATTAACAGAAGATATCCTCCTGGCCAGAGGATGGGTTGTGGAAGATAAAGAAAACCCCTGGAGAAGAGATAAAAAACACTGCTCCACGTGGTTTCAAAAGATGGTGATAGAATACATACTTCTGGTTACATCTTGCATTGCAACCTAAGACAATGTAATCTAGTTTTGATTTATTACATAACTTCGTCTCTGGCACCTATGTATGACAAGAGCTTAAATTCCAGAGGGATCTTCCAGTTATCGCTGTCTTTCCTGCCTGGGAATTGTTGGAATAAATCAGCAGACGGGGCTCAGTTTTGTCATGTAGAAAAGCCAATTCTTTATTCACAAAGCTCATATTTATAGGAAATATCAGAGGGCACTGTGTTAAATCTAACTGATTAACAATACAGTGAAACTCAGTACGTTGGTTGGTAAGGGCTATTGTATTTGTCTATCAAGGTTTCTCTTTCTAGATACGTTCACATATTTTCTTCACCAATTCTTATGGGACAGATTCATTGTTTATGCAGTTGCAAACTTATTTTTCTCTCTAAGAATAGGTTGTTGTGTTTACTATTATCATTTTTCTTTATGGGAACTTACAAGCTACTTCCAGCTTAGCTAGAGTAGCAGGGCCTATACCACATTTTGTAAGGCCTTTCTTTTATAATAGCTCTACCTGTCTGCAACAGGGAATTGGCTCACATCTTGACATAGTTTGGGTGTTCACAAAGAGAAGGCCTGGCACACCTCTCCCATGAGCTGACTTTTCAAACTTATCTTTCGGAATTTGAGAATGGTTATCATTAATGCAAGGTAGGCAAGCCTTTCCCAAATTAATCTACTGTATAAAAAAATATATTGAATGTAATTTGGAATCCTGACACACTGTGCCCTACTATTGAGTTTTCCTCACCATTTGAAATATTTTCTCAGGGTTTTACTCCTTACACAGGTCTTGACTGTTTTTTTTCTATAGCTGTAGCAGCATGGGCAAAACATGTAAAAACACACTCAAAAGTGGCTTTTATATTGAAATGCTGTTTGCTTTGAAAGAAACAGTGATCAGCGAAGGCGAGTGTCCTTTAGCAGGTAATGCAAGTGCCATTTATATAGAATTTGACAAAGCTAAAAACATAGATGGAAATTCTGTGAACTAAGAGGATTTTTTTTGTTATTTTGTGATGGTGTTAGTCAAGATGTCAGTAATTACTGGAAGCAAAACTAATTACATTCTTCTTGCCTCAGGTAGCCTGGACTTTTATGCAGTAAAAAACAAACTGCTCTTCTATGGTGGTTTACTGGTTGAGGACATTTTGAGTGTTTGAAAGGAGAGAGTTGACTCATAGGAAGTCAGTTTCTGCTTTGATATGATTAAACAAAATTGCTTTTAAAAGCAACGCATCAGTAATTAGGCAAATAATTATATACATACATAAATACAAACACAAAAACATTTTACCCATTTCTTCTGGCTGTGTCCAGAGGTGAAGAACCTCACAGAGTCTGTGGGGAAGGGACTGCTGGTGTCTTACAGAGAGTTCAGGTTTTCTTTGAGGGTTACAAAAGGTTGCCACTGCCGGCAGTAGGGTGTTAACCACGTCCCTGCCGAACTGCAGGAGAGGAGGACCCTGTGGCTGGGGGGCGGCTCCCACAGCAGGTGATGGATGCTCAGGTTGTGTAAGGAGCTGCAGATGCTGCCATTGACTCACACTGGCTTTTTGTTCCAAACGCAGTGGGAGCCAGGCCTTATGTAATGTTCATTGTCACATTCTCAGTGCCAGCACTGTCATGTCAGCAGAGGGGAAGGATTAGCTCTCCCTTTTCTTTCTTTATGGGTTGATTTTATGTTTTGGGGGGTTTTTTTATTGTTTTTTTTTATTTTTTCATTTCTCCCACTCTTTTATGCAGCAGCTTTTGTTGTTTATATTGTCAGGGAACAACCAGTTTCAGGCTGGTTTTAGTTTTGTGGTGCCTTTTAGGAGGGAGATTGTTAGCCTGGACAGAATAAAAGAGCAGGTCCTGCAGCTCTCTCAAAACTGATATATGGACGTGTTTCTAAAAGCAGTCTGTTATTTTTTTCTCTCAGTTCTTGTTCCCCACAAATCACAGTGGGCTCCTTAATACTCACATCCATTGTGGGTGAAGACTAGATCCATTGTCCACTCTTTATGTGGAGTGGGGAGATGCACACTTGCCTTCCTTGGAAGGGTGGTGCAGGACAAGCAGATGCTCCCCAGTTTATGGTTTCACAGGCTCCTTCTTTTTCCTTCAGTTTAATATTCCTGTGGAGAGCACATCAGTTAGAGGGGATCAATGCCACTTAATTTGTTTGTGATTTGAACAAGATGAAATGAAGGAGCAGAATTGTTTTCTTCCTTCCCAGCCAGCAGCGTGTGGCCACCAGTTCTTTGTGAGTCACGGCAGAGAAACTGCATAGCTGGAGTCTCAACAGTCTCAGGCTGCAAAGGAAGAAGGGATTTAAATCACGAAGTAATCAATTAGGGATGGCTTTAAATGCAATTTGGGGGGAATAAGTTCCTTTTGATTTTTCAGTAAACACTTCTTCTCTTTGTTTAAGGCATATAGGGGTCTGCTGGACCCGTACTTTACTGGTATAGTAAAGACTATTAAAGACTAGTATAGACTTTACCAGTGTAGTAAAACTGTTGGCTCCTTTTTGAAAAAATATTTATCCTTTTAGGTGATTCCCCCGACACCATTTTTTACATGATAATTTAATAGAGGTGTTAATATGTTGCATAATGTAAATTAGAGAAATTCTGGTGTTTGTTAGAATCAAACTGTTCAAAACCACTGATCTCAGGTCTATTTCTTACTAGATTTTTAAGTGGAACAGAGAAGTATTAATTGTTATTTTGCAATAACATTGCAAGTTATTGTTTGCAAACTGTTACAAGACTTTTTGTCATAGAGAGGCTTAAGCTCATAGTTCCTTTACTCATGCAGCTGTGTGCTTTATAATAATGTTCTGCTAGATAGTGAAGGCTGCCTGTGAGGTACCAAAATGATGCTAGTAATGGTCTAACACACAGATGAGATTTCCCCCAAGGAACAGCAGTTACCTTCATACACATCCAGTTTGGAGTGTTTGTGTGTGGGCTGAGTGTATTAAGAGCAATCTTATGGCCCCAGCCAACCATTTTACTTTTTTGCTGCCAAACAAAAAAACGTGAAAGGAAATTATTGTTGCCATAAAACATGACGGTGTAACAGGTACTGAAGAGTGTTATGCAGTACAGACTTAAAAATATCTGTTTTTATTAAACTGTCTGTGCAAATCCTCTTGTGATTTGCCAGGGTGCTTGATCCTGTTTCTATGGCCAGGCACCGCAATGGCCAGTGTGAAGTCTTGGTTACAAAACAGGCTTTAAGGGACAAGTCTTGATGAGTCCCAGATATTGGGCTTGGCTGGAGGTTGGAGAGGTGATGGAATCCTCTTTACTGTTCAGCACTGGAGCAGCATTAGCGTTAAATCTGCCCTTTCTGAAGGGATTTGTATGGGATGGTTGTGTACTCAGCAATGAGCGTGTCCTGTGCCTAAATCACTTGTGTTGTAGCGGGCAAAGAGCTTCTGCAAAGTCACTGCCTTTTGTGGCTTTCTGTGGGTACAGGGGAAACCTGCTCCTTCTCCTCAAGTGAGGAAGGACTCCATTCTGCCTTGTCCTGCATCCTTGCTTTTTACTAGATGGTATTTGTAATAGCTAATTAAATAATGGTTTACTATTTACAGTGCTAGTGGATGCTCTGATGGAAGTGATGTACAGAAATGCCCCAAGTCCCCACATCCCCTGATGATTGCTGTTTCACCTAAGAGTTTGGCTCACAGCATACAGCTCCCTGCTGGGAACAACTGTCGTGTGGAAGGGGAAAAGTTGCTTTCGCATTTCTCTCTCAACCTTGTATGTGAGAAGTGATTTTAAAGCTTTGCAGAGTGAAAGAAAAATGTTGAGGACAACAGAAATGTGTCCAGATTCTCAAGGTTTCCTCATCCTTTCTGTGCAGGCTTGAGGAGGAGGCAGTCATCAGCACAAGGCATTTACTATCTGAAGTGTTCTACCTTAAAAAAGCAAAGCCCAAAAAACTTCAGAACTATTTTTATCTTTGTTGAAAGACAGGACATAATACATGAGAGAGGCTGTCTTGGATGTTAATTTGATGTGCAGTTGATTGCAGGGTTTAACTTCTGGGTAGGATAAACATGACAGCTCTTTTTTCCTCCCTGAGTAAGCAAGAGGAATTTTTCCAAGTGTTTCCCCCTAATATCTCAGCCCGGTTTCTCAGCAGCCTCACCAATGTCGAGGCTCTGTGCTGGAAGGCTGTCTGGCTATCTGCTGTAAGGGTGGTGCAGAGGGTTCCGTTTGGATTTCTTGGAGCTGTAACCCTCCTCGGGCACGCATCCCGCTGAGGGCCAGCTCCCGGCCGATCCAGCGCGGGGCTGGGAAGAGCCCGGTGGCAGGTAATCACTTTATCTCTCGCAAAGTGCCCTTCCTCCAGCGATTAAACATCGAGCACAGCGTGCCTGCGTGTGCAGAGGCAGGAGATGGGGCAGGTTGAAATAACTCAGCCATAAAACAGTAGCGGCAGCCACAATCTGGCCCTGTTGTATAATTCCCCTTGGTGGGAGGCTCCGAACTGGGTCAGATCGGTGTGAGAAACGAGGGCAGGCTCTGGGCTGGGCACCAGGCAGGGTGGGAGTGCTCCCGGGACCCGGCTGGGGCAGCGGCACCGAGCCCAGCACGAGGGAGGGAAGGGACAGAGAGAAACGGCAGCACGACAATAGGCACAGAGGAGTTAACCATCTTTGTTTCACCCAGCTCGGCAAGATTTAATTAAGTCTTTTCAAAAGCTTCTGTTTAACTCTCCTGCATACGGCCAGGGCTGCCGAGCGGGTGTCAGGAGTTGGCTTATACAGAACGTGTGCTTACTGCTAAACAAAAATAAAGCTTACATTCGATCCCTTTTGTGCTCCAGTCTGAGGGAGAGCTGCTCCACTGGGTTTGATTTTATCTGTAGAAATACAGAGACCCATATCCTTGCCTTTAAACAATTTTCAGGTAATGTTTTGTGTTTTGATTTGGGTTTTTATATTTTAAGGTTCTGGGACAAATGACAGAAGATGAGAGGGTGACACACAGGAGGATACTGATGGGAGAAACTGTATCATGTGTCATTCTTTGACCTGGAGCGTTTAGTGAATTACAGCACTTCTGCTTTTTCTGTTTGTGGAGGAGAGTTCGCTGCTGCCATATTAGCAGTGTTTGTGTTTCTTTGGTTGGTTGGTTCTATGTAAAAGAAAAAATAAGCCACTGTTTTGAAATACACGTAGACTTTAGTACAACATTTATTAGGAAATTTCTCATCATGGATGGCTTTGTTTATGCAGCCCTTGACTGAAGTCACTGGACATCAGGAAACAAGGGATGCTGCAGATTGAGTGTGTTGTAGCATCCTGACACAACTGGGCTTGTACCTGCCTACCAGGAGACCACAGAAGCTGAATTAATATCTTTGGCTTGTGTAAACTGGCACAGTTCCACTTGAACTAATTCAGGTTTTGGCCTTTTCTGCCATCTGCTTGACTAAGCCAACTTATTTTGTGTGACACATGTAATAGTGGAGTTGTTTCTGCCTGGTGGTAAGGTGCTCCTGGGACTGAGTAGTAAAAGACTTCCTGTTCCAAAGCCAATCTCTGCAAATCCTTCTCTTCCCTTTTTTTTGAACTCTCTTTCTGACAACCTTCAATGCTATTGAGGAGCCGAGAGGGGCAGGGCAGGAGCTGATGACTTGAGCTGGAATAATTCAGCATACCCAACAGTTAGATTGTCACCCCTGCTACAGGGGTGTTGTCTTTAACCTTCAGGTTTCTGAATTAATCTGGTAACTGTTGAAACACAACTGAAAATGAAATTTAAGTGTTAAATGTAATTTTAAGCGTTTATAGATATTTGAACTATCTTATCTGCTTAGAAGTTTGAGGTTTATTTTTTTGTTTTGTTTTAAGCGGCTGATTAGTTCTCAAACATTTTATAGTTTACAGTGGCAATGTGGTATAAGTAGGGGGCAGTGGGAAGTGAGTGATGAGGAAATGTTTCCTCCATCTTTCTTTAAAGCTTTCTGGAGAATGTGTGGGTAGTAATTCTTCTGCAGAGGAATTGATCAAAGATACTTGATCTTTGAATACATCCTTTGCTTATGTTCCTTAAGATGAAGACACCTTCTTTATTTTTCTTTCTCGGTTGTGTTTCTTTTCATCCATCTGACACAGGTCCTTTAGGATCATTCTGTGTGTATGGAAGAGGAGTGCTTAGGAATACCCATCGCTGTCCAGAAGTGACAGTGCATGATCTGGACAGACAAACTGGTGACTTTGTGATTGTCCTGGTCCTCTCTTCAGGCTTTATTTTTGTGTTCTACCACAATTTCTGCTGTGATGCACGGGAGTGGTGTAACAGAAGTTATGCACAGCCAGCCCCAGTTCTTGTCCTTGAGAGAGAGGAAATGCAAATGTTGTCTGATCCATCCTTCATGTTTGCTTTTCTTCCTGCCCTGTTTTACAAAGGGAGTTCAACCTTTAGGAACTGTATTTTTGTTGTCCTCTGCCCAAATTATGAAGGTAGCACTGTTTTTGTTGTGTGACTGGATCAGAGAGTTCAGCCAGGCTGTGATGAGGAGCTGGGTGACCTTTGCAGTGGGTACAGCTGAGGCAGGAGGGGATTTCTGTCTCTGAGCCACATCTGCACACTGTGATGGTGTTTGCAGGGATCAGGGTAACAGGTATTCAGAGGGGATGCTGGCACTGATCCTTTTTTGTATGCTTCTTGTTTGGATGGTAGTGTTCTGAAATGGTTCACATAATTTATTAATTTTTGCATCTCTGAATAATCAGGCATTGATACCAGGAATCCTCCTGCTGTGTGCATGTCAAGGATACCAATGAAGAGATGGAGTTTCTTCAATGCCTGGCCTGTATCATTATGATCCATTTCTTATTGCATCTGTTTTCCACACAGGATTTTGTGCTTTGTCTGATACCCAAGTCTGTTATTTAAAGGCTGATTTGGTTTTTTATGTGCAGTAATGCTGCTATGATGATGAGCCTTGAGGCTCAAAGGTTGGGATTTGCTGGGCTCACGTTCCTCTTTTGTGTCCTTCCAGGGCTGCCTCACGGTAGAACATGAGCAGGTAATGCACAAGGAGCACCACTGGGAATCATGTCAGACGAGTCAATCTCAGGGAGTGATCCAGACCTGGACCCGGACTTGGAGCAGGAGGATATGGAAGAGGAGGAGGAGGAAGATGAGGAGGAGGCGATGGAGGAGGACAATGATGGGGATGACGAGGAGGACTTACTTGATGAAAGCAGTGAGTGAATGGGGTTGGGAATATACATTGTTATAGAAAACTGGCTGTCACCCCTTGTGTAAGGAGAGATTGTGTAAGGGTTAGAATTTGTCCAGCTCGTGGTTGGGAGAAGTCCTTATGTGGCTGTTTAGTTTAAATAGGTATTTAATGTATGCTAAACCTGATCTCCTGGCCAAAAAAAAAAATTCCATCATGGAAACAAGCCACAAGTATAAATCGTAAGGAGGATAGAATTTTTTAAATAGTTTCAAATTTTGGGGAAGCAATTTTATAAAGAAGTAAATAAGTCAATTTACAATTACTTGTATTATTTAAAGGATGTGGTGAAAAGAAATATATTTGTCATTGGCTTGCCCCATACATAAACAATTTGATGGGTGCTATGGACAGTTATTGCTCATTCACAGTAATCATCTTTAGCAGCTGGAAAATGGTCTTTTCTGGCAGCATACAGGTTGGGTTCTCCTTTGTTTGTTTTACAAGATGAAAGATGGAAGTGCTAAGTAAGTTGTCACCGTCTATCTCCTAGCTGCCCTACTGTCCTCTTCAGGAGGGGAACAATTCAGGTCAGAGCTGATACAGGTGTTTGTGGGCCTGTGCTGTGCAGGCTACATTTGAGTGTTACTAGATAACTGTTCTGGGTCATGGATGATCCTAGAAATGTTTGTTGGTCCAGAAGGGCCAATGTTCTAGGGCACATAGACAGGAATGCAGAGCTTAGGTGGGAGTTCCCCAGGCTGAATTTGCCATCAAACTCTTTGTGTCACAAAACTGTAGCCAGAGCCTAAGGGGATGCTCTATCTGCTTCCTTTAAAATTGCAGTTTTTAATAACTTCAAAGGGTATGCAGGTATGTGAATACACCTACCTAAACCAACTAAGAATAGTCTTCCTTTAATAGCATAGAATGTGTTAAAAACAGATACTTCTCTCTTCTTCTAGTTACTAAAGAATTTTTGGCTTCAAAATAAATTGTTGTCCTCAAGTGTTGTTTGTTTTGTTATATTCTTTCAGCCATGTGCTACTTGAAGATGCTGTTTTGATTTTAAATGTTTTTATAAAAATGTTTACACACACACAAAAAAGTATTCCTCTTCTTTTTATTCACATGATGGCTTTTTCTAACGAGAAAGCAGCAGAAATGGAAGTGTTAGTTCAGGTAGGAAACAAGGGAATTCCCAATATCAACACAGATCAGAGTTACAAGATCACAGATGACTCTGTCTCAGAGACTGGTGATGATGATGTCACTTTGTTCACAGGACCCTGCAGCCAGTGGAGCAGGAGGAAGTGTGATGTGGTTGCCAAACTTTTATTAACAGAAGGGAATGTCTGTATGTCATGTCCAAGTGGGTTATTCCCAATGGTTGTTTTATCATAGACTTAGGTACTTTATCATCAACATCTATATTTTTTGTGAGAATATCTGAGTATTTTCTGAGAATACTCAGAGTTTTTGTCAGGATTATTCTTTCCAAAGCAAACAAGATCAATGTAGGTATACAGAACATTGGGAAGTGCTAATGACAGCTATTTATTTTCGTGTTAAAACACTAGAAACATGTTTATGTTTTATATTTTTGTAGTGATTAATTAAAAATAAATTTTAACAAATGTAGAAAATTATAAGGAACAGTAAAAATAATTTACATAAAACTGACATAAAGTATTTTTGTGGTTGTTCATTAGGTACAAGGGAAAACTCCATTTGTTGAGCTGAGCAAAGCTAGATTGCCTCTGAGGTTTCATATTGTTCAGCTTTAATTCTGTCTGCCACAATATCAGAATGTTTTCTGGGTGCTTAGATGTATAATTATCTTCTATGGAGGTGTCCAGTCTGCTTTTCCTGATATCTCCTTACAGCTACACACTGCCTCCAAAATGTCATTTGGCATCTGTATCACCTTAGATCCAATATAAACCAGTCTCCTGCTCTTTAGCCTAAGAAATATAACCAACTTCAGAATTAATAGGTTCATTTTATTTTGCCCATCTGATATTTGTAGTCCTGTTGCCTTGTAGACTAACCTCATTCATAAATATCATATTTGGAACAGGCAGTTTTATTCATAAGAAGGGATGCAGTGCTTTAATGTTTATATTATGAAGCTTTTAAAAAGCTTAATTTTAATAATTTCTGTTAAAACTTTGCTCTCCCTATTCCCAGCTGTGCTGTTCTCCTCCCCTCCTGGTATTGTGGTTGTTCTGATCCCACTGGGCATCCTGGGGGGATTTTTCCCTTGTGGATGGGCTCATGCATATTTCTAGCACTACAAGCTTTAGATGATTATTAATCTTTCACAGCTATTTCCTTGGAAGGGTGACAGGTCTGCATAAACATTTTCTCCAAACTGAAACTGATTACTTGTTTTAAATAATAGTGATTATATCAATTACAAAAATAACATTTTTACCATTTGCTTGGAAACTAGTGGCTTTGTTTAGGATTTCCATGTATTGATGGTGGCTCAAATAACTTAAGAACTTTCCAGTGTTAATGTAATGTTATCCACACTTGGTGGTGGTCGATAGTATCATCTCAGACTTAGCAGTGACTTCTGTTTTGTCTTTTTTACCGGATACAAATTGTGTGTGGAATTAATCCTTGCATGTAGTTTGTTTCATAGTCTTCTAGGAGTTCTTTTTACATTCTGGTACTTGAGTGCTATCTTCAGTTTTGGTACATTTTTCTCATTTCTGCTGAGTTTTATTTGCATTTAGTATAGGCTGTCCTCTGGGTGGTCTAGAGTTTAGTTTGTACTTGTATGGTACATGCTTTCAGTATTGGAGAATGCAGCTCTTCAACCTTTGCCCCTGCCCTCAAGGAAACAAAAGAACATGGAAAGTTAGTTTTCTGAATATTTCTGAGTAAGTGAAAGCTAATAACCACATGGCTTACATCCTTTATCCATTTCTTCAGTGGTGGCCAGTTAATGAACCTGAACATCATGTGTAGGAGCTCTTACAACTTTAGTATTTTTTTTTTTTTCTAGAATGCCTCCTTCCAGAACATACCTGTTCTGACGCTTACAGCCCCTTCCCCGGCTGCCAGACTGCACACCCATCCCAGCAGCACACTTCAGTCCTAGCCAGAGGCTGCCACTGCTTTTCCAGCCTTGTCATCCCTGCCCACTTCATCTGTTTTCTCATCACTTGTGGGTTGCAGCACCTGTTTTATCATGTTTGATTTTGTGATAGCAATGCGTGACTGCTAGGAACATTTTTTGTTAACTCCCTACATCGTTTTCACTAGAAATGTGATGTACTGATGACTGTAGAGATAAAGGGCTGTTTCAAGTCCTGCACTTTTTCTCTGATCCTGGTTGTTGCTCAGGGCCGTGTAGGACTCCATAGGAATAAAAGCTAATTTGAGCAAAGAGGAAACAAACCTCCAGTATGGATTTTACAGATCATTTCAAATGCATGGACTGTTTATACCTCAGAGCTTTCCCAAGGAAAGCTGTTGAGTGTTTGAATGAATCCCACTGAACTGTTCTGTTTTTCCACTTTGGGAATGTCTCTGGATTATTCTGACTGATGTCTCTGGAATTCATTATTTCTTATTCATACATATTGCTGTAATTCTGCTATTAATAGTGGTGGCAAGTTGCTTGTTTTCTTACCTCTGAGTATATGGGATAAACACTTTCTTAAAGTGCAGTTCAGGGTAAACATAAGACATCTCAAAGATGTCTTAATGAGCACTCAGCATTCAGACCCTGTCCTCAAAGGCTCCTAGTTGTGTTTGCATTACAGGGTGCATGGTACAGCAGACAGGGGTTGGAATCAGTGCTTTTAGGGTATATTAGTGAACAATTTCCCAGTACTACAGTAGTGCTGCAATTTTTTCTGTACAAAGATACCAGGCAACACCAAATAATAACATACTAGATTATACTGTTGTGATAAGGCAAACTCCAAGGAATTGGCCTTGTCTCCCCCTGCGTTGTGCACTTTTTCTGCTTTCCTGTCCCCTCTTTCTTTCTCAGGGCTGGGAACATGCAAACTCTGTGGCATTTCTGTTTGACTGCTGGAGAACTGGAGGAGCTCCTTTCTCCCAGCTCAGACTTATACTGTTCCTCCTACTCCCTGACAAAGTGCTGGAGCAAACCAACACTGGTTTGTGTGGGGTTTTGTGGACATACAGACTCTTAGAGAGTAGTGAATGAGAAGCTCAGTTGGTTGGTGGTACAGAATAGCCAGTCCAGGAGAGGAGGACACATAGGTGTAGTGGTGTTTCACACTGCAGCTCCTTGGCAGGGTGAGGGCATCAGGAAACCTCAGAACATCTGAGAGATTGGCACATGAGGTGGGTGAGGGGGAAGAGAGACCCTTTTCCTCACCCTAGCCTCTTAAAACTGCTCATCCTGCTTATATAATTTGGTAACTCAAACAGAGCTACCTTTCCTTTCTGCAGCACAATCCACAATGTATTTCAGTAGCTGCTTTCTGCTTGAACTTGAGCTGCCACTTGGTACTCACAGTTTTGAGCTTGCCCCCTTGATACCAAGGCAGGAATTCGTGACTTCAGATGGCAGTCACTGCTGATCCAAGCTTGAAAAGATCTTTGCCTCCCTTGAACCTTCACTAGAGGAAAACGTGTTCATTTAAATTGGTCCTGCTTGATCAGCTTTTCCTACAATTTTCACTTGGTTTTTGAGGGAAAAAATGTTGGCATGAAATTATAGCAAGTATGGATTTTGTTTAATATGGTGCTCTCTGTGGGCCATCATTGTGGGGTGCAATTACTTTGAAAGGGGAATCAATTTGTAGCTGCCTGGGCAATTTTTTTGTCTAATCTGATGGGAAAAATGAGTAGTTAACACCATACTTACTAAAATGTTCATTAACACCTGGGGTTATTAAAGCTGAAATTATTTTGGAAATCTGTTTTTAAAGTCATGTGGAAGTGTGGGTTAATATTTCTTTGAATGATACATGAATGCATCCTTGAGGTACAGAGATCTGCTGCTCATTTTGGAGATGGTGTTATTCATGTGCTTCCCACCACAAAGCGTTCTGTCTTTTCCTCTCCTGAACAAAGTGCTGGAACAAAACAAAACTGGGGTGTGTGGGAGTCCCCAGCTGGATGTGTGTGGTTGGGAACAGAGCAACTTTCTGTCCTTACAGGGAAAGAGACTAAAGTCTTTGGTATAAATCTCTTCATTTTGCAGGCTCCTCCTCCTTAAATACGTGAGTTTTTGCTTTTTGACTGTAGTTATTCTTATAAATTAGGTCATGTTATACTTACCTGTATGAAACTGAGAGAGAGGCAGAGTATGGAGACAGTCCCTATCTTGCTAAATGGTATCATATTCTAGATCATTTTATATCCAGATTTAGAAAGGCCCATCCTGCTGGAGATAAAAACAAGAAGAAAAAAGAAACTGCTCTTAGAAAGTAATTTCCCTGCACTTTTTACCTGAAATGAATGATTCTGCTTGTGTTGGTAAATGATTTGTTCCAACAACTTGAAACCTTTCGCCTTCTACTTTTGACCAGATGGCACAGCATTTTCTTTTGGGAAACACTGGTTTTAAGTTGTCCTTCATATCTGCTAGAAAATTAAATTTATTCCTTAAGAAGAGGAGGAGCAATGAGTACTGCTTTAATCTCTCCACTCCTTTTAGACAGCAGCCTTTCACAGCTGTGTCTCCAGGTGGCACCAAGGGCAGATGGGCATCCCAAGGTCGAGGCAGCCTCAGAGAACAGAACTGCTCTTTGAGGAACCCTGCTTCCATCTGCTGCAGTGTGTGGCACACTGGCCTTGGTTGCTGTGTGCTTCCTGCCTCAGAATGGTGACATGTGCTTTGATCTCCTGTCCTTGTTTAGCTGGAAGCAGGTGCTGGGGCTAAGGAAAGGCACAAGCTCATCAGAGTAAGATTGGAGTGGAGAGCAGGCTCTTTTTATTGTTTCAAAGTGGATGAGTTGGAGCAAAAGGTGTGGAAAGAAACAGAAGTCAGGACTTTGCTAAAGCTAGAAAAGCACTGAAGACAATCATGAGGGAGGCTTTAACTGTAAGCTCCTCTGTGCTCTGTATGTGCCTGTGCCAGAGTGGTGAGTCCCCATAAATCATTATCCTGCAGTTTAATCTACAAATGGATGTTTGCAGTGCACAAGGTGGATTTCTTGGGGAAGGGGAAGAGTGATGATTGACATCATCTCACTTCTTCCTTCTTGATGGACTTGCCTATGTAGATTCTTTTATTTCGGTTACTTGTGGCTGGATGCAGCTCCCTCTAGGGCCCACCAGTACTATTTCCAAGGAAGCTGGAAGGGCATATCCTGGGGGAAACAAACCTTTGCTCAAGTCTAGGTTTGTTGCCTATGCAATGGCTCTTTACTAATGTCTTAGTAAAGAGCCAGATCTGAACTTTCATGTACCACTGTGCACTTTGATGTTCTTTACAAGCTGGGTATGCTTTCATACTTGTACTAACTTTATGTTGACTGTCTTCCAAACCAATCATTGCCTGCAAAGAGGATGGCTTGTGTGGTATCCTAAGAGGTACAAAAGCAATCACTACCTGCAAAAGAATTTACTTGTCAACTAATATCCTGCCTATTGACATGTGTTTAAACTTAATCAGATTGTCGTGGGAAACTGCATCACATTAGAAAATGATCCTTATGGATCAGAGTGTTTAAATGTACTTTATCATATAGGTGCAGAATGTCAGCCTCAGACGGTTGTGGGTAACTCAGTAAATGTGCATCCAATTGCAGATAGTGGATGCATTTCTCAGGTGATGTACTATAAGAAGTTGAGGGGGTTTTGTTCTCTCAGTTCCTGAAAGTGATAAGAGCTTTGTGTCTGTTCACCATACGCTCTGTGCATCCACAAATCTTATGTTCCAGACTTATGTTGGTTTCCTAAGACCCCAAAAATTAGGAGCTGGCTGGCTTCTATGTTTCCACAGTACAGCTGAATAAAATACAAAAGATGCAGGTAGTATCAAAGGTAGAAAGGGATGGGATGGTAGCATTGGCAGTTTTAGATCTGGTTACTGAGTAATACTGAAGGTTTACGTTGAAATTGCAGAGGAGGTTTGCCTCTCATTTAGGCAAAAGCCCCTCTGATTTCTCTGGGAACTTTGCTTCATGACAGAAGGCTGCAGATTTTACCCGTTGTTTTTATCCTGGCGGTTTCCTAGGAGCAAAGTGTGTGTGTCAGAGCAAAATGATGTTTGTGTGTGCAGTCTGAGGGGCTTGGCCCTGCCCAGCCAGCAACAGTCCCCATCCCCAGCACGTTGTGCGGACCCTGCGGCACCCAACTTCCTTAAACTGGATTTACTGGACTCACTAAATGGTGATGTTAAAGAAAAATCCTCTTGGGTGCTTTGCTGGGAACTGCCAGCGCTGGATGCTTTGTTATCTCCCCTTCTGCCGGTTCTGAAGCCGCAGGTTGCCTGGCTGGGCGTTCTGTTGTGCTGGGGCAGTTTCGGTGGTGGGAGGACAGTAGAGCTCCCTTGCCTACAGCCCCTGTGCCAGTAAATCAGGGAGGAGTGTGGCAGGAGTGGTGCCCGAGGTTCGGGGGCTTTATTGACTGATTCCAGCATTCTAACTAACCCTGTGAACGAGGTTATTCTCAGCAGGGTGAGGTGTGGCCTGAGGGCTGCTGTGGAAAGGAAGGATGAGATGCTGAGGAGTGCTGTCCCCCAGCCCCCTGCGCAGGAGATTACGGACTGCCGATGTCGCAGGTCAGTCGCTGAGCCTTTCGCCAGCTGCCTGCTCTGTCCGAACGCGGCGGCTCTTTCCCGGTGTCCTCGGCTTATCCCGAGCAGGGGGAAGCTACGAAAGAAAACGTCGGTGACTCCCCTGCCCGCCTCCCAGGCTCTCTTACAGCGGCTTCCTTTTTGAGAGGGTGGCACAAAGTCTGGCATAGTCTGAGTGTTATATAACCTGGAGTAATGACTTGCTTTACTTCTTTAAAAGGAGGTGATGACGCCAGAGCTCTGCTTCCTTCAGAGCCGCCAATTGGGTGCAGGGACTGGCAGATCCAACCAGCTACGCTTTTTTCTCCTCTTTTCTCCCTCCTTCCCTTTGATCTATTGCGTATGATGGAATACAAAATAGAAATCTTTCTATGCAGTTCAGGAGCAGCCCACATCCATGGCTCTGCATTTTCTATATATATGTATATGGAATTTCTCAATTTATTTTTTTTTGCCTCTCTTTTATCTCTTCTCTTAAAGCTGTCACAAATGTGAGAGTAGCATGAAGCGAATGAGCAGTTATTAACTGAACAAAGAATTGCTCCAAGTTGTCTTCCTGCTTTTCTGATAAGCTTTGCAGGATATAGAGGTTGTGCTTTATTGGCCAAAAACTTGCTTTTTCCTTTCATAAAGCCAGAGAATCTCTAACAAAGGACAGTCCCACTTGCTCCTCTGTCCTGTTTGGTGCCTTTTTCCCCCATGTACGTTGGGATTGTCAGCTTTGTACCACACCTTGCCATTGCTAATAGATACTGTATTCCCTCATCTGCAACTTCTGTAATGGTGATGCAATCATATGGAAACTAATTAGCAAATTTGTAATGTGGTATTTTCCCTCATGAACAGGTAAGGAGTGGCAAAGTCACTTTGCCAAATTCACCTGATGAGCGTGAGGAAGCCAAAGTGAAAATCCTCTGGTTTACATCTTAGGCAGCACCCCTTTTGTGTTCAAGTCTACTAGGTGAAACACTTCCTTGATTTCGTCTGAGTTTAAAACCATGCAAGGCCCTTAATTTCATTTCCCCCTAATTTATATGGTATTATGCTGGTTTTAATGATTGGTTAAATAAAATGTGCATGTAGCTATATGTTATGCAAGTGAAATATTAAATAATAGAAGTGTGGAAGGAGGTGAGGAACTGTTTTAATTAAATTACAGGTATTCTTCAGTTTTTAAAGCACAATATCACATCACAGTTATTTCCTTTATTTATCTTTTTAACTTCTTGCTCAGGCTTTAAAGAAACTGCAACACTGAACTTTTAGAAGTGTCTGGTTCATTGTTTGGATCAAAGTATTTTTTTTATTAACAGTATTTTGTACTGCAGATGTTTAAAATGTCTTGTTCTCATTTTCTTCAATATGCAGTTCACTGACTCAGCCTCAAAAAAATTCTAAGTAGGAGTCAGAGGATTTTATTTTCACTTGCAAATATGCAAATAGGAATGAGACAGGAGAAAGCTACAAGATAAAATCTTTTTGGGCTAGGTGAACAGAAACTTCTAGTTTAAATCTCTGTCAAAACAAATTTTGCAATTAGAACATCTGCAGGTAATCTTTATCTGTGTAAAGTATTTAAATGCTTGAACTGTTAGAAACAATTTAGAAGTGGTACTTTTGTGTACTCAGCTTGCGATTTATGTCAAATTTGCACATAGCTGAAAATGAATGGGATGAAATTAAAGTTGTACCAAAAAAATCTTCAGTGGTGCACAAATACATTGCGTCATCTACAGCAGCAGAGAAATTTAGCAAGTTACAGAAATGAGGAATCAGTTTCTTGAATGTATCTGGGATTGTAACTCAATGGATTTAATTTTGATTAAAATGGTGATAAATATCTATGGTATAAATTCTTCGACTTTAAATCATTACATCTTGTCTAGTAACAGCTTGTTTTCTTTGGTACATTTAAGCAACCTTTGAAAGCCTTGGAATCTCAAGCAGTGTGTTTTGCCACAGTGCCAGTGTGAAAAGCATTTGCAGGAGGTACTGTATTGTGTCACTTCCTGTATTTTGTGCAATTAGATTTTTGTTACATTATGTACAACTTCTCAACCTCCCCCTACTTATGATTCGATGACTTTGGGAAAGAAAATACACCAAGATTTATATGAATAAAATAAAATGAGAAAATACAGATTTATCAGATTTTACGGTTCTTACGGTTCTGTCTAAAACTCACCAAAGTCAATGGAAAAACTCCTCTGGTTTCCCATGGTTGGTTTATTAAGATTAGATCTTATTAAAAAGAATTTTTATTTGCTTTTCAATGTTTGTTTAAAAAGCAAATGATTCTCAAAGCCCAGCAATACTCAGTTGCCAACACAGAGTGTTGTGGAGTCCAAGTGGATTCTGTCTGAACTGTTCTGGATGGATAAACAACACCTTATACCGTGTCCAACTCAAACCTGGTATTCTAGCATGTTTTCTGTGTTGCTAAAACAACATGGAAACTAGGACAGAGAAAGTGGCCTTAATGATATGTGTAAGTGCTACTAGCAGGTGCTAATCGAGAGTGAAGTGTGGTTGTCAAGCCTAGTTCAGTAACATACAAGCAATTTAGGTTAGTAGGCAGCTTCCCTGTGCAGTGGAGGTCAGTGGGGTATGCAGAAAGAGCTGGTGGGTGTGGAGCATGGCTGGGAGAAAGCCATGGGGTGGGGAAGGGACTCTGAAGACAGCATGGAGCAGTGGAGGGTGGGCAAGGAAGGTATTTTCTGCTTTATGGGGTGGTGATGAGGATGAACAGCCTGGAGAGAAAGAGAGGGAGCCAGCCCAGAGCAGGGTGGCACATCATAGATCCAGTGCTTCTTTCTGATGCTGTCCTTGGGTCAGGTCAGTCTTGAACAGTCATGGAGCTGCTCAGCCTGTGGAGCAGGGCTGGAGAGGTTCAAGGTGGACAATGGGCATGGGACTGGGGAAGGAGCTACTCCTTCCATTGAAGGGAATGCATGTTTTGGGATATTTTGTTGAAATTTATTTTGTTTAACTGACTTCAGTTTGATAATGTTCTTTGCTACATGGAGGAACTACTAGTGTCCTGAAACACTTTACAGTCAAGTTACTTGTCTGTATAGATAG
The DNA here is from genome assembly GCA_017589585.1 of Phylloscopus whistleri. Taxonomy (NCBI): domain Eukaryota; kingdom Metazoa; phylum Chordata; class Aves; order Passeriformes; family Phylloscopidae; genus Phylloscopus; species Phylloscopus whistleri. The sequence goes on along the minus strand of JADMLD010000682.1, from coordinate 4,426,193 downwards.
ATTTAGGAATGAGTTTTAATGCTTGTAAATTTGCAGTGTTCAGGGATGCTGACATTGCTGCTGGAAACACTTGTCAGCCAAATAAACATGTTCTGAAGGACCTTTATCTTAATATCCTATGAAATACAAACTTCATAGTGGTTTGTTGTTTTTTATATATATATATATATATATACAGGTATTCTGCTAAATTGTTAGCAAGGGAATCTCTCAGGTCACAAAAGCTTTTTGAGAAGCTTCTTGTAGCATATAGCACAGTTGGTACAATTGAAAAGAGCTTGTGGTTTGAGATGGGGAAGGTGAGGTGTGACAGCTGGGTGAGATTTCAGACCCTGTAGGGGAAGGAGAATATTGTTCCTTACTGCTAAGACTGGCCTCACGGAAAAGCTTTTCAGTAAATGGACTTATCTGTAACAAGATTACCTTCCATGAGGAGATCATTTTATAAACTGACTGTTTCAGGCAGATTTAATTCTTGGTTGTGTGAATATGTGTTTATCCTGGCTAGCAGTGGTGGCCTCACCAGTAGGCTGTTGTGAGTAGAAGACCTAGGAAAATTTCTTTTCCATTTTGCACACTAAGGTGAAGAAGGAAATTCCCTTTTTATTGCTGTGTGCAGAAGGACAGGAATAGGTTTCTTGTTTTCCTCATGCTTGACTGTTGTGATATGGATGTGCTGTGGTTTAACCCCAGCTGACAGCTCAGCCCCACACAGCCATTTACTATCCCCTAGTGGGATGGAGGAGAGAATTGGAAGGGTAAAAGTGATGAAGCTCATGGGTTGAGGTAAAGATAGATTAACAGCAAAGCAGAACAAGGAATTCATCAACTCTCTCCCATGGGCAGGCAAGTGTTCAGCCATCCCCAAGAAAGCAGGACTCCATCACCGTAACAGTGACAGTAACTTGGGAAGACAAACACCATCACTCCGGACATCCCCCCTCTCCTCCTCCTCCTTTCCCCAGCTCTATATGCTGAGCTTGACACCATATGGTCTGGGATATCCCTGGGGCCAGTTGGGGTCAGCTGTCCCAGCTGTGTCCCCTCCTAACTCCTTGTGCATTCCCAGCGTCTTCACTGGTGGGGCAGTGTCAGAAGCAGAAAAGGCCTTGACTCTTTGTTAGCCCTGCTCACCAGTAACAAAAACATCTCTATTATAAGACTATTTCCAACACAGATCTGAAGCATAGCCCCATACTAGCTGCTATGAAAAAAATTAACTCTCTCACAGCCAAAGCAGCACTGCATGCTTTGCAAATACCCAGTTGTATTTACCCGGTACTTGTTTTTAAATTTTGCTTTCCAGTTTTGTAAATCTATTAGGTCAGATGCTGATGAAGTCATGTTTGCTTATTTATTCCAAACCTACAAAGTCCTTATAAAGCCTGTTACAAGGTCCTTGGCTATGCACTTCTTTAATATATTTGTTCTTCTTTCCCCCGTGATAAACATTGTGTACCAGCCAGGCTGTTTGAATCTGTAACATAGGTGAAAGACTGCCTTGTTACTGAGTGTCTCAATTGTAATACAGTTTTTTGGTGGTTTTTTGTTGTTTTGTTGTTTTGGTTTTTTTTTTGTAAAATTTATATGACTCTAATTATGAAAAAGCATTTTGGGTTTGTTTCAAAGTTGTGATGTACCCTGAAGCACTGAGGGTGTTTTGATGGTAGCAAGCATTCACAGTGCCCTGCTACCCTCTCAAATAAAAGGTCAAATACAAATGGCTGGAGTCACACAAAGAAAGGGGAACTGGGCTCTGCCCTGGCTGTGCTTGCAGACCTTTAGATCAGCTTTTGCTGTTGTGAGTGCAGCTCATTGTCCTGGACTCCTGCAGATCTGTGTGAGGGCTGTTGGGACACCGCCTTGCTTTGGGTTTCTTCTGCACGTCCTGGCTTTCCCAGCACCCCCTCACCAGTTGTTTCAATAAACAGCTGACTTTGTTACATGGACAAATGCTCACTACCGGTGAGCTAATTTCATTACGTGTCTCTCAGCCCAGGTTTGCTGTTTATTACTGGCATTGGATATGCCTGTGAAGGGAATTGGGCATGGGTAAAGTCTCTGTAACACTGAGGAAGGTTAGGCAGGATGGATAGCCTTAAGAGGTTCAACCACAGCTTTAAAGGACTTATTCTGTACTTATTTATTCTCTCTTGTGCCTGTCCTGGTGCAGGTGAATGACTGGGACAAAGGCTCACATAAAGTAGTCTCCCACTCCACAAATTCTGACAAGTTACTTCTGGAAACTGAGAAACTTGCAGTGGTCTACAAGCTGCTGATTTAACCAAGTGAACAGGATGCTCTTTTACCTGTTACTGTGCAAACAGGTTACCAGCTCCATCAAATTGTTCAAGTTTCAGTCTCAGTTGTCCAGGTTTCTTGCAAACTAGCAGGCAACATGCAAATAGCTCATAAAATCACAGTTGTTTTCAAAGCCAGAAAGGCTGGACTCCTTTTTGCATCTCCTTCCCACTCACTTTTCTCTCTGTGCTCTGAAACTCGGAAGCAGAGTTACGGTCCTACGTGTCCCCTGCTCTGAAAGTCCTGTTGTCTGTTGGGATTCCCCTTGCGCGGGGCCCCACCGGAGCCTGAACGGTTATGTAAGGATTTTTATTTTATTCTCCGTCTTGGTCTCTGCCACTAGTTGAACTGGATCACAGGGTGAGTGAATGGGATCTGATCCGTACGGCGTGCAGCTCTGCTGCTCCAGAGGAGAGAGACCTCCCCCATACACACCCACTCAGCCTCCCTGTTCCTCTTCTCTCTTCTAAAACTCTTTTCCCAGGCATAACTGAGGTTGCTCCCGCTGATCGGGAGCGCATACAGAAGCCAAACCATCCCGGCAGCACAGCTCCAGGCATCGGTCCCCAGTGTGGAGCAGCAGCTACCTTGGGCAGGGCTGTGTTGTTTGACTCTCCAAGCAGGGGAGGAGATAGTGACAATTTTTATTTAGGCTGAACACGAGGCATATTTAACTAGTTATATAACAGTGACCCTGGTCCGTCTCGGCTGGGTGCAGGGAGGATATATACGTACTGCTTCTCGTCACACCAGCTGGGTGAATTCAAGCACTAGGAGCTATTTACCAAAGTTATTTTCAGAAACTTTTAAGTGCAGGTTTCCTTGCCTGTACCCTGGACTGTTTTATCAGGAGTTTTTTCCCGCCTGCGAACTGAGCAGCCAGTGAGAGTGGATTTAGTGCTCGCTGGGCTGTGGGCAGAGATAAGGAGTTCTCAGGAGTGACTGGAAACTTTTGTCCTGAAGACCCTGAGACAAGAATAGCAGAAGAGCTGAGAGTGTACGGCCACGGTGAACAAGTGTGCAAGCAAAGGGCTTGCCTCGTTGCACTGAGCAGCATGCTACTCTTGGATGAGTCTCAGCAGTTTCCAGGTAGGACGCAGATGGGGGATTTTGTGGGTTGATTTTTCTTTCTTTTTCTCCCTGTTTTCTTTTCCCTCTTGCTTTCCTGTTACAGGCCATTCATTTTCCCACCCCCTGGGCTGGAGCACCCCACTCAGTGGCTAGTAAAAGGCATCAGGAACCAAGGCTCTTCTGTAGGTCACAGGTTTTAATGTGCTCCCTACCAGGCAGGGGTGGAAGAGACTGAGATTTCAGAGCCTTGCAGTGCCTGTTGGCCTGATGGAGGGGACATGAGAAGGAAGCTCAGTCTTCCTTTTTGCCTATAATTTTGAAGTCTTTGGTGATGTGACATTCTGGGTCTGGCTGTTATTGTTTCTGCTGCTGTTGTGTTGTAATGCTGTGAAAGTTATTTTTTCCAAGAGACGAAGCAGTTGTTAATAGCAGTATCGTGTTCTATCCACTGTCCTCTCCCCCACCCCCTTTGACTTTGTGTGTATACTTTCCCTGCAACATCCTACTTGATAAGAGTTTCAAGAGCTGCTTTTGTCAGTGAAATATTTGGTGACTTGCTGACCGGGCAACAATCTGGGCACCAGGCAGAGCTGTTGGTGCTTGCTCCAGATCCCCTAATTAGTGCCTAAGAGACTAAAAGCTACTTGGCTGTTTTCCCCCCTATCAAATGGAAGATGCTGGTGAAATCCTAACAGGAGTTTACAGCTTGGGGATAGCTGCCACTTAATTTGTTTGCTGATGGGAGGATGTTGTTCATTGGGAAAAAAAAAAAAAACAACTTGGTTCAGACTTGAAGAACTTTCTAAATTTGTAATTTAACCTCTTACTTTAAGGTGAGGTACTTTGTGATGCCAAGCTTCTTGCACCTTGTTCATGTGGCAGATACCTCCAAAGTCATGCTATGAACCTAACAGACTGATCAAAAATGATCCCCAGGAGTTCCAGCTCTGGATTCCTGGTTTATTACAGAAGCGCAGTGTGGTTGTCATGAGGAGTTTTTACAGAAATAAGCCATGCAATATTAGTTACCCATTAGTGGGAAGGGGGGTTCTAGAAAAAAAAGTCCATCTTGTTTCTCTGGTTGTGGTGGCAGGACAAAGAAGCTAATTCTAGGAGAGTGTGAACTGAGAAAAAAGGAATTACAATAGAAAATGAGTTTGGATAAATGAGGAATCTGGGTGATGATACAAATGGCTTATGTAACTTAGTCTAGATAATAGGTATAAAAAGAGAAGACAGGGAAGGAAAGATGCTTTTGGAAATTAGACTGTAGGTCATAGATGGAGGGAGAATAGAAGGTTAGAGGCCTTTCAAAAAATTTGGGTGGAAAGGTATTTATACAAAAGTAAGAGAGCAAAAGTGCGAATTAACTCCTCTGTGTACTCGTCAAGTTGTAAAGTCTGGGACAAGGTTTGTCACAGTCTCTAGCAAAGTCTCTAGCAGTAGAAAATTCTCTCTCTTTGAGGAAACTTTTTTTAACTGATCTAATGAGGTTTTGTTCTGGTTGGTGGATCCAGGAGAGTTTCTATCACACTTCTGCACAACCTTTCTGTCCCAGGAGAGACGATGAACTGCACAAGGTCACTGAGTGAGTCTGTGCAGAACTCACACATCATGTTCTTCCCTGGTTTTATGCTTCAACCACTGAGCAATGTTTCTTTTCCTTTGGTTTATATGGCTTTTCCTCACTCCAGGTGCCTGAACACATCTTTGGGGTCTCCAAAGTAGCACCTATGTATGCAGTGCTGTGATACTTTTTGTTATTTTAAAAATGTTTCTGGAAAGTTAGAGCAGATTTTAATTATTTTATGGTAGCACCCATCAACTAGTAAATCAAAGTTTGTTGCAGCATGCTACCTATCCCCCTGTTGTCCTGCAAGAAAAACGTCTTTTATGTAAAGATCCTCATTTCCTCCTGATATACAGATATATTTCTTTTTTTGACCATAGAGGTAATTGTCATTTTAGCAGCTTTACAAAGGAACCTGCTTCTTTTCCAGGCTGTAATGTGCTTAGCTTTTAGGGTGTTGGGCATTTTGGGAGGGGGGATCCTTGTGACATTGTGACTTCAATTTGTGTGAGTCTGATTGCCGTAAACAACTTCGCAGCCTTTTGTCAAACTCCTTTAGCAGCACCAATATTTTGGAAAGGAAAACTAGAAACAGATTGTTCTTTCACTGATGGTGTTTCATCCTGGTCTTATTAACTTTCTCCAGTGCTCTTGGTCACTTTTCTGGCTGCAGTTGATGTGAGAAGTGCCAGTGGAATGCGGTGGCACGCAGGCTCCAACTCAACAATTTGAGGTTTTTCTCCCAAGTAATGCCTCCCTCATTAAACAGAGTCCTTAAAAATTCCTGTGAAATTACTTTAGAGACTGAGGCAGAAAAAGGGAATGTAGCTGAAGTTATGTGCTTTGTTACAATACTAAAAAAAAATAATTCCTCAACTGTGTTTTGTTTTTTTCAAGTAGGAAATTATATTTAAGGAGACGACAGAGAATAGTTGATTAGAGCATAGGACAGGGAACCAAAAGCTTGAGTTACTCAGCACTGATGCCTACCTGATTGCTTTGATTTAGTTTCCTTCTCTGCAAGATGGACAGTAGGGTGTTTCACAGGTTACTGTGAGGAGCTCTTCATGCCCGTGAACTCCTTTGACACTGACTAGAATGCAAATGACACTTTTATAATTTTGAAATCACTCCTCTCTTATATCTCTGCCATCAGGAGAAACAACAAAGGAGGACTCAGATGCTGGAGGATGCCTTGTGCTGGGATTATTTCCCATGCTGCTCTTTTAAATTAGGAGTGAGTTTCACCTGTTTTCTCCCTGTCCTTGTTAGCAGGTCCTGAGCAAAGCTAAGGTGAGAGCTTGAGGCAGAGATTAAAGTTCAGCTGGTGCTTGTTGTTTGTTTGCCATTTTGGTGGCCTTGGAAGTGTGCGGCAGCAATAATCCCTTCTTTATTATTTCTCATTGCTCTGAGGGTATGCTGGTATAAAGCTACAACTCGCAGCTACCTAGTGTAAATTAATGCTTATGTAATCATTGCATAATGCAGAATGCTTGCTCCCCTACTCGTCCTCTTTTCTTAGTCCCTGAAATTTATCCCTAGAAGAGTTATGGTAGCAGCCAGCTGGATTCACTGTGCTCGGAATGTGTCAAGCCCCCGTATGCATCTATTTTCTGAAGCTGGAAAAGGGGAAATTTATCTTTGTTACCTAAATCAATACTTAGCCTCCTCAATAAACTAGATCATATTTCTGGTTTTTTTAAAAAGCTTCAAACTGTTGTGAAAGTAAATAAGGTTAAATCCATTTACTTGTGGTTTAGATCCCCATGGTAATTTTCATAATCTGGCTGACAAAACTCTATTCTGGGTTACTAGTTAACTGGGATAACCAGAAAGGGGAGGTTTCAGTTCCCTCCTGCGCACAGCTTGTTGAAAACTTCCCAGCACACAGCCTGAAACACTTCCTGACTCCAGAGCAGTAGCTTTATGTAACTCATTGCTCTCACACACCCCTGGCTAAAGGACAAATGTGACTGATCCCTGCTTCCCTTGCTACCTTAGTGGGTGCCTTCCCTGTCTTTGTTTCCTTCTCTTCACTAATGCCCACAGTGTCTGTGCAGGAGAGGAGGCACGGCAGGAGGGAACAGTTTATGTTTGAGGACTTTCACCAGGAAAAGTAGTTTTGATTACATATCTAGAAGAGGGATGGCAGGTAGCAGTGTTCTGTCTCTCTTCAAGTGTTGCTGTCTCAAAGTGCTGTGAAAATGTTTGATTTGAAATTTCACAACCCTCTTTTGAGCATATTGGAGCTGGAAGTGGATACAGGATTGCCCAGTGCCCCAGAGTAACCATGAGCCTGTGGTGCCTGGGAAAGAGGACAACCTGATGGGCACCTTACCTGGGTTGCATTCAGGGGCTTCTGCAGGGATGGGAGGAGATCCTGGAGGGGCTGGGTCCCAGAGCAGGTACCAGCCACACTCTGGCGGCCATGGGGTGCCTGCGAGCCTGTGCTATACAACAGTTATATAAGTGCTCTTTGGTGTTTATGTAACCTGGGTCTCAGCGTCCGCAGCACTGAGGCCCAGCCAGAACAAGATCTCTTGGGTATTTGGGGCCTGGTTCTGCTTGCATAATCCCAGGGTTAGAAGATATATCGCCTGTCACCAAAGTTGGCTGTTGGATATTCCAGTTTGCCTCTTGGCACTTCTTGGCTGCTTCCTTACCCTTTGGTTTCTGGGTAACATATTCCTTGCTTCTGCCCTTCAATTCTGCTGCTTTTTGTTCCTGAAGGATTCCTTCAGGCCAGGAAAGGAGTTTTATTCTGCAGCATAACCTCATCAGCAACTGATACGCTGGAAGATGTCTGAAGGAAAAACAGAAGGGCAGTGCTGCCTTGTAATTTATCTATTAAAGTTTTCCATTGATTTGGGCTTACTTCTTGCCAAAGGAGACTGGAGATGGGTTTGACTTGTGCGTGCTCATGGTCTGGCTCCCTCCTCTTGCCCACACAGAGTCAGTGCTAGTGGCTTTTACTTTAGAGCTCATCTCTTCCCTCCATCCTCTGGTCCTGCCCTGGGGACAGAGGCAGCCTGCCATGCCTCACCAGCAATCTGCAGATTTCACATAGGTGTCTTGAACCCACAGCGAGTGATCACTTTACTGATACTTAGAGAAATGAAAAACTTGTTACTCAGACTTCAAGCAGCGCTCTTTGTTATACCAACATGACAGACTCTGTGTCTGGTTACAGTGACAGCTATGAACGACAGACCTGGGGTGGTTAACTCCTAGATAAATCAGCAACGGGAGTGAAGATGTACGTGCTTTTTGACAAGTGAGGGAAGCTTCCCCTGGGAGCAGGCTCAGCCCGAAAGACGCCTTTGTGCCTGGCAGTACCATGGCTGTGACTCAGCAGGACACCAGGCAATCGCAGCCGGCAGCAGAGCCGGGGCCCGAGCCGTGCCGGGAGTCGGTCACTGCTGTGCTCAGTGGGCCGCGTTCCGCTGGGGCCAGCCCGGGCCGGGGCTGCCGGCCCCGCTGCCCGCTTGGCCAGGGTGCAGTGCCTGGCCGGGGAGCTCCCACAGCCGTGGTCCTGTGTGGATAAGCGGACAAAAGGCTTGTCCCGACTGTCGTGCTGGCAGCAGTGGCAGCTGCCAGTGCTCGGAGAGGGCGGCGGGGCGCGGGGTCCGCCTGCTGAGGGCAGCGCGGCCAGGCGCGGGTGCCGCGGCCGGCACCGGAGGGCAGGTGTGCCGGGTTATATAATACTTACATAATTAGGGCTTTGTTAAGCGCTGGTGGCTGGGAGGGGCGTCCTGCCGTCGAAGACTGAGCCCGATTATTTTCCGAGTAGAACAAAGTCTTGTTGCTAATTAGCTGCCCTGACAGCGGCTGCCGCGGAGAGCCCCGAGTTCCCGAGGGGCTGCGTCCTGTTCTGTCCCGCTCCGACCCCCCCGAGGTGGCTTTCCCAGTGCTTTGGGTGGAAGCAACCAGGTGTTGATGTGTGCCGTCTTTGTGTCTCTCCTGGGTGTTGCAACAGGTAAAGCCTGGAGGAAGGGAGTCTGAGCTTTTCCCTTACTTTCACCTACATTGTACTTGAGGGGTTTCACAAGGAATTTCCTGCTTGCAGCCCAGCCTTGTGGTGCTCAAGTGTTTTCACACAATGCCACCTCTGTGAGAGGTGCTCTGTGCAGACACCACTTCTCCCTTCTTGCATGGCATCCACGCAACAGCTGCACCAGTTGCATGCAAAGAATATTTTGAAAATATTTCATTTATATTGCACAGCTGAGTACAGGATGAGCCAGAGGACTCTGGATGTTGCCGGCCTCCAAGCTGATCGCTGTGCTGCAGTTAGAGAACTGCTGTTCTTCGTGAGCCAGGTACAGTTGCACTCTGGCATTACCTACCCACCACTCCAGCACGCTGGAGAAACATCACATAACCCCACAGAGCATCTGCCAGGCTGTCAGAGCCTTTGCTCTGCAGAGTTGCTCCTCCAGCCTTTGGCATTCCAGTTGTAGTTCAGTGTGTCAGGAACTGAGTTGCAGCTGGAGCTGTGCAGTTAGACTTTCTTGTGCCATTTCTCAGTGCTCCTCCCATTCCTGCTTTGACAGCTCAGTACCAGCTATAGTAGCACTAGCTAGTATTAGCTAGTCTCTGACAGGCTTTTGCCCACAAACTTTGCAGAAGTTCCCAAAAGGCCTGCAATAATATTTAACTGCTCTTTGTTCTTTGTGCAAGACAAAAGAAAGCTCCCAAAGTAAGAATTTGTAAGCTCTGCATGCAGCTACCTTCCTCACCATGCATGTACATCCCTGTCCTTAAGGTAGGAAATAATGCCTAAAAACTCAGCAAAATGGTCCTATTTGGTATCCTGAGCTTCCATAGTGAAATGATTTTAGAAATAAACAAGTGTTTGGGGTTTTCAGTGCTATGTCTTCCCTGGAGTCGTTGGAGTTACCCTGGCAATGAAACTGGTCTCCCAGGAGGAGGTGTACATACCTCTAGCTAGCCCTGTTAGTTGGTTGGTAACTGAGCAGGCAAGAAAGTCACCAACTTACACAGTAGTTGGTCCACTGAGAGGTCTCTTGGATCTTATGCAGCAACGTCAGGTGGGAGACCCTCAGATCTTCTGAATGGGAATTTTTGTATTCCTAGGAGTTCTGACTGTTGCTAGAGCCAAACTGTTGATGCACAGACACTTGGACTTACTGAGGTTTTCCTTGGAGCATGGAGATTGGCTGTAACACTGTTTTTCACTTACCTTGGTGTCAGAAGACAGTGTTAATTACATAAATGTCACACCTGCTGCTTCATGACACTTTGTAGCAACCTGAGCCATTTTGCAGAGCAGGCTCTGTCAAGAGCAATTCACTGCTGAATCAATGAGCTAGAGAGTATTCTCCAGGCTGAATCCTGTGCTGTTGTAATGGAAGTTTGAGAAGGAGGTGATGAGGTGAGCTTGGCTGCAGTAGGAGATGCCTGACTGTGGGACAAATCTTTTGCTGTGTTACACATCATGAGTCACAGCTGTGTGCAGTGTTTAGGGACAGCTCTGGCAATCACACCAGACAGGGAGCATCCCAAGCAGCGTTACACACAGCAGTCACGACTCTCTTTCTTACAGAGACTTCTAAACTGTAATACTGTGGCATGCAAGTCAAACACCTCCCCCCTATTTGTATGTACATCTGTGGGTGGTGCTTGCTGCTGCTTATTGAGCAGAGAAAGCTGGCAACCACTGGTCTGCAGCACAAACCAGAGCCATGCTGTAACCAGGTCTGTTGGGTTTTGAGGGTGCAGGCACATTTGACACCTCTAAAGTGCAGGAGAAAGGATGGTCATGCCCATCTTGGCATTTGGGGTACCATGCAGGACAGAGTGCCTGGGTGTGTCCAGGTGTCCATAACCACTCTTGGGGGTTTTCTCAGACAGAGAGCTGTAACCCACCTGAAGGAGCAGCTGCATTGATGCTACCACCACTTCTCTTGGGAAATCCTCTTTGTAGATCTGGTGAGGAGGGTACAAAACATGGAATAAAGCTGGTGTGAACTGAGTGATTCTTGGTACCTACAGCATGTAACCATGGGATGGATTTATACCCTTGCCAACAACCACACCTGACCCATGGCTGTCTTTGGCTGGGCAGACTTGGGTCTGCTTTCTCTGATGTGGCTCTTCTTGCTGTGCAGGGCTGTGCTGGATTGTCACCCCAAGGCTGGTGGCAATGCTCTTCTCAAGCTGGCAATGTGGATAAATGCCCAGGTCTTCCTAGAGTGCACAGCACCTCCAGGTTGTCAACATGCAAACGTGGCTGATGAGTTTTTGTGTTGTGTAAAACACTACTTGTATAACCATGTCAGAGTAGTGTGTTGAGCTCCTGTTACAAAACTGTAATTGCGTTTCTGTTGTAGATGTGGGTTTGGCAAAATTGGGGCAGGATTATTCCATTGATTACCTGATGGGACCTGTTCAACGAGGCTGCTCTGACACTCCCTCCAATGCAAAGATCAGACCTGTTCTTATACAAAATAAGTGTTCGTGTGTGTAGTTATTGTCTCTTAATGTGTTTCTGTCCCAGTGTGGGTCCCATTTACACAGCTTGGAGCTCACTATATTGGAGAGCAGCCACACGACTGCAGCGGGGAGCCACGCTTTTCATCTGGGTTAGGTTTAGGCTGTGCACATAATCAGCAGTTTAGTACAAAGCAGCAGCAAAACAATTCCTGCTTGGAACTGCCAGCTCATGCCACAGGTGTGGTGGGAGCTGTTGCAAGGTTAGGCTTGCGATTTTATCATTGTGTTAGTTAAACTTGGTGAAAAGCTTTGTTCATGGTGGTGGCAAGGATAGGAGCAGCCTTTGGGAAGCCGGCTGTCCCCTGAATCCCACTGCAGCTGAATCAGTGAGATGTTTGGAGCTGTACTAGCGTGGAAGAGCTCTCTTGATGCATATGTGTCAGGAATGTGGGCTGAGGCACAGATTGTGTTCTTCACCTCAGAACTTGTATTGGCAGGACAAACACCAGCCTGAGCAGACATGGCTGTGGTGAATGAGGGCTTGTACTCAGTGCAGGACCAAATTTATCATCAAATTTTGGGCTTCAGGCTCCTGGGCAGATGAGAATTATATTTAAAAACTCTGTCTGATCCAGCTGTGTGTAGGTTTCACCAGAGCTCGTATTACATATCATGAAGAGGAAAGAAAAGGTAAAATGCAGAAATGGAATGAGTCTACATAGGGATTGCACAACACATCTGAAAACATAGAGGAGACATAATAATTTGGGCTCCTGAGCCTTTAGGTTTTGCTATTATCACCCTTGTCCTGAGGACACCCTTGCCTGGCACAGTGCTGGAGGAGGTGACGTGGGCAATTGCTGGAGTGTGGGGAGGGAAGCGCTTCCTCTTCCAAACAAGCATGGCTTTGTGCTCTCTGCTGCCTTGTCAAGGTCCTCCGGGCCCGGGGTGAGATGGCAGCAGTGTAACCATGGCAGTGTTTGTCTCAGGTTTAATGACTCATCCCGGAGCATGTGATCACGTGTGCAGCCTCCCTGCTTCCCTTTGCCCTATTTCATCCAATCTTTTGATCTAGTTATATAACCAGGAGTCAAGAGGGGTGGGGGGAAGGAAACAGTGCTGAAGAATTGCAGGTAATGTGACTAAAATGTGTCTGTAGCTCAAATAGCAGAGTTGTTGTCTGGGAAGTCTGAGAAACTGGAGTTGTTCTCAGCACAGTTCTCTGCCTGCAAGTGACCTGATGCTTGATATCCTGAGCTTGTAAGTCTGAAGAGGCATGGTGGGAAGACAGGGCTCCAAGACCGTGGCTGTGGTAGAACGGCTGTGCTTGTAGCAGTGAACCCCTTTGCTTTTTATCTTCATATATAACTCTCCTTGCATTCGTCATGAGGTCTGTGCCATCCCATAAGCTGTGGATACCTGGTTTCCCAGTATATGTAGGGCTTGCAGAGACAGATATTCACAGAAATGTTTGAGCTGCTCTGCTGGTACTGGTCCGTGGTGGGCTGAGCTTTGAAGTCCTACATGTGTTCTGACATAGACTTGCAGCAAATGCTGGGGTGGGTCTGGTGGGATGTCTGGAGAGGAAGTTTGCAAAGTTGGTGCTTTTGAATACAGTGTGAATATACTTCTTGCCATCTCAATTTTAAGATGTGATACTGGAGATAAGGTTAATTTCATGGGCATATCAACATGACAGCTGTAGGTGCAATGTGCTGTACTGTAGCATCCTTCATTTAAGCTCCCAGCGTTTTGAGAAAGAATGCTCTCTGTCTCCAGATCCCTGAGTCACAGTGTGATGCTTGTTGGTTTTGTATTACTTCATCTGCCACATTCCTCTGCACTGATGTCTTCTTTCCTTCAAAGTTCTGTCTAAGTGTCATTTCAGTTCAGTCATTAGCTTAGATACACAATGTAAGCAAGAAAGCTGATTACAAGATGAAGTTCAGGGTATCTCTTTGCCTGACACAAGGGGACAAGATGCTTCAAAGAAGCTATTACAACGCTTGTCAGAAACAGTTTGCTTCAAAGGAAGCTTTTGAACAGAAACATTTCCTTTCTTTGCTCTGGAAGCATTAGCTTGGTCACTTGCAGCCTGTTGAAGAGCCAAGTGTCACATAGAACAAGGTGTCATTTCGTATTGTGCTTTAAGAGTGGAATCAGGCACAAGTGGTAGTCTGAAAATAGGAGAATGAAGAGAAAAAGGAATGCATGTGGTTTATTATGTAGAAAGAGTATTGTCACTTAAGTTTTGTTTGACAAAAAGCTTGTTGGAAATTACCATTTAAACCATGAGAGTGAAGCCTGGTGCTAAAACCACTGAGCTGCCTGCTGAGCCATGACCCAGTGTTTGAACCAGATAACCTTTTGCATACTGTGTTTTGTTGACTTGGGAGATGGTTACACAGGTGTCATATAGATGGAAATTTCTGCCCTACTTGAATGATGTGAAACAAAGAAAAAGAGATTCGAGTTCCTTGTTTTAATCAGAGCTTATCAGGCCGTCATAGAAAAGCAGACTGTTGGGATAGCAAGTGCTCCACATGGACCTAAATAATTTTGCCTTGTTTTCTTGTCAGGACACTTTAGGGCTGTGTTGAGGGGTGTTAGTCTTGGCTTCCACTAGGGACAGACCCTTCACTGAAAAACCTTTTAACTCTCTTTGATTGTCAGAAAGGACCCCAGTTTTGACCCTCAGAGTGACGTGCTTGCAAATGAGTGAGAGTAGGGCTTGTCGGTTCCTGTTGGGCCCAAATCCTGCTGAGTGCTGATGGAAAAGGCAGCTGCCAGCCTGGCACAGCTGTTCCCATTTCATGTTCTTCCCCTTGCAGACCAACCCCAGGAAGCCGTGTTCAGTGGTGACCATGCGGAGCACGCGGAGGATGGAGAATGGCAGCGCTCGACTTCAACTACCTCATCTCAGAGCGAGCGGGCAGAGCAACTCTTGCAGAACCAGCACAAGAGCCTGGCCTCTGAGGACACCAAAAAGAAGAGGGCTCAGAAACCGTCTCACATGCGGAGGAACATAAGGTAAGCAGCAGCAGCAGCAGGACAGAAAGAGCTCGGGTCACATACGGTGGTGAAAACAGAATCTCTGCACTTTGCTTCTGAGCTACCTTGTGCCACTGCTGGCAAACCAGATGGTCTTTCTTTTCCAAAACCTTAGGATTTCACCAGTGGGAGTAGAGTGATCTCAGACTGGAGTGCTGCATGTGGGTGCAGACTTGTTTGGTATTTCAGAAGAGTGAATATTTGGTTATGGAATATATTGCAAAAATTGTGTAATTGCTGCTGTCTTTTGAGAGATGTAACTGAAAAACAGTACCACCATTAAGTAAATACCAGTTTCAGATATTTGCTGAGATGAATCCTATTGCAAACATCCTAAAATACAGTCCTTTCCTATACTATCCTGGGTACTTGTTGAGAGGAATGTTGATTCTACAACTAGCAACTGAAATGCTGGAAGTCAGTTTCACCTGGATTTTATAAAGCAGTAGTTGTTTGATTGTGTAATTCATCACATATTCTGGGGCAGGTTGTGAGGTGGTAAATCACTAGGAAATTTTGCTCAAGGGAATTTTATAAGCTCAGAGGAGAACTAATGGAGCAGGAACTCCTTTGGCAGCAAGTGGCTCTCATGCTCTGTGCTGGTGGTCTTTGGTTCCTATTTAAGTTTGTACAGATTGATTTTCTTAAAGCTGAAGGAATAAGCACTGAATAGGCCTTGGAAAATGAGACTTCATTAGGGTGAAGGAGATGTCCCTGAAGTGTGGGGTTGGATGGTTTTAAAAACTAGTTTGAGGGAGCTAGATTTTACCACTGCTTGTACTGCACCTCTCCTCTGGCAAAAGCACCTTCATTTCCAGGACTGGATATGTGACACTGAAGCAGGGGAAAAGCAACATCTGGAAGTAAATAAAATTACCTGTAAAGTGAAGGTGTTTTGAGAGAATGCCTTGAAACAATTGTTAAAACCATTAGAGATCCTAGCTCCTGAAAATGCTGTCAGAAGAGAATCAGGGCGATGACTTTTTGTGGGGGAATTGATGCATTTTCTTCCTATATATCTTCTTTGCATGACTCAGTGCATTTTGTGTTTATAAACTGCATATCAATAAAAAACATCCTATCCTATCAATAAAAAACATAACCAAGCAGAAGACTAGCCTCTGGTAACCTAGTTTAAGTATGTGCTTATCCACTTACATTTCTCCTCCTTTCATGACTTTGGTTCTGTCAAACTTTTATCTTTTCCTTGAGTGATAGTAGTATTACCTGTAGTTGGGAATCACTGTAGAATTTTCCCATATCTTTTGGGGGATAATATTCCTGCTCTCTGTGACTGACAGAATACCTGGAGCTTGTCAGTCATCTTTGCAGCAGCTGTGCAGCCATTGTGGAAGAAATTGAGTGTAACCAAATCCCCTTTGCTCCTGTGTTCAGAAAGCTGTTGCGGGAGGACCAACTGGAAGCCGTGACAAAGGCAGCCCAGCAGGAAGAGTTGGAGAGAAGGAAAAGGCTTGAGCAGCAGAGGAAGGATTATCCAGCCTCTATACCAACCGTACCCCTGGAGTTTCTTCCTGGTAAGCACTGGGAGATGCCAGCCAAAGCAAGAGTTTTAAGGCTAGAAGCTGAATGAAGAAGGTAGTGCCATGCTTGTCCGTGGTAGGACAAGGGGTGATGGTTTTGACCTAAAGGAAGGTAGATTCAGGCTAGATACAAGGAAGAAATGCTTTGCAATGAGGGTAGTGAAACACTGGCACAGGTTGTGCAAAGATGTGGTAAATGCCTCACTCTTGGAAACAATCAAGGTCAGGATGGCTTGGGCTTTGAGTAGTCAAATGTAGCTGAAGATGTCCCCGCTCCGTGTAGAGGGGTTGGACTAGATGACCTTTGAAGGGTCCTTCCAACCCCAAACATTCTGTGATTTTATGCTGTACTTGGACTTTCAAGTGTAAAATAACAGCAGTTCCAAACCACTTGTAGGTTCAGTGTAGGCAGTTCCACTTCTGCACTTGTTTTGTATCAAGATACAGTGGCTGCTTGGTGAAAGATGCCAGGTAATGTTTGTTGAAGATATTTTGACACATATTAAGTATGTGTAGGGGGATGCTGAAACAGAGCTCTCTTGTCTTTCCAGCTGGTGTGGGAGCTTAAATCAACAGGCTTGGCAGAAATGCCAGATCCTGTTTGTCCTGGGAATGGTCTGGTAATGCATATGTCTGGTACTGGGGATAGTGGAACAATAGACTGGGTGTACATGTGTTGGTGATATAACCTTGCCTTCCTTGCATGTTTCAGCAGGCAGTAAGTTGCAGGCAGTATAAATGGTTAAGCATCATTCATGTCTTTGGGTTGAATATGTCACCTTGCATTGTTTCCCAGTCTGGATCATTTTGGTGATTTAGTTTATAACACAGCTTCAAAAGGTGTAAAGGGCAGAGAAGTGCAGCTGGATGTTGGGCAAGGGTAAGGAATTGTTGAGTTTGCCTTGCCTCTTGAGGAAATATATATTCTCCCTTATGTGCAAGTGTTAAAAACACTTTTACGTGTGGGAGAAGGAGTAAGAGCTGTTTAAAACACTTTAACTTATGCAGAGTAGGTTCAGCCCCAGAAGAATGTCATTGCTTGCTGTGTTACTGCAGTGGTGCTGTTTGGCCCCATTAGCCTCTCCCCCACATGGCAGCACTTAGAACATACAAACAAATGCTCTTGATCAGCAAAAGTTGTTTATGATATGTGGGGTGTGATTATTACAGTGTCCCTACTAACAAAGGGCAGTTACCATCCCTTCAGCAGTTGGTACTTTCTCTGCTGGATGAAACACAGCTTTTATTGAGACCAAAAAAAAGTGAAACAAAGGGCTTTAGCATGTTGCATGGTCGGTGTGCCCCAGTCAGGGCATGAAACAGAGGGTGCCATCAGCAATGGGCCATTGTTTCAGCATATCGAGAATGGAGGAGAGTGTGACCCAGGAAGCTGAGTCATAGCAGGATTGTAGACAGTGAGAGTCTGTTATGGAAAATTCCAGGACTAAGTTATTGGAGCTAAAGTGGAAGGAAATGCTGTCTGGTTTCTGAACAGTTTTGTCTCCTTTCCCATTATTATGAATTGCTTATTGTTTGTATTTTATGTTTGTAGAGGACATCGTTTTCAGAACAGCAGAGGCAACCCAGCTCCCCCCTCAGGTCCTGGCTGAAGAAGTGATCTGCCTCGACAGTACCAGCAGTGGCAGTGAAGATGATACTAAAGGAAAAAATAGCATTAAAGATGGTAAGTGACCAATTGCCTCAGCCTGCTCTTCTCACAATATGCTGTTTATTCAGCCACAAGTCTGTTTTCATCTGGTCAGATGTTCCAGTGGTGAATCACTTCAGACTTTTGTAGGCCTATTGGTTTCCAGTTATATGGGCAGTTCTGGCCAGTGAGTCCTAAAGTGACATTTATAAAATGGCCTGTCAGGCCCTCTTGTGAACTTGTGTTTATAAATGCACTTAACCTTGTTCAGTGCATTGCTAAAGAATGCTTAAACCTTGTTCAGTGCATTGCTAAAGAATGCTTACAGTAGATGTGGCACCATTTGCTGCATGTGAAAGGAGCATCTAAGTATTCAGATGTGCAGCTGGAAGTGGTTTTTGTGTCCCTTGTCCCAAATGAATTCAATCGGACTCCTTGGTGATCCTTAGGCATTACATCAGTAAATAAAATTCATGTCTGGGCTTGAGAATTAAGAAAACATATGGAAGAGAATGTAAAACACTCCTAGAAACTGTCTCGTGTTCTCTTTGGATCAGCCCAAGTTAATGTTCCCTGAAACATTTGGAGGCCAGGGAAGCTGATGCTTTCATATGCTGGTCTGAGGGACCTGGTGTGTGCCAGTATTATGCCTGGTTTTTCAGGATACATCATTAAGCCAGAGTGGAATTGCAAAAGCTGGAGGTAGCCTTATTTCCTGATAGGTTTTTTCCATTCATGATAAACCCTGAAATCAAGTTAACTTGGTCCTTATTCTCTCCTGTTTTGGTTACTTTACAGAAGTGATTGAGCTGAGCTCAGGAGAGGATGATACCCTCCAAATTGTGGACAGCAGTGACTCTGGCAATGAGGGGGAGGAGGATGGCAGTGAAGAGAGCAGTGGCTCTCATGTGAATGATGCCTTAAATCAGTCAGATGCTCTGGGGCAAGTCATCGTCAACATCAATCATCCACCAAATGAGGAGGACATTTTCCTGGCTCCCCAGCTTGCACATGCAGTAAAACCTCATCAGGTAGGCTTTGTTAGCCTTGAAAATGCAATGAATTTGGGCAAGCCTGCCTGGGAATCTCAGCAGAACTTCTTTGGTGAGCCCTGTGACCAGTCTGGTTGTGGTGATGACTGTTGTGGACAGTCAAATGATAAAACTGAATTAAAGGAAGGCCAAGGCTCTTATATAACTTCAGCTGTTGTTATTATAAGACCTTTGTATGTTTAGGTGAACTTTTAAAAAATAAAATTATATTTCTAAACAAATGAGTCAACCCAAATTCAGATCCTCTGGCTACAAATTAATTTTGATTTGTTGATATATTCTCAAGAAATTCTATGAGCATCTAAAAATACTGAGTTTCTGAGCCTTCCTTAGATTAGAGTACTTTAATGAACTTGAAACATCCCCTTTACATTTTCATGGTCCTCATGTACTTGCCACTCTGTAAAAACGTACCCATCTTGGGCTTTTTTGTCTTTCACTATTCTAACACTTCTTCTACTTTTATGCCTAGATTGGTGGGATCCGATTCCTTTATGACAACTTGGTGGAGTCCTTGGAGAGATTTAAAACCAGCAGTGGGTTTGGGTGTATTTTAGCACATAGCATGGGCCTGGGCAAGACCATACAGGTCATCTCTTTCTTGGATGTACTTTTTCGGCACACGGAGGCAAAGACTGTTCTTGCCATTGTACCTGTAAGTAGCCACATGAAGGGCTGGCTGAGGAGCTTCCTTACACTTCTTCTTTCTTTGCATAGAGAAGGTTGATTAGTGTCCCATCACTCACCAAGCTCTATCACATCCTTAATGCTCTTCCCCCTCTGTCATTCCCTGTGTTCCTGAATTTGCATGCTGTGAGCTGCTGCTTCCATCTGGGCACACTGCGTGTCATTTCCTAATCTCATTTTTTCTCTTAAAAATTCCAAGTGACTCATTGGGTTTTTAATCCTTCCATGGGTAACTTTTTCAGGTGAATACGCTCCAGAACTGGCTAGCAGAGTTCAACATGTGGCTCCCAGCACCTGAAAACCTTCCTGCTGACTATAACTCCAAAGAGGTCCAGCCCCGCACCTTCAAAGTCCACATCCTGAATGATGAACACAAGTAGGTGACAGGAAAAGCTTCTCTGAGCTTTTGGTTCAGGGACCTCTGTTTCTTTGTTGTTTTCCAAGCGTGGATCAGGGCAGTGCAGTGGTCCTGGGGAATTCTCAGTTCATTGGCTGTGTCTGTACACCTACCTGTTGGTGTCTTCACCTTCTGGGTGGGATATATTTGAATCTGCTGATGCTGCTCCAGCCATGTATTTACTGTTGGCCAGGATCTGATGTACTGTGGTGGACTGAGCAAAGACAGTGTCTTGGTCTGAACCAGTTCTGAGCAGGCTGGAAGGGAAGGAGGCCTGGGGGACAGGAGCATTGAAGGAGACAACAGGGGATAAACAACTTGAAGATTACAACTATGTGCATTGACAGCTCATTCTGAAAGTGGTTTTTGCAGAGGCAAACTCAACAGCTCTATTAAAAGGGAACTCTTGAGTTTGA
This sequence comes from Phylloscopus whistleri, assembly GCA_017589585.1. Taxonomy (NCBI): domain Eukaryota; kingdom Metazoa; phylum Chordata; class Aves; order Passeriformes; family Phylloscopidae; genus Phylloscopus; species Phylloscopus whistleri. The sequence continues at coordinate 4,406,003 of JADMLD010000682.1, read as the reverse complement.
TATATGCTTTTGTGCATGACAAACTTCTACACCTCAGTTCCTGTAAGGATTTGTCATTCTCAACCCTGCTATCTATGGCACATAAAAGGTTTTTTTCCCCCTCTGTATCTGTTTGTTTCCTAAAGAAATTTCATTGTAAATTTCCATCTGGTTTGATGTGAGAAAAGTGCCTTAATTCATTGAATGTTTGTTTTTTTTTTTCTCAGCAATCTCCAATCCAGTGATTCCACCTGAAATTGGAGTAAAGCTTACAGTTTATTTGGCTGTTTTGCAGGACAACAGCTGCACGTGCAAAAGTGGTGAATGACTGGGTGACAGAAGGTGGTGTGCTGCTGATGGGATACGAGATGTACCGGCTCCTCTCACTGAAGAAATCCTTTGCCACTGGCAGGAAGAAGAGAACAAAGAAACAAACTGGCCCTGTCATTATTGACTTAGATGAGGAAGACCGGCAGCAGGAGCTTCTGAAAGGTGGGAAGTCAGCCCTCAAGAGGGAGAATGTGACCGTAGTGAGCAGCTGGCTGTCAGCTGTGGCAGCACAGGGAAACAACATATAACTTGCTTTTAGTATCACCAATGTGATAGAACTTTGCTAGGTGGGATTGTGTCTTTGTAGGAAGAAGGTTGTTGAGCTTTGTCTGAGTCTTTAATTTCCTGAAAGACGTGCAAGTAAGTGTGGAATTCAGTACACTGAACTCTGGGATTTGTCAGTGTGAGATTTGTCACTCTGATTTGATGCAGGACACCTGACTTGATGCAGTGCAGGTCATTGAACAGAAATCAAGGGACAATCATGTTTGCTCATTACCACATTTTGCTAAATCAGAACTAGTATCTAGTTATATGTTATCTCCTGCATCAGCTTTGCTCTCTGCACCCATGGACACTGCTTTTTTGTCTTTCAGACATACCTCTCTTTTGTGAAGCTGGTGACCTTATAAAACCATAACTTTGTTTTACTCATCTCTAACTAACACCTAATGTCCCTTGTCCCCAGGGATTGAGAAGGCTTTGTCTCGCCCCGGCCCAGATGTGGTTATTTGTGACGAAGGACACCGGATAAAGAACTGCCACGCCAGCACTTCCCAGGCACTGAAGAACATCCGCTCGCGCCGGCGGGTGGTGCTGACTGGGTACCCCCTCCAGAACAACCTCATCGAGTACTGGTGCATGGTGGACTTTGTCCGGCCCGACTTCCTGGGCTCGCGGCAGGAATTCAGCAACATGTTCGAGCGGCCCATCCTGAACGGGCAGTGCATCGACAGCACGCCCCAGGACGTGCGGCTGATGCGCTACCGCAGCCACGTCCTGCACAGCCTGCTGGAGGGCTTCGTGCAGCGGTGAGTCCATGGCCACTTCTGGGGGGTGTAGTCCATGCAAACTGCTCCTTTGTCATAGGTTACCTGGCTTGTTTTGCTGAGTTTACGCAGCACAGTTGAATCTTGCTGCCTTACAGAGTCATGGAATGGGTTAGGTTGGAAAAGACCTGTAAGAGCATCAAGTCCAATTGTTAACCCAGCACAGCCACCACTAAAGCTTGTCCCCAGGTGCCACACCTACGAGGCTTTTAAATCCCTCCAGGATTGGCGACTCCACCACTTCCCTGAACAGTCTGTTCCAATGTCTGACCACCCTTTCCATGAATAAATTTTTTCTAATATCCAATCTAAACCTCCCCAGCACAATATGGGGCCATTTTCTCTTGTCCTGTCTGTTACCTGGGAGAAGAGCCTGTTCCCTCCCTGAATATAACCTACTTTTAGGCAGTTGTGGGGAGAGAGAGAGGGGTCCCTCCAAAGCCTCCTTTTCTCCAGGCTGAGCCCCCTCAGCTGTTCCTCATCAGACTTGTGCTCCAGACCCTTGCCCAGCTCTGTTCCCATCTCTGGACACACTCTAGCACCTCACTGTCTTGTAGTGAGGGACCCAAAACTGAACCCAGGATTCAAGGCAGGACCTCACCAGTGCTGAGTTCAGGGGGAGATTCATTGCTCTGGCCCTGCTGGCCACACTGTAAAGTTGGTTTGCTTTGGTACCACAGAGACTGATCATGGAGAACAACATCTCTAACTGCCCCAGAGTGACCTCAGGTTTATTTTGATGGCTTAATAGCCAGTTTGGATGTGCGCTTCATGACATCCTTATCCAAGGATCTGAAAGTGTTTCATGAAAGTGTTAAGAACAGTGTCATGACTTCACCACTCAAAACAAATCAGCATTTTTTCTCAGATAAGGATTCTAAGATGCTGATCTGGAGTGTCTTAATCTTTGGCAGAGCTGAAAATAGACTTTATGTCTTATTTCTGTTTTGCAGCTACCATGGAAAACAGGACTTTCATCACCCTGTGACCTGTGCTAGAGGATTGTAATGTTTGAGATCTTTATAATTGTGTTTACAATTGGTCTTTGGCTGCAGAGAGAGTATCTCAGAAGTGTCATGGATTAGAGAAACATGCAATTTAGAGATCCTTCTCCCTGCAGCTGGGTGGGCAAGAAGTCAAAATCTTACCCTACAGGCAGCCACAGGGAGATTGTATTGGGAAATTCCCTTCCCTGTATTTATCTCACCCTTTTTCTTTCCTCCACAGGCGAGGCCACAACGTGCTGAAGGTTCAGCTCCCATCCAAGGAGGAACATGTCATTCTGGTACGTCTGTCCAAGATCCAGCGGGCCCTTTACACGGAGTTCATGAACCGGTTCCGAGATGCAGGCAACAGTGGCTGGCTGGGCCTGAACCCACTCAAAGCTTTCTGTGTCTGTTGTAAGGTAGGTTTTGGCAGAAGATGTAAAGAAAGATTCTAATATGTTGGGGGAAGCAGAATATAAGTCAAAAGAGGAGGTGGAAGTGTGGTTGGCCAGGGACATCATCTCTCCCCAGAGTGCTCTGCAGTGGTTCAACAGTGTTGTTATCTTTGCGTCCAGAATTGAGGTGCAGGGATGTTAAATGTCTCATTCAAACTGTGCAAGAAACCTGCTGCCATCAACTGAAACAGTCTGGGCTGATACCTGAAACTGCATAACCTTACCTGCTTAGTGCAAACAGGCAGCTTCCTCTACCTTTGTGCTGTGTGGGGTACACAGTGACCTCCTGGTTTGTTCTCAAGGGAAGAATTTGGCACTTTTAAAGATATGAGAACCAGAAGAAGTATTAGTTCTTCCCCTTGAATAGCTGTGGGGGCTTTCAGGTTACAATCATTGCCAAGCAGCAGACCAGCACAGGTCTAACCACTTTCTTTCTTTATCCCTTCAGATCTGGAACCATCCAGATGTGTTGTATGAAGCTCTGCAAAAGGAGAATCTGGCCAATGAGCAGGATTTGGATGTAGATGACCTTGGCACAGCAAGCACTAATTCCCGCTGCCAGCCTCAGGGAATTAAAGTAAAAACGGAGAGTAATGCTCTGGCATCACCAGTTGGAGAAGCTACTAATAGCAAGTTCCTCCAGAGTGTTGGCTTCAACCCTTTTCAGGAGAGAGCAAATCAGGTTGTAACTTACGAGTGGGTGAGTGTCACTGCTGGAAAAGTCTTCATTTGGAGAGTCTGAAGCAGAGTAAAGAGAAGACTTTTCTGAGTTGTGGGTTTCTCTGATGTTCTCTTTACCACAGAGTATCTTGATAAGCAGATCTGTATGGTGCTAGGAGGGGTTTGTAACTCTAATGAGGTAGAAGTGCAGGCAGCACTCCTGTGTCATTGTTCTCATGTGCCCAGAAAGACTGTGGATTTTGTTATTCTAAATAAAGGTGTTAGGTGATGTTTGATTTAAATAAGATGGTGGTAAATCTAGAAGGATGGAGGAAAGCTCCTGGGATAAAAGAGTCATGAGAGGTTAGGAGAACACTCATTCATAGCTGACATTTGTCATTTGGAGCTTCCAGAATGGGAGATAGCAGCAGTAGTTGGGAGTAACATTGTCACCTCTACCATCTGGATGTAAATAACCTCGTTGCCATGATTTATTTCTCTCACCTAGAGACAGGGTTATTGAGCTAAACAAGGAATGAGCAACTCCATCTGTAATAGTCTCCTGTTTCTTGGTAGGCCAAAGACATCTTGTGTGATTACCAGACAGGAGTGCTGGAGAACTCACCCAAGATGGTGTTACTTTTCCACCTAATTGAGGAAAGTGTGAAGCTTGGAGACAAGATCTTGGTCTTCAGGTAAGCAGTGTATCACCAACTGATCCTACAGTCATCAAATACTGGAGTAGTTGGATCCCCCGTGGTACTAGGAGGTTTTTACAGAGGATGAATGGTGTGGCAATTCCCTTTTTCTCCTTTGTTGTATTCATGTGGATTTTCATCTGTGGGTTTTATACTTCTGCCACTCTCACATTTACTAGAGAGGGATGTGCTGCACAAACAGGGTGTGACAACCGTCAGCACTGTCATGGTTGGGGGATGGTTCTGATGCTCCACTTCTGCTGCTGGGGGGCTTTTTGCTGAACAGAGGTCTTGGTTTTGCAGCCAGAGCTTGTCCACCTTATCTGTCATTGAGGAGTTTTTGGCAAAGAGGCAGATGCCGAGTCCTCCAGGCTCAGATGGAGGAGTTCATAACTGGGTCCGAAACATCAACTACTACAGTGAGTGCATCCAGTCCTCCTCTCTTCTGTTGTGACACTGTTTGATCATGTGAAGGACTAATTCCTGAAAGTCACCCACCATCTTCTTTTGGTTGTCTTTGGGTGTGAAAGTGCTCTGCTGAAGCATTCTTCTGATGAACCTCTTTCAGACTGTTCTTGCTTTAGTTGTTTTGGAAGACAATGTCAGTTGGATAGCAACTAAGCAGTAATTTCCAAATCCTCTTTTGACACCTTACTTAGAAGATGTTAGACATCTCTGACATCTCACTTAGACACTACCGCTTTTTTAAAGTTGCAAAAGATACTTTTTGCTTCCTGTTGGCTATTTGCTAGATCTTGCTTCCCAAAACAAAATCCCTTCCAAGGTTCCAACAGTGGAATCCTTTCACTTGCTCAAGGCTGTGAACTCCTCTCTCTTCTTCCCCAGCTTTAAATCTTTTTCTGGTATGGGTTGTTACTTTACAGGCCAGGATTGTGAAGAATGGTGGATATGGTGTTCCTGATTTTTGCAGAGCTGCCAGAAGCAAGCTGCTGCCCAGGAACAGAGACATGACACCCCCTGCACTCCTTTACACCAGCACTCTCTGTGCTCAAGTCTAGTTTCTGGGGGTTTGCCAAAGGCTTTACAATTTTGCTTTCTCTTGATTCCTGGAGCTTCCTGCATAAATGAGCCCTTTGTTCCCATTGTTCCTGCTTGCTATCCACCTTGCCTAAAGCAGAGCCTTAAAGGGCTAGATGTGTTGTCATGCTCACAGGTCTGGCCTTGACAAGCTTTAGTAATGTTAACTTGATCTTTCAGTTGATCAAGTCCCAGCCTGGCTGGCTGCATTGCACCTGCCTTTTTGGGCATATTACAGGTACAGAGTGGTCCAGTTGAGATCCTGGAGTACATGATTTGTATTGGTTTGGAACCAGTTTCAAAGCTCCGTGTTTGGAAAGTGGGTTTATTCTGATAGAAATCCTCCAAACATACAGAGCTTTTACATGTATCTTTCATTCCCTTCTCAGGACTGGATGGCAGCACCTCTGCCTCAGAAAGGGAACGGTTAATTAACCAGTTCAATGATCCCAGCAATGCCTCTGTTTGGCTCTTCCTTTTGTCCACACGGTGAGTTGGCTGGAGCAGAAGGGCACGGGGGAGGACTCATACTGGTGTTTTGGGTGCATGTGGGTTTTCAGTTCTTAACTTCCATTGTAATATGCTCTCCATGGTATGATAGTGCCATCTGCTTCTGAATTCCCTAGGAATGTAGGATTTCAGCCTTAGGCATCTGCAACAGCTTAACAGCCTTGAAAGCCAAACTTGGGTTTAAAGTTTGACTGGAGGAAACTTTCCATAGACCTTTTATGGACTCTTGGCTATGATGGTTGTCCCTGCATATAAGTTTTGGAAATTGGCCAGGGCAGCAATTTGAAATTTGCCTTAATTTTCCAGTGCTGGGTGTTTGGGTGTCAACCTCATTGGGGCAAACAGAGTGGTGGTGTTTGATGCTTCCTGGAACCCGTGCCACGACGCCCAGGCCGTGTGCCGGGTGTACCGCTACGGGCAGAAGAAGCCGTGCCACATCTACAGACTGGTTTCTGATTACACCCTGGAGAAGAAGATCTATGACCGTCAGATCTCCAAGCAGGGCATGTCAGGTAAGCGTGGATGGGCACAACATTCCACTCTCAGCTTTCACTCCTCTTAGCTCCTGGAAGTCCTGTTTCTGTAGGGTTTGTAACTGCTTTTTTTAAGGTTGAAAAACAGACAACGAGGTGACAGGCACTATCCCAGGGCTATGTTTGATGTTTGAGTTGACAGTGACATGGAATCCTGTAAGAAATTCATGGTGGTGGAGCCAGCCTCCTGCAGCAAGGTTGTGGTCCCAGTCCACTGCTGTGCCATTTACTTTCCCTGCTCCTCTTCTGGCTACTGCAACAGACTGGAGACCTGGGGGGTGCTCATCCTATTTTCCTTCTGCCTGGATATTGCTCATCTTAAGCTGGTGTTACTGCTTAAATAGCTCTATATCTCCATTTTTCCTGCAGTAAGAGAGGGAAAATAGCTAAATTAAAACATATATTGATAGCTTTGACTGATAGTGCTTGCCAAGAATAATTAATTCATTGTGGTTCTGACCTGCCTTTCTACCAAAAGTATCTTTTGTGCTGGCTTGTGCCAGTTGTCAAGCTGCTCTCATAGAACATGCAGCTGAGGGTTGTGGTGACCCAAAGAGAGCTCTGTCTCCTTCTTTGCTCAAAACTCCAGAGGCAGCAGCCTAGTATGATCAGCTCAGTTTGCTGTTGTGCACTCAAGATGGAGTCCCCTGGCGCTGGCCTGGCTCCCAGGAGAGTCCTGGATGGAGATGTTTTCTCCATGTGCTTCCATTTGACCTGTGTGCAGGAGGGAATGTTCAAGGAAAACATTCAGGTTCTTGTGAGTGAGGAAATGTGGCTGCTTTTCTGAGCTTTCCATTTTAGTACATAGTTATTAATTTGAGCCTTTTTGGTGAGATTTGTGGGAGAACACATACTGATGTGGCTGCAGTTCTGTCCCAGGATGTGTATGTTTACAGCCTTGTTACATGAAGTGAGACACTATCCATAATTAGTTTTGTGTTCCTGTTTGCCAAGAGCTTGGTGACCTGCACAGCTTTGCAGTCTGGAGCACAGGCACTTGTCAGCCTGACTTGGTCAAACAGGCTCAGCTCAACATGATGATTTTTCTCCGCCCCGACATTTACAGAATACTTCTGAGGATTGTGTAGATTGCAAGGAGGGAGCTGTATTAGGACAGAAGTGTAGGAAGGGCAACAGGCAAGCAGTGCTCTTTTTCCTTCTCTGCTCACTTCATTCCTTCTCTTTTCCAGATCGGGTGGTGGATGATCTGAACCCAGTGCTGAACTTCACTCGACGGGAGGTGGAGAACCTGCTGCACTTTGTGGAAGAAGAATCTGACCCTGCTCAGCTCTCCCTCAATCCGAGCAAGATGAAGGAGTCTGTTCTACAATTAGCCTGTCTAAAGTATCCTCACCTCATCACCAAGGTAAGACCAACCTGCTTCTTTGCTGGCACTGCACTGCACAGGTAGGGGTGGGCCTGGAGGAGTCTGGCAGTGTGATGGGGCCATGGTTGCAACAAGGATGCACCTAGGTGCTGGTGGGAATAGGCAGAAAATTCTCTTAGAGAGGACCCAAAGATCCCTGCCCTTCCCTGTGGTTCTTCCACTCATCTAGAAACACCTCTGTCCTGTACAGGTTTGGGGACAGGTTGTCAGGCACCCCTTTCTTCAACTTGGTGCTGGGTGTGAAGGTGGCAGTGGAATATCCCAGCTTGCTGCTTTAAGCCAAAGCTGGGACAGGTAGCACTGGCCTGTGCTGTCAGGAGTGTCACTGGTGGGGTGGTGCTGCAGAGTGTGCCTCTGCCGGGTGCTCTGGGGACTGTGTCAGTGTGGCAGGCTCCATGGTAGGCTCTGTGCGTGTGCTCTTGGCCTGGCCAAAGCTCCTGCATTTTGCTGTGTGCTCGTGGTAAGTGATGGCCTTGGCTGGGCAGGTGATGGCATTAGCTGACTGTCACCGTTCAAGATGAGCCTTGGTCACATCCACAGCGGTGCTCCCCCCACGTGCTTTGCCATGGCCGGCTCTGCCAGCCTGGGAGGGAAGGAGACAAGCTGCCGCAGGGAGCTGCCGTTCGGGGTGTGCTGCTTCCCTCTTGCGGTGTGTGGGTGCCAGAACCGCCGTGCTGTGGGGTTGCAGGAGCCTTTTCAGCATGAGTCACTGCTGATCGACCGGAAGGAGCACAAGCTGACCAAGGCAGAGAAGAAAGCAGCCAAGAAGAGCTATGAGGAGGAAAAGCGAGCATCCGTCCCCTACACCCGGCCGTCCTACGCACAGTATTACCCAGCCAGTGACCAGAGTCTGACGAGCATCCCTGCCTTCAGCCAGAGGAACTGGTGAGCACCTGCCCCTTCCCTTCTCTCCGTGCCGTAGACATGAAATGAGGGGGCAGAGGATGCTTATCACTGTGGGGTGGGTGCTGCACTCTCCTCCCTCCTCTCTTGCTAGGCGACCAGCCCTCAAGGGTGAGGACAAACCAGTGGCAAGCGTCCGCCCAGTTCAATCCACCCCCATTCCAATGATGCCCCGGCATGTCCCCCTGGGCGGTGCAGGATCAACCTCAAGTTCCAACCCTGCTGTCAACTTTCCCATCAACTATCTACAGCGAGCTGGTGTCTTTGTGCAGAAGATTGTTACCACCACAGGTGAGTTGCTAGTGCTCGAAGTGGGTTGGGTCATGGTGCCCATGGTAAATTGAGAATGCCTGTGGTGAACTGAGGATCAGGGTGAGTTCTTGATGTCCATGTGGGCTGTGTGGGCAGATGGGTATCAGAGGCGAAGATACTGTCTCTATGTGTTTGAGTGGTTCTTCTGTGCCTGGAGGACTTTCCCTGCAGGTATACAAGAGCCATGGACCTGGTGGATTGTTGGAAGTGAACTCTCCCTGATGGGAGTGAACTCTCCCTGATGGGAGTGAACTCTCCCTGATGGGAGTGAACTCTCCCTGATGGGAGTGAACTCTCCCTGATAGGAGCTGCTGATGGTTCTGGAGATGCTGTCCCAGGACAGTATGGCTTTTGCTTCCTTGGAGCCTCTGCTGCCTTCTTGTGCTGTGTAGAAATACACCCAGGGCTTGCTTATAGCACAGCACATAGGAAAGACAATTACACTTCAAAAAAAGGGGTTGGTGGTTCACCTGCTCTATCCTGGCTGTGGCTGGCATATAATGGGCATTATTCTGTTCCTTTCCCCCACTGCCAGATATTGTGATTCCGGGTACAAACACATCCACTGATGTCCAAGCAAGAATCAGTGCTGGCGAGAGCATCCACATCATCCGAGGGACAAAAGGTAATTCTGTCCTGCTAAGACTTGTGGATAGGGTGCTAGCCAGTGCTAATTAGGAAAGAAAATGATGTAAAGCCATGAATCACTCCCTTGAGAAAAAAAGAAACAAGAAGGGGAGGAGTTCTAGAGTTTGCAGTGACTCTGTTGCAGCCCATGCTCTGGGTGTGCTGATGGTGCATGGCTGTTGCAACTGTGGCTGCTCCTGTCCCTGAGAGGAGCTGTTGAACTTTGGGGCTCAGTTCTTCCTTCACACAACACTCACTGCAAGTCCTGAGGCAGCCAAACACTCCCTGCTTCTCCCAGAGCAAACTGTTTCAAGTGTGAAGTTCCACATTTCCCACTGGCACGCTGAGAGGGGGTGATCTCCAGTCCAGGAAAGCTGAAAGGGTGAAAGTGAGGGGTGAGGAAGTGGGTAGAAGCCCTCCACTGGGCCTGTGCAGCACCACTGTCCTGTTCTTGCCCAAGGAAGCTTGCAGGCTCATAGATCCATGTCCTGAGCTGAGGCTGGAGTTGGAATGAAGTTGTTGAATGAAGTTGTCCTGCCTCCGTTCCAGGGACGTATATCCGGACCAGCGACGGTCGGATTTTTGCCATACGGACCACTGGGAAGCTGAAGGGCAATGAAGACCGTCGGACAGCTGCCTCAGGTAGGGGCCTGTGGGTGCTGTGTGGGGCTTGCACATGTGCTTTCCTACTGGGGTGTCTGGGGCAGTATTCCCTGGTGTATTCCATCATGTCTGCGTTTAGAGCTGACCCTGCCATATCCCCACAATATTCCCCCCTTCCTTTCCGCTGTTACCTCTTGGCCCGCAGGTTTTTCTCTGAGCTCGTATTTCTCACCTGCCCCATCTCCTTGTCTGCAGGCTCCCAGAGCTCTTCCCTGGAGTCCACGAGCAATGGCAGACACAGTGCCTCATCCCCGCAGCTCCCCAGCGCAGAGGAGCTCACTCGGCCCATCTCCCCCGACAGCCCTGAGATCATCAGCGAGCTGCAGCAGTACGCAGAGGCGGCGGCCGCGCGCGAGTCCCGCCACAGCTCTCCCAGCACGGCCGCGGCGCAGGGCCACGCCGCCCGCACAGACAGCGCGCCCGGCACCGCCACCCGAGGAGCTGAGCAGCACCTGGGGGTTCACTGCGTGGCTCCCTCCGTGTCCTCGGCCCTGCCAGCCACCAGCCAGCACAGCAACGCCCACCCGGTGTTGGACTTACGGGGCAACAAGCGCAAGTCAACGTCGCCGTCGGCTCCGGAGGAGCAATCCCGCAGGCAGCAGAAGAAGCGCCAGTTGCCGTCGTCCGTGCAGCCGTACGAACACGGGTACCCTGTCTCTGGTGGGTTCACCATGCCTCCTGTCTCTTTAAACCACAACCTAACCCATCCATTTGCCTCCCAGCCAGGAAACTCCTTGTACATGGGCACTGGCTCCTCTTATTACCAGCTGCCCAATTTACTCCCAGACCCTCATCTGGTGTTCCCTGTGACTACTGACCCTCTGCTGACAGCCGGCACCGCCAGCTCTTCTGCTGCTACCTCAGCCACCGCCAGCGTCCCCTCATTCATGCTAAACCCTTCTCTGGCAGGGGTGCTGCCCAATTACTCGCTTCCCTTCACGCAGTCACTCCTGCCCGAGCCCAGGATGTTTGCTCCTTTCCCAGCCCCCGTCTTGCCTAGCAGCCTTCCCAGGAGCATGGCATCTGCCTACCCTGGCTACATGTCCCCTCACTCGGGCTACCCAACTGGGGGTCTCCTTCGGTCCCAGGTGCCTCAGTTTGAACCCCAGGAGGTCCCAGAGGTGGGATGCAGCTCTAATGACGAGGACAAAGACGACGATGTCATAGAGATCACAGGGAAATAAAAAGGCCCAGCTCCTGCTCGGTCTCAGCTCCGCCAGGAGGCAAAAGTTGCAGGACCTTTTTGGGAGTCAGGATTTTCTCTCTGGGCCACGGCAGTGGGTGGAGAAGGATGCGAAGGGTGTGGCGTGGGGGTGGTTTTGTTCTTTTCGTTTTGTTTTGTTGTTTTTTAGCTGTCAAGGATAAGAATTGTATTAGGGGCTGGGAGATGGGAGAGGGATAGAGTGGACCTTTGAGAGCCGGGGGAGCAAGAGCAGGGGAGGAGGGAAGCAGCAATGCAAACCGTAGGAATGCCTCCCCCCACGCTCTGTCTGTCTGTCTGTCTGTCTCTGTTCTCTGTCTTGTCTGGCCGTGGAGGCTTGGTGTTGTGAGTCACTGCCCTTCTCAGGCCTGGAGGCACGGGCTTGACTGCTGGCAGGGCCGAGCTCCCTCTCACATGAACTGCCTTATCTGTGAACTTCTCTCACTGCGAGAGGGGTGGGCCGGGGGTGACTCCACCAGAGTTTGGGGACAAAGTGTTTTTAATGGGGAGGGAGTGGGGAGGCATCTACATTGTGTATGTTGGGGCAGGGAGGGAGGGGATTGATGTCAAATAAAAGAGGAAAGAAAAGAAAAAAAAAAAGATTAAAAAAAAAGAAAATACCCCACAGTTTGTCACCCTCTTCAAATTAACATGAGACTAGTGTTAGGGCTCCAGGCAGGTTCCTGTGCCAGGGCTTTGATGGGGGGTTCCCCCAGGCCCTTCTGAAGGGTCCCGTCCAAGGTAGGTTGGCCCTGTGGGTCTGATGCCACCTCTGTGTGCCAGGCCAGATGAGTGGAGCAATCCCACGTGTCTTGGTGGCCATCAGAGAGGAATCCTGCTGACTTCCCCATATCCTGCCAGGCCACGTGAAGGCCACGTCTCACCCTGCTGTGGCCCACCAGATCCAGGGGTGGTGGGCTTGCTGCTGCTTCTGAACAGCACCAGGCAGTGGAGAAGGTTGGGAGGGGACATTGGACCAGTGCCAGTTGCTGTTGAATCTGTGACTGGAGAGACTTTCCCCTGCACAGAATTTCTGCATTAATTTATTTCATGAAGGCATAATATTTATTGTCTGGGGGAGTCTTTCTTTCTACTTTTAAATTAATTTCCATATTAAAAAATAAAAAGCTGGCCTCCATCATGCAGTGGTCGCTTGTTGGATTGGGTTATCTGTGTGGGGAGCAGCAGCTGGTTGACCAAAGCCAAGCCTAGGAGCAGGGCCTACTGTGGAGGTGGCCTGTGACTGACTTGGGTGGCACCAGTTGGATGTGTCCCATCAGGGCATTCTGCCAGAGCAGGAGCTGCTCCGGGTGCTGAGCAGCTGGAGGGAGGATGGAATCCTCTTGTCATGGGGCAGGTGGAGGAGCAGCACATGTGGAAGCCTCCTGTGCTCATTCCCAGTGAGAAGGAGGAGAGCTGTGAGGTGTGAGGAGCTGGGAAAACAGCTCTTGCTGCGGAAGTGCCTTTCCCCAGGCAGGGATTGGCCCTCCTGCTCAGCCCCAGGAGTGCAGAGCCTGGTCCTGGCCCTGCCAGCGAGCACCCCGGCTGCTCCTCAGGTCCAGGGCTCCTAGGGAGAGGCTGGGATGCCCAGGTGCAGCTGGACTTGGAGCTTGTGACTGTGTGTGGGAATGCACTAGGATGGACACTTGAAACCAGGAACCTCTGTGTCACATCTGGGTGTCACCATGCAGGAGCTGTGCTTGCCTGCCTTGGATGTCCCTGGAGCTGGTAGGGGACCCCTAGGCCATGGAAGCTGCAGTCACTGGTGTTTGCTGGGACCAACTAGGTGTAGGAAAGGGCAGGATGTCCTGACATGCTCCACCAAAGGGGTGCTGGAAGGTGGGGACCTCCCTTCCTAAGAGAGAGGGTTGTGTGTGCACGCGTGTTACGGAAACACAATAAAAATTGTTATGGGGCTTTCCTAGTGTCTTTCTCTGTTTAATGGACATTGTCTGTCAAACATAACCACACCATTCATAGAAGCCTTAGATCAACAGTTTAGCTATGCAAATTATTTTAATTATTTTTTTAAAAAACGAACATTAAAATAGTGCTTTCTTCTTTAACATATCCTAGGAGTTGAAAACCGAGGGGTTCTGAGCAAACTGCTGGACAACTTGTCTTTGGATGCACCATGGAAATAAAAATCAAAACCCCCCACAAAAGTAACAAAGCAAATTAACTGATGGTGTTCATGCAAGTTTCTCCAAAGACTTGACAGTGCTGCATCTGTGAGTCATGCCCTCCTGTGCTCTGTGTGTCCACCTCATGCACTACCCTCTGACACTGATTGTATGACCAGCTTGCCCAGATGTGCGTTGCATCCCTGTGAGGCTGTCAGTTTTCCTGTGGATTTGGGGAATGGACCTAGGCAAGGGCTTTCCTTGTCAAGAGTAGCAAGTGTTGAGACCTGTGGGCATGTGTGGGAGGTGGGAACGTGAGCAGACCCCCCCGGAGCCCTGCAGCCGCCCCAGCCCCTCCTGTGAGGGTCAGGGTGGTGGGGTTCAACCCAGTGACCCTCCCATGTCATCTCTGATTGGGGCCTGTGCTGGGACAAGGTGTGAAGATGTGCCTGGGGGCAGTCAGCACTGTGGGCTGGATGTGGTACTGGTGGCTGCACACCTCTCTGCTCCTTGCCTCTCCAGGAGAGTGCCCAGGGCTTCCAGAGCAGTCCCTGGCACAATCCCTGTGCTGCCACCTGATGTTCTCCAGTGGTCTCCCTGCAGAGCCTGAGCCCTGTGGCTGTAGGAGCGGGGGATGACTGGCATTGTGCTGCCACAGGGTGCAGAACGTGCTCTGGGCTGGCTGTTAACCCAGCACCAGGGTGAGATGTGAGGCCTGTCCCACCTCCTGTGTGGCCATGGCTTGTACAGCCCTTGGCACTCTCCTGTGGTGTGGCTGCCCTGTGCATGACCCACTGCTGGCAAACACCCACAGCCCTGGGCAGCTGCAGCAGCAAGTGCCCAAGTGCAGCCCCAGCCCCAGCTCTGCCCCATCCACCGCCCTGGCCCCCCTTAGTGAGGGGATGGGCCCTGGCAGAGCCTCAGCTGGGGTGGTCACAGAGGTGGCCCTGATGCCCTGACCACTCCCATGGGAGCTGGCAGCAGCTGGGGCTGCTCCAAAGGCAACCAGAGGCACCTGCTCTGCCATGGGAAGGATTTCCTCTGCCCTGCAGGAGCCAGAGGGGATGTGGGTTGACCCCAGTGGGGGGAGCTCTCTAAGCTCTAAAACTCCCCTCCCATGGGGCCTGCTCTTCCCCCTCATCTGGTCTCCCCAGAGGTTTCTCCTCTCCAGCATGTGATTCTGCTGCAGAGAGTCCTCTCTTGGTTTTCCTGAGCTTGGAACAGGGGCTTTCCCTGCATGGGTTAAATTTTTCTCTTGCTGCTGAATTTCTGTCTCCAAATGACCTGATGGGAAGCAGCTGCTGATTCTCAGAGGGGCTGCGGGTGACACTGAGAACAGCAGTGCAGGGCTCTCTGCAGAGGGTTTTGGACAGTAAGGAAGATTTCTGAGCACAGCCCAAGGCCAGGGCAGATCTATGGGGGCCTCAGGAATGGTCAGCTGCCCTCTACACCGGCACCCAGCCCTCAGCCCTTGCCTTTGGTGGGAGGTTTGCTCTCCTGGGGACACTTGGGTGAAGGCTGGGTACCACTGTGGGACAGTGCCGTGGGCATGGGGCTGCTGCTGCTGTGTGCCCTGGGCTTGGTGGGCTTGTTGCCCCCACTGATGTGACTCTTGGGGCTTCCTGGGGGGCTGCAGGGTGGGGGAGACACAGCCCAGCCTGGCCCGTGTTGGGCAGGAGCTGCTGCACATTGTCCTGGAGTGTCTGGGTGCAGCTTATTGGAGAAAGCAAATATTCTGGCAAGCAAAGGGTGGGATTTCCACAGGGTGTTCACTAGAAATTACGTGTATTTTGACTTAATGATGTCAGTGTATCATAGAATGGTTTGGGCTGGAAGGGGCCTTAAAGATTGTCTTGTTCCAGCCCCCCTGCCGTGGGCAGGGACACCTTCCACTAGACCAGGTTGCTCCAAGCCCTGTCCAGCCTGGCCTTGGACACTTCCAGGGATCAGGCAGCCACAGCTTCTCTGGGCAACAAGTTCAAGAGGCTGAATGTGCGAGGATTGCTGCTGGTTTTGGGGTGGCTTCCAGGCCAACAGGGACAAGTACAGCAAATACCTTCACATTCTCACCACTCTGGAATAAATTTTGTTGATCAAGTCTTGGAAGGACCAGGGGTGGGGGAGGGCTGGGGCTGGGGGCAGGGGTTGAACAGGGACCATAGTCCAGCTAGATTACAATGAGGGATGGCTCCTTGCACCTTGGAGCAAACGCTCCCTAGGAAGGGACAATGGGGCAAGCGAGGGAGAGAAACCTCAGCCACCTCCCAGACCACCACTGCTGCCCCGGCTGCCTCGTGGTACCCGGCTCAGAGCTGGAGTCTGGCAGATCCATGGGAGCCTGAAGGAACCCATCACTGAGTCTCATTTGGGGTTTTCTGTTGGTTTGGGTTTCTTTTCCTTTTTTCTTTTCTTTTTCTTTTTTTTTTTACTACCGCCTTAGTTTGTGGCCTGTCTTGTTGTGGTTGGAAAGAGGAGTATTGCTAGCAGGATGGGTCGGTCGGTTGGCCCCACGCATGATCATGTGCTTCCCTCTTCTCTCTGTCAAACGGGATGTGCTCGCCTGATCTCCCAGAACAGAGACTTTGAACAATTTGTTGTTTATATGATGTATTTATTTTTACTTGTGTTTCATGTCATTTTTTAAAAAAATAATAAATTGTAAGTTGGTATAACTGCCTGTTGCTTCTCTTTTTTTCTTTTCTTTTTTTTTTTTTTTTTTCCCCAGTAAAATAAATGTCAAAATGCAAAAAGGAAAGTGGTGTCGTTTGAAGTGGGTTGGAGCTGGGCTGGGCATGAGCATCTCTGCACACCTGGAGCCCAGGCTCAGCCAGGAACTCGGTCCTGCTGCTTCCAGCAGCACCTGGGCTCCATCCACACCTCGGCAGCCACCCAGGTGAGCATCCTGCACCTGCAGAGGGAAGGGAGGCATCACACGGCTGGCCCTGGCTGGGCTGGGTGCTGTGGGAGTCAGGGAACCCTTGGGCCAGCTGGTCCTTGCCCCTCCCTGCCCTCTATTGCTGCTACTGATCATCAGTCAGGGCCAGGGGAAAACAAGGAAAATAAATATTCTGCAGGTAAATAGCTTTGAGTCTCCGAGAGCCGGCGTGGGCTGCGTGCCCTGTCCCCGGTGCCCCGTGGGGCGTGGAGAGGCCGCGGGGCTGGCGGGGGTTGAGGTAGTAACAGCGAGGCGGTTCTGCACGGGGAGGCGAGAGGCGACCCGGAGCTGGTGCCGACGTGCGAGGAGAGCCCTGGAGAGAGCGGGGAGGGAGCTGCGGGCAGCCCTGGCTCCCTCTGCCCCTCACAGGCGCTGCGGGTGCCTCCGCACCCGGCCGTTCCTGCTGTCCGGGGACAGGTGCTGCCACTTGTGCCAGGCTCGCTGCCGCTGGCGTTCCTGCAGCCGCAGGGCTTGGCAATAAGCGTCCAGGTTGGTGCCCGGTGCCCCCAGGGCCCGCGGAAAGCCCTTGGAGCCCGGGTGCAGGTCAGTCCGGGCCCGGGGGCTGTGGTGGGTCCCTCCCGGCTGCATTTCCTTGCTCCGTCTGTACGGTGGCAGCTCCGTGGCCTCGTGCCTGATGACGCGGAGGCTGTACCGGGTGAGGAGCCGGGAGAAGGAGCGCTCCACCGCCTGGCACTCGTAGGTGCCCATGTCCTCCCTGGACAGCTGGCGGATCAGCAGCCCCTGCTCCAGCACCAAGAAATGTCCGTTGTTCCTGACCTGGGGCAAAGACAGAGCTCGCGGGTCAGTCCCTGGGGATAAAGCCACCCCTGCTCCTTGTCCCTGCTGCCCTGTCCGTACCTCGCTCGGGGCCGTCTCCTCGCCGCGCCGCACCAGCCAGCGGATCGTGACCTGCGGGGAGCGCGCCAGGCACTCGAGGAAGGTCGAGTTCTTCTCCACCCCAAAAACCACCTTCTCCACCGCAGCAGTCCCTGTGCGGGGGAGGTGGTGACTACCCTGAGTGGGGGCTGTGTGCCCAGAGGGAGGGAGGGCAGCAGGGAGCAGCCAGTCCGCGGTGCGGGCACTGGTTTCCCAGCGCGGTGCCTCCCACCCTCCCGGGCACGGCGCTCCCTGGCAGAGCCGGCTGTCCCTGCCGGAGCTGGCGCTCACCCTCTGCCGTGTCCTGGCACTGGCTGAGCGGGTCAGCTTTCAGCACGTCCTGGCAGCGGGCACGCCTGCGGGAGAGCAGAGAGGGCTGTGGTTGTCCCACCCCGGGCTGTGGGATCCCTCTGTGGCAGTGCCTCAAGAAGGGGGACCAGGAAAGGGTGGGCGGCAGGCAGGCAGAGCGGCAGTAGGGGTCTGGCTAATGGGTAAAGCTCCAGGGCTGCCGCTCGCCCTACCCTGCTCCGAACAGCATCACCCTGCAGGGGGATGGGGGATGCGGGGCTGGCGCGGGCGCGCACTCACCTCTTCTCGGTGAGCAGGTGTGGGGCGCAGCTCTTGCTGTCCCAGGTGCAGTAGGGATCCCTGGCCAGGCAGCAGTCCGTGCAGGTTTTGCCGTAGAGCTCGCAGCGGTACAGGGAGAGCCGGAGCAGCCCGTGGGTGCTGCTCACAAACAGCTCCTGCTGCTCGGGCAAGCGGGACAGCGGCAGTCAGCACCCACGGCTGGAGACCGGGGCTGGCAGGGGACAGAGCCCCTGCCCAGTGCTGGGGTGGGGGCACTGGGGGACAGCAGGAGTGCGAGACAGAGCCTGCTGCCTCCTTAATGCCCGGGCAGGATCCCGTTCCCTAAATGTGCATCCCCTGGGGCCGAGGGACCCGGCAGAGTGGCTGGGACCAGCTGGCCTCTATCCGTGTCCCTGGCCTGCTTTAGGGAGAAGCAGAAGGGGCACTCACCCGCTTTGGTGATAACTTCATGTCCAGGATGGGAGAAGGTACCTGCAGGGGAAACAAGAAGGTGCTGCAGCTACGTCAGTCCCTCCTGGGTGCCTGTCTTGGTTTGACAAGACAGGTATCTGCCAGGGAAACTGGGGTTTCCCTTAGAATAGAGAATGCAAACCTCCCACCCCTGCCAAATTATAAATTTTCAATTAAGGGCTCTCAGGCAAAGATTTGGGAATAGGAATAACAGTTCTTTACTAGGAATATCAATAATACAAATGTGGTAGGAAACAAAACTACCCCAACAAACCAGCAAACAAACAACAACAATTTGGGAAAGCCCTGACAGAATCAGAGCTGCCACCTGGCACCCTGTTAGTCAGGGTGTTGGAAGCAGTCAGAAGTGAGTCCTCCTGGGGTGACAGACGTGGCTCTGTTGGAGCAGGGACGATCCTGTAGCCAAAAAGGGTCTAGGAGTGATGAGGAAGGGTCTAGGAGTGATGAGGAGGAGTCTAGGGGTGATGAGGAGGGGTCCAGGGGTGAGGTGATGGTGAGATGGTCGATGATGAGATGGGGTGCCGTCTTCCTCCCAGGAATCGGGGTGAAGCAAGTGAAGTCTGTCCCCCGGCCGGCTCAGTTTTCCCGGCAGCAATTGTAGACTCCCCCCACTGGGCG
Source organism: Phylloscopus whistleri (assembly GCA_017589585.1). NCBI lineage: Eukaryota > Metazoa > Chordata > Aves > Passeriformes > Phylloscopidae > Phylloscopus > Phylloscopus whistleri. Next base: position 4,387,061 of record JADMLD010000682.1, on the reverse strand, counting down.
GGGCATCCCACAGTAGGACCATGCATGCAAATGGGGCTCTGGGGCTCTGGGGGGAGCGGGTATAGTCCGGGGGTATAGTCTGTTGATGGCCCATTACCCAAAAGGCACCCGCCCCTCCCCCCCATCCCCCTCCTTCCAAAGTTACAAGAAATAAAGAACAATTCCCCAACTGCTTTCAGCAGATGAAAATAGAATACACATTTTTGATTCCATAACCCAGGACAGTGCCCCAGGATCCAAGGAGGACTGTGTCTCCAGGGGTTACAGGATGCCAGGAGCCTGGGCCAGGTCCCTGGTCACAGTTCCCCCTGCTCCATGCAAGGAGCCTGGGCCCTGGGCTAGCCCTGCTTGGCGTGGGCAGCCCAGGACAGCTCTGCCCAGCAGCCCTGCTTTCAAAGCTGGGCTCCCATTTCAGTGTGGGCTCCAAAGTGCAACACGCATGCTGCCTCAGGGACTGGATGGCAAGCTGGAAGATGACTTGGCTCCAGTCCCACTCCAGACACCCCTCTGTGCTTTTCTGCTGCCCAGGGCAGGTGGGAGCCCCCAGGAGTAAGGTGAGAACCTCCCTGAGAGCGGCCAGTGACTTCCTGCAGAGCCTGCAGGGAGGCTGTGTGGTCCAACCATCTCACTTCAGCCCCCGTGGTGCCACCCTGGCTGCCCGTACCTTAGTAACGCTGATCTCCTCCAGGCTGATCACCTCGGGGCTGTGGCTCTCCCCGCCGGCCAGGGCCACCTTCAGCACTTTGCCGTCATCTGTGAAGGCAGCGGGAGGAGGAGCCGTCAGGGTTGGGAGCCCCCGGGCTGGCGGGACCAGAGCGCCGCAGAAGCTGCCCCGCGCTGGCAGCGCTCCCGGAGCTGGGCTGAGCTCTCACCTGTGCCCAGGAACAGCACGTCGTAGTCCCGGCTCTGCGTGTCCAGCCGGTGCACCAGCAGCCGCTGCAGCCGGTAGGGCACATTGACCCGGACCAGCGCGGGCTGCCGGCCCTGCGGGTACACGGGCTCCCACATCAGCTGGTGGCTGCGCATGAAGCTGATCAGCTCGTCGGGGAAGTCCTTGGTGGACTGCAGGAGGGGGTCGTACGTCTCACTGGGGCACTGTGTGACACAGGGGCTGCGTTAGGGCCGGAGCAGCCTGTCCCACTCCCGCTGCAGCTGCTCCCCATTCCCTCACCGTGCCGGGGCGGGGGTAGGGGACTCGTCCCTTGTATTCCACCCAGCGGTAGTCGAATCCTTCCTTGTGTGCGAAGGGGCCGCTGAAGGCAGCTCTCACGGCAGCCATGGAGTAGATGCAGACAGCAGAGCCACTGAAGACACCACTGTCGGGAAGCACGGGGCTCTCAGTGTCTCGGCTGCTCCACGGGGATCAGTTGTATGCACACCCACCCCCGGGCCCACGCTGTCCCCCTGTCAGCCCTGGAGTCATGCACAGCACCCCGGCGGTGACAGGAATCCCTTTGACACAGCCAAAGGGATCCCAGCCTGGGGATGACTGTGCAGATGCCGAACTGTGGTTTAACGAAGTGCTGGTGAAGCAGCAGCGGGGAAAGCAGGGAAAGCTGGTGGCCCTTCCTCAGCCAGCTGGGCGCTGCTCCTGCCCTTCTGCCCACAGAGCTCCCTGGGGAGCAGCACTGGTTGGACTGTCCCACACAGGGGCTGATGAGGGTCCTGCTCACCTGGAGACCGTGAAGAGCCCAAAGACAAGGGGGTTCTGGGGGTCCCGGGTGCGCAGGAGGAAAACATCCTCTGCAAAGAGAGGGGTGGAGGTTAGACACCCCAGAGCTGGAGCACCAGTCCAGAGGATGCAGGTGGGCATCCCGGGGCCGTGCTGGAGGGAGCAGCCATGGTGGAGCTGCACTGCTCCCGGCTGCAGACAGGGCTGGGCACTCACCCAACTGGTCGAAGTGTGTCTCAGTGCCCTGAGGCCCGGGGATGGAGCACACCAGGCGGGCCTTCAGAAACGTGCTCCAGCGGTTGATGAGCCCGCGCTTCCCTCCAACATCGTTCTGCCAGGCACCAAGAGCCAGGATCAGTCCAGCCTCTCTGAATCTCCTCCACTGCTGTGCCCTCCTCATTCCCACATAGGGACACCCCCAGTCCTGGGCCTTCTGCCCTGCAGTGGGTGTGCAGTGACACCTTCACATCCCTCTGCTTGGCATCTCCTTGGTCCAGAGCAGGTAAAAGCCCACCTGGTGGGGACAACTGGCCACAGGGTGCTGGCCTCAGCAACTGACCTTGCAGACCCTGGCCACCCTGGCGTGGATGTGCCGCCACTCCCACTGCCCCGCTTCCATGGCCGTCTCACGGAAGAAGATGTAGACTTTATCGTCGTGGGGGTTGTAGGTGTCGGGGATGGTGTAGGCGCCGACAAAGGCGGGCTCTGCGGGGGGAAGGAGCAGCACAACGTGCCCTGTGCCCTGATCCCACCCTGTGGTACTGCCCTGACAGCCCTTGGGAGCAGTGTGAGGCGCTGAGGGGACACAGGGCCCGTGGAGACCTGGCTACCATTCCCAGATGGCAGAACAGCATTCCCAGCGCTCAGGCTGTGAAACGTGTGCTGGAGCTTGGGTCCCGCCAGGGGTTTCATCAGTGCTTACCCCCAGCAAGGAGAGAAGGCCCAGACCAGAGCTCTGGCCCCAGGGCCAGCCCCAGCCTCCCCTCAGCTGGAAGGAGAGGCCCCCATTCCCCACGGGTCCCTCTGCTCCTACCATGCAGCCAGTGGTCCTGGTTCTGCTCCGTGCGGATGTAGCTCTGCTCGGCCCCATGGACCCAGGTCCGGAAGAAGGCAGCGCTGCTGCCCATGAAGTCACTGGAGGTGCCTGAGTACAGCTCCCCATCTGCAGGGTCAGGGGGTGTGGGTGGGAAGCAGCACCTCCCAGCACAGATTATTCCCAGCACTCCCCTCCCCTCTGCTCCCCACTGGCTCTTACCAATGAGGAGTCCTGTGAACGGCTCATGGGGGCTGTAGGGGCATCGGCCTCGCCCTGATTCCAAGGACTGGGTCACCAACTGCATGCGGGGAGCCCTGGCACCCTGCCAGAGCAAGGAGAGATGTCAGCCCAAGGGGAGTCTGGGAACAAGCTGGAGCTTGGGGCAAAGGGTGGAAAGGAGATTGGTGTGTCTGTGATGAGTGAGTTCCTTGAGGGAGATGCCAGAACCTGGTCCCATCACATTGGGACACCCTGACACTCCCAAGCCACAGTTGCTCTCTCCATGTGAATGCCAGGGACTGCACCAGGCTGGCCGCCCTCCTGAGGCTCTGGGGCTCCCTCTCCCCCTGCTCCCAGGGAGAGGGGTCTCTTGGCACCTTCTGCCCAGGGGAATTCACATCCAGGCTGTCCCTCACCTTCCCCCTGGCTCCCAGCTGGATGAAGGCACAGACAGGCTGGTAGGAGCCGGTGCCACAGGCGAACACATGGCTCTGGTTGAAGGGCTGGAGCAGGCGGATGAAGTTGGCACACTCAGTCTGCACAGGGGAGATGATTGTCAGGCCTGAGCTGTGGTGACTGCTGGGGGTGTGGAGCCTGGCCAGACCCTGTCCTGACAGCTGCTCAGCTGGGCTCGGCTCTGGCTGGCTCCACAACGACATTCCAGGCAGACCCCCAGGCTCCCTCTGGGGTGAGGGGGTTGTTTAATATCAGTGGTGAGCTGCCAAAGGCAAAGGGTGGGGGCTGCCAGCCCTACTTACCTCCACATTCTTCCCTGCCAGCTGGCAGTGCTCCACCTGCTCCCTGGGGGCTGGCCAGAAAATCTGAAACACAAAGACCCCGCGGATGCAGCCCCTGCCTCCCTCAGCCTCCTGTGGCACCAGTGGGAGCAGGCTCAGCCAACAGGCACTGCCAGGCTCAGGTGCACAGGGAGGACGTGGGGCTGCTCTGGCACGGGTCTGACACCCCCCTGAGTGCCCAGGCCCAGTGCCAAATCAGCTCAGAGTGAACCTGGCGTGGGGACAGAGCCTGGACATGCAGTGGCCCACCCAGGCTGTGGGCAGGCTCTCCTGGATCCCAGCCTGTGGGAACACCAGGCTGCAGCACCATAATGGGATTTTCTTTTGTTGGGCTCCTACTGTACACCCAGCCCGCAGGATGTCTTGGGATGACATCAGTGGAGTCGCTGCTGGAGCTCTTGAGGCACTCTTGAGGTGTGAGAGCAGGGCACTGCCTGCGGCCCACCCAGGTCACAACTCCTGGCCAAGCCACCCTGTCCCTCTGGCGCCAGCCCTTCCCAGCAGGGCTCAGCTCCACCAGGGATGGGCTGACCCCACTGATTGAGATATCCTGGTGTAAATGTGTCCCTGGTGAGGTTAGAACAGCCCAGTTCAGAGCACATCCAGCTCCATGCCCTGGCGCTGGGACAAGGAGTGGTTCCCAGGGAGGAAGAGGCCAGCCGGGCCAGGGCCACCACCCTCCCAGCACTGACCTTCTCAGGCTCTCTGCTGGGATGGTCCAGGTGGAGAAGGAAGATATGGTTTTTTGCTCCCACCATCAGCCAGGCCCTGTCTTCATCCAACAAGAGGGCTTGGAAATCCATCCCATCCCCTAAGGCCAGCAGCAGGCGAGAGCTGTTGGATTTCAGCAGGTCTGAGGAGCACAAACAAGGTGGGAGAAAGAGAAACCCATCCAGAGGCCCCACACCTCCCTCTCTGGGACAGCTCTGGTTACCTCTCCTTGCTCCAAGGGTACATGATATTCCTGCCACTGCCTTGGCAAAACCCACCACCCTCGGTGCCCCTGAGCTCATCATGGAGCCTCCTCCAGGTGCCCAGCTGAGGGAGAGTCACTGGTACAGAGAGCAGAACTGCACAGGCATGGGACAGGACAGAGGTTCAGCCCCAGCAGCTCGGAGTGCTCAGCTTCCAGCCTGCATTCCACAGGAACTCCTGGAGCCCCAAAGCACCCTGAAACCATGGGCAGGGGATGGAGCAGAGAGGTGACTCGCTTGCTGTGACTCCTGGCATGTTTTCCCTGAGCTTCAGATCAAGACAGTCTTCACAAAAAAGGTTTTTTGCTGTTTTCTGGGGGAAAGCATCCCTCCAAGGAAAGGCTGTATGGAAATAGAGCCAACACAACCTGCTCTGAGCACCCTCTGCACCCACCCCTAAGCCTCTGAGTCTGTGAAGTGGCTGCTGGGCTCTACCCCATCCACAGAGCCCCACAGGTGGATGGATGCACTGGGACTGACCCTTGGAAGGGAAGGGAAGTCCCCGTCTGTGCCCCCGGTACCACCCCAACCCAGCACCCCACATTTCCCACCCTGTGTCCTCAGGCACAGCCCAAACCCAGCATTAGACTGGCTCAGTGAAAGATCCAAGGGTGCCACAGACCCAATGCACCCCTTTGGGAGTGAGACAGGATAGTGGGAAGGGCTGTTCTGCTGTTCTGGCTGCAGCTCCTCCCATGCAGCACCCGGGGCGGCTGGCCTCGCCCTTCCGGCACAGTTGTGGCCATGTGGGTGTGTGAGGAGGACAATAAGCTGTTGTGTCTTGGTTAAAATTCCGGAAACAACATCCCTGGGGCCAGTATTGGTCCGTGATGTGCCAGGTTTGGGGGCTGTGTGTGGGGCAAGCATCTCCCGGTGCAGCCAGAGCGGCTGGAACCGACACTGACAGCAGCTGCCAGGGATCGAGGTCCCTGAGTCAGTCCTTGGAGCTCCCAGGAGTCATAACACATCTCTTACCTCCCTAAAAGTGACAGGACATGGCTGGGGATAGAGGGCTGGCTACTCTGGCAAGGCTGCTCCTGGCTGTGGTGCAGTGCAGGGTAATGAGCAAAAGTGGGGCCACAGGAGGGGGAGATGGAGATGGGTTGCACTGGAGTGGGGCTGAATGGGGGTGGAATGTGGCTGGAAACCCAGGGAAACCTGTAAGACCCGGGCTGAAAGCCTGCCCAAGATCACGGGGAGTGAAGCAATGTGTCAGGGGCAGAGGGAAGGAGGTGACCAAGGGAAGCCCGTGCTGACCGGGCGGATGCAGCGTGGATGGGGGGGTGGACGTGCGGCCCAGGTGCAGGTGGGGACGTGCAGGCCCCAGGTGCAGGTGGGGTGGACGTGGGCACAGGCACGGCTCCTTCCAGAGGGAGCCGGCTGGCCCGGGAGGTTGTCTCACTTCCTTCCACTCTTTTCCAGGGCAGAGGGGAAGCGAGGCCAGAGCCTGCGGGCTGGGGACACCGCTGACATCCGCTGGTCCCTGCTGAGCCAGGCAGGACGCGGGTCCCTGCCCGGATCCAGCAACCAGGCTGGCTCCCAGCGAGCGCTTCCACCCCCCCTGCTCTGGGGACACAAGTCCTCCTCTGCCAGCAGTGGCTCCAAGCCACATCAGGGAACTCCTGGCTCTCCTCCTGCTGCCACAAAAACTGCACAGCCCCACTGCACTCCGAACCTTCCCTTCGGTGCTGAAGGGCTCTCCCCTGGGTGCCAGAGAGGGCAGAGGGCTCCAAGCCGTTTCCCACCAGCTGAATGGGATTAGCAGCTGAATTCCTGTCGCTTCCTGCGGGCCATTGTCCCTGCTGGATCTCCAACAGGGTGCGGTGCATCCTTCACCCTCCTGTGTCTGCCAGCGCTCCCAGGAGCTGCCTGGCCCGGGGCTCTGGGGAGGGGCGTGGGGTGGGAGGGCAAAGGCTCATCCGGTTCATCAGTGTAATTAAGAGGAATGGGTACAAGTCTGGTTCTAGTGAATGTCACTTGCTGGTCACTGTCTGACCTGCACCAACCCTGTCTGAGGACAGGGTCAGGCAGGGTGGTGGAAGACCCCTCCCTGCTGCCTCTGGCAGCACTTGGGAGAACCCTGGAAGGACTCACTGCCCCGCACTTGCACCCTCTGGCAGGGTAATGACCAGGAGGGTCTGAGCCTGTCCCTATGGCTCTGCTCCCCCACCAAGGGGACATTGAGTGCAGGGATGCAGACGCAGGGAGCTGCTGCACAAAACCCAGCTTCTTCTCACCCTCAGGCCATTAGATCCAAACCTGACACTGGAGACAGGGAGGCAGGGGGGCTCTGGAGCAGCCCTGCCATGGCTATGGGTGAGAAACATCCTCTCCTTTGTGTTCACTATCTCCCAAGGCCATGGTGTTTGTCTTTATTGCTGAGACCACTGTAAGTGCCTGTCATGGGTTAACAATGGTCCAATCAAAAATCATTTTTATTTAATTGGCAGATAGTTTGACCATTCAAAAGTAGGTTACGACTTTTGGGTAATACTCATACAAGCCGAGAGTGTGGGGAGGAGCCTTCTTCTTTTTTTCGACAGAACTACAGGTAACATCGAGCAGCACAGAGCCTGGCCGGGCCCGGCCTGGGCCCCCTGAGAGCGCAGCTCGGCTGTGTCTGAGCCTGGGAACAGCAGCAGCGGGGCAGGGGAAGAGAAGCCCCGGCGGCGGCAGCTTCTGTCACCAGCTGAGACCGAGGAGTGTTCCACCATCACCTCCTCCCCCACCCAGGCATGGCCCCCGAGAACAGCAGCAGCAGCGGGGGAGGGGAAGAGAAGCCCTGGCAGCTGCAGAATGCTTCTTCCCCCCCCCACTTCAGGCCGAGAAGAACAGCGCGGCCTTCAGACTTTTTTAGTTCCCGCTGCAACAAGATCACCTGAGCAGCCCGACAAGCCTGACAAGTTTAACTCTTTCTCTGCTAGCAAATGGATTTCTTCTGAGCACCGGCCTTTCCCTGAACGAAGGACAGATACAGTGATTAGACCATAAAGAGACACAGCATGGAGCTGAAGTCAGTAAAAAAAAAGTGAAAAAAGATTTTAAGGTAGAGGAGGAGGAGTAGCTAAAAATTCTAGCTGGACTTCTCTGGAACATAGAGACTGCTGGGTTGTTCCTTTAAACCATGGAAAGATGTGCAATTTGGGGAGGTGATTGTTTTATGTATAGATTTTTGAGCAAAGGTATTGTGTGATGGACTGAGTAAAATTGATTTAATGAAGAAAAACCCTTTGCCTTGGATGAGACACGTTTAGAAGGCGACACCCCAATGTTGCAGTGTATTTGAGTACAGGGCCCACGTGTTCAGTATTGAGAATACTGTAAGTGAGTAGGATTAAGTTCTTTGAAGTCCTTGTAGACAAAGTCTCTATTGAAACGGAGAGGCTCCTTAGCTGAAGAATTGATGAAAGATTATCTTAAAATGGTAAACTGGCTAAGGTTGCAGGTTATGTCTTTTTGTGTTGAGTGTAGAAAAGTGAAAACTTGGAGAGGGAGGGAAAGATGTTTTGAAGGTTCCATTTGTTGTTCTTTTTTTTTCCTTCCTATTTTCATCCTTTCAGTGTGTGTGAATAAACTATCTTTGTAATTTAAAGATGAGCCTGTTTCGCTTTTATATTCTCCCAGTCAAATGAAATATAGAATGTGATGAAACCATCACAGTGCCTTGTCCCATCCATCATCTCAGCCTGCCCCTCAGCCACACCGTCCTGTGCAGGGCGACCCCAAACTTCCTGGGGTCACAGCCCGGCTGTGCCGGAGGGCTGCCCTCTCCCCTTCCCCCTCACCAGGCACAGCAGCCCGCGGAGGAGAGCCCTGAAGCCCAGGAGAGGCTTGGTGCTAAATCGGGCTCTGACCCCTCGCTGCTGTTGTCTGATAAGGGATGTGCCGGGGCAGCCCCTGGTGTGATAACCAGAGCCCCATGACCTCCCCGTGCTCCGGAGCACTTGCTGTGTGCTAGTGGTCTCTGAGCCCTGCCTGACTGCAGATCAAAGGCTGGCAGAGGAGCCCTTTGCCAGCTCTGGGATATTCCCGCAGGAGGAGCTGGCAGGCAGGCTGTGCTTTCACTGCTGCACGGCCCGGGGAGAGAGAGGCTGAGCCCAGGCAGCGCTGGGGCTGACCCAGCCTGACCCGGCTGAGCCCAGGCTGCCCCTGTGTGCTATTATAAACCTCCTCCTCACCTCCTCGGCAGGGTGGGAGCCGCTGCTGTTGTTCCTGGCCCCGTGCCCTGTGCCCCATCCTTCCTGTGCTCTCCCGGCCCTCGCTGCTGTCATTTCCTTCCCTCGACCCTGCTCACTTACGTATTCTCCCCCTCCCCACCGAGGGCTCTGCCTGCCACCCCCATGCTGCGATCTGAGGGCAAGGCTGATCCCGTGGAGGGTCTCTCAAAGGCCTCCTTTTATTTATTTATTTTTTTTCCTAAGGATTTTTAAACCTAAACTTCTCAAGGCATTGTGTCCTTGAACCCACCCGGTGCTGTCTGTGAGTCACATCTCTTCACCATTGTTCACTTCGTCCTTGAGCCCTCCTGATGCTGGGAGCTTCCTCTCCTGCCTCTGCCCAAGGTTTGAGGGCTGTTGGCACGCCTGGGGCTTTGAAGTCAGCAGTCCCTTTCTCTCCAGTTGCCCCAGCAGCCCCATCTGCCTCCTGTGGCTCCCAGGAAAGGCAGAGCTGAGCTGTGTCTGAGCTGGGCTATCAGCAGGGCCATCTCCTCACACAGATATCCTGCATGCCTGGGAGGTCCAGCCCTCTCCAGACACAAATGAGGGGCATCTTTCACAGGGACATCCATGTCCCAGCCTGGAGAGCAGCTCGTCAGGGTGATGGGGTGGGTCAAGAGCATGGCCCTGGAGCCCGGAGTGCCGTGCCCATGGGAAAGCTGCTCTGCCCTCTCAGGTGTGGAGATCCAGCCCTCATGATGGTCACATCCAGGGCAGCACTGGGGATGTGCTGAGCTGCAATCCTCCAAAGAAACTTGCTGGTTTTCACATAGGAGAAACTGAAAGCAGCTGAACTGGCCACATGCATGCTGCAGGTTCATGGCAGGGTGAGAAGCTGCCAGGCTGGCAGGGCTCTGTTCCAGCTGCTCAGGCCATTCCCCTGTAGACTTTCTCTAGGTATTCCCTTTCCACACTTCCCTTTGCTGTGTTTTGTGCTACCTGTCAGTCTGCCCTTGCTGCATCTTCCAGTCACCAAAGTAGTCCCCCCTGTGCATCAAGCTTGAGAGGAGCAAACTGCCCCCCCTGAAGGACCCATCATCTGAACAGAGACAGTGGCAGGGAGGAAGGGGAGTGCAGCAGGGAGATCATCTGCACAGGGAATCAGCCTCTCCTAGCAGAAGAGGAGGATCAAAAGCAGAAGGGCTGAACTGGGGTAGGACTGTGCTGGTGGGAGGCAGAGGAAGAGGCTGTGAGACTGTCCTGGGGCTCAGTGTCCCTGTGAGCTGAAGGCAGGGGACATTCCCCAGGGGTACCCAGTTCAGCCTCAGCCCAGGACACACCAAGAGAGATCTACAGTCTGAGCAGAAGCACACATCCCCCCTGGTCCCAGTGTTCTGCTGGGTCAGGGCAGGGCATTCTCTGTTCAGCCTCCTTTTCCTATGGCTGCAGCACTGGTGCAGCATCCTCAGGGACTGTGCTTGAAGCTGCACCCCTGGAACACCCTGGGGGCCCAGAGTGTGGACAGGTTACAGCCACAACCACAGGGCTGCCTGTCTCCCCAGGCCCTGAGCACCCTTTTCCTCCCTGCAGGGTGCTCTCTCAGCCCCCCAGGCCAGGTGCAGACCCCGAGGACCCCTTACCTTTGTAGGTGAGGCGAAGGCGTGGGGCGTGCTGCTTCCATGCCCTGCTGCTGCCCAGCTGCTGCAGGAGGAGGCAGAGCAGGAGTGCGACCAGGGGCAGGCAGTGGCCAGGGGCAGCCCCCATGCTGGCACAGGGCAGTGGGCAGGGTCTGCTCGCCCTCACAGCACCATGCTCCAGCACCCAGGTGCCACCTCCAACGCCGGCTGCAAGCAGAGAAGGGGGAAAGCTGCAGCTGTGCTCACTGGAGCAGCTGTGCTCACTGGACCAGTGTGGGCACTGGGAAGGCAGCTGTGGCTGGGATACCCTCTGACCTTCCACCCCCCCTGGGAGCTCCAGCACATTCCATGTCCAGGGATTTCACAGGCTAGCTATTCCAGCCTAGGGACGTGTGTGGGGCATACCCACATCATGTGGTACCTGGAACACTGGGATTTGGGCATTCTGGAGGTGCCTGAGATGAGGGCAGGAGCACACCCTCCAACAGGCTCTCAGAGCTGGGGCATCCTCTGCTCAGGATCTGCTCAGACCCCAATGCTTGGGAGAGCCTGGTGAAGGATCCCTAACATTCACCTGTTCTCAGCTTGGGGTTAAAGCTCATCCCTTTCTTTGAAAGGGGAATGGATGTTTTGGAGCACCATCGATAAACCCTATTTTTGTGATCCCTCACTATCATCTGGGGCTCTGTGTGTGCATGGCACATCTCTGGCTAGGATCTCTGCAGATTCCTGCTACCACAGAGCTCTCTGAGGCCGCCAGCACCCGCTGGCTGCAGGGTGCTGTGGATTGGAGGGGCTCTTTAACACACCCCCCCCACTTTGGAGGTGTACAGGGGTGCACAGCCTTGCACAGCAGCTCCCACAGCCCCTGCCAGCAGCAGGGCTTGCCTGCCAGTTCTAACCAGTTAATCCAGGCTACTTAGGAGCTTTTTCTCCACTTAATAAAAAACCTGCTCCCTACATGGCAGCTCTGACTAACTCCCCCTCTTGCTGCATATTAACTTCTTCCAGTCCCATGACTGAAAGATTCAAAATGAGCTTTTTGGCTCATCCCTGGCCAGAGGCTCTTGGCACAAGGAGCAGGGGATTCCTGCCATCCCAACAATGGGCTGTGGGAGGGATGGTGGAGCCAAGTCTTTCCAACTGCCTCGCACAAGGAGTGCTCAGCTCTGCCTAGGGAGGAGGTTTTGGGCTGGTGGAGTTGGGCTTTCTCTCCCTCCCAGCAGCAAACTGTGGTTGGGCTGGGGTGCAGCTCCTCAGGCTGGAGTGCAGCTCCTTTCTTGCCCCTTCCCTGACTTCACTGCTGCCTGGATCTCACTCTGGACAGCACAGCCTGCTGCTGCTCCAGGTCCTTCCCCTGTGCCAGGAGACCTGGCACACTCTGGGACATGGACGTGACCTCAGGGTGGTGGCTGTGCTCTGCTCTGTCTCTCTTTAGTTTGGGGCTGCTCTCTCCACCCAGCCAGCCCTTCCTGGGCACTTTCCCACATTGCCTAGGGAGGGGGAAAAAAAGATGACCCATAAACCCATAAGATGATGGGTTTAGCCAGGTCCAAACTGCTCCTGGATTGTGAAGAGGTGGGGTTCTCTGTTAGGAACTCATCAGCCACATGGGGATTCACAGGCAGTGCTGCCCTTGCTCCCACAAACACCTCCCCAGCACCTCAGCTCCTCCTTTGCTCAGCACCTGCAGTGCTCTCCCAGAGCTGTCCTGTGCCCTCACAGCCATGCCCTGAGCTAGCACTGCTATCCCAGGGGTCATCACAAGGACAGAGCTTGGATTTGACAGGGTTTTTTTTTTTCCTTTGCCGAAGTGTGTTGTGTTGCTGCAGGACTTGGGAAAATGCTGTGCTCTAATTGAAGGTTGCTATAAATGGAGCTGGGTCTGTGCTAGGCTGAACTTTGGGCTGAGGCAGACTTGGAGGAACCTTTCATGACCCAGAGGATGCCAGGGCAGGCTGGGATTCTGTGGATGGCAGGCAGGGCACTGCTGCTGCCTCAGGGCACGTTCACACACGGTGAACTTCAGGGACATGCCTGCACTCCCGTGCACAGCTCGGTGTCAGCACTGCTCCATCCCCTGCCCTGGGAATGCCAAAGGCAGAGCTGATGGCAGCAGGAGCTCTGAGAGGGAAGAGCCATGCCCAGGAGGATCCCAGAGTCCTGGCAGAGCTGGGCACAGGCATAGGGAAGATAAGGAAAGAAAAAAACTGCCAGGGGATAACCTCCAGTAAGAAACACCTCCCATGTGTGTGATCCTTTCAGGGATGTGTAGGGGCTCCCTCCCATCGTGCCTGGGCAGTGGTCAGGCACATCCACCTCCTGACACCAGCTAAAATCCAAGCACAGCCCCCTGAGCCCCTGGTGCCCACAGCCCCTGGCACAGGGACATCCCTGGCTGTGCCAGCCAGCTCAGGGACACAGGGAAAGGGATCTGCTGGAGGTGAGCAGCTCAGCAGAGTTTACACAGAGAGGGGGAGCTCGGGTGCCTGGTGGATGGAAACAAGCTGGGAATGCTGAATCCAGGGTTAAATTAAACACTCCCGACAGCTTTAAATAATCAACTGTCCAGAGCTGCAACTCTTTCCATCTCAGTTTGGAGAGGGAAGTGCTGATGAGGGTGAGCTGCCTAGAGAAGGGGAGGAGGGGAGGCAGGGGTAGGCATTTCATACTCCAGGCACCACAGCACTCACAGGGGAGGACTTGGGGATGACAGCCTTGTTTTGGGGGGCTGGCAGTCACCAGGAGTACCAGGCATAGGTGGCACAGGAGGTGACATCACGGTGTTGGGCTGAGCCTGCCAGCAGCTCCCCAGGTGCCCTGGTCCCAGTGGCTTCCCTGTGCCCTCCCCTGCTCCCTCCCTGCCCTTCTACTGGAGATCTGAGAAGTGACAGATTCACAGAATGGTTTGGGTTGGAAGGGACCTTAAGGACCGTCTTGTTCCAGCTGATCACAAGCAGGGATGATCACTGGGTCAGGTTGCTCAGAGTCCATCCAACCCGGCTGTGAACACTTCCAGGAATGGGGCATCCACCACTTCTCTGAGCAGCCTGTGCCAGGGCCTCACCACCTCCACAGGAAAGGATTTTTCTTAACATCTAATCTAAATCTCTCCTCTTTTAGTTGAAAACCATCTCCCCCTTGTCCTATCACTATCTGGCTGTGTAGAAAGTTGTTTTCCCTCGTTTTTATAAGCTCCCTTTAATGACTGTAAGGCTGCATTGAGTTCTTCACAGAACAGTCCAGCAGCTCTGAAGTTCTGGGCTGTCACACAAAATCCCCTGGAAAGCCTTGCCAGAGAGTGAGCAGCCCAGAGAAAAGACCCTTCTCTTTGAGACGTGGGTGCAGGAGGGAATCATTTATCCGTGAAAGCACCAATTTCCTCCTGACAACTCCTTTGTGTTGTGAACAGTTTAAACCAGCGCAGATTTCCGAGGGGGAAGGGCCCTGGCAGTGGGTTTATCGGGCTGTGGATTATCTCTGAGAGGGACGAGCGCGCTGAGCTCAGCTCCCCAGCGATCCCGCAGCACCAACAGCGGCGGCTCTGCCATGTGCTCCGCCGATTTCACAGCCCCGATTGTATCCCGATAATCCCCACGCGTGCCGACAGCCTGCTGCCTTCTCCAGTTACACGGCAGGGCCGGCCGGAGGGGAAACGCTGTTCCCCGACAGCTGGGGGAGCTCAGGGGAGGGGAGCGGGGGGAGGAGAGGTGCGGCACCCCCTGTCAGCACCCATCCCCACCAGGGATCATCCCCATCCGGAGGGATCATCCCCTCCAGGGGACGGAACTCGCAGTGGCAGGGGGGAGCCCCAAGTAGCCAAGACCCCTCCATGGGGCTGGTGCTTCCCAAGGTTCCCAAGCACCCAAATCCTGGCTCCCAGACCTGAGCCCCACGCTCCTGACACTGCCCTGCCTCTCCCAGCACAAGCCCTGGTGAGGGTGCTTCCCTCTCTGCCACTTTTGGGAGCTGGGACAAAGGAGTCACACCCCGGCAAGGAACCCGAGGGGCAAAGCCAGGGCAGGAGGTGCAGCGGGCTCATCCCGGGTGCCCGTCCCGCACATCTGCGCTCAGCCGGGTGCTGCCCGTGCTCCGTGCCCTGGGAATGCGGAGCCGCGTGTGAGGGAGCGTGCACAGCCGGAGCTGCTGGCCCCGAGCCCTGGCAGCACCCCTGCCCGCAGCTGTCCCTCCTCCGAAATCACCGCCTGCCCCCTCCCTGCCCGCAGAGCCCTCCCCGCTCAGCACAGGGCTGCGGTTGTCCCTCTCCATCCCCAGCGGGATGATGGATACCCTGGCAGCTGCAGGGAGAGGCAGCTGTCGACTTTCTCCAGTGAAAGGACAAAGGCACAAGGGTGAGCCCTCCCTGCCTTCCCGCTGAATTGCCAGGCTGGGGCAGAGCCAATCCCTGGGGGAAGCCCGTGGTGCTGAGTGATTTGTGGGAGGAGGACGTGATGGTCCTGCTCCGTGACATCAAAGCTGGGACAGCAAAACCGAGTGCCAGAGCTTGGGTGGCATTTCACTGGGACCCCTGTGGAGTGTCGGGGTCCCAGTGAAACCTCCAGTAACAAGGTCACACGTGCCCACACAGATCTGCAGAGATCCAGGGGAGCAGACTCTTGGAGGGGTTGGATGAAGGGAAGGTTGGGCAGCAGCAGAAGCCTGAGGCTGATCCAGGTTTGGTCTCTGCCATCACACAGCCTGGGGCCAGCAGGATCCTGTCCAGGAGGGACACCTCCCCCACTGCAGCCTCCAGAGACTCAAGTCCCCTGGCTGCAGTTAGCCCCAGGCCAGCCTTCCTTGCCAGACAACACTGCTGGAGTGTGCCAAGCACCACGGGTGGGGACAAAGGTGCCCAGCTGCTACTGGCACACTGCAGACCCTTGGGATGTCCCCCCTGCCAGCTCATGGGTGCTGGGTGACAATGGCAGTGGGGCAGGGACAGCCCTGGGTGTTATCAGAGGGACCTCTCTGCCTGGGGTGACGCCTCAGAGCAAGAGCACAGCACTTCCTCTGGCAGTGTTTGTCTCCCTGAAGTTACAGTAGCTCCAGGCACGCTCCAGTCGGGACCACATCCTCTGAAAGCAAATGGGGAATTGCCAAGCCTGAGGCTGGCCAGGGTATTAATAACTGTTTATGAAGGGATAAGGAGCTGGCTTCCCTTAACATCCTGCTAATCCCTTCCTTGAGAGGCTGCTGGCTCAGTCCCTACCTTTCCCTTGCCACTGAGAAGTGAAGCCTGACCTGGCCTGGCTCTTGGGCATCTGGCTGGGAAGGTGGCCCAGCAGTGGGCTTATCTCAGGGCACAGAGAAGGGCTGGATCAGCCCCTGCTTTCAGCCCCTGCAGGAATTTTAGGTGTTCCTGAACCTGCTGCTTGAACAGGACCTCCACTGTTCCTCTCCCTAGTTTACCCCAAGGGCACCCAGCCCCAGGGAGGCAGCAAGTCCAGCGTGCAGAGAAAGCTGAATGGAGACACAGCATTTATTGCAGCTTGCAGGTCTGCCCTCACCTAAAATGCTGCCAGAGCACAGGCAGCTTCCAGCACAGAGCAGTGCCACTGTCCTGTTGCCCACCCCAGGGCTTCTGGAGTGGGCAAACCACACAGGGACACCAGTGAGAAGTGTCAGATTCATGGAGGATTGGGTTCCTCCATGGACAAAGCAGAGCTGGGACAAGTGTGGGTTAACTTGGTGTATTAAACTCTGGGCTGACTTGGCATACTAAACTCCCAATTTGACTTCTAGTGCAATTGAGAAGCTTAAATTTCTTTCACAGAGTATAGAATTGTTGGGGTTTGGAAGGGACCTCTGGAGATCATCCAGTCCACCCCCCATGTCAGGGCAGGGTCACCTGGACTGGGTTACACAGGAATGGGTCCAGGTGGGTTTGGAATGTCTCCAGGGAGGGAAACTCCACAGCATCCCTGGGGAGCTGTTCCAGTACTTCTCTACCCTCAATGTAAGGAAGTTCTTTCTCATGTTGAGGTGAAACTTCTTGTGTTTTGCTTCATGGCCATTACTCCTCATCCTGTTGCTGAGCACCACTGAAGAGAGTCTGGCACCATCCTCTTGGCACCCACCTTTGAGATATTTATAAGCAGTAATGAGATTCCCTCTCAGTCTTCTCTCCCCTAGACTAAACAGGCCCAGCTCCTGCAGTCTCTGCTCAGAAGAGACACTTCATGACTGGAGGGGCTTGCCATGCTTTAATGCTGTGTTAAAGTACCCAAATAAGGCAGAGAAGAGGATGTGTACTGCCTGCTGAGCTGCCAGACCAGGTCCCCAAAGCCTGGGGGGTCCCCAGAGGCAGCACTGAATTCCTCAGAGCCATTTATACCCCAGTGCTGAAACCCACCCTTGTCACCTGTCTGCCACATGGCCTGACACTCTGCACTGCCCACACAGGAGTTGTTCTCTGGGCTTCAGATTTTCCAGGCTCAGCCTGGCTGAATCCCACATGTGCCAAGACCTGGCAGGGGCTCCAAGGCTGGGAATCAGCAGGGACTCCAGCCAGGGGCAGGTTTGCCTGTGCTCCTTGCCATGGACTGGCTGTAAAGCCTCTGCTGGGAGGATGACTGAGTGACACCTGGGGTTTTTAATACAGAGCTCACCAGCCCTGGGTCACCAGCTGGAACCAATGTCACAGGCCCTTTGGTGACCCCTGAAAAAGAGGTGGTGGGTTTGGCTGGGGTCCTGGTGGGACCCCTGCAAAGAACTCCTGCAGAGACTCAAGGGCTGGGAGGGGCAGCTCCATCCCCAGGGGTGTCTCCAGGGAGAGCTAGCCCTGGGAAAAGAATTCCTGTTCCCTGGGCAGGCTGCAGCCTTTCCCAGCACTCCAAGACAGCACTGATTGCCTCCTGAAGTGTGGGAGATGTTGTGGTGCACAGGACAGAGGGCACTGTGGATTTAATTAGCATAGTCAGTTTGATAACCAAGATGCCTTGGCAAGAACAAACGGAGCTTTGAAGATTACAAGAAGATTGGATCAAGATTGGCTACAGGAAAAGATTAAATCAACTTCTGCAAGCAAGAGATGTTGTAAAATGTGTAGGTTTGTCTGTGTGATGTTTAACCTAATCATTGTATTAAAATATTACTAGCCTTTCTAGAATAGTATATAAGCACTTGGAAATCACAGTGAAAAATGAATTCTGGTCACCAGTCAGTCTTCCCATCTCTCTCCATTGCCAATTCTGAAGATGCCAAGGTTTCCTGCAGCAAACCCTCAGGATCTACAACACTGATTTTCTTCATTCACGTCGGGATTATTGTTTCCCACCTCCAGACCTATTGGACAGGGAAGCTCAGCAGCTCTCAGAGAGCTTTTAGCCTTGCCACACCTCCCATTCCAGGCAGGAGCTGGCCGTGGAACACCTGCTCTGCTGCTCAGTGACCCGGCTCATGAGGCACTTCACCACCGCCAGCCAGCGACACGGCTGCTGGTGGCACTCCCGGGGCCACTGGCTGTCCCAGCCGGGGCCACCCGCCTCCCCCGGCACTTGGAAGCTCTGCAGTGTTTTCTTTTCATCAGCGGGAGCCCCGCTCCCGGCGCTCCCGGCCGCTGCGCTAATTGGAGCAGGCTGGGCAGGCGTGGGGGGCTCCGCCGGAGAGAAAGTATTTTAACGAGGATGGAGGGTGCCTGACCTGTTATCTGCTTCTTCTCAGAGCCTCTTGGCTGGGCTCCGCGGGAATTACAGCCTGGACTGCCGGGTCAGGTCTCCGGCTCGCAAGCCCCGGAGCCCTGCAGGGCACCGAGCTCCGGCAGCCTCCCCGGGGCCGGGACAGGCTCTGCCGGGCTCCCCAGGGACAGGCTCTGCCCTGAGGGACCGGGACAGGCTCTGCCGGGCTCCCCAGGGACAGGCTCTGCCCTGAGGGACCGGGACAGGCTCTGCCCCGAGGGGCCGGGACAGGCTCTGCCCTGAGGGACCGGGACAGGCTCTGTCCGGGGCCGGGACAGGCTCTGCCCTGAGGGGCCGGGACAGGCTCTGCTCTGGGACCGGGATAGGCTCTGCCCCGTGGGGCCGGGACAGGCTCTGCCCCGTGGGGCCGGGACAGGCTCTGCCCCGTGGGGCCGGGACAGGCTCTGCCCCGTGGGGCCGGGACAGGCTCTGCCCCGTGGGGCCGGGACAGGCTCTGCCCTGGGGCCGGGACAGGCTCTGCCCTGAGGGGCCGGGACAGGCTCTGCCTTGGGACCGGGAAAGGCTCTGCCCGGGGCCGGGACGGGCTCTGCCCTGGGACCAGGACAGGCTCTGCCCGGGGCCGGGACGGGCTCTGCCGGGCTCCCGAGGCGCTGCCAGCCCTGCCAGCCCGCTCCAGCATCTCGGCCGTGGCCTGGGGAGCTGCCCGCACCAAGGCTGCAGTTTCTGTGCCGGGTGTTTCCCAGATCGGTGAGCAGCAGAGGCGCTGGGATGGCCCCGGGCCGTTCACCCCGGCTGTCCCCGGTCACTCCTCCCGGGTGGGTTCCAGGCGGGGCCGAAGGTGCAGCGCGGCCGGGCGGGGCTGTGAGGGGTCAGGCGCTGTCACAGCGCTGGTGTGGGGGAACCAGGGCAGCAGGATGCTCCGAAGCACGCAGCTCCCCTGCTTTCTGTCATCTCCCTGCCCTGCAAACACAGGGAGAAGCCAGCCCAGAGCACGGACACAAGCGGGGCTCCCCGCTCCCAGCACGGCTCCTGCACCAGTATCTCCAGAGGGTCAGAAGCACACAGCACCATGTACCATGCCCTCCTGCCCCACCCCTACCTCAGCTGAAGGCCTCTCTGTCCCCACGGCCTCATCTGCACAGGGTTCCACCACGGAAGGCCACTGTGGCTGTCATTATTCTTGTGTGGAGCTGAGGCACAGACGGACTGTGACCTGCTCATGGCCAGAGGGGAAGCACAACAGGGTTGACCCCAAGTGTCTCATCTCCCCCAAAGAGCAGCTCATCCTCCCAGAGCACAGAGCAGCTCAGCACTGAGCCTGGCTTCAGCACACGGTGGCAGAGCTGTGCCCCTGTCACCACCACCTGCGTGGGAAGGCCAGCTCTCCCCTCAGAGGACAAGCAAGGGACAGACTGAAACTGAAAGCCCTTGTTTTCCTTTTCACACTACAAAGAGCTCAGGCCAAGTTAGCTGACATCAGTGGTCTCCTCCTAGAAAAGGGGGAAATAAACCTGGACCCGAGAGTGGGAGAAGCAGGGGAGCTCCTGCAGACAATCAGTGGCAGCTGGCCAGCACACGAGAGCAGAACAATAACCCCACATGGCTGAGTGCTTGTGAACGGTGCCTTTCCAGGGAAACCAGATCCTGCTCAGGCTCCCAAGCCAACAGGAGCTGTTGCTAGCAACAACTGTGCTCCATGCCATGTCATGCTGACAGTGGAGAGGGGCTGTGCTGCTCTGGAGCACAGGCAGGGCATGCCTGCAGGTACAGTGGAGCAGCAGGGAGGTCAGAGGGTGCATGGAATGGCCGAGCATGGAGGTGGCAGAGCCCAAATATCCTGTAGCAACTACAATGGGCAATAATAAGAGCTTATCTCTGCCAGGAGTATGGAATGCTCCCTCCTGGGTACCACGGAATGTCTGTCTTTCACAGCATCTACCTGCAAGGAGATGCTGGGGGTTTGTGGCTGTGCTTTGGGAGAATCTAGTCTTTAGGGAGGGAGAATGACTGAGTCCTCTGTACTGTAAGTCCAGCCCTGTCACTTACACAAGTCATTTCACCATCTTGTGCTTCAGTTTCTCCAGGTAAAATGTGCTGGAGAAGGCACAGCCAGCTCCTGAGAGCAGGACAGGAGCAGGGAGGTGTCAGGTGACTTGCAAGGACCAGAGGGGACCAAAGATGGAGACCCAGTCCAGGGCAGGTAACACTTTTCATCCTCTCTGTTCCACTCCTCTCTTTGGTCCCTGCTCCAAGCATTGGGGAGCAACATCCCCTGATCTGACCTCCTCCAAATGGGGGGCTCCTCAAAAAGGACAGGTGAGGCTGAGTGTGCCCCTATTCCCCACCCAAAAGCTGTTCCTGGCTGCCCCTGAGCCAGGTGACAGCTGACTGATCTCTGTGTCTCTGCAGGTTTGTAACCATGCCAATGAGTGCCTGTAAGGATCTAATTGCCCTGTGCTCTCTGAACCACCTCTCTGTAATCTCAGGCAGAGCAGGGAGAGACAGGACTTGGAGGAAGAGGCAGCTCCAGGAGTCTGGGAGCCAAAATTTACAATAAATCCATGCTTGCTGTAAACAGCCCCTGAGAGGGTGTCACAGGAGCACAGCAGAGCGAGGCAGCAGAAGCCCCATCTGGAACCTGTGCCAGCCCTGCTGGGTTTGGCAAAGAGCTGCCAAGGACCCCAGACTTGGCTCCACTCCCTGTCCTGGAGCTGGATGCTGCTGGATGCTGCTGCTGGCAGCACCACAGCCTGGGCATCACCTCTTGTCCAACCAGATGAGGTGGCTCAGACTGTGGCAGCGCTCTTCAGCCTCCGTGCACAGGCATGATGGTATTTGGGAGAACATCTCACACCCCTGGGGGTTTCCTGTTTAATTCTCAGCCCAAGGAACTGCAGCAAATGATCCCTGTTTTACACACTTGTGGAATTCAGCAAGATTAGATTAGGGGTAAATTCTTCCCATATTTCTTATAGGGCTGATATCTCTGCCCTGACTTTCAGATTGACTTCCCCATCCCCAGCTCATTAATCACTGGGGTGTTTGTGTCTCTGTCATTCTCAATACCCTGAGCTCAGCAGGAGTAATCTCCCTGCTCCAGCAGCCCCTGGTGTCAGGCCAGTGACCCATCAGGGCTGCCTGACCCCCTCCCTTTGAAGGCTGAGTGAGGGGTGGCCAGCAGAAAGCTGGGACATGCTCCACTTGGTGAAGAGGAAGCTCCCCAGGGCTTGTGCATGATCTGCTGCTGCCAGATCTCCTGCAGCACTCCTCTCCTTCCCTTGGGCACATGGCTGCAGAAAAAAATGCTGCTTTCCAGTTTAGCAGTATTTTCCTGACAGTGCTCAGCAGCTGGATCAATGCAGTGGTGCTTTAAAGGCAATAAACTTCTTAACTGAGGGCAGCTCACTGGAGCTGGTTTCCAGTGAGCAATGCATCCCATGGCCTGGCTGCCTCCTGGGGCTGCCACACACTCAGGAGCTGTGATTCATGCCAAGGGTGGTCTTATCTCAAGGACAGAAAGAAAGAAATAACCCTCTTTGTCTTAATTTAAGTTCTTTAAGTGTTTTGTTATTTGTTTCTGGACATAAACGACCATTCAGCTTTCTTCCTCCCTCACCCTGAGTGTCACCCCTGACACAGAAACACCCACCCATCACTCCCAGGACACTCAGGAGTGCAAGGCGCCCCACTCCCAGCCATCCATACCCAAGATCAGTGATGCTTCCAAGCAGAAGGATCATTAGTTAAGGGACTCCTTTGGAGAGCACTCAGCATTTCTCAGGCTCTGTTTCTTCTCTGCCTGCTGTATCATTTGACCTGGGTTTCTGAGAGCTGAGGCATTGCAGAGGGGGTTGAAGAAACACAATTTCCCTGTCCCAACAGACTTTATAAAGCCTGAGCAGAGGACAATTCTCTCACTGATCGGCGAGGCTGAGGTTTTTTTCTCCATAGATCAAGAATGTCACAACTGTTTTGGAGGCAAATGATTGATTTTTATCTGGTGAGGAAAGAGAAATCTGACAAAGTTATTATCTCTGAGCAGGGGCAAAGCCCCCAGCATGGGCTAGTGACAATTAGCCCAGTGTGGGGTTTGGGGCTGTTCAACAGCAAAGCAGAGCATTAAAGCCAAGAAACCCTGGAAAAACCAGCTCTGGAAGCAGCCTCAGCATAGTAAAAAAGCACAAAACCTCCTGGGACCCAAGTTACAGCATCAAAAGATATAACACAAACACAGAAGATGGTGCCAGGGGATCAGAAAAAGGTAATCTTTAGGGTCCCTTCCAACTCAAACCATTCCATGATTCTATCAAGATTGGTAGAACTTTTCATGGCACGCTAGGGCTGAGAGGCAGAGTGAGCTCTGCTCTCTCTGCAGGGGCTGGGGTAAGACCAGACACTCACGAGTTACTCTGCACGAAGCTGTGAAACAGAACCAAGCTGACAGTGAAAGCAGACAAACTCTAGACTGATTAAGCCCGGCTCAGCCTCTCGGGCTGAGCTGCTCCCACTGGGAATGCTGCCCCAGGCACTGGGAATGCTGTCCCAGCCAGGGGAATGCTGCCCCAGCCAAGGGAATGCTGCCCCATCCAGGGGAATGCTGCCCCATCCAGGGGAATGCTGCCCCAGGCACGGAAATGCTGCCCCAGCCAGGGGAATGCTGCCCCAGCCAGGGGAACGCTGCCCCAGGCACGGGGAATGCTGCCCCAGGCACTGGGAATGCTGCCCCAGCCAGGGGAATGCTGCCCCAGCCAGGGGAACGCTGCCCCAGGCACTGGGAATGCTGCCCCAGGCACTGGGAATGCTGCCCCAGCCAGGGGAATGCTGCCCCAGCCAGGGGAACGCTGCCCCAGGCACTGGGAATGCTGCCCCAGGCACTGGGAATGCTGCCCCAGCCAGGGGAACGCTGCCCCAGGCACTGGAAATGCTGCCCCAGCCAGGGGAATGCTGCCCCAGCCAGGGGAATGCTGCCCCAGCCAGGGGAAAGCTGCCCCAGGCACTGGGAATGCTGCCCCAGCCAGGGGAACGCTGCCCCAGCCAGGGGAACGCTGCCCCAGGCACTGGAAATGCTGCCCCAGGCACGGGAACGCTGCCCCAGGCACGGGAATGCTGCCCCAGCCAGGGGAATGCTGCCCCAGGCACTGGAAATGCTGCCCCAGGCACGGGAATGCTGCCCCAGGCACGGGAACGCTGCCCCAGGCACGGGAATGCTGCCCCAGGCACTGGGAATGCTGCCCCAGGCACTGGGAATGCTGCCCCAGGCACGGGAATGCTGCCCCAGGCACGGGAACGCTGCCCCAGGCACTGGGAATGCTGCCCCAGGCACGGGAACGCTGCCCCAGGCACTGGGCTCTCAGGGGAGCGAACCAAAGCCCGGAGCAGCCCGGGCTGCCCAAGCTTATGAAGAATTAAGCCCATTGCTCGTTACTCACCGGCCAGCGGGATCCCAGCGGCGATGCCCACCCTGCCGCCAGCCCAGCGTCTTCTCCCAGTGCAGCCGGAGCACCTGGAGGCGGCAGGAGGAGCCGGAGGTGGGGAGGACAGCCGGGGGCAGCCCCTCATCCCGGCTGCGGGAATCCTCCGTCCCCTCCGTGCGCACGCCGCAATTGCCATCTAGCGGTGCGGGATCGCTGTGGCCGGGGCTGCCGGGCTTCCCCGGAGTCACCGGGAGATATCCGTCCTTTCCCGGGAACTTCCATCCCCGCAGCTCCAGGCCCACCTCATGGAGGGGGATAGGAGAGCGCTGGATGCGGCGCTCCTGTTGTGGGTTGGGAAGGCAAAGAGCAGCGCGGTGGATGGGAGAGGCTCGTGGACACAGCATCAGGGTTAGAAAGGAAAGCTCTGGTCCATGAGCAACTCCAGCAAAACATGATGGGAAGGCAAATCTGGGGCAGTACAGGCTCCAGTGCACAAGCACAGTGCAGCAGGAGCAGACACAGATACCCAAGGATGTATTAACTGCACGTTTTCCCTTGAATGATGTGTCCAGTTTTGGGCCCCTCAGTACAAGAGGTGCTGGAGAATGTCCAGAGAAGAGCAATGGAGCTGGGAGCACAGTCTGATGAGAAGGGGCTGGGGGGACTGGGGGGGCTCAGCCTGGAGAAAAGGGGGTACAAGGAGTCCTTATTGCTCTATACAACTCCCTGGCAGGAGGTTGGAGCTGGAGGGGAGGGGTCCAGCCTCTTCCCCCAGGCAACAAATGTGTTGTGGTTTAATCAGGAGAAGAGGACAGAAGAGGAAATGGCCTCAAGTTTTGCCAGAGAAGGTTTAGATGGGATATTAGGAAGAATTCCTTCACTGAAAGGATTGTCAGGCATTTGGAACAGGCTCTTCACAGAAGTGGTGGAGTCACCATCCCTGGAGAGATTTAAAAATCATGTAGAAGTGACATTTGGGACATGTCTTAGTGGTGGACCTGGGCCTGCTAACAGCTGGGCTCAGTGATCTTAGAGGCCTTTCCCAGTCTAAGTGATTCTGTGATTTACAAGGTGCTTTTTAGCTCCAGACAGGCTCTAAGCTGATCCTGCAGCCTGAACGCCCATCAGTGGCTGGGGAGCATGAGGTGAATTCCTGGAGCATGTTGGGTTTGGTTTCATCTGAAAGGAATCTGGTTGATACTGGCCCAAGCCAGACCTCTCCTGAGCTGCTCCAGGACACAATCCAAAAGTGGGGGAAGTTGTGAGATGGATTTCAGAAGTGCACCCCAGAGCCAAATTAATGGATCAGCCCAACAGAACTTTGGGGAAAAGGGACTTTCCTGTCTTTGCAAGAGGGCTGCTTGGCCCCTCTCCTATGCCCCAGCAATAGAAGGACCCAAGAGAGTTACCTAAGATCCTGCTGAGGCCCTGAGTGGCCCATCCAGCCATCTGCTGCCCACTGGACTGGGGACTCCATTTCAGGCTAGCTCAGTGCTGTGAGCACTCTCCCAAGCTGTGCTGCAGGTCCAGGCTTCTCTCCTGGCCAGACTTGAGGCTGAGGTGGGCAGCCCCTTCTCATGGATGGACCTTGGACAGGAGGTACAGGCAGCTTTGTTGCCAGCTCATTGTGACAAGCCTGCTGCCCCTCCTTAGCGGGAATCCAAACCACCCCAGCACGGGTGCTCCATCTCCTCAGGCTGATCCTCCTCCCCTGGTGATGGAGCCCAGAACGGGGCAGTGTGACATCCTGCTGTAGGTGGGCAGAGGGACGTCCTGGGGTGGGGAATGCTCACAGGGTGTCTGCTGCTACAGCAGTGCCATGGGGTGATGGCTGGGGCAGCTTCAGGGGTGAGCTCCAAGCTGTTATCCAGCCCTCTACCTTTTCTGGACCAGCCCATCCTTCCATTGTGTGGGACGGGGGACTCTGTCCCTGGGGGGCAGTGCTCACAGTCCCAGCTTCCTTCTAGCACTCCCAAGAACTCCACAGGGAAAGAGGTGCACTTTAACAGCTGGACAGGACTGGCTTCCCCCAGGCTGCAGAAAGGGCAGAGCAGCACTTACACAGACCCACACACCCACCAGCAGTAGTTCGACCAGACCACAACCCCTTCAAAACATGCTGGCAAGAAAAATCCACATGAAGCTTGGACGAGGGCTTGTGTCCATGCTTATCCCAGCTATTCTGGGTACTGTGTGACTGACTGTAGTGTCATTCATCTTCCTTTGAACCTTTGTGCTACCAAAAGGAAGTCCATTACAGTGCAGCTTCATAAAGATTATATTTGGTGACATTTGAAAGCGTTAACGTCCCCAGGACAGGAACAAAGAACAGAATGGTCTTTGTATGGATGTGGATAAATAAGGAAATGGAGAACCTACATTAAAACAGGGGCATGAGTTGAGCAACAACCTCCTCTGAACGCTGAACTCCTGTTTCTTGAGTCCTAAAACGTGAAATGAGTAAAATTGTTCATCTTATTCATCTGGTATCTGACCCCCAGCCTCATTCTCCTTCCAGCAGCCCTTCTCTCTCTGAGGCAGGTCACTGCTGCAGAGGGAAGTGCATTTCCTGGCTTCTCTGTCTTCTTCCCTTTTACAAACACTTCCCTCAGCCCAACTTAGGTTTTGTTCTATTTACAAAGCACAGCTCTGGCTCTTTACATAAACATGTTTCACTGGAAAGGGCATGAGTCACTGCTGTATCAATATTAATATGAATAAATATTGGAAATCTAAGACTATCTATTTGCTTTCCATTGGGAAAGGGTGGAAAAAAGAAGCTCTTGCTCCATAACTTCTCAGATGTCTGAAGCAGCCTCCTGCATACCAACCTGTGTGACTGAAAGAGCTCAGGGGTCTACATTCCCTTGGGCAGGGGTCCAGGCAGTAGTGCCTCCAACTCTCTAAATGGTGAATTTAACCTCCCCTTTGGTGCCACTCTCAGTTTAAGGCTCCTGTTGCCTGTTCCTTTTAAATGAAATAATCCCTTTAACCCCCTTGTTCTGCCTTTTCTCCCTGGGCTTTTTGCACACACAGTTCCATTCATCCCAACCTTAGTGCTGGTTATGGGTCAGCCCAGTCCTCCTCCTGTGTGTAACATCTGCACACCAAGCAACTGCTCACAGGACTTATGCTGTGAGTTGTTCCAATTCTCTTATTAGGATCTTCCAAAAATAAAAATAAATTGTAACGTGAGCCATACCCATCACCACAGGATGGCACACAAGGCAACGTGCTGAACACAGCCACAGCAGAGGCATAGTGGTGAGTGATCTCTGAAATAAAAATAGTTATAAGATGTAAAGGTGGCTGCAATTCAGCTACGGCTTTGGGTCACCATCCTTTTAAAAATATTAAAGGCATCAAACCCACGGCACCAAGGATAAATAGTTGGGGTTTCTGCATCACCAGCTACGCTGCTGTTTTCCCAAGAGAATATGATGTTTTCTGGTTTGGTGCTTCTTTGTAATGCTTTTAGCTTCTCACTCTATTTGTCTGTCCCAGTTTGTGAATAATTCCAGTCACCTGAAGCCAGCCCCAGCGGAGGTTTCCATGTCCCCTAACCCTGCAGATGCACAGCATGGGCAGGTGCCATGCCTGTGGAGAGGTGTATGTACAGTCCATACACACACAGCTTCAAGGGAATACACAGGAGCTCACTCTAGCTTACCTTGGGGAAGTGGAACTTCAAGGAATTCAGTCAGTATCTATCCAGGGGATACCTTGATTTTCCATGGGCTGGCACCAGGATACTTCCTACAGTTCAGGTGTTCTTAAGCCACACACAGGACATCCCCAGAAATCCCACACTTGTGGGAGCAACCCTGTGTTGCTCTGACCTCTGATGACACAAACAATATGCCTGATCTCCCACAAACATTTACTATGATCACCAAAATAGCAGAAG
Source organism: Phylloscopus whistleri (assembly GCA_017589585.1). Lineage (NCBI taxonomy): Eukaryota > Metazoa > Chordata > Aves > Passeriformes > Phylloscopidae > Phylloscopus > Phylloscopus whistleri. The sequence goes on along the minus strand of JADMLD010000682.1, from coordinate 4,359,611 downwards.
CAAACACACCCAGTATTTATATGATTAATACAACTAATGGGAGGTAGATCTACCACCACAGACAGAAAAAGGATTTCTCTCCATTGGAGATGGATACATCCTACAAGCAGATATTTTTAATTAATTTTTTTTTTTTCATTTTCACAGAAGTCTTCTGCTCCTGACTTAAGCCCTGGCAATGGGCCTGCAAGGAAAATGTGTTGCCTCTCCTTTCACACACGCACATCACAGACTAGAAGCAAGCAAGCACACAACTAAGCCAAGGAACATGCATTATTTAGTGTGGTCCATCTGTCCAAGGGAAGCTGCTCTTACATTTATCTGGTTTATTATCTTCTAATTAATCACGTATTATCAGTCGTTAACAGGCTTTCACTTGGAAGCATGTACCCACTTAGCAAATGAATAAAATCAGCTAATGGGTTCCCACATTTGGCAGCTGTAAAGGCTCCCTCTGGTTGTCTTGGGAATGGTGCCCTGTGGGTGCTCATTTTTGGCATAGCCAGGTGCCCGATACACTCAGGTGCAGGACAGCCAGTGCAGCAGCTACTAATCTGCACCCAGATTCCCCTCTTCCCTCCCTGAAAATGATGCCCCATCAGTCAGACTTCTTCCCTCTTTGTGCATGGATGATTTCCAGACTTGACACCACCAGCTTGTCACACCACCACCATTTCTCCCTGTGTGGGAGTTCATCCCCAGGAGCCCATCACCTTCCTCACCCACCCCTCACATGCCTGGGGCTCCCAGGAAGACTGAAGGTCCTCATCCCCCATGTACTCACCAGCACCATGCACACCTCCCCCACCCCTGGGTGCAGCACCAGGGGCCACAATACTGCAAGTGAGTGCTCCACACTCCTCTGTCACTGCCTGTGCCAGAGGCAAGGAAACACAGCTTGGACAGGTCTTCTGCTGCCTTTGGAAGCTGTCAGCTCTTGCAGGTGGCTCTTCACTTCCAAATCCTGCTGTCTTCAGCTTCCACATCTCCTGTTTTCCCTTCTCTGGGGTGTTTGAAAGCCGTGTCAGGCCCTGGCTCTGCCACGTGAGCAGGAAGGTGGTGGTGGGTACCAGCTCCTCATCAGGCATGAGATCTGCTCCCATCAGCCAGGGCCATTGGCATCATCCTCACCCCTGCAGGCCACACTCACCCGTGTCCCCCTGCTGTGCTCACACACACAAACTTTCCTGTGCTTTGGTCAAACCACCCGTTACAAATTCCTGCCCAGAGCTGCCTCCACATCTCCCTGGGACAGGCCAGCAGCACCTACTTGGCTTTTCCTCTGCTCCCCTGACACCCTGGGCCAGCATGATTACATCCCCACGAGCATCCCCACACAGCACTGCCACCAGATCCAGCCCCAACCCCATGTGGAATGTTCTGCCCTGGCTGGGACACCCAGACAACACCCAGCACTAACAAGGTCACCTTCAGCCACCAAGCTCTTGCTATTAACTGAACCTCACTGACCTCATCAGTTCCCAGGATGAATCCCACAGAGATCACTCCTGCTCCTGAACTCCTCCCAGGCCTTGGGGCCATCTCCTGCTCCCAGCTCCCATCGTGACCCATGGCACCAGGGGTATCTGAGATGACAGGAAACACACTGCAGGACAGTGGCACTGCTGGTAGGGCCTCCAAGCTACCAAACCTGTCCCAGTCCCACTGACACAGCTGCAACTTCCAGTGACCTCATCAGCAGAGAGTAAAACATGATGGGGATCTTTCAAAGCACCATGCTTTTAAAACACACCGTTTTAGCCACAAGACAAGCACTGACAAATTTTCAGTTTTATTAAAAAAATTCTAGCAGCAAAACCTGTAACAATTCAAAAAACGAAACAAAACGAAAGACCAAACCTTCAAAAGAACATGACACAGAGAGAAAGAGATGGAGAGAGATAGATCTGGGGTTCCTCCACTGTTCACTTCAGCTCCTTATAGCGGGCAAACATGACCCTCCGAACGGCATCGCGGTAGGTCTCGTTGGACTGCCTCTTGGGGGGTTTCCCTGGGGCCCCCAGCCCAGGGCCCTTCCTCCTGTTTTCTGCCTGCAAACAGACACAGCTTGTGTTAGTGATCTCTCCTCCCATAAATAAAAAAGCTTTCCTGGGCTGCTTCAGGACTGCTGACTGTTCCCGTGTGGATCCGCAAGCAGAGGAAGAGCGAGTGCTCTGTGTTCTTCCAAAAGCTGTTTGGGAAGCTCCTTTGTAGCAAAACACTACAGCTCCTTTGTGGATAGCAAAAGCAGCCAGCAAATGCCCCGTGGGAATGAAACCCCAGGGAGCAGCTGTGGAGGAACATACGGAGGAGGGGGCAGCCAGGGGTGGGCAGCCAAGAGGCAGCGCCGGCAGCCACGGGCGAGCCAGGATTGAAAGCGAGCAAAGGAAAACACTGGCGAGAGCTGGGCTCCTGGGGAGCTGCTTGCAGCTCCTCTGCATAGGCACAAGCTCAGCTTTTCTCTCCAACTGAGCTCCCATGGGCACTGGTACCTCGCTTGGAATTTCAACCAGTTTTCAAGGACTGCATCTTGCAGCCAGCACCTGCATTATTCAGCAATAATAATTTGCTTGAAATATGCCTGGAGTTAGCCCAGGAGAGCAGACCCGAGGCTGGAAGTTTCTCTGGCTTTTCAGACCAACCTACCTGAACACCAGAGATCCCACCAGTTGGGCCAAGAGATCAGTTGTGTGGGGTTGGCATGGTCACATGGCTTTGCCCAGCATGACTTGGAAGTGAAAAGCAAGCACATCTCTTCTGGGTTTCTATGAACTGTATGAGGGCTGTGGCTTGCCATCAGCTCCCCCTCCAGACAGGAGCCCCGAGGGGAGCTCAGACCTCCCAGTGTGAGGCACTGGAGCTGCCTCTCAGCAAAGCCTGTTTTATGGGCACAGGGACCTCACCACGAGGACTGAGCAGCAGCTGGGGCCAGTTCCTGCTGTCTACACTGAAGAGGGACTCTTGCCTTGTGTATATGGGCTCAAGCAAACGTGTGTCATGAAGCCTCAAACACTTGCTTTAATGATCTGCAGGCTGAATGTGACCCCGTGAGCCCTGCTCCAAGCTGCCTGTCCCTCAGCAGAGAGCATGGACACCACAGCACCTGGCCAGCCAGGAACCTGCCACCAGAGCACAGCACTGCTCATGTGGCCCTGGGCAAGGCAGAGCAGACTCTGCCCCAGGCTGCTTCTCTGATAAACCCTCTGCAGTAAATTAAGGTCCTCTGAGTGTCCAGCCTGTCACAGACGGCAGGACCTACCTGACCCTGCCTGTCCCTGACATCCTTTGCCGATGGGCCTCTGCTCCTTGTCAGCTGCTGTATCTTGGTATTATCTTGGTAGTATCCTCTGGTGTCCAGAGTCTGCAACGGCAGCAAGAGCCTCACAAGTGCTAAGCAGAGCAGACAAAGAGCATCTTGGGCCCTGTGGCTTTGGCTATGCTCACAACTCCACAGCAAAGTTCACCTTTTTCCCCAGCTCACATTGCTGCAGAGAACCAAGCTGGTGACCTGCTCAAACCCCAGCCTGACTTTGAGCAGCTCACACCCTTCTTGCTCACTGTTACTCTATTTTCAACACCTCCAGGTCCATATAAATTCTAACCTTGTTCTACAACCAGCATACTTGCAGCCCCTCCCAGCCTGCAAAGTTCATCAGTGCACACATATTATTCCATCAAGAGGATGCCGAGATTTGCAGCCTGACTTGAACTCCCTCCAAATGTCCTGGGAAATATTATGGGCTGCAGGACAGCAGTGTGTTTTGAAAGGCAGGGAAGACTCACCTCCACTGGTGATGCTGTGCCCTGCTGGTTGTGGCCAAAGCCCTTCTTCCACCCCGGAGACTGCATCATTCGGTTCCCTTTGTTGTTACTGTCAAGCCTTGGGTCATAGTCACTGCAAAAGAACCAGAATCAATTGTCCAGTCTTGCAATGCTTCAAACACATGCCAGGGATTTCCAGTTCTGCCAATAGAACCTTCATTGACATTTCAGGCTCTCATGAGGGATATCCAAGTTTCTTGCCAGAAGCACATTGCCTAAGGAAACCACCATGGCGGATTCTGTGTGCAGGGCTCACACACCTCCGACTGCAAAATTTCTTGTCCCACCTCAGGGGGAAATACACCAGGGCACAGGAAATGAGCTCAGACTCCAAAATATTTACAGTGTAAGCAAAGCCAGGAGCCTTCCACACTTGTATTTCTTAATTAAAGTCTTAGCAACAGCAAGAAAGCAAAGTCTAATTCCTGCTGCTCTGTTAGACCTTTCCTTTCTCCCAGTGGCCAACAGATGCAGTGTTGATTCGGACACTCTTTCTCCCACCTCATTACTCATCCAAGACCATTAACCAAAAGCCACAGTTTTGAAACCTCTCAGCATAAAAGACTCTTCCTTCAGACAATTTCTACTTTCTGGCTGCTGGTGACACTGCACACAAACTGTTTTCGTTTACCTACAGCTATTCCAGGAAAACAGGGGAGAGAAGACGTGGATGTTTAAGCTGCAAGACACAGAGGAAAGGTCTCCTTCTGAGGTGCTGTGCCAGAAGAAAACAGGCACATAACCAGTTCTATCTTCAACACATGCCTGGCCGCTCCTCAGCCCACTGAACACGCGAGCTCACAGCAGGCAGGCCTGTCGAGAACTCCACACAGCACGCACTTCTTCCTCCACCTACTCTGAATGAGATGGAAACAGCTCCCAGCGTTCCTCTGAGTCAGGGAACAGATGAAACACAGCTTTGCTCTTTCTTTCAATGGCTAGATGCCAGGACAGGAGGGCAGCAAGTGCCTTAAGGACGAGGTGGATGGGAACAGATTGCATTCTGCTCTCTGTGTCCAGCCAGACACATTCAGACCCCCATCTCACCCCTCTAAGTACCAGGCAGCTTTTCTGTGCTCTGCCCTATACCCTTGTTTCCACCCCAGTCCTTTCCTGACCTCTATGAGATGTCCTGCAGTACAACAGGCTCACACTTTGAGGAACTCTGTCTCAGTCTGTCTGGCTGCTACTCCGCAGATCTACCCCATGAACAATGCCCAGCCTTGCTCTGCCAGCAGCACACATCTGACATCAGCATCCCCAAAGAGATCTAACCCATAACAGCCATTACCTCTCTGAGTCCCGGTCATATCTGAGTCGTTTCCTCTCTGGTGAATCCATCTGCTGGAATTTCTCTCTCCAGTCATTTCCTTTGTCTTTATGCCTCCCCTTCACAACAGAAAGAGCAAAATAAGTATGGGAGCTATGAAGGATTCAGCGCTGCAGGAGACTGCTCTGCATCCAGGTCTCATCTCCTCCCCAGCTGGCTGTAAGGCTGTCCTGGGGACTCAGACACTAAACGCTCACATCCCACAACACACTTGCTCTGTTCAGATGCCATCTGTTGGGCTGACCCAGACCTGTTGTTGCAGCCTTCCAGCTGCACCAGGGGCAGCTCTGTGACCTTCCAAACAGTGTGACAGGTACAGCTGCCCTGTCCCTGGCCAGGCATCAGCAGCCCATACACCCCACCAGTTTTAGATGGAAATTTGTGTCCCACTTAGCCCAGAGCCTGGTGCTGGCTTGCAGAACAATGAAACCACACTCAGACCCTTCTGTGAGGAACGAGATCTGCTCTTAGAAGTCACAGAACTACCTACAGGTCCCTGTGCAGAGTGAGCCTACAGTTCACTTTTGGGAGGCATCTGATGCCTGGTGCCTGCTGCTAAGTGGATGCCTGCTGATACCTGGTGCATAAGTGGAGGGTCTTCCTGGGACCACCACCCCCAAGTGCAGAAGCACAAGCAGCTGCCTGCTCACCACCACAGACGCACCTCACGCTCTCTCTTCTCCAAATATGCCAGTTCCTGCTCGGATCGTTTAATCTTCATGTGAATCTCTAGGTTTTGCTGGAAGGAGGAAGACAGAAGGCAGTGTCAAGCAGAGAATACAAGCTGTCAGGGTCATCTGCTCCACCCATAAGGAGCCCAGGTAAAGCAGCATGCTCTTGTACCTGCACTATACCAGGCACAGCAGCCTCTCCTGCAGCCCAGACTACCTGCTCCCCCACAGAGGCCTGGAGCCCTTCCTCCCTGCAGTAAGGAAGGCAACCAGTCCTATTTTAACCCATATGCAGCTTGGCTCTCCTAAAAGCAGGAGCTGAAAGGCAGCACAGAACATGGGGGTGCACGTGCCAAGTTCTTATCACTCTCACACTCGTGTGTGCCAGCACCCCACTTTCCCCAAGCCTTAGCTATCTCACTACAAAGCTTACAAAGTCACACCTTGATGTTACAGCACTCCCATGGCAGGAACAAGCAGTTCACACAATGCTTTGAACAGAGCTTTGGGGGAACTTTGCCTGCTACTGTGTCAACTCCAGCACAGCTCTTCCCACCCAACCACTGCATTTCCCCTGCAGCTCACAAAGCCAACAGCAGCCCCCAGCTTCCCCATACCTTGTGCAGGTTGGAAAGCTGCTGGTGCTTGATGAGCACTTCCTTGTTGGGAAACTGCCTCCTGCACAGCAGGCAGGCCAGCTTGTTCCAGTCAGTCAGCTTGTCGTCGCTGCCCTTGGCCTTGCGCGGCTGCTCCTCGCGCGGTGCCGGGGGGTGCGGGGGAGGCGGCAGCCACTGGGCCTGGGACTGCTCCTCCTCTTCCTCCTCCTCCTCGTTGTCGCTGTCTCCTCCATACTCTCCCAGAAGCCCTATCAGAGGGTTCACCACCTTGGGCTGAGGGAAGTGGAGAGAAGTGTGACAATTTGTAGCACCAAGCCTGCCAGGCCAGCAGGGCTTTGCTTCCCCAACCCATCTTCCCCGTGACTCCTGTCTCTGTTCCAGTCCACGAGGCAGAGTTGCTTCCCAGCAGCACAGGCAGGGAACAGAGAGGAGCTGGCTGGCTTCTTTCCCTTCACACCATGAGATGGAAGCCCTTCTGCTCTCTAGACAGGCCGTGCTTTGGTGCCAGGCTTTTCCAACTTGCCACACACCTGAGAGCACAAGAAGCCAACCGAGGCAGTGGCTGTTTGGCAGCGAGCTGCTATCACTCACTTCCTGTAGAAATCAGTGAGATTTGGCCTTCCTCAGCCTGGAGGTGGCTGGAAGAGTTTTCTGCCTTAGGACTCGTTGAGTGAGATACTGCTTGAATGCAGGTACCAAATTTCCCCATGCCAGAAGCCCACAAACAAGGTCAGACTTAAAAAACGAACCGCCTTCCATCCCCAGCACTCCCTCCTCTGTCATGAGAAACATCTCTGGCACCTCTGGCACTCACAGTTGCAGCTAGGCTGTGCTAAGCCTCCCTAGAACTGTATCCAGGCTCAAATAGGTCAAAATACAACCCTAAGGAGATACTTACTGGGGCTGCACTCTCTTCCTTTTTCACAGAAGGAGGTAAAGGTTTTTTAAAGACATCTTCTGCAGAGAACTTCTCCTCTCCAGTCTCAGTCTGAAACAGTCAAGATCAGGTGTTGAGATTGCCACAGCATGGAGTCTGAGCACACAACAGATAAGCACTCATTCAAAGAGGCCTCCAAGGAAACCAGGTGGTTGGCAGAAATGAGGTGGTGATTTTGGTGGGAGACATTCCCATTCTGGGGAATCCAGAGCTCTCCTGGAGCTGTACTCATGATTTCAGAGACAGCTGCAGCAGCTTACCGCGCTGTCCCAGCCCACCCCACTCTCATTCTCTGCTACCCTGTGATGCTGACAGTGGTCATGCCTCCTATCAGTGAGGGAGCTGGAGCAGGGCCAGGTCACATTTGAGCACCTGTGTGCACAAAGGACATGAAGACCAAGTTCAAAGCCACCTCCCCTGCCAGACAACACCATTTTTCTCTGCTGTGACTGTGGCACAGTATATGGCCAGGCTCAGCCAGCACAGCAGGGTTTCCAGGATCTTCTTTATCCTGGACAGAGGGCACCAGAGACTGCAGCCAGCACTGCAACAGGATGAGCCTGTGATACTCAGCTGTGTGCTCAGCAGCACAGACAGTAGGCTTGGATGAAGCTTCACTTTCACACATTTTACAGAGAACTGGGCTGGAGCCCTGGACAGGCTCCAATTTAGTGGCTCATGAGTTACTCACACTTGACCAAGGAAGACAAGTGTAACACCTTACCAGGCCTGTGCTCTCATCCTTCTTCACAGAGGGAGGCAATGGCTTTTTGAAGACATCTTCTGCAAAGAATCTCTCCTCTCCAGGCTCATTCTGAAAAATCCAAGACTGGGCATTAGGCCAGCAACAACACAGGTTGTCAGAGAGCACACAGTGCAGCCAGGAAGCCACTTCTGAGCATCCATGGAAACCAGGCAAGTGGGAAAAACGACAGAATGATTTCTACTGGAGATGCTTTTACCCTCCATTCAGACAGGACCATGCTTCTCATAGGTCAATGTCCCTGAAAGCCTCCATACCCAATGACTCCTTGGCTGCCTTGTTACCAGCCTCAGGGACAGCTACAGCCCTCAAGTCCCAGGTGCCCAGGACTGGTAATGCCACTGAGCATACTCAGACCAAGAGGCAAGGAAGAACACAAAGTTTCTGGCTTGGTGGCTAAATCACTTCTACCAATGCTCCTGGCATTCCTCAGGCCCTGTCAATATCACAGCCCTGGGCTGTGCTCAAACATGGCTTCAGGCAGCTACTCCCAACCAGCAGCTCCCACACTGGGATTTGCTTACTAGGAAGAGCAGTGAAAGGCACTGTCTTGGGACTGGGGGAGCAGAAACTGCAGTTAGGGGAGAGCTGAGTCTCCATCATCATCTGACTTGATGTGTTTAAATGTCTCTGCCAGTTTTTTCTTGTCTCTGTTACAATAGTTAGGTGCTTTCAGCAGCGTGAGTGAAACATGTCGCAGTTACCTGGATGTGTCTGAATCCTTCACCATAAGAAAGGGATGAGAAGCCCTGGATTTAATGTAAGGAGATAAAAATTTCAGGAACTTACTCCCTGACTGGATAACCACCATGTTCCTTTCTGGCTGCTGACCCCATTGTCTGCTCTCACTGTCCCTTCCTTTTTGAATCCTCTAATCACTCTCTATTTTCTAACCTGTCTTCCCTCAGCCTCCTGGCCTCAGGTCATTCTGATGCCTGGAGGGAGTTACCTTAGCAGAAGCACTTTTCCCTTTGTCCTTTTTGTCCCTGTTGTCCCTGCTGTGTGGCTCCTTCCTGTCACTTGTCCGTTCTTGGCTCCCGTGCTGCCGCCTCCTGCTCTCCGTCGGGGGTGGGGAGGGCTCCCGGTCTATGGTGACTTCCCTCTGAAAGAGGCATTTGGAGCAGGCTTAGCCCAACCCCTGCAGTCTTCTTACTGGGCTTCTTGTCCCTGCTGAGCTGGGGAGACTAGCACAGTAAGAAGGGACTGCAGAGGGCAAAGGCTTCAGAACTCTGCTGGGGCAGAAGACAGCTGAGCACAGCCAGGTCACCAGAGCACTGCCCTGCTCTCCCACAACATGGACATCCACAGAATCATGGAAACAAGATTATAGTTCCAGAAAATCTCTGCTGATGGCTCTTTTTTGGCATCCTTACAGCTATTGCTGGCTAGGTTGAGAAGCAGAGACCACAGATGAAAACAGAGCTCTGCTGTCCATTCTTTCTTACAGACAGTCACATATCACATGTCTACAGCAAAACTTAGCAATGATGCTCTGCCTGTAAGTCTACTCGAGCAAAAGCAGACCAAAAACCCTCTAATGGCAGGACTTCAGAGGCCAGAGGCAGCTACAGCTGGTTCAACACACAGCTAATGGGTTCCTAGCTTCTCATTAAGTTGGTATTTTGCAACGTGCATCCCTTTCACACAGGTCAGAAGACAGAGTGAAAGACACAAAGCTGCCTCTGTACTGCCCTATGCTGGCTTACCTTCAAAATCTGGCTGCAAAATCACTCCACAGAAAAGCAGTTTGTAAGGACATATTGCATGTAAAGCTTCCTTCCCATGCACTCACCTGAGTTCTGGGGTCATAGTATGTCCCAGCTATGGGATCATAGTAATTCCCAGTGTCAGGATCATAAATGTATGTGGACACATCTGATGGTGCTGAAGAGAGAGACAAGAGTTAGCACCACAGGCTTCCAAAAGCAGAACTTGGCTTTTACAAAGACAAAAGAATGAACAAACATCACATTGGTGAAAGGATCAAGAAGGGGAAAGATTTTTTTTTTCTCCTGTCAAGAGAGGTATGAGTATCTTCACATCACTTGACCTACATAATCTTTTCCTTAAGGAGTAAGAGGGGTGATAAGTTTTCCCAATTCTGGTTAGGACTCTGACAAAACTTCCACATCAAAACAAATTTACAGGAGCTGTGCTGAGATCACAAGACCACAACACTTGGTCATGAAATTCAGTAATTTCCCTAAGAATGGGGTAATGAGTATCTACATCCACCCACTCCTGTGAACAAGGAAAAGCTGTTCTCTCTCAATCCTGTTTAAAGTGATGACACTCCCCACATCCCTTCCACCCCATCAGTGCATGAAAGCTCCCGAGAAGAAAAGGGACTGAACTATTTCTACAGGAAAACCCAAAGGCCTTAAGGGTAGTAGGCCCATAATGTTAGGAAGGCTTCTCATTTCCAAAGTGTCCTTTGACAGACCTCTGAAATGCTATATATAAATCAGTAAAACAATCAGGAATGCTCTTCCAACTACTGGCATTGCTGCAGCAAGTGTATTTTCTTCTGTCTTCTCTAGTAACTGCCAAGCTGATTTTATCCCATCAGTTTTCCACAACAAGGAAAAAACAGGCAGCAAGTTTCCTTTATCTGCACGTAGTTTCGTACAGTGAGAATAGAGAGAAACACATCATCAGATAGGAAAATGTGACTAAACAAAGTTGGCAAAGGAACTCACAAGTGGGTGTAGCAAACAAACCTACTCTTAGCCTTTAAAAATATTTTTGGGCTGATTTCTACATGTCAGTGCCCTTTTAAGGAAGAAAAGTCTCCACAGTAGGAGTGAAGCAGAGTTTAACTTACACTGTGCTCTGGTGCGTCTCAGTGATTCGCCACCCCTCCTGTCCCTCATGCCCCTTCTGCCCTGGAGTAAGTGAACAACACAAACAGGTCAGAGACTCTTTAACAAACACATTGCTTCTCCTCCCTCTGACAGGCCCAAAGTTCAAGAGAAGGGCTCATTTAGCCATCCTAAACAGAGCACAAGCAGACATAGCTTTTCATCTACAGAGCACTGGACAGTGTCACAAAGCACGAGATCTCTGCAGAGAGGTGCTCACAGCAATCTGTATGGAAGCCTTCACCACATCCAGCATATGGGAAGAGTCTGTCATCAGTGAAATCGCTCTGTAAAGTGTGGCATCAAGTCACCCAGCCCAAAACTTCCTCCAGCAGCACTTCTATGCACATAATAAACAGTACGAGGGCAGAGCAGCAATGGGCACATTTGAGCATTATCACCCCATCTTCAAACGTGGTGAAACATGTTCTGCATTATGTCAGCAGCCCAAAGAGAAAAAGCCTAACACAGCCAGGCCATCACCCCCCAGTGCTCCCTCCCTTTAATCAACCTGCAGGGAAGCTGTGCAGACCTACCGGGCCATAGTAGGAATTGCCACCGTGCTCCCCATAGTCATTCCTGTTGAGATAAAGCTTGCAAGTTAATGGCAATTTGGTTTTACATTAACTTCAGTATATCCAAAATGATCAGCAGGACCAATAAAGGCAGAATGACCATCTCTTCTGGCCACATGTTGGGACTGTGTCCATCCCAGGAGACAGATTTAGCAAACCCCTGTCTCCACAAGAAATATGATTCTACTCTGCTGTGTCTACAAAGATGAATCTCTCCACAAGTTTTTTTAAAAAGCTGAAACCACTGATTCCTGCAGAACAGGATTTGATGGCTGGACAACAAGATGCATAATGATCACTAATCCCATTCTGCTCCATCACTGAAGCTTCTTCAAGCTTCATTGCCTTCACTTCTCCAACACATTTTTTGGTTGTAGGAACATCTGTGCTAACTCCCATGCCAAACTTTAAGCACCTGCTCTGACAACAGGGCTCTACCCTCATGGCACGGCACATGAAGGACAAGCCCACTGCCTCATCTGTCTGTACCTTCTCCTCCCTGTAGCAAGATTCACTTCCAGCGTACGCCCATCAATGCAGATCGGGGGATCCAGGTTCTGCAGTATCTTTAGCAACCTCAGTGCCTCCTGTAAAAAGAAAAAGAATGTCACTTTCCATGAGAAGGAAACAGCACGTTATCCAAATCCAGTCTGCCTGAAAGGAATGTTTTGTGCTCAGTAGGAGAAGAAAAACAACATGAAATATTAGTCTGTCAATGAAGGGTATCTAGGATGTGACAAAAGGGATAAATGCAACATGAGGTTCTCTGCTTGTCCTATGACCACTTACAGCAGCCAGCTGGGGACAGCATTCTCCAAGGGCTGCCAGACAGTGCAGCACTGTGGCTGCTGCTGTCCCAGTGGTAAACACCCTCTGGACCAACATCAAAGAACAGCTATGGAGGCTGGGAGCCACCCAGACACAGAAAACGTGAACCCTCCAACATGAGATGGTCTGTTAATTGAGATTCTTGCCTTCTACAAACAAAAACGATTGGATTCAAGTTCTCTGCAAACAAAATACCTATGCAAGAAGTGTTCAAGTCTAGAGTGTCTAAAAAGCAATGTACTGAAGCGAGAAACTCAGTGTCACAGCTTGTGACAACAATCAATCTTTGACTCCTAAAGCCAGAGGAAACAGCTGTACCAGCAATTCCTGTACCTGGTCAGACAAGCAGAGGAGAGGACTCTCTCCAGCACAGCAACCTCACAAGTAGAGTGATTTCTTCTGTTTCAGTGGTTTCTCTATTTCTACAGATATCAGAAGCCAACAGAGGGAGCACATGAAAGCAGAGAACTACTTACAGCATGAGATTCCAGCTCGATGAAGCCATAGGTCTGCCCCATCCGCCCGGCCTTGTTCTTCATGATGCGCACGCTGGACGTGGACAGACGCACGTAGGGAGCCAGGAGCTCCACGATCACCTCCGGGGGGGTGAACCGAGTGATTCGCTTCAGCATAATTGCTGAGAGACACCAGCAGGGAGGTGGCCCGGGAAGAAAACGTAGTGAAAAAAAGGTAATTTAGGACCAAGTTTACTGTGACTAAACTCACTCAGAGCACTCAAGGCTTCTTGCAGTTGTGTCTCAAAGCCATTGCTTTTTTCTCTCCACTTTGCAAGATGCTCCAGTTACCGCCTTCAATTGCTAACCTTTCCTTCCCAGAAAACAGAGTAGAAAGCAGCCCCTTCTCAGAGCTCAGCCCAGGGTAACTGCTGGCCCAAAAGATTTTTGAAGCTGTGCCAAGTTAACTGCACCACCCTAAAGCCAGCTCAGCCTGAATTAATTTTCCTAAAGGCAATTTGTCAGCACCTTCGGAGCTGGACAGCCCTCCATTACTCTATGCCATGGATTTGCACAACACAGAAATAGCCTCCAGAGGTTTTAGTGAAATGCTGCCCTTTCTGCAGACAGCCTCGTGGAGTGCAAGCAAGAGGAATCCAAAACTGGTCTTTGTGTCACTCACTTCTGCTTCCTCCACCATCTGGTGGTGTGGCTTCCTCTGCTTCCCTCTGAGAGGGCGGCTCCTGGTGCCGGTCCATGTCCCTTCTCTTCTCCTGTGAAGGCCGACGCTCTCTCCCTTCCTCTCTCTTCCTTGGCTCCTGTTCCTGAGGCTGACATTCCTGCTGTGGGGCAGGAACTGAGGGCTGGAGAGGCTGCTTTGGAGATCCTGGTTGACCTGACAATTCTTGCTCAGGTGTTTCAAGCTTTGTCTCTGCTATTAGAGAGGAGAAATGAACTGGTTTCACATAAGAATGTTTTGGCAGGTATGTTTTTTCTCCTATTTTCTGGCCCTTGCAGCAGTGCTCCTTATAAAAGGCCAACCTGTATGCATGTTGCATTATCCACTGCTGTAACACTTGGCAGACACAAGGTTTGTTCAGGTACTGTCATCCCTCCATTGCCTTGTTTTGTGTTGGGTTGCTTTACATGATTTTTCTGGTCAGAGACAAGAGGCTTTTTGGGCTCTTTTTAGGATTGGCTCTTGTCTGAACAAACAAGAATCAGGGATGGATTTAGACACATTCCTTCCATGTCCAGGACAACCTATATGGCAGTGATATCTTTACTATCTATGATGTATTCCTGATCATCCACAGGCAAGCAGTACCAACTAGTAACTTCTCACCCTGTTTATATGCTAGAGGAGAACTGGGTTCAGACCCCCCTGAGACCATTGAGTGGAACACATCCGTAATACAGTCACAGATTTTATCAGGTGTCTACTGATCACAGCTGAGGCAGAAACAATGTGGGAACACCCTGTCCCCCCAGTCTAGCTATGCCATTCAGAGAACATAAACCCCAACAAGTTTCTGTGCTTGAAGGCCTCTGAATGGCCTGGCTTCACAGCAAAAGAGATCCTTACCTGAGCTTCTAACACTGCTGGAAAGAGAAGCCAAATCTGTGAGGCTGCAAAGGCAGATACCACCAGCCTGGCACCTGCTGCTGAAGCCTCTTCCCACAAAGAGAAGCAAATGAGGGTGCAAGATGTGGCAGTGAAGCTTCCCTCTTTAATGGCCCTGAGAGCAACTCCCTGCTCTCATTTGGTTTGGTTTGGGCAGCATGGCAGAACACACAACGATTTTGCACACAGCTGTTGAGAAAGCTGCACAGTGCCTTGCTTGGCTGCCAGCACAGCTCACCTTAGACAGGTGTACTCATTTGTCTGCAGTTTGTAGAGTGCAGAGTTTTGTCTACAGAACCTCATGTAAAATTTGCACATGAAACCAGTTTGCACCTGCAGCTATGAAAACTGCCTGTGCAAATCACACAGACATGAGCACAACCCTAGAGATGGGGAGGGCAATTCTCTTACTGAATTCTTGCTCAGCTGATGTGTCCTCTCCCTCAGCACCACCTCTGGACTCTGGGCCCGCTCTGCTCCCTGTAAGAGAGGCACTTAAGTCCATGTCACACCCATCAGTCACAAAGCAAGCCAGAACTTGTACAAAGCTGCAATAACCACTGTAAGTGCCTAGAGAGTTGCTTTGTTTCACCCAGTCATAGAGAGGTTACCTCATAGCACCCTTTCCCAAGAAAAGCAGGTCAGTAAGAAGCACTCATCACAATCTGTCTTCACAGCAGCTTAAAGGCTCTGTTTAATTTGTTCCTGGGCAGTTTCATTACAACCCACAGCTGCATTGGGCCAGCTGTGTCAATTTTGCCTTCACAGCACTGATGGAAGAGCCACAGAGCATGGAAAGCACAACCACAGGGCCAGTGCTTCAGTAAACAGAGATTTATCTGTGCATCAGCAGTTGATGTACTGCCCTTCTCCCTGGGGCAATACATAGAAGTCTGCTCAAAGATACAGAGTCAAGGCTTCAACAGTGGCTGGAATGCACAGGCAGTGCCAGAGGAGGGTGGAGGACTCACTTGTGGCCCTGCAGCCCCTGGTGCTGCACCCAGGGGTGAGGAAGGTGGGCACAGCTATCATCCCAAAGAAATCAGTTCCTCAAGGAAGCATGTTTTGGCTCTTGTGCCCTCCCACCTCAGGAATCAGAGGTGCTGGTGGGGTGAGGAGAAGCTTCTGGAGAAGTCCTCTCATGCATTTTTTTACAGCCAGTAAGGTGAGTTCAGCAATTCCAATCCTGGATTCACCTCTAATCTCCTCTCCCAAGAACAAGTGATAGGACAAATGGAGATAGTCTCAAGCTGCCCTGGGGGAAGTTTAGATTAGATATTAGGGAAATTTTCTTGACCAAAGGGGTGGTCAAGCATTGGAACAGGCTGCCCTGGGAAGTGGTAGAATTACCATCTCTGGAAAAAAAGTGTGGGTGTGGTGCTTAGAGACATGGGTTACTGGTGGGCTTGGCAATGATGGGTTAATGGTTGGACTTGACTTCAGAGGCATTTTCCAACCTTAATGATTCCATGATTCTGTGATCCTAATCTCAGAGTCTCAGAAGTGATGCAAATCTGAGAGGCTCTGAGTGACACTAAAACCATGCAGCTGCATCTCCCAAGGAGGGTGGGTTGAGGGGAAGCCACCTCACCTACAGTGAGGCAGTCCCAGAGGACACACAGCTGTAACTCCCTGGATGAAAGGACAATACCAGACAATAGAAGGGAAAGGCTGTGGGCAGTAAGACACTTCTCCATCAAGCCTCACAGCAACCCGTTGCATGTAACATCTTTAGTGTGAACAGGCAAAAAGGGTCTAAGTGAAGCAAAACTAACAATCCTCTAGCTAGTCCAGCTAGACTAGCTCAGCTAGTCCACCAACAGGGATGCCATGGGAAACCAGAAGAGAAACTTACTTGTCCAGGGTAGATGAAACTTTTAACCGACCAAGCTCAGGGGACCAGATATACTCACCATCTCTTGGGAGCTTGCAATAGGAACAGGAAGATCTGTAGCCCACAGTACACACCTTACACTGTAATGGAAGATGGACAGCATGAGGAAGCTGTGTTTTGAAGGCAGTGGGTACAACCTGCTCCAGAATTCCAGACTCTGCAGCGTGCTTTCAGAAAGTAGCAGCCATGAAAAAGTTACAGTGATGGGAAATGGCAGCAGGGGCATTTGCTGGAACTGCAGGTAAATGCTCATATGACTCACAGCTGGGTTTGCCTTGGGCTTTCACACAACTTCTGAGCACATATTTATTCACTAGTCCTTGAGATGGGACTCTTACCCCTCTCAAGTGATGCTGGATCGAAAGCTCCCTGCTAGACATAGTGTTGATTCAAAGGGTCCAAAGTTACCTTGGCATTCTCTAACCTGAACTCAGCCCTCAAGCAGTGACCAAGTCCTTATCTGAGCTGAACAGTAGATACTGATGTAATTTGGAGAGTAAATGATGAGGTGCCTGCTAACCAAGAGGCAGAGCTGTACAGGCTTGGATGGTTATCCCACCTAGAGCCACTGTGGGGAGAGCCAACTGCCCCATTTTCACAGCTCTCTCCAAACACAGCACTCCTGACTTCCTCCTTAAGCTCTCTGCAAACGCATTGCTTTTGTTTCACAGCAATTTCCTCCTGTGACTGAAGCCTTCTGGATGCTCTGGGGCACAAGAAAGCTCCTTCAGGCCATGGCTACAGACAGCAACAGTGGGGACATACAGTGCAGTCACCTCAGTGCACTGAGAGCTGCTTGAAACCACTGCTTGAAACTTGTGTCTCCACCTCTGGAGGGCTGCAAGCAGAGATGAGGCATGGAGCAACAGCTCTGCTTGCAGCTGAGTGCACGCAGTCAGCTGGATGAGGGTCTCTGTAGCCCAGGGTGATCCAGTGGTCAAGGTGGGACTCTAATTAGAGCCAATCCCTTCATGTCTTGCTGTAACCTCTCAGCCTGTAGTCAGTGGGAATGCAGACAACAATCCTGCCCTTTCTCCAGCAATCACCTCCAGCCTGCTGCAGCCACAAGTTCCTGTATCTGGGAGAACCTCAGGGAGGGCACAGGAACAAACTGACCCTTGAGCAACTGTGCTTTCCCAGTTCCAGCTGGCTTGGCTCATGCTGCCTAGACTTGGATCCATTTCCATGCTTCCTTCCCTGCTGCACTTACTACAGTCACAGCTAGACCACAGGTTCCTGTGTGAGGCAGAGGGGCGGTTACACACATGAACCAGAGCAAAGCTGTTCCATTCCAGTTGGCAGAATCACAGTCTTATCGTGGTTTTTAAGGAGAAGGGATCCACATGCTATTTTCCCCACATTTTAAAAGGGAACCACTGCATAGAGACAAGGCTGGCTACCTGTACCAGAGCAACATGCACGCAGAGGTGGGACCAAAACCAAAAGCACAGCTTAGAAGGGGCAAGAGCTTCAGGGCAGGTATTAATTACTCTGAGCTTACTTTGGCCAACAAGCAAATATCTAAGGCTCCTCTGAGCTGCCACTGCCACGAGTGCCAGCAGGGGAAGCACAGCACAGCTCTGAGCACATACTTACACGTTTGCAGCGCCAAAACTCTGGGCATGGAGTGTATTCAAGGGTCACCTCTTTGCCACCGATGGTAAGAGTTCCCTGTTGAGACAAGGGGGTAAATGACAAACGTGCCCAGCACACGCAGGTTACTCAGAGGCAAAGAAAGGGGTGGAAGCTCTGGTTCCTAAAGGTTTTGCAAGTGAAACAGGGTGAAAGGGGGAGGAAGTCTCCCAGTTCAGTTAGCTGGAGCTTTGCCATGGAAGTGGGAGGGAAACAGCCTGTGCTCTAGCATGGGGCTACAAGGCTGTGTTAGCTAGCTCCAGAGGAACCAGGCAGGAGAGGCCTTGCCACCTCCCAGGAAGAGCAGAGACAAATAACTAGAGTGGGAAACTGCTTTAACCTGCTTTAGTCCAGGAGCTTGCAAGGGGCAGCTGGACAGACTCCCTCACGCCAGCCACCAGGCTGGCCTCAAGGCAGCTACTCGAGGAGGAATGTGTGGAAAAATCCTCTCAGGTGAGAGAATTTTCATACTTGGGTTAGTCTTCATGCCAGACATGAAACCATGGCTTTTCTTCAGAGAAATACACCAGAAATCTGCCACTGGCCCTGCAGCCAGCAGAGCCACCTCTCTGCAGCCAGCCCTTCCTTGCCAAGGCTGGCCTCGAGCACCTGAGCAGCAGTACCTGAGGGCCTCCGCTGCCCACAGATCCACTGCTTCCAGATCCACAAGTGATGCTTTGGAGATGTGCCAACACACCCACGAGCTCTGCTGAAATGCAGATAAAATGGGTCGTAGGTACAAGTCCCCTGGCTCCTGCCTGGAGCAGCAATGATTCCTGGTGGCTCCCATCTGCCATGGACAACAGGCCATGCCTGGGCACGCAGGATGCAGGCAGGCCAAGTCACAGATGCACACAGCCATGAGACATCTCCTGTCAATGGAGGGACTGCCAGGCCATGCAGCCAATTCCAGTGCCCAATACCACAGTTTGAGACTCAGTATCAATAAAGAGAACCAGACCCAGGTCTCCCAAGTCCCAGGAGAGCAGCTGCCTGACAGCACAGACAAATGTCAGGGAGCTGTAAGCGGTCCCAGCCTATTTTGGGGACCTCTGCTGAGTCAGAAGTTTCCCAGGTACTCTGACCCAGTAGCCTCACCATGCAAAAACCCCCAGTACAAACCAGGAACACGAGAAAACAAGTTCCCAGAGTTATTATTCCGAAGTCATGATACACCCATGCATAAACTGCTCTGCAGAACGTGAGGGAGATGCTAGGGGATATGCAAAGTGGGAGTGAAGAGTTCATAGGAGGGAATCACTGAGTGGCAGTACAACAATCCTTTAACTCCTACGAAAGAACAAAGCAGGGTTCCACCACCTCCCCTCTTCACATCCTGCCTTTTATAAACCAAAGCCATCCTTTCCTACCAGGCCTATGTTGAACACTTTGAGGGGTCCCTTTCTGCCACCCAGCTGCTCAAGCACTGCTTTCCAACACGGATTTGCCCTTGCCTGACAGAAAGCTGAGCCATTATTGGACCTTTCTGAAGGCTGGTGTGTGCACCCAGAGCACACTGCTGCATCTTTGGAGAATCTGCTCAGGGTCTGTTCACAGCAGGGAGCATTGCTCACTTTACCTGTCTACAAGAGGCTTTGCACCTTCCTTAAGGCACGTGAGGAAACACAAGTGAGAAAGGGAAGCGGAAATCAAGGCTGTCCCACTGGAAATGTTGGTCCTGAGACAGACATGCTCCCTCTCCCAAGCAGGGTACCCACCACATCCCAGCACACACAAGAGATGGGCAGTGCCAGGAGTAGGCTAGAAATGCCTGTAGGTGCCTCAGGACACAATGAGCAGAGGCAGGAGGAGAAGGCAGGGTGCACATCTTCATGAGCCCAGGGAAGTCCTTGGGAACAGCAGCCCCTCAGCAGGCAGCTGCAGCCCTGCCTACGAGCTTAGAAAACAAAAAACTTGATTAGAAAACATCTCCTCTGGCAGGGGCAATCCATCACAGAGCTTCGTTCTTCTACCAGCCATTGAGGACAAACCTTGCCAAAAAGCCTTAAGATTATTTTTGGTTTTATGGAAAATGGTATTTAAGTGCATGTTGTGCTGGTGGTGCTGGTCCCTTCAGCAAATTCCATTTTCGGAGACTGCAGAAAGTGTCACTTGCATAATTAATCCCTTATTTCCCTAACACCCTGCTGATTGCCTGCTCACTTTTTCAGCAAGATCTCTCTTACTGATTTCTTCTTGATAAAATAATTTTCAAGGTTGCAATCATCATTTAACTCTCCAAAATGAGTCTTTCACTTAGGACACACATTGTCAGGATTCAATGGCTTTGAATTCCTCATTCTCCCATTTGGTTAATAGATTCCATCACAAATATTTTCAGAACCTTTATTTCCACCCTAGTGCCTGTCTCTGCCTACTCTTCCTCATCTAGATCTTCCTTTACTGTGCAAAAATTTTTGGACAATACTCTAAATTTCAGTCCAGTTGAACAGATTTCAATTGAGCAAATCTTGGTGAAAAGACAAAGATTTTCTGAAAATTTCAGGGAACAGTGCTAGAGGGGAAAAAAATGGTAAGCTTAAAGTATGCCACATATTGTGTCTGGCACCATATCTCTTCCACATTCAGGCATTTTATCCTGGTCTTCTTCACCAACCTGTACTATGTCTGTTAATTCCTCTGTATTTTTAATACCCTGTACTTCAGAGCAGCTTGGCTTTTTCTAAGTCAGAGTGAAACCGAAATGTCTCTCTGGTCTTCCCAGTCAGGAACCTCCCCCTCATAACTAGCAGTAAACACAGAGTTGACTCACCAGTGAAGGGTTTAAAAGGCAGCACAGCTTTGCAGTACTAGGACAGCAAGCTCTCAGCCATGGAAATGCCCAGATTTCCAAGGGCATGAACAGATTCTACGGTTTTCTGAATCGCCAAATTCATCAAAACAGAGCATCAGGACTTTACTGCTGGGAGCAATGATTTGTGGTACTGGTTTGATACCTTTCAAACACAGTTATTATACATGGATTTTTTTGCTTAGAGGTCATTGGAGATGCAACACTGAATTCTAATCTAAGTGATACAATTCAGTCCCAGTCAGTTCAGCTACTAAAAAATCTGCCCTATGGCCAAGTATGTAAATACTCCTGTCAGCAGACTGATCCACAGAGCAACCCTACCATGAGATGGTCCTAGAGAGCTGTGCCAGGAAACCATAAAGCCTGTTTGCAGAGAGCACACACAGCACAGCCATGTCTCAAAGCTCCTCTCTGAGCAGGGACAAACCCCACAGGACCAGGTTGCTTTTACAGAGGGAAAGAAAAAGGAGAAAATCCCTTAGCCACAATATCCACAGGTGATGCAATCCTTGAAAAAGCACTTTGGAGACTGTGTCAGCAGGGCACAGGGCTTCAGCAACAAAGCTAGCTTCACTACAGCAGTTTCCAAGCTATTTGTTCCTGAAAAAAGCACTAAAGAACACCAGGAAGGTAGGCCTACCTGTGAGAAAAAAGCCAGACCACACCCTAGGACACATCATGCCCACTTTTGAAGCTGGGTTTAGCTCACCTCTAGTTTACCCTGTTTGTAACAGCACTGCTCTGCACAGAGCCCAGCCTGGCTCTGCAGGTACATGAGCACTGAGCACTCTGATCCCACTTCCTAGGGAAGCTATGGAGCAACTGCCAGGGCCAGGAGACAGCCTGCTGCAGGTCAGGCACTGCACAAGCCACCGCTTCAGCTGCTTGTCTGTCAATTAGCATTTACAGTTAGCACACTGGGATTTTTCATGCTTGTTGACAGCCTTTTAATTATGATGACTGGGGGTTGAGGAGGGGGAGAACTTGCCAAAAAAGTATCTCTTTGCTCTCAAGACTGAGATGACAGAATACAAATCATCAGTGTCAAAGATTTGCTAACTGTTTCTCTGAAAAAAAATTAGAGCATCCAAGAGTGACCTAGAAAACTGGAAATGTGGAAGGAGAGCTCTCGGACATGGCCACTCCCCCAAATCAGACCAGGCTTCTGCTTTAACTGAATCTATCCAAACACTAAAACCTTCAGTAAAATTTCACTTTGGAGCCTCCACACAATGAGCTGACAGCGTTCCAAGTATTCCACCCCACAGGTTCCTGGCTTGGCAGCTACAGCTGGGACGGTGAAACCGCACGGAGATGTGGATGCAGCAACCAACACCACCATGGACTGCTGCAGAGGAATGTGCTTCCCCTCTCCCAGGGGGGTGGCAACAGCCATCCATCCAGGATGCCACTACCCCTGGTCACAAGGAAGGCCATGAGTGCCTGAGTGGAACAGCAATTGTCAGTCTCACCTTTACAGATGACACACCTAGGGCGGCACACATCAGTTTTGGAACAGAACCAAGGCTCAGCTACCAAGCACTCAAATCCACAAGGATTAATAAGCCAAACTTTCCTTCTTGGCTACAACCCCAAGGCAGTGCAGGAGGTGCCTACACCACCTTCACACCCCCTTTAGCAGCTGGCTCATGCACAAACCAAATACCACGTCAGCTAATTATTTCCTCATATTGTTTGTGGTCTGATTACATGGAAAATATCTGTACCATGAACTGAAAGCTTCAGGTATCCTTCTTGCTGAGTAATAACCAAGCTGGAAGACTCATGTGGTTCAATATGGTAAAAATTAACTGAAAATACCATTTGTAAACAGATAAAAAATTGCATATGAAGATTGTGACAAAAGAATGCTTACAGACAGCTTAGCAAAGCAGTCACATTAACATACCAGAACTAACCTTGTTTATATGACATTAATTCAGCCCTCTTATGCATATTTACTATAATTAGGATGGTTATTCAAAAATCAGTATACATCCGTCATTTAAAAATTATTTAAAATAATTAACGACAAGTGTTTATTGCCTTGGGAATGCTCAGACACTACCCCAGGTGGCAGTCTGGGAATGCAGTGGATGCCTCTGGTTCCAGCAGCACTTCCCAGAATAAAAAGCTCTTACCATCCTCAGGGTATATTCCAGCCCTGGCCTCCAAATGCACTGGAGAAAAGGGGCGGACAGCATAAGCCAGGTGATCTAAACTGCAAATCAGAATGCTTTCAGGTTCTGCTCCTATTTGAGTATGGATTAGAAATGCAGATTTAACAACCCCCAACCACCACACAATGCAAGTTATGTAATGGCACCCTATTCCACTGGCATGCACCATGCAGAGGCTGAGTGGGAGCTGGCAGGGAGAGCACAGAGTTCTCTCCCTGACAGGATTCACCTTCAAATTAGGCAGGCAGGTGAGGTCAAACACCCAAAGTCTCCCTAACTATCCCCAGCTGCTCATGGAATTGAGGAGGCAGCACCTTCCTGGGACAAAGCAGAGGGTCAACACCTGGGAGGATAAGAGAGCACCTGCATATATTTCAGAACAAGATCATGTCAGCCATAGAAAATGGTTTCTCATCCCCTGTTTTCCATATGCTGAAGTTTTTATCTCCAAACTCATCAGCAGCTGCTGTACAAGGGACTCAACTGTACAGAGCAACAGGCAGTACATCTGCTTACCTCTGACAAAAAGCAGATGAGAATAGCTGTGAACCCACAAGCCACAATCCATCTGTATGTTAGATGGAACAGTTAGAAACAGAAAATGGAGGGTGACATGGAGCTGAAGAAACAAGAGCAACCCAGGCTGCTGCAGGGGACTGCAGCAATCTGGCATTTCCTACAGCAAGAGTAACTACAAGCCAATTCCTCATGAGGTGGGATTTTCCTCAGGGTGCTCAGCCTATTTCTCCAGCTCTCAAACCAGTTGCAGCTCAGGGATTTCTTTTTATTGGCCTGATCTAGCAGTATGTCCAGCACTCTACTGCTAAGTGGCTGACAGCCAAGGCAGAAGATTCAAGATAGACAGGGGAAAAGGATGGTTTGAAAAGTGGTGGATCCCTGAGGAATTGTTACATCACCAAATTGATCCAAGCAACTTTGCTGTGTACTATTATTACAGATTTCCATCAAGACTAACACCGAGATGACAACTGACAACATAAACACTCTGTTAGTGGTCACCCAAAAAGCAGGATATCTGGCCCTTGGGCATCAGAGATGCTACAGAGCTGAAGGGCATGTGGCATCACCTTGAAGCATTTAGCAGTAAAGCATTTATTTCAAGTGATCCAAGGTTCACCAGCATGGCATGCTCAGGGCTCTTGGTCTTCAAGGTCGGGGGAGGCCTGAGAGTGAGAGCCTAAAGCTATCACCATCCATCCTGAGTTGACAGAACACTGCTTCAGGCACACCACTGATGGGCATATTAAACAAAACTGGCACTAACAGAACTGAGGCATTAGGAAGATAACTGAGAGAGTCCCAAAGATTCAGTAGCTAAATGTAACAGATTAAGATGCTATATAAGGATTATTTTATCCCAGATAGCTCCTGGTACCTCTTTTTCAAAGTCCTTTTATTCAAAACCCCTTACCCACTAGCACTGGGACCATCCACCATGCCACACAAGCTTCTATATCTTCTTGCTCCCTCCCCAGGCCTCCCTTCCTGCCTGGTATCCAGGCCATTCGTCCTTCAGCAGAAGGTGCCAGTCTGCATCCTTTAAGTACCTTATTTCCACAGACACCCCAGCTAGCCTGCTAAGACACCTCCAGTTTTCTTCCTACGGTTTCTAAATTCCCTGGATACCAGCCATACTCTTTTTAAGCAAGACCCAGTATCTTTCTACAGCTCACCTCCCCCCACTGATATCCTTTTCGCAAATACACACAGTAATTGCTTTTCAGACTATGCCAGCTCTCTACATTTTAATGCCTGAATTTTGAACTCCAATTCAGCTCCCAGTTAGGACTCTCAAAGTGCTTATCTTTTAAACACAGCATTTGCTTTGCCTGTCAGAGCTCTCAGCCCTGCTCTGAGAGCACCAGAACGGTGGGCACAGGCAAGCTCCCAGTTACGGCTCCAGGAAGGATAACAGCGATGTGCCGTAGCTGGGGAAAACACACAATGTGCTCAGGACCTCACATGCTCAAGGGCCAGCTTTGGGCAGCAGGTGATAGGAATAGCTTCTGCATTTCACCCTTTAAGTAGATTTCAACACATCTGAAAGTTTTCTTTGATCCAGCAAAGCCAAGTGGACTTTCACCTGCCACTCAAGGCCCTAATGCATCTCTGCCTGGCTAATGCCGACCTCCAATTCCCTCGCTCCTCTGAAGAGAGCACCTTTGCAGATCAGCTTATAGGATCACTGGGAAAAAAAAAAAAAAAAAAAAAAAAAAGTGGAAATTTTAAAATGAAAGCCTTTCCTTTACAGCATGAAGGAGTCAGAAGAAGATTTCTAGAGTCCAGACAGTGAGGATCTGGGGACAACAGCTCAAAGAGGGGCAAGTTCTGTGCTCTGGTGTTACTGGCTGTGCTTCCACTCCACAGCTAAAGAGAAGCATGGATGGTTAAGGCCATATAACGAGGTAAGGGGAGGAGGCCATGCATGTGAGTTTCTTTAACAGCTGGACATGATCCTAAAGGTCTTTTCCAACCTAAATTATTCTAAGCCAAACATGCACTTTCATGCTCAGAAAAGTATCAGTCAGGTTGAATCCTCTATTTGAAAAGTATACTTAAACTATCCAAACTTAAGACTATTTAAATATTTAGCATATTGAATACCATTATTCATAGATGACTCTAGGGAAGGATCCACATGGCTCTGCCTCATCAATATTCCTTGACTTATCACGGGCTACTGCATGGACAATGTCTGAACAACAGCTGCTTCACAGACCCCCTTCTCTCCCAACACAGGAACTTCTCTCTCCAAAATGCTGCTCTACTGCCTGGACATATTTCTCTCTCTCTTTTTTTTTTTTTTTTTACATGGCCACCTTTTCCCTCAAAGGTTATCTCATGCCATCTCACTGTTAAACAATATAAAGCTTAAGCACATTAGCACAAAGAACTAATCCAGTCCAGGACCTTCCTGTGCACCTCCCTCAGGGATACTTTACAATTAGCAATGGCCATAAGGAAGCTGGGAAACAATGAGGAAACACCCAGCACCTTAATCATAGGTTTGAAGCACAAATATCAAAACCCTAAAGAGCAATCCCAATACAAAATCATGGTGGGAAAAAAGTCAGGCTGGAAAGCACTGCCTTAAAGGGGTAAATTTATTGCTAGACAATTCAAGCTGTTTAATTAAGCATTTGAAGGCCTCACACACAAACAACACATGTTCTTCTACTGGAGCATGTACCTATGGGATTACACACCAATTCCAACACCTGCATAGTGATCAGAACTCAGGGTGTTCTGTGCAGCAGCAATCGTTTGCTAAGAACACACCAACTGTAATGGGGCAGGGTGTGCTCCAGAGGCTCCTCCAGACACGGCTCCAAACTCCGCTCTTAGACACTGGGAGCCTTCCCTGGCAGTGCCTTCTCTGCAGCCACTGCTCAGGCAAGGTCCCTGCAAGAGAGTCTCTGCTGAAAGGAAAAGACCCAAAAACCCTGGGAAGAGGAAGTACCTCTGAAGAAAAGAGGGTTTTATTCTTAGAGACATCATTTCTCAATATTCCTAAATTCTCAGTGTCAGACACTGCCTCCCACAGGATAAGAGCCCAGCCATTTGCCACCAGCAGTGCAACACTTACCTGTGTCATCCCAGTGATGATTCCCAGCACATCATTGTGACCTTAAGGTGGCCTGTCCAAAACCTATATCCATATCCTTAATGGTCACACCTGGACAGAACCTCAAGGCAGCTGGCCCATCCTCAGGCTGGCACCTGTACAGATTTCTGTGTCTGAGCAGAGGCTGCCTCCTGAGCTCTTCTTAGGAGTTGATTTGGAAAACAGCTGCTTAAACCTCTTGGGTCAGTATGTGTCAAGAAACTTGACACAGCATGAGAACAGTTATCCAAGCCCTATTGAGGGAAATGATTTTCCCTGCAAGCCTGGCTTGGATGTGATGTAACACTAGTGGGTGTCACAGCTCCCTGTGGGACCCAGCACCTCTTCCTTTTTCAGGGCACTGAAGTTTAAGAGGTTCATTCAGGCAACTGCACTGTGATAAGTCCAGAGGTAAATTCAGATCGTTCCTTCCTGGTCAGTTCCCAGAACTACTGAAAAAAGGAATTCAGTGCCTTGTCAGGGTGCAGAAGCAGTGACTCTCCAGGCTCCAAGGCTCTGCTGGTGACCTCAGCTCTCTGGGAGAGTGGAGCCACAGAGGTGAGTGTGCAGGACAGCAGTCCCTCTGATAACCCTGACACCAAAGAAGGAAAAGAGCACAGTTCCCTGTTCTGTCAGAATTGCCTCAGCATGGCTGAATTCCTGAGGGATTGGGAAGGGGAAATAGCATGCACAGACACATCTTTTAACTGTCAGTTAAACTGCACAGTAACGAGTGGCTCAGATATTGTCATTTGAACCCCTTGTGGGACTTTAATACCTGGGGATTTAATACCTGGTGGCTCAGGACAGAGACTGGCCTGCGCAGATTGAGGGCAGCCAAGCACAGGGTACTGCCTGCAGCTCCCTGTGTGTTGCTCAGCTCTCTGCAGCAAGCACTGGAGCACCAGAGAGGTGATGCTTTCAGCTGCTCCTCTTAGAACCAGATGGATCAATCATCTGCCTGTCATTAGGAGGTATCTGTGAAACTTTCTGGAATTCACCTCTTACACTTAGTGATGTGCCCAGTACACACTGGAAGGAAGAAAAAGAGCTGAGCTGAGTTAACAGAATGGACAGAGAAGGCAGCAGTGGCAGTGGATACACCAGTTCCACATGAACCAGTCACAGAACAACAGCCTGCCAGGGGGAAAAAATCCAAACCACCTCAGCACTCCTCTCCAGTGATATCACAGGTTGGGAAGAATCAATCAGGCTTTCAAAAACTTAGGGCTATAAACAGTGAAACACCTTAGTCATCATATCATTAATGTACAGCTTTGCACCGTGAGAAAGCTTCTTAGTGAGACTTCTCAACCTGGTATTAAGTGTATGAAAATACATCTTGGGATTCTTAAGACTTAAAATTACTTTCTCTGTTAAATCTGCTCCTGAGATCCTTGATGGAAAAGTACGTCAAATGTTTGCTTGGGCTTTAAATGCCATTCTGGCTCAAATCTGGCTCATGAAGCCCATCTGAATATTGCTAATTTCCTGGTTAGACATGGACTGTACATCACAGAAAACTAAGATTTCCCCTGTTGTCTATGAAAACAGGAGAAAATTACTTTCAGTCTCTTGTTCTAAAGACATTTTCAGAGTTTTAAATACTTAAATCTTATGTTTCCAGCTTTATTGCTTTGACCCTCACTAAAAGTGTAATTCCTTACACGACAGACTTGATTTTAGACTCCTGTCCTTCAGAAGCTGTTTGTTCATCCTGTGGAAGGCATAACTAACTGAACTTATAGGTGGCCTGAAGCAATGGAGATGCAGGAGGACACTTGGATGCAACATCTGGTAGCTGTCAACACATACACACAGTGCAACAGCACCACAAAACAAACCTTCAGGCATAGTGCTCCTTTACATCTGATAGCTTTTGTTCTGCAGAAGCCAGGAAGAACTTTCCACCTCCATCCTGTGTCTCCTTGTACAAAACAGCTCCAAGATGTTCCCACACAACCCTCTTCTGGGAGCAGTTGCAGCCAGGATTCAGTAAGCTGGTCACAGAGTGCTACTGAGGACCTGTCAGTGGCTGTCCCATTCACAGGTTCCCTGATATGATGGAAGAAGAAATTCTCCCCCTTATGTGAGAGGACTGGGGAAGCTGGTGCCTTTCCTCAGCAGTGCAGAGGGATTTTGCCTGCCAGCACTCTCTCAGTGCTCTTCCACCCCATGTGTTTCCTGGTCCTGCACAGATGCAGAATGACAGCAAAACTCCTGATCTATGATCTTGTAGCACACAGTGTTTCTTATACTCTCTGTGGGTATTAAAGCTTTAATAAGAGTCTAGAAGGTGCCCTGTGGCTTGCAGGGGAATGGGGTGGATAATAACTCCCATGTCCTCCTGTGTTAAATACCTGTTTCCTTGTTGCCTGTGATTGATGGATAATGACACAACAGCCCACTTAGGCGTGCCGCCCCCGTTTTCCACTGTAATAATTTCATTTCTGGACAAGAACATTAACAACCCAGTTACAGTCAAATGGAAACAGAAATTCACAAATAAAAGTTGCTGACTGCCAGAGCTTTGATCTTCCATCTTCAAGCTTGAATCTGAATTTAGTATTTTACTCGCGTAAGCCTCACAACCCGAGCAGAAAACAGCAAAATGCAATGTACTCCTTTTGAATGAACCCCAATTCCAGGCAGCCAAACTTCCATTATTTAAGTTGAAAAGGTCCAATACAAACTCATATGGGAAGAAAACAGACTAAACTCCACATCTGAAGGGAATCCAGCTCTCTCTTACTATCAAAACTGTAGATACACAAAAAATATACATAATTTCTACAGAATGGTAGGCAGATCATTTCTTTGAAGAGAACGAAACAGTGGATTTGCCTTCTTCCTTAACCCCAGGGCACATGCAGTTTGGCTTTTTTTTCCACCTCTTGAGTCAACATTTTACCTTCCTGTTCCAGCAATCCAACACCAACAGTGCATCAAGTAATGGAAAAGCAATTGCTACGAAGATAGCACAAAAGCATGAACGAACAGTTCTGAGGCTGAAGCTCACAAAAACAACTCATCAAGTGAAAATTGCAACATTCTGGTGTGCTCCCACTTATCAAAGCAGTCCAGATGGAGTCCTAGCATTATAATCTGGCTCATATGCTTGTAAAACATATCTGGTGTTACCCTCGACATTGCTGGAATTGGGCTGAGGACTCATTGGACTCAGACCAACAATTTATGTCACCTCGTTCTCAGTGACGGGTCCTGTGCAAAACATTATGGCAAAACCGTGACAGAAAATGGTCTCACTCTGGAAATGAAAGTTGTGGTGCACTCACTGAGATGTCCTGATTTATGACTGAACCCATACAGACATTTCCCTCTCACTGCCTGCTCATCTCCCCTAAGACACTTCAGTTGCATCATCAGCACCGTCCACTTCTAAGAGTACAGAGGGAATTTCTGAGAGAGAAGCCGCAGTTTGGTTAGTCACCAGCTTACTTAAAGGACGACTTCAAAAGCATCAAAGTAAATTAATGGCATGAGTCCTACTACTTTCATATAGGAGCTTGATCAAGGGATTTTGCATCCTAACCCAAAATCCCCTTCTGACCATCTACATGCTCTATCAACTGCAGCACCACAAAATCTGTCCTACACCTGATTTACCATGCTCCTTTGAAGCACCCTGAGGCTACGAGGTACATACCTTCCAAATGGTTACACAAGGATCTATTTAGAGTTTCTACAGATCTTCACAGAAAATCAACTAATGATGAATGCAAACAGAATAAAAAACGTACAGTCTGTGAGAAAGAGCAGCCAGCAATAAACCATCCATCTTTGTTTCAAGGTGAAACTGCACCTATGTGTAGCATATATAGCATAATCTATGACTAAGATTTCCCCACTGGCGCACAATTATTCCATTAACACATTAGGAGGAGAGGAACTGACAGCTACAGAGACAGGGTGCCATCTGTATCCTGCCCATGTATCCAAAGATTACTTCAAATCTTTCCTAGCTCAAGGCAAGATCTCACCTAGAAACGAATTCAAAGGATGAGTGTTCCAGATGCCTCATCACTCAGGAAAATGCTTTGAGTACTGAAAATGACCAAACCAAAGCTGTTTCTTAGGGAATGTTCTGCCAGTGAGTCCTCCACAACACAACTTTAGCCCTATGGAAGGCACAGAAGCAGACTCATCCATGGTACACATTGCAATCTGCATGCACAAGCAGAAGTTTTCAAGTACCCCCGTTTTTACAACATCAGTGCTGGGCATGACCAAAGGTCCGGCTGTCCCATGGTGGTTCCTCACTTGGGGCCACCAGTGCAGGGAATACCCAACCTTTTCCTGCCCAGCAGCTGTGAGTGATGCAGCACAAATATTGATATACCAGATCACACAGCCAATCAACCAGAGAGGACTTGACACTTATCTTGTCAATCACTCACAGATCAAGTTATTTAAACAAATTTCAGGAAATCACAAATATTCCCTCCAGCTCCTGGCATTGTAAACAGAACATCCAATCCAACAGAGAAAAACTTGATTAACAAGATGTTTATAATCTGTAGGGGAAGAATGGTTATTTCAGAGTTACATCATTACATAGATTTGATAATGTCAATGGGCAAAAAATTCCAACAAACCCATCACCAGAATAGAAATGCAGGGGCCAGGAGGGAGAGCAGTTTCATTTTAGAGAAGGGTAGAGAGTGATGCTTTATGTGAAACAACCTATTTATACAGCAGCCCAAGCCAACCTCAGCACACAGAATAGATAATTCTGTAATATACAGCAATATTTGAGTCCTGAGATAACCCTGCTGGGTCACACATCCCCAGCAGCAATCAGAGATACTGAGGAAGTCCCACTTAAGCATGTGCTGCACGCTCCAGCCAGCTCACCCAGAAGCTGTCCTCTGGGACAATCCCACTGCAGAGCAGCAGTTCAGCAAACACATACAGTCCCCACCACATGGGTATGGTGAGGTTGAAGGAAAAAGGAGGACAGGATTTTGGAATACGAGCTGGGAGGTGGAGGGACATGGCAAGCTGAGAATCACACAAGTAGAGCAAGAAGATGCAGCTTCACAACTCTTCTAGTGAAAAGTGAACTTATTTTAAAACACATTGGGTAGCATGGTTTGCTTCTTGAGGCAAGGCAGGACAGAGCTGCCAAGAAGGAGGTTGTAGTTTTTTTATCTGGGTAGGGCTGGAGAAAACACATTGATGGGAAGCTACTATTGGCTGAAAGGAAGAGTGTGTGAAGTCTCTGGCAGAAGATCTCTTACAACCTTCTGTGCCAAAGGAAGAGGGACTAAGAGTATTCACACGGCTTGGAGAGCTGAGATGACAGAAGATGTTGAGAAGACAGAAGAGAAAAAGGTCCAGAGAAATATTTTCCGTACTTTTTGGCAGTTACATTTTACAACAAAAGCCACCCTTCTCTGCACATGGAAGGTCTCTGCAGCACACAGAGATTAAGCCAGTCCTTACAAAGAGGCAGTGCATTTATCACAGCTTGGTTGCAGGATACACACATGTGCACCCACACACCCAGCCCTGTCACAGGTCACTGCAGGCAGATCCAACTGCTTATTCACAGGCAAGCTGGATTCCCAGCTCCAGGAGCTTCCCACTGCAGGCTTCCATACTGATCTCAAAAGCTTACAACTCCAGTTAAATGCCAGTACAATGCAGAGATTAGTGAGACACAAGAGGGAATGAAAAATGATTGACTCAACATGTCAAGCCTCTGGGATGTAAGACCAGAGTGAACTCGTGACAAGGTCACACACTGAATCAGATACAAAAAAACCCAAATCAGCTCTGCAGCCTGGAAATCCACTCATCCACTAGACTGTGGAGAGAATTTTCCATAGGTCAGGTGGCTCATAAAAATTCCTCCACAATGTGCATGTTTCCCAAACCATTAGGATGTTTACAGAAGAAACTGCCTAGGTATACAAGCCCTTCCCTCACTCAAAGTGGAAGACTCCAAAAGCAGATTCTAGAAATCCACACAGTTAAAAGCAGGAGAGGCTTCATGGAGGTAAGGGAGAGCAGGGGAAAAAGAGGTGTGCTACACCTATACAACCTGAGCAAAATCCACACACCTCATACGCAACAAGAAAAGCAGAAGATAATGCCAGCTGTGGATCCAAGGATGACGGATCAGAAGCAAGACCATCTCCAACACCCTTAGCCTAACACACGAATGGATTTCAGTGCATTTGTCGACATGCCACCACCACCCTTAACTGCACCTTAAAGCTACAGAGACAGAGCTACACTGTCAAGTGAATAAATGATGGATACCAGGCAGCCTGTGAACATGCATTTGAGGCAGATGTCATCTTGCATTATAGGGGGAATCTGGCAGATTCTGGAAAAAAAAAAATCCAGACTCCACAATTAGGCACATTCTACCAAGAGGAAAGCAATTAGTTTTGATGATTGGACACACATTTTCTCTTACAAATTGCAACACACTCCCTGTATCACAAGCTTCAATAAATACTCAAAGACTACAGGTCACAGGAGAAGTTCCATTCTCAGGATAAGCACATGCTCCTGCTTTATTTAACTGGGAAGCCACACAGAGTTGTGGCTTGTTACTGCAAATGTTTTCAGGACAGAAAGTCCTAAGCTTTTCCTGCTTGTCACAGCATCTTGTGGATTTTAACACCAACAGCTACAGTGAAAAGCCTGTGAAATCTGATCTGCACCAGAAGCTCTGTTCACACAGAATACAGAAAGGCCCCACAGTGAATGGATACAGGGGAATAGGCTCAGAGCAGAAGAAACACACAGTTGATGTTTCTAGTTGCACAAGAATGGGACATGCTCAGGTGAGCACCCACAAAATCCAGTAAGAATCCTTCTTACCCTCTCCAGTCAAAAACAAACAGGGAGTGGAGACACTGGTGTGCTCAGCAAGCTGAACCAAGGCAGCACTGCAGGGAAACTGCTCTGACAAAGTGCCAGTCTCAGTGCAGGAAGGCACAAGAAGAAGACTTGAACAACCACTCCAGCACATGCCTGGAGACCTGCACAATAACATACAGTATATGCATTTTTAAAAGTTCATGCTGTAGCTCTCCTCTTGCCCTCTTTCTCAAGAAATAGGAGGAAAGGATTACAAAGTTGTTAGTTACTAGCAACAAAAGCTAGGAAATACTAACGCAGCCAAGTGTTGCTAAGTTCGAGGCCTGAGCAGATTTGGAGACAATACTACAGAGTCAGTTGAGACAAACCATTTGCTCCTGAGCTCAAAAAAACCCTCTTGCTTCCATATGTATAACAACCAGCTCCATCTCAGTGAAAACAGTCAAATATGCATGCAGCAGAGACATGCCTGCTTTTCCATCCTTCCATTTCTCCTCCTCCTGCCTTTATGACACACAACAGTACACAAAGGGTACTTCATTTCCATCCTGATTTTCTCACACCATGTAACATGCTCATTATGTATGTTCTTTTCTATACATGAAAGAGGAATGCAGAAAGATCCCATGCCTATGGACAAAAGCAGCCATGGGATGTATTCCTAATGCTGCTTCCAAGAAGCCAACCTGGTGCCCTCAGACACAATCACTACTACACCAGGGGCTACGCCAAAGAAACGCCAAATGCCCAAACACACCCTTTCAAAAATTAGAGTAAGGAAGGGAAAATTATCTGTCTGCAAATTAGCAGACAGAAACCAAATTTTCCATTCAAAATAACTTTCTCCCCAACAGAAAAGCAGCTCAACACAGACAGAAAAGAGGTCTCACACAACTCAAGTGACAGCCACCATGAAACGAAAGGCCACCAGGAGCATCACCAACCATGAGGCTGCTATAAGGGCTGGGATCTAGGCTCTGCACAACAAACCAACAGCTCATCTGCCCTGCTGGGGCAGAGCCCCCACAAAGCCACTGGGAGAGCCAGCACCTGGCACCTCATTCACCCAGCCCTGTGCCTAGCACCTCCACATTGGGAGTAACTCTGACCCAGCATCTTCCATGCATATTAGGTGGGATCTTGGCACTGGACTAAGTTGCCAATGCAACAATCAACAAGTCGAAGCAATTAATAAGGAGCCTGTTGTCATCACTTTAGCTCTGGCAGTTAATACACATGGAATGAAACACTCCTGCAAAATTAGGGCAACACAGAAAATGGGTGTTTCCTTACCACAATATATGTAACAGAAAAGCCCCCTCAAATCTCAGCAGTCACACATACATGCTAAGATTTACTGAATGGAGAGAGTTGAACCTGGTAAATCTGTAGTTTGCAAGCCTGGCAAGGATCTTAAGTGGGTGCTGGTGTGTGTTGAGTAAAACAAAAGGATTTCACAGTATCAGAATGATACAATATAGGGATGTAGCAAATTGTTCTTCAGGCAGGGACAGTTCAACAGGCATTAAAAGCATCAAAAATGCTGGTTTTGCACAAGCTATTTATTCCCAACCTGCAGATGCCTGAGAAAGAGGCAGGTTGACTAGTGAGGGACCAGCATGTCACTTGCTATTTATGCTCTCACAAGTGACTGAATTTGACAGGGACAGTTGATAACCTTCTGAAAATAACTGAACTATCAAAGAATCTGTGTCTTAGCTAACACAGGTTTTTGGTATTGCAGCTTGCAAAAATGCATACTCTCAGTCTAAGGAGATGATCTTGCAACTCTGCCCTGGTGGTCACTGAAGTAGAGTATCTGTTCTCTAGGGACAAATCATAACCCCCTTTCTGAAGGTCTCTATTTGTCTCTTACTGAGACTTTTAAAGTCACCTATTTCCTTTGCAGTATGTCATGTACAAATATTGCTAGGTTTTTTATTTAGGTAATTGAAGGGCTCTTTTTCATGTTCAATCAAAAGCAGATTAGACAAGTTAACCTACGTGGGGCAAGCCAGAAGTTACAGCTCTCCTGACCAAATTCATGTAGCTTGGGTCATCCCAAACCCCACACTTCTAACTTCTCTAATTACTAATTACAGTAGGTCTACTAAAACATGTTGAAGATTGGCATATGGAGGCTTGGGAGATGATCCCTTCCAAGCACTCCATCTTGAGCTTTCCTCTGCAGATGCTCAGAGCCAGGTATAGCAGGCAGAAAACTGGAAGTCTTTCATACCCTGTCTGTTTTTAGCACATCCCAGATGTGTATGGCTGAGACCTCAACTCCTGTCACTAGTAGGGAAGGGAAGCACAGGAAAGCATTCCCCAGCCTGAATGGCTGCTGTAACTGATGCTGGGGAGGTCAGTGTAAGCAGCAGTGGAACACCAGTCAGAGCTTCTTCCTATGCATGTGTTCACAGTGATTTACTGGGCACCTGCAGGCACTCAATTCAGTTTAAGGATTGGTGCTACAGGCTCCCTGCTGTAGCAATGGACCAAACCAACCAAGTTAAAACACCTGCCCAATTCTATATACTCCAAATGGGAGAAAGGGCAGAGCAGGCATCAACAACCAGAAAAAGAGGGATTCCCAAATTCCCAGATACTTTCTCTTGCATAGGAAGACATTATTTCATATGGACAGAATGGTGGAGAGAATATGGAGAGGCATTTGGTTAAAAGCAGTGTCATCTATAATTATAGATTTCCCAGTGACAACAAAATAAATTGGGAATTGTAGAAACGCTGAAGGGGAAATAAAAGTTGTCACTGATGGTAAAAGTAATAATTAAATCTGGAGCCTTCTCTCTCTCTGCTCCTCACCACCACCTCGGTGGGAATGTGCCAGGCTCTTTCCCAGCAACAGAATTATTTCTGTAAAACATTTTTGTAAGTTGCAATACCTCTGTAACTGAAAATAGAGGCAAATGCAAGCGCTTAGTGGGACCTTTGAAACCCCAGCTGTGAAGACTCATTAACTGTAAGTACATTTTTGCAGATGCACAGCTCTGAATCTGACTCATAACTCTCCTCCCGTGACAGCAAGACCCAGGATTCAGGTAAAAAGCTTAAGATAATTGATATGGATTCTTACTCAGGCAAATTAGGAGGAAGAAAGCTGCAAAGAGGAGACTTAAGGGATATGGTGAAGGAAGGGGGATCAAAAGTTGGCTCTGTTGAGGGATCCATCATTTGCAGTTCCAAGGCACAAGGAGGGCAGTATGAGATGGGAATCTATGTTTTTTCTAATAAATTTTATGCATCTTGCTCTTGTATGGGGGACAACAGCTCTAGCTTCAAGTACCAGGTCAAAGTAAAGACCCCTCTTGAATAGTTACTGGGGATTTCAGTCATTTTGTCCTTTTAAGGGCTGGAAATGTTCAGGTTTACCAGGTTCAACTGCACATAAGGGTAGTCCCTGTGTCTGCAGCTCCGGGTTGCCAAAGGACAGGATAGATATGAGGGAGATGCACAATTAAGCATCTCTCCCACACATAAGGCATATGGCAAAGTGGAGCACTCAAGTCACAGCTGACTCAGAGCTGCACACGAGGGTATGCACCTACAGTCACATGTGCATGTGTGTGTGCACGAACAGCCGGGGGAAGCATTTACTGCCAGCACAGCTCTTCCCGACTGCATTTCAGTGAGTACAAAAACAGCAGGGTCAAAACCTGCAGTAGGAGTCTGTCAGCCACCAGCCTCTGACTGCAGCCAGTGTGCTGACACACACCAGGGAGGAGGGCAGACCACTTGGTGTCCAGCAGCTCTTTCCTGCTGGCATTTCTAAGCCTGATACAAGATTCTGGTAAGAACATTTAAACCGCAGTGTTGTGTATTATACAAGAACAGATCTTCCTTCACAAAAACCTCATTGGTTTTCCACCACCCCACCAAAAAAAAAATTAAAAATCTTCTAGCAGCATTGACCGAATTGTAAAGCAACCTGGTTGGCTTCCATGCATCCGATGGCCTCTTCCAAGAGTGAAAACTCCACGCAGACATAGCCATAGTCGTAACCTGGGGACAGCATTTAAATACAGACGGGAGTCATGTTAGTGCCTTGTCATAAAGAAAGCCACATTAAATAATCAATTTCCCTTTCCCTCCAATGACGAGCCCTCTAACCACCACCCCTCTAACTCAGAATGAAAAAGAAAGAAACCAGAGACTAGCTGGATGATGATTAACTGTGCAGTTTACCATGAATGTTAATAGTAGTGTTCCCACTTTCCCTTACACAACCCAGTGACAGACACACCTTTTCTTAGGGCAAGAAATAATTGCTTTGCTATTTGTTTTTTCTAAGTCATAGTGACTTTCCATTGCCAGTTTCACATTTTGTACTACCTTGGAGGCAGCACTCTCCAAAGTAAGTGTTGATAAATCATTTCCAAGTACCTTGCCACAGATGTATTTTACACGAATAGCCAGCATTTTAATTGGGCAATATTTCAGAAAGAACTAACACAATTCCTTTGCCTTTGCTATTTTTCTTCCAACACCTGCTTACTTTTTGAAGTCCTATCCCTTGCATTTGAAAAAGTGCACCTAAGCAGGAATGAGAACTCCAAATTTCTCATTTTGGTATAGATGTCACTGCACACATAACAAGAGGGTGTCGGAGCTTTAAGTTTAGATTCAAGAAACTATAGAGCCTTTACTCTTCTCACTCCCTGGAAAGCTGTCATCTCAGTCACTGCAGAAGAGACCCATTGATTTAACTGTGTACTCCAGCTACCTGCACTGAAATATGTCCCAAAGTAAAGTGCAGGGTGAACACTACAGAATCTAAGACCAACTCAAAATCCATCTCTGATGTTGAATCTCCAAGAACTGGAGCGCTGATGAACAACCTAAAGTCACAACCTCACCCTTCAAATGTCAAGGCCACCACACTCCAAAACAGTACTTTCCAGATTATCATGGGCAGAGATGATCCTGCATGGGTATAAGCAGTGAGAGGGCTTGGCTTCCTTCTCCTGCTGCTCTTTTGGCAGGTTTGGAGCGAGAGGAAAGCTGGTCTGCATGTGATTTGTGCCATTTTAGGCACCTAGCTGTCCTGGTGAAGAGCTTGTCTTCCCTCCTACTAAAGATGCACATCTCAACTCTGGTATTTTCAACCCAGGAATGTATCTGGTTCCTACTGCTTCAACCCCTCACTTTCCATGAAAAGGTAACTCCATGCAAGCTTCTCTCAGGCAAGGCATTCCAGCCTCCTGGAAAAGAGCCCCCATCTCCCTCAAACCTATGCCTAAGAACATTTGCTGCACTCTCTAATTTTTCCTTCTCTCTGACTTTACCATCTTTGTACTTTACCACATCAAAGACAGGACCAAATAAAACTATTTCATCATCAAACCCTACTGATTTTTTTTATCTCTTTTTTTTTTTTCTGGGAACTCTTTGCATGCTGTTCTAACAACACAATCCTGACTTTGCACCTTTGCCTTTAATAACAAGATTCCAATTTGAATCTAGCACCTCTTCCACCTCACAGAGGAATTTCATCCCCTTTCCCATATTATTTTAGTCAATATAATTATGCTAAAGAGAAATTTATCAATCTGTATGCTGTTCAGCTCAGTGGAAGATGGAGTCCAGCAGCACATCTGTGGTGGAAGGCAGCTAAAGCCACTTGACACTCTGACATCAAGTGGGCACCTGGAACTAGAGGTGTGGTTTCAGCTGGCAGGATTGACAGGACCAAATTGATCCAGCTGTTCCCACAGCTTTCATTCTACTCTGCAGTACAGCCACACCGGATCACATTTTGAAAATGAAGGAGTTCTCTCTGCAGAAGGCAGCTGCTCTCCAGAAGCAGTGCTGCCCCTTGCTGGGAGACTGCTCTGCATTCCGGGCAGACACCTCTGCTACTCCATGCACAGTGTGCAGCCTCACATGGTACATTTTAAAGCCTTACTCAAATCCAGAACTCTCGAGTCACTTCTTTCCCTTCTGTTCAGAAAAGAGCTGTGTGAATGATATTTGTCAGCCCATAGGGCTCCTGATTCCCCTTCAGAGAGGATTTTTGAAAGCTGCTGTAATCAGCAAGGCAAGATCAGAGAACTATCTTACTTCCATGTGTAGGAGACCTCATGAGAGACACAAACCATGATTGAAGAAGTTTTCATTCTATTTGCTCTGCAATAAGAGGACACTTACATCCCAGTCCTCATGAAGGGAATGAGTAGTTCAGACATGGATTTAATCCAGCATGACACAACTGAGAGTGCAAGGCTGAATGTTATAGGGAGATACAAAAGCTCAGACGCTCGGAGGAATGTACACCACAGGATCATTCCAAGCATTACACGGAGACAGTTAAAGGGAAGCCCAGCACATTTCTCCTTCTGTACTTTCCCCACCTCTGCTCTCCCCCACCGAACTCATAAACACAGCAGCAATAGGATGTACAAAAATAATAACCATGGGCCCCATATCCTGCCAAAATGCAGCTCCAGGCCAGACATTCAGCTCTTGTGGTCGGCTCGCAGAGGGACGCAGCGTTCTGGAATTCACTACGAGCTGTCCTTGCACAGACAGCACCAAAGTAGTGATGCAAGAAGAGAGCAGCCTGGAGCCACTTGCTGAAAACCACTGCTGAAGATGTGTGGGGGCTTGACACTTTTCCCCTCCCCCAGATCCAGAGCTCTGCATGGATCTGACAAGCACACCCAGGATGTGAGAACTACGGAGTAACAACAGCCTTGGGCGGCACGCCACCCCTGCTCTGCCCCCCTGCCCCCAGCTCCTCCGGAGCATCCTTCCATTTTAGACCATGGCAGGGAGGCGACTGAAATGGAAGCCTGTGGAACAGTGGCACCACACCTTGAAAATGCAATGGCTGCTGATTTTTCCACCATCTGCAACAATCACATTAGCCAGAGAACAACACTTGAAACAAAAACCAAGTGGCTCGAGGCTGGTTCTTAAGGGAGAGCAACTACAGAAGCTCCTGCCACCAACCCCTGTTGAGCCTCTTCCCTGTCTCCTCCATAGGGCTGGTCCAGCTCTGTGTAGCAGCTGCTGAGCCTGGGTATTTTTGTTTCTGAAGCCTTCACACAGATTGCCTGTCAGAATGCCAACAATTTAGGTGCTCTTACCAGAAGCAGGGAATGGGATTTTGATGGAGGAACAGGGCCAGGCACCTAATGGCAGGAACTGGTTCCACAGGCATCCTAAGGTATGCAGTGCTCCCCTGTGAGTGAGAGCTCTTGGACACCCTCTGGTATTCTTTAGGTCATAGCAGTAAACCAAAGCAATCCAACCAGCAAAGCAAAACCACTGCTGAAGAACACTGTGGAGTTTTTGACTCAGAGGCCTAACTTCACATGCAAGGTTTCATAAAAAGATATAAATCCTGGATTCTTCATCTACTGATTAGTACAATACTACAGTTTCAGGATCCACAAGAAATTAGAATGGAGTAATGATTTGCAGAAGTATATAT
The DNA here is from genome assembly GCA_017589585.1 of Phylloscopus whistleri. Taxonomy (NCBI): domain Eukaryota; kingdom Metazoa; phylum Chordata; class Aves; order Passeriformes; family Phylloscopidae; genus Phylloscopus; species Phylloscopus whistleri. The sequence goes on along the minus strand of JADMLD010000682.1, from coordinate 4,318,668 downwards.
GATCAACATAAACACTGTCAAAAAGGAAAGAAATCTTTGTGTGGTATTTCCCCCACACAACCTCTAAGCATGCCTGCAGCACAGCTACACTATCCAAATGATCTTTCCAACAGGAACACTTGAACTTGCCCAGATTTTGGCCCTAGCACAGCCATAAAGCATGCATGTCCTCATCTCCCCCATGTTTTAGGTCAACTGTGTAAAAGGACTCTTGTACCTTATTTAGCTACTTCCTTTCAGCTGTGCAAGTCTACAGTACCACAGGCTGTGTATGATGGATGAAATCAGAATGCAAGGACAGCGTGCACATAGATTGCAGAGGACTTCTGCCTTCCCTTAAGTGCTTCTATGTATACACAATCCTTTACGGATGCTCCCAAAGCATGCTCGGTTGTCTTCTGCACTGAAAATGGCACAAAACGCTTAATACTTCGGAGTAAGGACACATTTAGAGCTCCAGGAAGCTGCTCTGCGAGCACTGGAATAAGGAACATTCTGCCTCTGAAACAGACGTGTTTCAGAAAAGTGAATTTTGACAGAAAATGGAGCATCCCTGCTAGCATGCAATAGTTTGGCTAAAAATCCTGAAAGCCTGCCCTAAAATTACTGTTCTTTGGCTTCAGATATAGAGATCAAAGACTTGAGATTTAAAATAAGTCTTGTCTCTATACAGACACAGTTTCTACTGAACAACTGACACATAGTAATGTGTTACTTCACCATAGTTTGTTATATCAAAGATCTAAATAAAGGAAAACCATAATGTTGTTCTCATAGGGGCTGTAAGCAGTGTGAAGACAAAAAAAAAAATCTCTGGAGTTTTAGAAGACCAGACGAAAAGATCCTGTAGTGACAGCAGCCCTGTCTGTGCCAAAGCAAAGATAGTTTTGGAAAGAAGGCAGGATGGCAACATGACAAAGGCATCCAATCCGAGAGGCGATCCAGCTCCTTGATTCTAGGAATGAGCGTGCAGTCAGTTGTGCTTCTGCACAACCCCAACAAGCTTAAGGCATTAGGTCACCTCACATCCATGGGCAGCCACCACACACCTTTGCAAAAACAGCTGTGACAAACCCCTGGTTCTCTGTGCACAAAGACGTTCCTTCTCCTCCTTCTCCTCCTGGACAGGAAGAAGATGGTCTCCCATTAAAGTAACTCCATGCAGCAGCTCACCAAAGGACACTACACTAACCTGGGCAGCTGGGCCACCTGCCAGCATGGTGGAGGGCCCTACATCTGCCAGGTGGGGCCAAGCAGCCTCAGGGCAGATGGATGCAATGCAGTCTCCATAAGCAGACAGCTTCCCCACCACCCCAACACCACTTCACTTGTTTTTTGCCCTAGGATAAGACAGAACTACCACAGAAGAAAAGCATTTGCAGTTCTGGGGACTTCTAGGACTCAGAGAGATGGCACATTAAAGCAGAGCCATGGCCAGCAGCTGAAGCAGGAGATTCTTGCTGCTTGCTACCTCCAGAGACAGCTTGGCAGAGCAGAATGCAGCTGAGGAAACACTCCACAGTTTCACCCGTGCTAGAGAAGAAAGTTCTATCACTCCAAAGGCAGCTACAGCATAAAAGTATAGAGTGACTATGAAGGACTTCTACATCCCTGAAGGAATCTGCAGTCTCACACACTAGCCTTTGGGGAGCTCAGGTAATGGAGACAGGGATTGTGCACCCTGTTCTCAGAGAATCTGTCATTCTGTGGTTGAAAGGAAGATCTGCCCCACGAGTGGGAGATTTTGGCAATGTGCCCATGACCTCATGCACAAAATTCACCTGTTTCCTCCAAGGAAAGATGTGAATGCTGGTCATCCATACCAGAGTGAATAATACTGGAGAACACAGGGCTTTCTCTGGATCTCTGTGCTATTACATTGGTCTACTATTAGAAGGCATCATACACTCAATGTTTCCAAGAAAACAGGAGCTCCTGGACATGCTCAGGAATGGCTGTACTTGTGTTTACTCAGCAGGCACTGCCTTTGCAGTGAGGATGGACACCAGAGTAGTGGCAGGCAGGGGAAATAAATCTGTCCAACCAGTCTGAAAAGCTGGAGGTCACCCCCGCAGCACGGCAGGGACAGCAGCAATCTATCTAGGCTACCACAGAAGCCAAAATCATGAGCTCTCTCAGTACCAGCTGGTGGATTCTGAGCATCCATAAATTTGTCAAATCTCTTTACTGCACAGATAAATTGGTCTTCAGAGCTACTAAAGCTGAAGAGCTGTACTAGAATAAACAGGACAATCTGCAACAAGCCATATCCCCAATCCCTTTCAAAGGCTGAGCATTTACAAGCCACACCTGCTGCTGGGAAAAGGCCTGTCACTTCCTGCTGTCCCTCTGTGTAAAGAAATACACTCTTACACACTCATTCATGACAGAGAACAACACTGAAACCACAGGAAATGAAACAGAGCTGTACTCTGAAAGATAGAGCACTGCAGTCCATCCTCCTCCCTCCATCCTGGAGAATAAGACAGAAAGGAGAGACACCCTCAAAAGGTGGACACCAGCAGCTCCATAAACTACAGGAACTACTACAGTCAGAGAGCCCCAAATGCCTGTCAACCCTTCTTGGCCCAAGGAGGATAGTTTATGCACCAGCACAAAGGAGAGGAGGGAAAAAGTGCTAAGATTGTACACACTGTAGTTTTATTAAAGACAAAGTATCACATTATGTTTGTACAGACACCCGGGGAATCTGAGGAAGGTTGGGGCTTTCACTAAACTCCATGAGAGAGGACTGTGAGCTGCATACCTGGGAAGGTGTTCCATCCAGGAACTTTAAGTGCTGCTAATGTGAACCTGGTCTCCAGGATTTACAACTTGCCATCTTAGCACAAGGTGATCAAGGTAATGTCAGTACACAGCACAAAGCCTTGAAGTTTTGCTCCAGAGATGCAAAAGGAATGAGCACCTTTGAAAAAATGGATTCTGCCTGTCAAAAAGTCTGTGAGCATGTTTTATGGATGGATGTGTTTGTTGTCTTTTCAGAATAGGCCTTGTAACCCTGAACCAAGGTTGATCACTATCACAAACATCGACTTAGACCAGATTTGTACTTCCAATTTCCTAATCCACCACATCATCCTCATCATCAGATGAGGAAAGAGGAGCAAGAACACCTTTTGCTTCCAAGAGACAATGCACTAGTGCCCTGAAACCAAGCAAAGCAAGCCAAAAGCCTACTGGCCATACAGCTGGGCAAACTGGCAAGGACTGCTATTGATAGCTTAATTCCAGCTAAGTGTATGTTTTGGCTCTTGGCAGGCTATTCTGGTTACAAGCTACAATCAATTGGTTCAGGCAGATCAGTGCTGAAGATATTTCCACAAGTCCTGGCAGGAGAACCCTGCAGTCTGCAGAACTCTTCTGATGACTGGAAAATCTGACCACACTTGAAGAGGAAACTCCTCATGTGCTACAGCATCTCCTGAGCTCAGGGATGGTCACCTTGGCTCTCAGCAAGTGCCTGAGTCATGGCTGATGCAGCAGGGTAGACCACACAACCTTCACTGTGCAAAGCACTAAGCACAGCAACAGGAGATTATTCATCCTATGGTGCATCAGCACCAGCCTCAATGGTGAGCCAAGCTGTCCTCTGTATCATTAGCACAACAGGCCAGATGCCCCTCTGCACCACAGCACGTGCTGGAGACATCCCACAGCAACCCACAGCATGTGCTTTGTACCAAACCCAAGAATCTAAGTCCTTGTGGGACCTAGTCCTCATCTAAGTCCAGAGGGTTGGTGTCAAGCCATCTATAAGGGGAAGCCACCAGCTCAGGACAAATCCACCCCTCAGAGGGACTTCCCCAAGGGCACTGCATCACTCCAAAAAGGAAACAAAAAGGTTTCCATTTAGCACAGTTCCAGAAACACCCCCTCCCCCTGCAGAGGAGCAGCTCACCTCTCCAGCCCTACCTAAGGCTGGGAGCTGCAGCATGATGGCACCTGTGGCAGGAGCAGCACCTTGCCAGCATTTCTGGCCTCCAAGAGCAGGTGTACCCAAACACCACCCACACAGCAAGGAAGCTAAAACCCTGTTATATGTGGGCCTGACAAATGCACAGCCACATCTGCCTCAAGGGAAAGGTGATCTCACTGCCTTGGAATGCACTCCAGCCATGGAAAATTGAGAACTTATCCCTACTGAGGAGAGGTGAACCAATCTAAAGAAAAAAAAATTCAGCACCAATTTTTCCATCATGAGCTGGAAACTTCTGGACCGTTAGATTATGAGTTTTAGCAAAATATAACACTGAAAAAATACAATTCTGAATTCCAGAGGCCTCCTGATAAATTCCTGAAACCAATGATTCACTGTTGTGATATACAAGATAGACTGCACTTGGAGGGGAAAAAAAAGCAGTACCTTTTAAAGATTTATCTAAGGGGCTTATTAATATTTAACAGGGCACCAATGCAGCAGAGCTTAGAGAGAACAAGCAAGATAATCCAGTTTCTTGTAGGACTTGGCCGAGGCAATTTTAAGTTTAACACAGAGAGGGATAAGGGAAGCAATTCCAAGCACCACATAAGGGGCTGGTCTGGAGAAATGAAACAGAACGTGAATGCTAGGGCAAGAAGCTGACTGAGCAAGCAATAAAGTACATTTAGTGGCAATAATACTTGCTAAAACAAAAGCTTTTCAAAATGGAGAAGGCAGCTGCCATAAAGCAGCTCATGTTTTCAGGTAGCACTACATTTCTTGGGTGTTCCTCCACCACAGGAAGAAGCCTGTCCTTTAGCATCAGCCACCTGGATCCATTGGACATTGCTCTGGCCTCAAGCATTACTGCTCTTCAGGGAGCTTCTACCTGCCCCAGGCTTTCCTGTTCCATGGGTGCTTTGTTCCTCAGGGGTGCTGTATGGTGCTCCCACATACCCACCCAGGGTTCAAAAGCAAGTATTTGGAAGGGTCAGAATAGCGTTAAAACCCCCAAATTTCCCAATTCCTGAAGTGCTGCACTAATTTAGAGAGTACATAAAGGGGCTGGGATAAATCTCACTGCTCCTGCTAACTAGAATCCAGCTCATCACCTGGTCCCTCCAAGTCCACTTCAGAGCTCCTCTCCACTGTGCTGCTCTCCATCCTAGAGAGTGTCCATTCTCCACCAGCTCTCCCAGCCCAGGAAAAATTCCTCTCAGTTTCCCAGATGGGCTTATGCAGTGAACAAGAAAAGTGTCGTGGGCTGCCAGCCATTTCTCAGGCTTACTTTCCCCGAACAGCTTTCACAGCTGCTGGTACCAACACTAACACGAATCCTGGTTGGAAAACACATGTTCCAAGCTTGTCCCACTGCATGCTGAATCCAGAAGAACAATTTGAACAGAAGGCTCAGAGTGTGCCTTGTGCTTTCACTTATTACTTTGGACAAAGTGTCTTTTAAGATAAGCAGCCCTTTAAGATAAAGGTGGCTCCATGTGCTTCCTTCTCCAGGGCACATATGTGTGACTCAGCCAGAGTTCTGTGCATATCAGACCCTCAAGATGAGATCTCAGGCTTATGTCTGACGTTAGCCAGGGAAGTAGAAAATCAGGCAGGAGGTAAGTTTAAAATATGATCAAAATCAAAACCAGGGCAATGTGTGTTCATGTTAGACTCCTCAAAGGTCAAAAGGTATCAGCTTCAAGCTCCTGGCAGTCAGCACCAAGGCGGGAGCACGGACAGTAACAGGAGGAGCAGAGATCCCACACCATGGGCAGCCAGTGTTGTCACACACTGCACTAACACCTCCACGGAGGGGACACTGCGGTGTAAAGCCACATGAAAGCCCTGAGCCCAGCAAGCAGAGACAAGCACCTTCAGGTGGGATAAGGGAGCTCATAACCCCTTCCCAGAGAGCTGCTGACAAGTCATCACCACAAGCATCTACAGGAGCAGTGGGACATCCATGCTCTGCCTCCACACAAGGCTCCAGGACATACTGCACAGCAAAGCAGCTGACAGTCTTTGAGAAGGCTCCACGGTCACCTCAAGGTTTGTTCTTTGCAAAGATTAATTGGACAGACATGACCAAACACACTTTAGAACGCAAGCTGAAAGATGTAATATAGTTATTTCTGCCAAGGCTGACACATCACACAGGAAGAAGACCTCTTCCCCCCAAAAATGGATTTGGCACTTTCAATCTGAATGTACAGGCATGAACTCAAAAATCTAACTGATGGAAATGACAAGTTAGCATCTTTTAGGGTAATACTATAAAGTCTGACTTTGACATTTTATCATTGTAAATATCTGCCTCATTGATTTAAATAGAATTACTATGCCACTTCTTAAGGTCTCTCCTTTCACTGCCTTGTTTAAAATCTAGCCATCATTTCAGTTTGTGGGCTTCAGAGACAAAATAATCTAAAGAATCAACAGCTTGAATTCATACCAAAATCACACCAGGTATATTAAGAACAGAGTTCCATTCTCAGCACAGCCTTCAGTGAAAATAGACTTTCCTTCGCACTTACAGAGTATGTAAAAAAAGGGGGCTTTATAAAGAAATTGAGCTGCTTTTTCCAAGAAAAATCAACCATATATTTTTCCTCAAACCAGAAAGAGTCTTGTAAAAGATCATACAGTGGAATCATTACACTGAAGCTGCTGAGATAAGCTTTATGATAAGCGTTATCTTTTTGAGAAACTGATCCGAACCTCACTTATTTTGAGTTAATTGCGTGTTGTTTGTTACGGCTGTTATTGTTCCCCCCACAGCTGCAGGCATTCTTCTCTCAAACACACTCTACATGCATACTCATGATTAATGTTATTTTTAACATTTCTGGACAGCACTCAAAAATATACAACCCACTCAGACTGGCTTAGCACGTGCTCCTCTGAGCCAGGCTGCCATCATCCCACCGAGCCGATGCAGCAGGTATATCCCAGAGACATCAGTAATCCAAAAGGTTTGCTTTTAATTCTTATGGATATTTACATACACACCCCATCACAAAAGCATTGTTTAGCCCATGAGTGGCCTCCAGTTTCAGAGAGGTTTAGCTTCTCAGAAGTTAATATTAATTCAATTCTATACGCCTCTCTAGGAGGAGCTAATGTGAAAAGCTGGATTCATTTTACTACAGCTTCTAGTTACCCAATTTCTAAAAGAAGTATTCACAGTGCAGGAAGCTTTTATTGCCCTAGACATATCCATCTTGTGCAAGAAGGATCAGAGAGCTGTTTAAATGCACCCTCAGGACACAATGCAAAACAACGATGTTGGAGCCTCCACATAGCCTTGACAAAGCTACACCACTTCAATGAGTGACGTTGACTGGACAGGGTTAAACAACAGCTTTACACAGCTCATAAAACATGAGCTAATTTTAACTTCATCCTTTGCCTCCCCACAATTGCCAGAAAAACTTCTTAAAAAGCCAACTTTGCAGCTGAAGAGATAGCCTGAAACAGAATGCAGCTTTTGGAGAGACAGCAGAAAACTGCAACCCTCGCATCACATGTGACCACCCGCAGATACCAGAGCTTCTGCGCGTAACTTCAGACACTGTGTCTCATCCTGAGCAGCCTTTGAAACAGGGAAGGGCAAGGAAGAAACAGCAGTTCTCTAATGAGGGCAGTAAGTCCTAATAACACACATGGGAAGAGACTTAGGAAGAAATTTCCAGTTCAAGTTGATTTCTTACTGAAGTGACAGGTTTCAGAAGGAAAAAAAAAACTGCAACAACTGACAAATCTCATCAGCACAGGCAAAAAAGGAACGTGTTGCAATTATTGTGTTGCAGTCAGTGCTGTGTGGGTAACGACAGCCATGCTGAACTATGCTTAGAAAAGAGGAAAAGAAGCAAGAAAGACAAACTGTGCCCCTTAAGCCTTGCTTGTTAGGCCGGATTACATGACACAGGGATGTTCTTTAGTTCAAAGGTTCCTGAGAAGGTTGTGAAATCTCCTTTGACAGAAACAAAAATACACTTGAGAAATACCCCACTGCCCCAGTTTCTCTCCCCAGTTACTAAACACATCGGAACCCTTTACATAATGTATTGACACCAAGAATTCCAGCTGCTTCACATACAACCCATACTGAAAATAAGAAAAAGCACTGATGAGTGTAGAAGCCTCTGCTCTCCTAGGTTAAAAAAAAATAAAATAAAATACCAGTTTTCAGGTATTTCCTACTAGTATTACCCACACCAATCCCCAGGACTCACCCTTCCTACCATCGCACATCTTTGTTCCAGTACAACTTTTTCACAAAGCAGCCTTGTAAAATATTTCTTTCTTCAGAATCCTATACACACTGATCAGAAGTACAGCAGAACTTTATTCTTTGAATGAGGAAGAACATCCAGACCCAGTATTTGGATATCTGCTTATAAAACTTACTTTGTCTTGTTGGGTTTTTTTTTAACCTGTTGTCATATCTAAGCAGGGTACCAGTTTCAGGTTACTGAAGGAGAAATGTTAGGATGGAACAGGTTTCCTGAGGACACTAATTGTGCAGCATTTGTTCCACAGTAAGACCACCTCAGAAACAAGATTTAGAACAATCCAAAAGGATTTAGTAATAGTTAAAAAAACCTATGGAGGAATTAACCTGCTGTCCCATGGAAAAAAAAAAAAAACTATGGAGGATTTAACCTGCTGTCCCATGGCTTTACCCTTGATTGCTATTAGAACAGCCTTAGTGCTCTTCCTGCTGTTCCTACACCTCTCCAGAGGCAGCTGGACACATGCTTTACCTCTGAGGCAGCAGTGAGTATAACCATCAATTTTGAGGACAAGAGGACAAAACTCAGAGGGCATTTTCATTTAAAAAATACCTGCAATTAGGGCATGTAAGACTTTAACCAAATTGCCTAAGAGGATATTGGTGTAAAAAATACCCTGTTGTCACCTTGAAACTAGAAGCACTGGAAAAGCATTCTCACCTGAGCTGTAATCTTTCAGTCGCAGGTCCTTCACAGGTGTCCCATCAGGCCCTCGGAAAGCGTTGAGGATCTACAGGAAACATGAGATACACTTCATCTCCAAAATCAAGCCTCCAAGCCCAAGGTAATTGCCAATGCACACTTCTGTGCATTGCCAATGCACACTCCTGTCTCTCCAAGGGTTCTACTCTTTCTAGGTTAAGTCCATTACAAACAGACACACTCTCCAGCAGTATCCGAGAATTGTTACCGAGTTTTCAAAGTATTTTTGGGTTTTGTTTGAAGAAGCGAGCACCATTTACACCACAATTCAACTGTTCAAAGGTTTATTTCACTGGTTTGTGCTGGTTTTTTTCAAGAAAGTTATAGCAAAACCAGTCAGTGACTAGGTTTAAATGTTGCCAGCCCAATCCGGCTGGGACTGCTGCAGCAGCAGGGCCAGGCCCGGGGGCCCCACCAGCCCCTGTTACCTGTTTCCAGGCTGGAAGGAAAAAGAGGGCTCTTCCTGGGATTTCTCTGATTTTAACCCTATGTGTTCATAGAGGTTCATCTTCCTAGTGGCTTTACCAGATGTTAATATTCAAACCTAGTCACTGATTGGTTTGGCTATAACTTTCTTGAAAAAAGACACTTCCCTGCAAAACAAGCACATGGTTTCAGCCACACAGTTCAACTCAGATCCTTATTTAAGGTCAAAGATGTCCTGCTGCCTTTAAGAAAATTAAAGTAGAAGGGCAACTGTTCTGAGTCTTATCACCCTCTGAAGGACAAAGTTCCTGCAGTGAGTTCTCCTTTATCAAGCCTCAGAAGGTGATCACTACAGCTAACCCTAGCAAAAACTGCTGCATGTAGAGGTTCTCATGCCTGGAACTTTCACCAAATAAACAAAAAACCCCAAAACTGAAGTCCTAATTCATAGCAGAAACTTTAGGAAATGGAGCTGCTTTCACCTTGTAGCCTAGACAATTTTATGGTTTTTTACTAAAAGCAGCAGGAACAGCCGACATCTTTTCCATCTTTGTAAGAGCTCATTTAAGCAATTTCAAGTAACTAAGAACAAACAAGTTCACTTAGACACTACATGTCTTCTGAGCCCAAAATAGTAGTAACAATATTTGGTATATATAAAGCAGTGATGAAGTAAGGCATGTTACAGAGTCTGGAGTCAAGGCTTCTAGCTATCAACACCCCACATGTAACCACAGGAAAACTCATCACTTCTAGAACCCCCAAAAACCCAGAATAATCAGATAACAGGTAACATTGCAGTGACTTCTAAATTTGGATTTTCCCCTGGGGAAATGACAGACCATCTGATATGCATTTAAAAGACTTAAAAGTGGTACTTTAGAAACCCTCAGTAGAAGTTTCTGGATGAGAAACATCCCACTTACATCATCCTTTGTGGCAGTTTCAGGCACTCCTCCCAGCCGAATGAGCTTGCTTGGCTTCACATACTTGGGACAGGTCCGGTAATCTTGGTCCTTGAGTTCACACAATCAAGATGGTTTTAGAAATAAGAGATGCTGCCTCACAAGATACACAAGCAGTAGCCAAACAAAGCAGGGGGAAATTCAAAGGCAAAGGCCCATAAGCAGCCTCACTCAAAGCTTTAACGCCTGTTGGAGATTCAGGGAGCTCTGGAGGAGCTCTTCATATGCTCACTGAGCTGTATAGTAAGATCTAGCTCCAGGAAAATAAAATGGGCAGATCGTATCTCTGCTTTCCAGCAGTGGGAGATTCAAATTCAATAGCAGTTATTCAAATTCAATAGCAGTTATTCAAATTCAATAGCAGTTATTAACTCAGTAGTTACCACTACCTTCAGGTTTCCAAGATCACTCTGAAGGAAAACAAAGCATGTACAAGAACAGCTGTACACAGGCCCACCCAACCCAGTAGCTTCTCTCTGATACTGCTCATAAGCAACATCCAGGGGAAAATAACAAAGTAAGTTTATCTGTAACCACTTTCCCCAACACCCTCTTCCTGGCCATTTTCAACTTGGGGACTTTCTGAACGATATCTGGTTCTACATATTTAGCAACTCTCACTTGCTAAACTGCACTTCTCTTGGGAAGTGTTTCTGAGATAGAAAGGGTACCCATTAAATAATCTGGAGCAGAGAATGAGCTCAGAGAAGGATGGTAAATTAAAATAGAACTGAAGTGAAGGGATATGGCTGAAGACTCCTTCCCAACTCCTTCCATTCTTTGGCCAACACACACTTAAGAGAGACATCAACTGACAAAACCACCTACCTGAAGGTTCTTATAGGGCCTAGAATCTTTGCTGGGTTTTCCTTCTGCAAAGGACTTGCCATGTTCATAATCAAACATTTGATGCCCTGGCAGCCGGTGATCCACGTCACGATATTCCATGTTCCGGTAGTCTGCATCTTGCCTCCCAAGGAAATCCAGGTCACCTTCACCCTTTAACCCAAGATCAGAATCGGATCTTTGCTGCTCCCCCCCAGAAAGCTGCTGCTGTTGCTGCTTGTTAGCAAAGGTCTGAGGTTGCTCCTCTTGGTCCTGAAGAGTAGGAAGAGGTCCGCGGCTATTTTGGAAATTGTGCGAAGTGTCATCTTCAAGACCCAGTCCCAGGGATTCCTCTTCTCTGGCTGGTGCTTCCGAGTGTTGAAATTCTCCTTTTTGGCTACCAAAGGGACTTCTGTCTAGACTAAGTGCAGACTCATCTCTTTTGCTGGTGCTTAAACCAGAGCCCTCTCTTTCTGCTAAAGGTACAGTAGATTGGTTGTGCCTAAAATCTACAAGGCTTTGATCCACAGGAGGCATTTCCCTATCTGAAAAGTCCATGGGAGGAGCCACATCTCTGCTCCTAAAATCCTGATCAGATCGGGATCTGTGCCTATTTCTGAAGTCTGAAGATGGTGCGTTCCTGTTCCTCAAGTCCAGATCAGAGGTGCCCACACCCCTGAAGTCCAAATCAGGTACATCCCTATTTCTGAAGTCTGAATAAGAATGTTCTCTGCCTCTGTAGTCTATCTCAGACATGTCTCTTGTCCTAAAGTCTGAATGAGGCCCATCTCGACCTCTGAAGTCAAAATCGTAAGACCCCCTTCCCCGGAAGTCTGATGGAGGTTCCTCCCTGCCCCTGTAATCCATATTATGTGCTTCCCTATCCCTGTAGTTCATACGGAATGTGTCCCTGTTCCTGTAGTCCCCTGAGGGAACATCCCCACCCCTGAAGTCCATAGGGGGCCCTTCTCTCTCCCGGAAGTCTCCAGAGTACATATCCCTGCCCCTGTACTCAGAAGGGGGTGGCTCCCTACCTCTGAAATCCATCTGAGACTCATCTCTGCCCTGGAAGTCAGATGGTGGGAAATCCCTGCCCCTGAAATCATGGTGCCCGTCCCCACCTCTGAAGTCACTACGTGGTCCATCTCTAGCTCCATAGCTGAAAGAAGGTTCCTCTCTGTTGGCAAACTGAGGATTGAGGAGGCCTGAGAGTGCCTGGATATCAAAAGGAAGTGATTTTCTGCCAGAGAAGTTGCCAGAGTGTCTTTCTTGACCAAGACTATCAAGGGAAGGAGGATATTCCCTGTTCCACCCGGGAGCAAACCTTTCTTCTTGGCTCCCACTGTAGAAATAAAGACAGTATTATTCATAACGTGCTTAAGAGTCTGAAATCTACACAGCAGCACATTCTTCTCTAAACTTTTATAGAGCTGTGTAACAGTCTAAGATCCGCAGAAGATATTGATGTTTGGCAGTTTAAGATGAGGCAGCATACGACAGATGTGAGAAAGTAAACTTGGGTGCTCCCATTTCAGCACAATTTCCAGAAGCACTCAACAGGGAATACCTGCAATATTAATGGGTTAATGATGGTAGCAATCCACATAGTCCTGCACTGCACACAGCTCTGCAGCTGTCTGAGGTGCCAGCAGCTGGTGTGTTGGTTCATTAGCATCACCAGCACACGCCTGTGAGGAACCCAGGAGGTTAAGCTCTCCAGGCAGTATGGAAACAGCTAACTGAACACATCATCCTGAGGCACATGAAAGCAGAGGTTACCAAACAGGCTTTACTGACATGCTACAAAGACTCATTTATGCTTCCTTGTGCTGGAGTCCAAACTGGCAAATTCTGAAAGCCATCAATTCAGACACTTAGGGTGCCTCACAGGATTATGCCAACAATCAACATCCAAGGTATTCCTGTGGTTGTGCCTCCAGATTGTCTTACACCAAGTTCACAAGATTATGACTATGAGCTCTCCCAATATCTCCACAAAAACACTCAGGAAGAAGTTTCCTCTTAAGGCACTTTTTCAAAATCCAATAGGGCTTTTTTTTTTTTTTTTTTGAGATGGAACTATCTGATTATTCATCTAAGCAAGGCTGCAATACATTTTTTTAAAAAACAGAATAAAACAGTATCAGCACATTTTAAAATAACACCAAATGCTACCCAAAGCAGTGGACATTTCCTTAGCAACTACAGCAATCATGTTGTACTCCGAGTTTCACTAGAGACTCACTCACCAAGATTAATCAAAGCACACAGACATTTCCTAAGGTACACGGTCCATCTCACCATCATGTAGAATATCAATTAAAACTTGGATCAAGGTCAGCATTCCCCACCCAACACAGTAAAGAATGATGCCAATAAAATCCACTTAAAAATCATCAGAACAGCACTATTGATATAATCACAAGACACAATCACTCCCTCATCAACACTGTTACTACATGTTCTGGAGGATACTGATTTTCATCAGCTTTCTCAACGTATTACAGTAGACAATTATTTGAAGTATATTAATTCTTAATTGCAGAAACCTAAGGCATGCCATGAGCATTACCTTTATCACATTGATTTTCAAGGGACTGAGGTGCACACATGAGCAAAGGACAAAAGAATTATGCACAACAGAGGAAAAATCTAGATTTTGGTGGCTTCATTTTTATACCCAGTGCTCTCTTGCAAACACAGGTCCCAGTAACAACCAGAGGAACACAAACTAATAAAAATATTGTGCTGTGCAGGTCAGCTGCATGTGAATCTTTAGAACAGTTGCAGTGACATTCAAAAATGTCTTATAAAGGAGTATATGGGGATACAGACTTTTTGCAAGCGCATGTAGTGGTAGGACAATGGGGAACTGGCTAAACTGAAAGAAAGTGGGTTTAGATTAGATACCAGAAGTAAATTCTTCCTTCTCAGGATGCTGAGGCCCTAGCACAGGTTGCCCAGAGAGGTTGTGGATGCCCCATCTCTGGAAGAGCTCAAGGCCAGGTTGGATGGGGCTTGGAGCAGCCTGGGACAGTGGAAGGTGTCCCTGCCCATAGCAGGGGTTTGGAACAAGAAGGTCTTTAAGGTCCCTTCCAATCAAAGCATTCTGTGATTCTATGATATGTGAACTTATTAACCTCATGGAAAGAATTAAAGTCTCAAAGTTTTCATAAAATCATGTGTGCAATGAATGTGCCAGTATTTGTTCTCTTCTCATTTTCTTCTCTTACAGATGATAGCAGCACGTAATACCAAAAGTCATATAGCACATCACCTTAGCTCACAACAGCTAAACCAAGTATCACTAGAAAAGGTGGTGTGGAGAAGGACTAGAAATATTAAAAGCAGCTGTTGCTTAAAAACTAAATTAAAAACTTCACAGAAATGCAAAAACCATCAATTAACTTGTCTGTTCTTTGGCAATCACAACTGACTCTATAGAGACCTCACAACTTCTACCAAAACAGTAAACAGAGAGTTCCCAAGGCTTACTGTACTTAAGAATGTTCCTGAAATAAACTATACATGCAAGTGCTTACCGAAAAGACCCCATTCTGTTGCCTTGTCGATGGTCTCCCCACATTTTGATCTTGTCTGGTAGGCTTCCAGAAATGGGTAATTCACTCTAACAACACCCAGACACCACAACCTGTTGAATACACAACATGATGATAAGCCACAAGGCAAAGAACACACTTGACATGAGAAAATACTGCTGGTTAGAAGAGGTATGTGTAACAGCTGATCAGGATCCACAGATATACAAGACCACACTCAGGCATGAATGAATCCAAGTGTTGCATTTCTGCATGTTCAAATTTGTAAGTGTCAAACAACTCCTGAAATCAAACTGTCAATATGGTGGGCAAACAATTTGATATCTGCTTTGATTAACATAGAGCTTTCCAACATACTGTGCTGTCTGACACTATCCAGGGTGCAGCTAGAAATGTGAGAACGCCGCCATCCATAAACAACAAGGACCGCTGCCGACAACAGTTTGCAATTAATGTTTAATCCAAACTATTTCTGCCAAAAGCCCTTTGCTCTTCAAGGAAATGATCACCACTCTTGGTCTACCATGGATACTCTGCCCTCAGAAGTATGCAGATAACGGAGGAGGTTTTGCCCATAAATCATGACAGGCACTGTTCTCCAATGCTGCCCTCATCAAGCGGAGTGACGCAAGTAACACTTGCCTCAACAGAAATCTAAAATTTCATCCACTTCCTCCCACCAGTGGAGAAGGTGAGGATTTCCTGGCGATAACCAAAGCCAGGACTTGAAATAGGAAGTACTTCCGTCTTTCCAAAAAAACCAAAAAAAGGCTGCAGCAGAGCATGGAGAAAACTGAGGGAGATGCCAACCTGATGGCCTCAAACCTGCTCTGGCCGATCCAGCTGCAGTGCTGCAGGAGGGCTGCCATGTCACCCGACCAAGGCTGGGAGACGTGATGCTTGCTTACATGCTGTTACAAAGCAGGGTTATTTAACTCCAGTGGTTGAGGGGACAGAGGACAGTACAGACAGTCACTGCCAGGCCTGGCTAGAGCAGCTCTTGTCAAAGAAAGGCACACAAAGTCCTGTTTGTTCTCCCTTCCAAAGGTCAGTGCTGCCACAGCGGAGGCAGGTCAGCAGAGCAGGTTATGACAGACCTTCCGCCAGGGAGCAATTCCAGATGCTGCTGCTGGCAGCTGTCAGGGAGCTGAGGGAACTGCCGTGCCAAGAGAGAGTCCATGCTCTTGCCAGGGTCCACTACCCACCACAGAAGGCTCAGGTGGGAGCCAGGGACAGCAGGTTCTGGCAGAAACCAATCATGCAGAGGCTGAGGAAGGCAACCTGTGCAACCACCACTGATGATCCATCCACCCCAATATCACTTCCACAGAAACAGGTTCATTCTGTTGGCCACTCAAGCCTGAGGGTACTGGTCTGCTCACATTTTACATGGCTCTTGGCAAAAATAATTGCCCTGGTTCCAAGGACTTCCTCCATCTTTCTAGGAGGAAAAGTTCTCTTTCTAAGAGAACCAAGACTGCACTCCCTTCATGGCGAGGGCAGGCAAACGGAGATGGTTCCTGTCGTCAGCCAGTCCTTTCATCTGAGATCTTCTGCAGCCTGCAGACCTTGCATTTCTTGCCCTTTCCTTCTGCCTTTCCCTCCCCCACTCCAGTTCTCTTTAAGTCAACAACCTTACCGACACTTAAAAAAAAAAACAAAATCCCTTGCCAGCTGGGAACTGTTTAGACATAATATTCAAATTATCAGACAAGAGAAAAAATACCACTGGACAGTTATCAGGCTTGGCACAGACCCGCTGAGCCATGCAGCGACCTCCGGGAGTGTGAGGTCATGGTTCAATAACACAGGGAGCAACACTGGCTCCAGCAGCCCCCACTCAGCCTGATCTGCTCCCCGCCTCCGCCTCTGGCAAAGCACCGGGTGTCAGTTGTGCCAGCTTGTGCTTTTCTGGGTCTGCACCACGCATGACCCTCAGAAGAGAGTTATATTTAACCCAGGTCACTTCAGTGATACACTTTACCACACAACCCCACTAACCAAGGTGACGGCAAACTGCAGGACAGGGACAGAAGGGTCTTAGCCTGGCTTCCACTGATGCCAAGATCTCCTGAAGGTACACCCTGCTACAACTGCTCCAAAAAAAGCACATCATGATGAGACATCGTGAGGATTCACCCTTCTGCCACAGGCAGGTATCTGCCAGCTCAGCTCTCACCTCCCAGCTCACAGGTAAATGCTGGGAGACAGGTCAGTGTGAGTGAGGCTGTTTGCCAAAGACACCCCAGGCCAACAGCAAATCATGGCAAAAAGCCACCTGCGTGCTTGGAATTGTGCATCCATTAGTTTTGTCATACTCTGGTCACAACCAAGTGTTTGAGGAGATGGAAACAGTCCAGTCACTCGCAGATCAACAGCTCTCTAGGACAATAATGAGCTGTTACAATTACCTTGAACATTCAGGAGGCAAATATGCATCATCCTTCCCTATTCCTATCCCAGCTCACTCTACTTCCTGCTGGCAAAGCCTCAGCTCCACCAAAGATATAAAAGGCACAACCTAACAAGGAGAAGCTCTTTTGTGGTTTTAGTTTCTCCAATGACTGGTGGTCACAGCCCTCCCAGGAGAGACTGGTGGAGCTGCAGATGCTCCCTGGCAATTACACCCAATGATTTCCTCAGGACAGTGCCTCTGCCCTTACCAGCACTTCCCCAGACAATTCTGGGGAGGTTCCTGACTCCACTTCCCAAACTGCATGTGCCAAGCCTGACAGCAAACTCTTGGACCTCTTATTCCAATTTATAATCTGCTGTGGTAAAACAATGGCTTTGATCACGGGAATTGTGCAGCTGAGCCAGACTAAGCAACTGGTCTTCTCGAGGACTAAATAAAGACATCTGCTAAGGGGCCGAGTGGGAAACGCCAGAACAGCCTCCAAGTATCTCCTCACCAATTTACACCCAACTTCACACTTTTTTCCAAATATGGGGGAGAGAAGGGTAATTGGTGACAGACTGGGTGCTAATTTCAGAAAAATACTCTGATATTCAGAGCATCTCTCCAAAGAGATTTTGCCAAGACTTGGTATTTATAGAGCACGAGGAAATCAAACACAGAACTACACACAGGCACAGAGGAAGCAGTTTGCTGCGGAACAACTTTCTGTACCCAGTAAAGTTTTTGTGAGGCTGTGAAATCCAAGTACTGCAGAAGGTACAAGAGAAAACGAGAAAACTATTCCCCAAAGCTACAGAAACTGCAAGTAGCCAAGAAAGGCCACTACATCCAATGCTAAAGTTGGAGATCCCTAATTCAGAAGCATTATCAAAAGCATGTCACTGACATGTGAAAGTGAAGGGAGAGGGAACCATTTTGGCTCTCACAGGTGTCAGGCTGGAGGATTTTAATTTGAAAAAAAAGGGGATGTGCACACTTTTCATCTGTATGACACTTCTAAAAACATGTATTAGAGACAATCAGGTGAATTTCTAACACACACACCACCCCATTACTATCCTGACCTTGCTTGTCCCAAAGGACTTCACAAGTGTGTTCCCGACCAGTGAATGTTGGGAAAGTCTTTCACACCACCCTGCCCGGATAGGAAAGTGGATTCCACCTCCAGCAGCATTGCCAAAAGTAACACCACACAGCAGCAGCAACACCAGCCTCTCGAGGTGCCAATTGTTTTTAAAAACAGGGCATAGGAGGTCACTGCCATCACTCCCAGTCGTTACTGATCACTGCCTCCACCTGAGCCTTTACTTACAGCCCAAAATCCCATTTAGCCCATCACTAGGGATTACATCCGCTACCACACAGCTCCCATCGGATCCCTCTGCACCCCAGCATGAATCCGGCTCACTTTGGTCCATCCCTTTTACAACCACAAGCATTCCCAGACGGACACACACATGACCTGGTGCAAAAAAGGCCCTAATCTTGATCAGGGCCTCAGAACAACACTGAGATACCCAGAAACACCACAACTGCTGACAATGACACACAAGTGGCAGGCCCCAACACTACCGTGTGGAATACCGTATCCTGATCCAGGGGCCGAGCATCCCAACCCCACAACCCACATCCCACCGGGGCGTGGGGTCCTGATGAAGACTCCGAGCCCACGGAAGGCAGCTGCGGGCCCAGGGCGCCAGGACCTGCTGCCTCATGCCCCGCAGCGGGCCGCCCCCAGCCTCACTCTATTCCTGCACCGCGGGTGAGCCCAAAACAGACACCCCACCCCCATCCTCATGGACTCCGCAGCCTCCCCTCCTCCACCCCGGGCAAGCCCACCCCGGGAGCCCTCCGGGACACTCCTCACCCCTCTCACCCTACTGAGCGAGATCCCCTTAATCCCAGGCGATCCCCTTTGTCTCCCAGCAGACTCTCATCACCTCCTCCTCCTCTTCCTCCTCCTGCTCCGCCGCTCCCGCCTCGCACAGGCCCCACGGCCGCCACGGGGAGAATCCGGAATTTCCGTCTCCCTCCTCCCGGCGGGCTCCCAGTCGGTGCTGGGAATTGTAGTCTGTATCGCCCCGTCCCTGCCGCCCCGTCTCAGGCGTGTCCTTGCGGCTCACGGACTACAACTCCTATGATCCCCCTTGGACCGCACCGCCTACAACTCCCATGATGTCCCGCGGCGGGTCGCCGCGATGGCGGGGGTGTCGCCGCGGTCAGGGCCGGGACCGGGGGTAGGGCGGGAGGTGACCGCCCGCCGCCGGCTCCGGGCCCTTCTCCGACCCGCCTAGGCCGTGCCCAGGGGGCTGCAGGGCGGCCCCGGGAGGAGCCGCGGAGGTGGGTCCCTGCGCGTTGTCCTTACGGGGGGTCCCGGGCCTGAGTCGTGTCGGGGCTGCAGGAGCGGTGACACCTCAGCGCTGAAGGGGGAAGGGTCGGGGTGGGTCCGTGCTGGGCCGGGAGCGGTCCTGGGGTGAGTCTCGCCTGCAGGAAGGTCAGCAGGGTGAGGAGGAAAGGTGAGGACGGAGCCCTGATCCACTCCCCGGCACCCTCCAGGGCCGTCCCAGGATTTTAGTGAGCTGTCTGCCTCCCCCAGGTGCGGACGGGATGCCAGTAAGCTCCCCGGCGCTCTCCAGGGCTGTCACAGGCTCCTCCAGATGAGGACAGAGCCCTTATCTGTTCCCCAGTGCTCTCCAGAGCTGTCACAGGGTTTTGTGGGGTGAGGATTTCGCTCCCCGGGGGAGGATGGAGCTTTGACCAGTTCTCCAACACCCCTCAGAGCTGTTACAGGTTTGGGGGTGGGGGCTGCATAAACTCCCCCAGGTAAGGACAGGGCCCTGATCCACTCCGTGGTACCCTTCAGGGCTGTCACAGGACTTTGTAGGGGCTGGTCTGGCTCCCCCAGGTGCAGTGTTAGTTGGGATGGGGTTTGGGGGCAGAAGGTGTGCCAGGGCAGAGCCTGGGCTCCATGAGCTTCCCTAGCAGACGGGTTCAGAGGCACAGGCTGCTAGCCAGCCTGCCTGCCTCCTGTTGCTTTTGCTTGTGCTCACTTTTGGGCTGGTTTTCCCCCAGGGAAGGGAGGAAGGAGCAGGCTGGATGCATGGCCTCTGCTGGAGAGGGCACCCAGCTCCTGGGGTGACGCCATATGTGCCAGCTCAGGAGGAGTGTCACTAACCTTGTCCCATCTCAGCCACGTAACCCAGTCCAAGGAGGGTCATAAACCCCTCCCTTTGCAAACAAGAGGCCTCTGGGATCTCAGGTGTATGGGACAAGCCCCATCCAGGGCCGTGTCCCTTCCCCCTCACTGCACAGGGAGGCTGAGAGGTTTTCATGGGAGGAATCGGGGCCAAGCCTGGATGAAAGGTGCCGTGGCCAGGGGACTGGAAAGAGCTGGGGCTGCGTGAGAGAGGAAATCCTGATGGATTAGAGCAGCTTTACGGACATCTCACCAGGGCTCAGTGCTGCCTGCTGAGCCAGCGGAATTGGGCCATGGGTGCTGGCCTGGCCCCGCTGGAGAACAAAGCATTTCAGGGCTTGCTTTGAGAGTGAGGGGACACAGGGGTGACACTGTGGGTCACATGCAGGTCCTGCCCCGAGGAATGGCTGCAGATGTCCACAAGAAGAAAAGCTGGGAAGTGTCCAATGGGTCCCTGGTGCCAGGAGATGGCCAGCACACAGAGAGGTCCGAGAGCCCCACGCCGGGGCTGGCACAGGGCACGGAGCCAGGTATGGAGCACAGCTCACCAAGGGGGGAAGCAAGGGGGGACAGAGTAGATCCTCGTGTGGGCTGAGACCTCCACAGCCCTGTGGGCTGTGGGAGATGGGCCCACTCGTGACTCCCCACGAGCAGGACCCACACCCCCAGGATGCTGTGGGATGGGGAGAGGAGGCAGGCCCCCTTTGCATCCTTCCCCCAGCACGGGGGACACGTGGACGGATGCTGCATGGCCCGTTGTTCCCAGGGGCGGGCCAGGAGGGAGCCATGTTCGTGCACACCCGCTCCTACGAGGACCTGACCAGTCCCGAGGACGGGGCGGCCGCGGTGCAGAGCCCAGAGGAGAGGCGAGGGGAGCCAGCCGAGCAGAGCAGCATGGAGCAGATCAGCAAGGACTTCAGCGAGCTGAGCACACAGCTCACGGGCATGGCCCTCGACCTGGAGGAGGAGATGAGGCCGGGCAAGGAGGGGAAGCTGGAGCCATCCCCGCAGACCACCCGCCGTGACTCGGTGCTGTCGGGAAGGAGGAGGAGGACGTGACCATGGACGCCTGGCGCTTGCACCGGAAGCACGTCTTCGTGCTGAGTGAGGCGGGCAAGCCCGTCTACTCCCGCTACGGCTCTGAGGAGGCCCTGTCCAGCACCATGGGCGTCATGATGGCCCTGGTGTCCTTCCTGGAGGCTGAGAAAAACGCCATCCGGTCCATCCACGCAGGTACCGCCCTGGGGGGGAATGGGATGGGGGGATCACGGCCTGCCCAGCCATTCTCCTGCCACCGTGGGCCGTGTCAGCTGTCCCCAGGGGCAGATGGGTTGCTGTGAGGGGAGGCTGCAGCCTGGCTGTAGCCCTGGGGAGCCAGGCTCACAGGTTTGTCCCCGGCCCCCGGGGACTCCCTCCCAAGCAGATGGCTACAAGGTGGTCTTCGTGCGGAGGAGCCCGCTGGTGCTGGTGGCGGTGGCACGCACCCGGCAGTCGGAGCAGGAGATTGCCCACGAGCTGCTCTATATCTACTACCAGATTCTGAGCCTGCTCACCTGGACCCAGCTCAACCACATCTTCCAGCAGAAGCAGAACTATGACCTGCGCCGGCTCCTGGCTGGCTCCGAGCGCATCACCGACAACCTGCTGGACCTCATGGCCCACGACCCCAGCTTCCTAATGGGCGCCGTGCGCTGCCTGCCCCTGGCCGCCAGCATCCGGGACGCTGTCAGCAGCAGCCTGCAGCAGGCCAAGGCCAAGAGCCTGGTCTTCTCCATTCTGCTGTCTGGGAACCAGTTGGTGTCTCTTGTGAGGAAGAAGGATCAGTTCCTTCACCCCATTGACCTCCATCTGCTCTTCAACCTCATCAGCTCTTCTTCCTCTTTCCGAGAGGGTGAAGCCTGGACTCCCATTTGCCTCCCTAAGTTCAACTCCAGCGGTTTCTTCCATGCCCACATCTCCTACCTGGAGCAGGAGATGGATCTGTGCCTGCTGCTGGTCTCCACTGACCGCGAGGACTTCTTCACCGTGTCCGACTGCAAGCGGCGCTTCCAGGAGCGCCTGCGGCGGCGGGGGGTGCACCACGCTCTGCAGGAGGCCCTGCGCACCCCCTTCTACAGCGTCGCCCAGGTGGGCATCCCTGACCTCCGGCACTTCATCTACAAGTCCAAGAGCTCTGGGCTCTTCACCAGGTGAGCCCCCGGGGAGCCGCTGGGCCAAGGCCGTGGCACGTGGCATGGGCCAAGCTCCTCCTGCAGGGGGTTAACGGAGTGCTGTGTTCCTGCAGCCCCGAGATTGAGGCTCCCTACGTGCAGGAGGAGGAGAAGGAGAGGCTCTTGGGGCTTTACCAGTACCTGCACAGTCGGGCCCACAACTCTCCACGGCCCCTGAAGAACATCTATTTCACAGGCCCCCGCGAGAACCTCCTGGCGTGGGTAAGGCTGTTGGTGGGGTTTGGTGAGCCTGTCTTTTCTGGTCCTGTGTGGTGGGGAAAGGGAGTGGTAACACCACACAGCACCAGCTCCATGGTCTCCAGGGAGGACCCCAGCCTTGGTCCTTTTGGGGGTGAGAGGGAAGGACAAGCAGGGGTGGCAGTGGAGACTGGTGAATTCCAGCACCAAGGGCTGTGCCATGTCCTGTCGTGAACTCAGTGCTGTGGAGAAAATCTACTCTGGGGACAAACCTCAGGGTTTGGTTCTCCCACTTCTGAGCAAACCAGATGCCACCCATTTTGGGTATCCCACTGCACTTCATGTCCCTGCACTGGAGCCCCTCTGCCCATTGCTGGTAGCCCATGGGTGGGGGGAGATGGACTGGCATCCCCAAGTGGGGTGCAGTCCTGTTCCCAGCATGTGTCCTGCTCCTTCTCCCAGGTAACCAATGCCTTTGAGCTCTACATTTGCTACAGTCCCCTGGGGACCAAGGCCGGTGCCATCAATGCTGTCAACAAGCTGATGAAGTGGATCCGCAAGGAGGAAGACCGACTCTTCATCCTCACGCCCCAGACGTACTGATGGGCATCACCCAGGGCACGGGGCCAGCTGGAAGAGCCCCCGCTGTGCTGGGGAGCCCATTCCCAGGGATTCCCGGGCTGTGTGTCCAGGGGAGAGGGCATGGTGGGACCCCAGAGCACAGGGAAACCTCACCTGTGGGACTGTCCAACCTGGGTGTTAGAGATGGGATGCACAGGGAAAGGGAAGGGGATGAACAGGACTTTATCTCAGCTGCAGGCAGTGCCCCAGCTGGGGGGCTGCTCTTCCTCTGCAGTCCTCAGCTCCGTCCCTTGTTGTGGGGGTCCTGGAGTGGGGCTGCTGGTACCCCAGTTTATTGGAGGGGAGCAGAGCCCCTGGGTTCTGCTCCCTGTGCCTGGCATCTCCCTTCTCTGACATCCTGTGGCTGTGCCAAGGGTGGAGATCCCCGGGGGAGATGTGGCAGCACTCAGGGGACCCCTATGTTGCTGTGCCCGCAGATGGCGGGTGATACCGTCCAAGTGAGGGACAGGGCTGGCCTGGGGCACAAACTGCTCCTCTCCCTGCCTTGGGGGATCTGGACTCCCCAAGTGCCAGGGAGCCTCTGCAGTCCCGGCGCAGGTTTGCCCCCTTGGCATCTATATAAGCCTGGACCCTTCCCACTGTGGCTGTGAAAAGGTTGTCTGTCCCTGGGGCTGCTGGCAGGCAGGGTGGGTCAGCCTGCCCCAGCTGGGACAGCAGGGTCCTGCCCACCTCACCACAGGGACACAGAGCAACTCCAGAGAGCCAGGGTGTTTTGTCAGCATGCTTGTGGGCTCATGGTTCTGGCTGTGGGTAGTGGGCCCTAAAGGGGCAGCTCAAGCACATCTTGGAGACCACCCTGGTAGAGGACCATGGTGCTCCCCAGCCCATGGGGAGTTTTCTCCTTGGCACAGGAGCACCTGTCCCCCAAACCTAGCCCCTCGAGCCAGCTACACTGAGCTTCCTCTATCTCCCTGAGCAGCCCAGGCACTGGTGTGGGGTTGAGCACCTGTGAACGGCCCAACTCCATGTTTTGGGGCTGTCTGAATAGTGCTGGAATAGGTGTTGGATGAGGGGCAGGGCCGTCAGGGTGACACCCCTGCACAGAGGGAGCTGGGAAAGATCCAGCAGGGCTAGCACAGGGATCTGCTCCTGTATTTATGCTCCTGCCAGAGTGTAATCGCTTGTCTTTGCTCATAAACATTATCTGGACCCTAAGTTAAGTCTTGTTGCATTCCTGTATGTTCACTGGAGTGGTGGGATGACCAGGCTCGGGGGGAGGTTTGTTCCAAGTTTTGGTTTGGTGCAGTCCAGCCCCGGGGATCTGCTGGGAGCCGGGAAAGCTGCCTGGGAGTGGTGCGAGGCTGCCGGGGTTGTACTGGCAGGAGGCGGCGCTGGCTGGAGACTGGGAGCGGCAAAATCCCCGAGCTGAGCTGGCCACGGCCAGCTCATGTCGAAACCGAGCAGAGGCGCAGCCGGAGGAAGGAGCTGTTGGGTAAGGCCCAGAGCCAGCGGAACTGCCGGGCCTTACACAACACGGGGCGGGAGCCTGGGAGGGCCGGGGACGGCCAGGCGGCAGGCACAGGCATTTGCGGCAGGCTCAGCCTCTCCTGGGACCAAAGTCGCCAGTGCCCTGCTCACCTGGAGGAAAGGTCTATGTGCAAAGCTGGGATTCGTGGCCCCAGCGTCCAAGGGCAGCAGGGCATTTGGAGCCCAAATCCATGTATGGATCGGGATGTTAAGGATCTTTCTGCATCCCTATGAACAGCAGTCACTCCCAGAGGTGCTGGCACTTCGTGCCACTGCGGACAGCCAGGGAGAAAAGGGACAAGAGACACAGAACGGGCACAACAGAAATAACCCTCACAGCTGCCCTGGCAAAGCTGTGGTTCCCCCAGCCCTGCTTTTTTCTCCCAGCTGGGAACTCCGGTGGTGAGCCTGCCGCACTCCCTAAGGCTGCCCTGTTGGCCTGGAAAGTGAGCAGCGAACGCGGTGCCACCGCGGAAACTTTAGGGAAGTGGCAATTTCAATTCCATGTGTCGGAGTGTCAGTCATCCCTGTGGCAGCGGGGCTGGGGGCTGCGGCCGAGGGGCCAAGGGCGACCGACATGCAGGACCCCACTCGTACCCAGGGACGGTGCTGGCAGCCACCTCTCAGCCGGGGGGATCCCCCGACGGCCGCCCAGACCTGCAGCGGGCAACCGAGGCACTGTGCCAGCCCCGCACCCGTGCTCCGATCAGCGGCCCCGACTCACAGCCGTGTGCCTCTCGGGCACCGTGCCCAGCCGTGCCTGTCCCCCCGGGAGTGCCCAGCGACCCTCCGGGTACCCCGGTCTCCGTGTTCCCCCGAACACCCCCGTCCCCCCGCGCTGCGTGTGCCGGTGCCGGCTGTCGGGGCGCCCCGGGCGGCGCGGGGGCAGGGCCCGCCCACCCCGTTCCGCTCTGTCCCGTCCCGCCTCGCCTGCTCCGTCCCGGCCTTGCTCCGCTCCACCCTGGCACGGCACGGCTCGGCAGCGCCCAGGTGAGCGCCCTGCCGCCCGGCACCGCTCGGATCGGACCGGACCGGACGGATAGGGCGGAGGCAGCCGGATCCAGTGGAGACCCCGGACCTGGTGAGTTACGGCGGGGCCGGGAATAGTTCGGGGTCAAGGTCCCGGGAGGCTGGCGGGGGCCTTGTCCTAGTTCCGTAGGGATCCCCATTCCTCGTTGCTGTCCCGAGGGCTGGCAGGGTCCCTATCCCAGTCCCCGGGATGGGTCAGTGCAGGGCAGAGATGCCCCAGGGTGACAGGCAGCATCTGTAGGTGGCAGAAGGCAGGATTTGTCCCTCTGCCACAGGCAGCTTGGCATCACCTCCTACTCATGGTATTTCGGAAGCAGTTTGATGTGACTGATCCTCCCTCAGCACTACCCATCGTCATCGGGCCCTTGGGAACCTTGGCACCCACAACTGACACTCAGCTGTGACTGTGCCCGGGTCCTCACCTAAAATAAGAGGGTAAAACCCTTCCTTTTTTATTTTGGCAGATGCAATGGTGGCCCATCCTCCATATGTGCTGAACCTGCTGGGTGCTGACCACCATCGATAACCCTACACCAGTGGCACTGCACAGCATGGGCCTGTTGTGCTGTGTGTGCCCCTGGCTGCTGCTCGCCCTGTCCCTGCTGGGCGCCGGTGCCTGGCAGTGTCCCCGCATCCCTTACAGCTCCACCAGGAACTTCTCCATCCCCTACACACTGCCCAGCCTCGATGCTGGCAGCCCCATCCAGAATGTTGCTGTCTATTCAGACTCCGACGGTCCGGTCGCTGTCTTTGTGGCCGTCCGCAACCGCATCCTGCTGGTCAGCCCCGAGCTGCGCCTGCTCTCTGTCCTTATCACCGGCCCAGTGGGCAGTGCCAAGTGTGAGATCTGTCGCCTGTGCCCAGCCACCACAGATGGCCCTGAGGACACAGACAATGTCCTGTTGCTGCTGGACCCGCTGGAACCGTGGCTGTACAGCTGTGGCACGGCACGGCATGGGCTGTGCTATCAGCACCAGCTGGAGGTGCAGGATGGTAAGGTGGCCATCACAGCCACACACTGCCTGTACTCACCCGTGGGCAACAGCCCTGAGTTCTGCCCTGACTGTGTGGTCAGCCCGCTGGGGACCAGTGCCACCGTGGTGGCCACCTCCTATGCCTCCTTCTTCTACCTCGGCTCCACCATCAATAGCAGCGTGGCGGCGCAGTACAGCCCACAGTCGGTGTCCATCCGACGCCTGAAGGGCACCTTGGATGGCTTTTCAAACGACTTCCAGTGGCTGACGGTGCTGCCGCAATACCGCAACAACTACACCATCCACTACGTGCACTCCTTCGCCGACGGGGACCACGTCTACTTCCTGATGGTGCAGCCAGAGCGGCCGGGGTCGACGGTGTTCCACACGCGCCTGGCGCGGCTCAGCTCCCACGAGCGGGACCTCCGCCGCTACCGCGAGCTCGTCCTCGACTGCCGCTTCGAGTCCAAGCGCCGGCGCCGGCGCAGCGGCGAGGAGGATGCTGAGAGGGACATCGCCTACAACGTGCTGCAGGCAGCCCACACTGCCCGCCCTGGGGCACGCCTGGCCCGCGACCTCGGCATCAACGACACCGACACGGTGCTCTTCGGTGCCTTTGCTGAGAGCCGGCCAGAGAGCCGAGTGCCACGGGACAACTCGGCTGTCTGCGCCTTCCCCCTCCGCCTCCTCAACCAGGCCATGGAGGAGGGCATGGAGAAGTGCTGCGGCACCGGGCACCAGCCACTGCTGCGGGGGCTCAGCTTCTTCCAGCCAGTGGAGTACTGCCCACAAAATGTGAGTGCTCCGCCCTGCGCTGCATCCAGCCCAGACCTGGGGGTTGGCTGGGATGGGGGAAAGTGGGTTCAGGAGCTGGGAAACACTGGTAGAGCAGGATGGGTGGTGGGGTGGGGTGGGGTGGGGCAGGGGGGAAAGTGGCATCACCCAGGTGTGAATCAGCCCAGCAGCCACCCACCACCTGCTGCAGGGCTGCAGTGGTCTCGCAGCCCCAGCTGCACTGAGGAGGTTGGATGTGGGCAGGGATCCTGTTGAGCCCCCCACCTCAGTGGTACATGTGCCGGTTCATGGGCATACTGCCACAAGTCATGCATTGGGCCAATTCCTCTCCTGGTATGGCCTCCCTGGGAGGGAAGGCCCCGTGGTGACTGTCCCTGGACCCCAGCCACCCTCTCCAGCTTGTTTATGTGTGGAGGGGCGGGAAAGCCACAGAGCCTCGGTGCTTCACATACTAGATGTGTGAGGTGCAGGCTGCTCCTGCCTTGTCCCCCAGGCACAGCCACCGCCTTCTCTGGGCAAATAAACCTCAGGCGGAAGTGCAATTAGTCACCGCGGTTCCTCGTCTCCCGCAGCCGCGGGGCAGGAACGCCGTGTCCCAGGTACAAGCCCCAGCACGGCCAGGATGCAGATGGGTGGGCACCCTGGCAGGGCCCCCTCATCCCAGCACATGACACAAGTTTTGGTGTCCTCAGCCAGGCTCAGGGCAAGGTGCAGCCAAATCCCCTCCTCTTCCTGCACAGAGCAGACAGCTCACTGCTGCTGACTCACAACTGTGACAGGGGAAACTCAGAGGGGACCACAGCCCCTCTGCGTTGGGGCCGTCCAGTGGGGACCCAATGGCTCCTGGTGTCCCTCTTCAATCTCAGCCCCTTGCTGAGCTCCAGGGGCCAGGGAGGACTGGGGTTGGAATGTGCATCCTGTGGTGCCAGCACGAATAACTATGTCCAGATGGGGTGGGAGGGGAAGGCAGGATCTGACACCACATGGGGGACTAAGGGAGGGCCTGCTGATGTGGTTTTTTTCCCCAAAAATTTTCCAGCCTGGAGGGGAACTTAAGCAATCTGGCACTGCCCCAAAATATCTCACAGCTCAAGCTGGTGCCTACCTGTGAGGGTGTGGGAGTTGGGGTGCCAAGGCCACCTTTAAGTCACTCACCCCATGTTTGGCCACAGGTGAACCTCTCAGCACCGGTGAACAACACCAGCTGCTGGAATCAGCCCACCCTCATCCCTGCTGCCTCCCACAAAGTGGACCTGTTCAACGGGCAGCTGACAGGTGTCCTCCTCACCTCCCTCTTCATCACCACCATGGGAAACGTCACTGTGGCCCACCTGGGCACAGCAGAAGGGCGCATCTTCCAGGTGGGATGGGGTGTCAGGTGGGGTGGCAGGTGCTGGCAGGCTGTGGGCTATGCTCAGCCCCCTGCTCTGCCCTGCTGCAGATGGTGCTCCAGCGCTCCAGCTCCTACCTTATGACCTTGTCCAACTTCTCCCTGGGAGAGCCGGGGCCAGTGCGAGGTGCCATGGGGCTGCAAAGCCACTCACTGTTATTCACTGCTGGCGCCAAGGTGAGTGGGGGGTCTGAGTGGCATAGAGTGGACATGGAGCTCCGTGTGTCCCCCTCACCTCCACTCTCCATTCCCAGGTGTGGCTCCTGAACGTCACTGGCCCTGGCTGTCGCCACTTCTCCACATGCCAGCGCTGCCTGCGGGCCAGGCACCTCATGGGCTGCGGCTGGTGCAGGGATGAGTGCAGGCGCCGCCACGAGTGCAGTGGCCGCTGGGTCCAGGACAGCTGCCCACCTGTCCTCACCGACGTAGGTCTGCGCTGCCGTCCCCCTGCTCCTCACACCCCCCCAAGCACTCGGATGGGGAGGGACATGGCAAATGGGGCGGCATGTGGTGGGACCCCCTCCCTGGGATGGGCGTTGTCTTCCTCCGAGGAGGGTATTTCTGGACCCTCAACAGTCGCTGGACTTCAGGGGGTTGTGGTGACACAGGTGCTTCTCCCACAGTTCCACCCCCGGAGCGCCCCGCTGCAGGGTCGGACACGGGTGACACTCTGTGGAATGACCTTCCGCTCCTACTCGGACCCTGACCCCAGCCACAGCCCTTCCGGTGCCTACCGGGTGGCAGTGGGACGGCGAGGCTGCACCGTGCTGCCAGAGGAGAGCGAGAGCTACAGGTGTGCAGAGGTGCTGGGGGAGAACAGCAGCAGAGGGGCCTGGGGCTGCCCCCCGGCCTGGGGCTGATCCCCCATCACTGTCCCACAGACCCCTGCCCACCTCACGCCGCAAGGAGTTTGTGGATGTGCTGGTGTGTGAGCTGGAGCCGGGCGGGCCGGCAGCAGTGAGGGGCCCAGCCAACGTGGTGCTCACTGTGGAGGAACCTGCCAGACCCTCTGGCTTCCGGGTCTACGGCTCCGCCACCCTCGCTGGCTTCGTCTTTGTGGTATGGTTCCACACTGGCAGTGCCCCTGGCAGGGTTGGAGGGTTTGGCTCAGTCACCCATCCCACTGACCCCATCTGTGCTTAGGAGCCTCACGTCAGTGCCCTGCACCCCCCGTTTGGTCCCCGAGGGGGTGGCACACACCTCTCACTCCATGGCAGACACCTCTCAGCAGGGAGCAGCTGGCGGGTGATGGTCAACGGCTCCGAGTGTGCCCTGACTGGGCAGCCCAGGTACACCCCTGCCCTGCCCCCACCTGGCACAGAAGGGTCCCCAGCACAGGGCACGGGGAGCCCTGCAGTCCTGCTGTCACCACACTCACGGCTGTCGTGTCTCCAGGCAGGGCAATGGGACAATCCAGTGCATGACTCCTGCCGCTGGTGGCCTGGGCGCAGCCCGGGTAGCCCTGTGGATCGACGGGGAGCAGTTCCTGGCCCCCGTGCCCTTCCAGTACCGCCCTGACCCCACTGTATCCGCCATCGTCCCCAGCTGCAGCTATGAGTGAGTGTGTGGGCTCCCTTCCCCTGGGTGAGGGAACAGCCCTGTCCTCCCACTGCCCTGGCTGGGCTGGATGAGGTGCTGGGAATTGCAAGCACCCTGGGGACCGTGTGCACCCCGGGGAACCTGATCCCTGCCCACTGTAGGGGCTCGCTGCTCACCATTATCGGCACCCACCTGAACTCCGTGTATCGCGCCAAGATCCGCTTTGAAGCCGGTGGTGTGATTACCCAAGCCACAGTAAGCACCGGGCTGTGTGGCCATCGCCCCCCCGGCCCTGCCCACCCTACCCCAATCCCCTGGGCACATTCCAAGCTGGTGCTCAGCATCTCCCTGCCCACAGGAGTGTGAGGACCCGCTGGCACCGGAGCTGCTGCTGTGCCATGGTCCAGCCTTCCCCTTCAAGAGCAACATGGAGGTGGTGCTGGGGAACCTGAGCGTGCTGCTGGATGGCGCTGACGGCCACTGGCTGTTCTGCCTCCACTACTACTCCCGGCCCAAGGTCTACCACTTTGAGCAGGAGGGCAGGCGGCTCCACCTCAAGCCCGGCGACGATGAGATCAAAGTGCACGTACGTGAGGCAATGGGGTGAGCCAGAGTAGGGGGTCCCACTGTCAGGACCCCTGAGCTCACGGTGCTCTGTCTGGGCAGCAATTGGGGCTGGATGCCGTGGCCACCTGCATGAACATCACCATGACGGTGGGGGGCCGGGACTGCCACCCCAACGTCCTGAAGAACGAGGTGACGTGCCGCCTGCCCCGCGAGCTGCGCCTGCCCCCCGATGGGGCCCCTGTGGAGGTAGAAACCCCCTGGGTGGGCAACCACCTGCCCCAGTCCCTCCCACCCTATCCCTGCTGAGTCCCTGATCCTGCAGATCTGTGTGAACGGAGCCTGTGAGGCACTCGGCTGGGTGCTGTCCGCCCCCACCTCGCTGGACCTGGCTGCCAGCCTGGCTCTGGGCACCAGCATCACCTTCCTGATCTGCTGCATCCTGGCTGCTGTGCTGTTCCACTGGCGCTGGAGGAAGAGGCGAGGTGAGTGCCGTGCTCGGTGGGCACTATGATGCCCCCCAGGCCCCTGCCATGCCACCCCCTACCCACCTCACTGCTGCCTGCAGGTACAGAGAACCTGGAACTGCTGGCACAGCCCGGCCGCAGTGACCCCCCTGTCACCACCCAGCGCCCCGGCGTCGACTACAGAGAGGTGCTGGGTAAGTGGGTGTCACTGGTGGGTGGCGAGGTGCTGCGTTCTGCCAGCCCCTCACCCTCCCTCTGCCTGTCCCGGCAGTGCTGAACACAGCGGGCACTCCTGGCCCCGTGGGACCCCGCACACGAGTCACCGGTGCCGGTGCCAACGGCAGTGCTGGTGCTGGTGCTGGTGCTGCAGGCGGTGGATCCCCCATGCCCCTGCTCAGGGCCACATCCTGCTGCCTGGAGGATCTGCGGCCGGAGCTGCTGGAGGAAGTGAAGGACATCCTCATCCCTGAGGAGCGGCTTGTCACCCATCGCCACCAGGTCATCGGCAAAGGTGACTCTGCACCCCAATTCGGCTGTGGCATCACCTGCCCAATGTGTGCGGTGCCAGCTTTGTGCCACCTGTCCCTGCAGGGCACTTTGGCAGCGTCTACCATGGCACCTACACGGACCCACTGCTGGGGGACCTCCACTGCGCTGTCAAGTCCCTGCACCGTGAGTAGCTCCCCCTCCCATGCGTGTTCCCATGGCACAGCAGCGGAATGTCCACAGCTCAGCTCTCCGCAGGCATCACGGACCTGGAGGAGGTGGAGGAGTTCCTGCGCGAGGGCATCCTCATGAAGAGCTTCCACCACCCCCAGGTGCTCTCGCTGCTGGGGGTGTGCCTGCCCTGCCATGGGCTGCCCCTTGTCGTGCTGCCCTACATGCGCCACGGGGACCTGCGCCAGTTCATCCG
Source organism: Phylloscopus whistleri (assembly GCA_017589585.1). Lineage (NCBI taxonomy): Eukaryota > Metazoa > Chordata > Aves > Passeriformes > Phylloscopidae > Phylloscopus > Phylloscopus whistleri. Next base: position 4,286,149 of record JADMLD010000682.1, on the reverse strand, counting down.
CACCCAGGAGCGGGTAGGGGGTACCCCGAGGGGCATGGGCAGTGATGGGTGCCAGGGTCTCCACGCTCACTACTCCCATCTCACAGAGCCCCACGGTGAAGGAGCTCATCGGCTTCGGGCTGCAGGTGGCCTTGGGCATGGAGTACCTGGCCCAGAAGAAGTTTGTGCATCGGGACCTGGCAGCCAGGAACTGCATGTGAGTGTGGCTGTGCCCTCCAGACCTCCACCACAGGGTGACTGCCTGGGTCTGAGAGTGCCCAGGAGTCCCCACCTCGACCTGGTGTCCTACAGGCTGGATGAGACGCTGACAGTAAAGGTGGCTGACTTTGGGCTGGCACGAGATGTGTTTGGCAAGGAGTACTACAGCATCCGGCAGCACCGCCACGCCAAGCTGCCCGTCAAGTGGATGGCGCTGGAGAGCCTCCAGACCCAAAAATTCACCACAAAGTCTGATGTGGTAGGAGTGACTCCCCTCCCCATCCCGTCCCCCATCTCCATCCTCCCCGTGTGCCCACTGCAGCTCTCTTCTCGGCAGTGGTCCTTCGGGGTGCTCATGTGGGAGCTGCTGACACGTGGGGCATCGCCGTATGCCGGAGTGGACCCCTACGACATGGCCCGCTACCTGCTGCAGGGCAGACGCCTGCCACAGCCCTCTCACTGCCCCGACACCCTGTGAGTGGAGCTGAGGGTGGGCAGGGTGGCAGGGGGTTGTCCTGGGGGGCTGCCAGCACTGACTGGGGTGTCGGTGCAGGTACAGGGTGATGCTGAGCTGCTGGGCGCCAGCGCCCGAGGAGAGACCGTCCTTCACCGGGCTAGTGGGTGAGCTGGAGCGTGTCCTGGCCACGCTGGATGGTGAGCACTATGTCAACCTGGCTGTCACCTACATCAATCTGGACTGGGGTCCTCCCTTTCCCCCTGCTCCCCCGGGGCAGCTGCCTGATAGCGAGGATGAGGATAAACATAATGAGGAGGAGGAGAAGGAAGAGAAGGAAGAGGAGGAGGACAACACGTCTGTGTGCTGATGGGATTCCCTGCACCACAGGGTCTCCCAGACCCCCATACGCCATAGGCACACTCCCCTGAGGAGGGGTGAAGAGTGCAGCCAGATGCTATGGGGCACCCTCCCTATGGGATGGGTGCTGGGAGGCAGCTGGGTGCTGTGGAGTGCTCTCCCATGGCTCACACCCAGACCCTGCTTACTGCTCCCCAGGATGTTGGGGGCTCAGTCCTGCGCTGGCTGGGTGGTGCAAGGCTCAGCCCCACAGTGATGAGTCTGTACTCTGGGGTCTGGGGCTCAGTCCCATAGTGGATGGGTGCTGTGGGGCCCCATACCCAGCAGGTGCTGTTGAATGGCCTGGCCTTCCCAGGGCTCCCATGGAGTTTCCAGCCTCTTGGCTGCTCGAATCGTTCATTAAAACCTTATTATACTTTTTCCCTGGCTGGGGCTGTGTCTTTCAGGGGGCCATGCCCCAGGCTGACAGTACCCTCGTGCCCCTGCATGGGTGAGGTGTCTCCCCACCCACTCCCGGGGCACCCACCTCATGGGAGGCACTGAGAAGGGGGCACCCACTGTTGCTGTGCCAGTGAAAGGAGGGCACCTGCACAACGGTGCTGCTGTGGCCATCCTGGAACTATCCCCCAGTGCCTGCCACGCTGGGGCCCTGCTCTGCACCCTGTGTCCCACCATGGCCCTCTGACCTTGGGATGTCTGGAAGGTTTTTTCTAAAAGTCCTCCTCCCAGCTACGTCCAGGGTGGCTGTGGGGCACGAGGCATGTGAGGAGCACCATGCTCCTGGGCATGGGGTGATGATGCCCCTGTTGTCCTGGCATATGGGTCATGCTGCCCCTGGGATTCATGGCATGATGGATGCCTGGGGCATGGAATTGCAGTTCCTGTGGGATCATGATGCTCCTGGGATGATAGGTGCCCAGGCATCAGGTCAGGATGTTCTTGAGGTCATGGGTGCCCAGCCATGGGGTCATGGAGCTCAGGGCATGGGATTACAGTGTCCCTGGCACTGAGGTGCCCATGGGACCACAGTGCCCAGGACATGCGATCACAGTGGGGACACGATGGCACCCAGCCCATCTATTGCTCCTCACCCTGCCTGCCTGCACAGGATCCAGTGGGGCACACTGCTTCAGACTCGGGGCTGCTGTCTGGTGACCAAGAGTCATTACCAGCTTCACTTAATGACACATTTATTGCTTCAGCACTGCCTGTGCAGGGGACGGTGCAGCTCATGGCTCAGGATGAGGCATGGATCTGTGATTCCTGCTGCCCTGTGAGCTGGCTTTCTGTTCCTTTTGATGGAAGTGGTGGCAGATGTCACATTTGCGAGGAACTTGTCCTGATGAAGAGGTCCCTTCTGCCCCGGTTTTGGGGCAAAAATCACCTGGAACGAGACACTGCAAAACAGGAGGGGAGCAGTGATGGGCATCCCTCGCCTGGGTGCAGGTCCAGAGTTCGGGGCAGAGGACAAAGGCAGGGTCTGGGATGGATGGATGGATGGATGGATGGATGGATGGATGGATGGATGGGCAGGGGATGCTCAGGACAAGCCCAGGATGGGCAAGGGATGCTGAAACACACACAGTCTGTGGCTGTGGGCAGCAGTGCTCCTGCTCCATGTCCAGCCACACGGGCCCTGCCGCCAACACTGGCTTTAAATAAACCCTCCTCGGCTGCTTGTTAGGCAGCGCCGGAGCCCGGGGCCGTGTCAGCTCCCATCAGCCGAGCTGTCCATCTCCCCCGGTGCCTCGCACCTGCACGGCTCCCCCGCCACGCGCCCCAGGGTGTTCTCACTGCAGCTGGGTTCCAGCGTCCCACGGTCAGGGTGGCTGCCAGCACCGTGCCTCGGTTTCCCTCCCCAAGGTGCGACTGCTCTGTTTCCCTGGCCTGGGTTTGGGGGTGACCATGACCTCCAGTGTAGGGCTGACCTTGCACATGCAAGGCCAGGCAGCACCATTTTGGCTTACTGCAGAGTTGTTGTGGCAACAGGAAGAGCCTGGCGCTGTGTGGTTATTAGGGCTGGGTCAGAAATGGGAGGTGGTGGGCACTGGTACTGGGGGATGCTGCGTGCCTGGGGGGCAGCCAGGCTGGCTGACTGGGGCACCAGCAGCTCGTGGGATGCAGTGATGCAGGGATGGATAGATGGATGGATGGATGGATGGATGGATGGATGGATGGATGGATGGATGGGTCAGTGGATGGATGAGTGCATGGATGGATGTGTGGATGCATGGAGGGATGGGTGGATGCATGGATGGACAGATGGATGGATGGATGGATGGGCAGATGGGTCAGTGGATGGATGAGTGCATGGATGGATGTGTGGATGCATGAAGGGATGGATGGATGCAGGGATGGATGGATGGATGGATGGATGGATGGATGGATGGATGGATGGATGGATGGACAGATGGATGGATGGATGGATTCAGGGATGGATGGATGGACTGGCACCCTGGCTATTGCCTTCCTCGGCACGAAGCAGAGTGGGTGCCCAGGGCTGTGTTTGGGTCGCAGATGCGTGCCAGGCCTGCTGTGCAGTGACACAGGGGACAGCTGTGGGAGCACCCAGTGGGAGCAGGGTACCTGGTGGGAGCAGGGCTGTCCGTGCTGGCAGTCGGGTGGCACAGTGAACTGCTCGTTAGCTGACAAGTCTGGTGTGGTTACGGTGACGTGCACGAGGGCGGCCCCTCTTTAGGCTGCCCCCTCCCCCCACGAATGTGCTTGTAGAGATGACAGATTTCATGCTAATCCACATTTATCCTGCCCTAATTACGCTATGGGAGGTGAGGAGCGAGTGCTCTGACTTCCATGCCAAGGGCTGGCATGTGCCCACCGCTGTCCAATGCTGCCTGACACTGCTAGCTGGGACTGGTGTTGGCACTGTGCCAACTGCCATGGCACCAGGGACAGGCAGGTGACCTCTCAGGGTGGCACCTTGCATGGCACCTGGCACCCCTGCCCCAGCTGGGGGGTGTCTGAGAGGTGCTACCTGGGCACCCACAGGTGGACGCTGGACACCCTGAGGTGCTGTGTGGCCGGGCACGGCTGGTGGAGCTCTGGGCTGAGCTGTGAGCAGGTGAGGCCGTGCCGGGCCGTGCCACGCTGTGCCAAGTTGTGCCGAGCCACCTCGTGCCGTGCCCATCCGCCACGGCTGCAGCAGAGCAGCCGGCGTCCCATCCCGGCAACGCGCCGTGCACACGCAGCACTTTAAATGTTTTATTTGGGGAAAGTGCTGTCGTTAGCAGGGATTAATTATTAAAATCGGAGCCATCTATAAAACATGAGTGGCCGCACGCGGGGCTGCGGGTGCACAGGCGGAGCCGGGCACGGTCCCGCCGCTGGCACCGCCCGGGGATCCGCTGCCGGTGATGCCGCAATGCCACCGGGACAGCGGCTTTGGGCTCCTGGTGGCAAAGTGGGTGCAGGCAGAGGGTGCCACGGGGCGGGGGCTGGGCTGGGGACGGGGAAGATTGTGCTAAATCAGTGTTTGGGTGAGGCGGTGGTCTCCGGTGCCAGCCGTCCCGGTGAGAGGTGGCAGGAGGCAGCCGGCAGCGCCGAGCTGTTTTTAGCGGCTGCCGGTGCCGGGGAGCGGGCGTACAGAGCAGCCGCCGCGGCACCGACGGGCCATTTTTAGAAAGCGGCAAGTTTTGTTACTGATGCCTGTGAGCGGCGGGGTGGGGCTGCACCCCGGCACCCCCAGTCCCTGCTGCCCGGCCCCCGCAGCCAGCCCTGTCCCTCTGCCCTCCCCGCCTGGCTCTGGAACCTGGAACGGGGGGCACCTGCACAGCCCGGGGCACCCCTGCACCCACCTGAGGCTCTGATGGCCCTCAGGGAGCTCTGCTGTCCCCCGGAGAGCTTTGGTGGTACTTGGGGAGCTTCGAGGGCCCCTGGGAAGCTTTGGTAGCCCCTGAGGACCTCTCCTGGTCTCTGAGGAGCTTTGAGGGCCCTTGGGGAGCTTTGGTGGTCCCTGGGAATCTCTGCTGGTCTCTGGGGATATCCCAAAGGAGCTTTGCTGGCACCTGGGGAGCTCTCCTGTCCTCAAGGAAGCTTTACTTTACCCCAAAGCCTTCCAGGTTATAAGGCACATGTTTTTCTCCTTTCTCTGCGTCTGAGACAGCACCAGCCCTCAGCTGGAGAGGCTCACCCCATCCCAGCACCCATTCAGGACCAGTGCCAGCCGTGTCCCAGTCCTGGTCCTGGTCCTCTCCCTGGGGGCCAGTTCTCTCCCTGATCTCTTGCCCTGAGTAGCCTCCCTGCACCCTGGTGCCTGTGCCTGCAGGTACTGCCAGAGACCCAGGGGACCCCCAAAGCTCTTTCAGTGGGAAAGGGAATCAAACCCTGATGCCATGTCATCACTGTGATGCAGGAGTACACTGTGGAAAAGAAGCCCCCTTCCCCATCAGGGCTCCAGGCACAAGTGCCAGCCCTGGATGTGACAGGGACCAACCCAGTGGAGAGATACAAGGCTTTTTGTACTGTCACCTACACAGGGACAGGCCACGTCAGGAGCAGGCTGGCCAGGGACAAGCAGCCATGCCCAGCCAGGTGTGGGGCAACCCTGTCCTCACACAGGGTGTGATCACCAGCTGGGATGGGCTGGCAGAGCTGTGGCACTGTGTGGGACACCATACCTGGTGGCCGAGCCGAGTGGCTCTCTGGCTGTGTCCCTTGATGCCTTCCAGGGCCCATGGGTGCCACGGGACACCTCTGGGGAGGGCAGCCCTGCCGCTGTGCACCCCCGCTGCTGCTCATCCCAGTAAAGGGCCAGGGGTGGCCATCAGCAGCTGCACCCCCTCTTTTTCTCTCCCCCTTGCTCCCCGCTGGCCCCCCGAAAGGAGGGACGGGGTTTATTTGGCCCCGTTGCCGGGCCGACGTGCGCAATTATCGCTGATTGCCTGGCGGTTGCCATGGCGATGGCAAGCACGCAGGGATGCGGTGCCGCGTGGTGCTTGAGTCACGGACACGCTGAACACCCCCCGCTGCACCCCACTGCACCCCACCACAGACGTGCTGAACATGCATCCCGCTGCACCCCAGAACAAACAAGCTGAGCACCCCCCCACTGCACCCCACGGCACCCCCCAGCACCACCTGGGCTGGCCCTCCATCCCCTTCACCCTCCTGGGGCAGAGGGACACAGCCAGATGTCACCCAGCTGAAGCAGGGGGGGATGTCCAGGTGTCCCCCACCCCATGTCCCTCATCTGAGGCAGAGCTGTGCAGCCAGGTGCCCCAACCCTGGCAGCCCCACCTCGGGCATCCTAGGCTCACTCTCTGCAGAGGTGCTGCAGGAAAAATCACCCCCAACCAGCCATGCCACCCCACACGCAGCTCTGGGCTGTAGTGGGAAGGGGTGGGTGCATGGGGCAGTGGGACACAGCACTGTAAGGACAAATGCCATTGGGGTCAGCAAAGCTCCTCACCCCAAAACAGGGCTCAGAGTGGGCCAAGATCTGAACCAGAGGCAGGACCAGGAGGGGACCAGAGCACAGCGGTGGGACCCTGTGGCAGCTCTGCCACGGGCAGGAGACTGCTGCCAGGAGGTGACAGGCACGAGCCGGGGTCAAGGGACAGTGGAGAAGTGCCACCACATCTCTCACACTGCAAGGCACCACCGGGCAGCCCCGAGGCACACGGGTGCCTGCCGGGTAATTACACTCACACTCCAGGTCCCCGCGAGGTGCAGAGATTAATAACCGTGGCGCGCTGCTGCCAGCCGCTATGATTAAACTCTTGATTAGAAGCTCAAACTACAGTGCCCTGCTAATTCTCCCTGCTCTCACACACCCTTAATTACCCAGCATGGGTGCTGGTAGGCCTGGGGCTGGCAGGGCTCAGTGCCGCGCAGGGGATGGGTGCCGGGGGCACCTCAGCTGGCTCTCCCTTGGAGTGCTGGCTGGTCTCCAGTGAGCAGAGGGGAGATGCTGGCTTTGGGACCCTGGTGTCCCCCATCCATGGGCAGGAGGGGACTGTGGGTCCTGGGAGTGGATGGACACACCCACGTGGCAGCTGAGGACAGTGCCAGTCGGGAGGTTTAGGGAGCTGGGGTTTGGTGGGCGCAGGGACAGGAGGGGAGGGAAGTGGGGATGCAGTTCGGAAGCAGCACCATATGGGCAGCAAATGCCAGCGTGTGGCACTCAGCCCCTGAGGAGGCTTCGCACACGTGGCTGTGCTGCGTGAGGAGTGGGGGGTAAGGGGGCTGGGGAAGGGACTGGTGCCCTGCTGTGCCCTGGGAGCCATGCTGCCCACCCTAGGCTGGGTCCCGTGCCTGGGCTGTGGGCAGAGGTAGGAGAATCAGGGGGGCTGATTTATTGTCCCTTTTTTGTTCCGTGCCCCAGACTGTGGGACAAGGACAAACCCTGTCATGGGAAAGTGAGTAGAGCCTTTGGCCCTGCCGCTGGAGGAGAAGTTGCCTGTTCCCACTGGATGATGGCACAGAGGCAGGAACATGTGTCTACCTGTGTCCTCATGGTGCCTTTTAGTACTCTCAGGGGACAGATACCTGTGATGCTGAGCCCACGCTCAGCTTTGCTAAAATCCTTGTCCCATCCCATGCCATGCCATGCCATCCCTCCCTACCCCATCCCATTCCGGGCCGGGAGCCATGGCACAGCCCAGGGGATCACGGCTCACCCCAGAGCGTACACTGTGGGGTCCCGTGGGGTCTCTGGTCCCACGGGATCCCCGGCCCCCAGGGTGTGGCGGTGTCCCCGCTCTGTGACAATCGCCCGCCTCGCCCACCGCGCTGCCGCTCGCTCCCAGCGCCACGCGTGACCCGTCCCCACGGGCGGGGCGCGAAGTTTGGCGGTGACGTCAGGGGCGGGGCGGGGCGCGAAGGGGGCGTGGCCCCACGGTCCCGCCCCCCCAACTTGCCGCGCCGAGCGCGCGGGGCCGCGCCGCGACGGACCGACGGCTCGGCTGGGATCGGCTGGGATCGGCTGGGATCGCTGGGATCGGCGGGGATCGGCTCGGCTCGGCTCGGCTCGGCCCCGGCCCGGCGCGGGAGGGCGGGCGGGAGGGGCGCGCTCCCCCCGAACGGCGGCCCCGGGCCGCGGCCCCCCGTTGCGGTCAGAGAGGCGTGCAGGTGAGCGCCGCGCCGCGCCGGACCGGGGGCGAGGGGGGCCGGGCCCGGCGGGGGGGGCGTTGCTGGCATCTGTCACTGTCTGGCCCGGGGCTGCCCCCAACTCTCCTCCCGCCCCCGGTAGCCCGGGACGTCCCGACGGGGCCGCGCGTATCCCTGTCCGGTGCGTGCGCGCCCCGACGGCTGCCCGCCGCCGCCGCGCTGCCCCCGCCGGCATCCCGCGTCCCGCAGACCCCGAGCCCCGACGGGCGCCTTGGGCACAGCGAGCTGCCGGAGCCCGGCTCCCCCCGCACCTCCCCGCTCGCCCCCCCGGGCCGCTGCTGTCCCGGTGCCGCCCCCGTCTCCGCGAGGAGCCCGGAGAACCGGACCGGCACCGCGGCAGGGGATGCTGCCGGGGAGCGTCTCTCCCCGTGCCCTCGCCGCCGAGCATCCCCTCCCGGACCCCGCACCTCTCTCTCCCGCAGTCCGCTCCCTTCCCGCTGCCGCAGCGCTCCGAGCCGGCCAAACGCAGAGCTCCCTGCGGTGCGCGGCCCGGGCTGTCCCTCCGTACGCCCCGGGCCGGGGGCGGTGGGACTCCCCCAGCCCTGTCTCAGCCCCAGCCCGGCGGCTCCTCGGGCAGTGCTGGGCCGGCCGGCCCCTCCGCCTCCCCTCCACCTCCCGCTGCCTGCCCGCTGCCTGCACTAGCAATATTTCGGTCCGTCTTAGCCCGGCTGCGTTTTCTGCCTCTCCCCGGTACATCCTTTCTCCGGGACGTGGGGGCGGGATAGCAGGGGGAACCCCCCACGGACATGTCCAGGGCAGCTGCAGGTGGAAGCGGGGCTGGAGATGAAATACCACCCGGTGGCACCTCACGCCGTGGGGCAGAGCTGGGGGTCGGGGGTTGGGGGGCCCCGCTGGCGAGGGCTGCACGGCTGCGTCATCCCTCCGTGCCATCCCCACCCGGCCACCCACTTCCCCGCTATTGTCTTACACCCGCTGTTGCTTCTGCTCCCAAATTAGACACTTGGAGGGGGGTGCTGGCTGCGTGCGGGTGCCAGCGCAGCGCCGAGCCTTCCCCCCGGCACCCCGGGGAGGCAGCACTCATCCCTTCGCCCACCTCTTGCCTGGGTGCCCCTGCCCCGGCGGGGGTGCTCTCACCTGCGGGGTGCAGGTGCTGACCCCGATGCCAGGCTGGGTGCCAGCCTTCCTTGCAGGGTATCCCAGGTGCGCTGAGCACCTTGAAGCCAGCCTGGGGCAGGGGAGGGTGGCACTGCTCAGCCCTGGCAGGATGGGTCCCCACTAAACCAACGGGAACTAATTTTATGAGCGCAGATTAGCTGAGTGCTCCCAGAGACAGCAATAAAATCCCGATACATCATCCCACTCGGGTCCCCTGCCCGGCTAATCCTGGCACCGTGCCGCCAGTGCTGGCAGCCTGCCTGCCCACCCGCCGGCCAGCCCTACCCCTGATGATCTGTGGCACCGAGCCCACCGCCCCTCCAGCAGCTGCCAGGACAGCCCTCATTCCCCCTGGCCAGGTACAGTGGCACGGCAGAGCAGGTGTCGTGTGGCATGGGGACACAGAAGTGTCAGGCAGGGCACGTTTGCTGGGAGAGCTGATGGGATGAGTCAGGTGTAGGCTGGGAAGCCTCACCCAATCTGGGGCACGAGCAGTGGTGTCCCATGGGTGCACTGCTTCTCTTTTGGGACTTGGTGCACACTGAGCGGGACTGGGGCAGGTGCTCTTACCCAGTGTGGGCTTTCCTGGAAGGACAGTGCCTGGGTGCCTTGCAAGCTGGGAGCACCCATCCTTTGGGTATCTCCCCAGCAGGTACAGAGGCAGTCAACCCCAAAAGATGGAGGCAGGAAGGAGCATCCCCCCATTCCCTGGCTCACCGCACTCACGTCCCACCCAGGTTTGGGTCAATCACCCCAGGGAGCACTTCAGTGCATGCCCTGGGTGCTGCAGGCAGCACGCCTTCCTCCCAGGGCCCGCAGAGCAGAGAGGGGGCTGCGCACCTGCAGGCGGGTCGGGTGCTGCCGGGTGCTGCCCGTCCCTGCCCCCTCCAAAGGATGTGCCGCTTTCTGCATCTTCAGCTCCCATTGCCATAGCAACAGGCTCGGCGCTTGGGTACCCGCTCTGCCGGCTCCCGCATCCCGCAGCCATCCTGCCCACAGCCCCTGCCACGGGGCCCCGGGCGCTGCCGGCGCGGCACAGCCGGGCCCGCACGGCACAGCCTGGTGTTTGGGGAGCTTTAGCGCTGGGCAGTGGGTGCCTCCAGCATCGTGCCAGCTTCCTGTCACAAGGTCCCGCTCAGGCCCATCTAAGAGGGCTGGGGGGCCCCAGGCAGCTCTGTCATCTTCTGAGCCATCACAAAATAATGTCAGCTGAAACTTCCTCCTGGTAACACGGTGGGAAAGGGGAAAAAATCACTTTATGTGACCAGTTGTTTTTTTTTTTTTCTGGGAAGCTTCCAAGAAGGATCTGGTTTTGAAGGGTTCCCAACAGGGAAGCAAGGGGCAAAGCATCCTTTCCAAAGGGCTGGAGGAGCTGGCGTGTGCCAAGGCTGGTGTCCTGACCGCTGCTGGTGGCAGGAGGGCTGGCACCTCCAAGCTGCAGTGCCACCTGCCTGGTGCCAGTCAGGGCTGGTTGGGGATGGGAAGCTGAGACTGGTGTAACCCACTGCACATGTGACAATGTGTGACAATGCTCTGCCTGGGGAGGCCCCGTCTGCTGAAATGTTACCGTGGGCAAAACTGGGCTGAGAAACAGGAAAGGATCCCTTCACCTCCACTTGCCTCCCCAGCGGGTGCTCCCGGCACTGCTCTAACCCTGACTGCTAATTAACCATTAATAACCCACAAACAGGGGCCGGAGGGGCCGGCCTGTGGCTGCGCTGGCAGCCCGAGCCCCGGCAGAGAGGCTGGATGCGGCGGGGATGGATGCGCATCGGTGGGGCTGGGCGCATGGCAGCTTGCAGCAGTGCAGAGCGCGAGCAGCCGCTGCGCTCAGGTTCCGTGTTAATCAGCACAGCTCGGGAGGGTCTGCTCTGGCTCCAGGGCGGGCCAGCAGTGCCGGGGCACTCACTGCCTCTCCCTGCCCTGCCAGCACCGGGCCCTGCGATGCCGTTTGGCTGCGTGACGCTGGGAGACAAGAAAGATTATAACCAGCCGTCTGAGGTGACCGACAGATATGACCTGGGCCAGGTCATCAAAACGTGAGTTGGTCCCTCCACGGCCCCACGGATGCCCTGGGAAACCCCAGCCACCTGTGTGGGGCTCTTGGGGTGCTGAGGAGTGGCACAACACTTTCCTGTGGGGGCTCTGGGGGTGATGATCCCCAGCTGGGCTGGGATTGCAGGGTGTATTTTGGGGTGGTTTTACCCTAATTAGTCCCTCTTGCTCCTGGGTGCATGGGGGATGTTCACAGCTAGCTCCACGGAAGGCAGTGAGCTTTCCCACTGCTGCTGGCTGCAGCTGGGCAGCTCCCCTGTATCCCTCCCTCCTCCCCTCAAGATTTGCAGGGATTGCAGCAATTCCACACGATCCTGCCTCCCTCGAGCATTTTGTGAATCAGGAGGGCTCAGCTACAGCAAAGGAAAGGCAAATGTCACTTGGGGGGCAGTGGAGCACTGCTGCTTCCCCCAACTTTTATTGCCATGCTGAGGAACCTGTTAGGATGCACTCCAAAAAACGAAGCCCTCATAACCCTTGAGAGCAGCTTGACCACAAAATAGGCGTTTGAATTTTTTCCATCAACTTCCAAAACATCTGCTTGGACAGAGGTCACACCTGCCAGGGTCACACTGGGTGGCAGTGGGACCTTGGAACTCTCAGATCTTTGCTCCATCCTCTGGGCAGTTTGTCCTAAAGCTCACAGGTCACTGTTTCCCTCCACCCAGGGCAGTGGCCATGAGGCTGTCAGCACAGTTGGGGGGATTGGGAAGCCAAGGGCTTTGCTGGAGCAGTGCCAAGAGCCCCCCAGGGACTCCCCTGCAGCTCCATCCTGGCCGATGGGCTCAAGCATCATTAATAATAGAACAGAAACGTTGCAGCTACCAGCACATCTCCCTTTCTTTCTCTCCAACTGCTGTGCTGTGTAAATGTCGGGTGTGCTGCTGTTCCACCTTGGCACGAGTGGCTTTGCAGTAGGTCTTACCCCTCCTGTCCTGAGGCTTTTAAACCAGCAAATTCTCCCCCTTCCCTATCAATTTGCTTCTTCCATATCAGTTGCTTCTCACTGCTGGTTTTTTCTTCCCCTCCAAAGCAGTTTTGAGCCACAGCTTTCTTCCACTTCTGTGGCATTTCCCGTGACTGCTGGGATCTGGGGGAATGCTGGTGGACCCAGGGACTACCCAAGCACCCCAGTCTCAGTAGTCCCCAGGAACGGGGTGATGTCTGGGGGTACCCTTGCAGGGAGGAGTTCTGTGAAATCTTCCGGGCCAAGGAGAAGACGACGGGGAAGTTGTACACCTGCAAGAAGTTTCTGAAGCGGGATGGGCGGAAAGTGAGGAAGGCAGCCAAAAACGAGATCATCATCCTCAAAATGTGAGTGCTGGGGCTGGAGGGGTCAGTGCTTGGGCTGGAGGGGATCCTGTGCTACTGGGCAAACTGGGAATTCCCACCCATGCCCTTGTCTCTCTGCAGGGTGAAGCACCCCAACATCCTACAGCTGGTGGATGTCTACATCACCCGCAAGGAATATTTCATCTTCCTGGAGCTGTAAGTTTGGGAGATCTGGGGGGGGAGGGGGTGGCCCCAGCAGGGGTGGGTCTCGGCAGAGTTGCTGTCTGCAGGGCCACTGGCCGGGAGGTCTTCGACTGGATTCTGGACCAGGGCTACTACTCGGAGAAGGACACCAGCAATGTCATCCGACAGGTGCTGGAGGCTGTTGCCTACCTGCACTCACTCAAGATCGTCCACAGAAACCTCAAGGTTGGTGACAGGGGGGTGGGAGCACCCATGGGTGCTGCCATGCCCCCGGTCCTGGCACTCACAGTCCCTGCACCGGCAGCTGGAGAACCTGGTGTACTATAATCGCCTGAAGAACTCCAAGATCGTCATCAGTGACTTCCACCTGGCCAAGCTGGAGAACGGGCTCATTAAGGAGCCCTGTGGCACCCCCGAGTACCTGGGTGGGTGAGAGCCAGCTGGGTGGGCATGCAGGGGAGGGCAGTGCTGGTTCCCAGCAGATCCCTGCTTTTCTTTACCATCCACTCCTTCCTGCCTGCTGCTGCACCTCCCGTTCCCCATCACCCTGGGGGCTGATCCTGGGTGGGTGCCCCCAGTGGGTGCCTCCCACTCCCCATCACCCCAAAGTCAGGAGGCCAGGTGGCTGGGGACCCCGGGGGATGGTTGCTCTTCTGTCTCTTGCAGCTCCGGAGGTGGTGGGGCGGCAGCGGTACGGGCGGCCGGTGGACTGCTGGGCCATCGGCGTCATCATGTACATCCTGTGAGTGTGGGGTGAGGGACAGGGTAGCTACAAGGGCTCAGGGCTGGGGCTGGACTGAGCCCCCCACTGCATTCCCCAGCCTCTCGGGAAACCCCCCTTTCTACGAGGAGGCAGACGAGGATGACTACGAGAACCACGACAAGAACCTCTTCCGCAAAATCCTGGCTGGGGACTATGAGTTCGACCCGCCGTACTGGGATGACATCTCACAGGCGGGTGAGCCCCACACTGGGGGGCACCTGGGGTCCCATATTGTCCCCTACCAGCACTTACTTCTCCCCCTCTGCCACCAGCTAAGGAGCTGGTGACGCGCCTGATGGAAGTGGAGCAGGACCAGAGGATCACAGCGGAGGAAGCTATCTCCCATGAGTGGTGAGCAGCGGCAGGGTCAGATGGGGAGCCAGGGGGGCTGGTGGGGGCTACTCACCCCTCACTGCTTCTCCAGGATCTCTGGGAATGCTGCCTCTGACAAGAACATCAAGGATGGCGTCTGTGCCCAGATCGAGAAGAACTTCGCCCGGGCCAAGTGGAAGGTGGGTGTGCCGTGCCTCCGTGTCCCCTCTCAGCCAAGCCTGGTCACCATGGGGCTATGAGCCTGGTGAGGCTGCCAGTCCCTGCCCCTCCGCCAGCCCCATATCCCCCGCCACCGTCTGTCCCCCGCAGAAAGCCGTGCGAGTGACCACGCTCATGAAACGCCTGCGGGCGCCCGAGCAGACGGAGACGGCGGCAGCCCCGGCAGCGACCCCGGCAGCTCCGGCAGCGACCCCGGCAGCGACCCCGGCCCCGGCAGCGACCACGGCCCCGGCAGCGACCCCAGCAGCAACTCCAGCCCCAGCAGCGACCACGGCCCCGGCAGCGACCACAGCAACCGCGACTCCGGCCGAGGCCCCGGCTCCCGCCGCCGCGGCCACGGAGCCCGCGGCCACAGAGCCCGCGGCCACAGAGCCCGCCACCGACACGGCCGCGGCCCCAGCCCCCGCCACGGAGCCCGCAGCCCCCGCCGCCACCGCCCCGGAGCCCGCAGCCCCCGGCACGCCGCCTGCCGCCGCGCAGCCCCCGGCCCCCGGCACACCGGCCGCCAACACGTGTAACGAGGTCGGGGCCGCCGCCGAGCCCCCCAGTGAGCAGAGCGGCTGAGCGGCCCCCGCGCCCCCTGTACATAGCCCCGGCATGGCCCCCCAGCCCCGCCTGCGCCCCCTTTTCTACGTGCCCCGCCGGAGAGCCGGCCGCGGGGCAGAGCCCTGCATGGCGCCCGTTCCCCCGTGTCCTGCCAGCTCTCTCAGTCTGTCCCCCGCCGCCGTCCCCCTCCCCCGGGGATGCCCAGAGACGCGGGGCCGCCCCCCTCGGCCGCACGCCGCGCAGCGCTGGGGGGGGGGGGGGCGTCGCGGGGCTCCCCGGGACACGCGTGCATGTGCGGGACCGCAGGCGGGGCCGCGCGGGACGGAGCGGGGGCCGTCACCGAGACCCCCTCTCCATCCCGGGTTCCCCGGGGGGGGACACGGGGACCCCCGCCCGGGGGCAGCCGCACGGCCCCCCACGCGTTGTGCCTGGAGGACCCCCACTGCCCCCCCCGTGCCCCCTCCCCGGTCCCCACTTCCCCCCTCGCAGCTGCATGCCTGCAGGGCCGGCTCTGCCCGCGGCTGCCGCCGCCGCCCCGCGCCCCGCCGCTGTATCTCTGGCAAATAAAGACCCCGCTGAGGACAAACTGAGACAGCACCAGCGCCGCCTGCCCAGTCTCTCTGTGGGGCCGGGGATCTGCCGCGCCTGCTGGCAGCACGGGGCTGAGCGAGACGCGGCGGGTGGAAGCGGCACCGCTGCCCGGGCAGCGAGGGCAGCGGAACGCCGTGAGCGCCTGCCGCCGGAAGGATCCCGGGTGCCGTCGCCGGGCTCGGTGGGGCACGGGCCGGGGAGAGCCCCGCCCACTCCCGCACGCCCCGCCCCTCCAGGGACCACGCCCCCTCGATCCCGCCCCGCCCTTGGCCCCGGCGCGGGATCCCCTGAGGTCACTTCCGGGGCGGGCCGGACGCGGCGCGCTCGCGGTCGCGTTTAAACCGCGCAGAGCCGCGCGGCCGCTCTGGCCCCGGGGCCGCGCTCCGGAACCGCCTCCGACCCGCGCTGAGCGCCCGAGCTCCCGGCCCCGCCATGCCCATCCGCGCACACTGCACCATCTGCTCCGACTTCTTCGACAACGAGCGGGACGTGGCGGCCGTGCCGTGCGGGCACACCTTCCACCAGGCCTGGTGAGCGCCGGGGCGGGTGGGGGTCGCGCCGGGCCGGGGGGCGTCAGCGCGAGTTCTGTGGCCCCGCGCGAGGGCTCTGAGGAGTTCACGGAGCTGCCGCAGCAGTCCGGGATGTGCTGGTCACGCATGTGAACGGGCTGTCCCGGGAGGTGGTGGAGTCGCCGTCCCTGGAGGTCTTTGAGGAAAGACTGGATGTGGCACTTGACGTGGTGGTGGTCGGTCATAGATGGTCTCAGATCTTTTCCGATCTGATTGATTCTGTGATTCTGTCGCTGTGCTGCCTGCAGGCTCGCTTCTCCGGAAGAGCCAGTGTCACAGGGTGTTTGGAGGGAGCGGTGTTGGATTATGGTGAAGCCGCCCTGGCAATTCCGTGCTTTTTTAGGGTGGTGTTGCGAGTGTTTGTGTCGAAAGGAAATGGTTCTTCTGAGGAAATAAACTTTGTGTGGGGAGAGGGTGAGCATTTGCTTTCCTGGCTAACGAGCTTGGAGAGGACCACGGGTGTGATTGTCACTTCTCACTCAGCAGCTCTGCTCGGGCCTGCTCTCCTCCAGCAGCCAGCAGAGCAGGGAGAGCTTCCAAAGGTAACCTGCCAGCTCCAAATCGTTACCCTGCTCCCAAAATAAACCTTTCCAGTGTGACGTGATGGCGTGGTTGCAAAATGCATTAGTGGCTCTCCTGGGGAGCCTGGCGGGTTTCCATGCCTCATCCCAGAAGAGAGCCCAGCCCGGTGTCCCTGGCTGTGCAGATCCGTGTTCAGTGGCACCCCTGGGAGCTGGCCGGGCTGGGACCTCGGCTGTCACATCCCGATAGAGCAGCTCGCGCCTGGCTCCGCTCGCTCCTGCGGGGCTGCGGCTGCTCAAAGCCTGTCTCTCAGAGAGATCTGAGCTTTGCAAAAGCTCTGCCCTGGAAAAGATAAGCTCACATGCTAAATTCAGCCAGGAATTGTCTTGGAGATGCGGGTGGAGCATGCGTGAGGAGCACGGAGCTCCTGCTGGCCGCACCGCTGGACTGAAGGTTTGCGGTTCTGCCCTGGTGTGTGACGAGGAGTCAGGTCCTGCTGTCTCCTGGGGAGCTGGGGGAGGGCCCCTGGAAGCAGTGCTCCAGGACTTTAAGGATTGACTGTATGTTTTCCTTTTCTTTCTCAGCCTCCTCCAGTGGTTTGACACTGCACCCAGCCGGACATGCCCGCAGTGCAGAAACCAGGTAAAGCCATCCCCTCTGCACACCTGTGGCACAGGGCACTGCAGTGGCACCAAGGAGCTGTGGCCTGGGGTGATGCCAGAAAAAGGCTCACGGTAAAAAGCAGAGGGACTTTCTGTCACTTGGGACTCCCCAGAAGCTGAGAGGATGAACTCCCTGCCACAGCCCTTCTGGTTGCAGTGGGCTGGCTGAGGGTGCCCTGCCTCTGTTGGCACTGCAGCTCCTTTCAAAAGGGGCTCTGGGTTTTCGCAGCTTTTACTTAGGCTGGGTCGGTATTGGCATGATGACAGGAGGGGCTGCAAGGGCTTAACGAGGACACCTGACTGGTGTTTCTGGCAGCCCGTTGCTGTCAAGTGAACAGCTCATTCTGCTGCACGTGGGCCTTACAACCCCTCCTGGCTTAGCGGTACTCAACCCTCCCTTGAGAAAAGCAATGGCTGGGGAGAGAAGTAAGGATGTGCTCTGCTTCTGAGATAGGAAGCTGAGGCTTGGGTTTCCATGAACTGGGACCTGAACGTCTTTGAAGTCCCTTGTGTCACCAGCCTTTATGCCACCAGTAGGTCTGGGCACGTAGGCTGCAGGAGATGTTTCCTTGCTCTCAGATGTAAATTTTTAGCCAGCTGCTGCTTGGGCTTATTCTGTGTTCGTGCTTCTTTCCTCCTCTCAAGGTCCTGGCCCTTGTTCTTTCCCTGACTTGTTGATTCCCTCTGTTCTTCTCTGCCTCTTACATCTCTGGGTTACCATGGAGTTATCGCGAAATAACATCTTATGTGGCAGTAACCATGCAATTAGCTGGTGTCATGACTGTATATAATACTTAAAACACAAAGCTGTAACTGCATGGGGGAGGTGTGGAGAGCTATCAAATTCAATTACAGCACCTTCTGCCTGCAGAAAGCAGCACATACTTCTGTCTTAGGATTTGGCATCATGTTAGCTCAGCATCAGCTGCTTGGGGCTGAGCTGCCAGAGAACAGACTGCGCTGGATTCAGAAATGTCTGAATCTTTCTGCTGCGGCTCAGGAGCTTGGCTGGAGTCACACTGCCAGAAACTGAGTGGGGGGTCTGCTGCTGTGCTGTTGAGCCCAAGCAGAGCATCACCACTAATGGTGTCAAACACGTGATCTGATTTGCCTTTCATGGCCTTGTCACAAGACAGTACCTTCTCCCCCTCCATCTGTCTTCCATATCCGTCGTTTCCATATTTGTGCCCATCAAATTCTTCTGTCTCCTGTGTTTAGGTCAGCAAAAGACACATCATCAATAAGCTGTTCTTTGATGTTACCCTGGAGGAGCAAGCAGCACCGGATGCTGAGACCTTGCAGGTAACTTGACAGAGAGGTTCTTTCCTCGTGTGATACTTCAGCCTCCTGGAAGGGTGGCCTGGCCTGCTGGTCCTCTGCCAGAAGGTGCTTCCCAAGGTGGAGCTTGCTGTACTCATGTTTCCGACCTGCACATCAGTCACTGTGGTGCTTTAGCATTCCCTCTGACCAGATCCCGTGTGGTGACTCAAGGAGCCTCCTCTACTTCCTGATCTTCCGTCTGCTTCTCACTTTACCTGGAAACCTCCTGAAACAACATCACATTGGACTGTTGTTCTTGCCTTGGGAAACAGGGTACAGAGCTGTTCCCAAAGGCAGGAGAAGGGAAATCCCAGATGCAGTGAATTGCTGCTGGTATCCATGGCTCCATGGTGTGTGAGCCCTGCTAACCCCTCTGGAGAGAAGGGGCTGTTGGAGGAAGTGCCTCCTCTTCCTCCCTTCTGTGCAGGGAGGGTGTTTGTGCAGATTGAAGGATGTGGGGCAGGGTGATGATAAAGTCATGATTCCTCAAGAGAGATTAGGAAGGGGACTGCCTGAAGCCACACCAGCAGCAGTGGACAACGTGGAGGCTGGGTCCTGGCAGGATCTTGGCTGGAGCTAGTATGCTGGGAGGTGTGCTCCAAGTGCCACCTTTGGGTGCAGAGAGTTGGGTGTGAGTAGGGATAACCACAGAGTGGCTGTTCCATGTTCTCCTTTGTGTGGTGTGGATGAAACAGGGCTCCTTCTGTCTTGGAATTATCTGTTCCAAAAAAAGGGTGGCCGGTTGACCTTGGTGTAATGGGATGCTTGTACCCTCTTGTGTTTAGAAGCAGCATGTGCAGCAATTACCATAATTAGCAGTTGCCATGACAATTCTATATGTACTTCGTATGTCTTTAAAATAAAGCCAGCCAGACTAGAATGTCAGTAGCACTGTCTTTCTCCAAGATCACCAGTAACAAAACTGAAGGCCAAAGTGTGCTGAGGGATGGAGGAGCATCTCTGGGCACTGGGAGCCGCGTGCCCTCGCAGCAGATAAACATTTCCTTTAGTACATATTGAGAGGTGTTCTCACAAGTGTAATGAGATGAGTGACTTGGAAATGGGTTTCCTGGAGAAAATTGCCCTAGAAAATCTTCCTGTTTTCTCTCACCCCCACCCCAGGATCCAAAATGGGTTCCCCCAGCCTTCTGCTCCAGGCAGGTTGTGCAGAGCTTCTCCCTTGCTCAAGGGCAGGACTGTGGAGCTGCTCCTGCACAACAAGCTTAACTCCTCCTGCTCCTATAAATCTTGTGTGTGTCTGTCAGAGCAACATCTAGCCTCAGTGTACAGCCTGCTTAATGAGGGCTCTGAGGTCACCAACAGAAAGAACCAAATACTTTTCTGGGTAAATCAGCATCGTTAGCTTGTGTGGGTATTCACTGCTGTGTGTGCTGTGCAGGTTGCTGCTGCATTTGTCACCAGTTTCATGTGGTGTGCTGCCTCGTTTTTGGAGGACATGGAGTACCTTATGAACACAGATGCCTTGTTCACGATGGGTGAGGGGCTAATGTCCACCTAGGTGTCAGGTCTGTCTGTGGTGGAGTGTCTGATTCTGGCCAGGCAGCAGTTCAAACCAAACACATGGTCAGCCAAACCTGGGCTCTTCAGAGGATGAGAGAAGAATTTCTGACATCCTCAGCCAGAAGCAACTTCACCTGAAAAAAACAAAAACTCCAGGATTTGTGATAAACCACTGCCTGGCCCTCCAAGAGCCTGGGCAGAGAGTGTTGTTCATCTCTGTAATCAACTGGAGCTGTAGCTGTGCAGCCCACAGCTGTCTTGCAATGAGCATTTGGCCTCCTGCCATGAAAAGGATGTGCTAGAAAGCAATGTGTGTAGCTGTGGTCTGCTTGTCATCTTGGGGAGACAAGCTTGGGATTCTCTTCTGAGAACCAGTCTTTGGCACCCAGTGAAGTGGTCGGAAGAGCTCCCTCATGACCTGAAACCCCTTCCTGTTGTTGCAGAATTAGCTAAATTATCTTTTGAACAGTAATTGTCTTTGTTACTGTTCCTTACTCTTGCTGTTGTTCTGAAGTGTTTACAGTCAAAGGAGTGCTGGGGCTGCTTTGATTTCCATCCCCAGGTTAAAACTTCGATAGAAACACCAGAGGGAACCTGGATCCCTGGAGTAGCTGCAAACCACAGGCTAAATGTCCAAGCATTTCTTTCATTACTGAACCTGGGTTTAGCCTATATTGAATTTGAAAGTGGCCCTTGTGAGCAGAACAGTCTCCACATTGCTGTTCCTAGAGCAGGAAAAAGGTGAATTTTGGGGTGTAACACCTCAGCGAGTCTGTCAAGAGCTGCTTGTGATCTGGGGAATGCAGAGTTCTTCCAAATGAGGTTTCAGCTTGGTGGAGGTGGGGGGAGGATTCCTGCCTGTAAACCTGCTGGGGAAGGTAGAAGCCTTGGAGGACAGCTGTCTGTGGTCAGGATATGCTCGTCTGATCTTGGGAAAATTCGGTCTTGTAGCACAGCCTGCCATAGAGAGTTTGTCTCAGAGGAGAGAAAATCGGGAGCAGCTTTTAGGAGCTGTGGTGGAGGATGAGGGATTTCAGATTAAGTTGATGAATGAGGTAATGTTACATAGCTGCCTGAAGTAGCCCAGGGTTTCTTTGCTATCATGATAATTAGCACATCTTGTGAGCTCACTAATCGTTCCTGAATAGGACTCTGAGGAAGCTACTTCAGAATAGTTCCTGCAGCAGAGTTAATTCCACATTAGCCCTCCAGCAGTTGTGCCCCTTGGGGTAAATCCCAGTCAGCTCTGCTAGGCTTTGCATTTGGTCCATTCTGCTTACCAAGCTTTCCATCCCACATTCCCTTTCCTGCCTTTATTGTCGTTAGCAGAGCCCAGCTCTGGTCCTGTCAGAGCCGTGGTCACTGCTGGTGCTATTCTCGGCTCAGATTTGCATGTAGCATTCCGGGTTGCACAGATTTGTGTGCCTGTGTTGGCATTTTATTGTGGTTTTATTCCACTGCAGTTCCTGCCTGACTTGTTATGTGCTTTCCTCTGCAGTTCTCTAACACAGCTTTTTAAGTCATCTTCTGTTGACTCTTTCCTGCATATATTTATCTCTCTGGTTTTATTTTAAATGTACATATAGATATATAGATATAAATAGCTTCTCTTTTTAACCTCTCTGCATTTCCTTTGGCTATTCGCCAGTGTTAAGTTATATCACTTCATTTTCTCTAATTTAAACTACAGGGCATTTGCTGCCTCTTTCTGATCCTTGATGAAGGTGTTAGAAATATTTGATGTTCCTCAGACCCTCGTACCCAGGAGATGTTGTGCACTCTCAGTTGGCTTGTTATGGATTGGTTTCTCAGTGATCTGTTTCCAGCCATTCGATTGAGCTGTTAGCTCATATCAGCATCCTGAACTGCAGTGACTTCAGTGCCTGTCAGCGTGTTTGAGTGCATGCTTGGTTACCTTTTCAGGTGTTTGGATGTGCCCTCCTGTCTCCCACCTGCATCTGATTAAAGTTCACTTCAGTTTAAAGAACTCTCAGTGATCCAGTTAGTCTGGCAGCATCCCTCCCTTATTGCCTTGTTTAGGTAAAACATTATAAAAATTGTTCTTGCCTGACTTCCTGTGTTTCCCTGAGAGCCTTCCAAAATTATTCAGCTAAAACAGGATGACTGACAGTGTGAGAAACACAAGGTTGACAAGGCTAAGATGAAGCTGCGATCTTCTAGCCCTGAAGAATGCCAGTTGGAGGTGCTCTTTCTGTTCCCTCTGATAGTCTGGGCTTGTAACTCTGTGCTTGTTGTTTCCATGTTCCCTCCTTAGCATCTGTCAGGTCCAAAAGTCCTGCTGAGAAACCTCTTGGGTCCTTTTATGATCTGGTGAAAGCATCTCCACAGGGTGTTTCCTAATGGGGTTGTCTGTGTTGTGTTTCAGAATGAACTGGACAAGGTGAAGGCCCAGCTCTCCTTGAAAGGTGAGTTCCTGCTGCCTGCAGGGGACTGGCAGCCCATAATCAGGAGCTCCTGGGCTCTACCTGTGCTGGGTGGCTTGCCAGGTCTGAGGAACCCCTGTGCAGAGGCCATCCCTCTCTGAAGCCGAGGGCATGGTTCAGGTTGCAAACTGTTTCACTAGAGCAACTTCTTCAGAGTTTTTTCTGAGGCGAGAGCACCTATGGTGGTGCAAAGCTTACATGACAGAGCCTGGGTCCACAGCCTGGCCCAGCTCTGCTGTAACTCAGGAGTTCACTGTGGGTTTAGGCAAGTAGATGCAATTTTTTTGCCCCCCCCTTCCTAATCACAACCTTACAGAATTGCAGCAAAGCTCTATCCAGAGCAGGCTTGAAAGCAAAAACCTTGGTTTACTTGCTGGGAAATTCACAGCTGCATATGGCAAAGGCTCATTCCCTCCAACAGATGAGAGGGTGAAAGTGGTGTCCAGAAGCAACAGTGGGAAGGCTTGGGGTTTGTTTGGCTGTTGCAGTGCCACATGTGTCGTGTAAAGAGCAGACGGAGTTCAGTGTGCACGCACTTCCATCTTCCCATCTTTAATTTTAGAGGATGTTTGAGGGAGGCAGGAAAAGCAAAAGCCCTGGAGACTTGTCGATGGGTTTTAAGCATCGTCTGTAGGCAGCCTGTCATCAGAACATGAGTCATGAGCAGCAAAAGGAAAATGTCAGTCTAAGTGACAGAAATCCTAAAACATGCTAGCAGAAGGGGAAAAAAAATGTTTAAAGAATGCTGGGGGCTCACCCACGCCCCAAGAGTTGTCTTTCCTCTGTGTTCCTGCATGCACGAGACAGACATGAATAGCCAGTAGATTGAGGATTCAGTCCTTAGCCTGAGAGCAGAATTGGATGGTCTGCACGCCTCTATTCTGAGGCCTGTTCTGCCAGCTTGCCTGAGTTTAGTGACTTGGTAGAGAGCCAGATCTTCTGGGGAAGGTGGCTGGGATTCTTGCTAGGATATTATCCAAGAAAAACTGCTTGAAGGCCTGCTCATCTTCTCGGCTTCTGGTGAGTAGAGGTTGGATTTGACATTCCCTGTCCCATTCTCTTTTCATTTTGGAAATGTGGAGCTCCTTCCCACCTCCTGCCTCCTTTGCTGTGGGTACTCTGCTCTCTGCTGGTTCCTGTGTATAAGTTCTCCATGTGAATCTGGGCGCTGCAGAGGAGCTGTGGAGCTGTCAGGCTCTGATCAGCCTGCAAATGGCTCGGGAGGTGCCGCGCTCCGAGCAGACCCAGCAGGCTCTGTGGGAGGCACTCTGAATGAGCTGAAAGCTCATTCCTGCAGCACGGAGGGGTTTGATTCCTGCCATCTGCCTCTGGGCAGCTGGGAACGGAGGAGGGGGAAGCCCTAATTCTTTCGGTGGGTGTGGAGTCCCTGCAAATGCAAGGGAGCATCCCAGACACTGCCTCGGGTGGGAAGGGGTTATTCAGATCAGTGGAGAAGCCACCCGCGTGCTTCTGCTGGAACATGTTCCTCTCTTCTTCCTCGGTCCCACATGGCTCTTTTACTCCCTGATTGAACAGTGAAGCTTCACTGCAGGTCATTCTTCCACAGGATGTGAAGGCAGAATTTGAAACTGGATGGCTTGCAAGGAGAACAAGCTTTATGGAAAGGCACTCTGGCTCTACTATTGCCAGGCTGGAGCCACAGGCAATTTTAGCAAAGACTGAAGATGCTGAGCTGAAGATTTTACCCTGCTCTCAGCAGGGTTAGGTGGAGGGGTTCCTGCTTTCCCTCATTACCCAACTGCTTTAAGCTTCTCAGTGATGCTGGCTGTTCCCTGCATAGGTCTGGCAGCTCCTGATGGTGGTTGTTGCTTTCTGAGCTGTCCTTTGTCTCCACAAAACAAATGGAAATCTGGTGGTATTTTCCACCACCTTCTCTCTGGTGGTCAGAGGCGTGTGCTTTGCTCCTGAATTGCCAGGAGGAGGGAAAGCAGGATGCAAAGGTTTTGTGACCTGCAAAAAGTGGGCACTTGGGGAACCTACTTAAGCTGTAGTGTGTCCTGCGGTGTCCCCAGTGTCACTGCTTCCTGCCCTTTGATGTGGGTGCAGTGGTTGGTGAGGGCATGTGCAGCAGCTTGGTGGACCTCTGCATATAGCTACCCAATGACCCCCAAAGGGGTTCCTGACATGTTGCATGTGGAGAGGATGGATACAAAGTTCTGTACTCCAGCTCTATGACAGCTTGGTGTAACTCGAGAGGAATTATTTCCTTGTGCAAGCCTGGCTTTGAGAAAACGCAAGAGTTAAGATACATCATCTTAATGCTAGCAGGGCTGGCGCTGGAAAGCTATTAAAGGGACTTTTTTATCTTTAGTAAAGAAATTTTGAAGCCTGCTGGCACTGAGAGAAGCAATTGCTCAGTACAGACCCTGGTGCAGATAGCACTTAGAGAAATGGCTCTCTCCAGGAATGGCCAAATCCTGGCAGCCTGGAGCTGAGCCTGCAAGCAGTCTGTGTGCCCCTGCTGCTGTGCTGCAGCTGGAGTCTGGGTTACCAGGCCATGACCTTTTTCTTTCTTCTTTTCCAGAGAAAGAAAAGCGGGAATGCCAGGCTGTTGTGGACGGGCTGAGGGAGACTCTGGATGTGCGCAATGCCACGATAGAGTCGCTCCAGAAGATGCTGGGAGAGACAGAGATGCTGTGCTCCTCCCTCAAGGTACTCTTCCTGTCCCCACAGGACTAACCATCATGCAGTCAGTGTTAGTTCTGTTGAAGATCTCTGCAGATCCTGCTAATAAAGAGATTGTGCTGGTGGGATTTTGGGTCTGCTGCCTGGGTTTCTGTTTTGGTTTGATTAATTGAAGCAAGTGCTGTTGCTGGACTCAAGGTCCTGTTTGTGCTCTGCCCGAGGTGATTCAGAGGCATAAAAAGCCTACAGGCTTGTGTTTTGTGTACAGGTGCTCAAGGCAGAGGTATCCCTGGTGAGGGAGAAATGCCAGCCCAGCCTGAGGAATGTGACTGAGCCTCGCTAATGAAGTGGCAGTGCTGGTCATAAAAGTGATAGCAGGAATCTAGTGTGGGAACTAGTCCCAGCACCCCGTTGCTGAAACACTGGTTCCCTGAGGTAGAATGTTCTGAAATGGGTTTAGGCCAAGCGGGATTCAAGGAAAATTAGTTTCTTACTTTGATTGGGGGAGAAATCAAACTGAAAAATATGGAGGGGGAGTTGCAGGCTTCAGCTGAGTGGGATCTGATCCAGCTAACTCTCCTGTCTCTGTTCTGTTGCCAGGGCTTTGCCTCAGTTAGGTTAGTAATGTTGTGAAGTCCAGGGATCAAATATTCCTCTAGTGCTTCAGTGTGCAGTGACTCAGTGTGTAGTCATGTACTCTGCGTAAACAGCAAGAGGAAGGGGGTAAGAGCAGGAGCAGCTTTGTTGGGCTGTCTTGGAGCAGCTTTGCCTTGGTGCTGGGCTGGGCAGTCTGTGCTGTGTGAAGGTGATGTGCCTGTCTCAAGAAGGTGGGGTGCAAGCAGATAGGGTTTTGAGCTGCAGGCTGAGAAGTGGGATAGGTATCTACTGCACTTCCCAAGCTGTCTGACCCAGTATCCTAAACTGCATCGTGTTTCTTGACCTGCAAGGCCAGG
This sequence comes from Phylloscopus whistleri, assembly GCA_017589585.1. Classification (NCBI taxonomy): domain Eukaryota; kingdom Metazoa; phylum Chordata; class Aves; order Passeriformes; family Phylloscopidae; genus Phylloscopus; species Phylloscopus whistleri. Next base: position 4,260,276 of record JADMLD010000682.1, on the reverse strand, counting down.
CAGCCCAGGGAGAGCTTGTTGATGTGTCATGGTGCTGTCATGCTATATGCCACCTGCATCTGGGCTCTTTTGGGAGGATGCATCTGGGAGATCTGTCTGACACTAGGACAGAGGAGTAAGGAGTTAATGCCAGGCAGGTCTTGCTGTGAGCCAACACAACTGGTTTTGCCCAACCATGGGGTCATATCCAATCTGCTTGCATGTAAAGGCAGCCTAGATCTTGGCCATGCCATAGATGCTGGTGTGATTCTGGATAGGTCCGTGGCAGGATACTTCTGATGCCCCCTACCCCAGCAGAAATAATTGTGACAGTGGAAGTTGGTACTTGCTGCTCAACTCAGCATCTCAGTGCTTGGTTTTCCTGCCTTGACACCTCTGGAGGAGGCTCTGTGCTTATCTTCCCTGTTGCAAAACCCTCTCTGTATGATTAAGTCCCTTTAATGAAAGCTGGGCAGGGCAGAAGGATTAGGGACCTGGAGGTATCTTTTCTGGGGTTTCCCAGCTGAATGCCAAGCACTGTCTTAAACTGCATCATTAAAGATAAAAGCACTAAACTTCTGCTGTGAAAATACAGGCTTAACTTTCTGTGAAGCAGGTTCAGGCTGTGAGCAGGTCCTGTCTTCTGCTGGCACTGTCAGTTTGCTGCAGTTTCAGCTGGGTTGAAGCTGGGGACCCTGCTCTGACCAGGCACAAAACACTGCTGTGGGGATCTGAAATGCTGAGGGTTCTGGTTAGGGAAAAGCCAAAGACAAGCTCCAGTTAAACAAGGATGACACATGAACCTGCAACACTGTCCTTCCTCAAGTTCCCAGTGGTTTCACAGCTGTTTGGTTTCTGTGGCAGGAAGTGGATAAAATCCTTGAATTTCTGTGTGGGAAGGAGCAGTGGTCTTTTGCCAGGCCTTTCCCTGGAATCAGCACTGTGCTGAAACCAGAGCCTTTCAAAAGTTGCTGTGCAAGGTGCCCAGGCACACACAAACCTAGACAGCATAAATGCATCAGAATGGTGCTAATTCAGCTATCCCCATCCTCTGCCTCACTGCAGATGTGTGCTTTTCCAGCTCAGCTGAGGTTCTGTGTTACTGCTGGAGAGGCAATAGGCTGCAATAAGCTTGCAGCAGGTGAGAGAAGTGCCCGGGTGGGTGTCTGGTTTGGCTGAGGTCTCTCAGAAGAGACCCACTCATTCCTATCTATGCCCTAAGCAGCTCATGGCAAGGAGAGTTGGGAGGCTGAAGCAATCAGCCGTGCATGGAGGGATGGCAATAGCAAGGTTTGCTTGCTGTGGACTCCTTTGCTCTTGAAAAAGAAATTGTCACCACTGCGTACAGGGCGATGTGCAGCCCCTCCATTGCCCAGAGGGAGCACAGAGGGGCTATGACATGGTTTCAGCTCCAGCCTTGCCTTGTGATTAGCACTGAGATCCTGCTGTGCTCGTGGGGAGCAGAGCTGGGGGTGCAGCAGGAGGGAGCTCAGCTCTCCATAATCCTGGGATGCTGAGGTGGTGATGGCATTTAGAGCCGATGTATGCTCCCGGCTGCCCGCAGTGCGCATAAGCCGGGATGTTCCTCCAACAACCCCTGGAGCCTTACTAACAATCTGTGTGTGCTTGTTCCCTGCAGAAGCAGATGAAATTCCTGGAGCAGCAGCAGGAGGATAACAGAAGTTCAAAGGAGGAGGCCCGCCGGCTGAGAAACAAACTGAAGACCATGGAGCGGTGAGATCCAGGGTGCTCCCTGGGCCTTGCAGGCTGGGCTGCACACCTCTTCCCTTTTTGGGGAGGGCAGGAGGGTCCTGCTGGGCCTGCTGCAGCACCCACTTCTGTGTGCTGGATTATCTTACCTGTAAGGTTTAAAGTGGCTGCTTTAGCTGCCCTGCATGCCTCTTGCCCCTGCTATGTTTACAGACAACTGCTCTCATTAAAGAGCAGCAAGGCAGGGTACTGGCCTCATCTCGAGTGCACTGAGCATGGCTGTGTGCCATTTCTGTTATCAGAGGATGCTGGGGCAGAATGCCAGCCCAGGAACACAGGGCTATAGGGACCAAGAGCTGGGCATCAGTTCCATGTGCCGTATGTGTGTACAGCTGCCCCTTCTCTAGTCCAAGCAGTGCTGCTTTTCCCCAGTGAAAAGGCCTGCTTGAGGTGAGGGCTGTATCTTTTCTCCCATGACACCCAGAGTGCCTGCAGGAGAAGCTCAGGCTGCACCAGCCCCTTGAGGGGGAGGCAGGGCTTTTGTCTGTTTCCCAGGTCTGTTTGTGATTCATGAGCTGAGGATGTGTTTGCTTGTGGATTTTTTTGTGCAGGATCGAGCTGTTGCTTCAGAGCCAGCGCCCAGAAGTGGAGGAGATGATCAGAGAGATGGGAGTCGGGCAGGCAGCAGTGGAGCAGCTTGCGATCTACTGTGTCTCCCTCAAAAAGTAGGTGCTGCAGGCTTGGCACAGCTGGCTGGTGCTGTCCTGGGGCTGCCCAGGGAGAACCCTCTGCTGAGCACCAACAGGCACACGGGCTCTCCGGGGCTCTCGCCGCCTCTTAGGGCTTCCACTGGGTTTTGACTGACAGATCCTGGGGACCTAGTTCGGAGCCTGTCACACTGAACTGTTCCTCTTGTCACTGTAGTGACATGTGTGTCACCATGGGAACTGTCTCCAGAGTTGTCAGTGCACCTATGAAGTGATGATGATTATTCTCTCCGCTTTCCTCTCATGCCTGGGGGAAAGCGAGCGGATGCAGAGTTCTGGGTTGTGCCCTCTGCAGCACTGCACTGTGCAGCTGTGGCCTCTGGCAAAGCAAGCCTGCACTGCTGCCCTCCCCTACCTGGATATCCATCTGGTCCTGCTGGGGAAAAAACACAGCTTTTTTTGTGTCTGTTCTGATGGCAGCTGAATAACTGCAGCTTTGGTACAAAGCTGTAATGAGGCAAGTGTCCCTGTGGTGTAATTGGGAATGAATGTGCATGGCCAGTAGTGTGAAGTCTCTGAAAAGTCACTTAAAGCAAAGTCCCCTGTTTGCTGCCAGCATGGAGGCTATACTCTGTTTTCTGTCTTTTTCACTGGCAGCTGAAATGTCTCTGGCTCTGGTTCCCATTTTGCTGGTGGTACCCCATGCAGGTTTTTTCTCCCCCGTGGTGTAGTGGAAGGTGTGACACAGTGTTGGTGCACTCACTTATCTTTGTTCCTTAAAGGGCATTGTGGCTCCTGGGTTTTCTCTGGTGGCTCTGCAGGTCCAGAGCTTCAATTTAAGGGTCTTGAGTTATCTCTGAGAAGTCCTGGCTCAGCTGTCTTACAAACAGTGTGACTCTTTGGGTCTCTTTGCAGGGAATATGAGAACTTGAAGGAGGCTCGGAAGATGGCTGGTGAGATGACAGAGAAGCTGAAGAAGGAGCTGTTTTCTGTCAATAATAAGGTAAAAGGAGAGTGTGAGTTGCCAGGGCGACATCTGGTCTGTAGATCCCTGTCCATAACTGAGGCCCAAGGCCTCTGCAGTGACCCCCTCCCACGCTGATAGGTACAGGTGTGTGGAAGGGTCAGGCTGGGGTTTCTGGGTCAGGATATGATGTGGTGAGCAAGCAGCTTGTGGGCTGTTGCCAGGAGGGTGGTCTCTGGGGACACTGCTGGGGCAGCATGTGCAGAGCCAACCAGAGTTTGGCAGGGAGCCTGTGCTGGAAGGCAGAAGCACACAGGTGCTCCTCTGCTCCCATTGGGTTCTGGAAGTAGCAATTCCTTCATCCGGCTACACTGCTGAGTGCTCAGCTGCCAGCTCCTCCTGCTGCAGAAGTGGGATCCTAAGCAAGTGGGAAGGGGTTTGGAGCCGGTGTCAGTTGAGCAGGGCTTGGTCCTGGCTTGGCACATCCAGTCACACCCAGTCTTGTGCCTTCAGCCAGCTGAACTGGGCCAGGGCTCCCACATCATGCTGTGCCCAGGCAGGAGAGCTTCCCAAAGCACAGTGAGGACACCCAGGTGGCCCTGCACAGGGCCTGCCTGGGCTGGTCCTGATCTGGTGCAAAGCCTGGGGATGCTGATGTGCCTCTGCTGCTGTGTTCCCCCTGTTCCAGGCCTGGCTGGGGTCTGTTAGCTCAGGTCAGGCAGGACTGTCTCTGTCTGTTCTGGTAGCACATCCCTGTGAAAAGTGTGTGTGTAGCCTCACTCCCCAAGGCACAGGTGTTCCCTGGGGCGTCCCCATGTCTGAGCCAACAAAGTGAGAAGCTGTGGGTGGATTTGGCCTACTTCTGTTACTCAGCCATAGCTGTTGTCCCTTCAGATGGAGAAGGAGGTTTTCAGATTGCTGTGCTGTGCTCCCCAGAGGAGTTAACCCCTACACAAGGTGCTGATGCTGGAACTGGGCTGCTCCTGGCTGAGTCAGACCCAGGCTGTGGTGACCAGTGTGGGTCAGGAGGATGCGAGTCAGTGCACAAGGGGCTCCAGGCTTGGCTGACAGAGAGCTGACTGTATCCACAGTCCCTGAGCTGGCCCAGGCTCCTGGACCCACTAAAGGTTCTGAAGTGGTAGCAGTCCACTTCCTGACCGCTGCTGCTGGCATGCTTCCCTGTTGAATCAGGCTTGTCCATGTGCCAGCACTGCTGATGCACAGCCATCCTCCAGCCTGTGGTTTGTGATTCCTGTGCTCTGGTGTGTCCAAAGTCCTGCAGGAATTCAGAATGCAGCCACCAAGTGTTAGAGCAGGGAAAAGCTCTTGCTGTCAGGCATAAATGCTGGGCAAGCAGCCCTGGACATCCCTCTGCAGGCAGCTTGTGGAATTGGGTAGGGATTGGATTGCTCTGATACAGGAGAGATTGGTCAGACTGACACAGGAAAATTGAGCCCTTAAACAGGGGAAGTAGCATGTGGTGCAGAGCACACTGCTCTCACAGGGCTCTGCAGTCCCCCTTACCCAGGTCAATGTATCCCACACTCTGTTCTGTTTTGCAGCTGCAGAAAACAACTTCAGAGTTGGAGAAGACAAAGGAGGAGTTAAAAAACACACAGAAAGATCTGAAGAATGCAGACAAGGAGATCTTGGTGAGAATATCATTCCTCATGGCCAGCTGCCAGTTACTGCAGACTGGTCTGCAGCTGCAAAGCCAGGAGTTATGCTGGCTTTTGCTCAGTGACTAAATTTCCCAGCCTGCCTCTGAGCTCCACCTGATGCTGATTTATGGAAAAAGGGCAAAGTATCTACTGCTAAATTTTTCCTTATCTCACTGGCTGCTTTTCCTTTTCTCTCCAGAGTTTGAAGAAGAAGATAGACATCCTGCAGGATACTCTGAAAGTCCCATCTGTAACCAGGGAAACACTCAGTCGGCTAGTCTTTGAAAGGTTGGTGAGCTGCATCCTCAGACACAGTACAGGCATGGAGGTGACACGTTCAAAGCCAGAGCTGACAGTTTAACTATCTGAGAAAGCAGAGATATACTGGTCTGGCAGGTGTTGCAGAAGTATGGCTGTTTTGTTCCTTGTATCCTTTGGTTTATATGGAAACCCTTGGAGGGTTTGGGTCAGGAGGGGGTGGAGGAGTGGCCTGAGTTTTGACAAAGTCTTTGTCACTGTGTCCTGCCCAGGAAACATCCCTAAAGCTGCACTTCTAGTTGCTTTAGAGTTGGCCTTGTGATGAGCCTGAGGTGGTGTATGGGGATCAAAGATCTTAGCTAGGCAGAGGAATCTAGCCTGAAAAATGACATCTGTTTTTATCCAGCCTTTCTTGAGGAGCCTATGCCATTGCCCCAGTAGAGGAAGCTGGGTTGTGTCCATAGAGCAGCAGTGTGTCAGTGTGATTCCTGAGCTCTGGGTGCTGCTGTTACAGCACTCACTCAGCATTTGAGGGGGAGCAGTAATTTGGGACACAGAATTTAAACTCTGGGGTTCAGGTTGTTCTTTCTTTGATGTATAAGCAGAGTGGGGCTCTGCTCCTGGTGCCACTGCTGTCTGAGTGTTGTGGGGTGCAGCTTTGCCTTCCCTGGGGTGGCAGGCAGTGGCTCAGTGACTGATGATTTTCTTGGCCTTGTAGCCCCAGTCCCGTGGAGCTGCAGCATCCAAAGCTGCACCGCCCAGCCCACAGCGATGAGATCAATCTGGATGCTACTTACGATGTGGACACCCCTGAACAGCAGCCCTGCACAGCTCCCTTCGGCCCTCCAAAAAGGCAGAAGCTGGATAAAAAGCCGTGAGTTTTCCCTGCTCTTTCAGCTTCTAAGGGAGATCAAAGTCTCACTGCTTTGGAAGTTGCTGTGTGAGATCAGATAGCTCTCCAGCTGCCTGATGGCGTGCTGCAAGCTTTGTCGTCATTTGCTTGGCCTTGTCTGTCCTTGTCAGCTCCACTTGAACAATAAATCTCTGCTGATTTGCTCCTTGGGCTCCTTACAGGCCTCCTGTGGTAAATCTGGCGAAGAAAGTTCTGAAGGAAACAGTGGAGGTAAAAGGACTAATCTTAATTTTTCTGTGTCGCCTCTTTGATTCTGCTGTTAATAAGCTTGGGATAAAGAATCTCTTTTCTCCCTTGTGGCCATGGACTGGCCCATCTATAGAACCAATCTGTGCTTCAAAGTGTTTTTCTTGATGGTCTCCTAGAAACACTGTTGCTGCCTCAGGCCTCCTGGAATTGGGCAGGAGAAGGGAGGGTGGGGACCCACCTGCTTCTTGCTGATGATTCTGCTCCAGATGTGCTTCACAAACCCCACCTGGAGCTGACCACAGGGGCTCTGGGGTCAGCTGAGGTGGCTGTTCACCCAGGCTTGCTGGGGCAGGGTCCTGCCTCCTGGGCACTGTTCCACATAAGCCCCAGAGGGAGGTTGGAAACCACTGGTTTTCAGCCTGACGTGTGTGGTATGGCAGTAACCATTACCTTAAATAGCTGTCTGTGTTATTAGTGCTGCCTGTATGTGGATTCCATTCAGCAGATTGTGCTGGTTAAAGGGCTTTTCTTGTTATTTTGTGGGACAGAACGGGGCAGATGATCTGGAGGATGATGCTCTTAAAGGACTCTTGCCAGCATTCATCAGGAACTCTGTTCTCTCCAAGAAACCATCTTTGGGTGGCTTTCTGGGTTCCCACAAGAACATGGGCTCGGTGAGTATAACTGTCCAGTTGGTGAGTGTGCCCAGGGCTGGCACTGCCACCTCTGTCCTGAAGTGACCCTGAAAGAGGAAGTGAATGAGGCTTTTACCTTGCCACATGCAGTGTGTGGAAAATAAATCTCAGAGCATAACCTGGCTACTTTCCAGTCCTGCAGAGCTCCAGGGATGACAGATGCTCATTCCCTTCCTGGCAGCAGACTAAGTGGCTCTCAATGTCCTGTTCCTCCACTTCCTTGGAGCTTAGAGCATTCTCCTTGTACTCCTCAATCCCAGTGACAAAATCCTAAGACTTGCTCGGCTTGTCTGAAGAAGTGCTCAATATTCCCAAACTTTGTTAATACCCATGGGTCTGTCTTTTTCCAAAAGTGAGGGCTTAGCACAAGTACTGAGTGTTTCCAAGTGCCTTTAGCCCCTCTCCAGAAGCTGTGGCCTGCAAGACCCCCCTTCCCAATAACCAGCATGATGGGAGGTAGCCGAGGCTCTGTGTGCTGCTCCAGGCTCATTTGTTTCTCTCTTTTAGGTGAGGACGGGCTACGATGGCATGGGAGGCAGGACAAAGTTCATAGAGCCAGTATCCTTTCCTGCAGCTGATGTGGCACTGCTGATGCTGTGGGCATCTCATTTCTGTTCCTTCTTTTTGGTCCCAGCAAAAAACGGACTTGGGATCCTCAAGGAATGATTTGATTTCTCTCTGAAAACATCTGAGCTCAGCAAAGGCGTCAAGGACCTGAACTTGCTGAGAGCACTTGTGGCTGGTTCAGAGGAGCACATCAGCTAGAAATCAGTGCAATTTTCAGGGACTGCTTGTGTCCTTGAGATCTTAGAGCAGCAGCATAGTACAGCTTCTGGCTGTGTGCCTGCCAGCCCATGCAGCCAGAGCCCTCATTCCTGTGGGATGCTGCTGCTCCACTGTGGTGTGGAGCTGCTCCTGCCTTGGGATTGCTCTGCCATGGGAGGCAGCAGGCTCTGGCTGCTCTGCCTTCATGTGCACGGTGTCCTGGCTCAGGAGGTCTTGCACCTCAAACAGATATGCTGTTAAAATGCTGGTTTATGTGCAAGGGGGATAGCAGAGAATCATGGAATCATTAATGTTGGAAAAGAGCTCTAAGATCAGAGTCCAACCATTAACCCAGCATTGGTAAGTCCACCACTAACCCATGTCCCTAACCAACAGGTCTGCATGCTTTTTGAACACTTTCAGGAACTTCCACCACTTCCCTGAGCAGCCTGTTGCAATGCTTGGTTTAGTGAGGAGATGTTTCCTAATATCCAGTTGAAACCCTTTGTTTAGGAGATGTTCCTTGACACGTGAGACAGGTGTGTGTCCAAGCTCTGCTCCTCTGAGAGGGTAGCAAAGCTCATCCTGTCCTGCAGGGGGTTTTTCCTTGGATGCAGATCTATGGCTGGGTCCCAGGTCTATGGCTCAGGCTGGACTGCAACAGGTGTTGAATCATTTGTTTTCCTAGGGAATTGATCTGTGCTTTCCTTGACAGTTTTACCTCCAGACAAACCTGGCAGAAATCCGTCCATTATCAGTTAAGAGCAAGAAGAAGGTCTCCAGACCAGTGCCTGCAGCTCCTTCTGCGCTTCCCTCCAGCAGCAGCCAGGCCAGAATGGACACTTTCCTGCTGTGAGAGCCCCTGACTTCCTGAGAGAGGCTTGGAAGAGGCTGCAGGGCAGAACACACCTGCCAAAGTCTGGCACGAGGCAGTGTGCAGCCACTACTGCCTGGGGTACTGTTTGCAAAGCACTGATGCTGCCTTGTGGGTGAGATGAGCTGCCCTGTGTGGAGAATCCTGCCCTTGCAGCAAGCCTCTGGAGGCCAAGCCTCTGGCTAATGCCTGGACTGAGTTACCCTCCTCATTTAACTGTCCCTTCCTCCTTTTTTCATGCAGAATTAACAGGGTTTTCTTGCCTTCTGGCCTCCTCAGAGCTCTGCAGTTGCTGCTGCTTTGGGCTTTCTGGCACCAGGTGGAACTGCACTTCTTGGATGCAGGCACAAGCAGGAGGTGCAGGGTGTCTGGGATGTCAGTCTGGAGAGCAGCAGGGAGAAGGGACCTGGGCCAGCTCCATGCCTGGTGTAAATAGTTCCAAGAAAGTTTTCTGGAGGCAGAAGTGTGTAGAGCAACCTGTGTGACTGTTGAGTTTCTGTATATTCATCATCAAATTAAACACCTTCCCTCAACCACAGGCCTGTTGGGGCTAGAGAGATACACAGGTGGACTTGGGAGCTGTGTTGCCCTGCCCTGTTTTGGGCCATAAAGTCCAGAGTGGTCTTGCAGGCTTGGCACTGAAACTACTGACTTGGAAGGAAAGTATTGAGGTGACCCCCTGCTCCACTTGGAAGCAGAGATAGGTGTGCTGGTGTGACCTCTGTGCTTGGCACATGTTGGTTTGAAAGTTGTGTATTTCTATTTTTTGATAAGAGTGTAGATTATTTTTATGATTTTGTAACTGTTCTGCCTTGTGATTTTTGGAATGGCCTGGAGAAGAATGGCTCCCTTCAGGGGAGGGGGAGGGGTAGACTGTTGGGGCTGAACCTCTCTGGGTTCTTCAGCTTGGAGCTGTGGAACAGAAGATCCACACCTGAAGCAGGGCTGTCCAAGCTGCAGGGATCAGATGTGGTGAGGCACCTAATAAAGCACTCTGCTGGATAAGTCTGACATTTTCTATTGCCAGCTGCTTCAGGCTGGAATCTGTAGTACCTGGACTGGCTAAAAACATGTTTTTAGGAAATAAAATTAATTACTGTGCACACTTGTTAACCCAACTGGCTTCTGAGCATTTTCTACCCTATTCCACCTCAGGGTGGAGGTGTGAGCTTGAGTGCTGAGTGTAGGGTGATGGATGTGCTCAACCCTTCAGGTTCCTTTGGGGTCCCAGCTGTGGCAGAAGGCCCCTTGTGCAGGGAAGGACAGTGGTGGGGTGAAGCCATGGGGGCAGTGATGCCCATCCCCAGGGAAGTGAACAAGCCCTGCAGAGCATGAGCTGTGTCTCACCTGCATCACCCGAGGCTGACTGCAGAATTAAGTGGAATGGGGGAAGAGTTTGAGGAGCTAGGAGAGGGTTCAGAGAGCTGGAAACAAAACAAAACACAACAAAACAAAAAAAAACCACACTTGGGGGAAGGGAGGGGGGCCTTAATCAAGCAAAGTGAATTCTGCTAAGGAGAAGCCTGGGATATGGTTTGCCGAGAGCCTGCTGTGCCCTCTCCTTGTCCCTTTGAGGTAGGTATCAAGTGTCTGTAAAATCTGAGACTTGCTCTGGATTTCTCCAGTTCAGGAAGACCCAGCAGTGAAGGTCTGGGTGTGGGCTGGTGGGGGACATGAGCTCCCATGTTGGGGTGCTGGAGAGCAGGTGTTATGTCTGCCCATAAAGGGAGAACAGATCCCAGCCTGCAGCGTAGGGGCTGAGAAGGGTTTTTGGGGCTGCTTTTGACACCATGGCAAGTTTAAACTGAGCTTTGAGCACCATCTCTGGGCACCACCTGCACCAGCGCTGCTGCTGGCAGCTGCCCCAACCTCTGCTGCGTTCAAGGTGGATGTTCTGAGTCTCCTGTTTGGGGGACACATCACCTCAGGAAAAAATCCAAACAAACCAAACTTTGTGTGTACCGGCCACCATCCACTCCTGCACTCTTACTTTCCAATAGACTTGTTGCTGCTGGGTTGTGCCTGTGTTTTTGGTCTGGCATATTGCACGTCTGTTGCCCCTGCCCAGAACCGAAGCTGTTTCGTTCTCTTACTCAGTGCTTTCGTATCCTCCGATGCTCTTTTGCTCCCGTGTTACACCTTTCACACCCCACACCTGCTTCTCGGGGGACAGCAGTGACCTCCAGTGCCAGCATCCCCTTCCCTGGACTGGGGGATGCAGAAGGGGTGGGAAAGGGCAGAGGTCTCTTCTTCCTGCGGCTTACTGGAGCCGGTTGCTATTTCGGTGCGCTCCGAGGTGAGGCTGGACCCAGTTTCACGTTTATTTTAGGATTTAGCGCGTGTGTGTTGACTCACAGCCCATAAAAAGCAGCCGCCAGCTCTACCCGGGCTCGGCTTTGGCAGGGCTGGCGAGCCCCGCCCCGACTTTTGGTCCCCGCTGGGGTCCCCCCGAGGCGGGGTCCGGGCCGCGGAGCCGCAGGGTGGCAGCAGGGGACCGGCGGTGGCAGCGCGTCCCTCCGCCCGCGGGCACCGGCACCGTTAATTACCGCCCCTCATTAACGGCGGGGGGCGGGAGGCGGCCCCGGCGGTGCTGGGCGCGTTCCCACAGGCACCGCTGCTCTCTGACGCCATGGGCGGCCTCTGCCCTCACACAGAGAGAGCGCCACCATTGGCTGAAGGCTGCGTGACCTCATGGGGAGGGCGGTGCTGGTTGGCTGAGACCGGCGCTCAGGGACAGTGTGAGCCCGTGCGTTTGGCCCTGTGATGTCATAGGAGAGCAATGGGGGTCACTGGCCGGGCTCTAGGTGACCATGGGAAGGACAGGGTGGTTATTGGCTGAGGCTCCATTGCCTCATCAGCGAGCCTGTGACCTCACAGGGAGGCGTGTGCTCATTGCCTGGCTGAGAGCCGCTGCCGTGATCTCATCAGGTAGCAGGCTGCTCGTTGGACAGCAGCGTGTGACATTGCAGGGCTGCCTGTGGCCTTACAGGGAGCAGGCCAATCACTGACTGGCAGAGTGTGATGTCACAAGGCAGTACATGACCTAACAATGGCACAAGACAATCATTGGCTAACAGGGTGCAATGTTCTTGGACAGCCATGACATCATGGGGAAGGTGGGTGCTTATTGGCTGACATGGTGTGATGTCCTAGGGCAGCCTCTGACATCATGGAGGAGGCAGGTGCTCATTGGTTGTCAGGCCGTGACTTCCAGGAGCAACACACGACTTCATTTGTCAGATTGGTCAGCAGTGTGTGACATCCTGTAGCAGCCCGTGACCTCATGGGCGAACGGGCGCTCATTGGCTGCTGGCTGTAACCTCATGCGAGACTGCGCGCCCATTGGCCACCGGGCCGTGACGTCACGGCAGACGGGCCGCTCATTGACGGCCAGCGCGGGAGCTCGCGTGGCGCCGCCTGGCGGGCGCGAGCGCTAGCGCTGCGCGGCGCCGATTGGCCGGCGGGCGGGGAGGGGCGGGGCCGGGGGGCACGTGCCGGCGGGGCCCCGCGGGGCGGGCGGCGATTGGTCGGGCGAACGCGCGCGTGCCCGCGGCGCGAGCGGGCGCGGTGGCGGCGCATGCGCGTGGCGGCGCGGGCGGGCGGCGATGGCGGCGCGGGGCTGATGGCGGCGGCGGGGGCGGCGCTGCGCTGAGGGAGCGGCCCCGGTCCCGGTCCCGCCCGGCCTGACATGGGCAACGAGGCCAGCCTGGAGGGCGGCGGCGACGACGGGCAGCTGCCGCCCGCCGCCGCCGCCGCCGCAGGGGCCCCGCCGCCGCCCGCCGCCGCCGCCGCCGCGCCGCCTTCAGCACCGGGCGGCGGCGGACAGCTCCCGCCCGCCGCCGGGCCCAGGTCAGAGCGCGGGGCGGGGACCGGCGGGGGGCGCGGGGTCGGACGCGGGCTCCGGGGCTGCGGGGGGCTGTCAGGGCGCGGGGCACGGCTGGGTGGGGGTGTGGGCACAGGTGCGTAGGGGTGGTGGGTGCGGGTGTGTGGGGGGGCGCGGGTGTGTGGGGCCGTGCGGGCGGGAGGTGCGGCGGTGGCGGGTGCAGGGGCGAGCAGTGCCGGGTGCGGCGGAGAGCTGTGATGGGCGCCGGTGTGGGGGTGCAGGCGTGTCTGGGGGGCACGCGCGGGCAGGAGGTATCGTGGGGTGCAGGTGTGTGGGGCACCTGCCGGCCAACGCAGGCAGGTGAGGCAGGAGTGTGCACGGAGTGCGAGCCGAGAGGAGAGACTGTGGGGTGTGGGCAGCAGGGAGAGGTGAGGGAGGTGCAATGGGGCTCAGGGAGGTGACAGAGGCACCCGAGGCAGGTCGCTGCTGGAGGGTGCAGCCCCAGGGGGGCTGGCAGCTCCGGGTCACCCGTGGGTGCTGGGGAGGGCAAGGGTGCGGTTTGGGGCTGGGTAGGGGAGAGGGATGGAGTGCCCGGGGAGGAGTGTCGTGTTTGGGGGGCAGGAGAAAGCGGGGTGCTGCCCAGTGGGCAGAGGTCCAGCAGCAAGGGCAGAGGCATACGGAGAAGGGAGGGTGGTTTGGGGTTGGTGGGTCTGGTCAGGATGGGGGGATGATGCCTGGCAGCACACGGCTAAGAGCACTGGGGCATGTGAGCATTCCGAAACGTTGCCACCCCAAATGTGACTGCTCCCAAACGTGGCCACTCCAAGTGGAGCCAGCACCAAACGGGAAAGGTCGTTATGTAACAGGAGGGACATGCAGCCCTGCCAGGAGTCATCGGTGCAAAACCTCACAGGGATCTGCACCAAGCCCTTCTCCTTCTGCCAGTCAGCACCAGCTGGGAGGGAGATACTTTGGAAGCAAGTGTGGGATAAGAGATATTCCTTAAAAAAAAAAAGCCAATCCTAAAACATCATCCTGTCTGAAAAAATAAAGGCAAGGAGCAGAAAGTTGCATAGAAGGATGCAGGGGACTCGGTGTGTGGTTTGCCTTCAGTGTGTGGCCAAGACAGTGGCTTTCTGGGCTCTTCATCTGGCCTGAGCAGTGATGAGCACTGCTGGTCTTGCAGTCATGTTGCTTCAAACAGGGAGAATCCAGGCAGGAGTATGAGCAGGAGGCTGCAGTCTTGCCTGGCAATGGGCTCTGTCTTGCTGGGCTGCAATCACTGCTTACAGGTGGCACCGTAACATCCAGCGGGATTCAGGGATGGTACAGGGCAGCCAAGCTGTGGGCAGGCTTCTGTCTGTAAGATCCCTGTGAGCTTTCACACAGGGAGTGTGAAAAAAAAAATATCTCTGAGTGAAATTGTGCTCGTTTTCCTTTACATTTTTCTCAGTTTCCCTTGCTAGAGAGTCACAACCCCTCTGCTTTGGATTCTGCCAGTGAAAAGTTGCTTGCAGCAGCTTGAACAATTTAAAATTAAATACCTGCAGGGCTGTTTAATGTGAGGAGCTGAGGAAGCCATGCAAGTCTGCTGTCTCTGTCCAATTTTGGCACTGCTCCCCCATTACTCTCCAGTGTCTGTGTTTGCTGTTGTGCAGCACTGGGGGTTCCAGGGGCTTTTAGGGTCCTGGAGCACACAGGGCTGGTAGGTGGAGGAGCACAGTCTGCAGCACTGGCCATCCAGGCTCCTCTCCTGCCAGAAACACCAGGTTGTTTTTTCCAGCCATGCTCCAGCCCTTGCACACTGAGCTGATGCTCCTGCACCTCCTGGGAAGCTGCTGCTGGGGAGCTGCCCTCCCTTGCAATTAATTAATGCAATTAAAGAGGTGGGCCAAGTGGGGCTGTACTGTGGAGCAGCAGTGGGATGGGGAACGATGCTGAGCCATGCCAGTGTTTAAAACCTAAGCGTGGGAGGGGAGGGGGGGGCTGAGATGACACTGAGGGATTTTAATTCAAGGTAGCAAAGTGGCAATGAAGGGAAATCAGGCCTGGAGAAGAAAGTCGCTTTTGTGAGGTGCAGGAGTGGGCACATAAGACAGACCATATGTTGTGAAAGGTTCAGCAGAGCACAGGATGTGCTGGCCAAGCAGTGAGTGTGCAGTGCAAAAGGTGCTGCTCCAGAAATCTCAAGTGATCAGGGAAAGTGAGTTTCTCTCAGTATCAGAGCAATTTTTTTTTTTCATTCTGAATTAAGTAACCTGAGTCTACATGTAAGCCAGTGAAAACCATAGCAGTATGACTTTTCTGTGTCATTTTTCACAGTTTGCTTTGTGTTACACAGAGAAATAGTCTGAATACTTTATAGGCAGTACCCTGAATTTCAGGGTCTTGTGTTTAAATTGTGTTTAAACTGTTAAATAATAACAGTTTCTAAGGAACTGTGCATCCACTATGAAGATACTTCAGAGGGTAGAAACCACAAATAGGAGTAGCATCTTCTCACTAGGTTGCAACATCTACCACTATTTATAAACTTTGATTTTCTGCTTGCATGCTTTGGCAAGGCACAGGGGAGCCAAAGGTTGGAGGGAAGCTGGGAGCAGTGCTCAACTGTGGGGTGGTTTGGCTCTGCCAGAAGGATGCAGCTCTGGAAAAGGCCGACACATGGTGCAGGGTTGCATCAGGCAAGATGTTTTCAGTGCAGACCTCACCCTTGTGCCAAGGAGCTGCTAGAATCTCACTGCTGAGGGGGCTGTGCCTGACTCTGGTACCCCAGCAAGGAGAGATTGAATGTGAGGAGGGAGGGAAGGGTTACTGCTGGGCTGCTCAGACAAACAGAGCCTCTAGCCTGAAAGAAGGTGAAAAGCTGGAGCATCATTAACCTGTAGGATCAAAGGAACCCAGATTGGTTGCTGATGCATTTGGACAAAAAGGTTTCCAGTGCCTGGCAAATTCTGGTCTGTTTCTCCAGAGAATCCCCTAAGCAGAAGGGACAAGCTCATTTCACAGTGTAGATGGATGGATGGATGGATGGATGGATGGATGGATGGATGGATGAAAAAGGCTTGCAGAGCAAGGATGATCCCCAGTTCAGAACTGGGACACAGTGTTTTACATGGTTGGTTTTCCCGGTAACCTGCAGAGAGACTTTATTGCTGCTTCTGATTGTATGTGCCTGATTTATGTTGGATTCATTCAGGTTTTTGGTCTCTCTGCTGCTCAGCTGTGGAGCTTGTAAAAAGCTCTTTTTGGTACCTGGATGCATGAGCTCAGGCTGAAGGATGGGAGAGGGGAAGAGGGGCAGTCTCCTAGGAAGCACCGAGCCACAAATTCATGGGCTGTCTGTGGGAGCAGCAGTGTTTTCAGCACCACTGTGTCTCTGGAGCTGGGTGATGCACACTCACAGGCTGTGAGGCCAGGAGGGAGCTTGCTCCTGTGTCACACTGGCAGGACCTTTGTGGGTCATATCCCTGTATTTCTTAAGCCTCAAGGTAGGCTTGCTGTGAGCTGAAAGTCTTGAAGCAACCAAGAGGGAATATTTCCAGTACTGTGTGGTAGCACCTTTGGCATGGGCTGTGAGCTCCCCCAGAGCCTTCTCTTGGCTTGGAGCAATGGCAAGGCAAGTGCTGATCCTGTTTACCCTGCTGTACATTCAGCCTTGCTCTGTTTGGCAGATGGTGGAGCTTGAAGTAAAAAAATCTGGTGATAGGGAGGAGTATAGGAGAAACAGAACTGAAAGAAATAGCCCTTTAAATCAGAGAAACTTCGGACAAACTATTGCAGTTTGGATGCTTCCTTTTACCCTCTCAGTAGCTCACTTGAGTGTGCTTGTTTGCTTGCCATAAAGTACCATCACAATGAGAGATAAGAAATGTATACATAAAAGATATTTAAAAAAAAAAAAAGGCAACTTTGCCTATTTCTTTTTAAATGGGCACTTTTCCCAGGCTTGCAGAAATGAGCAGTTGATGTCCATTTTCATATGACTGTGCTAGAAATAAAACCAGGCTGTGTGATGGGAAGTCAGGCTGCAGAGAGGGCTTATCTTCACCTGGAGAGCCCAGAGAGCCAGCTCCATCCTCATTTCTGTGCTCTGCTCTCCCCAAAGGCTCTGAGCCCTACACAGGATAGGGCAGAGGCATCACCATCAGAGGCATTGCTGGGAATTTCCTCAAATACTAAAACAGTTTTTCCCTGGCTGAGCCATGGACTGGCACTCTGGAAAAGCCTGCCATGCTTCTGCACTTATTGAGCATTAGTTTGTTTGCTGCAAGACATTTGGAGGGTCAGGAGGGAGCTGAGACTAGGTTTAAGTGGAGAGGGGAAGAAGGGATATGTAACGTTTTGAGATCATTAAACTTGTGTGAGCAAAACAAAAAGTGAGTGGAAAATGATGTACATGATGGATCGAGTCAAAATATTTGTGGTGTTAAATACCCCACTGGGCTTCAATTCATCCTCCCCCCTGTGATGGGCAGGTGGTGCTGGCTGTGACACAGTGCTTTGCCTACTTGTGATTTTTCTGACAGCAGCCATTAGGCCACTGAATCCAGACGGCACAATTCTGGGTGCTTAAGTAACTCCAAAACCTCTTCTGGGAACGTGCTCATCAATATTCACAGTGTTTGGCATCAATTTTTAATGCCTTTATTTCCAAAACAAATACACAGATTTGCAATCTGCCTCACAGGTCGGGGTTTCTCACTGCTGGAACCAGCCTGGATGGTTCACTGCAGGCGTGGATCTTTACCCCTCACTTTTGCTGGGTGAGGGGCTCCTGGGGATGTCCCTGCAGTGTCCACTTCTGCTCAGAAAGGATGTAGAAGGATTTGGAAGGATTGATGTCCTTTGCTGTGTTGGCTTGTGCTGGTTGAAAGGTTGGAGGAATCCTTGGCTGCTTCTGGCACAATTTGAAGCTATGGCAGGGCCGCTTCCTTTGCACTGGAAAGCTGAGTGCTGGTGGTCAGCCTCCTAGTGGAAGGTGTTCCTGCCCATGGCAGGGGATTGGAACTAGGTGATCTTTAGGGTCTCTTCCAACCCAAACCATCCTGATTCTTCTGCTGCTGCTCAGGAATGAAGCCACAGCTCAAGTGACCACATTCGTTGGGGCTGGTGGGTCCCTCCACATCGTTGCTCATGTTGAACTGGCTTCTGCCTCTCCACTGCTGCTTCTCCAGCGTGCTGGAATAAAGCTGTTTCTTTTCTCTGCTGTATGAATCGAGCACATATTTGATGTTTCCCATCATGTTTCCAATTCAGTGCAAACAGATAGTCAGTGCTGTGGCATATTCCTGCAGTTTATATGAGTTTGGGGAATACTTGATGTGCATCTGGACTGGCAGAACACCACAGCCTGCCTGCCACACAGCCTCTCTGCACAACCATCTCCGCTTCCCCGGCTGGGGCTGGCATCGTGGTTGGCCCAGAGTGTTTTTCCAGCAATCCTTTTCCAATATCAGGCCAATTTCCTAGCCTATGAGATGGCCCTTGGGAAAGATGGGACAGGCAGTCAGGGTGCAAAGAGTGCTTCCCAAGAACAGGTAGCTCTGTAGGGTGAAACGGTTTCATGGCAGAGGAGTTCTGGTTTTTCACTGAATGTGACAATAAGATTATCACATCAACTTTGCTGTTGAGCGCTGCTGCTCTGGGATGATCCTTGGGGGTTTTTTTCGGCTAGTGAGTGACAGCAAGTGCTGATGGTCATCCCAATCCCACACATCGTAAACTGTTATTCTTCTTGAATTTGAGATCGTCGCTGTTGAGCCATCACTGTGTTTTCAAATGTCTGTTTGAATGACAGGTTTGTTATTTTCGTATCAGTCTTTGAGCATGACTATTCCTACGAAGAAGTTTTTTTGTCTTTTTTCGTGCCTGGAGGTGCTAAGCTCCGGCGTGACCCCGGGGTGCTGCTGTGCAGCCTGTCAGTCATCGCTGAGCACGTCGTACCGCCTTTCATGTCACTGATGCTGGGAAGTTTTTTTGAATGTGGTGAGTTGACTCCTCTCTGAGAGCACCCAGCACTCCAACGTGCCATTTAGGAGCCTTCAAGAGCAATCAGCATCACTGGATCCTATTAATGCTGGCCTGTGCTTTATGGCGTGGCTGGAGGGGATGTTCATGAGGTGCTCTTCTTGTGTTTAATACCAAAGATGACTTAACTACACTGATGGAGGTGTCTTGCTCACTCTTGGCCTCTGCAGCTTTCCTAGTGTGTGTTTGATATTGAAGAGAGATCGATGTCCCCCAATAACAGACTGGGGACAGTGGGTTAGGAGGGCAGGAGACAGCAGCTCCCTGCCCATGTTGAGGTCCCCAGAGACAAGTCAAGAAAAGCACCTCTGAATGCAATTTTTGTTTTGTTTTCTCTTATTATTTGTTTCAGTGCCATGGTTTGGCTGGAGATGTGGAGGGAATGTGCCCTCCAGCCTGGCTGCTGGCACTGGGTGGTAAAGATGGTTACAATGGCTAGCAAAGGCACACCTCTGCAGTCCAGAGGCCCATACTAGCCAAATGGTAATAAAATGTATGTTAACAGTGAGCATAAATAAATGTAGAATCAGTTTACCAGATGGCATAATGGGATATATGAACGCAGAAGGTTTAAATAAAACCCTCACCTCTGAATATCCAAAGTCTCCCTCAGTCCAAAACTCTAGTTACTGTGATGAGCAGCAGATTAGCTGTTCTTACTGGCTTCATTCTCCCCTGAAGATGTGATTAAATAGTTTGGTGCATTCTCTTTTTTGAATTAGTTGTGTTTCTAGGTCATCGTCTATAGAAGAAAAATGTTCAGATATTCAATGCAGCAGAGTGTGTTAGGCATCTTCCAAGAGCAGCTACAACACAAACCCCTCTCCAGCCCAGTCTGTTCCCAGAGCCCTCTCCTGTCCCTGACCTTAGCACAGGAAGGAAGAGCCTTTACACCTTCTCCCCAGAGCAACAAGATGAATGTCTCCGTGTGGAGACTGTTAGTGTTCCCTGAGGTGGGCACGGTTGTCCAAGAACCAAGTGACTGCAGTGGAGTGTGCAAGGCACTGCTGGGGAAAGGTGGAAGCACAGGGCTGGGGGAAACCTCTGGGTCATTACTTGCTGATAGACACCATTAGACACCCCATCACACCCCCACTAACGAGGTAATGGCAGAGATCTTAAATGAGACACTCTTCTCTTATGGAGACAGGCTGAGAGAGCTGGGATTGTTTGGTCTGGAGAAGAAAAGGCTCCAGGGAGACCTTAGAGCCACCTGGACCTCTTCTCTGGTCATGTGTAGGTCCTCATGAGAAGAGCATTTCCTGTCCTCTTGGAGGAGTTCCCCTTTTTTGAAAGCTATAACTAAACTTAGAACAAGAAGATGCTGCATAGAAAATGCATCCATGCTGCCTGAGAAATGTTGCAGAATTTTGAGGGTTTTTGGGCATGTGTGACTAACTGTTCTTTACTTGGTTCCAGGACCTGCCAGGGACCACAGGCTCTGACATGACAAAGCAGTTTCCCATGCTGAATAGCTTTCAGATGAGGATTTGACAGCTCCTCTGAAGGGCGTAGAAGAAAAATCATCATGAATCAAAATGTCATTTAGTACAGATGTGGCAAAATCCTACGTTTCAGCCAGGGTATCTGAGGGTGGCAGGCCCTCCTCCAGCCAGCCCAGAGTGCTGGAGGCCTTGCAGGGCAGGGACACATGCAGAGGCCAAATGTCAATAGCTGAGAGCAGCCCCTGAACCCTTTTTTCTCTTTGTTTCCTTGCATACCAGTGGAACTTTTTTTTCTAGCCTATCTTGAGTCTTTCCTGGCCTTGGGGGGCTCATGGTCTTTTCCAACTGCTGAGAGGCTCAGAGTCTGGTTCCAGTGGACATCCCTGTGCAGGACCAGTCCTGAGGGTTGTAGCATCATGAATAGGGACATTTATTTTGAAATTTGCCTTTATTTATGGATTTTTAGCTCTGTTAGGAGATGCGTGGAGTATGCAACCTCTTCTGGTGTGGTCTCAGCGTGTTTCTTCTCAGGGTGCTTCTTCTCAGGGTGTTCCATCCTTGGAAGTTGTATGGAGGTGTGAAATCAATGTGAGACGTGTCTTCTCCAGCTATTGGATAAATCCAGAGGGGTTTGATGCTCTTAATAACCCACCTGAGTCCCAAATGGGTCTGCCATGAGCTTTCCAGTAGAAGAAAGAGTCTGTTGGTAACTTGTGCCCTTCCTTCATCAGTCTAGACATGAGGAGTACAAAAAGATTTTGCCATATTGAATGTCTGCAAAAGGATGAAGTTGTGCGTGGGAATTACTTGCAAAGATTGACATGTTGTAGCTGCTAACCACCCTTTTTTTTTTATTATTTAACCAAAAAACAGATTGCAGCCTAGGAAAAACAGCATGGTTTTTTTTTTTCCTTTCATCTTCTAAAGAAAACATTTCACTTATAGATATGTGAATTTATGCGTTATAAAATAGGAATAGTTGAAAATTGGAAATGTATAATACATTCTTAAGGGACTTGGTAATTTGCCATTGTCTTGTGAAAAAAAACCAAATCAGGTGATAATACAAAGCTTATGAAAGGATGGGGAAAATGCAGGGCTGAACTAGATCTTTTTCCATGTTGAGTCTGAACTGTACTTTTTCTTTTGATGAAACATGAAATTACTTTTAGTTTACTTTGTTTCAATCCTAGTTACATAAACTATTATTTGATTGTACAGCTGGACTGAAAAACTGTAGGAGGTCTCACATTTAGGATGTTGCTGCCTCTCTCTCATTAAGCCTGCAGCCTGATTTCTTTAAATGCACCTATTAATCTTCTTAGGGAGACAAATTGTTGTTTGGTTGGGTTTTTTCTTTCTCTTTTTATTATTTTTTTTTTCTTTTAAAGACTAACCTCCCAGTTCACTGGCAGAGTAAACTCTGCTGGTTTGCAGCCTTTGCAGCTCGGGCTGTGTTGCAGCTGGGCACCGCAGTGCCAGCGCCTGGTGCCTTGGGAGGCTGGGTTTGGTCTGCTTGGCTTAAACACCCGAGGTGGTCACAGCCTGAACTGTTCTCATCGTGCTCAGCAACAACCTCCAAGTCGACAGGGAGGAGTAAATGTATTTTTTTAGATTTTAATTTGGCTGTAGGCTACGTCAGTAGTTCATCTGCGGTAACTTGCCAGAGAAGTGGCTGCCCCATCCCTGCAGGTGTTCAGGGCCAGGCTGGATGGGGCTTGCAGCAACCTAGTCTGGTGGCAGGTGTCCCTGCCCATGGCAGGAGGGTTGGAATGAAATGGTCATTAAGGTCCTTTCCAACCCCAAAAAATTGTGTGATTCTATTGTATTTTTGATTTCCAGTCCGAGACTCATGGAGTTCCAGGTTAGAGACCCATTAATGTAGTTCATGTCAGACCAACAATAGGACACAAAGAACCCATGTTGTCCTTCAAGTGTGCAGATCTTTCCCATATTTTCTCCCAGTTGCATCAGCTGTGTTGTCTCCCGCCCACCAATGGTAAGCCACCATAATTTAGGTTTTTTCCCTGCTCATCGTAGGATTTCTCAACACTCTGGGCAAGCGTTGGTAGTGGCCCTCTGGAATGCTGCCCTTTCGGACCTTCTCTGGTCTCCTCTGCTGGGAATGGCTCTTGGGAGGGTGAGGGAACTGCTGGCAGTCTCAAACACATCCGTGGGCTGCACCAGCTCTAATATGAACCAGTGAGATGTCTGGAGCAGATAGTGCTGGAGCACATTGTGTCAGGGCCAGGCGGCAGCGGCAGCTTTCCGTAAATACTCCTGACGCCGGCGTACGTGAGGAGGTGATGGTGGGTGTTGCTCTCATCCCTATCAAACAGACCATCCTTTGTATGCAGGGCAGATCTGTAGTCCCAAGGAGTGAAAATATCCAAGCCTTCTCCTTTTCCCACCTGTATCTAAGTGCTTTGCTTGGGATTTGTGTAGCTGGGGAGCACACCAGGAAGAGGTTGTTTCCATTTATATAGAGTGTGTTATATAGAACCTTTTGTGATGGTGGTGATTTCCAGAGCCCATTTACCACTGTATTAGATGATGTTTTGACTGGTTACACACTGCAGTTATGACAGAACATCAGTTCCTGTTGGAGTGGAAAAGATGATCCCTATCACTACATTATATGCCAGTGATTACCTCAACCTGGCAAAAATAAGGCATCCAGAAACATCCCTCTGGGAGGAAGCTGTGAAGAAATGTCTCCTTAGGCATCCCTTTTCTGCTTTATTTTATCTGCCTTCCTCATCTTCCAGTCTCTCCCCCTGCATTGTTAATGGATGTTAAGCACTGGTTAATGGATTAGGATAGGATTCCTCTTGGCTGTACAACTCAGTTTCATCCAACCCATGACCACGATTACCAATTTATTTTTGATTTATTAGTAAGTGAAAATACAGGCCCAAACACTCTGATCTGACAAATTATCACACCTTTATTTTTCTTTGAAATACACAAACAAAAACCAACCAGCTGCACTGGGTAGGAATAAAGTGCCTTCTGCTTCTCAACACGTCTAAAATCTGCTTCGCTTACCAGCTAAACTTCTCAGCCTTAAATTTTACCTCCTGCCATTTCTGCCGAGCTAAGCCTTCCGAGGGTTCTGCAAGGACAGATACATCAAATATGCAGATGCCTCCATCTCTTTGGAGACAAATGTTCTGGGCCGCCGTACGTGCAGCGGGGAAATGCAGGCAGGAACAAGGCGCCTCAAAGAGTTGCAGAAGCTGGAGAAGTGTTTTCCTTTGATCCTATAAAGAATTTGGCAG
This sequence comes from Phylloscopus whistleri, assembly GCA_017589585.1. Classification (NCBI taxonomy): domain Eukaryota; kingdom Metazoa; phylum Chordata; class Aves; order Passeriformes; family Phylloscopidae; genus Phylloscopus; species Phylloscopus whistleri. Next base: position 4,236,982 of record JADMLD010000682.1, on the reverse strand, counting down.
GGGAATTTCAGACTCTTATTTCAAAAGTACATTTAAACTAAACAGCTTGAGATATTGAAGTTGATGGAGTCTCTGACAGTATTGGTAATGTATTGTTCCTTGGGTTTCCTTTACCTTTCCTGTTGTGAATAATGAGTTTTACACATAAAACCAGAATTCTGAGTCTGGTTTGCCATTCAAATTCAAACCTCTGAAAACCAGAAAGTGCAAATCTAAGACACACAAACACGGATACTGAGCCTATCCAGTGCCAGCCCCCGGGCAGTGTCCCACCAGGCACCTGCAACCACAGTCTTAAATAACAGATATTACTGGACCCTGTAAGCTGGTGTGTGGAATGTCAGGAGGGAGAAACCTCTACAGCTGAGAAGTGTTTCTGAGAAACACAACCTGATGTGAAGATTTTGTTTAAGGTCATCTGGCCGTGTTGGACACAGATTTCTCCTCTTCACAGGGAAGTTTGGGCTCATCAGTTTTTCCATGTACCCCTCTACATATGCTGTATTTGGAGTCTTTGTGGGGGATCAGTTGATGGCTGTTTCCTCAGTCCATGCCCAAATGATCACAATTGCTCTTCCACACCTTGGATATCCACTCTCCTGGTAACCTGAGGCAACAACAAAAAACAGAATTAAGGACCTAAGTGGCCTGGGGAAGAGTTAAAGGGACAATTATGAGGTAGCCAAAATGTGTAGAGGTGCAAAGACACGAACTGCAGGATGGATAAAAATGCTATGGTTTTTCACAGACACACACAAAGAAATAGGTCTTCTGTTTCATTTGCCCAGGCTCAGACAAATGAGGGTGCAAAGTCAGGAATTTTTGGTTGCTGCATAGTCACCAGGAGCTGCCTGTCTCTCTGCAGTATGGCACTCTGATTTCCTCTCCTGGAAATTGCTTTTTAACTGCATTTTTCTTTCCTTTTTCTAAAAATACAAACCAGTTTCTTTCTGGTCTGTCATTACTGCCTCTTTTTTAACAGCACTTCTCTTTCTGATGGATCTTCCTATTTTTTTATGCCCAGAATGAGTGTTGTTCTTCATTCTGGGCTGAGTTTGGTTGACTCAAGCTGTCATGGAGATGGATAATGATACATTTTTTGCATCAGCTTTTAATTTTGGAGCATGGATGGAACTCATCCAAAAAAAGGGCCCTGCAGTCTTCCCAGTTTCTTAATGGTTGAATACCAACTTCTTGTGGCTGGAGGTTTCATAGAAGTGTGGGAACCCTTGGGTGGTGTGGGCGTGACCAGGGATGTTGAGCTGTTGGAGCCAGACCCCTGGATTGACCCCTTTTTTACCCACCTGTGACACACAATGCTCATGTTGGGTTAGTTTTGTGCAGCCAGCCAGCACCTGCAGGAATCCATGCAGCTCCTGGACAGAGCCTGAATGAAAAAGGGAAAATTGCAAAACCAGACCTTGGGGCCATTCTTTGTGGGGAAGGAAACCAGAAGCAAGTTAAGAGAATAGGCTGCCTTTGCTCTTCTCTTTGAACTGCTTTCCAAATTGCATTTTTCCCAAAATAACTTAATTGTGTATTTTTGGGGTGGATTGTTCTATATTTGTTGATGAGCATTAAATTGACGTTTTCTGAGAATGGTCCAACATGGCTTGCAGAACTCTTTGCAGAGGATCAGTGTCTCATTTAGAATCCATCACTACACGTGGCTATGGTTGTTCTCTGTGCCTTACTCTGCATTTCTTGACCTTGGATTTCACCTGCCATGATGTTTTGAGATATCCAGTTCAGGAGAGCCTTCTAAGCTCTTTGCATTCAGCTTTAGCTTTGAATACCCTGAATAAATTTGCATGGCTCAGCAAACTTGTCCTTTCTTTATGTCGCCTCCTTCCCAAGCCATTTATGAATATCCCATTTATCCCATGGCAAGATCCTGCACCTCTGCTTGTGAAAACCTGACCATCTGCCTCTATCCTTGGTGTCCTAAATCCTGATAAGTTATTAACCCATAAGAAGGATTCCCCTTATTTCTTCATCTTTTATTACTTATGTTTTCCCCCACTTTCTTTCTAGATTTTTATCCTAACAATTCTCCCACTTGAGATGATTTTTCAGACTATTACCTTTTACTCCTGTACCTTGGTTGTTTAATGATATTGCTGTGTTATGGCCATGTCTTAAACCTTTTCTTGACAGTGCATGCTTTGCTAACAGGTGCCATAGAAGCTTCCCTTTCTTACCCTTCCACCTGCTGCTTGTAATTTCTTTCTTACAAACCTTCTTACTTTTTCTCTTCTTTTTTTTTTTTTTTTTCCCAGTTGTATCTGAAAATTATAGTAATCATGCAAATTTCTGTGGTTTTTTTTCCAGTCCTGCAAATAGATTGAAGCCAAGTCTATTACAGTCACTGTTACTGAAAGTTTGTGTGTCAGGTTTGGCTCCTCAGAGCAGGCGCATTCCTGTCACAGGATTAAGTCCAGAGCAGGTAGTTTCATTCTGCATTGCTTTAGGGAATAGCTAACGAACTAAACAAAAAATTGTGTCGCTGCTAATTAAAATCAGAGAGGCTCTCAAGGAGGGCGGGCGTGGGTTATAATCAGAGATTTACAAGATAAGCTTTCACCAGCCGTGTGCCATAAAAATGCCTTAGCTTCATGCCATGGTTTATCTTTCAGCTTTGCTGGCATTTTGTAAATACAGAGCAGTAATTCATGGTGTTGGCTTTCCTGGGACAAAGGCCTTCAGTTAAGCGTGACTGCAGCAATCAGCTCTTCTACCCTTTAATTGCCAGAGCTCCGATGTAGGATACCAGTGGATGAAGGCTGAGGGGAGCGGCTGCTCCTTGCCTGGGGCACTTTCCCCAGCATCCTCATCCTTTCTGCTGCCCACAATATTTTCAAGATTGTCACGGCTCTTTTATGTAATTTTAACACACATAGATGACTTGCTCATTGCAATCAGTTGTACCAGGGAAGGATACGGAGGCGACACGTCGAGTAGCTGAGTGGAAATCAGATTGAAGAGACGGCTCCAGCCCACACCTCTCCGTGGCTCCTGGGGACGTTTATCCTGTTTTAGCTGCTATTTCCCTACGTGCTCCTTGGGTTTGGTCGCAGGGCCATAACTCTGTGGCACAGCTCTTCATCATTCATTGCAGACCTTCCAAATCCTGCAGTAAAGAGAGGAGAGGAGCTCTGCAGGCGGCAGCTCACTTTCCTGTCCAGTCTGCAGCATGGCCACCCTCAGCATCACCTGAATTAATGCTTAACGAGGGGCACTTAATGAACCCAGACCTGCTGAGCATCCTCCCCTTCAGCAGTGTCCTCGGGTCCAGCAGCTGGGATGGCTGATGCCTCCTGTCCCTCCAGGTCTCCCCAGAGACTCCAAGGCTTCACCTGTACTGAAGGTCCAAAGCTGACCTTCCAACTGCACCCATTCACTGGCTGAGGTAATGTTCCTCCTTGTCCTGCATCTTCCAGATACCTCCTGAGTGCTCAGAGAGAGGCAGAGAGGGATTAGATACCCCATGGACTTTTTAGGATCTCTGTGTTCATCCCAGGCACAGTGAAGCCCTGGCTCTGCACCTGGACTTTCCTGGTTCTCATCATTGAGCTGTACAGCTCCTCTCACGCCATGCAGCTGATGGCATTGTGATCAAGAGGTGGTTTCTACTGTCTTTGGAAGATTTACATGTAGTTTTCAGCTATCACAGAGGAAACAGATTTTCCCTGTCACTCAAGTAGAATAAATACTGGACACTGCACTTACCCATGAGATATTTTAATGCTTTGAAGTTCAAGATCATAATGTTCTCAGCAACAATTATATCATTTAAAAAGGAGACCCTGTTCAAACCTATGGACCTTTCTAGTGCCTACTTCTGTAAAGCTATCTGTGAAGTGATCTCTTTGATATATATGGGATTGAGATCATTACCTGCCAACTCTTCTGTCAGGCCTGCTTGTCTTTGGCTCTGAAGGGCTTGGCCAGGACTCTGACAGTGGTGGCCACACGTTTCAGGCATCAGCAGCTGAAAGAGCAGCTCCCCAGAGCAGCATGTGGTGGTCTGCAGGTCACTCAGTGACCTTTTGGCTTGTGAGAGCTCATGTGAGAGATGCAAAACTCTGCCCTGACTCCAGTTCAGGTCTTGGGGTTCAGAGAGGCTGCTCTGGACTCTGTAGGGATCACTTGCCTTGCATTTAATTGTAGATGTTCATTGTGGTCTGTATGGGGTGTCTAATAGACATGTGACCTTGGGGTTCTTTGGAGAGGTCTGGGGATGTTGGGCTAGTGAGCGGGAACAGCCACTGCTCTGGTTTTATATTGCAAAGTGCACTAAGGGAAATTGCTCTTGGCTCAACCAGGGCTAAATAAGGGGCAAATTAAGTATTTGCTTGCCATGTAGCAAAAATTAGAATGGTAAACAACAGAATAGAATAAAATAGGGTAGAAAATAAAATATTTCAAGTTGGAAGGGCCTTCCACAATCATCTAGTCCAACTGCAAATGATAATGATTCACAAACCTTTACAAAAAGGCAGTTGTGCAGGAATGAAAATAAGCAAGTAAGTGCTTATTTAGAGCTTAAATCAGTCATAAACCCCTCTTCTGGTATGTAGGATTCAGCTAATAAGATGGCAGATGCCTCTCAACAGCCGTGCCTGACAGCAGCAGTGAGAGTGACATTGATGTGTTCTCCTGTTGCTGATTCTGGGTTGAACCAGGCATGGTGCTAATACAGAGAATAACTGGTTTGTGGTAGCTGTAAACTGAAAATCTTCTGATTCGTGTTACCTTTCCATGGATGGCATTTGAAATGAAGGGAAAAACCAGCAGCAGCTGTAGGTGTGTTATCTCCCGCAGAACCAGGGCCAGAGGAGGAAGCTGGCAGGCACACCGTGCATGCAGCACTGCTCACCCCACAGGAGCACCACACCCCTGGGGAAGGTTGTTAGTTTGGTGTGTTGGTTGCCAGTGGCTTGTGCCACCGCCTGCCTGGCGGCTCCTCCTTGAAGCCCAGCCCCAGCAGGGTGTAACAGCAAGGCAGAGGACTCAAGAATATCACATTTCTCTGTATTTATGAGAACAGGTATGAGGATGGAGGTTAAGGACCCGAATGTTTACCAGATTGGTGGAAGCCTGGAGCAGGAGCTCAAGTACACTGTCAGCATCGGGAGATGTGCTTTAGGGATGCCTCAGTCACTGGGAAAATGCCTGACAGAAGCTGCATCTTGTTTGACGGGGATAAGGCAACCCCGGAGCACAAAGCTGCAGGAGAACGGGGTTTTTCCACTGCTCACAAAAGCAAGTCATTAAACACTGTGGCCTTTCACAAGAGTGCTTGTGTTGCCATCTAATAAAATACTCCCTGACAGTTTCTAAGTCACCATTTCATATTTTCTATTTTGATTTCAGCTGTGTGGCATTCACTGTTTTTAAACCATCCAGTACACACATTTCCAGAATTATCCTCTTCCTGCATGGACATCAGTGTAATTAATTTAGGGGCACTCGGATTTAAGCAGGTGCTTAATTCTGTAACTGCTGGGGGGTTTTTTGTCAAAGCAGAGCCTGATACAGGATTCCCTGTGTAGGTTGTAGGACTTTTTAGAGCTACAAAGCTGCCCCCAATAAAACACCCAAGCACGGGGTATATCTGAGCATTGCTAGTGTGAGATTTTCAGCACACGGAGTTGTAACCAAAGCCCTCCACATCAGACACTTCTTTTTCTGTTTATTTATTAAAAGGGTTGTCCTATTTTCTAGTCAGACTTGCTGACAGGCAGTGTATACCAGCTAACATTTGCTATTATCCCAGGCTGTTCCTTTGCCGACCCATAACCATTCAGAATGATGTCTTTCTCAGAATTAAATCAAACCCAGTGCTATTTTGACCTAGAGTACAACTGCCTGCTTGTTTAGCTACTTGGGTTGTTGGTTTTTTTTCTCAATAGGTTATACTCGGTGATTCTTAAAATCAGTCATGTGGATGTTCACATCAGGTTTCAGTCGAACCAACTAGGTCAAATCTCTGCTCGTAGCTGAGCAGCTCTAATTCTTGTTGGTCAGCCCAGCCTCCCTCTTTTGGGTATGAGCCTCTTCACATGTCTCTTTTTATGCTTCATCTTGAGTTGTTTGCTGCTCATCCCCTTGGTATTACTGCAGATAAACAATAATTTTCCCTCTTTTTCTATGCAGTTTTCCCTCTTTTTTTTCTACTAACAGAAAAGACTTGCTTGTCCTCATTTTGCTGATTTTTGATCCAGATTTGAAGCTAGGAGCTCCCTTCCATGGACAAACTCAGCTCCTCTTTGGAAAGCCTGAGCAGGGCATGCTGTTTGTAGGATTATGATGACAGTGCCACCAGTTGCCCAGCGAGCAAGGACCCATTTCCCTTAGCACCAGGCAGAGAAAGGGATGCAATCTGTGTTTCTCAGTTGCATAGAAGGGCTGCAGCTCCTGAAGGATTTACTCGGACCACAAATGCCAAGCTCCTGTGGATGCAATCACTGCCAGAGTTTTGTGGCAGCTGAGCAGGTGGATGTGGCCAGTGTGCTTGAGGTGGGGATGTGAAATTAGACAAAAAACAATAAATCAGTAGAAAACCAATGCTGTCTCAAACTTTCCCACACAAGCCAACAAGACTTGATTTACCAGCTGTGCGTGTAGATTTTGTGTAATATCGTTATTGCTTGATTTTATAGCAGAGACATTAACAGTGTTGGCATTTACCTTGCGATGGTTATTGCTCCCAAGTTAGCACCTCATGTGAAAAAGGGCCTGTTGACATCTCTTGGGATGCTGGCTCCAAGCCTGGGTCTTGCCTGTAAAATTTAGTGGCGCTGATGAACCTACTTGAGTTAAATTAAAGCAATTCCCTCCTACAGACCCTGACTTTACCTGGGAATTCCCAAATAAGAAAGCTGTACCGATTTACTGGCACAGAATTGTGAACCAGTGCTATGTCATTCCATTGCTTTTATCTCCACTGATGCTGCTGACATCTTTTCCCTGGTGCTGCTGTGGTATCAAAAGTCTGGTTTAGGACAAATCATGTTTTTCTGAAATTAAATATTAACCAGCAAGCAGTCTAACATTTGTTTTGGCTCTAAGTAGGACTTTGTTTTTAAAGCTTTCCCAATTTTTGTAGTTTTAATGAAAACACATAATTTTTACATTAGGGAAAAAATCAGCCATAAAAAACCTGAGGTGCTTGTGACTTCTTACACTGCTGAACTTGGTTTTGTGGTGAATGGCTTTGACCCTTGGTTTTCCTTGTGCTGTTCATGCTTCTGATCATCTTGGGCAGCTCTCCCCTCTCAGTATTTATCCATCTCCTCCAAGGGCATTGCGTCAGCCCTAAATAGAAAGGCTGGTTTCATATCCGTGTCTGTTCCCGAGTGGAACTAGGGAAATTCTGGGCCTTTTAATCAGGAGAAGATGGAGAGGCAGAGCTGGGTATGGATTAATGTCTCAGGGTGATTTTTAGCTCTGGGCTCTGCTGCAGCAACCTTGCAGCTTTGCTTCCTCTCTTTTATGGAGCTGAGAGTTAATTTTTGTGGGTGCTTACTTAGCTCTGTGCTGGAAAATGGAGGGAGTTTTAGAAAGCAAGAAGAAAGACATAATTTTTCAATTTAAAAACCATGAAAAAAGGAAGGGAACAGTATCTTCGCAGCAGCCCACCCTCCCAGTGACTGTGGGCAAGAGAGTAGAGCTGGCTGCCTGCCCTTCTTGTGATAAAAAGCATTCATAGAATGTCATAAATGAAAACTGTAACAGTATAATTGTTAATACACTCAAACACTTGATGTTCTTTAGTTGTACAAAATTATTACTCCGTTGGTAATAATTCAGAGAGTGCTGCTGAGTTTGGACTCTGCAGAGACCTTTGACTCTGAATCACCCAATATTTCTAATTCAGCAATTAGGGCAGGGCAAAATCAATACATCCCCCATCAAACAGGGGAAATCCTGCCTTATTAAGGCATTCCAACTTAATTGTTAATAGACACTCCAGTGGAATTGGAAGGAATTCTTTGGAACCGGTTAGCAGCCCAGTGCTAGTTAACTATCAGTGATAAAGTCTGAAAAAAACCCAAAACAGGGCTGAGCTGCAGTTTGGGCTTTTGTAACAGGAAAAAAAGATTCATAGATGGGTACAAATCATACAAATACTGGATCATCCTCGCAGGAGATGCAGCGAGCGTGGGCCTGTGTTTGATTCCATATGACTGTTCTCATGTTCTTTCCTGAGGCATCTCTCCTGGATTGAGTTACTGTATTTGACAGACCAGATGATTTCTTCTGGTCTTAAAATTTCACGGGTATGTTCAACTGGTGCAAGTGAGAGACAGTGCAGCCTGTGTCACAGGGGGGTTGAGGCATCCTGGATAATTATAAAATAAATAAATGCAGTGTTGGTAGAAGTGCATGGAGTGAAACTGCTGCTGGGAATGGGATGGAGGTGGTGCCCAGCATTACTTAGCACTTGAAAAAGTGCAGGGAGCTGGGAGGGAGGCTGAACTTAGGCTGGGGAAACATCTCTGGAGCAGCACTGACCTGCCAGACAGTGAGCATCCAACCACCCTCCTCTGTCTTATGTGCCAGCAATGAGGCTCAGTCCAAAATAACAGCACCTGGTGTATTGTTCCTCATGGACTTTTGCATTTCCAAGAGAGACACACTGTTGTGGGTAGGAAATGTGAGCTTGTCTGTGTCTTATCTGACAGCTCCTTGATGGAGTCAGAATTCCTACTTGGTGGCAAATATTTTTTTCATATCAAATGGGGGAAAAGCACTGAATTTTGCAATTTGCAGTGAAATAGAATCACAGAATGGTTTGGGATGGGAGGGAGCTTACAGACCATCTCATTCCATCCCCTGCCATGGACAGGGACACCCTCCACTAGACCAGGTTGCTCCAAGCCTCATCCAGCCTGGCCTTGAACACTTCAAGGGATGGGATAGCCACAGCTTCTCTGGGCAGAATAACCATTCTGCTGTTCCAAACAACAATTACTTATTTGACCATATAATGTTATTTCAGAGTTGTTTAATACATCATTAGTATAGTGTGTATCTAATACATAAGTGCTGGGAGTTTTATAGAAATATTAAATTTAAGGTGAGAAAATGCATTTTGCTTTCTGACAGTACTTCCTTCTGGTGTCTGGGGCTGAGCTCTCCAATCTCCACCAGCTACAGATGGTTTTGTGTTTTATGGGGCAGTAGCTCTGCAGCCCTCAACATCAGAAGGCAAACCCCAAATCTGAACTGAAGGGTGTCAGAACTAACAATGGAGGAGCAGCACATGCCAACAACATTCATGGCAGGTGCCTACTGCAGGGCCAGGAGCAGTTTTCTCTTCAGTCTAGAGCAGATCACTCCCTCCCTTAGTGCTTTGCTTTATTATTATTGTGATTCTTTCTTCAGAGAAGTGGGTTTCAACCTGCAGCCGGAAAGTATTCCCAAAGTGCTATTTTACTATTTATTTTCCTCCGACTTCCTATTACTGTGGCAACATGCACTTTGAATTTCATTAGTTTTATGCATTTAAGTTCCCTTTTTAAACCTTTATAAGGTCAGACCCCGCTTGGGTAAATCAACAATGTATTAAATTTGAGGTTCTGAGTAATACTTTTCCTTAAACAGCTGTAGATCACAGGTAGTGAGGGCATTAGGGCTTCTGCTTTTTTGAGAAATACTTGTGGGCATTACTGATAAGCACATGGACCAAATTGTTTGGTAATTAGATAAGTAACTTCCATCACAGATTCGTTCTCGTGCACTTGTGATCCATCAGCAGCACATTACAGGGTGCCTGCCCTGAAACCACATGGGAGGAGGGTGGTGTGCAGGCTGTCGTGCTGTGCTCTGCAGCACAACAGCTCAAAGCAGCTGGAGCTGCTCCAGAGCTCCTTGGGATGGCCAGGAGCATCCCTCAGCACTGTAGGGTGCTGAGCATCCTACACAGGCTATGGGACTGTGGGACTGCTGCCAAACCATCAGCGGGTGCAATGCTGACCTCAGGGTTGCTCCTTGTAACTAGCTCTGGTTTCACAGGGAGGTTTCATCACCCTGTCCTGGTGACCAGTCATTCCAGCTGGGTTTTTTTGCCCAGCCAAGACTCACATCACCCAGAGGAGAGTTCAGCTGGGGGCAGCCAGCCCACAAAGTCCCTGTTGTCTGTGTTTGTCACTTCAGTGCTGATTACTAAAGCAGAGCCAATGTGCTCTCTCTTGATTTCCCACTGCTATGGCCCCTGGGAAACAAGCCCTTAGCTGCTTTCACCTGAGACTTGCATGGTTTTGCCTGACAGCTGAGGAAGTACAAGTAGTTCTCCTGCCTCCATTAAGCCTCTGGAGGGGTCTTCCTTTAATAAATAGGCTCTTTGCAGGCTTCTGGTTTCACAGCCACCCGTGAAAGTAGGCTGTGAGAAGCTGGTTTAGCGTGCGTTGGCCAGGGCCCTGCAGGCTGCAAAGCAGAGTCACGGCTGCCTCTTCCAGTGAGTTTGTGCTGAAGTTTGTGCTGGAGAAGCGCTGGGAGCCCTGGCTGGCAGGAGGCTGAGCTTCCCAAACTTCTCACGCGCATTTTTATGTGCAACTTTCTGACTAAAGTTCAACTCAGAATACGCCGAATAATTCAATTACATCTCTGCCGCTGGGTTATGTAAGAGAAAGCTGAAATCGCGCCTTGTTTCGTAAGGTAAAGTGTATCCTTCTGCTGATCTGAGCAATTTCCCTGCTCTGCAGTGGGGTTTTGCTATGCCTTCTCGGCTCAGCTGGGATTTTGAGGGGGAGAGGGTGCTGTAGCAGTTGTCTACGTTGACTGGCATATAAATGTTTGAAACCTGGGCTTATTATGTGTGTTTTGATGGTGTTTCAGCACACTGAGGAGACCAGAGCAGCTGGACCAGGCTGCAGGCCAGCGGTCAGCATCCCCCTCCCTCGCAAAGACTGCACCCAGCTCCCAGAGCCCCCGGGAGATGAGGGGCCGGGGCCAGCCTGGAGCAGCGGCGGAGGGGCCGCGGAGGACGCTGCAGGTGGACGCCAGGAGCCAGGCCTCGGGGAGGTCTCCCTCGGTGTCACCGGACCGGGGCAGCACCCCCACCTCTCCCTACTCCGTCCCGCAGATTGCCCCCCTCCCCAGCAGCACCCTCTGCCCCATCTGCAAGACGACAGAGCTCACCTCCTCCCCCGGCCAGCCTAACTTCAATGCCTGCACTCAGTGTCACAGCAAGGTCTGCAACCAGTGTGGCTTCAACCCCAACCCGCACCTCACCCAGGTAATGCCTTCTCTTCCTCATGCAGCCCTCCTGGCTGCTTTGGGTGGGTTCTTGCTTTCTCCAAGCACAGAAGTTGCACCTTTGCTTTTGGCAGCTGCAAAGCATTGACCAGGAGCAAGGGTGCTGCTGGTAACAAGGGAATAATTGTGATAATGTGAGCTTTGATGAGATGGGGAGATAAATTAATTGAAGGGGATTGGTAGATTACCAGGGATCAGTCTCTGTTGTCGAGACGCCAGAACACTTAGCTGAAGTCTTTATGCTCAAAATTGTCCTGGAGTCAAAGGACTTGACAGCAGGGAGGGGAGCAGAGCTGGGCCACTGAGGTGTCGAGTGTCTCAGACCCTGACTCACAGCAGGTTCTGGTGGGTTCCAGGCAGCGTCATTCTCAGCAGCAGGAGGGAGGTGCCAGGAATCGTGCACAACACACGGCAGTGCTGGGGGACGAGCGTTCCGTGGGATGTGTGAGATGGATGCTCAGGGCTCTGGGGGCGGATCCGGCAGCGGTGCCGGAGGTGGGTGCTGGGGCTGGCTGAGGTGAGGGGCTCCCTGTGCCAATCTCTCAGGTCACAGATCTCCACACAGGGTGGGAAGTGATTGGATGGTTTTTGCAGCTGTTAAGAGCCAAACCACAGGAGTTTCTAATCTTAAGCTTAAAACAGAAATTTGAAGCCACGCTTTGGAAAGCGACTGTGCCACTCTAGTGCTTGATAAGACAGGATTTAGGCAGTGAAGCCCCCTGGATGCCCAGGATGTACTTCCATCAGCCATTTTGTGGTAAGCATGCAATGCTTGCTCCTGATGCTGGACACAGTGGTGTCTAAACACCTGTGCTGGACACAGTGGTGTTGTTTGAGGAACTCCTGCCTTCCAGTCCATTTTCCTGATGGAAGGAATTACAGAGTTATGGAACGGTTTGGGTTGGAAGGGACCTTGAAGATCACCCAGTTCCAACCTCCTGCCATGGGCAGGGACACCTTCCACTAGACCAGGTTGCTGCAAGCTCCATCCAGCCTGGCGTTAAACACTTCCAGGCATGTGACATTCATAACTTCCCTGGGCAACCTCTTCCAGGCCCTCACTACACTCATGGTAAAGAATTTTTTCCTATTATCTAGTCTAAACATACACTCTTTGAATTTGAACCCATTCCCCCCTGTCCTGTCACTACCTGCCCTTGTAAATAGTCTTGCCCCATACAGAGATAGCCCTATTATAATTATCCATAATTACCTGGTTCCTGATATTACTTCACAGGTATTTACCCCTGCAAAGGTCTGAAAAAGGTCTCAGATCTTTAAATAAAGGGCCCCGAGGTGGAAATTCAGGCTCCTGCAAAGAAATGCTATGGGCCACTTTTCTGTTTTGCTTATAAGTTTCATTTTTAATTAGATTTTCCAAACATTAATTTGGTGTCCAAGCATTGCCTTGAAAGTTGTCCAGGTACTCTGAATAGTATCAGTTAACAAGGAAATAGCAAAATCAAAAATGCAACAATTCTCGGTTTCTGGTCTTGTCTCTCCTGCTTTGCTCCAAGAACTTACCCACAGTGGGCTCTACCCCAAGTCTCTCTTGCAGATCCCAATGTTAAAATATGTGTGTGCACAGAGACTTTGCTTAGCAGCTCTGGGCCATTTCGCTCTTGGCATCTCTAGGTCTCTGTGCCCTCGGAAATGCGTTTGACTGTGGAGCATTTTTAAACATCAAATCAAAAAAGATTGGACCTGAAATGGAAAAAAGATGTTGGGTTTTTTTGTCTGTCCTGAGTTTAATATGCATTTCAGCAACAAGCAACCTTATGACTTGTAAGTAGGTCGTTGTGGGAGCTGGGGGATGAACACAGTTGTCCAAGGGAAGTGTTTGCAGCTCGTGTTGGCAGCCTGTGTGATGGGCTGGCTGGGGGAGCAGCAGTGGTTGCTGCCTTGTTGGAAGTGTGACTCATTTTCCTCAACATCATTCCTTGTGCTGCTATTCCAGAGTCACACAATGAGGTGCCTGAAGCATCCTGATGCTGTTACTGCGGGGTAATGGAGGCAGCTGGGAGGGTGCTCTCTATCCTGATGGTGGGAGCTGGGTTGGGAAGGATCTCTGGAGGTTACCTGTTTCAACCTCTGCTTAAAACAGCAAGCAGGGAAGGGATCTTCAGGCTGTACCCCATTGAGCCCTGGAACCTTCCAAGGGTGGACATGCTGGGCCCAGCTGCTCCACTGCTTCCCCTCACAGGGAAAACATCTGCCCAGTCTGGTCCCTCCAACCCAGCAGGTGCTGCAGGGCAGCTGCACAGCATTGCTCATGAGGTGCTGTATTTTCTATTTGCATTTCCTTATGAATATTCTTTCATGTATATAGTTGATACTGCCACTTTGTGCTGCAGTTGATACGAGTTTGTGACTTCTTTCTGCTTTTAAGGCTCTCTAGCAGGATTAAATCATCAAAAATACCACATTTTCTAAGAAAATCAAACTCAGGAATACCAAAATTGTATTTTGCTTGGTACCTCCTCTCCTGTGCAATCTGTGGAACTGCCAGAAACCATTGGCATGGTGAGGTGGGAGCTGCAGGGCTGGTTTGGCATAATGATCTCTCAAACTGTTTTGAGAGTTGGGGTATATATCTTACATAAACACTTTGTTTTCCTTAGTCTTTTACTTGTATATATAGCCATAGTATAAAATAGTCTTTTGTATTATATATTTAAAGAAAATAATAGACTTAGTGTGTGAGCTGTAGTCCATCAAGCCCTATGTTGCCGCTTAAAACTCCAAGAGCAGATTTTTCAGAGGGGGATTAACTGCACTGCCTAATGAAACCCTCTCACTTTGTACTTTGGTGGTACTTTCTGCTCAGAAGCACGTAATTCCCTTTGAAATCCTATTTTTCTTTGGCTGTTATTTTACTCCTTTTTGTGTGTCTGGATGGCCATTTTATCTTAAAAGCAAGTCATGAATTTCTGTGCTGACGAAGCAATCAGCCTCTTGATCGCTTGCTGAGAAAAACAAAATCTCTTTTTGGGTTTTTATTTCACTGTCTGTTTGTTCCTTTGAGCAGCAGCTCATTCTTGTTTCACAAGACTGGGCAAACAGAAGTTCCTGTCTGCTGCTGGTGTCACTCATATATTACATGCAGATAATTATATTGTTCCCTCTGTTCATCTCTGTGCCCCAGAATAGCTGCTGTCATAGCTTTCAGTTTGGTCGTGCGCTGGTGGGCTGCTTTCCTTGTTCATTCACTTATTCCTGAAGGTCAGTGCTCTTGCCATAGACAGTTATTTTAAGCAAGGAAAGGGGATTATCAAGCAGGGAGCAATGGTGGCACCATTAAAGAGAACAAGTTTTGAAATAACGTGCTAAAATCTAGCAGCTTGTTTACAGTCCTGTGTAGGAAATAGGTTTTTGAATGGAGATGTGTTAAGTGCAACATTGCAGCTTTCGCATTCTAGTACGATTTTTAATTTCTCATTAAAACTTTTTTTCTACTTTCCCTCTGTGTTGTCTCTGAGGGTTTTTTTGGACAGCTTGTTCTGCAGGACCATACCAGTGATGCTGTCATCTCCTCCGGAGGGAACAGCTCAGTTTCAAACCAGTACAATAGGTTTAGAAAATCCTCTTTTTATACATCTTTCACTTTGTTCTGCCGCTCCTGTGGCTTTTGCCTGACTGATCCAGCAGCATGTTCATCTGATTGGATTTGCTCTGTTTGGTATCATAAGGAGTAACCTGCAGGCATCCTTTCTGCATCTCTGGGGTTTTGAAGTGCCGCTGCACATTGCTAATTTGATGCATTATTTTCCTCTTCAGTCTTCTCTTAGAATTTGTTGGGTTTCTTTTAATTTGTTTTCTCACCATCCTAAGCGCTAAACCAAAAACACGAGGAACTTGAGTTTGATTTTAATCAAGAGCAGCAGCACAGCATTAAAATGTGTGCTTTAGTTAGAGCTGAAATGAAACTCAAAATGCCTGGCTGCCTAATAGGTCTGCTTGGAACCACTTGGGATTATAAGAAACCTTACTTGTCTGCCTTACATTTATTTCTGTTGTGCTTTTTTCAATTTGAAGTAGTGTTTATTAAAGGCAGTTTCCTAAGTATTCAGATGCACTGCCCTGAATAAAAGGAACATGTGTGTTCTTTACCAAATTACTTTCTTTTAAAGGCCCTGCTTTTGTCCCCGAGCCATTTTGATTTTATTTGCTGTATTGGTGGCTGTATTTATGACTTTGTAGTCGTTAAACTTCAGTTCTGTCCCACGTTTTTAGCTTCACTTAGGGAGATTGAAGAGGGTCTTTGTATTTTGTATGTTATGAATATAATGAATTATGGAATACTGAAAATATTTGAGAGCACATCTCTTCCCTGCGTGCTCTGTGCCATGTAAGCTCATCATAAACCTTTGATCACGGACCTTCAGCAAGTGAAACGTAGAAAGTCTCAAGGAGGATTAAAAACTTGCTGGTTGATTTCCCAACAGTGGTCAGGGTTGTTTGACAGGAGAAGAAAGTTCTTCTTGAATTGGCTCTTGAGTTATCTCTAGCAAGAGGAGGTAGCCACAAAAATAATTTAAAGTTTTTAGGTAAATGTTTAAATTGTATTAACAGAAAATAGACCATCAGCTGAGGAAATGAGACTGAAATAATGTGAGCATTGTGTAGGGCTGTGTTTATCCTGTCATAACCTCACAGCAGATGGTTTTCTGCTCAGTAGTATATGAAAATTTGGGTAAAGTGGAAAAAAGAAGTTGTTCAGGGAAGCTGAAGGGGCGACACAAGGAGGAGCATCTCTGGTGGCAGGAATGGGGCTTGTTGGCACTGGAGGAATGTCTGTGGTCCAAAGCCTTTTCCAACCTGACTGTACTGTCAAGAGTGGTGCCTGCCCACAGCATCACCTCAGTCATTCAGCAAATGACTGAAAAAAACTCAAATATTGAAATTGTGAAGCTGTTCATACACTGCTTTCAAAGGACCCCATTTCTCATTTGGTTCATTGTCCTGATTTTACACATTGCACCATGTTGGTGTCCAATTTTCAGTAAAACCCAGCATATTTGTGAGTCAGGGGCCCAATCTAACTTATTTACCCTGCAGGAGGCTTTGGCTTGACTAATGACTGCTGGTTCAGAAACCCTGCAAGCCAAGGGCTGTGCTTAGCATGCCAGGGGGGTTATTAGTCCTACATTAAATCAATGGCTGTTATTAATGGCAGTGAATCCCCATCTCTTCCTCTTATCCATCTCCTCTCCTGCCTGTCATTCATTCAACATCCAAACATTTACAGGTCTCTAATGCTGTGCAAGGGTGGATAGAATCCCTGTTGGCATCAGTGCTTTTACCCAGGGCTGAGCACTGAAGTACTGGATGAAAACAAGGATCTACTTGCTGATAGATAATTAAACATGAGTTTCGTGAGGAATTTGATCTCCCTTGTTTCTCCCTGCCTTTTCAAGCAACCAAAGTGTTCTTCACCTCTTCACAGAAGCCATGGGGCCGTGCTGGTATAACATTTCCTAAATTTCTAAGTTTCCTCTGGGTGTGTCAGCTCCATGTTGGATGTAGCTCTTTACAAGGGGAGGGATGGCAGAGGATAAGCTGTGACAGTGATACTACCTTTACAGAGTCTGTTCTCTTGCTGAAAAAGGCGAAGCCAACAAGGTTTTCTCCTGCCCCTGGGACCTCAACAAGTGTTTGTTTTCCTGGCCATGAAGCACCTCCAGCCCCAGCCATTGGCACGTGTGTGGTCCTGCATCTCCTGCATGTCCTGCATCTGTATTATTGTGCTCATGGATAAACACAAGGCTCTGTTTAGAGGTTCGCTCTCATTTTAAGGAATGGATGTTGGGTCTGAAAAATAAATGTTTCTGTGGTCTGGCATCCCATGGGGCATTTCACACTGGTGTCATGCTTGTGGTGTCTGTGGGTATCTGGGGAGGTATGGCTGGCTCTGTCAGCAGTTGTCCTTCCTTGTGTGCACCTTTCAGCAAGTTCAGAGGTGTGTTTTTTCCTCCTGTGATCAGATCAAACCCTGGACACCCTTGGGCAAGCAGTGTTTTTGTTCTGCTGTGGTGTTAGACAGCTTTTTGTGTGTGTACATGGTAGGTTGTACCCTATATTCAGCCAGACCCCTGTGTTGCTGAGTCAAGTTGCCCATTTTAGAATGATTTGTCTTTTGAGATCATCCCCCTTCACCATATAGCTGTAAAAATAAATCTGTCATTAGCATTACGTTGCAGATCTGGGAGAAATTTTCCATTGGATCATGCTGTGCAATAGGAGTGAGATGTGTGTTTTATTCCAGTTTTTTCTTTGTTTTTAGCATAGCTTCAGCCAGCAATGTGCCGCACGTGCAGTGGGTAATGCTGTTTGCAGGAGCTGGGGCTTGGCATGCCTGCTACCCTCTCCTAAGGATGCAGCAATTTGGGCTGCAGCTGTCTGGGCAGGGCTGCTTGGCCTCATCTGCTACCACAGGGCTGCTCCATCCCAGTGTCTGAGGTCAGCATCTGCCCCATGGGTAGGTGGGACCAGTGCTTTCTGCCCTACAGCTTTCCTCAAGGGAGCCCTGTGAGCTGGGCACTAAAAATCTGCTCTTTGTGGCTGCAGTGAATATTCTGTGGATTTTTTTATGGTGAGAAAATATTGATAGGAACATGGGATTTATCACCCTGAACCAACAGGTTGTATGTGTATGTATATTTGCCATGTTTTAGCCCTTCCTCACTGTTGTCCTTCACCTCTTAATCTCTTTATCCCTACACCAGGTGTTTGTTCCATCCTGTATCTGCAGCGTTGCAGTGAAGGATGTGTCTGTTATCCCTTGGTGGACTTAAATTTTTTAATGGGGTGAAACAACTCATATGAAGCTGGAGAGTAGTACACTTGCTCTTGCTGAGCCTTTCTACTTAGAAGTGGCTTATTTGCCTTTTTGGCCCCTGCTGCAGCCTGAGCAGGAGCTTCTCCCAGCCATCCACGATGACATGTAACTCATCTGTTTGACAGATCACAATTTAAGTTCGAGCCCATGAAAAGAAAAAGCTCATGAGTAATTCTGGCTGTTTCTCCCAATGTGCCGCCTTTTGCTGCGCTCTGCGTGGATGATTCAAATAATGCAAAATTCGCTGGCAGAAAATGTCAAAAAAGATCTCGGCTAAACGGTTGCTGGTGACTAAGGGGGCTGGTGTTGCTCAGGGTGGGTCCTCTCCGCTGACGGCTGGTTGGGCTGAGCCGCGGCTGCGGTGGCACAGGAGGGGCTGTGGTGACATGTGAAATTGTTCGGAGGGCACGGGAGAGCGTGGCTTCCCGCAGGCTGGAGCGATGCTGTGGTGCGGAGGGGTAATTAAAACAACTGCAAGTGGAGTCCTCCCGAGGGATGGGAAGTGGCCTCCTTTCTGCTCGGCGTCTCCTGCCGCTCGCTAAATGCCGAGCCCAGAAGCCGCACGGGCTGAGCCGCCGCCACCCTGCGCCGTCCTTCCCTCGGTACATTAAGTTATAACAAGCTGCTTGCTTGGATCAGACAAGGTTTTCCTCTGGCTTTCAGCTCCCAGATCACTTTATCATTAAAGAGAAAAGCCAGCTGAGGATCGGAAGCGGCTGTCAATCTCTCCATAGTGGAGCAGGGTACCGAGTGAGAGGCTCCCTGTGTTTTTGAGAGCTCTGTTGTGGAGGCTGCTTGCTTTACTTCTCTCCCCCTGAGCATCCCCGGGCAGGATAAGATCCTTTACAGCCCGTGGTGGTGGATGGGGATATTTTGCTCACACGGCTGCTGCTCCAGGTTTTCCTACCGGTCGAGTGTGTGGAATGGCTCGGTGTTTGAGTGTCCCTCAGTGCACAGGCAGCATGGAGCCGCACAGGGCTGTACAGCCCTCGCCTGTGCGCTCTGCTTTGCGATGTGTGTTTGCTGCCGGAACGCTGCGCTGCCTCGGGGAGCGCTTAGGAGGAAACTTCAAGAGCTTTCAGTGCTTTGATGGGGATTGAGCTAATCCCAGCTGAATTCATTCCTATTTACGGTCTTTCTACAAGCTGCAGAGAGCTTGCAGGGTGGTTGCAATGGAGGGTGTCAGACGCCCCACGTTAGCACACACTCTGCACCCACCCTCACGGGACTGTCCCAGGAGCTGCATCTCTGGTGCAGCAGGGGTGCCCAGTGGGAGAACACCAGCAAAGATGTTGTGGCATGGCTCTTCCCACCTTGAATAGTAGTGACACGCAAGGTCTGTCTGGTCCTTAAAGACAGAGGTGGTGGCATCTTGTCAGTGTCTCTTGTAACCTGAATTTAGCTGATCACCAGTGCTATTTGTAGAGCTGTGTGGGCTCCGACCACAATAAACCAACTGGCTTATTCCTGACCCTGTCTCTTGTCTGTCTCTTGGCTATGGTCACGTTTAGATGCTAAAAAGGGATTTACATAGTGTGATGGACTGAAAAGCCTCAGAGATTTCTGAAAGCAGCCCTGTGAATGCAGTGACGTGTTTGTGGAGCAGCAGTTCATGCCTGCAGAGGTGTTTCTCACCATCTTAATTCAAGCCTTGCTCCCAGACCTCACCTTCCTGCTATACCCAGCTCACATGATATGCAGCTGTACTCTTGGACAGCCCAGATCTGAGGACTATGGTGCTGATGGACTATGAAAACTGATTATTTTAACTGATTGAAGTGGTGTTTTATCTCAGCTGCAAACCTTTTGATCAAGGACAGCCGAAGGGAGGATGTTTCCATTCTGGAGTCAGTTTATGTTGTAAATAGGTTGTGCCGATGGCATGGCTTTCTGCTCTGAGTAAATCAAAGCCAAATTGTTGGAATGGCCCTGGAAATCCAGGGAGCAAGATGTGATCTTAATGGAATGGGAGCAGACTATGTAGCAGCCTGGTGAGATTAAAGGTTTGTCAGAAGGAGTTAAGGCATGTATGTAACATGGCACTGTGCCAGCTAAAGTTGTTTTTGAAGACTGAACAAGTGTGTTCCTCCCCTTCCTCTCTTGCTCCCTGCCCTGCCCACTTTGATGCCCATCTCCTGTCTCTTAATCAAGCCCAGCTGTTTGTGCAGCAGCCTTGCAAAGAACCTTCAGGATGAGAAGTTTTAACATTGACTTGTTGTTCCCTCCCCAGCTCCTCTGCCACCCCTTTGCTATGTCCAAGCTGAGGGGAGCAGACTGGCCAGACCCTCAAGCTGGAAACCTCTGTGGAAGGGAGAGAGAGAGTGGCAGGCAGCAGAGATATGCCCATCAGCCTTGTGGAGAGGAAGTTCTGGTGCCCTCCCACCTCCAGCCGTCCTCTCCCCTTTCCGATGAGCACGACACAGTATTCCCATTAGACAGAAACAGAAGCACAAACTCTGGGGCTCATCTGTTCAGCAAAGCCTAGATTATTCTGAATCATCCAACATCCTTATCAGAGCGCTCCAGCCGGCGCTCGCATCAGTCACAGCGCGGGCTGCCGGAGTTGGTGGCAGCGCTCTGCCCGTTTTAATTGCCACGAGCCAGCAGCTATTTGAAGCCCTGTCCCCATAGAGCAAATGAGCTTGTCACTGCTTGTAGCTCAGCTCTGCAGGAATCGCAGGATCAGCAAGTGTTCCCCATTAAAAACCTGCTAAGGATGCAAACATAGGGCTGCACGTGTAGGGCAGCAAGCAGCTGGGTGTGATGGATTGGGGCACTGCTGGGCTTAGACCTAGGGAGTGGGAGCTCCCCTTGGGCTTTTAGTTTTGGGGTTTTCTCCCTCTAATTGCAGAATATCCTAGAAGCTGTAAAGGCCATGTCCCTGTGACTCCTTGAGTATAAGGTTCCTCCAAAAACAGCTTTTTCATGGCTCTGAGCTGCTTGCTGGTTCTGTTCACTCCCTCCTGTTCTCTCAGGCATACCATGTTGTCCTTCCTCACTACAAGACATCCCATGACTGTCCTGATCTCCTGGAAAGCACTGCTTGCTGCCCTTTCCCCCTGAGGACCTCTGTTTTCAGTATGATGCCCACTAGATAAAATACTAGGTCAGGTCTAGTGGAGAGGTCTGGCCAAAAACTAGTGGTCTGTGTTGAAATTACTTTGGGGACCTGAGAAAGGGTTGAATTACCTGTATTTCTGGATTCCTCTGAAATAACAAGCATACTTATTGTAGGAGAGGCCTGTCCTTGGGCTCACCTGCCTCTGTTTTGCCCACATACTCTATGTATTGCAAAACTTTTCAAGCTTTGAGAAAAGCAAATACCCTCAGTATTTGATGAAGCACAGTATGTTAGTGTAAGACCAGCAGTGCTGGGATCCATCCCAAAAGGTGAAGCCTAGTTAAAGTGAGCCCTCGTATCCATGCATGGTGCTGTCATCTAGTCCTCAGCAACCTGGTCAAGGGACCTTTGGCAGATTGGGACATAAATCCTGGTTTTTCTTGGAGTACCAAGTCAGTATGGAGATGCTGGGCCAGGCCAGCTAATGTCCTGAAATTTATTTTTACACACTCTAACTTATGTTGTGACCTGCCATATTAATTTTCCAGCTGATATGACTGTGGTTTTCAAATTGAAGAGTGCTTTGAGAACTATCCCCAAACAGACATGCTGCTGCTGCCATCTGTCATGGAGCTGCTTCTGGGATCCCACTACTTGCTCTCAGCAGACAATTGTTATTGCTTTATTGAATTAGGAGGAAAAAAAGTCCAGCAACTTCTGAAATACTATTTTCCATAACTAATTCCAGGTGCTAAATCCCTTTTGAGACCAGGGGGACATGTTGGAATAATAATGCTTTTTATACAGATCCTGGGTGTAAAGTTTTTGCAGTTCTGCTCAAAAAAATTCTCATGATCTGATGGTTTTGAAGGACATGTCATTTGGAGGGCTCTGAAGAGGGCTCCCTCAGTGCAGAGAGGTCCACTGCACTGAGGGATCTCCAAGCTATGGCACCCAAACAAGAGCTAAAATCGGGCAATGTCAGTCTTACAGTAAAAACTGAAAGCTTCAATGCCCTCCCTAATGATTTTGGCCAGCTCAAGCTCTTACCCAAGCCACCCTTCTTCTCCATCCAATGCCTTTTCCCATGTCTTCCAGCTGCAGGCACTCGTCCAGTGCCATCCAGCCTGCATCCTACTGGGAAGCAAAGGTCTTGGCATGGCAAGACCTTCTCCTCTCCCTGTGGGAGTAGGTCAGTGCAGCAAAGAGCAGCATCCCCATGGACCGCGTGCTGTGCCGCAGCCCAACGCCTGCTGCATCCCGTGCTTCAGACCTGCTCCTCCTTTTCCTTCTCTGCAGTGTGCCAGGAGCCAGCCCACGCCAACCGACAAGGCTGTGGGCAGATAAAAGCTTATGGGAAGGTGGTGTTTATTTGGATATCAAATGTTTTTCCCTCCTGCTGCTTCCCCCTTGGTGGCCAATCCCTGCCTTCTCTGCCCGGTTTGAGGCAGTTTGGGGCTGATTGCTTGCAGTCAGCGTAGCTCCCACTGTTCACCTGGATATTTTGATGAACGATACTTGAAAATCAGAGGTAAGATCTCTCCAGCTCAATCCCCAAAAGTGGGGGGAGCTGTGATCACTGCTGCTATCTCAGCTGCAAAAAAATGCCCTCTAGGTGATCAGAGTCAGTCTCATGGCTGGTCGTTACACACGAATCACCTGGATTTGCAGCAGGGGCAAGATCTATTGTCTTCTCTTCAGAAGTGGTTTCTGATTGGCATTGGAGCAAATCAAAGCAGGATGAAATCAGCTTCAACTGTGCAGTTTGCTCCTCTGTAGTTTTCTTGATGTCTGGATGGACGTGGAGCACTGCAGCTGGCACTGCCTATGTGCTGCTTATTGGGGATCTTTCAAAGGAAAGCTAAGAAGCCCTAGAAGGGCATTTGCTTCTGCAATATTTTTGATTTTTTACCTGACTGATTTCTATGGGAACGTTTTTATCTTTTGTAGCAGTTTCCAGTCTTGCAGTTGAGGACTTGACCCTTTATTTGAGCTGAATTAAACTAGTTTTTGTTGTAAGTTTGCCCAGGGTTTTCAGTTCTGCTAAGGGGTCCTAAGCAGGTTACTCTATGGTGATCCTCTGGGCCCCCATTCAGGAAGGCTGCAGAAAGCTCCCAAACGGGGTCACTTCAAATTTTGGCTTGCGTTGTGCCAGCAAAGACAACCTTTCAAGTAGCAGGATTCTTTTTCATTGAGAGTTTATTCACCTTTCTGGTGTATTGGGTTTAGATCTCCATGACAATGATGACTTCAGCTAAGCAAGCAATATGTCATAGACCAGAATCCCAGAATGGTTTGGGTTGGAAGGGACCCTAAAGCTCATCTCATCCCAGTTCCTTCCACTAAACCAGGTCACTCCAAGCTCCATCCAACCTGGCTTTGAACACGTCCAGGGATGGGAAGTTCACAACTTCCCCGGGCATCCTGTTTTGGTGCTTCACCACCCTTGCAATAATTAATTTCTTCCCAATATCCTCTCTATTCCTGCCCTCTTGTCAGTGTGAAGGTGTTCCCTGTTTTTCTGTCACTCCATGTCCTTGTAAAAGGTCCCTCTCAAGCTCTCTTGTAGCCCCTTCAGGTACTAGAAGGGGCTCTAAGGACTCCCTAGAGCCTTCTCTTTCTAGGCTGAACAACTCCAACTCTCATCAAATCATGATTTGAATGACCAATTTTAATCTTGCTTTGCAAATAAATTGGGTTTTTTTAATGACAGAGTGATTGCTCTTGTAGACTGGCTGGCAGTGAAGTAGCCCCTTCTTCAAGGCTAAATAATAGCTATAAAAATTCTAATTCTTTGCAGATTCTTGTGTAAATTTTATTTAGTAGATGATGACTTACATCGTTATGCGAGGTATATTTGGATATCCAGGTTTATTTGGATGGGGATCGGAATTCCAACACAAAAAACCTATTCTGATTTATTTAAAATTGGTGGCTGGTGACTGGACAAGCTATTTCTGGAAGGGGTGCCCAGGCTGGAGGAAATCTACCCAGTGCCTCTCCACTTCTCAAAGTCATGAAGAGGCTCAAGGTTTGTGGTAGGGCCCTGAGCCCCGTGGGAAAGCCTCTCTTGCATTTGTCTGAGGTCACTGGAGCCAGGAGCTGGTACCTGCCCCTCTGCCTGGTTCATTTCCTCTCTGCTGTGGGAAAGGAGCTGCCTGGGATGGCTTTGTCATGGGTTTAGGATTAACCCTCCTTCTGGACTCCTTCCAGGTTGCTTTCTCGAGTCTCTCCTATCCAAGCATGCTAAGTTCTGGCTGGATGGGCCCTTTCCTCCCCCTGGCAGTGTTCCTTCCCTTGCCTCTTCCCCAGCAACCTGAGTGCTGTCCCTTGAGGCAGGCCCTGTGGGCCTCCATCCTCCAGCACTGCATCCTGCTGTGCCTCAGTGCAGCTCTTCAGCTCATCACCATCATCTGATGCAATTCCTGGGGAAACCAGTACAGCCAGCTCCCAGGAAGGGCTGTATGGGACACCCAGCTGAGTCCAGACCATCAACTGTGTCTGTCTCCTCCAAGGTGCACACTCATACTTTGTGCCTATTTTATTTGTCAATAATTGCATTCTTTCAACAACACAATAACCCAAATGAAGGTCTGGACTGCCCAAAGGTTTTTGTGGAAGATCAAACCTGCTCTGGCCAGCCTATTGCTCCTTTGGCCAGCATTTAATACCCAGCAGGGTGTCTTGGGATCATGGCATCTGCTTGCCTTTCTTTTGCTGCAGCCATAGATTTGTTTTTCACAGATTGTGTGGCTAGCTGGATTATAAATTATTCATGACAGGCAAGTTATCGTGTTTATCTGGAATAATTGAGCAATTAAGTCTGTTTAGGTATGTAAAAAGATTGTGCAGTGGCTTGTCTATCTTCAGGCCCTAAATTCTGCAAGAACATTTGTTACATATTTAATCCAGAATAACAACAACAAGAAAAAAAGAAAGGCAGAAGATACACTCTGCTTTGATGCACTGATCCACTATGATGTGTTCATTCACACAAGTTTTTCATTCCAGTGGCTTCACTCGTAAATACACACTAGCCCAGGATAAATTAGACTTAACTTGGCTTCTTCAGTCTGGAAAAAGTGTGAGGCCATAACATCAGGTCTGCACCCCTGTCTCTGAAAACACTTTGGGCTGTTTATGCCACACCAGAATTGCTTATAGTATTTAAAACCTTCCATCCTAGACACGTGGGTCAGAGGCTCACGCTCCTCTCTGCCCTCATCACTGCTGTGCTATACTCTGATGTTGATGCTGCCAAGATAATGCAAAGTTTGGGGGTGAAAGGACCTTTAAATATTCAAGAGTGTTTAGTTTAGTCCCTGAGCTACAGCCATTATCTCCCATTGCTGTAGTTGTCCAGGAGGGTTCCCAAAGGAGCTGGAAGTCATGAGCAAGGCTACACCAGGGACCACTCAGACCTGAATAAATGTGAGCCATGCAGTAAATGGATTTTATTCTGTGTTACTAACAGGAAACTGGGCTGCTTTTAAATTAATGTGTTACAAGCCTATTTACTGGGAGCAGCCTGTGCTCTTTATGGCATTATAGCTGTGAATTGCATTGCTGCTGCACATCACACCCCGAGGAGCCCCGCGGCCTCATGTATTCTTCTTTGGGCAGGAGGTACCAGGGAATGGAAAGTTTTGAGCTCCTCTGCTCCCTCCCAGGCTGCTATTTTAGTTCTGCAGGAGACAATGAGTGAGCAGGACCGGAGGCTCCTGTTACTCAGGACGCCCGTCCTTCGGCTGGCGGCAGGGCACGGGAGCAGCAGCAGAAAAAGGCAAAGAAAGCCATTAGGCTTTCCTTGGCCCAGAGGGCTCCCGTGGAAGTCCCGCATTACGGAGCGAGAGGGGCCCGGGGCTGCACTTAGAGCCCCTCGGCATGCAGAGCTCGGGAGGCCGAAGCCCAGGGTGAGCTCTCTGCCACGCTCCCTGCCCCGGCCCGGGGAACAGCACCCTGCCAGCACGCACAGCCGTCCAAACCTTTCATGCGCTCCTGCGGACGGGGAACAAAGGCTGTCTAAACAGGAGCTAGTGAGGCAGCAAATCGCACAAGAAACCTTCCCTAATGAACTGGAAGGACTTGTCCCTTTGCCTCGGGCGGCGGCACTGCCGGCTTGCTTAGCTAGGCAGCGCCTTGTTTGGCGGGGGACCCGCACTCCGGGGGGAGCAGAGGAGCAGCGCTGGGTCTGGCGCTGGAGAGGTTTCCTCTGCCCATCTGCTCCTCTGTGCCAGCAAGGGCAAGCAGTGGAGGGGATGCTCTCACTTCCTGAGGAGCTAGCCATGGGGGATGTTGCCGGGGAGCACCGTTCTGCCCGTGACGGCGGATCGAGGTTAGTCGCAAAGCTGTTGGGCATGCAGTTATTTCCTTTGATCGTTTGCTTCATCCCTGTGTCCGTGGTTGCGTGGTGCAGGGAAAGATGGACCGAGCAGCAAAGTGCAGGAGCTGGAGGTCGTCTTTGAAACTGCAGAGCCTCGTGGGGGTCAGTGCCTCCTGATGCCTTTGGGGAGAGGAGACGTGCTCAAGTAGCCTGGGGTTGGCTCAGGGAGTGCTAACCAGAGAAAGGAAACTGGTTGAGAAGTGACTCATAGGATGAAATGGCACTGTCTTATTTCGCAGCTCGATTCTCTGGACAAACGCAGTTTCCCATCTGTTATTTGCAGAGAAGGAGATGAGTTTGGGGGTTGGTTCCTCTCACTCGCCAACAAGCGAGCAAGTTGATTATTTTCTGGCAAGCATTAGCAGGATGATTACTGACGGCTCCAGTGGCTTCCCCTTCTGGGCAGGAGTGCCAAGGACTAGATTTTATTTATATTGAGATGTTTGAAGATAAAGATGAGCATAAGGTGGCCTTTTTCACAAGTGACTCGGTACCTCAGTGACCAATTCCCCTGTCAATTAAGTGCTGAAACACTCCTAATTGCACATTTTCTCTGGAGCCCTGGATTCTCCTCAAACTGCTTTAGATTTGGACCAGGAAGCTTCAGCCCACGCTGCCTGCATGTTTGCATCCGCCTCCTCTCCACCTGGATGCAGGCGTGAATTCTGGTGATGTCTTGACATGCAACCTGGCCCCGGGCACACAACAGCTCTCCTGCACCCTGGGCTGTTCATGGTCCTCCCAAAGCACCTCAGGAGACTCCACCTCCTGGTGTTACCTATCCCCCTCAGCTCAGACTCTGGCTAATACACCACATCACAGCCTCCACGGGATGCTTTGTAGGCTCCTCTTTGTATTTGCATGTAGGCTGTGCACGGATCCAAACAACCAGGGCTGCTTTTCCAACCCTCCACACACGAGCTCCATGGCAAACTGTCCCTGTGCTGCTGTAGAACTCAGCAACAGGATCATGGAATGGTTTGGGTTGGAAGGGATCTTCAAGATACCTCGTTCCAACCCCCTGCCATGGGCAGGGACACCTTCCACTAGATAAGATTGCTCGGGGCCCCATCCAACCTTTGCCTCAAATACTTCTGGAGACAGTTCAGTTCTGCTATAAAACAAACGCAGAACTTCAGAAAAAGGTGTATATTGGTGTTTGTCATGCACTCCATCAGCTGGGATGGTGTACGAAACCTGATCCACGTGGTACCTTTAGTTTTTTCCATGCATCAGCAGCTCCTCCAGGATTTGCTGAGCTTTCCCTGCTGTCCTGCAGCCATTGCTACCTCCTGCCTTCCCAGCAGTATCCCAGCTCCCCACAACTTGCTGTTCCCTCTGTTCTCTAGCCAAGGGCTGCCTTCTAGCACTGCCTCTTCCCTTGGATCAGGATATTGTTTAATTGCAGAGTATGTATGTGGCTTTGGCAGATTTTAGTGTGACAATGTAAAACACGAGACGTGCCCCCCAGAGAGCTCCTCAGGAGTGGATCCGGGAGGCACAGATGGGAGGGACATTTCGCCCACTGGCTGATTTTGTGAGACAACAGTTCTTCATGTGCAGGCTGAGCTGCTGAGCTGAAGACACATAAGGACACTCTCAGGCAGGGCACTGGCAGCTCTCAGGAGAGGCCAGGCTGTTGCAGTGTTCCTCCAGGATAAGCCAGTAGCAGCCATGAATGAAACCTGTCTCCATCCAGTCAGCGATCCTGCTGTTAAGCCTCTCTGTTAGCCTGATTAACACAGTACCTTCATTACCCAGTTCCAGCTGGGGTTATTTTTATTCTCATACTGGTGCCTGCAAAAGGCAGAGGGAGCTGTGACCATGGCCTTGGGGTGCATCTGCTGGAGGGTGGTTTCATCTGGGGGGACTCTGGGGAAGGGGCCCCCTTGGGGCTCTTGGATTTGAAGAGCTGCTGCTGGAGGCGCCCTGTCGTGCTCTTCCCAAACACAGTTGGGGTTTTTTTTTTCAGGATTTCCAGTTTTGTAGAATTATTAAATACACATGTTTTTGTCAACTCACAGAAAACCCACATTCCCTTTCTGTTCTGGAATTCCCATGAACTTGGTTTGTTTTTCACCTCATTGTATATCCTGTCTCATGCCAAAGGATGACTGTGGGTTGTGAACAAAGCTCCTTTTCTCTCTGCTTTCCAAAATGGCCACCTATGGGTGGGATTGATCATGCTGGACTCAAGATGACTTGGTAGCTGTTCTTCCCAGCCTAAAATAATTGTTTAAAACAGGTCAGATGGACTGAGCCCAGTGGCCTCCTCTGACATGGGGATGTGTAGCTAGCAAGGTCA
The DNA here is from genome assembly GCA_017589585.1 of Phylloscopus whistleri. Lineage (NCBI taxonomy): Eukaryota > Metazoa > Chordata > Aves > Passeriformes > Phylloscopidae > Phylloscopus > Phylloscopus whistleri. Next base: position 4,208,130 of record JADMLD010000682.1, on the reverse strand, counting down.
ATGGCTTTGGCTGCAGCAAGGTCTGAATGGGTAGAGCTGGTGAGGAACCATTCCATCTCAAGTCTCCAAAGTCATAAATGTGTAATCTAAATATGGTCTCTCCTTTTTGGTTTTATTATTCTTCTGTAGCAGGATAGCATCCTGGGTGACCTCCAAATGGTCCAAAATAACCAACCCTCAGCAAAGACAGAATTACTCTTTATTATAATCCTGAATTTTGGCGTGAAAATATCTTGGATGTTCAATTACGATGTTTTTCTGCTTACAATGCTCATTTTAAAGCTTCTGCCCACTGCAAAGGTTACACTCTATACTTGAGATACTTTTAGAGCTGTATTGTCTTATCTCAGGGGAACAAAACAACCTGTACATAACCAGCAGTCCCTCACATCTCCTGGTAACAAATACTGGGGATGGGCTATTTTCACATAGTCTCCTAAAATAGGTGGTGTTAGAAAAACTGCAGAAACCTTATAGACTCAAGCTGTGTCTATCATTTCAGGTCCTTTTTAAACGTGTGCTTTTCTTGGTGTTTTTCTAGATGATTTGGAAACCACAGTGCACAGGGATGGATCTTGGTCCCCCTTATGTACCTGCTCTGCAGAGGGTCACAATCTAGCCTACCTAGTAATTTTATATGTGTGTTTGTATATATATTTAATTTATAATTCTAATCAATGTTTAAATCTGCACTGGGCAGAGCCAGAACATGCTGTGGATATTCCTGCTGCAATTTTTTTAAAAGAAAACGCTGATTGGAAAGTTTTCATTCCTAATGGGATTTGCAGATGGTCGGTGCTCACAGAACAGCACTGAGGGAGGAGGCACATCTGGCAGCTGTGACCCAGCAAGCACAGCCACTTGCTGACCTGCCCATGCATTGGGGAATAATGAGATTTGGAGGGGGGTTTTGAGGAATACTCTGGGATGGTGGAGGGCTCTGTGGTGGGAAAGGTAAGGCTGGTGGTTGTGGGTGTGTTGGGCACTGTGTGCAGGCTGGGGCAGGTCAGGTATCAGATACAAACATTCCAGATGTCCATACAGATGGGATGGTTCAAGCTATCAAAGCTTGTGAGATCAAAACAAGCATAAAATATCCTATAGATGAAAGGCCTGCAAGCTTTACCTCCCTGAGTCTTCTGCTGAGCCCAACATGCAGTCTTCTGCATGTGTATAATTTGCTTCAATGGTTAGAAACATCTGCTGTTAAAAGTGATGCTTAATATATTTGGCTTCTACTTCCAGTCATTAGTTCTTTTTATGCCTTTTTCTGCCTAATTAACAACCTTTTAGTACCTGATACTGTTTCCACTGAATGTGCTGCTATATCGTAATCAAGTCACTTCTTAATCTTCTCTTTGATAAACGAAAAAGACCATCCTCTTCAATTCTCTCATTTCAGACATTTTCTGCATGCCTAGAATCACTCTTACAGATCCGGTCTGTATCTCCCACAGTGTTTTACTAATCTCCTTAAAATGTCAGTGTGGGGAATCATGGAGGGCTGTGGAAGGAGTCCCTTGGTGCTGGAAGAGGAGGCTGAGCCACCTCCTCACTCCTCCTTCCAGCTCCAGGCTTCCTGCATGGACTGAGCACAGGTTTGCTAGGCAGTACAGACTCGTCTTCATCGATATTTAAGATATGGGGGGCTGGAACAAGATCATCTTTAAGGTCCCTTCCAACCAAAACCATTCTGATTCTGTGGTTTTACCAAAATCCACTCTGTGTGAGTGGTGCTGCCCGGAGTGAGATGATGATACCTTGGCAGTGGAGAATTCTCCTTGCCCCCAGCTCAGCCAGATAACCAGTCTGAAATCCATTTAGCATACTCACTATTCATATTCTATAGCGCTTTTTATTTTTGTCAGCATGTCATACAATACTAGGTCAGAACACCTTTCGGACATCAAGGATATTCCTTCTGTGCATTACTAATATCAGATGTGCAGAGAATAAAATCAGGTTTGCTTTGCTGTGACCTATTTTTCCTAAAGCCATGTTGATGGGCATATTTGTGTGTCCTTCAGTTCTCTGCACTGTCTTTCTGCCTTGGACAGATGTCAGTCTCCCTGACCCCTTCAGGCCATACCTTTGCCTTCTTCAAGCAGAAGACTCTTCCAGCCTCCTAAAATTTCCTTTTAAAAATGAACATCAGCACACAGCAGTTTTCTTAGTTCTCTTAGAGCTCTTGGATGCAAAATTATTCAGTTCTGCCAAATTTAAATATCTTCTGGTGCTGGTAGATGTTGTTGAATGTTCTTCTCGATTGCTAATAGGATGGAAATGCTTTATCCTCATAACGAGTGTTATCCTGCTTGTTCCCAAATGTTCCAGGACAGTGATTACAGCATGTCCATCATATCTGTCTCATTAGCAGCTCCTCCATCCTCACCCAGTGATGGGCCCCTGTCCTTTCTAGGAAGAGTCTGGGTGTAAATCCAACCCCTGAAACTTTTGATTTGGTGAAGAACTGGGCAAACAGGACACAAAAATAGATGGAATGATGGGATGGGATAGATGGGATTATTTCACTGACTTGCATCGCCGTCCTCTAAATGCTTCTCTTCTAGTTTGCAGATTCATCATGCAGGGGGAAGATGCCCAGAAAACAGTAGAGAAATAGGGGAAAAGAGTATGAAAATAATGATTTTTTCTACTATTTCTTTATCACCCAGGCTTTTCCCTTCTCCTTTCTCCTCCTTGGGGGAAGGATCTTTGGCAAGACAACTCAGCCCTTCCTCTTTGCTATCTTCCCTGCAGCATCCTTTAAGTTGTCTTTGATCTGCGTAAACCACACGGTGTGTCATCGGTTTCATCAGTGGAGGCCGGCCAGGCAATTTGTGATAATCCCAACTCAATTTACATTTCAAATGCTTGCTCTGAGAGCTCATGGCCCACTGTATTTCCTGCAGCTTTCTCCTGCTCCCCAGGACAGACGTTCCTCAGCAGTTCCTCACCAAGTCACCAAGGGCAATTGGATGCTCCTAGCCCATCTAAAACACCCCCTGGCTTTTTCCTGTCTGGGTTGTAGGTTCATTGTAAAAAGTGAGAAAGTTACAATGATCCCGTTGTTCTTCAGCCCTGAGCCGAGGGAGGTCCTGGTGGGCTTGTCCATGAGCCCTACGCAGCTGCTGTGGCCCCGGGACACAGGCACAGTGCCTCCCACTGCCCGGGTTTTCCTGGAGGAGCCTCAGCCAAGGGCAGAGTGGGGCACAGGGAGGGACTGGATCTCCTCTTCCCCCCGTTTCTACCTCACTAAGGGTCTTAAAGTGCGGGTAAGGAGATTATGTAGAGAGGGAAGATTTGAATTTCTTGCATCCTGGGAACAAGAACCTGAATAGAAAGACTTGGTTCTCCCTTAATTTGAGCTGATGGGGATGGTGGGCAAAGCTGATGGGATTTTGGTAGACACTCTCTTGAAATAGAACTGTGGGAAGAAATTCCAGGGGTGTGAAAGCAAAAATAACGCAAGAAAATCTGGATGTCAGAAGAGAGACGCCAAGACCCTAAGAAATTATAAAAACTGAAGTACTATTTTCAGGAACTACATATAATGGGGCTCCTTTGGAACAGCTTGGAGAAACAACAATGAGCGCAAAATTGCTGGGCAAAATTGAGGCTGTTTTCCCTCAGCTCCAAGTGAAGGATTGGAGCGGAGGCTGGTGTAGAAAGTGGCGTGGGAGCTCAGCAAGTACAGGGAAGTCTGGGAAAAGCACAGAGCTGATGTGCAGCCAGGCTTGTAAGGTGATGGGTGGAGCTTTGCTGGAGGCAGTGCCAGGCCTTGGCACCCGGCAGGTGCGGGGCAGAGAGGGGAAGGGGCGTGCTGGGCAGGTGGAGATTTCATCTATCCCCCATGAATTTGAACCCATCTTTCCTAGCTGATCTGAATTTCCTCTGTTTTAAAAGTTTATTGTTTGAATGCTGAGGAGGAGACTTGTAAGGAGGGGTTTAGGGCTTATCTACCTCACCTCTCCAGGACTGCCATCATGTCCCATCATGAGACCTACAATAACACCCAACTGCATCTCTGCAGGCAGAAAAAGGTTGAAATGTGCCTGTTGTGTGGTTGGAGTGTAGGGGGGAAAAAACCCTGTGGCCAGGTTCTGACTCACCCGTGCCTCCAACCGTAGGACCAAAAGGCCAAGCAGACCAGGAGCTGTGGGACTGTGCAAGGTGATTAATGTCTCTGCAGCAGGGATTAAGCTGAGCCTTAGAGGTGATCCTAACACTGGAATGAAGAGATGGCTTCCAGAATGAAAGGCAGGACAATCCACACCTCGTGCAGTGGGTGTAGGCCTGTGGGATGTGCAGCCCCCAGAGAGCTGCTGCGTGCTGCCCTGCCAGGCTCTGTGTCTGCTTGTCCTGGGTGCTGCTCCGGTTCTTGGGAATGTTCTGGTCCATTTTGCCACCTTAGTTGCTTGTCTTGGAGAAGTCTTTTGCAAGCAGACCTGGCTGTCCTGCTGACTGTACTGTATATTAATGCTTGTGGAGCTGCTGAGCATCCTGGTGATTCCTCATATGGAAAGGCTCTACAGCCTCTTTAATTAACTTAATTTAGACATTAGTGTGTCACAGGGAACGTCTCTCGTGGGGAAAGTCTTTCGTTTATCACCACTTAGCCAGGGAACTGTTCTATTTTTCATTTGCATGCAAAAGTTCATCGTGGTGAGAGTGAAAATTAACCCTTTGCTCCCCAGCCTGCACTTTCCTTCCTGGAAGTGCAGATGCATTGTGCAAGGAGCAGCACTCTTTGCACTCCCTTATAGCATTCCAGAGCCAAATTTTGAGGTGGAATATCACAACCACTGCACTGATTCCAGAAAATCTCTGCTAGCCTCAGGGAAGCGCTGAGCATGGCACAGTGGTGTTTCCTCATTTGGCCTTGGCTATTCTCTTTGGTATCTCTGGTCACTAAGCAGGAGGGAAAAAATGGGCTTTGAGGAGTTGGTGGAGCTATGAGCCCTCGGAAAGGCCCCTCTTCCCTCAGGAGAGGCAGAGCCTCATGGCAAGCAGTCACTTCACAGCAGAAGCCTTGGAAGCAGACCAAGGCTAATTAAAGCTGGCGTTCATGCTGGCGTGCTGTGCCGTGGGTACCTGTGACAGATGGGGGCTGCTTGCCTTGACTGCGAGGTACTGCTAGTGGGGAACACGATACCGAATGTTTTTCAGGGGCCGATGGCTGGTTCCTGTGGCTATGTGGGGTCTGTTTGGGGGGAGGTAAGGGTGTACTGGGGCTGCCTGCAGGCAGCTGTACCTGCCCATCACTCACTGCCCATGTCTTCTTGTCTCACAGGTGAAGGAATGGCTGTGCTTGAACTGCCAGATGCAGCGGGCTCTGGGGATGGACATGACCACCGCTCCTCGCTCCAAGAGCCAGCAGCAGCTGCACTCCCCTTCACCATCCCCCTCCCAGTCCCCAGCCAAGCACCCGCAACCCCCGGCTGCAGATAAGACCCCACCAGCCCCCCGCCCCCTGCCACAAGAGCAACCCAAACCTCAGCCCACAACGCCGCAGAGGGACCCGCACGGCCAAGGACAGCCAAAACCTCAGGAGGCGGCCAGGTCCTCCCCACAGCATCAGGCCAGGTCCTCCCCGCAGCATCAGGCCAGGTCCTCCCCGCAGCATCAGCAAGCCAAGCCTTCCCCATCAGAGCAGAGAAAGACGCCGGGAGATGTGGGGGCAAAGCCTGCTGCCCCGGCCCCCGGGGCTGGAGCACCGGAGCAGCCTCAGGAGGGGCTCACAGGGAAGCTCTTCGGCTTCGGGGCATCCCTCCTGACCCAGGCCAGCACGCTCATGTCTGTCCAGCCAGAGGCCCCTGCTCCGAGCCAGCCGTCTCCTGGCAAAGTGCCTCCAAAAATTGTCTTCAGCGATGCCAGCAAAGAGGCTGGTCCCAAAGCCCCAGGGGCACAGGGCCGGGCTGGTGCCGCACCGGCTGCGAAGCCGGGCAAACCGGAGCAGGGCGTCAAGCCAAAGGAAGTGCCGAAAGCAAGGGTCTCGTGCCCCCTCTGCAAGGCGGAGATCAACGTGGGCTCCAGCGAGCCCCCCAACTACAACACCTGCACAACCTGCCACCAGCAGGTCTGCAACATGTGTGGCTTCAACCCCACGCCTCACCTCGTGGAGGTAAGTGAGCTGGCGGGGGCGGGCATCTTCTGATCCAAGGGCGTGTGCTCTCTCGTTGCTTAAAATGGAGAAAAGATGGGGTGCTTGCTTCCAAAGGTCTGTAAAAAAGCCTTTAAGAAACTGCTGAAGCTAAGTTCCTCCTGGGGCAAGCTGCAGGGCTGGAGTCCATGGTCCTCCACCTCTTGGCAAAGACATGGATTTCATGTGTGTACACTGATTTCATGCAAGGAGCAGATCAAGGCATGGCTGTTGTTAAGGGCACCCCCAGCAGTGCCCGCTGCCCCCCAAAGTTGTCCAAGGGTGAAGTCATGCAAGTGCCAGTCACCAGCTAGCATCCTCCTCCTGTGGGTGTGGATGAAGGCCTTGGCCAGACTGGAGATGAGGCTAATGAGGGATGTTCTGCAGCTCCTGTATTCTCGAGTGGTGAGACTGCAAAGAAGATGATACAGGGGAAGAAAGTGTCAAGGCCTCAGCAAGAGGAGCCTGGGTTCAGGACAATGGAATGGGCTGAGCATGGGGTGGATGTGGGGATGCCCAGTGTTGTTTGGATGTGAATTGAGTGTGCATTCTGCAGCCTGCTGAGATGGAGTGCAAGGAGAAGAGAACAGAGGCTGAGATGGTCTGAAATCCACCCCATCTTACCTGTTATAGTTGAGAATGTCTCTGAATTGTTGTGATGCCCACACAAATCATCTTCCCAAGCACCAAAAAAGCACCTTAGCCAATTGTAGCCGCTGGTGCCTAGAGAGGACAGTGGTGCAACTGGTTCAGCTGGAGTATCCTCCTACCCCTTCCACCTAGGAAGCTAGGGAGGGACATCTTCCAGGCCCTTCACCCCCTTCTGGACAGTGATTTGAGACCCTGACCAGAGGAGGCCCAGGGCTTGCTCCTGGAAGTGCTGCATCTCACAGACAGTTAAGACACAGAATTGATAACATCAGCACAGGGAGAAGTTAATGGGAACTTGCAATGACCAGAAGTACGACTGCTAATCTTGGCTCCATTCCACAGCAGATAATTACATTTTATGTCCCTAGCTCCTCCCTGCAGTTTCAATTACACCCAGTAATTTTCTGTTCTTCCTGAAGCTGCTGCTGCCGCCACCACTTGTGGTCACGTTGGCAGTGGAGGAGATGCTCTCCCAGAGTGTCTGTGGTGGTGCAAACCCCCCAAATGGCCATCTCAGGGTACACAATGCTGTCTTCAATGCCAGTGTTCTGCTCCTGCTGTTGCTCCCACCGCTGCTTCCACCCTGCCCCAGGGGTTGAGTGAGGAAAGCTGTCCAAGTGTTTGTTCTTTGGGTAGGGCTGAACCCCGTGTTGGCATGCCCCTGGGCAAAAATGTGTTCCCAGGCTTCAGAAAGCTCCTGGCTTGGTGAAAAGGCTTTAACGATCGCTGGCACCCGGCTGCTAATTAATTAATTAGTGAATTCATTTGGGGTTGGGTTGTAGCCAGTAACATGGTGATCTCTGCATGTACCAAGGAAAGGTGAGCTCTCCTCAGCCTTTGTCTCCAGGGTCAGTAGCTGACACCTGGGATTAAATTTCAGATTTTGAAGTCTGGACTCTGCCTGGGTTCCCTCAGCTCTTGAGCAAATGCCTTCAGACACCCTTGGGCAAACCCACCCTGGCACGTATGCTCCTCTTAGTGTTTCCTGCTGCAGCTTGTTGCAGATCCCTGCAACTTCTATGAGCCTTCACACAGAGTGAAGACCCACAGCAAGGTCTTACTCAGGCATTGTACTGTCATGGGTTTTGTTTCCCTTTACACTGAACCTTTGTCCAGCTCTGCATGCTTGGATTGGTTTATGAGATTTATTTTTAAAAGAGTTGAGGAAGAAATGCAGAACTTGTGCTGTGGATGTTTTTAACAAAAGCTTTCTGAGGAAAGGAAAGCATTGCAAGGTCTGTTAACGTGGTGGGGCTTTAGGTTGCTTGATCTTCTGGGAAAATTGCTCTGTGGTCTGATCTGCTTTTTGCCTGCAGCTCACATGGGCTTGTCCCAAGCCCCGAGGTTCATGCAAATACCAGAACTCACTCTTTGAAGTAGTAAGGCTTGATCCATTAATTGCTTGATGAATTAGGACCTTGGCTATAAGCTGCCCTTGGAAGTTGTGTGAAAACTAATGAAGGATTTGATCCCAAGTCTGCTAAGTGCAGAGGAGCATGGACTGTGGGTGAGATGGGCAGCATGCTCTGTACATACTCCTGGAGCCTGGGCAAGGCTTCACCCTGACCCCAAAAAGCATCAGTCACAGGGAGGGAAGAAGGCATGGCCCACAGTAGCCTGTTTTTTAGAGGAAGGATGGAGTTTTGCAGGAAAATAGTGCTGAAACCATGTGTTTCCTGCAAATAAAGTTGTATTGTCACTTCCAGAAAGTGGGGAAGGCTGTTGCCCCTATTTGCAACCCCCTAAAACTTCTGATTTCCCTGGAAAGATGTATTATTATACCCATGGTATTTTCATTCCTATCCCACTCCTGATCTAAAGATGGAGTCAGAGGCTCTGTGTCCCTGCCGTCCCCTCCCACCCTCTGCAGCTGCCTGGGGAGGTATCCAAGGAGCTGCCTCCTCCCCAGCAGCCTGTTCAGCCAAGTGCACTCAAACCTACCAAAAGAGAAGAAGATACTAAAAGTGCTGGTTTTCTGTGAACTCACTGGCTGAGCTGCATAGGTGCTGAGCCACTCAATGAAAAGGGTAACTTGTGCTTCTCTTATTGTCCTTGCAGTGCTATAGACTGATGCTTATGCAGGTGAAGGATGCTCCAAGAGTATCCCACTCATGAGAAGCTGGGTCGTGCCTCTGAGCCTTGACTTTTCACAAGATCTGCCAGCAAGGCTGGCTTTCCTCTGGCTTTGGGTCTTGGTGGGCATGATCAGAAGGTGCTGATGAGGACTGGAAGCATAGGGCATGTGAAGAGTTTAGGGATAAGGGTGGCATTTTGGCAATACATCCCAGGAGAAGGGTGTGGTGGCCCATGGCTCTGGGAGCTGTGGGTGACCAGCACAGGAATCCCAAAAGCGTGCCTGACTTCCACTTCCTCTGCATGCTTGCCATAATACACATTACCCAGGTTTAAATAAGTTGTTTATGTGAAATACCAGTAGTATAGGTGCCTGGAGCTTCCTGCCACCTCCTCACACCTCCTCCAGAAGCTGTATTCTGGGAGCAGTACCATGAGATGTTCTCAAGCCAGAGCTGACACTTTGGGACTCTCCCAAATTCCCTACAGCCTCAGCCCAATGCCATGCAGGAAGGGAAGAGGTTTCTGTTGCAGGAAGACCAAGTGCTGGATCATTTCACTGGGAATATAGGAAATCTTTTTAGATTAGACTCTGTTTATGGCAGAGTCTGCTGAGGGAACAAGTGATCTGGCAAGAGTTGGCTCAGTCTGATTGCCCTTGTGCTTGCATATGTTCTCCCAGTAACCCCAGTTGACCCCAATTGACTCCAGGGGTTTTGTATTAAAGAACAAATGAACTATGCCTGTTGTGTTACTAAATAAACATGGCAGGATGCCCCTTTGCCTTATTAACCAGCCTGAAACAGGAGCAGTGACAAGTGTCATTGCAGAACACTGCTGATTCCCAGGTGCCAGGCTATGACCTCCAACGGGCACCTGATCCTCAGGAGGGTCCTCTTACTGATTTGTGGTACTCACCCTACCCCATCCAGATCCTAAAACTGCTTTTTTTTCCCTAGATTTCCCCATGCATTGTAAAAAACATCCTTTTTATAATAACCCTTGTGTTTTCATAGGTGGTACTGCTGTGTTGCCCTGTCTGATCTCACCAGTTAATGCTGCTAGGTTCCTTATTACATGCATGATATGCATATATAATACAGTATATGCCTGTCATATGTTGGTGAGACACAGGAACAGGCTTCCCAGAGAAGCTGTGGACTTCCCATCTGTGGAATTCCCATCTGTGGAAGTGCTCAAGGCCAGGTTGGATGGGGCATTGAATAACCTGGTCCAGTGGACGTCGTCCCTGTGCATGGAAGGGGGGTGGAACGAGATGAGGTTTAAGGTCCCGTCAAATCTGGGATTCTGTGATTATCCTGGATGTGGTATCACAGGATGCAGGAGCAGTGTTTGCTGGACCCCTTCATGGAACATGTTCCCCTTCTGCTTGCTCCCCTTGTACCTGCAGCCAGGTACAAATCAGCCAATTCAGATGGATTTCTTGCCAAGAGCTTGTGAATCACTGTATCAAATACTGTCTGGAAAGCCCCTTAATTCTCTTTTCATCACGATCCAAGAGCTCCTGCTGGATAAAATTGGTCCCTGAGCAGAACAGCTCCCCAGGGTGGGATGCTGCACTGCTCAGGTTCAAGATGCTGATGCTGAGGATGGGGCTGATCTGCCCTATTTGCAGAAGCAGCCGCGGCAGTTCCTGCGCTCGGCTACAGGGAGGAATGCCTGGGAAAAGGGACTTGAGTGAGATGAAAAAAGCTCCGTGAGATCAGCCTTTGTGCAGAACAGGGCGTCGCTGCTGGCAGCCGGAGGATGGGTCAGAGAAGGAGAGCCGAGGAAGGGTTTTGTGCCAGAATTATTTTGGTGTCGGCGCACAGGTTTCAGAGGAGAGCTGAAAAGAGACCGGGAGGAGCGTCGGGCTCGTGTCTCACCTGCCCTCGCTGCCGGGGGGCGGCAGCCAGGAGCCTGTGCTCAATCCCGGGGTGCCGTGCCTCCCTGCCCCCCTCCCCAAGGGTCCCTGCTCTCGCTGGGAATGTAATTAGCTCCTAGGCAAAGAGGATTAGCGGGGTTAAGAGAGCCTCCAGCTCAGCACTGTCCTGGGGTGGAAATCCCAGCCCCGGTCTGGCGTCTGGGGCCATTTCCCCCTCCTTCCAAGGCAGAAAAGCAGGATATATGAGCATTAAGAAGAATCTGACTCCTGCCCTCTGGAGCACAGGTGTCTGTGCTGGGGATCCAGCAGCTCTCCATCTCAGAAAGCCCTATGTCCTTCATGGGATGGTCAGAGATGCTTCCCAAGGAGCCACCTGCCTTCGTAGGGTGGCAGGGAGGGTGGGTGACAAGCAGGGACAGGGGCTTCAAGTTTTCAGGCATCACTTTTCCATAGGAATCCAGGTCCTGTTATTGTCCTGTTCCTACCAGGCTGAAAGGGCAGCAGGGACATGCTCTGCAGCTCCTGATGGAGCAGGGAGCAGCTGTTGTCAGTCACCCTTTTGAGGCTGTTTTCCCTAAGTCGAGTGTCCTGCAATGACAGCTTGGCAGTGTCCCTGGAGCTCAGGGATGGGTGTTGGGATGGCCCAATCCCTTTTCCAGGGACAAGAGGAAGAGCAAAGTGCCACTCTTGAAAGGTGGGCAGGAGGTTGGACCCTGGAGTTTTCTGCAGGAGAAAGAGGTAGCCAGAGATGCAGGCCACAAGGTGCAGCAATTGCTGGGTTTCTCCTAGGTTTTTGTGCAGAAATCATGATTTTAAACAATACCCCGGCCCTGAGGGTATGAATATTTGGGTCAGTCACATAAACTTAAGTCAAACTGAGAGCTCTGCATAGTAGGGCAGCACGAGAGAGGAAGGCGGTTTTGCTGGCCTGAGCCCTTAAATCCTGTTAAGGGCTGGTAATTAACAGCTCGCTGTGACTCAGGAGTTTTCTGTGCTGCTGAACCTGCTGTAATTAAGCTGGTTCCTGCTGCTGGGCTCCCTAACAGCTCCTCCTGCAGACACGGGGCTGGGGTCATTGTAACCTTGCAGACAAGTCTGAATTAAGAGTGGGGTCCCAGCATCTGTGGGTGGTCTGCTCATGCAATCCATGTTTCTGTGCCAGACCTCACTGCTGGATTTTCTGCAGAACCCCATTACATGTTAACACTGTGTCAGGTGCTGGCTCTTGTCTTCTGCTGTTTGTGTTTTTGGAACTTCTGGGACTGCTCGGCATGCTGGAGTTTGCCTCATTTTGCCTGCTCTCAGCTTCTGGCCACTTTAAAATTATCTTAAGAACTGCTGTTCCTTTCTTTAATCAGTAAAAAAGCCCAGAGCTCCAGGTTCCTTTCTTGTTTTAGCTGCAATTATATTATTAAGGGACAGATGTCAGCTGTATGTTAACCCTGCTGATTGATACTTCTGATACTGCAGATTCTTTTCAATGGTTCATAAAACCAAACAATATTTTTACAGGGGTGGCAGTGGCTGAGCAAAGTAGAGGATTTCTGCCTTCTAAATGAAGATATATTTGAAGTGAGTGATGCTTCCCCGATGCCAGGCTGGTTTTCCAGAGCACATTTGCTGTGCCCTAGGACTTGGAGCCACTGCCTGTTGTATTACTGTGCTCCTGGGCTAGCAAGCTGCTAGGGCCAGCAGTGCCAAGGTGTCTCCAGAGCTGTCTTGCTGGGAAGTGAGTGGATATATCAGGATCAGAGCCTGAGTGCTCACTGTGGCTCAGGCAGTCAAAAGATTTGGGCTTACAACAGGTAGCACTTTGGCTTTGGGGAGGTCAGTATTGCTTCTTGGCCAGCCCATGGTCCTGGAGGTGAGGTGGCAGCAGGACAGATGTGATACCTCAGCCTCCACTGCAGATGTCCTTCTCAATAGTCTGTAAGAGCTCTTGGAGCCACCACCTTACTGCAGGTTCTGCTTTAATTGGTGGTGAAACTTCATCCATGTGGTATTAATCATGGTGTTTCCTAGAAAGTGACAGGGAAAATTTTGGGGAAATGCTTTTTGCCCATATGACATGAATAGGTCTTCATGGCAGCTCTTCTCCCTAGCTAAGCTTTGACAGCTTTTCCCAGCAGATGCTGATTTTGGTAGGTATTGCAGATGTGCTTCTCAGGGATGATGGTATTCTCCCTGTGAAACTTTCACAGACTCATCCTTCAGAAAGTCACTCAAGCCATCCTCAAGCAGACAGGGACAGTGACCTTGCAGCAGGGACATGGGCACAACTGCAAGGGCATTGGATATTCTCAACCAGTTGGGTGCCGTGAATATTAAAATTCACCAACATGGGAAGGGCCTGAGTAACTTTCCATCACCCGACTGAGGTTTCACAGTTTGGAACAGCTCCGGGAAAGGCTGAGAGAAGATCAATAACTGCCCTAATGCACCTTGTTAGGGGTGTTCTTGACCTTGAGAAGCTTTGAAAAGAGTTACTGTTGTGCACATGAAAGGTTGAAGGCAGCAAAAATAGGCAAAGTGGAAGCACAGAGAGGAAGCAGGACAAGCTAAACCTGCCGTAGTGTTTTATAGATATCAAAAAGGTTTTCATATATGTGCACTGGAGAGCAAAAAAACCCCAGTTTATTCACAAAATTCAGGTCACCTGGTTCTAGCACAGGGTTTTCTGCCTTTGCTATTCAAGTCAGACCCAGCAGCCATTCTGGTGGGGCAGCCCTGGAGCTCTGTGCCTCAAGGAGCCTTGTGCTGCTTTGGGCAGTATCGCTGATGTCCACTGCAGCACCAACCCAGAAAGTCACCCTCACAGGGAGCTGCTGCAGACCTCAGTGGACACCTCACTCAGTCACACAGCTGGCATGGGGAAAAAGTGAGGGGGTTCCTGTGTCATCCTCCTAACGCTGTGCCAGGTGCAGCAAAGAGCAGGAGGTGATGGAGGGAGGCAGGGGAAGAGGAGGGCAATGGTACAGAGGAGGCATGAAGCTCTCAGGGGAATGGGGGCTCATTGCTGCTCCTGCTGTGTCTTGCATTGAACAGTGAGTGTCTGAAGAAGCTCAGAATCAGTCCCCAGTGCAGAGACTGGTACCCAACACCAGCAGGCTGTTGCCATCTCTGCCCTGGGAGACAAAGTGCTTGGATCAGAGGGGTCTGGATCACACTTGGATCATGTTTGTGATGGTCAGCTTTATGAGATGACTCCTTGGGATCTGGTAGGACATGGCAGCACCTGACCCCTGAGTCCAGGCTGCTTGGTGGAGCATGTGGGCTCCTGTGTCCTAGACCCCTCCCTTGCCCACAGCAGGAGCTGCTGGTGGAGGTGGTGGTAGGCACTGCTCTTACTAAGGGTTGGGGGGGTTGGGTTGGAGGGAACCTTTGGAGCAGTGTGCTCTGAGAAGCACTATGGGGGCTGGTGGCCCCTGAGCAGGTACCAGCAGCAGATGATGAGGATGGGAGGACCACCTAAATCAGAGTTTTGGTGTAACACTGATGGGCAGACAAAGAAACAGCTCTTTTAGTGGGAAGTGGTGAGAGGATTTGGCTGTTCAGCTCCTATTTCCACCCCTGGGAGTAGCCATGGCTTTTCCTGATGGGCTCACAAACCATTATACAACCTGGATCTTTCTTCTTTCTATTTTTTTTAATAACATGCCATGTTAGTGCTTTATTTGGGAACACGTTGGGACACTTAATCGAGCGTTTAATTGGCTTTGTAACAGTGGATTTCTGAGTGGGCTGAGGAGGAGGCAGCTTTAGGATTGGGCTGCAGTGGAGATGCTCAATTTTCCAGCTTCAATGGGAGCATCTCAGACTGAGTTTTCTGGCGTTGATCCACTTACCAAAGCACCATCGTTTTTTCTGTTGAGCCCAGTGGCATTTTGCAGTTGTATCCTACAGACTTCAGAATCTGTAAAGGTTCATGGAACAAAATGAGAATAAGGAGAGGGGCTGCCAATGGTGAGGCGTGAGGCCATGCTGAGAAAGAATCCAGTGGGAATGCTGATGATGGGATGTGATTGTTGGGTTGGGTTTTGCTAGCTCAGGCCAGGCTCTCATGTCAATTCCTTTCTTGCCATATCCAAGCTGTGCTGGTAAAGTCCATGGGCAGGACAAGCCCACGTGGGCAGCTTGGGCATTGGAAGGACATTGGTGCTGTGCTGCTGAAAGAAGTCCAAGCGAGCCAGGGCACTTCAGCCTCTTCTTTCAAAGCACAAAACCTCACGGTGTGAAAAGGCAGAAAGCTGAATGGACCAGGGAGGTGCACTAAGGAGCTGCTCCTTCCTCCTCCTCCTGGCCTGGTTACTGGGCTGATGAGCTGGGGAAGGTGGATGGCACCAGCCTTAAGCAAAAATAAACACCAAAGTGAAATAGAAAATGAAAGCAAGCTCATTCTTTGAAGCATACTGAGGCTCTGAGCCTGGGAAGGTCTCTGAATGGATATTTTGAGCAATGTTTCATTCTTACATTACCCAGGCTGGTTTTCAGTCTCAGTGGTGGAGCTATTAGTGTAGCCTGTGGTCACCTCACAGCCACCTTTCCAATAATTTTTTCTGTCACAGGGGTCAGGGACTGAGTGGAAACACATGATTGAATGCCTTTTTGGTTGACATTTGCTGTGTAAGTTGAGAGGAAAATGTTTCACAGGCACAGTTTGTCTTCTGGAGGTGTGAGACCCTTGCAGAAGGTGGGTCCCCATGAGGCACCCCAGGGCAGGTGCTGGGTGGCAAAGGCCCAGATGCTAGAAATGGGTTTATTTATAATGATTTTCTGTTCCCACAGAGGAAATTCTTGCATGGCTTCTGTGGACCCACATCCTGGCATGAGGAGGAGTTGGGTACCAAACCTTTACAGGGACTCTGACCCCCTCTAGGGGGTTCATCTGCCTCTTACCTGCTTAACAGCCTCGTCACAGGACCTTGTAAACCCTGGCTTCCTCCATCTGCATTTTCTCCACAGAGCAGAAGAGGGAATGACATGTCCCTCCATTTTCCACTCCCTGTTCATTTCCTGGCCCTCAGTCAATCCGTTCAGCACAGATCATCATCCCTGCCCCTGTCATTTAATCTGAAATGGCTTCGTTTACCTATGTGTCCCTATTGTTTTGTGCCTAAGAGCAGCTGCTGCACTGGGCAGACAGAAGCTGCAGCTTCCTTGGTGGTGAGACAGGATTCCTTAAAAACCCTGATGCTTCCATAGTCTCTTTCTTCACACAAGGCTGTAAACTAGCTCCTTTCCAACAATTGGGAGCGTAGGAGGGATTAGCCAGGAGGTGCCATTATTAACGTAAGTGATTGTAATTGTAAGCCAGGGCATTAACAGAGATGCTTATGCCTGATCCAGCAATGATTGCACTCCTTTCCTTCTTCGATTTTTATCCCTTTCCTGCTCCTGTGAGCAAGTGGGAAAGGCTTTTCCAGAGCTTGGGCTTCCACTTCCCTTGTGTGTTCACTCTGCAATATTTAGAAAGCATAGGCAATATTTGGAAGCCACCAGGGGATAAAATGCTCCATCAAATGTGTGATCATTCCCTAAAAATGGGGAGTTTTTAGGAAATGTCCCTTGAGAAACTGACAAAGCTGAGGAGAGTGCCAGAGGCTGGGCCAGCAAGGGCTCTGGTGTCTCCAGGGGCTTGCCTGCTTCCTAAGGGCATTGATTGCTCCAGAGCAAACTGAATTTCTCTCTGCTGTGAGGATGGTGAGGCCCTGGCACAGGCTGTCCAGAGAAGCTCTGGATGCCCTATCCCTGGAAGTGTTCAAGACAGTCTGGATGGGGCATGGAGTAACCTGGTCTAGTGGAAGATGTCCCTGCCCATGGCAGGGGGTTGGAACAAGGTGATCCTGAATGTCCCTTCCAACCCAAACTATCCTAGGATTCTATGATCTTTCAGAGGGAATGCCAGCATCTGCTTGGGACTGATCACTTCCAGCACTGGGAGGTGATGATAAGGGGCTCCACCTGCAAGTGGCTGCTCTGCCACTTAATTATTTTTAATTTAAAATCCCCCAAATTTTAAAGGCAATCCTGGCCAGGCGTAAGAAAATGGATAAGAAATGGGACACAAAGTTTAAAGAGGGAGCGTAGCCACACCCTCAGGAAACTGAGAAGGAGCTCATGTGCCTGCCCTCTTGGCAAAAGGACATCCAAAATTATTTATTCCTTTGTACTTTGGCAAGAGTTTCTAAATATGTTGCTTGAAATGGCACCTAGAGAAGTGAGATCTTCTAGGCAGTACACAAAATGAGCTGTTATAAGTAAGCAGCCCATTAACAGGAATGCTGGCACCTTCTCTTTGAAAAAAAAAAAAACATCCTCCTTTTGGGTTGTTAAATAGTTGTTTGCAAACTGAATGGTGGCTGGTTTATAGTCCTGATGCACAAACACAGGTGTGCTGAAAGCAGGGGGGAGCTGGAACTCCCAGCAAGGGTAATGTCAGGAATCCAGGAATTAAATGTGCCCCCAGCCTGAGAATAGCAGCTTGAGAAACTCAGCCAGGGGAGCCTCCTGCACCATCAGAAGGAAATACCAAACTTTTTCTCAAAAATTGCTTCATTTCTTTGTGTGACAGAATGGAATTTGCTGGGGTGAGGGTGGGCAGAGGTGTAGCCCAATGCTGGACTTTCTGCCCAGCTGAAATGCATTTCCCTTCTGAGACTGTTCCTAGAGCTGATTTTACAGCTCTTTAGGAGCTCCTGGAAACGATTCCCCAACAAGCAAATCGTTTCAGCTAATTAAAATCTGATGAGAAAGCCCCAGGTAATACTTTGCAACTTAAACAACTTTCTGGGGTTTTTGGAAGAGAAACAATTTGAAAAGTGCAGCTGCTGTAGTTGTATTTTGCGTGTTGGAGAGCAAAGTGGAGGCACAGGGATCTGGGGGACACAGCTGTGTTACACAGTGGTTACTGCTGTGCTTTACCCTGCTGGTCACAGTGGACGTGGAACCAGGTGAAGGGGACAGGAGGAAGCTGGAATGTCACAGCTCTTGTCCCATGTGGATGGCATCTCTGAGCATCCCGGCAGCTGCGCCGTGGGGTTCAGCCTCTGGGGCACAGGGGGGCTGTGCTGGCAGGTGGCACAGGGTAGGTGTGAGTAAATCATCTTCCCCAGCAGAACCCTGCAGTCCAGGCTCAGTGCTGGACTGGTTCCTGTGTGCTGCTGTCGTGGTCCCCAGCTCTGCAGAGGCTCAGAGAGATGCCAAACCCAGGGTGCTCTGCAGAGCATCCCCTGTGTTTCAGGCAGGGAAGATCCAGCCCTTAGAGATGCTCAGGCTCAGCCATGCAGAGATCTGTGGTGACACTGGGGAAGGGAACAGTCCCAGCTTCCCCCAGCCCCATGCCAGGAGCCAGCGGAGCCCAAGCACCCTCTCACCAGGGCTGGAAGCCTCTGTAAGGGCTTTGCCTCCTTTGCTGAGGATTATTTCAATTCTGTTTCTGCCTCACTGAGGCCATGCTGAGCCAGCGCCAGTTGTCCCTGTCTGTGCCAAGCAGTATTTGGGAACCAGGGCAGGCTTTTCCCTGTCTTTCTTCTCCATGGCTATAGGTCCCCCACCAGCAAACCCTTGAGCTGCCTCAAAGCTCATTCTGGCTACAACCATCAAAATGCACCAGACCCCCTCAGCAGAGCATGGGGCTTTATTTCTGAAGCGTTCTCTTCACTGCTGCCTTGCCTCCTCATCTTCCCACTGCCATCTGCTCTGCCTGCTAAAATAAGGCAGCGTGCTGCGGGTGAGCGGTGCTGAGCTCAGGGAGCCTCTGCTCTGCTCTGCCCAGGCTGCTCAGCACAGGGCCCCTCTGCTGGCCATGCTGTGGCCTCTGGGAATGGGAGGGGAGGCTTTGTCTACCCCCCACCACACAGCACTTCCAGCTTTATCTCTCCAAGCTGATGGGAAGAGTGGTGACACCTTGCAAGGGATTTGGCTTTTCATCCTGGAGATGCTCATCTCCCCCCTGGGGCAGATGGTGACTTGCTGAGACTGGATGCCCAAATTTTGGATAGTTTAAGTGAAATAAACCCTACACTGGGAGACCTTAAGTCTCTGGAGAACGGCCCAAGTCCTTCATGCCCTCTTCTGTGCTTTTCTTGTGAAGGAGTTACTGTAAGGAAATAGATATGGGACCACCTCCACCACCCTTTTCCCTGGAGTGATGAAAAGCCTCAAAGGCAGATTTTCTGGGGGCCTCTTTGCACCAAAAATGTGAATAACCAGGAGAGGGTGGGAATCACTCTGTGTCCTAACACATGGCAGAACACAGTCCTTCATCTGCTTGTGTGTTTCTCACAACACAAAACCAAGAAGAAAGGGAGGTGGGGAGAAGATGTTTTGCACAGTTAGCCCAGAGACTTCATTGCCATGGGATACTGGAAGAGAGAGTACAACAAAACACTGAAACTCAAAGGGAAGATTTGGGGGAATTGGAGACACCTTTGGGAGCAATAAGAAGGATTTCTTAATTTTAGAGATCTGTTTTGGGATTTTCAGATGGGATCACTGAATGCTTTGTATTGTCCCATGCCACAGCTAGCAGCCTTTGGCCATTATTTGTGCCGTGACTGGGAGATAAGTAGAAGTCTTTGAGCTCTGACATGAAGGGCTGTTTTAGGGCTTTTTTTTTTAGTTAGGATATTTTAATTGTTTGGAGCTCAAAGAGCACCTGGTTCCCGAGCCTGTTGAAGCAGCAAGCATTGATTTCAGAGGGGTTTGCTTGACTCAGAGACAAAATATTCTCAAAGAAAAAGAAAAGCGCCCCTAGTTTGGCGAAGAAATGAGGTGTTTGGTTTGGGAATAACCCTACAAAGTGTGGATGTGGATATGAGGACATCTATGGCGTGGGTTTGCCCGTGACTCTGCAGGTGTGTGGGCTCTGTCCGAGGCAGGGCAGGGTGCAGGCTGTGGATGCCCGGGCTGTGCGTGGCTGAGTGCCGGCTCGGCTGAGGGCGCTGCGGCAGCTGGGAACAAACACCCGCACTCCGGTCTGCGAAGGAGCTGTGAAATTCCCCTTTTTACATAATTCCCTGGTTTAGTCAGAACTGTTAAGTATGACCAACAGTCATCTGTTTGCCGAGAGCAAAAAGGACATGAGGAGAAGAGGATAAAACTAGAGCTAGGCAGAAGTATTTTTAACAAATCTGGGTTCTTCTTCAGGCTGGAAGTCAGGGCAGCGTTGCCAGCCTTTAGAGGAGCAGGTTTCTGCAGTGGCCCCGAACTACTCTCAAAGTGGAGCTTCTTAAATTACTTAAAGGGTTTATGTGAGGTGTATCCTCTTGAGGCTTCAGGAGCCACCAAGTCCCACAGGCATGTGTCTGTCTGCAGAAAGGGCAGCTGGGGAAGGAAATGCCTTCACAGATCATATTAAATTGAGTAAACATGTGATTCATGATTTTCTAAATTTTTTTAAAGCAGCCATTTTATGTGAACTTCACCATTTCATTTCCTTTTGGCTTCTCAGCTTCATTCTTGCTGCATTTACTCTTGAGATGGAAAATCGCAGCTCTTCCACCCCAGCAGCTGTAGCCAGTTCCTACCTCCTGGCTTCAGAGAGGCTGGGCACTGCTGGTGGGAACATCCATCCAGGTCAGGGTCACCATCAAATCACCACATGTCAGCTGAGGGGCTATCAGCTATTCCTAACAGAAGCTGAAGTTAAAATAAGTTGGTTTTCAAAAGAATCTCAAGTTTAAAATAAGTTCTGAGGATGATGAAAATTGACTTGGCCCCACCAAGACACATTATCTCTCTGTAGGCAGCTCATGGTTCCTGAGTCCATCCAAGTCCCCAGAATGTGGGCTGTAAGGAGTCAGGAAACACTCAAGATGAGGACAGATGGTGAGGACAGGGGATGTGTTCCTGGGGAGGATGGTTGGGAACTGTACCCCAAGGTGGGAGATGCTGGCCCTGCCACTCCAGCTCTGCCATGGGCATCAGGTGAGGGGATGGGAAAGGGTGTGCAAGGCATGAGTGTGGAAAGATGCTGCTGTGTATAATTTGGGAAGTTAAAAAATGGTTCATCCATCTCCATTGTAACAACTCATGTTTCTAGAACGTTTCCCAGCCTTTTAGTGTAATTGGCCTGCACAGCAGCATGAAAGATTATGGGAGTTAATTTTTCAAGCTTATCACTTGATTTATTCTATAAAGGTAGTTCATTTAATTAAAATATTTCTGCTGCTGGAATTAGGACTCACAGCCTTGCAGCCTGGAGCGGGGTGTGTGGGCTTTTTTGAAGCAGCAGTCATTTAATGTGGTCAAGCAGCACTGCCCACAGAAACCAAAGCATTCAATCCTCCAGGCACACATGCATTTCAGGACAAAATTCATGGATGCAGATATCTCCTCCAGTGGTGCATCTGCCCCCCAAGGAAGGACCATGGGAAGAGGGATTTGGTGGCTCTTTGCAGTTCAGCCCTGAGTACCCTCAGCCACCTCCACGTGGAGGTTTTGGTCTCTGCCAACATAGGGATGTCTCCTGTGATAATATAAAAAAATATAACTATTTTTAAAGCTTGGAAAGCTTTATGTGCAGGTACTGCAGGAAATTGGTTTGTGATGTCCTCAGCTTCCAAGCCATACCACTGATGGCTCCCCAGCCTGCTATGAAAATGATCCCTTGTGACCATGGAAGAGGTTCAAACCCAGGTTGCTGCTGCTGGACTGCTTTGGGGTGAGGGGCAGGGGACTCAGCAGCTCCTAGGGGAAGGAAGCTGAAGCTTCCAGAGATGCTGATTTTCTTCTGGTTTGGAAATGAGTGTCTGATAGACACTTGGGGCTCTCTGCAATTTAAAACAGAGCAATCAGACAGCTTGAATCTGCTTTTATCATATGCAGCAAATTACTAGTTGTATGGCTGGATATTTTAGTCAACACTAGTGCCTATGAAAAAAAGAAGGTTTTGGTTAAATAAGACTCCTCTGATAAACTTAGCTTTTCTTGGATTTTCTTCCATTCTGTTGGAAAAACACATAGTGTATTTGTTTTCTGCAAAGTTGGCCAGGTTTCCCTTAGCAGGCATTATTTTTGCTGCAGACTTGAAATCTTCTGCATGCGGGTTCAAGTGGCTCCCGAGGAGTCAGAGTTACTGTGTCCAACGTGTGTGAAACAGCCACGAGGGACACCTTGCACCTGCACCACACCTGCTTCAAAGGGAGTGGGGCCCATGGTGACTGCATATGGGCTCTGCTGGACCTCCTTCACATCTCCTGGGCCTTATTGCAGATTATTATCATGCAGCTGGTGTTCAGAGATGCTCCTGCTGCTGCTGCTAACCTTGGCTGAGAAATACATCCTGATAATGGGCACTGTTAAAGATAAGGCTGGTTGGCAGGCTGATAAATCTCATTAAGGAGTACCCCATCACAGAGTAAATTACAATGCATGGCCAGATCGATTCAGACAAAAATGAACAATATATTACTTCTTTATCAGTTGGGGGAGTAGGCTCCTGGCTCAGTGCTAGGGGATTTGGGTGCTGGAGGGGGAGCTGTGCTGGATGGCAATGGAGCTTGCTGAGAAGATGCAGCTTCTCAGTGGGTGCAGAACCCAGAAGAGCCCTCAGGGAGGGTGTGCTGGAAACAACTGGTCTGTGTGTGGGTGAGAAGGGACAGGAAGCTTGGACATGGTGGAGAACAAGAGCTGCCTTCCTCTCTTCTACATGGTTAGATGATGGCCATCCCAGTCTGGCCTGCAATGACTGTGAATGATCCAGACAGCTCTGTAAACGTCATGTTGGAGCAAAATGGGAAAATTAGAGCTTGCAGTCCTTGAGACAGCCATAGCTAATCTGTGAAAACCAGACCAAACCCTCTGCTGCTTTAATACCATTGCCTGGATTTTATTGTGAACAGAACAATCTTCTTAATACTTCATCCATTTGGATCCAGTCTCTCGGAACTGAGCTGGTAGTTAATTTAGCTTTTTCTCCGAGATGAAGCAGAGAGGAATAGTAAGGCTCAGTGGAAAGGAAAATGAAAAGTGCTTTTAGCATCAGATTTGCTCTCTTGTTCCTATTCTCCTTTTTCATAAATACTTAGCACGTGCTCACGTGTCACCTCCCATCATTGCACCTCCAGCTGTCCAGCCTGGACATGACTTTTCTCCCACTTCTCTGGAAAGATGCTCCATCTTGAGTCCATCCCAGGTCAGGGGCAGTTTTATCTCCCCCTGCTCATTGCAGAAGGAAATATCAGGGAAGGTTCAAGGTAGGAGAAGATGTGTGGTGATAGCCAATGGCCAGGAAAACACAGGAGCACATCCAGATTGCAAATAACAACAGAGATAAATGAGTGTCAAAGCTGCTACCCAGTGGTGGCAACTGTGGGAAATCGAAGGTGAAATGTGAAATTTGAACCCAAGTGCCGAGGGGTGACCAGGTGCAGATGGGAGTGGCTGATAGTAACAGAGAGAATGGCCCCTTGGAGGAGGTTGGGGGTTGGCCTTCTTGTGTCCTCACCTTCTCCAGGGAAACCTACAAATGTTTATCTCCACCACCACTGCCCTGCTGGGAGGTGGCACCTCTGCTTCCCATTCCCAAAGGCAGCTGGTTTATTGCTGGATGTCTGTGTCAGTGCAGAAGCATGGCAGTGACACTGCTGCTCAGCAGGCCATTACCAGGGCAATGGATGGTGACCCACAGCCCTGGGAATTGGTCCCATGGCTTTTAGACAAGCCAAAAGCATCAAAGTGCTCTCAATATCCTACTGATTTTTAATTTTTTTTTTTAATCTAATGAACTGGAAGGAAATATGTTGAGTGGGGAGGGATGTCTATATATATTCTGCAAGAGCACCGGTTTCCAAATTTTGGACAGCTGTATACCCTTTTTTAGCAGCCCCT
This sequence comes from Phylloscopus whistleri, assembly GCA_017589585.1. Classification (NCBI taxonomy): domain Eukaryota; kingdom Metazoa; phylum Chordata; class Aves; order Passeriformes; family Phylloscopidae; genus Phylloscopus; species Phylloscopus whistleri. The sequence continues at coordinate 4,184,548 of JADMLD010000682.1, read as the reverse complement.
TCACACAGCCCACACAGCACCCAGGCTCTCGCCTTCAGCTCGTTTGGAAATAGGCTTCCTTGATTGCAAAATAGTTTAAATCCTTTGACTTAGAAACATTCTTGCCATTCAAAAAGGATTTTTTTTTTCTTTTTTTTTTTTTTTTTTTTAAGCTCCAAAAATACAGAAGGTGCTTCCTGCCGCAGCAGCTGCCCTAATTTTAGAGGGGATGGAAGATGGGCAGGGAGGAGCAGGGGGGTGCCTGGCTCATGGCTACAGCCACACAGGGATGCAGATGATGAGATGCTTCAGGATGGGAGCTGCCAGGAGCTGCTGCTGGCTCTGGGGGCTTCAGCTGGATGCCAGAGCCAGGGGTTAATTCTGGGGTCCCAGCCGGATGTCCCAAACAGGTTGTCCAACTGGCCCCTTGGCATTTGGGTCAGTCAGGGTGAGCTGCTTTCCCAGTTCTGTGGAATAAAATTTTGGGGGTCCAAGAGTGAATTAACAATATTAAAAAGTAGTCTGAGCTTGACTAACGCCATAGTTCCTGATAACATGGAAAACTTGGTGGCATTTTCCTCAGCTTCTGTCAAGCCAGATTTGGGAAGGAGCCTTGCTGGGAGCCCTGGGACAGCCCAGGGGACAGCAGAGCAGGATACCTGTCAACAGGTCAGCACCCTAAAAAGTCCATCCATTTTCTACAGTGGGCAGCAGTGCAGGGGAAGGGTCTGGAGCACAAGTGCTTTGTGGAGCAGCTGAGGGAACTGGGGGGGGGTGCTCAGCCTGGAGAAAAGGAGGCTCAAGGAAACTTCAACTCTCTGCAAATACTTGAAAGGACAATGTATCCAGGAGGGGGTTGGTCTCTTTTCCCAAGTAACAAGTGCTAGGAAAATGGAAACAGCCTCAAGTTGTGCCAGGAAAGGTTGAGATTAGATGCTAGGAAAAATACCTTTGCAGAAAGTTTATCAAGCCCTGAGACAGGCTTCCCAAGGAAGTGGAAGAATCGCCACCCTTGGAGGGATTTAAAAGACATGCAGATGTGGCACTTGGGACATGGGTTAATGGTGGTCTTGGCAGTGCTGGAGTAACAGTTTGACTCAATCTTAGAGCTCTTTTCCAACCTAAAAGATTCCATAATTCTGTGATTCCACCTCCACTTCTGCCACAGGAGGTACTGCCCAGGATGGGATGCCCTGATCCAAGGTCACAGCCAGTGGGGGTTTGCAGCTGGGCAAGGAGCTGCAGGTGTTCCAGGCTGGTCCTGGTGGTGCCAACCCCATCTGCAGCTCTCCTAGGGCCGCAGAGGCTTGCCACACTTCCCCCTTGGCGTGGCGGTGCTCACCGGCCCGGCCTCGGCTGCTGCAGTGGAGTAAGCTGGACTTGGCAAGAGCACAGCTATTCCTCGAAGGCAGGCGGAGGGTAGCGTTGCTATTACTCATCAGTCAAAGACTTTCAGCTGGAATAATCCTCCGCTGGCTCTGTGGAGTATTGAGCTGCAGGGTGGGAGGCTGAGAGCCCCATGGGAGCTGTTCTGCTGGCCCTCGGGGGCTGGTGCGTCCCCACTGCAGCCAGGAGCAGGGAGCATAATCCCTGGGATGAGAGCTGCAAGGGGAAGGGAGAGGCAAGGACCAGGACTGCCATGGCCACTTTGGCACCTGGATGTTGTCTGGCTGCTTGTCTCTACTTGCCTTCCCCTTTCCATGGCACCAGTAAAGGGGAGGGATTGTGGGGCTGACACCCTGCTCCTGCTCCAGGTCCCCTCTGGATAGATTTGGGGAGGTGAGGGAGCACTGGTGCAATACACACCGACATGCCTCTGCCCATGTCCTTCTCTTCCCTCCCAACACACTGACAGCAGCTCCAGTGCTCAGCCATCGTGTGCAGCTTCTTCCATGCTCTCTTTCTGTGTCTATTTTCCACCTGAGAGAGGTCCCGGCACAGGGAAGGGATGAAGTGGAGCAGATGGGAGGCAGAAAACAAGCCCTGTGAGGCAGAGCTCATCCCTGCGAGCTCATTACCCTGTGCTGCTTTTAATCACATTGTTGCAGTGTGAAGGCCATCAATACATCACACACTTTTAAAATAGAGCTGGGGAGGGACCATCAGCTCCATCAGCCTGAGACAGGCCACAGGAATAGATAAGAATAGTCTGTTGCTGGAAAACACATCACTGGGTGGCTTAGTCAAATGCTATATATAGCAAGGGATTGAAATAACTGTGGTGGCTTTCAGGGGAGCTGATCTGCAAGCCCGAGGTTGTGCTAAAACTTGCCCAGTTGATGGTAATGAAGTCAATTAGTGTGGAGCAGTTGGCAGCTGAAGAGACTCAGCTGCCTGAGGTGTGTGCAGTCCCCTCTCTGCCTTTCCCTGCAGATGGACTTGGGAGCCCGTGGCATTATGCTGGGAGTGGAATTCCCCTCTGTGGGTGAGGCAACCAGGCAGGGGGAAGGATGCGTGGGGAGCTCCACTTGCTCCCCCAGCCTAGCAGGCATCAGTGCTTGACCACTGTTTGGGAGTTCAATTTAGTGCTCCTTCTTTGTTTACAGATTCTATATATATATATGTATCTACACATATGCTAAGCTTCGGAAGCAGCATTGCAGTTAGCAAGCACACATGCAGACAGTTCTGCATATAGCTTGAGTGGGATTTTGAGGTGGTTTTAGAGCAAAAAAGGCACAATCAGCTGAATAAAGTACCCCACACTTTCTGCCCTGTCCTGTGTCCTGGAGGTGGCTGTCAATGATGGTGTGGGACACACAACCCCACGCTCACCCCAGGGATGTCCCTGTCTGTGCATTGCCCCCAATTTCCCTTGGTCTCAGTCCCTTCCTGGTACTGGGGCACCTGAATTCCCTCTGGTCTGTTCCCACCACAGATGCAGATCCCACAAGCACCTCCTGCCTGTGCTCCATCTCCCCCCCTGATCTCTGGCGCTTCCACCGTCACAGCGCACGTTCATTTTGTTCATTTTCCTTGCCCTCGTTTCAAATCCCATCACTGCCTCAGCCTCCTAGGAGAGATAAGGGCTGGGGCGGAGGTAAAACCAGGCCTGTGGTTGTCTGCTGATGGCACACGATTGTTCAAAGCACCCTTTGTGAACGTGCCCTGGTCAGATTTTGTTGTACAACCTCCCCTCTGTAATCAGGAATCCCAGAGAAAGAGCCTTTGGCACTGGTCAGCACATCCCCCCCCCCGCCCCCTCGTGTCCCAAAACTGTGGCAGCTCAGTCAAAGGTGCTTGGCAGAGGTGTGGGGAGGGGTTTTGGAGGGGCTCTGGAGAGCTGGGAGAAAGGGCAGAATACAAGGGGGAGTAAGCATCAGCATGTGCTCAGGCACTGGCTTCTGAAGTGAGTGAGCACCAGGTTTGCCTGGGGAGGCTGCTGGCCCAGAGAAGGAAGGGCACAGGAGCATTTAGAAGATGGGGAACCTGCCAGCCAGACCCCCAGCATTGCCTGAGGTGGGTCTGAAACAGCCCTGGCAGCCAGTGATCCTGCATGACTTAGTCCCTTTCCTTTAACACTGTGCTAAAAACCATGCACAGCACGGACAGAGCTGCAGTGTTCTTAGCACAGGGATGCAGGGTGTTAAGGAAATGGGATCACACGGTGAGATGCCCCCATTTCTGCTGTGGGAGGGTGTGTGGAAGGTGTCTGGTTGTCAGGAGCCCTCCTAAAGGGAGCTTTCCTGCTAGCAGGGCAGAGAAGAGGGCTTGGAAAGTGATTTTATGAGGTTCTTGTTAATTTGGATCTTGATTCAGATACCAGAAGTGTTTTCCATATTTTCCAGGCATCCATCTGTCACAGTGATGAGCCCTGCACAGTACTTGTCAGCAAATAAATGAAATATTCTGGTGAGATTCACTGCATTTAATGCTGGGAGATGAGATCTGGCTTGCAAGATACTTGTACTTCATGCTGCTTATCTTATTTTGTACAGATTTTTGTCCCAGTATTTTAATAGATACTGTTTTGATTGTGTAAAATAATGCCACAGAGCATAAGTAACTGGGCAGAGTCCCAGGGGTGAAACTGTGGGGAGCAGTTTGCCTGGGTATAAAGACCATGGCTGAGCATCTTCCAGGCACTGGAGAAGTTGAGACAAGGGGTCTAGGGGCTGATGGGGATGGTAAGGCTGGTAACCAGCAGCTAACTGGGGAATCTGGGAAGCTTCTGGCACCACTGGCTCCCACCAAGCCTCTCAGACCTCCAGAAACAGAGGATTCATGTTTAACTGTGATGCTGAAGCTCTCTGGCTCCATCATTAAAAAAACCCAGCGGCGCTGGGGGAATTCAGCATTTAATTAACTTGCCAAGTGGTAACATTGACCAGAATTATGCAGGAAGACTTTTATTTTCGTTAATTACAGTTTTGTTGTCGCCCATTAGTAAATTAAAACAATTGCAGGGTGAGACCCGGTGGAGGTTGGCGAGCAGGGCTGTGGCCACCTGCCAGCCAGCTCTGGAGCTCTGGGGAGGCTGGGTGCACACTCATCCCTGCAGCCCTTACTGCTGACCCCCCATCCCTGCAGCCCTCACTGCTGACCCCCGTATCCCACACCCTGCCTCGCCCCCCAGGAGGGAGCACAGGGCCATGGGCACAGCACTTGCTGCCCCTGCAGGGATTGTGGCCAAGTCCAGCATCCCCTGATGCCACTCACGTGGTGCACAGTTGAAAACTGGCATGGTCATTCCCACTTAGAGACAGTGTCTTAAACAAAGCTGCCTTCCCTCAGTCCCTCATGCCCTGCATCCAGAGCTCTGTCCTGCCTCTTGTGACCCCACCAGCACTGTCTCTCCAGAAACCCACTTTTTCTGTGACTCTTCTGCAAATCCCAGTTCTTTGGAGGCAAGGAAAGCAGGGAGCCCGAGGAATCAGGGCAGTGATCCTCAAAGGCTGTAAGCTGATAACCAGCTAGGCTGGGCAGCCCCCAGCAGCCTCACCCCGCTGCCTCTGGCTGGCTGTGTTCCAGTGTGCCCTGCCATGCCAGCGCCTCTTCATTTCAGATGACATCTCAGGCGCACTTTGGTTTCATCCCTCTTCTTAATTATTGATGCTTTCCTCCATCTGGAGCCTGCTGTGCATCCCAGCAGTGTTGCCTATCTTCCCTGCGTGCCACAGCCTTCATCAGCCCCAGCTCCCCATCACCTGTGCTCCACATGGTTAAACCCCACCATGCTCACCAGCACAGTGGTTCTAAGGCAGCAAACCTCAGTGCTAAGCAAGGCCCAATTCCCATCCCAATCAGGGCCAAGGTTTCCAGCATCTTTAAGTGTGGAGACTCAGACAGAAGCTGCCATGCCTTTGCCATAAGCTCCTTACCCATTTTCCACCCCAACGAGAGGCACCCTGGCTTCCTGGGCATCCAAGGGTTTGGACATGTAAAGCACTAAATACAGCCTAATTATTATTATCTTCGTGGGATCTGGTTAATCTCAATGGGGATTTACAGGCTGTTAGCAAAGCATCCGCTCCTCCAATGTTTGCATTTTTCTCAGGGGCAGCTTAATCCCCTTGGCCCTGTTCTCTGGGAAATGCCTGAGGCCAGGTTGTATGGGGGAGGAAGCTGCTTCAGAGCCAGTCCCTCTGAGAGGGAGCAGAGTTGCTGTGGGATAACCAAACACCGAGCTGATAACGCCTCGGGAGAGGGACAGATCATTTGTCACCAGCAGAGTGTGGGGCACTCGCACAGGGCTGGGAGTTGCCTCAGCTTCAGCATCCTCACAGACCACCTGGGATTTAGCCCCCAGACACATGACAGGTGTCAGTGCTGGGGTTGATGGGGCTGCAGAGGTCTCTTAAAGATTGAACCAAGAGCTCGGAATGATTTGCCAGAGGCAGTCCCACTGGCACGGGCAGCTTTGCTTGCCTCCACCTTCCCACAGCTGCCATGGGCAGGATTTCTCTCTCCCTTATGTGCATGTGGGAGCTGGGCAGCTCACAGCTGCTGCTGCTGGAGTGTTCACTGCAGCCAGTGTGAGCTGTGATGGTAAATGATGTGCTGGCTGCTGCAGCACAGTCTGTGCTCACACACAGCTCCACGTGGCACTGGCTGTGACAGGGATGGGGCTCTCCCACAGCTCAGGAAAATTCAGTTATCCTTTCGCTGCTTTTCTGCCACAGTGATTTTCCACAGGAGTTCGGATTGAAGCGCAGGGTGCAGGGCTATCAGCAGGGTCTCCTCAGCATGTAAGACCCCAGAGGTGCTGAAGGAAAAGTCAGTAAGAGAAAATGCAAACTCTGCATATGCCAGTCTCTCAATTTGAGTGTCTCTGGGGCTTGGCTGGCACCTCTCAGAGCTGGCAAAGCCAAAGAACCCTCTCTGCCTGCCCGCCCTTCCTTGGATCCTGCCTTCCCACTGTACCCAGGCCTTCCTGCCTGCTTTGAAAGACAAGGGGCATTTCAGAGTGGAGCTCCACAATCCTTTTGGCAGAGCTATTTTTAACAGAGATTGTCCCCTTATCCTCTTCCCAGTGCGGTCCCATGAAGAGTCGAGCTGTCACATCGACGAGAGCAGGATGGCAGGGTGAGCTGCTCAAACTGGGGCAGCTGCCAAGAGAAATGGCTGCAGAGCCACAGCTGGGAGGATCCTCAGGGAGGAGGCTCAGACCAACCTGCAGAGACATCAGATCATAGAATTGTAGAACAATTTGTGTTGGAACCCAAATTCCAACCCCTCTGCCATGGGCAGCTGTCACTAGACCAGGTTGCTCAAAGCCCTGTCCAGCCTGACTATGAACACTTCCAGGGATGGGCATCCCCATGGAATAGATTAGTACTGTGCTTATCTGGTTGTGGAGGAGCCCTAGGCCTTGTGGTGATGAGATCACACCAGCAGTGACACCTGCCTCTCCACGGGCTCCTTGAATGGGACCTGGTTGGCACTCAGCATCTGCATTTGGTACCTGGTGGCCAGTGTTGGCCTTCCATGGGCTTTCTGGGCTTGAATTTTTCCCTGGAAGGGAAAAAGCAGTTGTGCCCATCACGTATGCAGAGCTCCCCAGTCACCAAAGTCTGGCAGGCTGGGACATCATGAGGATATACAATGCCCCATTCAGGGAGGGTGTAAAGGATCTGAGTGAGGCAGGCTGGGTAGCTCAAGGCAAGCTGATCTCCTCCAGCTCCTTCAGGACCATGCTGGGAGCTGGTGTGATGGTGGTATGGGCAGGAGCTGAGCTGAGCTTTGCCCTGGCACATCTAACCCCTCCCCTGTGCATCGTGCCCTCCCCTCACTGCCTGCAGAAGGGAGGCAAAGAAAAAAGGGATTCCTGAACGAAAAATGAAAGGTCGTGTATTTCCATGAGGCATGGTTTCAATTTGTGTCACACAATCACATTTCCTTCTGCGGTCTGGAATAATTACACAGCGGAGTGGGGTGAGCAGATCTGATTCAGAGGCACGGGAATGAGTTCTGAAATAAAAGAAGACAAATGCAATCATTAAGATACAATAGGCTGCACTTGCCCCTTAATTAGACTTTCTCTTTGATTAAGCAGTAATTAAATATTACCGTGCTGAAAGGGATTTTTTTAATGGCCCTCCAAAGCCCTAATGTATTCTTAAGATGTTGTTGTGAAGAGCAGGGGCTGCTGCAGGGTGCTGGGTGTGGGAGGATGTTTTACACCTGCCTCTTTCCTGCAGGAGCAGCCCTCCTGCCCCTCTGCTCCCTGGAGAGCGTGGGGCTGGCTGGCTGCTCCTGGGCTGGATTGCTGCAGGAATGAAGAAGGGTCCATGGGAAAGTCCTGCTGCTCCTGGCCACCACCAGCTGCAAGGCATCTCCAGGATCTCATCATAACCTGGAGACTCCTGGGATGCAGATGACAAGGCTATCACAGAGCTCCTGTCCAATAGGTATGGGATTTAGAATCATAGATTAGAATCATGGAATTGTTCAGGGTGGAAAAGACCCTTGAGATCATGAAGTCCAACTCTTATCCCAGCACTGCCAAGCCCACCACTAAACTCTGTCCCTAAGCACCACATCTACCCATCTCTTAAATCCCTTTGGGGATGGTAACCACTGCTTCCCTGGGCAGCCTGTTCCAGTGCTTGACAACCCTTTCAGTGAAGAAATTCTTCCTTACATTCAATCTAAACCTCCCCTAGTGCAACCGGAGGCTGTTTCCTCAATGTCATTTTGATGAACCTCATCTTCTCCAGGCAGACCGTGGCCTCTGGGGCCCCAGGGGACACAGCTGGCTCACAGCCCTGGCCCCAGGCTGGTCCAACTGAAGACCAAGACCACCTCTCTGACAGCATGACAGCTCCTCAGGGCCAGCCACCCCTTAGGTTGGCCACCCTGAGCTTTGGGAGCCATGGATCAGCAAAAGAGAAGTCGGGGAAAAGAACCTGGAGCATATTGTGCTTTTAGCAGCAAAACCGAAAAGGTTTAAGGTGCTGAAACATCTAAAGGGAAGGAAATGTCAGGCTCCTATTCCTGGACATTCCTGGGTGGGTAAAAATAGCCCTTGGGCAACCCGGGGGAGGAAAGCGCTTCTGATCTTTTAATGCAGGGCCCCTGCCGTAGCCCTGCGGGCTCTCAGCCACTCACAGCTCCACTTGCCTCTGCTTTTTCCAGGCCATAAAACGACAGCTCTTGCTGAGAATTTCACTAGACAAGATTGTCTTGTTCTTTTCCTGCACAGCGTGTACTTTGGGTAATATCTTTGGGAAATTCTGGCATACTTGTGTACCCAGTATTTTTGTTAACCTAGAAAAAAAGAGCCGTAAGTCTTATGATTATGCTATTAAACCTTTATTGTATCAAAGAAAACAAATTGGAGCGAGGGAGGAACTGTATGGAGCTGAGAAGTGTTAAGCTACGGTAGTAATCTGCCTTTGATTGTTTAATTTTGCTTAAAACTGAAATATCACAAGACTGAAGAATGAAAGAGCTGGTGATACTGAGGGATTGTGGGGGAGAGTGTGCAATCCCTGTGCTGCAGCCATGGTACCTCTGGCTGGAGATCTCTGGGTTCTGGACAAGGGTAGGGATGGGTTGAAGTTGGATGTGGATGGTTTGCAGGGTATGGCTATGACACTGCATGCCCTTCCACAGCTAGTTATTTGGTTTGGGTGGGCCGAGTCCTCTGCGCCATTGCCAGGTGTCCCACCAGCAGAGCTCCTCCATGACATCCCTGCTGGGGTGAAGCTCCCAGAATTTTAACAGGACATTTCCATCTATTCTTTTGCAGAAGAACGAATGGCTGTGCTTGAACTGCCAAACTCAGCGGCTGCTCGAGGGCAGCCTCGGCGACCCTGCCCCAATGCCACTGCCTACCCCGAAGCCGCCATCCACCGGCTCCCCACGGCACCAGCCGCCTGCCAGCGGCCAGCAGCAGAGAGCGCCCACGCCAGCACCCGTGCCCACCGAGCCACTGGCACCCCCCGAGCAGCAACCCTCACCCGCCAGGAGCCTCCGGGCTGCTGAGCAGAGCAGGACCCCCAGCCCTGCCCCAGCGGAGAAGAAGCCCCAGCCGCCAGCAGAAAAGAAGCCCCCGGTGCTGGCAGAGGAAAAGCCCCTGCCCAAAGCTGCCCCGGAGCCTTCCAAAGCTCCTGAGAGCGTCGCGCCAAAGGCGAAGAGCGTGACCCCCAAACCAGAGGTGGAGAGCAAGGAGAGCAAGGCACTCCCTGAAGCACCACGGGCGAAGGAGCAGGAGGTGAGCTCTCAGGGTGCATCCAGCTCCAGGCATCCAGGCAACCCTGCCCCAGGCTGGTGTGGTACTGAGCTGTGCCCCCATCGCTAGCTGTGCCTACAGATGGGGAAGGACCTTCACAGGCTCCATGGCAGCATGTTGGTATTTGCCTTCTTTTTATTAGAATTACATCAGTTCGAGCAAAATGCCATAGTTCAGGTCATGTCTAACCTTTGGATTTCATTTAAAGCAATATAAGGGTAGTTGGGATTTGTTATCAAATGGAAAACTCATTTTCCAGCATTCCAGGTTGCAACAGTGAGTGTTTTTCAAGCTCTTAATTCCACCTTTTCTAAAATTCAGAACAATTTGGGAAACATTTGGCTGCCTTGGGATGGTGTTTCCCCACAAGCAACCATCCCAGCAGCAGCCAGCAGAGCCCTCCATGGGGAGAGGACATGGCAGAAGGTCCCTACCAGCTGGGAGGGAATGGCTGCCCCCCTTGCTGCTGTGCAGCCCCCAGGGAAGAGGCTCCTTGTGCCCCCAAAATCAAGTGGCCTGTGGTGCCTCTGTGCTGGCAGGGTGACAGATCCTGCCAGTAGCACTGGGGCTGGGTGGGATGGCACAGTCCCCATGGTTCAGAGACTTGTCCCCCACACTGCCTAATTTTCAAGCCAGTTAAAGCAGGCTGTTTATTTCTGCTGGCATCTAGCAAGGATCCTGAGGCCAACCCTGCTTCTGAAGGGTGCCTTGGGAGCTGGGGCCCCAGTTTTTCAAACATACTTATTAGACCCCAATGTCTTTATGCCCAGGGCCATTTGCTATACCATCCCCTGCCTGCAGCACACCCTCTCACCTGCCTTTGTTAGCACAGACAAGTTGCTGATGTGCCACTGAATTGGGGGACACAGGTTAGCCCCCAGCCTTTGCTCTGGGCTGGCTCCTACTGGTGCCCAGACTTTCTGTGTGCTCCTTGGGAGACGATTTGGGGGGAAGTAGGAGCAGCAGCTCTGGAGCTGCCTGGATCTGACGCTGTGTTCTCCCTTGCCTGCAGGACAGCAGCAAGCCTTACCACCCGGAGCTGTCCCGCAGCCCCCAGAGCCTCAGCGACACCGGCTACTCCTCCGACGGCATCTCCAGCTCACAGAGCGAGATCACCGGCCTGGTGCAGCAGGAGGAGGAGAAGTTGAGCAGCACTGGGCTGGCCGGGCAGAGCCCCCCCAGCCCCTCCGAGCTCACCAAGCTGGAGAGCAGCATGCGGCCTCTCCTGGAAGGCCGGGGCGCACCCACAGAGTCCCCTGAGCGCAGCAAGAGCCGCAAAGAGCCACAGGAGGACCAGCGGCAACAGCAGCGGCCACGGTACCTCTCCATCACCCCTGAAGCCTTTGACTCAGATGAGGAGCTGGAGGACATCCTGGAGGAGGATGAGGAGTGGGAGAACCAGCGGGAGCGTCGGGAGAGTGCCGAGTCCTCAGATGAGTTTGGCAGCAAGCTGCGGCATGACTATGTGGAGGACAGCAGTGAGGGGGGCTTCTCCCCAGTGCCCCCCAGGAGCAAGGGCCAGGAGGCAGAGGTGACCGATGAGGAGTTCATGCGGAGACAGATCCTGGAGATGAGTGCTGAGGAGGACAACCTCGAGGAGGAGGAGGAAGGCTATGGGCGCACCAAGTACAGCATCCCCAAAGCTGGGCAGAAGACCGAGGCAGAGAAGGGCAAAGAGCCAGCGTCAGCCAAGCGGCGCCTGCCACATGGTGCCAGCAGCATGTACACTGAGGAGAGCAAGGAGGTGGAGGCAGTGGAGGGTGATGACTTGAGCACGGCTCAGGGTGGGCTGCGGCGATTCAAGACCATCGAGCTGAACAGCACAACTGGCTATGGCCGGGAGATGGAGATTGGCCAGGAGCCAGATACCAGTGTGGACCGGGAGCCCGAGCTGGAGATGGAGAGCCTGACAGGCTCCCCCGAGGAGCGCTCACGGGGCGAGTACTCCTCCACCCTGCCAGCCACAACGCCCAGCTACACCTCAGGCACCTCACCCACCTCCATCTCCTCGCTGGAGGAGGATAGCGACAGCAGCCCCAGCCGCCGGCAGCGGCTGGAGGAGGTGAAGCAGCAGAGGAAAGCTCGGCATCGCTCACACGGCCCCTTGCTGCCCACCATTGAGGATTCATCTGAGGAGGAGGAGATGAGGGAGGAAGAGGAGCTCCTGCGGGAGCAGGAGAAGATGCGGGAGGTGGAGCAGCAGCGCATCCGGAGCACAGCACGCAAGACCAAGCGTGACAAGGAGGAGCTGAGGGCCCAGCGGAGGAGGGAGCGCTCCAAAACCCCCCCCAGCAATCTCTCCCCCATCGAGGATGCCTCCCCCACAGAGGAGCTGCGACAGGCGGCGGAGATGGAGGAGCTACACCGCTCCTCCTGCTCCGAGTACTCGCCTTCCATTGACTCAGAAGCAGAGAGCTTTGATGCTGTGGCCTCCAAGCTGTACAAGTCTGGCAGCGAATACAACCTGCCCACTTTTATGTCACTGTACTCCCCGACAGAAAAGGTGGAGAGTGGTGCCACCCAGCCCATCAGCAAGCCCCTGAAAAGCGCCGAGGAAGCCTATGAGGAGATGATGAGGAAGGCAGAGATGATGCAGAAGCAGCAGGTCCAGCAGGCACAGCCTGCCTCTTTCTACAGCAGCACCTACCAGCAGGCTGGCTACCGCAGTACTGAGGGCCAGAACGGCTTTGACTACCAGTATGGCGAGGAGTACCGGTACGACGGCAGCCTCACACGCCCCTCCCAGCCTGACTATCCCAGTGCCCTGCCAAAGGCAGGAGCGGTGTACGAGGAGATCCTGCAGACCTCTCAGAGCATCTCCAGGATGCACGAGTCCTCTTCCTTTGACCTGGTCCTCAAGCAGGGTGAGAAGGTGAAGGGGCAGGAGGAGGCGTACCAGGAGAAGCGCTTCCTCAATGCCGAGAGCGCCTACGCTGACCTGCTGAAGCAGAACGGTGGCCCACTCACCCCTGGCACAAGCCCCACGCAGCTCTCTGCTCCTGTCTCTTTTGCCAGCTCCAACAGCACCACCGGCAAGACTATTCCTGATGTCCGGGTCACTCAGCATTTTGCAAAAGAGGGACAAGACCTAGCCAAGCTCCAGAGTGCCCCAGCAGCACCCAGCCTAGTATCCAAGGCTACCACCACTCCTTATGCTTACAGCAAAGGCACCAGCACGGTGACAACGGCAGCAGGCAGCCCTGGGAGTGCGCTGCAGAGCTACAGCTCACCAAGCCCAGAGGCCCCATCCATAGCTGAGAGAAGCTACACTCCATCAAAGAGCACTGTCAGCTATGGCTCACAGACCGAGGACACCACCAGAACCAGGACAGTGGAGATTAGTGTGCAGACAGCCAGGGAGAAGATCCCAGCCGTGAGTGACAGCAAGCCCACACTGCCCAAGACATACACCTTCTTCAAGAGCTCCAGCCCTCCGCTCTCACCCACCTCACCCACACAGAGTCCCACCCGCACCACAAAGGCCACGGCAGAGTTTTCCACGCAGACACAGAGCCCAGTCCTCTCCTATGAGGGTCCTTCTGCTGCTGCTGCTAGCCCAGACACCACTTGCCCCATGGTGGCACAGGGGACGCAGACGCCGCACCAGGCGAGCTCACCACGCCTCACCCGGCAGGCCTCCTCACAGGACTCCCCCTTCATGGTGATCACACTGGCGGCCGATGCAGCCAGCCAAACCAAGCCAGTCAGCTCTGGCGCCTTGACATCTCCCACTTCATCCCCCACCAGGCCAAGCCGACAGCTGCTGGCACATGGTTACACCCAGACACGGGAGCCAGAGGAACCGACAGGTGCCTACATCAGGGCACAGCCAGTGAAGGACCACGCCCAGAAAGCACCTGCCGTGACTTCAGCCGCTGATGGCATCACAGGGCTGTACAGCTGGGGAGCACTCCCTGCAGAAAACATCTCCCTCTGCCGCATCTCCTCCATCCCTGGCACGTCCCGGGTGGAGCCAGGGCCCAAGGTGCCAAGCAGCAACGCTGTGGACTTACGGACCGCATTGAAGTCTGCTCCCATCATCATAACAGACCAAGGCATGGATCTCACCTCCTTGGCCACCGAGGCCAGGAAGTATTGCCTGACCCTGGACCACATCCCCAGCCGGCAGTCCACGGCCATCCAGCCCTTGATCATCAACCTCAATGCCCAGGAGCAGCCCCATGCCATCATTGCAGCAGCCAGCACTGCTGGCCTGGCCATCGCCTCTCCCATGATTCTCTCGCAGTCCAAGCAACCTGTAGTCTATGGAGACCCTTTCCAGACCCGTGTGGATTTTGGGCAGGGGGCTGGGAGCCCAGTGTGCTTGGCGCAGGCAAAGCAGGTGGAGCAGGGCGTCCAGACAGCCACTGTCAGAGGCAGTGGGGTGGCCAGTGGCAAGCCTGAGCCCACCGCTGCCCCCCAGACCAAGTTTGCAAGGTACGGCATGCCAGGCCAGATGGTGAAGAAGGATGTGCTCCTCACACAGACCAGTGGGGCACAAAATGCTAGCGGCCTCCCGCCGTCCTTTCCACCAGAGCCAGGATCGGAGGTGTACCGGGCAGTGCCAGTAGAGCTGAAGAGCCAGAGCCCTCTCCTTGCCCTGGGCGGCAAGAAATCCCAGGTGATGATGGTGCAGATGGAGGAGGCAGCGACTGGCCCAGTGACCAAAGTGCTGAAGGAGGATGTGCCAGCCAACGTCCTGGACCTCACGGGTGTGAAGCCGGAGAGCCAGGTGGCCTGCTGTGACATGGTCTACAAGTTCCCCTTTGGTGGCAGCTGCACGGGTGCTTTCAACCCCACCTCCAAGATGCCAGAGAAGAAAACCGGGGAGGCAGCAATGATGCCTGGTCGGAAAGCTAGTGGACCAATGTATGGCAGCAGAGATCCAGAGCTGCCAGAGACCTTCCCTTACCGGGAGCAGCCGGCCCCAGCACCTGCGCTCTACGAGGAGCAGAAGTTCTACCCAGCCAGCGCCTTCGGACGTCTCTACTCCTCCATGTCGGACACAAACCTCTCTGAAATCGGGATGAACTACTACCACACAAAGGGGGATCAGCCCTTCCCTGCCCCAGCAGGTGATGCCGCTGTGGACCTCAGCACCATGAAGCACTCCTACAGTGTGGGCTTTGCCGAGGGGGGTTACCTGGGCCAAGGGCTACAGTATGGCTCTTTTTCTGACCTCCGCCAACCGGGAGAGCTGCTGAGCCACCCCTTCCCCATGCGGAGGTACAACTCAGCCTCCAACATCTACTCCGACTACCGTTTCTCACACCGGGGAGACCTGGCCAGCTTCCAGGAGTCCAGCCTGGCCCACTACAGTGCCACCACGGCACGTGAGATCAGCCGCATGTGTGCTGCCCTCAACTCCATGGACCAGTACGGGGGCCGGCATGCCAACGGCCCTGATGTGCTGCCTTATGGCCCCAGCACCGGGCAGGGGGGCACAGGGGGGCTGGCAGCTCAGCAGCATGGCTCTGTACCCCCCAAACCCAGTGGGATGTACAACCCCACCTTCCCAGAGGGACGGCAAGGCCTCAGTAACCTGGCACAGTACAACGTTCCTGGTGTCCGCCTGGGTGCCATCCGGCAAATGCTTCCTTCCACTGCAACCGTGCGGGCTGCCGACGGCATGATCTACTCCACCATCAACACCCCGATCGCCTCCACGCTGCCCATCACCACCCAGCCGGCCTCGGTGCTGCGGCCCATGCTGCGTGGGCTATACAGACCCTATGGCCCAGGAGGTGTGGCAGCAGTCCCACTGGCCAGCTTGGCCAGGCTGCCAGTTGTCACCCCCCGTGTCCCACTTGCAGCGCAGGGCCTCTACCGCTTCCCGGCTCCAAGCCGGCCAGCCCCAGCAGCCTCGATGATGGAGACGCCCGTCTACCTGGGGAAGCCCGTCGCCAGCACAGCACCGGCAGCTGCGGGAGCAGCGGTGGGAACTGCTCCCGCTCCCAAAGCACCTGCTGCCCCCGCCGCACCTGCCAGTGGCCTGCAGAGAGCGGAGCCGCCACCAGCTGCCCCCTCTGCAGAGGCACCAGCAGCACCAGCAGCCCCCAAGGAGACTGGACCAGTGGCCACAGCGCCCAAGCCACCACTGGATGGAGCTCAGCGGGAGGAGCGGGAGCGGGAAGAGGAGCGTCAGCGCAAGCAGCAGGAGCATGTGCTGCAGCTGGAGCGGGAGCGTGTGGAGCTGGAGAAGCTGCGGCAGCTGCGGCTGCAGGAAGAGCTGGAGCGGGAGCGTGCAGAGCTGCAGCGGCACCGGGAGAAGGAGCAGCTGCTGGTGCAGCGGGAGCTGCAGGAGCTGCAGTGCATCAAGCAGCAGGTGCTGCAGCAGCAGCAGGAGGAGCGGCATGCACAGCTGGCGCTGCAACGGGAGCAGCTCGCCCAGCAGCGCCTTCAGCTCGAGCACATCCACCAGCTCCAGCACCAGCTGCAGCAGCAGCTGGAGGAGCAGAAGCGGCAGAAGACCATCTTCCCCACTCCCATGGAGCCCACTGCCCGCCCACCAGAGGGGCCTGCTGAGGCGCCACGGGTGCTGCCGCACAATGGGCAGGCATGGCCCCCACCAGGCCAGACACCCCCAGAGGGGCCCGCCGGTCCCCGCTACCCTGTGCCACAGCGGCCACTCAGCAGCTCGGCCTCGGATATGTCACTTCAAGTCGAGGAGTCCTGGGAGCCCAGCCGGGGCATCAAGAAGAGGAACTCGATGCCACGGCTGAGGGATGCCTATGAGAAGGAGACCTTTGCGGCACGGAAGATGGCAGACAGCAGTGTGCAGACGGATGAGGAGGACGGTGAGGAGCGGTACATGCTGTCGCGGCGGCGGCGGACGCGGCGCAGCGCTGACTGCAGCGTGCAGACGGATGAGGAGGACAGCGGGGAGTGGGAGCAGCCCGTGCGCCGCCGGCGCTCCAGGGCCTCACGGCACGCTGAGGCCAGCACGGAGGGCAAGACGGACGGGGCAACCCGCACAGCCAGCGTGGGTATCCAGACCATCAGCGACTGCTCGGTGCAGACAGAGCCTGACCAGCTCCTCCGCGTCTCCCCCTCCATTCACATCACCACCCATGACCCCCGAGTGGAGATCGTGAAGTACATCTCAGCCCCAGAGAAGACGCAGCGGGGTGAGAGCCTGGCCTGCCAGACAGAGCCAGAGCCAGCTCCCCAACCTGGTGTCGTGGTCCCCCAGCTGACAGTGCCCACCACCATCCCGCCCTACTCCACCAATCTCCAAATCGTGAGCACAGGCCCCCTGGACCCCCACACCGTCCGGCAGCAGACCCTGGGCAAGTTTGAGAAGAAAAAGCCAGATCCCCTGGAAATTGGTTACCAGTCCCATCTGCCGGCCGAATCCCTCTCCCAGCTGGTGACCCGCCAGCCACCCCGCTCTCCCCAGGTCCTCTACTCACCCGTCTCTCCCTTGTCCCCCCATCGCCTCCTGGAGTCCTCCTTTGCCACCAGCGAGCGGCTGAACAAGGCCCACGTCCCCCCACAGAAGCACTTCACCACCGACTTAGCCCAGCGCCAGCAGACGCTGCCACGCCCCATCAAGACCATGCAGCGCTCCCTGTCCGACCCCAAGCCCATCAGCCCCACCTCTGAGGAGGCCGGCAAGGACAGGTTCTCCCTCTACCAACACCCGCTGCTTCCCAGCTCACAGGTATGTCACCTCAGGGAACAACCTTACCCTCAGGGAACAGCCTCGGGAGGCACCTCGGGACATTTCAGTTTCATTAGTGCCGTGGTAATTAATATTTCAAAAGGCCAGCTCCCTGCAGCAGCTGATGGTAGCCAGCAGGCACAGACGTGCATGCCAATACTAGCAGCTGGAGGGAGGCCCTGGAGGTCCATTGGCTGCATAAGCCTGTCAGCAGGCAAGAGAAGCTGCAGGTTGGCAGCATCAGGGCTGTCTCCTGCTCCAGATGGGTCCCCCTTCTTTCTCAAGGAGCCACCACCATGCACGGCTCCATTTAAGGTTGTGGTGGTTCTTGCTCACACCTTTGCCCCCACACACTGTGGTTGCCTTGGACAGTCAAGTAGAAGTCCCAGGGCAATTCCTGGGGCAGCAGCACCCACTGGCAGTCCCCCGAGTCCCTCTGCCAAGTGCCCATGGACAGAAAGCATTTTTTTGCAGCAGAGCATGCACATGGCCAGCTCAGCGCTTGGCCGGCTGCCACCCCCGGTAATTACTCACGGAAAGCGCCCTGCCTGTTACTTCCATCCTATTTATTGCGTTTTTACATAAACGCCGCTTTCTCGCTGCATGGGGAACACGTGCACAGCGGGACGCCTCACCCCAGCCCTCAGGACACGGGAGGACCACTGCAATGCGTGGGGTGGGATGTGGGGGGACATCCACCTGCCCCCCTGACCAGATGTCCCTTGGCTTTGCAGGTGGGGGGGCTGCAGTCAAGCTCACTGGCACGCAAGGTGAAGCGGACACTGCCCAGCCCACCACCTGAGGAGCCCCACGTCCCCCTGGCAAGCCCAGCTGCCTCCCAGCTCTACCTGAGCAGCCTGGCTTCCAAGGCCACCGCGCCTGTCACCAAGGCCAGCCTGCTGAAGGAGCTGGACCGCGACCTGAGGCTGGTGGAACACGAGGCCACCAAGCTGCGGAAGAAGCAGGCGGAGCTGGACGAGGAGGAGAAGGAGATCGATGCAAAGCTGAAGTACCTGGAGCTGGGCATTACCCAGCGCAAGGAGTCGCTGCTGAAGGATCGTGTTGGTGGGCGGGACCACCCCTACCTGCGCTACCCCGGGGATCGCCGCGACTACCTGTCGGACAGCGAGCTGCACAGCCTGCGCCTCGCCGCCTACGACAGCGCCGGCCTGCGCCCTGCCGGGCACTACCCTGACTACACCGCCGCCGCCGCCGCCGCCGCCGCCGCCTCCTATGGCGCCTACCCGTACCCTGCCCCGCAGGGCCCCGCTGCCTTCCCTCCACCACGCCTGCAGCACCCCCAGTACCCCACAGCCAGCACCTCACAGGATGGCTTGCCGGCAGCTCCACTGCCCACCTTCACCTCGCCCGGTGGCTTCACGGCCCCCGGCACCGCATACCCGGAGCTGGGCACCCCGGCCCAGCCGGGCTTCCAGCCCCAAACCCCCTACCAAGCCCCGAGCGCCTTCGCTGGGGCAGCCACCGTGCCGGCGGCACAGCCCGCCCTCTACCAGAGCCCGGCAGAGCACCAGAAGCCGCGGCAAACCTCTCTAGCTGACCTAGAACAGAAGATCCCCACCAACTACGAGGTCATTGGTGCAGCCACCAGCTCCTCCGCCGTGCCTGATGTCACCTTCAGCACTGCACCAGTGAGCGGTGGCTACGAGCAGTACAAGGCACCTGAGACCCGGCCAGCTGAGAGAACCAGCACGGCACCGGGCCCCTCAGCCAGCTATTCTTCCGAGTCCCTCTACACCAGTCTGGAGCAGAACATCCCCCGTAATTATGTGATGATCGAGGACATCAGCGAGCTCACCAAGGAGAGTCCAGCAGTGGATGGGCAGAAAGCAGAGCCGGTGGGCACGAGCGCCGATAGCCGCCACAGCAGAGAGAAGAGTGATCTAGGGGACACCGAGGGCTCCAGCCGTCCCTGCTGCTACGCCAAAGCCGAGGAGGAGTCTGAGGAGGACATCTACGATCACCATGGCCCCGACCATCGTGGGAAGAACAGCTACTACCGGGGCACAGAAAGCAATGGCAGAGTGTCAGGAAGCTCCACCAGCTCGAGCTACTACTATGGGGACAGTGAGTACCGGCACTCCTCACGGATGGACAAGCACGGCTCTGGCACGCCGCTACCGAAGCATTCATCCAAGAACCTGGCACCCGCCGTCATCTCCTCCAAGCGCAGCAAGCACAGGAAGCAGGGCATGGAGCAGAAGATCTCCAAGTTCTCCCCCATTGAAGAAGCCAAAGATGTGGAGTCAGACCTGGCCTCCTACTCAACAACCACCTCGATTGGCAGCAGCAACGTGGCCTCCAGGGCCAAGAAGCTTCAGGATGAGATCACCTATGGCCTGAAGAAGAACGTCTACGAGCAGCAGAAGTACTACGGTGTCTCCAGTCGGGATCTGGTGGATGAGGAGGAGAGGGTCTACTCTTCCAGCAGCAGAACCCGCTCCTCTGGCTATGGGGTGGAAAAGTCCTCCAGCCGGGAGATGGGCGGCCGGAGCAAGTCCTATGAGCGGGAGAGCATGGAGCGCTCCCAGAAAGTCAGCTCCAAGCCCTCATCCCTCAGCATGAGCCAGAGCCGTGGGCGGGCACCCATGCGCTCGCAGCCCTCGGAGGAGGAGAGCCCCGTCAGCCCCGTGGGGAAGTCAATGGGGGGGTCACGCACTGTGGGAGGGCCGGGCCCCCAGTCAGCGGGAGATCCCTGCTCCCAGTTCTGCTCCAGCCACTCGTTGCCTGATGTGCAAAAGCACATCAAAGACGTGCCAAGGAGTCACTCGTACAAGCACGAGGAGGGCTACGGCATGGATGATGCCCATTGCGTTGTCTCAGACAGCGAAGGTAACGGCTCCCCATGGTGACCACCCCAGAGCATGGCACTTCCCCGGGGCATGCCCGTCCGCTCGTACGCAGAGACACTCTCACCGCCTCAGTTTGCTTGACACGTGCCTTCCTCCCCCTGCCCTGGGTGTTTGGTGTTAGCCGGTCCTACACGGTGCCCTGCTGCGCCGCATCCCATCCCCACCGGCACGTGCTGTCCCCTGCGCGCGTGCCTGCTGCTTGCCCCTCCCACTTCATTGCATGGCTTCTGCCCGCGCAGCCTCGAGCGAGAGATTGACTGTGGTTTGTTTTTGGTTTCCGAAGCCTATCATTTGGGTCAGGAGGAGACAGACTGGTTTGATAAGCCCAGGGAGGCGCGGGCAGAGAGGGTCAGGCACTACGGTGGCCACTCTTCCTCGCAGAAGAGACCCCCAGTTAAGCACACCTACCACGACTATGACGAGCCCCCCGAAGAAGACCCCTGGCAGCACGACGACTATCCCCAGCACCGCGAGCACCGGCACCACAGGGAGTATGATCGCCACGCCGGCTCCTCCCGGCACGCCAGCGACGAGCCTCCACGCCGCTCATCAAAGCAGCACCCACGAGAATCTGGCCGCCATGAGCCCCGTGGCCACGGGCCTTCAGCCGGCCCCAAGAAGGCGCAGCAGCCCGAGTCCCGCACGCCTTACGGCCCCAGCTCCGCCGATTATGCCCCATCATCCCGCCCTGCTGCTCACCACCACGGCACTGAGACCCCCAAGGCACAGAAACCTTCCCAGCCGCATGGGTCGGCCGCACCAGCGCCGAAGCAAGAGCCCCTCACACACCCACAGCAGCCAGCGGCCAGGCAGCAGCAGGCAGGGCAGCCGGCAGCACGGCAGCAGCCAGCGGCACGCCAGGCTGCCCAGCCAGCAAGCTCGGCACAGCCTGAGACCAGGGGCAGGACACAGGGACCCCCCTCATCCCGGCCAACACAGCAGCAGCCGGGGCCAGCCCAGGCAGCAGGGAAGGCACCAGCCACACTCCACGCACAGCCGGGCGGACACCCAGCACCGGCGGTAAGTACGGCCTCAGCTGTCCAGGCTACATCCTGACCCCACAGTTCTATGTGGAATCGGCATAGCTGACTGTGGCCAGGGGCTGGCAGGGGAAGGGTTGGGAATTGGAGTCATGGAGTTAAGTTTATCCCGCTCACACGCCCGCTACAGACACCCCTGGGTGCTGTGGAAGCTTCCATCCCCTTGAGGGGACCCAGGAGGGGACATCACTATGTCCTGGATCCCTTGCTGCCTCTTTCGGGGTTTTGGAGCAGTGTTTGGGGGTTTTGGTGTCACCTCCCAGCCTGGGCCACCCCCGGCAGATGCTCTACTGAGAGGGTGAGTGCTGAGAGCTGTTTTCCCCTTTCCAGGCAAAAGTGGAGCCAACAGACACATCCAAACCTGCAGCAAAAGTGCCACAGCAGCCAGGGAGAGCACCGTCAGCACAGCCCCTGGGAGCAGCAGGTCAGTGAGCCCCAGTGGCACTGTGCCATCGGGCACCCCAAAGCTCAGCTGAGCACCCCCAGCCAGGCCTGTTCCCTGCTAACAGCGGCTTCGTTTGTCCCCCAGCAGACAGCAAGGCTGGTCCAAGGGCGGCCGGGCCACGTGGTCCCACGGGCATGGCCACGGGGCAGCCCGGCGGGGAAGGAGAGAGCGTCTTCTCCAAAATCCTGCCAGGGGGGGCAGCAGAACAAGCAGGCAAACTGACTGAAGGTGAGGGCTGCTCCCGGGATTGGGACAGGGCGGTGATGTTCTTCTGCACCAAGACGGAGTCAGGCACCTTGGTGCAGCCAGTGGGAGGCAGTGCTCCCACAGTTTGGGGCCCAGGGTGACTATGCCATACTGACACCTGTCCTGGCTTCCCCACAGCGGTGTCAGCTTTCGGCAAGAAGTTCACTTCATTCTGGTGAGAGAACGGCACAAGGTGAGTGCAGCCAGCACCAGGCACTGTGCCATGGGCTCTCCCTGCCCCAGCTGTGCCTGATGCCTTCTTCCTCCCTTCCACTGCAGGAGTTTGGGAAGTGAGTGGAGATTTGAGTCGTTGCAGTGGAAAAACCTATGAAGAAGCCAATGAATTCAGCACGCGGCGCCAGACTCTGAGTATAACGGTGAGTGGACAGGGCACACCTCCACACAGGTCCCCTCTGCCGTGCCATCTTCTGAGGTTCCAAGCTGCACCACTGTCCCCGAGCATCTGCTGAGCCCTGCCTTGCCAAACTCCCAGCCTCTAGGCTGGAAAAGACCTAGCACGGTTCCATCCCCTTTGCAATGGGCCACTCATCCCCATCTTCATCCCCAGGTGCTGGCCCCAAGCCAAGGTGTGAAGGCTTGGCCTTGTTCCACAGTCTCGGCAGTGCTGGTGCAGACCCTGGGTTTCCAGGGAAGGGCTGGACAGTCCAGGCTCTGCTCCGGGAGCCCGTCCAGCGCGGGGGCGGGCGGAGGCGGCGGCAGCTGCTCCGCCGGCAGTACCTCTTGGCTCTCTGGGGCCCTTTAGCGCGGGCCAGCGCTGCCGCTCGGCGGGGTCCCTTCCGCGGGGAGGGGCAGCTCGGACTAACGCCTTTCTCTCTCTCTCTCTCTCTCTCTCTGTCTGTCTCTCGCAAGCTTTTGAAAGCAGGGCGATCCCTGGATGCTGGACCAAACGGCGGCCTCGCAGGGGCCCGGCGGACGCCCCGGGGCGGGTGCCCCCCACGCCTGGCGAGCAGCTCCGGCGCGGCACACGGCGAGCCCCGGCAGCTGCCCAGAGGGGATGGGCCTGGTCCGGACCGTCGGGTCAGGCCCCGTAGGTGGGCTGCGGCCCTTTCTCAAGATTATACGCAGAGTTGCTCCCTCTGAACCCCAGCTCTGGCCTCTTCATAGGTTTTTCCCCCCCGCGAGCCGAGGGCTGGGCGCCGTGGGCGCCGCTCCTCCTTCCCGACCCCACCCGCCCCACCGGGGCCGTCCCCGCGCCCCCTGCACTGCGGCCGCTCCCGGTCCCGCCGGGGAGCCCCGGAGCGCGTCAGCTAGGACCTAACACTGTTTCACTACCGAAATACGAGGCCATAGGACTCTGACAGGCGGCGCGGCCGGCTGGGCGCGTGTCCCGAAGCCATTGGAAGCATTGAAAGGGCCGCGCTCGCCCTCGCCACGCAGCCAGCGCGCCTGCCGCCGGGCACCCCTTTTCTTTCAAGAACAGCCTTAATCATCCCACTTTGATTTCTGTGATACCTCATCCGCACCGGGGGGTGGGGGGGGGGGGGGGGGGCACGGGGCGTCGTCAGGGGGGGTCCTTTTTTCTCGGTTTCTTTGGGTTCACTTACTTTTGGTTTCGGGGTTTTATTTTTCTAAAGTTTATACCAAATCCTCTTCCCTCTTTGCTTTGTGCGATGAGTTAGCACACGGGCTGTCGTCTGTAGAAGCAATAGAGTGCAGGAGGCTACAAAAGAGCACAAATCCCGTGGAACAAGATCAGGAGAGCTTTGCCTCCGGCAGTATCCTTCCTTTTACTGTGCAATCCAAGTCCTTCTCAAGCCATTTTGCGGGGACGGCCGGCGCAGAGGCCGGCGGCCAAAGCCCACTCGCCCTGCCCAGGAGGGGATTCCCAGTGGGGGAGGCAGCCCGAGGAGGGGGCTCGCCCGCGCCCCGCCGCCTCCCCGCGCTGGCAGCGCCCCGCCGACACCCCCACGGCGGGGGGCAGCCGCCCGCTCACCCGCCTGATGTTCTATGCAACGAAATAACACGACTCCAGAACAAGACCTGTGAATAGCTAATCAGTTCAATGTCGCGCCTAAGGGTTCCATCGCAAAGCGTGCCGCCGAGCGACCCGAGAACTATTCTGTACCGACCACCCGTGCATATGAATTCGTGGCATGTTCGACCCACGGAGGGCCACTTTGCCAAAGGGCAGCCCTAGCGCCCGTGACCGTCTGTCCCGTCGTAGAGCATGGCTTGCTACTTCTCTGCACGGTTCCACCCGCCTTTCAGTGCTTGCTGTTCTTTGCCTGGACTTTTCTTATTTTCTTCTCCATCAGTCCATCGCTGTACTGAAAGCTCTTAGCAGATTTATGCACTTGTGATCGAGGACCCGGCTGCCGCGGGAAGCCCACGCTTTGTGGCAGATCCCTCGCCGGCAGCTCTGCCGGTGCCCAAGGCTGGGGACAGGCCGGCGGCTGTGAGACGGGGATCCCGGGGGCAGCCCCAGGGAGGAGAGCCCCGGCCCGGCGCACAGCCGCCGCCTCTCCCCGCCGATGACAAGTGCAGAGCCTGAGGGTGCCTCCCGCCGGCCGCCGGCCCCGCCACTCCTCGCGCTGTAAATACTTGTACAGTGTGTAAATCGCACGCGGGACCGAGACCCCCGCCGGGGCCAATCTCGCCGCCCGAGCACATCCGCCACCTTGCCTTCGTGCCTGCCGGGACCGGGGGCACGCAGCCCCCCCCGCCGGGCCGGGTCCCCAGCCCGAGTTGTGGCAATCTGCTGGACAGGGTGGGGGGCCGGGGGGGCTGCAAAGACCGAGGGCCGAGCGCGGCTGGGCGCCCTTTCCAGCGGTGAGTGCGATGCCGGGTGCGCTTCCTCTGAACATTGTGACGGTGTGCGTGTCTGCTGTGCTCTGTGCCACCCGTAGTGACCCCCGTACCGTGCCGTACCGTGCCGTACCGTGCCGTACCACCCCCGCCGCTGTGTCGTGACTCCCTCCCAGAAGCTGCCCCCTCACCAGGTGTTTCTGTGGGAACAGAATAAAAAGGACTTGACACAAACCACGGACTGGCCCCGATTCTTGCCTGCCTTCAGTGTGGGGGGTGAGGGATCAGGACCCCTGCCATGGTGGGGGTGGCTGGAATGGGTCTGGTTGTCACCAAGCACTGTTGAGCTCTGCCACTCACGCCTGGGCTGCAGGGACAGGGGGTTCCTGTGGGCATCAAGGACCCGATCCAACCTGCCGGGCCAGGCTGCTGGGTCCGGTGGGCTCCCAAGGGCCCAATCCCTTTGGCAGGGCTGCTGTGGGCACCAGTGACTCAACCCCACCCCCTTGACCAGGCTGCTCAGTCCCACGGGCCCTCAATGGCCCGATACCCCCCCGGCCAGGCTGCTTGGTCGGGGATCCCTGTGCCCCTCAAGGGCCCGTTCCCCCAGGTCCTGGGCATGGAGCCCCTGTTCTGCAGCCACCTGGTGGGTAAACCACCCCGGAGCGATCCAGATGCTGCGGGGCCGCGGCCTGTCCCCCGGCTGCGGCCTCAGAGGGGCCCCGCGGGTGATCCGGTGGCTGGGGGCGGCTGCCGGGACACGGCGGGGGCGCGGGGGCCCCGGTGCCTGCGGTTGCAGTGCCGCCCGCGCCCACCGGGGGGCGCATTAAAGCGGGAGGTGGCCCGAGCGCCGCAGCCAATGGGAGGTGCCGGAGGCCCCGCCCCATCCCGGAAGTGCTGGCGCTGGCCGCGCCCCCCGCCGCGAGGACATGGAGCCGCCGGTGAGGGGCTGGGGCGGGAGTGACGTCAGAGCTCCGGGACCCCCCCTCCCCCCCCCCCGCGCCCTTCGGTCCCGCTGCCCCCTCCCTGTCCCTCCCTCGGGAGTCCCCGTCCGCACTGCCCCCCCGCCCCGCCAGCCCGGCACCCCCCGACCCCGCTGACTCTCCGGCTCGGTAACACCCCGGGAAATGCCCCGGTACCCTTCTAATCCCCCCACAGACCCCAGTTGCTGCAGGACCTTCCTAGGAGCCCCTTGTACCCCAGGACCTGCACCCAGTATCGTGGTATCCACTGGTACCCCAGCATCCGTCCCAGTACCCTCCTGATCCCGGCTATGCACCGCAGAATCTGCTCTTCAGTGCTCTCCTGGTGCCTGGCGCCCCAGTAGTGTCCTGGCTCTGCACCCCCAGTACTGCCCCAGTCCTGCACTAACCCCTCTACCCTCCTGCCTCCATGTACTCCAGCTCTTTACCCACAAGCCCTGCCCCCCGTACCCCCCAAATTCCCCCCCGTCTATACTGGTGCTCCAGTAAGTGTCCCTGTGCCCCATCACTCCCCGGGCTGTGCCCCCCACCCCTCGCCCTACACGTCCCCACCCCTCCAGCCTCCCCGGCGTGTCCCGCAGGTACAGCCACGTGCGGAGGAGCTGTCGGAGCTGTACCGAGAGCTGAGCCAGCAACCGGGGCTCAGCACCGCCTGCCTCGGCCCCGACCTCACCACCCAGTACGGGGGCAAATACTGCAGCCTCTACACTGGTACGGGGATGGGGAGGATCGGGGCGGGGGGTGGGTCTGTGCAGTCCCTGCCTACCTGGCGGGGACGCGGTTGGTGTCCTCACCCTGCTCCCCACAGAGTGGTCACAGCGGGACCTGGCACGGGCTGAGAACGTCAAGTTCTGCCGTCA
The DNA here is from genome assembly GCA_017589585.1 of Phylloscopus whistleri. Taxonomy (NCBI): domain Eukaryota; kingdom Metazoa; phylum Chordata; class Aves; order Passeriformes; family Phylloscopidae; genus Phylloscopus; species Phylloscopus whistleri. Next base: position 4,158,020 of record JADMLD010000682.1, on the reverse strand, counting down.
GTACCTCATCTTCCACGATGGAGCCTCCATTGTCTACTCGGGGCCCGCTGGCACCTGCTCTGAGATCAAGGACGAGTAAGTGCCATCCTGCTCCCCACACGGGATCCCTCGGGGTAGTGATAAGTGGGGGGCTGATGGGCACTCACCCACTCACCCACAGGCTGCTGAGCCGTGAGTCCCCCAGTGGGATGCTGAAGGCCGTCCTGCGCAAGGTCCCTGGCAAGGAGAAGGAGAAGGAGAAGCAGTTCCTGGAAGTGAGAAGGGGTCTGGGGGAAAATGGATATTCACTGGGGCTCAGGGCTGGAAGCACACTGTGTCTGGGGACCACCCTGGCATCTCTGCCCCCAGGTCTGGGATCAGAACCGAAAGGTGAAGAGCATTGACCTGACAGCGCTGGACAAGCATGGCAGCGTCTACGATGATGGTGAGGGGCTGGGGGATGCCAGGGAATGTGGGATTCCAGGGGACAGGGTGACCAGTGCTGACCTGCCCCTGCAGACCAGTTTGGGTGCCTTGCCTGGTCTCACTCGGAGACCCACCTGCTTTATGTGGCGGAGAAGAAGCGTCCCAAGGCCGAGTCCTTCTTCCAGAGCAAAGTCCCCGAGCTGGGCAGCTCTGACGAGGACACGGGGCACCCCAAGAAGGAGGATGCACCCATCAAGGTGGGGTGTCCCCATCCTGGGTCAGCTGGGGGCTGGCTGTGTGGCTGTGGGGCTGACCAGGCTGTGCCACAGGGTGAGCAGTTCGTGTACCACGAGGACTGGGGGGAGACGCTGAGCACCCGCAGTGTGCCCGTCCTCTGCATCCTGGACATCGAGGGCAACAGCATCTCGGTGCTGGAGGGCATCCCAGAGCACCTCTCTCCTGGCCAGGTCAGGATGGGGAGCTGCAGGGAACCAGAGAAGGGAGGTTTTGGGGGCCAGCAGCATTTTGAACTGCTTATCTCCCCTCTCCCCACAGGCCTTCTGGTCCCCTGAGGACACCGGTGTGGTGTTTGTGGGCTGGTGGCACGACCCCTTCCGCCTGGGGCTGCGGCACTGCACGAACCGCCGGTGAGTCCCCACAGGGCACCCCACAGCCCAGCCCTGCTGGTAGGACCCTGCAGGACACCCACCCCACAGCCTGGCCCCCCGACCCCGCTCTGACACCCCTCTGTGCTGGCAGGTCAGCGCTATTCTACGTGGACCTGACGGGCGGGAGATGCGGTAAGCAGTGCTCGCCCTGATCCTGCCGGTGCCCTGGCTCCCCTGCAGCCCCTCACCATCCCCTCGTGCCCATGCAGAGCTGCTCTCTGAGGACACCAGGGCCGTGTGGTCACCGCGACTCAGCCCCGATGGCTGCCGCATCGTCTACCTGGAGAACAATGTCCTGGGCCCCCACCAGCAGTGCAGCCAGCTCCGCATGGTGAGCAGCACCGGGGGGACACTGGCAGGCACCAGGGAGGTGCCAGGGTGCCCATGCTAGGGTGGGGCTGGCAGGAGGGCAGTGGTGTCCCCTCCTTGGGCTGCAGTGGGGGCAGGCAAGCTGGAGACCCTGCAAAACTTACCCTATGCCATGTATCCTGCAGTACGACTGGTACACCAAACACACCAGCACAGTCTTGGAGGCTGTGCCACGGCAAGCATGGGGTGAGTACAGCTCTGGGGGTGTTGAGGGGGACTGAGGGGAGTGCTGAGTGCCACCACTCTTGTCACAGGTGCCTTCCCGGGAATCTACTGTGGCACACTGCCAGGGATGTGCTGGGCGGCCGACAGCCGCAGGATCCTGCTGGACACAGCCCAGCGCAGCCAGCAGGTGAGGGTGTGGTGAGGGACACAAGGGGGCCCTGGCTGGGTCAGGGCTCCACTGGACTCTGCTCTCATGCCCCTAGGATGTGTTCGTGGTGGACACGGCAACAGGCACCACGACTTCGCTGACAGCTGGTGAGTGACAGGCCAATGGGGCCATGCTGGTGCCAGGGGTGGGGAGAGGGTCACACCTGCAGGTCTGACCCCCTCCTCCCCAGATTCCCCCCAGGGAAGCTGGTCTGTCCTCACCATCGACCGAGACCTCTTGGTGGCCAGGTTCTCCACCCCTAGCTGCCCCCCCATGTTGGTAAAGTCACATCCCCAGTACCCGCCAGCCCCTTGGCAAGGGCACTGTCACCTCTCCCCAGTGCCCACCAGCCCCTTGGCATGGGCACTGACCCCTCTCCCTGCACAGAAAGTGGCCGTCCTGCCCGCTGCCGGCCGTGAGGCACAGACACAGTGGATCTGCCTGCAGGACGCAACCCCCGTGCCCGGCATCAGCTGGGGCATCCGCACCCTGCAGCCCCCACCAGAGCAGGAGCATCTCCAGTACGGTGAGTGCCCAGGGTGGGGCCAGGCTGTGCTCCACCATCCTTTGCTGCTTCCTGACACCCCCCTCCCTGCCTCCACAGCGGGCCTGGACTTTGATGCTATCCTGATGCGCCCAAGTGAGGGTCCCACTGCCCAGAAGCCCCCCTTGGTTGTGATGCCCCATGGTAAGAGCTTGTCCCCACCCCACTGTACCCCAGCCAAGCAGTGTCACCCCCCGCTTTGTTTTTGCCGTTTGCAGGGGGTCCTCACTCCGTCTTCACAGCCGGGTGGATGCTGTACCCGGCGGCACTGTGCCGTGTGGGTTTTGCCGTGCTGCTGGGTGAGTGACACAAGGGTTCTGGGTGATCAGCACCCATGGAGGGGCCGGGGGGCTGGGGCACAAAGAGGAAGGGCTCTGACGCTGCTCCCCACACAGTGAATTACCGTGGCTCGCTGGGCTTTGGCCAGGACAGCGTGGCCTCCCTGCCAGGCAATGTGGGCACACAGGACGTACGTGATGTGCAGGTATGGCCTGGCACATGGTCCTGGGGCACCTTGTGCTCCTGCAGGTGCCCTGAGCAGGGGACGTGGGGCTGCCTGCTCAGTAGGTGTTCCCCATGGTGGCAGTTCTGCGTGGAGCGGGTGCTGCAGGAGGAGATGCTGGATGCCAGCCGGGTGGCACTGGTTGGCGGCTCGCATGGGGGCTTCTTGGCATGCCACCTCATCGGGCAGTTCCCTGACACCTACCACGCCTGCGTGGTCCGCAACCCCGTGGTGAACATTGCCTCCATGGTGGCCACCACCGACATCCCGGATTGGTGAGTACTCCTGCCCCCAGCTTCCCAAGCTCCTTGCCATCCCGGCCACACACATGCCCCCAACTCTCTTGCCCACAGGTGCCTGACAGAGACAGGACTGCCCTACAAACCTGATGCCCTGCCAGACCCAGCCCAGTGGACAGAGATGCTGCACAAGTCACCCATACGCTATGTGGACCAGGTATGTCACTGTCCCCGTCCCTGTCCCCAACAGCAGTGCCTGTGCTGAGGCTGTGCTGCTCCTGCAGGTCCGTGCACCCGTACTGCTGATGCTGGGGGAGGACGACCGGCGTGTGCCCCCCAAGCAGGGTCTGGAGTATTACCGTGCCCTCAAGGCCCGCGGGGTGCCCACACGGTGAGTGGGCTGCTGGGGGCTCGAGCTGTGGGGTACAGACACAGCACTAATCCCTATTTCCCCTCCAGGCTGCTCTGGTACCCAGGGAACAACCACGCGCTGGCTGGCATCGAAGCCGAAGCTGATGGTTTCATGAACATGGCGCTATGGCTGCTCAAGCACCTGCAGTGCTAAGGATGCCGAGCCCTGCTGCTGACCCCCAATAAACAATGTAGTTCAGCACCCCAGTGTCTCTAGTGGTAGTGCTGGTACCGGTGTCCTCTACACTCTTGGGCCCCCAGGAGCTGGTGGCCAGTGGCCCTTTCAACTGGCTGGCTGTGCCGCCGGGCACGGGCCATGGGAAGGGTGGCCCCTGCCTGGCCATGTGGGGCAGCGGGGAGCGGCTGCAGGGCTGGCACCGGCCGGGGCGCTGGCGCCGGGCTGCTCCCGCCTGCTTTGGCAGGCGTCCCACTGCGGGCGGCAGGCACCGGCAACTCAGCCCGGCCCGGCAGAGAACAGCCCCATGGCCACAGGGACCGAGAAGGGTGTGCAGGTGGGCAAGGGGGCTCAGGGGAACTGTGTGGGTGCGCACAGCCCCGTTTCGGGCGGTGGGCACGGGCAGGGGGGTGAGCTTACCCCCGTCCAGCACGCCCCTTCCCTCATCCAGGCGGCCCGCGGCCCCGCTGCCTGCTACCGAGAGCTGAGCCGGTTCCCTGCCGTCACCCGTGCCACCCTCAGGACCGCGGGGGGGGGCCAGACCTTCCTGCTCTACACCGGTGAGTGGCGGGCTCGGCCACCCCCGCGCCTCTGGCCCGCGGCAGCCGTGTGGGCGCTGACGGCTCCGTCCCTCAGAGTGCAGCCGCCCCGACCCGGCCCGCCGGCGGCTCCTGCGCTTCGACCGCCACTACAGCCTGAGGCGCACAGCCAGCCAGGGCCTGGCCGTCAGCCGGGCCGCGCTCAGCGCCGAGATCCACAACCAGTACGGCACGGGCGGGCTGCGGGATGGGCCGCTGTGCCTGTGGCACGGCCGGTGCCTGTGGTGCTCCCAGTGCCCGCGGCGGGGCCGCTGCCCACAGCGCTTGGCCCGCCGCAGCCTCCGTCCCTCCCGCCCTCAGGCTCCTCAGCCAGGACTCGCCCACGGGGCAGCGCCGCGCCGTGCTCAAACGCTGCCCGCGGCAGGGCCACGAGCTGCTGGAGGTAATGCGGCCGGAGTGCCCCGGTCACTCACCGGGGTGTCTGGGGTGCCAGGGCAGGGTGGTGGGAACCGTGTACACGGTGTGCCGGTGCTGACGCCCGTTCCCCCAGGTGTGGGACAGTGGGGGATGCAGCCACAGCGTGGATCTCACGGCGCTGGGGAAACATGGAGACGTCTACACGGAGGGTAGGGCCCCTTCCCTATGGTCGCTGCGCACAGCAGGGGTGAGGTTGTCATGGCCACCAGCCCTGGTGGCTACCTGGTGCCCAGCTGTGCCTATGCCAGGCTGGGCTTTGGCACACTCCTGCCATGCCAGGGCCCTTTGCCTGCCTGACCTGGTCACACTCGGAGACACGGCTCCTCTATGTGGCTGAGAAGAACCGGCCCAAACGACAGCCACCCTGCCCCTGGGATGTGCCAGGAGCCGCCTGGCCGGCAGCAGAGGATGAGGACGAGGAGGTAGGTGCCCTGTGAGTGTGTTCAGTGCACCTCCAAGCATGCCATGCGCACTGTGAACGTGGCACCTGCCCTTTGGGCACACCCTGCAGCCCCTGAACATGCTGTGCACCCCATGAGTGTGCCATACATCCCATGAGTGTGTCATGGACAGAGCTCCATGCCTGTGGCCACTGGCCATGGGGCTGACCAAGCTGTGCCACAGGACAAGCAGTTTGTGTATCACGAGGACTGGGGGGAGGCCCTGAGCACACGCAGCGTGCCCATCCTCTGTGTCCTGGACCTGGAGAGCCTCAGCCTGTCAGTGCTGGAGGGAGTCCCAGAGCACCTTTCTCCTGGCCAGGTCAGGATGGGGTGCAGGGAGTGCCCCAGGGGACCGATCCTGGGGCTGTGGGATGAGCCTGACTGTCACACAGGCCCTGTGGTCCCCGGATGACCATGGTGTGGTGTTTGTGGGCTGGTGGCACAAACCTTTCCGCCTGGGTCTGAATGCCTGCTCCAACAGGAGGTGGGTCCCAGCCAGCAACCAGCACTGTGCCAGGATACCCCTGCAGTATCAGCACAGTGAGGGTCCAACCTGACCCACTCTTTCCTCCCAGGTCAGGGATTTTCCACTTGGACCTGGCCAGCGGGTGCTGCGGTGAGCGCTGGGGCCCTGGGGGGTGCCCTGGAGGTCCCTGGGATGCTGACCCTTTGCTGCCCACAGAGCTGCTGTCAGCAGAGAATGCTTCTGTCTGCTCCCCACGGCTGAGCCCTGATGGCCAGCGCCTGCTCTACCTGGAGGGGGTTGTGGGGGGGCCCCACCGGCAGTGTCTGCGCCTGTGCATGGTGAGTTGGGCCACACGGGCACCAGCCACGGCTGTGCCACCTTGTGCTGCCAGCACAGGGCCCAGCCCACCTGTCACAGCCTCTCGCAGTGCCTGGCTGGGGTGGGGGTGGCCCTAAGCCTCTCTGCCTCAGTTTCCCCTGGCATGGGTCCATCCCTGAGCACTGGCTCTCCCCAGCTCACCTGGCAGACAAGGCAGATGGTGACGGTGGTCGATGTGGTGCAGGAGCCCACAGAGGGTGAGCAAGGCACGGTGGGCAGAGCTGGGTTCTGATGGGGGGCACCACCCCCTGCCAGGTGCCCATGACCCCGGCTCACTAAGCCCAGTGCTCTGCCCCACCCGCAGCCTTTGCCGGGCTCTACGCAGAGGTGCTGCCACCACGGTGCTGGGCAGCTGACAGCCGGCGAGCCGTGCTGGGCACGCCTCAGCGCAGCCGCACGGTGAGTCCTGGGCATGGCAGGGCCAGGGATGTCACCCACACAGCCCATGGTGACACCACTGCCTGTGCTCTGCGCCCTCACAGGACCTGCTGCTCGTGGATACGGAGGCGTCCACTGTCACCAACCTGACAGCAGGTACGTGGCATCGGTCACCCATGGTGCTCTAGTGAGCAGATGTGATCACCAACATGTGTTCTGTCCCCAGGGTCACCTGAAGGGTGCTGGGAGCTGCTCACTCTCCAGTGGGACCTGCTGGTGGCCACCTGCTCAGCCCCCCACCATCCCCCCAGCCTGGTGAGCAGTGCCCTGGCACTGTGTGGCACAGTGGGATATGGCACAGCAATGTGCAGCCAGGCACAGCACAGTGTGGCACACAAGCCATGGTGGGGTGTGGTGTGGGGAGGCATACTGTGGTATGGCACAGCCAGATCCAATATGACACAGCCTTGGCGTGGCACAGCCTTGTCACGGCACAGCCCCAGTGTCACCCATTGCCTGTGCCCAGGTGGTGGCTGTGCTGCCTCCAGCAGGCCAGGAGTTGCCTCTTGCCTGGGTGCCAGTGGAGGACACCCCAACAGTGCCTGGAGTCACCTGGAAGACTCTGACAGTACAGCCACCCTGCAGTGGGCAGGGCCCCGCTGCACAGGGTGAGCCCCTGGGGGCCCCTGCTGCACCTCGGTGCTGCCTGGGTGCCAGGGACCCTTGGGAGTGGGGGGTGGGCAGGGTGCTGGGTGCCCAGGCTGGTGGCTGCTGAGTGGGATTCGTTCCCTGGTGCAGACACCCAGGCTTTTGAGGCCCTGCTGCTGAGCCCCTCAGATGGCACACCACCGCACCCCCTTGTTGTGTGCCCCCATGGTGAGTGAGGGGACAGTGGGGACACCCTGGCAGTGCTGGTGGCACCCCCAGTGATGCCCATGCCGGCCCCAGGTGGCCCCCATGCCGTCTTCGATGCCCGCTGGCGTCCGAGCATGGCAGCGCTGTGCCAGCTGGGCTTTGCTGTGCTCCTGGGTGAGTGCTGGGGAGCTTGGGGACATGTGGCCCTGTGTCCCAGGGGAGACATGGCACCCACGGCCCTCTCTCCTCAGTGAACTACCGTGGCTCGCTGGGCTTCGGCCAGGCCAGCATCAGCTCCCTGCTTTCCCATGTGGGTGAGCAGGATGTGGCAGACACCCAGGTGAGGAGTGCTGGGCTGGGGGTGCTTGGGGGGATGCTGCTGGGAGGATGCTGATGTTTGTGTGCCGATGGTGGGTGCCCCATGGGTGAAGCTGGCAGTGGAGCAGGCACTGCACAGAGAGCCCCTGGACCCACACCGCCTGGGCCTGCTGGCTGGTTCCCATGGAGCCTTCATCGCCCTCCACCTCCTCACCCGTGAGCCTGAGCGTTACCAAGCCTGTGCCCTGCGCAGCCCTGTCTCCAACCTGCCTGCCCTGCTGGGCACCTCTGACATCCCTGACTGGTGAGTACCACCCTCCATCCAGTGCCACGCCATGCCACATCCCTGTGACACCTACCAGTGTCTCTGTGCCACAGGCGCTACACCTCCCTGGGGCTGCCCTACTCCTTTGAGCGGGTGCCAGGTGCTGAGGAGGTGGCCACCATGCTACTGCGCTCGCCCATCTCCCAGGCAGCCCAGGTAAGGCAGGGTCAGGATGGGTGTGGGGTGCCAGGTGTGGGGTGTCAGACACCCACGGAGGGCACTGCTGCAGGTGCAGACACCGGTGTTGCTGTGCGTGGGTGCCCGGGACCGGCGCGTCAGCCCCACGCAGGCGCTGGAGCTGTACCGGGTGTTGCGGGCCAGGGGTGTGCCAGCACAGTGAGTGGGGTGCAGGTGGGAGCGGGGAGGGAGCTCTGGGGTGGTGGATGAGCATCTTCCCATCCTGTCCCTCCTCACAGGCTCTTGTGGTACCCAGAGGGTGGCCATGCACTGGCTGGTGTGGAGACAGAGGCCAGTGTCTTCAAGAACTGTGCCCACTGGCTTCTCCAGCACCTGGGGCAGCCCAGGCGGGATGGGACAGGCCGGCACAGCCCCTAGTGCCCGCACTGGTCCTGGGCTATGCCAGCCCCAGGGTGACTGCTGGCCCTGGGGAACCACACCAGGACCAGAGGCAGATGGAGTGAGCGTAGTCAGGGGCAGGGATGTGGGTTGGGGTTTGGTGTGAAATAAACGTGAGACCCTATGCAGTGCCAACCCCTGTGGCCAAGGCTGTGCCTTTATTGTGCAGTGGCGGCTGTGCCAGGCTGGGAATGCCAGCTCAACCCATCTTCATCACCTTGTAGATCCAGTCGACATAGAAGGAAACACGGATGAAGAGGGCAGGCTGGTCAGTGCGGGCACAGACACGGGAGGGGATGATCACCCCCTCCAGCACCCAGCAGTCAGCAGTGAGGCAAGCCAGTGGTCCGCCATAATCGCCCTGTGGCATGAAGAGAGCGGTGTCACCCTGGTGCCAGCACCTGCCGCCTCCCTGGGATGGGTGTCCCCAGCCCAGCTCACCTCGCAGGCACCCACGCCAGCACGCAGCGGGGCAGTGCACAGCTCGCTCTCCTTCAGGCGCCCACGCAGCGCCCTGTTGCACTCGCTGTGGGCCAGCACTGGCAGCCGTGCCACGTTCAGCACGCTGCCGTCTGCCGTGCCTGCGGGCAGAGAGCACGGGGCAGCGGGCATGGGATGCAGCATCGGGCATGCAGGGATACAGGGGAATGGCACGGGCAGGGGATGCCGTGGGCAGGGGATGGCATGGACAGGAGGATGTCACGGTAGTAGGATGTCATTGCAGGGGGATGTGGAAGGGAGAGGTGGAAGAGGGATGCCATGGACAGGGTGATGCCAGGGGCAAGGGATGCTGTAGGCAGGGGGATGCCATGGACATGGGGATGCTGTGAGCAGAGGGAATGGAATGGCATTGGCAGGGGCTGTATTGAACAGGGAGTCCCCCAGCAGGGGCTGCCCATGGCAGGTACCTCTGGTTTCTCCCCAGCCGGCAATCTCGCAGACAGTGCCCGCAGGTACAACGTAGCGCTCAGGGGGCAGGCAGATCAGGGCCACACGCCTGGTCAGAGCAGCTGGCCTGTAGCAAGAGTGGCAGTAGGACACGGTGCCAGCCTGGCCAGCAGTGGAGCATGGCAGAGGCCAAGGCATGGCCACTCACCTTGCCAGTTTCAGCATCACCAGCTGGGACTCAGAGGGGCCGCAGACAATCCGCACGATGGGGATGGTCTGTTGGTCAGGGTCCCCAGGGCCAGGGTCCTTGAAGAGTGTCCCCAGCTGCACCTCATATCCCGTCAGGTCGGCATCACTGTGGAACAGGGACATGAGGGCACAGGGGGGTCCCACCACCCCATGCCCCAGCCCCAGCATTACCAGGAGGAGAAACACTGGCGTGTGCTGATCACCCACTGCTCCTTCACCAGGGATCCCCCGCAGAAGTGCATGCCAGCCCTGTGGAGACAGGGGGTGAGCTCTGGGGGGGCACTGAGTACGTGGAAGTGCATGTGGGACACCCACTCACCGGTTGCGGATGCTGACAGTCCAGGGCGAGTTGCCAGGCTGGCCACCAACGATGCGCCCCTTCTGCTGCAGCCTCTCATCCCGCTGGCCACACTGCTCAAATGTCACTGTGTCTGTGGGCAGGGCAGGCATTAGCCGAGCCTGTACCACCAGCACCCACCCCAGGGTGTCCACCCAGGACCCTTGGGCCCCCACCTGCATTCTCCATGATGGAGGGCACTGTGCTGCCAGCTGCAGAGAGAAAACAGAGGGTGGTACTGACACAGGATCCAGCCACCCTGAGGGGACCAAAACTACCCTGTGTGTGGCCAGGGTCCCCTCTAGCTCTGCAGGGATGTGGGTAGGGGCTCACAACAGGGTTTGATGGCACAGTAGTCAAAGGGGGTACGGGGGTCCATGGTGTAGCACCAGGGGCCATGGCTGTCATGATCGGGATTGCGGCAGTAGTTCTCCTCCAGGTGTGCCTCAGGGTGGGTGGCAGGTGAGATCCTGCCAGGAGGCAGTCACGATCACTGTCACCATTCTCATCCTCATCTCCATCCCCATCCCAACCCCACCTCCGTCCCCATCCCTGTACCCACCACGCCCCCTCGCACACTCACTGGGGCACGTGGGGTGTCTGGGCAGCCCAGGGCTGGCAGGTGATTCCCTTGCGTGTCTTGCTGACGTGGCCATGGTAGTGCTCGCCGTGGCCATGGTAGCACTCTGGGGACAGGCAAGGAGGGCTGGCACCCCTCACAGGGGCACCAGGGTGGGCACCCAGGGCCAGGTGCCTGGCGTGGCTCACCTTGGGCATCCTGCTCATCAGGGCAGCGGCGGATGTGGAAGCAGAAGGCGATGCGGACAGTGGGGCGGGAACTGAAGCACCACGGTGCCTCTGATCCATCAGGGTTGCGGCAGTAGTTCTCCTGCAGGTCCCTGGAGGAGGGGCCACATGGTTGTCCTCCCTCAATCCCACACCCGTGGGTGCTGCCCACCACCACCCTCCTGGGGTGCAGAGCCATCCCCTTACTTGCACGGGTACTTCTCAGGCACGAAGTGGTGCTTATGGGGCACCTGGGAGTCCCAGCGCTGGCAGGGGATCCCTGACACGGTAACATTCACACGGCCACGGTAGCCTTCACCCTTGCCCCTGAAGCAGTTGTTGGTGATGTTGACAGGCCGTGGGCGTTTTTCTGCTTGTGTGGCCAGAGAGAGGGAAAGAGTAGCAGGGTCAGGGGTGGCACCCAAGGCCCTCAGGCCCAGCCGTGCATGATGCTGGCAGGGTCTTACTGCAGACTCGGATGCGGCAGTATTCACGCTCCCGCCCGGGGTCGGTGGTGTAGCACCAGGGCCGCTCGGAGCTGTCAGGGTTGCGGCAGTAGTTGTCATCCAGCCCCTTGTCAGGGTACCTGGGCCAGAGACAGGGAGCAGCAGTTGGGGTGGCACCATCACCCCAGCACATGGCACTCAGCCAGGGCACTGCACTGCTGGGGGCTGGGGGTTAATACTTGTTGGGGTGGTAGGGGTGCTTGTGTGGGTGCTGCAGGTCCCAGCGCTGGCACTCTGTCCCTGATTCGGTGTGGTCCACGGTGCCACGGTAGTCCTCCCCATTGCAGGTCATGCAGACAGCTGCCAACAACTGCAGGGCTTAGTGCGGGGGAAACATACAGCAGAGTGACCCTGGGATGTGGCACTCACCATCCTCACACTTCTTTATGCCGCAGCTCTGGTGTCGGACATTGGGATCAACAGTGTAACACCATGGGCCCCGCTTGTCCCGGTCAGGGTTTCGGCAGTAATTCTCCTCCAGCCCATTGCGAGGGGATGGCAGAAACCTGCTGGCAGCAGAATGGGTAGGAGAGCTGCCAGGAATCTTTTGTCCTGGAATGGGCACAGCCAGGATGATGCACTACTCCTTTCAGTGCCATTGCCCCTAAGGTGTCCCCATTGCTCCTGCGCTATCCCACACTCTTCCCTTCCCATTCCCCATTCCCCATTGCCCCATGCTGCCACGGGACAGCCAGGGACACGGGGGCACCTGTGGTCATGTGGTGTCGTGGCTTGCCAATGCTGGCAGCGCAGCCCCTTCTCCGTCGTGGCCCGTGTGCCGCGGTAGCTGGAGCCATCGCCCACAATGCAGTCCCGCAGGAAGTCTGAGCAGAGCCAGGCATCTCTTCAGAGCCCCAGGGCCGGGTCAGGGCACATGGACAATGAGGAGTCCTGTGCTGGTGGCCTGTGCCCAGTCTGTGGTGTCCCCATACCCACCCATGGCACCAGCCCACCTTTCTTCTGGTACAGGTCATAGCGGATGTTTTTCTGCAGCTGGATGCGGGGTGAGTGCTGGGTCCAGGGCAGCAGCTGGCACAATTGGCTCTGCTGGTCATGGTGGAAAGCCCTGGGGAGGCACAGTGGAAGTCTGGCATGGCACCGTGTGAGGCCAGAGCCTGTGGGGACCTGGGTCACACATGTGAGCACCCAGTATCCAAGTGCAGAGTGACCCAGGGTTGTGGCCCCTGCACTTCCACCTGCCCCGCGGTGGCACTGTGTCCTGCTCACCGGCAAGCCAGGCTAGTGGCACAGCGCTGGGCACACTGCTCCGCAGTGCCCTGCTCCGGCAGCGGTGGCGGTGGATCCGCGGGCACTGTCAGCAGCTCGGTGGCTCTCAGGCGCTGGAAGTCATTGAGGGGTGAGCGATGGCCTGGGGAGTGTAGCAAGATTTCAGAGTTCCCATGGGGGCACTAGCACTAGGACCCTGTGGAGCGTCAGATACCTGCCCCATGGAGCGGGATATCTCTGTCCCACAGAGCACGGGATCCGTGTCCCATGGAGGAGGGGAACCCTGTCCTATGGAGCATGGGAAGCACGTAATATGGAGCAGGGGATCCCTGTCCTACACACATGTTCTGACCCATGTGCCGTGCAGCAGGAGGATCCCTGCCCTACATCACCCGCTGCAGCTCCCTGCATCCGGCTGCCCCCCTCCGCCGTGGGACAGGGCATGGCCTGCAGGCTCCCGGGCCGGCCGCTGGCCCGGCCTTGGGTCTCGCACTGCCCCGCGCCCTCCAGCCCCACGGCGACCCAGCCCGGGGCCCTACCTGAGCCCAGAGCCGCGGCCAGGGCGAGCAGGACCCCCAGCACGGGCTGCATGGCGGCGGCCCCGCGTCCCCGGGCCGCTGGAGCTCCGGGACGGCCCCGAGCAAATATTTGTGGTCGGGCGCGGAGCCAGGTGGGGCCGCGGTCACCCCGCGGCGGGCACGCGTGGGGCGAGGCGGGGCCATGGCCGGGGGCGGGGCGTAGGCGGCGGGGCGGGGCCTGGTGGGGTGGGGCGGGGCCAGGCGGGGCCGGGGTCACCCCGGGGCGGACACGTGCGGGGTGGGGCGGGGCCTGAGCGGCGGGGCGGGTTCTGGCGGGGCCGGGGTCACCCCGCGGCGGACACGCAAGGGGCGTGGGTGGGGCCTGCGCACAGAGGGGGCGGGCCTGGAGCAGTGGGGACGGGTCCTGCGCCAGTGAGGCGGGGCTTGGGGGCGGGGAAGGGGGCGGGGCTGTGCGGCGGGCCCCGCGGGGGCGGGCGGGGTTCTGGGACGGGGCGTGGCCGCACGGGGCGGCTTGGCGGGGCGGGGCAGAGGGGGGCGTGGTCAGCGCTGTCGCCGGGCGCCAATTGGCCGCGGCGCGCTCGTGCAGCCGGTTGCCAGGCGCCGCGCGCGCGCGCGAGCCCCGCCCCCGGGTACGTGCCCGCGCGGGGTCGCGCTCGCGCCGCGCCGCCCGCTCGGTGCGTCGGGGCCGCGGAGCCGGCGGGAGCGGGGCCGGGCCCGGCGTGCACGGTGAGAGCGGGGACGGGGTAACCGCGACCGGCCGGAGCCTGGCTGCGGCGGCACCTGCCCGGCCGCCCTGCCCTTTGCGGCGGGGAGCGGGGCTGGCGGCAGCGGCGCGGCCTGGGCAGAGAGGCGGCGGGCCCGGGCCTGGCGGAGAGCGGGCGGCGGGGTGGCTTTCCCGGCGCGGCGCCGCCTCAGCTCGGCGCGCCCTCCGCGGCTGGCAGGGCCAACCCCGTGCCGCCTTTCCGCCGGGCCGCGCTCCCTCCGCGCCGCTTTCCCGCCGCCGCCCTCGGCCCTGGGTGGGCGCCGCGCCCGGGAGTACTCGGCGGGGCCGGGCGGGAGGCGGAGCGGGCCCGGGGCTGCAAGGGGCCCCGGGGCCTCAAGCGCCCGGGCCGGCCCGGGCTGTACCGGGTGAGCCTCGGGGCTTCGCCGGGAGCGGCCCAGGCGCTGTCGGTAGCGGCAGCCGGCTCTGGTTGTGACAAAACCCGTGTGGGCGTCCCGGGCTCTCCCCGCTCACCGGGACCGCCGTGGGAGCGCAGGTGGGTGTCTAGGTTGTGTGCTCCTCCGGGACAGGTGGCTGTCCCAGGCAGGGTGGCCGGGCAGACCCTCGGCTCCTCCTCTGTGGGGCTCCGTGGGCCCCGCCACTTCCCAGGGCTGACCTTGGCTCCGGGCACTGGGAGCGTGACTAACAGGAGAGGCTGTTCCGGGAGGGACAGACCGACAGGCAAACTTTATCTTCAGTCCCCAGTGCAGGTGACTAAAAGCAAATTAGTGGTTTTGCCGCCCAGAAATATGTAAATGCCAGATGTTCCTTGTGGTCTCCCTGGTTTCTTGGAAGCAACAGGCTGCAAAGTGGTTCGCTCAAGTTTCCAGTGCCCACCAAGTCAAAAGGCCTGGATTTACTGAGTTTTGCCACAGGTTTGAAGTTGGCAAATGTGTGTTTTTGGAGTATAACTAGGTCCTGCTGCTTAGGGGGAAGGTGTGGGCAGGGGGATGTGGGACCTGGCTGTTGGGATTGTGGTCACTCCCTGAGGTGGTATTTCTCCCTTGGTCCTGGAGCTTTGAGCTCCTAGGCTTGGGAAAAAAACACTGGCATTCACCTGTCCAAAATGAGATTAAAATCTTTTTGAGTTAAAAAACCAAGAATTTGCCTATTTTCTCTTAGCCCTTCCAGGCAGGAGCCTCTTTCTGCCACCCATTGCTGTTCCATGGTGGACTACTAATGCCTCTTGCCTTGCGAGTTCTGTTCTTAACAAAACGTGCTGTTTAACTTTCCAAACAGAATGCTGTCTCATCCCACCTTTAGTTTTACGGATTCCTGTCCTCACTTTAGGAGTTTCTAATTCTTAGGTTTCTTCACACAGTCTCTGCTGCTATACTGAGCATCCTAAACCACTTATTCATTCGTCCCGATGCTTGTCATTGCACTCTTCTTTCCTAAATATAGGGTAGTATGCCAACAGAAGGAGCTTGAGAGCAAGCTGAAGTGCTGGGAACACCGCTGTTTACTCAGAGGAGTAATCAGCAAAGCCTGGCTGATTCCAGGTCATGCCGACTCCTTGCTGCAGGAGTTCAGGCTCACTTCTTTGAGAGCTGGCACAAATGCTCCAATAACTGAGAGATGTTGCTGACAGCACCTGCTGGCTTAGACATACCCATTTCTTTAAGCATTGTGTAAATTGAGTAGTAAATTGTGCTCAATTGTTGGCATCAGACCTGAGGAATCAGTAAGAATTACGGGGCTGATAGCAGTAAAGGTGTTCTGCTCTCAGTGTAAACCAGTAAGTTTTGTACGTATGGGATTTGCTGACCCCAAGCACTTGTCTGCTTTTAGAAATGCTGGCACCCGTTGGTAACTTACACACTCTGTTCTCCTCGTCTCCCAGTGCCCGGAGTGCTGAGCTCGGCCGCTCTCGGAAGCGAAGAAGGATGAGCGGGACCCTTTGCCAGGTTCAGCCATGAAGCTCCTGGTCAGAGCTGGCCCAGCGCTCTAGGCATGACTTGTCTTCCACGGGCGGCTGCTCTGGAGGAATCCTGGCCTGCCTCATGGGCAGAGCCGTGCTCTGACAGCGAGGGGGTAGCGTTGGAGGGAGCCCTGCTGCGTCCTGGCTTATGTGAGCGTGCTGGCAGACAGGCCTGAGAGGTGCTTTGGGGCTCGGCACTAGAGACCAGCGGTCCTGCTGGGGGCCGAGGGAGAAGAGTGTGGTTGCAGCATCTAGATCCTGGGGGTGTTTTCATGCTTTAGTGTCTGCAGCACAGGTGTGAGGTGCAGTGTGTTGTCAGCTTAGCAGAGAAGGTGTGATGGTTCTGCCCTGGCAGGAGTGGTGTTGCTCACCAGCAAGGAATGGTGTCTCCTTGCCTTTTCCGTGTTCCTTGGAGAGATAAGGAGACAAATTGGCCTGGAGAGATAGCAGGGTACTGTGCCAGCCTGGGGAGGAACTTCAGCTGATGGCGTAAAGGTCTGCCTCTGTCAGCTATCTGAAAAGTTTTGTGGGGATGATTTTGGGTGGTTTGTGCCTTTTCTCCTGTTAGCTGAGGAATACTACTGAGGAGTTAAGTCTAGTGATGATTAATTTGAGTGAGAAAAATGCAAACGCTGAATTCTTCTTAGGCAAACAGGGGTCATGTAAATAAATGCCTCTGGCATTCTTTGTGGTGCTTGCAGACTGTCTACCAATTACTTCTGGTCTCTTGCTGAATCAGTGGGAGGCTGTTGCTCCTTGAGCTCCGAGTACTTTGGCGGTGATTTGGGTGAAATACAAATAAACACGATTGGATTGACCTAGTGTATCTGAGCTCTTGGTATGCTGAAAATGTTTGTTCTTAGGATGTTTGTGCAGTCTGGAGAGCTCTGTACCTTAAACCCAATTTGCAAAGGACTGTGACCGTGTTTAAGCTGTGAAAAATAAAATATCAGCCAGAAGAACCAGTGCTTTTAGAGCTTGTTCTGTGAGATTGAATTTGAGCAAACTCCTAAGGTGCTGCTGGATGGAAAGTTAATGTATTAACCTGTGTGAACACTCTAGGTAGGTGCACATCCTAGTCTGATGCCTTTTTCTATCTGTGTATCTCCCTATGCTTATCTGTTTACTGAAATCCTCTGGTTCAGCTTTTCTGGGATAAAATTTTAGCTTGCCAGCAAGAAAGATGGTTGTATATGTTTGATGTTACCAGTATTTGTCAGTGGATTTTTCACGAGCATCTGAACTGATCTGCTGATGCAGAAGGAGATGATCCAAGTCCCTCAGCCAGGCAGGCCCTCTCCCTGTGCAGTGCCTGAGCTGGTCACCTGGGGACCAGCAGAAGCTCTTGTGCCTGGTTTGTGAGCTGTTCTGGGTGAGTGAGGAGGAGATGATGGGGCAAGGTGAGTGGCATGGCTTCAACTGGAGTTGGGTGGGCAGCAGGGGCCTCCTGGTTTCCTGAAAGCCATGTCCTGCTCAAGGTCACCTCAGTGCTGGTGTTTTGGAGCCCTGAGGCACCCTAGGAGATTCCCTGCAATCTCTGACCATGGCAGCAGTGCAGCCTTGCAGGGTTCTTCCATGTCTGGGGTGTTGTCCTGGAACAATGTGGTGGGACTCAAGAGCTGAAGGGGGCTGCAGGGCTATCAAGCGCTCCCACATCTCCCTACTGTGGCCCTTGCATGTGTCTGGAGAGCTCACAGTGGCTCCCAAACCTCAATACAAATGGTGCTCACCTATGTGACCGTGGCTGTGTCACTGTCAGGCCATACCAGTGGCACCGTGCTTGTCCTGGTGTGAGGTAGCAGAGGGTTGGTTGTGTGGGAGGGCTGAGCTGGGTAAGCCTCGCTGCTTTTGGAGCAGAGAGGTCAGACCCCAGACATGCCATCCTGGTGCCTGCAGTCATCTTGGTCAGCTGACCTGTTTAGTCCCTGGGTTAACTTTCTGCAGTTTAGTAACCTGGATTGTCCATGGAAGGAGCTTGTAAATCCCCGACCAGGAGGAGTTTGTCAGCAGCCTGGCACTGCAGGGGGGAAAATAAGTGAAGTCCAGCCTGGGGGAGAAGGTGGGCATGGTCCCTGTGGTGGGTTAGATCAGAACAAGTGGTCACCTCAGCCACCCTCATGGTTTGATGTTCTTCAAAGGGCCTTCCTCTGCTTTCAGCTGTGCCCTCTTGCCTTCTCCCAGGGGCCAGCTGTAGTGCTGAGCTAATGGATTGACCAGTTGATTCTGCTGATTTGGAGTAAAGCTTGTGGCTTTTTCAGCTTGACCCTTTATTCACTTTGCAAGGCATTGCAAGGGAAGGGTGTTGGACCATCCTTGGAGGCAGGAAGCCATTGGATCAGCAGAGCTCTCCCTTTGTAATGGTGCTCTTGGCCATAACAGATATTTACTTTTTCAGGGCTGAGTTGTCCCCCTCTTTCACTGTCCTGCAGGTATCCTCTAGGCCTGGAGAGTTATTCTTGGTGGGATTCAAAGTACTGTCTGTCTTTGACATGGAAGAGGGTGGGGCCTGTAAATAGCAATAAAATTTGTCCCAGCCCCACGATGTTCAGCTTTGTTTTGGGTTTTTCTTTAGAAAACCAGGCTCGCAGCCTCATCTGACCTGTAAAAATGTATCTGAGTGAAGGTTTCTGGTAAAGACTTCTCTTTTCTCATGTTGTGGTCTCACCACAGTGCTTTTGCCGTCACTGCAACTCCAAGTAAGGGTTTGGTGTGTCTTTCCTGCTGTACTTTCTGAGAAGGGCTCGATTCATAGAGGGTTTACATGGGCAACTTCCAAAATATTTTGTGTGTTGGTTTCTCTGAGCATTCCAGCGAAGTGGCTCAGAAGCCCCTTCCTGCAGTTCTTGACGGTGCAGATACTCCTCATTAGGGACCTGACAGGCGGCATTCCTGCCCTCCCTCCTCTGGGGTGAAGAAGTGGTTACAGAGAGGTTTCAGTTTACTCTCACATAGTTATAGGTCACACCAGTGCTGGAGGTGTGTGCTGAATTCACACCGGCTTCTCTCTTTTTTTGAACTAGACTCTGCATTTTGGCTTCAGAAAGCTTAATCTTCTGTGAAGTATGTTCCTTAAGGGTGGGGATTAGCATTCAGTAATTTTGATGAGAGTTTCCAGTAGCAGATACTGATCATTTTATATCAGTCCCAAGGGCTAGGGATTGATTTTTGGATGAGCTTGAGTGATAGTTTGAACCAGCGGTTTTCCACTGAAATGTTGAATCATGACAGGTGATGTGAAAGCTTTGTGCCACTGTCACAACCTCAGATTGAAGTGTGGGGACTGTGTACTGCTGGTCCCTGCTAGGATAGCCCTGATTGCCTCTTCCCTCTTGCCCCCAAATGGATTCTCCCAGGCTTTTTGAGAAACACATCTCTTTCCAGAGCTTCCAGGATTTCCTTGTGTGCGTGGCTTCTTTGGGACTTTCCAATTTCAGCGGAGAGGGACCAAGATCCCTCTCTGTGTTGCTCGTTTATTCAGCAGTCCAGGATGCTATACAGATTCCGCTTTAATCAGGATGGAAATAGTTGTGAGTTTTTCCGGTATGGCTTCTGTGCCTTTCCCATAAACTTTTTTCCTAAAGCAGCTCTTCAGTATTGGTCTCTAGCTGGGAATTCCCTTTACAGCAAGAAGTTTCATCAGGTCTTCTCTAAGTATTGCTGAAATGTAAGGTGTGACCTTTGTGTTGTGGCACTTGGGATTCCTGCACAAAGGCTTTACACAGGTGTGGGCTTTAGGTGGGGAATGAGAGGCATATTTGAGGCTGCAGTGATTCCCTGTTCATGTCCCTTAGGCTTTCTTCTGAGGTCTTGACCTCTGTGGAGTGTGAGCTCTGTGCTGTAGGAGCCGATTCCTGCATGACAGACCATGCATGGTGTTTCCCCACCCCAAAGGAAATATTTCTAGTGGAATTTTTATGATAGTGCCTGGGGGCCTACATTAAGGGGATAAAAGGTGGTTATTCTAAAACCTTCTCTGAATTCAACTTCATAGGATCCTACCAGGAAGCTACGGAGAATCAGTGTAGCTGTGTCTCTTTTTCTCTGAAAATCAGACTTCTGACTCTACAGATACAGGTAAAAGCTGGCTGGAGTCAAGGGTGGGACTATGCCAATTCAAAGGGAGAATCTTGTAGTATTTTTCCTAAGATTCAAAACCTCGTTTGCCAATCTTCTCCTGAAATTCCTCGGCGTCTTTTATTTCTCTTACCATAGCAAAAGCTTTAAGACATGTGGGAAAGTATAATCGCAGAGGTACTGGCATCAGCTGAACTTAATGGGCACAAACAACTCGTATAATTGATTTGTTTCATTAATTCTCACTTTCAGTTCATTGCAAGCTTCTGCAGTGTGGTGTTTGTGCACAGAATAGTTGTTGTATGGGATGTGTAAGAGGTCCTGCAAGTTCTGCAGCATGGTCACAATGCAGATCTGCCCATCCTGCGTGGGGTGCAGCATCAGGAATAGGTCAGTCAGCCTTATTTTAATGAGTGTCCTGGTCAGATCAGGTATTTTTTAGGCTGGGCATTAACATTTGTGTTGATGGCAGTAATACTGAGTGATTGGACTGATACTGTCATGCAATCTAGCGTAAAGGTGTTTATCATGGTGCTGAATGTGTTTCCATGGTATCAGTTCACTTCTCCAGCCTGAGCTGTGTGGCCAAAACGTGAAACTTTGTGTCCTCTACCTGGGGAATTTTGTGCTTCCAGTGGTGTTCATAAAGCCAGTGCTTTGTGTTTGTGTGCCTTGTGCTGGTTGCTCTTTCAATAAAGAGTTATCACATCTTAGAATGCGATTTTGTTTGAATAGCAGGGGTCAGCCTCTAGGGAGGTAAGAAATTTGATCAGAGAATGACAATTGCAGAGATAAGTACAAATCCTCAGAAATGTCCAGAGAAAACTAAAGCAACATGTTGTAACGGTATTGCATGCAAAGCCCATGAACCCTTGGCACTAAACTAAGAAAAGTGTAGGAGTAGGGCTTTACAGCCTCATGAAAACTTTGTAGTCAAAGCTAACATGAAAAAAGGCTTCACTTGCTACTGGCAGTGATGTAAAATTGTATATTGAGGAATTAAAGCTTTGAGAAGGCAGCGGTGCTCCCCAGTGCAGTAATGGTGATAAGCCAGGATAAAAGTTGTGTGCAATTCTGTGTGCTGAACGTGGCAGAGGAAAGTACTCTGAGATTACCATGGCTAATTTGGGCATGAGAAGGTTTGCTTAAAGCCTCAGTCAGAGGTGGACGGGCTCCTGCACTCTGGAAGCACTATTCCAGCCTGTGATGTGGTTCAGTCACCACCTTCCCCTCAAACCAGCGTCCCAGCACCGGTACCGTTGCACTGCACACCCATTATTCCTGCAAACTGGATTGCTGACCCTCCTCTTTGTTCTGTGCTGCTCCACCAAAGCTCCTCCAATCTTTCAGTCATTGGGTCAGGTGGGAGTGGTGCAAGTGCTGCTCACCCCCACCTCCTGCTTTCCCTGCTGGAGCTGGGTCCTGCCAGGACAGGTAGGGCCGTGCATCTCTGGCCGGTGCCTTGGTGACTGCACGTGGCTGTGTGAGCTCAGCCTGCTCTGGCTGTTGGCTGTGCCTGGCTCGTGGGTATCCCAGGGGAGAGGGGTCGTGGTACTGTCCTGCCGTCACAGGAAGAAGCTGTTTCCTGCAGACCTCTGCGCTACATCCTGGTGCTGTGCGCTTTGCTCCGGCGTGACCCAGCTCAGCAGCCTCCAGCCTTTTTCTCTTCCCTGAGTGGCAGGCTCCTAAAGCCTCCCCTGGAGGTGCATAGCTTTGTATAGGGAACTTAATCCTGCTGACTCCAGGTAAGCCTCTTTGCACTTTTTATGGATTCCTTACAGTCTGTTCACATGCTGGTTCAAAACCTTTGCCTTGATATGATGCTTCAGGAGATCCTTTGAGGCAGCTTCTCCCCTGTGCCACAAAGAAAGGCAGAGAACAGAGGAGGCAGTGAGATTTAGGGTTTGATTTTTTCTGAAGTTAAGATGAAGTCAAGATACTGCATATAGGGACAGTTCTGAAGGCACACCTTGGCCACACATACCTGTGTTTTGTGATGAGTTGGTCAGTTCACATCCTGCTGGAAAAGCAATCCACCACCAGCATGAGGGAGATCATGGCGAGCAAGGCTGGCTGCAGAGCTCTGCCCTGGGAGTGTCTTCTGGACTGTTGTAGTGTGTGGCTTGGTCACTCCAGCTGGGAGCCCAGGAAAGATTGCTCCACATGCTGAAGTCCTCGTTTCTGGTCATATATGGGAATTAAGGCTGGCGAAGCTGACTCCCTAGGCAAATGTTTAGGGGTGAGATTCTTCTTTAAGCAGTGACTAAGACGATGATTATTAGTGAATTCTGCACAGCTGACTCTGAGCCCTGTTTGGGACCAGCAGTTGTAGGCTCTGCCAACTGGAAAAGGTCAGCTAAAGCTTGGAGCTGCCTGGGCACACGGCGAGGTGTCTGGTTTGGAGCAAGGAAGAGCCACCCTCAGCTTCAGTAGAAGCAGATGGCTCAGCTCTGCAGCCTGAGCTCATCCAAGAGCAGATACCTTTTATTTCCCAGTGTCAGTGTCTATTCTGGTTCAAGGTGGGCACTGGCATGTACAGAAGCTTGTAAGCACAAGGGTCTGCATCTCAAAGAAGCTTTTCTGCTCTGGTCTAGAGGTGGAGGAAGAGTCTTGATGGGAAACTTGGTGATGTAAATCTACTCTTAAGGAGTTTGAAGATCAGCTGAAGTGGCCAGTGTCTTCCTGCTTGGGCTTTGTGGCAGCAGCCATCTGAGCTGATTTGCAAAGCACTTTCAAAGGCAAACAGTTGTCCTATTTACCTCCTCTCCTCAGTGGAGAGGAATTACCTGTGTCAGCAGAGCTGAGAAGTTATTTTTTATTTTAGGCTTGGTGGGGAGGAGTATAAATTTGAACTCTTCTGGGTGTAGCTAGTTAAAGATCCTTCTGGAGCAGAAACACAGCAAAACATCGCAGCTCCCCGTCTGGGTGGTGATCCTGAAAGGAAGCACAGCCCTTTGGGGAGAATGGTGCTTCATCAGGAGCTGATACTGCCAAGCATAACACTCCAGGTTTTTATCTTCAGCTGGTCTCTTGGACACAACAGGTTGCCAGTGTAGAGGCTGTTGGTGCAGGACAAGAGGTCTTGCAGTGGTGTCTCATTCCATTTGTGGTTGGCAGGCTTTAGAGCAGTCCCTCACTTAGAAAAGTCATATGAGAAAAGCATTTCATGTATTTTTAGATGTCTTTTAAAGTGGCTTAGTGGCTGAAAAGAAACCTGCGTCAGGTCACTCGCCTGCTTGCTGCAGTTTGCCCAGGAGTGCTGGAGCGGACTATTAATGTGGAATAGATCCAGTCAGAGCCTTCTGCTGTAAGGGAATTGCTTTGCCTGCTACCAGGATGCAGCTGGCTGTGGGAGGTGACCGTAGCTCTCAGCGTGTGCTGCTTAGATGCTGCTTAGGACAATAGTGGGAAATGAACGGGAGATGTCCAGCTGAACTCAGTTTAATTTCTCTTTATCTTTGGAATTGTCTGGGTTTTCCTTGGTGTCCTTGTGCGGTGCTCTTGCCCGGCACAGTTTGTTACAGGGTCCAGACTTGGTGTGCTCAGCTTCTCAGTTGTTCTGAGAAGCTGTTCTCAGTTCTGCTGGCAGAAGAAGTCCTGCCTTTTCCTTGTGCTGGTGAAAAGGAAAAGAGAAGTAGTCCTGCAGACCCTACATCAGCCCAGAAACTGAGCCAGATGGAAACTGGCTCCTTGTTTGTCTCTTGTTGCATTCCTTTCCTGTGTGTCGTTTCCCACATCCACTTCCCTGTGCACTGTAACTCTTGTACCAGCACACAGGGAAGAGAGGAGTGGGATGGGAGAGATGGAAATGCTTCCTTGAGCAGTTATGGTGATTAAAATGATGATGTGGCTGCCTGTGTTGCTGCTGTGGGTCTTCATGCAGGCCGGGGCACATCTGCCCTGTGAGGAAGAGGCAGGGAGAAAGCTCAGCCATTCCTTTCTCTACATATTTTCCAAGTCTTTGCTGACATGGGAGGATGCATACAGCTTTCAGGCTCCATGTTGCATGATCCCTTGAGATCTTTGTGGGCCACTGAATTGGAGGAAAAGTTCACCGGTGTAGGAAGGAAGTGTGATGCAGTGCACTGGAGGGTGGAAGTATGAGCTGACATCCTGGGGTGCACATGTGGGTGAGGTTATTGGTGTTTCAGGTGTTTGGTGGCTGGGCTGTCATGCCACCACCTACCAGACATGAAGAACATTTTTTCCAGGAGTTCTGCTCTTTCAGAATAAGCTGAAAGATTGGGAAGCAATGGCAAGTGAGGAGAGCAGGAGACTTGAGAGAAACCTCCTCTAAAAGCAGCAGTGTTTATGTAACAGCTAATACCAAATATTCATATAAGATAAGCTGTGATTTTTGCCTTGAAGCCTCTGGTGAGGTGACCATTCAGTGACAATGCACAGGCAGGGGGTACAAGAAAGCTGGAAAGCTGCAGGTCACTCTCCTTGTTCTCCTGGGAAAACTATGTGTTTTTCCTTGTTTACTTGCTAGAGTGCTTAGTAATGGAGAGAAGTAACTGAGGGGAGACTGTCTTTGCATCTCTTGCATCTCTTGGCTGCAAGACATCTCTTGCAGCCTCTGACTCAAGACAAGGTGCAAAAGTGGCTTTCATCAAGAGCTGGAAACTTCAGAGAACTGTGATCAGGTCTCACTAAATGCTGGCCTTCAATATGATGTGGGCTTGGTTAAGAACATAATCTAAAGTAAAAATGTTGAGCTTTTCAATGTGACCTGCTAAACTAAAAGAGTATTTAGCAAGAAAACTCATTTTTCTTGTTCCTCTCACTTAAAATGAGCGTGGCTGTGCTAAGAGCTCTTTGGAGATGCCTCTGCATCTCACCCAAAGCCCCAGATTGCTGCTTAATTTATGTCTCCTCAATCTCCAGGTTTCTGGAGATGAATTTTAACAGTGACCCTGGAGCTAGAGCAGGATGGTCGGTGGTGGGTGTGGCTGGTAAAGGTGAAGGCTGGGGGTCCCACAGAAGCAGTGCTTTCCTTGTCTTGTCTGGGCTGGGCTGAAGGCTGGTGTGAGCCCCTGGGCTGAGGCAGATGGACAGCTGCATGTGCCACTGCCTTGTAGGGAGATGTGCCGGCTGTTTCTCAGAAGGCTCCTGGAGCTGGTGGCTCCTGCAAGCCTGGCCCTCAGGGCTGGGGACGTGCACGCCTGGCCTTTTCCCTGGGTGCCTTTTAGTGCCTGTATAAATACCAGCAGGCTTGAGATGCATTGCAAATTCTGGCCCTTTTTTGAAGCCCAAGTCATAAATAGGTTGGTGCTCACTTGTGGGTCCGGCAGAGCTGTCATTAGAAATGATGTAATGATTAAACTCAGCGTCGTGACAGCTTTCCTGCCGAGCTTCCCTCCCAGGTCTTGTTTTTCTCTTCTCTTCAGGAGCATCCCAGGTGCCAGGTGAGATACATTTAGACCCTGGAAAAAAGTTAATTTAGCAGAACTCGCTATGAAGTGGCGTTTCTTACGATGAGACAGGCCAGCCAGAGTCTGTCTTCTCCTTTTGATGCAGACACTGATTGTGCTCACTCTGCTTCCCAGGGAGCCTGTCCCGGCTGCAGCACAGCTCTGCACTAGATTTTATAGTTAGTGCTCTTTGGAATAAGTGTCATTTAAAAAGTATCCAGCCAAGGAAGAGCACAAGATGTAATTCCAGTGACGTTTGTGGATTTTTTTGTTTGGGTTTTTTTCCCTCCAGAAGGACAGTGGTTTCTATTAAAGGGAATTGGCAGCGCCTGGCCTTTAGCCCTGGGCGGGAGATGAGCTTTGAGGGTTCATCCCTTTGCTGCAGGGGCCAGGGTGGTTTTCTGAACTCCTCAAACAGTGCAAAGCTCAAATCAAGCCATTCCTTGCACATCTGATGTTTTTGTAGTTAACCTGTGAAGCTTTTGTGTACGAAGCAGAGGTCCTGGGAAGGTATGAGAAACAAGCTATTTTTACTCCATCACAAATAGGGCTTGGCATGTTTATTTTAGACTCTGGAGCTGCTCAGGCCACTGTGGGGTTTTTTATAGTCTTCTGCTGTTACTGTCAGATTAAAAAATCAAGTTGAACTCTGGAAATCACAGGAAAATAGGGTGCCCTGGTGTACTTGGCTTCAGTGAGGCTCTGAGGAAGCTGAAGGGAGGAGTCGCCTGTGTCATGCAGTGTGCCAGACTCGGGGTCTCCTGCATACCAGAGAAGTCTTTCCTGAGCCACCAGCTGTCCATGGACTACGTGCCCTTCTACTGCATCAACTGCCCTGCAGAGGAACTGTTCCCTTGCTGGATGTCCTAACTGCATCTGTAAAAAATCCACAGCTGAATAACTTGAGGAGCTCTGGAGGCAAGAACAGAGCTTGGCCATGAGGTGAGCAATGCTGCAGCAGGTCATTTGTGCCTCCTGCTCCACAGAAGGTTTGAATTGCCAGGTCACCAGCATAGCTTTGAAATTTTTTTTGCTGCAGACAAGTTCACCAGGCAGCAGGAGGTGAAATTAATGAGACCAGTTTGTTTTCCTCCTGCCACTGGAGTCTGAAAAGAGAAGGATTTAGGTCAGTCCTGCTCAAAGAGTGGGAGGATGCGTGGAGGGCCCTGTCCATTTCCCTGCATGTCCAAGTCTCTGCTCCTGCTGATATGTGGTTGAGAAGTGCCCCTTTAATGGCAGGTGTGCTTTGCACAGGTACTTCCAACTTCTAAGCTCTTTATCCCAGTTTATTAATAGAAGTAATTAAAAGTGTGGCCAGTGGTGTGTTCACTCCATGATGATGGTGTGCATGGTGTTCAGTGGTGGGTCAATGTTGTGCAAATGTGTAACACAAGCAGCCCAGATTCCCTGCCTACACAGGCTCAACCTCCCCACTGAGGCACCTGGTCAACAGCCAGCCCCAACCACTGGGCTGGGGGATCCTGCTGAGCCCTGGGCTGATGCAGCCCCTTTGGGGTGCAGGCTGGAGCTGCAGCTGATCCAGGAGGCTGCAGTGTTTATTACGAAGCAACTCTCAACCAAGAAGCCAGTCGAATTATTGACTGTTTAATTGATTCGCTAATAAACAGCCCTGGTACTAATTTCCAGTTAGAGCATTTTGCACACTTAGTATTCTAAAGCTTATAATTATTACTGCTAAATCTGACAAATGGCACCGCTTTTGAATGGCAGATCTGTCACCCCTCCCTCCCACTGCACTCTGTGTTAGTGTGCAAGGCCACCCACTTTGCCCTCCCACAGCAAGTCTTTTGGCCATAGACCAGGTGGAGAGTCCAACAGGTTGTCTGGGGCATTCCCTGGCATCCTGGGGGGTTCAGTCTGTTCTTTGGGGTCACGGCTGTCTGTAGGTGCCCCTGCTCCTACAACAGGAAGGTTGACCCTCTCTTCTCCATCTTACACCTTGTTCTCCATTTTCTCCTATTTCAGAACACATCTCTTCCTTGCCCATGTCCCTCCCTTTCTCTGCCCAGATTCCCAGGTAACAGCCCTGTATTACTTTCTGCTCATCGCTTCAAACTCTGTTGCATCCATACCCAAACTTGGTGTTTGTGCTACGCAGGAAGTTTTGTCTCTCAGCCTTACCTGACTCGGTGTCACCTCGGTGGCCTTGCAAGTCTCCACACCCCAAAGCTCCCCTACAATTACGTGGTGTGTGTTGGCTACCCTACACCAAAGACGAAAATCCCTAATGCAAATCACTGCACCTCAGCCTTGATTCCTCTCCCGTGTCCAGTTAAGCAGTTTCTTAGGTGCAGCCTGCATACCAGTGCAGGAAATTAACATTTTCCACAGTTTTTAGGCTTACCCAGCATCCTTACCCTGGAGCTGTTGGAACTGCTGCCGTGGCTCCCTGCAGAGGTCCCAAGTAGCCATGGCCAGCAGTGCTCCATCAGGACCTCCTGCTTACAGCTGTCCCTGAAGAATTTACAGCCTAAGCTGTAAGGATGGAAAAGGAGATAAGGGGTCATGTACCCCTGTTCTGCTGAGCAGTCACAGAGCTCCTCTAAGCTGATTTAGCTGATAGTGGTGAGGAACACTGGCAGGCACTTACCTGCCCAGGTACCTGGCCTAGCAGGCATGTGTTCTCCCCAGCTCCCCACAGCACTGATGGAGATAACTGCAGTACCCCGGGGGTGTTTTCCCCCTCTCAGTTTCAAGAGCTTGATGAGCAGGAGGGGTTTGTGCTGAGGACTGGGCTTTCAGCTCGGTTGTTATCTGTTTGGTTGATTTAAGTCTGGCTTTCAAAAATAGGTAAGGCAGCCAGGCTCAGAGTGTCTGGTCTGTTCTCCAAACAAAACACAAGCTTGGCCACAGTGCTGTGTGTTTTGGATTAAACAGGCCTGAATTTATTTGTCAATATTAATATTTGTGTACTGTAAAGCACCAGTGGAAGTCTGTGTTCTGAAAGTTAAGCTGTGTTTTGTTGGTATCTCGTGCTCAAGGACCTGTATCTGTAATGGGATGGCTGCTGGGGAGCAGGATCTGCCCTTAGCCATACTCTCCTCTTTGCTATATTTTGTACCTTCCAAAAGCACAGCTGCTGTGTCTGGGTTTTCCCTTCTGCAAGAGGGCTCAATATCCCTGTGAATGCAGTGTGTTTGGGTTGAAGTGCATGGGTTGAGGTCTGTGTGCAGACAGGCTACCCTGCTTAGGACACAGGGTGATCCATTTTCATTGTACATGCTTCTTTAGAGGAGCAGGGCCTTTGGGGAGCTTTCGCATGTCTGCAGTGTAGTTGGCTTGCTACGTGCAGTACTTGTGTCCTGGCAGCTCTGCTCACTGCTCAAATGGAGCTCCCAGAAATTGCTGCCAGTGGAACGTACTGTGGCTTTGTCAATGACAAAAATACCTAGTTCTTGAGAGGATTACTTTGCATGCAGTTACTGGTGTATTTTCTTTTGCTTATTGGCCTGTAGATCCGGGGGGGGAAACGTAGATTTGAAAGTAAACCTATTGTTGTTGGTTTGTGAATAAAGATGTTTTAATCCACAGGATTTGATGTATTGGTAGACACCTGATGTTATAATACAGAATAAATATGTTTGTAGAAAAGTACCTGAAAAAAGCTTAAAAGTGATACCCTAGGTAGCGCAGCACAGTTTTAAAAGTCAGCAGCAATTTTGCCTGGCAGCCTGCAGGTCTAAAATGTGAAGCATTGCACTCTACTTGACTATATAATAAACTTAGAAACAAAGTGGTTTAAAATATTTATTTATAGAAAAGGTACTCAGGTACTGGAATGCAACTACACTAATGCTTAATATATTCCTGGAAGAGTTGTGTGGCCGGTCAGCGTTTGTTTTCCAAACTCTATTTTCAACTCTTCCAAATGTTTCCATAGGTGTCTTGGACAGCTTTTCCCTGGCGTGCTGCTGCCCGTGGCTGCTGCCAGCAGATTAGGAGAGCCAGGGTAACAGAAGGGCTCTGTGCTGACCCCCCCACCACGGGAAACTTGCTGCTCTTTCCCAACAGTCCCAGAGCAGGATGCTGGGGGGGGCTGTGATCTCCTTCCCCACCTGGCACGGGTCCCTTTCCCCAGGACAGGTGCAGCTGTGTGCTTAACCTTTGTTGCCAGAGGAATTCAGCCCTCCTGCCAAATGCCTCATTCTTCCCTTCCTGGGATGATCCTGTCCTTTGCTGAAACAGCCCTTCCCAGGGTCCTCAGTGACAGGGCCTCTCCTCCCATGGCTCAGGATGACCACACACACTTGTCCTCCTCATGCACCCTTGAGCAGTTTGCTTTATTTCTTTTATTTCCTGTGTTTGCTGCAATGGCTTCACCCTGGCTTTTCCCATCCTCCTGATTTCCTCAAAACTGGGTACATGTCAGGTGCATTTTTTCAACAGAATATCCCTAGGGGCAACCCTTAAATAATCCTCTTGATGAAGAGGAAACCAGAAGGATTGGGGCAGAATGTCTATAACCACCTTAACGCTTGCAGCTTCGAGAGCTAGCAGGAGTTGAAATCGATGTGTGTGTCACTCCCGCAGAATAAACAGCCTTGCCAGGACTTTGGCAAGCGGAGCCGGAGCCGTCTCTCCGAGGCCATGGTATAGTTTGTTTTCTGGGACAAAGACTACTTAGACATCTGGATTGCATTGGGGATTTTAGGGGAAAGATAAATTATTAGTTTGCTGTGAATGGAGAATGACTCTGATTGCTCTGCGAGCGTGCTTTTGCCAGCTCACTGCTGCACGGGCTGAATTCACGTTCTCGTGCCTCAGAAAGAGAAGCAGCAACTGTGGAGGCTGTTGGCCGTGTCCTGGGAACGGGGGGCTGAGCAGACCTTTCCTGACCTTCTGGTGTGCTGAGAAAACATGCTTATTTTATGGGTAGTTAATTTATAGAAAGTTTCTGTTTAAATTTCCTCCAAGGGCCATAAAACCGGAGGACAGCTGCACGCATTAGCCGACTAATCAAACACTGCTCACCCCTGGCTTGCCCTCCCCTTCTGCTCACCACCACTACCTTTGGGCTCCCTTCATGTGAGTGAGTGTAGTAGCTTTGGGAAATATACTCAAAAACAGTCTGCAGAGGCGTGGCTGGTGCTTCCAGGGTTTGGGATGTCCTTTCCGAGACACAGCTCTCAGGACTGGGCTGTTCCCCAGGAGCATCCAGGGTCAGTCAGATTTTGTATCATACTCTCCCTGATTTATAAAGGCTCTGCTGTGCTCTCTGCCCTAAGGAGTGGTACTGCCTGCCATGGGAATATCCACCCTGGGCTGAAATAAAAACTTTGTTCACATTTTGCTCCTCTTCCAGGCGTGGGGAAAGCTGCAGTTGTTTCCTGCTGCCTCCTCCCTCCTTCCCCAAAGACTGCAAATAAGTAAAACCTCACAGATTTGTTTGCAGTTGTGTCCAAGTTCATCTTTCGGTGAAAGGAAATCACTTTAGATGAGTGCTGGGGCATCCGAGCTCCAGAAATGCAACTTTGCCTTGGCTCCCTGCAGCAGCCTGATACGATTTCAGTATGGGTATGTGCTCTGATAAACTTGATCCTAATAGCTAATTTTGATCTAGTTTGACGGAGAGGTTAGGAACTTAGACACTGAAGCTCTTAAGAGCTCCTCAGAGCTGCTTTTTCCTATTCTGACAGCAAGCAGGCTCATGTTCCACCCTCTGCTATTATTGTACCAGTTTATTTTCCATCACCTTCTCACCATGTTAAAACTAATGATGAAAAGGAGAAACTCCTAGCTCATGTGCAGGACCAAAAACCAGAAATAAAACTCCTGCTCCTGCCCTCCCAGCAGTATCTGGTGCTGCTCCTAACAGCTGTCCTGCCTGCTCTCTGCTGCCTGTGCTCATCAGTTGCAGGGAAGGCAGCAGAGGTGTCTCCGTTCTGGAGAAGTTGGTGTATTTTCACCCCTATCTCCCTTGTGTTCTAGGGAGTGGTTGACCAGTGCAGAAAATTACTTTGGCTGTGTGGTTGGAGGCTCTAGAGACTTTTTTGGAGCCCCCTGCTTTATCTGCCAGGAATTTAATAGAGGTATATTGGCAGGAAAGAGCAAAGGTGAGCATGTTACACCCATGGCAAGTTTCTGAACCTGCAAGGGCTTCTGCAATAAACCCCTTCAGCAGATTGCCCAGTGTGATGCAAGAAAACTGGCCCGATATCTCTTCATTTTGTTTAAGCTGGGGCCTGTTTCCCTTCCTTTAAATCTCCTCTGCAGCAGTTGGGGAAAAAATGCTGCAGAAAGAAATGCCAGGAATGTGAACAGCAGGTGGGGACTGGCAGATGTACTTATCAATCACGACAGGCTGACGAGTGGTTTATCCCTCTAAAGAGCTACTGTTTGCCTCCAGCTTGGTTTACTCCTGTCCTCTGCGACTCCCTCCAGCCTCTACTGAAGTTCAAGTTAGGAGCAGGGTAGATTTCCCAGTTTTCATGTCATGCTTGGTGCAGGACTCCCTGCTCCGGAAGGGCAGAAGAAGGGGAGGGTGGGGGCAGACCCGGTAAATCACCCTGGAAGGGTTGAAGCAGCACACCTCATCAATAACGTGCCACATCCCAGGGATGGGATTTGGGAAGTCTTGCTTCCGTGGTGCCCAAGCAGAAGACAGACTCGATTAGTTAATTGAATTTTCTGCACTGTTGCTTTTCAAAACATGACTTCGTATCTCAGAGGAGCCTGGAGTTATTTCAGTGGAAAAACCCTATTTTAAGGAGGTGGTGCTTTGAGGAGATCACTTGCATTTTTGAGTGAGAAGACTGACACTCTGGATTGCAGTTCTGGACCTGTGAAAAGGGGAGCAGGATCCTCTGATCTTCGAGGGTTCGGAGAGATAGAGCCATAGTTTGGTGTGGCTGCTCCTGACTTTTTGAGCACCTTTCACTTCATATGGAAATGCTTCTTTGTAGCAGGGCAACCCGATTTACATGAACTAACCGGCTGAATGGCTAAAAGCCTTTATCTGTTGATCTCTAAGCAGCTTTCCTGAGAGTGTTGGCAGTGTATGTTACAAGCAGAGCAAACCTGCCATCACAAACGACATTATGGACACTTTCCCCTCCAAGCTTTCATTCTGGCTGCTGTGCTTGTGTTAGAATTTTTGTGTTATCCCAGTGCTTGGGATGCACTCCATTTCTGCGCACTGGTCTTTGCAAAGCCCGAGATAAGCCATAGGCTTGCAGGTGATGTCATCAGACCTCTCCTGCAATGGCTTGCAAGTATTTTCCCTGGCTGCTTCAGCTGGTGTGGATCTTGCTGTTGTCTGCAGTGCTCCGGGCACCCAGCTCCAGTTCGCAGTGATTTGCCTTTGTAGGGACGTTACTGATACAGAGAGTTATCTTTAAGAAAAATGAAGGCACATCTGCCCCAAGCCTTCTTATCAGTTTTTCTTCAGATTGTTGCTTGATTTTATGAAAGAGCAGTGGAAGAAAGAAATAGCTTTCCCAAGGAATAAGCACAGTGCGAATAAGGGAGCAAACACAGAATAAAGATCTCGGAAACATCCCTTTTTCCAGCAGCAAAATGCTCTTTTCAAACTCTGCTCACGGGGCACCACCTTGGCTAAAAGGGGCTTTGTGTTGGGAGGTGCTGCTTTCAGGCTTTAGAGCAGTTTAGCAGCGCTTGAAGCAACAATTCCGGTCACAGTGCCATTCCCGGCGCTACCTGACTGCATCCTGCCTGGAGCGCCGTGCCCTGTGGGCTGTGGCACCCGGGCTGCTCCCGCTGCCCTGCCCGGCTCCCGGCGGGAAGTGGGTCAGCCGGGGAGCGGTGTTCCCGTGGAGCTGCCTTCGGGGGAGTTACCCAGCGGGGGCTGTGCCGGAGCAGGGCGGAGCGGCTGTAACCAGGGAGCAGCACGTCCAGATGCCGTGAGCCCCACAGCACATTCCCGAGGAGCTGCCTCCCACTTGCAGCGATTTGGCCAGAGCTCCCTGGTGCAGGATTTTCCCAAATCAGCTCCCCTTTGGAGTGGATCCAGGCTCACGCTCTGGGTGTGGGGTGGCCTGCTTTAGCTGCTGGGGCAGTTTTGCCTCCGCAGGGCAGTGTGTAGCAGCGATGTCTGAGTGACACCGGTCACACTACCTGCCACAGAGACTGTTTGGAGTCGAATTTAAGTCTTGAACTTAACTGCTTGCGCTGGAATTTCCCATGCCGAATTTCCGTCCTGTGTCCCTGCCTCAGGCTTTGTTTCAGCTTTTCAGCAGAAGCAGTTCAGCCAAGAGTTAAAAGATTTTTTTTTAAGTTTTATTTTGTCAGTATTTAAAAACTAAACAGCCCCTAACTGCTTGCATTGAGAGGTCCTTGGGTGGCACAAAGGCTGCATGGAAGGTTGGCAGCCCCGGGCTCTGATTGCAATCTCTGTGCTATCTCCCAGCAAAATGCCCTGTATCTTACGGATCTTATCACGTTACCTGGGTCTGCATGGCTCCCAGTTCACCAGTGCTTTGTAGACTGGTTTTCGTAGATCCTATCCATCCAGGACCTCCTCCAGCCCGGGGCCAGAGGGACTGAATCCAGAGTGGGAGGGAGGTGCTGCCTCTCTCACTATCCCAGTGCTGGGAGTAGGATCCAGTCTCTCCTGGGCTGCTTGCTGGCAGTCATGGATGGGTGATGGGCTCGCCTGTATCAAAGACAGATAGAAGCTGGAGTAGAGGTGGAGGAAAGCAGTAAACTGTGATACTTGCTGGGACCAGCTCACGGACAACCTTGATTCTCAGGTATTCTGACTTTTTAACTCATTATTTGCAGCCTTGAGGTTTTAGGTGTTGCCTTTGTTGCCTAGAGCAGCATCATACTCTGTTGGGAGGGGAGTGGGTTAGGCTCAGTCTACAGCAGTGAGCAAAGCTCCTAGCTGACATAAGGTCTTGAGGAATAAGTGAGAGGCAGTCTAGCTGCTGCTGCCTGCAGTAGGAAGCATCATCATTACCTTTGAAAGAGTTTTTTGATTGTGTGTGGAAGGTGTTTCAGATCTGTAACCTGGATTTGTTTGCTCTAAACAACTGACTGTGGTGATGCCACGGTGTGGACAGTGTGGTCCCTGATCAGAGAGCTACTAAGTGAGTGCTTGGTGACTGTAACTAGTGAGCCAGGTTATTTTTGGCATAGCACCTCTGCTTTATAATGGATGGACTGAGATGCTAAAACCACATTTTCCCTCTACAACCCCTTATGAAGCTCAGAAGAGGCCAATCCAGAGCTGCTTTTCAGAGGTGGGCTGTTATAGAGATCCTGGCTGTGGTGTAATTAGGTTTTTATTTTTGAACTTTTAAGCTCAGTCCCACCAGGTGAGGGAATGGGGATTATGACCAGGCTTTGTAGCTGGCTCAGCTGAAATACTTGTAAGTTCCCTGCTTACATCTGGGCCATTCTGCATCCTCCAAATGCTGTACAAGGTGCAACAAGGTCCTGCAGGACTGACCTGATCTCATCCTTGAACCAACAATCGGTTAAAGACAGCCAAGGAAATACTGTGTAACCACTGAAGTTAACATAAGCAAAGCAAAGCTTTGGTGCATGTCCTTGGATAGCTAATTGCTGCGCTTGCCACCTGGGGATTGGAATTGCTCTCCGGCTCTGGAACCTGAATGGGATGTACTGTGATAAGCAGTTTAATTGTTTCCCCACATCTGCAGCAGCTCTGTAAAGCAAAGGCAGGCTGAACACACCTTTAGAGCTCCACAGCCTCCCTGCAGCTCCAAGACTGCCTTTTCTCCTCCGGTGCTTGTGCATTTCTCTCCATAGAGCCCATATGCATTTGCTAACCTGTTTATGTTCTCCTGTGCTGTATGGTAGCAGTGAGCCCTCAGGTTTTCCTGGGAAGTGTTTCAGACTTATTGGGATATAGGTGCAGCCATAGGAATGTGACTGTGAGAACAGCAAGGATAGTCCAGTGGGTGCTAAGTAACAGGATGCCCTCTCAAACTAATTACTGGGTTTTGGACATCGCATTAGTGATGAAGGTCAGGCTAGTGCTGAGCCGAAATCAAAGTGAGAGTGACTTGGTGGGGGGTGGATTCAGAAGTGATTAAGGACAGATGCATTTGTCTGATGTTACACAGCTTTGGGAACGCTCAGGACTGTTGTGGGTGGCTGTTGGCTGGGAAGTGGGGCTCTTGTCATTTCTCTCCCGAGGTCATCAGCACGGACTGTGCCTGGGGCTGGGCTCTGCTCTGTTCTGGGTGCCCCAAGGTGGAGGGGGTGGTTCTGTGAGAGCAGAGCTCCAAGTAGTGGAAAAAGGGGCATCGAGGCACTGCTGTTACAAAGGGTTACACAGTCAGAGTATGCCTAACTTGGCTAAGACATGAAGGGGAGTGTGGTTTTTGAGTGTCCAAAGCACACACAGTGAGCAAGAAAAGGTGATGCTTGGCTCGCAGAGGATCAAACTATTACAAGTCCCAGTTGAGTGCTAGTTTAATTTTCCTTGTTGCCTCAGAATGGCATCAGACTCTGTTTTCCTGGGGCATACATTGGAGCTCTGATGACTTTGCCCCCATTCTTGGGATTCTTGCAGAAGGAGTCATCCCATGCTCCACAGTGTTTCTTTGACTGGGAAAGAAGTCAGTACAGGATCTGTCCCATCTTATTCCATTTTTCCTCTTTATAACTTAAATTCATATTTTAATTTGCCCACTTCAGTTGCCACAGCTGCTGTCATCTTGCATGTCAGTGTGCAGCTGTGAGTCTGTGCTGCTGTCCCTTAATCATCCAGATTGTCACCTAGGAAGCTGTGGGACACAGTGTCAGCGGGCTGGGCAAGCAGCTTTGGTCTCCTGTGTAAAGATTGCATTGCAAGTCAAAATAGAGGGATGCAGCCTGTGCTCACACTCTTTGAAATACACTGTAATTTGGGGGTTTTTTTTCTCATAAACATTCAGATGTTTCTTTCAACATCTCTGACCTGTACAAGATGGAGGAGGGAAAAATTATTGCTGTGGCTGAACCTCAGGGCCTTTTTTGAGGTCTGATACCAGATACCATGCCAGCCAGTAAACTGTTGCAAATGTGTTACACTACACAGGCTCTGTGGCTGCTTACTGAAGGAAAACATAAGTTTTCCTTGTCTTGTCCTTGCAGTCTCACTGCTTCCTCTTTCTCCTGTGAATGCTCTTTACCCAGTTTGTCCTTGGGTCCCAGTTTTGCATAACTTGTCTGGTGTCTGAGCAGGACAGTTTGATCCTATTTTTAAGTCCTTTGGACTTGTTTGTCTGTGGAATTTGGGGTCAGGGAATGGCAGGATGTTTATTTTGGAATTGCTGCAGGGGGATTGCTCACAGCAACCCTTGAAACTACTTTGTATGAGAGAGGAGCAGGTTACCCTGCACAGTATTTAGTTAATCTGGCTTTGTGCTGTCAGGGTTGTTTCTTTGGCCCTTCTTGCCCAGATCTTGAATGCATGATTCCTGGTTTAAGTAATGAGCTTGAGTTATGGCTGAATGTGTTCTGTTATCTGTATGTGTGGGGCAGAATGTTAGTGTTTTTAAAAAAGCCTAAATCTCATTGATACTCACTGCAGTGAATTAGTCTGGTCTCGCCTTGAAATAATTGAACTTGTCTCTTGATTTCTCAATTCCAGAGCAGGGTGGGGAGAAAAGCTGGAGCTATCTCTGTGCCAGTGGACCTGTGATGAGCAACTCGTCTTCCCTGCTCCTGGCTGAAGCCATTGAGGCCATGGTCAAAACCAGATGAGGGTTATTTTATAATTACACAGTGTAATTAAACAACATAATTTAGTTCAAATATAATACAGTGAAATTAATGCATCAGGAATGCAATGCAGGCTCTGTTAGTGTCTGGTCTTTTAAGGTGCTCATCTTTGCTTTGTAATTTAAATCAGTCTTCCTGCACCAGAGCATCTGGGAAGGAGATGGACCTGTGAAGCTATACACTGTCCTTCTGCCTCGGTAAGCTTGTGCTCTTGGAGATCTCTTGCTTTTGGACTTGCCCTTTGAAGGAAAGAGTGGCCAGCTTGGGCCAGAGGTGACTGTGAGGAACAAAGGGTATCATTGAAGCAGTCCATCCCTTCAGTCCTGGTCTCCAGGAAAAGAAGGCATCTATTAAAATGTGCACCCGCAGGAAGATTCATTTGATGGCTTTTAGTCATTCCTGAATTTCTGCTGCTTTAAAGGGGTGTGTTGCCCAGCTGGAAGCTGCTGATCTGTAGGGACTTAATTCTTTCTCCATAAGCTTTCTCTGCCTCTGTGGCATGGGAGCAATGCTGCTTCATTTTGCAGCTTTCCCATTTTATGGTTGATGGTTAAAGTTGGAACATTTCTATCTCCTTCTGCCAAGAAGGGTTTAGAACAGTTTTCATGAGAAACATTAAAAGTTGGAGGTCCACAGCTGATGCCCTGGCTGCTCACATTAGTCACTGGGGGGTAAAAATATTTAAATGAAGATCTGTGGCAGTCCTGCTAGCTGAGTAATAAATTAGGGCTGAGAAACTCCATGAAGTTGAATCTTAATGCCTTGGCTTGGAGTTGCAGGGTGGGGTGGTAAAGCTGATGGAACGGTGGGATGTTTCTAAACAGAATGTGCCTGCCCTTAGTTACGCTGCCACAAGGAACATAAATACTGCTGCATCACAGCTGAAGTGCTGAAAATGGCTTTTTGTTGGTGTTGCTTTCCTTGGTTCCTGTCTCCGCTTAATGTCAGCTGTTGGTGCTTTGCCTCTCGTGGTAGCAACAGCAGGTAGGGGAGAGATCCAAAGCTTTGCCTCCATTCCTCTCCTTAGTGCCTGAATCCTGTCATTGTGACACCAACCTGTAGGAAATTATAGTGCTTGAGCACTTTCAAGGACCTGCTAGAAATATTTCATTATCTGAGGAATTTTGTGGAATACCCAGAAGGTGATTATAAACCCTTGGAATGTGGCCGTGTCTCCACAGAGCACTTCAGCCAAACAGCATTTTGAGGTGACTGTGAAGCCTCCACCAGCACTTTCCTCTTTTCAGATTCAGCTTTGGTGCCTGCAGCCCTCAGGCTGTGTGTTCTGGCACTGGAGGTTTGCCTGCCCAAGCTGCCCACGCCTGGGTGCTCCTGCTTCAGTAGCATTAACAAAGCCAGTGCTTGCCTGGTGGCCTCAGTGTCAGCCCAGCATGTCCTAGGGAGGCCCAAAAGCTGTTCTAGTGATGAAAAAAAACCGTGTCAAAGCACAGGCAAGGATCCTGCCATCAGCCTTCTGACTCAAGTGTAAGGCCAGAGTTGCAGCCTCAGATGGGTTTCCTTCAGAACAGGATCTGAAAGTTTGATCAGGTTTCCTAAAAAGGTGGTTTGCAGAACTGCCCTGCCTGTCAGTGTCTTTCATGTCTTTCACCCCTCTGATAGCTTCTGCTTGCTAATTTGGCAGAAGGGCTTTTGTACCTTATTTATTTAAATTTTAAAAAAAAATTAAAAATAGACAACTTGTAGGTGGAAGAGTTTTGGCTAAAAAGACACTGAAGCTCACCTCCCTCCTCTATGTGACCCATTCAATGGGTAATGTACTCCAAAACTCAAAATTTCCTTCCTTACTGGACATAGGGGTTTATTCCTCAGGGTCTTTCTCTTTTTGTAAGGACTCCTTAGTACTTGTTAAGACAGAATGTCCAGTGGAAGCTTCCTCTCCAGTTAGGATATTCGTTGATTCTCTTCCATGTGAATTCTCTGAAGCCTCATAAGGGGTTTTGTTCAGCCTTTAATTCAATTAAGAAATCAAGCAAGAGATGTAAATCTTTTTAGTCTCATTGGTTTCGGTGCTCATGACTACAGCAGTAAAGAACATCTCCTGCACAGAACAGCTGAGCAGCTTAAGGGAGGGAGTGTTTTTCCAGGCTGAAGTGCTGCAGGAAATTTGGGGATGATTTTGTCCCTTTGGAGCAAGGGGCAGAGGAAAGGCTGCAGTCACCTGTCGGTGGTGGTGGCTTGGTTTAAACCTGTTTCTGAAGCAGCAGAAACCTCCTCTTTGATAGGAACCCACTTTCCAGCTTGGTGACTTCTATCAAAGGTCATTAACAGGTGTGAATTAGACTCGGAACAGCTGGTGTATGGTGAGTGATACCAGGGGACAGGACACACAGTGGTGACTGTCACACAAGCTGCTCCTGCACATGTCCTTTGGCACTTGCTGGGGAGCAACCTGCCTGCTCAGGAACACAAGGTCGGACTCTGATACCTTGTAGTCCTCACATATAAAAAGCAACATTTTGTGTTTTACTTCTTTCTTGCCTCCTCTCCCGGTGCCACAGCTGCTAGCCCAGTGTCCTCTGTTTCTGTTGCCAAGGTCTTCCCTGCAGAATGAGTGACAAGTTCAGCATGACACAAAACATTCCTTATTAAAGAGAAAGTTGGAGTCAAAACTCCCTGTTTTATCTTAGTGCCTTGAGTTCTGGTTTTTCTTAAACCTTGGGAACTTACAAAACATTTGTGTGTGTGTGCATGTATATATAGATATATATGTATACACGCATCTGTTGTGTTTATCTTCAAAATATGCATTTTTATAGCATTTGTATGGAAAGAGCTCTTAGTCCCATTTTTTTTTTTTTTCCATAAACTTTCCTAGTTTAATTTCCTGTGGATTTTAGTACTACCTTTAGCTTAACGTTCCCTTAAACATGGAATTAAATATTAGGATTTTACACACTGTTGCTCTGTTTTCAGACATAACCAGGAGTTATAAGCAGAGATTTTAGGGACTTGCTCTGACTGTCTGTGCACTGGAACACAAGTGAAGCCAAAGCCACATTACAGTACATGCCCTGAGGCAAGCAGACCCTTGCTCTGCCCTGCTGCAGCTGTATATTTAGCCTATATGCCCTTTCCAATAACAGCCAGGAGAAGATGCCTGGAGAGGAATGCGAGTCATCATTTCCCTGAATGCCGTCCCTGTCCCAGGGATCAAGTGCTGCTTGAATCAGAAAAGCTGCCTTGGTAACTCTGCCTTCTATAAAATTATCTGCCCCACCCCCCCCTTTTTTTTTAAACTGATATAAAGTTTAAGCATTCCTGTTCATGACCCCACTGGATCCTTAAGAAAACCCATTTTGTCTGAGTTAGTTTGGCTTCTGGTCCTTTTATTAGAGGAGAGCATGGGCTCATTTCCCATCTCCTTAGTGCCCCAGTGCATCCCACTTTGTTCTCTTCCAGCTTCTTTCAGGAAGGATCCATTTCATACCTTTGATTCCCATCACTTTCCTCTGCCAGCTTTCCCTTGAGATGGGCCGGCTCACAGGATGCTAGAGGTGTGGGGGGGCATTGTTGAAGCTGTCCCTGTGCTTTGGCTTGTTGGTGGAAGTTTATATCCTAATTTTTCCTGGCTGCTGGCAGCAAGCAAACAGCAGTTCTACCTGGCTGCAATGTTTGTAATTACAGGGGAAAAAAATATCTCTGAGGCCTTCTAAATACTTGGGAAGATAATATCTGAGTTTCCTTTCAACTGAATGCACTTGAAGATATCATCTGAGTTGGCTGTCTGGGAACAACAAAGTGGAGGAAGGGATTGATTGTGGTTGCTGAAACTTTCATCAAAGAGTCAAGAGTGTTGCCTAGCCAAAATCTGCAGCTGCCGGTCACTGCCGCGGGTCAGGCACAGCGGACACTCCAGACGTGGCTCAAGCACAGGGCAGGTGGCTCACAGAGCCTGCAAGGGGCCAGTCCAGCAGGGTGGATGAGCAGGGGGGCATCCAGATGGTCTTCCAGCAAGTCTGTCAGGTCAGCTTGGAAGTGTAGTCGAGAGGCACTTGTGGGTACCATACTCATCCCTCCTGCTTCCCTGCCCAGGGCTGCAGGAGGCTGGGGAAGGTGCTGCCTTCCAGAACAAGTCTTGCCACAGCATCTTGCAGAGGAAATGTGCTCTGCAGGGAAGGAAAAACATGCTCCAGCTGCCAAAAGGGATCTTAATCCCATCTTGGTTTTTTTTCTGTGTGTGTGCTTCTGCTGCTGCTCTGCAGTGCCCCTTGCACGTACCTCAGCAGGAGTGCCCTGAATGAGGGTTTTTGGGACTGCCAGGCTGCTTCCTTCCCTGCACAGCACTTGCTGAGGTGCTTACCCCAGAGCATATCCTCAGTGCTTACCTCTTCCAGGAAAAGCAGTTTTTCTGGGAATGGAGTCCCCAGCTGGGGAAGGCGGTGTAGTAACCCAGCTTCTGGACAGGTGCAGTACAGGGGCGAAAAGGGAAACTAGGCTCTTTGCATCTTTTCTCACTCTCACAGAGTGGTAATGAAGGTAGCAGAAAGCTTCCTCTCAGCTACAGGAAAGTTAAGTGTCTCGGTGCTTGCTCTAGCAGAATAAAAGCTGCTGCAAAGTGTTGATGGTGGTGACCACTTCCTGCACAGGCGTCACAAAACTGCCTGTGGCCTCTGGGACTTGAAAGCAACAAGTTGACAGTTTGCAGGCGAGTTCCCCATCAGCAGGAGGGTGCTGCTTGTTCCCCTG
Source organism: Phylloscopus whistleri (assembly GCA_017589585.1). Taxonomy (NCBI): domain Eukaryota; kingdom Metazoa; phylum Chordata; class Aves; order Passeriformes; family Phylloscopidae; genus Phylloscopus; species Phylloscopus whistleri. The sequence continues at coordinate 4,116,456 of JADMLD010000682.1, read as the reverse complement.
CCCAGCACACATTATTAGCACTGCTGTTTCAGGTTTGTTTGCGTTTGTTTTTTTCCCCAGACTGTTTTTTGGCGTCAGGGTTTCCTGTTACTGACACCAGATGTGCTGAGACGAGCAGCACAGAAATACAAGAAGGGACAAGGATGAAAAAAACAACTCTTTTTGTGCACGTGTCCTTTGGGCTGGGTGTCACTTCTGGGCACCTCCACCACGTTAAATGTGGTGACAATACACGGTGGGCACACCATGTTGAAATGAAGTTTTGGGTGAAGAAATGAGTACAGCTTGGTTGGTACCTCCTGAGCTGGTGGTGTCTGGGGTGACCAGCTCTTGATGGCTGTGGAGGGGAGAGGGTGGAAGGGGCTCCGGAGGCGTCAGGAGCACTGATCTGGGGCTCCCCAGGCAGGCAGGTCTCTCAGGGTATTATCTCTGATCATGAGCTGCTGCTGCTTTGGTTTTGGTGCACACGTGGCTTTGAGCAGGCAGCTGTGAGTGCAGCATTAAGCCAGAAACTGCATGAGCTTGTCCTCTAGTCTCTGTGTAAGGCCACCATCTCTAGAGATGCCTGGTTAGTGTTGTGCAGGACAGGATCCTGTCACTCCAAGCAATGTGGAGTGGGGAGCTGTGTCTGGTGGTGAATCTTCTCTTCCTGGCCTGTTCCCTCATGGCAGATGCTGCCGTGAGTCTGTGTGTGACCAGTGTGTCTCTGTGTGGTTGTTCTTCTGTACATCCCTGTCTGTAACTCATCCTGTGTACAGCAGCATCTGGAGCTTGGGTCATCTGTGAATGTACATGGCAGAAGCCACTGAGGTTGGAAATAACCCCCAGAGGCGTTTGCTGCACTTCCCATAGCCTTTACCATAGTCTGTTGGAAGGGCTGCTGCCTTTGTTTCAGGGTATGTCCGGAGCAGGGCAGGCACAGAAACCGACTGTTTCCTAAATTTCATGCTCCAGGGTGTTCTTTGTACATATTACACGTCAGGCTTGCAGGCTAGCATGCTCTTGGGCTTGAAAAGGCTGTTAGTTCATAACTTGGTGATGGGCTGCTGTGTGCCCAGACACACTGCCCCCCTCCCTGGGCTCCTTCAGCAGAGCGCAGACGTGCACAGAGCAGCAGCTGCCTCTGGCCGGGCCGCGCCGCCAGGCTGGCACCGGGGGTGCCTGCTGTCGTGTTTGGGAGCGGGGAGCAGGCCCGGCAGAGTGCCATCTTTGTGTGCCTGGCCGGGGACGCCGCGTTTCATCATCCCTGCCGCTCGCTGCCTTGACTCGCAGGCGCGCGGCCGCTGACGGGACTTGCCCAGAGATCCTCCTGTGGGAACACGCACGGGAGATCTTTGCAGAGACAATGGCTCTGCTTCTGCAAAGTTGCACCGAGTCTTTTTTGTCTGAGTTTGCTTCCTTAAAGACAGGCCACTTGTTTAATGCTTTCTTTAATGAGGATATTGGTAAATAAGCCATCAGGTAAGTGGGATTCCTCCTAACTCCTAAATACCTTCTTAACCAGAGTTGAGAATTGCACGGCAGTTACTTGAGCTTTCTGCATGCTCGGCTCAGTGGCATTAATATGCTGGTGGTGATTAATTACCGCAGGCCAGTGATGTGATTGTGTGCTTGAGCAATTGGATTAGATGCAGCTGGACAGAGACTTCACTTTCACTGGTTCTTGCTGAAGTAGTGTCGTAATTGGCCACAAAGGAAGAGTCATTTCTAGGACAGCCACCTTCCTCTGGCTGTTTCCCCTGGCCCCACACTCCTGGGTCTGTGATGGGCAGAAGGAAAGGTCCCTGGGAGAATGCATGGCTGGGAGTAGCTACTTTGTCCTGCTCTCAGTCCTTCCTGTCAGTCCCATCTTCTGCCTGCACTGTTCAGCGTTCCTGGATAACAAAGGTACAGCATGTCCCTACGGTGTCAGTGGGTCTCATAGCTGCATGGAGAAGGAGCAAATTCCAGCATTGCCTTGACAAGTCAGCATCATATCAAAAGCAGCACCATAACTTCACCAAGCAGGCCCAGTTCCTTGGCTCTGCAAAAGAGTTTGGCACTGGAGATCAGGACTGAAGCAGATGTTGATACTGACTTTGATGTTTCATCCAACACTCTGAAGGCTTGAACTTGAGACCAAAAGAGCTCTCACAGAAGCAGGAGAATAAAGAGAAAGTTTGTTCTTTCAGAAGATCAGACAGAAGGAAACATCCTGAAATTCAGGACTAACCTGAACCTTTGTGTTTGTTCTGCGAAACTGGGCAGTGCAGATCCTGCTGGAAGGAGGAGCACAGTGCCATGTAGAGAAGCTGGGGTGGTTTAGCCTTCCCTCATAACTGGGAAGTTCTGTCTAAGTCAGTCAGCTCTATGGCCTGGTGCTTCCCAGAGATCAGCAGAAATCCGCCTGCAGAATTCCATCTGTGTTTGGGTTTTGGCCCTGTTTTGAATTTGTGGGAAACTGTGAAGCATTGAGGTTTTGCTCCTGGAGAGCTCCAGTTTTGTGCTACTCCTAGCCATGGACAATGACCCAGAACACTGACTTTTTCCAAATATAGCTGGGATGATTTCTCAGTTGAGTCAGGGTTGTGCCCATGGCAGTGCCATGTGGTATGAGCTCTCAAACCAGCGGCACTAGGCAGGTCCCCATCACTTGTTCCAGCCTTGCTGCAGGTAACTTTAATTCTTCTGCAGCTGCATCCAGACCCACAGTTCTGGTAGCCAGTAGACTTGCAGAACAGTACTTTAGGCAGGGGATCTCCTATCCCAAAAAGTATTCCACCTTGCATTGATAGTCCATGTGGACCTCAGCACTGCAGGGCAATGCCTTGTACAGCTCTACTGATAGCTGGAACCACCCTGCTTTTCCTCCTTCACACACTGTGAAAAGCTGGCAGTGGTTCAGCTTCTCTCTATTGTGTGGTGAGGTGGAGCTGTGTTAAGAGGGTTGGTTTTTTTTTAGTGGCACAAGTTTGTTCTCAGCTCTTCTGTTTGTTCTTTGTTATCAGCTACTGAATTACTCCTATACCTCCTGTGTGCTCCACTCCTATATGCTGAGCCTGTTCTTACGTAGTTTCCCTAAAATGAAACTCTGAATTTGCAACCTGCAAGTGTCACATGAGCACATAATGACCAGTTACTGGGCTGAGGGGCACATATAGGCCAGTGTTTGTTGCCTGCTTCGATAAGTGTTTCTGAAATAGGTGATGACTTCATCTTCCTCTCCTGCTCACCACAGATATCAAGAACCAGCTCCTTTTTGCCCAAATGCTCCTCTCCATCCAACAAAAACGCCCCAGGCTGGATCACGTCATTTGGCTGAGCTGTACCACACTCATGCACAAGCTCCACTGCAGTGTGACAGGGCAGGGACAGGCCTGAAGCACCTCTCCAGCTGTTTTTACAGCCTTGTGCAGTTGTACACTGCGTGTCTGGCTGGCTGGGGTGTCTTCTCTCTGCTCAGGTCCGTGGATACTCAGTGCAGCAGTGAGAGGCAGTCACATTTCCTTGTGATAGCATCTCGGCCCCACGGCAGCCGTGGTGTTGCTGCCACATTCCTCCCCCAGCTACAAGTCTGTGAACCTGCCCGTGCTTGCCATATGCATCAGGACTTTCCAAAGAGCAGGTTTCAGGAGAAGTAGCTCATGGACAAGGCGTCATCACTGCAGTGGCCATGCTCCAGGCTCCGTGGAGGGTGAAGGTAGTTCTTCCAGCTACTTTCAGTAGTTCTTTCAGCTTTTTAAGGCACAGTGCAGGGACAAAGAGTCCCCTGATTTCCCACTATGATGAGCAGTGACTTCCTCAGGACCTCTTGCAGGTATCTGCGTCATCTCTGTGGTTCATTCACATGGCCTGTTGCATATTCTCCACCAGACATCTACTGTGGTACTCATTTACCTGCTGAGATGACTCTGTGCTCATCTGAAATCAACTGCAGTGTGATTCAGATCCTCCTCTGACCACACAGGGAGCTGGTAGGAGAGATGTGCCCTATAGGGATTATGACTTGTCCTTGCCTAGCAGCCACTTTCTGAGGATAAACTCTGGAGAAGCAGTTCAAGCACTCTCTCTGGATGAAGACCATCCTGTGCTGGTGGTTTTTCACCCCGAGGGTTGTGGGGCACTGAATGGGCTCCCCAAGGAATGGTCACAGCCCCAAGGCTGACAGAGCTGAGGAAGCATCCGGGCAAGGCTCTCAGGCACATGGTGGGATTCTTGGGGTGTCTTTTGCAGCACCAGGAGTTAGACTTGATCATCCTGATGGGTCCTTTACAAGTCAGCAGATTCTATGGGTCTGTGTTACTTTGCCTTTGGGAAGAGCCTGGCTTTGCCTGCTTTGTTGTTTCATCTGGTATATTTTCCTCCCAGTCAGCTTAGACAGTTGGGAGCACAAGCAGCAGGGAGTGGGCTTTTTTGTGGCACTGACCTTCTTACCAGCCACCCTCCCATCTGTCTTCTTGTTCCCAGCAGTGTTATCCTGCCTCTGCTGTCTGTTCTGCCTTTCTCTTGAGACAGGTTCTCCACAGAACAGCAGTCAGATCAGGTATCTGCCTCGTGGATCCTGTAGCCAGAGGTTACTGCATTCATCTCCTAATTCCCACTACCCACAGCCCTCTGTGCTGGCTGCAGCTGTGCCCTGGGCCCGTTACCTTGGGGTGGGAGGTGTCAGCCCTTCTCTGTGTGGGATTTATTGTGAAAGGCCCATCAAGTGGTGCAGATGTGCAGGTCCTTACACGCTGCCTCTCTGCTTCTCTAGAGCTCAGGCTTTATGTGAGCAAGCAAACCTTATCTCTCCTGTTGCTCCTAGAGTGTCCTGTGGTAGCCTTGGGCTTGGATGCCTGCATGGGCAGACCCTCTGTCTGCTTCTGCAAGCCTCTGGTGGGCAATATACCCTGCCTGGCCACAGCACAGCGGGCAGCTGAGCTTTGTTGTGCTGCTCCCAGAGCTCTGCAAGGGCAAGAAGCAGTGGGATTTCCCTTCCCACACAGACTGGCTCCAGGGTCTCTTAGGACAGCCTGATGTGCATCAATATGGTGCAGACAGAACAGGCTAAAATAAATCAGACTGGGAGCCAGTGGTTAGAGGCTATGCTGGTTTGCTCTGGGAATTTGGAGCCACTTCTCTCTCAGCCTGGGAAAGAGGAGTTGGTTCAAGGCATTAAGGAACCCAATCTTGTGTGCTCCTGGCATTGAACAACACCTGCTTGATCTGTGTGTCTGTCCTGCCATCCTGTGTAACCCACCATTCCACTCATTACTGCAGACCAGTTAGCAGGGGCTGTGCTGGCTGCAAACTGGGATACCAGAGTGGGCAGTACGACTTCCCCAAATGTCTCTGTCCTGTTCCACGAATCCATTGGTCTTCTGCAACAGTGTGTGAAGGGGAACATGGTGGCACAGATCTGTGACTGCCGTGGCTGAATGCAGTCTGGAGGGTAGAAGTAGCTGGGGAAGCAAAGGAGAAACAATGGCCAAAGGAACAAAGGAGAGAAAGGAGATCCAGGGAAGCAGGGAAGCGGGAATGATAGGGAGGAAGTGAAAGAACAAAACAACAAAGTGAGGGAGAGCTGGAGATGTGTCTTGGCGGAGTATGGGGACAGGTGAGCTGTGCAAGCAGGAGAGAGCTGGATGGCAGCATAGAACACTGTGTGTGCATAGCTCACACCAATCTGATTTGAGGCTGCATGTTGCAGGACCCCAGATCAACTCTGAACACATTAATACAAAAAGCTGGACCTGTGAGGAGACCTGGCTTGAAAACCAGGCTCATGGGTCAGGGGGGCAGAAGCATCTGTCATGTGTCAAGCCATTAGGATGGCAGCCTTGGACTTCCAAAGGTTACTTGTTATCTTTCCTACTGGGTAACTGGCATTTAAATCCAGTGAAATTCCAGCCTTGCTTCAGCTCACCTTGAAAGGTCAACTATTAGCGTTGTGCTCAGTCTCAGCTTTGGTTATATCTCTCCTGTCTCCCTACCTTTGGCTATCTCAGAATGCTGTGTCTCCAGAGCAGCAGAAATATGGCTGTGTGCATGAAAAAGCAGGAGGATCTTGTTTCTTTGGAGATGGTGTATGCCAGAAGAGGAGCTTAGAAGCTCTTGTACTCTCTAATGATTGTCGTAACTTGCAGTTAAATCAAAAGCTGCGGCACAGAGAATAACATGGCCAGTAGCCCTCTGCCCGTTGCAAGGTCACTGTGAGTTGGCTGGCTGGCTTGAGTATTTTAATTAACGTGCTGATTGGATTTCCTGTGTCTAACCAGGTTCCCAGGACTCCTAGGATGAGGCTGCTGTGAAGGACTGGTGGATCCCCTGCCTCCGCTGTGGCGCCTGCAGATTCCCTGTGATCCCCTTTCTAGCTGGAGCACCGTTGCCAAGGCTGCTGAGAAGAATGACTGTTGGATGCCTACTGCAACCCCCTGTCCTGGGGAGGACTTGGCTCCCCATGCTGCTGCTGGCAGCCTCTGCTCACTGCCACTGGCCCAGCGAGCCAGCAGAAGTGGTTCGGGACTGGGAGAACCAGCTGGAGGCCTCCATGCACTCGGTGCTGTCGGACCTGCGGGAGCCTGTGCCGGCTGTGGTGGGCATTCCCGACAGCTCTGCGGTGGTGGGACGCTACTTCAGAGTCTCCATCCCCACAGATTTAATTGCTTCCAATGGAGAAGTTGTCCAGGTGAGAAACACCATTCCCCAAGGATCGTTTTTAGCTGTATTCGTGCAGGACTGAGCGAGTCACCCCACTAATGGGCTGGGGCATGAAGGTGGCTGGGAATCAGCCTTACAGTTTTGTAGGACTACAGAGGAAGGATTTTTATAAAAACTTAAGTTTCACGTCATTGCAAAGTTTCTCCCTTCTGTACCAGAGAAGACTTCTCAGGGATGACTAATTGGGTTTGCTGGCTGTATTTAATCTATGAGACGCTCTGCCCCTGGAATGATGGGCACATTCATGAGGAGATGTTGCCATGGGATCTGGGGAGCCACGGATTTCCTGGGACGGCTGCTCAGGCTTGGGGAGTTTGCTTCACTGTGGTAACAAAACATTGCCAGACAAACAGACCCTGTCCTGCCAGTGGGGCTTTGTCTGATACTGTCTGTCCTGACCTTGCCCCTAAGTCCCCTTGGGAAAGATGGTAGCCTTTCCCCTTATCTGACTTACACTCATGCCACTGGCACTGCAAAGACCTAAAAACTGAGTTTTGGAATCAGTCCTGAGTGCAGGAGAGGGTTAGAGTAGCCCAGAGGAAGGTAGGGACATGGCCAAACACAGGTGTGCTCATTGTTAGTCCTTTCCTGGAAGGGTTTGCTTGGATCACATGGAATTCAGAAAATTCTCTTCTTAAAAACCAGAACTGCCTTCCAGCCTCAGTATTTCTTTTCAAAGAGCATTATAAAGCATTATAAAAAGACAAGCTTTTGGTGTGTCTTGGAAGATCAGAGGGAGATGGAGAGCAAGTCAGGAGCGAGTCTGACATCTCAGTTTCTCCTTGAAGGCAGGTTTGATTTAGCTCTGTGTACAGTCACAATCCTGCTCTGTGATCCTGCTGGCTCCAGTGAGGGTGCTGGACCACCATGTGCCAAGATGGGCAGAAAATCTGAAGAATGCAGCTGCTGTGGACGGAGGGTCAGACAGGGGAGGAGGGCAGCAGGTGAGCCCCTGGCCAGAGGAGTCAGGGCAGGGGCCAGGCTGGTCTCAGTGACTCTGAGCTGACCCAGGGCTGAGGGCTCTGCCCGACTCACCCACAGCCTGTGCTCAGAGCACAGGCACCTGTGCAGCACTGGGCTGCCAGAGCCTGTGGTGAGCCCTAGATCTCATGTTACAGAAATGACAACTTTGGTTTTGGATTTTGCATCTGACTGGCTTGTTCTGGTGTTGTCTAATAGCTGCTTTGATGGCAAGAATTAAGTGTCAATATTTATATAACACCACAACTTCCTCTGTCGTCTTTTCCTGGCACAAAAGGAAAGCTATCACATCTGTGATAGCTCAAGTAGCTGCAAGAAAATACTAATGGATTATTTCCAGCCCACCTGATGGCTTCAAATTATACCTCTGCTATGTAGGTCTGAGGTGTGTTGACCAACACCAATGTGCCTGAGAGCCTGGAATGGACTGGGCTGCAGCAGGATCCAGCAGCTGCTGGTTGTGTGTAATTCAACAAACTCTGGGAGTGATTTTCATGCTTATCCCTGGCTTTACCCGAGTGCATGTTGCATCTGTTCACCTTGAAATTGATTTTAAAAATGCAGCAGGCTCTCACTTAGCTGCTGTCTCTGGAAGGGCTCTCTTTGTGGAGAATGCATGTTGGCTGCTGAACACAGCTGACCTTTGCTATGGGGATTTGATCTCTGGCTAGTGAGAACTGCGTAGGCAATTTTGGGTGCTAGGGTGCATTTTTGTTTTACTGGTAAGTTTCAGGGCAGCTTGCTCTGGTCTTTTTCTCAGGCTGCCTGGCATTTCTCAGCTGGAGCATAAGATATCTGAATCTTAGTCTCTGGTGTACTTAAACCCTGCTAAGAAAGAATAAGGGCTGTGCCTTCTGAGATGTGGCAGGGTTTACAATGAGATATGGTTACCTATATTTTTTCCTCTTAAATTTTAAAGAAATTGTCTACATCTTTTTTATTTAAAAAAAAAAAAAAAAGCTGACAGTTGCTGTCCCCAGACTCCCACTGGAGCCTGGAGAAAGTATGATTGCTTCATTTCTAGATGATTTGCACTGATTATTTCTAGGATTGTGGTGGGGATTGCCTTGAAGCTCCTTCTCAGATCCTCTCCCTGCTTGTTAGCAGATTCCAGCCAGCTGTAGACAAAATACTTTTCTCTACAAACTCGGTTGTGGGATGGAAACAACGCCAGGCATGTGCAGCGTGCTGGAGGAGTGCCCCGCAGGCACGCACTCCTGCACAGTCAGGTATGTGCTCCTGGGAGCAGTCCCCAGCCTTTCCCTGCCGCCCCCAAAGCTGCTGAACAACAGGTGAGAGTTTTATGGCTAAGGACAAAAGCAAGTTTATTTGAATGTGCTCAAGCTGCAGGGAAAAGAAGTAAAAAACTACCACGAGTCATAATTTCAGAGTTCTGTTTCCACGTTGCTCAGAGCCAGCTGCCTGCAAGGCATTGGGGCTGTGGTAATGCCCTTCCCCTGTGCCTTGTGTTCCCAAGCAAGTGCCTTCGTCAAGCAGTATCATGTCCTCTGAAAAGCAGCTGGAGCTTGCAGGTATTCCAGCTGTTGGATTTGGCACCAGGTCAGTCCAGATGCTGTCCTCTAGCTTCCTCACTGTAGCAAGGCATCTGGCTGTAAGACTGCTCTCCTGTTGTCTGGAGGTGGCTGGAAATTGAAATGCCTTGCTGTGCCTTCCTGAAAGGCATCTTGCAGGCCTTTCTCTCATATTTGACACCAAAACATTGGTATTTTTACAAGGTTTGGGTTAAAACACCCAATTTTCCCGTATCATACAGCCCTCTTGCCATAGGGACAATGTTTGGGTGGGTTGCCACTGGCTCCCACTGGCTCCTAGCAGATGCTGGCTAGGACAGAGTAAACATGGGCATTAGTGCTGGTACCTTCACCAGTCATCACCTCCTTAACCCCATTTCCACTGAGGACTCTGTGGAAGTCTGACCTGTTACCTCTCAGCTGTCAAAGAACACGTGCTCTGGTCAAACACCAGTTGGATTTCCTGTTCCTGCCACTTCTGTTTGAAGCTACTCCAGAATTTGGCTGCTATGATTAAAAATGCAGCTTCTAGCCTAAATTTAGAGATGGCTAGAAATATTTATATGTGCTGCCCTTTAGCCTAAATAAATTCTACCTTCATAATATTTACTTCCCTTATGTATTTATAGGTGACAGGCTTATTCCCCATCTTGATTTTATTAGGTTAAACAAGCCAGCCTCTTTAGTCTTTTTCATAAAATAAGCTTTCTTTCCTTCCCCTCAGCTTTGCAGCTGTCTTCTGCACCTCCTCCAGCTTGAGTTTATTTTTCTTACGTTTGCATGACCACAGCGTTACAAAACATTCCAGATGAAATTTTACCAGAACCTTTTATAAAAGCATCAAAACTTCCTTTCCTCTTCTATAAATAACCTTGTTTGATATATCCTACCATTTTTTGCTTTTCCATGTCTGCTTTGCTTTGCTTTGGACATCTTCCGATCAGCTGAAATTATCCAGGTCTGTAGTTTTTGCTGCTTCCAGTTGTTGAGTCACAGAAGAGGACAAAAGGTGAGGTGCATGATTTGGGGTGGTGGCTGTTTCCAAATATGGCTCTCCACTCATCCCACCAGCCAAGGTATGCTGTCCCCTCAAGGATACAATACCCACAAGGAATTGAGCCCTTGCACAGCCTGCTATCCTAAATGCATATACCCACAATACATAGAGGCACTATTAAATAACTTTATTTAAAGATGGATCTATAAAGCATGCTGGAAGGAGAGAAACTCCTGGTGTGTACTGCTTCCCAAAGCACATCCCTGCCAGAGCAGGAGATTTGCTGTTTCTTCCTTGAAGGTCATGTAAAGCTTCTGACCTGCCTTCAGTCCTGGTAGTGTTCCGTGTGGGATGGATCCCACAGATCAGCTCTGCATGGGTTTGTAGCCAATGCTGAGGAGCTCAGGTGGGCACAAGTGAGCATTCCCAGGTGTGTCTTAGCCCCTGATTACTTTTAGGTTTGAAGTGCACGGTTTCACCAGGACTTTGTTGGGAAAACAGGTAAAACACGTAGCAGAGGCCCTGAGAAACTGTCTCTGTAAGCAAACATAGCTGGTGGGAAAGTGATTAGAACAGAATTCACTCAGATGAAATACACAGTGCAGCTATGGAGTGGGTTTGGAGGTTATCAGAGACTGGATATTTATCTGGGAGAAAAGGAGTCTTGCTTTCATAGAATCACAGAGTTGTTTAAGTTGGAAAATACCTTTTAGGTTATCCAGCCCAACCATTAACCCAGCACTGCCAAGTCCACCACTAAACTTTCCAAGCAGGAGGCTGAGTTTCCAATGGTTGTTCTATTTGCCATCTGCTCAAGTGGCTTTTACTGAACAGCTTTGCTCTCATCAGATTTCAGAGGCCTTGATTTATAAACAGGATCCACAGAGATTGGGTTGCAGGAGTCCTGACATGGGTATCTACTCAGGGCTGTGCTGCTCACCTCAATCCTGCTCCAACCCCAAAGCCAAGGGCTGGATGTTGGCAGCCAGCCTGCAGTGCCAGGACACACTGGCTTTCAGGGAAGAAAACCACAAAATACTGACTTTTTTTTCCCCTCTTGCAATGATCTTTATTTCAAAGCATTTCAACTGAATGTGAAATTTATTAAAGTGGCATTTCTCAAAGGAAGAAGGGAAGCAAAGAGCACTCCCGAGGGGCTGTGTCATCAAGCTGGGTATCTTAAAAGCCTCTCTGTGTCAAGGCATTTGAGCTTCACCTCCTCCCTGGGGTCCCCAGTTTTCTTGGACTAACTGGGAGGTGCAGCAACAGCCGCTATTTGCAGGAGAGCAACTGGGATAAATGGCAGTGCCTGGAACAGGTCCAGGCAGAGGAGAAGACTTGGGCAGGGCTTTACTTGGTTGCCACGCTGCAATCTGAGCGATAAGATGAGCTGATAAGATTCCTGTGGGGAGGTTGAGGGGGACGCTTATCTTCTTCCTGCAGCCAGCAAGACCGAGTCAGAGAATTTGGCATTTTCAGTGCAGGCTTAGTAACAAGCTCTGAATTTGGAGGAGTGGAAAATGTGACTCAATCTAATTATAAACTGGCTTTTCAGACGGGCTGGGAAGTTCCTTGTTTTGTCCTGCTCTTACAGGTGGTTGCTCTGAGCATCCAGGGAGACAGAGGAGTGTGACAATAATGAGAATCCTGTGAAGGAGCAGACCTGAGACTGCAAGATCCGGTCTGCCTTTCCTCGCCATGCTCTTGAAAGCCAGCTTTCCAGCAATCTGCTGATGGCAGGAATAAATTGCCAGGGCTGGTTAGCTGTGCAGTGGCAGCACTAAACCCCCGGCACTTGGCATCCCCGCTTTGTGGTATTTTTGCTTCCCTTTGGCCTTTTGCTTATAAAAAGTCGTGCTGAAAGAAGAGCCTGACCAAACTTTTTTTTTTTTAAAGCCGTTTGAGGCTTTTCCTGCCCCGTGCTCGCCCCCCGGACAAGGGATAAAGCGGGGTGTGGGCAGCCCATGCTGACCCCAGCTCTGGCGCGGGCGGGCTGCGCCTTCCCGCTCCAACAATAAGGCTAAACAAATCCTTCCAAGCTGCTTGCATGGACCGATGAAAGGAGGATTTCTTGGGACACTCAATGTTTTGTAGTGACCTCCCAGTGAAACAGCTGTTGTGTTCCCTTGCCCAGGCAGAGTGGGACGCTGAATGGTGTCCTTATAGCCGACACAGAGGCGCATCTGGAAAAGAAGCCGTCATGGCAGGAGTATGCGAGGGTGGCATGAGCTGGGCGTAGCCACTCCGCCTGCACCGTTGCAGAGCCATTTTGCTGAGGGTAAAGAAGCTGGTCAGACAAAGCCCAGCTCGTGTAAAAGGCAGGCTGAGCCCACAGCACAGCCCTATACCCACACCACAGAGGAGGGGGGCTGCTTTCTGTGCGTGAGGCTTCACTCGCTCCTTGAATGGCTGGAAAATGCAGATTAGCAGGAGACATGTAAAGTTCTCATTCAAGTTTTTATGAGCACTTAAAAGCAGAGAAGCTACTTCGAGTAGCTTTGCTACCTGGTTCTTCAGAGGCTGGGGTTTGAACTTGAAGAGGGCCGGGACCAGTGATGTGGCCTCTGCAAGCCTTACTCCCCCTTAGCTCAGCTTTCTGGGCTGAGTTTGATTTGTTTTTCTAAAGCAACAGCTTCAGTGTGTAGAGACATGCAGGAAGGGCTTTGCAGTGCTTTGGCTGGGACCAGCAAAAATGTGGGGTTCAACCATCCTGACCTACCTGTGCACAAAGGAAGCACCAATTACCGGCTGTTCTTGTGTAGCTTTTGGTGTCTGAACAGAGATGGTGAGCTCCTGCTGGTAATGAAGGCTCAGGTCACCAAGGCTGATGTACTTCTGAAAGCCAGTCAACTCTCTGGGCTATTTTTAGACTTCCAGGGGCAGAGGCATCTGCATGAAATGTCCTGGAGCAGCTTGTTTTTGTCCATGAGTTCTTGCTGTACGGGAGCAGTGTCTGCTGAGGATACTCAAAAGCCCTCGCAGGTATCACAGTCCCTTCCACAGGGAAGCATCTGTGTTGCAAGTCCTCCCTGCTTGCTGTGCCAAGCACAACTTTCCTTTCTCCAGCCTGAGCTTTCCCATGGCACTGCAGCGGCACCATAGCTGTGCCCAGTGAGCAGAAGGCTCTGAGAGATGCCCATCCTCCTTGCACCACCGTTTTCTGGGCCTTGTGTTTCTAGCCATGGCCTGTCTGACATCCTGGTTTGCCATTCTGTTTGAGGAAAGGAGGTGGGAGTAAGGTTGGAGGCTCCTTCACACAGCCTCTCCCAGATGCACACAGGCCAACCTCCCTGGCAGGGCTGTTCCTTGGGGCCAAAGACTCACAGCTTCATAGAACCATAGGATATTCAGAGCTGGAAGGGGCCCACAAGGACCATCAGGTCCAAGCCCTGGGCCACCACAGAACAGCACGAAAAGTGGCCATGTGTCTGAAAGCATTGTCCAAACACTTGAACTCTGGCAGGCTCTGGCAGCTGTTGTGGGCTGAGGGCTGTCCAGCTCCTGTCTTGCACCATCACGTTCCATGACCCAGTGCAGCAGCTTCTGGGATCTGCCTGGGGCTGTGGTTCCTGGACAGCTTGGTCTGCAGGCACATGAGGAGTGCACCTGATGGATCCATAGGCAGAGCCTGCCCCCCAAAACAAGGACTCCATTTTTCTGAGCTGGAGCCTGCAGACCCCATGCCCATCACTTCTCCTGACTCCAGTCTGGCTGTGCTCATTGCAGTGCCCACAGTTCCAGCAGCACTGGGGTGGATCTGAAACCAGTGTCACTCCCTCAGTTTGTGTGGGACAAGGCAATGGGAATCTGCCTGCCCAGGGATCTGATTCAGGGCTGAGGCTGCCTGTTGCTTCTGCTGCCAGCACTGCCCATGCTGCAGTACTAGCAGGGGGGTAAGATGAAGCTTGGGCTTAGGCAAACAGCTTAGGCTTGACTCTTTCTCTGCAGTTATATTTGCATTTGAATTGCATTTGAATTTCCATTTTCTTCTTCTGCCTGCTGGTTAATTGCTTGCAGAAGCTTGAGTGTGCAGACTTGGTGTGACACTGGCTGGGCCAGTCGGTTGGGCACAGATCAGCTCACCTTCTGGAGGGCCCAGCTGGGATGTTCCTCATTGCTGGCCATGTTTTTTGGGGTGATGCTGAAGGAGTCTGGCTACACTAAATTGTCATCAGTAATTACACCCCAGATAAAAACCTGGCACAGGGTCTGTCTCTCAGCAGCTGCTGGACACAGGGAGGGGAAGGGGGCAGTGGGAGATCTGACAGAGCTACAGGACTGTCCATACTGACTCTGCCCAAAAGCTGTCAGGGAGTTTTTAGGAGGTTTGGTTTGAAAGGAGCCGACTCCCAGCTGCTGCTGCCCATGCGAAGGTCTGTCAGCACAGACAGGGGAGATCACATCAGATACTTCCAGGACTGGGAAGCCTTCATTGTGGTGTGCCATAGGGGAGACCTGTGGCAGGATCCAATGGTACCTGTCTCATGGCAAAGGGTTTACTGCCTCCTTTTTGAGGGATTAATCAGGAGGAGGAGGACTAAATACCTGGAGGCTTAAAGGTCACTCTTGTTGGCAAAAATTTGGTTTTTGCCTGAATTCCCTCAAGGCAGAAGTTTTGCTCACTGCTGCTTTGCTTATCTCTGTCTTGTTGGCTACAGGGCTTTCAGATCCAAGTTTAAAAAAACAAGTCAAACTGAGCTATCTTCTTTCATGAGCTGACTGCTCTTGGCTGGCCTAAAAATAACAGGCCATGTCTATCTGAAAGGATTTTGTGAACAAGGTCTTCAAAACCAGCCAGACCACTCACTGTATGTATTTTAAATCACAATCATGGCTAATTGTTTAATGGTCTTCGATACACTGCCAGGCTTGTATAATCTTTAGCCAATAACCGTTCATTTACAATTATCTCAAATAATGGGAAAACAAAGACAGCCTTTTTTTTTTTTTTTATAACTTGGGCAACAGAAGAGTTAATTTGAAACCAGACCCCTTGAGGGAAATGGCAGGGCTTAAGGCTGATACTTACTGCATACATAGAAAACTGGGAAACTTTTAACATGAAAACCAGAGATCCTAAATCATTAACTACGTGTAGCCTCAACAAATACCCTTTGAAGCAATATCTGAAGGAAACATTGCTAGAACAGAGTCCAGGTCTCCCTCCTCCCAGTTTTGCACCACTGCAAACACAGCAGTGATGATGGACAGGACAGACCCATGCCAAGGGCTCTGCTGGTCAGCATTTATTTAGGAGCAAGTATTTTTATTCATCATGGTAACAGCTTTATTTATTTACTCTAATCTTTCTGGGCTCTTCCTTTGTCACATGAACATAGGTGATTTCTACTATCAGGTCAGTTGTTGTGTTTAAAGCAGTGCAGGGACATCAAATGCTTGTGACTTGTTGCCTTCTCAAAGATTTCTCAGGGGAGGCACAGGCTTCATAGGAGTAATCCACATAAATTTGATTTTCTTAATCATCTCTTGCAGAGCCTTTAGAAACAGTCCACATTTCCTCACAGGCTGAATACAGCTAAACTAGCTCAGCTCATTTTAAATCAAGTTTAAGTGGGTTTATAAATGTTTTGCAACTGTCATATCCCTGCTAGAACAAGTCATCCCAGTCAGTGATTGCTTGGCCTGTTTTTGTTTTTCAGGAGAGCCTAGTTTTTGGTGTGAATCTGTCCGGCTGCAGTTTCCTTTTCTAGCATAGGCCCTACTTGTAAACTCTAGGTTAAAAATGGTTTTCCAAGCAGGAATATTCAGACTGGCCTGTGCCTCCCTCGCTGTCACTTTGGTGTGTGGGGTCAGCCACCTTTCTGAAGTGAGTTTGGCTGTCAAAAATAGAAGCAGACATGTCTGAAGAAAGAATCACCTTGTGACACGAGACTGGATAAAGTACTGCTGCTTGTAGGTCTCCTCCTCAAGTCATGCCAGTGCCCAGGGAGGAGGCAGCATCAGAAAGCCCCAGCTCTCAGGAAAGCTGTGTGGAGTGTGTGATCCTGTAATTAAGGGCTTTTGCAGAGTGCACAGAAGGGGAAGATTTGTTCCAAATGTAGCCTAAAATTACACATTCAGAGTGAATTTAACCACTCACTATTAAAGTTTTTATTCTTGGTTGTGTAAGCCTCAATAATGCTTTGGCTTTGTCCTGGCTCCCTATGTTTCTGTTCCTTGTGTGTGCCCAACCCAGCCCTCCATTCTCCACAGTGGGCAGGTTAGTGGCTAATTTTGGCACAAGAGGATAAAGAGTGGAACCATCCAGCTCCTGTAAATGCTACTGTAAATGCTTTATTGCACTGGGCAGTGTCCTGACATCTCAGTTTTTAGAGGGTGTGATGAAATGACACTTTTTTAAAGGAAGATGGGGGCAAGTCAGTGCTTCTGGCTGGGCAGGAGCAGACCCTGCCTTTGTTCTCTCTTTGCAGAAGAAATGCCAAGGAAGGACAATTCATTCCTTTGTTCCTGCAGGAGCGAGGCTTGGCTCCCTGTGCCCAGCTCAGGTGAAGGGCTGCCTTTCCTTTGGGATGTCTGAGCTAAAAGCAGCTCCTGTTCTTGCAGCGGAGGAGGAGTGAGTGCAGCCACAGCCCTGCCCTGTCCTCTGCCAGACACATGGGTAGACAGCAAGGCCCAGGGGAGGGATGCTCACATGTTGGTGCATGGTGGCATATATTGAGGTATAGGGCCCTTGGGACAGCTTCCTCCAGCTGTTGTGAGCAGGAATCTGAATTCTCTGCCCTGAGATATGCCTGGTGAGGAGTTAACTAAAGCTGAGAGCTTTAAACTCTCCTCTTAGGCTGTACCCAGCATGTGGCTCATGATGTGCTCTCCAGCTTGTCCAGGCTGTGTGAAAGTGGGGCTGGTTCTTCACAGAGGAGAGAAACAAGGGTGTTGCCTGTGTGATCATGGCTGAAACCCTCTGCAGCTCTTGCACAAAACCTTCATGTGCTGCTCTTGCCAAAAGGCTTTTGGGTCTTGCATTATCCTGGCAGAGCTGTGCATCCAGACCCTTCAGTGTGTTGAAACCCACAGTGTCGGGTGAGCCCCAGGGTGCTGCCTGAATCCTGCCCGCAGCCGGGGAGTGGGAGTGGCACCCGGGACTCACAGTGTGCCCAGCCCTGCAGCACCAAGCATCCTTCCTCATCCATCCAGGAGCTTTCCCCAGCAGGACCTGCAGTCGTGGCTAATCCATCCCCGGCTCTGCACCTGCTACTGGATGCAGGAATGCTCCTGCCAGGCAGGTTTCCTTGCAAAGCACTTCTCCCAGCTTTGCATTTGGGTAAATTATGAAATATGTATAAGCTTTACAGAACTGCAGAGAACCAAAGCACCCTTTCAGGAGGAGAGCTAGAGCCTGGCTCTCTATTGGACTGCAGTGGCTGTTAAATGCGTCTCCACGAGCCCCAAAGCATCCTGTTTGCTCTGAGTGTCAGGGGGGAGATGCCTCGTGGAGTTCTGGAAATCCCTGCCAGAGCACTTGCCAAACGCCTCCGGGCCTGGGAGGTGATGAAGCTCAGGTTACTCACTCTGGAGTACCTACAGCCCCGGGAAATGTCACAGCCCACCGAGCTGGCAGCCTCACTCCTTTCACCGCGCAGCCCGAGCGGTTCCGCTGTTCCGCGTGATCCGAAATGCTGTAGAGCAGACGGATGTCAGCTGCCAGGAACTGGGGGGGGCTTGGGGGCTTGCACCCACCCTCAGCTGCAACCCAGGGGAGGAGACAGAGTCCCATGGGCTGGAAGAGGCAGCGAAGAGTGTACTGGAGTCCTGAGGTGTCTGTGCTCTGAGACAAAGGCTTCCCTTGCAGCAGCAAGTTATTATGTGAAAGTGAGAGCCTTCATTTTTAGCTAGCCTGGGGGTAAAGCCAGACTGGCATGCTGTCCTGTGTCATGTCCAGCAATTTCCCAGCCCGTGTGTCACATCCCTGCCTGCCCACAGTGGCCATTACATTGGGTCTGCTCCCTCTATCCTCAGCTGCTGTTCCTCTTGCAGAGCAGGACAACACCATGTAGCTCTCAGGATTTCCTGCTGCTTGTTGAGAGCTGGTGTGCTCCAGCCAGGCCAGGGACTCAGAACCATAGCTGGCCAGCTTCTGGCCCCTCTGGGTCATCCTGGCTCTGGGGACAGTGGGACAAGCTGAAAGTAAGTGGAGAAAATACTTGTTCTGCTGAGCTGCTGGAGCAGTGGGCTTGATGTATGTAGGGTGGGCAGGGTGTGATGGGGTGAGGAAAGGAGCAAGATGGCCAAGCCGGGAGAGGAAGGAGTGGGAAGAGGGCAGTTGTTGGATCAGCTCTGCTGTGCGGCAAAACATCGCCCTCAGCTTTGTCACTGTCCCCATGACGTAAACTCACCGTCTGCCCTCAGAAAAAATGAACCACTTGTGCTTGGCAGTTGCACAGCAAGTGTTGGAGCACTTGCAGGCAAGGGGGCCTTGTGGGACCTTATGACCTCTTGTGGCTCCTTAAGCCCTTTGGGTCCAGTGCACCCCACAGAGCTCATCCTTGCCAACACGTGGTGGAGGAGGCAAAGGCTGCTGTGCTCTGGCCAGGATGTTCCTTCCCCGGTTGTTACACTTCAGATTTTTTTCTTTAATCCTTGAAATTAGGTACTACTGCTGATAGAACCTGTCCTAATGTTGTACTTCTAAAAGCTTGTTTTTTTGTTTGTTTGTTTGGTAGATCTCCGAAGCTGGGAAGGACTCCTTGCCTTCTTGGTTGCACTGGAATGCAGAGAGCAGCTCCCTGGAAGGGCTGCCCCTTGACACGGACAAGGGTGTCCACTACATCTCGGTGACCACTCTGCAGCCCTTCCCGAATGGGAGCTATGTCCCGCAGACCACAAACGTCTTCTCCGTTGAGGTCCACCAAGAAGACCACAATGAGCCTCAGTCAGTGCGAGTGGCCGTCCAGGACACGAGTGACACAGCGCCCTTCGTGTGTGGCTCGGAAGAGCCAGTCACTATCCTGACTGTCATTTTGGATGCCGACTTAACAAAAATGACACCAAAGCAGAGGATTGAACTCTTAAACAGAATGAGAAGCTTTTCAGAGGTGGAACTTAGCAACATGAAGTTGGTTCCTGTTGTAAATAACAGACTCTTTGACATGTCGGCCTTCATGGCTGGACCAGGAAATGCAAAGAAGGTGGTGGAAAACGGGGCCTTACTCTCATGGAAACTGGGATGCTCCCTGAGCCAAAACAGTGTCCCCAACATCAGCAAGGTGGAGGCTCCAGCCAAGGAAGGAACCATGTCTGCCCGCCTTGGCTACCCTGTTGTTGGCTGGCACATTGCTAACAAGAAACCTCACCTCCCAAAGAGGATGCGGCGGCAGATCAACGCCACCCCTACACCTTTGACTGCCATCGGGCCGCCCACCACTGCCGCACAAGAGCCACCCACCAGGATTGTCCCCACCCCAACATCACCCGCCATCGCACCTCCCACAGAGACAACGGCACCTCCTGTCCGGGAGCCCATTCCGCTGCCCAGGAAGCCAACAGTCACCATCAGAACCAGAGGCCCCATTGTCCAGACGCCCACGCTGGGGCCGATCCAGCCAACCAGGGTAGCAGAAGGCACGGGCACAGCCTCTGTGCCGATCCGCCCTACCATGCCTGGGTATGTGGAGCCCACAGCAATGATCACACCGCCCTCAACTACCACCAAGAAACCGAGAGTCTCCACCCTGAAGCCAGCCACCTCATCCACAACAGATTCCTCCACGGCAATAACACGAAAGCCTACTCGAAGGCCCAAAACGCCTCGTCCGACAAAGCCTCCCAGCACAACCAGATCTCCCATCTCCAAGCTGACAACGGCCTCTCCGCCGTCCCGCGTGCGCACCACGGCCAGCGGGCTGCCCCGGCCCTGGGAGCCGAACGAGCCACCCAAGCTGACAAACCACATCGACAGGGTCGACGCCTGGGAGGGCACGTACTTCGAGGTTAAGATACCGTCGGACACCTTCTACGACAAGGAAGACACCACCACTGACAAGCTGCAGCTGACCTTGAAGCTGAAGGAGCAGCAGATGATCAAGGAGAATTCGTGGGTGCAGTTCAACAGCACCAGCCAGCTCATGTATGGCATGCCAGACCACAACCACATCGGGAAGCACGAGTACTTCATGTATGCCACCGACAAGGGCGGGCTTTTTGCTGTGGATGCTTTTGAAATCCATGTCCACAAACGCCCGCATGGGGACAAGTCTCCGGTGAAGTTCAAGGCCAGGCTGGAAGGGGACCATAATGCAGTGGTGAATGACATCCATAAGAAGATCATGCTGGTGAAGAAGCTGGCTCTGGCATTCGGCGACAGGAACAGCAGCACAATCACGGTGCAGGACATCGCCAAAGGCTCCATCGTAGTGGAGTGGACCAACAACACGCTGCCCCTGGAGCCTTGCCCTCGGGAGCAGATCCGGACTTTGAGCAAAAAAATCGCGGATGACTCTGGCAGGCCGAGCCCAGCTTTCTCCAATGTCCTGCAGCCTGAGTTCAAGCCTCTGAATGTGTCTGTGGTTGGTTCCGGCAGCTGCAGGCACATTCAGTTTGTCCCCGTGACCAAGGATGGCAGGGTGATCTCAGAGGCGACGCCGACGGTGGCGGCAGGCAAAGACCCCGAGAAGAGCAGCGAGGACGATGTGTACCTGCACACCGTCATCCCTGCCGTGGTGGTGGCTGCCATCCTCCTCGTGGCTGGCATCATCGCCATGATCTGCTACCGCAAGAAGAGGAAAGGCAAGCTGACCATCGAAGACCAGGCCACCTTCATAAAGAAAGGCGTGCCCATCATCTTCGCCGACGAGCTGGACGACTCCAAGCCCCCGCCATCCTCCAGTATGCCCCTCATCCTCCAGGAGGAGAAAGCCCCGCTGCCCCCTCCGGAGTACCCCAACCAGAGCATGCCGGAGACCACGCCGCTCAACCAGGACACCATTGGGGAGTACACTCCGCTGCGGGACGAGGACCCCAACGCGCCGCCCTACCAGCCTCCCCCCCCCTTCACTGCACCCATGGAGGGGAAAGGCTCCCGCCCGAAGAACATGACCCCGTACAGGTCCCCACCTCCCTACGTCCCCCCTTAACAAACGGGAGGCTCTCGGGGGAGAAGGGGCCTCCAGCTCCACACCGGTGCTGCCTGTGGGCCGGCAGCCCCCTCGCCAGCCGGGAACATGAAACCCCAGCCCGCTCCCCAGCAGGCTCTCCCCGGCTGCGCCTGCCGCACCGGAGCGCTCGCAGGACTCGGGGGGACACTTGTTTTATTTTTGCCTAACAAGCTTTGGTTTTATTTTATTCATAGAAAAAAAAAAAATTCTCGGCTCAAAGATGCCTTCCCGGCGGCTGGGCTTTGGCCGGGGCCGGGGCGGTGGGCAGGGAGGGGGGTCGGGACGGGTCGGGCCGGGTCGGGAGGAGCAGGCAGCACTGGGGTAGCACTCTGGGTCTCCGCTGTTTGCCTTTAACACTAACTGTACTGTTTTTTCTATTCACGTGTGTCTAGCTACAGGACGTAACATGAAAGGTAGCCTAAAAATAATTAAATTCAAGGGACTTTCTGAAGTCGATGGTTTTAAGTTTTTACATTTAATCTGCTGTTTACCTAAACTGGGATGTGTAGTTTCTGGGGAGGGGAAGGGCAGTGCTGTGCTGCAGGCGAGCTCCACGGGCTGGTCAGCGGGGCCAGCCAGCCT
Organism: Phylloscopus whistleri; assembly: GCA_017589585.1. NCBI lineage: Eukaryota > Metazoa > Chordata > Aves > Passeriformes > Phylloscopidae > Phylloscopus > Phylloscopus whistleri. The sequence goes on along the minus strand of JADMLD010000682.1, from coordinate 4,094,572 downwards.
CCTCCTCCTCCTCCTCTCGGGGTGGATCAGCTTCTTGGTTCAGGGTTTGATTATTTTATCATTTTATTTTATTTTTAATCAAAGAAATCCTATCTTTCTCACGCATCATAAAATAGTCATGAGTTGGGTCAGCCTGGCCTGGGGTGTGCCCATGGCTGAGCAGGGGGTGGTCAGGGAATGCTGGCAGGAGGATGAGCTGAGCCCTGTGCCACCACGACTTCTCTGCTTCCCAGCGAGTACCAGGGTTGGGGGGGTCGATTTTAAGGAAAATCCCCTCCGTGTGGGGGGTTTTGGCGAGAGTAGGGTGTGGTCTCTGTCCCCGCTGCTCCTTGGGACTGTGCAGGAATGGCCTCGCTGGCCTCACGCCGGCACTCTAGCCTGGACACTGTTGGAAAAGATAAAAAAGTTTAAAAAAAAAATAAAATAAAAAGAAAGAGAAAAGGAAAAATCGCGCCAGGAATAGTTAATAGTTTAAAAAAAATCAGTGAACTCTCAAATCTAATTTTTTACTAAATTTTTGATACAGACTCCGATTGTTTTATTAAAAAAAAAACCTTACAAACCGGTGTGCGGCTGCCAGCAGTTTGTACGGGCTCAGCCCCCCTCGGGCTGGCCCCGGGGGACCCGCCACGGTACCGGTACCGTCTCCATCCCCTCTGCTCCGCGCCCCGGCATCCCCAGTCGGGATTTGCCCGTGTGCGCCCCGGGTGGAGGGCTGACCCCGCACACCGGGGCCGGACCCGCCGCTTCACTCCGGGACGGCGCTGCCCGGGCGCTGGGGTGGCCCCGGGAGGGCACCGGCGGAGCGCTCAACCCCCGGCTCCGCTCTCGGTGCCGCGGGGCGATGTCCTCGCCGTATGAAAAATAAACCCGCCCGGAGACGCCGGTGCCGGTCAGGGGGAGGCGCTGGGGCGGCCTCGGCGCGGGGGATGCCCGCAGCCATCGCGGCCCCGGGGCCGCCCCCGCTCCCGCCGCGGCGGGGCCGCCCCTGGCGGCGGCGGGGCGGTCGCGCCCCCTGCCGGTGCCCGCGGGCGGTGACGCCATCGCCTGGCCCGGCCCCGCCCCGGAGCGGCGGCCGCGCGGCGCCGCCATGTCGGGAGCGGCGGGGCCGGGTCCGCCCGCCGGGCCGGGCCGCTCCCCGCTGCCCTGCTCCCCCCGCCCCGCCGCCCCCCTCCAGCTGGCCGGGGGTGCCGAGCCCGCACGGCCCGGCGTCGCCGTCATCGACCTCCGCTTCCCCCGCGGCGCTCCCGCCGACGTGAGTGCGGCCGCGCTCGTCGCGGTACCGGCGCGGGGGGGGTACCGGGGTGGTCCCGTGGAGTCACGGGGGAATGCCGGGGGCGGTACCGGAGGGGGGTTGTGCCGGGGTTGTCTCCGGGGGAGACGGGGGCCGTGCCGGGGACGGTGCAGGGTCGGGGAAGTCGGGGCCGGGTGTGGTGCCGGTGCCGGGGCAGGACGGGGGATGCCGGGGGCAGCGGCGGGGGCGGGGTGGGTGGGGATGCCGGTGCCGGTAAGGGGAAAAGCCGGGGGCGGTCCCAGGGCAGAAGGGATGCCGTGGGCGGTGTGGGGAAGATGTGAGGGGCGGTCCCGGGGCGGAGGGGATGCCGGGGGCGGTGCCGGTAACGGGCGGATGCCGGTGCTGGGTACCACCCTTACCGATGCTGTGCGGGATGCTGGTGATGCCGTGCCCGTCACAGTAGAGTGGGAGATGCCGGTGCGGGTCCCGATATGAGGCTGTGCTGGTGGGGATATGGGGGCGTGCCGATGCTGGTATGGGAGAGGGATTGCCGGTGCCCGTCCCAGTACTAGGGGGAGGATGCCGGTGTCGATATCAGGGGGATGCCAGTGCAGGTATGGGGGAATGCCGTTGTGGGGCTGAGGTCGCCGGTCCCGCAGGTGCAGGAGATCGTGTTCAAGAACTTCTACACGGCTTTCCTGAGCGTGCGGGTGCAGCGGCCCGGCCCCGGCGGCTCCCAGCGCTGGGTGACCTGCCTGCGGGACCTGTGCCTGATGCCCTGCCCACACACCGAGGAGGGCTCCCAGGACTACTTCTGCCTCCGCCGGCACCAGGTCAGCATGTCCGGATGGGGCCGTGGCATCACCCAGCCCTCTGGGGCTCACCACTCTTCTCCCACCCCCCAGAAAGGCTTCCAGTCCAGGGGTCTGGTGCCGATGTCCCACTGACCCCCATGGCTGCGAGGGTCCCTGTGCCCTGTTCAGCCCAGCCAGCCCTCACAGGACGGTGCTTCCCTTGGGCTTCTTCCATCTGAAGTGGCTTGGGGGTTTTGGGAGGATACCCCAAAAGCTGCCCCCAGTTAGTGCCAGCCCCTGTGGTTCCACTCCCTGGTCCTTGCCCTGCAGATGCTGTGTGACGTGGACCAGGTGACAGCAATGCGGTTCATCCTGCGACAGCCCTCCCCAGTCTGGCTCCACTTCACCATCGAGGACCTGCAGATTTTCCCCCCCGGACAGAAGGTGAGCAGGTGCCAGAGCTGCCCCACTGCCAGGGGGTCAGGACACACCACTTTCCCCAGCTCTATACCTGGCATTTGCCCCTACAGCTCTGGGGAGCACACACAGGGACATGGGTCCAAGTCCTTGTCCTTTGCTGAAGCACTTGGGGTCCACTTGTGCTCCAGTGGTGCTGGGGAAGGGACTGCTCCAACAACTGCTCAGAACACAGAATTCCCTACAAAATTCTCTTTAAGGATAGTACAGTGACACTTCCATAGCAATATCACTAGGGGTGGGCTCTAAACCCCAGCACGCTGCCTGGTGTAAAGGATGGAGATAGGGTTGGGAACACACTGTGTCACCCTCTGGATCTGTTTCAGAGTCCCCAGAAGGATTTTCCCTCCTGGCTCTCCCAGCTGACCCCTCCGGAGCAGCCAGCCAGCCTGCATGGGGTGAGTAATCACTGCTGAGGTATTGGGGGAAGGAGGGACTTCTGTGGGGTGCCAGCCATGAGCATCCCTCGGGAGGCTGCCAGGCCCATGCCTGCCTTGTTGGCTCCAGGCTTTCACCAGGAATAACTGTGGAGCCCTGAAATAACCCGACTTGTGCTGGAAGTAGTTTGCAGTACTGAGAAGAAAAATATCCCCATGGGGATGTGCTTTTTGAGGTGACACTTAAGTCTATTTGCCTTCTAGTCTGGGGAGAGGAACATCCCCAAGGGAGAAGTGGGTGCACAATGTCACTCAGCTGACTAGGGGGATGCAATGGGATGGGGACAGGAACAAGAACATCCCTGTGGGAACAGTGGGTCCACAGCATGGTTCAGTGGCAGGTGGGATGTGTGGGAATGGGGACATCACTGTGGGAGCAGTGGGTGCACAGCATCGCTCAGGGGTGGGTGGGACTTGTGAGGACAGGGCTGGTTCCCAGCACTTTGCTCTGGGGAACACATTGCCCAGCCAGGACAGCATGTGGGCACAGGGGCATCACAGCCACAGCACGTGTTTACAGATTGCCAGCCACATCTGCCTGCCTGGTGGCCTTTGGTGGGCAAAGTCCGGGCAGAGCAGGGCCAGGATGGGAGCTGTCTCACCCATGGGAACCTGCTGAATCAACTGGTGGTGCTGCCTGCAGGGGGGTGGCACATTGCCCACACCTGCTGGGGCAGTTCTGCTACTGGGCTTCCAAGCAATGGTGCTCACACTGCACCAGCAGTGAGGCTGCTGTTCCCGTCCTTGCCCAGCTGTGTGACAGTTTGGGGAGGGCACCCCAATCCTTTGCTGATTGCTTGGATCACATTCCCTTTGGTAAGGAGTATCCAGAGCAGATTCCAGAGGTGGCTCTGAGAATGGCTTTTCCCAACATCACCACGAGGCACCCCTCAGCCCAGTGCAACAGAGCTGTGCCCCTGTGAGAGCTGTGCCCCAGCCAGGTGAGCTGCTGCTGAGCCCACGGGTCCCACCTGGCTAAAGGTCCCTGGGGTGAGCCAGCACATGTGCCCAGGATTCTGCACCCAAGCCCAGGGAGCATCGCGTAGTGAGGCTGTTGGGAAACTCTGGACTGTGCGATTAGGTTTTTAATGATTAGCCAGCAGTCAGCTTTCTGTCCTCGCCCTGGCCACCTGCCAGCAGAGATGGGCTGTGTCAGTACCACAGCACGCAGGGATCAGGGTCACTCACCCATGTCCCCAGTGGTTTGTTTTCCTAGAGAGGGGCCCTGCTCACCTCACCTTGGAAAACCACCAGCAGGTCAGGAACGTGGGCACCATCACGTGCCTGCCTCCCTGGGAGGCACAGCCATCCAGCCACACCACTGCCCAAACCTGAGGTCACCCAGCCCATCCGGGCCATCCCCGCTCCACAGCATTGTGCCCACTTCTTTCCAGGAGCTCCCTGATCCGGAGAAGGTGTCGACAGAGGTCCAGCAAATGTGGGTGCTGACAGAGGTGATCCGGGCTCGCCAGGCAGCTGCCCGCATCGGGCGCTTTGACGTGAGTCCCCCCGCCCTGCTGACGGGGACCTGGCCTTGCCACATGGCTCAGGAGCCCTCCCAGAGGGGCTGCTCCCAGCAGGATGGGGCTGGAGTATCCCAGCAGTGCTGTGCAGACAGTGACAGTCGCTCTCTTCCCCCAGGTGGATGGCTGCTACGATGTCAACCTGCTTTCCTATACCTGAGCCCGCTGGTGCTGGTGCCAGCTGGGGAGAAGTGTCCCTTCCATGCTCCCGGGGCCTGAGTGGACTCCTGCATTCCCATCTCGGCCATTGACCCCGCGGGGGTCCCAAGCCCTCCCTGTGCCCTTGTGCCCCTTCTCTGACTCCCTCTGCACTGCCTAGCAGTGAGGGGCAGCGCTGCCGCTCCAGAGACCCCTGTGAGCCTCTCCTGGGCACGTCCCGTGGGCAGAGCCCGGACACTGCAAGGGGGTGCTTGGGTACCGAGGGGTGCGGGGATGCTGGAGGGATTACCACTAAAAGCTGCTACGTTGGCCCTGCCTGTGCCCGCCTGTCTCTGGGGGATGGGGGTGGCCGTGCCGGCAGCCCCGGGGAGGCGGTGCCGAGGGCGGGCCGGGCCGGGGGCGGGGGCCGGGGCCAGGGCCGGGCGGACTCCATGTCCCAGGCGCCCCGGGGCCGGTCCGAGCCGTGCCGGGAGGGAGGAGGAAGAGGAAGATGCTGCGGACGGGCTGCCGCGCCGCGCTGTCCCGCCGCCCCCCGGGCTCGGCGCCGCGGAGAGGGGCCGGGGGAGCTGGGGCCGGGGAGGAGGGGCTGAAGCAGACACCGCTGGATGCCCTGCACCGGGCCCGCGGCGGGCGGATGGTGCCGTTCGCCGGCTGGACCCTTCCGCTGCACTACGGGCAGGGCCACCTCCAATCACACCTGCACACTCGCCGCCACTGCTCCCTCTTCGACGTCTCCCATATGCTGCAGGTAGCGGGGTCGGGATGAGGGGGCTGGGGCAGGGGGGTACCCGCACCACCTCACAACTCCCCCGGCCCCTTGCAGACCCTGGTGTACGGCCGGGACCGCATCAGGTTCATGGAGAGCCTGGTAGTGGGGGACATCGCCGAGCTGAAGCCGGGACAGGTACGGGGCACTGGGCAGGCACCAGGCATCCAGTGGGGTCGGAGATCCCCGGGATGCCCTGGGAGGGTCCGGGCAGCCCGCCCATGCTTCTGTGGGCCGTGTCCTGCAGGGCACCCTGACGCTGCTCACCAACGAGAAGGGCGGCATCACAGACGACCTCATCGTCACAAACACGTCAGAAGATCACCTCTACGTGGTGTCCAACGCCGCCTGTGCTGACAAGGACTTGGCCATTTTGAGGGTATGGGGCTGCCTGAGCCCCGGGAGGTGGGGACATGCAGTGGGAATGAGTCCTTCTGCCTTTTGGTGACACGCGTGTTGCGTGGGGTGAGGTAGCTGCGGCCACGTGTGGGGCTGGCACTGGCCTGGTCCCCGTGCTAGCAGCCCACTGTCACCCTGGCAGGACAGAGCGGCACAGCTGCAGGCCACCGGCAGTGACGTACACCTGGAGGTGTCGGACAACGCGCTGCTGGCGCTGCAAGGTAGTGGGGGCCCCACACGGGCCTGCCCTCCTCTGGGTCCTCTCCCGGTGGATGTCACCGCCCTCCCCACCTCCTCCCCCTTCCCTGGGCACTGCTGTCTTCCAGCCACCTGCCTCCCCAGGTCCCTCCATGGCACGGGTTCTGCAGGCAGGGCTGTCGGATGACCTGGCCAAGCTCTCCTTTATGAATAGCATCACCACAACCGTCTTCGGTGTGCCGGGCTGCCGGGTCACACGCTGCGGTTACACCGGCGAGGATGGCGTGGAGGTACCCAGAGAACTACACCAGCATCCCCACTGCGGTGCCAACGCAGGGGAAGGTCGTGCCCCACTGACCCTGCCCGTGTCCCACCACAGATCTCAGTGCCCGCGGCGCGGGCGGTGGAGCTGGCCGAGCAGCTCCTGGGCATCCCTGATGTGTGGCTAGCAGGGCTGGCAGCCAGGGATAGCCTGCGCCTGGAGGCCGGGCTCTGCCTCTACGGCAATGACATCGACGAGACTGTCACCCCTGCCGAGGCCGGGCTGATGTGGACCTTGGGTAGGTACACCTCCACCTCCTCCTTGGGGCAGGCAGAGCAGCAAGGTGTCCCCAGTGGGTACAAGGGGACCAGTCAGGCATCAGCGATCCTCCCCCGTCTCTGCCCTGCAGGGAAGCGCCGGCGTGTGGCCATGGACTTCCCTGGTGCTGCTGTCATCATGGCACAAGCGAAAGATAAGCCGAGGCGCAGGCGTGTGGGGCTGACGTCGGTGGGACCCGCCATCCGGCCCCACATGCCCATCCTGGGGCCCGAAGGGAGGCCTGTGGGTAGGTGGGGGCAGTGGGGCTGGCACAGGCGTGACCCTGAGCTGTGGCCATGGCACGGACAGGGGCTGTCCAGGCCCTGCTCAGCTCCCCATATCCTCACATCCCAGGCACAGTGACCAGTGGATGTCCCTCGCCCTGCCTGGGCAAGAACATTGCCATGGGCTACGTGGAGGCAGCGCACAGCCGGGCCGGCACCGAGCTGACCGTAGAGGTGCGGAAGAAGCAGCACCCTGCTGTCATCACCAAGATGCCTTTCGTGCCCACCCAGTACTACATGGCCAAGTGAGGCCAGCACATGCCGCAGGCAAAGTGCCCTGGCCCCAATAAACACCCTGTCTCGTTCCCCTGGTCTCCTCTCTGGTGATGGTGGCAGTGCCAAAATAAGGAGCAGCAGGTGGGCACAGCACTTTTAATGATGTTGGCAGTACCCAGCTGGCGGTCCTGGTGTTGCTCACTCCCAGTGTGTCTTCATGGGCTCTGCAGCTGGGCCATCCCTGCAAGAGAGAGGCGGCGTGAGCACGGCTGGGGCAGCACCAAGCACAGCGGCATCCCGGCACCGAGGCAGGCACCTGCCCGTCTGTGTGGGCTGGGGGGCACTTATTGAAGCATACTGGTCTGGGGTGCAGTTGAGGGGGGTGCTCAAAGGTCTGGGGGCACAGCTTGGGGGGCATTTGTCAGAAGCCATAGCTCGGGGGGCTAACCGGGGCCGGTGTCCCAGAGGCCCCCATCGGGACCATCCTGGGCAGGCGGGCAGTCACTGGGCTGTGCTGGTGCAGGAGTGCAGCTGGGGGGACATTCACTGGGGGGCACTGGGCAGGGGTCGCTCACCGGGCTGCGCTCCGAGAGCGCTGGCCGGACGCGGGGAAAGCCGGAGAGGCCCGCGGAGGATCAGCGGGGGAATCAGCGGGTTTGGGCCCGGTAGCGGTCGGGACTCACCGGGACGGGCAGTGCCGCTCGGCGGCGCCGTTGCGTCCCGCCGGGCTGGCAGGGGATAGGGAGTGCGCGCGGTGCCGGGCGGGCGAGGCCCCGGAAGCGGTGCCCGGGGAGCGGCGGCCGGAGGGACCGGTCCGGTAGCAGAGCGCGGCCACCGCCCCGCCGTAGGCGCGCCAGGCCAGGCGGACGCCCAGCAGGCTGATGCCCAGCCAGAGCAGCAGCAGCTGGCACAGCGCGGCCCGTACATCCTGCGCCGCCCACTCGGCCGCCAGCTCCCGACCCAGCGCGGCCAGCGCACGCCACGGCGGCTGCCAGCCCGCCGCCACCGCCGCCATGGCCGCGGGGTACCGGGGGCGAGGCTGCCGGAGGGGGCGGAGCCTCTGCCCGCCAGCCCGCCCTCACGGCCGCCACAGCGCGGACACCGGGGGGCGGGGCCTCCGCCTGCCAACTGCGCCTGGGGGCGTGGTCTGGGGCGTGGCCTCATGCGCTGATTTAGGGGGCGTGGCCTTCCTCCTAGCCGCCGCCAAGCCTGCGCTGTGGGGACGTGGCCTGACGGGATTGGCTCCGCCCTGGGGCGGGGCCGCCGCTCGGTGGGTGGGGCCGCCATGGCGGGAAGAGAAGAGGAGCCCCGGTACTCGCGGCAGCTGTGAGCGCGGGGACCGGCACCGGGGACGGGAGCGCCACAGGATCGGGGCAGGGCAGGGCGGGGCAGCGGCGCCGACCCCGCTGACGGTCCCCGCCGACACCCGCAGGTACGTGCTGGGTGGCGGCGCGCGGCGGCTGCCCGGGTCGGCGGTGCTGGTGTCGGGGCTGCGCGGGACCGGAGCGCAGGTGGCGACGGCGCTGGTGCTGGCGGGGACCGGGCGCGTCGTCCTGCACGACTGCGGTGTCGTCTGCACCGCCGACCGCACCCACCAGGTACCGGCGGGGCCGGGCGGGGCTGCTGTGACAGGTACGGGCGAGGTTCACTGTAACAGGTATAGGTGAGGATCTCAGAGCAGAAACTAGTGAGAATGCCGGTAGTGGGTACAGATATGTAGTGAGGACTCTGATGATAGGTACAGACAGGGGTCCCAGTAACAGGTAGAAGTATGGGTGGTGTCCCAGTAATGAGTATGGGTATGGGCAGAGGTCCCAGAGTACAGGTATGGATGAGGGGACCCATAATGTGTATTGATAAGGGTCCCAGTAATGGGTACAGGCTCATGTGGGGGTCCCAGTACCAGGTACGAGTATGCATGGGGATCCCCATAACGGGTACAGACAGCAATGCCAGTAACAGGTACAGGTATGGACAGGAAGGCCCCATAACCTATACAGGTACAGACAAAGGGTCTTGGCACAGGTGCAGACTCAGGTGGACTCCCAGTAACAGGTACAGATGTGGGTGGATGTCACAGTAATAGGTGCAGGTGTAGCTGGGAGAATCCCTGTTTGCAGGTATGGGTTTGGGGTGATGGGTTTCCAATAACAGGTACAAGTTGGGGATGCTGGTAAGGTACAGGGTGCCCTTCACTGTCACAGGTAAGGTCCTTAGCAGAGGCTCCCTTACTAGTGCAGACAGGGCCTGTGGAGCACCCCACAGTGGTGAGCTGCACCCCAGACTCATAGGGTGCCCCACCATGTGTCCACTCTGCAGTTCCTCCTGGGGGAGAGTGATCTAGGCCAGAACCGTGCCAAGGCATCCCAGCGGGCCCTGGCCGAGCTGAACCCCTGTGTGGTGGTCGAGGCTTACACCGGGGAGCTGTCAGAGGCCTTCCTTGCCTCCTTCCAGGTGAGCCTGCATCCCTGCGCCGTGGGGACCCCCGGGATGGCAGTGCTCACTGACAGACCTGGCACAGGTGGTGGTGCTGACTGAGTCCCCGCTGGAGGAGCAGCTCCATGTTGGGGACTTCTGCCATGCCCACGGCATCTGCTTCATCGTGGCTGACACCAAGGGGCTGGCAGGGTAAGGGGTCTTATGGGGTCCTGCTCTGGCTCTGGGTCACCTTGTCCCCGGAGCCCCCAGCCCTGTGCTGCCACCCATGTCCCCAGGATGCTGGCAGGGCTGCTCGGCCTGGGCAGGACCTGGCAGTGCTGGGGCAGCTTGGTGGGGCACTTCCTCTGGCAAAACCCCACCGGTCCTCTCCAGGCAGCTGTTCTGTGACTTCGGGGAGTGCTTTGTTGTTGATGATCCAGCAGAAGGGGATCCAGTATCTGCTGCTGTGCAGCACATCTCCCAGGTAGGAGGGAGGGCAGCCCCTGCAGGATCCCCCAAAATGTTGCTGCCTCTTCACTGGCTCTGTGCCACCCTAGTCCAGTGCCTCACTCTCACGTAGCCTTCCGCTCTTCAGGGCAACCCGGGAGTGGTGACATGCATGGGGACAGAGAACAGCCAAGGCCACCTCTTCTGCGATGGTGACCTGGTGACGTTCTCTGGTGTGCAGGGGATGACAGAGCTGAACAGCCAGGAGCCCGTCCCCGTGCATGTGCTCGGTGAGGATTCCAGAGGGGTCCTGGCTGTCCTAGCTCAGGGTTGAGGAACTCACTGGGTCCTTGGCAGTGACCGTGATGTGACATCTGTGCTCCTCTTGTTCCCAGATGCCTTCAGGCTGGAGATCAATGACACCAGCTCCTTCTCGCCCTACCGCTGCGGGGGTCTGGTTTCACAGGTGCAGCGGCCCCGGGAGTGTTCCCACGTAAGTCCCTCTCAGCCCCACGGTGCTGCCACCCGAGCTGGGGTACTGCTGTGCCGTGCCAGGCCCCAGGAAAGCACTCACCGAATCCCTGGTGCTGTGCTGGCAGGAGCCCCTGTGCCGGGCACTGGAGAAGCCCAAAATCCGGGTGGCAAGTCCCGAGGATCTGCCACGCAGCCGCAGCCTGCACGCCGCCTTCCAGGCCCTTCACGCTTTCCGCAGGGAGCAGGGCTGCCTGCCGCGGCCCAGGGCACCGGTAAGTCCCTGTCCTGCTCCTGCCGGCCCTGCCGAGCCCCAGCACCCTGCCGGGGACTGCCCTCTCCCCTCTGCCTGCAGGCGGATGCCGAGCGGGTGCTGGAGCTGGCGCGGAGCCTGGGAGGACAGCGGGGTCCCCTGGAGGAGGACATCGTGCGCGCCTTCGCCAGCGTCAGCGCGGGGGACCTGTGCCCCGTGGCCTCCGTGGTGGGGGCGCTGGCAGCCCAGGAGGTGCTGAAGGTGAGCGGGGCGGGGTCCCGCTGGCCACGGCTGTCCGGTGGCGTTTGGTGGCCACGAGAGGGCACCTGCTGCCCGCCTGGGGGCGCCGGGTCAGGCAGCAGGGCTGGGGCGCGGGGAGGGGGAACACCCCGCTGGCCGCCTGCCCACGGGCTGTTCGCCCCAGGCCATCACTGGGAAGTTCGTGCCCCTGGACCAGTGGTTGTACTTCGACTCCCTGGAGTGCCTGGCGCTGGCGGGGGCCGCGCAGCTGACGGAGACGGACTGTGCCCCGGTGAGACCCCGTGTCCAGCCCCTCCCGGCTGCCTGGGGTGCCTGGCTGCTGAGCTCACACAGCTCCTTGTGCCCGGCAGAGAGGCTCTCGCTACGATGGCCAGATTGCCATCTTCGGGGCCGATTTCCAGGAGAAGCTGGGCCGCCAGAAGTACCTGGTGGTGAGTGGGCAGGGGCCATGGCGTGGGGGGCTGCAGAGCATCCAGCTGGCACACGGGGAGCTGCAGCATCTCTGCCCTGGCAGGTGGGAGCTGGTGCCATCGGCTGCGAGCTGCTGAAAAACTTTGCCATGATGGGGCTGGCAGCAGGGGTGGATGGAGAACTCATTGTCACTGACATGGACACTGTTGCCCTCTCCAACCTCCATCGGCAGCTGCTCTATCGCTCAGCTGATATATCGGTGAGGCAGCATGAGGCAGGGGCTGAGCTCCCCCCAAAGGGCATCTTGGTTGTCCCATGGGCTCCCTAGGACTGCCCACCCCCTCTCTGCCCTGGCAGGAGCCAAAGTCGGTGGTGGCTGCAGCAGCCGTGCAGCGCATGAACCCTGATGTCAGAGTGACAGCTCACCAGAACCAGGTGGGACCTGCCACCGAGATGCTCTATGGGGACAAATTCTTCCGGCACCTGGATGGCGTTGCCAGCGCTCTGGACACGATAGAGGCCCGTGAGTGCCAGGAAGGGCAAGGGGGCCAAGCCCCTGGATTTGCTCCCTGGATCCCCAGCACTCCTGGCTCCCTGCAGGCACCTATTTGGAGAGACGCTGTCTCCGGTGCCGCACACCACTGCTGGACTCGGGCACGGAGGGGGCACGGGGGAATGTGCTGGCCATGGTACCGTCCCTGACCAAGCCTCTGGGGCCAGCCAGCTCCCCCAGGGATGGCACCTTCCCCCTCTGCACCCTGCGGCACTTCCCCCGCACCATCCAGCACACACTGCAGGTAGGCTGAGCTGCCACAGCACCCAGCAAGGAGGCACCAGGACCTTTGTCTTCCTTCCCCATTTCCCCTCCAGTAGTGGGCCACAGGCAGGATATGGTTCCAGCTGCTTCCTGCTGGCAGCCTGAGTGCTGCTGCTGGCCCTGCCAGAGCCTCCCCCTCCCCCTGGGCTTGGGGGCATAAGGTGGAGATTCCAGTGCTCAACACCCACTTCTCCTCCACAGTGGGCCCGTGATGAGTTTGAGGGGCTTTTCCAGCTACCTGCAGAACAAGTCAACCAGTTCATGGAGTGAGTGGGCTTTGGGGGTAGTGACGCTGGGAGAAGAGCTTCCAGCTCTGCCAGGGTGCTTCTGGCAATGGGGAGAGCCAGACTGCCACATCCCACCCAGGTGTGTCACAGGATTGCTCTCAGGCCAGCATCAGCAGTTGCCTGGTTTTGCAGGGACCCAGCTTTCCTGGAGCAGCAGCTGCCAGGGAAGGTGCTGGAGCAGGTGTGGGACAGCCTGCAGGAGCGGCCGCGGGACTGGCGGGACTGTGTGCGCTGGGCACGCCGGCGCTGGCAGAGCTGCTACCACGATGCCATCACCCAGCTGCTGCTCATCTACCCCCCAGAGCATGTGAGCCCAGTGCCAGAGGGCTGGCACCCTCTGCATGCCCTTCCTTCCACTGGCCACCTCTCTGCAGCCAGGGGCACACATTCCTGGGCCTGACTCTTCTCTCCCTTTCTCTCCCTGTGCCAGGAAACCAGCCCGGGTGTCCCCTTCTGGGCAGGGGACAGGAGCTGTCCCCATCCACTGACGTTCAACCCTGAGAATGTGAGTGCAGGGAGAGCTGTGCAGTCCCATGCGGGAATGGTATGGACAGAGGGAGAGCCAGGCCTGTGCTGGGCACACAGGAAATTCTGAACTGTAGTTGTGCTCCATCTGCCACAGCCTGTGCAGGGTTGCCAGGTCCTGGGCTGGGTCTGTCCCTGTCCCCCAGTCAGTGAGGGCACTGCAGGGGACAGCTTACACGTGCTCTGTGGCCAAAGAAGGAGGAGAGGCACCTCCACATCCACTCTGGGGCAAAGCCAGGCGGTTCTACCAGCTTGGGGCAGTGCTGGCAGCCCTTGGCTGTGTGGGACCACCCCAGCAAGGCACCCCATGGCCACCCCCGTTGTCCTTTGCAGGACACCCACCTGGACTATGTCGTGGCTGCTGCCCACCTCTTTGCCCAAGTACACAGGGTGCCACCATGCAGGGACCGGGTGGCCATCCAGGCCATCCTCCGTGATGTGGTCCTGCCACCCTTTGCACCCCAGGAAGGGCTGCAGATCCCCCTCATAGAGGAACTGACAGAGGAGGCACAAGTTCCTACAGGTGAGGTTCCCAGGTATGTTCCTGGGTCCAGCCTGGTGGTGGGGCTGTGGCTTCTCGTCCCTGCTCAAGCACCCAAGGCGACCCAGACCAAGGTGGGGGCACCCCTGCAATGCCACAGTGTGGGCGTATCACACCAGGGGTCCCTGTGCCCCCAGATCACAGACTGACAGAGCTTACCCAGGACCTGCTGCAGTGGAGACAGGAGCTGGTGGGGGATGAGGAGGCACAAGCACCCTTGATGGAGCCCATCCACTTTGAGAAGGTAGCAGAGCCAGGCAGGTGGCCCTGCTCAGCCTGGGGAGTTGATGTGCCTGTGGGATGCAGATGTCCCCCCACTCTTCCCCACAGGACAACGATGTCCACATAGACTTTATCACAGCAGCGTCCAACCTGCGTGCAGAGAACTATGGCATCTCCCCTGCCAACTGGCTGACGGTGAGAGGGGCAGCCTGTGGGGCCAGGAGTCCCTGTCCTGTGTGGGGCAGCTGGTGACACCCCTCCTGTCCTCAGAGCAAGCGAATTGCTGGGCGGATCGTGCCTGCCATCATCACCACCACAGCAGCCGTGGCCGGGCTGGCGTGCCTGGAGCTCTACAAGCTGGTGTGGGGGTGCCAGGACCTTGGCTGCTACCGCAACAGCAACATCAGCCTGTCTGCCTGCCTGCTGCTCCGTGTCCAGCCCCCAGCAGCGCCCACCTACTGGGTAGGATCCTCTTCCCTGGCGAAGTGCAGGTGGGGGACATCAGGGGCAAGTGCCATCTGCTGTGGGACAATGTCAGGGGGCCCAGGGGAAAGGAGGTGGCCATGCAGCAAGCAAGGGCAGCCCTGGCCATAGCACTCCGGAAATGCATCCGGGTGCTGCAGTGGGTTGGAAATGCTGCCAGGCAGTGAGGAACCAGCTCCTTCCCCTGGCTGCCCCCCAGCACTGAGACATTGCCACTGTCCTACTTGCCCAGCTTTGATGCTCTGGGGTGTCCATGGGGCTGAGGCAGCCCCACTGCCCCATGGCAGGCCCCACGCTGAGCCCCGCAGGCAGGGGTGGGAGGCCGCTGCAGCCGCGCTCATCTGGCTTATGGAAACCAGCTGCGGCAGCCACAGAGCAGCTGGCACCGGGCCGGGAAGGGCCGCCCGGGGGAGCGGGGCCGGGGGTCCCGGCGGTGGGGAACCAGGGAGGGAGAGCGGGGGTGGGGGCATGCCCAGATTGGGACCGTCTGGGCTATAGAGGCGCCTTTGTCTGGGGGTTTATGGCGTGCGAGGCAGCCCTTCCGGCACGGCAGGAAGCGCCGATTGGAACCAGATTGGCCCGGGGGGCCCAGGGCCAGGGGCAGGAAGAGGGGGAGGGAGGCGATTCCATTGCCTTGCGCCGGCTCCAGCACCGCTTCGGGCTTGATGGCTGCCCCCGGCCCCTTCAAACCCCATGCCCAGCCCTGTGTCATCCTGGCTGTAGTGTCCCTGGCTTGGCATCATCCCTGGATGGAGGATGCTGCTGGATCTGGCCATGCCCTCAGGTCCCTGCAGCAGCACCCAACACCTCCATGTCCCAGGGCGAGGACACCTGGTGTGACATTTCACACCCGGCTGCTTGGCTATGGTGGGAACACATGTCCCCAAGGCCTGCTTGGTGTGACCTGTGTCCCCATGGGGACCTAGGGAGCCCAAGCTGGGGGCCAGCCTTGTCCAGAGGAATATACTTCCCAGGGCCAGAGCGATGTACTTTGGCGGTGGAGAGCCAGGCCATGGCTTTCCCTCTGTGCTGAGCAGTTGCTGCCCCGGTGAGGATGGGGTTAAGCCCTTCTCTCCACCAGTGGGATAAGTGCAGGCAGCAGAAGGCGGAGGTGAGAAGGCAACAGAAAGCAGGAGGGAGAGTGACCAGGTGTGAACACCCCCTCCCTGGGGCCAGGCGGGCAGTGCTGGCGCTGCCTGCAGCGAGGGCAGATGGCCGTGTAGCCCTGCCAGACTGTGTGGGGCCACGTCCGGCACTTGGCCCCGGGCTTGGCACCACACTGGCCTCCTTGGGCCAGAGCAGGGGTCGTGGGGCCACAGGCATGAGAAGAGGTGATTGTGTGGGGCTGAGCAGCGCTTCAATGGCCTTTTGTGAGCCTGGCCTGGCCCGGGGCTAGGGGCAGTGCTGGCCCCACACTTACACTGACCCCTGAAATCGACCCCAGCAGTGCTGGGGGGATAGTTATGTCCCCCACTGCCCTGCGCCACCATGGTGCCCCCATCACTCTGCCCATTTGCCTGCCCTGATGTCCCCCAGTACTTGTGCTGCACCAGTCCCTGCCCTATGGGGCTGGGCAGCCAGGCTATGGGATGCCAGTGCTGGCTGCTACCCCCCGGCAGTACGGCGGGCGGGAGTGGAGCTGCTGGGACCGGCTGGAGATGCAGGCAGTCGGCGCAGAGAGGCAGGCTGTGACGGTGCAGGAGGTGCTGGACTGGCTGCAGGTGAGCCCAGCGCTGTCAGGACTCAGCCAGGTCACCCTGGGGGATGCAGGACCAGGCCCTGACACCCACCTCTTGCAGAGGACACATGGCTGGACGGTGACCATGCTCCTGTGTGGTGACAGCGTGCTCTATGACAGCAAGGCAGATGCAGAGACACGGGCCCAGCAGCAGGCACAGAGGTAGGTTCCTGGCTCCAGGGCCCAATCCTGCCTCCGTGTTGGGGGGGCTTCCAGCCCCCACTGCCTCAATCCTGAGCCACTCCAGCTGCAGTGCAGCTCCCAGCCAGCTGCTGGATAAACATCCTGCCGGCAGCACTTCCCGTGGCGGGACCCCAGCCCGGCCCCTTGCTGCCGGCCTCTGCATCCCACCAGCCTGGCCAGACACCCCTGAGGGGCCCAAGGCACCCCTGGAGCGTTCAGCCAGCCTTGGGGGACAAGCCAGTGCCCCCAAAACCCCCTTTTCCTGCTACAGGTTATCAGAGAACTTGGAGGATGCCAGGATGCCACAGCAGCAGGACCTGGAGCTGCTGTATATATGCGAGGGAGAGGATGCTGAGGCTGAAGATACCCGTCCCCCTCTCCTGTGTTCCCTGCCTTGAGCAAGAGGCCGGCACCTCCTGCCCCATGCAATAAACGCTGCAGGCTGCAATGACCCTCGCTGCAAAAACCCCCTGCTTGCCCCTGCCCAGAGTCGGGGCACAGACACTCCCTTTGATAAACGCTGCGGCGCCCAGACCGTACAAAACGGGGGTTTATTTACAGGGTGGGGGTGCGGGCCGCAGCCGCAGGGCTAAATGTAGCCGATAACGTCGTTGCAGATGATGGGCTGGCGGCTGCGGCTGTTCATCAAGGCGGTGAAGCGGTGGAAGTCCGTGGCCAGCTGGGCAATGTTGCTGTGGGACTGGTGGAAGCAGGCGCCCTTGGGCTGTCCCCCCAGCCCCAGCGGGCAGGAGAAACGCTTGGTGGCATCGCGGCCCCCCGGCCGCGCACCGTCGGCCCCCCGAGGCCGGGCCATGTTGGCCAGCTTGCGGCGTACATTGCCCGAGAGGCTGAGCAGGAAGGCGGGGGGCTTGGCCAGCCGGCGGGAGGGCTCGGCAGGGGCTCGGCGACGCGGTTCGGCGCCCACCTCGGGCAGGTCCATCCAGTTCTCCACCAGGTCAGCGAAGCAGTTGTCGCCCAGCACCAGGGGCTGCCGGTTCCGGCTCTGCGACAGCAGTGCTACCGTCCAGTCCTGCGTGTCGGCGGGCTCCAGGGCTCGCCACTGCTCCAGACAGGCGTCCGAGGTGGATTTGGGACGGACACGGCGGGCGGGGGCGGCCGGTGGGGCGGCGGGGCCGGCGGAGAGCCGGTGTGCCCGTTGGCAGGGCAGCAGATGCCGGCGCCGCACGGGCGCCTCCTCTTCCCTCCAGGTGCCCCCCGACGCCTCCGAGTACCCCGAGTCGAACTCCAGGCTGCGCTCGCTGGCCGGGGGGGAGCGAGCGGCCGGGCCCCCCCCTTCCTCCTCCTCGCCACCCGGATCCAAGCTGCAGGCCGAGTCCGCCGCCGAGCCGGGGCGCGGGGGACGGGGAGCCGGCCCCGGTGCCCTTCCGGGGCGGTGCGGTGCCTGCCGCGTGCCGTGCATGTGCGCCCGCAGCGTCGGCCCCGCGTCCCGCCGGCACCACTGCAGGGAAAGGGCACATCGTCAGCACGGTTGTGGCCGCTGCCCCCCGCCAGCACTTCCATCCCCCATCCCGCCCTCCTCGGCACCCCGCGTCCCCCCGCCCCGGCTCGGGGGGGCTTAGCTGGCCCAATGGGCGTGCAGCAGGGTGCGGAGAGCGGGGCGCAGGTCCCGGCTTGCCTGCAGCCCCGGGCCCCGCTTTCCTGCGGCTCCTGCGCGGAGCCGGCCGGCGTGCAGCGGCTTGTCGGGTGAGCCAGCAGGCACCCAGCCCCGGCCGTGCCTGCGGGAAATGACAGAGGGCCGCCGCACGTAGGAGCGGGCGCTCCACTGCCCCCCCCGCGACAGCCCCTCGAGTGCCCCCTCCCTCGGTGGGGAGGCGACGGGACCGGGACACCCCTCCAGCAGAGTCCCACTCGGTGGCACGGGGCCACCCACGGGTGCTGGGGTAGGGCTCTCCCGCCGTGCGTTGGCAGGGCCACCCACCCACCCTGTGCCCTCCAGCTGGGGACACCCCAGGTGACGTCAGTGCGCAGCCAGGCCTGCGCCCAAAGCCTGGGCCCCCCAAACGCCGGGGAATACAGAGAACCGAGGCAGCCAGGGCTGAACAGAGCACGGCCGGGCGGGCGCTGGAAGGGACTCCTGGCTCCCGCAGCGGGCCGCTCCTCGCTCTTGAATTTCTATTGTCTGAACCCAAAAGCAGGGTGTTACGTCCGCTTTCCTTTCCGCGCTGGAGTCGCGGGAAGCTGAGTGTGCAGGAGGGATTGCTTCCAGGACCGATAATTCCGTCCCTCTGGCTGGCCCTGACAGAGCTGCTGGCAGGACTGTCCTTGTCCCTCTCCACGTCTCCGTCTTAGTCCCCTTCCCCCTCCCCTCTGGCTGGGACCCTCTCATCCAGCCCGAATGGCAATGTGCCACCACTCCGAGCCGCCCAGTCCCGCCGCTGGCCGGGAACACCGGGGCAGCCGGTTGTGAGGTGCTGGGTAAGCATGTGGCAGGCCCAGGAGAGCCGGAGGAACACCCTGTCACCGCCGTCCCTCGGGGCAGCCCAGGTGGGTGGTAGGGTGGCAGCTCCGGGGGGACGGTGCCGCTGGCACCTTGACAGCTGGACACTGTGGCCGCTGGCCACCCGTGTCCCCACACCACCAGTGTCCCACCGGACGCCCACGTCCCCCGCGCCGCCTTTGGCTTCGCGTGTAATGTCACGGCCCTGGTGCCACCGACAGCGCCCGGACGTCACGGCAGTCCCGGTGCGGCGGGGTGTAGGCACGGTGGTCCCGTCCCGTCCCGTCCCGTCCCGTCCCGTCCCGTCCCGTCCCGTCCCGTTCCCTCCCGGTGCCCGCAGCGCCACTCACCCGGTCGGCACCGAGCTCGTCCGGGCGGGCGTTGTGCATGCCCGGTCCTGCTCCCCCGGCGCCGCTCCCGGCTCCGCTCCCAGTGCCGCCGGTCCCTGTTGACGGAGCAGCAGCAGCAGCAGCAGCAGCGACAGCGGACCGAGCGCCCGGCCGTGCCCGCCGCCTCCCGGCGCTGCCCGGCGGCCCCGCCCCGGCCAATGGGGCCGCCGTAACGTGAGCCCGGCCCGCACCGGCACCGCCGCCCCGGGGCCCCGCCCCGCCCACGGACCCCTCCCCGCCGCCCCGGGGCCCCGCGCCGGGCACCACCCGGGCATCGCCGGGCCAGGCGGGATCCGTGTCCCGGCCGGCAGCGCCTCGGGCACCGGGGGTCCCGCACCCCGGTATGGCCCGCCGGGAGGGAGGGCAGCCCCCCTCGGCACCCCCCGCCAGCGAGCTGCCAGAGCCGGGCTGGGCGCTGAGGGAGAGAAGGGAAGGGAAGAGTGACCCTGGCTGCAGCGCCCGTTAATTGGGAACTAATAGCGCTTAATAGGGATCCCAGGAGAAGCGGCACTGGTTTGCAAATGAACGAGAACACGGCCAAAAATTACCTCCCAGCTAATTTTCCCGGTTCCCGAGCGTGCCGCGTGGTGAAGCAGCGTGGGGTGACAGCCAAACCCCACGGAGCTGCGAGTGGTGAGGGGCTGGGGGCAGAGCTGGGGGCACTGGAGCCGTGCCCTGTCCCTCCCCCGGCTGGGGCGGCCACCATGGGTAGGAATGGACGGCATGACGCTGGGCCGGGGTGGTGCCCAGCACCCCTGGCAACAGGCTGGAGCTTGTCCCAAACACCCAGCGAGCCATGGGCATGCACGGCCACCTCACCTTCCTCCTCCTCAGCCTCTATGCCCCAGGTAGGTGCTTCAAGGTCATAGTGTTCAGGGGACCCTCTGGCAGATCCTGGGTGGATGACTGAGAGGAAGGGGACAGGGGAGAAGCTGTCCTCGGTTGCTCCCACATTCCTGGGGCTGACCCCAGGATGGGCAGAGGGATTGGCAGCTGCCTGGCTGGGTTGAGGCTGGGAGGGGGCATCACACAAGCACGCTCAGGGCCTTGCCTGGGTGTCCTTAGAGTGTCCTCAGCATTGCCAGGATGTGACTGGGGCTTCTTTTGGGCACCACTGTGGCATATCCAGTCACCACTGGGATTTCATCAGAGCATCTCACAGGGAATTCTGGGGCCTCCCCAGGTCATTGGCAGGGCACACTTGGGCTGGGGTGACACTCTCTTCTCTTTGCAGGGACTTTCGTTAGAGCAACAGGTAAGAGTGGGGTGCTTTGGTCCCAGCTGTGCCTGGGAGGGAAACCTGTTCCTGCATTGGTGCTTAGGTGCAGGAGCAGAGCTCCCTAAGCACAGCTGGGTGAGCCATCAGTGGTCCCTGGGGTCTCCCACCAGTCCTGTCTGACTTGCCACGTGTGGTGGCCCTGAGTGAGGACACAGCGTCAGGCACCCGTGTCGCTGAGGTGACCGTGTCCTGCAGCAACTCAAGTAGCAGTCCCAATGTCACCCTGGATAGCATCGAGCCCAACCACCCCTTCAACTCCATCGCCATCAGCTCTGACCCCATGGATGCTGCCAGGTTCCGGGCAGAGGTGTGACTGGGGAATAGGGAGTGGGGCAGGAGGTGGCAGGTGCCCTGCTGAGTGACTGTGTCCCCATGGCAGGTGACACTGCGTGCTGGTGCAGAGCTCGATGCCCACCAGGTGAACCAGTACACACTGATCCTGCGGGCTGCTTGTCCTGGGGAGGATGAGGTGGAAGAGCGGCTCTTTGTCCGGGTGACACCAGGGCATGTGCTGCGCTGTGACAGCCCCTTTGCCAGTGCAGGTAGGAAACAGGGGCGCAGGACAGTGGGGGCTGTGGGTGCCAGCCAGCACCAAGCTCCCACAGCTGTGCTGTGCCCCAGAGGGTGATGTGGTGCAGGTGCTGGCAGATGTGGCGCCCCGGACACCCCTGTATGCAGTGCTTCCACAGCCACTTGGTGGGCTGACGGTGAGTGGCAGCTCCCTGGAGGGCCACACCCCCATAGAAAGGAGCAGCCTTGGAGAGAGCAGAACCCCGGGTATGGAGGAGTGGGACAGGGCTTTCCATCACCCTCTTTTCTGCAGTTCAGGCTCCGAAACCACAACACACCACTCACACTCACCCGCCGGGGCCTGGTGCTGGCACCTGACAATGGTTTTGACCTCTGCAAGGACACTCAGGTGGGCACCAGCAGCCCTAGGCTGGTCACAGCTACCTCTCAGTACACCAGGGCTTAGCCTCTCCCTGGCCACAGCTCTCCACATCCTGCTCTTCCCATTAGGTCCCTGTCTCCCCCTGGACCCACAAGTGCTCCAGCCCTGTCCCCATCCTTTTTCTGTATCTTGAGTCCTGTCCATATCCTCATCCCTGTTTGTATTCCTGCCCATTCTAGTCTCCAGCTCATATTCATCTCCGTCTCCACACCTCTTTCCACCTCTGTTCCTACTCCAAGCCCCATTCTCATCCCTTGCCCCCTCTCCTTTGTCTCTGTCCCTGTTTCTGTTCCCATCGCATTGCAATTCCTGTCCCTGTCCCTATTAGTAGCCTCATCACCAGCCCCATCCCCATCCCCATTGTTGGTGCCACTTGGAGCTGTCCCACAGCTGCCCTGGTGCTGCCCCACAGACGTTCAGGTTGGAGATTGAGGTGACAGACCGTCATGGGCACAACTGCAGTGGGGCTGTGACAGTGGAGGTGCTGCCATCACGCCGTCCCCACATCACCTTCCCGTGAGTGGGGTTGGGCCAGGAGCGGGGTGCTGGTGGCACCAGGCTGCGCCACAATGCCCACCTCGCCTGCAGTGAGCCACACCAGGCTGTGACAGTGACAGAAGGCATTGGCCCCTGGGAGGTGGTCACACAGGTCCACGCCAGAGGTGACAATGTCCGCTATGCCATCCTTGCTCCTGTGGCTCCCGTACTCTTCTCCATTGACGAGGGTGAGCAGGGCAGTGGGGATCCCCAAGGACGCCCTGTCCATGTCCCTGTCCCTGTCCCTGTCCCTATGCCCAGTGTGAGGCCACGGCTCCTCCTGCAGTGACGGGTGAGATCCGCAGCACCCGCCGGCTGGAGGTGACCCGTGCCCACCTCCTCATCCGGGCTTACAACGCGCTGCACCCCGAAGACCACGCCACCGCCACGGTCAACATCACTGTGCAGGGGACAGACTGTCAGGCACCAAGCTGTGTCCCAGCCATCTTCGTGTATGGTTCAGGGGGGAAGTAGGGTGTGTGGGACTCTGCTGTGCCCAAGTCATGGGACAGAGGCTCAGCTCCTGGCTGCCCTGCCACAGGTCCCAGGTGCCTGAAACTGTGTCCCCTGGCAGCACCTTGGTGACACTGAGGTGCACTGATTCCACCAGCACTGATGGGTGTCTGCACTATGCTCTTGAGGGGCCTCCCTCCTCCCTCTCCCACTTCTGCATAGAGGGGCCACGGCTGAAGGTGAGTGGGGCCATGAGCAGTGCCCAGGTGGACAGCAAGCCCAGACCCCAGAGGGACAAGTAGGACCCTGTGACACATGGTGGCATGCTGGTGTCATGCCAGGTTCTGGGTCAGGCTCCTCAAGGCTCTCTGCACCCCAAGGCCTGCTCATTCTCCATGCTTGCTCCCTCCTTCTCCCCCGGCATTGCAACTTTGTGGGACACCCTGGCTTTGTGGGATGGTCTGGCTTTGCAGGGCATCTGAGCTTTTCAGAGCACCTCGGCTCTGCCTGACATTCCCCTCCTGGCTTGGCAGGTCAACACCACCCTGGACTATGACTCGGAGGCCATGGCTGCTCTGGGGTTCCAGCTCACGGCCACCATTGTAGTGACAGTGGGAGGGCAGCCCCTACAGAGCAGTGAGTGCCCATGTCCCTAGGGTGGGAAAAGACCTTTCCCAATCCCCAAAGCAGCAAATCACAGAGGAAACATTCCTTCCCTGCTGCCCCAGAGATGCCCACCCCAGGGCTGGTGCCTCTGTCCCTGTGTCACCCAGCCTGGCACAGGCTGTGGGGTGGTGGCCAAGCAGCTGTGGCTAAGCAGCTGTGTGCCCCACAGCGCGTGTGCCTGTGCTTGTGACGGTGACACCTGTCAATGAATTCAGACCGGCGTGCCCCAGCAGTGCCACCTTCACCGTGCCAGAGACAGCGGCTTTCGGCAGCGTCGTGGGGCGTGTGGCTGGCACTGACCGCGACTACCCCCGGGACAGCCTCGAGTACAGCCTGGAGGGGAGGTCTGGCCCTGCACAGCCCTTCTCCATCGACAGGCGCACTGGTGAGCACCCGGGTCCTTCCCCAGCCCTGCCACACTCCACGGCGCTTACCTGTTCCCAGCAGCTCATGCCTTCCCACAGGCGACATCCGCGTGGTGGGATCCCTGGACTCCCAGCAGCAGAAGAATTACAGGCTGGTGGTGCGGCTGACGGACACGCACAATGACCTGGACCTAGGGAAGAGGCAGAGCCGTCTGTGCGACGTGTTTGTGCGCCTGCAGGTGCGAGGGCAGCCCGCTGGGTGAGCTGTGGCGGTGGGTGCGAGGACTGTGGGTGCCCTACCGCTTCCCCCTGCAGGCTGTGCCGGACCAGCTGCCCGTGTGCATCCCCGAGGTGCAGGAGCTGCGGATCACGGCTGGCTCCCCGGGCAGCCGCCAGCCTGTCACCCGCCTGGTGTGCCACGGCAGCCCCGACAGCGCCGCGCTGACTTACACCATTGCTGGAGGTGAGGAACGGCCAAGCCACGGCACAAACCAGCGCTGGCCGTGGTGTGACACTGAGCAGACCCTCTCGTCCAGGCAATGAAGATGGGCGCTTTCGGCTGGAAGGGAACGCCCTTGTCTACCTCCCCAGTGACCGATCCGAGCCCCACCCCTTTGTCCTGCTGGTGGAGGTGTGGGGCGGCTCTGGCGCCCGGCGCCGCAGCAGCGTGGTGGCACTGGTGGTGCACGTCACCCCCCGGAGCACCCCGGTGCCACCCAGCACCGCCACCCAGCACACGGTGAGCAGAGCCCGCTGACCCGGTGCTGCAGGGTGCATTGAACCTCCCGTGGCCCCTCACCCCACTGCCTCCGCAGACGCTGCAGAGGGAGCCGCTGGTTGTCGTGCAGACGGAGGCGGTGTGGCACCCACCGGCCTGGTTTGTAGCCGTGCTGACCGTCTCTGGTGCCCTGCTGCTGGCCACCCTGGGCTGCACGGCCCGGAACCTGCTGTGCAGGTGAGCCCCAGCCCCCCTCACAGCCTGGCACAGTGACTGGTGCCAAGACTGAGGGTTCATGGCTGCCTTCTGTCCTCCCACAGCAAGCGGGCCACTGGCAAGCTGCTCCTGGCCAGGAGGTGAGTGCTATGTGGCCAGGGTGGTCATGCTGGCAGTTGTATTGTCCTTGCAGGTAGCCAGGGAGACACAGCACACGGGGTATGTTTAATATACTCTGCGTGTGTGGCCATGGCTTGCTGTGCCAGGGAGCCATCTCTGCCCAGGGCAAGGGTGCAGCCCTGATGGAAGCCATGGGAGCAGAGAGAGCAATTTGGCCAGTAGACAATGATGTCAGGGGCCAGGCTGGGGCACAAAGTCTGCAGTGGGCAGGGTGGGATGGCACAGTGCTGGTGCCAATGCCTGCTGCAAGGCTGGGTCCTGGCACTAGGGCTGAGCTCACTGGGGGAGCCCCTTTTTGGCAGGGGTGAGCCCCATTTGTCAGGGAAAGCTCCCAGGGAGGAGGTGAACAGGCTGCACAACCCCTGGAGGACCAGTGATAGTGACAGGTGACAGAGGGGAGAACCTGAGGAGATGCTAGACCAGCCTGTGCCAGGTGTTTGCACAGCAAGGAGGAGACATGCAGCTCATGGGCAGGATAACAGCCACCTCCAGTGGCATAACTGCCCTGAGGTTATAGCTGGATCCAGATTCACTGGTAAGGTTGGGGTCACAGTGACACTGGGGCTGTAGTGACTGTGCAAGGGAGAAGACCCAGGCTCAGCCACTGTGGGTGGCCCTGGCAGCTCCCCCAGCACAGCATCCTCCAAGCACAAGAGTGATGCATGCCAGCACGTGGGGAAACAAGCAGAAGTGGTGGCAGACCTGCTTGGTGCTCAGGCACCAGAGAAAGGTGGTGGTGCTTGGGGGAGCACAGCCCTGTCACAATCCCCTTCTGTGCCAGGGGGCAATCAGGTAGGTGGATGATGGGCTTAACAGGGTGCAGCTGGCAGGGCAAAACCTGGCTGCCAAGTTGCTCCCGGCAGCATCTCTTGGGGTTGAGGTCAGCAGCCCATCACTGACAGCATTCCCTCCCTTCCCCTCTTCCTTCTGCTGCTCTTGGGATGTGGTGGAGCACAGGAGGGGCAACGAGGAACAGGGACACCCACATGCCAGCAGTCCAGTAAGTGTGTGGAGGCAGGGGTGGGTGTCCTGCCAGGGAGGCAGGAAGAGCTCTGTGGCCCTCAGCAGCCTCTCCTGTCTCTCCTCCACACAGGGGCAGTGGGATGGCCGTGCTCAGGACCCAGGTGAGTGCCCTGTCCCACAGCCCCAGCAGCCCCAACAGCAGCCTTGGGTTGTGTCCCCCAGGCAGAGGGGTCTGGGGACAGGAGAGATGAGGGCCAGGCCCGTGTGGCAGTGACTGAGTGCTGCCTCCATCTCAGGCACCGGCAGGGACTATTTCTTCAACAGCATGACTGGGGCTTGGCACTGGATCTGACGGGCTTGACTTGATGAGGGGCTCCTTGTGCCCCACAGCTCCATATGGGCAGTGCTGGGCAGAGCACCGGGCACTGGCAGACAGCTGGTGTGGCCCCCGAGGAGGAGACCCATCCTTTGTGGCCAAACTGCCTCACATGGGGTGCAGCCGGACCCTGAGCCACCTCAGCCAGTCTAGACCTAATAAATGTTGTCAGAGATTGCACACGCTGCCGTGATTGCCTTAGGGAGTCTCGTTGCCGAGCAGTGCTGCTGGTGGCTGTCCTGCTGTGGTGGTCATTAGCACTGTCTCGTCAGTGATGTGAGCGGCATGACCCAGGACAAAGATTGGCACCGGGCTGGGCACTGCAAAAAATATTACAAGAGCTTTGGCCAAGTCTGCTTCGGTCACAGAAGCATCTCTGTAGCCTCTGGATGTGACCCAGCCGGGGCAGTCCTCCAACAGGGAGGTTATCTGGGGCAAGAAAACCCAGCCACGGGTAATTTTGAGCAATTTTTGCCCCGAGTCCCCTGTCCCCCTCAAGCTCTGCTTTGTTACAGCGCTCGCAGGCGCAAATGGGTGGGATGAGCAGCTGGTCGGCAGAGGGGATGGGTTGATAATTGGGAGGAAAAGTGAATTAGCGTGGGTGCAGGTGAGCGAGACGCCGCAGGAGGAGCTGAGAGCGGCGGGAGGCTCTAAAGGCGTCAGCGGGAGGCGGAAAACCGGTTATTTGAATTTCAAAGGAGTGCGCCCCGGGACGCCTCCCTGGCAGCTCCTGGGGAAATGAAGCGCTGGCGGGATAAGAGGGAAGAGACTAATTTGGGGAGTAGGTGACTAAGGGGAGGGAAGGGCAACAGGGGCCAGCCGTGAAATTTCACAGTGAGAAGGGGTCACCTGTGTGACTTTGCCTGAGGGTCCCTTTTGCCCTGAACCCACGGGAACCGTGACCGTTCGGGAATTTAACCCTTTAGGGTACCGGAGTGGTGCGGGAGCGTGTCCCATTGGCGAGACCCCGCTCGGAGCGGCGGCTGGAGGGGGACGCAGAGGGGCCCCGGGGGGGGCTTGAGGCGGGGAGCTCTGAGTGTAGGACCGCGGGACGGCCGGGTGTGAGTCTGTATCGGGGAACACGGAGCGCAGACGGGACGGGAGCGGGTTCGGATTGGGGAGCGCGGAGCTGCCGGGGGTGGGTTCGGATCGAGGAGCGCGGTTCGGAGCGCGGAGCTGCCGGGAGCGGATTCGGAGCGCGGAGCCGCGGGCCGGCGGGGCACGCCCAGCCCGCGCGGGCCGCGCCCATTGGCCGAGCGCCCCTCCTTCTCCGCGGACAGCCAATGAGGTGGCGCTGCCCACGAGAGGGCGGGGCTCTGGCGGGCGTCACGTGTGCCTAACGTGCGCTGCCGTCCACGCTCGGAAAAGGGCGGTTCGGCTCCGAGCTTGAGCGACACCGAGTTTGGCCTATCAGCGTCCAAAAGGGCCCCCGTGGGGCGGGACTCGGGTGTGGATTGGCGCGCAGGGCGGCGGGGCGGGCTTTGGACGGCGCGGTTGCTATGACGGCCAGAGCCGGGCTCCGCCCGCTCGGGCGCCGCCATCTTGTTGTTGATTCGAGCGGCGGGGAGCGGTGGCGCTGGGGCTCCGCGTTCCGGTGTCCCGGCCGGGCAGGCAGCGCCGGCCCCGTGAGCTGCGGCGGGCGGGGACTGACCAGGGTGAGGGGCGAGGGGCTGAGCCGAGAGCGCTGCCGCGCAGGGGAGACCCGGGTGCGGCCCCCTGAAGGGGAGAGCGGGTGCACAGGCACGGCCCCGTGAGCAGCCGGGGTGAGGGGGCAGCGAGCACCGGGATGGGCCTGGAATGGACGGGTCCGTGCGCGGCCCCGTGAGGAGGGGCTGGGGGGAGCCCGGTGCGTCCCCGTGTGTGCGGGGGTGAGATCGGACGGTTTCCCCTGCGGGGCCCGCCTGGGGCACGGCCGGGGCGGGGTTCCCCGGGCTGGGCAGCGCGGGGCTGGGGCTGGGGCAGGGCCGTGCCCAGCGGGCAGAGCGAGCGTCCCCTCCCTTTGTGCCCTTCCTTGCCTTCCACAGGAGCTGCGCGCAGGAAGGAGCTCGGAAACCGCGGCGGTAACATGAAACCAACATGGTGAGGAGCCTGTGGGGCTAGGGGCCCGTCCCTGCTGCCCCCCGGCAGGGGAGGGGTGTGGGTGGCCCCGGGAGCGCTGGCTGCCCCGGTGGGGACACCCGGAGTACCTGGCAGTCCCCCGGGCCAGGTGTGCCCGTGGGTCTGCAGACCTGGACCAGGACCAACCTTCCCCGGGATTTCCAAGGAGGGGTTGAATTAGGGTAGGTGGTACCGACTCCTGTTCGTTTTTGAACTACTCTGAATTTATACTGGTTCCGGGGTCCATATTCCTTCATTTTTAAGCTCAGCATCAGCCCTCTTACTTTTTTTTTTTTCCCTTTCTTTTTTTCCCACTTTTTTTTTTTTCTTTTTTTTTTCTTTTTTTTCCCAGCAATATACTTTAGTATGTGCTGCCTTAGTCATTTCAACCTGTGTTGCTCTGGTTTTGCTCCATCTGCTTTTCCTCCCTTCAGGTTCACCTGGCTTAACTTGGTATTCAGAGCTTCCAGAGCTGGATTCCAAGATTGGCCTTTGCTAATGAAACACTGAATGATGCAGGAATGGTGGGGGCTTGGGTCTCTGTTCATATTTAATGTAATGATTCTGTGATTGTTAGGGTTGTGTAAGCATAGTTAGTAGCTTGTCTCACAAAATAATATGCAGTAGTGTCTTGGTGAAAGTCTTGTTGTAGTAAACTGTCAGCTGCAGCTGATATGCTAACCACTTGTGTGTGTGGTCAGGCTTTTGATGGAGAAAAATAATGGTATCCTTGTTGTTTATCACTGAACTAAGATTCTGATTTCCTTTTTATAGAAGTTCTCTCAGGAGCTTCATAGTGTTTTAGAATCAGGTATATCAGTTATTGCATGTTGTCACTGTAATCCTAAATAGGTCTCTCCTAATCCTGTGTAACAATTTCTTATTATTTAGATTTTGAGGTATTTTTCTGGGTTAGTTTAGCTCTGACCTAAGGTAAGTGCTTTGTTTTGGAGCTGGAAGGAAAAGATTTAGTTGTGAGCTCTATAAAGCAAGATAACATTGGGTTACTTTTTCAGCTGCGTGAAATTCTTGTTTTGTCAATGTTTTGAAATGTCCCAGTGCTAATTTTTATTTTTCTTTCTTAAAGTGTGTTTCATACCCTTTCAGCTTTTTCGGCACAACCATTCCCAGGTGCATGGATGAACAACCCATTCTATCCTGGTTAGAGCCTGTTAGGCTGATCTGAGATGTCCTTTTTCATGGATATTTTCCTTGCCTTTGCTTCCTGCCTAGTAAGGACTTTTGGGAGAACAGGGGAAGTGATCCTTAGCTTCTGGAGGGGGAAGTTGATGTGTACAACGCTATTAGCATAGGAATCTTTGGTGGAAAGAGTAGGATGTTGGTGGGACACTCTCCTGGACCCTCTGGTTTTTCATTAGGCACTTTGTGGCAGTTTTACATGTTTCTTGCATAGAAGAAGAGCAAGTGAGCACAATTATCTGTTGAGATGAGAAAAGGGACAGTTTTTAAGATCTGCTTCTGATCACCAGTTTCACATTCCATGTGTGGTTTCACAGGTACTTCAGCTCATGTAAGTAGAGACTGCAGCCCATAGGAGGTTCTTGCCTTGTTGCTTGTGCCTGTGCAGGTGAGGATCAAAGTTCCCTTCCAGACTGATCAAGCTGAGGACAAACTGTCTGTTTTTCTACCCAGCTTTGTGGGTGCTTAAATGATTTTGCAGGTGCAAGGGAAATGGGGCTGGGGCTGGAATGGGGTCTTAGCTGAGTTCAGGATAATCTGCATTGTGACTGTGTAATAGTGCAACAATGTATTTTTACATTATTTATTTTCTTGTATGTAAATATAATTTTAAACCACATTTTTACATATATTTAAGAATTAAATGGAAGAGTAGTGCCCATGCTTCTCTCCTGCTTCTGTGAATCATTGTGTGCCTCATCATCAGGTTGACAGCACTGAACATGTCCTTCCTATAAAAATATTATAGAAGAAACATTAGATGTGCCTTGAGATCCCCTCTCTTGGCAAATTATGCAAGTCAACTGACTGGGAAGTTACTCTGTCTTGCACTGCCCATAGTGAAAAGTCAAGGTTAGAGTAGCAAGCACTCAAAGGTCAAAAAGTGCCTAGGCTGAAGTAGTACCTGTACCCTTAATCAGCTAATTGGCCTTTTAAACAAGTGTTCTGATTTCTTCTTAATGACGCAATTGCGTGCTCTGCTCATCCCATCTGAGCTGCCTGGTTTGTTTCTTTCCTTTTTTTCCACAAATATGGAGCTTATTCCTTTTGGGTAAAATGATCAACTCTAAATGTGACCTTGTTGAGCTTGACTGGTGCAAGACAAGGAGCCCTGTACAAGCTGGGGGCTATTTGTCTACCATCTGCTTATAGGGCACAGTGTCTTTGGTCCAGTGAATCACTAAATATTTGTAAAAAGGTTTGATCACTTTTCAGATTTCAGTTTTTAGTTAGTTTCTCTGTGCTTAAAGGTTTTTGTGGATCTGGTGAATTCTGGCTGGCATGCTGGGTATGGGGTGGCACTGGCTCTGCTTTTCATCGGGATAAGAAATGTAGGTGCTAAGTTTGAATTGGGTATCCAGAACCTATGCTCTAGAAAGAGGTGTGTTTCTTCCATTTGTGGTTGAACTGCAGATACCAAAGCCATGGAAAATCTGACAGAGGCCTTGAATATTGCAGTGTAACCCAGGCACTTCACTTGCTGTCAGTAGATTCTCCCAGTCTGTCCATTAGGAATTAGCTTGTAACATGTTGGAGATGTGAGCAGCTCAGTGGAGTGTTGATGCTGGGATTTGTAGTCTCAGAACTTAGTATTGACAAAAAGCTGCAGCCTGATTTGTTTACTCTTGCATTTGACAGTGTCACATTGTCAGTTTTGGTGCTGGGCAGGGTTTAGCATTGAGCTTGACTTGCAGGGTTTGTGTGTGGCTCTCTGTTTGCTTGTTTATATAATGGACGTGCCTAGGAACAACTGCTTTTACTTCTGACATCTCAGTCTTTGAGAGGGAATGTATCAAAAACAAGTCTAGTAAGTACAGAGGGTCCCTAGTGAGCTCTGAAATGGGTGAGCTCGAAAAAAGGAGCAAAAGAAAAGAAAATGCGACAGAAGCCTCTGTAAGAGTCACGTCAAGTATTTGTGTTATGTGCTGTGAACTGAAGGAGCCCTTCAGCTATATGGAGGAGCAGCTAGCAGTCTCCCTCATTCCTGTTCCTGATGTGACAGGAATGCAGAGCAGGATGCTGGCCAGTGTTTAAGATCAGGTTTGTTGCTGGTGTCGTAGGGGTGGTGGGGGGAGGAAGAGGAAGTGTGTGTGTGGCTGCTTAGTTTCTGTTTTGCAGGCACTGCCTGTGCGCAGTGTTACGCTGTGCTGATGTGGCAGCAGCTGTTATTTTTGGCTTTCCCAGTGTGCTGTTCGGGTAGATGTGCTTCCTCATAGATGTAATTCTCTTAATCAGTGTGTTGGGCTGCCTGTGCTTCCTGTGTAGTCCATGCTGGTGTGAACCACTCTGCAGATGGTAGTGAGGTGCAAGTCCTTTGCCTTTATTTATTTCCACAGGCCCCTCTGTGTGCGTTTTGAGTGGCATTAACTGTCTGTAAAAGACAAGCTTCTTAAGCTTGCATTTATTTTGCATCACCCCTGTCAGTATGTGGTGTCATTAATGTTTGAAACCCTTCTTTGGGAGTAAAGGAATAAGCTTTGCTATTACAGGGTGTCTCTCTATCTGTATAATGTGTCCACAGTAGTTAAAATGGGTGCAGTTGTTTTGTTAAAAAATAACAAAGAGATAGCTGCCATAGTTATATTAGTAGAAGATCTGTGTCAACCAAATCTGATAAAAGCAGTGAAAGAGGTTATTATATGGATGAGTCTGTCCTGGTAGGAGCGTCACTACACGTGCTTGGGAGCTGCAGTAGATAAGCTGTCTCTGATTTAGCTTTTGTAGTTAGAAAGGTTATCTCCTTCACCAGCTGTCCTGCTGCTTTGCCAAACACTACCTCCCTTGTGTTGGTGCCTACAACCAGGCCTGTGCAGCTGCTGGGGTTTAATATACTCTGCTTCAGCCTTTCTTCCCTAATGCCCATCCCTGCCTGATGAGGAACAGTCATGGATCTTGCTCTGCTCCATGGTTGGGAATTTTCAGCTGAGGGTGGCTGAGGCAACTGGGGACAGTGTGTGCCCTCAGCCCAACTGGTGGGTTTGGTAAAGAGCATCTGTCAGAGCCCACAGGAATGAGTGAGAGCATTTGCATCCTGAAAGGAACTTGTGAATTCCAGTCCCAGCCTCTAGGGAAGGCATGCTCTCAAACATTCTGAATTGACAAGCAAGTAAAGATCTAAATAAAAGCTAATTTAGGACTTGCTAACTCGTTTCCATACATCATTTTGCAGGCTGACTTGCTTCTGGGGTCCTGCTCCCTCTTGATTGTGAGAAGTTGGCTCCATATTCCAGTGACTGCTCAGCCAAAGGAGCTTGGGTGACATTTCCAAGGTGACTTTTTTCTATTTTGCTCAGAATACATATGCAGCCACCTTAGAGATGCAAAAAGAAATAAACTGCTTGCTTTTTACCTCTCCCTTTGTAATTTTAACCTTCAAGTAAGGATATGTAGATACAGTTTGTGGGAGTTTTGCTCTTATCTTTGAAGGATATGACAGGAACACCCAGGTAAGTGTGCTAGCACAGAGTGAAAAATTCAGTCCTGTTCATTCACCAAATCAATGTCAGTTCTTTGTAATAAGAACTAGAATTCCAGGATTTGGAGGCTCACTCATGCTTTAGTAATCCTGGCCATTTAGGTGGCTGATTTGCAGCTGAATCACCTTACGATGATTTCAGAACTCTTACCATTGTCTGCTTTCTTCCTTTCTATTCTGAGGTTAGTTTGCTGAAAGTTGATAAGGCTGATCTGATAGTTTTTCAGTTTTGAAGAGGTTACTTCATGCTGTCCTGAATTTGGAAGAAAGTCAGTCATATCTGTTTTCCCCCAGCTCTTTATCAACAAAGATATGACTCAGTATACCTGTGGTATAAACAGACTAAAATGACCTTGTTTTCTTTAGACATGGTGTGTTTAAGCAGTGGCTGTCACACAGTTCAGTTTCCTGGTGGGGAAACCCCTGACCTGTGTGGATAATGGCCTTAGTTTGAAATGCAAAAGGTGATGACCAGAGAAGCTGAGCTCCACAAGTACCTTCCAAGGGTTGGGAAAGGTTGGCGCCTTCTCTTCAGGGCATGCTCCTGTGTCTGTCACTGCTGACTTAAGTGGTGGTCTAAAGCTGAACTACTGTATAGCTTAAATATTCTGTTCTGACATTTCTCTTTTCTCTCCCCCCCAGTTCTATGCTGAGCTGCATTTCCCCCAACTTTTTAAACTTCCAGAGCGCATTAATGCAAAATATCCTGTGATCTTTAATTCCAATTAATGTCCTTCCATTGTTGGTATCAAAGTATTGCCAAGCATTTCCAAAAGTGAGTTTAGAGATCTTAAAAAGGGCACAAGAAGATAGGGCTGGCTGTTTGTTCTGTGTCCTTTGACAGTACTGTCTGAGCAGCTTAAGCACGTGTGGGGAGCAGTCATGATCTCATTACAGCTAACTATAGGCGATAAGCAGCTTTGAGCACCAAAATCAGTGCACCACTGAGTGCAGATGTCAGAGAGTTATTTAAAGCAGAAAGGATTTGGGAGAGAAGCCTGGGGGCTACACAGTCCCGTGTCTTACTCAGTGTCTGAATCAAGCCATCGAGTAACTGCCATGAAATTGCTGGAGCTATTGCAAAGGATGCTGCTCTCACATTGGTTTGTTGGTTAAAAAAATGGCAAAGTCCTTGAGCTTTGCAGACCCTCACAGCACTGCTGCTTGGTGAAAGGTTTATTGCACTTTTCCAAGCTGTGGTCTCATTATAAAGCTTATAGGTCTTGTGTGACGCATCTGAGGAATAGACCTGTTGAATTCACAGGAGCTGACTCTCATCCCACAAATACAGAAATAAAAAGGACCTTTTACCTTCAGTCTTTTGAGTCTGTCCCAAAAGAATTGCTGAAGCAGTCTGAAGCTCAGTTTATGTTGAAACAATACATATGCAGGGTTTTTTTTAGATAGTTTCTTAAACACTCCCATGCTTCCTGTAATAAAACCCACAACATGTTTGTCTCAAAGATGTGGATTTTACTTAGATTAAATGTTACACTGTGTAAAATGTTTATGGATCCCGTGTACTTCTGCAAATAATGGAGTGGTTTGCTTTATTTTCCATTAGAACCAGATATTGTAAGTGTGTTTTCTTACACTGTGCAGTTGGCATTTCCTTTACTTGGGCATAAATCTTCTTTATGTAATTGAGGTCTTAATACTTCACAGTTCTTACCACAAGTGTTGACCTGAATACACTTACTAAAATTTAACAGTAAGCTAAATGTGAACCAATAAGCATTATCAGGCATGCTTTGTGCATCTTTTATTTTTACAGTACTGAGGGAAATAAATCTATTTTAGTCAGACTGAATAGGTATCACTGTTGGCCATCATGCAGAGTCTGAATAGTTTTCACTTTTCTTCAGGTGCTCTGCACATTGGTATTTTTTTCCTGTAATTACAGCACTTGGGGGTTTCTGGTTTTCCCCTTAATTATTCCTAGCTTCAGTTAAGTAAGATCACAGAAATTTCCATTCCTGTGATCTCTGTGTTAGATATGTAGCATCCTTAGCACTGTCACTTCCAATGAATTTCAGCAGCTTAGGAAACGGAATCTTTTGACATTTTGGTTCACCTAATGACAAAATCCAGTCATCTTAAAAATTATTTCTGATTTGTGAATGTAGCTTGACTCAAATACTCTTAGTTAAAATAGTTAAGGGTATTGTATCATTCACCAGCCAAAAGTGAACCAAGGTCTTTATTCACTGCAGCTAAAATATCTTCCTAAAATCTGGCAAGTAAAGATCACAGGTTAGATAGTGAACTGTTTGAGGCTTTGTTTTTTGGAGTTCATCCCATTGTGACATGACAACCAGAAGAACATTCAAAACTTTTTAAGAATTCTGCCAAAGATCAGTGTCCTATGGTAGTGAGCTTGCCAGGTTGACTCTTGTGTGAGTGCAAAGCACTTTGTTTCAGGTTTCCTGTCATTTGCAGGTTTTTTTATGATTCTCAAGGAAGAGAACTCTGTGTTATTTTCCACCCATAATGCTTGTTATTTTGTGTTTTTCAGCTTGAGATGATGATAAGCTTTTGGCACATGTTATCACACTGTATTGATCTGGAAGAGAAAATTAAAGGGAAATTGGCTTTCCCCAGCTGTATACAGTCTGTGATGTATTGTGGCTGTGAGAATACCTGTGATTTAGCAGACTGTTATTTTGTAGAAAAAAAACCCAACCCAAACCAACCTGCAGCATGGCCATTCTTTAGAAGAATTTAAAGTGTGAAACACCAAGGTAGCTGTAATACACTTGAGAGAGGTTTTGCTGTTAAAAACAAACTTGCCACAATTTGTGTGACTTCCAGATGAGTGTGCTCTGCTTTTTTAGCATATGGGGCAGAAATTTTTTTAATGTGTATGCAGGTATTGCATTTAATTATCTACAAAGCAATTTGGCATATCAGGTTTAACATACTTTCTTTTTGCTTTGGCTTTACATCTCTTATGTAACCAATGGCCTCAGTTGTTGTAAGTGGCACACTGGAAAGCCTGTTGGAAGGAGCTTTGAGATCCACTTCAGCAGCTTAACATTTAGATAAGATATTGGGAATTTGTGACCTGTAGAGTGTTTACAGGGACTTGTTTACAGCTGCTTCAGTGAACAGGGAGTTAAATATATAGGCTTTGTTTGTCTGATTCTTCATTTCAAACGAAGAGGAGACATTTCTTCTTCCCTCAAACAGAGCTGGTTGGTGTGGTAAAGCATTTCAAGGGGCTTGCTGCCCAGGGTTAGTGTATAGGAGAGTAATAAAGAAGATTTGGAATATTAGAAATTCATTTGAAAGGTGCTTGAGAAATACAGTGGAGTAAACTGTGTTCAGAGTTCCCTGCTTGGATATTTCCTTTTGCAAAGCCGAGTTACATTGGATCCCTTGGAAGTGTGAGGTTTGCTGGAAGAAGGTACCAGAGGATGGTTGTACTGGCTCCTGATTAGGTAAAATAATCCTGCAGACATTTTTAAACACCAGGTTTTGGGTTTTGTCCTTCAGAACATGTAGCACCTTACCAAGCTTGAAGTTGTGATTGTCTGACTCATGCATGTGTCTCCTGAGAAGACAGTTTCAGGTTCAGATTGCGTTTCATTTCCATGCAGCTGGCTAGGCCTCCTGTTAATTCTTTGTCCTTTACCTCCCAGAACATGCTGCAAGCCACAAAACAACCCCAAGGTATTGTAACAGCTTTAAGATTTTCAGTATGAGTGATTGAAAGCCTTGCAGATTATGCTGATCCTCAGGAGAGTTACAGGATAACAACAGGCCCAGATCAAAATCCCCTCCATGACCCTGGGTTGTGTGTTCTGCCATATTGAAGGGCTGAGAGTATCCTTGGATGAAATTTTATTTTATCTAGTTTCAAGTGAAATGACTTAGCTTTCAGTCCCATCAGATACTATATCATATATATTCTACTTAAATTAAACTAGATTTAGTGCACTGTCTTTGTCTAAAGCATGTTTGCCATGACAAACCTCATTATTTCCCATTCCAAACCTTAGAAGTTAAATGTTGCCCTTTATCCTTGAATTTTCCATGGCATTATTTACTTTCTTTGCAGCACTTACACTGAGATTTCTTTCCCCCTGACCTAGAGCTCAGTTTTTTCTCTTTCCTTTTCAGTGTTTTTAGTTTGGTTTGGTTTTTTTTTTTAGTAGGTTGACAGTACAAGAGAATATACTGTATATAAGAATGTACCTTCCTTTGGTACTTTCTCATGCAGAAACAACGACAGTGAAGTGTCCAACTGAGAAGTTATAGCTCATGTTTTCTTGCCTGTGACCCTCAAGGGTCACCTGCTTAGGAAAATTAAACTGGTATCAAGTAAGGGGCATGGATTTGCAACGTGATTATGTGGCTTTAACTCCCTGTGGACGTGCTTCTAAAGTTGTTCCTGCTACCACTGCTTGGGACAGCTGCATTAATCAGCATGTTCATCCTTACCTAGTGAAGCTCTGCCAGTGGAATCCCTTAATGTAGATGCAGTGATAGTGATAAAATTACACTTCTAAGGTAAAGCTTTTTTTGCTGTAGGTGTTGAGAAGGTAAAGTGTGAGGAGTGTTTTATTTGTCATTGTGAGTAGCACTTTGTTCAAGGAAAAACAATTAGCTAGAAAAGTGAGGGCCCAAAGTATATCTTTTCCAGCTGAACTAGTTTTTTTCATTGGCAGTATAAAGTTAGAAGGGGTTGCAGCAAGAGAGGAGGGCATCTCTCAGTTGGGTATAGAAGATTTTACCTATCCATACATGTCCATACATACCTATCCATTGGTATATTTATTCTAGCATGGGTGTCTACTTGAAATTACAGGGCAATCTGCAGTTCCATTTTCTCATACAGTGAATTAAGTGGTGTCCTGAGCATTGGTATAATTTAGAATACTCTAACTGACTGCCTTGCATTTCTCTGACCTTTTTCAGATGTTTAGGAAAGCCCCAAATATAGTTTAGTATTGATGTCTCAGAATTACAGTAGCAGAACAAACCCCTAGGTAACAACTGCTCCTTGTGCTTTTGGTGTGTACCAGGGTGAAGTGAGCTTGTTTGGATAATCTTGCTTTTAGTCCCTAAAGGCTTTCTGTTGGACTGATGTGATCCTAGATTGTCTTTCTGTTTCTGCCATATAAACAGAAAAGTTGCTCAAGGATTTGGATCTTCAGCCAAACAGCACTACATTCACTTAAAACAGGTGCCCTAATTTGAGTCTGTATTAACCAAACCAGTTCAGTTGTTCATACACTGGGACACAAATTCTTTAGATTTTGAGAATTTTAATTACCAGGCAAGACTAAGTTGAAGAGAAGTGCAGGGGGATCATGAAAAGTGAAATGATTGCCAAACTTCTGGCTTTAAAATATGGTATATAAGTAGCAAGATAGTCAAGTAAATTATTCCTTTCTGAAAAGCTGTTTTTCTGCTGGCTGAAGTACACCACAACTGGATGGTTTTACCAAGATCATAGAAACATTCAGCAGAAGCATCAAAACCAGTAGCCTGTTCCTGATTCTTTCCTTTCCATTTGAGTAATCTCAAGTAGATTATGGTTATCTAAGAGATATCTAAAATAACCAAATGAAACAGAGCACTTTGCTGACCTGTTAAGCTTCAGCAGAGAGATGTAAGAATTGCTACATTTCTCCTGGCTTTAAGTGTTTTACCAGTGTTCATACAGAAGTTGTGCTGTCTGATAAAGCTGCAGGATGCCATTAAGGGCAACCTGCCAAATAAATGTAAGTGTTTTCTGCTTCCCCATGTAGAAAAAGATGAGTGTAGCTGAAGCAAAACATTAATTTAGCTTTATCTTCACTGTTAGACAGAGAAAGAGAAAATTCTGATGCGTGTGCCCCTCCACTCACTCTCAAATGCTGTTGTAACTGCCAGAATGCCCTGGTGTATCTCTGTCTGCATATGTGAGATTAAAGTCCTCTTGGGTACTGAAATTCCAGCTCACATGAGGCTGTGAAGCTGTTAGTGCCTTGCATTCCATGGAGGAGTAGGTGGAGCTTATGCAGACAACATATTAAAAGTCAGAGTGTTAATCTTTTTGTTCAGAGCTGCTGTTTGTGTATCACCTACAATTTTGGCAGAACATCCTCAGTCGGGATGCTGCTCTGATGTGATCTGGTGGTGACAAGAGGCAGAGGTAGAGCCCAAGCCATGGCTGAGCAGATGATTGTTTCTGGCCACAGAAGTGAGAATATGAGTGTAGTACCAGTGTTTGCTTGTTTGGGTCTTAAACTCATTCTCTAATAATGGGAGTTGTACTGAGTGGGCATTGCCACAGATTTTCTGGAGGCAGAGATCCTGCAGTCCCCAGCTCCTTTAAGATAGCCAGTTGCTTGGAAGCCCACTGTTCATTTCCATATAATTAATTCTCAGGCTGCTCAGAAAAAGGGCAATGTATAGATCTGAGGATGAGATGGATGAGAGTGGTGTCACAGCCCACAGAGTATGATAGGAATTGTAAAGCTGCTTTACAGTGAGCTTGAAGTGAACCAAATCAAACACTGGTTTACAGAGGCCCTAGGGGTGAGATTAGCTGGCTTGTGATGGTTCTTTGTGGCAAGTCTGTGTTTGGTTTTGATGCATAACTCTTAGACTTGATGGGTTTAAATCTATATGTTGTCCTAATTCCTAAGGAAACAAAACATTTGCGCTGCTTCCTGAGTACTGGAGCCAGCTTCTGCTCCTTAGCAGCTGACTTTGCTCTCCCCTCCCTTTGCACAGGATGTGTTGTTGTTCACAATGTGCTTTTTGGATGAAGCGTCTGAATCTTGACTGTGGGGTCCGTCTCTTCAAGATGAGAAACATTTCCCTTCACAGATCCTAAATAGCTGCTTACCAGTAGCCATGCTTTGAAAATGCCCTTCTCCTTGTCCCAGGTGGGAATGGGATGTGGGGTCTTGACTTAGCTTTCCTCTGTAGTTTACAGGCAAAGCAAAGACAAAGGAAAAGTGTTTGAATATCTGTGTAAGTTTTCTGAGTAGCAGAATGTTGCAGGACTGTACTCTCAAGGTAAAGAGGAAAGTGCAACTTCTTTTTAAAGCATTGTGAAATGGAAAACTGCACATATACACAGCAGCGTGATGTTCTCTTTGTTAGCAGTGGTAGGAAGAGGCAGGTGGGAGAACTTTTCTCCTCTGGCCCTAATGAGGCTTCTTTGTCTTTAGCGTTTAAAGTCTCAATATAAATAAGTCACTGCAAAGGGATTTTTGCTTAAGTCATGTCTCAGTCAGCAGCTTAATAGAATGTGGTTTCTGTAACTTGTGGAGAAGGTTTTTGAACAGTTAATGTGTATCATCATGCAAGCTTTGCTGCAGTTGCTATTTTTTCTGTACTTTCTTCTTTTATTATTTTTTAATTTTGGGGTAGTAAGTAGCTGAGTTAAAACATTGGGGTAGAGCACAGGGAGCCTGCATTGCGCATCTGCATCGTGACCTAAGGAGTGAATCAGCTCAGTCATAAGAGTTGAGCTCTAGTGAGTTGTCCGGCCATTTTCTGGCAGGCAAGAGTTCCTGACAGTGGCTTCAGTGTATGGGTGAAGAAGATCCAGTTTGAGTCTGCCTCTGCTGCTGCAGGAGATGCATTTAATAACATCCATATCTTTGCTGAAGGGACTCATGCTTGAGGCAAAAACACTTTCTGGTTTTTTTTTTTTGTTGTTTGCCCAAGTAAACAATTTTATCATTGGAAGAGGATTCTGAAGTTTTCAAATCCGTGTTGTTCCCAGAAGGGGGCAGGGGAGACTTGTGAGTTGTGGAGTTTGATAAAAAGTACTTTGTTTGGGTTTGTGGCACTTCTGTGCTGGCTTTCAGGCACAGCAGGCACTGCTGCCACCCTGGCAGTGGGAGTGTGGCACGATGAGAGGCCTGCTCAGTGCCAGGAACCTGGGCAGCAAGTCTTCTATGCCTTGGCTCTCCTTTCACTTGGGGAGCACTGCAACAGCTCAGAGTTCTCTCCTGCAGTTCCCCCTCATCTGATACACTGAAATGATATGCATGTTAAAGCCATGAGAGAATGGAGTCATCATAAAACATCCCCATTTCTATACTAAGAGCAGTTGGGAGAGTTGGCATCTAAGTGTGTGAAAATCTTAGTTCCTTATTCTGTCATTTGGATTTTTATTCTTAATTAAAGCTGGAAAGATGCTTCTCCGTGCAACTTTCTCAGAGATTTTTTGGGGGGCTCTAGGTTTGCTTTTTACAGACTAAACTTCCATTTGCTAAATACACTCAGCCTGGCCAACAGTGAGAAGGAGGCTGTTTTGCCAAATGTTTTAGAAATGGGGTCATGAAACTCCAGCAGTTTGTTTTATGTCTGCAAAGTGACCTGGGGTTTCTTTGACAACCTGGAATACAGACAGAACAAACTTGGCCATGTTAGTCTGCATTTCTGTCTTTGAAGGGGGGAAGGAGCTACTTTCTCACAGGAAGTGCTTTTTGCAACATTCCTGATAATTTTGACATAACTTCTACCTCTACACTGGCATTAAAAAAGTAAACAAAGACTGCTGAATAAAGGGGCTTGGATGAGTGATGCACAGACTTCCTTGAGGTATTTGGTGGTTTTTATGCCTGAGTGAGTCTTCAGTTACAAGGTTTTCTGGCTCTTGTGTCTAGAGACAAGATGGAAAGAGGAACGAGCAGTCAGAAGCAAATGGAAACAGAGTGGGGGATTACTTGAGAGAATTGGATCCATGGGAGCCCGTGGGACCCAGTTGTGCTGTGGTGCCAGTCTTGGTCATCTTGGAAAAGTCACCGGGATGCTGGCACATCTCTGATCACTTATCTTCAAACTAGGCCCAAAGGATCATCCAGGGTGGTCAATCTCCCTTGAGTCCTGGGGACAGTCATGGGTCAGGTCCTTTTGGTACACCTTTCCTGTGTGAAACATGCAGAGCAATGTGACTGGGAACAGTTAGTATGGATTTACTCACTGTAAGTTGTGTCTGACGCACCTCATTGTCTTCTGTGATCAAATAATCGGATTTGTGGATGAGGAAGAACACTAGAGGCCATTTAGCTTGAGTTTACTGGGTGTTTTGACACTCTCCCACAGTGTTCTTGTATGCAAGTTGGAACATTGCAGGCTGGATGGGTGGAGTATGAATTCAAGCACATCAGGGAATTCTGAAGAGTAAATGGAGTCAGACGTGGATGAACGGGTGATTCATAGAGCTCTTTCCACACAGGACGTTAGCTTCTGAAAGTAGGCTCTTAATCAGTCTTTTTTTTCCTCCTGAATGTCATTCTTTGCCACAATGTGATAAGAGTGGATGGAAGACAGTATTTAGGAGGCTGTCTGGTTGAAATTCATCAGTCTGGCTCATTATCAGTGTAGGAGATTAATCTGTCTTTTCTTGGGAGGAAGTGGGGGGGTTCACATGAATGTTCTTCAAGATTACCTTGTTTTGTTTTTCATTCAGTCATGTGTTTTTGTGATTGCCACTGAATTATAGTTCAGTACAATACATGGTAGTTTTGGAGATTGCAGTCATACCTAGGGAGGATGTGTTTGGAATGCTTCGAGTTTAGTTTGAAAAGAAGAAAAACAGTCAGTCAAAACAAAGTAATTTTGTTTTCAGCTGGTTACAGCTTCTTTGGGTTTGACAAACTTGCTATTATAAACAGTAATCTGGAGGTTTTCTGTACCTAATGTGTACTTTGAATTCTCTTCAGTGTTCCTAAGATACTGTGGAGCATCTGATAGTCTTTTCAGGATTGCCAGTCTGAAAAGAATACTGTTTCGTTAGATCTGGTCAGGCTAAGGCATATGTACTTTTGCCCGAGGAACTGTAATTGCAAAATTCAGTGTATGGTGTTTGCTTTGGGATTTTTTTTTCCCTTTCCAATACTGCTATTACTGCCTTGCTTCAGCCAGTGGTATTCGTTGGAATTAAGAATTCAGTTTAAGCTTTTCAATGTGGTAGTGTGCTAAATTAAGGTGCCAGTTATGAGCAAAGAGGTTAATGGTCTTACATAACGCTGGTCTTGAGGTTTTTTGCCACTGCAGAATCAAAAATAGCAATTAGGAGTTCATTTTTTGTCCTAGTTGTGTATTTTTCTGTGGGGATCAATTATCTGCAGCAACTGACTTCCTAATCAAAGCTGGTTTTTTCTGTTTTAAAAGCATCATAATTTAAAAGTTGAGAACAGTACTAAAAATCCAAGTTCACCACAAGCTGCTTACATTTGTCTTTCAGTTAGTGGTCTCCTGGAAAGCTATAGATCATTCTTACTTTATCAGAACTGCCTAAGGAATGTAATTTTAGCTCCTCTGCATTTTTGGCTTTTGTAGTAATTCTTCATGGGTTCAGCTCCTTATGGCTTTTGTGAGTCTGTGGTTAACCCTGTGGCTTCTCTGTACAGTTACTGGTTAAAACTCTTTAACTCTTGGCTGCACTTTGCTATTGCACTGTGTAGTCTGAAACAGCCAAAACCATGGAGTGTTCTTGCAGATGCATCTGAGATCTTCTCTTGTGTTAGCCAGTCCTTTTTTTTTCTTCTGAGAACACTTTGCCATTTGTCCCAAATGGGAACTGACTGTGTCCATTAGATTTAGCTTGTGTGTGTGTCTAATCTCATCCTAAATCTCCATTCACAGAGATGCTGGCAGTGTGTTCCTTCCTGTTGAGGTTTCCCTTCATGTCCAGTCCCACATTTTTTGTGATTGTGGAATTCATAATGCATTGTAACTTTGATTACCTTATGAAGAAAAAGTCTGTGTGTTCACCTCCATGGCAGCATGGATTGCTTTACATGTGTACACTGTTAAGTGGCAAGGGGAATGAATGATTGCTGGTAATGTTGTCGAGGGAACACTCAGGATTTGCTTTGTAGATTCCATTTAAAAGTGTCCAAATGGTTTCTCATTGCAAGGTGAAAAAAACCCAGAACAAAAGGGGGAAAGTTGTCCTCAAATTCCTGTCTGATGTCTGTGAAAAAGAAGGATTTATGTAACTGAATGTGCTGCATTCTGCTCCTTGGCTTTCCCTCTGAGGTGCCAGCATGTTCTTGCAGGGCATTGCTGCTCTCACTTCCTGACAGCCCACCTGGGCTTAGTGCCTGCTGAGGCTCTGCTTCGGTACATGAGCTGGGGAGCTGTGAACCACATTCACTAGACTTGCCCTAATTTTTTAGCTTATGATGATCTCTGCTTTTCAGTCTTTCGTTGATGAAATGTCTGCTTCCAGGGTAGTCAGCAGCCTGCATGTGCAGATAAGCTGAATTGGGATTTGAGCAGGGAAGCACTAAGCAGATCTGCAGCTGGGTGTGACAGCACAAAGAAGAGTCCCCTCCAAACATCACTGGCTGTGGCTTTCCCTGCTTGCATTAGAGATTCCATTAAAAGTCTGGTCTTTGAGCAGCAGTGTTACAAATTTTTCTGATCTCTCTCTGCTGATAGCAATGAGGAGACAAGACATAGTATTAATGTGTAATAACAGTGGGCTGGTGGCTGAGCAGAAGTCTCCCAAGGGTAGGATTCATAATCCTCTTAAAGGAGAGGAGAATCAGAGGCTTTGGAAGGTCACCTTTTGCGGGGTGAGAAACAATCCCTGCAAAGCTCTGTTGCCTCTGTGATCAATTCCTCTCCCATTTTCATATTTCATCTCACAGCAGCAGAAAATAGATCTAGATGAATCCTGCAAGAGTCTTGACCCCTGTAAAACTCCCACTGCCTCAGGTTTGACTACCTGCCAGAAGACAGCTGTGTGTATATGGGTTGATAATCTCGTGTGACAGGGTTATGAAGTCTCACTGTACAGTGATACTGGTCTGTTCCCCATGAGATACTTTGATCTAAAGGGGACAACCATGTGCTTCTGCTTAGCTGCTCTGCAGCTTCACCCCAGTTTTACCTTTGCCTGATTTTGTTGCACCTGTATTTTGCTTGTGTTGGAGAGTTGTGAGAAATTCAGATGTGTAAATGCAGTCCTAAATGACAGCTTTACTAAATTTCCTTAACGTTTAAAAACCCTGTAATATGTGTATTTGATGTTTTTAAAATGCAGTACCTTCAGTGTTAATGACTGTCAGAAATTTATTAACAGAACGAAATCTATTAACTTTTTGCTTGTAATTTATGATATATTAGTGATGTGTTGGGAC
This sequence comes from Phylloscopus whistleri, assembly GCA_017589585.1. Taxonomy (NCBI): domain Eukaryota; kingdom Metazoa; phylum Chordata; class Aves; order Passeriformes; family Phylloscopidae; genus Phylloscopus; species Phylloscopus whistleri. The sequence continues at coordinate 4,050,017 of JADMLD010000682.1, read as the reverse complement.
AGAGATGTAGCATTTGCTCATGAACTTAGTGTTTTCTTTGAAAGACCTGCTTTTTTTGCAAGATTGTCCAAATACAATGGAAACTTGCTGCTTGTTCAAGCAGCAACCACAACTTAATCTCTGAATTTTGGAGGAGTGAATTCTGCATGGCAGTGGCCCAGTCTGTTCTTTAAGTGTGCTGTCCTCCACATGGCAGCCAGATGGCAAGTAAAAACTGAATTTTGTGCATCTCTGAAGCAAAGCTGGGCCTTCCAGGAATCCCCAATTTGATGAATGCAGTGTCCAGAGTTAGGTATTACAAGCAGTGATGAGAGCTTGCCACAGCAGATGTTGATCATGAGGGTGTGAGGCTAAAGTTATGAAACATAACTTAGTGAAATTCTCCTGAGGAGACCCTATGATGTCCCTACCATTGAGGAATAGCTGTGCACAGCCAAGGGTCATGTGTGTGCTCTCCTGCAATTGAGGGGTACATACCCATTTGCAGCTTTTTGGACCTGTGTTGGCACAAGACCCCTTTCATGGTGAGATGTGAGACAAATGACTCGTTCCAGCTTTGTGTCACCTTCAGTGTTGTTGCAACTCCGTTGCTTCACAGGAGCTGCTGCAGTGGTTTCCTACACAGAGCCCTTTAGATGGATCAACTCTAACTTCCTAAAAAGCTTCGTTGTGCAGAAGTGTTCAGCTTTCTGAAATGACTTTCTTAATAGTTTAACCAAGGTAAAGAGAACCTTGGATGTAACCCAGGCAGCAGTTTCTAAGAATTCTTTGTTGTTCATGAATCGGTGTTGTTTGTATAATGTTGTTGTCACTGTTCCCCCTGGCTTTGCTCCCCAGTACTGCTTGTGCATGCTGCTGCTGTTTGTCATGCCCTATTTAATCACAACAGGCTGTTCCTCACTCTTCTCTATATATTTTAGCAGCTCTTCTGCTCTGAAAATAATGCTGGTATCAAATAAATTAAAGATTTATTTTGAGGAAATAGGCCATTTTAAATATTAATGGTGTGTTTTGGAAGATGAAAACATGAAGAATTAGATTGCAGATTTTTTAATGTGCTGTTTAAATCTTTTGAAGCAAAGTGGTTTTGTGTAACTATTAGGTAGCTATGTTGTGATATTTTATCTATGTTGAGTAAGAGAGCAGCTTTGCAGTTGCTCGGAGCTGGAGTTTTGCTGTGCCTTGGTTCCCACTTCTCCCATCTTTTGATGCTGAGGGATTATTGGTCAGATATATTAGGGACCAACTGAAAACTGAAGGCTTTTTGTTTTGTTTTATGTATTGCTGTTTTGTTTTCCTACCAGATTGGGTACTTAATGTAGCTGTCTGCAGGGGTGCTGGTGCTGGTGTAAAGAGAGGTGAAAAAGTCAAATGATGTTTCTGCTGCAAGTGACAACTCAGATCTCTTTAAAGTCAGGGGACGAGACTGTTCTGAGCGTGTGTTTGCGGGGCAGCTGGAGCTGAATGGAATTGGCTCTGCTCCTCTTGTGCCTGCCCTTGTCCTGCTCAATGATTTTCCCCTCTTACTTTCGTTAGTCACTGGCAGTAAACCAGTTCAGGAAGCCACACTGGCGAAAACAACTTTTCTTTTTTTCCGGGTTAACTTGTTTGCCAGGCTGGTTTCTGAGCAGGATCAGTGAGTGCCAGTGCTGACTCAGGAGAGAGGATGGGTTTGAAGAATGCTTACTGAGGTTTACTTAAGCTGTCATGGAACTATAGCCTGAGATGCATGTTAAGGAACAAAGGGTAAGGTTTGCCATTTAGCAATTTTTTCAGTTTTGAGTCTTCATGGATTGATCTGATGACATCTACCAAAAAAAAAAAAAAAAAAAAAGGTTGCTGAATACTTAGTGGCTTATTTTTTTGCCTTCTAGAGCAGACACAACAGAAACTGTAGAAAGCTGGTTTCCTGAAGCTGTTTCATTAATGTGCCTCCTGCCCTATACTAGAAGTCAGATCCTTTATGTTTATTCTTTTGTGCCTTGTTTTCAGTGAGAAGGCCTTTCACAATGGTGTATGTCTGTTGCAGGTACCTGTCACCAGCTGAAAGCAGATTACCAAATATTTCCCAGTAGGTTCCCAGGCAGCCATCAAAAAAGGTATTTTCAGTTGGTTTTGTGTCAAACAGTATTTGAGCTGGTAATTTGGGAAAACCTTCAGTCTGTTTCTCTCACATTTGTTTCTAAAGTATGCTAGCATGGCATCATTGCTTGGTGCTTATTCTGGTTGTCAGTATTTCTGTTTGTACTTCCATGTTCAAATAAAAATTCAGCTGCAATTTGAAGAGTTGCCAAAACTGCAGATAGGCTCCCCTGTTCACTTTTTGAATGTCACAGTCTTCAAATTAGTGAGAATCTGCACATCACGTAGGCTTCTGTTTCCTGAATGGAAGATCACCAAGATAGTTAGTGGTTATGCAATTTCTGGGGGAGTTTTGTTTCAGAACTTGGCCCAAAGCTGTTCATTCGCATTAGTGACTTGGTTAGTCATGTTTTTATGTTTATTTCAGCATGCAGACTGCAAAAATGACATATAATTTTGGACAAGCAACAGCTCGAGGGAGCTGAGTAGCCATGCCTTAGCTGTAGGATAGACATCAGTGTGACCTCATTTTGTCTCATTGAAGAGCCCCTCCACAGTTGCAAGCAGTGGCAGTCAAGTCCCCTACGTGTTCAGTTTGGTCAGTGATCCTGTTCTGCAGCAGCCATGAAACGAGGTGAGCTGGGAATGCAAATGTTGGCTCTAGGCACAAGGATAACCATCAGCAATTCAGGCACCTTGTGCTGATACAACTGTTTGTACAGCTGCACAATAGATTGGGGATCTGACCTGGGTTGAAAAGTAATCCTTAAAAAAAACAAAATAAAGTGCTGGTTTATTTTTAACTGTGATCAGTTCCCTAGTTTGATTCATGGTGAGGCTGCAAACAGTTGCACCAGTGCAGCAGGGTTGAGTGGGAGGGTGCTGTTACTGCTCTTCCAGATGTCAAAGGATTGCCTGTGCAACCATGGTCTGAAGAAATAACTGAAGGAGGAGTTCAACACTGATTTGGCTCAATCAGTGCCAGAAGGAATCTCAATATAATATTGGGTGGTTTTTTTAAAGCCAGGCATTTGGGTGGCATTGGTTCCATTGTGGAGGATCACTTTATAGAGCAACCAAGACAAGCAAGCTTTTTTCAACCCAAAAACTGCCCTGTTTTACCAGCCTAAGGAGAATGTGGTGGATGAATAAAGTACCAATGTGCACTTTTTTCTTGTGCAGACCATACTTCTGATATACGTGTTTTCACTGTCATTTCCCTATCAGAGAGCTGGAGGCCTAGGTGTTCACCTGGATTTTCTTCCTTAATTCACTGGTTTTACGCATTCTGAAAGCAAAAAAAATAAAAAGTTTTTCTTGACTTTCATCTTCCAATAGATTTTATAGTTTGGTGGTTTTTTTGCTCTTTTGTGTTTTCCCTTCCCTTATATTTTTATGAGATTGTGGAGGGCAAAGAGCCAGAAAACACACCTCCTTTCTCTTTTTTTGGTTGCTCATATAAGCTCTGAAGCTGTGTGTGCCCTTGCTCTTGAGTTTGGGGTGTTGACTGTTTTTCCTGTTGCAGAATCCTCACTTTGGCACCTGTGCTTTGCTTTTTCTGTGTGGCAAGTGTAAGGTGCAGCACATTAATTGTTCCTTTCAGTTCCTGTTAACCACCCTCTGAAGCCTGAAAAAACTTCTTATTGCTGCACAAGTACCTTCTTTTTCTGGGATTTTGGTGCTTTTGCTGGAAGTTTCCTCATTTCTTCTCTACAGAAGCTGGAAAGATCTTGTCCCGTCTTTCCACCTGCTTTCCAGGTGTCTGTATTAGCTAGGAGTCTGAGGAACACAAGGTGCACAACCATTTCTCCTTGTCCAGTCTGTTTGGAGGTGTGAGTGGGTGCTCAGGCTCCAGAGCTGTTTGCACATGTGGATGATGACAACACCTTTCAGAGGCCAGCAGTTACTCTGTAGGAGATGGGGCCAAATTGTTTTCCTTGGCTCTGGCATGATGCCTTCGAGGTCTTCTGGGGCATTTTTAGCCAGGAGAAGATGAGGTGAGAGCTCTAGGAGGTGCCAGTTGTTCTCTTCACCCCTGTTGTAACACAAACCTGAGACCTGCTTGCCTGGCTGCAGTGGATTCTCCTTCCTCAGTGCTGAGCAGCCCTTCCCTGTGCCATCAGTCTGCCCATGCTCTGCCCACGCTCCCACAGAATCACACCTCCCTCTTCCTGCCAGCAGCTCACTGTGCGGTGCATTTGTCCTCTGGTTCAGCACAGCCATCCCCAGCTCTGACTCATTCTCCTGCTGTCAGCAACTGTGGTGCATTTACCTGCTCATCCATCCTGCCTTCTGATGCTGTTGAGATTGTAGAATTTGGTACCCACAGCTGACGTGGAAGTGCAGTTTCTGAATGGACTCCTCCTCATGCTGAGCTCAGCGTAGTCATTCCATCATCTTCCTGCTGGGGAGGCATTTGGGTGGTTACTTGGATGACTGTGCAGGACTTTCTTAGGGTTGTAGCTGCCTTATTTAGGCCTCACTGTCAGGGAAGAGGCCAAGGTCTGTGACTAAAGAGTAGGTGTAATTTATTTTAGATGAAAATATTAAACATAAGATTTTTTGAGACAGGAGGTACAATTGTTCCCTCTGCTTATTCCATCCATAAGTTGAGTTACAAATTCTTTCTGAGTTAGTCTTTGAGCCAGGCTTCTTCAGTGGGAATGGCATGGATCTTTTTTCTTTCTCCCTGTCATGCTATGAACACAAGGACAATTTTCTGCCTGTTGATGAGTTTTTGAGCCCCTGTGCTAATGTAAATTTTAAAAAATGTCTTTTCCTGCTGGGTTAGGTTAATTCATTGTGGCTTTTGACTGTTGAAAGTATGTTCCTTTCTGTCTCTGACCAGTGGATTGGAAAGCTGTGCTGAACAGCAGCTTTTGCACTGGAATAATTTAAAAATAACCTGTGGAGACTTCTTCCTCTTTGTAAATGATGTGAATCCATAAATTAGCTCACAGAAAGCTGAGCAATGAGGCCTCACAAGCATTGATCTTCCCTAAGCCCCTCTCTAGAAAGCATGTGTCATAATCTCATCTCTCCCATAAAATGCAAAGCCGATATTGGATGACCCTGCTGTCTTAGGCATAGGCTTGGAAAAAAATCTTCTGGGCTGGTACTGATAAAGCAACCTTTTGTTGTACATATTCTGTCAGGTCTTGCTGCTGTGGAAACTCTCAGGCTTGGACTGCAGCCAGTGCTTTGGAACAGAGAAGGAAGGTGCCCTTTTCTACCAAGGCAGGGTGTATTTGTGGCAAAGTGCAGCAGGAGGATTCAGCAGCTCAGCTCCCTCTTGCTCATCATCCCCTCCTACTGGAGAGGAAAGAATGGTGATGACCAGGCCAGGGCTGGCCCTTCTTGCAGCCTTTGCAGTGACACTGATAGCAGTGACAAGGACTGGCAGGTCCCCAGACAGCCTGTGCCCTCCTGCCAATGTGCTGCATCTCTCCAGTGAGGAAGGGGAAGCCTGGAGAAAAGAGCAGCAAGGGAATTAAACCATTTCATCCCCATTATGTGCAGTCCTCCACTGCTCCCCAGCGTGATCTTATCACAGTAGTGCCAGCTTGTCCAGCATCAGACCAGACAGGAATACAAGCTGGAAAGAGGCCATTTGAACCCCAGCTTGGGTTACCCCCACCTATAGACAGCTGCATGACAGGTGTTCACAAAATGTTGCAGAGTACCTGTCCATATGTTGCTGAATGTGACAGACCTTCCCTGTTCATGGCTGTGTGCTGAGTTGGCTTAAAAAAAAAAAAAAAAAAGGAGAAAAAACAGAGAGAGAGGCTAGCACTGTAGTGTTCCAGTGTGAGAAAATGGGTATTGTCTGTGTTCTGGCTCTGAATCTCTAACAAGGACTCCCAGTACTCATCCCTCCTGGAAAACATGCCATGCTTTATGCGTAGGTGACAGCAGAAGGGCCCTTGCAATTCTTGCTAATCTGGCCTCTTAAGAAAAAAAAGCCTTGTTTAACCCTAGATCTAAGTACTGGTTTTAGTGAGTGGTTTCAGCATTCCAGCCAGAGTTAAAAGTACATAGCTCAGCCTCTCTTTCTTCAGAACGAGCTGAAAAGGCTTGGCTTCCGCTCCTTTCTTAGGAAAAGAAGAGGAGAAAATTCTTGGTCTCGCAGGCTGCTGGCAGAAGTGCTGAAGCTTTGTGATCAGTGTGATAGAAGTATGGCACAAATAGTCTGTCACAGTTCAACCTCAGCTAGAAACTCGGCCCCACACAGCCACTCACTCACTCCCTTCCTGGTGGGATAAGGGGGAGAATTGGAGGGGTAAAAGTGAGAAAACTCGTGGGTTGGGATAAAGACAGTTTAACAGGTGAAGTAAAAACTGCATGCACAAGCAAAGTAAAACAAGGAGCTCATACCCCACCTCCCATGGGGAGGCAGGTGTTCAGCCATCCCCAGGAAAGCCTCACAGTAACAGTGACTTGGGAAGACAAACACGGTCACTCCCAAACATCCCCCCTTCCTTTTTCTTTCCCCAGCTCTGTATGCTAAGCTTGACACCATGTGGTCTGGGATATCCCTGGGGCCAGTTGAGGTGTTGCCTCCCAGCTTCTTGTGCACTCACAGCCTCCTCACTGGTGGAGCAGTGTCAGGAGCAGTAAAAGCCTTGATTCAGTTAGCCCTGCTCACCAATAATAAAAACATCTCTATTATCAACATTGTTTTCAGCACAAATCCAAACCATGGCCCCAAACAAGTTATAAGGAAGAAAATTAAGTCTCCCAGCTAAAACCAGCACAGTCTTCCTTCAGATCTTTAGGAGCCAGAAACATAGGGTAAGTCTAAGGACTTGTACTATAAGCTTAATTTTATTTCCCTTTCTCTAGGTTCAGACAAGCTCTCTCTCAAGTAGATGAGGCTCTTTCCTTGTGAACACTTAGCAGTTGGTGCATATGTGCCCTCTTGATGAGGAGGAGAGAGGATTGGTGAAGGAAGCTCAGCTCATGACATAGAGTGGAGCCTGCCTGGTAGTGGTGATTGTCCTCTCCAAGCCCTTGTTCACTTCCTCCCCAAGCCTCACTGTTGCCATTCTCCTCCTCAGCTGGCATTCTTGAGCAGCTTTTCCTAAGTCTTCTGTTCCACTTTGGATGCATGCATATAGATTGTATTCTACTTCCTGGCCTCAATCTGACAAGCCACACTTGTCATGGTGAGAGCAGCCTGTCCAAAAAGGAGTATTTGGTAGTAGTTCAAGTGTTGGACAAGATGCATGAGATGGCTCAGGATTCAAAGCTATGTGCTTAAGCAAGCTAGGAAAGTTTGTAGCTTCCTGGATATCATTAAGGCCAAAGGTTTCTGGTTACATCCTAAGTGTTGCTGCAGGTTCCTGGAGAGTTGTGTTCTCTGCCCAGGTCCCAGGGCTCAGCTCCATTTACTGCTGACTAGACAGACGTGTCTCAAACCTGTGGGGATCAACTTTTGTGCTGGGAAGTTGATCTCATAGCACAGTGGGAAACACTGAGGTTTTTTTTAAAACTTCCTTAGACTGGGTTTTCTTCTCATACCTCATCCAATCCAGCATGTCTAGAAACAAACCTGCTTTTCAGCACAGATGCTTCTGCTTTTCTTTCCTAATGAGTCTAGCCCACCAGGAGCCAATTGACCAAATGCTGTAGTCCTCTTGTTTGCTATTCTGGTATTTTCTATTCTTGTGCTTTGCTCCTGAGTGCTCTGGGGTTGTTCAGGGAAAGTGCAGCTCGTTGTCATCGTGACAGGTAGGTCTGTATTTATACCTTGCCTGTGGCCCATCTCCAGAGTCGTCAGTGGCCATCTGCCTGAGCCCTCGGCACGGCAGGGCCTGGGGGCTGGAGTCAGAGGAGAGGCCGAGGAAACACGGATGTGCAAGCTGCTGAGGGCAGTCAGGGTTCTTGCTGTGTGATGCATCACAATTTAAAGCATTTGTTCTCCTTTTTATTTAGGGAAGTAGCTTCACCAGTGAGTCGTGAAGTGTTGCCAGTGTTCCTGTACAAGATGACTTACAGAGAGTAGGGACATCAGCACTGTGGTGTGCTCAGCAGTAATTCTCACACCCGTGGCACTGCAGCTCCCTGCCCTCACCTCTCATTGTGTGGTGACCTCCAAGGCTAATTTCTGTCTCCTTTGAGTTACACCCGCAGAGGAGACATTGCTGTTCTTGTTTTCTGGCGCTGTGTACTGGCAGGAACATCTCCTTGGGTCTGATGCTGGTCTGGTAAGATACCTGTAGTCTTCAGCCAGGGTTCAGTAATGTTTAAGAGGTCTCTGGCTGGGTCTTCAAGAACACAGCACTGTTTCTATGAAGGGGTATATTCCCTGCCTGGAGGATGATGTTTGGTTTTGGGGACAGGGTTTACTCCACTTAATGGGTTAGGAAAAGCAGAGTTATCTTGGATGTCTTACTGAATTTTATTTGGAAATATGTGTTACTACAAGAAAAAATATCTTATTGCCAGAAAGTGTTTGAACAGTGAGCTATGCAGATCAGACTTGGAGCAGATACACTGACAAAGAGATGTCTAGACTTAAATATTGTAGAGCAAATTCTGTTCCAGTGCACGAGTCTGTTACTGGGGAGGATAATGAAATACGGGGCGTACTATGTCTGTAGTCACAGATAACTCTGCTCCTGAACCCCAGCCCCCACATTTCCCAAATCCAGCTCAGTGGGCACTTTGTCTTGTTAAGGAGAGATCATTCTGTTGGAAGGGGGTGCTAAACTGGTGTTTCACTGCTGCTTGGGCTGCAGTGGTGCTGGTGGAGGATACCAAAGGATCTGCTTAAATGAACTGGTCTCCCTCAAGCTGTTTCTTGGACTGTGCACTGCGTTTTGCAGTTTAATTGGAAGGACTTGGAATTTTTTAAGCCAGCTAAAATAGTTGAACTCATGCCTTTGTTTAACAGAGAAAGAATGAGTAATATTTATATTTGTGTGAAACTGCTGGGATTCTTCTGTCTTTGTTTGTGGGTAGTGTCCATGTTTAGTAATAACCCTTTACTTTGAGTTAGTTTGATGAAAAACACTAAGCTGTATCTGAGCTATAAAGTGTCTCTTTCTCAAGCCCTATGGAAATCTTCCTCCTTACAAATGTTGCCTCTGAAATGCTGCTTGCCACAAAATATTTTTTTTTTCTCACATTCACTTGAACATGGGAAAATGCTGCCTGTATCACTGTTTCTCTAGAGTATGTGGATGCATGTGTGGAGCAGTTGTGTCTGGCTTTGGACTCTGTCCTCACCTGATGTCCAGCTCCTTCTCATGTCACAAGCTCAGAATGTTTTGGTTTGTCACTTCCTCCCAGGGAGCCTGCACACCCACAACTTGTCATGTTGGAGTTTCTTTGGGGTGCTGGGGTACTTGACAGTGAGCCCAGATGGCTTGGTGGCCACAGCCATTTTCCAGCAGCCCTTGGATGACTGCAATGTCCTGACTGCAAAGTCCTGAGAATCATGTGCATGTCTCCTGAGTGTGACAACAACTGTCACACAGATAAATCTTGTATTTTTCTTGTCCTATGAAGTTTAAACTCTACAGGAAGGTGTGAAGTTACATTTGTCCTCTATATTGTTTAGAATAGCTGAAAGCTCTGCTTTAGTCATTGGCAAAATAAAAGAAAATGAATCCAAGACAGAGCTGCATCAGGAAGGGGAAACTTTAGTCCATGAAACATTTGTCTGAAATCTGTGAAGCCCTGACCTCTTGCAGATGGTGGTACCTTGCTTGTTCTTGGATGTTAACTGTGTTAAACCCAACTAAAACATCTATGAGTGTCTGCTGCTGAAATTTCTTCTTGTTGATAAAGTAAATAAGAGGGAGGAGAGAAATCCCCAGCATGTTTTTGTTTGTCATTCAGCTTAGGCTCTGAATGAGTCTGGGAGACAGACTTTGAGGGATGCCTTGAACAGACTTTGATAGGAGTTGCTACAGAGAGGGACCATCTGTGTTGTTGGTTTTTTCCCCTCCCGTTTCCTGGCCCCTGCCTTAAAAGCCAGCTAAATATTCACGTTATTCCCTTTGCACTGAATGTGGCAGTGTGGTCATGTAACCACAAAAGGAAATGTTTTCCATGGGATCAGTGAGATGATTCAACTCAAATGTACGTACATATGTACACTCATGTTATCCCAAAAACTTCAGAGGAAATGAGCAGGAACGAGCAGACAAAGAGAGAGAAGCATTGTCCTGTTGTGGGGAATTTGGGTTAGATTGGGTTAAACATGTTAGGAAGTACCACCTCTCCTTTTGAATCCCTTGAGCTTCATCTGTGACATGGCTGAATTGGAGCAGGGGAGATGAGCCTGTGTTCATGCAGAATTCCCCCGGCCTGTGTTGTGTAGCCGCAGAGACCTCCCGTGGCCAGATGAGGAACAGCCTGAGCCATGGCCCTTGTTCAGGCCTCCAGGATCCCTCAGTTCTTAAATTACTGCCACTAGCTCTCTCTGTGCAAAGAAACTGGAAATTCGATGCATTCAGAAACTGTAGTCGCCACTTGGTTCTTGTACCAACATGTGGATAACTCATCATTGTGAGGAAATCCTGTGACATTTTCCCCAGCAGCCTCAGGGGCAGCTGTGATCTAAGCTGGAAAGAGCAAATCATCTGGAGAGAATTTGGGCAGCTTTACTTTTCAGTCATCCTGTGGCTGTACTGGGCACTCTGCAAACATTGAAAGAACATCTGCTTCTCTAAAGCATTTGTAATCTCATTTGGATTTAGTGGTTTATCTTGCTTACCTCTAGAGATTAGAGCCTTGTTGTGCATATAGGTGCTGTGAAAGCATTAGAAAATTGTCCTGAGAGGCTGAGAGTAATAAGGGAGAGAACCTGATCAGAATCCATTCAGTTCCAGCACACACACAGTGACAGAATGACTGTCTTACTCTGCATCTTTCATGTCAGTGTTTGAAGAGAAGTGAGCACTAAAGGAGGAAACAGTGTGACAGTAGCAGGTGAACAGGAGTTATTTAGTCATTTAGATGTTAAAAATGCAGAGGCATGAGGAGGGGAATTCAGATTCTGGAAATGTTTGTACTGCCTGTGTCAGTCACCATTACTGATAGGTAGGTGTGGGCTATAGCTCGCAGTCTGCTCCATTGTCTTACTAATAAAATGATCAGGGAAGGAAATTATATTTTCTGAAGATGGGAGGCTCAAAACAGCCATATCTCCTCCTTTCCCTGTCTGCTGTCAATCCTATTGGAGGAGCTCTGGATGGGACTGCCTCCGAATTAGTGTGTGTTTACCTGTAGGATTAAAGAGGTGGTGAGGAGCATGCTGGAACAAGCAGGATGTAAACAGAAAACAGAAGAGGATATGGACATAAATACATTCCATAAACCTCTCCAAGTGAACAAGGAATGAGTGTGAGCGGTCCTTTACTAACAAGAATCCCTTTTGCTTTTTCAGATCACTGCGAGGAAGCAAAGTGCCAGGATTTCCCCGCTGTGGCTGCCTGAGCGCTGCTGAGCTGCCCCTCCCAGCCCATGCGGCTCTCCCCCATGCTCCAAGAGTGCAAGGGGTGCCCAACGCAATGTGTGTTTGTCAAACCATGGAAGTGGGCAAGTATGGCAAGAATGCCACTCAAACCGGAGACCGGGGGGTCCTGCTGGAGCCTTTCATCCACCAGGTGGGCGGGCACAGCAGCATGATGCGCTACGACGACCACACTGTCTGCAAGCCCCTCATCACCCGGGAGCAGCGCTTCTACGAGTCCCTGCCCCCGGAGATGAAGGAGTTCACACCTGAGTACAAAGGTGAGGTCTCTTGGCATTCCAGCATGCAGTTGCAGCCTTCAAGAACCTGCCCTTCCCTTTTCCTGCAGCTGCTGCTGTCTTGCTGTCTTTTGGTGTTATTTGGCTTTTTTTAAACTCACTTTTGCAGGCTGGTAATTTGATAGCAGCACTTGGAAAGGAGGAAGGGGGTTTTTTTGTAGGCACTCTGAGTTGAAAGTGCTCCTCTTTCTAGACAGAGAATATGCAGTGTGACTGTTGTAGTCCAAAGTTTAAGGTTATGGATATGTAACTGAAGCAGTTTTATTGCCAATTTATTGTCAATTACAGCCTTGACCTTGAGCTAATGAAGCCAGATCATGTACTGAGCATTTGCACATTCCAGTTCCATAATTTATTGCTTCCTCATCCCATCTCTTTTATGGACCCATAGCAGCAAGCTGCTGAAGCAGGAAGTACAGCTTTCCCAGTGCTGAGGTGCAACCTTGTCCCCAGCTGCTTTGAAGGAGTGGAATTTTCCAGTGTCTGTGTCATTGTAGGAGGTTGGCAGCTCAGCTGTGTCTTTGAGAAGCTCGATAGGCTTCCAGCCCTGTGTGTTTGTGTTCAAGATGGTGTTGTGGTCAGGTAGCCTTCTGGGGGCTCAGTGTTCCTGTTCCCCCTGCTGCTTTGTCTCCATGTGGCATTGGGAAGGTGATGCTTTATGGACAGCTGGGACCACCATCTGTTCAGGGTCTTGCCTTTGCATCTGGCTACAGCCTATTTCAAAGCAGTGTCAGCTTCCCTCCTGGTGTCTGCACACAGGTGGTCATGGGTGAGGGGTACAGTCTGCAGCAGATGGGTCCCCTCTTACCCTCCAGCTGCTCCGGGGCCACACAGTGCTCTAGTGTCCCATCAGAAATCCCACTGAAGCCTGTGTAGTTCCTAGAGCCCATATGATGGGAGTTTTTCCTGGGGAGGTGTTTTTAAGACCAGTGAAGCTGATAGGTCCAGATGGACTCTTGTCTTCTTGAGGTCAGGTATTTCCTGGTACCCTAATGGCATGGGGATGTGCACATCAATCCCAGTGAGATTTCATCCTGTGCAGTTTCCTGATAGTCCTAGAAATCTTTCCTGCTGATCTGGGGGAGAGGAATACTGGGTATAATATTTTCTGTCTGAGCACTTGGATGTTACTGGAAGACTTCACAGAGATACCTTGAGCACATCCAGGCAGCACTGGGAGTAACATTTATGTAGTGACATTCTGGAGTCCTGATCTACTCTGGAGTTGTGATTGAGCCACCTGAACCTTGTTAACATTGTCCTGTGCAGATCAGGAGAAAGGAAGGACAGGAACAGGATGGTCTGCATCAGCTGAGCAGGGCAGGGTTTTCTCACGTTTGTGATGAATCATTTGATTCAGTGCATCTGTCATTTGAGACTCCTGGCAGCTGGTCAATACTAGTGACAAGCTAATGAAACATTTTGTCATTTCACATCAGGAGATGGGCTGATGGCCTCATTATCAGGGCTGGGGCAGTCCCAGAAATTAAGATGTCAGCCCTAGCTGGAAGTGTCAGCGGTCCTGCTCTGTGGCTGGCCAGATACATTCTGAGTCTGTGCTATGGAGGATCTATAACTTCCCTTGGTCTGTGATGCTTTCCAGGAGCCTTCAGAAGGTAAAACTGGACAGGATACACATGGTCCTGCTTGCCTGCACTTGGCAGAGGTAGTTGTCCTTCCAGGGCCCCCTGTTTTTATTGCTAGGAAGCCCTGGGCCCTTGCAGGTCCCTTTTTTGTGATACTGGTTGACTTGTGATAAGAATGGCAGGTGTCACCTCAGCCTTAGGGCTCTGTACTTCGTTGCTCTGATGCTGGAAAGCTCCTTTAGCAGAGAAAGCACAGTCCTGCTTGGCCAGTGATGTCCCTGTCGACAGCAGGAATGCTTCTGCAGGACATAGGTACTTATCCAAACAAACCAGATATTATTTCACATGCTTTGCTCCCCTCAGCATCTTGGCAGACTGTACTTGACTCTCTCCAGTTTGACGACATTTGCTGCAAGACTGAAGGAAGGAAGTAAATCACACCCTCAGCCTACCAGCTGCACTTTTGTCCTTATTTCCTGCGGTGGCAGAGCTTCCCCCTCTTTCATTGCTCTGGGTTTGCTTTGCTTCTCTGTGAGCTACATTTTCCTCATTTTCCGCTCTCCTGCAGAACATTTGGTTGATGGCTGTGTATTCCCTCCTCTGGGAGAATTGACGTGTTACTTCTCCTTGGCAGGTGTGGTATCTGTCTGTTTTGAGGGAGACAGTGATGGCTACATTAACCTGGTGGCCTATCCCTATGTGGAGAACGAGGCTCTGGAACAGGATGATCTCCCAGAGAGGGACCAGCCACGGCGCAAGCACTCGCGCCGGAGCCTTCACAGATCGAGCAGCGGCACCGAGCACAAGGAGGAGAAGCCTGGCCTGGCCAGTGACAGCAGTGAAAGGTGAAACTTGGAGAGCCCTGTGCCAACACAAATACTGGGAGATCTCTCATCCTTACTCCTTTTGTTGAGGATGTTCTGCAGTTCCTTAAGGTGGCCAGGCTGTTGTGCACTTGCTAGCCCAGCACATTTTGGCATTGCAGACTGTGTCAGGAGTTTTACTGAGTTCAGGACCAATTCACCCACATGAATTGCTTCTGGCACAGGATAACTGTTGGTGGTGTATCAGATGTGGAACCAAAGCATACTGAGCAGATTTGGACACTCTTCAGTCCACATGCTTATTAACCCAGGGGTTTCTTCCCAGGGTATTTAGAGTATGGGTCCTCTACCTCCTCACCCCAGCCAGACCTTCCAGAGGAACATGTGTTCCTATTTGCTATATTAGCAGAGATATTAAATAGACCAGATCCTGGAGCATGGGTCCACAGCCCAGGGTATTGGTGAGGATTTTCTTTTAAGAAGATTTGCATTGTGTGCAGCAGGAGAAGGAACAGGAGATGGTTGTATGCCAGGGAAGGATGTGACAGTCGTAAGTGTGTGAAGACCTGATGGATCCTAACAGGCAGGTTTGTTCTGTCTTTACACCAGCAGCATCCAGGAAACGAAGAGTCCCAGGGTGGACTTGCACATCCACTCAGATGTTCCATTTCAGATGTTGGATGGGAACAGTGGCCTGAGCTCTGAGAAGATCAGCTACAACCCCTGGAGCCTGCGCTGCCACAAGCAGCAGCTGAGCCGCATGCGGTCCGAGTCCAAGGAGCGGAAGCTGTACAGTATCCTTTGGGAGCACGGCTGGCTGTGTCAGGCTGCTGCTGCTGCCCTGGCCTTACCCATTTGTGCCTGAGGCAGCCAGGCCTGTGTTTCCCTTGGCATTTCTGTCTTCAACCACTCAACCACAGTTGAGCTGCATGTTCCCTTTTGCTGTTCCTTCCTGCCTCCAATACTGTGACACTAATGAATCATAGAATGGTTTGGATTGGAAGAGACCCTAAAGATCTTGTTCCACTTCAGGCAGTCTGACTTTTACATGTGGTTGAAGAGGTTTGTTTTCTGTGCCTTCACAAATGACTCCTCCTGCTTCTGTTGAATGTGCCGGCCTGTGGGGTTATTTTGTTTCACCTGGATTCTGTTTTCCTCACATAGAAACAAACTTACTTTTAATAGGTGTATTCTTCATTTTAACTGCGTGGGCTTCCTTCTCCAGTTCCCAAGTGTGTGCTTGGAGACTCCAGATTTTATTTTTAAATAGCTTGCATCACTTGCAGAGAAGTTGTTCTCTTTGGCTGCCCTCTCCTTTTTAAGCACATTTCCTTATTTTTATGCAGTTCCTCTTTCTAAACCAAACACGGTTTCTCTCTTGCACATTTAATCCAGCTGTGCTCTGGTTGCCATTTCAGTGTTTACATCTGAATGTAATGTTTACACTTCAGTGTTGATCTGTGCCCTGTGGGACTCCTTAGGGCAAACTTTTGGGGTGATTTTTTTTTCCCTCCTTTTAGAACAAGTTGCTGTGCAGAATGCCTGGGGTGTGTTCTCAGTGCTGTGCCCCAGTGTAGGAGGTTGCCCATTGTGTGCTGGTAACAGAGAGCTCCTGTTACTGTTCTGTTTCCTGGCTTTGTCACCTCCCCTGTTCTCCCCTGTGTCTTGGCAGTGCTGCTGTTCTGGACAGGCCAGCCCTGCCATTGCTTGACCCTTGAGTTTCCAGTCCGTGGGCTTTGTATTGTTTATCCATATGGTCAAATGGCTAATTTGATTAGACTTTAAGCTCTCTCTCAATGGATCAGCAATTCCTACTGGCATACTATGTGCTTCCTGTCACCAATGTTCTGCTTTTCAGTTTCCCCTCTGAATTTCCAGTACAATTGCATGTGACCTTCCTGCTGTTGGCCATGCCACTTTCTAGGATGTTTCCTTCTACCAGCTGTCAAAGCCTCTGTCCACTGTTTGGGTTTTATCTTTTTCTTCAACTCACCAAGCCGTTTGTCTCATCTGTTCTTTGATTCCGATTTGTTTGTTGCCCAGCCCTATCTCCTGCTGGCCCAAGTCCCTGTCTGTGGTGGCCCTGGGGTGTCTCTGGTGAGTGAGCTCTCCTTGACACATATCCCAGAGTTCCTGTTGCTGGAGAATGTGGTGCATCACTTCAAGCTTCCCTGTGTGCTTGATCTGAAGATGGGGACCAGACAGCACGGAGATGATGCCTCTGAGGAGAAGGCTGCTCGGCAGATGAAGAAGTGTGAACAGAGCACTTCTGCCACCTTGGGTGTGCGTGTGTGTGGGATGCAGGTAGGGATCCCCAAGGCTGCAGATGCTGCACCTTCCTTTTCACATGTGCTCCATTAAGCCTCCCAGTTAGTGTTTTCCTGCTGAGCACTGAATTTGAACCTCCCACTACAGGTAGGTATCAGCATTCATGCTATTTTTGTCTTCATTTCTAAGCCTAAAACAAAGGAACCTACTTCTCCTGAGAGGGCCTGCTTTGTCCAGAGCTCTTTTGTTCATGGACAATTAGGGAATTTTCTAATAAAATTATGTTTGTGGCTTAGTGTTCAGCCAGAATCACGGTGCCTGTGAATGGAGGTGTCTGACATTTCCTTCTGTACTGCACTGATTGTTGAAAAGTTGCTCTGCTGTGCCTGGGCCCTGTGCACGAGGCTTTGCTGCTGTGCAATAATCGCTCCTTTCCCTACCTGCTGAAGGAACCAGATCCTGTAACCCAGATCTCTGCCCACAGACTCTGAAGTAATGAGGGCTCCTCGTTAATCACTTGCCACATAATGGCAATAGATGTCAGCAGCTCCTGCTGCCAGAGGATTGTCTTGAGTTGCTGTAAGACTTGGCTTTTTAACTCTTCGGGTCAGTTGTGTCATGGCTTTTGGGGCACTGGGACTGGTGAGCTCCGTTTGGGTGTCCTGGAAGAGGACTGGTGCTCAGGTATCCTGAGTCTGCCCCTGGGCTTGCACCCATGAGCTGCTTTGGGATTCAGGGAACAGGCAGAGCTGTGTCCTGCTCCCAGTTAATCATAACGGGGATAGGATGAGTTCCCCCTGCCCTGTCAGTGCAGGACAGCTCAGGGCTCTCTGCATGGCCTTAGCCCGTTGCTCCCACTTGATGTGCATTTCCTTTGGTGTTCCAGGTCTATCAGCTGGACACGGGGCATTACTTGTGCAGGAATAAATACTACGGGCGTGGCCTTTCCATCGAAGGCTTCCGCAACGCCCTCTACCAGTATCTCCACAACGGCATCGAGCTGCGCAAGGACCTCTTTGAGCCCATCCTCGCCAAGCTGCGCAGCCTGAAGGCGGTCTTGGAGAGACAGGCCTCCTACCGCTTCTACTCCAGCTCCCTCCTCATCATCTACGACGGGAAGGACAGCTGGGCGGGGACGTTTGTGGAGCGCCGGCCGGAGGCGCGCCTGAAGCGGGTGGAGGGCTCTGTCCCGGAGAGCCTCCAGGACGGCGGCGGCTCGGAGCCCGGCTGCTCGGCCCAGCCCAAGGTGGACGTGCGCATGATTGACTTTGCACACAGCACCTTCAAAGGCTTCCGCGATGACCCCACTGTGCACGACGGACCCGACATGGGCTACGTGTTCGGGCTGGAAAGCCTCATCAACATCATGGAACAGATGCGTGAGGAAAACCAGTAGCCCTGGGCTGTGGCTTCTTATTCTTGTCCTGGTGGCAGGAGCAGACCACCCACTACCACAGGAAAAACACAGACAAATTTGGTTTTAAATAACTCTATCGCTCCGTTGTTTTTTAAACATACTTGGATAGAAGAGCTGAGGTGAGGCAGGATGGAAGAACTCCTCGTGCTAACCAGATAGTTCTGACCGCACTTGCTCTGCCTTCTGGAGGAGGCTTTGTAGATGCCTGCTGGGTGTCAGGTGTCCCAGTTCTTTGCTCATCACATGTGCGTTCTGAAGGGAGGAACTGGACATAGGGAAGAGAAAACAGGAGAGCCCAGGGCTCTTGACGAGGCTGGAGCTCTGATGTGAGGAGCCTCCTGCCTCAGGAGCTTCTCCTTTGAATTTCTGCTGAGATGTTTGGAAAGGGCACTCATCTGACGGTTTGGCAGCGTCTGTGGGGCCACTGGTGAGAAGTCAGATGCCAGTCCCTGTGTTCGGTTACTGGCTCTGCCCTGGGTTTTCCAATGGGGCTTTGCTTTTGATGCTGCCTTTTTCTGCTGTTTGGGCACTGTGAGTAGCCACCCCAAACACGGAAATAAAATGACCAGATGCAGTCCCTGGCGGAGCTGTGGCCTGGAGGGAATGCCACGCACGTGGGGCTGTGCTCGAACCTGGGGTCTGCTCACTCCCTGATGGCATGGCATGGGCAGGCCCAGGGCTCTGCAGGAGTGACTCTGCCCTGGACCACTGACTTGCAAGCACTCAGCTCATGGGCTAGCAATAGTATCTGTAGCAGTTAACATGACCCCAGCTGTGCAGCGGGGCATTTTGGACCATTTCAACCCTTCCCCTCCTGTAAAGTACAGAGTATGTCCCTCCAGCACAAAGCTGCCCTCTTCCCCCGGGGACCCTCTGCCCCCAGGCCCTGCTCTTCCAACAGGTCTGGGGGTGGTGGAAGGGGAGGCTGAGGCTTAGGGCTGATCCCCATCTCCTCCCCGAGGGTCTCCAGGGGCCAGGTGAGGGGTGACCTAGCTGAGCAGTGAGTGCCACTGTCTTGACTGTTGAGTACCACTGCCTGACTGTTCAGCTTTGCTTCACGGAATCAGTGTCTCCCAAAATCAATGTCCCCCAGCCTCCTTTGATGAGGAATTAACATTTGATACTGTGGCCTGGTGGTACCCAACCGAACCCTGCTCCACCTCAGCTCCTGTTCTGTGCTAGGGCCCTGGCTGCTCCCTCCTGCTCTCACTGACTTGTTCCATGATGTTACCATTACCCTGGGTACCCACAAGGCCAGGGTTGCGGGTTTTTTAATTACTTCAGGAAAGCTTGTTTGGGGAATACTCGCATGTCGCATGTGCTGACTCCATGTGCGCAGACACCGCTGGGAAAGCACGGCTGCCACGGCAGGCACAGCTCTGTGGCACTGGTGTGGAAGGGGACAGGAGAGCTGCCCACTTCTCTGCCTGTCTGCCAGCTCCTCAAAGCTTGCCCAAGCCACTGCTTCCCTCCCACTCTGTGGACAAGGACCTTTATGCATGGCACGCTGCCCTGCACTGGGTTACTTCATCACTCCTGCAGGTCCGTACCTTCCAGGGCTCGCAGGATTTTCAGGGAGCAGGTTTGCAGGAGGGAGTGACGCTGGGTGAGTGCTGGGCTGTAGGTACCCTCAACAGCCGTATTATTCCCTGGCCCTGCCCCAGCGTGGCCCATCGCTGCCCACCTCTGCATGTCCTTGTCCCCGTGGGGTGTTCCCGGGCGGGTCAGGCCGCACCTCCGGGAGAGCCCCTTGCTGTCCCCCTGCGCTCATTCTCGCTCTTGGCCACCTCACTGGGCCGTGATGGACAGGCCACGCTGCCGGTGCTCAGTGGGAGCCGCCTCCCCCCTTCAGACCACCGCGGTGAGACTCCACAGCTTGTACATAGCCTTGGCCCCGTTTGTTTTTACATGAATAACCACCTTGTTTGTGCTTCACTGAGAACCAAAAACCATTAAAGGATCTGTTTTTGTCCGCGGTGTGCCGTGCATGCCTCTCCCACCGTCTGAGCCTTGGGACCGGGGTTGGGGGGCTCGGATGAACCTCCCGCCCGCTGCGGCTGTGGTCGCTGCTCTGTCTCATCGGGGTCGCCCCGTCGCTGCTGCGTCCCGAGGGAGCCCCGGCCCCGGGGAGGGTGCGGTGGCTGCAGCAACGACCTGGCCATACGGGAGTGGGCCCCGGGCGGGCCTTAAGACCTGGTTGGGCGGGGGAGTGTGCGGGGCGGGCACTGAGATGCGGGCGGGCGGTAGGACCCGGGCGGGCGGTAGGACCCAGGCAGGCAGTGTGTCGGGGGCGGGCGGTGTGTCGGGGCGGGCGGTAGGAGCTGGGCGGGCGGTGTGTCGGGGGCGGGCGGTGTGTCCGGGGCGGGCGGTAGGACCCGGGCAGGCGGTGTGTCGGGGGCGGGCGGTGTGTTGGGGACGGGCGGTGTGTCGGGGCGGGCAGTAGGAGCCGGGCGGCAGGCAGAGCCCAGGCGGGCGGGGCGGGGCGGGGCGGCGCGGCGGTGACGCGCCCGGCGCTGACGTGTCGGTGCGGCCGCTGGCGTGAGACGCGGGACGCGCGGGATGCGGGCGCTGATCCTGGTTGGCGGCTTCGGGACGCGGCTGCGGCCGCTGACCCTGAGCCGGCCGAAGCCGCTGGTGGAGTTCTGCAACAAGGCGGTGCTGCTCCACCAGCTGGAGGCTCTCCGGCAGGTGGGGGCGCGGGGCACGGGGGGCGCGGGGGCCGCCCCGCCGCCGGCTGACCCGCGCTCCCGCAGGCGGGCGTCAGCCATGTGGTGCTGGCGGTGAGCTACATGTCGGACGCGCTGGAGGCCGCCATGCGGGAGCAGGAACAACGGGTAAGGGCCCTTCCGCCTCCCCCCGCCTCTCCCCGTAACCCGGCCTGTGCCACCGCTCACCCTGTGCCCGCAGCTCGGCATCCGCATCTCCATGTCCCACGAGAAGGAGCCGCTGGGCACAGGTAGGATTCGGGCAGGGGCTTGGGGCTGGAGGGCGGGCGCAGGCGGGATGGAGGAAGTCCAGGGACAGCAGGGTGGGTGCTGGGTGGGGACTCCGGGATGGATACGACACGGCTAGGGACGCTGTGCTGGGGGCACCGTGGGCATTAGGGTAGGGCTGGGGTCACCGGGAGTGGGACACCATGGCAGCAGCATGGCTATGGATGGGTAGGGCCGGGAGGAACAGGGGGTCGGGAGGGGTATGCCAAGATGGACATGGGCAGGATCAGGTACAGCGGGCCGGGTGAGGATGCAGAGGGATTGAGGACCGGGGAGGGATGCTGGGACGGGCAGAGGTGGGGCCAGCAGGACCCGGGCGCTGGGCTTACCACGTCCCCGCGGCGTTAACCACGGCCGCGCAGCGGGGCCGCTGGCGCTGGCGCGGGACCTGCTGTCCGAGGACGGGGAGCCCTTCTTTGTCCTCAACAGCGACGTGATCTGCGAGTTCCCCTTCGCGGCGCTGGCCCGTTTCCACCGGCAGCACGGCGGAGAGGGCTCGCTGGTGGTGACCCGCGTGGAGGAGCCGGCCAAGTACGGCGTGGTGGTGTGCGAGGCCGACACCGGCCGCATCTGCCGCTTCGTGGAGAAGCCGCGCGTCTTTGTGTCCAACAAGATCAACGCTGGGCTCTACATATTTAACCCTGGCATCTTGCAACGCATCCAGGTATGAGCCGGGGTGCCAGGCTTGAGCCAGGCTGAGGGGTTGTGCCCTCCGCTCAGCCCTGTGCCCTGTCCTCGCAGCTGCGCCCCACCTCCATTGAGAAGGAGATCTTCCCAGCCATGGCACAGGATGGGCAGCTCTACGCCATGGAGCTACAGGGTAAGGCCCTGTGCATAGTGCAGGCAGCACTGGGGCTCTTGCCTGCACTGCCACCCTCACGCTGGGGGCTGTCAGCGTGGCTCTGTCCCCACAGGCTTCTGGATGGACATTGGGCAGCCAAAGGACTTCCTTACGGGCATGTGCATGTACCTGCAGGCGCTGCGGGCTCAGCACCCCGAGAAGCTGCACTCGGGGCCCGGTGTCGTAGGGAATGTGCTGGTGGTAAGTGCCAGCCCCCAGCACACCAGCCCTGGGCACGTCACGAGCTCTCTGCATTGTCCTGCCACTGTCCTCGCTGCCATCCTCAAGCTGTGCCCTCCTCTTTCCTGGCTGGCCAAGCGGCATGGGCTATGCCAAGAGCTGTCTGCCCTCCCAACCCTGGCACGGACCCTCTTCCTTCCAGGACCCCAGTGCCAAGATCGGGGCAAACTGTGTCATCGGCCCCAACGTGACAATCGGGGCCGGCGTGGTGGTGGAGGACGGGGTGCGCATCAAACGCTGCACTGTGCTAGAAGGGGCCCGCATCCGCTCCCATTCCTGGCTGGAGTCCTGCATCGTGGGCTGGAGCTGCTCCGTGGGGCAGTGGGTGAGGACATGGGTGCCTCTGTGGGGGATCAGGACTCGGCTCTTGCCCTCCCACCTCCTCGGGCTGCAGCTGCAGGGATGAGGTCCCTGCAGGCAGGAGCAGGTGCCTGGCACTGGGGCCTGAGCCCAGGGATGTGACAGGGCCTCTCTGGAGCAGGTGCGCATGGAGAACGTGACTGTGCTGGGCGAGGATGTCATTGTCAACGACGAGCTCTACCTCAACGGGGCCAACGTGCTGCCACACAAATCCATCGCCGAGTCCGTGCCAGAGCCACGCATCATCATGTAGCAGCCCCCAGCAGGCCCTTTGCTCCCAGCTCTCCTTGGATTAAATATTTATATTTCCATTTACTGTTAAGCATCACCTGAGCGTGGCCCCAACACCAGGGGGCTTCCCCTTCCCATCTTTCAGGGCACCACATAAGGAAGAATAATTTAATGCTCCTTTTCATGAAGTCAGCCCTCAGCCAGGGGCAAGTCAACAGCCCGAACGCCCAGCTCCGCCCCCTGCCCTGCCCCCGGGGCTGCCGTGTGTTCTCAGCGCTGCTGCAGAGCCGAGGCCTTGGGCTCCCCTCCCTGAGAACGGCCCACGGGGCTGCTGGGCACCGGCCTCTCCCACCCTGCAGCCCTCCCACCCCACACTGCTGCCCCGTGCTGGGTCCTGACCCTCTGGGTGAGGGTCCCACAGCCCTGAGCAGGGCAAGCGTTTGGGGAGAGGCCAGCGTGAGGCAGGGGGGCTGCCCTGCTCAGCTGGGGGAGCCCGTGGTGTGGGGCTGGGCTTTATGAGCTGGCTGGCTTGGTGAAGTCGTCCACCCCTGTGATGGTGGCCTTACAGAAGAAGCAGTCCTTGTTGTTCATCAGGTGCTGGTTGATGCAGGCTCTGGGACAGAGGAGAAAAGAGCATCAGCCCCCACGCACATGGCACAGGGCAGGGCCAGGGGCTGACAGTCATCCTGGTGAAGGTCAGACATGGGAGCTACTCACTTGCATGACTTGTGGGAGCAGGGCCTGAAGATGGCCGAGATGGGGTGTGCGTAGCAGATGGGGCACAGGTCTTCCTCGCTGGTGGGCTGTGGGGGTCACCAGGCAGTTAGTGGTGGCATCCAAAGTCCCATGTCCCAGGCCTGCTGTCAAGGACTGGGCCAGGGCCGGGGCAGGGGGAGACTCACCAATGTGGTAGCAGCTGCCTGCTTGAACTCCTCACTCAGATGGTTCAGCATCTTTTCCACCTTCGCCAGCTCCTCAGTACTGATGTACTCTGTGTCTGAGGGGGCAAACTGGGTGTGTGTGGGGTGGATGGGACCCTCAGGCTGTCCTGAGGCTGCTGAGTGATGTCCAGGGGCTGCAGCTGCCCTTGGGGAGCAGCCAGGACAGGGAGCACTGGGCACTGAGAAGGGCAGAAGTACTGGCTGGCACTGGATAGATCCCCATCCGAAGTGCTACTGCTGGGGTGGTGGAGGGCATAGACACCTGTCCCCAGCACTAAAAGGGCTGGGACATTGCAGGGGACACAGACATCCCTCCCTCCCTCCCTCCCCAGCTGTGGGTGGGTGGTGAGCACAGCCCAGCTTGCAGGGCAGTGCCAACACTTACAGGTGTGCAGGGAGAAGTGGCGCTTGTCCATGGCCGGGGCGGCTGCTGCCAGGGCCGAGGGCTCGGCGTGGCCCAGCAGGTACTGGATGGAGCGCAGCTGGAAGCAGGGATCTGCCAGCAGCACCGCCGTCGCACGCTCGGTCCTGCCAAGGGACACACACCTCAGACCCTGTGCTCCCACACCAGCATCCCCAGCTGCTGCCCCCCAGTCCAGGGGAACATGCTCAAATGCAGCCAAAGAGCAGCAGCCATCCTCCTCTGCCACCCCGACTCGGAGGCTCCGGGGATCGATGCAGTGCTTCATTCAGCACTTGCTGAGGCTGCAGCCCTTGGGCCAGTGCCTGAGCCTGGGTTGCTGCAGGGCGGCTGAAGCATCCAGCGCTGCCCTTGGTCACAGCACCTCAGGGGAGATGCTCTGCAGAGCCTCATGCCAGGGGCTGGGGCTCTCCTGCACCAACAGGACAGCTCAGGGTGTGCTCAGGGCAAGCAGGTGCCCCCAAAAGGCAGGAGGGAGAAGTTGTGGTCCTCCCTGGCTTCAGTGGGCACAGGCAATACGGATGAAGGTCGCCTTAATGAGTGTCTCCCTCGGGCACCAGTGCCTACCAGTGCTGTGACCTGGTAACAGCCCCTGGCAAGGAGCAGAGCTGGCTCCGTGGGCTGGCCCAGGGCAGGAGGGGCAAGGGAGCAGCCAGTCAGCTCAGGCTTAGCCGGGGCGCAGGGGGTTAACAGCCTCTTGACTCGAAGCAGCCGCCAAATTAGCTTTTTGCTGCCCTAATGGAAACCAATTCCCCAGATCTCCTCTTCCCACTAAACCGCCTGAGCTCTGGATAATGACATTCCTGCGTGTCCTTCACCCTGTGGCCACTCCTTCCCTGCCAGCAGCCCGCAGCACGTCCTCTGCCGTGGGGACCGCACCGGGCTCAGCCTCCCTGCTCACCCCAGGGCCGGAGATGCTGGGGGGTCCCAGCTCGTGGGGTGCTGAGGATTAGGGCAGCAGGAAGGACCGCGGCTGGGAGAGAAGCAGCACCGGGGGGTGACCGCCATCCCCACTCCCAGCCTGGGTGCAGGATGTGACACGAGGGGCTCCCAGAGGTGACGGGTTTATCCAGCATTCTGCCAGAGGCTGGGCAGTGGCGGAGCAGCTGCTTTATGGATGACAGCCGGTCGCGCCTCTCCGGCGGCTGCACACCGGTACGGCCGAAGTGGTCCTGAGCTCCTCTGGGGACGAGCGACCACGCAGGGTCGGTGCTGGCTGCGCATCGCTCTGCCCACTCGCAGGGAGGGCCCTGGCCAAAGACGGGAACAGGGACCGGGCTCGGGCCACCGCCGCGGCCACCACTCCCCGCGCCGGGGCCAATGGGATCCCGCCCGGCCCCCTCGCCGCGCACCGCCCGCGCGTAAATAGGGGCAGGAGCGGGACCGCGCTCCCGGAGCGCGCCTGGCTCTCGGACACGCTGCCCGGGAGGGAGCCGGACGAGGCTCCCCGGAGGTCGCAGCGTGCGGATGTGCCCCGGCGGCGCTGAGCCCTGAGAAACTTCGCACTCCAGGGATGAGCAGCTCCAGGAAGCAGCGAGGCGCCCGCCCAGTCCGACACACAGCCCCGGAGCGCCCGAGCGCCTCAGCCGCCTGATGCTGATCGCCGGCGCCCACCCGACCCCCGGCAGCCCCCGGCCGGCCGGAGCACAGGTACGAGGCAACCTCGGGTGAGTCGCGGCAGAGCCGGGCAGGGCGATGCCGCCCTTTAGGTCTTTTCAACCCCCACGGCTGGAATCGGGATCCTCTTTTCCGGGGTGCAAAAGGGCGTCTGTGGATGCTTGGTAGAGCCAAGCCGGCACCAGGGGAGAGACGAGAAACGGCGGTAGATTTTTTGTCGTGTCTCATCGAGCCTGGCTGTACCGCCGGGCTGTACAGAGGCTCCTGCCCGCCACAATGTCCTCGCTGGTGACCGCGGACCCGGTCTGGCCGCGGGTTGCAAAGCTGTTCCTGCTGTTGCTCCAGCTGTGCACTCCCCGAACCTCCCCGCAGCCCCACCGCTGCCCCGACGCCTGCATCTGCACCTCCGACCTGCTGAGCTGCAGCCGGCGGACGCTGCAGCGGGTGCCCCAGGCACTGCCGCCCACCACCACCACGCTGGATCTCAGCCACAATGCCCTCACCCAGCTCCACGACCACTGGCTGGCCGCCCTCCCGCACCTCGAGGCCCTACACGTCAACCACAACCAGATTCGGGACCTTCCTCCGCGGGCTTTCCACAACGCCTCCTTCCTGCGGCACCTGGACATGTCCTCCAACCACCTGCAAGCCGTGAAGAGGCACTACTTCGAGGCGCTGGTGAGCCTGGAGGAGCTGCTGCTCTACAACAACCACATCGCGCAGGTGGATGAAAATGCCTTTGCCAAGCTGAGTGATCTGCGGAAAGTCTACCTGAGCTGGAACAACCTGACCGCCTTCCCCTTCCACGCCGTGCAGGGGCTGGGAATCTACAACCTCCGCACGCTGGACCTCTCCTCCAACAACCTGAGTAGCATCCCCGTGGAGGTGCTGGCAGCTCTGCCCGAAAACATTGGCAATGGCTTGTACCTGCACAACAACCCCATCAGGTGCAGCTGCCCGCTCTACCTGATGCTTCAGCGCTGGAATCAGCGAGGTTTCAGCTCCGTGAAAGATTTCTCTGAGGAGCACACCTGCAAGGTGTCTGACGATGTGCCCCGGTCCCTGATCAAGTTCCTCAAACACAGCCACATGTTTGAGAACTGCTCGGCGAGCGCCCAAGACGCGCACCTCTCGCACTTGGAGGTGATGGTGAGCCAGCCCATCCTGCTCACCTGTAACACCAGTAACACCAGCCTGCCGCACGCAGCCACCACCTACATGTGGATCACCCCTCACCACGAGCCCATCAAACACCCAGGGAACAGCAATGGCTCCCTGGAGGTCTATGGCAACGGCAGCCTGAGGATCGCCAGAGCCAAGCCCTGGCTCTCGGGGGTCTACGTAGGCTTGGCCATGAACGGCCCCCACAACTTCAGCAGGATGTGCGAGTTCAACGTGACCGTCCTCTACCCCAAGGCAGCTGGGGAGACCTTCAGCACTGGCCTCACGACCCTGCTGGGCTGCATTGTGAGCCTGGTGCTGGTGATCATCTACTTGTACCTCACGCCGTGCCGCTGCCTGGGCTGCTGCAAGAAGCCGGCCCCGCTCAGCCCCCCGCAGGAGTGCAGCGCCCAGTCCTCCATCCTCAGCACCACTCCCCCTGCCACTGACGGGCCAAACCGCAAAGCCAGCGCCAACAAACACGTTGTCTTCCTCGAGCCCATCAGGGAGACACAGAATGGCAAGATCCGCCTGGCCCTCGGTGAGGACTTCCCCGACCCCAAGCACCCCAAGGTCCTGCAGCTCAAGTCGGACTCGGAGTCCATCAGCTCTGTCTTTTCTGACACCCCCATTGTGTCTTAGTGGGACAGAGCTGGGAGCAGAGCTGGTCTCCTCCATCGCTGCTAGAACAGGATTATTGGGCATCCTGAGTTCCTAGCTTGACCACAACCCACGGGAGTGATTGACATCACCCACAACCGCTTCAGCCATGGGCTCCTGGTGGGTTTTGGGCCACAGGCACACTGGGGCCCAGCAAGAGCGCCTTGCATTCTCCACTGGCAACGGCATTGTTAGCACCCAGGTAACGCTGATGAACCCAGCATGCTGGAGAAACACCCCTTCATTTGGGCACCCACCCTCCCTAATGTGACACCAGGCCTGGGGGTCTGCCAAGTCCTCAGGCATAAGATGCCCGACCTGACACCACTGCCACAGACCCCCCAGGCCATGGAATAGCTGTGACAAGTGGGACACTGTCCTGGCTCATGCCAGGGTCCTCAGGAATGGCAATGCCACTGTCCTCTCCCAGCACGTTGGTCACCATCAGCATGTCATGGTTGGGAGCAGGGGGCTGTGACCCCGTCACAAATGGGGGGCACACACCCCTCCCCAAATGTGGCCACGCAGGAGGGACGGAGCTCAGCGCCTGACCAGCCACGCAGCCAAGCAAACCTTACAAGCTTTTGCTTCCCGAGAAGCTGTAAATCACCGAGGCAGGATTAGGTGATGAGACACAGCGCCCCAGCCCGCATTGCTCAGAGCTCCCCATGCCACCAAGGACACCGAGGTCTCCGATGCACCATGCGCTCCTTCGCTGCTTCTCCTTGAGGCGGACACGCGCTGCTCCAGCACAGCTATTTAGGCAGTAACCTAATCAGCCTATCGATAAATGTGAGTAATCCTCCCCTCTCCTGGGTCATAATTCCCTAGTTCCATTGGAATAAAAATGCCTATTTTTTTAAGCTCACGCTGGGCTGAGTGTCTCCTTGCCCTTGCAGCAGTGTGCAGCCACCCTGCGGCTCATGGGCACAGCGGTGGGAGGCTGAGGTCTGAGGAAGCCCCGAATTGCTGCAGGCCCAGCACACGGAGCCAGGCAATCTGCACTGGACTGATAGCCTCTGTTCCCATCAAATGGCCTTCAGCTGGCCTCAGAAAGGGGGTTAAATGTGCTGGTGGCCTGGTGCTGGTGAAAGAGAAGCATCCAGTGGTCTGTCCTTGGGAGGGCAGGTCCCCAAAATGATGCCTGGGAGCTGGGGAAAGAGCAGCACTGACTGACACGAGGGCACATCCAGACCCCGAAAGGAACAAGCAGAGTTTAGATGCAGGGGAAAGGCACCTCCAGGGATGGGATGGCACTGCCTTTGTCTTGGTCCTGATGCGCCCTGCAGATGGAGCCCCCAATTCGTTTCAGCTGCGCTGCCTCCCCTGGCACCCACCCTTGCCTCTTCCTGAAACAGGGAGTGGTTCTGCCCCCCCAAAATGCCTGTCTGATCCCACAGAGGGATAAGGGTATCCTACCCATCTGCCAGTCACTGGTATCCCATCCACAGCTGGAGCAGGAGCATGTGGCCACCACATGCAGCACAAGGGAGGCCGGGGCTATTGGCTGTGGGCAGGAGCACAGCTCAGACATCATGGGGAGCAGGACCCTTCAGAGACCTGCAGTCCCCTCCCACGGCTGAGCACCCCGGTCCCAAGAGCTGCTGGCAGCCCTGTGACTGGTGGGAGGGGTAGAACACCGTGGCATTGGGATCACACCAGCACACATCCTTTCAACATCTCTGGCCAGGAAACAAGCAGCTTTTTTTTTCCTATCAAAAACTCAGCTTTGTGCCCAAGTAAACTGTCAATACCCCCCATCCAAGGAGAGCCGAGTGTTTGGGAGAGCAGCTCTCCCGAGACAGCCTGGCTTCCCGGGCTTCCTGCCCTTGCGCAGCTCCGTGCGCTCCGTGCCCCGCGGCCGGCGGAGGTGACGGATGCACAGCGACAGCCCCCCCCGCTGGCCTGTGCCCCGGCTGCCCCACGCCCGCCACCGCTGGCCCTGTCACCTCGTGTTAGAGCAGCGTCCTGACGGGCCCAGGACGCCGCGCCGGCCGCGCCGGGGGCTGCCAGGGGGTGACGAGGTGTTGGACATGGAGGTGAGTGGCACCTTGAGGGTGGAGCTGAGGTGCTGTCATCACCCCTGGCTTTGCACCCAGGCAAGGATCCCATGGGAAGGAAAAGGTTTGAATTTGACCTGGGAATGTCTGGGAAAGAGAAGAGACCCAGCTGACTGCAGCCCAGTCCCAGCCAGACAAGGGCACTGACCCAAGTGTCACCTGCACCTGCTGAGACAGTGCCAAGCCCATGCCAGAGCATGTGCCATATCTAAGCACCATATCTTCCTCCAGAAGGAAAGATGGAATGCTGCTCTGGGCCCCAGCTGTCACAGTGGGTGTTAACCACACATTATCACCATCCTTGTCTGTCTCCCCAAAAATCTTCCCCATCCCCACTGCCAACACCAGCTTCCCAGGCATTAGTGCTCCTGCAAACCTGCATCCTCAGCTGAGGATGACTGAAGCTTGGGGAAAGCTCAGGAAGCGTAAAAAAAGCTCCCAGGCACCTTTCCAGGGACACACCAGCCTGAAAAAGCACAGGAGAGTTCCAGGCCGGCTGCAATTCTCCTATCCCTGCAGGAAAGCTGAGGCTTGCTCTCCAGGGACTTGCTCTGAGATTTGTATCTGTGCTGCCCTCAAGGGATCCCTCTGCCTTTACCCAGGAAAGTCCTGCTGCTGCTTTTCACATGTTCCTGATGCTCAGAAAGAATCTCACAGCACACTGCTGATCCAATGAGCACTGGGAGGCAGTTTGAACTGTCAAAGCAGTTCATTAAGCAGCCTGAAAGGCAGAATATCTCAGCAAGGAAAAGCAGCCAGGAGCAAAGCTTCTCTGACAGGCAGGAGCTGGGAAACCTAATGGATGCTCCCCAAGGAATATACTGTCCTCTCTTGGCAGCCACCTCCACCATTACACCCCTGGCTCCTTGCCAAACCTCCTTCCTGCTCCTTGACTCTGCAGGGCAAAGTAATGGGTCAGCACCAAGCTCACTGGCCCTGGCACACAGGGACCTGTGCCAGCGTGTGTGGGGATAAGGACTGGCTTAGGGATAAGGACTAGCCTAGGGATAAGGACTGGCTTTGGGATAAGGACTAGCTTAGGGATAAAGACTAGCTTTGGGATAAGGACTGGCTTAGGGATAAAGGACTAGCTTAGGGATAAGTACTAGCTTTGGGATAAGGACTAGCTTTGGGAACCAGTGTCCAACACTGGCTCCTGACTCCTCTGGCACTATACACCTCAGCCAGGACAATGGGGATACACTGAATGCCTGTCTCATCCTGTCCTGCTGTCACCAAAAATGGACACAGCAGAGCCCGGATCCTTTCCTTACGGTGCTCAGTTTTCCAGAGAGCTCAGAGCAGCAAAGCCTGGTGCTGGCCAGCACAAGGCCTGTTCCTGCCTCCCAGCAAGTGCCTGACAGCCCCAAGGGGCTGGGAGAGCCCAGCCCTGGCAGTCCCATCACTCAGGATGCAGCACTTGGAGGTGGCAGCTTGTAAAAACATGGACCACACTCCTTTTTTAAACCAGGAAACCTAGGCCAGAGCTAATCATCCTTCTGTGCTCTCGCTCACGCTCACCCCGATGTCACATGATGCAAAACTGCAGTACCATCCATTTCCTGGGTTTTTAGAGCAAGGTACCAAGGACTCCTTTAGACTGTGTAGTCCATGAAATGTCCACTCCTGCCCCTCCTTCCACCACAGCTTGCTCACCAACACTGTTGAGGGAGCATTAGTGTTTAAGGCATCAGTAATTACAAAGTCTTATGGGAACTATGCAGACAACTGCCACGTCCCCAGGTCCAGCCAAGCCCCCAGGGTCCCAGCAGCACATGAGCACACAGGTGGATGGCCAGGCTGCTCAGGAATCTGCAGACTGGGAGCTTCTGAGCTTTCTAGTCGAGGTGATCCCAAAACCATTTAGCAACTAAGCAGTCTTTTTAGCCTTCCTCTCCAACCCAGTCTTGTGCCTCCTTACCTTTCTGCTCACTGGTGTGTTGCTTCTACCCCAGGAACCCCTTTGTCTCCTCCCAGCCCATCTCTCTGCACCCATCTGTAGTTTGCAAAGGAGAGGAGTGCAGAGCACCAGACAGAAATATCCCAACATCACACCAGCCCAGTGCTGCTTCTGGCAGGTGCTGCTCCTGCTCAGCATCCCACTGGCTCAGCATGGTTGTCTCTGGTCCAGGATCCCTGCCCTGTGCTTTGATGGCCAGTACCACCACGTTCCCAGTGAGAACAGTGCTTTTCCTTCTGTCCTCTCCATCCTTCATGCAGAAGTCCCTGGGAGATGCACCTTGAAGGCCCTTTAGGGCTTGTCCTGTACAGACTGGTTCTCTGGCTTCTTGCATATGTCCCAACCCTCTCCTCACCCTGACAGCATCACCTCCCTGCCTCTGAGGGGATGGAGGGAGCATGGGGAAGCCCGAGGAGCAGTGGCCCTGCCCTGCCCCAGGATGGACAACATAGCTCATCTCCACTCCAGGATGGCCACTCACTTCCCACAAAGCCAGTCCTAATTACAGCATGCCCTCACAGACGGGACCACAGCCTCACCTCTGGGCCTCCCCCCTTTCCCTGCCACTCGCTCTCGCCAGGATCCTGACACCAGCTCTGGCCAACACTGCTCCATTAGCTCACTCTGAAAGAGGCTTAATAGAAAATCTGCTCAATTATTTAGCAAGCAGACAAAGGGAGGGATGATACTGCCTGAAGACAGCTAGGGTCTGTGGCACGGATTCAGCCCAGCTCCTGGCTCAGCCTGGCAGATCCTGCCTTTTCTCTCCTCCCTGCTCAGTCATTAAGGCTGGCAGAGGGAGCAAAGGGACACATCCCTGCCCTCGGCCCTTCCAGCCCCTGACATTCCCCAGTGCTGCCCAAGAGCTCTCAGACCCAAGGGCTGGGAGGAGGCACTCACCACGAGCAGCAGCAGCCCATCCTGCCTGACCCAGCAAGAAAATGCACTTCTCTGAAAAGCACAGCCTGCTCCATCCAGGGACCATGGCAAATGATGGATCAACTGCCTCACCACAGCCTGGCCCGGGCAATGTTCCCTCTCCTTGTGCCTAATGGCTCTGTTTGATGCCAGGAGTCCACAGCAAGAGGACTCAATGCCTGGATGAGTGTCCTGTGCTGGGAAAGGAGCAGCTCAGGCATCTGATTGAAGCCTGATAAAGTTACTGGATGATTTGGCAGGGCCCTGGCTCACACTTACTTACTTACTTCCCCACTGCAAGGTTTTCATCCCACAAATGGGACTTCACTCCTTCACTACCAGATGAGCCCATTCCCTATGTCCCAGATGTTTGCAGCACCCTCCAGCCAAGTGCCTGGCACGGTGTCTGCTTGCTGGGTTAGCGGCAACCAGAGAAAACACAGCCAAGCTAAGGAAGTCTCCCAAGGTCCTGTCCCTGTCCTCACTCTCTGGGGCACAGCCTCCTCACAGGGAACCAGTCAGGGTCACCCTGTCTCTGATAATTCCCACAGGGATGTTCCTGCATGCAAATGTGGGTTGGAAAAATCTCTCTGTTAATGATTTCTCTCAATCTGGGAGTTACCAAATGAGATCTTGAAGTGATTTCTACCAGCTTTCAGCACTGTCCAGACAGAGTGCTTCTGGGGAATGACAAAAGTCCATCCTGTTATCCTGCTTGCTTCACTGAGAGAGAGAAAGGAAAAAAGGAAAGCTGTCTACAGATGAGTTCACATAAATGGGTCTGCTCTGGAGAGTCTGGTTACCCTTTAAATCACTTCAGCCACAGCAATCATCTCCCATGAGAATGTAAAGACCCGAGGAAGATTCTAATTCTCCTGTTCCATCCCTCTTACTCATGCACCTGGAGAGAGATGCTTCCCATTGCTATGCTCTGGGCCAGCCATCATTGACATGCACCATCTCCCTGGGCTTTGGGTGATTGTTACCCGAGCTGTACCTCTCAGGTTTCATCACCTGTGGTGATGGTGCCTTGGACAGAGGATGAAGCCAGGGCTGAGCCCTCGAGGAATACAAAGGCAGCAGAAAAGCCTCAGTTTTTTGGTTTTCTCCATCCCATCTCTGTTTGCCATTTCTCAGTGTGACTGCACAGAGAACTGCTCTGTAAGCGGGGTGCAACACCCAGTCCTCAATTCAGAGTGCTGCCCAGAGTGTGGGGACTCAGTTCTCCCTTCCCCATGACACTCTGCCTTTGATCTCTGCCTGGTCTCTGCCATCCCCTCTGCTCGGGCAGCACTAGAGGGTCTCCAAGCCACCTGCCTTGGTTCTTTTGTCTTGACTGACCTCAGTGGCTCCCCTGCAACATTTGCTTGCCTTTCATAGATCACTGACGTATCAAACCTCAGGTTTAGTGCATGGCTTTGCAAAATCACACAGAAGCATTTTGCTTTATGGATATTTTTCCCTGGGCTTCCTCCTGTTCCACCTTCTGCTTCTCCTGCTCAGTTAGGTCCACCTTAAGGACACGATGCTTTTTACACATCATTCCACTATTTTGCATTTATTTCTCCTTTCCAGTGCTCCAGGAAGTGACTACAAAGCCCTTGAACATCAGAGACTTGCCAGTTCCCTCAAGCACAGTGTCTCTGGTATGTGATGGTGCAGCCCAAGGCATGAAGGATGCTGCTGGCACACAGGGGACAGTGCCACTTGGTGATGACATAGGCTGCCTGGAACTCACAAACCCAAAGCACAATGAGCTTTTCAGGGAAAGGACAGAGTCTGGAAGCTTTCTTCTCTCCAGGACTCCCTGCAGGCTAGGAAGGATGTGATTGATATCCCACTACCATCTTCCCAGTTCTCTTTGGAGTTTGATAAACTTAGGGACAATCTTCCCCTTCCCCATTTTGACCTGACAAGTGACCTGACCTGGGACAGATGTTCAAGGGAGAGACAGGCAGGGAAGGACTTCTCATCGTGGCATGCAGGGAACTGTTTTATCACCTCCCCCTTCCCTTCAGGAAGAAGTGTCTAGTTGTGGCATCAAATTCATGATGTTTGCCCCTTCCATGGAGCAAGGTTCTGAGGGCAAGCAAAATCCACCCTGTTCACAGCCCAGAAGGGCCACTGATCAGTGACCTTGTGCCCAGGTTTTGGCACTGTCATACTTGGGGCTGTGAGACCGGTGCAGCAGCTACGAGATGCAGGTTATAATTAGATATATTTGTTTACATCTTTGAGTCCTTGAGAGAAGAAGCTGAAAGACTGGCTGCAGGGCTGAGCTGCTCGGCCAGATGGGACTCTGCTCTCTGCAAAGCCAGACACTATTGTGTTCTCCAAACATGAAAACAAGGATGTACAGCACAGACAGAAGAGCCCCATCTCCTACAGCAGCCTACAGCAAACAGTGACCAGGCAAGACACCTGCAAATAACACTGGGAGACAGCAAAGGCAGGGCTGCAGAGTGTCTGAATAAATCTATTTGCAGGACTCAGTACAAGCAGACACAGAGACATAAATGATCAAGTCAGCTGTGGCTTTGTCCAGCCACAACACTCAGCTACTGCTGCCTCTCTCATTGGCTACCATAAAGACAAGATTTGTTTCATCTTAAAATCATCATCACCCAAGTGCCTGGAGAAGATTCATGTCACCTTTGTGGCACACGTCTGGGCAGCCAGAGAGCTCTGCACACATTCTGATGCTTTCCTAAGAGGGGTCCAGGGTGAAGGAGCTCCACTGAGCTCCCTTCCAGCCATCACTGTGTGCAGCAGCACTTTGATGTGTCACTACATCAGCACAGCTCCATCACATGCAGCACCCACAACTTCCACCAGCAGCCGTCCTGTCACACTGTGCCAGACCCCATCTCAAGGAGGAAGGTGCACATGTGCTGTCAGTACAGCATCTCACAGCCACCTCTCACAAGGGGTTTTCCATCACAGCCACCTCTCACAAGGGTTTTCCACCACCACAGGAAGGGGCTTTGCACCCAGCAGTAGCATTGGGATGCAGCTGCTACAGGGAATGTGGTTCTTTGGTTTCTGCCTGCTCCACACTCATCAGCTTCATCTTGATTTAGTCTCCACACCCCATGCTGCTCCTGCAACACCTCCCATGGCCCCATTGCAACACCCAGAGCAGTGCCACACACAGACCCCCTGCTTTGGAAGGCAAAAGCCACTCACCCCTGAACGTCAGTGTCCACCAACAGCCGGACCAGTATCCCTGTCACAGCCACAAGGATTGGGTAATGGTCCACGCTCTCCAGCCCTATGGAAGCAAAAGAGAAAGGTAAGAGCTTCTGCCACTGTGTGCAGAAGGGGCAGGTCTGAGGTCTGATCCCATCCAGCTCTGCACTAAGGTTCAGTACAAGCCATCCCTCCCTCCCCAAGGGCACACTCCCAGATGTTTTCCACGGAGAGGGACAGAGCAGACTCACCGGGCAGATGGAGGTTGACCACTCTGTCAAACAAGTTCCTTTCAGCTGTCACACGGTTCAGCACCTGGTTTAAGAGCTGTGTAGGGAAAAACAGAGAGGGTTTGTATTTTCTGGATGGGGCCTTCCTGTGAGCAGCATCTGAAGAGCAGCATGTCCTTATAGTGGGGGACTCAGTGCCTGAGAGCTGGTGGATGCACAGAGGGAGGCTCACAGCACACACCTAGCTTGGCCCTGGCAGGGAAGGAGTGGTACCACATCACTGTCGTTGTACCAGACCAAAACCTCCCAGGGAAGAGTCAGTCTGAGGTCAAGACACTTGAATGTCAGCACCTTCCACCTAATTCTGAATTCCCACCTGCAGAAGCCAAGCTGCTTCTGCAGATAAAAGCTCCTGGCAAGCAGAAGCTACAGTCCCCAGAACAGCCAGAGCCTGTGAAGAGTGAGCTGGCAGCTGTGGGCAAAAGCAGTGTCAGCAGGGTGAAGCACAGTCCAGGTTCTGCCCTGCCTGGAGCTGACAGTAGGATGGACCTATCAGCTCTGCAGAGATAGAATCAGCTGTGATGACACTTAATTAGCCACCATTAATTCTCACCCAAACCCCCACTGGGAGGAGTAGGGACTGCTCCAGGCTTGACACGACTGCTGCAAGCTGAGCACCATCTCTCAAATGCAGCATCCCTCTTCCTGCTGCCCCAGTGCACAACAGCAGAACACTGCACCCCTCTGTGGGCCTGGTCAGTGGTGGGGTACAGCTTCATAACAGCACCGGGTAGCAAGGAGGAAGCTGCAGCACCCCACTCTCCACTGCACATTCCCCAGCTTGCCTAAACCACCTGATAAGGGCCCCTCACCTTCCTCCTCACTCAGCTGAGCACTTCCCTCATGATTATGGTACCAGACCCCGCTATCTCTTGCTTTGTTTCATCTGCTCAGAGCCCTGAGTATCAACCTTGGGGTACTGC
The DNA here is from genome assembly GCA_017589585.1 of Phylloscopus whistleri. Lineage (NCBI taxonomy): Eukaryota > Metazoa > Chordata > Aves > Passeriformes > Phylloscopidae > Phylloscopus > Phylloscopus whistleri. Next base: position 4,013,273 of record JADMLD010000682.1, on the reverse strand, counting down.
TAAGGACTGCTCTCTGCCAATCCAGCTTGTACAAGGGCAGTATGCCCTCAGGGCTTTCCAGTATGGCTCACGGTTTAGAAAAGAAACTAACTTACTGGAGCCTAAGGGGTGTTGTGAGTTGGAATGGGATTGTCCCAGTCACTTTGGCAGGAAAGTGGAGACATTTGGTACCATATTCTAGGACTGAGGGATAAAGGACCAAGATGCCTGCCTGAACACTGGAGTGTGTGCCCTGTGAAACCAGCTACACTCTCCACAGCTCCTTACCCAGAAATACCACACCTTCTCTCCAGATTTCATGATACTGCTTGTCACAGGAGAATTCAGCATTTACTGGCCCCTCCCATAAGGAAGACTTAAGCAGCTGTCACCCTCTCTCCCAGCAGAGGTAGAAATCAGCTGTGACCAGAGCAGTTGCAAAGGAGGGGAGCAGTTGATATGTAGAGATTTTAGGGAGCACCACTTGTTCTGCAGCAGCTCTAAGAACTACAGCAACAGGAGCCCCCATTCACCACACATGTGTAGAGAGGGCAGAGGGGTCCTCATGCCCCTCCAGGTGCTGCTTCCTCACACAGGATGGTACCTGGGCAAGCCTCCGAAGCAGCAGCTCTGAGGACGGGCGAGTCCAGTCGAGGAAGATCTCAGGTGCCAGTGTGACAGTCATTTCCAGCACCCTGAGCAGGCTCACTGACAGGTCAAAGCAGGTGGCACACACCTTCAGCTGGCGGCTGTCCACGAAGTTCCTCTCCAGGCGCTCTGCTGCCTGCTGGATCTGCCAAGCAACACAGACAGCTTAAAAAGGAGCCCCTTCCCAAAAAGAGGGCTGCAACCCCCAGCCCAGTGAGTTGTGCCTTAAGCCCTTGTGCATGCAGGACACAGCACCCATGGAGCGCTGCAGCCCACAGCCCAGGTGTACACCCACCTCCTGAATCATGCCAATGAACTCGGAGAAGGCCCAGTTGAGCTGGTTCAGGACGCTGTTGAGGAAGCTGGGGGCCAGGTCGCGGTCGCTGCGGAGCAGCTCTGCCATGTGCCGCTGCAGCAGGGTGGAGGGACACGGCTCTGAAACCAGACAGCAACAGCTTCAGTGGTCTGCTCCCAGGGCAGCCACAGGTGAGAGACCAGTCCTGGGCTTGGGAAATGTTGGCTTGTGCCTTACAGTAAGCAGAGATGGCAGGACACTGGGAGCTGGCACAAGGACTACTCTGAGCAGTGATTGCGCCTGTTGGGCCCTCCAGCACTTCTTTCCAATGCCAGTCTGAATTAGCCAGGGAAGAGCCCTCCGTGCTTGCTGCTGCTCACGTGCACAGGAGCACTATCCTGCAGCTCAGCATCCCCCTTGCTCAGCTCTGCAGAGGTCCATGGTCAGCTCAGCACGGTCAGCTCAGCTCCTGATACCAGTGTGGCAGCAGCTGCCCAGAGCCAGCACGGCCACCCCAGCCTCACATGGCTGTGCCTGTCTGCCCGTGTCTGGGGAGGAAGGTATCCAATAAATCCCACTCCTGAGAGGCTTCTGTATGGAGCTGAGGCTGGTTCTACCCTTAGCAGGCTCAGGCAGAGCTGCCCACACTCCCCAGCCAGGTTCAGCCCAAGCATAGACACATCCCCTTGGTTTCGTGCTATCTCATCTCTGGGATTCCTCACTACCAAGATCACAGATGAGGTCAGGCCCAGCAGCTGGGAAGCACAGACAGGGCTGTGTGGGACACCAGCCCCTAGAGATGGGGAAAAGAAGGGGGCACAAATGGCACTTTCAGCAAGAGGCTCACAAAACATTCAACACTACAAGGGAAGGGTACTGGAGTTCAGCCCAAAACTCAGGGCTTGGAAAGAGAAACTTGAGCGGATTTACCCACTACAGGGAAAACCCCCAATCTAACTACGTTTTCCTCTACCAGAAGCTATTAGAAATAGCAGGTGGAAACCCTGGCAGCACCAGGACTGCCAGGCCCAGAGGAACAAGCTGTGCTGTGACTGCAGAATCTCTCTGGGGTTGCAGCCTACTCAAAGGGCCAGTGTGGGCAAAGCAAACACAAGACGACTTTGATCACACCCCTAGGGATCAAGAAGCAAGGCATAACTACAGGCAGATTGCTAGCTGGGATTAGCAAAGCCAGTGAGGGATGACAGGAGACCATCATCTGAAATGGAAGCAGGACAACTTATTCTGTGAATACCCACTAGCAAGTGCAATGAACTTCTGTTATTATGGAGGGCACTCATTGAATCTCACAGTGCATAATCACCTCAAGCAGGCCAGTGCCCTGGCTTTGATCCTGCCTAAAAGCTCATTTTTGGGAGAGATTTCATCACAACAAATGTCTTTGATGTCCCACTCCCACCCCAGCCTTTGGCTACACGTAGCTCAGGGACTGGTGAAGCCAGATGTCCTTTTTACATATTTATTGGTCTTCTGGGGATTTCTTGCCCAATGTCCTCTGAAACTGTGTAAGCCTTTAGCATTAAATATGTCCCAGAGCAACATTCCACAGTTCAGCTGCATGTAGCAGGAGGAATTCAGATTGGAGCTTGGCTCCTACTCAGGTTATTTGTTAATATTTATTCTCTGTAACCTCTTCCTTCTGGTGGTAGAGACAGCAAGATGCTCCTCTCCAGTCACTTCCTCCAGCTAGCTGTGATTCCAGACCTTCATGACAGTCTTTTAAATGGGATCAGCCCCAGCCAGTGCAGTTTCTCACACTGAAACTGTCCCATCCTTGTCCCTTTTGCCACCCCTCCCTGAAGCCCAGCATCTCTCCCAGGTTTTCTTTGGAGAGGTGGAATCTGAAGCACATACAGCATCCAAACCACAAGCACATGGCAGATCTGCACAAAGGCCTAATGTGGTTTTGGTTTTGTTCTGGTTTGCTTTCTCCATAATTCCTGTTGTGTAATTTGTTCCTTGGGCTGAACATCAAGCTGCTGTTCTCTAAAAGATTGCAAGAGGTTGCCAGTTCAAGGATAACCCTCAGGAACTGGTCCTGAGGCACAAGTGGAGTAGCCCAGGAGTCAGTGTTGGGGCACACCTTGTCTCCTCTGTCAGCAATGGATGAAGGGGCACAGCACACTCTTCCTCCCCCATTCTACACTGGTATTGCTGAATTCTATCCATATTTTCTCTCCCAGTCATTCAGAATTGAAAGGTCTTTTTACAGGGTTAAGTTTTTAGTGCCTTCTCTTCCCCAGCCTCCCTTCAGCATGTAAAAACTGCTTTTTGTTAAAACTGCTGATGTATTAGTCCCTTTCCAGCCTTCAAGTACCAAAGCAATTCCAGGCAGAGATCACCACTCCTCATGGAAGAATTCTGCATGTTGTCCTGCTGGTCTGTTGCCAAAGCCTCTTTTACTAACATTCCAAGTCAGGACAGATCTCAGGATGAACTGCCCAGCCAGCCTACCTCATTTGAAGGCAGCTTTGATTTTTTGAAGGATGCTCCTATGCTTGTAATAACTTGCTTTATCTTGATTTTTAGCCAACGACTATTTCCTCACAGTCTTTTTTCAATGAGTGGTGTGATTCTGCAATTCTGGGTTCTTAAATGCTTTCTCTGGTGCTGGCAGACTGTGCCAGACTATAAGAGCATTAAAAACTGGTGCCTTTTGTCAAACCTCTCCACAGGTAAACAGGTTTATTGAAGGTTTTAAAGCTAACACCAGGAAACAATTATTTCCTTGGCTTTTGTTGATCCCAAGAGGATTCTGAATCTAAAGATGCTGAGATCACTGCTACTCTTTGAAAGCAACATAAGGAACATGCCCTGAAATACAGCACTAACAGCTTCATTACTTGAACAAGTTCCCAAATGAAGTAATTACTACTGGTATCCAAAACCCAGTCCTGGTGATTGTGTCCATCTTTATTTACAGTATGTCCACCTTTGCTGGGACATTCCCACCCACCTCAGTTATCTGAGTCACCTCCTGGGCAATGCCACATCCCTTTTGTGCCACTGCAGGCAGGGATATCATTTCACAGGGAGTCTGTGGATATTCAGTGATGGGGAAACTTTCTTGATCCTGGCACTAGTAAGTCATCAATGCCTCAAAATTTGTACCTTCCTAACACAAAAGCCACTCAATCTTGGCTTAGCTTTCATTGTGATAGGTAAACATCAGTCATTGGAACAGAAATTGGCAGTTTTTCAAGGCCAGAAATTTTGACCTCAATACATTTAATGTGGGCAACAGAGCGTGGAACCAAGGGGTTATAGACACATCCGATGTTTCCACAACAGAAACTTCCCTGCAAAAATATAAACAAAATAGAGGAAAAGAAAATCTGGGTAGGGAAGTGGTGAATTAAAACACAGAGTTCTTTAAGAAGATTATAAGGGAGCCAGAAACCCCAGTGCTCCAGCAAGCACCTGGGTTAAAAGGGTCACTGAAAGCATGATGAAATGAAGCAAAGACATAAATTAAAATATCAGAGGTAAAGTGAATATAATCAAACATAAGCAATGGTAGGCAAAAACAAGGAGAAAAGGGGTAATGGAGAAGATGTAAAAACCATCCTTGACTGAGCCGGCAATGCAAAGTTTTTTCAACTATAGGAAAAAAATACAGCAGAATTATTTAATAGAAGTAGTAATGGCAGAAAGTCTAACAGTAGCAGAAGCCCATTATTAGAGAGAGTTAAACATTAATAAAGCAGGCAAAGTGGAGGCCTTCAATAAGTGCTCCTACTAGATAATGGCAAAGCAGCAGGGTCACGTACTTCCATCACAGGAAGGTAATTATGTACTTTTATAGTTTGCTAATGACCCAGCAAGATTTATAACAGGGCTAATTGTGAGCCCTCTCGGTCAGCAACCCGAGGGGGTCTCTGGACACAGCAGCATTTACAGCAGAGCTTGAGCACAGAAGGGGAAAGCCCCAAATGCACCAGATTCAGAAGCAAAGCAGCTCCACCCAACGCTAATCTGAGTTTTTGAGAGGCTCCAGATATATCTCTGAGTCCACGTCAGTGCACCCATTCTGAGATGCATTTAGAGAGGAGCAAAGACAAGGCTGCAGGGCAAGGCAGAAGGAAAGCAGGCAGTACTTGGGGGATGAGATATCCAAAAGGTTGGGTGTGAGGCATCAGGATGGCCCAGGGCTCCAGGGATCCATGTGTGCCTCCAAAGTAAAGCCCTGGCAAACAGGCTAATGTGAGTTTTGGCTCCGTGACCAGCACATCAGGGAAGGTTCCCACCTGCATGACACCAAAACCTCTGGGGCTGCTAGAAACATGGCAAGGGTGAACACCCCACAGAGCTCACAGAAAAGCAAAACCCCTTCCTGAATAAGACAGAGAGGCCACACATTTTTCATCACTGAAAAGGATCAGGAAATGAGTTTACCCTGGTACTCAAGTGCTTCTGAAGAATAAAATGTTGTAAAGCAGAGAAAGGCAGGGCAGCAGCAGTGGAAGACAGAAGGTCAGGTTAGGTATGGGAAATGGTTTCAAACTGAGAGAAAGCAGGTTTAGATTAGATATCACGAAAAAAATCTTTACTGTGAGGGTGATGAGGCCCTGGCACAGGCTGCCCAGAGAAGTTATGGACACTCCACAACTGGAAGTGTTTAAAGCCAGGTTGGATGCAGCTTGGAAAAACCTGGTCTAGTGGAAAGTGTCTCTGCTCATGGCAAGGGGTTGGAATGAGAATGAGCTTTAGGGTTCCATCCAATCCAAACCATTCTATGACTCCCATCAGGAATCATAAGCTATGGATTTATTTCTGAGGGTGAGCAATCACCATCAAAAGGGCTTGGACAGTTCAACTACTACCAGTTGATGCTTTTGGTACTGTCAAATCGAGGTAGGATCTCCTCCTGAAAGTCCTCTTCAGCTTAGGCAACTTCCTGGACTTGGGAAGGGGATATGGGTAAACTCTCTGGCCCGTGTTGCACAACATCTGAGCTTGATGATCTCATGGTCCCACCTACCTTCCCTCCACCTGATGGGTGCGTGGGCAGAAGGCCTGGGGCAGAGCAGCCCTGTGATACAACCTGAAGGCACCCTGCAGCTCCTGCTTTTCCCAACCAGGCTGGGCCCGGCATGGAGCCAGCGCTGCTGCTCCCACTGTGCCTGCCAGGACAGCACCTGGCCTTGCCCACAAGTCATGGTGAAAGCAAAACAAGTCCCTGCAGCAGCCACTGAGCACAACTACCCCAGCTCTGAACATAGCCCCATCTGCTCTCAGAAGCCAAACTGAGGCAGAGCTCTGCTTGCATGAGAGCTGTTCAGTGCCAGCAGAGCTGAGGAATAACTCTGGGAACAAGCAGGGACACAGACTGCCTTTCTGAGCCTCTGCTCCCTTGGGCTAAGCCAGGCAGCATCCACTGCTCACCCTCAGTGAGCACAGGCAAAAGGCAGCAGAGGAGACCAGGTAGTCTGAGCTCTGGGTGTTTCATGGATGTTGTGAGCAAACTTTCCCCACTTGTGCAGTCTTCCAAGGAAGTATCCCAAAAGCAGGACAAGGCTGGAGCACCAGAGGAGAGGCACTTGCCCACACTCCCTTCAGACTGGTCTGCAGCAGCAGACCCAGAAAAACAGAGACTTCCTTAGCTCAGCACTTTGTCCCATTGACTCTGCCAGTGCTCAAATTGCAACAAGGTGAAGACTGATGGGTGTGAAGGGGAGGGGGGGGTTTCATCTCCTCCTCCTTCCCTGGGCAGCATCTCAAGGACACCTCTGAGTCCCCTGCTCCTCTTCAACCAAATCAGCATTCATTATTGATTTGGTTGATCCTTAAAATAGCCCTCCCAAGAGTCAGTCCCCAGTAGCCAGCACGGCCCACTCCGGGCTCAGGCTCAGACTGTGTGGAGCCACACCATGTGTGGAGCAAGGCCTGGAGAGCTGAGGAACTCTGCTGCTGCCCCAGAACTCCCCAGGGTGGGCTGAGTTCGGTTACCACCCCACAGGACTGGTGACAGCTACTCAGGGGCTTGGTTGTGCAGTAGGAGAGCGAGGGGACAGCCATGAGATCCCTCCTGCACGTGTGCCAGGGCTTCTCCATCGGCCTCCAAGGGTGAGGATGAGAGGAACCCCTTCAGCAGGGCTCTGACCCCAGAGGTAACCCTGGTAAAACGGGTGCAAGAGCAGGTCCATGATGCAGCCTCAGAGACTGACACATGGGCACAGCTCCCCTGGCTTCTCCCAGGGGTGGGACTGAAAAAAACAATCACTTGTGAAGCTCTCTGCCTACAAAGAAGGGTCTCTCTAGGCAGAGGAGGGGAAGCAGGGAGCTCTCTAAAGCTACTCCACCAGACAAGAGAAGGTCACACAACAAACTTACTCTGGAAACTAGCAACAGAGAGATCTCCTGGGCACGATGGGCAGGAGAGAGAAAAGAGAACAAGAGTGCTGTTAGAACAGACAGGCAGCTCCTGGGACAGGGCTCAGCATACACCTCCATGTGCCACCTGTCCTTCTGTCCCACATCCCTGTGCAGCTCTCCAGGAACAAAATCTGGCACAAAACCTTTTCCACAGCAGAGGAGGATCAGGAATGTATCCACACAAGCTCAGAACCTGTGTGGGTAAAGCTGGAGACATGTTCTTCAGCTCAAGAAAGGCAACTTCTCCCCACATCTTTCTTTGCCACAAGAGAGCTGGAAACCCCTCAGCTCAGTGACAGTGCTGAAAACCAAACCGCAGTGCCAAAGGCAGGACAGGCTCTGCCAGGCTCTGAGAGATGCCAGGATAAAACACTCCCTGACTACAAACTTACACAGTGCCCTGTCTCCCTGGGCACCCGCTCCCTCTCACAGGCACCTGCTGCTTGGCAAACATGACAGCTCTTCCCCATAGCAGCTGTTCACTGTGCACATCACAGAGCTTTCTCTCAGGCTAAAACTCTGGTAAGGATGCAGTCCTGGACCTCTCTTCTCTCCTTTGGGGGGCAGAGCCCCTACTTTTGATGGATCTAACTCACCATTTGGCATGCCTGAATCACCAGTAGAGAGGCTGGAGATGGCCAGCCTGTAAAAATCAGGCCTGGATATTTGGCCAGGAACACCCTAATTTGGCAATCATCCCAACAGCTGGCCAGGCCCATAGGGACAGCTGCTATAGAAGAGGCTGGTCCTGCCTCAGCACCCATCACAGCCCCAAGTGCCCATCTCTGCCCCACTCACTCTGCAGGCTGGGGAGGCTGGCATCCTCAGGCTTGGTTTTCAGCAGGTGTGGGAGCCGTGTGTACCTGTACCCAAAGCCACAGCCCTGGCAAAAGAGGTAAGGAAAGATCTTAGAAGCTGAAAAAACAGTTTTGCTGCTACTGGAAAGTGGAATGTTCAGTGTCCCAGCAGCCCCAGGTGCTGAGAGGGGCTGAGGGGGGATGCAGGATGCTCACCCGCCACAGCCTGACAAGGATCCAGTTGGTTTGTGCCCAGGGTCGCTGCTCATAGGGAGCCAGGAGGTTCTTCATCATGGAAATCCGCCTGCCAGACAGGGACACAGGTCAGCCCACAGGATTTGGGAACAGGAGATTAAACAGGACACACAGTAAGACCCATGGAGCTGGGACAGAGCAAAGCCACCGGTAAAAGGGTGACAGAAGGCTCCCAAATCAACTCCACCGCCCTGCTGGCAACTCATGGACCCTCAGTGGTGCTTGGCAGCCTTCCTGCTTGCTCACTCAGCCCTGCCACCAGCCCAGCCCTGCTCCAGCTCCCCAGGAACAGGCAGGGCAGCACTTACTGCTCTTCTGGGATCCTCTCCACAGCACGCAGCGAGTGCGGGTAGCAGACGTAGCTGGCCAAGGCCTGCATCAGGGAGTCCCGGATGTCTGAGGAGGAATGAGAAGGGACTAGGCCAGGCACCCAAGGACACACAGCACACCAGGGAGCACCTGAATGCCAGTGGCCAGGAGGAACTGGCTCTCATGTAGAGGCTCATTGTCCCTGCTGACATGGAGAGCAAGGCTCAAGCAGCTAAGAAATAAGCCCAGACTGGATATGCAGGTAGCTGGGACATGAGTCCTGCTCTCAAGAGGGTGTCCTAGGTCATGTATGTACCCTGCAAGAAGCAGGATAAGGACAGTGCCCAGCCTCATTTTGAATGTGGAGGCATAAGCACTCAATAGATTCAGCAGGCAGCTCACAGCAGAAGTCTGGTGAGCCACTGGCAGTGGCACTGGCCAGAGCTGTGATATTATCAGCCCAAAAGCAGAAGAATGCAGCCTTACCTGTGCCCACAATCCTCGAGTCAGCAAAATGCTTGGCCAGGATGGCAGCGAGGCGCATAAGGGTCTCTTCATAGCCTGCAAGAGAAGGAGGGAGCAGGGTCATGGCAGCAGCCTGAGGGGCAGCCCTGTGGTCCCAGTGCTCCCGTGGACAAGGCACAGGCCATGGAATGAAATTCTGCTACAACTATCTGCAGCTTAGTTGTGTGTCTAATTGTTAAAACAGAGAGCTGGGAAGACACAGTCACCTCCAGGAGAGCCTCTCACCTCAGTCTGCAGAGTCTGAAACAGTTATTCAGCGGAAGATAAAACCATGCAATCGAGTTGGATGGCAAGGGAGAAGTGCCTGGTGCAGAAGATGCTGAGCAAAGCAAAGAACACTCTAGGTCTATGCAGAAAAGCCATGTCCAGCCTGCATGCCCTGTAGAAATCCACTACTGCTCAAGTCTGCTTTTGCCCAAACAAGAGCACTTCAGCTGTGTCCTATTGGTGGGAATAGAAGCTTTTCTTACCTTCATGGGCTCTGGAAAGCAGAGAACTATTTGCTAAGAGCTCAGCGAGGTCATTTAGCCAGGAAAACACAGAATGTGCATAGATGGAATCCACCTAAACACAGACTCTTGGCATCAAGGGGGTGGTCACCTCCATAGGAACATCTTCAAATCCCAGGGGAATTGGAAAGCAGTCCCAATTTCTGCACTCATGGCACACCTCTCCCACACACAAACCAGAAGGTGGTAGAAATTGCTGAGGCAATCACATCTTACAACACCCCAGCCCATTCCTGATACCTCCTTGGAAACACAATCCTTAGTTACCAGTGATTTTCACTACAGCCAGCCCTGTGACAGCTTCAGGCAAGGCATGGGCTCCCCACCAGAGCACAGTGACCACGGTGACCACAGCTCATTACCTGCCCCACAGCTCAGACAACACACTGGTGCAGCACATCAAAACCAGGAACGGACACAGAAAGGAAGATGCCCAACTACTGCTTCACCATAAGGATGTGGCTTGCTTTAGATTTTATCAGGCCAGGATCAGGAAGCTGTCCCCATCCCCTCACCTGGAAGCTCCTCCATGCTGTTGACAGGGCTGAAGTAGTTCTTGAGTGCACTGTAGCTGTTCATAGCCACGCTGAGGTAGAATTCGGGCATGAAAGCGAAAAGCGAGCCCGTCCTGTCGCCGTGCTCAATGGTGCGGATGCACACTCGCAGCAGCCAGTAGATATCCTGCATCTTTTCCTGCCCAGAAAGAACACAATTCCAGTCAGCTGACAGCTCCTCTTGGGAGAAACAACAACCAGCACCACACTCAGAGCTCAGAAACATCCCAGTATCGGAGATCTTGCTCAGACATCTTACTGCTCTAAGTTCAGTAACTGGATCTGTGCCATTTGGTCATTCCATAAAGCCACAGAAGTGGCAGCTGAAAGAAACAATCAGAGATCTCTGCACCAACCTCATGCTCAGAGCATGACTCTCACTAATATGATGTTTTTGTCTCACCAAGCCCTGAGGCTCTTCAAGCAGGGTCTCCTTACCAGGGCATATGCAACCACAGAGGCCTGGCAAACAAGCGTGTGAGTTTTGATTCCAAGGACATTGCTGAAGGGAAGCAGGCACTAGCACTTTCCAGAAATCTGCTGGAAAGAAAGCTGGCCCATTGTAGGGATGAAAGCCCACACCAGCTCAGATCTTTGCAATAGGCAGCCACAGCCTTTCAGGTTCTGTGCCAGCCATTCAACCAGATTTACTGTCCAGAGGAACATCAGCCTCTCGTCTCTCTAAACAAAAATCAGAGGGTCCTAAATTAAAACCAGGAAATTTAAAGTAATCTACATAACTTTAAGCTATAAAAACAGGCGCCACCAAAGCCATAAAAAAAAGGAAATACTATTTCATATCCTGAAAGGCCAAGAAATAGCACAAGCAATAGCTACTTGCATAAAAATAGATGGAGAAGGGTTACACTTCTAATTTAGGAAAAAATTAAAATCAGAGGTGCAGCTAAGGCATTTCATTTGCTTAATGGCTTTTCTAAAGTATGTTGTTACCATCTTTGGGAGATTTTCATGGGTTTATTCTGTAAATTAGGCTGAACTAGTGCAAATCAACTAAACTGTTTAACACACATCTTTCTCTCAACACTGACCCACTTCTCTGCCAAACTGTTATTTTCAAGATAAAAAGCAACTCTCCAGAATGACATTAAGGCTGAAAAAGCTGCATTTGGCTTTAAGATTTGGTAACCTCAAACATCATTCCAGGTATTGCCAAGCTAGAAGAAAGCCTACACCAAGAGGATACAAAGATGTGATTAGCCAGTGAGATAGATAAATACAGTGTTGTAATGAAATAAGCTGTAATTCCCACAGGGATGTTTTGAAGGCAGAATCATGTGCTTTAAAACTACGAGTGCTTTTAAGCAGTAGCACTCCCTTTTGTCTAACTTTGAATATCCCAGAATAAACCAGTGGCTAATTCCCTTGAGGAAGGAATAGCCTCTGCTGTGCTCTGACACCTCAGCACAGAGCAGGATTTCATCCCTAGACAGAACCAGGCTCTTTCTCTCCAACAGCAGCAGCTGTGATCATACAGATGTGACCCTCCAGTGCACACAATTCCCAGGGATGCAGGAGCTGCTGCATGGATGCCTCCATTGGGAAAGAGCAGGGACTTGGGATGACTGTGAGATGGAGCCCTGAAGGCACAGGCTCCTCAGTGCAGCAACATTCCACAAGCTCACTGGGCTCCTGGGGCACATTCCCGCTCTCCCTGCAGGCCACAAACAGGGAAGGCTGTAACCTTCACTCCCAGATGCTGCTGATTCATCAGGAAAAGTGACACTGCAGTTCTGGTTTAGTATGACAATGGATCATCTAGAGACATGAATAGTGTTCCTGCACAGGCCAGCACAGTGATACCTGCAGTGCACCCTGGTGATGCCCCTCAGCCTTTCCAGAAGAGTCTGGGAAGAAAGGATTATTCTCTGGCAAGCATAGGCTATGCTAATGCAGCTGGAGAGCTTCTGCCTTGCAATCCTGCTTGGGAGGGAAGGAGGGGACAAGCAAAGAGCTCAGGATCAGCCACTGCAGTTCTGCCAGACATGTTCATAAGAACTCTTCTTCCCCCACTTATTTACATCCTGGGACACACAAAAGCCACAAAGAGAGATGGGGCAAGGCAATGGAAGTCAGGAAGAAAAATCGGCAAACTGCTTGTGAGAAAACAGATCAGAGCTTTTATCCTGGAAAATGGTGAATTTGGGGTAAAGGGACAACCTGTGCAAATAGCCACTGCATTAGTAAATGTGGAATACACTCTCTGTGTGGAAACCAAGTGAAGAAGGAGAGAACACCTGAACAAGAACCCCTTGACTTGGATCCCACAGATTCCAGGAAGAGCTGTAGTAGTGAGATCCCCCTGTGACACAGCACAGCTCAGGGAAATGGTTCACGGCAGCCTCTACCCTCTGACATATCTTGAGAACTGAATCTCCCTTTGATCTGCACTCTTTTGTCTGTAGTGCCCTAAGGGAAATCCTACAGCACCATGCACAGCTCAGATCAGACCGGGCTGATCACTATGGGACACTGAGGGACAGGAGAGGGGCCAGGCCTAGAAAGGACTCTCCGATATACAACAAGGGAAAAAGCAGCCCCAGAGATCATTGACATTGCTTCAACACCAGGAAAATGACACCTGTGATATGTGAGCCAAGCAGCAGAGATGCAGAGGCTCACTAGTCTCCTTTCAGCTGCTCATGTGATGCTCCTGCCCACCTTTGAATAAATGGTGACATTTATCCAAGCGAGGCGCCGGCTCAGGTGGTTGAGCTTCTCGGAGAAGACCTTTTGGCTCTTCAGAAGTTCCTCATGGATGTCTCTCCTCTGAAAAGAGTGCAGAGATGTGAGGGCAGATGTCACTGCCATTTATAGCATTCTTTTTCAGTGCTGGACAAACAGTGCAAAAGCATATACCACCTTGGGGCTAGCTAGGGAGTACTGGCAGGGGGTCAGCAGCCTTTCTGTGGAGGGAGTGGGAATCAGTGCTATAAAAAGCACTTATCAGTCTCAGCTGAAGCCCACAAGGCTTGATGCAGATGCTGGTACAGTTGGGCAGCAGTACTTCACCCTGCCAGATACTGAGGCTCTGCCAGAGAAGGAAGCTGGGAATCCAGAGACACTTACCCTCTTTGGGCAGCGGCTGATCTTTTCCTCCGTGTCTTTCAGTGCCATGGCATATTCATTCACATCATCGGACACACCAACCATCTGAAGCAGTTTTCAACAATAAATAAGGGGGTTTTTTTTCCCTAAACATACAAGCATGCAACCAGAACCCCAATGGAGGTTGGCAGAAGGACAGGGCACACACAGTCACTAAATAAGCAGAAAACAGAGTTGGTTTAGAAGCATGGACGTTGGGGGAATGGATTCCTGCACAGCATGTACCACTTACCTTCCCAAGCTGCTGGTGGACACTGAGGTTGTACATCATCACTATCCCATCCAGGACTTCCAGGAGGGAGTTCTCAGTGATGGGCTGGTCTGGCTCTTCTGGGGGTCTGCCCAGTAGGAGACCCTCGTTTCCATGGGTGCCTTCAACTGCAATGCATTCCCAAGACAGGAAAGAAGTTCTTAGCAAGGAATTTCGGCACCCCAGCTTCTGCCTGCTGCTCTCTGAAGCCAAAGCCCTGCTGTGCTTCTGTAACGTAACAACATGGAGCTTCTTCCCAGCCCATGGGATTCACTAGATACCACACTACCACACCACCACACCATTCTCATCCTGCTGCCTGCATCAGGCTACCTGTCAGATTTGTTCAGACTGACCCAAGTCATGCAAATTCCACTTCCTCAAGCCCTGTACATGCTTCAGAGCCCTCCCTGGTCCACCCAAACAGCAGCAGTGCTGCTGCTGCACACATCATCCTCTGGCTGGTCTGTCTTCAAAGCAAGAGTGGCTACAGCTGCCTCTGAACTGCTTTCCTGCAAAGTCTCACTGCATTTGGAGGAACCAAGGCAGCATCTCCTTACACGCAGAGGGTGACAACATCACCAGTGTCATGTTCAGGATGGCAAAGGGGTCTTTTGGGTGTCAGCATGCCCTGGGAACGGGAAGGAGCGATGCTGGCAGTAAGGAGATTGCATTCCTCTGGGGAGCTGGAAGATGCCATTCTGCCAGGGCCCAGCTGGGCCATGCCAGCACACAGCAGGAGTACTCACTGTCCTCCCTCGTGCGCTGCTCCACGCGCAGCGTCAGCACTTTGATCTTCTCCAGGGTGCCAAGGGGCCGCCGCGGGTTCATCAGGCTGACGGCTGCCGTGCTCAGGAACCGGTTGGCCCGGCCCAGGGTGGGGGAGCTGAGCCAGGCAGGCCTGGCAAGAGCTCCACCAATGGCCAGGGCGGCAGAGGGGCGCTGGGACTAGAAGGAAATGAAGGGAGAAACAGTTCCAGCTGTGTTTGGCTGCCTGCTGTTCTTCCCTTGACCCTGCAAGGATGTTGGTATAGATGCACGGTGGCCACTGGAGGATGAGCAGGCAGGGTAGCAAATGGGCAAGTCCTTCCTCCAAGGGTACATGCCAGGCACAAACAGCAGACCTGCACAGCAAGAAGCTGCTCCATCTACAGTTGCCTTGCACCTTTACAAATGCAAGCACCAAGAGCTGCCATGGAGGGGAGGCAGCACGTTCGGATCAGTGAGAGAGCAGCGCACAGAAAATTTTGCTGCTCAAACTTGGTGCACCCAAGACCACGCTGATCTCCAGTGACTCCCATCCAAGTGCAGCTGTTTAGCTTGCAGTCCATGGACTGGTTACAGTTCTGGCCCAACCCTGCCTTGCTGTAAAGCAAAGCCTTTCTAGCCAGAGGCCGAACTTGCTGCCCCAGCACCAGGGCCCCTGCAGGTGAATAACATAACTCACCTGTGCTGCTGATGTTGCAGATTCCTCATCTTCATCAAGATCATCCATAGTCACTGCCTGCAGCTCTGCAGGGTCAATCAGGATGTTGGCTTTTGCAGCCAGGTCATCTGCACAGAGCACACCAATGCAGCCATGAACTCTTCACTTACCATGAGGAAGGTTCATCCTCTTTCCTGCTTCTCAGCAGTAGAGAAGCAGCCAGAAAAGTTGGATGTTCTATCAGAACAAGCTCACCTGTCTCAAGCTTCCTTACATGGAACAGATCTGCCCTTACGAAAAGAACAGAGACCAAGCAGCAGCAGGTGCTGCCCTCCCAGGACCCATTTCTGCTCCTGGTCCCACCAGCTACAAGTAGGCTAACTGAGGAACCAGGAGACAACCACCAGGGCCAAAACTGGACTAGTGTGGGAATGGCAACTCTCTGCCTGAGACCATCTTTTAAACATGCAGCTCTTCGCTATGCTGATGGCTTACACTGTACAAAGCCTGAAGAATGTGTTCTTTAGTCCACAGCTCTGTCTTTAAAGCTGGCCAAGACACCTTGGTAAGAAACCAGAGGAGATTGTGTGGTTCTCAAGCTAAGTAATCTAATTTTGAACAGCCAGAGATCAACATGAGACAAAGAAAATGGTCCTCATCTTGCAAACACACTGGGGAAGGAGAAGAGACATCTGAGCCAAAGGCAAGCACCACATTAGCCAGAAACCAGAGACAAATCAAGTCCAAGGGAATGGCAAGGGGTTTCTAACCCTTGCACAAGGCAGGCTTTGGAAGCCCAGTGCCAGAGGAGTGTGCTGCACACAAACACACAGCTGCACTACATACACAGGGCTGCTCCTCCTTGCCCAGAGTGGTGCATCAAGTAAATCCTGGGCATCCTTTATGCCCAGCAGAGCCCAGCTGATGGTCAGTGCTTTGAGAGCTCCCAGCCCCTGGCTGTGGTGCAGCAAGAGCACCACACAAGAGGATATCCCCTTCCCTACAACTGCCACATGCCCAATTCAGGGATACAAACAGTAAACTGTTAACTTAAAGGACACTCCACCTAAGAGGTGTGGTGTCTTCCTCAGAATAATTTGAATCCCATTAAAATTCAAGTCTCCCCTCCCTGAATTTAATCAAAAATCATTACCCACAGCTCCCTCCCTGGAATGTCTTGCATGAATTCCATCCAAGACCTGGATTCAGGTATTGGCAATGAAAGCACTTACCTTTCAGAGTCTTCTTAAGATGAGACAAAAGACCTCCAAGTCGCTGAAGGTCAAAATAATCCACCTTCCCATTATAGAAAAGTTGAGGAGGGACATAGGCCTCTAAAACAGAGAAGGACATTTGTTTTTTTCCACAAGTCCCATGCACAGGATCCACAAAGTCATGTAAGGGCTCCTAAAGCAGACCCCAGGACCCACATTTAGGACTAACATTTAGGGACAACTTCTGTTGTAATAAAAGCACAGGCCATTAATGCAGAGATGATTTCCACAATGGAGCAAGCATTAGATCCATGCAGAAAAAGGAGCAACCAATAGCCATCAACAAGACTGCCAGCACTTCCTCCCTCCAGCCACAGTCACTAGCGTAAACTGGATCATCAGAAAACCTGGCAGCTCTCCACCCAGCTACTCCAGCTCTGCTACTTAGTCCCACAGGGATAGTAAGGCACTTACTGAGTCTAGAGAAAAGGGAATGCCAGTGGGGTCTAAGGGTGGGAAAGTAACTGGCACTGATTTAGTTTCCCCTTAATTCCACAGTTTGGGAACTCCAAAATCAGACAAATATCTTCCCTGAAACTCTGACTAAGGGATCACTGAGCTGCCCTTCCACAGACCCACAGTCAATAGTGGACTCTGCTCCAGAGCAGATAGGAGAATAGCAAACAATACAGGTTTGTTACAGTCCTTTTGCAAGTCTCAGATCTGGATGTTAACTGGAATAGATCTGCACACAGAAACTTCCCAGGGTGACAAAGGCTCAAGCACTCATTGGAGACATAAAATTTCCAACATCCTGGAAAGCACTGCCGAGAGGCAAACCTTGTCCTAACCACAGAAAAGCCTGCAAAGCCTCTCCCCCAGGGCCTCACCTTCACTGCTCAGGGCAGCTGGGGTCTTTGCTTTGTGGCCATCCCAGAAGAAGCGCAGGGCAGCGATGAGCCGGTGCAGGAAGCACACCATGTACTCTGGCGGGCACAGCACAGTCAAGTTCTAGGGCAAGAATGAGAATCCAGCATCAGGGCAGGCGTGGAAGTGCATCCCAGTCCAAAGGGCTACATGGTGCAGGCAGAAACTTTTGTGTGCTCAGCTGTGCTAGCATCTCTAGCTTACAGCTCTGACAGAGAGCCCAGATCTGATGGTGGGCAGCAGTCTCCACCTCCAGGAAGTCTTGGGACACAGACAGAGAACAAGGAATAACACACACTCCTGATGATGAACGCAGGGATGCAGGTGAAGAAAGGGTTTCCTACAACAGCAGATGCCTGCCTCCCAATGCTTCAGGCCAACAGCCTGACCCAGGGCCAGAGGAAAAGTTCTCCCCCAGGCAGTGAGGATGGTGCCAAAGCCAGCAGCCCCACTGTGGCAGAACACTCCACAGCCACACTCTCTGACGGGCTATAGGAGGATATTCAGCTCCCACCTAAAACTTCCCAAGGACCACTTTCCCATAAATCACTGAACAGGACTTAACTAACTTGCCTGGTTTCTAGCCTCAGATCTCCCTCTCCTCACTCCCTGCCAAATCTAGATCTCAGTGGATCAACTGCTGGAAGCAGCCCAGCCAAAAGGGCAGAGTTCCCAGCCTGAAGATGCAGAGTCCTCAGGGTCAGGCTTGTAGGAAGGCTGGCCCTCTGACTTACCCCTCTGTTGCTAGCGTTTTCCTGAAGAAACTTGCGGAATTTGTTTAGGAAGATGTATCTGGAGGCTTCCCCCTGGCAGAAAGAAAACCAGGTGGTAAATCTAGGATTTACAAAGCACATCACATGAAGATATTGTCACAAAAGACCCACAGAGTGCTTACCCCTCCTCTGTCCTTGTTGTTCAGCAGCAACTTCAGAATCTGAACCTGGAGACCTTCCACCACTAAAAGGGGGACACATGTCTGCCATCAGAAAACAAGCACTGGAGAGCAACCACCCCTCTTAACCCCAACTGCAGCACCCTGCCCCCAGGAGAAAGGCTACCTCCCCAGCACAGGGGGCCCAGGAAGAACCAGTGACAGCAGAAGGCTTAAATCCCACCACTGAGAATTTTTTCCTCCTAGCAACAAATTCATCATAGCTAAAAAACAATGCACAGATTTGTTCCTGGCCCATCATGAGGGGCTGTGGGTGTGTGGGGTCCTGGCACTCCTACTATGCCATCAGAACAGAGCATGGCTGGCTCCCACCTCTGCACCACAGCCTGTCCTGGCAGGAACACAGCTGTACTTCAGGTAGTGAATGGGATTTGGAAACAGACCAGGGCTGCACAAAAGGTGTGGGATCTTGGCAACCTCCCTCCTTCCTCACAAACCTTCAATGCGTTTCTTGAGCCGCTGGCAGCCTCTTTCATATGCCCGACGCCTCAATCTCTCCTCAGCACTCTCCTCCTTCACCTCCTTACTCTCCTTGCCCTGGTTGGGGGACAGACACTGATTAGTAGGAGACCACTGCACAGGAAAAATATCTTGCCAGAAACTCCCTCAAACAATGTGCAATGGAGAGCACAAACTCCCTGAAGCAATGTGCCAGTGTGTGACTGCCACTGGCAGCACACCTAAACAGGTCTCCTCCAGCCTTGTAATGAATAAGGACAGGAGATCTTTCAAGGACACCCCAGTCAACCCAGCAATTCTTTAAATACTGTGAGGTTCCCTTCCAAATCTGTTGCCACAGAAAACTGTTCCCCCTCTCTTGTCTGAGCATCCCACCTCAAACATACTCTCTAAGGGGACAAAAAAGATGACAGGGGAATGGAGAAACTACAGCTCTCGTATAGCTCTGCAGGACCGACCAGTGTTAACACACCTTGAAACAGGGGCCATCCAACTTCCTCAGCCAGAAAAACATGCACATGGCAGGCAACAACATTTCCTCAGCCTCCTCGGTGGCGGTGCCTGTACTCACCTCCTTGGTGAAGCGGTTTGGCCACCACGTGGTGGGAATGAGCTCCTGCAAACCTGCCTCCTCCACACGCAGCGGGCTCTTGATGTAGAAGAACACAACAGAACGGAGCACATCGAAGCTGTGTTGGAGTTAAAGCCAGCACAGAAGCTACAAGCGGAGAAGGGACAGGGCATGTCTCCAGAGCTCTAGTGAGAAACTCCTTTCCAAACTACCACTGCAGGATCCAGAGGCCTCTGGAGAAGCCACACACAGCTATCAGCAGCTGCCCAAATGCTACCACAGAGCTGGAAAGTGGTTTCAGCTGCTCTGCAAGTGGTTTTGCTGTAGGGATATTAGAGGTCAGTCAGGTAGAAATGAGCTCCTCTGTGTTACTAGGATGTGAACTATACAACACTGCAGGACTTTGCAGGGAATGGTGCCAGGCAGAGGAGATCTGAGAAATGACCTCTCAAGACAGGGTGACTTCTGCTTCCCTGGACCTACAGGTCCTTGAAGTGTCCTCGGCTGCATTATTGAGGGAAGGGAAAACTGAGACAGGAGGAGGCACAAAGGATACAGAACATTGCTGAGTAGGTATTTCCTAGATTTCTCATGCTTCAAGACTGCAATGGTGAGCCGGAGGTAGTGGATCTAGGAAAAGAGAAGCAAAAGTGACTCCATCTGCAGAACACACAGCTCTCCAATAGCTACAGCGTGACAAAACTGCCATCTTTGGATGAAACAACTACAGAATCCAAAACATCATGGACCTTGAACAAGGGGACATAACAGAAGCTGGCTAGGCAGCTGAATTCCTGGGCATTCAGAGGTGCATACTCACTTGTAATCCCAGGTCTGGGATGATGGGGGAGAACCTGTAAGCCCGCAGCAGGGACATCAGTAACTGCTTGAGGCACTCATGCACTTCGTACTCCTGAGAAAATAAGAAATACATTGAAGAACAACAGCAAGGAGTCAGGAACAGCTATAGCTCCCAGAGTGAGACCTTGAAAAGAAGCATTCATGTTTGAACTGAAAAAGCAGGTGCTCTGAACCCACAGTGTCCCTCTGACTCCACAGGAGAGAGTCCAAGCAGAAGTTGGTGCCAGTGCTTTGCTACAGGGAAACAAGTTTCTGCAGAAAATCCAACCCAAAAGTCACCTACAAAAACTCAAAATCCCAGGCCCTATTTGTTGGGCAGTCACCAGTCCTCTTATTCCCTGACTCTACCCAAGACACAGTGTTGGTAGAAACAACCCAGAAGAGAAAGAAGTAAGTCTTGGGTAAATGTGACGCGAAAAGAGTTATGTTTGAATCTAACTCAGAGCCAACCAGCAGGATGAGAGCCAACTCTTCCAGAAACACAGCAGTCCTACCAGAGGGTCCAGTTTCACTGCCAAGATGGTGGGCCTGAAGGAGTCATGACATTTTTCCATTAAACTTCTCATGGCAGCTGCCTGGGCCAGTGCCCACATCTGTTAACTGTTACCCCAAAGGGCAGACGTGTTGTCTCCAAGCAAATCCCTGGCAGTGAATGGCTCTGTGTAACCACCCAAGCACTCCAGCAGCAGCAGCTTCCCAGCTGCCTCAAACATGTGCCCCAGGAAGGAGTAAGCTCATCCAGCATGGATAGGGAGGGAAGGTGGAGGAGGCTTTTCTGCTGCTGGAGATAGTGAGAGTGCACGGCACACTTCTACCCCAGTCCCACACACTTTGATCTCTTCAGCACACGGCAGCACTTAAGACCTCCTCAGTCAAATACACATAAATAACAATCAGAAGACTATTCTTATTGATAAATGTGATGTTTCCAGAAGCAGGAAGTTATTCACCATCATCTGTTCCTTTAGCAGTAGGAGAAGCTTAGAAATGCCTGGTTAACTCATCAGTGTCTGCATTGAACCCTCAGTGCCTGGGTGTGCAGCAGCAGCCAGAGGAGCTAATTGAGAGGGTGGTCTACCACAAAGAAAAAAGAAGAGAAAGACACTGAACACTACAAGCATTTTGTAGGGAAGGCTCCTGTCCTCAGCACCTCCCAGGGTCTCCCTGGGATCCCTAAGGAGGAACCAGCACCCTAGCAACTCACCTCCATAAGAAGCCACATGAGATCCAGCAGCTGCTGAATAAGGGGGTGGGACTCCACTGCCCCTCCTCGCTCAAGGATGCTCAACAGGAAGGTCATGAGCACATCTTCCACCAGGTACACCTTGCACTGCAGACAGAGAGCTGGGTCAACATTCCTCCATGGCACAGTCACTTCGCAGCAACAGCTGGGGATTACTTTACCTTGCAAGAGCAGTAACAAGCACTACAGAACCTGGCAATGGGCAGGCAAAACTCACCATAAGAGGGGAGAAATAATTGAAGATGTGAGCTAATGTAATCAACACTGTGGGTTCTCCCTGCAGCTGCCACATGGATGTGTCTTTCTCCACCAGCTTCCCCTCCTGCAATGACAAACCCAGAAAAACACATGGCTTGGATCCAGCCCCATCCACCTGTACCACAACAACTGAAAGAACCACATTGCTCCTGCCTGGAGCAGCCACTGTTGTTGTCCCATGCCTGACTTCACTAAAAACCTTGAACATGGGAATTTAGAATGCCAAAGAAGCCAGGCCTACTCCTCTGGAAAGCTGTAGTGCAGTCCAGGTGTCACTATCAACCACACGCAGACACTTTGACAATGTTTTTCTAAGAAAAGGCTCAAGTTTACAGGATAATTTGTAAATGGGAACACCTACAGAGGAGGACAACTAGCAGAGCAGGCCTCCATTCAAGCCAAGATCATAGCATAAGGCATTCCCTATGCTTTGGGCATAAACACATCATCTCTCATCCTAGTGGAAAACTGTGTTTCCAGCAAACAGTGCCACAGCCTAAACAATCCTCAAGGCAGACCTGCCAGAATTTCATCACATTATTGAACATCAGAAAAAAAGCTTAGGATATGAACAAACTGATTTCAAGGGTGCAAAATCAAATCCAGCAGTTGTGACTCTGACAAACATCACTTCTTGAATACTGGCAACGAAACTTCATAGGACTGAGAACAACAAAGCCCAGTATGACTTAAACTAAGTCCTGGAACTATCAGGAAGCCCATTCTGCAAGCCAGAGAGCTCCAGGGACATGCACGCCCCATGCAAGCATTTAGACTCTTGGGTGTATGGAAACGTCTGAGCTGGCAGCATGTGCCAGGGAGAGCAGAACCACATTTCCCAGCATGGTGTCCCTCAGATCCACCCAGTGGTGCCAGCCTACCGTCACATCTATTCCCACATGGATCACATTCTTCAAGTAGCCCAACAGCTTCCGAGCCTTCAACAGGTCTGCCACAGGAGGATCTTGCAAGGGCCGGTAACCTTCCACTGGATAAGTAGGGAAGTGTTAAGGGAAAATGCAATCTGATCGTTTTGGGACTTCTTTTGTCTGTGCAAGGAAAAGTCTCTGTCTGCTCTATTTTGTACCCAGTCCCAGTTCAAACCACAGTGCCTTCTGCATGGATGATAAGCCACAAGCTCTTATCTCCACTTCCTCCATACTGCAAGCAGAAAGCATTTCACTTCTGCTTGGGGTGAAATATTTTTTTTTTATCAGAAAGACCAGCTGGAGCTCCCCACTACAGCCATCAACAGGCACAGCCAGGACTGCTCTGAGAGGAGCTCCAGGCTTCAGCATTCACACAGCCATAGGCAACAGTAATACCTTGTCAGAGGTCCCATAAGGCTGGGACGTAAAAGTGACCAAAAGGCTCAGCAGCAAAGCAGCATTAGGGTTTCCAAAACTACAGTGAGAATTTCACAGGATCTGAGTGTCTGGGAGCAGGCAGCCCCCAACTGTAGCAGCAGCTGCCGACTCAGAGCTGAAAGCAACTCTCATTTCAGAAACTTATGTTTGTGTCCTGGAGTTCTGCTTCAGCTAAGGAGGTATTTGGCTCTTCTCTCCCTGACTCAGCTCTGCACACAAGTGCTGACAGCAGAAAGTGAACTGCAGTCAGGTGTGTATATTCTACAGCCTCCAAAGATGGTCTCAGGACAGGCTCTTCTCCCTTCAGACCTCCTCTCCCCACACCTAAAGGATATCGGAGTGGACGGCTTCCGAAGTTAAAAGCAACAGACTCTTTGAAGGAGAGGCTGATGGCAGGGAAATAAGCCATTCCAGCACCCCTGGTGATGTTATCAAAGGCAGTTCCCAGAGATATGCCGTTCCTGAAAGAAGGAAAAGCCACAAGGTTTTAGTCTCAGCAGGAGGGGTCTGAGGTCAGCTGGGCAATACAGATATCAACTTGCCAACACAGACACACAGTCAGTCATGCCTCCTGTCATTCTTAACCTGGCACACATGCAAATGTCACAGCTCTGCTGAGTAACAGCCACGGGAAGCACAGGGGCATTCCCATTTTCATATGAGCACAGGAAGACACTGGAGTCTACACAACATGCAGAGCCCACTCAGCTTCCAGGGCAACCCAAATCTGAGAGACAATTAAAGCAGCAGGACATTTTAAAGCACAGGATTTTTTGGCCTCATCTATTTGATGTTGGTGGCAATCAAGGATAATGGTTTCAATCCACTCCTCCATAAAAGATGACATGAACCATCTAACAGTTCTTAACTGCAACTGACTTGTTGCAGGCCAAGGCCAGAGAACAATACTCATTGTGCATGGGAGCTGGAAACTGGAGATTTCACACCCTTTCCATAGCTCCTTGTGAATTTAGGGCAGCCAAGGTCTACACTGACCACAAAAGCAAACAATTAAAGCCAAGTGTGGCATTAAGCATCACAAGAGATGCCCTTCCCTCTAAAATCCTGGCAAACTTTACCAAGACTTTGTAGCTTGAACATCTTCCTGCCAAATGTTTTCAATGGAACTGAACTGAGACCCAACAACCTATTCAGATGGTTTCTGAACACAAGGCAGAAAAACAAAGGCCGGAACTACCAAGGAACATAAAGGCGAGAGAGCAGAAATAGGGCTCAGCAACCTGCTGAGCAGTGAGGAAAACTTTCTGTTACACACAGACATAAACAAAGCAGGGAATGGGGCTAAGATGCTTACAGGCAGAAAGCAATGGTGCCCTCATCAAGGTCTATCAGACAGCTGACGATGTCTCCTGCTGCCCAGGACTGCAGGAAAGGGAGAGAAGAGGTTAAACACGTATTTCCAGGATGTTCCCACATCACAAGACTGCAACCCAGCCAATCCCTTGTGATTCAGGGTTAAAGAAGAGAGAGTTCCTTCTCCCAGCAGCTCACAGCATTTTCAGGCACTTCTGGAAGCTGCACATAAAGCCCCTGACACGGATCTTTTTCCCCTCTGGCACTAGGAATGTATATTTATCCCAACAATGCACCATGCTCTGATGTACTACAGAGAACCAGAGCCTTCCAGGGACCAACAGCAGCACTAGGCTGGGAATCAGTCTGCTGGGGCTGCCAAACAAAGCACCCAGACAGCACGTCCAGCACCCCTAAAGTACAGAAAAATGCTGGCACACAGACTGAAGCAGAGAGGAAGGCTTGAGGGCACTTCACAAGGCCCAGCAGAATTCACTGAGCAGGAGTCACCTGCTTTCTCCTCCTTCCTCTCCATCCCATCCTGGGGGACAGCTACTCACTTTGCCATAGTTTGTGGTAGTCACGTTCCACTTGCGCACCCTGTTTCCATCATAGGCATAGGAATCTGGCGTGTCCCCAACGCCTTCCTGCACCAAAGTGTAAAAGAGGAGACTCAGACCAGACCAGGCATAGAAGATTCCTCTCATTGCAAGAGAACTGTTAAGGGGGAGACCAGTAGACAGGGAGGGCAGCTCACAGCACACATGCTCTGCCTGGGAAAAGTCCTCACTCCAGGAATGAATCCAGTGGCTTGTGATCTTCGGTTCAGAGAAATGCACCACTCCCTACTCATTTTTAGGTCAGAAGAAGTGTACTGGCATCTAACACTTCCCATTTCTATCAAAGCAGCCCCCCAGGGATGTCCATCACTTCCCCTCTCATATATTGCAGAGTGACAAGTTAGTGAAACTCTGCAGCTGACACCCCTTTCCA
Organism: Phylloscopus whistleri; assembly: GCA_017589585.1. Taxonomy (NCBI): domain Eukaryota; kingdom Metazoa; phylum Chordata; class Aves; order Passeriformes; family Phylloscopidae; genus Phylloscopus; species Phylloscopus whistleri. The sequence goes on along the minus strand of JADMLD010000682.1, from coordinate 3,988,045 downwards.
ACACCAAACATCCCACCCAGATGAAACAACACCCCACCCCCTCCTGGGCAAAAAAAAAAGCCCTGTAGCACCAGCTGCTGAAGCCCATCCCAAGGGACAGGCTGCCAGCACTGCAGACACACTTTTTAGGAAAGATACCAGCTGAAAGTCAATACATAGCAGTTCTATATGCAGCAAGAGCACAGCAACTACACCCAGCACAGGCTTTCACACTGTGCACCATTCTGTGGATGCACACCAGACAGCCTCATAAAGACCCTTAGAACAGCAGGCCTGGCATTTCGTGTGTATATGGCATTTCTGGTGTGAATGCCAGCAGGGCACAGCACCAATGCAATGCTCTACAGTGACTGAAAAAGCAGTGGAGGAGCATCCCCCAGAGTAGCTATACTACCTCCTGATTAAATCTGCAGTTGAGAGTACACCAGCCAATCTGCATGAGTCCCTGGGAAGAGATGAGCACCTCATAAATCCATTTCCCTGAAAGAAAATGAGATGCCACACAGTGAATTCTTGTCCTCTGCTCTGTTGTTAAGAGAAGTTGAACCTGACACTGCTCCCACAGAGACACATAAAGGAGGTTCAGGACATCCCCAGGATTCCCCTCCCACCCCCTTACTCTGGCATCACACAATCCCCCATCCTTCTCATTCCCTGGAAAAGTTCAGTGAATGAACTGGGGAACAGGGTGGTCAAGATCTGGAACATATTCAAGATTTCCTGAGCTCTCCAGTTGTCTTACTCCCCATACACTCCTCCCAGGGTCTTTTCTCAAAGCAGCACTAGTTTATCTCCTTACCTTTATACACACACGTTGTGGCCCTGATGGACCCAAAGTTACTGTGGCCAATCACCTGGAGCAACAAACAAAAGATATTTTAACGTCAGACAAAAAGAGAGGCTCGTTCAGTCCTTCCCATTCCCTCTGTCCTAGCACTCAAAACCAAAGCAAGATGGAGAGCTATTCAGAAGGACAGTATAGGGACTAGAAGGGACATCTTCCCCACCCCAGCATCTGTACTTGGAGTCAGCTGGCCCCAGGGAATCATTCAGGTCCCTCCCACAGCTCATCTGTACTTGATAAACCCCAGTGAAGCACCCAGCATGGCAGCAGTACAGGGCTAACACATTGACAGACAGCTTCCCAGTGAATTGGCACGAAATTGTACACAAAAGTGATTATGATATGGGAAAGATATATGAATGCTGGACAAGTTAGAACAAAACTATAAGGTGTCCAGACTAAAGGCCAAGACTGGCAGATAACATGCTGTCTAGAAACTGAACCATGCTAAATCCTGACTCTTGTCCTGAATCTGGGAAAAGACCATGAAGAGGAAATCAAAGTAGGAACAAGGAATTCACAGACAAGCCAGTCCAATCCATTCCGTAGGTCAATTCTAGGTACAGCCAAAGCAAACTACAGCAGGTGGTTAAAGGGAAAGGGGAGACCAGGGCAGCCTGATTTGTCAGAGGCTGAAAAGCAGGCATAGATTGAGGAGGGAATCGGCTGAAGAACAGGGGATGTGCTTGCTCAGTGAAGGAGTGAAAGGAGTGCAGAAATTACTGAAGTAGGAAAGGGTTAAATTCCAATGGGTTCTTTCAGTTGACTTTTTCCACAGGGAACATCAGCTAAGGAGCAAGCAGGTAATTAGTGGAAACAAAGGAGAAAGGAAAACCTCAGCTTTAGCCTCTTTCTAGCCTTTTAAGACCAGAAGGAAGGAAGAGGCAGTCTGCTGCAGGGAGGGACAAAGCTGGCTGCTTAGCCAAGTGAGCCCCCGGGCCAGGGTAACCCTTTCACTTCCTCACAGCCCCACTCAGACCTTGCTGAGACTTAGTGGTACTGCTAGACTTTTTCCCAGGAGAGCTCATTTCCTCCAGGATCCTGCAGCTTTCAGGGCAGACTCCATTTACACACACTACAAAGCCACTAACAGGAATCTGCTACAAAGAACAAACCAAGAAGCCCCAAGTGCTTTTAGTCCCACAAAACCATTTTCTGCTGTGTCCAGCAACACACTCACCCCAAGTAAGTCATCATCGACCAGCAGGAGCCCCTCAAAGCCGCTGGTGTGGTCCAACACCACAGTGGAGGGACCGAGCCGGCCCTCTGCTACTTGATCTGAAACAAGAGTCGCAGAAAACCTGCTGGGGAGAGCTGTGCACGATTTAACAGCTGGGTGCTTCCAGCCAGGCTGCGACAGCACCTGGATTCTGCTACAGGGGGTGAAGATTAAGATAGTGTTGCCTATGCTAGACCCTGAGAACCTCAGAAAAGGAGAGAGATTTAAAAGAAAGTCTTCACAGCAACTCAGCTATGCAGCATTCAGGACACATTAAATTTTCCACATTACGTTTTTTTTCTGAAAATTTTACTTTGACAAAATTCAAAGGCTAAACTCTGTGACAAATGTTTGGCCAACATGTCACACTTCGATTGCAGCCAGCAAGAAAAGTTCGCCTTTCTAGGAGAGGAGCTAGGTTGTATCTTGCCACATCCTGATTAATTCAGAGAAACGATGCTAGTAAGAACACAGGGTACAGTCTGAGGCCCAAAGTGAATATCTGCAATGTAAAAATTGTCAACAAGCCTCTGCATCTCCCACTGACAACAGCACTGCACACTCCTGGTCAAAGCAATGGCTCTGCATATCATTGTCAGTAAAATATCACAAACATTTGCCCCCACACTGCTTTTCCAGACATTTTAGCCTGGAAATATGCCTCCGTCTGCAAACAAACCTGCTGCAGGGCTGGCTGATGAGCCCCTCACAGGCAGGATTTAAAGGCACAATAAATTAGAGCACAGGGAGGCAGAACAGCGCTCACTCAGGGAAATGCCTTTCATGATACAACTTGTCCTTCCCAATTAAGCAGCACAAGCAAGAAGCACAAATTGGACAGGCAGTATCTCCTACCTCTGCTGTCTTCAGAGCCATTCTCCTCTGCCAGCAATCGTTCAAGGTGCTCCTGCAGGTTCTGGAACGTCAGGTGCTTCCTAGGGAATAAACACACAGAAGCTCTTAAAAAAACTTTGTCTCCAGTTTCTCAAGAGTTGCAGCCCAGACACAAATCCTGTGCTGAGACATAAACCACGAAGTTCTGTCGATCTGTTTCCTGTCATGAATCTAAGGAATTTGTTGCCCATCATGTCAGGGCAATGAATGAAGAAAGGACCAAATACAGCACAAACAAGCCAAAGTTAACAAAGGATCTTAGTCTTCAGTCTGCTCAGAAGTGTTTTGAGGCAGTAAGAAAACCGTGGTACAAGGCAGCAAGGAACCAGCTGTACTACCAATAACTGTGGACATGACTTTGCTGCAGTCAGCATCATACAAACATGGCCTAAGTCAGGATTCATTTTTCCCCCAAGGTATTTGCAATACAAAAGAAAAGAGAGGACCACAGCAGCAGCTGTAGCAGTTCAGACAAAGGTCAGGCTAGTCCAGTATCTTCTCTCTGCGAAAACAGCTAAAACCATTTTGTTTTCAAACTGAAAATTCTCCCATGCACCCCCTTTGGGTCACTGTTCTAGAGAACTTACTGCCCTTCCTTGGTTCTCTCCTTTCAAGGATAGTTTACTTAGCTGATCCTTGCACAAAAATCTCCTTTTACTGTGAGAACCACTAGTTGTTCCTATCCCTGTTTCCCATTTCCAAAGCCATCTGGGAAACAACTTCTCACTTCTCCAGGACTAGGGATTTCCCTAAGACTGGTGAGAGACATCGTGAAAGCCTGATGGATGTGAAGATGCACAGAAGTGAAATCAAAGAATCATTTTTCGTTGGCTTGAGAAGGGTGGCTTCAGCAAAGCTGCTTAATCAGCACTGGCATGGAGGAGGAGTCCAGGGAAGGAGAGTGGAAGAGCATGAGGCAGGCAGAGAGATGTCTGCAGTGAGCTCCTTTATGAACAATTCAGGCCTCTGAAGGCAAGATGTCATACCATAAAAGTTGCTCTCATATGGCAAATGTTATTTCCAATACCTCTTTGACTGCTACTGGGCTTTCTACCAAGTAGCCACGTCCAGGGAAAAAGGATGGAAGGCAGGAAAAAAAGAGAGAGACCAGTCCAACAAACTATCAGTTCTGTGCATTCAAGTCATTAATCACCAGACAAAGAAATCAGAAATGCTGAAAACCAAAATGCTCAGGCAGATGGACTGCTCCAAGGTTTGCTGGCAGGAGAGCTTGTGGTAAAGTAACATGACCCACTTTGCTTCCCCCGCACCATCACTCAGGCTCACCAAGAGCCACAGGGCCAAGAACTATTTATAGCAGCTCTGAGCTCATGTTGGAGCTGGCAGCCCTAAGTATAGCCCGTGGAATGTGACCCCAGCCATGCTGCAGCACTGCCAACCAGCAGGAGCCACAGGCCTGCCTCTCACTGCCACACTCCTACCTGCCCTGAACCTGTCTGACTTGCCTCTGGCAAAAGTCAGGCAAGAGGAATTCTTGTCATCCAACACTACAAGTTTCTGGGATAAAAGATGAAGGAGAACTGAAAATAAATAGAATAAAAGCAGTCACTAAACAGGAATTTTGTGTTTCTGATCCTTTGGTGACTCCTAATAAAACTACCAACAGTTCCACAGCCTGAAAAATGTGTGGTATTGCATGGATCAGTAACAACCTTGTCTTTAGGTTACAGGGCACTTACAACCTATTTTTAATTCCTGCGCCTGAAACCTGTGCATTTTGCATTTACAAGCAAAGGGGGAACAGGAACAATCAGGTGAATGCCTACTTATTTCAAAAATACTGCCTACTTGATGTTGTAGATGTGAGGAAGGACTCTTTCTTGCTGAAAAATCCCAAGCCCTGCAGTTTGAAAAAGCCATTAGAAGAGCAGACATCAGAGTTGTTTCTGTACCATGGAGCTGCTGTGCTTTTAACAAAGATCACTGTGTGGTACTCCAAGATCCTTCCTTTCAGGCAGTGCTGTTTATCTGGAGGTGGCATCGCTTGCCACCTGGGCAGTGAGAAGTTTGATACCTGTAAGCAGCTGCAGGCTGGTTCCCATCAGCACTGGTAAAGATTCGATGCAGATAATCATTCAGCAGCCTGCTGTTCACGATCCCTTGGGAAAAACAGAAAGGAAATAACCTTAGAGAGTCCAGAGTAAACTCAAACATGAATTTCATGTAAAAGCAAGAAACTAGTAACTATGGGTAAATTATGTACATGTTTGCTGATCAACACAGTGGAAAATGCATCTTCAAGCAGTCATTCATCACCTTACTGTCCTCACCAGCAGAACCAGAGTCCAGCATTATTGGGTGCCATCTCCCCAAAAAAGGCTCTTTCCAATTTGAGCTGCTCTGCCATAGCAACCAGAAGCCTATAAATCGCTCCACACAGGTGGAAGTGCATCCTCAAGAATCCTGCTGTGCTATTTCCTGATAAAGTAACTCCAAAAGCTGAAAGTAGGAATCCATTTTTATTAAAAAAAAACTTAACACTACTGCAATTCCTGATGTCCTACTCATATTCAGGATGTCTCTTAACCGCATAAAAGATGCTGAGATGGAAAGGCTGCAGGTGCACTTCACCTCGTGTAACCCTCCTTAATGATGTGTGCCTCACCTTCACTAAACAACCCTTGGTGTCACACTGATGCAGCATTCCTCGTTTCTGAGTGCAACAGTGCCCTCAAATGCCAGATTTGTGGTCTCATAAGCACACTTGTGCTGGATTGGTGATGCCAAGAAAAAAAAAAACAACAGACTGCCTGGCAGGTAGCAGCATTTCCCAGAAAAGGATTAATTTGAGAATTTGATAAGCTGTTCATCCTGGAAGGAGAACTCCCTAAATCAGATGAGTCTCAAATCAGATGGCGGGCAGGCAACAAAACATTCTCCAGCCTTATGAGGCAGTGCTGTGTGCCAAAGAAAAGGCTCTGTGAAATGAGTTTCTGGAGTCATTAGTCCTGCAGGAACGTCCCATCCAAAATCTCATCTCACTTTGAGGATTTACTCAGTGTCAGCCCCCCTACACCTCACACTACCAAGGTAACTGCAACTGGAAGCCAGCTGATCTCAAGGCAAGGGATGCTCCCTGGATCCACAGTGCTGTTTTCACAAGGCATGTACAGGCCCCTACCTGTGACCTTGGACTTCTCTGGCTCAGTGGTCAGCCTGTAATTCTTCCTCGAGAAAGCAGTCCCAGCACCTCTTGACGTCATTCTTCACAGGCACCACTCCCAGAGCAGACATAAGATGGGCAGATGCCTAGAACAAAACCTGCTGGGGAGGATGCTGCCTTTAGACTTCTCCTGTTCTTGGAGGTTGGTTTACCTGAATTAAACAACAGGGATAAGCCAAAAAATAGCCACGGTCCTTGCATGTCCTAATGACATCACACAAGAGCCCCAAACCAGCTAACTGCTGACCCTACTCTCAGTCCCACTGTTGTCCAACAGCTCAAAACCTTCCCAGAGCAGACGTGCCATTAAGCCACACTCCAGACATCCACACAAACCCCACTCCAAACAAAGGCACAGGCATAACCAAGCCAGAAACACAGGCAACCTTCACACCAAGCCTGGGCCAGAAGCACTGAGCCAGCACCACTGCCAAGCACTGCTGAAACTGCCAATGGCCCTGCACGGCTGCTCGTGTCCTGACAAACACTTCTGCCTTTCTCTCCCATTCTGTATTCTCTGGACAGCAACATGTGCCTGGTTAATCTTCTGTTCAACAGGTGTTTAGATTATTCCACTACCCAAAACAAAGAGAGAGGAAGAAGGAATGAGACAAATGCAGATGGACTGGACTACAATAGCATATCACTGACTACAATGCCAAAGACCCAGCTGTCAGAGTCACGGGGACAAAAGCAGACACAGGTAATATACAATAGTGTTTACAAAATCTACCACCAGACTACAGATTCAGGAGCCTTCCTAGTGTCACTAGAATGCTATCAGAGCTGACATGTGCCAGGACAAAAAGAATACATTCAAGCGGCTAGCTCCATCCAGCTTCCAAATGTTAGGTTATACCCCTCTCCTGCTTCCAACTGCCCCAACAGCCAACCCTCACTGCAAGACTCTCCCTGGGCACCCATCTGTCAAAGCACTTTGTCACACACAGCAACAGGAAGATGCAACAGGAGCAAAGGCTGCAGGAATTAAATACTTGTTGGCCATCTCACGCAGAGCAGAAACTAAGGTGAACCCAAGAAAAGTTAGTGGCTCCAGAAAAAGAGTGCCAAGTAACACAAGCGCCACACCAACTCCAAATCACCTGAGCTTCAGCTAGATTTGGGAAAGGGTTTCCTAAAGCCCCTTTCCTCAGGACCACCCCAGGACCCTGCAGTGGAGCAATGCTGCCTGGCCTCCCTCCTGCAGCACTGCTGAGCAAAATAGCGGGAACAAAGCAAAAACCAGCCTGGATCAAAGGTCCTGAATGATGTGTCAGGAACTGAAAACAAGAGATAAAACAATAAAGAGAAACACATCGTTTACTACCAAAGCAGAGCAGACAGCACAATGTGTACTACCCTAAAAGTACTAGACACATGACATGATTTCACCTCTGTCAGGACAAGTTAAAAACACCCGAGGGCAGTCAGGAGTGCCCACGGCTCTCCTAAAAGGCAGTCACTCTGGTAACCAGCGCTGAATGCCCAAAGCAGAGCATGCAGCACCGCCACACTGGCACCATGTGAGATGCAGTGCTGGCACTGCTGCAGTGCCAGGGTGTTTGCTCAGTTGGAGCAGGCGTTGCTTTCAACAGGTCTGAGAAAGGGCAGAGCAGGGGAACACACATCTGCCCCGTGTGATTCACAGAAGCAAAGATGCCCTGCTCTGAGCCTGGCCCCAGGCTGAAATCCCTTCTCCTGGCAAAAGCAAGCAGCTTCCAGCAGCAGGGCAGAATACACAACACAGGAGATCTGAAGTGGGGGCGACTGGAGGCAGGCGAGGAGGCTGAGAAGCCAGGCCGTCCAACACAACTTTGGCAGCTGCCGGCCAAGCCCTGAGACTCGCAGCAGGCAAAGGGAAACAGCACAGCCTGACACGGATCACAAAACTGCTCAGCCTTCATCCCAGCCGTGGGTCCCCGTGGCACCCCAACCTGCCGGCACCCCCAACCCACAACCCACAACCACCAGGCAGCACTGCCGTGCTCACACCCCGGAACCGGCCCCAAAGCCGGGCTCACCCCGCAGCCGAGGCGGGCAGCATGCCCCGAGCCCAGCGAAGCCCCATAACCCAGAGACACCCCCTAAACCGGGCGGCACTCCCTGCAGCCACAGACACCCCCAAACCCGGAAGGACCCTCCATGCCCACAAACACCCCAAACCCGAGAACCCCCTACACCTGCCTACAACCCGTGAGGCGCGGCAGCCGCCCCCCGATCGGACGCCTCCCGCATAGCCGGACGATACTCCCCGAGCTGGCCGTGCCCCGAGCCCCCCCGCGGCCCCCGGGGGAGCCCCCGCGCTGCCGGGACCGGGCCCCGCGGCCGCCGCACTCACCGCCGGCCCGGCCGCGCCGCCGCCGCCGCCGCCGCTACGGCGACCCGCGAGGGCCATGGCGGGCGGGCGGGACGCGTTGCCGGGAGACCGGAGGGACTCTCTCCGCGCTCCGTAGGGCCGGGCCGCGGTGCCCTGCCCCGGGGAAGGACGGGGGGCAGAAACCCCGCGGTGCCTGTATGAACTTCTCTCGAAGAAACAGAGCAGGGTCGGGGCCGCCGAGACGCGAAGCTCTCGACCGTGGAGCTCGGCAAGCGGCCAAGGCCAGCCCGCACGAGGGAGGCCAGGGTAGGTGCTGCCGACCCCCAGGGAGACAACAACCCTCTGGCCCAGACCCTGAACGCCGCCCTTAGAGAGAGAGGAGGAGGAAGAAGTCGACACTTGAGCGTGGAGCCTCTCAGTGCACTTTATTGTGCCTGTGGAGTGGGATCAGGGCCAGTACTGGGGGACGGTCCACAGCAGGTCCTGTGACGGTGTCCAGGCTGGCTGTGGGGATTCTGGGTCCAACATTGCAAATGGGAGCACTCTTGGATCCACATGGGAGCATGGACTGGAGCATCTGACACTTTCAAGATAGAAACATAGAGTCACAGAATGATTTGGGCTGTAAGGAACCTGAGAAGTGATCTAATTGCACCTCCCTGCCATGGGCAGGGACACCTCCCTTGAGACCGGTTGCTCCAAGCCCCATCCAGTCTGGCCTTGAACACTTCCAGGGATGGGGCAGCCACAGCTTCTCTGGGCAGCCTGTACCAGGGCCTCAGCACCCCCACAGCTCGCTGGCACCCAACTCCAGCAGCCCCAGCACCACCAGCCAGCTACCATCAGGGTCCTCTTGTGTCTCCCCAGATCCAGAAAATGTCAGATGCTCCAGCACCCCTGGGCCCGTGTGGATCCAAGACTGCTCCAGCCTGCAGTGTTGGGCTCAGAATCCCCTCAGCCAGCCCAGATGGCACTGCAGGACCTACCATGCACCGTCCCCCAGTGCTGGCCCTGACCTCACTTCACCGGCACAATATAATGCATTGGGAGGCTCTCTCAGGCCTAACAAAAATATATGGCCACAGGACCATTATACTGGGCCACTGGGAACAAAATGTTCTATATCCTGAAGTTTGACCTTGTGCAGCTTCTCCTTGGTATGTAAACCCAGGCCTCTTACAGCAGACTCATTGAAATGTAAAGGTTTCTGCCTGAGAAACAGTAACTTTGCATTCTTTCGCTCTCCTAAGGTATGGGGAAATCACAACACCACACAATTCAGCCACTCTTTCCATCTTAACACCAGACACTGGGGCACAGCAGAGCTGTAGACTTGCTAAACAATTTACTTCTGGAAAGCAACAGGATTTCTCCACTTCTGTCTCTGTTTACTTGTCTGCAAATCTAAACAATCTACTTGATACCATTCTTGGGCTCACATACAACCTTCAAGTCAGGTATGGAAAACAATCCAGAATTCACACATGCATTTGGTTATAACATTAGTGGAGCTCAAGAAATAGCATTTTCCTAGAAACCACCTTGGGAAAGCTCTTGAACTTGGGAGATCTTCCTCCTAGTCAAAAGTCTGGACCTACCCAAGACTTTGGCATACACTGCACCTGTTATCTAACACATGGTCAAGAAACTGCCCTGGCTCTTCAACTGGATCCAAACTGAAGAATTTACCTGAAATAAACAAGGGATTCTGTGTGGAAGAGGCCTGCAGCAGTCTCTGGATTGCTGACCATTTACCTCTGCTAATGCTCTCAAGTAATTTCTTAACACACCTGAGCTTCCTCTTCTGTGAGGGAGAGATTTTGCAATATGCTAGGAAGCAGGTAGGGTAGGGGAGTCTGAAACCTCTCCATGAGACACCTTCTGGAAGACCTGTGAGGAAGTCTTGTGAAGGAAAAAAACCAAACAAACAACCAGAGGGAAATATAGAGCAGAGGCCGTTTACCCTCAGAAACTTATTCGGCAGCCAAGGGGCTGCTTCGTCAATCCTGGCATTCTTTAGCAACAGTGCTGCAACAAGGGTTTTGATCCAGAGGCAGGAGCAGTCCCCAGGGGAAGGCAGACCAGGCTGTGGGCTCAGGAGGAGTGCCTAGGCAGCAGGAATGTTTCCTCAGCCAGCATCAGAGTCCACTACTGAACCTGCCCGGACAACAACCAGACAATGTCTCGTGCAACCAGAATAGGGAAAAGGAATATGAAATCCAGCCTTGAAGAATTCAGGTCTGAAATGCAATTCAGAATCAGGACAGAAACCTGAACTGCCCAGAAGTCCTACAATACTAGCTGTGTGACACTGCTGGGAGTGGCTGCTTCCTTCAGCTCCTGCCCTTAGAGTGTCCCCAGCAATCCCATTTAACCAGCCGCCTTCCAAGCCACACTCTGGTGCTTGGGATTTTCTCACCAGCCTTTCTGGTGTTTTGCTTGGCCTTCTAAGGCCAGGGCATGACATAACTCCATTAGCTAGATGCTGACATAAGTGATGCATTCAGGGAACAAGAACCTTGCCAAGCTTGGATGTGGCACTTGGTGCCATGGTCTGGTTGACGTGGTGGTCAGTCACAGGTTGGACTCGATGATCCTCAGAGGTCTTTTCCAACCTAAATGATTCTGTGATATTGCGATGAGGTGGCCCCTCAGGCGGAAAGAAGCCTTCAGCTGGTATTGCAGCAACGGCGTTGGGGAACGGGAGCCGGAGCCGCAGCCGGGTTACAGGGATGGTGGAGTGAGGAACGGGGAACTGGGGTCGGGTGTCAGGGACCGCCTCAGCGCTCTCCCGCGCCGGGACCGCCCCGCCCTCTCTCTCTCTCTGCCGCTTTCCGCCCCTCCGTGCGCACCCCGGGGCGCGGCCGCCCTCAGGCGCTGCTTTTGCCTGCTCCCCTTCGTCCTGCTGCCGGCAGCCGGTGAGCGCGGGGAGGGGAAAGGTGCGGGAGCGGCGAGCGGGGGGGCCCCGGCGGTCAGGGAGGCTGGGGGGTTCCGGCGTCGCTTTGGGAGGCGGCGATCACAACCCCCGGGCAGGCCCGGCCGAAACCCCGGCGTGGGGGGAGGCCCAGGCTGCGAGCTCAGCCCCCTCAGCTCAGCCCCGTGCCGGGGCGGGGGCTGAGGAACGCGTGGTTTGCGGGGCTGTGGGACCTTGGTTTGCGGGTCTGAGGAACCGTGGTGTTGGGGCTGAGGAACGCGTGGTTTGCGGGGCTGTGGGACCGTGGTGTTGGGGCTGAGGAACCGTGGTGTTGGGGCTGAGGAACGCGTGGTTTGCGGGGCTGAGGAACGCGTGGTTTGCGGGGCTGAGGAATCTTGGTTTGCGGGGCTGTGGGACCTTGGTTTGCGGGTCTGAGGAACGCGAGCTTTTGGAGGCACGTGGTCCCGGCGGCGGGAGCTGCCCACACAGAAAACCGAGGTACACAGCGGGTTTGGCGCGGATTTGGATTCGCCGAGGGAAAAGTTCTGATGAGGGAAAACCTCTCCCGAAGTAGGGTGAGTTTGTGTTGAGCGGTGGTGTCGGCCAGCAGTGGCTGCGGGACCCCCGCCTAGTCCCACTACGGGCTGCTGGTAACTAAGGTGAGGCAATGGTGTACTAAAGTGGCTGCCCGTCATTCTTGAAGCATGCCATTAAAAACCTTCACTTTTTCACCCCCGACACAGTAAATTCTATCCTTTTACTGGAAGATAATAGAAACACTGAGGTGTTCGATGATGATATCATATAAACAGCACCACTTATGTAAGCTTTTTTGGTAATTGAATTCATCCATTAAATGCTATTATTGATAATTGTTTGGGGTTTTTTTCAGCAGCCCTATCTGTTGCTATTTTGTTATTGTTCTTAGAAGGATGGACCATGTGGTCTTCCCCAGCTTTGATGTATGGTTAGAAAGGGTGGATGTAATCACATAATTTAGCTGGTGAGGTCTCAGAGAAGGGGAAGCATTCTTTATATTTTGTATATCAGTGGTGTCACTTGATCAGAGAGATTAAATTTTGCACAAACCTGTGCAGGAAAGTTGCTTGTGACATGCAAGAAGACATTTGACTTGGTCAGAGTAATCCAGAATCACAGTTTGTTTGGGGGCTGAGCTGAAATCAGTGTGGCTGAAATGGTCAGAGTTTTATCTGTAAGTACTTCAAGATACGAGCACCAGAAAAAGGGTTCTTTAACCTGACTCACCATGAAGATGCTATAGCTGTAATTGTATGCAAGCTGCTCTTGCATAAATAGGGGTGGAACTTTGTACTTACTGCAGTGTTTGAGGACTGGGTGGGAAGAGTTTGGCAGCTCTGCTCTCCAGATGGAACTTGGTCGGTCTGTTAAAGGTTTTTTGTGGTACTGATGGTGTGAAATCATCACGCTGATGCCCTGCAGGATAGGAGGATCCCCTCAGTAACTGGATTGTGTTGAGTTGGGTGTGGACTGTACCTGTTCTCAAGTGATTCAAATAATTAGCCCATCAGAAGACCAGCTGGGTAAAAAGGTGCCATCAGGTGATCAGCTGATAAGCTGGAGAATTCAGTCAGTTGAGGAAGAGTCTCATGGATACCACAGCTTTTAGAAGAAAAGGGGAACAAAGTAGAGGCACCAAATTCTTCTCCTTTGGTGTGCTCAGCCCTCGCTGACTCAGCTCAGCCACCTTCGAACTTTGAAAAGCCTTTGGTTTTCCTTGTTTATTTATTGTGCTGCAGTAGTACAATTGTGAGATGAAGGGAGGAATTTTGTTGGTTTGCCTTGCTGTGTAATTTCACAAGGTATTTTGGAATTGGTTTAGCTACCTGTCATTTCCTCATCATGGATAGAGGAAGGAGGGAGGAGTGAGGTGGCATTAGGTGTCTGCAGAGGAAAAATTTGATTGATTGTGTGTAAGCATTTGTAAAGCTGTAAAAAGTACTGTGCTATGGGTACACAAGTTCCTTTTTGTTTCTCTTTAATGAACCTCCATGTTTACACCCTTAGAAGATTTTATTTTTCTTTTTATGGGTTGGCTGTGATGCATAAGTATTTTCAGCCTTTTATGTAGTTTCCATATATTTGTAACTTTGTAGACTGTTAATACAAAGTTACAACTTCTAGTACTTTTCCTGTCTTCCCCCATAGTTTACCAAACCCTTACTAATACATTCTTGGAATTCTGTTTAGTCTTATCTCTAGTATAGCAAGGACACTTTGTTTTGCACCTTACATTGCAGACACAGTAAAGTGTAGGGCTAAAAAAGATTGGGGGGGTCTCCAATGGGGCAGAACCTGGGGAGAATTACCTAACCAACTGCTCTTCTTACTGGACAATATTTGATAGATATACTAATCAACCTTATAAAAATTGCAGAAATACTGTATCGTGTGTGCATGTCACCATGTTGTACACTTTTAAGGCTTTCAATTAAAGACTTGCATTTATATTACCATTTTAACACTGTTTGGAAAGGTTTTGAGTTTTATTCCAGGCAACAGCTGAATTATTCAAGTACTTCCTGAGTACTGCCAGGGAGTGAAGACTGAATTTTCACATGTTAAAGTCTGTTTAAATATTGTCTTTACCTCTTCCTGTTTGCTTTCTCTGAAACACCTGAAGGACTTTGAGTTTTTTGGATGGAGTGTAGCTTAGGAGCAAGATACCAGGGTATGTCTTGTTTACATGATATGTGGTAGGAAGGAAAATGAAGAAGAGAAACCAGCTGGCTGCAACATTTATCACTGAAAAATGAAGTGATACCCTTCTTGGGAAATGATCTTTGCTTAAGCTTTGCGAAGTATTTTTATGTGGCAATGAAAAGCTTTTACTACGCCATTCTTATGGTGCAGTTACCCAGGCTTGGGAGGGCAAAGACAGAGAAAACAGCCACTCCCTTAAGGAATGTGTCAGCCCAATGCAGTTCTGAAAAGTGTGGGATGTTCCCCGAGGGAGCCATCCTGGCACATGAACATCCCCATTGCACTACCACTGTAGCTGCACCATGGTGGTGCTTGCAGTGGGAATGCTACCTGACTGATTTTAGTTCTAAGAATGTGTTGTATGACACCTCTGTTTTCTGCAATGGATTATCAGGATTAGGATTTTCTGTGAAGTAAACAAAGCAACAGATAGAAACAACCAAGCCACATGAAAACCCAAACCTACAGTTAATGTGGTGGTGTTGTGTCTTTTCTATCAAGTCAAATCTCTAGGAAAATTTAACATTTTCTTCTAACTGATCTTAGGGCTTTTTTGGTATTTTTAACCTTTCTGACAACTCATGTTGCTCTTGGAGTCTTTACAGTAATTTGGTAGCTACTATCAGATATAGTGAAGAGAGTATCACCAGCATTTTGTATTTTCATGCAGTTTAGTGCTTATGTCTGTGTGAACATTTGGATAGAGGTGCTTGATGAAAATGAGATACTTCTGTGTGTGAGGAGTATTTGCCTTTGCTATACACTAAAGGAAATACTTGGTTTGTAAGACCTGACCCAAATACTTTCAGCGTATTTAAATGTTAACTTAGGTGATCTGGTTGGTATGAGAAAAAGACTTTGTATGATTATTTCTTTACTTACTATTGGTTTGTAACTCTTTTTGGTTTTGGGTGAGGATTGTCAGGCACATACCGGTTATTTTGGCAAAGTACAACTTGCACAATCCTGTCCTGATTTCTGCTGTGGATGTTGTCTGGATTGATATTGCTGCTCTAATGTATTCCTAAAATTTGATGAACAAAAATTCCAGTGCAATCAGCTTAATGAAAGGTGTGAGGCAAACTGAATGTATACAACACAATACAATTCTGTCATCAAAAACACACTGTTTAATGGTTAAATCTTCCTAAAGGATCTTTCTCCTCCATATCTATCAGGCTCTATCAAGGATCAACATTAATGCTTGTTATTTACCTGTAAAATGGGAACAATGAGCTGGATAAATTAATGCATGAAATGATGTGTGTCTTCTTGATCATTTTCAAATACTTGCGTTCTGTTTAATTTTTCTCAGGATGCCTGACCTAGAAGACCCTGTGGAAGATTTAAAGAGGATCAGCCAGAAAATGAGGGAACTCAGTGCATCGCTGTCCAACAACTGGTTGGGATGAAGCTTTAATATGCTTTTTTTTTTACCTTGGTGGGAGGGCTTCAAGACCTGATATAATATGCATTGATGTTTGTTAAAATGATTGTTGTTTTCACTATATCATGTGGAAAGTCCTTGTTATTGAAAGCTTAACTTCACACTTTAGAATGCTCCAGGACACCAGATAGGTACCACTAGTACCTGCTCCAGATGGAGAATGTTGCCAAGTGAAAGGCATCCCAAAGGAGCAGAGAGGACACACTCTAAAACCACCTACTGTGGCGTTCTGACTGTAGTCACAGAGAGATAATGTGGAAAATTGCCAGGCTTGCTTTGGAAAATCAATGAGGGAGGCTGGCTGAGCGCAAACTTGAGCTGAGCCACTTGCTTATCTTGCACCTGGCATAGGCAGGGCTTAACCACTGAAGGATGTCTGGGGTGAAACACTGGCCTGAGCTTGATGTTGTCTCTGTGAAGCACAGAAGAGCACCCACATCTCTGCAGGGAAAGGGAGCATTACTCCCCTTTACCCAGGCATAGGGGGCCTTGTTCCAAGGACAAATCTGGTCCTTGGAAGCTGTGATGGTGTGCAGTTGTAGTGTGGGAGCAAAGACTGTCAGATATCCTTTAGCCAGGTGGAGGAGAGAATGACACTGAAACATCACACTTCTGTTCTGCCTTTGGTTCAGTTTGACTGAAAGTAACAGAAACCCTCATAAAATTGATATTTGGTTTTCTTCATGTAGAGGATGAGAATATCACCCCACTTGGTGGACAAATTACTGTGCTTGCTCTTCTCCTCCCCAAAGCAGGGATGCCTGTTTCAGAGTATTACCTGGGTGAAACTAAGCTTAATTAATGGTGAAGGTGAGCTTAGTAAAAAGCTAAATTTCTTGATTTTTGTTGTTAATCACTGACTAATTTTAGTTACTTAGGGCTAATGCAGTAAATGCATTTATCCACAGCTGCTCCAAATCTATGTATGGTCTATTTGTTTTTGGATTTTGCCAAACTGCCTTGGAACGGTGCTGTCAGGCAATTGTCAAATCCATAGTTTTAGTACCACAGGCAACAAAAACAAGCTCTCTTTTTAGTGTACATTACCTTTCATAAACACTTGAAACTTAGCTAGGTAACTTTAATAAGTCATAAATTCAATTTTTTGAGATGAATTCTCTTGTTACAGGATCTCTGACTCAGACATTTTTCAGGAACCTGATGATTTCTTCGATTCTTCTGGCCCCAGGTAAGCCATGCAAGCTTTTAAAATGGGATTTGTGTAGAGGTTCTTCGTTGTGTAATCAGGACATGTGGACTTGGCAGTGCTGGGTTAACAGTTGGACTCAGTGATCTTAAAGGTCTTTTCCAGCCTAATCAATTCCATAATTCTGTGCTGCTAGAATACAAAAATAGAAATACTTATTTGTATGTTAAGAGTGTGGAGCACTCAAAATCTGTGTATGTGTTGGAAGGAGAGTCATGAGGAAGAGGCTGGATATTGCTATTTAGACCATTAACAGTCTCTGTATATAATAATCTGTATCCTCCCTGCTGAACAGCAGGTTGAAGAATTAGCACAGAACAGTTGGTGTTAGAAAGGACCTCTGAAGATCCAGTCCAACCCCCCCTGCCAAGGCAGGGTCACCTGGAACAGGAATGTGGCCAGATGTGACTTGAATGTCTCCAGAGGGGAGACCCCACGCACTCCCTGGGCAGCCTCTTCCAGTGCTCTGCCATTCTTAAAGAACAAAGCTCTTCCTCATGATGAGGTGGAACATCCTCCGTTTTGGTTTATGGCCATTACTCTGTGCTTTGTACTCTTAGAAAATCCATAGTGGCTCTGGAAGAAAATCTGCTTTTGTTTGAAGTATCTCCTTGGTGTTCTAGCACGTTCTGCAGTTATTTTTTATCAATATTTCTCCATGTGTTTCAATCTTGGGAAGAAGTTAATTCCTTTAAGCCTATATTGGTGATGACAGGAGTCCTGCTGTAAAAATGTGTCAGCTTTTCACGGTGCAGAGGATGATGAAGAGAGGGGCAGGGATTAATCACAGAATGTTACAGGGTTGTAATGGACGTTAATGATGATCTGCTCCCAGCCTCCCCCTGCCATGGCCAGGGACAGGTCCCACTTACTGAAAGTCCGTCCAGCCTGGCCTTGAACACTGCCACAGCTTCCACTGGCAACCTGTTCTAGTGCATCATCACCCTCACAGTAAAAACTTTCTTCCTAATATCCAACCTAAATTTTCCCTCTTTCAGTTTGTACCCATTACTCCCCGTCCTGTCACTCCAGTTCTTGACAAAGAGCCCCTCTCTGGTTCCCTGGAGCCCCTTCAGACACTGGAAATTGCTTCTCACACAACCTTCTCTTCTCCGGGCTGAACAGCCCCAACTCTCCCAGCCTGTCTCCTTAGGGGAGGTGCTCCAGCCCTCTTATCAACATCGTGGCTTCCCCTGGACTCGCTCCACCACTTCCGTGTCCTTCCCACGCCGGGGACTCCCGAGCTGCGCTCGGTGACGCTGAGCGCTGGCCGATGGATGTCTCTGCGTAGCTCTGGGCGATCGCGGGCGCGGCGCCGGGGCTCCCCTTTAAGGGGCGGTGCCGTGACGTGAGCGGGGCCGGGCGGCGGGCGCGGGGCGAGCGGCGGCGGCGGCGAGCATGGGGTAAGCGGCGGGGCTCCGGGGGCTGGGGACGGGACCCCGACAGCCGCAGGGGGAGCCCGCCCGGCCTTCCCGGTACCTCCGGCGGAGCGGGCTCAGTACCGGCTGCGAGCGGGGCCGTGCGAGCGGCGTCGCCCCCGGGCGCGGTGGGCGGGGGTCGGGGCCGTGCGCCCTCCCCGGCACAGCCGGGCGGAGCCCCCGCGCTGTGTAAATCCATCTTTTCCTGCGGGGGAGGAAGGAGCCGCGCTAAAGGCAATAGGCGCTGCCGTGGTGGTGTGAAGGGGGTACGTGGATGTCTTGGAGCCTCGGTCTCTTCCACAAGGAGGAGGATTTGATGTAGCAAACATTTTGGAGGAGGCATGCCCCTTCTCAGCTAGGCTGATATTCTGTCTTCAGATGCGTGGTTCCAGTACAGCAGGCATGAGCCTTATCTTGAAGTCAGGGCTTGCTCTTTGTAAATGACAGAAAAGAAATTTAGGAAGGACCAGTTAAATTGTTACCTTTGTTTTCAGCTATGGGATGTCTAAAAAGAGAACTGTGGATGTCTCAGCTTGAGAAGATGGGTGACTTCTCTTTTCCCTTTCAATTACACTGCAGCTTTGAAAAATTACTGTTGTGCGAAGGCCTGGGCTTGACATCAAACTTACCTTCTTGTTAGGCAATTTTATTAGAAAGGTGGTAATTACTCACAGCAATACTGTCCTTGAAAAGCCACCCGGATATGACTCTGGAGGAAAACCACATCTCAGAACTTTCCAAAATTACTTATGACTGAGCTGTTCCATTTAGGGTGTTTCAATATTGGGAATTGCAGTGAGTGGCACCATCTGTGCCAGTGGCACACCAAGAAGGTGTTTGTTTAGTTACAGGCAGTGCCCAGTGTTTCGTGTTGTGTATGTTGAGGTTTCTGTGCTTTTTTAACCAAGTAGCAAGCTGTATTCCTTCTGGAAGAGTTGCCTGCAAGGTATACTCCACCCTCTCTCTCCATTCCAATTTCTCTTAAAAGGCAGGTTTTGCCTTGTTTCTTAATGGCCGTGTTAGTTTAATTCTTCACTGTGTAGAGAGAAGGGCTGATGTCAGTTGGAATATTTCCTTGTATCTGCAACAAGATGAGCATTCTCTTTGAAGAGTTTGTAACATGACAGGAGGCAACAAAGGGCAATTTCCTTTAGTGCCTTGTTCTTTCTTAGGACTTGCAAATGCTACCTTTGACACTGCCCCTGAGAAGGAAGTGATGGTTTCCTGGCATTATGGGTCAGAAAGTGTTCAGTTCCCCATTTTTGCGTCGGGCTGATTTCTGGATCAAGTTACCACACTGCTCACAAATCCTGTTTTTTTAAGAGAATTTCCCTTTCTGAGAGCTAGTTACAAACTACCTGTGGACTTGCCACTGGACTCTGTGATCTGGGTGTTTCTTCTGCTTGGAAGTCCTGCCACAATTACAGCCTAATTCTAAGGGCAGGATTAGGGAAGGGCTACTGTGGAATGTTCGTTCTTCGTTGTCTTGCCTGGCTGAGCAATTTCTAGTTTGCTTGTACTTTTGCTTGTTTGCTGTGTTTATTCTGAGGTCTTCAGCAGAAGTGTAAGCAAAGCACCAGGTTTCAGGAGGTTTCTTTTTAGTGTCATCCTTTAATATTACTGTCTGTCTGTATTTATATTGAGTATCAGGTGCTGTTGAGGCAGGCATGCACTTTGGGCAGTTCTTTTAAGTGTGTTTCACATTGCAAGCAGTCCATACCCTATAATCTTTGGACATTTTAAAGACAATAAATTACACTCCATTGGAGTGTCTTAATGCACTTCTAAGTACTTGAAAGCATTTTCCTTCCCAGAATGCTGCATTTGGGAGCAAATACAAGCATTCTAGGAAAAGTATAAAAGTCAGAGTTAACTCAGATTCAGATCTTTTACTTAGTTGATCTGTCCTTAATGATCATGTGCAGCTTTTATGTCAGGACAGAGGCATAGGTTTCATACTGATGAACTTGATAAATTTGTCACCATTTTTCCTTGACTATAAGTGATTTCTCCAATTTCTGCTGCTAGTGAATGCATTGTGGCAAGAGTTTACTACTGGTAGGTGTTTCAGGATATTTTTTCCCCCCATTTTAATTGGATTACTGAGTTTTTCTCTGTTTTACTCTGGTTTCAAAGATGGATTGTGAGCAGTAAGGTTAATTTAGTTGGTTTCCCCTTTTAATTCTGCTGTATGTAGTATTCTAAAGCACAGCACTGATTCACCAGGACAGAACTGGTTATTTTCATTAGTAATGTGATTACTTAGCCTTGGTATGCCAATTTTCCAATAGTGACCCTTACTGGAAAAGGAAATTAGATGACTCATATCCACAATTCAACTAATTTGAAGTATATGAGTGTTTAAGGAGGTGGAGCAATTCAGAACATCTGTATCAGAGTTACAGAAGAAAATAATGTAGTTGGGTCAGCTGATACTGGGCTTTCTAATTGGAAACAAACTTCCCATGTCTGTGTATGCAGTTAATTGGGCTCTGTTTCTGAATTAATTTCTGGCTGTAAATTACAGCAGATTGTGTAACAGGTACAGTAATGCTTGAGGCAAGGCTGTTCCTCCTTATGAGAAGGGGGAGGCAGAATGCCCATCTTCCTGGGAAGCTTTGGCCAGCAGAGACAGACCAGCCTTGTTGGATGGGGATGTGCTCATTTGGGATTTGAGCCATGTGTGGTCTCTTGCAGCTTCCTTGTCCTTTTGTGACATGGAGAGAATCCATGTCATTCTGCCTGCTTTTGGCATCTGCAATAGGCTGCTACAGGCTAACCTGTCAAAACCAGCATATTTCTAGCAGTGAAAGATATGCTTATCCTGATTTGATTTGTCTGGTTTAGATATTTTCAAGCCCATATTTTCTCCACAGACAAGGTCAAAAATACTGGGATAGTGAACTATGCCCCATTTCTTCTCCTCTGCTATCACTATCAAGGACTCCAGTTGGCACTTGTTGGTCTGTTTGGATATTCCAGGGTCTGTAATAGGTTGCCAGTGATAAGAAAGGAAATCATGAAGATAATTACAGAATCATGGAATTGTTAGGGTTGGAAGGAATCTCTGGAGATTATCTAGTCCAACCTCCCTCCAAGGCAGGGTCACCTGGAGCAAGTTACACAGGAATGTGTCCAGGTGGGTGTGGAATGTTTCCAGAGGGAAGACTCTATGAAAATTGGAAAAAAGCTTCTAGAAATGTAAGCAGTCTCTGTTTAATGAGCAGAGGATTTCTTTTCTGGTGCTGATCCTTGATATTTTCTGTAATAAAGGAGTTAAACTGCATACAGCCTGTTCTGTGAGGCTAATGTTCAGGCAGAGGCTAATCTCACCAAGGAATGTAAGCTTCTTGCCTGGAAACAGCTGAGACTTGGATTTGAAGCTACTTAAAAAAACGTTCTATGCTTTTTACTAGCCTGAAAAGTAAACATCAGATTTCACAATTAGCAGTGGTAACTTGCATTGCAGAGTTCTTGGTTTTGTGTTCACTGTGTTCATGGTGAAGAAGCTGCTTGAAGGAGGCAGAGGGATATGAGTTGTGGTGTCTGCTGCTACAGGCACTTAGGTTTTGTTTCCTCAGAAACCAAGCAGGAAGGAGAGGTTGAAAAATGCTGCCCTGGCACAAGAGGCAGTTGTGCATACCTGGGTTAGCATGCTCTGCTAACCACAGAGAGCTGTGTGACAGCAACAAACAACACAACCTGGCCTGAGCATGCAAAGACACAGCAAGATTGATCACTTGGATTTTGTTCAGGAGTTAATTTTCCTGTGGCTGTGTGCTTCATTGACTGTAGGTACCTACCAGGGTAGAGTGTTCCCTCTAGCTGTGGGTTTTGCTGGGCCTCTGTGTAACTCTGAAAACAGCAAAATTTTAACATACAAGTTGACTCTGGAGAGAGCTTGTGGAAATGGTTGCAGGTAGGGTAACCCTCAGAGAAGGATCCTATAGCCCAGGAAACAGAGAATCCTTTAAAAACGTCTTCAAAATACCACGATGGCTATTTATTAGGATCTGTAAAAAGTTGAGACTGTGAGTTCCAAAGGTAGCTTCAACTCTGCTTTTTCATATATTGCCATAAAAAGCGCCATGGCCTGAGGTGTAGCTGGATATATTTGCCACAGGTTGTGTTTGTAGATGTCTTATGAGAGGAGGAGAATACCCTCAAATTGCCCAGCCTTTTAAAACTGCAGCTGTAAGGTATTCAGTGAAATGAACAAACTAGTTTAATTACCCCAGTTGTGTAGAGATTGGCCTTTTGACAAAATCTTAGTATTCAAAACATTTTATACCATTCATTTTTGATGTGTTACACCTCTGTTTTTATTAGGATGATCTCTGGCTCTCAGTTCCACTGAGAGGTAAACTTGAGAACATTTTTTAAGTTGCGAAAGGAACTAGTCATCAAAGTCACTTTTGTGACTCTTTTGGTGAAGGTCTTGTTAATAATCAATGCCATTTAAAAGAAGTGGTGGTTGGCCAGATGTCACCTCTGCTGCAGTGTTCCGTTCTCATTTGTTCAGTGTTACATTTTCCTTGATGATCCTTGTTGTGCTGGATTAGTAATATTCCAGAAGAGAAGGGGAATGTGGGGCAGGATGTCAGTTCATAGTAGTATAAGATAATTAATTTAGATAATTTAAACTTTGCTCCTGCCTGAACACAGTGTTTGGAAATTTTACATATGTGATGCTATATGAGTAATGTGGGTAAAGAAGAAGGTGTGTTTCCTATAAAAGCTGGGTTATAAGGCAGGCAAAGCAGGTGGATGTAACCTCATCCAAACTTCCTTTTACTGCAGTTCCAGTGTGCTTGAAAAGTCATATACCAGGTTTCAATTTGCCAGGAAAAAAAAATCCTTTAATTCTTTGGCCAAGTTAGTTTCTAATTAGTTGCTTCAATCTGCTTTCTAGAATTTGTATGGTATTGGCAGTAGCAAATTCATAATATTGCAGTTTTTGTGGGGAATTTTTTTTTGTGGCACTTAATTGTGGTTTGTTGTTTTGGGGTTTTTTTCCCAGTTAAACTTGTGCTCTTAATTCAGTTAACTATCTAAGAAAAATTCTTCCCATTGCCAAATTTGAATTTGGGTGTGTGGGTAACATCCTGTGTCCTTGAAGTGGGTGGTAGAAAGGGAACTGACTCATGTTGTTTGCCTTAAATATCTGTAATCAATCTACATTCTCTTTTTGCCACTAAAGGAACATTTAAAATTTATTTACCACCTGAAGAAGCAAATGCTTTTAATTGTGTTTAAGGACAATTTATATGCTGAGGGTCCAATGGACTAAAAATTACCTGGAGGCCTGGACGAAGCTGCACTGCTGATGAAAGACTGCAGTCTCTCTGAATCCACCCTTGACTTTTCCCCTTGTTATGTGCATATTTTAATGTACCAGTTACTTATAGCAATTACTCTCAGTTGTCTCCAAAGTGTACAATAATAGATTTCCTGGCAAACTTCACCGGAAAATTGTATTTTTAGTATGTATTACAAGGGTTTTATATAAATAGACATATTTAGTACAAGTGCACTCTTTATGGACCAAGAGGAGATGCTTGTATACATATGCCATAATAAACTGTTGAATCAGGGTGTCAGATGTCTGAGTAAAACCACAAACTCCAGGAAGTTCCCTCCCTGCCACTTTCTCGTAAAGGCTGTTTAAGAACACGTTGTGCTAAACATGTTATTTTATAAACATGGAGAACTAAAAGAAATGTAAATATAATATTAAAAAACAATAGTTAGCTTTATTTCCAGTAGGTCTTTGCGTATAAAATTAAAGTTTATTATTTTGGGCTTAAAGTAATCCACATCAGATTCCTATTTGAACTAACAGCTAAAGGCTCAATTCAGTGCATATTTAGCAAACTTCTTCCTGAAAGACTCTTGCCTTCTCTTTTTCTATAGCACTCTATATAGTTGCAGAGTTTCTTGCTTCCCATGGCATTACTGTTGTTGTTTTAGGTTGTTTCTCACACCAGAGCTGGGTCCCCGGGCTGTGCTCAGCTGTGGGCTCTGGGGGATGTAGCTCAGGGCTGTTTATACTGCAGGTAAACAGAGGTGTTGTTTTGCTGGGGCTCCCGTTGCAAACTCTGCTTTTGGGAGGACCCAGAAAGCACTACTTGCCATAATTTTGAGTTTTAGGGGTTTTCATTTAATCTATGTCCCTGCTAGAGCAGTTTGCAGTTAGTGATGGCTTGAGCTGGTGCTGCTCTGAGAGTTGGTCAAAGTGAAAGCCCTTTCATGACATTAAGGCAGTGTATATGGGCAGAACCCCAGGAGAGACACTCTGAAGTGCTAATTAAGTTAACATTTGTCTGGAACACCAGACATCGCAATTCCAACCCACACTTCACTGCATTGCAGTGCTTCTGACATGACTTTGCAGTTACTCAAACTTGCCAGTCTGATGAAACAACCAAGATTTTGTAAAATTGAAACCATGCTGCTCAGTCTGAGTCTTAGGCTGCCTGTTACCTACCACAGGAATCACTTGGAAACTTTCTGAACATGCAGAGATCCTGTTTTGGGGAGGTGGCCAAGGCTGCACCAGCAATTACTGTGGTTGCACCTGGACTAGGAGGCTTAACTGTGGTGTATATTTTGATTGTCTGCTTGTGCTGAAGCTCCTGGCTCTGCTAAAATAGGCTGGTCACTCTTGCAAGTGGTAAAATCAGGCTAATGTTTTCCTGTGAGTTTGCTTTCTGAGTAATAGTAAATTATTTTCGTTTCATCTTTAGGAAAGTGGTTCTTATGTTTTGAGTTTTTGTGCTAAAACATTTAACTGAGGAAGTCTGTTGTTAGTGAAGTTGTAAAAACTAATCCCTCTGAAAGACTCTTGGGAATTCATATTGCTTTTTTAAAAAGATTTATTATTTTCCTGCTAAACTTTTGAGGCAGTACCTGGCATTGTATGGCTGTGACAAAAATGTTAGTTAGGCATCTCTCTCTGGGGACTTGTGTGGTCATGCCCTACACCTGAGTCGGGGCAAATGTGAATATTTACCATTTCATCACATTTCTGGGAACTGGATCCTTTTCTGGAGCAGTAAAGAATGACATACATATACTCAGTTTTTTATTTTACTTTTAGTAATGGCCTAAATTATCTTTTGAAGGCTTTCCAGACCACCCTGTGTTACAGCCATAACTCACTATTTGTAAATGTTTGTTTTTATAAGCAGCAGTGCTTTTGAAAAGAACCTTGCCAATGTGTTTCTCAAAGCATGAAACAAATCTTGGAATGGATTAAAACTTGCACAATAAAAAGGCTGCTTAAACTAATTTTTCATAACTAGGTGGTCTCATTGTTCATTTGGATATTTTTTTCTGTGTTAAGGCAAAATTTTTAGTGTGTCCTACTCACATGAAGGCACAGATGTGTGAAAACTTCCTTTGTATCAGCTTACAAAATGTCACTGACTTCAGTGGTTCAAACTATTAAGAAGAGTTAAAAATACATTGCTGGAGTCAAAACTTTGATATTTGAAAATGCTTTAAATAAACTACATTTTTTTCCACTTGACTCTTCAAGATGGAGATCTCCAATGTGAACAACTGCCTTGAGAATTAACTTCTACAAATAGTATTATATAGATCCTGGGCTTGGTTCTCACATTTTAATATGCCCATTGCATCTCATTCAGTTCTGAAAGGGGTGAAATAGGCAAGTAACTCCCTTTATGTGAGCTGATAGATATTTTGAATAATTAGACAGCTTTAAAGGTGAGTCTGTGAGACGTTGTCATTACCCATACACTTCAGTGCTTTCCAAAGCTGAAAGGAAAGGGGTAGAAGTGGAGGTAGGGCAAGGCAGGAGAGAGGTGGTGGTAGGAAAGGGCGGGATGTTATCTCTCCAATTTTACTAAATGGAGTAAATCTCTCCATATTTGCTTTCCCGTGCAGTTTGTCATTGCTGCAGTAAAACTGCTGTTAGGTTTGATTTTGTTTTTTATGAAATCATTGGCAAAAGTTCACTTTTCTGTGAAGATAAAGATGGAAATGTCAGTGAACGAGCTTAAGCTCTTTGTAACTGTGTGTGCTTTATTTAGACTATGGTATATATAATGTGGGAGTCTGGAAATCTGAATTGTGACTGACGCCAGCAGAGCACTCTGAGCTGGTTTCTGCAGCCTGATTTCTGCACTCTGACGTCTGTTTGGAGAATGCAGGGGCCAGGTGTGCTTTCGGTTTTGGTTGGCTTTTGCTTTCTCATGGTTAACCATTCAGGGGAAGAATCTGTAAGCAACAATCCCTCACGTTTTTCTTTTTCATTTATTTACAATGCTAACAGTAATAAAATTATAATTTAATGTGAATGGTTTTTTTTCCAAATATTTTAGAGCCCTTTAGGCAGATTCATCAGGTGAAAGCAATCAAATGAAGCGATTTTTGTCCAAGAAGGGAGTTAGCATACTGCAAGAGAGTCTTTATACAGTGCCTGGAGTGTCTTGTCTCCTGAAGGTTGGAAGGTTCACTGAATAAAGTATGTTGAGCACCACTCTGACTTCACTTGACTACCATCCCTTAGTGGCAGTCTTCCTGCACCTTTTTCAGTAGTGGGATATCACTTAAATGCTCAAGAAGTGCTCAGTATTCCTTGGGCAGTAAAAAGACATTATTTCAGTAAGGTAGTGACTGACCATTGCTAGTTTTGATTGTCAATAAAAATAGAAAAAAAAAATCTTTTTAATGAACTCCAGTGTTGAAAGAGATGACATGAATTACAAGTTCACAGCACTTACTGTTTTTTCTGTAAATGTCTCCTTGCTTTGTGCTGTTCTAAGACATTAGCCTGCATGAACCCAAGCCCTGGCAGAAAAATTGTCTTCTGTGAAGTAGGTGATAAAAATGCCTGCCAGTAATCAGTTGTTACACTCCTTAAAGAACTGTGAGAGGAGCTAACTCCTGTCTGTTATTTTACTTATTTTACTGGGTTGTCTCTGAGAGCTTATAATTTTGGTCTGCAGCAATCAGACAGTGTTTCAGAGGGTAGGACTGGACTGCACACACAAACACGGAACTCTAGCAGAACTCTTACATATACACCTGACACACCTGCACTTCAAACATGTGTCTCCATTTAACTCTTCAAAAGTTGGGTACAAAATGTCCTTGTGTTATGGTTGTGTCATTTTGCCAATGATACAAATGATCCAAATGCACAGGGTGTCTCTGACAACTCGGTGAAAATGAAATTTTGTGTTGGTTTTTTAGCTTTGCTTTTATTGTGTTCCTTATTAGAGGTAGCAAATACGAGATACCTATTCTGCTTCATTGAGCAGAAAACTTTATTAAAAATAAACAAATGGAGCCTATAGTCAGTGTTTTTATCTGTTGGTGGCCAGCTTGGCTGCACATGGGCTTGTGCTGTTTTCTCTCTTCATATCAGAAATTAATTTAGTTGTGAAAGATAAGGGGGCAGTACCAGTTTCCTGCTGTGCTTGGTAATTTACAATGAGTAAATATTTCTCCACTTTATTTCCATTTTTCTGGTGTCTTTGATTCTGCCCAGCCTTTGATAAAGTTCTAAGAAGTTCATTGTCTGTACAAGTGAAGAATTTTAGTTGTCTTTGTCAGCCTTAATCTCTTTCCTTGACACAAGAATTCCTTTCATTAGCATAGCTCACTAGAAAAAAGTGGTTTTTTCCTTTACTGTGGAAAAAGCCTGAGGAAGAACCTAGAAGACTCCTTTACTTTGTCTCTGCTAATGTTGCTGGAGAATAACTGTGTGTAATGGAAGTAATGTCAACTTCCCCAGTGAGAGAGCTCTTCAGGGTTGATCCAGCAATGGAAACAAGAGGAGAGAAAAAGCTGTTGGCTGCCCCACAAGTACCAGAAATTGTAGTTGACATTTCTTGTCCTGCAGTTTCTGAAGGTGTCTGGAGTTTGTCACAGGTGTTCTTGCTGTTTCTTGTGAATATTGGAATCAGAATGGGTAATTCAGTGTATGAATCCACTGAGTTTTCTCTGTTTTCTTCTTCTCTTGAAATCTCATTTGTATTTTGCTTTTTAGGCTTGAAAGAAATTGAATTGTTTGGATGGTGATGAGGTGGCTGTGAACCTGCTGCCCTGAAGTGAAGCTAATGCTCATGAGGATGAGAGGGCATTTAAAAGCTGTGTGTTTTAGGAGTGCATGTTTAGGTCAGCATCTCAAAAATGTTCTGTAAGGGTGCAAATAAATGGGGCAAAACATGCATGTATTCCTCAACACCTTATTTTCACCTTTACATCCTGTGGTTGTGTTGCAGTAACCATTTATTTTTGTGGCAGTATTTCTGACTTGGTTCCTGTGACCTCGGGAGGCTGCAGCAGTTCCTGCTTCCTGTTTTACATGTAAATGCTCAGTTGCAGTACTGTAAGCAATCCACACTATCCCATTCAGTACTTCATGGTTGTATCCATAGTGCTCTATTTAGTGCTTCACAAAATCAGTGCTCAAGTCAGATACAGTTTCATAAAATCATTGTTTTGAAAGAGATTTGACTCAAGCTTTTTCTTCTAGTTTTTGCAGAAACAGAATAAAATTGGTCCAGCCTCTCTTAAGGGGAAAAAATGCATTTTAAATTGAGGCTTTTTTATTTGTCAGTGCTTGTGTTCAGTCAGTACTCAGCTTACTAAGGGTTAAGTTGCTTTAGAAGACACTGAGGTGAGGTCTTTTAAAGTTGAGCTAGGGGTAAAGCATTTTGCAGTTCTTTTTGTCAGTGATTTAACCTTACAGTGTCACTGATACTCAAATGCAGTTTTCACATTTGGTGAGTGTTTGGTAGCCAAGTGAAAATTGCTGGATGCTATGGAGATGTGTCATTTTGTTTAAAGCTGTTAACAGGAAACTGAGCAGGGAAAAAACAGAGAACTCTGTAGCCAAAATCTCTACCAACAGGCAAAAACAGGATGGGTACAAAACCAGCTCTCTGGTCATTATTTTAGAGCTGGTTGTTCGTTAAATCTGACTTCCTGCAATTGTTCCCAAAACTGATGCATGGTGTATTTTTTTAAGAAATAAGAGTGCTGGAGACTTTGGCTTCCATGGCAGATGGGCCTTATTGATTTCACATAGTAGGAAACAGATCATTTCACTTAGCACTTTAAAGGGAATTGTCACTGACTCTGCTGTGATACCTTTTCTCCCCTGTGTGGTGAATAGAACTTGTAAAGCTTCCAGAGGTAACTGGTTTTGTCTTCCTCCATCATTTGGTGCTCATCACAGAAGTCAAAGCTGTTGTAATTTCTGGTCTTCCCATAATAAATTTGGGAGTTTTAGGCAGTGTTTCTGTATCCCATAATGTAGCCTGGCATACTTGCTGTTGCATTAAAGTCAGAATTTCAACTCTTCCTAACTGAAACATGGATTCTAAAATACCTGTTTAGAGATGGATTCTAGAATACCTGTTTAGAGGTGCCAGGGAACCTGCCAAGAATCTGTTCAGCGCTGAGATTGTCTTGAGTCACTGGAGGACTGGGAGGTGTTAGGGAATGTGGGAAAAACCTGCTGTCACCCCAAAAGCTGGGATGCTTCATTGTGGGCATGCTCTGAACCCGTTTGTTCACTAAAACAACAACAATCACAGTTGGGCTAAAATGAGAGGGACCAAAGACCCTTGTCAGGGATGGTTCAGCTTCCCCTGGCTTAGCAGACCTGATCTCCTCCAGCACTGCCTTCACAGTTGTTTCATAGTCCAGTAAGTACTGAGAGATTGGAGGTGGAGCAATATGTTTGCTGCAGGTTTGGTTAAGGAGTCACTCTTACCAATTCTGGTGGTCTCTCTCTTGCAGTTTTGGAACCCTTATTGCCATTGGAGTTACTGTTTTTGCAGTGATTGTCGTCACTATTATTCTGTGCCTCACCTGTTCCTGTTGCTGTCTGTACAAAGCATGTCGAAGACCACGGCGTAAGTAGCTCTAGATTTATTTTCTTTTTCACATCTTTGAGGAGGATTTTTTTTTTTTTATTCCTCCTGGAAAACTGTGTTCCTATAAGAGATAAAAAATACTCTGCTCAGAAGTTGCAATACCTAAATATTAAAAATAAGCATTTAAGCCTCTCCAGAATGTGAAGTTTTTCTGCATTCTCTTCCCTCCCACCATGTGTTTGTCTGGGAGCTGCTGGGGGTTTTTGTTTAGGGACCACCAGCACTAACCATGTTCCTTTTCCTTGCCTGTAGCTGTGGTGACCACCACTGCCACCACCACGGTGGTTCACTCTGCCTATCCCCAGCAACCAGCAGTGCCACCCAACTACCCAGCAGCTCCGTACCAAGGCTACCAGCCCATGGCTGTCCAGCCCCAGCCGGGGGTGCCGGTGGCTCCGTACCCTGCACAGTACCCTCCCCCTTACCCCATGCAGCCAGCAGGACCTCCAGCTTACCATGAAACTGTGGCAGGTAAGGCAGCACCAAGTGCTTCTCCTAAGCAGCTAAAGAGACAGTTGCTCTGGAGAAAATCTTGTGTTATTTACATTTATTATTTTCCACGTCTGTGTTAGTGAAAATGTAAACGCATGATGTAAAGCTCAATTTATGGTGGATGCTGTTGTTCACCCTGGTGGAAGTTTCCCTCTCACTGTTTCTCTGTTAAGCATTGCCAGAGGAGGTGGGAGCTGGAGCTGTACTGGCAAAGTTTGGCAATGTGTGGGGCTGTCAGCAGATCCAGTAGAACATTTTACTAATTCAGCTGACATTTAATATTAAAATCAAAGCCAATTAACATGTGTATGTATGCATATACATATACATGTATAAATGAGTTGGATGTTTCCACATTCCCTTTCTAATTGAATATTTGCTAGCTCTATTCTACAAGAGCCTGTAGTGACAGGACAAGGGGAAATGCATTCAAACTAAAAGACAGTAAGTTTAGATTAGTTATTAGGAAAAAAATGTTTATTGTGATGCCCTAGCACAAGTTGGCCAGAAAAGCTATGGACACATCTCTAGAAGTGTTTAAGGCCAGTTTGGATGGAGCTCTGAACAACTTGGTCTCTTGGAAGGTTTCCTTGCCGACAAAGGGATTGGAAAGAGAAGTCTGTTGACAACTTGCAGTTAGAATTATCAGAATCTTTTTTTCTTCAGCTTTCCTTCTTTCACAGCATTGTTTTCATGCAGCTTTATTGTTGCAATGACTAATTCCCACTTCTGCTGGTAATAGCTGTTCTCTGAACAATTGGTTCCAGACTGCTCAGAGGGGCCAAAACTAGACTGTTACCTGTAGGATCTTCAAGCCCTCTTACAAACCTCACTGTTCTTCCTTTTAAGTAACAAAGTACAGTCCTGACTAGTAAATAATGCCCCTAGAAAGTAACTTCCAGGACTACTTGAATATAAAACGGCTTTTCATGGTGTGAAAGATTTGCATGCAGTTAGAAATTGTACATTAATAGTATGCAAACCAGCCCCACACATGAAAACACTGACTTGGCAGGATGCTGACTCTATTTTTCTGTCATAAATGCCAAAGAAGCTGTGGATTTTATGGGATTATGCAGAAGTGCTTTGGCTTCATCTTTTTCATATGAGGGAGCCAATAAGTCATTTCACTTCTCCTGCTCCCTGGTTTCTCAGGCTGTTGCTGGCTTGTTAGTTTTTAAAACA
The DNA here is from genome assembly GCA_017589585.1 of Phylloscopus whistleri. Lineage (NCBI taxonomy): Eukaryota > Metazoa > Chordata > Aves > Passeriformes > Phylloscopidae > Phylloscopus > Phylloscopus whistleri. The sequence goes on along the minus strand of JADMLD010000682.1, from coordinate 3,956,264 downwards.
GTTGTTTTTTGTTTAGTTGTGTTTTTTTTTCTGGGAACATACCAAAGGACTTTCCATGTTGCAGCTGAAAATGCCTCACAGTGAGAGCTCTTTCCTTCATTTCTCCTGCCTGTTAACCAAGGAGCTGGCTGTTAATTAGGTCACATGCCAGGGGAGAATACCTGCTCTGCCACACAGGAGCCAAACCCACTCACTTTACAAGATCTGCAGGAGATAACCACACTTGCACTTTCCAGGGATCTGATCAGGTGCTACTTGAACAAACTTGTGCTATTTGACACAGCTGAAAATGAAGATGCCATTTGAAAGCAGCTTTTCTCAGAACAGTAGAAAATAAGGATCTCTTCCAGAGGATACACATCTGGTATATAAGTCAAACTCTTTCCTGTGTTCAGTAGTGGTGGGATATTTTTTCCCTTTTACTTCCTTAATTAATTTTTTGACACTTAGAAGGAAAGCATTTTCCTTGAAGGAATCATAAGATGATTTCTCTAGTCCTTTTACTTTTGGCCAGTGTTTTTTTCTCAGCACACTATCAGGTATATCCTCTTGTATGAGCACCCCTGACTTCCATGGCTCTTTTTTTGAGCCAGATTTGTTCCTTTTTTTAGGCTAGGTTCTCCCCTGAAGGCTACTCATGTACACTCAGCATCAAAAAAGCCCCAAAGCCAACAAGAGCAAAGGTTTTTGTGATCTTACTTCTGAAATGCAGATATTTTATGAGTGAGCATAAGCTGTTTTCAAGTCCAATTAAGATACTGGCTAATTTGAATCTCTTAACTGTGTTCTCAAAACAGAAATTGCTGTTTTATATGTGGAATTCAGAATGTACATTTTACAAATCTGTTTATTCTTTTGTTTTGCAGCTGGTGCTGGAGCCCCTTACCCCACCCAGCCCCCTTACAACCCTGCTTACATGGATCCTCAGAAGCCCACCTATTGAAAAGCTCTTCTACTGTGCTTCTGCATACAAAACTTTTCAAGATATAATTTGTTCTGTTTACACCATGCACCTGTACTATATTTTTCTGGAAGACAACAATCTTTTGTCTAAGTAGAGTGAAAATCAATTCAGTATCTTCTTATTTTTACTGCTCCAAGGAAGGAGTATTTTTCTTGCAGAAGTTAATTTATACCTCAGACAAATACAAAAAGAGATTTTGCTCCAGATACAATGAGAGAAATGTGAAGAAGGAGCATTTCAGAAATACAGAACCACAATACTATTTGCTGTGCAATAATTTTGAGAGGAATGGTCTAATATGAGCATTGTCAAATACCCAAAGCTGTAGCAATCTTTTGCACAGTATTAAAATGTAAAAACTTAACCTCTAAGAAACTACCTGATACATGTTACGTAAGTTCTGCCTGTTTTGAAGCTTTCACTATTGTGAAGTAAGCTACCATTTGATACATTTGATTTACCACTCAAAAGGGAATTTTCCTTTTTTGCAGCACATTTACTTTTGGTAAGGGGTAGTAAACCATGTTTAATTGCATTTGAGCTAGTTCTAAATGGCACAAGTTGGTTATTTCCTTGTTTTCTGTCCCAGTTTTAAGGTTTATAAACTGTACCTCCATTGGGTGTTATAGCTAGACATTAACAGAGTCCCTGCCACTTAATGGACCAAATAGATCAAAAGCTGAAACCCTGAAAATTCTTCATAAAAATTATTGGATGAGTATTTCTTTTTCAGGTAGTATTGGACAAGATTACTTCAGCCATCTGTTGTTGATGAGTTTGGAATTAAAATCAGCCCTTTAATCACATGTTAAGCAGAGGTACCTTGGCAGTATTCAGTCCTGCCTCATCACAGAAAAGGAATTTATTTTACAGGAGAGTTGGGATGTTAGCAGAAGATTGGAGTTTTCAAATGCTCAGGGTTTTTCCACTGTCTCTAGTGGGAACTGTAGGTGGCAGGAACCTAAAAATTACAGACCTTTATAAATCCAGTCTGCACTGGAGTAACAATATGCTGGGTGAGGGGCCACAGTGGGCATTAAACCTCCCTTTTGTCTTCAATATTCCTAAAAAGCTGAGCAGAGAATAAGAAGTCAGGGAAAGGATTTGGTTACAGCCAGGTAATGTTTTTCTAAGAAGGTAATGCTTTCAGTCATGAAACATCTTGAGACATCCTCATGACTCTTAACACTACTGGGGCTTTAGGCTTTGTGAATCTTTTATTGCTCAAACAAATAAGGTGGGGGGTTTTTTCACTGTCTCCAACAATTCTCTTTTCCAACACTGAAATGCAATTTGTTGTTAATCCTCATAGAACTATGTCGTTGTTTGCATGTATCACTGTGACATAATCAGTGAAATAATTTAAACATATCTTTTACACTGATTTTATTTTTTTAGAGAGACCATTGGACTTTTTGTCCTGTGATTGTAGATTTGGGGTATACTATTGTTTGGTGGTATTGTTTTACCTCACAGAGTGGATGGAAATTGCTGTTGTCAAAGGCAGCTTTGTTCCTCTTCCTGTTTTTTTGAGTCTATTCCTGGATTATTCCAATTCTTTTTTTAAGAAAGTTTTCAGGGCATTTCAGAAGAAACTTGTTGGAAGTTTTTACATTGGGGTTCATGACAACCTGTGCCCCTCTGTTTAACATCTGAGTGTTAAAGTTAATAGCATGAAATGGTGCTGAGAGGCACTTAGAGAGCAGGTACCCATGTATCCTGTGTCTGTGTGATCCTCTTCATTCCTGCCTTGTCAGCTGAGAAACTGGGCAAAACATCATTACACTGTCAGGTGTTACATGGGAACAACCAAAAAATGATGGTGTCTCCTGTATGGAGGAGGAAGTCTTGCCTTAGAAATCTGGAATGTTTCTGTGGGAGGGCTCTGAGTAACTGAGAAGTAAATCCCTTGCTACAGATCCTACCCCTGGTGTTTGTTCATGGAGAAGGAGGGAGGGCAGGGAGAGCACAAGTACAGCATCCAGTGTGGAGCTTCCTGAGGTTTTTACTGTGCCCTGCTCTTCCTGTCCCCTAGCTCGTGTGACAAAGGGAGCAGCTCGTGGCAGTCACAGTGTCATATTTAGGTTGTGAGAGGGGAAATCTGCAATTTCGTGGCAGGATGGCTCAGTCATCATCCCTGAGGAGATGGGAGGGAAGTAAGGTGGCAGTAATAATAGACATTCCCAAATATCAGGTTTTGGGGTGGAAGTTGTACAGACCAAACAGATGGTCCTGAATTGGCACTGCTCTGTGTGTGGTGGTGGGAGATGAGGGCTGGGTAGAGTTAAGGAGCCTGAAAATGGACACAAAGGAAAGCTTCAGTGGACATGTGCAAATGATAACTAGAAGAAGAGATCAATCATTAATGTACAAGGAACTGCCTTAGCAATACTATTACTAATTCAGTTACAAAACTTACTGAAAGAAGATAAAATGGTCCAGTTCACAATTAATCAGATTGTGATTAATTTCTTATTGTTAGTGCATTAATCATCATTAACAATGAGATGTAGGACCAAATTTTGTTTGATTCTTGCCCTGCAGCCTTGTTGAAGCTTGTTTTCAAATACTGAAGAGAATGGGGTGGTTACAGAAAAGGTGGAGATGATCCATAAGTTTTCAGTTTCAGCACTGCTGATGTGTCAGTCCCAGTAGCTGTTGCCTTCATATCACACTTGTTCTCCACAGTGCTGTAGGGTGGGAGCTAAGACTTTAAATGTTGATATATCTTATTTTTTTTAATTCTGTAAGTGCCTTTGTTTCAGAAATGTTTTGTGACATTAAAGACAGTAGAATATTGAATTTACTAGATAATCATTGTTGCTTTTGTTACATACTGTAACCTCGCTTTATATGTTGTTTGTAGGTTAAACATAAGTATTCAAACCAAATGGCATAAACTCTATGCACCTTTGTAATAAATGCAGTGTTTGAAGTACAATTCTGTCAACTTGGTCTTCTTAGCCTCATTTTGAGTATTATTTAGGGATATATCTGCAAAGCTGCATTTTCCTACATGTGTTTGACAGCTTGTGTTACTGAGTGTACTTTAGGTCACCTTGTGTCATGAATATCACTTTTGGTGGTGGAGACGCCTAACCAAAATTACAGGTCACAACATAAAGCAAGGACAATGTAAGCTCCTGAATGATCCTCTGACAGGCTGCTGCCAAGCAAGTCCAAAAGGATTGATTCTAAGGAAGTCTAATTCCATTAAAAAATCTTTTCAACCTGTTTAGACTTGTGTGTTGAGTATTATGCCTCATTCATCAACTTAACCAATTCAACATGAGGTAAGTGATGCTTTCCAGTCTGTCTGAAAATGTTTTTGCTGAAGTGTTTGTGTATTTTATAGTTTTGATAAAAATGCTTTAGAAAGGTTGTGTTCACACCCCTGACTCATTAGTCTTTCACTTGAAAATATTTTCTTTGAGCATATAAAGAGTACTTTCTATATGACACCACACAGCAGTGAATTGGTGTTTAGTGTATCAGCATTTTTACCTAGAATTGCCAGCTATGTTCTAATGCAGTATTTAAAAGAAAAACAAAGGGAGAAGCACAGAAATGAAAAAAAAAAAAAAAACAAACCCAACCTAACACTCAATCAAAACCCAATAATAATTGGGTTGTTTTGTAGTGTTACGTCTTTAATTTGTTGGAGTCTCAGATGCAGTCTGATGATGTATTGGAGATGCAATATAAATCATTTCACTTCCAGTTTTATTTCACATTTTCTCTTAGTTGACTGGGGGCAGCTCAGACAAAATGCATCCTCCTAAAAACCTATATCTAGAAAACATATAATTAATGTTTGGGCTAGAAATGACACCAAGAAATTGCAGTTATTTGTGATGATTTTGTTGGCACTGCTTTTTAGTTCATTTCTTTATCTTTTCCCGTGACTTAGCAGGTGCACCTGTGCAGCATGGCTGAGTTTGAGAAGTGACAGGCAGAGAAATGCTCAGAAGAAAGCTGTGTGCCTCCCCCTCTCTCTCTGCACACAGGGCTGAGGAGCAGAACCTGAGTTTTGATCAAAACCTGCAGGTTCCCTTAAGGAGCACATAGGGTTTCAAAGGTACCTTCACCCTTTATTGCAGCAAACAGTCATACAGGAGAGCAAACTGCTGAACTGAAAAGTTGAGAGCCCAGGGTTAGGTGAGGAATATTGCTGGTTATGTTTTCATAATATTTAATCAGCAGTTGTCTATGTAGTGTGAATTTTTCCAGAACAAAACTTGGCATGCATTTAAAACTCATGGCAGGGTGTGTGGGAAGAGCTGGACACACTGGAGGGAAAAACTTCAGTAATTATTGCCAAACAAGCAATTCTTGCCTGTTTTATTTTTTCCAAGTAGGGAAATTCAGTATCATTTATTGACACTTGTAGTAACTCACCAGATTTGCTTTAGCTAGTGGTTTGGGGCCTGGTTTTTTTCTCTCTGGTTATTATTTGACCTCGTCTAGTTGTTTTTGCAGCCTGTACCACAGGAACCTCATTTACAGCTTTTCAGTGAGCCATAGAGGAGGGGGAAAAGTGCAGGAGTTAAACCTGTCAGAAGTGAGAGAAAGCTGAAAAAAAAGTCATTTTATCCTTTCAAGAGCTCAGGCTCCTGCACTGATGGAATTGTCTTCTCTGCAAAGGCAGCCCCCCTCAGGGCCAGTTGGCCATTATAAAACAACCCCTGATATCCCATTTCCCTCACTGCAGTCAAAATAACTTTTAAACCAACTGCTGCAGCCTTTTCATTCTAACACTTCTTGCTCATGCAGTGGGATGTGTGGTGCACTCTTCGATGGTTCCTTGCCCCTGGAATCAGGTAGGATGTGCTTTACAGACTGCTGGACAGGAGTTACAGCTCAGCTGTGCTGTAAAGAAAGTTCTTTACCAAAACGATTGTTCATTCTCAAAACACCAACCTACAACATGATTAATGCAGAGACTAAAACATTACTGTTTGTGTTAGCTCTGTTAGGACACTCTCCAGGCATTGGTTATTACATTCTGACCAGATATGAAAATAAAGTGGCTCTTTATTTCCTCTGGGTATTTTCAAAAGCAGGTTAGCCTTTGAGCAGCTATTGTACTGACAAGCTTTAGGACTAAGTTTTCAGATTAGTCCATGCTCAGCAGTGCTGAAGTCACGCTTCCAGGCTGTGAGGGTGTTGGCCCTTGCTCTTGGAAGCACTTTGATAAACTTCAGCCACAGTGGGTCTGTAGATCTTTGTAGAGATCACAGATCACCTTTTCTTATGAGTCTGCTAAATTACAAACAACAATGTACATTTTTTTAACAATTTACACTGGAAGTGGAAGTTTGCATTTGCTGTTAACGTTCACAGCAGATAACAGTCCGTGCAGGCAGAACTGTTGCATTTGATCCTAATTGTAACCATTTGGCTCTCAGAAATTAAGGGGCTCTCAGGCAAGGATATGAGGGTAGGAATAACAGTTCTTTACTAGTATGTATAACAAGGCAAACAAACAACAGTGCCTATGGCATTAACAAAACAGAACCAGGAACCCCGTGACAGGAAGGGATGGAGGAGAGGCTTTGCCTCATAAACCCCGGGGCAGTGTGAGCCCGGTGCCCCTGCCGGGCTCTGAGAGCACCAAGCTGGAAGGGCAGGGATGAGCAGAGCTCCCGCTGCGGGATGAGATGGATCCGAAGCTCCGCTGGAGCTGCGGGCGGTGCCGGCAGGGCAGGGGCTGCGGGGCTGCAGCGCAGCAAAGACCCAGAGCAGCGCCGGAGAAGCGGCGGGGCCGGGACAGCGGCGGCCCAGCCCCAGCAGGGCAGGGAGAGGCGAGCTCAGGGTTCCTGGGCACAGGAGCAGATGGTGGTGGGTCCCTAGGACTGGGCTGCAGCGGTGACAGTGAATTCTCCCCGCAGTCAGCAACAGCTCGACCCTGCTCCTTCCGATGGAGAGAGCGCAGCTGCCCGCAGCCCCGTCCTTTACCTCCCCCAGAACTCGCGGCATCTTCCCCCTCCGAGAGAAACTCCCAGACAAAAAGTGTAGCCAGGTGCTACGCTCCTCTCCCCACTCTGGCCACTTTTGTTTTGGTTAAGTACCCAGCAGTTAGTTTCCTAGCAACTTATGGGAAAAATTCTATAAGGAAAAAATGAAATCTAACCCCCAACACTGGTGTTTGGAGCTTGGGTTGTACTAGGTTAAAGTCCAGAGTTGGGAGAAAACTCAGTCAGAATGTAAATGTGCATGTTTGGGTGTTGTCTGTTAGAGGAGGTGGATGGGAAGGGATGCAGAGCCAGGAGGGAACAGTTAGGAGTTTTACTATCAGTTTTTCCACAGATAACTCTTTTGTTTGTATAAAGTTGAGCAATAATCCACTTCTCCCTTTTTCCAAGTTGCCATACACACCCTTTAGATGAATCCAGGAACTTTTTAAACGACTTTTTATAACTGAATTGCTCCAACAGCTTGAGATTCCTTAGGGAACTGATTTTTGTCCACACTCTTTAACAGTTCATTTGGTCTGTTTACCCAAATGGGTTAAATGTCTCTTATTTCTATAAACTCAAATTGTTTAGAGAAATTAAGTGGTGAGAACAGTTGAAAAGTGATGGCAGATCACTGCATTTTGGGATATCTGAGGTACTGTGACTGTCATATCTTTGTTAGGACAGCTCTAAGCTTGCCCCTCACAGCAGGCTCATGGCCAAGATAGTGCTTTATCGCAGCTCCTGCTCATTGGGCTGTTCTTAAGGAATTATCTTAATGCTTGTTTTGAAGAAGGAAAGGGCTTTTACATGCACTTTCCAGCTCTTCTCACTAATCCTGAAGACCAGGAAATGTTGTTTGTTGGTTGTTTTCCCTTTTCTGGGGGGAGGTTGCTTTGTTTATTTGCTTATTTATTTATTTTACATAGACAAGTCATGTTTTTTGTCACACCACTATCTGCAGCTTGTCTTGTCCAGGGCCTAGTGACAGTTCCAGGGTTGTGACCATGCAAGCACACAGACTTGGAAGGCTTTGCTGCTCTGTGCCTGTGCATCCTTCCTTGGTGCATTTCAGCAGGAACACGGCAGGGACTTGAAACCTGTTACTGAGAGGAGCAGTTGGCAGCTTGTGTTTCACAGAAACGACCTGGCCCTGCCTGGGGCAGCTGCTGCTCAGAGAGGAGGAGGCTGAGCCCAGGCTGGGGGGAGGAAGGAGCTTTGGCCCTCAGGAGATGCTGGATTATTATTCCAGTTCTTGCTGCACAGGCATTTCTAGAAAAAGTTCTCTTTGAAAGCAAGAGCCAAGCCAGGAACTTGCTGAGCACACTGCTGAGCTTTGCTGCAGGGCAGGTCACAGCCTCTCTAGGCATGACCAGAGAACAGAATGTCTCCCAGTTTTCCAAAGGCTTCCTTCCCACTCTCGTACAGTCTCTTGTCCTCCTGGTTCCTGGATCCAGGCTCGTTCTTAACCAAGTCCCTGTTGAAAATTGAAAAAAGCTCTCCCATCTAAAACCACACATCTGAGGGCTCATTTTAATAACACTCACACTTTCCTTTTTAGGGTCTAAGGCTCAGTTGATGACCTGCAGCCCAGTGTGACAGTGAGTGAGGATCAGGCACACTTGAAAAGGGTGGGGCAGCAGCTCTTCCTCCAGTCTTAGGTGCTGAATCCTAGGAATGAGATGCTTCTTCATCTTCACTATGACCAAAACCCCAGTCACTCTGCACACATTTAAATATCCTTCTATTGCCTACAATGCATTCCTCAACAATACCATCTTGCTCTTTTAAGGGGGAATTATAAAATATAAGTTCTAGGGGTGGTTTTTTTTTTGGCATCTCAGTAATTACACTTTCAGCAGATTCATGAAATTGAGTGAGTTCAGGTGACCAATACTCAGCAAGAAATTCAAAGCCCTGTAGTGAACTGCCAACTCTTAAGTTATTTTTAGAAGCGTTTTTAAAATCACTGTAAACTGTTTACTAATATCAACAATATGAAAATTCTGGAAGTCACACAAGGAAGTGGTAGAGCTACAAAAGAAACAAGTGTGTTCAAAAGGCTTTCATATGAATGCAGTGATGCCAAACACCTCAGCACATTCAGCATCATAAATTCAGCTGTAGTCACAGTAAAATGGAGAATAGAGAGAAATTTCCATTCCATTCACAGCGGTTTCATACAGGACAGAATTCATAACCAGAACCAGTCATAAGCCATTGAATGGGTTTGCACAGCAGTGTCACCCCCATCAAAATTCCTTTGCTTTTAGCTACATTTCAATAGCACTGAAATAATTACAACAAAGAAACATGTCTTGGTTGTGCTGAGTTTGAGTGCAACCCAAGATTATCACTTAAAAGGATGATTCAAAGTTCACATTTACATTGCCAATGATGATTCAGATAAGGAAGGACAGAGATCTTTGCTGTTGGCTAGCTAGAGTCTGTTCCTTGGTCTTCTGGCTCAGGAGGATACAATTCATCCAAAATGAGCTCTGCAACAAAAAAGAATAATGTTTCAGAGAATGATTTTTTCCTGCTTCATACAGTATTATTATAGCTGGTATCTGCACTTCAGAACACACTGATGGTAGAAGACTACAGCAAATAAAATTTTTGAAGGTTCCGTGCAAATAGGTCTTTAGATTTGTGTTTTGTCACACAAACTTCTCCCCTCTTTTCTTTCATGCCTTTTTTAGGGACACCTTCCACTATCCCAGGTGGCTCCAAGCCTCATCCAACCTGGCCTTGGGCACTTCCAGGGATGGGGCAGCCACAGCTTCTCTGGGCAACCTGTGCCAGGGCCTCCCCACCCTCACAGGGAAGAATTTCCTCCTAATATCCAACCTAAACTGCCTCCAGAGGTCTGAGCAACAACAGCTGTGGTACTTGTTAAAAGAGAAAAGTGAAGTCAGAAGTGAAATTTTTATTTTTGCGATGTGGAAAAAAGTCAACATTTGATTGATTTTTACCTTCAGAGGCACTCAGTTTTTGAGTTTTTTTGAGAATGGCTCTTATGCCTGGCATGGCTTGGTCATATTGATGGAGAACTTCCAAACAGTGTTCATGGAACAGTTTATCTTTCTGAGACAGCCTGTGCAAGAGTAAAACAGCATCCCGTAAAAACTGAATAACTTGTTCCTTATGTGCACACAAGCTGTTCTCAGATCTTCTAATCTTCATCCACTGTCTGTGCAACATCACAATTAGTGCCTTAACCACCTGCAAGAGGAAAAACAGTGCCTCAATATACAAAGCAAAAATATAGGAGCAGGAAACTTATTTCAATATGAACTTTACTGCTTAATCTCTTCAAACTTTCAAATTTCAGGATATTTTCTAGCAAGTCAAAGCAAGTTTCCTAGAAGATGGCATCCTCTAAAGTACAGGACGCTTCTCTTTCTCTACAGCAAAAAAATAAAAGGGGCACAAAGCAATTTCAGCATTGAGTACTTGGAAGTTCTCAGCAGGTTAAACTGGGGGAGCATGGTGAACATACCTCGAGGTTGCACTGACAGTCTGTGCCAGGAAATAAAACTGCTGGTCTGGAGCCCCACATGCAGCGTGTCAGGAGCCTGACTGTCTGTTACAAACACAGGCTGTGTTAGAGTGAGGCCTAAGTTATCATCATTTATTGCTAGTTTCAAATATTCTTGAGGTGTTTTTTTTTCTTAACAGCTGATATTGTTTATCCTCCAAGTTTTACAAGTTTTTTTTCCCTGTAACACTTTATAAACAGAATTTGCCTTGCACAGAAACCTTCTCAACTTTCTGAGGAACAAGGCTGACAAGGCCTCTAATTCACTGCATACAAATCATGTGCTTACACTTAATGTAACAGTGCAGGTAGGGGTAAAGGAAAGTGTTCAAAATTCTTTAAAATGAGGGAAGGAGAGCAAAGAGAACCTCAAACAAGTCACTTCTGTCTGTACAAACAACACAAAATAGGTTTAAAAGCTATTGTTTCTATATCTAACCATGACTGTTAAAAAGCAAGTTAGCATTCCCATTGAATGCAAGGAATATAAATCCTAAATCACTACAGAATGCCTTTTAAATGTCATAAATACAATCAAAATGAAACACAAATCTTGCTTCTTTTTACTCTTCTATTGCCCTAAAAGCAAAGTAAAGCTTAGTGCTGAACATCTGCAGCCATCCTAGATCTTCCTTGGTTTTTTTAGTGACTTCAAAGACTATAATGACCAAAGCTCTCTTCAAGGATAGTTATTGATTCAGTTTCAAGCAGGTCCTTTCAAAAATCATTGTCATCCCTTACTGCAAGGCCATATTTGCAGTTTTGTATTTCAGCTAGAGAAAGAACTTGTTTCAGACAATTTGTGCACTGTGCTGCTCCTCCCACTCCCCCAGCTGGAAGGAGAAGGTAAGAGCACATGGACACTCAGCCGTGCTTACCTCTTGCTCCAGCTGAAGCCAAAGCATTTCAGATGCTGATTTATCTGGTCTTGATGTTATATACATGTAGAGTGCAAGGAGAAGGCAGGTGTCTGAAACAGAGAGAACTTCTTTTTCCAACCAGCCACTTCTTCATGACAAAAATGAATTTTTTCAGGCAACAAAACATTTTGAGTTCTATCCTAGGACTCATGGTACAGGCTCAGCTTTTTGTTTTACTTCCCACATCTTCAGCAGTGCTGAGAAAATTGGTATCCCTAAACTTTATAACTGCCTTTGTAATAATCCTGTCCTGGTTCATTCATAAGGAACTGAAGAGAGATCATTTGTCATGCAGACTGGAATCTGATAAATTTAACTTCAAAACTCATCAAAAGCCCCTTTTTCCTCATCAACCTTAAATACACAACCTAGAAAGTGATTTTAAAAAGGGCTATCACCACAAGACAAATTATATACCACAAGACAAATACTCTCCAAACCATAAGCAGAAAACAACTTTTCAGGTTACATAGCAGGCTTTTTGCCTTCTGGGGTTTCAGCATCTTGGAGCAAGGCCTGTTTGCATTACTTTTAGTCATGGTAACAGTTCTCTGTGTCCTGCAGTCTTTTACCTGAATGAGAACAGAGCTGAGCAACCAACAGGTGGTGCTGAGCAAGAGCACACAGGAGTCTCACAGTCAGGAGCACAGAGGGCAGAGGGGTCTCAGGACACAGACAGCGCTGCAGGATCTGGCTACTCAGTAAGTGCTGGAAACTTCAAAATAAAATTTAGTTAGAAAAGGGAAGTGCAGCTACAAGTTGAAAATAAAATATTTTTTGTAGGCAGCATCATAATTTGTGCCTTTTTAGCTATTCAGAATGTACCCCATCTCAAATTATCTGTCATAAATACAAAGTATGCTGAAAAACATTGTTACTTTGGCAGTCACTCTGCAGTTCACACTGGCAGTTTTACTTGCCAGAATGAGATTCCGTGCTTTCCTTTCTTATGCACCTCCCAGCAATCACAAACCCCCCAAAATTAACGTTATAAAGCTTCTTCAAAAACTTTCAATGAGGCAACGGCATCTGCTTCATATGAACATCATCAGCAAACCTCGTTACTGATCAGGGATGATTATTACACTCATTAACAGCAAAGGCAGTAGAAAGATCCTCAGCTGCTTCTCAAATGTGATCTGAGATGTGATTTCTCTCATACGTAGCACAATTTCTACTGGAAGCTGCCCAGATGAATTTCAACAGAGAATGAAAACCTCTAAACAGCAGACTCTGAAATAATTTTAAAGCTATTACTGACTTACTTGATTAACAAGTCCATAGTTGAATTTTCAGCTAATTTCACCAAAACCTTTAGGCTTTGGCTCAGGATATTGTCAGTTTGGGAGCCCCTTGCAGCAGAAAAAGCTAAAATCTGAAGCAGCATTTTAAACAAAGAATGTTGAGCTCCATCAGTATTGGGAGGATCTTGTGGAGCAGGCAGCCCTCCTTGTGTCCTGCTCTCTTCTTTATTGCCACACTGATTGTCACACAACACGTTTTTGTCCATCTTGGAAACCTGTTCATCTCCAGCAGCAGAACATTTTTCCATTTCAGCAGACAGCAATGTGTGCACAACATCCCAGCTGTAGAACACCAAATAATAAAGGATCCCCAGTGATACAAGAGTAGTTTCTTCAAGGGACAACCTGAAGTCCTCCTTGCTTGACACTGTGTTTGTGCTGGCTCTGGAAGCAGCAGCTGGATGGGTCCCACAAGCTCCATTTCCTGGTGTATCCCCAAGCTGCTCTGCTCGGCAGAAGGCATCAACGTGGTACTCCACCAAGGGCAGGAGATGCACTGCACCTCGGATCCTGCTCGGTGTGAGGGGCAGGAGCCCTCCCTGGCCTTCTGCTGGGCTTCCCTCAGATAATCCTTCATCCAGAGCAATCAAGTTCAGTCCTGTTATTGCCAGTTTTTGAGCTTCTTGCAGGGATAAAAGAGGAGTGATACCTTCTGGAGTTGTCCTGCTGCTGGGGAGCTGTGTGGGCTTCCTGTCCAAATAGAAGTAAAAGGGAAATGCTTTACAAGAAAAGGCAGAGAACAGAGTTGAAATCTGAGTTATCCATATTATGAACTGAATAATATAAAGACCAGAGTACAAAGAGATGTCTGTTTCCAAAATAGGAAAAAAAGGGGGAAAACATCATCCTACTCCTTGATGCCTGCATGGAAGAGCCATTTCAAAGCATTCTAGGTTTCATTACTAATAAAATAACCCATCTGAAAAGCAAGGGTATTTCAGAAGCTACAGTCAAATTCTGTAAAGTGAAAAACTGTTATAATTCATATCAATCTTCATATTTAAAGTGCTTTACCAGGAAATATAAATATATCTTGGAAAGTTGCACACAAATTGTACGTTACAAATTGAACACAGTTCCTATTTTGAAGATATAAAACCAACTTTTAATCACATCTTCAGCATTTTCTTCCCCCTTAACTCATGATCATGTTTCTGTGCTTCCCTCATTGCAATGCAAGCTGCTAACAGCTACTTCCAGGTTTAGTTCTGTGCCTTTCCCTAACAGAACATTAACCTCATTTATTTTTTTTAGTGATGTTCCAGTGTTTAGTATCTGTGATAACCAAAGATACAGAATGATGTTCCAAATTTTGCACTAAATGGCCTAAGCAGAACATGATTTACCACAGGGAATGAGCTGTCCTGCATGACCAAGTGTTTCTTAGTGCAGAGAATGCCACTGTGCTGAACATGGCAGACAGAGTTTAACAAAGAAAATAAAACTTACGTATCCAAAGAGTTGGGTGGCAACACAGCTCCAGGCAGAGGCTCAGAGTTGCTACTGAGAAGGTGGCAGAGTCCAAGAAATGACCCAGGGACAATGGGCTGCTTCATCAGTGCATTCAGCAAGATAGAACCTGGAAGGATACAGAATTTTCTTTGGAGTAGATTTGCCATCACCAACAACAAAAAAAAATCAGCATTTTCAGAAGATCAGCCTTATTTAGAGTGCTTGCAACCTCAAAATGTGGGGTTTTTTTTATTATGAATCTTCTTTCTTAACAGGAGGATGATTTTCAGAAAAATGAATTTAAGGTATTTAAATATAAACCAAGTTATATTTAGAGGTATTTTAATTATGATCCCATATTAGCAAAACAGCTTGAGCCAAGTGATCACATATCCCAGCTGTTCTGGTGATTTGCCCTCAATTTTCCACTCCAGATAGTGAAATTATGTGATGCAATTCCACTGCCAACTGTAACTAAGATGGTACCCTAAAGAATTCTTGGAGCTGACTGTTGAAAATGCTTTATAGTGTTTTGGGTTTGTTTTTTTTTTTTTAAGGTACATTTTCCCTGGTTTTATTTCTGCATTTCCAGAATGATATTACCTTGTGTATTTCGTTTGGGGACAGAGTTGCAGGAGTGGTTTTTTCCTGTTGCTTTGTGCTGCTTCAGAGATGAAACTTCAGGATGGGTTATCTTCCTGTCTGAAACAAACAGGGATTGGGAGAACACAGAACTGCAGCCAGCCTGTACACACAGCCACAGTGTTAGATGATCTTTTAATCATCTCTGTATGTCACAATTACCAAGCAAATCAAGGCCAAGAGCCTTGCAGAGTTCAGGTGAAAAGTAAACAAATGTGTTTTTTTCAAACAAATAGGCATATTGAATGTTACCATAACAAACAATAGCAATTACCAGTGCTTTCAGGCTACTGCATTTTTCTTTTTGCTGGAGTTCCTACTGCCCACAGTTTTACAATGAACAGTGTAACTGACAGCAACATCTCAGATTTTTCATGACTCTTCAAGTAAGGATTAGTTGATGATATCCACATTTCTTCCATTTATTATTTCCCATTGCTATAAAAAGATCACTAATTTTGTTTCATACTATAGCAATCTTCAAATATATGCATATATTAATTTCCTAAGCTTTACTCAATGAATTTCAAGATACAATTTCATGAGAATTACTGCCCTACATATAAAAGAGGAAATGAGTACATTGTTTCAGTTGCTTCTTTCAATATGGCTAAATATGTACCCTTTAAAATCAAATTCAACAAGCTAGAACAAGAATACAAAAAATGCATTAGCTGACTAGCAGACCAAGAAATAGGCAAATTATTTCCTATTCTTTATGCAATGAGAAAAGACAGATGAACAATTTGGATATTTTAGTTCATCACACAATAAAGTTTTTTATTGCAGCCACTGGCCACTTCTTCAGTGACACCTTGGCATCTAGTACTAAGGTGTGAATTAAGATAATCTTCATGCAAATTTCAGTCATGGCTATTTAACTACAGTTGGTATAAAGTGAAAAAAAAAATTAAGCAAAGCCAAAATAAAACAAGTAACTGTGAACTGACTGCAACTGTTCAGTCACAAAATCCTTCTCTAATGTAGAATGTTCACATGCAGCTAAAAATGTGGCAAGCTGTACATGAGTTTACCTTCTTTGATTGAGGTGGTCAGGCCCATCAAATTTCCTGGCATACTGGACATTTCAGCATTGAAGGATTCCTTTGTAGGAAAAGATCTTCTTCCTGGCTGTGGAGAACATCCTTCCGATTTCACTTGTACAACATGATTCTTTTTAGGGCTAAAATAAAAAGACCAATCAGTATTTCTTTTGTAATTATTTTATTAAACAACAATCTATTTTCTTTGCACTGATGTTTTAAAGATACGTCACTATAAACTTTCTGAATTTCTGTCACAGATACAAGGAAGGCTCTTGTTTGAGCAAATTCTATAAATGTCATCAGACCTTTTTGTTGTATTTTTTAAAGACAACAGAGATAAGAGTTACATGAAAAAAGAAAGCCTCTTCAAAAGTTTAAACACATGTATTGCAAAAATGAACACAAGTTCATTTTCCAATCCCCCTACCTTGTTGTTGGAACTGCCTGAGAAAGGTGTTTATTTCTTTCACAGTTCTGGAGCCGTGTTCTTAATTCATTCATTTCTGCATCCTTGAACTGCAGCTCGGAGTGCAAGGACTGTAACTGAAAGAGGAGTTCAGGGCAGGTTCACTGTTATCAGTTCAGAAGTGGTGCAACTGCAGAGCAGCTGAGTTACCATGAGAGCTGGAGATCACCATCCACTTACTGTGAACTCAGCACAAGATCTCCATTTTCAGGAAGGCTAAAGTCCAATGAACACTATCTGAGAACCAAGTGCCAGGAGTTCAGGCAAGAAGCCTTTGTGAGTGGCTAAAACAGAGCAAGTGCCACAGACAGCAGGGCTCCAGTGAGGCTGCAACTGCAGAGCCAACTGGACAAAAGCAGCCACTGTCCCCTTCAGGGCTTGCACAGAGGTGGCTGCAACAGGAACAGCAATCTGATCAGGGCCACAAAGCATGTTCTGTTACTTTTTCCCCCACTCTAATGTACATTCCAATTGCAATGTTCTCGGGATGGCTTCAAGAAAGCAATAAGTAAATGAAAACCTCTACCACCTGAATTTCACTCCTTTATTTTGGCAGGGGAAAACCCTCAAGGAATTCTTGCAAATATTTTCTTCTAGGTACCAAAATAAAAGCAAGAACTGTGGAAATTTCACACAAATGTTCTTCCTTTGACTAAATGGTCAGTGACATCATTAAGTCATAAATCAGCTTCTGCAAGTGATATGCAGGTAACTGGCATATTTACAAACCTTTTTGGAGAACTCTTTTTCTTTTTCACTTAAAATCTGAGATTTCTGCTGTTCCAGTAGCAGGTATGATCTTTTCTGTTCCTCCATAGCATACTCCATCTGCTGCATTGAGTCACGCAGAATTTTAATTTCTCCATTTTTAGTGAGAATTTCATCCTGCATTTCTTTCAGCTGCAAACAGAGGAATTCCATTAAAGGAAGGATATAGCCAAAAGTATATATTTGCATCAGTGTGTGGTTGAAAATTAACTGTATTTTTAGGCAGAAAAATGCTCCTGGTAACCCAGCTCAGAAATTCTACACACGATGCCTCTAATCCTTCTCTAATTAAATCAGGCTCAGCTATTGTTTTCTTCAACATAATTAAAAATGACAAGACCATCCTTCTCTTTCCCCTCCTCTGCAATTATGGGTTTTTTTGTGTGTGGTTTTTTTGTTTTGTTTTGTTTTGTTTGTTTGTTTTAAAGTGTTCTAGTCACACACATCAGTAATTTATTCATAGTTTGGATTATAACAGTGATAATTTAATTATACTACTACATCCATCAGGATAGCCAACAAGCACTCTAAGACAAGGTACAACCCACGGACTGTATCTTCATGACATTGAGTCTCTAATACTTCTCTTCCACTCAGAGACAAGATTTTGGAGCGATAATAAAGAAGTTACCCAGAAAAGCAAGAAGAAAAGATCAGAAAGACATTTCTCTGCAACTGTAAAGTTATGTTTTAATATGGTATACAGGTAGGAGATTCCCTGCTAAAGGTGGATATAATAGAGCTGGTAAAGATACAGAGAAGGGAGAAAGGGAAACAGAGTATCTTTCCATAAATGACCAACAGAAGGTAGAGTAACATAAAATCACTTAGAAAGTCACCTCACTTTCTCAAATCTTTTAATTTGAAAAAAAAACCAAAAAAACCTCTGGCTGACAGGGCAGAGAAATTATTTTATAGGAAACAAAACTGAAAAATTAGCACTTGCTAACCTGAAATGACCAAGAAATAAAAGACTGCTCTCACTCTTTAGTATTACTAGAGCTGTTTCTAGTGTAATGATTTTAACACACTCCTGGATTATGAAGATTATTGATCACCTTGATTAGAATTAAATGCTTGGGACTGGATTTATCCCACCTTTCAGTTATTCCTATCAAAAATGTGATCTTTAGAGGAGAGGGGAGGATATTGCCAACCTTCTGTTTGACTTCTTCATGCTGTGTCTGCAGCACTTCAAACTGGAATGCATCTCTCATCAGACCATCTTCTGCTCTGCTTCCTGCTGCAGGGAAAAGCCAAATTCTGAAGCACAGGTGATGAATGTACATCACTGGTGACTCAACATCAAGGTCTTGTTATTTGTCATTGCATACCCCTGAATATCTTTGTATTTTACTGTCATTACAAACAGGTAAACTGCCTCATCCAATCACCACAGGAACTTTGCTAGTGCTTGTGCATCAATTCTTATAACAGAAGAACCCCTGCCCCTTCAAATTTCTAATCACAGAATGGTTTGGGTTGAAAGGGACCTTAAAGATCATCTCACATCTTAAACCAGCAAGATGACCCACAGCAAAAGCAAGCATTTCTTCTGAGATAACTTTAGTTAGTGCACTGGAAACTTATTCACCTGGTGAGATGACAGAAGTCAGTGTTGCTAAGACATACTTGGATTATTCGAGCTCTCTAAGCTTCATTATGAAGAAACCCCTGCTTTTGTTTCTTTCAAAGTGAAACTGAAAGTCAGCTGTTAATACAAGGCATGCTACGCATTTATTAGCGGAAATTAAGAGGGAAAAAAATCTGAAAGCCAACATGCTACCAGAATATGATACCTATTGCACGTTGAAACTTTAGGAAACTCGGGTTTTTTATCTGGCAGGTTTAACATGCAGCACCCTTGTCCCAGGCTGGCATCACCACACACACACACCCACCAGGCACGGGTTCCTGGTGCCGTGAGACCGATGCAATGTGCCTGCTGGGATTGTTGTCCTCATTATTCCTCTGAATCCCAACCATCCTCTGACACCGGGGGTACCACCGTGGGGTGCTGGTGGCCATGGGAACAGGCAGGAGTAATTCCCTTAAGGGAACTTATAAGAAATATGGAGCAAATCTACTTACAAGAGCCTGTAGTGACAGGACAAGAGGGAGGGGCTTCACACTGACGAGATTTAGGTTCGATATTAGGAAGAAATTCTTCCCTGTAAGGGAGGCGACGACCTGGCACAGGTTGCCCGGAGCAGCCTCATCCCCGGGAATGTCCAAGGCCAGGTTGGATGGGGCTTGGAGTAACCTGGGACAGTGGAAGGTGTCCCTGCCCATGGCAGGGGGTGGCACTGGATGGGTTTTAAGGTCCCTGACGACCCAGGCCATTCTGTGGTTCCTAAAGGGACACCACGCCCTTTCGCGGCAGCAGGGCACTGAGGGGCAGCCGCCGGGACACACCGACCTTGCCGCCCGCCGCGGGCCGGCCCCGGGGTTCCCCACGCGTGTCCCGCGGGCGGATCCTGCGACAGCGCCTGCGAGGCCAGGATGTCGATCTGCTCCAGGTCGTCCGCCGTGAAGTCATCACTGTCCCCGAAGGGGTCCACGATCCCGGTCACGGCGCTCTTGGGGCGCTTGTGCGGGGGAAGACCGTTCTGGAGCTCCGGCGGGGCGGCCGCAGCGCCGCTCTCCCCGCAGAGCGCGGAACCGCTCCGCTTGCGCGGCCCGGGCAGCGCCGCCATAGCGGCACCGGGACCCGCGGCACCCACACGCCGCGGGGCCGCCTCGGCCCCGCCCCCTCGCGCGCGCCGCGCCGTCCGCCAGTCACCGCCGGCACAGCCAATGGAGTGGCGGCGCCTTCAGAGCCGGCTGTAAGAGCCCCCGCGATTGGCCGCGGGCAGCCGACACGCAAGCGCTTCGCTGATTGGGAGAGAGGGAGGCAGGCGGGAAGGCTCGTCCCCTCAGCGGTGTGAGGGGAAGGTGGTGACGTCAGGCTTCGGGCGATGACGTCTGAGTTTGAGCGGTGACGTCACGGTGAGGACTATCCCGCTGATGTCACACCTGGCTTCATCGCGGGCACGATGGCGTCACACCGCAGCTGGAGGGCGGCTGTGACTCGTCCTGTGCGGCCGTGACACTGCCGGCCGCAGGCACTACTGCCCTTGATAAATTGGGACCGCTAAAAGTGTCAGGGAACTGCAATATTTGCAAAAGTTGTGCGCTAAACCCGCACCGTTAACTTACTGGCATTAGCTTGCTTTTCTAATGATATTTTGCCTGGTTTTAACAGTGGACTGAAAACCAGAGTTTCCAGCTCTGTGTAACTCAGGTGGGTGTGAGGTCACAGCTATGCTGATAAACCTTTTAAGAGGAGACTAGACCATAGTCTTGCAGCACATTTTAAAAACAGGGTTATTAATTACCTTCATTTCTATAAATCAGTTTACACATCCCTCGATGGTCTTTTAAGTGAAAACCACTGTGTTAGTGTGACATATTTCCAATTCCGTCAGAGAATTCTGATTTCTCTTGCTCACTTCGCTATTCCCCATTACGTGCAGGAAAATTAGATTAGAGGGTAATTTTCTTTATCGATGCCCTGCACGAGCAGCCTGTGACGAGGCAGTAAAGCCCAAAGGAAGCCCTGAGGGTGATTGTTCCCAGCTGTGCTGAAGTGGCAGCAGGTGATCCCAATGGAATCAGCAGGTGGGGACAGCTGCATCTGGCCAGCTCAGGTGCACAGAAAAGGTGCAGTCTCAGAAGGAAGCTGCACTTGTATCGCTTTAGTTTTGGGGTGCTCCTTGAAGGTTTTATTTTTGTTTCTCCAAGTAGTTGTTTATTTTAAGTTAAATTATGTACTAAATTGGGGAAATTATGGATGGGTTTGATGCTCAAAATCACTGAAGGTACAATTTTTTATGCTTGGGATTATTGCTTTTCTCCCTCTAGGAGGAATGGTAACATAATGTTTGTCTTTGTAGTCGAGCCATAAAGAAATATTACTTCTTGCTTTTAAGGATGGTTTTATTTCTTTGTGTTTAGAGAGAGATGCTTTGATCAAGTGGAGTAAAACCAAAATTGCTTGTCTAGTTTAAAACTTCTCCCTCCTGGTAATTTCTAGTGCTCTGTTTCCAGTGTTTATGTTTGTAGAGACACGTATTTAGCTTAATTTAAGTAATCTAAAACTGATTCTAACTTGATTCAGATGTTACTTGTTTTTAATTCTGTGTTTTGGGAGGTTTTGGTTTGGTTTTTCTGTTTTTTTTTTTTTTTTTTTTTTTTTTTTTTTTTGTTTGTTTGTTTGTTTGTTTTTGGGTTTTTTTTTGTTTTTGTTTTTGGGGTTTTTTTAGGGGGGTGTTGTTGTTTAATAAACTAATAGGATTATGCTAGTATTACTATTTTTTTTTGTTATTGCTGCTTTTAAATAAATATATCCCTGTTTGAGTGATATACCTTCAGTTTTACTTTCTCCTCTAGCTCAAGTTGAAGAAAAATAGAATGGTAGAACACTTGCACAAACTTTGTTTTCAACAAGACAAACCAAGATACTGACTCCGTTTTCCTTTACTCCAGGTGTTCCTGCTAAACAGAAAATGACTTGCAGAGCATCAGAATAACAACAAAGTAAGACTGAGATGTAAAATCAGCTTTAAATACAGCTGCCTGTAGAGCCATTTTTGGGTGGAGGGGGATGAAAGTCAAACAGTTACATATCTGTTGGTTTCTCATCTTTCTCTGCCTTGCTTATATTGAGTCTTAAATCTGCAACTCCCTGAGGAGAACACAGGAAATCAAAGTGTGACTCTAGCACTACCTGACATCTGTGGCATCTTTTGATTTTTATAGCCAGAATTTCTTGTTTCATTTGAATATTCCACTTAGGACTAATGGATCCAGGTGTCAGACCTCAATCCATGTGAGCACTCTTAGCAATGCTATTTGACTCTTGCAATACTTTTAGCTGCCTTTCATTTGCTTGTTTCATTTGCTTTCTACTCTTACCATTTAGTTTCTCACAAGCATGTTAAAACCGGGGCCTTTAATGTCTGTCCTGGCTTTAGCAGAATCTTGTCTGACTGACCTAAGAGTAAAATCACTGGGATAACTGGGAATTTGTGCATTTATTCATTTGGATGCACACACTGTGGAAGGGGGGAGCTTTTTAGCATAATTAAGCATTAAGTTTAATAACCCACATGTGGGTTTGGACAGTTCTTGGTGCTGCTAATGGTATGTTTGTCCTAAATACTAGCAAGAATTCCATAACTCCAATGAAGGTGTTGGTTCTTTGTCCCTTATTTCAATGAAGCTGGACATGGATGTATTTTGTGTTCTGATTCTCAAAACACTGAGTAAATCAAAGTAGGTGGATGACTGAATCAGTCCAGGTACCAGCAGAGATTAAATTTTTTTAGCTCTAATTCCTAAAGAATGAGGTACTGAAATGCAAATGGGACTTCAGGGAAAATTTGTTCTAGCAAAATAGCATCTTGATCCAGACCTGAGACTTGGTTAGGAGAGGAGTGGTCTGGGTTTTGGGCAAATGTCAAGAGTTTTGTCATTTGCTGGTAGAGAGAAAGGAAATCCCACACTTCCAGGATGACCTCGGAGCTGTGTGTCTGAGATGGAGGGCGGTTTTTTGTCTGTGCTCGTGTTGGGCCCTGAGAAACGAGAGGGGAAAGGGAGCAAGGCAGGATAACGGCGATGTCTGCCTGGAATACCGGTGGCGATGGAGCTGACGGTGGGATGAGAGGAGCCGCCGCTGGCCTGGGGTGCGGATGAGGCGAGGGCAGAGCCCGGCTGTGAGCGCGGCCGCGCGTTTCACCCGTTATTTCCGTTGGGGTGAATGAGCGCCGGGCCGGGCGGAGCGCCGGGGCCGCGTCCAGCCGGTGCCACCGAGCTCTCCCCGGCGGGGCGGGCTGTCCGTGTGTCGGGCCGTCCGTGCATCCGCGTCGGTCCAGCCCCGCCGCCAGCACAACAAACCCGCCCCGTCCCGCCCGCGCCGTGCGGCTGTTGCGCGGAGCCGCCCCCGGCCGCGGAGGCCGGGCCGGGCGGCGCTGGCAGCGGGGCCGGGGAGGACATGAGGACCGAGATCTCCACGGCGGCCGCGTTCGTGACCCGCCTCCTGCGGGCCGCCGGTGGGGTCGGCGAGGAGCAGCTGCGGTGCTTCCGCGAGTGCCTGCAGGAGGCGATGCACGGTGAGTGCCGGGAGGGTATCCCCTCTTTCCATCCCCTCTTTCCACCCCCTCCGTCCCTCCCGCATCCCGCGGGGTCCGGCAGAGCACAGCCCCCCGCAGAAGCTCCTCTTTGTTCCCTCCCGCAGAGCACTACAAGCACCACTGGTTCCCCCTGGTGCCCTCCAAGGGCTCCGGCTACCGCTGCATCAGGATCAACCATAAGATGGACCCCTTGATAGGAAAAGCTGCGGGGATGATCGGACTGAGCCACGAGAGACTCTTCCAGCTCCTACCCAGCGAATTAACGCTGTGGGTCGACCCCTTCGAAGTGTCCTATCGCATAGGTGAGGACGGGTCTATCTGCGTGCTGTACGAAAGCCCCCAGCCCGGGGGGAAGGTGGCCAAACAGCTGGAGAGCAGGACCAGCTGCAAGGAGGAGTGGAGAATCGGCAGATCCAGCCCTTCCAAGAGTTACAACATGATGACGGTTTCTGGTTAAAAACAACTCTCCCCTGTGCGATGTTGTATGTATCTCAACCTCATTGGTAAAGTTAGATGTAACTGAGCTTTTTTGTTTTTAGCTATTTTTTTCACCCGATAGTCATTAAAGTGGTAGTACTGCCAAGTTCTTCGTGGCCAAGGGCTAAATGTATAAAGCAGTTCTTTACACTGCATGTTCCTTTCTGGGTTGTGTCCTGTAAATGCACTGTACAGTCGGTGGAATGTTTTACACATTTATATTTTCGGAAAAGTTTTGCCTATTTGTAATAAAAAGCAATATTGTAGCACTCTTTATGATGGGTTTTAGTCAAAATTAGTACTTGCTAAAAAAAAATAAAATCTGCAGTTTGCAGAGCAATAACATGAAGGGGGGGTGGGAAACAGATCTAACAAACTGCACATAAATCTTTCCAGTGATTTGTCTGCACAGACTTCTCTCAGGGTCATTCAAGTTTGACTGTGAGGCACAAATCACAGAAATAACTTTCCTTTTCCAAAGCATGCATTTATTTGAGGGCTGGGTTCCATCACACCCCAATGTTTTAGCAAAAAGAAGTGGGGAATTGTTGTCTTGTTATTTCTAGCTATGGGAGTAGAAGAATAAAGACTTGCTTAAAATGCTTCTGACTTCTTTTGGTTTTTTGTTTTGTGGGTTTTTGGGGTTCCCTCCCAAGGCTTTTAACATTGCTCTCAAAGCTTATTCTATCCATTTCTAATAATTGCAGAAAGCTTTCTAGTTAAAGAGGTGTAGTGGTGAGCATCCATCTTTATTTCAGATCACAACAAAACACTCAGTTTTGGGAAAGCTTGCTGGCTGCCTGTCTTCAGCTGAATAATCTGTGTAGAGCTGGGTGGGTTTTCGGTACTGAATGGAAGCAAAAGTACTCTTCTAATATTTGACCTATTGCAAAAAAAATGCTTGAGTTTGTAAGGAAATGGAGTTTGAGTTTAAAACTGCAAAGTAGGAAGCTCGAGTGAAAATGATCATCAATGCTGTGACTACCTTGTCTTTTCTGGAAGGTAAATCCTGCTCTTTCTGGCTTTGAGTTCCTTATTTTTGTCAGGGTCTCTAATACCAGTTGAGTGTAAGTTTTGCTGAAGGTATCAAATACAGTAGATTTGATGTAATAACAGAACTTCGTATTGCTGGTTTATGTGAATACTCTTAGTGTTGATATCCCAGTAAAGGATTTAATTTACAGATATTGTGATTCCTATTCTAAGAAGCACTGGTTTCTAATTCAGCTATAGAAGGCTGCCTGGAATTGCTGATTTCTGTAGCCTGGTGTTGGAGCACGGTTGAACACTTGATGAAAGGGAGCTTTGTCTGGTGTATGTCAGCAAAAAAACCCCTCCTTGTGCTATGTCAATAACATGGTAGAACATACAGCGAGGGAAGGGGCAAGCCTGGGCAAACTGGAAAGGGCAGAACTCCAGCTCACAAAGAGGTTTTTTTCTTTGTTTGCCTTAGAAAAAGCTGTGGCTTGCTTCTTGCTGTTTGCTTATTATCTCGGAGGCAGGCTTGTCCAGTGGTATTTGTTTAATCTGGAGGAAATGCATAGTGCAATTTTGTTAGTAATTAAAACTCTGTAAAAATTGATTGCACGTTTCTAGTCTTTCACTCTAATAAATAAGTTTCTGGGTAAGTTTTAACAAATGGGTGTTAAAGGTCTGGTGGCAAATTGTCTTTTTATTAGATAAGATTGGAAATCGGTTCTCATGACATTGTTTTATTCTCTTGAGGAGGCAGTAACACTTTCTTTTTCCTCTCTGTTGAATATTCAGTGTGGATAATCCTATTTCCTTGGGACCTCTAAGGGATGTATTTGACACATTTGTCAGTAATTGAACAGAGTAACTTTAAATCTGCGAAGGGTGAGGTGCCTTCTTTGATTAAATTTCATTTGAAAGGTAATTTGCTTTGCTGCACGTTATATGAACAGCCCACTTTTAGAAAAGATAGGTATGAAGTCTTCAGCTTAACAGGAGGTTTTCCATAGCAGGAAACACTTGAAGTGGAATTGAAGACGACTTGGGAGAGAGGATATGGTTTTCAGCTGCTGGGTGTGGTTTGAGGTGAAGGAGGGTACAGCAGGTCCTTCAGATGTTCTGTTCTTGCCTGGTGTCTGTCCATGTTAGAGCAGAGAAGAGCCTGGGTTAATCCAGCCATGATGGATTCTGCTGCATTTATTAATCCTCCCCTAAGCATTGGGATGTTTCAGATGTTATATAATACCACATCTCCAGTATCCTGTGCTCTCTGTAGGTTTGATATCTATCAGTGAACGGGCAATTTAATGCAAGTTAAGTTTCATATGAAGTCACTCTGCAGACAAACAGGTGGGGAACACGGGGGAGTTGAACAAAACTCACTGAAGCAAAGAAAACACTTGATCTGCAAGTAAATACACTGTGGTATCTGTGCCATCTAGAACTGCATTCCGTTGCTTTAAAAAACGTCAAAGATGTACTGACAACACAAAAGCTGTTCTGAGGGAATGGAGTGCTTGGTAGTAAGCCAGGGAGGCAGTTATTTGGAGGAGGTAAAGAAAATCAACTTTGTGTTTTCCCTGGAAGGTGATAAGTTTTGTGTTCTGCTGTTGCAACAAACAAGGCAAAAAATCTTAAAATTTAAAATGACGTACTTGTCACACGAGACTGACCACATCTCATCAGTCATGACTTAGAACAGACTGGTTTGGATTCTACAGGAAAGATTACTGCATGCTAGCCTCCTTGAAGTAGTAAAAATACATGGAGAGGAATCAGTCCATGCTTGCTTGGATGAGGATGGGTTAACTGTTGGATAACTGAAGCTGAAATAGAGGGGAAAACCCTGTGCATTTGCCTGTTTCTCCAAAATACTGCCTTGCTGCCAAATAAATTACATAACATTTGTCTGAGTGGTAAAATCCACCTGAGACAGAAGGTCCTTCTAGTTTATACAGCCTGACCACTTTTGTACTGCAATTATTGTGTATCACCCCCTGGCTTGTTAGTTGGACCTAAGAGCCCTGAGATTAATTGGTTAATATGAGAACTTCAAGCCATAAGGGGACTGTCTGTACTTGTTTCAGATTCTATTACCTTTAGAGCTAGGTAAATTAAAATATGAAATTTGGGATGTTTAGCTTTAGTTTCTAACCATCAGCATCCCTATTTCCTTATCCTCAAGATGAAAGACTTTTCAGTGTGTAGCACTTCATATTGCCATCAAATTAAGTCTGTTTTTCATAGTTAAAGGATTAAAAAGATTAAGCTTTTAACGTTTGAGCATAAATAATTTTCTTTTAACTGGGATTTACATACATGCTTTCTGCCAACACTTGTTCCATTTTTAATATGTGCCTGAGAATGTGTTCCCAGGGAATGAGTGCAGTGAACCAACTGATGGGGATCGCTCCGTTCCCACCACGATTTGCACTGACAGTGCTGTGAGCTTCACTTCACTGAGAACAATGCAGAACTCCTGACAGAATTGCTGAAAATATGAGGTCTTGCACTTAATAACTCATTTTTAATTCCTGTGATGTGTTCTTCACTGTTATTTTGTCTAGAATGCCATGTGTTTTAGGTGAAGTGCCTGGTAAAAAAGCTAAATAATGGGTTTGTGGTTGCTCACACAAGGACAAATCCCAGGTTTGTTTAGCACCTTTCTGTACAGCTGGGTTGATTTGCATTAATGATATTGTTCTCCTTGAATTATACTCTTGTTATGAAGTGAATTAGTACCTGATAAATTAACCTCATTTTACATTTAATCCATGATTAGAAGCCTTGTAAACCTCCTGCAATTATTAGTTGTTAATTTTTTTACATTGGGACACTTACTCTAGAGAAATTTTGTATTTGTTCCCACATGCACTAGAAATGGACATTGGGATCCCACTGATATCTTAAGGCAGTTCTCTTGGGCATTTTTTAGCCTTTGTGGTTATGTTTTTCCTTATGAAATCCTAAAATTTATTATTTTTATATTATCTGGTCTAGTAATAACTATATTTCCATTATTTCATTATCCTCACGCAGTACAAATTTATCCACATCACCAAATACAGGTAAGCATTTACTGTACTTCCATCTTTTTGCTGATCACTTTAGTAATTTTACCGTCTTTCTTTTTTCAGAATTGCAATTCATTTAAGTGCTGATATATCTTAAAAGGTCTTTACATTTATATAACTGGTTTTCTTAGCTATTTGAACTATGGATTTTCCTCTCACATTTTTAGCTTCCTTCAGATATTTTTTTAACTTCACAATAATCTGCATATGTCGATTTTTTTTTTTGTTTTACTTTGGTTTTCTTTTATTATGGCTCAGAATTTGTATCTAATCTTAATTTCTGCCTCACGTTGTCTCAGTGTAGCAGCGCTTTGGCTGTGTGTGATTCTCCAGGCTGATCCACGTTGCCATGGCAGAGTGGGAAGATTTGTATTCTTGGGTAATAGAGGTGTGCTGGTTCCTGACTAATAAGGTTGATACTTCTTATAAATTATTTTTCTCATGGTTCCAGAGTCGCTCTTAGTAATATATGTGCTATAGGAGTAATAGACTTATTTATTTTCATGGTTTTCTTTATGGGTAGTGAATTTATTCCAGTAATAACAAGTGATATTTTGCTTTCTGTTAGAGGGCTACATAAAATTTTCAGCGAGAAGGAAGCTGTTGATTTTAGCTTGTAATCTGGGTACCTCTGGTGGGCAATGTATTTTGAGATGAAATTGCATGGAAGAATCTTTCATCTGTTTGGGAGATTCAGTTGCCCCTTGTTTGCAATCAGCAGGACTATCAATGTCTAGAAAGTGTCAGGAGGCAATGAGAGGGCAAATTGAATTGTGATTTGTGACCACCTTGGTATTATCATTGCTTTAAACTACTGGGCTCTGGATTATTGATAGTGATATTTGCATAGCTTCATTATCTGTTATGTAATATCAGTTATTTTTCACAGTGGTTCTTAAAAATCCAATGAAATAAAAGCTGGAAAAGACAATAAATGTCTGTTCAGCTAAACTAAACAGCAAATCAGTGTTAAGTCACTGAAAGAAAAAGCTGCAAATATCTCTCTTGATAAAATAACTTCAAAACAGAGTAGGAAGAAGAAATATTAAATCACCAAAATGTTTGATAATGTTTCAAGCAAACCTCTAGTGCTAAATAAATACCCATCTTAGAGAAATAAGTTTGTAATCCTGGAGATATGCCAAGTAGGAAAGTTCATCTCTGAAACAAAATACATTTTTAAAAGAAAAATGTGTATATAAAAGTAAATTCAGTCTTTGTAGATGCTGTGATGCAGCACATTTCAACATGAATTTTTTAGAAGATAAATTCTTATCAACTTTATTTGTAGTTGAGTAGTAGTGAGTACAGTGAATTTGATAAAGCAGTTTTTACTGTAGAGCTGTTGTGCCTGCAGGATGATGTTTGGGATGAGGCAAGAGCAAACTGGGCTTAAATTGATCATTTCAATGATCAATTAGTGACTTTGGCCTCAGATGACAGATGTTACTTGCATAACTCCCAGGATTTTCTGCTACATGCATGGCAAAATGAACAAACAAAAGAAACTGAGGGAAAGGGTAAGTTCTACCAGAACATATTTCATGATCTGTCTGGGCCCTGGTTGCTGCAGCACTTTTGGGTAGTCAGAAGAGAATCCTGCATAGAAGCAAGATTGTTGTATCCTCAAGCTGCTAAACTTCATTTTACACTGAGTGCCACCATGGAACTTGCTTTCCTCCACTGGGACTCTGAGGAGGGAAAGGAATTTGCCTGTTATTTATAAATATTTACAACCACTTAGAAATTACATTACCTACAAGACCTAAACTTTATTTTGCATGCTGCATATAGGTGATTAAAATACTAATGAGAATTCCTAGCGTTCTGCATTTTTATATGAAATTCTACTTTAATGACTGTACATATCTATGACATGACTATGCAGTCAACACTTTGCACTAGTCCCCTACATATTATTTATACAGCATCATTAGCATCAAAACAACCTTCTGTGAATGCTTCTGTTGCAATTGTGTAACCTGAGGGTTAAATTTGCATAAAGACACATGTAGGAGTGATGGAAAAGAACATAAACTACTACAGTGCTTCAGCTTTTATATGTTCCTGGAATGGATTACTACAAAAGCTGACCCCTTAAACTTGCTTTATCTTACTCTGTGAATTTGGGTTATCAAGAATAAATGAACAGAGTTCTCATAATGTGTACGTTGAGATAATTTATTTAGGGCTTAAAAGAATGTATTACTCATACAAATCCTCTCTTCCAGGAAGCTTGCTGGTTTTTTTTTTCTGCATATACCAGAGGTCACATCTCTCCTGACCACATGTTAAGGGATGTTGCAAGAGTTTTGGAAATGATTTTTTCCTGTGGATAGGAAAAAGATGCATAAATGTGTTGGGAGAGGGTTGTTTTGTTCTTTTTGCCTCACAGTCTGATAGGCTGATACTGAAACCATTGGATATTTTGATGTGGCTTGTGAGCTAATTTTTGAAGTGGTTGACCTGCGCATGCTAAGTTATCAATTAAGAGTAATTAAATATGTACTTGAATTTAGTAGAAGTGCTGAACATTTGATGGGAATTAGGTATTTGGATGGATGGAGGTTTTGCTGAACAAAATTAATTCAGAGTCAAGAACAGTGATATTTATGCAACACTTGATTTTGTCATTAGTCTTTTCACAGAGGTTTAGCTAATGTCTCTGACAGGCCTTTTTCAATGACTCAGTGCTACACTTTTTAAGTTGTTGCTTCTGTAGGAGTCAGTGGAATTCCTCCTGTGTTTAGCATTAAAAGCCTTTTGGCTCGGGGCTGGATGAACACTTGTGGCACTTGCACTGTTTAATTGAGCCCTGTGTTAGATTCATGGGAGCTGCTTCCAATTGCTGAAGGATCAAATGGAGATTTAATTGTAGCTGAAACCTGAACTCTTCTGTGAGTCAGAAGAAAGGAAAATAATTTTTCTATGTTGTGTCACAACTTTATGTGTGCACCATATGGCTTGATGGTGTATTCAGGGATGCTGTGTGTGTGACTTCTAAAATATTTCCTTTTCTTTCCACGAACCTTTAATATTGATTCTTTTTCTAAATGTGTTCTAAAACACTGGACATTGAGTGGGCTTCATTTTAGCTGTGATCCAAAGGGGCCTGTCTCAGTTTGTGACCAGAAATCAGCAGAAAAGTATGTACAAACAGTGCTTATTGTCCTTTCCCCTTCCCTGCTTCCCTCTCAGAATCTTTCACACAATCTTTTCTCATTAAATTTGTTCAACGTTTGCATCAACATGAAATGAAAAGAAATGAATCTATGTTTGTTGGCAGACACCACACCACATCTTGACAATGAACTGGGACAGTAACCAGCACTGAATAAAAAGGGAAGGTGAATCCAGTGCTTCCATGAGGCATTTCTTTCCAGCCTTATTACAGCTCCTGTTTTTTACCAGACTGGCCAGTGTAACACTATATTGCAACGAGCCTTTTGTAGTCTGTTGTAACTGGCAGCAGTATTTTAGATGGCCTGGAAGCTCCTTTTGCAGAGAGAATTATCTGTGCCACTATCACTGCACAGGGAACTATGGTTGGGAATACTGAGATCTGGTATCAGTTTTCTTAACTATGTGGGGGCAAACAATTATGCTTTTGGAAAAACTTACCTGTAATATATTCAGCATATCAGACAGGATCTTAAATACCACTTACATCTTTTTTTTTTCATATACCTTCTGCTAGTCAGTTTTAGAATACTTGCAGTTTTACAGCAGTTTTTTACCTTCGGTGGTTACTTCAAAATTTAAGATTGGATTTTTTGGGGGGTGACCGTGCTGGCTTATTGTTCTTTTTATAACCTATTTCTCAGTGTGGGTAACTGCTTGTAAACTAAATATTTAACATGTTGCTGTGATGAATTATTTCCACTGCTTCAGGCACATAATTAAACAAATTAAAGCTGGAGTTCCATTTTCAGCATCTCGGCTTTATGCCTATTTACAGCTAGTTTTGTTCTTGCTTAAAACTGCCAATGAAGTAGTAGCTCTAAAATATATTGTTAAACTGTGACATCAGTAAGTATTCTTCATTTATACTGTTGTCTTCTGTTTCATGCCTAATTTACAATTTTAAACTCTTTTTTCCCCTGAGTATATGCTGATGTTTTTAATTGGCATTAGTTTCTTTTTGTTTGAAAATCACTGAGTGCTGTTTATCTTTCCTTCTGTTCCCCCAAAATTTGTAAGCACTGTTATCACAACAGAATTCATGTTGATGCAGCCAAACTGTTCTCCAGTTTTTTTCCAATATTCTTCTTTCCTACGTGTGCCACATCAGCGATGGCTCTCAACTCATTCCAACATTTTTCAGTAGCTGTTGAGTGTTTTCCCTGTTTCAGAGGAATGGGACACCTGTCACCCAAGAGACACTCTGAAAGGCAGGTTACCGTTTACAGGCTGTAGTCCTGTGTTCTGACAAACATTTCACTGTGCTTCAGAAAAACAGAGGAACTGAAAACCTTGTATGCAAAATCTGAAGGTAGTTGCCCTCTTTATAAAAAGACAAAGCTGAGCCTTTTAATGATTAAGCGTCTTGGGGGAATTTTTTTCTACCCTCACAGTTTATTTATGAAACTGCTATTTTCATCTTTGTTTATACTTTTTGGAAAAGAGACTATTTTTTTATATTTTTATGTCCACTTGGTGCCTTTGTGGCCATCTCCATATAAAACCAAATAAAGCAGTAGGTCAGTGCTCTCTCTCTCATGTATTATATAAACTCTCCATTCATATAAAAGTGTTCCTGTGCATTTGTTTTAATTGAAATAACTTATCAGTAACATTTCCTTTACTTTAGACATCTTATTTGGAATGATTGCTTTAGGAAATTTGTGGCAGAGGAGTGGTTACTTTAGCTAAAGGTGAATATTTGTTAGAATCAAATGTTCTAGTTTGTTTCTGCAAGAGTTAAAAACTCCAATATATGGGAAATCAAGTGGGTATTTAAGTTGGCAGTAACGTGAAGGAGTTGGCCTGAAACTTTGATAGCAGGAAAGGACAATTCACTTTCATATCATGCACCATCAGGCTTTTCTCAAAATTTAGAAGAACCCTTGGGAAATGTTCACAGAATGGAAGAAAATGCATTTAGGGGAAGGCTAAAAGCTTAGAGGATAAAATCTGTATGTTTGTCCCTTACTCTGAACGATCCTAGAGTGATCCTTGTACAAGGATCTTCTAATAAATATTTTTTTTTCCACCTCTCAGGGGCACTGAGTTGTCCAGGAAGGTTAATATATGTATAACTGTACAGAGAACAGGTAAGTTCTGGTTAGGCTGCTCCTTTTTTTGAGTAATTGCTATGAGCAGTTTCTGGTGAGCCTGATTTTGGCAGATAACGTGGGTTATTCTGAAATGGTATTTTCTCCCTTTGAGTCTATGTGATTGTAATCTCCTCTAAAGCCTCTTTATGCAATTTTGGTTTAGTGCTGTGTCCTTGATAAGGAATATTTATGGTCCGATTTTCACATCATGATGAATTATGCTCTAGGACTAAACTCTGACATGCAATTTGCTTAAAAAATTAACAGTTCAGGCTCAGGACCTTTGATATTCTTTGTACCTTTCTTGTATTATTTGCTTCTGTCTTCCTTTCTTCTACTTTTTGACTGCATCTTTATGATTGCTATCTGTAACCCTCACTCCTATTTTAAGTTGTTTTTTTTTCCTTTTGTTATTTTCCATTGACTTTGAACCTCTTCTGGATCATTGAGACTAAAAAGACAGCAAAGAAAATACATCCTTAAGCTCAGGGTGACCTGTTATCCCATACTGTTCCCCACTAATTTCTTCATTATGGTTTCAATGCTAAAGCTTTTAAATAAAAAAAATAGTAAGATAAATCAGCATATCTTTCAATAATTTCATTTCAGAAGTTGTGGGGTTTTTATTTTTTAATAAACTTTTTAAATAAACAAGAAAAAAAACTCAACAGCAAAAATGTCCTTTAAACAAATTGAAACAAATAGTGCCATGGAATAGCTGATTTAGGAGCATTGTGAAACTTCAGTAAAATTACAAGAAACCCAAATAACAGGAAGCATTTGAGCAATCTCTTTAGACTGCCTGTCTGTATTAACAACCAGGAGCCAGAAAGGAGAATCAGAGCTGCTGCTTTCACTGAGTTACCTGGGATCTCCCAATCATATGAGGAGTGTGTGCAAATGGCTTTGCTGCTGAGAAAGAAACAAACCAACCTGAATTTCAATCTTACAGATTTTGCTCTATGAGGTCTGGGAGATGTACATGGAGAGGAAAAAAAAAAAAAAAAAAAAAAAGTAATGCACCTGATAGTGTCTCCTTAAACCAGCAGATGAGGCTGTTTCCTACTTTATCTATTTGGCAACACTGTAAACTCCTGGAAAGCTGTGACTGCAATTAAATGCCTGTATCCAGGTATGGTTTGGTAAATGTAAATACCTCCCCCCCATCTTTTTTTTTTTTTTTTCACTTTAACCCAGTGTCACAGATTCTTAGGTTCAGAACCAGCTATCAAGTAGATCATCAAGGTTTATCTTTTTAATCCATAAATTCATGTCAGATGGATTTGTATCTTCCAAGGTGCCAAGCTTGGGATGAGAAGGGACTTCACTGCTTTTTGGGCCTGACTCTGTTTTAATAAGTGCAGAATTTAATCTAGAATTTATGCTCACTCAATCATCTTAAATTCAATTCCTTGTTAAAAAGCTTGAGAGATTTCTCTCTCTCTCTGTGTATATATATACATTCCAGTATATTTATCTTTCTGTCACTGTTAGGAATAGTTCTTCTTTTCCAAGCAACTTGGATTTTTCTTTT
This sequence comes from Phylloscopus whistleri, assembly GCA_017589585.1. NCBI lineage: Eukaryota > Metazoa > Chordata > Aves > Passeriformes > Phylloscopidae > Phylloscopus > Phylloscopus whistleri. The sequence goes on along the minus strand of JADMLD010000682.1, from coordinate 3,921,698 downwards.
GCCTGGAAATCTATTGGAAAGTTGTGACGTGAAACAAAAGCATAAATGTGAGTAATGAGTATACAAGTGAGACACCATCATAAAGTTGTTTTATTGCAATGGATATTGCACTTGGTTTTGGCAGAGGATCAGTCAGAGAGATCTCATAATCACTTGTTAAGTATCTACTTCGTTCCACCTTAATCAAGAGAGTTGTGGATTGTCACCTTTGAAATAGCTGTCTTAAATCAATAAAGTTTAATGGAATGTGTTATCACTGATCCTCTGATGGCACAGTTGCCTTCAATTCTCTTTTGTAACCTGGGTAGATGGAGCAGTGATGGCATGGAAGAGCTCAAATACATGTGTTTTTCTGGGGGAGAAAGAAAAAAAAACAACCCAACCCCCCCGTCAGTAACAGCTCCTGCACTGCTGAATGAGCCATAATTCTCTCTCTCAAAACATTTCCTCGTTGTGCTCTCTGCTGCTTTTTCAGAGCACACCCAGAGATATCTGTTCTTTCTGTGTGTTTTCTCCTTTCCTTGGAAGGGCCCCACATGTTTGCCCTGCCAGGAGGTTCTGCAGCTGCTCAAAGTGCAGTTTCATAATCAGCTTAATGTGGTCTGAGAGTGAGCTGGCAGCAGAATGGCAAATCCTGTGCTCCCGGGTGCTTTGGGAAGTGTTCCCATTCCTCCCCCGGTGACGGCTGGAGCACTTGTGTGGCTGTGCTGTGTGTCACGCTGCTCTGCTGAGTCAACTAAACCATTTTTTGGGGAAAAAAAAAAAATCCCACCAGAGAAAATTTGACCATTCATTTGATGAATAATCTGCTCTAAGGTGACTCATGGGTGTCCGTGTGTCAAGGGCAATGTGGGAGAGACGTGGGAATATATGGCCAGGTTTGGAATGGAGAACAGGATCACCCTTTTGAGATTCCATAATGTTTGTATTGGTGTCTCTGCTTGGGAACTGCATCACATCTGTGTTTATGTATTGGAGATGACAGATAATGTGAAGTTTAGAATCTGAGGTGTCTCTTTGCTGTTTATCAATCTGCTTATTGATATCAGTCATGAAAATTCTACTAAATTGGGTTCTTCAAGGGAGCTGGTCGGGGGGAACATTACATTTTATGATGCCATTTGCATACTGAGATCACTCCAGAATTATTAACACTACAGCCAATAAAATGTAATACATATGAATTGAAGGATCTCTATCTTTGAAAGTATTTGATAGCTATGCCAAGGAACATAAATCTGAATTTCTCAGTAAGTACAAAAGAAACCGATGCCCAGTGTGTCTGTACCACTCTATATATTGCTGTTGGGTGTTTCCCATCTATTACAGTTTCCTGGGTATAAACTGAAATGTTAACATGTGACCAATTTACACCAATTAGTAATTTATCTTCAGGAGACCTTGTACTCAGTGAACTAAAAGTTCTAATGGGGAAGGTTTCAAGGTTTCCTACAGAAGTGTTGCCAAATGCCGCTGGTTTAGCTGAAAACCAGGTTAATCTACATGTCCTCTTCGCTGTTTAAAGAGGTTCACACAGGTTCACTTGAGTCAAAAAGAAGTTGAATGCTTTCCTTTAACCATTAACAGGTCCAAGGGCTGGGCACAAAGCTGGGGTATATGTCTGATAGGACACAATAAAGTGTTTTCCCAGGAGCAGTTGCAAGAGGTGTTTGATGGTGAGCAAACAGTGTAACATTAACAGCAAGTACCTGCACTGAGGAGTGTTAGCCTGGCCTGAAAGCACAAGTCCTGTGAGTTCTGCCCAGGCTACAGAACTGCTCTGCTTTCCCCTCTTTATGGAAAGAGTATTTTGATTTTTAGTTGCTGGTATGCCCTTTAATATAAGGCAAGACCTAAAAGCTCTTTATCCCTTCATCTTTCCTTCCTCACCCACAGATTAGAGGCTGTAAGAACAGACTTTAAGGAGGTGCTGGGATGGGGTTGGTCTTGTTCCTTTCTGCCTTAATACCCAGTCAAAGCTACTAGGATTTCAGCATAGTCTTTAGCTTTAATGACCTCCTACAGTTTATCTCCTTTTCCATACATTTTCTCTTACCAATCAAAAAAAATTCACCACAAAGCTGCTTTTCATTTGTTTGTATTTTGGGTCATGTCCCACTGGTACATAGTTGTTTTTCTTTTCAATAAACATATAGGCCTCCTGTGTGCAGGAAATGTTTTTTAATTGTCCGTGTGTAAAAAATATTGTCTGTTCTGGAAATTCTTTGGAGTTAGATATACAGTACAAAGTTATTCTTTATGGTGTGTCTATAGCTTTACAACTCCCTCAGACTGTAGGCAGCAATTAAAGTTCTTGGTAGTTATAATATCTGTTTATCTATATCTGTGGGAAGTTTGTGCAAGCTCTTATCCGCTGACAACATGATGTGGATTTATCTTTATTCACATAAAGTCACCTTTCTTGTTATTTACAGCCTTATTCCTGAAGACATGACTTCCTTTATTTCTACAATATTTCACTGTGGTGCAAAGCACCACATATGCTTTGTAAAAAAGCCACCAAATGACACACTCCAGTCCTATTCTAATCTTTTTTTCTTTGTAGGGTCAGTGATTCTCAGTCAGAGAATAGTGAGATAGTGAAATGACAGAGCATGAAGTTTCCTGAACTTACAAATGTGTGTGTGAAATTATGTAGAAAAACCAGGGACTCAAGAAACAACAGTGGCATGGAGCAGTGGTGTTGTCCTGATATGAGAAAAAACCCAAAGCTTGAAAATTTGAATGATGTGAGTTACATAAGTATATTCCATTTCTGCTGGTCTGAGAATAAAATAATAAAAGGATGGAACTCAATCCTATTTAAACATAATTCTATATTTTGAAACTGAAAATGGTGTAGTAGTTTAAACCACATAGTAACAGTATTTTGTAGCACAATTTCACTGTGGTATTATCAAGTCTATTTAATATTTTTGGACTCGTTGCCTTGAATTTGTGATTTTTAAACCTGATTTCTCCAGGCAGATGTTTCTAGGTCACAGCATAGTCTCTTTTGTGTCATGATTACTCTTTTCATAAAGAACAAAATACCCTTTCTTTTATATAGAAGTCTTTCATTTTAGGAACCAGGAGAACTAAGATGTACCTATTATAGCAAAAATCCTTCTCATGAGCTTACAAGACCTTTGTATTATTGGCACCCAATTCTATCACGAGGCTCAGGTAATGCTATTTTTTCCCCCTCAGATGTGGATTTAATGAACTTTTTATAGCAAAGAATGTTAACATTAAATGTTTGCCTGATACTTTCTTTTTTTCCTCCTCAAAGTGAATAAGTGAACTGTGGACTGTTCTTATAATTTTATTCTCATTCCCTGGTGAACTTATAAATTGCAAAAAATGGCAAATGAGAGAGTCCAGTGTTGATGGCTTCCTACTGCCGAAGTATCCTGAGAAACAGGGACTGTGCCATAAAGCACAGTTCAGTCACAGCACTCTGAGGAAAAGAGATTTCAGGCCTGTGGTGCTCTCCCAACTCCTTCATGTGACATCAAAAAAAGAACGGCTGAGGGGATGAAGTGGGGGCTGGACAACTGAAGGCACTATGACATTATGCATCCCTGCTGCAGTTTTAAACTCATTTATTTACATACTGAAATAGCACAGGATACCTGGCCATCTGCTGAGAGCCCCAGGTGGATTTTGCAGGTCACTGAGCTCTGTGCTCACAGACCTCAAGACACGTAATTAAAACTCATCCAGGTTATGTCCACACCAGCTGTAGTTACACCACCTGACAGGGGAATTCCAGTTAAGCAATACCTGAATGTCATTAATGGCACCAAAGCTTCTGATACTTCAGTGCAAGCATGGTGTAGATAATACCTGAAATGAGTAATAAGACCAGATAATGCAGGGAGAAATAATATATGTTAAATAGGCTTTTGTCCCTCCAGGTTTAAGTTTCACCAGTGTATTTCAGAGCACCACCTCAAATTCCCCAAGTGGTAGTTCTGCACCTTGGAATGCAGGAGGAAAATGTGGAAAGGGAAGTGCCCTGCTAGAGGAGGAGTATTAAAACTTGGTGTCCTCAGTGTTGTTTACCCTTGCACTCCAACCTCCACTTTATTTTTAACTCTGTAGGTGTGTATTTTTCAGAGCTATGAAAGAATGTGCTATGCTAGAGTTCCTTTTAAAATTGAGACAAATTAGTTTTGCATTGAGAGACAATACATAGGTATTATTTCCCTACATATTTCTCGGTGTAAGCTAATAAGTGTTCAAATACTATTTCCTGAAGTAGAGATGTTTTTAATGAAAGTATCATAAATACCACAATCTTACAGTCCCGAGTGAAACTTCTTTATAATACTCTTAAAAGTCAGAATAGCATGGTTAAGTCTTGTATTTTAGATATGCATTTCTAGTAACACAACATAGGAAACTTTGCAAACACAGACAGAAACCTACTTTAAAGAAACCACTGTCATTATTTTCATCTTCATTAAATGGCCAAAGGAACAAGAATTCCTTTTTTCAGGTAGGCATGTATAGTATGCTAAAAAAGAAGTGATTATCAATTAGTCTTTTAGCACATATTTTGTTTAACCCCCATTTTTTTAGTGAAATTAGATGATGTGTTCAAGTTACACCACACACATTAAAAAAGAAAAAATCAATGACTCATTTCAGATTTATGTAAGTTTTATTTTCAGCCTTCTAGGTGCATCTTCTCTCTCCATAAAAAAAGGCACAGTTTACTGCGCTCTGACTTTCTTTTGAAAAGCTGCTAGAGAGTCAAGTTTGGGTACTATCCAAATTATACAAATGTTCATTATACAGAGGAAAGCTTCTGAGTGTTAATTACCTCCTTTTGTGTCACCCTGGCCCCTGTCATGAAGAGCCTTGTGAGGAAGCAGGAAAGGAAAGGGGGAATTTCAGAGAGCCCTTAGGGATTGTTTTAAAATGGTCATTGAAGGGTAAATTTCAGTGCTTGTGGTCAAAACTCATAGTCATAAAAATTACTTGATTAAGGGTTATAGAATTTAATCTTGTGTTTGTGATAGGGAGTTTGGCTCTTTAGATTGTTTTCTATTTATCGTAAATCATGTATGTGTATATTCATACTTGGGAAAACAGCTTAATATTTCATTTTTTAGGAACGTTACACAGATCTTTCTGCTTGTAACATTGGGTATTTGAATGTCCTGGTGTATTGGAGCACTAAACAGACACTTGACTGCAAGAGAAAACATCTGTAAAATTCAAACCAGCATAGCTGGGTGGATGGTGGAGTCACTGGGAGTGACTGGAGGTGTTTAAGCAAAGACTGTATGTGGCATTTAGTGTTGAGGTTTACAGGGTGGTGACTGGTTGTACGTTGGATTTGTTATCTTGGAGGTCTTTTCTAGCCTAATTGATTCCCTGAAACATAATCCCAAAGGGGTCAAAACCTCCCCTATTTTGGGTGTTGGGCTATGCACAGCTCTGCTGTGAGCTCATCTCCACACACTGGGTAGGTTACATGGGCACCCTATAATGCAGAACAAACTGAGTTGGAAGGGATCCATCAGGATCAGAGTCCAACTCCTGGACACCCCAAAATCCCACCCTGTCCCTGAGAGCATTGTCCAAACTCTCCTTGAGCTCCGTCAGCCTTGGGACTGTGACCGAGTGGAGCCTGTTCAGTGCCCAACCCACTCTGGGTGGGTTCCTGATAAAGATGAGGTCTCCCCTCAGTCTCTTTGCTCCAAGCTGAACTAACCAAGAGCTCCCAGCTGCTCCTCATAAGGCTTCCCCTCCCGCTCTTTCCGCATCCTTATGGCCTCCTTTGGATGCTAAGAGCTTAATTCCTTTTTTAATAATGTGGGGCCCAAAGCTACACACAGGGCTGAAGGCGAGACCATTGTAGGGCAGAGCGGAACCATCCCCTCCTTTGAGCGGCCCTTCCCGGAGGCAGAAGATGCTTTTCCGCCGCCGGTTGTGCCGGGGCGAGGGGTCCCACTCCCTGGGGCAGCGCAGCCCGGCCCCGCCATGGCGCCGGCGGCGGCGATGCCCGGCTCCAAGATGGCGCCGGGCGGGCGGGACTTCCCGCGGCCGAGGGCGGGCGGCGCAGCCGCGATGGTGGCGGCGTGAGGCGGCGGGGCCGGCGGCTGCTCCTGCCCTCCGCGCGGCCCGGGCCGGGCATGGAAGTGGAGAAGATGGATGAGAATGAATGGAAGTACCACGGGGAAGGCAACCAGAGCCTCGTCGTCTCACACTGCCAGGTACGGGGGAGCCCCGACCCTGGCCCGCGTGAGGGGGGCGGCTCGGCGGGAGCGGCCGCTCGGCCCCGCCGCCCGCCCTCGCTGCTTTCTTTCCCGGAGGAGTTTTCTGTCTCGGGGAGATTGGGCCCGTCCCGTGGGGAAGATGAGCGGGCGTTTCCCCGGGTCCTCCGTCACGGCCAGTAAGGATGGGAGGAAGAGCAGCCGATGGCCGGGCAGCTGCCGCCTGGAGATGGGAGCTGTGAGGAAAAGTGCTAAAAATTCACCTTTTCCATCATCATTCCCGGGTGTGGGTGATGTGACAGGAGAAAGCGAGCTGGTGAAGGCATATTTTTCCCTTTGACACCGACTCTGGCTCTGTGAGGAGTTTGAGCACTCGCTGCAGTGCTGGGCCGGGCTCCCGACTCTAATTTAGTTTTTTGGCTTTGCCACAGAGCTGGTGTGATGTGACCCCCACGGTCACTTCATCCCCATTCTCTCATCTACCTGTTGGTCTGGGTTTTTTTTGGTGTTGTTGTTTTGTTGATTTTTTTTTTCTTTTTGTTTGTCTGGGGTTATTTTGGGGGGGGGGGAGGGCACGGGGGATGGAGGTGTATTTTATTTTAAAAAATCCAGTAGAATAGACTCAGCACTTAAAGCAGTAATGATTAAACGAATCCAATCAAACAGACTCTGTGTCAGTTTATGCTGACAGTGTATTCGTGCCCCCTTTGCACGTACATTATTTACTTAATATATTGGGATACGTGCCCTTTGAAGGAGTTTACTCCTTTTCTAAAAAGTGCCTGTGCCTGTTTTTATGCTTTAAAGATGTATTTGTATTTCAGTTTAAAAGCTGGTATGGTTTTGCCACAGAATGTTCTTGATGATTCATAGATCAAAACTCAGCAAAGCTAGAATGATGAAATGTAGGATTTTTGTAGAAAAAGATCTATAATAAGAGTTGAATCTTGAGAAGAATTTTCTAAAATTATGTCTAAATGAATGACTGAAAATACTGTATTTTTTAAAATGTTTGTTTTCTGTGTTATAAGTATGATTTAGTTGTAAAATATTAACAAATACCAAGCCTGAGAAAATGCTAAAAATCTTGTGGTGCTCTCCAGACTTTAGGAGGGGCACGTCTGTGGCTCTGGCTTTTTTCCTTTCTTTTTCTTTATATCAAATACTGTTTAAAAGCTATTTTTGGTGCAAGAACAACGTGAATTATTTTGTTTCCTGTCACAGTTTAGCTTTGAAAAAGGCAGTGTAGAAACTACTCAGTCACTGGATGACGGGAATCAGGATAAATAATGGATTATTAGTGATGTAATTGTGATTATCTTTAAAGATGTGGAAAGTGAGGAAGTCAGCCAGTGATTCAGAGTAGCTGCTGAGCGTGCCAGTTCTTTTTAACAGGATCCTAAAACTTTTAAGATGGAGTGGAAGTGAAATAGATACAATTTTTCCTTTATTGAAAACTTTGAAACAGTACAGCTTACATTTTGGATCTTTGTGTCTACTGATGACAAAGTCTGGTTAACTTAAAGCCTATAAATACTATTTAGATGTTAATTGTAACTTTGTGCCTCTTACGAACAGGACATACTTGCACCATTAATCATCGTTCTCGTGATCTGGTGTTAAGTTATTCTCAGGTTTGTGTGAACGGATCAGCAGCACAGCAAAGACGTTTTGACTGTCCTCACTTCATTCTGTAGCTTCCCAGTTCACATTTTGTGTGTATCAGTGCCAGAGGAAGGGAGAGGGATTTGGTGGTGGTGGGAGAGACACGAATGGATGCTCAGACACAAGTGAGAGGCCAGATTGGAACAGTGCATGTGCTTGTTGTTTCCATGTTCTGATGTGTAGTGGTGTTTTGAAATGTGGGGAGAAAGCTGGTCCCTACCTCTAAGTCTTAGCCTCTCTTCCTTGCTTTTGGAAAATTTGAGAAGTTTTTTTTTTTAAACTTCAACAAAAAAAGTGAATACCTGTCCTTCTGGAGAAGCTGCTTTGCTTCTCATGGATTGAGGTCTGGGGTGTTGTGTTTGAACTGCTGCTGTCTGCACTGCTCCTTGGAGCACTGATAACTGTGCAAGGTCATGTCTGCAGCACACAGGGTGTGTGGGCTGGGGTGGGCAGCCTGGCTGGACACTCCTGTTCCTGCCTGTGAGGGCTGTGGCTGGGTTGGGGATGGACAGTGAGGGCCCATGTCATCACAGGGTGCTCTCCTGTGTTTAAGGCTCTGCTTATTTCTTGGGGTTGCTCCATTCCCTGTAGGTTGCCCTTTAAGGCATGAATGTAACGCATTGTTAATCCAGTACAGTACCAAATTAAAAAGTTGGTCATGGAAAAGTCACATGCCCAACAAAGAGCTCTGCTGGCAGTGAGCTGATAAGCCCTGGACACAGACGACACAGCCGCTTTTCCAGTGCGTCCAGACAAAGCTTTGTCTGGCAGTGGGATGCTGGCATCCTATGGAACGCACTCTGTTGTTTCCATGAAAGTGCTGTCAGTGCTTGCTGTGCTTTTTCCTCTTGCTGGTTATTAATCCTGCAGGATGTAACAGTGACAGGAGTCTCTCTGTGTGCTGAAATCACTGCAAGTGCACCTCTGTTCCTTATCCCTCCAGTGCAGGATAAGGATCCTGAGCACGGCATGGGCTACTCAACACGGCTCTTCTTACAATGGTAGTTTTACAGAGTTACTTTAATTAGTTTGGCAGCATTTAGACAGTGATCTGGTGAATAAAGATGGAATGCCTGCCGAGCATTTCCAGTTCCCATTGTTATCACCAGAGCTCTGTGCTTGCTTGCTTGATGAGCACTCAAACTTCTGCTTTCATGAATTTTTGAAGTTTCACTTCTGGAGAATCCAAAGTTCCAGACAATGTACAGAACTATGGTACAAATGTCTCTCGTGATCAAGCTTTTCCTTTTGGTTTTTATTGAAGCTGTGAATGAACTAATCCAAATTGAAACTGAATTGTGGTTGAAAGGCCTTTGTGGAGTCTTGCAGTCTGCTGAAGTGCTAGAATGATCAGACAACTTTGCTACCTCATGACTCTAGTAACTCTGAGGTGTTGGTGAGACATTTGTGCTGTAGGATGGATACAGATACGGTTCCACAGACCCCCAACCAAGCACCATCACAGCCAACCAGGTGGTTTAGAAAGGAGGTTTCTTTTTCCTGGCATTTTTAGTGGAGAATTGTTCCTTCTGCTTCAAATCTGGCTTCAGATTTAAAAGAGAGCTAAGCAGTGCTTTCCCTCCTCCTCCTCCCTACTCATGAGCAGTAGAGAGGGTTCAGAGGAACTGCTGCAGAACAGTTATCTCCTGGTAAGCTGTTGTGTCTTTCTGCAGCACAGATCCCTAATTTTTTCAGAAGTGAGCTGGAAATCCTCCTGTGGAGTTCTCACTTTAATCAGTTGTTTGCTCTTATGGGACACTTAACACTTCATTTCAAAAGGCTTCAGTAGATGTTTGCAGAAAGTAGTGTAAGCAGCTCTAGGAATAATAACTTGAATTTCCTTCTGCTGTTGAAACACATGCTTGTAGTCTGCAGTAGTTGCTTCATGACATGGAGTGTGTATGTTCCTCCTGGCCTCTGTTTTACTTCTTGTGTGTTGAGATATTGTGGTTACCAAAAGCCTAATTTTGAAATACATTTGAACATTAAACCTGTGTTTCAGGATGAGTATGGGGAAGTGGAAAATAGGAGATTTTTTTCCCCAGCTTGGTTTTTATTTGGTGAGATGGTCTAGAACAACCTTGGTGTGTGCTTGCAAAAGGTTGTGGTTTATGGCTTCAGATGCCTGGATTGTTAGTGTTCATCTACTTAATGTCTTGCAATGTTTGCAGCTCCAGCAGATATCTTTGGGTTTTGGTACAGGACTTAATTAGTAAATGCATAAACCATCTCCAGAGCATCTGTGAGCTTACAACTAGGAAAAGGGAGAGGAAGGGAGATAGAGAAGGTCAGTGAAGCATAGCTAAGGAGTCTGGATGAGGGAGTCAAGCCAGGTAATCAAGCTCACAGAAGATTCTCAAAATCAGTGCCTGTAGTAAACAAATAATATGTCTCTTCTCTTATTTTCCCTTCAAGACCTGTGGTAAAGATGGAAGATGTCCCAGTGCTGCTTTAGAAGCATCCTTCCCAATCCTTGTGCTGACTGCACAGGGGACTGCAGCCAGCAGAGGTGCAGGGAGAGAGGGGTATCTTGTGCTTTAGCTGCAGTCTCTGTTTTACTGCGTCTGTAGCTGCTTCTGCTGGCACTTGCATCCTCATGGCTGCAAAGCATGTGCAGGAACTCACTTTCTATAGGGAGGAGAGGGATTTGGTTTGGGATTTTGAAATAACTCTATAAGAAGGGGCTTTATGTCAAATCAGGGTAGATAGTTGTAGCTCATAATGCCTTTGCATTATGAAATAGTTTTCCCGTGGCTGGTTAGTTGTTTTGTTTGTAAGAATACTGACAAGTTCAGTTCTGTTGCAATAAACTTACTTGAGGAGAGGACAGGATTGTATGTTTAGGCAGAAGAGTGTTGCTGGAAGAGTAGAAAGCTTCTGGTAGGAACGACTTAGTTATCTGCAGCTTTCCTCTGGTCTTGTTTGGCAGAAAGGGATGATGCTGATCATTAATCGCTGTCTCGTTGAGAGAATCTTCTTAAGGTGCTTTTTCTGATGATGTCATTTTATACAAGTCCCAAAACTTGTGTGGCCTGTTTCTTCTGTTGTTTTACTCTGAGGAGTTGCCTGAATCTGTTTTGTGCTATTGAAGTTTGTGTAAGTACTCACATCCCCCCAAATTCCAAGTTGTTTCTGAGAAATTCCAGGTCCCTGACTATAAAGAATTTTTTTTTTTCAGTTGTGCTCTGTTTTCTGTTCAGTTGTGTTCTGATTTTTTTTTTTCATTAATATCTTTGAATGTCTTGATTTCATGAAAATATAGAACAGGCTGCTGATTCCTGTACTGAAGAATCTTCACTTAGCTGTTCTTGTGGTTATAAATACAATAGTTTATTATTAATGGCCTTCTCTTATTATTGCTCTGACTTAAAATATGGCCACATTCTGATCTCTTGGTTCTTTTACAGAAAGGTACTACCAGAAAAGGTAAAATGCAACTGTTGTTGAATTTTATTTTGACTAATGGGAAAGGCATAGTTTTGGTAAGACTTGAGCTTAAATACTTTTGTCTCTTTGATGAGATTCTTCTATTTACATTACAAACTTGTTCTAATTTTTACTTCTAATGGATTTGGGAATCATGTAATGTAGGGGGGAGTTTGGTGTCTGGTTCTATAGAATTTTCCGCCTCTTCTGTGAGTGGTGTTGTTTTTTTTGTGTGTGTGCATGTGGTGTTTTTTAAAAAAATTTATAGGGCATTTCTTTGACCTGGCTTCTCCAGCATTGTTTTTTTGGGTGTGTGCATATCTCAGCAGTGTCTAACTCTAAACATTGTTTAACAAAACCCCCACACCTGCACACCTTTTGCCTGCTTAGACAAAAGGACAGGAAGACAGCTTGATGACTAAAGGTATTTGTTCCTTCTTTCTTAGTTGTCATTGCTTTTGATTTTTTAGATTTTATTTACTTATTGTAATCAAGTAGAGGAGTTTCTGCCCAAATTGACTGAAGCAGCTATGAAAAGCAGTTGAAAAAGCCAAGTATGTGATCAGGGTGTGTCATCACTGAAAAAGGAAGAAGATGCCTGTCTTGCTGTGAACAACAATGAAGTTTTATGGAGAGAGGGCAGTCACCAGTTTGAGTTGGAATTTGGGAACCTTTGTGACACCTGTCTTAAACTGTAGGATTCCTTGCACAGACCTTGGCTAATTGATATTTAGATACACATCTATGGTCAGTGGATGAAAAAAGTGGATGAAGATAAAAAGAGTTTTGTATTTGTTTGTATTTAGTTCTTTGGCTAAAGAGGTACAATTGTGACTGTGGATGCCATAACTAATTGGACTAACTCTATTTGAGTACAATCTACAAAGGTTTTACTATAAACAAAGAATTAAAAGTTGGAAGTACTTCCAATTTTGTGAATTAGATGTGAATGTTTTTATTGACACACGCTTGCCCCAAGTTATTAGGTTGAGTCAACATCAAGGAATTTTAATTCTGTATTGGGCTTTCAATTCCATATTGTATCAGTAGTTAAATTTAAAATTCTCTTGTGTGTACCAGGTTTGTGCACTGAAAAGATGCTCTGAATGCAGAGCAGTTTAGTGTCTTCCATGAAGTGAAAGGGAAGGTGGCACTGGGTAGCAGGGCTGAACGTAGAGAGGAGAGAGAGCAGAAAGGCAGCAATTAAAACTTTTCTTATATGAGTGCCTTAAGTTTTGTAGATGCAGATGGGAAAACACAGCATGTGTGTGGATGGAGATGGGAAACAGAAGCTCTGTGGTCTAACACTGATCCCATATGGCAGTGATCATTTAACTGCAGCAGCAGCAGCACCTCTCTCCTCCCTGCAGAATACTTGTTTCAGAGGTGCTATCTTTTGCTAACAATGAGTGTTGGAGGGGGCTTGCCTTTTGGTGACCTTCTTTGGAAATTCAAACTCTACTTTGGGTCTATTTTTTTCTTTTTTGAGTGGCTTTTGAGAATGCTGAAGGCTATATGCAGTGAAAATGTAAAACAAATCCCAGTTTTGCAGTCAAGCTCAGGAGGTCATTAGCCTTGATTAAAATGATCCTGGTTTTATTCTGGTTGGGTTCAGTGCTAGCTCAAACTTGAATGAGTTCCTTTTGCAGCTTAGATCAAGTTTTTGTCTTAAAAAGATTTCTTTTGTGTCTGTTACAAATGCTTGTAATGCAGTAATGGAGTTTCTGTGCTGCTCCTGTATCTGCCCTGAGCTGACAGTGGCTGTGGGTTGGTTGCTTTGGATAAAGCAGCCTGGCTGACCCAAAGCTGTGTAGGAGTGCTCAGGCTAAGAGCCTTCTTTATTCTATTTACTCTTTTGGTTCTTCGTCCCTCCCAGCTTTTCAGTGGCTAGTCCTTTTGCCTCGGTGGATTTCTCTGTTGTTGCCCTGTTCTTCTAAAGTTCTTCTAAAGCCTTCTGATGTTTACTTTTTGTAATGGAGTTTCTCACCCACTTTTCATGTAAATAATGATTGTTTTGCATTTCTTTCTGAAGGAGGAGAGAATTGATGGACTGTTGGGTTGACCAGTGTGGTTGGAGAGGACAATTTTCCTCCTCCAATCCATGGTCACTGTTGGAATTCTCTAAGTGTTGAGATCTGTAAATAAACTGCCCCTTTTTTGCCTTGGACATCTCAGTGCGTGTGTGTCGTTCATTTGTGTCATATTGCGACACTCTGTGACGTGGAATAAAGTGTCAAGGAGGTGTCCTGACCTCCTTGAACTGTCCTCTCTGAGCTGCTTTTCTTGGGAAAGAACAGAGTCACTGGATTCTACATGAGCACAAGGCTTGCTTAGGTGCCTTCTGCCTGACTTGTTCTGGATGCTGAGAATTATTCACTTGATCTAACTGTCCATTTAATTGTTTAACTTCATTCTAATCCCTTTTACTGTTTTGACTCTTTATTTCCTCCCCCCCATTAATAATTTCCTGGAACGCCTGGTTTCCCCAACATAACATCAGATGACTTGGCAGCTTAATGCTGGGAAGTGTGTGTTGCTGATAGAGAGGGCTTTAGGGCAGCTTAAAGGGAGGAAGCTTAGAATGTGTTTTTATGTTCTGATTGGTACAACTCACCTGTTTACAGATGGATGAGGTATTTAATATGCTTTTAAATGTTAAGGAGCATTTTTTCCTTGTTTTACAGCAAGGATGTCAGGGCTGTGTGCTGTGCTACCCAGACAGTGCTAATGCACACTGAGGGCCAGGCATCAATGGGTTTATTCAGCCTGTTCTCTCTCTGGTATGTGTTTCCACCTCGTACCAGTGGGTGTATCACTTGATATCATTTCAGGTACTCTGATTAGCTGGTTTGGCTGAAGGGCAGACATTTCCTTTTCAGTCTTGCAGAGTGCAGTCATTAAATTCTCTTGGAATTGGTACCATCTGTGTATTGCAAGGTTATAGCAGCTTAGCTATAAAGTGAAACCTGAGGTAGTGCTTGACTCTCACGGGAATCAAGATCATAACCAAACAGAAAAAAAAATTGGAAAGAGCACCTGAAGTCTGATGCAAGCTGTGAGCTCTGTGCTAAAGAAAACAAGTATGGAGGGTTTGCTTTCAGATAATGGTTTGCCGTAGTGAGTGGTGTCAAGCCAGATGCCATGCCAGAAATCCTTTATTCATGTTAAGAAATAAAACCATTGTTCTTCAAGGACTCCTGTGCTAAATAAAAGAGTATTGTTCCAATTTCTGAATGCTTCTTTGCACTATGTGTGAGCAGTTGCTAAACTTCCTCCATACTGGCAGGAAATGTAGCTTTCCTCACTTTGTTTTGTGTGATCTTATCCACCTTATGTAGAACAAAACTGAGTTGGGAAGCAATTGTGTATGATATTACCAGTGTATTTAATTTAAAAGCTGCAAAATTTTCTAGCACTTAGTTTGTTTCCATCTCCTATAACCCTTCACATTGCACAGCACACTGACCTTGGATGAGACCTTTAAAAATATCTTGTGTTGAGTATCATAAAGGTAAGCTTTGGCTGAAGTGTCTGGGCAGTGTGGTGGGCATGTTTTCACTGAGTTCTATCATTTCTCTGGAGAAGGAACTCTCCCTGTCACTGTCTTTTCTGAGATGTGAAGATAACACTTCTTTGTCCATTTTTCTCCTTCCCAGAAATTGCATTTTCTGAATAGAAAACCATTGTCTTCTGTTCAAATCCGTCAAACTAGCATTGGAATTGAAGGGGTTGTGGGATGTAGATTTGGAATCAAAAAAGTCAGAATAATTTTTTTAGTTGAGAAATACTGCATGCACCTGCAGTGTTACTGCAGGAATAGCTTAATATCAGCTAAACAATTCCATAGTTCATGTTGTGTACCCTTGGAACTGTCAATAGTCAGTATTTGCATATCACTGTGTTCAGTAGGTCTCCCTCCCTTGGACTGAAAATTAGAATGTGCTTTCTGTAGGTGTCATTACTGTAGGTTGTTGTAAACCCACAGTGATTAGGTTATTATGAATAACCACAGTGGTAGGTCTGGCATCCTTAGAGCTGTGTTTGACAAGTTCTTGGTAGCTCTTCAGGGTCAGCAAAACAGTGAATTAAATAACCAGTTATAAAGAAATTCAGAGCCTTTACAGACACTATTTTCTCTAAAAGTATTTGACTTTGTATCTTGATCTCCTTTGGCCGTGGTTGGCAGTGGTATGTGAAATTAGTTGCAAAAAATAGCAGAGTAAGAATTGTAGAGAAGATTTGTTACCAGTCTTTGGGAGTGTTTCACCCCATGTTTATAACTGGAAACTTGTGACTTTTATATGCACAACTTTAAAAGAAAGATGCATTTTCTTACTCTGTATTGTGTGCCTTTTTAAGCAACAGGTAGGTAACTTTGTCATGTAAAGTTACAGATAATGCCTGCAAAAATAGTGGTGAGTTTTTAGATGCCAGAATTCATGAGGTGGCATGGAGTGAGGGAGATGATGGGTGTGGAAAGGGGGGTGGAGTTCCTTTTGGGACTTAAAAAGTTGCTTCTCAGAGTCTTGTTCTCTACCAGTCATCTCAAATATGTGAGCGCAAGTTGGGAATCAACGAGATGAGAATCTTTTCCCGTTTCCGAAGGAGATGTCAGGGTAGTGCTTTGCCTGCAGACAAAAGCAGTTAATGTGTGCTGCTTGAATAATAATAGAGTAATAACAAATGACGTGAACCTGCTTATTTGGAAAAGGAGAAGCTGATGTTTCCCAGGCTTTGTGTTTGGACTGGCTAATTCGTTGTATTTTTGTACAGAAAATTGTTTTAAACCCGTGTATGCAGAGGTGGTAAGAGCAGAGGGAAAATACACATCTTTCTCTATATCTAAGCAATTTTACCAGCAGTTTAGCTAATTTTAATTTTTCCTATTTCTTTCGCTCCCACCAGGTCTTATCTACATTTTTGTTACTAATGTAGCAAGAGACCTGAAAAAAAATCTCTGTGATGCAAACGAGGTTGTTCCCTGAAGGGGAATATCAAGATGATAAGTTTGCCCCAGTTGTGTTTAAGTTCTGAAAACTCTCCAGTTCAGGAGGCCTGCATGTTATGACAGTGAGGTCATAGAATAAGGTCAATATCAAACACCAAGCTGTAAAGAAACAAATGTAAGCTTTCATCCTGGTTTCATAATGCTACTGCCTAATCCAAAGTACCTGGATTGATGCCAGTCATATTTTGGCCGAGCTACCAGGGATTACTTTGTTTTTCGGATTTTATTGAGTAAGATTAATATAATAGCTGTAGTAACTGCTCCGGAGAATGAAAATTCTTAGAGGTAAGCTTTAGGGACCAAGCCCAGGACACAGTTTTTTCCCAGGACACACGAGGACAAGAGCTGTGTGCGTTCACATCCCGCTGGTTCTGTGATGCCACCGATTTTGAGTATTTTCACAGCTCCTCCCACAGCTCCTTTTCTCCTTATTGGCAGTCCTTAACTTTGTTCTGCTCTAACCCAAACAGTTGTTTGGTGATGAGGTGCTAAAGAAGTGTTTGCCTTTCTTGGTGGGGCTGTAAACCGCAGGCTGCAGACTCCAAATGCTGTGGCTTGGGATCGAGCTTCTCCGAACATTTCTGGTTACATCATCTCCGGCCCAGCGCTTGTGGATGTGTTTTTTGTAGATGTGTTTTCAGAGATGCAAGTGTTGGTATCCGTGTTGCTAGTGTTTGTTTTCAGTTTTCCATAACAATTGGAAATGGTTGTTGTTGTAGCCCTAGTATGGTCCTGGAGCCGCTAAGAACATTGTTATCTGCTATCAAGCTGCTCTGCTCTCATGTGAGAGTTGTCCTTAAATTCCTTATTTGAGAGTAAGAGCAGTTGTATGTGGTGTTCTGATGGGTTGGTTATTTTTAGTCTTTTGTCACTAAATGGAGACTGAACATATGCAGGGATTAAAAATAATTGTAGAGAATTCTTCCTTTGAATTCATTATTTTTCTAACTTATCTTACATCAAAAGATATGAAGACTTTTAATGTTTTATGTGGTACATTTGCCAACATCCATGCACTGTTTCTTTTTTTTTTTTCCTTCTGCTTGCAGCCTGCTTTTTTCATCTTTTTATCTCTCTGGGGCTGTTACCCAGCTAACTAAATACTCTGATGGTGACAGTGGCTTGATGGAAGTGGTGCCAGGCACCTCTATAACCCTTCCACTGGTTGTGGGGAAGGAATTTAGGAAACATTAGGGTCTAGTTGATCTGATTCTCAAAGTGCAAAAGGAGTAGTGACAACCTCTTCAGAGATCTGTTCCCTTTGGGATTTGGGCCATTCTCGTGCTTGCAGATAAGTATGGCACATATTTGGTGTTCAATCTGTAAATATAAAAAAAAATGAAGGCATTTTAAGATAACTGGCAAAAAAACTCTTGGCAACAACCACCCACAATATTTCCAAGTAAAGAATCAGCCAAGTGAATCAGAAATGCAGTAGCATGAAAAATATGGGCCAATATTTTTGGTGGTGATACTTCTGAAGCAGTTGGCATCTGTGACATCTGATGGGTTAACCTTGGTGCTGTGGAACTGGTATTGAAATGCACAAAGGGATGGAACTAGCTGGAAACTTGCCTCAAAATAGGAAAGAAGTGTTTTGAGGTTTTGAAGTTTGATTTTGGGGTGGGTTTTTGTTTGTTGGTGTTTTTTTTTATTTCCTCTAATCTTCTAGTAGTCTTAGTAAAACGTAATGTGGGCTGGCTGGTTTAAGTGCATCCGTGAAGTTTTGTTTGAACAGTGCTGTTTTTCCTTTTGACATCTTTAGACCAGCAACACCTTCTTCTTTTGCTATATCTAAATTTGGTCATTTTGCCAAATCAGAAATGACTTGCTGATGAACAAATACTGTCCTGATTCCTGTGAGTGCTAATCAGGTTTTCCAGAGCACTGGTTGGAATCCTGGCTGGGAACTGATTAAAAGATAAATATCTACACTAGCCTTGCAAGATTACGGAATCATGTTTCTGAATGGATTAGAAGTGATAATCAGATCACTCCATCACTGATCCACTTACGTATGAATAATTAAAGCAGGAGATCTAAATGGTTGAAACACTGTAAGGGTATCACACTCTGCACACAGAGCTACAGGCTCGTCAGGCCTGGGCTCTGTTACCCGTGTGCAGGGCATAGCATGAGAGGAAGTGTCACCAGGAATCTTGTTAAATCCAGGTGACTGTAATTACCACTCTGGTGGTATCTCCTTTGCTGTTGGGACACTTATCTTCCAGGACAAATCAAATTAACAGCAAAGTATCCTTTTATGTCAGAATGTTTTCCAGATGTGGGTGAACGATGAGATTTATGGTGGCGTGAGACATTTTAGATCTGGAAGGGGCCTTGTCTGGCTTTCAGTGGCAATGTCTGAACCTGGACGTGGTTTTGTTATTGTTTTGGATGGCACGTTGTCATTAGTTTTGCTTGTTTCCTCTTTGTCTCCATGTTAGTAATTAAAGATATCTGCAGCTCTCTCCCTCAGCCTGTGCAGAAACAGCTTTCAGCTCTGAAATATGGAGTAGATCTGGTGTTGTCATGCTATGTGAAGTTTTCTTAATGGCAAATAATTTGGAAGGGAGAAAGCTTGGATTGCATAAATCTGAAGTGCAACTGGGACATTTTGTCTGCACTGTCTTTGTCAGAGAGTCTGAGTGTACTTATGTGGTAGTGCTTTAAATGGAATGTAATACTTTTTGTGTCTTGGAAAGGCCCAAATGGAGACAGACTGGCTAAGAGAGAACTCTGGAAAACAGCTGCTTGTTCTCTACCTTCTGTGGTGCCCAGTTGTTGGTATCCCCATTGTACCTGAACAGGATGAACTACACCAGTGGGAGTAGATACCTCTAGGATCAGATATTTAGGCAGACCAGAGGCAGCGCTGTGTTCTGCCTTTTAACAGGTTCCTTAACACCATGTCAGACTTTGATTTTAATATGTAAAGTCTCAAGCTTTTTGAATTGTTACAAAACTGATAAAAATCGTAAAAAATACAAAATTTAGTGAGTTTTCCCTATAGTTTTAAGGTAAAATATTTGGAAACCTGCTGTATTTGTTCCTGTGTTATGTATTTACAGGGTTTAGTTTAGTGTTAAGTTCACCTGTGTAGCTGCTGCTGGTAACTGAGAAGTGTCTCCTTGGTGATTTATAATGCTGTACTGATGTTGTAAGTGGAGTGGGCCTTGTATCTCTTTTGGGGAGCTTTGGTGCACAAATGCTGGGGTGTGGGTGTTGGTGATTCCATATGAGCTTTCCCAGATTTTCATATCAGTGCTGTAAGCTAAGGGAGCATTTCCCTGGTGCACTTGGTGACTGGAAATGCAGAGTGGCTGGAGTGGCCACCTCGTTAAACTGATGGCAGAGCTGGCAGTAGACTTTGCTGTGTTTGATTTCAGCTGCTGTATTTGATTTCAAGTTGAGTGAAATAACCATCTAAAGTGTGCTTTTCTGTTTTTTGGGTGGTGGTGTTTTTTGTTTTTTTTTTTCCTTAATTTTTCAGAGAGGTAGATGGGGAATCAGACAATTGTGCTGTTCAGAAATGGTAATGAAACCCTATTCTTTTGTATTTTTCTCCAGCGCTGTGTGGTGCTGCGGTTTCTCAAGTCCCCTCCCAACCAGAATAAGGTAAGATGTTAACATGTCCTGCTGCTGAATGCCCTTGGGTAAACTAATAGCCATTGTGAGGAGAAACAAGAAACCTGTGAAAGAGCTGTGACTGGCAGGAGTAAGAACAAACGCATGTTTTGAAATGTGCCTGTGTTTCAGGGGGTTTGGCAACAGGAGGAAATCCGAGGTTGTCTTATGTAACTGGGATGATGTGAGTGCTCATACCAAGAGCTCTGTGTGGGGCAGAGCTTTCTGTAAGGGCAGCTGTGTAAATAAATGTTCCATATCCACCCATGGGAGCCCAGGGATGCTGTGGAAGAAAGGAATTTTCCTGGCTGTAGCCAGGTGGGACAGAACAGGAGCTGCACAGAACTGGTGTCATGGTGAAAGTCTGCTGTTGACCACCTGTTCAGTAGCAAAAAAGCCATGGAATCTGAACAAACACATGAAATGTTCACAGAATACTCTGTCAGTGAGTGATTTTAGTGTTCTGTCTGCTACAAAAAGAACGGGGCAGGACAGAATCTTCCAGTTTCTTTGATGGTACACTAAGGTTTTCCTGCTCGAGAAGGAGCTGAAGTGAGTTACTTTAGATTTCTTTTCACAGGGATAAAAAATGATCAAAACCCAAAGGTGGAGCATAAACGTAGCAATGGCTTGAGCTACAGCAGCTCCTGAAGCACGGCTTTGTGAGGCACAGTGACACAGTGACAGGTTGTTCTGATGAGGGAAATACAAAAAGCCTTGGGGCTCTGCTGAGAACTGGTGTGTGTGCTTCGTTTTAGGAAAAAAGAAACAGGGGTAAATGTAAAGTAAACATGTAGAAAAGGCATTTTATTGCTTTAAATCAGGAAGATGAATGTGGAAAGCATTCAGTTTAACAAGGGAGAAGGGAGAAGTTGCCAAAGTAGAGGAAGGCAAAATTAGCAAACACGGCAAATGTATGAGTTATTTGATGGTCTGTCTTTCTGCTACTATTTAACTTGAAAAAAGGACTGGTAAAACCAAAGTATGATTCAAGTGGATTTTTGAGCTGCTTATATTGGCAGGATTTCAAAAATGTATCTTGTGCTTCTGTAGTAGCCCAATATAATAATGTTTAGTGTTAACAAGAGCAGTGATGAGTCCAGTGTATCACCAGAAAGGAAACAGTGCTTATCTCAATTTTTAGTATAGCAGGAGAGGACTAGACCACAACTTTATGTAAAAAGTCAGTCTGTTGCAGTTCATTTAGGAAAACAGAACACTGAGTACCTACCCCTTTTCCTTTTTAATATTTTTTTTTAAGTTCAAAGAGATTGTTGCCTAGTAATTGTTTTTAAAAAATTGACAGAAGTATGATAAAGTCAAAAAGGAAGGCAGGAAGTGACTTTTCAGTTACCCACCACAGCTCTGAGGCTGAGCATACACATTCCAGCGTTGCATGCATTTTGAGGAGAGCTGGCTCCAGTGTTCTGCATTTGCCTTGCATTGGGAGTGTGTGGACTTTGTGATGCACAATTCCCTCTAAATAGAGGGTTTTGTAATTTGAATATATTTACTTATTCTGGTGATTGATTTTTTTAAAGGACAATTTTTTCTTGGAGCAGAACAGAATAAATATTTTATCATCAGATCAGTAAACAAATCCTGGAGAATCAGAGTTTTGGGATGAACTTGCACATAGCAACAATGACAGGGAAAATGTTTGGGGTTTTTTTTAGGAGTAATCTGTATTCTTGACTTAAGCAAAATGAGTTAGGCTCTAAAGTGTTCTGTGTCTGCATGACATCACAGGTCATCCAAGGTAAACAACACTGAAGGAAACAGTTCAAGCAAAATATTTTCTAGTAATACACACACTGAAGTTCAGATATGAATAAATAGGTCTCAGTCTCTTCTGCTTAACTCCTTTGGGAAAGGTAAAGAAGACTGGATGCTGCTTTGCATTTTTAATGATCTGTTTAATTATGAATTTGGGATTAGATAATCCAATAGTTGAACAAGGTGGTATTATTGTGAATTGTAACCTTATTGTTATGATTGAAAAGTACTCAATAATGTAACTGTGAGACTTGCATTGCTTGAATAGATAGTCAAGTGTCAGGCCTCATGGAGTGCTTTTAATTGCATATTGCTGTTTTAGTATATGATCTTCATGAAAGAATTAAAAAAATATTGCATAAAGCCTATTTTTGGTGAATGAGCTGGCAGTAATGATGGGTCCTTCAAAAGCTTTTTTTAGTGGTTTTTGATGTTAAAAGGTGATGCTCAAGTAGCCTGTTAATTTTTTTTTTTATTTAGCTCCATCAAATATACTTGATCTTAAAAGATGTTCTAAGCTTGATTTATAATTTTATGGTTGTATTGATCTTTTTAACTGGTGAGTCTTTCCATGTAGTAAAAGTGACAGCAGAAAATTTTAATGAAATGATTATTTCTCAGTCTGAGTCTGTGTATGTTAAGAAACCCCAACCAAACACAAACCTGTGGGTGCTGTGTAAGTCAGCAAACCGGGTCAGAACCATCTGTAAATGGGAATTAGCAGAGATTTCTGTTACTGATGAGATGATGTAATGTTCCCTCTCACCATTCAGGATCTGTATAAGTTAAAGAAAGGGTTCTGTTGTCATTTGTGATTAGTGCTGGGTGTGGTCTTTCCTCTTTTCTCTAGGCTGTGTCAGTGTCTTGGGTGTTGTCCTCTAGTATTTTATTTTCTCTTACTCCGCTGTGTTTATTTTTTTTTTCTTCTGCTCTTGTTTTTCCTCTTTGATTTGCTAAGTGTACCCAAGTGTTGCACTTTCTTTTCCTCCAGTTAATCTTATTGGGATTTTAAGTGGTTTTTTTTTTTTTTTTTTTTTTTTTGTGTGTGTGTGTGTGTGTGTGTGTGTTACAAAAGGACAGAGTAGCTTTGAGGTTGTCCGTTGTAACAATAAAATACCTTGCAGAGAAGCAGAGTGTGCCGGGAATGGGAGAATGTTGCTGTAAAGCTCCTTTGCTCCCTTCTCAAGGAGCAGGGGAGTCTGTCCAAGTCTGACTGTGCAGTTGTCCCTGTCCTGCTTCCAGTACTCACAGAGCTTCCTTTCTAGCTTTTGGCATCTTGTCTTGTAGAAGACCTTGGTGTTTCCTTATGAAATTACAGAATACCATGTTAGAGTAAGATTTTTCACTGTCTGGGGCAGGATTTGGGACAGATGGCAAGTTCTGTACCTCTTCATGCCGAGGTCTGGAATTTGGCTCAGTCTTTGCAGCCACTCTTTTCCCAATTTCCATGATGTGTTTTGTAGCACTCCAAGCCTCCTCTGCACTGCAGCTGTTGGGCACCTCTTTGGACTGCTGGAGCTCTCTGAGCTGTTTTAAGAATAATGGTCACAGTAGGTCTTGAGCAATCTCCCCTTCTTCCACCTTGTCACTTTCTCCTTTTTCCCCTAAAGCCAAAGAAGAATCATCTTTTCTGACTGTTTTTCTGTTTGTCCCAGCCCCTGAGGCAGCAGTAGGGAAACAAATTTAGCACGTTTGATGTGTCTGTTGGACTTCAGTGTGCACTGACCTGCCAAGCTCAGCAATTAAGTTATTTGCTAAATCACCAACCAGGATGTGTGTGTTCTGGAGTGTTGTTATCATTATTTTGGAGTTCAATTACTGCATTTTTGTCTTCCAGACTCCAGAGGAAATACTACACCATCTGCAAAACATCGTAGACTTTGGAAAACATGTGATGAAGCAGTTCTTTGGGGAGAACTATGTTCACCATGGGGTAAATGATTTGTTTTTAAAATAAATGGCTTAGGCATTTGTAAACACTTAAGTGTTTGGGGAAACACTGAGTGCCAGTGAAAGGAACTAGGAGGGTTTGTAAGAAGCATTTGGATGCAAACAGGGATCCTGCTCTGTGCTGATTGGATTGCACTCAGTGGTTTGGCTATTTCAAGTTACTGATGAAAAGTGTGGCCATTTCTTTGCTCTGCCTTAGACTAGAGGAGGTTGTGTGTGAGAGAGATTTTTAGACTGACTGCAAAACAAGGGGAGAAACTTGGCTCATAGAAACTGTTGAGGTTTCTGTGCAGTCAGAGGTCACCTTTTCCCCTGCTCTGTTCTTCAGGGCAGCCAGATCTTGTTCACTGGACATCAGATAAGTGAAAAAGTTACAGCTTCACCTGGAACTTGAGTTACATGGTCCTGCCTTGGAAGGGTGGGATGTGAGACATGGGACTTGTACATTTGTGGGAAGGACAAAATGATGCAGGTTCCTTCACACACATGAAACTTGCATTGAAAATGCTCTTTGTCATTCATTTATTTAAATTAGTCCTTGGTTTTTATAGAGGAGCAGGTGTTGCATATGATTGCAGGTACAGGTGTTCACAGACAGTGAATCAGAGGGAGAAGCTGCTTCAGTGTACTCTGTGTAACCCACTGAACTTTGCTGTTCCATTTCAAGACTCCCAAACTGAGTATTAATTTTTGCATTAAAATGTTGTCTTTTTTTTTTTTTTTCCCAATAGGAAATTATTCAACTGCCTTTAGACTTTGTAAGACAGCTCTGTTTGAAAATCCAGCCAGAGAGGCCAGGTAAGTGCCAGGGACGGGATTAGAAAGGGGCTTCCCCAACCTGTAAAGCATTTTTCTTTGTTCTAAAGTAAAAAAAGCATCACATTACAGAATATAAGGAAGCTTTTTTTAATATTTAGACAATGATAAGTTGAAAATTTGTTGTGGAAAAATGGATTGTGTTCTAGAATTAAAAGTAGTATGTGATAGCTCTAAAATGAGCAAAGAGATTGGCCCTCATGGTGTCTTATATTCCCAAATGTTCTTGAGAATGGCCAGAAACTCCTGCTTTAGCAAAACTCCTTGAAAATAAATACAATGTTAAATCAAAGTACTGTAGTCAAGTGCTTTGATGTCTTTGATCCAGGAAAAAAAGGAATTAATTTACATATAGTGAGCATAGGACACTCCATTGCTGATTTCTCCTCATCTGTTTGAGAAGCAGTTCCACAGTGCCAGGATCCAGTGGGGAAAGTTAATAGTGTCTAATTAAAGTTAGAAAATCAGTGATACTCTGGTAGAAATAAATGATAGAATTTAGTTTTATTTCTCAAGGTTAAATTTGGTGTCCACAGCTGCTGGGGATTGAAATGTGGTTGTGGGGAAGTGTCCAGGTGCTTCACAACAGTGAATCTCACTTTCCATTTTTAACAGGATTTTTTTTTAAACCTCAAGGATTTTTTTTTTCAGTGTTACCCTTCTGTGTAACATGTAAAGGATCTTCTCTAATACTTCAGATTTCTGTGCCTTTTTGATTTGGCAAGTGGCTTTCAGCTGTGAAGCTGTGAAGGTGTGAAGGTGTACTTTTGCTTAAATTTAGAAAAAGAAAACAAACCTCAACATTTTGTTGGAGACAGAAGGCCTCTTGCTCATCCTGGTGAAGCAGTATGGCATGACAGGCTGGTGCCTTAGGCTTTGGTTTCTCAGGTTTATTTTTTCTATTGCAATATATTTTTCAGTGTGCATTTTTCTTAGCAGTGGAAACTCTAACAGGAACGTGTGTCCTGCGTGTCTGTTTAGTAACAGGTACTTAAAAATCTGGGGGTGTGTGCTCTTGTTAACTTTGAACTACAATCTCACAGACCTTTCTGTGTCCCAAAGGATGCATGTGAAGAGAGGTTATTCAAAGGATTTTTATGCAGAATGCCTCTTAAGTTTATGATATTCCTGGCAGTTTTCAGATCCTTTTGCCTCAGCTGAGGGATGGTAGGTCATGCATAGTAAGCAAAGGGGAGATCACATCTTTGAATAAATACCTTACTTAGTCACTTTACCTGTTGTTGGCCAATCCATTTCCTTGCTGTTTCAGGCCT
The DNA here is from genome assembly GCA_017589585.1 of Phylloscopus whistleri. Taxonomy (NCBI): domain Eukaryota; kingdom Metazoa; phylum Chordata; class Aves; order Passeriformes; family Phylloscopidae; genus Phylloscopus; species Phylloscopus whistleri. The sequence goes on along the minus strand of JADMLD010000682.1, from coordinate 3,895,926 downwards.
CACCTTTCTTGGGCTGAGCTGGGAGCTGGCCATTAACAGCAGCTCTTGGGACACTCTGAGTGTCTGGGACAGTTTTGAGGAAACTGAAACCAGGCGTTGATAATGGGGAGGGCAACTTTGTGCAAGTGCATAGTTGGCTAAAGCCGATAAACTGTGTGTCCTGTTCCCACGCCCCACCTGGTGACCGAGAGGCTGCAGAGTGAACAAACACCCCAGAGCTAATTCCCTGTCGGTGCTGTTTGTCCCCTGCTGCCCCAGAGTGTCGCTGTGACAAGGACATGGACACGCTGAGCGGTTACGCGATGTGCCTTCCCAACCTGACGCGGCTGCAGACCTTCCGCTTCACCGAGCACCGGCCCATCCTCTGCATCGAGATCAAGGTGTGCAGGGGACAGCCTCGGGGGAAGGGGCAGCTTTGCATTCTTTACCTGCACACTGGCCCCAGCAGCTTTCAAGGAATGCAGCAGAGCTCACTGCTTTCACTGTGATCCGTAGGAAGAAACAGCCCCCTCCCTCTTCCAATTCCCAATGTTTTGAAACCTGGGAAATTCCTGGGTGTTACTAGGCTTTTCTGTAGGCCACAGCAGTTTTGGGTGTCTTTATTTTTTAAAATAATAGGGAGTAATTCAGCTTTTAAGTGCTGGAATTGTTAATAATTTTTAAAAATTTTCCTTTAACTGGAAAGATGTGCATATTGTGTGCCTTTATATTTCTGTAGAGGGAGACACTTGTATTTACGATCTTCTTTTGTTTGTTTTAGCCAAAGTGTGGCTTCATTCCTTTTTCCAGCCATGTTTCACAGGAGATAAAGCACAAGGTGTGTCGTTACTGTATGCATCAGCATCTAAAGGTAATTATTAAGTCACCCTGCTTTCCTTTGGCTGCACTGTGCTTTATTTGCTGTTCCAGGCTTGCTTTCCTGTTGAAACTTGCTCAAATCTCTGATATGACTAAAGCTGGTAGGAGGATTCACAGCTGAGTCGCTGGGTGTGAATTTGTTTAGTGAGAGATGGAACATGTTCTGTGGGAAGCTGGAAGCAAACAAATACAATATCAGCCTTTGGGGACTGTGAATGCTGTGATTGGGTCAACTCTGATGTGGAACTTCCTTTCCAGATCAGCTCACCAAGTGCATTCTGTGACTTACAACAAACAGCACATAACAGGCATGGAGTTTGTGGACTTGTGTCTGCTGTGGCTCTGGGATGGTGTGACTGTGACTCCCTGGGATTTAATGTGACCTTTTTCCCTTGTGAATGCAGTTTGAGTGACTTGAGTTAAAAATGGCTGGGAACACCCATGGTGGTCACGAATTTTGTGCTCAAAGTGGTTTAAATGTCCTGACCTCTGAAGGCAGGATGTCGGTGCCACACACCTGGCTGTTAAAATGAGAGAGCAGCTGTTCCAGGTGGAGTGGGTAACTGCAGTGCTCTGGGTTTTCCACAGGTAGCCAACGGAAAATGGAAGCGACCAAGTAAATATTGCCCATTGGATCTCTTCTCAGGGTAAGGATTCTGTGTTTTTGCCACTCCCCCCCCCCAAAAAAATAAATTCAGCATTACAGATTTCTTGCTTGGATTACTTTGCCCCTCACTGAGGTATTATGATCAATGCTGGCTTGTCTGGACCTTTACAATGATTATATCTGGTGCTATCTCCCCCTTTACACCTACCTCAGCAATCAGAGCTGCCTTTTGCAGCATAACATTGCACCCAAGAGCTGTTAATGTACTCAGATCTGAAGTTCACTTTGCCTTTGCAATGACCTCAGTGTGAGTAATGTGCTCAGTGCACGTGTTATGCCAGGTGTGAACATCCAAAGGCTGTGATAAAACATTCTTGGCTTCATTTTGTTTTCCCTAGAAATAAACAAAGAATGCACTTTGCTTTGAAGAGCTTATTACAGGAGGCACAGAACAACTTGAAAATATTTAAGGTAAACAGTTAAATCTCTGCTTGCTTTTTTTTGCCTTGAATTTTAAACAATTTCACTTGAGCATCTAAACAGTCAAGATGTTCCTTCAAACCTACTTAATCAGACCATCACTGTTGGACTCCATCAAGAGAAGGAAATGGGAAAGTTCTTAGTTACATTTCAGGTGTGGACAGAGAAATAATAATTTCCCAGAATTCACAGACTCAGAATGTCCTGAGTTAGAAGGACCCACAGGGATTGTCAAAGTCCAACTCCTGGCCCTGCACAGGACACCCCAACAACCCCACCCTGTGGCTGAGAGCATTTTCCAAATGCTCCTGAAGCTCTGGCAGCCTTGGGGCCATGACCATTCCCTGGGGAATGAATTAGTGGGGAAGAATCACTGAGGAACAATTAATAGAAAAGGACACATAAGGTGACCAAAGTTTTAAAGCTTTGTGCTACTTCAGTAAGAAGAAAATGGAGAACTTGGTATGTTGCAGCAAATACATCCTGTTAGAGCACTGACAGAGGCCCAAGGCACAGCAGGCCTCACTGAGGAAGGAAAAAGTGGCATTCCATGACACTCATGTAAGAAAAAATATGAAGCAGTAACTGATGATTTGTGAAGATCTTCAGATTAATTCTAGGAAACAAGATTCTTTCAATTTATTTCCTATATTAAATCAACATTTAATATAAATCAATATTAAATCAGTATTTGAATTACTTAAACTTCTACAAGCTGCCCTGTTTTTGTACTAGTACAGGTAGCTATCACCCCTATCCCCTTTGCCAGTCTGGGCTGGTGAAAGAAGGGTGTTTCACATGGTGCTTTTTCACTCCTGACATTTTTCAGAAAGAAGTGATAGGAAAATGTGCCAAGTATCATTCACCTGTATTGTTCTGATTCCTTACAGGTCATTAAGTTGGGAAAGTAGCACTTGATTTAAACAGTGGTTTTGGTTTTCATTCAGAGGTTGTTACCTGCAGGTTCTGATTAGACTTAAGAGGACAAATCTTTAAGAAACTGGGCATGTTGTGTGTCTGTATGCAGATTGTTAAGGTAATAACAGTTTTCTGTGCTTGAAATACTAAACCTGATGCTCTGAGTAGCTCAGTATGAATACCTTGACTTCCTGCCGTGCCTAAAGGCTTCTTTTTCTCCTTGTTGCAGAATGGGGAACTAATTTATGGCTGTAAGGATGACCAGGACTGTGTCTCTGACTGGAACGAACTTGCTCGTCACTTAAAACCTTTCTTTTTCCCTTCCAACGGGCTGGTCAGCGGCCCCCACTGCACAAGGACAATTGTTAAGGAATTAATCCACGTGATAACCATGGCGCTGTTGAGTAGCACCGACACCTGCAGGGCAGGTGACATGAAGACAGTTCCCATTTCACAAGGGAGAAGCTACTGTGAAGCAAGTGCTTTTAATAAGGAACTAGTAAGAAATGGTAAGGGATAATATTATAAAAACTGTTCATCATTTAGTGTTCTTGGAATCCTGGAATGGTGTGGGGTGGAAGGGATCTTACCAGGCCACCTAGTCCAGCCCCCTGCCATGGACAGGAACACTTTCTACCAGAGCAGCCTTCTCAGAGCCTTGTCTGATGTAACAGTTCAGATCTTTGTCTCTTGGTTATAAATACTAATATGAGAATGGAAACAGGGGGATTCTGGTGGCATTTAAAAAAAGAGTTCTGAGCTGCGTAGCTGCCAGATAATTGTTGTTAATATAGTGTGGGGTTGTAGAGAGCACTTGCAGCACTGTATCTAATGACAGGGGTAAAAATAAATTCAGGAGGTGGTAGAGAAAAAATGGAAGAAAATAGCAGTTTGAGCTGATAACAATCACAGGTATTCCAGATGAGTGGAATTTTATGTTGCGTGTAATGAAGTTGGGCTGCTTTGGTTGGTTTATTACAACAACTGTACTTTGCCTTTCCCTGCTCCTCCTGTCAGCCCTCACCAGGGCACAGCTCATGTTCTTTTCTTCAGCTGCTCTTCTGGTAAAGAGAGGTCTGAATACCAGAGGGAAAAGGAATGGGAAGTGAGAGTTGGAAAACTGTAAATGATGTTAATTCCTCGGTGCATAAGTTCTGTAAAGCTCTAATTATTCAAGATGCTGCCAGTTATCCTAATTACACAAACAGCACATTTCTTACTCTGCCTCTGAGGAAGACCTTTTTCACTGCCCATGGCTTGTTGTAGTGCTGGAGAAAGAGCTGTCTTAGAGAAATTATAGCAAATACAATTCTTGATACTATATAAAAAAGAACCTACAGCTGAAATGCTAAGTTACTTTCTGTCAGCAGTTGATACTGTTCAAAGTGAATTGTGGTGGCTTCAAACTCAGATGAGAGACATTTCTCTTGTGGACTCAAAATGAGTAGATTGCAGTGGATGTGAGTGTGTTTTGGTGATTTTTTTAGGTAGTTTGTAGAGTTGAATACCAGGTGTTTTATTCTGCAGTCCAAGATGTTTAAATGTGCAGGTCAGCACCTGCACATTGCAGTTTTGTTTGGAAACTGAAGTGTTTTGAGGTTTCCCCTACCTGTGACTGGACTAGAAGTATTTGGACTCCTAAACAAGCACACTTAATGGCAAATTGAAGCTAAGACTTGTGTCTGCCTTATTTTAAAATGCATTTTCTTCTAGGTAAGCATAAATTGGAAAGCTCTGGTTTACCGAGGGGTTGCCTCCTTTACAAAACCCTTCAAGCTCAGATGCTTGACATGCTGGATATTGAAGGACTCTATCCTTTGTACAACAGAGTTGAACAGTACTTGGAGGAATTTCCTGAAGAGAGGTAAGACTTGATGGCTTTTCTTTCCAGTCTTGAGAAACCAGGACTGCAGGCAGGATTGGCTCTGTGCACACTCTGTTATGTTGTACAACCTTCCTTCATGGCACTGCATATTCTGAATTTCTAATAGAACCTCCAGCTGATGTTGGTCACTTTGGCCTGAATTTTTAAGTAATGATTATGGAAAGTTCACAACAGGCTAAGAGAGGAAAACACTCTGTTAGTACTGGTGGTTGTGTATTTGCAGAAAGGTGCAGTGAAATTGTGGTTTCTCCTGTCCCCAGTACCTGCAGAGCTGGGAATGTCTGCAGGGATAATGATGTTCTGCTATGATGAATGCAAGCTGCTCTGTATTTTTCCCTCAAATAATGCTTATTAGTGTAATGATAATTGCTCCAAGCAGCCTCCACGGGGGTGCTGTTCCTCTCCTGTGCTCACACGAGGGCACTCTGGCTTCACTCAGGAGCTGCTGCTGCTTGTGCAGGAAACAGAGCACAGAGCACTGGAAAATGTATTCTGTGATCTGCGGGGGGTTTGTGTGGGACAAACCCCCCAGGAGGGTTCAACTTCTCAGCAGGGGCTCAGCTGTTCAAAGGGGGAAGGAAGGAGCCCAGGACACCCATCCATAAGCAGATGGTGTTGGAGCAGGGCCCTGTCAGATATGCCTTTGCCCCCAGTTTATACTTTTAATGTACAAAATAATATAATATACATATAAAACTAGATATCGATACATTACAATATATTTCTTGTATATGTATCTTCAGCAAGGCTTCTGGAGCTCCTGCAGACTGCTACAAACTTGAAACCCATTTTTTGCAAAACCCCCATACTTTTGCAGTGATACAGAGATGGCAGTGGATTGATTCATGTTTATAAAACCCCACACAACCCAGATCCTAAGCAGCAGCCAATCTTGAGTGATCTGAGAATAACAGGGACTGTTGTGATGTTGGTTGGCAGTGGGTTAATACTCGGACATCAGTGTTATTGTTGGGTTGTTCTAATCTGAGGAAAGCTCACACTGAGAGCCAGCACATCATTCTGGCTGTCTGTAAATCTTCTTTTACCATTTCTTTAGAAGTACGTTACAGATAGATGGACCTTACAATGAAGCGTTTTATGAGAAGCTGCTGGACCTTTCCCTGGAAGATGACGGGACAGTGGCGTTTGCATTAACAAAGGTACTTCTCAGCTTCTGGAGGCTGTTTGTCTGTCAGTGTTAATTCACCTCTGTCTCACTGAAAGGGCTGGATAATGGATGGAAGCAGCACTGCTGGGGTCTGCACAGTTAAAGTTCTTCATTGTGTCAGGGTGCATCAGGTATAAACAAGCTTGTAGCACCAGTTCCTGAGAGAAAAATAAAACTATTTGTTTTCTAGACTGAGGAAGCTGGTGCTGTTTGGCCTTTAGGAATGTGATCTGTAGGAAATAAACATGATTCTTAGACAGGATGCTGCAAAAGCACCTGCTCCTGCCAACCTTCTGTTACAGAGAGAATTTCCAGCTCTTAAAGTGCTAACATACCAATACAGGGAGTGCAGTGCTGCTTTTTGTAAGGAACAGGATGCTTTACTCAGGTAAACACCAATCTAAGAGAAAATCTGTGTTATTTCCTCTTGTACAGGTGCAGCAGTACAGAATAGCAATGACTGCTAAAGACTGCTCCATCATGATTGCCCTTTCCACCTGCCTGCAAGATGAATGGTAAGAGCTGCCTGTACTGCTTCGGAATGGCTCCAGTTGTTTAGAAATTGGGATGTTTGTACTGTTCAGGCAATTCAATCACTTTAAAAAAAAGTGGGGGGTGGCTGTGAGCATTTTAGTGTAGTTCTGATTTAAGACATTTATGGACCAGTGTCTCTTTCTGAAGAGTTTTAAGTTGATCAAAAGGATCAAAGTTTTATATTTATTCCCTTCTGAAATTTTGAAGTGACTGTTCATAGTAGCTCTGGATGCTTTTAACTAGGTACAATGTTTCTGCCTTGGTGTTCTCAGAGGAGAGATTTTTTTCAAGCTGAGTTGCCTTTAATGGCCTAGTTAGAATAAAACCAAGGCACTAATCAAGAGGTGACAGCTTTGGCTGTCAGGCAGGAGGCTTTGCCACCATATGATCCCTTTTGGCTTGTGTCAGCAGTGCTAATCTGTTCTTCTGCAGGGGGCTTTGCTTCACCAGAGCCCTTTTATTTTTGGAGAATGCTGTTTTCTGCATTTGTCCTGCAGTTCTCCAGGGAAGTGTTAGTGATGGACATGACTTATGCAATGGATGACTTCAGAACTCCATCTCTTAGCATGCTTGGACAGCACACTAAAGTTTTTATTGACTTGAACCTAAGTAGGAGTTGCAGTCCCTTTTCTGCTTTTGCTGGTTAATAAGGCTGTTGCTTTGTATGCACCACCTAGAAACAGCTTAGATTTACTAAATACAGTGAGTGAGAGTAATGTTTGACTTCAGCTGTGTGGAAGCTGAAAGGAAAATGAAAGGAAGAGGTGCCAGCAAGGTCCCATCAGGAATGGTAAAGCTGGAGCTATAGTTTCCTAAGTGCTACATTAGCTGCAGTTTATTTTCTTGGGCTCCCACAGAAGTTCTAAGATAAACATTAGAGTCACTTCTGTAGAGGGACACATAAATTAAAAATACTGCTTTCAGTGACTCAGATGTGCAACGTGGTTTTATTTTCCAGCTCTGAGCAAAGACCTGTGGTACTGACATCCAAATCCAGATTCACTTTCTCTGTTTCTGTGCTGGACCTGGACCTGAAGCCCTATGAAAGCATCCCCCACCAGTACAAACTGGATGGTGAAATAGTCAACTATTACCTGAAGAATGTACAGGCCAAAGATGACTCAGTTATGTCCAACCTCTTCAAGGAGAATGAAGACTGCACATTAGTTCTCCATAAAGTGTAACCATTCCCTTAAGGTTATTTTTTTCAAACATATGAGAAAGTGAAAGATTATTGGAATACAGTTATGGTGATTTTTTTTTCTTTTCTTTTGTGTTCAGTGCATTTTTCAGCTGTGAATGTTTTTGCTTTATGAAATGATTTCTAATGGGTAATGCTTTCTCAGTGACCTGGGACAGCACTAAGCCACACGTTTGCTAAATAACCTTAATGAATGTATTTAATGTGACAGAACAGGTAATGTGCCATACCTTGGAACTAGAGGACACATATCAAATTAATACAAAAAGTCTACTTCCTTAGAATTGAAAGAGCACAGAATTAAAGGTTTCCTGAAGTATTGCACTAACATATAAAGCCTAATTACTAACAAGAGAATTGCCTTGGAGCCTGTGCTTTGAGTCTCCCTCATCCCTACTAAAGGAGGGAATGCTCTGGCAAAACCTATACAACACTTTAGCATTAATCCACTGAAAATACAACCATGCAGTGGCTGATCTGTGGAACTGCCCTGGCACTGCAGAACATTTAAGTACTAATGCATGGACTAGGAACACCAGGCTGCCTCCAGAAGTTGTGTAATCACCTTGTATCTACCTAAAGCTTCTGAAACACAGTGCAATGGATTAAGGTAAACAACCTTGAGTTTGACATGATAGTTGGGCTTAACTCACCTGCCATGCTGGTTTTTAATGTCTCTGTACCTTATATGCTGCTATTGGAGGTGAAACCACAGCTTCCTCTTGCCTAATTTCAATTGAGCTATAAGAATAATATGTTTTGAGTTTTACAGATCATTTCAGATCTTTCAGGTAGTGTCAAATGTTGGCACTATTACACTGATGCCCCACACACTGCCTAGCATGAGCAGCTGCTTTCAGGCTCTTTTGCTTTAAATGACACAGGAAAAAGGTAACAGAATCCTATTTTCTTCCCTGCAGCTGCAGTGGGTCAGTCTCATGCCAGGGTGAGCTTAGGTCAGTGCTGCATCTGAGCAGTGCTCTGTGCAGCTGAAGGCTGGGGAGGTGCTGCAGTAAAATCATCCTTGGGGAAGATCCTGAGCTGGAAGTGAAGGGTATGTCCAAACCTGAGGGTACGATGATAGAATCTACAGCTCCTTTCCCTCAAGGATTACAGCCCCCGAGTGGTGCAGAGATGAACACCTCACACCTGGATACAGCCTGTGCTTACCAGCAATGGTGTTCAGGGTCATGTAGCATAACTTCTAAAAACAGCTTTATATTGGGACCTCAGTGTAACATTTGAATAGTTCACTTTACCTGAAATTCAAAAATAGGACATCCCTGTACTTTGGTACAACTCGAGAAATGTGAAACACAGAGCCACCACTGCCCCTGTGCCAGGGATGTGTGCTGGCACCCAGTGCCAGGAGCCCTTCTGGGGCAGGGCCTGAGATGTGAGACTGCAACAGTGCAGTGACCTGGCAGCTGATAGCAGGAATAACCCCTTCTTCCCAAAGAATACCTGCAGGGAGAGAGCTACTTATAAATCCAGAAACCCTCCAGCTATCAGAAAGAGGAGGAAGGAAGGACCCTGCACAGCTGGGACATCTCCAGGTTTTTATGCTGTAACTTTACACACATTTCATATGCACACAGCAGGGTCTATGCTGAGCAAACAGTTTCGTTTTCAGGCAAGGAGGAGGGAGCTAAAGACGAACTGAATTAAAGGTTACACAAAACCAGCTCAACCAGTTCCAGGTCAGTTGAGAAGTAGGAATGAATTTTGCCTGTGTACTGGATTCCAAACTTGAAATGAGCCTGCCTTATCTAACAAGACAGAGTTGCCATTCATCAAAACCCAATCTCTGGTGTTCAGCTGTCTAGTCTGGCAGAAACCAGGCTCCAGTCTGTCAGTTTTTCCTGACCTGCCAGAACAGTGGGAGACCATTTCAGTGATCAAATTAAATCAGATAATTACATTTATGGGATTAGAAACATGCTGTTGCTTTATTCAGATTTCTCCACCTCTTTCCCCATTGCTGCATGAGGTGGGCAGTTGTGCTGCTGGGGGCTCCAGCAGCTCTGGCCTTGGAAAGGAGGGCTCCTCCTATTCCATGAGAGCCCAGAGCTGGTGGGTTTGGGCTCTTGGTTCCAGGGACTGTCACTCCCCACCTGGGAAGTACCTGACTTCCAGTCACATCAGTTGAGTTGGGGTGCAGTGCTAGTGCAGAGCAGGAACTCCTGGAAACACTACAAGTCCCCAGATGGGCTCATGGCACATCTGATGGAAGTAAAGGGAGGGCAAGACATTGGTCTGATCTGTTTTGTTTCTTCAGGGTTGAATGTGTGAAAGGTGATGCTTTGGTAACGTGTTACCAGAATTTCCTCCTGGAAGTCTGAAATGCAAAGGAAGTGCTGCAGTGGGCAGAGGTGACTCGCTCACCTGTTCCCAGGGGGTTGTGGGGCTCTCTGGGTTAGATTAAGGCTGTCTCAACACTCACATTGTGGAACAAAGTTATTTCATACAGTTACCTTTGGGTTTTTTAGCATTGTACGTCTTTGAAATCTTCAGATTGTCTTCTTCTGCCCTAATTTAATGAGAAAGCTGTTTAACTCTTTGTTCTAGGAGTCTCTTACTGTTCTCTTGTCATTTTAAAATCACTGTAATTTTACAGAGCTGTGAAATGAAATGGATTTTTATGGACTTGATTTTGACAGTGCATGATCTTTTAACAAATTCCAAGTATCTAGAAAATGTTAAGAAGATAAACCACTCTGGTACATTGATGATTCAGAAAGATAAATTTATAATGAGATCCCTCTGTACATGTAACTATTTTATTTGGCATTTTTGTATTTAAATGGCTGTATTTATTTTCATGTCATGACAATTTATATATAACGTGCCATAATTGTACAGATAGCATGTTTTATGAGTATGGTTTCTAAATGGAAAATAACTTAATGTTTATATTCAATAAAATTATAGACTGTGTAACACAATATCTTAATTAAAACTACTTTTGAAATTGCTACCTGGTGTAAGTAATGCTGGCATTCATTTTTCTGAGCCCAGCAGTTTGATCAGGTTCTCGATGGCTGCCTCGATGCCGAAGAGCCGGAGCACGCTCCGGAAGCAGCCAGGGATGCTCTCCACAGTCGTCATCCTCTGCTCCAGCACTGCAGGAGAAACAGAGCAGTGCTGGTCATTGCCCAGGAGCTGCAGCAGTGCTGAGGGCTCTGGGCAAAGCAGGATGCCTGCAGGCACACAGGCTTTGTGAGCCTTGGAGATGACACGGGAGGTGAAGTGTAGCTGCTGCTGAATTGGGGTGGGTTTGTCTGGTTGGGCTCTGGGAGCTGGAGTTCCATGGGCAAACCCAGGGCCTGGCAGCTCAGGAACAGTCCCTGGAGTGGCTTAGGTTACCTTGCTCTGGTACTTTGGGCAGCAGGTCCAGGACAGGCGTCGTGGTCCCTTCTTCATCAAGATGGATCTTCCAGACAATCATCAATTCAAACCTGTACCAGGTGCACAGGAAAGGCAGTTCAGGTTAACCAGGTGCTGTTGTTGAGGTTCCTTCAAAGCAGAAAGTGCAGCAGTCACGAGGCTCAACCTCGTGCTCTGCAACAAAATTCACCTCCTGTAATGCAACGAACCATCTCTGGATTCAGGAACCAGGAACATCAATCCAATGCCAAGGAAAGGTTCTGGCTACATCTGGATTTGCACAGTGCAGTAAAAGTGAGAGGAAAGCAAAGGAGAGCACTGTGTGTCCCCTGGCTCTGCCCCTCATGTAATATCTACACTCAGGATCAGGTGCTGAGAACAGGAAACTTGTTTCACAAGTGTTTCCATAAATGCTGATGTGCTGGGTTCAGAGTAAGGGCTACCCTGCTATTCATGGCCTGTTTAGACTAATGGCAGGTAGACATCTGTCCAAGGCCTACATCCTGCAGTTCTTTGCTTTTAATTAAAAAAAAAGGCAGCTTAACAACATCATTACTTCTTCAGTAACTATAGTGTTACTGAAGTGTTGGTTGGGTGTGCAAGGCCAGTCATGATTTCCAGCTTTCACAGTGGGATGGGATCACTGCACCATGCCAAGGGAATGGTGAGGCAGGAGCTGAGTCCAGCACAACACCCACAGCAGAGCTGCTGCTTCACAACTCCCTTTGTTCTCTCCAGCCCTCAAATCCCTTACTGGAGGTAAGGCTTTCCTAACCCAAAGCTGGTCTGCAGTGAGTCACTGTCAGGAGGAAGGTCCCTTTCTCAGTGCTGTTCAACCCATCAGGACTCTAAGAGTTTCCTTCCAATGTGATTTGTCAGCCTTTTGCCACCTCAGTTTTACAAATCCTTTGGGAATTTGGGCACAGCTTGTTCTAGGATTTTGCAAACAAATTTCTATGCCAGGCTGTTTTCTACCAAGTCACTGAAATGACTTTAATGTTCCTGTGTTTCATGACTGTGGTTGAGAGGGAATGAGGGTAATGGAATTGGCACCTGGCACCAGAGGAGAAACTGTAAAATAAAGCAAGTTCTTCCCTGTCTGGGATAGATAGAACAATTCATTCCTGCACCCTCGAGTTAAAGCATTTAGTTTGAAAGGGCAAGTTTGCTAAATGTAGCAGCATCATCTATTAGGGTTTGTTTGCTAGTCCTACACACAAACATAGTAAAGGGAGCTGTGCCTTATTTCCATGTCAATTGAAGCACATTAAAGCAAGGTGTAACAGGAGGAGGGAACAAACAGTCTGATCCCATCACAAAATAGTTACTTTTCATGGCCCTTACAGAATTCCTGACAGTTACATCATCTTACATTTAACTGTAAGGATTTTTTTTCCCCCACTAAAAATCCCGAATGTACTGGAACATCTCTCACAGGGAGGCCAAACAAATCCCCTGTGCCTGGTAGGTAATAATTCCTTCATCTAACTGATTTCCTTCTAAACAATGGAGAAGTATAGCCACAGATGCTTTGTACAGTGAATGCCTTTTTCTTTCTGTTCTTTAATGGCAGGAACTGGGCTTTGCTGGGATGGGACTGGGATCCCTGCACCTCCTGCCACAGAAGGAAGCCAGGGCTGCAGCACAAGGCTGCTGTCCTGCCTGTGCAATCCCTCACCTGTGTAAATACAGAAATGCATTTATTGGCTTACCCAGAAACTTTGGGGTTCCTTAGAATCATAAAATCTCCCAGCAGTCCTTCTGGAAGGGTCACCATGTCAGGATACTTGGCCTGTGAACAGAAAGGTTCAATTGGTTCATAAAAATCACAGCAGCTAAGGTGGTTCCTTCCTAGTGCTCCCCAGTCACAGTGGATTGCACTAAGTTAAGAGTAACAATACTCACTCTCTGAAATTCTTACCCGTTGGTTTCTTCTTTTTTAGATATCCTTACATAAAACCCAGGAAACCTTGAAAGAACATTTTTATTTGAACTAAGCTTGTTAATTAGATTTAACAGCACCTTATAATACATCACCATGTCACCCCCGCCTCTGTGAGTGATGACACATCACTGGTTTGAGATGGACACCAAGCTCCACACAAGACTTTGAAAGAGTAATTAAGGCAATGAGAGACCAAAATAACCAATGTTAGCAAAATATGGGGCAACAGCAAACACGACCAAACATAAAAATACTGGTTCCTATTAAAATTTCATGGTGCTGGGAATTCTTTTCAGTTCCTACAATGTGCAAAGGTCGATGGTTGCTCCGTTACTTTGTTAGTCCATCTGATGTGTTCGACGTGAGGCTTGTGAAAGCCTCAGAACTTCAGAGCTATTTTAAAAGCCTCAGAACTTCAGAGCTATTTTAAAAGCCTCAGAACTTTAGAGCTATTTTAAAAGCCTGTAGAACTCCTCAGAGCCCTGTCTGGATCCTGCAGGTGCCAGGTTACCCAGAGAATGAGGGGATGCACACCCAGCACCAAGGAATAGCATCCTGCAGGGACGTGCTGCTGGAAAAGGAAAGCAATGGAGCCACAGACTGCAGGGCTGTGCCCTGCTTGTCCTGCCTCGTGTGCTGGACACAAAGCCGTGTTCCAAACCTTGCAGTTTATAAAGTGTGAAAAGTCTCCCAGCTTGAATCATTCCACAGAGCTCCCAGTACGAGCAGCAGGTCTTATGGAAAAGGAGCAGGAGAGCTCAGCTTTGAGCAGCACTGGAGAAAATGAGTTTGGTTTTACGGGATTATGCCTCATCTGGCAGAGCAAAATTGCTACCAGATGTGACCTTGCTCTGGTTTAGGAATTTCTGACAAACTGAAGGGGGGCTGTGCAGGATGCCAAATGACATAAAACACATGGAATTCGCTCATTTTAATTTCTATCCAGCACTGTATTTACTGTGAGGATAACAACCATGATCTATCCTGGGAACACAGACACAGAAGGAAGGACACTGAGCAGGGTAAGTTGCAGTGTTAGAAGTGTGGCTGATCAAAGGTCACTCATCCAGCAGAGCAGGGATCCTCTTCCAGCTTTACTCCCTGTGGAATTATGTCCCTCTGATAACCAAACAAGTTTTCCAGGCTTTCCTCCTTAATAACCATGCCTGATTTCCATCATGAGCCTCTCCTTGCCTGGTGTCAGAGGCCTGGGAGGATCGAGTGATCCTTTAGCTCCAGACTACAGCTACTGGAAATGCAGGATCAGCTTCTACCTGGAACTCAGCTCCTGCATCTCTCATTTACAAGGGATCCCGAGTATCCCATAGCTGAACATCGAGTCACACTTCATCTGCCCACACCCAGACGTTTGGGAATCACCAGAGAAAATAGATCAGAGGAACCAGGTAAGAGTTACAGTTGCCAAAACACTGAAATGCTCCCAGGGCTGGCTCAGGAGTTCCTGTGCAGCTGCCATGACTGACATGCTCCCCCCAAGCTGGGGGGTATTTATGTTCTGTGGAAGCCAGAGGCAACTCAAGGAAATGCCAGTGTATGATTTGCTGTGGAAAAGCTGCCCTGTGCCTGGGAGAAGGAGCCCCAGTGAGCTCTGCACACAGCCAGGGCCTTCGCTGCCTTCCCTCATTGCCAGGCTCTGGCAACCAACCTGAATGCTGGGAGAAGCCAAAGCTGTGTGAAATTCACAGGATTTGGGATAAAATCCAGCTTTGCAGAGGGAAAGGTCGCATTTCAGCTATCCACAAAACACATCAAAAGCCAAACCACAAATACCTACAGCCCCGTTCTCTACAACCCAAGCCCAGGCAGCCCTGGCCCAGATCTGTGCTGCCATTCCCACCTTCCACCAACACCCAGTGGGAGCAGGAAGCAAAGCTACCACACCCAGGATCAAGCAGCAACCTTAAACACTGACAATTCCAGGAATGAACCCTGGGAAATGCAGTCACATAATCTGCCTCTTATATCCCACACAGAAAATACAGGTTCTGCATCCCACAGTTAAAATGTGGGGATCTGACAGGTGACTGAACAACCAGGCACAACCATGGAGAGATCCCCAATTCCAAACACTCTGTGGGTACCACATTACCCCCTCATCTTCTCTGCTGAGCAACTTTCCAACTTTTCCTTGAGGAAAAGAAAAGCTGAGCAATAAAACCAGAGTAACAGAATGAGCTGAGCCACTGAAAGGTCTCTTGGGAAAGTCAGGAACTCCTGAGGGATCTCGTAAACCAGACCCAAGGCACAGCAGAGAGATCCCATCAAGGATGTGACAGCAGATGGGAAAGATCAGCTACAACTGCATTAAGCAAAACCTGACTTTAATCAAGAAATATCTTTCCTCAGATGACTTTTAAATGTCAGCTCACGATCAAAACCAAAAGTCCAACCTATTATTACTCCTCAACGGAAATGGTTTTTCCAGCTCCTCCAGGAGTCCAAGCAGGGAATCTTATGGGAACTTTTGTCTCAAACAGGAATAGTCTCAAACCACAAAGGGACTGTGGTGATGGAATGCACAGCTTTCCCCTGCTCCCATGACGGATTTTACACACACACAGAGACATCCCAGGGAATACACTTGTAGCAGCTATTTCTCAACAAAATACATTATTCTGCAGCTGTTTAAAGTGCACTGCAATTTCTTCTGCACATGAAATCTCTGCTAAGGAAAATGTTATAAATGTTTTCAGCTTAAGAGCTGTGGCTACAAATGCAAAGCAAAATTGGCAAGGGAGATGCCAGATAAAAGCAGATAAATTTGCTTCTGTCCCACTTAGCAATAAAACACACGACTGCTCCCAGCTGGAACAACAGCTCCCTTTACTGCTAATTCTGAACTTGCTGTTCTGGAAGGACCTATGTAAGAGTTATGGTACCACAAGCTCCTCTATAGGGAGAAGCAATTTCTAAATTTGCCCAGGAGGCTCCACTTGGGCTCTGATTTGGGTGATTTCATGGTTTGCTCAGCTAAGGCCACGTTATCACCCCCTGAACTCACACATGGTTGGGAGCACCAGGACTTCAAATCTCAACACTGACATAACACCGGTAATTTTTAAATGAATTTCACTAAAGCAATAAAGGCACATTTAGAAAGTGGAAGTTTCTCATTTTGTGTAACTAAAGGAACTGTGACCAAGAACAGATAAACTTTCACCCTTCAACTAAATTACACCCCACAGAAACACTGTATTTTCAGAATGGATTTATGAAGCTTCACCACTCGTAATTAAGTCTCAGAATAAATACAGCTCCCATCTTGAGGGAAAGTTCCTCAAGCAAGCCAGTCCTGCTGGTGATCCCTGTGATGCCAATCCCCAAACCCCCGGCGCCGGCGGAACCAAGGACGAGAAGAGCACAAGGACAAAGTGGTTTTGTCTAAAATGATAAAGTGGTTTTGTCCCCGTGGCAGTCCCAGCCCACCCCCCATGCTCAGTCAGGCTCAGTCCCCTGCTTTTAAAATGAAAATCACAAGTGACACAACCAGCATGCAAATCTCACTTTTTACAAGAGGAAAAGAGGATTTTGGGAGCAGATTTGAGGGCCTGTAACAAAGTCTGACAATGGCAAGCAGTGACAGGAGAACAGGGAACAGCTTCCCACTGACAGGAGCCAGGGCTGGATGGGGTATTGGGAAGGAATTGTTCCCTGGGAGGGTGGGCAGGCCCTGGCACAGGGTGCCCAGAGAAGCTGTGGCTGCCCCTGGATCCCTGGCAGTGCCCAAGGCCAGGCTGGATCGGGCTTGGAGCAGCCTGGGACAGTGGGATGAGATGATCTTTAAAGGTCCCTTCCAACCCCAGTCATCCTGGGATTCAAGAAATGACAGTTTGAACATCACCCTGGACAGGACAAATCCTTGCAAACATTTACCAACTCTCTCCCAAGCTCAGGACACACCTGGTTCCCTCCTGCAGCACAGGCACAGCTGGGTGGTTACTTGGATAAAAAGTGCTCTGCAGCCACCTGGTTTCAGACCTGCCCTTTTTATCAGCCCAGATCTGAGATTTGAGTCATTGATCCCTTGGCTAAGATCCAATCTTGCAGCTGCCTCTTGTACCTGAAACCACTGACCACCAGCCCCAAAGGGTGAGCCTTTGCTCACTGCCAGTGAAATCCTCTGCTTTGTTCTTTCCTTTTCTCTTCCCTTGATTACAGCTTCTCCTTTTTGGCCCCTGCTCTATTTCCATTGCCACTTATTTTCCTCCTTCCATATTTCCACAACATTATTATTTTTCATGCCTGATTCAACCATGATTCTACATGATTCAGTTTGTCACTATGCTCACAATGGGACCAATAATTTTCCATAACTTTTGTATTTTCCTAATTGGATCTAGGCTGTAGGTCTACAGAAGAGCCAACCCAGCATAACCAAGGCCTGAGTACACAAAATTCTGTCTCATTTCCTTTCAATATCTCTTTGTCATATGGCAACCATGTGTTTATCTACAACTTAATTACAGCAGACTGGGAATAAATTAAAATACATACTGGAGGTTTATTTTTGTGAGGAAAAACAGAATTAAATGAACACGAAACCTCAGGAAGAACAGGAAGGGGTAGATCATAAACAGGGAACACAGAGGCTGCAGATGCTTTTTCTTTGCTTTTTTCTTGCTGGGCAAGAGACAAATCTTCTCTCCAGTATTTCTCTTTAAAATTGTTGAGGTAAAAGATCTCCACTAGTTTATGAATGTTTTAAGCCCCATATTTTTCTAGCTTAAAATCCTTGGACTTTTTTAGCATTTTACTCAACTTTTAAAATACACTGGTTTAACCCTGAGGTGGCTGTGGAGCCACCCCCTGGCACAGAGACTGGCCCAGGGCACAGGAACTCACTGGGATGTTGTGGGAGAGCACTGCCACTGCCCCATGACATTTTGGTGGAAACACCCAGAAAACCAGCAGAGCTCAGCAGTTCTGTTCTTCCTCCACAACTTTACTGACACATTCGTTTTCATTGTATTGGATTTTGAGTCCCCTGCCCCCCCTCTGCAGTTAGGGATAATTAAATATTTCTTGAGGATAAACTTTACAAACTGCACAGTGTGGAAGTCAGCAGAGATGTCTCATTTAGCAAGAGATGATGAGCAGCCAAGGACAATACAGAGATGAAAAGTTATGGAAGGAAAAAAGATGTCATATTGCAGAGCAGCATGAAGTATCAACAGTTGGGGAAGAAAGAATTGTGAGCCAAATTTTCAATAATCTGAAGGAAGTAGACTGAAGGAAAGGCATTTTTAGAAGAGAAATAAAGCCAAGTTTGTGTTTTCTTCCATTACAACAGAAGCAAGATACCTCATAGATTTTTACTTTTTTTTCCCTGTATAAAATTTGCTGCAAGATTCTCTCTAAGCCTTTTTGATGTCTTAATAAAAGGATCCAGAATTGCATAAAGCAACTTGGATTTGAAATACCACAGAAAGGTTGATTATCAAATGTGGCCCAACTTGCTTTTGTACAGTTTACATTATCAAGCTCATCCAGACAGCACAATTTAAATGTCATCTAAATAAAAGCATCTGAATTTAGTTAATGACTTGGCTCTAACGTTGTGTTAGTTTTTTTCCCAAGTAGGCAGATTAATTTAAAAAATAAACCATAGGACACAGTGAAGAACATCTAATTCATCTAAATTAGCTCAAGGTTGGACATTTACTTTTAGAAAAGTGTGATTAAAAAAAACTTTTAGACAAGGTACTCAGCTTATGTTCATAATTTACTCCTGTGGTTTTTTAATCTTTCATGAAGGTCTGAAGAACTATTTGCTTCTATGTGGGCAAATTTATCTTACCCAGTAAAGACAGGTATGTCCATAGACCCACCCGGAACATCCAAAATACCATGTTCACTTCTCACCAAGAGATATAGATTGATTGAGAGGTCAATCTATCACTTAGAGCAAACTGTCCCCACAGCAGAGAGCGGTTTGGCCACAATCTGTCCTATCTGCCTGTGCTGCCCCGTTGGTGTTCCCTGACCTTCACTGCACACCAGCCACAAAGGAGGAACCTGGGCTGGCACAAAACAACCCCAAAACCTCCTGCGGGACTTGCCCTCAAACAAAGCTGTGCTCCAGGTTCAGCTCCAGCTGGATCTGATAGCAGTGATGAATGGCAAAGATACAATAACCATTCACCCAGGCTCCAGAAGCATCAGATTTTTCCTTAAACATACACAGGTATGTCCATGTGCATCCTCCTTTCACAAATACCTCTGCAGTATTTCTACTGTTCCTCCTGAGCTTTACAAAAAGGTTTAACACCTGCATTAGGCAAAAAGTGAAGCTTTACCTATAGATCTATATTTTCTATAAAACGCACACTGTAGATACACTGAAATCTTTCTCACAGGACATCCATCCTCTTTCAACAGTTCTACAAAGCTTTACATTTTGGACAGACTCCACAGAAATTTGCCACCCAGTAGCTTTCATTTGTCTGATTATTTACAATTATAGCTGCTTATGTGAAAAGCAGCATTAACAAGCAGTGCTGAAGTGCCTGTTGCTATCAACAAGAGCAGGAATGGGTCCAGCTGCAAAGCCCTCGAAAGCTTTAAAGCCATTGAATTCTTTTCATGTTGGACCCAAATGCAGTCCTTTAGATCTGGCTGTCAACAACACATTTCACATTTCCAAACACATCCTCAGCACAAACAAGAGGGACACAGGAAATATTCTTGAGAAGACACAAACAGCTGCATGAAGAGATCCACCAATTTATAATTATTGTACATGTCAGAGTGTAAAGTTGTCAATCCACTGGTAAATAACAGGCTTGCAAAACTGGTCAACTACCCTCAACCTTTCATCTACTCAGCAACTCCCACAGGAAAGCTGCAAAACCTCCCCAAAAAACCAAAAGAGAAGCAAAAATAAGGAACACTGAAAACCTGTAGCACTGTATGTGTGCAAACTGTCCTATACGTTTGACCAAATCTCTCACAACAAACTGGATTTTGACTCAAATATCTGTGTACTGGCGAGCAGAAAAGAATTTAGGGCAGCAAGGAGAATTCTCCAGTGTATCCAGGAGGAGAAATCACAGGCAGCTGCCAGGCAAAAACAT
Organism: Phylloscopus whistleri; assembly: GCA_017589585.1. Lineage (NCBI taxonomy): Eukaryota > Metazoa > Chordata > Aves > Passeriformes > Phylloscopidae > Phylloscopus > Phylloscopus whistleri. The sequence goes on along the minus strand of JADMLD010000682.1, from coordinate 3,875,849 downwards.
CTCCTTATGCTCCACCTTATTTGGTTTATAGAGGCCAAAGCTGCATTGCCCAGGAATGTTGCGTGATGCGTGTGGATAAACATTTGTTTCATTGCTTAGGTACTGCAGCAACACAAAGAGCACTGATAATACAGCAGCAGCTGCCAGTGCAAGACACTTTCAATGCAAACTGGAGGCATTTCAGAATTTGAATTTCAATTGCTGGCCTTGCAGAAACGTTTCAAAACTGTTGGTAACAATATGTTTTGTTTTGGTAGAAGCTCAGTTGAAAGGAAAGTAGTTAATACTGAGACTTTCTCTTTTTTCTTCTTCAGTTTCCCAAGCAATCAGCTCTCTTGTGTTTTTAAAGCTCGAAAGAAGTAAAGCGACCCAAACATTCCTGTGTGCAAACGTGGTGAATGTTTAACGTTTTCCTTGTGTACTAAGCAAGAGATTTGTCCTAAAAGCTGGGGAATAATGCCCACTGCAGCCTGGATCCTGGAGTAGCCTCCGCAGCCTTTCACATAGATGGAGCTGAGGAAGGAGCCCTCAACCCTTTTAAATAAAAATAGTTCAAGAAAAAGGAAATTAAAGCAACAGACAAAAGGAAGATTCCCATTCCCAGAATTTAAACATGGAGTTACCCCCAGATCATATGAAAAGATGAGGCTGTAACACTCAGGCTCCATTCCCACACCCAGGCTGAATCCCACAGCAGCAACTATAAGGGATATAAGACAATCCCATGGAAAACTCGAGAAGAAAGGCAAGCACCATAATGTTATTTAAAATGCTGCTCTGGATTACTTCAATATATTAATTTTTCCACTGTAGAAAGACCTCTGGATGACTCTTCCCAAACACACTGAGCTCTAACATCTGAGGCCTCCAGTATATTCTTCACCTCTGGCTTTTCCTATTTTTCCCCTCTCCCTGTTTTGGACCCAGCTCCTGCATTAGCATTTCTTGCAGCTGCCCCTGCCAGCGCAGAGGTAGCACTGTCTAGACTATGCACATATTTGTGCCTCCTAAAACCTCTGAAAATAATTCCAATTGTAGCTGTACAGCTCCTAGACCTCCAAAATCACATTTCTCATCTCTAGCAATCCCTATGAATTCCGAATTATTGTCTAACAGTTCAATCCTTATTAACTCACAGGATCTTTTCTGTTAACTCCCATGAGACAAAAATACCACAACATTCAGTTACCAAGGAACTTGCTGTGAATGGACCTTATAAAACATCCCAACTTGCTGAACCAAAATCAGTTTATTCCACCTTGGACAATTCATGTTGTGTAATAGAAATAAAGGCCATGAAATACAGAAAAAGTAACAAATAAATCACAGAAAAATAGAATATCTGGAGTCGGAAGGAACCCACAGGGATCATTGATATCAAAGCCTGTGCAAGCATTTCTATAGCCCAAGAGGGAAGCTGGGATTGTCTAGCACATGGGATGTTGACACAACAGGAATTACAAGGGAACCCTTCTCTGTCCTCAGCTCCAAACTTCTCATCTTGTGTCATGAAAACAAAACTCAGTGTTTCAGAAATAACTGCTCTTGTTCTCCAGTCATTTGATGATTCCTCCAGTTCCCAAAGGAAAGAACACACAGCATTTAATGTGAAGAACAGAGAGAAATCATAATAAAAATGTAAATTGGCAAAGTCTGTCAGATCCTGGGAAAAACCCAAACCACGCCAATGTTCTCCTTCAACAAGACATGTTTATAAACCATACACAGAGCCATCCAGAAAAATATAATCTGTTCAGAGGTGTTTTTTAATTTTGTTTTTAACATTGACCTCCTGGAAGATGACATAGGGGGAACTGTGCTGGAGTAGCAGAGACACACAACTCTGTTTGTTTGGAGTTGCCGAAGTTTGGCTACAAATACCAGTCAGATCATAAAGCAAACATAACTAATTAATCACTTCATGGGTGTTTTCAATTTGTAGTCAATTCTGAGTTTTGTGCACTGTGGAATTATAAATCTCTAGAAAGGCGATAATCAAAAATACCAATATGGTATTAACAGTTAAATTTAAAAATCAGATATCTGTGCATACCCACACACATCTGTCCTACCATGCTGCCCCTTCAGACTCTCACTGGTAGCTGCAGAACTGCTGTACAAATAATTTTTGCCATTGTCCACTAGTTGACCCAAACCAACCATTTGATGCTACCGTTTGTAATGAGAAATACATGAACCAACAGGCAAAGACAACAAATTTTTAAATCTAGAAGGAAACCACAAGCAAACTTTGTTATTGTCCTCAAAGTGTCTTCTTGTCCCAGCTGCCAACAAATCCTTCATTTTGACTAAAATGCTCCAAAATATTTGCGTCCTCAGTTTACATCTCCTTCCTGAGACAGTCTCTCAGTGGAGAGGCATCCTGTTATTAATTCCTGCTTAAATTTAAAACCAAGGGGAAAATATCTGAGGCTCCAAACAACAGGGATATCAGCAGCAAGTCACAGGAACCCAACTCAGACTCCCTGTTGACATCCCAAACCACCAGTTTTATCTGTAAATCAAGCTGAATTTTCACATGTCAGTTCTGATACAGTCTGAGATGGCAACAGAGCACAAGAGAAGCTTAAAAAAAAGATGCATTCACTTTTTAGAGAAGTACATAGTGTTTTATAGGGAAATGGAAAGTGCAACCAAGCACGACCAAGAAAATGGAAACCAGATGAAATGGGCAAACAAATAAAGACCATTAGAATAATTACATACTTCTGTTTTCTAGAATTAATATATTTCAAATGCAGACTTTTCTATATTTATTTTTCTTCAGTATTTCCTATATACAAATTATATATTTCCAGATATAGTTATTTAAAACACAGAATTTTCTTCTGTTCATTATAGCCTCATCTTTATTTGAGAGAAATGCTATCCCTTTGCTCTGCTGGGCTGCAGCTGCCTTTTGAAGAAATGGAACTGGCTATGAGAAGCAATGACATCAATGAAAACCTACAGGAGGCTTACAGCTCATGCTGGAAACTGAACAACTACTGAAAAACACAATTACTGTAGAAAAAAGCTGGAAACTTCCCAGTTCTATTGATGAGTAACAATGCTCAATACTGGCACAGGAGAGAAACCAAGCCCCAAGCTGAGCTCCTTGTGCTGTGTCAGAAGATGTGCTGACTTGAGTGTTTTGGAAAAGCCTGACTCAGCAAAGAGCTGAAAGAACCCTGCCCAATAAACCATTTGAACCCCCAAAAGAAGTGATATTATTTGACAGAAAGGCAGCAGGACAGGGGAAATCTTCCATGTTTCCTTACAATGGCCAGGGCTTTAAAGCTGTGTTTTTTCAAGGTGGGCAACTCGCTTTGGAACACCACAGGGAACAGCTCTAGGTAATGATGTAATAAAAATTCCACTAAATTTCTTCACATAGAAGAAATCTATTATCACTCTATGATGAACATAGAAGCAATATGTGAGAGCTTAAATTTCAGGTAGCTCTGAAGAAAGGCTTTACAAATTACTCTGTCTGGTCACTGCCATTTTAGATATAATGTAAGAAAAACATCCCACAAATTAAAACTGATGCTGTGGGATCAAACAGAAACCTAACCAAGAGGCAATGTTGTGGCAATAATTAGTGTCCTCAGAAAGATACTAATGAGTATTAATATTTTGTTCACTGCAGTAAAAAACTGGAATTGGGATGCAGTTACAGTTGAAAATGAAGCTTTAAAAAATGTAAATAGATCCCAGCCACACACATCTCCCATTGCAATTTTAGGTTTATTCCCACCTAAAGATGTACCCCATGCTTTTTGCAGTGTATTGTTAATGTTTTTAAACACATGAGGAAAATTTGTGTTTCATATCTCAAGGTTTACCAGCACTATTTTGTCTTTTCCTAGATTTTTTTCCATAAGGATATCTGTGACCACTGATTACAGCAGGAATGCAGTAACTGGTACAGGTTTCAGAAATGCAGTGTACTGCCAATCCCAAGGTCTCCATCTCATGTTTTGTGCTGACTTTAACAGTTATAAATTTTTTTCCCCATTGCTACTTTTTTCCAACTATAAACTTGTGTGTTTGATTTTAAAAAAGCAAACCACATGAGTAATTACAAAGTTTAGGATTCCATCTTTGTCTCTGATCAAAACCAACCAGCAACTGCACGGATTCATCACGACAACTAAGAGTAAAACAATTTAAAAATGTCATTCTGTTCTTATATTTCATTGGAAGGTTAAAAAACCACTGCTGTAATTTTCAGTACTGTTGCTTTTTCTTCTAATTCCTGAACAAAGCAGAAATAACCTCACATTCCTGAATCTGGATGTAGTATTTTTTTTGACTCACGGAAATAATATTTTGATCAGTGTTTTAATTAAATAACAGATCGAACTTCAACATAGCCCTTCTGTAAATAACACAGCAAGCCAGGAGACATAAGTAAAATATCTAATAATGATATAATGTGAGAGGAAGCTGTTAAAAATAAGAATGACTGTGGAACATTTAAAGTTATAGAATATACTCTTGGTGCCAGGTGAGACATGGTAACAGGTACAGAGGTTTGGGGTTCCCCCCAAGGAAATGGATATTCTGCAAGCATATAAAATTATCAGAAGTCTGCATGTGGCTACTGCTCACCCATGGCACCACGAGGGAGATACCACACAGGGTTTCAGGACAGAGATAAGAAAAGGAAAATCCTGTATATGCAGGTGGCCACTGCCCTGTGGTGCCCTGAACAGGGCTGTAACATGCAAAGGAAGAATATTGCAGTGTTAGAGAGGGAGGACAGGGAGTATCAGTTTTCCTTTGATGCTCAAGTAAGAAAGGATAGGACAACCAGATTGCAATTATTAAATAAAGATATAAGTCCGCAAAACTGAGTCAGTAGGGAAGCTGTAAACCTTGGCAGGCTATTTTGAAATGGCTGAGAAAAGAACTCGTGAGGGTGAAAGGGGAGGAAAGGGAATAAAGGAACAGAAGGTAAAGCAAATCATGAGATCTGGGCAGCCAAGAGGAGCTGCCTCTATCCTTGCTGCCTTTCAAAACCTGCAGCGCAAACCCTGTTCTGGCCTCAGCCTTGCCCTGCTCCCAGCAACAGGTTGGACTCAGTGACCTGTCGAGCTCTGGAATGCACTGACACGAAAGGCTCAGCTAAGCCAGGCTACACCTGCCATGCCCTGGCTCAGTGAAGGGTATTCCTGCTCTTGTCCTGCTTGGTCTGGCCATTATGCAGATAAAAGATCCCATTCCTAAAAGGTATGATACAGAACTGATGTTCATGGTCTCTGTATGCTGTGACCATAAACAGTTATTGCAACTCTTCTTTCTATACTCTGTACCCTTTATACTTCCTATACTTCTTAAGTTGGCTTAATGATTTTCAATTCCAAGATATCCTCCTTCTAATCCTTCTGCTTGCTGGTTTTCTTTGATGACAAAGATATTATACTGCAGGCACCTTGAAGGCTTTTGAAAAACCAGTTATTCCTCCTGTTTCACCATTCTCCATGTACTGAAATCGCCTTTCAGACAGAAAATGAAAATCTGTAAGCTCTTCTCAGTATCACACATTCTGTTATGTGAACTTATACATTAATTTGACCTCCTCTGAGGTTTAGAGCAGGGACACAGTAGTGAATGTTTTTTCTCCCTCTATTACCTCCTATAGAAAGAAGGAAAATTGATAAAAAGGAAAACAACAACAGTATCATTGTACACTGACTAATAGTTCGTGTTGTCAGAAGAAAAGGGAAGAATCCATGCCAGAGACTCCTGCCTTCCACAGCCATTTCTCACATCCTATGGCTCTTGCTCAAGACACAAACTGACAGCAGCAGTTTGCCCCAAGATATAAAATAATAAAAAGTTATTAGAATTATTAGTCACTGCTGTTTAGTCCGCCTCTTCTCTCCTCAAAGGACACAATTCCACATTGAGACATCTTAACAGACCAAAACATTCCCACTGCACAACTCATTCCAAGGACTGGCCATGGGATGGACAAGCATAACATGACTTGCAGATGAAGCAGAGATTGGCAGCTTGCTCTGTGCTCTTGGATGAACTATTCCCATAAAAACAGTCAATATTAGATCCCTGAGGATGCAGCAGTGTTTGCACTCACACAGAAACTACCTGAACTGTGTATGTCTGAAATCATTTGCACCATCCTAGTCTGAACTTCTAGCACAATATACAGCATTTTTTCTTTAGTAATTAGGACAGGCAAATTTATGTGGAAAATTTTAGTGTAAATAACAATATTAAAGGCAAACTAATTATTAATCTTATACAGACTTAAATCCTATTGAAAGGCAGCAGATGATACCCATTCTCAGACACTATTTTTTCCAATTAAAAATCCTAAACCTTCTTGATGCCAGGCAGCCATAGGTCACTCTTCAACAGCTCCTACAATTTTCAAGTGTTACTGCTCATTGCAGGAAGGTGCAAAGCCATTTTCATGAAGAGGGACCTGTGTCTTTGCAGATCCCTCAGGCTGTCTTTACTTCTTCCTTAATAAAAGTTGAGAAGACAAGCAAGGGCCTCACAGACATACAGTGAAAATCCTAAATCCTCTAAGCTGACTGAAGGATCTCTTAAGGTGTGTCTGAATCTACACCTCACTAATGAAGAGAGGTTGAGAGACTTGGGGCTGTTCAGCCTGGAGAAGAGCAGGCTTTGGGGACACCTCAGACCCTTTCCAGCACCTAAAGGGGCTCCCAGAGAGCTGGAGAGGAGCAAGGGCCTGGATGACAGGACAAGGGGGAAAGGCCTTAAGCTGAAGGAGGGCAGGGTTAGATGAGATTGGGAAGAATTTCTTCGCTGTGAGGGTGGAGAGGCCCTGGCACAGGGTCCCCAGAGCAGCTGTGGCTGCCCCTGGATCCCTGGAAGTGCCCAAGGCCAGGCTGGATGGAACTTGGAGCAGCCTGGGACAGTGGAAGTTGTCCCTGCCCATGGCAGGGGGGTGGAATGGGATAAACTTTAAGGTTCCTTCCATCCAGATTTTCACTCCATTTGTTAAGTGACTGTCTCCATTCCTTTCAAACAGCTCCAGATAAATTACCAAAGTTTAATATTTTTTCTTTTGCCTTTGCAAAGCAGAGCACAGTAGGAACTGAATGACTATTTTAAGGAACAAAGTGTTCTCCCAGTATCTTTCCCCCACACACCAGTTAACAATTATGGTTAACTCAATGGTTACACCATTCTCTGACTATCTGTCTAAATATTCCTCAGAGCGTGAGTTGAAGCAAACGATGGATTTTTAATGTCAGCAGAACACAGACAATTCTGTGTCCCAGGTGAATTTGTGATTTTGAAGCTCAGCAGACCCAGCCCATCACCCACTGGGACACTCGGCAGCAATCTGGGGATGCAGGAAAAGGCTCTGCTGGCACACACAGGACTTGTGGTAATGTACCCTTAATTCCCTCCCTTCTCCTCTCTGGATCACCAACTTCCCTGCAGCTTCTGCAGAGCTGATCTTCAGGATCATGTTTCAGGATGTAATTAGCCTTACAAAGAGGAAAAAATGAAGGGAAAGTGCTTCGGTCGTTTTATTTTCCATGCACAAGCTACAACTTGCAGTGAAATCATCACTGTAAATGGATAAAAGAAAAACTTTCCATGCTAAAACTTCAACAAAAAGGTTTGCTGCTTATAGATGACAGGCTTTAAATGCAGGAGGGGATTAGGAAAACAGAAATTGAAGAAAAAGTTCTAACTTTAATAAATGTTTTTTATGTTAAGGCTACATCTGCCAAAGTGTATTAGATCTTATTATTTTAAATAAACCTACATTAAAGTCATGCCACCTGGAAACGAAACTTCTAAATACATAAACCAGCACTGAATAAAATACACATTTTTTTTGTTTCTTTTGAAAACACTCCATTTCCTTGTTCCTTATGTGACTGTAAGTACTGGAAAAGGATTTCCAGCTGTGCCTTGTCAGCCTCGGGACCGAAGGCATTGTGCTGCTCCTCATTTGCCTGGGTGAGGTTCCAGTGCTCCGAGCACCAGCACAAGCTGAGGCTCTGCACACAGAACTCAGCCTTGGGTCCCCAGGGGAAGAAGCTATTTCAGACTTAACTAAGGAATCATCTCACTTGTTTCAACAATCCCTACAGTTTCTTGGTTTGTTTTAAAGATTTCACTGAGATTTTGTTTCATTTGCAACGGGAGACTAAATGGCAGCAAGCAGAATCTGCTGTTAGGTTAGATTACAAGGTAAAAAGTTTACATTTTAAATTACTGCTTAAAGCATGGTGTTGAATGTCTTGAACTTCATGTTAACTTTGCAAGTATGTGATATTTGAAATTAACTATTGTGGGCTGTATTTAGCAATACTGAACAGAAATGCTTTTCTAGATAAAGCATGCAATACCCGTTGAGCTGCTTTTTGTTCTGTCTGAATGTTTGCCATGCACATCCAACTAAAACGAAAGTTTTACTTTAGTAAAAATGCAACTGCTCTGGCTGCTATGGATAAATTTCATGTGGTAACTCATTTCTGTGCAATGCATTTTAAAAAGAGTGAGCGAAAAATCTTGGTAAAGCACTTTAACCCTTGCGTGTCATGAGAAATCAAGCTGACATCTTAGAAATGTGTTTGAATTTTGACTGAATGGATAGATTATTTAATAAATTTTGATACTCTGGTATTTCTAAAGGGTCTCTCCTTTAAAAATTAACTATTTCCATTAACAAAATAGCAAAATGACAGGTACTGAAGATAAAGGTACAAATTACTGAACACAGTACAAAGTAAAAGTAAAGGTAGTAAAGATGCTTTCACATACTGTGCCTGATCTAAATATTTATTTAGCAATAAATAAATTTAGCAATGCAGCCACATTGAGACTATCTGGCAACACAAATGGTTAATAATTTCATTACACTGGCTATCTATAATTTTATTTTACTATGCAATGATTTATTATGAAAGTCATAAATTGAATAGGCTGAATTTTCCCCAAATTAAAAGCTGGCTGGCCCTATACAAAATGTAACCTCCTGAGAGAGAATCTGAGGATCCCAGACATGGGCAAGAAAGGCCCAAAGCACCCAAGGCCTTTCACAATTTGGGCCTTAAAATGTGAGGCAGCACTTGTTAACTCAGCCAAGGAAAGGGACTCAGTGGCCCAGTGTTCAGCATGCAAAGAGCACCATTTGGTTGAAAGTAGCAATATTAAGCTTTCAGTGCTGAAGACTTAAACTGGTGTAAAAAAATAGCATATAAACTCACATATATGAACAGGATTGGTTTATAAAGACATTTGGGGGGGTGTGTGGTGTGTTTTCTGTTGTTCTGTTTCTGATTTTTAAAGATCTGTATTTATAATGTACTTTATGAAGCCAAGTTTCACTTTAAAATAATTTGCTTTATTTTACTCTTCAAGTTCCTAGCAAGACATCTTTTGATGTACATTAACATCTGTACAGTTAATGCACTACGATTCACCCTATCTTATTCCTGACTTTTAAAAAGAAATGGAGAATGAAAAAGTATTTCAGTCACGCTATTATGTGCCTCTGGTCACAGGAAGAAATGGTTAAATGTTAAAAAAGCCCAATGATAATGTAGCAGCATTGTAACTGCACAGCTATGGTGTTATTATAGACTATCCCACAAAAAATGGGACCATAATTAAGTTGTCACAAACTTGACAGAATAAACACACGTGGTCAAGCCTTTCCTTTGTACATTCAGTTTCCCCTGAGGGCTCTGGGTGTGCTGCAGTCCAGCTTGTGGAACAGAAGTTTCCTGTGTAATTTTACAGCCACTCATTACCACGCAAGTCAGACACCAAAGGCTTTGCCTCATTTGTCTTGAGACACTCAGAAATGAGCACTTTCTCAACAAGAAGAGGAATTTTCAGTGCGGGGGGCAAGCTTCTGCATCTATCTGAGATGTTAACTAACAGTAATTGCTGTAAATAAAAAGCTATAGAGTCTATACAGCCTTTTGGAATAAGTGATTTCTGAGGGGCAGAAAGCAGCAAACTAAAGTTTGGATTCATTTCAAAACCTGCCATTCCAGGAGATGCTGTGAGGACTTGTGTGAGACACTTGCATCTGAAATTCCCTTCATGCAGAAATAAAAACATTAACTTTAAATTCTTCAAATTATTATCTAAATTTGTAATAACATTTTAAAATTAAAACAGTTGAACACAGAAATGACAATATTAAAAATAAGTGAAATGCATACTCTTATTTACTGCCAACTTCCCATTTAAAAACATGAGAATAAAAAAAAAATATGAGAATTATGATGTGGAAAGCATGAAAAACATGCAATCAATCACATGCCTTATACTAAAGAACATTTAGGCAACTTGTACCAAAAACTTGACCTATTCTATAAATCTGAAAATAACCAAGATGAACAAGCTTTTTAACAAAATCTAATTCAGGCAAAGCCACTGTTCAAGTTCCTGAAATAATACTGCCCAATATTTACAGAATATAATTATAATAAGATTAACTCCAAAGTGAAAGATGACATCTAAAGCCAGACTGATGAACATTAAGAAAAAGCATTTTTAATCCCCTCAGAGAAAAATCACGGCCATGCTCTAAGCCTTGTTTGGCCACAAAGCCCACGAGCTCCAAGTCTTTCACTAATTCTCACTCTCCCAAGAACACAAATGTCTCCTGTCTCTGCTGTCTCAGTTAAAATAGGCCAGGGGACAGCAGCATTTCCTTTTTGAAAGAATTATGCAACAGAGCTCTGACAAATCATTCATGATCCTGGATGTACAGGGTCTTATTTCCACACTGGTACAGCAATCCACTGCTGGATCTCCTTCCTGTGCATGCTTCTGAATCCTGACTGCTCTGTTTTGGAATGCCACCTATTGGTGACAGTAAATGTAATTTTTCTGTCACAAGCATACAAAGGCTCAATTGTTTTGAAATTTTTAATAAGTAAATGCAGAACACAACCCATTCTAGACAGACTTTACTAGAGCCTACACTTAATAAAAACTTCCACTGGAAAAGCAGTTGTGGGATGTCACAAATAGCACAAACTTCCTGAAAGTCTCTGCAGAATCAAGCAGATCCTGCTAGAGACGAGAATGACCAGAGATGGATGGAAAAGCAACATCTCTTCATTTACAGTGAAAAAACACCTTGCACAGAAATGCCAGCCCAAAAGCATTTGGGGCAGCACATCACAAACGAATTGGGCATTTTTCTGTTACTTTGCCATTGCCACACTCAGAAGTTACAACACCCTGGAAGAAATAAAAAAGAAAAAAAGGAAGACACACTTTACAGAACTCTCAAGAAGTCCCTTGCTGGAAGCAGCAAGTTGCTGAACTGCCCATGCCTGCTGGCACTGCAAATCTAAACCACCTCTTGAAATGCAACCACAAACACAAACCAGCACCTGTTTGACTGTTGAGAATCACTAAAATCAAATTGGTCACTGTAGCTCTCAGAGGGCAATTTCTTTTCAAGGAGAATCTTGGTTATGTTGACCGACAATATATTGGTTTACCTGCCTTGAAAAGTGCCACGTGTGACTGACATGGTCCTAAAAGCTCTCCAGGTACCTGACTTCCCTGTTTTCTCCCCTTCCAGGACACTCTGTGTGCCATAGGCCATGCAGGCACCATCACTGCTCTGTTATTTGCTGCTCCTCTGGCTGTGCATTGTTTGCCCAGCGGAAGGCGGTGCTGGCAGGAGGCAGAGGAGGACGATGCAGCACAGGGGGCTGGGGAGGAGCCCCAGGGAGCCGAGGGCACCCGGGATGGGCCGCAGCATCCCCCTCATTAACATCGACGACAGCGTGATGGGCGTGTTTGACTCCCTGGTGGGGCTGGGGGAACACGAGAGCACCTACAGTGTCTTACCAGGTGAGAACAGAGCCTTCTGCTCCTGGCAGGGGGATGACTTTTCATTTCACACAGATAACTCATTAAAGCTTTATTTTAGCTCTGTTCCACACACACCTGTGGCCTTCTGCTGTCATTCTGTGGTTGGCATTATGAGGCTTTTTGATTGAACCCTGCTTTGCCAGCTAACAGCAATATTTCCTGCAGGTTTTCTGCATTATTTTTTGATCATAACTAACAAAAAATTTGTTGGGTATTTTCATAACTTCCAACTTGTAGCAAGTTTAAAGGCCATTTTGAAGAATTTATTCCTCAATATATCTCCTAAGTCAGTTAACATTTCACTGAGGCCTCAACACCAGTAACAGCAGTGTTAATTAAAATAGATTCTAGTTTTTATTTTTACTTGATGGGTTGCATTTTTGAAAAGCAAACTATACATGCAAACTTTCAGGAATAATTCTTGATTTTGTAAATAATAACACTTGGTAGTAGCTGCAATATGGAAGTTGCACTATAAATAAGACCCTTATGATGGAAAACTGAGTTAAAAGAGAAAAATTCGTACTCATTAAACACATGACCACTCATGCTCCATCTATATCGAGAACCTGGATTTATTTAATAGAAGTTCAAGAATATGATTTATATAAAATTTGCTTTTTTTGGTGATCCAGAGGTTTTCATGTTGCTGCAGTAATATGTATTTTATAGATACAGTTATTTCCATTCCTCCATCAAGAGATCACACACTAAGTAAAATCTTCATATGCAGTTTAATGATTTTTATGAAAAAAAAAAAGAAGAATGCCCTGATTACCATATTCTATATAAAATGATAATAATCTATTTTTATAAGCAAGAATTTAAGCCGTTCAGCGTGTCACACAACAGATGTGACCACTGGGTTAAGAGGTCTCAAATGGCCAAACATAAATCAGCCACATTTTGTCCACAATTACTGTTTGTTGTGAGTCCTTACTTCAGAAAGGCTGCACCATTTCAAATCAAATTTTTGAAAGTAAGGGGTTTGAATAGGAAAACTAGCAAAACTCTGGACTATGGCATTTCCAGTGTGTATTGCAATATTACACATATTACTAATGTCAAATCTTTAATTTAAAAATATTTTTAAAATTAAACAGAGGAAAATACCACATAAGTAGCATACACTTCATGTAAAATATTCCAGAGTTTCTGTCAGGACCATCAGTCATGCTGAAATAATGCACAGCTCTTCCCCCTCCTCGCCCTACTTGTTTCTTTCTTTCTGGACTTGCATCCAAAAGCTGAGCTAAAACCACTGAACTCATTTTATTTGGAACTCCATGCTGAATTTACACCATATTTCCAAAGGTTAAAAGTCCTATGCTCATCTGCCAAAGACTGGAACCACAAGGTATTTTTTAGTCTAGCTTTTAAAGTTCAAAATTTTTTCAAGTTAATGTCAGATTTGGAAAAATCAGAGCCTATTAAATAATAGAACAGTATTATTAATCATGCTTCAGAATAGAAAAAAATGCAATCCAAACATTCATTTCCATTCTCTTAGCTACTTGTTTTGCTCTTAGTAGGCTAAAAAAAAAACCAACCTACCCGAATTTACAGATATATGCAGGATGAAAATTAACAGCTAAATGGAGGTTCAAGAGTAACCAGACATAGCTAATTCCTCCAGATTAGAATCATGTTAACATTTAAATTAAATCAAACAGTTGGCCACAACATGAGATACTTTGCAGTTGTCCATTAGGTAGAGCAGAGTAGGATGTTCACTCCTGCACCATTTCTGATCTCTCTCACCCCCCACTTCTCCCTGCTCACACCACCAAGCTGAAGTGACTCAGTGGTCAGGAAATTTGAGGAGCATCTCAGCACAGCCTTTTTGTGTCTCACAGGGGTTCTGGGAATCCCAGCAGTGCCAGACAGCAGTTCTGCAATGCAGCAAAAGGGTAAAACCTGTCTTTGAGCACACATTGCTCCTGCCTTTTATGCAACTCTCATGTACACAGGAAAAAAAAAAGGATCATTTGTTAAAGAAGCCTTCAGAGGCCAAGCCTGATAACTCATATCTTTATGCTCATTCAGACAAGATTTGCACTGACTTCTGATACACCCTAGTAGCTAAAACAAAAGAAAGAAACTTAGGAAGCACAGAGGAATTTTCCTTCTCAGGCCAAATAATGCTCCTCTGGAACAGCCAGTGTTTTATTGTTTAACATGAGAAAGTGCAGGATTCTTTTTGTGTTTCTTTTGGACATTATTGAAAAGAAATATTGTGGTGTACTGGGCAAGCACATAAACCCCAAAGTCAGGATCCACCAAACAGCTGGATTGCAGATACCTGGGACTTAAAGCCAACTAACACTTGGCCTGGGCTAATTGCTCTCCTCCACTGGACATGGTTGGAGTTGCTCAGAGCACAACTTTACGCAGCTGAAATGATGCAGAGACGTCCCAGAACTTTGAAAAAACAAGATGCAACTACTCAAAACTTTAATTTTGTGCCTTTTCAGTCCTAAGAGCAATCAAAAGCATTTTTTAAAACATATGGCATATAGAGGATCATCCAAACTGGATGATTCTGGTAATTAACTTCTACTGTAGAAAACAGATTGATATCCAGTGGTCTTTAAGTAGAAGGACAAAGGAAGAACCTTTGTTATGAAGTAGGACTACCTTGAAAGACTTTGCAAAATGCCTCCTTTTGAGACAAATATTAATCCCAGAGACATTTCAATCCAAATATTCACAATAGTCTTACAAGGTTATTCAGAGGCTATCCTGAATACTCTTATTAAAACTAAACATCCAAACACAGACTAGGGTAGACTGTGGGAAAACAAACCCTGAAAAGAATCCCTCTAAAGACAATTTGTGCACCATAAGTGAAAGTCTCTTGGCATGCATATTTAGGTGAGATAAGATTTTTCCACCACATCAATTTTTACCTGAAGGAGGAAGTCAAACTGAATAGGAAAAGAGGAAATTTCTTTTTCTTTATATGCAGGGAAGTAGAAAGTTAACTTGGAAATGGGTTTTCATCTCAAAACATCACTTCAGCAATGCATTCTTATGTTGATTAGAAAGAGGAAAAGGAAGGTGTGAAGGAGTTCAGCATCTCAACAAGATTTAGAGGTACACGTAAAAATAGGAATATTTGCGTGGGATGAAGAATCTCAACCTTGGTTTTCTGTCTCTCAAAAGACCAAAAATAAAGAAGCATCATGCTAAAGTACAATGTTTATTCTGGAGTCTGGGCGAGAACTGCCCAGGGAAGATTCTGCTGAGGTATACTCCACCACTGGAAGGAAAGGGAGACTGGGATTAGTTTCCTTCCCAAGTCTCTGTGCTCTCCAAATCACTTGCCCACTGAAATCTGACTAGAGCTTACAAAATTACACTTCCTTCTGAAAATTTCAACTGGTAGCCTAGGGAGATCTCAATCTTTTATATACACACGTCCAGAAAGTTGAGAGACAAGAGTATTTCATAGCACAAGTTGTTCTATATTGCTGCTTTTCTAGCAAAAAGGGTTTTGTTTGTGTGTGGTTTTTTGTTGTTGTTGTTGTTTGTTTTTGTTTTTGTTTTTTTTGAGATAAAGCAAGTTAGAGGGAAGTGGAGATTTTTGCCATCTCATCAGTCATCCCAGAATGGACTTTACTTCCACCAAACTCATGAACTGTCACTATAAACTGAATATTGTTATCCTCCCAGGTAACCCTTCTGCAGGGTCTTAATAAAACTTTCTCATTTAATGTGCAAGATACTAGAAAAGATCTCTAGTGTAGAAGAGAGAAATAGAAGAAGGTCTGGAAAAACTATTCAAGTTTTGCATAGATTACTAATAAGCTGAAGAAAATACAGCTATGAAAAATAAGGATATAGGGTGTATTTTACATATTTGAGTAGGATGTATTTTACATATTTTCAAAATGAGGACAAAATAGCAGTCCTTCTTTCCAAAGTTTTAAATGAACACTGTTGGTTTACTTTAAGCTGTTTAAATGCAGTTTCCGTTTTCTGTTCCTAGGGAAGAAGGGGCAGTGCACAGCTAATGGGATGATCATGTTCGACAAAGCCGTGTGGTCACCCAAGCCCTGTGTCACCTGTCTCTGCTCCAAGGGAGAGGTGATCTGTGACACAACCATGTGTCACCCTCTGAAATGTCCCCAGACCATCATTCCTGCAGGAGAATGCTGCCCAGTGTGTTCTGAGACTGGTATGGGACACCATGGATTTACTGTTTTGAAACTGTCTTGTTTAAAATCTTAAACATTAACTGCATTTAATGATACCAAGAGTTACAAGATACACACACTCTCCTGAATTCCATGATAAAAGCAGCTCTTCAGAGCTTCTACTCAAGTTGACCTCGGTTTCTCCAAGTACTCTGTTAGATGAGTTTGATACATTTAAAGAAAAGATGATGCTAAGTATGCAATAGTAAAGATAATTCTATTTCTTTTTTACTTCCCCTTTCTGCTTCTCCTCTACCTTTACAGAACATAAATGCACAAAGAAATAACATCTACTTATATTTTCTACCCCACTTCCATTTACAAAGGATCAGTCAATAACTACTGGCCATTATTGATGTATTGGACATAAAGAATGGTAAATCTTTGTTAGGACTGCAAAAACATGCAGCAATTTGATGTAAATCAAGAGAAGAAAGTCAATGCACAAGAGATGCCACAGAACTACAATCTTGTTTTTTCACAATAATTGAAATAAAATCTGTACCTTTAAAAAGGAAAGGAATGGAAGAGATGAATATGAGATGTGATTTCCTTCTTTTCCTTCCCACACTCCCAATATTTTATATCTGCAAAGTACTGAACTCCATCTCCTCCTACTGTAAGAAGTGTTTATCTTTGTGTGTATGTGCGTGTGCTGCTCTGAGATGAGACATTATTGGAATTCACTGTAGAACTGTAAAAGTCATGTTGACTGAGACATTTAAACTCCATTTATTAGAATTGTCCTATTATGGAAGTAAAAACTGCATTTTGGTAATGGAGTTAATGCATTTCCCTGGTGAGATCCCCACCTGCAGCCAACTCCTGCCCTGACAGTCCCTTCTGGAAGAGAACAAAGTCTTGACCTTTGTGAATTTTTTCCAAATTACCTCCCACTCCCAGACACATTATTTTTCCTCTTTAGACACCTCCATCAAACCTGTAGTTAATAATAAGTCAGAAAGGAAGATAACAAAGGCTGTATTAATTTTTCCACCATTTTGTCTGGAGCTGTCAGGAATCGTAGCTGTGTACAAACTGTTCTGGATGGTTGCCTCAATCATTTCTCAGTCAAGTGTCTCTTTTCTCAAGCAGCAATTTAAGATTACATTCTTACTCTTCAAATTGTATTTTAAGAGGAATAATATTCTATAGTCATAATCTTTTACTGTATGTGGGAAACAGTGCTAACTAATATTTTAGTTTCATCAGACTCTTTTTGTGTTGTTTTGGTTTTTTTTTTCCTCATAAGCCTCCTCGTTGGACTCCAGTATAATTTCACTGGATGACATCACTGAGTTGTCTGGAGACTCCCCAGACCCCAAGGACCTCGACACCACCAATGTTCTGCTATCAGCACGAACTCAAATGGAAAAGGATGAGCTGCTTCCAACAGAGGTGATAGAAATTAGAGATAAGGAGGGTCACAAAAAAAGGGGAAGGAAAAGGAAAGGCAAAAAGGATCGCCAGAGGCACAAGGGGCGTCGCAAACAGAAGCTGCCTGTCCCCAGAACGGGAGCTGCAGGAGATGTGCAGTATGAAAGTGATGAAGATGATGATGCTTTCAGAATTCCATCCCATTTCCCAATTCCTGTTCCACCCATAGAAGCTCCTCCTTTGCCATCTGGATGTTCCACCTCGGACACCACAGTAAGCTGCATTAATGCCAAACTTACACAAATACCTCCCATCTCAGATCCAGACCTAACAAGTTTAGACCTTACAGGTAATTAATGGGTCTACTTTGCATGACTTCTGTAACATCATCCATCCTCAAATGCACTCAACAGCACTGTTAATGCTTTGCCATTCCTTAACAGAGAAAAGTTTTAGAACTAATTTTACAGCCAAACCTTTAAAACAAGAAATGAAAAACATTAGATTTGCATGCCAACATTTAAATACTAAGAGGAATATATCTACACAAAATTACTGTCCATAATGCTATTTTTGTGATATATTTTCTAGGTGCAATAGTACACATCTCAGGTGTAGCCTGTATTCCATAACTCAAACTTTTTTCTTGCCTTCTGTCCCAGGAAATAGCATCACCACTATCTCAGATGAAGCATTCAATGGGATACCTAATTTGGAATGGATTGATCTGAGTAAAAATAACATTACCTCTCCTGGCATAGGTCCCAAAGCATTCAAAGTAAGAAAGTCTTACTCTTCTGCTACCCTCTCAATAATTATTGTTTAAAAGAATGTTTTCTGCTTTTCAGTTTATGGATCTAAACCACTTTGCACCTTGTATAAGCATTATATAATTCAATAGCTACTTTGAGAAATCTCTCACCATAATCAATTAAAATTAAGATATGATAATTTTTCATACCAGTTTTTTAAGCTGGTTTAAGCATAAAAATCCTCAGTTACTAAAAGTTGCAGTCCTTCTGCCTGAGTAAATTTGCAGATCTACAGAAAATAATCAGTTTGCTCACAAATGAAGATGATAAGCACACAATTTCTGAATGCATGTACTTTGAAGCCCTAAATAGTGCAGTGTAGTGAGGCAATACTTCCACAATTCACAGAGCAGCAGGAATGCAAACAGTGATCCTGGGGAACTGCAACAGGGCTGTGGGGAAGCTCTTCCAGTTACACATGACATCAACTGGCATTTTTGTTAGTATTTAGCAGAAAGTAACCTATTAATTAGACTGACAGGAGAAAAACAATACTTTTTAACTCAAAACATTGGGTACTACTGCACTGCTGCTGAAAAACCTTACAAAATATGTGTTTAAGAAAATTTTAACTGTATATTTAACTGCATAGTTTGCACCTTGATAATCTAAGTGCTCTTCTTCCTCCCTGTGATAAGATCCTGAAAAAGCTGAAACGTTTGTATTTGGATGGAAATATGCTGGTAGTTATTCCCTCTGAATTGCCATCAACTTTGGAAGAAATAAAAATAAATGACAACCAACTTCATGCCATTGATGAAGATGGCTTAAAAGGTATTTAAAAAAACTAATACCAATCATATGAAAAGCTAAAAATAAATATGAGAAGCTGAATGTTGAACCAAATGTGCCTGGTTTGACATAGAAAATTAATTGCTAGCTTTAAAGTGCTATGTTTTCAAAAGGCAACAAAAGCTGAAAGATTTGCATGACAAAGTATTTTAAAATTATATTTTCCCTTATGCAACTGCTCCTCTCCCAAAGCAGTTTATATTTAATGTCACTAAGTGGAAGTGAATTTGAAGCATGTTGAAGACACCTACTATCCCCACCTTTAACCTGATGGCTTTATGTGTGGTGAAACCATTTTAGTTATTTTTAAATTGCATGGAAGTGAACAGAATTTGATGTCCATGGGAAATAAGGCAGAATATAATTGGAGTCAACCATGATCATTTTAAGCCAGTTTAAACACAGGCTGATAGAAAAAAAGAGAAAGAAAAAAGAAAGGGCACTGTCCATGTCAGAATTTGATGGAGTTTTTTGCTTCCTTTCCTCTCCTGCTAAAATGGTCTCATTTAAACTGGATCAGCTGCTGCCCTTTCCATTTGGACTGGGAGAGGAAAATGTAAATAAAGCTGTGGTCAATCTCTAAAGCTCTACAAACTTATAAACAATATAATTCCATGATTATGAGATAATAAAATCAGTTCATTTTATTTTTTCATTGCTGTGAACTGATCGGGGTAATGATTAAGACGAATTTATGAACATGTATTTTAACAAGATGGCATTAATTAACTGAAATTAAACTTTTTCTCCTTAGATTTAAAGAACTTGGTCACTCTGGAATTAGAAGGAAATAAACTTAGTGAAGCAAATGTCAGTCCTTTGGCCTTTTATCCATTGAAAAGTCTTTCTTATTTGCGACTGGGAAGAAATAAATTTAGAATTATCCCACAAGGTCTTCCTGCCACTCTTGAGGTAAAAAGAAAACAAAACAACAAAAAAACCCTACTAACAACCCCCCAACAAACATCCAAAAAGATGCAATTCCTTCTGTTTGCCCTTTCAAAGCAATCAGTATTCTCACAAATGAGAAAAAAAACCAATTGCTTTGAAAATTTGTTTTTCTGAAGGTCCCACTCCAGCTACAAACTGACTCTGGTTCAGATTCAGAATTAACAGATAGCCCAGGTAATACAGGGGACAGATAATTGCTCTATTTGGAATTTGCAGTGGGAAAATCCAGCCTATTCTCATCTCACAAATTTTCTTCCCAAATGCACTTACAGGAGTTATATCTTGAACATAATCAAATTGAAGAAGTGTCAGAAATTTGCTTTAACCATACCAGAAACATCAACATCATTGGGCTAAAGCATAACAAATTGGAAGAGCACAGGATAGCACCTTTGGCTTGGATAAACCAAGAGTAAGTACCAGACATTTAAAATACATTTATTATATTTTTCTCTCTTTTTAGTGAGTCAGATAATCAAATAAATATTTGCACTTCATTACTTTTAACTTAGAGTTGTAATTATGCTTTGATTTGTTTTCCTTCGATAATTTTTCTAAATTTCCTTTGCCTAACTGTATAATGTAGGAGATACTCAGTCAGCTGTCAAATAGAAAGATCTTTTACCTCAAATCTGTACCAAATTAACATAAAAGTCAATATGTTTTTCTGACCATCCATTCAAAAATGAACATTAATTATAAATAATACTACATACAATTATATGGTAATTTAGTATTGATACCTAATTAACTCACAGGTAATTTAAAAGTAATTTAATACTCTCCTAGCCTTATTTCCCATTGGATTAAAAATTATAAACACACAGAAGATGAAGGGAAGACCGTGAAGCTGCATTGTCTAAGAGTAGAATATAAGCAGAGCAAGCAATGAGAATGTAAATAGTAAAAGATGATAGAGCTTTTGATTTTCCTGCTAAATAATTTACCAAGCTGAGCAGGGTACCTGGCCATCACTGGCAGCTGCAGCTCTATCCCTTGATTCCTGGACTTGTAAATTCCTTAAGCTGAAAACAACCACACACTTACTACTGACAGTGTCTCTCATCCCTGGGAGTGAAGCACATGGGACTGATTCATTTACACAATTCCATTTCAAATGGGCTTCAGAACAAAGCTTAAAACTCCCTGGTAATGGGATAATGACTGAAATCCCAAGGTTATTCCAGTTCTTCAGTGTAACTCATTACTGCAGCAATTCCATATTAGTCCATTGGGATTCCCCTGTTCAGCCCGCCTCCCATCCTCATGACTGAAGATCTCTTCCCATCAACAAAATCATTGTGCTTGATTGGTAATTCATGACTTAATTCTGTCTATTCCCAGAGTAATTATGCATGACCATGTTCCATAAAACACATTCTGCCCCATTAACAGAAACAAATTTTCCTTGGAAATTTCATTCCCTGGTAATGCCTCGAAGCAGAGCCTTGTACTGAACACAGCACTGCCAGGGCAGGAGCTCAGAGGGGTTTCAGCCTTTTTTTTTTTTTCCTTTTCTTTTCTCCTTTAATGCAGGAATTTGGAGTCAATCGATCTCTCTTACAATAAGTTATATCATGTTCCCTCCTATCTGCCAAAATCTTTACTCCATCTGGTACTTATAGGAAATCAGATTGAAAGAATTCCAGGCTATGTGTTTGGCCACATGAGGCCGGGGCTGGAGTATCTCTACCTGTCCTTTAACAAACTGACTGACGATGGCATCGACCCTGTGTCATTCTTTGGAGCTTACCACTCCCTGAGGGAGCTCTTTTTGGATCACAATGAACTGAAGGCTGTACCCTTTGGGATTGATGAAATGAGAAAACTGCGTTTTCTAAGACTGAACAATAATAAAATAAGGTACTTTCCAAGCTCTTTGTTACATTAATTACATTAAAATAAATAAGACATGCTTTGCTTTAGGAATTTTTTTTTTAAGTAAGTATTTGTTATGAAAAAATCTGAAGGAGGAGCTGAATCTTAAGTTTTCTTCTGCAGTATTTCTTAATATGATAAAAGTGAGATTTCACCTTTTCTCATAGTTACTGAAAAGGCCCATCACCAACAATCACAAGCTTTTCTGCTCTTGGAGAAAGCCCAAAGTGATAACAAAATAATGGGAGGAGGCAGCAGCTGGAGGCACCTGGTGAGCAGGTTCCACCAGCCCCAGCTGGGGAGCCATGTGTCCAGTCCAGGCCCTCTGTGCTGTTTTGTAAGGAATAACAAAGAGGGAGTTCCCATGTGTCAGACGAAGTCGTCATTCAGCAACACGTGGCAATACTTTCCTCAGGATAGCTCAGTATATGATATAAATGAGGAAGCAGTGCAAGGAGAGAATGTTAAAAAGAATGGCTTTTGAAAGTCCTCAGTACATATGTAATTGAGCAAATTTAATGTACTGATTAAGTTAACATTTTCAAATATCTAAATAGACAGCAACTCTAAAATAAATGATGAAGTTAGAGTTATCTGGAGTAATTATAACATGATTCCTCCCCTGTGCCACAGGACAGTGCCCCCAGAACGCATCTGCAGGACTCAGGCCAACCACGAGGATGAGCATGACCACAGTGAGGAGAATGAAGATTCCCACCTGGAACATGTTCACCTTGAAAACAACTACATCAACACAAGGCAGCTCTCCCCACATTCATTTTCATGCATGAGATCCTATTGCAGTGTTGTTCTTAAACCACAGAAGACCAAATAAACCCCCCAATTCTGCATTGCCATCTTTAGAAATGCAGCTTTATTTATTCTCTCTACTCACTGATCTGCTTATTCCTGATTTAAACCCTTCCTACTACCATAAATATGATACTGTATATTATATACTAAAGTAAGCTATCAGTGTGTTTCTTCATATTGTTTCATTATAAAACCATTAAATGTAAAAATTGAAGCTTAAGATTATGACCTCTATTTTTATTTCTATGAACAGTATTCTATTCAAACACAACAGGTCAAACAGTGCTCCCAGGCACACCCTCCATAAGATCAGATTTTGAGATTTAAGAATATAACTAAACCCTCAGCTTAGTCACTCAACTTTGCCCCTAAAAGGAGTTGCTGTGTGACCACTTGCTGTCTCTTTACCCATGACAAAGTGAATTTCACTCAGTTAATTCACTATTACAGTAACACTACAGAGAATGGTTGATGTAATTTCTGAATTTTGATTCTGAAATATCCATCATGCTTGCACTTACTCCAAAAACCCCTTAGCATGCTAAAAGAAAATAACTATCAGAACTAGCAAACAGAATGTTAAAATTTCTCTACCAAAAATTTGTGCTTTTACTGGAAGAAATTGATGAACTTTTAAGAACTCTCAAGTCACAGCTTTATAAATAGTTACATCACAGCAAGAAAATAAACAGTTTATCATTTGGGTCATGTGGTAATACCAGTGTTAACTGGTGGAACCTCTCCTGAGAAAACATTTTCTAATTTAAGTACTATGTTTATATTCCAATGTATACAAATTTCTGACAAGTCTACAGACAGGAAAGAAGTAAAATTACAAGTAAATACTACCAAAATAATTTTACACAACAACCTTGATAACTTCTGCATGAAGCAGTTTGCAGAGAACAACTCTGCCGACTGTGGACTGGCAGGTCAATACAATTTCTGGTGTTCTGGAATGTTCCTCAGGAAGCTTCAAAATCTCTCCTCAGTTGTGTAGTGTAACCCTAGGGATATGCTTTGGATTTACAGCCTCAACCAACCAACCAACCAACGTCAAAAAACAAAGAACTTGGGGTACCAACATCTGTTACAACTTCTATACCACCTCTCCTCGCTCAAGTCATGGATCAGGTTCTGGAAGACCAAACTTTGGGTCAAATCAGTGCTCTAAGGGATCAGAATGACACCATGACCACCTTGTAGAACGTCCCAACCACAGAGGTGAAGCCAACCATTTGGAAACAGTGAACATTTTTAAAGAGATTTCCTTTACAGTTGGTTTTGGCTGCAGGAAGCATTTAAAGGTTTAGTGAACCATGTAACCAACTCTCATTTGGAAGAAGCCCTGCATAACAGTCTCACTGTCTGCTTGTAAAGCGAGAAAGGTACAAACATCCATGCAAAAATATTTATAACAATATGTTGGACTTGCTCAGCAGATACACATTTCTGTTTCCTAATGAACAAAAGAGATCTCTGCTTTTATTACATCTTTAGTAACATGACCCCTCTCTTATAGTTAATTACCATTGGATCCCAAACTCTATTTCAAGGCTTTAATTTTACTACTCTTGGCACACTGAAGAACATTTTAAATAGGGAAAAAACAGCAGACGTGAAATAAGAGCTCTAATTTAAAGATGTCAACAACTTCTGTTCAGTCTCAAGGCCCCAAAGTATTGTGGAAAAATGTTGGAACACTTTTTCCATCTAAAAGTAGCGAAGACGTCACTTAAAAACCTCTAAAATGTATTAAACAGATCTCCTTTTCCACATTAAGAAACAATCATATGATCAAAATAAATCTAGCTCTTTTTTTTCCCCAGTAAATTAACATCTTACTCGTAGGTTTTATACCAATTCAGGTACCAAGCAGCTATACTCAAATGCCTACATAATTTGAACAATTTTGTTAGAACTGCTATAATGAAATGCAATGGAAATGTAGAGTTTAACATACCCAAAAACCAGGTTACAAAGTCTCATTACAGATGCAATGTTCCTCGCTAATGGACACCCTGTCCTACATTAAAATTTCATCAGGAGAGACCCATAAAGACACAGCACTGTTCTTTCCTTTTCACTTTAATAGGTGAAGAGAGAACATCAAGCAGAACTCTTCACAATAATCTTCCATTCTACATGATGCAAGAGTTACTGGGTCACTAAATTACCTTTAAGAACACATTTTGCACAGTTGTGTGTCTCTGAAAGAACTTGCAGAGTTGAATGCTACATAGAACATTTTGACCACACCAGAAACCAATTAATGATAAATTGTCATCCTTTTTATGGTACTGAAATACTCCAGTTAGTAAAGCAAAAGTAAACCAACAGATCCATTACGTCTATGGTGTGAACTTCTTCACACAGTAAATGTGCTTCTCTCAACTGGGCAATGTTTGATCAGTCTTAAAAGGATCACAGAATATTCTGAGTTGGAAAGTCATTGATCCAACCCGTGGCCCTGCAGACACCCCAACAATCCCACCCTGTGCCTGGGAGTGTTGTCCAAACATTCCTGGAGCTCTGGCAGCCTTAAGGCCGTGATCAGTCCCTAAGGAGCCTGGTCAGTGGCCCACCACCCACCTTCCTGATATCCAACCTAAACCTCCCCTGACACAGCTCCAGCCATTCCCTTGGGAATGGCAGAAAAAAGCCAAACTACCTCAGGGTGAATCTGGAAATTAAATGACACATCTGTCCCCAAACTACAGCTTTACTTTGCTTCAAGGAAAGTGGAAGCAAAGGAGGCTCAGGAACAGCAATGCCCTTTCTCTGCAGAAATGTCACTGTCAAAGCTGGGGACTGGCCTAGCTGGGCTCTGACCTGGTCCAGGACAGTTCTGCTTATGCATTTCCCATAGAGGCCAGCCTCATCCTTCTTTATCCTGCCTAACTGCTGCTGGACAGAATCCTCCACATTTCCATAAGTATTCACCGACTTTATCAGCCTGTGAACAGTTCATAAAGTTTCCCAACACACAGTCTGGTCATTGCTCTGGAGTTCCTTGGAGCAGCACACAACCGCCTCTGCTCTGCAGTCACAGCTGGTAAAAATTCCCACAGTGGGGTGTTGCAGGGTAATACAGGATAACAAGGGGGAATAATAATAATAATACAGAATACAAAGGGGAATCTCATTTGAACAGAGAGATAGATGGGCTGGAGGCTGAGGGCAACTTCACCTCTTGCCACGGCCCAGTAGCTGAACATTGTTGTAAGTGCCCACAGAGCTCACACAAATCATCCCATTTCAGTCCCTCACTAAAACCAGCAGCAGAGTTTGATCTGTATTTTGTACAGATCTGTCCTTCATTGAAGCCTCTCTGTGGGAATCCAGAGGGCTACCCCAAAATCAACTGTGCTGGTGACTAAAATCAGTAATTTTTACTTATTATTACTTGGGAGTTCTATGGGTAATAAGGTTTATCTGGGGCATTGACTTCAAAGCTCTGTATTCAGAAACTGCAATTTTTTCATCTTGGGAAATTACAACTAATTTGAAGACCATATTAATGTCAAGAAAAAGGAACAATGCCTCTTCCCCAGACTGCAGCTTCCTTCATAAACATTTATTTCTTTTCTACAACAGCATAAACTATGCAAAACTGTTCTGGCTATTAGGAGCCTTATTATTTATGATAAGGTCCAACAACTGTTAAGCTGGACTCAGGAAATCACCTGGTGCTTGGGAGGTGCAGAGGCTGTGCTATTCACTTTCCCCATAAAGGCCAGAGATATTCCTGCCCAGGGCTTCATGTCCATTCCTATGGCTTTGTCAGCCACAGTGGATGCAAACATTCTCTGTAGTCTCTACAAGTGAACAAATACTCAAGAGTTGAGAGAATCCCCCCAGGCAATATTCTTCCAGTCTGGTTGAGCTATCCTGGCTCCATTCAATAAGTAGCCTTTTCCCCAAGGATTAAAGTAAATTAAAGCATTCAGAGTTGGATTATTTAAAAGGTTCATCTTAAAAACCATTTACCTTGTAATTTCTTCTCTAATAGTCTGTTATGTAAGGAACTTCCTACAGCCACTGAGTAAACAATTACTGTAGTTTGGTAGAATTTCCATTTGTTTGGTGCTTAATTCTTTGTACAGGATGCAGATTTCCACAGTTATTGAATGCAAACTTGTGATTCATTACTTCTGTTTTAGGCTGTTATTTCTATTAATGTATCTTTGATAAAGTGAGTTATTCAGAGCAGCTCATAACACACTGTTTCCTACAAAGTGCTTTGAAGCAGTTCTGTTAATTCAGTGAAAAGAATTTTCACTCCAAGTGTGCAGTATTATGAATATATACACAGAAATCTGTAGGTTTTCCATGCAATATTACTGAAAAAAAAAAATCTATGTTTCTCTGTGAGAGTTCTTCATATGATAGTAATGCATAAAAGCTGACTTATTTTTTCCACAAGACAGATATTTTTCTCAAAGGAGTAATACAGAACACAGCTGTGGAAATACTAGATCTTCAACAACACTATCAACAAAGACAAGAATCTTCTAAGTGTGTTATGTAATGGTATTTTTAAAGGATTAAAATTAGGAAAAAGGATTAAAATGTACTTATTTTTTTCACAAGAAATTTTCCAAACCCCTTAAAGTTGGCTATGCCATTACCTTAAATCCTCTGGCCTCACAAATTCTGTTCCTTAAAAACTGACAGGGAGTGACAGCCCTTGGGAACATTTTGTGGTTCTCAACCCCTTTTCACTGACAGTTCTGTATAAACATCCATCTAAGGCTTCCCTCTAATGCAGGATGGTTCTGGACTTACTCAGGTTATTCACTACAAGTCTTCCAGGGAAAACTCTTTCTCCCTTTTTTCCCAGCTCACTTTGGCTCTCATTACAGAGAACTCAGGAAGCAAGACTTTTCCTCTTTCAATTAGACTGACTACTTTTTGGGTCTATATGAAACATTAAAATCCACTTCGCTTTCTTGCACATTTCCACAGCTGAATTATAAATGTTTCATGAAGTATTTCCTTCTGTTTTGAACTTGCCACCCACTGATTTCTTTAGTGTTGGTCTAGTTTTAGCATTAGAAACATCAAAATAATTACTTTCTTTCTTGACAACATATGGGTTCAAATGAATCTGCATTGCCTGTATTCTGTGCTTATTTTGAAAGCTATTTTGAGAGCTTCTGGTAAAACCTTAAATGACAGAAACAGTGATTAATTCCCATTTTAGCTGAATTTAATTTCTTTCCAACCTGAGCAAAGAACATCCTCTGGTTTTTATGCGAGGAGATAAACATCTTATCCGTTAATTGGAAAAAATAGAAATTCTAATAACCATGGAGCAAAAGTATAGTCACAGAATGATTCTAGGAAATTAAGATATAATTTGCTTGTTAAACAAAATGTAAGTTATTAATTTGTAAATTACTTTCTGAAGTCAAGGCTCCTTTGTTCTGCTGTGGTAAAACCAAATGGAAATCATCCTTTCTAGAATAAAGTGTTCAAGAAGAAAATAATACCCTCTACTTTACAAATTGTTCTACAAAAAAGATCTCCTTTTCCATACCACAAGTCAATATGCAATTATGACATATGTTTTCTTTCAATTTACATAAATATTTCCACTGAGTGGTAAAAGGAGCTTCTGTCATCCAGTGGATTTCTGTCTCTGACAAAAAGCAGTGCAAACCCATCCATGGTACCAAGCTTCTTAACTAACACACTCTTGTATTTGGAAACAAATACCTTTGGAAAGAGTCTATTAGGACATCTGTCTGACAACTCTCCTCTGCTAGTTTCTACATGGTCTTTTGGCTTCATTTAGGAGTCTTTATCTTCCTATTTTGTTCATTTTTCATTAAAAAAAATATAGTGATAGGACTTATTTGTGATTTTCCCCTACAGCTGAAAGGGGAAAAAATGAATGCTAAAAATCAACAAAATACTTTATAGTATAGAAGTGATTAAAGCAAGTTCAATTGCCTTTTTAAAAATGCCCACTGGAACCTAATATAGATTATATAATAGCTACAATTTAAAAGTAGCATCATTATGAGAAAGTAATACTAAAACTGTAGCAGCAGTCGTTAGCTAAAAGTAAATCAGACTTTTTCAGAAGGCTCCCAATTTCTTGGGAGTACTTAGAACCAGACCCAACCCTGCATGACAGATTTACTGCTTTTGTGTTGATGAGAAACAAATGAAGCCCTCCCAGAAAATTCCCACGGATAAAAACACACATCTGAACACAGGCTGAGTTAATTAATATGACAGGGAAATCACTTCTTGAATCAGAGTATACCCTCCTTATTAGTAGTAATGATACTAATGATTTGTAATAAAAGAAATGCTTTCATTCCTACTATTCCAAAGTGAAAAATTGTGTTTCAAAACTTGCAAACAAATGGAGTTTGGAGACCTTCCTAGAGACCTTGTTACTTTTTCCATCTACAAAACAGATGTGCTCAAAGTACATGCAAACATTTACAGACCCAGGTTCTTCATTAGACAAAGAAGAGCAAATTTTAGTTAATTACTATCTCAGGAATGTGATACTCACTTTTAACAGTCAATCCCAAACTGAGTCAAAGTCATCTTCTTTTGGGCCTTTAGAATGTTAATTAATATAAATTACTTTTGTTGGTAAGTAAAGTTAGGGAAAATTAATTCCAAATTAAATGATACTATTTTTCACTCTAACACAGTTTAAATATATTTTTTTCTGAACTAGATAGCCACATTTCTTTTTTTCTTAAAACTAACAGCTCACTGGAACTTGATGACAGTCACCACTTTAAGTGTTGCCTTTATGTTCTGAACAATAGAAATCTACCCAAAGGCTGTCTAAGAACATGAACTCATTTACATTCCATATTATTCATCCTCTTTGGTAAACAAAAGGGAAAATAGGGAAATACAGCATTTGCAGGTGAGCAAGATTTGGGGGTTTTTTTAAGGCATTGTTGAACTTTGGCAGAGTAAATGCTTGATATTCTGTGAGGAAATGTTGTTCAGCTTGTATTCTGGAACAGAAAATTTTCCTTTAGAACTTATTGTTGGAGTGATTCAGTAGTTTGGCACTGGTTGCAGAGTTTTTGATTTTAACTACTGTTTGATTTTCCATGAAAGAATGTCTGGTGTTTCCAATGTCTCTAAGGCAGATAAATACCCATATTCCATAAAAATGCCATGTCACATTATCCAAACCTGCGAGCAGCATCAAAGGCACGACTGACAATTGACATGTACAGACACCAAAACTAATTTCAAGACCTTCAATGATCAGGCAAAGCAGTTTCCTGATCCAGTTTGGTGCACAAACCTTTTCACAGGAGAAGAAGGAGAAGATCATCAAGGTGGGAATAAGCCAGGTGGGAGCTTCTAAAATTGGCATTCCCCCAGTGAAGAAATCACATTAATCTGTAGCCTGGGATAGAACAAAGTGAAGTGATGCTGCAGAGGCAACAGAAAGTGTCTGCAAGAATGAAAAACCCTTCAGGTGATGTTTTCCCTCTCCAGTCATTCCAGGTCACCACATCCTTGCATCCATAAAAGCCATGATGAGCCTGACAGTCCCATGGATGTTTGGACATGTACATTTGACTTTATGGCTCTTTTTGTACACAAGCTCTCAATATTACAAGTTCTGACCCGCCCTGCAACATTGCTGTGTTGCCAACAAACATCAGGGACTGAGGACTTTGACTGCAAAGGAAACTGTATTTTGATGCAGTTTTAAAGTCAGCTGCCAAAAACATGCTAAAAACTATTAACAAGCAAAAGTTGATTCATGCATGATGATAAAAAATTTAATATATTTATATATAGATACTGAAGAATCAAACTGAACTACAAGAAGCCGAAAGGCAGATTTTGTATGCTCAGCTGGTTAAATGGTGTAGTCCAGCCTGAGAGGAGCCAAAATTTAGCTAAAACCAAAATATGTGACCACACCGCACATGGACCGGTTGTGAGCACGAAAGGAATATGTCATGTTATTAAAATGTGATGGGCAGGCTCCAAGGCAGCTTTGTGCAGTTGATGTTAGATTCATCACATTATGTAAACCACATTTATAAACAGTGCTAGAAAATGAAAAAGTACTTAGTTTGCTTTAGAATAACAAATGTATACAAGACTGGCTTAAAACAGAGATTGCAATGGAAGCTTTAGCCACATATGGCAGCGTATGTTTGCTCTCTCAGACATATCAAGTAATACAAAATACGGTCACTTTCAAGAAAGAAATCAAAGGTAGCACTTTATATCACTGATAATTTCAAATATAAAACACCATTCAAATTCTTCTTCATCTGCACATTTCACCCTAGTGAGACAGCATTCTGAACCACGAATGTGTTGGGTGTACTTCTATTCTTTGCTCAAAAATCAATCTCCATTACTCACAAATGTTACGTAAGTATTTTAAGGCAAGACAGAATTCTAATTTTCAACCAATTGTCTCATTGGTGGAAACAGAAATCACTGAAAAGTTCTGAGCAAACATTCTGACCTTATATAACCTATTAGTTATTTAAACACATCATCTTTCTTTGGAAAATACAACATTTGCTTGCAAAGAAAATACCATCGACTACTATTTGAGAGTATCTCTCTTCATTAAGCCCCCAACATCACGCATTAAAAACCCGAGAAAATGTGCTGCAAATGTTTAAAAGAACAGGCTCATAAAGTGGATTGAGAACCACTGGTTAAGTTTTAAGTCCTGCTGTCAAGAATAACATCTAAGTTCAGAACTGAGTAGTCAAGAGACCTGAGAAGGTGTTTCTGGGCATTTTACCCTAGACTGCAACGATATTCACATCAAAATACTGGATCTATGTCTTGAGCTTTAAACAAGATTATTACAAGAACAAGCATGTGAGCTATATTATTCTGCCCTACTAATACTATATACTGGACAAAATTGATTGATAATCCACTTTAAGGTAAGAATGGTATATTTTTCCAGATACTACCACACTGTGTGTTGTCTTCATTATGTAATTGGCTATGACAAACTTTATACACATAGGAATGTGTTCCCACCACCAGAATCAACTCAAAAGAGAAAATAATAATAAAAACCCAGAGTATTCATCCAAAATTGAGATGTTACTAAACCTCAAGAATAGTTTGCTGCAAAACCAGGGTGAGCTGAAACTGCTGATTCAACACTTTGCTACCGAACAAAGTGAAAAAAGAAACCAGTACATTTATATCACAACCCTCAGGCCCTGCTCTCTTCTATTAAACAGCCAAGAAAATGTTGGAGGGTTTTTTAAAACAGCAATTTAATACTAATTTCCTCAAGTAAACCCATCCAAACCAAGCTATTCAAAACACAGGGGAGTGTTTGCTTAGGAAGCTTTGGTTTCTACAAGCAGGCAAGAGAATGCAGATATATGCAATTTGAGATTTCAAACAAGCTTAAGATCATCCTTCAGATTTTTCAGTGGGAATGTGATTACTTTTGAAACTGTAATTTTATTCCTTGGGAAAAGTGATAGGGAGACTCTTTATCATCATCCATCTGTGCTGCTGGAACTGGAACACATCAAAAGCAGTGCTGCAGGTAACACAAGTCTTGTCTTTGTTGATATCACAGCACTAAAGTTTTAATTTTTGGCACAGAATCTTTTTCTTCTTTAAGAAAGCAAGAGCAGACAAAATAACTATTATGCAACTTGTACAGGCATTTTGCAAACAGCACATTACATGTATAATAATAAAAAAATTCCTAAGTAAAATTTCCAGGCTTTTTTTTTCTTTTGCAAAGCAAGACCAGACTTTTAACATAGAAAGGAGCTAATTAAAGAAACAGATGAAGTCAGATGTGCATGGAACTGGGTATAATGCATTGTAAATTTAAAGACACAAAGTGCCTCCCTGACTATGAAACTTGCTTTAGGTAAACTCTATTAATTAAACATTTTTGAAGTTTACATAAACAGAGGCCTATAAAAGGTAAACAAAGAATAACCCAGTTTCTGAATATTGTGATGTGCTCGTCAGTACAAACTTTGTAACAGGGCACATGCTCAAAGACTTGGTTTTAAACCCACAATTCTAATCACAGAATACTGCAAATATTGTCTCTGTTTTAATTAATAGATATGCTTTATTTCCCACACACAAGAGACAGAAATTGCTACATTCATTAAAAATCTGATGTAGAGTTTACATTCTTGAACCACTGTCCCCAGCCAGATTGCTGCCTCCTGAAAGCAGGGCTAAAATTTATACATAGCTACACAATAAAGTCCTAATTTTCTAACTTTAGAAAGGTTTGGCAGCCTGCAGGTCACTGCAGGCTACTGGTTTATTCTGCCACTGGCTGAAGTTTTATAGTTTTATTCAACTCACACTTTTAAAAGAATAATGGCCAGTGAAATCGTAAATAAGTGGAATTCCACAGCAGGAATGACCTGAAATGGACCTCACTGTACTTCCAATGGCCTGATGTCAACTATTATTAAACTACAGGTTTTATAAAGTCTTCCACTAGACGTCTAGAGTTAAGCCAGAAGTTTTGGCTCTAATACAGGCAGTGATGAAAAACATATGAGTGGTAACAAGTCGCCTTAATATCATTCTTCAGTACTAAGATGGGCTAATCTGAAGCAGCACTTTACTCTGGTATCACCCACAGTGCCAGAAGGATCAAGAAGCTTGGACTTTTTCTTTATATATGCTTTTCATTTCACAGAACCCACTCTAACTCCCTTTTTCCTTTTTTTTTTTTTTTTTTTTTTTTGTAATACGAAATAACTGGACATAAGGACCTTAGGTGGATTATCCCAGTGCTTCCGGAAGAACTGCCAAACCTGCAAGGTATGTCCAGTTTGAATACCTATTCTATATAAATAGCAGCAAGGAGTTAAGGTTGTCAGTCACTACGTGCAGATTAAAAATATTAGATAATTTAGAATTAGAAATGCCACTTTTTAAATAGAACATTTGAAATTTTACTTGCAGCTGAAATATTTCTGTGTTTACTACACGTGAGCTGAAAAACAAATAGAGCTATAGTGAATTATTTAACTATCAAAGACTTGACAGAAAAATGTTACAATTGACCATAACACTTTTTCTCAGTTATAACCATCTATGAAAGTCTACTCTACAACAACAGCAGCTCTTACAGTAACAACTCAGGGTTAACTTTCTATCATTTGGTATTCAGGTTGGAGGGGTTTTTTAAGTGCATATCAGCAAGCAATTAAAAACAACCCAGGAAAGAATGAACTGTAGATGAGCTACAACTTAAAAATGCTCATAGATCATTCAGTAACAGGAGTCAAGCAGCTCTCCATAAAAAGTAAACACTCGGTAAACACAACTTACTTTGTAAACATTCCTCTTAATTATTACTGCTCAACTTCAGTATGGGACTATTCTGTCAACAGACATTTCTAGAGTAATCTTACTAACAAAAACCTTCCTCCTGTTTTTCTTCAGCAGTTTTAGTAAATCAATAGAGTAGATAAAGAGTTAAACAAACTCATTTTATTTCTGGAATGGGCCAATGACTAATAGAACCAGAACTATTTTTAAATATAGATTTCAAAACAGTTATGGTCTTGCCTTTCTTTGGACAAAATCTGTGCACAGAGCAATGATTTGCTAATGAACACAGGGACTTGTCTTTGCCTCTGCAAAGACCACCACAGGGTCATTTAAACATTTCCTTTTCAGAAACAATGCCATGGGAAATTTGTCTCTGGACACTGGCAACAGATGAGATTTCTAAATATAATTTAGAGGTTTTTTAAGACTTAAAAACTTTATATATTAAGTCATTTAGTATCATAACTGATAAGGCATCAAAGTCCATGTTGCTGGACTGGTTTGCAGCTGCCAAGCAATTCAGAGTTATTTGTTGTTGGGTCTCTATACACTCATCCCACACTAACAACACAACTTCTGTTCTCACTGAAAGGGATTTTCTTCCTATAACTCATGTTTAGAATTTTCACATCACAGAAATATGGGAATTTTCCACATAAAATCTTAGGGGTTTAAATCATATTATATTATACTGTGACATCACTTGTATTTAATAATTTATAAATTATAACTAATAGCATAAAAAGTGCCTGTGTTCTATGTGTTGTTTGGCAATATGAGTTTGGGTATAGCTGACCACATTAGTGAGGATAAGTGTGCCCCAAACAACCAGTGCAGTGATTTTTGGACAGTTACACACCTCAGGAAAGCACCTTAGAACATCTCTCCACGTGAAATGCACTCTCCACATTGTCACCTCACCTTGGGGTGGCTGATGTTCCAGGGAGAAGGTGCTACTCAAAAGCTTTTTGTGCTGAAGGATAAGAAGGATTGACTTAAAGAAGGTACAAATGGAGCTTGAATAGAGCTTTGTCAGACTCACTCTCAATGTTCTGCTCAGATAAAACAAGAATGGACAAAGCCAGGCTTTGTCCAAGTGACAACCAGCTGCTCAGGGGATTATCTAACAGAGCACTTCAGCCTGTCTAACAGCTTGAATATGTCAGGAATGGCTCCCCCATCACTCCTCCTTCCTTCTCTTTCCATTTAATGTTCCAGCCCTGTCAACCAGGCTGTTCCACCCATTCTTTTGTGCTGGTTCTGGAACTCGAAGCTGACTCAGTTTCTTCACTTGAAAAGAATATGATGGGTTTTTTTGTTGTTGTTGTTCACATTGGTTTTGTGCTGGTGTAGTGAGTTCAACCAGCTCAGTGAACAGCCTGAGAGGAAGAATTGGTACCAGAGAGCTGGCAGGGAGCACCTGGGAGCACAGTCAGGCTCAAGTGGCAGCAGGGGACCATCAGCACAGCTGTACCTGTACCTTCTGAAACAGTATTTCATAAAATCTTCATGACAGTATTTTCAGAAAGATCGCTAGGATCTCAGATTTTAGGCTTTCTTTTAATTCTCTTTTTCTTGAGGTTTAAGCATGCAGAAAATTTGTATAAATTCTTTGAGAAGAGCTGCAGAGTCAGAGCATTTTTATAGAGTCATATCAGCATCTATTTACTGGGAAATTCAAAACTTCGGGCAGGAAAGAACCATCCCCATACCTTCATAAAACTCAGTTCTTTCGGATCCATTCTTTGGCATTTCTTTGGCCAACGTAAACGTGGAGTCAAGCTTGATGATCATTCCTAACTAGAAAGCTAATAACGATTTCCTAAGGGCAAAATGGGAAGACAAAGCAAGGACTTTTTGCTTTAAAATAAAAAAAAAATTACAACTCAGGTTTCCTTACATAAAGGAAATTTTCCTCTTGTTTTCAAGAGATTTAACTCACAGAACCAATATATATCATCAGTGACACATTTCAACACTACTTTTCTAGAACTTTGTGAGCAACACATGTTTTTCAAGAGTTCAAATTGGCCACTACTCCAATCACAGCCTCAATCTTTTAATACTTTGAAATCCCAAGTTTTGGCTATGTGAAAGGAAATATGCAATCCATTTGCTACAGATGCAAGTATGGGAACAGATTTTTAAGTTGTTTCATAAGAGAACTTCCTAGACCAGATCCAAAAGAACATTTTAGGAACATACATGCAAGTTTATCTTTTAGATCCAGTGAAACTACACAACCAGAGCCTCTCACAAATTGAAGTCAGCAGGGACTTGGAAAGTCCATGTCCCAAGACATCATCACACTTGATATGCTACATATGGAAATAGTGTCTCATCACTGGACAAACCACAGGGCATTTTATCACTTAGGACCTAAACTGCCAGGGAAGAACAGAGAGCCTGAGAGCCCTTGTGTGACAGCCCAGCCATTAAACTACTTGTCCAAGAACAAGGAGAACTTGCAAGTCTGAAAGGCTTCCAACTCCTCATCTCCTAATTGATGGTATGACTGAAAGAGTGAAGATTTTAGCCTTTTCCTGAAGCTGAAATACAAGACTGAAAAGGCCAAATATTCCAAAGGGGCACAGCCAGAGATGGCAACAGTTCTCTCCAAAAAACCAAACAGAGGCTCCACACCTTCTTCCAAGCACTGTTTATATTCAAAGAGTCTTTCAAGGGCAGAAATTGTAAGGGATTGCAAGAACAACCACAAAATTCTTTCTAGGAGCATTGCAAGAAAACATTATTTTGAGCACAAAGGAAAATATATGGGAAAAATACATGTGAAAATCTTTTCAAGAGATTGTTACATCAGTAAAAGTACATGCCCTACCCGAATGGGCATGCAACTGAAATATTATGGGAAATGAAATTCAGCTGTATATTGTTTACCTACAAGATACAAAGTACCTTGTGATTCTGATTTCAGGCATATATTTGGGGGAAAGAAGTCACTGCATTCTTTTTATGTTATCTGAACACTGTTAGCTTTCTTCTTTTTAAACTCCCTGAAACAAACACAGATACAAGAGCAGCAAGGTATGCAAGATATTAGCATTTAATGCTGTTATGGACCCCCTCCAATAAACATCAAAATGACTTTGCACAGAAAAGATGTGGTGTAAACAAAACCTCATTTTTAATAAGCCAAGTCAAACCCCTGTACAAACCAGAACATTCCTTTTCCTGCAGTGGAGGACCAATGACAACATGCCTACATAAAGGCATTTTTCATCTCCAAACAGATCAGCAAGCATTAATTAGGTGATCAAACAAGAATTGACACCAGTTTAGTATTTCCTTAAAGATGCCTATGATAGTCTAAATAAAAAACTTTTATAAACAGGACATGCACAATAAAATTTCCTGCAGCCCCGTTGGTTTATGGAACACATTTTTGATTCCAAATGACTTCTGGAATTGGGCTTTGGAGGGAAACAGTGTTGAGCTGAGCTGAGCTGAATCTACAACTTTTTCTCAGACTTGCATTCTGTGGCAATTCTTACTATCTGCATTCTCCTCTACACCTAGATTTGTAGGAGCAAGGGAAAAAACCCCATCAAACAGAAAAGTCCCAACTTATGTTTACTGCAAAATTCACACACAAAACTACCAGATTTTAGCTTTTCTTCTGGATGTAATTTAAGTCACCAATTTCCACTGACATGGATTTCTAACATGCAAGTCCTTCTCAGAGAAAAGAGCCCTCCCCAAACAGAAGTCAAGAGAGAATTGGGTTTGTTCAGCCTGGAAAAGAGAAGTTTTGGGGTGACTGAATTGTGGCCTTCCAGTGCCTGAAGGAGGCAGCAAGAAAGACAGAGAGGGACTTTTTACAAGAGCCTAGAATGACAGGACAAGGGGGAATGGCTTCACACTGGCAGGGAATAGGTTTAGATGGAAAACTGGGAAGAAAGCCTTCCTGGTGAGGGTGGGCAGGCCCTGGCACAGGGTGCCCAGAGCAGCTGTGGCTGCCCCTGGATCCCTGGAAGTGTCCAAGGCCTGGTTGGATGGGGCTTGGAGCAGCCTGGGATGGTGGAAGGTTCCCTGCCCACTGCATGGGGGTGGGATGAGATGATCTTTAAGGTCCCTTCCAACCCAAAGTGTTCTGGAATCTACAATTCTGTGAGATGTATTTGCATGCAGAGGTGAACTTCTATCAATAGCAACAATAAACAAATGACTGGAACATGGGAAAAGCTGTTGTCAGGACTGAAAACTTCAGATTAGACTAGGAAGAGTTTAATTACAGTGTTTAGGGAGTGGAATATTGAGTGTTTAGTAAGTATCCTGCTGAGTGCATTTTATGCACTGCTAATCAAGTACTTCCCAATTTTGTAAGCAATGCACATATGCCAATGTATCCCACTAAAAATATTTTTTCATTGAGAACGAATAAAATAAATAATTTTCCAAGTTCTGGTAAAGTTTACTACAAAAATTCCACTTCAAAGCTTGAAATAAGTGATGATATTATTTGTAAACTAAACTAAAATACTTTGCTATTACATTAATGTCAAATGAATTTAAATTTATATTATGTGTAATTTTATAGTATTGATCTATATTTAAAGGATTATTTTTATATTCTTCATCCTTCCTATACTAACTAAACCTCAGTATTCACAACTATTTTGTTTCCTATTCACTGATTCTGGTGTTTATTTTTTGTTTATTTGTTTACTTTCCAAGATTGGTGATTCTGATTAAGAAGATATGAAAGAATACACACTCCTTCTCTTCTTGGCTTTGTGCTCTGCCAAATCTCTCACTGGTCCTTCATATTTTACACTAAAGAATATGATGCTCCAAGATATGGAAGATGACGACGATGATTACGATGATGACAATTCTCTATTTCCAACCACAGAACCCATTCTACCTTTAATTCCTTTTGATCTCTTCCCAACATGCCCCTTTGGATGCCAGTGCTACATGAGAGTTGTCCATTGCTCTGACCTAGGTAAGAATGAATTTCTGCGTCTGTTCTCCACTGGATTCTCCTTTGTCTTTTAAAGGATGAATTATTTTGCAGGCACATAAATGGGATGCAAAGTATTCCTTTCAGCTTAACTTCCACCAAAGTGAGCATCCCTGGTAACAGCCAAAGGCAAATGTGCTCCTGTCAGTGCTGCAGGTACATCCCAGTCCCTAACAGTGAATTCATTATTAATTGTGCCAATTTGAATTAGTGCTCACTGAAGCTTTCCTGTGATTCAAGGCAATCAAAGGACTGTGCTCCCACCAAAGCACAGTGACAATGACATTTGTTCTCATCACAGCCCTGCCACCTTCCTAAACTTCATCCTGGACTCCTCGTTTCTTTGAAACATTGGCCACACATAAATTGCTGGGGTTTTTAAAATCTGTTATTAAGGAGTCAAAAACTTTTGCTGACAGCAGCAAACTGTGGTTAATGTATCTGCTCTACAAATTTCAAACCACTTTACATGAGTTCACACATAGAAAAATCCCACATTAATAGACTTCGTCTTTAGATAACTGCAATCTATTAGTTACAGAATAACTGTCAATAAATTGGACAGCATTTAGCATTTCATGCATCAGCATTTCCACTCAAAAGAAAATTACTGGCCCTGTTGAGTCCTTTCTGCTGATTCAGGATCTCAGATGGGCTGAAATGCAGTGGGTTTGTAACTGAACAGCAAACTGGGTTGGGGGATTCATGCTACTGGTATTGATTTATGTTAATGACTTCTGGTACTGATTTATGTTAATGACTTGTGGTTCTGGTACTGATTTATGTTAATGATTTCTAGTACTGGTATTGATTTACGTTAATGACTTCTGGTACTGGTACTGATTTATGTTAATGACTTCTGGTACTGGTAGTGAAGTGCTGCCAGTAGAGACCCTCCTTTGCCCACACCAAGAACAGATTTCTCAGCCCCACCATGACCTGAATGAACCCTCAGCAGCCGCCCCAGTGCCAGGGACAGGGCAGAGCAGAGGTACAAAGGAGCACTGAGCACTAAGCAGAGACCCCCACAGCCCTGTTCCTCAACAGGGAATCACTGCCCTGGATTCCTGAGGGATCCATTCTCCAGGGACTGAACAGCTGCCCTATAGGACAACTCGTGCTCTGAGGATTATTTCACAGATACAAAAGTCCACAATGAGCAGTCCTGATTTAGCTTTCATGGTCAGGAGCAGAAGCAATTCCTCCCAAAACTATGCACATGTCTGTGGTACTTTCTTACATCATTAGTTTTTCCCACTATCACAAATTCCCTTCTACCCTTTGCTTTATGGCTGTTCATATTTTCTTCCCCACCATATTCATCAACAGTCTTACTGGGTTTTGATGTTTGGCAGTTAATTTCTTTGAAATTAAACACAGCACATAATGTTTCTGTTTATGTCACATATTTATGTAGGTTTGACATCAATTCCTCGCAACATCCCGCCAGATACTCGTATGATTGACCTTCAAAACAACAAAATCAAAGAGGTCAAGGAAAACGATCTTCAAGGACTCACATCACTTTATGTAAGCTTCCTATTTCCCAAGTTTGAAATCTTAGTTAGCAATCTGAAATACTTAGATACTTCAAAAATACAAATGGTATTTCCTTCTCCAGTAATATAGATAAAAATAGTCTAATGCCTGCATATTTGTGTGCTCCCACATAGTAAGAAGCAAATACCTTTGAGCCATAAGAACTACTTTCTACAACATCCAGGAAATGTACCATATACATCTAACCAAAAAGATTCCCAAGATTTTTCAGTTCTTAGCATGCACAGAAACATTCCTTACATTTTAAAGGCTGCAAGGCAAGTGATCCTTTCTGCTTAGCTGGAAGATAGCAGAAAGAATTTAATCTCACAGGAGAACTGCAGTGATATTTTCTGAGGGTATTTTCAAAAGAACAGAACACACAGCTAACACTTATACAGCACTGAAACCAATGCTACAAATCCAACTGACCTGAACAGAAAACAGAGAAACACTGAATTACTGGAAAAGTCAAGGGCTTTACTCCTCATTTGTAACCATGCTCAATTATGCATGTAGAGACAGGCTTTGAAACAAATATCACTGGCAACTGATAAATCTAGATGTTTATAGTACACAATAATCCTTTTTTATGATGAAAGGAAATGAGAATCTCAGAGGACTGGGAAGTAGATTAAATCTGCTTTAGAATATTTGTTTCTATTGGATGTCACCCTAGATCCAGCATCCAGATCTAGTTCCACTAACAAATATTGACCATTTTAAAATTTTCACTCTAAAACACAAATCTGTTCCATAACTTATAGCAAATTAATTACATTCTATGCTCCATTAGAAAGACATGAGACAAACAATAACATAAGGACCATTCCTAACACATTAGGAAGAAACTCTTACCTGTGAGGGTGGGCAGGCCCTGGCACAGGGTGCCCAGAGGAGCTGTGGCTGCCCCTGGATCCCTGGAAGTGCCCAAGGCCAGGCTGGAAGGGGCTTGGAGCACCCTGGGGTAGTGGAAGGTGTCCCTGCCTATGGCAGGGGGTGGCACTGGATGGCTTTTAAGGTCCCTGCCACCCCAGAATAATTCTGTGATTCTACAAAACAAATCCTTTCAGTCATATTCGGCTTCTGAGCAAAATCTGAAAATTTACCAGATCTAAGTGTTTATGAATGTGCTTGTTAATTTAAATGGCCTAAGACAGGACAGAAAAAACAGGAACTATATAAATTCAGAGTTGGCAATAAAGCATTTCCTATTCTCTTGTCTCATGTCTGGGTGCAGAATAGTCTCAGCAGCAAGCAAAGGGTAAATGCACAGACTGTGGTTTATATTCTGTGTAAAAGATCTAAGAGTCTCTTATCTCCAAATGACTGAGAAAGCCACTGGAATCCATCAGCAATCACCACATTATAGACCAGGGTCACCACTTAATTATGTGATAGCTGAGGACGCTGAGCTGCTTTGCTTTTTCTCCTCGGTTCATTTGTGGCAAGGCTGAGCAACATTTTCACTGAGAGCAAAGTTTACTTTGTACAACTTGGCTCAGTCCTGGAGTCTGCTTAGCAAAGGGACAGATGGCAACTTGGATTAGGAAGGAGCATTTCCTGTTTATTTCCTTGAGCTAACCTATTTTTTTTTCTGGGAAAAAAATAATTCTTGTTTGATTTACTTTTTTTTTATGCACAATTCCTGAGAGGAGATGACTCCAAGAAATAGAAAAGGAACAGAAATTAATAGTTTTAAGCACGGAAAT
The DNA here is from genome assembly GCA_017589585.1 of Phylloscopus whistleri. Classification (NCBI taxonomy): domain Eukaryota; kingdom Metazoa; phylum Chordata; class Aves; order Passeriformes; family Phylloscopidae; genus Phylloscopus; species Phylloscopus whistleri. The sequence continues at coordinate 3,833,593 of JADMLD010000682.1, read as the reverse complement.
GCAGAGATGTGATTTGATATGCAAAATCATTTCACATAATGTGTATTTTGTGGTCTGTAGTAACTCATTACAAGTTCTCTGATAGCACATAGCAATGAGGAAAAAGCTGCCCCCGAAAGACTCGTGTACTGTACAGAAGAGAGAGACTGAAATTCAAAGGAGCTGGAAATGACAAAACATAAATTCATGTGTCACATATTAACATGTAAGATATTAACATGTAAGAAACTCACATTAAAAGCTTCACTTTTATTTTGCAGCATTATGTTGAAATAAAAGATGAGATTCTGAGTTTTGAGAATTTGTCTGCATTAAGGAACAATAGCAATGAAGTATATAACTCCCATACAATCCCATAAAATATCTAAATACAAATATATTATTTTGCCAATATCCATTGGCACCTTGTCAGCTCTACCTTCTGATGAGTGCTCCAGCTTTCAGGTTCTTCCTTGTTTTTCACAATCAACTGAAATGCCCAAAGCATCTACAAAGTACTGAAGTTCGGTAGGATGGAAAAATAAAATATTTTAAATACTTAATTGCTGAATTGCATATCAAATCCATGACTTCAAATTCATAGTTGTAACAGGCCTGGATAAAGAAAGCTTTCTATTACTCTTTCCATCTCTCACAGGCACTGGCTTTGAACAACAATAAAATATACAAGATCCATCCCAAAGCCTTTCAACCAACAAAGAGGCTACGACGACTGTATCTGTCCCACAACCAACTGACAGAGATTCCAACAAATCTACCCAGAACTCTAGCAGAGCTCAGAATCCATGCTAATAAGGTTAAGAAAATCCCCAAGGATGTATTTAAAGGAATGAAGTCTCTACATGTTTTAGGTAAGTCTCATTAAATAGAACAGAAAATATCTTTACCAAAAATGGAACATATTATACGTCATTTCCAGTCAAACTTTTCCCAAGGCAGTTTCCTCTTAAAGAGATATCCATGCTGTGGGAATATCCTCCACAATTTAGTTTCTATGTGAAGTTGCTAAGCTAAAGGTCAAGTTTTGGATAATCCTGCAAGCCAAGTAACACAGCCTTAATTCACTGAGAGCTGTGACACCCCTCAAAAAAGACAATCAAAACTAAACATGAATGAGTGCTTAGAATATCAAAAATCATAAATAAATTTAAATCAGTTCTTTATAACTTAGTCTAACCTACCCAAAATTCCTGTGCCATAAATGCTTTTCTTTTTCCCCCTTGGGCAGAAATGAGTGCAAATCCTCTTAACAATGATGGAATAGAGCCAGGGGCTTTCGAAGGGGTCAATATCTACCACATACGAATTGCAGAGGCAAAGTTAACTTCAATTCCTAAAGGTAGGTATGCCTTCCCTTTCTAGTTTACTTAAATCAGGATACTCCTTAATAAAATGCTTGAACATCTGAAGGATTATTAAGTTCATAAATTGTTTTTGTACTCTCATTACTACCAAACCACCTCCTACCTTTTCTTTTTGAATTTAGTATCCAATTCCCCATGGCAGAAGAGTTGATGCACAAGCAGCACAAACATAGGGCACACAGGCTCCCTCTCCCACCTTCTCCCTTTCAGCACCTCCACTCCTCTCACAGAGCATCCAGACACTTGTCTCAGGAGGAACAACACAAAGAAATTCATAATTTGATGTCACTTCACATCTTTCACACATGAGCCTCCCAAAAATCCTCACAGAGAAAGGATAAACTCCCCAATATTTGTTCAGGGTCATGAGGGATGCAGACTTCTCACTTCCTTTACGGATTTAAAATTTACCTCCAAAATTTCTAAATTTAATTTTTAATATTTCAAGTCACACCGTGCCTCAAATACAATGTTCAATGCAGTTTTGCTAAGTAAAACTTCATTTTAGTATTTAATTAAATTCACCATAACATACTACAAAATCAAATCACTTTTTCATATAAAAAATCCTCAACTTTGTAATTTGGGGGTAAAAAATAAATTAAAACACTAATTAGACAAATCACAGACATTCACACACACAAATGTAGCATAAAGGAGTTCAGTACAACACTCCACCTGCTTTTTCTGCAGGTCAGTGTGGTATTGAACCAAATTCTCATGATTTTCAACCACTCAAAACTACCAGCCAAGAGAAAAAGGAATGAAACAAAGCAAAACACCGTGTTCTGTGCTTTAACTCACTGGGAAACTAAATGTTGGCCCCTGTATTTATTTCTGATCATTCAGATAAAGAACTTGTTTCTTATTAATCTTTTCCTGTATGCATGTATATGTATGTATATGTGTACATATAGATATACAGAAGGATCCCTGTAGAAGGGAACGCAAAAAAACCCCCAACAATAATCAAAACCAACTCACCCCAATTGTTCAGATAACTTTAAGATCAGAAAGCCTCTGTCTGCCTATGGTAATACTTCCTAACACAAAAAAATCCCCCAACAATCTAGTATCAGCTCCTGTCACTTTGCACAAAAACCCCAACATAAAATGATTCCAATTTTGTCTTCGTTACAGAGAAATCTCCTATAAAGACCCACAGCATGAGGTCCAAATGTGGTGTCAGATACATAAACAAACCGAACAGATTCATGGCGAACTCATTCACCACAAATGCAAACTGAGTTTGCAGATGTTTCTCTCTGCCAATGCTATAATGGCACAAAGGTTAAAAAACTGTAGCTTATAAAAGTACTAAAAATGTGCAGTGGACAGGTGGGTGGCCTTTCCTCTGGATACTGTCACTCAGGCACCCAGAAGCGTGAGCTGGGATGCAAACTGGAACAAAGCCCAAAGAAACAAAGTTTATTCCAAGTGGACTGAAGGCAGGCTGGGAAGCAGCCCTGTCCCTTCAGACGCGAGGGCAGCACTGTCCCAGCCCCAGAGCAGCGGGAATTGCTCGGTGTCGGGTGCCATCTAGACAGAAGCTGGGAAAGCTGAGCCCAGCAGCAGCAAACAAGTTCTGCCTGGATGAGCTTTCCTTGCCCTCACTAAGAGGATGTTGTAGAAAGATTCGCCACCTCCTGGTCCATTCACCAGCAGTCTGGATTTGGAATTTTTGGAAACACAAGAGCAAATGTTCTGGCATGAGAAAGAGCTATCAAATACCACAATTTTTCTTCGAGTACTCCAAATGCTTTCCTCCCAGTCACATCCTAGCAGCTGTGACAGCACAACTGCTACATTATGTAGAAAAAAAATTACAGATCTTCAAAAATCTGTCCCTGGTTCCACAGGTTTTGAATACAGAGTCTGAGATAAATGCACAAAACATGGGATTAACACCTTTGACAAACTAACCATGAGAGTTGTTATAACTTCCAGAAAAACTACCAAATTTTGGAACTCATATATCTTAATTATCATATGCCCTTCCACAGCTCAATTTTTTAGAAGTTATTACTTTAAACCAAATTATATTGGTGATTTTCTTCATTAACATACTTACATATAATACCAGTTTCTTTGATGCAGACAACCTCCCCAAGATTCTTCACCCAGTTCTAAGCACAAAGGAAAGAAGCTTTTTGGAACGTAATAAATGTTCCAACAAAAATAAGTTGATTTAGTTTTTTCACACTGTGCATTTTTTTCTTCATCAGATTTGCCCTCCAGTCTTCTGGAGCTTCACTTAGATGACAATAAGATCACAGGAATTGAACTTGAGGATTTTAACCGATACAAAGACCTTCAAAGGTAAAATTCCCAGGCTGAATCCCTTTATTTGTTAAAATGTCATGCCCAGCAAGATCTCTTATTTGATACTTCTCTTGTTAATGGGAGAAAAAAAACATTTTTATTTATTTTAACTAAAAATAAATTTTAATTTATTTTTATTTCTTTAAAGAAAGAATAAAAACTAATAGGTGTTTTAGTAAGAATTGTTCTAAATAAGACCAAACTTTAAAACCCAAAAACACCCCCAAACCCCCACATTAGTCTTGTTATTACATGTTTTGCCAACAGTCTGCAACAGAAAAGTAGGATAAGAACAAAATATAACCATCCTAAGTTCTTCTAATTCTTATAATTTTATTCTCATGAATAGAGCAGCTGGTAAAGGAAACAACTTTGTAAGTGCTTTCAAATGCAATGAGGTTTAAAGAAAAATGTGTGGAGGAATGTATCCTGAGGAATGATACATTTCTGAGGAAGGTATCACTGAAATAGCAGAGAAGGAAGTTTTGTCTGTAAAGCTCAATTAAGAACTCTGGAAATATGGCTGAGCAGCAGTGAAATTGGTAAAAGAAATTACTGAACTGCCTTTAGATACTAAATTCAGTTTCTGAAGAAATCAGGAAAGAATGGAGAAAAAGGGGATGGCAGGATGGGCAGAAAGAGCAATTCCACATGACCTATGGCTCCAGCTTCTGAATCACCTTCTGAGCAAAGCAGGCTGATGCCTTGTAGCAAAAAATATAAGGAAAATCTGGAAATAGGAAAGAAGGTACCCCTGCTTGTAAAAAAACTTTATATTAAAAATAAACTATACATTAAAGACACTTGCCTAGACAAGATTTGCTATTTGGTATTTATTAGAACTTATTACAGTTGACTACACTTTGCAGCTGTACTACTTGGTAAAATGATAATATTTATTTCACAAGCAGCTTGATGTTTATAATTTAAACACTTTCCACTGTAATTACAAAAGCTGCATGTAAAACTGAACAATTGCTTACATCAGATAACTGATAACAGCTGTGAGCTCATCTTCCTTAAGTGGAGTTTAAATTGGGTTAGATCAATGGGGATTTTTTCTTATCAAAGGTATGATTTCAGCATCATCCTGGAGTTCTTTTCTCCCCGTTTACTCCTGTGTATTTCAATCTTAAAAAAAACAAAACAACCTCTTCAATGCTGTTGTGAATCTCAATTAGTCTTTAATTAAATGTTCCTTGTACTGTTTTCTAGGCTAGGCCTTGGCAATAATAAAATCAAAGAAGTGGAAAATGGAAGTTTTGCCAACATCCCAAGTATACGTGAAATCCACCTGGAAAAAAACAAGCTGAAGAAGGTTCCTCCTGGATTACCCGAGCTGAAATACCTGCAGGTCATACACTGAACTTATCAGACAGCTCTGGGAGTTCTGAGTTGTTTCACTTTCCCACTGTCACACTGATTAGGTCACAACTCAAATGCATAATTAACTGACACATATATTTTGCCATGACTCTCCTAATAAGAAAGCCTGAAATCATAAAAGCTTATTAAAGAAATAAACAAAATCAAACTGCAGGAACACTTTCTAGGAAAGGAAAAAAAGGACAACAAAATGCTACACTCAAAAAATGTTTCCAGAAAATGAGAACATAATACTGCATCATTATAATTTTTACAAGAGAATATAAAATTGCATTTGAGAAACAAGTTCCCCAAGAACAGAGGCCAATTATTGTACAAACGCACTGACAAAATGCCACATGACTTTCCTTTGTGGGAGAGACTGCAGCAGAAGGAAGATTTTTTGTTAAAGATTTTGTTAAAGATTTCACACAAATTTTAAGCTCTCGTTACTCTTAAGGTCTGCATGGAACCGATGTTGTAGCAAACCTCAGTCAGCCACATGCTATGGAATATTTTTCCCATTTTCATTCCACTCCTGTATTTTTCTGTTCCTGTTGCTGCAGGTCGTCTTCCTTCATTCCAACCATATTGCCAAACTGGGAGTGAACGATTTCTGTCCAACGGGACGAAGGAAGAAGAAAGCCCTGTACAGCGGCATCAGCCTCTTCAACAACCCTGTCAAGTACTGGGAGGTTCAGCCTTCAACTTTCCGGTGCATTTTAGCCAGGAACAGTGTTCAGCTTGGGAATTTCCTCAAGTGAGACCCAAGTTGGTTGTTTCAAAAAGCAACGTGTCCCAAGCAGTTTTACAATACTTGAAATTTGCAGGAAAACTTTTGCTGATTTTACGCTATTTAACCGTTTACAAAGTATTTGCTATTTCAGAGGTAATTAATTAGAAACAATATGTCAAGTAGGATCCATTGTATTATTTGACAATGTCAAACCTACCTTTGAATAATTTAAACAAAAGTCTTTATATCTTACAGAAGGGCTTTTAGAAGTGGAACTGGAAACTGTATTTGATGTTTCCTATTATAGATGTTAAATGCCTTCCTTAAATCACATAGTTTGGACATATTCTTTCTTTCAAAGAAATCCTAAAAATCACGTGGGAAGTGACTTTTTCCACAGTTAGGAAAAAGAGACCTAGCTTCTCTCCCAGAAAGTGTTGTAAGAAAAGTTGAAAAACCAAAAATTACCAGACTTCACAGGAAATTTCTTGTGCCATTTTTGATAAAGAGCAAAGATGCAAAAAAAAGCTACAATATTGTCACGTAGGTGTCTTTAAGCTAGAATATATTCTTACAATCTTCTAAGTGAGATAAAGGCAAGTTTCATACCAAGAACAGATGAAAAGTCTCTAAAAGTAGTTCGTAATTTTTCCTTGCAACTTTAAGAGGAAATGTCCTTCAACGTTTTGCTGTTGACAAAATTGGATGCAGTCTGAACATTAAAAATAGGATTCAAGATTTATCATATGCTTCAAGCTTAATAGGAATGACTATTAAACTCCCTGTAGGCCAGCACAAACATTTCTCTTTTATCTATAACAACTGTAATCATGTTTTTCACTTTATTCTTTTCCTCTTTATGTTTTGACATCACACGGGTTAAGGATCCTTCCTTAATGGAAGTACCTTACAATTCCGGAAAACAAGCAGCTGGAACTCGCCTGCCCTGCCCTTCCTGTGCAGGGCAGCACACAACTCTCAATACTGACAGTACTGTATCAAATGGATATTTTAGATATCTATTTAGGGTATATTTGCTATTGGAATTCTAAATAAATTAAATAAACATACAGAATACCTGCATGTGTATTCTTTATTACAGGGTAGCTCACATCAAAATGTTCTGAGATTATAACCAAGCACCTTTGTGACTCTTCTGCAGACACTTCCTCTAGGGCTCCTTTGTCCAAGTCTACAGAGCTTACAGGTCATTTATCCCTGCTGGTTTGCACAAAGTTAAAAATGCAAGACTTGGGAAACAGCACAGACTCATAGAAGAAAATACTACAAAGAATTGAATCAATTCCCAATCTCTCAGCCTTCCTAAGTACACTACACAATAAGCATCAAGCCTAATATCTGAGCTCTTCACCTGCTTGGTCTCCTGGTTAATGTTTTGTTAGCACCCCTCTGCTACTGAGACATACAACTATGTGAAGAGAGGAGGCAGAGTAGACATGGGGAGGTTTTTACTGAAGAATGATATTTACAAATAGAAATTCCGTAACACACTTCAAAGCAGAATAAAAACAAAAGACTAAACAGAACACAAAACTTGAAATCTGTTGATGACCAAGCACCTTTCTATTCCTGGCATCTGAAGATGTTTCTAAGGAGTGCATTTCCAAGCAAATACCAGCATTCCCTCGAGGACAGGCTCCCCTGCCTTACAGTACCATAAACAACTCATAACCCCGTGTAATGTTAGTAAATACAATAGATAACAGAAAAAGCATCACATTTCTATGAATCACTGGTTTATATGCATTCAGAAACACTCCTGCTCTACTAGTTACATCATTTCAGCAATGTCAACGCCAGCAGAAAAGCTGATTCCAATCCTGTAGCTTAACTGAAAGAACAAATTCACAATGTTGTGTAGTACATTATTCTACACTAATTCACTGGTAAGGTTTAAAAGGAAACACAACAAAGAATGCAAACAATTCCTTATCTAGTTGGGGTTAATGCAATGGACAACAGGAACTGCATCCACGTGCTCCCTAAACCTATGAATTCTTTACAGGTACTTGTGTAAGAGTTTCACCAAATTTTAAGTTTGATATTGAAGTCCCACTATAATGAGAAAACTTTGTAAAAATACAGTAAAGTCCTAAGAGGCAGAAGACCATATAATCTTGATGTTATCCTTCCAGAGCCTTAAAAACTCTCTTGCCTTCTCACTCTTCCCTCTGGCCGTGCACCCAGACTGAGAAACTCTTTCTCCAGTCAGCACCCAGGGATGCATAGAACATTCACAGAAGAAACTGCAGCACTGCTTTTGAAGAAACTACCTCTACCCTCACTCTCAAGAAATAATCTCCAAACGATTTTATCAACTGCTTAGGTCTGCACCATCCTCTGAGCAAATTCAGCCAGCTTAGTAGTTTAAAAAAGTTCACCTGTGATTTAAACTACACTGACAATTTTGCATACAGCAGGGAAGTATCAAATAGTTCATTTTAACCATTTCCTGTAGATTTTATTTTTAGAGAAAAGCAGTAATTTTTTAGATCACCTCAAACTGATAGGATATCTGTCACTTAAGAGAAAAAAATATGCTCAATGACCCTCCACTGTTTTAAGATATCATTCTTCAGCTGGCATTTGTGGTAACAGTGAATGATAATTTCCACACCTTGCATCTTTGGCATGCTGTAACATAAGACCCAGGTGGATATGTTAGTGGCACACAAACCTTATGATATAAAATGCAATGGTTTCTGAGGATGGACAGCAATGCAATTAACAGAACAGTAATTAACTGATGATAACACACTGATGTTCAGCAATCTTCTTACAGAACAAGGCATTTCAGTATTGGCAGACAGGAAGAAAATCTGTCTAAAAATCAACTCCACCTTTACGTTCTCTACAAATGTTACAGGAAAAGGAAGAGGGAGAAAGAGAAACTTGATATAAACCCTTCTAAGAATCTTCTCATTACTTATTCCTTGTACAAGTATCTTCGTTTGTCTAATAAAAAAATTAATATTTACTCCATCTAAGATTCTCAAACTTTAATAGGGCTTCTCTCTTCTGAAATTCTGCCAGGTCCCTACACAACAGTTAACAAATCTCACCAGAGGGTGGCAGCCTCTTGCCACAAATAAAAAGAAAAGTCATTCTAAAGAATAAATGACGAAGACTGTTAGAGCAAGGAAGAGCCCAGCAAAAGTCACACTCACTGGTTAAGCAGAGGGGCCTGTTTGAATACTAAAGCACTGTTTGAGTGCTGCTAAACCCTCTGTTCCATGTCCTACTCTACACCACGAAATTACCAAGGGATGAAATAGTCTAATTTTTCCAAGTCTTCTCCCTGCCTCTTTTCCCAATACTAACCTTCTTAATTCAAACACAGCAATACAAAGAATATTGCAGCATTAGTAGACAAAGAGCAGCAAACTTAATAAGATACAAAAAGTTTCAAGAATATAAGATACTACTAAATCATTATTTGAACTTCCACCATCAGCTGTGGCAAATATACCCAATGTAAATCAAAACATACCTTCAATAAAGCATATTTTCTTTCATATGATCCAGGTGCTTTCTCCTGCTGCTAGACTGACTTAAAGAAGGTGAGGAAGTGTTTATTTTATTTCCTTTTTTCAGTATTAATGGTGTCTGCCTGCTCTGCCCAGGAGGACACCTGCAGCAATTCAGTGTATCAGACAAACTGGCTACAAGTGTCTGGAAGGAGAAGAGGATAGATGGACAGAGAAAGAGCACAGATTTGGATCTCACTGCCTGATCTCAAGAACAAAGAGCTGCAAATTCCTAAAAGCACAATGAAGTTTGGGCTGGATGAGCAGACAGTGAGCTGGAGTGAAAATGGGCTGGGAGGCAGCGAGCACAAAGAGGCCACGTAGTGAATTCCAGCTGGAGGTCAGGAACTGCCAGAGTACCCCAGGGCTCAGTGCTGGCTGCAGCTCCATTCCTGTGTTCATTATGGATCTGGATGACAGGGCACAGCACCCTCACAAGTTCACTGGTGACTGATATGTGACTCTCTGCGTTTATGCTGCTGGAGAAATAGCCAACAGGAGCTCGTGCAGTTCAGCTAAGGGAAGCCCAGAATCCTCTACCTGATGAGGGATAAACCCATGCACTGGTGGTTGATGGCTGATCTGGACAGCAGCTTTGCAGGAAAGGATCTGTGAATCCTGGTGAACAAACTGAACATGAGCCAGCAATGTGTCCTTGAGGAAGGATGGCTCAGAGTATCCTGGGCTGCTTTAAAGGAATAAGGACAACTCTTCATTCCCAGAGTTCCTGTCACTAAGTTATTCCAAGAGCTAAGAAGCACCAGAAGCCAGGATTCCTATGGATTTGAGTCGTGCAAGCCTCAGGTGCTTCCAGCTGCTCTCTACCTCACACCACAGCACCTCTGTGCTGCCAAAGGAGTCACTCCCAGCTCTGTCCTCTCCTGCCTTCCAGCTGCTCCTAAGCAGCATTTGGAACTGTCCCTTCCCCAGCTGAAGGACCTCTCTGGAACACTTTCCTTTGCCCAGCTGCTATTTCTCACAAGTTAATAACAAGTACATAAATATTTCTCTCTATCCTGTGTCAAAATTGGTTATAATTGGTAATAAGGATTAAAAGATAGCGAGTGAAATAAGTGACAAAGATAAAAGGTTCTTTTCTTTAAAAAAAAAAATCAAAAAGGGAAAGTTAGGCTATTTTAAACATAATGGAAATTTCCAAAATGCTTCATGAGTATCCCCTCAGGAATTCCTGCACCTGCATTTCCCAAAAGTGAGTGAAATGACTCAATATTTCAGAGCAGTTGAAAAATATAAACTAAGATGTGCAAATTTTTAACCCTTCACATCTGTTTGCTAAAGCAGCAAAATATCTCAGCTACCTAAACCAGGCTGTGCATAGAAAACCTGATATAATTGTTAAGCAATTTTAGAATAATTTAATGTAATTGCAAAAAGCTTTTACCCATGTCCTAAAAAGCAATTGCTGTTAACTCTTGAAGATACTCATTCCATATTTATTCAATTGCCAGTTAAAATACTGCACTATTTATCCAGGAAAACTATGGTACACCACCACAGAATATAAATATTAATATTTTCATTTCATTTCGATCAGAATTTAACGACAGCATGATAATAAAAGCAGTACTAAACTAAAAATAATGAAATTGTGTTTTGAAGGTTATTTTTTTTCCTCATTCTCTACGTTTAGAATTTAACATTGCTTCTTGGGTTTGTGTTGGGACTTTTCCCCTCCTTTCTGGGGAGACTAGAGATTTGAGAACAAAGCTGCTAATAGGAGACATATGGAAAAGTTCTGGAGTAAATGAAAATCTGACTTGAATTCCAAATGCCACGTATCACATACCACGGTCTAAATTATCTGCTAAGATAAATGCAAGATTTACCCTCCATACTCAATGAATCACATGAGATGGAAGACAAGGTTATGCATGAAACAAACAAAAACAAGGACTTACACAATATTTAAGAGAATTCCAAAACTAATCAATATTTTGAAGCAAGTTGGGATGTTTCTCAAAGCCAATGTAAGCCAGTAAAAGATTGGCTCAACAGAACATGCTGCCAACAGACAGCCTTGCTGCAGTTTTTCATATAAAATATGAACATTCCTACCCAAGTGAAGAGTCAGGCTCTGGATTTAACCACTGTGCTGCTGTGGTTGCAGTGGGAACCCCACACAGCCAAGTTTTCCTATGCATGAACTCTTTTGTGCCTCAAATCCCTGTCCAGGAGAAATGTGACAATGATGACATTTCTGGCACAGCAGCACCAGGGACTCAGTTTTGATGAGAACTTCACACATTTCCATGGGCAGCCAAGCCTTGCCCCAAACTCCCTGTGCAGCAGCAGGGAATTTAAAAAGCCTGGATGCACCAGAGTAACCACACACAGAGAGCCCCAGGAGAGGTGATTCACACACCTGGTTCATTCCACGTGTGGTACCCATCACCTGCACAAAGGTTTCTATCAGAATCAGGCAGCAACACTGAAATGAAGAGTTTCTCTCCACAATTACATTTGCAGGAACTATTATGGAGTTACAGTCTCTGCTAAGAATGGAAAAAATCTCAAGCTGACAGGCTGCCAGAGGATGGAAAATTTCCAGAGGGACAGAGAGGGAGCAAGTCACAGACACAAGCATGGACTTGCCTCTTAATTCTTCAGCCAGTGTTATTTCCAAAAGCTGTTTAGACATAAAGACCAATGAAAATATTTTTCTTCCAGAAAACACTCTTCACAGAACACCTTAACTCATTTGTGGACAAGAAGACTGGCCTGCCATTCTAAAAGATCCTATTTGACCACAATTTTTATCTTATTTAGGCCACCAAGAACATCCAGTCACCATTATTATCCTTCTGACAGCTCTATCTTCTTTTATCTCTTTCTATTCTCCAGTGTGAAACAAGGAACAGACTGAATGAGGGAGTCACAAGTCAGTAAAAAGGGCCTGACTTTTACTATGAAGAAATCACTTTTGTATTAACCTTGTGAGAAGATGCCCAGGTTCAGGAAGTGACAGAATAATCTAGTATTCTAAAAATAAAAGCAACTGTCTATACTCATTTTTCCAGCAGCAATACTATGATGCAGCTTAATTGTTACTTGCTTAAGAAAAATTTAGTGATTAATTCCTAAAAATTAATATCTTCAGGAAAGCTTACTTGGCTTTTTGGAATGCATATTTTTCATTTATATTTTAAGCTAATATATTCAATTTCTATTTAGATGTTACCCTCCTGTAAATTAATATTACTGGTATCTTCTATTTTCTCAGATACTAAGAAATAGAAGATACCAAGGAAAAAGATTTCTGATTTAACTCCATTTAAAAAATGACTAACATAGAAAAAGAAAGCCAGATAACCTTCAGAAATACAGCAAAACTAAATGTCAGTAGAAAAGTAGAATATTTCACCCCCATATTCCCTGACTGCATAATGCTGTCCTTTAACATGAACCAGCAGAACCACCATGTAACAGGATGAATTTTGAGATGTAACAATCAGGGTGCTTTTAGAAGCTATTTTCCATGCAAACACCTACCTAACCCGGGCAGTTAATGAGCTCTCTGACAAACTATGCTCCTGTACAGTGGCCTGTAAATTTGAGATATTTGATAGGAAGATAAAATCTGTTGTGATGCCATAAGGAAGAAAACACTTCAAACCTCACCACCCTTATCATACCCAGACCCCAAAAGCACTTTCTTAACCAGCATGCCAAGAGATCCCTTGATTTTCCTGTCAGGACCACAGTTAACAATTAGCATTTACAAACCCACAATCTTTTATTTTAGAAAAGTAGAAACTAAGTCTGATAAAAATCCAATCTTCAATATCCTTCTTAATGCTTCCCTCTAATAGACTGGAAGAAAAAGAAGGTAGTTACCCTTTATAAAAGCCCTGTATCATTATTTATGATAAAGCCACAAACAAAGTGAGTATTTTAAAAATATAAAATATTTCTTACCATAAGCTAACTACAAGTCTTGATGCTGTTTTCCTTGAGCGTGTTCCATTGGAGCACATATGTGTAAGGCAATATTTCATTACTCCTGGTTTAGGAATGCTTTGCCTTAGCAACACTGTGTTTTATGGATTCATAGTGCTTCTAGTGCCTTGTGCTTAGGACAGAAAGGGTAATGTATGCTTCCCACTTGAACAGTTCCCTCCCAAAATCAGAATGCACAGGAACCTGAGGAGAAATGTGAGCATGGAAAAGACATTTGTCAGAAGTGCAACTGCTTTGTAAAGTCACTGTTCTGTCTTTCTAAAAAGTACCTTTCCCACTCAAACACTTCCCTATGGCTAAACCCAGGATCTAGTTCAGTCATTAGCAGTTTGAAACAACTATCCCAGCCCCCATTCTGGGGCTGCTTTCACAACACACACTTATTCTGAAGTTTCAGCATTAAGCTGAGTGTTTGGCAAAGATGTGAAAGGAGATCTGGACAGCTGTCTTGCATTAAAACTGACATTTTTAAATTGAGCTACTACTATCATCTCAGTTCTGTTAAAGTTTAATCACTCACAGCACTGATTTCATGCCATCCCCCTACTAAGATCCCGTTAATATTTTTTATTAATTGATTTTTTTAGAACAAAAACATTATGGATGCTTATATTTTGACTACAAACAGCTTTAGGCATTTATTCCACTCTTCACAAAGCAATAGGACAAGGCAAGAGAAGGTGTCAGAGGCAAGACAGAACAAGGACACACTTGCCAGATTACCATGGAAGGTCTGTAATGCCCAGATCAACTTTTTCTCCTTAATGACATGAAAGGAGAAGCTGTGGCTGCTTCATTCGTGGCAGTGTCCAAGGCCAGGCTGGACAAGAGTTGAAGCAACCTGGGATAGTGGAAGATAGCAGGGGGTGGAACTGGATGAGCTTTCACCATCCTGTGTTCTCTGAGTGCTGGTTTAAGTGTGAGCCTTGCTCAAGTCTTCACAGTAACACCTTTTAAGGATCCCAGAACAGGTAGTAGAAGGAACAACTTCCAGCCAGAGTGACTGGATCAAAATAAGAACCCCCCCAAGCTTTGCCAAGGAGGAGCTGTGACTCACAAATTATTCAAACCACAGAGAAATCCTTTTGATTTGATTAACTCCCATAAATCAAAAGACACATTTATTTTATATGTCAGGCACAAGCATTGCTCCCAAAGGAGCATTAACATTAAAGAAAGTCCAAAGAAAACGGAGACAAAAATGGAGAGTAACCGAAGGAAATAAAAAGAGTAGAGAGATGATATTTTTCCTTTTAAGACAATATGCTAGGGTACAGAATGATGTGCATCACCTGGTGTTTCTGTGAAAGCTTCCAAGCCAGATTCGGGCTGCATATGAACTGCACTGCAGGCCATAAAGGCAACATGGTGCCAGCATTACAAGGTTTGTGCTAAAAGGAGAGGATTTATTCTCTTTAAGAAAGAAGGGATAATAAAAATTAAGAACCATTTTAAGGCTGATGTTCAGTTTCCAGACTACAGGAGAGAGCTGAGAGGCTGCCTGGCAAAATCCTCTGCACCACCAGGCAGGACAGCTGTATGTGTTTGAATATTTCTAGGGCAACAGGTATTTAAGAAAAGAAACACGTTCTGTAGTCATTGTAAAATCAAAGATCATCACTCTTAAAAACACTCAGAAGAGTAAATAAGAAGCACTTTCCATCACATACAAGGGGAAAATTTCTGCTAATGCAAAACATTTTCCTATTCATGATCATTCAGGAATGCTTTGGCAAATAACTTGGACAACTACTCTTTATCCTTACCTGGAAGGCCTAAAAAAGCTTATAAACATATGATTTTCAGATTGGATACAAACCTGAAAACAATCTGAAGCTGCAAGCACATTTTCTAATTCTTTAACCAAAATTGCAGGAAGCCCTTAGCTATAAATGAATGAAACAAGTTAATGAATATAAATTATTAGGGTAGAATTCACATAATCTCTTTTAGAGATCTACCAGTTTAGGGCACTGAAGTCAGCAGTTCTGCTCAAAATAAACAAGAAGTGCCTGCTTTGGAACAGGCACTCAGCTCCATTACCTTGCTCACTTTCCTCTCTTCCAAAACACTGTGTTCTTTTATTTACAGTGTTTATTAGTGAGTGCAAGACACCTGTCATATACTGTGATCATTTATATAAGACACAAATCAGGCTAACTAAAGATTCTGTTAAAGTTTGAGGTCCAACTGCTAATCCTTCCTCAAGAAAATGAATATACCTGCACCAGTAAACAGTGGTTGCAAAACCAGCCAACTATTCCCAGAACTCCACATGGGAGGAAAACACAGCCCAAAGTCATCTATCTTGGAACAACCAAAGCAGGCTGTATAAAAATACAGAGTGTAACACAAAGCATATTTATTAAACAAGCTATTCAATTACTAAAAACACAAGTGTCAGCTGACAACAGTGACTCTCCTCAGCAGAGATTTATAATTTCATACAATTCAGGGTATTTGCGTGTAACCAGACACTATTTGATACAGATAATATTGTTTACATCAATTTCCAACTTGTTTTATTCCAGTGTAAATTGTTTATGACTACTTCCTACTGTGTTAGTAGAAGCACTACATGATGAGGACTACTTAGATGCCTCTAGAGTAGAAAGTAAAATCCATCTCTTTAAAAAAATGTAACCTTTCCCAACACAGTATTAAATCCTTCTAAGATTTCTAACACAGCAATATATTCAGAAAAATGTTACATCCCTCCTCTTATGTCAGTCCTTCAAAGTCAATTATCCACTACCATAAATTGACATTGTCATACAAAAACCCTCATGTATTATAAATTTGAACATGCCAGGAAACTTGATATTTTGCTTTTGCAGTACCAATTGTTCCTTGCACATGTTCATACACAAGTGTAACTAATCACCTAATGAGATCAGAGCTTCCTAATGTATTGCTTCTTAATGCATCGATGCTTCTAGTGAATTCAGCACTAAAAATTCTGTGTATTACTCTTCATTAGTAGAAGTTACTTAATAATTTCCTATGAGATTATATTAATTCCCATGCTACAAGGTCAATAAGCTCAACTGTTTTCAGTTGCTCAACATTTTCTTCCCAGGAGCTCTTAGCAAAACAAAGCAAAAGATTGAAAACAGGCTGCAGAAGATGTGGATTGCCAGTTCTGATCTTGTAATACCACCTACTAAATGGGAAATAAATAGGGACCACACAGAAAGGTTCAGGTCTGAGGCAACAGAAAGCCCCACACAGGGCACAGCTCTGTCCTTCTTGGCTTCTTTTAACAGATTAGGCCTTGTCTCACCTCTGTTGATATGATGTGATGGCCCCTTTGCCATAACCTTTAAAAACACATGTTCCCACAGGGACACGCTCCTGGGATGACTTTCCATTCCAGGAAGAGCAAGACCCCACCAAAATCTGTGAGGGCTTGGGCTGGGCTGGAGGCTCTGCAAGAACAAGACCTTCAGCAACTCGATGTGCTGAGCTCTACACTGCAGTCAGTGAATTTTCAGAGGCGTTCTGGCCCAGGATAAAAATAAATCCAGCAGCCACTACAGTCCCAATTCCAGTCAGCTCTGCCAAAGACCAGCACAGGTAAGAAGCGCCTTTGCAGATCACACAGAATTCACAGAGACTGCAGGTGGCTGCTGACAGCAGTGCTGGGCTGCCAGTTAAGACCTGGAAATTGGGATGCCAAGAACTTCTGTGCCTACACTGTAACTTTGCAGCACAGCCCAGCCTCAATGATAGTGCCTACAGCTGTTTCCTACCCACAGGCTCTACCAGGAACTAAATTACAACCTTCACAGTTCCTTGTTAGTTTTGACTATGCTCTCTCTTTTTTACTGTGCCCTCACTCACAGAAACATCAGCAATTCTTATCTAAAACACACAAGTCCTTCAAAGTTGTCAACTGAGGATTTTTAAATTTTGAACTTCAGGCCTTCTTTCAGACATCTGATAACAGAGCCAGACCTTCACCCAAGACCTGTGAAATTCTATTAACATTACACTTCCAACACAATCCTCAGGTCTAACTTCCCCAGCTTGGCTTCATTTGACTTCCCTAAAGCCTCTATTAAAAAAAAAATACACTTTTCTTTTTTTCTTTATACTTCATATGGACCATTATAAATTTTGGAGGGAAAGGAAAAAAGAACTCACCAAGAAAAACCCACCAAACACAAAGAAACCCAAGAATCTTTTACAGTAAGACAGTGAAAAGGCCATGTATACCTTTTTATAATCAGGTCCAGTCCCATTCACCTCAAGGCCACTGGCGATTTTTTCTACTCTATCCCAAGAATAATTTGACCAAATTTTGAAAATTTTAAATGTGTTCATTACGCCACACTCAACTAGCTAAACCCCTCTGAATTCATAAAATAATAGAGAAGCTTTTCTTATGCCTTGAGCTCAGAAGCAAAACTGAAAAACCTGACAAGTCTCATAAGTTGAATGCAGTTAATGGAGATGGTGAAATTCCAAAGATTTTAATTGATGAAAAGGATCCATCCAAGTTTAATTAAAGAATATAAATCAGCTTGAAGCCAACTCAAGACTTCTAGCTTGACATACATCCCCCACTTTGTATCACAACTGCATAAATAAAATGACAAAAAAAAATCACAAATCAACATTAAAAATAATTCCTTCCAAAGCATTCTTAAAACTGAAGAACAAAACATGCTGAAAATTCAATAAATTTTCACAGCCTTTGAAATAAGAAGTCTTACATGAAGGATGCTAAATTTAATCCCCTCATTATCTGCCTTGTAAGGAAATTCCTGCCACACCACAAAAGAAAATGAAGATCAAACCACACAATTTGACCAAGATCACAAAGTATAAACTTGTCCGTCTCCAAAACAGCTCTTGCAACAAAACAGGAACTGAGTGTTAATATGCTCCATGGCTAGAGCTGCATCAGCCTCTACAGCCCAATATGCTTCAAATCAAGAGCTTTGCCACAATTTTTCAAAGGACGGACTTTTGTGTCCTGCCACCGTGGACTTTTAAATTCACCAGGAGATTTTAGATCTCCTAAGAGCTTATGAGACTTTGGGATACAATCAGTAGTAGAAAACAACAGAAAAATATCAGGTATGAAATTGGAACTCTAATTTTTATCTTCAGATTAAATAGTCTCATATATGTTTTACTTAAAACTCTTAGTAGAACAAAGCTTCCAAAAATATGTGTCATGTTCTTTGTCTTGTGCTTAAAAAACACCCAAACTTTGTAGCAGCCAGTAACATTTTAATAACTGGTCATAACAACTTGGTGGGGCTTTTTTCATCTCACATTGTGTATGTCTTCTCTTAATTATTTAAAAAAAAAATAATTACTGGCTTTGATTTAGTGGTACAATGTAGCTATTCAACTATTTGTTGTACCATTAATCAAGGACTATGGAGTTTTAATTTCTCTCTTTCAACCTCTCCCTTGTATTCTGCATTCCCTGCATAAATACATGACTGCTTTAGTTTATTTCCACTATTGCCAACTCCTACAATATCACTCCGATCACGACTTCTGGCTCTTTTCTTTATACCCTGAATGTTAGAATTATGTATGATTTATCTTCTTAAACATATGCTTATCCTCAGTATTAGAGAAGAAACTTGAAAAGGTTGAACAAATCATCAGAGACAAAAAAGTAAACTTACTACTGCATTCTTTGGGAAAAAATGATGATAGTTCTAAGGCACTTTTAAAGAAGCATTTTTAAGAACCAGATTTTTCCTTGTGAACAGATTTTGAAATAAAGTAATTCTTTTATCAAGCCAAAAGCACAATTAAATGCTTTAGATAAATCAAAAACTTAAACCACTTCACAAAAAAAAATTGTCCATTTTTTGCATATATCACGTTAGTGATAAGTATCATATAGCATTAAAGGCAGATAACTATACCTTCTTTCTTTAATTCCTCTTCAAACCTAAGATAAATATTTTCTTGAGTAAAATGGTTTATGTTTCATGTCATACTTACCCTTCTCAAAAGATTTATGGTCTCTCTGTACACAACTTAGCAAAAAAAGATGTTGGAAAGTTACTGTGAATGCTGAACTTGAACACCACCACACCAACAGCACTGTATAGAACAAATCCTTTGCAGGAAGGAGACAGGACAAAGACATTGTGGGGGGAAAACAAGGAAGATGTTTATAGGAGCTTATTTATAGCACATGCTTCCCCTTGATTTTGCTAAGGTTAATTTTTTTACTGTTTCTTAACTTCATCCTCAGAGGACAAACCCTTTGCAGAACTGAATCACTGCAGCTGAACCCGCACTATGAACTAATAACCTCTGTCATAATTTTTGAAGTCCTATTCTCTTTTTTTTTTTTTTTTTTTTAATGGGAGTTGGTAACTGAAAGAATCCTGCCAATTATATCGAAGTGATCTGAACAAAAGGAGAAATTGCTTCACACCCTTATGACACAGCATCTACAGCAAGTGATGATGTGGCACAAAGCAGTTTTTTTAATTTTACTGGCAAATCAGAAGAAGGGCCAAGGCTGTTATTTTGTGTTGCCTTCCCACAAGGCTCCTTACCACAAAATATGGCTTAGACAGACCTTTTGTTCCTCCAGCTGGGGTAGGCTATGTCTCAGATGATTTTACCAGCACAAGAACTTGCTGCCCCCTACAACTTGAACTTCTCAGACTTCCAAAGAGTAAGTTTTCTTGGTAAGCAGGAATAAAATGAACTGATTGTGCTATTTTTCAGTGAAGAGTGATTCATGCATGCTATATAATATTTAGCTTTCAGTGAGTAAACTGCTTACAAATAGTTACTGAGCTCTGACTTCATTAAGGTGGTAGACAATCAAGCTTTTAAGATTTTTCTATTGTTTTTCAATGTTGTAATTATGTGTTTTATCATATTGTGTGCATCTGACCTGCATTTCCCATTATCAAGTTTCACCTGAAATGAGTGTTTTAAAGCTAGTTAAATTCTTAGAAATATTTCATGAACAGGTGTCAGTGTCTTAGTGCTTTGAGACACAACCTGTAAGCTTGGCAGGACAGGTGCTACTCTACCAATAAGATACTCAGCTACAGCCAAAGTATCAAAATGTCTCCCTAAAAGCAGCTCCTCTTATTTATCATTTGATCTGACATGATGGGAGTTCTCTCCACAATGGCAAGCAGATCGATCCCATAAAGGCCTTATTCCTCAAAGTGAGAAGACTTTCCTGAGTTGTCCCTCCTGGTTTCTAAGGAGCAGAGAGAACAAAATGTGGCACCCAGAACAAAAATTATTAATTGGAAGTTTTGTGACATGGAGTAGAAGTGCTGAGAGAAGGTGAAGCTCAAGTTCTGGACTGCAGCTGAAGAGGGAGGAACAAAAGGAAACAAAGAGCATGAAATAGGCAAGGGGGACAGATTGAGATCTGTTCCACAAGCCCAGAAGGGAGTTAGAAACAGATTTTAGATAGACACCAACAGGACTGATTAGAACATGTTCTGATATCCACTGCCTGAAATGTGAAACCCAATGAATTCCTCCTGAAGCACAGAATTGCTTCTCAACCCAGCACAGCACATTTATGCAGCGCTGCAGTGCAAGGCTGCTCTGTGGCTCTGCTAATTGCTTAATTAGCTCAGACATCTCACAATGCTGCAGGGATATGGAGTTCCTGGCTTTGCTAAGGACCTACCTGGAGTGGAGCTCCTTACTCCAGTCAAACCTGGTTTTAAGGTTTCCATCAGTTATGAAACTTGACTACATTCAAATGCAAAGACAGACATGCAGGTTAGGCAATGCCACATGGTGACACCCAGCCACTGGCACACACAGGCTGTGTCACACAGCATGATTACAAGGATGCATCAAATTCCAAGAGTTTGTTACTACTTTTCTCCTTAGAATTCTCTCTTCCCTGTTCAGTTCATAGAATATATCATGCATTAGGTAATCACCACTAGGAATTATCAGAAATGACCACTTGTCTCATCTCCTTTGTTACTGACAATACTCAGCAAACAAATATTGACAAAGACTCCCTTGGGTATGAAACATACATGAAAAAAAAAGAGAATAACTGCTTTTCTCTCTCTGCTTCAGGATTCTTGTACTATACTGAGCAAAGTCTCTTAAATTTTTCCATGACTCCTGTGGTTTGATCTGCAATGTAACATTTTGACTCATTGCTGCTTAAATCGAACAGCTTGACATGATTCATAACTCTCATTCTGCCAAGTAACAAGGTACATTTGACTGCATAAAGTACTCGAAAATGTTAGACTGGCTTTGAGCATCAGAAATTGGACATGCAAAATGATTTGCCTTTCACAGGATCAGGATTTCACCTCAGAAGGGTATTTGGAAGGTAAATTAGTTCACATCTATAAAGAACATATGATTATAGAAGCAGAAGACTACAAAGAAACCTGACCACTAAAGATTTCATACCATGTGCAGTGCACGATGGTTGACTTGCTCTGGGTTTAAATAAATGATGGGAACAGAAAAATCACATTATATCATCATTAACACAGTACTAAGTTGGCCATGTTTTGTGGAAAATTGAAAACACAAAATGCCACAGAACGTATAATTTGCAAAGCCACATAAACTTCTATTTTACATAATATACAATATTTCTGAGCAATCTATTTCAATGTTCTCTTTATAGAAACAATCCTGTTATGGTACCCTTCAGTACCAAGCACAGCACAGGTGGAAAGCTGTTCCTTGTCTGAAGTCAGACCAGAAAACTTCTGTTTACTTCAAGGACAGTAAATTTGTTTATGTTTTTTACATGGAAAGTACAGATCAAAACTTGAGTTTCCTAGTAGTGTCACAGAGTGCTGCCAAAAAAAGCCATTATTCTACTTACTTAATTATATATTGCTGCTTCTTAAAACTTTTGTGCTATTTACTTTATAACTATCTAAAACTTAATGTTTCTTCTCCTCAACAGGTCACAACATATAAATTTAAATATGAGGATTATGAGCTACCTATTGATCCTCCACCTCCTCTGGGCTGCTTTGGTCTTTTGTCAGTATGAAGACTATGATTTTGAGGATGAATATGGTGGGGAGCCAGATCAACCTCCATACTATTTTAACCCAAACACCCAAGTTGAAGTTCCTCGTTTTCCTTTTCCAGTTGAGTGTGCCAAAGAATGCTTTTGTCCACCAGCTTTTCCCTTATCCATGTACTGTGATCACCGGAAACTCAAGACAATACCAAACATCCCCAATCATGTCCAACAACTTTACCTGCAAAACAACAATATTGAAGCCGTGCCTGCAGGACCATTCACTAATGCTACCTTCATACGGGAAATTAACCTCAGCTACAACAACATTAAATTCCATATGATTGACCATGGTGTTTTTGCCAAACTTTCAAACTTAGTGCAACTTCATTTACAACATAATGAATTAGAAGAATTTCCATTTCCTCTGCCCAGCTCTCTAGAGAGACTCCTCCTTGGTTTCAATAAAATTTCCCGGTTACCTGGAAATGCATTGGAAGGATTGCCCAACATGACCATGCTTGACCTTTGCAATAACTTACTTGACGACTCAGTATTCAAAGAAAAACCCTTTTCAAACATGAAAAAATTAACGCAGCTCAACTTAGGCAACAACAAATTACAGACAATGCCTCCTGACCTGCCACCATCAATTCAGCATCTTTCTCTTGAAAATAACTCCATTTCTCATATTCCAGCAAACTATTTCAACAGACTTCCCCAAATCATTGCCCTAAGAATGTCCCACAATAACCTGCAGAACATTCCTCACAACACCTTTAATCTACCCAACCTTCTAGAACTTCATCTTGGACATAACAAATTAAAACAAGTGTTCTATATTCCAAGAAGTTTGCAGCATTTGTACATTGAAGACAATGAAATTGAAAGTAGGTTGATGGCTAAACTTCGTAAAAAGCAATAAACTCAGTGGATTTTGGCATTGGTTGTGGGAGGAGTGTGAGGACAAGATCATCCTGTATTCTTTGGGATGCAATATAAACACATCCTCAGTCATTTGGTGTGGGAACTGACTGTGGTCAAAGAGAAAAATTCTAGGCATCAGGCAGCAGAACCTGTGGGAATGCTTACTTTCCCACAATTTGAGACCAATTTGAAATTAGAGAGGATTTAATTTTTGAAGCTTTCCTCTTAATTCACAGCTCTTTGTAAAAGTTAATACCAGTTTTTCATGTAACAGTTAAAATCTTCTTTTAAATTGCTTCTGATTTGGCAACTGATAAAAACATACAGAGAAAAGGAATGATGAAAAAAATTCATTCACATAAAACAGTAATTACAAATTCCTTACAAACCTTATATTTTGCAAGCCCTCAAACTGGTACCATTGTCATTTACAAGACTGATTTAAAACATAGAGAGGGCTTATATTACTGTGCACCATAAAAACACTTTCCATTTTAAATTTCAAAACGTAAGTTTCACTTTTGCAATACATCTAAAACATAACCACTTTCTGCATTTTAATTCATATTTTTCACTCTCTTACAGACATCAACGTTACGGTGATGTGTCCAACTCTGGACCCACTGAACATCAAGCAGTTAACCTACATACGGGTGGACCAGAACAAGCTCACGAGCCCCATCAGCACCTACGCCTTCTTCTGCTTCCCTCTCATCAGAACCATTTATTATGGAGAGCAAAATGTCACTGGCAGCAGGCCATCTCAGCTCCGAACACCGGTGTTTCGGCGGTTTCTGACACCAGAGGAGTTCCAGGAAGCAGAAGACAATCATGAAACGCTCAATCAAGAAACTGAAGAAGATCATGAAGCAGAAGACAGCTATTTTCATCCTTACTATCACTGAAGTAATCATTGTTAATAAGTATATACGGAAACTTTTCATTAGTCTGGGTTATTCATATCTATCGTAGAACAAGCAGGCAGTTTGGGATATTCAAGATGCGTCTATAAAGTGGAGATAGGAGCTTAAAGTAGGTAAATGTCCTATTATTAGTGCAGTAAAAAACAACACTAGGAACAAAGAACACTCACCTGAGCATTAGATAAAGGCCTGACACATAACCTGGGTCGATGATGGGCTCACCTTTGGGTGTGCAGCTGAAGTGAAAGAAAATTGACCTCAAAAGCTTTTCTGTTCTGAAGTGATCCAATTGCAAAAGGACTAAAATACAAATCGGTGTCATAATTCAATAGGAACAAGTGATGAAGGCCAAAAATCCACCCAGCTCTACACCCTACTGCTGACAGTAGAAGCAGAGACGCACCAGAGAAAAAGATGAGAGATTGAGATTACCAGATACTTCCACAAGTACCTCCACATTTCCCAGAAATACAGATATTTCTTCTTCCAATTTCTAATTGGACTAGGACATCACAAATATGGAGCTTCAGACTTCCCCATTTTATGTTTCAAGTATCCTGACAAGCTGTATCATAATATTCACTTCTTTGGCTGTCCTTTAACTGTAACAATCTTTCAAAGGAGATTTCAGCTTATTACTAACAGAGGCAATAAACAATCTTTCACCAAGCTGCTGGATTCTAAGGAAAAGCATGTGCATTAACACAACTAAACCATTAACATTTATATTTTCCCTATGCTTCAGCCCACGTTATTTTAGAAGACACACAGAAATGTAATGTAATCTTGGCATTTAGAATTATTCATCAAGTAGAACAGGAACAAAGAAAAGCATTGCAGGTTTTTTTAACTACTAATTTAGACTATTCCTCTGCACAGCTAATACCAATGAGCTGTATTCTGCTTCAAAGTAGAATCAACATTGCCTTAAGTAACAGGAAGAAAGCTTTGAGCTATGTAAATTTTTGATAGATCTTATGCCTAGAAAAAGATCCAGATAACTATTGGAGAAGATAGCACTGTAGAGCACTTTACTGCCTTTTTTTATTCACTTCTTTATTTTTCAGCACTTTTTTCCCTGATAGAGCTTTTCTAGCTGTAATGAAAAAAATTCTGTTTTCAACAGCAAAATGAAATGTTTGCAAGCAATAGATCCATATATCATACTACCAACTCTGTATAATTTTATGTAGTCTTTTTAACTGTCCTACACTTAAAGTACAATGTAATGAGATTTCTATTAGAATTTGAGAAGTTAAGCAGGTTTCATTTTTTCTCTTAGAATTTCAATTATTTTTAGGCCCATCTTCATGTTTATGGTTTCTGATGTATCAACTGAAATATTAAGAAAATGAAAATACTTAATGACTTCTTTTTAAGAGAAGGAGATTTATTAGAAAGCTATGACTATAAACTATAAGAATATATATAGTCTTTAAGGACAACTAGTTGTAAGAATTTGTGGGTACCAAATCAATTCTATTAATTTGCGAATCTTCAGCCAACTAACTCAAGAAATCCGCTCCTCTCTCCTTCCCCTTTTTCTTATCTGCATTCTGACCACATTCAGTATTCATAGCAAACTATTTTATGGTCACCCCACAAATTCACAGCATTACAGAATTTGTCTGCTTTTAAAAAAAAATTATTAACCTTTATCACCCTCAAACACCTCTGGGTTTCTGAATAAGAAACACATGCATGTATTCATTGTTTCTTTTAAGTACTCAGTATCATTTATAGACAGTATATACAAGAATTTAGATACATCTATAGCTTTATTAATCTATACATGTAGTATATTAACCTTTGGGAGCCTTTCAACTATTTGAGATTTTAAGTGAATGGTGCACAAAATGCAAATCTAAAATAAGAAGCTTTTTTGAAAGGCTTGCTCAGCTTTAAAAATAAAAGAACACTATCCTGCTATAGTATGAATATTGTAACTTTTATTAAAACCTTTCTGCTTTTTAAAGACATTTATGAAACAAAGCTTAGCTTTAAAGTAGAAGTCAAAATATTGATGTTATATGCAGTTCTCAAAGTCAAACTGGAAATTATTGAAAACTTCAAAGCTGTCTTATTACACTTGACTCGTTCAGGTGGAACATGAAATTTGCATTACAAGCAGAACTATTATAACTCACTTTTTAAAAAATTAATATTATAATATCATCTGTAGCACATAGGACACTTATTCCAGAAAGGCTTTGACAGTGGACAGGAAACTAAAGACTTGGTAGCCTTAGAGAAATGAGAATTTATAATAAAGCACTGGATTAATGGATATCTAGCTGAGTGCAATTTGCTCTGGTAACACAGGCGTGGCTTTCTGTAAAAGTCATGATGTTTTTGCCTTGCAAATATCTTGGAGTTCTCTGAGGGAATCATGAAGGATGTGGAAAAGGGAGATCCTAGTCCAAACAGCCTACAAAAATTCCTAAAGGTTTTTAAGGAAATTAAGTTGCCACAGATTAAAAGACAACATCACAAACAAAAATCAAATAAAATATGAGAAACAGCCTAAGAATAAATGTTCTTATTGTGGAGGGGATCCCACTGGTGAGAATTTTGCCATGGGCCTGTGCTGGAATTTATTCTATTTAAAATGTTAGCAAGAGATAGACAAACTAGGCTGAGAAGTGAGATGCCAACAATGACTGCTAAATGTCACTGAAGAATGGCTGCAAAAGTCCTCAGGATGCTAAAACAGCCAATGGAGCTCATCACTGTTAAATGAGAAGTGATGTCCATGGAAATGATGATCTTAGTTCCACATTAAAACTAATGAAGGATGACCTCACCAACATCACTCAGGAGCGTTTCAGTAGCAATAGGTGTGTTCAGTGAAAACACTGGCTCAGCACCCAGCAGTCATAAAAAGGAAAATCAAATGTTGAGGGTAACTAGAGACAAATGGAAAACCAGAGACATCAGGACACTGCCATAAATCTGTGGCTCACCCAGACATTAAATGCAGTATTGATTTCCAAAGCCTCAGGTAGCTGGTGTGATTACATAGGGCATGATTGGAAAAGGATTACAGCAAGGTCACCAAAGATAAGAAATGGCTGCTATAACACCATAGAATGCACCAGGGCTCAGCAGCTCAGCAAAGAAATGGCTGAGGGGGGATACAGAAGATCTCCACGAAATTATGAGTTGCATTGACAGCAAGGGTCTGGGGATTGACTGCTCCAGTACAAGGGAAGGAGCCGTCAAATGATGCTCATGTGCCCCGTGTACCTGAGGACACAGTGGATGCAGCAGCAATGTTGAGAAAAGGGAACAGTAATTGTGCTCCTTGGAAGAGATCCATTAAAGGTTGCTAAACTAAACACAGTAGGTACAAAAGTGCTGAGCTGAAAATAGCTGGAGAATGGAAGAGCATTTGAAGACAGGCTAGAGACAAGGATCATATGTGGTTGTCCTATTCTCAGTCTTCCCAAAGCATCTGTTTATGGGCACTGCTGGACACAGGATTTTGTCTGCTAACCTTTATTATTAACTCCACACCCACTATCCTGAACCATGGTAACGTGCTGGGAACTGCTCCTCACTACTACTGCCTTGGTACAGTGTAAAACATACCTGCTTCATGTTTGCTCTTGTACTTTCAGATTAAACAGTGTTTTTAAAGGAGGAAATAGGTTCATAAACTAAGAACTAAACATGTTATTTATTTCATCAGTAACAGCAAAATCTAACAATCGAATAGCTTAATAAGTTTGTTTACAGCACAGTCAGAAAATCCAGAAACAATGCTTGATCTGGCTTTTAACTCTGCATCTCCATGAGCAATTCAGGTAAAGTGCCAGCCACAAGAAGTTACTGTAAAAATCAAAAGAAAGAGAAATAACAGTAGTTTAATCCAACTGTCTATATGTCTTCCTTTAGCCCAAAAAGTGGGAATATATCTTGCTTTTTCCTGATAAATACTTTTTACGCTTTGCTTCAGTATTCTGATCATAAAAGTTATGTGGATGAGGACAGAAGCTCCTTTATAGAAAACAGATGTTTTACAGTTCACATTTTCTAACTTAGTTTAACATATTCACATTCCACTTTTACAATACACATCCACTTCCTTTTTTGTTGCCCAACCTGATCATTGTGAGCTCTAAGCATAGGCATTTTCTACCTGAAAAGCAGGAAAGGGGAGCATACTGGATTTTTAACCAAAAAAATACACGTTGAAGAGATTTCACAATAATTTTCCAGTACTGCTGCAAGAGCATAAACTATTCAGTTATAAGCCAATTTGTGTATACACTATTGCAACTTATGGAATTCCACAAATAGGAACATTTTTAATGTTTTTTAACTATTTTGCCCAAATTTTATATTTCTACTAACCTAATTAATTTTAAAGGAAATAAATAAAAGCACAATCTTGTAACTCCTTGCATTAATTCATCATCTAAAGGGAAAAAAAAAATCAACCTTCCCCTATTCTAAAAGTACAACACAAGGAAAACAGATAAATGTAAAGATGAGCCATGGACACAGAGAGCAAAGCAGATGCTGTGAACAACACAAGGAACAGATGCCTGGAACACTGAAGTAAAATATGGATAAGGCAAATGATTCTTGGAGCCCTGACTCAAATGTCCCTGTGGACATAGTAACAGCTCTCAACAAATGATGGTATTGTCATAAGGAAGTAATGCCAATTCTGGAAGGAATTCTAAGAAATTGTAATAAATTGCAGTAGGTTGGCTTTTGTTTCAGGATATAACTGATGTCACATAGCAAAGTTCATGAGAACATGTGTTTGACAGAGGGGTCTGGATAAATAGAGCACTGTTACTCTGGTTATCATTTGTATTTGTTAACCATAGTTTGATTTCTGTTTAATATTGTGCATGATTTTTGCAATGTGCTTTATTCATTTATAACACAGTAACAGATAAAAGGAGTTTTTCTTTTCCAGAAATGCAAGAAATAAAGGTAATGTCTTCAGCCTTAAAAAATTCTGATTATATATCAGAAACATATGGAAGGATGTTCATACAATCACTAGGTCATTTTTCAGCTGTCTCCATTTTGCAGCTGGTGGCCCTAACAGTGACCTAAATTAATTTAATTCACTGAGCCTTGGAAATAGTTGCAACTTTTCATAAAAATCTGGAGCTGTTTATGCATAACTATTTCATTTCAGGTACTTCTTTAGTGATTCTGAATCTTGAAGAATGTTCTCCGTTTTCTCTCTAGGACATGATGACATTTATTTTACATTTCATACTACCTCTGAACCCTCCTCCATCCCTCAAGGATGCTGAGTTGGAATTGGCTTTGCTTTACATCACGACTCTTCTATAGCACCACTTTCAGTTCCCAAACCAGGAGATTGCTCCCTCCTCCCTCTGGGATACATTTAGTGCCCAGAGTAAATGCAACCCCATCATCATTACTGGCATTAAACTGCCTTAAAACTGCTTTTACACCCTCTATCAGGTCCTCAACAAACAGCAGAATGGAATGAAGAAGGCTGAGAAGTTTCATTTCACACATTTATGCAGCAGCAAAGAAATAAAAGTAGTTTTAGAAAGTAGAATTAATGCCATACAAACATGAAGCAGAAAAGACCTGTGTTTTAGAAAATAAAACTTGTGTAGAGAGCCATTCCAAGAAGTTATTTCTTCTAGGTAACAAAAAGAGAAAATAAAAATAGAACCATCGAGTTCAGTTCTAACATCACTTCATGCTTTTGCCCTCTTTAACAGTAAATCTCTCACTGCTTGCAGATTACTATGTACATGTTATCAGGCTGGTACAATAATTATCTTTTTCTCCATAAGCCCTTTTCTATTATAATAACTCCAATCCAGAACAGCTGGTCATCATTGTGAGGTGTTTAAATCACACTCCACACAAGAGTTATGCCAAGGAACCTCTGACATGTTACCTTGCAAATAAAGCAGAAATATCACACACAAAAGAAAGTGCCCAGGTCTATAAATGTCCAGGAACCTTTAAAAGCTTTCCTAATTTGTCATTATCTCATTCTGTCCCACACCAATATCTGGCCAAGAGTATTCTGACTCTGAGTATTCCGTATAAGTGATTCCCAGCACCCATCATAAGCACAGGTCAGCTGAACAATAATCCATAGTACTTTCTTCCAAGAACACTTATAAACAGTAAAACTCAGAAACGACAAAAGTTGCCAATATCATCCTTTAGAGACTATGATACAAGATGAAAGCCAAGGTCTTTAAGCAGCTGCAAAATACACTTTCTCTGTCTAAATATAGAACAAACCTGAATGATTAAAAAGAATCTTAGCTTTCGTTTATTTCACAAGGACTATCTTGACAGCAACTTTATGGGACTCTTCCTAGCACTACCTCATAGCCTTATTAACCCCTGCACCCCAGAGGTAAGGCTCTATGTTTTTTCCTCTCCATTTTCTTTTTCCAGTGTTCTGGCTCCTGTTGCACAACCACAAGTCTTCATATAGGCAGTGCCAGCCCCTGCCCCAATGTAATTCCTACAGACACCTTGGAGAAGTAATTTCCAACCTGCCTTGCACAGAGGAAAGTCTATCCCCCTCTGTATTGACATATAAACCAAATACTAGATTCTTTCCCAGATGCTGAAGATATAGTCAGCAACATGAATAGTTTGGATAGTTTCCCTCATTTCTGTCTTGCTCTCCTATGTTTTCCTACCTCTGCCATCCACACCCATCCAAGCTTTTCACTTTTTTTCTCCTAAAAGCTCTTTATTCTTCGTTGTCTAACACGAAGACAAACCCCGGGCAACAAATTTTACACCTACTCTGCGTGCAACCCTTTTCACCTAAAGCTAATTTTTTCTGACAGAAGAATCCAGAGACCAGACTCCAATCCCATTAATCTGGCTTGGGTTCTATCCACTACAAGAAAAGAAGTCCTGTGGTTCATTGGCACCTTCAGCTACACTTTATATTCTTAAAAAATTACAGAGAAATGACTACTGTTCAAATTTAAGCCATGATTCTATGGCAACAAAATTAGGAAAAACAACCTTTAAAAATGCCTAACAGGCCAAGTCAAAGTATTTTGTGGGCAAATCAGTCAGTGCAAATGAGATATCATGCGAAAATCAACAAACACACCAGAATACCTTATCAAGGCCCTCTTCAAAAACTGGAGCTCAACGAGTTACCAACACAGCAAGCTTAGGTTTCCAGAAAAGAAATCACCCTCCAAGTAAGTCAATCCTTTTAACCAGAGTGCAAGCAACAGACACTTATACATCCAATTTCCAAGCACTAACAGTGCCTAGAAAGCACTCCCTGCTTGCCATGGTATTTCCTGTGAGCTCCCCTACTGCCAATGCATATGAACCACATATTTCATCTCACATGATTTGGATATTGTGGTTATTTCTAGTCACTCTGAGCAGGAATAAAGCAGTTGAAGGAGGCAATACCCCCTTTCCTTGTTTGCAGCTATTCATACCATCCCATCCTTGTGCTGATCTGAGCATCTGGTCCATGTTCAGATAAAAACTGGTTTTAGCTGACTTTATTTGCTAATGTATTTTCTACTTTCATGACAACGCAGACAAATAATGGGACAAGGTTACTACTTTATTTGGCACTGTAAGTTAATCCTTGATGACATCACGCCAAATAAACTACTTAACATCTCCCTATTTGAACATATTTGTAAGGAAGTATTCATGATCTTCTGAGAGGTGCCTCTGTTGTAGTGAGTACACACATGACAACCTTTTCGTGATAAGCACTGTCTTGGGTTGTGGAACCTAGGATGTGTATTCTATTTTCATCTGCTGCAAGCAGTTGGGGAGCTGTTTTGTTTTATCTCTTGTTTACTCTGGAAGGAGTGGGGCGGGTGCCTTTTGATAATGGCCCAACTGTTAAAACCAGGTAGGGCATTGCTCTTATCTTTTTTCTGCTAATGGACCATTTAAACACCCCTAAAAGCACACATCCCGAAACTTACCCTCCCCAAGATAGTACATTCACATTCCATCATTCTATTGTGAGATGCTCCACCCAGTGGGGGGAGCCAACCATTCCTACCTGGATAAAACTGGGACTATGGAACAGGATATTTCTCTTGCTTCACCCGATTACTGGAGGAAGACAGGACCCTTCTCACCATCACCGGACTCCCTCTCACCACCTCTGGACCCTTTTGGCTTCAGGATCATCTCCACTCCAACAGAACCACATCTGCCACCCCAGGAGGACTTTTGGACTGCTACCAACGTCCTGACCAACAGGGCATCAGGTTGTACCTGACTCTGTCAGGGCTTTCCAAAATTGTTGTTTGTTTGTTTGCTGGTTTGGTGGGGTGGTTTTGTTTTTCTACCACATTTGTATTATTGATATTACTAGTAAAGAACTTCTATTCCTATTCCCAAATCTTTGCCTGAGAGCCTTGATTGCAAAATTATAATTTGGCGGGGGGTGAGGGGTTTGCATTCTCTATTCTAAGGGAAACCCCAGTTTCCCTGGCAGATACCTGTCTTTCCAAACCAAGACAAGCACACAACCAGAATCTTGTGACCCTGATGAACTTCTCACGTTTTGTGCAGAAGCTGTTCCTGAAGTTGTCTAAAAACTCAGAGCCTCTTCTCCTCTTGCAGATCAAAACAAACAAGTGTTTCCTTGAATGAAGACTTCCTACATTTTCAAGGCCCCATTTATCCAGTAGTTTTCCTTCATTTTTTAAAGTTGTCATACGTAAGGAAAATATAAAGCTATTCCTAGGAGATTCTATCTAGGATTACAAAATAAACTATCATAAGACTATAACAAATATATTTATTATTTTATATCTTGCTTTCAGCTTCAATACTTACTAGTTTGTGGTTTTTTTCCCTTAGAATACTTATCCTCTGATTACATTCAAGCACTGGAAACATTTGGATGCCCCAGAGACAGAGGAGATCCTAACGTGGATGTTTGGCAGAGTGGTGGCAGCTGGAAAGGGTAAGTACAAAGCAGAGCTGTGTCATTACTTCCCAGACATGCACGAAGGCAGGAGGGATGCTGAGATGTTACTGACACTGCAATTTAACCACTTCCAAACTCCTGGTGTCCTTATTGCTTCAGCAGAATAGCATCCAATGGGATTCAGGGCCCAATTTCTATTGTTACTGAGCCTCTTCCCTTCACATCTCCATTTTATCATCACAGAATTATCCTAGAGCAGGCTTCAAGCCCAAACTATCACATTGTTAAATTTGCATAGGAACTAAGCTACAAACATTTTTATAAAATCCAAACGAGTTCAGAAACTGATAGTATTATAAAGCCAGAAAGATTTTAGGCAGCAACTGGCTGTAGTCACTCTGCAGATTTCCTACAGACATTTGGCTGCTAAACAAGGCAGCTTTTAAAAGAAAACCAAAAGGTCCACAGTTTATCACCAGTGTTAGTCTAGGGAAAAAAAAAAGAAAAAAAGGTATGACAATAAAAGAAAAATGTAAATCTGGATATATTCCCACTAGATTTTATTGCTACATACTTTTTAAAGACTTGAGAAAGTTACTCTATAAACTTTCAAAGTTGGTCATCTGTCTCCCATTTGTGCTGACTGCCAAAATTTCATAATGAGGAAAAGGATGGGGGAGGAAGAAATGCATCACAAATCCAGAAAACTGCTGCTCACAGTTCAGATGGAAATTCCACACCTGGACAGCGTTCACTGAGTTATCTGTAGACCTGAAACAGAACTTTATTCAAAGCAAGTATTATTTGTGAATTCCATTTTTCAATAAACTGTCTAATAAGTCAATTAATGAGGTGTTTAGACATTGATTGTCTAAAAATCTCAACACAAACACAAGAAATTCCAAACAATATTTTTCCAGAACTCTTCAGAGTGAAAAGTTTCCATTTCATAGGTAAGTGAAACTTCTCTAAACATACACAACCTGTAATAAAACATTTTACTATTCACAAAATGTGACTAATACAACAGACGTGTGTTTTGGCTCTACCTCTGTCTCAGAAAGCAGCTGCTTTGTCTCTGGGCTGAAGCATTTCACAAAATGGATAACACATGCCTTATTAGAGACCTCCAGCTTGCACCATTAATATTTGATTTACAGAAAAAGCCTTAGCAAATATAAAGAGCAAATCACCACAAAGCAGAAAGCTGCCATTTTAACAAGGAACACCAAAAGTAGGATGAGCTACACAGGCTTAGCATTTGCAAATGTTATGCAAAGTACAACCCCCCTGCTCCAGGATATTACCTCTCACCCTGGGAGAGAATGCTGCCAAAGCGTTTTTACCCCATGGAAAGCACTCTTCAGACTGTCAAACTTTGAGAGAGTATTCATTTCAACAATTTGAATGTAATGCAGAACTTGAACCTAAAGTACATTGACAGAAGAGTAACTATAGATAAGGATATCTGTTTTTTCAGTGAAGAGCTTGGAATCTGCTAAAAAGGTAGGTAGACTTTTTTCCTAAAAGTAGATTAACTTAGAGCTTAAATAAAACTACAGTAAAGAGGAGAAAAATGCTGTGCAAAGATTTATTTTTTAAAATATTGCATGCTTATTTCTAATGTTTCAAAAAGCATGTTTGCAGCCTCTTCCCCTTTCCTGCCTGAAAAGTGCCCAACCTGTATAATATTCTGAAGGTATTAAGTTATCTTCTCTT
Organism: Phylloscopus whistleri; assembly: GCA_017589585.1. Classification (NCBI taxonomy): domain Eukaryota; kingdom Metazoa; phylum Chordata; class Aves; order Passeriformes; family Phylloscopidae; genus Phylloscopus; species Phylloscopus whistleri. The sequence goes on along the minus strand of JADMLD010000682.1, from coordinate 3,798,817 downwards.
GTTTAATCTCAAATGTAAAGTAAAGGATGAGAGCCTATTGTTATAGAGCATTTAGGTTTGAAAATCCTTATTTTGACAATAAAGGAAAATGCATTTGAACCTCACATATTTTAATTAGTTCATCTACATATATGCCAGATACTTAATATTAAAAAAAATTGTCTTTCTTTCAACAAAAATAACAAACTGGGAAACAAGCAAATGCAATTAAGAGAATATTTTCCTTATTAATCAGGAAAGTTTATTATTTCCCACTTTCTTCATATGTTAAGAACAAGTTTTATAAAGTTAGAGTCTAATTAAAGGATATCAAGAGTTAAAAGTTGTTCCATATTCCTTATGTGTTAGAAACTACTGCCAACAAGTCCTCTAGGCTTTAAATATTGTTTTGACGGATTGCATTTTCATTTCCAGTCCCAAAGAAAGTGTTCTCCAGAGTCCAGGCACGAGCAGATCTGCACCAGCTCACTGAAAGTTACATACATTGTTCTGGGCAAGAATGGAGACTTTGCAGGCTGCTTTTTTTTTGTTTGTGTTTGTACCTTTGGTCAAACCAGCACCACCTGTACAGCAAGAATCACTCCAGTTTTATGAGTATGATACAGATGTTTCCATGGGAAGCCTGGCACAACAAGATTATGAAATGCAATCCAAGGATATAAGAAAGGTATTTTATTTATATTTTCCTTTTAATATTTTTAACTATAATAAGCATGATGTGAAAAAGGTGTTATGTGTATGCATGTGAGTTTTATGGAAAAGTCCTAAAATAACAGGGAAACATACAATGGTTCAGACATAGGGAAAGCCACTCAAACTACAAAAATATTAACCTTGCTACAGTCTAAGTAAGCCACAGAAGGCAGGCTTGCACAAGTAAGGCTAAATCATCGTTTTAACTCTGCTGTTCTTATGTGCCCACAATCTTAAGAGTTTCAAGAACAAGATATATTAACTAGTAGTTCAACAGTTTGAACTACGTCGTATTTGCTCCCTGAGTTTGCTTAAAAACAAGGAAGGTGATTTTACTTTTTTTTAACTATGAAAGTAATAATTGGAACCCCCTTTTTATTGAACATAACCTGCCAGTATAAACCACAGTTCCTCTTTTGACTTGCCAAATGATCAAGTTTCTTGCCTCAGTTTTTCAGGGGTGGGTGGTTTGGGTTTTTACAGCTCAACAGTTCATCAATCCCAAAGTTCTGTAGAATGTCCAGTGCTGGAGTCACTTACACATTAACACTTTGAGAGTCTTCATAAAGAGAATATCCCCTACCTCTCAGTGCATTCACCAGCATCTCCAAACAGAATATTTTTGTTGGGTGCTCCACATTCCTGCCACTGAATTTCAATACAAAAGCAAAAGACACAAAGCCAGGGGAGAATTAAGTGCCACAACCTCAGCTGCCAGGGACAGTTACAAACTTCACACCCCCATTCAGACTTAATCAGTTCACACCAACAGAGAAGGAGATACAACACTGATCAGGGAGAAAAACCAGCAGCAATTGTCCCAAGAGTAATTTCCAAGGAAAATACCACAGATCCAAACCAAGCAGTAACAGCCCAGTAGGAAAAGCTCAAGGAGGTTTTCATTAATATTAACTGCACTTGTTATAATAACTTAGTCTGATAAGCAACAAAATTAAACAGCAAAAGATAGTAAGGAAAAAATTGCAGTCCAAATATAGAAAAATCACTTTTGTATACCTTTTTAATATTTCCCAATTCTACTTAAATTACAGCTTTCCACTGTTGACTAAAACAATCAGCTATGTATTTATAGCAAAAAAAGTCCAAGGTATTTGTAATTGTGACATCTGCCACAGTGATGAAATAACATGTTTTCATAAACCCATGAAAAAGGGACTATATAAATGACTCTTAAATAATCAGTGACTATCCACTCAGAAGTAAGTTTTTAAAAATACTAAACTTGTTAACTTTAACCAGCTAGGCACAGCATCAGATGATACTCATTAATAAACTGCTTGCAGAAGACTGCTGTTGCTTCAGTAAAGGAACAAGGAGTATACCTACATGGAAATGGTGCCAACAGATGTGCCACCGACAAATCAAAGTCCTCCTATAAGCTGGAGGACTTCCCAAGGCCAACAGTTCTGCTTAGGATAATTCTAGGAATGTAGTCGGTCATTATTTCCATCAGGTCAGTTCTCCATTGACATGTTTTCATTACAAAATAATAAATGAGTTCCTTATGTGCAACAACTACATGGACACAAGTGTCAGTGTTCCCAGTTTAAATCATGGGGTGCACAAACAGATCTTCTATTCATTTATTGCACCAATTTTACTCCCCAAATAGTCCAAGTGTTAACTGGAACTGAAATGCATGCCAAATGTTTCCTCAAGCATGCCCAGTCAGGAATCTACCTCGCATACAAATTTAACTCTTTACTGTATGCTTGAACACACAGTTAGAAAAATGACTTTTACTACAAACATCACAAGAAATTTATTACTACGATTATTTGAAACCACAGCCACACCAGTCTTGAATAAAACTTGAGTAATTTAAACCACAAAAATCTTAATTTCCACAAGAAAACAGAACCACTCAATTAGATGCTCTCTCACATGTGAACTAATTTAATTGAATATAAACTACCAGACCTTTGTGTTATAAGATGAATAAATTATTTTGCAGAAATTTGAAGATGGTTGGAGTATTTAGAGATGTAAAGTGTTAACGTGTCTGCGCAATAAAGTGCAAGAGACAGGTGGAACTTAAGTATGTGAGTAGGCCAATATTCCTCCAGTGCATTCCTTACATATGCAAGTAATGAACTTGTGGTTATAATCCAAACAATCTTCTGCACTGATACTCCATGGTTAGGAACTTTTATGGCTGATCAGCAAATACTTTTTAATTTCAGGAATTTAATGGTATTCTGCAAATTACCAGTTTTAATTTTTGTGGCATTTCCCACTGGCAGAGATTAGGAATACATTGCATTCTGCTAAGAAGTCCCATCAAAGACTACTTTGATGGCTCAAGTAGGAGACTCTGCTAGAAATCTTCACCTGGGACAGATAAGCTGTGCCAGCAAATGTTATTAAGAGCCAAACCAGCTGCAGCCATACTAGTCCACTTGTTCCATGAGCAGTCCATGCACTCAAAAGCCTCTACTGGCATTAATACCTCAAGGTCCACATCTTCATGTGCCTAATCAACCTATCTTTGTGAGCTGACTCCTGCAGAAAGCTTCTCTGAGATTTGCTGTTTGCTGGAGTGTAGCTGGTGAGCTGACACCCCCAGCTTCCCTCCACCCAGCACAGCCAAACTGCTGCCAGAATCCTACTGAGAACCTAAAACTGCCTAACTGAGAACCTAAAATTTCACTAGGGCAAACCAAGCTAGCCCAAACCAGAGCCAGAGCCTGCAGAGGCAGATGCAGGGAAGAGCCAAGGGACGGATGATTCATAGGCTAAAAAGGGGTCAAAATGACAGAGGCTGGCCAAAATATTTGTTTCTCAGGCTTTCTGTCAAGCCTGAGTGGTTTGTTCTGCAGAATAAAAAAATTCCCACATTAAAGTATACGCAAGCAACTAAATACCAAATAAAACACAGTAGCAGAAGGAGCTTGAAAGCTCTTACCTGCACACTGCACTTACAGATGAACCACCTGTGTGCCTGAAGGAAGGGACAGCGGGAGGATTAAAAAAGTTAAAAGGGGTTCATTTGTCAGCATTCCCAGTGGGCAAGCAGCTCTCCAACAGAGCACTTTGCTCCTGCCAGGGCCTGATCCTTAAGCATGTTTAAAGCAAAACATCCTCCACATCTCAAAATGTTCTTTCCTGCATGTGCTTTCAATAGCCAGGCACCAAAAAACATACTGGCTTGTTCTGTCCTACAAATATTCCCCACAAAATATCTAAATGAATGATGCAAGCCAAAAACAACTACCATGGCCAAACTGAAATCCTCTTAACTTTAATGCATGCAAATCACAGTATAAGCCACTGCATCTATACTGTACATACAGTAACAATAGGTAATTCTCTAAAATTCCTCCAGTAGCCAATGAAAACCTGACTACTGTTCTCTGCATCACAAGAAGCCCTTTCTGTTAGCAGGCCACACCTTAAAACAGACTTACATGCAGATCATGGAAACAAATTACTCAATTTCAGCCAATACCTGCAAGGAATGTGTTTATAAACTAAGTTGTCCTGCAATTGAAAAGATGCAATGACTATCTCCAGGATGAATTTTGAATAGCTTTAAATGCAAGGACATGTCAGTCATTTTACTGAGGTTATTTGGGTAAAGCAACAACAAAATACAAGAATCCTACTGAATTTTGCATTATATGCAAAATCTTGATCTTCAAAACTCTACTGTTTGTAAATACCCACCACTTACATACTCCTTCCCACCATATAGACTATATTTTCTATTTTGTGTCTACTGTCCTTTCCTGAAGAACTTGAGTTTTCTAAAGAGCACTGGCAGCACCTTCCCTTCTTGCCTTTCAAAGTGAATAGTTCGTGTGTAAAAGTGACAATACATCACATCAGTCATCCAACGTATAAGAGCATTTTAAAAACTAAGTGCTATGAAGAGGTATATCGTAGGAAGCTCACTTTAAAAAATGTCATTTCAGATCCTTGTAATGCTCTGTGGCTTTTTGTCTGCGATTTGTGTTTTAAAATAACAATTGTTCTCTCACAAAGGATGGAACAAACGTTTCTCTTGACACTTCCCTAATGCTGCAAAGCGATGATAGCCAACTCGATGTCCCACCAACAAAGGACACTAGTAAGTAAACTGAATGAGTACTGTGATGTCTAAGATATCCAAAAGAATATATTTTAATGTACAAATCTAATGTGCAAAGGATGAAAAGGCTTTAAACTAACAGAATTAATCTTTTCATTTATGAATATATTTCATATCCCCTGTGGAAAACCTTCTAACTTTGGATGGAGCAGGCTGAAAAATTTAAAGGATCCTCAGGTAAACTCGGAACACACAAAGCACAGCTTGTAAGCATCTCCAGACTTGCCCAGTCAGATTTGCCATTGAGGTGTACCCAAGTTAAATAAGTTAAGACAAGACAACGAAGAAAAACAAAATACATCCCCCAGTAAGTTTCAGTTTAACCAAGTGATGATGCAATATGACGTGCTTAAATTAATTCAACAGATTTATTTGAACGATTAGCTATTCTCAATTTACATCTGATGATCAGGGAGGCCAATGCTTCAAATACATCAGGAACATCCTTCACTTGCCAAAGCTTTCTACATGCTCTGGGTACATTGTCCAGATTTCTCCTAACAAGCCCCAGTGCTTTCTATACATGAAAAGGACAAAGTTTCCCTGCCAAACAGAACAGTGAGAAAATGAGACATTTATTTTATGTGTCTGTGATCTAAACTTCCAAAAATAACTGATGATTCAGCAAGACCAGTGGACTGTCAATCTCCACCAAAGTGCTAATTCAAGGTTAATATTGCCAAACAGCACCTGTCAACGAGCCCCCATCAAAAGCTGAGCAAGTCTCCAAGAACATCAGAGCTTCCAGACAGACAAGCATAAAAAACCATTGCCTTTTTAACTGTGACAACATTGTTTGACATTTTCCATTTCCTACACAAACATATGAAAACAAGCCACTAAATAAAAAAAATACCAATCCACCAAATGGCGCAAAACTCTGCAGCCTAAAAATGATGACACTCACAAAACTAAACCTCAAAATCTCCATTCTGTTCTCTGCAAATGCTGCTGTAAGAAAAAGAATTGCTGTTACATGTACTGGGTTGGCTTCCCAGGATAGACCAGCTGCTTTTGTAACTCCTCACTGGTTGTAGAAGGTCCTGTTTTACTGTGTAGTGACAACTACCCCATGTAATGATCCTGCTGTCTGCACTGCATTCACTCCAGGGTAGAAGCCAACCAAAACTCTCAAAATGTAGAAAACATGGCATAAGACACAGCAGTGGTGATGAAACTGGATTCAAAGCCACATTCATTATATGTAATTGAATATTGATGGCAGAAAAGATTAGAGCAATGTAGAAGTTACTAATACTTTACTACTGTCCGTGAGGAACAGGACAAGCCACAAATGTCTCAAGCAACATTACAAAAAGTTACTCTCTCTGCTTAGAACAACAGCTGTAAAAATCTCACTATAAAACTGATAGTCTACAGGACTCTGAGCAACCTGGTCTAGTGGAAGGTGTCCCTGTCTGTGGCAGGGCGTTGGAATGAGCCGACCTTTCATGTCCCTTCCAATCCAAACCATATATAATATAGAAACATAATTGCTAGAGACTTTATCAAGAGGTTTAGACAAAATAGTAGCTAGGAATAACACAGGATATTGTGTGACCTACCAGAAATGCTCCAGTGCACTTACAGTACCAAATGCATGCACTGCCAGGTGCTTCTCCTTGTGGGTTTGGTTCCAAAAGTGATATTTAACATGGTCACAAACTTGCAGTTGTCACATTCACCATACTCTTAGCCAACTAAAGATTTAAACTGAATTCAGGCCAATTAAAAGCATTTCACATGCTCAGGTAAGAACAGAGACTATACACAGGGAAATTATGCACAATAAAAAACAACAACAACAACAACACAACAAAAAAAAAAAAAAAAAAAAAAAAAAACCAAAAAAAAAAAAAACAAACAAACCCAAACCAGTTGAGAACATTAAATCTTCTCAGAACTTGACGCAAATAGAATTTTTTAAAAACCTAACAATGGGAAATCTTAAAAGACACTAGAAAAAGCTATTTTGAGTAACCAAGCTTGAGTTGAGTAAGTTGTAACTGCGTGCCCAACCCCTGGCTGGCAGACCTGCCCACGTGTTTGCTGTGCGTGTGCCTGAGCGGCTCCGTGTACTGCGAGGAGATCGACATTGAGGCCGTGCCGCCCCTGCCCAAGGAAACCGCGTATCTCTATGCTCGCTTCAACAAGATCAAAAGGATTGCGGCCTCAGACTTCGCTGACATCAGTAAGTGACACCATTTCCATCCCTGTTTTAGAACACGAAATGGAAAGGCAAATGGAAACGCACTTTCGACCCTGTAAACATCTTAATACTCCCAAACAATCAGACAAAGCAGATAGCTAAAAATAAAATTCAGCTCTGCATCCCAGCCAGTCGTAAATGACCAGGCATTCTTTTTCTTTCAAATGCTCCAGGGACAGCTCTGCCAGCTATCTCACTACAAAGCATGACAATCCTATGAACATCTGAAATCATGTTATCTTTAAGAGAAAAAGAAGAATCCAGAGTATTTCTCTTTTTTATTTTTTCAATTTAAAACCAGGAAAAAAAATATGTCAATTTTACTCATATTTTAATAGTATCTGCATTTGTAGATCACAATTTAGATGCAGCCAACAGTATAACATTTAGCATATACAGCCATACACATTTCACATGCCATGTAATTATAAAGTCAACACTTAAATTTTCATTTCTTTTGTGTAAAGCTACCTTGAGAAGAATTGATTTTAGTGGAAATAGGATCGAAGAAATAGAAGATGGAGCCTTTTCAAAGCTTCTGCTGTTGGAAGAACTTTCTCTTGCTGAAAACCGACTTGTAAAACTTCCTGTTCTACCTCCCAAACTAACAACATTTAATGCAAACCAAAACAGAATCAAAAGCAGAGGTATCAAAGCAAATGCTTTCAAGGTAAGGAAAAACCCAATAATTTAAGTAACCAAAGTAAACAAAATTAGTAACCAGACTATTCAATCTGCCACCAAATTATTTTTCTGTAATCTAAGAAACAAACTATGATGAAGCAGCTCTCCAGCTTTTGCTTTCCTTTTAAGCCACTCTGGAATATCAGTCATTTGTACACTCACTCACTCCCTCCATGTAAAAAAGAATTTTCTATAAAATCTCTCACCTGCTTGCTTTCTCTCTAATATGTAAAGAAAAATATATTCAAAAATTGATGGCTCAAGTACAGTTCTGAGGACTACAGGAATACTAATAAACTATATATATATATAGTACTTTATAGTGGTCTCAAGTTTTATAACCAACATGCTGACACTGAAATTTCCCAAACATAGAAGGTCTGTTACGTGCATTTCTTGATATAATAGAACTCAACATTCACAGCAAAAGATTGGCTTTTGTTACATCAGTTTACAGGCTATGTAATCAGAAAAAATTACTAATGAATTGTAACAGGTATGAGTTACTTAACCTCTACCAATACCAGCATCAGTAACCTCTTTTTCTGTTTAACAGAAGCTCACAAATTTGGCCTACCTCTACTTAGGACACAACGCACTGGAATCTGTTCCCCTGAACTTACCAGAGAGTCTGCGCATTCTTCACCTTCAGGTATTCCCAAAGGATTTCCTTAACATTCTCTTAGGAAACACCTCAGCAGTTACACAGTTCAAACCAAACTTGTTCTATTTTAAAACTGTTCCCACTAGAGTTTTCCACTGCACCTCTGAATAAAACAATTTACCATACCAATGTGTATGGCCACAACCATCCAAAAGCTCAGAAGCTGCTAATTCCCATGCAAGGATTTATTATTAGTTTCTGTACATCAGGGATAGGAAGTGGCAAAAAGAAGCTATAACCTTTCCTCAACAATGCATGTATGAATTTATTTACAAAAATGTTTTGGTTTGCAGTACAACAACATCACCACCATCACGGATGACACGTTCTGCAAGTCCAACAACACGCGCTACATCCGCACGCGGATGGACGAGATCAGGATGGAGGGCAACCCCATCGTCCTGGCCAAGCACGTCAACGCCTTCTCCTGCCTGAGGATGCTGCCCGTGGGAACCTACTACTAGCACTGCTCGTGTCACCCCACGTGCCAGGCCCAGGCATGGTAACAAGGATCACTTCTTCCTCTGTTTACAAGGTCATAGCCTCTCCCTTACTAATGCTCTTTGCCCTGCATACCCAGGACCTTCTGCTATGTTGCACCGTTCTCTGGAATAGCCTTTTCAAACCGGTCACTTCAGTAGTTACGGTATCCTTCATGCTTCCAGAATCTTTTCTGTTAATGAAAGTGTAAAAATATATACATGTGCACACACATCAACTCAACCTTTATTTCACCACGTAGTCTTTAGGTAAAATCACACAAAACTGCTTGTTCTCATTCTTTACCAGCATACAGAACGATCACCACGTTTTAGTTTCAGATAAATGCCAGATCTTTTTTTGAGCAAGCTAAAGAGGAGAAATACTTCTGAATTCCAATTCCACTCTTCTAATCTGGAGAGAAATCTTTTCAGTTGACCTTCAAAGGTGTATTAGATGAAGATGCATATGAGAGAAAGTTATGTTTAGAAACAGAACTTCTCAAAGCTTAAATTCATTAAAGTTTCCTTAAAAACTTGATTTGTGGTAAATGAGAATAACTCTTATTTAGGTTTAGTACACCAAGCAATATAGCAACTGGAACTCTGCAAAGATGTTTTAGATCTCCTTCTACTATTTTGCTTTGAAAATAACACGTTTTATTTTTACACAATGTATTTTTAAGTGAAATATATATGTTTTGCTGAGCTGTTCTCACAAGAGCTGTTTTTGCAACACCAGCTTCCCATTTTAAAAAAGGGTCTATGTACAGCATAATGGACACAAGTATCAGTTATTAACTAATGATGTAGACCAAGCCTTGGTCCCGCAGCTTCTCCTGGCATGAAATGTGACAATATAGTTAAGAGCAAAGCTGAATTCATGCGTTTACCTGTAAATAACTATGATTTCCTCTAGACGTCAGAGCAAAGAAAGAATTATCCTTCTACAACAATACTTCTAATCATTAGGGGAAAATCAAACCGGATTTTTAAATTAAAAATAAAAGCTGATCTGAAATCAGAGGTAACGTCAAGCATTTTACTCAACTACTTGAACCTATGCAGCATCTTAAGACCACAAATTGATATGTAGTGGCCTTGACACTCAGTGCCTCTAAAACTGGCCATCATTGATAAAGGGCACAATGTTTTTAATTCCACAGCTGTACATTTATGACATGGTTTCTCCCCTCAAACACCTATCACAGGTGTAAAGCTTCCAGACAAATGAATGCCAAAGGTGTGCTAGTTACTATTACCCCACCAACTTTGTACTAATTTTGAAGCTAGTATAGGATTCCTAATTTGTAGAAATAGTTAAGCATCAAATGCATGATGATGTATCACTACATCTAGAATACTAATTTTACAAGGTATTTTGTATTCATTTTATTTATCTTATTTAGCTTAGCCTTGATTTGTTAGTGCTTGTGCTTTGGGGAATTGATGCCAAATCAATTCTGAACACACATTTTTGCCCTGAACTAGTTACCCAACAAAAACAGCAATCCCCAATATTTTCCATTTTAAGTTATTTGGTGTACCAAGAAGGAAATTCCATTGTCTTAATTGAGAACAAAACCAAGTCTGGCAGCAATATTTGGTTTTCATTTTTCCACATAAATCATAAAACTTTGATGTTCCCAGGTTTTCAGCAAAACATAAAAAAACAACTTCAGTGCATGTAAAAATACATTCCAATGTCAAGCCAAATTTCTATCTGGAAAAATGAAACCCATCAATTATCTCACATCTCTTGTGATAAACACCTAAGATGGAAAAACAGTTTTAAGTCTAATAATGTTACATAAGCAGCAGCCTCTGATCTTATTCTCATCACAAATCATTGCTACTAAAACTCTTGTCAGTATTAATAGGATCAGTAAATATCACCAAATATATGTATACACAAATAAATGCATAATTTTGTACTAATACACATGTGAACATTCTAAGACCTACCCACTACCACATGATAAATTTTACATTAAATCGTTGTATATATTTTTGAAACGTACTAATTATCATCAGTAATGCTAATTAATGCTCTTAACACTTTGTGAGCAAACCAAAGTAGACAAGTGGTACCTTCTGAATGCCTCATGCAGGCATCAAGTTCTCTGATGTGTTTTACTTGACTTTCCCCATTCACAGCAAGTTAATCAAAAACATGAAGTGAGAAAGGCTTCAGGAGGGAGGATTTCCACCTCCTGTTTGTGTGACCAGTACCAATATCAAGCTGAATGTAAACTGTTCTGTTTTTTCCTATCACTCATTTCTCTTCTGTATTTCCAATAAAACTTGAATTTTTGTTCTTATCAGTATCAGCTTCAACACCCTGCTCTTCCAGCCTTGCCTGTTTCAGTTGTTCAGCAGACTAAGGATAGAAGATCATTTGCAGATGTAAATCCATTTTACAGACATATTTATGGTGACAATAGCAAGACCTGCCATACAGAATCCTTGGGGAACACTCCATTTGCTCCTTCAAAACCTATTTTGAATTGACCTTGAATTGCCATTAATCTCAAAACATTCCATATTACTCAAAGTACTCATCCATTTCTACATTATCCCTTTCTTCTCAAGTACCAAAACAGGAAAGAAAAAATAAACTCTTTTTAGTGTTTTTTACACTGTGCTCTGAGAAAAGCATCAGAAACCAATTTATTTCTACATAAAAGCAGTGGCATTTTTCTTTTAAAAATAAACAGATTAATAGAAAATAAACCCAAGACTTCCCCCACAACAGTTTTCTCTCCAAAACAGGGGAATCTAGAGAGCAGGTAGGGGAAAAATAAATACAAAGATCAGAGACTCATTTTTAATGTTGTGTAAGTGTGAATATTAACAGGATAGACTCTTGAGTTGGTTTAATGCATATATTAACATGTGTCTAATTGCTTTCCCACAAATTATTAAAACCATTAAATTACAAATGCACATTCTCCTTGGCAATCTAGTTATTTGAATTGTCAGATTTGATCTCTGAACCCTCTTATTAATTCTTTTACCTGAGAAAGTCTTCTGTTTCGAAATGAAATGATTAGCAATGCTAACAAAAATAAGAGGCTTAAAATACTCTTCCTAAGCTCACAGTCAGTCATATTTGGTAAATATTCCCCCAAACTGGTTTACCTTTCAACTTTATCCTGTCTTTGACCATGGAAATAAAACTACCTTTAGAAAGAACATCTGTAATACTGACAAACTTAGAGTGTCCTCATACATCTTTTAGCAATTACTAGATAGTTTCATTGTTTATACTCAACACCTGAACAAATACTTTTAAAAACTGCTTATATAACAACAATTTAAAAACTGTCTCCTAACTGAACTCTTCTCTATTTTTTTTCTTTTGTTATATTTTTAAATGAGAAACATTTACAACAGTTCACCAAATCACTGTCCCAGAAACCACAGTCACTGCTGATGTAAGGATCAGAAAGCATCAAATGAAGCTGGAAAAAACAACCACAAAGCCCTAAAGCTCTTGGTGTTCTACGTTTTCTATGGAGGGATTAAAGAAAAGCCCTTACACAAAACCCAGCAGGATTAGGCAATGCCAGTTTATTGCTCAGCTGAGGAATGGGGTTTTTTTTTAGCATTATCAGAAAATAAAACTCTTTTTTCTCTTCTGGTTGATTGGATAATATAAATTGATTAATCTGGCACAGAACTCAAAGGCCTAAAAGACTGAAAAAATAGGAAATTATGCAGTTCCCACTTGATACTACAGCTGAAAAGGAAGGATGGTGTCAAGTTTAATGACAGTAAATTCTTGGGGTATATAAAACTCAACCACAAACAATTAAGCAGCTGAACATCCTTCTCTTAACATAAAGGATCATGTAAGATGTTTTGTGTCTGTAAGACTGTAGTATTTTTACTCCAAGGATTAGCTGTTTATCTTAAAACCAGCACAAAGCCAAAACAAACAAGCCAGATACTGATAATTTAAAACTAAGCTCAAATACTATGTTCCAGTTAGGAGGGAGGAACAGTTTATTTCCCATACAAGTAAAGCTCTCCAGAACTGAAAGTGCTGTTGCCCAAGCACATGCTGACACATCTTCAAGAGAAACAGATCTAATCCTTCAAAACCAACATTTACATGCCAAAGACTACAAGTGTTATTTTCTTTTAATTTCTTCTTTTTCCTTTTTTTTTATCAAAATAAAATATAACACCAAAGCAAACTGTCTTACTCCTTCACAGAACGGCACAGTCTTATTTTCCTCCACCCATGAGGAACAGAACAACTGCTGCTCAATTTCCCCTTGAACACAGCAAATTTTTAGTTCATATTCTCTTCACCACCACATACAAAATTATGATCTCATATTCTGCTAAAGACAGCCAGTTTCACCTCCAATGCTCTGTCTTAATAAACTTCTTAAAGCAATAAATATTGTACAAATGAATAAAGGCTTGATAGACACTACCTTGAAATGCAGGAAGGTGCATCTACGATGTTCATACCACTCTGCATAGGTTGAAATGCTTCTGAAAAATGTTAGAAGAGCTCCACGTTCTTCAGTGCTATAAAACAAAAATATATTGTTTAACCTGATCCTAATCAGATGTATCAATTCTATAGCCTAAAATTCCCACTTTAAAAAAATCAATTAGTATTGTTTGAATAAGAAATAGAAATCACCAAAAATAAGAATGACAAAGCTGAAAAAAAAAGTTGTGGTGTAATGATTGAAAAAGAGGTTGAAGAACACATTCCTAAACCAGTGTTTTGAGTGTTAGTCTCACATGTAAAATGTGGGAACAAAGTAGCCACATGCAAAACCTTAGTTTGATTTTATTCTTGTTCAACTCGTTTTCTAAATAAATTCTAAGATGTTGCACAGTAAAACCTGAACCTGCAAAATGGTAAGATTTCCCAAATTGCATCACTAACCTTCAAATATTCCCAAAATCTTTGTCCTAACCAACTAAATCTACATGACGTGCTTCCTGCCTCTGCCCACGTGACATTCAGCTTTTCAAGGTGAACCTTGCAGCTTCAGTAGGAAAGGAGGCCTGATCACACAGAGCATCTAAACCAAAAGTTTTGTTAGACAGTTCAGCCTTGATGTGATCTTGTCTCCAAAGCAGAGGGGCTCCAGCCCTCTGAACACCTTCCTCCTCTGGACCTGCTCCAACAGATCCATGTTCTTTCTTATGCTGGGGGGAGAGTGGGAGGGAAAGATAGATACAAACATATTTTTCAAATTTCTAGTAAGGATCAGGATGGAGAAAGGAAAAGAGACAATATAAGGTGACAAACTGTCAGGCAGCCAATAACACATCCAAGGTTGTTGGGGAAAGGAGAAAAAAAAAAAAAAGCTCATAAAGGGTGTGCTGTTTTCACTAAACAAATAAATGCAGCCAGAATGCAAAGGATGCAAAACTCCACAAAAACCACAAGTCGGAATACCTGAAGTAAAATGATTATTTAACCATAAGGGTGAAAGGCTTCATTTCATTGTTGATATGAAGCCACAGACTATTAGTCATCATCAAAACACACCTGGCAAGCACTGCTTTGGAAGTACAAATATTTATTTTGGTTACTAATACAGGATTTTACAAGTTTACAAAACCTGACTGAGGAAGATACCTGACTGATATTTGGGAATATTTCAGGAAGTTCGAGTAATTAAATTCTAATGTAAATTTGACTTTTAACATCCTTTCTGTTTGAGATTAGCTATTCTTTCTGGATTTTTGGAACAGCTGAGAGCAGAGACTTGAGGCATTCACAGAGTGGCTGCAGGAGTGGACTACCAGTTCAGCCTTCCCAGGGAGAACTGTGCCTCCAATCCAGCTCTATTTAATATACAGGAACAGCAAACCCTAACATGTTACACAAAGAAACTGGAAAAAAAAATACATTAAGGTCATTCAGATATTGAAAACGTGAAAGAAAAGCCAAACAAGCTTTATCCTCGCCTGGAAAGAACAGCATCATTAAAGGAAGTTACCACAGTAGTCACAGCTGCCAACAAAACCAGGCCAAGATGAAGAAAATGCTGGCAGCACTGGGAAAAGTAAGTCCCTGGAAGGACACAGACACACTGATTTACAACAGCTCATTAGCTCTGGGCTGGGAGCTGTTTTTAACCACAACTCTGAACTGTACGTATCAAAATCTACACGTTCCACAGGAACTGTGGACCCTTGGTAACAAGTGCCCACCCCTCCATGCCTGGAGAACACATTCCACACAAACTGCACCAGGCTTTTTCAATCTCCACTCGTGGAACAGGGCAACACAGAGCTCTGTTACAAAACTACACACTTGAAATTCTTTTTGAAGAGCTTGGCAATTTTTATAAATAACCATGTTTATGCTATTTAAAATGCTATCACAAACATTGTGAACTTGTTTTAGCATTGTTTTTAGTTTATTCCATTTTTGCCTCAAAATTATTTTTAGGTGATGCAGCAGATGGAAAATTTTTAAGGCTAGATCATCAACAGAAAGAAAAATGTTGGGTAGAAGTTCAATGAACCAGTTTCAAATGTATAAGTTAGTCAACCAATATATCTGGAGATGTACTTTTCTCATATAGCACTGGCTAAATTCAAGACAGAAAACTGAACTCAGTGTTTAGAAAGGGGGAATCTGTTGGCAAGAACAGCTGTAGGTAAATCCATATTGGCAAAGGAGTAAGAGATGAACTGTGTGTAAGTAAGAGATGAACTGTGTGTAAGTAAGAGATGAACTGTGTGTAAGTAAGAGATGAACTGTGTGTAAGTAAGTATGAACTGTGCATAAGGACACCAGTTCAGTGAACTCTCACAGCATCGAATTTACCCATAAACAGTAATCCCTAATTAGCCCAAATTAGCCTAATTCCTCCAGCTGAAGTCAACTACAACAAATGTTAAAATTTATACCAAGAGAACATGGTATAAAATAACAAGGTAGTAAGAGAGTGGATGGTAAAACTCAAGTTTCTTTTTTATTTTGAAAGAATAGCATTACAAAAATCCACTTGGAGCAGAAAACACCTGCCTCCCATGCCAACATCCATGTTACAGAGAAGTCATCCAAAACCTGCTAAAAGGATATTCAGGCAGAGAATAACTGTCAGGTTAAAACCTTGGGCTCTTCATCCAAACACCCTTTTACTTTCACAAAGTATCAACAAAACACAGAAGTATACAAGAAATTTAACTGTTGTAAAAGTATCTAAGCCTCCTTTAATGTGTTCCTTTATCCATTTTAAGGGAAAAAAATCTGTTTTAACTCCCTGCAGAATGCAAGACTTTCTACATTAGCATAGAAAACCAAAGCACAACTCAAAGCTGGGGGTAGAATTCCTGCTTCTCTTCATTTGCAAGAGCCCTTGCCCATGCAGCATTTAATATAATGCATAGTTCCTAAATCCTGCACTCTGACTTATAGATTCTAACTAGTTAGTAAAAAGTAAGAACAATTTTCATGCTGCTTAAAAA
The DNA here is from genome assembly GCA_017589585.1 of Phylloscopus whistleri. NCBI lineage: Eukaryota > Metazoa > Chordata > Aves > Passeriformes > Phylloscopidae > Phylloscopus > Phylloscopus whistleri. Next base: position 3,782,516 of record JADMLD010000682.1, on the reverse strand, counting down.
TCTCTATTTGCCTAAGTAACCCATGCAAGGGTTAGCTCCCCCAACAATTAATAGGGTATCGAGTCAAAAATAGGAAAAAGGACTGACAAGAGTTTTTTTAGAAGTTGTGGTTCTCAACATTAGTAAAGTGTAACGTAAGTGATAACTGGTGCAAAGGGGACACAAGTGAAATCCAAAAAAAAAAGACAACTAAATATTGTGATTACATTTTCATACCTCTGTTATTGTCACAAAATATTTAAGAAATTATATTAAAACATACCCACTTTTACAAAATGTACAATTCTTATATAGAGATGTACCATTTATATCTTGCAACAGTACCTGCAGACTGCTGAGTTTTAAAAAGATATTGCTCAAGGGTTCTAGCAATCTCCTATTTTCTTCCAAAGCAGGAACTGAATGCCAAGTTTTTAACTCTGCTGCTCTTAAAGACCATTTTCTGATGCATATTATGAAAATAACAAAGCCAAAAAAATTAGAAAACTGAGGAGGGAAAAAAATCCCCAGCCAGGAGACAAAACAGAACAGAACTAGAAAATGGATTTGGCAAGACTGGGCCAAGGAAGCAAAAGAAGAAAACAAGCTGGTGAGGAGGCTGAAAATGAACAAAACAGCAGGAGACCAGATTCAGCTAGTCAGGAATGGAGGGAAAAGGAGGGAAGAGGTAGGAAGTTTAGGAGCAGACTAAAGAACAAAGGGTTAGCTGGGAAAAATCTGAAACTGAACATGAACAGCTTGGAAAAATGAGGAGCAGCCCAACAAGGGGATTGAGAAACAGGCCCTGAAGGGAAATCACAGACTCAGGCAGTGGAACAGGGGGGTGCTCTCAAAGAGGCACTGCCAGCATCAGCCCCACCCAGCCATGGACTCACTTGCCTGGCATTGGCAGCACACACTGTGGCCAGGACAAGGCACACAGGAAAAATCAAATTTGAAGGTGTTGTGGGGGAACAAGGTTGAGTTGTTTGAAAAAACAGTACTTTTCAATCTACTGACCCCATTGATCCTATTGGCCATGTGGCTGCAAGGGTATCTACAGACACAAGGCCAACAGGTGCAAATGCAAAGGGAGGCTCAGGAGAAAGCACCACTTGCTTTGTGGGCATCTTCTACCATTCATGAAAACTTGTGTTTATTTACGAATGCTGGCACAAGGTGAAAAAGGAGAAGAGACAGGGACAAGACAGCAATGCTCCAGCCAGGATGAAATAAAGTCTGCCACTACTTCAACACATTCCTTTCCAGTGTGAGTATTAAGTTCCAATACACTTCTGCTGTCATAAAATACTCATGAATAAAACAGGGCAATTTCCTCTTCTAAATCCCACTTCTTGAGAGCAGTCAACTGTTCTTCCCAGTTACACCACAAGCTTCAGTAAATTTATCTGGATATCTCAAAGCCTTTAAATAAAAAAACCAGTTTTCAGTAGAGACTACTGAAGCCTGAGGTAACTCAATAGACCTCTCTCTTCACCCATCTGTTGGCCCTTGCTATCCTTCCCCAAGACCAAAAAATATAGAAAACAAAAGAAACAAATTTAAAAAAATAATTAAATCAACTACAGGATTGTTCTCAGAACAGCTTGCTAGCAGAATTCCGTGGAACACTGCAGACAAATAATTTGATCATTTACTCATCGTGTTACCACAAGAAGTTGGCATATTCCAGAAAATAATAAAAACCAGCATTCATTCATATATTTAAGTTTTAGTATGTTAATTTTCTTAAGCCATTGCACAAATACACTGTTCTATGCTTTTAAATTATATTTTTTTAAGATATCAGTGAAATAAATCCTGATGCCAATAAGGGAAATGGAATTGAGATGAGAATCAGAAACAGGCAAATACTGGACAGGGGTTCTGGATGTGCACTTTAGGCATTACCCACACTGCAGCTCACAAACACATCTGAGGAACAATTATATTAATTAAAATGCAATAGTTGAGATTACCATGTTACCTTTCTCTTCAAACAGCTAAAACACACTATAATCCAAAACCTGGCTCTGTTTAACTTGTATTTGTAACAGTCCTTCCAGATCTTAAAAATCACACACCTTTCATCTTCTCTCCAGGATACAGATAAGGGCTGGGAAGTGTTTAGGTTGGGCTAAGGACATATCACATGAAGACAATGGCTGCCAGCAATTCACATGAAAACTCAGTACTGCATTCAGTATCACAAGAACTTGCCTTGAGCAAAAAATTCCACCTTACCTTGACACAAACTTGCTCACATTTGGATCTTCTCTGGATTCCATTATAATGCTGAGATCACTAACAACAGCAGATACTTTCTCATTGTTCTAGATTGGAGAAGTAATATAAATAAAATAAAATACTTTAGAAAATATTTTAAATATTTAAATATAAAATATTTTAGAAAATTCCCTGGCAAGGAGAAAAATGTGCTTATTTGCACATAAAAAATAGAAAAAAGTAGATATAAATGCTGCTAAGTATTATAATACTTGAAGAAGCATTTTTCAAACTACAGTTTGTGTGTGTGAACAGTTTCTTTCATTTCAAGAGCAGCACTATTATCCACACAAGGCTTTTGGAATAATACCTGAGTTTGTCAGCACAGAGAATATATACGTATGGAGGAAGGTTCATTATTTCCTTTCACATCAATCCCACTTCTTTAAGACTCTTCTCATTTTCCAACACAACCTTTAGCTGCCACATATATCAGAAAATTCACATATAAGATTTTATCTGTTAGTTTTGGGCTGTTTTTTTAATTTTAAACCCTATAGTTTTGTCTCAAAATATTGTCCTTGTTTACAATCACTGTTACTCAGAAATATGTGCAGGATAATAAAATTATTCTGAATTAATTAATAAGCTATCAAATAATGAGAAAACGTGGTCAGAGTAGAAATGAAGCCGCAAAAGGAATTAATTCTCTTTTCTATGCATTCTTTAACACAAAGTAATGAGTTAGATAACAGTGAATGAAAAAGCTTAAAATCATGGTTTGTAGACCAGAGGAAATGCCTCACTTTAAACTTCTTATACCAAGGTACTACAAGCAAATGGGAATGGCAAGAGAGGACTGCACACCCATCCCAGCAGTCCCTCTACTGCTTGGCACTCCCAACACTGCCATCACTAAAATGGGAAAAGCAAAGCAAGGCACTACAGAGATTTGTGGATGTACTAAATAACATCAGGAAAAGTAATTTTAGGTTTAGAGCACAAGGTTCAGCAGGGGGATGGAGTTGTGGAGAAGCTGCCAGCAGTCAGAAGCTAACATGCCACCCTCTGAAGGGACTGGTTTGCCAATGGGGGGGTTAACCAACATGCCAAAATGCCATTGTGGGGACAGATAAAAAAAATTAAAAGGAAAGCTCTGGGCAAGAAAGAAACTCTTTTTAAATGATTGCTTTCCCAAAAGGCTTAGATTTGTTTTGGCTGATTTTCAAGCTCATGTTCTCTCCTAATACCTAATATACTATGGAGCTGAGTTAACTCTACTGTGACTTCACTACAAGAATAGCTACAGTTAACAGTGTGAAAAAACTATCCCTGATCTTCTGCTGCATACCAACAGACCTGTTCCCTGCTGGGCACTTCCCAAAAACAGCTGTCACCTTTTACTCCCCATGACAGGTGAGACTGGTTACAATTGCACTACTTTGTCCATGCTAATGGCAGCACAGGTTATTTTGGATATGATGGACTTCTAGCAAACAAAAAAACCACGCAAAAATTAGCTCCAAATTACTTTTACAGCTGAAGTGAAGGGTTTAAAGTACACATACACCTGGTATTCCCCAGCTCATCAGCATTCAAAGTAGCCCAAATTTTAGGCAGCCAAGTGCTGCCACTCAGCGGTGCAATGGCTTTAAGCACCAACACCATTGGCAGTAAATTCAACACCAGTAACCCCTCTGAGCCCCACTGACACCAAAAGATGTCATCATGCTGCAGGAGATGCAGCTGAGAGAGAAACATTCTAAGTGCAGTTTTATACAAGCAAGAGGCATCATGAAGACCACAAGTTTCAAGTCACAAAAGGACTTCAGAGGTTGCTTATTCAGCTGAACTCGGAGTTTCAAAGGATAAAATCCATGTGTAGCTACCTAAATATTCAATTCCCAAATTCCTAATATGGCTTTTCTAAAGAATAGGGAGGACATCTTTACTCTTCACTCTCAGTCCCATCCCATTAAATTTAAAAAAAAAAAACCAAACAACTAAACAACAACTTTAAAGCAGAGCTGAAAAATCAAGTTTTCCTAATGTTAGAAATACCATTACAAAGTACAGCGAAAAATACTATTGCAAATTGGGATAGAAACTGTTTTCCTCTGCTTAACATCTTGACTTTTGTGCTAAGGATAGAGTCTTACAAAAGAGCTCCCTCTCAGAAAATCTGCAATTGTTGGTGTAACTTGTGGCAGTGCTGCACTGACTGCTCACATTAACCAAGCACACACAAATATAACCAAAGGGAAAAAAATAAAAAAAATCCCAAACTAACAAAGAGAGCTGCTGAAGTTTGTGGTGTTTTAGCTTTTCTTCATTTCTTCCAGAGAGGTAACATTAGGCATCTTCCAATTTCCAGAATAAGATATGTGACTATAGAATGTGTTGTGTGGGGTGAAAGCTGGGTCAGGATGAGGCCCCAGCAGGCAGCTGGCAGAGCTGAAGGTCACCAAGTGCTCCCAGGGCTTTACCTCAGTGTTCATCTGAGGGAGCATCCTGCAGGGAGCACCTTTTGGGAAGCAAAGGTGACAGAGACTTGGCAGTACTGGGTTAACAGCTGGACTTGATCTTGAAGGTCTTTTCCAACCTAAACAATTCTATGGTAACCATTTTGTGGCTGAATACTAAGCCTGACCTTCAGAACTATCTTGCTTGGATGCACACAGAATGCCAAAGTTGGGTCCAGATGTTAAAGAGCCAAAAGAACCCACTGAATTAACCCCTTGGATTAAACAGCTGAAGGTTTCAGCTGGGAAAAGAAGCACTGACATTTGTCCATTTGAAGTTCTGTTTGGTAGTTTTGTTTTTTTTAAATATACATTGACTCTTACCTGCATTTCAAGAAGCTGGAATTCCAGTTGAAAAGACAAGGAGTGACACTTCCCTGATAATCTGTGCTTCTGCACTGTCCCGTTTTTAGCTGTTATAAAATCAAGTTAGCAAAATAATAATTACATTTCTATTCAATGACTACTGCATTCCTTCCCTTAGTCATATTTAAAGTACCAACTGTTACCATTCCTCACCTAAAGAAGTTTAACAGGTTAAAAAACTCCAACAACCAACTCCACTTTCCCCCCTATGCAAAGGACAACAGTAGTCTGTCATTTTCCCATCAAGGAAAGGGCAATATTTACTCAGAAACTATTTTGTGAATGAACCAAATCTTATTGTATTTCAAAGTAATTGTCCTTCTGCTAACAGTGACTTAGAACAGAGGTTTGCAGATGAACTGCAACCAGTATGCTCAGCAAAGGACACAAAGCTGCTTACTTTTTTCCACCGTTTTCTTGGAATGACTTGTGAAATGAAACCCAGTAAATGCTGTTAAAAATGAGACATCTCTTTCTAGACTTTCAAGCTCAGCTTTCAGGTTTGATAGAGATTCATGTCCCTTATTTTCTCCTGGAGTTTCTCCTTCAAGTGATTTTCTAGAAGAAAAAAAGAAAATCAAAAGGGCAAAATACCCAAACATAACGTGTCAATACAGGAATATCATTAAATAAAAGGCACTGGAAATGGGATCTGATGGTTTTCAAACCCAAATCAGTTTCCAAGGAGTCAAATTTCAGCTGGATCACATTGCTAAAAACAGTAAACTATTCTAACTTACATAAACTCTTTCCATTCACTACCAGGTAGACACAGCTTTTATTCCAAGCCTGGAGGTGCAAGTGTCCATTTTGAGAAATGTGCAAAAACATGCAGGAAAAGGAAGCCAAGATGCTTTTACTCACTTAAGTAACTTATTTTATCCACCGAGCTTACATTTACTAACATAAGGAAAGTCCTGATAGAGTGGCAAAAGCTTATTCTGAAACAATTTTGAGAAAGAAATTCTAATAATCTAACAAAAGAAGAAAAGGCATACAATGCCTGCAGTATCTCCTCATTAGAAAAGAAGGTGGATTCTTCATACTCTTCTGTCAACAGCCTAATTTCTTCTTCCAGTGCCTGGATTTCACCTTCATAATCTTGAGAAGTGCTCTCATCCATTTCTCAGAATCACTGTTACTGCATAAAACAAAAAAAGAATTTTTCTCAGGAACAAATAAGGAACCAATTTTTTAAAAACACAAATATAACACGAGGCAATTGTTTTAAGATAGAGAGCACTGCACAGCCTCCAGAGACAGAAGTTAAATCAGGGACCTAAAAGAGTCAAAGGCTTTAAGAACCTCTTTAATTAGTCTTATTTGGTCCAGGAGTGCATCCAGCTGTTTTACATTTGCTGTAACAGAACAACAAGCTGCTCCACAGGTAAAAACCAACTGCAATCAGATACAAAACTGGAACCCAGCTCTGACCAATTGACCTAATGACCCACCTGGGCAGAAGAGACACAGCTGCTCCTGACACATCTGCCTTCAGAGTAAACAGCAGTGAAGAGACACAAATTGCAAAGACATTTTACCAGTAATTTGAAAAGTAAACCTCAGTTTTCAGGAAAAATAATAATCTGACATTCAGCCTAGCTACAACACATTCAGGAGTCTATAGAAGATATTATGCAGCTCAAAATTATTGTGCTAATATTTTTGACCGGGAAAAACCCAACATTTAGTTTTGTGTGTTTTTAAACCACCCCTACTCTATGTGCAAGTTCTACTCTAACATTGTTCTGTAAAAGGGGATGAGGGGAAAATAGGGGTTTATTCGTTTATTTCATAGGAGACTGCCTTTACAACACACATAAGAAAACAACATTGAAAGCATGCTTTGACTTAAAAACTTGCTTAGTGAATAAAGGAAGTGTATGCAATTAAATAATCATCCAGTCATCACCAGATTTTTTTGAACTGGATACAGTGAAGAAAGTCATGGTCACAATAAAGAGGATGGTGTGAAAAAGAAAAACACGACAACAGCCAGAACGTTACCCCAGGTCAGCTGATCCCTCTTTTAACAGCAGTAACAGAAGACTAAACTACTTACAGATACTTAAACTCGAGGATTTCATTAGGCTGCAGAACACTCAAATACTAATTATGACTTCAAATATTTTATATCTAGAAAAAACCCAAACCCCTACTCTTTAATCAAGTAAAACAAAACTTTTACAAACACTTCTCAAGACGCTTATATATCCTACGTGTATATATTTATAAATATTTGTGCATTAACAGCACAACTTTCACGTTTCTACGTACCTGTCTGTTTACACCCGCAAGTTTTTGACTTTATGCTGCTACAAGAGGAGCTGGGAAGCGATTTGGAGCGTTTGTGAGAACCGAACTGGTGCGTTCCGTGCCCGCTGCTTCCCTGCGGACCTTCAGACCTCGCAGGGCGATGCTGAGATCGCGACTCGTCCGAGGAGCCGGTGCTGACCCACGCCGAGGCTCGCAGGTGACAGAGATGCCCCAGGGACGTCCAAGCAGCGCAAACGGGAGCCCTGGAAGCCGCCACAGCCGCGGACACCTGGCCCTGAGGAGGGAGCCGGTGCTGAGGGGAGCGCAGTGAGCGGCCGGGGCCGGCGCTGAACGGAAGGGCAGGGAGCGCTCAGACCCGGCGCTGAGGGGAAGGGCAGGGAGCGCTCAGACCCAGCGCTGAGGGGAAGGGCAGGGAGCGCTCAGACCCGGCGCTGAGGGGAAAGGAGCGCTCAGACCCGGCGCTGAGGGGAAGGGCAGGGAGCGCTCAGACCCGGCGCTGAGGGGAAGGGCAGGGAGCGCTCAGACCCGGCGCTGAGGGGAAGGGCAGGGAGCGCTCAGACCCGGCGCTGAGGGGAAGGGCAGGGAGCGCTCAGACCCGGCGCTGAGGGGAAGGGCAGGGAGCGCTCAGACCCGGCGCTGAGGGGAAGGACAGTGAGCGCTCAGACCCGGCGCTGAGGGGAAGGGCAGGGAGCGCTCAGACCCGGCGCTGAGGGGAAAGGAGCGCTCAGACCCGGCGCTGAGGGGAAAGGCAGGGAGCGCTCAGACCCGGCGCTGAAGGGAAAGGAGCGCTCAGACCCGGCGCGCGCGCCCCGCGCTTTTCGAACCGCGCGCCAACCACAAGCCTGGGCGCTACCACAGCTGCTACCCGAGCGGGGAGCGCCGGCCGTGCCTTCCGTCCCCTCCCGACCAAACAACAGAGCCTCTGGCGGATAATTCCCGAGCTCTTTGTTATAAATGAAAGGTTAAAGCCTTGCTTTGTCGGCTGTCCCCTTGTTTACGTTAATTTCTGCTCACGACTTCCGGAGAACACCCCTGCTTTTCTTCCTGGTTAGCCACGTTCAAAGCGTCCGCTGTCACAAGACCCAGCCCTTGTGTTCCCACCACACTTGACCGGCCGGAAACAGAGAGCAGCAGAGGCGAGCAGCCCATCAAGCGGCACCGGGAGGCGGAACGCTTTTTACGGAGTGAGGGCTGGGTAGAGTTGCGAGGGGGAAGGTAATGTGGTGGCGCTGCGAGGCTCGCACATGGCGGCGGTGAGGCCGGGCCGGGGGCACCCCTGAGGGTGGCGGGGCTGGCGGTCCCTCAGGCCGGGGGTCCCTCGGCATCTCCCGGGGAGGGGAGGGTTGGGCTGTGGGCGGCTCGCGTTCCCTCCATACGGAGCCCTTGGGCTATATTGTAAAGAACCATTCGCGCTTGTTCTCGCGCACACAGTTAAATGGTTCAGGGCTTTAAGAAAACCCCAACACCTGAGCCTTGGTTTCCTGCAGCAGCGCGGGGTTTGCTGTCGCTGCGCTGGAACAGAGCGTGTACTGACTGCAACTCAAAAGAGTGCTCTGTTCCTAAGGTTCTTCGTGGTTTTTTAATGCGCTAATTTGTTCCTGATTCGTTATTCTAATCACATTTATTTCCTTGAGTGTCATTGAGCTGTTCTGTCTCCTTGCAGAGGAACAGAGTGTGTGTTCTGCATGTGCTACCTTGACTTGGCAGCATGGAGAAGGAACAGGCTTTCAGGCGTTTGTATGTCGGAGGGCTTGGCCATACAGTTTCCAGGGCTGAGCTGGAAGAAAGATTTGGCAAGTTTGGGCGTGTTTTGGAAGCAGAGATTATTACCAGAAAAGATGATCAGGGTAACAATTTTTTTTTCATCTTTTAAAAGTTGCTTGCTTTTCTGTTTGGAGTGTGAAATGGAATTTTTGCTTTAGAGACACTTCAGTTTTAAAGGAAATTATAAAATTACATAGAAATTAACTTAATTTTTGTCATTGATCAGGGAATCCTACGAAGACTTTTGCTTACATCAGTGTTGACATTTCTGATGCAGATCTGAGAAAGTGTAAGTACTGGGGTTTTTTGCTTGGTTATGTTTTTGAGCCAAGGTCCATTGCTGATAACTCATCTCCTGTTGTCACATCCACTCGTGATCACAGCAGAGCCTCTTTCATTCTCTTGTCAAGTTGATTTTATTTTCCTTAAGCTGCAGCTTTATGGAAGCTGCTTTGCTGAAGTTTTCAGAAGTTGCTGTGAGCAGATTGAAAAGGTTCCCTGTGACTGAAGCAGGTGATTTGTGAGTTTCAAGAGACTCATAGAAGGGTCTGGCTTGGAAGGGACCTTAATGATCATCTCACTGCACCCCTCTGCCATGGCAGGGGCTCCTTCCACCATCCCAGGCTGCTCCAAGCCTTGTTCAGCCTGGCCTGGGACACTTCCAGGGATGGGGCAGCCACAGCTGCTCTGGGCACCTTGTTTGTTTGTTTGTTTGTTCTAAGCCTTTTATGAAAAGGAAACGTGCTTTAAAGGTTTCATCAGGTCTATAAAACACTGGAATTGAATGATGTGAAAGGAAACCCAGAAGAGCTGTTGTAAAGCTGCTTTTGCAATGTGCCCCTGGATCTGGGGAATGCTGCCATTAGGCACTTTTGAAGTGAAAACTTCAGTTTTGGGTGTAAACCTTCTGGTTTAAGCTTTGGGTATTGGCCCTTTCAGATATAACCCTCACCCAGGTCAGCAGTCAGGTGTAAGGTCATGCTGAGGGAACCTCAGGCTGCCATAGAAGGAGGCCTAGTGAAGTCTGTGATGTGCTTTTGTTTTCATGTAGAAAAGACTCCTTTCCCATCTCTGTTTTGCAGGCATATCCATTTTAAATAAAACAAAATGGAAAGGGGGGACACTGCAAATTGAGTTGGCCAAAGAAAGCTTTTTGCACAGGTAGAAACCAATCTTTTCAAATGTATCATGTTGCTGAACCAACTTTTTTTTTCTGCTTATCTGATAATATCATGGCTGTGCTTCCATCTTGTATGCTTTTACTGTTTCAGTTTTTATAAACTCTGGGGGCTGTTGATTTGTTTGATGCTGTAACACCTTCTGCATCATTATTCCCTCCAAGGTGATGGGTGTTAACTCCCTGAGTAGGGAATGGGTGCTGTTCTGTGGGAGGGGATCACTGCCAGCTCCAGTTCTGCACCTGGGCTCACCTTTTTCCATTTCTTTCTGGTACAGGCTGGCCACGGAGAGGGAGGAAGCAAAGCTGCAGAAAGAAAAACCACGGAGAAATGACCAAGTGTGTCTGTTGGAATCACTGAAAAAGACAGGAGTTGTGGACTTCCACATGAGAGCAGTACCAGGTACAGAGGTGCCAGATCATAAGGTATGGTGGGGTAGAAGAGAAACAAAACAGCAAAAAGCAAGCTCATTGCAGCTCAATTCATGCCAAATTTATGCTTTATGTAAAGAAACTTAATTATTAAAGGTCTAAGCTGTGAAAAGTACTCTGAGGAAATACCTGATGTGTAGACATGGAGAGGGCTCCTGTCGTTCTTTGCAATGACTGGAAATGACCATGATCATACTGTCCACTCTTGCCATGTGAAATGAGGAAATACTTTGTTCCTCATTTGTATTGGGAATATGGTTGTGTCACCCTTAAGAGCTTGTAAAGGGAATGTGTGACTTCTTTCTGTGCAGCACATAACTTTTGGTGCCTGGGTTGGGCTTCAGGGCAGGATCAGGATCTGCAACTGCTTACAAAAGTAAGAATAAAGTCACTCAACGTGCAAATTTAGGCAACAAAATTTATATTTACCACAAAGTTTTCAAAACTGTTTGCTAAGCACAGAATGGTTTTGGAAGGATTTTTAATTTTTTTTTTGTGAGAAGGGGAAAAGAGCAAAATAATAGTGATCCTGTCTTTGTAGGTACCACTGTTCATTCATAAACCAGAAACCCATTTACCAGAAATGTAAAGAAATGTAGTTCTTTAATTATCATTCTTTATTTGTAGATTGTTGAAATTCAGTTTTCTGGTTGGCTTTGGTTTGTTTTGTTTTTGAGAAGGAGGCTGGGCAAGTTGCATGGTAGGGCTCACTAGAGAGAATAAAGAAAAAACAATTAGCTACATGTGGTTGTTTGTTAGGTTTTTTTTTTATTCAAGAATAAACATTTGTTTTATTCCAGAGTTACTTCCACTCTCTGGGGTTTTTTTAACACTGATTATTTTTCTTTTCTTTTAGAAATGGGTTGTTGGAAAATTTGGCAGAGTCTTGCCTATCCTGCACCTGAGGAATCAACAGAAAAATAAAATATCCTTTTTGTTTGGCCCTGAACACAATTCCCTTCCTTCTTTTGTCATGTGGAAAAACAGTTGCTTGACAGTCCTAATTTTTACTCCTCTGGCAGGCTTAATTTCCTGAATGCCCAAGTAAATCCTGCAGTAAGTTTGTGTGACTTGAATGGTTGTTTCCCACTGCACTCAGTTGCTTAAAGGCTTATGGTCATGACATGAGAAAGGATTCTTTGCAGAATTCAGCCTGCTCATAAAGCCCTGAGTCTCCTAAAAGTATTGGCGTCTTTCAAATCCTTAACTCAGACTAACGTGGTGAAATATGACCCCTCAAAGTATTGCCACAACCTGAGGAAGCTGGAGCCAGACCTGGCACAAGCAGCTCCTGTATCCCAGCTCACCTGGAACCTGGAGGGGGGCGATGACAGCACGAGCAGGAAGCGGCGAGGGGAATTCCCTGCGATGAAGAAACCTCCGGAGAAACGGAGGCAGCTGGGCAGCAAGGCCCTGAATGGAGCAGCTCTGGCCTCGGGGTGCCCATCAGACTCACCACAGCTAGGCCAAAGAGCAAAACCCAAACCTGGTGAGGAGCTGGAATTGCCTCCAGCAAGGAGACTGGATGGGAAAATATCAGGGAGAGGTTTATTATCGGATCAAAGCAATGCTGGTAGAGTTACAGCCAAAAACAATACCAGTGTTTCTGACAGTGACATTGATTCTGAAGAGGAGATCAGAGCAATGGTAAAGAAAGAGACTGAAAGACAGAAAGCTCAAAATGTTGAGACCGAATGTGAGCACTTGGAAATTGTTGGGGATAATTTTGAATTAAAATACAGTAGCCACTGGTCCTTAAGCAATTCAGATGCCATGAAGAAAGCTATGAAAGGAAGTAACAAAGAGGAAGAGACTGTGGAGTGTGATAATGGTTATGATTCAGCAGATACAGATGAAATTATTGCTGAAAGTAAAATTCCAGAAGACTCTAAACAGAGGAAGGTGAAAAATAAAGAAATATTAGCTAAAAAAAAAAGTGGTTTGGTAAATGGCTCCTCACTGAAGACTTGCAGTGTTAAAGAAGAACACATTGAAAGAAAAAGGAAAACTAAAAAATCCAGAATTGCTGCTTTGCAGAGTACAGCAGCCAACAATACAACAGAGACACGTGATGGTGACAGCTCTTGTTCAGAGTCTGAGAAAGGGGAGTCTGAAATCAGCTCTGATTATGAGTCCATGATGCAAAACTGTTACCACTTAGACCTCACCTTGGATGACTTAAAAGCATTGGCTACAGAAAACACTGAGACATCTGCAGAGGGGTCAGACAGTGAACAGGGTCCTTGTCAGTCCAGCCTTGAACATAATCCCAAGGATAATACTGTAAATAAACCAAAACTTAATAAATTTCACCCTGCAGTTAAAAAAAAACCCATCTGCCCTGAAGATGTGCTGGCTGATATTTTAGCAGGGGAGGAGGACACTGTCGAGGAAAGCTCCAAGGGACAAAATAATTCACATTTGAAATACCAGCCCTTCAGAGGAATGGGGTCCCTTTGTGTAAAAGAGTTAAGTAAGGACAGCACTGGGTTAAAGAAGAAGTCTGTAGAAAGTTTGGGACTTGAAGCTTCTACATCTTATTGTGGGGAGGAGTCATCTAAAAATCCGCCAAAGAACCATCCCTTGTGTTCACCAGTCAGCAGCAAAAAGAAACACAAAGTATCTTGTGAACAGCAGGAGGAACTGCCAGCTGCTGCCTCCTCAGCAGGTCAGAGACTTCATCCTGGCTCCAGGCCTCATTTGCAAGTAAAGAACAAGGGTGTGAGTTCTCTACAAGACCAAAATTCAGAGCACGGAGCTGCTGCTGCCAGTACTGATCAGGGTGGTGGGAGCAGTGATATGGACAGTGATGCTGCAGGGGCTCAGGAACACGTCAAACGGCAGCTGAAGAGCCCAAAACTGCTTTCCAAAACATTAAAGAGGAATACAAGCAAAAAAACCCCAGAATGTGAAGGTAGTAAAGGTGGGAATGAGAACACAAGCCTTTTGGAAGATAAGGAGCTTTGTCTTCGTGCTGCTGCCTCAAAGGAGCCCAGCACAATAGAGAAACAGCTCCAGGACAACCAGAGGAGGCTGGCAGCTCTGGAAGAGAGACACAGAGAGAGGGAATTACAGAAGAAACTCATTCAAGGAGCTCTTTCAAATCTGGTAATTACAACTGCTACTTGAATAGTCCACAGTACAAGGAGGAGAGTAATTGATACATGTGGACTAAAATCTTTTAAAATCATAGTCTGGAATTTCTGATGACATTGCCAGTTTTCTTTTGATACTATACAAAATACTGCATACTTCCTCCCTGGAATACCTGTAGAGTTGCAAGAGGAATAGCAGATTCCTCTTTCTGTGTCACAGAAATACCTTTCAGATAGTCATGTCTGAGTGCAGCAGGTATTTGACGTGTTTGAGTTGACAGTTGACTCTTTCCTAGGATAGGCAGCCAGCAGGAAAGCACAAACACATCATATTCGATTCCGATGCGGAGGACGAAGCTGAAGTGGATGAGATGCTGAAAAAAGATGCAAATTTGGGAAATATGCACGGAGAAGTAAGTGTTACTGGGACAAAAATCAGTATGATATAATCAGAAAGTTGAATTTTTATACTGGACTCATAACACCCAGGTTTCCCTTTGCATGGGTATTTTACCAATGGTAAAACTTAACAGTCATAACTGCAAAGCAGAATTGTAGGTGGTGTGTGGACAAGGTAAGATTTGAAGCACATGGATCAGGAAGGGAGCTGGTTGTAAAAGAAATCGGCTTTTTCAGCTGAAGTGAGAGCACATGAACAAAGTTGGTACTGATGTCCATTCCCAAACTTATGTGAACAGCTGCTTTTCTCTTTTCTGTTTGTGTAACAAAGGATGAGTCAGCTCCCAAACCTTCAGGCGCTCCCAAACCTTCAGGCAGACTGTTTGACAGCAGTGAGGATGAACAAGAGGATACGGACGATGAGCGATTCAAAATTAAGCCCCAGTTTGAAGGCAAAGCTGGTGAAAAAGTGAGTGAAGCCATTGCTGTAATTTAGTTTTCCTCTAGGTCTCCATAACACCACTTCAGAAGAACATAACCTGTAACATTTTGTTCTTGCTGAATGTGACTTTTATGAACTTAAAACAGAATTCCCTTCAAGGAAGGACATAATGTGTGGTGGGGAGCGGGAGGAGTTTCTCTGGCAGTGTCATCTTTGTATACAAAGAAATTACTGGAAAAGGCATCAAAAGCTAAGGGTAAAGAGTATGTTGCCATCGTTAGAGTAAAAAGAAAAGTCACTGAATGATGATTTTCTTCTCCAGTGCTTAATAGCATCTGTTTCCTTTGTTCAGCTCCTGCAGCTGCAATCGCGCTTTGGCGCTGATGAAAGGTTCCGCATGGATGCTCGATTCCTTGAGAGTGACAGTGAGGAAGAAGGTAAAGCTGATCACATCTCCTGGTAGCCATAGAGCCTTTCAACAGCCTTTCTTGCTTTACTGGGATCTTGTGTCTTGCATCTGTCAGCAGCAGGGGAGTTGCACAGTTGTGTGGTGCAAGCAGGGAACGGGTTAAATAAATGCTCTGACTTTGCCATTCAATAGATGCTTGTGACGTTTCTCATGAAAGGTTTTCTCAAGATAAAAGGAAGTGATGTGTTCAGAGATGTGAGCTCTTCTAGTACTGTAGTAAATGTTACGCATCCCACATTACAAGCTCAGCAGATAAAATAGAATGTATTTATTTTTCTCTTAGCAGAGACAAAAAGCCTGAAGGCAGATGAAGAAGAGGAGCTTGCTGCAGAGAAAAAGAAAAATCTGCAAATACTGGGAAGCCTCCTGAATATCAACCTGGAGCAGCCCAAGCCAAATAAAACAGCCACGAATGCGAAGAAATTCAAGTATGAATCATCCACTATCAGTAAAGAAGGTTTAGGAAGGCTAAGGTTTTTTAGGAAGGAAGTGGAAAGACCCTGAAATCTTTGAATTTTGGAAGATGAGCATAAAGGGTTCTTGTGTGTTGTTTTGGGTTTTTTGCTCCTTTGGAGTATTTGAATTTATGCAGTGTTTGGTACTAGAAAAAAAATATCCACATTTATATGGATAGCTGTATTTCTGTAGCTCCTCAAAAGATTATCAGGTGCAGCTGTAAACCCACAATTTGATTAAATCCACATCTGCATATATGTTTCCTGACCCAGACACTGACTAGAGGGTGCTTTCTAACTGCCAGTTACATTTTGGATCGATTTGGAGCTTTCTTGGTAAAGAAACCAATGTGAATTTTGGTCTGACTGTACAAGTTTTAGGTGGTTTTCAGTTTGATATTTAGAAAGTACAATGGTGCTTCTTTTCCTTTCTATTTTTATAGAGATATTAATGCCCTTCGTTATGATCCAACAAGAGAGGACCATGCAGTTTTTGAAAGGAAACCAAGTGCTACAAAGAAAGAGAGGTAGTGTTACAGCTTGGTAATTAATTGTGGTGTTTCTTCCCATGGAAAGATGGTTATAGCAACAGACTGAGTTTGAAATGATGCAGATTTCTCTGATTTTTTTAATTTAGTTCTGTCTGTGGTTGCTAAAATCAAGATATAATAGGAATTGTGACCACTAAAACAAGCATGTAGTGTCATCTTTCCTTTCTAGTCCATTTATTTTCTGCATGCCATTTTCTGACCTCACTGAAGGTGAGAAAGGTCAATTCAGGGACCGTGAGATTTGCAGGTCTGTGGGAAAAGCATAAGAAATCTGTGCTAAATACCTTGATTTCTTATTACCATGTTGTCTTGGTTATGAAAGACAGGTATCCAGGGAAAGCTAGACCTTCTCTTGGAATGGAAAATGTAAACCCTTCACCCCCTCCAAATTATTATAATTTTGCAATTAAGGACTTTCAGGCAAAGATTTGGGAATATGAATAACAGTTCTTTACTAGGAATATTAACAATACAAATGTAGTAGTACAAAATGACAAATGAACAAACAGCAATCCTAGAAACCCTGACACAGTCAGAGATACAACCTGACACCCTGTTGTTCAGGGTGTTGGAAGCAGTCCACAGTAAGTCCTCCTGGAGTGGCAGATGTGGTTCTGTTGGGGTAGAGATGATCCTGTTGGATCATCTGTTGGGGTAGAGAAAAGGATCCAGCGGTGGTGAGACGGGTCCAGTATTCCTCTGGGAATCCAGTGGAACCAGATCCCTGGTGTTCTGCATCTCAGTTTTTATCCAGGTAGGAATGGTTGGCTCCCCCCACACTGGGTGGAGCATCTCACAATGGGATGATGGAATGTGTTGTGTCATTGGTGAGCCTTAATGGCCCATTAGCAGAAGATATCCTCCTGGTGAAAGAGATAAGAAACACTGCCCCACCTGGTTTGAACAGCTGGCCCATTATCAGAAGGCATTTGCACCCCCCTCCCCCATGGAGTTACAAGCTCAAACATCTCAAATGCTTTCAGCAGATGAAATAGAATACACATTTCTTTGGTTACATAACCCAAGACACACGTATTAAGTAAAAAAATCACTTAAGGATGTAGCTAATTAAAGGCAGGACAGGGAAGTTGTCTTTGAAAAGCATGGGTGCTGTGTTGCTATCCTTGAACAATCTCATTTCAGTAAAGCCAAAAAGAAGAAGAAAGAAGAGAGTGAGACTCTGCCTCAGGTGTCTGAAGAAATCTATTATGATATTGCTGCCGATTTTAAAGACTTGTTTGGATCTTCAAAGAACAAACCAGAAAAGATTGAGGAAATACCCTGGGACAAAGAGGAGGCACAGGACTCTGCCCCTGATGACCATTTGGGGCCTTTGCCTGAGAATGATGTCGCTCAGGAGTCGAGTGCTTTCAAGTTTTCCTTCTTTGGAGACACAGAGGAGTTGAGCATCAAAAAAGGTAACAGTTGAGTGGGTAAGAGATCCCTAGAACAAAGTGAACATTCTGTCCTTAAATCTGTCATCTCCAGTGTAAGTATTTCACTTGAAAGGAGGAATTTTTATTGACAACTAGAGGAATAATCTGGTTTTGTCTTTTTTGGTGCTGTTATTGCAGAGCCTTACGTACTTGGAACAATAAAGCCAGTAAAAGTCATGTGGCAAGAGGATCCACGTTTCCAAGACAGCAGTTCTGAGGGTGATGATGAGCCTGAGATGTCAGAAATTGAAAAGGACCAAGAAATGCAAGTTCCATTTGTGTTTGTTGTCTGCTTGGCCGTTGTAGTTGGATGCTGTGGGAGTATTAATAGCAGCACTCAGGAAATGGGAAACTGACAGTGCACACCTCTGAGCAGTGAGAGTAATCTTGGAAAACCATTCGTGCTGCACAGAGTCAAAGCTCCCAGCAGCTCATTTGATGTGAAGTTGAATATGAAAAGAGAGAAGTTGAGCACAAGAAATTAACTGGGTTGTTTTGATTTGACCAACCCCAAACTGAGTTTGGCCAAAAGCCAAAGACACAGTCAGTTTTCTATTAAAAAGTGGGGGGTTTTGATAGAAGGCTCTTGTTTGGTTCCTGTGGAATAAAGTGCTTCAATGTATACCATTTCTCTGAAGCACTACAGCTTTAACTTGTGTTCATGCATTTTGACAGTACCTTTTAGGATGCTAAAATCCCTTTGTACTTGTCCAGGCTTCTTCCTTTGCCACGCACAGAAAATGCCAGACTTTTCTTCTTCTCCAAAGATGATGAACGCCTAAGAGGTACAACAGAACTTTTTCATCCCCTTTTGTGGTTTTTTTGCCTTTTAAACCCTTACTGGAATTCAGTAAGGAGGAGGAAATGCTGCTGAATGTTTTGCAGTCAAAATTTGCCATCCTTTGTGGTCTAAGTTGTGGTAGAATCCCATGAGAAAGTCCTGGTAAAATAAAGGCTGAGCAGCTTTCTGGCTTTCTTTTCTTTCAGATAATTGCCAAATAGGTATCTGGACTCTTAGAGCTTACAAAAAAAAATAGTCACTTGACAGGTTACCTAGACCTTTTGGATCCTTTTAGGCATATATATAACATGAGTGTATTGCAGTCTTTTAGCCTGTCTGATTTACAGAGTGTGTTAAAATGGAGATCTCAGTCCTCAGCTGGCATCAATTCTGGGGGAAGATGTGGGATCTTAGTGCTGAGCATTTAATGAAACGGCTGCTATTTCACTGCAATTTGGATTTTAGCGTGTTCAGGAAAACTGCTGCTGTCTTTCATTTTCCTTAGTACACCAGGCTGCAGTACAGAACATTTCTGTTGGAGCCAATGTGTGGTGGGGGACAAGAAAATAGGAAGGATGTAAAGAATAGAGCTTCTGACTGTATTGCTGTGTTGTAGATGATTGTTAGAAGCAGCAGCATAATCAGGAGTGTTTAACCCTATAAATTGGTTCTTTGTTTTGTGCAGAGGGCCCAAGGTTATTTTGTAGATCAAAAGACCTCAGTGAAGAAAGAGAGAGTTGGGAGGAAAGACGTAGATTATTACTTGAGGTGAGTATATAACCTCTGTTCCCTGGTAACTGTGCCTGAAAGCTGAGCATGGGGAGGGAACGAAGCTATGAATGTGCATGCAAAATTAATTCAGGACCTCCAGAAGAGCCTAAAACTTTGTAACTACCAGGGAACAAAAGTTTTTTAGTATACTGGTGTGTATAACATGATGTTGTGATGTCCAGTCAGGGAAACCACTACATCTCTGTTATGTTAGAGGTGCAGCTACTTAACTGTGTGTACAGAAAGTGTTTGAAAGAAACAGTGAATTCAGAAACATCTCATACCTCATACTATGTTGGATTTTCACTCTTTTTCAGGAGTGCCGGAAGAAGCACAAGGATGCCAAAAGAAAAGTGAGGGCAAAACAATAAATTTTCTTTTACAGATCAGAAGCTTTTCCTGTTTTTTCCTTGAAGAAGTCACCAAAACTTTCGACATCCTTTCAAAGATCTGTCGTGAAAAAATATTGGCAGACCCTGTTAGGCAGTGTTTCCGAGCTGGGGCTGAGGGTCTCTGGTTCTGGGGAGCCAGGGGAAGGCTCTGATCCTGACTGTCCGGCCAGGCTGGGGCCATGGAGCTCTGGATCATCCCTGGCAGCTCTAAGGCCAAGCAGGCCTTAAGGCCAGGGCACTGCCCCCAGCCCAGGGGCACCCGGCTGCTTTGCCTGACAGCTGTGCCCAGAGCAGCAGAGCTGTCACGCTCCCACCTGTTGCAGTTTTCCCTGCAGCAAATGATGGTGGCCCCGCTCTGGCCGCAGACGCAGCAGTGCTGCCAAGAGCCAAGCAGCTCCATCAGCACCGGCCTCGGGGCCTCTCCAGGCAGCCCCACAGCCGCAGGCAAGGGTGCAGGATGTGGCCACTGCTGGGTCTCAGCCCACAGAGCTGCCTGGTGGAGGAGGCTCCTGTGCCAGAGCCTCTGTGGAGCTGCTGGGAGCCAGACTTTGTCCCACAGCTGGCTGGATGGCCAGCCTTTCTTTCATGGGGTCTGGGCTAAACTCTGGAGTACAGTGGACATCTGGACTTGGGGCTTGATGTTGCTGGTGGAAGTGGCTGTGTCAGGGTAACACATCAGGGGATGACCCCAATGTGTCAGCCCCCAGGGTGTCTCCCTGCACCTTGGCCTCTCAGACCTTGGTCCTGTCCTCTGGCTCCTGTCCTCTACCGGACAGCTGGAGCCTGATGTTGCTGGCAACAGTGCTTTCGTCTGCAGTGAGGCCCAGAACATCTGGAAAGGACCCTGTCCTCAGGGTCTGGGAACCCTGATGTTGCCTCAACTCTGCCTGCTGCATCTGCTGCTCTCCAGTGAGGAAAACTGGAGGCTGGTCCAATGCTGCATGTTGGACACTGCTGCACTTGCTGGTGTCTGGCAGCTGAGACTGGGGAGAGAAACCCGATGGCACCAGGCTGCCAGAGCTGGGGCTGATGGCCTTGGATTCTGTGGAGCCATAGGAAGGCTGCAGGCCTGACTGTCTGGTCAGGCTGGGGCCATTGAACTCTGCCTCATGACTGCAGGCTTTAAGGACAAGCAGGAAGAAGGTCAAGGGCTCCCCAGGCCTGGGCCAGAGCAGGCCAGAGCAGTGCCCCCAGCCCTCCAGCAGTGGATGGAGCTGCTCCTGCCCTGGGGCCACCAGCAGGAGCCATGAGTGGGACCTGCTGACAGACCAGAACTGCTTGGCCATCTTCAATAGACAGTGGCACCGCAAGATTGCAAACCTGATTTAAAACACCAGAGGGAAACCATAGGATTGAAAGGAAAACAAATGTGTGCCAAAAGATAAAGACTGAAATGATATTAAGGTGTGGTGATTGACTCATGCAAATGAGGAAGAGTTGTTGAGTCTGGTGGGGAGAAGTTCTGTTGGGGTTTGCAGTTCTTTTGACATGTACTTTTGTTGTTCCAGTATGGTTTTGAACCCTTTTCTGTTCTCCCTTCAATCCTGCTCTCGCCTTTTGTGGTTACTGCCTGGCAGCTCTGGCTGACAGGGCTATAAAAACTGTGGGGGAGGGTGTACACTTGCCCCTTGCAAGAGGCAGCAGGGAGTGGGGGACACTTGTTGCTGGCAGGTGTGGCAGAGTAACATGGCACCACCAATCAAGGTAAAGTAAGAGCTCCAGCACTGAAAGGCACAGAAGGACTGACTGACAGACCGTGGGAGGAGTCAAGTTTACATAAAAGGATGAAGACACAGACTGTGGGAGGTGCTGAAAGGACATAGAAGGACTGCTCATGAATATTAATGAGGCTGATGCAATCTCTCGCATATAAAAGCCAGAGATGCCATTTTTGTGAGGCTGAGCTTCGGGAGAGCAGAAAGACTCTCACTACTGTCCCAGTGCTGTCCCCCTTTGCTTTGTAATTTAAATGGGTTCTAATCAAATGTTATTTACTCATTCCTGCCTGGGTTTTGAGTTGTTTATAATACTGTCACACATGGCGGCTGTCAGCGGTCACTCCCTGTGCAGGAACACCGCAGAGCTCTCCCCTAGGTGCTCATGCCCTCTTTCTCTGCGGGAAAGAAGAATGTGGGGAGTTTGCAGAACAGGCCCAGAGCCAGCATTTTGTGGCCAAGGGAAATCTCTGTTCCTCCCTCGTGCACAGGGTGCTCTGCCAGCAGGTCAGGGAAGGTGATGCCCCAGGAGAGAGGCATGAGCAGTGCAGGAAAGCCAACATCACTCCAGTCTTCCAAAAGGGGAGCAAGAAGAAGCCAGGAAACTGCAGGCCCATCAGCCTCAGCTCCATCCCCAGAAAGGTGACAGAACTGCCCCCTCTTGGATGGTATCTCTAAGCCTGTGGAATAACAGGAAGGGAAAAACCATGCTTGACCATTCTCACAGCCACCTCTGCTGCAGTGACTGGCGGGGTTTTGTGAGGGGAAAGCAGTGGCTGTTGTCATCTGGGACTTCAGCAAGGCTTTGTCCCTGCCTCCCATAACATGCTGCTGAGGGAGAATGGGGTAGAGAAGTGGACACTGGAGCTCCAAACTCAGAGGGCTGTGACCTCAGGAGGCCGTGCTGGGGCTGGCCTTGTTTGCCTTATTCCCCAGTGACCTGGCTGAGGGGCCAGAGCGCTCCCTCAGCACGTTTGCTGATGGGACAGAACCCTGGTCAGGGGCCAATGCACCACAGGGCTGTGCTACCCTTCAGTGAGATCTGGGCAGGCTCGAGGGTTGAGCAGAGAGAGACCTAATGAAGTTGCCCAGGGGAAAGCCTCTAGAAGAGCCTGAAGCTTTGTAATCACCAGGCACCAGACGTTTTTAGTATACTGGAGTGCAGAAGGTCATGTTGTCATGTCCAGTCAGGGAAACCACTACATCTCCGTATGCTCCAGGACCTGTTCCTCTATGTAAAGAAAGTCTTTGAGGCAAACCCAGAAAAACACCAGGAGCTCACCCTTGTGTCCCACCGGGGCGTGGGACATGGCATTTTCCAGCACAGGAGGGACTGGTAAGAGACTCAGCGAGCCAAGCTACACCCCACGAAAAGGATTTTCTGAATTCACCATCTCTTCAAAACAGCAAGAGGTATTTTGTATAATACGATTCATTTTTCATGCTCATGAAATACTTTGCTTGTTAAATGAACAGTTTATTTCCACTCTTCTCCAAAGAACTCTTTTCCCAAACCAGTTGGGGAAGGGGCTGTTTGAATCTGCTTTTAGAGGGACCCCTTTGGAGGTTTCCTCCCAGATTTGCCCTAAACCAGGACAGTTGTTCTCAGGAAAGGTCCCGGATGGTCATCTGGGGCTGAGTCCTGCACATCCTCTTTGTTCCTGTCTATTTCCTTGGTTTTTTTCTGGTTTGTTCTTTGAAGGTCCAAACAAGTCTTTTAAATGATCAGCAATATCATAATAGTTTTCTTCAAAGACTTGAGGCAGAGTCTCACTCTCTTCTTTCTTCTTCCTTTTGGCTTTACTGACATGAGATTGTTAAAGGATAGCAACACAGCACCCATGCTTTTCAAAGACAGATTCCCTAAGAGCCACCTTGCTCTTCATGTCTCCCTAAACGTATCCAAGCTAAGGAGTGGTTCACTTTCAAGGGTAAGCAGGGGGGAAATATCTGAGGATGGGGTCTAAAGGCAGGAACGAGTGTCCTGCCTTTAAATAGTTCTATCCTTAAGTGACTTTTTTACTTAATACGGGCTAACAGAGAATTTAAGGTATTTAGCACAGCTTTCTTTCCTGCCAATATTAACACCAAGAGCTAATGTGTGTTCCTCACAGACCTGCAGATCTCAAGGTCCCTGTATTGACCTTTCTCACCTTCACTTAGGGCAGCAAACAGACTAGAAAGCAAAGATGACACTACGTGCTGCTGTTTGAGGTCCAAGTTGAGGCCCGACGTTGCTGGCAGGAGCGGCTGCCCCTGCGGGATGTCCCCGACCGTGTCCCCCTGCGCCTGGGCCTGTCAGCACTTGCTGCTCTCCTCCTGCTCCTGGACTGGCGACGCCTGGACCGGGCAGGCTGACTAGAGGTCCGGCACTGCTGGCGGGAGCGGCTGCGTCTGGGGGACGTCCCTGGCGGTGTCTCCCTCTGCCTGGGCCTGTCAGCCCTTGATGCTGCTGTCCTCCTGCTCCTGCCATAGCGGCTCCTCGACTGCACAGGTGGACTCCGGGGCTGACCGTGCTGGCGGGAACGGCTGCGTCTCCTGCTCCTGTCACGGTGACTCCTTGACTGGACTGGTGCACTTAGGGCCCGACCTTGCCGGCGGGAGCGGCTGCGTCTGGTGGATGCTTGTGACGATGTCTCCCTTTCCCTGGGCCTCTCAGCCCTTGGTTCTGTCCTGCTTCTCCTGTCACGCTGACTCCTTGACTGGACAGGCTCAATTAGGGCCCGACCTTGCCGGCGGGAGTGGCTGCGTGTGGAGTATGCCCGCAATGGTGTCTCCCTTTGCCTGGGCCTTTCAGCCCATGGTCCTGTCCTGCTTCTCCTGTCACGGTGCCATCTTGACCTGACGCGTCGATTTGAGGCCCGACCTTTCTGGCGAGAGCGGTTTCGCCTGCGGTCACGCCCAGAATGTCTGGAACGGACCCTGTCCACATGGTCTGGGGAGCTCCTATTTGATGACCCTGATGTTGCCTCCCTCTGTGTGCTGAAGCTGCTGGAATCCAGAGAGGAAGATCGTAGCAACTGCCATAATGCTGCATGTTGGCGTCTGCCACGGTTGCTGGTCTCTGGAGACATAATATGGGGAGCCAGACCCAATGGCACCGGGCTGCCAGAGCTGGGGCTGATGGCCTCTGATGCTGCAGAGCCATGAGAAGGCTCCAATCCCAACTGTATGGTCAGGCTGGTGCCATTGAGATCTGGCTCATCCCTGGAGGCTGTAAGGGGCCAAGCAGGAAGGTCAAAGGCACCCAGGCCCAAGGGAGGCTGGGCCAGAGCAGCGCCCCCCACCCTTCAGGAATGGATGGGCTCTGCTAAGCCTAGCCTGCGCACTGACCCCAGCCCAGGGACACTTGGGTGCTTTGCCTCATACCCCTGCCAAGACCAGCACAGCTGTCACACTCCCAGCTGCGTATGCTGTTTCTTATGCCAGAGCAGCGCCTGTGGGTGCCCTCAGCAGCACAGGAGGAGCACAGGAGCAGTTCCCAAGGCCTGGAGAAGCAAATGGGTTCATGGCTCAGAAGACCAAGTGTCCCAGCACAGGATTGTCTGGCTGAGCTCGTCTGGCTCCTTCTGCTTTGAGCCCTTGTGGATACATGGGTTCCCTACAGAGCCCCAGGTGCAGCTTCCCAACCTACCCCTCTTCCTCTGCTTCCTCCCTGCCTCCTGGGTAAAGGCATTTCTTGGCACTGCACCAGCTGTGCCTCTCTCCTAGGTCTGCGAAGGCATCGTTGTCCTCCCATGTTGGCTGTCTGATGGAGAAAGGAAATGCTGCTGAGTTTCTGCTGCCCTGCCCTCATGGAGGTACAGGATGTCCCCGCTCTTCCTCCAGTGCTTTTCCAAGTCGTGCATGAAGCTGAAGCCCAGACTCATGGGACAGAGCAGGGCCAAGACTGCTGGGGCAGGGCCCGGTAGAGCACAGCACCTGCACCCTCCTGGTCTTGTGAGGCAGGCAAAAGGACACCAACCTGAAGGGGACACGGATCCCCATGATGAACATTTCGACAGCGAATGCCTCACCATCTCTGCACAGGGGGCACTGGAAGTATAAAGCACCAGCGCGCATGGCCTGTCCCTGCAGGGCAAACAGAAGCAGTGTGAGTGAGGTCCTGGTGCTGCTGAGCACCTGCTGTACCCCAGGGTGGAGGGGATGGCTCCTACCTGGATGCAGTCCCTGTGGAACCAGGCCCTTTTGCACGCTGGGCACACCATGGTTCTGAAGGTCTTTCTATCCTCCACAGGCTCCATGCAGATGGGGCATTCAGTGCCCGGCTCTGGAGTCACCTGCACGTCCTGCTCTGGGCGGTGCTCAGAGCAGTAAGAGCTGGGGGCAAAGGGATGGGCAAAGTAAGAAATGCTGGATCGTTCCCAAGGGGTGGCCAGAAGTGGAGAGGAGGTACCTGTAAGGGGTGATGTATTGATTGACACAGCCGCCCTCCTTGGCACAGGGCAGGTGGAACCATCTGTTGCAGTTTTCCCCGCAGCAAATGATGGTGGCCCCGCTCTGGCCGCAGACGCAGCAGTGCTGCCAAGAGCCAAGCAGCTCCATCAGCACCGGCCTCGGGGCCTCTCCAGGCAGCCCCACAGCTGCAGGCAAGGGTGCAGGACGTGGCCACTGCTGGGTCTCAGCCCACAGAGCTGCCTGCTGGAGGAGGCTCCTGTGCCAGAGCCTCTGTGGAGCTGCTGGGAGCCAGACTTTGTCCCACAGCTGGCTGGATGGCCGGCCTTTCTTTCATGGGGTCTGGGATAAACTCTGGCAAACCTCGCCAGGCACAAATCTCTCTGATGTTTTCTCAGGCTCTCACCTTCTCTGCTGCTCGTCTGACAGCAAGATGGATATCTCGAGGCAGAAAGCCCATGAGACCAACATGTTCATTCTCTTGCTGAAAAAGCAGAGTGGCGAAAAACTGCGGAAGAGGGGAGGAGCTGATAAGGAGAGAGTGGCAGAGACTGCCCATTGCAATGCTGAAGGCAGTGCCCAGAGCCACTCACCAGGCAGAACACGTGGGCACAGAGCTCAAACTTTTCCAGTTTGTCACCGCAGATGTCAGGGTCAGCCTCTGCACGGTGACACAGCATGCATACTGCAGGGGACAGAGCCAATGGCACCAGGCATCAGCACCTCTGCGGGGCTCTTAGCCTGCAGCATCGGCCCCAAGGGCTGCTCTGTCCCTGCCTGCCTGCCAGCCAGGGCTGGAGGCCTTGGAGAGCAGGGGCCATTGCGCGCACGGGTGTCCCAACAACTGGCCCCTGGCCCAGCTGGGCCCACTTGGGGAGGAAGGAGGCTCCCAGCCCTGTCATGGCTGAGCATTTCCTGCCTCCCCCTGCCTCTGCTCTCGGTCCCACACTGTCTGCCCCGACAGCCCCTGGGCCAGGCTGTGGGAGGGCTGCTTTGCCCTCACCTGCCTCCCTGGCAGCAGGGGCCTCCTGCTTCTTGTCGCACATGGCCGCTGTCAGCGGTCACTCCCTGTGCAGGAACACCGCAGAGCTCTCCCCTAGGTGCTTGTGCTCTCTCTGCGGGAAAGAAGAGTGTGGGGAATTTGCAGAACAGGCCCAGAGCCACGAGGGCACTCACTACTCCCTGGTCAGCCCTGTGTGAGCCCTGCTCCTGTCCACTTTCTCCTCCTGCCGTGGTATTGAGGAACACTGCTGTCTACTCTGGCCGTTCCTACGCTGATCTTGGGAAGGGAGAGGCAGGTGCGCCTGCAGCACAGGCCCAGAGCCCTGAGGTGTGGGGCCTCTTTGGTCCCTGGGCAGCCACAGCCCTGCCCTGCCTTCTCCTCCCGTTGTCAGGTCAGACTGACACATGGACTGAGCCCAGCATTCCATTTTGAGGCCTTGGTCGCATGGGTCACAATGGCCACGCTGACATCAGCATTGTGCCCTCAAAATTGGGGCAGCCATGGCTTCTGTCCCCCACCACCCACTTGTGACAGGCCCCTTGGGAGCCCAGGTTCTGAGATGGGTCTGATATTGTTAGCCACTGCTAACAATATGAGTGGGGAACAGTGAAGCATAGGCGAGCCTTCGCTGAACCTGATCCCAGGGCGTGGGTGTTGGGAACTCAGGCTCTGCGATGGGTCTGAGTCTTTGATCAGTGTGGAACCGGGACAGGGACTCCTGCAGCAAGTGCAGGGTCAAATGTCAGGCCCAGGGGCAGCCATCAAGAGTGGCACTGTAGGCAGAAAGGTGCTGTTCAGGCAGTGCCACTCCAGGGCTCCAGCCCCAGCCAAGGCAAATCTCTCCTCCTGCCCCTGGCAGTTGGTTGCCCAGAGGGGGCTTGTGCAGGGTCTCTTGCACTGGAGAGAGTCAGAACCTCCTCTAGGTGAACCGACGTTTTCCTCAAGACCCCTCTGGAGAAAACTAAGATGAACCTGATTTGATGCCAGTGCTGATCACCACTGGGCACTGGAGATACGGCTGGAGACCACCACAGCTGCCTCCCAGCTTCAACTGCCCTCTCATCCTATGAACTAACAACTTTGACATTTCATATTAAATGGAAAAATTAGCATTAATGTCCTGAGAAACCTCATCTTTTACAATGACTCAATGGAAACCTGGAGAATTCAATGGGAGTTTTCTGTGTACATCTGACTGGAGAGGTTGCAACAGTCTTGGACTTAGAAATCAGATGCAGAAAGATGCTTTTCCCACATTAAAGGAACTTTGCCAGTTTGGTCCATGCTTTCTTACTAGCAAATATATTGAAAAAAAGGAGGAAGAGACGCACAAACAGTTCTTGTAAACTTTTCTCATTCATGTCTTTGACAACATGTGCCTCAAAAATCCAGATATATGAGTTCTAGAACAATCAGTGGGATCCCTTGGAAATGGGCCAAGAGCTGACAAGCAGGAACATCCTGCACCTGCCTGATGCTGAGGCAGCAGTTCATCCATTTTCCTGTCTCCATGGGAGAGCCACCTTGGGTGGAAAACAATGCCTTCACTGAACTAGGAGAGAGGCACAGCTGGTGCAATGCCAGGGAATGCCTTTGCCCAGGAGGCAGGGAAGAGGCAGAGGCTAAGTTGGGAAGCTGTACCCAGTGCTCTGCAGGGAATGCGTCTCAGCAAGGGCTCAGAGCAGACGGAGCCAGAAGCGCTTGGCACGACAATCCCAAGCTGTGGACACTTTGTCTTCTTCAGAGCCATGAACACGTTTGCTTCTCCAGGCCCTGGGAACTGCCATGGTGCTGCTCCCTCAGGTTACATAACAGACACAGAACTACCTGCCCTTTTTCAACCCTGTTCAGCACTGGACAGTAGGACACAGTAAATTGTTGTCTTTGGTACATGATCTAATTATTAAAAAACCTGCAAAGAAGCAACTCACACTCAAAGCATGCAAACAAAAACCCCAAACCCTGGTACAAACCAGGGTTGCATTGACACAACAAACATGTTCCTGTTCAGAAACACAGACTAAGACTTTGGGCCAATGCTTTTTCCTATTAGATCTTTGAAAGGATTTCAAAAGTAACATTGTTTGGGAACTTCTTTGAGGAGCCAACACGCTTCCGATCTCTAACAGGAGGTTTATTGGTTTGCTTTCACTTTCCCTTTAGCATCCTTACACCTCTTCTGGCATTCCAGTAAAATCGTGAAAATCCAACATATTATTAAGAGAAGTTTCTGAATTCACTATTTATCTCAAAGACTTTCTTTACATACATCACTCCAGTCTTCCAAAAGGGGAGCAAGAAGAAGCCAGGAAACTGCAGGCCCATCAGCCTCAGCTCCATCCCCAGAAAGGTGACAGAACTGCCCCCTCTTGGATGGTATCTCTAAGCCTGTGGAATAACAGGAAGGGAAAAACCATGCTTGACCATTCTCACAGCCACCTCTGCTGCAGTGACTGGCGGGGTTTTGTGAGGGGAAAGCAGTGGCTGTTGTCATCTGGGACTTCAGCAAGGCTTTGTCCCTGCCTCCCATAACATGCTGCTGAGGGAGAATGGGGTAGAGAAGTGGACACTGGAGCTCCAAACTCAGAGGGCTGTGACCTCAGGAGGCCGTGCTGGGGCTGGCCTTGTTTGCCTTATTCCCCAGTGACCTGGCTGAGGGGCCAGAGCGCTCCCTCAGCACGTTTGCTGATGGGACAGAACCCTGGTCAGGGGCCGATGCACCACAGGGCTGTGCTACCCTTCAGTGAGATCTGGGCAGGCTCGAGGGTTGAGCAGAGAGAGACCTAATGAAGTTGCCCAGGGGAAAGCCTCTAGGAGAGCCTGAAGCTTTGTAATCACCAGGCACCAGACGTTTTTAGTATACTGGAGTGCAGAAGGTCATGTTGTCATGTCCAGTCAGGGAAACCACTACATCTCCGTATGCTCCAGGACCTGTTCCTCTATGTAAAGAAAGTCTTTGAGGCAAACCCAGAAAAACACCAGGAGCTCACCCTTGTGTCCCACCGGGGCGTGGGACATGGCATTTTCCAGCACAGGAGGGACTGGTAAGAGACTCAGCGAGCCAAGCTACACCCCACGAAAAGGATTTTCTGAATTCACCATCTCTTCAAAACAGCAAGAGGTATTTTGTATAATACGATTCATTTTTCATGCTCATGAAATACTTTGCTTGTTAAATGAACAGTTTATTTCCACTCTTCTCCAAAGAACTCTTTTCCCAAACCAGTTGGGGAAGGGGCTGTTTGAATCTGCTTTTAGAGGGACCCCTTTGGAGGTTTCCTCCCAGATTTGCCCTAAACCAGGACAGTTGTTCTCAGGAAAGGTCCCGGATGGTCATTTGGGGCTGAGTCCTGCACCTCCTCTTTGTCCCAGGGTATTTTCTCGTTTTTTTCCTGGTTTGTCCTTTAAAGGTCCAAGCAAATCTTTTAAATGATTAGTAATATCATAATAGATTTCTTCAAAGACTTGAGGCAGAGTCTCACTCTCTTCTTTCTTCTTCCTTTTGGCTTTACTGACATGAGATTGTTAAAGGATAGCAACACAGCACCCATGCTTTTCAAAGACAGATTCCCTAAGAGCCACCTTGCTCTTCATGTCTCCCTAAACGTATCCAAGCTAAGGAGTGGTTCACTTTCAAGGGTAAGCAGGGGGAAAATATCTGAGGATGGGGTCTAAAGGCAGGAACGAGTGTCCTGTCTTTAATTAGCTCTATCCTTAAATGACTTTTTCACTTAATACGGGCTAACAGAGAATTTAAGGTATTTAGCACAGCTTTCTTTCCTGCCAATATTAACACCAAGAGCTAATGTGTGTTCCTCACAGACCTGCAGATCTCAAGGTCCTTGTATTGACGTTTCTCACCTTCACTTAGGGCAGCAAACAGACTAGAAAGCAAAGATGACACTACGTGCTGTTGTTTGAGGTCTGAGTTGAGGCCCGACGTTGCTGGCAGGAGCGGCTGCCCCTGCGGGATGTCCCCGACCGTGTCCCCCTGCGCCTGGGCCTGTCAGCACTTGCTGCTCTCCTCCTGCTCCTGGACCGGGCAGGCTGACTAGAGGTCCGGCACTGCTGGCGGGAGCGGCTGCGTCTGGGGGACGTCCCTGGCGGTGTCTCCCTCTGCCTGGACCTGTCAGCCCTTGATGCTGCTGTCCTCCTGCTCCTGCCATAGCGGCTCCTCGACCGCACAGGTGGACTCTGGGCCCGATCTTGCTGGCGAGAGCGGCTGTGTCTGGGGGATGCTTGTGACGATGTCTCCCTTTCCCTGGGCCTCTCAGCCCTTGGTTCTGTCCTGCTTCTCCTGTCACACCGACTCCTTGACTGGACAGGTACACTTAGGGCCCGACCTTGCTGGCGAGCGCGGTTTTGCCTGCGGTCATGCCCCACATATCTGGAATGGACCCTGTCCTCAGGGTCTGGGGAGCTGCTGTTTGATGACCCTGATGTTGCCTCCCTCTGTGTGCTGCAGCTGCTGTTCTTCAGAGAGGAAGATGGCAGCAACTGCTGCAATGCTGCATATTGGGTTCTGCTGCACCTGTGGGTCTCTAGAGACATATTTTGGGGAGCCAGACCTGATGGCCCTGGGCTGCAGGAGCTGGGGCTGCTGTCCTCTGATTCTGGGGAACTGTGAGAAGACTCCAGTCCTGACTGTCCAGCCAGGCTGTGGCCATTGAGCTCTGGCTCAACCCTGGGGGCTGTAAGGAGAAACAGGAAGGTCAAGGACCCCTGGGCCAGCGCGGGTCAGAGGAGTGGCCCCAGCCCTCAAGGAGTGGAAAGCTTCTGCTAAGCCAGGGTGTGAACTGCCAAGCCCATGGGCAGTGCCTCCAGCCCATAGGCACCAATCCCAGCCCAGGGACACTTGGGTGCTTTGCCTCATACCCCTGCCAAGACCAGCACAGCTGTCACACTCCCAGCTGCGTATGCTGTTTCTTATGCCAGAGCAGCGCCTGTGGGTGCCCTCAGCAGCACAGGAGGAGCACAGGAGCAGTTCCCAAGGCCTGGAGAAGCAAATGGGTTCATGGCTCAGAAGACCAAGTGTCCCAGCACAGGATTGTCTGGCTGAGCTCGTCTGGCTCCTTCTGCTTTGAGCCCTTGTGGATACATGGGTTCCCTACAGAGCCCCAGGTGCAGCTTCCCAACCTACCCCTCTTCCTCTGCTTCCTCCCTGCCTCCTGGGTAAAGGCATTTCTTGGCACTGCACCAGCTGTGCCTCTCTCCTAGGTCTGCGAAGGCATCGTTGTCCTCCCATGTTGGCTGTCTGATGGAGAAAGGAAATGCTGCTGAGTTTCTGCTGCCCTGCCCTCATGGAGGTACAGGACGTCCCCGCTCTTCCTCCAGTGCTTTTCCAAGTCGTGCATGAAGCTGAAGCCCAGACTCATGGGACAGAGCAGGGCCAGGACTGCTGGGGCAGGGCCCGGTAGAGCACAGCACCTGCACCCTCCTGGTCTTGTGAGGCAGGCAAAAGGACACCAACCTGAAGGGGACACGGATCCCCATGATAAACATTTGTGCAAGAAATTCTTTAATGTCTCTGCAGAGGGGGCAGTAAAGGCATAGAAGACCAGCGCGCATGGCCTGTCCCTGCAGGGCAAACAGAAGCAGTGTGAGTGAGGCCCTGGTGCTGCTGAGCACCTGCTGTGTCCTGGGACGGAGGGGATGGCTCCTACCTGGATGCAGTCTCTGTGGAACCAGGCCCTTTTGCACGCTGGGCACACCATGGTTCTGAAGGTCTTTCTATCCTCCACAGGCTCCATGCAGATGGGGCATTCAGTGCCCGGCTCTGGAGTCACCTGCACGTCCTGCTCTGGGCGGTGCTCAGAGCAGTAAGAGCTGGGGGCAAAGGGACGGGCAAAGTAAGAAATGCTGGATTGTTCCCAAGGGGTGACGAGCAGTAGGAAGGAGGTACCTGTAATCTGGAATATACTGAGTGACACAGCCGCCCTCCTTGGCACAGGGCAGGTGGAACCATCTGTTGCAGTTTTCCCCGCAGCAAATGATGGTGGCCCCGCTCTGGCCGCAGACGCAGCAGTGCTGCCAAGAGCCAAGCAGCTCCATCAGCACTGGCCTCGGGGCCTCTCCAGGCAGCCCCACAGCTGCAGGCAAGGGTGCAGGACGTGGCCACTGCTGGGTCTCAGCCCACAGAGCTGCCTGCTGGAGGAGGCTCCTGTGCCAGAGCCTCTGTGGAGCTGCTGGGAGCCAGACTTTGTCCCACAGCTGGCTGGATGGCCAGCCTTTCTTTCATGTGGTCTGGGCTAAACTCTGGCAAACCTCGCCAGGCACAAATCTCTCTGATGTTTTCTCAGGCTCTCACCTTCTGTGCCGCCCGCCTGACGGCAAGATGGATATCTCGAGGCAGAAAGCCCATGAGACCAACACGATTTTCTTGCTGAAAAAGCAGAGTGGCGAAAAACTGCAGAAGAGGGGAGGAGCTGATAAGGAGAGAGTTGCAGAGACTGCCCATTGCAATGCTGAGGGCAGTGCCCAGAGCCACTCACCAGGCAGAACACGTGGGCACAGAGCTCAAACTTTTCCAGTTTGTCACCGCAGATGTCAGGGTCAGCCTCTGCACGGTGACACAGCATGCATACTGCAGGGGACAGAGCCAATGGCACCAGGCATCAGCACCTCTGCGGGGCTCTTAGCCTGCAGCATTGGCCCCAAGGGCTGCTCTGTCCCTGCCTGCCTGCCAGCCAGGGCTGGAGGCCTTGGAGAGCAGGGGCCATTGCGCGCACGGGTGTCCCAACAACTGGCCCCTGGCCCAGCTGGGCCCACTTGGGGAGGAAGGAGGCTCCCAGCCCTGTCATGGCTGAGCATTTCCTGCCTCCCCCTGCCTCTGCTCTTGGTCCCACACTGTCTGCCCCGACAACCCCTGGGCCAGGCTGTGAGAGGGCTGCTTTGCCCTCACCTGCCTCCCTGGCAGCAGGGGCCTCCTGCTTCCTGTCGCACATGGCCGCTGTCAGCGGTCACTCCCTGTGCAGGAACGCTGCGGTCTCCCCTAGATGCTTGTGCTCTCTTTCTCTGCAGGAAGGAAGAGTGTGAGGAATTTGCAGAACAGGCCCAGAGCCACGAGGGCACTCACTACTCCCTGGTCGGCCCTGTGTGAGCCCTGCTCCTGTCCACTTTCTCCTCCTGCCGTGGTATTGAGGAACACTGCTGTCTACTCTGGCCGTTCCTACGCTGATCCTGGGAAGGGAGAGGCAGTTGAGCCTGCAGCACAGGCCCAGAGCCCTGAGGTGTGGGGCCTCTTTGGTCCCTGGGCAGCCACAGCCCTGCCCTGCCTTCTCCTCCCGTTGTCAGGTCAGACTGACACATGGACTGAGCCCAGCATTCCATTTTGTGGCCTTGGTCACACAGGTCACAATGGCCACGCTGACATCAGCATTGTGCCCTCAAAACTGGGGCAGCCATGGCCTCTGTCCCCCACCACTCACTTGAGACACCCCCCTTGGGAACTCAGGCTCTGAGATGGGTCTGAGCCTTTGATCAGTGTGGAACCGGGTCAGGGACTCCTGCAGCAAGTGCAGGGTCAAATGTCAGGCCCAGGGACAGCCATCAAGAGTGGCACTGTAGGCAGAAAGGTGATGTTCAGGCAGTGCCACTCCAGGGCTCCAGCCCCAGCCAAGGCAAATCTCTCCTCCTGCCCCTGGCAGTTGGTTGCCCAGAGGGGGCTTGTGCAGGGTCTCTTGCACTGGAGAGAGTCAGAACCTCCTCTAGGTGAACCGACGTTTTCCTCAAGACCCCTCTGGAGAAAACTAAGATGAACCTGATTTGATGCCAGTGCTGATCACCACTGGGCACTGGAGATACGGCTGGAGACCACCACAGCTGCCTCCCAGCTTCAACTGCCCTGTCATCCTATGAATCAACACTTTGACATTTCATATTAAATGGAAAAATTAGCATTAATGTCCTGAGAAACCTCATCTTTTACAATGACTCAATGAAAACCTGGATAATTCAATGGGAGTTTTCTGTGTACATCTGACTGGAGAGCTTGCAACAGTCCTGGACTTAGAAATCAGATGCAGGAAGATGCTTTTTCCACAGTGTAGGCTCTGCCAGCCCGGCTCTGCCAAGAGGCCCCGGTGCTGCCATGGAAGGATGGATCTCCCTCAGGTGTTGGCACCGCCAGCCCGGCTCTGCCGGGAGGCCCTGGCAGTGCCACAGCGCACGGCAGCTCTGGCATTGCACCCTCGTCCAGTTGCGAGATCTGCGGGCCGGGAGCCAGCAGCGGCCGCACGCTTCTCCCGGCGGCCGAGGAACGGCTGCACGGCTCCGAACAGCGCAGCGGGAAAGCGCTGAGGGAGCGGCGCGAGCTCGGCTCTGGGCAGGAACCGCCCCACGCCTCACACCCGCCCTTGCCTTCCCGCCCTCCAGGCGCCGCCGCTGTCATGGCGGCTCTCGCCCACAAGGGAGCGCCCCAAGCCCCGGAATGGCGCCGGGAACGTTCTGGCCCTCAGGAATGCGCGGGCGCGGACCTGTTGCAAACTGTGCGACAGGTCACATTTCCTGCAGAAAGGATGTCCTTTAATGCTTCAGCTTTACACACTTTCGAGCCTGATCAAAAAGAAGCGAAATTTAACCTGTGACACACAAAGCAGCCTGCAAGCTCCAAGTGATGTCCAGGTGTTAGAAAAGTACTTGTTGCTAGGTCTTTTCAGAAGCCTTGCCTTTTGAGGGCTGGGCAGTTTTCACTGATCTCAGACCCAGAGGAAGGTTGGCAAAGCCTGGGAAGAAGGATGCCCACTGATAGTGGACACAATGGATGCAGAATTTAGGGGCTGTAAAGACATCTGGTAGAACTGCCAAGATAAGGAAAGCACTAATGAAGTTCACTCAGCAAATATGCTGAAATCAGCTGCAGCTGGGTAAAAAAGAGTGAGATGTTTGCAGGCAACAGGACTTTGGCACCAAAATTATCCTGGGCCTGACCACGGATAAAACAGAAAAAGACGGTGCAGTGCAAGCAAGCGCTGGACACTGTGTTTCAAGAACCCAAATGAAAAAGCTGGTGAGGAGACTGTGCTGGATTCTTGTGTGCTATCTACCCCTTCTGTCCTTCTCAAAATATATTGTAAGTGTGACTAAAAAAGCCTAGTTAGAGCCTAGCTAACTACCTCATTCTGAAAACCTGCAGTTGACTTGCAACTTTAGTACCTTACAGAGCAGGTTTGAGGCCCTGGAACTGGAGGGACAGACAAGTGATGAAGTGGACAGAAGTCCCTCTGGAAAAGAGGGTGCACCTAGGGCAAGATAACCAACACCATGCATCATGACCACCTCTGTTCTGAAGAAAGGCCCGGTCCTTGCAGGCTTCCCAGAAAGTGTCTCAAGGGAAGGTCTCCCCCCGCTGTTTCCTAGACTTTAGCTGAATCTTCCTCTCAAAAGACAGGAAAAGCTCAGGTGTGTTAGGAGATTACTGTGAGCATTGGCAGAGGTGAATGGTCAGGAATCCAGAGGCTTGTGCAACACTCTTCCACGGACAATCCCTTGTGTATTTCTGGTAAACTAGAGCTTAAATGGCAAGTCAGGGTTGGGGAAATACATCACCGAGACAATAATGCTGTACAGTGCCTTGTTTTGAGAGGGACAAGTAAGACAACGAAAGTTCAAATAGCAAATACTCAGAAGATGAATAAGAAAAACTATTTTTTCTAAGGTTCTCTAATTTTTGTTTTCTTCTCTGTGCCTTGTGAGGATTGTTTATATCCTATTTTCATTGTTTTCTTTTTTCCTGTCTTCAGAATCAATTTTGCATTACAGATGTTTGAAGTCAGATATAAGAAAAGATCTCTATTGTTTTCACATACTGTTTAGCAACCATGAAAATACAAGTTTAGAGGGAACAGGCTTTATCTTTGACAATTAGATCACACTCAATTTTTAAATACCCTTGTATGTCATGCTTGTTTGCGAGGATGTTAAATTGATCTTTGATGGGCATTAATCCAAATAACACGTACATCAAAGCCTCTGGAGGTGGCTGCCATGGCGGGTTTCCCTGAGGTGTCAAAGCCCCAGTCCCGCTCCATGGCGGGATTCCCTGAGCGGTGGCAGTGCCAATCCCGCTCCATGGTGGGTTTCCCTGAGGGGTGGCAGCCCCAGTCCCGCTCCATGGCTCGTTTCCTCAGGATTGCCCCGGCTCCCGCGCATGGCGGCTCGTGTTGCGCAGCCCGGGCTGGATGGGAGGAGCCGGGGCGGCTATAGTGAACACGGTCTTTAATGCCGCCCCCCTCGTTCTGCCCTTTCCTGGTAATTTTCGACAGAGCTGTGGTTATTGATGTTTGACTTTCCGTGCCCAAGCTCTGCATTCCAGGCAGCCAGCCCTACACGTCTGCACCGTGCCCACACCATTTTGGGGGGGGGGGGGGGGGGGGGGGGGGGGGCGGGTAAAGCAATGTGCCTGCCTTTCAGCCAAGGACCTGTGCGGGTCCAAGGTCTGTGTGCACGCAGGATAAAGACTTGTTTACACCCACAGCTGTTTTTCTACGCCTCAGCTGGCACGTGTCAGCTGCACACACAGACCCCCACGCCCCGTCCTGTGTCCCCAGCTCTGTCACACTGGCAGTGTTTTGTGTGTCACACCAGTGCTGCACTGAGTGTCACACTGACGGTGTGTGCCACACTGCCACTGTGTGGAGCACTGCGCTGGCACCGTGCTGTGTGTCGCGCTGGCACCGCGTGTTTCCAGACAAGGCTTGCAGACCTTGGAGTGTAAGCGGGAGGGTGTGAAAGACGGTGATAACAGAAGGATGCCAAACGAGAGACCAGTTGCTTCCAGAATCAAAAGCCAGCTCTCTGTTACGTAATACTGTTTTCTTCTCCATTCTCACCTAATATCACTGCCATGTGCACACTCTGCCCTTCCCCAGAGAGCTTGATGCATGAAGAACCTTTGGAAAAGTGACCAGGGCAGCACTGCATTTTAGGAACATCTGTGGAAGCCATCACGAGCCATCTCTTTGCTGAAGACAGGTGCTGTTTTTAACCAGCGTTTGATTTCAGCAGGTCTGCTGACATCCATTTTGTGTAATCCAAAAATAGCTTGTTCAGCTCCGGAGTGAGGACATGCTCCCTACAGGTCCAGGGAGCCTGAGGCTATGGCTTTGCTATGTTCAGAAGGCATCTCTCTAGTTAGCTTTAATCCAGCTGGACTGAGTACAACAGTACCCAAATAGAAACACAGAGTTTGGAGTGGGTTCACAAACTGAGCAAGTGTCCGCGCTTCCCAAGAGGCTTCTAAAACTTAAAGAAGTCAAATCTAGCCCTAGCCTGGCTTCTACATTTTACTGTGCCTTTGCATAGGAAAAAAATTTTGTGATGTGACTAAGGAGTGAGAATACTCTTCAAACCAGAACTACGGAATTCAGTTTTATTGGTAACCTTTTTGCACATGCAATTATTTATTATATACCTCTCATATATTGCAAGTCCCCAAGAAAGCGTGTCTTGTAATTTCCAAATGTAAGTGACTCCTGTGATGAAAGACTGTGACTTCTTGGTCAGTTACTTTTTGTAATTGTAGAAGAAATTTCCTGCAATTACAGAATAGAATTCCAGAAGAATATTCACCACAAATAAATAAAGTTTTAGTGCTGGCTGTTTAAGTCTGACTTTCTGCTGAACACTTCCACATTAATGCTGTTTTAGAAGATGACACCTAAAGCTGCTAGAGTTGTTTTATTGATGGACTTGAATTAATGCAACATCCTTATTAACTCAGTCTTTTTAATTACATATATATATATAGGCAATTTTCTCAGTAGCTTGGCCCACTATTTGGGATTATTCACTTTAATACCCCTTTTTATGATCAAAGTGTATTACTGAATCCCATGGGCCCTTCAGGGCTTGCTCCAGCGTATCAGTTGTCAGGACATTAAAGTTGTTAATTTTATTAAGTTTCTGGGGTTTGTTCCAAATTCAACATTGCTTTGTATTACAGTAGGAGGTGAAGAGGTAGGATGTTAGCTTTTCCATTTCATATCTTAAAGCAGCAGGTATTTTTGCAGTATTTTTCTCCAGACTAGGGCACACAATTGATTTCCAATTCAAAGAGTTACTCCTGGGACAGGGGAGACTTTTAGACACTCAGGTACAGTTTTGTTTGTGCTGATTTTAATACACAGGTTCCACACAAAGGGAAAACTTTTTTTCCTTTTAAAAAATCTAGAATAAATAGATAGAATAAATAGATAAATAAATAGAAAAAATCTAGAGTAAATAAATAGAATAGCTGTAAAGCTATTTTAGTTGTAAACCCAAGGCTTGTTTTCTTTGAGGAGGGGGTTTAATTTACTTTCTGTCTTCAGTTTAGTACCTTTTGAAATTGCCTCACCTTCCCTGCTTTCCTCCTTACAGTGATGACGCACTTGAAAGGGATTTTTATCGGACAATACCACAGCAGGGATTTGAACCATGTTCTGTTGCTTTGGAAACCAGAAGTTATAGAACATAAGTTTGCTAGGCTTAGCATGAAACGCTTGTGGACTACAATTTTCTGTCCACGCACAGCTCAGTTTCAGGGAGTTTTAGGATCTTGGACAAACTTGTTACTGTTCTTAGCTTGAGGGAGGATGGCCATCAGGGATAGTAATTGGGGAGGGTTTGCCATGCTGTGTTTCAGCGCTGTGGTAACAGGGTGCAGAGCTTACTCCATGGGGCAGGAGCAGGCAGAGTTTGTGGAGCAACAGCTCCCCCAGCCAGGTGCAGAGATGCTCGGTGCAGTGGGAGCATTTGTGGCACTTCCTCTGCTTTTATTTTTAATATGCTCTTCCCTCCCTCCCCCGCATAAGGTGATTCCTGAATCTTTTGCTCTGGTTTGTGCCATAGAACTTGGTTAAACCAAACATTTTCTGTTCAATCATTTAGTTGTGACCTGCATGTGCCAGGAGAAGGTTCTGTATTTTGTTTTCCTTTGCCTTTCTGAAAAACTATGCTGCAGTGTCAGCTGTGCATCGCAGCTGATTGAAACGCCTCAATTTCTGTGTACAGTTTTCAAGGGGATTTAGGAGACATCAAAGAAATTTCAATGGCATTTACTGCAGTTTGCCAAGATCCATTTTGATTAATGAGGTTGGAGCCGAGGGAGACTGGAGAGCTGCATCAACTGGTACCGAGCTGTGGCTGCACAATCAGAAGCAGCTAATGCTGATGTCAGTGGGGATGCTGGGCTTAGACTGAGGATACTGCCAGGCAGCCTGGCACCCTAAGGAATGGGTAGAAGTTGAGGAGTGAATGCAAGTCACAAAAGCTGAGGACCTGTGTAGCCCTGGTTCATATCTGAGATGTTTTGGTTTTCTGAAACTCTTTTCCCAGAGAGTTTTCTGTAAACAAGAGACATGTTTTTCTAACTGTAACCTTTGTTTACATTCTTTCCCTAGGAGGGACTTCTTCTTGATGTCGCTCTGGTTTGACCAATGTGATTGAAGAAGTTTGTCTTTGTTTCACCAATTGAGTTGTTCTCTGTAGAACAATAAAAAGGAAGAAATTCCCAGAAATAAATACAGTCATTTTCAGCCTTCTGAGTCGGAGTCTGTGCTGTTGTGGTGTACAACAGCATCAGACCTGAACTCTGGCCCTACCTTCCAGGTATCTAAAACAGCTGGAGGCACTGGTTAATACGGTGATGGAAGAAAAGGATCTCTGAATCTCCCCTCTATTGCTCTGTGTTTTGGAACAGAGCAAAAGGCAAAAAATTGGTTTAAATTCAATTCTCATTTGCTAGGCAAATTGTTAATTGTTCCCCCTCCTTCCATCTCCAGTCCAACTCTCAAGTTTGTTTGACAGTGTGGTAGCAGGCAGTGTCTGCTTTAGTTACAGAGCCCAAAGTCCAGTACCAGCAGATGAGTTCCAAGTAAGATCCATGTGGTGTCTCTTTCAAGACACAGAACCCTTTGTGCTGCTCAGTAACTTGACCTGCTGTGTCTGACAAGTTCCTGAATTAAGCTTTATGGTATTTCATACCCTACAGTCTCATTTACATTTGTGTTTCAAATGCTGCCTTACCCAAAGCCAGAGGCCCTGTTGCTCAGCTGCCAGGCTGGGAGACAGGTGAGGACACTGACCTGTGGGCACACACCGAATCATGGCACCCTTGAGGAACGAGGAGTCCCCTTTCCAAAGAATAAGCTCACTGAGAGATTGATTATGTGTGGTGTTTATCTGAAGAAAGGTGGGACCTTTACTTTGTTTAATGGTCAGCGTTACATTTGTCCTTTGGTAACTTCTTTTTGTTTAAGAATGTGGAGTATCAATTGAAAGTTAGTCCTTTGCCCCTTTGATTTGGTAAAAACAAGTGTGCAAATGTTGAACTTATCATTCATTTTTATCAACAGAATATTTGGGGGTTTTTTTTCACACGGATGTCCATACACATAATTTTTGTAAGGCTACAATATTTGCGTTATCACATCTTGAATCACCAGTAATTCCAGTTAAAAATAATTAATTTTTCATCATGTTCAGTGGTAAGACAACTAGCGTGGTCTAATAATGTGAAGTGCTTGCCACTAGAATTGCTCTATACGTCTTTAAAAATCCACCCCCCAAAGAACAAAACAAACCTCAAGAAAAACTTGCCCCTAAAGCCATAAAGGGCCTAATTTTGGTTTATTTCTGAGAGCACCCTAAGAACACCCCCCATTGCAAACTGCTGAACACTGAGTTCTTTAGCAAGCCAGAGCACTTAGTCCCATACTCAGATGTTCCAAAGTATATGTGTGTGGAAGCTGTGCCCTTGGGTCAGATGCCCACAGACTGCACAGTACCTGAAAACCTAATTCAAGTGTCTGCAACCTTCTTCCTGCTGGAATCTCCTCAGGAAGGTATTTTTGCCCCTCGTGATGTAGTACCTCTTCTACAGTAGTTTTCAAAATATGTTCACTCCTACCTGACATCCAGTGTGCAAGATTTTATTTTAGCTCCCCTTTATTGAGTAGAGGACTGTTAGCTTGGGTTTGCACGTGGCAGTTTGAGTAATGGGATATAAAACATCTCAGCTTTTTAAATTTCTTATTTTGGTTCTCATCTGTGTTGTTAATACAAGTAAAGGAAGTGCAGTCATGGTAGGGGAAAAAAGCATAGGAAGCAGGGAAACCATTGATTTCAACTTCTTCACAAGCTTCTCATGTGAAGATGTTTCCTCCCACTAGGAAATTCTAGTCAAAAATGTACATGTGCAGTCTCAGGTTTTTTTCTAGCCAAGCTTTAGAAAAAAACTTAAATTTGAAGGAAAAAAAGCCCAACATCTACAGCCTTTCCAAGAGAGATGATCTAAGTGAAGGCAAAGCTGAATTTGACATGCTGTAGTTTCTCTAAGGAAACTGTGGGGTGTGATTTTTTTTTTTGGTTAAAAGCATGTTTTGTGCCTTAGATCCACATAGATTCTTATCTCCTAGACACCTTCTGCACACACTTCTCTTATCATGTATGTGATTTGCAATACCAACTTTGCATAAGCAAAGTGACTGATAAATGATGATCCATTTATGTCTCAGTGCAGGTAATTGTGGATGCTTTGTTGC
Source organism: Phylloscopus whistleri (assembly GCA_017589585.1). NCBI lineage: Eukaryota > Metazoa > Chordata > Aves > Passeriformes > Phylloscopidae > Phylloscopus > Phylloscopus whistleri. The sequence goes on along the minus strand of JADMLD010000682.1, from coordinate 3,740,348 downwards.
TGCCATGTTCTCTGATTTAACTGGGAACAACCCAGGTTCTAAGTATGCATGGTATGTGTTTTGTTCTGACAAGAAGAAGAGGGAGAGCAAAGCATAAAAAACAAGATTATGTGATGCAGTCACTGTTTTAAATTCTAAATGAATAAAAAGTTCTGGGGTTAACTTGGCAATTTACTTATTTTTTTTTCCTGTTTTCAGGTTACAGCTGTTGGAGTTAGTGGGGGAAAATGTGTTGTCATTTGGAATAGCTCCATTAATTTTGACAAAGAACAATCTTCATGCTGTGAAAGTAAGGGTAGGTAGTGAAAAAAGAGCTGTTGGATTACTCAACCTGTGGCACCTACCAAATGTGCCAGCATTTTATGCACACAAAAACATTACACAATAACTAAAACAAAAGGATTCTTGGATTCTGTATGGTAACAAATGCATCTTTATATAATCTTATTTGAGCTCTAGGGAATAAAGTACTTTTTAAAAAAGTTTATTTTATGTTGGAGCAGTGCTTTAAACCTCATTTTAAAGACATCAGTTTTTATATTGTAAAGAAGATGTAGTAAAAATAGCTTATATTGAAGCAGTATCTCAAGGTCCTAAATTAGTTAGAACTGTAATTTACCAACAAATTTCCAACCCCCCAGTCTGGAAAAGACAAACTGAATGACCACAGAGAGTGGAAAGAACAGCTCCTCTTCCTGACAGGGTGGCATTGCCCCTTCTGTGTTTGTGCCCTAGGCTCCCTCCAAGGGTGGGATCTGCTTGAGCCCAGTCCCATACAGTAGGGAAAATGACTCGTTCCTGGAAACTGCTCTGTTGGTTTTGTGAGAAACAATGCTCACTTTTAGAATTTCAAAAGGCTATTAATCCTTAATAAAATACAACAAAAGACTGACTGTTATAAATGCATATTTTGGAGTTGGCTTTTTGCAAATATTGAGATGAATGCTGTATGTTATGAATTAATGGGCCAGGAGACCAGCTCCTTTGAAAAGGCCTTTATTAGAAATCAGCTCTGGGTAGGGGGCTCGGGGGCTGCGCCTGCCGCCGCTGCTCCCTGTAGACACCGTGGAGGAGGAGGTGCTGACGATTCTGCTGCTGGTGCTGCAGAGTCGGGATTCTTGCCCTCGCAGGAGCTTTCCAAGAATCTTCTTTTACTCTTGTGCTCTCGGGGGGGTCACCTCTCTCCAGTTCTCTTCAGGTCATGGCGAGAAGGTAACCAAAAATACCTGCTACCTGCAGGTAGCTGGACTTGTGCATTGCACAGTATTATCCTCCTTAGGTCCAGTTTTTGTGTTGACTCGTTGTTTTAGGGGGTTTTCTGGGGTTCAGCTGGCTGAATCAGTGCATCTTGGGAGCAGGGTGTCCTAATCTCCATATTGGGCGGGGTCAGCAGCCCCCACTGGGAAGCAGGTACAGGATTCTCCCCCGACGGGGTGGGGACAGCCCGGTGACTCAGGGAAAAAGGGTGGAATCCCCCCGGGGTGGGGGCACCCCGAGACCCAGGGGAGAAAGGGTATAAAACTCAGGGTACAACAAGTAAAAATTTTAGGGATACATTCAATTTGAACAGCTTGAATAGGTAAGTAACATTGCATCTTTCATTTTACAGCAAAACATTACTTCTGACAGCCTTCGCAGACAGCCCCTGGGGGCAGGGCTCGCCTCTCGGCCTTTTCTCTTTAGGCCGGGCGAGTTAATAGGCTGTTTTAACATTACAATCAAACTATTTAACATTACAACTTGGGAGTATACAGCTTGGGTTTTTGTATTTCTTTCACTGTAAGAAGGTTGTACTGTTTGTTCTTTTTATTTGTGGAATTTAAAAATGCAGTGAATGTATATTCTTCAATTGTAACATAATAGACTGGTTTGGTTTTTTTTTGTGTGGCATCTAAAACCGACCAGAGGGTGGGAGATGCCATCCCACATTCCTGCGTGAAGATTCCTGATAAAGAACAATTGAATCTTTAATGGCGAGAACCTTGAAAAAAAAGGATTTATGAGACCTGACCAGACCGAGAGGAACCCTGCACAGATAAAAATTGCATACTTGGGGGGTTCTTGAAACTTACAAAGAAAACATATTCAAAATTCATGTTTGAATCATGCATTAGTTAAATCATGCATTGTTTGTTAAAACAAAGGATCTGAAATGGGCGGTGTGCTGGTTTGCACCCTCGGCTGAGAAGCTTTGTTTTTCTGTCTCCTAATTGTCTGTTTTTATTTTTATTAAACTTATAAATTTTTATAAAAAGTGAACGTCATTTTCCACACTGAATAAGAAGAAAGAGCAACTTCAGGAGCATGGAACTAAACCGCCACGTGCTTGTCCACAAAATGGCTGCACCGCTTTTATACCCCTGGTGTTACATCAGCCAACCTTGGCCCCGCCCAAAGCCTGTCAGACAACTTCTCTTTGCTCCCCATTGGTGGGCACTGCTTCCCTGCAATTTGATTGGATGCCACTGTTGCCATAGTAACGAGCCGGCCTTCCCCAAATGCCCCCAGTACCGAGGCCGTTGTGGGACAGCAATATCAGGGGGACAGAAAGGGGACTGTGGGAGGACATAGCACAAGAACTGTTAACATCCACATAATACTCATCCCTTCATTGTGAGAGCCAACCATCACATTGCCCATCTATAACAGTTTGATAGTCTGTTTTAAAGGTCTGTTTTATTTTTTTCTTCTGGAAGGTAATGAACTGAAATCGTAGCAGAGAGCTTTGAAGGAGTTGTTTCCTTTATCTGAGTTCTGAAACGGTGATCTCTATCTCTGCTCAGGTCCTGCTGAGCTTCTCCACGGTGATGAATCTGCTACAGGAATCTTTCAGGCATGCCATGCTGGTTTGGAAGCCTTTGCACCCTGGCAGAACCAGCCAACTGACACTGGCAAGTAGCATTTTATCTACCTTGCAATTGAATTGACACATACTTTAGTTTGGTTTGAGTGTTTTTTTTAAATTTACTTTAGATTTTGCTTTATCATTTTTGAGACCAATGACATTTAATTTTCTAGATACAAACCCAATTGTGATAAAGTTACAGTGCAAAATCTTTTGTCTTGGGAGAGAAGCAAAGATAAAACGGCAAAGTATACTGGTTTTAAAAAGCTTTTCTTCTTATTCTTGGAAAGCAATTTGATTTCTTCCCATCTCCCCTGAACTTCCTGTTCTTCATAAATAACCTCCCATCAGATAATGGTTGCCCTTATATCCTTTCAAAATCTCTCTGTCTAACGTGGGCAAGAGGCTGTAATTCTTTAGTTCTGACCTAAGATAAAAGTCTTGGGATGTGACAGTGGGAAATAAATTAAGCAATTGTTAGAGGGCTATTTTGGGGTTTAATAACTACACTGGGCACTGTTATTTTAAGCTTCTAAGTTTTAACAAACCAAACAACATTCAAGGGAAGAACTGTCAAATGGGGACACAAAACTGTCCTGAGGATGAGTGTGAGGGTGGTTAATGTCTGTCTCTTCTGGGCACTTCAGCTGGCCATTGAAATGTGCTTTGTGTTTATTCAGCGTTGTTGCCATTGGTGATTTTCTTCCTTTACTGGGGATTTGGGCATGGGAATGCCCCTGTGACAAAGCAGTGCCTTCACCTCCAGGCCTGGCAGTGCTGCAGTTGTCTTGGGCTCTAAGTTTTGCTGTAAATAGAGCACATCAACTCTGTAGCCTTGGCAGCAGGAGTCGATTTTAAGAATACAAATAAAACTGAGGTGTCAGTCTCCTGCAGGCTGTCAGTGGACTTTTGTGCTCAGCTGCCCTTCTTGGTTTCTCTTTTTACTTTTTTTTTTTTTTATTTTTGACTTCTTCCTAATCTGTATTGTTAAGGGGAAAAAAAAAGAGAGACCTGTTTATCTCAATAGCATTTCATATTGCTTAAGAAAATAATTAGTAGGATTATCTGAACCATCCTCTGCAATCTGAAGTCCCTGATTTCTATCTTATTGCTCTGCTGGTTATTTTTTTCAATTATTATCAGATCTGAAGATTGTCCTGTACAAAGAGCAAAGGTGCCAGCCTTGGCCTCTTAGAAGATAGTGTCAATTTTGTAATTTGTTCATTTGTCACAAGTACTGTAACTATTTCATATCAACTATTCATATCCATTCCTCCCTCCATTTAAGTTTTGGTAAGAACTTACTTTATAAACAGGACCCTGAGTCAATTTACTGCTTGTCCTGCTATGCCAGACCAGGGTGACAAACCACAAATAACAGCCCCAGTGACTGCCCCAAAAATGTGCAGATACCAAAACTGAGCAGATCTTTTGTATGCCAGCATTCTTGTTGGAGAAGCAATCAGAGTCAAAAAGGGTTATTCCAGCTGCTTATTTCACGGATGGAATAAATGTTGATCCACTGAACCTTATGACTGCTGGCATGAAAGCGGCATTGACGCTCAGAACACACAGAGAATATTTACAGAGGGTAATCCCTCCTACAGCGATAGCCACAAATACCGTCCTAGTGCATTTCACAGGCCAGGTTCTCTTCTGCAGCATGTGAAAGCTTTAAAATGTCCCAGAAGGCCTTCAGGGGTGTGTTCATTAACCACTTCCTCCAGAGGCTTTCAAGGATTCTGTGGAATACCAGTTGTTCTAGATCTGGCTCTCTGAACACAGCAAACAGCCATCATTGCCCTGAAATCGTTCCTGAAGCCAGGTTTTGGACAGGAAAATCCAGCAGTTGTTGAAATGCTGGCTTTTGTGTAAAAGGGAAGATAGCAACTGCTGGGTGTTTAGTTTTGCTATTGGTGTCTCATTTCAGCTGAATCCTCAGCTAATTAGGGAGATCTTCATTTGTAGTGGTTTTTTTTTTTTGTTTGTTTGTTTTTTTTGTTTTTTTTTTTTTTTTTGTTTGTTTGTTTGTTTGTTTTGTTGTTTGTTTTTTGTTTTTTTTTTTTTGCTTTGCCCTTTCTGACTTGTTCCTTTACCTGCATATCAACGGCAGCAACTCAGCTGAAGGCTTGTTGATGCTGTGATAGTTGGATTCCCTGCCTTCATGTGATTGTCTGATCTGTAGAGTTTGCTTTGCTCTCATCTCATCTCCTATAGTTCCGAGAATGTAAAGTTTGGTAATACTTGGGTTGCCAGTAAATTCTATGACCTTGAAGTGTTTTAAAATTTAATGTGTAAGATACCCGTTTTAATGGTGATTATTGAAGTATGTGACAATGGAAGTTTGGTTGACAGGTCATTAGTATGTATTTCAATTAACAAATAGCTGGACAAAATAGAAACCAGTCAGTTCTCTCCTTTAGCTATAGAGAAAATGGTTAGAAGGGACCTCTGGAAGTCTTCTAGTTCAACTCCCAATATTTTTAAACTCTGTGGAGCACATTCCTGATGGATAATTATAACAAACCTTGAAAAATGAGAATATACGCTTGCAAACTTGATCAGGTTTGGGGTTTTTAAAAGATAATTCATTGTTACTTTTGAATTATTCTTACAGGTTTTAGTTAAAATTCAACTTTTTAAAATTTTGGAGTGCAGAGGTATTTGAACAGATCACAAAATTCAATCTTCATTTCTTATCCACAGAAATGAATTAATGTATAACCCCAAAGAAATGCACAAAGCCAAACACTTTAATCTGCTATAGTTCTTAATTTATGGCCCAGCAGTTTCTTGAAACAGGCTGAATATTTCCCTTTTGTAACAGGCTCAAATTAACATTTTATGCTTCTTTTCTTTAATAAATACAAATTCAACCCTGAAGATCGGGCTGATGAAGTCAGTGGTTGCTATGGAAATGTTAATTTGATACATAAAACTGGAATTGGATGTTTGTTTCCCCCTGACTTGCAGCTTCTGCTAATCCTCTCCCCTTGGGTAGCTGCTGCCTTTTGCAAGGCATCCAGAGGGTGATGTGAGTGTCCTGCTCCGGGCAAAGTGAGCCAGAGCAGCTTTGTGATTTAAATTGGTGACCTGAGCTAACTTGTGGGAGTCTTTGAACGAGGAGATAGGGCTCTTCTGTTGCCTCTGGTGAAGGTGGCAGGACCTGGTCGAGAGGCAGGTGGCAAGTTCACGTGGTTAATGTTGTTTTCTAATTTAGATCTACCTGTTAGAGTGTTTTTAGGACAAGGGCTATTCCTACATCTTGTTTTACAGCAAATTTATCACCAGACCATGCTAAAGCTTGTTTTATAGCAGTGCTACTACATTCTTACCCATGCTTGTTTTAACCACTGATTGTCCTCTGTTCTCTAGAGGAGATGAGGTAGGAGAGGACATATTTTGGGGCTGGAGAAGAACTGCACTTCTGGGAACGTGCACATTTTCATTTTGATGATTGGGACAGCAGGAGCTCCAATTCAGGATATATCTGAATGTTTTCTACTGGTTTTAGCCCAGCACAAATTGCTGGTCTCTTTCCTGGTCATCATCACAGGAATGATTTTTCTTCTTTTCCCTTTAAGGAAGAAGAACTTGTACCTGAATTGCAATTTTCAGGTTGAGGTTTTACAGCACAATGGAAGATCCCTGCCTCTTCTGCCTCAATAGTGAATGAAGTAAGTCCAGGTGCTTATTTATTCTCTGACCACATGTCCAGTGCATGTACTGGGGAGACAACTTCTTCCAAAAATAGAGATACATCTTTAGAAAAAAAATCATCTGATATAAATAGAAAAACATATCAATGTCTTCTCACATCCACCCCTCCCTCAACCCTTCCATTCTTAAACAAAATCAGTGTGCTTCAGCCTGGAAAAGAGAAGCTTCAGGGTGACTGAACTGTGGCCTTCCAGTACCTGAAGAGAGGCCACAAGAAAGATGGAGAGAGATTTTTTACGAGAGCCTGGAGTTACAGGATAGGGGACAATGGCTTCAAACTGAGAGAGAAGTTTTAGATTAGATCTTAGAAAAAAAATTCTTCGTTATGAGGGTGATGAGACCCTGGCACAGGTTGCCCAGAGAAGCTGGAATAGTGGAAGGTGTCCCTGCCCATGGCAGGGGATAGCACTGGATGGGCTTTAAGGTCCTTCACCCTTCTATGATTCTGTGTTACTTAAAAGTTAAGTAATAGTTGAGATCAAGTCCAAGTTGAGCTCATTTTATCTAGATGTACACCAGTCAGACTAGCTCAGGCAGATAGATCAGGCTGGCAAGAAAGGTGCATATTTTAATACAGTGTACAGGTATTTGCCACAAGCCTTCTAATTTAAAATTTCCAGCTGAATTTGAGTTTTGCCATTCCTGCTGAAACGTGTTTGGAGGATTATGTGCTGATCTGAGTGAAGGGGGGAGGTTCAAGAGGGGGTTCAGGTTCTGGGAGAGAGGCTGAAGTTGGCTTGTAGGGCAACAGGCCTGTGCTCTGCATTGCATTGGAAAAGTGCTGTGTTCCAAACATGAGGAACTGAAAGGAAAAATGTGGTTGCAGAAGTTAAAAGGTGTGGAAAGGAACTCCACAAAGAAGTTCTCTTGGTGTCCTGAATACTAGGGATTAGATTAGGTGTGGGGGAAAGGAGTGTCTACACCTGGATTTAGGAACCAAGATTGTATCTTTCTCTGGGAACACAGGCCAAAGGACATGCTGAACCATTTCTTTTCACTGCCATCTGGTTGTAAGGATCCTGATCCTTCTCCTATGAAAGTTTTCTCCTGCTTCATAACTATTGAGATAAAAATCCAAGGCTTTCTTTTCTTGGTTGTGAGTATAATCTGCTGCATCCCTATTTGATATTTAACATATGTTATTTACTAATGACAAATCCATGCCAGACCTACTGTGGAGTAGCTCTCTTTGTACAACTCCAAATAAGCAGGAATGCCAAGTCATAGGAGGCACTTCATTGCTGAACAGTTAAACAGGAGTTTTGTATTCACTGGGAGAATACAAACTGTCCTTTGGAAAGAAGTTAGTGTCATCTTTCTCTTGTGAAGCTCTTTGGTTAATTGACATGATTTTTTATTAATTGCTGTCTTAACTGACACAGCTGGAAGTTCTTGCATTGAGTAGAATTGATAACGTTGATAATGTTTGAAAAATCAAGAGCTAATCCACAGTGAAATAATTTTACAGTCCCAGAGAATGAAAAGTCTAATTCTGTTTTGTAACACTCAATAATCCTGTTTATAATCTGAAAAAATAATGTGTGTCATGTAGCCTTGGAGGCTGGTACTTATCAGCTGTTACTCCTGAGTATTAAAACTGGGTTCTAAGTCAGCACCCCATTAAAGTTCCCCTAAACCAGCTCTTTCCAAGCTGATAGCTTCCAACTGGAAACTTAAATAAGTCTGTGATAAGGGAGTGCCAGTGGAGACATTGTGAGCAGCCTGTCCATGTGCCCTGAGGTGTTTGTTTTAGCAGTGCAGTAATCGTGAGAACTGTCAAAATCCACTCGAGTTAAAACACTTGTTCTACTTTTACCTTGCTGAAATGGCAGTCTCTCTTGATAAGAACATTTAGACACCAAATCCATGGTATAACCGAATTACAGCCACCAGCTGTCCTCCTGAGACACTCTGTGTAACTCTGGTTGTTCTAAATATGTCCCTAAATTTGAGATTGTCATCCCCTAAAAGCTAATTCTGCCTGTAGTGCTAAGTGTTTACCTGCTGGCATGTAATTCATGCCCTGAGAGGCAATTTTCAATGTCAATCCCAGTCATAAAGCAAAGCAAACAGGCTGTTGTGCACACATCAGAAAGCACAGAAACCACTGACGTGGAATTAATGAAGATGTTCTTCTGTGTTCCTTGTAATGGTTTAAAAAGGTGCAAGTCTGAAGCACCTTGAAGTTGGAGGTGGGAGAGGTGGTCTCGGTAGGAAAACTTGGGGTGGGAAGTCCTGTCAGCACAGGAATGGGAACAGTCAGAGAATACTGACATGGGCCATGTGGGCACTGTAGAGAATCTATCCTTTTGCACAATTAAATTATTTTTCCTGCTGGGAAAAATCAATTTTTCTGTGCATCTCCTATTAGTGGATTTTGGCCCCATTTGCTGAGGCAAGGCTGACACTGGCTCCTCCAAAGAATTGGATAAATGGGTTCTCTCTGTCCCCGCTGAAATGGAAGTCAGGAAGACAAAATGCACCAAATTTTGTTGTCCCAGCTCTGTGTGTGGGTGCTGGATAATGTAGCAGAGTGCTGAACTCTTACTCCTTAAACTTTTAAAGATTTAAGAGGTATCATTTGGTGTAGTAAAGCTTTTTGCCATGTAGCTCTCTAAATAAATATTTTTTTTACTCACTGGTAGTCTAATACCTTTTACCAGCTCTGAAGGGTGGAAAAAATATTTGGAATATAGTATTGAAAATTATGAGAAACTACAGTGGAAAAAATAAGAGGTCTAAGGAGCTTTGAAAGGCTTTTCCTTTAGAGTGCTCCAGGATTTTCTGTATTGGGTGGAGATTATGCAGCTGTTTTTATCCCAATGTTAACATATTAAGTTACAGGAATCTTTCCACTTAATTGAACAAACACAGGAGAGTATTTACGTAACTGAAGATCTGCAACTGCCAGCAGAATTAATTAGGAGAGGAATAATTAGGCAAATAGTAGTGTCCAAATGGTCCCAATAGAAAAATGTATTGCAATCCCAATAAGAAATCTCATTAATGTTGTTGTTTCTGATGAGCTGTGCCTTTTGCAGTATCATAAAGGGAGGCAAATGTGGCAGGATCTCAGTGGGGTGTCAGCTTGGGTATGAGGCAGAAACAATATCAAGGTTTTAAAGTGTCTGGTCTTATTATTGTCACTTAGTCATGGCTGCAGCTCCACTATCTGCTTAAAAACCTCCTGTGATTGAATGAGCCACTTCAGGGTGAAATAGGAACAGAAGAGAACATTTCAGGTTAGTATTTGGTATGGAATTGTTGCTTGATGCATGGGAAACAAGTTGTCTCTTATGCTGAGCAGATAACCCAGGGAAAAAATGAGACACAAATGGAGCTTATTTCAAGTACTTGTGCTTGAATTTGTCAGTTTACTGCTTCAAAGAATGGAAAAGTTAATGAGCACATTATCTTGGACTTTCCACTGTAATGTCACTCATGCAGAAGAATAAAAAAAAGGGTAATGTGATGTCATTTTTATAGTGGCTGTTCTAGGAAGCAGGTTCCTGCTCTGCAGTAACAAGGTCTGTCCCATGGTCAGTGAGGGAAAATTCCTTAGAAATAGTCCTCCATCAGGAAAGTTGAGTTTTCCCTATTTCCCCCTTCTTTTGTCACCTGAGAATCTTTTTTAGCTCTGGTACAAATTACTGTATTGTAATTCCAAGTGCATTTTTCAAGCTTGTTTCATAGGTGCATTGGAATGGACTAAAAAATATTGTACTGTGAGAATAGCTTTAATCAAAACCTATCAGTAAAACAAAAGCCTTTCACAAATGATCATTCATAGAGATCCCAGCTTGGAAGAGCATTACTTCCTCAGAAACAACCTCCTCCATGCCTTCCATCTGGGGACTGGGGAGGTTAAGAGAGATGTCTAAGGGTCACAAATACCATCTGAGGCAACACTGGTAATATAAATTGTCCCACAAAACTCCAGTTTCTAACCAAGTTGGAATTCTGGCTTTCATTACTCTGCTAGGGAGCTACAGGGCCCTCCAGAATTGATCTATCAACAGGGTTTTGTAAACATTTTGATCAAACTACTAACAGCTGAGTAAATTAATTTGATTTTTAGGGATGGGTAAATTAATCCATATCAAAATGTTCTAGGCTGCCAGTGTAGGCTGGAAAAGCAGTGCTTCTCTTTGTCACAATGCAAGTTTGCAATAACAGTTGTGTGCATTTTATATTTATCTGTTCCCCTTCCCCTGTTAGCTATAGTTGCTGATGTTTTTCATTAACTTGGTTTCCTATTATGGCAGCAGCTCTGAATAAATATCAGTTAGGCTGGCCTCTTATTTATGTGCATGTCCTTAAAATATGACTGTAAAATATTCATTAATTCTAGATTCCTGGGGCCGTGTTCAGACACACACGTCTCCTCCTTGGTGAAGAGAGAGACACTCAAGTGAGATTTTTATGACTTTTACTGGAGACCCAGTGTTTGAAAACAGGGTGCAGAGATGGAAACAATTGAGTGTCAGTCTCTGAATGTGGCCTGGAGAAGAGGCCGTGCTCCATACTTCGCTGTACAGTCCAGAACACCTGGTAATACGGGATCCAGATTTCTTACAATCCACTGGATTTGATGCCACTTGTTACCTAATCACTTACAGCATTAATGACAGAATCTTTCCTTTGCTGCTTTCTAAACACAACCCTTTTGTCCTGCAGCCCCGAATTTCCAGGAGGGTGACCAGAGGAGCTGTGTGAGGCAGGAGCAGCAGGCTGGTGCCTCTGGGAGGAGCTGGCTGTGCTGCCCATCCCGGGGCAGGAGTGCCACACGTGCAGCCATTCCCTCCAGGAACACCCAGCACCTGCCTCAGGGATACCACAGAGGTGACAGATGTGCAGCAGCTCTGGTGCCTGTAAAAATACCAGTTGCTGTGCAAACACTGTGCAGCTAAAGAAGGGCTGCTTCTCTCTGTAGTGTTCTTGAACAAAACCATTCTGGGAGTTGTGCTGTGGGAGCGTGGCTGAGGCCAGGACTTCCAGAACTGAAGAAATTCCCTGGCATGAGGGATCTCTTCATAGCCAGCACAGAATTGGAACATCCTAGAATGGCCTGGGTTGGAAGGGACCTTAAAGCTCATCTCATTCCACCCTCCTGCCATGGCAGGGACACCTTCCACTATCCCAGGTTGCTCCAAGTCCTGTCCAGCTTGGCTTTGTAACTTCCAGGGATCCAGGGGCAGCCACAGCTTCTCTGGGCAACCTGTGCCAGGGCCTCTCCACCCTCACATAAAGGATTTCTTCCCAATATCTAATATAAAGCTACCTTCTGTCAATCTGAAACCATTTCCCCTTGTTCTGTCTCTCCAGGCCCCTGTAAAAAGTCTCTTTCTATCTTTCTTTTGGGCTCCTTGCTGGTACTGGAAAGCCAAAATGGACTTTTTGTGCACCTAAAACAGGGCTGGACAGAGCTGTACTGCTGAACCCTCTAGGGCTATTGGAATCCTGGCAAACTGGGAGAAGTAGAAAATAAATTTTAAGCCAGAGAAACAAGCAGAAAACTCATTTTTTTGTGTGCTTTTTTTTTCTTTCACCAGAAAGGAAATGTTTCCTGAAGCACTTCAAACATTTGCTCTGCCTAAATTTTAACCCTTTTTGTCCAGGCCATTTTTTTTCTGACTTTTTTTCAAAGTAGAATCCAGACAAATGCAAGGAGAGGAACTGTAGATTACTGAATAATGGGGCAGTCAAAATAATGGCCACAGTGTGAGTCTGATTCAGAATTAAACAGGCAATAGAAAGTGCTGGAGAGCACTTCTCAGTACCTCAGCAAAGTTAAACAGCTCAGGTGTCAGTAAGTGTAACTTTGCTCTGTTGTGTCTCAGCTGATGAGCATCTTCCTGAGTGTAGGAGTGGATACTGAATGTATGTCCTGCCTTGCCTTTTTCACCACTAAATCAGAGGCAAAAGATCAGGTTCAGGTTGTTAGCCCATCTCTATTGTAAACCTCTCATGCATTGGCTTTCATGTCCTCACAAAACCACAGAAGGAAAAGAAAAAAAAAAGAAAAATAAACCAAAACCAAAAGAGCAACCCAATGCAGAGAATAATGACTGAAAAATCAAAAAGGAAAAAGGGAATGAAGATGTGAAAATGAAAACCACAGAGTTACTTAGGAGGAGAGGGTGAGGGCAGGTGTTCAAAGGTAACACTGCTCAGCAGTAACAGGAGTTATTTCGAGAGGAAACACCCTCCAAACATTAACAGATCTGGTCACACTGGTGGGAGGGCAGAGGCAGCGAGTCAGGAGATGGAATAGAGCATGGCCCTGAGCTCTGTTCCATTCTGTGTGTGAGACGGGCATTCCTGGCAGGAATCCCTGTGCTAGCATTTCAATTCCACGGGAGCACAAGAGCAGCCTTCTCTGACCCCTGGTGCTGCTCCGCCCCGTGCCAGCGCTCCTGAGCTTCACTGGGGTCATGTCTGCAGGGGTTAAATGGCTGGACTTGACCTCAGAGATCTTTTCCAACCTCAGTGATTCTACGAATCTGCAATGCAGAGGCCCTTGGGGACCTGTTGGACTCCTCCAAAGCGCTTGGTCTTTATGTAAATCACAAAACGCCATCCTGGGAGCACAGCTTTGGCAAACTCGGGGACACTGGGCAGGCTCCTCCCTTTTACAGCACAGACAATCCCTTCACAATTTACACAAGTCAAATAAATTAGCGATCGAGCCCGTAATGATTTGCAAGCGTGCCTCTGCCCGAGGCAGTGAGGATTGCTGGGGGGCACTGCTGGCTGGCTGTGTCCCCCCGGCCATGGAAATAAAGGGTGCTGGCTGCTAAAAGAGGGTGCTGGGAGCCACCCTGGGGCTGCTGAGGGGACCCCTGAGGCGGCCAGGCTCGGGCAGGAAGCTTCACTATAGCCTGGATTTACTTCTCATTCAAAATCACTGAAAGCCAAACTCCTCCTCCTCCTGAGCAGAAGCCAATTTATTTTTTTTCCTATGTGAACTTAACTGTTTCTTGCTCATGCTTAACTAGATTTTAAAGCTATGTTTTAGCATAAGTTAAAGCATTGTGGATATTTTTTCCTTTTTCCCAGCAGAGGCTGAAGGATGTGGGTCAGCATGGAGGGGGAAGCAAATCTCGCCTTCCCACTCCTCAGCTCCACCGGGTCCTGGTGCCTCCCTCCATCTGTGCCTTCTCACTTCAGTGTCTCTTAAAACTCTGCAAAGCAACATCCAGGGTCAGGAAAAGAACATACAAAACAGGTCACCTCTCAGGAACATGTGCAGATCCCTTGCAAGCCACCTTCTAAAATCAGAGGTGGTGTTGTTCTTTTGTTGGTGTCACAGACGGGTTGTCTCCATAAGTAACAGTGGATCCTGCCCCGAAACTGAGCTGTAACACAGGAGGGGACAAGGATCTGCTCTGTGTGCACATGGAGAAATCATGCACCCGGCAAGTGCTGCTAGCCGTGTCCTGCAGCTTCACTCTGCCTGCCCCTGGAACGGGGCAAGTGCCGGTGACAGCTCCTGCCCCGCTCTGCCCTTCTGCTCCCCGGGCCATGCAAACTGCTCTGCATTCCAGGTACAGTTTGCAGAGCTTCTGGTTTGATGTGAGAAACGTTTAGCTTGTCTCGGGTTTGGCCACTTTTTTTGATTTGCCTAGATCTCTTCTGTAATTCTAATATTACTAGATAGGCCATCAGCAACTGTTAAGAATACACTCATCTGTTATCAAGGAAGAAACTCCTTCGTGCAAGGATTTTGGTTTAAAGTAGTTTTTCAAAGAAGCTGCAAGTGCTTAAATGTAAACCTCTAACTTTTTTTCCTTTCCTGCTATACTACTGCACAATTAAGCTCTTAATTTTGTTAATTTTTATATTTCCTGAATGTGGGAGCAATACAAAATACGTTGAAGTAGAACCTGAGGGCTTGGGAATGTAACATAAGAATGGATTTATTTCTAAAAAGAGAAAAAAAAAAGTCTGGCAGAAGTTAGTTGTATATTCTTTGACAAGGGAGAGCTTTGCACTGGTGTTTGTTTCACAGCCTGGGAGAGTTCACAGGCCATGGCTGACAGAGGGACAAGGTCTCACCTCCTGGTCAAAACCAGCCCAGACCCCAGAGAATTTCAGAGGACTCAATGCAGAGGCTGGAGAGCTCTAGGAATACAGGGCCAGGCTGTATCCTGACAAGTGCAGACACAGCTCCTGCTGCCTTTGCCTCGCTCTGGCAGAGCTGAACAAGGTCCAAAGTGTTGGTGTGAAGCTGCTGTAGCACCAGTGCAGACCTGCCTTGCACAAGGTTATGCTGCAAGACAGTGCTAAAGCTTTTCTGGCCTAAGGAACTGAGGGGAAATGGGTGATAGTTAAGCAGCTTTAGAACAGTTCCATATTTTTGATCATTGTTAAATGTTTCTAGTGTTTCCTGTATGAAATATCGGGTGTGTTAAATCACAAAACAGCAGAACACAGCAGGGGCTTAAATTTAGGCTGGTTCAGAGAAAGCAGTGTGCACACAGCCCCTGCTCCTTGCCCCAGCAAGAGAGGTGGGGACAGATTGCATCAGTTGTCCTCATCAGGGATGAGCCACATTTGTGATGACAGATCCATAAACCAGTGGGAGCATTTAGCATAACAATGTGCATGTTGGGGGATGTGAGGGGACAGATGTGTGCTTTCCTCCTGGAGTCACAGAGCTGCAGGGAGCCCTGCTCTCACCAATAATGTACTTCTAATGTGCTCAAACTGGCCTGGCTTGTGATTATTTTTGATTCTCACATCCAAACAGTGGGAAGGGGAAGCTGTTTCTCGTTCTGATGATCACCCTCTTTCTTACAGTCCCACTGAGAGAAGGGTTTAGTGTGTAGGGGCTGTAAGAAGAGGACAATGAGAGTGGTGGAGGAAAGGGGAGAAATGGGATCTTTAAGAGCAGAAGGGAAAGGAGAAGGCTGGATGCTAAAGGAAATGGAGTAATGTGAACACAAGAAATTATTTCCAGAGAACAGGGATATGAGGAATCCCTTATGATCACTAGTGAGAAGGCTTGCTTCAGCATTTTAAGGCTGAATTTGTACCCCTACAAGGCACACATTTAAGCAGTTGTCCCTCAGAAGAGCCCCGAAAGGGGAGGGAATTTTACTTCTAAGCTTCCTCTTCAAGTGTACCCCAAAATAATCAATGAGTATAAAATCAGTATTAAAAGGAAATCTCCTGATTTTGTGAGTGTCCAGCTCTGTTTTTTGTAATTAACAAAGTTTTGATTGACATGCTGAATCCAGGTCCATAAAGGGATCAGAACACAGCAACACTTGCATTGGATGTGAGTGCAGAGTGAATCTCTGGCTTTACTTTTCCAAGCCCTTTAGGAGCAACTTTTCTCATGTAAGTCTTAGCAAAGAAATAATCCATGCATGCTTATTGCTTCTTTCATGCTGGTGTGATTTTAATGATAATTAAATAGTACATGTCTGAGATCCAAAGACAAACCAGAGTCAAGTGTGCCTGACTCATTTCTCCTCTCTGAACAAAAATGGGAAACATCAAACCTCTGTGTGAGGCTGTCTGGAATGCTCATAGCTTTACACTGCTCTTTCATGTAGATATTCTTAGGTAGCTGATATTTGCTGAATTTTGTAGTGATTGGTTACAGGAGGGGAAAAACCTGCTCTCTTGTGCACAGAGAGAATTTCTTGGTGGTCTGAAATGTGCACCTGGGCTTTTCTTACCTGCAAAATGCATTGAAGCAGCTCTGGAAATAGGATTTGCCTTTTCTCATAACATGGGAAAAGGGATGCAGGAAAACTGATGTAAGCAGCATAAAAGAATCTCTTTTAATGCAACATTTCCTTGGTATTTTGAGACCCCCTCAGAATGTTTCTTTACTCCTGTATGTGGTGTCCCTGAGCACATGCAGCCGCTCTGGTACTGAGTGCTGGTGTAGGTGGATCAGGACTAAATAATGAAATAATCCATGGAAAAAGCAGATTTCAGTAGGGATGGCACCTTCATAAAGCTGAGCACTGAAGTACTTTAACACAAGCTACAGGATAATAACACTTGTGCAGATGTTTTGAAATATGTATTATTATTTTTCTTTTCTAGTCTCTAAGGGATCATGCTGCTCCATGTGTCCTTTCATCTGTCCCTTATAATAATTTGTGGAGCCAAGTGCAGAGATCTCAAAGGTAGGACACACCAGTCATTTATGTTCTGTACAGGGAAATATGCAATATGAGCTCAACCTGTGCATCAAAGAACCCACAGAAGAAAGCCCCAGATTTACCTCTCAGTTAAATTTTCTCTTCTCTGTCAGTTTGCAGACACTCATCAGAGAGGGATGAACTCGTGGTGCAGAATTGTGATAAAAACATTGAAAATAATTCAGTCAACAACCAAGCACGAGTCTGCTGGAAAGAAGCTTCAGTGGTTGCTGTTTCCAGGGATGAATTTTAGCTGGAACTCTGGCCAGCACTGCATTTCTTCCAGCAGCAGAGGCTGGGGTGATGTGACTCTAGGACTGTAGAGTGACAGGGAAGTGTTGCCCTCCTTTCCCCACTCCCCTTCTGGCTTCTCAAATCATTATAAACAAGTTTTCTCTATATATTGGGTATTGATAAGGAGTACCTGAGAATTGTGATCTTATTTTCCATCCTGCTTTTTTTTCCTATTTGGAAGCAAGTACTTTTGTTTATTTACAAACTGCTGGATCCAGTTGTATGCTGTTATATAGAAGATGGTAAATCCAGCTGGGCACCTACATTCAGTTAACCACAAGAAGTTTTTCACCTGGCAAGCATGCAACATTGGAAATATTCCTTCCTTCCCAATCCTGAACCAAAATTTTCTCTATTTAGAATTGCATTTGGTTGCATTTTCTTGAGGAACATTCTTGTTGGCAGCTGTTACATTAAAAAAAAGGAAACATTTATTCATTGCCATCGATCTATGGTAAAACTAATTTACCAACCAAGTAACTTTTGGTTGTAAGGAAGTGATCTCAGTTATAAAAGGTGATCTTCCTAGGAGCAAGACATTTTCAGGTACAAGTCACCTGTAATTTTGCAAGACAAAACACAAAGATTGCATTTGTAGATAATGAATTTTTAGATAGCATCCGTGACTCAGAGAGAAACTGATTAGAGAGCCTGCAAGGGGAAATGCAACCCTTGCAACAATTCTGTGTGGATCCCAGGGCTGCTCAGTGTGAGAAAGAGGTGATTGATTATGCCAGAAGCCTTCAGTTCAGAGAAGAGGCAGCTTGGAATGCAGAGGGGTTATAAAACCATTGGTGAGATGAGATAAAGACTGGCTGTTCAGCAGCTCCTCTAATACAGGAACTCTGGAGGCATTGCACACGCCTGATGGAGTCAGCACCTGGGGAAATCTGGGGTGAACCTGGGGAACTGATTCCCAAAGTGTCCCTGCTTTGAGGGAGTGGAGTGTTACAAGGACACAGCTGATTTGGAGCATGGTTTTGTTGGTTTTGCTGTGCAGAAAGACTGCTGGGCATTTGAACCCAGTAAACACAGACTTCAAGTAGGTGCCACATAGCTGGGGTGTGATCATCCATCTTCCTGTTCCACTGACAGATTCCATGATCAGGGGTGGGCACTGTGGACAGGCTGAGGGTGACAAGGATGATTTCACTGTGCCTGGCAAGGGAACAGCTAAATCTTTCACTGGTCTGGGCTCAACTGACAGCCCTGCTCCATTCAAAGCTTCGCTGAGGATCCTGTGGCAACAAGTTGAGTAAACACAGGATGCAAAGAATGTTCTCTGATTCCCAAGGTGGGGAGTGGGCAAACCTCACTGCAGATGGCACAAGGGGCACTCAGGGAGCAGGCCTGGGGTTGGAGGCAGCACACTTGG
The DNA here is from genome assembly GCA_017589585.1 of Phylloscopus whistleri. Lineage (NCBI taxonomy): Eukaryota > Metazoa > Chordata > Aves > Passeriformes > Phylloscopidae > Phylloscopus > Phylloscopus whistleri. Next base: position 3,721,951 of record JADMLD010000682.1, on the reverse strand, counting down.
ATGCCTTGGGCAGGTTGACCTGAAACAGAGACTGGACAGAGCTGGAGAATAAAGTAGGTATTTATTGAAAAGCCTTTAGGACACACCTTGGGCAGGACAGGGCCTGGCCAAGGCTGCACCCAAGGTGGACCCAAAATGGTCCAAACATTTGGACAAACAAACATGAGGTCTCACACTTTGATCAGTTTTGGTCCATTTGCATTTTGGGGTTTCATTGTCCAATTACAGCTTCAGGTTGTGAGGTCCCATCCTTCTTGTTCCTCCCTCCAGCCACCCTTGTTTGTGCTTTTGGGCCCGAAAGTTGTCCTTGGTGTACAGCAGGAACAGGATTTGTTTTGTGTCCCTGCTCTGTGCAGAGCTGAGTGACCCTGAATGTGAGCTCAGAGCTGCACCCCTGGGCAGCACAGAACCTGAAAATATGAAAGCTCAAACTGAAGGCATCACTTTGCCTGCAGGATTCCTGCTTTGGGGCTGATAAGGGACAGGAACTGCATGACAGAGTTCATTTGTGGAGGGAAAAGTGGTGGAGCACGATAACTGGGAAATGCTGGCCTGGACAAGTGTTTGTGGTAGCAGCCAGGAGGAAACTCTCCTTTGCCCTGTTCCTGGCAGCAGCAGCAGCACTTCTGCCCTGACTCACGTGTGAGGATCCATGACTGGTACATTTTTTACCCCTGACTTAACTCCTGCTGGAACCCTGGAAACAGCAAAATCAGCACATTTCCTTGATATTCTGGGGCCTTCAACACTTACAGAAGCAAAGATCATTGACTCAGTTTCCAGCTGGACGGGGCTCTCGAGGGATACTGGCAGGAAAGAGCTTCTGTAGCACTTCCCTGTTTGAGTCTCCTCACCCTGACTGAAGTGCTCAGGCACGCCAGAAGGAAGCGCTTTTTTTTTTTTTTTTTTTTTTTCCTTGGCAGAAGTTGCTGGTTTATATTTAAAAGAACTATTCTGGAGCTTGGAATTTTAATTATTTTGAATCAACTTTTGATTAAAATGTTGCTATTAAATAAAGGATTAATCATCTGGAAAAGAGCTTTAACTGGCTGGGAATAACTGCTAGACAGTGTGTTTATTTATTTCAGTCTCAACCTGCTGCTGTTAGACTTGGGGTTTCTTTTCCTGAAGGAACACGGGGAGGAGGGGCACATAAATCAAACTTTGATTCTTAACTAATTGTCTTGTTCTGAATTCTTAAAACATTTGATCTTTTTTCACTATAAAATTTCAGGATAGAGGGATCATTAACATTAAAGATAATAGGAAATGCAAAAGTGTTTGTTGAACAGGAGATGGAAGCTTCTCTTCATGTGATACTTCTCTTGTTTCCCAGCTAAATCTGGCCTGTTGTGGCTGGGTGTGATGTAGCAGCATCACAGGAGTGGTGCTGAGCTGCACCCAGTGTGATTGAAGGGTTTTTTCTGCATGGTGAAAAAGGGTCTCCTCTCCCAGCAAAAATAGATCACACTTAATGTGAATTTTATTAGCTATCAGTTTTTGCCTGGAAAAGAATACAAGAGCTAAAAAAAATAACCAGAGACATTTGAATGTAATTGGAACATGTGACAGCAGAATGGTCACTCCTATTACAGCAGACAGTTTAAAATATGTATTTTTATCAAATATATATTTTTATCACCCCATGTTTATTGCGGTGTGCCTTTAAAGTTTTCAAGGTGGGCTCCCTTTTAGGTAGGTTTTTCCCAGCCAACTCTGAGGGAATGATTATAGTACACAGGGTTTACCAAGCAACCTGAAATTTTGCAGGGGCTGGCTGTCGAAGGAATTGGCCCAGACAAAAAGGGCCCACCTCTCCTCACAGGTGATTTGACCTTTAGCCTGCCCTTTAGCCCTCAGGTCACACCCCACCCTTTTCTGATAGGTATGATGAATGCCCTCCCCCAGGCCCTCTCTCAGGTAAAAACCCCGGACAGCCAAATGGCTGGGGTTCTGCTTTGGAAGTCACACGGTTCGGAAATGCTGCCGCACTGGAATAAAATCTCTGGACAAGACTCCTGAAGCAAATCCATTTCCTTCTTCCACTGATTTGTCCAGCGTCTCTGAAGGAGTCACGCAGGATTCCTTTAGCTACATTTATCTTGCCGCCGCACCTCGGGTCCTATGCTGCCTGGAGTCTCAACTAGCCCAGACTTGTCTGAGGGGTCTGTGCCTGTGTTGGGGTGCAAGGAGAGTGTCCTTTTGGGACAAACCGCGAGGCTGCTCTCTCAGCACAGCAACCACACAGACCCCACAAAATAGCAGTGATTTAATTCGCTGTTATACATGTTGAACTGAACATCCTCAGATCCATGCCAAATGCACAGTTGGAAATGAGGGGTGACAGGCTGACCATTTTCTTCCCCTCATGGTTATTTTTCTTCTAGGAATGTGGCTGAAGACCTTTCAGGAACTCTGCAGCATCCCTGTTCCTCAGCAAAAAGCTGCATTTCTGCTGTGCTGGAGACTTCAAAGAGCCCCACAAACTGCTAATGCAACTGCTCAGCAGTGTGTTGAAATGGCAGTAACAAGTAATAAATGCTGCTGCCTCCTTCATAACATTACCAAACCCTTCTTTTCTCCAGGAAGGTTTACAAAATCCTAATTCATCCTGTGCCCAGACTGGCCATAAAAATACCTTACATAGGTTACAAGAGAACCCTTTTTGTTGGAACAAAGGCCTTAATTTTTCTTCCTGTTTGCCTTGGGCTTCCCAGTCGTTTCTATTTATTTATAAGAGACTTCCAGCTGTACCCCTAACAAAAATTCACCAATGTAAAGACTTGATATATAAGATTCTGGTCATTACATTTGCTTAAATTTGTAAAGCTCACCTGTACGAGAAGTGTGTCTATAAAGGAAAAATCCTAGGAATGTGTAAAACTTGTTTTGGTAAAGTTTGAGTTGAGCAAGTTTGTTGGCCACTGGGTTGGTCGTGATCTTATGGAGCAATAGCTTTTGGTTTCTTTTCCCAGCCTTGATGTTGAGGAACTTGGTTATATTTTGAATTTCAGTTTTGTTAAGCACTTTCAAACTTAATAGTAAGGTGCTATTTGTGGCTGCAGCAATTACAAGGGAGGTACTTTACAAACACTCAGGAAATTCCTAATTCAAGTGAGAAAGGATGGAAACAGGAAAAAAAAGTTACAATTAAGCCAGATCTAAGTAACACAAATAACACACCAAGGAGAGGTCTGGAAGAGAATTTCCTTCTGAGAGGGGAGCAAGGCTGGTGCCTGGATGTACTTCCAGGGCTTCAACAGGAATGGATCATTCATGGCAAGTCTCTGTCTGGTGGAGAGAACACAGGGCTCCCTTCCCCGATGGAAAATCTCTGTAATTCTGTCAGGCACTGTATGACCTGTAATTATGCCCCTGTGCTCTTTTATTAATTTACACCCCTGCATTACTTTGCTTGTGTTCAAGCACATCCATATTATGATGCAAATTCACCAGCAGCATGAAGGCCAAGTTCCAAGTAAGTGTTCCTAAGGGAGTTTTTGTCATACCTGCTCAAATCACAAGTCAGGGAAAAAAAAAACCATTCAAACCATTAATTTAACATGTTAGTACAGATCTGGATTCATTAATAAAATACAAACTTGCTGATGACCAAACCGGTGCAAACTTAGGTTTCATTTACCTGTGTGAGAGGTTTGTTTCTCCCTGTGCCTCTCCTGGAACTTCCCATGGAGTAAAATTCCCAGAATAAGCATGGCTCTAATGCAACCGTGCATCAAACAAACTGAAGTTTGTATGTATAATGTCCAAAGAAAATAAACATGATGTTGGTCTTAATGTGTTCAGCAGCTTTGTTTCTTAAGAAGGGTGAAGAAAATGGTGTCTCTGGACATTTCCTTTCATAGGATTGCAACTGAGGTACTACAGATCTCGAGTATTTTGTCTCAAAATACCGTTTCCTTTGTAAGGATAACAGTTAACTCCTGTCTCTGTCATTGCAAGAAACATCCCACAGAACCCCAGAATGGTTTAGGTTTGAACGGTCCTTAAAGATAATCTGGTTCCAAGCCCCTGCCATGGGCAGGGACACATTTATCTGCAAATCAACATCACACCTTCCATTTGTCCCTCTGGAACACTCGGATTTCACCGTGTCTGCGCCTGGGGGAAAGCGTAAGGTCCGTGACAGGAGCCGAGGGAGCAGGAGGCTCCAGGAGGAATGATCCAGAGATGGCTGGATCTCCCTTTCAGGCCTGTTAGAACAATGTCCCTCTCTTCTTCCCTGGCAACAGGTTCCAGGAATGTTACCTATTGTAATTTTTAACCGTTTGTAGCTGGAATCGATGCCTCCTCGTTCCCTTTTCGAGGTGTTGGTGAGTTTAATGTTGATCAGATCTGCTCTCCCTGCACGGTGCTTAAACTTAACCCTAACTGGCTCTGACGAAGTTGTTTCAGCTGACGGCCCTTTAAATCTCTTTCTAGACATTTCTCCCTCTGCTGTAGTTGGTAAAATAGGAATAAACCTGCTGTCAGGAGCACGGGGCAGCCATGGAAGCTCACGGGGGAGCGGCTCGGGGGTGCGGGCAGGAGCTCCGGCCAAGGTGCCCTCAGCATTCCCCGACGAGGGAGGGTCAATAAAGACCCGCGGGGCCGATCAATGGCTTTGGTGTTTCCCTTCCCCGCTGTGCCCGCACCGAGCCGAGCCGGGGGGGCCGGGCAGAGCTCCCAGCCCGGACCGCTCGGAGCTGCCGCGTTTCGAGTTTTATTGTCGCTCTCCGGCTCCTGCCGCTCCCTCCGTGTCCGTGTGTCAAGTGCCATTTCCTTGGCCGCCCTCCGCGATAACTAAACGACTTTGCCGTCGTAAAAAAGAATCGGGGCGAGTGCCAGAGAGGCGTGAAACTTTTCCGCCGTGACTTTGGCCGTCACCGCCCCCCTGCGCGGTCACTCCCCAGTTCCCCTGCCTCCCTCCCTCCCTCCCGGTCTCTCCACTGCCCCCGACGGCGGCTCTGGGTGTCCCTGCGGCCCCCCCTCTCGCCCCCAAAACCCCAAAGAGCGCGATCCATTTTGATCTCGCCTTCAGAAAAGTTCACTTTATTTACAAGGGGGGCGCCGGGGATTCCCCCCCCGTTGACACACACAGATTTGTAAAATTAGCCAACCCCTCTGACAAAAACGCAAAGGAACGGCTGAGAAATAAATAAACCTCTCCCACCCTCCGAGGCGGAAAGGCTCCAAGCCAGCGGGGTTCTGCTCCCCACGGCCCGGGGCTCAGGCGATCCTGCTGCAGAACTCGTCGAAGTCCCTCTCCATGAAGAGTTCGCTCTCGATCACATCGTTCTCCGAGGGGAAGTACTGCTGGCTCTCCTCCTGAGGGGAGCCCGCGGCTGCACCGCCCCCGGCCCGGGCGGGCGGGGAGCGGGCGGCGGGTCCGGGCTCCCCCGCGCACTCCATCAGCGCCCCGCGGGCGTTCTCCAGCACCCCCAGGTACGAGTCCATGTCCAGCGGGTCCATCTCGCAGTCCGACCCGCCGCTCTCGGTGCCCACTGAGTCCGAGCGCAGGTGCATGAGCTGGTACTTCTCCCGCATCAGGAACTGGTTGGTGTTGCGGGGCGCTCGCATGCCCGGCGCCCGCCGGCCCAGCACATTGACGGGCCGCAGGGAGAGCAGCACCCGCGGCCGCGCCGGGCGGTGGCAGCGGCGGAAGGCGCAGCAGTGCTGCTGCTGCAGCTGCTGGTGCTGGTAGTGCTGGAAGTGGCTGTGCGTGCGGCTGCCCAGCAGCTTCCGCGCCCCGCCGGGGACCCTCTCGCGCCGCCCGGGCGGCCAACGGGAGCGGCTGCCACCCCGCCGGGGCTCGCCGCCCTTCAGCGGCGTCGGGGAGGCGCCCCCCGGGACCCCCTCGCCGCGGGCAGGCTCCCAGGGCGGGCACACGATGAACTCCGCGCGTCGCAGCATCGCGGCCCCTCGGCCTCTCACATGCTCCGAGCCGCCGGGACGCCCCCGCCGCGCTGCTTCTGCGCCGTCGCTTCTCCGGCGCGTCCTCCGCTTCTCTCCGGGCTGAGCGGCCGCTTCCCAAGAGCCCTGCGGGGGCCTCTGCGGGCGCCTCTACCTTTTCACGATCCGCTCTGTTTTTTTCTTGAGCGGAGCCCGTTGGCAGCGCATAGCCTGGCTGAACGGCTGCGGGCTGCGGGGCAGCTTGACGGGTTCCAAACCGCCGCTTCGGAGATGGTCTCGCCTACTCCCCGGCTGGGCGCTGCCTGGCTGTCAGCGCTGCGCCGGGCACGGCGCGCCGGGGCAGGGCCCGGGAGCGAAGCGACCGAGGGGAGGGGAGGGGAGGGCGCCGACGCTCAGGGACCGCAGAGGGAACGCGCGCACCGCCCGCCACCCCGCGCCCACTGCCGGCGCTCTCCGGCGCAACCTCTACTTATCACCTCCGGCGCAGTCCAACTGCCGCCGCGCCGCGGGGGGGGAGCCGAGGCAGCACAGCTGCTCCTCAGCCGGTCTGTCCCCGCCAAATTCGCCCTCCGGGCACGGGGAGAGCGGGGTCTCCGTGTCACCGCAACCCCCGCGCTCGTATCTCCCGTGTTATCCCGAGTTATCCCGGGATCTCTTCCCCCCGGGCCCGCCTTAGCTTGGCTCAGAGCTGCGGGCGCATTTTGTTCATCTCCTATTCACGAAGGCCATTTACGCTTGGCTCCCGGCGCAAGCACCGTTGCCCGCCCGCCCCTTGCAGCGGCGCCACGCAAACCGCGTACGCCGCCCGTGAGGGGCGCTGGGGGAAGAGCGGCGAAATGGCCGCGGGGGCAGCGGGGAGGGAGAAGGGGCGGCCTGAGGGCCGGCACCGGGCGCTGGAGAAGCTGTCGCGCTGAGTGCCAGTGCCCGCGGCCGCCTTTCCTCTGTAGCTCCAGGCTGCGGCCGGCGCCACCACCGGGCAGCGGTGACCTTCTCGCGGGTCCCACAAAATGGTGCCCGCGCCTTCCCCCTCAGCCGCTTCACGCCAGGGGAGTCCCCTCCTGAGGCTTCACGGTATTTTTTTTTTCCTTCCCTTTAACCTCTCCAGCTGAATCGGTGCTTTCCCATCAGTATACAGTGAAAAATGAGAGCAGAGACATTCATTCCTGTAGACTGGGGAATGCCCCAGTTACTTGTGTTGGGCCTTGGTCCCTCTACTACAAATTTCACTTGATTTTCCAATCTGTTTTGGGTGAGGTTTCTCCGGCCCTGTATGTAACTAATCTGACAGTGACTTCCCTGTTCATTCCTTCCCCATGGCCAATCTGTTAAGGAAAAATAAGCTCAATGTTGCCCAAACACTCCCAAGTAAAGGGAGCTTTGCATGAACAAGGGCAGCAACTCCCCTGCAGGTAACATTTTATTACAATTTAACAGTGAAGGGCAAAGAAGTAAAATACACGGGGTGGGGAGGCGGGGGAGGCGAGGCGGGGGAGGGGGGGGGAGACAAGATAAGAATCTGGATTTGGGCTAAGTACGCAGTCAACGTTGCCAAAACCAAATTGCCAACATTTGTCTGTTTCACTGCTTTAGAGTGTGTATTTCTAAGCCGTGTTTGTTTCAAATCCCATTCAGGAATTATATGGTATTCCATTTAAACTCAGCCGGTGTTATCACCTGTGTGTTCTACAAAGGAAAGGGCAGAATGGAAGGAGTTGGCACTGCAGCAAGCAGCAGCTGTCTAAAATCTGCAGCCTCTGAGATCCGCGGGAATGTGAGAGCAGGGGGAGGCTGCAGCGCTTTCCGAGTTCATGAGGATGTTTATAAAGAAATGCCACATCATGTGGTAGAATCCACGTCCAGAGTTGTCACAGGCTTTTTCATAGATGTATTAGGCACCAGTGTGGCTTGAATAAACTTCTGCCATTCCAAACTTCCCTCCTGGATACAAAACAACCCAGAACTCTGTGTTTGTATGGGGGACTCTGCCCTGGCAACCACATGCACCCAGTCTCTCCTGTCTGGCTGGTCAGCCCAGCTTACCAGCTTAGTCTGGCCTCAGTTCCCATTTTCTCTTCTGTTTCTCTGAGTTTGATGCAGATTGAGTCTAGCTGTTCTAGAAGGATGTAGGAAATTTTGTGTAGAAAGGAGTCTTGTGCTACTTTGTGCAGGCGAGAATTCCAGTTCATGTGCCTCCCTTCACATCTGGATTATCTCTAATCCACGCAGTGACACTGCCCAGCACAGGCCACTGAATTCATCCTGTACCCAGTCCTGCAAATCAAAATCCAAAGCTTTTATTGAAACCTTTATTGGTATGTACATCTCTATCAGTAAATAGGTTTTTAGAGCAATTTGAAATCATTACCTAGAGGCAGCTGAACTGTTTGTGTCATTATTGACCTGGCCTTCATTCCCCATGCTCTGTTTTGGTCAGGGTTCAGATGTGCAGGCTGGGAAAAGCATCCATCTCCCTCACTCACCTTCCTGGCTCACTTCTATTTTTCCCTGTTGAGAGCCTTTTCACAACTGTTTTCAGCACTGGAAAAGCAGAGGAAATGTTTTTGAATGTATCATGAAATGTTTTGTAATTTCTCAGTGGTTGCCACCCAGCAATAGTATTTTTTCAAACCCTTAAGCTTCCTTTGATATGGGGGAACCCATCTATAATTTTTTTTTTTTTTTTTTTTTTTTTTTTTAGCACTAGAGGAGGGACTTTTGTTGTAGCTACAGCCTTAAGAATTGGTATCTTCAGAAATTTATGAGTATCCCTTTAATGGAGGTAAGGTCGAGCTCCCGAGAAGGGTTTGGTAGAGGCCCGTGGTATCCAGTTACTGGGAGAAGCCCAGTGTCTTGGTGTCGCTGGGTTAGAGCCCGATGGGGTTATTCAGGACACCCAGCACAGCTCTTGCCCGGGTTTGGGCTCGGGTCCCGCGGCTGAAGCCTGTCCCCGGCCCATGGATGGGGCTCATTCCACCCCCGTGCCCCCGGGAGTTTTCCCCGTGGCAGTGAGGGGAACTCCCGGCCCCGCCCCGACCCCTCATGGGCACTTCCCCAAGCCCCGCCCCTGCACCGTCCCACCCAATCAGGGGCCGCGGGGCGGGCACGCGGGAAGAGTTTCCCGAACTGCCTCGCGCCGCCATAAGGCACCGCCCCGGGTGGGGTTTTGACCAATAGGCGACCGCCTTACAAAGTTCCCTCGTGCGGCCGCAGAGAGCCGCGCGCTGATTGGCCGTGGCGCCGGCGGTGCTTCCGGCCATGCTGCGCCGGGCGCGATTGCATCATGGCGGGACGGAGGTGAGCGGCGCGGGGCACGGCCCGGGCCGGAGCCTCGGCCCCTCACGGCCCTGCCGGCCGGGGTTAGCTCATGCGGACGGCGGGCGGCTCCGAGACGCGAGGGCAGGGCCGCTCCAGCGGCGTGTCGGGGCGCTCGGCGGGGAAGCCGGTGCTGGGCGGTACCTTTAGGGTGTCCCAGGAAAGCGGCGGCTCGTGGCCCGGCAGGTGCCTGTGCTGTCATCGCGGTAGCGGTGTCCGACCGGGCTGGCAGCCTCTCTGCGGCCTTTGGCGTTAGAAACCCGTGTTTTCTGTGTACAACGTCACATTCATGTCTGTGTTTTACTCCCTGAGGGCTGTACAGATTTCTTTGCTTTTTCGGCAGTTTAGGGGTTACTATAGCAGGTACTTATTAAAGGTTAGCTAGATGCAGGGTTTAATACCTAGCAAGTCTTGGTTTCATTAGTTATTTTTACGAAGAACTTAAGGTCCCTTACAACGTGTAGTATGTCTTAAGCATTCCCCTCAGCATCCTTTTTAATAGGGGGGTTGATGAATGCGCCCTTTTTATTGCTGCAGCTTTGATATCTCCAGCAAACGTGTGCTTCCACACCCCGGGAGCCTTTTGGAAACTGCAGAAAGCGTTTTTACTCGGTTTGGTGGTGACATGCTTAGAAAGCAGCTGTCAGGTAGTAGGATTTAGTTGTCACATAAAAGCCGTGTTCAGTAACTCAGCTGACACTGGTTTCTGAGTTTTTATTAAAAAAACATAGTTCAGAGTTATTTCAAGATCACCTAGATTTCTTTTTTTTTCACAATGAAATGTTGCAGTTTTAATCAAGGTAGTATGATGATGGCAAAAATTTCTTAAGCCATTGCAAGATACAGTGTAAAACTGGGCTCTTGCATAGCATGAAGTTTTTGTATCTAAAGACAGCATTAATTGATGAGTGTGCTTGTTGCTTTAGCAATGTTTTAATTGGCCTTTCAGTATTTAAGGAAAACCTTGCAGGGGGACAGCTGGGCTAATATTGCAGTTTTATTCCCTGTGTAAGACACTAGCACAAGATTTTCAGAAGCAACCCTTGTTCTGTAGCTCAGCATTCTGTTCCCACCCATCCTTTTGTTTTAGTCTTGGTTCTTTCCATCCCTTCTAGAAATGGAGAATTTTGATTATCAGTGTAGACTGATGTTACCCCAGAACAGTACCTAAAAAGGCAGAAATGAGGTGCCAGGTGTGTATGGAAAACAGAGCATTGTTTATGTTTGGAGAAGGCAGCTGTAGGTGGAGGAGGGTCCTTGTCTTTGGAGGGAGCTTTGGTCTGTTTTACAGAATAGTTTGTGGGAGAAGGTGACTGGAACAAGAGTAAGAGACTGATCATAAACCCCAGGAAATCAAACCTTTTGTACACCTTTAGTTCATCCTGTGTCTTTATACTTAGATTTTCTCAGTCAACAAAATATTTTGAAATCCACTTTGTTTTAATTGTATATCTGATATATGGAAAGTACAACAATATTTCTCAAATATGGGTTCACTTCATTCATAGTGGTGTTTTCATTGAATTTTTATTGATTTAAGAAATTTAATATTTGAAAAAGCACATGTGAACTTGCTTTTATGGTTTTAATGCATTTTTTTCCTTGTAGATAAGAAGCCCAGCTTAAGTCTCAGACTGCTGTAGCACAGTCTCCAAACTTTGACACCTTTGCTAGTGAATGTCGTTATCCTCTAGAAAAGTGAGTGTACTTAAAAAAAAAAAACTTGCTTAATGGTGCATCGTCTTAAATTCTAACACTTCTTGTCAGCAGAAGGTGAATAGAGAACCCTCCTTGTGTTTACTGATCTCTGTGAATGTGAAGTGTTGTATGAAAGTATGGTTTTATTAGATGTGTTTGTATAATTTCTGTAATATGGTTTGTGGTGTTTTTGCTCAGTCTGTGTTCAAAGTAATGAACTTGTTCTTGATTATTTTGTGATTTAAAATACCTAGGCTGCTTATAATGAGCTTTTTCTGTGCTGTAGAGATACTCATACCTCTGTCTATAAAATGACTGCAGATGTTGGCTGTTTTTCTCAGCTGAGGTTGAGCCATGGGGAGATTTTCAATGTGTTCTTTTTGCCTTTTAAGTCGGTCTGTTTAAAATTCTGGTTCGTAACTTGGAAAAAATAACCAGTAGTGATGGCTGCATATTAATTCCCAACAGTATTTGTTTCCCCCTGCTTCTGATGCAATAAAGCTCTGATGTTGCTGAGAGTGTGGATGGATTTGTGCCCTGTGGTTGCTGGACGCTGCTGTGCCCGTGCAGTGCTCCAGTTGGGAGGATGGGCCCACAGTGACTCTGTGACTTACGCAGGGAGTCTGTGATCCGTGAGCAGCCTCCACAGCCCGGTCACAGGCACACCCCAAACCCCAGCCTGCCTCTGCTCTGTGCACTTACACACTGCTGGCCAGCCTCCAAACCCTCTGCAGTTATCACTGCTTTGGGAGTGCTGAGCTTGAGCTGGGTAGAACATGCAGATCCTTAAACCTCAGGTCAGCTGGCTTGTGGGAGATAAAAGCTTTAGGGCTGAATTCTTTTATCACTTCCATTGTCTCTGTGATCAAATCACTGAGAAAGGACACGGCCTAATCAGAGCTTTGAGGCAGAATGGTGAAAACTCTCCTACAAGTTGTGTGTAGAGTAACTCACTGTGCTCAGACTGGTTATTACCTTTCTAAAATACATCCAGGCCGTGTCCATGTGTTCACTGTCAGACCCTGATTTCCCCTCCTGGTGCTGTGTTGCTTGTGCATCAGGTTGTGGGATTCTCAGTTATAATAATAAGATAAGGATAAAGGATAATTTGGGTTTATTAGTGGAGAGAATGTTATGTCATGAATACAGAAGTGGTGGAGTTGGTCTGTAGCACATTTTTTCTTAGGGGTTCAAGCCTTGAGCTGGCAGTTTTTATGGTGTTCTGGGTTCCATTTTGGAATGTTTTGGAACTTCAGCTCTAAGTGGAAGAATTGTCTTCATGCATTTGCCTTTGTTGCTGCTTTATGGTCAGTAAAGTAAAACTGAGCAAATCACAAAACTCAGGCCTTGTGCCATTGCTTGTAATTCTCTAATGCTGGTAGTAGCTACTTCTGGTGTAAGTGTGCTCAGGAGCAGCAGCCCTAAAGTGAGAGATAGAAGAACCCTTTTATTCTGCAGCATCATCTATTACAACCTTCATAACCCATTTCCTCCTGTTAGGGAGCTGCTGTCTTAAAGCACCCTTATTCCCCAGAGCTTTGTTTAGTTCTTGCCATGGCATTTGATTGAAATCTGACCCCTTTCTATCTCATAGCAGGTCTGGAACCAAGCAACTGTTGTGTGTTCCTAATTATGTTGAGAATTCCTCTTCCCTGTGTTGCTTGTACAGCATAGAAGTGGCCCATGGGGGCTCAGTTGTACTTTACTTTTAAAACTCATGTTCACCTTTGCAGTGTTTTTCAGCTGTGCTCTCTGCAGTCTGGCTGCTTATAGGGGCATCTGACATTGCTGCCACAGCCTGATGGAAAATGCTCTTTTAAACATCTAAACAGTGTGAATAAATGTACAGTTAAAAGAAGCCCCTTTTTTAGTAACTTAAAGTGAAACTCTCTGATACAAACTGGTGCTGAAGGGTCAGTTTGAACTTGGAAGCTTTTTCCATAATTTACCCTTTGACAGTTTCCCCTGGGAAACAGAAATAAAAACATGATAAAAAGGGGAACAATCGAAGTTGAATGAATGTAGAATCCTTTTCCTGTTCCAAAACTTTGGTGCCAGTCAGTAAAAATTAGACTTTTTTTAGAATGGAATGCTATGATGAATCAGGCTCTTTGGGATACTGAGCTTTGGATTGGTGATATGGGTTTGAAAGACATAAGTTGTATTTGTGAAGTTATTTTTTCTCACTTCTGTTCAATATGTGTTTTTTCTCTTCTTGGTCCTTGTTGGGAAAGAATGGTTCAACAAGTTCCAGAAAACATAAATTTTCCAAATGAGGAAGAGAAGATATTGACACTCTGGAAAAATCTTAATTGTTTCAAGGAATGCCTGAAGCAATCAAAGAACAGACCTAGGTAAGAATATGTTAAAAGCTGTAGCAACTGTGTGTGGCAGTGCAGGCTTGGCTTGGCTGTAATTACTCTTTGTTACAGGTTCTGTAAACAGCAGCTGCTCCCTTTTCCAACAGCAGGCCTGGCTCATGCTGCTGTCCGTTTAAATTTCACTTGGTGAAGAATCAGCAGTGTTAAAACAGTTGTAATAAACCTGTAATTTCCTGCCTGGTGGGTTTGTAAGAGAAATGGGGAGGTAAGCAAAGAACTCTTCCCATTGTGGAGCACTGTGCTGGGCTGTTCCATGGGAATCCTGGTAGAACTGGCAGTGGTGGGAGCTGAACAAGTTGGAATGTTCCCTTCAGTCCCACTGCCAGCATGGCACCTGTGCTGATCATGGAAGAGGAAGGATATTTTCCTAGGGAAACACAAGTAGTGTAGGCACAGAGTCACCCTGTCTGAGGGCCTACTGCTCAGTTTTTGCTTTAATGAGGAATGATTTGTGTTGCAGGTTTAACTTCTACGATGGCCCTCCCTTTGCCACAGGGCTCCCCCACTATGGCCACATTCTTGCAGGAACCATCAAAGACATTGTGACCAGATTTGCTCATCAGAGTGGTTTTCATGTGGACAGAAGGTTTGGCTGGGATTGCCATGGCTTACCTGTGGTATGTGTCACAAATTTACCTGCAGATACTTCTGTTGGCTCCTCTTTCCCTGTTGTTCCCTGCTTTTCACTTGTCCTGGGTTATGGAATCAAAAATGTGTATTCTATTTTCATCTGCTGAAAGCAGTTGGGGAATTGTTCTTTATTTCTTGTAACTTTGGAAGGAGGGGGACGGGGGGGAGGGGCGGGTGCCTTTTGGGTAATGGGCCATTAACAGACTATACCCCCGGAATATACCCGCTCCCCCCAGAGCCCCATCTGCATGCATGGTCCTATTGTGGGATGCCCCACCCAGTGGGGGGAGTCTACAATTGCTGCCAGGAAAACTGAGCCGGTCGGGGACAGACTTCACTTGCTTCACCCCGATTCCTGGGAGGAAGACGGCACCCCATCTCATCTTTGCCAGACCCCATCTCATCATCGCCGGACCCCATCTCACCATCACCTCACCCCTGGACCCCTCCTCATTACTCCTAGACCCTTCCTCATCACTCCTAGACCCTTTTTGGCTACAGGATCGTCCCTGCTCCAACAGAGCCACGTCTGTCATCCCAGGACTCACTTCTGGACTGCTTCCAACACCCTGACTAACAGGGTGCCAGGTGGCAGCTCTGATTCTGTCAGGGCTTTCCCAAATTGTTGTTGTTTGTTTGCTGGTTTGGTGGGGTAGTTTTTGTTTCCTACCACATTTGTATTATTGATATTCCTAGTAAAGAACTGTTATTCCTATTCCCAAATCTTTGCCTGAGAGCCCTGAATTGAAAATTTATAATTTGGCAGGGGTGGGGGGTTTGCATTCTCTATTCTAAGGGAAACCCCAGTTTCCCTGGCAGACACCTGTCTTGTCAAACCAAGACATCACTCATAGGAGCAACTTCTGTTGCTCTTATACCTGACATTGTTGCTAAAAGAAAAATGGAATTTCCTTGTCCAGTGTGTTTCTCTGGATTTTGTGGGTGGTGAGTTCAGGAGGTTCCTACTGGTGACCTGCACTCTCTTCATTGCTGTGAACTTTGATTTATTTGGTACATTTTTCAGAAACTGTTTTGATTTTTGTTCCTTTTTAAAAATGTGTTAAAGAAACAGTCACTCCAGGATGAGCCTGTGAAATCCCTGCCAAGCTCAGGTGCAGCTCTCATGAAATCTCAAAAGATTAAAGGAGGCCCCTGAGCCTCATTAGAATGTATGGGACACAAAAACTATCCAGGGAAATCCTGAAAGCTTTTGATAACAGGATGTTTTGTCTGGTTGTTTTCCATGCTCCCAGGAATATGAGATTGACAAGACTTTAGGCATTAAAGGGCCAGAGGATGTGGCAAAGATGGGTATTGAAGCTTACAACAAAGAGTGCAGAGGGATTGTGATGAGATACGCCAAGGAGTGGGAGGTGAGTGAAGGCTCAGTCCATGTTTTGCTGGGCATTTCTAAATGTGTTTGTGCAGAAGTGTTTCAGGTGAGGTGAACTTTATCCTTTTGTGTGATTATGTGCATAAATCTCGTGTCTTTAAGCTCCCATGATTCACCCTGTGATCCTGAAAGGGGAACAAAAAGAGCACCATTGTGGCTTAGAAGAGAGTGCTGTGCTGTCAAGAGAAGGTTACTTGCAGGTTACCTGGAGCTCAAAGTGTCTAATGAGATATACTGAACAAAGAATAGATATGTGGAGCATTGTCTCTTTCTTTGTATCTTCTCTTGTATAGAAAATGGAAAGATCTGTCTTTGGTTTTCAAGTGGAGCCATTAAAGAAAATTGACATAAACCTCACTGCTTTTCTGCTCCTCCTTCCCCACTGTCTTTTCATTGCCAGAGTGCAGGGCAGCAGCTTGTATTTTTGGAAGAACAGAAATTCTCACATCTGGTTTTGTCACAAGAGGTGTGGGTAAACCCTCAGTATTCCCAGGGAATATTGGTGTCAGCTTTGCATCCCAGGAATACAGGGAGAGTGTTGGTGTGTGCATGTTTGAAAAACGGTAGTTCTCTAAAATGATTTCCAATAAAGCTTTATCTTAACCATAATTTTTTTTCTTTCCTAGGCAGAACAGTCCTAATTATTTTAATTTTTTCCTCATGCATAAGCTCTTCTACTTCATCACACTTCTGCATGTTTCTAGTCCTGCTGTATTTCTTTTCATGGAAATAGCAGTTCCTTACTTGACTATCACTTGCCTCTTGCCCTTGGGAGCGTTTTGAAGTTATCACCAGTGTCTAAAGAAAGCAAAGCTGCCTTGGGTAGAGTAACTGTGGCCTAAACCTCAGTGAATGGCTGGATGAAAAGAAGACAGTCTGTTTTTTTTTCAAATTACACTCTGAAATGTTGTATTTCAAACCCATCATTGGTAATTCTTTGCTGCTTTTAGAAATCAAAATAGCAAGATTCATTCTGGTTTGTTGTGGTGGTTTAACCCCAGCTGGCAGCCAAGTGCCAGTGAGTGAAGATAAGAACAGTTTAATTGAAACAGAATAAAATATTATAATGATGCTAATGATAATAATGATAGTAAAAGAGAAGAGAGAAGGAGGAATAAAAGCCAGGAAAACTGAGTGCTGCCCAGCCTGTCTCTGCCCAGTGATTCACAGCTCCTGGTGAAGTCCCCCCAGTTTCTCTGCTGGGCAATGCTGTGCAATGTCCCTTTGGCCAGTTTGGATCAGCTGTCCTGGCTGTTGTCCCATCCAGCTCCTTGAGCAGCTCCTGGCTGGCACAGCCTCGGAAACTGAGAACTCCTTGCTTAGGGCAAGCACTGCTCAGCAGCACCTAAGCCAGCAGTGGGTTAACAACATCACTGCCATCCTAAATGCAGAACACAGCACTTTAACAGCTATGAAGAGGAAAATGAACTCTATCCCAACCAGACCTGGAACATTTGTGGTTCATTTTCCATACCTTTTAACTTGCTGTGCTTCAGCAGGTGATGTTTTTGCAGTGCTGGTTAGTCCAGGCACTTAATCTTTTGGGTGGTGAATGGATTTTGTATTTTGTTTTGTTCATAAACTTGTGCATGTATGTGTGTGTTTTAGATGATAAAAATAATGAAATTTATTTAAATATCTTTTGACTTGTAATAAATTCAAATATTTTGGAATAGTGCTAGGAGAAGAATTACCAACATTCCTCTTAGATATGTTTATTTTCTGCCTGGAGTGGTTAGCAAATATTTGAGCCTCATGAAAAAGCAGAAAACGTTCCTTGGCTGTGAGAGATCTTACAATGCTGAGACCAGATGTAATGCTCCAACTTCGTGGATCCTTGTGCTAATCAGTCCTAGGCTATGGATCTTACTAGTGGAATGTTGGAATGTCAGCGTGCCTTAAAGGTCAGGATGGAAACTGATCCATGTCAGGAGCTCAGGTGTTGTATGACAGTGTAGAGGTGAGAGAATGAATGTGTTTTGTGTTCACTTTGCTGGTTTGATGTTCAGTGTGGGCTGTGTGTAACAGCTTCAGGACAGGTGTCCCTGCCTTGGCTGTCTGCAGAGCTGGGGGTTGGATGCCTGTGAAATCTCACTTGTCCCAGTGAATCGCACAGCTGGCTCATTCCTCATTAGTGTCTGGATGTGACCATGATCTGTCTTGAGACAGGGGCTGGCACCTGTCACTGCTGTGGCTTTGGCAGCCCTCTCATGGCTCTGGGAAGTCAGAGAAAGCAGTTGGCCTGGAACAGTTTGATAACTTGTCACATATCAATTTCTTTCAGCATTTCTTTGTCTTCAAGTTACATAATGTTTTCATGTAACTGAAAGCTGATAGACCAAGTCTTCTGGGTTTTCACTATCTCTGCAACAAGTAGTCTTAAAAATAGAAGTCAGGCCACTGTAATGAAAAGCAATTTTCAGGCATTTGAACCTTGGCTGAACCTTGAATGATCCACCATTTCTATTTGATGAATGATCCAAGTCATCTACCATTTTTGCTGTGTTGAACACGTTTGCCTGTTGTGTGACCTTGGCTCTAAATAGCAATGCTCATGGCTTCATCTCTTCCTTACCTATTTGAATGCACTGTTTGGAACTATTATCAGGCTAAAATATTTTATAGATCTATTTCTTTGAGATGGGACAATCACTGCACTTGAAAACCCAGCTGATTTTTATTTTACAGAATAAATATTGGTAATGTGATGATGCGTTGTTAAGATGCCTTTCAATCTCTGTGTTTGTGTCTTAACAGTTCAGTGTTACCAGATTAGGACGCTGGATTGACTTTGAAAATGACTATAAAACTCTTTACCCCGAGTTCATGGAGTCTGTGTGGTAAGTGAACATGCATTGCTTTATAGATTTGAAATGTGAAAAAGGCTTCACTCATTGCAAACGTGTTGGTCCATGTGTCACTAGAACTGTTCTGAAAATGCTGAAAGTGGATAAAACATCAGGCAGAGTGATTAAAGTGATGTGAAATCTCTTGATGTCCAAATGACAGAATTAATTGTCACATTTTTTCCTTCTCCAGGATAGCAGGGCTTTGCAAAATAAAGTTCACCAACACTGCCTTTAGTGAGCCCTGAAATCTTACTGCTCCATGTCAACTTAAAAGCAGTCCTGAAGATCTATTGATATGTTCCTTGGTTGGTTTAGGAAATTACATTCTATCTCTGCATTCTTGATATTTTTCACACTGTCAGCTGTAAATGGGCAAACTGTCCAAGCTCTGTTTAGCTCCAAACCTCTTCTTCAAGCCTGAATTTAGAGGCTGTGAATCTGCTGTTATCTTTTTCTTGGCAGCACAGTTTGACAACTGTCTTGGACTCCTGGTGTAGAGCTTAATAAAGTTTGGGTGTTTTGGCAATGTATTCGAGGTGCCTGTTGGGATTTCAAAAGACAAGACAACCTTACAGGTTAAGGACAATCAGATTGGTTTAACACAGTGAAGAAAGGGCAACTGTGAGTCCTTTGGGTGACAGAATGACAGGGTGAATTGCAGGGAGAGGTTTAGCAGAGTGTATGCTGACAAAAAGCCATTGAAAAGCAAATTACGTGCATAATAAAGTATTATCGAATATTCGGTAATATTAGCTTTACTAATCAGCTTTAATTGTATAGTTAGTTTCCAACAGTTATGACAATGTTTTATGACAGACCTTTTAGATGTCCCTGAAGCCACTGCAGAGGGCTGAAGTGCCAGTGGGATTTCAGTGAGCTTCGGAAAGATGGTGGGAAGGCAGCAGATGTTTAACTCACTCAGCTGAAGAAACCCTGCATAATTATAAAGCCAAAACTGACAAGAAACCTTAATTTTTTAAATTACAAAAATACTTAGTGGCACCTCAAATCTTGTTAACTGGCAGCTTAAAAACCAAAGCTGCCTTGAGCTAGCTGCAGGGTCTCTCTCAGCAGCCCAAGGCTTTTTTTGGTTTTTTTTTTTCTCCCACCACCTCTTCAAAAGGCAGTTTCTAGTCTTTCACCTGTGTTACAGAGATCACCTCCTCTAATGCTTGCTTTGATACAAACTAAATTATATTGATCTAAAAACTCAGTGAGATTTCAGGAAGTATGTAGGCAGACAGCCTCTTAATTTTGTACTTTTTTTGCTTCCTGATACTATTAAGTTTCTGTTAAATCATGCAATGAAACACACTTTTTGTTTTTAAAAATGGGGGTTTTTTGGAAAGTTTCCTTGGACTGTCTCAGGGCTGAAGGAGATAATGCTTAAAGAGAGCCCTGTCACTGCAGTTAGAGTGGTGCTTTTGGCAGGGTAATGCACAATTTCCTAAAAATTAAATAAATTGGATGGTTACCCAGGCAATCATCAGACCCACAAGGTGTTACTGAAGTTACTTTTCATGGCCATCAGGAGTGTTAATTTGAGCTGTAGGTTCTAGCATGCTTCTCTCACAATTGATTCCATTTTTTTTCTGAGCTTTTTTTGAAATTATTAAAAAAAAGTGAAAATTTATTGTCCAGCTATGTACAAAAGAGAAACTGTACCTAAATTTCTGCATTGACTGCCCTGGAGACCATATTGGCCTGTCCAGTGGTTTTACCTTGTTGTTGTTCTCTCTGTGGGAGTGCAATGCTGATTTTAGGCCCAGAAAAAAAAAAAAAAAGGTTATGAAAATGGTAGTGGGCATGGCAGCTGTAAGTTTTGTGGTTCAGATATGGTAAGGAGTTTGTCTTTAGCCATATAATCAGCTAAACCAGTCTGTTTAGGTTATTTTTTTTTTTCTGGTCTGTAGCTTTTCCTGCAGCTCTGGAGTGGCCTCAACTGGAATTTCTTTGTGACATCTGGTGTTTTCTTCCTTGTTTCTGTTGAGTTCAGTAAGATAATCTAATACTTCTGATAAATGTTTTCAGTGGTGGCTGATTTGATCCAAATTATTTAGATTGGAAGTATTCATTGGTGGAATTGTGGTATCCTGGCAGAATTTTTCAGGGGATGATTGAAAGTTGGTGTCAGTGAGAGGTGATACTGCACTGGTTTTGCATGTTAAGATCCAGTCAACTCTGCACATATTAAATAAATAGAACTTTTAAGTTCCAATTCTGTACAGTTTGTCCTGCAGCCTTTTGTGTGTTTTGTGTCATTTCTGTATTCCATGGGCTTTTCTTCACCTTAGCACCTTTGCACTAAGTTTTGTCACTGTAACCATTTGTAGAACTGCCATTGTTACAATTTGCACTAATCCAAATGGGGGTTTTGGTTGGTTTTGTTGGTGTGTTGTGTGGTGGTGTTTTTTTTTTGTTTGTTTTTTTTTTGTGTGTGGGTTTTTTTGTGTTTTTTTTGTTTGTTTGGGGCTTTTTTTTGGGGGGGGGGAGATTGCATATAATGAAGGAAAAACTGGGAATAATTTCAAGGTACCACAGCTATTTAAAAGCTCTAGAAAACTGCTGTAAAATTGTTCTGGATTATTGTAACTGTTTCAATAATTGACACTTAAGAAAACAAAAACAAAAACAAACAACAAACCAAAAAAACCCTCACCAACCTCTCTGTGAGAAAACTTGCCTGCACTGAAGTGCTGGTTGTACTCAAGTGGTATTTTTTTTAATAGTGATCAGTAGGATCTCAATTAAAAAATGCCCTTCACTGGAACAGTGCAGTGAGAGTGATGGTTTTGAGCTGGCATGGCACAAACATGAAATATGTTCTTGCCTTTATTTGTACAGTCACAAGACACATCCATTGAAATGGGAGAGGAGTTTGATTGATGGGAGCATAAACTTATTACTGAGGTGGTCTGAAAGAAACTTTTGGGAGTTGGATGACTATAAATGTCTGTCTTCAGTGCTGGCTTGTTGCAGAGGTGTGGGCTGGGTGTGAGTTTGCCCCTGGGGGCAGCTCTCCTGGGCTCAGAGCTGGGATGAGGGATGACTCTGCTGTTCCTGGCCAGGGCTTGGCCTTTCCTCCTGCTCCTCTGAAGGGCGGCTTGAGCAGATTGCTGTCACCATCTAGTGCCCAAAGGAGCAACTGCGGGCTCAGCCTGGTGGAGACCGTCCTGAGCTCCCCTTGGTGACACAGCTCCGGGAGGAGGTGCCAGGGAGAGCTGGGCTCACACCCCGCCTGCCCCCAGACAGGCCCAGCACTCAGCACTAAACCAGAATGATCTCAGAATAGATCTCAGGATAGAAATTCTCCTAAGAGATTTCTAGAAATAGATTTCTCCTGATAGAAATCACTGTTGCATTCTGTGTATTCCGTGACTAATGATTCTCTAGAGAGATACCGGTGATAAGAAATGTGGTTTGTCCATTTTTCTATGAACCACCTGTATTTTTTCCCTCATTCTTGTATTGCTTTTGTGCATTAAGTACTCTAGTCCCCTTGTTGTTGCCTTCTCACCATTCCAGTCCTTGTGTATCTTCTCAGATTTTCTGGTATGCAGGTATTTTGCATTTCTGGCTTGATCCAGAATCTCCCAACAAACACTGTTCCAAAGACTGCAGCTTGGAGGGTAGACCTGGAGCAGGATGATCTCTGTATGCCAGGATTTTAAAGCTTTCAGTGGTAGTTGAACATAGAATCTGACAACTTCTGTATTCAACAATTCAATAGGCCCTGGAACAAAGAAATACTTTTTCTGACTTCCTTAAGGAGCTGTCTTTCCAAGATGCTGTTCTAAAGATAGATTGTGTTTGTTACTGGAATTCATGTTCCACTTAGGTTTATGCTTTTTGGATTCACATCCAGTGTTTTTGAGTACTTTTTTTGGTGTGGTTTTTTTTGTCCCTAAGCATCTGGTTTTGATTGTTCCTTTCATTTTGGTTTCCTCTTGTTTTTCAAGTGTTGTCCATGAGTTGTAGGAAAACCTGCTCCTCAGAAGCTCTGCTTCCCATGGTGCTGTTAGGAGGCAGTGTTTGCTGAACTTTTAAACAACAGGGCTTCTTACCTAGCTTGGTGTTTGTGCCTGGATTTGTCTGGTAGGTCTGCAGAGGCCATAAAATTGTCCTTTTGTCTTGATATGAACTGATGTGAGGTCACACAGCAATAATTTTGTCCATTTACCTAAAGTACCATGGATATGTTGAAATCACAGACCTTTACATCCTGTTGTCCTAATGCCCACAGAACTGTTTACAATTCCTGCTGTTTTTTCTTTAAAGAGAAAAAAACTTTATATGTGTTTGAAAATAAATCCCAGTCTTAGTTATGAGTTAGTTCTCTGGGAAGGTTGGAATTCTCAAATCCTCAGAAAACCCTTAGATACTGATCATTGCAAACAGAGCCCCTTGATCTTTCAAAGGAATGGCATTAAGAACTTGGGAAGCTCCAAGATCAAACCCTTCTCTTTGATGTGAACTGGATGTATGTGTTGGAGAAGTGCAGCTTGCTTTTGCATAGTGGAAGATGTTGGATTCTGTGTGGGATGCCAGGGGTGTTTGGATGCTGCACTGACTGATTCAGTATCTTCTGGAAGCAAAAGCTGCCCTTGCAGAGTTTGTTTATATCCATGTGTCAGTGATGGTGTTTGTGTGCTGTGTTTGTGACTTGGATGAACAAATACTGCAGGAAGGTTCTGGTTTTTTTGGGGAGTTCTGGAGAGAGCAAAGCTTTGTTATTGACTGGACTTGAACCTCATGATACTTCCAAGAACAACAAACTCTTATCACTTTGGAAGTTAAACATTCCTTGCACCTTTAGGGATCAGATTCTCTCTTAACAAGAAGCTGAAATATGCATCTTGAATTTGACCATTTCCCAAACTGCATTTTTCTTCAGTCGAGGTCTGAGTGCTGCTCCCACAGCCAAGAGGATGCAACTAAATTTATTTATGTTTGAGGAGAAATGTCGCAGAATTAGAGAAACAGGATTTAATTTCTCACTTCTGTGAGTAAATGTTTTATTTGTCACTAGAAAGCAGCTCTGTGGTTTCCTTAGATGATTTTTTTTTTCAGAAAGCGTTGCATTTTCAATTTTGGCCTACAAACCTGGGGCCCCTTTCTTGCAAAGTGTCAACATTTTTCAAACATAAGGATTAAACCATGTTTTGTGAGGTTATTGTCTAAAATATTGTGATGACTCTTTAATCAAAACATGATCTCCACCTGTAGGTGACTCTTACCGTTAGAACCATCTCATCTTTGGCAGGTGCTGTGTTTCAGGTGGGCACTGCTGCAGGGAGCTCTTTGGGAATCATCTCTGGTCACACACCAGCAGCTCCCAGCAGTTTTTTTTTTGTTAAGGAAACCATTTTAGGTGCTTTTTAAGATAACAGAAGAGCTTCTATAGTGGTAATGAGGGCTATGGCATCAAACAGCAGTCTTGACTCAATTATAATTCTCTTTATTCCGCTGGAATGGCTGCGTGAGGGGACAGATTGTGACAAAGTCCAAATGAGTGCTGGTTGTGGCCTGTGAGGAGCTCAGGGGAGGGATGTGATCTGAAGCCCATCCTTTCTGTGCAGGGCACAGCTGGAACCCGGGATGTGCAGTGGGATGGGATTGCCACAGGAGGGAGATGCTGGCCTGGATTGGGAGCTTGGCAGCTCCGTGTTAGTGCTCACCTTTCCCGAGCAGCTCCCTGAGTTTACAGTTATATTTACAGCTGCATTAAATATTCAGTGTTTCTCTGAGTAGTTTTTGTGTGCTGTTAGTAGGCAGTGTTCTATAGAAAGTGAAGTGGAGCCTTTTTCTATAGGTGTTTTAGCTGCTGTTTTTGAAAGGCAAATAGAACACCTTAAGTAGGAATGCTGTCACTTGTCACAGGCTGCATTAATTATGCTCTGAGGGGGTAAGCATACATTTAAAGTTATTTTAACTCCCACAAAAACTTGTTCAGTTAGCCAGCTCAAATTTATATGCTGAAAGCTGGTGAAACTGTATTCAGGGTTCATTTCTGTGAAAAACTAATCTAGATTTATGCAAGTCTAAGATGATAAAATCTCCACTGTAAAATAGCTACTCACTGCTATGCTTCAGATTTGGGTTGGGGGTCAGGCAGCCACATCTTGCCTGTGGGTGACATTCTTGGTTAAACAAGGTTTCTTTGGAATTGTGTGTAAGGTAAGGCACCTTTGTAGGAGTGCACAGCTCTGAGAGGCTCCTGGGTTGGGCACCTCTGTGGCAGAATTTTATGCTGCTGAGGGTCTCAGAGGCTTTTTCCATCTCAGACTTCGGATTATATAATTTTTCTGATGTTAGTGACCACCCCTAGGAGAGTTTTGGACTTTTACTAGAGGCCCACGGATGAATCTGAGTGAAATGCACATCTTTTCCATGTGACATTCTGTATTTTCTCCAGCTGCTTCATCTACAGTGTAATTATTCTGATTAAGGCACCACAGGACTTCCATGTCAGCAAGCCAGGGCATGTCTTTCGATATTCTTATTTTGGGCCACAGATAAAATCAGTGCAACAGTCTATTTGGGGTGGTGGTGGGGGAGGTTGTTGTTGAAGATGATAATTTCAAGCATAGAAGACAAGACACTGACTGAAATACAGGTCCAGATTCTCAAGCACAAAATGACAGCCTGCAGAAAAAGTGCTGCTTGCCAGGATTGGGTTGGTTGCTTAGCAATGAGCTATTTATCTGCAAAGGGACCCAGAAAAGGGATCAGGATGGTTTGAAAACATAGTTTGAATAAAGGAGCTTTTAAAGTCAGCAGAGTTTAACAGTTTTTCTGTGAAATTCAAAATGACGAGGCTCTGCAGCAGCTCTGATTTGTGAGTTGAAGTTGGCAGGATTATTTAAGGCTTGCCCTCTCCTGCCTTACAGCCTGCAGGCTGTGCCACTGAGTGTGCAAGTCAGCAGACATGAGAAGCTGATAAATGTTGATGATCCTTGAGGAAACCCTGGAGTATTCAGGGTTTGTCCATCGCACGGACACCTTGAGTTGTTGTGTGAAGTGTTTCTCTTCCAGCTTCCATTCATCTTGAGCACTGACTCAATTTGTCACTTGTAATAATAAGTGCTGTCTTGATTATTTCAAGAAAACCTAAGATACAGCTATGCTACAGGCTGTACTGATGATTTCCTAAGCAGAGTTAGACCTTGGTGTGAGACTGTGATCTTGGAGTGGATCTGAGTTCAAAGGAGAACATTAAATTGCAGCACCATAAAACTGAGTTCATTATTTTTCATGGTTAACTGTGCCCTCCTGTGGAAAATGCTCTCAGATTATCAGGATTTACTTGGGGTGAGTTGCAGGTGGCTCTGACCTGTATCTGTGTCTCTGCTGTAGCACTGGTTGCTGCAGCAGAAACTTAAGATCATGTGGGAAGTGAGCAGCCATGTCACTACAGCTCTTCTGTAAATTATGGCTGATTTCAGCCTTGTTAATTGTTCAAATTTCAGGTGCTCTTTGTATTCAGGAAATCTGAGAAAGTATTTAGATGGAGCACAAATCCATATTGCTGATTTATCTCTGTGCTATGCAGCCAGTGCGTGGAATACCAAGCTGCTAGAACCAGCTAAAGCTAAAAATCTGTCAGAAATGCAGTTGCAATCAATTATCTCTTTGCCTTTTGACTTGTAAATATTGTCTTTAGTTTATGGTGGATTTTTAAAATAAAGGTGTCATTCAGAAAGAAAGTCCAGCTAGAGCAGAAACCCCATTTTGCAGTTTATTTACTACATGTGAAACACCAAGTTATTCCTTGTTCCTTGTGCACTTCCAGGTGGGTTTTCAAGCAGCTCTATGACAAAGGACTGGTGTATAGAGGGGTTAAGGTCATGCCTTTTTCAACTGCATGCAACACCCCCCTGTCCAACTTTGAGTCCCATCAGAACTACAAGGTAAGTTGCAATCAAATTTCTCTATTTTCTTCTATTTCGATTTTTAGAAGCTTTAATACTTTTTGCTTAGTGATACCGAAACATGTAATTACACTCCAAATTGGTAGTAAAAATCTAGGTAAATGGGTTGATTTTGATCATATTTTGCTGTATTTGTTTGGATCACTTGATCTTAGACTTCTTCCTTGGTTACTACTTACAGATGTTTAAAGTACATACTTTGTTTTATTGTGGTAAATTCCTCCCTTTCTGGGCTCTCAAGGTTTTATTGCAGTGGTGGATTTTTATGTTGAATTGTCCCTGTCTGTGCACATCTGAAAAGAAGAGGGTCTTTGTCAGGGTTTGAATCTTCTGTGAGGGGATTCATAAGGAATGTCAAAGACTCTGTAGCTGTAGGATAATGGTTCTTCTAAGAATCATTAATTTAGATTGGGAAACACCAGAAAATGTTTTACTTAATATAGTGTAGGGTTTACTGTGGTTTATAAAATGTTCCTTTAAAAATGAATGACAAGATAAAGCAAGTGCAGCTTCTCACTTGCAACAAACTCACGTTCATGTATGTGAAGGCAGAACTTGTGCCCCGATTTTCCAAATTCCACGTTAGTTTGTAGATAGAGGTTTTGTATCCTTTCTAATCCTGACCCAGGCCTCCATATCCTCATAATGTAAATCTTTCACTTGCATTGTTAGAGCACAGAGCTAGCACAGATTGTACATCTGGTCTCTACAACTTGCCTGAAAAAGGCCAGTTTTCTGGCCAAACCCAGTGTTTTTAAAACAAAAGTTTAAATAGATTTGGATTACAATGCATCCCACAGATACCAGAGAGATATCAGAGCTTTCAGTATGAGGGGTATTTATACAGAAGAAAAAATGGTTTGTGAATTATGAAAGAGAGATTTGCAAAGACATCTTGATATTTCTGACTGTCTGACAACTGAAATAATTACTTTTCTTGTCCTTATTGACTGACACTTCACACAGGCTCAGTTAAATGAGCTTTCTTTAGAACAAAGACTATTTTGGAGGGTTTGTCTGTATCTGTATCTGTGTTCTCTTTTTCCATAAAGCTGAAGCTTTTTTCTTGAGTCTTAATGAAATATTTAGAAGCTGTTTCTTACTCTAGAACCAGAGGTATGTTTGGGTGGGATGCTGCTCTGCCACTCCTTGCAAAAATTATCTTTCTCATCTGCTAGAAATGGCATTTGGAAGTTGTGGGTCTGTGAGCCGACAGAATTTATTCTTGGTGAGCACAGTCATTTCTGGGTGTGAGGCAGCTGTTGCCTTTCTCACAGTGGAAAGCAGCCTTTGGCTGCTGGTGATTGATCCTCTGAGAATTCGGACACTGATCAGGAGCAACAGGACCCAAGAAGCACCTTCAGAACCAGAGCTGGGTGTCCAGTGCACACCTGAGTTAACAATGCCAGCAGCTGGTATTGCATTAAAGGGAAGAAGCAGTGTCTTCAGGTGAAATTTTAACAGCTAAAACACTACACAATGCCATTACCTGTCAGCCTGGATGGTATTTTTTATGCTTTGCCAGTTGTTTTTATCTGCTTGGTGAGCTCATTGCTTCAGAAAGCAAAGTGAGTAGCCTGCAGTGCTGCCTTGTGCTTGGTAGAGACAGAACCGAGAGCTCAGTTTCTGCCTGGTATTGAGCATAGGCCATGGGTTATGTAATATTTATGTTTTACTGTTGACTGCACCAGATGTTCACAGCAAACTCCCTCTGGAGCAGCCCTCAGCTCAGACATAAATAGCTGCCTGTCCCATGATGCCATTAAGTGTTCCATGATGCTGGATGGAAACCAGAGAGCCTCGCACGAGACATGCCGAGGCCACGGGACCTATTTCTGGGCTTAGGGTCGGTGTGCATGGCACCCTCTGAGCTGGCATTTGCAGTTCTGTAGTGAAAATTTCACATTTGCAGGATTAGATTTGTTTTTACAAGCAGCTTTTCATCATATGTGAAATGTGAAGTGACTGAATAGGGTTGTACTTGGCTGAAAGAAAATCTTGTTTTCAGGGAATTTTTTTGGACTCGTTTGAAGGTGAAATTTTGTAGAGCAGCTGACAAAGGTCTCCTTCCCTTAGGGTTTTTGTAGTCTTAAATATTGACATACTCTTGTTTTTAAGTACCCCAAACGTTCCCCCCACCTTGTTAACAACAGCTTAATTAGAGATAAATCATTTTATGTGATGGCTGTTCTTCCCAATCCCTGGCTGTAGAAGAAAATGTGGAAAAGGCTTTGTTTAGCAGTATCTGAGAAACTGCTGATATTCCTGACCCTTGAGATTGGTTCTAAATTCCGAAAATGGGGTTATAAGAGGTACCTAAAGGAACTAAACTTGTCTTTCTTTGGTGTTTTGGCAGCAAATCCCCCAAATCTCCCTGCTAATGGGAGATTTTAACCCTGTGGCCTTGTTGGACTGGCAGACTGCGCTGGTGTGATGAGGAACTCAGTGACTGGTGCTCTATTCTGACTTTATTGCCACTTCACCTTTTCCATTACAGATGAACATGGCCTGTTAAATTGTTTTTCAGGATGTTCAGGATCCGTCAGTGATCGTGAGCTTCCCACTGGAAGAAGATCCAAGTGTTTCTCTTGTTGCCTGGACCACGACTCCCTGGACCTTGCCCAGCAACCTGGCCCTTTGTGTTAACCCAGAACTGCAATATGTAAAACTGAGAGGCAAGTGTTGAACACCTCTTCCTTCAGTGCCTGTGAATATGTTACTTACACTTTGTGTTTTAGACTGGTTTTTGTTAAACTTACAGAACTTTTCTGAGGTTGAACCAGCAGTAGTTTGAAGGAAGAGATCCACTTTGGATGTTGCTGATGATTTCCAACTGCTCTGCTCTTGTTGTTTAACATGAATTGAGAGGACTATTCCTTAAAAAATACTGATAGATGAAATAAAGAATAATTTAAAAAAAGGGGGGGGTGTGTGTTTGTAGTCTTTATAGTAGTAATAATATATATATGTAGTAATATATATGTAGTAATTATACGTAGTATAATTATATACATATATACGACTATATATGTAGTAATTATACCTTCATCTACAAACACCCCCCTTTCTTAAAAAAATAAAATAGTGAGTAGGAATTTCCAGTTTCAACATAACCTCATGAATCTGTTGTGTGTTAAACATGAAGTTGTGCAGGCCTTTGCACACGTGTTCGGGTTTTCTTTCTTTGAAGAGAATTAAGTATGTTTCAGTTTTCAAAAGTTTGAACACAAATTTGGTCATCTTGAAAAGAAATATTGGGTATTTTCAGAAATAGCCTCGCTTGCCCGAGGTGCTGAGTTGGTTGTCTCTGCCTCACTGCTGTTGGGACAGTGACCCTGAGATGGCAGGGTAGCAACCTGAATAAAATTTGTCATTGAACTTAGGAAATCAGGGTTGTTTGGAGTAGAAAATGAGTTTTCTTCATAACATTTCACTCTTTTTTGATGGTAACTTCTTTCATTGGTATATACTTGTTTTATAAAGAAATCTAAGCATGTAATTGAAATAATGAATCTCAGGAAGGCTGCATAAAGTGCAATCATTACCTTACAACTTAATAATATGGATTGTATGTAGTCATTGTCCACCTTCCAATTGGTTCCCTCTGTTTCAGTTACAATTTACTGAAACTTCTCAATTGCTTTTTTTATTTGACTCAGCAATAATAGACAAAGTACTTCTGCCTCTACAACAACAAAACACTGAAAATCAGTGGCCTGGGTTTTATCCTGTGGTTTCTGCTTAAACTTAGCCTTTGGAAAGTGTTCCTTAACTGGCTGTGTGGGGAAAAAATAGCTGGAAAGTAGTAAAGGGTTATTCTGGGCAGTTTTATTGTTATAATATCTTGCATATATTGAAAGGTTTCATAATGGTGCAAATGAGGGGATTAAACTGAGATTTGTGAAACTCCTGTTTTATTTTATATTCTAGATAAAGCCACAGGGAAGATTTACATTTTGATGGAGTCCAGGCTGGTGGCACTGTACAAATCTGACAGTGACTATCAGATACTTGACAGGCAAGTACATAAATTATTCTACTTGCTAGCTTTTGGTGTTTTTCTAGATCGGAAGTTGAATGTTTTTAAGAAGATGGATTTCCCTGCATCTGTGTTTATATTGCAAAAATCTGTAAAAGGAATTGAAATTTGCTGGAAGAAATTGGTCTTGTATGTGAAGCTACAAATAGAAAAAAGTTTCATTGGGTCCTTGTATTGTGGTGGGGAAAAAATGGTTCCATATCCATAGTCCACCCCTTTCCTGTGTGTTTACATTAAGGTAAAAGTTTGAGAAAATGCTGGAGGTGTGGTCCAAATGCCACCTTCTACACACTATGTAAAGATTTAAAGGGAATTGGGCAAAACAATCCCATTGTTTTTAGCAAATACATATTAGTTCTGTAATTAGTGGCAGTCATTGCTTTCTGCACGGTGCTTATTCATCTGGTGGAAAAATTGGAATTATTTAAGAAGTCAGACTGGGCAGGGGGTGCAGGCATTAAATTCTGTAGCTCTCTTAGATAAAATGTGGGTCTTGGCTTCTCTTAAACCTTTTGCATAAACTAACAGCCTTAAAGATGTCAAATACAACAAATATTTGTTTGCTCATTTTATTCAAAAAAACCAACCAGAAAACCCTATAAAACCCCATATAACCACAACAATAAAAATAAAGACTAGAAATGCTTTTGAGAATAACACCCCTTCTTCACTGGCATAATTTTTTTCTATTTTTGTCTTTTTATCAAGCAGTTGAGAGCTTTAAATTGAAAAAATGGAGGTTATTTTAGCTAAGCAGTTGTATGTAATCATTAAATTAGGGAAATGCAGAGCTGGAATGTTGAAGATGTTTCCTATTCTGATGGCTCATACTGTGACAGTTGAATGATTTTATATTTCTGCATTGATTTCACTCCTTCCCCCCTCTATGAGAATGCTCTTAATCTGTCACTTGGTCTGTACCAATTTAAGCTGGTGTTCAGTTTCTAAAGATGATGTTCAGTGCTCTCATTCTTCAGGCTTGGCTGAACTTCTGATCTCTCTGGAGTTTTTTCCTCCCCTCTGAGTCATCAGTGAAAACACAGTGCCAGGGCACCACTGGGAATTTTGTTTTGGTCTGATACTGAATTAACAAAAATTTTCTCCTGAAGTGGTGGTATATCCTCCAGTTCCAGTATTTGTGCATGTTGGAATGACTGTGTCAAAACTCTCATTAACATTTAAGACCTAAATTTGATCTGCTTGCTTGCTGTCTAAGCTGGTAAGTCTGCCCCCAAAAATTTGGCTTTGTGTGGCTTGTTCTTGACAAATTCACATTGTGTATTCTTTAGCACTTCACTTACTATAAACTCAATCACTTCAAGTTGAATCAGGTTCTTAGACCTTTTTCAGTGGTTTTTAGGTTCGTCAGTGCTTCAGTTCTCTTGGGAAATACAGATACTCTGTTCCTTTTTGGTCTTTTGAAACCTCTTCAGAGTGTCTAATAACTAAGCCTTCCATCAAAACCATTTTATTTTCTTAAGTATTTTTTAATACATTTACTTTAGGCTTAAAAAAGAAGCAAGCTAGCCCATATATTAAATTGGATGATAATGTTGTCTTTGGCTTCTAAATTCTTGGTTTAATACAATACTTCAAATTTAACTTCAGTTTGACTGCAGTCATTCTATATCCAGGAATGCACAGAACATTTTGGTCTTTTTCTGAGGTGTCTTCATCAGAAATGGGAAGAGCCTGCTCTTTAAGGCAGTCATACACATTTCAGGTGTTGTATTTGTGTCCCTGACTAATGGTATTTCTAACACCACCACTCACCCCCTCAATCTCTGATAACTTTTTAAATTTTCCTTTTTTTTTTAACCTCTGCCTATCTTTAGGGCTGCTAGCAAATCTCTTGGCAGAGCAGTATATTTTAATTCTTTTTGTATTAGTGCTATGGTCTCTTTTCAAGCTGATTTCTTTTCTGTTTTTGGTCATGCACCAGTTTTTCTGTTATGTAATAATTAATTTTCTCAAATGTGAAATGTGAGACAGTTAAAAGGTATCTGGTAGTTGAATGGATCTGTGAAAGATTTAGATTTATGAGTAAGTTCATGGAAATAAACTTCACCACTTCTACTCTTCATCTTTTTCTTCCTTTAGCTCACTTTTAAATTCTCAAGCAGTCAGGCCGTTGAGAGAGAAATTGATGTAACTTAAAGTCTAGCAGGCATCAGGCAGAGTTCAGGGAATGGTCTGATTGAAAATGTTCAGTGTCTGAAGTCCCTTGACCTGGCTGCTTTGCACTCAGGGGTTGCTCTGGGTGTATCACCCCAAGTTTGACCATTCAGTGACTTCTTGTTTTATTTAGCTGTGGTAGATAGGACGTGGTTGTTGAGCATTTCCCTCTCCTTGTGTTAGATTTCAATGCTTTGTCATATTAAGCATTTAATTTCTTCACAGTGTTTTTCCTTGTTGTCTCTTTTTGGATTCTAAAGAATCCAAACCTGAGATTTCTGATCTCCTGAGAGTGAAGGATTGCTGAAGTGATTTTAAATGAGTCTACTATAACTTAGGTCACAAGAAGGCACCATTGTATAAATTTTCAACCTGAAGTTCAGGACTTTGACAAACAAAGTATTCCAGATCCCAAAATGAAAACCAGGAATGTGATCCACAACCTTTACCTTTCTCTGACTTGTGTTAAATAAGAATATAACTATTTTTTTTAAGCCAGTTCTGGTGCTTCATGTTCTGTATCTGAGCATTCCCACATCTGTGTGGCTGAGCACTGGGATGCTTTTCTCTCATCTGATCATGATTAAGCACCTCAAACATTCCAAAGGCTGTTTGTAATATAAAAATATATAAACCATCTGCAAAGCTGAGGCTTAAAATAGAAATCTCCTCAATTCCTAGAGGATATTGTGTGTGCTGAGCTGAGGAACCGTGCTCTTGAACTTGGCAATAAATGCTGCTCCAGGTCCTTCCTGTGCAGTGAAACAGCTTTGAAGAGTCCCCACTTTGAAGGAGTCAAGTGTTTTATGATAGTTTGACCATTGTTTGGAAATTGTAGATCAAGGACAGAGTAGGGAGAGACCACAACTGGGACACAGTCAGCCAGCCAGCCCATCTATTAGATTAAGTTATGTTTTAGCTGGATTTTCCCCCTGAAATTGGACGATTGAAGCACTTTCAGGAGAGTTCTGAGCTGCAAATCCCAACCTAATCAGTGCCTTTGTCAGCTGCTGTCAGCAGTGTGAAGGGAGGCAGACCTGCAGGCTCCATCTCTGCCTTCCATCTCTTCTGTGGCTCAGCTGGTTCCTCAGCCAGTCCTGTCTGTGCAGGATCATTCCCTGAGATGCCTGTGGAGAGTTTGGATGCCCAGTTTTAGAATAAGGAATGAGGCATATAAGCTTTATAGGGTGCAATACCCTGTGTCACAATCTTCTGTACATAGAACTTCAGGTGTTTGGGATCATTATTTAGTTCTCTTGGACATGCTGAGCTTTAGGTCTTTGTTGTTGTGAATATTGTGTTTTATCCAGAAGATTCTTGCCAGCTTTGCCATCAGGAGCTTGTCACTAATGCTTAATTCCTTTACTAATTTTCACTGATTGTTTGATTGAAGCCCATCAGGTACAAGTTGCTGACTGGTAGCAGAGATGCATGAAAAGACATTTTTTTTTTTTTCTCCAAGTCCAAGTTACCACAGAGGTGGGATGTAAACTTAAGGAAATTATTTTCATCTTCTGAAATCAATTCAGTCAGGGAGGTGAAGAGGCCAATAGGAAAAAAAAAAAAACAGTTTTCAAGTTGTTAATTTATGTTCTTTTAAACCTTCCTCCTCAGGTTCCCTGGTGTTGTTCTTAAAGGCAAGAAATACAAACCACTCTTTGAATATTTTATTCAGGTAAGATGAACCAGTTTGGTGTTTGATACAGGATATAACGACAAAAATAAAACCCATTCTGAGTATTCCTTGTTTATATTATAAAAAGATCTTGGGTTCTAATAACAAACTACTGGTTGTATTAAAGTACCTTAGGATCCTAGTGAAAGTTTGAAAAACAGTGTTGACTTTTGTCTCTAATTTTTTTCCTTTAAGTTTTAAATATACTTAGAGTAAACACTGGATGATAAACAGAAGTTTGATTTCAGATTGCAGAGAAACTTCATATTAACAAGTATATATTAACAAATAGTCTCATTTTCTCATCTGGTGAGTGCTGTCTACCTGCTAAGTCCAGAAGCTTTGTCTTCACAAGGGAATGACTGACTTTGGATAACAATCAGAGACATGTCATGTTTCCCACTGAAGAGTTAAAAGCCTTTGCTAAAAACCTACTGATGTATCAGATTTATCTGGATGCAGCTTTTAAGCACTGCATTAAGTTTGGCATCATAGATGATAAAAGAATATGTAGCAATAGGAGAGTGTTTAGAGAATTTTTCTATTTTTTTTTTTAAATCTGATTAAAAACTGATGACATTTTTCAAAGAGGAGAGGTACAGCACTGCTGTCCAGGCAGCTGTGAACTCCTGTAAGGGATTTGGTCATTTGTGACACTTCCTGTTCTGAAAGATGTGCAGGAGTCAGCAAAGGTGGGAAAACCTCTGCAGGGAGCAAGGTCTGATATTTCTAGAGGAAAGCCAAACACAGCTGAATCTGGAAAATTGGACTGTGCATCTGAGGTTTGGAATGGAGAAATTTTGTGAGTCCTGCTGTACTTGTAAGGAGCAGATGGGGTATCTACATTTTTTTATTTGGAATGGAGATCTTATC
This sequence comes from Phylloscopus whistleri, assembly GCA_017589585.1. Classification (NCBI taxonomy): domain Eukaryota; kingdom Metazoa; phylum Chordata; class Aves; order Passeriformes; family Phylloscopidae; genus Phylloscopus; species Phylloscopus whistleri. The sequence continues at coordinate 3,687,082 of JADMLD010000682.1, read as the reverse complement.
TCAAAATGTCTCCCTTCAGAACAAGCCAGACTTAATATTTTGTAACATATTTGGTTCAGCTGTGACTGCAGTAATTTCTTTTTACTATTTTTGTTTTAAGGAATAGTAAATAACCCTTTATTTTTCATTATACTGAACACACTGAAAATTGTCATATCTTTTCTTAGCATTTTTTTTCTGAATTTTCTCTCTGTTTTTAGTTGGTATTTACCATGCTCTTGTTCTCTGGAGGAAATAAGGAAAATGTGTGACTATAAAAGCAAACTTTTAATTCAGAGGTATAGGGGACATACAAAAAATGAAGGGAAGCTTCTGTACCTTTTCTGGTTGTGTCCTCACATTCAGGAGTGTATTGATTGCAGTCTGTTAAGCACAGAACTGTGTGAAGATCTGTGGCTTGAGGAGTAATTGACTTGGAGGCCTTCTGGAGGGGTGTGAGATTTAATCTTACTTGACACTCTTTAAATGAAGTACACAGGTGTCTGGGCTATGGGAAGTCATTAAGTCGTGTTAGGGATGTCACATTTTACTGTGTCACTGATTTTTGGTGCAGTTCTTTCCTCTTTTGTGTGGCTCGTGGCTCTGCCAGGTTCTGAAGAACTCTTGTTTTGCTGTATGTATGTAAATATCTATATAAAACCATATTTTTGTGTTACAGTGCAAAGAAAAAGGTGCCTTTACTGTGGTAGTGGATGGTTATGTGAAGGAGGAGGAAGGCACAGGAGTTGTCCATCAGGCTCCCTATTTTGGTGCTGTAAGTATGAACTACACATCTGTAATGTTAATTTTGGCCAGCACACGTTGCTTGGCTTTCCAGCTCCTGGGGTCTCTGTCAGGGTGATTGATGGCAAACAATCTTGCCATTTGCTGCTTAAAAATGTAAGAATATTATGTAGCTTTGTATTCTCATAAGCTCTTCCACTTGGTGCCTGTGCTAGACTGGAGATTTCTGTGTCCCTGGCTTTGGTTTGTGTTATTGTGTGTGAGCTGAACTCATCAGTGTATTTTCTGTGTCATTGATCTCGGCTTTTCTCAGAGTCTGAAGTTAGAGCTCTGAGGAGGGATGATCTGTGGCACTGGCAGTGAAAACTGGCTTTCCTAAGTGATAATTTTGGTTGGGAACAGCAGTTCTGCTCAGCATACTGGCCCTCTTCAGCATTTCCATTTCAGTACTCACTGGGCTTTTAGAGAATGAGAAAATGCTTTCACTGCTTTTGTCCTGAGACCTCATCCCGTTGGTGTGAAAGGATTTTGTTGCACTCCTTTTTTTTTGGTCTTTTTGTCCCTTCCCTCAGTCTGTTTTTTTTAAGGCTAAGAGGAATAATTTGTCATGGATTTAACATTTCAGTTTTTAAGACACTTGAAATAAATGCACTAAGTTTAGGCTCATTGTCCTTTTTGTAGAGTGTCCTGTCTTCAGCCATTATCCAAAGATGCCCTCAAAAAACTTGCAGTGCCTAGCAATTAGCAATCCCTGGACCATGAGCTCTGTCATAATTTCCAGAGAAACTTGGCATTAGCAACAGGCCTCTTTGTATTCCTGTGAAATTGCCCATCCTCTTCCGTCCTTTTTTCCCCTGCATTTTTCTGAAGGGTACATCCATTGTGGTGGTGTTTCCTTTGTCAGGATGATGGTTGGTATGAAAAGATGTTCCAGCTTAATATAGCTCTGAAGAAAGAAAATTAGAGTGGGCTGTGTTAGCAGTTAATAAAGAAAATGGTGGTGGCTGGTCAAGTGTCCTCAGGAGGATAAATCCTCACATTTCTGCTCCTCAGACTTTCCCCTGGAGCTGAATCTTGGATGTTCCAGAGGGGTCAGAGTTGGTTTACAGTCAGGAGCTCTTGCTGTGGGAGATGGAGGGAAGGAAAGGAAGAGGCTGCCAGCAGGGAAGGAGCTCTGGAAGAAGCTTTCCTTGGGCTGCTCTTAAGTGGTTTGTGTATTTGCCCAGTCCAGTAACTTGTTGGAAACAGCTTGTTGGAAATGTTGACTGGCCTTCTAGAGCAAGGGTTATCTGCCCTCTTTTACTTGATTTTTTAATAAGCCCACTGAGTTTTTTAAACACAGAGAAAAAAAAGTTCCGTCTCCAGGGAAATCAGCAATTACTTGTAAACTTTTTTTTTTTTTAGGAGAAAACCTGAGAGTAACAGTTAAATGCTTCACAAAGAACAAAAATATATAAAACATTGTGTGAGGAAAAACTGCACAGACATAACAAACAAAACCTTGCAGTCATCAGCTAAGGCCAGGTTTGAGTAGGTACCTTTTGGTAGAGGGGCCTGAGTCAGTGGGCTGTGCTGCCTTCAGAAGGAAAGTGCACAGTGTACACTGCACTTATTGCTGCTGCCTTCTTTTTGGGGTGCATGGAATTCAATTTTGACAGCCTCCGGATTATTTCTGTTCAGAAAAGCTCACAGAGGTCCTGGTATAAGTTCAGGATTTCATTATTATACAGTAGGCTCTGTATAGGCTACTGTTGGTACTGCCTTTACACAGGCTTAGATGTAAGAAGGGAGATGGTTCTTGGTGGCAGACAGGATTGTCTTCCTGGATGATTGGCTCCTCTGCACCTTCCTGTTGAATAGGAAGGGAAAAACTGGACCAGGACCATCAGAGAAGAAACAGAGCAGAGTCCTTCACAGCAAGCCTCGAGTCTTGTCTCTGTTCCTTCCCATCAATATAAGTGAGTCCCTTTGATAAATAAAGTTGGAAAGATTTATTTATTTATTTTAAATCTTAGTGATTCATGTTCCGTATTGTTGATAGCTCAGCAATGTATACTTCTCCAAAAACACTGAAAGTAAAAATTCAGCTTCATTTAGTTCCAGATGTAGTTTCATTGTCTTGTGTCAAGCCTTTGTCAAATACAAGGTGCCACACCATATCAGAGCACTCTATTATTTTAGTTCAAAAGACATCAAAATTAAAGCTCACAGAACAAGACAAACCTTTATTAAAACCACTGTAAACTCATTGTACTTCCAGATTAACATGACACTAAAATTCAGCTGCTCAGGCATTTCTTCATGTGTAGATGTACCTGCAGTCAACTTAAAAAGCTTCAGTAACACTTGAATTTGCATACAAATTTTTAATTTGCAGTACTTCTAGTGCCTGCTCAGACTGTGCCACACAAGTTTCATAGATCTGTTACTGATGCACCTTTTTTTCAGTACCTGGCACTTTCAGCAGAAGTGATGTTGGTTTTTGCTAAGAGGTGCTGAAGGTGAACATTTGACTTCGTGTTTCTGTTGTTTTGTTAAAATTTCACATAAAAAAGCTTTTGATTTCTCACAAATGAGCTGTTTGATAGTTTCTACTTACTAATCTTGTGTATTACAACTTCTGTGTGTAATCTTTTGAGGGATTCTGAGGTACAAGAGTGACCACTGTAACTCCTGTCCTCAAAAAAACTGATGTTGGTCTTAGCTTTTATTTGAACTTAGCACTTGTGATTCCTTGTACATGCCTGAATATATTCTTGCCTCATGGTTACTGAAGGAAATCTTCATTAAATCAAATGGCAGCTCAGTCTGGAGAGCTTCCATTCACGTTCAGGTTGTTCAAAAGCATGGAGCTGACTGCAGAAAGGCAGAGCAGCAGAGCCCTTTGTGTACCCTTGGCTGCAGCAGTGGAGCTGAAGCACCTCTTGACCGAGGTGCTGCCCAGGGGAAGGTTTGTTGTGCTGCCTTAGCAGGGCTGTGAGTGTGCCAGACTTTGTAGTCTGTGCTGGCTGCTGCTTCAAAGCCTTTATCAGCTCACTGCCAAATCAGGGCTGACATCAGCTCTGTCATCTGGCCTGTGTTTTAAACCCCACAGCTCCCAGCCCCTCAATAACAGCTGAGGAAAGGCCAGCAGAGAAGGGGCTTCTCTCAGTCGTGTCCTGACTGCAGGAGCGGGGTGACCAAGTGCAGGGTAAATTACTGTGTGATGCTTTCTGCAGCTGCTGGACAGGGGAAGAGGCTGTGCTCTGGTGGGAGTGCTGAAGCTAGAGGGATTTGTTGTTTCTGTGTGTAAAGCTTTGGTCCATGAAGCAGCCAACTTCCCTGTTCTGTGGATGAGGTTCATCCTTGTAAAATGCAACAGGTCTGGCTTGGGGGAGCTGGGAGCCACAGGGATAGTGGGGAGAGCTGAAGGGACAGGATGAGGCCACAAAGGACATGGAAGGGCCTGCCGTGGCACTCCAGAGCTGGCTCACCTGTGTTGGTGGGGGCCAGGGAAGGAGAACTCAGGGAGCTGTGGAGCACTGGTCTGTGAAATGTGTATTTACACACTGGCTCTGGTCTGGTGTCCTTGGGCAAGCTGAGAGGGTGCATTAGATGCAGCTCCTGTGAAACAGCTGCTGGGTATCCTGTAAGCCATTGCTGTAACTGGATGAGATACAGATTTACTGTGACTTCAGACTTGAAGGTAAAATCTGAACTTTTCTATCCCCGTACTAATTTTGTTTTAATGTTTTCTCTGATGCCATTATTGTTCAGTCATGTTCAGGAAAATCTGCAGCAACTCTTATTTTTCTTCTTCTTCTTACTGCTACAGGAAATTAAAAATTTAAGTGGAGACTGGCCAGGAAAAAAATCCCATGATGTTGTCCATGTGTGGTTCTTGGTCAGTAGCATTGCCTATAGGCCAAAAAGATTGAGAAATACAGATTTAAAGGCTTTGGATTGTTAAGACATCCAGAAAATGACTTCTTATGTGAAATGCCAGAATTAGATTGATTAAAACAACCTCCTTTCTGAAAAAATGCAGTGTTGGCTGGAGAGCTGGGCACTTCCAGGCTCTGGCTGGGACAGGAGCAGGATGGAGAGGTTGGCAATTCTTTTGCCATGCAATGGTTGCCTGAAGCTGTTTGCTCCATGAATGTGTGTGTGTGTTCTCAGACACAGAAAACACATGTGTGTGTATGTGCATTGATGTGCATAGAAAAACATGCACATATCCCCTGTACTAGGTGAGAGTCTGAAGAAATAATAATTTTCTGCATGAATAAGCTACAATCCTATCAAACAGGACTTCCTCATAAGTATTTGGGATTAGTGAAGGCTTGAGTATTTTGCTATTCTTGTCCAGTCATTACATTTTCTGTTTAATATTTAATTTCTGTTTTGAGGGGTGGATATTTTACCTAGTATTTTGTATTCTTACATCTTGGTGCTTGTCTCTTTTGCAGGATGATTACAGAGTCTGCATGGATTTTAATATCATTCAGAAAGACTCTGTGCCTGTGTGTCCTGTTGATGCATCAGGTTGCTTCACAGCAGAAGTGGCTGACTTTGTTGGGCAGTATGTGAAGGTCAGTGGGCCTGGAGACAGTAAATTTTTACTTTTTTCAAGATACATTTTATATCTGGTAGAAGCTTTCTTTTCTTTCCCTGTGTGGGCTTGTTTTCAATGTGTGACTGCTATCTGAATAAATTAAAAGGGGTTTTAACATTTGCAACAAAGTTGGAATGGTTTATTAAGCAGCTGAGAAAAAAAAATTGAAATGCAAATAATGCCGTGTATCTGTAGTGAGAGGGCAGAGTATCCTGTTTGCAGCTACTCCAGAGAGACTTTCACTCTGTCCTTTATCCTCAGAAATGTAATGTCCAGAGTCTCCAGGCACATGTGCAGGGCCTCCCTCACCTCTGGATGACTCTGTATTCCCAGGTGCCATCATTTTCTCCCAGCCAGTTAATGTAACTGATGCCTTGGGCAGGCTGACCTGAAACAGAGACTAGACAGGGCCAGAGAATAAAGCAGGGATTTATTGAAAGGCCCTTAGGACACACCTTGGGCAGGACAGGGCCTGGCCAGGGCTACACCCAAGGTGGACCCAAAATGGTCACAAAATGGACCCAAAATGGTCACAAAATGGACAAACGGTCACGAGGTCTCACTTTGATCAGTTTTGGTCCATTTGCATTTTGGGGTTTAATTGTCCAATTACAGCTTCAGGTTGTGAGGTCCCATCCTTCTTGTTCCTCTCTCCAGCCACCCTTGTTTGTGCTTTTGGGGCTGAAAGTTGTCCTTGGTGTGCAGCAGGAACGGGATTTGTTTTGTGTTCCTGCTCTGTGCAGAGCTGAGTGACCCTGAATGTGAGCTCAGAGCTGAACCCCTGGGCAGCACAGAACCTGAAATACATAAAAGCTCAAACTTAAGGCATCATAACATGACCCACTAGGAGGGAGAAATGCAGTGATTGCCCTCACTTGTGGGCTGTGTTGCAGTGCTAATTTACTGCCAGGAGATGCAGGAGAATCCCTGGAAAAGGAGCCCACAGGAACTGCACATTGCTCCAGATACAAATCCCTATCAGGGAGTGCCGCTTAAATTCCATGTCCTGAGAAAACAAATTGCTTTTAGCCCTGCTGCTACAGTTTGATAGCAAAGCATGTTCCTGTAAACAAATGCAATACAAGATTTTAAAGTCTTTTTTAATTAAGTTGAGGATTCAATCAGCTATCTTTCCTTCCTGCATCATGCATTAAGGCAAATAAGAGGACACTGTAGGGCTCCATGTTTAGTTTCTTGGGGGTAGGAATCTGAATTTAAGGCTATTGGAAAATTTTCTTATGATATTGAACTTTTCACTCGTAGATATTTGTCTGGTTTTTTCCTTAATGTCGTATTGACATTTATATGTTCAGTAGATTGTCTTAAATTATCAATATACAGCTCTCACTTCCAGATTTTTGTGTAAATCCCAGTGAATTAGTGAGGTATTGTGAAATATGCTTCAAATTCTGAAATTTAGTCACTTTAGAGGAATGTGGTATCAGGAAGCTTAACTATTAGGTAAAAAGCACTATGTGATTTCCTGCCACAAAATTAGAAGACTCAATCATTAGGATGTTAAATAATGAGGTTTCTGGCTTGTATTGGTGCTTCAGAAAATTTGAATTTTCCACACAGTTCTGTGGAAAAAGAGTTAAGGGTAAAAAAGGACTGATGCTTTAATTTATAAACTTTAATTTATCCAGATAGCAGAGACACATTGAAGACACTGTAAATAAAGGGTTTGGAAAGTAAATAACTTTGCAAATTGAGTGTTTTACAGTGCCCCTGCAGGAAATGTATAAACTTGATAGAAACCTATTGTGTGTGTGTGTAAATGCTGGGTTATGCATAGTTTGTTGTTGTTGTTGTTGTTTTTTGTTTTGTTTTTGTTTTTTAATTAATTGAAGTATCTGAGCCAATAGCTCAGGTACTGTAGTAGCTCAGTGAGTGAATTGTGTGTTTTTAGGATGCAGATAAGCACATCATCAGATGGCTGAAGGAGAAGGGCCGGCTGATCCACAGCACCACCTTCCAGCACAGCTACCCCTTCTGCTGGAGGTAAGCACACACCTGCACCTGCCTTTGAGCTGAACTCTCTAACAGAGAAGTTCTTCACATTTCTCCCATATTTTTTTCCCTCCCTTACTTAATTTTCCTGACAAAACTAAAAGTAACGCAAACTGAGATTATTAATTTAGGAGAGCTCCAGTTTTGATTTAGTCATCAAGGAATTTTTCCTTTTTTTCTTTTTTTTTGCCATAAAGTGGATGAATTTAGATGTAGTGCTGAAAATTAGTTTTTCTGTTTATGATTTAAAATGTGTGTTTTTGTAGTTTGCGTTGCTCATTTCTGGGTGTAGAACTCCTCACTAACCACCTCATGTAGAAAAAGGTTACTTTTTAAGCAGCTGAGTGATGGAAAAGGAATTTTTGTACCCTTTGAATTGTATCCAAATAAGTATATCACAGAAGGTCTTCAGATGTTTGTGTTAAAGCTTTATATGTTTTGAATAAAATGGCTAAGACATAGTTCTTTTTAACCTTGTAAGATGACTTATTTCTTTGAAAGAAACCCAGTTGCTTAAAATGTGGAAACATCCCTAGGTGGATGTCTCTGGGGGAAGTCTCCATGTAGAATTCTCCACAGGCCTTCAGTATCAGTGAACAAACAAGGTTTGGTTCTGAGCAATACAGACTAGACAGATTTAATCTAGAAATGAAGCTTGTTTTTATTAGTGTCCTCCTTGGTTTGAAATTTCCCCAATTGCTGTTGTAAAAAATCACCAAACAGTATCAAAGTAAAAAAAAAAAAAAAAGAATCTTCACTAATCTTTTAGAAGAGTATTAAATTCTTATTATGAGCAAAGACACACTTAAAATAAAATATCTAATTTAATTATCTGAAATGGCTTGAAGATTTTAAGTCCTATTTGATGTATACAGCACCTGTACTGAAATAACTGTGATAAAAGCTCATCTCTCTGGCTCTGACTCTGCCAGGTGAAGTGTTCTAGCAGGGTACATTTATCTTTAATTTATAGCAAAAATAACCTTTGCTTGCTCTTGAACAGCAGGATTGGTTTGTTTCTAGCAGCTGCCTGCAGGAAGAAGGGGAATTGCTCTTCCAAGTGTTACGTCCTTGATGATTTGGGACAGTTTTTGAAAAATGGCAGCCCCCAAATCAAGCAACGCTTTTGTTTTTCTTGTGCAGCAACTCAAATATCCAGTCATGGCCTTCTGAGACAAAGCAGGGATATAGAAGTGCTGATTCTGTAGAAGATCCTTAATCCTGCCACTCTGTTGACATTTTTGTTGATTGATGATAAGTTGCAGGCAGCACCTAGCAGCAAATTATCCGGTGGGAAGAACCGAACAATGGATTCTACTTGAAAAGCTCATTTCACTGCCATCACAAATCAAACCATAATTGGAATATGCTAAAAGTAGAAGAGTAGTTCTTAACTTTGAACATAGTTATAAGTTATTTTGATTAATGTAAGAAAACTTTGAAATCAGACTCTTCTTAATGTACTACTGCTTTTCCTTGAAACAAAGCAGTTGTTGAATCCTTGGGATGTTGAAAAGTTTGCCTTCTTTTTTTACATATCATGAAATCAGGGTCCTTCTCTATGTAGTAGTTTTCTGTCAACTAAACTTTAAAATATGAAAAACACAACAGCTTGGGAAGGGCACAGTAGATAGTTTTCAGTTAAAATTTTTCTTTATTAGAACTGCTGAAAATGGAGGACATTGTTCAAAACTGCTCCGTGCACGTGTGAGATCTTGGGAGTCTGTGTCTGGGCAGCAGTTCAGCAACTGTTGGATGTGGCAGTGGAGTGTCCCTCCCAGCTCCTGCCTGCCATTCCTCTGGGAACAGTGTTGGGAAGCTCTTCCACTGGCAGATGTGGGGCTTTGACTTTTCCAAGCCAGTGAAGGCAAAACCAAGAAGCAACTTCATAGCATGGGCTCAATTATTGATTATATGGTTGCTAGATTGCAAGAAAACAGAACAAGCTCACAATGAATGTGATTTAATTCTTCTGATGTGTTTTTAAAGGATCTGTCTGTAAGGGGAACAAAACTTTGTTCAGTTGGGACAGAGAGGAATGGTTAGGCAGGAACTTTGTAAGCATCAGACTTTGATTTAAGGTCTGTTTGGGTTTTCCCCTTCTGTTGATGGAAAACAAAACCCAACAATAGGGATTTGTCATTTGATTCTACAGTAAAATCCAGTTGAATTTGGAGTCCTCAACTTTCTTACCAGTCATGAGGGGCAGAAATGTGGGAGGTGTCACTGCTTGGGCAGATTTTAGTGTTTTGTTTTCTGCAGTCTCCTGCTGAGGCACTGCTTGGTAGTATCACCAGAAGAAAAATATTCAGGGAAACTTTGCCCTCTCCCCTTTCTTATTACCTTCATGTGGGAGGAACAGAGCCCTGGGGGTGCTTGGAGTGGTTATCAGATATTATAACCTCAGAGTTGGGTGGAAGGCCTGGGAAATGGTTCCCCTGCTTGGCCTTTGTCACTGATCCTTGCTGCCTGAAGCCACTCCATGCCCCTGGGCCTGTCTGCAGTCAGCCCCACCTGCTGCTCTCTCCTCACAGAGCTGGGGTGCCACAACCTGGTGTTCCAACCTTCCTTTTACAACATATTAAGACCATGTGAGAAATTTTTAGTATCAATTTTTTATTCCCCTTCTTTCCAGTTACTCAAGGTCTTGTGAAGGCAATTCATGATTCTTCAGCACATCTGAAACACGATACTCAGTGAAATCAAAACACCTTGTAGCTTAGGGGAAGCTTTCTTTTTTTACTGAGATCTTGCTGCTGTGTGAGGAGTGAACTGAACTGTTCCCATTTTTAGTTGTTAGGACTTAAATTTTTGTAGCAAACCATCAGTAGGTTTGCATTTAATAGCTAGGACACAATGACATTATTACTTTGAGCTGTTACCATTTCCTTTAAGGTTATAGGTACTTTAACACTTAAGCAGATTGAAACGTACAGGTTATAGTTAAAATGAAATGTCTTTTGAAATATAATGTTAAAATAAACAATGTGTTTTTTATTATTGGGCTTTGTGCTCTGTGAGTTCAGCTTTTAAGGTCTGAACAACCTTTGCTGTGGGTTTTCTTTCTTTTGTGGGTCAGGCAGGTGCAACTTTAGCAAGTGCTGGCACTGTAGCAATTTTAATTTACATTATAATCTGCAGAAGTTGATGAATTTCAAATGTGTTCTTGCTGTGGATATAAGTAAAAAGAATTAAACTTTGGCTGTTTGTAGTACTGACTGCACATGGGAGGTAACAGTAGTTTCTCAGGGTCTTTGCTGGTGAATTTTTGTGTATTTCCAAGTTGTGAACCAAAGTGGCTTAAACAAAAGCAATATTTTTAAGAAACATTTTGTGGGGTGGATTGATGCTAAAGGAGAATGAGCTTCTTGTCTCAGTGTTGTTTGCTCCTCTGTACCCACAGACAGATCCTATCCTCTAGGGCTCTTCTTCCTCTTCATAATGGAATAATGGGATGGATGTGAAGGATTAGAAATGTCTGAGCTCCTTGTAGTGACCTGTGCCCACTGTTGGATCCCAGGATCCTTTTGAAGGATGTGCCGCCTGAACAGTTATTCAAGACCTTGAGCAGTTATTATAAATCAGAGACTGGGTTGGGACACTGCAGTCAGATGCTTGGAGATACTGATTTTACCAAGTAATTTAGGAAATTGCTCCATCTGTGCTCTGGCCAGTCATGTTTCCATTTCTAAGCCATGCCAAGTTGTGAAACTGCTCTCCTCCCATATGGATTTTCTTTTATTGCTTATTGAAGTAAGGAATATGTTAAGATATATTTAAAAATTCTTTTATATGCTTATCTGGATTCCTTGATTTCCCTCTCCTTCTGGGATGGAACTTTCCTCTGGTTAACCCTGGGTGCTGCTACTTCTTTATGATCTGTGATTATTATTTTAAATGCAAATAGTAAAAACATATCATAATGTTCCCTGGCTTTTCAGGCTCATATACACATGAAAAATGATGCAGAATGAGCTCATGTGGAAGACTGAAATATGACTCATTTTAATAGTTACTGAAGTTCATAATGTTGTACTATGTAGGAGCACAAATTTCAAATTCAAGTATTGTTTGAACATTCTCGTGATTGCTCTTGCTATACAAATTCCTTGAATTACTGGGTTTGAAGGCTGTAAAATTTTTTTCAGGACTGGATTTCAAAATAGTAGCTCACATAAGTGTAACAGTTGATGTAATTTAACAAACCAAACAGACCTCAGCCTTTAACTGTGATAATACTTCAGCAGCAGTGAACTCAGTCTGTGGAAAGGGGAGTGTCATGTGCAAAAATAAATATTAAAGAACACTTTATAAATAATGTAGCATTTGTAAATGTTTTTGTTTGTTTTATTCCCTTCCCTGCACAGGTCAGATACTCCGCTGATCTACAAAGCTGTGCCCAGCTGGTTTGTCAGGGTGGAGCACATGGTGGAGAAGCTGCTGGAGAATAATGCCCAGTGCTACTGGTAATGTCTCCTGCAGAAATCTGTTTTATTCCTTTCCCTGGAGTTGGGGGTGTAGGGGGTGTGTGCTGGAATTCTCCAAAGCTATTCCACTGTTCATGTGCTCACTCTGCTTAATATTTCCACTCTTTTTCAGCCAATGCTACTGGGACCAGTTCTAAACAGTGTTTTATCTCAGTTTTATCAAGGTTGAATATTTCCTAGTAATTTACAGGGAAATACACGACAGGATCATTAAAAGTGCCCTCCAGTCATGTTATACAAACCTAAACAATTCAGCATGAGGGAAAAAAACTGCAGAGGAGAATCATCCTGCAGAAGCAAGGATGGGCTTTCCAATAGATTCCACCTGAGACAGTAATAGAGGCAGCTTAGTGCTGTGTACATATTGTTCCAGATTAAACTAGTTTTTAGATAAACTGTGGATTTTTTTCATCTAGTTATTACAGATATGGTTGATTACTTCATCATAGGTGCTTTTGAAAAAATCTATTCCCACTCTCCCCCCAAACACCCACAAAAAGCTCAGCCCAGCAGCCCTAATTGTTGTAGGTAAACTCAGTAACACGGGTTTAAAGAAAAAAATTCTGTTAATGGCAAAAATGAAATCTTGGCATGTATATAGGGAATGTGAAAAATACTTGTGTGAAATTTGTGTAGAAAAGAGCAGATGAGCTTCAGATAACTTAAATGCATTATTAAGTGCAGTAGAAGGGAGCTGTTGGTGCTGGTGGCCTTTTAGGGAGTCAGTCCTGGGTTTGTGGTGTGTTAGTAACAAAAGGACCTTATCTTCTGCACTTTCATAAGCTGCATTTTTATTTCCCTTCCTCTCATCAATCACTTGTGCCTGGGAGGCTGAGACCTCCCAGTGAGTGAGGAAAACTTGGAGATTACAACCTCATTCAGTCTTTCCATATGAGGCCTGCAGAGAGAGCTGGGATTCCACCCCTCTCCCACCACAGTTGCCTCTTGTAAAGAAGGTGACTCAACCTTCAATGAGCAATTACAGCTTGTCCTGCCTTTTTTTCATGGACAGTAGCTGGCAATTCAATTCTCTAGGAGCAGCTTTTGCGTAGCTGCTTACGTGGTGCAGGCACTGTAAATCCTGGGATCTGTGGGCAAAGTCAGTGATCCAGAATAGAGCCTGCCCAGAAATGCTGCAGCCTGGCTTTGCCAAGCAGCACATGCCCAGTCTGGCTGTGTCAGGAGAGTTTAGAGATTAGTAAGTGTTGTTTTCTGTTTTGCATAGCAGAACATACTGTGATCCTCCTTTGGGGCAAAAATAAGCTGTAGAGGGGGTGAAAGTGTTTGTTCTTAGCTTTAATTAGCTTCCTCAAGATGCTTTCACTGTTGGGATGACAGTAGACCTGCATACTTAATTTTCACATGAACAGAAGAAAAAAAATGTAATGATCCTGTTAAGGAAGGGCTTGAATGGATGGGTTTTGCTTTTCCAGAAGCAGAGTTTCAGGAAAAAGCTGCTAAGTTACCTCCATTCATCCAGGAGACACTAATTAGTAAGAATTACTGATCAGTTTGAACCTGCCTCATGCCCATATTTGGGTTTTCAGTGGTGCTTTTTGGAAGTGCTGAGTAGTGAGGATAGGAGCAAATTTTGGAGCTGCTGTTGCAAAGGTTGGGTGAGAAGAGCAGGCAAGGACATCATTTGGCAATTTTCAAAATGCTTGGAATTACAGGAACCGTTTGTTCTCTAGGCAATTCCTGATTCTAAACAATTCCATAATTGAACATAAAACTGATTCCTCAGGACTCCTCTTAAAACCGTGTGTTCTTAGGGATTGTGGGAAGCTTTTTGTTGGGAATGTAGCTTCAAGGAGAGATGTATGGTCACAAAAAATAATATGCATTTCCAGTATGTGATTTCATAGTAATTTTAATATGGGTAATCTTGAAGTTGGTTTTTAAAATCCAGCTTTTATGAAGAATTAGGGAGTGTTTTTGAGGTTTTCTTCCTGTCTTCTCCATTAATGCCAGTTTTATTTGGGATGGAGCTTCTGAAGTTGGCATTGAGACTGCTGGCCTTCTGCAGTATTCATTTATTGAAATTTTGGGAACTCCATCCTTCCCAAAACCTACTTTTTCTGCTTTTGAAGAGACCTGATCTCTGAAAGTGTCACAGGAATAATATGTAGCTTTAAAAAAATTTATTTTTGGACTCTCTGGGGCTTCAGCATGTCCTGAAAATGAGAAAATTGGGGATAAATGCTTTTCAGACTATATTAACCTTTACAAAATAGGTTTGACTGTGTTGCTTTTTTTATTCCTATAAATGACTGATAGGTATATTGTCCCTGAAGAATAGCTGTCCTCTTGGTAGAGATCCTTTCTGATGAAATAGATTAAATATACTTGGACAAACTTTGCAACCTGATTGCATTTCTAATTAGTTTTTTAGTGAATTACCCAACTTATAAGGCCACAGTCATTCAAAATTTATTAAAACCAGCAACTCTATTTTCATTTTTCAAAATGAATTTAACCATCACTTCCAATAATGGTTACATGAGTAATGTGCCAGCATTTTTGTAAAACCAGAAGCCAAAAACCCCTCTACTCTGTCACATCCTTATTTCAGACTGGGAATTAACTTGTGTTGGATGTTGATGAAAATGCACAATTGGAACTGTATTTAGGGGGCTGTGCTTCAGCCTTTAATTGAAGTTCCTTACTGAATGTTCTTTACTGTGTAGCTGAGATAATTTAAAAGAAAATTTAAATTAAAAAGGTTTATCTTCTGTTTGGCATTCACTACTCCTGTATTTGAGATGAAGACAGGCAGATTTGGCTGCTGTAAAATTCAGGCTTGTCAGACCTTGGCTATCTATTCTCTTGGTAGAGGGAGTTGGATGCAGCACCAAGGTGCTGCTGTCTGGATTTCAGCCTTAATTGTTGTCACCATCATCTTCTCCAACGGTTTGTTGAAAGAGCATTTTTTATGTACCCACAGACTAAACCAGGCCACCTTAGATTATAATTACAATCTAGAACTAATTCCTGTCATCAGTGTTCAACGTTGGTGTAAATTGAAAATTTGTAAGTTACTCTAAGTAATAAATCCATACAATTTATAATGAGAATTCCAAACTACTGTAGCTCATCCTTCTGGCAGTGGTGGTTATATTTCTATTCTTGCAGACTGATAGAAAAGACTCTGCAGTTTGTATTTAAATATTGGCTTTGAACTCTTTTTCTTTCTTTTAAACCTCCCTCACTTAAAGTTCTCCAGTAACTCCTGAAACATTCACCTGTAACTGTTGCCAAGTTTCTAACGTTAAAGACGTTGTGCAGTTCTGACATTGTTTGCATAAGATGTGCAGCACTTGGAGAAGTGGAAAAATGAGCATCAGTGGAAGGAAAGCAGTGATGGGAGACAGGGACTTCAAAGAAGCCAAACCTTTTGTTCTGGCATCTTCTCACCATTGAAGAATTCAGGTGTTGTAATAAAGAGCTTGATGTATGGTTGAAGGTATTATTTTCCTGACTTCATCACTTGAGCTGTTAGTTCTTGCTGGAAATGCCACCCACAACACATTTCTGTGAGTGAAGTTGAAGTATGAGTTTTGCAGGCACTCCCTGCAGCTCCTGTGTGAACCCAAGTGTCTTCTGTGTCAGTCGAGCACATCAAGCTTTGGAGAAGCTTTTGATCATGGTCATTTTCATCTTTGACCACAAAACTTCTCCCACCTGTGGAAAGGTGAGATGTGATCAGGAATGATGCCTGTTTGTGTCAGAAACCCTGAGGCTGTGCAGGGGGTGGGCTGCAGAGCCCATCCCATAGAAAGCAAAATGTTTATTTTACTGACCTTGTCATTTTTGCTCAGATGAGGAATCAGAGTCTGTAGCAGGGCAACAGAATTTTAAATCATAACAGAATTATAGAGCAACAGAAGAAAATCGGTGATTCCTTTTTTCCTTCTTTTGCTGTTTATTTATTTTTGGAAAGTTTAATAGGACATTTTCTTTCCTAGTTTGTTAATATTAATGCATTTCGTCTGAACAGTTTTAAATGCATGGAGTGTGTAGATTTTTTTCATTTTTTTCTTTTCTTTAGTATCACCATGCAGTTGTAACTCTTCTTTTTGAGTCATCAGTCACACTTTTCATGCTAGGGAATCACGAATACAAATGAGATCCTCCCTCTAGTAGCAATTGGTGATGTGTACAGCAACGTGGAGTCACTAGATGGCAACATTTCCCGAGGAAAAATCCAAATTAGTGGCATTGCCTACAGCAGGAGGTGGAAAAAATTGCTGCAGGGTTAGCCTGTGTTTGTCTAATTTAGAGAAGGTTTTATTACTGTCTGTTGTCAGACATGGTTGAGGATTAGAAGTGAATTTGGAGGCTTGTTCATTGGATTTTGATGGCTTGTGTTCTGCTGTGCCTTAATTTTGCTGTTTCCTCTCTGAGCCTCTTGTGCAGAGATTGCTGATGATGCCATGAATGCAGAGGTACCTTTTCAATCCCACTGAAGGGTCACCAAAAGCTTGTATTTTGCTTCAGGGAAAAGCTTATAGGAAATAAACCCCCTAAATGCCAGTTCACTAATCAACTCCAGTACGATTTTCTTGGGCAGCTGATAAATTTGTGACATAAGCAGTGTGTTGAATGTCTGCCAGTGTCACAAGAATGCAGATGTATAGATATATGTGGACTGAAATGGATCCTGAGTGCTGATGCCCTACAAAAGTACTTTGTGCCAGTAAATGTTAGAATATTCTCAAGAAAACTGTGCAGAGAGAAGAAAAGTGGAAGCTTCCCTTCTCCCTGGCTTCTGGTTGTAGGGATTGTTGCTAATATGAGGAATTTGAGCAGCAATTAGCAGGGTGCCTGGGTCCCAGAATGGAGATGGAGCAGGGTTTTTAGTGGGATGTGTGCCAGAATTGGAGGTCAGGGCTGCGCCGCCGTGTCCGGGAGCGGCGGTGCCGGGGCTGCGTCTGCAGCAGCATTGCAGTCACACCACAATGTGGTGGTTGCCATGGGAACCAGGAGAAAAGAGCGAAGAGAAACATTGGGAGATCAAAATGATTGAAAGCACAGTTCATTTAGCCCCTGTAAGCTGCACCATAAGCAGAAGATGTGGCGGTGCAGGTAGCCCAGACTCGTGTGGGGTGTGTGGGGTTGCACCATTCCAGCAGCTCTCCCAGGCTGAGGAGCAGAGGCTGCTGCAGTGGAAATTCTGTCTGGCACACACTGACCTTTCCTCCCTTCCCCTCTCCTCCCTCCCGCCTCCCCCCATGCTTAATTAGGTCCATGATATAGATTGGCGCTAATTAAAGTGTCAAAAGGGCATGAATAGTTGCTTATTTTATCTCTTTGAATTAAAAACCATTAAAAATCAATTTGAGGGCATGTTGAAGGAGGCTTGTTATTAGAGTAAATTAACATAATGGAATTTAAGTCTTTGTCTTTTAAGGGTTGGTTAATGTTTAAAAAGAAAGCCAAATTCTACACCTAAAATAAACCCCCCAGTTGGTATGCTAGGAATTTAAATAAATCTGTACATATTTAGTTAGATGACATAGAATAACTACTTCATCACCTTTGGTGTTGCTGATACAGCTCAGCTATCTTCTGGAAGAGTAACTTTTCCAGACTTAAAACTGATTCCTGATTTCAGGTGGCTCTTAAAGTTACCAGCTTGCCAAAGGACAGGACAGATCTGGGACCATCCTCTCAGAAGCAAAGCTGTATTAGAGTTCTTAATCTGGTATTAGGTCCCCTAATTCCCACTACTTAAGGTAGTATTTTGTTTATCAACTTTATAGTTTTAACTCCTTTTAATTAGCAATTATGGAGTAAATCTTACCCAATACATAAAGGTGCTGTGGTTTTGCAGAGAAGATCATGAATAAAATTAGCTGGTGAGAAGAACGATGAAGAGTGAGAAAGAAAGGATTAACTTATCTTTATGTAATATCTGAAACAGCTTTTAATGTTGAGCTGATGATAAAACACGAGGCTTGTGCAGGGGCAGTGTTTTATTTATTTTAATCCCAGTGCTGTTTGTGATTACAGAAAAGACGGATGGTGCTGTTTTGAGGCAGTTCCTGCATCCCGTGACTGGGGCACGGTGAGCCAGCTCAGAGCACATCTGAGCTTGCAGATGGAATAAGGAGCTGAGTTCAGTATTTGCAGTTGTGTTATGAGCACAAGGAATATGCTTCAGAATATATCTACAGAAAAGGAACAGATGTCTTCATCCTTTTAATAAGTTTCCTTCTGGATTATGTAATAATTTAGAAAATTTTTTTATTTGCATCCTGTACATTTTTCCTCTGGAGACAAGAGTCAGAGAGCAAATTTATTCATTTTAATTGATGCTGTTCCTTGAATATTTATTGGTGGTGAGAACCCACTGGCTCAGCCTGTGGTAGCTCACTGTCAGCAGACTCAGTCCTGCTCTGGGATTGAAGGTTGTCAATAGCTGCTGTTTTCAAATCCATGCCCACATTGCTTGTGTGACTTGGGTGCTGAGTGCTGCATAGACTGAGAAGGCAAAGAAGATGGTCCCTGTTGTAATAAGTTAATAAATGTTGTTAAAATACTGGGTTTTGCTTGGCTCTTTATGGGTTTTTTTAGCTCGTCAAATGGAATTTTTATTTTAGACACTAAAAAAATGAGTAGCTACCAAGAAAGGATGTGGGAGTTGACTGTGCAGAGGACTTAGCAATGCATGAATGTAGCAAAACCCCACATCTGCTTCAAAAATAGAACAAACAGTCAAAAATGGACATGGAAATTTGCAGCAAATGAATAATTTTCATTATCTCTAACTTGTATGATAGAGTTTTGATGCTGGGAAAGTAAGACAGACATGAGCATTCAAACAGGTTGGAACTGATGTACTTTGATGCAAAATCTTAATTTGTGATTTGGCAAAACAATATTTATTCCTTTGTGTTGTGAAGTTCAGTTCCCTGAACTTTCCAGCTACTGCAGTGTCTGCATCTTGGAGTTTATTTAGTGCCCTGTCCTGGGTGCCAAGAGGAGAAATTGCAATTGTCCCACACTGTTCCACACCCATGAATCAAGAGCTCCCTGACCTGCTGAGGCAGCAGTCTCCTTAACCTTGCTAAATGTCAGAGAAAGAAGTATGAAATCCTATCTGTGTCATTTTGCAGAGAAATTTGAAGGTCAAACAAATTGTAGGCCAATTGGGAAATAAAAAAAATCCTGTTTCTCACAGCTCAGTTTGAGGAGCTGCAGCACGATGGCTTTGGGACAGGAGTGGCTGCTTTGATTTTTCCCTTGCAGCCTCATGGAGCTGTTGGGTGCTAGGGCTTGATTTTCTCTGAGATGTGAAGGTGTCCAGTGCCAGTCCAGGGGGCTCTGAACAGGCAGAACTGGGTGCCTGCTGGTCATAGGCAACTGCAAACTCAGTGGTCACCAGCAGCAATCTGAGATTTGTGCTTTCAGGCTAAAGGGGGGGTTTGTGATGGATGTGGGGTTAAACATGAAAAACATACATTGGCATATGGGAGAGGGCTTTTCATTTATCTTTCAGGTGCTTTGTGTAGGTGGAAGAGTAAAAAAATGCTTCCTCAACTAATACATGCCTGTGGCAAGATGGTGTCTTTATGAAAATTTAACAAGAGAAATATACTGAGAAAATACCTAAGAGTAGGATTAAAAGAGAAACTGAAAAACTCTGTAAGAACTTACCTGGCATTGGTGTAAATAAAGATCAGGTGTTAGTAACAACATCATTGAAATACTCTTTTTTTTTTCCCAGACTAATCAAATATTTAAGTAGAAGATACCTCTGATTTTACTTTTTCCCCTTGTGTTGTGTAGGTAGAAACTGAGATATCTGGAGCTAAATCTAGTGAGATTAAGTAAAGGAAATGGGCTCCAGACTTGAAGAGCTGTGCCTGGCTTGGCTGTTCCTGCTGCAGATCCCTCTTCCAGCTTGATCCCAGCTGGAGGCTGTGAATGCCCTTGGGCAGCACCCTTGGGGCAGCATCTCTGCAGTGGCAAAACCCAACTGCCTTAAGTAACGCTTCATTTGAGTGATGGGCTCAGACTGTATGAGAGATGCAGGCTCTTTTGATTTGATGTGATGGCTATGCCAGTGTTGTTCCTGTGTTGTACCTCTGAAGAGCCATAGATCATTGTTGCAAATGTGGTTCGGAGGAGATGAAGTGGTTTGTGTTTTATGTTCCACTGAAAACTGGCAGCAGGGTCAGACAATTTTACCAGAAGAGGTAAATTATATGCTTTCATAGCTCAGAGAGAGAGATCACACCACATACATTTTTGTGGTTAATGTCCACTTTGGGGATAAAATTAATTTTTCATGCGTGTTTTGAGGAAGCAGAGTTGAAACTCTTAGCATTTTAATGTCATTGGGGGATTGTCTCAGCCTCTAGCTATGTTAAATGGGACTAATAATTTCAGCTAATCAGTGTCTAACAACTTCTGAAAAATGGAAACTAGTTTAGGAGTGATGTAAAGAGAAGTTTTCCACATTAGTGGAATGTTGGGCAAATGCTAATGAACTTTGTACAGTTTCCACTTGTGTTTGGAGAGAGGGTCTCCTAAGGTCAGCACAGAAAGTTAATAGTAATGAGTCCCACGCTGAACCAAATTGGGAAAGCCTGTATATGTTTCTAAATTTCAAAGCAGGTTTTCAGATGTCATGTGAAACATGAGTCACTGAGTTTGTTTAAAATTTTTTTATATTAGATTTTTTGTTCAAGAAGTGTTATGGAAGACAACTTTGCAGCTGAAAGTAACTGCAGAAATAGCGAGGGAAGCTGTGGAACTTCAGGCTGATATTTAGTGAGGCTTTTAAGGATCGTTTTTATCCACTTGAGACAACATTGGCATCAAGAAGCCTTTAGATCTCCACATGGCTTCATCATGGGTAAAACTTTTAAAAGAGAGTGCCTTTTATTTTCATCAATAGTTTGCCTTTTTTTGGTTTTTTTTGTTCAGAATTATTTCATAAATCTGCCGCTGGGCCAAATCCTACCTCAATGTGTCATGTGAATCCATTCTTTTAATTTTTCCTCTAAAGGAACCTTTCATCTTTGTTACTCTTGGGACTGATCCGTGATTAAAAATCTTCTTCAAAAAGAAATACTTGACAAGAGGACCAAGAGCTTCAGAAAGAAAAGGTGGAAGAGACCCTGTGGGCTTTGTAGTTTGGCTGCTCCCCCTTTGGAAACTGTGGCTCTCCTAATCCAGCTCAGACTTTGGGAAGGGCCTTTCTAGTTAGACTGGAAAAACAAACCCAGCAAAACTTGCCAAGGGTTGCTCAAAGCTCAGTTCCAGAGCTACTTTATTGTTGTGAGCTGCTCATTCACAGCTTCTGTGTGTCTCTTAAGGTTGCTCTTTCTGTGAGTTTCATTTGAATTTGGTCTTTTTAAATGCACCTTTAGGCATGAAGGGAGCATATTGTGGACTGTGAAACCCATTTCCTTCATCTGCACATAATCATTGCATAAACAGTTGTTTGTTTACATCCTGGGAGAAAATGGTTCTAATGGTTCTAATCAAACCACCAGGCCACTTAGCACAACCAGGAACCTCGCAGGGCACAAGGTTCTGGTGTTAGCCTTTGAGCTCCAAAACACTTTCATACAATAAAAATTTGTCTTTAACGTCCCTCAGTGCCCATTAGTGCTCAAAATGAGGTTTTAGCAGGGATTGATAGGGTTCTGTGGTTGGGGGGCATGTTTTGTTTCTTAATTGGGTGATTCAAAATGAGATGGTAAATAGCTTGGAAAGGATTTTTTTTTTGTATGATCTGTCAACTTGAGTAATGTGCATGTACCTGGATGCCCACACATAATCCAAGGTGCCTTTTAATGCTCCAGGCTTTTCAATCATGAGTATTTCGTTCAACCCCCAAATCAGTGACTGTTCCTTTTTCTGTATGTAATTTAAGCAGTAGTGTTGTGATCACCCTTAGCCATAATCCTCCACTGTTGGACTGTCCTGAGGACTTTGGCCGTTGTTTCATTCCTAACGAATCTATTTTATGTTGCACATGTTTTCCTGAGTTGCTTTATTCTCAAATGAGTATGGTGTTTTTCACTTCTGCAGCTTACCTGGAGATGAGAAGAAGGCAGTGTTGTGTTTTTTGGCAGCACTTCCATAGGCCTTACAGCAGCCAGTGTGGTAACGTCAACGTACTCCAAGTCAGTCAGGGCTGAAATGAACTTCTTTGCTGGATAAAATCAAATAATACCAATTCTGACCAGCTTTCGTTTAAGTAGAACATAGTGATAGATGAATACTTTTCCTTTTTTTGGCACAGGGTTCCAGATTTCGTGAGGGAGAAGCGCTTTGGGAACTGGCTGAAGGACGCCCGAGACTGGGCCATCTCTCGGAACCGCTACTGGGGGACCCCCATCCCTCTGTGGGTCAGCGAGGATTTGGAAGAGGTGAGTGAGGAAAATGGAAGATTCCAGCTGGCAAAGCCCCTGTCTGTACATGTTGTTTGTTTATTTTGGTGTATCTTTGGCTGCTGCAGCCTGAAGTCCTATTTACATGTTTTAACAGCATATCTGTATAACCCATCTATATGTGTATAATAGGTGATGGATCTGTGCATATTTATGGGTGCATTTGTGTGCCTGTACAGGTTTGCTTTGCTTTTGCTTGAGAACTGCAAGCAATTTTTCTTGGTTTTTACATTTAAATTAATCTTGTCTTTCCCAGAAGAATTTGCAGTGATGGCAAATCTAAAGGAAATAATAAATGCAGTGAGAAAGTGGCAAGGAGGAGATTGTTGTTGTTGTTGTAAAAAGCCTCCTTTAAGTCTTCTTTTGAAATTCTGGTGGTTGGTTACTTCAAGCCAGATGAGTTGCTGAGGCATAAAAACAAGCCCACCACAGCAGAACAGTGAAGATACGTATTTGTAGTGCCACAAATGTGAATGTAGCAGACTGTAAAAATATGAATCTGGTGGAATGATGAAAATGTATAGTGGTAGTGCTAGAAATGAGCTTTGTCAAGTTGTAAGGTACCTGCATTGGTAGCATAATGCAGAGGGCACGAGTGAACACTTTACAGAATTTTGATGGTTTTAAAACTCTTTCTGAAGGTAAAGTGGGTTTCGGTTTTTTTGTGTGGTGTTTTTCCTTCTTTATTTCTTTTTCTTTTTGTGCTTTGGGTTAGTTCCATTAGACACGCATGATAAGCCTTCCTCATGCTGGAAGTAGGAAATGATAATCAGTGTCAGGATGTCCAGGGAAGGTAAATACTGATGGCAGCATCCCAAGCCTTTATTTTTATCTCTCTTGATTTGAAAACATTTTACTCTTCATTTTAAACCTGAAAGACCTCGAGTAGGAAAACATCTGCTGGAGAAGTATTTTATGATCTTAAACTTGCCATTGCTTAGATGTGCACCATAAAGCATTTTTTATTTCCCCTTCACTGGAAATCTTGGTAGGAGGGAGATACTGGGAGAGGGAGGGAGCTACTCCTGCAATTAGGATTTAAGTATCTAAGAAAGCCTTGGCATTTGGATTCTATTTGTGCTGTGAGTGTGTTTGTAAATTACTGACAAACCAAGTGCTTCGGTCTCTCATATAACAGTTAAAGTTTAGTTTGAAGACTGACAATTCATACACAATTTTTTTCACATTCATCCAACATTTCTAAGTCCCTTGTTTGATATAACAATTTTTTCTTAGGTAATAAAAAGGCTTTCAGTGTTGTGCCTGGGTATTTCATTCTACAACTGAAAAAGATTGTGTAAAGGTTTCATTACTTCCACTCCTTGCCTCTAATAATATTTCATTTTCTGTCCAGTCTCCCCGTATCTGTATTCCTGTGTGTACTGATTTTTTTTTGCTTTTCTAGGTTTGATTTGTTAGTTTTTAATAACAAAATGATGTCTAACTTGGAAGATTGACCTTTCCTTTGAAACGAACTGCAAATATTCCTCAGGGCTCGGTGTTCTGAATAATGATGGAAATACCAACACATCTATTATTTCTATCCATAGATGTTACACATTTCTGTTTGCTCCAGAGTCTGAATATTGTGCTTGAATAGCTGAGTACAGCTTCTGAACCAAGCTAAATTTCAAGTTAGGATTTTTTTTTTAAATATTCACTCTTTTTCTGTATGTGAGATATGGCTTGAGAAACAAATAGCGGTGGAACTGATGTGGAACTTAAAGCCTAGGTGACATCTGCTCTCAGATAATGTAATGATATTCCCTCAGAATTCCCTGACTCCAGTGTTACTGCAGCCTGGTGCTGTGTGGGATTGCAGAGCAGCCTCTTCATGTCTTGCTCTCAGAAGAACACTTTGTTGCACACAATTATGCTTTGCATATTAAATCCTGGAGAAGTAATAACAATTCCTTATTTAATATACAGTAAGGTGAATTAATTGGTATTAAAGTGAATTTTATTACAGATCAATAACTGGTTTTGCACAGTTTTATTTTAGTTTTCTTTTAGCATAATTGTCAGGTAGAGACACATAATGGGAGTTAAATTTTGAAGCTGGTGTTTATTGCCACATTTTTGCAGACAGTTTATCATTTTAAGCTTTCAAATTCCAACAATTTCCTCAGTGGAGGAACACATCTCATTTGGATTAGATAATAAAATTTTTTAATATAACACCCAGGTTGGTAAAGCAGATATGGGCTCATTTTATAGGACTTAAATACAAATGATAGTGTTCACTATTCAGCGATGTTGTGGAAGTTCCCCGATTATTTCCTGGCTTGTCACTCCTGGTAGCCTTGCCCTGGGCTGGGTGCCCTCAGTCTTTCCCAGCAGAATGAGATGGCTCTGGCTCTGCTCCCCTGAGGGTGAGGGAACCTCTCCAGGTGCATTTCTGGGCTGCTTTGAGGCTGCATTAAGGCCACTTCTGGCTGACTGTAGCAGTCCTTTCTTCTCCTATTTAATATTCATGAGATGCTTTCTGGAGATCCCAGACTGTCTTGTGTGGGCTCCTTCCTTTCTGTGGGCACTCCTTACTCCTCAGTTGTGGTACTGAACAGAGCTGAAATGGCAAACCCACAAAATCAAACACTTTTATTTAGCAGGGACTGCAGGGCTGGGCCACAGCAACTGTTGAGATCCATGAATGCTGCTGGATGCTCCTATTGACATGGATAATCCTGGATCTAATGTTCATTTTGTTAGCAGGGGTTAACCTTGACCTCTGGTTTCAAGTTAGGTCTTAGAGGTGCTGACACAGCCTATCTGTTGCAGTCCTTGCTGCTGTTAAATGTTGGTGGAGCTGGTTTTGTAGCTGATGTGAGCCATGAAATGGAGGAGGAGCAAATGCTTGGTAGGTAGAGGGCCCAGGCTGCTGGAGCAGCCATGGCTCCTGGAGGGATGCATCCAGAGCAGGAACTTTAATTGGAGCTGCCTGTGTGTGCTCCTTGCAGGAACGGGTGGGTGCGGCCTAATGAGGGATGGAATTTGATTAGCATCTGTTTGCTGCATTCTCCCTTGCCTTTCAGTATCTAATGAGCTGCCCTTGGGACAGAGGAGCTCCTTCCTTCTGCCTTGGACAGAAGCAGGCTGGTTCAGTGGGGGAGATCTCTGTTATTCTGGGGGTTGGTGGATTTTTCATGTGAACTTGGGTTTATTTCTTCCATGAGTAATTTCTGGTTGCAGTTCTGCATCAATATTCAGAATTTTGCTTCAGAATTGAAGTACTTGTTCAAAAAACACCAAATAATGAGCAGCTTTTCTCCCAGAGCTTAGTGTGGAAGTATATTCAAATACAAAGGTTACTGGAGGTGAAGTAATTGGTGTATCCAAGGGCATTTTTCACCCATTTCTCTACTAATACCTTTTCTTCCTCCAGCAGTGCTGAGCTAAGCACCTGCTGCTGCTCACTTTAGCCTGTGTGTTTACTTATGGGGCCACATGAACGAAGAACAGATCTGGGTTAAAAATAGTTTGTTGATGAAGATGTATTTTTACCTGGGCTCAGTCCCCTGGTGCAGTTTGTGTGCATTCTGCAGGCTGTTGTACCTGGCTGGTGGAATCATTGTCCTTCCTTGATTCCTACAGGAAAAAAAAAAAAAAAAGACAGATAAGCAATGAAAATATTACATTTCCAAAGTACTTTAACAATAGAAGATGGTGATTAGTAATGCAGATCAGCACCTGAATCAGACTGGGAAAATCATGTCTTAAAACCCAGATCAGACTGAGTTTGTCTTCTCTGTAATTCATGAGAGTTTTTTGGAATTAAATACCCCAAAACCTTTCAGTTAGTCACAATTTCCATGTGTATACATATTTGTATGTTTAAGACTAGCTATAGGAATTGAGCAGGAATTGATTTTTTGTATCTTAAGAGGAATGTACAAGGTTATTTAATGTGAAAAATGTCTGGCCTCTTTACAGCTTCTTTATGTTGCTACATTTAACTCCTTCTCTGTCAGATCTGTCAACCCCTGGGGTTTTTCCAGGGCTATTCTAAATGGGAAGGATGGCATGTGGGACAGCATCTCCAAAATCCAGGCCTGTACTGCAGCTTGTGGCCCTTGAGTCCTGCCAGATGAGAGAGGCCACAGGGCTCTGGGAGGGCTCAATTTGAATAAAACTTAAAGCAAAGCTTTCTTTGCTTTTCTGCTTTCTCATACAGTTTTTCAGAAATCATTGTTTCATGATGTCAGTGCAAGTCTGGTGTGGAAATCTACATTTTTCTTAATAGTATGTTGATGCAACAAAACCAAGAAAAGTCTTTCTTAGCAACCCCTTTGGCAGCTGTGACACTTTCTTCACTTCACATAAAAAGCCTTTACCATGTACAGTTTAGTCTACCTGGGATGGAACACTTATGGATAATGAGCAGCTTGTTTTAGGGGAGGAGCCTGGGATCTGAAACTCCTATTTGTGTAAAAGTCAGTCATTGAATTTGCAGAGGTTTTTGGTTGTGTCTGGTTTGGAGAAGCCCCTCTTAATCCCACATTTTTTAATAACCTGCCCAAGATGCTGCTGCTTCCAAGTCTCCAGTTCTTGTAACATGAATTGTATTAAATCAAGGCAGTGCTCTCTAACATCATTTGAGAAAGGAGACCTTTGTACAAAATTTTTATTGTTTTTTTCAGCTCTATCAACTACTATAAGAGATATTGCAAGTCTCCTGTCTGATATTAAAAAAAAAAAAAAATAGCTGCTGTGTGCAAATACCTGGCTAAATTTCTTGAATTTCTCCTACAGGTGGTTTGTGTTGGTTCAATGGCAGAACTGGAGGAGCTGTCTGGAGTGAAAGTCACGGATCTCCATCGAGAAAGGTGGGTCACAGATACTCTTCACTGGCTATTAGAAATAGATAAACAGACATGGAAAAACCTTGGGAGTTTTTTGCCCAAATCCTGGGAAACAGATTTAGGGAATAGAAAAGTTGTAACAGGCCTTGCGATTAACACATATAAATTTTCTTTTTTACTGTTTAAAAAACACTTGTTGAACACTGTTAATAAAAAAATTACAGATTGTTAAAGGAAATGCTTTGAAGGACATTTTTGAAGAGTCATTGAAATGTACTTGGTGCTGGTGAGGCCACACCTTGAGTTCTGTGTCAAATTCTGGCCCCTCAGTTTAGGAAGGACGTTGAGGCGCTTGAACGCATCCAGAGGAGGCAACGAGGCTGGTGAGGGGCTTGGAGCACAAACCCTGTGAGGAACCACTGAGGGAGCTGGGGTTGTTTACCCTGGAGAAAACGAGACTCAGAGGTGACATTACCACTCCCTACAGCTTCCTGAAAGGTGGTTGTAGTCAAGTAAGGGTGGGTCTCTTTCTCCAGGCAGCACTGACAGAATGAGAGGAAACAGCCTCAAGCTGTGCCAAGGGAAATACAGGCTGGATATTAGGAAAAATTCTGTTAAAAATTCCTTTTTTACAGAACTGGTGATAAAGTACTGGAATGGTCTGCCTGGGGGGGTGGTGGAGTCACCATCCCTGGATGTGTTTAAGGAAAGGCTGGATGTGGCACTCGGTGCTAGGGTTTAGTTGAGGTGTTAGGGCTGAGTTGAACTCAATGATTTAAAGGTTTCTTCCAGCCCAGTGATTCTGTGAATCTGTAAATCTGTGAAAGCCAAAACTGCTGTCATCCTAATGCACCAGCATGCCATGAACTTCTCCTCACCTGGTTTTGTTTGGGTTGCTGGGTGTTTGTCCCCACAGCATTGACCAGCTGAGCATCCCGTCACGCTGCGGGAAGGGCTCGCTGCGCCGTGTGCCCGAGGTGTTTGACTGCTGGTTCGAGAGTGGCAGCATGCCCTATGCCCAGGTGCACTACCCCTTTGAGAACAGGAGGGAGCTCGAGGATGCCTTCCCTGCCGACTTCATTGCCGAGGGCATCGACCAGACACGAGGATGGTAATTTTCTGCCATTTATTATGTCAGGTTGTCAGGTTGTTACAGTATTAGTTGTCTAACACTACAACACTTTGCTATCTGCTTGAATAATTAATATATTTATTTAACAGCATTTTAGCCAGGTGATACAGTTCCTCTCCTCTTGGCCCCTTTGTTCTGCTTAAGTACCTATAAGTACCCAGTAATTAGTTTACTAGCAACTTATTGGAAAAAAAAATCTATAAGTAAAAAATAAACAAATCTACCCCCCAACAACTTTATAATGCATTTACTTCAATGCTTTCATATCTTTAGTGCTGTACAGATAATTTGACTGTTTCTGCACAGTAAGTGTACAATTAGTTTTTTAAACTAAAACACAAGGTAGTCTAAAGCTTGGTGACAAAAAAGTTGTCGTTGAAACACAGTATTAGCAAAAAAACTTCCCAGCTTTTATGGAAGACAAGGTAATAGGGCACATCTTTGGCCTGGTAAGGAAAAACCTCAGCAGCTGAATGATCACAGAACTTGAGTTATCTACTAGAGACAGAGCTGCAGTTGAATCAGTTGAAATGGAAGTCAATGTGTTGAGGATTTCAAGCCAATGTATAGCCTGGTAATTTCTACTCCAAGATTAAATTTGCGTTTTGGGTTTATGCGAGTGCAGAAAAAAAAATTAAACCTTATGTTGTTAAGATTGTATAGTTTACAAAAAACACCAAAGTTTTTAGCTGTAAACTACATCTGCTTTTTTCACTCTGGATAAATCCTTTTCAGTCACTGGTGAAAACTTTTCTCTGATTTTCTGTGGTTAATGTTCTCATACATACTTGTATGCCTACATACAGTTTTAGCATTGCAAAAGTGTGTAGTCCATGTCTGAAGTTTGAGGTTGACTGTGAAAATTGACAGATTAAGATGAATTTTTGTGTTTTCTGGATTAGTTTTACAGTGTCCAAGCAGAACTTTTCCATACAGTAACTTGAGGCATTAGAGCTAAATAAATTCCTCTGGAATACAGTTGGCCCTTCTCTTTGCCCACTCCTCTACTCCCCCAACAAACCAAGCAACCAAAGTAGGCAGGATGCCAAATACAACTAAATTTCATTATTGGAGTGAAATGTTCACTTTTCAACCCCTTAATTGTGATGCAAAAAATATCTAATACCTCAGTATACAATCAAATACTGTTGGGTATCAAAAGGAAAGGTATCAAAAAGGAAAAACTTAATTTTCTCTCTTTATTTTTCTCTGGAAACCCAGAGAAATTTATTTTTCTTTTTTAATGGAAGAACTCAGGATGAAGACATTTGGTGTGAGCCCTCAGACTTGTGTGCCATAATCAGGGTGCAAGAGGAGGCTTTCCCTTTTCAGTGTGGGGCAGATTGCTTTTTGTTCTTAACATTAGCACAGGAGTTCCTGAGAGTCTTACCCAGAGCCAGGTGTGTTTCCCCTGTTTGTGGTGGGAAATCAAAACACCTGCCTCAATTCCTGCTGCTCCCACCTTTCCCAGGTTGTTAATGAGCTGAGGCTTTGCTACCAGCAAGTGTTGGATGATTTGTAGTAGGAGCACTTTTGATGTGTGAGAGACAGAAGGAATTAAGATATGAGGTCAAAGAGAACAACAAGCAGGTGAGTTCTGAAGTGTTTAGAGCACAGGATGTGATTTGTATTTGGCACATCCTGTACAGAGTGTGAAGATTGAGAATGGAGATTGGTTTTGTGTCAGGTCAGAGACTGCAGCTGCTGTGAAGTGAGGACTGGGAGGTGGGGAAAGGTTCAGGAGGTGCAGGTCTGGTGGCTTCTGGTACACTCCACAGCAGAGGAGAAAAAATCAAGGGAGACAAGGGGAAAATTAATATGACAAAGGTGATTGTCCAGGCAGGTGATATTTTTGATGACTTTCTGCATGGACAGAGAAACAGCTGAATGATATTTGTTAAAGCCACAGGACAAAATCTTAAAGTAGCTGGGTTGCAAGACTGGCAGTCCAGGCAGAGTGGTAGGAAAGGCTCTGCCTTTGTATGGGGAAATGTAGCAAGATTTATGGTCGTGGTCAGAATGTGGTGGCCTACATGGAATTCACAGCTGGAGGGTTTGGCATGAACCACAGGATCTTGAATTTACCCACGGCTGTTCAAGAGAAAAGATTCCCTCCCTGTTTTCTCCTAGGTGGAAAGTAGAGCAAAGGAGTGAAATTCTGTCCCTGTTGTGGCTTTTTTACTATTGTTTGACTGACTGCTATTTATCTGCAAGGACATAGCTAGAAACAGTCTGAGATTTGGTGAGTGGAAGGTGAAGCAGCAGAGAAATTGAAGAAGTGTTCAGGAAACAAATGTGTCTGTGGACAAGATATTTCAAAAATAAGGTGCAGAAAGACACTGCTTTAGAGTATTCAGTGAATAAGGTGCATTTTAAAAGCACAACCTGAGGAAGAATTAGAAGAGTTCCATCAGAATACGTGGATCACAGGTTTTCAGAGACAGTCTTGTAGCTGTCATCAACTAAGGCACCTCATGCTGATGCTCTTTGGGTTTGACAATTTGAACATAAAATTTGAGGTGCATCCTTGGTTGCATTTTTTTCAGTGCCCACAGTCTGCCTGTACAATTTTCCTAATACAGGGAATTAGGAATTCCTAAATAATACTGACATCTTTCCTAGTTGGTTCTGCTTTGTGGTTTTTACCTGCAAATTCAAGTGCTCTAATAGAAGAATTTGTGACCATTTCGTAGAAAGTCCTGAGAGTTTGTCAATGAGGAGCTTTTTAGTAAGTACAGAGGAAAAACTGCTGTGTTTCTAATGGCATTTCAGCCCTGTAGTCTTGAGTCACCTGAGTAAATAGTCAGATATTTGTGTTTAGAGCTTTTCTTAAGAAAGTTAAAAATCAAGACAGGGATTTTGAATGCAAATGTTTGTGTGCAGGTGGAGGAGTAATGGTTAAAATTAATGAAATTAAACTGCAGTTTAATAAAGAGAATTTGTATCCTGCAGTGTGAGTTGAGGTGGTTTTGAGAGTTAGGGGCCTGTGTGAGATAAGCATCAGAGTTGTCATGGAAGTCACTTAATAAATGCACACAGCAACCTCTGCAGAGGACCCTCAAGTGTCAGAACGATGCTTTTGCAATTACAGGCTGCTTTTTGATAAAAACAACTTTGGAACATACAGATGGATTTTTTTTTTCCTCCCATTGAAGTATTTCTCCACTAAATCTTCATGCAAATACGTAGTTCTGAGACATAACCTCCTGTGCTTTATTATAGCTTTTTTTATAATCACCTTCTCTTTGAAGGTTGCTAAGCAGTTGTCAGTGTGATGCCTGTTTTCAACCAGGAAAGCTGTGGCCCACCCTCCAGTTACTTTCTTAAAAGTAATTACCAACAGTGCAGTTCCAGCAGCTCACACATCCCTCCTTTGGTGAAGGCTCTGGCTCCTGAGTGTGAAATTATCACATCATCCTGCACTTCCACTTAATTTCCCAGATATAATCATATATCAGCCTGTGAACAATAGGTGCCTGTGCTTGCTCCAGCACTGATTTCCAAAGTGTCCCAGTTTGTAGAGTGATTGTAAACACATCAAATAGAATGGGGAGGAACAACTGCAGCCCTTTGTTCTGGGAACATTCTCTTATTTCCTAGTGATGGCTGATTTAAGCAGGCAACCACAACCTCCTTCCAATCAAACCTGTGGCAGGGTTGGAAGGAGGCTTCTCCCATTTTTGATAACTTGCTTTTATACTTTTATATTATGTTCCATTGTCTGTCAGGCTGAAGAGTACACAACTAACACACAAACACACAAAAGTGTGCTGGTCCTGAGTGCTCTGTTTGGTCCTGACTGATCCCGTGCTCACAGGTTTGCAGTAAGCAAATAGGAAATTTGTTCAGGGGCAGAATTCCCTTTTTTGTTCTAAAGAGGGAAAATGCTGCAGTTGTCTTCCTCATGATCTTCCTTCCTGATGCTTCCTATTACAATTTTTCTGCCTTCCTGGACAAGTAGATCCCAACATGAAATGCTTCAAATAGGAAGATCTGCTTTCAGTAAGCTCCTCTTCTGACTCTGTGCCACATAAATGTTCCCCTGACTTAAAATTTGGAGGAAAGCAGCATAATGAAACATTTATTTTGTTAAGAAGACATGCAGCTTGGTGTATTTATAAAATCCCATTTATGTTGTCTCTTTTTTCAGGTTCTACACTTTGCTGGTGCTGTCCACGGCTCTTTTTGGGAGGCCTCCTTTCAAGAATGTCATTGTGAATGGCCTTGTCCTTGCCAGGTTGGTGTCAATCAGCTCCTTCCTTGAGCAGGTTTTTAGTCAAAGAATGTTTCAGATAAGACCTGCAAATTGTAAAGGGAATGTGAAATGGACTTTGGAGCTGTTAAGACTTGCCAGGGTGATATCAGTGCTGCAGGAGATAAGAGGCGTCTGAGAGTGAGAGGCTCACACATCCCAGCATCTGCTGCACTGGGTTCTTTCCAGCAGGATTAGTCCTGCCTTGAGAGAGAAAATGAATAACAAGAGTAGGAAAGAAATTATACCTGTTATGCAGAGTAAAGGGGATGATAAGTGTAGTTTTAGATGTAATTTCAAGTTAATTATATTTGCTTCCACATTATTTTCAAATGAAGCTTTGCCAGTGGGCTGGAGGGATTTGATTCAAAACAAGTGCATCTTTCCTCAGCTTGGGTAGGAAGGACAGATTTCCTGCTTAGATTTGTAACTTGGGAGCCTCTTCGGTTGGGTTTTGGTTTTTTTTCAGTTGTTTTTGTAGGTTTAGCAGTCTTACAGAAACAATGTGCTAATATGTAGACATATATAATTATGTCTGTGCCACCAGGAATGTACTAGAAGAGAAAAATTGAGCTGGTTTTGAAGGGCTTTTTTTCTTTATCCATGTATTACAAGAGTTCTGGGAATTGATGCCTACATTCTGATATTTTTCTAGTGATGGCCAAAAAATGAGCAAAAGGAAGAAGAATTATCCTGATCCGATGCACATTGTGAACAGTTATGGAGCTGATGCCCTCAGGTGGGATTTCTTTGGTGGATGTTCAGTGGGGTGTCTTGGCTCCCTGCTCATGGCAGATCCATACCAAGAGGCTGCTTGGGAGGGATTTGACAATTAGCAGCAGGAAGAAAGTTAATTTTAGAAGCTTCTAGACCACTGTGACAGAGGTAGCTGCAAGAGTGAATGACTCCAAAGAACTGGCAATGGATGCAGTGCATGTCTCCCTCTCTAAAGCCTAAGGGATCTACTTCTTCCAGCACTAATGGTCTGAGTTGAGCCAGTGAAAATGTGAATAAAATACTTGATAACAACACTACAAGGTCGCTGTCGAATCATTGGCTTAGAGAAGGGTCTATGCCTGATGCACAAAACATTTGTTTCCTGTTTGCACTGTGCATTTTCTAGAGGGAAGGTGTTTTGTTTTTGTGGATGCAAGTACATTATTTGCACCTAACAGTAGTGGCACCAGAAGAGCAGAAGTGGAGCAGCCTAATATATGTAGATAAATTGTCCTGGTCAAACAGAGATTAAACACAGTTCAAGTGGTTCATTAAAATTACAGGAACATATCAAGTAATTACACAGTCACTTGGTACTTTGGCTTAGTGCACTGACTGCATGCATCAAGTGGTACCTTGAGGTAAAGGTACATAAAAGACATTTTAGTAACTGCAGGAATGCACTACTTGAGCATTTCTCTAGAGCCCTGTAATTCTTGTGTATGTGAGAAACCCTTCAACTCTCACACTTGTGTGTTACAGCTGCACACAGAACTGATGGGCTGAATGGAAGCTGAATGTTTATTTGGGGAAGATGGTTGTTGCTTCTAGATAATTTAAAAGAATCAATGTGAAGTTCTAATTGTTTCAAGCTTCAGTATTTAAAAGACCTAGTACATGTTTACAATTGAGAGTTGGGTAGAGTCCCTAAATTTAATCAAGGTTGCTCTTTACAAATAAACAAGGTGTGTTAGCAGGGTAGCACTGAATTGGTAGCTGCAATAATAAGAGTGAAAAGGGTTAGAGTTACTCATGGTGGAGATTTTAAATCACAGGTGATGTGTCTGTTGAAAAAAAAACCCAACTGCCTTTTTTATAAACAAACAAAAAAATTTTCAAACACCAGAAGTTACACTTCCATTATTCATGGTTTTGGTTGGTTTTTTTTTTAAATTTCTAAGAAGCTAATTCATTTTTCTGCCAGTGTACTCATTCTTTAATGTCACATTTATTTATACCTACACCCACACAGAGAGTAAAAAGCATTGCAGCCTGGGCTCATTTCTGGAAGGAGCTCTGCAATTCAGTTCTCTGCCTTTTCTGAGGCGCTTGATGTTCTCTGTTTATAGCAAAAGCTACAACTGAGGTTTTTTCCTTGGCACTGTTTCCCTGCAGAGTTACTTTAGCTTTTGCAGTACACAAATATATATGTATATTCTAACTCCAGCTTTGAAGTATTCTCAGCAGTAGCTTGATAAATAGATCAGTGGAAAATATAGATATAAGTTGGTGAAATGAATATGGAATTGAGTAGAAAGGGCAAACAGCAGAAATAACAGCACAGTAAATTTAACAACCCAACTTAAAGCTTCATGAAGTATGAAGCCTGAGTGAAATCTCTAAGAAGGGCCAAACCAGTTACATTTCAATATTGCTGAGACCTGGGCTGGAGACCTGTCCAAGCTGAGCTATGTCAGAAAGAATTTGCTGGTCATGGTATTTCCAGGCCTTTGCTTTCCTCTGTCCTGGGGTGAGGATTGCTGTTAGAAGTGAGGAGCTACATCCTCCTCTCAACCTGGTCTTAAAATGCAGAAGAAATAATGCAACGAGCTGCTGGTCTAGAGGGATGAAGAGGAGATGACTTACTTTTTTTTCTCATGCACTGTCAGCAAACTCAATAACACTTGCTTGATCTGAGGAAGGTTTTATTTTCTGCCCAGTGGGTAACTGAATGGGTGTAACTAAATGATGGAACTCCTGTTTCCTTGTGTCCCTAATTTCTCTTTTCATAGAATAAATGTGTCTTTGAATAGGAGTAATTGAGGAAATTGCTCTTCTTTTTTTAACATCTACATATTGTAAGGTAGGGTAGGGCTGCTTTATTAAAACAAATTAAAAAAACCCCAAAAAACAATACTACACCATCACCAAACTGTGGCACATAAATAATTGTGATAGAAGGAAGATGTGGTTTAAGGATAGACTTAAATTCTAGTTTCATTTAAGGACTTACTCGTTCATTGCCATTAATTGTTGTGTACTTCTGTAGAGTTACATTTTGAATTCAGGTAGAAATTCACTTGGGTGATCTTTGGGGTCCATTCCCTCCCAAGCCATTCTATGAATCTGTGTTTAAAAATGGTTTGGTTGTTTGTTGTTTTTTTTTTTTTTTTTTTTTTAATCCAGTACTGAAAAATCCCACTTCTGTACTGCATTACTGTCTGTTTATTCTGGCAGCTCTATTTTTATCTATTAGTTTTAATGCAAGAAGCCCTCTCTCCTGAAGAATTTATGGTCTGGTATTCTTGAATATGCTGTGTCAAACCCCATTAAGATTTTAAAGCCTCCTAAAGGAAGTGCCTGTAAAGTTATATTAGTTTAGAATCATGATTTTAAAAGTTTAAAGATGTGAGAAAATGGGTTAATAAATTTGGATTGAAAAATGCCACAATCCTTAAAACAAAAAAATGTTAGGTTTTCATATTTGGAAAATTAAATGAAGTATATCTAAATCAAGTTTGTATTCAAGTTTTCTTGATACCTGAGTAAGGCCTGGTTTCTCTTTGAGTTAACTTGATAGATTCCAGTTTATTTCTGAAGACAGAATGCTTATTTGGGAAAGAAGGTGGATAAAGCATAAAGGTGGTTTGTTTGTTTGTTTATTTGTTTTTTTAACTCAGAGACAGCAGAGAAGCTGAGGGACATTTCTGTCCCTTGTGTAAGTAGTTGGTGTCACCTGGATGCTCTGCTTTGGTCCCTCAGAGCTGCCTCTGGAGCTGAGGCACATTTGTATTGTAGGTGGTGCATCCTTTGTTCCCTTTTGGGGCTTTCTTGAAAATGCTGATTTCTACTCTTTGCCTTGGATTTGCCTGTTTTGTTTTGCTCCTTAGTTCTGCCAAAGCTTTTTGTAATTGAGGAGATGAACAATATTGAGTAGAAAGATACTGTGCAGTGGTTAAGGAATTCAAAATATTACCAAAACAATAGATGCCATCCTAAAGATGAACCATGCAGCAACCTCTGCTTGTTTGATACTGTGATGTCATCTGAGCATGTGTGAGCACTTCGGTTAGCTTCTAGAATAAAAAAGAAAATTTCAATTCAAATTCTGTATGCAGCATCTTAGAAAAACTCCTGTAGCAGTTACTAGGAAATAGTTTTATTTTCAGTTTGTTACGTGCCTAAAATACAGGCATCTTTGGAGTTTTTCCTGTGAAACCCTATCAGTATGTGCAGTTTTAAGCTTTGAAGTATTGTGCTCTTATTTTGCAGGTTGTACCTGATCAATTCTCCTGTGGTAAGAGCAGAAAACCTGAGGTTTAAGGAGGAGGGAGTGAGAGATATCCTGAAGGATGTGTTCCTGCCCTGGTACAACGCCTATCGCTTCCTGGTGCAGAACGTTCAGATCCTGCAGCACAAGGTACAGATCTAGGGGGCTGAGAGCAAGGGATTTTCTGCTTCTTCAGGGTTACAGGGAGTCAGCATTGTCAGGAAATTCAGATTGGAAGGGAGGTCTGGACTCTGGAGTCTTGGTCTAAGTTAGATCAGGTTATATATTATACTTGCTCTTAATTTGTTATTTGCTTTTTGTACCATGCTTTATAAAGTTGTAAGCACCTGCATCTTTCTCTTCTTGACCAAGTTTATTAAATAGAAAGGAGGAGAGGAAGGTTGGGAACTGCCAAGACATGAGCGCTCTCATTTCTCAGATTAGAGTGCTGTTGAGTCCCTTCTGTTTCACATCAGTGGGATGCTGCTGCATTCAGACTTGTGAAGTTGGACGTCCAGACCTGGTGT
Organism: Phylloscopus whistleri; assembly: GCA_017589585.1. NCBI lineage: Eukaryota > Metazoa > Chordata > Aves > Passeriformes > Phylloscopidae > Phylloscopus > Phylloscopus whistleri. The sequence continues at coordinate 3,649,942 of JADMLD010000682.1, read as the reverse complement.
TTGTGGGGTCAGGACCCACTGAGCAATCCTGCTGCTCCTCACATCCTGGGAACAGCAGTTAAAGCCTCATGTGCTGGAGGGGATCCTTATGAGACGTCCCTGCTAAACCTGGGTGGGTTTTCCTGGCAGTGTTTCCAGAGCAGCAGTTCCCACTGATCCTGCCTTAGTGCTGCTGCTTTTTCTTAGCTTTTTTCTTTGCCTTTTTTCTTTTTCTTTTTCCCTGTATGGTGTGGCCAGCACAGCTCCAGTCCAGGAGGATCTGTCCCAGGGGGATCTGTCCTGCAGGCTCTGTCACTTGGGCTGCAGGTTCCTCTGCACTGAGATCAGTACTCAGCACCACACACATTGAACATGAGCAGAACTGCAAATCAGTCAGGGAAGCTATTTTCAGTAGTGGCTGCTGTGACAATTTCTTGAGCTAACTCATTTACAGGGACTTTAATCATGAATCTGCATTAAAATGCTTAACTTGGGAATATTCAGTCCTGAATACATTAGCCACAGCAAGGAGATGATCTTCTGTAACATGACAGTAATTTTTTTAAAAGTTCTATTTAAATGCAACTTAGAAAAAAAGATTCAGAAATGGAATGGAAAGAAGGGCAAATCACAAAAGCAATAATGCTTTAGACTTGTAGGTTACATTTGAAGTCTACTAAAAATGCTGGATGAGTGACAGGAGTTTCTACACTTTCAGTGTGAAAGCAAGATTAAAATCTCTTTCTTATAGTAATTTTTCATTAAAATGGAAGATTTGATGTGTGTATTGTATAGTTTCTATTGAAACCAATTTTAATCTTTCAGCTGAAATGAATGACAGCAGGTTGAGTGCAGACTTTTATGGGAGAGTGGGAGCTAAATGACAAGTCCAAACCTTGTACTACGTGTGCAGTTGCAGTGGCAGCCTGGTCACTGTGGAGAGCTGTCATTTGAATCAATAAAGGCAGCAGAATTCAGAAATCAGTAGAGCAAACAGCTGACTTAAACATTTGGGTTTATTTGTTTTAGCAACCTCTTTGGGGAAGAAAGTTTGCTAACTCCAGATCCTGATATTTAACAAGTCTTTTTTTTAGGATCCCTAGACAGCATTCATCAGACAAACTTAGATGTTACCCCCAAAATACACTTGTTTATCCTGTGTGACCTTTGAGTTGTCTAAAGTGACCTTTATAGCTTTTTGCTGTGTTCCCATTAAATCTTGGAATGTTAGCTCAACTGGATGGAAGACCCCAGTGGAAAATCCAGGTGCTTCAGGAGATAGGTTTGGTAATTCAGTAGATGGATTTTTTCTTTCTAAATAGTGAAAACCTTCCTATGCACCATATTAGGTAAAAGAATGTGCTGTTGGAGGTGATAATGCTTAAATTAGATTTCATGCACAGGTTTAAGTTGCTTCTTCATTGTGTTCTGCTTCTTGCAAGAGAGAAAGTAAAATCCCAGTGTCCTAGATCAGGTCTAATGGTGATTTAATGCTTATTGTAGTTCCCCCTTTATTGTAGTTGGTTAATGACTGCTGACCTCACACTGGGATTGCTCTTCTGCATTTCTTTCATATGAATCTTCTCCTTTATACTGTGCAAGTGGATCTGTAGTTTCTGGGTTGAATAATCCAAACAGATTTTTTCATCTGGATTCTAAGGGAAGAGAAAGTCTACAGGCTTTTAAAACCAGCTGTTAAATACTGTTTGTAAATAAAAAACCCCACCAAAACCTTTTCCCAGTGTATTGTAAAAATGTGGGAAAGCAGGCACAGACATGGTCTTGCTTGCAGGCCCTGCAGAACCAGCAAAGTGATGCCATTTCTCAGATGGCTGCAAACATTCAGTACTCCAGAAAAGCAGCAAAAATGCACTGTGTGCATGTTGGATGCTAGAAATCCCACCTGTTTTTTCAGGTTGCTACATTTATCTGTATTTTAATGTGTTGAAATTGTCAGGTGTTCTTAAAAAAGTAACGGTCTCGTTTCTAGGCCTGCTCACAGAATAGAATCCAGCTGCATAATAAATTCCTTAGAATGCCTCAGTTCCTCCTGGATGAAGGAGCTGTGTAAATTCAAGGATCTACCCTGTGTCTGGAGGCTGGGGCTCACCCTCCACACAGGGAAAGGATTGGTACTGCTTTTTAGCTGCTTTAACAATCCCAAATCCCCATCCTCCTTTGCAGTTAAAGGTTGTGGTGAGGCAGCAGTGGGAGACAGGTTTTCCACAGCTCCTGCTCTTACATACCTGTGTCTGGAATTTAATGTTTGCTGGTAGGAAAGCAGAGTAACTCAGGGAAAATGCCAAAACAGTGGTGGCTGACAGGTAATTGGATGTAGAGGTTTGATTATATACCCCGATGACTTGGAAATGTGCTTTGTGTTTTGATGATAGGATGAGGGAAGAGAATTCCTTTACAATGAGAGCACAGTTAAGGAGAGCAATAACATCATGGATAAATGGATTCTTTCTTTTACCCAGTCCCTCATCCAGTTCTTCAAAGCTGAAATGGCAGGTATGCATTTTTGCTCAGGGGGGATCTGGGGGTGTTTTGTGTTTGAGTGCAGAACTTGACTTTCTGTACAGAGATTCCCAAACTCCATGAAACTTTGATAAAAAGAAGGAAATCTTTAACCAGCTGCCATAATCCATGGAATGCTTCTTTCATGGGTGTTAAGTCAGATTTTGCTATGCTTGTTCATGAGATTTCAAAAAGTGATGAGGCTTTTTTTGTCACAGCTAATCCTGTGAGCTCAGTGATGGAGCTTGTTGCTGTAACAACGTCTGCTGCAGTGCTTGGAGCAATTAATAATATTATAATAGTCACTGAAAGACAGCAGTGAAAAGGAAGCCAAATAGAATTTGGAGAAGCTCTAAAAAAAGGGATAAAATGGGCAGTGCTCAAGGCAGCTGAATAAAATAATTTTGAGAGGTACATGAACACTGGCAATAAATTCTTCCCTGGTATAGTTCCACAGAGAGGGTTTCTTTGGAATCATGCTCTGGGAGTGTGTGCAGCAGAATGGATGGTATTAGGATAGCTGTAAGAAGATATTGTCCAGGGTTTTTTTTTTCCTGCATGTTGTCTTCATCATCATCCCATACCTCTTGATGCTCACGTTACATTGGGACACTTAATTGCAAAGAGGAGATGCTGTAAGAACCCCCTGAAGTAGCTGATAAATTTGCAAATAAAGTCACCGTGGGATTTGAAGAGTTTTTGGTGCATTTGAGGACACTGGAAGCCCAGATATTGGAAAGAAGGTGGCTTTGGCCATTTTTACTCCTGTTCTTGAATAAACAAATAACCCCCCTCAATGCCTGTGATCTTCAGTTGTCCTCAGAAGAATTTTTAGAAGCCTTGGGCTTGGGAAGGAAGATGTTAAGTCTGATAACAGCTCATAAGGAAATAGATAAATACCAGATGTGAGTTTATGAGGACAGGACAATCCTGCACTGCAGTCATCTCTTGCTTTCTCCCCTCTGAGTGATGTGATGCTCCCTCTCACCAAGACCAGTACAGTGAGTTTATCTTGCTGTGATAGGTAAACCAGGTCATTTGATACGAGCAGAATTCACGTGAGCTCATCTAAGAACATTTCATTAAAGGAAGGAAGAATCCTCAAGCTACCCAACCTAGCAGTATGGTAAAAGCTGCCTCTCATTGGTGAAAATGTGGCTTCTTCCTGCAAGTTGTTATCCTTGAAATTTGATGGTGGTTTGTGTCAAGTTTCATGTGTTGCCAAGCAGAAATAAGCAGAGCCTATGCAAGTTCCTGTGCTGCATATAAAGAGGAAAATACTCTGAGGGACAGCAGAAAATTCATTTGTGAGTTTGTGAACCTGGGATCTTGGATCAGTGCATGGTTTAAACAGAAATATTTGTAGGAAGGTGAATATGGGGCTAGAAACTTGAATTATCTGCTCTGGATTTCTGAGAGGAAGATGAAGCTGACAAAAAGGGCTATGTCAGTGACCATCTTTACAAAGTAAGAAGATCGTTCCAAGCAGGAGAAGAGAGTTGCTGTTGGAAAATGACAGTGTCAAGACTTCCAAGGCAGCAGTGTTGGTATAAAATGCTGTTGTCTTGTGTTCGATGAAGATAACATCATGTGCTTATCAAATGAGTGGCAGTCTCATTTGGAGGGGATTAATAAACAGATTTTTTCAATTTTTTTTTCTACATAAACTCTGGATTCAGTCAGGCAGATCTTAATGAGATGCAGTGAATTTGTGTTCTGTGACATGGCACTCTAATCTCTTTTACAAACCTATTTTGGGATTTTTTTTTTTAAGATTTTCTACTTCATATCACTTCAAGTAGGAAAAATGTCAGGAATAGACAAGAGAAGATTATAATGATGACTGATACTGTCTAATGCTCAATAAAGGAGATAATAAAAATACAAATTCCTGCAGCTGGAGGTCAGAGGGGGTGTAAGAACACAGGTTTGAAACTGGCAGTGCTGAGGAGACCTCACTGACCAGGGAAATGCTGCAGCTGGGCTCTCCTTCTTCCATTTCATTCAGTATCTTTCAGAGTGGAGCTGAATTTTACACCCATCTCCTGCCTCTGGAAAAATACTTCCATTAAGTCCAACTTACGGTAATTCTGCCCCAGTTTCTGCTGGCACTTGGAGAGGTGGCAGTGTCAGCCCAGGTGGGGTCAGTGTGGGATTGACCTCACCTGAAGGGGCTGAGCCTGTTTCCCCTCCAGCTCTGGAGTGCCTGAGAGATCCTGGAAAAACTCCAGAGAGGGGGAACAGCTCTCTGCTGGTCCTGCATGGGGAAAGCTTTGCCTTCCAGGATTGTGTGCAGCTGGAAAAGAGGAGGCCCAGCCCCATTCCCAATGTTCATGGAAAATGGCACAAATTACATTGTGTTGAAACCTGATGTATTTCAGGGATGTTAAAATTCTGTATTAAAAATCAATAAGCCTTATTAGGCTTTTATTTTCTACTAAAGTACCCAATACAAGCACTTATTTTAGTAAAACATCTTTTCTCCTGATGACTGAAATGAAAAGAATTGTGAAGTGTCTCCATGTACGTCTGTGTCTTTTCCCTGAGTCACAAAAAAGCAGATTTCACAATTTGGTTGCAGCTATTGAGAACAGAAATGCATTTTTCCAGGCTAATACTGTATTTCTTGTTAAAGATACACTGGCCCTGAAGGGTGGGATTTTTGATTATTTTAAAATTTGTTTATAATGGGTCTTCTAACTAACTAATGCATAGCTAGAGGAAAGGTTAGGATTTTTTAAGAATACAAATTCTCCAGTAAATAATTCTTCCCCACCATGGTGTGAATCTTCTGGGTGTTTCATTTTTAGGTTTAAATCCCGGTTCTCTGCCTTTAAAAACACTTCTGCTTTACAAAACACAGTGAAAAGCGTGATGGAGCTTTTAAAGCCACGATCCATTTACTCAGTAGCTGCTTGATTAATGAAACTGCTTCAGAATGGAGCTCAAGAAGCTCTTGGCTTTTAGAGAAGTTAAATAGAAGTTTTTCCTTAGCAAATTGAGTCCTGTGTAAGGTCCATCCCCCTTATCCCCCCAGTCTTCTCAGAACAGCTGAAATTTGTTTCCCCGTTGCATAGTGATGTCGGTGGTGACCTTGGTGCTGGCAGCTTTCCATGATTTCAGAACTTGACAATACAGCTCTGTTTATCTCTTACCTCATCAGCCTTGCTGCTGCTTCGCATTTTAGCTTACCCTGTTACTTAGAAAAATAGTGAAAAACTGGAATTAATTTGGAGAGACTTGGTTGAGGTAGGTTTGAATCTCATTTTGAATCTGCTGAGCTAAAGGAGGAAGCGTTGGCAGTAATTAAGAAAATTTTATTTTCTGGTTCGGCAGTAATTTCAATTCAACTTGCAGTGCCTTGGCTGTGTTTGCAGCATGTGCAAATGGAGGATTTGCCCAATCCCCTGCCATTAATAGTCTCTTATCCACTATCCTCTTTACCAGTCAGATAAAAGCATAAGGCTCCTGTAATGTCTGCGTGGGATTAGGGAAGCAGTTTGGGAAGGGGGAATGTGTTTGTCTTGAGCATGAGAGCGATGCTGTGCATATTCAAAATACAGTTGTAAAATGATCAATATTTAGTCACTCTTTGGAGCTTTCTGCTGTGTTTAACACCAGGATGTAAATGATGAAGTGGTTTCTTAGTGAGAGGCTTGCAGAGGGCAGCTTTGAGCTGCAGGAACCATTTTCCCTTGCAGCTTACAGGCTGTACACGGTGGTGCCTCGGCTGGTGAAGTTTGTGGATGTGCTGACCAACTGGTACGTCAGAATGAACCGCAGGAGGCTCAAGGTAGGGATCAGCTGCTGCAGTCCTGCACTGGCAACAAAGGCCTGGCAGTCCCTGCTAATGGGATTTGTGGCAGCTCCACACAAGATCTTGGCTTTAAATGCTGTCACTTTGTGCCTGAGAGTGGCACAAATATTAACTGTTTTCTCTCCTCTCTGCTTTGTGGGAAAAACCAACCAAAATGCCCAATAATGCTGTTGTACTTGCTCAGTGGGATTGACCAGAGATAATACAGTCTGGAAAACAAGTGTATTGAATTAACACAGGAAACTTTTGGAGTTTAAGTGCACTTTCTGATCCTAAAATTGCTTTTTTTCTTGGTGAATTCTTCATTCAGGGCGAGAATGGGACTGAGGACTGCATTATGGCCTTGGAAACTTTGTTTAGTGTCTTGTTCTCCATGTGCAGACTCATGGTAAGGGAATTAATTACACCCCATTCTCAATAACGCTTTACAGCAGTTAATGTAAAAGCACCTTTGTGTAGCACAGTTCATTTTCCATCTTTGCCTTTTATTTGCCTTTTATTTGCTTTTATCTGCTCCATGATAGTAAAAAGAAGGCCTGTATCACCTGATTGATAAGGACACATGATAATTTCTCCCCTGATGCCCAAAAATAACATTTAAATATCAGCCAGGAGGTAAATAAGTAGTATGAATTCCATTATTTTTTTCAGTCTGCATTTTGAATAGCATTCCAGTTGCAGACACTGTGTAAGCATTGTTTTTGCTGAACTGTCCTTATGTAATTCATGGTATTACTGATTCATAATGTACAAGCTATAAAGGAAAGCTGGTGATTGAATGCAACATTACAGGCACCATATACTCCATTTATCACTGAGCTGATGTACCAGAATCTGAAAACACTCATTGATCCAGCCTCGGTCCAGGAGAAGAACACTGAGAGCATCCACTACCTCATGCTCCCCCAAGTCAGGTAAGAGGCAGCTCTTAGATGGCAAAATTGAGGTTTGGTTATTGGGGGATTTTTGTTCATGTTTGGGGTGTTGGTTTGTTTTTTGATTTCACAGAACAGTGCTCCCTCACTTGTGTTTAAAACTGCATAACAAGAAACCAAACTGCTTTAATAATGTAAATATTCCTTTGTTTCTGAAAAAAAATTAGGATGCTAGTGAACATGTTCTTTTCTATGAGCACAGAATGTTTATATTTTGATTAAGATCTGATGAATTTTAGTCTCTTTGCTGTAGGAGAACATTTCCTTTGCAGTACACTTCACACTCCACCCTCAATTTTAGCTGGGAATTTTCCCTCCATATTTAAGCAGTAGATATGTGTTAGCTTACAGGACTGGAGATAGGAAGGAAAGCAATTAGGAGGAATTCATGTTCCCAATTCACAATATTTTCTTATGGTGGGCAGGAATATTCTTTTTTTACTCCTCAAACTGTGTGTTGGCTCAAAGCAATAGTGCCTAACTGTGAAAGGCCCTAAAGGATCAGAGAGATCACTGGTATTGCAGTGGATTAAGTTCCTGCATTTAGTTCCTGCAGCACTGTCTGCTCTGGCTATCTGAAAGTAAGAGAAAAACTTCTCTTCAGCATTGCAGCTCAGTGTGAAAACCCTCGAGGACAGGGGACCTGACCTTGATACTTTACAGTTTAAAAATTTAAACCTTCTCTCATGGTGTATCTTTTTATGGCTACTGCATGCTTTGAGGAGGGTGTATGGTCTTTGTGAGAGCTTTCATAGTGAGAGTTACTGCAACAGGGAGCTGGGGATTGACATAATGATGGTGCTGATTTTCTGTTCCCTGGGCAAGTGCTGTGAAGAATATGTAATCAAGGAATGCCACCCTGATCAGGGAGCTGCCAGGAATAGGTCTGGGCTCCTGTAGAAGGGAGTCAGGGAAGGATGGGGAGCTGTTTGCAGGGACTCAGTTCAGGCATGGGCTTAGCACAAGCATTTTAAATTGACTTAGTCACTCTTCAGATAGTGCTGACTTGCTGCTGCATCATGCAAATGTGGGATGCATTTGAGGCTTGCACCACTTTTCTCTGTGTTGCATTTTGTTTGAGTTTTTGTCTGTTACCAGTTTGTGGAATTGATTGGATCCCCTGAGTATCAGTTGTTCCCTTGTCCCATGGAAAAAAGCCTTTTCAAATCCAGAGCTTTCTTGAAGTTGGAGTTTCACCTGGAGTTGCAAAGCACATCGCTGCATTTACTTTGAAAGTTTTCTGATACAGCACAAGGACAATATTGTCAATTAATAGGAAGAGAGATTTTTGGATGTAGTTACAGAAAACCCCACTTTACCAGTATGGTGAGCGCAGATGAAACTGAAGGACCTGGCCACTTTCACAGCTGAGCTTAACTCAGCACTTGTGTTAAAACTTGTGCTCAGTTGCTCAGTGTCTGAACAGATGGGTTGCATTAAACTTTGTGGATTTGCATTCAGTCTTTGAAAAATACTCTCATGTTGTGGCTCTGCAATGTTGTTCAGTGATATTGAAATACTGTCACATAATCCTGTATGAAGCTTTCTGGGAGGTAAATATTCCATCTTGTAATTTCCACATTTCTAAGTTGTTGGAGAATCATCCTCAGAGATTGTTTTTTGGAAGAATTAAAGCTTCAAAAGAGGTAGAACCCAACTCAAAGCCTTAATGCTGCAATGGGCATATTTCAGCTGTAAGTTTTGCTTCAGCAGCTCTGTTTTTCTGTCCAGTCCTTACTGGAATTGTGGTTTTCATCCCAGCTCTTCTGCTCCTTAGATTACAGCAAGTGTCTGTGTTCATTTAATTTTATTCCTATCTGTCTTTTTAACCAATACCTCTGCCCTTGCTTTGATACCTGAGTGGTTTTAAAGGAGCTGCCCAATTAGCGCATCTACTCAAAAAATCAGGAAAACCACATTATCAGAACATTTTACTGCTCGTGCATTTGAAACAAGATGTAAATGTCAACAGCCTCAAAAAAAAAAAAAAAGCTCCAAAAATTCAACCCCAATCCTCTCCCTACCCTCAAAAAATGCCAAAAGGCAAAAAAAGCCCCAACTCTGCCTTGCCTCAAAATGGAAGGGTGATAAAATTATTGAGCCAGGAAAGATGTTAAAACTCTAAAACATCAAGCTCAAATATCTGCAATTTCTGAGAAAGATGATAAATCGAGATCCAGTGAATTGTTGTTACAGGGAATTCATTGTTGCTGTAAGTAGCCTATATATAATATCTTTCTGCATCTTCTTATGATATTATTAATGTAAATTGTACTTTTATTGGCTATTACTAGAACAGGTTGTATGACTCAATCCTCTGGACCTTGTGAGAGGTGCTAACAAAAGATGTAAAAATAGCTCTGGTATTTGTTTTCAGCAAGTTATTTCCTCTTCATCTTCTCCACAAAGAGAGGAAAAGCCTGTTTATTCATTTTTCAAATTGCCCCAACCAGGGTATAATTGAGTCTGTTGCAGGAAATGGGGTAAAATGTTTTCAGTCTGCTCTAAGAGATGTGATGAAAATGAAGCTCTTATAATGTTCCCTTTCTAATCTAGGGAGGATCTCATCGACAAAAAAATTGAGAGTGCCGTTTCTTGTTTGCAGTCTGTGATTGAGCTGGGACGAGTTATCAGAGACAGAAAAACCATCCCAGTCAAGGTTAGAACTCCTCACATCTCCTGTCATACCCTGGGAATGTGTAACTTTGGGATAAACCTGGGGAAACCGAATAGTTAACTTCCTGGTTTGTTTTTTTTTTTTTTTTTCCCCAGTATCCTTTGAAAGAAGTTGTAGTTATCCACCAGGACCCAGAAGCTCTGGAAAACATCAGGTCTTTAGAGAAGTACGTACTCGAGGTAAGAACATCATGTTTAAGGGGATTGTGTCTGTTGGTGAGCTGAACAGCCTTCCCTGTTGACCATATTAACAACTCATAGGTGAAATGAATTTCCAGGAGAGCTGTTCTGAAAGGGGAGATATCAGTGGGTGATGTGCCAAAGTCAGTGTAGTGTTGAGAAATACTTAATCCTACAAACTGTTGTGAGGCTGTTAGAATCTGACCCGTTTGCATTCTCTAAAGCCATGAAATCCATCTTCAAGGATCAGTGACACAAAATTCTCGTTCTATTCCCACTAAGCACTGGCAGTAGAGGATCTGAGGGGGTTTTCCCTTGTGCAGAAATGGTGTGGCTCTCATCCTGTGCCTGTTCTTGGCAGCTTAGGAGTTCTTTCTTCCCTTCAGTGAGGTGTCTGTAACAGCAGATCTGCTCACATGTTTAAAATATGCCATCATGTTGTGGTTGAAGTTGCCATTGTCGAGATCAGCTGCTTTACCTTGACAAAGAGAACAAAAATGTGCATCTTCCCAAGGAGGATCAGCTCACCTCACTTGTCTTGGTGAGGGCAGCCATGTCAGTCAGGGAAATCAGGAAATGAAGCACAGGAGGACCTCTGAAACTTGTGTTATGTAATTCCAGCAACACGAGCTTTCCCCAAGCTAAATACACATCAATGGCAAGTCTCTAAAAATTCTGCTGCGGGAATGAGCACTGGCTCAGGAAGTCACAGCTCAGTGCACAGGACCTCTACATCAGTGCTGTATGCTGCTTGCTCTTAGTTACTGTGGGAGTTAAATGCTTAAGAATTGTTCACTAGAGGAATTTTAATTAAAAAATAGTAATTGATTTGCAAGTGGGACTGTAAAGCTTTTCTGTCATGTTAACTTATTGATTATTGCTCTTAGACTTGGCAGTTATGATCCCTCTCTTCAGAATTGCTGTTATTATTAATTATAATAATTTCAATATCTGAATCTCTTCAACAGCAGAATTCTGTGATGTTTAGGCTAATGTCTGTCCCATTTTTTGGATCTGAAAAATGAATTTGTAGATTGTAGAGAATCCAGTTTTAAGGGAGGTGAGGTTTGCTTCCTCAAATTGCTTCCAAAAGACTAGTTGCTAAAATTTGTTGTCAGCTTCTACAGCTAATGAAAGGTAACAAAAGAAGCTAAAAATTTTTAAATTATTATGTAATTGGATTGTACATAAGTATGTTTTGATTTGTATTCCTTTGCTACTGCAGACAAACAAAACCCCTGTCTCTTCTGGAGAGATGAATTAAAACAAACTCAGATGCCTTTGTGGAAGCACAAACACAAAGTACTGTCTATTGTCCTGGTTTTATTATGTGTCTTAAAATTCAACAAGCTGCTGCTGGAGCTTAGTGTGTGTTTTATTGTACTGCATGGCAATCAATCCTGTTGTTTACTGGATGGTGCAGAGCTAAAGAGGTCAGTGATTACAGGCAGGCTGGGCAGCATCGCTTGGGCTGCATTTGCAGCTTTGTTCATCAACCTCCTGCCTATTCAGAGCTTTAGAACCTTCAGTGATTGCCAGGAGTAAATTTGCAGATGCCAGAGGTAATGGGTAAGGAGAATTACAGCATTTAATTTCGTGTAGTTGCTGACAAAAGAATTGGAAAAATATACTTGTCAATTCTTCAGAAATTTCATTCATCGCTTTTGCAGAAGGAGCTGTAGTCTTTGATCTGCAGTGCTGCTCTCTCATCTCCAGAACACAGCAAGTCATTTAAATAAATGGATTTTAATATTAGAACTTGCCAGATTATAGAGTTGTCATGCAAAAATAGCCGAGCTCACAGAATGAAGTAAACCCAGAGGGCTTTTAGCAACTGGACACAGTTGCATTTTATTCATTTCTATTTGAGGCCTTTTACAAGCCTGGGTCAGGACTTCTCTTCCCAGCTGCTTCCAGGGAAAGATTTGCTCTGAGTAAATTTGACTCTGTGCACAGTCAGAATCTTGTTTCCATCCAACCTTTGTATTCCCTCCAACCCCCAGCCCTGTGTAGGGCTGCTGTAAAACAGAAAATTGACTTTTCCATCAAACCCCGGGACCGAGCCTGTGATAGGGCTGAATGATCTGACACAGGAGCTGTGGCTGGGGGGCCCAGCAGTTTTTCATTTCTTACACTATTACATAATGAGTACTTACTTTCCTTTTCTGCCTGCTTAGAGAGCCCAGCACAGCATTTCTGACATTTCTGTCTCTGTTCTGAGGACTGGGCTCAGCTGGGGCACGTGGTACCAGCTAAAGGCTCTTGTATGTTCAGGCATTCCATGTACAGCTCTTCCAGCTGGTCATGGGAAGGGCTAGTTGCCTCAGTATGTCCACATGAGACTTGAAAGATGTGTTAAGGAGCTAATTTTGAGTAATTAGGAAGATAAAATTAAGAATTATTTTAAATCAAAGCACTGAGACAGATGTAAACAGACCTAAGATACAGATTTGTTTGTTTTTCTAAGACTCATTCTGGGTTTTTAAATGGATAATGTCTACAAAAGATTTATTTCCTAATCTAATTAGTACAGAAAACTTGTCCTGCTGGAGTTGGCTTCTCTGTGATTTATCTAATCAGGCCCAAAGTCATCTTTCAATTTGAGCTATTTTTTGGATTATTATTTCTTTTCCCCCACGAGGTTGTCATTTACAACTCGTGGGCTCATTTCCAGCAGCACCCCATTGAAACTGAATTTCTGAAGTGCGTAATTTTCATTAGATTTCCTAAAAGATGTATTAAATAAAATTAGATTCAGTTGTGTTCTTGGCTCCTCATGTCAGTAGGACTTCCTAGGGAATTAGGCTGCAGCTCAGAGGTTGTATTTAAGCATTATTTCTCAATCCAAATGTTTGGCTACTTGCTAGTCCTGTCATGCTGATGCTGCCATTTACTTCTGCTTCCTAAATGCCTTGGAGCAGCTTGTTTGCCAGGTGCACCTGGTGATGCTGTAGGATGGTGATGGGAGCTCTGACCACCATCCAGTGGGCATTAAACACCAAATGCTTCAAGTATTGGGCAGCCTGGCAGACAGAACCTGCTAGATTGCAGTGAAATGTACGTGCAGGTCTGTGTCTCATGTTTTCCAACCCCAGTCATATCCCTCTTCAGCTTTTTTCTCTCCAAAGAGTTCCAGCCTTGGTCTTTCCTCATGTGAAAACTACGTTGTCCTCTCAATCAGTTGTTGTGTAAAACTTCCCACAGCACCACTATGTTCCCTTCAGATATGGGGACAAAATCTGCACCTGTAACTCAGAAAAATGGGCACACACCTTCCTGCAGTGTCTGGGGCCCCTCCTGAAGTCCGTGCAGGTTTTACAAAGCTGTTTTGGCTGCAGGGCACAGCCAGAAGCTTTTCTGAACAGGCTGGTTTTATGTGCAGTAAAGGGCTGGAATAAACAGGTAAGGAGGAGACAAAATGATGCCATTTTGTACAACCTCAACCATAAAATGGCTGGTTATGGTTTCCTGGCTTGATGTGTTCTGAAAGGACTGTTCCAGCAGAATTTTCCCTCCTGAGCTACACCACTGCACAAAGAGGGAATGGGTTTAGCTCTTCAGGCAGTTGTGAGGGGGAAATAAAAAGGGCTGTTGAGCAGGGGGCTGATTCGAGGTGAGAGCTGTCTGAATATCACAAAGAACTGCTGCCTGGAGGCTGAGGGTGAGGATGGGCTCTGCTGCTGAGGGTGGGTTCAGGGTTGGCTTTGTTTGCTCTCTGTCCTGGTTTAGGGCAAATTTGGGAGGAAACCTCTGAAGGGGATTCCTCCGGAAGGCAAACCCAAATGGCCCCTGCCCCCCAGCTGGTCTGGGAAAAAGAACTTCTTCAGAGAAAAGTGGAAAAAACTATTTATTTAACAAACAGAATGCCCACAAGCATAAAGAATGAATAATATGAAACAATAAAACCTCTCACCTCTCCGAAGAGAGATGGCAAACTGAGACAGTCCTTGCCCTGGGTGTAGCTCAGCTCATTCAGTCTCTCACCAGCCCCACTCCCTCCGCAGGTCCAGGCCTGGCAGGCCGCAGGTGCCAGCCCTCGCTGCTCCTCTGGGTTTGTCAGTCCAGAGCAGATTTAAACAGTCCAGGGAACTTCTCTGCCTCAGCTAGCTAAAACTAACTAAAAGCACAGGAGATCTCTGTCCCACCACTGTCCGTGCCTCAGATGAATGCCGGAGCAAGGCCGTGTGGGAGTCAGGCAGTTTTCCCAAAACAAACTGCGCGCTGCTTCTTTCTCCCCCATCGCTCCCAGAACTATTTTAAAGGTACAGAACTTAATATACAGCACAAACAGAATGGACAACTGGGGATACAAGCATCATAAAGTCACCCTAAGACAGTCTCCTGTCGCAAATGACATAAAGAATTCATGCACACACACGTTGCAGTGTCCGAGGCAGAAAAGAGGAGGGTTTATTTACAGATTCAACATTTATTGAATTCCAGCAGTGACCATGGATTGGAGGAAGAGAATCTTCTTCCTTAACCACACTGGACAACCTAACAGTCCATCAACAGTCTCCTCCTTATGAAAAGAATGTAAACATTGTTGAATTTTACAATAACAAGAAGGTTATTTATATAAAATTGTATCTGACTCCATTAGAAAGTGTAAACACAGAAGGCTAAAAATAGGACTTTACAAAACTTAAAGTGACAGAGGAGAACAGCAGAAACCCAGACAACACTCTACCAGTGCTGGCCAATGGCTTGGTCCATAGAGACAACCCCATACCAGCCTTGCCCCTTGTCCCTTTCCCTGCAGTGTTGTTGATGCCGTGTCCCGTGTGTGTGTCCCTGCAGGAGCTGAACGTGCGGGCGCTGACGCTCTCTGCGGACAAGGGCCGGTACGGGGTGCGGCTGCGGGCCGAGCCCGAGCACACCGTGCTGGGCCGGCGCCTCAAGGGCGCCTTCAAGTCCGTCATGGCTGCCATCAAGGAGCTCAGCAGCGAGCAGCTGGAGAGGTTCCAGGAGACAGGTCTGTACCGGGACACAGCCCTCGAGTGTGGGAAATAGAAAAAGCAGGAAACTCTCAGAGCTGTGTAGATGCAGGCCTAGAGATAGAAAGATGTCGCTGGAGGACATGAAAGAAAGATGAGAGACTCCAAATATTTCAGAAGGCAAAGCGCATAGAAAAAAGGCTTTATTGTCTAATTCTTACTGCCTTTTATAAGGTGTTCTGATACAGACTTAACACGATCGGTGAATAGGAACAACACCTCTCCAATCCCATTGGTTAAACTAGAGAAACAGCAAAACACCACCTGGAGAAAGATTGTTTGGAGAAGGGATAGTTGTTTACCAAGATCATTTTGAGAAGAAGCCTTCTTGAGAAATTTTTCCTTGGGAAAAGTTCGCAGCTGTTAGCAGGCTAAAATCTCTCAGACCCAGAAATATCAGGCCCACAGAAAGACACAGGACATGTAATAATAAAACTGTGTTTCGGTGCTGTGTGGAGGTAGGCCTTAGCAAGGAGAAAAATATGTCAAGCAAGATAATAGAAAAGTTTAATAATGAGGCTTTGTGCTTTATTTATAGAAGAGTATAAAAAATTCCTGAATAGCAAAAAATATGAAACGAGCATCTACTGTTAGATATAAGGTATACTTGTAGTTTTAATGATTGGTTTATGCAGATGTCCATAAGCTCTTAACAGTTTGCTATTGGTTAGAAAACTTTTAAAAGGCCTTGTACTAAAGAGACCTTTGGCTGCTGTTGGCAAGACGTGAGCTGTTGCCATCTTTCAGTTGTCTCACCCCGTAATGAGGCTGATGCTTCAATAAAGCTCGAGGAACAGCAGTCCCATCTTGTTGTTTGGAAAAACCAGCTCCAACACTCAAGCATGGCAGGGTATCCTTCTGTGGGCTTAAGGGAGCTTATTGCCTGCTTCCCTCTTATTATTCTTATTCAGCTGTTACAAGGAGAAAATTGGGATTTTTTATTTCCAGTATTCTTCTGACAGTAAATTAGAAATGGCCACAAACACCGATCTTAAACTGTTCTCTGTTAAACTGTTCCTTCCTGTCAGTGTCAGGTGGTCACTGAGGTACAGTACCTGTCAGAGGAGGGTTATGATGGATAATAGGAAAAGATTCTTCCTCCAGAGGGTGTCGAGCATCCCAGGGAATGGGCACAGCCCCGAGGCTGCTGGAACTTCAGGAGTGTTTGGACAACACTCCCAGGGATGCACAGGGGTGGGATTGTTGGGGTGTCTGGTCAGGAGTTGGACCCAGTGATCCCTGTGGGTCCCTTCCCACTCAGGATGTTCTCTGATTTTAAGTGCTACTGTAAAGCCAAGATGAAGCAGAGAAGCTTTCTGTGAGACTGAATCAGACTGGAACTGAGTATTTGCGCAGTAGCTTTTATTCTAAAAGCATTCCTTGGATTCCAGAGTTACAAGAGGGTGTGAATTTTGCAGCTAAATCTGTTTAGTGCACTGCTTAAATGGAAATTTGGAGTTGGTGGAGTATACAGGTTATTTTTAAGTTTTATTCCATTCAGATGGTTCCACACAAACAGTTGCTGAAGTGCCTGTGTTTTAGTGAGCTCTGCTGCCTGGAGAAGTGCCTGTGTGAAAAATGGGAATGTGGGATAATTCAGTGCTGCTTACTAGTGCTGAACTGCTGTTTGACTGCATTGCCAATATATGTATTGCACGTGTTTGAAATCTGATACTGGGTTAAAGCTTTCTGAATTTAAAAATGGGGGTTTTACTTGGATGGTAAGGGATGCTCTCCATCTGCCAACCCTCCAGGCAGCATTGTTGTGGAAGGACACGAACTCCATGGGGAAGATCTGCGTCTCATGTATCAGATGACAGAGGGATCTGCCCAGTTCGAGGCACACTCCGATGCTCAGGTATTTTATTGGTTATTTCTTCTCTTTTGATTAAGGGAAGAGTTCCTCAGGAAGCAATAGGAAAATAGTGAGGTGAAAGCTGGCTTGGGTTTGTTAGTTCAGGTAGTTCAGCAAGTTCCAGGAGTGTGTGAATCCTGGAGCTATTCAATACTCTCTGCACCATCATATTTTGTACTTGAGGAGCTCTCTAAAAGCATCCCGAGCTCCTGAGAGTGTTGCTTCCACCTTGTTTCCAGTTTGTCACCTGTTCATCACTGTTCTGTGCATTTGCTCAGGTTTTGGTGCTGCTGGATGTGACCCCAGACCAGTCCATGGTGGATGAAGGAGTTGCCCGGGAAGTGATCAATCGCATCCAGAAGCTTCGCAAGAAGGTGAGCGGTCAGTAGGGTGGGACAAGACATTTTCATTTCCTTTTCAGCAATCTAGGCAATATGCAGCAGAGATTGCATTTTTAATTAAACCTGAAGCCCTGTATCATTTATGGCTTTCATGTATGGCTTTCTGACTGGATTCCCTTGCAAGAGCTCTAAAGGATGTGTAGAGAAAATTTTCGTAGGGCGTGTTATTTTGGAAAAGATATCTGTGCGGTTAAGGCTGCATAAATTATAAATTCACAGAAAAGTCTGGGTTGGAAAGGACCTTTCTTCAGCATTAGACTGAAAAACTAAATTTTTACCAAAATAGATATTTTTTACATTATATATATAATTTTTAAAAATTTGCCAAGATTTTTAAATATATATATAATATGTGTATACATATACACATGTAGTGCTTTTAAAAAAATATATATATCTCCACACTTAGGTAGATTTATATATTCTCATGTTTTTTACATGTATAAAACTTCAGAGGATTTATTTCTGTATAAAATATAACCAGGAAGGAATGTGGCTGTGAAAACTCTCCCATGTGTTTCTGGATGATTTATTTAAATTTAGTTCTGTAATGACATAAAGCCATAATTGATTTTCACTATAATGAATATCAATATACTTAATCTTGCCTATACTCCCATGTTTTAAGATTCTTGGTGTTTTTGCAGAAGCTCTTTCCTAAGTCTTTTGTGCAACCTTTTAACAACTGCTTCAAAAATACCTTTTTTTTCTTACCTTGACAAGTATTCCTCTCTTGGTTTGTGGGTTTGCTGTCAGTAATGGTATGTCTGTGTGTCCTGCAGAGGAACCTGGTCCCCACAGATGAGATCACAGTGTACTACAGGGCCCTGCCAGAGGGGGAATACCTGGACACTGTCATCCAGCAACACGCCGAGTTCATTTTTGCCACTATAAAGGCAGATCTGAAGCCTTACCCAGTGCCTACCTCAAAGGAAGTTCTCATCCAGGAAACAACACAAGTAAGAAGGAAGAGCACTGCTTGCACAGTTCATCTTATTTGCTTGTAACCCAGCAAGCTGCTCCATTGGAATAATGGTGTCATTAAAGAATAATGGTGTCAATATTTATTTGTGGGATAGAGCAGATATTGTTTTCTAGTTATAATTTTCTGTATTAGTCTTTTTTTGGTTTATAAAAGAAAGGAGTCGGGTTCTGTAAGTGTGGTGTTTTTGAAAATCAAGCTGCTTGGATACCAAAGTAAATAACTGAGGCAGTTGTTTGTCTGAACTTAATACACAGTTATTTGTACTTGGATTAGTGTGTTGTTTGAACAGCCCAAATGTTGTTGCTCTGATTTCTTTAGATTAATAGACTTTTGTATTAGAACTTCTCCTTTGAGGCTAAATTTGGCTTAAGACCAAGTTGTTTAATATTTAAGGATGTTTTTTCCTTTGCCCTGTGTTGCTGGAGTTGTCTGTTGTAAAAGTGTAGTTTCACAGTTCAAATCAGCAGCAATTTCTGTTGTTTTCCTTGATTGCTTCTTCTGACATATTTGATGATTGTTTTGCCATGTTTTTCCTGAAACTTACTCCATTCAAAAGACATTCCTAGCAGAACTGTGAATGAACTGTTCTTCAACGTAAGTGTCTTGCTGGACCACAAAGATTAATTTACACGAGAGTGTAGGGTCTATCAGACTTGAAATTTGATGTGCAGAATGGCTGGGAAGCAGGGAATAGCTAAAAGGAAAGGGCATATATCATCCATCTTAATAGTACATGTAAAGGAAATGTTTTATAGTTATTAATGACACTTCTGAAGTTGTACAGATTTGAAACAAAGCCCTGTTTGGCCGTTTTCAAAACTATCAGTTTCATGTAGTGACAAAGGGGGGGAAACTCTTAAGTAAATACTGTGGTTGAGACATCACTGAAAATCTTTTAAGATTTTTTTCTAAGTACTTGTTTGATACTTCTGATGGACAGTTTGATGCAAAGTCAACATCAAATCGGAATTGGAATGTAAAAGCAGCTGGAAGTACAGTGCTGTCTGATTGCCTGCCTCAAATCAGCTGTACCTGAGCTTTAGTGCTGGTCACTGTTGCTTTCCATGGAAGCTTTCATGCCTGTGCAAGTATGGTTCCCCCCACCCCCGCTTTACTCTTACCTAAATCTAATTTAGTATATTTTAGTGTGGAAAGATGAGTGTATTGGTTTTGTGGTAGATAATGCTGTGTGTGTAGAGATGAAACCCTACCCTGACAGCAGGCACCTGACCTGGTTTTATGGATAGAACTGATGGCTGTCATCTGGGATGTCAGCAAAAACCAGGCAATCCTTTCAGTTGTGGAGGTGATGAGCTGGTGTGTGACCCTGGGAGAGGTTTGTAGGTCAGGCCATGCATTTGCACAAATGTTGAATTTCAGACAGAGAAAATCTACAGAAACACAGAATCTACAGAACACTGTTCTGCCAGCCAGTTCTGTGGGGCTGTTGATAGCTCAGTTTAGAGAAATGCCGTTGTCTCATCGTGGGCATCCAGCTGAGACAGCTTCCTGCCACCTTGAAACCTTGACAGGGAGGGTGTTTCAAAAAAAACCATGAGCAGGGAATTGGGCTGCTTCTTCTCTCTGGAGAGGAGGAGGCTCCAGGGAGAGCTCAGAACCCCTTCTGGTGCCTAAAGGAGCTCCAGGAGAGCTGGAGAGGGACTTGAGGCAAGGGATGGAGGGACAGGACATAGGGAATGGCTTCCCACTGCCAGAGGGCAGGGATGGATGGGATATTGGGAAGGAATTGTTCCCTGTGAGGGTGGGCAGGCCCTGGCACAGGGTGCCCAGAGCAGCTGTGGCTGCCCCTGGATCCCTGGAAGTGCCCAAGGCCCGGATGGATGGGGCTTGGAGCAGCCTGGGACAGTGGAAGGCGTCCCTGCCCACAGCAGGAAGAGTGGAATGAGGTGGTCACTGAGGTACAGTACCTTCCAACCAAGCCACTCTGGGATTCTGAGATGCTGCAGTTCTGGGTGTTGAGGGGGTGCAGTCTGTGTGTGGGAAATGGAGGCACAGAAAAACAGAAGTCATGCACTTGTTCATTATTATTTTGTTTAAAGGAGTCTCAGTTATAGAGTCATAGAATGGGTTGGGTGGATGGAATGGAATGGACTGGGAGGGGACTTTGAAAATCCTGTAGTTCCACCATGGGCAGAGACAGTCACCCCAGAGAACTTCCTTGTGGAGGTGCTCTGTGCCTGCTGCAGCCTTTTCTGTGCTTATGGCCTTGATGTGCCTCTGAACTGTTTGTCACACACTGAGACTTTTAAATAGATATTGCAGAGAGAAACAGGTGCCTGAGATTTCAGTGCAGCTCTCAAGTGCTCCTTGGAAGTCTCTGTTGCTGGGCCTGCAGAGATGGGTAGCTTGGGGCAAATGCTTGACTCCGTGTTCTGCTGCAACTTCTTTGTCACATTGAGAGCAGTGACATGAGAAAGCCCCTCCTGAGAAATCCTTTCATGTGGGTGTGTACTTACACACTCAGCTGTGGCAGGATCATTGCACCAAATTTCTGGAAGTTATTTGGGGGAGTAACAGGAATCTGCTTGATACTGAATATATGCAAGGACTGGAACAGAAAGAAAATGCACTCTGTCCTTTTACATTTATTGTGATTACATTCAAATCATTACTTCTGGGAAATTATCCTGGATCAATTTTTCATACAAGGCTTTAATTCTGAGCTTCTTTCCCAAAGACTTGCTCCAAGCCACAAAAAAAAACCCCAAACCCAAAACAAACAAAAAACCTCAACAAACAAACAAAAAGGCAGTTTTTCAGAAACTATTGGGGCAGAAAAGCAGGTACTTGAAAAATGAATTTTGAGTTGTTGGTAGAATTAATAAACACAGAATAGCATTTGTTGCTGCATAAATGTTTTTCCCTACTTTGTAATAAGACTTCAGTAAAGAATGGCACTTCCAAATTTGTCTATCACCCTTTGAACTGTGTTTCTTGCCAAAGACCATCTCCACATTTACAAAAGAAAAAAAGGCTTAAGTGGTCTTTTAGTACCAATTGTTCATATGGGTGATTTCTGGATCTTTTTTGGAAGATCCATTTTGGATTTCCTGCAGTGCCTCCAGGTCTGACAGGGTCACTGGTACCTTCTGGGGAGATACTCAAAGGCTGGTGGTACCAAGGCAGGTGTGACCCAGGGGTCACAGTGGTCCCCCAGGGATAATGGAGGCTTCTCCAGGCAGTGACTGAGAGCAGGGCCCTGGGAGTAGTCTGAGTTTCTCTGGAAGAATGTTCCTCTCAGGCAGATTTGCTTTGGGATTGTATTTCGGGTGAGTGTCATCACTGCTCATCACTTGTGAAAATCAGGCTGTTTATTCCCTGCTTTCCTGACATCTGGTACAGGCAGATTCCTGTCTGAAGCACTGTCCCTGAAGGAAGATGTGGGAAAAATCCCTATTTTATGGGAAATCACCTTCAGTATAGCAAGGCAAGATCTTAGTGTTGTTTATTGAAGGAAAATATTTTGCTGTGTTTGTTTAATAAAGCAATATTGAAATAACACTAATCTCTCTCTTTCCCCAGCTGAAGGGATCAGAGCTGGAAATCACACTGGTCAGAGGAGGGGTGTGTCAATCTGTTGGCCCAGCCTGTGCCTATGTCAACCTCAAAGTTTGTGTCAATGGGACAGAGCAAGGTAGGAATGAACATCCTCAGCTTGATTTGTCACCAGATTAGTGTGAGGGAGAGTTTGGAAAAGGTGTGGTGAATGCTGGAGCCTGAATTCATTTGAAAGATGGTGCAGCCTCCCCTCCAATAGGAGCTTTAAATAATTCTTGAAAATAAGTTTATTCAAAGCAAAACCACTCCTGTCTGTGATTTCTCCTGAGGGAAACTCTCAGAGCACAAGAGTTGTTACTCTTGCTCCAGGGAGAGTTTGTGTGTGAGTGTCTTTGTGCAGGGTGCACTCTCTGGATTTGTGGCTGTGCTTGAGAATTTGTAATTCTTGCTGAGAACACCACCACTCTGCAAGAGGTGAGGCCTGGATGTAGAGGAGATGGTTTGAAAAGCTCAGATATGAAGTACAGAGACAAAAAGAATACTTAAAACTAGAGAATAGCCTGACTGTGTCTTGGGCAATGGACATGGGTGCAGTGATGTTGTTACAAGGGTGAGTTTTATATTAAAAAGAGAGAAAACTAAATGCACTTGGGGAGGTTTTTTCTTGCATGTACTGACAGTTTATGTATGGAAAGAAGTGTGCCTTGTTGGATGTGGTCACAGAGGTGCTCCCTGAGTGAGAATGAATCCAGCTGGAAAAGCTGGTGACCATCTCAGAGGGCACAGTCCGTCAGCTTTTAACCAATGTAATGCTGGCTTGTACTTTAGTAAGATATAAATGGGACTGCCTTGTTAATAAAAACTAATATAACTTCTCCACGACAAATCTGAAGTACACATCAGTCCATTTCTCTGTTTTCTTTCCCCTTTCCCAGTAAAAAAAAATTAGGAAGATGCAGTGTTGCCAGTTTTAATTGGCCTAGAAACTCATTGGAAGTAATTAGCATCATTAGAAAATCATTAGAACTTGGATATTGCTTCCAAACTGAATTTTTATTTCTTAATTTTGGTTTTAGATGGTGTGTTGCTGCTGGAAAATCCAAAAGGAGATAATACCTTGAATTTCACTGGACTGATAGATGCTGTCTCCTGCATTTTTGGTCTCAAAAATTCCAAACTGACAGTTTTTAATGGAAACACAGGTAAATGGAGTATGACAAGGAAAATTGAAAGTCTTTCTAGCAGCAGCTAGGAGTCATTTACTGTATAATTATTTACTGTGTAATTTATATCTGTCTAGCTGGCTATATCAAATTGACAAGAAAATGGGTAAGGAAATATTCCATTTTATAGTCCTTAGCTTATGAGACTGTGTTTATAGTCACATCAACATGTTTCCAAAAGCTGCTGCTAATGGTGCTCATCTGTTATCTTGCTTCCATTGCAGTTCTCATCAGGACAAAATGTGATTTATTTCACTGTTTCCACTGGGCCCAGGCTGTGCTGGATCTCGATGGCCAGCTGCCATCATCCTTTCCATGCTTTCTTTTCCCTAATGCCTCAGTAGGCAGGGTGAGAACTGAAGCTGAATGCAAACTGTGATCTGTAGAAGAAAAATGTTGCCTTTCCACCCTGGAGAACCTTGAGGAGTTCTGCATTTCTTCTTTTTTTAGAAAAACCTATGGAATATTTTTGCAGCTTGAACTTCATTAAGGCACAAGAATGTAAAAATAAAAAACAAACCCAAACACTACAAAAATGGGAATTGGATGGCTACAAAACCTTTTATTGGTGTTTTTTTCATGAAAATACTACTGAAGCACATCTGAGAGGGAGGTACCTGAATATTGGCTGTTTTGGGGTGCCTCCAGGGCTGCTGAGAATCACCAGTTTGTGTCCAACAGTGGCATCCATAAAGAAATAGTCTGTGTGTCACTGTTGCCATCTCAGTCCTTATATTCCTTACTTATCCTGTCCTGAGAATATTTCTAGGATGATTTTGGGGGTTTCCCATCTGGTGTCATCCATTAGCTCACTGTGATAAATCTTTCAGGTCGTGCTCAGCTGAACAGTCCCATCATACAAAAGGATTAATCTTTGCTTTCAGTCAAAGGGGATTTAGAGGAAATCCTTCAGTATCTTCCTCAAGTTCCAGTTGTGTTTTGAAGGAGGAAATGGTTTTCCTTGAAATTGTTTTCCAAGTAGGAGGGATAACAGTGTGGTCTGTGCCTGCAGAGGGGGGTCTGTACTTCTCTTATTCATTGTCACCACAGATGGTAAGAGATGACCTGCAAAGGCCCAGAGGAGTTGGGAAACTCCCATCTCATTAGATTTATGAGTAGTTCTACTCCATATTTGGGGGGGGGGGTTGCCATTTATAGGATAAAAAGATGCACAAATCCATTAATGCTGAAGTCCTAAAGGAAATGGTGGAGAAAGTTGAAGCCTTCCCTCTTCCTCTGCTCTAGCAATAAAGGCTCTATTCCTTTCCTTTCCATGTCACTTGTGCTCCTTAGAAATCGTTTTGGGATTTCCATCGTGGCATCCTGAATTTCACCTTTCAGTATGTGTCAGTGGTCTGGGCAGAGCAGGGTATTTTCCTTGCCCACTTATTAACCACATGGAAATTCCCTTGGAAAGATCAGATTATCAAATTGCCTTTTGTTGCAGTTTGTCACATCTCAAACAAGTATTGGTCAGCAGATGTGGCTCTCTGGGGAGTCACAGTTCAAGGCATGTGCCAGGAAAAGTCCTGAGAAGGTGTCAGAGAATAGAACCAGAATTGCAGTGTTTGCTTTGGATACAATCCATCTGCTTTATCTGCCCAACCTTGGTGTGGTAACCTCAGGTGAGGTCTCATGGTGATTCCAGGGCCTCTGGAGGTGAGCAGGGGTTGGAATCAGTCACTGTGTCTGAGAGGAATTGCAGAGAGAGGTTGTGCACTCCAGACAAGTCATTTCTGAATAGTTCCCACATGTCTTAATGAAATTGGGACCCAGTAAAACTATATTTCTGTCTCCTCATTCCCTTCCTGTGTTTTCTAGGGCTGTCCACTTTACTTGCAGTAATTTATTATCTTCTTCTCCTCTAATTGTAATGAGGGTTTCCTTAGGGTTGTGCTGTGGCACAGGATCAGGCAGTTCTTGTATTAAGGGAGGCTCAGACAGGTCCTGTCCCTGCTTTTCAGTGCAGCGTTGGAATAATGGGCTAAACATTTCCTCCCCAAAAGCATGTTAAGGTATTTTGAGGAACTGCACAATCCCCAAACAAGGCTCTGGGACTTGACCTTCAGAAACTGAAAATAGAATTTGTCTCTTTCTACATTAAAAAAAAAAAATCAAAGGAAAGAAGCTTGCGTCAAGTCAGATGTAAAAAAAGCTGTCTGTGACTTTTTTCCCTCAAGATTGCTGAAAACTCTCTAAACTCCTTGTTGGGGATGCTTGTAGACTTGCACTTAGCTTTCATGGAAGTAGCCCATATTGAAAAGGGTTTATTTAAAACATTTTCAATGCATTTATGGGAAGAAATGCATCTGTAGATCATGTAGGGATTTAAAAAAAAAGGGGGGGGAGGGGAAAAATCCCCCTACAAACTTTTTGATCCATGTCTTATTTCATCTTCATAATTTTCAGATGGCTGGTTTTTTTAATCTTCAATTTTTAAAAGGCTATAAGATACCTTAGAGGAGAGCATTACCACTTAAACCCGAGCTGCAGGGAGAACTGACTTTTAAAGTGATTTTGATGTAATACCTGCCTGCCTTCAAGTCTGTTGATATATGTGAAAAAATGATCCATTTTTTCTTGCTCTTAGGAGAGGGTTCTGTGAACAGGCTTTTCTGACAGCACTGTGCCTGACCTCTTCCCTGGGAAAATGTCAGTGCTCCTGGAATGCCAGATGCTAATTTGTTAATTGGGCAAGCCCCCCTTACTGCAGCTCCTGCCTCCTTGCCCTGCATGGATCCACGGGGATGCTGCCAGCTGGGGAATGGCAAACTGGGAGTTACTGGGGACAAGTGTTCCCAGATCTGTCACCCCCTGCTCCCCTGTGCTCTCTGTTCCTGTGGCCTGAAATTGTGCTGGTTTAGCAAAAACCTCCCCCTGGCTCCTTTCCATTGGATGAAATCTTGATAATTCCTCTCCACTTGATAATTCGGTTGTTTTCTTGCTTTTCTGAAAATAAAACCAAAAGCAAATCCCCTTCCTGTGCTTGAGCACGTGCCTGGCACCTCAGGCCAGAGCAGTGTTTGGCTTTTGGTTTCTTTTTTCTTTAAACCGTTATAAATTTATATACAAATATATAAAAATTGATATTCAGAATACACATTTTAGAATCTTAGGTGCAGCTTGAGGTCTTTGTACTTCCTTGGGCAATATTGTAAATGCCCCCCAGTGCATCCCACCCTGTTCTGTGGAACTTTGGAGAACTTTGAGAGTTTGTAGCTTGTGATTGCTGTTCACCTTTTTGTAGGATTAGGTTTTTTGAGGGTTTGGGGCTTTTTGGGGGGGCTGGGTGGTTGGTTTTTTTATTATTTATAAGTTTATAAACCTACAAAACGTATAAATTTATAAATTAGTCCATGAGATTCTTTCAGGTGGACTGATAAAAAATGAGCTTTGTACAGCTTGGGCTCCGTGATATGAGAGTAGGGCTGCCATGGAATGAACACCTGTTGGCTGGAGCTGACAGGTGTGCCTCTTCCATATGTACAGGAACACACAGTTCTGATGAGAAATTAAATGCATAAATTCTCCATGGATTTGATCTCTGGAGCTCTTTGCAGCAGAGAGTGATGTTATTCCTGTGTATCTTTAATACCATGCCCATCACTGGCTCTCTTTGACCTCAAGGCTCAGGCAAGGCTGCAGAATTCGTTTGTGTCACAGAAACCTCATGAGCTTCTCCTCCCAGCACTTCAGGGATTGCTTCTGATGTCCTTGGAGACAGGGCTCCTGCTTTGGGTCTGGTCTTTCCCCCATTCTCTCCATCTGCCTGGCTGGAGCTGTGCTGGATCTTGAGCTGTGGTGGCATTACACACAGATACTCGTGGAGGGGGCTTTATTCATGAGCCATGACTTGAATTTTTTTGGTTTGTTTTTTTTCTGGAATTTAATGTATTGAATATTAATAAACATCCTGATGTTGCATAGTAACACATTCCCAGTGTTGCTTTGGCCAGGGGAGTCTGGGTGCAAGCAAAGATCACAGCTCTTCATTTAATGAGATAGGATTGCTTGGCTTGGGTGAATAATTTCTTGCTTGTTTGAAATTAGCTAACTGGTTTTATTGCATAAGTCACTATGTGTGTAAGAAATGTTATATAGGAGCTAATTTCCACCGCAAATGAAGCACCCTCTTTGTGTTATCATGAAAACCAAATATTTCTGCACAAATTCCAACAGAGAAGCTCACTGTTGAGGATGGGATTGTGAAAGAGGAGACACTGCTGCAGTGGGGTCAGGAGTGAGAGCCTCCTTGTCAGCTCCTGGGGTGGCCTGATTGGTGTCACTTTGTGTTGCAGAGCTGATCAACCAGACAGACCTGCTGGGCCTCAGTGGGAAAACTCTGCATGTGACAGCAGGGTCAGCCCCTGCCCTGCCCAGCTCCCCCAGTACCCTGCTCTGCCAGTACATCAACTTGCAGCTGATCAATGCAAAGCCACAAGGTACGTGGGCTGCTGGGCTGCTTCTTCCCAGCCTGGGCTTGCTGTCATGCAAGCTTTGGCCTTTCACTTGCTGGTGCACAGATGAAGGTTTTCATTGGTATATGGTGACTTTTTAAATTTTTTTTCCTAGTGTGTACTTTCTGATAAAAACAATGTTTATACTTAGCTTTTCTCCCTCTTCTCCTAAGAGGAAAAGGAGAGGCAGTTTGAGATAAGGGGCAGTAGGTAAACATGAGCCCCTGGGCATTGTTTTCCTGTTTCTGACCATCAGCTCACCTGTGCAGCTTGTGGTAAAAGGCTGAGTCTGAACCAAACCAGTTTGAATGAAGAGTCAGCTCTTTACCAGGACATTGGAAACAGCCTGTGAAACATTTCTTAGTGCTATTTAAAAGCCAAATAAATTGTATTATTCACCTGCTCTGGGGTATAGAGATGTGTGTGTGTAATTCTGTTTCCCAGCTGCTAATCTGGCACTCTGAAAGCTCACGTGGGAGCAGCTCAGTTGTTTCAGTAACTTGCTCTTACCCTGTGCCCTGGTATGAACCCTTTCTGACACTACTGAGAGCTTGCAGGAGCCAAAAATGTGGTTTTTATGGGGGATTTGATCATTAGTAGGTGCTTGGTGAGTTTCTGCATGAAGTGGTTTCTATGTCCTGTTGAAACATTTCATGTTTCCCAGACTCTGTTATCCCATGTAAAGAAGTTTCTTTTGTTGGTCAAGCTGTCAGTCATCACTTATGTTTCTGGCTCTATAATTCATGAACTTACTGAATATCTGTAGGTTGGTATTGCTAATTTTTCTCTCAGTACCATGAAGAAATAGAGATTAAATGAAAGAAGAAATCCTAAATTTGAATTTACCTGGATAAATTATTTCATTTCTTCCCAATAGTGACTCAGCTGTTTTATCTTGTCCAGAATGCCAGAAAGGAACAGTGGGAACTCTCCTGATGGAAAACCCTGTTGGTCAGAATGGATTAACCTACAAAGGTCTTCTGCATGAGACAGCAAAAGTTTTTGGGCTCAGAAGCAGGAGGCTAAAGTTGTTCCTGGATGAAGCACTAACTCATGGTAAGCACAAACCTTTGATTTGCTTGTCTGAGGCTCCTTGGAAGTTGCTGGGGAGCAGCTCATGTAACCTGAGATCCAGTTTAATTACTAAATCCACACAGTTCACACACGGGTTTAATTTTGCCCAGTAATTCAATATTAGCATAATAAAATCCTTTACGCAAACATACAGATTTAGAAGTTCTAAGCTGTAATGCATTCTCTTCATGAAAGGCAAGTTGTGTAAAAGCTTTTTCCTTCTACAGTAAAGGTCAGTCAGCAGTGGGAATGGCAGTGCCCTGCTGACTGACTGAACAGTGAATCCCCTCCTGGAAGTGAGTCTGCAGTAGGAATATTTTAAGAATCTGTTTAAACTTGTGACATTCATGTTGTTGCATTGTCTTGGAGAATTGGAGTGGGTGGAAAAGAGTGTTGGATCTCTGTTAGAGCAGTGTGGGTAGGTCAGACTCAGTAGGGCACAGCCATTTGGGATACCTGGGAAGCAGGAAGCTTCAGCACATTGCTCACAGGTCTGAAATGCTAAAGCACTCCCCAAAACCACTGACAGATGGGAAACAAAAACCTCTGATTCACGAGGAAAGTGTGACTGAAGGTGGTGTTGAAAAATTGGACCAGAGTGATTTGAGACTTCATTTGACAGAGAGTGGATTGGAAGCTACATGGTAAAAACCTGAACAACTCCAGACAGAGATTCCTGCATTCAGGAGAATTCAGCTCTCTGAATGAAGTGATGCCAAGGGTTCTGGCTGCAGTGTGTCACAGTGATGTGGTTTATGAGTTTTATGAGCTGTTTGGGAGAGATCCATGACATTTATTGGCTTATCACAGGTTCCCTGTCCAGAAGTTGGACATCCTGCTCAAACTGCCCCTCTCAGGGTGGGCTGAGCTTCCTCAGGAGGTGCTGTCAGTGGAGAGGGCAGGATGGGGCAGCTCTAGTGCAGCTGCTGAGAACTGGGGTCACTCAGCTCTCCAGAGGATTTAGGTGAGACATGTTGGAATCTGAGCAAGGAGGGGTTTTTGTTGTGGAATTTTGGCTCTTTGGGGTTTTTTTAAGTTTACTTCATATGACCTGCAGTGTGTTTATTCACAAGCCATTTTTGTAACTCAAATGGATCTCAGATGCTGATGAAACGTTCCGAGGATAGTTTGAGTGAATGCCAGAAATAATGTGGTGAGTGTGTTATTAGAGAACTGGAGCCTGGAGTGTTTCAGCACAAGGGGTAAAACCCAAGAAGATGAACCACACTTGGTTTGCATAAACTAAAAGGTATTTTTGTGTGCAGCCTTGCCTACCTGGGGATTCAGGCACTCAGGAACAAGGGATGTTAGGCACAGTTCCTCTTTGGTCCCTGTCACTGGTACTGCACCAGATGATTCTGTTCAGACACTGAAATAACCACTGCAGGAAACTGCAGAGCTTTGAAAGAGGCAAGGAGCTGACAGGACAGGAAAATGTACAGGCAAAACAGCCTTTAAGGCTCAGTTGAAGTGAGCCTAAAATGTCTTCACCTGAAAGGGAAATGGATTAAATCACTGTAACATTTGTAGTATGGATTCTCTAGAACTGTTGAAACTTTAATTAAAGTGTATGAAGTGACAGTTCACAGCAATGTGAAAGATCAGATTTGATAACTCCTTCAAGGCCAAAACAACTGATTTGGTCTCTTTTAAACTCAGAACACAGAGAGATTGGTCCCAGAGGTTTATTTCTGCAGCTACTGCCTTGTTAGTCACACTTCTGCTATCTCAGATTTAATTCTCAGCATTCACCTCCTTCAATAACGTTTTTTAAGTTTAAACACTGGCATAGCTGTATTTTATCTTCACATCTCTTTTTTGTATGATAAATAAGTGCTGCATATAAAACACTTTGATGCTTCTAGAAAATATTAGGTCAATTAATGTTTATCTATATTGTTGCAGCTTTGTAATCCCCTATTCATCTTCTGATCAATCTGTTCAAGGTCTTACCTTCAGAACAACAAAGTTCAGTCTCTTGAGTAGGTTTTTTGTGGTTTGTTCTAAAAAATGTATTTGCTGTTAACTGTTTGAAACGTTTGATGAAAATAACCCATGAATTGGAAGGTTGGTGCCTGTTCTATAAAAAGGAAAAACAATCACTTGGTGGAAAATGAGTTATTGGTTTTGAAAAGGTTATTTTTATAAATGTTGTCCATCCAGGCAGTTGGGCATCTGCTACCTATTGCACAGAGACTCACCAGCTTTTCAGAAACAAATATGGTTTTGACTCCCTCTTTGTAATGTTGGAAAACATTCCAAAAATAAGTGTCCAGGTGGTGAGTGTTCCTTATTCCTGAGCTGGAGAGAAGCAGGTTCCATGTACCTGATGGATCCACACTGGGGGTGATGGGGACACATCATGTGCTCCCTGCAAAGCCCTTCCATGGAGCAAATGGCACAGAAGGAAGGGTGTCCCTACAGTCTGTTGATAAATCAAATTTCCAGTTTTTAAAACTAATTGTTGTTATAAATACTGTTGGAAATAGGTTCATGTAAGTTCCTCATTTTTCAGGATCTTAAAAATAAATATTTAATAAGAGACTTGGAGACCCAAGTTCACAGTTTGTTTGCCTGCTTCTGCAGACCAGACTTTTTTACATCCTGGTGCAACATGTTCCCTGGAAGGAAGGTTAGTGAGGGAATAAAGCCCTAATTGCTGAGTTGGATTATAGCTCCACTCTTCCAACTCTGTGGATGGATATTCAGCTGCTTAAAGAGGAGTATTACAATAGAAGAGAACTCCTGAAAAATACTGTGATCCATGAGGAGTGCTCAGTTCTCTAATTAACAGATGGCTTTAAAAATCAGTGCAGATTCTGTGTGCTTAGTCCAGAAATGAAATATTTTCAAAGCAAGATGGGGCAAGACACTGCAAAAGGGTTCCAGTTTGGGTGTTACTAATGTGTCCTTTGTGTTAACACTGGTGCCAGACCTTTATATTATCTTGTATTTGCTTGGGTTGTCTGCAGGGGTTCCGGGGTGCAGTGACACCCTGACCCCAATCCTTGTTAATCTGGGTTTCACCACTGTTCCTGTGTTACACCTGACAAGTTTCTTATCCACTCTGAACTGTCTTAGTCAAGAGGCCTCGGGGCTGTTTGTTACTGAGGTGACTTTTGTTCCAAGGCTGTACCTTGCAGTATTCCAAACACTCTGCTCTCACTGGGGCAGTTTGCTACAGCTGATGTGTGCTGGAAGCAAAGTCAGCAAGCACCAGGCTTCTTGGGAAAAATTCCACATTTCACAATGTAATAGTGAAAGATTTCCAGCTCCTGCAAGCTTTGCAGGTGGCTTTCCCTAGACACAAGTGGGATTACTCTGTGTTTGTGTTTCTTGAGTAATTACAACTCCTGAGTCAGCCTGTTGGAAGTGTCCTCTGTCCTTCAGAGGTTTGTTGGGACTTTTTCCTGTTCCTGTTCCAAATTCTGTGCATGTAGCTATGGGAAGACTTAGGGGATTATCCTATATGGTAAGAAATTCTTCAGGCATACTCAGCAAGATTCCATCAGTAGTTTTTCAGCAGGTTCTGGTACAATCCTTGCTTTACATATCAACTGTTTATGAGGGACTGTGACTTTCAGTGCGTTGTATTATACTGTTCATATTGATTTCATTTCATGGTCTTAGAGTTTTCTGAACTAGGTGCTGCTCTGTTAGGATGTGATGGTGAGAGCTGTGGGCTGATGTAGACGTTGAAAAAGTTCTACTTTGGAACATAAAACAGGCTCTCCTGCTCTTGCAGGGACACTCCTGGCTCATAGTGACCCTCCTTTCATGCCCTGGGCTTTAACAGGAGGGAATTTTGAGCTGAGCAGTTTCTGTCTCAGTCCCACTGTGGTGGAACCAGCAAAAATGTCTGAATAAAGCAAATTTAAAAAAAAGTTCATAGTTCTCCCGGTAAGCAAGAGCACTAACTCTGTTTTTTCTCTTCTTTCCTTCACTCAGAGATCACAAAGGACGTTTCTATGAAGAACCTGAACATGAAGACCCTCTATGTTCATGTCATACCCACCACAGCTGAATGTTGAGAATTCCAGATTTATGACCGTGTAGACTTTTTTCCACAAGAAATGAAGTCAAAGGAAAATATTACGCTTTTAGATGAACATCCAAGTTGTGTATGGTACTTTTAACATCTCTAGTGGCACACAGGATGTTTTCTACCAGTGCATGTCTAATATGCTGCTCTTTGGTTTCAAATACAATGTATTTTCATTATGTTATCTTAATATGCTGTAAAAGCTGTTCAGAAACCTTAGATATCTATGCAGTAATTTGCCTGAGAGAAATGGGACTTGTACCTCAATGATGCTTGTCTGCCTGTCCTTTGTGCAGAGGGCATCTTTTCTAAACTATGGGTTACCTGCAAGGCTCTCTGATCTGTATCTGCCATCCCACAACAGCTTTGTAACTTATTTAAGGGTTATCCGGATTTGTTCATTCGTACTCGCTGGGTTTTCATCAACTGTGTGGCTGTTGATTTCAAATGCTCCCTAATTTCAACACTTGGAACAATAAATTTGCTTCATCTCCAGACTCTTGCTTCCCTGAGTTCAGAATACTTTGCTTCCTTAGGATTTCTGAAGAAGATGCCTCTTAGAGCTCCATATGGATCAGGAGCAGGCAGAGACCCCTGAGATGTGAGGATGCAGAACAGCAGTGGCCTCTTTGGATTGTGGTGCTGACAGCTTTGGGGGGTTGGTTTGTTCAGGAGCTTGGGGGAGAGTTGTTCTGATGTGTAAGCTGTTTCAGACTGAAAATAGTTGGAGTTTTAATTTTTGTAATACCCAATTCAACTTGTCAATGTTTCAGTGTTCACTTGTGGACCTGCCAGCAGGGGAAGTAAGAGCCCAACTTTGGCAGTGTTGGGGGTGGTTTTGCCTGGTTCAGCTGGAGATTTAAGCACTCCTGGGTGTTCTGCACCTCCCTGGGAGTCAGTCAGTGTGAGCCTTGACTGTCCTCCCCCCGTGCTGGGCAGGAGCTGCTGCCTGCACTGCTGAGAACAATGGGACACACACTGCAAACAGGGATCAGTGGGGGAACAGCCTGGCAGAACAGACTCGCTGAGCATATTTTTCCATTGCTCTGTGTTTTTCACCTTTACACTATGAACAGAAACCAAAGCTTGTTCATGATAACTCTGTATTAGTTGGAATAACTATAAATAGCTGTTCTGTGTAACTCCTAGGCAGTAGTGGACTGTACTAACATTGTAGGGACTCCTTTGAAGTGAACCAACTTCCTGGCACTCAGCTTACAGAAAACTATTTTTATCAGTATGAAAAATGGGTGTGCCCCTTGAATCACTGGCCTGTTCAGGTTAATGAATAGTGGACATTCCCCTCTACTTTTACCTGGAAGTCAGCTGGTTTTTATTGACGTAGTGACATGGAAATCCAGCTTGTATTGGTTTGTGGGCTTTCTTTGGCACATTAAAAATGTCCAGGTTTCATCTTCTGTGATAGCAAGATTGCTGTTCCTAAAGTAACTTTGATTTATTATTGATGAAGAGTAAAGATTGCAACCTAACCTCATTCCTAATGACCCAGTCTAAGGTCACAATATTTGCTTGCATTTTCAAAGAGTTATTTGAGATTTAGTATTTTGTCCTGTTTCATCTCACTCTTCCTTTCTTCACTGCACACACTTCACTCTTCCCTTTTCTCCTTTCCTTTCCTTTTTTTTTTTTATGGTGTGTATGTGTGATTTGTTTTGTTTTTGTTTTTTTTTTTTTTTTAACCTGGTTGCTTTTAGTGTCTCAGCTTTCTCTGCACATCAGCATAGTGCTCATGAGTTGTGATGACTGGAACAGAAACCCAGGTGTGCTCCAGGTTGCTCACATCACAAGGATGGAAATGCTCTCTGGTAGGGTCAGTAGAAACTGGCAGAGGGGAAAGTTCCATATACTTAAGAGAGGTGATGGAGGAACAAGACCAGAGTTGATCAGAGTACACTGCTGGAAATGCTTCGGGGTCCATTAACTTTACATCAACATTTACATAAGCAACATGTAATTAAAAAAAAAAAATGTGGCAGAATCATAGTTTAATTTTCCTTTCAGGTGCCACTGTTAGATGGCTCTGATCTCTTCCCTCCTAAGCCATGAATGTTAGGAACAGGCTGTGACCCATTTGGGTGAACTTGTGCTGTCTCCGCCTTCCTTTTCCACATCCATTTTTAGTATTCCGTTTTTATTATTCTGGATAATATCTAATCACTGCAAGAGAGAATTTATCTCTTGGGATCTTGAAGTGGGGAATGTTTCCTAGTAATTTTTTTATTGAGGTTTCTTAATGCACTTCTATAACATTATCTAGGTTGGGCTAATAATAGTCTCTTGGTTTGATGTGATATTCTTCAGGATTTATGTACTTCAATTAGCTTCCCTCTTAAATAGCTTGTTACACAAATGAGGTCCCAGACCACTGCTGCATAGAGAAACCACGACCAGGGCACTCCCAGAGCTGTGTCACAGCTTTTGCTGTATCTGGAGTTTAAATCCTTGAATCCTGATGTTGTTGCCTTTCAGCTGGTGGCAATCCAGCTCTCCTCCTACCTGGAATGTGTGCAGCATCCAGGGCTCTGCTGAGCTAGCTTTGTGCTGCTGGGGAGCAGAAGGTACTGACACAAACCAGATCCATTGTTACATCCAAAAATCACAGTGCTGGAGCTCAGCACAATGGAGCCACCCCCCACCACACGTGCACAGAGTTGTGTCCCTCCCATCAAATCTCTGGGAGTTGGTTTGAGCTTCAAGTGATTTGCTCTGTCCCAATTCCACCAGGTTGGGATTCTGATCCTAATTGGCACCCTTGGTAAGGAGCACTGAGCAAGGCTGAGGACAGGAGGAAATCCCCATGCTGAGCTAAACCAGCAATGTTCTGTGACAGGATAGCAGCAAGATTGCTCCCTGTCAGCCCAGTCCCTGTCACTGCTCAGGTCCCATCACTCTGAGCGTGGGCCAGGCTGGCTCTAGATCAGAGTCACCTCACTGCCTCCCCCAGGGTGAGGTACAACAGTCAGAACTGCATTTCTGTCTTGCCTGGATGCAGGGAAAAGCAGCGACTGTAGGTGTCCTTCTGCGAGTAACTTCCAGAGAGGAGGATGGTTTTAAGGACTGAAAAAATAAACAGGTTTCTCCTCATCCTGCAATGAGTTGAGTGGCAGCTGATCAACCTTTCAGCCCTTTTGCAGCTCAGAATCTTTCTGATTCCTGCCAGCAGCGATGGAGTTCAGTATTGTCATTACTGGTAAAGCACAAAGCAATTATTCAGTCTGTTAAATAATTTCTTGCTCTTTATCTGATTTCTTACAGGCTGGACTCTTGACACTGATTAAGCAGATTGAAAATACACTGTCTGCAGCAGCATTACAAAAGGTGACCTGCAAAATAGCCTCAGATAGTTTCCTTTCACATCTTTCTTCCCCAGCATGAGCAGCACAGCACCATCCACGCACAGGAGCAGCTTTGCACTGGGAACACAACTTTGCTGAGTTAATTTTACTCTTGCTGTGCTGTGAGTGGTGGGGAACTGGGGTTGGAGGGAGGGACTGTCTTCAATTATCTAATGTTTTCCCCAGTTAAAATGTTTATGTAACAAATATAATTATAGCTTTTATGTAATTGGGGGGGGGGAAGGTTCCTATTTCAGTATGTCTGGGTATCTCAGTTAATTTCCAGTCTCTCTCTGTACAAAGTTCTAATTAGGAGGTCACAAAGCTCCTCAGAAGACTTCTAAAGTTCCTTGTATATGGAATTAAAATTTTTCCTAAAGATATTTAATAGTTAAGACTTTCTTGAGAGCTCTGTAAACACTATCCTAATTCTGCAATTTGTTCTAGTTGTCTTTAGTGTTTGAAACAGTGAAAACAGTTGAAATCTTGCAGACAAGCAAAATGTATCCTGGCACTTAATATTTGCTGTGCTTGATCACGTATGACAGCTGGACAGCTGTGCAGAGGGTGCTGCCATGGAATATCATTTGTGGTCTGCCTGAAGGACAAATAGCCCTCAGTTTTCAAGTCAGCAGTTTTGCAAAGGTGAAGACCATCCAAATGTAGACCTAGGATGTGTGTTCTGTGATTCATGTGCTGGCAACCCCCAAAATCATGGGATCATTCATTGCTTATGGATGTCATGAGCCAGGCAGTGCAAGTGGGAGGAGATGAGGCAACGTGGAAAAACTGACATCTTAGACTGCAGATCTTGCTGATGATACAGTCTAAACAAGGATGAAGGCTCCTGAATATTCCTGAAGACAGTGTTTGTAAGATGAAAAAGAAAAGCTGCTCACTGTCAGCTGAATGAGCCAAAACCCAGGCTCAGCCTCTTGGAAACCAAGAGCTTTGCAGCAAAGGGAGTTGCCACGGATTAGTAATTAAACAAGGACTAATAATTCCATATTCTTGCCAAAGAACACAAGTACCAAAAAAAGCAAGTGCTGTGCTGCATAAACAGGATTGTCTGGAAGATGATGAAGTAATCTTTCCACTCAATTACTGATAAGGCTCCTCCTGCGGCCCTGTGTCCAATTTCAGGAACCCTGTGATGAAAAGATGTTGACAATTTGGAGGGAGGCCTGTGAGGAGAATCAGGAATAAGGTCTGGCAAAGATGTTTTGTGGGGAAAGACTGAAAGAGTTGGCATGTTTAGTCTACAGCAGGGAAGACTTAAGGTGAGATGTGAAGTCTTCCAATAAATAAATGCTAATTGCAAAGAGAAGAGTAATGAACAAGTTTTCAAGAGGCTTGCAGAGAAATGGGATGGGAATTTAGGCCACACATGAGGGGAAGCTCCCTAAGAATTTATCTGTCCCTAGGATGGGTGGCAGGTGACAGGATTTTTTCTGACTCACTTTTAAAATTTATTTTGTCATTTTAGGAAACGATGGATTTGCAAAAAAAGATTCTTGACAAATTTCAGCCTGTCATTAGCTCACCCATAAAAATTACTGGATACAGGGAAAGAAACTGGTTGTTAGTTCTAAAATGTGCTTTTGTTTGGATATCTACAATAATGTGTTGATCACACTGATGTCTGAACACCTCTGTGGCACCCTGTGGCATCATCATCAGCTACTGGATTTACAAGCCAGATACACAAATGGGTTTTGCTGGCAATATTTGGGTACCTTCAAGAGTCTGTCATTCACTTGGTGTTAAACACCCTCTAACTTAGACCAGCTCTGCAAGAGGAATCAAAGTGACAGAGATAAGGACACAGAAAGGGGATTAAATCCCCAGAACAACAAAGGTTGTATTTGTTTCTCTGTGTGATGACTACTTGCCCCAAAGGGCAGTGGAGGGGACAAACCCAAACTGGAACATTTACCTTATACTGCAAATCCCTGGATGATACTATTAGTTTGTGGACTTGGCAGGAGCTTACTCCTGATCTTAATTCTGCAAATTAATTAGAAAAGTGTCTCAGGTTCCCCCTTTTTTAATGGTCTTCGTAAAAAATGCCTTTCTCAGCTGCTTTGCCCTCCTCTCAGGGACATAAACTCACAGTTCAATACTAACAGAGGAGATGAGCTGGTAAACAGCCACAGGTGTTTCTATTTCCTCCACCTAAAATTAAATTAAGGAGAAATTGAGTATCTCTTTGAGGAAAAAAGTCCCAAAGCAGGCATGTAATTGTGTCTGACACAAGCAATGGTGTGGGGGTGTAAGCTCTGGTGCCATGGTACCAGCACATCTGTATTGACTTGTTCCAGGTGTATTGATGGGCAGCACTTGGATTCTTTTCTAACCTCTGCTTGCTGCTCAACTGACTGAATTTTAGAACACAGAGTTCTGAATCTCAGTTTTACAGAAGACCTTGAACCTCTTCCCCTTCATGGCTGAGCCACTGCCCTGCAAACTGTGCTTTTGCTTTGGTGCCTTTTTGGGGCTACCTGAAAACAGAGGCCAGACAAAATTAAGGGAATAAAAAGCTGTTCTGTTTATTGAAGGGCCTTCAGGTACATTTTGGGCAGACAAAGCCCCCCAGGGGCTGCACCCAAAAATGGACAACAGGTCAGGGGTTTCACACTTTGATCAGTTTGGTCCATTTGCATGTTGGAGCTTCATCTCCCAGATACAGCTTCAGGGGATGAAGTCATTCATCCCAAGTTTGCTGCCCCCAACTCACTTTTGTTTCTATCTCTGGGGGCCTGAGGCAGTGAGGTGTCCTTGATTGCCAGGCTGGAGAGGAATTGTGTCTGACCAAAATGTGAGGACAGTGGCTAACACTGTATGGAGTTTAGAGTTATATACTAAAGAACTGCAGGATTACAAATACATGAAAAATATAAAAGCTAAAATCCTAGGGCATCAGCTTTTAGCACTTCTGTCTATTAGCCAAAAAACACTGACTTATTTTAGGCTATACATATTCCAAAGAGATGCCTTCATTCCCCCAAGGAAAACAGCAAAGAAGCAGTAACATCCATCATTTTAAAAATGGAAAAACCTACAAAAAGATCCTGCAAATAGAGACTTAATGGTCTGTGTCCAAATCCTATTTTGCTCTTGGTACCATCAAGTACAAGACACAAACGGCTCACTGGGAAGAACAAGAGCAGTCTCAGCCACATGGAGCTGCACAAAATTGTCAAATATTTACTTTGACTTGGATTATTGTGTGAAACTCTGTTTTCAGCAGCTCTCTTGGTGGATGCACAGGCCTGTATTGGGTAGATTTGATAGATGTGCTAACCTGAGGTTGCACAGCAGAGCCCTGAGGATTCCAAAGCATTGCCTCCCTGTTTCTCTGGGCTGGTTGGCTGCTGGTGGGAATGTTGTTCTTTCAGCTGGTTCTGGCACAGTGGATTTTCATTCTGGCCTTTCCACTCCAGTTTCTTGTGTGTGGACTCCAGGGACTCTCACTCAAAGCCACATTTGCCAAGCAGGACTTGTCTGTGCTGACACAGAGACGTACAAACATCATCACTGCTGCAAGAGGGTCCAGCCTTAACACCTTTTTTTCCCCTCCCCACCGTCAGTGACACACTTGGAACTTCTTAAGGCTGGTACTTATTTTACTTTGCTATTTTCCAGAAAGGCATTCTGCAGCTGACAGTTCAATAATGTGTATTTATATTTTTAAACATTGAAGTGTCTCCTCAAGGACCAGGGTCTTGGTCTGTCCCAAGGTAATTTCCACTTTCAGATTTCTTTTGTGATTTGCAGAGAAGTTGATAAACTCGTTAATTCCATCACGCATAAACAGTGAAGTAATTGAGGGGAAAAATCCAAACCCAGGATTTCTTTTAAGGCAAAGAAATACGCTGATTATTTTGTAGTTTTGCATTTTTAGAAGTGAACACAGGAGCTTGAAGCCTGTGAGACTTGTCCTGTTTTTCCTTAGCTCAGTAGCAGAGTGCAGGCTCTGGCTGCTGGATCCTCCCAGAGCTGCCATCCAGAGCCTGTATCCAAATTAATCTTTGTTAGATGATGTTCAAACAGCAGCAGAGAAACTGACCCAAGAGTCAGTGGCAGCAGGTTAATTCTTAAATAATTTCCATCACAATGGGAGAGGGAAGGGGAAAGGAATGAAGTGGTGGCAAAGTGAAAGATTTTCATGCAAGTGTATGTAATAAAGAGAAAGGGAAGATAAGGGCACCAAACACAGAGTACATGAAGTCTTTTTATTGCAAGGTTGTCTCCTTAAGCTGCTGGTTTTTAAGGTATTAAAAATTGCAAGAGGCCAAAGTAATTTATGTGGGGCAATAATATCAAACAGGTTTTACACACCTTTGTAATAACATGCCTAAACTATTGCCAGTTTAAAGCCTTTTCTTGCATGGAATAATCACTTTGAAAAAATGTATTATTCCCCAGCAGTAAAACCATGGAAAAGCTGCAATGTGTTATATTAATTCAGACATGGCAAAAATAGAGAGCATGATACAAAGAGGTGCATTTGGGGGAATAAATTTTTATAACTCTTGTTCATTCCTACATAACTTAACCAGGAGTTTTCCTTTGGAAATCAGGAGCTCTGTAATAATGCAACACAAGACAGTAACATGTACAAACAAAAAGACTGTACAGGTGAGGAGACATTAAATCAATGAAAATGAATAGTTGCAAAAATTAAAAACATTTTAAAATCGGTGATTAAAGGTGAAGGGTTTGAGAGCTGTGGTTACTGGTGCACATGCACTTGTCTGAGTGTCATGTATGGTTTTCTGTTCCATAGTCTGTTTTCCCTAATGTAAGAATGGTATTAAAAATCAATTCCCACAGCTTACCTGTGTTTACCATTTTGGGAGAAACCATCTAACATCCTTCATCCTCTCATTGTTTGCATAAATTTGTAAGGAAAACTTAAACCTGATCTGCTTCTGTCAGCTGAGGGTGAAAAATTGTCTAGGAGTTCTCAGCAGAGCTCAACTACTGAAGTAACTTTTTAATATCGCAAATACAATTTTTTTTCAGGTACTGCTAAAGAAGAATGTGATTTTTTTTCAACTCCTTAAACTATTGCCTCTTTCACAAATGGATAAGCAGAAGCAACTCCTACCATGGTGTTCACTGTGAGCATGGAGGGTTAGTTCATGATATGTCAGATCTTGCACTGTTGCCTTCTCCATTGCAACACAAGAACAGGGAATAGAGCATGGAATAAAACTTTCTGTGGTGCTGCAAGGGTTTTGTGGTTTGCTCTGTCCTTGGTATCTCTATTCACTTACTGTTTGCTGTTAAACAAGTAAGTTTATCAGCACACAGTGGCTGATAAAGCCTAACATTAAAATGAGGTGTAACAAATGATGGAAAGGCAAAGTGAACTGGAGAACCCCCAGGTTTGTGTGCAAACCCTCAACCTGAAAAGGGTCAAAGGGTTGGGGCTTTCCTTCCCCTTCTTCACCTCCTTCCTTCCCTTCCCTCCCATTTGCTCAGCTATAAAGTGCTGCAATATTTCACAGTCGTTATGACAAAAATTGGTACCTGGAAACCTTTGCAGAGTCTTTGTTCCTCCCTGTGCAGAACAGGATTTGTTGAAGGCTGCAGCTTGGCGAGGAGCATCTGAATACACGAGCACCACTTTGCCATGAGGAAGGAGAGTTTACTTGTCTTTGCACACTTTAACGTTGAGTCATTTCCTATAAATACACTGCACATAACGAGGATTTAGGCATGAAACAGTCTGTACTAGTGTTTTAAGAACCAATTTTGTATTTTTCATACACTTGAAATACTTGCCAGGCTAATCTTAGAGTGCCTGTTCAAGCTTAGCAAGGTCAAATAAGTTCTTTGTGCAATCACACACGTAAGTTGTATTTAACTTTTCATTAACTTTTCAGTGTGCTAAAAGAGATGCATAATTCATTTCCCTGCTGTTTTTATGTAACCATATGATAAATGAGAAGGAGAGGGGGAGAAAGATGAGAGACTGGTGAAGCTTTGTCATGTGTGCCTGGCACTGAGAAACAACTAGCCCTGGCAACTGAGATCCCAGCAAGTTACATAATTAAAGGAATATTAATTTATACTAAGTACCTCTACCCCAACACCCCCTTAGAACTGGAATAATTACTGCTTTAGTGGGAACTTTCTGATTAATATATGTCAGTGCAGCCCATTACAAGTAAGTAATATGTGTGTGTGTGTAGTCTGTGAGAAGTTTTAAGGAGTAGATGAAGATTTCCTGTTTGGTTTTGGCTTGTTTGTTTGTTTGTTTTTTCTGGGCTATGCAAGGTGGTTTTTTTCTGGTGTGAGTTTACTCTTGTATAATAAAACAATCTTCCAAAAAATATTGTATCTTCATACCTGGGTTTGCTTTCTTTGATCTTAAATAACTGAATATACCCTTAAGCTTGTCCTCTGTGCTTCTTATAGGCAGGTTACAGGATGGTTGTGATCTCTGGGCAGGTGCTGCTCTGCACTCTGTGGGTCAAATGCTGCTGCATTTAAACCTTGAACATTTGCTTTAGTGTGGAAATTCCTGGATTTTCCTTGCTGAAGCTCCCCTAATGCTGACTCAGATGTGTATTTTCAATTTTGCCAATTGTTAGAGACTAAATGCAGACACAACTAATGAGCTTTGGTTTAACCAAGAAATAAACCAGAGACAGGAGAGAACTGAAAGAGGAAACAGAGATAACTTAATTTCCAGGACCAAGGCCTGGCCGCCTCCTTCCGCTGAGAACAACACAGTCCATCTTTGGGACCTCACTCTGTGCAAAGAACTCGCTCCTTTCTTCCTCACAGAATAGAAAGAAAAAAGTCTGGAGTAACCAGAGCTACTGGGGAGAATGTGATGATGCTTATCCCAACCTGTTCATTCCAGGCAAAAACAAATGATGGAACTGCAAAGGGGAGGATTTCTGAAAGACCCAGGGACTTTTTAGTCTGAGCAGTCATCCCAGAACTGTTCTGGCAAGTGGTCATGGAAGGACTGGCAGCCCACCCACCACGAGCTTTTCAAGTGTTGTTCCAGCTTTTGTCTTCCAGCATATCCCAGTTCACTCCTGCTGCTGAGATCCAGGCTTTCTGTGCATAACTAGGACAGCTGGCTGTGTGTAGGGACATTGGTGGTTCCCACATTCAGGAAAGACGGGACATTAGATTTTATTTTTTTTTTAATTCTTCTGTTCAATCAAAAATAGTTTATTTTGGTGAGAGTCTTAAATTGTAACATGATATATAAAAGTGATATTTGCCTTGTTAAGAAGTGTTTGTGAGTGAGGAGAGAGTGTGCATCAGTGTCCTGGTTTAGGGACAGCAGAACAAGACCATTTGCAGAGAAGCCCAAACAATTCAAATCCCATTGCAAGAGAATAACACTTCTCCCAAGAACTCATTTGTCTTGGGATTTCATTTACATATAACAAAAAGTTTAAACCATCTCTAACAGGTAATTAAATCTTAGAACTTCAGGGGCAGGGAGAATTTTTTTTACAATGCATTGGCATTCTATGTCAAATGCTATTCCCAAGGTAATTTTGATCCAACTGTCACTGGGAAACACTAAAGATAAGGGAGTATTTTCAAGATCAATAAGTGCAGAAACTCAGACAACTCCAGAAAAGCATTTCAAAATAAAATTCCTCGCAGTATTCATCTATGGTTAATTAAATTTGTGTAGACAGTTATACTGAGAGAAAAACTCTAGTTTGGATGCACTTTGTCAGTATATTGTTGTTGACAAAGTTCAGGTTTAAAGCTTTAAATGATGATTTTAGTATTTATAGAAAAAAGAATCAGAATTTATTGGCTGAGAAAAAAAAAAGCAAGTAGTTTTTAACTGGGAATAGTTTTTTTGTCTAGAAGTTCTAGATCAATATAAATCAATATGTTGCTGAAATGCTATAAGAATACAGAAGGTTGAATGAAAAATAAGAAAATGTTTGTAATTCATCCATCTGTAATGTAATCCACATGCACATTTTTGCCTTTCTGCTGTTTGCACTCATCACCATAATATATGCCCAGGATAATTAGATATATGGATTTAACTGTAAAGCAATATCAGAGGTTAATTCTTAATT
This sequence comes from Phylloscopus whistleri, assembly GCA_017589585.1. Classification (NCBI taxonomy): domain Eukaryota; kingdom Metazoa; phylum Chordata; class Aves; order Passeriformes; family Phylloscopidae; genus Phylloscopus; species Phylloscopus whistleri. Next base: position 3,605,845 of record JADMLD010000682.1, on the reverse strand, counting down.
AATCCTTAAGTGCACAATTTAGGTGTGTAGGCACCTTAAATTCTCTCTCCAGATAATGGAGAGGTAGAAGTGGGGATACTAAGGGTCTGAGGAGATCTGGAATTGCCATGTGGGTGTGCTTATTTCTCTTTTCATTGTTTTATGTCCATGAATATGTATAAATATAATTTATATGACTATAAATATAAACCCCACTCTTTTTGGAGCTGAAGGCTGCAGGTGAGGTCACACAAATGCCAGGTCTGCACCTGCTGAGCCATGGAGAGCCTCACTGCTGCTGTTTGACACGAGTTAAACCTCAGCAACCCCTGAGACAGCTCAGCACATCAGGACTTGGGTGATTGTGGGATTAATTTGGGAGTGCTGGGGAATTGTGGGATTAATTTGGGAGTGTTTTGCTGGGAGGTGCCTGAGTCTGACAGGAATACCCCTGTTCATCTCACCTCAGGGCTCACTTGTAGTGCTTGTGAGGAGATCCAAGGTGATTATTGATAGAGTGCAGTGAGAAATCAGCACTGGCTTCATTTGCAGAAGTTTTGGCCAGAAGCTGGAAGAGTGAAAAAGCAGATTTCACTGTTGATAAATTGCAGAGCAGCCTAACAGCATTGTTAACTTCCTTTTGCAGTGACATGGGTCTCCTGAGTGCATCCAAGGGCTTCCTGATTGTTTTTTCTGGCATCTGTGACTTAAAGCAATCACTTAAAATGCATGTTGGCAGATTTGCCTTGCCCTGCTGCTGGTGTTAATTAAGACTTGAAGTATGAAAGGTGAGTGGGCTTCCTAAAAAAATAGCAGGATTGTAATTTACAGCCTTCAGTCCAAAGGAGATACTGTAAAATGTTGTTCTCAAAGCAAGTGAATTATTCTTACCCAAACAGCAGCAAGTCAGATCTGGGATTTATAAAATGACGACTGGGACCAGGTCTAGGTTCTGTTTGCCTGGCTAAATTCACTTTATTTGCAACATGAATTACATGCTATTGATAAATATTTTCTTTTTAGGTATTTTTGTGTGGTATTTTTTCTGCTGCAACACTGATGACAACTAGTCTTTAAATCAATTATTCTGCTTCCCCTTGGGAAGCTGCTGTAGAAAGCAGGGACTGACTTTTAAATTTATAGGAATGTTGAGAGAAATTTGCCAATACTCAGCTGGCTTTCCAGTACTGACCTTTAGCTGCTGCTTTTTTTTCACTTTTTTTTTTTTTTAATTTGATTTTACTCTTGTTTCTAAAATGCTCTACATCCCATGTCCAAGGGTTTAATGGTCTGATTAAACATTCAAGATCTTTGGTACTTGCACTAATTTTGCAAACTGGTGCCTATTTCAATCTATCAGGATTTTTCTTGGAAAACAAAGTAGAAAAAAGAGTTGAAAAATCAAAAGCAGAGGACCATGTTTGAGATTATTTGTGATTATGATACAACTTGAAGTTGTCTTTTCTTAAAAGTAAAATAACAGTGCTGTGACTTAACATTTGGTAATTCACCATCTTTTGGTTCTCTGAGTGTTTTCAGAGTTTTTAGTCCAACACTGGGTCCACTCGAGCATTTTCCCTCATGTACTTCCTTGTTAATAAATAAATAAAAAAAAAATCTAAGTTTTTCTCAAAGCAATGTCATCTTTACTAAAGCTTTTACTTTTGCCAACTGATTTCTCACAATAATCTGTGGGATGGGTGGTACATAAAATTTGGGATTTTTTTTAAAGCAGTCGCTGCATAATTTCAGAGGATCGTCTTGATGTGTTGCAAAAAGGTTTGGATATTGCAAAAAGCTCTTTTGCACAATTTACCCTGTGTATGTAAAAGAACTGTGTGACTGCTAAGGAGTTCAGGGGTCAAAAAAGTTATTCTGCCCCCTCTTCTGTACATATAATTAGCAGATTATGACAAACCAAGTCAGATTATGCATCTGGCAAAACTAACTTGTGGCCCTTTCAGAGAACATATAATTGTAGTATTATGTTGTCCCTGTTCATCATATTCTTCCCACTTTTTTATTGCAGTGGCTTCCAGTTGACTGGTAGGGGTTTTTAATTTAATTTTTAAAAGATTTTTTTTAGAATAAAGGTGTTGTAGGCATCTCCATCCATTGAGCTCTAAGTCTGGGAGAAAATGGCCTTTTATGCTTTTCCTGACAAAGTGCTTTTGGTTGTAAGATCATCAACTTCATGTCATTTTTAACAGATTACACCTTGAGAATTGTTTGTGCTGGGGAAGCAGCAGATTTGTTTTGATATTTGTTAGAATTGATAGAGAAATCAGTTGGTAACTTTTAGTCAGTCTTATGTCTAGTCAGGGTCAGCAGTACCAACAGCTTGAGAACTTTGTGTCTAACCTGTAGAATTGCTGAACATCAGGTGGAAGTGGAATTCCCTCTACTTTTTGTGTGGCTGCAGTTGGACCACATCAAGGTCAGTTCATGTAAGTGCAAACAAAATGTGCCCTTTGCACTTGACTATTTTTGCTTTGATACTGAATTAGAGCAGCAAAATGATGGTTCCAGAATATCCCAATATACCTAATAATCCTCTGGTCAGGTTTTTGTTATCTTCTCCTGTAGTGCATATGATGTTCAAACATTAAATGCAAAATTCAATTTCCTTGTGCTGGTTGCTCTAAGACATCATGGCAGTATCACTGTTTTACTGGCACAGCCTTTGTCTGGCATTACTTTTGCTCTCAAAACCAGCAGGTATTTAGGGCTGGGTGGCTTTTCACTGGCAGGCTGGTGTGAGGGTGTGAAATTACTGCAGGAGATCTCACTGGCGATTCACAGGGATACGTTTTCTGCTCTTATCAGATGCTGGACTTGTGCCACAGTTTGGTGGCATTTGATACCATGGGAGTTTTTCCTCAACAGAAGCTACAGCTGGGTCTGAACATTCTGGTCATGGAATGTCCCAATTTGTTAGAAAAGAGTGGGACTCGGTGGCTCGGAGTCCAGTATGGGCACCTCAAACGTCCTCCCTGCTGCTCGTGTTCCACACTGTGGTGTTGGGGAACCACTCCTGGTTCCACCTCTGTGCCTGAAGGATGACGACAGCTGTCACAATATGACACAAATGAACCACACTCACACACTGAGATGTCCAAGGCAAAAAAAAAAAAGGGGCAGTTTATTTACAGACCTTGACATTTATAGAATTCCAACAGTGACCATGGATTGGAGGATGAAATTGTCCTCTCCAACCACACTGGTCAACCCAACAGTCCATCAATTCTCTCCTCCTCCAGAAAGGAACGCAAAACAATCATTATTTACATGAAAAGTGCGTGAGAAACTCCATTACAAAAATGCAAACACAGAAGGCTGAAATGAACTTTAGAAAAACTTCAGAAAAACAGAGAAGAACAGGGTGACAGACAGCTTTAAGGATTGCACTTTGCTCTCTTGCTCCACAAACTGCTGCGTTTTTGGCAGATTAGGTATTCTTCACTTTCATTCTCAGTGTGGCCACTTGGCACCAACAGCGGTTCAAAGAGAAACTCTCCAAGTGCATAAGGGCTCACGGGATGGAAGATGTTGTGTTTCTATGTGATATCAAGACATCATGGTTGTGTCCTTTCACACACACATCTCTGTGTTCAGAAATTTCCTAAAGGAGACTGAAATACAAATAGCTGTTCCATTCTAACGTAATACAGCCAAAATCCAAGTTGCTGAACTGCCATCCATTATCACATTTTTTCTGAAATTTCCCTGAAAATCCTCTCCTGTTTTGTTAGTGTGGAATTAGAGTTGTGAAAATTATGTGAAGCTAAAACCTGAGAAGAACAGTGTGAGAAGGGTAAGTCACTATTAGGTTATTCAAACTTGAGGCAAGCATAATGCCAGAGTTTAGTGATTACATGATCTCTGCTCCTTTACATCCTTTTGGTTAAGTAGATGCCCCCCACTATGTACATATTCCCCCTTTAGCCAGAGAATGAGGAAGAATTTAAAGGAATCTGGAAATGTCACCTTAGGTGAGAGCAGGTGCAATGAATTTAGGGAGAAACATAACACAAATGGTCCTAATCTCTAAAATATAATAAGAAGTGTTGAATTTAGTCATTAGTTGATGTTGTTACTGTTAACATCACACTTGAAGTATTTTTAAAACCTGTATGCAAGAGGTTGAGTTCCTAGAAATGTTAGAGTAACAGAAAAGATGTGCTGAGACCCCTGTCATGTACTCTACAAAAATACGGGGACAGCTTCTAAAGTTGGCAGAAATGTATGAAATTCTACTTCACTGTCTGCATGGGGAGAGATTTTCATAGGCAGAGGATCTTAAAATGAAGAAATCTGCTCTGTCATTCATTGCTTATCACAAGTGATAAACAGCCAGACACTTCTGCTGTTTCACCGTGATTGACAAAATCAGTTGTAGGAGCTAAATATCTGAAGATGGAGAGCAAGCAAGGAAAGCAATCATTTGTTTGTGCTGCTCTGGTGTTATTAATTCCACCGAGGATGTTCTGATGTGAGGAATCACATGATTGAGGCTGTCCTTCTCTGCGAGATTTAAACCCTGAGCTCTGCACTGTGAGCCCTGGTATTTCACAGGTGCAGCTGTGTGTGGAATTCAGTATTTCTGTGAAAACAGTCTGGAGGATGGAACATTTTTGTGCAGCACGGAATTACCAGTGAAATGAATTTGCAGGCAGCTAGTAAGAATGCACATCTAATGCTTTTCAAATGGCACTCCAATCATCTGCTTTAAATGATTAATAAGCACAAGCTGAAAATAGCACTACATTTACCTAATGTTTGCCTGATTATTTTTGTAAACATTCCATTCAGGCTTTCTCTGCCATCTTTCTAAGCATTGTCAAAACAAAACAAAACAAAAAAATGCTGCTATTCTTGATTAGTTTTTCTCAGTTGGTTTGATCTTCCTCATGACCCAGGGAAATGTAGCAGGGGAAAGCACCCTTGTTCACTCTCACTTGACAGTAAGCATGTGGTTTAAGATCAAATGAGAAAACCAATCCAGATAGTTGCAGAATACTTACAGGTTTCTGATTTTCTTCCAAAGCTGGTAACTGAACTTGGTGAGACCTGCAAGTCTGGATTTTGTTAACAAGCTTGTCTGAAAGCTTTACAAATACACTGTAACATCTTCTCCTGCGTTTCAGTAAGTTAGAAATAGTTTTAAAAGACGTGGAGGGATTTGTACTTTCATGCTGGCTGTCCTACTTTTTCCTTTAGTCCTTGCTGAGATAAGGTTAAAACTGGAATTTAAATGGTGTTAAGGAAGAAGCCAAGATAGTAATCAGAATATAATTAACAGTGTATCATCTGTCCAACAACCAGGGCTGGGCAGTGCTGCTATTCACCAGTAAAAAGTGATGGAATACTTCCAGTTTTCCAAGTAAAACGCTGGTGTTGTTTGCTGTAGCAGTCTACAGGTGTTGTGTGATGTGTGTGCATCCTTTACACCACACAAACCCCCACCCCACCCACCAAATATACTTTCCTGCTCTTCAAAATCCCCTCTGTCTCCCCTATGCTTTGGAGACCTTTGGTAACTGGGTTTAACTCTCAGGGTGAAAAGATTGTGTGGCACAAGAGAACTGTTATGAAATCTAACTTAAGCCTGTGTGTAAAACTATACGTGTTGGTTAAATACTCGGCATTAACTACCCTGGCAACCTTTCAAAGGTGCCATCCTCTTTGAGAACAAAAGTAGTGTCTTCAAATCTAAGTCACGGGGTGGGGTTTCAGTACCAATTTTCTAAATCTGGAGTGCTGTTGCTCAGTCTGTGTCACGCACATTACCTGTATATCATAATTCCATTTTTTGTACTTCCCCAGGTGCTGTGTCCCAGGGCGGGACCCTCCGTCTCTCCAAATCTGCGTCAGGCTTTCCCCTTGAGATGCAGAAAACTGGCGAGTGTTAAGGAGGAAAAAAAAAAAAAAGAAAAAGAAAAAGAAAAAGAAAAAGAAAAAGAAAAAGAAAAAGAAAAAGAAAAAGAAAAGGCTAAAGAAAGGTGGTGGTGTTAAACCTTCGGTGCTGAACAGACGCGGCTGAGGCGCCCCAGAGCCGCCCTCACCTGCGCGGAGGCTCCGCACGGTTCCGGCACCGCCGCGCATCCCCCGAGGGTCCGCGCACCTGAGGGAGCCCTGAGGGAGCCCTGCGGGAGCCCCGAGAGAGCCCTGCGGAGCCGAGCGGGGCGCGGCGCAGCCTCTCCCCGCTGAGGGGAGCCCCAGCCCCGCCCGGGGAGGCTCGGCTCGGCTCCGGCACCTCGCGGGGTGGGGAGAGGCGCTGCCCGCCCCCCCTCAGGGCTTCCCCGCTAAGTCTGACGGAGCCGCCGCCTCCCAGCGCAGCGCAGCGGCCCCGGCGCAGGAGGAGGCGCCGTGCGCGGCCCGAGTCCCCGGGCGCTGCCGCCGGTGAGGGGACAGCGGCGGCTCCGCGCTCCCGGCGGCTCCGCTCCGCTCGCCGGCTCAGGTAGGAGCGGCAGCGGCGACCCCCGGGGCTGCCCCGCGCCGCGGTGACCTTGAGGGGGGCGGCGGGGGCGGGGGCGCTGCCGGGGCCGAGCCCGTCCCGGCGCGGTGCCGGGGGCAGCGGGACGCGGCCAGAGGATGCGCTCGGGCCGGGGATGGAGGCGGCTCCGCGGGGCGGGCGGCATCGGCGGCAGCGGCTGCGCTGCTGCGGGGAGCCTCTGATCGCAGTCCGCCTCGAGCCCGGAGGGCTCTCACAGACAGGAACGGGTCGGGAGGCGGCGGTGGCCCCGCTCTGCCCCGGCCCGGGGCTGGGAGGCGGCGGCGGAGCCCCGCGCTGCCCGCCCGAGGCACCGCGCCCGGCGGGAGCCCCGGCGGCCCCGGGCTCCGGGAGCTGACGCTCCTCCTGGAAATATTAATTGGAGAGGGTCATAAGGAGGTTGTTGCCCGCAGCCCTGCTCCCTCGGCGGGGCTGCTGGAAGGAGAAGCCCTCCCGTCCCCTCCGTGTCCCCGGCTCCTGCGGTGCCGCTGAGCTCTGCTGCGGCCGGGTTGGGGCTTGGTTTTTTTTCCCTTCTTTTCCATGGGGGGATTGAAATGTTTTACAAGAGGTAGTTTCTAAAGCCTCGCAGTACTCCAGCGGAGCGTTTCGAGCGCCTCAAAGCCCGAGGAAAATGCAGCGGGAGGTAACTTTGCCCGGGTCACGCAGTGCACCAGCCCGCCCAGGTGCCCCTGGATGCCGGCTGAGGTGGCCGCTGTAGTCCCGGCCGCCACCACCTTGGCATGGATGTCGTCAAGATGTGCTTTCCTACCGTCACTGAACATGATGGGTTCTTCTCTAAAATCTTGATTTGGAGACTGTACTGGGAACGTGAAAGGAGGGGCACTGTCTTCCGTTCTGTATCTTTGAAAGGCCTCCTGTATTGTAGGTGGAGAAAACCTCTCGTTTGCTGAATTAAACTGTCCAAAAGTTTACTTCTTTCTGTGTATTTCTTGCTGTTTCTTCTTGCCTGTAGTCTTTTTTTTTCCATCTTACTGTGCAGTTTTGTCACGTTACACCAACCTGATTCTGTGCTAATACTTCCTTTACTTTCTTTTTTAATTAAAGCACATTTTGTAGTAAAGTGCTATTTGAGAAGCATGGGTACCAAGATAAGGTGCTGGGAAGATAGACAAGCTGAAAGCAATGGCATAGAGCGGGACTTAACTGCTCTCAAAATAAGCAAAAATGTAAGTTTTTTTTAAACAGTGTGAAAGTTGATAGTGTTGTAACTCAACTCCCAAACAGTAAAAGGGAATCTTTTAAGGAATAGTGTGTGTGGCTGGTAGATGCTGCAAGCCCTGAGTTACGTAAGCAGCCCTTGGAGTGGGTCTGCACGCACACTGTCATGTTCTCAGCAGCACTTTGTTACTGATCCTGTCCCCTCACCTACACGTGACTGATTTTCATGTGCTGACTCAAACAGGATTCAGCATTTTCATGATTTTTCTGTGGAGAAGTGGTTCATCTGTGATATCTTGCTAAGAAACCAGCTCCGTGTTCTCTGCAATGACTTCATCATCTGATGCTAAGCTCTGTTTTCAAAGTGAACATTGCTGCAAGCTCTTCCTAAAGCAAAAGAATATTAATGATATTAAGGATTAAATGTTCAGTTTGGTGTCAATATTAACATAGTCACTTTAACATTTAACAGAATGAGTTCAGAGTATTCTGTTACCTTGAATTCCTATTTGATACCATTACCAGCACTGTCCTTTGCTCTCGTGCTGTAAATCCAGGACCACAACCTCTTGATGATCCAGGCTCCTGAATGTGATATTGATCCAAATGTCTGGCATGTCTCTCTATCCCAACCATATCTTTTAACCATTCAATTGTCTATTTCCTTATTATGCTAAGTACATTTTATTGGTTTTGACAAGCTCCACGGGGAGGTAGGGATATTTATATGGTGTCCTGTGGTGCTGTCACCTCAGTGGATTTGGGTTGGAGGAGTGCAGGGGGGAGACTGAATAGAGCACTAGCATAACCAGTGGGTGTTGCAGCAACCCTCTCATTAGAGGGTAAAAATGAGCTGAGGCACAGACTTCTTGTTAAACACAGCATAAAAAGGGCCCTGGTTTATTCCTCTTCACAGCTTAGTCATCTGAACTCCAACTATTGACTGACTCTGGCTGCAGCAAGCTCCTGCTGTGGGTTTCCCTTGCAGCCTCTGACTGACTGATTGTTGTGCAGACTGTGACTGCAGGTTCCACCAACAGGCTCTGACTGCAGACCCAGGCTGACCTCACAGCAGGGATTCTCTCTCCCCAGGATCCTGCTTTATGAATCTCTCCTTCAGGCTCCTCAAGGTTCCTTATCCGTGATGATCCTCCACTTGCTACCTCACCCCCTGTTTTATCTCACTCATCCTTATTGGATACAGGTGTTACTCATCAGGGGTGAGGCTGTATTGGTTAATTAACACAGCTGTTAGTTGTTGGGGTGAGGTCACCTGTATTCCCTTCTCCTGCAAGCGGGTTCGGTTTGGTTTCCCCAAAAAGGTGTTTGGTGTTACTAGAGATGCCTCAGGGTTCCTCTCCAGGCCTTTAGCACTGGTTCAGAGGGCTGTGAGTCTCCACTGTGTCCCATGTCATGTATCAGGCACCATTGGGCACCTCTGACAGTGTTTGCTGCCTTCTTGGAGCTGGCTGAGTCAAACCTGGTGCATTTGTCTGGCTCCTTTATCCTTTGTTATCCAAGAATAAAACACCTCAGGTCATTTACCACTGATAGAAACTTCAGTGACTGGAAGGTTGGACTGTTTGTCTGAGTATTGATAATCCTCTAAGTGCTTGGAGCTCATCTGCATCAACAAACCCTGCATATTCTGGTTATTGTAGGCAGCTTAAAGTATAGCAAGTGAGGTTAAAAAGAAAATTCTGCTACTCGATACACCCTAAAATTTGCATTGTAGCATAAGAATAGGTGCAGGACTGCAGTTGGGAAAAAGTCATCTGCATTGACCATGAGGAAGAAGCAGAGTAACTGTACAAGGGATAAGTGATTGTTTTAGTGGCAGTCTGATGGGAGATAACAGCAGAGGAGATAATTGGGAACAGAGCGAATGTTTACATTTAAACAAAATCGTGTGGCTGCAGAAATCTTTTAAAACAAACATCTGAACAAAGTTCAAACTTCTGGTGAAGCTTATCCTTGGAATGTGTGTGTCAGACATAAGAATTCTGTTTCCAAACAGCTTTACATTTAATGTACACTCTGCAGTAAAAGGTTGCAATTTGCAAAGTTCAGAGCAGAACTTCAGTGCTCCTTTGAAAGAAGAAGTTTGTAAAAAGTAAGATAAATAGAAATGCAGATTATTTCATGAATAGAAGTGGCAAATGCAAAAGCATAAATAGTTTTAATTATCTGAAAAGAAAAATATAAAATACTTGAGAAAGAAAAAGCGAGAATGAACAGGAAATATTTGCACGTAATAGGATGACAGAGGTGACAGCAATGAGTGTCACAGTGGCTGAGATCCAGGTTGGTCTCAGAATATTCATGCTACAGAATTATCAGTTAAATCAGAAGGGCTTATTTATTGCCAAGCCTACTTTGAAGAAAGTTTCATCTTCATAAATGGAGTTATTTAGTAGTGAGATATTTCAGACTTCCATTTTATGGGTGTGACCAATTGTTCACATCTCTGTGATCTAAGGCAGCATTTCCTAAAGGATATGCCACATTGCTGATGACCCCATACCCATCAGCAGGGGCTTGTATCTAAGGGTCATTATGTAAAAGGCCATGTTTTCACCTATTTTGAAAGTTATGCTCGGAATTCTTGAACATTTTTGTAACATCTAAATAAAATAAGTGGTGTGCTGCAGGGGCGCCCTCTACACACTGGAATGTAAACCAAAAAAAGCTTTAAATATTTCTAGGAGGCAGAGGTTGCTACATCTTTAATTAGTGCAATAGGAAGCGTGTTCTGGAGGGTTCATTGCACACCTTTAATTGTGCAAAAAAGGCATTTCTGAAGAGCTCAGGTCAGTGCCCTCAGAGCCCCAAGAGCAATTCTCTTGTGGATGCTTATTTATCTACTTCCAGCCTTCCTCTCCTCTCCTCTCCAAAGGCTTGCACTGGTTTTACAGTCTCTCCATCACTCCTATCCCTATTCACATCCCAAGAACTGCTCAGCTTCCTGAGGTTGCCACGTTTGGAGTGCCCAAGGCTTGGGAAGGCAACCTTGTGGTGCAAGAGCTGAAACCTTGGTGAGAGAGCAGCAACAGCAGGGTTGTGTGTTGGCTTGTCCAGTTGCCACAATACAAGAGCCTCTGTTTGCACAGTGAGTTTATTCCCTGTGTGGTGGAATGTCTTTAAAAAGTCATAGCAGTGGGGTTTTTCAGGACCAGCCCTGCCTAATTTCACTGGTGCTCCCAGGTTCTTCTGCCTGCATGTAGCAGTGGGATTATGTAGACATTGTATGTAAACACAGAAACTGTCACAAGGGCTTGCACATCCATCAAGGATTGATATTAATTGTTGAAGGGACGGGATTTGGAGCTGCAAGACTGAATCACATTTCTCTCTCACACTCCACAGCAGAGTGACCTTGGATGCACATTTCAAGTTTTGAAAACCTTTTGTGCATCGTGAAGCCAGGATAATGCAGCTGTCTCTATTCAGCGTTTCTATTTCTAAGATAGATAAATCATTAATTCCACAGTGTTTGGGGAATCGCCCTTAGCCTGATTTATTTATTAACAAGGCTCAAATAACTTGTATTGAACTTATGAAAACTATGCCTACTCTGAAATCATCCATCAGGGATGAAGATTGCTCAGAGATATTGCAGCTGCTGTCCACTCCAGATGCATCTCTTCATGATGAAATGCTTTAGGATTCAGGTGTTTTCTGGTGAACAGGATTTCTCTTGATGGTTTATCAGTAAATCTAATGCCCAGCACATTCCCTTTGTTATCTCATTAGGAGCAGGAGATTCCAAGCCTCTGGATAGCTTTCCTGTGCAGAAAAAGTCACCTTGAAAGTATTTGCTGATCCTATATATTCTGTCCTGCTTATTGAATAGCCATCCTTCATTAGGGGAAGTTATTCCCAGTGATGGGAAATCCTACATCCTGGAAGGTGTGCACAGCACAGCAGACAAAACAGGGCCATTTTTTAGATGATCCAGCATTCCTTTTTTTTGTGGCTCAGGTAATTTCTTGGTATTTTAAACCTTTTTATTGTTATTATTTAAAGAGGTTAATACTGTTTAAGAGGATTGAAATAATAGGAATTTTGTTTTCAGGGAATGTCCTCTGTAACCCATACTGAAAAAATCCAATAGGTTGATGGGTTCTTAGAAAGTATTCCAATAGGCATTTCAGAATATTTAAAAGCAGAAGTATGAATGAGGAGAATTATGATAATTGAGCAGAAAAATATTCTTTGCTATCATCAGATTTCTTTGCAACTGCTGAAGCTTAAAGTAATTACTCTAGAAGAATTAAGATTTACATTCTTTGCCATCTGAGAAAATGGATATGTGCATTTTTAGGTGCTGGCCTACAGAAAATCAAAATGGAAGTTTTGAGATGAAATTTCATTATTTAAAAGGAATTGGTGGCATTATTAGGTGTGTTTACAACTGCTTTGCTGCATTGAACTTGTGGTCTTAGGTTCAAATGCAGTGTTAATGCATCCCTTTAGTCTACAAAGTCTGCATGTTCACCTGCATTTTTCCAATGTGTGAAGTATTTTACAAGCTTTAAATCAGTTTATGCAAAGTAAAAATAGAAGGCTGGCATGAGTTTTGACCTATAAACAGTAGAAAGTAATTACATGAAGACAAAATGTCAAAATTTTACCTGGAAGAGATCTATTCCACATCACTGGGTTTTCCTTAATTACAGAAAGTGTCCAAAAGCCCTGACAGAAACCAGGCCCATTTTCCAGTTAAGCTTGAAAATGCCACAAGAATCAATCTGGAAGATGTAGAATGATTCTTCTTGAAAGGTTAAATACTCTGAAAAATTAATGTGTTATATACAGTAGCCCTGGTGGTTCTGTGTCAAGTACTTAAGAATGGGAGAGCAGTGGGAACAGGAGAATGCCATTATGGCCTGTGAAGGTTGGTGTTAATGGGTGTGTTCCCTCCAAAGATACACTGTCACACTGCTTTTTGTGTGACCCAACAGTGCTCCCCTCATTTTTCCTCTTGGCACTGCTGACATTTATTGCTCCCCAGCTAAATAGGATGACAAGACAGAGTTGCATTTACTGTGAAATTTCTTGTGATTTTTTTCTTCCCCACTCATGTTCTGCAAGTTTCTGGACAGTGGAGAAAAATGGAAAGGTTACTGTCTGAGTGGCAGTCCTGTTAGACATCCTGGCACGAAATATGCCTTTTTAAAAATACCATTATACTATTTTTTACTTATAGGCAACGGTGGCTTTTAGATCCCTTCCAACAGAATTCAGCTGATCTCTATTTAGTGTTTTTCTTGATGTCTAGATTTGCACTTGTTCTGCTTACACTTCACTTTTCAACACGTTCTTCAATGCTTTAAGTTTTACTTTGAATTTTGATCTTGTTTGCTTGTGGGCTGGAGGTGACATGAACCCTACCTGTTTACTTCACAGACATTGTTCTCTCCTGGCATTTTCTGATGTGTACAGCGAGTTGTGAGATGCATCCCTTTGACAGTGAGTTTTAGTAATCACTTTTGATTTGGGTGGTTGTTTGGTTTTTTGATTTTGTTAAAGAAACCACACCTACTAAACTGCAATTTCATATCAGTCCTTCCACCCCATGAAAATACCACATTGGCCAAATACAGAAAGCCTTACTGGAGCCAGACTAAACTGCCTCTTACTGGGGTTTCCTTCTGTAGTGGCCCAGTTACCATATCAAAAAGGAAATTTCATTGCTTTGACACTGATTATTTTCAGGCACTTAATCCTTGAGGTACTTATTTGGTGATTTAACTTGTTTCAGTGTCCTCTGTGGTATAAAAGGGAGGTGGTTGGCTTTGCAGTTTCTTCAATTTAGCCTTACTTCTCCTTTTGAAGCTGCACACTGCTTTTGCATCTCCACCGTCCTTTGGGAACTCTGCCCTCCCTTTGTGCATTATTGAATATAATAGCTAATGTTTGGGGATGGCTTTAGGTAATTCCTTAAGTACTCTGCGGTGAACTTCATCATTCTCTAGCAGACTGAGTATGTCTGGCTTCTTTTGATACTTTTTAGCCCATTCTTTATTTTCTTCAGGCCTCCAGTCCTGTCTTCCCCGTGAAAATCACTTTAGAAACATTTTTGCTTTTCATTATCCTTCAGATGGAGACATAAAAGAATATGAAGAAAGTACTGAATGCTTCAGCTTTCTCTTTGCCATCTGTTATTTTCTCTCCTTTCCCATTAAATACTAGAACCTCTGCTTATCTTTTCCTCCCACTTCTGTTGTATTTATAGATCCTTTTCCTATTGCCTTTTTATGTCCCTCATTAGGTGTTGATCCTTTTGTGTGTTGGCTCATCTGGATCAGAACAGAGCCATTTGTGCCATTCTAATTCTTGTTCTTTGTTAAATGTTCTTGTTTCACCTTTTGTACAATCTCTTCTGATAGTCAAAGCCTTTGAAGATCCTGGGTGTAACAGACTCTTCCAGTGTTTCCTATACTGCCCCTGCACTGAGATAATCTCTTGCACTATTTTAGACACTCTTCACTGGTAATTGTCAGTTTTCCTGAATTCCTTGCCCCTCTCCTTAAGAGATGTTACAAATAATTTGACTGAGTTTGCCGAAGTTGCTGCCCTGAATTCCACTTCTTTTTTGTGCTTCCTTCACATCTTCCTTTCAATGTGTTGCTGCTGAGTTCTCTTGTGACAATGCTTACTTGGAATGTATTGCTGCCCTTAAGATCCCCGCCAATGCTTTCCCGTTAATCGGAATAAAACACAGCTGCAGCTTTAGCAATGCTTCCCTGCTCACACCTTTATCCTGTTAGCACAGCTCCAGCCTGATGAAATCCCAGGTTCCCTCCTTGAGGAAAGACTAAAAAAATGCAGGTATGTGAGGGCAGTGGCACGGCACGGGAGAACAAACTGTGTTGTTGCCTGCTTTGTGAGGGGACATTTTGTGCCTTCACACACATTGCCTGTCCTTGTGGGCTGCTGCTTCAGATTTACAATTCAGCTGGTACAGTGTGCACGTAACCTGCCTGCTTCAAGGGTTAATTAAACACTACTTGTAAAGCTGCTGGGAATTTTGGATGGAAAACGCTGCTGTAAGCACAAAGCTCTGTATGTATGTGCGAGATATTTGTAATGTTGTTCAGTAAGAGCAATAAAGCCATTTACTCATGTAGAAGTGAAGTGTGGTATGTCCTACACGTACACAACCAACCATGCCTCTCCTGTACATGAAAATATCAGGTGTTTTGCTGTTCTTTCTGTGGACACCTTTCTGAGAACCTTTGCATGTCAGGTAGAAGAACCTGCCTAGAATTGAATGCCCCGCAGTCAAAATTTCATCCTGCCCTAGGGAGAGAATCTGTAGACTTAGCACCAAGGCTTGTGTTCTTGTCAAGTAACATTTGTGGCCTGATTGTCAAATAAGTTGTAGATAATGCAGTGGGAAGGTTTAATGTATTAAGGGCAGGATTTTAAAAAAGGGGAGGAATGGATGCCAAATGGAATTTTAAGTCCTGGTGGCTGTCAGTGGGATTTGTGCATCCCTAAGTTGGGTGTTTTTGAAAATAACGCTGTAAATTGGTGACTAATAGAGATCTTTCCATGATAATGGCTTACAAGTTACCATTAATAATTCAGCTAAAGGTTATTGCAGTCCGACTCAGTACCTCCTGAAAATGGTGAAAAGCTCCTCTCAGTGATTTTAGTGGCTTTGGGTTATTGGCCACTCTGATGAAATAATGTGCTTTTGAGGGATGATTTTGTCCCTTTCAATGCATCTTAGCAGTCAGAACTGAAAGTCACGAATTACAGGAGAAATGGATGCTGGAGCCTTCTTTGATGCTGTTCACGTGCAAGTATTTGCAGGGATGTGTAAGATCCCGTCGCCGAGCACAGGAGAATCAGGGAAAGTGAGTTTCTCTGTGGAAGATTTCCACAGGCAGAGCTCGGCCGTGGATTTCCTTGGGAAGTGGGAAGAGGCTGCTCCTGCTGTGCAGCACGGGCTCTGCATCGCCTGGCCCTGCAGCCCCCTCCTGTCCCTGCAGCCCCTTACTCTCCCTGCAATCCCTGCCCGCCCTGCATCCCCCTCTCTTCCCTGCATCCCTCCCTGCATCCCTCCCTGCATCCCCCTGCCCTCCCTGCAATCCCTGACCTCCCTGCATCCCCCTGCCCCCCCCCTGCATCCCTGCCCTCCCTGCAACCCTCTCCCTTCCCTGCATCCCCTGTTCTCCCTGCATCCCCCTGCCCTCCCTGCCGCCCCCTCCCCGGCACGGCCGCTGCCGCAGCCGCCGCTGGCTCGCACCGCTCCTTCCCCGTCCTTCCCCGTGTGCCTCTCATCGCTCCCTCCATCCTGAACAAACACCAGCATCAATCCTTTCCCTGTAAAGCACTTCCATTCCTGAGCACCCTCCCATTTGCTCTGGCTCCGGGTGGGAGCACGCCGTTCCCAGCTGCTTTAATCGAGGGATGACAGCTAAACCTGCCGGCTCTCTCCAGCCGGATTTTCGGGCATCCCAGAAGCACGGCGCTGTCTTTGGGTAATCTGTGTACAAATATAGAAAACAGAAGACCCATGTGCATTTTTATGGGGGAACATAACTTCTGTAAAACAACAAGAGTATTTTTTAAAAAGCAGATGGAATATTGTGAGATTTCTGGGGAGATGCGGATTTTTTGTTATTATCCGTGAAAAGGTATTAATTAATCAAAACCAGGATTTGTGAAAACATGTTCATTAACACTGAAAGATGAGCTGATAGGTCCAGATGCCTCTGCAGTAGAGAGATATATTTTTCTGAGTGAAAACACAGAGGTGCTGGTGTTGAACTGGAAGTCATTTGGAAGTATTTTTGTCTCCTCACAACAGCACTCAGTGCCAGTTAGCAGTCTGCCGCTGCAGCAGCAAGGGGTGTTCAGCACTGATGGCTTTTCAAGTTCAATAAAATCGTGCCTCAGACATGACTCTGCCTGAATTTCTCCGTGGAACAGAGGATTGCACAGCAAAGGACACTTGGGGAAGTTGGAACGAACCCTTCTGGGTGCACACATTAGTGTTTGGTTCCTCTGTGAGTGCTTCAGTGCTGGGGGTGGGGTGGGATTTTTCATCCTGTTATTACATACAACTTTTGGCTTCATGACTTTCCTACCGTTCAGCCTAACTTTTTTTTTTTTTTCATATTTCTATGTAAATACAATGAAAAAAAAATTATGTAATTGGAGGAGCTTATAATATCCATTCTGATTTTAAACCTGTGACTCCTGGAAGAAGATTGCAGCACTGAGAGGTTTGCTGTGTGAGGGGAGGGTATACAGAAGGAAAAGCCATAGGATGACTTTAAGTGTTGAACAATAAAACCGGAACAAAAAGCTTGCTATAAATAGTAGCCTGGTCCCCAGCTCAGTGAAGTACTTAAGCACATGCCTAAATCCCTCCTTGTTCAACAAAGCACTTACATGTGCGCTTGAATTCTACTGGAACAAAGCATCGAACATCAGCCCTGAGTGCTCGGTGGAGTAAGGGGCTGTGTGGACACGGACAGACCCCAGAGAAGGGTGGGTTCCTCCACACCCCTGGTGTGCTGGGAGCCTTTGTGGAGCAGTGTTTTATAGGGAATTTCTGACCAATTAACTTGGAGAACTGCTGGGCATGAAGGTATTGCAGAGCAGTTCTGATATTCCAACAATTGTGTTCTGGTGTTGTTTGTTGATTGATCAGGCTTAATGATAACTGCTGCTTTTGTGATACTAGGACCTGTATTATCCACTAAAGTGAATTTCCATTTTCTTTGTAAAGCTAACACAGTGAGGATTTTCCTCCTGATATCAGTGAGGCACCTGCACTCAGGAATTCAGAGCATGGGCTTCTCCATCCAGGTATCTCTGTTAACACTCTCAAGGAGTCTTCAAGTCCATCTAAAAACCATTTGGCTCTCAGTTTTAGAGTTACCTACATAAGACCTCTTACAAAGGCTTAATTTCTGAGAAAACATGCTCTGTTTTCTTATAATGAAATCTAGTTTACCATTTTGCTCTTTCAAATATTGCCCACTATACAGCTATCCTGCAGGGATCCTGACTACTGACAGCTGTTTTCAGTCATCTTATCTCTGGAAAGGCTCCACATAAATTCCATAGTGGTTGTTGTGGCTGGCTGGATCCATCAGAAAGTGAAAATTAAAAACTGTGTCTCAATCAGGTGGAAATAATGAAAATACAATATATCCTGTTTTTTTACAGCATGGACATATACAGCAAAACAGATTTTTTTTTTTTTCATTTGTAGGAATATGAAGGTTGTAAAACTTACCTTTGCACTGAGATGGAAACTTCAGTGTGTCAGTCCCTCAACAGGGATTCTGAGGTACAGACTGGCTTTTGAGAAACGTGCCCTGAGTCCCTGCTCTGACTGACAGTGCAGCTTTCACATCTCAGATCATTCAAAGTTAATCAGCCCAGGACTCCCCAGATGCATTTCAGAATATTGGTTATCAGTCACCTTCACAGCTGGGGTAATTCTTAAAGATTTTCTTTCCAATGGAAATCTGGTTGAACTAATGAGTGGTTGGACTTTTGATAAAGCAAAGGTTTGACCAAAAATTATTCTGGTGTTTTGATGAAACAGAGTTCCCATGATGATTTAGTGGAGATATACAGATATATATATATATACAAACACACACCTATGTGCCAAGTGGATATAGAAGACCACTTTGAAAAATATTCTTTGACGAATTGTGACTGTTTAAAAAGAAGTCTGTAGAGCCCAAGTCATACCTGGTGCTGTCTGTCAGTCAGTCACAGTGCTGGGGCTTTGTTTACTTCACTGTTTCTCTGTTGAGCAGATCTGTGTACCTGTTTTGTGGGGGTGCTTTAAATCTCTACCAG
This sequence comes from Phylloscopus whistleri, assembly GCA_017589585.1. NCBI lineage: Eukaryota > Metazoa > Chordata > Aves > Passeriformes > Phylloscopidae > Phylloscopus > Phylloscopus whistleri. The sequence goes on along the minus strand of JADMLD010000682.1, from coordinate 3,587,352 downwards.
GCAAAGCACACTGTAAGAATGGTTAATTCAAATGTTATACATTTGAGCTGATTAAAGAAATTCTAATCTGGATCCTTATGTAGGAAGTTATAAAAGGCTTTCATAATTTAAACCAGATCAAGTCTATAAAGTCATAATAAGCTCATGTAAACCTCTCCAGTGTAATAGTTGAAATTTTTCAATTGTATAATTAGAAACACCCCTCTGTAAATATTTGAGTGGAATTCTCTTGTTGCTTTACACTCTGATTAGAGCAGATAGAGCTTTGAGGAAGGGCCATTTTGAGCTGACTCAAAGATCAGCTGTTACAAATCCTGGCCAGTGTCAGGGTGGGCTCTGACTCCATGGGCTGCATTTGCACTTAGAGTTACACAGAATGGGCTTTATCTTTGTGAGCTTCATCCTGTGTCAGTGGCACTTTCTGTACCAAGGATCAAAATGTCTGTTGGAAACGGGATCAAAATACCCAAATCAGGCTGCAGAATGACACACAACTTCTGCTAAAATTAATGGAGTTTCACTATGGGATTTAATTAAGCAAGTTGGTGGACAAGAAACTAATGAGCTGGTCTTTGTGAAATATGCAGAGAGAGTAACTTCCAATAGGATATTGCCAGGGAAATGACAGATTAGAATGGAAATAAACTGATGAAGTATTTGATGGTCTGATGTTGAAATGTGCATGCAATGAAGCAAAGGAGTTCTGCAAAGTATAATTCTCTGTCAGGCTTCCTCTTTGCTGAAAAGAACAGCAGCGTTTTTAATTAAATGTTCCAGAGCTGTTTTGTTAAAGCTGCACGGCAAATAAATTCTTGCATTATTTGGTCAGTGGTGGTGCCAGAGGCCTTTAAGTCTTGCCTCCAGGAGAAGGGAAAATATTTTAAGCTACATATAAAGTACCATTACTAATTTTCAATACAAAAAATATATATATAATTTTTATCAAGAAAAATTATCCAAGAAATGGAATTGCCTTCTGCTCCTTTTAGGAAAAAAACCCCCATTTTTCAAAGACAGAATTTTGTATGTGTTAGGGGGTATTGTGAAAAAAGTTGAACAAAATGGTCACGTTTCTTTAGTTAACAAAAATATTTAATAAAGGAAAAATCATCAGGGAAACATGACCAGTCATTAATTCCTTTGCAGTGCCTTCTGTGCATTTTTTCTGCAGAAAGCTTTCAGCAGACTTTAACCTAAGCAGGGCTTCATCAGCTGGATATGTTCTCCTCTCTCACTTCCTTGAGCTCCTTGGGAAATTGAAATCAAATTGCATTGTGCAGCAGATTAGTGGTGAATTGAGTAATCAACTTGCAAGGCAGTGATGACCTGGAAGCTTGGTTGTGAGTCCTCCCCCTCCCCCAAATCCAGGGCCGTGGCTTTTCCCTGAATCCTTCCTTTCTGTCCCAGATGACCTACGAGGGAATATGGAAATGCACAGACTGGGCTGTGCATCGGAATAGAAGGGAAAGGAAAATGTATCTGTCAACTCAGAGCAATTTATTTGCTCGTTTCCAGTTCTTCCTGAATGTAGGAGGAAGGTTTCCTTTGGCCACATTCACGTTCCAGCTCCTGTGTGCCTGTGCTGGGCTCGTGCTTTAGGATGGCAGCTTTTTTATTCCCTTTTCTCATCCTTACCCAGCAGCATTGTAGATGCTGAAGGTGCAGTGACAGTGCTCAAAAGAGCCTTGGTCTGAGAAACTCAGTGTATTTTCAAGTTGGGTTTCTCTCTCTCTTTAATATTTTTTTCCATTTTGTTACCCAGGATGCTTTTTTAGCACCACCAGGGCTGGTAGGAATTGAAGTTCCTCACAGATTAGTCCAGCTGTGGTAATCCTTGCTGGGTTCACAGAAATAACACAACACTGCTGTTGTTAAATAACTATTCACATAAATAACATTTGTTATTTATGTGAATAGTTGTGTGAGATCATTATAAGGTCGTGACTTATATTTAAATACATCATACATTCAATATATGCTTCCTAAGATGCTTATTAATATGCATAATAATGTCTCTGCTTCTTTTTGTGTATGTTGAAGTAGGAACTACAAGGAACTTTTGTGAAGCACTTCCTGTCTATAAATATTTGTGAAACCCTGTCCAGCTATAAATAGTAAAGCAGGCAGCAGGCTGGAGATGTGATCTTAGAAGACACCAGATTCAGTGGGGATGGTGCTGGAGCTCTGGAGCCAATGAGGCACCAAAGAGGTGCTTTTTTTAGATGAGTATTTGGCCCTGATGACACACGCAAATTACTAAATTGATTAATTTTCTGTTCCTGGCAAAAAGATTTTCTCTGCATCATCTCCATCATATGTAATGTTTTCTTGTAAGTTGTAGTTCCTGGGATCAGATAATACTGCAAAAACACTTTTTTTTTTTTTACTTTCCTTTGAAAAAAAAATCCTTTATAGTTGTGTAGAAAAATATTTGAAATGCCTCAGACATTGACTTAAAAAGAAACAAAACATCAATTTTTCCTCCTCTTTCCTCATTTTTATAAGGAATGACCAGATTAGGATTTTTTTTTCAATTTCTTGGTAATAATGTCTTTACAAGATAATTCTGGGGCTGCTTTGGAAGCCAGTTCTCTGCTACAGTAGTCAGCATTAATACAGCTGCATGAAATTCCTAGTGTGTAGGATTGCCCTTTTAATGTTCAATTGAGAGTGTAAAATAGCATTTAAACTCACTGGGGCAGGAAGTGCAGGAAGCTGGAGTATCCAGTTGCCAGCAGGTTTACAGACACAGAATCATTTAGTGAACTTGAGCAAAGTAGCTGAAAATGAAGAAACTGCATACTAAGTTGAATCCTTGGTGTGCTCTGTGGTGCTGTTGTACTGGAACAGATTACAGAAATCAAGCAGAAGCATTCAGCATTTTCCTGTATTTAAAAAGAAAAAAAAAAAAGAGAGCTCTTTTCTATAGAAGTTAAATCCCTGTTAGATAATCTCAAACTTACTATTGAAGCCCCATAATTAAAACATTCTTATCAGCTATGTTACAGGGAATTTCAGTATGATTATGGCAAGCAGAAACTGGTGCTGGAATAAATCCTCCAAACAGTAACTCTAATTGGTGGCTTAAACTTTCAGAGGATTCACCTTTTAAAAATAACATTTTCTATATGGAAAATACTTTTTTTAGGGAACAGTAAGGGTATAAAATTAGCTGGTGCCAGGTTAGGATATCCTATAGTGTCTATTTTCTGGGCAGCCTCAGGAGCAGCAGGGATCCCACCTGAGCTCATTATTCAGCACAGCCTGGATGGCTTCTGTGTGTTCTTGTGCTACAAGCATGACAAGGATCTCTGCAGACAGCAGAGTTCAGTGCACTGGGTGTGTTTGCACTGGGAGTTTCAGCTCTGATGGCTGTGTGAGGTGGATGGAGGCACAAGAAATGATTTATATTCCCAGCGCTCTTTCAAAGGAGATGCAGGGAAATCCTTGGCTGAGTCTGCAGTTGCTCCCAGGTGTGGAAGAGTGTGTTCAGTGTCTGCATCCCTCAGCACCCAGCCTCACTGCCCCTGACTTGCAGCACTGGAAACTGGAAAAAAAGTCAGTATTTAGAAAGCTGGGATTGAGTAGGCCACAGGAGCTGACCTGAGGCAACCAGGCCAGGGCAAGTGAAGAAGATGTCCTGACCAAGAGAAAGCTGATGGTGTAAGATGGGTGGAAAATTTTCTTAGTTGTTGTTTTTATTTTTTAAATCTCAGATAGAAGATAGCCCAATTATTCCAAGAACTGGATAAAAAGAAAAAGAAGGTCATAGATGTTGAGAATCTTTTGAAAATGTCTCCAATGAATTGTTGACATGAGTGAATTCTGAGGTGAATAAGAGGAAGAGGCAGCTGACAAGGCAAAACCTTCACTGGCCATCATGCCTAAAACTCCACAAAAAACCCTCACAGAAGCAGAGGGGAGTGGCAGAGGTTTATCTGCAGCTATTTATGTGCTGGGGTTTCTTTCTCCTGTTTAACTGAAGATGGGCAAATGCTTAAGAGACCTTTGTGGGGAAAAATGACAGACAGAGCTGAAATGTGTGCATTGCAGCTGCTCTCCTGGCTGGGTGTCCACACCTACTCTAGGGATGGTTTTCCCATTTCTTCAATGTTCTGGGGACTGCAGGCAAAATGCAGATAAAGGCACATTCCTAAGTGCCTTTGTATTGGGTGGGCATGCTTGATGTCTCCTCACTGTTTATGTGCTTTGGCGTTTCTGATAAATCAGTGCTTTTCTTCAGCAGAAGTGTTTTTTCTAATCTGGTAGTTCATAAAGGCCATCAGTGGACCAACAGAAGGTCAAGATGCAGCATAAACTAACGATTTACTGCCGTGTTACTGCATCAGAGAAATTAAAAGTAATATGAATAAATGTTATCTTTGACAGATAATTAGGATATAAAGCATACAATGGACAAAATACTTACTGGAAAATAAGTGCTGTTACCAAGAACAGTGATATTGTTAGGCACAGACACTAGTAGGGTGTGTCAAAATCACATTTTAATTACAAGTGTTTTTTAGGAAACTTCAGTATGTTGTTCTTCTTTTGCCCACCCTCCTGACAATGTGCTCTTCTGTAATTCCCATAAAGAGGCAGAGAAGAAAACAGTTATTGAACAACAGTAGGGCAGGAACATGGCAATTAGGGCTGAATGCAATTCTAAGCTATTGAATATGTAAACAGAATTTTCCATACATCTTATTTCTAATGGTGGCCTGATCTCTGAGTCTGTGCAGATGGACAGCCTGTTCCTCCTTCTTTAACAGTTCTTGCCAAAAATAAACTTTCCTTTCAATTTCTGCTGTTTAGTGTGCATTAAGTACCTTTAATTTTCAGTATAGTTCCTCTTTATGTAGCTGTTTTGCAAGATGAGCTATAAACATTTATAAAACGTAATTATAGAGACGTTTAATTGCTGTATAAATAAATGGGTTTGAAGACAGACACAAGAATTCTCCATGGAGTCACTTGATGGTGTGCGTTGACTCTCAAATTCATTTTCTGGGTAAGAGTAACTGGCTTAGAAGTGCAACCAGTCCCAGCACAGCAAAGCTTTAGGGGTTGCTGTAAATCTTTCAGTGCCTATTAGCAAAGACTGTAACCTTAGTTTGGTTCAGTGCTGCTCCAGTTCTGTTGTTAACCTCCTGTCAATGACTCAGAATGTTTTGTGGAATGGTGGGCTGGTCTGAAGCTGGACCGGGTGAGTCTGGTCATGCTGGATCCAGTTCAGCTGACCTAGCTTGTTCTGGGAGTCCCTGGGTGTGGGAATAGGGTAAGGAGCTGGCCTGTCGTTTCTTCTAAGTGCAGCTCACAAGCAATCTGGGAGTTCCCATATGAAGCTATTTTGAGAATGAGAAGTTCCTTTAACACAACAATCTATTCTGCAGGTAAAAAAATAAGTGCACCTGTAATAACAAGGGATTTGCCCCATGAGAATCAGAAAAAAAAAAGTAAATAATTCAAGAACAGATAGATTTGCTAGACAAGCAGAATGCCTTTTACTAACCAATAAAATAATTAACAAGAAAGCTATTAACCAATTAGAAGCTGCCCTCGAGGTCTGTAAAAACTGCATAAGAGACAGCATGTGGCCATAATAAAAGAGCTTTCTGCACTTTGATGGTGTCACTGTGTGTCATGACTGCCCTAACAATGACACCTGGGTGCATGGGGGGCTCACACAGCGACCTCGGCCGGGCTGAGCCCCAGAGCCAACACATCCCTGGGAGCTGGTGGGGCTGGCACTGGGACCAGGTGGTGTCTGCAGCCGGGAGTTCTGAACTTCCTGCAGGGGGGAGATCCCAACAGCAAAAGGCTGCTCTTTGTCTCATGATCAAGGGGACACCAGCCATGATTTCTGTTCTCCCTCCCTGTCACGGCGCGCCCCATAACCGAGAAAATGTTTCCACATCAGGAAAAGGATTTCCAGTTACACCCCACGACTTTTAAGGGAGAAGAACCAGAATCTTCTCTCATTGTAACTGGCCCAGCACCAGCACAAAGGCACCTGTTGGATCTTTGAACCTAAAAACCTGTAACTGCTTCTGTTGGGCAGCTTGCCAAAAATCCCCTCCTTGATCCTTGCGTGCTTAAGAACAGGGAGAAAGTCTCTTGGTGCTTTTTGGGGTGTCTTAGCAAGTGTAAGGGGCTTCCCTGCTTTGTGCACGGCTTTTGCCTCTTGTTTTATGGAGTTGGTTCTTTCCTCTTTAATTAAAACCTTTTGCTTTTTCAAAACACTCCCCATCAGCCATCTCCATCATTATCATGAAGGCATTTTTGGGTGGTTGCTGGCCAGCCCTCAGAGCTTGGGGCTCACAGCACACTGGCACCAGGCAGAGTTGTACCACCCACCCACGACCTGCTCCCCTTACAGCAGGCAGACTTACAAATGCCAGGTTTTCAAGGAAGTGATGTGAACGAGAAGAATAATGAACAGAGGGGATAAATGCCTCTCAAAGTGTTCAAACGACTCGAAGGCCTTATGAGTTACAGTTGCCAAGGCAGGACTGTGCCTTGGACAAGTTTGAAGAGTTACCAAGTACTAACTGCAACCTTTTCAACCATGACAGGTTTAGGAAAGCCTAAAACCTGGTGCATTTGGTCTTACTCTTAGCTGATTTTCCTGTTCTGTTTGATCTGGTTTTCAGGGCTCTTTGATTTGGACCAGATAAGTGAGTGTGCACACAAACATGAAATCGTTTAATTACCACTCGGGGTAAATGTGAATGTGTTCATGCACATAAAGACACACATGCTGTCCTCAGTATCATCTAATTACCACCCAGAGCAAATAATCTTCCTGTTTTCTGTGTCCTGGGGCACAAAAGGAATGTTTTCTTCTTTTGCTTTGTTTTAGGGGCAATAGGCTAAGTGTTTTTCTGGAAGATGTCATTTCATGTCTGAGCACAGAAACATAGTAGAAGTGACTGTGAAAATGAGAAATACATTACACATTCTTGGCATTTAAATATTTTGTTTTGTATGAGATTGTTTTGTGTGTCTCCCTTGCATCTTGCTAAATGTTTGGCATTTATATATACAGCACCATGATTAAAAATGTTATCTTGCCTACATACTATAGAAGTATTGTGCATATTTATTATTTGCATGTGGACATAGACTTTTGTATATGTGTATCTAGATTTCTGTTTTTCTTATCTGTTTTGGGTTTTCACATTTTTGTTTCAGAGCTATTAACAGAAAGAATAAATATCACATAGCTCTTAAGAAGTGCAATGTTTGGCCTCTTCAGTGGGTAAAGGGACCTTGGCCAGTTTACCAGTAAATAGATATTTAAAGCAGAGAACTAAAAAAAAGCTTAGAAAGTGATCACTAATTGGCATCCTGTAGGTTGAAGCAAGAGACTACTGAGACAGAAATAATATTTATGCAGTGCAGGAGTACCACTGCAATAAAAATGAATAATGACTGAGCTGCTTTCTCCTCCTTGGAAGTGGCCCTGCCCCTCCTGGGCTGGAGGGCTCTTTGTGTGAGAGCTGCCCTCTGGGGACTGCCCCTGCTCTAGGTAAGGAGGAGACTGCAGGCTGTACAACCTTTTAGCCTTGCTGAAATATTAATTCTCTTCAGCATTCCAAACTATGCACAAAGGAATCAAAGTACAAATGCTAATTGTTGAGGAAGGAGGGGTCTGTCAGAGAAGAGCTCAGAACTCGCTATACCAAGCAAACCTACAGCAATGTTGGTTATTTTCTTGTCCCTCCTTTAGCTGTTCCCTTGGCTCATCCTTTCTCTGGATTCCTCAGTAAGAGCTTAGAGGCAGAAGCCTTTACATTTTGCCCTTTCATTACTATAAATATTTAGGAAGGGCAGTTCTTAATAACAAAAGTCCTTTGCATTAGCTATCCCCACTGAAGTTTTGGGTTTGAGAAGGTGAATGCATCTGAATCCTGGAATATCCTTTTACCTGTCTACCTGCTAATACTCCTGTTAATATTCCTATTAATGTATCTGTCAATATTCCTGTCAGCTCTGCCTGCCAGCACAGGTACCAGCTCCTGGCTGTGTTCCTGATTTAATTCTATGGGCCCCTGCAGGATCTCAGTGGATGATTTTACCCAGCTATGAGGAGCAGACTTGCATTCCACACTGGACTAAAATTTCTGTAAATTATCCCTCAGATAAAGTTGGTAAATTCTTTCTGCTTTCATATTCGTAGTGACTGAAACAAAAATTTTGAAAGAAACAAAACTGGAATTGAACTGAAACAACGACTAGAGTATTGTTGGCAAAACACTGCATAAGGCTTTGCTTTTCTGCCTAAAATATTTGCCAGCAGAATTCAAACTAAATGTTTTCCAGATTTCCTTGAATTTAGGTGAATTTTGAAATGAAAACTTAACAGTAGAAAATATTTTAACGTGAAATATTAAATTGTTGAAAAAGAAGAATTTCACTTGGATTTCAAAATGAGAGCTTTTACATTCTGAAACTTTTGCTCTCACATTTTTTCCAGCTTAGCCTCTTGGTCAAATACGACTTTAACAGGAATTGGTTTTAGTCATGACCTCTTCTGCTCCTGCACTGCCCAGCTCTCCCCAGGACATCCCTAATTTTTCCTGCTGGCTGTATTATCACTGATCCCACTGACTTCTGCAAAATGTTCCTGTGCTAAGTGAATGTCATTTGGACAAGTGACATGCTCTTTACTGAGGTTTTCAGTCGATGGCAGTTGGACTTCTCAAGAAAATTCCGCCCATTTGCTTCCAGCATTGCTTGATAAGCGATATGGATAACCCCTTCCCTAAGGAGTGAAAGGAGGAAAATCTAAGATGTCTCTGTCTATTTGTTCATATTCTAATTCTCTAAATGGATGAAGAGTCTAAAGCATGTATTATTTTTAGGTTCATCAGGAAAAGCACACATCCATAATTCAGATTGTGCTCTGTGGCAGGGGCTTTCATCTGAAATAAGTGCAGCTATTTCTTCATCCAGGGCAGTTCCCGCCAACTGGCTACTGCAGTAGCTGTATGTGCTATTTGTGATGTGTATAGGAAAAGCAACATATGTGCTTTTATCTGATAAGTAGTTTGAAAGTTTTTGTTGTTGTTGGGGTTTTGTTTTTTTTTTGTTTGTTTTTGTTTGTTTGTTTGTTTGTTTGTTTTTTGTTTTACTGTAGTTAGAAACTCTGCCGTTGCAGACTTGGATTAAAATTTCTTAACTTTGGAAGAAAAACTTAATGAAGAGTTGCTGAAATTAAATTTCAGGCAATAGAAGATGAGAAGAGGTGCAGGACAGAGCTTCAGTCTCCTCCTGTGCAGCAGTGACCATGGTGCTCAGTGGCTTTTCTGTCATTTGCTCTGGACACTCCTGTGTCTGTTAATGCTCATCTGTTAATGTTAATCATCATTCCTGGTTTTAAATGCAAAATCTTCCTACTTTGATCTCCAGGCTGTCCCACAGCCCTGCCTAACATTGCTCTTAGGCAGGTTTTTCACAGGCCAGATACTATTTGTCAAAAAAATCAAGAGAAAATGTCTGCCCACAAGTTTCTCATTTGCATATTCATCTGGGCATATTCCTGGCTCAGCCTGGGTTTCTTGTTCTTTTCCTTTCATTAAAATCTTCTGCTGTGCAATGAGCTCATCACAGCACTTTTCCTCTCCCCGTTCCTTCTGGAGAAGAATTGCCTGTGTAAATCACTGAAATGGCATCACTGATTGCCACAGTCTTGTAATGTAGCTGCAACTCTAAGAATGATTCATCCTTGGATCTGCTCAAGGTCTCCAAATATGAAAGAAAGGAGAAATAGTTTGAATTATATAGAGAAAGTTCTGCCGAGAATTCTGCACACTCCTCGAAGCCCACTGACTAACTCCTGCAGATGATCAATATTGTCTGTCAGGGTTTTTTTACCCAGCCATCCAATTAACTTTGTCTCCCAGTGATACACGGGAGAAATGAGACCAGAGTTTTGCTGGTTCCTCCAGACTCTGCAGGTATGTTTCACACCAAGATCCAAAAGAAAAAGGATTTTTATTTTTTTTAATCTGAACTACCGCAAGAAGAACAGCAAAGGATAAATGACTTACCTAGAAGATCAAATTAGAATTCCCTTCAGGAAATATTTCCCAGTCACCTCTAGGCCTAACAGAGAGGAGGAATGACTATCAGCTCTATCAGATAACCCAGAAAACGCTGTGGCAAAACCCTGCTGTCATTGCCTCTGTGTTGGAAGGCAATTACAACGAATGGAGCAACGGGATTGCAAGGGAAGTGTAGAGGAGTTGTGTAATCTTCCCAAACCCCACAGTCAAACAGTGGAAGTGGAAGCTGTCAGAAAAAAATCCTCAGCACAAGTGTGTGGTGGGCAGTGAGTGCTCTCTCTAGTAAATGCTGATACACTTCTTTTGCATAAGTATTGGAAATAATCCTCCCCTAATGTGCCACACTGCTGGAAGTACCTCATCTCCAAAACACAACACCTACGAGACAGATTTAAAGACCTAAAATTCTCATAAGAGCCTTAACCAATGTCCTTTACTTATTCGCCAAAAGTTCTTGAAAAATGTTAATGTATTCCCCCATATTCCTCTGCCTGCAAACTGAAAAGAATCCAAAATTTTGCTGCCAATAAAGGAGAGAGGGGGGAACTGGATCTGAGGCAAACAAAAATGTTTTGGTAAAATAGGATTAGTTGTTAAATCTCAAAAAAGCTTGTGGAGTCATGCAAAACAGAAAAGAGAGGTTTAGCCTGCATAGAAACAGAATCACATGAGTGCAATATCATTCAGACTTTCACTCATGTGACGTTTGGTTGTTGTTGGAGACAAATCTTGGAGAAAAGAAGTACAGTAGTTTTTATAGATAAGGAGCTCAGTTTCCTTAGGTTTTTGCAGTACCTGAAATACAATTATTGCAAGAGGGCTTGAGTGGGAATATGGAAAATACTCTCCTAATTTGGCAGCACCTGTGTTTTCTTTAAACAGTGAGTTGTTATTTTCTCTTTCTAGGGGGATGTGCGTTGATTTGTGGGCTGTAACACCAGGTGCAGCATGTGTCACTGCTGGAGCTTCATAAGGGAGTGACAAAGCACGGGGAAAATTAAGAGCTGCCTTAGCAAAGATGAGTTTAGAAAGTCTGATCCTGGGGAGAGTGGCTGGAGAAAAGGAGATTTATTTGTTTGTATATGGGAACTGCACAGCCCAGAGTGTGTGGAAGGCTGGATCTCCGTGGCCATCAGCACCTGCAGAGTGCTCTGTGTTTGTTGTGCTGTGCACAAGAAGGAACGAAGGATATAGTGCCTTTCCTGGGGCTCAGCTCCTCTCAACTGCTCCATCCTCCAAATGAGTGCTGTGTGCCTTTGGACTGCAGGAGTGTTTTGTGCTAACAGGTTGCTTGTTAGTTTTTCTTGGTGTTTTTATAAACCTGGGGCTTGCCTGGAATAAATTTTACTGCTTCAGCTTATTCAAAAGAAGCATAACCCCCCCACATTCTGTTTCCTGGGGTAATGCTGCACCTCCAGATTGCTCAGTAGAGATTGTCAGTGGTATTGGAACTGGTCTAGATAATGCAGTCAGGTACAGTGGAAGTCTGAGGGAGTTCAAGTGGCAAATTTCTCATGAAAAGGTTTTTCCAGAAAGGAAATTCTCCTGGTGCTGCCTACAGTGCCTGTCTGCTGAGGCTTGTGGCAGCTGTAGAAGGCACTCACGTTATGCTCAGGCTCAGAGCTGGGTTGGAACACGGGGTCAGTGTTACAGGTGCCAGAACAGGCATTTTATTCCCTTCTCTGCACTTGGATTTCCTCCAGCATAACCTGTGCTGCCTGTGTAGAGTTTGTGTGCTGACTCCTTGCCATCCTCAGAACCTTTTTGAGGAGAAATGAATCGATGGCAGCACTTTGAGGCTTTGGTTGTGAAGGTTCTGCAGTGCACACTCATCTGATCCTCAGTGTCTTGTCTCTGTAACTGAGAGAGAGCTGAGCTGTTTTGCTGTGTTTATGATCCTGGCTCACACTGGGAGTGACTAAAGAGCACTCTGGTCAAACTTGTCTCAGACTGGGTTCAGAAGAAACAGGAGAAAATGCAGGACTCACTATGCCATGAGGCAAATTCTGTTTTAATGCTTGGATGAGAAATGGTGATCCCAGCACTGAATTCTTCCCAAGGTCTCTTCCCTCAGAGCCTGGCATCCTCTGGCAAGCAGGGACACAAGTCATAACCATTCCTTTCCTTTGCTTGCAGCTTGTACTTGGCCTTTTGGGCCACTTTCAGTGTGACAAAAGTCCACCTTACAAAAAACACTCCCTGTGTGCCCTTTCCTGCCCCCAAATTCAATTTTCACTTGCACTACCAAGGATTCAACTTGGAAAATTTTTATCCACGTTCATTAATGTGAAAGGAATAATATTCTGATGGGAATGTGATCTTTTTTCCTAGTGTGTTGTACCACACTTCCCTAAAGTCTATGGAACTCCTATGCACAGCTTCCTGCAGCTTTCTAGTTATTCATAATAATCTGAATAATCTGTTGTCTTGCCTTGTCTCTGGGGCTAAGGTAACACCGTAACAGATGGAAGGTAATGTCTTCTGAAACCTACTCTCAGAGGAAGTGAAAGTTAATGTTCCTCTTGAGTTCTTCTCCTATCATTACCTGATAGCTGGTATTTTGCTGATACAATTTCTTTTTCGAGTCTATAGGAGAAATATTTTCTCTTTTTTTTCCCTACAAGAAATGAAATACAAATAAAAAAGTGGATTGAGGCAGTGTGGTTGAAGGGGGAAAAATGTTTTCTCTGGTTAATAATTCTTACAGAAAAGCAAGTTCTGTGTAAAAAAATCACTGTTGTGATGTTAAATGAATATTTTATTTAAATGAAGTAATGCCACCAGCTGTAAATCAGTTGGTGGCTCTGCCTTGAACATTTTTCTCTTTGGGTAGATATGACTGATTTCTAGAGGCAGGAAAGGTTTATTTGCATTGATCCCACAGTGCTGACCTCAGGCTGAGTGCCATCAGCTGTGAGTTTAATCACATCTATTCAGATGGATTTTACATGATCGATGTGAAACTTCTTCAAACCTTACAAAAGTTGAAGCTCTCTCTACTCTTCCTACAAGGAACAAAAGGGACAGCAGTGTATTTTATAAGGGTGCCAGCCAGAAATTCCAGCTGCAATGCCTTTTATTTTCTAGTGAAGAAGTAATGCTGAACTTGAGAGAGACACAGCTGGAGGTGTTTGAGAGTTCAAATCTGAGGGTCCTCACTGCTCTGGAGGGAAGGCAAAAGTCAAATTAGGTTTAATTTGTCTCTCAGGCCAACAGCAAAACCATGCTGTGCTCTCAGCTGACCCTATTATTTGAAAACAGAGAATGCTTAAAAAAAAAAAGGAACAGTAATTAAGATGTTGTAAATTAGCAGGCTTTGTGTGCAGCAGATTAAAAGTGAAGCCTGGGCAGCAATATGGGAAGAGAGCTGCAGGTAGAGCAGCAATGCAGTTGCACATTGTCTTCTGAAAATGCTGCCTGGAGGCTGAGATGCTCCCTGGGATGTCCTTGCAGAGAGCAAACAGGCCATGGTTAGAGAGCAGCAAACATTTTCAGCCCCACACAGATGTCAGCCAGGACACTAAAGCAGGGAGTCTCTGTGCCTGCTGAGGATTTGCCTTTAATTCCCTAGAACAGGAATTTTAGTTATTATAACGAGGAGAAACCAACCTGGTGAGCTGCTGGGGTCTATCAGAGGAGTAATTGCTCAGAACATGGTAAAAGTACTTTTGGAAAAACAGGGCACACCCATTGAGACAGTACTTGGCAGGCCATGTGTTTAATGGTGAGAGCTCATTTCACTAATATATTACTATAATAATATAACAAGCAATTACTACCAGTTGATCATATCTGGTTTCTGAGGCAAGGAACTGTCATGAAAAATCAAGGCAATCTAAAATTCTTCAAATCTAAGTGGTAAAGGAAGATTTTATTTCACTGAGTGATCTAGAACAGAAAATTAGGCTTGTTGCTTTCACTCATTAGTGATTCAAGTCAATCACAGCTGAGTTGAATTGGTTCAGAATTTCACCCAGCTGCTTTTCCCTCTCCCATTGGTTCCCCTTCTCCTATTTTAGTGGCTCTCAGGAGTCCTGGTGAATAAAAGGTCTTTTCACTTAGTAGGGACAGCACCTGAGCAGCAGCCTCTGTGCTGAGCTCAGAGTCATTTATAGCCAGGGGAGTTTGCAGGCAATAGCAGGCATTTCAAAAGAATTGGCAAAACTTGGAGCTGTTTGAGTGCAAGCTGTGAAGAAGATGAGAGGAGGATGTGCAGAGGATGCCATGTTCCACTTCCCAAGGGAGGGGAAGACCACCAGTGAGGAGGCAGGCCCAGGGAAAGTGTTAAAATTCCTGAGACTCACCTTTTTCTTTTTCCTTTTTTTTTTTTTTTTTTTTTTTTTTTTGGTCCAGTCCCTGCTGTTCCTGTCCAGCTCTCTCTTCCCCTCTCTGCTCCCAGAATGTTTTATGGGACTGCCATTGTTTCCCTCTGGCAGCTTATGCTGTAATTTCAGGCTGTTCCCACAGTATATTCAATATGTTTCCAGTCAGTGGATTTCAGTTAAGGAGATTAGTTGCTCTTATAGAATGCTACTGGACAACATTAATACTTGAGAATTATTGTGTAAAATAAGGTTTAGGCTCCCTGGGTTGAGGGTGGTAAGCTGTAAAGTTTGCTTTTTTTTTTTCTCAAGTGCTTAATTTTCTTGTTTGCTCCAGATGGATGGTTTCAATTGATTTCAGGCAAAGGTGTTTCTACTGGGCATACATAATGCAGGAGCCTTGTCTGGAAAAAAGTAAATATTTTTTTACTTTGCATGGTTATGGATGTCACAAACTCTTCTAAGCTAGGGCTGCTGCAGGTATTTTCTGGCACATTTATTTATGTGAAATAATTTAAATGGATACTGTAGGTGACAAAAGTCATGGGTTGTTATTTTATACTGTCATTTAGTGCATCATTGTAAATCAGTTTAACCAAATATTTGCTTGAAAACCCTAAAATAGCACATCTTATTTCACTTTTGGTGTAAATGGGCATAATTTCATTTGACTTTATAGCATGTCCCCTGTCCTAAAGTTAGGCCACATTTCACAAGGATAACTCCAAGTTGCCTGTTGGTGGAATTTCTGGAAAGCAGAATGAATACTTCAGGAGTCTTCCTTGGAACACAGAAATACAAAGTAAAGCCTTTTTCTGTATTAACTCTTTTCTCTTCCTCTTCTGTTCCTCTTCCCTGAAATGTGGAATTTCAGGGTGTCTGTGCTGGCTGTGAGCTGCTCTGGCTTTGGGGAACGTTGGATTGGAAGAGGCTGGGTTAGGGCTGCTCTTACACTGAGGAGTGATCCTCACAAATACATCACTTTAACACCTCAGCTTCCTGTACAACGCCCTTAAAATTTTGTCTAGAGCAGGGTGAATTTTCTGCCCAAACACCTGTGTGCCAGTTCCAGCAGCCTTTCCTGGGGCACACTGGGGTTTCTGGCTGCAGGAGCTGCTGCTGGCTCTGCAGTGTCTCAGCGAGTCCTGGAATCTGCACCATGGAGCAGCGACCAGACCCGTGCGTGGGTAAAGCTTCCCTTGCCAGGGGCTGCATCACCTCCTGGTTTTGTTTTGCTCCTGAAACACTCAAAATGACCTTTTCTGTGCACTGTGCTGGACTCCAAGGCATGTGAGGACCCTGATAGCAGTGGCTTTATGGTAACTGTAATGGCTGGAGGTTCAAGAGCAGCAAGATCTGCCAGGAGAAGGATTAAGTTCTATGAAAGCAGTTGGTATCTCTGTAACTTGTAAATTTTAAAGTGTTGTGTGTGAGTGGGAAGGCAAAACTAAATAGAGCATGCAGTTGGCCTTAAAAAAAAACCACCCCAAAACCAACAAAAAACCAGAGCAAAATTTAACTCTTGGGAGTATAGTCTGTGAAACACTTCTTGCTTAGGATATTTTTTTCTCATAGAAGCAGACTAGGCAAGAAAGAAGATTAAAAAACTAATTTCTGTAGCTTTGAAAGTTCTTTAAATGCTTCTTTTTGACTTTTAGCTATAATCTGTCTTTTTAAAATTTCTATTTTAGACCAGAATTTTTTAGTTATAGTGCAGTTTCACTTAGAATAAAATCCAAAAAAGTGGCAGTTGAAAAGGACCAAAGTATCATTTGTATGAGCTTCCAATTCTTTGGTACCAGCTTTATATACACAGCTAGTCAGAATTTTTCTTGCATTTTGCTCAGTAGTGATAAAGTACCAACTTTGTGTAATTTCAGAATTTCTCTGCAGTGTTCTTTCTAACACAGGAAATACGAATGCTTGTGCTGCCACATATCAAAGCAGTGAATTTGCTGCTTTTCCAGTGTTTTTGTGATGCCTACAAAGGGTACAGGGTGAGCAGGAGAGAGTAGACAGATGAGTTTACACCAAACACTCCCTAGGATACAAATGATATTTAGCTCTTTCTGTGAAGAGTTAATGGGATTTTATTGCTGTTATTTGCACATTTTATCAACCATCCCTGCCTGGCTCTCTGTGGACATAAACCAAAAGGTAAAATTTGTCTTGATCTCCAACCCTTCAGCGCCAGTGACTGGTTATGGGTAATCAAACCAACTGCAAACCCAACCTTTGCTGAGGTGGGAGGTTGATTTCCATGCAGTTGTTAGTACAGCATAGTCACCTGTGGTAGTAGTGCCCAACCTGTGAGAAAGCAGAACCAGCTGATACCATGGCATACACCAAAAAAAATCTTTTACACTTACGGGCACAGAGCTATGCCACCAAACTTGCTTTCACATTTGAGGCTGACAGATACCCTGGACATGGATCTTCCAGGCAGAGACCGTGTCCAGCTGTCACCCTTGGAGCTGGCACTGCTGGCTGGAGTGCTGGGCTGGCTCTGCTCCGTGGCTTTAGCCTGTCCTGCCTGAGCCAGCACCCAGAAATCCCTCGATGTGTGTCTAGACAAACGTAAGCTCGCTCTGCTCGTGCTGACGCAAGGTGCAAAGGCTGTGGCACCAGGAGCCAGCTGAGATTATCAGATCTGTGCTGAACTGTGCAGCTCTGATCTGTGTCGCTGCACAAATGGTCTCAAGGCTCATTTGATTACAAATGGTTATTTAGAGATGCTCAGAGTTATTTGAAAAATTCTCCCTTTACAAGGAAAAAATCCCACTCCGAGTGAGCGCCTGGTGCCACCCCACCCAGTGCTTACTTTGGCTCAGTCCATCGACAATGTCTGGTTTGTTTCCATGCTCGTGTTTGCTGAGAGACTAAAGACATCCTCTTTCTGCAGTGGGAAACTCATACAGAAACTTGGGGTGCTTTTTATTTTTATCTATTTGATTTTTTTTTTAAGGCTTCAAGCAAATGAATGTGTTATCCAAGCAGAGGCTCCAAACCCCTGTCAGTGGTACTCCACTCCAGTCTTGGTGTGTCTGTGCTCACCACCACTTACCAGTGGCCAAATGTGTTCGTGTGCACTGGGTGATCACACTCTTGGTTGTCAGTGCATGTTTGCCATTCCTTTAACCTAGGGATAGAAACAGGTTTGTCCCTGAGCTTGATTGCCTGGTTTTCTGAGCTGTTAAACTCTATTTCTTGAGCCAAGGATCCTCCTTATGTATATCTGTATGTGTGAGTGCTAATGTGTATCTCACTCCCCTCCTCCATTTAATGGCATTTTTCTCAAGAAAGTCCTTGGGCTGTGATAAGGCACTCACAAGGGAGGCACTGAATGCTTCCCTCATCCTTCGCCTTATCTTCAGTTCTGAATTGTCCTTTATTGAAGACTGTATTCAAACTTCAGCTATTGAGTTGACACCTATTTAAGACAGAAGAAATATGTCTTTTCAGTTATGATTGTTAAAAAGGTGGTTTTAAGATCCAGGACAAAAGACTTGGATGTTAAGCCTCCCTCTCTTGCAGAGACTTCATTCAGTGGCGATAATGGGATCTGCTCAGGATAAGAGAAGATAAGGTGTCCAGACTCTCTCAGCAGCCTCAGCCTCCCGTACTGCTCGCTGCAGATGTTTCCTTTTCTAAACGCTGCTGGGGCTCGCAGCGTTTATTGGATGCGGCTCCTCTGAGGGCTGCAGCAGATGTGGCCTCATTGTTCACCTGTTGGAGCCGACAGTGCTGGAGTTACTGACGGCGGGGCAAATCCCAGCCTCGCTGCTCCTGGGTTTGGGGCAGTCCGGGGCGAGCCCAGCTGAGCTGGGTCCCAGCAGTGCCCGTGGCTGGATGGGGGAGCTCCGGGGTGTCCCCATCGCCTCCTGGGGATGGACCGGGGGGACCGGGACCCCGCGGGGGCTGCACCGGCCGCGAGGGGGCGCCAGGCGGGCAGAGGTCCCGATTCCCCCACCCCCGGTCCCGACCCCCGGTCCCGACCCCCGGTCCCGACCCCCGGTCCCGACCCCCGGTCCCGACCCCCGGTCCCGACCCCCGGTCCCGACCGGTGCTGCCCCATCCCGCCGCTCCTCCGGGTACCGCGGCCTGGCGGGCGCCTCCTTCGTCCCGGTGCTGCGGGGTCGTTGGAGTGCCGGCTTTGCTCACAGCCGTTCTCTCTCTCTCCCCCGTTCTCTCTCTCTGCTGTTCCCCGTTCTCTCTCCGTTCCCCGCTGACTCTGGTGTCTGACCCTCCGCGGGTCGGGGTCTCCCCGCAGCACAAGCGAGCTCCGAGCTCGGGTGGCGGAGCTGCGGCCCCAAGGCCGGGCGGTCTGGGTGGCTGGAGTAAGGGAAGCTTTCCGAGGAAGGCAGAATCCAAGGAGACGTTTCGGGGTCCCTCCTGCCCCGTTTATAAATCTTTCTGGCACCGTTTAAGGGTGTTTTGTGTCGGTAATCTCCCAAGTTCCCCGGACACCCGGTTTTCCTGGTGTGTAATAAAGTCCTTAGTGCTGAGCAAAGAGCTTCTTACTCCTTTTTAGAATGTAAGCCCCAGAATTCTGCCCCGATGTTGTATTGAAACACCAAACTTGGGCTGCCCATTTATTTAACACCATATGGAAGGAAGAAATGGGGCCTTTCTGGCCGTTACACGGTCTCCTTGAAGTGATTCAAGTGACTGAGTAAATACAGAACGTTTCTTTTTCTATAATCTGTTCTCTAGCATAGAACTACAAGTGAAAGCAGCTGATCATATTAAATCCAATTACAACTTAATAGCTTTATATGGAGTCTTCTTTGCATTTCTTAAAAAAATCCACATTCAGGGCACATCTTGAGAGGAGATGATGGCAGTGTAACACCTGTGTTCTTTGTAATATTGGTCTTGTTATCAAACTTAAAGCAAATCTTCTAAATGTATTTTTTCCCCCCAAATGTTGTCAATTTGGGGCACATGACTGCATTATTAATTCCTAACTAAAAGGGGTGAAAACCAACCACAACCAAGTTTAATGTTTTTAAATCTAAAATAGCTGTCATTCGTCAGAAAACTTTATTGTTGAAATGAAGCATCCTACTGGGATAAAACAGTGAGTGTGTTTCTCATGGTGAGGGAGAAGAGAATGTGTTTGCTCTCAGCTTGCTCTGCTTCTGTACCCACTGCTGCTGGCCTGGCTGCAAACATCAGGCTCTCTGCTACATGGAATTTTTGCAGGTGACCTGATTGTATATTGATGAGCATAGACTTTTTTTTTATGTAATTGAGGCACCTTCCTGCTAGATCCAGCATCATGGTGTAAACAAACAGGTGGGTGGCCAGAAAAAGTTGGAAATACATTTTTTTTTTTTTTAACTTGTAGCCAGAGCTAAAGAAAGAGGTTTTAGCTTTTGGGCAGATGTTGTTGTCCAAGATCTGGAAAATTTATCTGAGGTTTTTGAGAGATCTCCTTAGAGCACTTTTTAGAGGAGACTGTTCAAAAACGTCTCTGGCTGTGGGAAGCATTGGTGACTGGGCCTCCAAAGCCCAGACAGGGATCCCAGCCTGGCTCAGAATTAGAGTGTGACTGTTCTTTCCAGTTTAGCTGTGATGCATCTGCTCAGCAGGCTTCAACTGCTGCCTCATTATGTGACAATTAATAGTTTTGTTGATGTTTATATACATATGTTAATATTTTCCTCAATATTGTCAACCCCATATGCATATTGATGGAATGGAATTTCACCCCACTTAGCATTTTTAATGTGGCATAAACAGAGCTGTTTGTTTAGGTTTAGGCACACTCTGCTTGCATCAGTTCAGCTCCTGGTTTCACTGAGGGCTCTATCAGTCAAAATGAGATGGGAAGCTGCCTCCAAAAATGTGAGTTACATAACAGGTAGAAATCCTCTTTGGCTATAAAATATTTATTCAGTATTATGTAAGAAAATGGAAAAGCTTGGAGGTGGAGAAAAAAGAGGAAAAAAATCTAAGATAAGATTTGAGTGGGAAAGCAAAGCAGATAAAATCTGAGAAAGTGAGCCTGGTGATGGTGGAAAACAGAGTCTATTTAAGGTTTCCTTCATGACTTCACCATTAATTCCCAAAGTTTCCAGGCTGAGGAGAGAAGCGTACAGGGCTTTCTGGTGCACACTATTCTCAGACTCCAGGTAGAGGAAGAAATGTCTTTTATTTGCTCCATCAAGCTTTTGTCACATTGTGACACATTGGCATCAGGATTTTTAGATTTTTTTCCAATTTTGTTTTTAAATTGCTTTTCATCTTATTTATCTCTAACTTTAAAGCCTTGATGGTTTTATGTTCTCTCTCTTAATTTAAATCTATAGTGTAGAGGTAGGAAAAACCTTTAGTAGTTTTATTTGTGTTTTTTTCTTAATGGTTGCATTTCCTCCTGCAAGAATGACAGTGGAAAGCACAGGTGACATATGTACTGTTAGCTTAGTAAATGATTGATTTGAAATATTTGGCCAGAAAGGTAGGCATGAATTCAAGTGGATGATATTCCTTGGTTCCAATTAATGTAGGAGCAAAGGATTCTCACCAGGGAAAGGCTTTGATTCCCTTATCTTGCTGTCAAAGCACATGATGAGGAAAATGAAATTAACTTGTCAGAAGCAAAGTTTGGTGAGAACTCATCTGCGTGCAGAATAATTCCTGTAAGCATGACATCTTAATTTCAAGATGTTTCTGACACTGCACAGAGAATTTGTCATGCAAATGAGATCCTCATTAGGAAAGTAATATTTTTAGAATACTTTAAGCAAAAAGAAGTGTGCTCTTTCAAAGGCTTTCTGTGCATACACAGAACAACTCTTTAGAAAGGAAGATCAGACTGGACATGGCTATGTTAACATCATAGTCTCAGATCATCTCCTTAGGAAATCTAAATCTGGAGTTCCTACATGATCCACCTTGCACAAAATGTTATGCTTTAAAGGCTGGGCTGTAATGTCCAAAATTCAGCCTACCTGTGTAAGCTGACAGGGGGCTGGTGCTTTGCTGCAGTGCACCACTGGATATCCTTCCCAAGCATTTCATTCAAGAAGAAATGGGTGTGTCTCCTGTTTTTTTGATCCTAAAGGCTTGGCTGGACTGAGAGGGGCTTTGCATTCATCTCAGTTGTGTTTCTGCTTGCCTTGTTTTGTAACACAGGTACTCCTGTAGGTAATTTCCAGCCCATTCCAGAAGCTGAGGAAGCATTCTGTGTGTCAGCAGGAGGAGGCTTGACTTTGCTGATGACAGAAAATCCATGGGCTCTGTGCAGTCCCCTGTGGTGTGAGCAGCAGAGAGCAGGAGGTGATAAGAGGTTTTACTTCAGTGAACTGTCCTGAACCAACTGCAACAACCAGAGAAATGTTTTGCCTTGTGTAGCATTCCAGCAGTGTGAAGGACAGAAATGATGAAGGTGTATGGGAGAAGTAGGGATAGAAATCAGGAATTCAGCTCACTGGATGGTAGGAGTGACAAAGAGGAAATTAATTAGTACTCACAGCACAACATTTGCTGCTCTGTCTCCCTTGTTGATAAGGCCAAGTAGGTATTGTTAAGGAGGAGCAGTTTGTGTGGATTTCTTATGCTATAAATAGGAGCAACTGATTAAAATGAATGTTCAGTTTGGTGTCAAACTCCTATGAAACTGATAAAGTATCAGGAGCTGGGATGATCTCTGGTATCTGTCAGCCTGAATATTGAGGTTACAAAGTGTGTGAGCCTTTCAGCTCTGTGTGCTTAGAAAATGTTCAATCAATTAATGTGGTCACTTCTCCTCAAGTGAAGTGCTCAGAACTTTTGTCAGGTGGGTTTGGGTTCTGCTGTTCACCTGGAGAGTGTTGGAGACAAAGTCTGGAGTGTGCTGGTCCTGGCCAGAATGCCAGGTGAGCATGTATTGTACCAACTCTCTGTTGAGTTGCAGTACTCTTATTTCCTTTTAATACAAATCCTGAAATTACTAAATTTGTAAGTAATTTTTTTTTATTATAATCCTCTAAAAAAAACCCAACTGTGAAGCTTCTAGCTTGAGTAATGAAATAGTTTCTGAATCCTTTTATATTCAGCTTTGTATGCTTTTGGGTTTGATATAATGTATCTTAAAGAGAAGAGGTTTGGGGTCGAGTGTGTACCTGTCCTAAGTGAGCTGCTGAGGTGGAAAGGAAACAAATGCAGTTCCTGTTCAAGGGCCTGACGTTTGCTTTGAAATGTGCTCTGGAGTCTGGGCTGCCTTTATGAATTGCACTCTCTCCTTATTTGGGAAGGATGCTGATGTCAAAGGCTGGATATTGGGCTTTGGGGAAGCTCTGTGTGCAGGGGGGGAGGCAGAAAGTGCACTGGGGAATCTGGTGATGGGGGAGAAAGGAGCAGAGAACTCATGGAACAGACCCTGCTCTGTCCACAGAGGAGTTTTGCCCTGGTGAGGGTTTTGGTTTTGTTCAGGGAAATGGAATTTATCTGTGTGCTTTAAATAATTGCATTTTCTTTTAAGGAAATCCATTATTAGAAACCAAACAAGCAAAAAAGCGAAACAAAGTCAACCCTGAATAACAACCACACCCCCCCCCCCCCAAAAAAAAACCCAAAACAAACCCAACCCTGAATCAGAAACAACCCCAAAAAAACAATCCAGTGAAAAACCCCAGTGGTCCCTGAATCTGGCTAACTCCAGGCATAATAAAATCATGGTGATTTTAGTTGGTGGCAAATAGAAATGGAAATTTTACCATGGTAGCAGTTCCTAAAGGGCCACTTAAGCATTGTTGAATTGAATATGCAATATATTGAATAATATATCTGTCTTTGAGAATCTAGAGGTAAGTAGCATATATACAAACAGAGCAGTGATATGCACTCAGTCAAATCAAAGCATTATTATTTTTGAAAAGGTAAGGAAATAGGAACAGAAATGGGATAGAAAGGGTAGATACAAACCCTAATAATGAAGGAAATAAGAGATGCAGGCAGGTACTTGTGTGTGTCTGTGAGAATCTGAGCCCCCTGAGTGCTGCTGCAGATTCTCCCACTGGTTAATGAGTGCACTTTTCTAGAAGAGTTATTGACTTTGGGGGCCAAGCCAGTGTCTCTGGGAATGTGATGGAAGAGGTGCAGAACAGTTGGGAGATAGGTGCTGCATTCCAGGCTGCATTCCAGCTGGCAGGCACCTGGCAGCAACACTTCACCTGCGTGCAGTGTTGACAAAGATAATTGCAGCATTTCTGGAGAGGAAAAAAAAAAAAACCACCCCAGTCTTATGGCAGTCAGCTCCAGGGGGATTCCTTCCCAAGGCACTCAGTGCAGGTGGGCACCTGTGACAGAGGTGTGTGACAGAGCTTGGCATTGTCACCCAGGGGCTGCTCAGCTCCTGCAGCAGGAACAGAGTGGATGATTGAAGGTGCTGCAGACAACAGAATGATTCTGCTTGACAGAAATGCAAAGGTTTCCTTATTCCCCTCACTTGTGGTGTAGGACATGAGGGGCCAGCAGAGCATGTGTCGATGTCACCCCTGCTATTTTAAATGAATATTTTGTGTTTGGGGCTCTGGTCACAGTCTGCCAGCCCTGTCCAAGGGCTGGCACAAAGCTGCCTCCAGAAGTGGTGAGCCTGTGGCTTGGATGCCTTGGGGAATATGCCACTCAGTGGATTTACTGCTGAGATTCAGCTCCTGATTGATTTTCCTGAAAGGCTCAACCCCAAAAGCGTACATTTATCGAAGGGAAATTTAACAACGAGCATGATCCTTCAGTAAGGTGCTATTTCTTTGAGGGTAATCCCAAGTTCTGAGATGTAGATGGCTCAAGTCTGGTGGCATTTCTGTCAAGTCTGTCTGGAGTCACAAGCTATGGTTGTCCAGCTGGAATTGAGAACACAGCACTTCTCCCTCCAGTGATGGGACCACAGGGCCAGAGCTGCCTCTCTGACATGAGCAGAGCAGCAGGGTGCGTGGCTGGGCACGTAGGAACACAAACTGAGCGGAGACAGGATCATTTCCTCAAGGTCAGAGGCTGTCCTGGGCTTCAGGCTTGGTTCTGTGGGGATTTGTTTGTCATGTTGTACTTTATTGATGCAGTGCTCAGAACAAACAGCTTTTTAAACTGTGAAGCACAGGTGACAGAGGATGGATTTTGTTATGCAAGCACCTAACAGAGCAGTAAGTACAGAAAGAAGGCACAGTTTTCCCATCAGTGTTTGTTTTTTAGGGCTAAGTGCTGCTAGATGTGATTAATTCACTAGCATGTACAGCAGACTTCTATATATGGGGTATTTAACAAAAGTTTAGTGATTGCTTTAATTAATTAATCTAATAAAGTAATTTTATAGATTTTTTCTTGTGAAATATAATCATTCAAATAATATCTTAATCATACAGCAGTTACCCATGATCACAGACTCCAGTCTGTAAACACTACAGATGCTTGTGCTTTTAGTAAACACTGGGTTACCACAATAATTAGTCCTGGGTGCTCCAGCAATTACATTTGCCTTTGTGCTCTCTGCTTAATGAGTGACAGAAAGTACAAACCATTTTGAGCAGAGACACTCAGGTGTATTTGATGAGAATTTCAACTTTCCCATAGCTGTTCATTCTTTGCATTCCCATACCAAAACTAATCTGGGAAGCGGTAGTTTTTTATGTTTCAGGACAGATTTCCCACGACCCTGACTATAAATAAAACAAGATTATTATTTCTGGAGGCTGATTCTTTCTCTGAGTAGTTTTCATGGATGCTTTCTTAAAATTAAGCAAACAACAACAACAACAAATCAACCTTTTTTTTTTTGTTATCACCCATCCATTGTCTTTCTGTGAATTGAATCTTGACCTTCCATTTCAGGCTGTGCTGATACAGCAAAGTGGTTTGCTTTTGGTTGTTTGCTCTTTGGAAAAGTTGGTGGTGAATATGAGGAAGGTTAATACTTGCAAAGTCAGAAACAAAGGTGTATGCAACCATTTTGCATTCAAGATCGGAGGTTGGCTGCTTGCTTTATATAAAAGTTTGCAATTCCCATTTATCAGCAAAAAAGCTGAACTGTGGCCCCTGTGCTCATGGCTAGACACTCTGCTAAGCTGGCCACAGTTAAACCTGGACAAGGTTAAATGCAGGTAAAATGTAGCCTTGATGACAAATGCTTTGTGTCATCTATCCTTGATGAATTTTCAGGGAAAAGGTTAGATTCTGATTTCCAGCAAGATACTGGAAGAGGAGCTTCCTGGACTTGCTCAGAAATGATTTATGCTTACGGTGTTGGTGTGTAGATAAAAACCTACAAGACAGATCTGCAGGAGATGTATTTCTGTCCCTGCTGGCTGTCGGGAGAAGGAAAAAGATCCTGTGCTCTGAATTTACTGACTCCTTAATGGAAAAAGGTAATACAGGATGATTAGAATATTGCATAGGCTCATGAGTAATCCAAATTCTTTAATGAAAATTTAAAGTTGGAGAATGCTAACCACAGCAATATTACTGATGCTGTGATCCCCTTGAGCAAAGGACTTGGCTCTATTTTTTATTGCCATTCAAAGGTAAATAAGGCAACTGAGTGGGAAGATTTGACAGTTTGCAAAAGCTGGTGGCCTTGCTTGAAAGCTTGCTCTAGGTGACCCTGCCTTGGCTGGAGAGTTGGGCTAGATGGTCTCCAGAGGTCCCTTCCAACCCTGAATGCTCTGTGATTCTCTGAAAGGTTTGAGCTGAGGATATTAAAGGCAAGTGTTCTAAATCCTCCAAGTAAGATTCATTGTTATGGCTTAAGGTGGACAGGACCTGGATGCTGTTGGAAGAGAACATGAGGGGCACCTGCATTTGGGAAAAGAGCTCCAAACCTTTGTTTGTCTTTTGTAGTCTGAGAATGGGGTTTGTGCTATCCAAACAGTGATTTTTGTAAGCAAAGCAAAGCATAGCTGGGCTTGATTCATGTCCTTGGTGCCTTCCAGGCTAGGACATGTAATTAAAATTCCACTCTGTTAATGTGATGGAGATGGTGCTACCATGGATTAGGGCAGATGAAGTAACTGTGGAGTCCTTGACAATCTGCCCTGGTGTGATGGGTTGGCTCCAGCAAAGAGCAAAGCACTCACAGAGCTTCTTGCTCACACCTTCCCCACAGTGGGATGGGGCAGAAAACAGGAGGAACTGGAGTTGGAAATCTCCTGGTTCAAAATAAAGACAAGGAGATCACTCACCAGTTACTTCTGTGAGCAGAATGGGCTGAACTCGGGGAATCAAACTTGATTCTAAACATTTGATTACTGATTGGGAAACAGATGTCAAGCATGGAAACACTTGATGAAAACACCTTTCCTCCCCTTTGCCGGGCTCAAGTTCAGCACAGACACCCCTGCCCTTCTGTTGCTGTGACTGGGATCAGTTTCTGCTGCTCCTTGTTCCTCACTCTGCCCTGCTCCTTCCTCCTCAATCATTTCAAGGGCTGTGCTGACCACCCACAGGCTACAGCCCCTCCAGGTGTCTCACCAGCTCTGTGGTGTCACTGGTCTCTTCTCCAGTTGCTCCCATTGCTTAAATGTTCTCTCATGGGAGCAGCTCAGGCTTCTCTGGCTGTTTCAGGGGCACCACGGACAAAGTTTGGAGCTTTTGGCTCAGCTTTGGCCCATGAGGGTCTGGAGGGGCTGGCACAGGGCAACCCTGGCCCTCTCCCACTGAGCCCCTGCAGCCCTCTGGCTACCAAGGAATTCATGCCAGTACACGTGAATAAACAACATTCCCAAGCTGGCTGCTGGGCTGTCCCTGTGCCTGGGAGTGGTGATGGCCAGAGCCTGGGCTCTTGGTTCTCAGCTGCCCCTGGCAGGAAGCAAATGCCTCCCTCAAGGGTTGGCAGCTCCTGGGGGTGTCTTTTTCTTGGCACCAGTGGTGCAGCCTGAGGGGCCAGTGTTTAGTTCCAGCCAGGCCAGTAAATCCCAGCTGTCCCTTGAGGACAGGATTTGCAGGGTGTGGCTCTGCTGGAGAAGCTCTCTTTGGAGCTGCTGGCAGTTCCCTTTGCAAACACTGCTGGGTGAGGGAAGGACTGGAGTGAGTGTGACCAGAGCCTTGGTTCCTTCTTGGCCACAGCCCCAAGAAGATGTTGGGATCAGTTTCTTTGGGAGGATGAGGAAGCAGCCTTGTGGTTGGGGTCTGTTTATTCCAGCAGTGCCCCTGGAGAGGGGCAGCCTGTCAGCTGAGAGCAAACAGGGCTGGTTTTGCCTGCACCAACACCAGCACAAGCCAAGCAGCTTCCCTGCTCGCCCCAGATCGTGTTGGTACCCACGTGGCCGTGAAGGGAGAGAGCTGAAGGATTCCCTGTGGTGTCGTTACACCAGGGCAGGGGAGCTTGGCGTGGGTCCTGGGGCTGCAGGAGGGGCTGGGGCACATCCTGCAGAGCCCTGCTGCCTCTCAGAACCGGGGAGGAGCACAGGCTGCCTGCAGAGCAGGGGTGATGATGTCTTGTCCTGCACTGAGGAGCCGTATAGGGTTTTGCTGGAGAAGCATTTTCCTGCTTGTTTTCCCGTCTGTCACCTGCTCTGTCTGTGTTTCATGCACTGGTTGCTTTCAGCTCACAGGTTTTGTCGGTGCTTGTGTGGCAGGGGCATTGACCTCGGGGGTAGGAACAGCTAGGGAGGGGACATTCCTCTCCTGGGCTTTGCCATTTCTTTTGAGCTCCACCTGTTGAAGCTGGAGGGAGGAAATTCTTTTCAAATGTGTTTCTATCCATGGATTTTGTGTTGCTGGATTGTTGGTGATGTATCACCAGATATATCTTCAACTCCATGTTTTTAAGGAATAATTATAACTATTTTATTTATTAAATGTTTTTTGCCCACCCCAAATGAGTCCAATAGTATTTAAAAAGCTTTTTTTTTTTCCTTGTATTTTCCAGTGTGCTTGGACTTAAACTAGAAAGCTAATGAAAACTGTGTGACAAACAAAACACTTCCTTCTCTGTTGTCTTCCTGAGCACCTTGAAGCTGGTATACAAAGCCAGAGGGAAGGGACATCCTCCCTTGTGCCACAGGGGCTGGAGGAGATGGTTCTCACACCCAGTGGGTGTGAAAATGTGGACTCTAGCTTTGCACCTCTGTCTGAGGTCAGAGCTGATCCTGCTGGGAAGGGCAGGTTCAGTGGCTGGCAGTGCTCCTGGCCCTGGGAGCCCCAACACAATAATGCAGGAGGAATCATGAGAGATGAAAAGTTTTCTCTATAAAAAGGCAGTAAGGGCTGTAAAAAGAGAAACAAGCAGAAAAGAGCAAACTTGGGAGTAGTAAGTGGATATAAACCGGGGCAAAACTAAAAGTTCAGTTTGCTGGCATAGACACATTATGATTCCTGTGTGCAGGTAAAGCACAAAAGGAAAGGATTTAGGAATTTCTATTTAATGTCATTTCTGTAATGTAGGTAAATTTCTATCATTTGATTCCATGGTTTCTGCTGCCCACTTTAATAAGGTTTTCTGTGTTTGATTGCAGATGTTTGTATTTCAAGGTCAGAAAGTTTGAGGTGCTTCAGCCTTATGGGTTCTAGAGGAAAATAACTCGCAGCAAAACTGTACGTGACCTCAGAGGCAAACACAAAATAAAATAATCCCTGGGATCTGCAGACTTAATTTAGAATGCAGAACATTTCCCAAGGAGCATTTTAGTGTTTTGCTGAAATGATGGAGCATATTGTTAATGTCTTGTAATTTTTAAGAGCATTTAAAGATTTATTTTTGTAACCATTATTTTACTTTGTTATTCTGAGACTGGGTTGAGTTTGTTTTATGGCTGTCATGCTGGGTTTTTAAAACACTTTATCAGGTCACAGGTACTTGATAGACATCTCACTAGGCTTGCTTTTGATTTACCTGGTTATTTTTTAATAGTATTTGCTGTGATACCCATTTGCAACAAAGGTAGCAACTAATTATGGAAATAGTGTTGTGTGTTTCTTATGTCATCTCTTTCCTCTCATGCTGATGGTTTTGTTTTCTTTTTCCTTTCATTGTTGCCTTTTCTCCAAAAGAAAATTGTTCAAAGTTTAATTCTAAACCATAATTTCCTCATAAAAATACACATCACGTTAAATACTAAGGAATATAGGATTTATACAGACTCTGTAAGCAGTGTTGTGGAACAATTTTTTGATTTATTGTTTTTTTCTGAAGAAGTTTTTCCATTAATAAAAATTTACTGTCTTCTCTCACTTTTTTTTTTCCTGATTTTTCAAGTTGATTCTCACATTCTACAAATAAGTTCATTTGGAAAAGCTAGTAGTTATTAAAACCTTGTAACAGAAGCTGATTTTAGCAGTTAAGTTGCTTTTTTTAGCAATTTGATTTCTATCATTATTTCGTTTTCCTTTGCCTTGAGCTAGAGAATTAATTTTGTTATGTTGGGGTGAGGAGTCATTTGCTCAGGCTGTTTTTCCATCAGAAGAGGTTATGAAGCAATGAAAGACAGTTAATTTGGAGAGGAAAATAAAAAACTGTGCTGCGGGTGGGAGTGCCTTCCTTGTAAAGTGTTGTAGTGTATTGTATCCATAAAATGGGATTAAACACTGGCAGTCTGAGACAAGTCCCTGGCTTTAATGGAAAAAACCACCCCCAGCCATGCTTTGGTGAAGGGAATGGAGAGAGCTGTGGTCTTGTGGCATTATTTAGTGACGTGGTCACAGGACTGGGGATGGTGAGATGTCTCTGTGTGAGAGGCCGAGGTGTCCCCAGGCAGGATGTGCAGGGGCTGCTGCTGTTCAGGTGCTGGGGTCACAACCCTTGTTCTGCTTGGCCTCAGAGTCACAGGCTGGCCTGGCTTGGAAGGGACCTTAAAGCTCCTCCCAATCCACCCCCTGCCATGGCAGGGACACCTCCCACTTCCCAGGCTGCTCCAAACCCCATCCATCCGGGCCTTGGGCACTGCCAGGGATCCAGGGGCAGCCGCTGCTGCTCTGGGCACCCTGTGCCAGGGCCTGCCCACCCTCACAGGGAACAATTCCTGCCCAATATCCCATCCATCCCTGCCCTCTGGCAGTGGGAAGCCATTCCCTGTGTCCTGTCCCTCCATCCCTTGTCCTCAGTCCCTCTGCAGCTCTCCTGGAGCCCCTTTAGGCCCTGGAAGGGGCTCTGAGCTGTCTCTGGAGCTCTCTTCTCCAGACTGAACACCCCAAGCTCTCCCAGCCTGTCAACATCAATCACAAAGTCCTTGATTTCATGTTTAGTGCCAAGAGTGGCTGAGACAAACAAATGTCTTTCAGGGAAGCCTGTCCCTGTGGACAGACAGTGCTCCTGCTGGTTCTGCAGCAGGAACTGACGCCAACAGTCTCTGCATGCAAGAGTTCTGCTGCTGCTGTGCTGCAGGATGGGATTTGTGTTATTTTAAGTCACAAATGGACATTTCCATCAGTTCTTTTGTAACACTTTTGTAATACCCGCTTATTGAGGCTTTGGATTTTAGCCACCCTTTTCTAAAAGTGTCTTTTCTCAAAATTATTTTTTTTTTCCCATTTAATCTGCATATTTAAAAATAGATATTTTTCAGACATCGTTAAAGCTTCTGCCTGCATGAAATTTTAACAGATGTGACACTTGAGAGGCTCTGTGGTGGGCAGCGATCGTTTATCAGGCAATGCTCTTTAAGACCTCCATTATTATTCAGTGATTAAAAATTCACAGGAGTGAAAAGATACCTTTGTAAATATTTTATTCTTTCTTTATTTGTTGTTATTTTGGCTTTTGTTTTCCCTACAAGATTTTTTAAAGATGGTTATGCCTGCTATGAAAGGCCACTAACAACTGTGGGATGATTTTCTGTGGACAATTCTGGTGCTGAGGTAGGCAGTGGGAGATGAGAACTTAAGGGAAGGGCTCAGCATATTGAATTGCTTCACAGACTGCACCTGGCCATGTTCTTTTGAGAATGAGCAAAGAAGTGCTTGCAGTAATGTGCATATTTTTCTTGTGGTGGTTGGTTGAGGTACTGGGAAAGCTTTGACATTGAGTGGAATTAGGAACTGCTGGAAGAAAATGCATATTAACATAAAATATAATATATGCTGCTAACTCATTTTGGAGAGGTAATTGTGTTTAACTAATTTCCACTTTATTGCTTCTCTTTCTGTCACAGAATAATGAATATTCTTGGGATATTGGACATTTAAATAGAAATGTTCACTGTTTCCCTGTGTTCCACTGCAAAGTTTTAAATCTTTTGTGTGTATTGTTAAAAAAGCTGTTTCGACACAGCTTTTGGGAGGGCCAATCTGTTTGCCTGTACTTTTGTGTTTGGTAACTGTTTAGCCAGAGTGTTCTCAATGGGATGAAAATGCCAAAGTCAGCTGTGATGGGAACTCCTTGGATCCCAAATCACAAGGCAGTAAATTTCCAGCTGGTTTACATGTGGAGTGTTGTGTCACTGGAGAAGATGGATCACCTTTCTTGTTTAGAGTTTTGCTATTTCTGGCTGTAACATCAGCATTTTGTTTTGACCAGCTCCCAGTAATCACTATTGGAGTACAAAGCTCAAAATGTTTTATTTTCTGACCTCGTGTCTTAAAATTTGTCTGAGTCACCTGCTTTTACTATTTCATGTAGAAAAAAACCCCATTTCTTCAAAATCCCTTGTAGAAAGGAATGTTATGTATAGAAAATCTCTGAAAGTGTGCATGAAGTATGACAAGGCAATGGTTTAAAATCTTTCTTTGTAAAGCTCAGTTGTAAAAACATTGAGAATAGAAAAGATTTCTTATGAATGGAAAAGACTGAAGAGGAGTGGACGTGTGTGTTGGATCAATAGATGTGCCATCTCATCCCTCGTCAAAATCTACTTACTCTTTTTATAAAGCACAGTGGAAGTTAAAAAATGAATGTGGGTGAATAATGCTCTGTCAAATGTCTCTAACAAATGGAATTTCCAACAGTGGAGTGGAGTCAGGACTAGTGAGATGGGACAGAGCTCACAGTCATGGAACTAGATACAGGAATCCCAGCAACATTTTGAGGGTGAGCTTTCAGCTTATTTATTTCCTGTTCCCCTAGGAAAATAAAAAAAATCTCTTGCAGCAGTGGAGCAGTGTAGGATTGAATTGAATTGGCATCTTCCCAGAGCAGAGAACTTGTTGTATTGGCAGTGTATATATTTCAGAGGAACAATTTTAGTTAAGCAGTTTCCTTCCTGGAAATGTCAAGTTTCAGTAGTAGTACATTTTGGGGATGGTAACTGATATTTAAGATAATTGTGCTGCATGGATGCTTTTTTTTTTCCCCTCCTCAGTGAGCATAGATAAATCCTTAAAGGAGACTTAAAGACAGACACCTTGGATTAGTGCAGGTTTAGTTGGATCCTGTGTTTTACTGAATATTGCATTTGAACTTCTCTCTAGCCTGAAGTGTGAGATTGGCAGATGAACACGAGGAAGGTTTGTTGTCCTGGGGGTTGTGTTTTTATTTTGGGAAGCAGCATTCTGGTTGTAGGGCAGGAGAGAAGCACTGCAGGTGGATGGTTGGCAAAGCTCTATCTGCCATTTCCACCTCCATGTGTTCCCTTAGCTCTGGGTCCATCTCTCACTGCACACAGTGCTCCAGGTGTCACATAATTGTCACCTACCCATTCCTTAAATGAACATTAATGCACCAAATATTTTTTAAAATGCACTCACTTACCCTGCCCAAAGAATTCCGAGTGGCAAGAGATCATCTGAATCCCTTTCATGCTGTTCAAAGCTCTCCCTTTTCCCTGGGATCAGAGTGATGCAAACCCAAGTATTTGTTTTTTCTTTGCAGTTGAGGTCTGTGGAGATTGGATCTTTGATATTCTAGGTTTTCTCCTCAGAAGGAAGAGCGAAGCTCTATTTCAAGGGCACTGCGGGGAACGTGTGATACTCGGAGAGAGAGCTCTTCTTGAGTAAGGAGGAAAATTATTTTAGAAAGTTGATGAGGCAAACTGGGAGGATTAAATTGGCACACACCATATAAAGGAAAACTGGACAATCAAGAGAGAAAATACCTTTAAGAAATGGATTTTTAAAATTATTATTTAGATGTAATGCCCTACTCAAATACTATTTTTTCCCTCTTGCATTCTTGAATAAATGAGTGTCAGCAGAATGCAAAACAACAATTGACACGTTTATAATGTTCTTGTGAATTTTGGCCTGGTACTTCCTTTCCTGTTAATCCCTCAAAGACTTCTAATAAACAAATTTAATGGTACCAGTTGTGTAGTATTTTTTAAATGGCGAAGTTTTTTTTTCCTGCTTTTGTTGGATCCATCTCAGCCAGAAAAGCAAATGCCTGCTGTTTTATGGGATTGTTGTTTTAAACTGCGTGTGCTGACAGAATAAATATTCAGGAGACAACATCATTTTTTGTATGTGTATATATATAGGCAAGGTTGGTTTTTTTTGGTTTTCTTTTTTTTTTTTTTTTCCAGTCAGCTTCTTGTTGGAAGAATAATTGTGGTTACTGCTGTGGGCTGGGGAGGTGTCTGCAGTGAGGGCTCCTCTTTGACCTCTGCACCGGTGAATGTAGAAAGCAATGTTTGCTCTGACAATGCATTTGTGTCTCTCTGAAAAAGGCACTGAATTGTCTTCATTGTGCTGCTGTTCCTCTGGACCCATTCATGTTTCAAACAATAAAAAAAGGCATTGTGAGAGCCAAACACCTTTATGCCAACATAACAATATTTGAAGAAGATAATCAAAGCTGTTTGTTCTGCTTTGCTGCTTTTGCTTTGTCTGCAGTTCAGGTCTTCATTATGAAGCAAGATGGTGTCTGAAACATTGTCTGTGAAAGAGGTTAAAAAAAAAAAATCCAAACCAGAATAGATCTGGGGTTAAACCATCACGGGAATGAGTATTGGCTTGCTGGAATATTCCTGGCTGTGTATTCTGTGTGCTCATGGCCTGGTGTGTGCCAGGCTCCTCCAGGTGTGGCTTTGCAAGGAAACATTCTGAAACTTTATGGTGGCAGTTTGCCTTCATCTATATGGGCATAAATAAATATATAAAAACTCATTTTATTTGGAGTTAAACTTAACAGAAAACCATAGAGATTTTTATCTTTCTTATGATGTGACTTTCATATAAGATAGTGAAAGCCCATAGCTTTGCTTTGTCTGCAGTTCAGGTCTTCATTATGAAGCAAGATGGTGTTGAAACATTGCCTGTGAAAGAGGTTAAAAAAAACCCCCAAACCAGAATAGGACTGGGGCTAAACCACCACGGGAATGGGTATTGGCTTGCTGGAATATTCCTGGCTGTGTCTTCTGTGTGCTCATTTTGCAAGGAAACGTTCTGAAACCTTGTATTGGGAATGTGCCTTCATCTATATGGGCATAAATAAATATATAAAAACTCGTTTTATTTGGAGTTACACTTAATAGAAAACCATAGAGGTTTTTATCTTTCTTATGGTCTGGCTTTCATATAAAATAATGACACTTCTGCTTTGTGGTAGAGGCAGAATTGTTATTTAAACAGTGCTATAATAATGATTGGTGAAAGCTTGAGCAGAGCCTTGGAATTGTTTATATGTAGAGTAGAACTAGAGACAGTGAAGTACCAAGAGAGAGCCTTTGCTAACAGTGGAGGATTTTTTTTTTTTCTGTTGTTGGTCCTTCAGCCTTTTGCTTGGCTGTCAGAATAATAGGTCATATGGTAATTGAAAATATTAATAGAGACTAGCCAGAGCATTTGCATGCAAAAGGCAGCAAGGAAGACCTGCAGATTGCACAGGGTTCTGCATCCTAACTTGAGAGTTGTCTTGATTTCTGATGGGCTATGGAGAGGTGTGTGTATATATAGAGAGAGGTGGGCTGCTCTGCTGAGCTTTTCTCAGCCTTAAGATGGTAATTTTCCCAGGAAATTTAATGCAGTAGGAGAGCTTTCCAAATAAGTACCTGTAGCCACTGACACTTTGAATAAAATTGTACTGAAATAGATTTAGCTTTTTTAAATTTGAGTTGAAAAATGTGACTTACTGGCTGTGTGGAATTGGGAATTATTTTGTGGGGAGGAAAAATGACCACAAAACCCCCTAAATCAAACCACCTAATACCCACTCAAAACCTGCCTGTGGATCACAAACCTTTTCACTTCCTGAATCTGTGCTTGGAAGAAATAATGATGATAATAATATCAAATTTCTTAATTTTTTTTTTAAAGTTAACTGCTTAATTATTCCTGCAAACTAAAAATTAAGCGTTAAAAATATGTATTTATGGACGTGCCCTGCATGATTCCAAATGTTCCACCCAGGAGCTGAAGTCATGCTTAGCAATAGATTGTCTCATGTAATTAAATGCTTTGTTGGATTAGAGCTAAACTGTGTGCCAAAGTGTAGAACTGACCTTTGGCATGGCACAAATATATGAGTGTTTTGTATTCATTTGTATTTTGTATTTTTTGTTTTTGCTCCCAGTCTTCTAATGCTCAAGTCTTTGGGGGTTTTGTGGTAGATTACAGGAGCTCTCTGGCAAGCTGGAAAAATAATTTGTGGTGTCTTAGTAAATGCCAGTTAATATTTGTGCTGCTGACACCTGTTCTATTAATGTCTAATCTCCAATTCTCTTGGAAAGGTGAAGTATCCATAAGTGTGGCTGAATTTGCTTCTTCCCACTGGATGAGGTTGATGTTCACATGTGAATGGCTGAAAGTCACAAAATAATTTGGCTTAACAGACTCAGAGTATTGGAAATGTAAGGGGGGGAAAAAGGGCAACATTTTAAGAATTCTCGTAGTAATTTCTTTGATCCAAACCGCAGTAGTGTTTTAGTGTAATAAAACTGGAGATTAGGGATGGGGAAGGATTTCTTTATTTGCTTTATTTTGTCAAACTTTCTGTGGTATTAAGATGAGACATGAAGCAGCAGAAAAGCATTGGAGGTTCACAGAGGGGGAGTTGATGGTACTGGAATATCTGCTGGACATTAACCAAAGGCCATATGCAGTTATTTCCAAAAGTGGTAATAAATTCCAACATAGTTTATTTTCAGTAGCCAGCAATTAATTATTTCAGTTTTCACAAAACTAAATGTCAGCCTAAGTATATTGTTTAAAACGTGACACGAAATGTCTGTTCAAAAGCCCAGATATCAGCAAGAAAGGGAAAAGAATAAAAATTAAAGGGGGGAGTGGTAATGATTTTGTTGCTCTGAAAATGACTTTGCATTTTGCCACTAATTTTCCTGACTTCAGTGTTTAGGTGCTCTACTACGATATCAAATACTATTTTTGTTTTTTGTGTGCTTTCATGACAACTGAAACCCATAAAACAATTTTTAGTTTGATGTGGAATTTTTGCCAGGGGAGAGCTTCACATCAGTTGTTTAGTCTGCTGAGAGAGTTTACTTTTTCATGGTGTGTATATTAAATCTTCCCCCAAAAGCCCAGAGGACATGCTGGGATGTGCCTGCTGCCCTTTCCAGTTGTCCTGCCCAGGGATCTCCTGCAGGCACTGAGCTGCAGGGGTTTTGTGTCCTCTCCTGTCCTTGTGTGTGTGTGCATTTCCTGGGATGCCGTGATGGAAAACGAGAACAGAATCTGGGAACTGGAGCTCCTCTTTTGTGTTTTGGTGCTCAGTGAATCCAGCAAGTGGGATTTTCAGCACAGCTGGTTCAATGGGATATTTACTCAGCTTATGAGGAGATGAATGGTTGTTTGAGCTGAACTTTGTCCCTGCGCTTCCAAGTTTCATAAAGCACTTAATGATGACTGAGCCGGCCCTTAAATCCAGATGATTTCAGTGCTTGGAAGGGAATGTTCTCCAATGACTTTATTTAGACTGCTTTCAGCCCAGAAGTTAGAATGGTGCTGGGGGTGTAACATCTAGTATATCCCTTTTTTTCGGATTTTATGCAATACACCTTCATTTTAATTCAATGAGCAGTGTCTGGCTGATGTTCTGGAGCAGCAGCTGCACTGGAGGGCACTTGGTGATTCCTTGACTTTGGAGTGCAGGTGTGTGACCACTTTGACAGCCTGGAGTGCCCAGTGTGCTCAATACCTGTATGAGCCCAGCCAGTTTATTTTAATCCAATTGGAGTGCTCTGAAGCTGTGTGCCACAACAGCTCTGATGCAGAGCTGTATCCTGAGAGAATTCCATGTGGGAAAGGGGAAGAAGGACCAGAGGCGGGCCATAAACCCACGTATGTCTGGGGAATAAAAATCACATTCACTCTTGCACATTGCTTGATACAATCATGCTGCAGACAGGAGGAGTTTTATGAGGATGGTT
This sequence comes from Phylloscopus whistleri, assembly GCA_017589585.1. Classification (NCBI taxonomy): domain Eukaryota; kingdom Metazoa; phylum Chordata; class Aves; order Passeriformes; family Phylloscopidae; genus Phylloscopus; species Phylloscopus whistleri. Next base: position 3,549,789 of record JADMLD010000682.1, on the reverse strand, counting down.
TGATGTTCCTGTCCAGAACTCATCCTTATGTAGGTCAGAAATCAATTTTCTTTCTAGCCCCAAATGAACCAATTTATTCATGTCGAGATCTAGACTTGAAGTTTTATTTTACTTAGGATATTTTCCTCTTGTTCTAATTACTCCTAAAAAGAAAGAAAAGTAGGTGTAATTTGGAATTTAATTGCTGAAAAGCTCACTGGAAGAACAGGGAGATTTGAGCATGTAGTTGTGATGTACTACAAGAATAAATGTTAAACTAAACTTTGATTTTTAGCTGCCTGGTGCTAAATAATTTTTCTGCTCCTGAAAGAGCTGGAGACAATAGGTTAATGAAAAGATCAACTGCATCTTAAGAAAATGAAGAGATTTTCTCACATGCTTCTGAAATAAGGTTGAGAAGCAAAATGTTTAGTATTGAATGGGAGATAAGGGAGATCACAAGGATCATTTTTGTATGTTTGGATTGATCAAGAAGGTATTGCTGAACACTTCTGTTTGCTTTCTGCTTGTTTTCCTGCAGAATTTACCCTGTGACACAGACTAAGCACTAGAGAACAACCCCTCTCCCCATTTTGTTTTCTGGTAATTTTATGGTACTTTCAGCCATTTCTGGTTCTCATAACTGCATGAGGTGAGGACCTGACCTTTCCTGAGTAAACACTTGTTTACATCAGTCAGATCATGTGTCTGTTTTCTTTTCCACATTAGCCTCTAAGTCACCACATTTCTGACAAACCAGCAGGACTAGATTTTTTTAAGAGCTTTTCGTTGTTTGTGCTGATTCGGAATAATGAGTTAATCAGCACCATGTGATTGACAGTGGGAATACAGATTATTTCTGGTGATGGATGAAATACTGTCACACTCTACTCCCCCCCCACCTCACAAAGGAAAACTAGATGGTAATTTGGAAAGGAGATCAGCAGTGTTTAACTTCCTGTGTAAATCTAGGCTCCTTATGGTAGTGTTTGTTCAGCCACTTGTAGCTCCTCTGGTTGGGTTCCAGGCCACTTGTACAGTGATTTTAATAAGCTGAATTCTGTCCTCCTCCAAGGAAGGAGGTCTCTACATTCCTGGAGAATCTGATTCCTTTCAAGGTATTTAATTTTTTTTAAAATGACTTTGAGAAAGCTGTGAGTTCCTGTGTGTTCTCAGAGGTTTTTAACTCGTGCTATTTTGAGCAATGCCATGTGATTATCTAAGAATGTATTTAAAACCCCACCACCTTCTTTTATGTTCCTCGTTTTCTGCCAGATAATCACAAACACAAAGGGTGAGTTCTGAGCTCATTTTGGGCTGATACAATTATATTATTTAATCCTAAATCATGAAGCTTTTTGGAAAAAAAAAAAATATATATATATATATATAAATAGTCACAGTTAGTTTGTTCCAGAAAATGAAGACAGGGTTAATCTTAGGTGGAAACTATTGACAGAACCGTTGAGAATTAGGTTTTTTAAGTGATCCCTCCTAGAGGTGTTTGTGCAGACTTTGGGACTCTAGAAGAGGTGGGAAGGTTGGAGGTTTCAGCCACACTGCTCATTGCCTGCGGGGATGAATTAACTTGCATCTCTTGTACGCTGAAAAAGAGGTTTGTGTTTCAAGAGCTACTCAGCTGTGGAGTAGATAATGAACTGAGCTATTGTAAGATAAACAACTGAAACCCAAACCCATTTTATTCTGATAAACCTGCAGTTTGTGTTGTCAGGCAATGATTGCACTCTTACTGTAGCTGCTCAGAATCATGGAATGGTTTGGTTTGGAAGGGACCAGAAAAGGTCATCTAGTTCCAACCCCCTGCCATGGGCAGGAACATCTTCTCCTGATAGATGAACAAAAGAAAAGATCCTTGGTTTCAAGAGCTGCATTTGCCAGAAAGGAACAAGGAGCCTGTTTATTTCTTCTGGATTAATTCTGAGGTTTTGCTTATTGTCATAACAATAGGGACACCCCTTTCATTCTGGTGCATGAAAGAAAGAATATTTTCGTTGGAAACACTTAAGCATTTCAGATACCTGGAGCTGAGTTAGCTTGAGCAGTAAGGGCTGATAAGCAGCTCTGAAGGTGTGCCAGGAAAAGATCTCCAACACCTCTCCCCTCTCTTCCTTCTGCTGTTGCAGCACTATCTCTGTGCTAGATAAAGGCCTTCCCCCACAGATCGATTATCTTTGTCCCTGGAGAGAAGCAGCCAAATCCATTAATTATTCCCGTTTCCTTTGCCAGGGAAAGCAAGTGCAGTAGTCAGAAAAGCCATCTATTTTAAAATTTATTTTTAATAAATTTGTCTGTCTTATTATTTTAAGAGGTTATTTACTTAATGTTCTGTTTATTTCTGACTGACCTCTGCACTGTTTAGCTTCTTTAAAAACATTCATCAAAATATGCACAGCACTACTAAATGAATTTAATTCTTTCTTACCCTGAACTTGTGCTCCCAGACCTGTGTTTGATATTGATGAACACGGCTGGGATCATGCTGCCACACTGGTAGGAATTTACAGAGACAATTATTAGGTGATCAGGCAATCCTTTTACTTTTTTTTTCTATTTATTTCTGAAATGAAGATTATTCAAGATCAAGCATTCCATAGAGAGGAATATGGTTGGTTGCTTTATTTCATTCTTTTAAATATGGAAGAAATAATCAAAGATGCATTTTTCTTTCAGGCTTTTAGATGCCTTATGATACTTTCCGTAGAAAAAATTGTTCCTTTACTCCTGCCTTTTGACATCTTGAGTCCTCCTGATACGCCTGAGCCCTTGGTGGATGCAAGTAGAGAATGCAGAACATGATAACTTGCCATAGCTAAATCTGAGACGTGAAGCAAGATTTGTGTTTATTTCTGTTGAGAGGGAGAAATGTGGCTGTAGTTGCTGTAATATGGTAATGCTGCCCTTTCACTGACCGTGGCATGGAACTTCTTCTCATGATCAAAATCAAAGCAAGCTTTGCAGTGACAGAATCTGCTGCTTGAGCTGAGAACCTTTAGCCTGCTGCCAACACTGCAGTCGAGGTGGAGGAGGTTGCAGGGCTGTGCAGTTGATATATCTATCCAGAGCTATTTTTTCAGTAGGAAAAAATAACTTTTTCTGATATATTTTTTCCCCTTTAACAGATATGCTTGATTTATTCTGTCATAATTAAACTTATCTTTGGGTGGACCATGTTAAGCCCAGAGATTGTACTCTGAGGCTTGACAGATGGCTGTGTGCAAGCAGTGCCTGTGCACTGCAGTAAGTTAGGAGGAGAAGAATTAATCCCTTGTATTTCTTCTTGTTTTACTTAATTTAATGGTGCTTTTCATGCTTAGTTCAAAATAAGACAAGAATTGGGTTTGTTCAGCCTGGAGAAGAGAAATTTTGTGGTGATTGAATTGTGGCCTTCCAGTGCCTGAAGGAGCCAACAAGAAAGACAGAGAGGGACTTTACGTAGGTCTGGAGTGACAGGACAAGGGGGAATGGCTTCACACTGGCAGGGAATAGGTTTAGATGGGAAATTGGGAAGAAATCCTTCCTGGTGAGGGTGGGCAGGCCCTGGCACAGGGTGCCCAGAGAAGCTGTGGCTGCCCCTGGATCCCTGGAAGTGTCCAAGGCCTGGTTGGATGGGGCTTGGAGCAACCTGGGATAGTGGAAGGTGTCCCTGCCCATGGCAGGAGGTGAATTTTTAAGGTCTCTTCCAACCCAAACCATTCCATGACTCTATGATAAAATCAGTTTGGCCAACAAAAATTGCCCAGTGAGATTCTGTTCCTTGCTAATTGTGAAGAGGTGCTGGACTCTCCCTCATAGGGCACCATCTATTTCTGTCCGTTCTCCTGTACAGATACTTCAAACAGCCAGCTGCTGGTAGCCCTCCACAAAACCCAGTGGAAGGTGAATATAAAACCCCAAATAGCAATATGGAGCTCCCAGAAACAAGTCAGTGACCAGTGATGGTGTTGCCACTTTCCATCTCACCTGGGAGTGTTCTGACCCAGCCCCAGAGCTGGTGGCAAAGCTGGTGTTGCTTGAGCAAGAGAACCTGTGAGGTGTTAACCTTGGCCGTGGTTGGTGTCCTGCAGCACTTCTCCCTGACTTTTCGTTATGGAGTTGTAGGGAGATGAAGCTGTTGCTAAAATACCTGAGAAACAGGACGGTGTCCACCCTGCAGGAGATGCCAGGGTATGCTGGAGGTTTATCTCCTAACCACAGGTAGCATAATTATAAAAATTTGCATTAATTCTGCATACTTTTTTTTTTTTTTTAAATTTCCAGCTATATGGTGGTTTTCACACCTTGCCATACAAACTACAGCCAGAAATGACTCAAGGCTGCACTTATTCCCATTGCAGAGAAAAGTATGCTGGAATGAAGGTTAATTCAGCCTCACAATGTTCATATTTGAGGTGGCATTAGGTAGTGTTAGAGCTCCCTACTAGTCTGGGAACAATTTGTGGAAGTGATGCCAAGAGGTGTGTGTGCAGTGCCCGTGTTCTGTTTGTGATCTCCAGCAGAGATTGGTTGGCAGTGTCACCAGAGGTCACACAGCCTGCCTGGGCCGAGCGGGCTCCCAGCCTGCTGCCACTGGGATTTTGGTGTTTTCTGAGGGTTGAGTGTGACTGAACATTGCTTTTCCTTCTGCCCTGCCTCCCTTGAGGGGTGTCCTGGTCCTGTGTCCCTTTGTGGCAGTGGAGGGGACACATCACACTGTGCTGCCTCCTGTGCTCGGGTGCCGGGAGCGGCTCTGCTCCCCCTGCCCACGCAGCCATTCATTTTAATTAACACGCAGCCACTCGCTGCCTGCTGCATGATTTGTATAAATGACTGACTTTAATTTGACCTCCTGGAGTGTGAAGGGATTTCAGCCTTCAGTTAAACCTTGTGAGTTGCTGCCTTTCCCAGAGTGGGGACTGATGAACCATTGCTGCTGGAGAAACGCCTGTTTGAGCTCGGGCACGGAGCTGGGTGTGACAGGGCTCAGCTTCTTCTCCATTAAAGTGGAGCTGAAAATGAAAATAAGGGCAGATTTATCGTGGTTATAAGGAGCTCTCTGGCATGAAGGCAGCCATTTATTACACCGATTTTAATTCTAAGCCTGAACTTTTGATATAATTTTAGCAAAGTAGTCTCCTATTTAGATCCTCAGGATGTGCTCCTTGGAGACTTGGAGAGCATTATTTGAGTGCTTTCTCAGCTCCTGCTTCCAGCGTGCCACCCCCATGGAGATGTTCTACTGACTGATCCCATTGAAAGTGTCCTCAAGGGTAGGAGAGAAGGGCTGAAGTGCAATGCCAGCTCTGCAAAGCTTAGAGGAGGAACTTTAACTGGGACGTTGCAGACACTGGCAATTCCTCAAGGCATTCCCCTCCTGCCACTCAGGATAGAGTTAGGATAACCAGGATAACTTTAGGGATCACAGAGGGAATTCAGTGAGCCAGGTGAGCTGAACATTTTCTAGTGAAGGGGTAGAGGTCACAAGGATTTTCAGCTCCAGACTGGGAAGCCTCTGAGTTAAATATGGACGTGCTCAGGAGCACGTGGAAGTGTAGAAGAGGTTTGTCACTGGTGGTTGCTAAAAGGAGAAGAACACTAAGATTTAAACCATAATTCCCTTTCTCTGGTAAAATATTGAATAGCTCATGAAGCTTGGAAAATGAGAGCTAAAGATGCATCCTGATGTGAAGAGCCAGGATCTTGTGTTCAGTAATGATTCTGTTTGCATGTTGAGATGGTCCCGCCGTTGCCAGAAGGAAGGCTGAAATTCCAAGCTGATTTCCATTTTAAAGGAAGAGATAGAGGGTATGGAAACCAAGTGGAGCTCTTGGGAGCTTCCTGAAGGCAAAGAATTGAAAAACTGATTCCAGAATGAGTAAGAAGTTGTGACCTCAGTCATTTAGAAACCAACCTGGTAGAAAAATATCAGAAGGAATCCTTTTTTCCTCACAGACCAGGTACTTAAAATCCCAAACTCCTAAACCAGGTATCTTTTATTTCCTTACTAGCTATAAAAGTTGTGATAACTTCTTTATTTGTTTTCTTTTAAAAATTCTTTATTTCCTCTCCAAGTTTGATGAGTGAGGGGGTAGAAGTGAAATTTTTGATAAATAGTGGTTCTTGTTGCTCTGGGGACTGTACAGACATGGGAAGATATTCCCCTGCTGAGCGTTAAATCCAGCCCTGTGCCATCACTCCTGATTTCTCAGTGGCCAACAGAGTAAATGCATGAGCACACTTATGGTTTTTAATTGTCTTGTTATTGAGCACACTTATGGTTTTTAATTGTCTTGTTATTGAGTGCTCTTCCTTGATTCCCTCTGGGACTGGAATTCTGGGGAACTGGAGGGGAACCTGTGGTTTTACACAGTGCCTGTGGTAAATTGGACAGTGTTTAGTTTTAGTGTTCACTGGGGTGGTGGACATGGAGATTATTGCTGAAATATTTCCAATCTAAAAATATTTTTCAAATATAATTTGAGTCTTTAATTTCAAAGCAGTCAGAAATAGATGCAGTATGTTCTTCCAAATCCTTCTGATACTCTATGGTGTAATCAGGTGGAATTTTTTGTCTTTTAGGGATATTCAGGGGATATTCAGTGTTCTGGGCTTTTTTTTTTTTTTTTTTTTTTTTTTTTTTTTTTTTTTTTTTTTTTTTGTCTGTGACTGCTCTCTTGGAATGCTTGAGATTCAATGAGAAATAATGTTAAAACAGCACAGAGGAATGTGACGTTTGTGAACATTTGGATTTTCCTCTGGGTTTGTGCCTTGCACCTGGAGTCTGATTGGCCACCTCCAGAATTTGCCTTGCTGAGAATTCTTCAGTTTGTCTTTCTTGACTGCTTAAAAACTAGTTGCATAAATAATTTTTTGTTAATTAAGAGCATCTAAACCAAATAGCTGCCAAACTTGCTCCATCAGATAAAGCTAATTTCATCAATCTTTTCTTAAAGGATTGTAAAATAGTATTTTTAAAAATGATTTTTTTTCTGTCTGGTTTTGCCCCACATTCTTACGTTGGGAGATATTTTAAAGACCTGGCATATTTCCCAGGTATTTTATTTAAAACTCAATAAAGGAGGTTTAAAAATTCTTTCCACAGAATGTTTTAATTCTGTGTTACAATTCAGATGAGTTTCTTTGGATATGGAGGATGCTGCAACCTCCTCTTCATCAGTATGAAAGGAAGTTTTCCTCCTTTTACAGATGAAAATGCATTTTGTGTGCTGGATTTACTTAGGCATGAAGTGTTAATTGGAGGTTCTAATTTGATGTACATCTTTCTGATAGGCATTTAGGTACTGTGGTGTGATGAATACTAAGCAGGAAGCAGGGATGATGTGAAGGCTCTTGGTGCTGTTTTCTGTCATGTTTGTTTGTTTTTTTTCCCCATTACCTTTTGGAAATGATTTTTCATTCCATGGAACATGCCACTAGTCCATAATTCTTGGAAGGAGCCTGGTTTTTCTGTAATGCTGGGGGAATATTCCCTTGGATTGGACAGAATGAGCAGTGACAAGGTTACAGGTGTTGCTGGTGATTTTCCTTCTGTGAACAACAAGGAGTGATGCCTCTGACTAGAGAGGTGCTGATAAGCACACAATTGGTGTGTCTTTGTCTTTCCAATTACACTGAAGGAAAAAAGAGCCTTTTCACCCATAATGTGCCTTGGGGATCTATTTCTTTCATGTGTGTTAGTTCAACAATTCTGTAAAATGCAGCTTGTGATGTGAAAGTTTCCCACCATTTAGAAATGGGGATGGTGCTGAAGAGAATGTCTGGAATTCTGTGTGGTTCATTAAAATCAGCTATTTTGGGAGGTGTTTTTCCTAGGTTTCTGAAAAATCTCCTATCATTTAATGAACTTTAATGCTTGGCACTGTATTTTTGCTAAGATTTCCATGCTGCTGTCTTACCTTTTGTGCATGAACAAATTCTCCTAACAAATTGTGACAAAACTGCCTCTAATCTTCCTTACCCTTCCCAAATGTGTGTTTGGTACTTAATCCATGTGGGATTTCAGAACCTCAACTCAAGCCCTGGTGTTGTCTGTGGGTGTTATAGCTGGTCTCACCCCCACAGTCAAGAGATAACAGGAAACTTCTGTACTTGGAGTTCTGCTTGCCTCAATTATCTTCAAGTACTGAATTCATGTCAAGGCACCACGTGCTCCTTCCCCCTCTTGCTTTTGCCAGAGCCCATTTCCCATCACAAGCTCAAGTCACGGCATGCTGGGACAAACAGACTGTGGGCTCTGAAAATGTTTGGAATTAGGTGGTGTTGAGCTGAAAATATTTCAGGGTAAAAAGGCCAGAAATATTTTATCTAGAAAATCATGAATGTAGAATTTTCTGCCAGCCTTCTAGCAAGGATTAGGGTTACAGGGTTTAAATTGTGGAACCATTTCTGCCTACAGTCATTTAAAAAGTGCTTTTCCTTCCTTCGTTATCAATGAAATTAGAAGGGGCTTTGCTACATTTGGTTCAGGTACTTTTCTGTTTCACAGCCTGTCACTTCAAATTGTCAAATATTTACTTGCCTGGTGTTTGACTGTAGTGCCAGGCTCTGTGTGTAATTTGTGTTTGTGTAGGTTTGCACCTGATGCTTTGATGCTGTCAGGATGTGTGTGATGTGATCCCTGGCTTCCCCTGCTCCTGCCTCACCCTTTAACTGCTCATCATCTCCTGTCACTCACTCGGCTCCGCTGGCAGCTGCAGGAGCATTGGGAATTAATCCCAAATCCTGTGGGCTGTCTGTGCTCTCTCTATGCTGTACCTGAAGAAAACTGGAATCCAGCCTGAACTTGGCCAGTTCAGGAGAAAAAAAAAAAACCCAAAATATTTACTTTGTAAGAAAAGAAGAATTTTTAGCTTTTCCTTCATCAGGTTTTAAGATTCCTTTTGCTAATGATATCCAATGTTGTCTTTGAGTTTTGCCACATTTTGGTGAAGTGAAATGTGCTCTGTGCAGTCAGTCTGCACCTTGCATTGACCACAGGAATAAGTTTAAACATCTGAGCCATTAAATGGACAGCTTGGGCTGCCTTGCTTGGTTTCTCCTGGACATCTCTGGCTGGGTTTTTGGGAGCAGGGTTTGGTTTTCAAGTGCTTATATATGGCAAAATGAGATTTTGAGTGGTTTTTTTTTTTTTTTTTTTTTCCCCCCCCCCCCCCCCCCCCCCCCCCCCCCCCCCCCCCCCCCCCCCCCCCCACTCTGTAGCTACAAATCTCTCCAATGCTCAGTTATTAAATGACTGAGGGTGTAAATATTGGGATGCCTGTGCCTGGGCACCAAATCCTGAGTTCAGGCACTAAAAGGGGAGACCATTTTTCTCAAGTTTTCTGTATGAGATTTCATTGATCTCTTTATTTGCATAAAATGGGGAAAATTGTGCCTTGCATTGACTGTGTATTTGTATTTGAACAACAATAGAACATCGATGGGGGTGTTAAAGGACCTTCTGATCCAAGTCCTAAACAAATATGATTCATGGTTTGGCACAGCACTGGCTCTCTCTCTAGAAGGTTCTTTACCTGCAAGTTTATTACTTTTTGTTGTCCATTTTGAATAACTTATTATCACCATCAGAATTTTTCTTAATAATTTAGGGGGGAGCTGAGGGTGCCTTCTGACTGTGTTTTCTGTGTCCATGCTTATCTCAATACAACTCTGAAATTTTAAAAGCGTTTTCAGTATGTCAGGGTTAAACTCAAGTGAAGTTCCACATGCCAGGGGTGTTTGTTGCTCCTGAACCCAGCTGGCAGTGCTGTGTAAAAACTGTTCAAGGGGATCAGGCCAGGATCCCTCACTGGATCCCTCCCCACCTCTCTCCTGTCTTTCTTTTTTTTTGCTCCAGCTCAGATTTGGTAAGAGCAGTGTTTTCAGTGTTTTTCCATTCACTGCAAGATATTAAAACGATCAGTAGAATCACAGTCCTCTGGGTCTTCACCAAAGACAACTATGAGGCTTCTCTGTCAGACTCTGTCTTCTCAATGATTTTCCTCATTGTTCTGTGGTATTAAAAGGTCTGAAAATGCCATCTGCATTATTTTAAGGTTTTTGTCTGTTTTGTTTTGTTTTGGGTTTAGTTTTTTAAAATTTTTTTTAATTTTTATTTTTTTTAACAGAGTAGTGATGTGAGCAGGTGAAAACAGATTATAAATTGTTCTGACCCATCACTCCAAATAATTACAAACCTTCCTTTGACAGTATTAACTTTATTAATTTCAATACCTAGGTCCTTGATTTCTTAGCTTGTAAGAATTTCAGGAAAAAGAAAACCTCTGTTGCTGTTGGCTGTGAATAACTTGTGTTGATCAGGGATTTTCTGTCTTGGCTTTATAAGTTCAAGATACTTTTAGAATCAGTAGAATCACAGTCCTCCAGATCTTCACCAAAGATCACCGTGAGGCTTCTCTGTCAGACTCTGTCTTCTCAATAGTCTTCTTTATTGATTTTGATCTTAATTTGTTTTGTCCTGTGCTTCTATGTGTTGAACCACTTCTCTCATGTGCTTCCTCGTTTCCATTGGATTTCTGTTCAAAGGGAATGTCCATTTGTTGAGGCTCCCTTTGAAACTGTAAGATCTATTTTCTGTCTGCTCTGTGTTTTCCTTTTGCACAGTTTGTCTCAGGATTCAGGAATCTTACTCTGTAAATCATAAACCCCACACCAAACTGGGCTTGTGCATGATGACCGTACACACAGAACCTTGCAGACAAGCTGGCAGTGTCGTGGCTGCTCAGCCCTCAAGGCCAGGAGAAAGAATTTCTGTCCCCACCAAGGTGTGGTTACTGAGCAATGCAATCCCTTGGAAGGATTGGCATGGTCTGGATTTGTATTTCCAACCCCTGCAGCTGCATTCACTGTGAGATTCCACCCCAGTGATGTTCAAAAGGAAAGAGCATTATCATAGCTCCTGCTGGGAAGCTGTAGGGAAAGATCATAAAGTATTACAGTTTGTAGTCAATCGTGTTTTGGTGGTTTTTATCCTGAAAATCTGTTTAGAGGCATTTCTCTTTTCTCCTCTTGTTTCTGACAGTCTGAAAGAGAGAGCCCTAAAATATTTTATGTGCTTCTGGGGATTTCATACAGCTGAAAATAATGATTGATGGAAAGGGGCAAAGTTGTGAGAGCCACAATTTCATCGTGCCTGCCCCATGTCCTCAGGCTGGCTGAGCTTAATCCCTCTCCCTGGGATTTGCCTGTGTTGATGGTGGCTTGGATTTCTCTTTTCAGCCTCTGTAGTGTCACAGTGTGGAACTGTTCCTTTTCCCAATGGGTTTTCTCTTCTGACCCTAGATAGAATCCATTGCTAGCACAGGACCCCCTTTGTCACCTGTGCAGAAGGGACCAGGGGCACGGGGAGCTCCTGAGCTCAGCTGCCACAGCACCTGCACATCACTGACTGCTCTGTGTGTGTGGAAATCTCTTCATGAGGTAGAAACCAAGAACTCCTCAGTGGTTCCATAGCAGCATCCTTACCAATATATGGCATTTTTAAACTCCATATTCCAGAATATGAAGCTTAAGCAAATGGGTTTTTCTCTGTGAGACTCCTGCCAGATATTGGTTAAAACCAGCTCCTGTACCCAGAAGGGACCAGAAAAGGCACATAGAAAATGAATTAATCCATGGATTATTCCTTTATGTACTCTAGATAAATACTCTCTTTTTAAACCATTTTACATTGGGAGGAATTTAATGTAATTCAAATTATATATATTATAATCTAACTTGATAATAAATAATGACTTACTTTCTCCTTAGAAATCCAGCTGCACAGACTAAAATGCTCTAAGAGATTTATAATGCTTTTGAAAAGAGATTTTCTTGTCTGACTAAATGCTAAGTGTTAGTCTGATTCCAAATTTGAAGCTGTCCTCTTAAAAAGTCTGCTGAGGTTGGACATCACTTTTTTCTGTGCAGGGAATGCATTATTAGTGCACAGAAGTTGGAATGAATTCTGGAACAAATGAAAAAATGCTGTCACAGTTGGGTTTTTAAATTATTTTTTTTAATTGCACATTTAAAAAGGCATTTTTATAGTGATGTGTTATATTCAGTGCAGATAAACTGAAGATAGTTACTGTAGCTCAGTTTCATTCCTTAGCAAAGAAATCAGCAAAAAGCAGCTGAGTAGATCATCAAACTATCTAAAGACAGGGTACCAAACTTGACATAAATAATAAATACTATTAATTTCAATAAATTTTGCAAAACTGGGTGCACCCTGGTATTTTAAATATTAAACAGCATGGAGGAGGCACTTGGACATTGAAACTGAGCTCCAATCCTTTGGAACCAAATTAATGTTGTAGTGGAGGCTGAGGCCTGAGAGAGGTGCTTTGTGTGCAGGGTGAGTTGAGGAGATGACACTGCACTGCCAGTGATAGAGCAGTTTGCCTTAGATTAACTGATAATTTAAAAATAATGGTCTGAATTGTCTGGGTTTTTTTTGGTTTTTTTTTTTTTTGTGAAAAGAGGTGAATTTCCAGCTCCATGTACAGCAACAGTTCTGCTGGGTCTGGTTTAGCTGAGAATGAGACTCCAGCCTTCCTTGCAGTGGGGAGGATCTGAGAGACTTCAGATAAAGTTGTCAGGATTTAAAAATATTCTGTAGCATTTGGGAAATGATTTGTAACTGAAGTACAAGTGATAGAGGGTCCCAGGCTGTAAATTCAGGAGTCAGATGCATGTGTGCAAAAGGCAGGCAGGAAATGGACCTCTCTGATTTTTGTCTCTGATAAGAAATTGCTCCAAGTGCCAAACATTGCTGAAATAGCCACAGCTCCATCCCACTGCTGGGAACGTTTGGAGCGTGGATCTGGAGCTTCCTGACAGCTCCGCTTAAGAGATGCTCTAATAAATGAATTAACTGTGTTGCAGTGGTGCTCTCGCCTGGAATTTCTGTCTGTTGGGCAGTTTGTCCAAGCAAAGAATAAGTTCTGTGGTGTTAAAACAGTATTAACTTTATTAATTTATTATTAACTTTATTAATTTCAATACCTAGGTCCTTGAATTTTCAGTTCATAAGAATTTCAGGAAAAAGAAATTCTCTGTTGCTGCTGGCCATGAATAACTTGCGTTAATCGTGAATTTTCTGTCTTGGCTTTATAAATTCAAGGTACTTTTAGAAATACCTGAGTAAGGGTGCTTTTTTCATACAGGTTGCTGGCCATTTGCCTTAGGACCTGATGGGAAATTACTGTAAGATCCTCAAGAAAATAAATCAGCTATCTCTAGAAACTCTGTGTGTATCAGCTTGTCAAAAGCAGAAACTGAGATCTCATACAGTCAATATAGTGTAAATAGCTGTAGACAATGTTTGCCAAAAGGCAAAATTAACATATTAGAGGCACTTAACTGACAGTGTGTTGTTCTGAGTTACAGTGATTTGCTTCAAAATTAGGTTCAACAGTTTTGGTTCCCTACAAGCTGTTAATTAACTCGAGAGAACTGTGCTCCAATTAAAAAGGCTGGAGATGATAATTGGGGTTTTTTTCCATGGCCACTGTCTGGTCAAACCAGAGTGATTGCTATCTTTAGGCCCACAGAGAAGGAGGTGTCTCTTTCTTCTGGTGAGTGTAAAAAAGAGCAGATGATTTGGACAAAGCTGAAGCATGGAATATCTTTTTTCTTAACCAATCCAGAAAAGATTAGCTAGGATCAGATGCTTTATGCAATTTCAAAATAGTACTGCATGCCTGAAGGTAAGAACATGCTAGAAGATTATTTAGGTGCTTTAGATGAATTCAGCTCGGTCAGGCACAGTGAGAATACATTCTTTGCTATTTAAGGAATTCTTTAAAGTAATGTATGATTTACTGCCATAGGACACAGAGAATTTGTTAGGAGGAAGAACTCCCAGAGAGCTGGCTGGTGTGGGTGGGTGGGAAGCAATATTACTTTGCTTTGTAGGAGGGTAAAGAGGGCCTGACTGGGCATTTGGAAAGATTCAGGAGAGATTTTTAAAGAATGAGTTTGACAGGACATGGAGGACAGATTTCATTAAAGAGGGCTCAGGTTTTACTGAGAACCCACCTACTGTATGGCTCTGAAAGGAATACCAAAAGAGGGGAAACACACAAATGTTGCTTCAGGAGGGCATTTGACATGGTCTTTTAGGACATTTTTAGAAGGAAAATCTGATTTAGGTGAAATGACTACCAAACAATTTTAGCATTTTCAGGGAAACAGCTGGTTTAGAAGAATATTCAGAGTTCTCAGTTCCCTTGTTGAAAAGGGGCACTCAAGAATATCTTCAGGGCCTGATTCTTTAGGTGTAATTTTTTTTAGTAACAGGTTGGCACTAGAATAGAAGAACACATGCAAAGCTTAGTGCTTTCAGGATAAATGCATTTCAGAAGGATTTTGCAGGGCAGTACTGGAATTAAAACTGATGTTTACAAAAAGGTGTGGAATTAATCAAAACTGTTGAAGAACAAATAAAAAGGGAAATGTATTATTTACTATTACAAGTAAAATCCTAAAATAAGAGATAATTTAGTAGGTGGGAGGGAATTTGGGTTGGAGTAGGGTGTAGGATTATAGCAGACTTTGAACATGACAGCACTGAGTTTCACAGATTTTTAATCTGGGATGTTTGAGGTTATCTTTGGAATAGTCAGCAGCTCTGATCTCACCCTCAGAGTTTATGGGGCCCCACTTAGCTCCTAATTTGAGCACTTAAAAAATTGTCCAAGAGAAGTTAAAGCAAAGGAGAAGTTGTGGTGAGTAGAGTGGATAAGGGAAAAATAAAATATTTTGAGAAGGTACTCTGTGAGGAAGAAAACCCTGAGAGAACTGGAAAACCATCAGCTGGGAACATGATCCTTCAAATGAAGGATTCTGAAAAGAGGGTGGTGATCAGCTGTTCCCTGTGCTCCAAGAAGCAGAGCAGGAAAAGTCATCACCAGTCAAGTTTGTAAGGAGGATTTCAGTGGGGTGATGGTGGGGGCAGAGGTGAGAGTTGAGCTGCACTTGGAGATCTGGGGGGATTGGGACTGGGACCAGGGCACAGCTCCAGCCAGCTCCAAACTCTGGGGAAGGACTCAGGGTCCTCCCAGCTTTTCGAGGTGAGCAAACCTCACCTTGCTCTTCCCGTGTGGCCCCTTTAGCTCCCATCATTTTGGAGGAGGCTTTGAGGGAAAAGGAAGGGGATGGTCCTTGAGGAAGGGGAGCCATCTGTTCCCTGGCATCCCCAAAGAGCAGTCCCCACAGATATGGGCACCATGTTCCTTCCTGTCAGGTCTCTGCATGGGCATAAAGGGAAACCCTCAGGCCTGCTCTGGATTTTACCCAGATCTAGAACGTTCTTGGCAGCTTTGAGGAGTGCTGTTGCACCCAACACTTGCATTATTTTACTTTCAAAGTAAAGTATGATGAGCCAACGTGATGAGCCAGCAAATCCACGTGAAGTTTCCCTGAGTCTGTTCACACTGCCGAGGCTCTGCTGCTGCATTGAGAGGTCAGAGGGTTGAGTGCTGATATTGCCTGAGATTTAAGTGGATTGTCTCCAGACACAGGAATAACCAAAGGTGGCTCTGACGCTTTCCTCAGATCTTCAGAGCTTGGGAGTTGAGCACTAAATAACACTCAGACCCCTTCTGTCATCTGAAAGCTTAACAGCTTCACATGACTCCTAACCCATCTGCCTCACCTGCACCGTATTTTGAAGCTGAATTGTTTGAAGCTGTCAGGAGATGACGAGTTTATGATCTCTGTTGGGGGAAAGGCAGGAATATAATTATGTACCACTTAACAGAGAGAAGCAGCATTACACAGCATCAAAGCAAACTGCAGTGCCTTTCAGTGATGAAAATTAGTCTGAGTAATAATAATAAAAAAAAGGTTATGTACTTAAAAAAAAGAGCAAGCTGAGGAATTATTTTTAATGTAAGTCTTTTCAAATGAGGTCTGTTAACAGCTTATAACAAGTTCACAATCTTGGTTGGACTCGCCACGTTCCATTTGCTGCTCTCCATCATGCAAAGCCTCAAAGCCAGGTTTTTCTGCAGCATGTTTCAGAAAGCCACACAGTTCTTGTGATCTGAGCTTTTTTTTTATTATTATTTAAATCATTCAGGAATGTTTAATCTAAATAAATATGCCATTCTTTCCATTAGCCTACACTCATATATTTGTATGATCTGTGTTTAAGCAGCTGCTTAAATGGCTGCTTGCTGCTATATACTAATAATGTCAAACAAAAATTAATTAAGACAGCTTAATGACCCAAAGTAAACTATTTATTTCAAGTTACCCTTATGTTTACTACTTTCACATTTAAAATCTCTCATGTGACTGTGACTTGGCCTTTTGCCTTTGCATGTTGTGCTTTAGGACAAAGTGAAAAATCTGTTTTCAGAGATCTTGTTAAATTAAGCATAATCCTGCTCGCGTGCTGCATCTAAAGCAAAGGGAACTTGTGGAGACAGAGAGGCACAGGGAAAAGGAGAGAGGAAACAAATCCCCAATACATGGAGTTATTCTTGGGGATTTCAGTTTGGAGCAGTGACAAAGGTGATGATGGGCAAAACATTAACAAATAAAAATTTCTTATTTTGTGCTGAGCAAACGATCTTAAACTTCAAAATGTGAAAGAAACACAGCAGCTCTATGGGAATGTACCCTCGGTGTTAAGAGGGTGGACAGGTGGGACAGATTGATTGTAATTCAATATCTTTGCATTCCTGAGAGGGAACAGCACGGTGAGAGCTGCCTCGTGGCCTTTTGCTCCTGAGGCTTTTGTAAAACCTGGAAAACTTCCCAGCAGATTCTTGTACAAATCCTGCAGACAATGGTTTCTCAAGTGCTTTGCTTGACCTTCACCCATGGAGAGTATTGAACAGTGAGGAGACCAGTGCTTCAAACGTGGAGGACTCAATTTCAGGTCTATTTATGTGTTTTACATGGCTCAATGTTAAGAGTTGAGAGTTCAACCTGCATAAATAAAATGTGCTACTTTCCCTTTGCAGTAGTTAAAAATATATATGAAAAATGCAGTTGTGTGAGTGGATTGCCTTGGTCCTTTGGAATTCTCTGAGGCAGCAATCTTGAACTGTTTTATATTTATAGGGGTGTTTTTCCATTTGGAATTTTCAGTGCTTTCCAAAGGAAGGAGCTCAGGGAAACATTCAGCATTTAGTGCCTGGCAAGGGTGGAGGGTAACATTTTGAAAAAAAACCCCAAACCCACAACCAATGAACCAAATGAAGAAAAATTAAAAAAAAAAAAAAAAAATCAGAGTTCTGGGTTTGCTGTGGACACAAATAGGAATTGCCAGCAGTCTCAGGGCTATTGAAATGTACATAATGTCAGATGTATCAGAAAGGAATAAATCCCTTCCATCTATTTGATGTACAAATTTCTGCCATGAGGCAGAAATATTTTTATGTGTCTGTGCATTCTGGGAGGAGGCGTTTCCCCCAGTAGTAATAAAGGTGTGTGGGAGATCTTTAGGGTAAAATACATTTTGGGATAGGTTCACCCTGTAAGTATCACCTGTTCCTGTTAAGTGTCACATTCCTCCTAAAGATGTTGTCAGAAATAAATTGCCAAGAGTGCTGATGGAAGAGGGCAATAATAATTGATAAACAGTGCTAGATCACTCAGTAAGCAAGTTTAGAGCTGTTTTTAAGTGTTCATCTGTAATTTTATGTAAATAATATCCATTGCTCTTTATCATCCACATCCTCTGAGGGAAGAGGGAAGCTTTTCTAAGGTGCTTCTGAAGCAAGGCAGACTTAGGCAGTGTCCCCTTGCTTTACACAGCCTTTATTTTCTCTGTGAGAAAAGCCGAGGAATCTGCTGCTCAGCTAAAGGGAATTGAAATTTTATGATTCCCTTGGTTTTCACCTCACTGGGATGTCACTGTAAAAATGCTAAAAAATTATCTATTCTGTCAAAACCTTTCTGATGTGTGTGTGGGTTGTATTTACTCTTAGTTAACGATGTTACTATTTCTTAACTATAATATTTATTATTGAAAAAAAAAATTAGCATTAAAAAACCCCAGGGCTGGATGTATGTGGTGAGCATTGTCTAAAATTAATGTTCTCTAGCATTTGCTGTCCCGTAACATTTCCCATTTGAACTTGTCCTAATAGGTCTACAAATCACATAACCTTAAAAACTCCTTGTTTTGATTAAAACAAGGAATAGTGGAAGCAGCTATTCTGGGTATTCCTTTTCAAAGTTTTCTGATCTTTTTGGGAATATTGAAAGACTTGGCTGTTCTCCCCTGTAGTTCTCTGAAAGCAATGGCAATGATTATATCTTAATGTTTAGAGTTCTCTTTCATTCAGCCCAGGAGTAACTTTGGGGCGACTTTCCTAGCTAGAATAGAAAACAACAACAAAAAGTTTTTTGGGAATGGTTTCATAAAATATGCAGGTGAATGGCTATTGCAGTTTTATTTGTCAACTCACCCTTTCTGAGACAAAGCTTTTACTTTCTTCCCTGAAGCTTTGGTTATCATTGTTGGTGGGTGCTTATGTGCATATGGTCTAAATATTTTGTATGTGTGGATTATTTTTTCCTTTATTCACAGTAAAATATTTATGGCCATTCTTAAATTCTCTTTGTTTGGAGAGGCTCCTCTTTTCCCACAATGCCCAAAATCTCTTGCAAAGAAGTCAATACTGGCCTCAAAAACTTCCTAATACTTCCTCTGTCCCAGTGTCTGAGACCTGTAAACATCAGACACCAAAACCCATAAAAATTTAGAAGTGCCTTTTACCTAAAGATAAAATTTTGCCTACAAATAAAATGTAAAGTTGAAAGACTGTTTCCCAACAGGGCTATTTTAATAATCCCTTTTTAGACATTTTGCAATGTATTTGTTGGTTAAGTAAAAATTCATCTCAACTTTCAGGTTACACACGTCGTGTTTAAGCCATACTCTGTACCATGCTATATTCAAAACAAAGGTTTTGCAGTTGTCTGAATTAAAAAACAACAACCAAAAAAACCCAAGAACCCCCCTCAAAACAAAAACAACCCCCAAAACAAAAACAAAAACAACCCCCAAAACACAACAGCAATAAACAAACGCCACAAAACAGACAAACAAAACCCTAAACAAACAAACAAACACTACAAAAAAACCCAGAAAACCAAACAAACCAGTTTAGGCTGCAATATAGCTGATATTTCCTCATGACTTGCACAATCTTTTTATTGATTCCTTGTAATTTCCTACTTGGGCATATTTTTTCCTTACTGGAACATAAAGGACACAAATTCAGTAGTTTTATTTGTTGGATTTGGGGTGAAAATGTACTTTTAATTGCAACTATGCTTGGAGGGTCCTGTTGGCTCAGGTCTGCAAGTTTTAAATAGGTAATACTGGCAGGAATGGAGCTGGTTTTCACTTGAGAGTAACCAAGGAGGGTTTGTGTCTGAGACACTTCAGGATTTGATCGTGGTGCTGTTCCCCAAACTGTACATTTGGAGAATTGTACTCTACTGAATTTGTAGAGTTCAAATAGAAATTGATATTCAGACATGGTTAATTTTCTTCTGGTTAATATGTTGTACGAGCCACAGAGGTAGCAGAAAACCTGTTTTCCCCACTCTCCCAGGTGCATTTTGCACATTAACCTCATTCCTTGGCTCTCTGCAGGGAGATGTCCCAACCTAAATAATTCGGTAAATCTACAGGGCACTTCCGTGAAGTCAGAGAAACCTGATCTGACTGGGAACATTCAGAAGTCATTAACAACATTTTTTTTTTCACTTCCAGTGAATGTGTGAAAGAGAATGGGAAAGGGAAAGGATCTTTAGGAAGGGGAAAGGTTTGTGGATAAAATATGAGCTTTGCTTAACAGGCTGAGAGATTGATTCAAGCCTGCAAACTTGAATGTACCCTTATACTTTATTTTACTTTTTTCTGATCTCTTGGGCTGTGAGTTGGGATCAAGAATCCAAGGAAAAAATACAACAGACTGACCTAAAATGAGCATGCAGAGATTTGTGCCAACCTTGCTGTGAAAGCTGTAATATGAGTATTGTACCTATGGCTGAGGCACAGCAGAATGATGTTACTATTTGCATAATTTACAACCAAAAGAAATGCCCTCCTCTAGCTTGGTTAATGATAGGAGAGCAGCTCCACCTCTGCTCTACAGCATTAAATATTGGCCTTTCATAAAGTACTAATTGTGATGTTCTTTCCTGAACACAGATTTGCAGGTCTGGGGTAGAATCATTAATTCAGGAGGTTTTTTCTTCCTCCTGGGCTGCCTGCAGGGTGGGGAGCCTTGAAGGTCTTTCAGTGCTGCCTGTGTTTTCACTGCTTACTGCTTCCATGTTTTTGTTCTCTTTAGGGCAGAAGAATCTTCATTATAAGCAACATTTTAAAGCACCAGTAAGGATTATGGTCTCATCATCTCAAATGATATTTTCATGTATTACGATACCACTGATGAGTATTGTGTTGAGTATTGCTTAAAATTAGCCTTAATTAAATACCCTTTCTATTCTGTATTTACTATAGTCCCTCAAATTTAACCAGTAGGACTTGACAATGGTAAGGATAGTTGCTGCTACTATTTGCTTATTTTTTCATTATTATCTTGCAAAAAGGTATGATTGTGTGAAGACAGTAAAGCTGTTTTTTTCCAGTGACGGCAGTGGGACTGTGATGTGAAATTACTGCTTTCTCGAGTAGCTCTGAAAGTCACTTTTGGTTTAAATGGATCTCTTACTCACGATGGTGTTACCAAGTTCAACCCCCAGCGTCCATTTAAGGGGTTTTTCTGAAGGAACTGTACTTGCCTGCCTTTGGTTGTGTCAGCATTTCCAGGGGAAGGTGATGCTGCACTGAAACCTTGAGACAGTTGGAACTTTACTGAGACACAGGCACTGAAGGGTTTCCAGAAGGTGAAACTTTGCTTTGTTTCATTAACACAGGGGACAAGAGCAGGAAATCACAGAGAGGTAAGGAAAGATAGAAGTAAATGAGAGAGAAGCTGGTGGTGTTGTAATTCTAGCAATGTTAATTAATGCAGTTGAAATATTTTAGAGATAGAATTCAAGTTTCATATTTAAAAAAAAAAAGATGGTGAACAACATCATGGAAAAGAGGGGAGAATGAATAATTATGTTGTTGTTATCCTTGGAAGGCAGAAATCAAATATCAGTAGTAAATACTAATTCTCTCTGTTCAGTGAAGGAATAGGAAAAGCATTCATCCCAGGTGAGAAGAGGAAGTGCAGCAGAAATCCTCCTGCAGAGAGGGACAGGGGTTTGTGGTGTGCTTGTGCTTTGTCTCAGCCGTGGCTGCAATAACGGGAGCATTCAGTCTGGCCCTGATTTCCACCACGGTGGGAAAGTCATGGGCAGGGGACAGTGAGGAGAAAGCTTTTTCTGTCTCAATTGGAGAATGTTGTTTCAAGGCTTCATCCCAGATGGATTCTCTGTTCCTGAGGTAGAATATTCCTCAGAAGTTTTGCAGCGAGTGTGGATTAATGAGCGCACGACAGCTTAGCAAAGTGCGTGCCCCCAGGAGGAAGGGGGAAGTGGTACTTGCATATGTTGTGAAAAACATATGCAACTAAATTTAGCTCATACTAGCAGTTTCTACTTATTTTGAGCATTGTGGGATACTTCCAACCTTGGATGAAAAAGGGCATGGGAAGATTTTTTTTTCTTTATTTCTATTTGGGCTTTTGCATCCCTTTCTCCTTTTTTCCCTCCCCCAAGGAAAAAAAAAGCCTCTGAACAGAAGACAAATTATTTCTCTGCCTACACTTGTATCTTAGTAGTCTGATTTTAGCACTGTGTCGTCATGCTGCAAGATTAATTGGCATATGCTGGTTTTTGTTTTTAGCCTTCTCCAGTTTTGTACAGTAGCTAATGCTTCTCCCACAAATCTCAGATTTAACTGTGAAGGCTTAGCTTATTATCCAAAACAATTTCTTCCCTGTTCTTTTGAAATGGAGGAACATTCAAAACAGCTGCTCATTGTGGGTAATATATATTTTGCTGTTTGTAATTTTATTTTTTATTAATACTGCTGGATAAAACCAGCACTGGGTGGCTTAAAATTTATCTGCTAGCACTTTGGAACTGCTATTAGCCCTTTTTAGGGGGTGTTCTGAGCTGGGAGTGCTCTGAGTGCAGTTCACAGAAATATGATGTCAAATTGACCTCTTCAGTTCTACTTTCATAAATTATATTTTCCTGCCTGTCTCTTATTGGGGAAGTTGAACACTAATATTGGATATATCATGAACCTTGCTTTGATCTGGTTGGAAAACCATTGATTGCTTTCCCCTTTGAGGGGGAAAAAAATCCCCACTGATATTATAATTGCAGGTCTCATCAGTAGCTGAAAGGGAAAAAAATACTTGTACCCTATATTCCAAAGTATATAATTTCTTCTCACAAAAGATACTTCCTCTCCCTGCAGATCATGCTTTGCATGTGGTGTGCTGCTGCCTTTCTGTCTCAAGCTAAACAAATACTAGTTAGTTGAAATAGATTTTAAGGATTCTAATTGTTTATAATCTTCTTATGGAGTCAGTGACTATAATATATTCAAATTCAGGGATTGTACCTTGGATTTTCAAGCAGTAAAACAAGGTTTTTCACTCGCTGCTCTGAGCTTTAGGAGATATTCAGAGAATTCCCTTTTAACACTGCACTTCATAAAGCTGTTGATATTTCTTCCTTGACAGCAGGTACCCTTAGGTGTTGAATCCAAAGATTTTTGGCATCCAGAGGCAAAAGGGTTTATAAGGCAATTCTAAGAAGGTTATGAACGCTGAGTTGCTGTTTTTAGAGGTGACTCTCTCAGCTGCTTTTAAAGCTCCTCCTTTGTCTTTGGAGGACCTCATTTTACAACAGAAATGCTGAAGGTTGAGTCAAGTTTGTTCAGAGCTGTTTCCCCTGGAAACATACTGGTAAGCATGATTTAGCACTGCTTGTCTTAATCCTGTACATTCCTGGCCATGGCAGGGCTGCACATTCTCTAAGCTTTCTTCCACGCTGTACTTTGAGCATTTAAAGTGTGTGAAACCAAAGGCATTAAAAAAGATGATCTGAAAAACGAGCTTTTTTTCTTTTTCTTTATTGTAGATGTAAACATCAAAAGTCTCAAAAAGGTGCTGTTACACAATATGAAATTATAGTTTTTGAAGTAGCTTAAGAATCAACCTGAAATGTGGGAAATGTATGAAGTGACACAAGTCTTTTCAGCACCACTGGATCCCAGAAGTGTTTGGGGTAGTTCCTGCCAACAATCCCCAGTACATAAAATGAGTGTGCAGATAAACTTGGTCCAATGACTTTTTCATTTAGGTAAAAGACCTCTTCATAACCACTCTTTTCTCATAAGGGCAAGCTTCTGGACAAGTTCACAAACTTACAAATGACTGATTATTCAGTAGGTCTGGGGAGATGAAGAGGACACTTGTATTTTAAAACCAACACAAAAAGCAGTTTGCCTTCAGGCAGACCTGCTGGCAGGAGGCACTCAAATGGTTCTGACTTCTGTCAATGTAAAAATGAGTAAAATATGTTTGTGGAGGGTCTAATTATTGCTTTTAAAACAAGAGACTTGTATCTGGGTTCTGACTCTAGAAGAAGGCCTGGATTTCTTTGGGGTGAGGCCTGGTCCACAGTGGATGTGAATTTGTCTTCAGCTCAATCCATTTCCCTCAGGAAGCTGGACCATGTACCTCAATTTAGAGAAATTTTCCTCCAGTAGAGTTCTGCAGAAATCTGAAACGAATTCATCTGGGAATTATCCATCACAGAGCTGGATCCTTTGGGAGATCCTGGAGTGGAAGTGTGTTAGCACTCTGTTGTATTTTGTGGTATTTGCACCAGCATTTATGGGACTCCCATAATATTGTGACATCTTGTCTCAATAGCTCTGAGAAATAGGGAAGCACTCTTGTCTACAAAGACAAAATGAGTCCCTCAGTCACTGAAAAATTGGGAGATCCTGTGGAGCAGGGCAGCGTCCTTTGTGCTGCAGCACTGAGGGGGGACACAGCAACATGAGCAGCACAACACAGGCCAGCTGCATTCACAGTCCTATTTTGGCTGTGTTTTAGTCCATAATCTTGTTTTCGTTCTCAGCAAATTAAAAAAAAAATCAATAAAATTATTATTGTATTGTCCGAAAGTCTGAGTTGGTGAAAGGAAATCTTCCAAACAGTGTTCTGTTCCTGAGATAGAATCTGTAATTTTGCCATTAGGATGAAGTGAGCAGAGGGAGAGTGGCTGTTCCTAACTCATCTAAAATGTTCTTGAAGGTGGTTGGTTTTGATTATTTATTTCTCTTAATTATCAATGTTTTATTAAATGAATAAAAGTTAAAAAAAGTAGCTCTATTGTTACTTACTTCTTTAATGGAAAAACATCCTGATTGATTTCCTTCCTCATTTCTTCCTTATGGCAATGCTGGCTTTGGGAAAGCAGGGCCAGGGAAGGAAGCAGGGAGCCCAAATTGCTGGGAGACGAGCACTGACAATAGAATCTGTGTAAAATCCAGTGTTCCCCCCCCACCAAATACTGCAGTCCAGAATGAAACCCTCACATCTTTCCTGCTTGCAGCTGTTGCTCAAATGTCAAAACATTCTCCAAAGGATGTTTTGTTACAGAAAATGTGGGTTTCTGCCCATGAAAAATTGATTTCTTAGAATTTCAGTAAATACATTTTTCTGAGAGAAATTTCCATATATTTTTAGCTGTTTTCCTTGGTATTTCAGGCCACCTTAGTTTGGGAAGAAGGAAGACTTGAGAGGTCTTTTAAGGGTAGGAACCCCTTTGTTGCAGAAGTTGTGTGATCGAGCTGATCAGGGAGGAGCTCCTGGTCTGTGAGCAGAATCTTGAGCAGGTATTGGAGCACGGTAATGAGCTCTTCAGCACCATCCTCAGCCACTTGCTGTGGTCTTTTAGTCTTGGCCACTTCAAAAGAACTGCAGTTACATCAAAATGCACTGTCTTGTTCTAAGGGAGGAGTAAAATATTCTTTTCAGTATCCCCAGCTGGATTTGAAACCTAGAGGTCCCAGACATCACACTGATGCATTTTGGATTATTACTGTTATAGGAAAGTTTGTCTATTATTGTAAGTGTATGTAAATTAGAGTGAAAATAGACTCAGTATCTGAAAATCTCTGTAAACCCCTATTTTCTATATGGGGAGACTTTCCTGAAAGGAAGCATCATTATTAATTTAAAACCAAAGGAATACACAAAAAAATTACATTATGGAGTGTCAAGGATGGCAACATTAGTTTTCTTCTCTGTTAGTACAGATAAGTAAATGCAGTTGTATTTCTGTTTTATTGCTTTCAACTTGTCTTATTGCAATGTCAATATTACGTGTATAAGGTGAAAGCATAAATGCTACTCCAAATATGAAATACTGTAATAAATCATATTTGCTTCAAGTGGGAGATCCATTTCATCCCTACAAAGAGAGAAAGGATGTTTGTTTTGAAACCGTTTTGTGCATCAGCAATACTTCCAGTTGAGGTTGGCAATCCTAGAAGAGTTTGGATTGATAGGGAACCTAAAGTTCATCTCATTCCACTCCCTTGCCGTGGGCAGGGACACCTTCCACTGTCCCAGGCTGCTCCAAGCCCCCAGTCTGGCCTTGGACACTTCCAGGGATCCAGGGGCAGCCACAGCTGCTCTGGGCACCCTGTGCCAGGGCCTCCCCACCCTCCCAGGGAGGAATTCTTCCCAGTATCCCATCTATCCCTGCCCTCTGGCAGTGGGAATCCATTCCCTGTGTCCTGTCCCTCCATCCCTTACCTCAAGTCCCTCTGCAGCTCTCCTGGAGCCCCTTTAGGCCCTGGAAGGGGCTCTGAGCTCTCCCTGGAACCTTCTCTTCTCCAGCTGAGCTCCAAGCCTGGTTGCAGCTCCTTGGGCATCTCTGTGGACCTGCTATGGACCCACTCCCAGAGCTCCATGCCCTGCTTTTGTTTGAAGCCCCAGAGCTGGGCACAGTGCTCCAGGTGGGGTCTCACTGACACCAATTACCCAGAAAATAACTGATTATTCTGATACTTCATGCTTGCCAGAATCAGGACTAATCTTTTCAAATCCTCGTTCCACCAAACTGTTTTATGTCGTAGTAGTTTATATTCCACTTGACATCCCTTCCCTCATGGAAAAGCTGTTAGAGGCTGAAGTAAATAGTTTGGGATGGGGGTGGGTTAAGTTTTCCCTCCAATAATGACTCTGTGTGTTTCCCTGTGCTCCTGGTTGGGTGGTGCATGAGAGGAGGCTGGGGAGGAGCAGTGAGACCACGTTTAGTCTCTGCTTGGAGGAGCTTCTGTGAAGCCTGATCTGTGCAAACTGCATGGTATGGAAACACTCTGCTACCCTGAACCTGGCAAACAATCAGTCTTTGGAGAGTGAGTGAGTAGCTGAACTATGTCCATGGCTGCAGCAGGTACAGCCATACCTGCATTGATTCCTCCTGCAAAAACCTAATCAATGGTGTTAGTGAAAGTAATTAATTTGGCTGTGCAACGGCTTTGTTTCTTTCAGCAGCAAGGGATAATTATTGGAATTTGCAGTAACTCTTACCCTCCCCAAACCCTTCTGAAGAATCTGAGTTTGTAATTTTTATTTCAGAAAGAAGGTATTTTGACGTGGCTCTGTTGTGTGGGTGTTGTGCAACATCAAAGCCAGGGACCCAGGGCTTCTGTGCTGAGACGTCGGTAGGTCAGTGACAGCACACTTACCTTAATCTTTTAATCATGAGGTAGCTAAGAATGAGAACCTAATGTTTTTATTACTCAGAATGCAGAACAGCGTCACCTTGTCAAGAGCATTAACTTGCAAGGCTGTCAGCCCTTTGAGAAGTTTTTATGTATTGACAGAACTTTCTCTTGTCTGGGCTCCAGCACCCACCTTGCAGTTGTGGCTGGGAGACTCATCTGGCAGCTTCAGGTTGGCTACACAAAATGCACAGCATGTGATCTGTGAGCATCAGTGAAAAATTTTGTTGGCTCCAGGTCATGTAAGAATTCTGCAATAGATGCAGAGGAAAAATCCAGCTGGCCAGAATTGCACAACAAATTCATTCTTTTAATGGTTTCTTAATTTGGTGGCAGGAATGGTGGAGACTTGTGACAAAACATTTTTTTGGCTGAGAAATTCAAATTCATTGTGGTCCCAAGTGTTTGTGGAAATGTATCCTTTTGATGCAGGAATAAAGCAGACCTTTGGAAACTGCTTGTTTCCTGCTGGCTCAGCTTGGCTTGGCAGTGGCACACAGAGCCTCCATGGCATTGCTGTGATCCCAGCCTGGGAACTGTGGTTGGACATGTCAGGACAGGGCTCCCTGGTTCCCCACAGGACCTCCCGGAGCCTGAGCCTCCTCTGCTTTCACCCTGCCATTCTTGATCCTTTTGAAAAGCCACGAGTGTCCAGAAGCCACTGGACTCTTAGAAACCAAGCCTTGATTGTCATATACTTCAAAAACTATTTTCATTTCCTCTCCTGTGGGAAGCTTTGCAATATCAGTCTTCTGTTTTTCAGAATTTCTTGTAAAAAGTTTTTTTCGTTCCTTCTTTTGCAAATCCTGTCAATAAATGAGGGAGGGGAGTGACAACAGGTGTGCTTTTGGGGCTGACTTAGCTGAATTATTTTAATTTTTTTTCTCTCCACATGTTATTCGGTCACATGCACAGCTTTGTTTTGGGTGGCTGGAGCAGGAGTGACCTGTGAGGCCACACAAGGCAGTGTGCAGGTGACAGCTCCATTCTTGGCCCTGAATCACAATAATTTCACCTTACTACTTGCAGAGTGTGTGACTGAAGTGCATAAAAGTAGCATTCATCCCAGTTATTCAGAATTCATTATTTTGCAGGGGGCTTAGCTCCATGGAAAGGTTCTAAAGCTGGAATCATATGGACTAGAGCTATGTCCCTTGCCAGAGACATTTTACCATACACAAATTCGTTCAGAGAACCCAAACCCATTGGTATTTGTGCAGAAACACCCTTTTATCCTGGAGAGTGATGTGCTTCTGGAAATTTTTGGGTAAGTTTTCCTAACACTCACCTGCTCAGGGCGTCCAGCACCTTCTGCTACTTCAACTTGATTTTGCACCCTCAGTGTAACAAAATGAGTGTCACTGCTCTGAATGTTTGATGTTGTCAGGGGAAAAGTCCCAGCTGGAAGGTGCTCCTTTAATGGGTTTTGTTTGGGCTTTTTTTAAATAAAGAGACAGGCAAGGGTGAATGTGACCTGCTTCGAGTAAAGCCAGAAGCTGAGAGATTTTAGGAAAAAAATTATTGTTACATGAACATTTTTAATTTTCTAAACTTTTCAGTGCTTTAGACATCAGGATTTCCAAGGATTTTTTAGCACTTGAAATGGTATTTTTACCAGGTGTAGAGGTTAATTTATGTGAAAATATTGTACAGTCTTATTTCTTTCAGGTTTTTGCATATGGAAACAGGCCCGGGAACATGTCACACTGCAGGTACCAAACACCAAATGTGCCTGTCTGTAGAACTCAGATAATGAACCTTTATCTTGAGTGCAATTATTGTTGATATTGTTAAACAGAAATTGTAAAATATCCCAAGGTATGTAAAGGTAAAGAGAGTTGAATATTTAGGATTTAATTGCTTTTTCTAAATTCTGTACTGTTTTCAGCCTGTTACTTTCCTTCATTATTAAATGTTCCAGGAGTTATAATTCTGTTGGCGACTGTTTCTTTCAACGTTTTACCATATTTCTTTCTCAATTTTGCTTTGGCTAATTAGACTTTACCAGCTTCTTCACAGGGATCATAGAAGTGCTTGAATATTAGACTTGGTTATGCATTTTTAAAGAGTGGAGTCTGATGGAGGAAAAATTAATGTGAGTGTGCTGAACATACTTCAGTGCTGCTTGATTTGGAAATACCTTTCCTAGTGAATCAGCCTTTTTGTTGCTTTTGTTTGGGTTCATTTTTTTGTTGTTGTTGCTCTTGTTAAAATCCACAGTGACTTCAGTTAAGTCAGTTTGAGAACAGTTTTAAAAGCAATTCTGTATCAGTTTTCATTTCCACCTTTAAAATTGAAATGTGTTATGCATCTGTACTACAGATGTAACATTGAGGTTTTAACCCAGGGAAGAAACCAGCAGAGATGATAAATCTTTGAAGAGCTCTCATGAAACAGGTGGTTTCTCCAGGACCTCTCTCTTAGAACTGCTTTTGCCTCTCTGGTGTAGAGCACCTCTGTATTAGCAGGCAGGTTGGAAACTTCACAGATATCTGTAGCTTCCAAACGTCTTGTAAGAAAAGCAATAATTATTATGATTATAATAAGAGGAAACATGAAAGGCTTTTTCCTTTGAAGTGTGTAACGCTTTCTATACGATCTGATACCCTGCATCAGTGGAACGGTTGTACTCATTTAGAAAATGTCTTCATTGAGGCAGCTCTTTGGAGTTTAATAATACTTCAAGGTGGATCTGATCTGTCAGCCTCAGCCCTTGTGCCCTGTTATTTCACAGACATCTCAAGGAACTGTGAGGAGGAGTTGAGAGCCTTGAATGCTATTGGCCTTTTAAAACAGTGTAACAGAGCCTTCCTTTTCCTTTAGAACCATTTAATTTCTTTGCTTGTACTATTTGCAGACCACATTGACTTAAACCCCAGACCAAATGAGGCAAGCCCATTGCTTTTTCTGGCAAAATAAACCTTCAGCAGAAGTTCAGACTGGATTTGTTGTTGGTGCTGAGGAGGGTGGATGCAGCCGAAGAAGTCAAGCCTTTGACTTCCTGTGTGTCACTGTTGAGATCTTGCAGGAAAAATGCAGTTTTTCTAAGCCAGCAACAGCTTTATTTGTAGAGCCTGTACTGTTGGGATGTTTGTGAAGTCAGACCAGGAGCTGGGTTCTGCATCTTTTTCAGTGTGATAGAGAAAAATTTAATTGATACTTTATTAAAATCTTAGCTGCTAAACCCCTTCCAAAAAATGCTGCTGGTCTAAAACATTTCCTGAATTATCTGCTGGCTTTGAGAAATACTTAAATTTTCCTTGTTGTAAGACCTAAGGTGGGAAACTTAAATGTTCTTCCTTCTGTCAGACACTTAAGGATGAAAGCAAAAAACCCAAAATTTTGTTTCCACTGTAGTTTTGTGCTGTTCTATCCCAGTTTATCTGTGGCATCAGCAAACATTTACAGCCACGTGCAGAAATTGAAGGCAACCCCTGGGTAGTTCTCCAGGTTGTCCCAGGTCTGGCTCACCCTCCACCACTTGCTCTGCAGCACCAGTCTTGGCTCTTGCTTGTGCAGATGCTTGCAGCTCCTTGGGAAGGGGGATGGATTGCGTGTGTGAAAGGCACAGTCCAACTTTTTGACTTGCCTCATTGAAACTAAAAAAAGTGGGGTCAGAAGGGCCTGTCTGTCATTTGTTGTTCCAAGTTGTCATGGCAAAATTCAAACTGAAAAATCCTTGGCCACCCCAGTAGCTTGGTGTCTGTGCACAGCTGGGGTGGTTATTGCTGGATGGTGACAGCAGTTTAGTAGCTGATTTTTTGGCTACTGAGAGATTTGGCTCACGTTACTGTGCTGCTTCATTCTGCTTTAGAAGTCAATTATCCCAACTGTCACACAGCTGGAGAGGGGCCGGGGCCATTGGAATCAGTGCTGCCTGAAGTAATTTAGCTCAGGTGAACCTTAAACTCCGTGGCTTGAAGAAGACAGGGAGCACCAGTTTTATTCTGCGTGGGGATGCAATGATTTAGCAATCCATGTCAGAAACAAAGCAAAGGCTTTTCCCAGGCAGTGGGAAAAATTATGATAGGCTGCCAAGTTCACCTCCCCCTGCTCCTTTGCTGTCACTGTGCTGCTCAGGAGGTTTCTTTGCTAAAGCCATTTACTGCCTGGCATTCCTTCTCCAGATGTTGTCCTGATGGTCCTTGTGAATGGCAAGGGTCTCATATCTCATGGACTCTTTTGGAAGCCTAACTGATGTAAAAGCAAATCTGAACCTGAGTGAAATCCACTCCAACAGTGTCTCTTCACTCCAGCTATTATATCAATGCACTGTTTCTTCACAACACATTTTTATTTAGCTTACAACTAAGTTGAATATTTTCCCTCAGAGAGAAGGGGATTGGTTGTTCCATCTGAGTAATCCCACAGCATTGCCATTTCATTTTCCTAGCAGTTGTGTAACAGCCAAGGTATTGTGACATTTATAATCATCATGAATTCAGATCTGCTTTAGGGCACGGGGATCTTTTTTCTCCCCCTGAGTAAAGTAAGGTGGTTTTTTCCTTCACTATATTTCCCCCGATTTTTGGAAGAGAGGCAAGATTAATGTTTGAGAAACAGCACTCATTTTTTAGCAGAAAGCACTGTTTGAAAAATATGGTTACTGTTTGAAACAAGTTACAGCAATGAGTTCTCTTCTTATTCATGGATCAGAAACTGTTCTCCCCCAGATTGTGTTTTTTGACGGAGAAGATCATCTAAGGCCTTGTGATGTTCAGCACAGCACATCTTCATCCAACAAAGGAGGTATCTCTTGCTGCTGTCAAATTATTTTGGCTGATCAAACTTCCCTGGGCCTTGGAGCTGTGTGATAGTTGCTGCAGTGAGAGGGATGTTGCTTGTGGAGAGGAAGCTGCTGTCAAACTTGGAAGAGAAAGGATTCTGGCAGGATAATAGGACCATGAAGTTCAGGAATGATGGTGCTGGAGAAACAGAAGGGGAATTTTCAAATATTTCATTTTGGCCTTTATCACCAGAAGAGTGTGAAGGAAAAAAAAAATTGCTTTACACCCACCAAAGAGTGGCATCCTGGTAGCAGAGAGTTTGTCAGTACAGTGAGGAAGTGTTCATGCAATCCTGCTGAACAGTGAGCTTGGCATGGCAAGAAATGCCAAAAACGTGATGCTTGGGGCACAGCCCTACCCAGCCAGCACAGGGTGGTAGCAGTGAAGTCATCCCACGCAGATGTTTCTCTATATATGCTTGCATTTTTGTTCTGTAATTAACTCATTCCTGAAAGTTAGAGGTAAATAAAAGTAGCTATTCTGTTTGTAATTTAAAACCAAGCTTTTAAGCCAGATTTTTTTGGTATTTCCATTGCTTTTTTTTTTTAATGGCAATATGATGGGTTAATCAGTTTATGTGCTCCTGAAAGGGTTTCTAGTTTGAGTCACTAAAAATAGTTTGTTTTGGTTTTAATTTTAAAATTATTTCAGGGACATTAAACTGTATAAGGCAAAAACATGAATTATTTCCTCAATCATATATTTCTCGAGTTCAATTATGTTCTCTCATCATAGATTTTGTTCTGCCCAGGTCTGGCTAGAGACTGGAACATACTAGTCATTGGATAATAAAACCACTTTCTTTAGCTGAATTCTCAACAGAATAAGATGTTTATGACCTGAATCCCCTATTTCTCTCATAAAAAAATATGAGAGAACTATTCAGTCCTTTCATTTCTCCATTCCACCACCCCCTTTCTTCTCCTTTGAGTAGGGTTTCGCCAGAGCACCGTCAGAGCTGTGGCAGATTCATCTTGGTGGGGTTGAAGTTGCATTTCAAGTGCATGAATCAGATACCTAACCCCAGGAATGTGCTTCAGGATGATGCCAGGAGAATATTTATATCTGTATTTATCACAGCTACTTGTGCAAGTGTTGGTCAATAATACACAGATTTCAGCTCGTTTTATCTTAGGTTTGATGCCAAACTAGGAAAGGAGAATGTTCCTGCTCCTCTCCCCTTTCTTTCTTTTTTCACTTCATGGAAAATGTTGGCCACAGTGAAGATGCCACCCCACAGGCTGTACCTGCAGCATGGGGCTCTGCAGCAACAGCAGCTCTCTATTATTAGACAATAATTCAAGTGAAGTTATAACTGTGGGTCATTTCCATACATTAGATATATTTAAAAGCATATGCTTATTTCATTAGCATAATTAATACTTATACAAAATTCTCCTTTTTTGAGCTCAAGTGTGTTGAATGTTAATGGAGCTGCATTTGCAGGGTGCTGAGGGAGATGAGAACTGGGGTCTGCTTGCTTTGATTTGTTGTGGAGCAGAACCCTCCAGCAAAAGCCTTTGACTTCCTGTGTGTCACTGTTGAGATCTTGCAGGAAAAATGCAGTTTTTCTAAGCCAGCAACAGCTTTATTTGTAGAGCCTGTACTGTTGGGATGTTTGTGAAGTCAGACCAGGAGCTGGGTTCTGCATCTTTTTCAGTGTGATAGAGAAAAGTTTAATTGATACTTTATTAAAATCTTAGCTGCTAAACCCCTTCCAAAAAATGCTGCTGGCTTTGAGAAATACTTAAATTTTCCTTGTTGTAAGACCTAAGGTGGGAAACTGGCAGTTAGCTTTTAAATTGTTGTTGTATAGTACACTCCTAATGAGACAGGGGATTGTTTTATATTTTAAAAGATGATTGTGATGCTTTAAAAAATACAAAAAAAGTGGGTTTTTTTTCTTCATTAGATCACAGAAAGTCTCCCACCATGATAATTTTGGTATGATCTCTTAAGTAGTTGGTGTGTCCTCAATGAGTATGTAAGTAACACAGCCAACAAGTTACCATACCAGCAGAATTTGAAAATGATGCTAAATGGCATTAGACCAAAATATTTACCCTCTTTCCTCAGGAGTCTTTTATAAAATAAATAATGAACAGTGTAAGTACTGCATGTCACTGGTGGGCAAAGCAGTAAATTCCACTTGGCCTATAAATATTGCTTTGTGATCTGCAGATGTCCATCAGAGATCTCTTTGGTACAAAAGCTCCTTTGTGAGACATGGAAGAATGTAGAGGGAAGCAGAAGAACCAGTTTTGGTTTTTATTTGTAAAATACAGCTCCACTGGATTATACCCTCTGTCAGGTGGATGGCATGAAAAACATCATTGCAGGAGTTCTCTGCACTGTCTCTCATGTATCAGCCTTGCTTCAATAAGAACAATGTCATTTGTCTTCCAGATAAATGGGAGATAACAAAGCACTGAACAAAGCTGTGAGAGCTGCAATAGCAGGGGCTGAAGGCAATAGTTGAGGCCTTACTCCTTTTATATGATAAATTAGTCTGAGGAACGTTCCCTCGGGTGTGGAGGGTTTCACAAATCCTTATAAAAAATGTGCCTCTTCCTAGGAAGTTCCTAAGATCTTGGAAGGGGCTCCAGATACAGACACTTGTGTGTTTTCCTGGTGGATCTTGTCTCTTGAAGTATCCTAATTCATGTCCACAGGGAGTCTGTGTCCTTAAAACAGGACTTGGGCTGTTGCTGGGGAGCAGAGACCTAGAAATGAAGTAAAACCTGGCTCAGGTTTTGTGCCTTGCCCAGTGGGATTTAGTTCCCTTTTGGATCCAGCCTCCAGCTCTTTCTTTTCATGGCTTTAATGACTTTTCCCTTGGGATTGTGATGGTTAGGAGGAGAAGGGTTAACCTGCTGAGGAGATATTACAGACACATGCCCTAAATGTAGGTGCTATTATGAGAGTAAGGCTGAGCTGAGATGAATTAGGTAATTCCCTCTCACACGAGGAGAGGAATGAATTCTTAATAGCTGAGAACTGGAAGGCAACCTTATTTAACAAGCAGGGGGGAAACAGGCTCCCAAAAAGGCCCTGTCAGAGTCCCTGGCTTGTCATGCTGTTTTCTGGAGGTGGGAAGCAGGTGAGAGTCTGATTGAGAGGCTTTTTATGAACTTAATCACAGCTGAGAAAGTTGAATTGTGGCATTCCATCTTCCTCATGACTCTGGCTCTCTCACCTCAGCTTACTTTTGAAGACAAACCATTATTGATCCACCAGAATCCCTGTCAGGCATTATTTCATGTCCCCCTTCATAAGGAACTGCTCACAGGTAGATTGTTCTGCACTGGTTTATAAACCCCTGCAGATCACATGGACCTGCAGATCTCTCCTGCTCGTTCAGCAGTGGGGAAGGTGGAGCTGGATGTGGGATAAATCCTTAACTGATGTGTTTCTCCTCAGGAAAGTTGTCTGCAAGGAAAAGTTGCTTCCTTTGTAAATGTTGATGTGCTGTTATTGGAATGGGCCCTGGGAAATAATACAGATGTGGTAGAAGTGTTGGAGGGGACAGGACAGGAAAAGCTTTTAAAAGCTGACTGGGAGCCTTGTTTTTGGATTATTTGCTGTGACAAGCAAACCTTTTAGCCGTTTCTTAGGAAGAATGAGTCTCAGAAGAATGGCAAGTAAGAGTCAGGAAATATCTTGTGCAGTTCTCTGTTTGCCCTCTATTTCAGCCCTTGAAAACTTCAAGTTTATTTTTATCCCTACCTGGGGCTCCCTGTGCAAAGCTGGTGACTTCTGCCTACTGGGGGCTTGCTCTTGTATTCCTTCTTTGGAAAGCTCTGGAGCCTCTGTAGGAAAAGCATCTTCTTTGTCTTCTGCATGGTTTGTACATTTTTAGGTGCTGACACAGTATAATTAAAATTGAAGAAGGTAGGGAAGGCATTTAGAAACAGCAATTACTGGTATGTCAGTAACAAAATTAGTGGGAAGTGAGTGTGAAAAGATAAATCATTCTCCTGTGAGCAGCTTTGGTAGATATCTCTGCCTACGGGCTTAAAATGTTTGAGCTGCAGGACCACAGATGTACCTGTAGCTGCCACTAGTGATAAAACGTCTCTGAATCTCAGTGAGGGAATTAGCTGACCTTTCCATTGCATATTAAATACTCATGAATTAATTGATCACACATTGATATGCTGGTGCGTATCATGCAAGCCCAGGGTGGGTGGTTGCATCACAAGAGGTGTGGGCCATGAAAGCAGCATCTGTGAAGGTTTGCTCTGGGCTCCCAGCACAAGAACCCTTCGGCTCTGCTGAATATGAATGAGCCTCACTGGCTTGTTAGCCTTAAGCCTGCAGGGCTGCTTGAGCAGTTTTGGCAGAACTTGGTTTTCCAGGATCAAAGAAACCTGAGCCAAAGCTTAGCTCTGCTCTGGATGCTGGTCCTGCAGCGCTGCAAAAGAAAACAAATAATACTCAGTTTGCTTTCAGGCTCTGTAAACCTGCCTGTTGTAGCTGAGTTTCAAAATCAGTTTATAGTCAAGTGGTGTAGAAAAATAAGTGAAGGGGTTTTTTGCCTTTTGTCATTGTTTGTTATTTTTTTTTTAAAGGAAGATGTTGTACACTGTCTACTTGGTTTTCTGTCTTCCTTTTATTTGTTTGGTTTAAGTGGAGCTGCTTGGATCTCTGTCAGTTGTGTTAAGATAAGCATGTAGGTAGTTACTGTGCCCTGATCATTCAGCTTTGGTAATCAAATCTTCAGGACTCAAAAATTACTAATTTTATTTCAAAAAAGCTTCCAACTAATGTTAGTAAACTACATGCTTAAATGTAGATTTAGGCTTAAAAAAACTTTATAAAGACATAAAACGCTCTGCAAAAGCTATGTACTTCAAATTTTGAAGTCAATACAAGTCTTGACTGCCACAATATTCCCACTGCAGAGAGAGTCAAGCCTGTGTGCCTTGGGAGAAACTCTCCAGGCAGGTGGGGCAGCATTCAGAGAAACAAGAGCTGCAAACACATTCCAGTCCAAACTCTGATTGTGTGAAATCAAACTGTACACTGAAGAGGCTTCAAACCCTGAGAAATATCTGATCAGCATAATAAAATCTTGGGAGCTGCAGCTCATTTTGCCTCTTTCTGCTGTTGGAACCAGAGCTGACATGAACTTTGTTTGCACTGAATGATCCAAAGGGAAATATTGGATTCTGACCCTGCAATGAGTTTTGCATGGGCTCATTACCATTTAGACAGATGGGATACATTAGAGTTTCCATTTCTTGTTCCACTGAAGTAATAAATGGTAGCTTTTTTAATAGTTTATGTTCATGAAGCACTATGATTTTTATTACACTTCAGCGAGATTTGCAAGCTGCCATTGAAATGAAAACCAAAAAAAAAAAAAAAAAAAAAAAAAAAAAAAAAAAAAAGCAAGTGACTGTAAAAGCTGAAAGAAGATTTTAACAATATTCAGCCCAGATTATCTAAGATAATGTTTGATTTTGCCATTTCCCTTTCCCTGTTCAGCAATTTTTCCCAGGAGCTTGTGCTACTACTTTGTCTTTGGGCTGTGTGCAAACCACCCAGGCTTTGCGTGTTCCTCTGCGTTTGAGGGCAGTGATACGAGCAAATGTTGGTATTCCAGAAGGAATTCTGGGATTCCAGGTGCTCTCCTCTTCCCTTTGTTTTCTTCACTACCTAATGAGTTCCCTTGTGCAGTCCTTGGGATCTGTGGCAGGGTGAGTGACCTGCTGATTGTGTGGCGGTTGCTGTTGGTGGCGGTGCGGCAGAAAGTCTGATTGCTCCATTGTGGTGCTCAGCACTCCTGAGCAGGGGGCTGCAGGCACTCAGCAGAGCCTGCATCTCATCCAGACCTCCCCACTGGCACATCAGCCCTCCTTTGTTCCCTGGGTTTGATTTAAACCTCTCTGCTCTGCACTAAAGGTGCAGCAGGAACAATAACTCGAGCGAATCAGCTCATAAAGCTGAAGAGTATTGATCTGTGTCTTATAGAATTAGAAATTACTGGCTTGGAGAACAGTTTGCTGCTCTGAGAATCCCTGCTTTGTCTTCGTGTACAGTGCTAAATTTATGTAATTTATCTTACCACGATAAATGACAGCTTCCTTCTACAGCTCCCTGCCAGGAGGTTGCAGCCAGGTGGGGGTCGGTCTCTTCTCCCAAATAACAAGCAATAAAACAAGAGGAAATGGCCTCAGGTTGCACCAGGGGAGGTTTCCATTGGATATTAGGAAAGATTTCTTCACTGAAAGGATGGTCAGGCACTGGAACAGGCTGCCCAGGGTTGTGGTTGGATCACCCTGGGAGTTCAGAAGCCGTGTGGATGTGGTGGCACCTGGGGACACAGGTCAGTGGTGAACGTGGCAGTGCTGCATTAACGGGGGGATTCAGTGACCTTGGAAGTCTCTTCCAACAATTCTGTGGGTCCTGTTGGTTTCTTATCCCAATGTCTTGGTTTGGAAAGACAGGTATCTGCCAGGGAAAGATGAAGCCTCCCCTAGAATAGAAAATGTAAACCCCTCACCCCCCACCAAATTAGAATTTTGCAATTAAGGGCTTTCAGGCAAAGATTTGGGAATAGGAATAACAGTTTTTTACTAGAAATATTAACAGTACAAATGTAGTAGAAAACAAAACCACCCAACCCAACAAGCAAACAAATAAACAAGCAATTCTGGAAAACCCTGACAGGGTCAGAGCTACAACCTGACACCCTGTTGGTCAGGGTGTTGGAAGCAGTCCAAATGTGAGTCCTCCTGGAGTGGCAGATGTGGTTCTGTTGAAGTAGAGATGATCCTGTGGATAGGATCCAGTGATGATGAGAAGGGTCCGGTGATGGTGAGAAGGGGTCCAGTCTTCCTCTGGTAATCGGGTGAAGCCAGAGAGCTTCCTGTTCCGGAGTCTCAGTTTTATCCAGGTAGGAATGGTTGGCTCCCCCCACTGGGTGGGGCATCTCACAATAGGATGATGGAATGTGGGTGTACTGTTTTGGGAAGGGGAACAGCTTGAGGAAGAAAACAGCCTGGGGAGTCTTAATGGCCCATTGTAAAAAGAGATAAGAAACAATGCCCTACCTGGTTTTAACAGTTGGGCCATTATCAAAAGGCACCCGCCCCCCTCCTTCCAGAGTTACAAGAGATAAAGAAGAACAATTCCCCAACTGCTTTCAGCAGATGAAAATAGAATACACATTTTAGGTTCTATAACCCAAGACACCCAAATCTCCATGTCTAGAAAAGTCAGACTATTTATTTCTACACTCTCTCAGTGAGCAGTGCCTGTCACAAGTATCAGGCGTTGAGGAAGCTGTGCTGCCACATGAGTGAGAGCTTTTGTATCCTGGTCCCCTGTCACAGCTCCTGTGTTCCACTGGGGGTTGGGTTTGGTTACATTTTATTTACCTTGGTTCTAAAAACACATCACACTGTAATGAATGATAAAAAGCATCTCCAGGTACTCCAGAAAAGCTCTCTGAGGAGGAAACATTTATTATTACATTACACAAATTAATATGTGGACTGTAAGGAAGAAGTTTTCATTTAATAAAAAAGAAAAATAGAAGGAGTCCTTTTTTCACCTCTAAGGGAAAATATCTGCTTCATACAGAGTATTCCTTTGCAACAGGATCCTGGTTATAGGATATTACACTGAAATACACATTTTCCATTTGGCAGCGATGAGTATGGGTCACTTTGGAAATCCCTTGAAAGCTTTTTATTTTGCTAGCTTAAGGGGAATAGAAGTAAGTAAATGAAAAGATGAAGACCAAGCCTGCTGTAAAGCTTGTTACTGATTTGAAATGGTCATTTTGAGACAGTTGGAAATGGACTTATTTAAAAACCCCAAACAATCACCTTCTCCCCTGCTCATCCAAAAATTGGCCATTTTGTCCATTTATGAGTGAAGCTCAATCTCAAGAAATGAAAGTGGAGTGTAGCAAGACAAAAAGCCCACTATTAGGCTAAACATGTAAGCACCTAAAATGGGAGTAGAGAAGTTTTAAGTGAAGTTAATGCATCTTTGCCTTGAAATGTGGGACATTCTGTTATGTGTGACTCTGGTGGGAAATTTGATAAATTCTTTTGGCCTGTGGAAATAGGACTGGTGAAGAAATATACCTTTGTGCCAGAATACCTGGGTCCTTGTTAACCCTTTTACTCCTTAAACTCGTGTTGGAGATTTATCTGGAGACAAGGGCCATGTGTCCTCAGTGGGAAATAATTAAACTGTCTTGTCAAATGTGTTGAGTCCAGTGGTTGAATGGATCATGATTAGCTTGGTCCCCTACGGATGGAAAACTTTATGGCCCTTTATATGCTGGAAATAAATCCAGCCTTTTCATAAGCATATATTAAGTGTGCCACTGTCAGTGTATCAAATAGTAAATATAATGTGCTATTCATGAGAGAAATATTTGGGGGGATATGTTCTTTGGAGCCCTTGGCACTTAATACAATATAGGACGTACTGTTTGGGAGTGAGATTTACTGCTAAGGGAACAAGTAATTATGAAAGTCTGCTAAGATTGAAAAGATTAAAAACTTTGTTGCTTTTTGACATGGTAATTTGTACTTACGGTTTTCCCTTAAACAACTTGAGCAGTTTTGTGCTTTTCTGTTTGCCATTTGTTTATTTTATTTTTTTTAGTTGTACCCCCAAATCAAACAGAGAAGCTGCCAGGAGACCTAGTTGAGCTCTTCCAGTCCCTGAAAGAGCTGACAAGAAAGATGGAGAAGAGACTTTTTACAAGGGATGGAGGGACAGGACACAGGAAATGGCTTCCCACTGCCAGAGGGCAGGGATAGATGGGATATTGGGAAGGAATTCCTCCCTGGGAGGGTGGGGAGGCCCTGGCACAGAGGGCCCAGAGCAGCTGTGGCTGCCCCTGGATCCCTGGAAGTGCCCAAGGCCAGGCTGGGTGGAGCTTGGAGCACCCTGGGATAGTGGAAGATGTGCCTGCCCACAGCAGGAAGTTGTTGGAACTTGGTGATTGTTAAGGTCCTTTCCAACCCAAACCTTTCTGTGATTTCCAACCCAAACCTGCTGCTTGTCTGAACTTATTGCCTGAGGATAGATCACGGCTGTTGAATGCTGTTGCTGTTTGCCCTGGCTGTGGGAGCAGAATCCACCAGCAGCATCCTGCTCCTGGGCAGCTTTTATTTTGTGAGACCATTCCCAGCTAAGGATGATCCATAGAAATGTTTCCCAGTTCCCAGATGGAAATGATAAGGGAGTTACAGATAAGTACATGACTTCTGGTGGAAGTGAGGAAAGGCTGTGCATTGCAGAAGTGTCACAGCTGCCTGGAAAAGCAGCCCTGTTAGAGGCTGCAGAAATGGCTTTGCTGGGAGTGCTGGATGTGTCTGAGGAGTCATCTTCAGTTCAGGCAGTAAATCAAGCCAGCCTGCAAAGCCAAACTAAACCAAACCAAATCTTGCTTATGTTGCACATTACAGGGATTAGAGGCACCTGTGAATTGGGCTTTTCTCGTAGCTCATTAACTGAAGGAATGGTGACAGCAGTGGAGAAAGGCCTTGAATTGATGTCTAGAGGGATCCATGTGGGGAAACCTGGGATAATAATGATGCCATTACTTATAAATAATAGGTAATGCCCAGTCATACCAACATAAGCAGCATCTGCAGGGGTTCTAGGCTGAGTTTTGGTCACAACTCTTGGTTCCAGTTTAATTTGCTTGCTGATACATTTCTACCTTTGCCTGCAGTTGCTGAAAAATATTTCTGATGGTTTGACAACTTGTATTTGTTGTCTCATTTCTCCATGTTGTGAAGACTAATAATGAAGTTTTATGTTGGTTTTCAGCTTCTTTAATTTGGTATGTGGGTGCTTGTTGTGTAAAGTTAAATATTTGCCATCAAGTGGAATTTGCAGTAATCTTGAAGCATTTTCATCATTTAATCATCACTGATAAATTTCTCTGAGCACGCTGTGAAAGCCTTTCTATGATTCTGTGAATGCTGAAGCCTCTGAGGATCTGGATGTTGATGGTCTCAAATGAGGGCCAAAATTCCTCAAAAATGTAATATTGTCACAATTCATTATATCACATCTCACAATGTGATATATCTGCATTTATTCTGTGAATGACACATTTTACCAAAAAAGGTTATTCAAGGCCTCCAAATCACTTTATGAATAACATTTTTGCATGTATTTGCAGTTAATATCTCCAATCTCTGGTACAACAGAAGTTTGTTACGTTTTCTGTAGTTGATGGCAGGGTTTTTATTCCCTTGGATCTCTCTTCCATTTTTCTCTTGTCAACATGCATACTTTATCAGAACAAGAAGACAAATATATTACAGAGTTAGAACATTTAAACCAGGATCATTTTATGCTTGTATTTCCTCAAGCACTTGTTCATGTGGTTGGAAATTATCTTGAACAGTGGTTTGTGGTGCTGTGTACCCTAAACTAGAGTTTTCTCTGCACAGAAAGACATTCACTAACCTCCAAATCTCTAATCCGTAGCAAGGAGTACTAGTGTTGTTTCCTCTGCACTGAAAGACTGTCAGTGAAACCAAAAATCTCTAACCTATAATAAGGGAACTTGGTTTTTTTTAAAACCAAGATGTTTTATAGAGGTAAAAACCCCCCTTGTTAGAGGAAATTTAAGCTGAAATGTCTTCTAATGGTTGTGAAAATAGTGGTGACTATTTATGAAAGTCTGCTAAGATTGAAAACACTACAAATTTAGTGGCTTTTTGCCATGGCAATTTGTACTTACAGTTTTCTCTTAAACAACTTGAGCAGTTTTGTGCTTTTCTGTTTGTGGTTTTGTTTTTT
This sequence comes from Phylloscopus whistleri, assembly GCA_017589585.1. Lineage (NCBI taxonomy): Eukaryota > Metazoa > Chordata > Aves > Passeriformes > Phylloscopidae > Phylloscopus > Phylloscopus whistleri. The sequence goes on along the minus strand of JADMLD010000682.1, from coordinate 3,507,483 downwards.
TTTTCTTGTGTGTATTTGTTTGGTTTTTTTTTCCCTAATCCATAGTAAGGGAACTTTTCTTTTAAACTGAGATGTTCTACAGAGGTAAGAACCCCTTGTCAGAGGAAATTTAAGTTGAGATACGTTCTCATGGTTGTGAGAATAGCAGTGACTGATGAGTATCTTGAGATAAGGTGATTTTTGGGAAACTAAGGTAGCATAATCATCTTTGTGCTACCACTCTGAGGAATAAAGTTGTTTTTTCCCCATTTTCCTCTCCTTTTGCAGAACAGCAAACACCCCATCAGAGGGGAAGCAGCACAGTTGTCCTACTTTTGGCTGCAGGAACACCTCCAGAGAGCAGGACGTGTTTTGAGGGCAGCCAGGGAGGAGCTGGGGTGGGATGGAAGGTGCTGCAGCCACCCTGCTCCTGCCTCTCAGGGGGGCTGGCAGCAGCTCCAGGGCTGCCAAGAGCTGTCAGTGACAGCTGCTGGGTCCCCAGAGGGAGATCCTGCCAGTGCCACCACCGTGGGAAGAGCGGAGACGTCACGGCAGGGCCTGGCCAGGAGAACCCAGTTTATCCAGGCAGAGTTTTTCTGGATCTGTGTGTGGGTGGCTTCCTGCTGGAGCCTGAGGAGCTGTCAGCATTGCCTTTTTGTGACAATGGTGTGGGGGAAAGCTGTGCAGGAGAAGGCTGGAGAGCTAAGAAAGGGTTTAAAATACTTCTCCTTCACACTGTGCTGAAAGAGCCCTGCTTTGCCTTTAGAGAGGTTCCAATCGCCTGGTTTGTAATGAGAGGGGGGTTGCTGGTGTGCTCCAGGGAATTCTTGTATGACAATCTTGCAGAGAATAGTTTGACACAACTTAAAATCCCAGTAACAAACCAATATTTTTCCAAACAGCTCCTGTAAGCATTTTTTTAGTTGGTCCATCCACTGAAGGTAAAACGAATAGTTTTGGAATGGAGTCACCTGTCAACCACCAGGAAGCTTTTTCATTGGCATCTCATTGTATTTGGCTTGAAAAAATGTCCTCATCGCTTTTGAATCAAAAGAATTCACCTTGAAGCTCTTCTGGATGTGCCATGGAAATAATTTCAGTATGTTATTTCATCAGAGAAAATTTAAATTAACCTTTTTTTAAAAAAATCTTGTGTTACTAACTGGACTATACTGGCAAGATACCTTGCAACAGTTCAAGTTGTAACGTGTGTAATCAATAATGATTTGTAATGAGTAATTAATGTGCGTGCTTACTATAAGTGATGGGGAAACCAGCTATCACAACTACATTGAACTTAGTTTGGGAAAATGTTGGAGAGCATCTTTGCATAAATCACCTTGCCTGGCAGTGCTGTCACCATACTCTGCTGGTGCTTTGGAAGACCTTAATAGAGAAAATGCAGGAATTTGCAGGTAAAACTTTGTCAGAAAAGCAGTTTAACCACAGCCGTGTGACCAGGGAGGTTCTAAACCCTTTCTCAGGTCCAGGATGTCTGGATGCACTTGTACCCACCTCTGAAGGAAGGGATATGGATACAGTAAAAAGCAGAAGTGTTAAAGCTTTGTGGGAAATGCTGGGGATGCTGCTCATTCTCTGAATTCCCAGCGAGATGCTCATGGTTGTGGCTGGGATCTGCCTGGCTGGCAAACTGCTGTAATCTGTGTTTTTAGAGCTTTTTTTTCCTGTGAGACGGTGTTTAGCTGAGCTGCAGGTCAGCCCTTGGCAGGCCTTGCCCATGGATGTGACCTTTCCACTGCAGGATGCACACTCTGCTATCCAGCAAAAGGAGATGGGAACACAACCAGAGCCCTTTTTCCTTTTGGGCTTGACTCAGAGCGAGCGCGTGGCTTCCTCTGGCGCTTGAGGGAGATTTTCTCTGGGATGAAGTTATTTTCCTGTGTGCATCACCCGAGAATGTTCCTGGCAATGAAGGAGCAGAAAGAAGCACAAAAAAGAGAATATTCTTGTTGTTTCTTAACACCTGAAAAAGCACCAGCATAGCCCCAGCTCCCTGATGGCACGGCCCAGCCGGTGGGAGCCGCAGATGGCCACGGGAGCTGTGCTGGAACAGCGAGCACAGCAAGAGTTGAACCCTCTCCCTCTGCACTGCTGAAAAGGTTAACAGCCTCACTGCACACTTTGGGGTTAATTTAAGGCTGATTCATCTTTCTTACAGGAGGCCTTGCAGTGCTGCAAGCTTTTGAGGTGTGGGCAAGTTCAGCACCCAAGCACAGGCTGAACTGTGGTGTTAAACTCAGTGCAGTCCTTTTCACTCAAAGAATATTGCAGGAATTTTCCTTCCTGTGTACACGGCAGCATTCCTTTGTTGCAGTGTCATAAATGTATTTACAGTAAACTATAGCTAACCCAAATTTTCAATACATAATTTGTTGTTTTGTTTTTTTTTTCCTCGGGAGGGGACTTGAGTGATGTATTGCTCAGCAAATCTTTGAAGCTCCTGAAGAAATGTACTTTGATCAGCATCATTCAGGGAGGGTAACTTCTTTCCCCCTCATTAATTCTCTCTTAAATGTGGATTTTAATGAAAAACCTTGAAAAATGCTTTTGGCTTTTTTTTTTTTTTTTCTTTTGCCTTCAGTTGGTCATTTATATTCTGCACAGACTAGAATAGCACTGTGGGGGGAGCACTTAAATAGGGAGAAGATATTTGTCATCTGTCACACTCTGAAATTAAACTTTTGATATCAAGTTATTGCCTTAGAAATAACTTCAAAAAATTTACATGCAGAGAAAAGTACATGGTGGGGGAAGCTGCTGAACCAGCTATTGCATAACACTGTGTTAAATCCTCTGTCACCGAGCAGCCTTTAAAAATATTTCTTCATGAATAAATTAAAAAAATACATTCATACAATACACATTTCTGTGACCATTTATGTGGATATATTTTTTTTTTAACAAAATCACAGAGAGGAGGCTGAGATTTCCAGAGCTGCTGCAGAGACTCCTAATTAGAAATGGATATGGAGTTTTGTTCGGTGCTTTGAAAATTCTTGTAGTACATGTGAATATATTGAGGAGAGAATGGAGCCATGTTCACTGGAAAGTTGAGGAATTAAAGCTCAGCAGTACCAGTGGCAAGTGGTACAGGAAGGAAGTTGGGAGAAATATTTGCTATTTCATAATGGCTGCAGTGGAAAGAGTATTTGGACTCTGGCGTGATCCTTGTGCTTTGTGGGAAGATGTTGAAGGGTTATAAATGAGATGAAACAGCTTCTCCACAGGGCTGGGATAATGGAACTGTTCCTGGCTGCTGAGTTTAAGACCACTGAGGGAGAATGATGGACTCCTTCTTCCCAGAGCCAGTTTCATTTGAAAATGCTGCCTAAAAGCAAATACCTGTTGGTGGCTCTGCTCACTAAACCTGTCATTTACTGGGACAAGTGAGCAATTTGTATTTTTTGGCTAAATCAAGTTCTTTGCTTTATGGTTTTGCTCATCCCCCTCAAGGAGCCTCTGCCGTGATGCTGGAGGCTTGGAGGCACTGCCATTCCTAAAGCAGGGCACAGAAATCCCATTTCCTGGGACTCTGCAGGGACAGGAACGAGGGATCCCTACCTGGGAATGGCGGAAAAGCAGAATTTTTTTAGTCCTTGACTCATGCTTTCAGATATAAGAAAATGTGTTTTTTTCCTAATAACCCCTCGTTTTTCAAACATGATTTATGTTTTCTCAGATTTTATAAGATTATTTGGCTTTGAATCAATTTTTATGGGGTATTTATTGCACAGCCTTGAACTGTCCAAAAGTGTTATTGGATCCCTGAACTGATCTCTGGGAGAAAACCTTCATGTATCTATATTGAATACAGCTGTAAAGCTCTATAACAGCACACAGTTATTATCTGAGGATTCTTCTGGCCCAGATAATCTCCTTGAATCAGAAAGCCAAATTATTAAATGAATTGGTAATAACTGTAGTTTATGAAGTGCTGGTAAATACAAACCCTGAAGGAGTTTGCAGATAAGCTGGGTCATAATTGTATCATATTCTTTGATATTCAAGTTCTGCTACAAATCTAGTCCCATTTCTAGAAACAAAAGGGAATATTTAGAAAATATATGTCTACTATGACTGAAGGAAAGCTATTACTGTGCCTTTTGAGCTACTGAATTTCCTTATAACCAAAACAACTTCAGAAGAACAAAACTTCCATCTCCTGGGATATGAGCAGTGTGCAGGTAAATGAAGGCTGGACATCACTCAGAGCCTTTTGAAACACATAGCTTTGATTCCAGCACTTAAAATCTTAAATCTCTGTTTCACTATTTATTTTGAAGCTGAATACCTCTAGGGAACCAGATGTTTATTGTCTGAAAGACCCTTACACGGTTTTATTTTTTCCTGTTTTAAATCTATAATAGATGGCCTTAGGATAAAATAGATAAACCAGCATGTCTTAAGCCACTAACCATACAAAAGACAGTTCAGATCAACCTCTAAATCACACTGCACCTAAAGAAATTTGAACCAAATTTGTCTGGATCTATTGTAGGATTTTGGTAGAGTTGCTCATTCATGTGCTTTACGTTCAAGTAAAGAATTGTCATTGTATGAAATACTTGAGGATTGAAGTCAGTGAAGTTTCTTAGGTGGTGAATACCTTTTTCTTTTGTCATTCAAACTCTGCACCTCTAAAATAAAGACAAGGTAAAGAAATACAGAAGGAGGGGAAAACCCCACCCAACAGAAAACCCCAAACCAAAACCCAATCTCAAAATTTTTTTGCCCCTTTCCTCAATCAGATCAAGACTTTCGTTGACCAAACCTCCCCAGAGAAGGTCCCCAGCACATTGTGATGTGCCAGTCAGGACTCCTGTGTGACAGAGGCACTGCCAGATATGCTGGGACATTGCACAGGAATGTTTTTATCCTCACCTCTGCTGTTCTCTTGTTCCCACCAGCTCAGGTCATTGATGGAGGGAGGGCATCAGTCACTCTGGCACCTCAGGTCTGCAAACAGAACACATGGGATGATTTTAAATAACCATCCAGAACTTTCATGACTAAGCAGAAAAACGTGTTGTCTGTTTGGTGCCTACAACCTTTTTCTAGCTCCAAGAGTGACTCAAGGTGCCTGGGATTTTGATCTTTTGACTTTTATTTTGATGTCAGTAAGTTTGATAAAAGAAGCACCAGGTTTTCATGTTCCAAAGTCTTAAGTGCTGTGGGGCAGTGTTTTCAGCTCCCATTTCCAGTGAGGGCTTGACTGAGGGTCAGAAGAGCCTCTTTAGAAGGGTACTTTTCCTCCTGGAGATGTCCTAGCACAGCTGACTTCTATTTATCCCTGCTTCATCCAAAGCTCTGCCATCTTTTATATAAACAAAAGTGCTATGCTCGATTCAAAATCTCCATCCATGCTGATTTCAATAAATTCAATTTGTTTTGTTTATCTTAAGAAATGGTACTGTACAGCAGCAGCATTTGAGGAGATTTAGAAAGTAGAAAGAAATTCAGAGTTGATTCAGCAGTGAACATGTGACTGGAATTTGTTGTAAATTGAAAACCACAAAGAAGCCTGACCAAGCTACATTTTTAATTTTGGCTTTGTTCGGTGTCATGCCAAATACTGATGCTGACTAAAATTTAACAAAATCATAAAGATCGTACGGTGATCATTCTCAATATTTATAGAAATATGTGTTGATGAACAACATATTTTTCAGCTGTATCCTCATGAATTTGTGCAGCAGGATAAGAATCTGTCATTCCAGCTTTTGCAAATTCCATCTTGGGTATCTTTTGTTGGCAGAATAGTTTGGGTTGGAAGGGACCTTTAAGGCCATCCAGTTCCAGCCCCTTTCCATGGGCTGGGACACCTTCATTGTCCACTGGCTGAAAAGGTGTAAATGAAATAAGGAAATAATGGAAAATCTTAACTATCCGACTGCAAGGGTGCACATACTGAGTAGTGGAAAATCCTGCAAGTGGAAAAGCTCTTTTTAAGTGTTGGAATAATTGTATGTTGCTCGAAACACGCCTAGAACAGTTTAAACAGTTATTAAAGAGTGTTGCCAGATTTTATCACTGCAGTCATGCATATAGATCAGTGATCCCTGAGCAGCACTGCGAAATGTGTGAATGAGGTGCACTTGCTAAAAATAACCCTACTGAGTGCTGCTCCTAATTGCCACGGAATCCTGGGGAAATGACACCATTTCAGCAGCACAAAATTGACTTTAAAACGTTGAACTGCAGCATTATACGTAGGTTTTTAAGAGATGATCAAATATTTGCTAGGCCTTGGTCATCAGCATTTAAAAAATAAAGCAAACAATCACCATCAGATCCAGGTTGGAGCTGTTGTCGTTCTGTTCTTGTCTCACTTGTAAGAAATGGTGATGGGTTCTGGTTGTGTGGAGACACCAGGTAGCAGCAGCTCTGGGCTGGGAGAGGCTGGAACTGCTCTGCCTTCCCTTGTAAACCACTTCAGCAGCCCTACATAATAAAGAGAAGTATCTGTGAATTTGTTTTTGAAGTAAATAAAAAGCTCTCAGGATGTTTGGCAGCAGCTGAGCATCCCAGAGCTGTCTGACAGACAGGAAAATGATCCTTTTGTTTCCCTCCACTTTTACGAGTTTCTTATAATACTCAATCAAGTTTCCCCCATGCCCTTGTACCCCAAAGAGAATCTATTTTCCTTTTCCTAGGAGATGGGTTTGTTGATGAAGAGCCTGCCATTGTCACCTCTGTGACTCTTCCAGATTTTTGGATATTGGATAAATGGGAACTCATCTATTTTGTTATAATTCCATCTTCACTTGGGGAAGGTGAAATCTTTCCCTCATCAAAGCCAGTCTTAAAAATCAATAAGATTCTTTTCTTTCTAGCAAATTCTTTGATTATCCATTTCTTTAGGGTCATTCATATTTTAAGGCAAGTGACTGATATGCAGGCACCCTGAATTTCTGCTCGAGGGTTTAAGCTATTTAGGGAAATGAATGAAGCACAAAGGTTTTTATTTAACTATAGATTTTGCATGGCTTTATTTTTTTCATGAGTGACTGGCTTTCCTACATCAAACTTCTTCACAGGGAATTTTACAGCAATATGCAGTATCTTTGACAACTATAATTTTCTAAAACTCTGGGAAAGCCAGATGAAAGAATAAATAAATATTGATCTGGCCGAGGTTTAAGTAATCCCTGATTAAAGACAAAATGCATTTTAAAAGTAGCATTGATTATTCCTGGACTCTGGTTTTGTTATCCTTCCCAGGCTGAGAATGTTGAGTCTTTTTAGAGTCAGAAAAATATATTGAGAATACCGATGAGACATTTATTTTAATTTATCACCTCAGTGTTTGAGCACTTTTATGTTAAACTCTGAATTTGTACTCAGAATCAATCTCACTGAAGTGTGACAACTTTACTGCTGAGGCAAAGGGAGGCAGGAGGTTTAAGGACACCCCTGTACTGCTGGGCACAAGCAGGTTTTTACAACTCCAAGTGTAGGTGCTGGAACTGGGATTTAGTCAGGACAGAGCCAAGTGTTCCCATCCCTGACTGCATTGAGTCCTGCTGGGAGTCCCCTTCTCACCCATTCAATTGACTTTGCACTATTTCCATCCCCTCTGGTCAAGATGTTCTGACCTGCTGTACTCCAAAGCCCTTTGGGTCTTTCCCCTTGCTGTGTCTCCTTGTTTGCTGTTTGATTCCTGGAGTTACCTGCTGGTTTTTGGGACTGGTATCCAATACAGGGATTGCCTTGTCAGCTCCTGGAGAAGATATGGAGAAGATAGACTTGCTTTTTGTTCAGCTCCAGCACTGTGTGTGCAATTCAGGGTGTTTTCATGTATTCCCACAATGGGGAATCTCTGGAATAAATGTGCTAAGGAGATGTTGGTAGCCCAGGTGGTGGAACAAGATGTTTGGCTTGGAACTCCTGCAAGTACTTCTGTCAGCTTAGGATGGGAGATATTTTTATCACTTGTAGTGCTTACACGGCACTTCAATCAAGTGGGTTAGGCTTCTTTTTTTTTTAATTTTTTTTTGGCCAGATTTCAATTTAATTCATGATGTGTCACCTCCCTAACTCAGCTTTGGCTCTCAAACAAGTTGTGTTGTCCTTTTAATTTCTGGCCGAGCAGTTGCGCAGCGGAACCCGGAGACTCCAGGAATTACTTTTTTGGCTCTCAGTAGCACAAGGACCATTCTGTTTGTGCATGCCTCTGTGATGTTTTGAAGTGCTTTGAGGAGTTAGGGGAGAAATTACTGTTGAATCTCTGTGTTCTGAAGCTCCTGGAGGACTGGCACTGCTGTGTTCCTGCATAAATCTGCTGGTTTAGGAGACATTCCCCGAGCAGCGTGAGAGGCTGTGTTTAACTGATTGTTTGGCAAGTTGTGTCTTGACAAATGTGCTGCACACAGGATTCTGTCTCTGCTGACTTAAAATCACCCCAGAGAGGGGTTGAAATAGATTCTTTGTTGAAAATTTCGTCCTGGCATTAGATTTGTGACACCTGTGTGTTTGTCTTGATGTAATTCTTTGAAGAGATGTTTGGTTTCATCTCCAAAAGGAAGGGAGGAAAACTTTCATGTGCCCTGCTTCATGCAAGTATTTATTTAGTAAACATATTCCCTTCAAGATACTTGATTCTGAAAAAAATTGAGGTTATCAGTTCTGTCGAATACTTGTAGACATGAATGGTAGTACAAAATTGTTGTAAGTGGCAACAAGTATGACAGCTTTTGTGTGCACTGTTAGTTTGATTTTTCTGGAATTAGGCAATATTTAATGCTTCAGTTCTATTGGAAGATGTGTAATATTTTATTTTTTGAAGGTGTGTTAGACTTCATTTTTTTTAGGAGTCACTTTAAAGTTTTCTGTTATGGAATAACACAGAAGAGATGAGCTTAATTTTATTAATTGTGCAAGAAACCCATTTGGATTTAAATGAAACCAACTGCTTTTCAATGACTGAACTGCCTTTCTCTTTGATTTTACATTCATTATACCCATAATAATTTAAATTTACAAAGTAGAAACTGGTTTTTTTCTTTGTTTTCATCAGGTCTTGCATGCTGTGACACAAAGATCTCATCGCCTGGTGCGCTATGTTCATGGTGAGCCTGATTTCCTCCTGTTGTCCACGTTGTTATTCCAGGGATTTCTTTTTGTATCAAGGGGATATCATGTTATTTCAGCAATCAGTCATTTGAAATGCTCATAAACACATGGACATGAGTTTAGTCTTTGTTTTATCCGAATTACTGAGAAATCTCCGCTTTTCTACAACATCTGGTGCAAACTGAGTTTTAAGAACCTGGGAAGGATCCGATAATGGCCTTAAAGTTTCAGTGGTCATGGCCAAAACTGCAGATAAGGCAGGAGGGGGCCAATTTTGTAGTCTGAAGTAATCAGTGGCATCAGAATTCCTGGCAGGTCCCCACATGAGATCTACAAACAGCCACACAAAATGCCCAGCCTGGGTCCAGTGAATCCCGTTTTGTCCTGGCTCCAAATCCTCAGGCTCTTTAGCTATGCTAAGGAATTCTCTGTGGCTGCCAACTTTTTGGCACGTCTTAAAATAACTCAGTTAAATATATTTCATAAACTCATTTTGTATAGGCAAAAGAAGCCCCTGTGCTGCTCCTCAGCAGCACATGTTCCTTCTCTTTCCCTTCTCCTCCAAATATTAGCAAATCACCCCTTTTATTATGATATGAAAATCAACCAGCTTTTGGAATTAGGCCTCATATTTGTCAAATGGTTTCCTACTGTGTTCTGCCTTTTTTTTTTTTAAGGGTTATGTAGCAAACACCTTCTGTATTTTTGGGTTTACTGATACATATTTTAAAATTATTTTCCCTCATGCTTTTAACTGGAAGTAGGTAATCCTCATGTGATTCCAGTGTTTTTTCTTATTCTTCTTTTTTCTTTTTTTCCCCATTTTACTTTTTTTTTTCCCTCCTATGTTCTCCCTTACCTGCCTCAGGATGTTTGAGCTGCTTGATGACCTCCACCTCTGAGAGCAGAAGTTAATAAACAGCTTTCCCTCACTGATGGGATTAGGGATGTCAGAGAAGTGGCCAAGGCTTTAAGGGCCACATATTTTTAATCTCCTTCCCTAGCTCACCTCATTGGAGTCAGCCTTTGGAGCTGTGCCTTATTAAGCTGCTGGGGTAATCAATAGACACGTTCAGCTGAGCTTCCTGGCCTTTCTGAGAGCCATGGATGTGCTTCAGATTCCTGGAGGAGAGAATTCAACCCCAGGCTATCCATTGGTGTTTCAATAATCATCCCCAGCTCCCAGGGGAATCCTTTGCCTTGCAGGGTCTCCAGCAGCCCCTGGTGAAGGGTTCTGGGCAGCTCTGAGATCACGACAAGGGCAAGCCCTTGCTCAGTTGCACATCACATTCAATTACTCAGCTCTCTGCAATGGGAGACAATGCAAGAACAAAAGCTCAACATCTCTCAGGTCTTTTAATGTCAGTATTCCTTCCTCCCTTCCTCCCTTCCTCCCTTCCTCCCTTTCCCTTTCCCCTTCCTTTTCTTTCTTTTCTTTTCTCTCTCTTTTTTTTTTTTTTTTTTTTTTTTTTTTTTTTTTTTGGTGCTGTTTTCTGTACTTTTCTGGCATTCTAGCAGCTTTTCCATGTAATGCAAGGCTTTTTTTCCCCACAGTGTGCTGTCCAACATGGTGATATTTGGAGCAGTTCTGCAGGTGCTTGCTGGAGGTTTGGAAAGGCTGTGAGGATCTTAGCACTGACTCTGAATTTAATAAATCTGGGAGCCCCAGAGAGACAGTTAATGGCTCCATTAATAACTTCACTTCCTCATATTCTCAGGTTTAAAATATTAGACCAGTATTTTGAGGTAGGATAGGAGTGTCCTTCATTTTGGGGTCCATCTAGCAGGGATGCCCTGCAAGCTCTGCAGATGTTCTCTGAAGCACAGCTTTCTAATTTTTCTTGCCACAGTTACTGCAGAAGGCCCCAAGCTTGGCATTGCTCAGCGAAAATATTTTTTACAACAAATACAAGAAACCATTGTCATCTCAAGGGCTTACAGTTAAATTTTACTAATGCAAATTGCTTTTGAGTCAGGCAAGTCTGACAGTGTTATTGTTTGTCTTTTAAAAATACATTTTATCGAGGCTAGCACAAACCCCCAGATGAATTGAACTATAACATTTTCTGATTTTGATGGAAAAACCCCCCATTTTATTATGTTCAATCTTTCTGTAATGATGTTGAGAGGGAGAAAATTACGATTAAAACAGCATATTAAAAATTCTGCCCACAAAATAATTTGTGAAAAGGGATTGCAAATCCAGTGGCAGGAAATCTTTATAGCCAGATAAAACTGCTTGGGGCTTCCTTTTGTTTCTAATTGATATTCACAATAATTAATGAGGATGAAGTAGCAATCAGAGAGATCGATTAAAACTATCAGTGCAATTGGTTTTAAATCAGTTACCAGTCCATACTTTTGAAAATACTGCAGCACAAGTTTTGTGACTGGATTCTGTTGGCAGAGTTCTGTCCTGTGTGAAGAACTGGTGCAAACAGAAATGGCTTTTCAGGGAATCAAGGCTAAGCCGCGCATCTACATCATAAACACACAGTTAATCTTTTATTACCTAACATATATTCACTCTAGGTGATGCTGAACTTTTCAAAATAGTTTTATCAGGTCTCAGCTTGCAGTGTGGTTTAAACCCACAGCACTTTCTTTGTGCAGTCTCTGGTTTCTCTGGAGATCCCCTGGCACCCTGATTTGGAGCTGGCATTATCATTCCCCTCCTGGTGTGTGGCTGATCTGATTAATGTAGTGTGGGGACTGTGATGGCTTTGACTCATTTGTCATCTTTTGTCTGCTGTAAATTTTTATTAGATTTTTTTCTTGTAGAATGCAGTTTATGTTGCTGAATACAGAGGGAATAAAGCATTGTTGAGGCAGGGAGTGGTTCCTCTACTGCACATTCCCCTTGCTGTGTCCCTTCCTTGGACCCCAGAAAGGTTTCTTGTGGCAGGATGGACCTCAGAATTGATCTTTAAGAAATGCTGTGTATAAGTAAGAGTTGTCAAACTTCTGCAGAGTTTGGGGCTTTGGATTGCAGGTGTTCATAATTAGATTCATTTACAAAGTAGATCAAGCCAATGAAGGAGGCATGGAAAACTGATGGAGGGCTTATCAAATTAGCTAAGTAGAGCAATTAATCAGACAGGCCTTAACGGTTTGGTTTCTATTTTTTAATTATCAGCTGGAGCAGTTTGCTTTCAGCTGGCATTAAAGAAGGCATTGAGTGCAAGGCTGTGCTTGGGGAGACACCGCCCTCGTTGTCTCCTTGTCACTTCTGTGTCTCAGGGAGAGTCAGTAACATGGCACCACTCAGGGACCCATTGGCATTCCCAAGGCACAGAGCAGGCTCCTGTAAACAAAATAATTTTTTGAAAAATGTTGAGAATTCTCTGTGAAAATACCAAAAAGAAGGTACCAACAGTGGGCAGGAGATTTTATCTAAACTGTAACTTGTCAGTGTAAGGGATCAACAGGCAGCTCCTTAGGGACTTCTGGTTGCAGTGTGGTAACCATTATCTCAGAGGTATTTAAAAACACCTTGGAATGATGATTTTAACAATCTGTTTTCCAATGAGTTCATCCAGTTTGGGGAGTGTTACACATATTGACACTTTTTTTTTTTCTGACTCCTTTTGTAAATGATCTGGTATTTTTAGGTGGATTTTTCCTGCCTTTCACTGCAGGAATAAAAAGGTTCCATAAGATTATCCCAAAATACTTTTCCTCATTTCATTTCACAATAAACCTCTCTGGTAGCTCTCTGGTTTGGGCCTGAGAAATTGGCCTGAGGCCCCATAACATTGACATGGAACAGGGGGCAGAGATCCCTCTCCAGACATGACTCTTCCACTTCCCTTTCCCTTCTCTTCAAGAGGTCAAATAATTTATTTTCCCACATCCACAATGAATCCTAAAGCACGTCAGAAAATGGGGAAGAATGGAAATTAGCACTTCTTCCTCCAAAGCTGAAGACACATGATCTGATGAGAACAAGGCCTCCCTTCAGATCTCTCTAAATACTGAACTGCCTCTTGTGTAAAGGTTAAATGTAGGCTTAAGATCATTCCCTGGGCCTTCCTTCAAGAAATACTCAAATGAACATTCTGGAACATTAGCTTTGGGCATTTATATTTAGGAATCTTATCACAACTTAAAATGCTGCTGTAAAACTGGTTTCTCCTCTCTGTAAGTCCTCAGCCATTTTATCTTAAATATCCAGAAATGAAAATCTTAACCAGGGTTATCAACTTGGGTCAAGCTTTGAAATCCCTTTTAAACATTTTGAGTGATATTTTTCATGCTCTTAACACTGAATACTTCAAACCCCAAAATATCTTGTGCTTAAGAGTTCTTTTGAAAACTGCAGAATCCTGGAACAGCAGAAGATTAAGATGAGGCTTTTGGGTGACTTTTTAAGGATTTTTTTATAGATTGACCATCACATTTGCCTTAGGAAGATAAAAGATAGATCTAAAAGCTAATGCCTGAGATGTGTAAAATGCGTTTTCTTTTATAACTCTGAGAAAGTAGTCTCTGGTTTTTCTAATGAATTTCTGTCTCTTGCCTTGATTTTTGAGTCACTGAAAATAAGATACAGCTTCTGTTTTAACCAATATGGGAAACTGCTATAAAGCCTGTAAATAGGAGTAATTAACACCCACCTCCAATGTTTCCTTTTTCTGCATGTTTAAATACAGGATTTCTAGGTCTAAAAGCATGTGAAAATAATTCAGACAACATAAACGTGCTTTCAACGTGCTTGAATCCAATCAGTTATTCCTTGGGAGGGCTGGAGGGCTGTGCTAAACGTGATCTAAATTACTCTGGTAGTCATATAAACCCAGAAACTATTTCATGTGCTTATTTGGAGCCTCTGAAGCAGTCCAGGTTACCTAGATGTGACTGATACGTGGATCAGTAGAGAGGAAGGAATGATGGATGAGTTGTAAAGCTAAACATTGCTCCTGAAGAGCTTGTGCTTGTGCAAAACGCTGAAGTGAAACTCGAGGAGGGTATTTTGCTTTGTAGAGGCGTGAATTAGTTGGTTCTTTTATCACTCTGTCAAACATTATCCTACTGTTCCTCTTCTAAAATACAGTCTTTGTGGGAAAAGGTTTCTTGTGGTGTTGCTGTCAAGGTTTAAACCCACTAATAAGACATGATCTTAGTTAGCAAACCATAAATACTGGTAAGTTGTAAGTTCTGTTTCTGTATTCACAGTTTTGGGGGGAGGGGTTCAGTTCATTGCACCACTCTGTGAAAAATAAGCAGCATTTCTCAGTGTGAGGATGGAGCAGCTTCCACAACTCCGAGGCTGCACACGTCAGGAACCCTGACAGCCCAGTTAAACACCTGATGGGAAATGCCATGGAGAGATGAAGACACAAGCTCAGAAATACCTGTTTTGGTTTCACTCCTGGTGACATCAGCACTTACAGCTCTGATCCAAGGGAGTGCCAAAGCCTGAGCTGTGCTGACTGAGGGGCATATCAGAGCAGAAGCAGGTTTTTGGGAGGGGGGATGAGCAGAGCTCTCTGGTGGAGCTGGGCTGTTTTGGTGCAGGTCTGGCCCCAGGGGCTGGTGCCTTGCAGGTGAGAGGCTCTGTCAGCTCAAACCTACCAGTGTGGGGAGTCAGAGGGCTCTCCTGCCTGTGAACCAACACAAGGCTTGCTTGGACAACAGGCAGCTCTCAGCATGGTGAAGTGCTCTGGAACTATTGGATTTCTCCAATTCTTCCCCCTGGACATCTGAGGCAGCTCACTGACTGCTATTCCACAGGGTACTGTAGCTTTCTGTTTGATGCAGAAGGAGCCTGGTCATGAATCTGAAACTACTTCTGCCCTTTGAATTTTTTTTCCCAATGATGTAATAAAATGTTTCAAATATCAGCTTGAAGAAAAGACTTGGGAGCCAAAAGAATTGGGAGAGAAATCATATTGTGCAATAATAATTACATTTATGATGTTCTTTTCATTTCATTGACTCTCTGTCTATGTTCCACTGGTGGCAATGTTCTTCTAGCATTTCAAATAGTAAAGCTGGAATAAGGATGATGCATTAATGGCAGTCAGGAGTTATAATCCTTCTGTCTCATTTCCCAAAGCACATAAGCCATTATTTGCAATTTTGTTTAATGCTCATAAGTTTGATATAACTGTTTATTATCCCATGGTCTTGTTTTCACAATAGTTTGTATATCACACAAAGGATGTATTTTGCTCAGGGTGCTTAATCAAGGTCATTGCTGTTTTTGGTTTGGTAGCTGGGTTTTTTTTCTTCCCCATTATTTTTCTTTGAGAACCTTGATGTTGTGCTGTAGTCAGTAAAAAGAAGGTAGAATAAAACCCCCTTTTTTAATGGTCAGGGGTTCATGGTATGAATACATCTATTTTAATTTTTTTAAAATGTACTGTTTTCTATCAAGTAAGAATGCTTTTACATTTACCTAAACACTGCATCAATATTTCCAGCAAAATAATTCTTTTCCTCAAATTTCCTATTTAATAAAATACAGCCTCTTTGAACTCCACAGACCTCACCATCTGTTACTCAATTTTCACTCCATAAAATTTTGCTGACATCTGTTTAATCAAATATATTTTTATAGTTATGGAGAAATTTAGTCCAAACTTGGTATTATCCTGTTCCTATACGCCAAACAGAAAATATGAAAATAATGAACAGGAACTTATGGGAGAGGAGAGGGAAACATTAAAGTGGAGTCTGTTACCACTTAGGGCACCCCCTCAGATCTGGAAGCAATGTTCCCGATGGTCCTGAGGGTCTCCTCAGGCTGTGGAGCTTGGTATTCCCTCAGCTCCTGCTTTCTCCAGTGTTCCTTCAGCTCCTGCTTTCTCCAACATTCCCTCAGCTCCTGCTTTCTCCAGCCTTCCCTCAGCTCCTGCTTTCTCCAGCTTGGCCAAACCTGGCTGTCACTGTGGCTGGAGTTTGGGAGCAGCTGCTGGGCTTGGGTTTGGAAAGCCAGGACTAAGTTGATCAGGTTTTTCCAGCCTGCCTTCATTCCATGCCTTCGCTGTCCCCATCCTTGTGCTTTCCTCCTTTATCCCTTTATCCCAGGGAAGTGACTGCCCCAGGAGCTGTTGGGACTCCTTTCCCGAGGCAGGACGCCCCTGTATGGAGTTAAGGGAGTCCCACAGGAGGGGAGGCAGATGTTCCTCGTGGATCCATCTCCGTGGATTCCCCGAGGGTTGTGCTCTCTGGATTCATTGTTCTCCCATCAAATATTGTCGTGCCCAGGTTTGTGGGTGCTGTCACCATTACTGGAAGGGATGTTGTGGTTGTTGATGGTGAGCCCTTCCTTTCAGGCTGGTTTTCCAAAGGCAGTGAGGCATCTGCAATTCCTGGCTGTTAATCTGCTGATTTGGTCTTCTGTCAAGTTTGATTAGGAAGTTTCCACCAGGACTGTGCTCTGACAGACCCTTCCCATCTCCCATGTGGCATTCAAAATGAACATCTTTTTAAAACAAGAATTCATAACGTTTGATGACCAAATAGCAGTCTTGGTTCCTGTTGGTTATCACCATTTTTTGTCAGTTCTCTTGGTTTGTTAAGGTATAATATGTTGTGCCACATATCCTGGATTTTGGAGAAGCCATTGTTGTGGCTTTTCTCTTGTTTATTTTCTCTGTTGCTATTGGGGTTGGTGTTCAGACAACTTCCAGAATGATTGAGCTGTTTACTGCAGATTCATATTGTTTTGCTTGGAAACTGAACTGATATTTACAACTGAGTAATAAATTCAGAATATTGGTTTTTAATTGAATCTGCAGCAGAATATGCTGATTAACTCGAATTTAATGACAAAGAGCAATGCTTTTTGAATTTTTCATGGAAATCCCATTATCTGCACATGTAGTATTTATTCAATTGAAATTATCTCATATTTTAAGATAGTATTTTGTTTCCTTTCACAAAGAAGGAAGTCAAGTTGTTATTGTTGATTTTACTGATTAGGTGGACAAAATCAATTGAGATGAAACATGAGTATAATTTTGTAATACTTAGAGCCCTTCCCTAATTCTTTATCTTCCAAGACACTATTTATCTACATTGAAGCTTTCTTTATTCATGGTCATTTATTAAGGTATGCTTGAAAGAAAAACATCTGGAAGTATTATTTGGTTTGTTTAAAACCTTCAGTTTATTTGGAAGGAAAACTTCTCAGCTGGTCTTTCCAAAGCCTTGAGAGCAAAGCAAAAGCAAAGCTGAGATGCCAATGTTTATTTCTTTGGGGTTTTCTGATGGCAGATTACAAGGGGGGGAGTTTGTTTTCTGGCCATTTTGCAGATTGTTTATGGTAATGAACATGCTGCATAAGTTCAAACTCAAATTATAAGCAGAAGAGGTTTTGGCTGGATGTTAAAATTTAAACACGCTCTTTGTTTTGTGGCCGATAAAATTAGATTGCCCTTGTATTTGCTTGTAATGAGATCAGCACGTTAAAGGAAACCAGCTTCTCTCCCTCTTAGCATGATCTACACATGCTGCTTCTTCAGGAAATATAAATGGAGGGAACTGGATTGATTTTGGGTGCTTGTGTTGCTGTGAGGGTTGGGAGGACTCAAAATGCAAACCCTGCAGTGCAGCAACGCTTTTCAGCCTCGGACCAGTAGCTGAGTGTGGGATCACCTGGCAGCCTCATCCAGGCTCTGCTGTACGTCAGGGAGACAAATTCTCCTGAGATCTCTCTCTTTCTCTCTCTCTCTCTCTATATATATATATATATGTCTCTGTCTTTTGCTGATATTTATAACCAAACAAATTAAACTGAACCACAACAGGAAAATCTGCTGGACATCAGGTACAAACTCAGGCTTCCAACTGACAAAGAGGCAGAGCAACAGCATTTCCCTCACTCCTGGCCCCAGCACAGGCACTTGGGAGGGTCCTGAAATGTTTCTCCAGTGACAGAATTTGTGGGTGCAGGATTCCCAAGGTGTAGCTGCTCACTCTCACCCTCAGCAGATCCCTGCTGCCAGAGTCACCGAGGGAGAGCTGGGATGTGCTGCATTGCAGGTGCAGGAATTCGATTCTGCTCCTGCTCTGCTCTAACTCCAGTTCACCCCAATTCTTCCTTTGTTCTGTTTGACTCCACTCCCTGTTCTCCTCAAATTCCAGTTCTTCTGTTCTGTTTAAGATCACAAAGAAATCTTGGAGTTTTACTGTGCTGATAACCTTATTATGCCTGGGGCAGGAGAAAATGGAGTAAGAATCACAAGCTGATTTGGAGATGAGTTTTTTTGGTTTGTTGGCGTTTTTGTTCTTTGTGGGTTTTTATTTTTTTAACTTTTTTTTTTTAACTTTTTTTTTGACAATAGAAGCAGCTGTCCTGTAGAAACTTTTAGAGAGTCAAGTAGTGCAGCAATCCATAGGCAGGAGAAGTCCAAGCAGGACAAGGAGCCCCTGGCACCATCCCTTGTCTGGGTGACATGCAGTGGGACCAGGTGTTTATTCAGTGTTCCATGGTGAAGCTCTTCAAGATTATTTTAGGACAAGGCTTGTGGTACAGAGGACTCTTTAATGTGGTTTGAGGTGGTGACACATGGAATGTCACCAATCCTTGCATTTCCAAAATGCCAGCTGAGCAGCATAAGTAGATAAGGGAAAAACAGGATATTTTGGTAATAAACACTTGGATTTATGTTAGGATAGTTTGAGGGAGATGGCAAACAAGCAGAAGGAACACCATGATCCAGCAATCCTGACTGTAAAAACTTTTAACTTAGAAAGAAAATTTCCCATTTCCTTAAGAATACAGGCTATCACAATGAGAGGATAAGATATATCATGAATTAAAACCTAATTAGAAATCGGAAATAAAGTGAGGGAATTAAATGGCCTATTACTAATGCTGCAGAAGTGCTTTTAGGATGCCCTGGGGATCAAGGCTTTAATGATGATTTGTTAGTGGATTGCTGAATTTAAGAAAAAAACTTGAAGTTGCACTGGGAGTCTCTTCCTGCCACTGCAGAATTTTCTCTGGAATGGTGCATTTTCAAGGTTTTTGTTTTCAGATATTCAAAACAGACATTTTAATAAATGTTTTTGTAATTTAACTCATTATTCCTGCTTTTGATCTTGGCCAGTTTTTAAACATGCCCTCTGCATTTTGTATTCATGTAACCCATTTGTTTATTAAAGCCTATTTTCCCTGTTTTTTTCTTAATTAAGAACCTGTTTTTAGACTTGGTGAGCTTGGGGTTAAAAATGTGCAACCATCTGCTTCCCATGGCATCCATGCAGTGAAGGGATATAGCCAGTGCCACACAGTGATGAGAGAAGTAAATTGCTGTGAGAAATGGTTTCCTGGGTGCTCCTGCCACTGCAGTTTCATTTTATTTTGCTTGTTGCTTTGCCATGACATCAGTGATGTCATTCTGGGCTTTAGTGGTAATTTGGCTTCATTAGGCAGAGGGAAATGCCCTTGCACTGATGGGCAGGTTCCCCCTTGCTGAAATGGTGAAATGCTGGCCCTGCACTGCACAGATGTTTCTGTGACACAGCTGAGCCCAAAGGTGGCAGTCTGTGACTTCCTTAGGAAGCTCCTGGAGCTGTTTTTTGTTGGTTTTTTTTTTTTTTTTGAAGGAAAACAATGGTGATACAGTGCCAAAGTTGTTGGCTAACAGAAATATGTTTTCTTTCCCCGCCCCCAAGTTTAAAACCAAAATCAGGGTCTGGATTTCCATGGTTTGCCAGGTTCTGAAAGTGTCTTCAAATGGTGCCTCCAACATAAAAACTGTTGGAGCAAGTCCAGGGCACCTCCCCTAAGGAGACAGGCTGGGAGAGTTGGGGCTGTTCAGCCTGGAGAAGAGAAGGTTGTGTGGACACCTCACAGCAATTTCCAGTGTCTGAAGGGGCTCCAGGGAACCAGAGAGGGGCTCTTTGTCTAGAACTGGAGTGACAGGACAGGGAGTAATGGGTACAAATTGAAATAGGGAAAATTTAGGATATTAGTATGAAATTTGGATATTAGGATGAAATCCTTACCTGTGAGGCCCTGGCACAGGTTGCCCAGAGCAGCTGTGGCTGCCCCTGGATCCCTGGCAGTGCCCAAGGTCAGGTTGGACACTGGGGCTGGGAGCAGCCTGGGACAGTGGAAGGTGCCCCTGCCATGGCAGGGCTGGCTCTGGATGGTTCAAGATCCCTTCCAACCCAAACCATTCCATGATTCCCAATAGCAAGAGGAGCTCTGGGCATGGTTGTTTCCTCCTGATTCTCTGTTAATTGTTAGAGGTCCGTGCTCAGGTGTTAGTGGGGTGAGCTCCATAGGGTGGCTGAACTCCATGGTTATACAACCTCCCCATGGAATAAATCAGGCATGGCTCTCTTGTGATGCACTGACTTTGGGGTATTAAAGAATTTAATGGCTTATCTGCAGGAAGAAAATAGCATTTAGTACTGGTTTTACTCAAGTTAGCAAATTTCACCTCAAAATGGCACATTGACCCTGTTACATTTGCTTTGTTGGGCTGTTTGAAGAACCAAATGAAAAACTAGGTAGCAAAAACATGGAGAGAGAATAAGGAAGATAAAAGAAGAGAAGAAATTAAAAACAAACAAACAAACTTGTCTTTGGACTTAACTTGTTCTATTCCTAAAATATAAAAGTTTGCAGAACGGCCTCACATTTTTTCTTCTTTAATTTTCCACCCCAACTTTGGCCACAACTTTTCGTCAGATTTGACACAAATCACAGGGTAGTTTAAAATACAATAATTATTTTCAGATGAGTTAACTTTTATGGAAAGATATTTCCAATTTTTATGTTTCATGGCTGATTTTAAAACTTTGTGTTAAAAGTGAAGTTTAAAATATATGCAAAAATATTAAGTGTCCTTTTTCTTTCTAAAGTTAATCCAAGGTAAAGTTAATGGAAGGTATTCACTTTACACTTAGGTGTGGAAGAGAATGGGAACAGTTTTATTTTTTTCTATAAGTAGTAACTTCATGGGATTATAATGTCATATTTCTTGATAATACATAAGTGCTTTCACTCCTACATGTACTTTCACAAAATGTAAATTTAGTGAGTCACAGTCAAAGTACAAAGGCATTGGGAGTTTGAAAGATTATTTTGCTTTATGCAGCAGAAACCATTATTTGGTATCAAGCCTCCAAACTTTTAAATCATCAAAGTTACAAAAGTCTTGCAGTAATTATAGTAAATACTGTGAATAAGCTACTCAGTTGATACCTAAATTTAGTTTATGCAGAGAATTAATAGACATTTTTGTTTTACATTTGTAGAATAATTTTAATTAGAAGCAATTAAGTAAAATTACATTACTCCAAAGTAAATTGCTGCTTTCCAGATTTCTTTAAATCTCCTTATATTCCATTAGTATGTGAAAGCTTCCAGTAATTAAAGTTTGACTTGTTTATGTTCCATCAGAAGAGCTGGAGAGGAGTTCAGGGAACCTTTCCATGCAGAAGGGCTTCTCCAGATTGCAGACTGCTCTGATTCCTCTTATTTGGAGCATTTTTGCTCCAAGCATTTGGTACTGCCACTCTTGGAGCCAGGAGAGAGAATTAAATGGACAACTGATAAAGCTCTTCTTCCAGATCTCTAATTATGCCCTTGGTGGTGGCGTTGTCTCGCTGTTTTATGCGTCTGATATTTCAGCTGGAGCAAATATCTGAACCAAAAGAAAAAAAAAAAAAAGCTCCTTGACATGCCTGCACAGAAAAAGGTTCCTGCTGAAAATTTTACAGCATGCTTATAGCACTGCCTATGTTATGTCCCACATGAAATCCCTCCCTTTCCCATTACCATTTCAGCAGCTTGCCTTTGCCATAAATACTTGTAGGAACGGCAGGGACAAAGCAGCCCCTCCAAAGCCTCTTCCCGTGCCTTGTGACTCAGCCACAGATCCTGAACAGGACTCTGTCAGGATTTTGTTCCGGAACAGCATCCCTGCACATGAACAATGAACATAAAATAGAAGGTGGGATACTTGGAATTCACTTTCATGGCCTGAACGATTGGAAAGAAATGAATTGGTTCTCCAAAAGCTGTGGAGAGGAGGAGGCAACTCCTGCTGCCAGGAGTAATTACAGCTCCACCAGGTCCTTGCCAGTCGCACAGGGAAGGGAACTGGCCCAAATGTGTTGGCCACCACTCTTAGGAGTGCAAGAAAATGTTGTTTTGGCGCGTCCTGAATCGCATTTCCCTCTCCCTGAGTGGGGACTGGCAAACGAGCTTGTGCATAGCAGGCCTCGAGATGAGCAACAGCATTTAATGCATGCTTCAACTTCTTTTTTGGATAAGTTTTCAAGATTTTAGAGACGAAAATGAGGTTTTCACACGAAGAAGTTTGGTTTTTTCTAATGGAATTATCACTGTCATGCTGTCTTCTCCGTCCTGAGGCAACAGACAAAATCGAATATATGTTCTTTTCAAAACACTCTCTGCAGATGCCTGCATAGATCAGTAGTGGGGTTAAGATCCAAGTGCTGGGAGATCCAGCAAGGAAAATGAATATTTCAAGTGTGATTGTAAATATCATTAAGCTGGCTTTATGATTTTCAAAATCATTATTATGGTGGTTTTTTCTTTAATAATTTTTCTTTTCTTCTTTGTGATTCTTGAATATCCAAAGCCAAGAAAGGAAAGGAGAAACAAAAGAAGAAAAAAAAATTAAGAAGAAGCAAGTTGGCAGCTTTTTTTTTTTTTTTTTTTTTTTTTTGTACAGAGAAAGGACCTTTGAGGTACATTTCGAGAAAATTTAGGGGGGTTTTTCCATGTCTCTTTTTGCATTCTTATAGTGGGGTCATAGTACTTTTCTTGGAGCTGATCCATGAGATATTTTTAGAATTAGTGGCAGTATATTGTCAGCTGTCAAGTGCCCTTTAGTCTGTGACAGCTTTGGAAGTGTGGTCCTGAGGCCACTGCATTTTTCAGACAGGGTAACCTAGGAGGAGAGCTTGTAAAGTGATAGCAAATTAACACATACCTGGTAGCAAATTAACACATACCTGGTAGCAAATTAACACATACCTGGGCTTTCTTTTGCTTCTCTGTCTTCCTGAATTTTCCTTGGCTATTCCATTCCAGACCTAACTCATCTGTATATATTTGTACTGTCCCCACTTGTTTTGCCATGTAATATGCTGCAACCAACACAAAGGAACTTTGACTTGTGAAAGCTGATGATGTCTTCTGCTATGATCATCATCCCTCTATTAAAAAAAGAATTTTCTGACTAGCTGAAAACATGACATTAAGTTCCTGCTATGTTCAGGCTGTGACAAGTCCAACAGCTATTTTATTATAGTTTGGTTTTGAGGCTGGTAATTCAAATAAGCAAAATCCAGGTACAATAGCTGGTAGTAAATTTATTAAAGTATCTTTAAGGCAGTAGGCAGACATATATTAAAGTGCTATGGACAATGCAGGTATTTCTCCAGTGCAGAAATGGGTAAAAAAAGTCTTTTTATGCACCATGTCCTAAAGAACATCCATTTTTCCATGACAAGGTTTGACTTAAGAAGATCCAAGTGAGGATGATGTTGCTACAGGAATACCAGTGTGGAACTTTGCTGTGGTTCCTCTTTAGTCTGTCCTGGCCAGGTGAAATGGGCACCCACCTTCCTGACAGAAAGGCAAATTTTCCAGCCCAAGAAAAGCAGCCAAATCTGCTGGATATTTTTATTGGTTAGTGCTACAATCCCTATAACTGGATATACAAGTTTAATAGTGGAAAAAACCTTTTTATTGCATAGCAATATTGAATATTCTCATTTGTTTAAGGAAATAGGGGTGTTAGGAATTTACATCTGCCTCTGGTGATATAGGATCACTACATTAAAGACAAAAAGGCTTCTCACCAGAACTCTAAACAGCACTTCCCAATTTCCTGTTTTTTCTCCCTCTTGGGAATGGCTTGTGACAAGCTGAGGAAGAGCAGCACTTCCATTTATCTGCCCTCTCTATCAAGTACATGAAAAAGGAGGTTTATTATTGAGACTGTAAATATAAAAATCTTTCTAATGTGATTGTTGATGTCCTTTGTGTCATGTATTTCATGGACCTGAGTGCACTTTGATGTTGTAGTGAAATCTGTTGTATTTCAGACTGTTAGAGAATTGAATGCTTACTTTAGTCACTTGACAACAGAATTTTTTTACCCACTAGCAGCTAAAAAGTCTATTTCTCAGGATTTATTATATGAAAATTATTTTTCTGTCTTTTTAGTAATAGAATATTTTCCATGGAAACTTAGACTTATTTTCATAGCTTAAGGATTAGAACCAAAAAGTACTATTTCAAATTGATGACTTCTATTACCTTTCTTCTTGTCAGGTTAAATGTGTTATGTATGAAATACAAGTAAAATTGAAAATGCCTGGATGTGTTTTATTCCATATTACTTTCTGTTGCATTTGGTGCACGTTACATAAGAGGACATTAAACAGACTGTCTATATTCACTGTCAAAGTGTGAAGAAAATGATGGTTAAACATCTCTGCAAATGAAAATTTCAGCAGCTTCTATGTATGGAATTTAATGCCAACCTAATTACCTCTATTTTGATAACATATAAACTAAGCACTGAAACATAAGGTATGGCAGACTAGATAATAAGAGGGGGGTTTTTTTCAGTATTTAAATCTTCTTTTTATAGTTTTATGAAAAAAATTAAAATTTCCTCAAGCTTTATGTGAAATCATCTTAGGCTGGTGATGCTGGTAATTCAGGTTAACTTCATCTTCCAACTCCCATCTTAATAGTGTTCAATTTTCATTTAATCAGAAATGAAACAAAATCTCCATATCAAGTTGTTTTTTTTTTTTTGTGTGTGTGTGTGTGTGTGTGTCAAATGAAACCACTTCAGGCTTTTTTCATCTTCTTTAAAATAAAAAATAATTTTGTGAACCTGATCATGGTGCTGCTGGAGCTTGACCACCAGTGTCTGTCACAGTCCTGCCAGCCAGAAAATGCTGAGCTGTCATGAGCTGAGGGTTTGTTCGAGAAAGGAAAAATCTGTGAAGTGCCCATTCCTCTGTTTAACAAGTGAGAATGGAACATCTTCACTTTTTGGGCTTGTTTTGAATGCCCAGCAATAAGTGAACTTTTAACAAAGTAAAAAGGGAAGCCACAGGTTTTTGGTCAGCTTTCACCAGGAAGGTTGGAGTTGTGCATCTCTCAGTGAGCAGAGCCCAGAGGTCACAGCTCTGGTGTGTCCTGGTGTTGCATTTTGTCTTCTTCTACCCAATCACAAAACACCACCCAGACCATGGAGAAGAAGGTGAAAAAGAAGGACTCAGCCTCTGCCCCAAATCCTCCATCCTGCTTTCTATATCTATTACTGTATTCTAAACCCTGAAACTCTGAGTTTTGTACCCTGTGCTATCACACACTTTTGTTCAAACTGCACACCCACAATCCCAGTGCTGTCACTCAATTTTGGGAGCCTTCTCCATGGCCTCAGGTGGAATGCAGGGTTTGCTTGGGGGTCGGTGCCTGGCAGCACAGAAAGCCTGAAATTCTCTGTGCTCAGGGTTCCAACACCCTGGCACCTGCTCATGTGCCAGCCCTGGGTGCACAGAGGGAGCACACAGGGGTGAGGCAGCTCTGGTGTCTGCAGGAGTTTGATCACTGAGCACGTCAGTTCCCTGTTCATAATCACTTTTATCAACAGCTCCTTGTGTGCCAAGGGATGCTCAGCTGTGTCTGGAAACATTTCTGGGGAAATTCCAACCACTCACCAAATCATTGTAATCAAAGGGTGTGATAGTGGCAGTTAAAAATCAGAGACCTTCAGGGGAATCAAAAGAAATCTGGGATGAGAGGCCTGTCCTCACTGTGAGGATGCATGTCCTGAGTCTCATCTTTTAGCATTTTCTTGATGACCTGTGTAGAATTCTTTCACTGTTTTCAGCACTCTGCCACCTGCAGTAGTTTCTGAATAAGGATCCTCTGAACTAAAGGCTCCCTAGCCTATTTCCTAGTCAAGGTTATTCTTGTATTACTTTCTTTAGGTTTCAGCCAGGAAACGAACTTTCAGGGAAAATTCATTTCAGAATGATGGAGGGCAAATCTGTGAACAACCAGACTTTATAAATCAAGGCATACATCAGGCTAGTCACAAAGGTGTAGGGAAATGAGAGAAACTGGCTTAAATTTTCTTTATGATGACACAGCAGAACAGTCTATAAGAATGGTACAAAACTGAACTCCCAACAAAACAGAAGCTCACAAAACCACGTTGTAGACTAGTCTGCATTATTTTATATCCGTAATTATTGGCAACTTAATCTATTGCACTGCTTGTTGATAAATACCTCTCTTTGATTTGTTCAGTCAGTGCTTGTCTCAGCTGGTGGCCTAATGAAATTCCAAGGTAAAATGGTGCTCGATGCCCATGGCAGGGAACTCCCTGTGATGCAGTTTCTTCTGTGGTCCCACTATGAACCAAACAAAAACCAAAGAAAGAAGAACCCTCCTACAATCACTTGGCAATTGAAGAGGCAGCTCAAGTTCCATTTTCTGTATTTCATTCAAGTCCATGTAGATTTCTCAGGTCTGCAGAGGCTGCAGTTATCTCCCCAAAAGGGAGAAGATGCACTTAATCAGTTGATGGTGTTCTGATGTCTCTAATAAACCATTCTGGTTTACTTCTGGTTTTGTGTCTAACTGGGAATGTGTGATGCTGTATTTGTATTCTGTTTTCCTATTAAGTACCTGGTATCTGTTCAGAAATAACAGAGACTGATCCTTGCACTAAGCCTTTGTCTTTCATTATTTCAGGGTTTATATGTGTGTATAGACCTCCTGTGAATTTCAGCCTTCTTAGAGCTTGATTATTATCTTCACACTCCTGTGTAAGAATCACTCATGCAATTCCATGCCTGCCCTGTCAAAGGCAAACCTCCTTGGAAAAGTTCTCACCCTGATTCTGCTGACCTCTTTTTTTTTTTTTTTTTAGGGAGGCAGAAATGAAAGTTTTGCCTTGAGGAACTATACACACAATAATTTTTAAAATCTCTGCATTCTCTCAGATGGCTCTCAAAAGTGGAACTAAAAAGAAATCACAGAATGGTTTGGGTTGGAAGGACCTTGAAGATCATCTCATTCCACCCTCTGCCATGGGCAGGGACACCTTCCACTGTCCTAGGCTGCTCCAAGCCCTGTCCAACCTGGCCTTGGGCACTTCCAGGGATCCAGGGGCAGCCACAGCTTCTCTGGGTGTCCTGTGCCAGGGCCTCCCCACCCTCACTGGGGAGAAATCTAAAAAAATCTAAAATGAGTTTTGTGCAGATGCTGTTCCTTCTACCCGGAGGTGCTGAGGGTTTGGGCAAGGCTCGTGTTAGTCAATAAACATTAGCACTGGAGCAAGCCACCCCTTTCCTACTCAATTTAGTCAGTAAATCACTGTCAGGAAAACTAAAGAATCACTCCCAAATTCCTTGGTTTAAGTTCCAAACTGAATTTCAAGTTGTGTGTGGATACTGTGGTGTTAATGCTTCTGGTGACACTGTCCCCAAAATGCATTTTTATGTAACCACACAAAAGGGCACACATGCATGCACAAACACATGCAAACGTAAATGGAGTGTGTGCTGGCATCTAGAAAATGATGATAAATGATGCTAAAAATTGTTAGCATTTTGTATTTCTCAGCACTAGGTAAGATTGCTGAATTAGTAGAGGGTTTTCCCCCCCTGAGTGCTAGTGTCACAATTTAAAGGTGTTTAGTTGAGCCTAATTTATTGTGGGGATTGTGTCTGAGGTTTTTTTTTCCTTTTTAATACCACTACTGATAAATATTCTTACATGTCCATAGTGGTGGAAAGGAAGAAAACATAAAGTGACTTAAGACCAGTGACATTTTCACTGTATCATCACGATTTCAGGAAATCTGTAGGCCTCAATGGCAAATGATAAACTCCAATCTGCATCAGAGAGTCTATTTTAATGTAGATCCCAGCATTTCACTGCACAATATTTCAGTGTGCATCCCAGGATTTGCCCTGCTGCTGGATCATTGCAGAGTGTTTTGCCATCTGAGTAAGGGAAATCCTGACTACTTGGTGAAGAAATTAATCCAGACAGGAATTCAGGATTAAGGATTAGCTGAGATGTTTTGGGTTTTACAGAAAAAATGTATTTCCAATTTTTAGAGTATGAGGAAGCTTTTTTGACCATAGAACTCACTGTGTTAGACTTCTGGAGAGCTGCTCTTATGATAGCAGTGATGGACAATTAGGAAAAGGAGCAAGGAGAGCAGAAGAGGCAGGAGGGGCTCAGTTTGGCCTTCAGAACACTGGCAGGGCCAGGAAAAGTCGGTGATCCTTTGTCTTCAACACTTCCCCCTTCCCTACTTTCTGAGAAGGACAGTTGCTGATTTTTTTAAATTTTTTTTTTTTTAAAGAATCTCCTGCTGAGATAATTTTTTCCCTCCCCTCGGTGCTAGGCATAAACTCTGCTCTCTTTCTATCTTCAGCTTCCCATCTGTTAGCAGAAAGTGATGAGTCTGAGGAAAACTGCTCTGGAAAGTAGGGTAGCTTCCTTCAGGAGGAGGTGCTGGGATGGCTTGACAAGTTCACTGTGACCATTTGCCTCCTTTGTCCTCATTGCTAATAATCAGCAAATGGCTCCATTTTCACTCGTGCAAAGTGTTTGTCTTTTAATTCCCTTTTTTCTGGACTTAAAATAAATCGACTTTGTTGGGTTTTCTGATGCATATGTATGATTCCTTGCTGAGTTTCCAAAGAGGAAGGAGTCTCATGAAGAGAAGTGTTGAGAAGGTGATTCATTCCCAAAACCCAGATTCCTTCTCCCGACTTGGTGCTTCTGAGTGGGGTTAGGAGAGAGGAAAATGCGAAGCGAGGAGCTGAAGTGACTGAGGAGGAGCTGCAAGGATTTGGCAGTGGCTCCCCTTGGAAACATTCAGATCAAATCTCTCAGTGTGTCTCTGCATTCATCCCTTTTCCCCTCCCCACACTTCAATAATTCTCGAATCCTTGGGCCAGTGCGAGTGGATTTGGCAGGCAGGTAGAGACAGAAAACAGGGAGCTCCTGCCAGCAGGGAAAGCAGATGACCAGGCTGAGGGGGAAGAAAGCCCTAAGAAAAAGGCTGATGATCCCTGCTGAATACCAAAAAGCTGCTGGGGAATAAGATCTCCTGAGATGTCACTAATTTGGGAAGAAAGCTCCATTTTAATCTTGCATACAATTAGACAGCAGAGAAGCAAGCAAGGCTTCATTAGCTCAGCCAGTCACAGAGGGGGTTTCTTGATTTCTTCCTCTCTCTGTTGTGTAACCATTCTCCATTCATGGTCTCTTCGTGGCTTCTCATTACTGGCATCCCTGTCTGGCTGAGCTTTTAACTTGGCTTGACTTAATTTATTTGAACTCTTGCTGCTGCTGCTGCAGAGTGCAGAGCTGTGTATCCTCAGGAGCAAGAGCCATGGAAGGTCTGTAGCTTTCCTAATAATCAGAAAATCTTGACAAGATTAGAAATCAGAATTTCACTTGTTTTTGCATTGAAAGCTTGGACCTTGTCTTGTATTCTCCTGTATCTTCTCTTATTCCAGATCTTCTGTTATCTTATCCATGGGCTCTAGAGTACACACTGGCCTGTAATTGCAAAAGGCTGTTTTCTGTACAAATTTGGATTCCTTTAATAATCCTAATAATTCTTTTATCTATCAGGGAGCAACTTTTTCTTCCTCTGTAGTTTCCACTTAATCTTTTTAGATAATAATGAAAAGAATGAAGCCTTGTTATTTTTCATTATTTAACACAGATATCGTATAATTCTTTTGACGAACCTGGTTTGATTTTGTTTTGTATTTAAAATCATTTAACCCCAATACATGGCTTAATTAAAAAAAACCTCCAGGCTTTTATTTATGGATTAATGATTTTTAATTAATTAAAGAAACAGAAAGCCATGTTTTTATGCTCACATTGCTGACACACTGGCAGCAGCCATGAATTATCCATGTTTGGTGTGTGCTTTCCTTGTTCTTGTGCTTACACCATTATTTTCCTAGTGATGGGATGGCATTGCCTGCATTTCTCTTATTTATATCCATTAAACAAACAACCAATTTCCTAATTATTGGTATCTTTGACATCCAGACATTTTCCAAACTGCATCATCTCATGGAGTTTGTAGGTTTATTCACGTGAGGGAAATGTCTCTTTATTGACAAGTTGTTTGTCTTTGTGTTGTTCCATCCTCAATTTCCTAAACTCTCCTGATGCTTTGCTTTCCATTTTCTGATTTGTTGCTTTGTCATGGTGCTTAATGAACATGGAAATAGTTGCCTGAAATATTTCTGGGCTTTCTATTTGACTTTTTTAGGGAATAGAATCCTTCCTGGTACCTGATTTCGCTGGAATTTTAATTCTATTTAGCAGTTAACTCATAACAACTGTTAAGACATTGTAATGATTTTAAAGAAGCTTTAGACATCTTGTAAAGACCTCTCTCGATTAACTTTCATGTACATTTAGTATTTGTAAAATTCATCAAGTTTAGGGGAGTTTTGCAGTGGGGACCCTCCACTGTGACAAGTAATGGAGCTCAGCTACATCAGATGCTGATACCTGGTGTTTAGAATAAGAAATATAGGGATTTTTTTGAAGTGGTAATCAGTGCTTATTTGGACCTAAATACCTCCAGTATCCAGTATTGGGTTCCTAAGGCCCACTGAAGGCCACGGGTGTTTGAATTCCTAAATGAAAACGTGACTGTGCTTCTCCTGGCTGCATTTACAGGAATATCCTCCAGCTCAGTTTCACCTCTGCAGTAATCCTCTGGTCCTTGTTATCTGCTTAGATAATTTAAAACTCTGGTGTGCTGGGTATTTCAGCTCCTTAAATGCTGTTCCACCATCAGCCTGCTCACCAGGAGACCTCTTAGCAGGACATCAGCTGCTCTGGCAGGAGCTACCCAAGGCTTAAACCTTTTTTTTATGGATGTCTGTGCCACACTGTGTTTGGGCTCCAGCAGGGTTTTGAGACCCCTGGGATCATTTCCACTCAGGCCCCTAAATACAGCCCTGGGGAAAGGCCTTGGGTTGTGCTGAGATTGGGTTGGGCACTCTGGAGACAAATCCCTGGGTGTGGCTGGCAGCTCTGCCCTGGGTTCCTTTCCCTGGCACACAGCTCACATCTTGTATCAGACACAAACCTGATTTACACCACTTCTGTGTTTGCTTTACATTTTTTTACTTTGTGGTTTATTTCTCATCTTATGCCCAGTGCTGGAGAGTAAAAAAGATTTGGTTTTATCAGGCATCAGGACTTAAGACTTAATCCAGTTTCAGGTCTTTAAATACATTTTGATGTATTGTTTAAAACAGTCTTCTGGAAGTGGAATATTCACCTACCATACAGGCTTGGGGTCATGTGAGGTTCTCACTACCTTTTGTTATGTTTTTCATCATTTTGCTGCAACTTTGTCACCTATGTCCCAAAGCCAACTCGCAACAACCCTGTGTTCCACTTACATAAACTTCATTTTTATATTTAATGAAACTTGACTTCCTGCCCAGAGATGAATCTTTGATGTGCTCCGACCTGCCTGCATTTCTATTACCTGTGTCTGTAAAATCATTGTTTAATAGTAGGAAATAAAAAAGAAAATCCTTCTTGAGAATATTTGCTCAATGAGCAGGGAAATCACTTTTGACAGCTAGAATATGCATTGGACCTTTAAGGCAAACAAACAAAAACAGGATAAATCTATACAGAAGGGCTTTTCCTTTCTTCCCTGTACTGTAAGGGAGGTTGATGGGGGAAAGTACAGATGAAAAATACAATTAGATGGCAAGATGCTTTATATGGCCTAAAGCACATGTAAGATTTACTCATAAGAAATAGTCAATTTAATTATGTTTATAGAAAGCCGGGCATGGGAGAGATAATGAATCCATACAGTGGCCAAACAGAAATTTCTGTGTCTAATCCCGAGTGGTAATTGGTGTCCTTTTCCTAAACGGCCACTGTGAGTTGCTGTTTTATTTTGCAACTTTCTCTTATTTACAGGGTTCAGAATTAGGAGCCCTGCAGGCTCCAAATCCCGTTTTCAGTGCTTGTTTTTTTCCCTTTGTTCCTTTCCTTCTTCCTGTCCCCTTCTGCTTACCTCACTGCAGCTCTCTCCTGGCTAGGTAGTCTGGCCAAAATAGCTGCAGCCATCTGGAGCAGCCACTGGGAACCTCTCAGTGACTTCCTCTCATTGCAAATGTCAGCTTGAATCTTCTCTCCTTTGCTTGCTGCTCCTTAATTTTCTCTTCATTTTGCTATTCATTATTCAGCAAGGTGACTGTGGTGTTTGATTGTGGGGATGTACAGTGTGCACGAAAATCGCCCTGCAAGGGAGAGCTCTGCTCTTCCCCCTCTGCCTTGGCCATTATCCTGACCCACATCAGGGTCTGCTTGCCACTGACACATCATCTCTGCTGTGAGAACCACCATGATGCACTGCAATTATGTTTAGATTCAGAACTGTCTGAGTTTTCTTTCAAAAGATACAGAGAAAATAAAATTCAGACAAACCATTATTTCTCAATTAAGATTTGTTTTTTTCCGTATCGTTCCCAACACATTTTTGTGTTCTCAGATGTTTGATGAATTGCTTTATTTCCTGATAAGCAAACCAAGCCTTGCTTTCCTTCCATTATGGTTATTGCTGGCACTTGCAATTAGATGGGAATGTTTTGTCAATTTTCTTCTGGTTTTAAATAAGCTATGCTTATATTTGCACAATTGTTGGAAATCATTCTCTAGGACCTTGATAAGGGAAAATTAGGAGCACATTAAAAAACAATCCTTGCATTTAGTTAGTTTAACAGTGATTTTAAGGCAATCTTCTGAATAAAGTTATGAATGTTTTAGGTTGCTCCTCAGGTGAGTGTTAGGGTTAGGACAGAGCCTGGCTCAGGGTTCTGGATGGTCAGAGCTGCCAGCACGAGGCTGTTGGGCTGCATTTGGCTGAGCAGAGTTTAAGCAGTGAGGACTAACTCCCCACAGCTCTGCCAGCAAAGCTTAGCCCAAGGTTCTTTGGGGGCAGCAGTGAAAGAGGATTCCAGTGTTTGGTTGCTTTAATGGTCTGAAGAGCAGAGTGGCTTTTATTACTAGACCTGTTTTCCTGAGCATTTGCATAATCTTTAAATTAAGAATTAATAATGCATCATATGTACTTTGGAAATTTTCATTTTGTTGAAAATTGAGGGGTATTGTGGTTGCCTCCTCATCCTCATTTTAGGTCTTTGTCCTGACCTTTTGAG
Organism: Phylloscopus whistleri; assembly: GCA_017589585.1. Classification (NCBI taxonomy): domain Eukaryota; kingdom Metazoa; phylum Chordata; class Aves; order Passeriformes; family Phylloscopidae; genus Phylloscopus; species Phylloscopus whistleri. Next base: position 3,474,192 of record JADMLD010000682.1, on the reverse strand, counting down.
TTCTCTGCACCTTGGCAGCATTCACACAATCCATCCAATGCCTCAGACACGTAGCTGTAGCTGTCATTTTCCAAGAAGGATTTTCAGGTTGTAATGCAGATCCATCATTGACAAAGGGCTATCTCCATTCCAGCTTTCACTCTTATGTGAAATCCATCTTCTCTGGGTCCAAACTTTGAGAGCAGAATGGAGTTAGGGACAATAAATGGTGATGAGAGAAGGTTACTAGAGAACAGAATTTTCCTTCCTAGAGCAAATCTTGGCATTGAGATGTTCCTGCTCAGGAGGGGAGTTTATAGAGTCACTGAATGCTAGAATGGGGCAGGGACACCTTACACTATCCCAGGCTGCTCCAAGCTCCATCAGACCTGGCCTTGGACCCTTCCAGGGATCCAGGGGCAGCCACAGCTGCTCTGGACAGCCTGTGCCAGGGCCTGCCCACCCTCCCAGGGGAGAATTCCAATTTAATTTCTGTTTTCTCTGCTACCCAAATGGCTGCTTGGTGTCTGGCTACCTTCACCAGAGAAGAATTTCTTAATGACCTTCTTGTCTTTTCTTCCCAGCTATAAATCCTTTGCAGAGAAATGTAAGCCTGACAACTCCCAATCAAAACTTCCTCTGTAAAAAAAAATGGGGCTGCTTCAAGAATTAGGAGTGAGTCCTTGAACTGCTTTTGGAATTGCCTGTGAGAGACTTGACATCTCCTTGCAGTGTGACAGGGATGGACACCTTGGAGAAGGCAGGGAGTCACAATTTGTCACCATCTTTTCTTTTCTTTTGTACCATCTAAATCTTTTCCTCCTGGAATAAGGTCAGGAGGAGTATTTTTTCATGTGCCCCATTATTAGATTTCTTCACCTCATTTCTAGGAAACTGTCGAGGAGTTAAGCAGAGAAGGAAATCCTGCAGGATATGGAAGCTTTTTTTTAATTTTTTTTTTTTTTTAATTTTAGGTGTTAATTTTAAAGGAATAGATATTTGGGCAAGTATTAATACTTGTACAGAGACTCTTTCAAGTACTAGAAATCTGGAACTGCCACAAATTTTATTTGCCTCTTTTTTTTTTTTTTCCCTAAGCCAAGTTGAATTAATTGGAAAGAAATGAACCCGTTATTTCTGACTGATTCAGATGTGCTTAGCAAGGCGACTTTGAAGGTTGGTAATTCCGAGAGGGGAATAGGATGGCATTTTGCATGAAATATCTGAATTATTATTGGTGATTACAGGATCCAAGTCGGGCTGATGAGCTTTGTGCAAGGCCATCGTTCAGCAATCTGCAGCAGCTCGCTGAGCAGTTTGTGCTTTATTGGTGACTTTGGGTAATGGGGTGAGGGAAAGAAGGGTTGCAGAGTTCAGGGCACACAGAAATGGCTGTAAAGAGGGAGGAGACATGAAAACTGCCTTGGTCACAACGAAGCTTTGCAGAGAGCCTTTCCAACTCCTCATCCATCACATCATTTATTCGCACACTGCTGGTGCTGCAGTGTCCAGGATGTGCTGCTTTAGACACTCGGGGTGACAAAGTCTGGGGAAGCACAACAACCACGGTGACTCTGGACTGACTCTGTGAGGATGAGTGAGCTCTTGGCTTGTTGGGAGGATGCTGCTGCTCAGGGCTGGGAGAGTGCCCTGCTTTTCCAGGGAAATTGTGTCAAGCACTTCCTGCAATCCACAGGGCCAATCAACTTGTGTGGGACTCTCTCCTCCAAGTGGCCTTTTCAGTTCACTTGACTGGAGTTGGAGGGAAATGAGGAGTTTTGAACTCGCTGCCTGCTGGTTCTTATATGGATGTGGAGGGTCTGTCCTCTTTCTTCAGCTGCTCTGGGTGCTGTTGAGGGATTTATCTTATCTGTGTTTATTCTTATGTATTTGCTAGATAAGAAGCAAAAAGCATTGCATCTGATATTTTCAAATCAGAGAGCAAAGAGTAAATATTTAATGTCATAAACAAGTACAAATACTGAATATAATGAGTTTGGATTTTTCCTTAGGATTTTTTTTTTTTTTTGACTGCAGTTACTCAGATGCCCTCCTGGAAGGCTTCAATATGGATGGTGCTGCAGGATGGTGCTGCTCCTTCCCAGCATAATAATCCATATTTAATGTGTCACTTCTGAAATGATAATGTACACGTATAGCTGCTGACAAATGTACCTCTTTTGTTTCCCAGAGTAACAAGCTGTTACACTGGTTTCATATTTATCCTCTCGATCTCTGAAAATAATGAGAAATACTCTTGCAATCTAATTTACCTGTGGTAGAAGACAATGCTGAGAGCACCTGTCTTTCTCCCACCACTGAACACCTGCTGGGAGGGTTCATGCATCAGTTTTTCCTCTTGAAGAGTTTTCTCTCTTTTACTTTTCTTTCAGCATCCCTGCCTCCCCAAAGACGAGTGTCACTCTGCCCTGAGCAGCGTGGGTGTGCCATTGTGCTTCCTCCAATTCACAGCTCCAAGAATATTCCTGCTACCAAGCCATTGTCTTATTTTCCCACCTGCTCTTTCCTTAATTGCCACAAATTCCAGAATTACACCGGTATGAGGCTGGGTTATCACCTCAGGGCAGGGCTTTAAACACCAGCATGTGCACGTGGTTCTGGGCTTTACCTGTCCAAGCAGGGGAGTGCCTGGGAGGGACCTTAAAGCCCATCCAGTGCCACCCCTGCCATGGGCAGGGACACCTTCCACCATCCCAGGCTGCTCCAAGCCCCAATGTCCAGCCTGGCCTTGGACTTTTCCAGGGATCCAGGGGCAGCCACAGCTTTTCTGGGCACTCTGTGCCAGGGTTCCCCACTCAACCAGCCCATTTGTCTCCTGCCTGCTGTGGGTGGTTTTGTTCCTCCATCAGAAGTAAATCCCAGCTTTCACAGGATTGGGAGACTCATAACAGGCCTGTGCTGGTCCCTTCTCTGGTGCAGTGAGAAGTGTTAAACTCACCGAGTTTGGGTAATTTCCTTGGGTAAGCCTTGCCTGTTAATGCTCACATGTAGGAATTCCTGCATTGTTACACTTTTAGCATTATCACGTATCAGTTCCGCTGCAGTCCTGCTGAGCATGAAGGCTAATCCAGATCCCAAAAGCAAGTAAATGCCAAGAAAAAAATTTGACATTTACAAAAGAATCTTGTATACGGATTGTTTGTTTCATCCAAGCACGGAGCTGGATTAAAAATTGCTTAAAAATCCTGTTGCAGCTGGATTCTCAAATAATGCTTTGGTAATGTTGACAAGGACTCGGGTGCTCAAGCAATGCCTGGGAACAGGTGGCCTCTGCTGCTTGATGGGCTTCTTGAAATCTCTTAAAATTGCAAGTTTGCATAAAGAATTTAAGATCAAGTGCACTGGCAGCAATTAATGGATCTGTTTTACACATCTTTGTGTGAGGTAGAGGCCGAATCCTAACCTCCCTCCTCTTTCCTTGGGCTTTTGGCATCCATTAGGAGCTCACAAACAACACTTTGTTTCTTTTGTCTTTATCATTTTTCTCTCAAATAGTTTTCCTCCAGGACTTTACTTCCTTTATTTCCATATATATTTGAAATTTTTGCCTTCCAGCTGAAATTTTTACGGTCCCTAAATCAAAACGGCCCCATTATAAACTTACAGCCAGTTTGGTAATGTAACAACTTGATATTGTTACATAAACATGTTTCTTGCAAGAAAATTTGTTTTGAGTGAAACCATATGCACATGTTAATGGGAAATATTTTTCACACTTCTTTTTTGCCATTCTTTGTATTTGTCTCAATACTTATTAATAGCATCCTTCTGAAACTTCTCTGATGAGACCATACAGCAGATTTTTTTAAGCTGGAACTGGAGTGCAATTTTAAATGTCTTGGATGTGATTCCAAACAGAGCTGTATGGGAGTAAAATAATGTGTATTTGCTGATTGATTATATGGCTATAATTATACTTAGGGACTGATATAATATAAACCACTGGATCAAAGCTCCCTCAATAGATGAACCATCATTCACTGTTTTATGTGTAAATCAATCCATAAGGGCTTCTCTCTGTGGAGCTTCTGCTGGGGAACTTGATAAAATGATCTTTATTTGAGTTTACATTGTGCTCTTTGGAGCGGTTGCAGTACTCATTTGGACTCTTTCCCACCTTTTTGCTACGGCAAAGCAGTTGCAATACTTTTGGGGAGGTTGAAGTTGTGAATTTTGACAGGTTTGAGGTAACCTCCATTACTTTCCAACACGACACTGCGTTTTGTTTATCCTGTAAATCGTGTCTCTGGTGAAGATCTGCTTGGCAAGCAACGCTTCCTGGAGCTTGGTGTCTCACACCTCAGTTTTCTGGGGAATTTAGTGCAGATGATTGTTTAGCTGTCAGCATTGGCTGTCCACTTCATTTAAAAAATATTGCTTCTTCATCAAAAGGTTTCTGTCCAACCTGCAGTCAGTGGATTGTGGATTAGGAATGGTTTGGGTCAGGAGGGACCATAAAGATCATCTCACTCCACTCTGCCTGGGCAGGGACACCTTCCCCTTGGACACAGGGTGCTCCAAGCCCCATCCAACCTGGCCTTGGGCACTTCCAGTGCCAGGGACTAACCACCCTCATACCAGGAATTCCTTCCCAACATCCACTTTAACTTTGTCCTCTGTCAGTTTGAAGCTGTTCCCAAGTCCCTCTGCAGCTCTCCTGGAGCCCTTTTAGGCACTGGAAGGGGCTCTGAGTTCTCCCTGGAGCCTTCTCCAGGCTGCCTCCATAGGAGAGGTGATAAATATTTGACTTTTTTTTTGCTCTGTGTGGTTGTGTGAAAATGGAAGGGTGTTGTCCTGTGCAAGGCCATGTTTTATGTCACTGTTTTATCCCTGCCTCACTTCTCTGGGTAGGGGATCAACTCAGAGCTCCCCTACTTCAGCAGTAACTTTAGGATTCATTTTTTCAGGTGTTGATTGTATTGTGGGGACTTGTGCTGAAATTCATCTCCTGCCTTAATGTCCAGTTGCAGCTGGGAAAGGTCTTTTCACTCTTCTCTATGCTGCCCCTCCTCACTTTACAGGAAGAACTTTGGCCCTTCCCTTGGCTCTGCTGCTGTTCCTTTTTCCATTTCACATCCCCTGGAGAGCTCTGCTGTGTCCACTGCAGGGAGAACTGAGCTCTGGCTCCCGTATTTCCTCTAGATTTTTCTGAAAAGCAAAGGCCTCCTGTATTACCTCGTAGTTTTCATGTGACTCCCTTGGTGGGAGGCAGTTTGGAAAGCCTACAAATATCTATTGGATTTTAATAGATGCAAATATTTGAATTTTCCCTCATCCATGTGCAGGTAGCAGGTTGTGAGCCATGACTTCCCTTTGCCAAAAAGGAAAACCCTGCTCCTTTTTTATTAATAAAATATATTTATCTATGTGTTTATCGCTAGGTACAATAATTTCTTTTTATTTTCCTGGTATAGGAGCCAGGATTGCTCATCCGTATTACTCCTATATCTGCTATAAACTTAAAAAAGGAGAAAATAATGACTCTCCCACCTCTCTTTGCTGCTCCAGTCCTCCCCACTGGAGAAACATTCCCTGTCTCCTGTTTAGTGGCAGTTGCTGCCTCTGTACAGCAGCTTCTTCTAGACCAAATTTGCTCATTGCATTAATAAGTTGTATAAATAAGTTATACTCAAACTTATTTCATAAAATCATTACTGAAACCCAAAATGTGGCCTCAAGCTTTAAAACTTTAGCCTTTAGTTTTCCTGGGTTTAATCTTTTGGATTTTATGCCTTTGATACCTAACAGATTTATTTTTCCCAAGTCCTCCTCCTCCTCCTCCTGTATTTCTTTTTAATCCTGCTTTTCCATGCAACACTCCTTTGCATTTTTTCCCCCCAAGCCCAGATGAAGTGTTTTATATGTTCTTAGCTGTCAGGTTTTGTTGTGCAGGGTTTCTAGCAGCAAGGTCAGTCCATGGGAAGTTCTATTATTCCTAATGAAGGATAGGTGGCACTCTTGTTATTTTTGTTTGGTTCCTGAAATGACAGGTGTATGTACTCTTTCAGATGTCTTTTTATAGAGTAAGTGCTTTAGAGAGTGTTCTTGAACATGAGGAGGATTTGATTCTATTATTTTTTTTTTAATGTCAACATGTACTTCAGTGACATGAGTCTGTGGCTGGATCACAGTACTCTCTAGGAAGAGAAAATGTTATTTTCATGAAGACCTTAAGGAAGAGTGCTCACCTACATGGCACTGCCTCATTTTACATATGCAATTTTTGATTTTTTCCCTATTTTCTTACTATTTCATAAGGCAAAGAAGAAAGCCAACAAAGCCTTTAATGTAATTTAAACTCCAGTTATTAATACCTTTATACTTTGTATTTTCTTGTTAGTTTTGGATTTGAAGCATAGGCTTAAGCTGGCATGGTAATCCTAGCACTGCATGTTAGCAAGTCCTAAATAGTCCAGAGAGCCTTCATTCCCTAAAGCAGGGCAGTAAATCTGCCTTGCCCTAATTCTATCAATTCATTGTAAAATTGGATAAGTTTGTGAGTTTGAGTGTTTTCTGCTCTAAAAATCTAAAACACAGCACAGCCCATGCTGGCAGAGGCACAGCCTGTGTGGGGTTTTCTGGAGCTCTAAAGGAAGATTGGACTTTTAGAGTTCAGTTCCCTGGGCTGTTTTTCCTCCTCAGGAGCACAGTTCTGTGGAGGTGTTCCAACCTTGGTTACTGCAAATCAGATCAATGCCACTGGTTGTCCCCTGGGCTGACAGAGGCCAAATGCTCTGGTGACCTCAGCCCTCTGTCTCCTGATCTGCTCCTCAATTCATTGATTCTGTTCCAGCTCCTCCCAGAACGAGAAGAGCTCTTACCCCGTGGTTGAAAGGATGAGCAGAGATCAGAAATGTTTCCATCCTGCCTCTGTCCAGGAGTGTGAATCTCTTCCACATGGACATGTAAATACTGGGTAATTTGTGATGTGCTCTGGCCCCTCTGTGGTAGGGTCATGATTTCTCCAGGGCCACAGACTTTTGTTCCTGAGAATTGCTCAGCTGAAGCCCTCTAAGCAAAGCAATCCCCAAGCTCTGAATCTCCACTAAAGCTGCTTTGGTTGTGAGGTTCAAATAGAAAGTTAAATAGGTAACGTGGAAAGAAAAGGAGATGTTGATTCCAGACCAAAAAAACCCAAAACATTTGTGTTATTTCATTGGACATTTCAGAATAGGTGTTGCTCCCTAAGCATGGCATAAAATATTTTTTTCAAGCTTAAATTTTAGTTAACTGTAGTTTAGATTTCTGGACTTGACTCTATGCTGGGATAGTATGAACTTAGATGAAAGCAAATCTCTCTTGAAAGAGTTTCCAGTCTAATTTAGTTTTTAGGCATCTTCACTTTAAAATATTTAGTTAGTATATATTCACTGGGGAAGGAGTACTTGATTTTAATTTTCGTCATGATTGGATGATGGAATTAAAATTGATTGAACAAGTTATTTTGTTTTATTGGTTGAAGGAACGTAACTCAGCAGTTTATTTTGTAGTTTATATTTTTGGTGCCATCTCATGTAACACAGGCTTGTGTATTACTCATCCCTCCCTTCTCCTGCAAAGTCTTTTGGATTTTTTTTTATTTCTCTTTTAAATTTCAATATCCTGAAGTGTTTGAATTGAAGAATCTCAAATAAAAATCTATTTTGGGGCAGGAAGTTTTCTTGATGTTTTGGATAACATTTACTTCTACTTTCTAATGCCAAATCATCTTTCAAGCTGATGTCATTAAGGCAGAGAATTTTGTGGTTAGTATTATAATACAAGTCCCAAATGGTGGCAGTTATTGAAGTTAACACTTTTTGCCCAACTGTGGGAGTACCAGCATCTTTGAGAGATTCCAATTTTGGTTCTTATTTATGCTTGACATTTAATGTGCTTGACATTCTGATTATTTTACACCTACCTAATTTCTTCTAGCTCCAGGGATAATGACAATATTTTAAGCATCTGTGAAGTGTAGCTGTGTATTATGGAGCAGGTGCAATGCTACAAATGGAGGGAAAAAGTCCCTGAACTATTTCTGGGATCATTGGTTTTTTTTGTTTGTTTTGCATATCTCAGGGTCAAGCAGAGTTTCTCACCAGCTTGGTCAGGTTACCAGTGTTAGCTTTACTAATATTTTATATCCTGTTCTTTAGCCAAGTATCTATCTGTGTGTGTATGGGTGTAAATAAATCACATAATGTGGACTGGGTGCTCACATGGTGTCCTTTGTGATCTAGGGGAGAGGCATTAGAGAGACAGTTTTCCAAGTTGTTACTGGAGATTTATATTTTTCCTAAATTTTGAATGCAAATGGGCTGTAAAGTAACATACTATAAAATTTAAACTGAGCTCATGTGTCCATGGCACACCTTTAGTGTAGAACTTACAACTGCCCTGTGTCTTGGTTTATAGATGATTGGGATATAACCTGAGAAATGAAAATACATGGGGAAAAAAATTATCCAAATGATTGTAAGTACACTCTGTGTAAAGTCTTTACTCTCTCTTTGCAAAGTAATTTTATTAATCTTTTTGAGTTGTATTCCCATTTATTATGTGGTTCCCTGCAGTCATGTCAGGTTTTAGGCTCTTTTCAAAAGGTTAAACTGGTTATCAGGGAAAGAGGGAGCAGGATGAAAAGAGTGGGAAAACCAAGTTCTTCAAAGAAGTGCAGCTGGTGGCCATAATTTCCTTTTTCATGTGCTGGAAATCTTGTGCTGCATTCGGCTATTGACTACATGAAGAGTGACAGAGAAAAGTTAAAATACTTTATTTTACAGACCCGTGGGGGTACATGTTAAATACTCGTCCAAGTCCTCCCAAAACAATCACCATGGCCCAGCAAGGGGTCCTTGAAGCAGCCCTGTCTGAATGGGTTATAGGAACAGTTTTAAAAATTCCTTTATTTTGCAATCTTGCCACCTGGTGGTACAGCCTGATAATAAATATTCGGTCAGAAACCTGTTCCAAAGGTCCTATTTTCTTTGGTAGACAAAGTCTTGAGGCTGGAATTTCAGACTGGATCCTACCTAGGTTCCTGTTTTTAGCAGGCAGGTTCAGTGTGTTCTCCCTTCCCTGTCAGTGCCCTGTCTGGGCAGTGCAAGGCTGTGCATCCCCTGGCATTAAATATCATGGAGTCTCATCAGAAGGTGGCTTGGGTTGGGAGGGACCTTAAATCCCATTCCATTCCCCCCCTGCCATGGCAGGGACACCTTCCACTGTCCCAGGCTGCTCCCAGCCCCAATGTCCAGCCTGGCCTTGGGCACTGCCAGGGATCCAGGGGCAGCCACTGCTGCTCTGGGCACCCTGTGCCAGGGCCTCCCCACCCTCACAGGGAGGAATTTTTTTCCTAATATCCCATCCATCCCTGCCCTCTGGCAGTGGGAAGCCATTCCCTGTGTCCTTGTAAATAGTCTCTCTCCATCTTTCCTGCAGCTCCTTCAGGCCCTGAAATGCCACAATTCAGTCACCCCAAAGCTTCTCTTTCCCAGAATGAACAATCTCAGCTCTGCCAGCCTTTCCTTCCATCCCTCCGCTCATCGTGGTGCCTCCTCTGGGCTCTCTGCAGCAGCTCCAGGCTGGGGCAGCTCTGCAGATGGGGTCTCACCTGAGGGGGCAGAGGGGCAGAATCCCCCTCCCCTGCTGTCCACGCTGGGGCAGGGGGATTTGGGGTCTCAGCACATGGCTGGGTATGTCCAGCCTCTCATCCACCAGCACCTCCAAGTCCTTCTCCGCTGGGCTGCTCCACCTTTTCATCCCCAGCTCCCACTGGTCTCTACAGATATGGGGGAAGAGAAAGTCTGGAGATACTGCGTGCTCCTGGAACACTGTGTTGTGCATTAACCTTCACAGTACGTTTGAAATGCAGTTTACAAAGCAATGGTGTCCATGTCCTGGAAGTCCCAGATAAATTATACAAACTCAACTGACCTCAGTTATAGTAAGAATATTTAAGGGACGTTGCTGTACCTAAAACAAGTCCTACAAATGCCAGCAATATGGAATTTAAATGTGTTTGGATAGTTTAAATGTTCATTTGGGCATGAGGTGGAGAGGGAATAAAGCCCATGATGTGCAAAACCTGGCAGAGCTGGCACTCAGTGGCAGGAGCATGGGGAAGCTCATTCCTTTGTGCTAATCCAAGATGAAGCAGATGTGGTCTTACTGGTGTCTGCAGGGAAATCCTCATTTATAATGAAAGATGTTTTCACATGGTGTTCAAAGGGCTTAAACAATCCAGTTTTAGCAAGCTGAATCCAAACATGATTTACTGAGGGGTGTGATGAATTGATCATTAGCTGGAAGTTACAAGTCAGAAGTGGATGTTTGCTCTCCCAGGAGTGTCCCCTCGGGCTCTGCCATATGCTGTGGTTTGACACGAGAGGAACCAGAGGAACTGAGTGCAATTCTGTGCCTTGGGTCAGCAATGGCATGGGGCTGGAGCACAACACTTCCCTTTTCATGCCAAAACATGGAAAATGCATTTCTTTTTGTCTGTCCTCATGGGGCAGAGGAAGGAGGGCCTCTCCTGCTGCCTGTCATTCCCTGCACCCTCCTGAGCATCTCTCATGAAGCCAGCCAGAATGTCACTGATTCGCGGTGACATCGCTCTGCTGACCTCCAGACCTCTCAATTATTCCCTTCCAAGTTCTTATGCCAGGCAAGGAAAACCAGGGGAATGTTTCCCTCTCTGCTCCTGCCCTCTCTGCTGGCCTTTCCCTCTCAGACACAACACACACGGAGTTTTCGGTCTCCAAAAATTAGATTAAAAATCGCATTTATTTACAAATATGAGAGGCCAGAGGGCTACAGCTCTGACAAATGGGTAAGAAGAGATATCATTGGGACTGAGGGCTGTGTTTTCAAGCTTTTAATTCACATCTTTGGTCACAGAGTTGGAACTTTTTAGTCACTTTATTTTACTGCAAAATGTCCCTAACTATTTATGACACTGGATGTTTGCTCTTGGATCTGTTTCTCCTGTGGGGTATCCTTTAGATCAATCCTTGTTTGTTCTATTAATTTGCTTAATTCTCTGGGGTTTGTCAAGTCTAATTATCTTCTTTCTTTCTTCCAGTTTTGAAATCAAGATTGATTAGCCAACACGAGAAGACCCAGCTGGTTATGTGACTCAGAACCCTGTTTATGAAGCACTCGCTCCTTTTTACAAGACAACTGTAAGTTGTTTCTTTTTCTCTTCCTCCCTCAAATTAAAAAAATCTACTTCACAGAAATTCTGGAAAATTCTTGAGGAATTCACTTTTATTGGTAAAGACAATCTTGAATTTTGGCTTGGTGATGCCAGCCAAGGGCACAGAAGTGCTCTGTTCACTTTACCACACTACTCCCAGAGATTTTTTCCCCACATAGTGATGGTTTTACATCGTTTAAGGAGAGATTCCTTCTGTTAGTAAGATCAATCTGCTGTCTCTTTATGCTGTGTTATGTCAAATGTGGGATCAGGGAAGGTGACAAACCTGTTTTGGAGTGCAGTGCTGATGGGTTGTGTGAGGAGATGCAGAATCCCAACATGGAAGTGGTGCAGGAGGAGCTGGCACCTCTGCAGACAGGTACCTCTGGCAGAATTCTGCATTCTCCCCCAGCCCCCAGGCCCTGGGATTATGGACTAAATAATGCTCCTTCTGTACTTGATTTAGACAGGTTTGGGGGTTTTTTTCCCACAATTATAAATTTGTTCTTCATAAGGGAAACCCTCAATTTTACTCACAAACTAGAATTTCTCAGGTAAAGTATCAGTTATAGTCTGGAATGCAAGTGTGGGGATGCAGAAATGAAAGTTCCAGCAGTAATAGTGCATGGCTTAACTGTTTTTTTTTTGATCTACACTATGAGCTATGTTTTATAAGCTCAACTTAATAAAATTATTAGATCCAGGTGGAGTGCTGATACGTTTGTCATCGTGTTTGATGTGGTGTGAATCTTATTTATCCTTTTCCACTTGTGTGAAAACGCTCTGCCTTAGCGGTGATGAGACTTTAATTGCTGTAACCAGGTGGTGGTTGGGGGGGGTTTCATTATTAAATTTTGGAAGCCATACATTTCCAGGATGTTCAATTTAGATGAGCAGGAATCCAGCCAGTGCTATTAGGTGTGGGGCAGCACCACATTATCTCAAGCTTTTCTTTACTTATAACTGCCCTGAAAGCCAGGCAGGCTGGGTTGGCTGAACTTCATAATCTTGTTAAAATGGCATTGCCCAGCTGCCACTGATTGTATTAAAAATTCCATTATTTTGTAAGTGGAAGGAACAAGCTGGTATTTATTCTGAATTTTCTCTTGAATAGCAGGTGATTCTAGTAACTTGCAAGTGGTGACACAATGTGTGTACAATCTCTATTTTCATTTGTTACCTCTCTTGTTGCTGAAGGTTCATTAACCAAGGAGGGTAAATGAGGTATAATATTCAAAGTATTAGAGAAAAAAGGGAAAACAGCACTCACTACCAAGTAAGTTTTGGGCTTATGAAATAGTAGAACCAATAAAGAAAAAATAGTAAGTATTAACTGTGAAATAGTTTTGTAGAGTGAAGCATAAGTTTAGAATTGATTTTTATGCCTGCAAGGAGATGTCTGAGCAAATTTGCTTTATGACAACAATAAATATATTCCAAAAAGATTGAGATTAGTTAGCAAGTTTTTAGGGAAGAGAGAAAATCACACTCTTTTTTTCAACAAGTGAACATGGGAAACAGAAAGATAACAAGAGCACCCTGTTGCTTTGGGTGTCTGTTCACAGGACTCTCCCTCTCTTCTGGTGTGTGTGGAACAAACTTAAAGCTCGATAGGAGAAGCACAAAGAAAGGTTAAAAGGCTTTGCTGGTTTTCTGTGGGTAATGAAGGGAGCTCTCCATAGATTAGAGCTCTAAGTGCTGTGTAGCTGCTCTGCAGAATACTGCACAGGCTGGTTTTGGATTCATTTTTCTATATTGTATATTGAAAACCCTGAAACAACTGTTGTGTTAGAAGGTTCATGAAAATAATTATATTGTACAAAGTGGCACTTGCACAGCTTTAATGCATTCAGAATATTATATAATGTAAATGTGGAGAGAAATTACTCAAAGGTTTGCTGGCTTTCCACTGGTAATTTCCAGATGGATTTCCACTCAGGTGATGTGTGTACCTGTAGTTCTCACCTCCATGTAAATGTTTGATGGGCTCTTTTAGCTAAAACTAACCCAACTCATGTCAAAATGTTCTAGTAGGTGTCTATATTTTTTTCAGCATAGAGCAGAATGAAAACATGGTCATAATGACTGTGTGGGCAACTGTACCATCAAGTATTTCAGAGTGCTCAGCATCACTTCTCCCTGACAGCAGCAGTTTGTCAGTGGTGCTTTAATGAAGGTTTTAATAGGTGCCACAAGCTATGCAGACCAAATATTGTGCTTGTCTTTCAAAGTACTACAGATTCGAGCTTCATTTTCCCCCCAAACTCTTAAAACAGTAAAAAGTAGTCTATAATCTATTTGTCAGACATTTAAATGTCTGTAAGAGACTGAAAAGCAAAGACAGACTTACTAGAGAGGGAACTTTCTTAGTCATTCAGCTATTAAAAAAAGAAAAGCCTCCTGAGGTTTTTTGTCCTTTTTTTTCTTTTTTCCTTTTTTTTTCTTTTCTTTTCTTTTTTTTTTTTTTTTTCAGAGAAATAAGCAGAGTTTGAAATACTGTAATTTTCTCTATTTCTCAGTATAATAGTTTCAATTCCTGTTGTGGAAGGCAAGCTGCCAGGCACAACCACACAATTCAGTGAGCTTGTAGAGATAAAAAATTGTAACCCCCCCCAAACAAACCTGCCTGCAGCCTCTCCCATTCCACTGCAGGATAAAATGGGCTGAACCTCTGGATTCACCTGTTTAAACCCCTGTTTAACTTCCCTCCCAGCCAGAGCTGAGGTTGCACACATGGAAGTTGTTGCTGTTTGCACTGATGAACACCAAGCACCTGCTGTGGTCAGACCTTGGCAGGAGCTTTAGACAAGAGCCAGGAGGTCCCACTGCTGTAGGAATGCTCTGGGAGTGAGTCTGCTGTGCCCAGGAGCCCACAAGGATTATTTTTTTCTCAAAGGCAGCTGCAGGTGTTGTCCTTTCCTAAAGATGTTCCCATGTGAAGTTCCTCTTGGTTTTGTTTTGTCATCCCTGTGATTTATTGGAGTTATTAAGGAGCTACTTTGGGCTGTGCTGTTATTTCTGTGCTGCTCAGCACTGAAATGCCAGCTGGAACTGGGGATGGAAAGCTGGAGAAATGGGTTTATCCTGTGCAGCTGCACCTGCTTTCCCCTCCTGCCCTGTAGATGCAGGGCATTGGGAAGCCACTGGAACTTTGGGCTTCTCCAGTATGAGAGAACCTTTGGCAAACATCTTGTGTCACTGCTGCCACCTCCACTGGAGGCAAACAGGAAAAAAAGGGGCTCCAAGTCTCACTTCACTGCAATTCCCAGCACAAATTGTCCATCAGCTCATCCCAAACAATGAGAGGTGTCAGCAAGATCTGGTTTGCAGGTGTGATGTTGATGCCTTGGGCAGGCTGACCTGGAACAGACACTGAGAGCAGAGAACAGAGCTAGAGAATAAAGCAGGGATTTATTGAAAGGCCTTTAGGACACACCTTGGGCAGGACAGGGCCTGGCCAGGGCTGCACCCAAGGTGGACCCAAAATGGGCACAAAATGGACCCAAAATGGGCACAAAATGGACAAACGGTCACGAGGTCTCACACTATGATCAGTTTTGGTCCATTTGCATTTTGGGGTTTCATTGTCCAATTACAGCTTCAGGTTGTGAGGTCCCATCCTTCTTGTTCCTCCCTCCAGCCACCCTTGTTTGTGCTTTTGGGCCTGAAAGTTGTCCTTGGTGTGCAGCAGGAACAGGATTTGTTTTATGTCCCTGCTCTGTGCAGAGCTGAGTGACCCTGAATGTGAGGCTGAGAGCTGCACCCCTGGGCAGCACAGAACCTGAAAATATGAAAGCTCAAACTGAAGGGATCAATGTCAGAGACAGCCCCATCCATCCATTTCTGTGCTACTTTTGTCCCCTGCATTTGAAGGAGAAGAAGAGCCTGTTCCGTTTGCTGGCACTTGGGAGTGTGGTGATGTTCCTTCAGAGGGGTTGTGCAGAAGCAGGGCAGATCTGTACCTACAAAAACCTGAACATTCATCTTCTCTTTGCACAGCTAAATTAAATATATAAATATCAGTGAATGAACCCAAACTCTTGCCCAGAGCAGATCTGTACATTCATCTTCTCTTTGCACAACTGAATGAAAAATATAAATATCTGTGAATGAATCTGAACTCTTCCTCCTTTGAAGAGCAAACTTCCTTTAATTAAATAGTCTTTTTCCTACTGTCTGATGTTAGTGACATTTTATAATCATACAATTACTGCTTCATTTCAATTTTATGTTATTTTCAGAGGTCAGGAAGGGTAATATTCCAACATAACCATACTCAGTGAGAGGGCAACAGCTGACAGGAGTTCCTGAATGGGGTTCTCATCAGGAGATCTTGAAGTGCATTAGAAAAATATGGATTTTTATCCCTGTTTTAAAGGTGATGGGAACTGTGGCCCTGTGAGGATGTCCAGCATGGCTCTGCAAACATTTCCATGTGTTCTAAATATCCCATCAGACTCCTGAACAATAGATTAAAATACAGTGTGGAAACACAAGAGCAAGAAAATTTAATGGAATCTTAATGGAATAAAATTAGGATTTAAAAAAAACCCCAAAATATTGAACATATTCCAGCTGAATTCTGTCTTGTGTGTTTGGTTCAAATCATCTCTTGGATGGATTAATATGACGTTAATACACAATGTAAGTTAATTTTCTAATTAATGAGCGTTACCCTGGGATTTCAGCAATTCTCACCTGTCTCGGTGTGACCTGGCTTTAAAAATGGCACAGACTCTCAGTGTCAGGAGCTGGTTTTCCTTTTCCTCTCTGGCAGAGAGAACAGAGTATTTGTGCTCCCCAGGATCCCAAGGAACTGAGTAATGTTGGGGAGGAGCAGTCAAGTGAGACTTCAGGCACTGGAGGAAATGTAAATTTGATTTATATCAGTTTATAAATGAATATAAATGACAGCCTGGCCCTGGTGTGGCTGTGGGAGCCAGGCAGGATAATTCCTGCCATGTCCAGGAAGTAAAGTTTCTATGGAATTTTCTTGCACATTAGGACACGATTGAATTTATTTTTAAATCCCATTTTAATACTCTATTACTAATTACTGTTGTCATGATTTTTTTCTTTCTTTCTTACTACTTTTGTTACACTTCTCTGATTTAAAATCTTTGGAAATACTGACTACAACTCAAAAGATAAGAGCTCATAGTAAGAATGAAAGTTTTTTTATAACATTCATTTTATTATAGTTTTTTTAAATGTATTTTAGATTTGCATGTTGGGAATGTTTCTTTTTCCTGCTTTTTTTTTTGTGGATTTGCTTCACTGTCAGCAAAAGAGCTGCTTTAGGGATTGGCAGGAAGTGGTTAATTGTATGTTCTGAGTGTTTCTCTGGGGTGTTGCTCTGTAATTTTTTGAAAAAAGGCATTTTTCAAAATTTCTGCACCATGGACCTCTGTAGGCAGAACGAGATCTCCTTGCAGGTGCCGTTGGACACTTTTCCCTCTCTGAGGAAAGACAAAGTGCTCCAGGGAACAGCTGCAAATAAGAAATCCTTCCTGATTTTGGAGCAGTCCTTGGGAATATCAATAAATTGCTTGTGATCCATTAAGAGCTGCTGCTCATGAAGGGAAATTCGTGTGTTGCTGCTTTAGGGCTTTCCTTGGCAGACTCTGTGATGGTACAGGGTTTGTAGGTGTGTTCTTGGATTTTTACTGGCTTCTGGCTCTTCCTGGAGCCCAGATTTCTGCTGCTTTCTCCTAATGCAGAGCATAGAAATGGGAATTTTCTTAATGTGACACACAGAGGGCTGAGTACAATTCAAATGCTAATATGTAGAAACCAAATCTCACAAAGGAGTGTGTTAACATTTGTCTTTATTCACACTCTATTTCAAAGGATATGTGCCAAGCCTTGGTTGACACTCAGAGCATTCTACATTGCACAAATTTACCCCTGAAAGGCAGAGAGAAGCATTTCCTTTTTGCCTAGTTTAAGTCTTTTGATCCCATGGAAAAGTGATTTTTTCCTTACGTGACCCCACCTGAGCCTGCTTTGCTGATTCTTCCACTTTCTCTGGCATTTCCATGTTAAATTTCCCTTTTTAAGGGAGAAACTGAACTGCAGAGTCCAGATAGGGGATTTTTTCCTCCCCCAGCTGATTTTATTGCCTTCCTGGGTGCTGAGAAGTCTCTCCTTGACTTTGTTGTTCTTTCCTCTCTTTTCCAGTTTAGCCTGCAAGTGCAGCTCCTTGCTGCGATCACCCCCAGCTCCTTTTAGACAAAACACAAGTTCCCTTTTCACCTGAGCCTTATTAGGATGTGTCCTGAGCTCACAGGTCCTGTTCAGCAGCTTTAGGGTCTGTGTTTTGCCTGCTCTTGGTCATGGCTGTTAGAATTCCCTGGACTTCAGGAGCTGTGTTCTCTCACAGCAGCACAGTGGGCGAATTCTCCGTTCACTTCCAGTTTGCTGAGCCAATCATTTCCCCTTGCAATCCATTTCTCCCCTGGAGAATTCATCCAAGCCAGGGACGTTAATACCTGTCCTGGGTGGGTTATTTGATACTGCCCAGCTTTTTCAGAGTCCTGTGATCCACTGCCCTTCCTGCCTGGCTTTCCCTGAGCTGGAGATTCCTCCAGATGCAGCTGGAGAGGAGTTTGTGGCTGCTCCAGGATGGGACCTCCCACCAGCACTGTGTCCAGCTTCAGGCTTGGCCCTGGCTTCAGGCTACTGCTTTGTCCCTGTCATATTCCAAGGCACAGGTTTTGAATTCTTTGGCTTCTCCATCCTTTGCACCATTTGGATGGACCTAGCAACTTGTTCCTGAATCTTGTTTTAGATCTCCCCACAATCTCTCCCTGCAGATGTTGGTGCTTCAGTGCTGGGTGAAGTGATGCTTTGCTTTGCATGTACTCAAGCATTACACGGTCTGCAGCCAGCTCCTGAAACTTACACAGTATTTAAGAATATGTTTAAATGCAAGATCTTACAGAAAATGCAAATTTATTACTTCTCACTTGATTCTCACGATAGATTTCTGGAGAGTGCGCTGAGGCTTTTTTTTAATTGGTGCTATCACTACTTTGCCTTCGTGCTTATGCTGATTTTCTTTCTTTTCCAGAGCCCCATAACACTTGTTATCAGTAGCTACAATTTCCTGCCACCTGTGGTGGAATATATTTCTTCATTATGAGCTTTTTGCTGCTTCCTCAAGTTTTGTCTTTGATTAGCTGCTATGGAATTTTTACACATCATCATCACTTGTCCCGCAAAACTTGATTATCTGATAGATATGAAAATTCCTGCTTCCAGCTCCTGTTGGCCCAGACCATTTAGTGCCAGTTCTGGTACCAGCACTGACCTGAACTGATGCTAAATCCAGTGTGAGAGAATGTGGTGGAAGGCTGGGTTTTGTAGGGTTTATTTGGGATTCGTGATCGTGTTTTATTTTCCCCCCTTTCCTTAAAGTGAAAGAGGACTGGAAATGCCAAGGCTGGGACCAGTGACTTACCTGAACTGGGCTGGAATATAGCAGAGATCATAACTTTGCAGTCTGAATTTGGTGAACATTTTCTTGATCTTATTTCCAGCAACTTTACACCTCTGTTTTAGAAACAGTTATAATTTTTTCTTTATAAATGACAAGGTTCAGCAGAGGTTTGCCACTCACTATAAAATCTTCTGGGAATGATGTGCTGTGAATCCTCCTGCCCAGACCCAAAACGAAGAGAGCATAAATTACATGAGCTCCTGGCTTCATAAATGCAAACATGGATCTTATTTTTGTCCATTAAATGAGTTTTTATGGACTCATTTTAAAAACCCCAGACTTTTTATGGCAGGAACAGCTGCCCAGCTTCTCCTCTGTAGCAGGTAGTTTCTTCTCTCCACCAGCATTATCTGGGGTGAGGATAAAAACCGAGTTTATCAGAGTGTGATAAAAGGAGCATGTGTGTATATGAAGGCAAATGTAAATTTCCAGCATCAAAAAGAGGACTTGGCAACTGCAGATGTGTGGCTTAAACACTGTAGGAGGAGAGGGAAGGAAGGGTTTTGTTTCTTTGTGCTGAGCTCTGCTGGAGCAGCTGCTGTCAGCTCTGCAGCAGAGCTGAAGTGGCGTCGGAGGTGAAGCTGCTGCCGCTGTCTGGGATGCAATGATCCAGCTGATGCTGCTGGGAGAGCACTGCCCAGGGGGAATGCTGAGGGAAAAAGAGAAGAATCATTCCCTAGAATCTTTATTGGCATTTATATCTTTACGCTTTCTAACCTTACCAAGCCCCTGGGTATGAATTTCAGCTTGGAGGGAGATGAGCCCATGTTAGTTTTTAGAAATTTGTGTTAGGCAGGAGAACCCTGAAAGCCTGGTCATGAAATGATCCCTGGCACTGCTGGGAAAGCTGTAAGGATGACCCCAGTGGGTGTCCCTGTGACCATTTTCCCAGGTATTTCTGTCACTTCTGGGCTGCTCTGGTCTTTTGTTTTGTTTGGTTGTTTCCTTTAGGGTTTTGTTTCGGGCAGATTTCTGTTGTGGTTGGGTTGGTTTTTTTTTTTTTTCCAAACCTCCCTGCTGAGGGATCCTTCCTTTCCCCATTGTCCCACAGGTCCCCAGAGTGTCCAGTCCTGCTGGAGCAGGTGGTTCTTCCCTGTGAATGTTTCTGTCAGTGGTGCTGGAGGAACAGCACCGAAATGGAAATTAAATCAGTGCCCATCCCAACTAAGCTGGTTTCTTTTTGGCGTGCAGGCATTTCTCCCCTCAGTGTGATTCCTGGGGGAATGACTTGGTCATGGAGCATGTGAGACTCAGGGAGCAGCTGAATCCTCATTTCCTCATAAACTTCTTTTAATTTTTCCTAAATCCCATCAAGTAGCATTCTTGAAAATCAGCAGTGTTTCTGAGGAGAACTAGCAGCAGGTTTTTTCTTTATGGTGGGAGTTTAACAAGGAAACTTCTTTTTCCATATCCAGCTCCAGACTTTCTGGATCAGAAGTGGCATCTGAGCCAGAGCTTGGAACCACCAGGAGTAAGTCCTTTGTAGAGATGATTCAGGGAGTTGTGGAGAGAGGTTGGTTGGTGGATTTTGGAGGGTAGTGGGGTTGGTTTGTGTGAGCAGATCAGACCAGGTCGTGATTTTTGGGGAATCTGGTGAATGGGCAGCCAGAGGTCTTGTCAGAACAAAGGGTGAATGCTCCAGCTCAACAGCCCATGGCAGGGTCCTCTGAAGGAAAGAAAGAAAGGAAAAAAAGAAGGAAAAAAACAGCCTGAGGCAATCAAATTACAGCCCCTGCCCAACTGTTTTAAAGTTTTAGACTAAAGGACAGCAAACTGGGATTGCAAAGGCTAAAGGAGAAGGCTGCAAGTGTTCAAACACGAGATTACTAAGGATCAGAGAATTTTCTATCTTGTCTTCATGAAGTTTAAATTAATTTTGGTAAGGTATGGATGGGTAAAGAGCAAAATTAAAAACAAAGGAGAACCCGAAAAAATAATTTTATTGCAATCTGTTCCTGAAAGAAAAATGGCAGAAACAGAAACCCATCCAAATCATCATTAAATATAAAAAGGGCTTTAAAACACTGGATTTTTTTTGCAGCTGTGTGTGTATGAGCACACAGGGGGATTGGTGTGCCTGTTCATACATGCAGTGCTGGAGTTCAGCAGCAGCCCCAAGGTGCAGCAAGATTTAAACCTGTGAAAAGCTTCAGTTGTTTCCCATGTAGAGGCTCATTTGAATCCTTTGATTATGCTGCAGAAACCTTGACCCTTTTGATGGTGTTATTTATTTTTCCATAAATTTTGTATTGTTATTTCTGTGGTCAAATTTGAGTAAAACAGATAATTTTCATGCTACAGATTTAAAAAACAGGTAATTTAGATTTTTATTTCTCAATTTGCTTACCAAAGGCTTGTTGTGCTCACAAAAGACCCTCTCATTATATGACATTTTAAGTTCTTGTGATGGTGGCTCAGTCCTTGTCTGTTAGGAGCTGGAAACTGGTTGGAATGATTCATTTTGAGCAGCTATTTTGGGGGCACTCACATCATCTTGGATGCGGCTTCACACGAAATGGATGGGAAAATGGGAGTTTATATCCCTCCTCCACCTGGCAATTTAAATGAAAATCCATAACACTTGAGCAGGAGACTGTCATTGGGATCTCTTTGGGAAGAACATGCTTTAAAAATACAGCAGGGAAAAAAACAAGGCAGGATCCCAGGGAGGAGGAATGGTGGGAAAAGGAGGAAATCCTGTGGGCAGCATCCAAAGTAACACTTGGCTTTGTCACAGCTGTTTCCAGAGCCTGAAGAGAAAATCAGCCAAACCAGCTCAAATGGAAAGCAAACTGCAGCAGGGCAGGAGAGAAGCTCTGCTTATGTTCTCACACACTGAGGCAGAGGGATCTGCTCCCAGAAGGGGTTTGGGGTTGTTTGTCACTGGTTGGGAAGGAGGGAGAAGGAAGGGAGAACACAGGTCTGTCTTTAGAGTTCTAAAAGATTACCAGAGAAGATCACTTTCCAAAGAGAGGAGTTAGATGTTTTATAAAATGGGATTAAAAAAAACCCCAAACAATTTAAAACTTTTGCACTGGGTAACAGTTGTGTCATTTTCATGGCTCTGGCTACTGGCTTGAAGTTGCTGCCAGTCTCTTCTGCAGTGTGTAAAATTGAGTACTATAAGCAAATGAAATACTGTGACAGTATTTATATGAGTATTTGTGAAGTACAGAAACAAAATGCAATTTTGCTCATAGACAATCAAAATGCAGTAGTGTATTGAAAAAAGTTTATTGCAGCTTTGAAGGAGCAGTGAATTGAATGAAACTTCTGTTACACTGGGCTTGGTTTCTTGTTGATTAATGAGAAATAATCCATATTTCTCAATGCAGGAAGAAATCGTATAAAAATACAATCTTAATCATATTTTTCATGCAATCTGTGAATAATATAGTTTAAGGGTTTTGTTTCATTGCTCTGCCATGTAGTTTTTTTGTTTGTTTGTTTATAGGCTGGAAGTGTGGGGGTTTTTTTGTTTGTTTGTTTATAAGTTGCAGCTGTAACTTAACCCAGGCAAAAGTCCTGTGATGTTACACTTGCCCAGTCTGACCAGTCAGTGATGAATATTCACTTGTTTTGTGTGAGCATATGGGATTCCAAGTCTGTGCAGAAATCCTGTCAGAAGTATTTCCTTTTGTGTTTCTTATGTTCCAGTTCTTTTCACAGCTCTCCTTCCATTTGGGATGTGTTTGGGGAAACCTGTGTTCCCACAAAATGTTGAAAGATGGACAAGGAGGGAGTGGAATGAGTTTGTCTTCTTCACCCTGTGAGAATGCCTGACACACTCCTGGTGTGCTCCTGTGTTCTGAGTGGTGGCTTCTACCTGGGTGAAAGAAGTTTGAACTCTGCAGAATTTGGGTGGACAGGTTTGCTGTGTGGAAAGCAGGGACTGGTCATTGAGGAGCAACTTTGTGCTCAGCTTTATCACCAATAAATGAGATATTCCCACATAAGTCCTGGATTGCTGTGAAAGAAAGGTTTTCTCCTAATAAAGCTTTAATAAATCCAAGGAATTCTTGCCAGTAATTTTACAGTGCCAGTCCCATGGAGTTCTAAGGCAATGCAATCCACAGTATTTATAGAACTTCATTAAAGATCACACCTGTTAATCCCCCTTCAAATTGAGGACAGGGAACCAAAGCAACTTAAAATGAAGAAAAATTACTCTTCCATGAGACCTTAATGATTCTTTCTGTGTCTTTCCTGGGTTTATTCTGCTAATTTTCTACCTCTAATTGTTTGGTAAATGAACTTAAAAAGTGGTGCTGTACATTAGACTGGAAATTGTTTGGTGCTGGAATTGTCTGGTTGTGTGAATTTTGATAGACAAGACATTATTCACCATAGTATCATTGATATATCTGGAGTAATTCTGCCACCCAGGATTTAACAGCTCCTTCTAATCAATGGCTAGAATTTTATTTTTGTGATTTTTACCTTTTTCTAAAGCAGTCCTTTCACTCATATTCTGAAATAGAGGGAAATTTTCCTAGCAGCAATTCTTTGTGCAAACTCTCTTCTGGGGAGAGCTCCTATTGCAAAATGCCTGATATCTTTACTGCATCTGATCTGAAAGTGCAAAAGGTCGAAAATGTCCTAATGTGGTTTGGAAATCCACGTGTCAGCACAGCACATTTCAGAAGGGCTCTTGGGGCTTTGTAGAAATTGCATTCTTCCTTTTGATTTTAATTTTATACCTAGAAAGGATTAGGGGCAGGATTCAGCTGGCGGCTGAGTGGTAAAACAGAAAATATTTTTAGAATGGAAGATGCATGCTGGAAAAGATTGGGACTCAGAGGGATGTGGTATGAGGAAATATTTATAAATTTTAATTATGAGTAATAATTAGTGAGTGATGTAGGAAACACATTTTTAGTGATTTTTTTTCCATGTACAATGCCAGATCTCCATGTTTGTTTGCTCCTGGTTAGTGCAATATTATTCCTGACCTTGTTCCCTACTGAAGAGAGATCTCTCAGCAGAGCATCATCCAACCCAAAATATCATTTCCTAGAGAGCAATATTGAGTCATTGATTTAGTTACTCACTCTGCCTTTCCATCACCCATCATATTGCCAGAGCTGCTCCCTGGTGATAGTGACCTTGCAAGATGACAGATTAATTCCCGTGTCTGGGAACTTGTGCAGGCTGCTACTCAGTCTGCTCTTTTACAATATGTATACACAAAATACAATATCCTTTAATACATTAAAGCAGTTTAACTTTGACCAACCCAAACTCAAAAGCAGGAGAAGCTTTAAAAACTCATCCTTTTTTATTTTTCTCTGCTCTCTGCTCTTAAGTCCCTCCTGTCACCTGCAAATCCTTCGCCTTCAGTCTGTGCAGTGGCAAAATGAAGCAGCATTCATGGAACTATCCCAGTGCCTGGGTGGAAGATCCACCCAAAAGGTGTAACAAATCTCATAATGAGCCAATCTGTGGGGTCCAAAATGTCAAATTCTTGGTGTCACCTGTGGGGAGGAGCTGCCCAGAGCAAGGAGCTTCGTTCCAGGGCAGGGGAATTGGGCTCTCCAGGTGCCTCTGGGAGAGAGAACCTTCAGGAGCTGCTCTTAGGGGAGCAGCCCCAACTCCTCCAGTACTCCAAATTCTCTGTGACAGTTTAACTGCTTGGATTTTAACCAAAATGGCTTTGGGGAAACTGCTTCCCTGTCACTGGGCAATGTGACGATTTAAAATGGGATTTTTAGAGTGGGATTTAGGGAGATTTTTAACCCTTTTCATAACCCTGATGAAAACCACTCTGGAGTTTGCAGCCAACCTGTTTGGGTTTGGGCTTGTTTGTTTGTTTGTTTTTAACTGATCCATATGCATTATGAATACGTGGTACA
Organism: Phylloscopus whistleri; assembly: GCA_017589585.1. Lineage (NCBI taxonomy): Eukaryota > Metazoa > Chordata > Aves > Passeriformes > Phylloscopidae > Phylloscopus > Phylloscopus whistleri. Next base: position 3,449,663 of record JADMLD010000682.1, on the reverse strand, counting down.
GAAGGGGCTGAGAAGAACATATATAATAGATATAATATAATATAATATAATATAATATAATATAATATAATATAAATAATATGTAATATACAATAGATAATATATAATATACAATAGATAATAGGTAATAGATAACATATATATATTATATATAATCTAATACTATATATAATATTATATATAATACATATATTGTATTATAACTGGGAGCACACAACTTCATTAAAGATCAGCTTTGCAGTTGTGACTATGCCCATGCACATTCCATCTGCTATTGTGGGAAATATTAGTGCAAAGCTGTGAGAAGTAACTGCAAAAAGAGGCTGTAACTTCTGAGGGACACAGAAAATTCTCATTTTGTGCACACCATGGAGTGTCCTGAGCAGAGGTGATTTCTGTTTGATTTTGCACAGTGAGTATGCACACTACACATAGATGTTCTCCACTGGGACACTTTGATTGAGTTCAAACTGGAAATCAGAGACACTTTGTGGTCAGTGAGGAATCATCATCCATGGCATCATTACCTTCTTGTGGAAGGGATCATTGACCTTTGTGAGGTTTGGTGGGGTTGGGACAGGTGGTTGTTGTATCACAGCTTCAGCTGATGGAAAGCTGGGGTTTGGCCCAATTTGAGCTCCATGGGGCCAGTCCTGCCCTGCTCTGGCTCCTGCACTTGCTCTGAGCTGATCCAAGTCCTGCTGGATCTTCAAGGAGCCCATGGTGGGAACAGCCTATCCAACACCTAAAGCTCTGAAGCTGAAGGAAAAGCACTTAAAGAAGAGTTTCATTCTTTGAAAACTAGGATGGAGCTGATTGTGGTAAAACTCCTTAATGTAGCAGTCGTACTCCATTCTTCCCAGGGACAGCAGACTTTCCATAAGACCACAAATAATTTTAGCTCTGGGGTTAATACCCAATGCATGTTCTGTGGTTAATGCACTTTCAGCTACATTTGCAATAAAAGGAAAAACTTTAGCTTTTCATGATTTATCTCATCCTGTTTTATTTTTTTTTTAAGAGGAGTCATTATTGCAAAAGCAAAATCAAAACTTGTGTGCTTGTGTGTCTTTGTGAACTTAAATTTGCATTTGAGCCTTTGCACCAGTTGGCTTCCAGTTGGAGCTGATGGAAGCATCCTTTGCTTGGGCAGTGATAATGGCCCAATGGAGTAGTAGTTGAAATTAAGATCCATGGAGGAATATTTGTTGACAAAAGCAGAAAAAGAAACCCATTCCCTTCTCCTTGGGCATCACTTGGCTGCAGTGAGCTGGCTGAGGAAGGAAAAAAAGCAGAAACAAAGCAAAAGCTGAGCTTCAGGAAAACAGAAATGAAATTTCTGTAAATCCAGGTCTCTGAAATGAATGTCTCTGGTGAAGAGAAGCACCAGTCCCACATGGGGAGCAGGAGGATGTGGCACAGGTCTCTGGTGGGAGGCAGCTCCTGGATCTGCTTGGATCTGCTCCATTCTAAGAGATGCTGAACTTCCAAACTGTAATATTGCATGGTTTCCATTGTCTAAGAGTGTTGAAAAGAACCTGTAGAATCTGTAACCAGGCAAAAAGATCAAATGAAACAAAATTTAACAGTTTTTTCATCATGAGATCGTTATTGGATAAGGGAGCAGGGTGGCTCTCACAGAGACATTGATAGGGATCGTCAGGTTTATTTGTCACCTCTGAGTGAGAAATCTGTGTGCACAGAGACTCCAGAGAAGGAGCAAACACTCAGCTCCACAGAGTTGTGCAGAGGTTAATTCTGGCCGGGCCTCATCTAATGTGATAATTACCTTCGGCACCTTTGTGTCTAGGCCTAATTCATCTCACCAAGATAAGGCAATAATTTACCTTTTAACCTCATTCTTCATGTGCCAAATAACAGAGTTGTACAATGAAAACTTAGATGTTCAAGTTGGGAGTAGGGAATGGAGGCCAGAGTCTGGGGCAAAAGCAGTATTTGGACAGGAAAATATGCAGGAGTAGGTGGAAATTTTGCCTCAAAACAAGCCTTGCATTGGGATTTTTAGTGGTAAACTGAGATTTGCTGTGGCGAGACGTCTCCAATTCTCCAGCAAACATTTGTGGATTTCCAAAGAGGCCATGGTTCAGGCAGTATCTCCATGCTTTTGGTGGCATTTTATGGCAGGCTCTATAAAGTTACATGTGCCTGGTTAATTTTTAGTTTTGTACTGAGGCTCGGACACACTTTGTGCAAATATGCTTTGATAGAGGCTAAAACCCCCCAACTCCAACCTGGGACGGTCTTTAGTGTATTTGAAATAGGAGTGGCACAGGGTAGTCCAGATAAAGAGGGGAATATTTAAGAATTCCCAAGGTGAAGGAGTCTGTAATTGCTACCTGGCACCTGAAGAGGAGATCTAAGTGTAGTCGATAGCTGTGTTGATGATTTCTCCATTAGCTCCTGTGTGTGTGAGTTCTGTTTACAGCTGAATTATTGTTTATATGTAAATAAAGCCATTGCATCTTTCTTTCCCTCTGTAAGGACAGTTTTAGCTTAATTACATCGGGGAGAGATGTGTGGGGAGCTGGGGAATGTTCATCTTGTGATTCATTTTAAATTTGCTTCCTGTTTATTTGCTACGTGCCACACTTAATTGAGTTGTTGTGTTTTTTTCTTGGTTTTTTTTTATTTATTTTTTTTTATTTTTTCTTCCTGCATAGAAAAAAAAATGTGCATTCTTTCCCTCTGGTTTTAATCTAATAGGTGACATTTTCATTCTTTCTGGAGAATTAATTAAGGTGAACTGTAGCTTCTTTTGCAGGCACCCGAGTGGGCTGAGATACCACTGTCATTTCTCGGTGTGGTTGTTTGAACAAGTGTAGAATCGCTTTAGAGTTAATCGTGTTGGGGCTGCTTTTTTTTTTTTTTTTTTTTTTTTTTTTTTTTACGGTGTGAGAGAAGAGAAATCATGAATTAGTCTCTTCAGTGGACCTTGGCTCCTCTCAGAGCAAAGTTTCCCTCCTGTAAATGCTCGGTATTATGTCAGCTCCCTAGAAGTGCTCATTATCACCTACACACTGGGTGTCAAATGCTGCTTTCTAAAGAGATTAGTACCTTCTCCTCCTCCTCCTCCTCCTCCCTCACGCTTGCTCAGCTAAGGAGAAGAAAATCCAAATTACCGCAGCCATCCAGGATGGGAGATGGAAAATAATGCCCTGATTTGGTTGCTGCTTCAAGGAGAGAAATGAGATCCAGGATGTGATTCCTCCTCAGCAGCGCTTTTGTGCTGACCTAATTCCACCTGACGTCAGGAGCTTTGGCAGGGTAGGGCTGAGCTTTGGATGGGGCTTAGCAGAGAGGGGCTTTGAGGCTACCAAACCCTCTCTGCACACCCGGGGGGCTTCATCAGGGAAACGGGTGCTGGACGCCAGGCAGGGAAGAAAACCAGGTATTTTGTCCCTGTGGGACAGGGAAGAGAAGCAAAACTGCAATGAAGGTGACAGTAAAACCAAATCCTAATCAAAGGGGACCTTGAACCACTAAACGATTTTTTTTGTTGTTTTTTGTTTTTTTTTTTTTTTTTTTTTTTTTTTTTTTTTTTTTTTTTTTTTACTGTTTTTCTTTGTGGCTTCTGTAATACACCTACACCTGTGAGGAGGTTTGGCTAATTGGGCCCTTCACAGTTTCTTTTGCCAGCCACCTGGCAAGAACCACTCAAATCTCTCTTATAAGGGCAGGAATTTGGTGTCCTTTACCAGGCAGGACTGACAAAACCAGACAAGCGCAGATGAAGCAGGAAAAAAAGAAAAGGAGGAAAAATTCCGTTTACTTATTCCACAGTTGATATTCCCTTGGATACTACCTGTGCATGCAGTGAGGGTACCCAGAATGAGACAGGATGAATCACAATGGGAAAAAAATGAATAAAAGCATTCCAAGCAAACACACACGTGTAACAGTAATGCTTGATTTTGTAGAACAGGAAGAGTAGCAGTGCTTCTTGATTTCAACAGTGTTTTACAGAGGTGAGAGAGAGAGACAATGGAATGAGCTTTTGGGAAATAGGACATGCTGCCACATTGGGAAAGTGCAGAGAGCAGGAGGAGGAGGAGCATTTTCTTCCCCATCTCTTTTATTTTTTTTTTTTTTAAATTTCCAGCCATGCTAGCTAAGCACTCAGTCTGGATCTTCCTGCTGAAGTCTGCACTGAAGTAGTTCTGAAAGCTTTCACATTGTTTCTGCTTCCTGTTTAGAATCACAGGATCATTAAGGCTGGAAAAAACCTCCAAGCTCACAGAGTCCAACCTTTGCACACCACCTTGTCAGCCAGACCATGGCTCTGAGTACCACGTCCAGTGGTTTCTTGAACGCTTTAGCATTCCTTTGCAGCCAGTGACTGGCATTCAGATTCTCTGCTTCTGTCTACTTCTGCTTTAAGCAGGCTCCTGCAGGCAGGATTGTGAGATCTTATGTTTGGATAATTCATCCTAACGAATAAAAGGCTGTGTTCCTTAGACTGCAAATTCAAATTCTGTGGAGAAATACAGTGACACCAGCAGCCTGGGCAATGCCATTTCAGCCTTTTCCGTGGAGCTTCCATGCCAGGATGTTTAATAGATTTGTCCCACTCACTTTTTCTGGGGGATTTCATGTTTTTGGAGCAGAGGTTTTCCAGCTGTGGCCCTGCTAATATAAGTTGGTGCCTGTGTGCAGCCTGTGCCTCTGCCTGGTGCCTTGAGCTGCTTTGGTGCTGTCCCTGCAGCAGGATCCCTCTTTTCCCCCTTTTATCCTGCTGGACCTTGCTGGTAGGGAGGACAGCAGATCTTGGTCCTGGGCAGCTCCTCCAGACAGGCCAGGCAGCCCTCGGGCAGAGATGCAGGTGTTGCACTGGAATTTGGGACCTGTGGAGCAAACAGGAATGGTTCTGGAGGTGCAGAGGGAGAGGTCTCCCTGCCAGGGTTTGTGGGTAAGTAAAGGAAGTTTGGAAGTTCCTCCCTACAGGAAGCAGGGCTGGCAGCATTGCTGCTGATTTTGGGCAGATGGGTAAAACAAACTCTTCAGAGAGTGCTTGTTACTAGGAGCTCCCAGAAGACAGAAACAGGCCCTATTAGCAAAAAAACCCCTAATACTGGGGGATTTTATGGCATTCAGGAAGCACTGCTTGTAAAGGTCTTTTCCAACCTAAATCATTCTGTATATGGGGCTTGGAGGAGCTGCTCCAGGTGCTGTTCAGTGCACACAGAAGCTTTACATCCATGTTCACAGAAAGGGGGTGTGTGTTTTGAAGACCGTTGGGTTTTTTGTAAGATAACCCTGTTGAAAGCTGAGCAAGCAGGAATTTGGTTTTATATCTGAACAGATCTGGAAATGCAATTAAATCATTAGGGGTAATTTTAACACAAGGAAGAAAGAATATGGAGTGTGGAAGGTAAGCCAGAAAAAGAGGAGCTGCTTCCTGAGATCAGCCAGAAAAGCTGAGGCTGGGATTCCTCCAGGCCTCAGTTTTGTGTTGACTTTTATGCTCGATAAGTTGATTTTCTGAGATTTGACCAGAACATATGTAAGGTTAAAAACTGGGAGAAATGTGCCCTGAACAGTTTTGAGGATTTTCTAATCCATGCAAATAAAAGAAAGTATTCAGTATTTTTAAGGACTCACTGGAAAAAGTCTGTAGTCCTCCTCAGCTCTGTATTGTGTTCAGTAAAACATGGAACATTCAATTTACTCCTCTGAATTTTTTGCTGCAATGTAACAGAGTGCAATAAATTCCCCAGCCATTTGGCTATTTAGTATTTATTTTGTATTTGCCCAGTGGATTGCATCTGCCTATGGAAAGCCTTCCATACTGTGCGTTTATCTGAGTATTTAGCAATCTTCTGTTTGTCCCCGCTGCACACTTGGGAGATGATCTACCATGGATATATTTAGGAAGCGGACACGGTGAAATTAAATCACTCGGTCAAGGTTACGGGGAGAATCTGAGATGGATGTTGAAATTAAGCCTGGATCTTCCTAGCCCTGAGCTAATCCTGTTGCAGCATGGTCACCCTCTATTTGAAATCCCTTCTGTCATCACGGGCTTGTTTGTGGCTTTGGCTGAGTTTGCTGCAGCCACAAAGTGGCTGTGGTACCCAAGTGGGGACACTGGCAGAACAAGCAGCCCCTGTCCCCCCCATCCCAGCTGCTGGGCAGAGTGAACCCCTCCTCCTGGAAGGATTCCCAGTTGTTTTGCAGGTTTAGAGCTCAGAAGAGCCTCAGTTAATTGTTCAGTTGGATGGAGAGGAAGCACTTCATTGCAGGTGGCGTTCCCAGAAAGTATCTTGAGGTAGGAGGAGTGGAGCTGGGCTGGGAATTGAAGGTGCTGGCCCTGACCTTGGTGCCAGGCAGTGCCACCAGAAGGGTCAGTGCAGAGGTGAGGACTGCAGAGCTCTCAAACTTGGTTTTTAAGTGTCTGGCTTGAGACCTGATCACAGAATTGGGGCAGCGTGGAGCTCAGCACGGACTAATTGCTCAGCTCTTCACTCCAGGATTTTCCAGGATGATATAACTGAACATAAGCTGTGCTAACTCTTATTCTTTTCCAGCTAAATATACATCTCTGGAGTCTTGTGGAGCTTGAGCTGATTGTGTGGTGCTGGAGAGGCAGCATTTTATGTAAGGCGTGTGTAGGAGATCCAAGCGAGATCTCGGCAGGGATCATATTAGAGCCTGTAAATGTGGGATCAGTTATTTACAGCTGAGGTATGGGCTGAGAGAGGAAGGGATTAAGGCTCTGAATCCCACTGTTCCATTATCTCCAGAGAAGGGCTCAGTATCACGCTATTTGCTCAGTATAAACTAAAATTGATGCCTGATTACGTTAGGTGCCATATTTATGAAAGATGGGCTGCTGGTTTGAAAATTAAATTTCTTAGTTGACTTCAAATCTTGAGGTTTCAAGCCCTTAAAAAAGTAAAATTCCAGAGCTCTTTAGGATTGTCACTAAATCTTTGTAAAACTGTATTACTTTCACTTAACTGGATGCTGGTTTTGCTGTGTCCAACAGCAATTTTTTAGTTCCTCTTGCTGGATGCACAAGTCGGAAATGGTGTTTTAAAATAATGACTTGGTTTGGTTCTGTAAGGGATAGAAAAATGTGCCAGAATAATGTTCATTGCACTGGTTAAATGTTCCCTTCCTAGAGCCTGAAATCCCTGCCTTGCTGCTCTCATGCTGATTCTGCAAACACACCCAGAGTCTTTCACTGATGGAACACCAGTGCAATCACTTTCCCTATTCATGGTGCCCAAATAAACCATGTGTTTAGGTTTTCTCATAAACAAGGAGAAAAGACGACAGATTTTCTTACAAGTGACATAATCTTGTTCTTTACAGACAGTGATTTCAGCATTTATTATTTTTGCCTTCCAGGAAACACAGGATCCAAAACTTGTACAAATGAAATATCCTGGTGTAGACTCTTTAATGCTGTTGTATCTCTGATTTGTATAATTCGTGCTTGTCCAGTGGATTCCTTAAATACCACACTGAAGGATTTTAGATGGTCCTTTATAAACCCTGGCCATCCATCCTTCCTTCCAGGGCATTCACTGAGCTTCTTTCCTCAGCTGGTTTAGAAGCACCTCCTTTCATACCCATCAAAATTGCATCCTCTAAGAGAAATTAACTTCTGTTCTTAATAATGTGATGGACTTAATTTCTGCGTAATTATATTTAACTTACTTTAGGCAGAGAGAAAGCAAATGATGTAAAATAAAGTTCTGTTTTGTCAGATTGTTTTTTTCCTAATCCTGTTGGGAGGAAGAAGAGGCATCCGAAAGATGCTTTCCCAACTATTTTAGAGGATAGACAAAGGAAATGGTTCTCTTAAATTCCCCTGCTAACAAATTTTTTTTTTTTTTTTTTTTTGTTGGACTGAAACTCTTCTGGACTCTGGGGAGGGCTCTCCTGGTGTCAGTGGCACAACTTCAGGCGACATTAGTGAGGGTTTGGCTACAGATGTGCTGTGGGATTGGTGTTTTGGGGTTTTGTGTGTGAACAGGACACTTGTTCAGCTATAAAAGGGTCTTTGTGACCACCAAGGGACACCTTTTTCTCTTGGGACCAATTTCTTTGGACACCTAGAGAGCTCTGTACCTCTGTTAATTAACAGGGAGCTGTGGCCATGTCCAGTCCCAGTGAATTTTTTCCAAGCCAGGCCAGGGAATGAACTCTCTGATTCCCACCCAGTGAGTGAAGTTGCCTCTGGGAACTGAAGGTGCTGTACCTGGCTCTGTGTTTCTTTAGAGAATTAATGAAAATCAGACATCTCAGCAGTTTGAGGAGGCTTCTCTGTGAGTCTTCTCTCCCAGGCACAGGAGTTGCCAAAAATTCCATTATTTTAAAAGCAGAAAACATAGAATTCCGAATGATGTTTCATTATATATTGTATTATTTTACCTCTCACACGTATTATGATCTTCCACTGTTGCTCCTGAGCTGGAATTAATGAAATGGCAAGAGGAAAAAAACCTCAGTGGGATTTAATTTTGCGAATAATGTGCTGAGGGTTCTCATCACTACTTTATCTAAATATAACACTGTGAGCATCTCTGGTACTTGTGAATTAGAGGATGTTTGGAAGCTGTAGCAGCTCCTGGGAAACCCAATTTTCCCTCTCCACAAATCGAAGTTAGGAGTATTAAATATAATTAATATGGAATATCTGTGTTTAACTGTTTTATGGTATGTGAGCACAGAACATTTAGATGTCTTTAGTGAACTAAGCCGAGGACACGATGCAGGACTGCCCAATTTATTTTTATCCTCAAGGTCAAGCAACATCTTTGAGCACTGACATCAGTGTTCAAGAAATATGGGTCTTACTACACAATTCCCTTCAAGGTTAGGAATTGCCCTGTATATGTGATATATGTGCACAAGTATACGCATTACTGATGATCTTTTTTCCTTGGACTTTTGAAAATAAAAGCTATGTAGAGAATGGAATGTCTGATTTGGAGAGCAAAACTCCAAGATAAGTAAGAGAGGTATGAAGTTGATCTTTGTAGGGCAGTGCTGTGTTAAAGAAAAAAGGGTATTTGTATAAAGAAATTAAGGAATCCTTCTAAATATGGGAATGCCAAGAAAAAATGTGGATTAAAGTAGAATTTGTGCTTATCTGATGAAGCTGGACACTTTCAAAATTAATCAGCTGAAATGGCAGATGAATTCTTAATGGTCTTAAATTATCAGCCCATACATAAACCACCCTGTAACACTTTAAAGAGGAGAAAAAAAATGATGCTCTCCTGGCTTTTACTGGTCTACAAGCGCTTCAAACTCTCCCTCTTATCTTCCCTTTTTTGGAGTGATTTAAGCAAACTTCGCAGATCTATTTTCTCAACCTCCCAGCGAGTCTTTTGTACTTATTTACTAGTAAATTACTTTTTTTTTTTTTAATTATTTCACCCATTATTTCTGTTTATGGAGATCAGGATGCACGTGGTTGATCCGGTGAGGGCAAGGAGGAGGGCTGGTTTCTGCCAGCCTCAGACAGGAGGAGGCTGTTGGGATTTTATCACTCTAATCTGCTGGTTTATTACTGGTCATTAAGACATCCAAAAGATTTATTTGGAGCAAGAGCCTTGCTAAGAGATCAAGTCTGTGAGTTAGCCCTGGAAAAGGGGGATGGTGATGTTGGTCATCCAGATGGAGAAGTTCTGGATGAGGCCTTGAGTTCTGGGCTCTGGAATTTGCCTGCTGCTCCTGCAGCACTTCCTGGTGGTCCCTGTAAGCCTGTGGAGGGGAATTTGGCTGGATTTGGGATGTGAGCTGACCAATGACCCAGAGTGAAATAAATAATCAGACTTTTATTTCCCCTGCACAATGCCGCGTCCTGTTCTCGGTGCCTGAAACAAATTGTGGCTGGTGCAGAGAAGAACAATTCTGGCTCTGAAGAAAGGGAGGTAAAAATGCAGCCAGTAAATCACTCCAAATGTAATCAGGACATCATTCAAACCTCCCAGGCTGTGCTCCCTGGTAGGTTAAACCTGGCTGTGACCCAACCACGGCCAGGAGTTGGGCTCAGTGCTGCTTGTGGGTCCCTCCCAGGACATTCTGTGATTCTGTAATGACTGCTTTGGGTTCCTTCCTCTTGGTCTTTTGGTTCTTGTATTTCCTGGCTCCTTTATGGGGGATAGGAGAGGTACTCTCGTGCATTGTTTGCCCCTAAATCCTTTCTTGACACATTTCTGACCAAACAAAACGAGGTGGTTTTGTTTTTTTTTTTTGTTTGTTTTAACTCTTCCTGAAGGAATGGAACCTTTCCTCTTCGTGAGGAATCTGCAGCACATCAGTTTTGGTGAAGGGCAATTTTAAAATAATGGACAGCTTGAAGGAAAATATTGTAAAATATTTAGCTAAGGGAAATACTATAAAATGTGTCAATTTTGTTTGGATGTGAGATTATTCTAGGCTAGATAATGGTGCAGGTTTTTTCTCCAATAACATTTTTGTTCACATGTTCACTCTTCTGCACTGGACAGAATCTTTTAATCTACATTAATGTTTTTGGCAAGCCCTAAGCTCAGTTGCTTCAAAAAGTTCTGGTATTTTGGCAAAATTTTCATAACTATTGTTTCATAACGTTGCATCTGGGGCTAAGAAACAGCTCATGGATCTTCAGGACATGGCTCAGTCTGGAAGCCAAGCCTGACACCCACCTAATTTTCATTTAGAGTGTATTTTTATTTCCTAAACTGACTATATTTATTACAATAACATTTGGGTCTTGTATTTAGTTTAATATTGAATAATGTGAATAAGTATTTTTGTGCAAATTATACGTTACATCTCTAAGTAAATTTTCTATAGCAATAATTCTTGAAGCTTTCTTGTAAAGCTCATTCCTTGCTGAAGAATTTGAACATTTATTTCAAATCCAGATCTAATTGTGAATACAAATTCTGAGTTCTTATAGGAGAATATTTATAGCTGAAAGCCACAAACAGCCATGGTGATAATTTCAGATCAGGTTTGACTCTATAGCTGCTTGAACCCTGGGATTGCCTTTTGTGAGAGTTATTCCCAGAGGTTCCAGTGGGATTGAAAGGACTGGTTTGTTGCAGTTCACACATTGATTGTTTGTTTTGGCTGAAGTGGAGCCATTCTGTCAAAGGCTGCTGTGCAGGGGAGGACGGGACTGGCTTGCAACATTTTGGGCTGTACCAGAACATTCCAGCCAACTCCAGTGAACCCTTCCAAGGCTCTGAGCTCCCACGGCAGTGCCAGCCCGGTGACATCAGCAGCACAAAGTGACCAGCTTTGTTGAGCTGGAGGTTGTGGCACAGGGAAGAACACCCAAGGGTTCTCAGTGATGGGTATGATGGGCGAGCTCCAGAACCTCCTTCCACCCAGAGGAGCACCCAGAGCTGCGGAGCTTTGTGGCCCTGCAGTGAGGAGAGCCCCTGGTGCTGGGCTCTGGGGACAATCTCCTGAAGAGATGGCTCTGAGGTGACCCCAAGATTCCTGGGATGAGGCTCTGGGCTCTAGGGACAGTCTCCTGAGGAGGTGACTCCAGGGTGACCCCAAGATTCCCAGGATGGGGCTCTGGGCTGTGGGGACACCCTCTGGAGCAGGTGGCTCTTGAGTGGCCCCAAGACTCCCAGGATGGGGCTGTGGGGACACCCTCTGGAGCAGGTGGCTCTGGAGTGGCCCCAAGATTCCCGGGATGGGGCTCCAGGCTGCCCTGGGGGCCGCCTGTGTGTGCACGTTCCTCAGGCAGGATGATCAGCAGGGCACACATACCCACGGCTTAACAAAGCTTAGCAGGTCAGATTGCTTTGCCCGCTAAGCTAAACATAGCCCTTTATCTCATTATATTGGGAAAACCCTCTCCTCAACAGGAGGCAATCTCTGCAGGTGATTAATTACTCGGAAATGTGTATTGGAGTTGGATTGTTTGCTGAGATATCAAAAGTCCTTTTTTTGTAGTTTGTTAAAATTCTGTTCTCCTGTTCGAATTGTTGAGAGGGACTGAACCTTGTCCCACCGTTGTTTCCCTTTATGTTAATAATTTGCCTTTATTAGAGTAATAAACAAGGCTATTCCAGGCTTCTATTGAGAGCCATTTGACAAAAAGGCTGCAATGGGAGCTACTGTGTCAGACTAATGAGATGTGCAGTCAGGAGATCCAGGTATGTAGGAAAAGTCCATCTATTGGAGAATGAAAGCTTTAAGTTCTCAAAGGAACATGCATTTCCTTAATAATATTAATAACAGTCCATACTTGTAATTGAATTCTCTGCTATTATTTCTTACTGCCTGATCTGAAATATGACTGGAACTGTTGAGCAGTTTAAAGAGAACAATGGTGGGTTTCTTCTTTAAGGTGCAGTCCAAGGTTGTGGTGTGACCTGGCTGTGTAAAGGGGGTACTTGAGGTTCACATCAATGTCACAGTCATGCACAATTTCATGGCAAAGGATGCATCCTGCTCGAGATATTCTTTTCAAATGGAAGAGAAGTGGTTTCCTATACAGAAGCTTAGCAAATAAGAAGGAAAAACAACTTCTAGAACATTGTGGTAGTAATTTGCATCAGTGATATCAGAAGAAGGTCCTGAATCAAAATTCTGATTCCAAACTGTTTTTTCTGGGAGAATAATTTTGATGCAATAGAGGGTTGAGTCCATGTAACCCTTCTACCTGTGCAAAGTTTCACCCCTATTTCCAGACATCCTTCCAAGTCAGGTTGTCTGAAATCTGCATTTTGATGTGACTGATGTGACCCCTTTAAACTGTACAGTCTTATAATTTGAGTCTAAATGATTTTGGATTAAATTTCTAATCTCTATCATGACCAGTGCTATGAGACTACAGAGGGAGAGTAACATTCCCTTCCAGAACACAGGGAAGGGAATTCCTGTGGTAGAAACACGAAGGACTTGAATCTCCCTCCCAGCATCACTGTGTTATGTTAAGTAAACAGATTAATGCTGGAAGGCAGTTGGCCCAAATTCTGTTTTGAGAACTGGCAGTTTATGGGGTTTAAATGCCCATGGAATGAAGGGGGGGATTCCTTTGCTGCCTATCCACAGTTCCCAGAAATTGTGGCACCCTCACAAGGTTGCTCTTCAAAGCTCGTGTCAGGCCACTCTATTGGTTGGTCTAAGATTTGTTCTGAGTGTCAAAAAATATTTCCTCTCATCTACATGTGAGATGGCAGATTCTGTCTTTAAGCCAAAAAGAGGGTTGAATGCTGGAATAACACAGGGTTTGTATTCTCAGGCCTGTCTTAGGCTGTTGAGAAGCTGATTTCAGCAGTGGGTTCAGGTTTAGCTGTGTCAGATGTTGCAGGTTCTCATTCTGGCCAGGGCAGATCCCTTTGGAGGAGGCTGCTAAGATGCTTCTCTGTCATAGTTGTGCTTACGCTGTGGCAGTGAGCCAGGTTTACTTAAGCTTTACTGGGAAGCTCAGGCTAATTAATACTTCTTCCTCAGGTTTTTTGTCGTTGTTGTTGGAAGAGCCTAATGACTTTTCTTCCTGCTTGGGTGATCCTGGGAGCCTGGTTTTGTTTTCTGAGCTTTAAACCTGCACAAGGAGGGGACAGCAATGGCACCCCAGCCTTGCAGGCATCTTCTCTTTGTGGGCATGGCTTTTAGATGGTGAAAGAAGAAAAATTGGGATATTTGTCAATATCAGATGGTGGAGATTGAAGGAGAGGAGGGAACTGCAGTTCTGGCTGGCTGGTAGTTTTCCTTTCAGGTATTGGGAAAGCTGGGATGCCGGTCAAGGAAGTAAGCTGATTGGAGCTGCAATAATTTATCAGTCAGAGCAAGTGGCAATTTGTACAGGAAAATAAAGGTGGCAGATAAAATAAAGAGTTCAAGGCAGCCATGTGCTTCTGAGGTTTAAATCACACAGCGAGTGGTTGGGCTTGAACGGGAGCTCTGGGGCTCTCCCACTCCAAGCCCTGTGCCTGGATTAGCTCCAGAACTTCCCCCCCAGCACAGCCAGGTGTGCACAACACCTTCCCCCAAGGGCAGGGAAGGGTTAACCAGGCCACTGGCTCCCGAAGCGCTGTAATTTAAACTCGGGAATACACTGATTTTATAGTTAGGGAAATTGAAGCACAGTGGGATCAAGTGACCCACTAACATCTCCCAGTCAGGAAACAGCAGGGCAAGTCCTTGAATGTGACTGTTCCCGGGTCCCTCTCCTCCACTCCTCCTTTTATTAGGTCGCGTTGCTTCCCAGGATAACAACGTGTTTGTGCAGCTCGGGAGCACAAGCTGTTTGTTTCCTTTGCAGAAATATTACTGCTCTGTGCTCCCAAACTGGAGAGACACCGAATCCGAAAACAGATTTAATTCTTCTTCTGAAAAATGTAGCAAATGAGGCTGAAAAACAGGAGAGGCTGCCAGTCTGCTGTTCTAGTTTAAGTATCTGGGTTGTGATTAGGAAAATGTTAGAAATCTGCCTCTGCTTTCCAGTGCTGTTCCTCTGATTGGACAACTTTGCTGGAAAGGAGGTCTTGGTCCCCAAGATCCTGAAAGAGGAATTAAAATTATGTTCCTGTGTTTCCTGTCATTAATTATCTCATAAAGACCTTGAAATGTGCTTGTGATGTCTATCACCAGCACATATGGAATTAAAATTTTCTCCAAAGAAATCAGGTGAGCTCTTTTACCTCCGAATATAAATTGTAATAAGTTGAAGTTTTACTGGGGAAACAATTTTTCAAGTTGCAGTTCAAGCTCAACAGCTAAAGTCTCATTCCTTCCATATTCTGTAAATGTTGTCTTGTTTTTCAAACTTAGTTCCAAAGAGCATCTTCCTATTTTCCATTCCATTTTTCTGCTCCATTTCCGCTCCTTGCCCCCAAGTTAAGGTGTTAAATTGTTTTTCTGTCAGAGCTAAATAACATGCTGCTGGATGCTTTAATAGGCATGAAGATGTGCTGACAAACCCTCATTTCAGATGGTGTCTTGCTTTGCAGGGCTTTGCTATTAAATTTGATGATGAAATACCTCGAAAAAGCACCAGCCAATGTTGCAGCCATTTTGGGCTGCACGTGCTGAAAGAGGAGTTGGAAAATGTTCATATTTTCACAGTTGTGTCCAAAAAGTAATAATAATAAACACCCCAACCCAAATTCTGAGCTCAGAGTGTTCCTAGAGGTGCTGTTTACTGGCTGGTCCATTTCTGAGGGTGGAATTGCTGTTTTTAGCTCTGGTTGGAGGGTACCTGCTGTGGGTAGCAGGTGTTCCCTGGGATTGTGGTCTTGTAGCTTTGGGGGCAGTGAGCAGGTGTCAACCTTGAACCAGAGAACTCCTGGTCCTGTCTCAACAGTGCTGGGGCTCAGCTTAGGGCCATTTCTGAAGAGTTTTCCCTTGGGGGCTTTAAATGAGGGCAAACAAAGGTTGCCTCTTTATTCCAAGTTCCTTGGGGCAGGCTCCAGCATGGTGCTGGAATCCAAGCCTTGGGAGTGCAGCTCCCACTCCAGAATCTGCATCGTCTAGGATGGAGATCAGCATCAAGGCTTGGCCTTGGCTGCAGGATGGCAGCATTGTGGTGGAGTAGAACCAACACAGCCCTGTGAGCAGACTCCAAACAAACCTCCCCAAACCTTCCTGGCTTGTCCATCTCCTCACATGCTCAGGTGCTTCGGAGGCCTGATATGAGTGAACCCTGGGAATATTCATGTGCAAAGTTGGTTGGATTTGGTATATAATGAAATGTTCAAACTAGGGCTTTCTTTCCCTTTTGAACTTTTTTTTTTTTCTCCTCTTATTCCTTTGCCTATTATGTTGATTAAAAATAAGAATTAGAGGTTTTTTCTGATGTAGACCTTATGATTCTGTCTCTGGCCCGAAGTTTCTGTGGTATGACAGAAAGTCTTTGAGAGCAGCACTCATCAAACTGGCAACAGCCAAATGTGTGGAACAAGATTTTTATGCCGTGTTGAATTTCTTTAAGCTATTCCTCTCTTCTTTCAGGAAAGACAGTGTAAGAAAAGAGTCTTCTTTAGTGTATTTTGGTACTGTGTCAATCAACCTTCTATTGCTTTTCAAATTCTCTTTAAAAATCCTACCAAAAAAAAAATCAATGTCAGTAGGCAGCTAATGGCAGATGTCTCAGTATCTCCCTGCTTTTCTGACAGAGCAGTAGAGGTCACCAACATTTATGGGTCTGGGACCTCAGTACAAGACATTTAACTCAAGCACTGCTTTGTTCAGTGCTAGGATTCAGTCTGAGCTGCACTGCAAACTCCCAACAGCTGCAGTTTGTACTGAAAACTTGTTCTGAAAAGGGGACACGTCTCTCTGCTTAATATAACCCAAAGTCACTGCATCTGGTGTCCTGGCATGCATGTAATTGCCTGTAGCTTCCTAATGATAAAGGCAGTCTCACATGAGAAAATTCTGCATTGATCCTAGTCCTGATTTACATTTTACTTCGTTAAGAAAAAATTGATCAGCATAGATAAAACTCCTGATCAATGATCCCAGCCCTTTTTTTTTTTTTTTTTTTTTTTTTAAATAGCTTCCATTTTGGTGCAGTGCAGACTTTTGGTTTAACTGGCTGAATTGATATTCTGAGCAGCGAGTAAGGCAGGATGACAGAGCATCAGCACAGCTACTCCTATTATTGCTCAGGGAGGTGTGCTCCTGCCCATCCTGGCCAAGGCATGAGCCACTGCTGTCCTAGGATGCTACAGAACACATCCCAACTTTTATCTGTACTGTTTTACACATTCTTCACCAAAAAAAAAAAAAAAAAGAAAAAAAAGGAGAGGTATTTTCTTGTGTTCAGTCACTGTCAGGATTAAATGGTTTGAGGTAGGAAATTTGAAGTTGCAGTTTGGACATGGTACATGTACTGATCACAGTTTCCTTTGAAAAAAATAAGCTGTCACACAGAAAATGTTCTGCTTTTCAAAGGACTGATGTCTCTGTCTTGTTTCTGGTATTTGGGTTTGCTGTGCACTGCCCTAACACGGTATTCCATTGGAAAAGCCTTTTACATTTCTGAATCCTCTATGTGCTAATAATTCAAAGCAGCAGATACATAATGACTCAGGATGGACGGTGAGAAGCCGTAGATAAAACGCAGTGATTCCCCAAAGTGCAGGGCTGCGAGGAAGAGGAAGAGAAGGGCAGAGAGCTGCTCTGGCATGTGTGTGTGGTTTTACAGCACATGCTGATATGACCAGATCAGATTAAACGGGGATATTTCACTGTTCCCTCCTGTACGGTTTTGGATTTCTGGCAGGCATGGCAGGGACACAAACACAACACAAACCCCACAGCGCTGCAGGGCTGCTATTCCCCCCCGGCCCTCCCCCCCCCCCTATTTTCCTTAGAATCCCCATTGTTCTTACATAAACAGAAAAAGCAGGGGAGGGCGAGCGAGCCGGATCTTTGCAGAGGGTGATTATGAAGTAATTTGCAGCACGGACACGCCGCCGTGCCGGGGCTATCATCAGCGGGCACAGCCCGAGCATCGCCGGGCACTGCGGGCTCCAGCCCCGCCGCATCCTGCGCCTGCTCGGGGGTGCCGGGGATGCGCCGCTCCCCGCGCTCCCCGCGCCCCCTCTTCCTCCACAACCTCTCATCCTCCCCCCCTCCTCTTTCCTCCTCCAGCGACAGTGCTAGGACTTGACAGCCCTTGTCCTTGAAGGTTTTCTCCCGTTTCTGAGTAAGTGGCATATTCCTGGTCGCTTGCCATCTTCCGTTTTTGTCATTATCCCAGGGGGAAGCATTAAAAAAAAAAAAATCGCAAACAACAAACATGGTGGTTCAGTCCTTTTTTTTATTTTTTTCCTTTTCTTCTTCTTTTTTTTTTTTTTTTTCGGTTGCTGCTCCCCCCCCCGTCCCCGCTGCGGCGGCGGTGTCCCGGCGGTGTCCCCGCGGTGGCGGTGGCGGTGCGGGCGGTGTCCCCGCGGTGGCGGTGGCGGTGCGGGGATGCTGCGGGCGCTGCCTCCCCGGCGCTGCCGCGGCGGTGGTACGGTCTGCACGGGCTGCAGAAGCGGCTCCGCGGCCGCTGCGCGCCTGCCCGCGCCCATGCCGAGCCCTGAGCCCTCCGCCCGCTAGCCGGGAGCAGGTTGCGCTGGGGAGGATGTCTTAGCCAAGTAAGTAGCGACATCCACAGCATGAGAGCAATAATGGTGGCGGCGGTGGTGATGATAATAATAATAAAAAAACACCCCGTTATATATCTGTCCCCTTTCCGTTCTGAGCTGGTTTTATTTGGCATTTTTGCTGCCGGGGAGGGCGCGAGCTGATGGGAAGATGGTGTGGGGACCGGGGCTGGGTGATGCCTTAGGTTTTTTGGTTGGTGCCCTGGGAATCTCTGCAAAGGTAATGCTGCGACTCGTGGAGACCGTTCTGTAAGGTCAAAGAGAAACTGCATAGCTAAAAGGCTCTCTTGCATCAGAAAGCGTTTGCTGGGCTTCGGTAGGTTGAGAATTCAGCATGATCTTGTTGTTTTTGAAGCGTATGGGCTTGATTTTGATTAAATCAGTTCTTTAGTGATGAGGAAAACACGTGGATGGGATTTTGCTTTTATCATTGCTGGTAAGAATCGGATGTGCTTTTTTTTTTTTTTTTTTCTCTTTCAGAAGCTCACATTTCACTAAAATGTGAGCAGTACACTTTGGCTGTTGTATTTTTCTAACTTTAATACTCTCTTACGATAAGCGAAGCTATTTCTTGTGAGGAAAACCTGTTATCCTCAGCTGGGTTCCTTTATAGAGCTGTTTATAGTTTTTCAGTGCGTTTGTTTGAAAGTAAAGGGCACGCAGGTTAAAACCCCCAAACATTGCCTTTGTATTGAGATAGACTGGAAAATAACGTGGAAGAAACCGGGAATTTTCTGTAATTCCTTTTAACCATGCATGATGTTTCCCGTGGCAGGATAGGGAAAGGCTTTCCTGAGGTGTATGATAAAATAATTAACAATTCTGACGGATAGACTTTAATTTTTATTTATTTATTTATTTGTTTATTTAATCAAAAGAAGAATCAGCTCCAAACCCACTGAATGCTGCGTTTTGGCTGTTCATGAGGCATCCGACGCCTTAAGAGAAAACATAAGATTACGGGAGTCATTTCCGATTATGTAAAGGGAGATTTCTGTGCGTTTGATCCGCGCCTGCGGCGCTGGCAGCTCCTGCGCTCCGGGCAGCAGCAGAGCTCTGCCCCAGCCTCCCAATTCCTGACTTTAGTTTGTCCTATCCGAGCCGGGGCGCTTCCCCGAGCATCGCAGGGCGCTCCCAGGGCTGCCGAGGCCATGGCTGTGGGCACTGCTGGGGCTCCCAGGCAGCCACGAGGAGATGCTTAGCGCTCCCCATCCCTTCTGCAAGGTGAGTATTGAAGCGGCTCAGAGGGAATGGCTCTGCTTTCAGGATCAATCGCTTCGTTTGACATCCCCAGGGCTGCCTGCTCCTCGGGGTTTCTGCTCTTTTGACCCTCCCTGGTTGCTCTCTGTTGTTGGGAAAGGATTGCAGGGATATTACACAAGTTGGGATGTCTGGAGGAGAGCTGGCACGTTTAAGATGGGAAAATTGCACTTTTGCTGCTGGGATTTGAGGTTGGTGTTAGATATCTGTGGCATGAAATTGATAACGAGGCTCTCTTGTTAGTATTTGCTTAGAAAAGGGATTACAGATCGAATTCATAGTCCACATGTTTTGTTTTTTTTTTATTGCTGAGATGCAATTCCTGATTAGCATTTAATTTGTGAGAGGTCATCCATATGCATGACTGGCTCTTGTACCTTGCTCTGGAATAACTGTTTGACTCAGGTATCCAGCAGGTCTTTGATCACAGACAGCTTTTACTTTGTTCGTGCTCCTCTAATTTTAATCCAAATTGCTACCTGTGAAGAGGTGGTTCATATTCTCCCCGTAGTGCTGGTAAAATGAGTAAGTTTGTGAATAAGGCAATAAAATAAGGCTTGTAGATAAGTTGTGTGGAGCAATGCAGCATGAAGGTTTTTCCTTTTTATTTATTTATTTATTTTTCCCTCTGTGTGCCCTCTTTTCATCCTTTTTGTGTATCTGTCTTCATTTCTCTAGAGAATTGATTTTGGCCCGCATCAATACTAAATGTACATTCATTTTCACGGAAAAGGTCAATTTTCTTCTCTGCTGCAAATCAGAACTGCATGATATTCCTCATGCTTTCTGCATATATAAAAAGGTTGCATGCATGTATATTGGAACAGCTTGGAAGAGTTTCATGCTTCCCAGCAGGATTCCAGGTTGCAGAAGACGTGGTAATGATGAACTAGGTATCATACTGTTCTTCTAAGAGCTGCCATGAAATCACTTTTGTGAGTGTTTTTTTTTTTTTTCTTTTAAATTTCATATCATGTCTCTAGGAAACAGCTTGGAAATATTTTCTTTTCCCCTTTTGCCTTTGCCCAGCATTTAAAATGTACAGCTTATCTTTCCCAGTGCTCTTGGATTAGGGATGCAACATTTTTTGAATCCTACTAAATACATATTTTTATATCTTCCTGTCTGAATACAGCAACTGTGAGCATACATCCTGCTAACGTGAAAATGTTAAAAGTGGTTTTGCCTTTTTTTTTTTTTTTTCCATTTTCATCCTGCAGTTCACATTGTCAAATGCCAGTTGTGCACGTAGTAATTCCTTGATACATTTTGGAATAAACGGAGAAGTCTTGACCTTGTATCTCCCCCTCCCACTCACTGAGAGCCCATTGCACTGCAGCAGGACTCCAGCAGTGGGGGTTCTCTAAATGGACCCCACCTCCTTTAAGAAATGGAAATACTTTTCCAGCTTGCACCTAAAATCGTGTTCTGAAGTGAAGAAAGTGGTTCGTTTGATTAACCTGACTGGGAATCCTTGTGGAGAACAAGCTGCCTTTTGCCAGGCTTTTTCATTCTGTCTTCAAGGAGACACAGTGAAGGATGTTACAGTTCCCTGGAATTTAGCAAGTACTGCTCTGATTAATTACGTTCAGATTATACATTATCTGATCAAATGTCAACCTCCCCCCCACCCCAGCCCATGATTAAAACCACACATTTCTAATTAATTTTAACATGCCAGTTGAAAAAGGGGTTAAAAAACCAAACACCCACCCCCCCCAACAGCTAAGGATTCCATAAGCGTTTTTGTTTGATTTAGATATTAAAAATACGATGCTAAAGCTCCAGTCAGCCCCTCTGTGGGATCCTTCTCGTGCTGAGGCAGGCAAGGAGCGATGACTCCGCTCTGAATGGAGCCCGGGGGGAGCAACAGAGCTCCCTCCGTGTGCCGGGATAGCTCCGGAGGCTCTGCAGCCGCTGCAGTCCGGGCTGGCACCGGGGCAGCCCCGGCCCCGCCGCCCTGCACCGTGCCCGGCAGGGATGCTGCTCCACGGGACCCATCCTTCCCCAGCTCCCCAGCCCTGCTCCGAGGTGATGGATCCTTAGTGGAGCAGTTGCATAAGAGAAGAGTCTTTCTCTCTAGGTAGGTTATGCTCTGCATGCTGGATGGTTTGCTGTGTGCCAACAGAGATAAATAAAGGGCGTTGTGGAGGTTATGTAAATATATTGGCTTTAATTTCAGCTGTAAAACAACGGGGAGGGTCAATGGCGGTTTATTATAATCTTTGCTTGAAAGTTTGGTGCCCTTTTGTAGGAAATGGAAGCGTACAGTGTAATTTTAAGAGCTGTAGGGGTTTTGGTTCAAATTTTACTGGTTTTACTCATATTTAGGTTAAAAAGCGTGGTAATTTTGATAAATTACCTTGGTTTTTGCATCAAAACTGGAGATTTGCAGTTGAAGAAGAACCAGTGTAGGAGAGAAGGGTTGGGAACGAGGCATATTGTAATAAATTTGAGAGCTCTGTAAAGGCAGGACCTGTTCCCTCTGACCACTGCAGATGGGTGGAATATGGAGCCTCAGAGGGGTGTGGGATTCCTGCTTAGGTACCAGAGTTGGCAGAGTTGGGAAATGGTAACCAAGTTACAAAATACTTCCCTTCTACCACACCGTGTATGAACAAGTTCATCCTGCTGGTAACATGTTTTTCCTTGTTTTTAAAATATTCATGGCACAGTTAAAGCATCTGAGGATTGTGCACCAGGCTCTCAGAGAACCCTAGAAACAGTTAATGGGAAAAGCTAGAAGAGGAGCAGCAGTAAAACTGGGATTTCTGTGGAAGAGTTTGTGCATTTTTTTCCTTTTGTCTCCTTTGCCAACACAGTGAAGGTGAAATGGCTGGAGAAAGCAGCTGATTTCAGAGGCACAGAATAGTTGAGGTTGGCAAGTGCCTCTGGAGATGGTCCAGCCCAACCCCTCCTGCCCCAGGTGGAGTCACCTATAGCAGGGCAGTGTCCAGTCAGGTTTTCAGCATCCCCAAGGATGGAGACTTCACAACCTCTCTGGGGTACCTGTGCCAGTGTTTGGCCACCCTCACAGCTTTTGACCTTTAAATGGAATTTTCTACCTTGGCTCTCCTTGCCTTTTTGCCTTTCACCAGACACCGGTAAGAAAAGTCTGGCTCCATCTTCCTCACTTTGTCCCATCAGCTGTTTATTGGTGAGGTCCCCCTGAGCCTTCTGCTCTCCAGGCTGAGCAGTCCCTGTTTTCTGACCCTCCTCCCTGCGTGTCAGGTGCTCCAGTCCTTTCCTCACCTCTGCATGCCTTTGGAGGACTCTCTCCAGGAAGTCCAGGTTGTCCTGGTAGCCCAGGCCGGAGCACTGGGATGTCCCAGCAGTGCTGGTGGGAAGAGAGGCAGTGGGGACACACACTGCTGGCTCCTGCTCAGCTTCGGGTCCAACAGGAACCCCAAGGCCCTTTCTGCAGAGCTGCTTCCCAGCCAGCTGGCCCCCAGCCTGTCCTGCCTCAGGGGCACAAGTTTGCCTTTCCCTTTGTGGCCTGTCCCGGGATTCCTCCTGGCCCATTGCTCCCTCTGAGAGGCAGCTCATCCATCTGGTGGCACAGCCACACCTCCCCATTTTGCCCTTGCAGAGGGTGCTCTATTCCTTCATCCCTGCCATTAATACAACACTTGGCTATTGCATCGAAAGAAATCCCTTGGAAGGAGACCATTGGAGCTGGAACTGCAGTTACAAGATTTAGCCCAGAATTGAAGTGCTGTGTTATTAAAAAATGCCAAAATTTGGTCAATATCTTGAATACGTTTATGGATGAGAGTGTGGAATTTGTGATATTGAATGCCCAATGCATTGCATCAGCATCCCAGGGTTTGAGGATGAAACAGGAAAAATCAGTGATTCAGATTTACTAAGAGCTTATTTTATATATTAAAGAATGAAGACTCACAGCTGATGAAGTAATTTCAATTGATAATTTCATTCGCTGCATTTCAATTAAAGCGAGTTAAAAATAAAACCATATGAAATGAATTAAAAATAAAATGAGATTTAGTCCAATCTGATTTGGATCTTGCTGAAAAATCTGCCGCACAGAATGAGAAAACAGGATGGGGAAGATGCTTATCTGTGAGATGTTGGGCAAAGAGCTATTTCTGTAGTCCTCGCCTGTCCAGTTCACTGACCTTCCCAGCTCCTGACCTCTGGAAATTAGTTGGGCATTTGGAGAAGATGACACTCCTCATGTACACACTCCATCTGAGGAGATTTTTACTTAGACAAGTGCTGTCTTAGGCTGATAAGTTATCTCCTGTGCTTTGGCTTGGCTTGTGTTCCACGGTATGAATCCGTGTAGACTTTGGACGGCAGCTTAGGATGAGATGCAGCACTTTAAATGGGATTTGGGATTCCTCCTCCTGCATCCCCCAGCTGGAGTCTCATATGACAATTCCCACCAGCTGTCACAGGTGAGGCAGGGAATGGCAGCCCACGCTGGGATTGGGTGATGGAGTTTATTCAAGATCCAGCAAGTTTTAGGCTTTTACCCCACTTGATCTCACACACAGGCTGTGCTAGGCATCCCCCCGGCTTTTGTCTCCATGCATCTCAGAATTCCAGGGTCTCCCCTTACTTGTCTTTTCAAACTCTCCTTGGTATTCTGTCCAATCTCCATTTTTTTTTTATCCTGGGTACCCTTGTTTTCTTAGAGACCACTTCTTTGTTCAGCCTTGTCTTCCTTCTGGAGCTCAAGGCGCCTCGTTTTTCCAAACCTCAGTAGCGTGGGCAGAACCCCTGCCCCGATCAGTCCCTTTGGTGGTGCTGTCTCATCCCTCTGCACTAATTCCATGCTCCACTGTTTTTAGTCCAGGTATCCTCAAAACCTGCAGCCAAGCAAGTGAGGCTGGAACCAGCAAGGAGCAGGCTCATGCAGGAGATTGGAACAGACTGGGACATCTTGACAGCCCCACAAACGTCCTGGGACCTGCTGTGCTCTGCACTGAAGCCATCTGTCACCTGTGACTGGGATGGGGGGATCTCCATCCCCCTTCCCTTGGCTGCCTCAGCCTTCCAAGCACAGGTCCTGCCAGCCACGCTCTTTGTCCAGCAGCTTCCTGTGCCTCAGTGGGCCTTGAGGGAAGAGTGACACTTCTCAGGGTGGTGCTGGCTCTTTGGCACGTGCCCTGTTTGTCTTGGGGCTGGATGAATTCGTTGCAATGGTCGTGCTCAGCATCTCACTAACCTTGACACCCCCCTGGGTGCTGATGAAGCACAATAAAATGCTCTGCCACCAGTCTGACTTGTCTTTCACAGCAGTACACCTTGTGTCACACAGGTAATTAGAAGGGAACAGCATCCCTAATAAACCGTCCCAGTCTCCTTGGGAAATGTGCAATCCCAAATGTCAGGAGGCAGCATTGATCTGTGTCCTCTGTAAGGCAGTTTGAGAAGGAGCTGCTGTCCTGGCTGAGGACAGCTGTTCAGTCTGCACCACAGGCTTCCCATGTCCCTTTCCTCTGCTTGCTTCGTAATGAACATTTCGCATGTTGTTCTAAAAATACCTCCAAATAATGTTTGATATTAAGGGACCAGTAAAATGCAATTACAATGAAATGAGGACTTCGTGGTGTTTTTCACAATGACACGAGATTGTCATCCTCCCTCCCCTGGTGCTCGGAGCAATACCTATTTATGAGTAGTTGAGCTAACCTGGGAAATTCCAAGAAGAATTGCAGACGGTTCCTGAGATGCAATGCAAATTGTTGCAGTACCCATGGAGGACATTTGCATTATGGTAGGACTGGTTGTCTCTGTAATGCTGTCGTGGTGATTGTTATGCAGAGAACTGCAGGATAAAATGGTAGTGCTAAATCAGCAGTGCTGAATAAGATGGCTGAAAATGCCAGGAAAACAAACTGTTGGAGCAGGAGGATTGCAGGAGGAATGAGATGCCCAATTCCCGTGCAAGACACCTTTCAGCTTTCTTGGGGACAAGCTCTTCGTTCTGCAGGTTATTTTCATGGCTCTTGCTGAGCATTTGGTACCTCTCTCATGCCCACACTGCATCCCACTGCATCAGGCAGGACAGAGCTCCTGGCACAGAGGGGAGAGGCTGAGGGAGTGCCCTGCGTGCCTTGGGCTTCGCTGAAAGAACTGAAAGCTCTGCCCTGATGTTTCCATTGCAGCATCAAGAA
Organism: Phylloscopus whistleri; assembly: GCA_017589585.1. Lineage (NCBI taxonomy): Eukaryota > Metazoa > Chordata > Aves > Passeriformes > Phylloscopidae > Phylloscopus > Phylloscopus whistleri. The sequence goes on along the minus strand of JADMLD010000682.1, from coordinate 3,424,174 downwards.
CTCCCCTTCAGGGCATAGAGGTTTTGAGGTGATGTTTTATGCTGAGTGTTTGTGGGGAGCTGTTATGCCCAGGGTGCTCTGTTGGTAAGTTTGCACTAGTCTTGGCAGAAACTTTGGATTATTTTGGTTTATTCATCTAAAATAGGACTGGGTACCTCTGTCTGTCTGTCTGTCCTGTGTGGTGCCTAAATATTAGAGATAGGTACAGAATGTGGAGGGGTTGGATTTATTTACATGCTTGGGCTGAAGTGGGAAGCCAAAAAAGGGGAATATGTATTTTCCCAGGAATGTGTGATGTGACAAGAGGTGACATGGATAGGGACCACTGGAGCCTGTCTAAAATGAAGTGTTTTGGACATGCAGGTGGGACCTGGCTTGTCCCCAGGCTGGGGGAAGCCTGGGTGGGCCAGCTGCTGCCTGTGACTGGCAACAGACTTGACCTTGGAGAAGGGAGAATGTGTTGAGAGAGACAAACTGTGCTCAGACTGCTAAAAAAAAAAAAAAAAAAAGGGACTCTCTGCTGCAAAGCTTGAATTGCTGCCTATTGCTTTGATTATCTTCTTATAAATCTTAATGTGGCTGTTCAGTTGGAGCAAGTACAGTTAGGATGCCATTCCCTACCTTGGGATGGATCCTCCCCTCCAGCAATGTTTACAAAATCATGAAAAGAAAGAAGCGGCAATCTGAGGAAGGCACATATAAAATCTGCAATGCAGAAATAGGATTATATATTTATCTGAGTTCTCATGTAGACAGATGATTAATACAGTGCCAGCTACAGGGTTTATAGCTTGGTGTATCATTAAGGTTCCCTGTAACTCTAATGTGAAAAGATAATAAATTAACTGTCCTCTTCCCTGCCCTTGTCCTCCTTTTTCTAGTTTAGAAATACACTTGAAAGTTTTAATCTGAAAACATGATTCTGGTACCAGAACTGAGGATGGAAAAGAATGAAAGGGAAAATGGAAGACATCTGAAGTGGTTTTTTTTTCTTGAACCTTTTTAAGACTTAAAATTGAGTGCATGAGGTCTTAACATACAAGTCTCATTTACATATCTGCTTTTGGATTAGGAGGGGATCTTGAAAAATATTGCTAGGGAAGTATTTTTGGGGATTTTTTTTCCACTTGTTAGAGAAAACTAACATACAATTTCTTAATTGGGTCCAGCTTTCTTCTAAGGAAATCTTGTTCCCCTCCTTTATCTTATCTGGGACAGGTGAAAGCTGCAGATACAGGACATGTTAAATTTTTTAGTAACAATCAGGTAAGTAGCACTGCTTTCTGAACTTTGATTGCCAAACCCTGAGAGAAGAATAATTGCAATATTTAAACCTGAATTAGAATGCTGTGAAAGAATAAAGTAACTAGGAACATCCTAACATGTTCCTTTTAAAGAAGGCACTTTACAGTGGGAGCCAGTCCTGGTGAGCTCAGTGCTGTGGGCACTGGGAATCAAAGAGGATTAGGGCTTGGGATCCTCTGGAAAGCCTCTGTGCTGGATTTATCCCATGCAGTGAACTGACCCTGCTGCCTTTAGGCAGAGCATGACCCGGGGTTGTGGCAGCGGCAGCAAATCAGAGTGGGATGGCAGTGCTGGAAGGGCTCACACTGACCCTGGAAAGTGCAGAGGTTCCTGAAGGAGAGCAGATTTCACAGGGAAGAGTTCTGCCCATTGCTGGATTAGGGAAGGGATAAATCCTTGCACATGCAGAAGGAAATCTGTGTCTGCACACACATGTGCACGTATGCCTCTCTAAAACACCCAGAGAGCAGTTGCTCTAAAATCCTTCTTGTTCTTTGGTATACTGTGGAGTTTAATTCCATTCAAAGTTAATCTCACAGTGGTTCACTTGAAAACAATACCAATTTTGTACTGCCTCCCACACACCAGATCCACTCCCTTCCTCAGTAATTCTTGTCTGACCTCACAGCTGGTTCTCCAGAAACTTTCCTCCCAGCTGCCAGATATTTCTATTCAGGAGTTACCCTCAGGAGCAGCAGCACATTTCCATGTTGGTCTGGCTTTTGTGTTTGTTCTGCAGTGAACACAGAGCCTCAAAGCTCGAGGCCTCACTTAATTCAAAATTTTGTATGGATTTGACTTTCTCTCCCATGACTCTGCTTTTTTGCAGCACCCAAGTTCCACCACAGCAATAAGAAAACAAATACAGGAATGCTTGTGATTACTTAAAATAAAAATTTCTTCTTGGGAGCTGTGGAGTTCATTCCTGCAAAGGATTGAGCAGCCCAAGGAATGAACCACGTGCTCCATTAAATCACAGGGCACCAAACATCTGTGGTGATGGCCATCAGGGCTCCATGAAGTTGTTTTTAGTCAGCTCAGGAAGGAACAGGGAGCAGATCCTACTCTTTTGGACCTCTTTGTGAGGAGAGCAAAGCAAATACGAGTACAGAAACAGGGAATCCTTTCAAACCTATTATTATTTATTATCCCCTCAAACCATATTATTATATGACTTAAACTGATGATCCATCAGTTTCCGTGGGAAAGGCAGAAGGTGGGATATTCCAAGTGTGCCCATAAGAAATAGCCTTGTAAGGAAAAAATATCTAGACCAGTGGCAACAGTTCGGAGGTTTTTTAATCCACGTGGAGGAGGATGGAAAAAAATCTCGTTGTAATTAAGGTATTTCTGAGGATCTCTGTTATCAGTGGCAAACTCTTTTGTCTGCAAACAGGTCTTGGCCCTGGCCAGCCCCAGGGGTGTTTCTGTGGGAGTTTCTGGGTGCAGCTATAGGAGCCAGCGAGAGAAGAAGGGTTTTATGGCCCAGCTCTCTGGTCCCACCATACAGACACCCCAGGCTCTTACCAGGCAAATCAACCACTCCAAACCTGGATGTCTGATGGGAAAATCTCTTTGGTGCCTTCTCAGAACAACATTCAGAGTGGCAGAGCTGCTGTCAATCTGTCCTTCATCCCCTTGTGCAATTCCTCATGTCCCCAGAGCTTTGGGCAGCTTTTCCTCCCTGGAGCCTCCCCTTCACAGCCCAGCAAAGTTGATTTTCAGCACTCACCTCTCTTCAGTGTGCACCCAGGGGAGGGAGGGAATTTGCTGTGTGTCTTTGCAGGACTTTTTGAGATGAGTTTTGAGAATTGAGGTTGTGCTGGTTCAGCCCGTGCTTGGGTCTCTCCACAGCCAATGTCTCCCTAGAAATCTTTTGTCTGGGATTTCTTGCCTGACTGTGTGGAGCTGTCTCTCCCTGTTTTTCAGGCTGATGGATGTATTGGTTGTTGCTTGTGGATCTTCTTCAGCATCATCTGCTTTCATTAGCATTTTTGAACAAAGGAATGAATCAGAATAAATCACAACTAATAGAAATATAGGAACAGTTTATCATTTTGCAAAGCTGAACTCTCTCAGAGGAGATTACGTATTTAAATTGAACAAATACAACTTCATAAATAAACTAAATTAAACATCATCTAATTTTACTTTTGAAGCCAAGCAATTTTAATCCATGCTCAGCTTCTTGTATAAATATTTCCCAACTCCATTTTATTCTTTGAAGCATTCTTATTCATATTTAAAAACCAAAAATGTGCCAAATTGAACCACAGTTGTGTATACTGAATAAATGTAAAAGCTTGGGTATATTACGTAATAATCTGAGAGTTGGCAGGAGGGAGTGATTGCGTTTGTCAGTGTCCAAGTAGTGTAAAAACGCTTTTGCAGAACCCAATATTTGTCTCTAAAGCTCTCTGACTGGTGGCGTGCCTGAAAAACCCTTTTCATAAATCCCTTATGTATCATTCAAAAGGAAGCAATAGATGATTAGAAACCTATAGATTTCCCCAGGGATAATTGATGGAGGAACTGTGGTGCTACAAACCTTGCCCAGATGGTCTGGATTGTGGGCAAATTCCTGCTCGTAGATGGAAGGACTGTTTTACTGCAGAGCTAATTCTTAGAACTGGGAGCATTTCAACCCCCCCAAATATGTCACTGTGTGATTGGAAATGTTCTTTATCAATCATCTTGTTAGACAAGAAGAGCCTTATTTTTTAAGAAAATGTGGTAATAAGGTCAAAGAATTCTTGTTGAATGTTTCATATGATGTTCACAAAGCTGAAATATAATTTCAGCCCACCCTGCGTTCAGTCTAAAAACCACAATCAAAAGCCATTTTTCCAGAAATTGGCTTCAATGCAGTTCTTTTTGCATGTTCATTTCAATCCCTACATGCAGTTTGCAGAACTGACCTGTCCAATGACTTGGGGGCTGAAAATGGTTAACAGTGCTTTTCAAAAATACTTCATTTCTAAGTAAATCAGATATAAAATTACCAAGAACTTAGTTTTCATCTAATGTTTTGAAGATGGGAGAAAACAAGAGAAGTGAAATAAATCTGCATTTTTTTCCTGGTTTTAATACTGAGTCATTTATTTATGAAGATTTTACGTAACAGTCAGAAAGAAAAATCTTACAGGTAAGATTTATTTTCATAATAAAATCACTAAAACTGATAGTTTGAGTAAAAATTCTGCTTTTCCTACCACACTTAGATTTTTCTGGGAATGGTTGAACACAGATTTTCCCAGGGCTTGAAGTGAACATTTTCTGTGTGCAGCAACAATTGAGTAGAGCTTTGGGATTGCAGACTAAGGAGTATTTGGGGAAGGTGCAGGGGTAAAAAGATGATGCCCAGAGGGGTTTTTGGTGATGATACCTTAGGAAGGCTGACCTGAAACAGAGACTGGACAGGGCTAGAGAATAAAGCAGGGATTTATTGAAAGGCCTTTAGGACATACCTTGGGCAGGACAGGGCCTGGCCAGGGCTACACCCAAGGTGGACCCAAAATGGTCACAAAACGGACCCAAAATGGTCACGAGGTCTCACACTTTGATCAGTTTTGATCTATTTGCATTTTGGGGTTTAATTGTCCAATTACAGCTTCAGGTTGTGAGGTCCCATCCTTCTTGTTCCTCCCTCCAGCCACCCTTGTTTGTGCTTTTGGGCCTGAAAGTTGTCCTTGGTGTGCAGCAGGAACAGGATTTGTTTTGTGTCCCTGCTCTGTGCAGAGCTGAGTGACCCTGAATGTGAGCTCAGAGCTGCACCCCTGGGCAGCACAGAACCTGAAACACATCAAAGATGAAACTGAAGGCATCAGTGACAGGTGGCTTTGCCGTGGCCCTGCAGGGCTGAGTTTGACAGCCCCTGATGGCACAGCCCGCGGCCGTGGCCGTGCCAGGACGTTCCTGCTGTGGCTCAGAGCTGCTGTGCCAAGCAGGGCCAGCAAGAGCAGGGCAAGGACACCCTTGGGCTCCTTGACTGAGCAGGCTGCCCAGGGGAAGGGCTGGCTGGCAGCACCACTGCTCCTGAGCTGTTCCCTGCAAGGACCTGGCAGGAGAAGGGGTGCCACAGGCAGGGCAGGGCTGGTGGGCAGCTCCCAAGCCACTGGGACAGAATGGGAGGCTGGAATGGCTGGATTTGTTCTTCAAAATGCGGAGCAGCCAGGAAGAAGGTGGGGAAATGTGGGCTGCTGTTGTTTGGCCCATCTTCTGTCACAAACGAGAGCTCCTGGCTCTGGGAATTCTTGCAAAGGACAAAAATGCTCCTGTTGGTTCTAAATGCAGGCAGGTCCAGGTGAAATCCAAGTAAATTGCCACTTCCAAATGAAATGTGCAGCCCTGGCTGAAGGAAGGTTCCTGAGGATCGTGTGAGCAGTGCTGCATTAGTGCTGCTCCACGTTTTCAGGATGTCCTTGAATAAGTTTGCAGGGATGGTGAGATGAGAGGATGAGGAGAATGAGCAAGGAGTGGTTCAAGAGCTGCACAAAGACATATTGCAAGTGGAATAGTCTAACAGCCCTGCATCTTGGAAATACCATGAATAATCAAGTGCTTGTCCCCAAATTATGTGCTGGTGCCAGGGATGTGCTCAGTCTGGGGCCAGTGGGAAAGGTCAGCTGCAATGGGAAATGTGTACAGAAAATGAAATGAAAAGGATTTTCTGCAAATAGCACTTACTTGATTTTGATCATTCTTGCAAAGGAAAATTTTGGCATAATAAGTTTGGTATTTTTTGGTAGTGCCTCTACCTGCAGAGAAAGAGATGTGAGAGGATAATTTAATGTAAATTGGCAAAACAATATTTTGACTCTTCTGCTGTGGACTGTAATTGTCCCCTTGCCACCAAACTCCTGGATGCATTCCAGACTTTATCAACATACCTGTTGTTATTAGATCCTATCCATCAACTGTCTATTAGCTGCAAGAGCAGATTTTTGCATATTCAGACCTTCTAAACATTGCTTACAAATAAAATAGGCTGATAAATCCCTGTATTTTTTAACAGACAAAATATAATCTGGCCTTTAGTGGTTTAGTCGCCGTTACACATAATCAATATATTTATAATTTAAAAATTATTCTTCTCAAACAGCTGTTTTTTACAGCATGACAAGGATTTGATATTTGAATAATCAAGGCATGGAAAGTGTGGTGCTGCCTAGGATTCAGACTGACATCTTGGTCTAGAACATTAAATACTATCTTATGCACAAAATGTTAATTATTTTATTAAAATCTGTATGCATGAATCATTCCCTGACACAAGGTAATGTACTTGCAACTCAAAATAACCTCATTTGAGCAAATGCTTCTAATCAAGGGGAAGTGGCCTGGTATGCTGCTGTTTGCCAGAGTTGTGCAAAGAATATTTTTAACTGTGTTTTTGGGGCTTGGTGAGGTTCCTGCAGGAATTCTGACAAAGCCCCTGGTGAGTGTGGTGCTGGTGAGTGGGGTTGCCTGCTGCCTTTACTGGGATCATGTGGGTCAAACCCAGCAGAAGGGAATGTCAGGATTAGTGTGAGACTGGGATTGTGCCCTGGGAGCTGTGTGCCTGTAACTCCTGGTGCTGTGACTGACAGATGCCATCAGCAGATTGTTCTGGAGGGAAACATTTAATCTAGACCTTGACATGGTGTCGTTTTCCCTGCTTTTGCTGTCCAGGGGGAAGCAGATGTGCTGGAGGGCAGGGAGCTGTGCAGAAGGATGGGGACAGCCTGGATCCATGGGCTGAGGACAGCAGTGTGAGGGTCAAGTGTCCTGCATTGGAGTCACACCAACCTTGCAGCTCCAGGCTGGGGATGAGCAGCTGGAAAGCTGGGAAGGGCCCTGGGGGTGCTGGGGACAGCAGCTGGACACCAGCCCAGGTGTGCCCAGGTGGGCAAGAGGCCCCTGGGCTGGGTCAGGAATAGAGAGGCCACAGGAGCAGGGCAGGGATTGTCCCCATTGCACAGGAATGGCCCCCTTGGCCATTGGTGACCAGATCAATGCAAAATTTGTTTCCAAAACTATTTGCTGGATGCAGCGTGGTTCTGCCATCCGGCTTGAAGTGTGAGTAGACCTGCATGATCACATGAAATAAATGAAACAAGGAATTAATCTGGATCCTAAGCTCGCAGGAGCAGCAGGCAGTAGAAAAGATTACAATTTGCATTGTCCAAGTTGTGCCAGTACCTCCTGGCACTGGGGATGCAGCACCCCAGATCCTGGGCAGCTCTGGGCCCCTCACAGGAAGGGCCTTGAGGGGCTGGAGTGTGTCCAGGGCAGGGAAGGGAGCCCCAGGAGTGCAGCTGGGAAAGGGGCTCAGCCTGGGGAAAAGGAGGCTCAGGGGGAATCTCTGCCTCTGCACAACTCCCTGCCAGGAGGGGACAGCCAGGGGGGTCGGGCTCTGCTCCCAGGGAACAGGGACAGGAGGAGAGGGGACAGGCTCAGGCTGGGCCAGGGCAGGGTCAGGCTGGGGAATTGAAAAAAAATAATAAAAAAAAAATCACTAGAAGAGTAGTCAGGCATTGGGAGAGCTGCCCAAGGGAATGATGGAGTCACCATTCCTGGTCATTTTCAAAACACATCTAGACTTGGACACATGGTCAGGTGGTAATAACTCTTGGATTTGGTGCTCTCCAAGGGCTTTTCCAACCTAAACAGTTCTATCCTGTTCTGGAGAAAATGTTCCCAAAGCTGAGTAAGAGTGGAAATCCTAATGATAAGCTGTGTCAGAATATTTTTCTTAAGCGATCCCATTAACCCTGTGGCCTCTCCAAAACCTTCATTCATTCTGAGATATCTTATCTCAGATTTTGAGCAGTAATATGTGCTACAAAGGAATAGATATCATTGACAGCACTTGGCAGTGTCCTACATAATAATTAGGATCATGACCAGTAAATTAATCAGAGGTTAAAGAAAAAGCTCCCAAACCTGAATTTATTAGAATTGCTTATTTTTATATGAATTTTTAATTAGGCCTATCTAAAGCATTTCTCCCTTTATTTTCATGTATCATTTACCGTTTGTTGTGCCAAGTTTTTTCAATCATATCTGTTTTCCAGGGTTTAAAGTTAAATTATTTTTATTTAACCTCAATTATCTTTGTAGTGCAGCTACACTAGATGAGGCATTGGGCATAGATGTGTTCAGTGCATCTTGGCAAAAATAGCCAAAATAATTCTGAGTGACAGATAGCAGGTTATCCATGACAAAAAAATCAATGTTAAAGAAACTGGATGATGGAGAGAGAGGGAAATAACTCTGTATTTTAGGTTTATCTCTAAATTAAAGAGAAGCAGCACAGCTGGAGTTCATTTCACGTGCTTCCTAAAAAGCTCTCGTCTTCTCTTTCACTGTCCATGAACTCCATTGCCTTTCACTGCAGCTTCTCCATCATAATGATTAAAGTTTGGGCAGTGATTTGGGTTTGAGTGGCTGGGCCTGTTTGGATATTGTTACCAGCCCCACTCTGCTGCTTTTGAGAAGTTTGTGTGTATGACACGTGCAGTCTGTATATTAAATATTATCTATTAAATATTAAATAAATCCAGCCTGTAAATGGATATCAGGAAATAGGAAAGGGGCTGGATCTTGTGGGGTCAAGAACCCAGCAAAGATGGGATCAAACACAGAGCCACTGGGTATTTGCTGTTTATACAGGATCTTTATTTATATTTATATAGTGTAGAGACTTTGGGTACTGAGAGAGGGAATGAAGTTTTTGCTGCCTAGGAATTAAATGGAGCCTCCATCCTGAGATGCTCTGGGGGTTCTCAGGGATTTGTGCTCTATTGAACACTTTTTTCAGGTGCTGAAGGAATCCTTTTCCCTTTAAAGCAGTTGGTTGAAACTTTATTTTTTTTGATGTAGTGGAACTGTGGGAAATAATTTGGATATGTTCTTAGAGATATCACTCCTCTGCATGTGAAGATCTTCCAAAGCTCCACACAGAGTTTGAAATCCACCCAAGCCTTTTCATGTGTTTGCTCTTGGCTTTGACCCTTTCCTGCATGTTTGCATATATATAATATATTCCTAGTGAAGACAAAAAAATCTAATTACCTTTAAAACATACATAAGCTGGCTATCAGATACCTTTTCAAAGTTATTTCTTTTCAACAGTACTTTACTTTCTGGCCAAAAATATCACTACCACATGCATTTCAGCTATGGAAAAAAACCTGTGGAAAACCAACTAGGCAAATAATAATGGACTTTTGGACCATTCTGCAGATGAGACATTTAATTTCATTCAAATTCAGACTACAGCCTTTGAGAACATGGTTTATTACAGAGGTAGCAGATGAATCTTTTTTGTTGTCTTTGACCTTGATTGTATTTATGTTCTGCTTCAGTTAACTCAGACAGTTCTTAGGAGCTCAAGCAAATGGTAATACACATTCTTCCAGTGTCACATTTCATCTCAGGTTTTACTTTTCTCTTTATTTTCCTTTCAAAAAAAATCTCTTTCTCGTGCTTATGATAATTTAGCTCGAAATTGAATTTTAAAATATGGGACAGTTGTCAAAATCCAATTTAATCCAAGTTTTGTATGGCCAGTAGATGACAGAGAAGGGAAAACCCGGAATGTGTGTTGGAGACAGAACTGGGAATTCTATAAAGTTGATTTTAATATATATTTTTAAGAACTATATATTTATGTAAGCAGATATTTTTGAAAATGAGAAGCATGGACAAGGATAGGCAATACCTTATGATGGTTTGAGCACAGGTAATTTGTAAGAGAATATTGAATAATTGTGCTTGGCCAACTTTGAGCACTGAGTTTTGCGCTCTCAACATTCCCAAAATATTTCATGACTGTGTGTGTATTTATATTTATAACAATGTCTAAAAGCTTTGGGGTTTTTAAAGGAATGCTTTCTGAATTACCTGGCCAGCCTTGAGGTGTGAGTGTTTTATTGGAAGTTGATTTAAACATTAACCAGCTAAAAGAGAACAAATTATTAAGCAAAAGCTTGTTTAGCAAAGTGATGTAACTCCACCAGGCACCATTGTTGTGCCATTTTTTTTTTTAATAGACAGATAGACAGGAATGAGGTTGTAAACGGCAGAATTTGTCCCAAATTGGCTTCAGTGCTGCCACCTGAACTTATTTAAGGGGCTGGGGAGGAGAACTTTGGGCCCAGGTGTTGTGCCCACACCTGCAGTGGTTTCATGTCTCTGAGTGCAGCAGGGCTGTGTTTGGGCAGCAGGGGCTTTCAAGGCAGCTTGCAAAGATTTCTGTGATGCAAACCTTTGACAGACTCCCCAGGGAAGGACTTGTAGATGAAAATACAGTGATAAGTTGTCATCATGCAGTTATTTGGAGTTCAAAAGGCTGAAAAATCGTCTTTGGGAGAAGAGAGGGATTTTCTTAAGGAGGGAGATTTTAAAAGGTCTTGGGCGGTTTCTTCTCTCAGTTCCCACTTGGTGACAGCTGCTGCTCAGCAATTTTCTTCCTTTGTTTAGTCTTGATGAGCAGTGTGGGGGATTTTTTGCTGTTTTATTTTGTTGTTGGGGGTTTTTTGTTTTTGTTTTTAAATTTTATTTATTCCTTTTGAGCATGAGCTGAAAACAGTTGGTGCTTGTGAGTACCATGAAAGTTGGTGGGGGAAGGAGCAGGTGATGCAGAGGGTTTGGTTGGGGTTCTGATATTGTAGATTTTTCATTACCTTGTATCAGGTCTATCCTCAGTGAAGGGTTAAAGGCTAATTAGGCAAATATATCATTAATTAGGGATGGGTAAACCAGCCTGGAAAAATCTAAACAAGATAACAGAGTGCTCCAAATTGCAGCTAAGCAGAGTCTTGTCCATTGAAACCAAAACTAAAAGAGCTGTTTGGCTTAAGACTTGCTGAAGCTCCATCCACAGTTTGCCTGTTACCAATCACATTATTGTCTTTCAACTCATGAGAGGAGCATTCAGAACATTTCAACAGGAGCTCTGTTTCTTTTGTATCTTTATCTGTGGTTTATTTTCAGTGTGCTGGTTTGACAGAGCTGCTATTTCACATAAACATGTGGCTGAACAAGTTGTTTTACAAGCAAAGCAGCTTCTGAAATTGCTTGGAAAAGCCTCTGAGATACTTTTCCATCAGTATCCGTGCTAACAACTTGTGTTGCTACTCATCAGACTCAGAGAGGGAGTCAAATATTCAGGACAGTTGTCAGACCTAAAAAACTTGTGAGTTCTCTCCCATCCATGGTTGTAACAGGAAAATGAATTTGAGATTTGTCAGGGGAAGTGGGGATGGGCAGAGATAGAAAATCCTCCTGTCCTGGCGAGAGCAGGTTGGGCTGCAAGGGAAAGGCTTTGGATCAAGGGACAGAGAAGGAAACCTGCTTTGTTTAAACTCTAATTTTACCAGTGAATTGATAATAAAACCCAAGCTACATCATCTACAGTGAAATGTCACCACTGTGCTGCAGAAAATCTCCTGGAATTCTTACAGATAGTCTGTGCTTGGCAGTGTTAAATGCAGAAGTGTACAGTGCTTTCAGATCCATCTTCATTCCATGGGTAGCAGAATTCACTGGTTAAAAATGGGAAACATCCCAAATGATGCTAGTTATGCTAGGCCCCAAATAATTTAATTTAACTGTGCATTACTTCAGTTGTTATAGTATCAGCAAATAAAATAATCACTTAGGAAACATTTTTGCAGCAGATGACCAAAATGTTTTGTTGCTCAATACCAATCACTGGATTAGGAAAATGGATTACAACTGTGAGTAATGAGTTCCTAAAGCCCCTGAATGATATGATTTCTGCAAATGTCTGCTTGATTTCATTAACCTTGAGCATTCAGAGAAATAACTGACTGCACCATTTGCCTGTAACTCCTATTTTGCACTGAATTTACTCTGTGTGTTTATTGATAGACAAGGGAGATCTAACTGGGAGTCACTTCAATGAATGGACTTGCTTAAAGCATTGCTGTACTTCAGCATGGTTCTGCTCAGACCCGTGCTTACAGGAAGTGAAGAGTGAGCTTGGAAAACAATAGCATGGCAAAATCAAAAGATTTTGTGTTTAGAGAGCCTGACTTAATATTTAATACAATCCTTATATGATGTTTTCTGCCAGCAATACCCTTTTGAAGCTTTTGCCTGTAGGGAATTTCACTCAGTGGAAGTTGGGCTGTGAAATCAGGGTGCAGCTGCCATCGTAAAATGCTTGAATTAAGTCTCAGTGTAGTCACAGGAGTATTTTATCCTTTTCCTGTGCACCTGTGGAGAGTTCACTGCTGAACTAGTGCAGAAAAATGTACTCAGTTTTCTTTGTCTAAAATAGCAAATACCCCAGCAATAAACTGTGAGTGAGGTGTAGTCCTCTTCGCCTCTGCCTGACATAAAGGTTTGAAATGTTTTTTCTCAGATTTGAGTGATAAATTATAACTTCAGTATTGGTCTAGCTGGAAGACCAGTCCTGTAGGCATAAAGTCTCTGCTTTAAGTCACATAGTAAAAAATATCCTGTCTGCAAGTGGGAAAGAAAAGCCTTAAGCATAGTAAGGTTGGTAATTAGGCTTGTTAACAGTGACCGTTTGGGGGAATTGTTTTGAGGGGTAAATGATCTGCAGGACCATCTGGACTGGTATAGAACTGTAATACTCTTCACACACCTTTCTGCTGTGGGGTATTTGCCTTTCAAAACACTTTTGCTGAATAGGTGGACCTACAGCACTGAAAATAGGCCTTTAGGGGCTGGTGACTGTGTGATTAACTCAGGAATCTGCTCGTGGACAAACTTGCCATGAGTCCCCTGCCTTTGGAGCAGCCTGGTGCTGCTGTGCTCGTTGTAAGGGCAGAGGAAGGGCAGTCATGGGCAGCATGGTTTGAACTGAAGCCTCTGATTTTCTGTGCATTTAGCATCTTCCCTAACTCTGTGAACGGGAGGTGCAGCTCTGCTCAGCAGGAAAATGCCCCATCCTTGTGCCAGCACATCCCTCTCTGCTGGAACTGGCTGTCTGCACTCTGTCCCACCTGCAGGTGCAGCAATTCCAGGGAAAATGGACACCCTGAGGGACAGGGGCAAACCCTGTCAGCTCAGCTCCTGCAGCCCCTTCTGAGCAGTGATCCTGTGCAGAATTGACAGAAAACTGCTCCTCAGGTCATTCAGAGCAGAAATGGACAGCGGTGTAAGGAGGGCAGAAGATGGATGGGATTGAGGGACCCAAATTCCGCCCCCCAACCCAGGAAATAAAGAGATTCCTGTGGAGATCAGCACTGCAGACACAGCTGCTCCCTCTCCACCTTACTGTGTCATCCCCTGGTTCCTGCCTCTTACAGCAGCTGTGGTGAAGACATCAAATCAATCCCACTTTTGCTTCAGGGTTTACCCAACTTTTCTCTTTAGAACCTTGTCCTAAGAACAAAACCCATTCCTGTTTGTCAGCTTCTATCCCCAACCCCTGGGGTTTGCTTTTGGCTTGGATTGATCCCCAATCTTTGTGCTCCTGTCACTCACTCAGGACTTTGTGCATCTGAGGGGGAGAGACAGGGAAGGAACCTTTGAAAACTTCCCAGCTTTGTGTGAGAAACCTGACTGGAGGCAAACAGGCTCTTTCTGATGCCTTGCTTTGTGCACCAGCTGTGCTAAAGTCAGCACTGGGTGGGAGATGGATGTCCTGCTCCTGCCTATTGATTTCCTTGGGAATGTTCTTCCATTTGTGCCCTTTCTCCACGGTTCCACTTTGCGGCGTGTGTTTGAAAGGTTTTGCCTGACTCCTGACAAGATGATGTGTTATTTTTCTGTCTAGCTCCTTAAATTCCCTTCCCAGCTTCTTTTCTGAGCTTCTCCCTCAAGTCAGACATTGCTTCTTCCAAATTTCAGCCCAGATTGCCTGGTGGCAATGGAATTAATCATAACATTGAAAACTTTTAGGATCTGTTGTCCGATATTTTATTAAAGAGACTAAAAATACACAGTGAACTCCACGCAGATTTTGTGTAGAGAAGGGGGCTAAAGAGATCAGATTTTATTGGGCTGCCACCCGACTGGGTTTAAATTCTGTCCTTTTCTGATTGCAAACAAAGGTCAAAGTGCCAGCAGGAGAGAGAGTGAAAAAAAAATTAAGCTGTGACCTGTCTGCCCATCCAAAGCTGTTGCATTGCAACTGTTCAGAGACCAATATTTTTGAAGTATTCAGCAGCAGAATTGTTTGCCAGATCACCGTGATTGGATTTGGAATTACTGACCTTTCCCTCCTAAACACTCTGTGTTGCCTTTGCAGGCTCATTGGTGGAATGTTTTTGCAAAGACTGGTGTCATTTATGAGGGTTGGTACAGGTTTCAGTGTTCAGATCTGTTTTCTCCTGAGGGATTTCTGTTCTCTTCTTAAATGTTTTCTCAGGATTGCTCGAGTGAGGTTTTCCTGGTGGAGGAGCAGCAGCCATGGTATAACTTTGTACTGTGGTTACTTTTCTGCACCTGTGGATGTGTAATGCCAGGTTTAAGTAGGAGATTTAACACCTGTACTTTACTTCTTTTGGCTTTGAACTGTAACAGCCTGGGTTTAGCCATGATTTCAACTTCAGTTTTTCCAAAATATATTTTTAATTTTATCTCGTTGGTTTGTTCAGCTTTTTTTTTTTTTTTTTTTTTTTTCCCTCCTCTTCTCTGTGTGAAAATGTCATCACAGAGTTGATACAGGAGATGGAATCATAGAATGATTTGGACTGGGAGGGACCTTAAAGCTCATCCTAGCCCACCCCCTGCCATGGGCAGGGACACCTTCCACTATCCCAGGCTGCTCCAAGCCCCATCCAGCCTGGCCTTGGACACTTCCAGGGATCCAGGGGCAGCTACAGCTTCCCTGGGCACCCTGTGCCTCCCCACCCTGAAAGGGAACAACTTCTTCCTTATATCCAATAAAAAATTCCCACTTTCAGTTTAAAACCATTGCCCCTTGTCCTGTTGCTACAGGACTTGGTAGAAAGCCCCTCTCTTTTAAACCATGTTTTTATGTTGAAATGCCCCAGCTGGGCCTTCCTGGACTCAGAGCAAGCTGCTGCTTTGATGTGGAGCAGTACTATTCACAGGAAAAAAACCTCAAACACCTTGAATTTAAGAAATGGGTCCAGCCACACGGCAGTGCAGGGGAGTGCAGAGGTCAGTGTGGTTTTTCACCCATCAGTGAGCCCCACGGGGATGTTGCAAAGTACCCAAACACTGTGTGAGAGAGAAGTGTAGTAAATCCATTTGCTTGTTCTTTCAGTAAAGTGTCTGTGGCTACAATTTCCCTGGAATAACAAACAACGGTGTCTGAATGGCTTTTCCAGGCAGAGACAAGATCTATTATTCTGCCTTCATTTTCATATTAGCAAGGCCCTTTCAAGGGAGGATCAAAGCCCAATGCCACGCTTAAGTTACAGAAATAGGTGTAAAATCTCTGTTTTATATTTCTGCCTGCAAGAACTCTCTCAATGATGAACACCTGCGAGGTGAGTCCCTACAGACAGGAATTTTTACTTCAGTTTCTTGAAAGGAAGCTGGGAAGGGACTCGTGGCTTGTGGAGGAGCAGCTCTGGGTCTGTGAGCTGCTGCCCCAGCCCGATGACATAAAGCAGGTCTAAGCTGCTAGGGATGCTTAGTACAGCCTAAACTGGATAAACAGGATGTAGTAAACAGATTACAGCAGTGTTTATTGGGAATTCCTTCTGATGTGGGGAGTGAAGGGCGCACTCACGGCGTGTAGAGATGGGAAAAGGAAGAGGTGCTGTGCTGTTGAAGAGTTTTTGAGTTAACTGAACAATAACTGCAGGGATTCCTCTGAGGAGAAGGAAAAACCGGCCGGCTTGGCTTAAGCAGGGTGGAGATAAATACACCGTGGGTTTGGAAGGTATGTTTTGAGCACTGGGGATTAAGTGAACTTGGCAGTTCCTTTGAGCTTGCCATTGATATTGTAATGAGCTTTAAATAGCTGATCCCAGCTCCTCGGTGGCCCCGAGGCCAGCCCCGGGGTCACACCGCAGGGCAGGGACACGGCCACAGGTGACACCAGGCTCCTGAAGATCTGCCTGCTCATCCTGACTCACTCCAAGAGCTGCTCCTGAGGAGGAGGATGGATTGCACCATCTGCCAGGAGCCTCCTGCTCCCCATGGCTTTGGAGATGTGGATGGGGTTGGCTGGAGGATGTCACGGCAGAAGGGGCTGGTGGTGGCAGCAGAGCTGTCACAGAGGTGTGAGGAGCAGGTGACCAGGGCACCCAGCCCTGTTGCCACTGCAGGGACCTCCCCTGTCACCCTGTGTGTGACAGGGGCAGCTCTTAACAGCAGGCACAACTTTCTGCTTCAGCATTTGCACCATTTCTGCCCAGAAATGGTGGAAGGAATTTCCTTCCTTCCTTTCCAGCCAGAGAAATTTCAGTTCCTGCAGTCAGGAAGTGATGGGCAGCTGTCTCTCTGTCTGTCTGAGAAAGGCCAGCTGAGCACTGAAAAAGACAGAAGCAGAACTGGCCTGGTACCCACAATGTTCAAAAAGAGATGAACCCCATCCTGTTTGTCCTACTTCAACAACATCCAAGACCCTGACGTTTCTGCAGTGAGATCCTCGTGCCTGACGTGTTTGCAGGTCTGCATCAAGAAGATGGGCAGGAGCAACCAGGAAAGAGAAATGCCAGAGAAATATTTTAAACCAGATCAAATAAATGCAAAGTGGTTTCAGTTAATGCCGAGAACGAATTTCAGTGGAAATAACTGTTCTCGGCATTTTTGTTCTGCAACCAATTCAGATCCTGTTATTCAGGAATTCTAGAAAAGTAAATTTGGATCATCCCAGTGTGGTGAGAAGAGAAGCTCTGAAGGTCTGTGCTCTCAAGGTAAGGACCAACAGTAACTTACGTGGAAATGCAGGAGTATTCCAAGAGAGTAACACTTCCTGGGGTGTCTGTTTACCAAATAAACATTGTCACCCTGCTTCTCATTGGTTTTCGGGGAATAAATTGATTTTGTAATCCAAATTATTATCTTATTTCTAAAAGCAAAGTGGCTATGTGGCTACAATGCTGTAACCTCTTCATAATACAGGTGAGGGGTGCAATGAACACCACAGGAATATTTTTCCTACTTTGAGTAACTCTGGAGTAGCTGGCTTTTAAATGGGCCACTGGAATTCCTTTTACAGCTGTTTTGTTGTTTAGGGAGAACCTTGTGCCAGTTCTGAAAAACCCCAAACCAAGCAGGCCCATACTCCCCCACAGCCTTGGAATCAAGGTGCTCTGGAAAAGTGAATCTACATTTTCCCCACAGAGGATGACTTGGG
Source organism: Phylloscopus whistleri (assembly GCA_017589585.1). Classification (NCBI taxonomy): domain Eukaryota; kingdom Metazoa; phylum Chordata; class Aves; order Passeriformes; family Phylloscopidae; genus Phylloscopus; species Phylloscopus whistleri. The sequence goes on along the minus strand of JADMLD010000682.1, from coordinate 3,406,608 downwards.
GGTCTGAATTTCTAATGTTTGGTTGGACCCATATTAAAAAGTTCAGTTTTAAAACCGGAACAAGAGAACTTGAAGTCAGTCTCTGGAACAACTCTCTGCTGCTGTTCTTGCCAAAAAAGCCAGTGAGCATCTTCACTGGTTTGAAGTTTGCAGTGGAAACAGTTTGTGAGGTTTACCCCCCACAAATGTAGTTTTTCTGCCCACAAAGGCAGTGTTTTACAGTTCCTGACAGAGTCTATCAAAAACCCAAATGGGAGTAAATAGCTACTTGACCCCAAAATTTCCACGATTCCTGTGAGTGGGATGGAAGGGCCACAAATGGTGACTTTGCTATTTAATATTTTTTTGGATAATTTGTCACATGAACAGTTTTTCAAAGAACACTTTTATTTTCCTGAAAAACACAGCTGTGCTGTATCATGGCACCCCAAGAGCACCCAAAGGTCCTTTTTTTTCAGCCAGAACATCCAGATGGTCAAATCCATGATTTTTCATGCTGCAGTGGGAAGTGACAGCTTCACCTTTGCTGTCTCTTTTCTTCCTGGCAGTCTAGAATGAGAAGGGACACATATGACAATTTTCTGGGTGTTTTTTTTTAAGCAGTGTAGGCACAAGTTTGGTGTTGGGAAAAGCTCCTGTGGTACTGGCACATGCCAGTGAGGAGTTTGAATTTCAGAGCTGAGGTGTGAACGTTCCCACTTTGCTGAGGGTGCAACAGAGAACACTTTGGGTTTGTTTTCCTTCTAAATCAGGAGCAAATTGCTGGTCCAGAACCCAAGTAAGAAATTGAGAATCCCAATCCCAGACCCAGAAATTTGTTCCATGACCAATGTAACCAAATCTCAGGTCATGTGTTGGGATTTTTTATTTTTTGTATTGTATTGTTTTAGTGAAGATTATTTTTGCCCTGACAAACCCGAGTTTGGTAAGTTAAGTTTCTCTGTCCTGAGGTAACCATAGGAGATCTCAGCACATTTTAAATCTGTTTCTCTGTTCTAAAATGTTCTTTCAATGAAGCAAAATCCATCCTGATCCTTGGAATTGTGCAGAGGGTTCTTTGGGGCAATCCTAAGAGAATTTTGGTAGTTTTGTCTCTGATACAGACTTGGATGAATGAGTCTGAACTGCTTCTCACGTTGAGATTGTGATTCAAACAGAAAAACATATTTAGAAATAGATTTTCTTGTTCTGTAGCACCTCTCCTTATTTTTGTCCTTTTTTGTGCATAAGATTAAATAGAAAAAACATTAATACAGCTGACTGATGCTTGCAGTTTTCCTTATCAAAGCCATCCATAATACTTTATTTATAAAGTTTAAGATATTTACAGATGTTTTATGTTTAAACATTCTTGGTGATGTTGAAGCTGCTGCTTTTCAGTATGACTTTCCATTGTCCAAGCTAAATGTAGCACTTCAATTTTGTGTCATCTTAAGCTGTTCTAAAAACCATTTTCACATAAGTGTAAAATGCTGGATGAAAAGTGAAGGCAATTTTTGATGATTGCTAGCTTGTATTTTTGTAATGTTTTAATGCTTTGTAAGTATCAACATTTTTCTCTTTCTACTGGAAGCAGATTATTTTGAGACTTTCAAGATTATTTTAAAATCACAGCCGTCAGCATTTTATTTCCTAATTCTAGATTTTTTTTTTTTTGCTCAGATGCTCAGGCAACCAATACAAACACGGATTAAATTTAATCTGGGGGGATAAACAGAAGCAAAATAAACAGCATTAGTATTATTAACATATTGAATTTTTAATATGGAATGATTGGTTTCATATTCATCTCAAATCTCAATAACAAATGGCTGTCTTGAGAATTTCTGAATTCCACCTGGTGAAGTGAAAATCAACTCATTTGTTCAGAATGCAGCTATTGAGAGCTTATTACACACCCTGCTCGTTCCTGAGCCCCAGCTGGGTGGGAATTGCTGCCAGAAGGGACTGGGGGTTTTTTACAGTGGTTTTTCATCTTCAGACAGAGTCAGTCTGAAATGGGCAGTGACTTTTCTTTGCACTGTTCCATCCTTAGGAGAGCTAATGCTTTAATTCTCTGTTTATATGTATTTATATTTACACTCTCCGTTCTACTGGACCAATAAAATCACAATTTTCAAGCTGCTGAGTGGCTCCTATCTTCCAGCTGAATGGTTGGATGCAAGATGAGACACTGGCAGGGAATGAGAAATCCATCTCCCCTCCCCCTGTTTTGCATTAATGTGTCACTGGGGCAGAATATCATCCCCCAATCCACTCCCTCCTTCTCAGCTCACTTCTTGCTTACAAGGAATGGTTCGCAAAGTGCCTCTGGAGAAACATTCCGGGATTTCAGCATTTGTGGCACAGGGATGGAGCAGTGCCTGCATGCCTGTTTGTCTGTATGAAACACTCAGCAGTTTAGGAAGCAATGCCTGTATCACTCTGTGCTTTTATAACCTGAGAGATTTGGTGGTTGGGGTGAGGGCAAACTGTCTGTTCCTTTGTGTCCCTGCATCATCTTCTGAAAAATCTGTGTGTGTGTGTTTTAGTGGCCTGACAGGAAGATTCTGCAGGTTCCATTTCATTTTAGAAAGTGCTTTGCCCTGATGGGGGTTATGCAAGAGGCTTTTATTCCTTCTCCAGGAATTCAGAGAAGCAGTCTGTGAAGGCAGAGTGGTCTTTGGGATCTCTGTGAGATCCTACAGATCTCTTTAGTGACTTTCAGAGAAGCACAACGATTTATTAACCAGCAGTTCCCCTAAATCTGTAAAACATAAAGGTCCATAATAGGGACACTCAGGTGTTGGTTTTGCCTGATCAGGTAACTGAGGGCAAAACTTCCAAGCAGAGTGTGGTGGAGAGCTCAGGCTGTGCTGCCCTTGCTGAAGGCTGAATGGCCTTGGGCTCCCTGAGCAATTAAATATAAATAATTTAAACAGAACCATTGCAGATAACTGGGAAACACACTTTCCTAGGAACGACTTGTGTTGAGGGCTGTTATCACCAGTGCTAGAACCAGCTGAAAATTCTCTTTTGCTGGATGATTCTTTAAAAATTTGCCTTAGTTTTTTTTTTTTTTTTTATTCTATTTTGTGTGTGTGGGGGGGTTTAATTATTAAAAAGAGCAGGATTTCTGTCTTATAGTGGAACTGTCCCTTCGTCCCCAAAGCAAAGCAGATGTCAAAGGATGTATGATCTTCTCCATGTGATTTAACTGCAGAGTTGGCCAAGTCAGGAGCCTCTGTTGAGGTTTCTTGGGAGATGTTTGGTTGCCAGTCCGTGCTCCAGAGCTTATGGGCTTGGGGAGGCACGTGGCTACTGTGCCTGTGAGAGCTCCAAGTGGAACCTGAACACTTCCAGGAGCTGCAGCTGCTCGGGAGTGCAGCCCCATTCCTGCTCCGTGCTGCTCTGGTGCAGGATGTTTGCTGCCAGGCACCTGCTGTGGCTCTGAGGATTCCATGCTCAGAGCCCTGCTCATGTTGGGATTATGGGAATGGAGCCTCCCTCTGCCTTTCCTGGGGTACAAATCCTTGTGGATTGTGTTGGATATGTGATATCCTTATGGATATCCGTATCCTGTGGGTATGTGGAATATCCTGAGCTGGAAGGGACCCACAAGGCTCACTGAGTCCAGCACATCCCAATAATCCCACCCTGTGCCTCAGAGTGTTGCCCAACGTGTCTGTGTGGTGTTGGATCTCCAGCTGGGCTCAGAGAATGGCAACTGCAACACAAAAATGATGGGAAATTCCCACTTAACTCAATCTGGGAAAGGTTTGTTATCTGGGATTAGTTGTCCTTTTGAAACGGGATGGGGATATTTTTAAAGCGATGTTTATGTTTTGGTCAAATATTTGGGACATGCTTATTATAGTTTGTATATTTTCATTGTCATAATTATGGAAAAAGCGTGGTGGGGGATGGATTGGGACTGTGAGAACAGTCCCAAAAGTGCATAAATGCAATCTTTAAATCCTGTGCTCTTGCTGGAGGAAATGTAACACAGTGTGGGATTAAATGATAGTTTTACTGAGGTTGAAAGGGGCTTTGCAGCTTGGGCTTCTGCTTTTCTACCTACCTTAAAAAGCAGATGAATTACTTTAAAAGACTGGTTCTTCTGAAAAAAACCAAGTTTTTCCAGAGCCTTAGAAAGTAGAAGGCACTTACTTTTAAAACTTTCTTCTCAGTCAGGAATTCTGTTCTTACGTTGCAGAAAGGTTTGTCATGACAGCGCATTTGGGTGAATTTAGATTAATAACATTGCTTGAGGAAATGTTTGATGGACACAAACCACACTCTGCTATGGATATTGGACGAGAGTACAGATGAAAGGAATGTGGGCAGATTGGTAAAATGTAACAAGAGAGTGTTGGGTCAAATTTTGGGTTGATACATCTTTAGAAGTCAGCGGAGCAAAATCGTTTTGTTTTGCTTATTCACCTCAGGTTATGGCAAAAGAAAAACCTTCTTCTCCCCTTGCCCTATGTTCCTGTGACACATCCCAGAATGGTTTGGGTTGGAGGGGAGCTTAAAGCTCATCCAGTGCCACTCCCTGCCACGGGGACTTGGAGTCATCCTTCGTGATGTGAAATACATTCAACCTGCATTAAAATGTGGAGTTCTAACATCTGTATTTGTACATGAGCTTGTACCACAGTGAGAGTCAGCACTCTGTGACAGGTTTCTGCAATTATCTTGAAAATCTGGAGACTCCAGGGCTGCCTTGCACTCCTCACTTCCCTTTGGGGGGAGTAATGTGACACCTTCATAAAATATTAGTGCTCAGTCGGTCTCTGTGTGTCTGAGAAATGTGCTGTGTGGGACAGTGGGGTACTGCTGCAGCAGCACAAAAATCTGTGCACTTGGGGTTGTTTTTACCTTCCCAGAGGTGAGGCTGAATTTCCTGTACACACATGGATTTTGGAGCTCATGTTTCGGGGGAGCTGGTGGAACACTGGGGTCCAGCAGATGCTGGGTTGTTGGGGGATGAGAGCTCAGAGCAGCAAATGGGGTCCCCATCTCATAGCTCTGGTCAGAATTCAGAGTTCTTACTCTGTCTGTCAGAATTCATGGTTTTTACACCTTTTGTCTGAATTCATTCTCTCTCACACCTTTCCAGCTCTGCTTACATAGAGCTGGTGCAGTCAGAATTGCTCCAGACATGCACAGACCTGATGTAAAGGTCACCCCTGAAACCCCATCACCCCTGTAATGGATACAATTGTATTGATTGGATCAAGCCCACTTTATTTTTTTTTCTTTCTTTCTTTTAATTTCAGACTTTTGGTAGACAGTTTTTGTTTAAAAATAGTTGTTTCTTTCAAATGAGCTTGTTGTATTCTTGAATTTGAAATGACATTGCTAAATTTATGGAAAAGCAGGTAAAGGTTGGCCTGGTTTTTCTATTACCCTTTTCCATTTCATCATTTCCCAGTATTGTTACTTAATTTGTTCTTCATCCCCACATGTAAGTTCCATCATCTCCAGTCCTTCTTATTCATCCCTTGAAATTCCACTCTCTCCTTTAGCCTTGTGCCTATGCCTTGATAAAATTATCTGAGACAGATTTCTCGTTTGTTATCATACATATAACTCTTAAAAAAATTAAAATCTGGTTTTACTGTTAAAGATTTCCTAAAAACCACTTGGTTAAGAAGCAATATTTTCTCTGTTTGCAGAGTAATCTAAGCCAGAAAGTTATATTTATGTACAGGAAAACGTGTATATCTGCCTAAAAAAAGACAATTATATAATATAATGTGAAGATAGTGTTGTTACCCTGAACTTCATGCAAATTTTAGAGCAGTGGCAAAAGTGACTTTCCCAAAGTAACATCTTGGACTGGTCTTGAATGTCCTTTTCCTACGCTGTGAACAAAACTTCTCTCCTTTGGTTTCTGTAATTTTTAAACGCTCCCCACCCCCAATCAACTTTTTTTTTTTTCTCTGTAAATTCAGAAAAAACAACTTCAGAGTCACTCAGAATGGAAACTATCACAAAGGTAAGGGAAATAAATTCCTTCAATTCTTAAATTTGGCCTGCTGCGCCCAGGCTGCTCAGGAATTTTTACCTTGTGGAAAACGGGAATGACACAAAAAGCGTTTAATTTTATCAACCTTAGAGGGCCAGCAGAGCCTGCTTTGAAGTGATTTTTACCTTCTGCCCGTGTGGGAGCAGCCCCTGTTGTGGCAGCTGCAGGAATTCATTATTCCCAGGTGTGGACAGGGCGGAATTTTGGCCGTGCCAGGTGCGCTCTGTGCTCCTGCAGGTCACGGTGCCACCGGGGCTCTGCAGGGTGGTGCCAGGCATTGCTCGGGCACAATGTGTGCAGAGCCTTCACTGCTCTAAAATCTGCATCAAGCTCAGGGTAACTGAACGTTATCTTCACATTACATTATATAATTGTCTTTTTTTAGGCAGATATACACACGTTTTCCTGTCTATAAATCAGAACTGCTCCCCGGTGGGGCTGGAGAGCCCTGGGAGCTTCCCTTGGGTGTTCCTGGAGGATGTCAGAGCCTGGGCTGGGCTGCAGGGAGCCCTCAGGTGGAGTTGTGAGTTTATTTCAGGACAAATGGGTGTGAAATACCTGCAGGACAGCAGGGAAAGATGAGCTCAAGGTGTTTAATTCTGCCATAGCGAAGGCAGAGTGGCTCCAGCGTTTGGGGTTTACAACGACCTGAAATCCAGCAGCTCAGCATGGTTTCAGTGCTTTCTTTTTCAGACTCTTGTTTGGACCTGGAATATGAATAAAACCTATTTTTAAATACATAACAAATAAATCTTTATTATCTTTATCACTTCCACTTAAGAAATGAGTCCTCTCACCAACAGCAATTTTTTCTCAGTGCTTAAGAAAAATACTTTGTGGAAGTAGCACACATTGCTTTCCTGCTAAGGTATAATTTGGTTTTATCTTGAGACCTTTGCATGCCACAAATGTACTTTTCTAACAGCTTAGTGCCTTATTTTGTTCCTGCAATATTTTTAAATTTCTTAATTACCTAGGTTTTAACCACTTATTTTAATAGTTGGGTGAAACCAGCTCGAGTGTTTTTGAAGTCTCTTTACAGTCCCAGAATTTAAAGATCTGGGGTAGTTGGTTTCTTTACCTGCAGGGTCTGTACATGTGAAATACTCTTTTAAAATTCTGTTCAGTCAAACATTAACTCACAGAATCTGATTTTTGTCAGGTAAGTCTGACAGTGTTTATTTTTAAATATCCCAGTATAATTCTTCTAGACTCTACTAAAAGTCCCTATACTTTTACAGGAGAAAATGTTACTATTTACAGATACAAACGTCTGTAATTTAAAGGAATCAGAAGTTAATTTCCATAGTGTGACAGTGATTAACATAATTTGCATCATTAAAATATAATAATGTTTCCTGAGAAAATGAGGCAATAGTTTAAAAAGCAGCACTAAACTTTCTTACCTTTGGATATTCTATCATTATTTTCTTTTTCTCATGACAATTCTTTTAGTGATGGGAGAAAATGTTTACCCTAAGGAAGTGCCTGAGGTTAATAATAATAATAATGATGATGATGATAATAATAACAACAACAACAACAATAATAGGAACTTAGTGTGTGTATATATCTTTTCCATGAAAATATTGGTATGTTCTTTAACATGGATTGTCTCATCCCACTTGTTTCTGTGTGGACATTTAAAAAAATTGGAGCTAGTAGGAACTCTCTTTTCCTTTCCTCTATTCCTTTATTTCCTCTAAAATTGAGAGTAGTAGTTCAATATATTTGTGTTGATTACAGAAAAAACTTGTGACAGTTCAATCTGGGCAAGTTGTACAGAAGCAGAGGGCGAGGCTTACACCTGGTGTCCAAACCTGGGGAGAGAAACTGAAAATTGGAGCCCTGACTTTGCTGCCTCCCCTCTTTTGGGATGTTAATTTAGTGGTTAAGGGCTCAGCGAGGGAGGCTGAGATTGATTCATCCTCTCCTTGATCCCATTTAATCCGCTACCTCTCATTTCCCCAAATATTCCATCCCACATAACGAGCCAGGGGCTCTGGGTTTGGTGTGAAGGCTTTCTTTGCTACTGGGTTTATGTTTCAGCACTCCAATAAATAACTAAAAAGGTAAAATGTGGTGGTTGGAACTCTGATGGCTCCCTGCCTTTTCAGCAGCATTTCCTAAGAGTGGCTTTGCAAAGTCCTTATTTCTGCTTGAAGTGCTTCTGTCTTCAGAGGCTCTGGCTTTGCTGGGTTCTGCACATTGTGTTCGGATGTCCTTTCCCTACCCTGTGAACCAAACTTCTCTCCTTTGGTTTCTGTGATTTTTAAACACTCCCACCCCAATCAGCTTATTATTATCATTATCATTATTATTATTATTATTATTATTATTATTATTATTATTATTATTATTATTTTCTCTGTAAATTTATATAAAAACACCTGGGTTGTTTCCATTTTTTTTGGTTTGTAAGGAGCTGTCTCGTCTCTGGCACATCAGCCCGAGGTGTGCACCAAGCCCAGGCTGGATTTTCTGGGGTAGGCGCGGCGCACTAAGAAATTAGGAACACAGGAATCCACCTTCCATGCTCGTAAAATTCTGCCAGGGCCAGCTGGAATTACCCCGCCTGAAAAACCGTAGAAATGTCATTCTGTTGTTGAGGATTTGTCAGTAAAAGAAAGCATCGACCTCCCGGCGGTGCCTCCTCCCCGGAGCGCAGAGCTGCTGCTGCCTCCCTGCCCGAGTGCAGCCAGCTGGGAAGGGGACGGGGATCCAGGGATTCGAGGGGGTGGAGAGAAGCAGGAAAGGTGTGTCCCTGCTGCCACAGCCCGGGGGAGTGCCGGGGGAACGCCTCACTCATCCCATGGCCAGCGGTGTGCCGGGGAGCCGGGGCTCACCTGCACACCTCACCTGCATAACTCACCTGCACACCTCACCCACACATCTCACCCGCACAGCTCACCTGCACATCTCACCTGCACATCTCTCCTGCTTAGCTCACCTGCACATCTCCCCTGCACATCTCCCCTGCACATCTCCCCTGCACATCTCCCTGCATAACTCACCTGCACATCTCCCCTGCACATCTCACCTGCATATCCCACCTGCACATCTCTCCTGCTGCCTCAGTATCCCCATCCCAGGGGCTGCAGCCTTCCAGGTAGGGCACAGCGATGCTTTGCACGGGAACTCGCTCTGCTTTGCCATCCAGCAGGATTATTCTGGGCTGTCTGGGTAGCTTTGTGTTCCAGGGAGGGGGCACAAGCTGTGTGGGAAGCTGGGCTGCTCCGGAGCCATGAGGCAGAAAATGTGAGAGGGGGAGAATGTCCGTTATTAGTTTGCACAGCCAGAAGGCAAATGATAATTGCTTTGAAAATGTCCCCTGCATTTGACTTTCGGCAAGTATGGGAGTAGAAATGATTCAGTAGAATGGAGCCATGCCTGTGAAAGAAAAATTTAACTATGAGGGGTTTTGTGGGATTTATACCTAGAGATGATGTACCTGAAATATTCATCAGCTGTTTATATCCTCTTTAACAATTGTCACTGTAGCCCATTACAAGTGCAGTGTTTTGGGGTGAATTTCATAGACAGCAGTGAATGGCTGATATTGCAAGGAAATGTTTGGAAAGAAAATAAGCAGCTTACTAATGAACTTTAAATAATAACAATGCTTGTATTTCATGTAGATTTCTGTGTTGAACATGTACATCCTTTCTTTTTAAACATGATATTTTAAAAATCTATTCAGCACCAGCTTTTGCCTTGTCAGAATTTCACGTGCACTCCTATTCATTCTTTTCTGGCTTTTAGACTTTATAATAGCTGTGAATTTTATTTAACTTGAGCTTAGGCACCAGTAAGAACAATATTCAGGTATTTATTTTGGAGGTTAGAACATTTCTGAACTAGCAAAAGCTGTTAAATGAGTAAAATTAGATGAAATATTTTAGTAAAACATAGAATGTATCACTATTCCTGCATGTTATTGGAAGCAGGGATAGAGGGAAATAGATGACAATATTAATTTTGATAAAATGCAGCAACATTTTTCAAGTTGTCATGCTTAATGTAGTCTAATTTTGCTTATCCTTGATTTTTGCATGGATTCACAGTGAATTTTTAGCCGAAATTCAAATGGTACTGAATGTCTGGATAGGGTGATATATTTGGATTTGCAAATGCTTCTATGAATTTTATCACTTCTCTAGAAGGAATTAGCTGAAAAGGGATTCTTAAAAAGACTTTTTTTTTAAGGGTTCAAGTTGGATGTGAAATATTGGCAGCCAATCTGCATTCATCAATTTACCTGAGCTTTTTTCATCCCCTCAAGAGAGACAATTCATACTTTTAAAAACCTTTCTGTGTGGGCAAGTCTGTGAAACTGAATTCTGCCTGAAAATACCCCGAGTTGGTAAAGCATGGTTATGTAACCACTATTGCATAATAATGCATTTAATGATATTCTAATAGGAGTTTACTTTTATCACTGTTACTTTAGGAGAAAAGGTTGCAGGGCTGTGACTAATTACCCTCCTTCTTTAAGGTTATCAGCTGTCCTCGTTTTCAAGGACATCCCTTGCTAACAGGGACAACCCTGGAATCTTGGAGGCTTTACTGAAAATGGGGCAACGTTCTAATTTCAGAACAATCCCATGTCAGGCAGACATCTGAGCAGTTCCAGAGCTCACGTGGCTCCGAGGGCAGTGCACCCGGCCCGAGGAGGACCAGTACCAGCTCGTGTCCTGGCACACAAAGATGGGGCAAACAGAGGTGCAGCAGCATCTGTCCCACTGCTGCACATGTACAACAGTCTTAGAAGTAATAAATAAATAAATAAAATAAAATATTGGGTTTTCTGTTCAGACACGTGTTTGCTTTTCCCCTTCTGTAATCCCACAGCCGTGGGAGTGGGTCAGCAAAAATCGGGTTCATTGCCCCGTTCCACTTGAATGGAAAGACCAGGCAGCAAGTGCTGGAGCCTTGGGAGGAATTTTCACAGGGGCTGAAGCTAAATTTAAAGGAGGAACAGCTCCCTGCACTCTCTGTTCTCAGACAGTTGTCAAAAGAGAAAAGTAGGTTTCGGAAGCGTTCAGATTTGTTTGACGACTTTGTTATCTCTGTGCTTGAACTCAGACTGTTTTATATGTGCTTTAAAATAAGGAAGTCCTGGAATTATGTAAGGGGTTAGCCAAGTACAACACCGAGAAAGATGCGGGAGGGATTGAAGTCTGGTTTTAAATGTGGGCCAGGAGATGTGTGATTGCACGGATCTCCAAAGGTTTCTGCTGTGGAAGGGCTCACTGATAGCTCAATCCTGCCCCTCTGAAACAGGAATGCCTGTCAGGGCCTTCCTGCATTTCACTGGGCTTTCCTGTGCTTGAGGAAACTTTGTGTAGAATGGTGCCGTTTATTGGAATGAAAGCTTCCTAATATTTTTTGCACAGAGACTTTAATAAACTTAAGGAAGGCTTTAATAGAAAATCCTTAAAATATAAACTCCTTCACTTTTCTCCAAATTTTAGGGAGTGATGGCTCCATAGCCTTTGTGGCATCTGGGACTTGTGCATGTTGGGTTGCAGGACAGTTTTCCTGGAGACGGAAAAGGCCCAGTGGGGTATTTAAATCCCCAGTCCTCCCTTGTGGCTGTAACCCAATGTGTGAGCACAGTAGGAAAGTGCATGCATTTTTCATGTATGATGCTGTGTCAGGAAACATGGGAGACTTTCCTTTCTGAGGTTTGGGGCTTTAAATGTATCACAAACACACAGACACACACAGACACAGACACACACACACACACACACAGACACACACACACACTGCTTGTCTTTGTGTTATAGTTGACAACTGGTTTTGTAAATAAACAATCCCAGTTACTGCAGCTGTATTTTGTAATAATATCCATGCTTGGTGTCAATTTATCAAGAGCTGAATGAGCTTAAAAGAATGTAGTTTTTTATTTACAGCAGCTGACTCTTACCTGGGTAAGTGACAGGTCTAGTGTCCCATTACTTCCCCTTCTGTCATTTTGCAGGATAGAATTTCATGCATCTGCCAGCTCAGTTTCTCTTTTGCTGGAAAGATTTCGTGTACTCCCACTTCTCATAATTAGAATAACGGTGCCAAATGTTCTCCAGGTTAAGAAAACTGCTGGAACTGTAAAATAGACTGTTGAGGAGGTGTAATTGCTTGGGTTTTTAAGTGAAGATGTGTAGCACCCGAAGAGTGACCACAGTTTTTGTGGGGATCGAGGGAAATGTCACTTCTTCTCAGCTGCTGATCACTGAGGGCCCAGGTTTCAGCTGTGGTGAACGAATGACTTTGCAGAAGTGTTGGACCTGCTGCATGCCAGGAAAAGCATCTGTGCAACAATTTGTAAGCTATTTAACACTGTCAAAGTCAACTGAAAAGTGTTTGCCTTTTCTTTAGTAATTAAATCGGGATCACTTCAGTGATAATGCATCTTGTGGTCTGAGCCCTGCATCTCTCCTTGCTGCTAATGGGGTTTGCAAGTGTTGCAAAGTCTGTGTTCATCCAAGAGAAAATGTACTTCTGAGTTTAGAAACAGCTTTAGAAACAAACTTCAGAAAGCTGTTCAGCCTTTATTTCTGAAACTTGGGGTGACTTTAGGTTGCCCAAATCCAGTTTTAATTGGCTTTGCCTTTAGAGGAGCACTGCTCTGAGCTTCCCTGCCCTCACTTCATGTGAACACCCAGGCTGTGTTTGGCCAGCAAGGTGTAAATGCTGGACAGCACAGCCAGAGTGCTCTGTTCCTGGTGAATCCAGCAATATATCTGGGAAGCAGAAATGAGGATGTTTGTTTCTAACCCAGGAGGACCCAAGAAATGTGCTGCAGAGCAGTGTTGGCAGCTTTCCTTTCACCTGGATTCCAGGGTGAAGGCCTGTATCCGTCCCACTCATTCCCTGCCTTCTCCCTTGGCTTGCAGATATATGGAAAAGGCTTAAATGCATCTCTTGCTCCTTAGCCACTTTCCTGACTCCTCCTTTCTCCAGTTTTCCTACTTGCCTGTCTTGCCTGTGGTGTGACAGCAGTGCCTCTGGTGCCTTGGGCAGGCTGACCTGAAACAGAAACTGGACAGAGCTGGAGAATAAACCAGGGATTTATTGAAAGGCCTTTAGGACACACCTTGGGCAGGACAGGGCCTGGCCAGGGCTACACCCAAGGTGGACCTAAAATGGGCACAAAATGGACACAAAATGGTCACGAGGTCTCACACTTTGATCAGTTTTGGTCCATTTGCATTTTGGGATTTAATTGTCCAATTCCAGCTTCAGGCTGTGAGGTCCCATCCTTCTTGTTCCTCCCTCCAGCCACCCTTGTTTGTGCTTTTGGGCCTGAAAGTTGTCCTTGGTGTGCAGCAGGAACAGGATTTGTTTTGTGTCCCTGCTCTGTGCAGAGCTGAGTGACCCTGAATGTGAGCTCAGAGCTGCACCCCTGGGCAGCACGGAACCTGAAAAACATCAAAGCTCAAACTGAAGGCATCACCTCCACTGGGGCCATGGACAGAGCCTCCCCTTTTCCACAAACCACATCTCCCAGGCTGCTGGAGCTGCACCACTCCTGCTGCCCGGGAGCTGAGCATGAGGTGATGCTGGAAGATGTTCCAGAGCTAAATTAAAATCCTCTCCCATGCTGAGAGGTGCCACCACTTGTTACCTGTGCTGCCACCTGCCTCCCTGTTGCTTTTTCTGGACAGGGATTTTTCTGCTGATTCTTTTTTTGTTTAACACCACAGCCACAGACTTCATGCACAAGTTCTCTCTTTACTGACACTGTGGCCCCACTGAGATGCTGATTGTTTAAATGCTTTGTTTTTCCACCACTGTACACGATCCCTGCCCACCTCTCAGTGCACCTTTCCCCCAGCAGAGCCCCTCTGGATAAATTTTGGCCCTTAGGAAGTTGATTGAGTTGTTGATTTCTGAATTCTGCTCTTATTTGCTTTTGTTTCTCAGTATATGCCTTTACTAAATCCTAATTTTTCAAACTGTGTTTATGAAAAAAAGTTTGAGGTGATAAATAATCTGCCACTGTCTTCCTTTCATCCTAAATGGTCATGTTCACTTTTAGGTATTGAATTATCTTGTATAATGTAAAACTTCTAATATAAAAGAATTTAATATTGCTTTAAGTATTTTTGGGAATTATGCAACCTGCTAAAGCAAGCAAACAATTTTTTCCCCTGATAATTAGAATTAATTCTTTTTAGCAAGTCTTGAATGGAGATTTGTAAACGCATCAAACTCCTTTGCTGATTTTTCAAGTCTCTTAATTCCAGCAGTTTGTGGACTGAAGGGAAACAAGTTTTAAAACAATCTCTTTTGTTTGGCTAATCCTATATATAAGAAATGTATTTAATCTGTATTTTCAACTTTCGACCTTGAGGTTCAAATGTGCTCAGAAAATTCACTCTAGGATTAGTGTTTCGATTAAATGGATGGCTTTCATTGTATGGAAACTTTGTTTTCCCCCTCCAGTGCCAGTTATGAAGACTTATTCTTGATTCTGAAAGTAAAATTCCTTTCCCAGGGATTTTCGGAAAGTTCATCCCAACTCTTCTTTGCTCTCAGCAGCTCTGGGTAAATGGTGGCATTGTGAACTCAGGGAAGGCACTTTGGAATGGCAGGTGCAGCTTGGCTGCTTTGTCAGAGACACCTGAGCCAAGATGTGGGCATTAAACTCTATAATAATTATCCTCTCCACTCTTTTGAACTTCCTTGCTCTGTTTCAAACCTGTGATATTGGTTCTGGAGAGTCTGCCCAGTACAGGAGAGATACTGGTGACTGGAGGGGGTCCAGAGAAGGGCCACAGGGTGGGAACACATGGCACATAGGGAGAGGTTTGGCAGGTCCCTTGGGCGGGAGAAGAGGTGGATGTGGTTTTATTCCTTTCTTCACTTAACCAGAGGAGGTCATAAAAGAAGGAGAATCCAGACTCCTCTCTGTGGTGCACAGCAAAAGGATTTGAGGTAAAAACTGAAACTCCAGAGAGGGGAATTCTGGTCAAATATAAATAGCTTTCTCACCAGGAGGATGTTCCAACATGGGAACAGTGGCCCAGACAGGGGTGGGAATCTCCATCCGTGGGGACGTTCCGAGCTCAGCTGGGCATGACCCTAAGCAAGTTGTTCCACATTTGAAGCTGGCACTGAATTGGGCTAGATGACCTTCAAAGATCCTTTCCAACCTAAATCAACCTATGGTTTTCTTAGGAGCACTGGAAAAAAACCAACCCCCAAGCTGAAAGAGAGCTGTTCGATTTGAAGTTGGTTTTCCAAGTAGAAAAGCAGGGAAGACTGAGCCTGTGTTTTTGTGAGTCATGGACAACTTTCAGTCTGCTGGGACCCTTGTGAGGGTTGTGCTGTGGAGTCACTGAGTCCTCTGGCAGTCCTGGAGCTCTGATTTGCAATGGCAACTCATGCTTAGCTGTTATTATGGGTTGTTGCTGGCCATTCCTTATGAGGCTTTTATATCTTTCCATGATAGATTTGTGATTTTCTGTTGCTTGAATTGGTTCCAGCAAGTAGAATTCATACAGGTAAGACCAAAGTGCAGAAACAGGACTGAAAGCAGCACAGTCTTGTCCCATGTAGGGAATTCAGAAAATGTTACTGAAATTCTTCCAGTTCTTCAGACATTTTTGTGGAGTTCCTTTCAACAGTGATAAATGATCTGCTTCAAATTTCTAGATGACTTTTCCATTTACTGTGTGAAATTATAAAAGTCAGGGTAATAAGGAAAAAAAATGTTAAGTTCATCTTGACTGCCTGAATCCATGTAGGGAGGTTTGGCACTTGTTGCTGTGGTGTTGTTACAGTGGTTGCTAATTAATGTCTCTTGTTAAAGCACCCTTCTTGCAAGTGTCACTTTCCTTTGGGTGAGTTCTTCCTGCACCATAAAATAGTAAATAATACATCTGATAATCATCTTGGTAAAGGCCTGTGTCTGAGGGGGAAATGTGAGTGAAGAGGAAAATGAGTTATGATAAAACATGCTCAACTGATGTAAGGTGTCACTTCTGAAATGCAGGGTGGGCTCATTAAGGTTACAAGGATTAAAAACTGCTTGGAAACTACTACCCCCTCTCTAGTTAAAAGGAAGATTGCTGGGGGAAGTGTCACCATCATTCTGTGGCCTTACAAATGTCACTTTATCCCTGAGAGGCCTTGGGGAACAGGATGGGGAGGGAGGGCAAAGGCAGATCAGGGAGGGCAGAGGCAGATCAGGAAGAGCAGAAGGAGATCAGGGAGGGCAGAAGATGATCAGGGAGGGCGAAGGCAGATTGGGAAGAGCCGAAGATGATCAGGAAGATCAGAGGTAGATCAGGGAGAGCAGAAGCAGATCAAGGAGGGCAGAAGATGATCAGGGAGGGCAGAGGCAGATCAGGGAGAGCAGAGGCAGATCAGGAAGAGCAGGAGATGATCAGGGAGGGCAGAGGCAGATCAGGGAAGGAGAGGCAGATGAGCCAGCCCAGGTTGGAGTGGCCAGAGTGCACCTTGGTTTTGGGGCAAAAGATCTGACAGTCAGTCATCTGTCCCCATCTTGGGGTGTGGGGGGGAAAGAATGAAAATAAATCATTGTGTACAAAGGCAGAGTGAGATACTCCTGCAGACAGAGCGTTTCCAACAATTTCAGGATATAATTGTTAAAGGGGTTTCTAGCTGGATATAGGCTGAAGTATTTGAACTGCATTTACAACAGCATCTGTCTTCCCTCCCTGCTGAGTGTCTGTGATGCACTATGTTGGAGGTACTCTTCCTCTGATAAAATACTTTCTAATAAGGCACAGAATCACAGAAACATTTAGGTTGGAAAAGTCCTCTGAGATCATCAAGTCCAAGCTATCCCTGATCCCATATCAACCAGACCATGGCACCAAGTGCCACATCCAGTCTTTCCTTAAACATCTCCAGGGACAGTGACTCCACCACCTCTCTGGGCAGCCCCTTCCAATAGCTAATCACCCTTTCTGTGAAGAAATTCCTCCTGAAGTCCTTCAGTACAGCTCCTTTCCCTGCTATTGCAGTGTTTGCAGAGGCACCTTTTGCAGTCAGTCCTTCCTTCTGGAAAAGCTGAAAAGCTTAAACCACTGCTGTTCCTGCTAGACAAGTGCTCTGATTTTGAATTTTGAACCTTATTTGAAGGGTTGTTTTTGTAGTGTTCCTTTTCATTATTTTGTTCTGATAGTGGATTTGCTGGTACCTAAGTTGGATTAAAGTTCTCACACCTAATGGATCATATAATTTCTTACAGAACCTAGTTTACAAGGGAAGTTTTCTTGATATGAAGCTGCTGTTTAATGCAATGTTAAACAAATGATCCCATGTCTGAAGTGTCTTGGAAGGTTTATTCTGAGAGAGAATTTTTAACAATTGAAGTCAAGCCCCTGTAAGAGGGAGGCACAGTTCCAAGGCTATAACCCAAAAAGGCTAAATCCAAATGTATGCAATTGAAATAAGGATCTGGGGATAAGACACAGAAGGTTGTGAAGACCATAATGCTGAGTGAATTATTTAGGAAGGCATGGGAAATAAGAAAGCTGCTAGAGATAAGAGGTAGAAGTGGAGTTTGCAGTGCGTGTCCATTTGGTGCATTAGAGGCAGATCAATAGCGGGGAGCAGACAGTGCTGAGGCTCTGGCTCTGTGCAGCTCTCCTGTCTGACTGGGTTTAGTCTGAGCCTCTGGCCTCAAAGTGCTCCTGCCGGGAGCTGGAAGCTTTCCAGAGCCCTGGGATCGTTCCCGACCTGTGTGTGCCGAGTGTGAACCTGCAGGGGGCTTCTGCTCTATCTCGTCCCAGAGAAATCTCCTGCCTGGGTTCCGGCGCTGCTCTGCAAACAGAGCTGAGACGCAGCCAAGCCACGGCTGGCGGAGCTGCTGCCCAGCTGCAGTGCTGCTCAAACCCAGAACGTGAATGTAGGGCACAGCAAAGTCATCTGGCTCTGAAGCCTGGTGTAAAAATACATCATCTTATCCTCTGCTGGAGAAGCAGAGGTCCTTCTCTCTGAAAGGAGAATTTATCAAAATGAACTGTATTGGGTTAAATCCATTTTCTTTGAAGTTGATGGTAAAGCTTCAACTGATGTAAATGGGAGTGGAATTAGGCCAACACTGATCACTTAGGGGAAATCAAAATCTAGGCTAGAGAAAAGGCAAAGATCAGCTCTGCACAGATACAGAAATAGTTCCTGTGTGCTGTGCCACTGGTGGCTCCTGTATGCTTCAGCTGGAGTTGGAGGGCTCATTTCTAGGGCAAATGTCGCTGAAATCACTGACACCAAGTCGGTGGTTCCCACCTTGTGGGATGCTGGCATGGTGCAGCTCCAGCTGCACTTCTCCCTGGGGACATTCTGCTCCCAGGCATGGCCGGAGCTGTGGTGTCAGGCCCTGAGGAGCCCTCTGCCACCATGAGAATCTCACTCTCTGTGACAACTTGTGTGTCAGGACAAGTCCTTCCAACTTGGGGATTTATAGTGTGAGGTACTAAAGAGTTGAAGTGCAAAGGGTCCTAAAGCCTTCAGCAAATGGATTTACCACCACCATCACTCCCCTTTTTCCTGTACCATCTGTGCCAGCAGTGTTGGTCTCTGCAGGAGGATGCCACCTGCAAGCTGCCTGTCTGTTTTCCCCTGTGCTGGAAATAGCAGTGCCAGCACAAAGAAATGTGTGGTTTTTAGTCAGTCTGATGGTGCTGATGACTTGAGCTCCTTTTCAGCCACTGATTTGCTCCTTTTGTTTTGTGTGTGTTTGGACAGGGTCTTCCTGCTCTGTTGTGGAAGAGCAGAGAGGCATCTGTCCCTGGAGTCAGTGAAAACAGGCTGTTTACGAGGCTCTCTGGGTCTGTGTGCTGGGCTGTCACCCTGGTGCATGAAATGTCTTACACAATAGCAACAGAGCTGTGCTCAGAATGTGACTCTGGGGAGAAAACTCTGTCACAAGGAATGACAAATCCACCAGTGTTCCTTATGCAATTAAAATGGCAACTTATCTCGGCATGATTCATGTTCCTTCCTCTGGAGCTGGTGAGCTGTTCCCAAAAGGAAGTGCTCCCATCTCTTGGTCCCCTGGCTCCTGTGCATCCCTGATTTGGTGTGTCTTTACACTGATGTAACCCTGGGGAGGTTTTAATCATAAGAGAATAAGCGCTTTGTGATTCCAGCACGGCTCCCTGGCTGCTCCGAGCTGCAGCCTCAATTATATTAATCTGACTGTTGCCTGTTTAAGCATCGTCCTACATCTTGACTGACAGTGGGGTAAACAGATTCAGCAAATAAACTGTGCTTCCTGTGCACTCGCCAGTGGCAGATCAGGTCAGGCAGAGCAGCAGCTGAACAGGAGCAAACACAAACACACAGAGCTTTGCCTGTGTCACTGCCTCCTGCCTGGGATGGGAATGCACAGCCTGGGCACAGACAGTGCCACACAAATGAGTCCATCATGCCTGAGGATTTCAGCTTTTATATTTCTCATTTATTTGTACTCCTGCAGTTCTTTAGTGTAGAACTCTAAACTCCACACACAGCTGTTGCTTCCCCAGTTTGGTCAGACACAACAATTCCTCTCCAGGCCTGGCAATCAAGGACACCTCACTGCCTCAGGCCCTGAGAGAATGGAAACAAAAGTGAGTTGGGGGCAGCAAACTTGGGGTGAATGACTTCATTACCTGAAGCTGTAACTGGGAGATGAAGCCCCAGTCTGCAAATGGACCAAACTGATCAAAGTGTGAAACCCCTGACCTGTTGTCCATTTTTGGGTGCAGCCCCTGGGGGGCTTTGTCTGCCCAAAATGTACCTGAAGGCCCTTCAATAAACAGAACAGCTTTTTATTCCCTTAATTTTGTCTGGCCTCTGTTTTTAGGTAGCCCCAAAAAGGCATCAGCCTCTCCAAATGAGGTGTACATGCTCTTGGCAGTCTCAGGGTGACACCGGGCAACTGCAGCTTCCAGAAAGAGTTAAAGAGGTTTAGATGACAGCTGTGTGTTTTTCCTAATTGTCTGTTTTCCTCAAGGTCATTGGAGTTGCTGTAACAGGGATGGGAAGGGTCTGTTCCACTCACCCTATTTCCACAAATCATTTTTGACAGTAGGAATGAAAGTTCTTTTTAATATGGCCGTACTAGAACTTGGGAAGTTTTGTTCTTGCAAGAAGTGACAAAAAGCAAGACAAACATAAGGTTATTAAGGAACACATCTCAGGAAGTGTTTTCTGTTCATTTTCAAAGAAGGCAAAACAATAAATCACAGGAACATATGTGAACAAAAGTTGTCTTGATTTAAAATGCTAAAAAACCTGCATTGATTTACATGCGGAGCACCAGATTGAGACAGGCTGGAGCAAGAGATGGGATCTTGTGTTTTAATGCCCAACCTGGCAGAGTTGTTCACTGCCATCAGGAGTGGGCTGGATCTGCATTTTGTGATAGCATGTGGGTTAGGTGCATGCAAATCAGAGACGTGGGCTCTGCTTTGATCAGTTTTGCTTAATTTTCTGAGATAAGCTTGTATTTTTATTTTTTTGGGCGTTGTAGTTAAACATGCAAAGAATTGACAATTCCCTTTTATTCTGGAGATTGTTGTGGGGGTGCTCTCTCTGTAAGATTTCTGATTAAAAAAAAAAACAAAACAAAACAACAGATCGAGAGGTTGCTTAAAGTTACTCCAAGTACAGTAATTTGAATTCTCTGATGTCTGAATTATTTCAGATGGCTCCACAAAACATAACAAAGAAAAGCAAAGCTGTTGCAGGAGGTGTGAGTTTGCTTCTCTAGGAAATATGTAGGAGTTGATGGGTGTAAAAACCTTGGAAACAACTGGATTTGCCTTTTGTTTATTTGCACATTTCAGGTGTTATGTCAATGCAGGGGGTTTGATTCAAACAGATTAATCATGGATATCCCAGTGTTTAAGACTTGTTTTAAAACTTGGTACACCTTGAACACACCAGGTCACAGATGTGGCCAATAATATTACATGTTAATAATATTATGGTTAATAACTTTGGCTGTTTTAGGCATGTTCAGCACTAGCCTGGATCTTTGGAGAATTTGGTAATTCCTCGCTACTCCTTCTGCCTGTAGAGGGAGAGATTTAATTTTATTGGTCCATTGGATGCCTGCACATCTCTAAAGCCAGAATACATTTCTTTGGGAATCCTTTACTGTGAAATATTTGTGGGCCTGGTGTCAGAGGGAAGGATGTGGCTTTCTAGCACATCTGGGATGACCATTGGTGATGGGTGACACAAAGAATTCAAACTACCAAAACCATTTGCATTTACAAGTGGGAATCTCTACAAAAATTGAGATTTTTGTAGGCATTTATGTGTTGCCCCTGAAAGGGTTTTGAGCCCAACAAATCAATAAAGGAATGTCCCCTGGTACCAGATGGAGCCTAATAAATGGGAGCAGTCAGCTTATCTTGGTGTTTTGGGGGGTATTTCTCCTAAGCATCTCAAGATATCTCTTCCAGAAATCCCTTTTAGGCATTTATTGATGATCTGATAGGAAAAGAACACAGGATAGGACTTCATTTTCAAATAATCACCCTATAGTCAAAAGCCAGAACATTCTGTGTTGGATCACTTTTTGAGGGGTAAAAGCAACTGACAGCAGTTTCTTTTTCAGAAACTTTATTTAGATTGAAAAAGGGTGAAAAAACCATGCTAAAATATGCTAAATTACTTATGATCTCAGTATCCCTGGAGCAGCTCTTACAAGAACACTTGTTGCTTTTACTCTTTAACTTTCAGATCTGCTTGGAATTTAACGTCCATGACAGGTGTCATTCCTGGTGAATGCATAATTAACAGCACTTAAACTAATTTAAACAGAATGTTCTAATCTCAAATTGTTAATGGTGCCTGTTGGCTGAGGTGTTTGGGTGGAAGTCATTACACACTCACTCCATCCCCACCTCCAAACCCAGGCCTGGTCTCTTGAAAAGTAGTTCTGAAGTTTGCTGAAGGTTTTAGAATTTGGAGAGGTTCCAGTGCCTGTAGTCTTCTGACATGGAAAAAAACCCCAAACCTGAGGGAAATTTGGGTTCATTCTCCTACTGGCTTTGTTTGAGAACGGAGCATAAATCTCAGCTGCCTAGACAATATTCTAATAATTAATCTGCAGAATTATTTTCACAGTTTCTTTTGCTGACCATTAATTTTGTGGTGGTTTTGAGTAGTTTCTTACTTTACTTTCCCAAATAAACTCTTTATTTATCTTGCAGGATATATACAGGGTCAACAAATGATCTATTGAAGCTTAAATGCAATATGGTTATCCAGTACTCAGAACACTTAACCACTGAAATATGTGCATGAAGAAATGCAGATTGTCCCCACGCCACCACCATTCAAATGGGACCCATTAATTACCAATTCTTTGCAGCAAATCTCTGTAAAGAAAAAAAAAACCCAAACCAAACCAAACCATGACAGCAACAAAGTCACTAAAACCCTTGAAGAAAAAAAAAAAAAAAGAAAAGAAAATGAAATTCCAGATTTTAGTTCGAGTTGGCACCTGGTATGTAGTTTGTGGGTAAATGGTGGTCCTGTTCCAAAATGGAAGATTTCACTAGGAATTCTTGCTGTCAGGCCCTCACAAAAATACCTTCTCAACTCAATTGTCTCTGCTTATCACCGTGCTGAAGAGATGAGGAGGGAGCTGTTCCCAAAACAGACAAGTAATTTGCTGGAAATAGATTTTAGATCAACACATTTGATTACAAGGAGAAATCAAGCTGAGCTCGTGCACTTTGTGCAACACAGGTCTATGTTCTCTGCAAGAGCCATGGTTAAAATCAGCAAACAATCATGCTCTGTAGCAGCTGAGACATCCAGATGGTCTCAGTTTATCCCTCATTAAAACACACTTCAGTGTTCCAATCTTTAGATAAAGATAGGCTTCAATAGCTGTGGCAAGGCCCATATCCTAAAGAAAGGTCACAGGCAGTGAGGCAGTTACAGAAAATATATCTCCAAGCAGCCCAGTGCCTTGGTTGTGTCCCAAGGTCATGGAATCATTGAATCCAGAATGATTTGAGTGGAAAGGGACATTAAAGCCCATCTAATTGCCATGGGCAGGGACACCTTCCATTATCCCAGGCTGCTCCAAGCTCCAGTGTCCAGCCTGGCTTTGGGCACTGCCAGGGATCCAGGGGCAGCCACAGCTGCTCTGGGCACCCTGTGCCAGGCCCTCCCCACCCTCAGAGGGGAGAATTTCTTCCTAAAATCCAATCAAAATCTACCCTCCTCCAGCTTAAGGCCATTTCCCCTTGTCCTGTCACTCCAGGCCCTTGTCCTAAGTCCCTCTCCAGCTCTCCTGGAGCCCCTTTAGGCACTGGAAGGGGCTTTGAGGTCTCCCCAAAGTCTTCTCTGGGCTTTTCTGCAGCTGCTGGGGCTCTGTGACTCTGATGGGAGCCTTGGAGTCGCTCTCACTTGTGTCACTCCTTGCAAGTGCAAACAGCACTGCAGCAGGATGCTGCATGGGAGCGTGCAGCACTTTCCATTAATTTTGTTCCTACAGACCCAGAGAGGGCTTGGAACAACTTTTTACCTTCCCTTCTGCCCTTGCTGGGAGGAGGCAGCTGAGGAAGAGCAGCTGGAAGCATCTGATCCATGATCCATGGAAGCATCTGTCAGATGGTCACAGAGTGCCATGAGCCTCATCTCCAGCTTCCCATCTTTCTTCATTTGCTGGGCAATTAATGAGGACCCCAATTGTGCTGAAATTTGAGTACCTGCTGAAGGGCTTTGCTGGACAGGAGTCTATGCATCCTGCAGCTAATTATGTCATTCATTAAACTGTTATCCCTTGATGATGGGAAAAAGAGCCACTGAGAAGGATTCAGAACCTACCTGGCAATTAAAGTATTTATTCCTTGTATATTGGTAATTCTTAATTTCTGTGCTGCAGCCACATGAAATCCTTACAGGGAGTTACATTAAGGCTGAATTCCTTTTCCAGAGAAAATTCCTGCTTCTTCCTTGTTCTCCTGGGTTTTTTTTCCCCATATATGCAGATAACTAATGTAGCTTAAGAGATGCAGAGTAGGAAGATTAATCTCTCTTCCCCCTTGCAGCTCCTAAAGAAAGTTACAGCTTTATAGCTTCAAAAGAGAACATTTTATTTTTAAGTTGCTATTAATAGCACAGAAAATTAAAAGCTCATCATGGTTAGGATGAGATCCCGATTGAACTTGACAGGGAAGAAGATATTTAATAAAAGTACCAGGCATGATGATGGCTTTAAAATAAATCTGTGTGTTAATAGCTAAATTATGAGGCAATAATCTGCTGGTCTGCTTAAAAATGTGTTTGTAGGAGGATTTTTGGGATGACCCTGTAGCTAATGCATGGTTGTTGGTATGTCCTGTCCTACACAGCTTGTATTTTTTGGCTAATTGTATGATTTTAAGGTTGGGCAGCAACATTCTACATAGCTGTGATCGCTTTTTATCCATCAATTGATGTCTGCTGCTGTTTTATCAGCTTATTTTTCTGAGCCACCAGCTAGGATAATGTGCTTGAGGGAAAATTATACCCTACATCAGTGGTTTTGTTACAGCATGTTGTACATTATTGGTAATTTGAATGCACCCAGATAAAAATAGAAAGGTTAAGTAGTTTTCCAAATGTTGCTTCTCTGAAGCAGAAAGAGAGTAATGTCTGTACCCATATACGTTTTTGAGGGAAGAATGAATTTTTTTTTAATATTATTTTCCCTCTGCTCAAATTGATGCTTTCCCTCAAGCTGAATGCAGAGAACGCTTGGCTTTGGAAATTTCTCTTCCCAGCTCCTTTCTTTTTCTTTTAAACATTTTTATCCTTCCTGTTGGATGTTTAGGTTGAATGAGCTGGTTTCCAGCATTGCTGTGCCGTTCTGCCTGCATATGCCTGTCCCCAAAGTGCCTTCCCGTGGGCCAGGTGGTGTGTGCTGGTGCCAGGGAGAGGAGCTGGAGTCCCACAGCGCCCGGTGCCCTCTGCAAGTGTTCCTGGCAGCTCCTGGGCACGGTCCTCAGCCCTCCTCCCTTCTGCTTGGGGGCTCTCAAACGTTCCTCATGCCCCTCAGATGGTGTTAGTGAGGCCCTTTTGCTGAGGGATTTCTGCAGGGCCTGGCTGTGATTCCTGTCAAATCGTAGCTCGTCGTTCCTGTTCCCAAACGATTTCGTGATTCTCCGTGGATGACAATAACCTGGGCAAAAAAAAAAAAAAAAAATTAAAAAAAGGTATTTTGATAGGGCTGCCTGATAGCCATCTCCTTGGGATCCTTTGTGCATGTCCTATTTAAAACCTCTGCAGAACATCACTGTGTGTCTTTCAGCTAGTGCCCACTGAGATTTAAAACCTCCTTTTTGGCTGCTCTCTTTCTTAGCAGTGACCTTGGCTGACAGTTCCCATTGTCCTGTGGGGATGGATTTTTCCCTCTCCTCCTTTCACACGGGTTTTCGTGGTGCAGCCTCACCTCCCCAGCAGCTCTGCTCCTCTTGCCTCACAGGGCAGATCTTTAAATCATTGTGGAGAAAACACGTTTAGGTTTGATTTTCTTGGCGATTAAAAACGCGATGGGGGCTCTTGGGTTCCCTCCTATCCCAGTGCTGCCTTCTCTTCTCCCCTGATTAAAGGGAATCAGGATCACCTATGGTTTTCCTGGCAGGTGAGAGAATTCAGCCAGCTGGGGAGGGCTGGGGGCTCTTGGCTTTCATTTCAGCTGGGGACAGACGAGGTGGATGCTCTCTCTCTCTCTCTCTTCCACTCTCTGCAAAACTGCAAAGAAATTCTGCCCAAACCATCACTTCAATTGCAATTTTTTGTTCTAACTTTCTATTACCTGCAAGTTGGTGGCTGAGGATGTTTGCACGTGGAGCTGGAGTTCAAAGCTGGCCAGGTTTGGATCTCTCTTTAGTAGCAAAGATGGGTTGGTTTATAAGAAAAATTTATAAAGCTGTGACAGTAAAAAATATTCAGATTTTTTTTTTAGCAAAAAATAGCATAATGTGCTTGAAGCAAATTTATCTTTTGAAGGGAAAAAGCTTTTTTCTTCTACCACATAACTTATTTTCTGTGAGATGCAACAAAGCTAAAAAGTTATTTTTTCTTTACCTCTGATCCTTGCATAATGATGGTTTGAGAGTTCAGTGGCATAAAGGAAATTGGAAGAGATGCCAAGTTTTATAGCAGCTGAACTCTGCTCTGTGTACTGGTGGTGGTAAACTACTGGTAGTTTATTTTTAGCAGTTTATAACCTATTAAAGCTCGATTTTAAATTTGTTATACTTTCACCTGCTGCTTTTAAATCCTCATAAATAGGTGGGGTGGGGTAGGAATGCTCTGTAATGTGCAGGTACACAGCAGGACAGGCTTGGGATTATGCCCTGAGTTAACTAAAATGATCTCCTGCCACCAAACGTGCAGGTGGCAACAAAAATCTCTCTGGGATGGTCCCTGTTAGTTATAATTTGCTCTCTCTATTCTCATTTTAGAGAACTGCATCCCATTCCAAGAATAAAATAACCCGGCCTTATGTAAGAAATTTTTTAAGCTTTTTTTTAAGAAAAAGATGCAAAAGTTCTTTTCACTGTTAACAGAAAGAAAATGTAGGTATATGTTCAGAAGAGCAGATTATTTCCTGCAGTTTGCTTTTTCAGCCTTTCTGGGAATGGTGCAAGTGAAAAATGTGCCTCTTCCAATTCCGCTGGTATATATTTCTATTCAGCCATTAAATAACTACATATTGTTTGGGTTTGGTTTTTTTTTTAACAACCAAATGATTTACTTTTATATTTGTGTTCTTCCTTTTATTTTTCTGCTTGCACTTATTTTGCATGGAAGCTCTATTTTCTGGATCTCATTAACAGCCATTGGTGCTGCACTAAAAGCTTCAGTATTGGCTTTATGTGTTTGTATCTCTAATTAATATTATAATGAAATGCCTCTGACAGTGAAACCAAGGTGGCAGAAGAGAGGTCTGCAAATTTAGACTGGAGTGGAATGGTTTAGCTTGTTTAGGGGAGGGCGCTTTCCCTTCTTTCCCTTCCTTTCCCTTCCATTTCCGCCCCCCCCGCCCCCAGCTGTTTCTCATGATCTGTTTGATGCTTAGCATTTCACCTGCTGAGCAATCCCACACTTGAAAAATAAGAGTAACTCCTGGAAAACTGGATTTTTCTGCAATCAGTCTTGAAGCCTCTCACAGATAAAAGACTTTGTATGGGTAGCACTGACATTATGGCATTTTTGGCTAAACCCAGCAATCTGGTTCCATTTCTGTGTGCCTGTGCTGTGCTCTCCTGTCTTTTGGCCAAAGGTCTGTTAAATCTGCTTTGATTTCCTTGACTTTTATAGACAACAGTAGCCAGTCAGTCCTTTTCCCTGCTAATGGCTGGGTGATTTATGTGGTAGATGCTGACAGAAGGACGCAGAAAACAGCAGAACAAGGCCAGGCTTTTTGTTGTTTTTTTTTTTTTTTTGCTTTTTCTTCTCCCTTAATGGTCTCTCTTGGGTTGTTATGTAGAAATTTGAGCTACTTTCTCAGGGATGTGAGTGTCAACACTGATCATGCTACAACAGCATGGATGTTAAAACTGGAAAGGTACTTTAACCTCCAGAGCTCAGATCATGACACAACAAAATGAATTTCTCTACAGCTGGCCAGTTATGGATTTCCTTAGGTTTTTATTCTCTCTGTTATCCCATAGATCCATATTTATAGAAAACATGGTACCTGTCAACTTTTTAGTAAAAGCAATCCATCAAAATTATATTTCACCTTAATGAGTGCACTTTCTCATCCTCATGCTCCTAAGAAGGCAGGAAAAGGCTTCAATTTATCTCCAGTTTATTCAAAAAGTAAGAAAGTCCAGGCATCCTTTAAGTCTTTGAGATTGCTCTTATTACAAAATCCTACCCAGGACTGGAAATATTTCAACTCCTGTTTCACAACTCTCAGACCAGTCATGGGTTGATGCAGCCCTCAAGGTGGAGCACAGAGGGCTGTGACAGAGGAATCATGAGATGAAATTTCAGTTTACTGATTAAAAGCCTGATGGGTGGTTCAGATGTAGGTAAGATTTTCTTCATTAGTCTCATTTTTTAGGATTGAAAGCGGCTGTAAAATGTTGCTAAAAAGTCTGAGAATTGAATGTGAGAAGAGGTCAAGATGGACGTGACCAATCAGGAGAAAGGGCAATTTCTACCAAAGTATTAAATATTTGGCTTAGTCTCAAGGTATGAAGATTAGAGAGGCCATTTAATATTTTTACAATGAAATTATTAGTAATGGGCTGAAAAAAGTAATAATTAGTAACCAAACTCAGTGTCCATTCTTAACAGAGACTGAACAAAAGCCCAAATATTTTAGGTGGGGTGGAGCAGGACTGTCAGCTTTAATCAGCCTGTCAAGCCTCAGATCCTATTTGTTGGAAGGAGCTGGAAAATCTGTTTCTTTTAGGATGTTCTGGAGAATTTTCTGATAAAATGAGATATAGTCAGGTGTTTCAGGCACACGGACTCCTGGAACTCCCTGAGATTGTGTGCACTAAGCTGATAATCAGCTGAAGGTCACATGGTAACTCAAATTCTAGATTTAAGAAATCTGGTGTGTAAAACACACATAGATGAAGGACAGATGTAGAATGCCTCATCTTTTTAATGTTTATGTGCCAATAATTTGCTTTTAGGGAAGCAAAGGAAAGGAAATATCTGAATTCTAGCCTGGTGAGTTTGCGATCTTTCCTTTTACAGGATTTGTTATCCTTGGGTTGAAACTGTAATGACTGGACAAAACTATAATTTTGGGGGGAAAAAGAAAGGGACCTCAGCCCAAGGAAGAAATTCTGAATATTTTGCCCTGGAGATGATGGTGAGGAGCTGCTCTCTAATATCCCTTTGTGATGTAGCATTACTGTAGTACATCTTTTGGGTGTTTTCTGCTATAAAGAAGGCTTCCCCCCACTCTGGAAGTGATGCAGGAATCTGTGCTGGGATATGTTTCTTACCTGATAACCTACTGCTTTTAGAGCATTTAATTTAGATTCCCCCCCCGCGCCCCAATCTGCTATATTTAATGTTAACTGAGTATCTGAAGTCTGAATATCCTTAGTTTGTTTCCCCATGTTTTTTATTAATTTGATACACTGTTTCCAAGTTGGCACTCCTTGCAACAACTGTGCTGTATAAAATCAATTCTACATGAAAAGGTGGATTTTTTTTAAAGCTTATAGAGGTGCAGAATGGGTCTTTCCAGTGCCAGAAGTACATCCTTAAAGAGTGGGAGTATGTGGTATGTAGGATGGCAGTGAATAAAAGAAACCCCAAACCTGCTTTGCAGTGGGGAATTGGAACCTAAATGGCTGATGAAAAATAACCTTTCATTTGAGCACTACAGGCAAAACAAAATAAATTCTTGTTAGCACCAGCAGGGCGTGAGAGAGAGTTCTGAAAACTGGTGGCTGGGACAGATATTACTGGAAAAATCTCTTTTTCAGGGTAGATCCCATCTCTGCAGGCAGAGAGTGAGGCTCATGCAGAGGCTCTGGCATCAGGGGAGGAAGAGTTTTGTCTGCAGGAACTGCTGCAGTTCCCCAGAAGTCACTGATGGAGTCATTTCATTATTTAATGGGCCTGAATTGATTGCTTTAAAGCAGTTTTGTTGCTGTCAGGAGTTCATTTGGCTTTGCTGGAGCCATTTCCATGAGGAGCAGAGGAAAGGCTTGGGATCAAATGTAAACTGAATAACTGTCCACTGCAGGAGGGGCTGGAGGTACTTTAATTCACAACCCTCATTTCAGTTCCCCTCATTACACTAGTACAACATGGAAAAAAGAAAAATCAGCCAATTTGTGCAAGATCCTGTTTGGTAGAAGTCCTAAGTTAATATGCTTATTGTAGAATGGAAATTAATGATATTTTGTGTCTCTTCAATAAAAATTTCTTTTGTGACCAGGTCTTTCTTGCCTTCAAATATTCAACAGTGTCTACAGGAGGCATGGAAGCCTTTTTATTTATCCTACCTGGTAACAAAACTGAGGCTCAGGTTCATGCTGAAAGACTGAAACAGCTATTAAGGGATTGTAGCAGGTTGTTGCCTGTGATTTCTTTTTTTTTTTATGTTTTCATTTTGTAATATTTTTAAAAGGAATACTTTAACTTAATTGTCCTAATGTCATCCTGTTACCAGGGGAAATATGTTTCTGACTGAAAACAACAACTGAATGAATGTCTCATCTCTGTGTGGTCATCATGAATGAATTATCACGGAATCACTGACTGGTTTGGGTTGGAAATGACCCTAATGACCATTTCATTCCAGCTGCTTCCATAGGCAGGGACATCTTCCACTATCCTAGGTTGCTCCAAGCCCCATCCAACCTGGCCTTGAGCACTTCCAGGGATGCAGGGGCAGCCACAGCTTCTTTACAGATGGACAGATTAATTAAGGCGACTTGAAATTGATGAAGAAATGTAGGGGTGAAGTCAGGAATATTTTCAGAGAACACTTTAGTGACAAAGTTCAGTTTCTCTTTCTTTATCTACTCTCAAATTCCTGGTATTAAACAAAAATTTCACACTTTGTTAGGTGCTTTTATTCAGATGGTGTTTTACCTTAGTTCCTTCTGCATCTTGTGCATTCTTGATAATTGAGCTTCAAAGTCAGTGTAGGTTTGTTTTCTTTTTTTTCTTGAGAGTGTGAGTTCAGGCATTGTTGAGTGCATTTCATCAGCTTTATTGGCTGCTGGGTAGAGAATCCATTCCTCATTCTGCTCCACAAAGATTGTGTTCACAAATGGACAGACATTTTGGCTTTGCCATGAAAAGATGCCACAGCTGGGCCACACTTGATTTATTTCACATATCTGGAGGCCTCTACAGAGCAAGTTATGATTTTCCATCTCAACTCTTTTGCCCTTGCAGAGGTCTGCTCTGTGAGGTTTTCATCCTCTGCAATCAGTTGCTGCCCTGCTGCTCCCAGCACAGAGTTCAAGGAACAGTAGTCTCAAAACATCTCAGATGATTTTGCTCAGACTCAAGGGAAAATCCCCTTAAATCTGCTTCCAGTCCTGTTTTATTAAGGAATGGTGTCAGTGAATGGAGATAGTCTGGTTATGCACCTTGTACTCACTAAAGTGTGACACTTCACTGCTTTTCCCCCTGCTTGCTTGGGGGTTCTCTATAGGGCTCAGCTGGAATTTTATCTACAGCCAAGTAAAGTCCAGGTGGGGCAGTAATGTTCCCTCTGGAAGGGTGGGAACTGCTAATTCCCTGAGTTTAACTCCTGGAGAACCACTGTGTGTGCCACCTTCCAGGTGCATGAGGAGTGAACAGAGCCTGGGCTTTGCTGATCTCTCTGAGAGGGAATCACCCTTTAACCTGTGATTCAGACAGTTCCTCCACCAGCAAAATCAGAGCTGCCATAATCTCAGGTGACAGTTTAGAGAAAACAGTCAAATTAAGAATATATATATATTTTTTTTTTTGACTCATTTTGAATCCATTATTTGTCCAGACTTTAAGGACTGTGAAATGCAAGTCTTGGGATCCTGCTCTGGTGAAATCTGGTTCATTACATTGCTGTTAACTTTCCTGCCAGTAGAAGCCCAAATTAAATCAGATGTCAGAATACTTGGGGATGATATCTACATTCTAACACACTGTGAAAATATTTACAAGCTTCCAAGATGAGACTTTTCCTGATTAGGGAAATCAAAGAATAGTTTTCCCAGCAGGCCTGCAGTTAGCTCATCCAAATTGCTTCTGTTTTAATTGGCACGCATTTCCTCTAAGCAGCTAGGAGATGAAAAATATTTGACTTGGGCTCTACAGGACTGGAAGCCTCTTCCCCCAGACACAGCAACTCTGGAAAAAAACCCCAATCAAACAGCCAGCTCAAGTTTATATTGCATTTGTACAACAAAAGTCCACCTCTCACAAGATTCCAGACCAAGGTACAGATTGATATTCTGACTTTTTAATGAGGAAAACAAGGATGGTGTTTTACTCAGGTGTTCTGTGTGTGAAGTCTTTTGTTATCTGAGTTGTATCTAAGTGGGCTGTGATTTTATCTCTGCTCCACAGCAGTCTGTTGTTTTCAAACTGCACTTTGGGCCTTCTTTTACTCAGTTTCCTAATTTCAGAAGCATTGGGAAGAATAAGTAAAACCAAATAACTTTTGTTAAAAGTGACTGCTTTTGTCTGGCAAAGCCAACTAATGCTGTGTGTGAAATTAATTTGCTGGAGTTTTTATTTCTCTTTTGTTGAGCGTGTCTGAGGAGGGATGTTTTCCCTCTGAGTTGTTCTCACAGGGATCACCAAATCTGCCTGGTGGAGGAGGAGGTGACCCTGGTCTAGGATGGTGTGGGAATCTGTGCTCTCAGGGCTTGGGGATGGTGCCTCTTTATGTTCCAGGAAGCTCTTGGTTATGAATTCAACCCACTGAACCCCGCTATGGATAGAGCAGTGAAAGCAGCACCCAGAGCATGAAATCCAGTTCACTTTATTTATTGGGTCATCAGGATATTAGATGATTTTGATTGAAAAATGTGCCAGTATCACCTCCTTTAATCAGGATTTCTTGGTAGTTCACATAAAACATATCTACATCTTGAAAATATCAATATTGAGAGGGTTTTTTTTGTAAAATAGTCCCTTCCCTCACCTCCACCCAAAAACCAGCAAACAAAAAAAACCCCACCCAAACCCAGTGCAATAATGGGGTTTCTTGTGGATGAGACTCCCAGTTTCCCCACTTGTGGTAACTGGATGTATTTTGCAGATGCAAAGCCCTATGATGGGAATATTGCCATGTGCCAGCCACAACTTTTCCTATTCCTCAGCTTTTGGGGAAGAAATAGTCAACGTTCACCACTTAGGAGGGCTGAGGTGGTGGTGGTGGTGTGTCAGCCCTGCCAGCCTGGCAAGGGGCCTGGGCTTTTGCTAGGAGAGATTCTGGGATGGAATGGAGCCTGAGCATCCTGTTCCATGGGATTAGGGAGCTGCATGAGCAGGGAATAATGTCAGTCACGCTCTGTGCCTGCTGGGCTTCTCCATCTGCCTCTCAGAAACGTGAGGTGGTGTTTCCCTGGTGGTGCAGCATTAGGTGAGTCATGAGCAGCACAGACTGCCACTGATTTGGTTTTGAAGCTCTGAAGGAAGTGTAAACTTCATATTTGTTGTTTATTGGTTAATATTTAATCAGAGGTGAAATTAAAAATTAAGCAGGCAAATGACTCATGCTGGAAAGCAACAGCACTGTCTTGCTGTGGCTGAAAAATGACAATAAATTTCTAAGAATAGAAGAAAATATATTAATTTATAGTGATAGCACAGGGAGCCTAAAGAGATGCTTTGATTGAGAGGAGCGGACACATCCTACAGGAAGATCGTGGAGAAAATGTCTTCGATGCTGTGTCTAGTACCCTTTGCATCAGAAATGAAATTGGTAGATGGTTCTCTTCAGAAAATACTCAAAATTGTCTTTTCTCTGTGGTGTTATAGAACAGTTTAAGAACAATTTTATTATTTTGGAGCAATGTTTAAAAAGATTTTTTTTTATTAGAGCAATGTTTATTGCATCTTCTTTTTTCCTAAAATCATGGCTGTTTGAGATGCCCAGCTTTCAAAACCCTGAACTGCACTTAGGAACACACTTGATTTTTTTTTTTAAACCACTGGAAGTAAAGAGCAGCCCGTTATTTCAGCTATTTGTTATTGCTCTAGCCTCAGAGTCTTTCTGACAATCAGATCTCAATCTGCATTTAGCTGCGGCTGACAGCAGGCAGAGCCTGGGATGCTGCTGGTAGGAAGGAGGAGCCCTGGCGATTTGCTGTCTCCTGGGATGAAGCCTGTTTGACTGGGCATCTGTGACATTTCTGGCCTGCAATTTTTTTTCCCAAATAACGCTGCAGGCTGATGCTATTTCTGTTCAGAATACTGATCAATCCTGTTTACAAACAGACAAGGCAATACTGTGAGTAAGGCCTTTTCTTCCTGCTGTATATATGGGATTACCTGGGGATGGATTGAGGCTGAGCAGTGCCCAGGATGCAGGCATGGAATGCTGAGCGTGGTTCACCATCTCCTGCTTAGCTATTGCTTGGCCTTTTGAAATTGCTGCTTCTAGTTTCTCTTTGTTGTTTCCTGCACAAATTTTGTGCTGAAACTCTCATCTTGTGAACGTGAAAAGCAATATGTGAATATGAGGGTGGCAGAAGTTGTTAGCAGTAGAAGATACATCAGTAAATAGGAGGGGTGGAAGAAATGTGTAGCAGTTGGCTGGTGTTTTAATTTTGGTTTGTAATATCATAGTGAGACTTGAACTTCTTTTTTTTTTTTTTTTTTTTTTTTTTTGTCCACAGAAATCAAAGTAATGTTGAGGTTTGAAGCTGTAAGGGAGAAGGCTGGTAGAGGATTGAGCTAACTCCAAATTAGTGTTCACACAGGCCTCATCTTTGTCACTGCAGAGCAATGGCAATGTCCTCCGAGAGAGGAAATAGCAAACCCTACGTGTTATGTCAGCTGTAGCTGGGTGAGATTAAAAGAGATTAAAATTATTGCACAAATATAAACCCGGGACTTGAAACGCATCGGGCTCCTCTTGATGTGCTTTATCTGGGCATTGATATATCATTTCCACTGGGGATTGCTGTGCCTAGAAAGTTCAACATGTGCCCTTTGCCTGTGACAGGTTGGTCAGTCATTAGGCTGCTGGGGTGCCCTTTGAAAGATCTCTTTTTTATTATGAAAACGATCCTGAGACCTCTAGATTAGACAGTGCACTCTCACCAACCCGCCTGAGGCAAAAAAGAAACCTTTAATCTCTGTTAAAACTCTTCGTGCCAAATATAATAGCTGGTTTCAGCAGTATTTAAACCAACTTCATTAGAATATGGGAAGGGGAAACAGGTTTTAAAGGCTGGCTTTAGCAAGTAATCAGCTGTCTCCCAGATGGTCCAAATGGGACTCGTTCGACACTGCACATAAAAAAGAAAATAAAAAGGGAAAAAGAAGAAAAAAGAGGGAGCCCAGTAGCATCCTGTGTGTGTCTGTGCCTGCTGGTGGCTGGGCTCAGGGGAAAGGACTCCTCATGCAGAGCCAGAGCGCCTCTTCCAACCCAGACATCCCGTTACATTCCTGCTGTACTCACTTTCACAGAAGGCAAGGCTGCAAGATGTAATGTATTTAAATATATTCTGTGTTTGTGGTGGTGGTTCTATGGCTTTCCCCATAGTTTCACCGCCCTTGTGGCTAAAAAACCAGTTTAGCTTTAACCTGTGATGAAAACTGGTAGTGTTTAACCCGTTTTTAACCTCGGAGCCTTATCAGGGAGCTTTTGTTCTGGTCAGAGGACAGCCCGGGGTGGCTGTGTGGAGCAGAGCAGTACTGGGGGTGCATCCTGCACGCCGGGCTAATCACTCACTAATTAATATTCATGACTCATCTCATTTAGCGGCTGCTCTTGGGACTGGAGCAGCGCTGCTATTGGTGCTCAAGCCATGGAGAGCTTTATCTAAGGCAGAGCTGGTGTTATCCTGGGCTGGATGCTGCCGACCTGCAGCACTTCCAGGACACCCCACCGTGGTGCTGAGCAGCTCCTCGGGGATGCCAGGATCCGTCTGACATCCCCTCTGCGCCGCGTTGTAACCACTCCTCTCTGCTTGTTCCCAAAGGTCCAGAGGAAGAAATGACCATGTAGATTCTACAGCTTGGGTGCAACATAATGGGAAATGGTGAATGGAGTGGAGCTGGTCTGCAGCCTTGAGAGCAGCCGTTCTGTGACCTCCAGTCAGTCAGGGACACCCTCCACGCCAGAGGCATCCTCCACGTCGCTCGCCGTACACACGCGGGATTCTTTTTAATTTCTCGGATTGGAATTCCAGGTTCCTCTCCTTCCGTTTTTAAACAGTTTTAAGATTGTATCAACTACAAACGAGTGGAGCAATATAACCAGCCACGATGGGTGACATGACAAATAGCGATTTTTATTCCAAGAACCAAAGAAATGAGGCCAACCATGCAGGAGAGTTTGGGTGCACACTGCAGGAACTGCGCTCCCTCATGGAACTCCGAGGGACAGAAGCAGTAGTAAAAATTAAAGAGACATATGGGGAAACAGAGGGGCTCTGCAGACATCTGAAGACATCACCAACAGAAGGTAAGCACCTCTCACTTCACTTGAATTAGGGCACTTTGTGTAAATGCTCTCCAGACAGTGGAAAAAGAGGTTTGGATTCCAACCTGAACAGAATTCTCATGGTGCTGCCATTATTCCCAACAATAATAAAACAAGAGTCTGTTAAGAAAGAAGGGAAACCGACCCAGCTACAGTTGGCATGAGTGTGAAAGCAGTGCTTCTTGTTTTAACAGCTAAATGCATTAATTCTTCCTTAAAATTATACCAAGAATCAGCACTTGTTTTAGGCATTGCGAAGAGACTTGAATCGTTGTGCTCCTGGGGGTAAGAAGGTGCAAAATAATTGCTTCAAAAGAGCTTCTAGGTATTTGGACATCTTGAGTGTATGAAATGAGCATTTGAGATTCACATTATGTTACTGTGTAGATCAATATTTTTTTTATATTTATATATAGGTTACTAATCTTCACTTATTATATTGCCATAGATAATTTTGCTTAAATCATCAGTCTGTGATTGTATTGACGTTTTTATTGGTTGCATTTCTGTTGTGCGTAAAATTAAGATCCTTACTTTCTTATGTTTAACACTGCCAATCATAACTTTCCAGTATCTATTTTCCTAAGTGCTTTCAGAGACATCTACCTGATCATTTATTAGTCTGGTTTTCAGTGCTCAAAGCAAATATGCCCCCATAAAGAATTGGCAATGGTGAATGTCTCCCTCTCCTCATACAGTTTTCTTTCTCTTTAAGTGCAAGTAAAATTCTGTTTCATTCTAAGAATTCTATTTTTGTCACAGTGTTTTCATCTCCAAGGGGTATTAACACTTTTGGAAATTACAGTGTCTTTCAGTCTATAATATTTCTGCAGTCTTGTAAAGTAGCCAAGATGTTCATTTTAAGTTCTTTTCTTTTTCAAGAAGATAGAAGTCTTGGCTTTGTTCCATTCTCTTCTTTCTAAAATTAATCATTCAGTTACCTCCAGTGTTTAAATGCCTCAAAGTCTGCAATTATTGGTGTGATCATAAACATGTCAACTGTAGTGTGATACCATAAATTACCCCAGCTGAGGGGTCCCAAAGGAGCAGCTATCAATGTCTCAGCTTCAAGAATTCCACGTTTGCAGAAAGTCAGAGCTGAAGTCTCCGTCTGAGCCGAGTTCATGGCGGTGACTTCAGTCAAGTTTCGCCAACTCATTCTAGTGGTTACCTGGTCAATGTGAACTTCAAAGGAGATGTTAATTGCATTATGTGTTCAATTTATGACATCAGGGAAACTCAATTCCTCATATCGGAGCAGAGCGTATGGATGCAGCAGCGTGGCACGCTGACTCCAGCAGTAATCTATATCTGATACTGCAGATAAGGTAACTTTCCTCCAAGCATTATGTGCACTTCATCACTTGTGCATTAGGGAAAAACCTTTCCAGCTTCAAATGGCAATCAGCATAGCCCTGGAATCGTGAAGGCTTCTCTGGGTTTTAATTTTCAAGTAGATCACATAATAGGAATTCCCATTCACGCAAAGTTTGCGTCTTACTTTTAATTGTTTTGCTTGGAAAAATTCTCTGAAATATGTCTTGTCAAACTCTGGAAATTTTCACAGGAGAGGAAGTATCCACAGTGAAAAAACTTTAAAGGCTTATGGCAAATATAAGCTTATATTTAGTTGTGAGTCCCTAGCCATTGGTTTTCTTGGTTCCAAGCTCAGTGAAGAGGATATTCTTGAAGACATGACTATTCTTAGAGGGAAGAAACATAATCATTCCTTATGTGGAAATGGAATTCTAACATCAAATAGACATGATGTGAAAATTAATTATTGACATCCTTAGTTTTATCTTTTGGTATCTGCAGCAAACTGTGGATTCTTCATTGAATATCTTTATGAAAAAAACACAATTTGCTACAGTGCCTGAAAATCACTTTTCCAGCCAGGCATCACTTTTGGTGAAGCACAATCCACTGAGCTTCCTTTGTTTTTCATACTTTGGTGTGTTGCAAATCTCACATGGTTTTATGGGAAATATGAAATAAGAATTACTGCAGGGCACTTCTTTGAAAAACCAAATGGCTGAGCAGGAGTCCTGAGTGACTGTGAAACAGTGAAAAGGACTTGACTATAACTTGGTTCTTCCCTGCCTTGTAAGCTCTTCCAGAATTTATCTTCATAAAGTCCTTGTAATTTTGCAGGATAAGTGCTGAAACAGTTACCAGAGAAGAGGGAAAAAAAAAGTTTCCTGGCAGCAGGGACATGATAATTTGGTAAAATGTGGCCTAACCTGAATTTACTGCTTTATTTAGAAAGTAAGAAGTAGTCGTGAGCTCAGAGCTGACTCATTTAATTTCCCGTGTTGATATTTGATGTCCCACCTGTGGACTGGTAGGATCAATCACACTTAGAACTGATTTTTGAAACGGCTTTGAAGGCCTTGAAGTTCTCAAGTTAAGATGTCATATTTGTAACTAAGATGTCATATTTGTAACTCAGATGTCATTGACACTGCTGTGAGGTTCCTTTCCCAGTGAACTCCTGTCTCAATTCAGCGTGGAGCTGGGGAGGTCTGCTGAATGTTGACTAGACTAATATTTGCATGCTGAATGAACTAATAATATCATTATGGGTTACAAGACTTCAGTCTCTCCTTTAAATTTTCTTTGATTGCTCCTCTAGCTATAGATGCAGTGGAGATCCCAGGTCTCAGTTATGCCTGAGGGATTTCCTGCCTTCAAGTGATTATATTATAATGAAAAGCTCTCGTTCAAGTGCTTGTAAAAAGAACCTCCCCAAAATCTATGAAAATAATTTATATGACAAAATACACGTATGTGTCGACTTGAATTTGCTTTAAAAATATTTATGTTCAGATTAGTTTCGCTTTCATTATCCCAGAAATACCACATATAGATCTAGTCCTGTCACTTTGCAAAACAATGCTGAATCCCCCCTTGGGCAGAGCTGTGCTGACAGTTGTATAATTTTCCATGCAATTGGAGTCTCCGAGGCCCACTGGAGCATCAGTGATACCTTATAAAGGACAGATGGTAAAATGGGATGAGTTAGTTGGATGAATACCAAATGAGACTGGAATCCACTCTCTCCAATACTTAACTATATTTACCCACAATTTTATATAGTACCCACCAATTTACATTAGCTTTTTCATCTACTTTTCCTTATAAAAATGTTTCTTTCTTATAGGAGTATGTCAGTGAATTAACTTCCATGATTTCATGCTTAAAATACTTGGACACTGTAATTTCCAGTGCATGTGAAAAGTGAAGAATTCACTGCGTGTAGAATGGTGGAATACCCTGAGTGGGAAGGGACCCACAAGGATCATTGAGTCCAACCCCTGGCCTTGCACAGATACCCCACCAATCCTACCCTGTACATCCCTGGGAGCATTGTCCAAAGGTCCCTGGAGCTCTGGCAGCCTTGGGGCCGTGCCCCATCATGGCCTTGTCAAAACCTTTTTAAATTTTTATATGAAGGAAGAGCCCTTCCAGGGTGATATCTGTGCAACCACACCCCAAGCAAGCACTCCAGAAGGTGTTACACCTTGGTGATGATGTTACAGCACTACAGAAGAAGATTTTCTGCTGGTATTTAGTGGATACGGAATTGGTTAAGGTTCTAGAAATGGGCTGGTGGAGTGCACTGGGTGAGAACAGGTTTTTTTCTGGCTGTAGGTCTTCA
This sequence comes from Phylloscopus whistleri, assembly GCA_017589585.1. Lineage (NCBI taxonomy): Eukaryota > Metazoa > Chordata > Aves > Passeriformes > Phylloscopidae > Phylloscopus > Phylloscopus whistleri. The sequence goes on along the minus strand of JADMLD010000682.1, from coordinate 3,366,810 downwards.
GGATACCATGAAAATGTTTTATGGAAGGACACAATATCAATTAACAGTTAACTGGTAATATTTCAATGTAGAAGTTGACTTTTTAAATCATCACACCTGCCCTTAGCTGAGCTACCAGAGAAGTTCTCTCTCTTTTCAAGTGCATGTTTGTTGTGTGGGGAATACAGACTGAGAATCAATTAGGCCAGCTGTGGAGGTATGTTTATTTTTCATTATTGCAATCTAAAAAGCCTTTCACAATTTTAACGATGAGGTAAAAGATGAAGAAAGATTGAATGCAACCAAATTAACAGGCTGCTTTTAATACTCATTAGTTTTGGTTCTTCACACTTGCTTCTAAAAAAATGCACCTCTAATAACTTAATAGTTTGTTTGGAAGCTGCTCTTGCTGGTTCACACTGAATTGCAGTCAGGTGCACCACTGTGTTCAGTCAGCTACGGAGATGTGTAGAATTTGGAAAGGAAATTGGGAAAGGAATGAAAAATACTTGATTCAGACAAATAGAAGTTTAAAATAGAAATATAAAAGAATTGATTTTGTGCTTGTCAGAGACTGAGCTTTATTATAACACACTGTCAAAATAGACCATGAAGAAATTAGTGATAGCATCATTTTCATTGTTAATATACTTGATCATGTATAAGCCATTAAATATTATCCGTAAGTCGAAGATCTTCTTACATTATTATACATTCAAGATTAGGGTGGATAATATTTGATTGATTTTATAATTTATCTAAAAGGAATATTGCCAGCTCTCTGAAAGTAGATTTTAAGAGTTTCTTTGTGATGTTGAGCTGAAGTACCTTGGAAACCTTCAAAGCAGCCTCTTAAAAGCCGTGTAGGAGCAGACCCCGTCATCCTCTCTCCAGATCACCACACCGCCTAATTCCTCATCCTTATTTGTGGTGTCAAAACATCTCTTGTAGCTCAGGCCCATTTGTCAACCCCCCCCACAGGCCAGCAGCCAAGCTCCAACACACATCCAGCCCTTATTTGTACATGTTCTCCCCACATGGAAGGCTTGGTTTGAACAATGAAAAAAGCCCTGGCCATGAAAAAAAACCCTCAGCATTGTCAGGGCTGAGGCCTCGCAGGGTTTTTTCTTACCTTGCATGAGAAAAACCCCACGGACAAACTTTAAACTCATATTTCACCTGGTTGTTCGTGCAGTGCCAAGTGTGGCTGAGCTGGTGAGAACTTGGATAACTTGGCATTTTCCTGTGGTTCCATCAGTGGGCACTGGCTGTTCCCAAGTGCCACACCAGTGCCCCTGTGCTTGGCAAAGGGGCTGGCTCTGGCTCTCTCCATGAGGGGCTGGCCAGGAAGGAAGGGTGTCCTGCATGCTCCTTCCTTTGGAAATTGCAGTTGCAGAACCCCTCACGTGTGTCCCAGCTGGTTTTGTTCTCCCTGGGGAGGAGAAGGCCCCAGGGAGAGGCCATTGCAGTCTGTCAGTATTTGGAGGAGGCCCATAAGAAAGTTAGGGAAAAATGTTTTAGCAGGAGCTGTTGTGATAGGAGAAGCAGTCATGGATTTAAACTGCAGGAGGGTTGATATAGATTAGCTATAAGGAGGGAATTTCATACAATGAGGGTGGTGAAACACTGGATCAGGCTGCCCACAGAGGTGGGTGATGTGCCACTCCTGGAAATATTTAATAACAGGTTGGATGGGGCTCTGAGCAACCTAGCTGGAGATGTCCCTGTTCTCTGAAGGGTTGGACTGGACAATGTTTACAGGTCCTTTCCCACCAAAATAATTCCACAATTCTCTGCCTGGATGTCTGGGGAATCCAGAGGGTTCTGTGGCTCTGGGAAGAGTGGGCAGCACAGAGTGTGCACAGGGGCTTCCCTTCCGCACCCTCCCCACTGGCACACCCAGGGACGACTCCTGCCCCTTCTCCCCACGGGGAAAAGCCCTGGATCCCTCCTTTGTGGCTCTTTGCAGCTCTGCTCTGCTGGGCCTGTCACAAGTCACATGGAGCACCATTGTCACAGGGTGGGGAGAGCCAGGAAGGATCGAGGCGAGATGGTTGTGGTGAATAACTTGTGGCAGGTTTGCTTTGGCACACGGGGCTGTCTCAGTCCTGCACAACAGGCCTGGCCCAGCTGTAGGGCCTGGGGAGGTTGAATTTGGCTGCTGTGCCCTGATGTGTCCGTGAGCCAGTGCTGGGCGAATGTGCTGCTCCAGGGGTTCCTGAACTTCCCCTCCTGGGACCCACTGGGCTTGGCAGGAATGGCTCTGGATGTTTGACACTCCTGCTGCAGGCAGCAGGCTGTATTTCCATAAAATCACATCTCCATGTTTCGTGATTTGGAAGGGGTGCACGGAGCTTTCTTGGCAATGGTGCTTCTTTTCCTTATCTAATATTTCCATTGTTTGTATAATGGAACAGCAAACATTCTTCCAAAGGTTACTGAAACATAAGCATCTCAGATAAATGGCTCAGATTTTTCTCTGTGATAAATCCAGTTTCATTGCTCATTTCGTTTCTGGGTTCTTGCATGTCATGCCACTTGCTGATTTACTTTGGCTTTGTTCAGTTACTTGTGGAGAACTAGAGAGACATTGCATGATGCATTTTCCCCATAAAGCTTAAAAAAAAAAAGAAAAGAGAGACCTGCTCCTTTGAGATTCCTAAATGGCTTGCAAAAAGGTTCTGTCTGGGTTACAGGCAGTGCTTTAAAGTAAGGCCAGGAAAGGCAGAAAGCGAGGGAATGTCTTCTGCTTTTTCTATTAGGCAGCATCAGAGATTTTCTGGGGTCAGTGCTGATTTATTTATGTGATTACCCAGGACATCATCTTCCTCTCAATGATTATCTTACCTCAGCAACACTTAGAATGGAGGCTATTTTCATGCAGGCTGAAATTCCCTTTTCCCTCCAAGACATTAAATACACGCAGGCAGGATGTACTGGCCACAGACATACATTCTGCTTTTGTACCTCAGATTTAAATGAACAGAAATTTCATTTAAATGAACAGAAATTTCGTTTAAATTTGATAAAAAATGGAATTTTTTTTGTACCTATTCTGCACAGGACTAGTGTTCATTGTAGTTAACTCAGTTACAACTACAGTGTTTTGTAAAATCAAAGGAAAACCTGGCCCAGCAACTTTCTGTTATCTTTCCCTCTTTGCAAAGAGATTATCACAGTTCAACATTCTCCATAACGTGTTGTGCCCCAAGTTTCTCCTTGATCTGAATGCAGTGATGCCATAGTGAGTCAACCCCTTTCTGCTGAGTTAATAAGTGGTGGAAAGTGTTGCCATTATGTGAGCCAGTTGATAAACCCGTAATCTCATTCTTAGGAGTAGTGGTTTGAGTTTGTTGGCGTAATCAGCTCATTCATTGTGTGAGAAAAAGATGGCCTGCAGCATAATGGGCACAGTGTAACCGTGGGGGAAGTGATCTCTGTGTTCCATGAAAGCTACGTCAGCTGTCCCAGTGGCAAACTGGGATTACGTTGGTGCTGCTCCCTTGGAAAATGGCAATTAGGCCTTTGCTTGGAGGATCAAACAGGGATGATTCTGGGCTGTGGTGGCAAAGTGGCTCCAGTGCTGGGGAAGGCAAAGCTGGAGCTGCATCAGTGATGGCAAAGAAATACCTGAAGGGAGGGGTGGCTGCAGCCTTTCCTTGGTGTGTCCCTGTGCTGGGAGGGTAACAGGACTGCAGAGGAAAAACATCCTTGGGGAATGCCTCCCTCCTGTTGTATTGCAGGGCTCAGAAATCCATAAATACCTATGGACTGCCAGCCTTGAGTGAGAGCTGATTTATCTTCATTTTGTTCTTGTTTTGAGAAGGCTGCAGGAAGAAAGCAAAGTCCATTACACCAAATGAATAATCCAATCGATGGAGCCAGTGTGCCCTTGATGGAATTAAGCTTTGCCTTTGCAGTGTATCAGAGACAGAGAAGTGTTTGTGCTTGATTTTGTCGGTGCCCTGTGAAAGCAAAAAGTTACCATGCAGTGTTTTTGTCCTGGTGGGACTGGCCCTGATGCAAGAGCACAGTTCTTAACTCATTGTCTCAGCTGACACTTACAGGGGTGCAAAAACTGGCTCCCTTTAAAGTGTCACCTTAAAATGTAAAGATAAAACAGCTACTTTAATCTCTGTTAGGTGTTCCCAGACCTTTTGCCAAGTGTCACTGCTAGCAGTGATGCTGCTTCCAGCTGAATCATGAAAATTGGGAAATTTTTGCTGCTAATGTATTTGTAAGGATCATCTGTGCATTGGACAGGTGATGGCAATGCCGTTCCTCAGAATAATGGAATGTTGAATTTTGTTTTTCTTTTATTCAGCATTGCATTTCTGTATTTTCATGAGAGAGGATTGTGCTATTTATTTTAATTTTTTTTTTTAAATAAAATGAGGCAGTGGCTTCACTATGCAAGTCTAAGCTCAGCAGCCCTGCAGGAGGAATTAGCATGATTAAAGGGTCATTTTTCTTTTGAAGATAACTTATATCAACTGACCTGGGATAAGAATAGTGTTAGGTGCAGTAATGATTTCCTGCCTCCTGTCCCTTTTGCAATTACTACTCACACTTCAAATCTAGCCTGTTCAAATTTACTGCTTCCATTTGTTTTCCAAGAAGTCAGAGGTTGGTGTTTGACAAGCCTGTTATTTATAAAGGTGAATGGAAAATAAAGCCAAATATGTATTTTTGGCAGTCAGCTCATGTGCTTCCAAGACAAACATATCTGCATTCCCTCAGTGCTGACTTCCTTTAATGTGGTGCACTCATAGTTTCTGATTTGCCTTCGAAGTATTTCTAGAAATTATTTCTACTCTATCTTCAGGAGTTTTATTTTCACATCCGTGTAGGTGTTCTGGAAACTGTGCTTGAGATCCTGAAAGGTGTAAGGACAAAGCAGCCTCCCCAACATCCTGAAAAGCTGATGATTACCTCAGACATAAAGAACCTGTTTTCACAGATAATAGGTGACATTCTCTGGCACAGCTTTCAGCAGGGTATAGTAACTTCCTTTTTAACTTTTAAAGAAGGAAGAAACCCTTTCTGAATGCTCATTATAAATCCGATTCCTTGTCCTTGCCTTGGAGCTGGTAAAACAATGCCTTTCAATGTCCCATCTTAATTGCCAGTCCAGAACTTGGCAAAGCAGCCACGGATTCTGTTAAATGCAGAGGATTTCAGTTGTATAATAGAAATAGCTGGGTGTATGTAGCTGCTATTTCTGTAACAATAGCATTTACTAGCCCTTGTTTCCTCTTTGCTTTCAAATGGAATTCTTCAGGGACTGCAGATTCTCTTTTCCTGTGTGGATTGTGAGCAGAGTCAGTTCTGCTAAGACTTGCAAACCTGAGCTTCCACAGGCTGTGCTGCTCCTTTGATTATTCCTTTTGCATTTTGTGTCAATCTCTCCTCCCTGGCACTTTCCACAGAGGAACAGTCTATTTCAGTGTGAGGGCAGCTTAGGTAGGTACAGTTCCCTAAGATACAAGAAGTCTGAAAAAATGAGTATTGGGAAGGAAAACTGAACAAATTTATGGAGTAGTTCAAAAGCTGTCATGGTTCTCTTCCTCTGATTAGCATTGGAGATGAGGGAAAAGAGGGAATAGCCCACTCTTTTACAGGTGTGCTTCAAAAGGTGAGCTTGCCCTTGAAGGAGGCAGAGAGTAAGAGAGGAGAATTGTCTCAGAGCATCCAGTAAGTACCCCATGAACTACAGTAGGATTTCCCTTTGCCTCTCTAAGTGAGGGCACAGCTCCTTGGTTGCTGCAGGCTGAATGCTGTTTGTCCAGGACTGTGGCAGCATTAATGTGGAAGAAAAAGATATGGGAATGCTGTGGAATTGCAGGGCAGTTATAATCTTAGCATTAGTCTGGGCACCTCTGTTAATTCTTTCCTTAAACAATACAGCAAATCCACTTGAATTTTTTGCACTGTTTTCCTGGCAGTCTCAAGTGTTTGCCTCAGTTTGGAAGCCTGGGTGACAATTGGGGACTCTGTGGGTTTCCTTGGGTTTGCCTCACTTCAGTCATGTGTTGGCCCCCTCCCTTTCCCTGGCACAGGAGCTCAGTTTTAAAGGAATGATCATTCTTTCCTGCGCCTTTCTGATTTTTCTTTTCTAGTTTGCTTTCTCTTGCTTTTTAATTACACCCTGAAGTTGTTTTACCTTCATTAAAAAAAATCCTATAGTAATAGGAATTGCTGCATTACATCACCACTCTGCTTTGCCAGTGGGGTCATGGCAGTTGCATGGTTTTCAATGGATAGCAGAGGTCATCCAGCTTGACATCTGCAGCCAAGATCTCTGCCTGTCCTTGGTCTGTAGTGTTACAGGTGACTTTTAGCCCACAGAAACCCTGGAGAAAATCCCTCCTTGCTTATGATACTGAATCCAAAGAGTGAAGAGGCTGGCCAGGTCAGAAGCTGTGATTTTCACTACTCATATTGTTGAGGTTTTTACTGAGCAGAAAAACCTCAAAATACTTCAAAGCCCCCTGCCGTTTGCTACAGAAATATGGTGTAAACTTGGAAAATCCTGGGAGTGTTCAGGTGTGCTCCCCTGCTGGCTTTGTGCAGCTCTCCCGTGGGGTGCTGAGTGCCTGGGCTGCTCCTTTGTTCCATTGTTTTCTCAAGCCAGTGAGTTTTTGGGTGTGTGGGGCACTGCAGGGACAGTGTGACAGAGCTCACCCTGCCTCCCTGGGGGTGTGGAACGGGTGCCCATTGAAGTGTTCAGGACAATTTGCTTTCCAGACTTCAGACACAGTCATCTTTACCATGGTGGTAAATTTTAGCTGGTTATCAGTGGCACAGGTGCACCAAACAGGAATGATGATGGTACCAAAATCCTCCCAAAATGGGGAAAAATAACCCTCTTTAACACTGTCTTTTTAGTGTTAGTAAGGCATTACTTCAATCTTGGCCCAGAGGGGAGTGGCTGACAAAGTTCCAGCCTCCACACCAGTGCTGGTACAAACCCTTTTCACTTACTTATGCATTTTTAGCATAAATTGATATTCAGTTGAAGAAATTGATATTCAAAGAATTGATATTCATTGGTTCTAAGTGACATAAGTCTGTCCTCTATTGGTAATTGATATTTTCCTCCTCATGCTAATTTGGTCCCCATTCTTTAGTCCTTTTATCGCCTTTTTTCTTTAGCTTTCCAGGCCTTAATCTCCCCTGTATCTTTGGTTACTTCAACAAGAGTCTGTGAAGAAACTAAACTAATGCTAGCTAAAAATTGGTGCAGGGCACTACTTGCAATTAATTAAAATAACTAATTAAAAATTAGCTAGAGTTATATTATTTCCAACAACTCAGTGCTACATGAGGCTGTTACACGACAGTTGTAGTTGGCCCAAGGATGATAAATCTGCTTATTTTTGGTGCCTTGTCCCTCTGGTGATTCCAAGCTCTGGGTGTTGAAGGACTCTACAGAGGAATTGTTAAAATTTAAAGGTAACTGAGGAAATTCTATGAATGTGTTGCTGGGCTTGTTCCCAAGGAAGTCTCAGTGGTTGTGTTACACCTTCTGCTGCTTTACTTGCTTATCAACATGAAACCTCATCTGCTGCAACCCCCAAGGTAAAACCCAGAACCTGAACCCTCAGAAGCGAGTTTCAAAGGAATGATCATTCTTTTCTGAGCCATTGGTGTTCTCTCCTCTCCCTCTCCCAATTTGTTGTGTTAGCAGAGAAATGGAACAGCTTCAGCTGAGGATGTACCACAGGTCAGTCATGTTCCTTTCAGTGCTGGCGTGGTTGTGTTTAATGCCACAGCATGGCTGAGTTCATTTGCTTCAATAGGAAATATCAGATGGCAGAAGTCATTAAGCTCAAATTTTCTTATTCACTGTTTTGAAGTGACCCCTCAGCAGAGGACAAATACACCCAGCTCGTTAATGTGTGTGTGCTCCTCTGCTCCAAAATACCACGTGCAGGCTGAGAGTGAGCTGGATTCATGGTTGGGTTGGATGTTAAATAAATGGCTTTGAAGAAACAGATTTTGTGCCTTCAGCCCTGAAGAGTGGGCATGGGAAGATTTGCAGAGTTTGAAGAGATTTAAAAATAACTTTGTTTTAGCGTTTGCAATAGATGGGGACTCTTAAGGTAAAATCAGTAGTGTTGTTTTTTTTTTCCTTCACCAAACCTAGATGTTATTTTTAATTCCTGATGTTAATCCTATTTAACAAGGCTATCAGTGTGGCATGTGTTGCCATGAGATGCCGGCAGTTCTTTCTGCTGCCCCACTTTTCCCAAAGTATTGATGCTGACACGAATGTCTCTGCAGCTCAACAGCTTAAAATTACAGAGAAAAATCGGGTGGGACTTGCTGTGGGGTGGCAATCCACACCATTCCCTGGATGGGGAAAGCTTTGTGTCCGCTCTTCTGCTCTCTCCTATCAATGTCCCCATGCTCAGCAGCTGCTGCAAGGGACACCTCACCTTCTCTGTGGGTGGGAGATGTCCCTGTGGGGACATCCAACCCTGCTCTGGAGTCACTTCCAGCTGCTGTTCTGGGTGCAGGGGCCACTGCTGGCATCCTTCCCTGAGGAATCCAGTGGGTGTTTCTGCAGTCCTGTGGCATCTCTTCTATCCACTCACATTCGTGTTGGCACAGCAAACTCTGTTTTAAATGAGGGATTTGGAATGAACGCCCCGAATCTGGGACCCAGTTTGCAGTGCCCTGGATTTCTCGTTACTTGATCACTATTTCAGTGTGATTTAGGGAGACTTTCCTCCTCTTACCTTTATTTTGAGCCTCTTAACTTGCATTGGCAGCCTCGAAAATTCTGCTTGAAAGTCCTGAATTTTATCTGGGGGGCTTCTTCAGTCTTGCTCAAATATTCCTTAAAAGATTCAGTTGCAGGAGGATGCCATGGGATCTTCAAGAGAAATTTTTGCCAGCTTCATTTAAATTTGGGGGGGTGGAAGGAGGGGAATAGGCTTACGCCTGTTTTAATTTTGAAACATTTTGCAAAAGTTCATTCTATTGTTAAAAATTGATAGTATGTCTTAGCTGCCTGGGACTGCCTGGGAATGTTGTAACCTTGGTGGATTGCAAGGACTGGTGGTGGCTGACAGGAACAACAAAAAAATCTCAAGCTATGTGATGCCTAGGAGGTATTTATTCAGCTTGCAAATGGTGCTTATTTTCTTCTGTTATTGAACAATTGCAGGTGTTGGTGTGAGTGGTCAGCAATGATAGAAATGTTTCCCTGATTAATTTGAGTAATCTAGCTGCCCTGTTATGAATATCTGCATTTTCCACATTTAACATTCAGTATAACGTTTCCTCTTGTGGACCCTTCCATGTCTGAATTTATGCTTATAAACAACCTGAAAAAACCAAGTATCAAAATTCTGTTCTGTTGCGATTTCAGACCAAACCATTCTTGGTTCAGTTTTCTTTACTTTTCTTCCATTATCCTTTGATTACAATTTCTTTGCAGATACAAATTTCCTTTATTGCTCATTTGCTTTTTGTCTATATCTGTTTGGTTGTTTGGTGGGGTGTTTTTTTTTGTTTGGTTTTGTTTCTTTGGTGTTTGTTTGTTTTTGTTTTGTTTTGGTTTTTTGGGGTTTTTTTTTTTTGCATTTTTCTGCTTCCCGAGGTTCTTAAATATCTCTGATTTTGAAATGGCTGTGAAATCACCCTTGTGGCCTCAGGTAGCTCCACTTTCTCTAACAATCCGAAGTCCTTGGAGGTGACCCTGTGCTTTCAAGTATTGATCAGGTCATGCTGAGCATTTGTCCTATTTGAACTTGTCCCTTTTGGCAGAATTTATCTCCTTTATCTGCTCTGCCCTATTTTTCCTGTTTGAACTTGGCTCTTTTGGCAGGGCTGGCTCTCCCTTATCTGCTGAGGTTGTTCTGCAGGATGGTGGGGATCAGTCGAATTCCCTCCTACATTAACTCTTGGCAGCAGATTCAGTGTTGACTCTTAAAGACAAATAATTCAGGATGACTTTAAATAAATCTGTTTGTGATATTAAATACAGCTGATAATTACAAGCTAGGTGCATTGAATGTGGGACTGCATGGTCTTCTGTAAATGGATGTACCAGTTTCCAGTGGAAACTGTTTTAAGGCCAGCAGTGATCCTTGAATTGGGCTTGTGGCTTTAAAAAGAAAAAAACCCAAAAACCTACCCCAAACCCAAATTACACAGTGGTTCTCATAATGTTTAAGATTAGATCAGATTTTATTTCTGAATCTTTGAAAAAAATTTAGGTTGCTCTTTGCTGGAAAGGCTGTCAAGAGAAGTATTTATATAAGAAATTAATTTTGAAAACTTCTGCCTGTTTTCACTGGGTGAGATAATTAAATGTAAAAGTTACAGGCTGAAAATCAGTATTTTAAATGACAGGGAAGATTGGCTACTTGTGTTCGTGTTTCCAGACATGCAAGAATTGGGTTTTGTTTCATTCTGTCTCCTGACTTAACTCTTATTTTATTCACATCAAACATGAAATTTCTATTTTTTCCTTAAGGAAGAAAACTTACATTTTTTACTTTTGAGCATATCACAAGAGTTTTCAATACTTTCTAGAAAACATATTATTAATTTAGCATTTAGGGTTTATGACAAAGCCTATTTAAGTGACAAACCTTTATAATACTGTTAGAATTAGTGAATTTTGGTGCTTTGACTCTTTGGTCAGCTGCAATAATCTATCCAGTCTAAGAAATCAGGACATAATTATTAAAAAAAAAATGAGTAGTTAAAATACTTTCATATCATGATAATTGGTTTTCATAGGAAAAGATTGAAAATGATAAGGTATAATATTAGCAGATACTCTTCTGTTTGAATTATCTTTATTTAAAGTCAACTGTTCCTTACGTAAGGCTTCTTGAAAAGCGCTCAAGGTAATTTTGCTTTGAGAACTGGGAGGAACTCTGGAATGGCAATTTATGGAACCTTAATTAATTGTGCTGAGTTGAGTGTGTAAAGCCAAGGAAGCCTTTTCTGCCAGGGACATTCTCCCAGGACTTCTTTACAAATCCAAGTTTACAGCAATGCTCCTCCTTCTCCCACATCACAAAAGACTGATAGTACCTAATCCTCAAAAACAGATAAACCGAAAGGAAAAAAAGAATAATTTAAAAGGAGCCAGAAGTGTTTAAAAATACCACAGCCTGTAGTACCCTGGAAGAGCTATAGAGGCTGGGGAAGCAGGAAAGGAAGTGTTAGGAAGTGAAAGTGAAATGTGTGGATAATCCAAGGATTCCGGCACATTTCTAATCAGCAGGAGCGTGTGTAGCAGTGTTGGCAGGAGTCAGGAGCAGATAACAGCGTGGCAATGAAGTGTGAGGCTCAGGACAGAGTTTCCTCACTGGAGAGGCAGTTTATTCAGTGTTCATAAGCACTGGTTTATCCAGTAACCAGCAACTCGTTAGCAGGAGCTGGCAAGCAGCGCTAATTAACGAGCAAGGCCGCGTCTCTTCAGAGGTGAGCACCTGACGTTGTGCTCAATATCGAGCCAGGGTGTGAGAGGAAGGTGAGCTGGCAGGCAGAATTAATTAATGCATTTGTCCCCCTTAGCGAAGGCCACGGTGTTGTTCTGCAGCTTGTGGTGCCCTGGGAGATTTTAGCAGGAAATGGAATGGCAAATGCACCCGGCGCCACTTTGGGTTCCTGTTTGGCTGTGGTTTTTGAGGTGAAACAGCCCAGTTTGTGCAGAAAGAGCCCATCATTTGCATGGCCTTCTCTACTGTAGGTGGAATTCAGAGATTCAGAGAGGGAAAATTGTTGGGGCTTGGGGTGGTGGTGGTGTTTTTTTTTGGTTTTTTTTTTTTTTTTTTTTTTTTTTTTTTTTTTTTCTTTCTTCTTTTTTTGTAACATTTAAGGTAAAATTGCATTCCCAGGTACAGCCAGTTCGGGATCCAGGTCTGCCTGTGGGTTTGTAGCCATGCCCGGTGTTAGGATAGCAGGGTCCTGAAGAGTGTGCAGACTTCAAGCCAGGAATCACCACTGCTCTGAACTGGCAGCAGCATTGTCCAATTTTTATTCAAATTAACTCTTTTGTGCAGCAGGGCTGGGCCCAAAGTGCCAGTGGCTCCCTGGGGATGATAGAGTTTCCTTTTCCAGGAGGGTTAACTGTTAAATAAAAGAACCAAGGAGGCCATGGTCCTTTATGAACAACTCTTTTTATATTGCTTGAAGTTATGAAAGAATTCATGAACTTGAATCTCCTTTTCAGCTGGAAATCTGTTGCAATTTCCAGCTGGAGTCTGCCGCTCATGCTCCTCCTTTTGGGAGGTGTGCTTGGAGTTTCCTCCTAACCCTTTTGAAATAATAAAAGTTTTAATCTACAGAAATACTCAAAGATTTGACCTTTCCCTAAATCTGAAGCAGCAATTGATAAATAACATTTTGCCATCACTTGAAGAGCTGACAACTTTATTTCACTTATTCTAATAGAACAATGCTAAACAAATATTTATTTGCCTGAATAAAGCCTAAATGGGAGTGGTAAAGCAGCAGGCTTAGAAGAAAATTTGTAGGTGTGGGTTAATTGTATCAAAAATGATGTCTGGCAGGGGTAAAAAGCCTTCCTCAGTGTCACGTTGACTTAATTCTGCATGTTCTACTCACTGCAATTTAATGTGCTGCCAAACAACCTCGAAAATTCTCTCTTGCTTCCAGTCTGACTTCTGATGTCCCAAAATAGATGCACTTTCTTTTTCTTCAATCCAGGTGTTTGTGTTTAGATGGAGTGAAAATTTAATCTTTCTCTCAGAATACCATCTGTAAACACTTACAGTGCTGTTGATGTTGTATATATGATGTTTTTTATAGTATCTAGCTCTGAAAAGGAACATTTTAAAGCGGGTTTGGTTGCAGTTACTCATCTCTTTCCACCCATTTTCTGGCAAAAAAAACCCAAAACAAACAAAACTACCCCAGAATCTGCAATAGCAATAACACTTTTGAAAAAAGAAATTATTGAAATACTTAAGAACTTCTGGGAATCAAAATGGAAAAGAAATTTTATTAAAAGATATGTAAAAGAAATGGGGTGATCAATCAATGAACCAGGTTACCATTTCCAGCTGACTAAAAACCCAGAAGATATTTTTATTTTTTCAAAGCTTGCAGAAGGAGAAGGAAGGCAGGACATAGCTCATACGACACAGCAGATTCCCAAACTGTTTTCTTCAATGGAAAAAATGAACCACAGCTTTTCTAAAGAACTTGGGCTATTTATAAGACTGTGTTAACAAAATTAACCTGATTTGGGGAACACCATTTTTGAAGGAATTATCTACAAAAATTCAGGTGTGCAGAGAATGGCAGAGGTGGATTTCATTTTAAATCTTATCGTGTTCAGTTGTAATAATGAATTTAGTTTTGAACAGTGCAGAAATTGTCTCTGCCAAAGCAGAGACAGCAATGTGCAGTCAGGAAATATTGCCCTGATTTTATAAAGTAGCACTTGCTCCTAATTTAAGTGCTTGTACTTCAGAAGTTCAAGCTGCTTTACACAGAAAGGAACATATTTTACTGTGGTGTTGTGTTTTTCACTGACACACAGTAACTTCCTTGAGCAAGATTCTGAATGAGCTTTTCTGTCATAGAAATATTGGAGATGCTCCTGCGATTCAAAAAAACCAAAAACAAACAAAAAAGGGCAAAAAAAGCTGAAGGGAATTAGAAAAAGAGTTAGAGATTTTATAACAGACCACAAAACAAATCCTGGACCAGCTGTAAACTGTAAGAGAGTTAAACTGACATCTGGGGTTTACAATATGTAAACCTGCATCAAGCACCAGGTGACAATGTGGATTTCCACGGTAAGGAAGAGTTCTGAATGTGGGCTGTGAATCAGATCCCATCTGAGTGGCCTTTAGGCTTCTGAGCCATCAGTTTCTGCAGCTGAAAGCCCTGGTTGGTGTAGTGCATGGCAATAACTCAAAAATCTCCTGTTTTGAGGAGGACCCAGCACAGGTAGTGTTTGAATACCTGTGAGGGGGAGCTGCCCTGCATTACTGGATAACCAAACTCTGGCTGTCTGGGACTGTTTGGTTTCCATGTGCACTTTATTGACCTGTAAATGGAAGCCAGACTCGTTTACAAAATCCACAGCAGCCCACATGTGAGAGATCTGCTTTCAACTGCAGGGCAACAGGGACCTTTGGAGTGATCCCAGTTCTCAAACTGGTGTGAACCCAGCTCGGGCAGCTCTGGCCTGGCTGGGGAGGAACAAACATGGGTCAGTGCGTGGCTGTTTCTGCTTGTCATCAACAGAAAAGGGACTTTTCTGTCATTTAGAGATGAGATTTTCCTCACATGGGATCAAACAGGGGTATGGGGCAGTTGTGGTGCTGAGGTCTGGAAAAATCCACTACGCGTCCAGGCCCTTGGGAATGGGTTTTTAGAGTGACAGCAGCTGTGTAGGACTGGTCTGATGGTTTGTATCTGAAAAGACTTCAAAGGAAAAATGGTCAAATTACACATCTGCATGACCAGATGATCTGTATGGCATTGCTTCCCAAGATGCTGTCATTTTTACTTTGTGGTTTTGTAGGGAATAAGAAAAGTGCTGGAAAACATTAAAGTTTTCCAGTATTCATAGATGCTAGTTGTTAAAGTGGACAAACTCAGCAATGTGGTGATTGGGAATTACTCCCAAGAGACTTCCCTGGAAGAAGAATCTTGTATTTTGACTGTTTTGTTCAGATCACATCTGAAATGATGTTTTTTGTCTGTTGTTTCAAAACTGCATGCAGCTTTGCTTCCTTCTCTATTCCAAGTAACTGATTAGTTGCTGGAATTGTGAATTATACTTTTATGAAGAGAGGTGTACTGAGTTTTATATCTTCATGTTTAAATGTTCTGCTTTTCTCTCCACCAGCTGCCTCTGCTCAGCCAAAATTGCCCCTGATGTGGTGGCCTCAGCTTCTGTCAGTTGTCTTGCACAGATAAAAACTGTCCCAAGTTGTGGTTTGCCCTGTAAATGTTCTGTGAGCTGGAACCTGGGATGGTGAATTATAGATAAGAGCACCTGAGAGGCCTGAGGTGTCTGTTCCCAGAATTTTCTGATGGAAAAACTGCCTGAAGAAAATTGTGCCTTTAATAATTTAGGAGTCTGGGTTGGGCAGGAGGTGTCCTTGGCATGCAGAACATCAATATTATTGCTGGATTGGCAGGGTATGTCCAGGACAACTTCCCCCTGAATCCACCTGAGAAAGCTGGACTCTCCTGGGAGGCAAAAAAATTGGTTTTTGTGAAGTTTTTTCACACAATACCCACTGATTGCAGCTTGGAAAGACATTGTGCCCAATGCGTGGTACCACAGGGATTGCTCTGGAATCAGGGATCTCATGTGGGAACAGCAAAGGGTTTTTAGTGCCTCTGAAGGTTGTCCACAGCAGCTTTGTTTGAGCATTTTGCTGGTTTTCAGTCAGGTTATATTCCTCCATTATTATTAGATTTGGGGGCATCAGCATTTGCAGTAATTTATGTGAAAAAGTTTATGTTCATGTCTTAAACTCAGCTCATGGGTGGTTTCGGAGGGAAAGTAGAAATGCCACATTTTCCCTTGAACTAGTGAAGCCATTTTTCTGTTAAGGTATGAGACATAAATGTTGTCTTCTTTCACACAAACATTTCTGTTGCTCAGTAAAAACCAGAACCATAGGTTTACATTTTACTACAAAATATGGAATTACTTTCAAGAAGCCCCTTGGCAGTATTGGAAATGAGTGAGGAACAGAACCTTTGTGTATTATTATTAATTTTTTTTATTATTAGCCATGGTATGTACAAGAAAAGTGAATCTTTTCCCATCATATATTCAGCATCATCATAGTTACCAACAAATTAAGACAGGCTCAGATGGCAGTTCCTGTTCTGGCACTTGATTTTGCTTTAAAGTTTTAATTCTGTACCCATGTGAGAGATGCAATTCTGATGAACCCTGAAATAATATTCTGCTTTTATTCTGTGATGTATTCCCCAAATCTTCATTGTTTATAGGCAAGACAAAGTGGTACAAAGGTGAATAAAGTTAAAGATTCTGTTTCAGTACATGGGTATTTATCTGTTGTAGGCTTCATAATAAAAAAGATTGTTTGTTCAATTAATTTCCAAGAACAACTCACTATTATTCCAGTAATTTTTAGCTTCACACAGTGTGCAAAATTCTTGCTGAGAGCTTTTTATGTGGAAAAACAATTGCTCTTTGTGTATTAGAATCCATGTTGCATTTGACATAATAATGTTATCTTTATTAAATTTCCTTGTTATACTTTTTGATTTATAGCCCTCCATAAATCCTCATTTTAAAGTAAGCTCTGATCTGGTACTTTTAGTGCCCCCGTAGTGATACTAAAGTGTGGGCTAAAATAATAGAGAATTCCAGTTGTAATCCTGAATCATGGGGACTGGAAATTCAGAGAGGTCAGTACTGAACAGGGAGTACACCATTTCCAGCGGGGATTCTTTTTGTGGAATTTTAATATTTAATACTCAGGGTAATTTTTATTCCTTTCAGCATTTTTGCTCAGGTGTTAAGAGGACACTTTTCAGGACAAATAGTGAGTGTCTGAGGCCTGGCTCCATTGGGGTCAGGTCCTGCTCTTCCCAGTGCAGGGTATTTGGGGCACTGTGAGGGATCTGGGTCTCCTTCCCAGACTGGGAGAATCCTCAAGGAAGCTGAATTATCTGGACATTCACCTTGGAGTCCCTTGCCCAGCCATGCTATAAATACCTGAACTAGGCCAGGGAAGGCAGCTCAGGTGTCCTGTGCTGGAGCACTCCTGGATAAATATTGATGTGCTCCAAGGCATTTGACAAGGGAAGGGAGGGCTCCAACTGAGCATCTGCACGAAGCAAACAGGGAATTATCTGTTGCTACTGAAGCCTTCATCCAAAGCAGCTTTAAAATCCATGCCCCAATGTGGCAGGAGAGTTTAGCTTTGAATGCTGAAGGAACAAAACAAAAGCAGAGTTCCCCAAAGGAAGCTGAAGTGCAGGTGAGCATGGAGAAGTCCTGCCTGTAGCAGAAAACAGCAGTGGGAGAGGCTCCAGCAGGTGCTGGGCATTGCTTGAGGAGCTGTTTCCTAATAGAGCTTTCATGAATACTCGTGAGGGAAAATGTGCTAGAACTGAGCCTCAAAGAAGAGCTGTCTGTTGAGGACAATTAAATGTTGCAAAAGGGTGAAGGAGATGGATTTTTTCCCCACAGAGTTCACAGTTACACAGGGAAAGAGCAGTTATGTCCAAGGGTGGCCACTGTTTAAAACTGGACTTCTCCAGTTCACAGCATTCCAGTTGTGTTCTGCAGCTGAAGGGTGAAGAGAAAAATTTTGTTTCAATGTCTCTAAACCTTTCCAACAGAGGAGGAAATATTAGAAGTTTCTTAAAGCAGAGCTGAATATCTTCTAAATCTACTGAGAAGCTGAGGGAGGGGGGAATGATGTTTGTATTTGTCTCCTTCCAGCAGCAGCTGTTCCTGTATGGTGACACTGGTAAATATAGTGGGTAAATACAGAGGGTAAATACAGAGCTAAAATATGGGATTGAATATGTTTAAAGCTCTCCTGGACCCTTCTCTGCAGGTGCTCTGCTAAGGAGGATTCCTCAGCTCCTCCCTCTCCCTCCTTCCATCTCCATCAGGATTTTTTGGGCAGGAGACCCAACCTATTCTGCAGGTCTTTCCACAGAAACATCCATACATTTGAGTTCAGATGGCCCAACACCACCTCTGTGGTGAGCTAAAACCAAAGCACAGGCCCAGGGAGTGATAAATAAGATGTGACTCACAAAATCAAAGCTCTTGGTGCATCACTTGTCCCAGGTGCATTTTGCCTCCCCCCCCCCCCGCCCCCCCGAAGTCACCAAGCAGCTGCCTCAAGAAACAACCTGAATGTCATCTTAACTCTTTACCAATTTTATTCTAACCTGGAACAAGAGGACAACAAAGGAAAAATGCATGCCTCGGGACAAAACTTGCCTGTTGTCATGAATTAACAGTTAACTGGTGAAAGAACATTGGAATACTTAGAAATCAAGCTATATTTAGTTTATTCAGTGCAAGGGCAAGGTCAGTGCCTCGTTCCCTTTTGCGAGTGCAGGATGCAGAAGACGAGGGTGCTCCAAACACAATTCACAGCTGAGAACATCCAGGAGGCTCCAGAGCAGAGGTGCCTGACTGCCACTTTCCAGGCTGGCCTTGGAAATCCAGCTGCTTTTAGGGATAGAAAGGAGGTGCTGTGTGCAGGAGTCAGGAGTTATCTCGAGGTCTCTAGGGAAACACTTGTGTGGTGGTTGTGACCAATCTAACTCTAGAGATCCTGCTTGAGAAAACAAAATAACCCCCCCAAAAAACCAACCATGAAAGCTAAACCCAGAAAAGGGCTGCCAGGAAACAGCTGAAGAAGGGTGCTTATGCCTGGAAGTATTGGGGCTGATCTCAGGAGTGCTTTGCTCTGAGTTTCTAATTAATTTTACCTTAGAATTTGGTTCTTGCAGGGCACAAAGAAAGAGAATGTGTTAGGGGTTAATCAGAGTAACTGGCAATTGCTGGAAAAGCAACCTTTTTGTAGGTGAGTGTGTCTGTTATGGATGTACTGGTCTGAAAAGCAGTGCAGGACATTATGTATCCATATGGAAATTGCTCTGAAGAGTTTGGGGTGTTGTCTACAACTTAACCTCAAGCCTGGTGCTTTTATTCTGCTTTTTAGAATAGCAGCTTCACAATTTCAAGTGCAATTAAAAAATTCATGCTAGAGGGAAATGTGGTCATTCACACTTGCATTTGGATATTCTTTAGCATTTATTGTATTTGTGTGGGTGAATAATCAATGTGGAACAGAATGCTCTGGCTCTTAACTGATTCACAGCCTTCTGTCGGGGATAAAGTGCTGATTGCACCACAGAGCAGGTATGGAGCAGGTTTTTTGGGATAACCTGTAGGTATGAGGGGGTTGCTGTGCAAATGAATCCTCTGAATAGCTCCTATTTCACAGTTCCAAAGATTTTTCTGGAACTTCTACAAATTTTCCTAGCAATAAAAAGAAGTGAATAACTCTTTTACTCTCTTAGTTGACGCTTTGCTCTATTTCCTTAACCTTTGCATCCCGTTGTGCACTGCAACTGCTTCTTGATTCCCTTGCTCCTTTGCCCATCTCAAATGAAGGCAAAGGATTTTGAAATTGATTTATCTTAATATCATTCCTAAGAGTTAGGCTGTGAAAAGTGATGTAGTGAATAAAAGAGTTTCTTAAATAAAATTCCGTCTTTGGAACAGGTTGGTGAATACAGACATAAAACTCTTAGTTGACCCCACTGTTTCCTAAAATATAATGCTGCTACTGAGAATGTTCTTACATATCTCAGACATATTTTGTGCATTTGTGATAAATAACCTTCCAGTTGGTTAGATGAGAGAACTTTTAAAATAACAAGTTAAAAAAGGAAATAATGTAGTTATTAGTTCTCATCCCAGCAGCTGCTTTAATGAAATAATGATTTTAATAGTCTTGGGGAGCTGTGCCTGGGGAATGGCACTGCTTTGTCAAAACAGAGAACCTTGAGGGGAAAAGACAGATCCATTTTCTCCAGACTGGTCTTTTAATGGAAGGAAAGAATAGGCAGCTGCTGTGGGCAGGGATGGACTGAGAATGTCTTTCTCAGGGACCCATACACAGAGACACTGCTGGGATATTGAAAAGCATCTGATTATATAATCATCAAGTTGAATGAAAAAGAATGTTGCATAATTTTTAGCCTGCTTTGACTTCTGCTTTGGTAAAACATGCTGAAGTCCTGGCACCAGTGTTGAGGCAGGAGCCCAAGTACCTGTCTGGTTTTGGAAATGTCATTATGGTCTGAGAGGTATTTTTGGTGCTGAGTTCATAAAAGTGGGCTTCATCCCATAGTGCATGACAGGACAACCTTTACACTGAAAATCTTATCACCTGAGATTTCATGAGTTTGATACTCTGGAAGTTACACAGTTTTGGTGAAAATGGATTTAAAAAACTCCTTTTTAAAGAGCTGACATAAGTAAAACATAGTTGAGAGCACCATTCTGTGCCCTGGTGAAAGGCAAGGGGACACTGGGTTTTGTCAAACACTCCCACAGGTCTTTGTGCTGAAGGCAGCATGGCATTTGTGGCACAGAACCATGACAGGTTTTCAAAACCATGAGGTTGTTCTTGGGGATGTTTCCCAGACCTCTGGAATCTCTCAGGTGCAACCCATCCCTCTGCAGTGCCTGTAGAGTGTCTGCCACCTTAGACACACCTTGGGAGACCCTCAGAAAGGTTTAGAGCATTGTTGTCACTTAGAGCACTTCCAGGAAATCTGTGTGTGCTCAAATAGCTCAACAGGAGCTGCATCATCCACAGGGAGGGTTAAACAGGCTATTAAGTAAAAAGAAGGTCGTGTGTTAACTGGCTCTGTTCTGTAAAAGAGTTAATTAGTGCCTGAGCAATGGTTTGTCAGTGGAGGTTTTGCTTGAGCCTCCCGTGCTCTGTGGTATGAGCAGGGACACAAAATCAAGTCTCTATCCATCCTCCTTTGTTCTGTGCTGACGCTGCTCAGTGCACGGGGAGTTTGGCTTTTATGCTGTGACTCCAACAAATGAAGACTCCAAAGCCTCCCTGTCAGGTTGCTGCAAGTGTGTGCACATGTAAAGCTGGGAATGGGAGTAATTCAGAAAAGAAATGTCTGCATTTATTGCCTGAGATCTGAAACAATGAAAATGAAGCTGCACATTCCAGTTTTTCAAAGGTGGTGGAAGGGATTCAGAATTTGACAGGTCCCAGTAGTCTTTGAGGAGCAGTCTGTTCTTAATCCACTGGGATTATTCTCCTTCCGTCTTCTGCAAAGCTGTACACAAAATGTGATGCCTGGAAACATCATTAAGAAAATTTAAATTTGTAATCACTCAGTAAATAGTTTGTTCTTTGGTAACATGCAGTCTTGTCAGAAATTTGACATTGCACTGAAAACCTCCTGATTTAATCCCGTCAGCTTGACTTAATTTTCTGTTCTATATTTGCAATTAGTGGTAAAGGTTACACCTTAGGAGATGCTCTGGATTCCTGAAATCACATTAGTGACGAGTTATTTAATCAGCAGCACTATTTAAAGGTGCTTGAAAATAACATTGTGCCACTATGGCTGTGAGAGAGTTTGTACAAGGTGTTGAAGACATGTGCAATGAAATGGGGATAAAGAGAAGCTGTAACTCTAAAGCAGGCAGTGGGATGCTAAAACTGTAAAGTGGTGGAAATCAAAGAAAATCACTTGGTGGTTGCTGCCTTTTCTTCAGGCAGAAACAGGACTTTTAGTCAGCAAAAGGAAAATTGAGAAGTTTCTTGTTGCTAGCTCAGACCTCCATCATGTTCCTAGCAGTCTGTAGCCACGAGACAATAGAAATATCTTTCTTTTTCACTACTGCTGTTCTCTGCCTGCAGAGCAGAGGAGGAGAGGGAATTCTGATGGTGTTTATAAAGCTGCCTGGTGGTTGTGAGGAATCCTAAGGGCTTCTCTGCAAGGTCAAACAAGGAGGCAGCCTTCTCATCTACCTTCCAGAAGCAACCCAGACCCTGGTCCACACGCTTCAAAGAGCAGTTGATAACTTATTATGTATTCAACTTCCATGTGGTGCTTCCCATATTTGTTGTTTGCCTGTCTCCTGACCTTATTTGTGGGATAAAGGTGGCAGCGAACATGGAAATTATCGTAAATACTGTGTGTGCTTGAATGGGGAGAGCAAATGAATGGCACTAGATAGCAATGTTTATTGTGTCAAGTCTTTGGGATGTCATTTATGTGTAACTACTCCTAATTAGTGCCATTCAAACCAACTCAAACGGCTCCAGAGCAGATGCCAGTTGTTGCAAGGGATGAGCCCGGATAGTTGTCATTTTGTACAGTCAACTGGCACTTGGAGCTCTGACAGATCAGAGATGGGGAAAGGTTTCAGTCCTGGTGCTCACAACCACTTTTAATTGGGAACATTTCCCTTAATAAACTCTAATGTGGGCACTGCTGCTTCTTCGGTGAGAGTTGCTCTTTCCTTGGGCCTCAGTTCCTCCCTGTGAGCAGCAGGAGCTCCCACTTCCTCCTCCATGTTACCCCTCGAAAATGGGCACCACCTTCGAGTTCCTCCTCCATGTTACCCCTGGAAAATGGACACCACCTTCGAGTTCCTTCTCCGTGTTACCCCTGGAAAATGGGCACCACCTTCCAGTTCCTCCTCCGTGCCATCCCTGGAAAATGGGCACTGTGCTTCATCCTGGTTGGGAGCAGCACTGGAGAGTGGGGAAACATCAGCTACTCATAAAAAAAGATCTCATGCTTGAAGTTTGGTGATTTATTCTTTCCTGGAGGAAATGGGCTGAAAAATAACCTAAATTAGTGACCACCTCAGCCTAAACTCTAGGGATAAATAATTTAAGTGGAGTCATTCAGTGATAATTTTGCTTTTGATTTGAATGCCATTTATAAACATAATCAAAGAGCAAATATAGCTTTGTGTCAATTGACATCCAAATAGCAGTGATGCTGCCCCCACCCTCTAAAATTGCCTTTTATTTAATTAAGACTCTCCAGGAGGCTGCCACTCTTGTGTGGCTGAAGCAGCAGCTGTAGTGCAGTGATGAACCTCAGGAAGAATGAACATCTCTGGCACTGCTGTGAGTCTTGGCAGAACAATGGGAAAGATCCTCTTGGTATTGCTAAGAAAACAACCTCCTGGCTTTTATAGCAATTTTCTCAGTCATCACCATAATACTCTGCACTGGGGGTTTTGATTTTAAACCCAGTAATTTTGGATGTTTCCCTAATGTAATTTAACGTGGTTTTTTTTTCAGAGGTATTTAAAGCCATGCTCAGGCTGCCTTTGCCAAGATAATGGTGAGAAAGTCTAAATAAGACTGAAGCTTGATGTTTTCACTGCTGTTAAGTGGAGCTCACGAAGTGTGGGGCCAGAGGAGGTGCAGGTGCCAGGCTGTGATCCCAAGGCAGGGATTAACCTCCCTGCCCAAGCTCTCCTCTCTTGTGCTTGTTCTGTGAGGTGCAGGGGTGGTAATTGCTGTGTTCCCTCATGACCCGGATCAGGTCGAGTTCTGATTAATTTTTCTGTCTCATGTTGAGGGAAGGACTCTTGAAAACCGAGTCGAGGTGACAGCAGTAGCAGCACTTAGTACAGATGTCCCTAGAGTGACTCCCACAAGGAGAAGAGGTGAACTACTAACACTTCAGAAAATATTCAGGGTACTTTGAGGCCTCTGCTTTGTGCTGAGGGAGTTCCCTTGGTTCCATGGAGCTGTGCCAGTTCTCACAAATGTTTCCCAATAGTTCTAGCCTGATCCAAAGCCTGCCTCACTCCACCCTCGGGCACTTCTTGAGTTTCTCTTGGCCATGCTGAAAATAGATTTCTCTTTGGGATGCTTGTGTGAACCAGAGGTTGGTGGAAGGAGAAGAGGATAAATTCAACAAGAACCATGTTTTATCTTTAGTATGCAGTGCTGAGTCGTATCCCTGAATCGTGGAGATGGAAAGCTCCAAGAAAACCATTAATTGGAGAAGAGGTCTGGAGGGAAGGGTGATGTTAAGGAGCACTAAGGGTGGTACAAAGCCGCCCAGGATGCTGGGAATGTTGTCCTGCCACATGTGGTGGGATTTGTCCCATTAGCACAGGGAAGGACTCTGGGATCACCTTGGGTGAACATTCAGAGCTGAAGGAGTTTGGGAACCATCTCTAGGTGGGGCTTGCACTGCTCATCTCGAGACATGATCTTTGTGCCAGTTTGGGTCCTTATTATATCTAGTTCTTAATTAGTGTCAGCAATTACTTCTTGAGTTCTACTCCTCTATTTATAATTTAAATATTAATATATGCTATTCTATAGCCCCTGTGTAGAGCACAGTCATTACAAAATTTTGGTGAATGATTATTTTTTTTGAAATAGGAAAAATTGCAGTAGATGAAAATTTCTCTGAGTTGTTCATTCAAAAATATCTCGCTTAGACTAAGTGCAGACAACAAAGACATTGTGTGGTAACTAAAAGAACTTTGTGTTAAATTTAGGTATGAGGGCTGTGTCCCCTGCTTGTACAAGCACTTTGAATGCTGCAGGGAAGCTTCAGGAATAATTATTTCCACAGCTTAGCAGAACACTCTGCATCCTCAATGCTCAGGTCAGGGCTCACATGAAGGGGGCCCCATGTGACAGCCCAGCTCTGAGGTGGTTAAACACAATTCCGTGTATATTGAAGCACAACTCTGTGCAAGAGTTCATCACTTACAAAAACGAAGTGCAATATGATTTTCCCAAGAGCCTCTAAATCCTCACACTTCAGACAATAGACCTATTTCTCCTTAATGAGGAAAAATTCACTCTTGGCTTAACTCCCCTGAAGTTAATTTCTCTGACAATAAATTTGGCCCAATATGTCAATACAAACTTAACTCACTTGTGTTCATAGGGATTAACTCAGCAGCATCTTATGTACGTCCAGAATAATTAGTTTACTGTCTCTTGAGGTTTGTTTAATTAATATAGAATGCTTTCCATTTAGAAGATACTTGCTGCAGAAACGGGTCTGTTGTAGATAAGAGAAACTGTAACTACTCCCTCAATCCTGTGCTTGACTTGTTGGACAGAAAGTACTTGGGAGCAGGGAAATTAATTTCCTTTTGCTCAAGCTTCTCTCCCTGAGCTTTTTTTTTTGTAGAATTCCAGCAACCTGGAATGGCTTTCTGCCTTAGAATAATATTCAGGTACGTGGGGTTTTTTACATTTTAATAGTCCTGTGCTTCCTCTGATCAGCTAAGAACCATTGCAATACTTTTTGAAATTTGTTACAGCTTCAGAGAAGATAACTTATTTATAGGAAAGACTTTCAGATCTGCAGTCAGACTCTGAATTTTTAAAGGCAGGGTATGTGTCAGAAGCTAAATAATTAAGATACGTGCCTTCTCAGCATTTTATTTCAAATATTAAATATTACATAAGAGATTTTTCCCTGTGGAAATCAAGCTTTAAAGAGGTGCAGTCTCAGCCAGAAAATCACTGTACTGTACAGTTAAATTGACACATCCTGAATCCTACAAATAGTTCTAAAGAAGGTCTTAAAATATTTCAGCATTCTGAATACTGATTCCAGTTGTCCCTGTTTAGGAATGTGATGATGAGTTGTGATTTTGACATCAGCTCATGCTTGTGGGGATCGTTTGGAAGCTCCAGGGGAATTTTAAAGCCAAATTTGGTGTTTGGAGCAACGCAGGTAGAGGCTAGGCTGGGGCTTTCCGTCCTTAGCTCATGTAAAACCTGGGAAGGTGTATTCCCTGCACTGCCACCATGGGAAGCGTAATTCCAGATGAAACGCGGCCAGTCAATTCCTTCTGTTGTAAACCACTGTCCTCCTCTGGAAGGAATTGAAACTGCACGAAACTCCTCAAGACCTCTTCTGCAAACTGTGAATCCTTCTCTGGGAGTGCTGCTGGCAGAGCAGTCCTCTCTATCCTTACATCTTCCATAAATCCCTTAACGTGGAGCCACATTTAAAATCCACCTGAAGCTTTGAATACTCGCGCACTGTTTCCTCAAATTTCGCTGGAACTCGAACGGACATGCCAAACACCTACGAGATGGTGGCCCGGGAAATGGGTGTGCCGAAGTTTTCCTCTCCAGCAAAACCTGGGCAATTCAAAGCACCAGCACAAATTTCCAGCAGCTCAGGTTCCAGCTGTGTCTCCGTTTACCATCCCCGCAGTGCAGGGTAAAGTTATCCAGCCCCATGGGCTCACAGAGACGCTGGCAGGGCTCATTGCTCCTGTCCGCTGCCTCCCGCCACCAGAACTCAGAGTTTGTTACCTGCCTGCCACTTTCCCTGCAGGAGAAGTCTTGGAAATCGCTGGTTTCCATGAGATTAATCTTCAGGATGTTGGTTATGGAGGTTGGAGCTGGTAACGTCCTCCTTCAGCTGTGACCTGCTTTAACTCCCACAGGCTGTGCTTAGGCTTGGGCTCCTATCTCCAGAGGGTGGAAAAACCAAGGCATCAGGTTCAGCTGAGGAATTACTTTCACCCTAAGTTGTTCCTATCCTTTTGCATCCTTTCCAAGAGGATGTGGGGGTGTTTGAACGGGGTTGGTGTTTGGCTCCCAGTTGGAGCCACTTCCCTGCTTGCCCATCTCAGCTCAAGGTGTGGAATCAAACAGTATGAAACTCTCAGACTTCCCCACATTTTGGCATTCTTCACATTTCCCATCAGCTGCATCTCCAACCTGGAAATGCAGTCTGGCTTTCAGTATAACAGCATTTTATACACATATATAAATGTATGTTATTTTCAGTTGAGCAGACACAGTGCTGTATACACTGATACACCCCAATGGTTTGGGGTTTTCTCCCCAGTTTTTGCTCATAGGAATATAAACAGATATGTGCAGAAAGGTCACATTTGCATCCTTTGAGAGCTTCTCTCTGGTTTTGGGAGGGTTTTGGGTTTGGAAGTCTATGTAAATGTGCATATGTGCTATGTGATTTACCTCTCCTGAGAGCAGAGAGTGCTGGTGATGAGCTCTCTCTCATTATTTGTGAGTTATTTGTCACTAATTATAACCAGTGCAGTTGAAATGATTGGTTGGGAATGTACCAAGATCAGTGCTGAGCAATCCCAGAGAGGTGACCACAGTGACCCAGAGAATGGACACACTGGCTGTCCTTGGCTCTGGCCATTCCTCCTGCCACCCTTTTAAAGCCATCCATCATTCCCTTCTCTTGGGGATCAATTTTCTGTGCAGAGGAGGTGCCTGGTGGATGAGACAGATTTGTAGGAGGAGGAATGTTTTTCACTGAGTTTTCAGCACTCTTGGGATTATGAAACATCAAAGGGAACTTGCATGAGCCAAGACAATGTGTCAATAACAGCCTCTGCCTGCTCTGCTGGGGCTGGAGCAGCTCTGGAGAGTATTCCTGTCACTCTGGGAAGCAGGTGTAACTTACCTGCTTCTGTATTCAAGGATCATCTTCCACCCTTCCATCAGCTGCTGTGGGTTGAATGAAGGGGATGAATATCCAGGAATATCCTTAATAACGATAAAAGCCTTTAAAATGCAAGTGCTGGAGGGTGTTCTGGAAACGAGGAGGGAGCTCAAGCACCTCCAGGGATTAACCCCAGGAGGGGAGGGTTTCCCTCCCCTTTTTTGGGTGCTGTGAAGGGCACCTCCCTCTGCTCCAACACAGCCCCCTGTTCCCTGTGTGCCCTGAGCACCCTCAGGGGAATCTCTGGCTTTGCATCTCCACTGGCTTCTCTTCATGTGCACTTCTTCCTCCCACAGGTGAGGTGTTCATCCTTACCTTGGAAATCAAAATGTGTAAATCAGCTCCTTATATCCTGTGTTTTTAATGGAAAAGTTGAACACAAATTGGCTGATAAAACACCATGTATAAATAACATCTATATGGGGACTTCAACCTGTTAGAAGGTATTTCTTTTCCCTTCTAAATAACGTGGTTTATTCCTTCTTTTGTATTTCCTTTTCTTTTTCCTTTCACCACACCTGTCTGCTCCAAGGAACCCAAATGATTTTGTGCAGGAGTCTTTCATTTTTGCTGTTTTGCTGCATCCTGGATTTCTGGGAGATTTTGTAGCACTAACACCCGGTTTAACATATTCTAAGAAATCTGACCCATGGTTTCCAGATTTCTCTGACTTTTATCAGTGTTCAGGCACTGGAGAATTTGGCCTTCCTTTATTCTAGGTTTGATTCCCACATTTAGTGCTGGGAAGGCAAAGAAAAGCCAGTATCAGTTGGAGTTCTGACAAAAATATTTCACGTCCTTTTCATTGGGTGGAACAAATGAGCTAAGGAGAAACATTAGGTGGTTCTCATTGTCATTTTTGATTTGTGTTCTTAAGGGCCCTTGTCTGTGGATTTCAGTGACAGGAGTCAGTCAGTTGTTCTCTGTACTCCAGGACTGCAGTGTTTGTGTGTTGGTTGTCCCTCTGTGCAGGCTCAGAGCTGCAGAACTCAGCATCCTCCATTCTAGGCTCTACAAGATTTTACTATTACATTCAACTTGTAACATCTTAGGAAAAGACATTTTTTTTCCCTGGCACTACAACTTTTACAACCCCATGCAAGAGAAGTTACAGCATCTTAGAGAAACTTTCCCAGGCATTGGAACCAAAACTGAGGGGTAAGAAAGATTAGAAGTGAACTTGAGACCACAGCTCTTTCAACTTTCAAGTGCTTTTTTGTTAGAAACCTTTTTTTTTAATTTCAATTTTTGATCCAATTTTTGTAAGCAGCAGGATTAGAGTAGATGAATAATTTACTTGTCAGTTGCAGCTTTTTGCCTTGCCTATATAAATCTTTTTATACAACCTTGCCATTACCTTTATTGAAAAAAAAAGAATGAATGGTCATTATTTAGAAATCAGCTTAGTCATGAAGAACAGTTCGGTAACTTGTAAATGCAACTTGTGTTTTCCTGAGTTGTTTTTATTTGGATCTGTGAGGTTATAATTGAAGTAGCACTGGAAATTCCTGGCTACAGAGCAGATCATACTTGAAGCTCAACTGAGATTATACTCGCAGTTAAATTGCTTTGCTAGAAATTGGGAATTAAAACACCAGCATATAATAGTTAACTAAAACGAAAGATAATTATGGAATCCCAGAATGGTTTGGGTTGGGAGGGACCTCAAAGCTCAGCCAGTGCCACCCCTGCCATGGCAGGGACACCTCCCACTGTCCCAGGCTGCTCCAAGCCCCAGTGTCCAACCTGGCCTTGGGCACTGCCAGGGATCCAGGGGCAGCCACAGCTGCTCTGGGCAACCTGTGCCAGGGCCTGCCCACCCGCAGAAGGAGGAATTTCTTCCCAATTTCCCATCTAAACCCAGATGTGTGTGTGTGAGAGAGTATGAAATTGAAATATAAGCATCCCCATGGTATTTTCTGGTGGCTTTTCCTATATTGTGAACTGCCAAGAATGCTTGAGATTCATGCATTTTGTTAGTTTGCTGATAATAAAAGAAAATTATTGTCAGATCAGGTTATTTGTAGTTTTTCCAAGGGAAAAAAACACCAACTTTCACTTGCTTTTGCAACATTTTGTTTCTTGCCATAAAAGTGAGTGTGAGCTGTGGGCAAGAGCAACCAGCGAAACATCAGAGTCATTAGAAATCTTCATTATCACTGCAATAAGATTTACAACAAGACTGAAATGAATACAAACCCCCTACAACATTTTAAATCCTCCCACAATTGCTTAAATTCCTGTCTGTATGTCTGTTGTTTTCTCAGCTTCAGATCCACAAGTCTGTGGTTATTTATTTTCTGATGGTATTTAGAGATAATGCTTTTGTACTTATTCCTAGAGGTCTGATGTTTTTTTCCAGATCTGGAGATTTATGGCATGAGGAGATCTAAAATAAAGGACCTTTAATGTGATCTTTCAACTCTGTGTGTAATTTTAGAAGTGACTGGAAGTTAGAATACCTTTTTTGAAGGTATTTTCTGAAATGCTTCCCATCCACAGCAGAAATGACAAACTGGATGCAGCATGGCCATGCAAACAGTGCCTTTACTAATCCTCAATTTTGTGTTGCATGCTAGAAATGAGAGTTTTCAAAGCCCCACTGCTGTGCCCTCCTCATGCATGCCTGTTAATTCAGAACAGCCTGCTTTGGATTTCTCTATGAAATTCCTGTGCTGACAGGAAGCCATGGAATCTCCATGCTGGGGAAAAGCTGATTTAAACCAGTGTGAGCCACATAGGGCAGCTCCATTCCCTGGAGATGGGTTTCATCAGTCTGGTCCTTTGTTACAAAGAGATTTTTTTTTTTTTTTTTTTTTTTTTTTTTTTTTTTTTGGTGCAAGTATAATTGAAAAAAAGAAGGGGAAAAAAAAAGAAGTTAAATGCACCTATGTGGGTTTTACCTTTTGAGCCTGCACCAGCGCTTTGTATTTCATGTTTCTCATCAGTGTTCACATTCCCAGTTTGCCCCTTCCCTTGCATCATCCCTGTGGTATTCCTGACATGGTTCCTGCATTGGTGGATGATATTTGTGTACATTCTCTCAGTCTCTGTTTACATAAAGGCACGAATATGTGACAGATAGGTGTGAGCTGAGCAAGAACAAACACCTCTGATCTATGGCGTGACATTTATTGCCCAAACCACGTGTAATCCATGTCAGATTAGCTTCTTCTCTTTTCTCCAGGAATAAAACTTCCTGGGATTTATGAAAAGCCAAACACTGGTAACACCTGGGCATGCAAGGGTCAAGAAGGATTCTGCTGTTAATGGCTTGAGCATTATGTTATGCAAACACTGGAGCTGTAAAAGCCCAGAGTGTATGGCTGCATTTGCTGGGAGGATAAACAACCCTTGCTATGAGGATAAACACAACCTTTTGACCATCACTGGCTTTTGTACAGACCATTAACACGGGAACCTCTGCTTCCCACTGCACTGCTGCTCAGGAATCCTTTGGATTTTGGGAATTTTCACAGCCCTGCTCCTTCACGAGGTGGGTGCTCGTGCACTGTCTGGGGAAGCCCTGGTGGCTTTAAATGGATATTTAGCACTTTGGATGCTCTGAGCTGGGGCTGTGTCACCCTCCCCAGTTCCCAGTGTCAGCACAGCTGTTTGTGTGACTCTGCTGGGAAATACATCTGGAATCTTGCCTGCCTGGCTTGGGACTGGCCATAGGGTATTTCACACTTGGCTTTGGTGCCGCCACTGCGTGGGAATTCCAGGGAAAATTAATGAGCTCAGAGATCCATAATTAGTTGCATACAGCATGGGATATGCCAAATTGAGATGGAAATGGCTTTGTTTTTCCATATGTTTGTGTTTCGATGGTCTTCAATCGGAATTCAAATCCCCACTGTGCCAGAGAGCGCAGTAATGTCTCATCACAATTTGCAAGCACTGAGTGGGCATAGAAGAGGGGGAGAATATGGGAAGCTCAGCTGATATCCCACAGATCACAGATTATTCATATTTATGGGGAAACAAGCAGCCTAATAACCACACGTGGTTTTCAGGTAAATAAATATGTTCCAGAAAGCATCCTGTGTTATTCTTCCTGGAATTGCAGCTTTTGGACGGCTTGTTTCATCTGTCCAAAGGCAATTTCCAGACAGAATTCTGCTATTAACAAAAATCCTCATGGGCTGTTGCAGCACCAGCACACTTGGGGCTCTATTTTATGCCATTAGGAAAATTATACCTGGAAGTTTCCAGAAATACATCTAGTATTAAAGGAGCTTTGTTCTGAAGGGCAAATATCCAGTGATGTGGACTTTGAAAAATCAAAGTTGGCTGCAAGCAGCTTCATTACCTGCCCGTTTGCCATTTCTTATTTTCTCCCAATACTTACATGATTCAAATCCTTCCTGCTGGGCACTTTTCCCCCCTTTAAGTGGTTGCTTGCAAGGCCAAAGCTTGGCTGTACCATTTTATTTCCTGCAGCTGAATGACACGGCGAATCCAGCAAGCGCCTTCTGAGCCAGGAAAATTGAATAGTAGATGTCTCTCTTCTTGTTTTTAAACAGCAAGAACACTGATCTGGGTGCTCAGTGTTCCCTCCTCCTGCCCCAGGAAGGTCCCTGATGTCCCTCTCTCATGGAAATGTCCCTTCTTGATGAACTCCCTGGCGCTGGGCTGGGTTTTGTGCTGTAGCAGTGAGTCATGGCTGCAGAAAGCCTTTTCAAGGGCAAGCCAAGGGTGTTGGAGGCAGCAGCCCGATAAAGGCAGGATTCAGGACTGGTTCAGCACTTTCCAGCCTCGAGGAATAGGGCTTGAAGGGGCTGAGGCCCTGGGAGGGGAGCTACTCACTCAAAATCAACAAAAGCCAAATCTTTGGATGCAGTTCCGTGTGGAAATGTTGTATTTAGGTCCTGTGACGTTGCAGCAAACAGGGTTACATAAAGCACAGCAGCTGCAGTCTGCATTCAGGGACAGGGGGACAGTGTGTGGCCAATCCAAAGCAGAGTACCAGAGCCCAGAGATGTTTTAAAGGGATGTTATAAGGAATTTCCAAGGGGGGGCTGACATGGGGCTTAATAGCTGCCTCAGCCTGGCATTGCTTCTTTTTAATGTATAAGGAGATTTTCAATAGGATTTCCAACTATGCAATTGCATCTGGTCTCAGTGATGTGTCAGCCCTGAGAAGTGTGGCTGTTTTGGGGAGGAAGGGCAGCTCTGCTGGGAAAGGGTCACCTCTGGAGCCAGAGGTGGTGCTGGGCAGCATCCCTGGGCTCTGAACCCTCTGCTTTCCCTCCAGCAAAACTGCTGCTGCCCTCGGGGGTGGGATCAAGCTCTGAATTAGGTCTTGATAAAGGAATCTAGTCCTGGAGGCATCTGTATCCTCACTGCAGCTGTAAGGCCCTGCTGGCAGCAGGTGTGCAGCTGGCTTTCCTGGATGGGTGGAGCTGGGTGCCAGCTCTGGCTCCCAGCCTGTGGGGCATGGACAGGGCCCTGCTGGGGCTTGGGGAGCTGGAGCTGCACCCCAGGGTCCTGTGGCTTTGTCATCCTTCCTCCCATGATGGGATTGAGGAGGTTTGGTGAGCTCTGTGCATGGGGAAGTCAGAGGCGTCAAGCACCCAATGCTGCAACAGGCAGAGCAAAGCCTTTTCTGGTGAGAAAATCAAGGAGTCCAACAACTTCCCAAGCATCATTTATGGAGGAATTTGATCTGTGTTGGTTCTGGGTAGATGCTGACTGCATTAGTGGCTGTATTTGGTTATAGAACATTGTTACTAATTTTGTGGTCATGAGAGAACAGTGTGTTAGGTGGACTGGACTGATGGTTTTGCACCAGTTAATGGATCACTTGTTGCCTTCAGCCAGTGACAGAGGATGTCGTGTTTTCTACAGGTTTGATGTTCTGACACACTAGAGCACCAGGGAAGCACTGTGAAACATTCCCTGTTTTTGTCAGGGCACGTGATGGTCATCATCCCAGTAAATAAATCAGAGTGTGGTGGATATTTATCTCCAGGCAAAGAACTTCTGTCTTCATAGCATCAGTCTATAACAGCTGAACAAACTGGATGAATTTGAGATCGTTTTCAAGATTCAGCACTTGTCATCTCAGGTCACTGGGATCAAATTCACCCTGACTCAGGATTACCTTCTCCTGGCAAATCAGTCCAGTCCAGAAGCAGGGGGAAAGGTGAGGGGATCAGACATAATTGGTCCCCTTGTTGAATGAATTGCTCAGATATCATGATCTGAATGAAATTGTAATCCCTTCTCACTTTTAGCAGCCAGGTCCAACAGGTCAGAGTTTGGTAGGTCAGTGAAAAGGAGCTTGAATTACCCACCCTGGGCTGGATCAGGCAGCGAGGGCTGGCAGGCAGTGAACTTCATATGCACTAAGCTTAATTGCAAATAAAGGCTGTGGTACAAACAAGGCTCAGGAAGCTAAAAGATTAATGCTGTTAGAGTCTTTTTATGTTCTGCAAGCCTGTTTCCACAATACCAGAAATTGTTCCTTTTTCTAATGAGGGGCACAGAAATGGAAACTCATCGGCACTTGCTATTAATAGGCTCACGTAATTAATTCTGAATTTTTCTGTTGTCTGCTGGTTTTCGTAATCATTAAATGAATAGAGGATTTTTGTTAAGATTCTCAGAGTCTTGCAATGTGAGGAATATTTTGTTTCCTTGAGAGGGCTTTTCTTCATTGGAGAATTTGTTCATTGTTGTCTTTGCAGACACTCCTGACAGGATACGGATATTGCTCCATGCTGATCTCCCCAAATTTCGCTTATTTTGTGCTCCTCCTTCTTGATTAAAAGGGGCAAACAAGCAAAAATCCCTCCCAAAGAGCTGTGTGAGGTTCAATCAGAGCTGTGGCCTCAGAGGCCAGAGCACAGGGATTAAGAAGGAGAGGGTGAGCAGTGGGAGCTCAGAGGGAAGGAGGAAGAGCTGTCTGGCATTTATCAGTTTCTTTGAGATAAAATGAAGGGCAAGTTGAGGAACATGGGAGAGGAAGGGAGAGAAGATCTCTTCAGGTGGTCTTTGGGAAGGGCAGTAGACTCTGAAGGTGCATGGGGAGGCAGATAAAAGAAATTGTTTAACAAAAGGGATATTGGAATTAGGCAAGGCACACACACAAAGTCTGTGTTTGGGCACCCTGAGTAGTTCAGCATTCAGCTCCTCTCTGCTCATCATTTACATAACCTGGAGAAAACAGATGCATGTTCAAGATGTCTGGCTGAAAGCAATGACTTCATCCTCAGCCCCATTGGTTCAAGGTCTCTGCCCTTCCTGCATTCTTCAGGATGATTTCATGACAGAACGGCTTTATCAGTGCTTTTAAAACTGATAACAGGCTCTAAACTCTGCCAAAGCATCCACTGAAATTGTGTCTGCTTTTCTTGCCTCATGTTTGGTGTTCATGTGTGTGGTGCTGAAGGGATGTGTTAATGAAGCTTCCTTCTCTCCTGCAATGACAATCCTCCAGGCCCAGGCTCTTCATTAATGAATAATGATGGAACAGAGGAGGCACTTGGGTCATTTTATCCTCCAAGAGCAGTGAGCAGTCCTGAAGAGAATGCTGCAATGCAGCTATAAGCAAAACTGTACAGATGACAAAGTGCCTTTGAATCATAGGCTGTGTTTCTGGAACATTTTGGGTTTTAGGAAGATTGCCAGTTTCCCAAAGCATTTTTTCTTAGGCACGGAATTTTTTTTTTTTTTTCTATTTCAGAAAGATTTATTCCAATGCCTTCTATTCTACCAACTTGGAAACCTGAGCTTCAATAAAAATAGAAAGAGTCTGATCCTGCTGTGTTCAGCAGCCATTGAAAAGGACTTGGGGAGACTTCTGTTTCATAATATTTGGACAGCAGTTGGCTCGTAGTAATTTGCATAAGATTTTGGACTGTGAATTTGGACTGACTTTCCCCAAAACATTTTGTGAGAGGCAGGAACCACACAAGAAAAAATAACCTGACAAGTCAAGGAACAGAGCAGAACAAAACCTACTCTCCCACTGAATATCAAAATAGAATTTCCAATTAAGTTACTAATGAGACAAGTGAACAATTCTATGTTAAGTTCAGAAAATGTTTTAAGTGTTCCTTTCCTTGGGGTGAGAATAACTGGGATAACTTCATTTTTCCATCTCTTTTGGTGTAAAGAATGTAATTAATTCCTTAAGTGGTTGTTATCTAAATCTATGCCTCTGTGCTACATGATAAAAGTACTTAAGTGCTTAGAATTCTGCTCCCTTTTGGAATAATAAGAATGTTGGGTTTAGTTGCCCTTTTTTTTTTTTTAAATCACTTTTTGCTTCTTGGTCTTTTTTGTTTCTTTTTACCTGCAAGAACTTTTTTCTAATTTAACAACATAAATTATTCTGTTATGTCAACACAATGAATTATCTTGTGTTAAAACATAAATTATTGTGGCACCACGTGTGGATCAGCCCCCAGTTTCCATCGTCTGGGATGGGGAGGGGCCTGGCTCCAGCAGCACCTTGGAGATGCTCAGCTGAGAGTGGGCTCAGCAAACTCTCAATAAAGGATTCACCTCTGCTCAGCTCTGGATTGATTCTGCAATATCTCTTCCTTAGTCACCACTAGGGATTAACTCCTTCTGTGCACTTCTCACTCTGGATTCAGGGGCCTCTTCCCAGGATGAAGCAAAGCAACAAAGGAAGGGGCTGGGAGTCAAATGAAATGGGTGGCACAACATAAACAGAGGGAATTGCTGTGTGAGGAAAAGGTTTCAAGCCATGAATGGATTAAATGAGTTCTCATTGGAGATTTTTCACTAAAAACCTAAACTTCCCAATGTACAACCAAGGTTAATTAATTAATAAATAACTGTTTGGGTTAATTGAGGGGCATTAAGAAAATGCAGTATTTGTTTATTCAGTGAAGCTGTCCAAGGATATCTCTCAATAGGAATTTGGTACTTCTACTATGATAAAGTACAATATTTTGATTTCTGATGATGATTTGTCTATCACAAATTTATAAACATTTGCAATATGAGCACACTTCTGCCAGGGCTTTGATCAGAACTGCATCCCCAAATCCTCAATGTGCACTGGCCAAAGGACACACAGACTTTTCAACTCCTCAAACCACAGAGCAGAAAATTAAAATGGAGGAAAAAGTCATTCTTAATGTAAAGAACACAAGCACATGGATATTGTGACCAAAAAAATGATGAGAGTTGAACAGAGACACCCACTGTTGTCACCTCAAATGGAATTCATTGTAGCTGAGTGGTTCTCAGGGGCTTTTTGGATTGCTGGGACTCCATCTTTTGTACCCCAAAAGTGTTTCCCACTTCTGCTTTTGTCCTGACTGTGAACTGGGAGGACTTGAGCTGGGCCCAGTTTGGTGGCCTTGGCTGACTTTATAATTTAATTTAATCTTTTATTTGCCCTGGAAAACAACCTGGAGAAGTTCAGTAGTGGTTTGTGCATTCAGATTCTGTTGATTGTGTGGAGGGCTAATCAAGGTGATTGACAATTTGTGCTTCATGGAGGAGAGAATCTATTTATTTGGGTTTGGGGTTTTTTTTTTTTTGTGCTAAACTGGGAGATGTCTGTGGGTGTTGTGCTCCTGGTGGAGTTCTGCTGCATGGGGTATAGGAATAAAATAATGCTCCATCCCTCAGTACATCTTGGGAGTGCTTTGGTCACAGCTTGTATTTTCTCATCACTCAAAAATAAAGCAGGAGTCAAGAAAACATTGTCACTTTGCCTGGTATTTTTATTAGCTTTAAAGAAGGCTGAGAGCTCTTTGGAATAATAACATTCTATTGGTTGCAGTGGGGCCATCATCCCAACTAAAACACTGCTGCTCATGGTGAATCCCCTGCTCTGGGACACCTGGACACCTTTTGTGGACTGAATGAACTCATTACTACAAGACATGAAAGGCTCTGCTTGCACCTTTTCTCCATTTAATCTGGAAAATGGGGCAAGAGGGAGCTTGTTTGCCTTGCTGAATTACCAGTGTCCAGTGACTCCCAGCTCCGAGTGTACATCTGTGTCCAGTTTTGGGCTGGTCACTGTAGCAGAGCTCACGCTGGCATCTTTGGATGAAAATTTACAGCCTCTTCCACTTCTCTTCTTCTCTAGATCTGTATTTGAGTCTGCAGGAAAGGCAGACGATGATCTGAGGGGTGTACAAATATTTACAAGTTTGTGTTAGACACATCAGCAGAAAACAAAGTATTTTGCATTGTAGTAGAAGCACCAGTTCTCATTAACAACCATACTCTGGCAGCTGCACTGAGTAAACAAATATTGCCTTAATGCCCCTCAATTAGCCCCAACAGTTATTTATTAATTAATTAACCTTGGTTGTACATTGGGAAGTTTAGGTTTTTAGTGAAGAGGTCTCCAATGAGAACTCATTTAATCCATTCATGGCTTGAAACCTTTTCCTCACACAGCAATTCCCTCTGTTTATGTTGTGCCACCCATTTCATTTGACTCCCAGCCCCTTCCTTTGTTGCTTTGCTTCATCCTGGGAAGAGGCCCCTGAATCCAGAGTGAGAAGTGCACAGAAGGAGTTAATCCCTAGTGGTGACTAAGGAAGAGATATTGCAGAATCAATCCAGAGCTGAGCAGAGGTGAATCCTTTATTGAGAGTTTGCTGAGCCCACTCTCAGCTGAGCATCTCCAAGGTGCTGCTGGAGCCAGGTCCCTCTCCATCCCAGAGGATGGAAACTGGGAGCTGACCCACACATGGTGCCAGGAGAGAACGGGCTGAGTGGGGAATGCTGAGTACAGAGTCACAGAGGGAGCAGTGGCAGTGCTGGGAGGGCTGCCAGAGCTCTCATCTCCCTGCTGTGATGCTCCTGAGCCTTGGGATTTCATCCTTGGGGTGCTCCAGAAGCCCCTCCCAGGCTGAGCAGTGTGGCCAGAGGAAAACCACTGTCACTGCAGGAGCAATGCTGAGCCTTGCTTGCACCATGATCACAACTCTGTGTTTTCTTCAGCCTTCTCAGGGGTTTGTGGCTGCCCCTCCCTGGATGCACAGAAGGGAATGCTCAGCCTCTGAGAGGCCAGCGCTGTGTAGGTGACAGAGTGACATTGCTCACAGGAGCACTGGGTGGCACTGACAGAGACATTAAGAGCTGTCAAGTAGCAGCACTTGGAGTTAACACCTCAGGAAAATGCTGTTTGGTTGTGGGGTTTTTTTGTTGTTGTTTGGTTGGGGTTTTTTGGTTTGTTTGTTCTGTTGTGTTTTGTTTTGTTTTTGTTTTCCTAACTGAGTTGTGAAAGAATCATGCCAAAGAAGCAGCCTGGGCAAAGTGGATTTTGATACTTCAACTCCCTTGCAGACCTCACAAAGATGTGCCCCATCAGAATATAAATTGATTCTGGATTCTGTTTTTGTGTCAAAGATTAAAGCACCCTGTGAGGAATTAACTACTTAACCTACACATGCCTGGCATCATGAGAAGCCCCCTCTTTTCCATGCTGTTGTTTTTGTCACAGCATCTGTTGTTATGCTGTGTTACTTTTAACCTTTTCAATAGGCTTCATTAATTAAATAAGAGCTCCAGACCCTCGGAACTGCTGATGCCACAGAAACTGTGGTGATTGCAGTGGCAAATAATAATAGGAAAGATTCTTCATGGAAGAGGAGAGACACTTTCACCTCCCTGAAAAAGTTCCTTTCAGAATACTGCATAAGAGCCTCATGCTGGATTTAAAAGTCTGTCTGATGTGTCTTGCAGAATGTCTCCTTCATTCAGGCCATGCTTTCCCAGGTTCATGTCTTTTATTCCTTTATTCCTTTGTTGTTTTCTGGCTGCCAGGAGTGTCACCCTCAGTGGCCACACAAAATCATGAGAAGTCTTTAGCAATTTAGGCCACATCACCCTGGAAGCACCTTCTGGTGTGAGAGGGCAGCTGAGGCTCTCCATGGTGCCCCTCAGCAGTATTAAACTGGATCTGGCCACAGATCCTGGGACATTTCAGTGGCACCAACAGCCTTTGAACACAATGCTGTACTTGTAAAGCTCTGAGTGACACGAAGTCACTCCAAAAATTGTGACAAGACAGGAGAAAAACCAGAGCTGGAGGATTGTGTCACGTGTGAAGAGCTGCCAGTGCAGCAGCTGTGTGACTGTGGGTTTGTGTGGGGTCACCCAGCAGCTGGAGTCCCCAGGCTCAACGTCCTGGTCACACAGGAGACATGTGGCTCCATCCTATTGATGCCTCAAGTTTGAGCTTCCATGTTTTTCAGATTCTGTGCTGCCCAGGGGTGCAGCTCTGAGCTCACATTCAGGGTCACTCAGCTCTGCACAGAGCAGGGACACAAAACAAATCCTGTTCCTGCTGCACACCAAGGACAACTTTCAGGCCCAAAAGCACAAACAAGGGTGGCTGGAGGGAGGAACAAGAAGGATGGGACCTCACAGCCTGAAGCTGTAATTGGACGATTAAACCCCAAAATGCAAATGGACCAAAACTGATCAAAGTGTGAGACCTCGTGTCCGTTTGTCCACTTTGTGACCATTTTGTGTCCGTTTGTGACCATTTTGGGTCCACCTTGGGTGTAGCCCTGGCCAGGCCCTGTCCTGCCCAAGGTGTATCCTAAAGGCCTTTCAATAAATCCCTGCTTTATTCTCCAGCTCTGTGCAGTCTCTGTTCCAGCTCAGCCTTCCCAAGGCATCACTATTCCTCTCTCTCTCCTGCAAGGATCCCTGCACAGCCCCTGTGACATTCCCTGCTCTCATTCCCACCTGCCCTGGGCTGCTGTGGGTGGGTTGGTGGTTCTGGCACCTGTTGGCTGAAGCTCTCCAGGGCTCAGAGGAGCCCTGGCACTGAGGGGGCTCCCAGCTGGCAGTGCCTCCATGCAGGCACTGGTGCCACACACCCAGAGCTCCCTGTGGAGCAGGGCTGATGGAAATGCTTCCACTGGGACCCTGGCATTCCCCAGGCTGTGCTGGATCCATGCAGGCGCAGGCTGCCTCTGTCAGCAGCACTTCTCACTTGTGATGTGGGAACAGGCATTCACAGATGGATTTTAGGGTCTTTTTTTTCCTGAAATTGCCACTGGCAATTTTTGTGAAGGGGAGGTTTTGTTGGTTTTTTTTGGTAGTGTCCAGTGAGAATGGTGATAAGAGGTTATGAAGAGGTGTTAATTAAGGAAGGCTTTCCACTTTGACATTATCAATTCATTCATTCCGTGATTGTTCTCTTGACAATCACCTTGGGTCTCCTCTGTTAAACTTCCACGGCTGCTCCTTGCCATGACCTGATTTATGTGTTAGTGCTTTTCAAGCCTGACCTACAGAACAACCACTTCATGTGTCTTGACTGTCTCTTAAGATAGAGCCAGGGATGTTGATTTAATTTAAATATTAAGAGCAAGAAAAAGATTTCATGTTATCTGGAACAATTATATTATTATAATTCAGAACTGTAGCCCCACATTTTTGATACTATTTCCTTCGTACTCTCAGTCAACATCATTGCAGTGGTCCCACATTGCACATCTGTGTTTCAGTAGGAAATCAGGGCTTTGTGGGTAATACAAAATGTGCAGAGGGCATTTGTGTGGCCCACTTTAAATCCTAGCGTTACCTTCTGTGGGAGGAAAATCCTGGCTTGGTTTTGATAACCAAAAAGTATGTTTGAAGAATCATTCTCAAGGCTTTGACTACCTGGAAAGTGGGAATAGGGGAAAGGAAACCTTACATTTCCTCATTTTCCCTCTATCTCTTCCTTAGTGCTGGGTAAAGATCTGTGCTGTTAATGCTTTGGTATTTACATATCTAATACAAAACAATGAATTTTTATTGGCATTTTATTATCTATTTGGTGATGGCTGGGATGATGGGTATTTATTCTAGATTATTAGTATTTATTCTAAATTATTAGCATTTATTCCAATCCCTGCCCTAAATCTAATGGCTTTATTGTACTTGGTATTATATCACGATAGAGCAACAGGAAAATGTTTTCTGGAGCCTGGGCTACCAAGGTGAGACACATGGTGGATGATTTCATGATTATTAGGTGGAGTAAGAGCTGAAGGAATGATTTCTGGTGGGATAATTGTCTTCCCTCTCAGCAGCCACACTCCCACTGACAGCAGAAATTTGTAAAAAAAAAAAAAATCCCAATTCCTCTTTCCTCCTCCTGGACCTCGAGCTCTCACTGAATGCTTTATCAGCCTTTGCAGAAAGCCTCTTGCTCTGTGTTTAGGTCAGAAAACCATTAGTCATCTGCTACAGTTCATGGCTTGCCTTTAACATTTGATGTCTCATCTGTAGCCCCAGTCTTGCTCATGTTCATGTGCTGCACATAAGTCCAGTCATTAGATTATTATGAAATCATGGCATGTCTTTCACATGAGTGGCTTTTTTTGGGGCTGTTTTCAGCCACTATCAAGAACAATTTCTGGTGCTGTTGTTATTACTCATCTTATGTAAACTGTTTGTTCCTGCTCAATGGCTTCATTTCAGGGCAATTCTACTTTAAAAAGGAATTAAAAGATGATGGAAGAAATAAAACCCCAAATGGCTGGATGGGGAAGGGAATCAGAGATGCCATGGAGCATTCAGTGCTTCTGGGCAGTAACAAACCCTGCCTGGTGTAAATGTAAATCAGCAATCTCAGATGCTGTGCATTTACTCACCTGAACTGCCCCCAGCCTCTCTGGGGCAGGAACCTTCAACCTTTCCCTGCCTCATCAAATTGAGATGAAGTTTTCTGGAATTTCTACAGATGGAGAGATGGGAATTCATGGCAGAAGCTCAACTCATTCTGTACCTGTTCCTAACATTTGCATTAGACAATCAGTCTGTAAGAACAGTTGTTAAGCTCTTCAGTTCCTTTACTTTTTGAAAGGTCGTGGAATTAGCGAGGTTTTCGCATACTTTGTGTGACTTCAGTGATAGCTTTGGTTGCACCCTGTCAGAGGGAAGGTTTCTAGGAGGGCTTTTGTAGTCAGGTCGTTGGATTTGGATTTGAGGGGGGTGGCAGGGCACAGAGGGCAGGACAGGGTGGCTGGGCCACTTGCTGCTGTCAGATGTGGAGAGGAAGGATGATTAATGAGGAAGTGGAGAGGGAGGCAATCAATTTCCTGATTCTCTGCCCTCTTTTCTTTATGTTGGCTGTCTGGATCTGGCTGAAAAGTGTTTGAGTCCAGGAGGGTCTGAGTCCTGCAAGGTTCTGCTCACAGGAATAGTCCCAGCAGC
Source organism: Phylloscopus whistleri (assembly GCA_017589585.1). Taxonomy (NCBI): domain Eukaryota; kingdom Metazoa; phylum Chordata; class Aves; order Passeriformes; family Phylloscopidae; genus Phylloscopus; species Phylloscopus whistleri. Next base: position 3,324,654 of record JADMLD010000682.1, on the reverse strand, counting down.
AGCACAAAGCTTACAGGACATGTGCTTAGATGACTGTAATGCCAAAAGCTTTTAATTTTTGGATGTATTTCTTAACCTTTATATACAAAAAGTATTCAAGTGATATTAATGAAAAAGGGTAATGAGATTCATTACACTTAGAGACAGCTTTGTAGTCCTGAGATTAGAAGGAAATTATTATTTGTTGAGGTTCATTCAGTAGTGAAATTCCAATTCACATTGCTGGAATTAGAAGATGCTCTCATTAAACTCTCTCTTATTGATGGACAGCATTCTCTCAACAGACTTTATTTTAATATAACCTGAACAGAATTTCAATGTACTGCACGGAAAACCTGGGTAGAACTGGGAGGTCACAGAGACATCCCTTCCCTGGGTGAATATTTCCACTTTGTGTTCCCATCTTTGGGGTCTGTTTTACTTGGAAAACAACCCTCTTGTGTCAGTTTAATGCAACCTGTGTTTTTGTGGTATTCCAGGTGTTTGTTTTCCTTAGATAAACAAGGGTCATGGAGAATTCCTGACCTAAGGGAGGCTGATGCTGGATTACATCACAGTGATGATGTCATTGTGCCTCAGGGACAAACCAGACCTTCCTCAGCATTTGATCCAAACCATACCAGTGATCACAGCTTACTGGGAGTGTCCCCTTGCCTTCCCCAGTTAGGCAGGAGCAGTTTCCTAAGGCATACCTCAGGAAGTGAATCTGCTTGTTCCAAACTCTTCATTTGAATTGAAAATGTGCCATTTCCAGTTCTTTCAGCCACTGCTACAGAGATGATGCTGCTTAGATTGCTGCTGAAAAAGAAAAAAAAAAAAAAGCCGAGCTATTTCTTGCTTGTTGGAGAGGGAAAAGCAGAGCAAAACTCTGCTTCCAAAGGCAGAGAGTCAAATCCCACTAAAAATAATGTATGGGACTTGAATTGTCTTTGTTACCCCAGCAGCAACTGGGCTGATATTTCTAATTCATGTTCATCAGGAAGATGTGAGTCTGCAAGAGCTCCATGAGCTCTGGGGCAGGGTCTCCTGAATTGTTATGGAGCAGCAGGAATAGCAGGGAGCTCGATGGGAAATACATGGAACTGGTGAAACCAGGCAAAGAAAATGAAATAACTGTCCAGGTGGTTCTTTGGGGTGTTATCTTTTTTAATTTCTGTGGTAGTGAGAGTGCTCATGGTGGGAGAAGAGAGTTTGAGGCCAGGGGGATTTTGGCTTCAGAGATAAAACCCAGGTCTGTGTTTTCACAGGAAGAACTCAGGTGTGTCATACATAATTTTTCATGATCTCTAACCAAAATAGTTGCCTTTCCTCTCTCCCTTCATTTCCACAGCATCCTTGGAAGCCTTTCCTTTCTGTGCTGAACAAATCCCACATTTGATTTTTAAAATATTGTTATTTACAGGTTTTGCTATTTGAAATTTTCATCTCCTTTTCTGGCTGCATCAGAAAAAAAAACCACAGAAGGAATGTAATAGGCAATGACTGCTTTATTTGTTCAGTTAATGCAAATGAAAATTCTTCATTCTTCAGCTCCTACTTTGAGCCAATTTCAAACATTCTCTTGAAAGTTTTATGGGTTTTGGTTTTTTTTCATTGTTGTGTTAGTAGTGGTGTGCTTTTGCTATTTTCGCAGCATCAGAATCATTCTGTGTTTCTCATGCTCCATTTGGTTGCAGTGCAGATGACTGTCAGAGAAATACAATTTTCCAGGCATTAATTGAAAAAATGGCTTTATATTCAGTGTGCAGGAACTGGCAGATGTAGATAAGGAACAGAGAAAATTCATTCAGAGGCATTTCTCCAGTTTCGTGTTCTTTTTTCTCCCTCCAAAAAGGCAGCAATGCCAGATTTAATCATAAATGAATTTAATATACTGCACGACATAGTAGAAAATGTTTTCTATGCAATCGCTTTCATTCTCCCATTAATGTTGGTGAAAACTTCTGGAAAATTAAACCTTAAGAAATTACTCAAGTGCTGGAAGCATCAGTAAATTTTCACATTCATTCCTGAACTTGTGTGCAATATTTGTACGTAAATTTAACCCAAATCTGCACATCTGTTCTAAACACTCGGGTCAAGCAAAGTTGTATTGCACAGCTTTGACCTAGAAAAGCACTTAAATAAAATATTCATGCTTGTGTGGAGAAATGAACCTAAACCCAGCCAGTCTGTGACTTTTACTGCCACACAGAACAGAAGATGGGAGGCTGCTGCTTGTGCTGGGAATATGTGAAATCTGAAGTCCTACTGAGCTTCTATTTCCATTCATATTTTTCAGTCCCCATTGGTTCTTCTCCATGTCCTTGGATGTTTTATATCCTCACACAGAAATGATGTTTTAAATTGCCTTCATCTGCAGTGCTCTTTCATTGTTGTCACAGGGCTCGAGGGAGAAATAAAACAATAATATTCAGGAGATGAAGTCAGAGTTTTTAACATGATAAAAAACCCAGCAGGCAAAGTGGAGCAGCAGGAAAGGCATCTACAGGCTCAGGTGCTGGTGGAGGCAGATGTCCTGTGCTGTCCTGGCTGTGCTCATGGCTTGCTCTGCCATCGGGGCACCACGAGCCACCTCTGGGCTGGCCAAGCCCCCCAGGAATAATGAAATAACGTTTCTGAGCAGAGCAGCTGACTTGGAGAAGTTAAGGAGGGCCCTCTTGCACCTTCTTGTGCGTTCTTAGGATTGATGGGAGTTTTGCAGAGCAAACCTCTTGCCTTGCCTCAGAGGCTCAGCCCCATTTCCCCACACCTCTGTCATGTCCGTGCACTTTGCTAAACCCCGCCTGACCTGATCTCTACAGAACTCTTAAAATCCAATTTTGTCACGTTTCTCCACTGTCTCCTTTCCTTTCTCTTTCTCTCCCTCATCTGAAGAGTTTGTTAATTTCTGGCATTCAGTGGGAGTTAAAAAAAAAACAGCCCCAAAATTTTGCAGGACAGGATTCTGAGTGATGGCTGGGTCACAGGAGAAAGGAAACCTTTTGGTTTGAACTGAACACTGGGTGCAATTTTCCAGGATTTCTAAATGATTTGCAAGGAAATAAATTTCATTATTAAAGATGAATATACTCTGGTTTTTAGATTGAGACTGAATGGGTGAGTAATTTCACCAAGACTTAGAGAAAAGAATAAAATCATCTGCATAATCATACCCTTGTTTGTGGTTCTTAAGGAAAATAATATTAACAAAAATGGAAGAGTCTGAATGACTGATGTCTGAATTCCAGCATTACGTGGACTTTAGTCAGGAAAATAAAGATGACCGTGGATGCTTTAGACAGTCTGTTCCTCAGCCTTATCGTGTCTAAATGGACAAATTCTATCTTAGAGACAAAGCCGCTCTTGGAGTTCCAGTCTCTCCTTGGCTTTGGAGGCTCCTCAGGTGTATTTTACATACATCGTAAACACAGGGCAGGGGCTGTCCTTTGTGTGCCCTCCTGGCAGTGAGGTACAGGACATCACTCCAAACTCAAGAATTCAGCACATCCCGGTGAGTGTGATGGGGATGACTGAAAATCCCTGCAGCTCTTCCCTGTTCTGTCCCTGCTGTGCTGGAGAGCTCCAGCCACATGCTGAGCTGCTGGAGCTGGCCCACCACTGAGCACAGGAGTTCTGTGTTGGAAAACGGGCATTGTTCAGATGTCTGTTCCTTCCTTCTTGGAGTTTTCCCTTCCACAGCTTTCTCTTGCTGCTGGAAGCTGCATCAGATAAAAAATTCCACCCCAAACCCCTGTCAGTGGTGCCCGTGGAATTTCCCCTTCATGTGTCAGGTTGAGGAGGTTGAGTTCTGGGGCCCTGATGCAAACTGTGGGTGCCTTTTGTACAAGTCCCATGAGGAGGAGGTGGGAAAGGGGCTCAGCCTGGAGAACAGGAGGCTCAGGGGGAATTTCTGGCTCTACACAGCTCCCTGCCAGGAGGGGACAGCCAGGGGTGTCAGGCTCTGCTCTCAGGGAAGTGAAGTCCACAAGAGGAAAGGGCCTGGAAGTGTTCCAGGGGAGGTTTACATTGAATATAAAGAAAAATTTCTTCATGGAAGGGTTGTCAAGGACTGGAAGAGGCTCCCCAGGGGAGCATGGAGTCACCATCCCTGAAGCATTGAAAATCATGCAGAAGTGGTGCCTGGGGATGTGGTGGACGTGGCAGCATTGGGTTAAAAGTTGGATTCAGTGGTCTTAGAGGTCTTTTCCCAATGATCCTGTGATTCTCTGGCTTTTAATGTAAATTCTTCCTTTTGGCAGCCCTCTGGTGCTGCCCAGAGTGCCCTGGCTGGGTTTGTGCTGGAGGCTGGTCCCTGTGAGTCCCTGCCTGATCCCTCACCTGTGCTGCCCAAACTCCTGTGGGGTCACCACGAGGCAGCAATTCCTGTGCCATGGGTGGGGGGGAAAGATTTTCCCTGCCTTGCGAGCTGCCTGGGAAAATCATCTTAATTCAGAGGAGTTTGAATGCTAGAGGATGATGCAGACACTTCCTGCTGGCTGGGTCCTGTCTGTCCCAGTGTCGCTGAGCATGAGGCCCTGCAAATGAAATGAGGTGAGGTAATGACAACGCCAGTGGGCCTGATCTGCAGCAGGGGCTCGTGTTTCTCAGCAGCTGAAGGGGAAATGAAAGTTTGATGAGTTAACCAAGAGCCAGGAGCCACCCAGCAGCTGTAAGGAGACACCTGAAGGGAAAGGTGAGTCAGGACCTGCCTGCAGTGGGGCGGGAGGATCTGGCCAGGGAAGCATCGCTTTCGTCCCGAGTGGGGCAGAGAGGCCACGGGGCTGCTGGAGGATGAAGGCACAGAGTAGGGACTCTTGGCATTCCCCCACCGCTGGAAGGGGATGTTTCTTGCCCTGTTTTTCTCTGTTCTTCTCTGTTTTTTTAAAGTTCTAGTTCGGCCTTCTGATGTTTACGTTTTGTGATGGAGTTTCTCACACACTTTTCATGTAAATAATGATTGTTTTGCCTTCCTTTCTGAAGGAGGAGAGAATTGATGGACTGTTGGGTTGCCCAGTGTGGTTGGAGAGGAAGATTTTCTTCCTCCAATCCATGGTCACTGTTAGAATTCCATAAATGTCGAGGTCTGTAAATAAACTGCCCCTTTTTGCCTTGGACATCTCAGTGCGTGTGTGTCATTTCTTTTGTGTCATACTGTGACAGATGTTTGCAGGGCTTCCCATTCCTGAGGTATCCTCTTTGAGGGTTTGGAGGTTTGGCAAGGGTGGGTTGGGACTGCTGGGAGACGTTCCTCGAGCTTTCATTGCAGCATCAGCCTCATGACTGATGCCGTGAGGGTTTGAGACAACTGAGAGACGGCAGCAGCTCACATCTGCCAGCAGCAGCCATGGGTCTCTTTGTCACAGGGCATTTTAAAAGTTTTCCAGCCAATGGCACATTGCTAAATCTTACAGACAGTTGTTCTAGCCAGTCACTGAGAGCACACCCACACCTGCCTCAAACAATCCTTGCTTGCATGCTTTCTATTAACAATACACAATATTCCATTATCAGGCTTAAAACTTTCTACTATCTTACTAAACACATTTTTCTACAATCTTAAAATCTATCCTAACCAAACTTAAAACTCAAACTATTATTTCACATCCTTACTTACTATACTATTGTAACTTTTTCCTGCTTTCAAGCTTTGCAGTTACAGCTAATTCTAATTTCTTCTGTGCTCTTTCTGTTTCTGAAGCCTGCTTTCATGGCTTTCTAAAAGCCTTCCCCACTTTAGTATTTCCCACAGCATCCCACATGCTTTGGGGGAGGCAGGGATTTGCCCTGGACCACCCAAGCCCAGAAATCTTCACAGGCACCTTTCCCTTCCTCCAAGGTCAGCTCTGGTGTTTTCCTGGTGTCATGTAAGGATGGATAGCCATAAATAGCCATGAATAACCATCAATCACCATAAATAAATGGTTCCAGCTGGGTTGGTCTCTTCTCTAAATATGACAGGAGGAAACAGCCCCCAGGGGCACCAAGGGAGGTATAAATTGAATATTAGGAAACATTCCTCCATGGGAAGGGTTGGAAGAGGCTGTGCAGGGGAGTGGTGGAATCCCCACTCTTGGAGGGATTTAAAAGATGTGTGGATGTGGCACTTGAGGCCAGGGGTTGGTGGTGGGATTGGGAGTGCTGGGGGAACAGCTGGACTTGATGATCCTACAGGTCTTTTCCAATCTAACCTATTCTATGATATCAGGCATTGTTTGGCAGAAAGATGGAACACTTCTTGCAGTTTTTTATGCAGCTCAGAGGGATATTTGGGCTCAGTTATTTTACCCTGACGCTTGCAAGTCTGTTTTGTTTTTCTGGAAAGGCACCAGATGTGCATCCTTTAATATCATTAAAAAGAGGGGGGGAAAAAAGCACCCCAGTGGATTGTTCAGCACAACCACCCATTGTTATCCTGTGTCCTTAAATTGAAATGCTCTTAAATTGAAGCATCATGTAAAATACACGGAGCCATATTGCTTCCTTTTGCCTTTCTGTGCATGTTTAACTTGTCACTTTGCCTTTTTCCTGTGACAAAAATGTGTTGCAGCTCATTCCAGGGCCGTGCTGAAGTCCATTTGCAGCCAGAGGTTGCTTTGAAATAGCACAAGAGAGGCTTTATTGATTTATCCTTTGCATTCAGAACAAAGATTTGTGTGATCTGCTACAGGTATTACCAAAAGCTTCCATCAACTGTTCCAGCTTCCAAAATAATTTCTTTGTGCTTTAGGATCTATTTGCAGAAGTCATTGCTTGTATATATGTATCTGCATAGGTCTTATTAATACAAACCTCCGAATTCAAAGACTTTTTAATGATCAAACCTGGCAGGTATTAGTACTAAATGGAGCTCGTGAGAATTCTGTTCAGGATATCAGGACAAATCCTCTTGGGAAAGCACAATTGAAGTGTAATATTTATGTTTGTTAATATGCCACAGGTGCTACAGCTTGGAGTTTTTCTTGGAGAGGTAAATCATAGGAATGCATTTTCTATTTCATGGAAATTTGACCTGATTTTGTTTAATTTTATTTTCTTTACAGGATTAGCCGGCACTGCTGCAGACCTAGAAAAAAGAAAGCTTATTTTTGGAAAAAATTTTATACCTCCAAAGAAGCCAAAAACATTCATACAGCTAGTTTGGGAAGCGTTGCAGGACGTGACTCTTATAATCTTGGAAATTGCAGCCATCATATCTTTGGGGCTTTCGTTTTATCAGCCACCTGGAGAAGGGAATGAAGGTAAAAACTTTTCACAGAAGTCATCTCAGTTTAAGCAAAGCATGTCCTAAATCTCAAATTAATTCCATCTCCACCCTCCAGAAGGTCACTAACAGGAAATTTCCACGTGGTTTGTTCCTGATCCCATTACATCTGGTCCTGACATATTTTTCTTTTCATCTTGACGTTTGTTTATGCAAATCCTGAACCTCATGACGTGAGTTAAAGGAAAATCATATCATTCTTGTGAAACTGGAGTGGTTATGATACTGTTTTCACCTTTGAGCCTGCATTTGGAGTCTGTTTGATTCATTCTTTGTGGTTGTTTATCACATCTTATGGATGAGAAATATGTAATTGCTTATGTAACTGCTGGATGCCAATGCAGGAACATGGACAAGTCTCCAGTTTACACCAGATGAAGGCTTGAACTCAGGGAGATTCACACATTTTAGTATTTTTAGTGGTGCAGCTCAGGCTCGTGAGCCTGGCTCCAAAGGGAGTATTGGAGCAAAGTCCTGTTACTGATAAATATTCTCCATATTCTGCAGAGCCATTCTGGCTACAGGAAGTTTTACCACCCTGCCTGCCCCCCTCCTTTTTCCCCTTTCCCCCCCCTACCCCTCTCTTTGGAAAGCACTCTTGAATTCACATGCTTAAAATATTTGTTCCTCTCCATAAATGCAAGATTTCCATTTCTGGCAGCTGATCCAGATTTTTTCCTCCCCCCTCTCCTGCTCCCTCCCAGACTTCTAAAGCTGGATCAAACATGCTGTGTGAAATGACGTGAGCAGCTTGGCAAATGTAGGAAGAATGTCTTCCTCTAAATATAGCCCTGAAATGCTTTTTACATTTGCTGCAGTTTCCTTTGGCTGCTTTCCTTGCAGCCCCTTCCTCCTTCCCTTCCCTTCCCATTCAGCAGCACAATCAGCACGTAGCCACACACAGCCACTGGGTCCTGCTTGGGATTCTTTAATTCCTTTCTAAATAATTGGGAATTTTTCGTTGCTTTCTCGCTGGATTTTTCATACGTGGCTATTGATTCAGCAGGTGCTCCATTTAGGCATGAAAAGATAAAGGAGTAATTTCTTTTTTTTTTTTTTAACTGAAGAAAATGTTATTTATTGGAATTTCCCCATAAAACTGGTGGGAGACCTTGGGGACATTATAAACCATGAGAGATTCTTTCCAAAATTAGGGTTTAGCTTAGACAAAATGTGCAGAGTGCCCTCTTTTATTTTATTTAGGAGGAAAGGAATTTTGAAAGCGCAATTTCTCCAGGTTTTAGGAAGAGGGGAGACGTGGTGGCTTGTTTCTTTCTTTTTCAAATTGTTATTCGTATTATTTTGATCCTTCATTTAAAATATTTCTTTTCCCATGGGAAGATAGGAGCCAGCTGAGACTGTGAGGGAGTCTGGAAAGCTCAGCAGCACAGCCTGGGAAAATGTGTTTGTGTTTTCCCATAGCACAGCATTTTATTCAGTAGTCACTGGTTTCCCTCCTTTAAGAATTGTTTTCCTGAAAGGTTTTTCCCTGGTTTACACAAGAAGAAAAACCAAATTAGTGAATATCTTGTAATCGATTTTTGGAACACATTGTAAAGGTCTTCCACATTTTTTTGGAAGTCTTTCTTTAAGCAGTTGTATAAATAACTTTTTTTAATTTTAAAATCAGTATATCATAAATTGCTGCTGAGGATACCTTTAGTTTATTGGTAGATGACCTTTTTAAAGAGTCCCAAACACTGGAAAATTGACATTTTAAGCTTGATTTTGCCTTGGTGAAGTGGGGAGTAATCACACTTGAAATTGATTTTAATGGGTTTGTCCTCAGTATTTTCCTTTCCTGACTCTCCCCAGAATGAAAATTTCATTGAAGTATACACTTGTTTGCAACTTTTATATTGGTTTTTTTCCCGTGTGAAAATAATATATTTACTTCAAAAAGTAAAGCCAGGCGTTAGAAAGGAGAGCTGGCACGTGTTGTTCTCTATTCTTGATCTCGCCTCCTCTTTTAGATTCCAATTTTTTTTTTTTCTTTTTCCAAACGAAATGCATTTTCATTTTGAAAATGAGTTAGCAGGGCTGCTCTTTCCAGACTAATTTGTTCAATCATCGCTGCCAGTATTGCAAACTCATCAACTTCTCACTTGGAGTCACTTGAAAAGTTGTCACCCCCTAGAAGTGACAGTCTTGCTTTGGAGGATTAAAGGATAATATGGAAAGCAGAGACTTTAGGACACAATGTCAGGGAAACACCACTTGAGTATCTAATCAAGCATTTATCTGCCTTTATTTAATATATTTATATCCCACATATCCTAAACTTTTATCTACCAATGGCATTACTGGTTAATAAAATAAGTTGAATTCATTTTTATTTTTAAAAATTACTATAATTCTTTCTTTTCTTGACTCTTGAAACCCACTCCTAACTTTTGATGCTGTAACAGAATTAGCATTTAGATGCTTTCTGCAGTTGAAGTGCAAAATATATTTCTCCTGAGGCTTTTGAAGGAGAAATGCAGGATAAAATCCACACTCCCAACAAATATTAGAGTGCATGAACTGCCCAGGAGCCTTGTGTCAGGGTGGAGCCTCAGGGATGTGAGTGTTCACATCTTCATTTCAGATCTGGGTGAGTCTTGGAGAACATTATTTTGATTTCTGGTGCAATCAGGGAATCTGATCGAGAGGAATCCCTGGATAGTGCAGTTTTATTGCTTCTCCAGAAGCCACTCCAGTTCTTTCTTTTCATGTTCCTTAGCACGAGTGGAGGTTTCAAGAATGTTGTTCTCAGGAGTGGTTTTGATGATCTGCTTTGCATTCCCTTTCACCGTCTGACAGGCCATTAGAAACAATTGAGAACTTCTGCATAAATCATTGTCAGCCCCGTGGCAATTACTGCTCTCATTACTGAGCCACACGAATCAACTTTCTACTCTTTCAAAAAAGTGCAAAGCTGCGGCTGAATTTTAGCAAATGCATCTTGAGAGAAGGCTCCCAGTGCAGGTGTAGCCTTTACTACAGCGAGGATCACACAGGGGTGTGGCTAGGGCAAGGTAAAAATACTTTGTTCTTCAGAAAAAACCCTTCTGTGTCCGGGGTTGGTGGATTACAGTGTTCCCTGGCCATGCAGAGTAGGGGTTCTGTGATAGATCAGAGGATTTGATGAACATGTGAGATCCTGGCTTCATTTTAAGTTTTTTTAAAGTAGATTAGAGGCAGTCCAGGACTAGAATTGAAATGTTTGTCTTTGTGTATCAGTATACGGTGAAATGAATTTTTGTGTACAGTTTGTAAAGAAGTGCCCTGTCCTGTTTTAAAGACAGTTTATGAGTAGAAAGACCTCCTTCATGAGAGCAAGCAGTGGACTCAAACCATTACACTGCTCGAGGAAACAGGACATCCTTTAGGAAAGAGAGCTTGGACTCTGAAATCCAGCAAGGGAGTGGGAAATGTCAGGGCTTCTCTTGGCCATTCCCAGGTATCTGTCTTATTGTGGCTGTAGATATGCAAGAATCTCCTCCACTACCTGGTCGTTATTTTTGGTGGGTTTTTGTTTTGTTTTGGTGTGGTTTTTTTGTGGGTTTTTTTATGTTTTTTATTTGTTTGGCTGGTTTCTCTCAGCCATTCGCAGGTATCTGTCTTATTGTGGCTGTAGAAATGCAAGAATCTCCTCCTCTACCTGTTTGGTTGTTATTTTTGGTGGGGTTTTGTTGTTTTGTTTGGATGTTTTGTTGTTGTTTGTGGTATTTTTTAGGTTTTTTGTTTGTTTGGCTGGTTTGCTTTGGTATTTTCCTCACTCTTTTCCCTCAGAGCAGTCACTTCTGGCAGAAATGCCCTAATGGCACTTGGCAGCTCTGTCACTCTCTGGAGCTGTTATCCCCTAGTCCCCCAGCAGAATTCTGCTGCTTTGGTGCCTCCCCCATCTCTATCCATGTGAACTGGTCAAAAATTCCCAGAGCCTGCTGCAAACACCTCCAGCAGCATTTTCTGAACCCTCTCCAGTCCTCCTCCTTGTTTCTATCTTCAGCCCCTGCATCACATGTGGATCTTATTATCCCTTTGCAAAAACTGCTGATGTCAAGCCTTGAGAATCATCTGCTGTTTACAGGAGTGTAGCAAACCTTTTAGCTGTTCTTCCTTGAATTCTCTTTCCTTCTATGGATTGCAAAGCGGGGAGAAGGCAGCCTGAGGTAAGATGTCTTAACATCCCAGTGTTTGCCAGGAAGCCCCAGGCAGGATGTCTGTTTTCCAGTGTAGAGCTTTTTGCAGCTTAAAGGTGGAAAAAAAAGGGAAAAGTCTTTTTGGTTTGGGCAGCTTCTGGTAAAATTCCCAAGGCAAAAGTCTGGGTTGAAAACAAAGTTAAATGATCAGTTGCATTGCTCAATGCTGCTCAGCAGGGCTTTGGTTGGGTTACCCTTCCCCTTACTCACAAAACAAGTTGAAAAATACAGGAATTTCAGGACGTGGTCCCCTGAAATTTGAGCCTCCCAAGACACTTGCATTGAGCTGCTGGTGCTTTTATGCTGCTGCTGCCCAGGGCTGGAGCTGGAGCTCCTGCTGACCTCTCATGACCTAAAAGAGACTTTATTTCATGGGGTTCACCACTCAGGTGTTTTCTGATCATTTTTATAATGTGTCAAGTTGCTCAGTGGGGACTCAAGATGGAGATTTAAACCAGAAAGGACATCCAGAAACTGGAGAGAAGGTGCAGGTGCTCCACACACAGAGCTCCTGTGAGGATGCTGCCTTGCCCTGTTGCTCTGCTGAGCTTCCCCGTGGAGGCAGCGTTCGCTCGGACTCGTGGCACAACTGTTGTGGGAATGTCAAATCCCTGCACGGATGGGATGGACAGCAGGGCCCAAACAGCCAGGGAAGGGCAGGAGCCAACCTGCCAGCAGGGCCGGAGTCACTAGGCAGCAGGAAAAATCCTCCCTGCAGAAGCCAAGGCAGCCAAGGGGCATTTAGATTAAAAAAACTCTGTAAAAATCAGTCAGAAAAAAGACCCCAAACCAAACAACTTCCCCATCTCCTTGCACAGGGTTGGAAGTGCTGTGCTGTCCTCACCTTCTCCCAGGTTCCTGCCTGTGGAGTACAGCTCAAAATGTGTCTTTTGGCATTTCATCTCTTTGAGCAGGTCTGGAAATAAGTCACAGTGAGGAAGATTTGACCAGCTGTTAGTTTGGGTGTCTCTGGGAAAAAGTGAAAAAAAGTAAATATTTTATTATTAGAAAGAATACCTATAAAAAAGAATATCTAGATATGAAAAAACATAGAGCAATTGGCAACAAGCTTCTTTTTCTTAGTTAGGAGTGAAAATGGTGAATGTAGCACCAGCTAGCTTGAATTTCTCAGCAGTTTGTACTGGTGTACATTAAAAAAAAAATTCCCATCAATTTGGACAGTTTGATTCCCCTCCATGCAAATTCCCTACCTTGGAATTCTGCTGGAGCAGAACAGCTTCAACAGTGTGTGTGCAAGGTTCAAGTAAAACCTCCTGTTCTAAAGATGTGATGTCTGTCCCAATCCCCCAGCACTCAGGGTGGATATTTGTAAAAAAAAAAAAAGTAAAAATTATATCCATTGGAATAACATGAAATTGAGCCATTGCTCCCTCAAAAAACTTCAAAATGTTGTTACTGTGGCTGTGTCATTTTGTGGTTCCAGCTCTCACCTTTCCTTAGGTCAGTTTGTGGTTTTCCTACTTTAGGATGCTGAAGGGAATTTCAGTGTTTCAGGGAAGGTGAAACAGGCAGAAAAAGCCCCTTTGTGTGTTGCCATATATGTCAGGACTGCTTGACCATGCATTGGAAAAAATTCTTCTTTCCCCCCTACCCCGAGTTTTTAAACTGTGATTTTCTTCCCTTCACTTTCTTTGCCAATAATTGTGGCAGAACTGCACTCATTTCAGTAATTTCAGGTAGATGATATTTGGAATTTCTCACTCATTCCATATCCAATTCTCAACAATTTTCTTCCCACTCTCCCAGCAACATTTCTCTTTCTCACACTTCTTGCCCAGATCAAAAAAACTTCTCCTATTCCCTTTCCAAGAAGCGTTGTGTCTCAGGAAACGGGTCTGGTGGTGGTTACATTTTTTTTTTTTCTCCTGGGGATTCTAGAAACCTTCCATCTCTGTGATGAAGTCATCTTGTTCTCAGATTGTATAAACACAGCAGATGCCTGGTGGGGAAACCTGGAAATAGAATCCCGCGTGCGCAACCACGGCTTGGCTCGGGAGCGGCGGGCAGGTGTCGCCGGGGCAGGAGGCGACTCTTGGATCCACAAGGCATGGCAGGATTGGCTCTGCAGGAGCTCTGCCACCTCATCTGCTCTGGGAAATGGCACCGGGAGCTGTGAAATCCTCTGGGGAGAGCGTTCAGGTCCTGCCAAGCGCAGACACGTCGGGGTTGTTGGGTTTGGCGTTCTTGCCGTTGGAGCGTTTGTGTTGTTCTGGGCGCAGAAATGAGCAGCGGCTTAAGGGTTCCTTGGAACAAGGAATTCTCCTGTGCTCCTTGGCTTAAATGGCCCAGGGGAGTAAACAGTTGGTTTGAAAAAAAGGGAAAGCACTGATTGCTGAGGAACTTGAACCAAATTTAATTAAACTGAATTCAAAGTAACCTGAGATAAATAGCCCCATGAAGGTCTGGTGCCATCCTCTGAAGAATTAGGTTCATTTACTTCCTAGTGAGGCACAATTGAAGAGAAACTCCATGTTTTAATGCAGCATTTATCAGTTTTTTACCTTGTCTTCACCTTTTCAGCCCAGCCTACATTTCCCTTAGCATTTTAATTCAGGAGGGCTATTGAATGCGTAATGGAGCACATTCAATTTTTAAATCCTTTGCCAGACTTTTCCATCCTGAGGGCCTTGCAGGACCCATTCAAGAGCCCAGGACATTTTCCACAGGAAAACGTTGCATGCATCTCCCCGTCTCTAAAAATCTGTCACCCTGAGTTTCATTAATATGCAGCTAATCAATTTGATTAATGAGTGAAAAACTCAGAAATGTCAGAAATGAGTCAGCTGAACAAAGTTAATTTTCTAGTCTTTTGTGGCAGCTTTACTTTTTAATCTTTCTTTTTTAGAGCGTTTTACATGTGATAACATAGATTGCATTAAAATGCACAAACGTAGGCAGCACAAAAATCGAGTTTGTAAGGCCAGTGTTAATGTGATTTTGCAGCCCTCCTAAAATCATAGCAGCACATAGAAACAAACAACTGTAAGTCTTTTGCCAGCCCTCCCAGTTAGGAAGGCAAGATCAAGATGAGAAATGGACTCCACAATTTGTGTGTCTGCACTTTAATCAATGTCTCCCAGTAAAATTTTTTGGGACAAAAATCTGACTGAAAATCTGTCATCTCTTCAAGTCCTCTCTATGAAACAAAACGTATTGGAGAAAACATGAAGCCTTTTCAAAAGAAACTGATCCAAAATTCATCCATTTTAACATTCTGCAGTATTTTGAAGCCTAAATTTCACCCCATTTCAGTGTCTGTACACTGGCCTGTGTCAGTACAAAGCAAACCATCCCCCCAAAAAACTGAAAATATTCACAGAACTTTGCTGCAGATGCTGAAAACAACAAGTAGTGAACGTCTTCCAGCTTCTGATGTGTTTGTCTCATTCTGTAAGTCTGCACAGTGTTACATAATGTTCTCCAGGCCCTGAACAATAAGAAATCAATGGAAAACCATGGATATCAGGGGGTAAAAGGGCCACACAGCCTTAAAAGCTGATGTGTCCTAATAGGAATCCTTTGTCATCTTTGCTGCTAAACAAATCATACTGATCCAGCTGTCACTGCACCAGGGGAGTTTATTGTGCTGCCCAGGGAGAAGCATTCTCAAGAGAAGCAGAGCTATTAGAAAATAGCTTTTTTTTTTTCTCTTTTTTTTTTCTTTTTTTTTTTCTTCATAAAAAATAGATTAATCTCAAAAGCGTAGACTGTTGTCAGAATTAGCAAAACTCAACTTTTAAGGAGTGTTGTTGCACACACTCCAATTCTTTCCTCATTCATCATAAAAATTAAACCCTGAGAGTCCCCAAGGATTTTTAAAACCAGTCTAAGCAGTCTGTCAGCACAAAGAGGATGAAGCAGTTGGCAGCCTGGAAAACAGGAGAAATGGAAGTATTTGCCCTCTTAAAAACAGCTTGTTCTGCCAGAAACCCCCATTTTACCTCCTTCCTCCCAAAGCGTGGATGAGGTGAAGCAGCATATGGCTTCTAGAGACATTACCCCAGTCTGTTTGGCTAAAGAAATTCAGTTCTTGTAAGAATTTCCTTTTTAGTTCCTGCTCTAAATATTATTTCAATGCCAGGCCTAATTATCCAGGAGCAGAGAGCAGGACAGGTTGGGGTGTGGGTGCTGTGTGTCCCAACTCTCATGGTCACCTGTACTTGTACCAGGCTGAGGTCATGGGGAGAGGATTGTGCCCCTTTGGGTCATCATTCCCTGGATACACTACTGAATTCCTGAAACGCTTTTGCTTCTGTGTTATTTTCCAAAGAAGGGACAAATTTAGGTTGGGGGCTCCTCCACGGGATGAGGGGATGGGAGTCCTGTGTGATGTGGGGTCACGGGGAGCATCCTGTGGGGCTGGGCTGGGGAATGGAACCACTCAGGGCTCAGAAGGAGCCTGCAGAGCCTTTCCTGGGGCTTTGCACCCCCGTGCTTGGGACGATGCTCCTGGAGAGAGCCCGAAGCTCAGGCAGTGCCTCTGGGCTGGGTGGTACTGGGAGAGGGGTGAGTGTGACATTTTGGCTGTGTCTGGGCAGGTCCCAGCCCCTGTGGGGTTGTCCAGGGGTGCTGGCTGACACCTTGGTGCCTGGTGTTATCAGCCCCACGAAGGTGAATCAGGCTCTGAGGGCTGCCACCAGCCGCCCAGCAATGGCTTATGAAAAATCAGTGAGACAGCTGATTGGGTGTGTTTAGGAAAGGCAAAAAGGTTTTAATTAAAGAGAAAATAGCAAACTATACAGAACTAAAGAATAAAAGCCCTGCACGGTGTAGGGAGGTCCCTTGCACCTGCTAAGACACCCTGAAAATGCCCCAAGAGACTTTGTGCTCTCTCTTAAGTATTCAAGGATCCAGGAGAGGTTTTAGGCAAGCTGCCCAATAGAAAATAAATTCCTTGAGGAGCAGCTCAAGGGTCCAACAGGTGCCTTTGCCCTGGCTCTGGGCCAGTTATGGTGAGAGGAGCATGGAAGTTTCTGGTTTTTCTTCCTTAAAAGTTCAGGGATAAAGCTTGAACTCTTTCCTAATGTGGAAGCCCCTGTTAAAGTGTGGGGTGCACTGCTGAGCCAGGGATCAGGGAGAAGGGGCTGCAGGGCTCATCTGGGCACGGTCCTGACCCCAGGGCCACCCAGGAAGGCAGGACAGTCCTGCAGGGCAGCCAGGCTGGGCTTGCCCAGAGCTCCCCAACATTCCCTCAGTTAGGAACGATGCCAGGATTAATGCTGGGTGGATCAATCAGAGAGCACTCCAGCCTGGCCTGGCTGATCCCAGCCTGGCTGATCCCAGCCTGGCCATGCCAGCCTAAGGCAAAGGAGGCAGAAGATGAGCAAACGCACCTGAGGGGATGCTGGAGGGGATTTAGTGTCCCACACCCAAAAGCACCACCAGTACTTCCTGACAGATATTTATCAGATTTACCTTTAAAAGGTTCCAGGGATGGAAATTTGAATTCCCTGGATAATCTGAGTGTCCCACACTGAGGGACACTTAACTCCTGGTGTGTAACCAGGGTGTCTCTTGTAAGAATTTAAACACAAAGCTGCATTTTTTTTTGTTTTACAAGGATGGAAAGACCAATTTGGTGGTGTTTTATTTACAGGCATATTTTGTCTACTTGAAGACAGGCTGATTATAAATACCAGGCAATAGCTGTTTCTGGAGACTCACAAATGGGAATTCCTCTCAATGGGAATTTGAAATTTGAGCAGCATGGCAGTAATACAGAAAATGCAAATATTGCACTGAAGCTGACAGAGGGAGCCAAGATATTATCTTAAAAATATTTACCTGGTTATTGAAAAAAAAAAAATCAGAATTCCCTCAAATTAATGGGAATCTGAAAGCTCTGAAAGCATCTTTTTTGGCAAAAGTTAATAGTTTATGAAATAAAATAAAATAAAATAAAATAAAATAAAATAAAATAAAATAAAATAAAATAAAATAAAGGAATATTGAATGTTTCCTTATCTCATTGTGATTTAAAAACAACTTTTAATTTTGCAGCTTTAAGATACCAATTAGCATTCAAATTTGCAGAATCTTTATGATATGACTTTTTAAATATGAAGTATTTCTGGATCAGGATTATTTTACAGTTGGAGGTGAGACAAACTCTGCTACATCCCAAAGTCTGCCTGTGCTTACAGTTCCTCATTGTTGGTGGGCTTGAATTAGAATGAAAAATTATTACCTGGGGAAAAAAAAAAAAAGTTTAAGCACAGAAACAAACCAGAAATACCTTTTTGAACAGGAAGGCACTTTGCATATATGCATATTTTCATGTATATATATATAAACACCCACATCTATCTCTCCTATTAGAAAAGCAGCATTTAAACAAGTAATTTCAATTTTTTTCTGCCTGCACAAGTTCTGCCTTTTCTCTCCAGGAGATGCTGCTCCTCTTGTTTCAGTTCAGTGTGGATAATTACTATGCAGAAAATACAGAATGTACATTCTAAATGGAGATGATCCTGATTTCCTGCAGCTCTGGATATATCCATGTGAACATTTTAGTTAAGAATTTGCCTCAGAAATCCCATTTCCTGTCTGTCCCCAGTGGGGTTCATATTGGAGGTGTTTCTGGATGTGCATTCAGGGGGGATTTCATCCCATCCTTTGGGGTGAAAATGAACTGAAAAACACAGTCCAGGCCACGTTTCCTTAGCAGAGAGATCTGCACTGCCAAGCTGCTTTTACAGGGCCATGCTAACATTGGGAGAACCTTTTGATGCCTTCTGCTGTAAGACATTATGACAGAATTTTAATCTTTTATTGAGCTGATTCCTCACCCCTTAAAGCTGTCCAGCACGAAGGAATGGAGATGAGAAATGGAATGAAAGCAATAAACACTGCAGGTTATGAGGGGGTTTTGTGGCTGAGCTCTAAAAATCTTCCCTATCTCTGATGTTTTCTCCTGAGTGGGGCAGGGACAGCATCAGGAGAGGCCCAGGGGCTCCAGGACTGGCTCCAAGGGCACTTGTTGAATTTTCTGGGATTGCAGGTTTTGGGGGTTTTTTTGTTTGTTTAAGGTCCTCAATTGCAAATTTTCTTTATCAGTGCCTTCCCAGCTCTGGACTCCTGAAAACTCTGAATTATTCTTTACGGACCTGTTAAATCAGTCATCTTTTCTCAGTAACCTCTCTCTGTGGGGTGGAAAAAGTTGGCAAAACTTTTCTCTCCAAATGGTCTGGGTATGTGAAGTGTCTCAGACCTTGGAAAAGGCTTCTGCTGGCATGGAGCACAACCAAAGCAACTCAAATCAGCTGGGTTTCAGAGAAATCAGTTTTAAGAGAAATATTTGTGTGAGTGTGGTCAGGCATCACCACTCCGTCCCCTCCATCCCTCAACTTGGGATTTTAGAAGCTCCAGTGAAACATCTGTCAGGATTTCTGGGCAAAGTCAACCTTTTTCCAGTTTTGTTTTTGTGAATTTTTGATCTTATTCTTGTTAAATCCTCTCCATTAGAACATCTTGTTTTAAAGCATCAAAAACACACAAAAAAAGGGAGAATGTTTTTGGAAGCAAGCACATTCAATTTCTATCAGAGCACAGTCAGAGAGGGATGGAGCAGCACAAGCATCACCGAGGCAGATGCCACCCCAAAACCCTTCCTCAGTCATTTGCTCTTTTTATCCCTGTGCTTCAGACAGAAAGGGAAGAGGCTCTGTGGATAAGCACAACACAGACAGCTCTCATCTGAGCTGTATTTATCAGCTATTTGTTGTTCTCTCTCAATGTGAAATGTTTTCCAGGGCTCTATTTAAAGCCGAGTGCCCCGATGAGAGCTGCTTTTTGGACAACATTCCTTTATCTGCCCGGGTTTCTTGTTTCCTGGGGGCACTCAGTGATCTGAGTGGGAGCTGAGGAGGTGCTCAGAGCCTCCTCTCCTTCCAGCTGCATCTCAGAAGCGCTGGAAGTGATGCCTTTTTGGGGCTACCTAAAAACAGAGGCCAGATAAAATTAAGGGAATATAAAGCTGTTCTATGTTGCAATAGAACACAAAAGGAAGACACAGACTCTGTCTTCAAAAGGCTGACAATGACTGTGTTTATTTCTGGGAATTTCTTCCCTTTTATACTGTTCTACAGAGAAAACTCAATTGGTGAAACAAAGACAAACTTCTTCAATCGCATTGGTCAAACCAGAAGGACATCAAGAAGTCCCTCCTAGGGAAAGAATGTAAACAAAGGTTACAGTTAGAAAAACATGTCTCTTGTTTACAGAAAACTCTCTGGGAAAAGAGTTTCAGGAAACCAAAACATCTCAGGCACAAACCAGGGCTACAGTTCTATTTATTGAAGGGCCTTCAGGTACATTTTGGGCAGACAAAGCCCCCCAGGGGCTGCACCCAAAAATGAACAACAGGTCACGGGTTTCACGCTTGGATCAGTTGGTCCATTTGCAGATTGGGGCTTCATCTCCCAGTTACAGCTTCAGGGAATGAAGTCATTCACCCCAAGTTTGCTGCCCCCAACTCACTTTTGTTTCCATCTCTGGGGGCCTGAGGCAGTGAGGTGTCCTTGATTGCCAGGCTGGAGAGGAATTGTTGTGTCTGACCAACATGGGGAAGCAGCAGCTGACACTGTGTGTGGAGTTTAGGGTTACAGACTAAAGAACTGCAGGAGTACAAATAAGTGAGAAATATAAAAGCTCAAATCCTAAGGCATCAGAAGTTGTCAGGGATTGCTCCATGAGAAATGGGAGCACTCTTCCTGTTTTTAGAACCCAGCTGCAGCTTTATCTCTGACATGGCTGCTTAACTGCAGCTCCAAACTTAGCAGATTTTCCCCACATTATATATTTTTTCCATGGCCCATAAATGTTTAATAAGACAACTTTATCCCAGGAACTGCAGTGTTCCCTCTGCCATTTTATTTTTTTCCTAACAGCAAGGTTAGAATTCTAAATCAAACTTAATTAAACTTTTCCAAGTGAGTAAATGTCAACATATGGAGAGCCACTTCCCTGCTAATATCAAGCTAACAGAAATTCTAATTTCTAATTGGTTTTATTCCTAATGATTTGTTTGCATTGGCACAAGAACCTATTCTAAATGTGGTCTTGCAACATGTGATCATGAAAAAAATAGGTTTTATTTCCCTCCTTCTTTTACTCTGAATTAACCAATGCCATTTCTTAGTGTTCCATCCAGAGCTCTGGGATCACAGTTCCCTACGTTGCTAATTCAATCCAGTCCATAAATCTGCAAACTGAGTTTGTGTTTTTCATTGATTTCTTTCTCATGGTTATGACATCTAAACAATATAATCTGAAGGGGATCCTTTATTTGTGCTGCATGTTCTTCATTGCTGTAAATTGGTTTCTGATGAAGTCTGAACTTAAGAGTCAGCTGGAAGAGTCAAAGAGAGTGAGTTACCTCCAGGTAGAGTTTCTGGGGGGATCAAGGCTGGCTGCTAAACCAGATTTCTCAATGTATTTTTATTGAGCACTGGAACTGACCTGAGGTTGTCCAGCTTTTTTTTCCATGAAAAACCCTGAGAAAAAGAACCTAAACTGAGAAAAACCCTTTAAGGTTAAGGTTTAATGTGCACCTGTTCTGAATTCTTGGAATGGTGATTTATATTTGGAGAATTTTGTAGCTCTATTTTTTTATATATCCAGCATGAATACAAACAAAGCTTCAATCTTCACCAGTTTCCCTTGTGGACATTGATATTTGTACTGAAACAAAAAGCAATGTCAGAATCACTCGTTACCGATGAATGTGGTTTTTATATTTGATTTTGTTTTTCACTGTTTCTTCAGAGGGAGTTAAATAATATTAAATTTATTTTTTATGAAATACAACTCTCTACTGAGGGCTCTTTCTTTTAGAGAGAAGGTCACTGTAACCATTATTCTAGCACAGCCTTCCTTGCACTATGGAATATATGGTCCTGTAATTTTGGCTCACAGCCTCTCAATTAATCCTTCAAATAATTATTACTTACAGAATTGTAAGGAGGAATGATTATTTAATTTAATTATTTTGTCTTTTTTATGTTTTGGGTTGTTTTTTTTTTTTTAGTAATGCCTGTGAAGCTGTTTGTAGTTGTTTATTATTATGGGGGTAAACATCCTTGTGTAAAAACACTTGTTCTGCAAATTCCTACTGGGCTGCAGAAATTTAGGTGAATGAAATTGCTCTTTTCTAGGTGTTTTGATGAAGATATATTCCACTGGTCATTTTAGAATATACCTATCTTGATTTTA
Source organism: Phylloscopus whistleri (assembly GCA_017589585.1). Taxonomy (NCBI): domain Eukaryota; kingdom Metazoa; phylum Chordata; class Aves; order Passeriformes; family Phylloscopidae; genus Phylloscopus; species Phylloscopus whistleri. Next base: position 3,302,994 of record JADMLD010000682.1, on the reverse strand, counting down.
CCATGTTCTAAAATGCTTACAAAGACCTGCTTCTAGACTGAGATTGCATGAAAATTTATTAGTAGAAATTGTCTCTTTTGAAGCGTCCTGTTATAAAATCTTTGATTCTTAATTTCCTGCTTTCCTGGCTGAATATCCAGTCAGTCTGTCTGTCTTTCTCTTTCCCCTGTTTTGAACCCATCACCTTTGGAATGAGAGAACAACTGAGGTCCTGCTCATCCAGCACTGCTTGGGGGTTTCTGAGTCGATTGATATTTTTATTGCAGCATGGAGTTCTTTATTTTCATTTATTTCATGTTTGTTTTTATTTATTACAATCTGGTGCTGCCCCACTGCATCAAACTCTCCATTCTGTGGGGTTCCCACACAAGGTCAGCTTTGGGAGCCAGTCCCTGACTGGATGACAGAAGTTTAAGGCTCAAGCTGGTGTCAGTGACAACACATTGAGAACTTATAAAGTGCCAAATGTGCACTTCTTGTCATGTGAGGCCTGCATGTTAAAGAATTCTTTCCTAATACAAAGTGGCCTACATCTGCTTTCTACAAATCTGTGTTGGGCTGCAAAATCTGAAGTCCCCCAGATGCCTTCCCTTCATGAGAGATGTGCAGATCTCTCATGACAAAGCTTTTGGATATTGCTCATCACACACTGCCAGGTTGCCAGGCACGACTCAGCTCTTGGCTGGGGATGGTGGAAAGTGAGATTTAAAACTTTGGGATGGCATTAAAAAAAATCTTCTCACATGTTTTCCAGGAAGAGATCCTCCAAAAATATTAATTCTGCAAGTAGGGCTCGGCTAGGACGTGACCTTGCAAGTCAAGTGGTTAAATAACTGCACTTGAATCCTTGTTAATAAACACAGAACAACTTTTCAAGGTCTGGTTCCTGCATTTGAAACTCATGTTTTGCCTTTGGAATACGAGGTTTTATTTACCAGGCATCTCTAGCTCGGAGCAATATAACTGAAGCTGCAACAACCCAGTGTCAAATCTTTTCTCTTGCAATACCTAAGAACAGGACTTGTGATGAAAAATTCCATTTTTTTGCCTTTTTTTTTTCCCTGTGGCAACAAAAGGAAACGAAGCTGACTGTAAACACTGTAGAAGTAGTTGCTTGGTCCTTTGGTGAGGACCCATCCCTTTGCCTGGTCTCTCCAAAATGCATTTCCTTGGAGATGCAGAAGAATCTTGCTCGACACATCCCATCTCCTGAAGTGGAGGGAATATTTCAATTAACATTCCTGTGCTCATGAGTGTTTGTGATCAGGCTAAGGAACGTGTGAATATATATACCTCTGTGCTTGCAGGGCCCCCAGATTTGTTTCCTTGCATATAGATGCCAAAAATGTGTAAATATTTAATAGCAAGCTCTGGAGCTGGCAGTTACATAATGAACCCACAGGGACAGCAGCTCTTTGCTTCCCCCTCCCCACCCCCCTGGAGCGCTTACATAACAAACTGATGGATCACAAAGCAAGGAATTCTAACATTGGGTTCAAATCTGTGACCAAAAGTCACTTTGAGTGGATGTACAAAGCCCCTGAACCTCAGTGCTGGCAGTGTGGTTTTGTCACGCTCATAAATCCCTTCTGTGGGTTTAGAGAGCACTGGTTCCTGCAGGTGACCTGGAAATGTTTGTCAGGGCTGCCTAAACCCTCAGAGAGAGTGAGAGTAAGGCAGAAATCGTTGAAGTTCCAGGGGTTTCTGCCCCTTTGCCCGAACTGTGGCTCTGAGGTGACACTGAGCCTGTGCCTCCCGCTCTGCCCTCGTGGGAAGTGATTCAACATCTGCTGATGCATCGTCACACAGGGGAGGATTTGGGGCAGGGATGTTGGTGGCAGTCACTCCTGGGACTTAACTGTGCAGCAAAAGACACCACACAAGGAGGAATCTGCAGAAATAAGTGCTGCAGTGTCTGCTACAGCTTTAAAAGCCTTGTTAAGCAGGGGAATTTATGGTTTTTATGCATAATTTTTGGGTTATTGTTCCTTTCCTTACACTGCTAAATCCATTTGTAAGGAAGAATCATCAGTGGTGGAGTTGGGAACCAGATCCCAGCTCTGCTGATGAAAAAGCTGTAACTTGGAGCTGCTCAATTTGCTTTAATAACATCAGCTGGAGCTGCAGCGAGGGGAAAAAAAGTCTTTAGAGAAAGCGATTCAATAAAAAGTTTTTATCAGGGGAACTGTTGTCTTGCTGATGACAAAACCAGTTTGACTGACTAAAAAAATTACCTCTGGGGGTGTGAGGAGATTTTCCTGGGGAATTTAAATGCCACAAGGTATTCTCAGCTTAAAAATAGCAACGTGTAGGTTGAAATGAGTAGCTGAGAGGTATGTGCTGTAGGTTGGGATTTAGGAATACAGATGTTCCCAGATTTTTAAAAATGTACTTTTCCTGATTTAAAAATTACCGTGCTGCAGCTCAGGATCATATAGTTTGTAATTATAATCATTATGTTATTCAAAGCAGCTTTAAGAATCTCCTGATAACTGTTGGAAATTTTAAGCAGATATTCTTTTTGGCTGCACTGAGCCCGTGTGCTTCCTCCTGTATCTTCCTAGATTTGGTTGATGCTACGAGAAGTGTGCATTGAAATGGTGTAAAAATATTCCAGATCCAACAGGACATGAGCCTGGCAAGCTGTCAGGTGATGCTGTCTGGCTTTTTGTGGACTTCTCTTATTATTTCCCTTTCTTGCTTTCTAGCTTTCACTAGCTTGGAATGATTAATAACAGCCACCAGATTATTACCTCGTGATGCTTCTTGCTCACTGTTCCTGAACTGCTTTCACCTGTTCTTATGTCTCCTCCTCTCCTTCTTCCCCTTCCCCTTTTCACCACAAGCACATTTGATTTTTTTCTAACTTTTCCTTTAATAAGCTGTGCCTTTCTTCCTTTTTTTTTTTTTTTTTTTTTTTTTTTTCCTTCTAAACCCTTCCATGTAATTAAATTCTGTTCGTGCAGAGTAGGTTTCTCAGGCCAGTTTTGAATTTTCTTGCAATGAGGTTCAGCCCAGGGGAGTGCCTGTGGCTATGCTCAGCTCTGCAGGCTCCTGGGCAGGTTTGGAGCCCTCCAGTGCCTGCTGAGATGGAAATCCAGCTGCTGCCACTTCAGCTGGGCTCACCGCCTGTGATGGGTGGCAGAACTTTCCTGTTCTTTCCTTCCTGAACCCTCCTTTCTTTTGGATTTTTCCTTCCTTTCATCTCACCCTCTGCAAAAAACTTTTTTATCAGCTTTGCTGATCTATTTCTGGTCCAGTTCTAAGCTTTTAAAGTTCTGTTCTCCTTCCACAAGGTTCTGGTAACGTCCTTTCAGATATTTTATGGGCACAAAAGGCACCTTGGTTCTCTTTTGTGTTTGGGAGCGTTCTTTGAGGCTGTGCTGCCAGGTTCTCCTTCTCCTGGGGAGTTCCAGCTCACCTGGGTGTCCCTTTTGGGATAAGTTGATCCATTTCAGGGCTCCACCTGCTTTTTCTGTGCCAAAGGAGTCCCAGCCCTAGACTTGCAGATCATCAGCATCTCAGTTTCAAACCCTGCACGTTTTCTGTCCTGTGAGGGTGAGACTTTGGCCACGACACATGTTCAGAGCTGAGGCAGAAAAGAGCTCCATATTTTAAACTTGTTTCCCTCTCTGGATTTGGATTTTCTGTCAGATAGGGCCTCTGTTAGATGTAATTTAAGATGAGAACATCACCATTCTCTGCCTTGGAATAAAACCCTGCCACAAATCTCATCTGCATATTAACAACTCTTTTGTGATGCTTTTCACTCTGTGCATTTCAATAAAAGCTCAGGCACATTTTTGGGTGGCATTGAGAGCCACGTGAAAGCAGAACTGCAATCTTACATCTCAGCATGAAGTTTTCAAGCTTTTATGAACATTTTTAATAAATATTAGAAGCTTTAAACTCAATTTTGCTACTTAGGTGTATTAATATGATGTATTTTATGTATTTTATTAATATTTCTTGCTTTCTCCTTTTCTGTAGGGTCAATTCCAGGTCACTGTGCACTGCAGTAAGGACAGATTATCTAAATATAGAGTTAAGAAGTTTGTGTCTTTTCCCCCTATAAATACATAAAATTTCTTCCTGTAAACCCATATAAGTCTGTCCATAATTTCTAGGAAACCATAACAGCAGAAAAAAAAAACAAAACTAAAACCCCAATTGTTTTTCCTTAAGTAAGTGAGAAAACATTAGACTCAAACCATTGGAGATGTAGGTTTCCTTTTTTTTTTTTTTCCTATTAAAAGGAACACCTCTAAAACAGTTTGGAAGCAAGAACCACATAATTCAAGAAATGTTTCTTGACAGATGGGTCATCTTGTAAAGGGCAGAGGTTACATTTTAAAATCCTGCTTTTCATGTTTTAAAAAATCTGCTCTGAAATTTTGCTCTTGTAAGAAGCAGATAGTTTTTTGCTAGAGTTTATTGATATAAGAAGAATATTTTGCATTAATTTATGTAGTGCTTTTATCCCATCTCCTTTCTGTGGAGTGTAAAGAGCAAAGGTAAATTTTTGAGAAATTCTGATGGTCTGATTGGCCTCTCAATGTGTCCCATAACCTGGACCAGGGGATCCCCTGGGGTTTTAGAGAGGCCACATTGAATCTCAACCATTAATGACTCGAAAATCCAAAAATCAACTGGGAATTTCCTCCATCCCTCTAAACGACTTCAGGTTTGGATGAGCTCTAGCAATTCATTTCTCTCTTCTTCCCTTCAAACACCTCTGCTCCACCTGAACTTATCATTGTCAGATGAAATGAACAGAAAAAAAAAATAAATGCATTTAAAATTTTGTTGTTTTCATTGGGTTGTGGAGGATTGTCTCAGGATTTTAAGTCATAAACATGATTTTTTTTTCAGTGTGGAAGCTTGTCAGATTCAGGGACACTTTCCAAGAGCTTGATCTGAGTTCAATCTGTTTCCTTCAGATTTTCTTTCATTCTTACAAACAATTTTTTTGGCTGGAATAAAACACATTTTTCAGCTGAAAATGGAATTATTTTATTTGATTTGGCTTAATCTATGAGGTATCTACAAGTAATTCCTTTTATGTTAATGTATTATTGTATTATTTATATTATTTGCATGCCCTGTGGTACCCTTTATGTGAACATGGAGATCAGTTCTGACAACACAAACACAAAATTAGCCCTACTGCTCAAGTGAAGAAATATATTTATTTTTTACCTGATTTTGCTTGATCAAGTTTTATTTATTTATTTTAAACTGAAGGGTCTTGGAAATATTACTCTGCAGCAGCTCTTTGTGATTTTGTACAAGCTGAACTAAATTTCAACCATCTGAAAAGGAAATAAAATCAATGTTTGACTGTGGCTAGACCAGGACATGTTTCTTTTGTGAGAAACAGAAGAGGAGGCTTGCTGTAAAAAAAAAAAACAACAAGAAAACAAACAAACAAACAAAACAACAAACAAACAAACAAACAAACAAAACCAAAAACAAAAAAACCCAAACAACAAAACAACAGAATATTCATCATATTTAATTCTAAGTCATATCTAATGAGAGTGAATTCTAGTGTTATATCTGCTGAAACAGAATACCTTGCACTAGGAAACTGTTTAAAACAATCAAGACAAAAGTGAATCTGCTGATTTGGAAAAGGAATCTAAAAATTTAACACAGCCCAATTAAGATGATCAAGGTCAAACAGAGAAAAATTCATTAGTCCTTCCCAAAATCCCCATTCTGCTGCAGGAGGAAGCTGCAGGGTTGGTTTCTGAGTTGCATTTGTGGCTGGAGATGAGCAGCTGAAGGTACTGAACTTAAAAAAAGTTTCTTGATTTCTTCCTTGAGTGCTGTTGCAGTGGTTTGAGTGAGGTTCTTGTGCTGGAGGTTCAGTAGTGGAAGGACATCCCTGCCCTTGGGAGCAGCCTTTGTCTTGCCCTCAGAAATCTCAGTGTCAACTACAGAGGACTGGGCTAAAATCTCCATTTATTTTAATTATTTTTCCTCTCTTAGCAGCTGTTTAGACTCATCTTTCTTCCTTTGACTTTTGGTAGTTCTATTGTTGCTCACATGCAAGAGGAATTACTCAGCTGGTTAATGAGTTACGATGCTCCTGTTGGTAATTTAAACGTAGAAACCAAACTGGTTGTGGATTCTCTCTGGTGAGAGGTGACGAATAAACCAAATTAAACTTCAGTCAGAGGTGGAAGTGGAGTTGCTGAACCCCCTGGTACCTGGGTAAGGTGGAGAAGTGATGTCAAATTCCTGGTCCCATTCTTCATGGCAAATGGAAAACGTTCTTCCCAGGTCCCTCAGGAGAGGACGCTCTGCTGCTCTGGCTGAGTTCTCCTCTCCCATCAGCTGGGATTTCTCTGGATTGTGACTCTGGAATGTGTCCTTGGCTGTCCAGTATTTCTCCCAGGTGCTCTTTCAGTAAGAAGGAGAACCACGTCACTTTCCTTTGGTGAATATTGTCTAGGAAGTCTTTTTTAAAATTTTAATTGTGTTCAACTTTGAAATAAATAATTAGCAGATGTATATAAAATAATTCAGAATTAACAGTTCAGAATAGAGTGATTCTCTTAATACTGTTTTGTTTTGGCAGGAATAATGTACTTGCAGTTCTAGAAGCATCCTACTGTATTTCTCTGTAAGGAAGATTGATGAATTAATATCAAGGATTTTTTTTTACTCAGTGTTCCTTAATACATTCACTATCAAATGGAAATATCAAATAAACTCAGTTCACCCCAGTATTTTTTTTAAAAAAACTGTTCCCTATAAGTGTGTTTAGTTGAGAACATTTAGAAATTGTGTTGAAAATTGTTTAGAAAAACTGTATGAAAATTGTCTAATTAAATCTGGAAGGGTGTTAATGTTCATTTAATGCCATTGCTTTGCACTGATGAATGGCATTCATTGTTCTAGTCCTTCCTGTCACTTTCAGTATTATTCTTATTCTTATCCTGCAGGTTTTGGTGGCTCAGGTGAAGCTCTGAGTCCTCTATCACATAACAGAATTGGTGCTTTCCCTTTCCCTTTGTTTAGTCGGGGTTCACTAAGGATGGGTTGCTCAGAAGAAAAATGAAAAGGACTAAAATTTCTGTCCATTTATTTCCTTTCTCTTTTCCACAGACCTCTTTATTTGTCCTTTTCCTCCACTCTGCCACGCTTCATCAGCAGGCAGTGCTTGGAAAAGCAGCTGCCTTTCCTCACCTCATCATGTCACAGCAAATTTTATTTCTTGTGGTACACCCTCCCTTCCCTAAACCTCTCCTTATCATCTCTGCAGGGTGTGGCACTGCCACAGGAGGGGCCGAGGATGAGGGGGAGGCCGAAGCTGGCTGGATTGAAGGTGCTGCCATCCTCCTGTCTGTCATCTGTGTTGTCCTGGTCACTGCCTTCAACGACTGGAGCAAGGAGAAGCAGTTCCGGGGGCTGCAGAGCCGCATCGAGCAGGAGCAGAAGTTCACCGTGGTGCGAGGGGGACAGGTCATCCAGATCCCCGTGGCAGAGATCGTGGTTGGGGACATTGCACAGGTGAAATATGGTGAGTGCACCACCTTCAGAACCTCTGTTTGCTCTGCTGGTCCTTCCCAGCGGGATGGACACCCTTCACTGGCAGGATTATGTCAGATTTATATGGCAGAAAAGTCGGTGTTGGTGGTGAGGTGGCACCTGAGCTGCCAGGGCAAAAGGAGAACCTAATAACCTGCTGTAAAACTGCATTAGGAAACCAATTTAATTGGTGTGAACTTCTTTCACTGACCAGGACAAGGACTGTTCATACAAAAGTAGTTCTCTGTCATGGGGGATTACATTATTCAGATTTATGTCTTTTAACTCCTGTCCAGTTAGGGATAAGAGGAAGTATTTTTAAATGTTGTGTGGAAGGGAATTGGGCCTCTGTGATCACCTCACGAGTTGCTTCAGGTGCAGATTGATCCCCCAGATCAGGTGCCTGCTAATTCCATGCCACAGGGAAAGCGCTGTGCTCCAGTGGAGTGAAAGACTCCTGCAGGAACTCTGTCCCCTCTGGAGTGAGTTGTGATTTCCAGCAATATCCCTCTTCCATCAGCCATCACATCTTCTCCTGGACTTACCTATGGGCTTCCTGAGGGGGGGGAAGGGGAAAGGGCAGCTCAGCTGTGAATTAGCTGCTGTTAATTCCCGTGAAGTCTGATGGAGAAACCTTTAGGTGATGTGAAGAGTGCTTCCCTGCCAAACCCCCATGATGGGGATGTCCATTGTGTGTTCAATGTGATACATTTGGATTCTGGGATGGCATCAAGCAGAAAATGTTTGCAATAAAAGCCTTTCCTTGCAGTATTGCAATACTGTGGCTCATGTGGACAGAATCAGGAGAAATTCCTTCCCTTCTGCTTTCATTTCACCTCCTAATGCAATTAATTGTGATTTTATAACAAAACTCATCATGGAATCATGAAAGCAATCTCATGGTGGTTTTCCATTGCCACGTTCTGACTACAGGTGACCTCCTACCTGCTGATGGGATATTTATCCAAGGAAATGATCTCAAAATCGATGAGAGCTCTTTGACTGGAGAGTCTGACCAGGTCCGCAAATCCGTGGACAAAGACCCGATGCTGCTGTCAGGTAAAACCTGCCCCAGCCTCTCTGGGCTCCTGCTCTGCCCTCTCCAGGTGTGCAGAGCTCACCTGGAGCTGTGCTGGGTGCCTGTTCTCCTGGGAAAGTTGCTGTGGGAGAGCAGGACCCAATGCCACTTTTTGGAGGATATTTTTATCCACCTTTGTCGTCCAGTTCGGGAGGAGATTCCCTCAGAACAAAGCACAGGGATGCAAAGAGCAAGTTCTTAATTAAAATGTATTTGGAAATAGTGACACATCTTAAAGGAGGCTCTGATAAATTTCTCAGGAAGGTTTCAGAGCTTTTCTTTTCTGACAGAACGAACCAAGTCTCTGCTGTTAAAGATCTTTTCTGATCTTTAGGTTTGAATGGAATTTATTTTGAGGGGTTTTTTTTGGGTGGGGGTAGCTGACCTAATTTGTGTATTTGTGATGTTTTGCTGAAACTGTTTTCTTGCAAAAGATAAACTTGGTTAGTGACAATATTTCTTTTAAAAAGAGAATCTGATGGTGATGGATGTGCAGCCTGAGGTTTGTGCTTAAGCACTGATTCTTGGCTGAGGATAAAACACAACAGGGTTTATTTTGGTTATGGGTAATATCCCCCTCAATATAGGTTTATATTACAAATCTCTCTAAGAACTGTCAGAAAAGCCTTGCATCATTTCTTACATTTATTTTTGCTCTTTGTAACCTTTCTTGCTTCTTCTCAGGCACCCATGTCATGGAAGGCTCTGGGCGGATGCTGGTGACTGCTGTGGGGGTGAATTCCCAGACTGGCATCATCTTCACTCTGCTGGGAGCTGGGGGAGAAGAGGAGGAGAAGAAAGACAAGAAAGGTAAATCTCCCAACAGCAGGATGCTGCAGAGAAAGCTCTCAGGCTTTGTGCAGCCAGAGCTCTCCTCCGCTCTTGACAAATAAACGCGGTTGTTCAAAATGCCTTTTTTTTTATGATACATTTTTATCATCACATGTCACACAGAAAAACAGCAGAAGCTGTTAGCCAATAAATCCATTGGATAACAAGATGTTTTTCCAGTGTGAAACTGCAGGCTCCCAGTCCATATGAAATGCAAGGGAATACTTGGGCATGCTCCAGTTGCTCTGGCTTCTCTACATGAATCCATGCTCACCTACAGTTTGCTAAGATTTTGTGCTTTTCTATCAGTTGAATTTCTTTTTCCCCAGGAAAAAAAAAAAGACCAAAAAAACCCTTGGCCATGGAAATAGCATCTGTCTTTGAGCTTCTGGACTAAAAGAAAGATAAGCTGTGGCTCTTTGCTAGCCCAGTTGTTTAATGTCAGTGCCTGACTTGAGAGGCATTTTAATTTCTTCAGGTGGAAAGGTCGAGCTAAGAATAGTAAAAGCCAAGAATGTAGCAGTAAATGTTAGCAGACAGTTTTACTTTCATGTCCTGTATCAGTTAATGAAATCAAAAAGCCTCTTCAGACTTTTCACCTTATTACAGTGTGATGTCATAAGCATTTGCTAATTTATGGGCTGCACACTAAGCAGAAACATGATTTAATGTCTGTCCTTTCCAGTTTCTCTTCACACAGTCTTGTAAATTGTTCTGCTTCCACAGTTTCATTCCAAGTCTGTCCTAAGAATGTTTGTCTTTCAGACATAATTAAGGGCCAATTAATACAGGTTTTTCAACATTTCTGCTCTTTCTAATGGTTTTCATTATTAATTAAAAAAAAGCAGTTAAAGCTTTACTGAACATTTTATTTGCTATCTGTCAGGCAAGATAATTCCACCTTTTTTTTTTCCCACCCTTTTATTTGCAGCTGCAGATAGGAAGGCCAAATTCAAATGGTTTTTAGGACCTACAATTTCCATTTCTGAGTATGTTCAACAAGTGGCTGCCTTTGACCCCCTGCTGCTTTGAGGAAATCCCTTTTTACTCCATGAAATGTTTATCATTTCATTTCTGCACAGAAATGCACAATAGCTGCCAGGCATGGGGAGCCCCAGGAGAATTAAAAGGAGAAAGACTGAAAGTTCACAAAGCAAAACTCTTTTATGCCAGACTAGTTTTGAGCAGCACCTTGGAGTTTGCTCTTGCTGTCGTTCAGAGCCTTTGTGAGATCAGGAGGAGAGGAGGGGCAGCTTCACCCCTGTGTGATGTGAGAGTTCCCTATGCTGGGTTTAACTGGGCTGGCCTCCCTAGGCTGGGATTAGGACTCTGGTGGTTCTCTCAGATTTCACTGGGAAGAGCCTGGAAAAGAGAAATCAGGGAGTTTCCCCCACATCGTGGCTGTAACTTACCCAGAGACAGAGATTCCTACAGAGGTGTGTTAGAACTCGGATGCAGACACAGAATTTAATTGAATATGGCTCTACAGAAATAGCTATAATATAAAAATATCTATAATATAGAGGATTCCTCCACATTTTCTGATGCTGCTGGCAGCTTTCTGCTCCTGCCTGTGCAGAGCTGGTGACACCAACTCGAATTAAAACCTCTGGTACAAACCCCTGCAGTTCTCAGAAATCCTGCCCCTTTCAGTCCGCGTGGGTGTGTGCTTTTATTGTTCATTAACACTTTGAAAATCATCATGCAGGTGTGAAACAGGAGGAGGAACAGCAGCTTCCAGGTAGAGTAAGACTTGTACCCCATCCAATGGTGCAAATCAGGGGGGAACTGCTGATTGAAATAATCACCTTTGAATCAGTTGAGTTGAAATTAAAGAATGATTCTGAATCACCGAGATTGCTGGTGCCAAATCTTTTGGTGTGCAGGCATTGTTGGTGTTGCAAATCTTGAGGTTCAGCTTGAATAATCAGCTGTTCTCCAGCAGTAAATTGCAAAGTATTTAATGTGGAATAGTTGATTTGCTGTTAGCAGCTCACGCTGTGCTGGTTGGGGTGGGGATCCAAACGGAATAAAGAACAAGCACTAGTCACCAAAACAGTTTAAGTCGTTGCCACCACAGCAATCAAATTTGCAATTGAAATTTTCCTGAATGCAGTTGCACAGGGTGTGTTTTTAAATCCTGGGAGCTGTTTATTTTCTTTGGACCAATTTTCCATTTGTAAATAAAATCAGCCCATTCTTCTGCAGTACCAACCCAGTACAGCCTGAAATAATCCCTGTGGGGCAAGGACTCGAGCAGTTTGGGAATCTCAGTCAGGATTCATGGGAGGGCTTGGTTCTATTGTGAGCAATTAAGCACCAGAAACAAAACAAAGTAAATTTTATCTATTATTTGCAGAGACTAATTTTGTTGAATTTTACTATAAAAAACATAGTAAAATGATAAAGCCTTTCTTCAAGCTTTTCACCTTCCTGTCAGGAAAGATTTCTTGTCCAGTTTTCTCTAATGTGTGGATAATTGCTGAAAAGAAGAGGAGGGTTTTCTTTTCTGATTATTCCTTCCTGTCACCACAAACCAGGAAATGTGCCATGTTCCATTATCCAGATTTAAAATAACCCATTATTCTCCTCAAGACTGTATTTTCCTTTTCCACACAAAATATGGGAAATTTCCATGTTTCTACTCAGATCAATGTACATTTTACCTGGTGATGGCAGGACATGGATTGAGCCCTGTTAGACTGGGATGCATCAGTGATGATAAATCATAGCATGCAAAATTATTTAACAGATAAAATATATACTATTTTATTATGTAGAGCTATGTACAGATACAGATATAACACATTTTTAAATGCCAATTTAAAAGCTACCCATGCACTGTGCAAATTAACTCCAAATGAAATATTTCAACCACTTTAAAATAAAGCATAAATTACATTAAAGTACAAAAAATAAGACATAAAAGGACTAAAGCAGGACTGTGTACAGTCTGTTCTCACCAACTCCTTTAGCTTTTTAAACATGTTTCATATTTATTTATTATTATTATATTTATCATTATTATTTATTTATCTGTTATTATTATTGTTATTGTTGTTATTATTATTTGAGTTTTCAGCTTACTTTGTGACACCTCCCCACGTTGCCACGTTGCTTTGGAAATTTGTGTTAATTAATTTCAGACTCTTTAATTTTGGGAGCAAACCAAGCCACCAAGGCTTTTCGCTCTGTCACGTGCATTCGTTCGCGTTGTTGTTATTATTTATTCATTATTTTGTTTTGTTTTGTTTTTGTGTTTTTGTTGTTTTGTTGTTTTGTTTTTTATCCATTATTGCTCAGTAGATTCTTCCCATCCCTCCTCCCACCCTCCTCCAGCCACAGATGGTGCAGCAGGTGCAAATGCCACTGATAATGCAAATGCCAGCTTAGTCAATGGTACGTCACAACCCCCGGCTTGTCTGATTTGATGGATTTCTCTCCTGACTGTGTCAAATTCCCTCTCCCCTCGTTGACCTGCACAGATGTTGTGTGTGTGTGACTGCCCTCTGAGAGATCCTGCTCCACACGCTCTGCAGGAGCTTGGGAGAGGGGCCACAGGGAGGCTGCAGCTTCATTCCCACAGAATTCAGCCTGGCAGAGGCAGAGTTTGGAATCTTCATCTATTTTCCATTAAAACTGCAGTCAGAGGAAGCAGTTACGTCAGGCCAGTTTCAAAACTTTTGGGCAGATTCACCTGAAGTTTTATTATGAAGTGTCATTATTCAGCATAGATCTGGAGAGGAGCATCATGAGAAAGGATTCTCTCTGCTCCTCTTTTTCACTCTCATAATTCCTCACACGGTTCTGAGAGAGGGCTGGGATCAGGGATCTGCCTCCATTTCAACCAACACTGTGTTAGGAACAGCTTTTGCTGTTTTCAGCATCTGTTTCAGAGGGGGCTGAGAAGTTTTGTGGTATTTGTGTGAGCCCTCAGTGATCTTCTCCTGAGCCTGCCTGTGTTAACTAAACCCAAACCAAACCATTCCTGCAGCCAGTTCTGACTGTGTCCCAGTACAGATTCCTGACCCCGCTTGTTAGCACACAGATATTTCAGTGTCTCTCCTAACAGTCAAATTCCAGTGCTAAATTGGATTGAATGGGTCAATATTAGTGTAGGCATCAGCTGTATTTTGCAGCTAATCAGATACATGAGCCTTTATTTGCCAAGCAACCTTCCACTCCTGTGCAGTGCCAAAAATACCGAGTAAAGTCATTCTACTTTTCATCATGTTGGTGAAAGAAGTTTGTTTTCCATGCAGGTTGCATTTCACATGTGAAATGAGAGTTTCTGACAACAATATCAACTGCTAAACAAGGACCAGGATTTACTGCTGTAGCATCTTATTTAAAACTGTAACACAGGAAATCTTTGAGCCTATTTCCAAACAATTGAAAATAAACATATAACCAGATTTAAAACTCATTCTGGAAAACTATTCTGAAATCCCTACATCTCCTGGCATGGCAGGGACCTCCATCATGCTGGTTCCAGGTTCCTTAGAGACCAAGAAGCAGGGAATGAATTCTAAGTGTTTTATGCTCCATTACTGTGAGGCTGCCGAGGTCCTAACTCAGAGCAGCTCTGGCTGTCCCCAGATCCCTGGCAGTGCCCAAGGCCAGGTTGGACATTGGGGCTTGGAGCAGCCTGGGACAGGGGAAGGTGTCCCTGCCCATGGCAGGGGTGGCACTGGAGGGGCTGTAAGGTTTGTTCCAAATCAAACCATTCTGTGACAATTCCACTTTGGTGAGTGTGAAACAAACTCCCCTCCAGTCCCACTGGTTCCTCATCCCTGAGGATCATCCCTGCCAGCTGCAGAGGAGGGATGGGAGCAGAGTTCAGCTCCTCTTTACTGGTGCTCAGCAGGTGCAGAATGAGCCCTGTGCTGCTCCAAGCTGGGCTCTGCTCAGAGCTGGGGCTGCCTGGTAAATCCCTGTTGTGTTTGGGCTTAATGAGGAAATTGAGTTCCAGGAGATATTAGATCAGTGTCGGAATTAGGGATGCGATTTTCCATCAGCCTCTCTCCAGTCAGGAACAGCAGTTACCGTCCATGTTTATCCTGGAGCTAAGACACACAAACTCAGGGCTTTGCAGCGTGGAGTGCATTTTTTTTTTTTTTTTTTTGTGCAGTTAAGGATGTTCTGGGTTTTAGTTCCTCCGAGACGAGGCAGTTCAATAACTCTGCTGGTCTTTGATCAATGTGGACAGGAGAGGCTCAGAGGAGAACTTAGACAGGCAGACTTAGGGCTGAGTGCTTTGGAATTATCTGGGAAATGGCCAATGCCAGATTTCTGGTGATTTCTCAGTTAGCACTGCTGATGAGTTAAATACTTCAAATGTAGATATGGTTTGGAGGGGAGAAAGGAAGGAGAGGATAAGTTACAAAGCAAGGAGCCCAAATTCATCTACATATTTCTTTGGTCTGGATGAAATGAATATTTTTTTAAAGTCTGAAAATTCTTCCTGAGATGTGACTGGAAACAAGAATTTTACCTAAAGTCTAATACCTTTGTGTAGAAAACATCTTAAAAGAAGAAAAAAAAAAAAGATCATATACTTGACTAAGTGGCAAGCTCAGGAAATGCTGTTGCTTGAAAAATCAACCAATTACATTTCAGACAAAATATTTTTGTTCTTAGTTGACAACACATAATTGGCACAAAAGAAAGAGTTTGTTTTCAGCCAGTGAGGCTGTAGTGATAAATTCATTTACTTTGTGACCCAGCCTGTGTGTTATGTGCTGCACCAAAGGAACTCTTATAAATTCTGTTGAGTTTTAGGAGTTGAGATCCAAATAGAGAATTGTTGCTGATCTCATTGTCAGAACTATGGATGATATATTCAGTTTTTGAAAGGTTGCAAGTTAAGGCCATAACCAGAGCAGAGGATTTTGCAGAAAGGTAGTAATTCAGGAAAATTCATGGCATTCCAAAGTATTATATTTAGTAAAGGTAATTCTAAAAAATGAAAATCAGGGAAGCAGCAATCACTGTTTACAGCTTGTTTACCCCAAATTTGATTTCCTTCTAGTAGAGCTAATTACCCCAAATTTGATTTCCTTCCAGTAGATCACTACCACCTTCCTAAATCAAGATTTCCAGGGTGGGTTGTTGGGTTTTTTTTGGCATTTGTAAGCCAGAGAATTTTTTACTTAAATGTGTATTCAGAAAATGTGGAAAAGGTATAGAAAAGCTTTACCAGACTCAGAGAAATCTCTGCTGGAATATTTTACATCTACAGCTAATCCCACTGTAGGTACTAAACTACTTCAGCTCCTGCAAAGCAATTTGCAGTTTGAACTTTTATTTAAATGTTATTTTTCTATTTTTAGTACATTTTTTATTTATATTTTAATACATTTCTGAACTGTAAGTGAAGTTATTTATTGAATGCATGGAAGAATTATCTAAAACTTCCTGTTTAATACAGTGGTTCCCTCTCAGCACTTGGAACACAATTCCATAATTTTCTTTGGTTGATTGCAAGAAGTTCTTCCAATTTAGAAATAATTTCCAAATGAGGGTAATAATTTCCAAAATAGTGATAGGACTTTGTTATTCTGAGTCATTGGCTCTTCCTCAAGGGCTGCAGCAGGTAAAGGGGAGGCTTTTCTTGGGAATTTTATTTGGTAAAGTCCATGACTTTTAGAATAAGCATTTAGTCAGTAAAGATGCCACAATCCTTTCCAAAATACAGGAATTGCAGTGAGGCAAAGGCATGCAAAAAAAATTACATTTAAATTCAGAACTTTCAAATCAGCTGCAGAATGCAGGTGTTGTTAGAAATGCTATTCTAAACTTTCTGATTTCTCATCCTTGCTTAGAAAAGTGATAAAAACCTCAGATAGATTTCTCCAGCCCAAACAACATTTATTTATTATTCCAAACAGAAAAGAAGAAAATGTTTTCAGAATGATGTAAAATTATATTTTTAAAGAACTATTTCACATCATGCTATCAAAATATTAATAAATACTCATCCTTTTGATGATTCTTAACAATGCCCTGAGGACAGAAGGATGGGGGAGTGTTTGTACCCAGAAGGAGGAAGGATCTCTCAGCAGTGGTGATTCTATCACCTTTCTTTCTGCCTTAATTTCCTTGTTCATATTTTATAGCAAAGGGCAGCCTTAAAATCATTTGGCACAGGAGGATATAAATAGTTTACAGCTTCCTTTTCTTTATCTTGACTACCCAAATTACCTTTTCTTTGTTATTCTGTCTAAATAACTGAACTGTAACTATTTGTGATGACTTCCCCCACTCAATAACCTGAATGCAGTAAATTAAGAATATTAAGAATGTATTTTTGAAATACCTGAGTTTACACTGTTGTTAATGATTGTTTATTTTGTGTATGCTATTTTCAGGTATCCAATCAATTATTAGTGCAATTTATTATGATAAATATGCTATTAAATAGCAAATATATGTCCTAAAACTACATATTTTAATTTAAAAAAAGAAAAATAATCTCTATGATGTGTTTGCCAGTTGGGACTTTTGGGTTTTGTTGGTGATTTTTATATTTTTATCTTTTTGAAAGTTGAATATTGTTCAATCTTTTGCCACTCCAACGTTTGGAATTGCACTCTGCAAAAGGATGTCTAGAGCAGGAAATTGAGCAGACCGCCTGCTCCAAATTAATGCCTTCCAGTTCTTAGGCTAGAACTCCAGCCAGAAATCTGAATCTCCAGAGATATTTTATGTCTTGCAGTAACTTTATTAAAAGCCCTTCTAAGAAAAACAGCCACCAGGCAGGTACTGAGTCCAACTGTGCCCCACAGGCAAAGGTATATAGGGAATTCCACCGTGAAAATGAGCTTGGTTTTGCTCAGGTTCATGGATGTGCAGATTGTAAAGCTATGAATTCTGAGTTTTTAAAAGTCCTGTTATTGCCAGAGTAGGCATAGAATTAGAAATAGAGAGAAGCAGCTGATGGTCAGTGGTTTATTGCAGTAATTCACCTGAGCTCTGAGATGATTTTAGGTCACGAGATGTCCTTTCCCTGGCTCTGCTTCTGGGCTTTGGAATTTCCCAGTGTGACACTGGGGCCTGTTTTTGACAAATACAAGACTGATTTGGTCACTTTTGCTCTCCCACCCACTTAGTGCAAAGACCAACATGCAAGAGATGCATCTTAGCTTTTCCATTTTGTTATTATTTATTCACAGCAGAGTGAAAAAATTAATCCACATAGTGGTCAGAAGAACAAGATGTAGCTGCTCCACATTTTTAAATAAATTCTGATGATACATTTCTCATTAGAATGTGTCAACAGTCCTGTAATGATGTTTTAACTTAATTTTCCTTAACATCATTTTTTATTGTGCATTTTACATAACTACCAAAAGACACTGACATCCATTCTGAAATAATATTTGTTGTAGTCTTTTCCATAAATTCATATAATTACTGTGAAAGTGTTGTAAGGGATCCCACCAAGAAATTTTGGATACCTTTGAAAATATTTAGTTGTTATTCTGAATACCAAAGTTTTGTATGTGATTTGTACATTTTGCCATTTTTATCTCCTGCACATTTTCTAATGACATTTCCAGTTTAAAAAAAAGCACAAAGGAATAAGGACTTTGCTGTGGTAAAACTGTTAGTGGATAAAATGTCAAGCTGGAAATTACAGAGGCACTTGGTAAATCTGTGTTCAGGATAAATCTGAATTTAAGTCACCTGGCACTTGTATTTCCAGAAGAAATTTGCTAATTAGTGCAACCAAGTGAGGAAAATGTAATTTAAAAATCCTATCTGATTTACATATTTATTTATTTATTTATATTTATGAACACTATTGTTTCTAATTTTTTCTCAGTTTAGTAATATGATGAATTTAATTCTGGGACACATTAAGAAAGTCATACTCTACACTGGTGTGTGCCAGAGTTTTTAAGTCCCAGCCCTCTGAAACATCAGCTCAGGAGTAGTTCCCATTCATCTTTCCACCAGATCCACTTTATTAGTTTCCCTCTCTGAATTGATGCAGATTCCTCAAAAATACATGCTGATATTTAGCATTTAACGTGTTCCAACCCTGAGCTGGGCTGGAATTCCTTGGAGGTGCCCAGCTGGGTTGGCCCTTCCTGTGAGTGCAGGTGTGAGGGCAGGGGATGGTGCCCAGGTGCCCGTGATGTGCTCATGGCTTTTGTCTCCCATTGATATAAATTCCCATTTTCCTGTTCTGTCTCAGCTGAAGGTTGTTTACTGTCTGTTGTCTGTTGGAATTTTTCATCATTTAGGCAAGATGCAGGATGGGAATATGGAGAACAACCAGAACAAAGGTAATCTTCTTTCCTATTCAGGAAGTTGTGGGTTGTGTTGTTAGCATGTAGTTCAGTCCTGTCCCAAATTAGAGTGAGACCCTGTGACCTGTGCCTGTGTGTGAAACTGGCCCTTATTGCTCATGTAGAGTGTCCAAAAAAACCCCAAACAACCAACCCCAACCTAAAACCTACCAAAGAGATTGTAACTTCCACGAGCTGCAGAGGTTTAGGAGAGGAGTATTTTAAATGAACCATTTATAGATGTTGCCTTCATCTCACAATGCTCATTTGAATTAATTTTTCCCGTGCAAGTTGTGCATCCTATGTATTGTTAGTGATTTTCCAGCCCAGTATTTTTATGTCTCATCATCTCTGGTGTCTGATGGCATTGTCTGGACATCTCTTCACTTGCAGGGACAAGGCAAAGCAATAAAAAAAGGTAACCTTAAAGCCAAGGTGTTATCTAGCAGTGTAAAAAGCCTTTTATAAGGATAAACAATAGGAAGATTGAGATTCTTAGGAGTTTCTTATTTCATATACAATGTCAGGAAGAAATTGGAATCAGTATTTTGCTTTCTCTGAAGCAAAGTCATGGTTCCTTTCTTATTATAAGACACAGCTATCAAGAGTCTTTGGGTTATACCAAATTAAATGATAATTTTCTCTTCTCAGATAATATTGAACATTAGAAAGGTGATGGCTCAGAAACTGGATAGAGAAACTCAGTGCTTCATGGTACAAAAGTACCAAATAAAATGCTATTAAATAATAAGCATTCAGGCTAGGTAGATAAATTAGATTTCCACGTCAAACAAGCACGGTCTTGTACAATCTCTTCAGGAAAGCAAAGCTGTTTCATCTCATCCTATTTTATTTATTGTGCTCAGTACAAACCAGATACATGCACATATATCCACTGCAATGTCATTGCCTTTCAGAAACATGTAAAAATAAAGTTTCCTTCTGCTGGCATTCTGTCAGGAAAGGAGGGATCAGCCCTGAAACTCTGTGTGGGTTTTGTGGGGGAATGGTGACACCACCACCATCAGACCCCAGGGTTGAGTTACTTGATCACGGAATGCTGAGGAAACTTTATAACTCAGGGATTTTCTGGAATGGTGGATGGCAGAGTGTGGTCCCCTGGTCACCGAGGTGCCCCTGCAGCCCAGGGAGGTACACACAGACCGTCTGTGCAGCCACATTGCCTTCAAAATGTGTGCATTGGCAGTATGATTATGAGAGGGCATTGCGTCCTAAGAGACATCCCAAAATTCAGAGAAATATGGATCTGTCAAAGCACCTGAGCTCTGCTGTTCCAGGGAATCCTGCAGTGCTGATGCTGTCACCTGCCAAGTCACATGCAAGACATTCAGTGGCATATATGTGTATGGCCCAGAGCGTCATGGGTGGGGGTAAAAGCGAGGGATAAACCCAATTTATTTGGGTTTTCCAGCACAAATCCCCACGTGTCCTGAGGGCTGTGCTGGCACAGCTGTGTCCTGCAGAGCCCCACTGGGTCTCCAGGGCCTGGCACGGGAGCCAAGGGTGTCCCTGGCAGAGATTGTCCCCGCCAGCCCCGGTGATGCTGGCTGGATTCAGAGGATGAACATGGAGAAAGGGAAGGGATAAAGCTCTGGAGTAACAGTTTTGTTCTGCATTATCAGCCAAGCAGCAGGATGGGGCTGCTGCCATGGAGATGCAGCCGCTGAAGAGCGCAGAAGGGGGAGAGGGAGACGACAAGGACAAGAAGAAATCCAACATGCACAAGAAAGAAAAATCTGTCCTTCAGGGAAAGCTGACCAAGCTGGCAGTGCAGATTGGCAAAGCAGGTATGGCTGGGTGACACCAAACCCCTCTGGGTCACAGGAGGCAAAGAGCTGGAAAGCAAATGGTTCTGAAAAGGGACAGGTCCCTTTTTTACTGCAAGATTTGGAAATGGGTCATCACAAAGCTGTTCTAAGGAGAGTATGTGGTGCTGAAGATCCTTTATTCTCCTAAAAATCGGCTTTGACTGTCAAGCAGCTTTGGGCAACTTGGATTGTAATGAATATTTGTATCAAAATGAAATGCAGCTTTTCTTAGAGTTAATATTCCCAAGTGCAGTAATTACGTATTTAATTTCCTCTCCCCTCAGAACTTGGGAGTACGCAGTTTCAGAATCTCTAATACCATCTCAAAATATCACTCTCACAACATTTCCCTCTCATGGATTGCAAAAGCATTCTGTTCTCCCCAAATATCCACACTCCTGCCTTCTCCCCAAGCACGACACATCTTTTGACTCCTGCGTCCAGGACCATGTGGCCCCTGGTGCTGGAAGCAGCCCTTCTCCAACATGTAGGTAGAGAGGGGAGATCTTCCATCCATAAGGGCCTAAAGTTCCTTAGGTTTGTTTTTCTCAAAGTACTAAAGAGATTTTGATCTCAGCTCCTTGGTTGAGGCCCTAAGAGATCCCTTTACTTCTGTTCAACCTCAGCCTTCTTCCCCAGTCTGGTTTCTCCCTTTCCCATCCCTTTTTAAGTTCATAACAGGAGTTAATCACTCAACCCCATGATGCCAATTCCCTTTGCCTGAACAGAGTGTGACCAAATCCAGGACTATCATCCCTGATATCCAGTTTAATGCCTTGCCCCAACTCATATTCTGCCAGCTTCTCTCCTTTGTTTCCCCTGATGATTAATTCCTTGGATTAAATACCTTTCTGCACTGCCTTGACTTCTGCTCCCTTTGGTTTTTTTGTCAGGCTTAAGCGTGAACATCACTCTTAAAGTAATTGTGTAGGGATTTCTGACCAGAATGTGGCGAGGAACAGGAATTAAATTAATTAATCATGGCCTCATTTGGTTTCTCTTCGGCATTGAGTGATCTATGGAGGATGTCTTGCATTGTCAGGAGTATTTGCCTGTACAATATTTTAATGGATTTTCCTTTATCCTCTGGCACAGAGTAATCTCCCTGCGTCATCTGTTTCCTGTCAACCTTAGCATCCTTCAGCTTTACCAATTTTTTAAAGACTGCAGTCAAGACGTGAGATTCACAGCATTCTCCTTCTACTCTATCATCTCATTAAGGAGAAATTAATTTATTCCAAAACGCAGGCTTAACTGCTTCACACAAATCTGCCAAACAGGGCTGGTCAGAGCAAGGCAAAGCCGAGGCTATAATGGGAATTTTATTTGTATACTCAAACCCAGGGACAAACCTGTGGAACAGGAGGAATATCCCAGCAGTTTGTGCCACTGGGAGAGTGGATGGGATGCTTGGGATATTTTGTCAATTCCGTGAAATATTTATTGGTGTCTCTGTCTCTTTGGAACCTCTGCTCATGAAAATACACACTCTACAGATGTTCCCTTGAGAAGGGACACCTTGGAAACACCAGTATGTCACATTTTAAAGAAACCCAGTGAAAAACTGTCCTGTGGATAATTCTGCATTATTGCCTCTTTATATTCACCCAGACACATCTGGAGGGCTTCTCTACAGTAATTTATACAGCAGCATAAACTAGGGGAGACTCCTTTGCTCAAGCCTCTAAAGATATACTTATTTAGAAGAAAGGTGTTTAAATATGGACAGACAAGTAATTTGTAAAAGGTGAGGGTTAAAAGGACAGATAAATGTTGTACCAGGCAAAGTAATGTGCTAAATTGAATAAACTTAGCTTAAGTGACAGCAGAACTCCTGCACTGCCTGGGAAGTTTCAAATGCAGCAGTAAGTGCTTAAAAATTAATTCCCTAGAATTCTTGTGCACTGGACTGTATGATTGCTGTAAATATATGACGGCAATGTTTTTTCTTCATTGTACAGTTTATCATTGTTATTGCTACTGGTGAAAAACGTCACAAAGGAAGAAATTATTTCCTATCAGATCCCAATTTCTAATTTCTTGTGTTCTCAGTGGTGTTTGGGTTTATGGTAACTGGTGATTTCTCCTCCCAGGTCTGGTGATGT
This sequence comes from Phylloscopus whistleri, assembly GCA_017589585.1. NCBI lineage: Eukaryota > Metazoa > Chordata > Aves > Passeriformes > Phylloscopidae > Phylloscopus > Phylloscopus whistleri. Next base: position 3,280,316 of record JADMLD010000682.1, on the reverse strand, counting down.
CTGCCATCACTGTCATCATCTTGGTACTGTATTTTGCCATTGACACCTTTGTGGTCAACAAGAAGCAGTGGTTGCCTGAGTGCACTCCTGTCTACGTTCAGTATTTTGTTAAATTCTTCATTATTGGTGTTACTGTGCTCGTGGTTGCTGTTCCTGAGGGACTCCCACTTGCTGTCACTATTTCTCTGGCTTATTCTGTAAAGGTAAGAGACATTCAACACAATCCAGGGAGAAAAGTGCTGTTTGCTTGAGTTGGTCCTCAGGTTTTATCAGATGTGATGAAAAATGCTCTGAAAATTATGTGCCCAAAATGTTCATGAAATTGCTTTAAAGAAAACTTACACTGAAGGTATTTCTAACAAAAAATGCAAATACATCTTCCAACACATTTCATTAAAACTGCACATTGAAGGAGTATCAAGCAGTAGAAATACCTACTTACTTTGCAAGGAACCAGGAATTTATTGAGCAGAATGTACTCTGAAAATGGTCCAGCCTTTTGATACAGAATAATTTTGCATTCAAATTTCCTTGTGCAATGGCACGAAGTTTTGACAAGGATTTGAAGTCTTCGGGAACACTTCTCAGAGAAATTGGAGTTTCTCAAGGAAATTAAGAGTTTCACTGAAGCTTTCATGTACTTTTCTTAAATGCAGTTGCAGTACTTTGAAGTCAATGTAAATGGTTCTATTAGGAAATTAAAGAGGATTAATGGACTTGGGGATTACTTGAGCAATTTAATCAGATGATTTAAACATTCTGGGAATCTTAGATGAAGATGGTGTAAAGTTTATTTCCATTTAGCATGTAAACAAATTAACTTAGGAAGTTTAGGAAGGAATCTCTTGACTTCTATGTCTCCAAATATCACAGTTGTTAGGAAAAAGGAGCAAGTCTCAGAGGTGGGGGTTTGCTAATAAAGAATGTATCTGCTTTAAAAGTTTTCTCATTCTCCTGATGTCCTTCCTCTGACACCCTTTTTCTTTTCCCTTTCCCTTTTGCTTTTTCCCCCAAAATATGTAGTCCATCTGCGTGCTGCCAGATAATATCCTCGCATTCCAAGCAGTGTTAAGAAAACACCCCAAATGTTTGCTATAACAGTAGTGTTGGAAAAACACTGTTATCTCCGGTTCCTTTAGCTCATCTCTGCTGTTTCAACTATCCCTTAAAATGCAAACCTCCTCCAGGAAAATGGTGCAACTCTTTTCATTTATCAAAGGCAAAATTACTTCAAGGATAAGCACAGCTTGGTTGTCTGTAACTGGGATTTGGGGTTATTGGCCCCCAACCAAAGCTGTGGCTTAGAGAACATCATGTTCTCACCAGCGAGACTAACCGTGCGCTGCTTTGCTTTTTATGACCAAAAACCTCTCAAAGCCAACCTCGAAGGGTTTCTTATTTGGGTTTTGTTGGGTTCTTCCCCTCAGAAAATGATGAGGGACAACAACCTGGTGCGGCACCTGGACGCCTGCGAGACCATGGGCAACGCCACGGCCATCTGCTCGGACAAGACGGGCACGCTGACCACCAACCGCATGACCGTGGTGCAGGCCTACGTGGGGGACGTGCACTACAAGGAGATCCCCGACCCCGACTCCATCCCTGCCAAAACCATGGAGCTGCTGGTCAATGCAATTGCTATCAACAGTGCTTACACTACCAAAATTCTGGTGAGTAGGCGCCTTTTGTTTTGTTTTGTTTTTTTTTTTTTTTCCCTTGGGGCAATTGAGCGAGGCCTAGCGGAAGAAGTGTTGGAATTCTCGCCAAGCTGGGTGTTTTTAGCTCCAACATGCTCTGAGGGGGTCCAGTGTTGCTGTAGGACATGAAAGAAAGATGACAGACTCCAAATATTTCAGAAGGCAAAGAGCATAGAAAAAAGGCTTTATTGTCTAATTCTTAGTACCTTTTATAAGGTGTTCTGATACAGACTTAACACGATCGGTGAATAGGAACAACACCTCTCCAATCCCATTGGTTAAACTAGAGAAACAGCAAAACACCACCTGGAGAAAGATTGTTTGGAGAAGGGATAGTTGTTTACCATGATTGTTTTGAGAGGAAGCTTTCTTGAGAAATTTTTCCTTGGGAAAAGTTAGCAGCTGCTAGCAGGCTAAAATCTCTCGGACCCAGAAATATCAGGGCCACAGTGCAGCACCTCACAGAAAATGGCTTAAAATAATTTGTGAGTCTTCGAGTGTGTATTGAAAAAGCAAAAAAGGTTTAATTAAAGAAGAAAATAATACAAAACAAAAGAACAAAGCCACGCATAGGTGTAGGGACAGGTCCCACACACCTGCTACAACACCCTGAAAATGCACTGAGAAGCCTCCTGCTCTCTCTTAAGTATTGGATGATTCAGCCGGGTTTTTTGGCCAAAAGCCCAACAGAAAACAGCAACATTTCTGAGAAACAGCTAAAGACACCTGTCTGTGTCTTGGCACCAAGCCAGTTATGGTCAGGAGAGCATAGAAACTTCTGGGTTTTTTTCCTTAAAAGTCCTAAGGTGAAACTTGAACCCCGTTTTCCTTATATAGAAAACATCTACCTGGTTGTGGGGGGGTGCAGTGCAATGAGGAGGTGTAATTTTTTTTTAATAAGTGTTAATTAGATGTTAATTCCTTAACATCATCTTTTTGATTACGAAGTATTAAACACTGTTGAGGTCCTCAAAATGAGAACAGGTCTAAAACCTGTATATTTTATTGTTGTTTTTTTTTCCAGGACAGGGATTTATTTAAGACCATGAGATATTTAAAAAACTCCTGCTGACATTAGATTGGGGTGGCCCAGTTTTGGTGCAGATAAATTTGGGTACACAAATGTGTGGTTACTCATCTGGTTTTCAATGAGCCTTCATGTGTGCAAAATGATTTCTGTGTGTCTAAGAAATTTCAATTAATGCCCAAAGAGCACAAATTGGATTGGTTAAATCAGAGAGGTTAATGACCTTTATTCATTCTGTTCAAGTGAGTTACATCCTGAAGTATTTTATTCATTCAGTACAGGAGGCCAGAATGGAAATATCCTGTTTGCTTGTGGCATTGGATTCTTCTGTACAGAGCTAATTAAGAGACTGAAAATTTTTGCAATTCCAATAGATTTGTTCTTTGAAAGGTCAGGCTGAATGTTAACGTTGCTGAACAAATAGATTTTTTTCTTTTTAGTTTATGGATGTAAGTATTGTCCTTTTTCTAGGTCTGTGCTGAGCTGCAGAATAAAGTCAGACATGTACTTCATGTTTGTTTTAAAAGTGGTCTTTTAAAACACAATCAGAGAAAACAAACACTGTAATAACTCAGAGTAGATATTTTATGGCAGCAGCTCCTTGCATTAATTTGTGCATTTCTAAACCAGCAAAAACAAGTTGCTGTTGCTGGGTAATTCCTGCTCTCACAAATGGATGTAACATTTGATTGCTGGGGAGAGGAGAATACACCTTGGTTATTTAAATGTTGTTACAGCCTAAGCCAGCTTAGGTGCTTCTTCCTGCAGAATAAAACATCCTGAACAGGCAGGGTTAAGACAACAGAGTTTGACTTTGGGAAGGCTCTGGGAGAACGTTCCCAGTGTCAGCAGAATTTTCCTCATTCCCAGGGAGCAGCAGGGCAGGCAGGGGGTTGGTTTTTCAGTCAGGTGTGACTGGCAGAGGCTTATACAGAGTTTTATATTTTGCTGTTCATTTTGAGATCAAAGCCAGTACCAAAGTGTTTCTGCTCAGCTTCCACACCAGTTCACCCCCTCTGAATCCCAGAGCAAATGGGAAATCATCAGGCTTTCCACATCTGCAATATTAAGTTTAATAATCTGGTTTTTTCTTGTGGTTTACTGAGACATTCCTGGTCAATACTAGTTCTAAAATGGTCTCAATGTAACTTTTTTTTTTTTTCTTCACTCTGACTTGACTTCATTGCTCCTTGTTGGAATTAGTTGTATGTGCCTATTAAAAAAAAACACATTTCACCATTTCAGTGCTTATTAAGCTTTGCACAGAGACTGATTCTAAACTGATAAAGGGGTGAAATCCTCTGTATGCAGGTCAGTGACTGCTTGAACTTATCTGTTTAAAATGAATGGTGATCTTTTAGATCTTATGAGCTAAAGCTTTGCAATATGGACTCCACGAGAACCACAGTTCCAATCTCAGGTGATTTCATTTTGTTCACAGTTTATAATAAGCTGAAGCTGAGCTTCATGATACAAGATATTTTTCCATAGCTCATTTTGCATCCCAAATAAATACAGTAAAAAATACCTGAGGGAGTTGTTTCCAGGATAAATATACAGAATTGTTTTCCTTCCTGCATGCTCGTGCACTCGTTCTTAAAGCATTTTTAATCAAATTGTGAATATCAGCTGAAACCCAAAGGGCATTGTAAGGGTTCTGTCGCCAAGACTGAGATTTGCATACTCTATTTTTAGCTCTCCAGCTACGTGTGTGCTGTAAATTGCTCTTTGTGTGAACTTCTGTTCAGAGGGATCACATATGGGGCCATAAAATTAGTAAAGATGCTCTGCTGAATGAGAAATATTCCCTCTTGCATTGTCTTTTGATTAAGGGGCAATTGAACCATTGATAAAAATATAAAAAGGGAATATTATCAGTGCTTGGCATAAAAGATTTGAATTTCCCTGAGAAATTAAACACAAATTATTCCAACTGAACAATAGCATCATTAAATACAGCTCTTGTTACTGCTTTCCAAGATTAAGTTGCTGGGTGAGCTGATTTTGCATCCCTTTAGCTTCAGAGCAACTTCTCTGCTGTTTGTGTAAAGCTGGTCTCCAGCAAACCTTTCTGTTCAGTATTCCTCTTTCCACGTGGAAATAAAATCAGGTTTTGTACGTTTTTGCCTCTGAGCTGTGAGAGGGACTGCAAAGGCTCTCACTCTGAGAGCAAAATTTGCATTTTGGGGCTGCTTTGATTGCACTTGGAGCGGGAGCACGTTGATCTTGGATATCAGTGATGAAACAGAGACCCCAAACACCAAACCCACAGATTTGAACTTTTCTGTGCAGCTATCGCTTTCATAATTTCAGTTTTAATTAGGAAGGTATTTCATCTTTGAATCTCCTGCCTGGTTGTGATTCCTGCTGGCTGGGTGTGATGTGCCTGATTAAGAAGACACCACAATTCAGCTGAGGGATTTTCAGCACCAGTGGAAAAGTCCCAGCTGGAGCTGTTATTGTGAGGATCTAACACAGGCTTTTTATTTGCTGCTTGATGGGTGCTGAGGGATAAAAGGCTCCTTTTGCCTGTGCTGGGTGAATATCTGGGATTCTAGGAGGAGTTTTTAGTGCTGTTCTGGTGGTGATTTGGTGGCAAACCTTGAACCAATGGAAGAGATGTCATAGAAAAGCACAGAACTTTCACTCCCTTTTCTCAGGGGAAATAAAATAAAAATATGTTGGTCTATATGTTGGCAAATATCCATCAAGTTATGAACATGACCTGGGAAAGCTTTGGGGACCAAAAGGCCGTTGCTGGATAAAAACTAAAGGAGAAAATGAAATAAAACACAAAGAGTAAAGACAATTTTATTGCAGCTGAAAGGCAGAGCAGGTAGATAATAATCTATTAGACACCCATAATATATAGAAGCCATAAGAAGCAATGACATTCTACAAAAGTGAAATGGTGGAAGGACAGAAAATAAGATTTTAGCATAACAGCTGCTTTGCAAGAATTGATGCAAATCTATTGCTGGTATTGGGAACATGGACGTGATAGCCAGGTGAAAGTTCTTTTTATTTATAAAAATATATTTGCATCCCAAGCAAGAACAGCTCTGATTGTTGGGAGACACAATGTTCCTGTCAGGAACAGCCTTTAAAAAGCTGTACAAAGTGCAAAATATGCTTCTTTCTTTGAGATATTTTTAATTTTTTTATTCCAAGACTGACTTTTGTCAAATACTTGAATTAATCTTGAGTTTTTAAAATTTGTTTAATCAGATTAAAAAAAAAAACCTCAATAATTACATATATATATTATTTAGCCAACAGAAAATTCCTGGAATTGCCTTTTACCATTCATAATTCCAAAAATGTCAATATAGACCTTCTTAAAAAAAAAAAAACTTTAAAATTTTTCAGGGAATATGGATATCTGGAAGTCTCCTACCAAGTAATTTTGAAACTTGAGGTGTAGTAGGTGTGTTTATGGATTTTTCCATACATTTCCCCACATTGATGTGTAAAGTTATTAGAGATGGGAAGGAGGATTGAAATGTCACTTTTTTAGCAGTCGTTTGCTTGTGGCTCTCTAATTCTCATCTGACAGAGATGAGAACCTTTATTTATATGTATATATATTATAATATATATATTATTTATATTTATCTTTATATGCATATATATATATTTTTAATGTGTCTCTGTACTGATTTGAAGTTCTGCTTTGCAAATGAAAAGGAAGAAGGAGAGTCTGACTGTTTAGGAAAGAGGTTTTTTGATTTCATTTTTACAAAAGCTCAAGCCCCAACAGATTAGATTAGGCCACACCTACCAACAGAAAATGAGGGAATTTCTGTGGCCTGAGGCTGCAGCAGCAGAGCTGTCTGCCAAGGGCTCTCTGCTAAATGCAACTGCTGTTATGTGCCACTAGAATTTCCTTTTTATATTCCAAGGAGAACCATAAGAAAAGAGCTTGTGACCTCTAAACTGCCTTTTTGAGTTATTTTGGCATATGGAATTGCAAAGATATTTTTACTTTCAGGTATGGTTTGCTTAAAACTTATTCTTAAGCCCTTTGTTTCTTGTGTTAAAGTACAGATGATTTTCCCATTTATTTTTTGCTGCATGAAGGTTCAAGCCATCTCTTACTTCATCCATCTTATTTCCCCCATTGCTGCTAAAAATGAGTCAAAGTAAATACTTTAAAAAACCTCTCCAGACACAAAATATGAGGACAGAAATGGGCACAGAAGTGGTGTAAAAAAATTAATAAGGATAGTTTGAGGAAAGTTTTCATTTATGATAATTTAAATGACAACAGAATAACTGGCATGGCTTAAATCCTGTTTTTTCCTTCTGCCACTGACATCAATGCACAAGTGGCAGCTCCAGCTGTTGATTTGAAGTATTTGGAAAAAAAAAAAATCTGTCATTTATCAGGTGGTCAAGTAGGCACTTTGGGCTGACCTGCCTGTGCCAGAGCCTTGGGAACAAAGAGATGAGGGGGAAAGGAGAGAAAACCCCAGAAGCAGAGTGATAGGGAGGGTAAATTGAGGGAGGGAAGGGAAGGGAAGGGAAGGGAAGGGAAGGGAAGGGAAGGGAAGGGAAGGGAAAAAGAAAAGAGGAAAGAGAAAAGGAAAGGGGGAAGGGAAGGAAAAAGAAAAGGAAAAGAAAAGAAAAGGGGGAAGGGGAGAAAAAGGAAGAGAAGAAAAAAAGGAAAAGGAAAGGAAAGGGGAAAAGGGAAAAGGAAGGAAAGGAAAGAAAAAGGAAAGAAAAGGGGAAAGAAAAAAGGGAAGGGAAGAGGAAAGGGGAAAGGAAAAAGGAAAGAGGAGGAAAGGGGAAAGGAAAGGAAAGGAAAAAGGAAAGGGAAGGGAAGGAAAGAGGAGAGGAGAGGAGAGGAGAGGCGAGGCGAGGCGAGGCGAGGCGAGGCGAGGCTCATTCTGAACTGGCAGCAGAGGAGTTTGCATGAGTTCTCCCCGTTGTGGTCCTCTATTTACAATGTGGTTTTCCCTGGTTTTCTGCAGCATGTGTGCTGCACAAATCCCAGCTCTGTCCACAGGGAGCTTTGCAATGCTAGTGTTGGTACAGAAGGGCTTGAGGGAATTTTGGTGACAATTCAGCAGTGACCATCCTTCAGAACATTTGTTTATCTCTGCTTTCTTTCCTCAGGCAGTGCTCAAAAGTAAATTCTCCCTTCAGACACTCTGTCACCATTTCATAATTTGTGTTTTAAGGCTGGTGAGGAGGAGAAGTGTTCTTTGACAGGTATTTTATGGAAGGAGAGGTCTGTCGAAGGTTTTATCCTCATATAATAATACAGGAAATCAATAGACAGTAAGAAATATTAATTTTTTCAACTTAGCCCATGTAATGGCACTGGAGCAGCTCATTGTTGGTGCCACTGGTTTTGGATGAGGGAGGAGCAACAGGCTGGAATCACCTTCCTGCACTGTGGGATACATTTGGAGTCCTAAAATCCTCTCTTTGTGTAATTAAAGCCATCCAGAAAATGGCTCAGAAAAATGTACTGGGAGGAGCTGGTAGAGAAATTCAAGGATCCTCATTTCGTTCCCTGTCTGAAAAAAATCAAGGGAATTTGGGGGAACTCATGAAACTGCTCCAGGTTTTACAGTTTGGATCCTGCAGCCTTAGGGGTACAATGAGTTACTAAATATGGGATACCAGGAGAAGCACAGAGGAAAATCTGCTTGATTCACTTGTGGGGAAAACCTCCAGCTCTTCCCAAAAGTGCATGCTTTAAAAAAATCATAGTTTCCTGCAAGGTGCTCCACAGTGTTTTCATCTGGATTTATAAATATTGCTTCTTGTTGCCTCAGCATTTTTAGGACACTTTTTTAATCTTTTTTTTTTCTTTTTTAAACAAAGTATATTGGCACAATGAATGATCTGAATGTGTTGAGCTTCTTTTGCTGCCTGTGGTACCCTGTGTGATTTTCAGGGTGGCACCAGTAGGGTGGATTTAGATCAGGAAAGGCATCCCAGGAATCAGAAGTCAAACAACTTCTGGATAGTGCTGCAAGTCATTTATTAGCTGCTTTCAGCACATTAGTTTGGTACTGGGAATTTGTGAAAGTTGCATCTGCTCTTCTTTTTGAAGAGCTGAGGTGACAACATCTTCTATATCTCCAGCTTAGTGGTGCATTTGAGCCATTTCAAATGAAAAATTTGGTTGATTTGATTGAAAATTGATCGAACCAATTTCTAAAAATCTGTATATTTGTAAGAGGTTTTATGTCCTAGGCAAATCAATTCCTATTTTAGGTACATTCATATCTTAATCTGATTTTTTTTTTTTTTTTTGTATTTTGTTCCCAGTGTTACACAACTGTGTAAGCAATAAATTATGGATGGGAACAGACAATGCAGGCCAGAGAATCTTTCTAAATATAAGCAAGACAATCATCACCCAAAAAATCTCCCCCAACATATTTGAAACTTTTTATAAAGCCCTTGGTAAGCATTTTCTCAGGATAAATTAGGGAGGGAAAAATCTCAACCTATAGTGTCCATCTTATTTACTGTGTAAATAATAATTATTAGGGATAATAGATGATGTAGTTAATTGTCTGTGCTTCTAGGAGTGGTAATTAGCAGAAAGTAATGATCTTCACACATCACTTGCCACTGGAGTTGTGTAGAATGAGAGTTCCAAAAACAGCTTTTCTCCCTAAATTAGAACTGACTTAATAATTGAAATAACTGTGTTTAGGGAAGGCTGGGGTGTGTAAAGCCTGGGACAGGCCCTTAGCCCATCCTGCTCTTCCTGCCATTGGCATGAGGGGTTTGTCTTGCCAAAAAAGCTGGGTTTTCATGAAATCTCTTTTTTGTTGTGAGGTGTGGAATGGACTCAGCTGCCAAGGAAGAGGGGAATTTGGGAGCAGGAGAGGAGAATTTGGGAGCAGGGCCATCTTCTCCCTCTGCTGTGTGCCCAAGGCTGTGGGATTTGGTGTCCTGGTTGCCAGAGGAAAGGGGGGATTCCCTGCAGAGGGACACAGATGTTGAAGGGAGCAAATGTGGGATAAATGTGCTGGGACAGAGCTCATCCCCTCCCCAGTGAGCTGGAATTGTGATGAACTGGGCACCAGCAGCTCCCTCCCTTATTCCTGAGTTTCTGCCAAGGAAAGGGGTGACTGTGCTGCCCCAGCAACAAATGGACAGAGGAAAAGTAGATGGACAAATAAATAATCCTGCTGGACAAGTCATTCCCATACTAGCTAAGAGCTTAAATTCTATTTCTTTTTTTTAATTGCATTTCATCATCTTTGTTTTGTAACATTTGCTCAAGTGACAGGATCCATGGTAATAAATGCCTCCCTCTTCCTGGCCTTCTCTGCCCTCAGTTTAGAAATTGCAGATCCCAGTAATTCCTGTTGGAATCAATATTCACTGCCAGGTTTTAGTCAATCAAAAATCACTTGGAAGCTTTTTATTATTATTATTTATTTATTATAGTTATTATTATTTATGTGCAATTATTATTATTTATGTGCAATTATTATTATTTATGTGAAATTATTATTATTATTATTATTATTATTATTATTATTATTATTATTATTATTATTATTATTATTTAATTTTATACATTAGGGGGTTTTCTGCCTCTTGCTGGTATGGAAATGAGTAAATTAGATTTTGAACTTGCTATGATGCAACTAATGTTTTTCCTATTTCCTTGCATAGAATTTTCTTTTATGTTATTTCTCTTATGTTCTTGTTCTTATTCTGCACAAATCTTGTCCTGGCATGAGAAGATTCACTTGTGGGGACAACCTCCAGCTCTTCCTAAAAGTGCAGGCTTTAATAATCATTGTTTCCTGCAAGGTGCTCCACAGTGTTTTCATTAGGGTTTATAAATATTGCTTCTTGTTGTCTGAGCATTTTAGGACTTTTTTTCTTCTTTTTTTTTTAAACAATAAGTTGGCACAATGAATGATTTGAGCGTGTTGGGCTCCTTTCCCTGCCTCTGACACCCTGCTGAGGTGGAGCCATCACACCTTGGAGCTGATTGATGTGCTGGTGGGGGTGTGGTGTTAACACTTTTCAGGGAATATTCTCAGGGAGCATGTTTTCCTGATGGGAGCTTTTGTTTTTACATGAGTGGGTATAAACCAATTACTTCAGGCACATTTTGTTTTAATGTGGGTTTTCTTTGTGCTCTCAGTCACAGGAACAGGAAGATAATACCTTCCAATGTGATGATTTAATGCCAATTTCACAGAAAATGGTGGTGGTTTTATAAGGTACACAAACAGGCTGATTAGAAATCAATGTGGTGGGTGAATCACCTCATAATGAAATAGGAAATTAATTTCCTTTTAGATTTATATTGTGTAAATATATATTTTATATACAATGCAGATTTAGTTGGTTTTCTTTTTACTCTCAGAGCACCAATATGGTTTATTCCTCTGGGGGAAAAATAGTCAACAATCACCAAAAAACTGCAAATGGTACAAGATCTGAAGTACAATGGATCAGGAATAAAGGCTATGACAGAAAATGTGTTGATTTCAGAGCAATAAATGGCAGGAGTTATTTGCAGACTTGAACAAGACTTTAAATTGACTTTCACTGCTATTCTTTATAACTGACCTTGCACTTCACAAGATCTATTTTAATGTAAGCAAAACATAATATTCTTTTTGAGTCACAGATAACTTAGAAAATTGGTATTAAATATATGAGAAGTAAAATCTATGCTTCGATTTCCAGTCCTTGCTTTCTTCTGCTGGTGGAGCCCATTTCTCTGTCAAGTTTTCTCTTTCAGTTTTCTCTTCTTGTGTGTGAAGCTCTTGGCTCCTTTGGGATACAATCAATTTTATTTCTGGGTTATTTGGGAGTGTGGGAAGGTGTCCAAAAATCCTGGGCCTTTCTGCTTTTGGAGGTAGTTCTGGGACAGCAGAACCTCTAGGTTGGATGGAATACTGGAGAATTGTTACCAGGGACCCATGAGGGGCTCTGGCTTCCCAAAGGCACCTGACTGTGATGGATCCAGGTTCTCAGGGCATGGGACTGACAGGGAGCAGGCAGGAGATGTGTCTCACAAAATCCTTTTCCCAGCTGGAGTCTTGCAGAGGAAGCAGGAATCTTTCAAAGGAAAGGCTGGTGGATTATTTTAACTTAGTCAAAGCCATCCAGTCTCTTAGCATTACTGAGAAAATGACAGAGCTGCTGTGCAGACGCCTTGCATGGAAAAGAACCTTCTAGAAATTATAAAAAAAATTAAGATAAATGGAAAAAGGGCTGTGAGCTTGCCCTAACAAATGGAAGAAATGGAATGGGATAAATGGCATAAATCTGCGAGCCTGCCTTACCTGTGCAGGTGCAAACACACAGAGCAGTGGAGTGTGACTGGCTCCTGGTGAGTCCTTGTGGGGACATTGGGACTCCTTACGCTTGGGAAATTCTGGGTAAGAGTTGGGCAGGAGATGTGGCTCGTGGGCCATTGCACCAAAGGAAAGTTCTGAGCATGTTAAACAGCTCCACTGCAGATTTTTTATGCCATGGTTATTTTTCTGTCATTTCCATTTATTCCATCTCCTTCCATTTCCCCTCACTCCAAAGGCTGGCAGTGCTCCATGCTGGTGTGATAGGGGCTGTGCATTTGGAAGAGGTGAGAAACAAGAGTTTTCTGGGAGAATTTTTCTCTAAAGAAGGACAGGATGTTCCAGCTCTCCATCACTGCTGTCCCGTTTCCTCCTGAATGAATAATCAGGCACAAATTGGCTGCAGCCTCCGTCTGCTGCTCTGCCCAGCCAAGGCATCATTCCTGGTGTCCTGACAAGGAGAGGGCCTGGCCAGAGGACTGAATTTAGAATGCATCCCAACCATTATCCCACCAATCATGCAAAAAAATCCCTCTGAGAAAATATATTAGCTAAGCATCGCTCTGACAGATTATATCCACTTGAGCTCATCCATTTGCCTCCCAAACCCCAAATGGAACAAACCAAAACCAATTTAAAAATAGTTCCAGATGATACGTGCTGGTAAAGAGGAGCACATTTTGGATCAGCGGTGAAATATCTGCTCTTGGTGTTTATAGGCTCCTTTGGAGATGGGTGCTTGAAGAACCCTTCTCCTTACTCTGGAAATGAGTACTATTAACAGAGAAAATCTGTAATTATGATGGGCTATAATCAGGAGCTTCAATCAAGTGAAAAAACTTCCTTTTTCATGTGGCTAGATTTGCTTTGCACTCACTAAATTTAGCTCCTTCGCCTGTACAAATGGTTTGTGGCTGTGGTGCCACCAGAAAGGCAGCAAGTATTAAGATTAATCTTTGCTTTGGTTTGGCCTTTCTAGAAATTTAATTTTCCTATCTGGCTCTATTTAATAGAAAAACAGACAATCCCCAGAGCATTGATAAGTTTTCTGCATGTGAAAACTGAATGGACAAGTCGGGCACCCGTAAATTCTCTTTTTTTTTAATGAAAATCCAGGTTTTTGATGCACATCTGTAAAGGTCATGCATTTTCTGTTATTTAATGCGTGATTATGTTCTCGTGTATTATGATTATTATCACAGTTCATATTTTTCAGATGGTGGGACTGGGTTTTGGTGGATTTTTGTGCAAGGGGATATTTGGTTGATTGGTTTTTCCACTTCTAATTAAAAAAAGCATAGAGGAGGTCATACAAATAGAAATGAGAGTGGGTAAGTGTAGATACTATGGAATAGGTGATGGGTTTCACACTTTGTGGTTGAAATTCATGCACCATGGCCAGGCAAAAACAGGCATGAGAGGCACTTCAGGCCACCAGTGGTGGTGTTTTTAAAAAATGTGATTAATTTTGATTAAAAGAGTTTAGTAGTTAATTAATAAAAGGTGAGGAGTTTTGTGGATCGTGTGATCAGAATCATTGAATATTACTGTTGGCTTGGTGGGAGAAAGGATTGAGATGTGAGGGAAAAATCTGTTGATAAATGACTAAAGTGTGTAGTAGAGTGGCCTCAAGGACATTTTCCAAATGTCCAGCTGCTGTTTAGACTGAAGAAAATGTATCTCTGTTTCCTTGAACCTAAAAGGTGAGGTTTCAGGCCTAAGGCAGAGGCTTTAAGGCTTTTAATGTTGGCCAACCCCATGTAAATCCCAGTGTCAGGTCTAATTTGGAAATATGCTTTTTGAACTGGGGACATTGCCTCGGAACTGGATTTTTCCTACCTGATGGGCTCCACCCCAGGCAGTTTCTGTCCTGTTTTCTCTATCTGCAGCTCTCACAGAGCTGGTCTAGGACCAACAGGCAGTAAAACCTGAGTTTAACAGATCTAACCCAAGGTAGCAGCTCTTGGGTGCCATTAAGGAGGCACCAATTACAGCCCTGCCATTAGGTGCAATTTCTCTTTTGCACTTCATGAAAAATGCTCAGCTTGGTGCTTGGTCGTGACAATTTGGGAAGTGTTTGCCAAATATATTGAAGGATTCATTAGGAATTTATAAAATCTCTTAATGTGCTCTTAATTTTTCCCAGTTTGGTTTAGAAATTGTCCCTTTGTCACACTGATCTGGGTTCTGCTGGTATTGGTAATGAAAGAAATGCTGACGCTTCTTTTATAGCAAACTCAAACAGAATCCTTGTACTTAGACTATATTTAAAGTAAATTAGTTGTTGATTAAAGTAAGTTTATAACAATTGCTGTGTCTAATTACTTTGATTATATAGGTTACTTGTCAACAGTTCTTGTTGCACTTAAAGCTGGGATGGTGCCAGACTAAATCAAACAATTTCCAGTTCCCTGGGGCTGTACAAAAAGCCAAGAGTGCAGGTTTTTGTGGCCATATCTGGAATGGGAATAGGGAATATTCCAAATTTAGAGCTAAATTGTCATGAAATGGCATGTTTTAAGGGAGTGTGGAAATGGGTTTGATCAAAAACAATAGGAAGGTCCCTAAATACAGATTAATAATATCTTGTGGTGCAATAAATATGCCAAGACTCCTCTGAGGGAAATGTGGAGAAAAATCTGTTCCAGTAAAATTCAGTTTAATCTCATCTGGAAACACCAAGGCTGAAGGATCCTAATCATAACTAAGAATTAATCAGTAGTGTCAGAACAAGGCAGAGGTCATTCTGTGCACTGTGGTGTGGTGCATTAATGTACCCCTGGTTAAATCCAGCCACCAACTATTGCCATTTGGAATGGAGAGATTTTTCAAAATGAGTTTTATTTTTTAAATTAAAAGACTCCCATCCTTCTGTTTTAATTATTTTGGTCTTGAAACCTAGACTATTTATTACAAAAGGAAAAAGTTCAAATTAGAGAAGCAGACAGCGTTAGGAGATGGAGAGGAATAATTCCTATCTTTAGGTTATGGAGTCACTGCTGAAGTGTGATGTATAAATGTCACATCTCTGTCAGTGTTTGGTTCCTTAGAATAGGTATTGTTAAATTACATGTTCAGGACCTTAGGTATAGGTATTCTTAATTTTTAAAAGTTATCAGTTATTTGTAGTTTGAAATCAAAATTAAATGGGGTTAAATCTACCTTTGTTAACTACTTCTGCTAGAGCTATCCCTCTTTATCTGGTTGTGAAGCTGGAAAAAATAGTAATTTTCATTTGAATTAGTGGTGAGGGTGGTCAAACATTGGCACAGGTTGCTCATAGAAGTTGTGGAGTCTCCCTCTCTGCAGATATTGAAAATCCCACTGGACACAGCCCTGAGCAACTCTCTAATTTTTCAAAAATTGTATACAAACCTGTCATATTCATCAAACTAGTGAGAAGAATCAACAATTTTCATGTTTGTGGCAGTATTTTTTTGCCCTTTATTTTTAAGTGAATCAAAGGCAGATATGTCCTTCAAATTAAAAGGACAATTAAATTATTTGCTACTGAAATTAAGGGGTTTTTATTAAACTCTCTGTGAATGTAAAAATAGGTGAGATTCAAAGAGAGGGGGACTGTCACACCAGCCTCTCAGTCTGTTCTTCATGCCTGATTTCCCCCTGTTTCAGAGTCACTCGTGGGGGAATTCATGGGCTGCATCCCTTTTCTGCCTGTCCCTGTTCTGTGAGCTGAAAGGAGCACGAGTCCATATTCACTGAGCCACATCAGCGCTGCTCCCTCAGCTTTGCTGCTGGGAAATGTCACCCTGATCCATTGCATAATCCCAGCTGGCCCCCTTTCAGGGGAGCATTGCCTTGCTGGAGTTGCAGGCAAGATGCTGAAATGCACCATTTTTATATCAATTTCTAGCTGACCAAACTTGTCCCCAGCTCAAGCACCAGCAGGAGAATGATGTGGTGCCCCAGCACTGCCTTGGTTTGGGCATCATTTTCAGGTAATAGGGAAAACCATTAAATAATTATCCTCCCCAAAATGAAATGATTAGCTGCATCCCAGCTAATCTGAGGCAGGAAGCCTTTGAATATCCTCCAACTGCCATGGGAGAGCTTTGTAAAACCCAGGCAATTTGTTCACCATTAGCATGGAAACACCCCTGAAACTTCCAAACTGTATGAGGACAAATTGTAATCAGTAAAATTATTCCAGGTCTGCCCTCGAGGTTGCAGAGGTCAGGGTCTACACAGATAGAAAAGCTGATTTTTATTCCTACGTAGAGACCTTGTGGAAATAAATTCACAGCATTTTAAGGGTGCACAGCAGCTGCCAAGTGTTTGTAGGGAATCTGTTCTTATCTCGGTCCAGGGGTTGATATGTTTCTGATTTTCCTCCCCATCCCATCTCAGGGGGAAGGGGTAGTGAGCAAGAGGCTCCATTTCTGATTTCCAGCTGGGGTTAAACCATTGCTCAGGCTCCAGAATTCCAAAGAAATTCTAAATACAAATTAAACCAGCTGAGAGCTGGTATTTCACTGCCTTCCTCTTGCCAGCAAAGCTTCTGGAACTGTTTCCAATTTTGCTGTGAGAAACTTTATTTAGTTGAGCAAAGTTTTCAATTCTGTCAGTTTTCCTCGGCTATAAAAGACCCACCTCTTTAATTTTGCAGCTTTTCTCTAAGATAAACAGGCATTTCTAAATCTCTGTTGTTTTAGCTTGTCAGTCAGTCGAAGGAAGATGTATCTGCAAAAAGCTGAAACATTTGATTATAAGTTAGGATGTTTTAATCTTGCTTTAGATGTCTTACATTAAAATATTGATTAAAGTTATGTAGCAATGTAATATCTCTGATAGGACCACAGTTCTTTAGTAGTTCTTTTTTTGCAACATCAGGAATTAAAAAATAAAAACATCGTGTGGTTTGAACAGCATTCATTCTTCTTGGTTATTTTAAATTTTACATATAGCATGTTTAATTATACAGAGAAAATTCCTGTGTCTCCTTGTCCATTTTGTCTTTTGTGTGAGTAATTAGAGTGTGAAGTGGAAACCTTTTGCAATTCAAATTTTTTTGTTTCCCTCTGTTTTCCTGTTGTGATGCTGGGTTGAAATAGAGCACTCAATAGTGATAAAATATTCTAGCAAAGCTCATTTTTCATGTTAATAAATTAGAATATTTAATGTAATTGTTATTCTAAAGGAGTAGTTCAACAGGAATTGAACTACTAATTCAACAGTAGAACACAGTTACATACAGCAAATTAGACTTCAGATAATATGGGAACTCCTGACATTTTAATGTAGAAGAACAACTTGGCTCCTCTTGCAGAGTTCTCTCTTCTCATATCAGAAGGGGCAGTGAGAAAAGGGAGGTTTAGTAAAGAGAAATGGCGAAAATGGGAATTGTTTCCTAATCTAATTTTAGCAGTTGCAGCACCTCTGTAAGTTATGCCCAGAATGTTACTGTTCTCCTTCAAAGATTTTATTAGTCAATTAATTCCCAGTGAAACAATTCTGAAAATTCCCTTTGTAATCCAAACTCAGTATCAGGTCAGTACTGGCTTTGGATTGGCATTTTTAAGCCTTGGTAATGCAGCTGTACTTTGACCTAGAAACCTCTTTTGATCTGCTGGGTGTAACCACGACTTTTTAAACATCTGTCTGGGGGTTCTTCTGCATGTGAGCAATTGCTCGCAATTGAAATGTTGTGGGTAAATAATCCAAAGGCTTGGGAGAAATGTTTGAAAAAAAAATTGTTGGGGGTCATGACTCGAGGAAGGTCCTGGCTCAGTCCCTTCCAAGCAGGTGATGGAACAGATTGCAGGTGACTTCAGGGGAGCAGAAGGTCCTTGCTGGAGCTCCCTGTGGTAAATCTCAGCTCAAAGCCTTTCCCTCTTCCCTCTTCCAAGGGTTCTGATGCTTTGTTGGGCTACCTAAGAACAGAGGCTAGACGAAATTAAGGGAATAAAAAGCTGTTCTGTTTATTGAAGGGCCTTCAGGTAAATTTTGGGCAGACAAAGCCCCCCAGGGACTGCACCCAAAATGGACAACAGGTCATGGGTTTCACACTTTGATCAGTTTGGTCCATTTGCAGATTGGGGCTTCATCTCCCAATTACAGCTTCAGGGAATGAAGTCATTCACCCCAAGTTTGCTGCCCCCAACTCACTTTTGTTTGCATCTCTCAGGGCCTGAGGCAGTGAGGTGTCCTTGATTGCCAGGCCTGGAGAGGAATTGTTGTGTCTGACCAACATGGGGAAGCAGCAGCTGACACTGTGTGTGGAGTTTAGGGTCACACACTAAAGAACTGCAGAATTACAAATAGATGAGAAATAGAAAAGCTCAAATCCTGAGCAATCAGTTCCACCCTCTGAGGAGTCACTGAGGCTGTTCCCAGCGAATCCTTCCAGAGTAACCCCATTGGGCTGTCCTTGTTTTCCAGGTGCCATAAACCGCAGAATTCAGCGAGAAATAAATTTAGCTCCAGCCCAGCAGGAAGTTTCAGAGGCAGCAGCTTCTGCAAGGGATTGTCAAGAACAATCTGCAAGGAGCCTGCTCCTGGCATATAGATTTTGAGCTGGAACAGTGCAGGGAAGGAAGTGCTCCGTGCCAGCTCTCAGCACCATATGCTTGCCCCTAATGTAATGCACAAAGAATATGGAGACAGCAGCTGCTCTGCAGGGAGGTGGCCACTTGTTAGATTTTGAAACCTTTCCGAAGTGTCTGTTCCTTTTCTTTTCACGGGGATTTTTTTTCCTCCCCTTGCTTACGTATTTGCATTCAAAAGATGTTCCCTGAAAGAAATCTATTTTTAGGTAAGAACAGGGGAGTGTGATCTACTTTTTGTTAAAATAAAGGGAATTTTGGAAGGACTCTGATATTTAGGTTTTTTGTATTGGGAAATGTGGGCAGGTGTTTATTTTCTTAATATCCATTGGCATCAGGGCATGATGAAATAGTATCTATAAATTAATTATTGTCTAGGATTTTCTGGCTTTGGTTCAGACAGTCCTAGACAATAATTAATTTATAGATATGATTAGATACGATTAATATCTAACCATATATAAAAATATAGATATAATTTTTTTTAATGGAAAACTTTGTCTTTCTTTGGGTTCCAGGAGCGTTCCAGTGGCCTGATCACATTCACATTTAATTCAATGACGATTTTCACTGAGTTCAGTGGCAAAGAGAAGCATAAATGAGGGTTTAGGTGTAAAATGAGAAGAGTTGGATTTAATATGCCCAGAGGAATGGATCTTCCCTGGCACCTATCACTACCCAGGCACTGAAACTGGTTCCTCTGTTGCTTTGAGAAACCTGAAGTTCCTGGCAGATTTCAGGAACCCTGTGCCTGCAATGCCAGGAAAACAAAGCTTATTTATGTAAACAAAACTGGATTTTAAAAGGTATTTTTTTGACTCTTGAGGTTTTCACATCCACTGAATTCCAGCTACACCTCACTATGAGCACTTACATTTTGAATTAGAGATTCTTAAGTGAATTTGAGAATCCAGAGGGAAGTTACATCACAATATAATGAGGTTATAGCAGGACAAGTTATTATAGCAGGTAATAAAATTAATGTATCACATTGGCATTTTTGCTGAATGTCAGTGTTTTACAGTGACCCTGGAGTGATGTTAAAATGTCATAGCAACACCAGAGTGACCCATATTAGTCAGTAAAAATGATGGTTCACATAAAAGAAAGATGTTACAATCCTTTTTGGAAGGATAAATCTCTTTCAGGCTGAGATCTTTGGTTGTTCTGTGTTGTTCATCATAGCTGCTTCTCTCTGAAAAAAAAAAAAAAAATTACATTAATCTACCTGTCACGAGGTATCAATCTTCGTGCTGGTAGTGAGATGATTCTTTTGGAAATATTAGTATTTTTTGTTTACTTCACTTCTAGGCTAGTCTGTTATCATCTATCTGACCTTCATTTTTTAAACCAGCTGCAATCAGTGGTTTTCTGGGATAGTTAATTATTAGTGCTTATTTTAAAGGTCCCCTTTTCCCTTTTTGTGGCCATACTTGCTGCAAGAATTCAAATCCAGTAGGATGGCTGATTTGCAGCTTTAATCATTCCCTGTAGGAGCTCTCATCCCAGTGAGGGACAATGTAGGGAATTCCATCTATTAGGAATCCCATTTCTGAAATAAACTTGATTTTAAATTGATATTAAACATGGATTCTGAATACAGCCCTGCAGTCCTAATTCTGCAAAATGTGAGGTAAATTTTTAACTCTCATTGAAAATTATGAGTTGGAGTCTTGACTTGAGCCAAATCCAAACCTGTTTTCAGTGCAAATTAAAGCTGTGAGATGATTTCCTGTTTTTATTCCCATAAGGAGAGTTTAGCCCTGGTTTAAGGAACACTTTCCTAACTCTTCTGAGCATATGAAAATGTAAATTACCAATAGTTTATTGTTCACGCATTGGCTACTTGAAGTCTGGGGTCTTGGGACAGGAATATTTTGTTTGGGGTGTACAAAAATTCCAAGAAAGTTTGTAAAGTAAGTGCTTATTTCTATTTTGAAAGGGAAATTATAGTCTTCCTTGTCCTTCCTTCTCTCCTTCAGAAAGGCTGAGAATTGGTCGAAGTTGCACAGTGTTCAGCCTACTCCATTTCCTCTAACATTTATAGAATTTATTTGAAGCAGCAGACTAAAGTAATTCTAGAAAAGGGTACATTTAGACACAGAACTATTATTTTATAGATTTTTTTCCCCCTGAGATTTGTTGTTATGGTTGGATGGAGGTTTATTTTACATGGAAAAATGCCTTGCAGGAGAAAAAAATGATAAAGCTTTCTTTAACTCACTTTTTAAGGTGTGAAAATCAGCAAACCAATGAGCAAGAGAGAAAAGGAAATCTCTGTTTGTGACACATGAGAATTGCTTGGTTTTCAGTCTAAGGAAAGTTACTCCCTTTTTAATGGATTGCCTATCACACGCTGCCAACGGCTAATTTTAGAAAAAGGAAATGCAAGAGACTGAATGTGGCAAATATTGCCTAGAGAAATGTTTCTTGTCGTGAGGAGATGCTTCAGGTCTGTTGGAGCTCCATGGAATTTTTATCTTGCCTTTAAAAACTGGAAGACTCGTGGCTGCACAGCTCAGACATTAAACTGTACCCTGTAACTTACTTATTGCGAAGTTAGAGAAATTAGGGAAAAATAATCTCCAATTTTTATTTTTTTTCCCTCTCCCAGCCACCAGAAAAAGAGGGCGGGCTGCCTCGCCAGGTGGGCAATAAGACAGAGTGTGGCCTCTTGGGGTTTGTCCTGGATCTGAAGCAGGATTACGAGCCCGTCAGGAGCCTCATCCCCGAGGAGAAACTCTACAAAGTTTACACCTTCAACTCCGTGAGGAAGTCCATGAGCACGGTCATTAAAATGCCGGACGGCAGCTTCCGCATGTACAGCAAAGGAGCTTCCGAGATCGTTCTCAAGAAGTAAGTGCCCTGCCCCCATGGCTGCTGGAGTGTGAATCCCCTGGGCCAAATCCACACAGGCCCAGAAATACCCAGAAATGTGAGGGTTGAATTAGAACCTTCAGAGAAACTAAAATACATAAATCCACACAGACATGAAGTAGAAATGCAAGTTTAGTTTTAAATAAATAGAGGATTTTTCAGTGCTTTAAACGAATAAGAGCCTGTGTCAGTAAGTAAGAAAAAGACCTAACACCTAGTTTATAGTTCAGGAACGTTGGCTTTTGCAAAATTAGATAAATTCTGGTCCCAACAAAAATAATGTAACCTTGCTAAACATTCCTAGATGGAACAGGTAGAATTCTGTACATGGAATTAGTGTAAGCATTTGCGTTTGCCTTCATGCGTTGATTCTGGCTTAGGATAGGTCCAACACGGTTGTAAGAAAAATTCATCTTTAAGACTGATTGGCTAAAAACAGAATAAAATGCACTGGGAATGTTAGCACAGACAGAAGAGAGTCATGGAACCTCACAAACACTGCTGATGCTGCTGCAACTGCTGCTGATAAAGACACTCACAGGACACACAGCACGGCTGCTGTCGCTGCTGCTGCCTCTGCTGCTGCTGCTAAGATGCTTCTGCTTGGGACTTAGAGGCTCTTAGAGGCTTTCTGCATACTGGCTCAGACTGTAACAACTCTGCCTTAATGAGGCTGATTTAACGATGCAATAAAGGGCTTTGTTTTACAACCATCCATTGCCATAGTCTTCAGTGAAAACGCCCCCAAAAACTTGACACATGGCCTCGTTTTTCCAAAATGCAAAGCATCCTGGCACTAATACGTGGGAATTCTGGTGTTTGGAATTTGCTGCCCGCACCAGAAGTGTGTGACATACTTTAGCAGCATAAGCTGCTCTTCTTGTTTTATATTTTTTTTTAAGTGCTTCTGGGAAATTGGCTTATTTTTCTCACCAAAGAATTGAGTCTGCTTTTGGTGATTCACAAATAGATTCTTTACATTCAATCCATTTGGAAAATGAGCACTTTTCAATTGCACTGTAAGTTGTCAGCTCATTGATTATTGAGAAAATAACACGTGAAGGACTCTTGGTGTGTGTGCAATAAGTTACAAATTCTCTCTGATATTTCGGTAGTGAATCTTGTAGAAATTCACAGCAGAAACTTAAAACCTGACATCAGAAAAGGAAAGCATTGACTGAAATGAGCTTATACAGGAAATACTTTGGCAGTCATGCAGATGCACACTTGATGCCTTTTTGGGGCTACCTAAAAACAGAGGCCAGATGAAATTAAGGGAATAAAAAGCTGTTCTGTTTATTGAAGGGCCTTCAGGTAAATTTTGGGCAGACAAAGCCCCCCAGGGACTGCACCCAAAAATGGACAACAGGTCACAGGTTTCACACTTTGATCAGTTTGGTCCATTTGCAGATTGGGGCTTCATCTCCCAGTTACAGCTTCAGGGAATGAAGTCATTCACCCCAAGTTTGCTGCCCCCAACTCACTTTTGTTTGCATCTCTCAGGGCCTGAGGCAGTGAGGTGTTCTTGATTGCCAGGCCTGGAGAGAAATTGTTGTGTCTGACTGAAATGGGGAAGCAGCAGCTGACACTGTGTGGAGTTTAGAGTTACACACTAAAGAACTGCAGGAGTACAAATAAATGAGAAATATACAAACTAAGATCCTAAGGCATCACCACTCAGTTTTTATTCTCTTTTCCTTGCCCAAACCAGATGTTCCAGGATCCTCAACGCGGCTGGGGAACCTCGGATCTTCAGGCCCCGCGACAGGGACGAGATGGTGAAGAAAGTGATTGAGCCCATGGCCTGTGATGGGCTGAGAACCATCTGTGTGGCTTTCAGAGACTTCCCCAGCAGCCCCGAGCCTGACTGGGACAACGAGAACGACATCTTATCCGACCTGACTTGCATCTGTGTCGTTGGCATTGAAGACCCAGTAAGGCCAGAGGTACATCCAGTTTTTTTATCTTATAGAAAAGAGGACATAGCCTGAATGGCAGGTTTCTTACAGGTTTTATCTTTTTTTTTTTTTTTTTTTTTTTTTAATTAGCTCTGTCAAAGAAGCTGAAAATCAGCTTTAGAAATGGGTTTTGCTTGATAAAACGCCAAATAATTAAGGTGATAAAATTCAACTATCAGTCAGCTGGTATTTAAAGAAAGGAATAGAGGGCTTTTTGCACTGCAGGGCTGAGATGATCAGCAGAGGTTTTGTAATGCTCCCACATGTTAAAGAATTTTCCTTTAATCAGTGCAGTGATGTGCAACTCAGAGTGTGGGGAAGACAAGTGCAGTGATTAAAATTGCCATGATTTTAATGGCAGTTTCCAGAGAAACTGGAGTTTTGCCATTTATTGTAATAGTTGTCACTTTACTTAAGATTGTACCTGGTGACTACTCAGGAAAACTTGTTCTTAATGTTGTACTTGAACAAGGCAAGACTGCAGTTGTCATGGATATCAATCACATTTACATGGCTTGTACAAAAATATATAAAATTTCAGCTCAACTCACCTGAGTAAATCAGTCATCCCTGCTTTTACACTTGGAATTTATATTCCTAGAGAAATATAAAGGGTCAGGTTAGAGAATTCTGATCTCTCCATTTGGTGCTTGATAATTAATGGAGAGATATTAATTCCGTGTTAGGGTTTGGAAATGGTGGCAGTAACTTTGGAACTAACGTGACACAACCCCAGGTACCAACTGCACAACTGTGCCTTGCCTCAGAATGGATTTTATTGGTTTTGTTGTTTTTTTTTTCTCAAGATGAAGGTTAAAATATAAAGTAAATTTGGTTAGGTGACAACTGGATGATAAACTCCTTATCTCCACAAAGAGCAGATAAACAGCATCCACTTTATCTGCCATCAGATGGTCTCTTGCTGCTAATCCATCTGTCCCCACGTCTGACATTGCAAGGCTTTCAAAATGTTGGAAAATGTCCTTTACAAGTTCTGTCTGCAGTGTTCCTTTAATGCTGCAGCTCACAAAATGGATATTTTTCAGAAAATATTTGCA
This sequence comes from Phylloscopus whistleri, assembly GCA_017589585.1. Taxonomy (NCBI): domain Eukaryota; kingdom Metazoa; phylum Chordata; class Aves; order Passeriformes; family Phylloscopidae; genus Phylloscopus; species Phylloscopus whistleri. The sequence continues at coordinate 3,255,837 of JADMLD010000682.1, read as the reverse complement.
GAAAATAGAGATGTTTTCAGAAATATTTTGTCAGTGGTCACTGGAGCTGCGAATCAATCATCTCCCCCTCCTAAATGAAATCATGATCCACGTTAGAAAACAGCTTTAAGTCAGGTTCTGTGTGGTGTGACACTCTCAGGGATTGGGGAGCAGTGGGATTTGCAGTTATTATGGAAAATAGCTGCAAACTCTCCTTTCATGTGATTGTTAGGAGTTTTGTAAGAAAACTGCTCTTATCTAGCAGGGAATAATTTCTTGGGAGCTTGAGGTAAAAGTGAATAATTCTACTAAAAATAGAGGGAAAATCTGATTTCTATGTAAAGAATCAAAGAGATGAAGGCAGGAAAACATTTCTAAATAAACATTTGAATATTGTATTGAATTTCTTGTAGGCTAACATCAGAACATGCAGGAACATTTCTACTTTAGTACAAGACACACAATAAAATATTGTGATTTCAGAATTTTAGCAAATTTTTGACATTTGGAATTTGGGACTTGGATGGGTTTTTTTGTTGTTTTTGTTTTTTGGTGGTTTGTTGTTGGTTTTTTTGTGTGTGTGTGTGTGTGTTTTTGTTGTTGTTGTGTTTTGTTTTGTTTTCTTTTTTCTTTTTTTTTTTTTTCCCACCTTGTAATTTTTCACTGTTTCAAAGTGGCAATAACATCATGGAAATATTTAAAGGAATATTTAAATTATTGCTACTCTGCACATTATAAGAATCAGTACCTTAGGGGAAAGAAATGAAGCAACAAACCCTGAGCCAGGAGAAAAACATAAAGTTCAGAAAACTCTCTTGGTTCGGAATATCTGGCTTGGTTGGAATATCATAATGTGCATATGTGAAATCCCCATTGCTGATACAGAGAGTAAGATGTTGAGTAGTTTTGGGGAATATTTCGCCAAAATGAAATCTGCTCATTAAATTGACTCCCCACTGGAGTTTATGCATTTTCAAAGTGCTTTCTGTAGGGAAAAAAAACCCCAACCAAACAAACCAAACAACAAAAAACCACAAAAATTAGAATTCTTAGTAAAAGTGCTGTTTTATCAATATTCTCAGTGTTCATGGGTGTCAGGATTTATTTGGATGGAGGTGATAGATCAGGTAATTCAAATAAAAAAATGTCCCCATCCTGGCAAGCCTTCAGCTTCCCTTCAGTCACATTCCCGTGTTTCCTGGGTAAGGCTCAGGATTTTCCTTTTCCCTGAGGTGGTGTTGGGCTGTCCCACGGATGCAGGGCTGGGTGGGACACACTCCTATGCATCCAAGGAGTGATTCCACATGGGAATAACAGCTGTTTTGGGGGAGTCCTTCCTCCCTCCTGCTTTCAGGGATATTCTTGGGCTACTCAGGGACCTTTGCGGCACTCACATCTTCCCCATACACTAAAAAAACCAATTTGAATGAATTACTTAACACTGATGTCTAACAACAGTTCAGTTTTCTCTGGAATGCCCACCATGGACACCCATGGCTTTTCCATATTCCCAGGTTAATTCAGACACCAGCTTAGTCATCAGCAGCTGCTGGATTTAGCAAGCACTGAACTACTTGCTTGATATTTATATTTTGTGGGTGTGGGGGTTTTTTTGTCTTCTTTGATAAATAAGCAGGAAGAGAACAAACAGAGTGATGCCCTTCTCCTGCAGAGATTCTCTGTTGATCCTGACACTCTTTCTGGCTTGATTTTAATGAGCCTGAACTGGCTCACACTGATTTGCCAAAAAACACCTCCCGTCTGTTGTTTCTAGGAGATGAACGTAAATCCCTTCCAAAAATCTCCTATTTATTTGTCACCTGATTGGGGAAGGTATTCCTGCATTGGATACTTTGTGCATACCTGCTTGCATTGGAAGTTTTGCTTTGCAGAGGGAAAATAAACCAAAAAAAATGTGAAATGTGTACTTAAGCTCTGCAAAACTGATGGAAAATATCTGCTTCCTCTGCCCACTCAGTCTGCCAACACTCTTTCTCCCTTACAGCAATAAAAAAAAAAAAAAAGAACAATATTTTAACTGTAATTACTGTACACACTATTAAATCAGATACCACCCACCAGCTGTCCAGAAAATGACAGGAGAGGAAAACAGAATGATTTCTCCAGTTAAATGTGAATTTGAGATGTGTTTGCAACTGGGAATGTCCTCCCCTGACCTTGTTTAACAGGACTGACACTTCATGGGAATAACCCTTTTTTGATCCTTGCACTGTAATTTATTTTTCTCCTTCATGGTCCATCCACTGGGATGGTTTTCCAGATTTCCATCTAAATCTGTCCTGTCCTACGCATGAGGGTCACCACAGCTCCAGTGGGTACCAAAAGCATTTCCAGTTGACAAATGGGATTTAGGCAGGGTTATTAATGTGGAAATGGGGAGATCAGGGGTCATTTGCTTAAGGAACAGATTTCACCTGATGGTACGTACCCCTACAGAAACCTATTTCACATCACTAAAAGGCTTCAGGGCTAAATAATTTTTCCAGGATGTACAATTTGTTAGAGGTGAGGAAACAGGAAGATAGAGCTGTGTCCCTGAATTCTTCCCTTGATTTTGTGATGTGTGTTGGCAGATCCCTGCAAGCAGCACATCCTGTGGACACACTCTGAGGGTGGAGATATTTTCCTGGGAATCCTGGGAAAAGTGCCTCACTGAGGCATTGGTTTAGGCAGGCATTTTGGAAAATAGGAACTCCACAAACCGCCTTCAATAAATATTCACAGCCGTGGTGTGAAATTATTCCCAGATTGGGAGAACCATTATCTGCGGTGTGATGCAGGGGTTTAGGGTTTTCAGTGCAGACCCAGAGCTTTCCTGGCCCCAGGAAATCCCTCAAAGCCCAAGATTTGCCACACTGGCTCAGAGCAAGGGTTGTCATAAATGCCCTCAGTGGTGTTCCCTACTTGTGGCTACAGAGGAAAGGAAAATATCTGGAAATGCATAAAACTAGCAGTGTAATGTTGGAGATACTGTCTTCTTTTCTCAACATTTTCTACACTAATGGATGAGATGAATCCACTCAAGTTGGCATTGAGTTCCACAACACATTTATATCTCTTCTGGAGGTTGTGATCAGCAAGGTACACTGAATATAGACAGCAATATTCATTTTTGATAGGTTTTCTTAACTAGCTGTGGGTTTTTAACATATTTTTTAATATTTGTGCATTGCCATCTTCTAAGTGGGGCAGTTCAGTTCCCTGTAGGTCTGTGAAGGTCTTCAGCTTTCATGATGAATCCTGGGGTGCTTTAGACTCTTGTAGGTAAAAATGAAATTTAGAGAAGTGGTGCTGTCCTGAAGAATGACATCCAGGCTGTTCTGGACATGTTAAACACGTTCCTTATGCTCCCACTTTAAACAATATTGCTGTTTTTCTCTTGAAATAGTGCTTCCGTAACAATAATGCAAAATAATGCAAAAATGTGATGAGACTGAATTAATTGGTTAATGAGATTTACTTAGAAATTATCAGTAATTAGGATGTAGTTTAATAGAACAGAATTTTTTCCCCATTTGAAACAACTATAGACATGGAACCTTTCTATAGCTTCTATTTACCAAAGTAACTGTATTAAAACAGCTTTATTTATTAGGAATCAATCTTTTCTTCTAATTCCTGAAATCTTTCTTGTTTGATTGTTTTTGTTTTGTTTTGTTTTATTTTGAAGTAAGGTACGTATGATGTCAAATCAGAGTGAAGCACCTACATTAATATCACATCCCCTGTTACACCCTGAATTCTCTCTCCCTGATACATTTCCTGTGCAGCAGAAGTTTATCTCATGCAGAAAAATGCATAAGTAAAGTCAGGCTTCATTTTTATGATTTTGAAATACATAAAATACTAATTTTAAACTCCTGTACTTAGGAATTCCACCTGTTGATAAGCATGAATTAAGTAGCACTCAATTACAATAATTTTAAAAATCTTGTTGAAAGGAAGGTTTGGATCAGAAGTAAAATAATTTTCTGTACAAAATGTTTGCATTCTCCATTCATATTGACACGTGTTGAGTAGTTCAGCTTGCTAAAGGTCAAAAAAGCTGCAGAGCACTCATTTTTATTCAAGCCAGGAGAAAATTTAAAGAACTGATCTAAAAGATATTTTTTGTGCTTCTTGATACAAGATTTGCCTTGTCTGTGGAGTACCCCCAACTCCACAACAGTCAAGTAACAATAAAACACATCTGATTCCTCTTTCTGCTTCAGGCAGTTCTTAGCCTGAAATTTTTCTGGATGGGAGCACCTGCCTTGTGGTTTTTATCTCTGATCCCGGAGTTGTCTTTGCTCTTGCCTTGCTTCTGTGATGCCTTGGAGTGGCTCTCTAGAACAGAGGCTGGGCAAGGTTCAGAGAATAAAGTGGGGATTTATTGAAGGCCCTCAACAGGCACACCTTGGGCAGGCAGAGCCTCCCAGAACCTGCACCCAGCACGGACAATGGTCACGGGTTTTTCAGACAATTCTCAGTTTGGTCCATGTACATGTCAGGGGTTGATCCTCCAATTACAGCTTCAGGTAATGAAGTCATTTACCCCCAGTTTGCTCCTCCCCATTTATTTTTGTTTATACCTTCTGGGGCCTGAGGCAGTGAGGTGTCCTTGAGTTCCAGGCCTGGAGGGATTGTTCTGTCTGACCAAAACCTGAAGACAGTTAACTAACACTTTATATGGAGTTCAGAGTTATGCACTAATGCAGTACAGGAATTGAGAAATATAAAAGCTAAAACCCTGAGGCATCATCATCTGCAGGTGCCAGAAGCCATCCGGAAGTGCCAGCGAGCCGGGATCACCGTGCGCATGGTCACTGGGGACAACATCAACACTGCGCGTGCCATTGCCATCAAATGTGGCATCATCCACCCAGGAGAGGACTTCCTCTGCCTCGAGGGGAAGGAGTTCAACAGGAGGATCCGAAATGAGAAGGGAGAGGTAAATAAAACCCAGTGAAAACGCCAGGATATCCTCCTGCACTGGTGTGTGCCTCATAAGAGTAAAGGCTGCTTGGAAAAAATTCTGGGTTTTTCTCCCACTAAAGTTTTGCAATTCAAAACAGCAGTGAAATTCCAGTCTTTACTCTTCCAGGATCAGTTTAGTGCTGGCCTAATTCTGCGTTTGTAGAACCACTGCACTACTCCACAAGAAATGAAAACTAAGCCCATTAAAGCAGGTTTATGGCAAGGAGGAGAAGGAACTCGGCAGCAATTTTGCTCCTAAAAAGTATAATCTGAACTGAGAACCAGCTCCTCTCATTTCTTTAATTTATTCCACTTTCTCTAATATACTCACAGCAATGATTTGCATTAAAAATCTTCCTTTGGAAGATTTTTATTTCCTCATCAAAGATGGAGCTCAAACACAGTTCTAAAAAAGAAAAATCTATGCTGGCTCTTGAGTCCATCATAAATGAGTGGATACAGTCATTTGCTTCCTGCATTGATGGGTGGAATCCTGGGAATGTTAATAAATGCAACAGGTTTGGCTTTGTTCCGGTTGCTACATGAGAAAATCTTGCCATTATTGATGCTAAATGAAGGATTTGGGTTCTCATGTGGAATAAAACAACTTGTAAACAGGTTTGGCTTGTAAACAGGTTTGACCAGCTTTGAGAAACTGCACTATCCTTTATTTAGAGTGATGGTTCTGGGTGGAATTATCCATAAAGATGACAAGAAAGGCTGGTTAGGAATTGTGGAAAAATTTACCTGTGTTGGCCAGCAGCTGAGCCCTGTTAGTACTGGTCTTGTCTTCACTTGCAGCATTGGTGGCTGCTGGAATTTTTCCTCTTTGGAGGAAAGCTGCATGTTTGAGCAATGAGGGGAATTTTCAGACACAATAACATAAATTTTGTTTATCACAGGCTGGTGGTTTTACTGTTTGGGTTCTTTTTTTTTTTGTGTTCTCCCCTGCAGATTGAGCAGGAGCGGATTGACAAAATCTGGCCAAAGCTCCGGGTGCTTGCTCGCTCTTCCCCCACGGACAAACACACTTTGGTGAAAGGTGGGTGCAAACTGCTTTTTAGGGGGTGGAAATCAGTGATAAAGGTGTTGAAGCACATCATCTGCTTTGATTTCACTGTTACAAATCCACCTGAGTCATCATCTTGAACTGCACATCCCGACACCACACAAGGAAGTTTTTTTGCACTCTTCTGTTTGTGTTCTACCTCAGCCTTGACATGGAAAATGATAGGAAACTCCTTGGCAGGAATAAGAGAAATAAATAAGAGAAATAAGAAACTCCTTGGCAGGAATAAGAGAATACCAATAAGAAGCCTGGCAAGTGGATTTAGGCAATCTCATATTTGCCTTGTGACTTTTAGTTGGAATGAAGCTCGAGCTGGGAAGGGAAAATGTGCATTTGGTGGACAGGAAGAAAATATTGCTGGGAAACGAGATACATAAACAAGAGGGGACATAGATATTTTGTCTTTGCCTGCACTGCTTTATGAGGGAAACAAGAGCAATCTCATTCAGAGTGAATCCAGAGACTCCAGTGCATATCTTCTCCCACAATTATCTTAGAGAGTATGCAAAGAGAAAAAAAAAACCCTTTTCCTGTCACAAGAGCAGTTATTGGGATGGTGGAATTGGGAGCTGCCCAGTGTAGATGGGGATTTTCAGCCAATTCCATTTTTCCTATAGGCTCATCTAATTGTGTTATTTGCACTGGCTTGCTTTAGATTCCTGTATTTTTAGAATCTGTCCTATAGGAACTGCATCATACAAACTCCGTGCTCTCACCACACTGTCTGTAGATGGAATGCTCCCATTAAAGAGGGATTGGTTTGCAGTTTCCTCTTTTCTTTTAATGACTTGACATCTTATTCAGTTGACTTTGAGGCTCACACTTCATGGCTGATGAAATCAGGCAGTTTCTGAGCAGGAGTAACCTCATTTTTGGCCATGCTCAGGTCAGCAGGTTGCTGTTTCCTGGCTTCCTGATGAAGAAAGAGCTGGAATATTTTGCTATGGCCTTGGCAAGTCCGGAGAGCCCCTTTTAGCAATTCTTGGAGCAGCGGAAGTTCAGGCTAAGATCCAGCTGATCACTTGCCTGTTTTCACCTGGTTGATTACTCCAATAATATTCCACATTTAGGTCAGAAATCCTTTAGGTTTTGTTTCTAGGATTCCATACATGACTGATAACAAAGGCTTTTGGCCCTCATGCAATTTTTAAAAAATGCCTAAATGACTTCAGAGCAGAAGTTCCATTGTGAACTCGAAGATTGGATTAGTTGTGTCCTTTGGGCTTGAGGCCAGGTGGAAACATGGATCATTCCAGGGAACTCTGGCATGGTGCTGGATGGGGCAGCTGGAGACAGAATGTATCATCTCCATCCCACCCTTTTAATACATATATCTTATAATGTACACAATTTATTAGTATGGCAGTACCTACATGTAATTAATCAATAATGTACATTTCTGGGGGAGGTGTGCTCCAGAATAGTTTTCCAGCTGGGGTTTGTTCAGGATTGGAAAAGTTTGGAGAGCATTTTTGTCTTTGTGGGTCAGTGTTAGACCTGCACAAGGTCAGCTGCAGTCTCCTCCCCGGTGCATCTCAAATCCTGTGTTCCAGCTCCCAGAGAACAGCCCCTGTTCAGCCCAACAGCTGATTTGTTTCAGAAACACAACAATTTGTGTTTCATTAAGTGGATTAACCAAGTCCCTCGGGAGTGCTTGTCTGAATCATTCAGGATTTTCCCTCAAGAGGAGAAGGAAACCTTTGCCTGCCAGGGTAATTGAAATCAATAGAGAGCCAGAGAAAAAAGGAACTACAAACAGTTGATGGTTTGTAGCATACGCACTTTGACAGCCCAAAAGATATTTACTCCTGCTGAATGCCACATGCAAGTACCACAATTAAAGTTTTAATGATGTGACAAGGTCGAGAGAGCAATTAAGTGTCTTAACAAAGTTCAAGAATGAGTCTGTGGAAATCATGGTGGAATTTTTTGGTTGGTAATACTCCAAGGGCCATTAAAAGTTACAAGAAACTATTTAAATGTTCACTAGTTTTGGGCCTCTTGTTAAAATGTTATGTTTTTCTCAGACACTTGAGGGATTGAGAGGATTTTCTCCCCTTTGATGTATTCTATCTGCTTTAGGCTAAAAACACACATCAGAAAATCAACTTTTTTTTTATATTTAATTTTTAATGACATACAGCTGCTGGAGGGAATCTTTTTTTCTCCTTAACATAGCACAATCCCACCCAGCAAAAGGATCATTTTTATTTTTCACTTTTGTTTTCACTGCTGCTCAGGGACCAGAGAAAGGCATAGTTCAGCATTTCAGCCTGGGCAGACACTTGCAGTCAAACGCTTCTGGCTTTGAAGTGGAGGTAGATTGGAAAAACACCCGTCAGAGTGGATTATCATCACAAACTGCTTCAGTGAAACCAACATCTCAGTCCCACTGAAAACCAATTTGGGATGGGTTTTAAGGCACCTATTGGTATTATTTCATATTTTTAACTCTGTTTCAAAATACAGCAAGTAAAACCACGTATCATTTGTACTGATGCGAGGTTACAGTGCTCTTGCTGAAATAATTCAAAATTGTCAGTTTATCTTTTAAAAAGACTGTGGGGAACAACTGTTTAACACTGATGGGAAATATCATCAGGAGGTACAGAAAAGATCAAAGAAATACTCAGTTTACCAATTAAAGAAGCAGTGCCTTCCGATATATTTAAATTAGACAGGAATTATTTTTTTCTGGTGGTATTAAAAAATGACTATTCTCATGTAGGGCTAATTTGTTATCAAACAGAAAAGGGAACTTTAGGAAGAAAAGATTTTTAATAATTACCCTTAATTAAGAAAATATTTCAACTATTTTTGCATGGCATGGTAGAATGTTCATAACCTCATTCATGTGGGAAGCCACAAAATGGGTAGAAACATAAAAATACCAAAAATTGTATTAATTAATTGATATCCTGGAGTTCGGATAAATAATCCAATTTAATTCCCAGTGCTGTCTGTAATGTCATGTAGAACATTTTTATTTTAACCTTTAAACCTCTCTCTAGGCAGGTACCCAAGCATGTTACAGAAATAAATTTGAGCTTTCTCCTTCAGACAGACTTTGCAAATTCTTGTCACATTAACAGGGAGCTTCCAGAAGTTTGGAAGTATTAAAAACTAACCTGAAGAGGACATGTTTATGAAAATACATGGCTGTACCTATGTTTAGCTTGTCAAAGAAACACAAATCTGGGTGAGCCTATGGGAGGATCAGCTTTCCTGCCTCTCTAACCCTGAACTGGGCTCCAGCTCAGAAATCCTCAGCTGGAGCTGAATTTTCCTGTTTTAAGCAGTTGCAACAGAAAGAAATCTCTAAACCAGGATTTTTTTTTTTCCCAGGAGTTTCTTACTGCTGCAACTCTAAGGGTGACAAGCAAGGATTGTTTAAATAGAGCTGCATTTGTCCTGTGACAAAGGGAGAACCTGGGGCTGGCTCTGATGGGTTTGAGCTGAGCCACGGGTGCAGAAGAGACATTGCTGGTTAATATTCCCTAAGTTATTACCCTGAGTGGATTTGATTTAATGCTTACTTAGTGTTAAATGGGAAGAAGGTGGGAGATGTAGGATATATTTCAGTTTTGCATCTTGTATTTTGTACTTTTTATAGCAGGCTTATGCATTTAGAGCCCTTCTTGACAGATCTGCATGGTTGTTTTAAATCTGATCTTTGCCCTCATCTGACACAAGCTGCTTGCTCTGAGAAACTTGTGTCTTATGCAAGCCACAGGACAAATTCCTGCCCACGTTTCCTGCCCAAATTCCTGCCACATCAGCGGGATCCCTATGTGGAGCACACTGTCATGTTCTGCTCTAGGTGTGCTCCTGGGGCTGTTGGATGAAATTCTTTCTGACAGAAGAAAGTCATGACCAAACAGCTCAACATGAGGGAAGAGGCCAATGAAAGAGCAAAGGCTGTTTTGGCAGGAAGCTATGCTGAGAGTAGAAGAATTCCCCATGAAAACCATTTTTTATTAAAATTCTGTATGTAAGCATTCAACTGTAGTAAAGCTGTGTAGTTGGAAGAAATTTCCTGGTAGTTAGACATGATTAATTAATACTGGAGCTTCTTTTCAGCCACTTGGACTGAGTGCAAAGGCCAGGGAATGTTCTCTTTACTGGCAGCCTCAGCTCATACCCCCAGTCACATTTTTCTGTGATCACACCAGAGACTGATGCCCACACAGCTCAGGACTGCAGAGGGAGAGCCCTTCCTGGTCATCCTTCTTCTCTTTGGTCTCCTCACACTGTGGATTTTATCTGTGGACATTTCTCAGTATTGAAGAAAATTCTTGAGGTGAAACCTTATCACAGCCATTAGCAGAATATTGAAAACAAACCTTAATGTGTTTGGAAGGAGGCACGTGCTGGAAAGAAGGCAAACATTCAGCTGTGTGAGGAAGCAGGGAGGAGGAAGAGATTAAAAAGAGCAGGCAGAAGTCAGGGAGTGTTGGTAGAGCTGTGATAAATCCTCTGAATCCCTGAAATAATCACTGCTGCTCCATTTTAGAAGTTTGTCTGACATACAGATGGGAGTTGTGCAAAGTTCTTCTCTCTTCCATGGGTAGCTCTGAAATCCATCCCCAGAATTCCACGTATTTCCTGTGGCACTCCTAGTGGGCACTGCAGGGCAGGTCTGGGGCTCAGGTGATGATGATACCTGAGACATTTTTCTGTGGTTTTCCATGGCTGCATTCAGGTCTGTGCTCTGGGCAGTGTTGGGCTCATCTTGGCTGCATAGTTTGGGGTTTTTTTGGGATAAAAATGTCTCCAAAACCTTGTGAATGACTGCTAAACCTTGTGAGTGACTTGGCAGCACCCAGGGATTGGCTGGTGGAAGGCAGTTGGTGGCACAGTCACCAACACAGTCACTGTTTATATCCATTTATCTCTATTAGCAGATCATTTGTTCAAGCCTCTTCAACTTGATTTGGGTTGTACTCCCACTTGGAACCCGGTTGTGAGCGGATACTGTGGACCTCTTTGGAGCAGTTAATACCTTAATGAGACTGAGATTTTAATGACTTTTTTTTTTTTCAGAACCTTAAACTATTAATTTAAGATCAAAGGATGTGTTAATAACAAGACCAAGTAAATGCTTTTAACAGTAGTGACAGCTGATGTTCCTGTTTATTTAGTAATACCAAAGGCAAATCACCCCAACAAACTGAAAGCTCTAATTATAAGATCTTATCAGAGTAATTGCCATTTTTCTGAGATCATGCTACCAGTGGAAAGTGAATAGGGCTTTTTTTTTCTCATTTTCATAAGTCTGAAAAATACAGGGCACTAACTGCTTGCACAGGGCACTGCAATCTTCTGGTGCCTGATAAGCCTGAACCTTGCCAAGAGGCAGCTATTGCTCTGTAATCTGCAATTTCCTATTTCTCCTTGGTTATCTGATATGGGAGGGAGGTTTTTTTTCAGAGCAGAGTGAAAGCTTTTCACACTGGGTAGGTTTGGATAATTATTTTTGGCGGTAACGACTTTGTGCAAAATGCGTTAGCAAAAGGAATTCTGTCATTTTCCTCCCCTAAGTTATCTCTGTGGAAAAGTGTTCTTGTATCCTACACAACAATCCTGTGTTCTGGATTCATACTTAAAATGGCCCCTGACATGGAAATAGAAACATGAGTGGTGAATGATCTTCATCCTTCATCCTTCAAAAACCTGAGCTGCTTCTGTAGCCTCTGAAAAATTCTTCATTATTTTCCTGACTTTCCCTATCCATATAAGTGGAAGATAATTCCCTGCAGCCTTGTTGTGTGGAAAACTTGATTCACCAAGAGAAAAGTGTATTTTATTGCTCTCTAATGATCTCAAAATGAAAGTAGAAATCATTTTATTATATCTATTTATTAAAATGCTTGGTTCCGGAATTTAAAGAATTAGTTTATATCTACTTAATCATTGTTTGGCAGAATTGAACATGGCTGCTAAAATTCTCCAGCTAAATAAAATTCATCAATGACTTTTGGTATCTTTAGGTTAAGAAGGCCTCTTAGTACAGCTGATATTACAGCTGGGTCCCAGTTTGGGAGAGCCCTAAACATGAACTTAACTTTTTGGCAGATCCTTTCCATCGATGTTTGATCAGTTCTGGGCTGTGACACAAAACTTTAAATAGCAGGAAACTGCCAAAAGGACCTAATGAGCTGCTCTCATTCCCTTTGAAGCCTGTGCAGGTTTTGTTGATGTGTTGATGATGCAGGATCAGAACTTTCCATGTAAATTCTAATGGTGATGTTTAGTAGTGGATGCTGGTGATGCCACAGCTTTCATCATTATTTTCCTTAAAGATCTCCCTTTTTAATCTCTGTAAAAGTGTGTGCTGTTATCCAATCTGTATTATACAGACGCTGCTTTGTTACAGGGATGTTTTATCTTGCTAATTATTGCCCATAAATGTCTGTAAACACACACCCGTATTTACTTTTTTTGCAGGTATTATTGACAGCACACAGGTGGAACAGAGGCAGGTGGTAGCTGTGACTGGGGATGGAACCAACGATGGACCAGCACTTAAAAAAGCTGATGTTGGCTTTGCAATGGTATAATCTTGATGTTTGTGCCATTATGAATTTGCTGTAAGGGCTTTTCATTCATTAAATGTGAAGTTGCTTAGTTATTACTTGTCAGTGAAGGAACATATTGGTGGGAACAAGTTATGTTGACTCAGAAACCTTTAATTTGCTTGGATTCACTGGCATTGCTTGTTTTGATACTTCTTTGGGATTTTGTCTAATTAATTATTGGCTTTATGCAGAATCCTGTGCCCACACAGAAAAATGAACTTTTTCTTCACGACACTGCAGTTCTCTTTTGCTGTGGTAAAATCCACCACTAATTGGAAGAGTGTCTTCTGTGCATACTCTGAGTATATATAAAGACACATAATTCTCATTTTTGTTATTAATTCTGTTAGTGGATGATAAAAAGCATCATCAATGACAAAAATAACTCAGATGGTCAGCAGTCTTTAAGCTGATAAAATACTCAGAGTCATCACCACATGAATTCCTCTGCTCTCTCAGTTCCCTTTTCTGCAGCTTAATTCACTTCAAAACCAGGCTGAATTAGCAGAGTTCCAGGAAATATAAAATGCTGTGGGCTTTGACTGTGAAGATTTGTGCTTTCCAGCAGGGAATCTCATTCCCAACCTCTTTCCCCAGGGCATTGCTGGCACAGACGTGGCCAAGGAGGCCTCGGACATCATCCTGACGGACGACAACTTCAGCAGCATCGTCAAGGCCGTCATGTGGGGCCGCAACGTCTACGACAGCATCTCCAAGTTCCTGCAGTTCCAGCTGACTGTCAACATCGTGGCCGTCATCGTGGCCTTCACTGGCGCCTGCATCACCCAGGTGAGCCACTCCTGCTGGGATCCTGCTGAAATCCCGCCGGGATCCTCCAGGGATCCACTCCCTCCCGGTGGATGGGGCCTTGCGTTTGAGCCCTGCTTTGCGCGCAGCAAGTAAACTGCTGCCTTTTCCTCGGTCCTAAAATGAAGAGTTAGACACGGTTAGGGGATAAAGGGTTTTTATCTTGGTAGTTAATAAGGGTATCTGTGGAATTTAATAAGGATTTATTGCACACTTCACCAAGGTGGAGCATGCTGAAACGCATGCACACGACAGATTGCATATACAATTTTGTAGAGCTTGCAAATTAGCATATCTAGCAAAGATGCCCCAATGAGATGCTTGAATGAACAGCATGACATCTTTTTATCTTGAAGTATTTTTTCCTGGATGGGCTTAATCTTGGCTTACAGGATGTCTTTTGGAGGGGACCTTGGTTTTTCAAGATAATGTAAGGCTTTCTGGCCTCTAACTGCAAGGCCTTTAGGATGTCTGGTTTTCTGGCTTAACAGAATATCAGGACTATGTTAAATTATCAGACTTAAGAAATTACAAGTATGCACGCTAAGGGCACTGAGAATACATAAAAAGTATATAAAAAGAAAAGGCAAAAAATTGTCACGGCATCAAAATCTTTCCTGAGCATTCCAAGGATCAGGCTGCGGAGGGTTAAAGAGCTGCTGACGTCAGGCTGGATTAATCCATCTTTTTTTCCCAAAGGAATTCACTGTTAGGAGCTTTTTTGCTTCCCTTAGTGTTGTCATCCCTGAGCCTGTGATGGTCAAACAGAAAACACCATAGACTGGGAAAGGAGCAGGTTGTGTGAATTTGCCTTTTCCTCTCAGAATACTTCACTGATAAATACATTTTTTAATGCATTATGGAATGAGGTCATTTTCAAGACAGCAGTGCTGACACATGGAAGTAACCCCAGTCTTTTTGACTGATAAAATTATTTTGTTGCTTTCAGGCAGTTATTTTTAATTCCATATGCAGATGACAAACCAATTAAATGACACACAGAGTTGGACTTAAAACTATCTTTCTTCCACTCCATTAACCCCTCAGTGCAATCCTGGTGCACATTCAACATGTCCAGGTCATTTGCAAGAAGTACATCTCAAAGTAAACATTTTTTTTCTCAAATTATAATTTTTTCCTCTAGGGAGTAAACAGGATATATGCAATACAGTGTGAGGTTTTTGTTTTGAAGAGAAAATAGCAAAATGTGGGGTTTAGTGCTGTCAGTCCCTAAAATAATGTATATTTTAGATGCTGCAGACAGGTGCTGTCACAAAATGCCTCCCTGGATTGGGATGCACTGTGGGAAAGCTGATGCTTCCCTCATGGTGCATCACCCAGATGACCATGCCTGTTTCAGCAGGTACATTTCAGCCCAGGCACACCTGAGCAAAGCAATGAATAAGTCATCAGCTCTGCTTCAGGCTAAACTTACATTGGAATCATGGAATTGATCCTTGCAACCAGAAACCCAGGTACCTTAACAAACCCATGAGGTCAAACTTCTCCTGCGCCCTGGCTGACCTTGGAGGTCCCTTGTTGTCACCACTGAGCCTGTGCTGAGGGACAAAATCCATGGTGTTGCAGCAAAGTTGGACAAATTTCCTTTTGGAAATATTTTCCAGCGTATTGAGAAAATGTCCAGCTGTGAACTGGTTGCTCCTGGTAACACAGGAATAAGGACTAAAACTCTGGGAGGTTTTTACAAGTGGTAAAAAACCAGCCAGAACAGGGGGCTGACAGCAGGGTGATGACAGCACCATCACTGGAACTGATATTATTGACAATCAGTGTCTGATTATAAATATCAAAGATGAAATTTCTTGGCCAATGCCCAGCATTTCTTCCATAGTTTTACAAAAACACAAAGGGAAACTCATTTCAGTTGTTAACCAAATAATTTTTTTTATCCCTGAAGAGGTTAAACATTGCTGGATCAGTGCAAGGACTGTTTTAAATCAAATCTAAGTGGATGTGAAATGCATTATCAGTACAAGTATATTCCCCTTTTTAATTTTGGAGCTTTTTTCATCCTTTGAACCATTCCTTTGGCTTCTAGAAGCATTTGGATCAGGCCCAGTGCATTTCTCCTGCCCAGAGGTCTGTGAGACCGTCCCTGGGCCTGTTGTCCCTGCTCACAGGTTTTAGCAGACACCTCCTGGAACTCCTGGGTTGCTTTGCAAGCAGATTCTTGTGCAATTCCTTCATTTGCACTAAAGATGCAAACCCAAAGGAAAGGTGTGGGAGAAGCTGAAGTGGAAATGGAAGCAGAAAGGCAGCAGTTCTGTCCTTTGCCACTGTTTACACTCAGGGTGAATAATCTCGAGCTGCTCCCGGTTCTGTCTCATTCAAGAAGGATTTTGCCTCACAAATGCACATTATTGTGTTAGGCTTTGACTCCAGCCAGCCAAAGGACATTCTGTTTGGCATGAAAGCTTTGCTAAAAATTGAACTCGGGAACATGCTGTACCCTCTGGTTGCTATGAAAATAGCTCCAGCACAAAGTGCAGGACTCTACCAAAAAATCTTGCCTACAACAGTCTAGGTGCACACATGTACATCCAAATCTACAGAACTGTGCACAGGTCTGACTGAAAGATTTTGACTAAGATGTTTTAGTCCTTAACAAACAAACAGAGCTTAAATCTATGGTTTCCAAAAGGCAGCACAGCTTCATGTGACCTTCAAATGAACGTGAAGAAAATCCACACTGGACTTAGTTTTCCTTTGATTTAGGTGGTCAGTTTGGCTTTCTCTGACACACAGAATATAATTTCAGTCCTTCATTAATATTCAGGTTAATGAACATTACACAGGCTGTCCTTTTGGTGACATTTCATCTCTAGAATGAGAAAAATTCTCTCCAGGTAATGACATTTGTCCGGTTCTTCCTCATGCCACCTCTCAAATAACTTGTTCTGCAGTTTGGAACCTGCACACTGGGATGCTTCAGGATGAAGCTGCCTTTACATTCACCTACTCTTTTTGGTTTGTGCTTAAAGTACAAAGATAATAAAATCTTTGCTTGGACTAATCTTTTTCAAACACTTGGCCTGTGCTTTGCCACTTAATGGGCTTAATTTTATTCAGCCTTGATCCTGCAATTGCTCTGGTGTACATGTAAATATGAGAATGTGGTCATCTCCCTGCAGGACTCCAAGTGAAACCACAGCAATTCTGTATTAATGAATTAATTAATGACTGTGTGAGTGTGGTGGGAGTGAAGCCAGTCCTCCAAGGGGCACCTAGAGAGTGCATTGCCCACGCAGGAGATTATTTGTTTGGTCCAGAGCACCTTGGGAGGCCCATGGAGAGGCTTAAGAAAAACATTAGGCAGTACTGGGACCATTAGTGGCCATTTTAATAATCTGCTGCTTTTTTCCTCAAATAAATTAATGAAGTGAGGGTGCTTGCCAATTCCACTTCAGGGAACTGCTGTTTAGTTTAATTCTGTTAATCTTAAGCACATACAATTTTATTTTTCATCTGCCCAATGCCTGCTTCAAGAAGATGCTACTGTTAGAGAATATCTGCCATGTCTACGATTTCTGTTTTGTCCTGGTTTGCTGTTTCAGCAGATAGTGATGTGTACAAAGTGTTTGTGACCCTCTGCACTGCTCCAGTGCCAGATAAAACTCATGCAGGACAAACAATGAGCTGTCAAAAACTTACTATGCACAGGACCAATGCAAATGGTTGTTTCTCCTGTCTCCCCTGGCTCCCAGCACGAAGTCATGTTAAGGTGACAGCAACCATATTCTAAGCAGCATAAGAATTACAGATCCAGTGTCACCTGCTGACAAGCTTAGCACAGCTGCTGCCACAACCACCCCTCCAAGGGATCTCACTTACACGGGGCCCTGTTTCAGTTTACAGCAGCTCAGTCTATAAGCCACAAGATCTGAATTTTCAGCTAATAATGAACTTCTGTGCTGTGAGTTTGTAATTACGTAAGGTGCTCTGAGATCTGGGTCATCCAGGAAAACAGCTTGGAGAAGTCTCTGGTGGGAAGCTGACTCAGGAGCCCTCAGTCTGGGGTGTTTTTGATGCCTTGGGAAGGCTGACTTGAAACAGAGACTGCACAGAGCTAGAGAATAAAGTAGGGATTTATTGAAAGGCCTTTAGGATGCACCTTGGGCAGGACAGGGCCTGGCCAGGGCTGCACCCAAGGTGGACCCAAAATGGTCACAAAATGGACCCAAAATGGTCACAAAATGGACAAACGGACACGAGGTCTCACACTTTTGATCCATTTGCATTTTGGGGTTTAATTGTCCAATTACAGCTTCAGGCTGTGAGGTCCCATCCTTCTAGTTCCTCCCTCCAGCCACCCTTGTTTGTGCTTTTGGGCCTGAAAGTTGTCCTTGGTGTGCAGCAGGAACAGGATTTGTTTTGTGTCCCTGCTCTGTGAAATGAGCTGACTAACACTCAATATGAGCTCAGAATTGCTCCCCTAGGCAGCATAGAATCTGAAAAACATGAAAGCTCAAACTTAAGGCATCAGTTTGAGCTCTGTGTCTCTGTGCGCACAGACCCTGGAGGAGTTCACACCTCTGGTTCTTCCCAGAGAGATTTGCGTGGCTCAGTGCAGCTGAGCTGGGCTCATTCACCTTATTTTTAATTAATCTCATTCGGTTCCCTCTCGCTGCCTTCCCTGTGGCGCCCATTGCACACTTTTGGTGTGACCAGGGTGTGGTGGTCTTGACCAGTTTGTGCAGAATTGTCTTTCCTCTTCTGCAGCCACTGCTTCAGCTTAAACCCATCGTTTGTTTTTCCAGCGGATTTATGAGTTACAAACTTTTATATTCTGACTTCATACTCTGAATAACAGTTTTGCAGAGCCCCTGACTGATTCAGTGAGGGTGGTTCTTTGGAGCTCTGCCTACGATTCCTGTGAGCTTTGTGCTTGCAGTGAGTCACTGCTCCACATCTCTGGGTGTCCTGTAGAGCTCTGTATGGGCTCAGCCCGCTCCCTGCCCCCCACAGCACCCAGAGGATGTCAGCTCATTACGTTTGGAGCTGTTCAAAGTGGTCTGGGTATGAACAAAACGAAGATTTTAAAATGCAGCACAGTCAAATGGAAACAGTTTTTTACTGGAGCCATGAAGCAAGCAGGTTTCTCTCCGTGCCAGCTTCGGTCTGTGGCTCCAACTGTTGAGGCAATTGTAACTCTTCAAAAAGGTTGCACTGAAGAAAGGGAAGACAAAGGCTGTGTTTTAACATTTTACATTCAAATTATTATTCTTGCACTTTGAGAGAGACTTAATGTTTTAGCAGACATTAGGAGCTGAAAACAGTGACTCCATAGGACATTATGTTTGGAAAATTAAATGTTAATTAAAAGGCATTGTAGTAATGAACTGCTGCATGAATCACTGATTGTTTTTACAGATCTTGTTCAAAAAAATGAGGATGATCTATACTTACATGCATAAGGCAGTAATTTACATGGTTATAATGTTTTACTGCAGAACTGTACTTGGCAAATTCTAAAATAATAGCACTGGCAAACTTGAAAAAGCTGTAATATAAAATCAAAGTCTGTACTGTTTAGTTTTGTTTTGGCAAGGCATGGTAATGGAATTGAGGTTGCCACTTTTATACAATTAGCAGACAGTGGGATCTAGCAGTGCAGTGACTTTTTTTGCATTAATGTATAGAAAGGTAACTCCCAGAAATTCTCATTTTTATGAATCCCTGCATGTGTTCTGTGACAAATGAGAGTAAAGAGGTAAGGGTGAAAATACCTTTTTGTTCCCTTGCAGCTTGTCATCTAAATCAAAAGTAACAAGCTCTAAAATTTGTGAGGCTCTGCATGTCACAAAAGATTTGTAGTTTATTTCCAGCCTTTGGCGATTTGTGCTTTTAAGTGTTTCCAAGATGAAGTGTAACATCACTTGATTTAAGGGACATTTTCCTTTTACCTCTAGGCCAAGGCTAACCTATTCCAAGGTCGAGTGAAAGGAATTTGATGAATAAGTGGTGATTTTGGGTGGTTCACATCCCCAAAGTTTTCAGAGAGGGAATTAAGAATTATTGGCTGGTCAGTTAGTGGCTCAAACACAGAGAGAAGGAGGTTGATTTGCATCCCACTTGCATAAGTGACTAAAATCTGTAGTGGAAGCCTAAGCCCCTTAGCTGATATGTATTTTCCTCAGTTTCCACCAACTCATCAGAAATCAGATAGAGTTGCAGTGGCAATTTCATCCCACTGCCTGCCCAGACTAATGTGTATTTAATGTTTTGGCTTCAACCTCGAATGAGCTCACACTCGGCTGAGCAGTGTAGCACTGCCAATAATAGATGATTATTAGGGGCACCACAGGCACCCAAGGTGATTGGCAGTGTAAAATGGTGACAACATGTTGTTGCCAAAACTGATGACTGCCAATTACAGTTGTGTGATTTAGAGACTGAAATAACCTGCCTTTTCTGTTCTGCTGGGAATATGGCAGGCTCTGGTAGACACCTGAATCTCTGACTCTATCTGTTAAATGTTACAGGGAAATTTGGTTTTATTGACAGAGAATTTAGCCTGTGAAGTGGAAACTGAGTTATTGTAACAGATCAAAGCAGTGAATG
Source organism: Phylloscopus whistleri (assembly GCA_017589585.1). Lineage (NCBI taxonomy): Eukaryota > Metazoa > Chordata > Aves > Passeriformes > Phylloscopidae > Phylloscopus > Phylloscopus whistleri. The sequence continues at coordinate 3,235,845 of JADMLD010000682.1, read as the reverse complement.
TTGCTCAAACTTATTAATGTGACAGGCAAAAATGTGACAAGGAAAATTCTTCAGCAGAAAAGATGTTTTTGTTTTTACCTGTGTCCCATCGAGGGTCTGTGGGCCCCAGCCACACAAACTGCTTTTTACTGCAATTGCTCTCTTTGTTGGAGCCATTGGTGTTAATAAAAAGGAATGAAGTCTCAACTGGGGATGAAGTTTGTCCTGATCACTTTTAGTTTTTTATCCACCTCTAAAGACAAAGACATTTCCTGTTTCTGCAGCTGCATTTCAAATGAGTGAGCTGAGCTCTCCAGATAAGCCCAGTTAATGCAACCCATAACCAAGAGGTCAAGAATCTATTAATGCTTGCCATGATGAAGCTAACCTGTAAGACTTAGAAACAAGAGGTTGCTTTTTTCCATCCCTTTGAAGAAGCCAAAAGTTTGTTTGTTGGGGTTTTTTTAAATAAATATAAGCATCAAAATCTGTTTTAAATAAATATAATGCATCAAAATCTGTTTAAATGTGTTAAAAATGTGTTTTTAAGAGGAAATAATATTTTATGTCAAGGGAGAGTTGGAATCTAAACCCGATGCTCAAGAGACCAAAGGACTTACCCTTGTTTTCTGTCAGCCCTTGGGATACTGAATGCATGTTGACCTTTGTTCTTTTATGGTATTTCATTAGCAATGAACATTTAACCCTTTAAAGAAATGGGCAGAGTTCTCAGGGAGTTTTGTTGGTATTGCTTTGGTTTGTATCCTATCCTCTACTTTTTTTTTTTTTTTTTTTTTGCTTTGCTGCTGCAGCACCATGGTAATGAAATACATAAAAATAGTGCTCCCTCTTCCAGCTTTCACACAGCAGAGTAACTCAATTTCATGATGAAATTTGTCATGTTGATGCCTTATTACTTTGGTGTTTCTTTTTTCCCTGATAAAAATGGTCTGTTTGGAACAGGAAACAGACCTTGCTAATGCTGCCTGTTTTATACAGAGTCTAAAGGCACAGGAGGTTGTTTTTCTCTTGTTTTTCCTCCCGTGACTCCTTGAAACATCTCTCTCCTCACAGCTGCCCCAATGAGTTACACATCAAAACTTGGTAAGAGTTGTCCAGCATCCTCCTCAGATCTGTGTACTTTGCTTTATTTAGTTAATTTTGGGATTTTTAAGCATGATCTAAAGTCCTCTGTATTGTGACCACAGACTGTACGGGATTGTGTGAGGAAAGAGCTCCTTCTAGTGACTGGAGAGCTGCTTCAGAAACCACAGCCTGCATCCAACACCAATATTTGGGGTTTTTCATTCCATTTCCATAGTTCCAAATATGCTTTCTTTTTACTAGTAAAATAACAGGTTATCTTGCTTTTGCACATTTGATATAGTTTAATAAGTTTCAGATAATTTTTTTATCAAAAATCAGGCTTTTCTTTGTATTCTCTCACTACTGTGGAGGATCTTATTTAAGTGTAATGTATCAAGATGTTGCTGTAATTGTTCCATAAATTTTTAATAATTTCAAGCTGTCTCTGGGGAAAAAAAAAAAAAAGACAGGTAGGTTTTAGCATAAAGGAAACATTACTTTTTAAATCTGTTTCAATATAACTTTTCTTCCAGGAGAGAAACTTGGATTCTCTAGTTATATTGAAATTCAGCTGAAAATTCAAGCATGATGCGTGGAGGAATGGAGAGCATTGAAACAGGTGTTATAAAGAGTTACTGTCGTGCTTGGTATGAAATTTGTGGTTGCAAATGGTGCTGATTAAATGCCTGCAGGGAGATAATTTCTCTCTGCTCAGGCCATTGTGCTCCTGGTCCTGCAGAAGGAACGGAAGAACGGTCCCGGTAGCTCAGCACAGGGATTTCTGAGTCCCATGGGAAAAAATGAAGGCTTTTCCTGGGAAATACAGGAAAACAAGGCTTTTCCTGGGAAATACAAAACTTCCTGATTTTTCCCCTCAGGACTCTCCTCTGAAGGCCGTGCAGATGCTGTGGGTGAACCTGATCATGGACACGTTCGCCTCGCTGGCGCTGGCCACGGAGCCGCCGACCGAGGCGCTGCTGCTGCGCAAGCCCTACGGCCGCAACAAGCCGCTCATCTCCCGCACCATGATGAAGAACATCCTGGGCCATGCCGTCTACCAGCTTACCCTCATCTTCACCCTGCTCTTTGTTGGTGAGGAGCTCACCCTGGCTTGGTGCTCAGCCCACCAGGGGCCACGTTGTGTGGCCGATGTGTCAGAATGCTTTAAGTGCGATGAATTCACACGCATTTACCGACTGCCTTCGTCATCCTGGTTGATGGGATGGGAAGTGCAACAGGTGTCACGTTGTGGTCACTTTCCATATATTGTTACCTTGGGAATGGCCTCACTGAGCGTTTTTTACCCCTCACAAAACACAGGTTTGGGCTTGGGCAAAAGTTCATAGCGAAACACAGCACAGAAGGTTGTGTTGTGTGGTAGTTTGAGAAGGGAGGGATCTTTTCAAGAAAGTTATAGTAAAACCAATCAATGACTAGGCATGAAAATTGATAGGTAGTATAGCCATTGGAGAGGTGATACGTGTCTGCAAACACACAGGGTTAAATGGGAGTTAAATAGGTTAAATAGGGCAATAGGAGTATTCACCCTGCTGCTTTTATACTGAAATTTCATTGTGAGACTTGCTGTGGTCTCACAATGACATAAAAACAAATTTAAAAAAACCCCACAAAACAAACCACAATAAAAATTAAGATCCATTTTACCAGGAGCAAAGTGTTGTCCACAGTCCAGAAATAATGTTGATCTTAAGTGGTATGGAAAGTAAGTAATCAGCATTAAGTGATACAAATAACACTCTGCTTTGACATTTAATTTCTGGAATGGATATTAAAAGGGGGCAAAAAGTCTAATTTATTGGATTACTGGATTCTTCTTCAGGCCTTGCCGGCAACGGATGCTTTTTATAGGTTGTATTTTGGAGAGGGGAGGGAAGGAGGACAAATGTTTCTTGCTGCAGGGAATAGTAGGAGCTAATAATAGATTCTCTGTTGCTCCACAATAATAACTGAACCCTCTCAAAGGACAGATGATTTTTTCAGTTGGGTATTGTCTTCTTGTCACTATGTAGTCGCTGTTAAATCACATGTGGTTTTTTTCAGATTTTTTTTTCCTTAAATACAGACTTCCAGATAAACTGTAAATGTAAATTTATGATTTTTAGGAGGTTTTTGAGCTCCATTGTAAAAGCCTTGTACACTTTATGGCCATCTGGCAGCTTATGTGGGATGCTCAGAGGAGGTGATGATCTGTTCACTGTGGAATTAAACCAAAAGAATTGCCAGATTTCTGAAGAGAAGTGGTTTCTAACATTGTTAGATTTACAGGGATTTTTTGAGAATGTCTGCATTAGGAAATTGGAATTTCAGGTTCTCTAAAACAGGTGAAGAAACTCCTGGTAATTCATGTGATAGGAATCTTGGAACAAGAATTTTGTGAACTATATGAGGAGTTAGAATGGCTTTTTGATGAGTTTTATGGTTTAAAATATTTATACTGAGCCAGATGAAAAGCAAACCAGGCTTTTCCTCCCTATTCTAATTGCTGCTGTATGTCTTCGGAAAACTCCTGCATACTTTGAAGGACACATCCCAGACAATTTTCTGATAAGCCTTGGAAATAGTCTTTTCCTTTCTCCACAAGGCTCAGCTTTGCAGTGACATGATGTGCAAAACTTAGTGCTTCCATAATTAAATTTCAAGTTAATGAAAATTATTTCTATTTTGATCAAATAATACTTCCTTTCTTTTGTAGGAGGTTTCTTCAGAGACCAGTACTTCAAGTTTTTCTCTTTATTATTTTTTTTTTTTTTAGAAATTTATTGTTTTAGAACATACAGTAAATGTCTTTGTGGCATCAGAAATCCAAAATTCACTGTCTGGTCCTGTCAGGCTGTGGTATAAAAAAAAAATCCTAATTTTATTTTTTCAAAACTCACCACATTTTTACAGTTACTCATCATGGATTATATTTTGCTTTTTTATTGGTCAGATCTATGAGTGAAAGCCAAATTATCAAACTAAACAGCAGTTCCTGCTGCTGATCAACACCAAATCTATTTAAAACCAGGAATGTCTGTGGCTTTTGTCATTGATATCCTTCAATTCTTGGCAGAAGTTACTGGATTAATAAATAGGTAAAACCTGATGAAGAGGGGTGGCTTCTAACCACTGTAGAAAATTCAAACACACTGGCAATGACTTTAAGATTTTGTTACACCTCAAAGGATTGATTGCTTAGAGTAATTCCTGCTTGGGTAGATAAGAGTAGGACTGAAGATGCTGTGTAGGTATAGTTGTTAGATAGGAATCAGCATTTGAAAAGCTTCTTGCTGAGTTGAGATGTGCTTTGCTCATTGGTGCAAGAAAGGTTTTACCTGGAAAGATGTTAAAACAGGGCAGAGAAGGCAACAGGCTGAAGAAAAAGAAAACAAGGGGAATATCAATTGGTTTGATTCATTCTAGAGGAAACTCTCATTTTTGTCTTACACCTAGGTGAGAAAATGTTTAAGATTGACAGTGGGAGGAATGCCCCGCTTCACTCCCCTCCTTCCGAGCACTACACCATCATCTTCAACACCTTTGTCATGATGCAGCTCTTCAACGAGATCAACGCCCGCAAAATCCACGGCGAGAGGAACGTCTTCGATGGCATCTTCAGAAATCCCATTTTTTGCACTATTGTCCTGGGTACATTTGCTATTCAGGTAATGCTCTGGGCAAGAATCCATTCATCGGAAATCCACACCAAGTTGTTGGGGGCTTTTCTTCTCTGTGTTTTTCTTTTTTTTTTTTTTTCTTTTAGATTTTAAATCTAAGTGCTGCAGGAGGCCCATTTAATACTAAACCACCTGGTTTCATGTATTTTCTCAATCAATGCAAGTGTTAAGAATGGGAAATCTTATGTAGCCAAACTAATAAAACAGAAATTCTGATCCTTACAACTGGGTTAATTCTTAAATTAAACTTAGCATGTGCAATGATAACAGCCATCATTAATATTGTCTCTGGTTTTTAAAGAAGAAATTGTTTAATAGCATACCAACAAAGCATTTTACAATTATTTATTACTCCTTGAAGAGACAAATTTGCTTTCAAATAGCTGATGCTGAACAGTTCTTCTGTTCAATCCACTGCCCAATGCTGCTCGGTATTCCCAGAAATAATGCCCCTGGATTGTGAGTCTTCATGTTCCTCTCCTGAGTTTGCTGTCTCATCACAAGTGAACATTATCGCAGTAATACACATTTTCCCCAAATTTTACTTCTTTAAGAATTCCTCTTTCTGCTCCTGCATCCATTCTTTTGCTGGCATCCATCCTGTACTTGATACTATTTGATATTATCATTTAGAAATCTGGTTTTATCTTGTCATTATTGCTCAGCTCTGCAGTGGCAACTCAGTATTGGCACCTTTCTCCTGGGAGGAGGAAGGAGGAGGAAAGAGCAGTCTGAACTTGGGCTACAGTGATTTGAAAAGGGGAACTCCTCAATAAACTGAATATTGGAGGAAGGGCAGCAATGATAGGAGCAGAAATTCACAGTGATGGTTTTTAACAGCTAATTCAAAATCATGGGTTTAAAACTTGGACAATTTAAGTCTCTGGGTGTGATTTCTGGTAGGTCCCTGCTTTTGCAGCAGAAATATTAACAGGAAACATCAATAATATCTGATTCTCAGTTAGCAAAACCTTCTCAGTCTGCTCAGACTCTGTGTGTTGTTATCCTGCTGAGGGTGTGGGCCTCTCCCACCCTCTTCGTCCAACAGATCCAGAGTTTTCTGTACCTTCTGTCTCTCTTTGAAGCACATCTGTAAGTGCACAACAAAATGTTACTCAGAGGGAAAAGTCTCTCTTGCAATGGACATTCCAAAATAAACTGGATCAGGGTCAATAAATTCCCAGTCTAGAATACTCAGGAGCTGGGAGAGCACATGGGGACTGTCCTGTCCTCTCTCTTGCTGACCACTCCTATCTGACCACTGTTAAATATGAGGCTGAGGAACTTTAGTCTGAACTGGTATGGCTTTTTCTCACTTTTAATTGAGGATGCAGAAGTTTGTGGAGTTTGATGGAGGTTTTCTTGGGACCAAAATTCTGCAGCTTTTTCTCTTTTCTTTTCTTTTCTTTTCTTTTCTTTTCTTTTCTTTTCTTTTCTTTTCTTTTCTTTTCTTTTTTCTTTTCTTTTCTTTTCTGTCTGGTTGTGTTTGGGATTTTTTTTCTTACCTTTTCCCCCTGAAAAATTGACCCCTTTTCCTCCCTGCTTCTCTTTGTAGATAGTAATTGTCCAGTTTGGAGGAAAACCATTCAGCTGTTCTCCCCTGCAGCTGGACCAGTGGATGTGGTGTGTATTTATTGGATTAGGAGAGCTGGTGTGGGGTCAGGTAAGCATTCAGGAAGCTGCACATTCAAAGGTGTGATATTGGTGATATTCCTGTTATTTCCTTGCTCTCTCTCTCAGTGCCCAGTGCAGCCCTCACTGAAACCCAAGGTGCTCTCTGAGAGCTTCAAGGAGAGATTTATTAGTAGGGATAATTTATCCCTCTGTTCCTTTGGGTTTTGTTGTTTTGGGTTTTTTTTAACTTTCATCTCTTTGTAGCAGGGTGTGCTATCACTGGGGCCATCTTCAGTTAGGCTTTTTTGTGAAAGATGTTGAGTCACAACTTAAGTCTTTTAGTCACAAAAAATGCAGCAAAAGCAAATGCATGGTAACCTTCCCTGGAACAGAATTCCTCCTGTAGGATGTAGCAAAGTTTTGGAGCTGAAATGAAATTCCCTGTAATGGAATTCCTCCTGTAGGATGTAGCAAAGTTTTGGAGCTGAAATGAAATTCCAGTTCTAGGTCAATCACCTCATTCCCTTGCTGAAATTGTCATTCTGGCTACTGTCATAGGAAAAATTCCAGTGCCTTTAAAATATTCCTGCAGTAATTCTCCATCCACCTAATTCTGTGTGTGAAGGATGGAAGAGGGAGTGAAAAAAAATTTTTTTTTTTGCCTTTACTACTTGTAGAAAATGGCAGTTAAATTAACACGTCCTTTTCAATTTCTGCTATATCCTGTGTCGTCATTGTCTAATATATAATTATATATTGACAAAACAAATGTCAGTGAGATGATATTAAATAAATTTGGAATAACGCTCTGGAAGTGATATACAGACACCATCAGTATTGTTAACATTCTACATTATTCTTTTATGTGCAAACACAGGTTGAAAAGTTATTATTATTATTATTGTTAATAACATAACAACAACAAAAATAATAATTTTTTTTTCTGCTCTGAATGCATTAACAGGATATTTAAGTTGTTGCCAGCTGGTACAGTACAGAAAAGTGTGAAGTTGCATTTTTTTCTCTCTGATAAGAGATTTGTAGATCCACAGTTTGCCTCTATGAAGAGTCAGGAAATTGCCCACTGCAATTGAACTCTGCTGTGGTTCTGCTGGAATGTCAGTGAATAAATGCTTGCTTTCAAATCTGATTAATTGTTCTCTTCTGGGAAAAAATTAACTTTTTTTTTTGACAGTTTGGCCTCATTTTTCCTTAGAAATAAGCTCAGAATCAGAACAGCTTTTAATGCATATCTGAATTATGGCTGAAAGCCACCACTCTTAGACAATTCTGCTGTAATTATTACCTGATGTTGGGATTTGACTTAAGACCTTGCAGGAGGAAGACCTAAAATCAGTTTGATAATCTCAGAAAGGGAGGATTTTTTTGTTTTTTTTTCCCAACTATTTGGAAAATATTCCAACTTTCAGAGAAAGGGGAAGTCAAGCAGGGAGAGGGAAAAGAATCCAAGCTGCTTCATTCAGCTGTGAAAATTTCCCACAGCCTTTGATCAATTTTTTGGCTTCTAAATTTTGTTATCCATGACTATTACATAACCATAAGAACTAATACTAATATCAGCATATTTTTTTCACTTTACTTGCCCCGGGTTTGTTGTGAGACCTTGGACATTAAATTAAAACTGGTATTTCAACATCTCCACAGTTTTATCACTGAGAAGAAAGCAAATACAGACGGAAAAAAAAAAAAAAAAAAGCCCTGTGGTCAATATTTAGTGACCAGAAAAGAAAATAGGAAGCTAAACCAAATCAATTATGTCCATATTTACATGATTTACACTCTGTGACGAGGGCCTTCTTTGTGGAGCTCTTCAGTGAGAGAGAATTCCTTTAGCAGTGATGCATCTCTTCCATCTCAGTCTTTTCTCTGCTGCTGTGACTCATTCTAATTCTAAACCAAATTATTGTTATTTTTTTTAATCCACGCCCTGAACCCGCTGTCCTTGTGAGCTGTGAAAAGCAATCAAGATTTCCAAGTTTTGGTGTCAAAGCAGGCACTTCTGAAAGGAAGTTAAGGAGAAGTTTCCAGGAAGTTGATTTGAGACGCTTTGAGGGACAGTTTTTTAACAGCTCCCATCTCTTCTGAAAACCAAAGCTTTCTAAAGTAGTTCATATCCTGTTCCCAGAATTAATGATCACTTATTAAAACTGTGATCATTTTTCTGGGAATAATATTTAATTCTTTTATCTCCATCTGTTGAGTCTGTGTCCTGAACTGGGTGGGTGTTGGCAGATACAGAAAAGAAATGAACCCTTAAAAAAGCCATGTAAACATCTAAGAAAAGAATTAGAGCAGAGAGAGTCTCATCAGCTTGGCTGAGGTGCTGCAAGAGAGGAACATTCTGTCACACACAGTCCTGACCCAATACAGTCATTTTTATCAATATTGGCTTAAAAATCCTTTATCACCATCACTTTCATCAGATCCCAGTAGTTTCTCTCTGTAGAATGCTGGCATTGTAGTTTGAGAGCTGGGAGGCTGAAGGACTTTCAGTAAGTATTTCATTGATGAGCATTTGCCCCTTTTTTTCTCTCCTGCTCTGTCTTTACTCATGTCACACCATTAATTTTCCAGGTTTGCATCTTGTTTTTCACCCCCCCCTTCTAAAAGGTTTTCTAGTAGTGTAGAAACTGGGTTTGGTTTGGTTATTTTTGGGTTTGTTTGTTTTTTTTTTTTCTTCAATCTGTCTTTAAAAACATGATAATAAAACTGGCCTTGTGGATTGTGAAGCTCAAGGAGACCCTCAGCAAACTCCGAGGTTTGCTGTCACCTGGAAATATCCAGAACCTTTCCATGTGTCTTCACTGCATCCATGCCAGTTTTCCAAAGCTCTCCTCACCAATTTTCCTGCAGCTGGTTTGGTTCTATCTTCATTTTTCTTACATCTGAGCTTCACAGTTGTGGTTGCTTGCTGCTGAAATGAAGACAAAAAAGAAAATTGCAACAGTTTTTTGCTAAGTGGGTCTAATAATTTGCTTTGTAGGAGATTTACTTTAAGCATTCAGTGTGTTCCAGGTAATGTCTTGTTTGAATTGCCATGATTTTCTCCTGGTTTTATGCAAGGAATCAGAACAAAGAGAAAATGACTGCCCAACAGGGTAACATTGAAATGGATTTAAAATAATTGTCCAGCTACAGTATCTGCAATTTTTAAAAATTATTCTCCTGGATCAGTTACTTCCAAGGACCACTTGGGTGGGCAAGCAGAATAAGAAGAGGGGTTAAATTAATCAGAATTTATTGGTTGTAAGGAGACAGAGTGAGAGAGAGCCCTATGAGAAGTCCAACAACCAGACCCACACCTTTCAGAAAACTCAGTTTTGATAAATGCCAGAAAAGCATTCCAGCTGCTGGAACAAAGGGAAGCTGAAGCCATGAACCAAGGGAGTGTGAGAAGTTTTATCAGCACAAGATACAATGAATTTTCACCTCCCATTACCATAAGTCATTACAAACACCCAAACTCTAATTGCAGAGCTATCAGTCTGGTTAAGTTTTCTTTACATTGAAATATTTCTATCTTGTTTTATCTTGTTTGTTTTATTCATAAGACTTTTCCCAGCCTTGAACCTGCTCCACACGGTGGTTTAGTGCTGCAAGTCATGCTAATTGTTTATACAGTAATTTAAATATTTTTGGGATTAAAACGGAGTTGTGCAAGTGCAAAGTGCTGTTAGGAACAGGCTCAGCTCACCTTTATAGATCTTACTAAAATATGATTGCTCTTTTGTAATTAGCAGATTGTTATACTGTTGCTCTTGAATGAGGCTCATGTTTTCAGTACTTTTTTATAATTTTAGGTCATTGCAACCATCCCAACAAGTAGGCTAAAGTTTTTAAAGGAGGCAGGGAGGCTCACTGAGAAGGAGGAGGTCCCTGAGGAAGAGCTCAATGAAGATGTTGAAGAAATAGATCATGCAGAGAGAGAACTCCGACGTGGACAAATCCTCTGGTTCCGAGGGCTCAACAGAATCCAAACCCAGGTATGCTAAAAAGAAATGCCCCCAAGGTCTAAAAACACCCAAAGAAATGATAAATGTGAGATCAAGGCAAGATAACGTTAACAGCAAAGCCATGGAGTGTGTTTGTATGTGTGGAGGATGGCACTGGTTAATTGTTCTCGAAGGAAAAACATGAAAAACAAAACAGGGGAAACTGAGAAAAGGGGCTGTGTGCAGCAGAGGAGATAAACTAAAAAGATATAAAATGATAAAATGCAAAACCAGGGATCTGTGATTGGAGAATACCGTGACTGGATGTTCTTTTTCTCCTGGAGTGATGACAGCTCATAAAATTGTGCTGCTTGGCCAACGTCAGCTCGCAGAATGTTATGAAAGCTTTCTAAAATGTATTGCTTGATTTGCTCAAACAAAAAATACGTTGTTGCTGCCATTGCTGCACTAGCAGAATAATTGAAATTGAGTCTGAAGTATGACGTACAATTTGATTAAAAAAATAAATCTGTTCAGTTCTGGCACTGCCACACATCGATCATGATTAAAAGGGATTGATTTTCTTTCCTGTTAGGTAATGAAAAATGTGGTTCTGGATTTTAGTAGGAATTAAGGAGCCATTAAATATTGAGGTGTAAGGGTTGGCTGTAAGGAATGATTCCTGAGAAATATCTTTCCCCAACTTTTGCCAAACACAGAAATCCACGGCATTTTTTAATATAGCAAACCACTGCACTGAAACGTGGTGCTAAAAATAGTGCAGGTTAAGGAGCTGTGAAATTTGTCCTGGAGTGCTGAAGAAAATCATGTGAAGTGTTTTGCCTTTTCCATTGCAGTGAAGTGTTTCATTGCACTCAGGTGTGCTCTGCTTGATCTTTCTAAGATCAAGTATTTCTGCCAGCGTGCAGCAGAGAACAGATATCACCACATCAGATGTGCGTGTTTTACATCAGCCTGACAAGAAAAAGAGGTGAATAATTAAGAAAAACATCTTTTTTTCTTGAAAGAATCTTCTAAAGAACATTTTTTGTCTCAGAAGATTTGGGGTTTTTGTCTTTATCCAAGATAAACAGCACATTCTGCTTTTTTCACATCTACAAATTGATACATGTTTTGGTGGGGGGGGAAGATGCAGCCACGAATTTAGAAAAAAAATGATGGAAAGAAGTCAAATTAGGGCAGTGAGGTCTCTTTGCTGCATCTGCAGAGCATAAAATAAAGAGGTTGGAAACTTCTGGTAGAGAGATTAAGAGCTGAGGGATTCCCAGGGTTCTATGGTAAGTGATTAAATACGGATCTTCAGCTTTGAGCTTGTGTATCTTGACTCCATTGAGTCAGGAGCACTCATCACTAGAGAAAATTCAAATTTCAGTTGTGACAAACAGGTGCCCAGGTACTGGTGATCTTCAGGGAAAGATGACCTCTAAATGTGCATTCTTTTCTCCCTGGTGGCTGTAGGAGGAGTGTTGCCTGTTGGCACTTCTGTCAGGATGTCTTTCTGGTTGGGGTGAGTGTAAACAGCTTCCAGCAACACAAAGCAAATTACATTCTTTCAGTTCTCTTTCTAGTCTGAGAGGTAGCTTTTAGTTCTGAATCTCTTTGTCCACTTAATTCACAGAGAAATGATTCTTTTACGCTACCTAAACCCAAATGAACATTAATTATATCTCTGCTAACATCCATCCTGGTTTCCTTTCTGCTCTTAGTTGTAGAAGCACCTTTTGTAGGATGTCTCCTTCCTTTCTGCCAAGAGACCTCCATGATTTTTCTTCTCATTTTATTTACTCAATGACTTTGATTGGTTTTTTGCATCCATTTCACATCTGTGGAATGATAATGAAAAAAAAAAGAAAGTGGGCCAACAGATTCCAAAGCAGTGCCCAGGTGTGCAGTGGATAGGGATGGACTTAGGTCAAATCTAATCCCTGCTGGAGGCCCCTGAGCTGTGTGTGGGGCCCATCCAGGTGGATTCATTCCCTTTTAATACATTTCTCAGGAGGCCAGCAAAAGAAGGGCTCCTGGAAGAAGACTGGGATGTCTTTAGCATCCCTGGGAGGATTTGCAGGAATCCTCTGCTGTCTAATTCACTCCTGGAGATGTGGAAGAAGAAGGTAGATCATCCCCTCATTTTATTTCTCTGAGAATGTCAGACCAGGATGAAACTCTGTGCTCAGGACCAGATTGGTCATTCAACCCTAACAACATCAGTTTCCACACTTGTGCTGTAAATTGGATTATTTGCCCTTATTTTCTCTTCAGTCACTATTGGACAGATGGCCCCAGCTCCCAGCAAAGCCTTCACTGCTGAAACCAAGAACCTGCAACAGGCTGGGTGTTGTTTTCAGATAACCAGCACATCTTCCTTAGGGTGCTCCCATTTAAACCCATCCAAACTGACAAATCTTTGCAGTGTTAAAGAGATTTTTTTCTATGTTCTCTCTCCAACAGAGGGTTCAACCCAAGACACCAGAGGAGGGATTTTCACTGGGATTTTTCTGTTTCAGTGAAGACATGCATAAATTTACTTAAAAGAAAGATGTATAAAAAATGCACATAACCAAGCCAGAGACTGGCTATTGACTTCTGATGCTCTTTTTGGCCCCCTTTTGTTCATTTAGATATTTTGTTGTCTGATAAATACACAACAGGGAATTTCTGGATGGACATGTGTTCACTTTCTTGGAATAGAAGCATTTCCTTCCTGGAAAGCTCTCTCAGATGACCACTGAGGGGTGAAGCTTCACAAATGGCTTATCTTAGATATGTAAGTTTGAGGAGGATCTAAAAGGGGTCTGAAATTGCATAGAGACAGGACTTTCCAACAGTTCTCTGCAATTTTTTCCAAGTTTTTGTTGCTATTCTCACAAATTCTTCATTCTGAAGGAAGACAAGACTGATCACACCCTCTTGACAGGTCTAACAGCCTTTGGGAAGTTCACCAAGTTCACCTTCAGGCCAATCTGTATAATCTGCATAAAAAGCAGAAAAACGCATCTTACCTCTTTTGATTTGATATTGAAAGATTCTCCAGTTCCCTCACATTTGAGAATGGAAACACCTGAAGTGAGGAGATTCAAAAACTTCTCAAGTTTGTATGAATTTTACACCCCCAGCCTGATTCTTTTCTCCTCTGCTTCATTCATCCTGAAATTCCAGTTTGCTTTATCTGCCTCAGGTGGGAAACAACTGCCTGAAGTGTTCTGAGAATTAAGAGAAGCTGAAAAAAATGACAGTTGACAGGGTAACTGCTACTTAAAGATTGTTCCTCTTCAGATGCTAAAAAAAAACACACAGAGGTGCTGGAGTACATTTTTCACCCTTCATTTTTCATGTAGAAAACATGAAAACTTTTCTTTTGAACCAATTCAAACCTTCCCAGCAGTGAAAGTCACTCTTGGCAAGAGGTTCTGAAGGTGGGTGAAGAGCCAGCACCTCATTTTTTATGGTTTCTGTGGAGATTTTAATATAGAAAACATTGTGGTAGACTTGTGCAAATGGAATGGAAACTTTTTTATGTCATACAGAAAGGTGTTTTGTTTTGTTTTGTTTTGTTTTGGGTTTTTTTTAAGGTTTTATTTTTTAATTTTAAATTAATATCCTGCTTGGAGTTTGGGAATGATGCCTGGGTCTTAATCACATTAATGACAACAGAAATGCTTCTGAAAATCTGTTCTGTGTTAAAAATCAGGAAAAAAATCTGTTCTGCCAGGACTATTTTGCTACTATCATATTTTTTTTAATTGCTAATCACTGATACTTTTTATTTGCTGTGCACACCTAAAAAATTGGATCTTGAGAGTATAGAACATAGAGAAAAATGAGGCAGATGTGAAAAATGTCAGCCTTCTGGATAAGCTTCAAATGTAGGACAGGGTTTTTTCTCTGCCTGAAGGGTTATAATCAAAACACAATTGCATCCTAGATCATGTTGGAAAGTTTTTAAACTTACGAATTTTTGTTTCCTTTCTCCTCTTTAGCAGCTTGAATTGTTCTACATAAATGCATTCCTTTGTCATGAAAAGGTTCCATCTTAATTCAAAATGCACTATTTATTTCCATGAGCTCTTTTCTTCTTTGTTATTTTCTACTTGGAGAAGATAGACTTCTGGGCCAAGTTCTTCTCTTCTTTCTTGGCTTCAGGCAGAGCACAGCCCTGCATGTTCAGCTTTTAGGATTCTGGGGAGGTTGTCATCCTCCCACCAGGAATTATACCCACGAAGAGCTGGAGTTCCTTTCTTCAGGAGGAAAGCAAATTACATGGCTGTAATTCTTCTTCTCTGAAGAAACCATTAAATACAGATCTTCCTTCATCTTTTCACTCTTGTACCAAAAGCTTTCAGTTTGTTAGGAAGACTTTTGCACATCTAGAAACACCCTTTGGCTCAGGGTTTATCACAGAAATGCACATTTCATGCCCTCAGTGAGAGCCTTTAAAGTCTTTTTTGAATGGTCTCTTTTGAAGAGTGCTCTGTCAGCTGGGTAAGACCCTGAGAACCCAAGATCTGTATTTAATTCTACTTTTGTAGAGCATTTCAGGTGAGTATTTAATGTGCCACATCACCAGTGGTTTGAGCCATGTGGTTTTTCCATGAACCTGAGCTGATGATCCCCTCATCCCCTATGCCACGTGCCAACTCTGATTTACACGTGTCCTCTGATTTACTGTGAGTTTTGCACTGGACATGTAATTCTGCTGCCAAAAACAAAACTCTCCAATGTTGTGGGGACTGCTAAACACTGCCCAGACCCGGATGTGCACAGTGAAATGGTGCCAGGGCTCAGACAGAACAAACCAGCTGCTTAGGCTTTGTGCAGGAAAGTTCACTGTGATAATTGTACGGCAGTAACCTGGGATCCCTTTTCCACCTGGCTGGGCTTGATTATTACCATAAAAACCCGCAGGAAAAGAAGCAATGATGGCCAAAGATAAGATTAAGGGATGGGAAATATCCATATTGTTAAAGATGCAGCCCTACAAATTGGTTTATTCCTTAGTCTGGCCACAGCAGAAAATCATAAATTTGTTCTAGTGCTTCCCACTTGGAGAATTTAGGAGGGTTTGCACCAAGGTTTGTGCTGTTTAAATTGATAAAAATACCACCAATTTACCTCTTTCTAGGCTGGGAATCTCCAGAAATGTGGATTGCATGATCTGGTAACAGTGGGTTGCTTCACATGAGTAGCTGGTTGAATTCCTCCTGTGGATATTCTGCTGCTTTGTCTGTTGTGGTTGCACTGATGCAACAGAGAGGACATTTTGGGGGGTAGGGATTTGTGGGATTTACTCCTGCCAATCCCTGGCTTTCCCTCTGTACCCAGAGCCTGCTTTTTATGAGTTTATACTGGTGCCAAAGGATGCCTTGAAATACTCAGCTGTTTTTAACTCATCCTCTGTGGTGGGGGGTAAAAGGAAGGTGCTCAGGATGGATCTGTCAAACAGGGAATACAGCAGGCATATAAAAATAAGTAGAAAATTGTCATGGTATTTGCTGCAGTAGTCAACCCAGTTCCACATCATTTTCTGGGTGGTTTTAAGTGCTCTGTGTAAAGATAAAATGTTAATATTTTTAAATCTCCAGTTATAAAACCCCAACATTCTTTATCACTATGCTAAATTTATACAAACTTCCATTACAGAAAAAGTCAGCTAAAATATTGGAAGAATTATTTTATCAAACTAGTGTACTGACAACCCTGAATTTGTAGACAAAATGGAGTCATATATTGAATTTTAAAGTTTTTCTTTATGATTGGGTGTCATCTCCATCCCTCTCCCCCAAATTCCAATTGAGTGACTGAATTTTTCTCCCCCTGGAGAGACATAACAACATAATTTTAATCTCAGTAGGAAAAAAAAAAAAAGAGTGGAGATTAGCTATACCAAGTATTCCAGCTGATTTTATTTACCGCTAAAGAAAATGGTTTAAACTTGAAGAAGCTGTTATTTCAAATCTTCTACTTGTTTAAAGTGATGCAGCTCCGCTGCCTCCTACGGAGCTGCCTCATTTTATCCAGACAGCAAATCTGAATCATTTCTAAAAACGTTGAAAAGGGACACCTTGATTCCAACTGAGGTAGAAGCGCGTGCACGGGTGATTTGTTGTTTTTCATGATTATTCCTGTCACTTATGCAACTGTATCCATACTTTAAGCAACTTGTCTCGTTCTTTCCTCCGTTACAGATCGAAGTAGTCAATACTTTCAAGAGTGGCACTTCCTTTCAGGGGGCTCTCAGGAGACAGTCCTCCGTCACAAGCCAGACCCAGGATGTAACCAATATTTCTAGCCCTAGTCACGTATCGTTATCCAATGCTCTTTCCTCTCCTACCAGCACCTCTGCTGCTGCGGCTGGGCGTGAGTGTGAATTCTTACTGCACCCGACCCTCAGAGATGCCAACTTAGCCAGAGTCCCTTCAGACTCTGCCCTTCCCCAGGCTCTGTCCCCACCTTAATTAGCTCCAAAACCGGGACCTGATTACTTTGTGTACAGTAGATACTCCCCCAGGAGTTGCTCTCTCTTTGCTAACTCACAGTTGAGCATGGGAAATGGAAAGATAGAAACTTCCACAGATACTAAAGGGTTGGACTTGCAGTCTTTGGAGAAGCTTGGATTAATGTAATAATAAAGGTACACAGACATTAAGCAGAGAAATCATAAACTTCTGTTCCTAGAGTTACAAATAAGAGTATGCCTTAAATAAGTAAGAAACTGTGTTGGGTAAGATAGTGAAGGGTTTTAAAGTGCAGTAATGTGATTTTATAGGTTAAGAGTTTAGATGTTATAATAGAAGCATATGTGTGTACATGCAATAGCAGGCTATTGGGTAAAAGTAGATGCAGTGCAACAGAATTAAGCAAAAGTGATAGGTTAGAAAAACAAAATAAACCCTGTGGCAGCTTTCCCTTGGATCAGAATGTTGCCTTGTAACAAAGAAACCTGTGACTACTTTTGAGCTATGGACGACTTTTTGCTCCTCTAAAATCTCATGGCCTCTGAGGCTGATGTTTATCTAAGTCATAAATCACTTTTAGCCCTGCCCATTATCATTAAGGCATTGATAGTAAGTGAGGACAGGAATTTATGGTCCTTTTTTTTCCCATTGTGAGGAGATTTTAATTTTATTTGAGGGCTCTCTGTCAGGTTTTCTCAGTCTCATTGGGTATATTTTCTACTGCTTATAAAATACTGACTTTTAATGATTCTAGAGCTTTTCAGATAATCAGATCATTCCATCAGGAAAACTCTCTGGAACATGTCCAGGAAAGACATGGAAACAAAGGAACAAGAAACAGGGAATCTAGTTTATAATGCCAGGCTTCAACTTTACATGAAAGATGAAAGGCTTATTTAAGTTTATTCTCTTTGTCTTATTTAGTTTTAGATTTATTCTCTCTATCTTATTTAGATTTAGATTTATTATCTCTGTCTTATTTAGATGTAGATTTATTATCTCTAAATTCACTGGCAGGTAAGCATTGAAACAGGAGGGACCTAGACAAGTTAAAGGACAGTGTTGATATAATAAAATTGGTGTGGTAACAACTTTCTTAGAAGAAACAGATTTCTGAATCCTGAAATCCTGGAACAGGTTGGTTTTAGATACAGAATATCTACTGAAGAAGTACTGAGGTGAATGAAAAATCTTTGAGGCAGCTGATAAGGAAGGGCTGCTTCAATAACAGAAAAATTCTTTTCTCAGGAAGATCTAACTCTGTTTCTAGACCTTTATTTATTCAGGACTGTGAGTAGCTATTTTTTATTACAACATTAAAAGAATATTTAAATGTGTAGAACTCAGTCTAAAAGCTTGTCATACACTTCAGAAGATAATGGGACATATTCCTTACACAAGTTTGAGTGAGAAGTTGGCCAAACAGAAGAAACTGCTCTTATCTGTGTGGCCAACAGAGACAAGGAATGCAAACAGAGATGGGCATAAAATTCCAGAACTCCTGCAGAAAAATGGAAGATTGACCTTTCCATTCTGTTTGAGTGCAAACCCCCTCAGTACTTGCACACCAAATGTTCAGACAGGAATTTTATAGCAGCAATTAAAATCTCATCAAACAATCACAGAATAGTCTCAGAAGTATTTGTCCATCAGACAGATCTCTGAAGGGTATTTTTGCTTTTCTCATGTCTGCTTGATTGGTTGGTTGGTTTTTAAAGTGTTTTCATGCAACAGCAGAGTATAGCACCAGAAGTTTTGTTGGATTTAAAGGAGAAACTTCCTTTTTGCTAAAGCTATTTAGGTTCCAACTTTGGCAATTTCTTCCTGGAGATTTTTCTTTATTTTCCCAGTTTTGTCTTGGGAAGTTTGGCCTGAGAACTTTCACCCCAACAGCCCTGGGTATTCCAGGGCAGCATCAGGACCAGGGGAAGTGAAGTCATGGAAGTTCCAGAGCCCAGGTTCCCTCATTTCCACACTGAGCAGGGTACAAACCCCCCGAACTCCAAAGCAGCCTTTCATCCAGGGAATTGCCTGGGACAGAATTTCTCCATTTGAGCAGGAAGCTGGGAGCAGCTCCTTGTGTGGTAAAAGTTTCCTTAACATGTTGTAGGCAGCACTCTGGGAGGAAACATCTAATAAAATTTAAATACGTAATTTATCTTCCCTCTCTACTCTCCACTGCAGCAAAGCAACAAGAATTGGATGTTCTTGTGTCTTATGGGCTGAAGTTAATTAATAGGGGAAAGCAGAATCTGCTCCAGCCTTTGTCACCTTTCGTTTGGAGAAATAAAAGAGGTGTCCAGAGCTCCTCGTGGATACAACCACGTTTCTTCAGTAAAATAAAAACCACATGATTGATTTGTTAAACTTCCCAGAGACAAGGATCTCTATGGCAGAGGGCAATTAGAGATTGGGATTTTAAAGTGGTTATTCTGGGCTGTTGGTGTTTCATTACCACAGCAGAATGTCTGCTGGTATTAAATCAGAAATTCTAACACTTAGGGAAAGTTTTGATTTATTCATACAAAGACACAGATTTATGAATGGAAGTGAAAAAGAAACCATCAAGTAAAACCCCCATGTTTGGTGGGGTTTTTTGTGGTTTTTTTTTTGTTTTTTTTTTTTTTTTAGTTTTTTTTTTTGTTTGTTTGTTTGTTTTTTAGGGGTTTTTTTAGGTTTTTTTTTTTTTTAGTTTTTAGTTTTTAAAAGGGGTATTTACGGTGGGTTGCTCATATTCAAGAACCTGGAAAACCTTTCCTGATCCAAATTTCATAGAAATGGGGGATGTTTTGGTGAACTGGCATTTTTTGAGGAAATCCCAGTTGCAAAATGTTCACCTAGGGCTGCTTTTCAGCTCTGTGCTTAAAATGTGTGTGGGCACACATGACTGGCTGCTTTCCTCTGAGCTGCTCAGAATGGCTCAAACCCCATTTTCTTCTTCCTATGGGATGGAAGGGAAAAATGGGATAATTGTACTTCTGATTTTGAAGCCTTTCCCAGTCTTCAGGATTGTTAAAAATATATGTAAATATATTATGGGGGGTATCAAGGGAAAACCTTGAGAGTATAGGAAGGAAAAGAGGGTTTTGAAACTTGCTCAGGACGTTGCAACAATTGGGATATTTCAGGTGTCATTTTGGGTGCCCAAAATGGAGAGAGTCTGATATCAATAAATAATTAAAAAAATAGGAATCACATGATGCTCTATTGATATGTCAGTTTAATTTAACAGAGCATTTATAAAGCTCTTTACTAACCATGTTGCTTTTTAATATAAAGTTCATTGTGAGACCTTGCCAATCTGTGAGGTGTCTCCTGCAGGTTTATGGTAACAGTTTGGATTTTTTTTTTAATGGAATATTTTTCTAGTATTTTTGGGCAAATTAACTTCAAAGCTTAGTGCTTGCTTAAAGAGAAATCTGCCTGTTGAATGTATCCACCCCTACAGTGGTTTATGAAAGAGGTTAGCAAGTAATTTGCAGCTATTGTCAAATATGGCCCATTCAGAGTTGTGGAATCCCTTAATTAAAAGTTTGTACAAGGGAATATTTAATACAATACTAAAGTTTCCCTAGTGAGCCAGCAGGATGTTTTTGCCCATAACAAAATACAAATTTCTGGATGTCACCATTAATGGATGACAGTGAGGTCTCTGGGTCTCTTTTCTCTTTTGAAAGATGTGGCAGCTTTAAATAAACAGAGCAAAAATTCCTGCAGATTAAAACCTGGTATTTTGTATACTCTGATAAAGTTGGGAAATTCATTTAAATGCACTTTAAATCACTAAATATGCTCAACTGTTTAATATGCAAACCTTTAAGCTGCAGAAAAGGAAAATATGAGGAAGTTAAGCAAGGTGGTATCAGATCTTCTCAGAGACAGATTTACACACACAAACTTCTATCATTTGAAAGCTCTGCCACTGCAGAGTTAAGGGTGGGTTCAGGTACAACCTTTGGTGCATTTATGTTTTATATGCATTTCTTTCCATGTTTTATTTGGGGGCGAAAAAGCCCAGAACCTTGGGACAGTGCAGCGTCTTTTCTTCCTTTTGAAGCTCAGACTTAGTAAGACCAAAAACTGAATATGTGATTAGAGCTTTTACCACTAGATTTTTTAGTTAGGTAAAGGGTGAGAATATCTAACTGTACACAAAGTAAACAAGTCTTTATCCTACTCTGTGTATTCCTGATTCTCAGATGTTTGTGTTAGCAACAGATAACCCCTGAAAAAGAACACAGTTTCAGATTTTCCAAGAAAGACACACATTTAATGTTCCTTTGTACTTGCTCTTCCTCTCATTCTCATGTGGAGCTCATACTCTTCCCAAGTGGAAGCAGTCAGGAACTTCAGGTCCCTTAAAATAAATCACTCTTTCAGAGAATATTTTAATTTTTAGATTTAGGGAGCACTGTGGAAACAACAAACATAACAAACCCCAGCAAAAGGAGACCTCCCAGAGTTCCTTTTTCTTGGTTCTGGTGGGAATGGCTTGTCAGAGGTTTTTAGAAGTGAATATTTCATGGAATCACTTGAAACTTTTTACTACATGAACCCCAGCAACAGCGGCCTCAAATGACCCACTTGTGTGGTGAGACAGGAGAAAATACAGAGTCCTGACTCCAATTTGTATAGCAGCAGCTAAAACCTCACCAATCAATCCCAAAATGGTCTCAGAGGTATTTGTCTATCATATAGATCTTGGAAGATTTTTTTAGCTTGTTTTTCTGTCTGCTTGATTGGTTGGTTGGTTTTTAAGAAGTGTAAGAGCAGAGCACAGCACCCTTAAGGCTGGATTTGTGCTCTGCCTCACTTGTTGGAGGGGCCACAACCTTCAGAACTGGGGCTTCATTGGCACAGACAACTTTCCCCATTCCCCTTCTAATGAAACGATTGCTGCAGGTTCCGAGATGTGCCAAGAACGTGTCATGTGCAGGAAGCAGTGCTGAGCAGTCAGCACTTGCTGGGGGTGGCACGAGGGCAGGAACTGTCATTTACAGGCTGAGGTGTCACCCAGGGGTTTGCTGTGGACTGGCAAGAGGCCACCAGCCTCTGCAAATTGTGTCACACCAACGTGAGGCACTCAGCAAGCTCAATTCCAGTGACTCTCACAGCCCATTTTCCCAAGAGATCATCTTCAAGACTTTAGTTATCTGTTGTGTATGAAGAGCTTTTATATTTCTTACATATTTAATTTCCTATAAAGGAAATCATTTAGAATTCAGAGCTAAAACTTGAGGTAAAAACTTGTTTGGATGGACTTTTTTTTTTATGGAGAAAAATGGGAACAAATTTCTTTTAAAGAAATCATCTATTTTAACAAATGTTGAGGCAAAGATTGCTGCTCAATATCGATCTACATTCAGATTACAGACCAAACCCAGTGGGCATTTTCTGTACAGGAAGGCATAACCATCACAGGAGGAAATGGAACAAGCAGAACTTAAACCAAACCCACAGCTAAAATTATGTTTATAAAAGTTGCACCATTGAACCAGAGGCTGGGGTTCCATACTAAAGCCTAGGACTTCCCACTGCCCGTAGCCAAGGTTTGACAAAACCCTCCTGGGATATGCAAAAAATCAAAATCAACTCCTGGATCTCCTTCCTGAAGGATAATTAAGAAGATTTAGAGTCTAAATATAAACCCAAGCCCTCAAGTGGAGATGTGCCATGGCAAGAAGGGTTAGATCCTAAAGCACAAACAAGTTCTTTTAAAGGCTTGTATGACTTATTTAAATCCGATACAAAAATGTCAAACTCCATAATTTTGCAGTGATCCTGCTGTGGAAAGTGGAACCCCTGCACAGGCCTCTGCTCTTTTACTCCAAAATACAGTGGAATTCAGCCCTGTGAACTTTTTGTGGAATGAGAATCAGGCCTGTGTGGGTGCTCTGCTTTCCTTGCTGCCTGTGATTTGAATTCTGAGCAGCACGTGCAGAACTTGCTGCATCTTTATGTGGGAAGAGAGTAGCACAGATAATGTTATGCATCTGTTTCACTCATTAAAGCAGAAAATAGAAATTCTAATTTTTTATACCTTTTTTTAAAACTTTATATTTGAATTTGCTAAACTTCTGCATCCTACTCCCCAGAACATAAGAGGCACAACATTTACAGGTGACCCCAATTCCTGCAGCATCTCCTGTGGAGACCTAATCTGATTTTACTCACCTAAAACTGGGAGGATTCAAAAAGCAATACCGATATACTGAAGATGTTTTCTATTTCAAAGCTTTCTATATGCAGTAGTTCTTGACCAAACTTCTTTACCTTTATACAGTTTAGTCTTGACCTAGAACAGTCTCAGTTACACCTAAGAGTTGGCATCTCTTTGCAAAATTGACCTCTTGTTTACAATTTTATACTAATCACCTTACTGACCTTTCAGTATTGAATTTATTTGCTGTTGCAGTGCCCTACTCTCTACTGTCTGAATATTAAATGTGTTTGTTTTCCCAGAGGGCTAGAGAACATTGGACAAAAGGGTTCAGCAGGAGAGAGTGAAATAAAAAGAGGTTGTGAGTCTTTAACCTTGAGCCTGAAATGAATGTGAACCAAACTCCAGATACTTGGCTTAGATGAAGCCAGGTAAACATTCGAGTATAAGCCCACACACTACCAACCAGAACACAGCTATTGGTGCCTACCAGGCTTTGGAGATTTTGCCTAGATGCTTGTACTTAGGACTGACATTCTGAATATCACCTTTTTCTTCTGATGGGAAAAAAAAAAATTGTAGTATCTAAAATTCTATTTCTTTATTTTTCTTTCTTTTTGGTTTTGTTTTGGTTTTTTTTTGGTTTTGTTTTGGTTTTTTTCTTGCCTGATGCAGTATAATAAATCTGACTTTCAAGGTGGGATGAAGCTGAAGAATTTTTTCTGTTACAGCTCCAGAGAAGAAAGAAGTGGAAACTTATAGCAATGTCAAAAATGTCCTGAAGTGTTGTCCCCGCAGTCTTTTGTTAAAAGCAGTTCATTTTTTTCTGTTGTCTCCATTACTGTGAGAAAAGGGAGCTGTATCTCACTGTTTGTCTTCCCTTGGCATTGTCAGTCTCATAAAGAAACACCATTACATGAACTCTACATAGTTCATACTAAACCAACACTTCCCAGGTTCTATCCATCATGGATGTCCCTGCTTTTCCACGCTTTTACAGCCATAACAACATCCCAAGTTCATCTGCTTTATTTTATCTTCAAAAAAACCCTGACTGGGCTCTGTTTCAGCAGAGCCCCCAAACCTTTTCACACCAGCTGTTACCTCAGATCTTGAATTTAAGAATTAATTAAAAGAATTTGTTGCTGTTGGGCCATGTAACTCTGGGTAAATAATATTTTTAGATCTGGGAATTGGATCAGCTATAATAGGTAGATTAAATATTGTAGTATTATGGTAGAGAAATTAAAATGCCACCTTTATATGCAACAAACCCTCTGCCTTTGTTTCTACTAAGTTTTGTCCCTGCAAGCAGTAATTTGATCCATTGGGGGACAGGCTTTGAAGGAGATTCTGAATTTTATTGTAATGCAGAAATTCTGTCACTGAATGATGTGTGACATTTTAAAAAAATGGTGGGTTTTTTTTTTTTCTGGATGCCAAACTAAACATGCAACATTTTAAGTTGAGGATGGAGTTTTCTCTAAAATGAAAAATTAATGGAAAACTAATACATCTCTGTGGAGAAATTTTAAGTAAAGATATGGGTTTCTACAGCTCCCTTGTGAAGAAAACTCTTTAGAAATCTAATTTGATTTATTGTCACCTTTAGTGACTTGCCCAGTTTGGCCCTTCCATTACCATTGCCTTCAGAAGATGAACTACCTTAGGTATCAGCAGAGCTGAAGCACTTCTAAGCTAATATTTCCAGTACAAACCAAGGTGAACAAGTAGAAGCCATTCTAGAAACATCTCAATGTTCTTGCAAGACCCAGGGAGTCCAGGCCCAAAACTTTGCCACACTCTTCACCCAAAGCGAGAGGCAGCAGTTCTATCTTCAGACCATGACGCTGAAAGTCATTATTGCAGTGCTCCCCTGCAATGGCTCATTAATGAATTAATCCAAGAACCACTGCAGAGCCCCACATCCGGGTCATGGCAGGCACGTTTGCAGAGCTGCCTGTCAAACACAGTGGACTCTATAGTGTTCCCTGGGTTGACCAGAGGCTTGGAATAAAATCCAAATGAGATGCCAAACGTTGGTATTAAAGTGATACCGTGAGACGTGGAGCTCACAGATTGAGATCAGTTACTCCCTTGCTAAATCATGGAGACTTACAGTTTTTGTGATGAAGAGAAGCTTTCCTTTCTTTGGATTCTGCTGGATCTGTTCAGGATAATATCAAAGCCTTTTATTTACGTAAAAATTTAACTTCACTATAAAGAATCCAGCTGGCAAGTAGAACCAAAGTTCATGCCATAAGAAGTGGCAAGATGATAGAATTATCTTGTTAATTGATAAGCTCTAGCATCCAGCTGCAGCTGAAGAGGTGACTGGTATTTGTGTTTAGAAAGCAGAAATAGTGGGGAGGTTTGCAGAAATGTCACCTCATCAGCCCAAACTATAAAGTACCCACGGTACACAAAGTTTCCTGGTTTAAACTAGGGCAGTATGGGAATGTGGTTTTAAGGCTGCCTCAACAATCATACAGTTTTTTTCATCATTTAGACTAATTACTCTGCACTTTAAAAGAGAAGCTAGGAGGGCATAGATATTGAAGGAACTTGTCCCCTTTTCTGTCTTTAGCAATGCAGATGGATCTCTTACCCCGCACTGTTGACTCTACAGAGCCCTCACACAACTCAGATTCAGCTCTCATAAAGCCCTGGCTTTTAATTCCAGGAGCTCTCTTAGGTACACTGTGTGATTGAAGTGGGTAAAACTGATTCAAAATTTATTGATCGATTTTATTGTGCATGACAATCTTCCCTCTTGCACCTAAAATGTTCTCGCATCCCAAGGTCTGGCTGAGCCGTTCTGCACCGCTCCAATCCTCTTACCTGGAGCATCAGCAGTCACATGGACTGCTTTTTGTACTGTGCCCTGATGTTACCAAATGTATCTGTGAAGGGAAGGGAGAGTGTTTGGGGTGACCCAACAATCTGAACACAGCAGGACTTCAGCTGTTAAAAGATTTTTGAAAGATGATGAATATCCAGATTTAGAGATCATAATAAACAAGGACCAAGTTCAAAGAGGGAAAAAAAATAACCAACAAATCAGCCTCATGCTGAAATTCTGTACAACTTGGCCAGCTCCAAGCAAAGGATCAGCTGGACCCCACAGCTGGAACCCTGTGGCCCTGTACCATTACTGAAGTGCAGTCTGCCAAGGAAAAGAGGAATAAAGCATCCCAAAGCAGTGGGGTATCAGGCCAACCAACAATGTGCAGCATATTTACATGTAAAAAGATCCACATGCCAACCACCAAACCATTCCAAATGTGTGTGGAGAAGCTTTCACAGTACCTGCTTGCACCTTTTCTGCCTCTGCCTGTGTTTTAGTCTCCCCCCTGAGAAATGCTCAAAGTTCGCTCATGGACTACATGGAAGTAGAGGGACAGAACTCATACTTAGTCATGAAACATTTGCCAACAGATCACGTTTTGCCATTCTGTTTTTTCCTCTCTGCCCCTCCACCCTCTTCTAAAAAGTTCTGGTTTTTTCAGCAGTAACCCAGCACAACCCTTCACTTCTTTTTGAGAACTGGTAGGGCCTTGGGACGTAGAGAGCATCCCTCCCTTTGCCCACCCAGAGAGGACATAGAGCCCCCGCTCCTCACTCTGCTCCTCCCATTTCCTACTGGGAAAACGGTGGGCACCATCCCTGAGAATTGCTGGGCTGAGTCTTGAGTTGATTTTCACCTCTCTTCTTACTGCCAGGTGGTTTCTGGCATTAGGTGGCCCCTGGCACAGGTCACTGACCTGCTTTAAAGACTGCATATACGGCATAAATCCTGTGGCTTTCAGCATTTAACTGCATGACTGAGACACCAAATCCAAACAGCTCGCTGTTAACAATGGGACTCAATTCAACCCAACAACCAATCCATTATTTTATTACATGTTCTTCTATTTATTAACAAGCTGAATGGCTAGAACAGTGGGTCTATACTCGAGTGTTTACCTCACATCTGCATGAAGGACAAATAAAAGTTGGTTCAACGATACTATGTTCACATTATCCAGGCTTCCAAGTATAGTTGTTGTGTGCAAGTTATCTCTGTTCATGTGGTAGCTGTGATTTTTTTTTTTTTCCCTGTGGTAGCATGATTACGCTTAGTACTTTGTCTGCTTGGCTTTTTGTGCTCTTGGCTGCATCCATTTAGATTTTGCTTTAAAACATTGATATTCTAGTTTTTTACACTTGGCTCCTGTATGTGTCTCATACGTACCCATCCAACCGTGTCCGTGTTCTGTGCTTTTCTGTTTGTGAAGTGTGATGTGTTATGTGTAACAGTTTTTTTAACAACAATACAAAAAGAGACTTTTTAATTAAAAAAAAAAAGCCTTTCTACTTACTCACTGCAAAAAAAAACCTATCAACATGCATGGTTTGACATTTGCATTACAATTAACATGGCTTGTCTTTTACTAGGGATGTACCACACGAGTGGACCTTGGCTTTCTTTAACCACTCCTCCCCATCAGTTCTTTGATGGCTTTAAACCTTGGTTTATTTTAATATTGCAGTTGGTACAGACATTCAAAATGCACATAACCGAGCCACTCGTTTATGCATATAACATCCAGAGACTTTGGACTCCAGCTGCCTGCACTGCCCTAACCATGTGCTACATTTTTCACCAAGTGTTCTCTGCCCCGGTGCTGCCCTGGGGAGGTGCCCTCTGACAGCCCTTTCCTTTTCTCCCCCCAGATCCGCGTCGTGAAGGCATTCCGTAGCTCTCTCTATGAAGGTTTAGAAAAACCAGAATCTAGAACCTCTATTCACAACTTTATGACTCATCCTGAATTTAGGATAGAAGATTCCCAGCCCCACATCCCACTCATTGATGACACAGACCTAGAAGAAGACCCTGCTCTCAAGAAAAACTCGAGTCCACCGTCCTCGCTGAACAAGAACAACAGTGCTATCGACAGTGGAATCAATCTTACAACTGATACAAGTAAATCAGCTACCTCTTCTAGTCCAGGAAGCCCAATACATAGCCTGGAGACA
Source organism: Phylloscopus whistleri (assembly GCA_017589585.1). Taxonomy (NCBI): domain Eukaryota; kingdom Metazoa; phylum Chordata; class Aves; order Passeriformes; family Phylloscopidae; genus Phylloscopus; species Phylloscopus whistleri. The sequence continues at coordinate 3,207,884 of JADMLD010000682.1, read as the reverse complement.
TCACTTTAGCTGAAAAGGTCACTGCAAAAAAAAAAAAAAAAAGGAAAAAAAGAAAACAAGAAATATAAAAAGTTAAAGTAAAATAAAATAAGAAACCCCACAGCAACCGAGATATATAAATATATATATTAAAAACATTGCTGGCTGAAAAGCTGTTTGAACTCTTATTCACTCTGAGACAAGTGAATGAATTGTTGATCACAATGGTTTTGGGGAAAGAATGAATGGCTGATTTACATACCCCCCCCACCCTGTTCCCTTTCAGAAAAACAAAAACAAAAAAAATCCTCCTGCATGAATGTACTGTACACTGCTGGCCCTTCTTTCTCTCTTTTTGTTTGTTTTTATTTCCTTTTTGGTTTTTTGTTTTTGTTTTGTTTCTTCCTCCTTAAGCAGGAACTGCAGAGGACTTCTTTCTGAGGCTATTTATCCAATTCACTGGTCTGTGAGTTTTTTGAAATGCTTGTGTGGCATGGACTCAATTGTATAGATTAATTTAAATAACTTTTTTGAAGTTGCAAAGCTTAACTTGCACAGTAGATTTGCACCAGTTGGACAGAGGAACTTAAACATTTATGAGACTATATATAGAGATATATACATATAAGTATATAGATAATTAATTATATATATGTATATATCTATCTATATATATATAGTTATATATATATAAAGTTTCTTTGTTGGCATGTTGCCTTGTTTCTGCTCAAATTGCTCTGACTATTTTAACTTATTTATGTCCTAAAAAAGAATGTAATTTGTTTACAAACCTGTAGATAATATCCTTAACTATTTGTAGGGTTAAGAAAGCACTTCCTGCCGAAGTAGTATAAAAATGGCTCAGCTCAGCTCATTGAAAATGTCTGTACTCTCGCACCCTGGATATTTTATTACAACTGTGCTCTGATTTCTGCCTGATTTATTTTCTTTTTTTTCTTTTGTTGTTGTTTTTTTTTTTTTTGTTAATAATGTAGATACTGCTAGTAAATAACAAAAGAAGCCAAAATATAACACATTGGATGTAGCATTGTGATCCTATATACAGGGAGGTAAACCAGGCTTCCTTTGTTTCAAATAAAAATCAAAATGATCAGGTTCTCTCCTTTTTTTTTTTTTTTCTTCCTTCCCTCTGATAATCTGCTTGAACTCATTTTGGTGCAACATACAATAATGGAGGCTATTTCATTCTTTAGACATACAGCAATGGCTTCAAAAACTATTTTTAGAGAGATGTTAAATGAGTTTTTAATTTAAAATAACTTATATTTGGTTTGTCTATATGGAGATAAAACAAATGTTAAAATCTTGTGCTATACTGTGTTAATCCTTTTCAATTAGTACTTTAGGCATTTATTTCCTTATTATTTGCAAAGTATGGGCTGTTGGCATTTTGGATGAAAATCACTGTAGGTTGTTGCTTTGATTTTTTTCTTTAAGAAAAACATAATTTCTGCACTATTAGGACTGAAGGAATCTTTATTAATTGTGTATTGAGATGTGCTTTGTGTGATTTTTCTTTTTTTTTAACCAAGCTTGTGTTCCTGTAGTAACACAGTAATACATTATTTTACCTTGAGCTTTCTACCAAGAAAGCTGCTTTGAAAACCTGCAGTATGGAAGGTGAAAAACATTTTTCAAGATGGTAACAGCCCTAAAAACGTAAAAATTATGAGCTTATACAATTGCTATGTCAACCACTTGAATGCTAAGCACTTTGTGGATCACAGATTTTTCATAAATAATTTTTGTATTTAATATAAAGTTTGCTTGAAGACTTTTCAGCATATGATTTTTTCCATTACTGTACAGTGCAAAAAGACATTTGGAATTACACAATCGATCATGCCAGGCCGTGTTGGAACAAAACACCCTCCAACCATCTCAGTCAATTGAGTTGTTAAGGTGTTTCTCTGGTTGTCTTAAAGTTGGCTCCATACAGTGGTGCATCTCTGCAGTCACAGCAGCTTAACCAAGCCAGAACTCTCCAAACCAAGCTTAGACTCATGGCCAAACTGCAGACTGAACCCAGATGTTTTCAGGGTGCATCAGGACTATCAGCCAGGTAAAGCTCTAAGCAGCTTCCCTTGCCAGCTGCCGGACTCTGGGGTAGGAGCTCCACTGCTTTGGGCTCATCCTTAGCTCTGTGGTCCAGGCTGAGCCCAGCAGGGTGCCCAGGTGAGCAGTGGGGCCTGGCAGGAGCCCCTAGCTGTGGTGGCTGGCTCCCAGCACCCCAGGGATGGGCACGCAGTCAGGATGGTGCTCTGGGATCGGTGATTCCCCTTGTTCACCACGGATTGGCTCTCTGGGGCCTGCTTGGGATCTCTGTCCGGAAGACAAACGTGGTCTCTATTTACAGGGAAGCCTCTAGCTTTGGACTTGAACATCTACAGAAGCTATTAATACTGGAACAGTTTCTTTTCAGCATCTTAACACACTGACTGTTTGCCTTTTTGTTTTCAAACACTCTTCATATTTTTTCTTGGTTCCATTTTTTTTTTTTGAATGTTTTCCTGTAGGAGTACCCCTCCCTAAGGTACCATTCGCAGACTTGAAAACTGTTAAGAAAACGAACACTGCATTCTGTGTATATATAGTAAAACATATATAAACTGAGATGCATAGAAAACTTGGGCTTTTGTGAGCAGAGACTGTGCTTTATGTATATGATAAATGATAGACTTTTTTTTTTTTTTTAAAGCAGAATAGCTATGACCTTTCAACTACAAGTCGTGCATCACAATTCCTTTCTTTTATTGCTTGACCTCTCTGTGATGGGAACAATGGATCAAAAACCAAAATGATCAGTTTGTTAAAATTCCCTGCAATATATAAATGCTCGCTCTCTACGTACTGTACTTAGCAGCATGAGATTTGTGGACAACAATACAGTGGTACATTGGCAATCCATCCCACTAGGGGTTATTAATATATGTTCATTCATCTGTTTTTATGAATTTTTTTATCTAGACAATAATTGTAAATAAAGAACTTACTCTGTCTGTTCATTTAATACTATGCAAAAGGTTATGCTTTCTATTGTTATTCTTATTCCTACAGTGTGATGCTGGAATGTTTGTGGTTTCAAAAAAAAAAACAAACAAAAAAGACAAAAGTAAGTAAAATATGTGATGTAAATTATTTTATAGTTTGAAACAAAATGATAAAGTTTTACTCTTGCTGCTTTCTGTCTAGTAGATCTCTCTTGGCAGGAGCACAAGTGGAAAATTTAAAGAAATAAATTCACAAAGCAGCATGAACAATAATGGTCTGAATGGAACAGCTTTCTTTATTCTCACCTGGAGTCACTAGAGGCAGCTCTGCATTCCCACTGGGATATTTTGATGTGCAGGTGGATGTAAATCTTCTGGATTGGCAGTGAGGATCCTGCTCCCCAGGCAGAGTTTTCTTTCCTTGTCCCAGGGGCTCAGCAGCCCCCAGGGCTTTAATTCCTGGCTGGCTGGGCAGGAGTGGAGGTGGGAATGCTCCTGGGAATGCTGCAGGGAAATCGCTGCAGTGAGAGCGCAGAAAAGTCAAATGAGGAAGTGAATTTGCTTAGGAAACAACAAGTTTCATCTTGGCCCTGAGACCAACAGCTCTCTAAGTCTTTTCCTGTCTCTGATGACAGTTCTGCACTTAGACTGATTTTTTTCAGCTCTCTCCCTCTGTCACAGTCAGAAAAATGAACTTTGAGCCTTCCTGGAACTGGGGAGTTCGGTCTAGGGCTCATCCTGCCATTCAAGACCTAGGGAAAAAGGAGGGAATTTTCATTCCAGTGCTTAGGACCCGAGCCCAGAAGGTCCTTCCCTTTTATTTTCCAGCTTAGATTGATGTAGTTGTTCATAAACTGCAATGCAGCTGTGCTCACACAAGGTTGTTGCTTTAGGAGTTAGCCAAGCAGGCCAGGTATGAGGTGAGTGGCTGTCAAATAATCTCATTTGTAAAGGGAAAATGCTTCAAATTACAGATTTTTCTGTCTTCTCAACTCGATTTCAAACTTTTATTCACCAATCTTCTATCAGAAGTTATACTTAATAGAGGTCAAAATGAAATAGTGCTACTGTAAGGAAAGCTACCAACAAATAAAAATGTACTCAACACAGTGAATTCAACAAAACCACTACAGAAAACAATTATTGAGGCAGCAGATTTCTTGGACTAATGGAGTTTTACAGCTACTTTGGAATGAAACTGTTTTCTGCTTTGATTTTGGGAGCTCGGGGTAGGTAATAATCAGGAAAGATTTTTACTTTCATACTCTGTCACTCATTTGCCTCCTCCTTACACACATCAGTTCATTTGCAGCCTTGGTCCAAGTGCTTTTGGCAGGACTCCTCATCTCTGGGAGGAGGTGCTGCTAAGAGAAAGGTCTGGCCTTGTTCAGGGTGTTTTAAGCACTCTGGGAATGCTGGAGCCTCAGAGATATATTTCAGGAGCTTCACCTTTTCAGGAGAGTTTGTGAAAGACTTTTGAGCACGGGATAGATGTGAGTTGTAGGTGCAAACTGGGAACAGCAGGAATGAAATTCCCCACAATACTGAATTCCTGTTCTGTGCATTCCAAGTGAGGCTTCAGAAAGGCACGTGTTTGAAGTTATTCATCCATGAGGGTGAACCAGGGCTGATACCCTGATTCCAAATAGGAATGCTGGAAGTTTTATGCCAAGATCATGAGGGTAAACACTGTGACCTCTGTAAGAAAACCAGGTGGTGATTTGCTGAGGTGCTGCACTGATAAAGAGGGGAAATGGTGCATAAATAGTGTATAGAGGAGAGGCAAAAAGGGAAAATGAGGGAGAAAGAGGAAGAAAATGCAGGTGCATCTATAATCTGGTATTTACTGCAACGAAATGGAGTAGTAATTGCTTGTTACTGGCTTGATCTAGCATTGAGTTCCAGTCCAAGAGTATTCCCTGTCTGAAGGCCTTTTCCAATGAAGTCCATGAGATTCCCAAAGCAGCTGGGAGCAGGTGACCTCCAGCATCCCTGTGCCCCTGAGTCTCTGCTGCTGTTCCGTGCCACCAGGAGGGCTGGCACCTCCTGTGGTGCTGGCTCCTCCCCGTGGCAGCAAAGGTGGGAACAGGTGAAGCACCAGGGCTCGACTCCTCCCACTTCCCCTCGGTATTCCAGCATTTTTAGAGTGGCTTTTGAGGAACCACCAAAGGTAAGCACTGGATATTTGCCATTTGTGTTTGCATTCCTGCAGCCGTGTGCAACACTGGAAGAATGGAACAGAAATAATAATCATAATCAAAATCATCATCATAATAATAAATAATGTATTCCTGGCTCAGATCTGGACAAGGTTCCATGCATGCCTCGCCCTGGGCTATGAACTACAAATCCAAATTTCTCATTTTATGAAATCCATGTAGGGAATGCTAGGTTTTGATCACCAGCATGCTGCTGTAGGAGCTACCGGGAAAAATAGGGAAGTGTCTGGTTCTGTTATCCTTTTTATAAAGGCACATTATGATCTAACCTGATGGGAACTGAAGAGAAGTATAATTAAACAACTAATTTGTTAAACAGGGCAGGCTGTTGAAGAACACAAACCCAAGGAAATATTTACAGCAGCGTTTTCTCCCATATGCTCAAACAAACAGATTTTGTGTCTATCTGGGAGCCCACGTTTGCCTGGTAATAAGTGAAGTGTTAAATTCCAAGGAAGGGAATTTAATGTACTTCACATCTCTCTCTGATGGATTTGGTTGATTTTCCAGCAAATTACAAAGCACCTCCCTCTACCCCTGGTGTGGGGCATTTATGAATTTCTAGGAGTTGAGCTGGTATAAAATCAGCACTGTTGGTGCACAGCAAACAGCTTTTACAAGATTATGAAAATTAGAAAAACGAGTTATGCAGCTTTTTTTGGAAAGTTTCACAGAGCATTTGTGGCACCTGCTAAAGGTGGCCCTTTATCCCAGAATCCCAGAGCAGCCAGGGTTGGAAGGAACCTCTGGAGATCGCCCAGTGCAACGCCCAGCAAGGGAGGGTCACCTGGGGCAGGTGACACAGGAACACATCCAGGTGGGTCTGGAATGTCTCCAGAGAGGGTGACATATGGACTTATAAAGGCTCCTAGTGCTTTTCATGAGTGAGTTATTTAAAATTATTCCAGTTTTGAGTTTCAAAAGAGGCATTTAAAATAATTATCGGAAGTTATTAAAGAAAATTTAATAAGAATTATTGGATGATAAATCACAGGAATGAGTTACAAACAATTTCTCACCATGGGAAAGCTGTCTCATGCCTCTTTGCATACGGAGAGTTAATTACAATTTTTAATTTGCTACGTGATTGGAATTATTTTCTAGAAGACAAAGATTCCAGGAGTTCTAGGAGATGTCACTATGCACATAAACAGTGCTCTGTGGGAAGGGAGGGAATCAAATAGAAACCCTCCTGTCCCAAATGAACCTGCTGAACGCCCAGCACTCCTGCATGGCCCTATGACAACCTTGCTGTTCCACCAAAAACATCATGGCTGGGAGCAGCACTGCAGTTCCTGGCCTGGGACAGACTGCTTTTCCACTTGTTTATTTGGGATGTTTCTGGGCGTTTCAGTGGCTTTCTCTCCAGTTCCAGGCCTAGTCTCACCATATGGTTTGGTGGGGAGTGGTGCCTGCTCAGGGAATGAAGCCACAATTAATTCAGACTCAAATATCTGTTCTACCAAGTCTACACACACACACACACACACACACACACACAAAAAAAAAAAAAAAAAAAAAAAAAAAAATTGAATAGATGCCTCCAGAGCTCCCCATCAGAGCATTCAGTGCTCTTGACTGTCTTTGTGTCTTGCCACATGTCAGAGAGGATGATGGCTTCAAAGGCAAAGCTGCAGAGTCCCAAATGTCTGCTGGGGGCTGCTGCAGAGCAGGAGGGATTCCTGCCAGGCACAGGCTCATCTGGACAAACCCAGCACACTGCCTGGGCAGGGAGAACCAGCAAGGCTGGCCAGCCCCAGCTCTGCCTGCTCCTTGGGGAGCTGGTGCTGGTGCCGTAGGGACCTTGTTGGAGGTTTTATTCTACTATCAGGAAATAAAATCCCTTCTAGCTGGTTTTCTTGCCCTGATGTCTGTGCTTGTGAGGGATTTGGAGAGTTTCAGTATTTCTCTATCACATTTTCTGTGCTGTTTTCTGTAAGCCTGAGGTGATAAAAGTGACTGTAGTGAAATATTCCTTCTGACTTCTTTCCTTGTATTAAACTCCACAGTCTCCTGTATCCCACCACTCCTGGATATAAATTGTGTTTTCCCTGGATGAGAAAACACAGAGAAAACCCACTCTGGCTGAGTAGGCTGCAGGGGTGATTCAATTGCCTTTCTTTTCATTTTCATGTATCAGGACAGAAGCACTCCCCAACAATGCCAAAGCATTTTGTCTCCTCAGTGCTCCTGCCAGGACATTTTGTTCTTGAAAACGTGGAGGCTGATCTACCACTGGCAGAGCATCCTTATGCTGATGGAGAGCCCGGTGGAAATTTGCCATCCCTCCGAACACCAGACACTGAAAATAATGGCTGGGGCAGCCCTGAATCATCTCACATCAGAGGAAAGCTTACCTATAGTCAATAATTAATTTAATTCCTTTCTCAATGCAGAACCTCTGCAGTCTCACCACACTGAAGTGTTTGGTTGTACCACTGAATCCTATGAAATGGGGCAAAGCTGAGGTCACAATTGGAGTTTCTTTTCTTCAGTAGTTCATGCATACGTTGCATTTTACAAATCATGGATTTATTTAAAAAAAACAACAACAAAACAACCCCCAAAAAACACTCTTTAGGTTCCCCGGCAGTCTGAGATTTAGTAGGGAAAAAGGCAGGTGCTTGAACATCCTGAGTGATCTGTCCTTGTAAGTTAGTTCCACAGAATATCATTCTGTAAATGCTGTAAAAGTAGAAAAAAAAAACCCAACCTGGCTGGCCTTAGAAAATAACTATTGATCATTGAATTATTCTGGGCTCAGGAAACACCTACTTTTGATGTAGAGACTTTGCAGGCAATGTTGGAAAGGAAAAGAGAAGAAATCCTACCTTTGCAATGGCAGCACCTTTAAAAAATACTGCTTTTTCTCCTGAGGCTGCAACTAAATGGTGTCAGAATGGCAGCAAAGTCCAAACACTGAAACACTGATCAAGTAATTTCAACACTGGAAAAAAGTCCATTCTTTAAAGAAAATTGTAGGTGACACCATTTAAAAATGTTTTTAAGACGTGCTCAATTCCAGGCTAAGCCAAAAAGCACAACAAGGGTTTGAAATCCTGTGCTGAGGGGACTGCTGGGCAGACAAAGGGAACAGCAGCTGCCAAAAGGGAATCTTGTAAAGGTACCCAGAAATTTTAATGTATGTAATCAATTGAATCCGAACCTCGGGGCTACACCGTTTCTGCTGCCGGGACAGATTTATCTCATTTGCATCTCCAAGGAGCATCCAGCACAGGGAAAAGCGAGGTCAGGCTGAGGTGCTGCAGCAGGTGAGGGGTGTGAGCTCCTGGCCCTGCAGGGCAGCTCTGCCCCGGGGTGCTGATAAGGTAAAGGGGAGGAGCTGAGCAGGGGGAGAAGGGAGGGAATGTTTTATTCCTCGGGAGCTCAGGGGAGCGATTCCGCTCTGTTCAGCTGTTGTGTCCTGCAGTGTGTTGCTAAAGGAGTTTGGGAGGGAATAGTAAGGGCTGTCTGCTGCATGCCCCACACACCCTGCTGGGATTTATCATCTGGCACATCCTTGCTGGGTTTATATTTTTGTTGTTTGAATTGGGGTTTTTTGCCTTTATTCTGCTGTTTGCCGTTAGAGACTTTGAGAAACTTCCTGGTAGAAATTTGGTTCTTATGGGGCAGACTAGCACAGCAAAGCCCCAGTGAGAAAATCCTGCTTTTCTTCTCTCATCCCAAAATCGTGATTACCTTTGATTGCAATGAGAGGGGTTTACAGCCTGGTAGTCTGGATCCTCAAACAGTATCTCAGTTCTTTGGAATATTATTCCAGTTATTTATGTTGTTTTTTGCTTCTAATCTGCTGGTTTGAAATTGCACTAGAGACCTGTGATTGAAATCATTCCCATGGTTTCATGGGAATGCATGGGAAAGCATGAAAAATTCCAGTATTCCAAAGTTAATGCATTGTTCTGTAGCTTTTAATATCTCAGTTAATCTTTGCTTCACATTTCAGCTGACAGAGCACAGATATCTTTGGTTTCAGGAGTTACCTCCTCCCTGCTGTGAGTTGCCCCAGGTTTTCCTATCATCCTTATTTTATCATCCTTCATTTCCCATCAGTGTCCATGGGTGCTGTGTAACAGAAGACAATGCCAGGAAAGGGGTGCACAGGAACTGTGGTCTTGCACTTTCATTTTGTAGTTTGGTGTCTCGGGATCTCTCCACTGATGGGAAGCCATTATCAGCAAATAAAAACAATCATGGATTATAAGCAAGGCATAAATTAACATTAATATCTTATTGCTGTCTAAACAGGGAGGCAGAATTCAGATAGGAATTACCTGCAAGTGGAGATCAAGATCAGATTTCAAAGGTTCTTCTGATACATTTTAAAATTCACTGAAAAAACCTGATCTCATCAGACTCTTGTTGCTCATTCTTGTGCTTAATCTGTCACTGACAATCTGAGCAGTAGGTTTTTTTTAGGATTGATGTTAAATATTTTCAAATCTGTTCATGCAGAGAAAGGACATTAATGTGCTGGTTTAGATTAAGGGAGGTTAGGGGGGGTTTGGTTTTTATTAGAACCTCCTCATAGTGGATTTCTCATTGCAGTGACACTTTCTAATTACAGTCTCTTGTCTTATTATATCTTGGAGTAATTTATGCGTTAGGTTTTTCAATGTGTTCCTCAGATTATAACACTGAAAGAAAGAAAGAATGCAACTCATTTTTATCTGCTTCTTGTGGCATTAAAGATTGAGATGGTGCCACGGAAATGCAACAAATTGTTGGCACAAGGTTTGTACGTTTTGGATTCAGACACAGGGAAATGCCAGGACCAGGTTTCTGAATGGAAGATAGCTGATTTCCAGCCAGAGTACACAGATGTGCTGTTTGATATGGAAAGCTGAACAGAAAAATAAATAGCAATGTCACATCTCAGAAACGATGGTGATCTGTTCTTGTCCCGCCAATCTCTGACAAACCCTCAGAGGCTCTGGGTTGGGAAAACTGATCTTGTACATGAGCAGTGTGACACAGAGGCTTGTAAAGCTGTCAGCTCTGTGGCATGCCCATTAACCTCGGTGGCACATCTCTGCAGAGGAACATTTGCTGCACAGGGCTGACAGGAGGGGCACTGGGCAGAATTTGAATCAGAGCAGCATCCTTCAGACACAGAATTTGGATTGCTCTGGTTTCTAACATCACAGAGAGGCTGTGTCTGGGTCTGAGAGTCACAGGAGGGAAACATTCTGCAGCAGTGTAAGAGCAGTGCCAGAGTGAGGGAATTTTGACCACCAGAAGCTGCTTTAGTTTGAATCCTGCTCTGCCCAGCCCAGCCCAGGCTGAGTGCTGCAGGGTCTGTGTATGATGGTCACTGTGGTGATTCCCCAGATCCAGAGCATGCTGCAGGTGCAGCCCCTGATAGTGGCACCAGTGAGGGGACAGGGTGTTTGTCACCATGCCAGTGCTCCAGGCTGGGAGAAGTTCTTCAAATGGAGCTAAGACATCCCAGGTTGGAAGAACATGTTAAGAATAACAGAGGACAAAAAGTGTGAAATCAGTGGAGTTTCTGATGCCTTTTGGGGCTACCTAAAAACAGAGGCCAGACAAAATTAAGGGAATAAAAAGCTGTTCTGTTTATTGAAGGGCCTTCAGGTACATTTTGGGCAGACAAAGCCCCCCAGGGGCTGCACCCAAAAATGGACAACAGGTCAGGGGTTTCACACTTTGATCAGTTTGGTCCATTTGCAGACTGGGGCTGCATCTCCCAGTTACAGCTTCAGGGAATGAAGTCATTCACCCCAAGTTTGCTGCCCCCAACTCACTTTTGTTTCCATCTCTGGGGGCCTGAGGCAGTGAGGTGTCCTTGATTGCCAGGCTGGAGAGGAATTGTTGTGTCTGACCAACATGGGGAAGCAGCAGCTGACACTTTGTGTGGGGTTTAGAGCTCTAAACACTAAAGAACTGCAGGAGTACAAACAGATGGAAAATGTAAAAGCATCATTCAATTCCCCACCACCCCAGCCCGTACTGCACAGCTTTGTCACCAAAGTGCCACCACTGTGTGTCCCTCTGAGGGGATAATGAACACCCTGACATCCCATTCCTGCTCCTTCCCCCACAGCAGCACTTCTGTGTGGAGAAGAAATGCACAAATTATCTAAAGCTCATCTTCAAACAGAATTTTTATTTCTCTAGAATAGAAATGCTGTTCATTCACCCATGCTGGGTGCCCTCAGCAGAGATTAAAATGCAGCTATGAAGGAGCTGCTACTGAATCTCATTAGGGCCATTTTGTGCAGTCCACACCAGGAAAAGAGCAGGTTATCACTTAAAACACTCTCCTCAAGCTTCAATAACTCCCAGAAAACTGCTGAGCTTTGAAGCAGTCTATTCCATGTGAAGTTACTCTGATCAAAAGGAAGAGCTGTTTCTAAGACTTGCTTTTTCTTTCTGATCAGTTTTCCTTCTTTTCTTTTCCTTTTACCTCTTTTTGTAGGGGTGGTTTTTGTTTTATTTTTTTTTTAACTGCTGCGGTGGAATTTTGATTTTGGTTTATCAAAGTAGGACAACCAAAAATCAAATCAGTAGATTATGGTCTTATTCAGGAGGGTTTTTATTAAAAAACCCAAACCAGAGTCAATAGAAATGCACGTGGTGATCCAAATTCTTTGATTTTGTTTTTTTTGGGGGGGTTCTTCTTTTCCACTTGGTTTCAGTGTGGCTGCAGAAAAGCTTGATGATAGTCTAATGACTGAGTAATATAATTTTAAATCTTTAAGAAATAATGCTTAAAACTTTTCCTCATGAAGATTAATGAAATCATTCAGGTTAAGGATAGCAATGATGAAAACAGTTCATCCAATCATTTTTCTTTCTCCACTGAGCTGAAAGAGGAGGCTTTTCCAGATCCAGCAGTTCCTGTGTGGAATTCCCAGTGTTGTGCCAGAGCACTGGGTCTGCTGGAAGCCCAGATGAACATCCCACACATCCCCAACCCCACTCCAGAGGGGGAATTGTGTCACTCCCCTGCTGAATTCACAGGACACAGAACACAAGAACACTCAGAGGTTTAACCAGGAGGGGGGACCAAGGAGTCTGGGGAACTGCAAGTGGAGAATTCTTTGTGGCCTTGCAGAGTGTGCAGGAAACTGTAATTTGGGTTTTATAACCAGAGCTCTGTGCCCCAGGTAGAAGAACCCAATTCTTCTCATATTTTATAAATGCAGGGCTAAACTCAGACTGGGAGCTCTTCTGAGCCCTTTTCAAGCAGGGGAGCAGCTCCTTCCAGCAGGTCTGAATTAATTTCCAATAATTTAAACAGATAAATCCCTTCTGACTTTTAACTGTATTCTCTTATCATGGTTTTAAATGCAGATTTCACATCTACCCACAATTTCTGCAGCTCATCACCTCTGAGGAGGCAATCAGGCTGCCCTGTTTGCTGAAACCTTGTGACCAGGAAACAGAGGGACACTGCAGCATCCTGCCAGTGGAAAACCCACTGGGATGCTTGTGTCTCAGCAGTGATGTAGTCCAGGAAGGAATTCAGGAAAACTAATGGATTAGGGTTAAAATTCAAGGGAAAACCAAAATTGTCAGGTTGGTTTTTCCAACTGTAACTGTAGAAATTCCTTTTGAAGAAAGAAATTGTTTGGAAAAGGACAGTTCTGCTGAAAAATGATCTCTGGGGATAGCAGTTCCAAGGGCAGCAGTGATGGCTCAGGAAGGGGCTGAAATGTGCTGGGAGCATTGATGTCTCAGGTGGTCCTTAACCAGCAAAACTTCCATGGCTCTGCAGGAGGGATGGATGGACTCAAGAAATGAGACTGGGAATTGTGACCCCAGACTCCAGTGGTGAATGTGGCAAAGGCTGGAAAGCAAAACAGCTGTGAAGGGACACCAAAGGAGGAACTTTCCCAGTAGTACAACTGGATTTGTTCCTGCTGTGGGTTTCAGTTTGGCCTGAGCAGAGCAGCCGAGGAGAAAATCTGATTTTCTTTTTAAGGATGGTCCCTAAATCCAGCCAGACTCATGTCAGTCCTGAGGGAAACACTGCTGCCAACTGGGACAGGGGCAGGCCTTTGGAGAAATTTCAGTGTAAACACTGCTAAAATAGCCTCACTCATAGTTTAAGCCAAGAGAAGAGCAGGATGTAATTATGTAGAGATCATGCAAAAGTGTTTGAACTAATTATGAAAGCCCTTATCACTGCTGCAATAGATGAGGCCTGCCCACTGTAACAGCCTCAAACTCTTTTCTATCCTAAATCTTACGAGTGGCTACCTGCAGATGGAGTTGCAGCAGAAGGACAACAAAAGATGCTCTCAAAGCATGATGATGCAATTCAGAGTGCTGGTTTGTGTTGAGCTGAGCCGTCACCTGGAGGGTCATGCTGGGACTCTTTTCCCAGCTGGGTGCATGCTGGAAAATTTAAACAGGAGCTGGGATATTTGCAGTATTAAAAGTGCCTCCACCACTGACTCCTATAAAGGGATTTTTCCTTGGATGAGTTCACAAGTTGATGACTGTGGACTGTTAAGGGGTAGAACTGGGGAAGATGTGTCGAAATCTGTGGAATTCTGAGCCACATTTCCTTCAAGATGCATGAGCTGAAATAAACTGTCCCCCAAACCCATGTGAGACCAGCCAGGAGCTGTGGGGATAAAGGAGAACCCATGGAAACAGGGAGGGCTGGCGTTATTTGCACAATAAACTGCACACCCACGTGGGTGGGTGAGACAGAAGCAGTGATGGGACAAGAGGAGGGATGTGTGTGAGGGGTGGGCAGCAACAAGGAAACTAAAATGAGCTCCAAGCTACCAGGAGAGAGATGAAGGTGATGGACTGGGAGCATTGCCTGCTCTTTCCACCCTCAGGAAAACACAGCTGATATCCAGAGAAAGAGGACACTGACAAATTCCATAAATCGTTTTACCCTTTCTACCCCATAGCTAAACTCCTCTGTCCTTTTAAGGCAAAGGCACTTCCATTGTGATCATTCCCTTGTTCCAAGTATTTATGTCAGCTGATTCTCCATGCAGATTTAAGCTGAGAGCACTTCAGACATGCTCACCACTCCATATGACACCCACCAAAAACCCGAGGAGCTCCAAACTCACCTTCTCAGGATTTAAATCAGGAGGTGAGATCAGTTTCTCCGCAAATTATTCCAAGAGCTGACTTGCAATTGATATTTCAGTGCTTGGATTAGCCACATAGTGTCACCCTAGACCATCACAAAGTCTAATGAGAGGCACTCAACCGAATCCCCAGCTTTGCAAAGTTGTGCTGGGGATAGGCTGGGAAAAGCTTTCTGCTCCTAAATAAATGAACAAGCTTCCTGCTGTTGGTCATGACACACAGAGTGACACTCTAAAAGTTTAGTAGGTTTTTTTTTATTATGGCTGCATGCTGTCTTTTATACAGATTTTACACATTTGAGAGTAACTTTTAATTGGTTAATAGGTTTTTTTGTTAATTATTTTATTGGTTAGTAAAAGGTGTTTTACTTGTCCATCAAATGTATCTATTCTTGGATTGCTTACATAATTTTTTTACTGATTCTCATGGGGCAAATCCCTTGTTATTACAGGTGCACTTATTTTTTTACCTGCAGAACAGATTGTTGTGTTAAAGGAACTTCTTATTCTCACAACAACTTCATATGGGAACTCCCAGATTGCTTGTGAGTTGCGCTTAGAAGAAACGACAGGCCAGCTCTTTACCCTATTCCTACAGCTTCCCAGGTGAATCTATCTCATCCTGGATAATAACACCTCTGGAGCCAGTCTTGCTGCCCAGGTGCTGCTGAAATTTTGGGCAGGAAGCACCTCAATGATGAGTGGTGATTGCCCTCAGCAAAGGGCTCTGTGCAAGTTCCTTTCTGCCTGAGAGCTTGGCCTCTCCACTCTTGAGATTTCAAGAGAACATCCTAAGTCTGCTCTTCATGATTCCTGGGGATTTCCTGCCAAAAGCAGAGATTTGCAAGCTTTAAAAATGTAATTTAGGGTTTGAGGGCATATATGGGGTTCAGAAAAAGCACAACCCTTCAGCTTTTCCCCAATAAATTACTCCAGTGATGCTTCAAAAGTGATCCCAAAGGAAAACCTCCTATTTGACTTCCTTCTCCTTGGTTTCTGAAGTTATTTAGAATACAAATTGATTGATATTCTTGAGCTTTCCTCACAGAGCTTTCATATAAAATGAAGCTGCTCTAGATTTAGATCTAGATGATACAAAAATTTTGAAAGAGTGATCTTTTTTAAGTCTGGAAAATCGAGGGTTTGGCTTTTTGAGCTTTGAAACGTACAGGTAGTATAGAAATACATTTTAAAAAGTTTGAAACGTTTACAAAGAAGAAAATATTGTAAGGAGGACTAAAAGTGAATTTTTCTCTAATGCATTCATGTTAAATTGAGAAAATGGATTAGCAGCTTTCAGGCAAGACCAGTGCCCCCCAAAAGTGGATTTTTAAAGGGAAAATTGCTTAGCAGCACTGTTTTCTTGCCAGTTTGCCCATAACCTGTGCTTTAAAATCGACCCAGGTTCAGTTGTCAGAACTGGCTGTTCTAGAGATCAAGGCCTACTCAGGATAACACTAAAGAGGAAAGGGGTGATAACACTCAGATATTTTTGACAGAGGGGTTTTTTTTAAACCGAAGTGAAATTAATTTTCTGATAGTGATATTGTAAACCTGGACTAATTGTCTTCAGTACTGAAAAAGGAATTATTCAGTATTTAATAAGTTCAATCAGAGCTTCTAAGATCAGATCCTCTCTTTTAAAATGTAGATTTTTGCAACATTCTTTGCCTGTTGGTTAATAGGGGACATCTTTGATTACAATGCCCAGGATAGTGTTTTATTCCTTCTAAATTTAACTACAGCTGGATATTAGAAGGTGGAAGCCAAACCAAAATATATGTCTCAGGAAGAAGAGATTTTTAATTTCTCAAGTTTTCTTTTTGCTGTGTTACATCCATGAGTGAGATCGTCTAAAGGAAATAATTATTTTTTAATATTATACCGTGCAGGGACAGATAAAAAAATGTTTAAATTTCTCCCCCAAAATCAATTTTGAGCAGAAACACTTCATCTTAAACCCCCTGAGGTTTCCTGCAGAGGTCTCAACTTGCAAGTATCAGTTTTTGAATTTTTAGGCAGACAAAGAAGCTGGGAAAGAGTTTCAAACTTTGAAGAGATTTCTGCTTTTCATGCTGTTGCATAAAAAAACCTTTCCTCTTTCAATTAATTTTTTGTGTGTGTGATATAAATGTAAATAGTAATCCTGGTCCCTTTTTATTCTATTTTAATAGAGAATTGCATAGGAAAGAATTCAGAGTAAAAGCTCATCCACTCCACCCTTTCTAACAGAGCAATCATTGGAGAGTGTAGAACTCACCATGGCCTTCAAATGCCCTTAATTTCTGTAAAAAACACAGAAATTCCACCTGTTTGCTTTCTAATCTGGAGTCTGATCAAACAATCTGTTGACAGTTTAAACTTGAAAAAAATGCTCTTGATTTTAATTTCCATTCATGAGGAATTTTTCAAGTCTTTTGCAGCTAAATTGAATTTAGCTAAGGCTCTTGTTTGAGTCTTCACTTCCAGCCTCCAGTAAAAGCAGCTGATTGAAGCTGGAGTAATATTTTTGTCTGGAAACCTCCACAGAGATATTTTCCAAAAGGAATATGAAGGATATGTATTCCTTTTGAGGAATATGTGAATATTTCTGTGCTTTTGAACAGAACACAACAGAGAAAGAGGTTTTTCTGGGCCAGATTTTAGAACTCATCACAAGGGCTGTAAATAGACAGTGGCCTTGTTGAGGGATTCTTTGCTCAAGATAGAAAGATTTAAGTAAATTGATTTTTTGAATGCTGATTCTCTTTGCTCAGCACTACAAATTGTGTTCAGATTAAATTACCTGCTTAAACGCCTTTTTTTGTTAAAGTCCTTTTTTGGGGAGGCTCACTTCAGATCTCCAGTAAAGCCAGCTGATTGAAGCTGGAGTAATATTTTTGTCTGGAAACCTCCACAGAGCTGTTTCCCTTCTGTGAATATTTCTGTGCTTTTGAATAGAACACAACAAAGAAAGATTTTTCTGGGCCAGATTTTAGAACTCATCACAAAGGCTGTAAATAGGCAATGGCATTGTTGAGGGATTCTTTGCTCAGGATAGAAAGACTTAAGTAAATTGCCTTTTTGAATGCTGATTCTCTTTGCTCAGCACCACAAATTAATGTGTTCAGATTAAGTTACCTGCTTAAATCCTGTCTCTTAAATGTCCCTTCCTAAAGCACAAACCAAATTTTCTTTTTCCCTGGCTGTTAATAGGGGACAGTTAATATTGGCCATTATCAGCTTTCCCACTGGAGATAAGGCAGAACTTGCAGCCCAGTGTGATCTCCAGGAACCTGGACATTCTCTCAGAGGCCTGGGAACTCTGCAGTGTCTTGCTTGATTTTTAACGTGGCAGAGGAAATTCTCTTCCTCTCATTAAGTGTCCAAACAGAACCAGCTCTTCAAATCCCTGGAGTTTCTGCCTGCCTTGGCAGGGAAAAATTCCTGGCTGCTTGGCTCCTTTCTTGGTGCTTTGGTGATCTCCTGAATGTTTGTTTTCATTAAAAAAAAAAATTAATGTCTGCATACCTCAGAGCCCTCTTACAAACACTGCTAATAATAGACATTAGAAATTACCTAAATTTGTATCCTTTCCAATTTATAGTTTTAATAAGGGTTATTTGCCCTTCCTATTTCTGTTTCAGTGGATTTCTTCACTTTAATTAGAATTTAATTTGATGCTCTGCGGGGGATTTAATAATGTCATTTATTGTACTAGTGTTGTTCACACGAAGAAACAAAGAAATGAAAACTTGCAGTCCATAGCTTAGAATGTGGATCCGAGTTGGAAACCTAATTACTGCAACTCTGCAGTCAGATTTAACAAGTTTGGATGCCAGGAAAACTATCCTGGGTGTAAAAGTCCAGGCCTCCAAGAGGGGAAAGAGCATCCTTCAAGAATCCCTTATCACTGCACTGAAGGGTTTCCTGTAGCTCCTGTAAATCTGGAAATCCTTTTTTCTTTATTTTACCAACCCGAGGACAGGCAGAAGCACTGTTTCCCTCAGGTGTGCCTCACTTTCAGACTTGCTCCCATTTTTTCCCCATTTCCCCCTTGTTTTCCTCAGTGTTTTCCAGGTGCTCCAGACACGATGTCTGGAAGCAGCTGCTCTGTCAACCTCTGATTTTTTTTTTTTAATATTTTTTTGATGACAAATAAGCCATAATGCAAATTCTGCCTCCGAAGAATCAAAGTAAAAGCATCCTCTAGGGACCACAATTGCGTAACATCTTCATTCCCTTGTAAATTGCCAAAGATAATTAAATTAATTTCCCCGTGCCATGTCCTTCCTGCAGCTCATCTCAGCGTAGATTTAACCAATCTCCTCTACTTGTGGGAAGAATTACATATTTGTAAATAGAAATCAACGCCAGGGAAGTGCAGCAAATTATTTCAGATTGATGTCTTCAAAAAATTCTCAGAGGGAGGGGAAAAAAACAAATCCCCAAACCCTCCTGCAGTTCATGATAGAAGAGGATGTGCTCAGCATCACAGTTGTTTCCTTGGAAACCAGGAGCCACATGATGCCCCGTGCTGGAGGAGCATGCTCAGTGCCGAAATAAATCAGGGTAATTTGATTTCTTTTGTTCTGAAACTCACCCCAGGTCTGCTGCCTCAGTTTCCCTCGTGTGTGAGTGAGTCCAGGTGGTTTTGGCAGAGTAGGGGGACCAGGGGTGCTGAGGTCTTGATGAACGTGGAGTGAAATAACTCAGGCTTTGTCCTGTGGGAAAACACAGCCTCCCTGCATGCAGAGTTTCAAAGGAAATCTCAGCAAAATGAATTTCAGTCCCACTTGGAAGGGGAAAATCACCCCAATGACAGATCACAGCAGCAAGCTCTTATCTGCCAAAACAGATAAACTCCAATTTTTCTCCCCCATTTCGGTCCTGCTTGTGAACTGCTGCTTTCCCTTGTTTACAACCTCACATTTGGACAGGATTTGAGTTGAAATCAGAAAAAACCCCTCAACATTAGATGGGGAAAAAATCCCCAAATAAAGCACTCAGTCCTCAGAGGATTTTTTTGGTGTGTTTTCAGAAAGGAAGTCGTTGCTTTAAGATGGAGCAGGAACCTGATCAGTGTAGTGCAGCTCTGGTGGTTGGCATTTGTAGCTCCCAGTGTGTCTGGAATACAAAATGAGCCATTCACAGACACCCACGGGCTGCTGGAGCTGCAACCTGAATTTTTTCAAGTCCATTCTCAATCTGATTTCCCTAAAGAATAAGACCTCTGTTGGAGCTCTCTTGAATCACACTTGCCTTTCATTGCTGAACAGAGGTAGATGGGCTTTTAAAAATAGCCCAAACAGGGACTATAAATAATATAAAAATAAAGATGTGTTTTTATGTAAACAACACACAGGTAAAAAAGAAAATACATTAAAAACCAAAAATCCACCCAAAAAAACCAAACCAAAACAAAACCCAAGCAACTCCATAAATCTGAGGTCAGGTTTTCTTTGCCTCTGGCTCATGGTGGTGTTGCTGTGTTAGTTTTTCCTAACTCTTAAAATTGCCATTTTATCTGCTTGGATCATAATAAGGAAATTAAGAAGGAGCTCCTGGAAAAGCTTTGTTTTACTTGACAGATAATTCCCATTTTTCTTGATTTTTTTTCCATGTTCAGCTCTTCCTTGGGCCTTAAAATATTTGCTCTCCAGCTGGATGCAAGGGGAGGAGTTTTAAAATAAAATAGACACCAGAATTAAAGTAATTGAGGAAAACTGAGTGTTTCTCTTCCTGCCCCAGCAACCAATAGAGGCAATGGGAATATTTGTAAGAAAATAAGATTCATTCTAATACTCTTTCCAGACTTCAATTTCCTAATAAATTTCAGCTCAATCAGCAGGCTGTACAAATCCACCCCAAAAGAAAATCCTGGAATTCCTGGCTGAGAGAGGAGTATGGACAATAATCATAAATGTGGGTGCTGCAACTCCACTGCCACGGGCTCCTCTTGCAGGTGCTGGAATTCCCAACTTTTTCTGCTCCTGGAGAAGGCTCTAAACTCTGCTGGGGTGGTCTCTCACTGTATTAATGTTTATCACTGCCTTGGACACAGCAAATGCAGCAAATCCTTGCAGCTTTTCTGGCTGGACTTTCTCCTGGGAGGTGAAATTTGTCTGATTTCTGGCCCTAAATGCAGCGTCTATTTGTTTGTACCAAGTGCAGTTCTGTGAATTAATTACTTCCTGCATGATTTTGTCTCCCTAGGTAGGGCGGTTTGCAACTATCCTTGAGAAATTCTGTAAACACTGAGAAATGAGTTCATAATTCCCTAAATGCCCTTATTTCCCACCCTTCAAAAGCAGTTTATTGACATGAACTATGGTCAAACCCCGTATTTTTAATTTTTTCTTTTTTCCAATGGAGAACCAATTGGTTTTGTTTTGTTCTGTTTTCTGTCTGTTCATTTCCAGAAGTTAAAAAATAATAATTACTGCTCTAGCATAACAAACCCATAACTTCAGAAGCAATTACAGATTCTGGTTAAAAATTGTCTGCCTGTGATGGCTCAAAGCACTTCCCCACCATATTTATGGACATGCTCCATGCAGTTTGCAGTGGCCTCCTGTGAATTTATGCAGTGATCCCACAAAACTGATTGTCTGAAGGGCACAGCTGCTGTGTTTAAATAGAAAACCTGGTCTATATAACTCTGTTTCAATTAAGCAAAAAGAAAAGGTACATTTTTTAGGGGTTTTTTTTCTGAGTTTCTCAAACTCCCAAAGCTCTATTTCTAAACTTAAAGGTCGCCAAACATTTCAGAGGGCTGATAACAACATTGCTGATGATGAATTAGCAATCTGTGATGCCAAAAGTTCAGAGCCTGCCTTTGCAGCTGATTTACAGTTTCATTTCTTCTCTCTCTTTAATGACTTGCTCTGCAGTTAATTACATTGTTCTGCTCTGTCTGCAGTGGCACTCGTAATTTCACAAAACTACTTTCAATTTCAACTTGTCATCAGCACTGAAAACTTAAATTGCACATGTTGGAGGGCTGTGATCTCCACTACATCAAAAGGGAAGAAAAAGGAAAATGAAATGGATTGTTGAGAATAAATAGCACCACAATTTGGTTAATGGAATGGTCAGAGCCTGCTCTCAGGGAGTTTCAGAAATATCTGCAGCTCATTCCACTTTTGTCTCAGTCTAAGATAATTTATCCAGTTGAATAATCAAATGTTTTCAGTTTTCAAATAACGGTCTGGTCTTTTGGGCTTCTGAAATTGAGTGTTCAAGGGGAATATTCAGCAACTGGAGCTAAGTGACTTGTTTTTTCCTAGTCCTGCCCAAAGTACGTGGGTACTTCAGTGGTTTTGCACTAAATAACACTGGAATTAGTGCTTGCATTTATAAAGGCAATTTAATACATTTTAAGGTAAAATATGCTTTGTGCAAGTAATTTTTGCAATATAATTTTTTCTCTAAATTATTCCAACCTCCCGATGCTGTGAAGAAAACCTTTCCTAATTTCTGGTGGGGTTTTACACCTGTGCACCGCGAATATCCAAATAAACTTTATTGCCTTTTCAAAGTGAACAGTGAACAGAACAGCTTTTCCTTGTAAATCATCTTGGAATAGAGTAGGAAAAAATAAGAAAAAGCCTGATTATTCTGTGATCCTGTCTGAAAAAACAGACACAAGAGACAGAGTCAATGTTGTCGTGACAAAAATTAACTTTGTGGCTGTCACAGAGGAACATAACCCCCAAATATTTGTATTATCCAGCTGAAAGCACCTTGTGCACAATGGGATAACAGATTTCTTTAAGGATGACATTTTATTTAACCCAGCCAAACTCCACAAGTCCTCCTGTGGTGCAGGAACTCTTGGGACCTCCTCTTTAACATCTCTGTGTGTCCACTTCAGAAAAAACAATTATTTTACAATAATTACAATAACTACGTACAATGATTTACATTTTTTTTCGTTTATTGGACTGCTCAGTCACTTCAAAATACTTCAGAGCACCACTGTGTGAAATACAGGGCCCACACTTGGGACCTGCTCCCAAATGGTACAAATCTGCCTCAATTGATGAATATCTTTGGGCCACAAAACTTTCCCTTTGCTTGTCATATATCTTAAAATTATTGGGAAAACATTTCTCTGTTTTACTCAATGATTATTCTACTGAATGCTCAAACTAATTTTAATAGCTTAGAACTAGGATTAGCAAAAAATAAGCTTGATAAGTCAAGTCATCAAATACTGTAAAAAAAAATCATGTATGTACTTGAAAAAATATTACCCCTCCCCCAAAATGTGGGTTTAAAAATATTTTTAAAGTTATTTCCTATCTACTTCATACAGAGATTTAATCTTTCCCTACTCCTTGGTTTTTTGGGCGCGGTCAGGTTTCCTCTGCATTCAGAAACATTATATTGGAACGTACTCCTGAAGAAAAGAAATGAATTAAATTTTTAAGGAAAATCTAAATTTGGGGCTGCAAAAACCCCACAGTCAAATAAAAACACAACTTGCCAGTGACATATTACCCCACCTGTGGCAAATTCCTGAAGTTCTACCTCTCTTACACTTGCATTTCTTAACTGGAATAGGATTTTTTTTTTTCTCAAAGCTGCTCTAGAATTCGAATAATTACCAGGAAAAAAATGTATGGCTGTGCTCCCACTTAGGTTGTCAAAAGTGATTATCATAGTCTGGCCAAAAAATTTAATTATTTTAACTCTTCACTACATAAATAGAGCATTCAAATAACAAACTTGAGGGAGGAATGTTTTCACTCTTGGAAAACTTCCAGGAATATTTTTGGGAGGAATTATAATTTTGTGTCAGTGGATGCCTGGGCTTGCTCCTGACGTGATTGACCGAGGTGCTATGCAGATGGTGAAGGCCACAGTCATCCCTCAGAGCAGTGAATTTCCCTGCCATGACCTTATTGTGCCTCCAGCTAATGTGCAGTTACATTTTTCAAGTACAGCAAAAGAATTTGTAAATCTGAGTTGTCACCAGCATCTGCAAATGGCTAAAATCACATTTTTTGTGGTGTTCTCATCGTTAGTTGCCGCTCTCCTTCCGACACAAATTGAAACGATGAAGATTCAGGCATGTGCCATGGATTGTCCCTGGGATTTGGCAGGTTGGTGCTGCTGAGCAGGTGCTGCTCCACAATCCCAGCTGGGAAAGGCCAGGCTCTGCTTCCCTGGTTTCAGAGCAAGCTGCATTACCTATCCATGCAAACTAATCAACATTTTGCCAATGCTCCTTGGAAATGAGCTCATGAGCATGGAATGCTCATTTATAAATGTTGCAGAGTCTTAATGTGATTATCACATCTTAAAGTGCAAGTGTGTACCATGGTCTTGATGCCTTAGGATTTGAGCTTTTGTATTTCTCATTTATTTGTACTCCTGCAGTTCTTTAGTCTGTAACCCTAAACTCCACACACAGTGTCAGCTGCTGCTTCCCCATTTCGGTCAGACACAACAATTCCTCTCCAGCCTGGCAATCAAGGACACCTCACTGCCTCAGGCCCCCAGAGATGCAAACAAAAGTGAGTTGGGGGCAGCAAACTTGGGGTGAATGACTTCATTCCCTGAAGCTGTAACTGGGAGATGCAGCCCCAGTCTGCAAATGGACCAAACTGATCCAAGTGTGAAACCCGTGACCTGTTGTCCATTTTTGGGTGCAGCCCCTGGGGGGCTTTGTCTGCCCAAAATGTACCTGAAGGCCCTTCAATAAACAGAACAGCTTTTTATTCCCTTAATTTTGTCTGGCCTCTGTTTTTAGGTAGCCCCAAAAGGCATCACTCTGATATTCCTCCATTTAATATTGATTTTAGTGGGATGGGAACTCTGAAGACATTCCCAAAACAACCACTGCCACCATTATTTACCCTGCAACCTTCCTGACACTGCTACGCCCCCATTTATTGACACCTGCAACTGGTTTCACAACAAGTATCTCTGAAGTCTGACAAATATTCATCATTTGCTTTGCTTTACTTGAGTTTAAGGGCATTAGAGACAGAGGAATGGCATAGCTGGAAATTCAGGGATGACAAGAGCAAAAGCCCAAGCAGAAGTCTCAGCTCTGGGTGACTTCATGTGCCAGCTCCCAAAATTCACCGAGTGGCACCAGTGATGCCCGTGTTGTACAAAAGTTTCTGTTCTTGTAGCCTCTTCCTGCACCTGCTGCAGCTTCTCCTGGGTGCTGTGTAGGGCAAGGGCATCCTAGAGCAGGGAAACTTGGCCTTCTTGGCATTCCCAATCCCATTCAACTGCAAAACTGCTTTTCCCAGTGATCACCTCATCTCTGCTTCTGCTCTTACCCGTTTTTTCAGACAGGTGGGACTTTTTAATGGTAAAACACAAATTGCAGCTGCAAGATCTCCTTTATGGCCCTAAACACTGAAGCATAAAAAGTAAAACCCAAATAGTCCTGGGAGCCAACCGCAGCCCTTTCTGCATGATGTCCTTGGGGTTTTGATTTGGCAGGGTCTCTGCCTTCTGGGTGGTCTGAAGATCTCCAAGTCCCCTGGCAAGTGAATGGCTTTTTTTTTTTTTTTTTTTTTTTTTTCCAAAGCAACTGGCCATATCCTCTTTTTTTTTTTTTTTAATTAAAAAAACTTATTCAGCTACTTAGTCCTTTCAGTTTCACTCAGGAACTCCATTCTAGAGAGACTTTTGGTGGTTCTTAATTCAGCTAGACAGAAAGTTTCTAGTGACATTGCATTATGCAAAATCCCCAACAAACACGGAGGGGAGGAACAAGTTAAATATGTTGTTAGAGGAAGAAGGATGTTTTTAAAGTCTCTGGAAGGAGCTCAACGGAAGTTTCATGTCTTACACACTCTGCCTCTTAACTGCCCCTCTGAAATATTCATTTTATATTTTGCTTGCATTGCCCCATCTCCTAAACAAGAGACGTGTCGAGGTATTAATGCATTTATTCTGCCTCTGTTGTGTGGTTATAATGAGAGAACATCCCACCAGGGAGACATTTCAGCAAGGAGGAATTTAGCAACTTGTCCTGTGATGAACCTGCCAGTGGAATTCAGGAGAGGGACTGGGAGCAGGGGGAACCAAACCTTGGCAGGTGCTGGGGGTCACAGCAGCCCAAGGGAAGGGTTGAACAGACTCCTCAGTGTGCAGATTTCATCCCTGCTGGAAGTGGACAGGATGTGCAATGCACATGGAGCAGGCACTGAGGTGACAGCTTGATGGCATTTGCATTTTGCAGCCCTCCTGTTTCGGGGGGAAAAAGTACAGAAAACTCCTGTTCGGCCATAGAAGGAAAAAAGAAACTTTTCCAGCCCTGAAGAAGAAACCCCTGAAAACACTTCAGTGTCACAGGACTTGTTCAGACCTTTGCAAAGTTCTAATACCAACTTATAAAGAAAATAAAAATGGAATTAATTCCTGCTGGAAACATGAAATACTGAGGCCAGATTAGTATTAATAGTTCCCCTGTTTCTACTGATGTTATAGAAATATATTTATTTCTATATTTAGGCTATATTTAATAATTCAGCTGAATTCTGGGGAATGGGAAGGTGTCAGCTTAGTAGGAATACCAGAGCTGTCTCTGTCAGAGAATTCTATACATTTTAAAATTATGCTATAAATTCTAAAATCCCAGCAGGCATTCCTCCTGCTGCATTCTTGACTGTGCAGCACATGACTGGAAGAAGCAAAAACATTTTATTAGCAACTCAGAAAATATTTCAGCCAATAAAACCTGAATTTCAGCCACCATAACCTTTAAAAACATCACCAAAGAATTGTTTTGCATCCCATTCTGATTACAGCAGAAAAACCCTTTATAGTGCAGAGTTGTGGGATCACTGCCCCATATTTCGAAGTGGTTGAATGCATTATTTCTGTACAGGTTGTACAAAATACAGCTCCTCAGAGAAACCCAAGTTTTACTTTTTAAACTGAAGAGTGAAGCACCAGATTTTCAACCCCCTGAAAACGCCTTTCCTGTGGGAGGATGTACTCACATTATTCACCTGTCAGAGTTTTCTCATGAAGGTGTTTACAGCTCTTGGGTTGTGCTTTAAAAGTTAACTGAGACTTAATACCTGTGCTGCACATTTTTGGGAAATAAAAAGCAGGTCTAAAAAGCTATTTAGGTGCAAATTAGTTCAATTTGTCATTTCCTATTAAACTTAAATGTGGATTAAGACAATGTTGCAGCGTAGAAATCAAGGATAGCCCAGAAAATAATCAATGGGAATGATTATCCCTCTGGATATGTGTGACTGCAGCCTGCCTCCCTTAGGGTTCAGTGCCCTCACTAATTACCCAGCTTGGACAAGATTTAGAGGGTGATTAAAAACTGGAGGAATTTCAACAGGAAAAAAACCCCAAACAACAAAACCAGCAAACACATTCCCAAGTTATGCTTCCTTTTAGGTTTCTAATTTTCCCATTCACACTGAAACCCAAAGTGCTGGATACTTATTTCAGACCTTATTTCACTTTTATACACACAACAACACACTCTGTTGCATTTCACTGTAATCACCACAAAGCTGTAATATCAGCAATTCAGTTCTGGAGAGGAGATTCACACTATAAATCTTTATTTTTTATTTTTATTTTATTTTTACCCCAAGACATGCCTAATTTCGATTTTTTTCCTACCAAACTGAAATTATTACTAAAAGTTTATCTATGGCCATATCTATATCTACTATACTTTCACTTTTTTTTCTTTTCTCCAGCAGCTTCCAACATGCTTGAATAAATCAAATTAATTGAAGTTCATCTTTCAGTCTTTTTGAGGGAACAAGAAAGACACAAGTCATTTGAATCTTAAGATTCTTAAACAGAAATAGATATTCTGAAGGAGTACTCCAGCTACCTAACAAATTATTTGAAATTCCTAGAGGCTTAATCAAGTATTATGATGGCTTTCATTATTAATATTAAACCCACCCCCCCCCCCCCCCAAAAAAAAAAAGTCTGGTATATTAAAAGTTTACTTATCCTGTAAGGAATATATATTCTATTTTATGTCCTCTCAAAAGCATGATCAATGAAATGAGCATCACCACACAAAAAATATTAAACAAAATATTCCAGGAACAAGCACCTTGCACCATATATGCCCCCTTTTAAAATAAAAAAATAAAAAAAAAAATTTAAAGGGCATTTTACGGATTTTAGAGTAGAAAATTAATTAAGTTTTGCTTTAAAGCTAGTGGTTTCTGAATTGCCTTAATATTTTTCCTAAGATTGTTGAGCTCCTGAGAAAGGTGACCCTGGGGAAGGGGCAGGGAGTCAGTCCTGTGAGGGGCTGAGGGAGCTGGAAAGGGGCTCAGCCTGGAGACAGGGGGCTCAGGCAGAATTTGTGCCTCTGCACAACTCCCTGACAGGAGGGGACAGCCAGGGGGGATTTGGGATCTAATCCCACGGAACAGGGACAGGAGGAGAGGGAATGGCCTCAGGTTGGACAGCAGCAGGAATTTCCCCATGGAAAGGGTGCTCAGGCCTTGGCAGGGGGCTGCCCAGGGAGGTTGGGAGTGCCCATCCCTGGAGGTGTCCAAGGAATTCCTGGATGTGACACTCAGAGCTCTGGGCTGGGGACAAGGTGGGCATTGGACACAGCCTGGACTCAATGACCTTGGAGCTTCTTCCAACCTCAGTGATCTGGGATCCTTTGAGTCTAGGATTTCATGGCTCATTCTGGGATCCTTTGAGCTTAGTATGATTCCATGGCTCATTCTGGGATCCTTTGAGTCTGGGATGATTCCATGGCTCATTCTGGGATCCATTGAGTCTGGGATGATTCCATAGCTCGTTCTGGGATCCATTGAGTCTGGGATGATTCCATGGCTTGTCTGCAGCCCTGGGCTTCTGGCTGAGCCTAGGACCATCCCTGGGGCTGCTCTTGCCTCCCGTGGCTGCTCTGGGCAGGGCTTTGGCTGCTGATGCTCTTTCCTTGGAGGTTTTGCTTCCCTTTCCTTAGGGAGCAGTGAGCCCATGGAATGCCCTGGCTCTGCTCATCTGGAATTCTTTTAAAATGACGTTAGATCACAGTAATTCTTAATTCTTACAACTCATTTTCCTCTGTAAATCTTGAGCTTTGTACTATTACAGCCTCTGCATTTTAATTCAGTAAGCACTGCAGAAACACAATAGTATTACATTTTTTGCCCTTCAAAAAAAAAAAAAAAAAGAGAGAGAGATTTACATTTCCTGATTTTGGCAAGTTTGTAATTATCCGAACGTGTTTCCATTCCAATTTGCTGTTTTCTCTCTTTATGCAGCTGCATTCGGATTCTTCCCAGTTTGCCATCTCAGATTGTCAATACTCCAGTTCCATTTATGCATGCAAAATTATACTTTTTTTGGTTTTAATTTAAAAAGCCAACAAAACAACTAAAAAGACAAACCTGCAAATTCATTTTTGTGACTCACATCAGGGTGAGAGGAGGAAGAGGAAGAAAAATCCCTGGTTTAAAAAGGGTCAAGAGAGATAAATGAGAAAATACATCAAGGGAAGGCTCCTGGTATATATTTTTCTTGTCTGAACTATTATGTATTGCATCAGCTGGGAGAAAGGAAACAGCAAGCCAGAGCAATAAAATGATCTCCAACTCCTTCTGTATGTAAGGAAGCCCTAACCTTCCATCTGTGACTTGCATGGCATCAGAAGGGGTGCGGAGCAAATCCTTGCTGGCATCAGATGTGGGAATGGCAGAGCCATAGGAATTGATTATGAAACTACCTCAGAAAAGAAAAAAATAAGTAGAAGAGATATGAGGATGGGCTGTGAGGGTGATGGAGATCAAATTAATTCTTTAACATAGTAATGGAAGGCTCCTCATCTAGGAAAGAAGTGCTGCTGGTGAAACATTCAGTGGTAGGAGGAGAAAAAGAGTCAAAATACAAAATCTGAGAGTAATGTATTTCCCCTTACTGTATTTATATGTGCTGCAATGATTTAGCAGTATAATTGCAGCACATCTAAATACATTAAAGGGAAAACAATTTTTTCTCTGGTTACATAGTGAAACTGGAGAAATATCTGTGGAAGCATCCCATGGACTCTAATGCTCTAGAAAGTTTGGAAAAGCTCAGAGCTGGTAAGAGTGCCCTTCCTGTTCAGTCAGATGATGCCCCTCAGCCTGCAGAGCCCAAAGGACAGACTGGAACCTTCCCTTCCTCTCTGCTCCTGTCCAAAACACAGCAGTGCATTACAGAGATATTTGTTCTCATTTAACAAAGCTTCTCTCATATTTTTACTTCACCCATTGAATTCACTTTGCAAATAAACCCTTAGTCCCCTCTACTACATAGAGAGCTCTAGATAAATGAAAATTGAGTTTTAGCTGAGTTGTCAGTAAATGTGAGATTTGTCTTTGTGTGTTTTTAAGAGGTCTTATGACTTCAGACAGTATTTTGGAGGTTTTTTATTTAAAAACTGCACATTATGTTTTGTTGTTTTGTTGTTTGGTTGTTTTTTGTTTGTTTCTTTTTTTTTTTTAATCCTCTATTACTGTTGTGTATTTTGGTCTTTGTTTTGACCCTCACCCTCCTAAAAGTAGCTATAATATGCAATAAAACCTTGTGGAATTGTATGGATTCCATAATATATAAAGCAATGCAGAGAATAAACAAAAAGGGAAGGAACACTTGGTACAGCACAGAAAATCTGAGAATAAATAGGCCAAGTGCAAAGATCAAAGGGATGGATACGATTGGATCATTCAGGGTTTTTTGAAACCATTAATTTGGGCATAAGGAGGATATTTCTGCCAATAAAAGGAATGGTTTTTGGATTGGAAGATAAGAGAACAAGCAGTCATAAACAGCTACGAGCCGTTCAGGAAGGCAGTGGCAATAAAATATTTACAGTGGCAAAAATTACAAACATTAAAAGATAAGCTTGTCCTGTTCAGAAATCCCCCAGAATGCCATGAGAAACTGGAAACCTAAATTCTTCCAGATTCCAGTAGAATCTGGGACCTGTGTTAAGAAAAAAGTGCACGGTATAGACTGGAGGTTTAAGAACAAATAATACTTGAAGAAAAGGTAATTATGGTGAAAGAAGAGCACAAGGATTGTGGTATATAAATGTAATAGGGAAAAGAAAGAGAGGGAAACAAACAGTACAGATGGGAGTTCAAGGAATGCTTTAGCTTTTTTTGGGCTAGACACAAGGAAGCAGTTTTATTCCATTTTTGTATTTGAATAATGCATTATTCCAGTGATACAAGGTGAAGTTGAATTTTCTGACTGAGGTAAGGAGACAGCTTTTAAGGATAGATGAAGGTGCTATGTTCTGAAGGTGCTATGTTCTGAAAATATTGGGAAGAAGCCTTTTCATGGGATTATGAAATGCACTTGTAAATTTTCATAGAGGAGTAACCTGAGTTGGCAAACTGAACTTCAAAAATCCTGGCGTGCATAACTAAGGTAGGTCCAGTATCTGTTTTGTGCCAGGAGGAAGGCAGAGATACCAGGGATAGGGGAGAGTGGAGGTGGACACCTTCCACAATCCCAGGTTGCTCCAAGCCCCATACAACCTGACCTTGGACACTGCCAGGGATCCAGGGGCAGCCACAGCTTCTCTGGACACCCTGTGTGTCTTGGGTTGTGGACACTGTGCCGAGGCCTCCCCACCCTCACAGGGAAGAATTCCTTCCCAATATCCCATCTAACCCTGCTCTCTGGCAGTGGGAAGCTGTTCCCCCTTGTCTTGTCACTCTGGGCCCTTGTAATGAGTCTCTCTCCCTCTTTCTTGTCGGCTCCTTTAGGCACTGGAAGGCCACAGTGAGGTCACCCCAAAGCTTCTCTTCCCCAGGAGACTGAGCTGAACAAGCTCAACTCTCCAGTTTACAAGAAGGATGTGAAGGAAGACCCCAGTGCGCTACAGAGACCTGGGAGTCTAAACTCAGCACCTGGAAAACATACAGGAAATGACACCGGCTGCTGTTGAAAGGCCATCGTACAATCAACATGGGCTACCAAAGGGCAGGTCCTGCCTAACTGATCTGGTCTCCTCCTCTGATAAGGTCACAGCTCCATGCCTAAAGCAAAGACACTGGATGTAGTTTTCCTGGTTCTTGGTAAGGATTTTGATACTGTCCCTCACAGCATCCCTCTGGCCAAGCTGTCCAGCTGTGGGATGAGCAGGTTCATGATGCATGGAGTGAAGAACTGGTTGAAGGACAGATGTCAAAGGATTGAGGAGAATTGGGACACATCTGGCTGGAGAGCCCTGGAGGCAGGGGTGGAAGGCACAACCTGTGAGAAGTGGTTGAGGACCTTGTTTTGTCTGCTTTGGATAAACTGAGGCTGAGGGGTCACATCATGGATCTCTGTAGCTTCCTGGGGGGACATGGAGAGGGACACACCTCTCTGTTCTCCTGGCACCCAGTGCCAGGAGCCATGGGAATGATTAAAGCTGTATCAGGGGACATTCAAACTGGATATTAGGAATCACCAAGAGGGTGGTCAAGCAATGGACAGATTTCCTCAGGAGGTGGGGGATGTCCCAACCTGGCAGTGATTGAGGCATTAACACAGTACATATATTAACAGTATATATATTATATTAAAATATATTAACAAGTATATTTTTTTGCTCAATCCTGAAGTGCTTAGGCAGTTGGACAGATGATCTTTGTTGGTCCCTTCCATCTGGAATGATTCTGTTCCATTCAATTTGATTTGATTCCAAAACCTGTATTTGTCATGTCGTTATGATTGGCAAGGTACTCCAGGTGACCAGCTTTGTTTAGCTGGGGCTATAGGGGTCCAATCCCATTGTAGATAGCTTGTCTACTCCTGAAAACTGTAATTGGAGGGCTTGAACAGGAGAAAAACAAAAGGGAAAACTAGTTTATGAACAGTCTTAGGAAATGCGTATTTAATCTAAGTAAATTCTGTCTCCTTTGCTGAATGTAGATAAATAAATTCTGTGGATTACCCAAACACTCTGGTTCATTCAGTTTTCTTTGACACACGTTGTTCTGTGCTTCAAAGGGTTCAAGTCAAAAACAAGTCAACTGCAACATAATATAGACCCAACACACAATGACATTGCTATTGTAAAAAATCCTTCTTAAAATATATTTTGTTGCATAGTTAAACCTACAGCAAAACACAGCTGATGACTTTTGCAAAGGTAAACAAAGCAAAGCACTTGGCTTTAAAATGACTGCAAGAATCCACCACTGACAAATCTTTAACAACATGAAAATGGAACGTAAAACTGACATAAATGCAGGGAAAGATGCTTTATGGTGGTATGGGCTTGGCTGTCAATAAGAATACAGCATTCAAATATATATATATTTTTCAAAACAAATGTTCATAGAAAAATATATTACGTGAGGTGTGGTTATTTTGATTTATTCTCTTTCGAGTTCCTCCAGATCACTGAAGTGTGTATCTGACTCTTAAGCCCCAAAGGCTGGGTAATAAAGTGTATGGCACATGACAAAACACAGGTACTAAAAGATGATAATGAGGGTAATTAAGTGTTTCAGTTGCCATGGTCTAAATTGGCATCACATAACTTACCAGGGCAATCTTTACTTACAAACTCACACAGGTACTAGGGGTGTGCAGAAGGCCAAAGAGAAAATGCTTGGAGACCCACAGCCAATTAAATAATTGGCATTTTCCTAATATACAGAGACAACTATGGATCATCCCTTATTACGATCTAGGGTTATTTACTGAAAATAACAACAATTTCTCAATACATTTTAACCCCTGCTTCATCCTTCACAACCCTTTGAGATGGGCACTGGAAATTTTGCATACTCAACTGAAAAGAAAGAAGGGCATGAGCTCCTCAGATATTTTGGGTTTTTTTTAAAACAAAGAATGGAGAAGTACGTAAGAATTCCAAATGTGCACACAAACAAGGCTCTTTCATGTTCACACAGGCAGAACAAAAACAACAAAAAAAGAATCCCTGCAGCAGCTAATTCTCTGTCCTCTCATGTTGAAACTTAGGAAAAGCAGAGTCAATATCAGAGAAGTCAATTCACAAAGAAGTCTCCAACTGTCCAGTGGTGTTCTTTGTTCATGGAGCTGATCAAAGTCCTTGGATGGAAGAGGGAGCAGGAGCTGTCAGGAAGCAAAGCCCTGTTTCTCTGCTTTGACAGCAAAAAACAATGAGCATATTCTGCTTGTTCTGTCCAACAGCCATCCAGGCTCTCTCGTGTGACCCAGGGAGGCTCCTAAAAACCCACAATGGAAAGTTTTGTGTAGTGGTTCCATTTAGGTTTGGGCTTCCACTGCTACAATCACCTGGAATCATACTGCGTGGCACAATATAAATAAGTTCTTGTTCCTTTGCTGGACTGTGGTTCAACATGAAGGACATACACCCACACCAAGAGTTTGCCTGGCTCTGAAGAGCCTTTGCTTAAACAAAATTGTCTGTAAACAGATATTTCTTGTTTATTTATGTATTATATTTACAAATAAATTAATAAATAAGTAAGTTTTCCTGTAACTGAAATTCCTGAATTGTGGGAGACTGCTCAGCCATTACAGATTGCTTTGAGGAGTGGGGCACTCATGCTTGTGATCTTATTTTTAAAACTCTTATTTTTCTCTGTACATCTTTTGCTTAACGTGCATGGAATCTACTTTTTTGTTGTTGGTCTGATTTCCCCTCCCAAATCAGAATGAGCAAGCTTTTAGTAGCTAATCATAGTAGCAAACCACCTGTAAAATTTATACTTATACTTTACAGCTAACAATGTGTATATAAATGTAAAATATAAACTTATATTTTATATATATATGTGCCTGTATATATGTGTATATGTATGTGTGCATATCTACTTGACTAATACTTCTGTAATAAATATTATCTTATTCTAAAGAAAAAACAAAAGGTAAATATAACAGTGTCCTCAAATTATTCTATCAAGTCAAATGGTCTCAAATTCGTTAATATCCCCCACAGAAACTATAAAAGCTGCTGTAATAGCTCTGTCCACCAGACTACCCTTAATTCCTGGGTGAAGTTTAGGAAAGAGGGATAAATGCAGAAAAAAAATTTCAAATGGGACAGTATTGTTTATGAAGAGAGTGCTGGAGAAGAAAACAAAACAACATTTACACTGAGCTTTTCTTACACTATGTTAAGCTTAGGCTTAGAGTTAATTCTAGACCAGGTTCATAATTTTTTCTACAGTGTTTCACAATTACAGAAACCTTTAAATGTTAGCAGATGACAGAGCCCCAGTGAAACATCAGAAATAGGCTTTTAGCTGTGCTGCTTGACACAGGCAGCATGGCCCACGAAAGCAGGAAGCTGGAATGAAATCCCAACCTCACAGAGCCAGGCATGGAACAGCAACTGAGAGAACCCAAAGTTCTTCCTAGTAAGATTGCATAAAATAAAATAAAATAAAATAAAATAAATAAATAAAATAAAATAAAATAAAATAAAATAAAATAAAATAAAAAAGAAATTAAAGTTAAAATTAACTAAATAAACAGGTATTCTGATTTTTTCATTTTATCAATTATTACTTTGCATGTCTGTAGCCCAGCCTAAGCTCTTAGGGCTCAGGGTGAAGGAAAATTTGTCACACAATCTCCTTGACTCTCCTCTTGAAGCTGAGATCTGAGCACCTGATTTAGGTGTGTGCACAAACCAGGGGCAGAAACCAAAAAGAGCTTTGCAGCTTGGAATAATTTTTTGTGCTCTTATGGATCTGTTTTAAAAAGCTTTCACGAACATCTGCCAAAGACACATGAAATGTACTTAATTCTACCAGCTGAGCTCTTTTCAATAAGAAATTGGAGCTAATCAAGTCTGCCATTATCTGCTGAAGATGCCAGAGGCTTCCTTGTTCTTTTCATTCTTCCTTCTAAATTGAGAGAGGGTGACTGAATCTCCTTTGTATAATTTTCTGTTGCTGCCAGAATGTTTACAATTTACCCTTAATTAGCCACAAAATGATTCTGTAATCAGTGGCAAAGTTCAAAACTGTAATAAGTAGGCTTTTTGTGAGTATATTTTTAAATTAATTCATTCTGGTTTGTTCTCAAGCCTTCTATGGCTTGCAGAAGTGGAAAAAGCTGATAAATTTCAGCATAATCTGGAAGGGATGATGTACCAAATTACAGGGTCAGGGAATCACAGGATGGTTTTCCTGGAATTGTTTCAGGCCAGGTTGGATGGGCTTGGAGCGACCTGGGCCAGTGGAAGGTGTCCCTGCCCATGGCAGGGGTGGGACTGGATGGGCTTTAAGGTCCCTCCCAACCCAAACCACTCTGGAGTTCTGTGATATTTCAAAGCATCAAGGAAGTGCTTCTAAATTCATCAGAAATGCCCTAAATCTGTATACAGATATTTTAAATAGGGAACATCGTGGTCAGTGTTGGGAGCTCTGACCCAACAGCTGAGTACTGGGAAACACAGAACAAATGCACTCTAATGGAAACAGGACATTTTTGACACATGCCAAGAATTTAACCTGCTGAACAGCTCTTTTCATTCTCTGTGTGAAGCTCTCTGTGCAGTGGATTGGTCAAGCTAGGACACAGCACCCGAAATTGGCTGAAAATGATCCAGGTTGCATTAAAACTAAAGTAAGTAGCCAATTATCAGATGTCCATGTTGGTGTGAATTTATATGAAAAATATTCAACATTTATTTCCTGGGATATAGTAATAAATTTTGTCTGAACTAAACAGAATATACAGAACATACCAAGCTGAGAGGTGCAGCATCTATACAGGAGATGGAAGGGATAACACCCAGAGGCATGCTGACAGGATCCTGGGAAATGGGTCCATGCAAACTTAATGAAGTTCAGAAGGTCTGGAGCAAGGTCCTGCACCTGGGCAATGGCATTGAGGACTGGGGGGTGACAGGATTGGGAGCAGCTGTGCCAAGAAGGACTGGGGGTGTTGGGGGGTGAAAAAGTGGCCATGCCCCAGCAATGTGCTCAGAACCCCCCTGCCCTGGGCTGATTCCCCAGTGTGGGCAGCAGGAAAGGGGGATTCACCCTCTGCCCCACTCAGGTGAGACCCCACCTGCAGAGCTGCCCCAGCCCTCAAACCCACCACAGGAAGGACCTGGAGATACTAAAGCATGTCCCACAGAAAAAGTATTCCAGCAGAGGGCTGGAATAGCTCTCCACAGGCTTTGAGCATCCTGATCCTGTGATACATGTCCCTGCCCATGACAGGAGGGATGGATTAGATGAACTTTGAAGCTCCCTTCCAACCCAAACCGTTCTAGGATTCTGTGATTCCAAATTCCTTCATTACTTGTGGTACTTTGTGCCATCACTTTCATACCAAACTGCTGTAATGCCACTCTTACTGGACACTATTTTCTAGAACCTCAGAGTTCTTTCTTCCCTCACTCACACTAAATTTCATAGTGGCACCAACACCAGCAAGGAATGTGGAGCCAGATGAAGATGTTTCATATCTAGGTGTCTTTTTTTCTGTCTTGTTTCTATCTTTTTTTAATATTTTTTCTCAGCAACTTCTCCACAGCACCCAGCTGGTGCTGCCAGTGGCTTAGAAAGCTGGAACTGTCTGTGTGTTCAAATGGGAATTGACAGGGGTAAATATTGAAGCAGTCCCAATATATTCTTGAGACATGTGCCATTATCAGCAAGCTTAATAAAAATAAAAGCATATTTTGAAAAAAACACCCAAACTAAAAGGACTGGTACATTAATAAAAAGAATAGCCCTTGGCAAGGGCAAGGTGTCCAATACAACTCAGTAATGATATTCATGGGGTGTTTAATGAACCCTATGTTATTGTGATATAAGGAAAAAAAAAGTGCAGAAGTGTTAAATGGAGCTTGGGGCTGTTTTGCAGGTTTCTCCAAGCTTCAATTATTAGGAGTCTGGAAGGCTGAGGAGAGGAACAGCTAAAGGAAAAAGGGTTTAAACAGTAAATATGGTACTTAGAGTCAGCAGAACATCCACTGTCTTGCACTGCCAAGATTTGGTTACTGAGCACTTGTTGTCTGTGGATGCATTTCTAAAACTTCTCTAGGGCTATAAGGAATGGAGCCCTTGGAAAAAAAGGGATGTGCTGGATGACACTTCCTGGATTACTCAGCACCATGGCCAGTGCCTGGGTGTGGGGGGTGTCACTGTGAGCAGTGCTGTGCCCAGAGGAGAGCTTTTGTGGCACGGGCAAGCACCTTCTCTTTGTATATCCCCAGCTGGAAGGGGCCCTCAAGGATCATGGAAGCCCAGCTGCCCTTCCCAGCACACACAGAAGCAGAGCTGGCTGGCTCTGACGGGGCTGTGCTTTGCTCCTGGTGCTCCCTCACTGCCTTAATTCCTATCCCTGATCACACCCACAGGTTCCTCAGCCCCTGAAGTTGACTTTGATCCTGTCCAACATTAAATATCCATAAACTGGGCTCTTTTTCACCCAGTCTTCAACTCCAAATTTGAATATTTCCATATTCTGGTTTCCTCCTCCACTAGCCCAGCAGCTGGTACAGTTGGGAGTTTGCTGATGAATCACACACAAAGATGAACAGAGTGTGAACTTTCAAGAAATATTTAAAACTTGGAGTAGTTTTTCATATGTTGGCAGAGGTTTTCCTGGATGTTGGGAAAAGCTTCTTCCCCCAGAGGGTGCTGGGCACTGCCCAGGCTCCCCAGGGAATGGGCACGGCCCCAAGGCTGCCAGAGCTCCAGGAGTGTTTGGACAATGCTCCCAGGGATGCACAGGCTGGGATTGTTGGGGTGTCTGTGCAGGGCCAGGGGTTGGACTGGATGATCCTGGCGGGTCCCTTCCATCCCAGGAGATTCTGTTATTCCATGTCATTAACCAGAAACTCTCCCAAATCAGATGTCCGTGCAATCCATGTATCCTTGCATCCAGATCTCCTTAGACAAGCACATCTCTGTGCTGACAGCTTCCAATCCCTTCAACAGGAGCATTCTCCCACTGCAGGCTCATCATATTTAATGCATTACACCTGCTACTCATGAATATTTTACTCTGTAGTAAACACTGGGAAGAAGAAAGCCCAGAGGAAACCTCTCCCAACCTGCAACTGCAAAAAAATGCCAGCTTTGCCTTGCTACTGTGCCCTTAACCCCATCCTGGAGTTAATAAGGGGGTTAATATTTGCAATTATTTCTAAACCTTTCTGTCCATGTTACCAGCATATGCATTGTGTGTGCTGCTGAGGTTCTTTTCAGGAAAAATAATTACATATAATTTGTATTCTCTACAAATAAAAAGCCACATTGTTGGGTAATAAAAAAGGGTGCAGGAGCATTGAGTTGAGCAGAGAGGTGTTGACTGAGAACATGAGAACTCTGCTTCAAGGTTTTCCACTTGTTAGATTGAAATAATGTTAAGAGGTCTGTTACAACAGATTATTTCCATGATATTCCTCTAAGCTGTGGCTTGGGGGGAGCTATCCAAAGATGACTGTCTTCTGTGGCTAATCTCCAGGCACTCTGTGCCTTAATCTCATTATTTTTCTACATGTTGTTCCCATTCATCCCATAATTTTGCATAAAGCACATTTGTCAGTTTACGTGTCCATATGGAGTGCAGGGTTCAGTTTATGAGGAGGCTTCATTTTGAGATTTGCACATTACCCAACTTAGCATGAAAGTATTTTCTCTTCCTGACAAATGTTAGATTGGAAAGATACATTATGCAGTAAAGTCCAGGGAAAAATGCCAAATCTGTGGGAATTCAGCATCGTGAACATATAAAAGTGACTAAAAAATAACTGCAACATTTATACTCCAACTTGGAAGTATGGAAATAAACTTTAACTTAGAACCAAACAGCTTCTGCCTTCAAGGAGTCTGACATTTGCATCCCTAATAGTCCCAAGATTTCTAACAGCAAATCCAAACAGCCCTATTTGCACCCTGAAAAGTGAAGATATAAATACAGATACATACAGACATATGTTTATATATTCATTACTTAGAAATGGTTTTAACTGCTCAGAGTTCATGGCAAGATGAATTTTTTTTCCATGAGTATTTAAAAAGAGCTGCAAAATGTGTCATCAGCAATGTAATGCTGATCTGTTTCATGCCTAATAATCATATTTAAATAACTAGGTATTTTCTAAACAGTGTTTTCCTTAGAGCCTTTTAAATGCAGTAATGTGTCCAGCAGTGCTAGAGATTATTACCCAGAAGAACTTGTGAAATATAGAAGGAAAATAAACCCCCAAATATTAAACATTGGCAACAGCACCATAACTATCCAATTGATTTCACGAAGTATTTTTTAAAGTCCTGTTGCAATGATTATTTTTTCGAAGATTTTTATCCTGCTATTTTACTGTGGAGACCCATTTTGTAAAATAAAGTGATGAAATTCTCTGTTCATTTCCAATAAATTTTTAGGGTAAATGATCTCAACTAAAATGAAGATTAGCTGTCTGTTTCGGGGCTCATCCTTGAAATAGCCCCTAGATGAGCTGAGGTCAATGTACCATGCATTTTACAGAAAATCCCCCAATCACTGAGGTTGGAAAAGCCGCCCAAGGTCACCAACTCCACCCTGTGCCTGATCCCCACCCTGTCACCAGCCCAGAGCACTGAGTGCCACCTCCAGCCCTTCCTGGGACACCTCCAGGAATGGGCACTCCAACACCTCCTTGGGCATCTCCTTCCAAGGCCTGACCACCCTTTCCATGGAGAAATTCCTGCTGATGTCCAACCTGAGCCTCCCCTGGCCCAGCCCGAGTCCGTTCCCTCTCCTCCTGTCCCTGTTCCCTGGGAGCAGAGCCCGACCCCCCTGGCTGTCCCCTCCTGTCAGGGAGCTGTGCAGAGCCACAAGGTCCCCCCTGAGCTCCTTTTCTCCAGGCTGAGCCCCTTTCCCAGCTCCCTCAGTCTCTCCTGCTGCTCCAGCCCCTTCCCCAGCTCTGTTCCCTTCCCTGGACACGCTCCAGCCCCTCAAGGTCCCTCTGGCCATGAGAACTGGACACTGGACACTCAAGGTCCCTCAGCAGGGCCAGCACAGGGCACAGCCACTGCCCTGGGCCTGTGGCCACACCAAGGCAGGGACAGCCTGGGGGCCATTGGTCCCTGGTCCACCTGGGCACAGCTGGGCTCCTGTCCAGCCACTGTCACCAGCACCCCCAGGGCCTTTCCCCAGCCAGGTTAAAAACCTGCTCTGGTTAGAGACTGCCCAGTTGGCCTTCAGTGGGGGTCAGTGCTGGCTTTGGGGAAAGTTGGGACACAGGCTGTGTCAGAGGAGCTGCATGGAGAAAAACCCAGTGCAATTATAAGATAAAGAATTTCCTGGTTGTTTGGAATAAAATGGGGAGAGACCACCAGAGTCTGCCACAGGGTAGACAGACATCTGCATAAAAACAATCCTGAAGGTCCAAGGGAAGCCTATGGGACATCCCATGATGTGAAAGCTCAGAGAGAATATGTATCCACAGACCTGTGAATAACTTGGAATGGTGAGGAAAAGACTGCAGAAAAAGAGAGGAAAATCTCCCCCCATGAGAGGAGGTGTACCTGGATATTTTTGTTTAACACCCCAGACATCGAGTTCACATGGGTGGTTACACCTGAGGTGTTTTGAAGTTCCGTCATGCCCTCCACTGGGAAAGTAAATTAAACCTGTGTGCATTAAAATCCTAAAGGCGTGTCCAGACCTTGCACTCCTCACCATGGAAGTTTATCCTCCAAAACTTCCTACAGAGTTATCCAAAAGTAGAACAAGAACATTCAGATCAACATTAGATGACAAGAAGAAAATTAGTTTCAGAAATTAGATACTTGGAAGAGTTCTGGACCAAGAAAATTTTTAATCAACTAAATATTTTCAATTTGACATGTAATTAAATGCTTTATTTCATTTTAGACCTAATTAACTTTTAAAAAATCAATTAAAAATGAAAACACTACTTTAAAATGAAAGGGGATGTTTCATTTAAAAATGTTGAAACATTTCACATAAACTCCCTCTTTTCCCATATGAAATTAATGACTCCATTTTATCTGTGCTTATTGATAGCTTTGTTCATGCAAAATATACATTTCAATGAACTTAATAATCTTCAAAAAAAGTTGTAAGTCCCTCTAAGTCTTCTCAAGAGGTTTGTATTGTCTTTGCCCAAATTGCCCAAGTTATGTCACCATTACCTGGGGCTACATATAAAAAATAGTGCTCTAAATGTTTTTCAGATGTGACATAATATTTGAAAAATAAACCCAAACCAATGGAAGTATATTGTATATTATTTTTTTGCCTTTTATATATGTCCTAGAGAAAGTTTAATGTAAATATCAGATTATGCAGGCTGGAGTCAGGGACCTGTAAGTGCAGAAATGCATCAGCAGCTTATCACTGCAGCCAAGGATCAGAGCAGTTTTCAGCACTGACAGCTGATGGTAAGTTCTGTCTGCACCTGGAAACTGCAGCATTATAACCTAATGCAGATTTGGTCGAGTTCTTGCTAAATATTTGTAGCAAAGTGCTAGAACACGATATCCAGGAAAATTACTTGTGTTTTGAAATGCTCTTTACAAAAGATCCAGACATATTTCCGTGTGCCCTGCACCCCCTCCCCTCCAAAAAACGCAACCAGAAATCCAAACAACAGGATCTCACAAAGCAGGCGGACCAAGCACTTAGTGACCTGCTTTAAAATGAATGGAGAAGAGATTTGCTGCTGGAGCAGCTCTGTGGAGAAGGACCTGTGGGGCCTGGTGGACAATGAGCTGCCCCTGACCAGCAGAGTGTCCTGGAGGACACAGGTCCAATGGGACCCTGGGGGGTCATCAGGAGGAGCATTCCCAGCTGGTCAGAGAGGGATCCTGCTCCTCTGCCCAGCCCTGGAGGCACCTCTGGAGTTTTTGTTTCTTTGTGACATCATTAAGTAGACTTCCCTGGGTGTGAAAATAATTGGGAATCCTCCCATTA
Organism: Phylloscopus whistleri; assembly: GCA_017589585.1. Classification (NCBI taxonomy): domain Eukaryota; kingdom Metazoa; phylum Chordata; class Aves; order Passeriformes; family Phylloscopidae; genus Phylloscopus; species Phylloscopus whistleri. The sequence continues at coordinate 3,165,725 of JADMLD010000682.1, read as the reverse complement.
AAGAAGTCAATATTAAATTGTTAAATTAATATAAAATAATTAAAAGAATCATGAATTGTACTAAATCATCAAGAATCCTACTCTTACGCTGGCCCACACTCTCAAGTGGGGAAACACCTATGTACCTGGAAAGTCTTGGATTTCATATACCCATTTCTTGTCAAAAGGGAAATTGTGAAAAGAAATTGAAATTAAGGATAATGAACTTATGTTTATCTGGCACTGTAGGGAATCAGTCATTTATACTACCAGGCCCTCTAGCATAGAGTAGGAGAAAGGCTGCTAATTAACAGTGGTTGGTTATTAATCACACTTATTCCCTCTCCATTCACTCCATGAAGTGCTCGCACTACAAGTGCTTTCCTTGCTTGGAGAAGAGCAGCTGTATCTACTCCTGTGTATTCAAACAGACAGATGTTAGAAGGACCTTAATTTTCACACATTTGTCTGAAAAAAAGGCCTTACTGTTACAGTCTCAATCTTAAGACTGATGCTTCTTAAAAATAATGCTCCTGAAACACTTCTGAAAACAGAGCACACTTGAGCACTCCCAAAGATAGAACTTTATAAATTCGTTATAGGTACATTTAGAGGATAATACATGGAAAAACAAAGATAAAACTGTGCCTGGCTCTACACCAATCACTCAAGAGCATGACATCACTCCTAGGATAGGCAGCCCGTGAGAGGTTATCTCAGCAGAGTGAGAAGTCAGACAAAATGATAGAAATCAGTAGGGAAAGGCCAAAGTAGAAAATAACCTATGCAAATCCACTGCTCCAATCCAAGTGTATGTATATCTTACACATTCCCACAAAATCCCAGCACTGCTGACATGGGAAGGCGCCCCTGGAAGTGATCCAGTACAAATGCCTGGCTCATGGACTTTATGCTCTGTTGGTTGAAAACTCCTCAAGGTCAGCATAATAATAGGAAGAAATGTCACATATGCTGATGTTATCCTTTGCAAACATGAGGAACATCCTCTCTCTCAGTTCCTGAACCCTGTGGTCGCAGTGATATTAGACAGGCAGACTTGTTTTCATCTCTCAAGGCCATTTCCATGTTAGGGTGACTTCCCAAATGCTTTGCAGCATCAGGGATCATACTTGAGCCTTATTTTACCCATTTTGAATTGCATCACATGATAGTTATTCCATGGACACACAACTTGACAGGCCAGGTCAAGAACTGAGGAATGTCTAATTCCTACTTTGGTAATGATCAGAAGAAAATGGCACCTCCAAGACTAGGAGGTTATTACCTATTTTATGTTATGTTATTGACCTCATTAAACTCAAACCCAGAAAATGATAACTGTCCATGGAAATTGCGATTTTCCAATGTGTTACATATTCTTTCTTCTTCAGATTAAGTATTGTCATATTGAATACAATATGATTGCATGGAACAATTTATTTCAGATTTCATTTGATGGACATGTTACTGCTGTGTGCCAGTGCAAACCCTAAGTCAAGAACTAAGCACTAGATCAGCTATTAAAATTGATAGCAGAGATGGGCAAACTTCATATGGGCAGCTTCAAACTTCAGCTGGAAGTTGGTGGGAATGTGGCACACCCATCCCTGTTAAGTCTGCCATGGTGTTACTGTGCTGAACCCTAGCAGGAAAAAAGGCTTCTAACAGTTTTAGAAAATTATGGAGTGAAATTAAAGTTACAGTGGTTGAAATTTATCATGTTCTTAATATATCTACCCTTTTTTTTTTCTCCTTTTTTCCTGAAGGCACACATACCCATAAATATTCACCCTTTGTTTTCAAAAAAACCCTCAAATTCATTTCGCTTGGCATGTCCTTCCGATGCATTCTAAAGTTTGTTAACATAGCCCTGACATTCCTTAAGGAAATATATTTAATCTTTCTGCACACATATATTTTCTCCTGATTCATATCCATCTGCTCATCTAGTGAAATATGAGAATATTTCTTAGTTAAAAGTTTAGTACTTTCAAGGTTTTGGCTGGCACAGCTCCATCCCTCAGCTGGGTGATGCCAGTTGAACCATGCCCAGAAGAATTCTGTGACCTTTAACATAATGGAACTTCATAACCTCCACCGTCTGCTACACAGAAGCCTAAATCACAGCCTAGTCAGGGGAAACAAAAAAAAAGGAATGGGTAAGGAGGTCTCAGAAATGTTAAACCAAAGGTTTTATTTGCAACTGCACTGAAATTTTCTTAATTTGGATATCCAGCAATGGTCAGGAGCAGATGGTCTCCTGATCCTGAAAGGGTTCTGTTGAGGATGACTGGACAACTCTGGAGGTCAAATCATTGATGGTGAAAGTGGTGTTTTGGTTTCTGTGATCACACAAGAATCTTTGAAGACTGACAAGTGCATGAGAGACAAGAACCACCCGACAAAGTGGGACAAAGATGCCTTTGCCAGGCTGGCCCATCTGGAAAGGAAATCTTTAAACTAGGAACTGGGAAATGAGCCAGCTCAGAGCCAGGAGAGGACAGACCAACATGGGCAATATTAAGTGTTCCAGGCCAGGCTGGATGGGGTTTGGAGCAACCTGGTCTAGTGGAAGGTGTCCCTGCCCATGGCAGAGGGTGGAACAGGATGAGCTTTAAAGGTCCTTTCCAACCCAAGCTGTCCTGTGAATCTATGATTCCATGATTGTGGTGACTGTGCTACAGACCTCTCGATTGGGAAGATGTGGATGAGCCCCTCATTTTTACAGGATTTTTAACAGGAATCTCATGAAATTCAACAGTGGGAAGTGCTAAGTCCTTCCAGTGGGGAGAAAAAAATCCATGCTCAGCTGGGCACTGCATGGCTGGAAGGGAGCTTTGCTGCAGAGAAGGTCCTGGAAATCCTGGTGAGCACCAAAACTGAACAAAGGTCCATGTGCCCAAAGTGATGGGAAGTGTTCTTTCCACATCACACACCACTGGGATACACAGCTGGAATGACATGTCCAGTGCTGTCCAAGGACAAGGACTGAGCAGGGTTAGTCCAGCAAAGGACTTTATTTGATGTTGATTTGAGGAAACAGCACAGAAAAATCTCCAGATATCTTTTCAACCTCCAATTCCATAGGATCTCCCACGATCCATGACATTCTGCCATGTTACTCTCCTTTCAGTTTGGTGGGAGCTGTCCCTGCCCATGCAGGGGAGTTGGAAATAAATGGTTGTTAAGGTCACTTCCAACCCAAACCACCTTGGGATTCTGAGATCAAAGTAGCTTTCAAAGCAGCATCTGATGTGGAAAAAAACCTGAATATGCAAAATTTTGTAGATGGACCACAAAGTATTTTCTGATAAAAAGCTGTAAAGTGCCTGGTAACAACACTTGCAGGATAAAAGCATGTGAATGTTTTAAATATTTTGATGAAACCATCTGTGAACCTCCAATGCTTCCATTATAGCAATTCTCGCAAATATAATAAGTGGGAAGAATTACAATGAAATAAGCATCAAAGTGAGTGTTAAAATGGGAGCATTTTTGACAACAAATGTTCTTTCAAGGGTGAGAGCTGTGGGTCACCAAACCATTAAATCAATGAAACTTTTAAGCAAATTTCGGAATGATATCAGTTAAGTAGTGGGTGCACCTGCAAAACATATTTTGCATTCAACTCAGTAATTACAGGACATCCATCACTTCTGAATCTTCTCACCAACAAACTGCATAAAGTTCTCTATATTCTCCAGCCTGTATTATTGCACCAGTATCTTATTTTTCTTGGAGATAATTTATGTTGCTTCTCTCAAGGATGTGCTGCCAAGGCATTATTCACACATTTTGCTACCATAAAAACAACAATGTGCAGACAAGTTCTGAACTTCTTTCTGGAGGCAGAGAGACTGGGGCTGGATCTGAATTTATGGTGGTGCAAAGTTTATATTCTCCTGCCAAAGACTTTAAAAGCCTTGCTTTGTCATCTCTGGAGCTGTTGGAAATTCCAGTGTTTTTTAAAAAATAAGCTTTTAGTCATCACAGTCAACAGGGTCTGCTCCAAGACTATAAGGAACCAATAAATCATAAAGATGAGTAAAGTCTTCTCCTCCAAAGGTTACAGTGTCAATAAAAAACCCAAAAGTGAAAAAATGTCTAAGGAGTCATAAAAACATCTGGCTCCAACATAGAATTAATTTTCATTTAGAGTAATATAAAACTTTCCTGAGTTATTGTTCCACCACCCTTTCTAGCGGGATCTGTCATGCAGGGCAGAGACATCACCCACCTGAACAAGCAAAGGTGGGTGAAGCATTTGGAGTGCAGTTCTTGTGCTGTAGAATTTTAGAAACCAGACTCTTTCATGATCTCTACACACCTGGGTAAATAGCACTGTAAACAATGGTCACCTGTGAGAATCCATTGTTTAAATGATAATGTTTCAAAACTATGGAAACCAGGAATATTTATCTGTCCAGGTTGTGGACTCCTCATCCCTGGAAGTGTCCAAGGCCAGGCTGGATGGGGTTTGGAGCAACCTGGGATAGTGGAAGGTGTCCCTGCCCATGGCAGGGGGTGAAAATGAATGGGCTTTAAGGCTCCTTCCAAACCAAACCATTCCAGGATTTTACAATCGTATTATTTACCCAGTTTCTTTTCTTTAAAGTCAGTAGAGTTAAAAACAGTGACTAAAGCAAAAGAATAAGAGTAAATTCATGGAACTGCCTAAACTCATCATAAAAAACATATGACCCATTCATGGCTGCAAAGCACTTGCTGTGGAAGCAAGAGAGATCACTTCTTAACCCCTATAAACTTTTCAGGAACAATCAGGGACCGTCAAAGGAGCTGCAATTATTTACAAACCTGGGTGTCTTTCTCCTTCCAGCAATAAAATGTATGTAAGAGCTCTGAGTTCTATTTCACTTTCTTTGTCTTTGCCACTTTTACATTTTATCTTCAAATAAAATGTTATTAATTGATGTGAAAATGATGCAATGCCAGAGAAAGGTATTTTACACATTTCATATTTTATTTTATTTTATTTTATTTTATTTTATTTTATTTTATTTTATTTTATTTTATTTCAACAGCTAACAAGACCAGACACCTACTACAGGTTCCCTACTTTGGAACATTGGTTTTTGCATTTCAGTGGTTGTGGTGGTGTGGTAACCTTGGCTGGCTCTGGGATGCCCAGGTGTCCTCTGCTCTCAGCCACAGAAATATTTGTAAAGAACATTTCCTAGAAGACTTCAATGACCATTAAGCTTTGCCTGCAAGACAAATTATAGTTTATGGGGGTTTTGTCATTTTTTGCACATAAAATTTCTATTTAAAAAAATAATGAAGATATTAAGCAAAACTGCACTTTTCAGGTTCAGGAAAATTAAAGAATAGGCTATACTTTTTATTATACTTTTAATTATTTTAATGCTACTAGCTAGAAAAATAATGCATCTCAAAAGTTTTATTAAAAGACTTGAAAATATATCCATGTCTATAGTTTTACCCTTTTCCTCTCTGCTGAAATAGGTACATTTTCTATTTAATTTGTATTAGCAATAAGCTCCCCATTAAAATCTAAGTTAAGCAAAGAATAAAAAGACTCCTGTGCATTTTGGTTTATTGACAGGTTTTTACCTTAGACCAATTTGTGTCAGATCAGGATAGTTTTAAATAAACAAGTTTTAATTACCTGAAATGCAAAATTAATAGTTTCCCCCAGTTGTAGAATTACTTAAACAAACACTGATTTATTTAGATCAAAGAAAGCAATTAAAGATATTTGGGAAAATTTTAATTACACAAAACATATTTGTATTTCTAACCCAAAGCCAATTCAATTGAATGTTGTTTAAAAATGCATTATTCTTGTTCAGGGAGTATATTAATCCTATAAGTTCCTGAAAAGCTTTAAAAAAATTACTTTTCACTTTGTTTTCTATCTCAAAAAACAGGAAACCATGATGAAGTGACCTTGTGGCTGCTGCTCTCCTCATTTCTCACACTTGCCACTAAAGACACATGTTAGGTACTCAGTGTTCTTAGAGGCACAGAAATGGTAACCAGGAGCTCAGACAAAACCCTCAGGAAGGGTCCAGGCATCAGTTTAAATCAGACATCCTGACCAATTGCCAGCATTAATTTAGGGCTCCAGCATCTCCTGAGCTTGATGTGTTTTATCCAAAGTGGGAACCAGGTGACTTTTAAGGTCCCTTCCAACCCAAACCCTTCTGTGACTCTGTGACTTTTCATGTTACTCGGTTTAGCTGCTCCCTGTAGGACTGTGTCACCTGTGGCATCCTTTGGCACCAATCCCAGCACTTCCTTGTCATTGTGTGTTCTCCATACTGTGTCCCACGGGCTGGCACTGGAGCCATCACCTCACAGCCACCAGTCTGGGTGAGAGGGGAGTTCAGAGGGGATTTTGGAGTGGAGTTGTCATCAGGACTTTGGCAGGAGCAAAATTTCCCTCTGAATCACCTCCTGACTCCCTCCTGTCTCCTGGAGTCCTTTTTAGAGTGGATTTCCCTCCTTTGGGATGTACCTTCTTATCACCAATGCCACCCTCTCCCTACCCAGCATTGATAAAAGCATCACCCAACCTTCCTTTCCTTTTCAAGAGCTTCTATTGACTTTCTTGTGAGGAGTAGGAAGGGGAAGGTGGGTCTGTGGCTGTCCCAAGGAGGGAAGGGAAGCCAAAGGAAGTCTGCAGAAAACAGCACAGAGATAAAGGCATTCTTCTGGACATGGTGGGGTTCAGGCAAGAGTTGAGGACCTGATGATCCTGAAGGTCTTTCCTCCCTTACTGATCCTGTGATTGTGTATTTCTGCACAGGACACTTAAGGCCCTGATTCCAGCAGGCAACACCCAGAAATGCAAGCTCACAAGATTTTCAAATAACAAGTTTCAGAGCAAGGGTAAAACATGAATTTCTCTGTGCTTGGGGCTGTTCAATGACTCAGGCTTTGCTCAGTTCAATCCCAGCGAGGACTCCTTTATTCAGGGTCAAATTCTAATTTCCCAGGAATGGTGAATTATTTCTTTCCCTGTGATCTCGTAGCTGATGGAGTAACATAAGGAATTAAATGCTACTTGATATGAGGAAAGGTTCAGAAATCAACCAGGAGGCTGGAACCGGGGTGATATTTAATGTGCCTTGCAATAAACCATTCTGTGATTACATGATTATATCTATGGGCATAATATTAAGGCGTCTTCAAGAAAAAAGTGACCCTGAAAGAATGCTCTAGGATAAAGACACAAAGTAATTGAATTAAATTTAAACAAAACAAAACAAACAAACAACCCCCCCCCCCAAAAACTAACCAACCAAACAAAAACCTCAAGCCAAAAAACCATGAAGGAACCAAACAGCCAACCAAATAACTGCAATCTGCTTCATGTACAGCAGGAATTGTCTCTTCAGATTTTTCTTTTTTTGGTATTTGTACACAACTTAGTTTGGATGTTTTTTTTCCTTCACTTCTGTAGACTTTAATCTGTATTAGTGTGAAACTAATGGATGAACCCCAAAGGTTCTGTTACAGAGAGACAAATAGATGCCAACACCTTCCTATTTACCCAGAGCAGGCAGCTTGTGATGGAGGACAGAATTGACTATTATGCTATTCTGGCAAACATAAAGAGACATTTAAAAGGTATAGCACCAGCTGCCCACAGAAATCCAACACGAGGCAGCACTTTCTCATCTGGTGTTGTACATCTGTTTTCAGTGGCTCATCCAGCACATTCTCCTGCAGAGATAACCACACAAAGAGACAGAAATGGAGCATTAGTGGCAGGCAGAGTTCATCCTACTGCTTCTGCATAAGACACTGACAATGAACATTAATAGACCAAACCATCTCAGTCTGAGCTGAAAATACCATTAATATAATTGGTTCCTACACACTGTGAGAAATGAAGTTGCTGTATTAAAATTTAAAATAAAAAAATGTCTTCTCCGTGCAGAGGAAAAAGCTGTTTCATGTGGGAAATTTTTATACTATTGCTCCTTTCTTTATAGTACCTGTTCTTACATAAAAAATAAAGAAGACCTCCAGCAGCTGCCTGGACAGCCCCTTCCAATCCCTGACCACCCTTTTTGTGAGGAAATTCCTCCTGGTGACCAACCTGAACCTCCCCTGGCACAACTTGAGGCCGTTTCCTCTTGCCCCATTCCTTGTTCCTTGGAAATAGAACCCTAACCCCACCTGGCTGCTCCCTCCTTTCACCATTAGTAGAGCACAAATTCAGTACAGAGAGCAGCCCATGCAGGCCATATAATTTAATTCTTGATTTGTAACACACTGTTCTTGTTATGTCAAGTAACATAACAGCTCCTCGGTGCTCGCTTTGAACTTTTGACATCCCAAGCTCCTCACACGCTTCTCTTACAACACTTTTTTTTCTAAGGCAGGCCTGTGAGATCTCCTTAAAAAGAATAAACATTTGAGGCAAGGACTACATGGTTGGGGAACCAAACCAAACCTGAAGCAAAGCAGAAATATGATAAATACTGAAATGTTAGTTTTCTTTGTTGTGCTTCTGCCATCAAAGGTACAAAAGGAAATGGTTTGGTGACAAGCAAGAAAGATTTAGCTCAACTTTTAAAAAGGAATAGAAAAGTTCTTTGAGTATATCATACACTGGGCTAAAATGTTCTTCATTTTCAATTACTTAAACAAAGCTGTTTTTCCCATAAATATGGTCTGGTTTGTGTCTGTATAATTTGTTCTGCCATGTTCTGCAGGAGCAGAGACATATGTTAACAATATATGGCAGAACAATGCTAACAAATATTAAGAGTTTATGAAAAAGGAAATACAGCATCATGGTTCTGCCACTTTTACCTTTTATGGTAAAAACAAAGTCCAATTTTCACAGTGGGAACTCAGCACATCCACAGAAAGCTCGAGCACTTTCTCCTTTAGAGCATCAATCAGTGTACTTAAATGTTTTTCGTAGCAAAAACAGATTAGAATGCAAATTAAATTGAGTGAATTGGAGACACAATCCAAGTTAGCAGTCACATTACATCGGAGCAACAATTTAATATCATTTCTGCTCCTTCCTGAGTGCTTTTTATTAAGCTGTGTGACAGCTGGCACAGCTGGCCAGAACTGCTCCTCGGCTGTACATCCTCTCTGCCAACCACTAAAGCAGCAAGGAAAAAAAAAAGCCTTTTCAGTGAATCTAAAAATACTATAATATATACTATTACACACCATCTGAGCGTTTCAGAGTCATTAATATATTTCTTTCCTTCAGAATCAGTATTGCTCCCTGTTTGAAAGGAAGAATAATGATAAAAGAGGCCTAGAGAGAAATTTTATCAATTATGACGCTCATTTTCAAGGATGACACTGGGATTTGAACAAATAAGCCCTAATGATCCTGTAGCCATACATGACAATAGGATTTACCTGCCTGTCATGTTCAGGTGGTTTCAAAAGCTTTAGGATTCTTCATAATCTTGAGGATGCTCAGGAAAAGGGAGGGAGGAGAGGGAGCTGAATCGTTGTTTACAAGGCTGGAGGATTTTCTATGTAGCACAGCACGAATAATCTTCTGAGGCAAGAAACACTCCTATTTCTTCTGGGGATTTTTCTTCATTTCTTTTTCTTTTTTTTTTTTCAGATAAATGTTCTAACTGCTGCAACATCCTTTTCCATGGTCTTTGCAGCCCTTTTTCAAACTGAAGCAATGAAAATCTTTTAGTATTTTTTTCCCAAATACAGGTAAAAGAGTGGGGAAGTCTGAGTTCCTCCAGAATCACCCAAACCTGGCAAAACAAAGCAGCCTGACATGGGGAGAGAAGAGGAAAGGTCATTGGAACACTTTGTATTCGGAGCTGTTTTCCTCAGCTTCAAAGGAACCAAAATAAAATAATGCCAGGGAAGTTTTGAGTGTAAAATCTGATTATTTTTTAGTGTAAGACTAATTTTAATACCTAAATCTGAACTGTTTCAATAAGTAATTATTTCATGTTTAAATGAAAAAAGATTGATCTATTCAATCATCTGAACATTTTTCCTGGTGTTTTCCATCTTGCAGCATAGCACTATACATTCCATTAGTTTTTTATTTTATTTTGTTTTCAGTATAGGAAGAACCTGGGTTTTTAGGAGTGTTAGAATGGAGTTTAACCACTTACCTGGTGTCAACACCAATAAAGTAACTACAGAATCACAGAATGGTTTGGGTTGGAAGGGACCTTAAGCCCATCCCTCTTACATGCCCTGGCAGGGACTTCTCCCATTATTCCACGTTCATCCAAGGCCCATCCAACCCTGTCATCAAACCCTTCCTTTGTTCCCTCACCACATGGCAAAGATGTTTCATTGTCCAAACTCACCTGGTTTTGATCCAGTTTGGTTTCCACGTGCCAGGAAATGATTGCTGAGTATTTTGGGAATGCATTGCACCTGCACCACAAGTAAGACCATGGTTTCTACTGTCCCAGGATGTGCACCTGGACTGGGAAAATAGATTTAAGTCCTGCATTTTGCCACAACGTGGTCCTCAGTTTGGCCAAAAACCTCTTTGCCTCTGTTCTACTCTGATTACAGACCTACAACCCACAAGATTCAGAATTCAAAAGCTGTGGTGACTCACACTGATGAATGAGAAACTAAACATTATTTTTGAAAGGAAATACTGAAAATGTTTGATTGCTGTGGTTTTGGGGTTTTTTTGCCTCAATGAAAACATTTCTATTTTAGAAGGATTAAGTCAAAAGTGAGCGATTAGTATTAATTTCCTTTACCTCAATAAGCATATAATGAGATTACTTTTATTTCCACAAGCTAAGGAATTACGTGTGTCTTTTGTGTATGTTCCTTGAGTTTCTGCTTGCAAAGAAAGTAGGAAGTAAAATCTAGATATTTTCCAACTCCATAAATTTATCTTTTTTACTACAGGCTAAAGAGAACCTTCTTTTAATATCTAAATGTCAAGAGCTATTCAATTAATGCAAGCTTACCCGGAGGAAGGTGAGTTTTCCACCAAACTGACAGTCAAAACTAATCCATATATTTGTATTTAAAAAGAACTTGAAGAAGGGTTTAGAATGAATTTATTTGAGATGACAGATGAGTTTTGTGAACTCGCAAAAAACTCTAAAAATGTGGGGTTTGAGTGTGTCCAGAAATTGAGATGGATAACATGGGTGTGTAAGACAGTCTTGGTTTTGTATCAGCTGAAGTAAAACGTAATTAATTGCCTTTAAAACCCCTCCGGTAAGTCTCCTGCACTAATGAGAATGTATTTTTAATGCACTTGGAATCTTACACTGTTCACATTTTTCCCTATGTGTTTGGTACAAAGTACCTGGAAAACCTGCACAAATTATATCCCGTAAATGCAGCCACTGACTAGAACGTAGCATGATAATTAATACCCATTAATTAGTTTTTTATTTGCTCTCTAACCCCTTGCCAAGGAACGAGTAATCCTCCTAATCCTCCTCCAACAGCCACGTCCTACCAATCCATCTTCTATGAAGTATGGCAGTGCTGCATTTCATTTCAGCATTCAAAGCAAAATTAACTTAAAAATCACCCAGAAGAGATTTTTCTAGCCTGGAAGCTCTGCCCAATATCCCTGTCTTTTATTACTCTGACCATGCATAACTCTCAAAGCTCAGGAGATTAATGACTTGAACATTGCTCAAGTCTTAAGTAACAAAATTTAATGTCCCCATCTTCCCCACATGCTTTCAAAAAATAACACATCAAATAATTGACAAATGGAGATGTGCCAATTCTTTCTCTTATCAGCTGGTTTTGCCACGTAGCAGGGTCCTCTCACCACTGCTATCCCACTGAAGTGGGACAAGAGCTTTGTGAAACCATCACAGCTTGTGCAAAAGGTTTTTGCCTTGATAGTCATAGAATCATAAATTAATCTGAGTTGAAAGGGACCTTTTAGAGGTCTTGAGAGCATGGTGTTGGATCACAATGATATCCCTAAAGCACAGGAAAAATCTGGTTTTTTCATAACCTTTTTTTCTTCAAAAACAGTGTTTATTAAAATCCTGCATCATAGGACTTTAACACTTACGACTATAGTTTCCAAAATCGATGTTTATTGTGTTCAATATGTTATTATAGTCAAGATATTATTATTTTCAGTATAGAATTGTTCAGTATCATTTTATTCAGTATTAGTTTATTTGCTTTTATTATATTTAGTATTATTATATTCAGTATGGAATAAAGATAAGAAAAGGTTCCTGGTATAGCTGATGTCAGCTCAATATAAAGATACATTTGAATATTGCTTGGATTTTTATTCCAAACTGGACATTGTTTGTGTAAAGTTACAGGGAGAAATGGGAGATTTCAACATGTCTTACATTACTTCCTTTTGATAATATTATTTCCAATGGTGTGGCTTCTACATCATCATAATCCTTTTTTTCCCCAACACAACCTTTTAAGTCCAGTGTGGAACCTAAAACTCTGAAATAGCAGCAAGTTAAAATATTTGCCTGGCTGCTAGAGGAAATTAGAGTAATTATTACAAAATTGAGAGCTGTTGCACTGCTACAGTTGAGAGGTAATTTTTTTAATTACATTTCCTTGTGGACAGGAGGCATTGCCCGAAATCTTGAAGCATTCCCAGAAAAAAAGTTGTATTTTGCACTAAGTGGTGCCACAACAGGCAGGATTGAGCACATAATTCTTTGTCACTGCATCTGCTCAACTCCCCATTTCCCTTTGCTTGCAGAGCTCTCTCCAGGTGCTGAGAGCAACAGGAAATTCAGAGCTCCTGAAATCTCCAGTGAGGAGCCCAAACTTGTGAGGGTCGGGGTTCGTGTGATCACTGGTTAGGAAATGTAAACCCCGAAGGAGTGAGGGGTCAAATGGGCTTTGGGTGGCCCTTGGTCAGGGCTGTGGAGCTGAACCCCAGCAGAAAGAGCTTCTGGGGGCCCAGTGGGACACCCCCACACTGCACAGTGCCAGGAGAGATTGGCAAGAGAGCAGGGGGTCGGGGTAGACCTCAATTCAGTTCAGAAAGTAAAAAAAAAGTATTTTTTAAAATCCTAAACTGATCTTTATAAGGATATTTGGGAACTGAAGCCTCTCTTCCCAAGTCCAGGCTGGTTATTCTCTCTGTGAATACCTGTAAAATTGAGGAATTATCCAAGCCTCTCCTCAGACTCACAGTAGGTAATGCCTCAGCTTCCTAAAGGAAGGAAAGGTAGAAGTTTCTTTAAAGTCAGAAACTCTGTTATTATTTCCCTTAAACTCAACAAGGAACTATGTTGAAAGGTTTCCTTGAAGCAAATTGAAAGAAGGCTCCTCCCAGGGCCTCAGCAGTTCAATAGCTTAATCTTTGACCTTTTATTTAAAGAAGAGCCTCAGTGTAGGTTTTTTAGGAATAAATGAATCTCAAATTCACTGTGCTTTTGTTTTGGTTTGGGTTTTTTTTTTTTTTTTTTTTTTTTTTTTTTTTTTTTGCCAGAAAACTGTTCCTGTACTTTAATATAGGTGGCAATTTGCTTCTTGAGGAAAAAGCAAAGCAGATTACAAAACAACCACATATTTGAAATTGTTTGTTTGGGGAATAACACATCATCTGTGCTCAGCAGCACATTTCTGCACTCTGATAAGTATGTGTGAAGTTCTTTAATCAGTGCGTTTCACACATACTTTTGTTCAGCTCTAGATGGTTAAATAGGTAGTTTGGAATTTAGTTTGGTTGTTTTTTCTGTTTAGTGCATATTTTGTCATAATCACTACTGCTGGAATCCACTAGAAAAGGAAAAAAAAAATTGCAGTATACTGAAAGCTTTTGCTGTTGGAAATCTCCATTATTTACATAGTAATTGTGCCTTTTATTCTGAGCTCTATACATCTCTATGTGGTAAAAAAGAATCAATAACAGAAGGAGAGTTGTTTTGTGGGAGCATTCGCTGCTGCTTCTGGCTAACTCCAGGACATACCCTGTTAAGTGAATTAGTAGATGTTGCCCTTTTCCATTGGAACTTTAAAGAAAATAATTGAGAATCACAGCAGGGGGAAGCCACAGTGGTTGGGCAGATAAGGGCACCCCTCAGAGCTAAAGGAGGAGCTGATGCCTGGAACTGTCTGTGATCCACCAAAGCAGAGAACTGTTGCACCCTCAAACAAAAAAGGCAGATAAGGTAGGATCAAAATATGAGCTCACAATAATAATTACTAAAGTAACATCAAGATATAAATACAGCATAACTGGGGGATAAAATCTAGGTTGTTTTTTTTTTAACTTAATGGTTCAGTAAATATTTTATTGCCATTTCCAGGAAATGGCCTTGGGTCTTATCTCAACTATCCCTGTGCACCACTGTCTCCCTGTTCTTCTAAAGTTTTTCTAAAGTTCTTTCAGCCTTCTGATGTTTTACTTTTTGTGGTGGAGTTTCTCATGCACTTTTCATGTAAATAATAATTGTTTTGCATTCCTTTCTGGGGAGGAGAGAATTGATGGACTGCTGGTTTGACCAATGTGGTTGGAGAGGACAATTTTCTTCCTCCAATCCATGGTCACTGTTGGAATTCTATAAATGTCAAGGTCTGTAAATAAACTGCTCCTTTTTGCCTTGGACATCTCAGTGTGTGAGTGTCGTTCTTTTCGTGTCGAATTTCAACACACCACTGCAGTCCTGGCCTGCTGGGTTTGTCATTGGCTTGTTGTGTGAGACCTTCTTGTCACATCTCTTGGAACAACCTACATTTCACTGGGGACAACAGAAAACACCTTAACATTACAAGCATGGAGTCAAAACAAAAGCCCAGAATGACAATCAGTCAATTGTGGGTTTGTATTGGAAAGAAATGACACAGAACAAGAGGAAGCCGCCTCAAGCTGCAGCAGGGAAGGTTGGGATTTGATATCAGGAAAAAAATTCTTCACAGGAAAGGTTGTCAAGCATTGACACAGGCTGTCAGGGTGGTGGTGGAGTCACCGTCCCTGGAAGTGTCACAAAACATATGGATGTGACACCTGGGGCCATGGGTTAGTGGTGAACATGGTGGTGGTGACGCTGTTGTACACCACAACGACACAGACTCCCACTTCAGAAGGCTGAAAATGACTCCTTTATTTCTGGGATGTGTCTCCCTTTTTATATTGTTCTACACAGACCAATTCAATTGGTGAAACAAAGACAAACCTCTTCAATCACATTGGTCAGACCAGAGGGACATCAAGAAGAAGTCCCTCCTAGGGAAAGGAATGTAAACAAAGTTACAGTTACAAAAACATGGCTCTGGTTTATAGAAAATTCCCTGGGAGAAGGATTTCAGAGAATGAAAACACCTCAGGCAAGAACCAGGGCTAAAGTGGTGGTGCTGTTTGATGGCTGGATTTGATGATCAGAGTTCCTTTACAACCTTAATGGTTCCGTGGTTCTGCCCTATGATTGTAAAAGCAACCTTGAGAACTGCCAAAAGGCTGCTTTTTAAGCATGCCAAGAGGGAGACAGAAGCAGCTAAGAGAAAGCAAACCAAGAGCCAAACAGCCCCTTAGTGCAGCTGCCCTGGACTGGGAAGCTCGTTCCCAGCAGGATTGGGCACTACAGATCTAGGAAAGAGCAGTCAAGCCTTGAGAACAATCTAAAATTGAATTGTCTTTTAAAGGAGGCAGTCTCAAATTGGGAAGGGTGGGAGAGGAAAGATGTTCCCTTCAGCCCCTCCCTCAGTAAGCCCTTGAGCCTGACGTGCCTGACCTCAGCACCCAAAGCCATCACGAAGGCAACGGCGCCCTGGGACTTCTTTGAGGGGCTTTGCTCCTCCTTGCCCCTTCCCAGAAATCCTGTCAGGAGAAAGCTTTGTCTGTCCCGTGAAGCTTTCCCAGCCATTCCTTCCCTGTTCATTGAGGACAGGCTTTAGCTGCCCATCCCCTCCCACAGCACAGCACTCAAGCCCCTGGCTCTGCAGTGTCCCTGGGAATACGTGTCATATCCTTGACCCCGATGCCATGCACTCCTCCTTCCAACCCAAAAGGTTTGTATGTGTAGAAAGAAAAGGCTTGGAATCCCTAATCTGAATTTATATCAGTGAAAAAGCCAGGATTTAATGACTGATTAATTTCAATGAGTTTAGATCTGACCATTCATTCAATGAAAATGTTATACAGGGAGAGGTTTTTATGAATTTAGGGCCTCTTGCCATGAGCCTCTAAAGTCCCCTTCTAAAAATTCCTGAGATTAAATCTCTCTCCTATCTTTACTTTCATATTAGAAAGAAGGAATAAAGTGCATGTTTTAAAAAACAAAGTGCTGTACAATAAACAAAATGGTTTGTCTGTAATAGAAACCTTTTCTCCACAATCTAACACTCTATTACACGAGACAAAAAGTGATAGAAAGGTCTCTCAGAATAAAGGTTCATTTAATTTTCCAAAAGATGCTGCTGTAATATAGGAGAGAAAAAGGAAATGAGTTGCTATAATGCAAAACCTAAGCCTTTGATTAAACATTTTAAATGATAAATTTATCTGAAAAAAGGTCTTGTGAAAAACAGTGAAATTTTTCAGTGACTTGCCTTGAAGTGTGATGAATCATTGAAAAGAGAAAAAAAAACCCCATGGAAATATAAGTACAAAGTAATTAATCAGTGCCGGGTATTTTGTAGAGATTTGGTCAGATGGAAGCAATAATTAAAAGTGAATGCGTATGAAAATCTTTATATTTATTATAAAGGAAGGGAGATGGGGGTGACAATATTATCCAATGCTTAAATAAATGAAAATAAGGCTCAAAACCATGTAAAGATGGAAAAGAAAGAATGAAAGTATAAAATAGCAGTCACACTCTGCAGCTGATTAGGAAAACCAAGTTCACAAATTAAGCATTATGTCTTACAGGATCAAGAAGTTGAAAAATTGACTTGATGGTGATTGATGTAGTCCTTAATTAAGACAAATACTGTTCCATGTTAGAAAAAGCTTCAATTTCCTAAATAAAAGTCTTGCAGCCCCAGCGGAATAGGGGATTTTAAGAACCTGTAAATAACATAAAGCTTTATCAAAATCAAATAGTTTATTAGATGGATGAAGCACCTCTGCTGTGAGGAAAGTGTGGGAAAACTTGGATTGTTCGGCCTGGAGAGGAGAAGGTTCAGGGTGACCTCATTGTGACCGTGCTGGATGTGAAGGAGCTGACAGGGAACATGGAGAGAGACTGTTTACAAGGAGTGACAGGACAAGGGGGAATGGTTTCCTGCTACACAGGGTATGTTTAAATGGGATATTGGGAAGGAATTGTTCCCTGTGCGGGTGGGGAGGCCCTGGCACAGGGTGCCCAGAGAAGCTGTGGCTGCCCCTGGATCCATGGAAGTGTCCAAGGCCAGGCTGGATGGAGCTTGGAGCAACCTGGGATAGTGGAAGGTGTCCCTGCCCATGGCAGGGGGTGGAATGGGATGGCCTTTAAGGTCCCTCCCAACCCAAATCATTCTGGGATTCTCAGATTATTTATTTCCTTTCCCTCCTTTTTCAAATACTACAGCACAGCTTCTGCCATATCAGCACAACTTCCCAGACCCACATGGATTTAGTTCAAATTTAACTTCAAGCCTATGACCTGGTTTTAACACTGTTTTGGCAGACTGAGGGCAGTGGCAGGTTGGTATTTTTTTTTTTCCTAAGAAGCACAGAATAATGGCATTTAAGCTCTACCTCCTGTAAACAGAATGAAAAACTCCTGTGTTTCTGCTTGTGCCTGTTGTCGCTGTCACTGGACAACTTCGACTTCATGGGAAGAAATTGGTTTGGACTCAGAATCAGGAACCTCTTTATAAAAACAAGTCAAACTTCTCACAAAAATACCTGATGAGGTTTTATTATCAAAAAAGATTAAATACAACTTGGCTTAGATCTGAATCCATGGAACCATCTTTCAAGAGGGTAGAGAGGAATGTTAAAACAATAATGAGGAACATTATGAGTTTATTCAGCTGTTTCAATTTCTTAATTAGATGTCATAGTTGATTGCAGTAGGTTCAGGATGTTCTGTGTTCTCCACACTAAAACTTCTGATGAAACAATCATTTTAATTATCTTTTTCTGCATTGCTGCTCTGATTTCTGTGTGAAGTTATTGGACGTAAAGCAAATTTTAAAAATAGAGATAACTCAATTTATGGATGTGTGTGTGTAGAATTGATTTGATTTCCAAAATAACTACAGTTGCAGAGAGATGTCCTGAGAAATACCCCAAACTCTCAGTGCGTCTAGAATACAGCCAAAACTTCTTCCACTCTCTCTCCCCATGAAACTGGAATTGCACACTCTTCCTCCATATCTAAATCATTTCACCTTATGGATAAAAACAAAGCTTTGTTTGTCATGATCAACAGTATATATGAACTCCTTGATTTCTCCCGCTATAATTAATTAATAAAATAAACCATAATTTAAAATAACAGGGGGGTGAATTCTTTGCCCTCTACTACTAGTCCTGAGAATTGTAAAGGAGTTATTTTCTTTTCACCCTCTCCCCATGACCTGTCGTCTTTTCCCAATGTGTAATTGTCAGGAATGTAGCACCCAAGCAGACGGGGCTCCTGCAAGGTTTGAAATTCACCCTGCTTTTATGCTAAGTGAGGGTCTCAGCCCAGTGAAAATAAAGCAGCTTCACACCCTCTGGTTCTGCCCAGCGTGCCAGTCCTGCCTTTCAAGGGGATTAACGGGAGTTCCTCGCATCCCGGCAATCCCAGCTGGAGAAGGGGTAGTGGGGATTGGATTCCAGACACTCCAGAGAAGGATATTTCATTTCCCTTTTGCATGAAAGAGATGCTGCCCTGGCCTGAACCTAGAATTCAACGCAGGGCAAGGAGCTGCAAATCTGGGTTTAGTAGGTACCCAAAATGCACATTAAAACCCAATCCTGGCATCGTTGGAGACCAAAGGAAATGTGTCACCGTCAATATATTCAGCTTTGCCTTTCCTCCATGATTGAAATAATTGCAGCTTTAGAAGAGAGAAAACGTGGGATAGTCTTTTCTTTTTTTCTTTTTCTTTTTCTTTTTCTTTTTCTTTTTCTTTTTCTTTTTCTTTTTCTTTTTCTTTTTCTTTTTCTTTTTCTTTTTCTTTTTCTTTTTCTTTTTCTTTTTCTTTTTCTTTTTCTTTTTCTTTCCTTTTCTTTTTCTTTCTTCTCTTTCTCTTTCTCTTTCTCTTTCTCTTTCTCTTTCTCTTTCTCTTTCTCTTTCTCTTTCTCTTTCTCTTTCTCTTTCTCTTTCTCTTTCTCTTTCTCTTTCTCTTTCTCTTTCTCTTTCTCTTTCTCTTTCTCTTTCTCTTTCTCTTTCTCTTTCTCTTTCTCTTTCTCTTTCTCTTTCTCTTTCTCTTTCTCTTTCTCTTTCTCTTTCTCTTTCTCTTTCTCTTTCTTTCTCTTTTTCTCTTTCTTTCTCTTTCCCTTTCCCTTTCCCTTTCCCTTTCCCTTTCCCTTTCCCTTTCCCTTTCCCTTTCCCTTTCCCTTTCCCTTTCCCTTTTCCTGTAGCATTTTAGCTTGGAAAAATGAGTGTGTGGCCAGGGAGAGACGACAGCAAATTTGCGAGGACGATCTCGATCTTACACTGCTGAAGCAAAGGAAATCAAAGATACAAATTTAATCAATCCTGAAAAATTGAACGAACAAAACTCCTACGGCAACAAAACAGGATGAAAGATGAAGAGATGTTTGGGACTCGAAAAATTGTACATAAAAAGCTGCTTAGAACACAAATTTCATTCCATGTGAAACACTGCAGTTTAAGACTTCTGAAAAACAAAATCTGAATTTTTTCAAAATACAGTGGGTAGTCTGAATTGATTTGGTAGCATTGAAAATCTCGTTACATATATTATTTTGTTATAAAATAACAAATAGGGCTTTATAAATACGTCAGCTTTTTCATGTACACATTTTAGTGTCATTTTTGTACATATCAAGTTTTTTAGACATATAAAGTTTTTGTAGAAGTGAATTTTTTATGCATATAAAATGTCAAAATTTTAATAGTGCCATATATCATCTGCCATCAGTCTAATAAAACCCAGTTTTTTATACTGATCAACAACCTAAAAGAAAGATGAGTCAAACAGACCTTTTTTATTGCCAAAGTCATGAAAAGAAACAACAGAAACCACTTTTTTAATATTTCTTTTGTATTTTTAAGGCAGTCCTAGTTCCTAAAAACTTTTGGTTTTCATGAAATTCCATTTTCAAACTGAATATTTTGGGGTTTTTTTCAGCTTTGGTTATCAGAATATACATTACCACTCTGGACAGGTTATTCCAAACATATCCTGGTGACCCGTATCATTAAAATCAGCAAATATCACTGTCAGAATGTTCCAGTCAACAAATCAGGTGGGTTACATTTATTTTTCTACACCATATATAAATAAATACATATATAAATAAATTTGTCATCTGATTTAGCCTTGGGTGATGGGAAAAACAAAGCTGACTCTTTAGAATTTTTGAAAGTTTAATCAGGGATAAAAACGGACAAAATCCAGCCCTGGGGTGTTTGGCAGTGTGCCAAAACCACACCTTTAGCTTAAAACAATGCTCTTATATATTGTTGCATTGCATGGGTTGAATGCATATTCATGAGAGTTATACATTATTCAAATATTTCTTTGAGTTTAGATGTTCTTTTGCTTGGTTTTAACCTTTGACTTGTCTTCATGCCACCCTGTAGATTAAACCAATATATTTCATTTCTTCTCAGGGCTCCATCCTGTTGTTTTTACACTCCCTGATAAGGAGAGTCAATAAATTCCTCTTTTTTGGGGTTCTGTCACTGTTATCTCATCATCCAGAGAATCCACAAATGTGAAGAATCACCTAATTACCTTCACCATTCTCTGAGTTAGCTACATAAAAGCATTTTAACATCACATAGTCTCTATTTTAATATTATGCTTCAGCCTGAGATACAATATCTATTTATCACACTACTATTTATATAAGCTATACGGTGCATACATAAACAGACAGCTTGTACTCTACCAAAAAAGCAGTTAAAAGAAAGTATAAATTGTACCATATCAAAATCTTTGTGATTAATAATAATAATAATGTCAAAGCTAATACATAAAAGCAAAAGCCAAGAATATATTGTCATTTATAACAGTGATAAAGAGCAGAAGTAAATAAATAGGTGTTGAGTCAGGGTTCTCTTCAGTGCCTCAGATTTATCCAATTACCCTCCTGTCGTGCAGTTCATGATTGAAGCGTTTCTTCTTGATTATTCTAAAACAAAAATAGTGAGACTCATTAAACTACAGGAACCCTGCCTTGATTTGAAAGACAGGTGTCTGCTAGGGCGGGCAGGAGCCTCCCTTGGAATGGAGGATGCAAACCTCCTCCCTCTGAATTATTGTAATTTTGAAGTTAAGGGACTCTCAGGCAAAGATATGAGAATGGGAATCACAGTTCTTTACTAGTGTGTGTAACAAGGCAAACAAACAACAACAGCTCTGGCATAAACAGCACCAGAACCCAGTCCCAGCCTTCTGGGCTGAGATGGGAAGGGATGGAGGAGAGGCTTTGTTTCACAAACCCCGGGGCAGTCTGACTCCTGCGCCCCTGCAGGACTCTGAGGAGCACCAGGCTGGAATGTCAGGAATGAGCAGAAATCCCAGGCTGGTGGATGAGATGTACCAGAAGCTCCATGGCGGAGCTGGAACTGCTGGGACATCCCTGCAGGGCAGGGGGTGTGGGGCTCCAGTGTAGAGAAACCCAGAGCAGTGCCAAAGAAACACTGCATTTTGAATGATTAGATGATGATTTGGTGATTTTTTTTTTCTCCCAATTAACAATTCCTCTTTAGAAAAGGAGATGAAACCCATTCTAGTAGGCAATTAGGACTTCAGCCTGCTCTGTGGAGAAAATGTTCCTCTTTCTCAACTTGTAATTTAACTAGTGGCTTTGTAAGAGGGCCTTTTTTATTATATTAACCGTTGCACATTTTACATATATATGTTTATATAGTCATGTTGCTGAATTCTTGTATTCTGTGAGATCTTGTCATGAGGACCATTGTCTCTTCCTGCTACACTCACAATTTCTTTTTCAAAAAATAAATTATTTTTTTTTCTCCTCAATTTATTGAAAATCTCCTGTGACAAACTTACAGTCAATTATTTTTTGTTTGTCCTGATCTTCTTAATTGCTAAACACCCCACGAAAAGAGCATGGCACAGAGATCCTTCAAAATG
Source organism: Phylloscopus whistleri (assembly GCA_017589585.1). Lineage (NCBI taxonomy): Eukaryota > Metazoa > Chordata > Aves > Passeriformes > Phylloscopidae > Phylloscopus > Phylloscopus whistleri. Next base: position 3,143,600 of record JADMLD010000682.1, on the reverse strand, counting down.
CCAAATAGGTAGTATGTGAAAATTAATAAATTGCCTACACTTGTGATATTTTCCTGTCATGCAAACCCACAGGAATGCTCATTGTCCAAAAAGAATTTACCTTGAGGAGTAAATGAATAAATTGTTAAACAATGTATATTAATTAGGGTTTTATTAATAAGCTAAACCAAACCAAAAGCAGTGTCTCAAATATTGTTTGGCTCTACATATAGAACACATGACATAGAGAACATATGGAAGACTTTTTGTAGAATTTCTGCCAGAAATATTAAAATTAATGGATTCACAGGGATGTTTTTCAACCTATTATAGCCAATATATGTGGCTCTAGTCAGTGTCAGAGGGTTTTACCTACATACATATTTATCTAGAAAGCTAATCTGCTTTGATTTATCATTTTAAGCAGTTTAAAATATTGCCTCCTAAAGCTTTTAACATTTCTGTGAACAAAAGCATTAACTTTTCCTCTAAAGCTGTAATGATTTATCATGTAAGTCTGCTTGTGACTCTATTATCCCCTTGATATATGAAGGAGGTGCACCTTAAAATCCCATTAATACCCTGTGCCATTGATAAAATAGAGTCTTTGAGCTTACAAATCACCGCAAGTAAAAACAATCGTGCTCCACAGTCTCACTCTGGGAAATCTTATTGTGCTGTGCTCCACCAGAAGTGCTGAGCAAACAAGAAGCAATCCAAGGTTTTGCACTGAAACCCCCAGAAGTGTAAGAAAGGGCAGAAATCCCCCCTGACTGTGTTACCCCCTGGCTAGCAGGGTTTCCCTCTTGGAATCTAATCCTGCAACACAGACTCTGCTGTGTGATACTGACTGGGATGGATTTACTATTCTGTTCATTAAAAATCGCTTTGGTCCAATTCTGCTAAAGATAAAATAATGGAAAGGCCATTTCCAGAGACGTGCAGACAACTCTGACTCAGCAATGATTTTCAGCTCTTGGGGTATCTGTGAGGAAGAGTCCTGTGAAAGGACTTTTGAAAATCACTGAAACAGAGATGAGCTTTCCTGAATAAATGAGCAAACACAAGGCAGTGGATGTATGAAGCGTTTAAGTAAAGAAAGACAAACAAACACATAAAGGGGCAGGGTTGAGGCAACCTGGGCTAATAGAAAGTGAGGGGGTTTTTGTTTTTTTTTTAAATCATTGCTACCAATTCATGATTGATTATCAACCATTCAGCAAAAGAGGACTTGCCTCATTTTCTCACTAGCAGGAACAGTTTCATTCTCCCCTGTCTCCAGAGCTGCCCCTGTTCCTGGTACAGTAACCCTGCTGCCTCAGGCTCTCCTGAGGTGCACAGCCCACCACAGGAACAGCCCCATGGCTGTGCTGGGCCCTATCACATCTCCACACCAGGACAGGGGGAGTAGGAATAAGACCTGGGAAAAGCCCTCCTGGGTCAAGATAAAGAGAGTTGAATAAAGCAGAGCCTGTGAGAGATGAGAAAGAGCGATGGCACCCGCCAGGACAGCAACCATCCTTCTCTTGGTGCTTCAGTGCAACCCATCTTGAGCTTCTGAAAAGATCCCTGCTCGAGTATCTGCTCTCCCACTGCTGGAAGCTCCTCTCCTCCTGAACTCTGTCTCCAGGCACAAAAGGCTGGGAGACCTTGGAAGCGAGCCCCAGAGCTTAGAAGGCATTTATTATCTCTGCCTTCTGGCACTAAATCACCCTCCCTGTTCCCAGCAAGCCAATATTTCCCTTGTTCATTCCTCTGCTGATGATGGAGCAGTAACAGCTCCTCTTGCCCTGGAAACGCTTACAAATTTCAGCTCCAGCTGATTGCTGGCTTTTCTAACGTTATCCCTTTATATCCATGGATTTCTCGCCCTCCTCTGTCATCTGTCCTCACATCCATCTCTTGTACATCTGCCTTCCATCAGAGCTCAGCCTGCACTCCCAGCTCCCCCAAGCCAGGCTTGGGACACAGACACTTGACTAGGATGCAGCAAAAATCCCAGGTTTTGAGCCCATTTGCTAAACAGTTTTCTGAAGTGTCCAGAATTTCAAACTATTTTTCATTGGAGAAATATATATTTCAACCTCTTTCTTGCCATGCAAAAATAATTCACTTCCAAACTCCCTTAAGGACCAAACCCCACAAGTTAAATTTCAGCCCACAGTGGAACTTTTCTATTCTAATGAATGCTTTGGAATCCTATTGACTTTGCAATAGATATTTCCAAAGGTCACTGTAGGTAACAGCTGAAACGTTGGAAATCCATGAGGTAGAAGGAGCAACTCTAACAAAGAGGTCTAGAGAAGGGGTTGAGGTCTTGCAATCCCCTTACTCCTCAAACATCACTAAAATGACCCCAACCAATAAGGTGCCTTTTTTTTTGTTTACAATTAGATGGTTTATGTTTATAACAGTATTGCACTTCGGTGTTTTTCATTAAATTTGGAACATTGACTTCATTTGGAGACCTTTCAAGCCTTTCACTCAGTTATCCATCAAGCTGTACTACATCGAGCTGTCAGGCAAAGCATGTAATGACTAAACTTTTCAAAAAATACAGATGTTAATGGCTCTTGACAGGGAAATATTTTCTTATCACAAAATTATGAGATGCCTTTAGGGCTGTTAGTGAGACATAAACAGCATTCATCAAGCTTAATTCCTTTCTCATCTGATGCAGGAGCTGTGCAGGTTGCTCCCTTTCTCTCCATAGAACAGCTGTACATTAATGCAGGCTGTTGGTAATGATATGAAATGGGGGGGAATAAAGAATTTTAATAATTAAAATTAGGACTAAACCAGATTTTGGTTGGAGGGAGGGTGTGGCTTTTTTGGTTGGATTTTTTTCTTTTTTACCACTGGAATAGCTCACCTAATGAAATTTAAGTGTAGTGGAGCCTTTAAATGAAGAATGGATTTTTTTCCTTTCAGACTTGCTCTTGCTTCACCACAGTTTATCATTCTTAGTATTTCTCCCTTGTATAGCTGAAAAAAAATGCAAATCCCTCTACTTTAAAAATCACTGGGTAGAGTCCTTAGAGCTACTTATTATGCAGGAAGTCAGATGAGAAAGTCAGAGGTTGAGTCAGTTTAAAAGCGAGAAAATAGAATTTTGTACCTACACAGGAATTTCCCTAAATAAACACTGATTCTCCCCTTAAAGGGAAAAAAATATGGGATTTTACAAACAAAGAACAAAGGATAAATTATATTCTACCTCCAGTATCAGGACTACTACATTCCTGGGAACATCTTAGTGAAATTTATTCGTTTGTGATTTAGAAGAAATCAAGTTAGATTTTTTTTTTTTAATGATTGCTACCAATTTATGATTGATCATGACTGAGCAAGTTCTGTGTCTCAGTTTTGCCAGCTGAACAGACTAAATGGGGCAACCCATTCTAGCACAGTCCTACTGAAATATTGAAGCTTCCTGGGATAGTTTGAGAATTATTTTGTTTAATTAAGTGCAAGGCAGGAGTGAAGTATAAACTCATTTAAGATCCAGGCAATTGGTTGAGGTGTGGAGCACCCTGGGACAGTGGAAGGTGTCCCTGCCCATGGCAGGGGGTGGCACTGTATGGGCTTTAAGGTCTCTTCCAAACCAAACCACTCCCTGAGGACTTTATGAACCTGAAACAGCAAGCTTTTGAACTTCAATGTTGCAATCTCCTTTTTCTGATGCAGTAGAATTTCAGTTCTGAACGGAATAAATGTATTTCAACAAAAGCTTTCATTTCTTCCAATCAAGATAGGTTGTGCTAATTAGCTGCCATAATGAACAGAGGCAAGCACAGAGTCACAGCATCCCTGAGGAAAATGTGAGAACCCCAGTCCATTCCCATCTCTCTTTCCATAAGATAAATGAGTGACATATTTTCAAGGTGGCCATTGTAATCCTAATAATAACTTAATGTATTTTGTCTCCTTTATAATACCTATAGGTATTTTTGAACAGAAATATCATATCAAAAGTGCTTTTCCAGTTTTTAATCCCCGCACAAGAAGGGCCCTTTGTTACAAGCCTACTTTTGGAATTTCAATTCTGACTGTATAGAATTTCAATAGATTCCACCTCTGCTCCTTTTTACAGGCACAATTCCCTTTCAAGCAGTTGTAGAAGGAAAGTATTTTCAAGATCTAAGCTGACAGAGAAAGTGGATTCTTCTTCACTGCCACTTCTTTGTGCTTTAAGGTCTCTCTGCCAAGGCGTGGAAAACATTTAATTACTGAAAGGTGTTCCCCTGCATGAGAGTAGGAAAAGGAGTTCTCAATCCCAGAGCAACAGGATCCAGATGTAATTTAGTGTGATATGGATTCCACCATCAACATCCAAATTCTTGCCTCGGCTTCTCTCCCGGGGTATTTTACAGCATCAGTGGGCAGTCCACAAAGTTTCTATCAGTTTTACCTTTTGAGCACTGGACAGTTCTTGGTTTTAGATCTCAGCTTAACATTACTTAGTCCCTTGCAGTAACTTAACCAAGGCAAAGCTGGCTGCAGAAACCCTGGTGCTCAGAATCTCCATTTTATTTAGGCATCCGTTCCTCATTTTCTGAGAATTAAAAAAGCACCCCCCAATTTAATATAATAACCCTATACCATCACCAGTTTCATTTTCTCTGAAATAATTTTTATTATTGGCAACAAACAACAGCATAAGCTGATAAAAGAGCAGAGTATTTCCCAAAGAGAACCAGGCTTTAGAGAACTTTCTATGGCACCTTCCTGGATAAGTTCCTATGAGCAATAAATGGAATGTGTTCATACAAGGCTTAAAAAATGTGACACAGAGCTGAATACGAGGCAGGGTGTGAGCAATGACAGCCCCATGTCAGCAGCAGTAAGCAAATGTAATCTGGAACAGCATATGCAGAATTAATTGAAATTCAATTATCTGCATCAAAATGCCTCCTAGGAACAATGGAGAAAGATATGATATTTAAAAAGAAGAGAATTATCCATATGTGGCTTTTAGAAAACAAGGAGGCTGCATAAATAATGAGAAATGAGCAGCTAGATCATTATACAAATGTGCTTCACTGAGAGGTTTTTTCTGGTAGGATTTTGTCTTTGTTAACCAGCCTTTCTCTTGGAGGAGAAATTTTTGTCTCTTCTAATTTGATAGACACTGTCATCTTGAGTAAGAGAAAAGAAAATATCAGAGCTCTACGGAATATTACGCAGTGTGAAGGATCTCATGGGTTTTCCTACGTATTCATGGACAAAATTGTTTATCAGTATTTATGTAGTTAAATTCAGAACTTCTGTATTGTGACAGTGGAAAAGGAAAAAACACCAAGAAAGTAGCAATGAAAGAAGATCATAATTCAGTCTTATTTTTCAATTAAAAACAAACAACCAACCAAACTTCTCTTGCTGATCTTTTATGTCCAAATTAAAAGTCATTCTGACAATTCAAAAAACAGCATGAAGTTCCTGTTCTGCTTTGTTTTCTGGGAGTAGATGCCTTCTGGATTAGTAATTGAAATTATTTCACCAAGCACTCAGTGGAGTTTTAGAGATGGCACAATGATGCTGCTAGGATGTGCTACATGCACGGATCATGTTAAGAGCTAAAGGGAACCCACCATGTGTGAAGCTGGGAATTTGCTGCTGGCCCCATTAAGTTATTAACAAGTTAATGGGTACCCAAGCAGTTGTTCCAACTGCAGAAAAACCTAATTATAACGCAGATAAAGTCATTGCACAGAAAGCTTTCCTGCAACCTGTCTCTTTGGGGGTTACATTCACAGAGTCACAGAATCATGGAATAGTTTGGGTTGGAAGGGATTTTAGGGCTTATGCAGTGTCACCCCTGCCATGGGCAGGGACACCTCCCACTATCCCAGGCTGCCCCAAGCCCCATCCAACCTGGCCTTGGACACCTCCAGAGATCCAGGGGCAGCCACAGCTTCTCTGGGCACCCTGTGCCAGGGCCTCACCACCCTCACAGGGAAGGATTTCCTGCGTAATATCTGACCTAAACATGAGAAAGAAATCTGTCATGGACCTGGAAGGCAGAATAAGGTTGAGCACAGAGAGTTTTGGATGAGATGAGACTTGGAACTCCCTCTGAACTTCCCAACAGGACCTTGGGTGGAGTTGTTACCTCTGCTGCCCCAGAACACACAAAAACACAAGGATACACAAGGATCAGATACAACTTCCTCAGTAAATAGCTTGAGCTCCACCCAAGCTAACTGGGCACAAGCTGCTACATAATTTCTAAGGATTTTGGAGGACTTTCATTCGATAAACACCATTTAAAGATTTCCCAAATGCCAATGACCAGTGAGACCCAAAGGCTAAAGGCAAATGGTAAAGGCAGATGACAAAAAGAGCAGCCAACAGTATTTTGGGGGGGTCTTTCTGGCATCATATTCATAAATGTTTGAAATATTTAGGAACATTTCTTTAGCAGTTTAAAACACTTGGACCAAAAGCTACATCCAAATCTGCACTGGATGAGTAAATACATATTGCATACATTTACTGGAGTCCTTTCATTGTACAAGCAGGATACATAACTCAGTCTACATTCCATTGATTTCTAGATAAGGTGAATCAGTTTGGCTCCAAAGAGAAAAGGTTTACTGACAGAAGTGTGGATATATGATATTTCTTGGAAAATGAGCCACCACACCCATTTCCTAAATGACATTGGGTAACTTGGCTGTAACATAGACTGCTTCTTCACTGCAAGCTAAGAAAAGGAGAAGCAAAATGCTGTTCATAAAGTGATCTAAAATACTTTGAAATTAATTTAATATTTCAGTTTTGCAGGGGTTGAACCCCTTCTCTGTGCAGGTGAACAATATATTTTACAAATATATATTTATACTTATGCCTGTGTGTTCACGTTTGTGTCTGTATATACCAGGGATTTTCCATTATCCAAAGCAGATGCACAAGTTAAGTGTTCCATGTTTACAAGAATTCTACAAAATAAAATTCTCCCGCAGCAGCAGGAGGTCTTTTAAATACACATTCTAAAAGGCATGCACGGTTAATTTTAGGCAGAAACATTAAAACTTCTTATGGAAACAGAATTAGTAATTAGTAGGAAACAGTGAAGACTGCAATCCTTTATATCTTTCTATTCAAAGTCCATTAACAGCTAAAGCTTATTTTCTAAATTCAAAGTAATGCAAATATTTCAATAAGCAATGAAGTCTGAATGCATTAAAGTAGGATCACATCTGTTTTCTACAAATCTTAGTGAACAGACTTCACCCAAAGGAAAAAAAAAAAAAAAAGAACCAGAAATAAAGAAAAAAGGGAAGCAAACTCGTTGCACCCTGTCTTTTCCAATAATGTGAATGCAGAAGATAATGATTTGTGGTTTTGTACAGAACTTAGGTGAGCAGTCATTATGAAGGACTGAGCCCCTCCCTGACTGCAAACGTGAGCAGCTTGTGCAACAAGGACTGAACAAAACTGGTTTTAAACACGGCCTCATTTCTTATGTCACTGATTTGTATAACACAGATTATGTAATGATTTGAAAAATAAGCCTCAACCTCTGGTCTGTTATTCCTGAAGAACACTGGCAGAAAGACAGGAATAGTTCTGGCAATGGGCATCAACCAGGTTGTGCAATAAATATTCCAGAAGCTCTACTGGTGATGTTAAGGCTCTGTCTTATAATCATTTTAAAAGTTCCTCTGGCTTCCCTGTTTGCAGCTCACAACCTGAGTGAAAATCAGTTTTGCAGCTGTAAGTTTAAGAGAGGAACTTTAAAAATCCCAAGGATTCAAGTGCTTTTTCCTCACCATTCATTTAATACAACTCCTCTTTGTTTTGTGTGGGAAATTCTTTAAATATACTTCATGGAAAACATAGGGACACCTGAAATGGGAATTTTTGCAATTTTACCTAGAGACACAGAAAATAATGCTTTCCAGAGTAGGTGTGTGAAAAAAAAGTTCACAGGGTGAACTTTTTAATTTGCAGTGATTTAGGAAATACATAAACACAGTTATTTTAGAAAATATTTTATATTTTAACTTTATAAAATACTTTATAGTTTATCAAGCAAACAGTGCCTGAAGATGCTGGAAGGAACACTTGCTCATGAGAAGTGCCTCTTGAATTTACACTTACCAGAAAGCTCTTTGGGAGTTCATAATTAAATCACAATAATTGAAATTACAGACAGCTTGTGGAATGAGATTTTCCTCCGAATGGCCACAAGAACTGTTTCTTTGTAAAGATTAAAACTGTAAGGGCTGTCCGACAGAATGTGAAACCTTGGGAAACGACCTGCACCAAAGTCTATTCCTATGAAACACAGATATTTCACTTACAGTCCAATAATAGATGAGGGCCCTGGAAGAGTTCTGAAGCTGGAATGAGCTGTGAAGGAAGAACAAGATGCAGAGTGTCAGCAGACACAGAAATGGTGTCTGATTTTGGATGTGGCAAAAGGCACAGTGTATAAAAACGAACTTGGATTAAGGGATCAATGTGTGTGGCCCTGAACTGCAAAGTTGTTTTTGGTGGTTTTTTTTCTGGATACAGTAATATTTAATAAAGAAGTCATCAGACAAACCAAACAATAAGAGGCTTCTCAGCAAGTTCTACTTGCTGCCAGGAAGATGTGGAGAATTTCCATTCCTTCTGTCTGGCACATTTGTTTAAACACAAATGTAATTGGTTCCATAGCCAGATGGAATCCTGCTGTCCAGGTCTGTGGAATTGCTTTCCCACATAGCCCTTGCCTGTTTCAATCAGTGTAACAGAAACATATTGATACTTCTTCTAATTTTTTGAGTCTGTTTTCTTGATTGATGAAAGATTAATTAGGAAAGGCACAGGAGAGAAGGGAGCTAGCCTTTTCTGCACCAGCATTGCCTTAAACCCTGCTTTGAAATGGAAGAAGTGCTCCCTGGGAGTTTTTTGTCCTGGTTCAAAAGGTATTTGTAGAAGCATGACTCACTTCTCTGGCCCCTGGCTGTCACTAATCCCTTTCATGAGGATGACCAGGAAGGCTGACAGCTAATCGATTATTTACTTAGTCCTTAACTTGTTGTGCTCCGAGGAATTTAGCACGTCAATCAGTGAAAGATGATGCACTCCCAGCCTCCATTTCCCCAGCTCAACGAACTCAGAACCTTCAGTCCATGCAGGGCTGCTCTGAAAGCCCTGATCACAGATCCTGACATGTTTTTAGAGTTATGGATTTGTTGGATTATGAGACTGAACACATTTTAAGTGTAAATCCAGAAAGTTTATAATTTGTAATGTGTGCTTTTATTTTTCATTTTCCTTTACATTGTGAAAATGGATGAAAACAATTAGCACAGGCCTGTGATCACTAAACAGCAAATTAATATCAGAGATCTCCAGGCTGACCCTCTCCTCCTTTCAGGGTTTCTTTTATTCATACAATTTAGACTGGGGTAATGCTCTAAAGGGTATTGTTAAAAAAACACAGAGAGCTTTTCTTAAATCATGTTTAATGTCTGTATTTACTCTAAATAAAAAATTTTTTTTTTTTTTTTTGCAACCTCCCCTGGGAAAGCTGGGGGGCCCACAGGGCTCACGATGCCTGCAGTGCTTAAGAGGCATCTGGATGTGGCACTGGGTGGTGTGTTCAGAGGTTCAGGGCTCACAGTGGCAGTGCTGGGTTGATGGCTGGACTGGATGAAGTGAAAATCTCTTCCAACCTTGATGGTGGGAGGATTCTAACTTCAGTTTTGTCTTAGAATGCTTTGAGTACCTACCTAACAATATTAAATTAGCGGTATTTTTTTTTCAACAAAAGGTCCAGCAAAAAGCTAATTACAAACATTTAGAAAGATATAGTTATCTCAGTGCTATTTAAGAGCTCCCTGGAAGTTTCTAAAGCTTTGGAGTTCTTTCTTGGTGCAAAACCACTGTGTTACTTCAGGTGTGTTTCCACTCCTTTCTGTAGTTTAAAATTAACTAACTCCATGTCTGCTTGCAAAGCTCTGCACAGGGGCTTGCACAGTTCTCTAGGCACTGTAATTGTGAATAATTCAATGAATTATTGACAATAATTCACCCATGGAGCCTGGGCTGCAGCCACCCTGCATTGAGGGGAGTTCAGACTCCTGAGGATCAGGTGAGGACTAAAGTCAGGCCCCTGAACTTTAGGAAAACAAACTTCAGCTCTTCAATGAGATGGTAAATGTAATCCCCTGAGAAGTTGTCCTCAGGGACAAGGGAGAGAAACAGAGCTGGCAGATCTTTAGGGAAATCTTCTGTGGAACACCAGAGCCAGTGATCCCCAGGAACAAGAACTGGGGCAGGGAGGACAAGATCCCAGGATGGCTGAGAAGGGACCTGCTGGTGAGACCAAAGGGACAGAAGCAGATGCACAGGCAGTGAGAACACAGACAGGTGACCTGGGAAGAGTCTAGGGATGAAGTTTGGTTGAGCAGGGAAGGGCTGAGGAAGGCAAAGCTGGAACTGAACCTGGCAAGGGATGCAGTAAAGGACAGGAAGGTCTGCTCCAGGCCTGGTAATCAGGAAAGGAAGGTCAAAGAAGGAGTCACCCCTTGATAAACAAGGCTGAGAAACTGGTAAAAACGGATGAGGAGAAGGCTGAGGAGCTCAACAAATTTTGTGTTCCAGGCTTCAATGGCAACCTCTCTTTCCACACCTCTGGAGTGGCTGACAGAGGATGGGGGCTTGGGGAACAAGCTCCTCCCACTGTAAGTGAAGATCAGGTTCATGAGCACCTGAGGAACCTGAACATCCTTAAATCTGTGGGACCTGATGAGATGCATCCCAAAGTCCTGAGGGAATTGTTCTTTACTATCTCTCTTCATCAGTGCAAATCCAAACCATCTCCTACCCACTCAGAGAACAGGACAGGATTATGACCAATTCAAGTGCTTAATTTCACTGGAAGTCTTTGGCACTTTGGAAGAAGAAAATAGCAATATTTTACACTCATTCAGATTTGAGAAACAGGCTTTGATAACATTAATGTCTTTCTGCCTGTCAGGTTATGAAAACATAATCCTTTGGCAATGCAGTGAAGTACAAGCACTCATCAATTAAGTTTCATACCCTCACTGTCTGAGGTGTGTTTTGTTTGCTGGTATCACTGCAAAATAAACAGCCAAACGACCAAATAAATGCCAGCCAAATTTGTGAGAGGGATGGGACTGAAAGGAGAAATTCAGTTAACACCTCAAATAAATGTCATTTTATTCCTCTACTCAGTATTATCAGTGGCTTTTCTGCCTGGAGTTTTCAGTGAATTGGTTATTACTATTTTTAGGGACCAGCAGACAGGACAGCTTGGCACTGAACCCATGTCACTGTGCTGCTGTACTAATGACACTAACTAATGTTCATAATAAAGAGGAAGATATAATAATCAGTAAAATTTTGAAACCTAACACAAAAATAACAATGAGACCAGCAGGCATGAGAAGTAGTGATCGAAAAAATGACAAAATATGACCTAAACTGAATAAGTTGCTCACTGATGTACATTGTACTTACAAGGTTTCTGTGATGGTTTAATCACGTTCTATATTTCATTTGACTGGAAGAATATAAAGCAAAACAGGCCCATCTTTAAATTACAAAGATAGTTTATTAATATACACAAAAACAACAAAAAAAGGGAAAAAAACAACAACAACAACAAATGAAACTTCTAAAACATCTTTCTTTCTCTTTCTAAGTTTTTTACCTTTCTTCACTCAACATAAAAAGACATGAATTGCAACTTCAGCCAGTTTTACCATTTTAAAAATAACCTTTTATCAGTTCTTTAAGGAAAGGAGTCTCTCTGGGTTCTATATAGACATCCCATGCTCTACATCTGCGAGGATTTTAAAGGAACTCCTGCAAACTGCGAAATCCTACCCATTAGCAGCTCTCTCAACACTGCACATAGGCCATATTTGCTTATTGGGGTACTGTTTAAGGATGCCTCCTCTAGTATGACACAAAGATTCTCTTCTTCTATTTCCAAAATCATCTCAAGACCCAAAAACAAATCTCCTCTTTCTTTAGGAGCAAAAAGCTTCATATCACTTTTAACTAGAACCTTACATCCCCCCAAAAGCATTTATATGTTACAGGAAAAAAACTAGTTCAGTCTCTATAGTTTACCAGAAATGTCCAGCCAAAATTAGGCCACTCCTTGTCCTTTTGCCTTAAAGTCCTTTTCACTCTCCCTTTACCGACTGTAGCTCCATGCTGTGTCTTTCTATTCGCTATATTTGTTCTTCTTCCGGAGAAAGATGATGTTTAGGAAAGTCCATCTGCTAACAACAAAGGGTTAAACTTTTCGGGCTGCCGGGCTGCCCACGTGGCTCTGCGGCGGGAAACTGAGTCGTTTAGAAGCCGTGCGCTGGTTTCTTCGGCTTGAAAAGAAGAGCAAGGGCGAAGGGGCACTCCGTCCGAGCTCTCCCTCTTCTCCATGCTGCCTGCCTCTCTGCGAGACAGCGGCTCCCAAAGCTCCGACCCGGCCCTGCCCCGGCTCCAGGCAGCATCGGGGCCCGGCCCGGCCCGCCCGGCCCGCCGCAGCCGCCCCCGGGGTGGGGGGGCACCGAGGCCGGCCGGCCCCGGCGGCTCTCTGTCCCCCGCCTGCCACACCGGAAGACAAAGAGATCCCTCCTCCCCCCACCCAGCCTTTTTAAGCATTTCGCCAAAAGTCGCAGCTTGTCTTCTACTGGATAAATTGCTTGTCAATCAAAAAAACTGACCCCGATTGGAACAAAATCAGGCTTTTCCTAGCCTATGACAGTTTCTGAGCAGCCTGGGCTAGTGGAAGGTGTCCCTGCCCATGGTGGGAGGGTGGAAAAGGATTGGTGCCTTGGGAAGGCTGATCTGGAACAGAGACTGGGCAGAGCTAGAGAATAAAGCAGGGATTTATTGAAAGGCCTCCAGGATACACCTTGGGCAGGACAAGACCTGACCAGGGCTACACCCAAGGTGGACCTAAGAATGGTCACAGAATGGACAATGGGTCATGAGGTCTCACACTTTTATAAGTTTTGGGCCATTTGCATATTGGGGTTTAATTGTCCAATTACAGCTCCAGGCTGTGAGGTCCCATCCTTCTTGTTCCTCCCTCCAGCCACCCTTGTTTGTGCTTTGGGGCCTGAAAGTTGTCCTTGGTGTTCAGCAGGAAAAGGATTTGTTTTGTCTCCATACCCTGTGAAGAGAGCTGACTGACACTGAATGTGAGGCTCAGAACTGCACCCCTGGACAGCACAGAATCTGGAAAACATGAAAGCTCAAACTTAAGGCATCAGGATGATCCTTAAGGTTCCTTCCAACCCAATCCATTCTGGGACTCTGTGATTCTTTGCATTTCACAGTTGCTGTGATTATCAGAACTGCTGTAGACAAGCCATTATAACCAAACCTTAATGCATCATCCCCCTCAAAACACAGACATTGTTACTGTCCCCACACCCAACTCACAGCCTCCGCTACACCAAGTACATGAAGTGTGGAGTGGTGGAATGGGGTGAAGGAATTCCAGACAAATTGTAGAAGAGGTGGGTATAATTGCATATATATAGAAGCTTGATCCATAGGAGGGAGATAAATCTTCCCTTCTGACCCTTAGGTCAGTGGCTCCAATGGACCAAAGTTGGTCCTTCCAACCCCAAGGTTTTTTGCATTGACTGTTCGAGCAGGGAAAGACCAGAAAACATTTTGATCCAACTCATAGCACCCCTGGAAGTGTTCAACAAACGTGTGAATATGGCACCTGAGGACATGGGTTAGTGGTGGTGCTGGTAGATGGTTGGACTGGGTGATCTCAGAGGTGTTTCCCACCCATAATGATTCTGTGATTCCATGATTCCCTAGCAGATGAAACACAGAATGTGGGAGCGCAGCAGGGACCTGAATGAATTTCAGACAACTTGCCCTGATCTGACGTGTTCCAGAACACAGAGGTTCTTCTCCTTATTTTGATCCCAGGAATTCTGGGGTGTTCTGTTATTTTAGGCTACTTTCTACATCCCTCAAAGCTGTCTAGTATGGAACAGCTGGAAGTGGGATAAAGCAGGACCCTCGAGTTGAATCCTGGTCCTGCCTGGTGTGCCTGGAATCACTGCAGATTCTCTCCGGATTTTAAGGCTCTGCAATGAGAAACACTTGATCAGACAAGAGAAATGCCCAGTGTTTGTGCAGTAACAGATTGAGACCCAGGCAAGGTGTAACAGCCAGGAGTGTCTTCCTTTCACATCTTGGCCAGCAACTCTTAGATGTGGATCTTTTGTCTGTACATGTGTGTCTGTGGCTGTGTGTTCATGCATGCAGACATATCTAGCATCAGATGACATCCAGAATCATTCTAGACTTTGGTAATTGTGTAAACCTCAGCTCTTCTCAGTTCCCATAGCAACAGAACACTGCACTGAGACAGGAGTAGTCTTCTCCTGATATGATTTTGATCAGCTCTTTCTGTTGCAAATTAATATCAAATTGGAAGTCAATAATAAATGAAAATACCTTTCAAAGCAGCAGCCAGGGATGTGGAACAGTGTGAGGGTCAGGAAGAATTAAGCCATTCAGCTATCAGCTGCTTCTGCTAGAGTGCAGACTAATACAGAGAGAAAACTACTGATTTTTATGGAAACTCAGTGTAAAACAGCTTTCAGGAGCATTTCAGTGCAGAACCAGTTGTTAAACTGCATGCAGAAGGATAAGCTATAGTTTCTGCTTTGCATCTTAAGGCCTTCATTCCCAGCTTTTAATCAGACATTGCTTAACTCATCTTTATCTACAGGACCTGATGATTAGAGGTGACATGTTGCCATGAATCCCCTACACACACTCTCATCTCCTGGAGGCAAAGCCACACTTACACGGCCTCTCCTCACAAAAAAAGCCAACAACCTGCAAGGAAAAGTGAAAGGGCAATTACAGTGGAAACTGTGAAGGACTTACACAAAAATTCATTGTTCTTGATCATGAATCACAAAATCCCAGAGTGGTTTGGGTTGGAATGGACCTTGTAGACCATCTTGTTCCACCCCCTGCTGTGTGCAGGGACACCTTCCTTGGTTGCTCCAAGCCCCCAAGATGATGGCACCATCTGCCTGTTTATAAATGGTTCAGAACGTGTTAATTGTGTTAAAGCTGTAAAACTACATGGAAGAAATTAATTAAATTTAATCTGGGAGAAGAAAATGCTTCTATGACTTTGGAGCCAGCATGCATAAGTACTGAAATAGAAATCAGGGAAATTTAACCTGGAAAGTCATATTTGTCATGAAAGATTACATCCAAATAGGCAAGGAATAAGCAACTCCACAAAGCCCATCATTACAAGGCCTTCCTAAACAAATATTCTTTTCCTTTTGGAAATTCTACCAGTGAAATGATTACCCAGCAGACAAAGCTTTTGCCCACATGCTGCTGTTCTGATTGCAAAACTCCTGGTGCACCATGCACAGACAGACATTAAATACAACTTATGCCTCCCCACAGCTCTTTTTCTTAGCATGAATCCCCTGTGACTTCAACAGAAAAAGCTCCAATGGAAATAAAAGCAATGATCTCAATTTAGCTGTAAATTTCAGGGATATGTGTGGTTGTATGTGTTACTTCTATAAATATCAATGAGCTCTCTGTGAAAACAAGAGTCAGAGAATTCCAACTTAGACTAACAGTCTTTCCTTTTGAATATATAATCATTCATTTTTCTACCAGATGGACTTTAACCCCCAATTTTTAAAGTTCAGGGTTTCTGTTCATGAACAGATCCATTGAAATATATTTTCCAAAAAGCCAGCGTTCTGCCCTGATAATGGGAAAAAGACAACACATACCTAAAGATCTATATGCTGACTCTCCTTGAGTCATCCAATAAAATAATAAGAAGAAACCAAATGAAATTCAAAAAAGTAAACTATTGTTATTTGGCTTTTTTACACTGGAGGCAGACTACTCGTGGAAAACTCCAGTGCATGGAGTGCACTGTTTCTAGGCAGAAGTTTGGAAGATGTCCCACATCAGATGTAGCTTGTGGGGCCACTCCTATTGGCTCCTTGCAATGTGCTTTGCCAAGAAACGTGAGACTCAAAGAGCTCTGTAAATTCATTAATCTCATAGAGCAATTAGTGTAAAACCTAGTGAGTGCTAAATGATTGCAAATGAATTAGTTGCAACATAACATTTAATTTTCAGCAGTGTGCTCATTTATTTATGTGACACTGCAAACTTTACAAGGCAAATACAAATATTTAGACCTTGGTGCTGCAACTGCCATGAAAAGAAACAGTTTTTCCTCACTTTTCTACCAAAACTGAAAGTTTCTGATGGACAGTCAAGAGCTACATGGAAGAAGAATGGCTTGCTACTCTAGAGTGGCTGGGTTTGATGATCAGAGAGAAGGCTGAGATAATTGGAAATGTCCAGCCTGGAGAAGAGAAGCTTTGGGGTGACCTAATCGTGACATTTCAGTGCCTGAAGGAGCTGACAGGAAAATTGGAGAGAGACAATTTCCAAGGGATGGAGTGACAGGACAAGGGGGAATGGTTTCCCACTGCCAGAGGACAGGGTTAGATGGGATATTGGGAAGGAATCCTTCCCTGTGAGGGTGGGGAGGCCCTGGCCCAGGGTGCCCAGAGAAGCTGTGGCTGCCCCTGGATCCCTGGAAGTGTCCAAGGCCAGGTTGGATGGGGCTTCGAGCAACCTGGGACAGTGGAAGGTGTCCCTGCCCATGGCAGGGGTGGGACTTGATAGGATTTAAGGTCTATCTGGGAATAAAGTAAAAAAAACCCCAAACAAACAAACAAGCAAAAAAAAACCCCACAAAAACACCCCCCCCCCAAAAAAAACAAACCAACAAAAATCTATCATGTTTAATTATTTGAGCAGGTTGCAGAGAGTTTGGGAATCTTTGGTGCCTTTCAAGATGCACGGGACCTGCTCTGCAGTCTGAGAGAATTGTCATGAAAAGTTGTGGGTTTTTTTCTGAGAAATCTCTCTGACTTTTGTGACTTATAGCTTTGAGCCCACTACCATTCCATTCCCTATTTCCTTCCCTTCCTTCTGTAGTCCTTAATCTAGTATAAATTATTGATTTCACGAAGTGCCTTGCTCTTGGATTCTCAGCAGGAGAAGATCCCACAGAGTCAATCACAAACACACTTTACTGCATCTGTTCTTATTGTCCCCCACATTTTCTCCTAATTTCCATTCAGAAGAATGAATTCATAATTGCACCCTTCTTTTAACCCAGAGTAACTTTGGTATATTTTAAAAAATGTCCATTGGAGAAAATTCTTAGCTGATAAATTGATCTATTAAAAATTAAGTTGAAGGAAATAGGTTCAGTTTTACCAGTAGGACTTTTTCTCACTTTTTTAAGAGAAAACAAGTAGGTGTCCCTTTTAATTGAGAAAGTACCTTCAATTATTGGTTGAATATATTAGTTTTACCTAATAATTCATTCATCAGGGACACCATGGCTAATTAATTGTAAAGAGGGAATGAAGCATTAACATTTAAACACCTATTATTATTCTTGAAATAGCTTAAGTGGCTGTATTAAAATAACACAGCAATGCTTAAATCAACAATTCCTGTCTTTTAACTCCATCCATCCTACCCGCCAGATAATTAAGAACTGGTACTTTTGCCTTTTGGCTACTAATAGATTAGAATGAACAGCAAATACAGCCAGAGAAATAGCTCAATATATTCCTTTAATAGGTATATTTAAAAACTGAATAGAAAATTAGAGGGATGGAGTTAAAAAAAATCCTTAATATAAATAAAAAAAAGAAATCTTCCTTAAAATCTAGCATAAAATGTGTAGGTTTTGTTCCTATGCTTTATTTATTTATTTATTTATTTTTCTCATTTTGCTCTTACCAAGCTTCCCCTGGGGTTGTTTCAAGTACTCATATTATCTTAAGTCTATTAAAGTAAAGCTGAAATGCCCTGTGATTTTTTTCCCCTTTACATTCTTCTGAAGAACCCATTTCTTGTCTTGCAGCTATTGAATTGAATGAAAAGACTACATTATGTACCAATCATGTTTTAACATCTGAAAGTGCAGTTTACATTTACTCCTAAGCCTGGGAAGGTAGAGAAGAACAAATCCTACGTGCTCAGATTTTAAGATCTGTGTGGTTCTGACTTATTGTTTGAGAAATCATTTCTGGCACTGTTTAAATGAGCACTTTGCATTAACTGGCTACACTGATGTGTTTCCCATTAAAAAAAAAAAAAAAAAAAAAGAAAATTAAATGAGTAAAAGGAAACAAGAAAAGAAGACGTAAAGGTTGCCCAGGTTCATAAATATAAACATAAACATCTTTAAATATTGCAGGCTCTGTAGTTTCCTGTAAGAAAACATGAACAGTTCCCTGCCCTTGTACCACTCTAACAAGAAAATCCAGGGTGTAAAACACTGGAGTAGTTGTATGAAATTTTCACTTCCAATTTGTGCTCATGCTCTTCATTTTGAATATGGAAAAGTGTCGGGAAGAAAGGGACAGTGACAGAATTGAATGAAGTGTCACCTACAGGCCACAGCATCATCAAATCCCTCAGTGACTAGAATTAATAAATGTTGAATTCAGAATTTGGCCACGTGATTTGGCAGAGACTCAGCTCTGGGAGCCAGGGTCAGGCTGAGGGGTAACACAGACAGCAGTTCCTGGAGAAACCTTAGAAGGCATGAGGATATTGTGGGTTTATAAAGCTGATGAAAACAAAATATCAGCAATAAAGTGAAGGCTTAATATTTCAGGCAACTATTTCTTCACAAACTGTATCAGGCAAATACTTTAGTTCCCTGGGGGCTATGGGGCTGTGTCTCTCCTTTCCTTCCTTCCTTCCTTCCTTCCTTCCTTCCTTCCTTCCTTCCTTCCTTCCTTCCTTCCTTCCTTCCTTCCTTCCTTCCTTCCTTCCTTCCATCCTTCCTTCCTTCCTTCCTTCCTTCCTTCCTCCTCCCTCCCTCCTTCCTCTTTTCTTTTCTCCCAGAAATATACAGCAGAAATCTCTTGCAGGGACCAAGTTTTACTTTCTCCAGCTTCTCAAACTGGGCCTTTTATTTGTGTCGAAGCTCCTGTCCAATTTTAGCTGTGCTAAACACCCACCCAGCTGCTCTTCCACTCCATCTCTCAGCTTTGGGAAGAAAACAAGGTGAAAAAGCCCTGGGTCAAGATAAAGGTGGGGAGATCACTTACCAATTACCTTTGTGGGCAAACCTGACTTGTCTAGGGGAAACTAGTACCACTAATTGCCAATTAAAATAGGGTTGGGCAGTGAGAAGTGAATGAAAAGCCCACCTTCATTCCCAGCTCCTCTGCATCCTCCCCAAAGAGCACAGAGGGGAGGGAGAACGAGGAGCTCTGGTTGCTCCATGATATTCCACCTCTGTCCCTCCTTCCTGCTCCCACTTTGCCCCTGGATGTGCCCATGAGCTGCAATCCTGCAGGACAACCGTGCTCCAGGGTGGGACCCTGCTTCCTGCCAGGGTCCTCTCCACAGGCTCTGGGGGATCACCTGCTCCACTGGAGTCTCTTCCACAAAATGCAGGGTAAACTCTGCTCCAGCACCTGGAAAATCTTCTCCCCTCCTTCCTTTCTGATCTCAATGTCTACATTTTGTATCTCACCTTTTCCCCTTCACTCCTCACTGCCTGTGCAAGTGTTTTCCCCCTTCTTAAACATATTTTCACAGCCCAGTAGCCCTATACACTTTTCCCTTGTCCTCCAAAAATCCTGGCCACTGACACCACTGACATCACTGACTGGAACTCTCCATCCCATTACAGTCTCTGATAGGAGTTTCTTTATCTTCACCCACTCCTTAAGAAAGGAATTAGCTAAATAGTCAGCAGTTTAGATGGTGAGAGTTGGAGATTATAGCCACAATGAAGTTCTGGGTTCTGAGAGAGCAGCTACAGAGGAATAAATTCAGATTTTGTACCTGGTAGAGCAGGCATACCTAGCAGCAAGGTAAAATAAAATAAAATAAAATAAAATAAAATAAAATAAAATAAAATAAAATAATAAATAAAATAAAATAAAATAAAATAAAATACAGAAAAAAACACCAAAAAACAAACAAACCACCACGACAAACCACCCAAACCCTACAGGTCAGTTTAAATAATTCTGGACAGGTTTCTCCACCTACTTTTGTCTGGGTAACAAAGTGATTGTTTTAGAAAGAAAAAAAGAATAAAAACAACGACTTCTGGGACTAATAAACACTGCAAATGGGGAATTAAAATTACACTTTTTATTTCTGGATGACAAAGAAGTATTTCATTAGATTGGCAATCTTTTAATAGAAGGAGAACTGCAAGCTTTGTATCTGTTGGGTTGTGTCTGCATTAACAAGATCAGCTGCTACCTCCCTCAAACCATTTGGGATTTGCCCTGTATCCACATGCAGAAGTGTTTCATGTGGTTGATAGAGAGTGGCTCAGGTTATGCTCACAGCTTCCAGAGGTAAAGCTGGGGGTGTCAGGAGCTCAGTTTTTATGCTGGGGATCTGAAACCCTTCGAGGGTTTCTGGCACAAATGTGGTTTTCAAAGAGTTCATTTTATTACGTGAACTTAAACTGCTCCGGTGACTGTGGGGACATTTCAGGATGGTCTCTACAACAAACAACAGCAGCTGTGAAAGTCACTCTCCATGCAGCCAAGGCAGAGGCATGTGACAGCAATAAATTGTTAATTAATATATTTGGGCTCAGAACAAACAAACAAGTGCAGTAACATAGTGTAACCAGGGGCTGTAGGCAGGGTTGGCAAATCCAGACACACTGGCACAGAAGAATGAGCAATGTGACCACTGAGACAGCAGCAAACAGGAGACAGGCAAGTGATAAAAATCTGAAATAGTCATCTCTAAGAAAAAGAGGAGCACAAGGGGCTGCAAAAGGGCAGAACTTCCCCCCCCCCCAGCCCTCCAAGACACAACAAGGATGTTTGGTGAAGCCAGAAAACCAAACTAATATGAGGAACAGCTGAGGTTCCACTTCAGGGGATTTGGGCAGAAACATAAAAATATCACAAATGTGATATTGTGAAGAATATAACAAAGAAAAAAACACTGAAAAAAATAAAAAAGCTCCTGTTGGTTTCAACTTCTCACAGACCTCTCAAGGCGTAAGTGAAGTGACCAAGAACCTTGGAGGACTGTGTCCATCTCCACCATTTCTATGGCTCCAGCTCCATGGTAGCAGTGTCCATAGATAATTTAAGAGCATTTTTTGAGGACCAGCAACTCTGGTATTTGTAGAGTTGATGGCAAATAAGGTGTAAGAACAAACAACTGGTTAGAAATTTATTGTCCATGAAAGAATTTAATGAAGTTCAAATTTTTTTTGATTTTAAAACTGGTTTGGCTATCAGTTTTCTAAACACCTCCATCATGACTATTTCAAATTCCCTAATCAATAGGTAATGCATTCACACAAGCACATATAGATTGCTCTGCAACATTAACATGGATTTTGCTGTAGGTAAGGGCTTTGAGCTCTGACAGGGCCACTTTTTACAAAATATGTGGATTTCTCTTGGCCAAGATGGATTGCTGAGCTTTCTTGGGTAAAGACAGGAATAATTACTCCAAGCTGAAGGGTGATGGAGCCTTACTGCAATAAATGCTGCTCTACAGAACAAATTGAAGAGTTTCACACTGAAGCTCCATAGCAAACACCAGGGCAGCTGTAGTGCAGCAGCACAGAGGTCATTTAGACAGAATCTGTGTTTTCAGCAGTGGGCAAAAACAGCTTCAGAGGGGAAAACACAAGAAAAAGGCAATGGTACACACTCCCCTGAAGATATTGTTGTCCCAGCCTCCAGTCAAAGATCTTCAGGAGAGTCACTAAACACCTCTCTTAACAGTCCAGTGTTTTGCCCTCCAATATTCCTGCTCAGTTTTCCCTTACATCTGACCCCACACTGCTCTGTGAAAACAGGTCCCACAGCTCCCATGAATCCATTGCCAAAGCTGGGGTTTGTCAGCCTTGAGCTGCCTGTGTCACCATCCCCAGGGATCATCCTGGGAGAAACATGGAATGATTCCTGTCCCTCCTGCCACGTCACTGCCCAGCTCAGTCTCTCTTCTGCACTGCAGGACACCCCTGAACGTCACAATACAACACAAAGAAACAACACACACACACTGAGATGTTCAAGGCAAAAAAAAGGCAGTTTATTTACAGACCTCAACATTTATAGAATTCCAGCAGTGACCATGGATTGGAAGAAGAAAATCTTCCTCTCCAACCACACTGGGAAACCCAACAGTCCATCAACCCTCTCCTCCTTATGAGAAGGACGTAAACATGGTTAGATGGTTACAATAACAAGAAAGGTTGTTTGTATAAAATGGTGTCTGACTCCATTGCAAAAGGCAAACACAGAAGGGTGAAATAGAACTTTAGAAAAACTTCTTAAGGAGACAGAGGAGAACAGCAAAAACTCAGACAACACCTGAAAGCCATTCCCCAACTCTGCCTGAAAGATCAACCTGATCCTTCACAGAAACATCTCAAGCTCTGTCTCTTCTTTCAGATGGGCCAGTTTTGTAGAACAGATAAATTAAGCAAATTGTCCAATTCTAGAGATGCTCAAAGTGATGGATGCTGGCAGCCAGCAAATGTGTCATGGTTTAGTGAGAAGGGGGAATTTGGGCAAAGGTGGGGCTTGCTGATCTTTTCTAACCTTAACAGCTCCATCATTCCTTGACTGTATGAATCTAAGGATGCTTTGCCATTTATCAGATTTATTAATTTGGGCTGAAGTCATTGAACTGCCCATGTAAATTTCCAGGAAGAAAAAGGTACCATTGTCCAGCAACAAAATGCTGTGTTTTATCAGACCGCTTTGTTTGGATGATTACAGAATTATAATAATAAAAGATTATCCACTGATTAGGGACATAGGTAGACTTGAAATGGATTGAAATATAATTGGTTGCACACCATAATTTCTGTGGATTAATACTTATTCCAGTCTGGTAGGATTTGCTCAGATTGAATATGAGTGTTGCAGATTCTGGGAATTATCTGTAGAGAATGAGCAGGAGCAAAATCTGCTTCACAGTTCCTGAAACCAATCCAATTAGTACAAAGTAATCTGCATTCATTTCTGTCCAAGCACAATGCTTACTATAATTTAGTGAGTTTGGGTTTGTTTCATGCATTTTCCATCTGTCTGAACATAAATAATGCAGGTTTGTCTACAAACACGATTTAGAAATATGCATTTCATAGAATGATGAAATTACAGAATATTCCCAGCTGAAAGAGACCCACAAGGACCATGGAGTCCACTCCTGGCTCTGCAAATGTTTATTACCAACAGCTCAGTAGACTTGTGCCAGTGGACTTCCATAACTGTACTTGGGCTGATTCTTTAATAACAAACAAACAAACAAACAAACTAGCTAACTAACTAACTAACTAACTAATAATAATAATAAACAATAATAAACAGTTTCAAATCTCCTTTGGTTGATAAATAACTTCTCACCACCACCAAACAATGAAATACATTGGATAAAAATGTTCAGTTGCCTATGTGGCTCACACAAATTAATAGATAAATAAATGGTTATCAACCTCAGTTGGTATCAAACACAGTTTTTCTCCAACTTTTAGAAGCAAGAAATAAATACATTTTCCTGTAGGTGGACTTGGTACTCTGTTCAGAAACAGGTTAATTTTAGATTATTAATTTCTGGAGTAATTTTAATCTTGGAGAACAGATGTGGTAGCAAAGGTGGGGTGGTTTTTTTGTTGTTGTTTGTTTGTGGGTTTTGGTTGTTTGTTGTTGTTTGTTTGTTTTGTTGATGTTGTTGTTGGTTTGGGTTTTTTTGCATGTGTAAAATTCAGAGGTAGTGAGTGATACAAAGAAACTTTAACTCACATACTTCCCAGGATTTGGCTCTGGAAGTTTGAAGGCTGTTTGAACTTCATGCATTAGGCAAACATTTTAATTTTGAAGAGGACTATATATTGGGAATTACATCATTTAATCTGTGAGAAAAGCTGCTTCTTGAAATTAATACAGCCAGATTGTTTTGCCATATGTTTCTCCTAAATTCCCCCAAGCATTCCAGGAGTCAACCAAACTTCAGCATATTTTAGCTTGTTTATCTTTAGCTGCAGAACTGATCTGGCCAGCAAGAGATGTGTGTTGTTTAATTTCCTGGACACTGGGCAGTTCTTGCACGAAGTGTGCAACATGGCAGTGTTAGTGCTGAAACACATCATCACAGGATGATCATCTGCAGGTGCTTTTATTGAGGAGCTCTGGGAATCAGGGGTACAGACCCAAATCTGACTCCCACATTGGATTCGAGACCAACATGTTTTATACCCTTTCTGTTATATAACCATGTATTAATTATTAAACCCATATTGTTCTATTTGTATGCATTGATCCCATCCAAGCATGAATTCTTGTCGTTTTCCTCAGGCCCCCCAAACATCGTTTGTCATGATTCTTATTACGATTAAACAGCAATCATATTCAATTACCAACAATTACTACATTTAACAATCATATCATTTATCATATGATGATTGTAGCCCTGGTTCGTGCCTGAGATGTTTTGGTTTTCTGAAACTCTTTTCCCAGAGAGTTTTCTTTCAACAAGAGACATGTTTTCCTAACTGTAACCTTTGTTTACATTCTTTCCCTAGGAGGGACTTCTTCTTGATGTCCCTCTGGTCTGACCAATGTGATTGAAGAGTTTGTCTTTGTTCACCAATTGAGTTGTTCTCTGTAGAACAGGATAAAAGGGAAGAAATAACCAGAAATAAACTGAGTCATTTTCAGCCTTCTGAAGTCAGAGTCTGTGTTGTTGTGGTCTTTAACAGCGTCAGATGATCATGCAGGTGCAGTTGTACCTGATCTGGTACAGACAGAGCTAAACGTTCATTCCCCAGGCCCAGTTCCCTTTCTCAGGCCTCCCCAAGCCCAACCTTTCTCTCCAGGCCCCCTGAGTCTATTCCCATGATTTTAGAAACATTTTATCCCTATGCTGCTAAAATTTAACCCCATACCATCAGCAGCAGTGTGGTACTTTCTGGGAGGATAGTTGGATACCTCTTCCTTGGGAAGGCTCTTTTTACTGGACTGCACTGTTTACAGGTGATGCTGAAGAGCACATTGCTCATGACTGCTTCCCATATAAACTCCCTGACAAGCTGAGATTTTTCAAATTGTCCATTTTCAATGGACACGGGCAATGGAAAAGCACTTAATGAGTTTAAATTTGCCACGGAGAGGGAAATCCATGAAGAGGAATTGGTAGAGAATTAATTTAACCAGCCCCCTAAACAACCAGCCCTGAAAATAACTGAGCTGCAAGGTGCCAATACCAAGCTTACACAACACTTTTAATTCAGCTGCATAGCAGCATTTGTTCTCTTTTAACTTCCAGGACCTGGGGAATGGAGAGGTGCAGCAATAATTCATGGCATTATCTTTTTCCCTGGTAAAGAGGCAGAATTTGTGCTGTGGGGTAATACAACAGGGTTTTTCAGTTCAAAATTGAAATTTGTTTTTCAGAACGGGGTTGCATTTCAGCAAAGTCTGATTGCAGCCAAACTTCATGAAAAAGGGTAGAAACAGATGTAATGCAGGATACAGGCAGGAGAGATAAAGGGGGAAATAACCAAATTCTGGATATTTAAAAAGTAGCTGACACTTGAAAAATTATGCTCCACATACATTACCTCGCAATAATCATTAATTTGCCTGTAACTCCTCAATCAAAACAGCAGCTCTAAATCATATCAGCCCTTGCAATTTCACCAATATTGCTTGAAATAAATAAATAAAATGGGAAACAAGCACAATCTAACTTATTTGACAGCCTAGCTGACTACACCGAATAGCAAGATCATGCAAACCGCTGCTTCTTTGCTCCAATTAAAGTGATTGATAGAGATTGAACAACTGAAAATGCACAAGACCTGGCAAAATCTAATTAGCTAAAACCAGAAAAAAAAAATTACACTGTGAGCAGGTCGGGGCAAATAATTGATTTAGAGGAAAAACTGTGTGTTGGGTGGAAGAAAGAGGACTTTGATCAATCACTGAATTTTTAAATCATCTATTTTGATCATTGCGGCGAAAGAAAAGATAAGGAATTGATTCCTAGAAGGCTGAAAACAATCTGACATTCTCCAAGGTAAGTTTTAAAAAATTATTCTTACTTGCTTTAAGTAGAAATTAAAAGGTGAGATTATAGATACAGTGACATATTGGGAGAGCCCTTACAGAGAGGTCCAGCCATACAAGTTATACCCTTTATTTTAGAAGGTAGTTTTATTTTTTTACAAGAGAGCCAAAACTGAAAGCTTCCAAGGTTTTCAGGCTTCAGCAATTAATTTTAGTAGTTGCATTCCCAATACCCCAAAGTGGGCTCCAGTTTGAGGGTGCAGGGATGGGGTTAGAAAAGCTAAAGCCTGCAGCTGGATTTGGAAAGGGATGTGAAGGGCAAAATAAAAGGGCTTCTAAAGGGATGTGAGCAGCAAAAGGAAGATTAGGAAAAAAGTGAGTCCATTGGTCAGTGGTGCAAGGAATCATTCAGTGATTCTCCAAAAAAAAAAACAACCCCAAAGACATAAAATCTAGATAATAAATGTATAAGGATCAATTCCTACTGTCTTCCAAACACTCAGTTCTTGTTTAAGCTGCTGCAAACTAAATAAACATGAAATGTAACACTTTTTTTTTTTTCTTTAGGTGGTGGTGGTTGTTTGTTTTTTCCTTTCCCAAGTGTCAGCAGTGAGAAGAGATGGATGGAGAAATGAGTACCATAGTTGAGAGGAATAACAAATACTAACATCACTTTGGCTGTTACAGTTGTTTTCTATCGTTTTTTTTTTTTCTTTCTTTTATGTAGATTGGTATTTCACAAGCCTTTAATATATTCAGAAATTCATCTGAAACAGCAACCCATGAGTTACAGCTTCAAGACTGCAGGCCCTTCAAGCCTGAGAAATTGGACTGGAAGTGTTGTAAGGATGGTGTCTCCCCTGGGAGTTCTGCTAAGCAGCTCTGTCTCATCAGCTAGTGAGCAGAGCAAAATCTGTGTAGTGCATTGATGTGTTTATTTCTGTCTGTCTTGATCAAATATGTGTAAAAGTTTCTCACTTTTTTTTTATTTATTTAAGTTAAGTAGTTATTTAAGGTTTCAAAGTTATTTAAACTTTATTTAAGAAGTTATTTAAGGTTTAATAAATCATTAGGAAGTTATTTTGTTTACCCCAGTGTTTGCTGGCGAGAGCCCTGTGTGTGCTTACTCCTCCCCTGGCAGGAAGGACACAAGTCCTGGTCTGTGAACACAGGGATGAGTTGCAGCTTTCCAGGCCCCAGGTGTGTGGAAGTGCCACTCTGCTGGACATGGGCAGTCCCAGTGGCCTGAGCCTGGCCTTACTGGTCAGCCTGTCAGGCCTAAAGCAGCCCAGCACACCCCACAGGATGGGGCTTGGGGCTCAGGTGTGCACCCCTCATCTCCCCAGACGTGTGTTCCACGTTCCCTGCAGGATCCTACCCCTGCACCAAACAGGAACCAGGTGTTTTCTTGCACAAATTTCGCCATTTTTACTGGCACAGGTTGATTACTTGCAAGAGCAAACCTTCACCACCCCTCCTCTCATTTTTTCCAAAGTTTTTTACACCCCAGTGCCTTCCTCCTTCCATCTTTGGCCCTGTCCCGTAAGAGATTTTACCAGTTCCCACCAGTTCCTTTGAAACATCCTGCAAGTTTGCTTTTCTCCATGGAACTTATGATGATCTTGTTGCCTTTTATTTTAGCCAAGGAACAAATTCTGGGTGACGCCCTCCAAGATCCTGCATGAGTGTAGCCACAGTTTGTGCCTGCCATGTTTTGATTTTGGAAAATTCTTTCCCAGGGACTCTTGATGTAAACAAGGGCATGTTATTGTAAACTATCATATTTTTCTACATTCTTTCCCAGAAAAAGGAATTTACTTGATGGCCCCTTGATGTGACCAATGGGTCCAAGGATCTCACCTCTTAGGTGGGGTCATTGTAAAAAGGTATAAAAGACAGGTGCTTTGATAATAAAGCGAAATTTTGAATCTTCAGCCTTCTGTGAGTCTGCGTCCTGATTTCGTGTTCTACAGCAACACATGAGCAGCTCCTTCCCTGGCCCATCCAACAGTGTCATTGTCACAGGATCACAGAATCCCACATTGGTTTGGGTTGGAAGGGATTTTAAGATCATCCAGTGCCACCATGGCTGCCTTCTACTGTCCCAGGTTGCTCCAAGCCCCATCCACCCTGGCCTTGGACACTGCCAGGGATCCAGGGGCAGCCACAGCTTCTCTGGGCACCCTGTGCCAGGGCCTGCCCACCCTCACAGGGAAGGATTCCTTCCCAATATCCCATCTAACCCTGTCCTCTGGCAGTGGGAAACCATTCCCCCTTGTCCTGTCACTCCATCCCTTCTAAGAAGTCTCTCTCCATGTTTCCTGTCAGCTCCCTCAGGCACTGGAAGGAGTCTCCCTGAAGTGCTCCTTGTCAGGGTTTGTGCATCTCTGTGTTGAATCTTCTGCTTTCCCAGTTTTGCTTTTGCCTGTCATGATGGAAGTCATTAAGGAGAAATCCCTGAAATCCAAACCTCTTCCTGCCACAGTCAGTGGCTGAAGCTTCCCCAAGTGCAGGCAATCACAGGGGTGACAGAACTCCCAGAGCAGGAGGAGGCTGCTAAACACAGCCTGGGTGAGATGTTCTGGTGCATGGAGTGAGGAGAAACTTCCCCAAATGTCCCTAAATATCTGGGATGATATAGGACCCTGCAGCAATCAATGGCAGTACAACTCCCCTCTTTTTTATTTCCTTTCTCAGCTGAGAAATCCCTCAGGTGTGAATTTTTAGATGGGTATATTTAGGTCTAATACAGATTTCCAGTTCTTTCCACTCTGTTGCTCTCTCTGAATATCTAATGAATAATGCAATGTAAATTAAATTGATGTCTGGATGTTGCAGTGGGGCTTGACAAGTGTTACTTGAAGTTTACAGACATCCACATATCTTGACTCCTCAGCTGCAGCAGCTCTGAGTGGTGTTAGAGGAAGGAGAGGAGCAAAATTAGCTGTATTAAAAAAAATGAAGTAAACTTTTCAAGTCTAGTTTAAAAAGTAATTTCGACACCCTCTCAGCTCAATAATAATTTCTCACCTTCTCTTTCCATCATATGCAGTTTGCTCTGCTCCCTTCTGCACAAGGGAATCTGGGTTTTCTTTAAACTGATGCTGATTTATGTTAAAAATATTTTATTAATTTGGTAGTCTTTATGCCAGCCTTTCAAAATGCAAACAGAGCTATCCTCTGGGAAATCCACTCAGCTGCCTTGGGGCTGAAATGCACTGCTTTATAATGTCAAACTGTGGCATGAGGGTGAATTTCTTCCTGAGCTGAGATGCACTGCTTGAGAGTATCACACCTACAGCCATAATTTTAATGATAATTTATTGTTCCTGAGAAGGGGAAAAGGAGGTCAGATGTGTATATTGGTTCAGCAAGCACGTGCTGTTACTCATTCCCTTGCTCAGCCTCTGCAGAGATGATGGAGAGGAAAAAATGAAGCATAATGCATTCTCAAGGTTGCCAGGAGCAACTAATGCTTCCAAATTGGTATTCATGTTTTATTACATCTTAAATTTCAGCACCTTAAAAACAATAAAGGAAATTGCATTTTCACAAAGAGTCTTCCTTCAGGGAATGTACTTCAAGTTTACTGTCTTTTCTCTGATGTCTTTGTCCGTGTCTTATGAACTTCTTGTTTCAGAGAGAATATCTATATATCTATATATCTATATCTATCTCCAACCTGCCCTTGGACACTTCCATTGGGATGGGGCAGGCTCAGAATTTACCTGAAATCTGCCTCTTTTTGGAGACATAACCAAATTCTTTCCCCCAGAGCAAGAGCCAGAGGGAAGGAAGAATAAAGCATTTGTCCACCATTGTTATTATACAACTACAGAAGTGTTTTTAATGAAAAAAAAGTGTCATTAGCAATGAATGGATCCAATACAGATCCTCTCAAATGAAAATATTACAGGGCAAACTCTTAAAGTCTAATTTGTTCCTACTGAACATGGAACTGTCACACTGGCATGAAGAATATTAGACTGAGTACAAAAGAAATGGAAATGAATGGCTGGAGAAAAAAAGAAGTAATATCTTTGAAGTTCAGAATTTCTTATCATTCCAGAGAATTAATACAATTTACATTGACTGTGGTGGGTTATTAATAAAAAATACATTGATCAGAAAACTTTTGTATATTATGAATATTCGAATAATTTTTCTTCACAGAGGTAACAACTTATTCAAAGGAAAGAGCTCGTCAGACAAAGGCTAAAGAAACCATCCCCATTCTCTTACTACATGTTCTTACAGCTTCCTGTATAAAAATACCCCAGGAAAATAAGAGTTCTGGCATCCACCTGCACCACAGTGCTCTGCATAGAGAGATTTCACAGCACAATCACAGAAGTGAAGTGCAAAGAGCCCAAAAATCTGATCGATTTCTGTCCATTTCATTACCATAAATGCAAACAAAGTTTGTTAGCTCCCCTCTGAGTTCCCACCACTCCCCTCTTCCCCTTCTAATAAAATTTGGCAGGAGAGCTGAATACCTTCTTGATGAATCCCAGTAATTATTTCTAACATTGATGCTTCCATTTGTGACACTGGAAATGTTGTTTTGATCTGGTGATTTACAAAAATAATCCCTTTTCTCTACCTGAAGATCACTTCATGCTTTGTTCCATCCACTGAGTAACACAATTTTCTAGGATTATTCTAAATTTAATTGTATTTTACTCACTATGTTATAAAAATAATTATTCTTAAAATTGGTAAAAAAATCAAGAAAAAAGACTAAAATGTCTTGAAATATGGAGAGTTATATGAGGAAAGAATAAAATATTATTGTTCACTTATCCACAACGTTATTTGAGAACACTGAGATGTCATTAATCATCTTTCAGAAGGTTAAATATGCATAAAACCCTACAGAACAGTGGCTTTTAAAGAAACCTTATCTAGTTTTTGTCACCTGTGCACATTTTTGCATTACTTGCTGAAAGGTCTATAAAGCAAAACCAAAGGGTGAGGACTGTAAATGTTGTATTAGAAAATGATATAAAGTGACGCCTGTAAATTCACAACTTCTGTTATAGAGAAAAATTTAGTTTCAGAATTTTTTGCTTAAACTGGTGCTATCAATACCACTCAATTTACCTTAAAAGCTTGAGAAGAGCAATCTCCTTTTCCTGTTGCTTCTCACTGTGCTCCACAGTGCACATCTCCTCTGTACTCTAAGCTATAATCTGCCTTTCATCTTCCAAACACCACTTACATTTCAGGTGGCTTCTACCCAAAGGTACCAACGCCCCAAATTCAGCAACACTCCTGTTCTCCCAAGCCGCAGATCTTTCACTGTTTGTCATTTTTTATGTATTCACTGTTGATTATATTTGCATTATTACACTCAAAAAGAAGCATTTCAGTGCTTTTTTGGTAAGCCTTAGGTTCTGCTCAGTGCAATTATTTCATCATTTTTTCCCCCTCCTGATAACTTCTGATGCATCACTGTTTTGTTGTCTCCCATTTCTCCTCTTGCTTTGCACCTGAGCATCTTTTCCCTGCACTGTTTCCCTTCCCTTCCCTTCCCTTCCCTTCCCTTCCCTTCCCTTCCCTTCCCTTCCCTTCCCTTCCCTTCCCTTCCCTTCCCTTCCCTTCCCTTCCCTTCCCTTCCCTTCCCTTCCCTTCCCTTCCCTTCCCTTCCCTTCCCTTCCCTTCCCTTCCCTTCCCTTCCCTTCCTGTTCGGGGATCCCCAACGCCCCCTCCCGCTGCCAGTCAGGTGGGAATGACGCTTGGATGCCCAGAGGGCACAGCTGGGAGGTGATGGGTGCACACCAAGGCTCCGGATGGGGTTGGATCACGGGACCTGCCCAAGCGGAAATGAGCGACTGACACTTCCAACAGCATTGCTCACAGAACGAAAGAGCCTTTAGCAGACAGGTTTAGTGGCTGAGGATATTTCCATGCCTTCCCTCAGCACAGCCTCCTGGCCTTTTCCTAACAGCAGGTTTTATATTCTGTTGTTTACACCCCAGATGTCTAGAGATCAGGAAGTCTCAGCATAACCATGAACTTTCTCTGTGACTGCAAATAGTTTTTGGTTCCTTTCTTCTTTCATTTTCTGAGAAGCTGAGATCATTTCACATTTCTCCCTTCCACTCTGTCAGATGTTTGCACTGACAGTTCTTCAAGACAGATATTATGCCTCTATTATTATTATTAAAGAAAAAAAAAAAAAGGTAATGAAAACAGGCTGCTGGTATCAATTGTGATCAAAAATGTTATAGCAATCCATACAAACTGCATTCTTCACTAAACTCCTCTGTCCAAATTATGGAAGTGGATATGTATGATCTCAAAATTTAAGCAAACCATAACAAAATAAATAAAAAAACCAAAACACAAAAAAGCCCCAAACAAAAACAAAACAAAACAAAAGCAAACAAACAAACAAAAAAACCCCAAAAAACCCAAACAAACAAGCAAAAAACCAACCAAACAACCAACCAAACAACCCAAACAAACAAAAACCCAAAAAACCACAAACAAACAAAAACCCAACAAACAACCCAAACAAACAAACAAAAAACCCAAAAAACCACAAACAAACAAAAAAACCCCCCAAAAAACCCCAAAAACACCCAAACTTTACTAAGCCCAGGTAACTCAAGATCCAACACATTTTTCTTTCTCTGTAAGTTTCACATGGATGCAGACAAATGTTTCATCTCAAGTGGTTTTATCAACCCCGTGGGGAACACTTATCACTCCCAAGGACTGCCAGTGTTTTGTCATCCAAAACCAGTGGGGACAATTAATAACAGAGGTCATCTGAAGTAGTTTTCATTTTCCAGAAATCTGTATCCTTCCCCAGTAAGGTTCAAACTGGGGTGTTCTTTTCCTCGGGTGATCTATTTCCAAAGTTGTTAAGTGACAATCTCCACAGAAAGCTAGAAATGCAATACAGAAGAATTGTAAGACCTGAACAGATCACCTTCATTTTGTACTTGTTAGAGCTTCAGTGATGAAATTGAAAAAAAATGTAAGTGAGGCACAGGAGATGGATTTGCACAGAGAAATTATTTAATTGATAGGTGCCACATCCCAGTTCCAATGCTGCTTAAAAACTAGGTAAGCACCTGAGCCAAAGATGTGATGTGAGTGGCGTTGAAGGATTTGTTGGTGGACTTCCTTTCATCTTATCCCTATCTTTATTGTCTTCTTATAGAAGTCAGAGAATACTCTGTAGGAAACCTGGGTGAGAAAAAATTAAACCTCTGTTAACCAGGAAGCATCCAGTTGATTTCAATGTGATTAGGACTAAGTCTTGGCATCTCTTAATTTTAGTGTTACAAATTCCCTCTAGCCAATTAGAAAAAGAATTATTAGTTACTCTTCAAAATTCAACGGAGTTTATTAAAAAGTCAGCTGGGTATCACCCTGAGGAATCTGATCTAGTGTTGGAGCTGGTCTGGTTTGGAGCAGGTGGTTTGAACAGATGATTATCAGAGGCTTTTCTTAAAAAAATTATCAAGAAAGCCCCTCGACTCTCCAGGAAAATAAAACAAAACAAAACAAAACAAAACAAAACAAAACAAAACAAACCAACAAAAAACCAAAAAAAACCAAAAAAACCCACCAAACCCTCAACTACTACAACTAATTATTACTCAAACATTTTCCACACTTTTGTAGGAAGAAGTAGATTTGGTCTCTAGGGAATAGCAGTTCCTATCTTAAATTATGACTCTTTTCTCCCATTTTCGGAATTTCTCCATCTGAGCCCTAATTCAGGTTCCAGGCTCATGCTAATCAAAGCAGCAGGACACAGCAGATCTTTCAGCTTCATTTCCCCTCAGAGGTACTGCAGTCATGGAAGTTTGGCTCTGCCTATTGGCACTTTGCAAGACTTAAAAAGTGTCAGCAAACAGATTGGCATTAAATATGGGCACAGAATTCACCTCAGGGTGAATTGGTCGAGGCAGGCATTGGTGCCTTATTGCAACCAGGGAAAGAAATAAATGGTGAAAACTTTGTTTCTTTGGGGGAAGATGGAGCCACTGTAGTTTAACCCCCTGTAGAAGCCCAAGGCTGCACTTGGAACTCTGTGTGCAGAGCAAGGACTGGAAACACCAACTAAGTCTTGTTGTAATTACTGCCAGTGCTCCCACCTGCTCCTCAGTGCACAGAACAATGAATTCCTTTGTTCCACTTTTAACTGATATAATCCACCAGAGAGCAGAAATGACAGTACAGACCCTTAAGGTTTGTGTACACGTTGAAGGCCCAGATAGGCAGAAAACTGCAAAATTCTGTGTGTCCCCCAGCAACAAACGCCATAATCTCTGATCTTCTAAATACATGGATCCCAAAGAAATACAGGTGTCTAGGAGAGGAAAAACCAGCAGGGACCACCCCTGAAGCAAGAGGACAGTCCTGCAACTTGATTTTATTGAGGTACACAGCTACGTTACTTAAAGAGTCATAATCAGGTTCTACCATCAGCTTTACACTAATGAACACAATGGACAGGAAATTCCTCACCCTGCCAGAGCTGGCAAATATTAGCCAGGTGTGAATGAAGTCTTGGTAGCTGCTGCCATTCAGTTTCCTATGCTGGCAGTGGTTATTGGGAATTATGATTTTCACTGTCCCTTAACAGTTTTATCTCTACAAGAAGCCTTAACGTGGACTTCCCACAGCACCTGTGAGTCTCACACGGATGGAAGGGCAGGGAAACAATTCAGGGACATTTTTTGGGGCATAGCCATAAGATCACATGAAAGAGAGGTTGGAAGAATTTGTTTCTCTGTTGTTGGACTTTAGATTATAGGCACAGTGCTTTTACTATTTCTCACTATAAATAAGATCCTCTTCTATCAGAAAGACATAGGTACATCTAAATTTTTAATGTGTTTTTATATTTCAGGATTTTTAGAGAAACTGCTAACATTTTAACAAAAAATATTTGTAAACACATACCTAGGAAGAGTTTCTTTTTATTACTATTAACTCAAGCAGAATTAATAAATATTTTTTTCCAACACTATTTAACATATTGTCTACACACAATTTTAATCAAGACCCATGTTTTATTTCACAGTTTTCTATGTTTCCAAGTAGTCACTGGCAAACTGGGGGAAGGAAAGCAGAAAGAGGATTCTGGAAAATCTGCATAATTTTACTTGCCCCAGTAGGGAAAGGAAGAACCAAGTGATTATGATCTAGGTGGACATAAATTGTTGACTTTAAAAAAAATAAAAAAATTCTATGACTGTGCTCAATTCCTTCAGTCAATCCACTCTCCAGATGTTTCCATAGGCTGAACTTGGAATAAAAGTAACATAAACCTCTTAATTATCCTTTCCTAATGAAAACATTTGTCCTCACAGCTTGTGCTAGATTAGTTCCCAAACCAAAGCTGAAACTTTTCTAACTTCTAGGGCAGAAAATCTGGGGAAAGAAGGTTCTTTAGCTAGATGGGCTGTCCACAAGCAGGCTGGAATGGTGTTTGTGGTCAGACTGCACAGCACAGGATACACAGGACCCTTTGGACAGCAGATGGAACAATCCAGGGAAGGAGACGAGGAGGAGGGTAGATTTTTCTTTGCCATTCCTGCTGGGAGAATTGAGTATTCTGAGGAACAATTCAGTTACTGAATTGTTAATATCTTTCTCAAATCACCCGTCTAAAGACAAAGGGGCAGATCAGTGATCACCTCCCAGCCTTCCAGGAGGGTGGGAGCTGCGGCTGCTCCCTCATTTCAGTGAGTTTTACCCCTGAATCAATGACTTGCAATTTTACATCCATCTCAGAAAGGAAGCACTGCATCATTTTACATGCTGGAATTCTACCCAGCTCTGGCTAAACCTATTTACACTGCTGAAATATCCAGGACAGATGGATCCAAGACTTAGTCCTGCACTGCTTTCCTTGAGGAACCAGAGGAACTCAGGTAGCTTATCTGCTGTCTGTAGCCTTGCTTTTGATGACTGAGCTGCCACCAGAAATTCTCTCAGCCTTTTCCAGCTGTAAAACTGAAAAACCCTGTGCTGTGGGGTAAGCTCAGCCCCACAAAGCCTCACCCACTTTCCCCAGCAGGGTGGGGAGAAGCTCCTGAGTGGAGATGGAGAAAGTTTCACAGGGAAATCAAAACCAGCACATGCAAGCCAGGCAAAATAAGGAATTTATTTCCTGCTTCCCATCAGTAGATGCACAGACCAGTGATCTGTGAACATCCAGTTGTTTTTTGAACATTTCCAGGGATGGTGACTCCACCATCACCCTGGGGAAAGGGAAGTGGTGGAGTCTCTCTCTGTCATTCCTCTCACTGCTTTGCAGTAAGATTTAATTCTCAGTCTACCTGCATATGGCATGCTTTGAAATTATTAAAATGATGAAATGAAAGTGATGAAAGAAATTATTTAGGAAGTAGGAATCAGGAGAGAGTTTTAGAGAAAACTCTACTCTCATTATACAGAATTTTCTGCCGCAGAAGATGGTCAGAAATAAAAGGGAAGGAGCAAAACATCCACAGCTGCAACTTGATTGGAAAAACAAAGGTGCAGTATCAATGGAACAAAGAAAGCAGGTTGCAAGGGTTTGCTATTTTAATGCCTTGGGAAGGCTGACCTGGAACAGAGACTGGCCAGAGATAGAGAATAAAGCAGGGATTTATTGAAAGGCCTCCAGGATACACCTTGGGCAGGACAGGGCCTGGCCAGGGCTACACCCAAGGTGGACCCAGAATGGTCACAGAATGGACAATGGGTCATGAGGTCTCACACTTTTATAAGTTTTGGTCCATTTGCATATTGGGGTTTAATTGTCCAGTTACAGCTCCAGGTTGTGAGGTCCCATCCTTCTTGTTCCTCCCTCCAGCCACCCTTGTTTGTGCTTTTGGGCCTGAAAGTTGTCCTTGGTGTTCAGCAGGAAAAGGATTTGTTTTGTATCCCTGCTCTGTGCAGAGAGCTGACTGACACTGAATGTGAGGCTCAGAACTGCACCCCTGGGCAGTGCAGAATCTGGAAAACATGAAAGCTCAAACTTAAGGCATGACTTTTACTTGAAATGCTATTTCAAGAAATAAACCATTTCATGGCAAGCGCTGATAGGTGAGGGTGCTGTGTGCAAGGCAATCCCACCTGCAGGTCCCACCAGGTGAGCAAGGTCACCTCTGCTGGGCACCTGGGCAATGCCCTCTCTCAGTGTCACTGCAGGACTCTCCTGCAGGTCACTTCTGGGAGAGGTGTCAGGCAGCACTCAGGAATTGCTGTTGTTCCTGGGGGGCATCTTTCAGGAGGAATGTAAAGCCCAAGTATTGATGGGGCCCAGCAGTTAAATACCCCTTGGAGGAATCAGCTTATTAACCTTGTGTCCTGGCTGAGTCCCAATTCCAGCAATTAAAAGTTTGCCCTCTGAGGTTCTCTCTGCAGATTTGATGCAGCACATGATTAATAAGTTCCTGCCATAAACTCTGTTTCTGGTTTAACTGAGAAATGTTTAAGGGCAGTTGTGTTCTACTCCAGGGATGAAGAAATGGCTTCAGAGCTTTTTTAGGAGGCACAGCATCTGCTGTTTAAATAGAAAACACTAACGTGAACATCACCTTCACTCACAGGAAAACCACAGAGGCTGGAAAATTTTTAAAAACACTTATACCATATAAACTTAAAGGAAAAACAACAGAGACAATTTAGAAGCAACTGTTTAATTAAAAATACTCGAGTTTAAACTAAAAAAAAAAAATCATTTGCATTTCTAAAATAATCACTTTTAAAAATCTCAGAATCATTAAAAGTGAGCAGAATCAAAGGAATACCTTGGGCATAAGTAGTCAGACTCACAGAATCATGGAATATCCTGAGCTGGAAGGGACCCACAGGGACCCTCCAGTCCAGCCCCTGGCCCTGCCCAGGACACCCCAACCATCCCACCCTGTGCTGAGCTGGTCCTTCACAGAAAAGGATCCCTCTGATTCTGTTTTCTTTACACCTACTGCTTTATTTTAACATAATTAAAGGAAAAGAGAGACAGGAGACCAGAGCAGCTCTGTCCCAGGCTGATCATTATGAAGTTATTTGAAAATCATATTGGAACATTCTTATTTATGAAATTTCTATTTATATACCGGTTTTACTGCAGGAAAGGGTTTCAGGTTATGTGAATGTCATATTTTATTAAGTACTACACTCTGAATTTATTTCTAATTCCTCTCTCCATTAAATTAAACAGGGCACATGGTTATAACTTTAATTTTTTAATTTTATGAGAATTACCCAAGCAACACCTGGGCTCTGAAACAATTTAGTAATTCAGTGGTTTATTACAGAATAACAACAGATTCCTCAAATTTGGGGCAATTTTTATTAAAATTTGTTCCATCCTCATCTGGAATGTTTGGTAAAA
The DNA here is from genome assembly GCA_017589585.1 of Phylloscopus whistleri. Classification (NCBI taxonomy): domain Eukaryota; kingdom Metazoa; phylum Chordata; class Aves; order Passeriformes; family Phylloscopidae; genus Phylloscopus; species Phylloscopus whistleri. The sequence goes on along the minus strand of JADMLD010000682.1, from coordinate 3,105,140 downwards.
ACGTAGGAATTTTGAATTTATTCTTTCAAACTTTCTGAGCATACTTGCCTACTTCTTATTAAACATCCTCAGAATACTTAAAAACCTTAGGAGAAAAAAGCCCATAAATCTGTATTCTGGGTTACAGAAGCTGTGGTGGATTGGCTGATCTTTCAAGAAGAGCATGAAGGGACTGCTAATCAAATGTGCCTCAAGGCAGGAAACTCTAAAATATTAAAGATGGTTTATTCAGGGTGTCTCAACTCTTTAATTTGACTTTGGCTGGTACTGCCTTTAAAAGTTTCATTTAACCAAAGCATTAACAAAACATCCATTATGATCCGGTTTTGTAGAATTAAAATAGATTTGAAATTTTGGCGGGGGGGGGAGGGCGGGGAAGAGTAATTTATTGAATCTAATCTGCACAGTGATGGAATAAAGATGAGAATGTTCTCTGTGTCTGCTGGGTGCTGCTGTTGGGTTTGCAGGTCTGTCTGTAAGCTGGGAAGGTCATCAGTATTAAACCAGGAAACACAACGAGTGGTTAACTCACCTTTATTTTCAAAATACTAAGTGAGGTTTTGGCCAAATAGGTTCACATCAATAAATGTCATCTCCAGGCACCAAAATAATCTTGGAATTTGATTCTTGAATAGTTGCACATGCTGGGATTCTGCCATGCAACATCTCCTTTGAGCTGCAAACTCTTTCCAGAGCACATTTGTATTTCTCTGCTCCTTTCTACCCAACCCTCAGTGCTCAGGGATGGATCTCTGGGACACTCCACTGTGCCCCACAGCTCTGTCTGCTTCCTTTTGCCTGCCTTCATCCCCTAGACCTTGCTCATGACAAGGGATTTTTCTCCCTATCATCAGTTTCTCCTGGAGGGATCTGTAGATTAAACCACTTTTCTCTTGAATCAGTCAGACTTCCCCAGGTGTTTTTGCTGTGTCACATTTTCCAGAAATGCTGTTTTTGGGTGATTTTTCAGCCCTGTTCCTGAATTGTAAAGAGCAGAGAGCTGAGGACACAGGGGTTTATTTTTGTACCCAGAATTACCATCTCAGTCCTGCTCTTCCTGTTATACTGTGTGGACTCCAAGAACCAAACTGACTGAAGGTTCCCTTGTGCTTGGGACTTGTGCTCATCCAGTTATCACATTTCACACTCACATATCATTGCCCCTGCATCACCAGGCAGTCTCCCTTTCTCCCTGTGCTCCATTCCCACACTTTCCCCCTCTCAGTTGTGTAATATTCTGCTACATCTGGCAGCCAAGAAGGTCCCTGGAGCCCCTGCCTAACAGAGAGATCCCCATTCTCCTGAACACCAATAATTGTGCATTTTGCACACACTGCTGCCATCAGATGTTTAAATGATCCTGTTTGGAGCAGCCTGGTCCTTTAACAGCTTGTAATGTAGAGATCCATTACAGATCTCAGATGTGCTAAAGACATCTGAGAACTCCTCCTGTGAACCTCACCTGAGGGTTGGGTTGACAGAAATTGCATGTCTTCTTCTAAGTGAGATCCTCAGAGTAAATTTTCCATTGATTTTGGGGCACTTTGCACAGGAAGCACACAGACATTAGATATTTGAAACTCTACAGCTATTTCTTGGCATTTTGGATCACCAGTCAGCCAAATTTACAATAAAGGTGGGGTTTTCATTACAAAAAAAGATCATTTTTCCTAGGTTTCATAAAACAACCTGTAGTGACCCACCTCTCCATTGTCCCAGGTTTTCCTTGGTAAAACATGTAGCTTGAATGAACCATAATTAATAATACTTGATTATTGCAGGTGAAGAAGGCAGGTTTTCTGTTTGCATAATTACACTGCTGATGATTGCTTGGCATTAATGTAGTTTAGGTAAAATATTCTAAATTTTCTTACTAAAGCAACCTAACCTAAAACATTTGTAATTCTAGGGGTCATAAATATTGCTGCTGTCACACATCCTAAATATCTGCCCCTGCTTATGGCAAGGGATGGGAACTGGATGACCTAAAGGTGCCTTCCAACCCAAGCCACTCTGATTCTGTGAAATAAGTTATGCTGTTATTTTTTGTTATATTATCCTCTGCTGTTATTTTTGAGCTTAAATTGTGTTTGAGATGAGGAAACATGTCTCAATCCAAAGAATCAGCATGAAAAAGAAAGCAGAAGCTGAAAAGATGATAGAAGACAGACAGACAGAAAGATTTTTCTAAACCATTGCCCTTCAACCTATATACTGAATATCAAATCATTCTTCCCAAAAGTATCAGTAAAATATCTTCAGGCACAAATGAGGTGTTGCTTCAGCTCTTTACCCCCAGATTTAATTTATGTTCTGCAGTATCCAGCTCATCTCATTATAGTGTGTGCTTTGTAGCATATTTAAAATTTCTTTGATTTCTCCCATCACCAAATGGATGAGGAATATTCCCCAGGACTTTTAACAGAGTAGCTCACAAAGTGGAGGCTATGGAATAAAAATAGGGGTGATATAATTAGCCATGCTATTTTAATGAAAAACCTGTCAGAGTTGTAATATGAAGCTCTCATTTAGCAAAGCCATCCTTAAATTGTTTCCTTTCTTGGTAATTTTTTATGACTCCAGTCCCACTCTCCTGACTGAAAGAAATTTCTGTCTCTGAGAGTTTTGCTGTGGTCCCTGAGTCTTGATGTCAGTGGCATCTCTCACTAGTTTCTGACTTCAATCACTGTTTTCTACTGGCTAATAAGCAACCCTTCAGTTTAATAACTTTTCAAATCCCTTTTTTTTTTTTTTTTTTGGTCACAGTTATTTGACATTCTTCAGTGCACCTTGAATATGCAGAAAAATGTACCTTCCTTACAGTCTACATCTGCATAGAAAAACACATTGTATATTGGCACAATACCTGACCAGGTTTATTTGTAAATGTTCTCTGAAACCAAGCTGGGTTAATTAAACACCTTGGGATGCCAGCTGGCTGAGACTGAGTGGTTCTCATCATTTTCTTCTGTAATATTAATTCATGCATCTAAATTATTCATTTATTTATACATATATATATAAAGTTGCAGTTCTATATGCTTGTTGTATGTGTTCATAGCCACAGCTGAATAGGAATGTTTTATGCATAACTGTATTTCCTTCTGCATTGCATATTAACAACTTTTCTCAGCTCTCCCCTCTCTCATTCCACCCTCACCGGTGCCATTTAATCTATGGGATGCCTGGAACATGGAAATTGTCTTCATTATACACCTGTGGAAAGAATATTTCAGTTGTGTTAGCAACAAATGATGAAAATTTCAGTACTTGCAACACAAACTACTCCTTCACTGCTTCATTTTCCCTTTATACAAATTCTAAGTTGAAGACTAAGGCTTAGCTGCTGGGAAAGAATATAAAAAAGTCTCTGAAATGTGATAAAGAATATATAACTCTATATCACAGAGACAATATAGCCAAGCTGAGGAGGTATCTGCCTCTCTGGTAGTGCTTGCTGTAGCTTTCTCACAATGCTCCTCAAAGAGTTAGAGGTGCTGCATTTTTATTTTTTTTTTAATTTAAAGTCTTTGTTCTTATCAGAAAGCAAATAAACCTCCTACAGGTCAGGAATTTATTATTGGTGTACCTGAAATCTTGTCAGAGCTTTGTATAGGGCCAGTTCTGTTAGAGAAAGAGAGGAAGGAAGGAAGGAAGGAAGGAAGGAAGGAAGGAAGGAAGGAAGGAAGGAAGGAAGGAAGGAAGGAAGGAAGGAAGGAAGGAAGGAAGGAAGGAAGGAAGTCCATGTTGAACAGAGTATTTCTGACTAACAATGCTGTAGGGTGAGGAACATAATCGGGAAAAAAGAGGAATTCCTAGGAAGCGATTTCAACTGTGAAATGATTGTTCACACTTATTTTGCATGGCTGTGCCCTTCCTGCTTGCCTTCCTTCCTACGTTCACTCTTCTCCTGCACCTCTGGCTCCCAAAACGGTGACTTCACACTGAGACAAGGACAAGTTGTCAGCATGCCCAGGTCCTTCATGAGGAGCAGTATGATGATCTCCCTCACCCTAAGCACCTTTAGAGGTAATTTTGAAGCTAAAATGTCCAATTCTTTGACCTTTCTTCATTCACCTGCTGCTCTGCATTACAGCTGGACTTGGGATGTGCAGAGTGCCCTAAGCATGCTGATTACAGGATTTTTGCCTACTTTTTTTACCTCTAAACCTCTTTTTGCTCAGCTCCTGGCTCAGCATTTCTTTTTCTGACCTTTTGTAGACCTGAGTCAATCTGAGCCCCATTTTTAATCACCCCATCCCTGTGTTTGTCTCCACACCGTCCTGTGCTCCCATTTCCACCCCTCCCTCAATCCCAACGTGATTATTTTCCTTACCCACAGCATTGTCTTGGCCATAAATACTCTGTTCAACTAATTGCTAATTTCTTTTCATTTCTATGTAAATTGAAAATCCTGGTTTAGCCAAAGAAACATGAGCAAAACAAGGAAGGTAGAGCTACAGGGTGTATTAAAATTTACTGCCAATGACAATACTAATGACTTTTCCATGGGGTACAAATATGGACAGAAAATGAGCAGAGATGAGGGAGTTAAAGAGAAATAATCCTTGGACAAGTGGGAATATGCCAGATGTAGGAGGAAATGCATGAGGAGTTGATGTTACAATCCCTCAGTGGGAATGGCAGATCCCTTTGGGTGATCACACAGTAAAACATACAGGAAAAGGGCAGTTCCAGGCAACAGATATTTAAAAAAAAAAAAAAAGGAATTAAAAAAAGTAATTGAATCCATGTATGTAATATATACTTTTTTACTATTTTCAGGTTTCTATTTAGCTGGAAGGTATTTCTCTCTTTTGATACAAACTTTTCTTATTAGTGCTGCAAGAATGAGCTGATATTTGCAACACCTCTGGTTTCACGGGTGTAATGACCTGTTTTTAGAAGGTTGGATGATCACACTATTAAGCATTTAGGTCTCCATCCATTTCCAGTATTAAAAGAACACTTTTTTTCACAGTCTAACTAAGGAATATTCGTTGATCTGCACTTGATAACAGATGACAGCTCACTAATTAGAATTGTTCCCAAAAAAATTCCATTTCACTGAACAGGTGACCTGCACTTATTAAACATTTCTCTGTTGATTTGAAAAATAACCACGATCATTTAAGCATGATCGTACAGAGCCATTTCCAGCACTTTGTTTTCCACAACTGGTGCTTGTAAGTGCTAAGAAAAATTAGTAAAGACCATTAGCAAAGACAAGCTGGACAGACAGAGCAAATAGCTCTGCACACCAACGAGCTGAAATACTTTTGGGCTGAGTAATTCACAACATGTTTGCCATCTAATACTTGAAGGCAGTGGGGAGGAACTGACTGTTGAGGAAGGATGTGCAAGGCATCACACACATCCCTGTGCATTTTGAACACTCAACAGAAAGCTACCTGTCAGCAAAAGAAATTCCAATATCAGAGGAGAAATCTTAAAATATCAAAGTATTCCTTATTCATTATGTTGTTTTAATTATTTGTTTATTAATCAGCAAGTTCAATATTATATTTTTGTACTTGTGTATTATTATAATTTCATTATAATTATAAATTATAATACTATTATAAATTATTGTATAATATGCATTATTATATAATGACACATTATTATACTGTTATACATACACATGATATTGTATAATATACACAGTATTGTGTATATTGTATATATACATTATATTGTATAAAATTCACAAATACGTGTATTTTGTCTATTATTATCCTTGTCTACTTTTATAAATGTATAGAAAGGCAACTTCTGAAAACGAATAGAGTGTGTGAGTCTCAGAGTGCACTTGCAGATCATGTGTAGAAAAATTCACTGTTCAGCAATAACAAAAACATCTCTGTGTTATCCCCCCTGTGTTCAGCACAAACCCAAGCACAGCCCCAAAACAGCCCCTGGGAAGAAAATTAACCCGATTTTGGGGGGATTTGGGGTGATTTTTGGGTGATTTTTAGGTGATTTTTGGGTGATTTTTAGGTGATGTTTGGGGGATTTTGAGGGGATTTTTTGGGGGATTTTGGGGGATTTGGGGGTGATTTTTAGGTGATTTTTGGGGAATTTTCAGGTGATTTTGGGGGGATTTCTGAGGGATTTTTAGGGGATTTTTAGGGGATTTTGGGAGGATTTTTAGGTGAATTTTTTGGTGATTTTTAGGTGATTTTTGGGGGATTCTTGGAGGATTTTTGGGGAATTTTCAGGTGATTTTTGGGTGATTTTGAGGGATTTTTAGGTGGTTTTTAGGTGATTTTTTGGGGAATTTTCCCAACCCAGCAGGTTCCATCCCTTATTCCCCACCATTTATGTCACCCTCAGATCCCACACTACTCAGTACAACTGCATCATTCCCCCTGTCCTTCCCCTCTTTGCTATTAATGCACAGATATCACTTGTTTAGTTCTGCACTCCTGCAGAATGCCCATAAACTGCTCACACCGTGCCTGTTGAATTAATTTAGTCCACGGCTCCGAGCTCCATCTGTTCTGCTGCTCACTCAGGACAGGAATCCTGAGTCCAGCCAAACCCAGCACAGCACCTGGGCATCCAATAATGTTTTTTTTTTTTTCCTCAGGTGCTGCACTTTACTCTCTGTAAACCTCAGCACGACCACTGATAAACAGCTCCTGTGTGGACCAGAAAACCTCATTCCCAGGCTCAGCAGCTGCAGGGTGTTGTCATTGCCTCCTGTTGTTTTCCCCATGCAGGTTGCCACTTCATCACTTCTGGGACGCAGACAGGAGATGTTTTTATTGCTCCTCAGAATTCAGTTTCCAGAATAACCACCTGAATAATGCCATTAGAGAATCTGCTGCAGCACCACTGCTGCTTGCAGGTTTGAAGTCGTCACGATGAAAGCTTTCCAGGAGCAGGGTTAGCTCTTGGCAAAACATGCAATACCAATATATGCACAGTCCTCCAGAAATTAGCATCCATTTTTAATTCCAAGAGTGTTCGTTGACTTGCCTTTCAGCATAAGACTCAAGTTAAAATGCTTGATTTGTTTCAGTACTCTTTTTTCTTCTTTTCCTTTTTTTTTTTTCTTTTTTTTTTTTTCCCCAGAATATCAGGCTAAATACAAATCTGATTTGGACTCTTTTTGAGGGAGTTTTATTATTTTGATAGATCTCCAGTAGTACCAAAACTCATATTCATCACAGCCAACAGCTTCAGCTCAAGCGTGTTATATCAGAACCAACTGCCTGGCTGTGCTGGTTTGAAAGAAAAACCAGTGAGACTCTCAGTCAGAGATACAATTTAATAGGAGAAGAGAGGAAAAATAAAAGAAAAGTAACATGAAATAAAAGTAATAGTACAAAAAAAAAAAACCACTGACAGAGTCAGAATACAACCTGACACCCTGTTAGGGTGGTAGTGGCAGTCCAGATGAGATGGTCTTGTCTAAGCAGTGATCCTGTAGAAGCGTCTGGTAGCTCTTGTCTCCTCTGGGAGTCCAGTGGATAAAAAGCTATCTGTGCTGTCCCAAACCCTGGATTTATCCAGGTGGGAATGTTTGGCTCCTCCCCCTGGGCAGAGCATCTCACAATGGGATGATGAGTCATGCAGTGGGTCCTTGATGGCCCATTAAACAGAGATAACTCCCGGAGGGAGTTATCTATGACTCATGTGGCAAGGCATTGTTGGGCTCATTAACAGAAGATAAGGAAAACACTGCCCCACCTTGGCTCCAACGGCTCATGGGGATAGAATACATACCTTAGGCACAATTTTACATTGTAACCTAGGACACTGGCATCCCTGAATGCATCAAATCCCAGAATCACTGAGGTTGGAAAAGCCCTCCAGGATCACCCAGTCCAAGCTGTGCCTGATGCCCACCTTGTCACCAGCCCAGAGCACTGAGTGCCACCTCCAGCCCTTCCAGGGACACCTCCAGGGATGGGCACTTCAACACCTCCCTGGGCAGCCCCTGCCAAGGCCTGACCACCCTTTCCAGGAAGAAATTTCCCCTGCTGTCCAACATAAAACGATACAATACACACAGCAAGTGACAATTTTTTTTCTGGAACTGCATCTCACAAAAGCACTTTGGATAACAATATTAGAATAACACAAGGACTGTCCTTAGGGTGGTTTTTTCCCCTCCAGCAATGCCCAGGTCTGTTCTTAGTTTGCTGTGAAAATGGGCTCTGAGGCTGACCTGAGTTCCTGACTTGGGCTTCTTTTGGCAGTAAGTTGCCAACTCACATGATTTCAGTGTCCTTGTTCAATATGAAGCCTGAAAAAGAAGCTTCAGGGCCAGGTTGGACAGGGTTTGGAGCACTCTGGGACAGTGGAAGGTGTCCCTGCCCATGGCAGGGGGTGGAATGGGTTGGGCTTTAAGATCCCTTCCAACCCAAACCTTTCTATGATCCTCTGGTTCCATGATAATGCCAGTCACCTCTGCAAACCCAGTATTGAGGTCAGTTTAAAAGACATCTTATCTCTCCATATGTTCCAAAAGCTGAGCTCTATTTGTCACAAAATATCAGTGAGATAATCCAATTAGCAAGATTCTGCCAGGGATGTGAGAGAGAATTTCCATAACTTCATTTTAGCAACCAAGGCACTTAAGAAATGAAATCGTCAAGATTTTTCAAAAGACTTTTTTATTATACTAATGATAAATTTGGATGATATTTAAAAATACTGCAGAGATAGAAACACCTTTTACTACCTTTTGCTACCAGTTTTATTCAACAATTTCTAAAATGTGGGTTTGCTCTCTCAGATGTTTCCATTTAACAGAAAACATTGATCAAACTCCTATTTCTTAAGACCTACGAGGGCAATATGAAAAATATCTCCAAGGAGGAAATTGCTCCAACTTCTCATTGAAGAAACAAATTTGGTGCTGGCATGACTGATTTTTAAGCCCAAAAAGAGAGGGTGTGGTAAAAAAGGCTTTGAAGAGAGGAAATATTAAGATCAGAGTTGGAAAATAATTTCAGAAAAATTTTCAGTTTTCCGACAACACAGCCATGAGAAACATCACAGCCAAAAAATGCTGTAAATGGAGAGTGAGTGATCATCTAAAAGCACCTGTCATCTAATGTCTTATTTGAACACAACATGAGGGAAAAATAACATGTTCCAGCCATATAGTTAGGTTATTAGTATCACATTGGTACCTGTCTGTCAGCAGCTGTCCTAGAGAAGTGACATTTTAAAACAAAAAAGCGAGGCAGGTTAAAGATGAAGGTGCAGCAAAGAGATGTTGTTTGTTTTCCAGACACTTATTACAGAGAGAAAAAAATAAATAAATAAAGATACTGCCAGCAATCGCAGCAGATAAATGCTGGAGAGACACCAAATGAGTGCCAGATTGGAAAATTAATGCTGTGTGCTGAGAGGAAAGCTTGGGTTTTGATCATCGGAGTCAGCTGCTGCTGCTCTGAGCCCTCAAGGATGTCCTCAAACCTCAGCTGAAGGGTCGTGCAGAAGCTCCACGTAGCTTGTCGAGTCACTAGATGGCAGAGTCTTCTAATTAGTTCAGTGTCATTTGTTATTTAATCACCTCTGGAAGCAAACCTGGTTCTCAGAGAGCAGTGCAGCAAATTATACAGCAAACCACAAATCTTTGCTGCTCAACCCACTCCCAAGTTTTTAGCACGTTGTAGGTTTTTCCTGGATATTCCTGCAAAATATTTGATGCAAATAACTTTTAAGCAAGCACGTGGAGCTACACTAGCAACTGGTTCACGTTTTCAAATGACTCAGAGAGGTTCAGAAGCCAAATTTTAAGTCTTCATAAGAATTGTTCTCCAATACACATTAACATTTGGTGGTGTTTATTCCAGTAGCTGACAGTGCTCAAAAATTTCCGAGGTGGTGAATAATGGAACTTACCAAAAACCCAAAATCCCTAAGAAAAACATGTCTGTTTCTAATGGATTAGCATTTTTGTGGCAATGTGACAGTGAAAACAGATCCATCTGCCCACATGGGTAGGAAATAGGCAGAGCTTTCCTCAGCTCTACATGTAGTGGTATTGACTGAAAATCCCAGAATGGTTTGGGTTGGAACGGATTAGGTTTGGTTTTAGCCCATCCAGTGACACCCCTGCCATGGCCGGGGACACTTTTCACGAGCCCAGGTTGCTCCAAGCCCTGTCTAACCTGGCCTTGGACACTTCCAGGGATCCAGGGGCAGCCACAGCTGCTCTGGGCACCCTGTGCCAGGGCCTCCCCACCCTCACAGGGAAGAATTCATTCCCAATATCCCGTCTAACCCTGCTGTTGTGATTTTGAATTCATTCCCTGGGTAAGTACTGCTACTCCAGGTTGAAAAGTCTTCTGTGCCCTAAGAGTTTTGCCAAAGTCACAAAACCCAACTCCAGAGGGGCAGAAACCTAAACCCCAAATTTTCCCAATGCCAGAGCAGACATTCTTCTGGTTGAGTGGATGTTTATCCTACTCCTTCCAATGTGGCCATGGAAAAAAAGTGAAGTTACAAATTGTGTGGATTGTGTTATACATTTGCATCCAAAAGACCCTACTGTGGTGAGAGTCCAGTTAAAAGCAAAAGCAGAGTACGTGCACTGAGCCAGGAGGGCTAGTGGTGACACCAAGGAATAATAACTTTGGCAAGCACAGAGAGAGAAGGGAAGAAAAAGCAACGAGTGAAGAAGCCCTTTGTGATTGCTGCAGAATCCTCAGTGGCACAGACAAAGGCTGCCTAATGCAGCAGAAGGTCTACTTACTCCATTTATTCATTTTTAATAAATGATCCAGCAGTGTTTACAATGCAACGAGCATTTTGAGCTGGCAGCTGCAATATTTATCAAGGTGCCATGAAACGTCACTGAGAAGCCTCACATGGCTTTTGCATCTTGTATACTTGTGACCTTTCTAAGCAGCTGACTGACAATTATTGGAGAGTAATTTATTTACATTTAACGTGGCTGAAATAATGGGATTTGCCAACACTCATGGCTAGTAAAAATTCCTTGCAATTTTTTGGTAGGTGCTGGAGTGTCTCTGTTGAGTGCAGACAAACTCAAGGTGGAATTTGGGACTCTACAGACCAGCTTTATCCATCCCACAATTTATTTCTACATAAGAGTTTCTTACCTCTTACTTTCCCATCTGTGTCAGCAACAATCTGCACAATCAGTACAACTTGCTGGACTGGTAAAAAAAGTAAAACCTGACCTGGCAAAATTAAATCATTAGGTTATCAAACTGAATCAGCTCCAAGCAAAAGGTCAGAGAGGGAAGTGGCAGCCAAGAGACGAAGGTGAAAGGACTGTCCATTCTGAGGGGGAATGTGCTGGATTAGCACAAGTGGATTTTCACTGGAATGTCTATTTTATGTAAGTCAGAGCAGGAGACTCCAGACTCTGATTACACATGGACTCTTGAATCTGCAGTTCCTGAACTCTGAAGTAGAACACTACTTCTGCAAACTCTCTGGGAGGCTCAAGTAGAAAAAAAAAATCCAGTATTTTGATATTTGCACAGGTTTTCTAACACTCCTTGAAAGTTTGGCTCGTACTGTTGTTTTTCTGCTTTAATTCTGTTCTTGGAACACATCAGGGTGCAGTGTTACCATATGCAAGGAGAATTAAGTGTGATGTGAGAGGATTCAGTGACAGGGGACACAGACATGATGCTTGGCACCTCCTTTGCCTTCAACCAGAGCCAGAAAGGTCTCAGATCACTGAGTCAGACGAACTCCTCCTCCTCATGGGGAGGATTGAGCAGCAATGGATGGAGAGAGACTGAGGCATCTTAACCTGTGGAAGTTGGTGGGACCCCCTCTGGGGTCAGTGGGAAACCTGGAAATTCTCCTTTCGATGCCATTCACTGTCACCTTTGATAGGCTGGGAAGGTCAGGGGAGGTGCTTCACCAGTGAGGAGAGGAGTCAGTCAGCTTTTAAACAAGTCAAAAGGACATCCAGGGAGCTGTGAGAGGGTCAGGGGCACCTTGGCCCCTGGGAAATCAAGGAGCAAACCCACATGGGAATGTTTCTGGACACAAGGCAGAGAAGAAGGTGGCTGGGAGCAGCCAGCATGGACTTGTCAAGCTTGCCAAAGATAAATCAGGGCTGAGCAACCTGATTGCTTTATAGGATAAAAAGATTTGGTCTGAGGGGAAGGGAAGGTCAGTGGGGAATTGGAGCAATATGGTGTGCTGAGAGAATCAAGAGCTCAGGCCAGCTTTAAACTTTAAAACTAAACTATTTAAAATTGGATGATTTACAGCACGTTTAGTTTGACTGGTTAGTTCTTATGCTTATTAATTACCAGTACCTGGAGTTATTAATCAACATCACTGTGCAGACAAAGCTGTTACTCTTTAACCTTTTAACAACCCCAACACCACTGAGCTGGCCTGGGCAGCACAGATCCCAACAGTCCTGCTTGGAGTCAGGGCTGAAGGTCAAGGTGATGAGGCTTGAGTGCTCTTGGATGGAGAAGTCACAATTGCAACAGGCTGCTGGATTTCTCCTCCCTCACTCCCTGACCTTTTTATGTCATTCCTGCTTTTATCTCTCCTAAAGTGATGCATTGACTCCCCCTTTCACTGCTTATTTTATATTTGCTTTTGGCAGCTCGGTCTCTTGGGTACTGGGCGGGATGCTCTGCCTCTTTGCTTATCTTGTTCTTTATCTTGTAGCTGCTTGTTTTCCAGCTGCCCCTTGGGTGCACCTGCACACACCTCTGCTCCTCTGGCTGTTCCACTGCTCACACAAGTATTTGAAATATTCCCACATTTTGTCTGGCTTTGCCATAACATTTACAAAGTGCTGCTACGCTGTAATAAATTAGGATGCTAATATTTGGCTCCAAGGCAAAGTAGTATTAATTATATCCTGATTGATGAACTTCTAATTTATATGTGGCTGCTGCTCTGACTCTGTGCAATGTGGTGTTTGGAAATTATTGTGTAGAAGCCCAACAGTGCAGAATAATTCCACCTTATTCTAAAAATAGAGATGATTATTCCCAAAATACTCTGAGACAAATACCAAACAGGGTGTGTTCAGATCCCTGTGTTTTGGCCAATATCTTAAACTGCAGATTACAGATCTGGAAACTTTGGCTCTGGACCACAGAAGCAGACAGATACAGTCATAACCCAGTAATAATTTTAGCTATAATTTAGATAATTTTGTTATAATACCTGCTCATGCTGTGCAGAGGTCTCTGCCCATGGTGGGGTTTTGGAACTAGAAGAACTTTCAGTTCCTTTGCAACCCAAACCCATAATTCCATGATTTCATTGGGAAACTCAAGTTGCATTGATATAGATAATTGGATAATATATCATAATGTTACAGCTATTGAATGATATTAGATTTTGGATAATAGAATGCTATAGTCTTGCTACCTTTATTGACTGAAATGCTGCCAAGTCTCATTGTTTTATCCCAAGTTTTCAGATCTATTGTTTTATCCTTAAGTCACCAAATACTGCATTGGATGACCAACCATGTGGAAGGTTCCTCTCTTTTTAAAATTAAGAAGAAGAATGTCCAGCATTCACTGTTATAAAAACCAACCTGGAAGGAGATAAAAGGGCTTCCATACCTCCGTAATTTTTTTTTTTTTTTTTTTTTTTTGGTTCCTGAGGCTCCTGGAAGCAGCCATGGAGGTGTGGTGGGTGCCCATGTGACATTCTCCATCCTGGCAGTTGGTTTTGGAATCCCAACATGAGAATTTCATCTCTTATAGATTAGTCCATCATGAGTCCTGTCACTCCAGGCCCTTGAAAAATGTTTCTCTCCATCTTTCTCCTAGGCTGAATAAAAACGACCACAAATATTATTCTAAAACAACATTATTTGAACAATATGTAAATCTTTTCTATCTGCAAAGGTTTCTTCATTAACTTCAGATTGAACTGGTGGAAGGTCACTTTGGAGGGGGCTTGGAGCAACCTGGTCTAGTAGAAGGTTTCCCTGCCCATGGCAGGGGTGGAATGAGAGGAGTTTTAAGGCCCCTTCCAATCCAAACCATTCTGGGATTCTCTGATTCTATACTTTTATATGTATATGTAGTTTAAAAATGGAGATTTCCAGGCTAGATGTGCAGATAGAGAAAGCTTTCATTTTCTTCTTATAATGCAGACAAAAGGATGAGATAAAAAATTCTCCCATCTTCAGAGGAAAAGAAAATGCCTCTTCTTCTTTTCATGGCTTTTTGGTACTCATTTTAAAAGCATTCATGGGAAATAAGTGAAGAGGTGAAAGATTACTAAATGTATATCCATTTCATTGTAACTTCTGAAACACATTATTGCCTCCTGGATTGTGGAATAACAGGCAATCAGAAGAAGGAAAAAAAGAAGGAAAAAATGAAAAAAAGGGGGGAGGCAGGGAAGAAACAGCAAGGAAAAGACAATCTGTTTTAAAACACTAGGATAAGATAGGTTGGAGAGCCTCCAGTTAGAATGAAGATTCTGCAGAGCTGTTCCACATTTGTTTCTGTGCCCTCAAAGCTTGGAGGGGGCTCAGCACAGTGAGCAAGGAGCCCTAAAGCAGCAGGAAATTGGAGCTGCCCAGGCCCCAGGGGGATGCACACACAGTCAGTTTGCTCAAATTTGGCAATTACTCCCGTGCCCAAGCACCCACATTTCAGGGATGTAGAAAAGTGCTTTTTCCATGGACAGGGAAGACATTAACAAACCCAGCGCTGCAAGAACAGCACTTACCTGCCCTGCTTCTCCTAAAAACGGGGTGCAGTTGTGACTGGGAGAGCCCTCTGTGCATGGAAAGCAGCTTAGAAAGAGCTCTGCTGTGAAAGGAACCTGCACAAATGTCTGGTGTAAACACCTGTGCAGGTGAGCTGTGCTGTGCATCCCAGCACAGCAGGAAGGGCAGAGGGAGGCTCTGCTGCCCTGGGGAAGGGTTGTTCCAGCCACAGCAGCCAGAAAAGCCCCATCCTGTGGGCGTTGGGAGAGAGAACATTAAATATGCAGGAGTGGTGCTGGCAGTGATACTCTGGGAGAATTGGGAGCACGGACTTTGCCGCTGCGACAGATGATTGCCTTGCTCTTTCAGGGAAAATAACAAAATATTTTGTCAGATCAGGTTCACAGAAACATATTGGTGACTGCACACGAAGCCACGGGGTCTCGTTTAATAAACACTGAGGCTCTAATTGGCAGTTCTCAAGTACACACAGCACCAGTGGCCACTGGAGGGCTCAAACACAGCTCAGGAATTGTTATCCCGGGCCCTGGGCTGTTCTCAGCCACCAAGGAGGAGACCTAAATGTCGTCACACACCTGGGAGTGAATATTTGGGGATCTAATCTCAAGCACTACCGTTAGACAACTCTAGGCATGAGGTGGGTATTAAGGAATTTTAAAATGCAATTTGCATATTCCTCTGTCGAGTTCCCTTTTGCTGAAGAATGTAAACTGAGAGCACCTCCTGTTCCCAATCTCCAGTGCCTCCCTACCCCTGGGAGTCCCCATCTTCTGGATGAGGCTGGAGCAACCTGGGATAGTGGGAGATGTCCCTGCCCATGGCAGGAGTGGGACTGGATTGGCTTTGAGGACCCTTCCAACCCAAACCCTTCTGGGATTCCATGATTCCATGATAATGCCGCCGCTGCTCTGCTCAGTGCTTCAGACATACAGCATTATTTCTTGAAAGACTTGCAACAAAAATGTTTCCCTTTCTCCCAGTCTGACCCTGTTCAAGGAAAGATAAAGGCAGGTATGAACACATGGCATTTCTCCCATTTTCACACCGCAGCAGTGTAAGGTGCAATGTCACCAGAGTCACCAGAGAAGTGTGGTTTCTGTTAAACCAGACCGTTACAAATTGGTATTTTATTCTTTTATTTCTTGAGTGTCAGAAAGTCTGGGCAAACTCCAGATTTAAGAGGAAGAGGTTAATTAAGTAGATATTTAAGAGTCTCGTGACATGAAGGAGATATGTCTTACCTGGCTGTTATAAAATGATATCTCATGCATTTTTACATGAAAAGAAGTGAAAGGTCCTAACAGATTTTTCTGGGAATTGCTGTCACCTCTGGGTTATTAATCACCTTTATAAAGCAGCACTCCAGACAACTGTTTGGATGAAGTTAAACAAGTCCATTTAGGAAGCACATTGACAGTATCAGTTAAAAATGTCATCAGCTGCTGAGGCTGGTGCTATCTGCAGTGCCAAACCAGGTTATATTTAACACTGGGAGCTGAAAGGGCCTTACTCAGATGGGAATTCACCATGCCAAAAACCACAGGAACTTGTAGTGTGAGAAGGATGAAATTCTCCATGCTGAGTTGAAATTTTAAATACAAGATTTGAAATACAAAAATACAATATTAGCTTAGGGGGAGAAGACAAGTCTTTTTCTTTTTCTTTTTCTTTTTCTTTTTCTTTTTCTTTTTCTTTTTCTTTTTCTTTTTCTTTTTCTTTTTCTTTTTCTTTTTCTTTCTCTTTCTCTTTCTCTTTCTCTTTTTCTTTTTCTTTTTCTTTTTCTTTTTCTTTTTCTTTTTCTTTTTCTTTTTCTTTTTCTTTTTCTTTTTCTTTTTCTTTCTCTTTCTCTTTCTCTTTTTCTTTTTCTTTTTTTTCTCTTTTTTCTTTTTCTTTCATTTTAAAAGCATTCATGGGAAATAAACTAAGAGGTGAAAGATTACTAAATGTACATCTATTTCATTGTAACTTCTGAAACACATTATATTCTTAGAATATTTCTTTTTCTTTTTTCTAATTTTCTTTTTTTTTTTTAGTTTTTTCTTTTTCATTTTTATTTTTCTCTTTCCCCTTCCCCTCCCAATCTTGATCATTAATTTCATCTACAATTATTAAGCCATTTTTATTGATTCACTTGTATAAATATGTGCTTATGTGTAAACTAGAGATAAAAATCCACATCTGTATTTTATATTTGTGAGTATTTGTAACCTTTAAACATAAATATCTAGGGAAAGAGATGTTCTGGGGAGTCCTTGAAGACCTTCTGAGCTCTGGAAGGTGTCAGGGCCAGGGAGTTTTGGGAGCACCTGGGGCACAGCCATGGCTGGCACGAGGCTCCCTTGGGGTCATTGTCTTCCTCTGTCTGTTTAATTTTCAGGTTATTAAACACTGTGGTTATTCTTCTCCTCAGCTCTTTATTTGTGCCTGCAGCCAACAATGAAAGTCAGAAAAAATTAATCAAAAGAGATGTTTAACTGACTCCTTTCGTCTTTTCTCCAATGAGAAATTAATTGGGCAGACATTTCTTTAAAGAGCAAGATCAAAGATGCTGAGTGCTGCAATCATGAAATCCATTCAATAACACGATTGATAAAGAGCCAAGATATTTCTTGCCATGCCAATCACACCTAAAACTATCCGAAGAGACAAACAAGAAAAACCAAAAACAAACACACAAGGCAAGAAAAAAAAAAAAACCCAGCCTAATCCACAATGAGGAGATACAAAATATTGCAAAGGATTCACCTGATAGGAATCTTTCTAAAAACAAATTAAACCAACCATGTCAAAACATGAACTGTTTCAAAATAGTTAATACAATATCAGGGAAGGAAAAATAGAAAAGGTTTTCGTGAATGAACTTATTTAGATGTCGATAGTAATTGCATGGCTATGGAAAAATATCATCCTGCCCCATCCTAAGTGGGCAGAGAATGGGCCCAAAAGTGTTGAAAATATGAGGATACAGTGGCATAGCTGATAGAACAATACAGGAAATATAAAAAATTTAAAAAGGCTTAAGGTGAATAGTTGGTTTGATCAGTTTCTTGTTCTCCAAAATACAAATTTATATTTCATGCCCATTTGCCCCCAAACAAATCCTTTATTTATAACGTTAAGAGATGCCTTGCATTTGCTTGGAGATGGACACACACAACCTTTTTGTGCATCTGTCTCAAATGAAAAACAGAGGTTAAAGCCATGGCATCTATGGAAATTAAAGTCAATCATATTTAATCATTAAATCTATGAAAAAGAAGTATTTTCAAAATGTATTTCAGTGTTTAGCCAAAAAAGTGTCAATAATATGCTAAGAGTTTCTGGTTCTGGGTAAAGGTATATTTGAAATTGTTATTTGGTTAAAATTAAATAAGATTAATATAAACAGTGAAGTTCTTTACCCTATGTTTGGCTGGTTATTTATCATGAAGCTCCTGATTAATACAGTTTTCCACAAATGATTTTTTTCCTTGGAAAAAAATCCCACTTTGGTAATTTTTGTTTCACTTCTGAATGTGAATTGTATCATTTGCTCCACAATGTGGATTGGAAACCTTGTCTGGCAGTGTATTACTAAATCAAAGTTGATTCATAATTAAAACAAGTATTAACAACTGCTGCCACATAACTCAGCCTATTACATTCCTTCCCTGAAAGAAAATAAAAGTCATGTCATGCATTGTTTATTCTTGAAAGGGAAAAATTTATTACACTCACAGTCTTCCCTTGTAATAGCTTTTAGAGCAAATAACTTTATTTTCATCTCATTTTTGTAGTGGAAACTGAAGTTCCATATGCATTTTCAGTGACAGCAATATAAAACATCCTGAGGCATTTTTCCAGTCCTGTTTTGTGGTGCAGTTCTGTTGGAGTTTAAATGCATGGGCCAGGTTTTGCCCAGTTTAGAATCAACCTAAAGAGGATAAATAAAGTACCAAGATTCTATTAAAAAAATTGGGTTTTGCTAAAACAATTACCCTTGCTTATAATTTGAGAGCTAAAATAGTCAGAAAATAATTAGAAAGTTAAAATAGTAAGAAAATAATGCTTTTAATTATCACAAGCTGAGCCTTGTACCATTAACTGGCTAGTAGGGAATTTTTTTGTATTACATCAATTATACAAATACATCACATTAAAAAAAAATACTTGTGCTCTTCTCCAAAACATATTTTTTTTTGTAACCTATAGAGTTTATTCAGGATATTTAATCTTGATGATTTTACCTCTTCATTTTAAAATATAGTTTAAATGCATAGCTTATAAATAATTTTTCAGGTCTGTGGTTCCCAGTTTTTGATTATGCTTCTGGGAATATGAAGAAATCATGGAATCACAGAGTATCCTGAGCTGGAAGGAACCCAGAGGGATCATGGAGGGAACTCCTGGTCCTGCACAGGACATCCCAACACTCCCACCCTGTGCCAAAGGATTATCTCAACTTTACACAAGATTCTTTTCCATGTAAAGCAATCTATTTGAAATCCCAAGATGAGGAATCTGCTGGCAGGGGATGAGGAAAAGAAAGTCCATTTCTGAATGGATTATCTACTGGACTGTGGATACATTAAACCTCACCACAGCACAAGCTTTTGTATCCCTGGTTGTTTTGAACTGAAGTTCTCATCAGAAGAACCAAGCTTTGCTTCTTATCATTTTATAGTTGTGTTAGGTTTTTAAGAATAATATTTAATATGTATTTAATAATATTTAATATATCTAATATATATTACCTTTATCATCGTTCTCTTTGTTTAAAACATTAATAGTACCTGAAATATGCCTGTGTGAGCTCCCAAAGGCAGTTCTGGTGTTGCTGTTCAGAAATATGACTTGAAAATGCAGAGTGACCACTCAAGTACAGAATGAGAACTTAAGAACTAAATGTCAGCCTAAATGATGGAAGATGGAATGTGCATTTCCCTGAGTTAAATCCTCATCAGCTTCTACCTGGATAAACAGGAGCCAAGTTAGAGAGAACAGCACTTACAAGAACATCCTGTGCTTAAGCTCGGTGAAAACCATCCTGACCTTGACTAATGGGCTTTATCCTCTCATAAAATACTCTCCTCAAATTAAAAAGAGGGGGAAAAGTAGTCAGCACAGCAATTTCTCCAAGTCAGAAAATCTCTAACTGGGAATTCTTATGCTGATGTTCTCCCCTCTTTGAAATATAGGAAAATATGCACAGGAGAGGCTGGATTTGAAATGGATTGGATGAAAGGTATACCAGTGCTCTTGAATCCAGGAAAATTCATGGACCCAAATGAATCAGGATTAGAGGAGAAGCAGGGGTAAAATCCATGTGTGTGGCAGCATGTGGATACTGCTGAAGGACTAGGAGGCTATAAAGGGGTGAAAGAACCATAATTATGTCCCTTCCAGACAGCAGCTTTGGAGGATTTAGGTCTTTCCATTCTGTTGGCATCACAGCAGCTCCATGGAGCTGGTACTAATGGAAAAGTGGGAGGGAAAGCACTGGTTAAATGGTAAAAATCCAAATTAAATTCGTGTACAAAGACTTTGGTGGAACACTTCTTATGACTGTTCATTGGCCTCCCTTCACAATTTGGATGGTTCTTCCCCAGCCATTTACACACTGAATTGCACAACTCCATCGAGTTCCTGAAATGGGAAGCTGCTGCAATTCCTTCTTTTCTGAGCTCCCCATGAGTTCCCACTCACTTTCTCTCTTTCCCACTCTGCCCCAGTAACTCTGGCAGTGGTTTCTGTGTGATCAGCAGGCTGAGCTTTGTTCCACGAGCTGCCAAGAGTCCCCAAATGTGCTGCTGTGTGAAAATAATCCACAGCCTGGGTTCTGGCCATTCCTCTTGGGAATGCAGCTCCATCTCCTCAGGCAAGTGAGGACAGAATTTCCAGGGAAGCCACAGCAGATAACTGAGATGGCTTCAGTATCAAAATTTACTTCAGTCACATTAAACAAGATTTTTCTGCCTTTGAAAAAACAGGATCCAAAAGTCCAGGTTTCAGATCCCAAGCAAGTTTTTGTTTTTTTTTTTGTTTTTGTTTTTTGTTTTTTTTTTTTGGGGGGGGGGCGTGGGGGGTGGGGGTTGGTTTTTTTGGTTGTTTTGTTTGGCTTTTTGTTTGTTTGTTTGTTTTGTTTTTTGTTTTGTTTTTGGTTTGGTTTGGTTTTGGTTTGGTTTGGTTTTTTGTTTTTGTTTTTGATTTGAAGCAGAGTCCACACATTTTATGTTGTTGAAAAACCCAGAGTTATCACCTCTTCTGTTCAGCCATTCTATTGGTTGAAAGTGCTGAAAGCAAAACCATCACACCTGATAAATCTTGTGACGGATTCACGGTGCCAGAAATTCCTTAAAGGATTCGGGATGAGTTGAAAGTTTATTAAATGTTTTTTCTCCCAACACTGAAGGTAACTCCCAGCCTCTCACATTCACCCTCAGTGGTAACTCAGCTCTTTCTGGAAGACAAAGGAGGACTCAAGCTTTTGAAATTGACACATTTTTTGACTATTTTCACATCAAATACACAGCTTTTTTTTTTTTTGTCTAATATTATCTAAAAATATTTTACTCCATGTAGCCACTGATGGGGCTTTTTTCTCAGCTGACACAGGATGGAAATTAATAACATTTGCAGATACCTGTTAGTAGAGGGAAATTCAGAAGCCCCTAATCATGGATTAATAGAATTAAAAGGGCAATTTTTCAGATTTATGCCATGATGAAGACTGAGACATTTGTGTCAACAGCAGCACAAAATAATCCTGTAAACATCCTAAAGAATCACTTCCTGACTTCTTTCTAAGAAGTTATTTTGTACAGGGAATTTATGAAAATACAGGGAGACTGCAGAAGCCACAGCTCTGCCTTTCTAATTTCATTTTAGCTGCCCTAAAGACAGTGGGAAGCAGAGCTGCTGCCTCCTTGGTGTATCTGGCACTTGGAGTCAGGAGAACCATGAAATGCAACAGTTCTGAACTCAGATTTTGTTTGTTCCTGATTTTGTTTTAGTCTTACCAGAACACAATTAATGATGGTGAGAAAAAAAATAGTTTTCTCCAAAATATCACATTCCACCTCGTTTATTGCTTCTTTCTTGAATTAAAAAAAAAAAAATACATCTTGATTTATATTAGATGATGAGAATTTTATAAGTTTTCCTTGGCATAATAGATGTAAAGGAAACCAAAGGTAACAGTCATGTGAGGGAGGGAAAAAAAAAGATCCAGCCAGCTGCAGGATGCTGCCTTTTCCCCTTTTTTCCCTGGTAAGTTAGGGATAAAACCCTTCTGGGGTTTGGGAGGATTTCCTTCTACCTGCCTCTGGCCACATCCTCACCCAGGGCTCTGCCCAGGGCAAGGCCACTGTGCGGTCTGGGGAGGTTTCTCCTTAAAATTCCATTCCAAATGATTGGAGCAAAGTTATTTGGAGTAAATAAAAAGTATTCAATAAATAAAATTGTCCTGGTTTAGGGCAAATTTGGGGAAAACCTCCGAAGGGGTTCCTCTGGAAGAGTAAACCCAAACGGCTTTTCCCCCCAGCCGGTCCGGGAAAAGAACTTCCTCGGAGAAAAGTGGAAAAAACTATTTATTTAACAAACAAAATGCCCACAAATGCAAAGAATTAATAATATGAAACAATAAAACCTCTGCCCGCTCTGAAGAGAGATGGCAAACAGAGACAGTCCTTGCCGTGGGTGTAGCTCAGCTCACTCAGTCTCTCCGAAGGTCCAGGCCCGGCGGGGCCGCAGGTGCCAGCCCTCGCTGCTCCTCTGGGTTTTTCAGTCCTGAGCAGATTTAAACAGTCCCAAGAAAAAAAAAGGAAAAAAAAACAAAAAAAAAACCAGGGAGTCTTCTCTGCCTAGCTAGCTAGCTAAAAGCACAGGAGATCTCTGTCCCACCGCTGTCCGTGTCTCGGACGAACACCGGAGAGCAGCAATGTGGGGGAGTCAGGCAGTTTTCTCAAAACAAACTGCGCGCTGTTCTTTCTCCCCCTTCACTCCCAGAACAAGTTTTAAAGGTACAGAACACAATATACAGCACAAACAGAACAGACGATTGGGGATACAAGCAGCATAAAGTCACCCTACCACAAAAATAAAAATAAATAAATAAAAGTATTCAATAAATAAAATAAAAAAATATTCAATGTAAATAATTAAATTTGCATAATTCAGGTACAGTATGGACAAGCTGCTGATCCTTGGACATCAAATGATTTACTGGCTTAATAATTTTTCTTTAGGTCTTCAGAGCTCTTCAAGTGTCAGGTTTTCCATATCCTGTGAATCGCCTGTTTCATAAAGAATATGGATTACACCTAATGCCTAGTTTCAGACTTCATACAGAAAACTAAACAGATTCATAACTCAAGTCTGTCCCAAAGAAACAGTGGCACACCGGAAACATATCCTCAGGGTAGCTTACGGGACAATTTCATGAGAAAATTTACAGTAATAAACAAGTGTGGAGTAAAAGTTTGTCTTAAATCCCTTGAGATCAAAATGATGACAGAAAGTAACTAAAGTAATTGTGATTTTACAGAGATTTCTCAGTCAAAGACATCAAATTTAATGAAAGACTTCTGAATTAAGAGCTTGAATGCTGCAGTTTTGTGGTTTAACTCTTCTGTTACAGCCTGCAGCAGATCCAGGAGGAACATGGCATTCACCATCATGGATACAAAATGGATGGGGAAAAGAATTAGGAAGGATGGTGAGGTGGGGAGGTCCTGGCACAGGGTGTGGCTGCCCCTGGATCCCTGGCAGTGTCCAAGGCCAGGCTGGATGGGGCTTGGAGCAACCTGGGCTGGTGGAAGGTGTCCCTGCCCATGGCAGGGGGTGGCACTGGATGGGCTTTAAGGTTCCTCCCAACCCAAACCATCCTGGGATTCCATGATTCCATCTTTGTTTTAAAATGCAGCACGGTGCCAACTCAACCAGATGAAAGCTGCAGGGAACAACTCATGGTGCTGTTATTGTAAAATAAGTGAAAGCACAAGGATGCACACCATTTGTCATCCATTATTAAAAAAGAGATCCAATTATTACAATAATTAATTTATCTAAGAAAGCACCATCAGAAACCATTTAACACAAAGTCTCAGAGGAAATCCTTGTGCTTTTGTTAATGTGTGCAGAAACCCCCAGAACATCATCTTGCCTCAGAACAGGTCAATCCTCAGGATCAGTTTGCCATTCTCAGGTAAATTAAACTTTTAAAGAACTTTGCTGTTCCCCTTCCTTCATATTAGCAGAGCTTTCCTCTCCAAAGGCTGCCAGCTGTCCTTTCATCCTCCCCTGCCTTTGACACAGGCCCAGTAAAAGTTGAGCAGAGGATCTGCCTGAATTTATCTTGTTAGGTTGGCAGTGAAGTTTCTCAGATGAACACTGGGAGTGATCCAGAGATACAAAGAGTCAAGGGGGGTGAAGAAGAAGCACAGAGAAAGTGGTGGATTGTAGGGACAGCTGAGTGTGAGGTAAATGACATCCTGAGGGAGCAAAATGAGCTCCTGGACTCCCCTGCCTCCACCAGCCCTTCAGGACACGCAGGACTGTAGTGGGAAGGTGAAGCTGTTGTACAACGACACAGACTCTAACTTCAGAAGGCTGAAAATGACTCCTTTATTTTGGGGATGTGTCTCCCTTTTTATACTGTTCTACACAGAGCAATTTGATTGGTGAACCAAAGACAAACCTCTTCAATCACATTGGTCAGACCAAGAGGGACATCAAGAAGTCCCTCCTAGGGAAAGGAATGTAAACAAAGTTACAGATACAAAAACACGTCTCTTGTTGAGAGAAAATTGTCTGGGAGAAGAATTTCAGAAAACCAAAACATCTCAGGCATGAACCAGGGCTACAGGAAGGGATAAAATAAATGTCTCCAAAGCAGTGGGGCCTGCCAGAGCCCAAAAATTACACACCTTGGGCATTATCTATCCCATACTAAAATCCTAAAATATAAAAGGAATCTGACTTCAGGTTTTGTATTTATCGCTTCCAGTTCTTATGTGCTGAATTCTTCCTTCATTAACATGACAAAAAATGTTGGATAAAGAGAATTAATCTTCATTTCCAAATTTCCAGAAGGGACATTGGTTACTGCCATGTCCCACAGGGACATAATACACATTTTCTTGTCTTAAATGAGTTTTGTGATAACAGAAAAAACACCATCAGAATCAATCTTATACAGCAAATTGAAATAATGACACTGGGAAAATAAAATCTATAAATTAAGAGCAAGAGGAAAGGTGCTGAATTACAGATTTGGAGCAAATTTTGTAGGCTCTGGTTGAGTTTCCATTCAGCCCATTCAGGCTTCTGTAAAAGATGTTATCTTAATAACTATGGATCACTTTCTACATGACAGGTGCATTTTCAAAATCTATTAAAACTTCTTTCCACTAACGAACCTTTTTTTTTTTTTTTTTTTTTTTCCTAAAGGAAAAAGGAAATGAGCAAAATGCAGCCTTTTCTGTAGTAATACAAAATTATGATTTAATGGAAAAATGTTATTCTAATAACCATCTATGAAATGAGGTAATATACATTTGGGTTTCAATTTCATGAAGGTTTTGATGACTGAGTTAAATATAAAAATCAATGTAATTGCAACATATTTCTATTTATTAGTTGAAATGTGTGCAGCACTGGCAGCAATGAGGTATTTTTAAGGTAGAGAAAAAATAATAAATAATGAAAGGTAAACCACTCTCCCATGAAATCCCTAAAATTTTAGTTAACTTGTAATTACCTCTAAAAACACTCCTATTGAGTACAATTTTGAATTACTCTGCATCACGTGCTTTGATGACTATTTCAATTCTCTATGAGGGAGCACAACTTCAGGTTTTTACCTCCCCTTATGAACATCAAGTATCAGCAAGTCATAAATTTTCCCCCAGTTAAACCATTCCTAAAGAACTATGTGTATCTCAAAATATTCCAGTTAAAGACAGAGGTGGGGGGAAATGCCATTAATTCCTTGCCAAGGGAAGATCTTATTTGGCAGTCTTCTATTAAAAAAATAAATTTACAACATCTGTGATTTTAGGAAGAAAATTGATAGGGTTAGATTCTGACCAACCTGATGAGGGGAAGGTGTCCCTGCCCATGGCAGGGGTGGGAATGAAAGGGGATTTAAAGTCTCTTCCAACCCAAACCATTCTGGGATACTGGGATTTTATGACTCTAAAATAATTTTACTCCAATTTAAGTAAAAAATGGTCTTCTTAGGTGTTTTTTATTCTTAAATATTATGCATTAAATATGCTGCATCGAGCATGTTTGAGAGAGAAAATTGTGTATGCACCTGTCTGAAGCAAATAGAATAGGCTCAGACAGAAGTGAATTTCCCTCAAACACCAGTGTTTTGAAGGCTCTTGTTTTACAGTCTGCTGTAATGGGATTTTCAAACAGGTAGGAGAAAGTCTGTGAACCTGCCTGTGAACTAGAATATTGTTGGAAATACTGATTGTGTTTTTAGGCTGCAAATTGAGGCTGCAAGTCTGAAGTTGATGACATCGGAAGTCCTCACCTGACAAAAAGTTGGTCTAAATGGTATTAACCTGGTGGCCTCCAAGAAAAGATAATTTTATTGGCTATTCCCTAAATTTGTGGGTGGAGTTCCCAGAGAGTACAACCCTCAGATTGTAATCTCCAAAGAAAGTTAACCACGTGAATTTCCTGTTTCCCTTGGGTGCCATTGATACTGATGTGGGTGTTGGTTACCCAAATAATGTTAAATTGTGTCCTTTAAGCAGGTCTTACCCAATTCTGTTCTTCCAGTTTCTCTGATAAACACTGGAGGTTTATTATTAAAGAAATAATAACAAATAATAATAATAATAATAAATCATTTGCTATGGACATTCAGCAAATCCAGAAGCAGAGAGAGTGGCCATTAAAGCCACGTAACAATTTTTATTGTCTTTGTGAAATTTGGTGTTGTTGGGTTTAATTGTGCTTTGCCTGCCAGACTCTGTAAATGTCCTGTTTGCTTGTTAATATTTTAGTTTAACCTTGGTTACCAGTTAATAGCTGGCAGCTATTTCTTGTGAAGAATATCTACAGAGTTTTTCAGTTTATTGTTTTGCGAAAATAGGTCTTCTAATGCCTACAGTGCCAGGTGAAGTGCTTAATAAAAGCAAAATCTCAGGTAAAAAACAGAAAGTGAACTGAAGACTCAACTCTAAAAATTAATTTGAGTATCAAATGTATAATTCTAGAGTTAAATATTTATTTATAGTGCAGGAAACAACATGATTACTTTGTCAAATACTTCGGAGATGAAAAATTATTTCTCATTCTTATCAAAACCAAGGAGTATTTCAGTGTGCAGCCCATAAGAGGGTGAAGGAAATGATTCTTCTCTGGTCTGCACTTGCTGAGGAAGACAATGCCCTTTAATACTTTAGCCACAAATCCCCTCTCTAGATGGTGCTTGTAAACCCTGGAGATTATCCACATGAAATGGCTGAGCAGCCACAAACAGATTTAAAATCTTTAAATCTGTGTCAAAGCCTGTTCTTTGCAGGATTTCAGGACTGATTTTTTTCCCCAGCTCTTCTGAGGAATTTTCCTGAGACCATCTCTTCTGGACTCAACTCGGTTTTTTTCCTGCCTCGTATAAAACACAGGGACTCTGTCTAGTTTTTAAGAAACTGCTGGAGATCAGAAATATCAAATCCTCTGGGGCAGAAAAAAAGAATAGATTATGACAACTGTTTTAAAATAGTGTCTTTGGTCCAGATTACAAGATTTTAAGCTAGGATAAAGAGGGTACAAGGGTCAAGCCCTTAAATTTGCTAACATTGGTTAAATTTAGTGGTTACTTTCCAACACTGGTTCTGTGTCTGACATGTCACCTCTTCCACGTCCACATCTCAGTTACCCAGAAGCAAGGTTGGCCTGTTAACAGAGCACAAAACCTAATTCCTGCACAATTAACCAGGCTAAGATGTAGATGATCTTCCTTAACTTATGTCCTCCTACAAAGCTGTTCTCAACAACATTCCTGAGTATGCTCTTGTCCTTACGTCCTGGGACAGAAATAACTTGATACCTGGTTCTTCTGTTCATGCTGAATAAGTACAAGTAACATGCAGCAGAAAGTGTTCCTATAAAGTTGTGCAGAAGTGTGAGGAGGTAAATCCAGACAGAGCCCAGAGAAGAGGGTTTAATGATTTGTAAAACCAGTACAAAGCCTACTTTAACCAGTTATTTCATGATCTCCATCGACAAAGTTGGATTAGTAAAGCTGCTAAGGGTTGCTACCACATAAGCAAGAGGTTGTCTTGGTTTGGAAAGACAGGTATCTGCCAGGGAAAGCTGGAGTTCCCTTGGAATGGAGAATGTAAACCCCTCACCCCCACCAAATTATAATTTTGCAATTAAGGGCTTTCAGGCAAAGATTTGGGAATAGGAATAACAGTTCTTTACTAGGAATATTAACAGTACAAATGTAGTAGAAAACAAAACCACCCAACCAAACAAGCAAACAAACAAACAAGCAATCCTGGAGAACCCTGACAGAGTCAGAGCTACAACCTGACACCCTGTTGGTCAGGGTGTTGGAAGCAGCCCAAAAGTGAGTCCTCTTAGAGTGGCAGATGTGGTTCTGTTGGGGCAGAGATGATCCTGTAGAACAAGGATCCAGTGATGGTGAGAAGGGTCCAGTGTTGGTAAGAAGGGGTCCAGTCTTCCTCTGAGAATCCGGTGGAGCCAGATACTTCGTGTTCCTGTGTCTTCTGTTCTTATCCAAGTAGGAATGGTTGGCTCCCCCCGCTGGGTGGAGCATCTCACAATGGGATGATGGAATGTGTTGTGTCCTTGGTGAACCTTAGTGGCCCATTAGCAGAAAATGTCTCCCTGGAGGGTGGACAGGTGGTGAAAGAGAGAAGGAACACTGCCCCACCTGGTTTGAACAGTTGGCCCATTATCAGAAGGCATCCACCCCCCAGAGTTACAAGAGAGAAAAAAAAACCAACAACATCTCCCCAACTACTTTTTATCAGATGAAATAGAATACACATTTTTGGTTCCATAACCCAAGACAGAGGTGCAGGAAGGGGAAGTGACACCTTCATGTAAATGCTTTGCTAAATTCCTGGTATCTAAAGGAAAAGCTGTTAATTAAAGTTTAAATGAGGAAAATCATGTCCTGAGCCAATCGATGTAGCAGGCACAGGGCTGGCAGGGGATCTGGTTTGAGGAGGCATTAGCACTTCCCAGTTATCTGCAGTTCAACTCCACAGCCTTGGGATTGTGAGGAGTTCTATTGTACTGCCCATCTGCACACATTAGTAAGCAAATGACAGAAAAATCATATTTCAGGTTGAGATTTTTGGAAATGTATTCCAAAATTTAGGTATTGGTGAGGTGGTTTGATGGAGTGCTTAACAGATAGTAGGCTCTAAAGTTTTTCTCATGCCTAGAAGTACTTTAAATGTCATTTTTAACTTTTTAATTGATTTTTTTGAGATTGAAATAAAATCTCAATGTGAAGATGTGCATGAAATTATCATGAGAAATTGTATAATATACTGAAAATTGTAACTAGAAAGGAATTTGCTTATTTATTTAATTTACTTTGATCATATAAAGCATTTCATAAATATAATACATTAGGCTTTGTTCAAAAACATTGGCAAAGCTGATTTTGCCTGAAGATTTATAGCGCTCTACTCCTCTGGCATTCAGTGGTTGTGATGGAAAGCAGAATAAATGCATTCTAAGTTATTCTGTGATTTAGGAGAGTTTCCTCCCCTTCACCTGTGAAAAAACCAAAAACTGACTCAGTTCTGTTTTAATGCAGAAATGTCCTGTGTCTGGTGTGTGCAGGCATACAGAAAACACAGCATAAAATCAAAATATCATGGAATGGTTTGGGATTGAAGGGACCTTAAAGCCCATCCAGTGCCACCCCCTGCCACAGGCAGGGACACCTTCCAGTAGCCCAGGCTGCTCCAAGCCCCATCCATGAAAGTAAAAATATTTATTTAAGTAATTATCCGCTCCTGAGTGATTATGATGAGTCGATCTTGCATCTGAAGTAGTTGCAATTAAATTATTTTAAAATATTAAAATTTTCATATTAAAAAAAAAAGTAGAAAGACAACTAAGATTTTGTTTGTGGGGTTTTTAATCTTTTATGCATCAAATCGAATTTGTTACTGCCACAAGAAGAAAACCAGGTGCTTTATTGCATTCATTAGAGTATTAAGGTGGATAAGACTGATAACCAGCCAAAAATAATTCTGTGAGCACTGCTGATAACTGAACCTGGCAATAGCTCACAGTTCTCATGGAAGAACAAGATTTCCATGATTTAGGGCTTTTGAGAAATTTAGGGATTTGAGAAATTTGGAATTTCTTGTCCAAGACTCATTTATACATTTGCACACAGATACTGTGTTTATATTTTTACATAGGAGCAATTTTGCTGGAATAAACTGAAGAGGCCAGATTTGGCCATGACATTTCCAACCTTGGTGAAAACAAGGCTTCAAAGAGCCTTTTGTCACTGGGAGGCTCTTAAGACTGTCTAAAGAACTTTTCCTTGTTGTGCACAGTGTCCTTGCCTATGGAATGAGATGAGCTTTGAGGTCCTTTCCAACCCAAAACATTCTGCTGTTCTCTGACCATGCTGGTGGGTTTTATTCCCAGCTAACCCATCCCTGCCAGATGAGTAGAAAATGTCCCTATCAGATATGAATCTATTGGTGTAAAAGGCATTTTTTTCCAAATAGCTCCTCAAAGCTGGCATTTTGAAAGAATTGATAAAATAAAATAACTTCCCTATCATTCGATTTATTGTCATCACTGTTGGAAAACTTGACTCCCAGTGGGAGAATTTTGGGCTTTTCCTCTGCCCCCTCAGCATCCTGTGGGTGTTGAGCAGTCAGGAATCAGTGACTGTGCTATTGTAAGTATTGGCTTGCATTGTAAACCCTGTGTCCACGGAGGGATTTATTTCCAGGTGCCATTCCACAGGGTCTGCTGTGCATTGTTCTGTCTGGCCCCAGCACCACCAAAAGGACATTTTTCTAGAGAAGTTTTATGGCGTGGCTGGAGCTCTCCCAGCTTTCTAAAACAGAGCCAAGGACGTGGCTTGCAATGTTGTGCTCCTTAAGGTCAGGTTTGTGAATGGGACAAGGGTTAAATTGGCTTTTTGGAGCTCTTCCAGCACGATCTGCTATTTTCTGCATGACACAGCAGGTGGCAAGGCTTGCGCTCACCTTTTGTATCCCATCTTGTAAGTGTGGAAGGAGCTTTATTTTTAACTGTGTCAGCTGCACAGCCCAATCAGTAACTCACTGGGACACATCAGGCTCAAACACACAGGGTTTCTTTCTCAGATGCCCTGGCTATACATGTGTTCGTTCACATCTGCAGGAATTTCTGCCTCCCGTTTCCACAAGTGACCAATCCGAGCTTCATCTGTAAAACAAATCAATCTTGTTTCTCCCCATAAAAAACGGCAACAAGAAAAATCTTGTCTCTCCAACATTAGCCCCAGAAGAGACCATTTCTGGCCTGAAGTTCAGCTTGAGTTGCTTGATCTGTTTCTGAAGGAGCTGAGATTTGATTTCATGGGATTCAAGATTAACCCTTCCTCTATTAATCATTTTTTAAAGTCTCAGAAGGTTTATGTGGTTTAAGTATTGTGCTTCTTTATTTTGTCCTATATAAATCACAATTACTGTTTTTAAAAAAATACATTTTTTATAGATATGTTTAACTCATCCCAGCCAAAGAAAGGCAACATTGAGCTTGCCCCATTCTCCACAGACTAATGCAGAGAGAGGGAATAAAAATTACTCTGGCATAATGCATGTGACACCAGCAACTAAAGCTCAAATTAAAGAGTTCGAAACCAGTATCTATTCTATACATTTTACGGTTGAATCCATATTAGTGTCACCCTTCAACATATAGCTCCAAAAGCAAGAAAGAGTGGGCTCCTCTGTGAGTTTTACCCCAGGTAAGTGAGTAAGAATGATGGTTGGGGAGATGAGGATTGCTTGGGTCTTGATCCTCTTTGTAAATGTTAATTTTGCAGGTGTTTGAGTAAGTCAATCAAAACATTTCTGTTGAAATTTAAGCACAAAGGAAGTATTTACACACCTGCATGAGAAATGGGAGAGGTTAAGCACCAACTATGTTGTTATTTAGGAGCTTCATAGTTTATAATATTTCTAGAGACCAGCTCCTCTCTTTCTAGTGTCTGGGTTTTTTGCTAGTGGCATCAAAGCTCTTCATCATTCCCAAATCAATTTATGCTCTGAGAGCTGTAGAACCATGGAAAAAAACCCCCAAAAAACCATGAAATCAGGTCTCTGCAGGGATGATCTCCTCAGGAAGGCTCTTCAGGTGACACCTCTGCCACTTTAGAGACATCAGGGGACAGCTGCTGGGGGTCTTTGCTCTTTTGCTTTGCTGCATGAATTCAATGGACTCTGAGAAGGAGGTGATCTATCCTAAAACATTCATTTTCTTTATGGAGCAGGAGCAACCAAGTGAATCTTCGCCCTGGCATCATGAATTTCTCAAAGAACTGATCTGTCACCTGACAAAGAGGAAATTTGCCCAATGCTTGGACATCTCATGGACTGCACTCATGTCCTTATGGAAAAAAATGCAGTGAATCACCACTGACTTTTCTGGAATCCTCAACGTCTTTAAAGGTCATTATTCACTGAAAAACTTAGCCAAATATTGTCAGGCTTATGGTCTCGTCATATTCCCATGCCACTTTTAAACATACTAATTACAGGCTCTCATTTATTACACAGAATGTGATTTATTTGTTTTTTTTTTCAGGATGAAGAGTGTTCCAGGAAGTGAAGGGATGTAAAGAGGGTGAGAGCAGGAGGCAATTCATAGAAATGCACTGCTTGAAAACAGAGAAAACAAAAGAAGTTACGTAAGATTTTATCAGCTAAAATAATCAGATTTTACACTCAGTGTTAACCAAGACAATGGACAGTTAATAAATGATCTCATATTAAATCTATATTTGGAGTCTTACTGAAACAAGCTCATTTCTCTACAAATACAAGAACTGCCACTACTCTGCATTTAAATCTGTCTGATCTACCAAAATAAATCCATTTCCAACCAGTCAAGCAAGATGAATCCCTGTGTAGTAATCCATTCAAGCATGCAGATAACATCCATTATTTGATAGCAGCTTCTGGAACATTTGCTCCCAAAAGAAGGCATGCACTGACAAGATAAATAAAGTACAAACTCACCCAGTTTTAATTCACTAAAAAAAAACTGTTTTCAGGAAAGCACTAATTTTCCCAAAGGTGGCAAAAAAGGAGGTTTCACTTTGTATTAGAAACTACAGGTGGGTGTGAAGAGATGAGAATGCCAAATCCTGCAAATAACCTTCAAAGTCAGTTCTCCAATCTAAATTACGCAATTCTGGATCTTAATTCTGCCTGTACGTGTCTGTTGGTTTCCTAAATTTCTTGCATTTGCTGTTGTCCTGGAACCACAGGATGTGAGATGCTATGGTATCAACCACTGGAATTACAAGAATTGAATTTTCAGGAATACAACTACAGCTGTTGTATTTCTGAAAAGTGAGTGCCCCGTGCTTTGTGCCAGAAAACAGGGAATGATCAGCACAGGGATCTCTAGAATCTTTAACCACGTCCCACAGGATCAGGTATTTATGACAATCTGCTGGGTTTTAAAACCCTGTCTCTGGTGCTACAAGTGCATGCAAATGTCCTAATTACTAAACTATTAATCAGATATGCCAGTTTGTGGCTTATCAGCATATGCAAGGAGATAAAGATGATTATCTGTGAGTGCTGCCACCAGTTACCAGCGATAAACAGGAGAATGATGGGGGTTTGAGTGTCACATTCCTCCCCAAACACCTCCTTTAGATTAAACAACACGGGCCCTCTCTGTCAATAGCTCCACCACATCTTCATTGATGAGTCTCTTTTGTGTGCTCACCTCTGCTGGAGGAATTTTGGGGAAGCAAAGGGAAAACGTTTAACGATTTCAAGGTGCAGAAGATGAATAGTTTTGTCATTATCTATTGATTGAGCACATATCTATGAACTATTCAAATGTTAATTTCATTACTATGAAATTAAGAAAGGCTCAGCAAACATCCATTTTAAGACCCTGGTGTAAAAAATGCCAATATCTGCAACAAAATTACTTATCTCCTATATGTTTTTATATTTGTATAGGTGTAAAAGGGGATAAGGAATCTATGTCTTCAGATGAACTGTTTTCCTTGGTATAATATAATATAATATAATATAATATAATATAATATAATATAATATAATGTAATGTGTAACATATATAATATAATATATCTATTCTACTGTCTGAGGAGCAAATTCATTAAGCAAAATGATACTGACTGTGGGTGGTAAAGAATACCTTTCACCAAACTTAAGCATTGCAAAAGAATAAGTAAAATAAAATTTAAAAAATAAAATAAAATAAAATAAAATAAAATAAAATAAAATAAAATAAAATAAAACAAACCCCCATGGTTCTTTGCCAGTAATGAGATTATCCTTACAGACGAAATTACCCTACCCTCAGAAGTGTAAAAATATATCATAATTAAAAAAAAAAATCACATTTTCTACTTTATTTACTTTGAAATCTGTTTGAAAAAACAATCTGCAGAGTCTGGCCTGCAATTTTCCCTTCTTTTTTAATCCCTTCAAGGAAGGATTGCAGACAGCTGACTTTGGAGTCAGACACACAGAAGCCAATCCCAAAAAAACACAAATTGAATGTCAACATAAGAATATTAATTGTAAAAAAAATAAGATCCTCCCTCCTGAGGGCCAGGTTTTCAGTGTCCCTGGGATGGCCCTGAGTGATTCTTCATGTCACAGGTCACTGGGTCACCAGCACAAAGCTGTGGATTGAAGCCCAAGGAGAAGCAATGGTATTATCCCAGGAATATGACCTAAAATATCCAGTCTTTTCCAAGGAGAGGCTCCTTCCCCACTTTTGGGCAAGGCTGCTTTTTCCAGCTCGGATCCAGCTGTGGCTTCAGCTGAGGCAGCACTCAGGAAACAAAATCTCCCAGGGTGAGAAATCCTTTGTACCCATGCAATGAGGATGCAAAGCCCTGACATCTGTGGGAGCTGGCCTTGGTCTGGACTGCTGCAAGAACTTCCCAGGGGTCAAGGACCACTTGTACAAACACTCTTGCCTTGAATTCTGGGAGCAACAAATCACTGCAAAACACGAGCCCTTGGTGTCAGCCAAAGGTGGAGAGTGATGTTGTCCATAGGGGAACGATGAGAGGGTTTCTGAAAATGATTTCCAATGTATTGAGAAGGAAACCTCTCTACAATGAGCATCTCATTCTCCCAGGAAAGACAATGAGGTGTAAATGTGATGTGGAGAGGTAGAGCCTGACAACCTAAATCCCATTTCCCTGGAGGAAGACTGAAGGGTAAACACTAGGACACAGACAATAACAACAACAACAATTTTTCTTTTCTTCTTTTATATAGGAAGGCTTTTTATATAATGATTTCCTTTTTGTTAGTAATGAGACTGTTCTGTACTGATAGGATCATCTGGACTATTAAAACATTTAGACTATTAAAACATTATTAGACTGTTAAAACATTAATCAGAAAAACCATAAATTTTTCATTTAGAGGTGCATGTCTGCTGTGTTCCTTCTGCCTGTAACAAGCTTTTATTTCACCACGAGCTCAGGAGGAAATAACAAAGCTATTTGTTCTGCTGCTATCAAAGTTTCTGTCTGTATAAGACAAAAAACCAGTCTTGGCCAAGGATTAGGAAGAGTCTTGAAGGTCCAGTCAGTCACTTCAGACCAAAGCCACAACAGATCTCCAGGGGAACATCAAGCCCAAATCCTCTGTGATGTCTCCTTTCCGTCTTCCAAGTGATGTTACACCAAAACCTGGGACAAAGCCCAGATCAGTCATCTCTACTGTTTGCAAAAAACATCCTGGGGAACAGAGAGAGACTGCTGAATTCCTAATAGATAGAAAACCTGTGATATTTCAGCGTGGCACTTCTGATTTTAAGTCAGATTTTATGTCTGACACAGCCATTCCCCTAAAGCATTTGACAAAAAAAAAAAAAATAAAATGTGAGTGACTGAGACCACCATGATGTTAAATTTGGCATAAATATCTCAACAAAATCCTGTTGTGCCTTGTTTTGCACTAGAGAAGAATTAGGAAAGTACCAAAGTCTCTGTAGTAAGTTTCATTGTTTTTTGTAAGATGTTTATTGAGTGTAAGAGGGACTACAGCCAGTGGTGAGAAACTGCAGGAAGCTCTGATGATTCTGAACGTCTTGTCAAGATTAAACTGAATTTAGACATACATACAGCAACACTCAGAGAAGGGAAAAGCCTCATTTTCACACTCAGGACAAGTTAGGAAAAAAAAAAAAAATACAGACATAGCCTTTGGGCTGGACTGGTCAGCTCCAACATTACCATTTTTATAGACCAATTTGATGTTTTATCACTGTCACTTCCACTGGTGTGACACCAGGCTTGTCTCTGTGAAGAGGTGACGCTGTCCCAGCACTTCACTCAGCAGGGTGGCACCTTTGCAGCTCCCCTCAGAAGGGTCAGAAACCTCCAGAAACCCCATTTCAAGCTTAATTTGCTGTGGTGGCTCCTTGCTGCCACATGCCACTGTCTCAGGCACGTCAGGCTCCCTCCTGGTGAGCTGACACCCAGCCAGCCACAGCCTGGCAGCTGGAAATGTACTGAGCATCCCCACAAATGTTTGAACCGAAGAATTTCACTGAGAGAGCCTTGGGATGAAATGCCTGCTTCACACAGATGATGAGACGGGGAATGTAGTGATTATTTTCCTAAAACAAAGCACTTTCATGATAAACTACTTGGTTTTATTAAGTTCACAGAAGCCTGAAATTAAACAGTGAGAAAGCTGAGGAAAAACAACAGTCAAAAACTCAGACACCCGAACGCTCTTTCAGCTCTGAAAGGGTTTCGAGACCAAGGTTATCTCATCAGAATTATTTTCCTGCTATTAATTATAAAGATCTCTGCTCTAAAGTACTGTCTGAGCCTTCATAATTTTATGCAGCTGTGATATTATTTTATCAAGAATAAGGATTAAAATACCATATAACTACCAGATAAAAATGCATCCATCCAATCATCATCATGCAAAAAGGCAATTTCACAGAGGCATTGTCTCTAGAAAAATGTACTTTTTATTTACCTTCTTGTCCTTAATCAGAAGAGTTGGTGGTTTGTTTTTTTTGTTGTGTTTGTTTGTTTATTTGTTGTGGTTTTGTTTTTGTTTTTGTTTTTAGGTGTCCCTGGATCCCTGGCAGTGTCCAAGGCCAGGTTGGATGGGTCTTGGGGCAACCTGGGATAGTGAAAAGTGTCCCTGCCCATGGCAGGAGGTGGCACTGGATGGGTTTTAAGGTCCCTCCAACACGAACCACTCTGAGATTCTGAAATAGCCATGATCTTCAGTGGGAGAGGAGAGATGAGAAGTAGGGCACAAACAGATTGTCCCAACGATTAGGCATATATGGCAACCAGGGCTAAGGAACCTTGCCCAGGGAATCCCAAAGAAAGTGAAGATAAAATAAAATAAAATAAAATAAAAAATAAAAAAATAACATCAGGACTATGGTTTGCAAATGAAGGGGGTCTGTATCTCAAACTCACTGGAAGACAAAGCTCAAATTGCTCCTTTGTACTTGTCATTTAATAGGCAAGTTCACACTACTTAGGAAGGAAGCACCCACAGTGCCAAGGAAGAGATGGGTTTCTTTAATTTCCTTTGCCTGTCCATCTTAAGATAACAGGATTTTCCATTGAACTTGAGACTGTGAATTTGTATTGCATAAAGATATACTCCTTTTTAAAGCTTTTTATGCACAATCTTCTGTTTTCTCACTTTTCTAGCATATGTAATCTAAATGATTTGGTTAAAATACACAAATTTAAATGACAGATCAGACTTTTGTGCATGTCTCATCGAAGCTTTGTTGTTTGTTCCCCAGCTTTTAGACAAACAAAAAAAAAAAAAATTGCTCACCCTTCCTGAATGCTCAACCACCTGAATGCCTCAAAATAATTTTTGATTTCCAGGATATCAGAAGTCTTCAAGCATTTCAAATCTGAACATGACAATAGATTTCAGAAATCTGTTTTCCAGCCAGGCTCTGACAAGGCACCTTGACAGGGACAGAGAGAATGAAGAAAACCGCAGAAAACTGGCATTAATACATCAGAATTCTGCTTTGTTGTGTACAAATCCCTCTGGATTGGGATTTTAAAATGTGCCTACTCTGTGCTGCAATAAATAAATGTATATATGTGTGTCATTGGGGAATTAAACACTGCAAAGAAAGGGGGTTTTGACAAGTTTCTGTATCTAACAGGAAAATGGAAAGTCGATATTGAATAGCAAAATCTTCATGTTGCATTTTCAGGATTATCCCAGTTGCAAAGAAAAATAACTTTGTGATTGATTCACGAGTTCTAATGTAGCAATAATGAAGAAAATGGGTGACATTTTACAGAATCACAGAATAATTAAGGTTGGAAAAGACCTCCAAGACCACTGAGTCCAACCTGTGATTCCTCTGCAGAGCCTTCCTGCCCTCCAGCTGATGCCTTAAGTTTGAGCTTTCATGTTTTTCAGCTTCTGTGCTGCCCAGGGGTGCAGTTCTGAGCCTCACATTCAGTGTCAGTCAGCTCTCTTCACAGGGTAGGGAGACAAAACAAATCCTTTTCCTGCTGGAGACCAAGGACAACTTTCAGGCCCAAAAGCACAAACAAGGGTGGCTGGAGGGAGGAACAAGAAGGATGGGACCTCACAGACTGGAGCTGTCATTGGACAATTAAACCCCAATATGCAAATGGCCCAAAACTTATAAAAGTGTGAGACCTTGTGACCAGTCAACAATTTTTGTTACCGTTCTGGGTCCACCTTGGGTGTAGCCCTGGTCAGGCCCTGTCCTGCCCAAGGTGTATCCTGGAGGCCTTTCAATAAATCCCTGCTTTATTCTCCAGCTCTGTGCAGTCTCTGTTCCAGGTCAGCCTTCCCAAGGCAACACAGCAGATCTGCATCCCACTCAGTGACCTTACTTATACGAATATGTAGTGTCCTGAAATCAGAGCTATTAACATTTTAAAAAATCATATAAAAACCAGCTTTCCTGCCATTTTGAAGAAGTTTATTTTTCCTTGTCATTTCTAGCTTCCAATGTACCTGCAACATCTAAAAAATTTTTAATTCCAGAATAAACATCAGTGTATCATGGTAACAATACATAAATGTGACCAAGAATTCCCAGAAATGTTTAATGTCTTTAGCAGACATTTTTTGTCTGACCTCATGCAGTTTTGTCTATTTAATGCAGCTCAACTAACACAAATCAGAGGAGAAGTGAGATAATTTGAAGATCTGATTCAGGAGAACCTGTCATCAATCAATCTGATTCCTGAGGTGGTTTCGAGGAGAACTGTTAACAGAATGAGCAATCTCAACATTTTCTTTATGCTGGTTTTATTCTGCCCATTGATTTTGTGTCAGAGAGAGCCCAGAGAAGACTTGCTCACGTGTAACAATGATGTTTCTGTCAGGCATCAGTGATGGGCACAAACTTCCACAGGTGAAGGGCTCAATACGTGCAGGACTGGGATCTCAACTTTAAATTACTCAAATATTTCAGGTTTGAGAGTCTGCCTGTGAATTAATACACTCAGCAGATATAAATGCCCAGAGGAATTTTAGGAGTTTCTTATAGGAACCAACAGCAGAATCATTCTCATTAGATTCCTGCTGGAAAAGAAAACAGGATGAAAGGAAAACCTCCCAAGCTTAATTGGAAAGGATTCTTATTTGTGACAGACATTTAAAGACAGAGAATTTGGAGAAAATGCTTCTCAAAAATGTTGTTCTGAAGTCGGTGTTATACCAGTTCTTTATTTCAATGCAGGAGCTTACTCAGGAACTCGTGCTCAAATCCTGGATTTAGAGCTGGCAAGTTTGACATTTCCAAGAACTCCTTAATGCGTGACAAATCTTCCCAGAGCTTCATTACAGAGCCTTGCCTCTGATAGGCATTGCTTCTGTAACTACATCAAACTGGATTTCTTTTTTTCCTTTTTGGGTGGAAGAACCAAGCAATAATGACAACAGGTGGAATGTCAGGAATTTGTTACATTAAAATGTCATTAAAGTCAATCTGAAATTTACTTTATTTTAATTATTATCTTCTAAGAGAGGAAAAACCTTCAGAAAATGGTCATACTGGGATGCAAGCATAAAAGTATTTTTTGCTGAAAACTGTCTCACTATTCAGACTTGGAAATGACCAGTAATCAGGAAAAGTAATCAATTAATTTGATGGAAAAGTTGCAAAGAAAACACACACACAAAAATAATC
The DNA here is from genome assembly GCA_017589585.1 of Phylloscopus whistleri. Lineage (NCBI taxonomy): Eukaryota > Metazoa > Chordata > Aves > Passeriformes > Phylloscopidae > Phylloscopus > Phylloscopus whistleri. The sequence continues at coordinate 3,065,044 of JADMLD010000682.1, read as the reverse complement.
CAGACATCTGTTTTAGAAAAATCACAAACTGAGCAGCCCTTGTGCCTCTCTGACCTAACATGTCTCAGATCAGCTGAGACAGTGTGAATGCTGAAATAAACCTTCCTGAGATGGCTGTGAAGCAAAAGCAACTCCACAGCAATAAGAGAATATGGAAGCTAAATAAATAATATGGGCAACTGGATAAAGCCAGTAAGGATGAGGTATGTAAAAAAAAAAAAAAAAGGAAAAAAGAAAAAAAAAAGTGCCACTGGAGAAAATAATGCAGCCTGGATTTTGGTTTTTCAGCTTAGACACATTATTGGAAAAAAGAGATTTCAGAGCATGCATCTATTTTTATGTTTTCCTCATTTCTTACCCTTCGGCGTGTTACAATGTAATAAAATCTACAGCAGAATTTAGCCACCCTGAGGATCATGGAGTCACAGAATCCCAGAATGGTTTGGGTGGGAAAAGACCTGGAAGCTCATCCCATCCCACCTCCTGCCATGGGCAGGGACACCTTCCACTAGCCCAGGTGGCTCCAAGCCCCATCCAGCCTGGCCTGGGACACTTCCAGGGATCCAGGGGCAGCCACAGCTTCTCTGGGCACCCTGTGCCAGGGCCTCCCCACCCTCACAGGGAACAATTCCTTTCCAATGCCTAATAAAACCCAATCCTCTTTCAGTTTAAAGCCATTCAGATGGGCTGACTGAGCATTACAGTTTAATTCTATTACATGCTAAGGATGAAATCAGTGTCAGTGTTGACAGAGACACAGTTTCATCCCAACATCCTCCTCTCAGACCATTTTTACCCTTCCTTGGATCATCACAGAGAGCTCGGGAACATCTGATTGCTAATCCCATCTTCATGCCACTTGAATATGTTTTACAAAAAATTTTAATGTCTGTGAACCTTATACAAATTTACAAATTCATATGACCACCAGTCAGGTCATTGTTAGGAAGTAAAGCTGACTCACAGTAATGCCAAGCTGGAAATTCTCTTTCTGGGTAAGTGTTGTGAAATTATGGTTAATGCCCTGGGATATGTAGGGAAATTTAAAATTTGAAATGGCTTGTGGGATTAAGGGCTTTAGAGGAATGGGTTTTGCTCTCTTACAGAGGGTTAAATAGGTTTCCTTCATTCTCTCTGCTGAGCCCCAGCTCCAGATTTAGAAAGAAGTTCTGTATTGAGAGAGACCTTGGAAATTTATTCCCTTTTCATAGGATGGTTTGGGTGGGAAGTGACCTTGATCTCACCCCCTGCCAAGGGCAGGGACACCTCCCTCTAGACCAGATTGCTCCAACCTGACCCTGAACACATCCAAGGATGTGGGGCAGACACAAATTCATCCAAGATTTCAGTGACCTTTGGATGAAGATACAGATGTAGAGAGGTTTGAAAATCTGGGGCAACACAAGCGAGTCCCAGGAATGCAAGCAATGCTTATGAATTTACAGCACCCAAACACAGTAATGACCCTTCATGCTTGGTATTCACCTGCAGAATGTGACACCAAAGATGACTCATTTTTATGCTTGCTAGTGGAAAATACGTAAAATTAAATTCAACAGTGAAAAGAATATGTGTTAATAAAATAATGCTGTATAGGGTTTACCAGAGGACAGAGGACAAAGCTAATCATCTAAACATCTTTCTACAACAAATATAGATTAAAGCTAAACTGAGAACAGTGTCTCCTTCTCAGCTTCCACAGTGCTCTGATAAATTCAAATTCAAGTAGAAGAGTTTCTCAGACATTACCATGCATTAATAACATTATTATTAGCAGACACATGGTCTTGTTAACCAGTAGTTAACCTGTTATTTAAAGTATGTGGTGGCTATTGATATTCCCTATGTTTTCTGTTCCAATATTTAAAAGATAAATAGAACTGCAAATTAATTCCCCTTCATCATAAAATACAATAGGAAGCCTGAGAATACAACACTGAATTACTCCACCCATTACCTTTTTCTTCCTCTTCATCACCTCTGGTTTATTCTTTATTTACCATTCTTTCAAGACATACTTGGAAACGTGGATCTGGACTCTGTTTTCCTTACTTCATTTGGTTTGTGCTACACCAGGTCAAAAGCACAAATTCTGCCCTAGGACAGATGTTTCTGTGATCTGCTTCTGGAGGAGATCATGGCAGCCTAAAACTTTGAGCTGCAGCGATTACAATGGGTTCAGGGATAAAAAAAGGGCTGGAATAAGAATTTATTAGAAATACCAGGTTGACAAATCACTTGGGCCATCTTAACAGAAATATATTTTGGGTATGTGGGTAATACAAAATATGTATAGGTTTTGTTCAATAGACTGACTGAGGGTGGAAGTTATTTCTGGAGGTTTTCCTTTACAGAAAACCATCTCTGTTTTTACCAATGCCAAGATAAATTCATGACATCCTGTGTGATTCCCATAGGTTTGCCAGTGCTCTTTTTCTTCAGAGCTTCACAAACAGCTTCAGGAAGCAATCAGGATTTTCTTGGCATTAATCTGAACCCACGCTTTCATTTTTTCAAAGTGGCAGAAATTATCAAGGGCAGTTTTTGAACTAAAATGCCACAAAATCTTGTATTCAAATTTCTTTGCAATCCCATGTTTTTACAACTCGGTCAGTGGCCAGGTTTGGGTAAGGAACACAGAACAAGCACCTGTAAAACTGAAGGATGAGTAATTTCATGGTTATTCTCCAGTGGGTAGGAGTCTCTGATCAGGAAGGTTCATAGGAGAGTGGACTTGTCCAATTTCAGCACCACTGCTGATCAGCACCAAGATTAAATCCACTCAGAAAACACCTCAAGATGAGGATTCCCACGCAGTCATCTGTGCAACCTTCCTAAAACAAAAAAAATTGCTTTTTGTTTTTGGAAAGACAGCTTCCCAGGCATCTGCCTCCAAAGGCTGCTGTCAGATTGAGAACAGATGCCCAACCTTTGGTGTCCAGAAGGAAGGTTTATGGCAGAGCTGTTTCCATACAGCAGGCTGATGGGAAATGTTTTAGGGAACCAAGCCATAACTCTGACACCACCTCAAAAATCACTTACCAAAACATGTTTCTGGAAGATATTTTGGTACCAGGAACTTGACATTTCTCTATTTAAATGTTATTAAAATAGAAAAAAAAAATGCAGTTAGCTCTAAGTTCAGATGCCTTGTGCTTTGGTGAATTGTTGGAGATGTGAGTGACACATGTTAGACCAAGAATTTGCACTTTTCCCACTAAAAATTGAAAGATATCAAAGTAATAAAGAAAGGATTTCTGTGCTCACAGCAATTGGAAGAAAAAAATCTAGAAGTTAATTTTTAATGTCTATATATATTATATATTTAGTGTCATTATATTCTCTTATACCAATTCTGTATTCATTGCATTTAAAAGTGACAGAAAGCTCAGCTAAACTACAATCTTTCCAGAAACCTTTAAAACATTTCCCATTAATTCACTTTCTTACTGACACTAATAATACCTATCACTTGTTTTGTTTTGGGGTGGTTTTTTTTGGACTATTTTTGCAGCTGCATTTCTAAAGAAGCAAATGGTGGGGTTCACCTAACACAGGTAATTCAATTATTTGGGGTGATGTAGACACTGTGGGCAAGTTACTGGCTTGTTTTCAGCTGTCACTTTGAAGGGACAAGAGGTTTGGGTCAGGTCCCCTTTCAAATCTGCTACTCCTGAGGAGGTCTCAGCCACACTGAGGAAACACAAAAGTGCCAGAAATCTTTGTTTAATCTGCTGCCTTTCCTAAAAGATCAATGTGTTCTCCACTGCTGCATCCACGTGTTTTGAGCACTTCCAGGGATGGTGACTCCAACCACTGATTCCACCCAGAGCTGGACCACCCTTTCTGTGAATACATTTTTCCTGGTATCCAACTTCAACCTTCCCTGGCACAACCTGAGGCCATTTCCTCTCCTCCTGCCTTACAGTGTGACAGGACTCATCACCATAACCTCATTTCTGGGGGGTACCAGGCCTCTTAAAATATTCACATCCTATCAGCAACAGGAAGATGGATCTTCTGCAGAATCCTCTGCAGGTCAAATTGTTCTGCAGAGCCAAGACAGGCTTTTTCCTTCCCAAGCACTGTGTTGTCCACACCACAGCATTCCAACTGGGGAAAAGGACCTGCATGACTTTGACTTTCAATGGTGTTGAGGAAAATGGGGGACTTTGCCTTTTATGTGTGCTGGGAAAACTAAAATTTTAGCTGGTGAATTGAGGACCATCTGCTTTAAATCTCCAGATTCACCATTAGTCAGGTAACTCAGGAGGATGGCAGACTTACTGATTTGCATGACTTTGTGTCCCTGTGCTACATCTGGATTCCATGTTGTTGTAACAGAGAGAAAAATAAAGCCTCAAATAAAAAAAAAAACCTCTTCCACAGTTAAAAGTGCTTGTAAAAATCAGTGTTTCACTTGCAATGTGTTGTGCTGTCCTCTAACACAGAGTCAACAGCTCAGCCAAGTGTGAATTCCAGGGGATTTTTAGCACTGTTTTTTTTTTTTTCTGCAGGAAGATGTTTCACCTCCACACGTTTTTTATGTTGGGTAGTTTTCTAATTCCAGCCTCTGTGCAGACACAAAAATTCAGTTAAATCTGAAAAGCTGGAGGACAGAACAATGCAGAGGCAGTAATAAGACGATGCTGTTTTGCTCTAACTTTCAACAAAGCTTGCATAATGTTCGAGTTTATGAATTTCTGTGTGTGAAGTGAGATTAATACTTTTGCAGCATACTTTTAATTTTTTTGCCCTTCTCTTTCATTTAATTTAAAAAAGCCCAGGGTTATAATTTCTCCAGCATGCTACAGCTTGTCGTACAAATTCCCTCCCCAAAACAGCCTTCAGCCAATCCTGGGAAAACTCTAATTAAATTCAGCAAAAGGAACAATGAGCAAATATAAATGATAATTTTAAATGAAATCCGGATTAGCATGTCAGCAAAAGAAATTCAGTTCAGGTCAGGAAAACTGTCAAAACAGTACAAGGATTAGAACTTATTCTGCAGGAAATAAGATACAACTTTAAAGATCAGCTAATTAAAGTTTCCACTTGCCTTGCTTGGCACATTTTCTGTCAGAGGGTTTAAATATATGTCACGGCCCTGTCTGCTCCAATGGTTTGTAATTGACTTGTCCAGCCTCTCCTGAGTCCAGCTCTACTCCTTGTCTGCGGTCGAGGGGCTGCATTTCAGCTCAGACACATCAAGAACTGAAAATGCCACAATTTAAGTAATTAAATAGTTATTGAATATTTTTCGCCTACAGCAAAACACATCCTGGTCCTTGCAGAGAGCAATTATCTTACAATACATCGATTAAGTGGTCTGAATGTGTCATAATTAGTTGGCATTACCTGAAAAGAAAAGGTCAATATTCTTATTTTCCCTTAAATGTGGATTTCCATTGGCAATGAGGTTGGAGGGAGAAGGCAATTAAATACTTGGCTTCTTGCAGGGTCATTGAAGAATTACAAATGGATTATTGTGGGAGTCCTGGGGCTGAGTAATTCAGGTTTAACCACTGAGCAGCATCTTACTGGTGGCACCCATTTACAAACAGTCTTGGAGCTTCCTTGAGCAAGGAGATTTTAAAATCCCAGCCAAGCAAAAAGGAACTGTAGTCAATGGATGTGGCATAAAACCCTGTCAAGAAATATGAGCCAGAGAAGCTGGATTTGATGAAAACCACCAATATTAACACATGAATCACCTAGCTGATACATCAGAGAGTCACAAACCTTGTCTTGGTAGGTTTATATTATATATATATATATAAAATATATATCCATATTCTTATAACTTGTATTACATAACTATTAATTTTTATTATATTATTTATATTAATTTTAAAATATTTATAGATTTTATATATATTATTTAAATATATGAGAACAATATATTTAAATAATATCTATTATTTATACAATATAGCACCACCATTTGAGGTGCTATATTATATAAATAATAGATATTATTTAGTAATTTTTGGAATTTTGGAATTCCAAAATTATATATTTGGAATCAGTCAGAGGTCCTGAGGGATTTTTGTTCAGGGGTTTTGCTCAGGGGTGTGGAACTTCCTGCACCCTGAGGCCTTGATGGGGGTAGTGGGACGTGCATGGCACCCTCCTCCTCTTTGCCAGGAGGAGGATACTGATATTCTTGGGATCTACTTGGATTTTCACAGACATTTTCCCTGCAGAGCCTGCCAAAACTCTCCTTCTCTTCCTTTGATCCTTATTATCCAGCTGTTCTCCTCTGCTCCCTTAGAAAGTGGTTTTACCTGAAGGATGTGAGGTTTTATCCCTGTAACAACCACAGATTGACTGTTGTGATTGGAGTGAGGCTCCTGGGATCAGCACGACTACAAAACCTTCCCCACAACTGTTCATTCTGGATGGCAAAGACAATTCAATTCACGTAGAAAAATTACTTTTTATCTCTATAAAGTGAAGTAAAACTACGCCAAAATGTTGACTGCTTAACAACTGTTATCAGACCCGACAAATCTAAAATCTTCTCAGTCTGAGACAAAACCAGAAAAGTCCTGAGAACCTGTGGTCTTTACAAAGCCTCAGGTTTTTTATTAGTAAAGGCAAAACTCTTTTGTGAGATGATAGAAACGATAGTGTTCACAGATTATTATCGAAGATTGTTGAGAGAATCATTCCTTTAATTCATCATGCCAATAAAAAGATGTTTCTATTACACCCTTTATTATTAAAATATTAGGTTTAGTCTATTGTATTGAGATGCAGTGAGTACAGCCACCATCTGGAGCTTCACTGCAACAGCTGCTCTAAAAAGATGGATAATTCCCTCCCATTTTTACCAGGAAAAGGAAATGAACAACATGGACAGGTGAAAACACATTGCCCACTCTAGTGGCATAACAGGGAGAAAGTTGCTGGTTTATTTACTAGTTCAGCTTTCCAGACAGGACATTTCACTCCTCTGACAAAGCAAACTGACTTTGTATTTTCTGTGTAATATATATCAGTCTGCTCCTTCTTAAGAAAAGAAGATCATGTTCCCAAAGATAAAAAAATTCTTTTTTTTTCCCTTAAGGAAAAAACACACCTTCCTTCTTTTGAGGGAGGGGATTCTCCCTCTCCGCTCTGCTCTGATGAGACCCCATCTGCAGTGCAGTCTCCAATTCTGGTGTCCCAAACACAATAAAGACACAGAAAAGTTGGAGCAAGTCCAGAGGAGGCCGTGGAGTTGCTGAGGGCACCGGAGCACCTCCCCTCTGGAGCCAGGCTGGGAGAGCTGGGAATGCTCAGCCCAGAGAAGGGAAGGTTGTGTGGAGACCTCACAACAACTTCAGGGTCTGCAGGGGCTACAGGGAACAGGAGAGGGACAATTCATCAGGAACTGGAGTGACAGGACAGGGGGAAATGACTTCTCATTGCCAAGGTTAGATGGGATATTGGAGAGGAATTGTTCCCTGTGAGGGTGGTGAGGCCCTGGCACAGGGTGCCCAAAGAAGCTGTGGCTGCCCCTGGATCCCTGGAAGTGTCCCAGGCCAGGCTGGATGGGGCTTGGAGCCACCTGGGACAGTGGAAGGTGTCCTGCCCATGGCAGGGGGTGGCACTGGATGGGCTTTGAGGTCCCTTCCATCCCGAACCACTCTGGGATTCTGTGATTTCGAATCCTCACATCTGCCAGCCCCTCAGGATCCAGTGTCAGGCACAGGGACTCCTGGATGTGGAAATACTTCTGTTTGCAATGAGTGGATGTTATTTTCATCTTGCACTTACCCCATCCCATGAAACAATGTGATGAGGAGAAGCAAAGAACAGAACCTGAATGTCAAACCTCTCATGTGAGGATGGTGCAAAAGCCTCATAGCTTGGAGGCCTTATTTTTAGAGGAATTTATGACATCCTGGAAGTGCAGCTTGGGAAGGAAACCCACCCTTTAATGGTGAGCTATTTCATTAATCCTTAAAGCAGGATCCTTTTAAAAGAACTGCTCCATTAGAAGTGCTGCTTCACCATTGTCTTTCAAAGAGGATACCAAGGGAAAGAAGAAATATAGTGGGAAGTAACCATATCTTGAGGGTTAAAAGGGTGGTTTGGCTTTTTAGGTTTTTTTTTGTTTGTTTGTTTGGTGGTTTTTTTTCTCAAAAAATTTTTTTGGAAGAAAATGAAACTGCTTTCTAAATTATCATCCAGATGTTGTCTGCAAGGAGGATGTGGTGAGCACAATAAATGACATATTTCAAAGCTGCTGACTGATGAAGGCAATGACCTCAGTAAGTAACTTCAGGCCTGTTGTAGTTTCCAGAATCTACAACAGCAACAACAACCAAAGAAACAAGAACAAAGAAACCTCAAACCAAAGCCCACCCAAAACATTTCGTCCTGATCAGTACAACAGAAAGAATCTATCTTTCAGACAGTTAAATTGTTTTAGAGAGAGGGAAAAACGCAAGTGTGAAATATTTCCACATGTTTTCCAGCAAAATTATTTCTTCCTGTGTATTTTAGTAGAAAATGGCATTGCTTTCCCCTGACATTTATTCACTATTTCAATCTCTTTGGAGTTCCTGGAACAGGAATTGCTTCCATTTCAGAATATATGAAAGACTTTCAACTCCTTTATGGGATGGATGAAATGCTTATTGTTCCATCTGTGCATTTGTAGGGTGGGAGAAATAATTTTCTATCAATAGTGCAGACCATTAACTTTGACTTAATATTTCTTTGAGTCCAATATTCTGTGTTCAACTGAACCATATATTCTTGAAACACTTATCCTGAAGACACTGAAATGAAAAATACCTATTATGCTTCTCTTTTTCCTGTTTCCTTCATGAATCACTTTTGCTCTTTTGAATGTCTGGACCATTCCAAATCCCCAGCACGGTTCCAGTTTGAATCCATCTTCCCTGAGCCTCCAGCCCTGATTTTCACTGTGACTTTCTCTGCTAAATTATTTTCTCTAAAACACCTGTTAATGGAAAGGGTTTGACTCCCTGATTAAGTTGCATTTCAGTCTTCTTTTAGAAAAGCTGAATAGGTCATATTATTTAAATCTCTTATGTTATAGGTCATTTTTTCCAACACTCTTTTCTTCACACTGCAAGGACTCTATTTGTAGATGATATTTCAACATCAAGTGAGCCAATCCTACATTTCAGCTGAAATTAACCCATTAAATAATAGCTTTTCTCACTTGCTCTCCTGTAGGGACAGATAGATAAAACTCTTTTTTTCTGTCAAGCCATTCAAAATCAGAGAAGGCGGCTCAGGTTGCTCTTCATACAAGGCCATCTGCACATTTTAGTTATGATTCCATGATTATGATTCCATATTTTGTAGGTGATCCTGCACTTTTGCTCCTGGGTCATGGAAGCATATTTTCAGTGTATCAATAAGAGAGGTCCTGTATATCTCTGTATATGACCACAGAGCATGTTTGGGTTTTTATCTTTATGCTGTATAAAAATGATTTTAAAAATCTCAATGATTAGGAGTTATTCTACTTGTCCTTAAAAAGTATTTATTTTTGCATGTCTAAACCAACCAAGAAAGAATTCATCACTCAGCAAACATGGTTTTAAGGAAAATCATATTTTACTAAGTTAATACCTAATAACACAGCAGGAAAGTCTGTCTGAAATATTTTAAGGTCAGGATGCTTCCCTAAGACATGATGTTCCTCGAGGCAAGGTTGCCATGAACTCTTGCTCCAGATTTAGGAAGGAAATCCATAATTGCTGCAATATTATCCCTGTCCCTTGCAGCACATGGGATTCTGCATCCTCAGATGCCAGGATCCGGAGCACAGTGGGGAATAATTTCCTCTGCCCTTTCAAATCACGGCATCAGGGGATGATAAAGGTTGGAAAGAGCCTCTGGAAATCTCCATCCCAGCCCCTGCCCTGCACAAGGACAGAGGATGTCAGCTTGCTCAGGGCTTTGCCCACTCCAGTTTGGAGCATCTCCAAGTCAGGAGATTCAACAGCCTCCCAGCAATTTTTGCTGGTGTTTGAGGCCTTTTCAGGCTGTGATTACTGCAGAGATTAAACCAGATTTTCTGTTTGATACACCAGCCCTCAAAGGACTCTGTGGAGCAGTAGTTTCTGTGCCACCTGACACTGGGCCAAGCCAAGGCCTCCCAAGCCAGGTGGGAACGCTTTGCTTTGTTTTCCAAGACCATCACAAAGAATTATAATCACAGGAAGCAAAGTTTCTAGAGACTGTTAGTGGCCCTTTACTCCAATTCCCCATTGCAAACCTGTATCAGCTGTGCACAAGTTCTCTGTTAAATTTACCCAAATGCTCTTGAAAATCTTCCCGATAAAATATTTCACACAAGTATTTATTTAAAATAAATTACCTGGAATCTGTCTCCAGACTGACCTGGTAAATGATGCTTTGCAGAACAGGCAATGCCAAAGCAGGGTGTTCCTGGAATCCCAGAATGGTTTGGGTTGGGAGGGACCTTAAAGAAAAAAAATCTCATTCCACCCCCTGGCATGGGCAGGGACATTCTTGCCCACAGTGTTTCAATTAAGCTTATTTGTGGCTTGTCAGAGGTATAAATAACATTAACCTCACTATATCCAACAAACTAAATAAGATAATGTGATGTTAAAATGACTCATTTTGGTAACACTTTAATATCTATGTAAAGATAGAAAAGTATGTATTTTTAGGCAAATTAATTTATCTATGGAGCACAGTTGCATTCTTTATTGGAAAAGTGTAATTTTCCTGCTTTCTGTTTCTCCCTTTTGTATGAGCACATACCTTTTTCAGGGCCCTAGAACTGTTCCAGGCCGGATTGGATGGGGTTTGGAGCAATCTGTAGTGGAAGGTGTCCCTGCCCATGGCAGAGGGTGGGGCTGGATGGGCTTTAGGGTCCCTTCCAACCCAAACCAGTCTGGGATTCTGTGATACACAAAAGAACTCACCAATATTTGGAGATATTCAGGAAATTTTAGTGACCTTGTGTAAAAACTGAGTCAGTACTTCTGGAGTGTCATCTGCTGAGACAGGTTGCCACATTTCATGAAGAAAGGTGAGGTATGGCCAAGCCTCTTCCCACTTCCCCCTGAAGTCTTTGTGCTTTTGTTCTACTTAGAATTTCCTTAGGCACACACACCCCTTATCAGAGGATTTACATATTTATAGAACTGTTAGAATTTTCCACATGAAACAAACAAACCCAAACTCAGTGGTTTGGAAATCTCAAATCCAGTCTAAGTGTAAGCTAAAAAATGGGCACGAGCTGAAAGTACAACGAAACACCCACGAATTTTAATTCTAAAGATCGAACTTGAAAACCTTGTACCATGCTTTCCTTGTTACTATTTCCTCCCTTTCCTCATCTCCCACCTCCAAATTCCCCAAAGCCATATTTACATCCTTCAACCAAGACAAATGCTAATATTTATAGTGGCATTTACATATTTACGAGTAGGCAAAGTCTAATGACATAGAAAGTCTCTTTGCTCTGAAAAGTCATTGGTAGGTTGTTAAAGGAAAAAATAATAAAAAAACCCCCTTTACATCTCCAGTCAAGCACAAGAAAGAAGAAAATCATAAATTTATATTCATATTTAGGTGACATGAATCATAAAATGTGCTTTAATATGCTGCATGTTATAAATATCCTTTTAAAGCAGTTTTCTTGTTTGCAATAGGGTTTGTCATTTCACAAGGTACTTATTGACTGAAACAGACCTTTGTGGAAAAGTATTAAATTTCCAATTTTTTTTTCTATTTAAGGGAGTAAATTCTAGTTTATTTTACTGGTAAACCATTAGGAAATACTCATTGCTGAGATTCAGAATTAAACACTAAGTGTTTGTGTGCTCAGTTTGAGTGACCATCTGACCTATATAAACATTTTTTTTAAAAAATTTTTTTATATTTTTCAATTATTCTCATCTCATTCCAGCTCCTGCCATGGGCAGGGAACCTTCCACTAAGACCAGGTCTTCTCTGGGCAAACTGTGCCAATGCCTCAATGCCAGGCCAAGTAAATGAATTCCTTAATAATGATTGAAATTCTAAATTTAACAGCTACAACAAAACTTAATGCCTGTTTGGTTTTGTGTTTTAGTTCTTTGCTTGGTTTTTTGGGTTTTTTTTTTGGGGGGGGGAGGTCATGTGTTCGTTTTTCCTGGTTTTTGTGTTTTGTTTTTTGGTTTTTTGTTTTTTTTTTTTTAATTTAGAGTGACTGTTATACCTTAAGATAATACTTTATTTATCTAACATAATAATTATTGAAGCAAGATCATCATAACCAGAGCAATTCATCATGTGGAGTTGAAGGTCTGACCACAACTGAAGCCCTCATGCCAAAACCATTCCATTCTACTCATAGATAAACTACCCAAATTAATTCTATTCAAGATTTCAAATTAGTAATCCAACATGTAAATACATATCTATGAGTAGGTAGCTGCTCCTGTCCCCTCCATGTTCACAAAATAAGGTACTGGGGTGAAGATCTGACAGCAATCCTTGGGAACTGATGTTGCTCCTCCCAGCTGCAGTCCTTGAAATCACACAGCACTTCCTAAACCAGTGAAGTTTTGGGCAGAATCATGGGGGGGCTAGAATGATAATCTTCGTGCAGTCTTAAAACTGATGCAATTTGGGATCATTTTGTGCTCCTAAAAGGCGAAAGTATTGCAAAGAATGGCAATAAACAAAATAAATTCTGTTACATCCCTCTCACACTCCCCTAATTGCTCCCTGGAGATCCTCCCACCTTCATCTGTCCTGCCATTGCTGTAAAACTTGGTGTTCTATGCAAGCTGATCCCAAAGCAGCACTTTTCCCCATACCAAGATTGGAATAATATGTAAATATATTCATACAAAGATGTTGACCTGGGCTGGCTGCCAGGGCCCACCCAGCTGCTCTCCTGATCTCCCTCCTCAACAGGGCAGGGGAGGAAATGAGATGAAAAACCTCATGGATGGTGATTAAAAAAAAAAAAAAGTAAACAAACAAGGAGGTCACTTACCAATTATAGTCACAGGCAAAACAGATCCAGCTTGGGGAAAATTAATTGAATTGATCACCAACTAAAATATGTTTGGATAAAGAGAGCAAAGTCAAATTAAAACAACACTTTCCACCACACACACTCTCCTAAACTCTCGCAAGGGGAGATGGGCAATGGGGGCTCATGGCCAATCCATAAAAACCCCTCTCTGCTGCTCCTGCCTCCTCACACTTCAGTAATTTTAGAAAGAATTCCCAATAAGTACACCTAGAAATTGCATGGGAAGCATTCCCTAACACAAGTCCAAGGGCAGTTAACTGATGCTTCTAAGAGTGATGTAACACTTATTAAAGTACAATGCAGCCCTCAGGGCAACCTGCCCCCGAGTTCCCTGTCCTTCAGAACAAGACTGACTTGAATTTTATAGCAGAACTGAAAAAAAAATATGCAAACAGAAATGGATGACTGACAACAAACCCCAAACAAATAGTGCAGATGTGTTCAACTTCTACAGGACAGCAATCAATAGGACTTGTGGGAAGAAAATTATTTTGATGCTTTTCAGGAACGGGACAAGAAGAAACACTGAACTGGTGAACGTGACTGGGATAAGAAACCCAGACCTCTTATCAAGTTTCTGAAAACGCTGCTGTGAGTGGTGCTGTTTTGATGTTCATTTTTCTGTTGTGTTAGTCTGTGTAAAACAACAATCCAGAAATATCGGGGGAGATTAAAAAAAGCACTTTGCATTTATTTCTTCTCACTGCAAGAGCTTGGGTGTTCCTTCAGCTGTGAAAGCTGAACCACGTTTTGCTCTTTGTGCAGATACTTGGGTAAATAATATGTCCTTAGCTACCATCCTCACTTCCAATTTGCCCACTTATATCCTGTCCAGCTCCAATGAGACATTAAATAATTTTTATATGCTGAGGGATAAAATAATTATCTTGCTTAGCACTGAAAATTACTTCGGTTTTCACTCACTGGATGACCAAGTCACTCACAGGAGAATCAAAGAGGCAAAAAGACAAAGGAGCATAGTGACATGGAATGGTTTTGGTGGGAAGGGACCCTAAAGCCCATCCAGTGCCACCCCCTGCCATGGGCAGGGACACCTTCTACTAGCCCAGGGTGCTCCAAGACCCACCCAACCTGGCCTTGGACTCTGCCAAAAATCAGCATTTTATTCCAGTACTGCCAAAAAACCCCACAAACAAGCTGGCAACAATAGACCAAACCAAGTAAAACAAAATCCCAATCCCCTCCCCCTCCCCCCCAAAAAAAAAACCCTTACAAAAAAAACCTGCTTCTAACTAAAAAAAAAATAATAATCCATCTGCAGGAGTTAAGTTCATGTGTTCACACCAAACCTACCTGATGGTTTATAGCAAACAGAGAAAACAGAAAAGCCAATTTGGCCACACACAGCATGGCAAAACTTGAGGTATTTTTATTTCACAGTAAAATCTCAGCTGTGGTGGAGCAGGGTGTGAAGGTGGGAACCTTCTTCAAGACACCAGATTTCTTACAGGAAGGTTAAGCCTATCCAATGATCCCAAAAAATGAGTTGTGTGGGTTTTCCTGGTTCCCATCTTGCCTGTGGGCAGCTGTGCCATCAGTCCCAGGACAGAAGCTGTGCCCACAGTCAAGGAATGGGGCAAGAAACAAAACCCACAGAACCAGCAGAAGGCACCTCACCTCCTTGGATCTGAAACCTCTGGGGGCACCCACATGGAATCATGAAATAATTTGGGTTGGAGAGGACCTCAGAGACAACCTGGTTCCAACCCCTTCCCCTCTAAGACAGGGATGCATTATTGTTCCACCCATTTTCTTCTTCCCTTCACATAAATTTTAGCTGAGGAGCATTACTTAAATCCCTAAAATTCAAATGTGCTTGAATCTTAGCAGATCAAGGTCCTGAAATGTTTTCAGTATTATGGAATCATTTTGGATAGAACTTCACCTTGGACAAAGGAAACTGAGGAATCTAAAAGGTCCTCTCAGGTGCATTTGAAGAGAAATCTATGCATAATTTTAATATAGAAATTAATAAGCTGGAGTCTTAGGCAAAAATCAGCATGGTTTTTTTTTAACTGCTAATTTTTATATGCTCTGAAGATTAAAATGACTATAGTTCAGACTAGTTTAATGACCACTCAATCAAGAGAGGTCACTGACTTTTAAGTCAACCTTGGGAATGAAGAACAGAATATCAGATTCTTGTTTTACATCTGCCTAGAAAATTAATGATGCATTAAAACTTAATGGCAGTGGAGTCCATCACCCCTCATAAATGGTCCATCTCCATGTGTCAGTGTGTACATTAAAAGGATGTGTCTTGGAGTAAATGAGAGAGGGATCAAAAATTAACCCCATCCTCTGTGTAATTACTGTGAGGTGGTGGTTGGAATAAGCACTCTGACTTCTGACATTGATGGAGATGCTTCCCCACCACAGACCTCCAGCTGGGAATGAGCTCCACATGGAGGAGCAAAGTCACCCCATGAAGCTCTGCTGACATCAGCATGAGCCAGACCCCATTAGGGTTTTATAAAACCTCATTAGAAGGTCGAATAAAAGAGCAAGTGTTGCGAAGTGGCAAAAAATATTTTCTCTTCTGTAATATTTATTCCACTTGTCAAGTATTCATAACACTCCCCTCTTGAAGTGAGCAGCAGCAAACACAAGGGTTGATTACTGTTGAGGGCTTTCCTTTGAAATGCAAAATCTCTGCACAGACTGAACACATCATCTGTTACCCAAGGCAAGGGTGCCTCTCAGTGTAGTCAGTACAAAGCCTCCCGAGCCCTGACTCTCCCTCATGGCCAGTGCTGGGAGAGATGGGGTGGAGCTCACCCTGCTTAGTTCAAAACATAAAAGAGAAAAACCCCAAAAGTTTCCAGCAAACAAAACTGATTGGTAAACAAGGGTTCCTCTCAGGTGGTTAGGAAGCCAGAATAACTGAAAATTTTTAGTGCAGACTGTCCAAGATACTTATAGGGAGGAATTAGGGAATCACAGAACGTCTTGAGTGGATAGGAACCCACAAGGATCATCCAGTCCAACCCCTGGCCCTGCACAGACACGCCAACAGTCCCACCCTGTGCATCCCTGGGAGCGTTGTCCAAACACTCCTGGAGCTCTGGCAGCCTTGGGGCTGTGCCCATTCCCTGAGGAGCCTGGGCAGTGCCCAGCACCCTCTGGGGAAGAACCTTTCCCTGAGCTCCAGCCTGACCCTGCCTGGCACAGCTCCAGCCATTCCCTGGGCCCTGGCCCTGGGCACCAGAGAGGAGACATCAGTGCCTGCCCCTCCTCGAGGAAACTGTTGAATACAACACTAAATTCCTTCCTGGAAAGCACCAGGAAGCTGCCCAGAAGGATTAAAGAATTAAACACATCCTCAGAAGAATGCAGACACAAACACAGCAGTAACTAATTCAGAACTTAGCTCCACATCCTATATGAAACATCCTGTGAAACATCCCAGCAACAGAAACTGTGACACTAACATGGCAGATGTTACTGAAAATTACTTTCAGACCCTTTCAGAGCACCTTTTTGAAGTGAAATACTTCAAAATAAGGCATTGTTTGATGTGAATTGTCTTTAAGAGGAGTAGAAAATCTTTCCCAGAGGACTTCCAATAACACCTCCTGACCTCTTCAAATGTATTTCAGACCAGTAGTCCCAATCTATGGCTCTAAAATCCTTTTGCTGATGGGGGAAATGGGAAAGCAATAACTGACATCAGCTGAGATTCTGTTACTTGCTTGGTATTATTGCCCGTGGGCTGCTGGGTATCAGGCACTCCTGCCTGGAGCAATAAGGAAGTATCACTGGAGTAATTTAATTCATTTGAGAAGTTCTATGGTCGATCATCCAGCCCTTGCCTCTGCTTAAAAACATCCCTTTTCTGACTGAGTGCAGCGGTGAATCGACTGAAGGGAGAGGTGGGGGTTTTATTTCCAGGGAGCTGCCATCCCTGGGAGCGTGGCAGCAGAGGGAGCCAGCCTCGGGACAGTGATTCACTGCACTCCACATCCCTCACCCCACTCCAGGCAGCCCGGGCAGAAATCCCATTACAGCTAAATGGAAATCAATTACGCTTTTCATAGGCTAACTGCAAGTCAATGGTTTTAAAGGATGAAAATCCAAAGTTCACTGCAAGTTTCTTATTACAGGAGAAATCATTCAAAAAGCAACCTGAGCCCTGAATATTTGGGGAGTTAATAGTTTGAAAAAAGGCTCAATGCGTTCAGTTAACAGTTGAGGGTAGAGAAGTCTCATTTATTAGGTAAGTCAGAAATTCCAGAGATTAAATTATGGAGATAGCTCTTAAGCCATAACCGTTTTTGTCCCACATATGTATATTCTGCTGCAAGTCATGGAGGAATCACAGAACTGCAAAGGTTGGAAACAACCTTCCAAATCATCAAGTCCAACCATAAAACCAGTACCACCACCAGGTTCACCTCAAAACCACGTCCTCAAGGGCCAAATCCAGTCTTTTGAACATTTCCAAGGATGGCAACTCCAACACATCCCAGGACATCTTTTTCCAATGCCTTACAACCCAAAGTAGTTGTAGGAGCATTGCTACCTGAAAAGGAGCCATTCATCAGCCTGCAAGTGACCTATACAGACATTTTTAGGGACTGCAGTTGGACATCTGGCATCCCCTTCCTTCGTCTCCCCCTGTGTCTGCTCAGCTTTAGTAACTGATCCTTCTCCTCTTGAATTTTTATTGCGTTGTGTTGGCTTTGAAGAACAATTACCTGCTAAGTGTTGCTGGCTTTTGCTTTAGCTTTGCAAATAAATGTGCTGGTGGCCGCTAAATGAAGTGCTAGGAGTAAAAACTATCAGAAATTATTGCTCTCTTTGCAAAATGAAGCCTGCTTCTAACGCAAAGAATGTCTGGCACCCAAAATAAAAACCACTAGAGCTTAATCGTAGAAAATCTGTTTTGGTTAATATTGAATTATTGACCTCCTCACAGAAGTACTGCTAGTTCAGGCAATTTCTGTACCAGCAAGGAAGTTTAGCATTAAAAATAAACCCGACTGAAAATAGATTGACTGTGGGATTTTGCACATTTGTGATTTCCAGGTATGAGCATAATCTTTATTGCAAAAGCCCGGAGACAATCCCATAAATCATTGCCCAGCAGCCATTGCACCTATGCCTATAATGCCCTAAGAGCTTAAAATGAATGTAAATATGGGCTGCTGCCCAAAATGTGTGGGTTTTCCTCACACTTGTACTCTGCTCCATTAGATTTCCAATAGTTTCCTCCCACAGCTGGCAGGATGGATGGGAACCATTCATGGGAACAGGGATGAGGAGAAGAGAAATTTCCCATTGAGAATAACCCCCACACACTGTTCAAGATGAATAAATCATGAAATCAAAGCATAAATCCTATGTTAATATTACATATTCACATGTATATTATGAATAATTTACTGTGACCAGCTCAGTTCTTCTGTATCCTTTCTCTAGGGAAAGTTACTGCGATGGGGAAAAGAATTCACTTGTTCCTTAATCCAGTTGTCTTTAACATGAATCTTTAAATTGTATTCAGAAAAAGGCCAGATCTCAAATTTTAATGTTTTATTTAAATCTTAAAGGCCAGGCTCTTTAACTATCAGACCAGGTTCCTTGTAAAACAGGTTGTTTTCATTCCTAATTATTTTCTATCCTGTATCACGGCAGCTAATTCTTCTGGTACGTTTTCCCTTATGTTTTCCTTACAGTGCTGCTTTGCATCATTTTCAAATCCTCATACAAACTCAGATGGGATTTAAGTCTAAATAGATATGTTATGTAGCTTTCAAAAGAATAGTATTGCCTGCAAAATAAAATATTAAAAGGACACATTATGCAGTTTTACTTGCAAATCCCGACTGGATCCTATTTATATGTTGTCTTCTCCTTAAAAACACTATTTCAATATTCCAAAAGAAGTACCACCCTCATTTTGGGATTTTTGCTACTTTAAAAAGTCTCTTCTTGCAAGTCTCAATGAAGCTGCCAATTTTCCATAGATTTTTCTCAATCATTAAGCTCAAGGCTATCACAAGTGTGGATATTGTTGTACCCTAACACTGGATCAATGTCACATTCTCCATGTAATTGTATATAATTTTCCTGTATTACTGACACTTTTTGTTGTATGCTTAACTTTTACAATTTTTAATTTTTTTTTTTTGTTAACAGGCTTATTATTCTGAGCCTTTAAATTGATCTGGGTTTGAGTAACTGCTGTGCTACATTCAACCTTTAACCCTCCCACAGTACAAAACCACTAATGAAATTTTTGTGAAAATAAAATTTTCAGTGATTGACCATAAACTGTCGAATAATGTCATGCACAAGAAATATCTCAAAACTCTTTATGAATATTTGTCTTTATTCTAGGCCAAAAGAGTTAGGTGATGTTAACCTGTTCATTACTTCAGTCCCATAAGTGAAAAAGAAAGAAAACAAGAAACTTTTGGCACTTAAAAAGTTGTCCCTTGTACTTTATCTCAAGCCTTTTTAGAGCATTATAATTTTTAATTAGATGGAAAATTCACTCTGGGGCAGGAAGAGAAGGAAAAAGACAAAACTGTGATAAACAGAGCAATAATCATAACAAAAAAACTGACACTGACTGAAAAAATTTAGTACCAGAAATTAAAACTTTGTAGCTTTGAAATGGTTTCTCAATAAGTTAACTCAATTTATTTGTGGTACTGTATGTTGTGATTATGCGCATGCTAAACAATTTTTACAATAAGCCAGTGATACTGATACAAATATTAAACAGCAATAACAAGTAGTTACCAAAGCATGATATTTGTAATAAATTATATTTAAGATTTTAGCATATAAAATGCATTGCATATTCTTTCTGGCCATTATTTTGTAGTGAACTTTTCAGGAGATATCTCTCACTACATTGTGGTAATTAAAAATTAGCTTTAAGATTACAGAGAGAAGACAACACGAAGACTGTTTTTAAGATATAGAGGCCACCAAGAATAGGAGCACAAACATGTTGGGATAGGCCTTGAAAGTCCACGGACAGGAACATGCTGAATCCTCAAGAGCCTGAACAAAAATCAGAATTGTCCAATCCTTGCAGTCATGTAAATGTTCCAGCTGGGTAGAAGCAGCTTTAGGGCACAGGGTGTGTTTACAACCTCTTGAAGATGCCAAGATCAACAGCACGGGCAGGAGGAGCACAGGAATTCCTCTCTGATGAATAAATTAAAATACATCTTCACTCACTACACTCACTACCCTTGGTCTGTTCTAGTTGGATTTTTAGTCTATTATTCTGCTCTGGAGGGTTGGCTCTAATCTGAATCCAGCATCTGCGGTAGCATCAAAATATTGAATGCATTTAATCAAGAGGGCTTTTGGAGCCTCACAGAAATCAGAAACAAATGTCATCTCTGTGTTCAGCATTGGTTCTCTGTTCTTCCTCCAGTAAAACAAGCTTGGTTCCTGCCAGAAACATGTTTTACATGGTGGTAGAGATTTAAACTTGCTGGGGAAATAATCACAGAAAGGAAAGTATTGTGGCAGAAGGAACCAGAGAGGTACCAGGCCTTCAGAAAATCTCTGTCATAGGTTTTAATGCTGGAAAGGAACATTAGGATCATATATCACATTAAGAGTCCCCATGGATTCTTGCAGCAAATCTCAAACATCTCAAACAGACAATCATTCTCCATCACTGAGACTACCACAACGCTAAGTCCATTTTTCAAATTTAAAGTTCTTGCTGTTTATTCAACTTCAGAAATTTTCATCCAATTCCTCCAGCTAAGTTGAGTGATTCTAGTTTCTAGGCATTAAGTTTCATATCCTCTCACATCAAAAATCTCTTCTCTGAGCCAGGAACTGATCAAATAATTCCTAATATTACCTTGGATACAGAAAATAAGTCTGTATGATCGGCTCCTTTTTCAGCTTCCAATTTTTTATTTTCTTAGGGAAATGGGAAAAACTGTTGCCCCTGTAACAGAATGAATAATCAGGTTAATAATTAATAGACTGGTTAAGAGTTAGCTGAATAATATTTCACCAAATAAAATTCCCAGATCATAAATATATTAAGAACAATTAGCAGAGGGTTGGCAAAATTATTTAAACAAGATAGACCAACATAATTCCTAAGATGAACTTCTCTCATCGTGTGTACCCGGGTATCGAACTCCATGGGTAAATAACATTTATGTTAGACTGTACTCTAAACATTAAGATTCTCTGGTATTTGTCTTTCTCACTCTACACTGTGCTCAGTGGAGAGAAGATGCAAATCAATCTCACTCGTTTTCCATTTGCTCATAACTTAGAGAATCTTGTTACTACAGGCAGAAGATACCAATCTTCTCTTTGCAGGCTTTCAGTTCTGTCCTCAGACCCACAGAAATATACTTGATTTTAGAGTCAGAACATAAACACACCTTTCTCGTGGCAATTAAATACTCATTTGCAGAAATAAAACTAATTCCTATATGCTGCTTTATTATTCAGTATTCTCTGTTATACTCTCATGATGTTTGTGGCTGAAGTGAATTTTCACACATACTACAGAGATTTGAATTATAATTGAATTATGGTTTGTAAACAAAAGCTTTTATTAGAAGGAGAAGGAAAAGGAAAGAAAGCTTTTGTTAGAAGGAAAGGGAAAAAAAGTAAGATTAATTATTTTTTAAAAACCATCTGAATTTTAAGTGGTGTGCAATGAATATAAACAAACAGTTATTGGGGAACGCTATTTATAGAGGGATTGACACAAAATTTTATCTGAACAGCATCCAAAAAGTCAATGCTGAGTGGATACTGGGGGCTCAGATTACAAACATTGCACAACCTCAGAATTTGTCTCTCACTTCCACATCAATTGGCATTATCTGCCAATTCATGGAATTAATATACAAAGAATCAAGGGCCTTGAATTCGAAACTTTCATTTTCTCTCTATTCTGCTTATAAAGAAGGAAAACCTTCACGATTATCTTGAGCAGCTGCTTTCCCAAAATGTATCCATACAGAATACAGCTCCTGAATGGTGTAACTGGTTTCAAACACATGGGATTAGGAGACTTCTGCTTCTCCTAAGTGGTAGATTCTGCCTTTCTGAACTGCAGTTCAGTGCCAAGGCTTGAAGACAACATGCTCTGAGTGAGTGATCACAATTTCAACCCTTTTACAATGGGGATATCTTGTCCCTGGTGGTTGAAACTGAATCAGGGGAACAGGAGAGTGAGAGCTCTGATCAGTGATGTTTAAGTCTTTATCTAAATTTTAGATATTTGGCCAAAACCACTGAAACATGGTCAAATGTCAGCTGGCTTTCAGTTTTTAGTTTACGTGTGTTCTTAGCGCTCTGAGTGAGGCCACACAGAAGTCTCCTCTCCAGAAATTTAACAGAAGATAAAACCACCACAGAAGATAACTGCAAGTCCACCCCAAATCTGACCAGTTGAAAGTGGTGTCAATGGAAATCCTACAGAGTAAATTTCCAAAGTCCTTTAGAAACTGAGTTTTGAAGTACTAAGACTGTTGTCTTCCTGTCCTTCAGAGTACCATCAAAATGACAGCTCTGTGAATGGCATAGCCATAGTTTTGAGTTTAACCATTACAGAATGACACTCCCTGTGTGCTGCTCTGATCACAAAGGTCTGGGAGTTAGGACAGGCCTGCTAAAGGAAAACTAGATTTGGTACTCTCTTGGTTACTTAACCTAAAACAAGCTCTGTCTGCATCAAAACATGTTCCAGGAGGCCAAGAGAAGTGGGGAGGCTCAGTTATTCCAGAAAAGTGTCCATGCCCATGAGAGGAGGTAGAAGCCAGAGAACCAGGTCTCTTCCAACCGAAACCCTTCCGTGATTCCATAAAATACTGATAAAAAAAAAAAAAAAAAAAAAAAGCTTACCTCCTACTGTGGAGGCATGAAAGGACCAGATTTAGTGTGGAAGTAGGACCACTTAAAGGATCCAGGAGCCATTTTCTTCCTATGAGATGGATCTCCTGGTTCAGAAAGCAGCTGAGGCCTCGGGTGTGTGAGGAGGAACTGCCACGGAGTCCGTGCTCAGGAGTGCGGATGTGCAGCTGCAACTGTGCTGAGCTCTTTCTACCTCAACCTTTAGCCTCGAGGAAAGAAAAAGTCAAGAGGAATCAGAGGTGCCTCCCCAACATCTGCAAAGATAAGTGAGGCCTTTGTGCCTCTTTCAAGAGCCCAAGTCCGTAGTGCCTCTTCCTCTTCAAGGAAGGCATTTGACAGATCTGACAGCACCGCCGCAAAGCTCGGAGCCGAGCTGAGGCTTTCTCTCCACCCCGGCAACGATTAACCTTTTCCCTCAGATCTCCCAAGACGAGATGAAAGACCCCTAAAGATCAGAACTCCAGCAAGAGAGTGTGACCCACTCTATTAAGGGCTTTAAACATTAAGACCAAGACCTTGAACCCCATCAAAACACCAACAAGCGGTTTGTGCACAGTAGAACAGCGGGAAGGATCAAAAAAACACCCCCGCCCAAACTTTGTAGGGATTGCCCTGCTCCATCCTGCATGAACTGGAGGTAATTGCAGAGTTTTTAGCAGCATGGAGCGTGTTTGAAGTAGTTTGATGGTGATCTGACAAAGAAATGTAATAATGTTATGTCGAAGGAGCAGGAGTGCTGCAGGCCAGAGGCACTGTAAGGCTGGAAAAGAGACCAGGCTGAGTGGGGATTCCTCTTGACCCTTCCATAGCCCAATAGCACTGCACACCTTCTGCTGGCAAACACAGGAGAGCTGCCTGTCCCCTCTGGGCATGGTCTCTCCAAATTCCCACGTTAGTTTGGCTGTGGTTGGTTATGACCATAGTTTAGGCCCTTCACGACTGGAATGTGATGAAAAGAATCACTGAGAATAAGTTTTAGAGGAGGGAAACCACTCTTAGCCTAAATAATGATTTATGGGGTGACATTTTGAAGAGGACGAGGGACAGGACCCAAGGAAATGGTTGAAGTTGTGTCAGAGAAAGTTTAGGCTGACTATTTGGGAAAATTTCTTCCCCCAGAGGGTGCTGGGCACTGCCCAGGCTCCCCAGGGAATGGGCACAGCCCCAAGGCTCCAGGAGCATTTGGACAATGCTCCCAGGGATGCACAGGGTGGGATTATTGGGGTGTCTGTGCAGGGCCAAGGTTGGACTGGATGATCCTTGTGGGTCCCTTCCATCCCAGGATATTCCACGATTCCATGTGTAAGCAAGTCAATTTACACTAAAAGATCCAATCACGGGAAACAATCCTGCAATAATAACTAAATTATTAAGAACAACAAGGATACCATGAAATCATGGATTACATACCTAATGGAACCTGTTAATTATGACTACTACATACTCAAGGTGATATAAACATGAGTCCGACTGACTAAAAGCACCTCTAAAATATTATGACGTTTGCTACATGAATCCCAGCGTGGTCCAAGCAAATTACTTACGGAAATATCCAGGTAACTGTCAGGCTGTGAACTTCCCCTCCTGCAGGTGTGCTGTGCTGGGACCACACCTGGGCGAGACAAGTCTCCTTGGAAGCTGTAGAGTTGAGTTTCCACTGTTTAACAAGTTGTCCCAGGGGAAAGGCGTGCTGGAGCCGAGGTGTTTCTGTGTGACAAATACGATTCAGCTGAACGTTATTCACAGCTTTGTCAACACTTCTCCACAGTGTTTGAAGAAGTTATTTAAGAACTCCAGGAGCTGGGAAAAAAAAACAAAAACAAAACCAAAAAGTTTATTTGAAACATAATGGATGTGTGGAGAAGAAAATCAAAAGTAGTGTAGATGACAGATTTTTTTTATAGCTATGGAATGAATAATGTTTTAATCCTTTGCGCAGGAGAACGGGTGAGGGAACAAAATAAATCTCTTAAAGGTCACAGGTGGTGCTTTGTCTTCATAATAAAAAAAGTTGAGCTTCACAGTTTATAAAGAGACTCTTTTTTCTGTTTTTTTTTTTCTGCTGCCTGTAATAAGACCTACAGGCTTATTACTCTCCTCGTAGTATTATTTAAACAGGCCAGGAAACCATTTTCTTAGTCAGCTTTAAACATATTGAATTGTTTTGTGGCTGTTTTGTGGCTCCTGGCTTTGGAATAATGAAGTTTTCAGCAGCAGTAATATCAATACCTTTGCAATGGTTTCTTTTGTTGTCAGGAACAAAAGAAACCAACAAAACCAGAGAAAAACAAACACAAGTTTGTCTGTTTCTTAATATGAACATTAAAGTCATCAGCCACAGGTGTTCTAATTAATGAAATAAAGAGGAATTGATGAAGAAATGGCAGTGTCCAGGGTACCAGTTGTTTGAAAATGCTTGACAACATTGCAGTGGTTCCTGATTAAAGGGAAAACAAAAGCCTAGAAACAAAAAAGAGTTTCAGCCCCAAAACCACCACTGGAAAATGTGTACAGTAAGTCAGAGTTTCTAAGTGAGGCCATTTTCTTGTGGAGAAAACCACTGAAAAAAAAAAAAGTATTTAGAAAGTAAATATGACTTTTTTTTTTTTTTTTTTAATTTAGATTGAAGAAATAAACAGATTCATCAAATATCTGAGAATTGGCTTTTGCCCTTAACTTACTGGTAACATTCCGAAACTTCAAACATTTGAATTTATAAAACCTGTAAATCTAAATGGGAATGAATTGCATCTCAAGATGGAATTTCAACTTGCTGAAAATTATTTGCAGGTAGGGATAGTTTTGGAGTCTTCTTCAATGCTCTGTGCACTTTGACAGCATTAAAGGCTGCACTTTTGGGCCTCTAATTCAGGCTTCGAACAGCTGCCTTTGAGTTAGTAAATGGTATTTCCCATAAAGCCTCTCTCCACTTGGAAATATTATTTAATATGTTCTGGTGATTAGGCTACAACAACACATATTTGATGCATTTGAGGGTTCAAGAATGAGTAGCTTGGTTGAGAGAGCATAACTGGGAAAGCTGTATTTACTAAAACCTCTATTAAATCCCTGAATGCAAAAGAACATTACATATATATATGTATTAAAAGGGGAAAGATGTAAATATTTAATTATACTCTGCTGAATATTGTTTGCTTATAGCAAAGTGCTTCCTCTCCAACACTCTTGACAATAATAAATCATTTAAAATTACCAGATTTTCTGTTTTGACTTGGGGCAAGAAACGTGGGAACTTGGGATATTCAGCAAAAAAACTGATTGGGCATTAATGGGATATAAGTTTGAGTGACCAATTTGTTTACAGAGGTATCTAAAGCCCTGTTTTAAACCCTGGGGCACTCCAGAGCTGGAAGAACCTTCTAGCCTGCAGAACACAACTGTTTATTTCAGCCCTGTAAGAACAGGGGATTTTCTTTCTTTTTCCTTTTTCCTCCTGTCTTTTATAACCTAGGTGCTTTACTGTGTTACAAACCCAGGTTCATTTGTAGTAAAACACCCACTTGACATTTGTAAGACTCTTGCCACTGATTTCCTGGGAACAAGGTTGGTTTCCAAGCACTTCTAAGGTGAGAACATAAGCTGTAAAGCCCCAATAATTTTAGAAAGCTCCTTAAGTAACTAGTTTAAATTGCTACTAAATTCTTTAGGTAAGAGTTTGTTTTACAGGGAAATTTGGAATGCACTGCTGAAGTCAAGGGCATCGACCTCAGCTAGATTTTCCAAATAAAAGATATACATGTGTTCTGTTCCAAGAATTTTGAGAACTCACCTTTCATTTTGCTTCTCCGTCTGTATTTTTAAGTATTTTCAAATTTGCTTTTTAAAAAGAAGGACTTTGCCAACACACTGGATTTAAGCGAGGACTTTTTTCAGTAATAAATTTTCTTCCTTAGATGTGCATCACTGCATGGAATACTTTGCCTGGGAGGAACTGTACTCCTGACTGAAGCTTATTATGGTGTCAAGGGTCAAAGAAAGAGTAAACAAGTGAAAAAACAAGCAGTGAACTCCATTGTCCCATCCTTCATTTATAATTTTTAAGGTTTGGGGTTTTTTTTGTTTTTTTGGGTTTTTTTCCACTGACATGGTTGTAGATCCACGACTGGCTTCCATTTACTATCTCGAAAATCATTTTTAGCTGGTTCCATTGATTAAAACTTGAATTTCACAATTAAACCCAGTGAAATATGAAGACCCTGATCTGTCTTTTTTCAGAAGTGATGAATGCAACACATTCGGAGTACAGGGAAACTCTATCTTACTGTTGTTGATGTAGCCTTTTAATATAAATCCAGGTCTCCTCAGACATTAGAAACAGATAATTGTGAGTGAAATGTTTGCTTATTAAAGATGCGTTTGAAAGTGCATTTGAATGTATTGATTTAAGAGATGTCCTTTTCCCATAGAACCATAGGACCTTATAGGTTGGAAAAGACCTCCAAGACCATTCAGTCCCAGCTTTGGATACCACGGTGCTCCCTAAACCCATCAAACCAGAAAACAGAATAGCCAAAACGAGACTTTACACACTGGACAAATGTTCCCAAATTGTTTTGTTTTCCACAGCTTGCCTGGCTACCACTGAACCTCAAAAAGGAAATTGCAAGGAGAAAATAAAAAAAAAAAATAAAAGCCCCCCATCCTAATTCAGAAGAGCATCAATAAACAGACAAAGTAGCTCTGTTGCTTTTAAGAACA
Source organism: Phylloscopus whistleri (assembly GCA_017589585.1). NCBI lineage: Eukaryota > Metazoa > Chordata > Aves > Passeriformes > Phylloscopidae > Phylloscopus > Phylloscopus whistleri. The sequence continues at coordinate 3,037,407 of JADMLD010000682.1, read as the reverse complement.
CAGAAAAGGAGGTTCCAGCCAAGGAAATGCATTGGATATTAGGAATTTGCATGAAGTTCCCTGTCTGAGAAACAAAACATCCCAGCTAAAATGCTGCTAACAGAGTGTGAAAACTCTGTCCTCCAAGTCCTGGGAGTGATGAGCCTTTCCCCACAGCCTCCCTGTCAGGCACACCAGCCAAACCACCAAAACAGCAAAGAGCTTCTGGGAACACTCCTTTCACTCTTCTGAAACAAACCCTCTGAAAACAAACACAATGCAAAGTGCTTGTGCATCTCCAAAGATACATCCAGCCAGGAAAATAGCAGCAGCAAAGGAGGATCAAAGTGAGCACCAACACATGTTGCAGGAAAGCTCTGGCTCACACATTTCCACAGCATTACAGAGAAAGCCAGGTTTCACTTTTGAAACGTTGAGAGGTTTTTGGGTTTTTCTTTTCCTCAATCAACAGAGTGAAAAGAGGCTGAAACACTGAGCCAGCAGTGGTCCCACATGGAAAGTGTTGTCACTGAGCATGGCTTCAATGGGGTGCCCAAAGCAGATAATTTAAAGGCTTTGTGGCCACCATGCTTTAAAATCCATCATCACTGTCTGTCTTCATTTTTGGGGGTGTTTTGAAATCTAAACCTGAACAATTGATGGAGAAGCATCACTTCTTTTAGGGGGCTGAGCTGAACCTGTTCCCAAGTGACTCAGAGCAGTGGAGCAGAGCTGAAGCAGGGACCTGTTTGCTGCAAAAAGCAGCAGCAGCCTAAGCAAAAGGCAGTGGAAATTGCCTGCCTTGCACTGAGGCATGAGCACACTGAAATAGTGCAGCTGGCAGTGATACAAAATGATTTTAGCAAAACTTTTTGTGAGAGGAAGACACTTTGGGCATAACTCTATACATTTACATAAATATCTGCAGCCACAAAGGGGTCAGCAGAGACCCGTGGTACAGTTGCACAGAAAGAGCAGGGGAAAACACTTGGAAACAGTAGAATCAGCAAAATAAAAATAGGGAATTGAGAAGCAGGAGAGCTGTGTGCTGGGACCAGGTAATTCTACAGAATAAGCAAGAAAGGAGCCTGGAGAAACCAGAAAAAGTCCTGGTCTCAAAAATAATTTAAACCCTGTCAAGAGCAGATGAGATTATCCCCTTATTCTTTTGGGAGAAGAGTATGAAACACCAGCAATGGGAAGGGAAATCTGGGGAGGAAACAGGACTTTGATTCCAGCTCCTGCTCTCCTGCTGACTCTGCCACAGGCATTCTGGCAGTATCTTCTGCTGGGACAGAACTATCCAAACTGATGTCAAAATCTGGTGCTTTCCTGTCATTTGTCCTGTTCGCAGGTCTGTGTTTCATGTGTTTTATTGGTTGGTATTGCTCCAGGCCAGGTTGGATGGGGCTTGGAGCAACCTGGGAAGGTGGAAGGTGAACCTGCCTGTGGAAAAGGGTTGGACTGGATGGGCTTTAAGGCTCCTTCTAACCCTCAAACCCAAACCAGTGTGAGATTGAGATTCTGTCACTGGTGTAGCCTACACTGAAAACATACCTGCAACAGCTGCAAGAGTCTCTTCTTGCAGCCCATCCCATATGGAGTTTATCCTTCTGCCAGCTCTGTAACTCACACCACAGTCACAGAGGAGGTGGTGCCACCCTCCCCACCATGAGTGAGGCATCCTCACAGCTCCTTCTGCTCAACGTGGCAGAGGAGGAGCAGCTGCAAAGGCATTTGGCTTCTCCTTCAGAGTGGGTGTGCAGCACAGATTGCTCCCTTGGAAAAACCCAGCATGGAGTAGGGCAAGATGCTCCAGCAGTTGATAAAACCCCAGAAAGACACCTCTCTCTCAGGCAAGTAGAATGATACCCATGTTCAAAGAAGTTGATCTTATCATATAAAGGTAAATTTTCACTCAATTGTTCCCAAGTGCCCAAGCCAGAAAAGACAGAAAGTGAACTGGCCTCAGGCAACCAGGAGTCCCTTGGTTTACCTTTGCAGTCACCACAGGGAAATCACTCTTGTATTTTAGAAATGTAAAAATATTGCATTTTGATTAAAAGAAATAGTCCTGACAGCATAAGACAAATCATGTTTGTTTGGCCCATGTAACCAGGACAGTGAGAAATGAGCTATTTACACTGATAATCTCAGGCTGTTATCAGTAAGATTAATTTGTCTGCAGAGACATTCCCAGGTGACCCCAGGATCCTGTACTATATTTATGCTACACTTTGGAGATTTATGAGTTGAGACAGTTAAGAAGAATATTGCAAACACTTTTAGATTCATTGGAACAAAAGAAGAGAACAAAAACTAAACTTAAGGTTTTTGTTGTAAATTTGGTCCCTATGGTCCAACGTTCACTCTGGGAATTTGGCTCAGATCTGTGAACTGAAGAACCATTCCCTGGATCTTACTGCAATTTTCCATTCAGCAGCCTCCCCCTGAAATGCTGCTATTAGCATTCCCAGAAAAGCCTCCAGAGCAGAACCAGGCTCAACAATGCATTTATTAGCAGATACAATATTAGCAAACCTATTGCCCAGAGGAGGCAGCTCTTGTAGATTTTATATATATATATATATATATATATATATATATATATATATATATATATATATTTGGACACTGACTTCTGAATTACTTGGTAATCATTTTGTTTGTTGCCCTTACAAGAACAGAGAATGACTGCAGCTGTTTACTGACTGTTTGCCTCCACTTTTCTTGTTGTCCTTTCAACACTTGGAGCATTTACTCTGGGCTAATTGGCTAATGCTTGCTCAAAATGACTCTTGCTTTAAATCCCCTCACAAAGAGCAGCTATTAGATAAATGATGCTGTTGGTTTTCTTTTCTACAGGATTCTCACCAGGTTTCTTTGTCCTTCTTTCCCCCCTTTCCTTCTCTAGGTGATGCTCTTTCTGCACCTCAGAACACCCAGCTTTAGTGGATGAGGTCAGCATCCAGATCACTGCTCCAGACTGAAAATTAAGCTACTCAGTGAATCCTGCAAAGCTGCACAATATTTCTTTCCTGTCTCACTGGAATGAAAGACAATAATGTTGAGATTTGAGTAGCATCAATGCAATGTTCTCACAGGAGCTCCTGGTTTGCTCAGGATATTATGGAACACAGCTGTGCCTATAGAATTTTCCACGTTGATCAACAAAATCTGACAATACTTTTTGCAAAGCTTTCTAGCCCCTCACAAGAGGTGTTCTCCAGACAAGGTGTCCCTCATTAGTTTTTCTCCCAGTTCTAGTTGTCAGCAATTTATAAAAGGAAAAAGAAAATAAATCCCTGTTTTCTGTTGTTTGCAGAATCCCAGAAGGATTTGGGTTGGAAGGGACCTTAAAGCCCATTCAGTGCCACCCCCCTGCCATGGGCAGGGACACCTTCCACTGTCCCAGGTTGCTCCAAGCCCTGTCCAGCCTGGCCTTGGACACTGCCAGGGATCCAGGGGCAGCCACAGCTTCTCTGGGCACCCTGTGCCAGGGCCTCCTCACCCTCACAGGGAACAATTCCTCCCCAATATTCCATTTATTCCTGCCCTCTGGCAGTGGGAAGCCATTCCCTGTGTCCTGGCACTACATGCATAGGTGTCATTTTAAGAGAGAGGTTCTTTACTTGCTCTTGGTGTTTTATTTTTTTTTTCTTTTGGGTTTGTTTTGTTTGGTTTTTTTGGTTTTTTTTTGGTTTTTTTTGGGGGGGGGTTGTTTTGTTTTGTTGTTGTGGTTTTTTGTTTGTTTTGTTTTGGTTTTTTGTTTGTTTTGGTTTGTTTTGGTTTTGGTTTTGTTTGTGTTTGTTCTTGTTCTTGTTGTTCTTGTTTTGGGTTTTGGGGGGTTTTTTTGTGTTTTGTTTTGTTTTGGGGGTTTTAGTCATTTCCCCTCCAAAATACTGGTCTGAGTCTTCACGTATGCAAAAAGTAACAGAAAATCCAGCTTCCCCCATCTTGAGCTCATACAAGTCTGGGGTCTGCGCTGGAAATCTTACTCTTTGTAGATTCAGGTAGGAAAATACAGGAGAGAGTTTCTCAAGAAGGTCCAGATCCCACAAATATTTGGTATCATCAGGGTGACCTTTTATCTAACAACACATTTCAGCGCAATAAGAAATTCACTTCAGCCAACATGGGAAGAGGAAGCAGATAATCAGAATTTTGGGGTATTTGTCAAAAAGTCCTCCTTTACTATCAATGAGTTCCTTTAAAGCTTACCCCAAGCCTCCAGCTGGCAATATATACTAAGGAAATAATATTTAAAACCCTTCTAACGGAACGAAAATACACTGATGGAACATTTTTACTATAAATGCACCCTCCTGTAGGATGAGGCGATTTCTGCTTTGTGGGACCTTTAATTCATCTGCTCTAGGTGACAATTATCAAGCAGAAATCACAGCTATTATTCTTTTAATCTAATCAGCTACGGTCTAGTATACTTCCAGATGTATCCTATTGACTAAAAAAGAAAACTCTAATAATTCACAGTTTCTCTGGGATCAGTTTGTCATAATTTGATTAATTCCCTCCTCATCTTCTTCTTGCTTTCTAATGTTATAAATCAGCCTAATCAAATTATTGTCACTTTCTCCTTACAGGCAGAAAAAAGACAGATTGTCTTTGCTGTCAGCAGTTGGCAGAAGTCTGAAATGCGAAGTTTGTCAAAACTTATGAACAAGCAGAAAGTACAGACTCAAAAAACTGTAGATTCCTTCCAGTGCTCCATGGACAGGGCATATATTAATCATTCATACAATTTAATCTCCTTCTTATGCTCTGTCTTACTTAAATGCAGGAGTTTTGAATCAAATTTATCATTGTAAATAACCAGAGCAGCGGGGTGGGGGGGGGAAGGAGATTTCTGCAAAAGCTGTGATTCATGAGGGAAACTTTGAGTTTTGCCTGATATGTCTTGTCTGAATCTCTTCTAAATTGCTCAGCCTGGAGGCCGTATTTCATTTTTGTTTGTTATCCACTGCTGGTCTGGAACAGCCCATAGTGGAGGGAACGTGGGATGCCAGCCTTCCTCCCCAAATCAAAGTCGTATCTCCTTGGGAAATGATTCCCCTTGGAAGTGCCTTTGGCTCCCATAATATTCCATGTGCAGTTTTTGCTAAGAATCACATCTTCCCTCATTTTATAACCTCAAGCTGCTCTAGTGATTAATCTGGTTAATTTAAGCGTGGAGAACATGCTTAGGTCGAACTTTTGATTTTAGTGACTTTTCTAAAAACTTTTCTAAAGAGCAAGTACAACTAATTAAGAATCTTCTTGCTGCCAATATTACATAATGAAACTAAATCACAGAATTATATAGTAACTGGGAATAATCTGATTCTGAGAACATCATGATTTATTTCCCCCCAAATGAGAGGAGTACTAGGAAATAAGGGACAGAAACCTCACCTGGAGTAGTTTTCTAACTAAAGGCTCATTTTGAAAATGACAAAATAAGATTGGAACAGGTTGTACAAATGAGAAGGAAAATAATTTAGTTTTATGTAAGCGTCATTATGTTTGGCTTAAAGCTCACAGAAAGCAAAAATGAGAGGAATTACAATTAAGTCAATAATATCATTAAATGAAAATTCAGACTGATGCAATGCTCCTGATGAAAGCTCAGGATTGATGCCTGGTGGGAATCTTTTTCACAGAATGAGAAGAAAGTCTGTGTACACAGGAATAAAATACTACAAACTTACACTTACAAAACCTGTTGATTCACTTACAACAACATCTTTGCTTCTGTCCTTCCCCTAGCTGTAGTTCTTGCACTGGTATTTTACAGCTCTGGGCAGGCATTAAGAAAACTGTCATGCTTGCCAAGCCATTAGACTGTAAAACTTTTATTCTCCCATTAAAACAGTGGAAGATGAGCCTGGACCAGACTGCCCAATACAACTGCTCTAGAAAGGGAAAACTCTGGGGAAATAGAGTTGATCCAACACAACTGCAGCATTAGGACTCTTCTGTTCTGCTTAGTGACAAAGGGAGCAGAAGGGTGGATTCAATCTCTTCTGGTTTTTGTGATTTCAGGTAAATTCACATGGTCGGTGCAGCACTGGGAAGAAAAAGGCTTTCCACATGATCAACACTGATATTTTACCAACAGCTCCTTGGCCTCTTGTCCTCATCTTCTGCTGGGACTGGTGCAGGATTCTCAATCAATGAAAGAACTCACAGGTATTAGGAGTCTTCCTCTTTTCCTCTTCATGGAAAGAGAAGAGAAAATTTGAGTGAACTTCCCTTGTGAATTTTTCTGCCAAATCACCCCAGAGCTGTATCTCCCTGGATTTTTTCATTGTGAAAGCTCACATCCTAAATTCCACCAAAAAAAAAAAAAAAATTGTGAGAGGGATTCCAAAGCCTTGTTCATGTTGAGTAAGATCATATTCATTTTTGAATTGAGATGTTCACAGATGTAAACGTTTCACACAAATACTGTAAAAAAAATCCCCAATAACAACAGAAAACACTGGAAAGTGGGCTGGGAAGATCAGGTGAAACTTAATGCTGGCAGCTGAATTGTTCCCTGTGGCAAATATTTTCCCTGTTACATTCTCCATAAATACAAATTTTTATAAGCTTCTTAAAAAAAAAAAAAAAAGAAAAAATAAATTAAATTAAATGAAAAATTAACAATGTATAACCAGCTTTCTTGAGCCCTGATACTTAGAAAGTCAAACCCGTCTAGTCTAAGCCAGAGAAAATGTGGCATAGACATGAAATGAAGGACTACTCACGAAATGAGACTCAGGGTGCCTAATTAATGCTCCACAAAATCAAGAGAAGAACAGGAAAAAAAGCACTAATTGCTACTAAAATAACAAAACTTCTGTGGGTAAAAAGTGAGCAAGTTCCTTCATGCCAGCCCACAGAAGACAAGGGAGTACCAGGACTTACACTCCTTGGATGAGCTCAGACAGGTGATCATTTCCAGCACATCAGTGAAAAGCAGTGGGAAACAGCTGTCTCATTTGCAGGCCTTTCAGATGTCAAGCAGCCTCACAACTTCAATCAGAGATTTCCTCTTTTCCTCTTCCAGCAGTCTTCCTGCTTCACGAGTGGGAGGTGCTGCTCCTGAACTTCTATCACCAAGGAAATTAGAGATGGCTGTGATGGGAGGATTTAAAAGAACGACTGATCAGGCTGATTTCAAGCTCCAAACTTCACTGGCTTCATTCACTCAGGAGACGCTTCCTGCTAACAGTTAAATGTTAATTAAGATCAGGTCTAGAAGTGCAAAACCAATAGCTTTCAAACCCCTACTATTTTAAACCCAGCTCTGAGTACATGGTGTTTTGGAGGTAATGCTGAATTGTTGGTGACATGAGAGGGAAATAAAACCCAAGAAAAGCAAAAATGATGAGAAAGAAAACAACTTCTCACCTCCAAAGAGCCCCTGAGCGCTGGCAGCACCCACCACCCTCCACCTGCCCAGTTTTATTTGTGAGCATGATGTCTGATGCTCTGGGTTCAGCTGTCCTGTGTCCCCTCCCAACTCCTTGTCTGAGCAGCGATCAGCAGCAACTGAGACATCAGTGTGGTATCAGTGTGGTATCAGCACTATTTTCAGCATTATTCACACAATTTCAGAACACAGCCCCCTGCAAGCTGCTGTGGAGAAAGTGAACTCCACCCCAGCTAAAAGCAGTACCTGGTCATGGTCCTTGGAGCCTTTCGGTCAGGAAGTCGAGAAGGTCCTGCTGGAATTCCCTCTGACACGAGGGCACCACAGTGGCCTCAACTTCTTCCTTCTCCCCTCTTCCTCATTTCAGTTCTTACTGATTAAAAACAGCCCCCCCTTTCCCATGCCACTTCCTCCCCTCCAGGAAAGCAGGATCCCATCTCCTCTAAATAATCCTGACATTTATATATATATAATGTATATATTTTATACATATAATATAGCATATAGCATATAGCATATAGCATATAGCATAACATAACATAATATAATATATATCAAATATAAACTATATAATGTATGATATATGTGATACATTATATATTATATATTATGTAGTATATACTATATATTCTAATATAATATTTTTATTTTTATTTTTATTTTTATTTTTATTTTTATTTTTATTTTTATTTTCTTGCTGTTTATCTTTTTAGATTGTTCAGGAGGATTCAATCTGTTTGTAATCACTTGTGCTCATATTTTCCTTTGTAAAATGAGCACACCACAGCCTATTCCAAGTTGTTTGTGAGGATTCCTGTCTCTGGGATGGGGCATAGTCACAGAAAGAGATGTCTGGCCAAGTCCCCAGTAGAATTTCTTTATCTTATGTTAAAATTGCAGTGTGGCCAAAGTTTTAAATCCTTCCTTTTTTCTCTATTACGTACTGTGAGCACTTTTCTTTGTCTGAGAAATACTCCCAAAACTTGCATTGGAGGTAAGACAAAAATGAATGACAGCCCTACCAAGTTATCAGATGTATTACGTGGTCACAGCCATGAAATCTGTTCTTCAGCTTTCCTCCCCTGCTACACTGTATTATTTACCTGTTATAATTAAATCTATAACCTACTTTTAGCTTGGCCTGAACAGCCTAGAGATTAAGCAGGACTTGCTGGAACCTACAGCTCTCTATGACCCAGAGCACCACAAAAACCCCAACCAAATTAGGTGTATTGAAAATTAGGAAGGAATTTCCTCTTGTCTAAGAATTCAGAGGGTGATGGCAAATAATGTTTATTTGCCTAACATGAACCAACCTTAATTCTGTCTATTATAGCTGAAGATGAACAAACAAAACTATCAAACTGAAAGTAAACCTCTTCCCTCTACTTTTACAAGGCAGATGACTGGGATATGAGCCAGGGAAGGATTTTTTAATATACTCACATATCAAACCCTAAATAATAAAAGAAGAAGAAACCTCCACCAGTTATTGTTTTCCAGATTTTTCTCTCATTTATCCATTTGGCTCATTTAAGTTCATTTAGTACACTCTGCATTGAAACAAAGATTCCCTGCTCCCCATCTGCTCTGTTCTTCTGATTTGTTCCCCTTTTCACCCCCAGGAATTTGATTACCACCAGGAACCCGCAAAGCACAACCTCACCAACATATTTTCATCAAATGGAAAGCTCAGCAAACAAATTCATGAAGGCCACAATACCCTGAATCCATGGATAACTAAGAGATCTTTATAAAGCCGTAAAATGTTTCCAGTGTAGCTTCTTAAAGTAACAACTTTCAGAGAGAACAAATGAAACCTGTGTGATTGTCTCATCCCCACGTGTTTAGCAGAACCTGAAGCACATTTAGCTGATGAAAATTCTTTGAAAAGGGAATGTTTAAATTGCATTGCAGATTTGAGTCTGACAGGAATAAATATAAAATAAGGGAGTTTGAAGTACATGGAAATACACAAATTATTGCAGCCAGGAGAGTGGCTGCAGGGATGCTCAATGTAAAATATAAAATCAGGGACTGGTTTGAGTTGGAAGGGACCTTAAAGATGATGTTTTTCCACCCCTGCCATGGGCAGGGACACCTTCCACTGTCCCTGGTTGTTCTAAGCCCTGTCCAACCTGGCTTGGACACTTCCAGGGATCCAGGGGCAGCCACAACTTCTCTGGGCACCCTGTGCCAGGGCCTGCCCACTCTCATAGGAAAGAATTACAGCACTGCAAACATATTTTATCCACTTTTCTTAAAGCCTCTGTAAGAACTGCAAGCTTTTGCTCCAGTAGGTAATATTTTCACTTCAACCAACAGAGATCTGGGAAATGAAATAAAGCATCGATGCAGTTCGTTCCTGAAATAGTCACAAAATTGTCATATTTCTAACTTGACAGAAACTGCACTTTCTAGTCTATAGACTATTTCAATCTTTCAAAAAGTTTCCTCAATTTAGGAGAAACATTTGTGGCAGAGGGGTTCTCAGGAGCTGCGCAGTCGAAGCAGTGATGAGTAATCTTCGACATTTGGACTCAGAGCTCTAAAAACTCCCTTTTCCTGAAGGGAGGCAGGAGTGGGGAGAGGACAGCTCAATGAAAATGTCAGAGGCTGTGTTCTCCTGGAGGCCTGTCTGAATGCTGACAAAGTCCTTTTCCAATTTCCTTTAAAATGGATTTGGGAAACGTTTATTAGTTCTTCCTGAAGTACCTGTAATTACTTTGTCTGTGCTGCTCGGTCTGGGCCTGCAGGCTGCTTTGCACAGACATCCCTTGTCCTCCTGTGCCGTGTGCTCTGACAGGAGATATTAACTCTCCAATACAGAAAAAGTTCAGGTGTAATTTGCCAGCCTAATCCATGCAAAGTCGCTGCAGCTGATATTGAGAATTCCTTCAAAGCAGAACTTACAAGAGCAGTAATGGATGTCCAGGGCTGATACAGCTTTACCTGTAATTTTATTTGTGTCACAGGATCATTTAGGTTTGAGATCACCGAGTCCAAGCCATTCCCAATCCCCAGCCCAGAGCACTGAGTGCCACCTCCAGCCCTTCCTGGGACACCTCCAGGGATGGGCACTCCAACACCTCCCTGGGCAGCCCCTGCCAAGGCCTGACCACCCTTTCCTTGGAGAAAATCCTGCTGATGTCCAAGCCTGAACCTCCCCTGGCACAGCCTGGGGCTGCTACCTCTCATCTCACCATTTATAAGGTTACCAGGTTCTGGTAACCTTATAAACCAAGTGGAAGGGTTGTTAAAGCAAACACCACTCTCCAGCAGTGTGGGTTTTATGGAGGATGGGTACCCAGGCTTTTGAAGCAACTCTTCATCATTCCCCACTTAGCCATTCAGTCTGTTTCCTTTAAGTCTACAAAGACACAAGAATTCAGTTCCTTTTTAGAAAAATTCCTACACCAGAAGATGCTCCCCAGAGGGATTTCTTAGGCAGTAACTGGAATTCAATCCACAGGATCAGATTGCAGCCAGTCTAACCCCAAATCCTCCAAATTCTGGAGTGTCTATCCCAACAGAAATGTTTCTGCACCAGCCTGAAACAAAACTACACCCAACTGTTCATGGGGGAGAAACTCCATCTGGCCTTGAGAAATTATATCCACATTTTTCAAACCTCCATGTTAAAATAACAGCCAGAGGCCAATTTTAGGAATAATCTCTGCAGTGGGATTGATTTCCCTGATGATTTTGGGATCTTCCATTTCTTTCCATGCCTATAGGAACTATTCAGAAAATCATCTTTTCAGGAAAACACCTCATTTGTTGCCATTAATCAGCTTCATTCCAAATATTCATATGTTTTAGAAGTCTCTAAGCTTCTGATTTGCATCATTAATATAAGAAAAATCTCCATAAAATGTTACATTATAATAAGTTCTCTTAGACACAAAAGGTATTACAAGAAATTTTCAGCTTCAAGTCCAGGGCCCTGTTAATTTTCTGTCAGCAAATAAAACCATTTTCCAGTGGCAAATTACATCAATGTCCTATAATACTCTTTTTTTTTTTTGAGCTGTCATTTAAATGTTTGTCATAAATTATCTCTGTGAAATGGCCCAGGAGTTTGCAGAGCAGGTATTTTTACTGCTGGCATCTACAGAACAATATCCTGAGAGAATAACCCTGAACAGCCTCAAGTTTCAAGCAAAAGCTGATTTATTTTGTGAATTTATTTTGTGAATTTACTTTGTGGTTCCTTTTAGAGTTGCTCCTGATACAAAAATGGATATTCTTTCTGGACACTGAGCATTAATTTATTTAAAAATGTAATGAAATTCAGGATATTTATTCCCCTTGTGATTTTATTTAGTAACTCCAACTTTCAGTCAAAAATCCAACCTGCATTGATTAGAAGAAATAGGAGTTTTTTAAAGTCAACACTGCTTGAAAATTACCATTTCATTGTTCTGGATCTGTTTAATTGAGATAAATAAGATAATGCATAGTAAAAAAATCCAGCTTCAATTCTTCTTGACCAGCTTAAGAAAAATAAATTGCTGAAAGCATATAAAACCCTGCAATATTTTCATTTTCTCTTCCACAATAACCCTGAGCTTGAATGAAACTTGAAAGCACAGTGCTGATAAGGTTTCAGAAATGAGACTTTCCCAGAATTATTAAATTGGAAACAAAAGCAAAAAGTATTTCAGCAGAGATCAGCTTTTCCATGGTTTTTGAACACATTTCTACCTCGAGTTAAGTGTTCATGAGCAGGAATGCAATGAAAAAGTACCATTTTCCTATTTCTTTTTCTGATTTTCTTGTCGTGCCAATTCCCAGCCTTTTGTCCATACTCATCTAATTACTGAGGCAGTTTGACAGCTAAAGGAAAGGCAGATTATCAAGAGATTATTTTGGCTGTGAGACTGCAGCACAAATATGATAAGAGAGGATAAAAAGAAGTGAGACCTCAGAGAATGGTGTGTTTATTTTCTTCTCTCAAGTCATTCCCAGGGAAACACTGGAAGCTCAGCTTGCAAACCAGGCAACAAGACCAGCCATTCCCTGGTTTGCCATTTGGTTTGGAACTGATTTCTGCACATCCCAGCCTAAGTACTTCAGAGAAGAAATGTTATTCTTTTTCATAAACCAGTTCTTTTAAGAGGGCAATTTCCCACAGCCATAAAACGTACCTAAAATTATCCATATACACTTGGAAAGACCTCAGTGATTGAAATTTATCTGTTTACTCCACTGCTGTGGCTTAAAAGTCATTAATCCATTACCTATGCCCCAAAGAAAGGTGTTGCAACAGAGCAGTTTGAATTTGGGGCTATTTTCTTTTTTTAAACAGTCAATCAAATATTTTAAATACTTCTGAGACCCCAGAAATGCACTGGCTCAAGGATCAGCATCTCCTGTCACTTCAGAGTAATTAAAAGAAGCATTCTCTTGAAAGGAAAGGTCAAATGAACAGATTATTGCTGCACACCCCATAGCTGATTTTTGAAAGTTTAGGAAATCAAGGAAGACTTTTTGTGTGTAAAGACTGGTTCTGTATATCAGAAAACATTAAAAGGAAGTGGTTTAGATCATCTAATTTTCAGTCTGCATCTGGATTCTCCTTAAATTCATTTAATAAGGTTCTGTTTCATTAAGATTTTCCAGACTGATTTTTATTCCTTCTCAATTACAACATAAGAGACCAATTACAAACAGGCTTGTGTGTCATAATCATTACATCTTTCTAGTGAAGTGGTAGGAAATTACGTGGATTTAGAGCCTCCCAGAGGAACACATTGCTGTCAGACAACAATTGACTGCAGGAGCAATAAACTAATTCCATTATTGGCAGAAGGGATAACGTGGACTTTTACTTTATCCAATTCCACATCCCTTTTGCCTGCTCAGAAAATCTGGATAGCCACCTTGGTTCAGGTCAGGCACCTATTTAGATCAATCTTATATCAATCAGACTCAGATCAGGAGTTCTGGCTCTGCAGGATTCAGGAACACTTACTGTTGTCAAGTGTTTACCAGGAGATGCCCTCAAAATTATTCTGAATTATGGAAACAGCAAATTTAGCAGCAGGACAAGGAGGTACCAAATACCTTTGTTTTCCAGTTTTCATTTCAAATAGGTCTGGAAAAGCACATTCAACTATAATTAAAACTAAAAAAAACCCATACTAAAAAAAAAAAAAAATGATAATTAGAGTTTTTGAGGAATTTAAACTGAGAGGTACCAGTTAAAAAGTCTGAGCAATTAAAAGGAAAAAATTGATCAATAATTATGGTGTTTTAACTTGAATTTCCTGGGAATTTTGACCATAGCAATTTGTCAGCCTTGTTTCCCAGATTTTTAGAACATTTATCTGGAATTTTTAACGAGCCAGCTGATCCTGTCACAAATTGAATATATAAGGAAAGGCAGGAAAAATAAAGTCAAAGAATAATAAAGGCTGGAAAAGATTTCTAAGATGACCAAGTCCAGCCATCAACCCAGCACCGTGTTCACCTCCTCAAGTGCCACATCTGCAGGGTTTTTGAGCACTTAAATGAATAATCCAATTCCAGTTCTTGAAAAGACATCAGAGTATTTTTTCCAAATTCCCATGATACTCCATGATTATGCTGAGACTGTGCCAGACTTGCAGAGATGTACAAGAACCCTCTTTTGGTAGGAATCACACAGTAATGCCCATTCCTTGGCTCAGAGTGGCTAAAGGAAACTCCTTGGTGCAGGAGGCTCTAAGAACATGCCCCATGTAGGAACCGTGCATGAATTTTCCTCCTGCACAGCAGATAATTTTCACAGCAATTTCTGCAGCTCCAAGTATGGCAAGGACAGTTTCCTAATGCTTATCCTCTTCCACACAGTCAGATTTTCAGCTTACAAAAGATCCCTCAGGGAGGAAAAAATATTGTTCAGGAAAAAAATAACATTAGGTGCAAAGTCAAAGTCAAAAATCAATAGAAAGTCCTAAATATAAGGAAAGGAAAATGATACTGAGGGGAAAAAAAAAGCCTTCCTTTGATCAGAGAGGCCATTTAAAAGAATATGTCCTACAGTTATTTTTAATGAAGTTTAAAAGCATAAATGGGGCTTAGCATTATAGAAAGTAAAAGATTAGCACTGGACTAAGTCATGCATTTTCTTTAAGCTTGGGCATAAAATTCTTTGAAATGTCTGTGGCATCGTTAGCATTTATAATATAGGGCAGGTTTTTCACTTCTGGTAAATGAAAATCAGAGGGGTTCCCATCAGTTTTAAAATCAACAGTGCATTTCAAATTCTCACATTTCTATTTTTAAAGAAAACTGCTGAATTAATTTTATTTTCAAATATTACAGGAAGCTTAAAAATTAATTATGGAGGCAAAAGTATTAAAAGAGAAAATAATCAAGTCCAAATGAACCTTTAATGCTCAGCACATCAATTATTGTCTTTGCGCAAAAATTAAAATAGAGCTCATGAAAAAAATTGTCCCAGCTTCATCTCAGATGGTTTCAAAATTGAGAGATCCTTTTGTATTTATTTGATAGAAAATTGAAAATTGTTACTTCCAAAGCATTTAAAAGACATTTTCTTTTTAATCTGTGCAAAAAAAAAAACCCAAAAAATCAAAAAAAAAACCCAAAAAAAACACAAACAAAAAAACCACACACACACAAAAACCCAAACAAAAACAAAAACCCAACCAAATATGAACATGTAAACAGTGCCAGAGTATGGAAAAGCCCTGATCCTTGCTCTGGTCCCTAGAAAACCCTACAGACATTTTGTGACATAGCTGAGTGGCCACAGTGGGATTCTGGCAAAGGTTGGGCTTGATGGCGTAGGAGTGCTTTTCCAGCCTTAATGACTCTGTGATTCCATGAATAAATAAAAGAAGGAGATTGCAAAATATTCTTTTTTTAATAAAACTTGTAGCACCCAAATTCTTGTATTTTCCAAGTTAGTCTCCACATTTTCAGGCCATTTTTGACAGAGGAAATTGCGGACCTGTGGATTATGTAGATGAGATTGGTGGAGAAAAAGGTGCCATGAATCCTTAAAATGCTCACACTAACCAGTGGCAGAGATGAAAACTCTTCAGTGGAATTGGAAAAGGAGCTGCAGCTCAAGTTTCTTTCCGGCTAAATTGGAAAGCCAGAATCAGGGGAAGTGGTCATTTCTCTGCTCTTCATACTGCCAGTCTCATTTCTTGCAATAATTTATTTACATGAGCATTTGCTGATTAAAAAAAACCCAAATAAACAAAACTAAGGGACCTTTCACAGAATCACAGAATCACAGAATCACAGAATTTCTAAGTTGGAAGAGACCTTCAAGATCATCAAGTCCAACCCATGCTCTAACACCTCAACTAGACCATGGCACCAAGTGCCACACCCAGTCTTTTAGTAAACACATCCAGGGATGGTGACTCCATCACCTCCCTGGGCAGGCCATTCCAGTACTTTATTACTCTTTCTGTGAAAAACCTTTTTCTAATATCCAACCTGTATTTCCCTTGGTGCAGCTTGAGACTGTGTCCTCTTGTTCTGTCCATTGTTGCCTGGAGAAAGAGACCAACCCCCAGCTGACCACAACCACCCTTCAGGAAGTTGTAGAGAGTGATAAGATCACCTCTGAGTCTCCTTTAGCTGCTTAGTATTCCGTTTTGTGGTTTTTTTTTTTTTTCCTTTCCTCAAAAGTAAAACCCTGACTTAGCCACCAACATCTCTACAGGTCCATACCAGGGGCAAGGCTGTAGCACAGAGAACTCAGTGGGCTGGGGGAATGAGCCTTGCATTCAACTGAAACGTTCCTCTAATTCATAATTTAATAATATAATCTCCTGGAGTTTAGAGGGAAGGGGAATATTCCTGATAAATGCCATGTGGCACGAGCATGGGAATTTCCCTGCCACCTGGGGACACTGGAACAGGAGTTTTGGGAGCAGTGCAAATGTCCAGAACTCCCCTCATCCTCATCATTCCCACATTTAAATCAGTTTAAATCTTTTCTTGGTTACTCTCTCTGTAGCCTATAAGTGTTCTCTCAAAACAAAAGGAGCCACTTTCTGATATTTGTTGGCTGCTTCCCAAAAGAAGTTCTGCTTCACTTGGCACTTTGTCTGTTCTAACGATTTTAAAGCCTACACATATTTTAGAAAATTGATTCTAGCAGACAAAATATGTTATCTCAATTCTTCCCAGACTCAAATAATGTTATATTTAAGCTGTTAAAGCAAATGGCAAATTTTAATTTTTAAAATAAGGGAAAACACAGCTTTTTATGAGTCTAACCCTATTTCACTGTTAGCTATGTATGAAAAAAGCAGAAAAAACATTTTAGAGGTCATTGGTTCGTCTTCTCACCCCAGCATGCCTCTTTTTGAGATCTTTTTAAAAATACTGATGTGAGAGTTAAACAACTCAAGAGCTGAAAACATAAATTAGGGTAAAATTCTCATGTAAGGATCAGCAAAACTTCTTAATTTACCTAAAAGCACATGATGTGGAAAAGAAAAACCAAATCTTAAAGGCAATGTGATGTGAAATTAAAGACAAAGTGAATTAAAATATAATAAATTCCCACCCACATTACTCCAAAAAAAGGCTTTTGATTTTTCTTCCTCGGGAATTCTGTCACTCTGGTGATATGAGGACCACCTGCAGGGTCACAGGAAAGTTTGGATCAGACAGGACCTGGAGGAGTCACCTGAGCCAATCCTGTAGGTGCAGTTTCATGAGATTGGTTTGTCCTATCTCATCAGCCCTTTTCCAGACATTTGGGTTTTTTTTTTTTCAAAGATTGATTAAACTGGGATTGCTCAACACAGATGGATTATAAATAAATAAATAAACAAACAAACAAATAAATAAATCTAAATCAATAAATCTAAATAAATATGAATAAATAAATCTAAATAAATGAATCTAAATAAATGAATCTAAATAAGTAAATGAACAAAGAGAGAACTCTGGAATCTTCAAGCACATAAGTTTGTGCAAAAAGGAGAGGAATGGTTTAGTGTGAATATGGGAATAATGGTGAACCAGGAGACATTCTGGGAACTGGAGAGCTCTCTCTAACCTAAAGTTGGACCAGTGGTCACTATGTAAAAGTAATCACTTTGTGCATTCCCTTCTAGCCCAAGATCTGCTTCCCAAGCTTCATTTCACTCATTCTTTTCTCATTGAAATTTCACTAAAAAGTGACACCCTGAAATGCCTTTAGCAGGACACCCCCCACAGCGGGCAGGGAACTGCACCTGTTCACAGATTATTGCAACTGGAAAGGAAATTCCTGTATCCACTTAGGAATTGTTCTGAATAAAAGTCCAGTGATAAATTATCTAGAGCTAGGAGTTTCTTTAAAAAGTCTCCTTTTTGCATGTCACTTCAGATGAACAACTTGAATTACAGATGTTTTCTACCTTTCAGCTCAGAGAGCTGAATTCTTTCTCAGTGCTGAAAAGTCAAACATCCAGGATAAAGCCATGGAATTACCTGCAGTGTCCCTGGCAGTACACAGGCTGTAAATACAGGTATATGTGTATATATGTGTATATGTACTACAGAAGAACAACTGCCCTCTGAACTCGTTCCGACAGGTGAAACCTGGCCATGACTGAATTTATGCAGAACTCTGGGACATTATTTTTAAAATGGGCAGGAGGAGGCTTTTTAAATTATTGTTTCCCTTCTGCAAGTAATTTCTCTTCCTTATTGCACCCTTTCCTCAGCTGGAATAGGAGTTAGAGAGCCCAATTACTGATCTGACAGCTTTTGTCCAGAGTTGTTACAGTCATAATAAAGCACTCTCAATGTACACACTGGATGTTGTCTGATTTAATTCTATGCAAGCATTTTCCACAGAAAGCACTGGCTTTAATAATCTGTTTTCTCTCAGTGTTTTGGGGTTCAGTGTCCAGAGAGCCTGCAGGGTCTTCCCTGCCTTCAGCATGTTGCTCCTCAGGGGACAGGGAACTACTGGTGGCTGCCCCTGGGGAATCCAAGTTTTGTACATAATCATGTTGTAACACCAAATTACTAATTTGGTGACACTGGTAACACTGAAACACTAATTTTAACATTAAATTCCTAATTGTCAAATGTTTAAAGCATAATGAGGTTCATTATGCTTTAAACATAATGAGGTTCATTCTCCCCTTGATTTTCAAAGACAAATTTATTCCTTCCCCGAATCTTCCTTCTACTTTGACCTAAATTATCTGGCTTAGTTGGCATAGCAAAATTCAGAATTAGGCTGCTTTTAAATTTCATTGTGGACCAGCTTTCTAAATCAGAATGAGAACTTGTTTCTGTTTTCTCTATAGATAAAATACACACGGGATTAGATTTGAGCCACCTGTCCCAGCACTCCAGAGTCTGGCATCAGTGTTCTGAAAATGGATTCTGCCTTGGAATGTCAAGATTCTGGAATGGAGGCAGGCTCAGGAGGAAGGCTCAGGGAAAGTTCTCAGTACAACTTGGAGGCTTTTCTGTAGTGGGGCACAGAGAGAAGCCACCAGATGTTCGAGTGTTCTTGCGACAGGCCATAAAACGAGCAGGTGTTAAGGGCAGGATGAAAAGCCAGGAACCCGAAATTATTTCTGCACTACTTTATTCCCAGAGACACTGCAATTAAACAAAACCACCATCAATCCCAGAATAAGCAGAGCTGCAGCCCACTCGGTTTATTTGTAATACTTGTGCAAGAAAAAAGCTTGGGGGGAACATTCAAGAGCAGAACCCTTGCAGAGGTATGTTCAGCTTTGGGAGTCTGGTTGCAAGTCTGCCAGCATTTGAGGTGATTTTGCATCAGTCTCTTTTTCAAAGGTTCTACAAATCCCTTCCAGAAAACTTCTCCCTAAGGCTTTGTTTTCTAATAATCAGTGTCTAACATATGGAATCGTTCTGTCTCAAGCAGTGTGTTCTAAACAACATCCTCTCAGGGTAAATACAACCACCAACAGAAATTCTTCTCTCAAATTATCCAGCCAAAAAGCTTTTAATTTTAAATGCCAAATATTGTGGGGAAAACTTGAGCATTTGCTAAAATAATTAATCTATTGGGTCATATTTTATTCCTCAGGATCAGATAAATCTCCTGCCAAACACAGAAAATCACCTCCCGAGTGTGTCTCTGCTTTTATTCCAGGATCAGAGTTGTTTCTACACAGAATAATTATCCCTGACTGTTAATTAGCAATAGGTTCTACACCACACAACTGCAGAAAGCTAAAGTAAAGCTAGAGCTGGTTTCAGCCCTAGATGTGTTTGAGGCAAAAGAAATCAGGAAGCTGGAAGATTAAACAGAAGGTCTTCAGCCTAAAACCGTAAAGAAGAGCAGTTCTCCTGTACATGGCACAAGAAAAAGACAAATTAAGGTTAAGCTGAGTGTGTTTTAGGAAGATGGGGCAACATTCCAGCTGCCTTCCCAGGAATATCCACTGCCAGGTAATCCAGGTGGGGCTGGGCTGAACTGCTGACAAGATCCCTGGAAAGTAATTGTCATTAAGCAAAAGTAAGGAAAGAAGTTCTAAATACCTTTTATTTTTTGAAAATAAAACATATGGGAACATAAGTATGTATTACTGAGGGTGAAACTGCTGCTCATCCAGCATATCAGGATAAAGGGTAATGATCAATTTAAATGGGAGTGTGACTGTGAAAACAACAGTATTTAACAGTGATTATGGCTCTGGGAAAGGCAGAGAGAAGTGCAAGTCAATCTGAAGTATTTCTCTACTCAGAAAGCTTTCAGGTGTGTCTGTGATGTTCCTCTCCTTGAATGACAGATAAATGTGTCCTGGGAGAGGCCCAGGCCAGGCTGGAACAACCTGAGGCAGTGGAAGGTGTCCCTGCCCATGGCAGGAGGTGGCACTGGATGGGCTTTAAGGTCCCTTCCAGCCCAAACCATTCCATGATTCTATGATCATGTAAAATCTACCAAAACCTATTTTCCTTTTTTGTTTTTTTACAAAACTATTTTGAAAAATAACTGATCAATAGCCAACATTTATTAAAATTAAATCTTAAAAGATCAACCCTATGGCACCTCTGTGGCTGCCTCTTCCTCCTTAATGAACAGCACAGTCCTGGAGCATGAAACAATTCCCTGGATTCAGTCACAGGAAGTTCAACAGCATTGAACCCAGAAGCTGCTCCCTGTGAAGAGGTGATGGAGTCTCACTAAACACAGAGGATTTCTCTGTCCATCTTCGAGTTCTGCATGGCACCAGAAGCACAGGTTCTACCAAAGCATTGAAATATCTGCTCTCTCAGCCCAGCACACCACTGTGCACTCCAGAGCCCTTTACCACGAAGCAGGACAAAAAGTCCCAAGGGAAGAAAAATGTTGGCAAGGATAGAAACATTCAATTTATGGACAGCCAAAGTAATACCTTGGAAATAACCTGCCGGAAATAATTAGGATATTGGTTTTAATAATGAGGAGTAAGGACAACAGTAGATTTATCTTATCTGTTAAAACAGGGTCCACTGTAAATCCATCAGGGGGTTTAATCAGACAATGAGATGCTCTGGGAAGTCTCCTGAGCTCTGCTCTGCCTTGTATAAGCACATTTCAGTAATTGTTTCCAGTGCCCTTTGTACTGCCTAAATGAATGATGAATAGTTATTAAAAGCACAGCTCAGAAGGGTTATTTATGCGACATATTTCACAAAATGCACGTTTAATTAAAAATCAGCAGTGCAATTATGAGCATCATAAAGGAAATAACAAAAGCAATATTAAACTGTTAATTAGGAGTTTTTTCTCTTCATAATGAAGTCAAGGCACTCCATGTGCATACATAAAATCCCTCATTGAAGGTATTTTACTTACTTCTGTTGGTATTAGCAAAAATATTAATCAAAATGTGGAAGAAAAGCAACTTTCACTTAACGGTCCTTTTGGGATTAAAGACTTTCAGTCAAAGAATCAACTAATTTCTCTCTAATTTGATTTCATGTCTTATACCTGCTCTTTCCAGGTAGCAGGTAATCTTAGAATCACAGAATCACTGGATGGTTTGGGTTGGAAAGGACCTTAAAGCCCATCAATCCCACCCTCTACCACGGGCAGGGACAGCTTCCACTATCTCAGGTTACTCCAAGCCCCATCCAACCTGGCCTTGGACACTTCCAGGGATCCAGGGGCAGCCACAGCCTCTCTGGGTATCCTGTTGTCTTCCCATCTTTATTTCTCTCTGGTGAAATTATTCATCATCTCTCCTTATGAGCCAGAAGAATCTGAAATAGCTTTCCATATAATTAATATTTCTCAGGTTCATTGGCCTCCAAGAGCAAATCAAGAAACACAAAAAATGGATTTTGAAGGTGGAAGATTCAGATAAATGCACCATAATTGATGAAGCAGCAATTTTGATACCCAGTTGTGCTTTCTGGCCACAAAACAACACAACTCGTTAGGTGATTGGAGCTCACCAACTCCACAGCTTCCAGTTACAATGAGAACTGGGAGGTTTTGTGCCATTACATGTCTTTAAATTCCACTTACTTTATCTGCTGTGCTTCCTCGCCCATCACAGTGATTCTGCAACCTGAATATTGAAAAGGAAAACAAGAAACTCCCCTTATTTTTGTAACCAGGTTAAACATTTCTCATGAAGGCACACCTGTTCAAGGGTTCATTCAGAGCTGATAAGCTTCAGGCAGTTTTGAGGAGCCGTTTTCTGCACCAGTCACCAGCTATGTCACACTGCCAAGGCAGCAGTGATATTCCTGCAAAAAGCACTCATTAATCAGCAGCACAAAGAATGGATTTCTCTAGTTAAAACTGCCAACAAGAGTTCTGTAGGAATCTGCCAGTGGGCTGCAGGCTGATGTTACCCAAGCCACAAAATAAAAACCATATTAAAGCCACTGAAAAAATAGTGTTGGCTGAAGAGAGGCCTGGGCAGGTAATGACAGTGGCTCCTCATGAAGGAGATTTTGATTCCCTTTAATAGGGCTATGGATTAAAGCCACAATATTAACCTTTAGTGCTTTAATAAGAAGTTACAACTTCTTATTAAAGAGATTCATATCAGCTACAGGTCACTGTAAAGGGAGGGTTTAGATTCACCACGCCAGGTTTAAACTTTGAAAACCTGGACCAAACCTCTGTTAGTTCATCAATTAGCACCACAGTGCATGCTAACATCGATTTCTTAATGATCATCCCTACAAACACAGACATGTCCACTTTTAACCCTCATATTTCTGCCTTGGTCACGTGTTCACAGCATTATTCATGATGTATAATTAGCACTGATGTCTATGCTCTTTGTTGGGTCTTGGTTGTGGCCATGAGGGTGATCAGAGATGCTGGAAGAGAAATGGGTTGTGCTGTCTTTCACTCCATCCCTCCTCATTCATGCTGATTTTCCTTCTTTCCAGAGGAAATCTTGCCTCTGGATATTTTTTACCTTAGGTTTGGTTCTCTAAGCCATTGCTGTCACCCACAAAATCCTGCTCTGTCATCCCTAGCACTTCTACCTTCCAACTTATTATCATTTGGATGAAGCTGGCCCTTACTTTTGTTCACTCTGAGGGGTTTTTTACCTGGGAAATTCCCCTGGGTTTATGGAAAGGCTTTTTAAGGGATTAAGTTTTGGAGAGAGCAAGAGGAAGCCCAGGGCTCCAGTTAGACTTACCCAGATTTATTGTCACAGAGGTTTAATTGGGAAGAGTAATCCCTGCAAGATTTCTCTCTCTGTTCAATGATTTGGGGTCTGGTCTGAGCAGTAAAGTTAAGTTTGTGAACAGGAAATAAATGTCCAGATCCACCAGAGCTGGTCTTCAAAGGTGTTGCAAAAGGTGGGTCAGGCTCTGAATTCTCCCAAGAGTTTTTACATCTGCACAAGACCTGAGGAATATTGTCCTTAGTGTGGTAAAAGTTTTAAAGCTTAGGTAAGGGGCTGTTTTGAGAGCAAGAAAAATGCAGAGCTCGGGTCACACCAAGACTGTTCAGGGCTGCCAGAGGAAGATAGAAACAGAAACAAAACCTCCCCTGAGAAATATTTCATCCAGGCTGTGGCTGAGATCTCTGGCAAAGGCTTAGGCAAGAGCTGGTGTGAGGCTTAAGGATGAGCTTATGGATCAGCTCGAGGGGAAAAAGCCCTTAAGCTTCAGATGAAGCAGGCTTGGAAGAGGAAAGTCAGGGAACTTGTAAACTGCAACAAAAGAATATTCCCTGAGAAGTTATTCCTTTGGGCAATGACTTGAGAGCCTTGTCTAAAGCTCAGCTGTGTGTCAGGGTCAAGAGGAAAGAAAAGCCTTGAGCTCCAGTCCCAGTGTCTCTGTGGGAGGGAACCTGGCAGGATCCCTTCTGTTTCTCCTTCCAAAGTAGGCAATAATAACAAAACTGTGTATGCCAAGCTCATCCTTCTCAAAGTAAAGGATTCCCTTCTCTGGCTGAAATTGCCAGTCCTGATGAACTGAAGGCAGGGAGGCTCTCTCAGAAATGAGCTGTGTGTCCCTTTTGCCATATACAATGACAGAACACGTTTAGAATCTGAGGCACAAGGAGGAATCCAAGCTCCTGTACCACAGGATAAAAGAATAATGTATTTGTGAGATGGACAGCAGCAGTTCTGCACTCTCACTGCATTCCTCCAGAGGTGCTCTGCTGCACATGAATATTTGGAAGTGATAAATCCAACAAATCTTAAAAAAAAATTGTACAGAAAGCTTCAGCAGAACTTCAGGCTATGAAATATATATAGTACATACAAAAAAAAAAAATAAAATAGGGCATCTAAGTGACTCTGCCTATCTGCCATGAAGTTTACCTCTGTTTTGTACCCAAGGGGTACAGATACCTGTGCTACACTGGCTGGAAAATGAGGAGAAACTTATTCCCTCTGGTAAGAAAGAGGCTTGACAGTGACTGCAAGTTTGCTGGTTGAATTAGTCATGGTCTGTCTATATTTGCAATAGTTTCTTTCTTAACAAGAAACTTTCTGCCTTTCCAATAAATGATACATTTGAGAGATTCCTCTGTAATAACTGCATCTTTCACATTTGGGAGAAAATGGCACAATTATTTGGCAACTGGAGGTAATTTACTTTGTAATTTAGTTATTTTCCCTTGTGATTCAAACTGTATAATAGTTCCAAAAATGAATCAGGTTCATAAATACTGCACAAATATATCTGCAGTGAGTCTTACTGTTTATGTGTAAATAAGGGAGGTAGAAAAACAGAGAGATTACCTGATTTGCTTAAGGACATGAAAATAGTAAAGGTTGTGGTGGGAAAGTAAGTGATGAATCCCAAGTCAAGCTGATTCATTAGGCTACACTGTTATTTGCAAAAAAATTTAATTTTTTCTGCCACCAAAGAGAGATCAACAGCAAAACTTTGGTGATGGACACCAAAAATATTTACAAGTGGACAACAATTGGAGAGTCCAGATGATTTCTATTCCACTGTGTTTAATTAAGGAGCAAGAGAGCTGTTGTTAGACAGCTTAGGAAAAAATCATCTTTTCATCAAGCAATCAAAATAGTCCTTGAAGACATCGAAGCAATTCTCACAAATATTTAAATATTTTTCCCTACTGTGAACCCGAGACATGAGAGATATCCAAATTTCAGCTCGTGTTTAAGAACTTGTTTTGTCATGAGTCTGATGCAACTTGCAGCAAATATTTCTATATATCTTTCTCATTATTTTGGAACAAACATTTTGGGTTGAAACTCTGCTCTACATCTCTCTGTCCTGTATGCCCATTGAAAGAAAAAGATTGTCAGAAGAAGCTGTTTATCAAAGTTCTGCAAACTGGGAGCAGTTAGAGAACAATGTTCTAACTTTTTCCATTATGTCATGCCAGACATAGTAAAAAATGAGCTCCTTGAGAAAGAATATGATCAGCTTGAGTAAAAACTGCTGCTTCCTTGTTGCATTAACCATTATTATTTTAATTAAACCAGAATATGAATTAAAGTTCGTCTCTCAATACCCATCTGAACCCACTGACTGACATTTTGCATTTCATACAAACCCAACCCCTCTCCCCCAGCATTTTGTCCTTGTGCTGCTCACTCACCTGTGAACAGAACTCCTGAAATGCTTCTTCCAAGGTTAATAACTACCTATGGACCATGCTACACATACAGGAAAATGATGGGAGTCTGTTTGTTGAGCTATCTCTTCAGTCTATTTTGGTTTGAGTTTGCAGCTTTAAGAGCTATGATATTTTTATGATGTTTTGTATCTTTGACATGTCATGTTTTATGTCTGATTTTATGATGTTATTCTGTCTTTGACATGGAAGAAATTACAAAACAGTGGTGGAGATGAGGATTTCCTTTCACTGTGTGTAATTATTGGGGAAGAGTTTACTAATGCAACACAAAACAAGGCTCCACTTTGGCCTCTAATGTTTGCTGAATACCAAATATGTGTGGCTAATGCCACAACAGGTACTGCTTTGGAGAGACACAATGAAAACCTGCCTTAATTCTCTTTGCCTTTTAAAATTTCACTGACTTGGCAACACTCCTTCCTTTCTGTCCACACCTTTTAGAATCACAGGATGGTTTATCACTGTGGTTGGAAAAGAACTCAGATCACCAAGTCCAGCTGATAGTATGGGGTTAAATTTCAGTAGCATAGGGATAAAATGTTTCTAAAGTCATGGGAACAGATTCAGGGGGGGTGGAAAGAAAGGTTGGGCTTGGGGAGGCCTGGGAAAGGGAACTGGGCCTCGGAAACAAATGTTTAGCTCTGTTTGTACCAGATCATGTACAACTGCACCTGCATGATCGTCCTATGATAAATGATGATTGTTAAATGTAATAATTTTTGGTAATTGAATATGATTATTTAATTGTAATAAGAATCATGAGAAATGATGTTTGGGGGGCCTGATGAAAACCACAAGAATTCATGCTTGGATGGGATCAGTGTTTACAACAGAACAATATGGGTTTAATAATTAATATATGGTTATATAACAGAAAGGGTATAAAACATGTTGGTCTCGAATCCAATGTGGGAATCAGATTTGGGTCTGTACCCCTGATTCCCAGAGCTCCTCAATAAAAGCACCTGCACAGAATCATCCTGTGATGATGTGTTTCAAGCTAACACAGCCAGCACCACATTCCCCACTAAGTCACCTCCCCAGGTGCCATATCCACAGGGTTTTTTGAGCACATTCCTGGGCTGGTGACTTCCCTGGGCAGCCCTTTCTAATGAATGGCAGGAGAGAGCCTTTGTGATGCAGTTCCTGTCTCGTGCAGACACCACGAGCTGTGAGATCCTCAAGAGGGACTCAGGTAGAGATTAACAGCTGGGATCTGCAAAGTTCTCCTGTATGAAGTGGACTCCAGAGTCCTGCTGGCCAGTATTAGTTTATATGGGATCTCCAGCACAGGAAGGATGTGGAGCTACTGGAGACAGTCCAGAGGAGACTCCAGGATGAGCAGGAGGATGGAGCAGCTCTGCTGGGAGAAAAGGCTGGGAGAGCTGGGATTGTTCACCTGGAGAGGAGAAGCTTTGGGGTGACCTCCCTGTGACCTTGCAGGGCCTGAAGGAGCCAGCAGGAAACGTGGAGAGAGACTGTTTGCAAGGGATGAAGGGACAGGACACAGGGAATGGCTCCCACTGCCAGAGGGCAGGGTTAGATGGGCTATTGGGAAGGAATTCCTGCCTGTGAGGGTGGGGAGGCCCTGGCACAGGGTGCCCAGAGAAGCTGTGGCTGCCCCTGGATCCCTGGAAGTGTCCAAGGCCAGGCTGAATGGGGCTTGGAGCAACCTGGGATAGTGGAAGATGTCCCTGCCCATGGCAGGGGTGACACTGGATGGGCTTCAAGGCCCCTCCAAACCCAGGCCATTCCAGGGTTCTCTCTCTGGAAGGATGAGGATGTGCCAGCTCTCCCTTGTCCTGCACTGCTATTCCCAATTACAAGTCTGACACCTGATCCAGGACTTTCTTATTGAGTTATTTGTCTGTAATAGAGTCAAAACTTGGAGACCAGAAAGAACAAAACTCTCTGGAAGATGAACGGCCGGAAGAAGCCGAAGCAGATTATGGAAGATATGCTGGCTAACAAAAAGGCTTAACAGCCTATTACTGCACCTTAAACTCCGTGTTTTGGCAGCTGATTACTTGCTGGTGACTTATTTCTGGGTGGGTTTGCCATTTGCAGAATTAGGGTGTGCAAGTGGCCCTTGCAGGGCCCTGCACTGCCAGCTCAAAGGCTGATTCAAGAATATTTCAGTAAAACAGGCTCTGATGTAGCTCTGCTGCACAGCAATAACTGTGCTCTCAGTGTGCCCTAAGTCAAACAAACTGCTCTGGAGGCATCACAGAGGGGACAATATTTTGAGAGATAAGCTATAGGGAAAGAAGAATTTCAGTAGAATTCAGTTTTTGTTCCCTACCTGGATCTCCTGCCATCTCATAAGTTCCCATCTAATACAGATAAAATAAGTTTATAAGGGTTGAAGCAGGAAAATGTTGTGTAGGTATCTTAATTTTATGGGAATGGCATTAAAAGAGAAATTTAAAGTGAAAATCTAGCATTTAAGCAGGTGTTTTAAAGGAGTAAGTGGTGCACTTTCCTTTCTCATTTAACCATGTGTTGCAGCAGAATCATCATTTGAAAACTGGTAATAAGATTGGTCCTAAGCTTGAATTATGTGTAGTCTTGAGAACAACTGTTAGCACAATATTAGATTTAAAAGAAGCATATAAATTTTAAAAAAAAATAGAAATATGGAGGGAATTATATTTTCATGTTTTAAACATTAATTTACCCCATGTGATGAATATTTACATAAATGTAAAATCGCAGACTGGTTTGGGTTGGAAGAGACCTTGAAACTCATCCGATCCCCTGCCATGGGCAGGGACACCTTCCACCATCCCAGGTTGCTCCAAGCCCATCCAATTGGAATATGGAGATATAAAATAAAATAAAATACACAGATCTATAGCTCACCTGAGCATTCAGACACCAATTCAATGAGATCCTAGAGGATGTATTTTTCTCCCTTTCCTTCATATTACAATGAAAGTTCTTCACCTGCAGAATTTCCCCTGGAATGAAGATGTTGATGCTCCATGAAATCCATTTTCTATTCCACGGGAGGCTGTTTATAATTCTTTCCTTTATAATCAGCTAATCATATCCCAAATCTGTTACCTCACAAAGAATCTCCGAGCCCATTAGAGAAGATAATTCAGGAACAGACAGGGATAATCAATAGGATGTTCAAGTATTCCTTCTTTTGTTTGCTAGAGAGTATTATTATGGAAATTATCTTGAAATCATCAGCCAGGCTGAGGAGAGCTCTGTTCTAATGACAGTAATTTGTCACATCAGAAAAGGCTCCTGAGTGGTGTTAGAGGGTGCCAAGCCCAGCAGTTCCAGGGAGCCACAATCCTACTGAGAGTCCCAGTTCCCAGCTTAGCTGAGCCCCCACTCCCATTAGGCTCCCACACACACCCACGGGATAAATGTGGGCATGACCAGACACACAGCTCCCTTCAGGCAGAAAGTGATGCCTTTGCCAGCCTCAGCCACCACCCAAATTGTAGCCACCTACCACTGATCCAGCAGCACTTTATCCACCCAAAAACCCTGCAGAAGCTCGTCCAGGATTCCCTGTTCTTGATGGATCTACAGCACTGGTTGTCCATGGTCCCACTCTGGCTCTCAGACTTGTTGGCTGATTCAGCCTGAGCTTTTCCAGCTCACTGCAGCTCACTCCCCACAGCTACCCAAATGTCAGAGAGAGGGATGAGTGAGGATAGAGGTTAGGATATTGGATACAGGGCTTCGTAAGAGAAGCATATCCTTCTGCCACCTCCTCACCCTCAGATCTTCCCTTGGAACCCCCCATCCCTCTTTTTTCCCACCTTTGGTCCTGCCAAACCACCTTGATCACTCTCTTTCCCCACCTTTGGTTCATTTTATGAGAATCCCAGACTGATTTGTATCAAATGGGGCCTTACAACTCATCCAGTCCCACCCCTACCATGGGCAGGGACACCTTCCACCAGCCCAGGTGGCTCCAAGCCCCATCCAACCTGGCCTTGGACACTTCCAGGGCATACATATATCCCGTATAAAGTCCCATCCACCTCCAAAACCTCAAAGTGAGTTTTGCACACTGCCCAAACATTCTTCCCTTGCACCTCAAACATGGCATGAGAAGCCTCAGGACCTGGAGCTGACACCTCACTTCATATTTCAGATCTCCTGTCTCTTCCGGGAGGAATCCTTCTCCTTGGATGGGCTAATCCAGCCCTTTTCTGGATCAGCTGGGAATAGCTGATTTTCACTGGGCCCCAGCATTCCCCTGCTTGTCCTTGTTCCTCTGATACTCCTGGTCTCCAGTCCCACCCCATCCCATCCCACCCCACCCCACCCCATCCCATCCAATCCCATCCCAGCCCATCCCATCCCGTCCCGTCCCGTCCCGTCCCGTTCCGTCCCGTCCCATCCCATCCCATCCCACCCCACCCCACCCCATCCCATCCCATCCAATCCCACCCCATCCCATCCAATCCCACCCCATCCCATCCAATCCCACCCCATCCTGTCCCGTCCCGTCCCATCCCACCCATCCCGTCCCGTCCCATCCCATCCCATCCCATCCCATCCCATCCCATCCCATCCCATCCCATCCCGTCCCGTCCCGTCCCGTCCCGTCCCGTCCCATCCCATCCCATCCCATCCCGTCCCATCCCATGTGCCCCTTGACCTAAGACAGGCTGGTCTTTCTCTTTAACCCTGAGAGCTTTTTAAAGCAATCTCTGCAGAGATTGGGCAGCAGAGAATTCCAGCAGTCCAGATCCGAGGATCAAATTGTGTTTTGTCATCAAGCCAACATGGAAGATGAAACACTTCCATGGGAGCGAAGTTAAATTGGCTTTATACATTATGGGACCAATCCCTGTCATTTGTAAAGGAATATAAAATCCTTTATATCCATAGAAATTAAGGGAGAGTTATTGGATGTCTCAAATGTGGGCAAAAGTTACATCATTTTGTTACAAAACTTACAGTGGTGAAAAATGCGACAACATTCCTCATAAAAATAACTTTCAAAAAATAATGTACCACGCATAATAGTTTTCTTTATTTACTAGTCAGATTTCTAACACACTAATTGTTTTTTGTTGTGAATAATAGAAATAGTTAACCTAGACAGGAACATTTATAAAACTCCAAAGAACTATTTTTGTCTCAAGTTAGAACTCTATTAGCCTTCCCTGATAAATTAGCACAGGAGATTATTTTTTAAATGAATCTCTAATTAGACTTCATTAATGGCAATGTTATCTCTTGCAAATTCCTTTCTTTCATTAAGGAGATGTTTCCTACTTTTCATAGAAAATATTCAAACCAATTATTTTAAGGAGAACACAACTTTAAAATCACACAGCCTGAAGATAGATGGTATTTTCAAAGGCAGAGGAAGAACTGGGGTTGTACTTCCATTAACAAATGACCTGGCTGATTGTTTAGGCTTTAACAATAGTCTCCTTATCTCATTTAATATCTAAGTGTCCCTCGATTCTGTGGCTTTAATAAGGAGAGACATTATGGGTGGTGGGAGTTTTGAAAGTCTCCCTCTTTGAAACCTCCAATAACCAATGGCCAGAACAAAACTTAGCAGCCTTTTTTATTTATTTCTTTATTTAGAAGAAGAGATGGAGTGAGAGGGATAAGAAGAGAGATACTGATGTTCTTTGTCTCCTGGTAATAATTCTCGTGGAGATTAGAGCAAATATAACAGATACTTTCCTTAAAAAAGCACATTTCTTCAATTTGTTTTTCAGTCTGAAAATGCAACAAGATTTTGTATAATCTATCAAAATGATCTGAGCAAAATGCTGTTATTATGTGAAGGAATAAAGGTAGAGAGACAAAGGAGTCTCTGCTGAATACACAATGTACATGAATGCAAGACCAGAGAATATGCTTCATTTTAGCTAACTCTAAATATCGTTGTTTTTGCAGGAGCCTGTTCCTTTCCTTCTGACATAAAAGAAAGTGCTGGTCAACTGGTAATTCTGGCACAGATTATTCTTTAAAGAAGATGTTATAGATCAAGGAGTAAAAATCTCTTTTGATTTTAGCTTCAGCCAGTCCTAGGTTTTGACTTGTTATTATTTTTGGGTTGTCCTGTTGAATGTGTTTCCTGACTAATTTTATCCTTTCGTAGGTAAATTCTTTTTTCCATTTGTGTTTCTAAGACCTCTGTTTTATTTTGCTTTATCCAATACTGAACCTCAGTCAGCTGGTGCTCAGTACCTGAAGTTTAGAAAAAAATAACATTATATTACAACAGGATAAAAATCCAGGGAAAACTAGGATTCCAGCCAGGACTAGGTCATTCATCTGTCAAAAAGACACTTCTTTCTCTCAAAGAATGAATTTTGGAAGTCTAAATTATTTTGTTCTCTCCAGAGATTGATTGTAAATCTTGGGAAATGGTGATGGAAATATGACAACAAAGAGGGGAAGGGAGACTAAAACACCTGGAAAAGGATTAGTCTCTAACCAGACCCCTACCTAAAAATAAGCTGTCCTTCAGTGCTCCACAGGCCTCCTTTTCAGAACAGCAGTTTTCCCTTATTTCTCCCATCACCAGTTTATAATTCTGGTTTTCCTCAAAGAGTTTATCAAAGAATTGGTCCAATTTATTTGTAGGTATTTCTGGTGCCTCTCCGTTTGGGAAGAAGAGAATATTTTTCAGTAAAATGCTCAGTTCTGGCCATTATTTACCTTCAAGGATTAGTATTTCTGGAATCTTCACAGATGAAGATTTTTGAGTTAGAATTACACGGCATTATATAGAAATGACATCCAGGTGCATTTAATTCTAGAACTTCTTTTGTGAGAAAATATTTAGTATTTGGTAAAAAATGACTAATTTTTTACTCTAGAATTGTCTTGCCTCCCATTCGGCTGAAATAGTGTGGAATAGGGGAGGGATTTTATTAAAATCAGAATTATCACCTGGTAATGACACTGTTGGTTTTGAGTGAGCTTCTTTGAGTATTTTTATCAAATACTAACTGTTTTCTCACAAAAGAAGTTTTAGAATTTAATGCACCTGGATGCCATTTCTATATAATGCCATGTAATTCTAACTCAAAAATCTTCATCTGTGAAGGTTCCAGAAAAGCATTTAATTCCCTATTGCAGGATTTATTCAGATGAGTTTAAAAAAAATACTTTGCTACGATTCATTTACAAACTGGAAGAAATAACAAACTGAGGGCATGGAAGAAAAATGTTATCTAGAAAGCAAATGTTGTCCTACTGGCATTAGACAGAGATTTGGACACCAGCTTTCTCAAGCTTTCTCAAGCACCAGCTTTCTCTTCTCTTTAGAGAAGAGCCAGGAAACAACATTTCATATTTTTGTCTGAGCCAGGGGAATAAACTGGACACATCAGCACCAAATGGAGTCTGTGGGTTTTGTCTCCTCCTGCCTGACCAAGAACTCATCACTTTTTTTCATTTGCTACGAGCTGGTTATTAAAATGATCACATTGCATCAAAATCAAAGTTCTTTCTCCTCTTGGATGTTGTGTTCCATGTGACCAAAGTGATGCCTGAGGAAGCCAGAGGATAACTGTGAGTCCCAAGGGACTCCTGAGCCAAAGGAGGGCTGTGTAAAGTTCCATGGAAGGGGAGTCCCTGCTCCTTGAAGGACGTCAGGCCAAAGACCTTTTCCAGTGTCAAAAGGGACAATAAGAGAAGGGAGAAGCCATCAACAAAGCAGGGCAGGGACACAAACATGACACAGATGATCACAAAGATGATAGGGAGGCAGAACAAACTTGGTCAGTGGCACTAATTGAGGAGGGTGGGGGCTGCTTATTCCAGTGAGTTTATCTAATCAGGGACTTTGTCACCTGGGAAACAGGAACAGAGGGATCCACCTGACAGAATAAGCTTGGAGACAACCCCCAAATTTTGTCAGTCTCACTGAGGGGCTGTTGAGGTGTCACAGCCAATGTCCCCTGGGGGGATGTGTTCCTGTCTGTGGGGTCAAACCTGCCAAGTGCCACTGTGTCCCTCAGCCTGCCCACCACACCCATCCTCCTTTTCAGTTTCCCTATGGGTGTGCTGAAAACCACAGGTGCCAGCAGCCACCACCTTGAACTGCAAACCCGGGCCTGCTGTTGGATTCTCCCTGGGATGGGCCTTATCTTCTTACCCATCTCTTCGATGACTGACACTGCAAGGGATTCAAAACCCTTTGATGAGAGACCTTGCTTGCAGAGAAACCTTGGAAGTCCAGGGAGTTCAGTTTTGCTTTAGTCTCCTTCATCCAGAGCTTTTTGTTTCACTCATTAAACTCAGCCAACCATTTCAGCTCCACAGACTCACTGAAATCCCGCTTCTTCTGTGACAAATCAGAAAACTATGAAAAGATTTGGTTGTTGTTACAAGAAAATAATCACAGGACCATAAAATCCTTGCCTTTCTATTTATTCTGTGTGAAACTCCAGAGGTGACTGGTTTTGATAAAATTTTATTGATAGAGTTCAGTTATTTTCTCTCTCTACATTTTTTCTGAACTAAAAGTGATCTTATTAAAAAACAACAACAACAATAACAACAACAAACAACAAAAAAACCCAAACAAAACAACAACAAAAAAAAACAAACCACACACACACAAAAAAAGAAAAACCTACCAAAAAAACCCAAAAAAAAACGTCACCAAAAAAACACAATATAATACCACCTAATAGGATCTCCTTATCTTTTAGGGATATCCTTTATCTCTTTAGGGATACTTGTCCAAGTGAAGAGTTTTCTGTCACGTGACCGAGCTTCTCTAAGCTACTTCTTTATTGATGGGTTTGAAATTTCATCTTTCTTAAATGAGCTTTTTTTTAGTATATTTACATTTTGACACATTTTAGGTAAATGACACAGAAGTTCTTAAGTGACCCCTCCTTTGAAGACCCATGTTCAGCAAACTCTTTAAAGATGAAAATGTTAAAGATGTAAAAAACTGCTGCAGCTTAATAGGAACTGAGTATTTATTGTTCTATACAATATTTGATTGATTTTTTTAAAAAATTTCATAAATTTCTTTTTTCACAGACATATAAGGTCTACTAGAAAAATTATGGAACATAGAACAAACTCGACACAGAAAAGTGCAGGGAAAAAAAAGCAGATGTACATTATTTATTTTAGAACATTATAACATAAGAATTTTTTTCAGAAGCTGAAGCTGGAGTTTTGAAATTCTCTGCTCCAGGCTATTTCATTTGACTTGGAGTATCATTCATAGTTAACAGTTAATATATCTACATCTAATGTCAAAACATTACATCTACATCTAATGTCAAAATTGAGTGAAAATTAGTACCTCTGGAAATTTTGTTTATGTATCACATTGCAATATAGAACAGCTTTGGATTTGTATTTTGTATAAAATCCCTGTATTTTATGCCAAACTGATGAGGAATATAAGGATTTCTAATTATTGGTGCTTCTTAAAATTGCTGTGCAGGTGCTGTAAAATTGAAAGAGCTCATACAAAGTTTCTTCATTTCCAAATCCATTAATATAATTTTAAATTGGAAATTTAATTGACAACTTCATCTTTGGAGAGAAGAATTTCATGGATTAGTTCTTTCCTGTTTACAATGCAGCCAGATGTTAGATAAAAATAATCAGTGCACCTCTCTCGGGAAACACCTTCAATGTATTTCCATTTAATTATCAGGTTGAAAAGGAATTCTGTTGGTTCCCTGGTACTGTTCCTACAATTGAAATGTGGATCCACACAGTTCTGTGTTGTGCCCAGTAAAATTCTGTGTAAACCTGACTCCCATCATAAGGGAGGCTAAAAGTTTTTGTTCATTAACCGGTGAAATCTGAAGGAATCCTATTCCTTCTGGAAGAGAGTTAAGTCTGGGCTGTGTTCTGGCCCTCATACTTTTACTTCTGCTATTCATAGCCCTCAGCTCCCTGCATCACTGGGATAAAGCTCTTCCCACAGGCGAGATCCTGCCACTTCTCCCACCATCAATGGAATTGTGCCTGGGGGACATCACAGTCCCAAATGAGCAGGCAGAGCTGGCCCCAGGAAAATGAAATGTTAGACAATGAATTCAGGAAGACATTCAAAGAGCAAGAGGGTGTTTTCAAACATGCCCTGAGTGAACAATCTTTTTCCTGGGTAGCTGCAAAGTAACTCTAAAAGTCACAGTTCTCCATGCTCCAGGAGCTTGGAGTTCCACAATAAGGATAAAGCAGCCTCCATGGTATTATTCCAGCTATTTGCTGATGCAGCCTTTGATCAAACAGAGCCATGACTGCTCCCCAGTCCCTGTCTCTCCATCTCCAGCCTATACATTCCCTGCTGGGAATCTGTTCCCTCTGTGGATTCTCCTGCCACTGAGAGCTGCTGCTCTCCCTTCACCCAGGGAGGTGCTGGGGAGGCTTTGTGGTGACGCCAGGGGTGGTTCTTCTGGAGGGAGCCAAGAACAGACAGAGAGGAAAAAAGTGTTTCATTCAGTGTGGCAGATTCTTGCACCTGGACAGGCAGCACTCATTTGGGTCAGAATCCCAGAATCCCAGAGTCAAAGGTTGGGAAAGCTCTCCCAGATCATCAAGTCCAAGCTGTGCCTGATCCCCACCACATCACCAGCCCAGAGCACTGAGTGCCACCTCCAGCCCTTCCTGGCACACCTCCAGCCATGGGGACTCCAACACCTCCCTGGGCAGCCCCTGACATTGCCTGACCACCCTTTCCATGGAGAAATTCCTGCTGCTGTCCAACCTGAGCCTCCCCTGGCCCAGCCTGAGGCCGTTCCCCCTCCTCCTGTCCCTGTTCCCTGGGAGAAATTAGTCCAAATGCAAGATATTAAAAATATTTCTCTCCAATAAAAAATGTTTTCTGTGTGCCTGAAATAACTGAACAAAGGAAGCAGATATTGCCTTCTTTAATTATTATCTCTGCCAGGTTAATTTCCATGGGGCAGGCTAATTATGGGAGCTTAAATCCTCATTGTTATTGACTTTTCCTTTTGTGTCAGGCTTGTTTATGCTTCCTTATATTTGAGATATTTGAGTGAAACTTAGTGAAATGTAGGGAAAACCAAATAAGATTTGAAGTGTTTTATCTTTTTTTTTTTTTTTTAACCACATGGGACATGTAAAGATTAGAAGAAGACAACAAAATCTTTCTGTGAGGGGACATGAAGCAGTAGAGCTGGTGTTGGTTCACAAGCATTGTAAACTGCACCTTGCATTTGTTTATAGCCATGCTAGGTGGGTTTGATGCGTTAAAATTTCTGTTTTCTGGCTTTGAATGAGAGTGAACTGTATGAAATGAGATAGCTGCAAAGGCTGGGAGAGAACAGCTACCTGTAAAAGTAGTAACTTTTGTAAAAACTCCTAAAATTTGAAGAGGTCCAGATCCTAATCATCAAAAATGGATGATTGTTCTCCTGCACTGATAATCATCTGTTAAAAAAAGAAGATCCTAGCTTTATTCCTTCTCCATAAGGACAAAGAAACACAGGACAAGATTATAAATATTGCCATTTTTAATGCTGGGGTAGAGTTTTCAGAAATGATAAGGCATAAAAACGTTAGCGCACTATAAAATATCAAAGGGACTCGTTCTTTTCTGCCCAGGTTTATTATGCTATTAAACAGAAACAATTTCAAAGAATAATTTTATGTAGGTAAACCAATCATAGTAATCACCCTTTTATTCATAGCATGTAACCCTCAAGAAATCTTAGGTCAGGAATTCTCACACCTCTGAGTAAGCAATCCCGTAGTTCTTGTGATAAATCTGCATTACAAAACCCAGCTGTTGTCCCAGCACTCTTCTGTGGTTTTGTGAAATTCTGTAGTTGAATGGGAAAGAGAGAAAGAGAGAAAGAAAGAGAGAAGGAAGGAAGGAAGGAAGGAAGGAAGGAAGGAAGGAAGGAAGGAAGGAAGAAAGAAGAAAGAAAGAAAGAAAGAAAGAAAGAAAGAAAGAAAGAAAGAAAGAAAGAAAGAAAGAAAGAAAGAAAGAAAGAAAGAAGAAGAAAGAAAGAAAGAAAGAAAGAAAGAAAGAAAGAAAGAAAGAAAGAAAGAAAGAAAGAAAGAAAGAAAGAAAGAAAGAAAGAAAGAAACTACAAGGAAACCCCAAGCCAACCAACCAACCAAAAAAAAAATCCAACCCAGTTTAGTTATTTGCTGCAATGCTTTTAAAGTTCATCACAGCCTGAGCCCTGTAAAGGTTACTTAGGAGGTGATTTAACTCTAATCTCTCTCACAGGCTCGGTTATGTGACCATTTCCACACTGTGTATACTCTTTATTCCAAATTTTTGCCACCTGCAGACTCACATGTTTGGAATTTGTCTGGAACTTTTACCAAGGAGGGAAAATACCCACAAGCAGTCCCTTGATATGGAATATTTTGATTTCTTCTGTTGTAATTCTTCATCCTACAAATACATGTTGAGCCAGCAAGTTAATTCATTAATATTTAAATAACTCTCATTTAGGGTGGCCATAAATAAGGATAAATTGTGGTTACTGAGAAAATAACTACAAGAGGCAGATTTCTAAATACATGTAAATACTGACAGCCATACTCAGGCTTCAGTTCTGCTGCTCACCTTCCTCGAGGAAAAATGTGGAGAATGGGAAGCTCTCCTGGAGAAGTAGCTGCTTTCTAACATAAAAAGTGAAAATTTGTTCATTCAAGCAATAAATGATTGCAGAGTTAAGATGGCTCCAAGTGAACCTGACTGCTCACAAGCTGATATCTTGGATAAAACCTGAAGTTACAGTCACAGAGAAAAACATGGTTTGCATGTGTTAATTGCTTGCAAGAACAACAATAAATGCACTTAAATAATTTATAAGATAATTTTTAAAACAGGAAAATTTCAGTGAAGGGGGAAGGAAAGGGAAAAGAATAAATAAGAGGGAGTTTATTTAGTTAGTGTAGGTGAATGTGTCTTCATCACAGGGAGATGTTAGGGATCATCCCATTAAAGAAAAGAAATATCTCAAATTGATCAGCAGTTGAATTTGGAAAACAATATGTGAAATGCTCATTTTAAACTTTAAGGGCACTTGCAAACTACGTAAAATATTTATGCATATAAAGGGTTACATTTTATCCCTTAGAATGAAAAGAGAAGAAAACCACATCTCCTGATGCATCAAAAGAGAATATAGATTGCAGAAATTCAAAGTGCACTTGTTTACATGAAGCTGTCCCTGTTTTCCATCAGATACTCTTGATCCGTGGCAGATGCCTCATACAATTCAATGTCAGCACTAAGCCAGTGCAGAATAAAAGGCTCAAGCAGAGTGGGACAGGTACAAAAATGAGCCCTGGTGTCATTTCCAGGCTCGGGATTGCTGTCATCCTCTCAGCATATCCCATGGCTGCAGGGATTTGCTGAAACCTTGGTTTTCTGAGCAGCAGAGTTTCTGGTACCCTTCTCTCTGTGCCATCCCTGTGGTTTGTGTGCAGGCAGCTCCAGCAGAAGGGAGATCTGTGCAGGTTAACCCAGGATTGTGCTGCTCCTGCACAAAACTGACCTTTTTGATTCCAGGTCTTTGCTACATCACCTGGGACTGCAGCTAAGCTCAGAAGGAAGTAGATCTCCAAAGTGATTCCAGCTCTGCAAGGTCAGAACTCAGCTCAGTGCAGTCAGCCTTCCCATCTGGATCCTTGGATTGCCCAAGGCCAGGTTGGATGGGTCTTGGAGCAACCTGGGATAGTGGAAGGTGTCAGGGGGTGGCACTGGATGGGCTTCAGGACCCCTTCAATCCCAAATTACTCTGGGATTCCATGGCCATGCTGTCCTCTGCACTGTGGTTCTGGCTCCTGAAGGATCAGCGCGTGGATGCTCATTTGTCCTTTCTGAAAAGAGGCAAAGCGAAAAAATTAATGTCTCCTTTCAGGAAGACAGGGAACCTGGGAGAGAAAGCTCTGAGGTTCAATAGAACCACAGAGTCACAGGATGGTTTGGGTGGGAACAGACTGTAAAGATCACCCAGTGCCACCCCCTGCCATGGGCAGGGTCACCTTCCACCAGCCCAGGGTGCTCCAATCCCTGCCCAGCCTGGCCTTGGACACTTCCAGGGAGCCAGGGGCAGCCACAGCTCTCTGGGCACCCTGTGCTCCTGAGGGGCTGATACAGAGAATTTGCAGCAGTGGCCACATGGCAGCACAAATAAAGGAATGCATAAAAAAACCCTGCCACTTCCCTCAGTGACAATTTGAGGAGAAAAACTTCCCAGATGGTGCAGCTCAGCAATGGAATGTGCTGTCAGTACTTTGATATTAAGAAGCAGTTGCTTTGTGTGATATCACATGGTAACAGCCTGTTTACCAGAATCCGGAGTTATTAGCTAAAAAAAAGAAAAGATAATTTTGATATTTTGTTATTTCTGGTATTGCATGCAATATGCGTGGAGTGGGAGATGCAGCCCTGTACCTGCTCTGTGTCCTTTCTCATCTCACAGGAAGAAAAAAATTATATTTAGCTATCCTTTTCCTTTGTAACCACATGAAAAATACAGTTGGTTGTGTGGGATCAAATGGAATTCTGATTTCCCATTACTCATCTGTGGAATCACAAAATGTGTATTTTAAACTAGACCTTGATATTTTTGCACAAAAGTTTATTACGAAGTTGAAACTACTGTGTTATGTCTTTAAACAAAGTGAACCATCATAAATCAAATTGCAAAAGTTAGGAAAGAAAAATTCATAATTTCCAAGCTTTTATCTCCTATGACTTATGATGGCCCACTTTGTCTCTGAGCAAGTGTTGCCAAAAAAATCTGCATCTTAATCCACAATTCCAAGAAAGATGACACCCACTTTCTGTAAATGATCAAGGTTATAATGTATATTTCAAATCTTTTTGCTTCCTCTGGCTGAAAAATAGCACCAATAAATTTTTAGGGTCTTTTGTATATTTATTTTTTTCGTTACCAATTACCAACAGCATCTAGAAATCAGGTGTTTAAGGATGCAAGCTGCTGATGTTTCTTTGTGAAAGTGAAAAAACAGGTAGTGTTTAAAGCAAGGTAAAGTGTCAACAATTCATACTCACTTTCTGATACTCTGGAAAGTCTTCCAGAACTTCTCTGGATTACCCCCAACACAACAGAAGTGTGCTATGTGTATTTTCAGGAGCTTTTCAACTTGCTTATTTTCCTTCCCTGATTCCAGACGAAATATCCAGCACATAAAATTTGGGTTGGCTCGTGCTAAGAACTTCCTGTGAGGTTTTCACCAAAATCAAGGAGAGCTTGCCGCACGCACTGTGCCACAGCCACCCAGCACTTGCAGCAACGTGCAAATTTGTGGGATTTATGGAGTTGTGTTCTTGCTGTTCCCTTCAGTCCTCAGGTACAGTTTTGATAAACAGCAGAGGAAATATTTGAGCTGCTGGATGATTTCTCCTGACACACCTGACCCGATTTGTGAGCCTGTTGCACTTCCCCTTCAGTCATTGCTGCTGTGGGGTGGCAGATCCTATGGGAAACCTTTGGAAAATCAATGCCCTTCCAAAGTGAGGAATAACACGAAGCTGGGATGCCTGAAGACACTCCAAGGAAAACTCGAGCTCCTTCTGAGAGTGGTGTGGTTATACATACATGAAATTAATTACATGTCAGGCATTGCTGGATTGAGGTCTCGAGATAAAAAGCCATCTGCTAGATTTTCATTACTTATCATAACATCCTTGCTGAAAAAAAGCATAAAAACTCATTACAGAGTACAGGCTGTAATATTAAAATCTAAATTGCAGAAAACACAAGAAATTAAAAAGTGTAATGAATATAGCACATTGTGCAGTTTAAGATTAAATTAAATTCAAATCATTTGTTAAAATGACTAAGTAATAGACCACATTGTTGCATTTAATTTTGGGGATAAAAGTTGCTGTAGAAATCATTGTATTAACCATGTAATTATCTACAGATTGGACAAGCAGTGAAAATAATCAAAGTTTAATATTCTGTACTGCTGATGTACACAGTGGAATAACAAAATTTTTCTACAATGATGTACAAAAATAGCCTAGTGAGATTACTTACAATTTTTTGCAGTTACTTTTAAGAACTTTCCATTGGATCCCTAATCATTTATCAACCAACCACCTGTTGCCTGAGGAATCAAGCTAAAAAAACATTTATTGAGGTCATGGACTAAGTTTTCATAATTTCTATACTGTATACACAAACCCCCAAATAAACAAACAATAAAAAATTCCCAGGTTAATCAATTCTATAAAAAGATCTTCTTACAGAATTAATAGAAGGTCTTCTTCTATAAGAAGTGACAAAGACATCAGTGATTTTTAATTTCTGCGTCACTTATTAGTGTTGAAGGAGTCATTCATATAAGTTATTTGAATTTGGACAAATGTTAATTGCTAATTCTATAAACCTTGAATGCTCCCACTGTCTTTAGAAGGTGAACCTTCTTCTTGTCTCATCAGTGTTTGTGTGTAATAATAGTTAGTATGGGAGAATACATTTTATCTTGTAAAATGTTCCTGGGACTCCACCCTTATCCATGCTTAGATATTCCCTGTTTTCATTTTCCATTTCCCTGGTAATGCTCCATTGGATACTGTCAACTGCACTGTATTAGTTTTGGAAAATACATGATCTAAATTTTACAGGTTTAAGTTCAAAAAACCTGAATGTAGAAAACGAAAACGTAATTTTGCAGCATATAATTATCAATGATATTTTCAGAGTATTAAAATCCAGCCTCAGAGGTTAATCAGGCAATTGAGAGTTTCAGATTTCTCTTGTTATGATGAGAAAAGCTCTTGTACTTTGTGAAGTAGGGAGGATTAAATATAAAAGTAAATGGTTCCTGTGAGGAAATTTTGAAGGAGCTGAGAATAATTTCTCAGATTTTCTGCACTTTGATGGAAGATTTGGAAGGGAAGGAAAATAAAATGAGTCAACTTAAAATAGTGCACTTTCCTTATTGTTATTTCCATTTATATTTTCTAAGTGAGTAGAATAGCAATAAAATGATGAAATTCTTTTGCTAAGAGCCACAAATAGTAAAATTTTAGAAAGCTTCCTGGACTGCCAATATGAACATCTACATGGAATTCCACAATCCCAAAATCCTGGAATGTTTTGGGATGGGAGGGATTTTAAAGCCCATCCAGTGCCCCTTTCTGCCATGGGCAGGGACACCTTCCACTGTCCCAGGTTGCTCCAAGCTCTGTCCAACCTGGCGTTGGACACTTCCAGGGATCCAGGGGCAGCCACAGCTTCTCTGGGCACCCTGTGCCAGTACATGTTCCAATACACATTAATATTTTCTTTTAAAATGTTTGTATATATTTACTTCTATACTGAAACACAAAAGTGTACAGCACTTAAAACACAAATTTTACTGTAACAAATTAACAAATTACTGTAACACTGTTTATTATGTTGGGGAATTAAGCTGAAATTATCTTCCCCCTGAGACCACTGATATCTTGGCAATGCTAAAGGAGATCCATTCCTCCAGAAGTGCAATTCCCCAGACATGGAGAACTCCATCTTGTGTCATCAGAACAGTTACTGAACGTCCCAAGCCTGATCTGCAAACAGACCAAATGTCACACTCAGACAATCAGGCTCCCAGGAAATATTGATTTATAGCTGGGAAAGACACAAGAGATGCAGGGATTAGCAGTATTCCAAGCACAGCTCGGTGTCATTAAAAGTTTGATCTTTATCCTGTTGTGCCAGGGGAGGTTTAGATTGAAGCTTGGGGAAAACCTCATCACAGAAAGAGCTGTCAGCCCTGGGCACAGGTGCCCATGGCAGTGGTGGAGTCCCCATCCCTGGAAGGATTTAAAAGACATCTAGAAGTGACACTTGGAGGCGTGGGTTAATGGTGGCTTTGGCAGAGCTGGGGGAATGGTTGGTTTTTGGAGGGTTTTCCAAACTGAAATATTCTGTGATTCTTTGATTTCTGTGTCTTTGTGTTGAAGGTGACCATCTCTGAGGGAAAATGTTCTTGCAGCTGCCAGTCAGCCCTTTGCCCTGAAATGATTTGCTGCACTGACACTATCCAGGTGATTAATTTGGTACTAATTTGAGTGAAGTATTGACAGAGGTTATTTCAAAATAAGCAAAAAAACCCACCAACTTTTATGGTGTGGATCAGATTTATCTCCAACCTAAAATCAAATAGACTCACCAAGAACTAATAATTTTGAAGGCCTGACCATTAGAAAACCCACATGGAGCTGTGTCATATCAATGAATTTGGATCATTAATTCTCCAAATCACAGAACATTGAAAAATCACTCCAAGACCATTGAGTGACTGCTCCCCATCTTGTCACCTGTCCAGAGTGCCACATCCAGGCTTTCCTTGGACACCTCCAACCCCTCCCTGGGCAGCCCCTGCTAATTCTAAGCAGCACCTTCCCTGGCACTGGGGACAAATTCAGATAAATAAATGCTCATTGTGCCTATTGCAAATAATTTGTGTAAGGCCTGCCTCGGAGATCCTCTCTGATCTTCTAGGCACGTGCTTAGATATTTGTTTATCTTTTGAAATTACAGATGGTTCCAACCTAGGGACAACTCTTGAAATGTGTTTGGTTTCGTAGCTTCTCCAGGTAGCCGATAATCCTTCACAGTAATATCCACAGCTCTCTGCAGGCCACAAAAACCCTCCTGGAGGAGGCTGCAGGGAAAGATAACTTTTCACTACTGACTTTAAATCAAGTTTTCAGAACAGCAGCAGAACTGTGTCAGGCAACTCCCCTCCATAAAGACCCCAATATGCTCCATAAAGGAATTACCTCAGCTCCAAGTAGAAAATGGAATCTTTTCAAAGGTAGGTCTCAGCAGCAAACTCAAAGGGAAGAAAATAAACAAACCTCATTCAAAGGATTTGAGATGTTCTAAGCAAGCCAGATGTGTTTGCTTGAGGTGGAATATGGCTGAAATCTAAAGGCTTGCATCTCTTTCTCTTGGAAAAATAAAAAATATGAGTCTTTAATGATGGGATACAGTCAAAATGGAACAGCTTCAGTGAGAGGATTTGCCTGCAGTGAAGCAATCTTTCAAAATGATTATTTCTTTCCTTTCGCCTGTTTTTAATTCTGCCAATATTTTCAGGGAATGCAGAAAACTTGGAGGAGTGTTAACAGAAATCCTACAGTGAATTGCATGTGCCATCTACTGCAGGAAAGTAGTTAATACTTAATAAACCACCACAAGGAACGCGGGAGAAATGAATCTATTCAGTGTGAATAGTTAAAAAGGGCACTGGGTACCAGTGTGCTTAAACAGCACCAGAAAGAAAAGGTTGTTAAAATTATACTCCTCTGGAAAAGAGAAGGGAATAGCTGCTGAAGAAAATAAACTAATATGGGATAAGGAAATAAAAGGGCAAAACCATGCACTAGATGAAAAAAAATTCCAACAGATTGTTCAGCTGGAATAGCGGAAGTGTTTGCACATTTCTGCAGCAGGTAAAAAATAACCCAGGAAGGCATCAAGGAAGAAAAGGTGAGGGGAAATATCTGCAAGGTGCAGTTCATGTAGG
Source organism: Phylloscopus whistleri (assembly GCA_017589585.1). Lineage (NCBI taxonomy): Eukaryota > Metazoa > Chordata > Aves > Passeriformes > Phylloscopidae > Phylloscopus > Phylloscopus whistleri. Next base: position 2,992,489 of record JADMLD010000682.1, on the reverse strand, counting down.
GATCAGGAGAATTTTTTTGCTATGGCATCAAGAAGCCCTCATCAAATCCTGAGGCAAAAAGAAGGAAGGCTTAGGATGCAGGGTAGAAATGTGCTGAAATTCTCAACAATTTTGCAGAATAATCAGAAGGATAAAGCTGCTTCTATATTAAATCCAAGAAAAGAATTATAGAATAAAAATGCATAAATTATTGATTCTTTAAGTAATAGATGTGCTGAAAGGACTAGTGCAAGTAATTAATTAATTCAATGGTCAGACTAAGCAGATAATTTTCTCTCTCCCTCTGTCCTTTCTACATTTTTTGCACATTTGGCTGTAGATAAGTGGCAATGATAAATATTCTACTGAAAACAGTGAAGTCAAAGGAATGGATACTTGGAGAAGAATTCGGGATTCTTTTTTTCTGTGACTTTGAGTTGATCAGTGTGAAAAGCTTTAGACTGAAAAAGGAAAATGTGCTGGGCTTAGTTCTTCCAGAAACTATCCTTGTTCCTCCTACAAAGTATTATTTTGAGGATGCAGCTTTTACAAAAGAAAAATGTTAACCACAAGTAGAGAAAAAACAACCCCCATTCTGCCCTTAGGAGGACAAGTCAGAGTTTGTACAAGTTATTCAAAAGGCATAATGTGACTACTGTACTTTTTTTTCACATTTTTATTAAAAATCTAATTCCTTCTTTCGTGAGTATTGGCTTTTGTCAAAAATGTCATTTCTTGTGGATCAAATTATTTGCCAATTCATGTTCAATTCATCAAATTGCTTTACAATAAAATAGTAAAGAAAACAAAAATCAGTTTGCTTGTTTTGATGTTGACATAATGTCCTAATAGAATTTCTACAAAGTCACTAAACTTTAAGTGGATTTTAAGCAAGAAAAGGATTTAATTTTTGTTCTGTAAGAATAATTTAAGCTGTTGTCTTCTCATTGAACTGGATAATCAAATGTTTGGACAGATCCCAAGAGGAGTTGTTGGTATCTTTTTAACCACTTTCTAGTGGTTAAATAAATCACTTTCCCTGATTCATCTTCCATATTCCTGTGTCCAGTTGGCTTAAGATGATCTATAGAATTCTCTCACCCCCCCTGCCTTCACCCTCCATCAGAAGCAGCCTCAAGTTGTGCCAGGGGAGAGTCTGATGAGATATCAGGGAAAATTTCCCCACAGAAAGGTTTGTCAAGCTTTGGGCCAGGCTGCCCAGGGCAGTGGTGGAGTGCCTGGAAGTGCTCAAAAGCCATGTGGATGTGGCACAGAGGACAGGGCTCCTTGGTGACCATGGCTGGTTGGACATGGTGATGATCCCAGAGGGCTTTTCCAGCCTTAGGACTCTGTGGTTCCTCTGCTGGGATTGGTACTGGGCAGCACGGGGAGCCCAGAGTGGAGAGAGCCCCTGCTCTGACATCATGGAAGTGCTCAGGTTCTCAGGTTGTTCTCTGTGCAGGAATCTTGACCTGAGCTGGTTTTCCATGATCAAACCCCCTGCTCCCCACCACTAAGGTTGGTGTTTACTCATCATCTCCATTCCCAGCTTTCTGAGCTGTGCTGGGTCACATCAGCACACGACCCCCTGACCTCTGATAAACTCCTGGGAGATGACTGCTTCATCCATTTTTTATTTTGTCTTTTTTTCCTGATCCTGAAGAAGTGACAAGTCTGGAGATGTCTTCATGCATGAGGTATCCCAAAGTGACAGCTCCACTCTCACTTGGACTGTCTGTGCAACCTCATCCTGTGAGCTGTGGGATGAAGTAAAAGTGATGCTGGCTGCAGAGGAATGTGTGATTATCCTTCCCTCAGCTTCCTGGTGGGAGCATCCTGATGATTTGTGTGCTGCTGGAACTCTGAATCTGCTTTCTCTGCTCAAACCAGCATAAAGTGAGAGCAGCTGTCAAGAGAAGCTTCAGCCAGATCTGAACCTTCTGCCCTTTCTCTCTGCACTGTGACCCTGGGAAATGAAAAGTTTTGTCTCTTCTGCACAAGTGTAATTCTTAGAACCACTAAATTACTGAATCATGGAATCATTAGGGCTGGAAAAGGACTCCAAGATCACGAAAATTTGCCATCAAACCAGCTCCACCACCATGCTTCCAATACAGAGATCTTCCATTTCAATTCACTTAAAAATAATGCTGCCAGGAAAAATTTAAAAGTAGCAGCTGGTTTTGAGGTGTCTTTAGCACCTTCGAAACCATCTTGAACTGTAATTGTGTGCTTAGGCTGGGATGAATAACAATTAAACCTGTCACTGCTAAGTGATTTTTGTGGTACATATTTTCCAGCTGAGCATCAATTTGTTTGGCTTAAAGTTGTTTACACTAAAAGCAGTGAATTTACAGTGATCTATGCACATGCTCTGACATCAATATAATTCAATTAACGTATTAGGATAATTAATTATCTTAATGAATCAACAGATGCATTAATAACAAGCTTTTCTATTAATATGTTTCGTAGGATAAACAAACCCACTGGTAAATGTTCTTATATTACTGACCTTAACAAATTAGTAGAGAAAACATATTTTAAACCTTGGAAGGATTTTAAAGAATTTTAAAGGAGCCTTGAAATGTTTCTAACAAGTCCCTCTCCACTGTTTAATGCCATTTTGAGAAGACATAGAGATGGCTTTTTTCAGCAAAGTCAACTTGCCACATGTCCCAGTGAAAAAATAATTTGTTCTACTTGTCATTCTAACTGATTTCCTGGGCTAGTAAAAAAAAAAAAAAACAAAACCCAAACAACAGAGATTTTATTTCACTGACAATTGCAAAGAAATAATGAGAAATAAGCTGTTTTTTCGGAGCTCTGCCTAATTTTCTTCTCAAACCAGGATGTTACAAGTAGTGGTTGTCCTTCAAGGAAATCTTGGTGAGTGGATGATGTGAAAGCTTCAATTTTTACAGGAGATATGAAAATCATATTTTTAAGCAGAAGAAACAGAGAGTACTAAATGCTAAATATTCCTCTGCATAGTGTGAACCTCTCCAGATCATTCCAACTCTTGTATCAAATTTCACCTGTGAATTTTAATTAAGCATTTCTGCTCTTCAAGCAGTGCAAGCATCCAGATTTTAACCAATCTAATTATGGCTCTTCCTTTCAGTGGCACAGAGAGAGAATATTTTTCTTGCACATTTTCCTCCCTGGAATGTAGACAACAGTTACGTGTTTCCAAACTGTGCAAACATTTCAAAGGCAAATCAAGGAGCAGCAGAGGAGAGCAAAATGATAATTTGAAAACAAAACTGAAACACTGTCAACAAAATAATAAACACCACATTAACTCCATTGGTGTCTGTCAAGAGTTGTTTATGTTTCAGACAGTATTCTGAAAAAAAAACACAAACAAAAACCTTTCATATTTTGCCTTTCACTTTATTTTAGATCGTTCAGGTAGCTGGTAAAAAAAAAGAAAAAAAAGTATTTATTATTTTTTACACCTTCTTTATGAATTGCATTTCAAAATATTTTAAGTTGATAGGAAATGTTGGAATCTTGTTCAATAATTTTTATTGCATTACCTGTGACATCCTGAAGAGAACAGTGAGCTCTTGGTGGCATAAGAAACAAAGGAAATAAAGGAAATAAATGTTTTTTAAGAACTTCACAACAAGTACTCACTGGAAGTCCAAGTGTAGCCCATGAATGGCATGGTGGCTTCTTCGTGTCCTTGTGGATTTCAAACCTAAATTGCTGTTATTGAAAGAAAAATAGAAAATCTCTGAGAAAGGATTGATAATTGTGCTTGAACTGCAGGTCAGCTTTTCAATAAAAGCTAATTTAATTGTCTATTCCACTTGCTTAAGTGAAGAGGTTTAGAGAGCTCAACACTGAAAGCAGCTTTTATATATATGTAATACATAGATTTACACAGTTACCTGCACAGAGCTCTTGTGAGACCCTGCCTGGAATACAGTGCCACAAGAACACAAGAAGGACATGGAAATGTTGGAGCAAGTCCAGGGGAGGCCGTGGAGTTGCTGAGGGCACTGGAGCACCTCCCCTCTGGAGCCAGGCTGGGAGAGCTGGGAATGCTCAGCCCAGAGAAGGGAAGGTTGTGTGGAGACCTCACAACAACTTCAGGGTCTGCAGGGGCTACAGGGAACTGGAGAGGGACAATTCATCAGGAACTGGAGTGACAGGACAGGGGGGAATGTCTTTAAACTGCCAGAGGGCAGGGCTGGATGGGAAATTGAGAGGGAATTGTTCCCTGTGAGGGTGGGGAGGGTGCCCAGAGAAGCTGTGGCTGCCCCTGGATCCCTGGAAGTGTCCAAAACCAGGTTGGACAGGGCTTGGAGCAACCTGGGACAGTGGAAGGTGTCCCTGCCCATGGCAGGGGGTGGCACTGGATGGGCTTTAAGGTCCCATCCAACCCAAACCACTCCATGCTTTTGTGATTTGGGAACATGGTTTACTGGTGAACATGGTGGTGGTGCTGGGCTGATGGTTGGACTTGATGATCTTTTCCACCCTTAGCTGTTCTGTGATTCCTTGACCTCATATTATTCCGAGGTGTTCTGTGATGGGGCTGTGTAAAAAGTTTGCAACTTTCTAAGACGTCACCCTTCTCTTTCTTGCAGCAGTTTTACACCCCTGTGGCAGCACTGGTTTTCCTGGGTGTTAGCTGAATTTTTCAAGATGCTGGGATAGTAAAGAGATAAACACAAGACTGTGGAAAACCTTGTACTGGAGGTTTTTATTATGAGTTCAAGAGAAGGAATAGCTATCAAAATAGCTACAAATCCACAGGTGCTCGTTTTGTGCTGGATTTCTTTTGCATTTTCTTCTTATTTCTTCTTGTTTCAAATGGTGCTTTGTTACCTCCTCATTTTCGAAATGAACTCTCACATGCACTCATCACAGAAAGAAGACAGAAGGACAAAAAAATGTTCACAGCAAAGATCCAGCATAGATAAGACTTCTTTCATTTAATAATACTATACACTATAAATGCAATTTGGAGGAGGAAAGAGGAGCTGGAAGGAAAATTCTTGTTTATATCAAGATATAAATGTAGTCCACAGGACTCAGCAGCCTATCTGTTGCTTTGCAGAAATGTGCAGGAAAAATGCATCTCTCAGTAAATGAGAACCTCACTCAAAAAAAAAAAAAATAAATTACTGGGCTGAAGATATGAGATGTGGGGGGGGGGGTGAGTTTTAATTTCAGTTCTTTCTGCTGTGGTGAATCCTCTGCATGAGTTACAAAGTGAAAAATATTTCTTACTGCTGAGTAACACCTAAAGGTGTGATCTCTATCTCCTAGTTACTGGGGTTTTTTTCCTTATTGCATGTTCCCAAGTTCTGTTTCCTATTTAAAAAAAAAAAAAAAAGCCACTACTTGGTGCATAATATAAAATTCCAATATTTTGCCTCATTTCCAGGTGACAGTCAAATTTACTGTTTTCATTTGGCAAAATGCAGCATGTGTTGATTAGGATTAAGGAACAGGAAAAGCTCAAGTCCAAGTGTGGTGCAATTGCTGTGCTATTAAGGTGTTATTAAGCAAATTAAATCTTTAAATCACGCAGATTCACTGGAATTCCCTTTGATCAGTGTCAGCATTAGGAAGTTGCTTTTCTTATTGCTGTACTTCAGAACACCTTCCTGACATAAATACCCGGAGGACTGGAAATGGGCATTAAATCTGCTCTCAGATCCGGAATTTCAGATGAACTGTGGTTAAAGTAGGCCAGGATTGAATGAACTCCACATTTCCCTTTATTGCTTCACCCATGCTACTTCCATTCTGGGGAAATCTTTTAATAAATTATTTCCAGTATATCAAAAGAGAGCTGCTCAAAAGTGCAGGATTCATTTCAGAAGGAACTGAGCGTGTACCTTCCTGGAAATATCTTTTAGTGGGTAGGGAGCAGAAATATCTTTCTGGAGTAAACCTGATTTTTCAAAGGTAGATAAAACACCTTTTTAACTATGGTTAAATTTGCTATTTAGAAAATAAAAACAAAGAAAACCAAGAAACCTTTTTGATTTTGCTTCATAACCTAAGTATTAAAGCACCTGTGCTCATATGCACTGAAATATTAATCAAACTGTCTGTCACAATGTGCTTTTTTCTACCTGCAGCATGCAGCCACTAAAGATAAACTGTAACGTCCTATTTATTAGTGCCAGGAGTTTATTTTGAAGTTTCCTTTTATTTCTGGTTCCTTTCCCACATTTTAAAACATACTATTGTTGCTTGTAATCACACTGAACTATAAAAATATAGAACATTCTTAAATAAATAAAATTTCAAAAAAAATTAAAGGCCCACAGGCTAGATACCTCTAATTTTCTGATAATGAAAACCTGACATTCTAATTAGAAAATGTATGTTTTCTATCAGGTGCTATTGCAATATCTGACTTCCTTTTTCCTCCTGGACTCAATCTGCATTTTAAGTCAAAATGAGAGGGTGACAACTGCACAAGAAGTTTGAGCTGCTTCCTGTTCTGATGCATCCAGACTGTCAAGGGTGTGCTGCCTGGATGACAGCCACGAGGAGGGATTCCAGGGATTTTCTGATGCAAGGCTTTAGTAAGTAAGACAAGGTTGTGTGTACCTCGAATTAAAAAAAAAAAATATCTCTAGTAGCCCCCAAGGTTTTAATTTATGATAAAATGTATAAAATCTAAAAAATGTGTAACTATTGAGCAGCAAAATCAGGGTCAACTAAGTACCAAGACATTGTTATGTGAGTTCCTTTCATCCTTCCCAGTGAAATCTAGATCAGAAATCTCTCAGAAATTATCTAGATCTCTTCATCCTTCCCAGTGAAATCTTTCCTCTCACAGCACAAATGCTGTCTGAGAATGATGGTCCTACAAGGTAGCATTGTAAAGGTCTGTACACATCAGGGAAAGCTGCATAAAAAGTGTTTTAAGAGGTCTTCTTTATTGTCTGCCTCTTCTTCCAGGAAAGAGTTGCTATTTATCCCCGTGGCTTGATAAGGAATGCAGTTTGGGAACTGTATTTCACTGCTGATCACCAGACTTACAGCTCTGCCTTTTTTTCCAGCTGACAGGGAAACATTTAAAACATGAGCACTGAAGTGATTGCTCTTCCAGCTTTTTCTGCTTTGGAGTTTCCAGGTTTTCTGTGCCAGCTTGACTCCTTTCTGCTTGTTTGAGGGCACTGAGGAACTTTCCATCAAAGTCTGAACTGGACAGCTCTGCTATAATAATAAATCCTGGACTTCTTTCTGAAATTTCCTAAATGGATGAAACCCTTTTTTGCCAGTTTTGCATGTTCAGGCTCAGCATGGCTCTGCAAAGGGCTCTGTTGTGGGAAAACCAGGGAGATCAGTGATTTGAGCTCACAGTGGTGGATTGAGAGCTCCAGACATAACTCACTGAGCTTTCCTTTCAGAAAATGGATATTGCACAGCACAAGAGTCTGATACCCTCCCTGTGACTAAGCCAGTTCACCTCCCCATGCTGCAGGCCCCTCATACTCCTGTCAGGAAGAAGCACTGAGTTTTCCTTTCAAGGAAATGAATGAGTTGAGACTGGGATTTTTAAAAAATACATCACTAAGATAATTCTTTCTGCTTTCCACTGCAGAGTGGGATGATCCTTTTCCTCAGGACTGCTGCCTATCATTTTGATGTGTGCTTTCTGGAAACAGCTTGTTACAGGCATTGAAAACATAAACAAAACCCAAAAAAACAAAACCAAAACCAAAAGCAAACCAGCAGCAGAGCCCATTCCCTAAATACTCTGTAAAAGTGTTCACCACTGCAACACTAACCACAACAACAAGAACAACAAAAGCTGTTCCATTTCTTAGACAGAGTTTTTGGGTTTTTGCAATAAATGTCTCTTCTTGTCAAAAATACAGTTTGGGATCATGCTATGCAGAAACCCCTGCCACGAATTAAAACAATATATTTGTGTCTTTCTATCAGGCTGCAGGAAGTGCTAATGCCACCTTTGCTTTGGAGGGCTGTGATTTCAGGGTTTGGCTCTAGTGCAGCTTGCATAAGGCCCATGATTAACTCTTATTGTTTAATGTATTCACTGTGCTAAAAGCTTTGCTTGCAGAAGTTCAGCAAATATTAGATTTTCTGGAGAGGCTGTACAGTAAACATTCGAGCTCTTGGATTAGTATGTACATCCATCAGATGCTTCTCTTTCCAATTAAAAGCACTTTAGAGCTTTTTTTATGAGAAAGAAGATACTCTGTGCAGTGCAAGGGAAGGGCCAAGAATAATTGACATTCACCCTGTGGAGAGCACATCAGCTGCTCCAAGGAACAGAAAGCTAAAAAAAGCATCCCAGACAGGAGTGTTCCCTCCAGCTTGTGAGGGAAGAGAAGCCCCAGGGGAAGCTGACATTCAGCTCTGTGCTGGGAGCAGTGACTTTTAACAGCAGCTGGGTAAAGTGACTCCCATTCACCCAGAATGGCTTGAGGGCAACCATAAAACACCAGCAGGAGCCTTGCAGGGTTACCTGGGACAGAGTGGGGGTGATTTGGGGTGATTTGGGTTGATGGGGAGAAACTGAAGACAAAGTGGGATGCCAGTGATGGTCTGAAGCAGCTATTTGGCCTCCTGAGTGAACTTGGGAGGGTGTTGCTTTTCCATAGCCCTGCCAGAAAAACCCTTTTACTGACTCAGAGTCAGGGCTCCTGAGAAGCATTTTAAGGACTTTTATTCCATTTTCAGTCTCATGAGAAGGGTGAGACAGTACAGATGTTACAATTTTTGCTATTAAAATCAGAAGCCAAACTATTTCCTAATTACAATACATTATAAGCATTTTTTGGCCTGTCAGCTTTTTCCACACAATGCTGCTAATGCTTCTAAGCCAATCATCTACTAAAATACCCCACATGGGTCTTGCTACAAGACATCTTTCATAGTTCTATTTCTCCAAAATATCCAGTCTGTTTGCAAGGCCATTTGAAACTTGTTTCCAGTTCAGTTTCTCTCTCAGCAATGTCTGTCCTATTCCATGGCCTTTCTAAGTCAGCACACTTTATCTCAGAGTTTGCATGCAGGTGCACAAGACTTTGTGAGCCTTCTGTCAGGCTTTGAGAATTCTCTACAAATCCATTCCCCTACATAGTCCCATGGCTGTTTATAATGATTCCAGACCTTTGCTCCTCTGTCCTGCAGAGACTGGCCTGGTGTTTGGCATCTTTGCACACACACCCCTGGTATCAGCACTGGCCTCTCAGGAGCACCCCCCAGCTGACAAGTGGCCAGAACTGCATCAACACAGCAGAAAAATTTGACTACACATCAAATTCTTCACTGTATAGGTGTCTGCAGCCCTCAGGGCCCGTTCAGGTTCTCCTCCAAAAGCAGCTGCCCCTGAGCAGGGATGCCTCTGGAGGCCACCCCTCACAGCAGGATAGGCTGGTGACACTTTGGCACACATGTAAACATTAAAGATACACACAGGAAGCTCATGTGGCAATCTTTGTATCCCCTACTAACTTCAGGTGTATTCAATAGCTGAGTATTCACCACCAACCCATCTGTTCTTACTAATTAAATATTTTATATAGCTAAATTTACCGGTGAGACTCAATTATCTGTCTTACTTGATCACATTTGTCTGAGTGATCTCTGACTGCACCATCCTGAACTGCTTTGTCCAGTGTGTCCCACCCTTGGCAACAACTCTGTCCTGGGTTGCAATGCAGGATGTAACGAGCAGTTTGTATTCTATCACCATCTGTTTAAACCAGGCGGGGCAGGGTTCTTTATCTCTTCCAGGACCCATCCTTCCTCCAGGGGGAATCTGCTGTTAATGGGCCACTGAGGCTCACTGCATGGCTGATAAAATCACATCGTCCCATTAGGAGATGCTCCACCCAGGGGGAGGAGCCCAGCATTCCTACCTGGATAAAACCTGAGATTTGGAACACCAGGGCAGCCTGTGTGCACTGGATTCCCAGAGGAAAATTGGACCCATCTCACCACCACTGGACATTCAGAGGAAAATAATACACTCCTACAGGATCATTGCTCCAACAGAACCACATCTGTCACTGCAGGAGGACTTGATTGGACTGCTACCAACACCCTGACCAACAGGGTGTCAGGCTGTATTCTGACCCTGTCAGTGTTTTCTTTTTTTGTTTATTTGCTTTTTTTGTACTACTACGTTTTCTTTTTAATTTTCCTAGTAAAGAGCTGTTATTCCTATTCCCATATCTTTTCTGGGAGCCCCTTAATTTCAAAATGATAATAATTCGGAGGGAAGGGGTTTGCATTCTCCATTCCAAGGGAGGCTGCAGCTTTTCCTGGCAGACAAACCCTGTCTTTCCAAACCCAGACAACCCCCTTAGCCTGAGAGGTGGCCCAGAGAGCTGCTCCCCATGGCTCATGGGGTGGGTGTGTGCAGGGACCCCAGGGTCACGGATCTGCCAGGACAGCCCTGGGAAGGACCAGGACAAGTTGCTTGTTCCTTGGGAGGCTTTGTTTGGAGCTTCACCTCCACTGTGCCTCCCTGAGCTCCATGGGGTGAATTCGTCTCTGAATTTGGGTTGCTCCTCCTGCCATCCTCTCTTGGAGCTCCCTGGGGACATGCAGAGGAGCTTTGTCACCTCTCAGCACATCTCCACATGACATCACGTCTAAAACAGGGACAGGGACTCCAAACCCCCAACAATTTATTTATGCAGAACACCACCTTTGGAAGGCTTTTATTTACTCTTTTCTCCTCTGAGCTGAGCAGTTTATGGAGTGATGTGAGTGTAGCTGCCTACAGCTTTTTGCTTCAGCTTTCACAAGCCCAGCTGTAAATGTTCCCTTCAAACATCCTGCTGGCACCTTGAACAACAGATGGACATTGGAGTGGTAACACATAGAAATGTAATTTATACTTGGAAAATCTTCAATAAAAGAGGGAGTGGCTGAAGGTGAGTTAGCAAGCCAATTAGTCCAGTAGCAATTCTCCAGAAGTCACAATTAACATCTCTCTGTTATCAGTTATAACATTTCAGTTAGTTTTTTCCAGATTCTCTTGCTTATTGGGATAAAACATTTGGTTTCAGGAGGAGTGTGGCACAAGACTGTTGTTTAATGCCCTTGAGATGATCCCTGTGCAGAAATCCAGGGACAGGAACAGTTGGAAGGATGAGAGAAAGAATCTCTGCTAGGAGCCTTGATAAAACTGTTGAGGATTTAAAGTTTATTTATAACTTGGAAATCTCAAACTCTTAGCTACTTCAAATATTTCGAAGTCCCTAAATTGGATAGTCCTGTTGTTGGCGTGTTTATATTTTGAATAAAAACACATTTACTGATTAATCTTTTCACTGCAGACTTATCTGAAGGTGCAGTGGGGGTGGAACAAGATGGTCTTTAAGTTCCCCTCCCACCCAAGCCATTCTGGGATTCTGTGATTGTATCAGCAGTCACAGATGGCTCTTTCTTGCAATGTAAAGTTGTTTTCCTCGCATTTCTAGTTAGGCTGTACCAAGAATGTTGTTAATAGTGTAGAATCATTTCTACATGTGAACACAAAAAAAAAAAAAAAAAAAAAAAAGAGAGAGAGAAGAGAAGAGAAGAGAAGAGAAGAGAAGAGAAGAGAAGAGAAGAGAAGAAAAGAAAAGAAAAGAAAAGAAAAGAAAAGAAAAGAAAAGAAAAGAAAAGAAAAGAAAAGAAAAGAAAAGAAAAGAAAAGAAAAGAAAAGAAAAGAAAAGAAAAGAAAAGAAAAGAAAAGAAAAGAAAAGAAGCTGAAGGGAATGGAAATATTTTTTAAGATAGGATACAAGAGACACGCAGGATAATTGAAATCTCTTCCTAAAAGCAGTAGAAGGTTATGACATAATCAGAATAATGTTAGATCACTGAGGAGAGGTCTTAAAATAAAACAAATGCACAAAGATATTAAAAAAAATCTACCTTTTTATTTTGTGATTAGCTAATTCTAAAAAACTTCAAAGTTCTTTGCAAGAGGTACAATAAGGGATACTGCTCACTGATTTTGGCCTTCCTGCTTGCTCCGTGTGTTCTCTGCTGCATATGTGAATTATCAAAACAAATGTTTTGCCTTATCTGCTGTCAGTGCTCTATAAAAACGCAGCTGTGTTATCAGTGTAGTTATTAGAGACATGAATTGTGTTTTCCCGAATAAGCTGCACACATTATTTTCCATGGATGTGTGAACAGGATGCCAGATCCCTGGCAGTTTTGCAAGGCTGGACAACTTGTCTGTGGGAAGAGGGATCAGGACCTTGTGCTAACAAGAGAGGAGATGCTGGGAGAGGATTACTGCAGGCCAGGTGAGCTCTGTGAAAAACCCTCACTAATTTCAGTGGTTTTCTGGTGGTTGGTTCATCTTTTTAGGTATTGCTGGGTTTCTTTCCCCTCTAAAACTACGACAAATGGGGTTCTCTGCCCTGTTTATACTGCAGAGACACGACACCAGATGGGGCACCCAAGCCCAGAGCTGGGGGAAAGTCTGTTCCAGATGGCAAAGTGAGATATTGCTAAATATGCCTGCAAGGTATTTGAGCACAGCGTGACAGACAGCCAGAACAAACAGAGATGGGGGAAAAGCAGGATAAACAACAGCTGAGGAAAGGCTGCCTTTTTGTGGATGCTCCAGCCTTGCTCCAGCCTGTGTCTAAGGAGACATATGGAGATGATGCCTAGAGCAGGGAACAAGACAAAGAGGTTGTGAGGCGGCTCTGGAGATGGGCACTGCAGCTCAGTTCCAACTGGAGCAGTCCTACCATCAGGCTCTTTGTTAAACAACATGAAAATTTGGTTATGACAGCTTTGGGGATTTTGGTTGTTAGGGAAGGCAGCACATTTGTAGAGAGATTGCCCTGGGTGTTGCTAAAAACATTATTTCATTGAATTACCTCTCTAAATCATTTTGGCTCTGGCTGTGCAATGAGCACAGGTTATGAGGAAGGTCCAGAAAACACCAAGATCTGACTCCTTTCAGATGCATCCCCTTGGATTCAGATGGATCCCCTGTGCCCAGCTCTTGCAAGGCTTGTTGGTTTCTGGGAAGAGCTATACCCTTGATAATTTTTAATTCTTTCTTTGAACTTTTCTGCTTGTCAATGCCTTGATGCTTCAGCAAGGCTTCTCTACTGACTTCTTTCCTGGTGTGTTTCCAAGAAGGAATAGAACATCCCAGGTGTCTCACCTTTCAGAAGAGGATGAACTATGATGCAGGTATTTTAAACATGGAAAAGACTGTATAAATTGTCAAATTTCTAGGCCCAGATTAGAACTATGTTGTTTTAACAAGCCATTTACTGAAAAAAAAATTAAGAAAGTTTATTATAAAATGAAAAAAAGCCAGAGGGCTGAACTAGAAGATGATTTTTTTGTTCTTTTCATGGAGCAATAGTAAAATACAGAATCACAGAAACATGGAATAGTTCGTATTTGAAGAGACCTTAAAGTCCCACCCCTGCCATGGGCAGAGACACCTTCCACTAGCTCAGGTTGCTCCAAGCCCCATCCAGCCTGGCCTGGGACACTTCCAGGGATCCAAGGGCAGCCACAGCTTCTCTGGGCACCCTGTGCCAGCACCTGATATCTAGGCAGTTTTATTGCCAGTGTTTTAGGGGTTATCGAATCTTTTAAAGGTAATACTTTTGTTTCTACAGGAAAAGCATTTCTCACCACCCTTTGTCTAACTGCTTTTCTTTTACAAGTCTCTTTCTCCAAACTGAGGCTTATTTTCTTGTCTTCAGGTTAAAGTCCACCACCTTCAGTGAGTGGATTGGAGGAAAGATTTGGGAAATGTGGTGGTGGATCAAGTACTGTGTGGTACAGGACAGTCCTGACAGCAGAGCCAAGGGGAAGAGGGACCACACCACAGCTTTAGATATTGCCCTGTTTTTATAAAAGCTTCTCTGAGGCTTTCAGGAAATGCACAAGAGATTGGCTGCTTTGGGAGATAAATTCTCTCATCTACCAGAGGGAATGAATGCCACCATCCCCACCCTGAGTGCCTAAAGTCATGGGCATTGAGTTTTTTGGGAGAGCAGCATTGCTGTCAGCAGCTGTGCTGCCGTGTAGTGAAAGATTAATGTGATCCATGAGAAAAAGACAAGGCATATAACACAACCCAGAGGCAAGAGTGCTTGTGATGCTGTGCTGGTCTTCACTCTGAGGCTGCTTCTGTAGTTTTTATTAAATTTTGATTAGCTGTCAGTGCATTCTAAAGACCATACCGAGCTGCTCAGCTTTCTGGAGGGCACAGTGTTTCTAAAGCTCTCTGGAAGCAGAGATCTGGCCTCACTGGGGATGCTCACAAACAAACTGGGAAGCACTTGGAGTTGGTTATTGCCTAACCTTGGGGTTAGTTAGGAGAGACTGTGCAGGGCTCTGCTCCAGGCTTCAGCAAAGCAGAATTTATGAAGTAATGTTGGGTGCCACAGGGCAGTGGAAAGTGTTGGGGTTGGAATGGGAGCAGTAACAGCACTTGGGGGGTGGAAAAACAAAGGCAGGTCACTTTCAGGATTGAAGGATTAAGGCATAATGATGCTTTGGAAATTACATCTTGGACTGTCCAAATTCTCCACCAATACTTGGATCCAAATATTAAAAAGAGCCCTTGAGGGCAGATGGAAAAACCACGTGAGCTAAAGTGATGCAGCTCCCATGCTAAGACTGGAATTCCCAAGTTTCCATGAAATCCTTTAGGTTTAATCCAGGAATCATTATTAGTTCTTTCACAGTGACAGGAACATTTACAACTCCAACATCTTCTCTGCCTTTGTTCACCCCTGTCACCCCTGTTCTCGGGGTCCTGAGGGCAGTGGGAGCAGCTTCCTGAGGATAAGGGAGAGATGGGGGTGCAGTGAGCAGTCAGCCTCCCAAGGCTTTCCCAATATTTGGGACTTCCTCCTGTTCCTGCTGAGTCTGCTTGAGGTCACTCCTGTAGGAGTGCCAAGATGTGCTGCCTGCTTTGTAGAGCTGCGAGCTGAGACCCCATGCCCCAAATTTACTACCTGTTTTACATCTTTTAGGCACACAATTATTACTGATTTATCTTTACAGCCCCTGGGCCATGGCATCATGCTGTGCTCAGGCTTTAAGTCATCAGCTTGTCCCTTGTGCAGGCATTTTTGGGAGCCTTTGTAACATTCCTGTTGGGTTTGGCTGTTGGTTTTATCAAGGCGGGGTTTAATACTGACCTTCATAGTTGCAGAGTTTTGCTGATCACCCAAATTATGTTTTGTTTGCACAGTCTAATCATGCAGATATCCTTCTTCTAGGATTGTTAGCAGCTCACTCTGGAGAAACACCTGACCTCTTAGAAGGCACACAGGACACAATGCTTTGGGAATTAATTGCCATTCCCACCCCACCAGTCAAATCAGGGGTACAGGCACAATTATTTCACATCACTTTCATGGTGCTTAGAATTTCTGCTCAGTAATAAATAAATGGAGTACAAATGTGTCCAAGTTTTGGTGAGACTTACCCGAAACATTTCCAAGAGGAAAAAATACCTGACATCAAATATAACAACAAAATAAAAAAAAAATCAAATCAAATCAAATCAAATCAAATCAAATCAAATCTGTATCTATATTTTAATTCCTTGCAAATATTAAGCAATAACATGAAGTCAGATCAGAGCTATTTAAACCTTTTTTTCCAAATTATCCAACACAAGAAAACCAGTGGTGAGTTACAAAATAGAGACAAAATAGCACAGAGTACTTCAGATCTTTCTTTGACTATAAATGTGGTTTTTAATGAAACACATTGAATTGATTGATGTTAAATATGAGAATGACTTATGCAAAGACAACAGTTCAAAGAGCACAGCTCTGCCACTCTGGGATGGCTGTCTAAGCATTACAGTGTACATAAATTCTGTTTGGGTTCATTCCAGCCTGTTTGCACAGTAGATTTCAAATGGGAAGAAGGCAATCCACAGTATTCCTTACTCTCCTGTTCCCTGCTCTTGCACTCTAGCCAGCACACTGTAGGAATTTGGAAGTGCACAGGAATTTTCTACATCCCCACGTGCAGGAAAATCTCACACTAAACCTTTCATAACAGGAAATACAGACATGTGCTTGGCTTTCTGGAAAAATGTCTGCTCCCTTCTCCAAATATAAAGCTCCAAGAGCAATGCCCTGGATCTGATTCACAGGAAGGCTGAATATACAAGGTTTAAAAGATGGAGACATCCTCAGTGTTTTGAGGTTTTTCTTGTGTGCCAAAGATGAGCAGAAATTCTTGAAAACAACCAGAAGAATTAATGGGAGCAGACCAGAGGTTATCTCATTACCTTGGGGGCCAGGAAGGGAGGATTTGAAACAGCAGTGCAGATGCTGATTAATGTAAGAGGTTAATAAAGGGCAGGATACACAGAATTATCTCATAATAAGGGCATTCAACTTAAGGAATTAAAGGCTTCAATAAGAAAATTATTCACAATTATTAACATTCACTGACTCTGGTGAATATGCAGCTGTGTTTTAAAGTGCCTGGAAAAACAAGAAACTCTTGTTTCAAGGCAAAATTAATCAGACTTAATAAAAGTAAAAGGCTGAGGATGCATGGTCAGCCACCTACTACTATTTGCTTCGTTCATAGAAAAATATTTTTCTTAGAACTAAGCTCTGGTTTTATTGTTATTTTTTAAATTATTATTATCATTTTCCCTAATTTGTCACCTTCCCCATACAGGTCTTCCACCTTCTGAAATGACTTGAAATCCATGAGTCAAAGCCAACAGAAAGGTGTTGATAAGATTGAAAAGATGTTTATAAGGAAGTAAACTGCTAAAATCACCTGTAACTACCACACTTTAATTTACTGAACCCATTCCAGCCTAGGAGGTCTTTTAATCTTCTCATTGATCCAAAGATTCAGAGATGTAGAAGGTGCTGTCTCCCATGGAGTGGTCAGAACAGTCAATCCCATCATTTCTTCCACCTGGAGCATTTCACTGCTTGGACCACTTAACAAGCAACAGGAAGAGAGGGAATGGCCTCAAGCTGTGCCAAGGGAGGTTGGATATCAGGAAAAATTTCTTCACTGGTGGTCAAGCACTGGAATAAGCTGTCCAGGGCCATGGTGGAGTCACCACCCACAAAGTGCTCAAAAAACAAGTGGAAGTGGCAATTTGGGATGTTGTTTAGGGACAGGGTGAGTTTTAGTCAAAGGTCTGATGGTCTTGGGGGCCTTTTCCAGCCTTAATGATTCCATGATTCCATGATTCAGAGACCTGACTGTGGCAAATGGAAAGATGGAAAACTTCCACAGATACTGGCAGGTTTGATTTGCAGCCTTGGGAGAAGCTTGGATTGATGTAATGATAAAGGTACACAGATATCAAGCAGAGAAATTAAAAGCTTATGTTCCTATAGTTACAAGTAAGAATATGCCTTAAGTAAGAAACTGGATTGGGTAAGGTGCTAAAAGGTTTTAAAAATGTAGTAATGTGATTTTATAGAGTAAGCTAAGAGTTTAGATGTTATAATAGAAGCATATGTGTGTAGGTGAGGTAGAAAGCTATTGGGTGAAGGATAGACACAGTGTGGCAGAATTAAGCAAAGGGGATAGGTTAGAAAAA
Organism: Phylloscopus whistleri; assembly: GCA_017589585.1. Lineage (NCBI taxonomy): Eukaryota > Metazoa > Chordata > Aves > Passeriformes > Phylloscopidae > Phylloscopus > Phylloscopus whistleri. Next base: position 2,974,965 of record JADMLD010000682.1, on the reverse strand, counting down.
CAAAATAAACCCTGTGGCGACTTTCCATTGGATCAGAATGTTACATATTGCTTTGTAACAAAGAACCTTGTGACTGCTTTGCACTGTGGCCGACTTGTTACTCCTCTAAAGTCTCAGGGCCTGTGAGGCTGATGTTTGTCTGAGTAATAAATTGTTTAATAGCCTCCCAGTGGCCCCATCCCTTCCCTGAGGAGTCAACAATACCTGACCATGAGCAGTGGTCCAGCACACATTTCTGCTGAACGTGCCTGGGTGTGGATGGTGACTTCCAGCAAAGCTGGTTCTCCAGAAGGGAGGGGGAGAACAGGCACACCTCGGAGGGAGAAAATTACCTCAGTCTGGCTTTTTCCCACAGTTTTACGTCTTTATGAAAATAGACAGATAAAAAAATATTCCCATAAATTGCAATGTTGCCTGCCGACTGAGAGGAACTGATTGTTTTCTCCATCATGGTGCTCTTGTGAAATTCAAGTTACAGTTCACAAGTCCAACCAGTTATGAGCCCAACCTGCAGATATGAATGTTAATTTAAAATTAAAAATGGAATCTGTTCTTCATTTTTAGCATTCCTGTTAATCACTTCTAATGACATCATCTATTTGGTACCCATAACATTAAATTTTGGAGAAAATCCTATGGACCACACACGGAAGTGCTCAAAGTGTGGAGAAGGGGTGCTTAGAATGTGGCCCTGGTACCGTTAGGTTAATGGTTGGGTTCATCTTGGAGGTCTTTCCCAGTTCAAATATTCCTATGATTCTATAATACCTTCAAATAAACCTCCAGAATTATTCTTTTGTAATATCCCAAGCTAGGATTTATTTCTTGAGCAGCTTGTCTGGTTTCACTGCATCCTTTCCCTTATCCTCAAATCTTGAATTCTGAGCCTGGGTATGAGAAATAGATGAGTTCTTAGAGGAGATGAATTGTGGTGGATGAGACAGCCCTGAAGCCAATTACACGTGTAATTTAAAGCAGGAAAAATTCCCTTTCTAACCTGTGCTCATTGAAGGCAATCATCAGGTAGGACTGGATCCTGCTGAAGCAGCTTCTCACTGATTTCAGTGTAACCAGATTCTCTTTAATTAGTTTTTATTTATTTCAGGATAATAAAAACTAACATATGCAACAATTTAAAAGCATTCTCCTCCTTTTAATGCATTAAAGTGGAAGCAGAGTTCCTTTGCATAATTGCATTAGTAAACAGATTAATTTACATTTTAATTTACATTAGCAGTGTAATTGGGATTCCAAAGAGTAATATACAGGAAGGAATGAAAGCAGGAACAAAGTCCCGCAGCCACTAAAGGATGGAGATGCCAGACTCCAATTAAGACATTCTTTTGTCAAGCCTTATCTCTGAGGTTTGCAAGATTAACTTGAAACAAAATGGCTGGCTTTTATCTCCCCCTGTTATTGGTTTTAATTCCACAACTTAAAAGGATTCCTTTGGAGATTTATGTGAGGAAGGCAATTTCTTCCACTGTGCCTTTCCAGTACCACTGGCCCTATTTTGGGATAAATGGTGCAGCTAAGAGGAATATTAATTCTGCCCCAGTGCCCCTTGCTCCTGCCTCAGAAAGGTTTCATTTGTAAAGCTTTATTTTTGAGTGCAGTTTGTTTACTCCGAGGCTGCACACTGAGTAACACATCCCACAGGGTGGCTATGTTCTGTGACAAGTGAATGTATTGGTGCTCCTGCAAGAGCACAACTATTTGTGCAAAAAATGCAAAATGGCCAGCTCCCATTTTGGGAAGCACAGCTGATGGCATTTGTACAGAATGTGTGGCATTTGAGCCAGCAGCATGCCCTGGGGACTGATTTCCAGTGGGGTCCTGGGGACAGCATCCCCAGATGGTCAGGGAGTGATCCTGAAGTCAATCAGTTTCCAAGGGAGTAGAATAAGAAAAACCAAAACAAAACAAAACAAAACAAAACAAAAAAAACTAAACAAAAAACCAACCAAACAAACAAACCCCCCAAAAACAAAAAACCCAAACAAAACAAAACAAAACTAAAAACAAAACAAAAACAAAAACAAAAAAACCCAAACAAACAAACAACAAAAAAACCCAAACAAAAACAAACAAACAAATAACAAAAACAAACAAACAAAACACAAAAAAACCAACACCCACCTCGATGGCCTATTAAAGGTGGGAAATTCCTGGTTTTCAATACAAACAACCCCGAATTTGACAGGTGCCCAGAGCACACAGAACAAGTGACTCAGTAACAGGGCTGAACCCAGACAGAGCCTGGAGATCCAGAATTCTGTGTCAAACCGAGAGAATTCTGTGTTAAAACTGCACGCTTTGGAGCCATTGTGGCTTTTTTTTTTTTTTTTTAAATGCAGTAACAGAACCTAGATGGGCATCTAGGTGAATTAGTCCTTACAGGCAGAAATCAGTCCAAGTAAAACAGTCAGGCCTCAGGTGGCTTATTTAAAGTTACTTTTATCTGGGGATTTTAGCAAATTTACTCCAAATTCGATGGTCAAATCTAGTCAGAAAAAAAAAAAAAGGCAGGTAAAGAAACCCATGTACAGATTTCTGTAGAGCTGCAGGCTGACTTGTGACTTGGGCAGTGTCCTGTTTTTCACCAAGCATCATCCTAAATGGTCCAGAGAGCATTTAAAAATCCTGCTGGAAGAAGGTTTTCTGGAAATCCTGCTGGAAGGAGTCTCACTGTGACCTCCAGCAAGGTATAGGTAGGCTTGAACAAAAACCATGGTGTTAAAAAGAGTAACCAAAATACAGTTACACATTTGGAAATTATATTCTCTTTGGCTACTTTGGTGTCCAATCTTTTAAATTTAATTAAGTATTGACTTCATGTGGCAGTCCCACACCTGTCCTGAAGTGAATATTTTAATCAGTGCTGAGCTTCCCCGTTTCAAGCTCACTGACTGTTCCTTCACTATTAATATTAAACCTGATATACAGATATTTCCTAACCTAATTTCCTACATTCCTAATTTCCTAATCTAATTTCTTAATAGAGCTCGTTGCCATCCTACCTGGTTGCTTTCACAGAAGTTTGTATTTACACTCATTTTCTCATATTCTCTGATTTATATTGATCTGATGAGTGTTTCCTCACAGTAATTGCTTTCATCACTCCTTTCTGGAAGTTCACATTCCACAGGATCTTCTTGGAAGAGGGGGCAGTGAGTAAATAAGGCTTTGAGCATACAATGATGTTCAGTAGTTCACATTTTTTCTTCTGCTACAGAATCAAATAAAACATTTGAGAGTTTCATTATCTGAAACAGTTTGATAGAGAACTTCTGGAAGAGAATTACTCTGATATCAAAGTCAGTTATCACAAGATAGTAGAACTGACCTTCAAAACCAAGCAAAACCCAGCAAGGATTCAAGTGCTCTGGTGCCATAATCCAAAATTATCTGGAAATTGCTCTCTTCCATTGGGTGAAAAAAGTGATCTTACAGTGCACTGCAGGACTGAGATTTTCATTCATTTAGCCTGTAGGAACAACTTTAAAGGGATGAGCTTTCTAATAAGGTTTAAGACATATCTGGCTTTGTAACATCTGCTTTATCTTAAAAAGATGCTTTAAAGTGACATGCCAAGCAGCAAACTCTGGTGCCTCCTTCAAACTGCTGAGGGAAGTCTCTGTCTTATGAAGGAGGATAATCCTAATTCCAGGCATGACTGGATTGTTTTTCCCTAGCCTTGACTATTTATTAGTACATAGGAAATTCAGTTTGGAGACAAGGAGCCTTCCAATGATCAATATGTGATCATATGGCCTAGCTTTGCTGACATATGAACAAAACCCCCCCAAAATAAATATCCTGTGCAATATCTAACTAAAATAAACCACATGACTAAGGTAGAATACTTCTCAGAATTCTTAATGGTTCTTGTGCTCAGCTATCAGAGTCTCACAGGGTGCTTCCAATATTTGCTGTATTCTTGTCTACAGTGACCTTAAATAGTTATTTGGAAAAATAATGGGACTCTAATTCAAAAATCACACTCTGATAGAAAGCTTTCTCTTGGTTGGTAGCATTTATTTTAAAAATAGAAATATTTACGTATTCCAGCTTAATTTAGCTTACACTGAAGTGAGGGGGAGTGAGTTTTTCAATATTTATGTCGGGACACACTGTGGGCCAGGAGCCAGGGAATCTGTGTCTGAGCAGGGTGTGTCCCACCACACCAAAATTAATTCTGTTCCATGTGCACAGACATGAACATCCTTGGAATTTGCATATTTTCCTTTGGCTGTGGTGTAAGGATGCATCCACATACATTTGACAAAACACTCAGCCACACACCTGGTGTGTATCCCTTGCTTTGTCTCTCACCCTGTTGTGATTTTTCAGTGACATAAGAAGACTTGAGCCACCTGACTTCAGCTAAATTTTACCAACACACACAGCAACCACACATCACATATTGCCCATGCATTAAAATTACCCTAAAGAGTTCCTAAGAGCCTTTGCAGTAGAATTTTTTGGTTAATTCACCAAATTCAGTGTGCCATAAAGTGATAGGATTGCCTGCAGGTCATGAGGGGATTTAATCAGCCAGTGAACGTTGGGATTATTACACCATCATGGGCACATTGGGGCTGGCAGTAATTAATTAAGTAAAAATGAGCCCCTGAGTGTGATACAGACAGGACCTGCTGCCACAGTAACCCAATGTGACATTGCTGAGACGAACTCCAAGCTCAGCTCACCTGGAGTAAGCATTCCTTCCCTAGATATGCCAGCTTACTTAGAGGTTCAAGGTTTATTACAGAGCCTGGTCCACTTTTAGTGGTGCTTTATATCATGTCGTGTTTAGCTATAAATGAAATAAGTTCAAGAAAGCAGTCTCAGTTTCTCAGCCCTCTGCATTGTTTAGTACCTGCACAAAAAATCCTAATATATATTTAAAAAACAAGTGACTGAACAAATCCAAGTTGACATGATTGAAAATAACAATAATTCAGCATTCAAGAGATTTGCAGGATGTAATTTTTTTATTTTTCTTTTTAATACAGAACAGGTTTGCTGCAGCAGCCACAGCCTGGCTGCTCTGTAGCCTCTCTTCCAGTCTGTGGACTGTCAAAAAATAAACCATCAAACTTTTTGTGTCAGGTGGTGGTTTCAGCAATGCTTTTAAAGAGCTGGGTGTTCTGGATGCTTGCAGAAGCTTCCTTTGAAAAGTCATCTGTTGACAAATGATGTCTCCTCCTCGTCCCCGAGGATCTGACCCTTTCCTTGAGCTCGCCTTGGACACAACATTATTATTTCATGTCTTGCAGCTCACTTTCCTGTGGTAAGAGAGTGGTTGATCATGTCATACCTGAACTGTCAGCCTGCTGCAGTGCACTGTTGCCTGAGGGACCCAAAGGTATGATTCTCATTAACTCTTCATGAAAGTCAGAACCTTCCATAATGCATCTCCAAGCCCTGTGCTGGTGCTTTGCTGCTCCTGTTTGGAGGACTCCTGATGGACAGATATTGCTGGCAGTTTCCCCTTTCCCTCTGCTGTTACCTCAGCTCTGCTTTGACTTTTGATCTGCTATGAAATTCTGCTGAACAAATGTCTTATTAAATCCTTTTACAATGAGGAAAAAATAACTGTAAGGTTATTCAAAGCAAGATGATGCTTTCCATCTTGAGCAGCCTTTGAGTGAAGTGTTGCAGTTACAGGTGCTTAAAGTCTTGTAAATCTATGAACATCAAAGACCAGCTACATTCTTGGCTTCTAAAGGAAGAACCAGGAAAAGGTTCACAAAGTAGGTGTTTTCTCCAAATTCTCATCCCAGGCAATCTGCTTGACCAGTATCAAAACTATTCTTCACAGTTAGTCCCAAACAGGACAAATATTGTGAGGGTTGCCCAGAGAAGCTGTGGCTGCCCCTGAATCCCTGGCAGTGTACAAGGCCAGGCTGGACAGGGCTTGGAGCAACCTGGGACAGTGGAAGGTGTCCCTGCCCATGGCAGGGGTGGCACTGGGTGGGCTTTGGGGTCCTTTCCAACCCAAACCATTCCATGATTCTGTGATTCTGTGAGATCCTTAAATGTCAGCACCTATAAATACCAATAATGGAAAGATTTATTCTCTTAGAGCCAGAAAACTGACCTGTTTGGTTGTCACCCAATATTGTCTCTGCTGCTTATAACCAGAATTCGGTTTTCACTGAATGTAAAATTTAAATATGATGTAGAACTCTAAAAAAACAAAAAAAAAACCCAAAAAAACCCACAAAAGAAAAAACCACCACAAAAACCAACCCCCCCCCAAAAAAAAAAACCAAAAAAACCACACAAAAAAACCAAAAACAAAACCAAAAACAAAACCAAAAACCAAGCCAAAAAATAAAAAAAAAAAAACAAACCAAAACCAAACAACTCTAATTTAAAGTAAGCTTGTTATTATTTGGAAACATTTGAGAAGTTTTAAATGTTTGATTAAACATCCAGAACACTTACAAACTAAATATCAGATCTGATCAACAAACAGGGCTTCTTCACCAAGATCAAGCCTTGCCTGACCATCCTGGTGACCTTAGATAGTGATAGACCCTTAAAATTATAGTTTATGTTGGAGGGAGGGGTTTGAGGGTAGTGCCAGGATTTAAACAAGCAGCCATGGCCACCTGCAGTTATTGCAAACCTGGAGCTCCTGTTGTGCACACAGAATAACCAGTAGCAAGGGGTGCTCCAGGAGTTTGGCATTGTCACTCTAATTGCATTTAACAGTCCATTTAGTATTTTCAACCTAATGCATTCCAAAAAGTGGTCCACAACAGATATATTCCACAAATATATACTGATTCTGTGTATTTATATATATCTTTTTAATGCAATATTTTCTTCCATATATTAAAATATTGGCTGGGAAACCTTTCTGTGAGTTACAAAACCTGCAGCCAGCCCTGTTCAGTGGAAGGTTCCCATATTTACCACCCATGCAAACTCTTAACTCAAACAGAAAGACACTTTATAACTTTAGCACTCTGCTAGCTAACAAACTAAAACACCCTACGTAATCTGATCTGCCCCCTCTGCATCTTTTGTCTTCTTTTCTGCCTAAATCCACGTTATTACCTCTTCCTTTTTAATTTAGTGAGTCATGTAGCTCCAAATACTCAAATTGTCACTGCACTATAATTTAATTCATATACATTCCACAGCTCATTTGATATCATTAATGTCAAGATTGAATGGCCTCTTACAAGCAATGATTCATTAGCACAGCCCATTCATTATGATGTTTGTCTTTCAACAGATTTTCCTTCATTCGTCTATCAGCACTGGAAGTTTCTCATGAAATTCCACCGTTTATTGGTGCAGTAACTGATCTGTGAACATCTGCTTTTTTATTTGCTGCTTGTTTCAGGAGCAGTGCTGAGGCAGGTTCAGGTTCTGTCAGCACAAGAGGGGAGCTGGTGTTTCATTTATGTGTGTGCTCTGCTTTTTTGGGGTATTCCTTTTACATTGCCTTTGATTAAAACTGAATTTACAGCCTCAAAATTAAGTGCTCAGATATGCAAGGACTAAGTCTGCCTAATTAGGCAGGACTGAGCAGTAGGATCTGGTTTCAGTAATTGGGAGGAATTTATCTCTCTAAAATGTAGGTGCTGAAGGTTCTTTCATGGAATCACTAAAACCTGAGAAAGAATGAAATGAGGTGTGACCAAGTCCTTCTGCTTTTTCCAAAAAAATTTGCTAAATATATTCACTAATTATAATGAAATAAGTATTTTTTCCCATTTTTAAAGAATTTACACAATTTCATGAGCAAAGACTTTGCACTTTCCCCCTGAAAATTTGTGTCTTCATCATTTGTGTAATAATTTGTGTTGGCAACCTGTGCCAGGGCCTCACTGCCCTCTCAGAGAAGAATTTATTATAATGCCTTTCCCATGGATTTTATTCTTGGATTATTTAATATAATTACTACAACTAGCTCAGAGATTAGGCCACAGCTGGAGTAATCTGGCATTAAAAACTTGTCTCTAGAATAACCTTTAAATGCTTAATATTGTCTCTATTCATACTAATTTCTTTATATGTGTATTAACTGCTATCTTAGACTCAGGTTCTTAATATATCACTGAAAGCTTTGGTGTTTTCAGTGTTTTCACCAGCTGCCCCTGAAGACAATGCAAGATCAGTTCTGAATATAAAACATCTTTAACTGGTGGCAGTTACAGATGAGGAATCAAAGGCAAAATTAGTGATTAATCTTTTTTTTTTGTTCCCCTTCTTTTTTATCACAGAGTGTCTTAGACAGAAATGGTGTAATTTGATAGATATTATAGGGAAAAATTTAATTTGTACTGTGTTTTATCAGTTTGTACATGAAAGATTTTTGCCAACAATGATTTTATTGAACTGAATGAATGCAACAAAGGAATAAAACAAGCAGTTCTATTCAAAGCACTCAAGTAGTCACAGTTCTTCCCTGAAACTGAGAAAACTGGGAAAATCCCCCAAGCTATGTGAGGGTATCTGGAAGAAAATAGTCTGCTTGCTGGGCAAAGACATTTTCAATGCAAAAAAAAAACCAAAAAAAAAAACCAAAAAAAAACCAACCAAACAAACAAAAAAAAAAAAAACCCCAAAAAACCAAACCAAACCAAACCAAAACAAAACAAAAACCAAAACAAAACAAAAAAAAACCCCCAAAAAAAAAACCCCAAAAAAAAAAAAAAATTAAAGGAAGATTTAAACAAGAACACTCAGGAAAACAGAGCCTGCCCATGAGCAGAACAAACCTGGCCTGAGGAGGTGTGGACTGAGAGACAGCCTGTTCTGCAGTAAGAGTATCTAAGGAAGAACTTTGCCAAACTGGGTTTAGAAGGGAAAAGAAGGAGACAAACACACAGAGACACAAATCATGACCTGATTTGGGTGCTCAATGCCAAACTCAGCTGCTGCCTCAGAGAAATCTTTGCCTGCACCTGTAGCTGAACACTGTGCTGGGGCTGGTCCTGTTTTGTGGGTCCTTTTCAGAACAAGAGAATGAGATCTCAGTGTTTAAGAGCCTTTCCTTAAGGGTGACTGTCCCTTGCTTGTAGTGCCAGACACTTCCAAGATCACATTCCCTCTGGCAGGGTGGTCTCTCACCTGGCTAGAGCTATCCTTCATGCATTCCAGGAGCCTGCTGGAGTCCCTACAGCTCCTTTCCAGCAGATGCTGGAGGGGTTGAAGTGGTGCAGCAGGATGAGAGCCTGGCAGCAGGACACTCCTCTAGCTGGAAAAGGAGTCCTCATCAATCAGCTCCCCTTGCTCAGGGATGAGCCAACAGAAGGGATTTTAGTGTTTGTAAAGGAGTGTATGAAACAAATGACGTGATGTCAAGAGGAGGGGGCTGTGTAAGGCATGCTGGATGTGTAGGAGAAACTGTTGGTAGGGAAAAGAGGGCTTAGGGTGGGTTTGGGGAGGAACAACCATTGCCAACAGAGGGGAAAGGAGACAAAAGAGAAGGTCATGTATAGACAGGTTGCTCAGGACAGCAGGAGGGATCTCCTACATCCCCAAATCCACCAGAGCCAGGCACCTCTAACACTTTCCTGATGGTATTTTTGCTGCTCAGAACAGACAAATGCAAAATATTTTTTAGCTTTTGGTCCCAGAGATGAAGCCACAGTTAATTAAAGGCGAAAATACAGCCTGGCATAACTTAAGAAAAGGCTCAATGCTGCTTCCTCAATCCTGCCTTGCAGGATTTTTCTTGCTCCCATTTCCAGGCATAACTTTTGGAAGTGCCAGAGCTGTCAGCTCAGAGCTTTCTTTTCCCAGCCTGGTTGTTTAAAGGCACTATCAGCATTCCCAATGCCATTTTAAAACCCTCACAGCACTGGGAATTTTGGAACCTAATTTCTGCTGTCCAGAATATCGCCTGAGGGAGGTGCTTTATAATCGATGTGGGAAAATCAGTTTCACCCTAAAATGTGAGGTCAAGGAATAAACAATGCTGTGCTACTGAATAATTAAGGCAGGGCATGACTTTCATCATGAAGTTGGGAAATCTAGCTGCCAGGTTTGGGAGTAAAGAACAGGTAAATGCAATCTGAGAAACACTTTAAAAATTTTCAGAGTGTTCTGGTATAAACAAGGATGGAGTTGGGTTTTTTTTTTTAAGCATTAGATCTTGAGGAAAAAGGAGGAAGGACTCTGGCTGCAATCCTTCAGAGTGGCTGAGTGAGCAATCAAAAAGTATTCAAATATTTTTTAAAAGTTTTTAAAAATCTTTTTCCCTCAGGGGGGAAAAACAGGCCAAGAGGACTGATTTTGATCACTGATTTAAAATGGCAGTTGCAATTCAGGGGAAGGGAAGGGATTTAGATAAAGACATATATGTCTATGTATTCCCTCCTCTCAGTCTTCTTAGATTTTATTTTATTTTATTTTATTTTATTTTATTTTTTAATTATTTTTATTTTTATTTTTTAATTTCACAACAAAAGGCATCTTCTCTTGGGAGGAACAACAATTCAAACAGTTCAGTATTAGATGTACTTGAAAATTTTAATTTTTTGGTAAAGACACATCTGGATTAAAGGAGGTGATATTCTTGGGTTTCAGTTTTGCTCTGCATTTCTTTTTTGATGTTACCCTGGATTTCAGATTTGTATTTCACTGCATTCAAATAGAAAGGAGAATTAACTGCAGCGAGTTAGCCTTGGACTATTGGGAAGAGAAGGAAATGACATTTGGCATTTTAAATTTGCTGCTCCATTAAATCAAATATTTACCCCGCAGACCACGAAAATTGTATCAGGATAGTGATACTCGGATGCACTTGGACAGGATCATTTTGAGAGGGTGTGAAGTTGCCATGAGGGATCCTCCTGAGTCTACTCCATTAGGGAACTGTGCATGGGAAGGACTCCCTCCTTTTCCTAACTGATTTCTTTCTCTATCCTGCACTGAGCAAAAGCAATAATGTGAAAGTAAGTAGAGCTGATAATTGAGTGCTTCTAACCTAATGTATCCAGACAAAAAGGTAAAGGCAAATGGGATTAATTCCTCTGGCACAGCCACAGTGGGGTATTTTTCTCCCACTCATTTCCACTCAGTCTCACCTGAGCTTCCACCAAAGTAAAATCCTGTGATCCCCCTGTCATGCCAGCAGTAGAAACAGGTTTTGTCCCCACATTTCCATGGCATCTCAGTGCACTGTGCACCAGTGTCCACCAAGGCCTCATATTTTTATGGTACAGGATTTCTCCACTTTCTCAAGCCACGTGCTGGGGGCCAAAAAAGCATTTGCCCTGGTTTGGGGCAAATCTGGGAGGAAACCTCCAAATGGGGTCCCCCTAGAAAGAAAATTCAAGCAGCCCCTATCCCCACCTTTTTGGGAGATAAACCTCCTTTGAGAAAAGTGGAAAAGTGGAAAAGTTGTTTATTTAACAAGCTGTGTACTCACAAACATGAAAAAAATGAATAATACTAAAAAAAAAAAGGTACCTCATTTTTCTGAAGAGATGGCAAATTCAAAGAGAGTTCTTTTGTAGTTTAGAGTCTTTTTTGTGTGTCCTTGGCTTTCTCTCAGTCTCTTTGGGGCTCAGGTCCAGTGTCCCAGCCCTTGGGGTGCCCCCAGATGATAGTCCTGATGTTCCCAGACTGAACAATAGCTGAACAGTTCCAAAATAACTTCTGGACTCAGCTTGATGTCTTAAGTTTTAGCTTTCATATTTTCCAGATTCTGTACTGCATCAGTATATAACTCTGAACTTCATATAAAGTGTTAGCAAGTTCTCCTCACAGTTTAGTCAGACAAAACAATTCTTCTCCAGCCTGAGAACCAAGGACACCATTGTAGCTTCAGGCCCAGAAAGTATAAACAGTGAATTGAGGAGAGCAGTCTGGGAGGATGGGACTGCATGACCTGTAGTTGTAACTGGACAATTAACTCCAATATGTAAATGGACCAAAACTTACAAAAGTGTGAACACTCGTGACCCATCATCCATCTTGGGTGTAACCTCAGCCAGGCTCTTGTACTACCCAAAGCGTTTCCTGTGAAGGCCTTTTTAATAAACACCTAATTTATTCCTTTAACTCTGTCCAGCCTCTGTTCTAGGTAGCCTCCAGAGGGATCAAGCTAACTAAAAAAGCTTACTGAAAGCACAGAAGAGTGCTGTCTGTGCTGCAGACAGCACAGCCCATGAGAGAGACTGCAGAGGAGCAAGAGCAGTTTCTGAAAACACACTTAGGGCTTCTTTTCCCCCCTTTGCTCTCAGAACCAACCTTAAAAGTGCAGAACTTAATATCCAGCATAAACAGAACAGACAAAGTCACCGTAGGAAAGCAGGTTATCTATATCAGTTGGAAACAGAGTGAAACTGGTGATGTGGGAGTAAAACTCCCTGAAAGGAGGTTGTGAGTTGGCCTCTTCTCCCAGGCAGCTAGGAATAGGAACAGGGGAAACAACCCCAAGGTGTGTCAGCAGGAGTTCAGGTTGGATTTTAGGAAAAAAAGTCTTCACTTAAAGCGTGGTGGAGCCCTGGAGCAGTGGTGGAGTCCCAATCCCTGTCAGTGTCCAAAAAACAAGCAGATGTGGCACTTCATGACAAGGTTTAGTGGGCAGGCAGCCAAAAGTTGGACTTGATGGTCTTGAAGAGCTTTTTCAACCTTCCATGACTCCATGGGATAAAATACAAAGCTAATCTGGTAATAAAGCAAAGCTGTTTGGCATCTGTAGCATAACAGAGAGCGGGAACCAGTGTCACATAAACAAAGAGAGAAGCTGAGACTGTAAGAAAGGAATCCTGTTAATGCTGAGGTTTACAAAACATAAAAAAGGTACTGCCCCACCAGAAACTCATTTTTGGGGGGTTATTAGTGAATCTGTTTACTGCAGGAGCTCTTGAGGCCAGCAGAAAGGTGATGGGGAGTCTGGAGTTTTGTCATCCTTTTGCTTCCTGAAACACATCTTGTACCACTCCAGTCCAGTCTCCAAAAAGCCAAAATGCTGACGATGAGGGAAGGGATGTGGTTGTGTACCTGAGTTTATCATCTCTGCTCTGCAGTGAAAATCATTCTGTGAAAGGCCAGCACCTTTGAAAACAAAACCCTTGGACGTCAGATTTTTTTGGAGGAGAAATTAGGAATTCAAGTTTGGGAATTCTTGTCATTATTTGACAAGGACATGGGCATATTCTTGGGTGGGGTTCTTCAGTCTAATGATTTGACAAGGAGATGCAAGAGCAAATATCTGCTAAAAGTTTTAAAGTGCTGGCTGGCTTTGCTTTGCTGACAAACACACTTCTAGGGAATAAATCAAAGGAAAAATTATGTTTTCTATTCAAAGTGAGGTAGTGTTCCCCTCATTGGCCTGTATCTGTATAACTTGAGGAGAAAAATGGACTGCAGAGCTGAATCAGGATGGCTTATAAATGTCTTATGTATACCTCACTGAAAAATCTGTTTTACAAATATTTATTAACAATATCTCACAACAAAACTCCAGTAGCTAGAGATGCTCATGGAAGAGGGCAAGATGGTGACTCCACAATTTATTTGATGGAATAAATGGAAGCAGGAAGCAAGTCCAATGCTTTACAACCCTTTCCATGAAGGAACTATTCATCATTTCTAATTAAAACCCCCTCTGAAGCAACTTGAGGCCATTTTATTTCAGACCTCGTATATACATACCCATGTTTTCTTTTAAAGAAGAATCTTGAATTCTAAATGTTTCAAAGGACCTTTTGTCTAACTTCTCAGATATGTGCCAAATACAAATGCTTCTTAATTTTTTTTTAATCAAATCTCAGCTCTCAGGTGACTTCTCTATCTCCACAGAGGTCAGAAAGGAAGAAATAATTTCTGTAAAAGCTGTAACAGTTATGCAACATAAGAGATCATATTTTTTCTCCTTTATTTCTGCCATAAAACAGTGAAATTAATGACTTGAAGTGTCCAAAGCATTAAAAACTGTGAGAATAATAGACTTTCAGGTTGATGAAGATATTCAGATCATTAAAAAGAAATTTCCCACATCAGACCCTTTCAGACTTTCCAATTTTGCACAGGGGAAAGAAGAGGTGACTTCAGTGAGAGCAGAGAAGTGAGTGACCCCAGTTCTGTTCTATATCACTGGCATTGGGGTACAAATATAAATATATACTGGAGTGAACGGTTAAAGAGGAAAAACAACTTTAATTTTGAGGAAAAGTACAATTTAGAGCGTTAGCATAATTCACAGATGTGAAAATAACTGCTGCGTTTCTCTGTGTAAAATATTTCTCATTCTAACAGGAAATATTTTCTTCTTTTTGAGAGATATCAAAACTTTTCCAAGTTTTCCAGTTTTTGTCTCACCAGTGAAAAAATTGACATCATTTTTATGGATTTCAGTGACATCAATCGTAAAAATATTTGTTGTCTGATTAGAGTCTACAAAAATTCCTCTTAAGCAATATAAAAGGGAAAATTCTTATAACCATAGGAATTTTTACAATGAAAGGAAAATTCTTATATTCTTTGACAATTTGAAGCCTTTCTCAAGCCAGTGTTGATGTTAACATTGAGCCAGTGCAAGACTCCATGAATTTACTTCAGTGAAGTTTATTGGTATTACTCTGGCCTAGTAATTTATGAAAAATGGGACATCATTGAGTCAGTGAAGGGTTATGTTAATGTGGGCTGTACGTGTTTCCATTTCTTGACTTGCCCCAGAGCATGAAGCCTGTTTTCAGCTGAACACTTTTTCCTTTGACAAAATCAGTTGGGAACAGGGGCAAGAAAATTTATTGTACAAATAAACCCAAATTCAGGTCAGTGTCTCCTTCACTGCTGGCATTTGTCCAGGATGGGATCCAAAGCCATAATTCAGTTTGGTACAGATTTTTTTTTTTACTGTTCTTATGAACTAAGGCTCCCTGAATTTTTCCCTGAAATGATACATTTCACCTTCTGCCTTGCCCCTTGTTCTTTACCCTTGCACAGTTGACTGCCTTTAAAGTCTATGCCTCTTTAATTAATTTTAGAAACTTTGTCCTAGGGACACTGTCTTATAAAATCACTTTTTTCACAAGGTGAAAGAGAAAATGCGATATCCACTGAAACTTTCCTGGGCAGGGATTGTTAATGGGGTCACTTTGGAAACTGAGATTCATCAAAATACCTCACAGTCTTCATGGCCATGAATCTATTGGTTTAAAGACCAGATTTTTGTGTCTTTATCAGTATCATAAAATATAATATAATAATATGAATGTCTTTAGCTGTGTGCCAGGTGCTCTCCTCAGCCTTTTCCTCACCTTGCAATAAGTCTAAAATACACAGACTGAATCCAGATGTCTTTTGAGAAGGTTTTCCCCTCCACCTTCCCCTCAGCCAGATGATAAATCCAAAGTGTAAACATCAATCTGCTGAATTATTGATCAGGATTTGGAAAAAAAAAAAAAAAAAAGAAAAACTGCACAAAAATATATGGGTATTTTCTTCAAATGAAGTATTATCTGTTTAAATAATTTTCTCTTTTAGTGTGTGGATATACCTATGTCTCTATGGATGTGTGCAATCAGGTGTAGGTGTGTGTGTTCAGGCATTATTGTGTGAATATGCATGAACAGAGTAGAGGTCTGGAGCTGAAAAAGAACCCCTCTGGCTGCAAGAAATATCATTCCTGCTGCACAAGAAATGCCAGGCATGAAAAATTAAAACCTGGGCTTAAAATGGCATTGTCAGTGATGGTTTTAAAACATAAAATAAATAATTTTTTTTTTAATGGCTCAAAACTGTGCCCTTATGAACGACTTTGGTATTGAATTAAGATCGAAGTCTTACCTCTATGGAAAATTAAATCAAGTAATAAATTTAGAAACATTGAAAAGAAGAGTTTTTACATTTGGATACATTTTTCTTGTAAATTTTTAAACAGTGATGGGACTCTGGAGAGTCAATCCTATGAGGAGAGGCTGAGGAAGATGGGAAAGGGGCTCAGCCTGGAGAAAAGGAGCTCAGGGGGGACCTTCTGGCTCTGCACAGC
Organism: Phylloscopus whistleri; assembly: GCA_017589585.1. NCBI lineage: Eukaryota > Metazoa > Chordata > Aves > Passeriformes > Phylloscopidae > Phylloscopus > Phylloscopus whistleri. Next base: position 2,958,989 of record JADMLD010000682.1, on the reverse strand, counting down.
TTCCTGACAGGAGGGGACAGCCAGGGTGGTCTGGCTCTGCTCCCAGGGAACAGGGACAGGAGGAGAGGGAACGGCCTCAGGCTGGGCTAGGGGAGGCTCAGGGTGGACAGCAGCAGGAATTTCTTCCTGGAAAAGGTGGTCAGGTCTTGGAAGGAGCTGCCCAGGGCAGTGCTGGAGTCTCCATCCCTGGAGGTGTCCCAGAAAGGGCTGGAGGTGGCACTCAGTGCTCTGGGCTGGGGACAAGGGTGGGCATCAGGCACAGCTTGGACTCGGTGATCCTGGAGGGCTTTTCTAACCTGAGTGAATCCATGATTCTATGATTCAGTGAACAGAGCATTTCCAGAACCATGAGCTGTAATGGTAATCTATGATGTTATCAATTTTTCTCATTTCAAGATGGTTTAACAACCTTCATGTGTTTGTTGTAGGCACTGATCCCGATGGAATGTGCTTGGATGATTTCCTTTCCTAAGGCTGTGTGTTGGGAAAACTCCAGCAGGTCCCACTGGCACAGCTCTGAATGTGTATCTGGAAGTTTTCTCTTTGTAGTTAATTCCAGATCAGTGTCAACTACTTCAGGATTGGCTTCCTAAGAACCAGAACTAGAATTTGTAAAAGCCCACATCAGAATGATCTCTTGTGCTGGACCTTTGAGGAGCCAGCTGTGCTGTCAGACACCAGTCCTGGTAGGGGTGGGGAAGATAAGACAAAAATAGGTAAAATTTATTTTCCTGACTTGGTTGCAAGTGGCTTCAGAATTTTTCAGCAGCACCTGGCATCTGTTGTATGGCCCACATCTTTCTGAGGATAATTTTAAAAATGTGTGAGATGTCACTTCACTCGAAAGAGAGAAATCAAATTACGTGAGATGTTGAAAATAGTTCTTATCCATTAAGTTCCAGCCTGAAATTCTTTCCTAATTTTCATAACGGATACCTGTAAAAAGTTCATGATAATGGACATTCCAAACCACAACCTTCCTGGTATCATTTCTCTTACAGTGGAATCTGCAAGGGAGAACTTTTGATTTGTCATTCTTTATATACACACAGGTAAGAACCATTCTTTTTTTCTGTAAGACAATCCATTCTTTTAGCAGAAAAGAATTCTGATATTTATATTGTCTAGTAGAAGGTGGGATCATGATGAGCTTTACAGACCCTTCCAACCCAAACCTTTCTGGGATTCTGTGATGATTCCATCATATATTCACTGGCTTTCCCAGAACTCTAAAACTTGATGAAACTGCTCTGTCTCTTTTAATGAAGAGTTCCAGGACTCCTTAGTGTGGAGTAGTGAGTGAAGGAAAGGCTGTTGGGTCCAAGAAGGAAAGATTCCTAGGAAAGAGAAAGTTTGACACAGCCCATTCTCCTCCAGAGTGTGAATTCCATACTGCCAGCACTTATAAACATTTTAAGTAGGGGTAGAAGGAGGTGTCTGTGCAGCTATTTCCCACAACTCCCACTTAGGCACCTGTTAACTGGATAACATAAAATGTTTTTCTTCTTAATATTATCTACCAACTTTTAAACATTATTTCCCACCTTATTAATATTATCTACCAATGCCATTGCCAATAGCATTAAAGGTATTGTTTGTTTCTGCCACCTCCTATGGCAAAAGGATATCCCACATCCTCAGCAATTTAGGAGAGGATGTGCAGACACCTGGACTTTAGGGGTACAGGGTTGAGGATATCTGCTTACTGCAAGGATCTGTGGAATGCAAGTGCTCTTTTGTGTCTATCTGAGAGATTCTTTTCTAGATCCAGGGGTTTTCTCCTAGTTTTAATTGTCTTTACACTATTTTATATATATATACACACATATATATATATGTATGTATGTATGTATGTATGTATGTATGCATTTTAATTCTTATCACCAAAGATAAAGAGATAAAAGATTAACCATTTACCATCCTTGGAGAAGCTGATGCAGGTGAGCAGTTCCACACCTCATCCTCGTTGGCTCGGGTTATTTTATACGGTTTTGACAACTTTTTTTTTTTTTTTTTTTCTTTTTTTTTTTTTTTTTTTTGCCAGACAGATGCCCTTACATCCCTGAATATGTTGTGATTAGAATTTCAAAAATTAGTATTTTGTCTTCGGGAAGGAAGGAAGGAAGGAAGGAAGGAAGGAAGGAAGGAAGGAAGGAAGGAAGGAAGGAAGGAAGGAAGGAAGGAAGTGAGGAAGGGAAAGTTTTCATGTCTTGCCCTCAGAATAATGATTCCAGACCTGTGAGAAGGCACATGTAAGTTTGAATATATTTTTTAGTTTAAGAAAATCCTACGCCCCAAGTAATTCTCAGTTTTCCTCTAGATCTGGGTATGATTTGTGAATTCCCACTTATTTATCCATTATCAATGCTAATTCTCTTAGAGCTCTGCAAAAAAAAAAAAAAAAAAAAAAATTAACAGTGTCTCTGTTCTAGGTATTTTAAGGAAAAATGATCAGTCCAAACACTTCTTAAAGAAACTTAGAGGAAGTCAAAATGGAATGTTTTGAAAGTAAAATATAAAGTGATACTACTGTTATGTAAAAGCTGTCATTTGAGTCCTTTGATCAAGGAGATAATTTGCTTAAAAACAGAGAATTAAAGTGCAGGTGATATTAAATGAGCTAGGAGAGATACAAGGAGGGAATAATATACTCAAGTGAAAAGACAGGGATGAGAAAATGAAAAAAAAAAAGTTTGCCACAGAGTACTGCTGGAAATAATGGAGTCAAGCCGTTTAAGAGAATAAAAACTAGCAACACTTGCCATATTTTTATATTGCAAGGAATATAGGCTTGAGAAACTTCCAGTGTAAGTGAGCTTGTGATTTACATCCCTGAAACACCAGCACAAACAAAAGAATGTTGAATATAACCAAGGTGATGAAAAAAGAATACAAAGGACCACTGTAGTTATTTCAGCATTTAGGCCTCCTCTCTCTCTTCCTTGTCCTCTGGCAGTGCTACATTTCTTTGGAAATGAAGGAATTGAAGTGTCCAATTCCTTATGACAAAATCCTACACCGTTGGTGTCCCAGGGATTTTTAATGAATTGCTCACCTTGACTGGCTGCCTTGTGTTCCAGCTGTGGATTTTTGGAGGCTGTGAGCTTCAGAAGCCCTTTCTCCCACTGTTCCATGAACTGTTGCAAGCTTGGCAGCTCCAGGTTGCTCCTCCTTGTCCCTGCTCCTGCCTTCCCAACACTAATTGCTGTGGAAGTTGACTGGCACCATTGATTTTTATTTTTTTTTCTCCCTGTGTACAAGTTCTAATTGCTTATTTCCTGAAAAAGTTGACATAATTAATCGGTAATGATTTTCTTTTTTTCTTCAGGCAGAGAGAGCACACTCTGCTTTGAGGTTAGAGATAAGCTGATAGGGCAGGCCCTACAAAAATAATGAGGCCACTGCCTTTTCAAGTGGAGTTTGAGTCTCTGTTGCCTTCATCCCACAGCAAAAGGAATCTGTTTGGCCAAATGGCATTGTGGAGTGGCCAGGACTGAAGAGTTCCTTCTAACTGGGTATCAACATTCACTCCTTGGATTTGTTCAACCTCAGCTGGGCAGGAGCCTCCTATGAACATTTCTGTGGAACAAAGTGGTGGGAAACTTCTCCTGCTGCCAGATCTGAGGGGGCATCACCGTGTTTATCTGGATCATCACGTTTATCTGGATCTCTGAGCTGGGAGAGATGGGGGTGTCCAGCTGGGAGAACAGAAAACCTCAGAGCCCCTTCCAGAGCCTGCAGGGGCTCCAGGAGAGCTGGAGAGGGACTTGGAACAAGGGCCTGGAGTGACAAGACACTGGGATGGGATATTGGGAAGGAATTGCTCCCTGTGAGGGTGGGGAGGCTCTGGCACAGGGTGCCCAGAGAAGCTGTGGCTGCCCCTGGATCCCTGGAAGTCTCCAAGGCCAGGTTGGATGGGGCTTGGAGCAACCTGGGCTAGTGGAAGATGTCCCTGCCCATGGCAGAGGGTGGCACTGGATGGGCTGTGAAGTCCTTTCCAGCATATCTCAGAACGATGAAAATGAAAAGCTTCTATTATTCTCCCCTCGTATTTGAAAACCTCGGAGGAATTTACAAAAAGAACAAAAGTGTCCAGTGGTTTGGGGTGGGATTTTGTTGATTGCTCTCAATTGGTCAGTTCTTGTTCCTTTTAATGAAATTCCTCTTCCGGGTTTGTTTGAGTTTGGGTTTAGTTATTTAAATTTTCTAGTTTAGATTAAATATTAACCTTCATTGTACTCTAATAATAATAAGCAATTTTTATTTAAATAAAATGGGAATCTACAGGAGCTGCACTTCAAAACAGCAATCCAGCCGTGTCAGAAATACAACTGGAAATATCAGGCTTTAGCAATCCTCACACTCCTCTCCACAGAATTTACTCCTCAAAAGTTCACTCCAGAATCCTGCTCTGTGTATTCCCATGTCCCCAATCTCCAGAAGAACTGAAGGAACTGAAGTCCAGATCCCAGGGAAAACAAGTGATTTATAAGGTGCTTAATTCTTTTAGTACAGTGCAAACACACAATTACAGGACAAGCAAAGGACAGGAGTTAAAACCACTTTTTGGCTTCTCTGTGATCCATAGTTTGACTTCTGACTTGACCTATGGCTTAATTGTAATATTTTTGGCCATAGCCTGATATTTGCAATTTAAGTACTTTAAAATTGGAAGCAGTTCTTGCACTGGGTCACAACACTGTGAAGAACAACCAGGCCAAGTTTTTGCTCTTGAATTTCTTGCAAATCATCAGAGTGTCCGTGTCCTTTGATTTTTTAACTTTCCAAACTCTTTGAAAGATCTTCTTAGTTTCGCACACCTTTGAATTGAACTTTAACACCATTAGGAGCAGCTGCATTTCACAGCTTTAAGAATTGTTTGTAAGAGTCTGGGATTAAGGGGCCAAAATCATTTAATTTTGTATCTACACAGGGCTGAGTCCCAGTAGAGCAATTACCACAGAGCCAGGATCAGGGAGATCAGGGAAGTCAGAGCTGCTATAAACCATTGATACAGGCACCCCACTGCACGTGAGAAATGGGACTGGGGGGAAATGTCCACTGCTCATAAATTAAAAGTCATTTTTCTGCATCTACCACACACTGAGCACAATATAATCTGTGTATCCATGAGGCAGAATGGCCATGGTTATGAGCTGAATAGCCATTTCATACCAAAAAATGGTGAAATAATGCAACATCCACACTCATTCAAGTGGGCCAGGGCTTGATCCTAAATATGTGCTTAGGGTTTCCTCTCTTTGGAAGCCTCAAGGAACTTCATCCCTGAGTTTCTGTCATATCAAATTGGGTTTCATTTCAGCCCTTGTGGAAGCCAGCAAGGTGGAAGAGAACTGAAACAATAAGGTTTTATAAAGTGTCACCACAGGCTTCCATTTCTATGTCAAACTTTTAAAGTTTATACTTTTTAATGGGAAACTCAGGGGTGAAACATCAAATATTCTGGTTTATATCTGCATTGAAACAGAAGGGCAGGAGACTTTCTGGATTAAGGAAACCTGTAGCTTTGAATAGGAAATCCTGACAAGATCAACTATTCTCTTTCACACCTGCATTAAACCAGAATTTATAACGTTTAAAATCTTTACACACACACTAGAATATTCCTATTTCATTAAAAAAATGACACAAAGTTGCAGTGTCTGAAACATGAAGTCAGGACTTCCTGTCCATTTATACTTCATTCCTGTCTGCAGGAAAACCAACTGTGGAATGGAGTGTTATTCACCAAAAAATAACCTCCCAGCAGGCCCTGATGTCATCTCAGGGTCTTCCTAAGCATTCACTGTCTTCAAATACATATCAACTCTCTTTTCCTTTTTAAATTGGTTCCAAGTTGTTGTAATAAATAAGCAGACAGGACTCAGTTTTCTCATGCAGAAAAGCCAATTTTTTATTCACAAAGCTCACGTTTATAGGAAATATCAGGAGGCACTGTGCCAAACCTAATTGGTCAGCACTACAGTGAGACTCAGTTCACTGATTGGTAAGGGCTATTGTATATGTCCACCAAATTTCCTCTCTCTAGATGTGTTTACATATTTTCTTCACTGATCCTCACAGGACAGATTCATTGTTCATGCAGGTATAAAATTATTTTTCTCTCTAAAAATGGGTTGTTGTGTTCATTCTTAAAATTTTCTTTATGGGAACTTACAAGCTATTTCTAGCTCAGCTAGAGTAGCAGGGCCTAAACCATATTTTATAAGGCCTTTCTTTTATAATATCTTTATATAGAAAAAGTATATTAAAATATATTAATATATATTAAAATATATTAATATATTAATATATATTATAATATTATATTATATTATATTATATTATATTATATTATATTATATTATATTATATTATATTATATTATTATTATATAACTATTTTATATATTTTTTTACTTGCAACACCAAATTAAGATTTAATTCTAAAATTTCTTCATGTAGTTAATGACAAACCACTTCCCCTGATTTATTTTTGAGGTTTTGTATACTCCTTTCCATCTACATTTTACAAGTCAAGAACTACTGTGAACAACAGTTCTCTGTTAATGGTTCTTAACCCTTCTTGTCTCCTGAGACGCTCAGGTTTAGTCAGTTTGTCCTAGAAGACATCCCATAACTATGGTTTTCCTTGCTAAAAAAAACCTTGTTAAAAGCAATTTAGATTTTTCAGAGTATTTTAAAGCCTTCTGTACATTCCTACCAAAAACCCCACCGTGTGTAAAAATTGTTTTATCTATGTGTGATTTTAGGAACGTGCCCTGCAAGTGTGACCTAAGCAAAATGTTCACTCCTTGGTTTTGCTACACTGTAAGTGTTCTTCTTATTTTTATTTAATTTTCTTCTTTTTTTTTTTTGTAATTCACACTGTATGCCTAATGAACATATCGAATATTGCAAAGGTTCAGTTGGGCTAATTAAATCTTAACCAGGAGATCATCAAAAGAGCAATTTGAGGGAAAAAAAACAACACCCCCATCTCTGCTGCAAACATTGCTTCCACCACTTGGCAAGCCTGAAACCTTCAGCAGTTTTTCTTTTTCCACCTCCCAGTTAACTCATCTTTTTAAAAATACCTCGGGAGATAGGAAAATGGAGCTGATCCCACATTATTACAGTAATGGAAGCTCTCTCTTCACAGCCTTTCATTTTGATTGTATCTCTTTCATAAAGTGCAGAAAAAACCCCGGAGTCTGAATGTTTGGCATGTCCAAATTACTTTAATCTTGCAATGATTTTACACTTGAAAGGCCAAACAGCACTACTCAATATTTGCTGCAGATTCAATCCTAATTTATTTCTTCTTGCAAGCATTTGTTTTTTATTTGACAGCCAGGATAACACACCACCCACAAATTTCAATGGGAACTGGGCTGGAATAATGTTGTGTATTATCTACAAGACACAGTTCTTTGAGACTTTTTATGAAATATATTACCAAAATGCTTTTGCTTTCTATGGGTAATTCTTCAAATAATACGGAGACTGCAAAATCTGATGATTTGCCACATTAAATACATATAAACTCGTGTATATAGTAGTCATTAAACTGAATGTTTTACACTCACATGCAACATGCATATTCTCATATATTCAATTTAGCAACATAAATGTGCTATTCCATTTGTATATCTACAAACACACTTTGTTTTGCAGCCCACCATTCCTTCTGCTCTCCTTAAAGTTTGTTTTCTGTGGATCAACAGGTTCCAATCCCAGATCACAACCTGTAAAGGGCAGCAAAAAAAGTGAGTTAGGGAAGAATGGGACTGAAAATCTGTGAGTTAAAGGGGTAGAGAACTGGGATTATCTGGGAATAAAAGTTGTGCAGGGATATTTGTCCTCAAAAAGAACTCAGGTTAGGAGAGCCAAGAAGGTAGGCTGGGATTGTGAGATTTTTAGAGCCTTTTAGAGACTGTACAAAAACTGGGATGTGGAAAATAAACTAATTTAGATGAAAACAATTAGTGGCTGAATTAGAATAAGGAAGGGGTAAGGAAAAGTTTGAAGGTGGTGGCAAGAGGCAGTCGTGTCTCTACTCAGCACAGCTCAAACTGTCCAGAAAGTCAAGTGGAATTACCAAAGTAATTTCATTTTCCTTCCATTGCAGCAGATGACAATATTTATTGCTTAAACCTCTGTCTCCCAGAATCCACTTGCTTTCATTTCATCTCCCTGATTTCTTGGGATAGTTCTGAAGCTGCCACAAACCCTAACTGTTTCCTGGCATTTTGACATGTCTCCCACCTTGCCAAGACATAAATATGAGTTTTGCTTCTGTATTTTACACTCTAGTCAGTTTGGATAACCATGAGAAAAATGGACTCTCAGTTGAAATGGTGCAGGTCAACCATGGAGCAGCCAAGAGGTGAAAACATTTCCAGCCCTATTTCCATTTTTTAAAAATATATATATTAAATTCCAGGTGTTTTCAATCTAACATCATCTTTACTGCTCAAGAAAATCTTACATGGAATCACTGAGTGAAATATAAACTCAGGAAAATTAAATTGCATTTAGTTCTTAGACCTCTGGAAGTAGAGAAAGTGTCAATTCAGCTGCACTTCAGACTGTTTTCTTTGATATTTCTGGGAAAAACTACTGCCCATAAGTGCATATTGTTGTCTGACCTCTTTTCCCTTTGGAGTGGATTGAGGGCAATTCTAAGGACTTCTGATTTTCCAGAATAAATGAGTTTTGTGTCTGAGGATAAAAATGCCTTTCTTCAGTAAATAAGAGGAACTTCTGCAGTGAATTCAGCCTTTCTGGCATAGTTGCACCCTCAGAATTAGGGAGCATCTTGAAGAAACTTAATGTCTTCTTGTAAGTGGATTCATTGTTCGGAAAAAATGTTAGATTTCTTTAAAACAGCTCTGCAAATCTAAGACCTCTCCCATCCTTAGAGTGAATGAGTAAAGTAGTCATAACAGCACTACAACATGTTGGAAAAAGGAAATGAGTTCTGTTTCCATGGCTGAAATAAAATGAAACATTAATGAAGATAATGAAAATTAACTTGGGTTTTAAGTGTCCGACTGGGCAGGTGGGAAAAACCCACTCAGAGGAAATTAAGGCCATCTCTCAGCCCTAAAATCCTTGAAATATTGAAAGAATTTAGGCCACCACCATCCTGCAGGAGATTCAAAGCAATGGAGTGTGTTCAATATTTACAGTCCCTTTAAAATATGTTTTTTCCCTGATTTTGGGAAGCAGCTTCCAGCCACGTGTGCGCACAGAGACAACTATTAATTAAAAATGCTCACGCAGAGGAATCCCTTTAAACCTGGGCAATGAGGGCTACAAAGGAGTTGAAAGCAAACATCTGCAGCTGCTGTGTTCCAGGTTATTGGTAATTATTCCCTTTGGAATTTATTAGCCTTGTGTAGGCAAAACAAACCCTCCAGTTTAGAGCAGGCAATAGCAGTCCCTCCCCTGGCACCCGTAAAGTCTCCGCAGCTCCTGTCTAAGCGCTTTAGGGAAGGTTGGGCTGAATTCCCCAAAGCCAAATCACATCACAATGCAGGCCTCTTGTTCCACTTTCCAGGCAGTTCAGTATCTTTTTTTTCCCAACTTCCACCAGATAAATCTATCTGCAGCCAGAGCCCTTCCAGCTGTGGAAAAGCCTCAGGTGCTGAGTAATCCCAAATCTCTGCCTAAAAATGAACTGAAAGGCAAGGTAGGACTGATACACTCACAAATTATGCACAAGCACTACTTTTTTTTTTTGGGGGGGGGGTGGGGAGAGTCTGCCTGATCTATCCACTCTAATTCCTCTTGTTGCTCCTCTGCAAGACTTTTATTGGATTCTTGATCCTTCAGAAAATGCTACAAGTTCCCCGCAGTTATTTTAACAAAGGCAAATAACTTTTAAACAGAAAGGGCTACAAAGCATTTCTATTATGTAGCACAAGCTTGGCTTCATTTCAAGATTTTTCTCCTTTCTTTTTTTTTCCAAGATACTTGATTTACAAAATTTTTCAGCTTTTTTCACAAGTGTTTGGGTATCAATTTAGCCTTCTTTAAGAGCTGAGATTAAAAAATGTAGTAAATATCATCTAAATGTTAAGCAGAGTTTACTCCCATCCTCGCTATGTTGCTGAAATCCTCCCAGGGAGATCTTCAGATTTATACGAATTTATTCAATTTTCAAGACCTTGGAAAAATGATCTTGTGCATAAGTATGAGAAAATGCAGAACTTAAGCTCTCAAAAAGCTCATTTATCCTCATTTCCCATGTAATTGTTTATTGATTGATTGATTTATAACTCAAACAATGTTTGATTTTTATAATGTCATCCATGATCTTTATTTGCCATTAAAGCAACTGGTAGGAAAATACTTTCACAATCTTTTCAAATGCCTTATAAAATATAAACTAGTAAATATTGCTTTTCTAGAGTCATATGTGCGCCACTAATTAATTAGTTAATTTAGGATGAAAAAGCCCTCTGATTCCAGAGAGCCCAGATTCCTTTTCAAAGCAGGTCAAACCAGATAAGGGGTTTTTGTTGGCTTTTTTTTTTTTTTTTTTTCCTGGGCAAACTGTTCCAATGTTTGATCATCTTCAAAATTAAAAAAAAAAGAAAGCACCCAAAACAAAACAAACAAAAAAACCCCTGAAACAAAACAAAGCAATAACAACAACAACAACAACAACAACAACAACAAAACACCCCAAAACCAAACAACAACAAAAAAACACACTACAACCAAACAAGAACAAACTAACAAAAAAACCCACCCAAAAAAGACCTCAAATTAGATTTAATTAATTAATTGCATCATTCAAATAATGAAGTTAGATTTCACTGTTCTCCTACTGTCCCTGTTGTCTCTCACCCCATCACTGTCCACCACTAAGCATCTGAATTTCTCATCTGCACCTTCCTGTGTCATTTATTCCTAAAATACCCCATGATTTTTAATTAATAATTTAGTAATTAATCTCCTTTTCAGTACCATATGGACACAGACCAGATTAATAACTGAGGTGCTATTGTGAATCAATAAATAAATAAAGAAACATAGCATTTTCCAAAGTTTAAGACCTGTGGATCAGCAAGAGAATGAATGAGTCATCAGAACATTATTGCCAACTTTTTAAATTATGACAGGGTTTTTTTTGGAATTTGTGTATGGAAAGAGAACATCCTTCCGCCTTATTCTGGGGTGAACATATTCAGCCCTCCTGGATGATCCTGGGATATTTCTGGAGCTGGACATATGCCAAGCAACAGAATCAATGTAATTACATTTATTTTTGTCTGCAAGGCTAACCAGGTGATCACTGCTGCTTATGCATGTGGAATTCAGGGTTGATTGGAAGCTTTAACTTTCTACTCTACACTACACTGCCAATTTTCCTGCTCCATCTTACTTCTCTTCCTTCTTCCTGCAGCAGAAAGACTTGCACCCTTTTTATTAAACCCTTCCTGGAAAGGGTTCCACCCTTCCTCAGCAGGAGAGATCCTCTGCACTACAGAGACTCACTGGCCATTACTGGGAATGCCAAAATTCCAAGCACAAAGGAAGAAATCACAGGGAGATTGTTGTCATTTAGTCTCCAGGAGGTGAATGTGGACTTGCACCCTGTAGTTCAGAACCACAGAATCATGGAATCACAGAAGGGTTCAGACTCAGGGATAAGAATTGCCTCAGAACCACCCTCACAGCAAAGAGCTTCTTGCTCAGATAAATTATTAGTTCAGTTTTCCTATTACCAAATAATGACAGGAGAGTAATGAGTATGGAGATCATTCAATAAATGTGGAACACAGGAAATGCTGTGCTGCTCTGGTGCCACTGGCAGCCCATGAATTGAACTTGAAAGCAATTTTGTCCCTCCTGGTAAGCAAAGAGGTGGCACCCAAGGTTTACCTTGTGTGTTTATCTTGGAACGCCAACCAAAATCTGAAAGCTCTTTCACTCTGTGTGTTGCAGTTAATTCTGATCCATTCATTCATTCATTTCAGGGGACAGCTGGAGCCTGTAATGGTATTTAAGGTACCAATTTGGATACAAACTCATCAGTCCACAAAATGTCCCCAAAAGGTTCCAGGTGCAGCAATGTTGTCATGATTAGGTTTGCTAAATTAATATGAAACCAGATACTTCAGCCACCAGAAGTTGAATGGAATGCAGAATTCCCAAGTAAAGGCAGAAAATTTCTGTAAATGAAATTTTGATGATACCATGTACCTTACAACTTGCACTATATTCCATGATTAGAAACTTGGAGTTCCTCCTTCTCAAGAGCTGTAAGAATTATTCAAACAACACAAATGAGTTCACCCAAGGACACAGTTATGGTGAATTGAATGCAACAACACTGGGGCAAAGTTTAATCTTAAGAGGAAGATCAAAATGGCATTTTATATAAAACCTGATTTGCAGCTCATTACCAGGGCAAAAATCTTGCATATGGCCACCCCGAAATTTGTTTAGCAGAGGAGGCAGAATAAACACCCTGCAATCTTTTGTCTCAGAGACAAGGGGGGTTTGCTTCCACACATTTCTTCCCTTTGTGCCACCCTCTTTTCCATTGCCAAGTGCTTCTATGCATGCTGGAAAACTCCTCTGCTTGATTACCATGTCCTGGTGACAAAATGCTGAGTCCATTCTGATTATTAATGATAATGAGAAATAAAGGAATCAGATGAGAGGCTCCATAAATCCTTGGGAGAGCAGAGCCAGGCTGAATGTTTGTGTTGTTGTGGTGATTATCAGAGCTAATACATCCTCCCATCTCTAATAGCAACATGAGGCCAGGTTCTCAGGGGGGATAAATCACTCTGGTTCTTGTACTAGAAAGGATTTTGCTTGACTGGCAGCTTGGGTTTGTTTTATTTCAGTATTTTTGTTCTATACAATGAATTAAGGCCTCTCTCCTCTCACAGCACAGCTCCCCCATAATGGGAGCTCTGACTTGTGTAATTGAATATATCTTTTCTCCAAAACCCAACCATTGTGTAAGCCAACCATTTTTCAAGTATTTTCACAGAATAACTAGATTTCAAGTCCTTTATTTTTTTTCTATAATATTTTGGTCATCTGTGGCAAAACCAAACAATGACCTGAAAACTTTAATTTTTACAAAAGACAAACAAAACTCAAAGACTGACCTGAAAATGCCAGCTCTTTTACCTGCTGGCTTTGCTGTTAAACCAAGAGCCTACCCCAGTAAATCCCAAGGGTTCAGGATGTAGGAGACAGTAATATTTCTTTTGTCAGAGCAGCAGCTCTGTCTCATTGAGAGCACAGACCAAGGTGTCTTGTAGCTTGTCCAGTCAAGCATTGAAGAAAAATGACTCAATCCATTTTCCAAATCTGTGTGCTTTCTCTCCAATTATTTCTTAATGCATCTTTTGACAAATTGTTGGGAAGGGAAGTTAGCAGGCTTGGCTTCTCTGGTCAGACATGCCAAGCAACAAGGAGCCAAGACCTCTGAGTGGGAATCCAGCCTGGAAAGGTGGTGGCTGAGCAGACTTGGAGCCAGGAATATCAGGAGAAAAGCAAATGTAGGAGGTGGTGACAGTGTTGTCCTGGGTGTTTGTTTGGGACATCAAAGAGGAGGAACTGACCAGAAAAGAAATTATTACTGTTTTTAATAAATAAACTGCATAGAGTTTTTAATTTTTTATTTTAAGTTTTTATTAGTTTTTAATAAAGAAACTGCATCAGTTTTACGATGAGAGATCCAGTCCATAACATGGGTCTGTGTATGCCTTCTGAAGTGTTCATTTTCATAACTTCAATAAAAATAATGGCTAAGCCAAGTGATTAGAAGGCACATGGTATTTGCACTGATTCCAGGTATCAAAGAAGTGTATGTTTTGTTTAGATTAATGTGTTGTGCCCCAAATACTAACTGGGAAAGCACATCAGGGAGGAAATGGCACAAGGAATGTTTCTGTCTGGAATAATGCACATCCAGCTTTGTACCTTTCCACACTTGCTTAACAACATCAACCCTCTGCAAGACCTGATTTCTCAGAACTGAAATACTTGATTGCATTTTGCAAAGTCATGATTTGAGATATTGACATGCATTTCAACCCAGGGTGTGTTTGGAGGGAAGGGAATTGTGCTGCCTGCCTCAAGGCAAGGGGATCTTCACAAGGGATGTGAACTCTGGTTTATGAAGGACACGATGACAAACCAGTTGGAAATTACCTGTCAGTATTTGCTGAAAAGGAGGCAACACTGCAGGGGTAGTCTGAATTACTGAGGGGAAATAAATAGAAGCTGTGGCTGCCCGTGGATCCCTGGAAGTGTCCAAGGCTGGGTTGGATGGAGCTTGGAGCAACCTGGGCTGGCGGAAGGTGTCCCTGCCCGTGGCAGGGGTTGGCACTGGATGGGCTTTGGGGTCCCTTCCAACCCAAATCATTCCATGACTCTGAGTTTCTGTGGTACCTGAATGAAAGCAATGAACATGTGCACCATGTCTTTACCTGTGAGAGACATTCATGCAAATCCAACCACAGGAATTACACATGAGTTTTCCATTGTTTGTTACATTGTCACTGAAATTCCCCTGGTGCCCAGCAGCTTGTGCTTTTCTCTCTTCTGGACACTGAGAGCCTCTGCAGTCATTCTAACACACTGGGAAGCAAGCTGCCTATTTGAAACCAGATGACACTTTAGGGACAGTTAAAATGCTTTCATTTTATGCCTGTGCTTGTCTTTGGGCTTATAAAGTGCTTTTAAGGCACTTCCAGCTCTGCATAAATGTGAGATAATTTCTCTTATTGAAAGGTTTCAGTTATCTATCATGCTATAGGATTCATGGAATCATAAAATCCCAGAGTGGTTTGAGTTGGAAGGGACCTTAAAGCCCATCCAGTGCCATTCCCTGCCATGGGCAGGGACACCTTCCACTGTCCCAGGTTGCTCCAAGCCCCATCCAGCCTGGCCTTGGACATTTCCAGGGATCCAGGGGCAGCCACAGCTTCTTTGGGCACCCTGTGCCAGGGCCTCCCCACCCTCACAGGGAACGATTCCTTCTCAATATCCCATCTAACCCTGCCCTGTGGCAGTGGGAAGCCATTCCCTGTGTCCTGTCCCTCCAGGTCTTGACCTTGATGGGACAATGCAGAATGGCTTTAAAATGGCACACAATAGATTTAATTTAGGGATTAGGAATAAACCATGAGTTAAGAGGATTGGAGCCCCTGACCTGCAGAAAGGCTGAGAAAATTAGGAATGTTCATCCTGGGGAAGGGAAGTTTGTGTGGAGATCTCACAGCACCTTCCAGGATCTGCAAGGGCTGCAAGGAAAGCAGAGAGAGACAATCCATCAGGAACTGTGGTCACAGGACAAGTTCCTTCTAATGCAAAACACTCTGGGGTTCTATGATTCTACGGTTTAGTTAGAAAATTTGGTTATTAAGGCAGACAAAAAAAAAAAAAAGAAAAAAGAAAAAAGCGCAAGGTTTAGTATGTAACAGGAATCTAGGAATACAGAAATATCATATGGAATGCTACAGAAAGAGGGAGAGTAAAGGGCGACAGCCCACCTTGTTCATCCAGCAGCATTTTGTGTGTTATGTTACGCTTGTTAAAAATAGATTTTCTACTGCAGAATACATGAACTTTAAAAACAAAACCAAAAACCACAAACCACTCCATGCCATTAGTTTTCCCTCTTCTCTGTCGAGAATGCAAAGCTCACCTGGTGCCACCTGACTTGTGGATGACCATTGGCAGGATCAGTGGAGCACAATCCACTTGGAATTCAGGCTGACTCCTGTCAGGGTGTGCAAATGCTGTCCCTGCTGCCAGACACGCTTCCCAACCCCAGGGGTCTCAGCAGTCCAAGGGAAGCTGTGCATGGAGAAACCCCAGGGGTTACTCACAAAAGGGCAGAGGAATTTATCAAAATTGAGGGAAAGTTCTCTGCACTTTGAAGAGAAGTGAAGCCTTGCATGAGAAACAGAGCCCGTGTGGAGGCGTGGGATGGAACAGGGATGGAATGAACCTGCTCCCAGGGATGCTGCATGGAATAATCCTGCTCCCAGGGTAGAGGGGACAGGAAACACTGACCTGGACATGCTGTGCCCAAGGAAACACACAGCCCTGGGCTTCAGAGCCAGCAATTGGCAACTACACTGCTTTGATGGGGTGATAATCAGAGTTTTAAATTGTGACCTTCAGGGAGGAAAATAAAACCAAACAAAATCCCCAAACAATAAACCAACAACTTCACCAAAATCAGGCTTGTAAGGGGAGTTTCAACTCTTTTAAGGAGAAGTTTTGAGAGTTGTGTTATCCTTTGGTGTGGGTTGGAAAGAGAGATCAGCACTAGAAGGTTGTTGGGTTGTCAGAATGAACAGAAAAGGTGAACAATCTGACCCTAGAACTAATTACAGTATCTGAATGAGAAGGACTCAGGCAAAGGGACTGAATTGTCACATTTATTACATTTGTAGCATTCCACATTGGAACTTACTGGAACCTTTTGCCTTGTTGCATTTGTGCTCATCAAGATTTTCAACCTGAAATTAAGGAGCAAAGAAGGGTCAGGTTATACAGAAACCACCACTCCCAACTCTTCCCCTGAAGGGAAAGGGAACTGAAATAGAGATTGAATCTGCCTCACTGGTGAAATCCAGCTCTACAACCTTTGAGAACTCTGCTGGTTATCACATTTTTAGCTGACGAATAGAACTGAGGAGTAGAAGTTAAAACAGTGAACAGCAAGTTATAATTCTTTTTTTGGGGTGTAATTCGAAGCTCTATGTGATGCCCTTTGCTAGAAGTGGGGAGCTGCAGATAGTCAGAAGTCTTTGGGAGGTCCAAAAAATTCCATTCCCCACCACCAGTGGTACTCCTAGCTGGTGGCAAAGCTCTCCTGCATTGCCAGGGACCAGCCCCAAGCCTTAGCCTAAAAAATTTAAAGTTTGAACATGAACCAACTGCCTTCAGTTCCCAAACAAATCAATGGAAATATGTGCTTGGACATTTAATTATGGGGGTTTGGATTTTTTTGCAAGGCATTCAGTTCTAAAAGGAACTAAAATGTTCTGAAAAGAACTAAAAAGTTCTAAAAACACAAAAGCCTCTGATCAGAGGTACAGGAGTGAGGCAGGAAATCTGTCTCACACTCTTTTATCCAAGCAGGACCATCTGGGCCTGGTAAAGTGGATGGCTGTTGTTTATATTCCATATGGGATATAAGGAAATGAGGTTTAGAAAAGTCCTCTCTCACCACTCCTAGGACGATGCCTTCAGTCTATCACATTTATTTAATATGGAAAAGAAAAACAAAGAAAAGCAAAGAAAAATATTTTAAAAATAGTAACTTAGGAAATACGGAGTTATGAAATTCCTAGAGACTCCATGAAAACTGGGAAGAGCAGAGACAAGAGTTTTTGGCCGACTGGAAGCAGGGAAGCAGGGAAGCAGAGCCCTGCTTAGAAATTCCTGTGAGCTCAGAAATTCCCAAGTGACTGAGGAAGGCACAGTGGGAATGTGCAGCCAGTCTTGGGAGAGTAGAAGCAAAGATTAAATGGATCATGCTGCACACAGGATTTGTGTTTCAGTATTTCAGGTAATTCCCCCCTGTTCATTCCCTAAAATAAGCACAAGATTCTCCCACAGACTGCATCCTGCTCCTACATTTACCAGAAGCCTCAGTGTCTTTTCTGCTAAACACCTTCACTCCAGACCTGCTTCCAAAACATTCACAGGGACATTTTTGGTGCATTATTACAGATTGTCAATAGCTTTTACTTCAGAAACATTCATTGTGGAATGACATTGGAAAAGGCAGGTCAGATACGTCTGAAAAAGGGAAGTTTGATGTTTTTTGCAGGGCCATGGGTTGGACTTGGGTGCCCCTTCTCACTCAGGATATTCTGTGATTCTGTGAAAAATAAAAAAAGGAAAAAAGAAAAAAAATAAAAAAAATAAAGAAAAAATTAAAAAGAAAAAAAAGAGAAAAAGAGAAAAAAAAAGAAAAAAGAAAAAAGAAAAAAGAAAAAAGAAAAAAAAGAAAGAAGAAAAAAGAAAAAATAAAAAAGAAAAAATAAATTAAAAAGAAAAAAGAAAAAATAAAGAAAAAAGAAAAAAGAAAAAATAAAGAAAAAAGAAAAAAGAAAAAAGAAAAAAGAAAGAAGAAAAAAGAAAAAAGAAAAAAGAAAGAAGAAAAAAGAAAAAAGAAAAAAGAAAAAAGAAAAAAAAAAGAAAAATAAATAAAGAAGAAAAAAGAAAAAAGAAAGAAAAAAGAAAATAACAAAAAAAAAAAAACCCAGGAGAAGTTTTTGCTTTAGGTAGAAAGGAATTTCCTTTCTCATATATATATATGTAAAATCTAGAGAGAAAAGTTGAAAAAGAGAAAGAAATTTCTGGTTTAGTGTCTGAAGTTAGTGCAGGATATGTCCCTTGAGGTGACCTTTCACTTCCAGGTGTGCAGGAGGTTCTGTGTGTTTTCTCAGTGTCCTGAGTATTGAATATATTCTGTGTAATCTGCTCTGAGAGGCACCTGCTGCTCTTAACTCCTGGTCAGAGACATTGATAAGAAATGAACCAAAAGAGAAATGTCAGGGGCAAGGCAGAGGGACACCTGTGTGCTTTAACCTGTGTGCTTTGCTATTCCCTTCTATCCATCCTTTTTCTGGGATGAAAAAGGAAAAGCAGAGATTTGTAGGGAACAATTTTTTGGGGTTTTTTTTTACAGATTAATTTATAGCAACACTCATGGAGCGGGGGAAAGGATTTTTGAATCCACATTTGCTGGATTCTCTGTTATTTTTCCCAATTTCCTTCTGCTACAAAGTAAATAATTGTTTTTAAGAAAGACCTTCCAGCTTTGCAGAAATTATTTTATTCCTAGGCATTGTAGTGTGATCTAAAGAACTGGAAGGCTAAAACTCCCTAATATTCTCAAATTTGTTTCTGTGCAGTGCCTAAATTAATGTTTTCTTGTCCTCTACCTTGAAAATATTAGGAACCAGGCAGAGGGATATTCCAATTAACGTCCAAAAATTATGTTTTAAATTTACTGCAAACAAACCAGTTTTGTTCTACTGTACCAGCAGCCTCTGGAGCAAATGACTTCCAACATCTTCCTCCAGCCTAGGAGAGATGATCCAGGTGAGAGAGATGTTCCAGGTGATTATGTCTCTTTCACCCTTCCAACATCTTCCTCCAGCCTAGGAGAGATGATCCAGGTGAGAGAGATGTTCCAGGTGATTATGTCTCTTTCACCAACACCTCAGTGTGCCAGACAGCCCTGAACTCGATTTCCAAACGTTTTAGCTGAGGCTGGAGAAAAAGATGATTAAAGAAAGAAATTAATATTCCATTAACTGGAAAAGCAAAGGAACAAGCCACAGCAAACAGACAGACAAAGCCTAAGGCAACACACTCCAAATGGGGTATTGAATGGGGTATTTAATTTCAGCTGCTCAAACTGAGATACTGAAGGGTTTGATTTCAAGAAAATTCAGGACTCAGGCTGATACCAACAACCTTATTGGAAGCAAAGCATTCTGAGCAAACACGATTTAGGTGCCTAAAATAATTTTCTGTTCTGTCTTGTTTATAGAAATAAAGAATTTCCTTCAAGCTGAAGTAAACAGATTTATGGAGACAGAAGTTGTGCTGAGTGATTTTCACTCCATCAGGTCAGGGCAGCACACTCCATAATAGAAGAAAACAAATATTTGTTACTCTCTCTTTATCTAATAGATTTTGGCTTGCAGTGTGGTTGATTTTCCTTGCAACATAAAGGATCCAGAGTTTGTAGACAGACATTTTTATAGCTTAATGTAAATCACTTTAAGTAGAAATAATACTCCTTTCCAGCTGTATTGTAATTTCTATTCCACAAGCCAGCATTGTTATTTGACCTTTCCAAACAAATATGAAATTGTTTCCATAACAAATGGCAATAACCTTTGGCTCTTCCACTGGGGAAAAGTGACCACTTGTGCCAATGTCCTCGTTAGCATTCCTGGGGTGCTCTCTGTCAGGGACTGATATCCATTTCTTATGAATAACAAACCAGCTCTCAGACCTGAGCTTTCCACAAGGAAGTTGACCCACTCTGGAGGTACCAGTGCCTCTCTGCTGTGTAACCAAGCACTCTCATTGTGCCTCATCTTTAGGTAATAAATGCACTTTGTCCTCCAGAGATGTAAACCAAGCCCTGTGATGGATGGCCTCAGCTCGGACCCAAAGCATCAGCACCACTCCAGATTGTTTTAGTGCAGAGAGGAAACTGCTTTTGTTCAGACCTGAGCTGCACTCTGGTGACCCTTGTGGGTCCCTTCCCATCCAGTGGTTCTATGATATCACAACTGGAGTAATTATATTTATTGTCTATTTGATATAATATGGCTTAACTTTAGTTACTTGGTGAGGAAAATCCCAAAAGCTGACCTTTAAAAATGGGGTTTGTGTTTGTCTTTCGCTGTTTACAGCTCATTTGGGTCTCTATTCAGCAGCTTCTCTTTGTAGCCCCAAGGATACAGCAAAATGGAGCAGAGCCTTCACAGAGAAAAGAAAATTATCTGGTTTTCCTTTTACACAGTAATTGCTTTCCCAAACAAAATCAAGCAATCACAGTCTCCTGCAAAACAAAGGATAAAGAAACTTCAGCAACAAGTGCAGCAATGGCACAGTGTTCCAGGCAGTTTTTAAATCCATGGATCTCTGCTAGAGATGTATAGGTCATTCCACTAGCTCAGGCAGAAAAGAAGAAGTCCAAAAAGCATCTTATTAATCTTCCTGATGTTTAAAAAAAAAAAAAAAAAAAAATTCAAAATCTTTCCTAGGAGAAAAAAATGATTGATCTCAGTATTCCTGGCACAGATTTGCTGCACAATCTGAAGCAGAGATGGGAAATGTTAAAATTGAATTCTGCCAATTGTGGGCAAGTCTGGGTCCGTGAGTCCTGTGTCTGTCATCCCTGGGGTTGTGGGGGCAGCCCATAACTGGGGGATGTAGAAGGAACACCACACTACAAACACACCACTTGTATTCTTCTGTCCCTGTCTCAGTGCTGCTCACACTCAGGGCCTGAAGAATTAATTTTATGTAATGAGATCCTTTCGTTGGTTGCTCCAGCGACCTAAAAAATCTTATGGAAAATATGGGGAATATCTTCTGTGATGTTTATACCCTTCCACAAGGCCTGCACTGACCTACAGCAACACCCAACACACCAGCTTTGGTCAGGCAGTTTTCCTCAATCCTGGTTTTTCCTTTCCCAGAAAAAAAAATAAAAAATAAATGAACTGAAAGCAGAATATAGGTTTTTGAATGGTTGAGGGACCACAATAGAAGCAGGGTGTTCCAAAGTCAAAAGAGAGGAATAATGACTGCCTTGGAAGGGGAAACTCAGAAAGTTTCTCAGAAGAGGAACTGAAAAAGCTTCAGCTGTAATTCCTTCCTCAGCTGCTCTAACAGGAATCTCTTCTGAGGAATCCTGCTATCATCAATTCTTCTTTGGAAAAGCAAGGCACTGCTTTATTATGGAGAGTTGCAGAGCTGGGGGTTGTGGCTCTAGAACCAGAGCAGGGGAAGAAAAAGATAAATTAAAGAGATTAAAATACTTCAATAACAAAATCATTAGAGAGCAATCAATTTCGAAAAATTAAAACAAGTTATTTGCAATTAATCAGCAACTTATTTCAACACGTAAATATTCTTCTGCACACATGGAATCCATAGCAGTGAAAAGAGTACAGTTTGCAAGAACATCTAGCTTGAAAATTCAGTATTATGTCTGGGAATAAATCAAGGATTAGGCCAGGTAATAGAAAGGCTTTGGTGTCACTGTAGGTTTGCCCTTGCTATACTCATTGACACCTAAGAAATCCTGAGCTAAGCCAACTTTTCCCCTAGCAGGTTGTGGCAACCCTGTTGTTCCTAGGCCAATAAAAGTGAAAAATAGGATGGATTTTGTGACCTGGCCTGCAGCTGAGACTCCTGGACTCAGTGATAGAAGAGCCCACAGAAGCACACCCCTCCTTTTGCACCATTGCCTCCAAAAGCAGCACTGGTCTTTATGCACAAACCCAGAAAAATTCTTTGGAATTCATCGTGGCTGATTGCAATGCTGCTGTCTAATGGCCATGCAGCTATAAACTGTCAATCAATGTTTTTAACCCCACAAGGAAAACTCCAAATTCAGATCCACTCATTTTTACATCATGTCATTGAGAATTGGCTTTCCTGCAAGAGGAGTTGTTTTATGCTTTATGCATTTGGTTATTATTGCATAGCAGTTGTTCCTTACCTTGGAAAAGGAGGAGGTGGTAAAGATGTGCATTTGAGAAAGGATTCTGCCCCAAAAGTCCCATTAAAGGGTCTCTGAGGGGCATTCTGTCCAAAAAAACCTCACTGTGTGATGCCTGATTAGTTATTCTCTTCTTCTGCTTCCCCAGTTGTGCATATATTGAACTCATTTATGCACATATATTACTTTTTTTTTTCCCCAACACTTGACAATATTTCTCTAATTTAGGATTTTTGGCTGCCTTTGGGATCTTCATTTGTTCAGCCATCTGCTTGGGAATATCCCATGCTGGGGTGGATTTGGGAAAGGGAAAGCTCAGCCCATCCATATGTTGTTTAATGTCTTTGTTGACAAGGAGGAGGAAATGAACTGGAATGCCCCAACCACAAGCAGAGCCACTGATAAATTCTGGGGTGGGATGGTTGGACAGGGGGCCCGGACAGGACCAGAGGGCTGGACACAACCTCAGGAGGTCCAGCTGCAGCCCAGGTACAGCTGGGCTGGGGCCACAGCTGGGGCTGGACTGCTGGGACAGCTGGAGAGGCGGGAACAGCTGGAGAGGCAGGAGCATCTGGGGAGGTGGGAACAGCTGGGGAGGTGGGAACAGCTGGAAAGATGGGAGTAGCTGAAGAGGTGGAAAGAGCTGGAGAGGAAAGAGCATCCAGAGAGGCAGGAGCATCTGGAGGGGCAGGAGAAGCTGGAGAGGCAGAAGCTGGAGAGGCAGGAACAGCTGGAGAGGCAGGAACAGCAGGAGAGGCAGGAGAAGCTGGAGGGACAGGAACTGGGGGTCCTGTTGGAGAATGTGCTGAGCCATGTGCCACACATACCTCTGGCTGAATTTCCAAGAGATGAGGCCTGGAGTGCTGGCTCCACTCTGGAGCTGCCCAGCTCCATGAGAATCATGGAAATACTGGAGAGAGCCCAGTGGAGGAACAGGAGGTACAAGAAAAGGCCAGGAGAACCTGGTTTGTTGGATCTTTAAGGGCTTGGCTGAGGGAGATTGGGGCTCTCTTCAGCCATAAACTTCCCAATAAATTCGGCTGATTGTGCAGGAGCAAAGTGGGTATAAAAAAATCCTTCCGGTTTCAGTTCATGCTACAGACTCAATGGTTTTAACTGCCACAGTTATGCATCAAATCATAAAATTATCCAGCCACTTTAGAAATTCAGCTGCACTGTTTGACTCCCTGACCTCCCGCTGCAGAGGATTTCACAGATCCACGAAAAGATGTTGGAAGAATTACTTCAATTACCCCTTTCCTTCATCACTGGGTTTTTAGATAATAATTCAGCAAATGGAACACCCACCCTGGGCTCCTGGATGTTAAATCTCACGCTTCTGTTCTCCTGCAATGTTTAACCAAATGAATTTCTGCCACTGACATTGATAATCAGGTGATGGGAGGCAGCAGGCAAAAGGCAAAAGGCCAAAATTCTACCCACAAGGATTAAACAATTGGGACAATCTTAGACAAGAACATTGAGAATATTGATGTGAATCATAGAATCATGGAATATTCTGAGCTGGAAGGGATCCACAAGGATCATCAAGGATCACACCCCCCCAGCAATTCCACCCTGGGCTGAGAGCACTGTCCAAGAACTCCTTGGGCTCTTTCAGGACTGGGGCTGTGACCACTTCCTGGGGAGCCTGTTCCAGTGCTTTTCTGGAAGTCTCTTCCCTTTTTCATCCGTGTCATCTGTAAATATTTCTTTACATCTCAACAGGATCTCCTGTCACGAATGAAGCAAAGACCAAGCAGATAAAAATTCTGCTTCCCCTGAGAATCTAAAAATCTTCAAAATCACTGAAATCACTGTTTATTATTTGATATCACCCAGCTGTGAATCGAACTCAAAGTGCTGTTAGGAATTTTACACTGGTATCTGGCTTGCTTTGGGGCAGAACAAAGAACTATCTCCAAAATAAGTAAAAAAAATCCCCATTGTCCCTTGGGGTCGCATGTTCATTCTTTCACCCTCCTTTTCAGGCCAAATAAATTAATTTGTGAAGCAAAACCAGATCACCACAGACACCCTTCTCTCCTAGCAGCCTGGAAATGCACCCACTGACAGGCTGGGATTTTTAATGACATCTAAAGCTGGGTAACACCTTGGATTATGTCAAAGAGGAGAGTTAAGCAGGAGCAGACATTAGACCTGGGGTAGCTGCTGTAAAGAAGAAAACCTACAATGGACAACTGGGGAAATAATATCAACTTATCTTCAGTTAAAATACGTGGGCTAAATTGAGTCATTTTGATATTAATTCATTGTCACAAAAGAGTGGTTTCTGCTTCTTAAAGGATCACCATCAAAGGTATTGGCAAAAAGCAGATTTTAATGGAGTTCAGTGGCAAGGTTCACTCTATTACTGACTACATCAAGGAAGTGTATATAAGAAAATGGGATTGGAGTCAATTTTGAGTGATTTACACGGTGACTGGAGGTGGAAAAGGGTCAGGGGGCAAAGGATGCAGATACAAAAGAGTGCAAGAGGATTTAGCAGCACTTAATCACCCACCATTTAACATTAAAAAAGAGTGATGCACCATCACAGTCAACTGCCTTCATTAGAAAAATTGATTAAATAAAGAATAAAGAAAAATATAATAAAGAATTGATATTTTTTTAACTTTCAGCTTTCAATGCTGAAGATGTTTTTTACATTAGCCAACATCTAGTGCTTTTTTTTTTTTCTGCAAAATGGAGGTGTCTAGCACACTTAAATGTTTATTTATATACATATTTCTAAAGCCTAAACAATGTCAGGGGGTTGGAGAGAGATGATCTGAAACATCCCTTTGAACCCAAACCATTCCATGTTTTTGACTAATAGGCATTTGCAGATTTTCAAATGCTAATCCAAAAATTTGATGAAGGTACAGATGGGTGGAGGACAAAAAAGAATGTGAGGAAACTAAGCACTGGATGCTATTTTCTTCTTCATTAGAAAATGCTACTGATTTTTTCCAGGTCAGTGGAATAAGATAAAGGAATTATCTAATACACCAGGTTTACATGTTTTTCCTAGTAAATAATTAGGTTTGTTTGTTGGTTTTGTTTGTTTGTTTGTTTGTTTCTTTGTTTTTGTTTTTTGGGGGCTTTTTGTTGTTGTTGGGTTTTTTTGTTTTGGTTTGGTTTGGTTTTGTTTTTTCTTTTTCTTTGTGGGATATAGGGAGGGGGACATTCAAGACCACTTTTCAAGACATCTGGAGTAAAAGTTCTTGTTGAGCATTTCACACCACGAGAGAGGTTTAATCCTGTACTTTCATGAAAAATATCTGATTCTGGTGCCAGAGGATGAAAATGAACTTCCAGGTATCCAAACTGGATGCTCATTACTCCAGTGAATTTTGTAGATGAGAAGGTGAAGGATTTCCTGGGATGCTGCACAGCCTGCTCAGGCCAAGGAATGATTTTTCATGGTTCTCACAAAATGGAGCCTGCTGGAAGTTTCACAGTCTGCACAAACCGAGTCAGGAAAACCTGGAAAAAAACTGTGGAGCCACTGGAATTTCCTTTCCCATGCTGAGTAGGAATCCAACAGGAGTGTCATCACTGTAAAGTGCCCTGGTGAATCATTCCATTAGTAGAGGGTATTGATCTTCTGCTCTTTACCATTCTAAATCAGACCCCCCCAGTGATCTGTTGGGGAAGGAAATCACCACACACTCAAAGGACAACCCCACATCTGTCACCATCTTCGTTTCACCCAGGCCAGATCTCAGATAAATACAAGATACAAAGGACTTTGGGAAGGCAGATGGAACGTATCTCTGCAAGGAGATGCATTGAGTATGAAAGATATTGGGAAGGAATTGTTCCCTGTGAGGGTGGGCAGACCCTGGCACAGGGTGCCCAGAGAAGCTGTGGCTGCCCCTGGATCCCTGGAAGTGTCCAAGGCCAGGTTGGATGGGACTTGGAACAACCTGGGAGAGTGGAAGGTGTCCCTGGGATGGGATTGGATTTGCTTTAAGGCCCCTTCCAACCAAAATGTTCCACCTCTCTGTGATAAAAGATAAGAGGTAGATAAGCTGGATATGCAGGGGGTAGTTGGCTAAATCTGTCTAAACTATATCTAAAGATTTTCATCTTTATCTTGGGAATACAAATGTTAAATAGGATTTCAGTGTTCCCATTTGAAACAGTGAATGTCTCTTTCCTCTTCCAGCTGTGTAAAGGCAGGTGGGACTAATTCCTTGAATTTTTTGCTTGTTTTTGTTGTTTTTATCAAGTAGGTGAGTAATGATGCAGGCTTTCTATTTCTTACAGACCTCCAGAGAAGTGTGTATGTCATTACTGGTTCATACTCTTTGTTTTCCTGTAATTGGGAATGAATTACAGTTTAATCTTTCTTGTCAATACAGCCAAAACCAATCATGGAATCCTCAGAGGAAAACTCTTTGGAAAACAATTTGCAATTAAACAGAAATGGAAACATGGAAGGTGGTTAAAATGAGAAATAATAAAAAATAAAGAGTAATGACCCTAAAAAGATGAGGCCATGCAAGAAAAAATGCATGGCAATGATGATATCTAACTTTGGGGATTTTTTTTTTTGCATATTTATTTAATTTTTAATAAAAGGATCATACCACCAGCCACCGTGAGGCTTTATTGACTTCAGTATCAGTTAATATGCAAAAACTACTCAACATCATATCCAGTCAAGAAACTCCTCAGATAAAGGATATTTTCTGGCCATTTAGGAGGAATTTCACAAGGAACTTCATCATTCTGACATTCAGGTTCATTTACAGGCAGCATTTTTTTCAGAGCCTGACAAGTTTCATCCAGGAGTGAAGAGTCTCTTGTGGTATAAAATATCTGGTTTGAGATCTGGGTAAGTTTCTACTTTTACTGGCAAGTTTGCCCCTATTAGAACATAACTTGCCAAGCCACGTTTCCTTGAATTCAGATGGAAAGCTAAGAACTAAATCTACTCTCAGGCTATGGCTGGACAAGCCTAGTGAACATGAAGAATATTGAAAGGAACCCAGAAAGCTCCACACATTTGAAGATAGGATGCAGAAATATTAAAGTGGGAATTTTGAGGTGTTTTTCACACTGAGACAAATCTCCATTTCCATTTGGATCTCAGTGGTCCAGACTCAACTCTTGTCGATATTAAAACATCAACAGACATGTTTGACAAGAGGTTTAAAGGTTTGGAGCTATGACTTTGATGAGAAAACATCCTTTGTGGGTTGAAATGTGTCACTGGGATCATCTAGAAAAGCAGAAACTTAAAATGCATTCAGAAAGCACAGACAGCAGCTTGGGGAGCTTGAGCAGATGTGTCCCTTCCAGCTGGGAAATGTGGCATCCCTCATTCAGTGTCCACAGAAAGTCTCCCTTGCAGATTTTTGGAGCCACAGCTGAGGGCTCTGCACCACCATGGCCCCAAATGCTTCAGGTACAGGGGGAAAGAGAACACACTGGAACGGGAATGCCATGGGATTTCTGGATGTGGGATTTCTGGGCACTCTTCATCTGCAGCAGAAATGCACAGTCAGGGTCTGTGTGCACAAAGAAATAGAGGAGGGGTATAATTCCTGAAGAACTGAACCCATCCAGGCCTTTGTCTGTAGGAATTTGTATCCCATGAAAATAGGGCAGAATGCACAAAGTGCTTTGAACAGGGAATCAGTAGGAGAAGAGTTTCTGGGAAGTTGGTTTTCCTTGAGAGGGAAACAAGCAAAGAAATTTGTCCCAAAGAAAATGAACACAACCAGGTGAACTCCACCTTTTGACAGCAAATTTTTGAATCACTGTGCTGATACTTTAGGAGCCCACCTGCTGATTAATTAACACAACCTAATGACTGAATATTAAAATGCCTGATTTGATCTTTCTTAATCTCTTTGAGGCTCACCCACTTCATGATGAAAATACGTGGGTGTAAGCACAGCAAATCTTCTCCCACTGCAGTGATTTCATAGATGGGCTGTGAGGATTCTGCAGGCACCAGTTTGGACAAATGGGTTTGTTGAGTTTTGGAAGGAAAACAACATTTTGCAGTAAAAACATGAGTTGAAAAGCTCCTTCAGTATCTGCTGAAGATTTCAGTTTCTCCTTCAGAAAATGCTGAAGAGGAAAAACCAACTTCAGTCTAAACGGGATTTTGAAAATATCTCACTCACCAGTGAGAAGTTCTGTGGATCATAACTTTATTAATAATGAGATGAATATGTCACACTTGGGCTATTGAGCTCACTCTGACAGATAAAGAAGCAGCATTAAGTAGTGACCTTTAAATGCTAATTGCTGGTGTGTTAGAGCTTGTAAACTGCTTAAATGGAGCCCATGTTCACAAATCTTTGAGCAACAAAGGATGTGCTCATTTGGAATATTAAAGGAACAATTTACTGTAACAGTTTGAGGAAGTACATTTGACATTAGAAGTGTAGCAACATAATAAAACAACATTATTAGATATCCAAAGGTCAAATGTCTGAAGCCAAAGCCACCACCACCTGTAAAAAGCCAAGTTGTTTGAAAGGAGTGGAAGATGTTTAAAACACCTTCCTATGGCCAAATGTAAGCTGTAGAGATGGAATGGAAACGAGATTTTTTTTTCTATATCCATAATTATAAATATGAGCCTGTGACAGGTTTCTTCTCCCTCAATTTATCAAGGACACTGAAAGAAAGAAGAGCCTGAAACCCCCTCTGCAACTCACTCTGGAGTGAAAACCATGGGGTTCAGCACTGCTGCTGACCTGTGTCAGCCAACCCAGGCAATGGCACTTCCCTGGTGCTCCAGGAGGGATATCAATCTTTCCAGGCACACAATAAACCTCTCCCATATCACCAGCAGGTTGGATTTTTTACTGCAATCCTTGCAGACATCCCTGAATTCGGCACTTTGTCAGGTGGGGTTTTTTTTTTGGTTTTGTTTTGTTTTGTTTTGTTTTGTTTTGTTTTGGTCTGCAGTGCACCCATTGAGTTTTGTAAATGAGGCTTGGATTTCCATCTGTTTAGCACAGGGCTGGGGAGCTGTTGTACCAGAAGCCTTCTGAGTACAAATCACATCCACTTGATGCACGCATTTCTCACAAAACTCATGAAGATCCATCATCAACCAGAAATTCCAGAACTCCTTGTATTTCATTGCAATCTGCACATCTGAAATACCTGGATATCACTAAAATAGAACAGTTTAAAGCAGAAGCACTGGAAAGTCTATTCAGAAAATACAGAATATTCCATTAGAAGATGAAAAACTCTTTGAATTTCTTTAGGCAGACGGGAGATTTAAGGTACAGGTCTCCTACACCCTGGGAAAATCCTATTCCACTCACCCTGTAGGAATTAGCAGTGATGAATCCATTTCTGGTAGATTTTCTGAGCACAATCTCTCTTTCTCCTATTTATTTCCCCCTGAAATTCAGGGAATTTTGTACGAAATCACAGTGTGTGGGGAGGGAAGGAGCTGATGGATGGACTTATTTTGCTGCAAGAATTAAAGTAACTTAGCTCAGGGCCTAAGCATGTGCTCCATACTTGCAGAGAAACCTCCTTGGGGGGCTAAAAGAGAGCTCAAGTTTTAACACATTTTTTATTCCATTTTTTAGTGGGTTTTGAATGTTTGCCTCATCTTTCTCCTCCACACAGGCATTTGGAAGGAAAAACACCAAATCCATGTGCTTATGGACACCGTGTTTTCTGCTTCTTGCCAACAGTCCCACTCTGCATAATAAGATTTATGCTGTTAGAAAGCCCCAAAATGCACTCAGCAGCTCTTCTGTGCTCATTCTCTCAGCTCTCCTGGTATCAAGCACAACCATTTGTTTTCTTGAATTTTAACCCAATTGTAAAAATGCACCTCAGGGTTCAGCAAGAATAGGATTATTTTTGTCCTATTTGCAATGTCTCCAGTCACTTTTAGGTTGCAAAGCTGCAAACAAGGAAAACACAGTTGTGGAAACCACTGTTAAAACCTTTTTTGTACAGTTTTGAACAAAACAAACACAGCCTAGCATGGAATAATATCTTAATGTTATATTCACTTCTCAGCCTGGGCTCAGGAGTTGTAGGGGGGGCAGATGTGCTGCCAAAACATTTGTCTTGTTCTTTCTCAGCTTGCATTCTAAGGGATATAACCTCTGGGGGTGTAACCCCATCCCTGGAAGTGTCCAAGGCCAGGTTGGAAAGGGCTTGAAGCAACCTGAGATAGTGGAAATGTCCCTGCCCATGGCCCTGGATGGGCTTTAGGGTCCCTTCCAACTCAAACCATTCTGGCATTCTGTGATTCCAGGAACAGCTTTATGCATTTAAAACTGTTCTACTTGCAATTTGCTCTCTATTCTTATTCTAAAAGAACTTTAAGTCAGCAGGAAATACATTTATGTTTTCTCAAGTTGATCAAGTCCAAGTAAAGATGTGGCTAGTTTGAAAAACACATAGGTATAAAAAAGTTATATGTTTATAGCCCCCTCCTTATACAGCTCTAAGAAATTCTAGTATTTGCATAAGATTGTTCTATTTTATTTGTCTAAATAGCAACACAACAGAAGGACTGAATAGACAATTGTGGGAAAATAATGAGGACAAAAATGGAGAGGAAGAGATTATAGTGATCAATAGATTGTTGTTAATTTTCTTTCATTATTCCCAAAGTTATGCAGCCATGCTGGATTATTTAGCCCTGCATTAATAGGAAACAGTACAGAAATGTGGCACCCACTTGCCTTGCTTTCCTAACAAAACCCAGCAATTGCTGGAACAAAATACTCTGCTGTCAGTGAAGAACAATAGAGCAAAACCAACAAATCAAAGTATTTTGTCAGCTTTATGCTCCAGAAGAAAAAAGAAGGCAGAGATTTGCTCTCATCCAGTGGCACTCCTGTGCTTCCACTCCTGCTTTTGGTGCTCTGTGAGGTCACTGCAGCATCTCCCCATCTTTTAAAGGCAAGCCAAACACTTATAATCCCTAATAACAGTTTTGATCATTATCCACACACTCGAGGAATCAGGAGAAATGATCAGATGATCTCTTTTGCTCCCGAAAAAGGAGAGAGAAAGCCACCCACTAATGAGACTGCTGATGCCACTCCAGTATTGATTGCTGCACATCAGCCAGCTCAGGGCATGCTGCTGGACTCCTCAGCACAGGCAGCTCGCTGGGAAAGATTAAAATGTGGCTGAGAGGTTCTTCAGATTTGGGAAATTCAAAGCAGGATCTATACTTTTTGAAGAAGAGGGGAAGAGGGTGAGGGAGAAGTGTCACTTGCCAAGCTCAGCTGAGCTGAGCTGAGACAAAGCCTCAGTTTGGCACATCCACACAGGGAAACATCAGGCTCAGACAATGGTCCACCTTTTGCCCTGCACCAAAACTTATAACAAGCTTTTTTTCCTTTTTTTTCCTGAAGAAGAATCTGCAGGCAGAGGTAAACCTGCTTTTCAGACACAACAGATACTGCAATGTCATCGATCTTAGAGAAATATATGGATTTTTATTCCTTTTCTCTCTTTTTAGACAGAAACTATTTCTTTAATGTTCAGGATATTAATCCAGGTACAGTTGTTTTTCACAAATAATTGAATCATTATTCATAACAGTGATGGCATAACTGCTACAATAACCTCTTTGCTGTGTCGGTTTACTATTATTATTTGAAGTTTTAAAACTTTCCTTGGTTAAATAGCATCCTTGAACAGATCCCAGTTTTCTCAAGCTTTATAAGTGTCAAAGCCTGTGATATCCACATCACCACGTCTTTGTTCACAATTTGCTTTGCATTTGAAAGCAGATATTACTGCAGAGACGTTTTTAGGGGCTCATTTCACAACTGTCCATGAAAAAACCATGAAGTGAATTGTGGTTCAGCAGTGACATTTAATAAAGGCCTGCAGTTGTACTTTCCTGAGTGCAACAAGCACGAGCAGGGCTGTGTTTTCTGCTGGCCAGAGCAGGAGGGGTGGTTTGGCAGGTGAGGAAAAGAGGGGCCGTGCCGGCACGTCCTTGGCGCAGAGCGCAGCTCACAAACACAAGACACGGAATAATTAATCCTGAAACGAGCACCAAAGCAAGACTGAAAGGTCAGCTGAGCTGATGGGCATGTTTTGCAGCATAACAATTTCAGAAATGGTGTTGAGCTTCTGCGGGGTGCGTGGTGCTGGAAATGCCACCCATCTGCTGGCGTTCGGCTTCGGCCCCGCCATTCGGAGTTACACAGATGAGGATCAGCCGCGCGTGGAGAGGAACAGCAAAGATAATTTTGTAACGGGGGGGAAGCTGAAGGTTTGAGTTCTCCCTGTTGCAGAGGTCTTAATCATTCGTGCTGCTGCTAATAGTAAATTAAGTCTTTAAATGTCAGATCATTGTTGTGCATCTTTTCCACGTCGGAACCAAGGAAAATCTTTTTTTTTTTTTTTTTACTGGCATTCAGTCCCTAGGACAGGGGTTACCAAGAACAGTTTTCCATGTTGGCAGTCTGGAAAAGATGGAAAGCTGTGCCCTTGCCAGCCTCATTCTTCCAGGATGATTGCTACATTCCTACCTACTTGGATATAAATTAATATATAATTAATTTATATTTTGGTCAAAACCAGTTTCCAAAACTGATTTGACCACAAAGCTTAAGCCACTGGCACCGGAGCTGGAATTCTTCCAGGTTAGAAATCAGGTGCATGGACAAGACAAAAGAGAAAAATCTGAAAAGAAATATTCTTAGTGCTTTCACCCATATCAATATAATCCAGTGGCTTTAAGCAGAAGGAGGGGAGATTTAGATGGGATATTGGGAAGGAATTGTTCCCTGTGAGGGTGGGGAGGCCCTGGCACAGGGTGCCCAGAGGAGTTGTGGCTGCCCCTGGATCCCTGGAAGTGTCCAAGGCCAGGTTGGATGGGGCTTGGAGCAATGTGGGACAGTGGAAGGTGTCCCTGCCCATGGCAGGGGGTGGCACTGGATGGGCTATAAGTTCCCTTCCAACCCAAACCATCCCATGATTCCGTGATTTTACCAACAACAAATTCCCCGGCAACAAAAAAACCCCAGAGAATCAGCAGTTCTTATAATGACTACAACTGTCACTTAAAAATGCTTACCCTATAAAATATTTACACCTTAAAATGAGATGTGAGACTAAACAGAAAAACCAGACAGAAGGAAACATTAATTTTAAATATGTGCTGTATATAATTGTAGATTAAAATATTACAGCAAGTCATTTTTCCTTGATGGGAGACACTGTTCTCCAAGCAGCGTCGTGAGGAAATATGACAGTTCTGACAGAGCACATTTTGCAAACACAGGTAGAAATTTTGATAAAAATACACAGAATCCTAGTTTTATTCTTATCAAATAATGGTGTGTTAAATTTTAATTTAAAAATTACAGCTGTGTTGGTATAATTAAGTTCCTGTTAAATAAGCAAAAACAATCCAGGAGATAAATATTTAGATTTTATTAAAATAGAATGTCATTTCTATAGAATGTATTTTAGCTGCTTAAAACACATATTTATTTAGAGATTTTGTAGGTTTTCCTAGTTTTTCTTTGGACAGAAGCTATTGCTCTATGATTATTGCACCACTTATGTCCTGAATTCAGTATGTTCAAATATCAGAGTGCTAAGGCTGAAGTCAAAGATTTCATTCTTGGAACACTTAATGATGTCACAGTCCAGTTTTAGAAGCCTGACCATTACAAACTCTCCTTAGATCAAGCAAAATAATAAAACATTAGTGAGATTAGTTCACCCCTTTTGTCTGATTCACATATTTTTTTCCATGAATTGTTGAACATTAACATTTTACTCTCTTTGGGCCAGCAACAATCCTTCAGTGTGACACAGAGCTTATTTTTGGGCTTTGATGCAGCTCAAACAAAAATCTTGTGGAATAATAATGCCATTTAATTGTGTTCATCACCTGAATGAGTCAGTGTCTAATAAACCTAATCAGCTCCCCCTTCCTTCCTGCAATCAGGTGTGGCAGCGTGGGTTTCCTCCCACCACAGAGAGCTGGATCCCAATTAATCAGAGCACTCCAGCTTCTCCTCACTCCGTTTAAAACTTGTGCTGATGCTGCCTCTGCTGTGTCCTGGGATTTATTGCCACAAATAAACTGCAGTTCTTTCCCTTTGAACTGGGACCTGTTCCCACATCCATACAATCTCTGATCCTGTAATTCCACTGCAGCAGCAGCAGCAACTCATTATGATATTTTTGTCCCTGCCATTTGCCAAAGGAATGATTTCAGTCCTCAGCACATGAGGCGGGGTAAAGACACATTCTTTAATTACAACCACAATAGAGCCATGGAGCTCTATCACTAAAATATCTATAGATATTTATCTATAAGCTGTAACATCATTAATTGCATTTCATAAAACCTTATTGCATATAACTCCATCCTTCTGGGAAGCTGCAAATGTCACATTAACACACCCACAACGAGGTGGGGTAAAAGGGAGTCACTCCCAGTTAACTGTGTAAGAAGGATGGATTTTATCTGAGGTGAAGAATACTTCAGGGAGGTCTAAAGCTGGAATGATTTTAAACTGTAAATTAGTAAAATCATTACTCTGCCTTCTCAGAAGAAATTGATATTAATGTTGTAGCACTGTGACTCACCTGACCACGTTTCAGGAGCAGCAACCATGTCCAGAGGGGATTTTTGTTAGTTTGTATATTTTTGGTTTTGGTTGGGTTTTAGGACAGACATGAGCTTACAAGATATTCAAGGTCTGTATACTGTGTTTAGAAGGTATAATCTGCTTTGTACCTATTGACTCTTTCCTTGGGATATCTAATTTCCTCTCTGGGATATAAAAATAAACATGCATTCGTGGTATTGACAAGATGCAGATGTCCCCACGTATATCAGAGAAGCATCCTGATTTTATAATTTCCATATCCTTCGAAAAAATAAATTTATGTGCCCGTGGTGATATAAACAATTCCTGACTTTTAACAGGAGATTTAGGGGCTGACAAACTGCCCATGTAGCAGCCCTTCTCTGAAATAAAGATGTTCTTTTCACAATTTCAATGAAAACAGGATGCATCATAACAGCAACAGCAATAACTGAGGTACCTTCCAATAATAATATCATTAAAAAAGCTAACCCTTGATAAGAAAAAGGAAATGAAGGAAAATTAGTCAACAGACTGAATCATGACCCATTGTTGTGCAGACACCTGACTTTTACACGGCTGTTCCAGGAAAATTACAAGTTTTATTTCCAAGCTGGCTTGTCTTGGACATCATCTTCATTTTGTAAGCAGCAGTGAAAAGTTTCAAGGAAATACTGCTCTACTTATGAGCACTTAATAATATAACCCCAGTATTTAATATTATTTACAGAAAACCACTCTCTTTGCCAAATTCAGCCAGGCATGGTTTTATAGATGGTTTCAGAGCACTAACAAGAAAAAAAGAAGGTAAAAGGCAAATTGTAAAAGGCAAAGTAAATTGTAATTATGTCTTGACATATGGCCCTTGTATAAGGAGGAAGAGGTTTCTTACTATATATTTTTAATTAAAAATGAGTTACCCTTTGTAATACAGCAGCAACAACGTCTCCAGGAAAATATGTGACCCTAAAATTCGGGTGGGTCACTGCAGCCTGGGACATCCATTAATAATTACCTTGATCAGACAGTGATGATTAATGGATTTCAGGTGTTCCAACAGGACAACGTGAAAACATTTGAGGCTTGGCTGAACCTCAGAAGGAGAGGAGGGGTTGCTCTGAAACTCAATTATACAAGGTTAAAGTTCCAGTGAAGAATATTCCTGTAAAACTTGGAACAGGCTTCCACCTCCTCAGCAGCCACCACAGCACACAGAGGGGTTGTTTTTTTGGTTTTTTTTCTGTTAACCTGTTCTATTTCTGAAAGAAAGAGATTTCCTGGGAATTTGGCAGCAAGCTGGGCAGTGTCCTGTGCATCTCAGCAGCCAAAGTAGCTGCTTCCCAGCAGGAGAGGTAGAATAGAGAAGGAATGTCACTGGGAAATGCACTGCCAGTGGTGCTTGGACAACATGAGCTGTCCAGAAGAGGAAAAAAAAGAGGGAAGAAAGGAAAGTAAGTCACATTTTTATTTCTGTCCACAGTCCAGCATAACAAAAGTTAAATGTGATGTGACTCAGGGGGCTTTGGGGAAATGGTGTAAACTGCAGACACCCCTCCCATGCAGGGATTCTCCAGAGCCAAAGATTCAGCATGAGTGTTATGGTGGTAGAAAACCTTGTTCCATGTTATTTCCCCTTGGCATCTACTGGAGGTCAGCCTGATATTCCCCAGCTGGAAGAGAATTCCCTCCCACCTATTCCCCATGAAGAACAAAGGCATCTGGAGTTACTCTCCCAATGTTAAATACCCACATATTCCATGAAAAGCAGATAGGAACAAGTTTTACCCTTCTGAGGGCTGACAGCTTCTTTCCATGAGATTTTTCTCCTCAGAGAAGAACAGAGATTGCCCTTCTGTGTCCTTGGAAGTCTTCTCCTGGGGCTTTTTTCCTTCAGCCCTCCCAGCCTCTACAAAGCTCCCCTCATGCTAAGGGATGTGCTGAGGCTCCCCTGTGCTGCACACGGACACTTCTGCTCAGCCTTTTCCCCAAAAAATCTGTTTTCTTCTGGCATTGAAGGCAAACACAGAGCCCAGCTCTCCTTTTTTACCTTGGCAGCTCAATGCCAGTGCCTCACCAGGGTTAATTCCAGGCCTGGGATTGTGCAAGCTGAGTATCCTGATTGCATTTTGTATTTGTATATTGGGATCTGTACTACTTCCAAGGAAATGTCCAGAATATAAGAAATGCCTGCAATTGGGGCTGCAACACAAGAGCAAAGTGATTATTTCAATTTTCTGTTACAGATTTCTGTTAAAACCTGTCTGGCTGAAAAAGAGAAACATTTAAATGAATGGTTTTCTGTTTGTGAATATTGTGTACAAACAAGTCCTTTAAAACAAAGATCAAGGAAGTTTTTTTCTTATATTGATAAAGTTTGTTTTCCTCACACACCAACAGTCTTCTCTTTTATTTTCCCAACAAAATATTTGTGCTGGTTGAGTTTCTTGACTTGCATCTGTAAGGGGCCCTCATGAGGTTCATCAAGTGCTATAATCTTTAACAAAAAAAAAAAAATCTATGGGTGTTGCCTTTTTTTTCTTATAAAGTGGTTTTTTGCATATAATTCCTGCCAAATTTAAGGAAATATTCCAGCAACACCATTTTTCACAGAATTCAGTCCGATTCTTATTTTCAATGCTCAGAAAGGCATCTTGCCATATAATGTTGCCTTGATATTTGCACTTTAAGGAATGTTAGACTAAAAAAAAAAGATCAATAACAATATTATTCAATAAAATGAGTGATATTTCTGGGAAGAAAATGATAAAATTCAGATTCATTTTTAAAAGTGTATTGAGTTTATGGTTTTCCTCGCCCTACTGTAAATCTGATACTCATGATAATAAAAAGTGGGGCTTCATAACCAGGGTTTAGTGGGTCAGTCACATGTTAATATTAGGTCATATAATTTTGTGAGCCGATAAAGTCCTTTTTTCTGTAGAAGACTGAAAATTTTTCTGTGTCTTCCACATAAAACTCATTTTCTCCTCCTTTTGCTGGAAGTTTTCTGATGGGATCCAGCACAGCCTGAAAATGTGGCTTTATTTTTTGCTGTTTTTTGCATTGAGCTTGGTACGTCTTGGAATTCCAGTGCCAGTTATGCAGGCTTTTATGGGTTCTTGGAAGTAGTAAAATAAATTGGCAAAGTTGATAAGTGTGAGGTTGGTACAATAGTGAGAAGAAAAATAAAAATCCAGTGCAAATATAAGTAAAAGTTCTAAGATTGTGGTACTGTTGGGAGATAATGTTTATGAAACAATAAAGTGAAAGGCATCAGAAAAGGTCTTCATTCCTCATATGAAAGGTTCAGATGCCCAACAAAAATTGGGCAAGATATACACTAAGTAACAGCACCTTGGAAAAATAACTAGTTTTAAAGTAAATGCAAAACAAAATGAACAAAAAAAATGTGGGGGGAAAAAATAAAGAAACACCACCTGTGGTATGAGCAGGGTTAAGATTTCTCCCTGCTTCCTTATTGATTTTCAGGTTTGTTTTATAAGTACATGAAACAAGGGCTTGCAGAAAAATCCATCCCAAGGAAGACAAATGCCAAGTTTTTGTTGGGTGTGACACAGGCAGCAGGCTGGAATGTTAACTTTTGCCCTCGTCACCAATCAGCAGATAATGAGATTTCTAGTTGGAACATATCTATTTTTATTTTTGTATGGGAATGTGTTTGCTTTTTCAATGTCTAACATTTACCTAATGCATTGTGTCAAAATAAATTGCCTGGTTTTCCTAGCGCAGCATTGAGGGCTTCATAACATCGTGTAGCAGAGGATTCTCAGGAACACAGAGGTCATCTGGAAATACTCCCCTGGCTGTGGTTACTTACAAATATATGGGCTGAAGTGGAGGAAAATCCTCCTTTTTTGATCACAAGACTCACTTCTTATGTCAAATAGCAAAATTGATGTTGATCATAAAGATTAAGTAAGGAGGACTTCCACTGCCAAGTCTCGGGGTTAAATCTCTCCTGGAGATGTGAATTGCTTATGGAGTCAGTGGGAAATAATAAATACCATTATTATGGTTTATGGAAGACTTGAGACTGTTCCCTACACACCTAAAGCAGAATATGGAATGACATTGAGAAGATTGCTGTGAACTTATTTTATGCAAATGGTTGTAAGCAGAAAGGATTTGAATT
Organism: Phylloscopus whistleri; assembly: GCA_017589585.1. Classification (NCBI taxonomy): domain Eukaryota; kingdom Metazoa; phylum Chordata; class Aves; order Passeriformes; family Phylloscopidae; genus Phylloscopus; species Phylloscopus whistleri. The sequence continues at coordinate 2,919,986 of JADMLD010000682.1, read as the reverse complement.
TATTCCAAACTGGAAAATATAGGATTTTTCCTGTGAATCTTGGGGATGCTCTGTGCAGGGCTGAGATTTGGACTCAATGGTCCTTGTGGGTCCATCCCAGCTCAGCAGATTCTGCGATTTCCGTATTGTTACTCCCTCGGAGATTTTTCTTCTTTCATCACTGGGAACAAGCCAGGAGCTGTTGGACAATAAACAGATGAAGTGAAATATCTGTGTGGTTCCTCAAGAGCCTGGCTGAAATTATGAAATTATCCAGTGTGTAACCAAATGTGAATTTTCTCATAAAACACTTGAGTTTCCTGAGTTTATTGTCAGGAAAATGACAGCCCCATCTATTATTCAGACCTCCACAGGCACTACCAGTGCACAAAACCCTCACATCCCCTGCTGCTGGCTCATTCTAGGTTAACTAAATTCATATTAATGATTTTTACAAAGAACAAAGAAGTTGTTGAACAGTAGGAGAGAGAAGTTTATTTAGAGAAACCCATGGAGAAGTGGAGGAGTGAGAAACCTCAAGAGAAACTAGAGATTGAAGCTGGTTCAGCATGGACCTGGTCAAATTCTATCACCAAGGTGACACCAAGCTCTGTGCTGGTGAAAAGGGAGGACAAAAGGCTCCTTTGTCATATTCTGTAGATAAACTTCAGATAATATTGTGCCTATTTAATGCGAGAATATGGAGAAATTAAATATTTCTGTAACAAATTTGGTGCCTCTATTTTTAAAGGAACTTTCTCAGAGATGCTCTGAAGAATAAAGGTCTCGATCTGTAATGAAATTGATAAAACAGCTACTTATTTCCATTTCTGTTTCCAATATGATCAAATTAACAATTTGCAAATAAACATTTGTTTTGAATTTGTGTCATCAGTGCCAATATTGAAAGGAGCAACCTCTGTATTTGTTCTAAATCCAGACTTTTTACCAAAACTCACAGGACCTGTTGAGCATATATCACATTTGTGTAGGTTTAAAGCATAGAATCATAGAATAACTTAAGTTGAAAGGGATTCTCAAGGATCAAGTCCAACCCCTGACCCTGCACAGACACCCCAACAATCCCACCCTGTGCCTGAGTGTGTTGTCCAAGGAATCCATGGAGATTTTCAGTTCCTTGATTTTACCAGGCCTTGACATTTCCTGCTGAAAAATCCAGGTAAGACACAACCAAAAGCTGTTTAGTGAAAAACAACCCATCAAAACAAAAGAGGCTTTAAATATTAAATACTTTTTACTTGAAGTTTTGGAAATGAATTCCCTACAGGAGGAAGGACTTGTGTCCTTGAGCTGTCTTTTTTAACTCTTTCATTCACCTTCTCCTACAGCCTTTCTCTACACTCTGCTTTTTAACATACGCAATTGTTTTTTCATTTGCATGGATTCACGCTCCATGATAAGTGATTCCTGTATATTTGGCTTTTTTTTGAGCTATATTTAGATCTTGTAGAACTTCTCTTTCTGCTGGAAAAATCACAGGAACATAAAAATTAGATAGCCTGAAGCCTCCACAGATTTCTCATGTTTAATTTTTCCAAGTTGCTATAGCAACTTATAACACAAAAAAAATCGTGTTGTGGAAAAAAATACCTTAGGTAAGATAAGAAAACTTGATAGAAAACAAAATTAAATTCCCAGATAGGAGATTGAAACACATTAAAATAAAATGGATACCACCATATTTCAGCCCTATGTAAAAGAGAGCATATAAAAATCTAAAGATGGCAATCATTCTTTAATCTGCAGCAATATAAGTAAAGAGCAAGAACTTAAGTTCTAAATTTTCTTTGTCTGTCCCAAGGGGTCGGCTGGTGACATTTATCTTCCTGCTCATTCCAACTTCTTCATATGAACTCATGGAGTTTTAGAGGAATTCAGCTGTGGAAGCGGAAAGGGATTAAAAAAAAATAACCAAAAATAAATCACACTCAAATCCACCCCTAAGGGAAGCTGTGGCTGCTCCTGGAGTCCTGGAAGTGACCCAGGCCAGGTTGGACAGGGTTTGGAGCATCCTGGGATAGTGGAAGGTGTCCCTACCCATGGCAAGGGTGGGACTGGATGGGCTTTAAGGTCCCTTCCAGGCAAACCCAGCCTGGGATTCCACGAAAGTCAACAGAAAAACTCTTAACAAATGGGATCTCCCAAAATTTAGGATAATTTCACAGCAAATAAGTGTGCCTTAATCTCTGCCCAGATTATCTGTGTCCTTAAAGGGAACATGTTCCCAGCTCTTGGAAGGCTGGTGATAATCTGCTTAAAGCAGGGGAATTAGCATCTCTTTATTAATACAAAATCACAAAAAATTCCGTTTGCACTTCCACCTCCTTGTAATAGAACCTCTTGCAATAAATGATAGGCAAAGAATATTCCATTTCTCTGAAGATGAAGTTCAGTTGACTTAGTAGAAATCCACAATCTACAAAGAGAAAGCACATCAAATATTCTCTGCATCCATTAATAGCTGATTAAACAGTGACACTGAAATACTGAATCAAATTGTTTCCCCTATAAAAAACCTTGAAGAGGCTCCTTGAAGAGTCTGTTCCTGTATGGAAATCTGTGTGAAACATTCACAAAGACGGAATGAAGGGAGAAATGAAGGCTCAGAGATGCCCTGTAGGTGACCCTTCCGTGGGCTAAAAACTGCATGTTCCTTGTCATTTTATACACCCCTGTCTCCAAGTCTCTCAGCCCATCTTCAAATATTATGGTCCTTTTCAGTTTACTTCTTTCTCTGATAAAATAGTAAAAAATGTTATTGCTCATTTCATGGTCTTAATCATGTTTAAGGCACACTGACTTCTTATGGTGAGGCTTGTAAAGATGAAAGAATAACCTGGGGTCAGCTTGGAGGCCCTCAGGATGAGACAGACACTGGGGGCTGGAGCATGTCCGGGGAAGGGAACAGGGCTGGGGAAGGGGCTGGAGCACCAGGAGAGGCTGAGGGAGCTGGGAAAGGGGCTCAGCCTGGAGAAAAGGAGGCTCAGGGGGGACCCTCTGGCTCTGCACAGCTCCCTGACAGGAGGGGACAGCCAGGGGGGTCGGGCTCTGCTCCCAGGGAACAGGGACAGGAGGAGAGGGAATGGCCTCAGGCTGTGCCAGGGGAGGCTCAGGTTGGATATCAGCACTGATTTCTTCACTGAAAGAGTGATCAGACCTTGGCACAGCTGCCCAGGAAGGTGTTGGAGTGCCCATCCCTGGAGGGATTTAAAGCCATGCCAATGTGGCAGTTGGGGACATGGGTCAGTGGTGGCCTTGGCAGTGCTGGGGGATGGTTGGACTCAATAACCTCAGGGGGCTTTTCTAACTTGAACAGTTTCTGAATTGTATTTTGAAGCAGTGAGGAAATATTAACTTAGAAAAAGACCGAGAGGGAAATTTTGAGGGAGATAAGGAAGATGTGCTGACATGGATTTGGCTGGGGGAAAGGATCCTGTGCTGTTTAAGATGAAAGCTGAAGAAAGCAGACATTTTCTGAGGAGAAATTGAACTGGAGATGAGGGAGAACAGTTGCACATTAAACTCACTAATCAGAGACCAGCCAGGAGAAATTAGCATGACACAGAAAATCAGATTCTAACATTAAATTAATGTTGATTAAAAAGTGAGAAACTGATTGCAATGGAAATAGAAGCCCCTTCTTCATCCATGGGGCATAAGCAGTGCAAAAATTAATTATTAAAAGAAGTTCAGCTACTGAAGTATTTAATATTCCATAAATGAGCTCCTGGCTCCAAGTGAAAGAGTGGCTTCCTTTATCAGTTCATGGCATGCTTTGCTTGTGGAATCACTAAGAACAATATTGATGGCACTGAGGGATGTGCAACTGGGCTCTTTTCACAATGCCGAGCCTATTTACTCCTGACAAACTGGAACACAGAGCTCCAGGATAAATGCAAACTATCAAACACTGGATTTTTACTCCCAGTAGGGGAAATGTGGACAGTCTATTTAAATAGTGCAGCTACTACACTACAGCTAATTTATTAATCATAATTGAGGTGCAATACGCTGCATTATTTAAGGCTTTCCTACAGTTCCACTTGCACAGTTATTTCAGGGAGATTCATAACTGTTGGCATGTGGAGCAGTCATTATTCTAATTAGGAGGGAAAATACCGATGGCTCAGTTCGTCCTCCAACAAATCAATATTTAATTAACAATAAGCCACCACCCAAATGTCTGGAATTAAATTTTGTGTGGGTAAGATGACAATAGTGTTCTTTACCCACATTGCCCACATTAAAATACTTGGACACATAAGTGAAAATGTACAAAAAGGCTGTCACAAAGCATTCAGGCAGCCAGGGTCTCTTTCAACCTAGCCTCAGCGTAAGAAGCTATTTGGATTTTTTTTAATCTTAATTTCTCCTTTAACTTAGATCCTTCTGAGCTGTATGAACCACCAAAAGTCCTCCAAAATATTGGTGTGCAAAGAGCTCTGGCTGTGAGAGTCAGGCACATTCAGTACCTGGGCTCTGTGGAAATTGGAGGAGGGGTAAACTTCCTTTCCATCACTATTCTCCTGTTGGGCTCTTTCCAACAGCTGGTACTTAAATGTAACCATATTATTATGTGTATGAATATTTAGTGCAGAGGATTGCAGTATTCCTAAGGGAACTTTGGAAAATATTCTGCAAATGCCTCATCTCTGCTGAAATTATTTGCCGAAGTTTTACTGGACAAAACACAGAGTTAAAAATTCAAGTGGGGCAATATTTGGCTCTTGGATAATCCTTAGTAACTTGAATAACCCAACAACGTTCCCTCTGGTTTTCTTCAATTTTGTGTTTGTGGTAATGAAGGATAATGTTTAGGAATATTTCTTTTTTAAGAATGTGGTTCTGCAATGTGTAACAGGCAAAAGGATGTGGGAGGTGAGAGAAGACAGGATTGTAAAAGACACACAGCTGGTCAAAACAATATTCTCAACACAGAAAACACCTTGATATTTTCATGTTAAGAATGTCCAGAATATTATTGAATATTATTAAATATTAGAAATATAAATTTTACAGAAGCCCACTTACTTGGGACAGACTACAAGCAGTATTTTCTTGAGCATAATTTCAGGGTAAATTAATTTTGTAATTAAAGGTAAATTGGTTTTTTTTCAAAGCTAATAGCTACTCATATTAATTTAGAGATCATGGATTTGTAGTTCACTTATGGTTTCTTACATTTAGCTGTCTTAGAAGAGAATATGGCACATTCAGAGTCTTTCCTAATCTTGATTGAATTGTCACGGCTTGGTTTTAACCCTTTTGAAATGTTGAACTTGTAAGCCCTGGAGACTTTCAACTTTGCAGGTGGCAGCAAGTTAAGCCTCCTCTCATGCCTCAGCTTTTCCCTGGTACATGACCAGCAGGCAGGATAAAATCGCTGTAATTCCTTCAAAGACAGGGAAAGAGATCAAACAGGTTCCTTTTCCTGCAGCAACTCGGCAAATCCCAGGTGTGAATGCTGGAGCTTTCCCAGGGCCACAGCCATGTCTGCACCAGGGTCAAACTAGTGCCAAGGCAGAGCTCTGGAGCAGGGATTACCCTTGGCAAAAACAGGGAGAGGGCAACTTTATTGCCATGGAGCTTTTCCTTCCGTACCACAAGGAAATCAGATTTATTCTTTAGGAATGTATATTAATATCTGTGGGAAAAGATTACACCAGTTGTTGTCCTGAGAGATAAAGCCATTTAGGGCTTCTTACTGCATAGAACTGCTCTGCCTATGGGTCCAGTTCTGAAGTCTAAATCAGTCCTTCAGCAGAGCTCTAAAATTTGAAGATTTTCCAAACTGAACTGAGGTGGGAAAAGACTTCCAAGTTCACCAAGTCCCAACCTTGAATGAAAACAACCACACTCACTACAGCATGTCCATGTTATAATAATCTCTTTGTAGAATGGACATAGGGAAAGCTATTCCACAGACAGATTTTCTAGACTGTTTTACCCAGCTTTGCAAATAGCCTTCTTTGAAATCTTTAAGTCATTTAAATCAGTTGAAATGATTTTCTCAGCTTCCTTCCCTTGTAACTCCATAAGTCCATGCTCAGATTGAGGTTTCATGTGCAAATAAAACCCCATGCCCCTGTGGAAACCATACCCATGCCCACCATGCCTAATCTGTCTGTTTTCAGACGATTTCTACATTTTGATGCATTTTCAACTCTTTTTGATGACAATTTCTACATTTTGATGCATTTTCAACTCTTCTGACCCTAGAATACAGAAACTGGAAAGACATCCATTGTTCTGGGGCCAAACCTTTAGCTTGTCTGTCCCAGAATCTGGATGTGAAACTTCTCATGCAGGAGTTATTTGTGCCCTTCTGTTGACAGCTTCTGTTCCTGGTTCTTTTTCCTTCAACTTTTAGCACAGTATTCAGGACTCCAGTCAGAAAGTCTGGGAAAAAATGCAGGAATCAGAGAAACAAGACCACATTTCAATCCATCATATGAGAGAAATAGCCTGTAAGAAGTTATTTTATCCTTTTATTCACAATACACTGCTTGCAAAAGAGAAAAGAGACTTCAAATTTCATTTGGAACACAAACCAGGATCAAAATCAGGTTCCAAACGTGCTAATTGTTATCCCACAGACTGACTGGAAACTCCATCTGATTGCAGTTCCATTTTGCTCTACTAATTAATATACATAAAAGTTACTTATTTATCATTTTGCCTTGGAAACCAAAGAGTGAAGCAACAAAATCAGGTCTTTCATGGTGTGGAAAAGAACCAGAAATAGAAAAATAGGCTCCAGAACCTGATCAGTTCATCCTTCAGGAGAGAAAAATATGATCAAAATCAGGATTTGCTCTCTATATTCCTGACCTGAAAAATCAACGGCATATGACAGCTTTCCTCTCTGTTGTCAAGGTGGAAGTTGTTACCACACCTTGCTGGGTGAAACTCAAGATATCAAGTAAACAATGCACTGTAATTTAAGGATTTTAAAAATACTGTGCATTACTTAGACAAAGATATGCTTTGTATTCCTACTGTTCTCCCACACTCTCCACACGACACTCCAAATTTCCACTGACCTCAGCTAACCCATTAGGTATATAAGATACCTGGATGTAACCATGGCTCACACCACAAAAATAAAGGTCCTTTTTGATATCTACCTCCCTAAACCCAAACAGAACAAAGCAAACATTGTCTGCAAATAATTTACAAATTCTTTTAGGTAACATGTGCCTTAATGTCATTGGAAACTGAACAGAGTGACGAAATATTTAAGTGGGAATCCTGATAGATTCGTGGAGTCTCCTGGGGTGAATTCCATCCTGCCTGGCCTACTGAAGATGCTGATACTGCTACATCCTGAAATGCAACTTCTGCCTGACCCCAGAGCCTGGGACAAAGGTCTGACTGGCCCCTGGTGTGAGTGGGTAGGAGTAACAATTCACCTTTTCTTCAATTTTTCCAAATGCCCTTTTTTCTGAGCTAAGGGTACACAATGAAGATGCCTCTAAAGACCTAAAGGAGGCCAGTGCCTTGGCTCTGTCTGACACCAAAGCAGAAATTCTGACCTAGAAAGGGAGACAGACCTTCCTTGGGCAGGAAGGTTTTGTTATTAATTCCCTTGCAGCTGTGCTGAGCCAGTGATGAAAATCCACCTTGCTACAGTTAAATATGAGGGACAGCTGAATAGAAGTGATATCACTTTCAATTCCCTGTTTATTTATGCAACATGCAGTGTGGGCTGGTGGTGGATCTCCACCACCACATAGGAATTTGTTACAGATTCCTCCCTCAGCAGTGGAGCTGAACTCCTGTGAAATCCTGCTGCCTGAGGCTGGAGCCAGGCTTTTCTCCATGCAGGATTTTTATCAGTGAACCTGTGATACTCACTCTCTGGCCTTTAGGAAAAAAAAGGCTGTGTGCTGTTACCACCTAGACAAATTTTATTGCAAGTGGAATGATTAAAGCCTGTGCTTTTGGGAGTGTGGGACAGGTCTTTATTCTTCCTGCACCAATTACTCTGTGATTTGTCCAGCTATTGTTCCAGTTGTCTGTGGAATAGGACTCCACTCTTTATGGATTGGATTACAGGGAATGCTTGTGTTTGTGAGCTCTTAATTAAAAAAGACAGCTCAGTCTAATTTACACATAAGTCTAAGCTGTAAAACTCAGCTCTAGATTTCAACTCCTTCTTTCCCTTTAAAGAAACAAAAGCATTTATTAGGATTCAGGCTTTGGATTGCCCAGTTAAATAGAAAAGGGCCAATGGTGAAATTCAAGTCTGACTTCATCCCACAGAAACCTTTCCCTGGCAGACATGATTTTGTTGGGGATGAAGCACTACAGATCCTGTGTTAATAAACCCCACCTCCCCCTATTACTTAGATACTGTATTAGCAATAAACCCAGTGTTAATCATGGAATCACACAAGGTTTCCTCCTCATGGAATAAGCCCCACTTCATCGCTCATGATTTCAAGGAAGGTTATACTTTCCACATACTGGGAATTAAATAATACAGTCATGGGAAAAATATTCTTTGTCTACACAGATAATTGTCATAGATGGCTCAGATAAGGCTTTTGTTATCAGATAATTAATAACCAAAGCTTAGATGAACAGTAAATATTGAATTTATGTGGAAAATAACCATCTGAGAATGCTGAAGAGCAAGCAGATGCTGAACTGAATGCAAAAGGGTAAAAAAAAGAGGATTAAATAAGACATGTATGGAAGAATATTTGGATATTTGGGTTTTCAGCTTTGAAGTTTTTATGACTTTTTTAATATATTTCTTATATACCTATCTCACAGCCTATCAATATATAACTATTCCATTAATGTTCCATATATTCAATCTCATCCCTGAAATACGTCTATAAAATCACTGAAAATTCTAGACATGATTTCTTTATTAAATCAAACAGCTTTTCTTCTTATCCTGCTGTTTCTTTTTGCTCCAAGGATATTTCATGACTGCTGTTGATCAATCCAGATTTATTTGAGTGAATGTCTTGCATTATTTAATACACTCTGTATTGCTCTGCTCTGTTAGCTGGTGTTGAACAACAGCTTTTAAAACTTTTTTCCCCTCATTATTTTGGTATTTGTAGAAACTTTACAAAACAAATGTGAAGTTCTGTATACCTGTTTCATGTCAGAAAATTATTTCAGGCTGTTACAGGCAGCCTTTCTTCTTTTGAGAAATGGAAAGCTCTACAAGCTTTAGGGAAAAAAATATCCTAAGGCAAATAAAAATAGGATCTTTTCAAAAGGGAGTTTGGAAGATGACTGAATTAATTTTTGACTTTTTTTCTTTTTTTTTTTTTTTTTTAGCTATTAACCTTTCTGCCACTTCCTATCTTCCTCCCTCATATATACATGATAAAACTACATTTCCAACATGATCAGGAGAGTCCCCACCAATTAATTTTCTATTAGGAAATACAGTTATATAATTTCTCCACTTCCATAATGATTTTAAGAGTTAACACTCTGATCTCCACAGCCAATATGCTCTGCATGAAAAAGAAAGTGGCAATGGTCAAAACCACTGAAAAGTGAGGTAAATGAGAAAACAAACTGGTCTGCCTCTTCATTTGACCTGGTTTACCCATGGCTGGGAGCAGTCATACGTCCATGTCCTGGATCACAGAATCATGGAATGGTTTGGGTTGGAAGAGACCTTAAAGCCTGCCACCTTCCACTAGCCCGGGTGGCTCCAAGCCCCGTCCAGGGGTCCAGGGGCAGCCACAGCTTCTCTGGACTGGGCTGAAAAACCTTAAAAGTATCGAGCTTCCTATGGAAAAAGTCCAAAGTGATTTCAAATGTTTTCAGTTAAAGCCAAGATTACCAATTTTGACATAAAATATACTGAAAGTACAAATTGTTCAACATCCATTGAATGTGGACTTCATTGAGAAGAAAAGTGCACCTGAAAGGTCAATACATGAACACCTGGACTTTTCATTTTAGGAATTTTAGGTTTATTATTGAATGACCAAGACTTTTCCAAGTATGCCTCTGAAGTATCACATCCAGGATTAAGTGGGATCAGTAGTTGTTGAATTATCCAATTCCTGCCTTAAAAAAGGTGAAACTAGCAAAAAACCAAACAGAGAGAAATAAGTTAAATAAAAAAAGGTTCTGATTTTGACATTTCTGTTTTTCTTTACTCAAAACAGAGGCTGAATATTTATTTTCTGATTCTCATGCCTCTTTATAATAGAATTAGTACACATTGTATGTATAATTATTCTGTATTGTACTATAGATGTGAAAATAACATTTAATGTATTATAATATTATATACTTAATTCTTATGCATTTTATTTTTCCATTAAACAGTAGAGAGTGCTGGGAAGATATTTTGGGGTTATTCATGGCATTCCCAGTCTTACGGTTCTAATTTAGGTGAAAACAGAAAAAGTCTGTAGATATAGGTAAGATGAAAAAAATGCTGTAAGTTTAAGGACATAATATATTCTACTACTTAGTGGGGCTGAGTTTGTTTTATATATTGTAAAAGTTCCCATTTTTCATGCTATTTGTTATTTCTAGTAGTAAGTACTCATTAAAGAATCATAGAATCACCAGTGCCCAAAAAATGTGATGTCTCTCTAGAAAATTAAATCAGGAATTTTATTTGAATTCTCACTGACCTTTCTACTTTGAAACTTTATTGTATATCTATATAATATACATAAATCTACAATGACTCAAATATATCAGCCCTATATACCAGGCTAGGATATGTTTCACGTGCAATTAGGACAAATTAATTCATTAGTTCATTAATTCATTAATTAGAATTCTGTGTCATGTTCTTCATCCTCTACATTTAAAGTATTTCCTTCTATGGGATTTTACAGAACTTTCTTTTAGACTTTTAATTTATTTTCCTTTTAACATGTGCCGCAGCTCCCTTCAAAAATGTTCTTTCTCCAGAACAAACATGTCATATAAAAATGAGGAAAATGTCTTAATAAGTCTTTACCCTTAGTTCTACAAAGCTGTGTTTCTCCAGAGAATTGTTAACAGCAGGATATAAAAAGGGTCTGAGCTCTTAAAAGTAACTTAAGAGCTCTTGTACCATGCAGCCAAACCTGGTGCTACTCTGCAGTTCCTTCCTATTACATAAAAGAAAGTTGTTTTCCCCCCACAATTTTTCTCTTCAGATATTCCACCAGCAGCAATATTCCTCTGCTGGAGCCTGGAGTTCTTTTGGAAATGTATTTATTATTGCTGTGTTTATTGTTTATTTATTATCCTAATAAACATTTCTTTATGATTCATCTTTGTTCCTCTTTTGCTGTACCCACGAGACTGTAGCATCTTGCAGTAGGAATTGACCTTGAAATTCTTCACTTTCAAAATAAAATTCACCACGTTTCACATAGGAAGACAGAAAATAAAATATTTCTTAATTACAGTAGCAAAACATTTTTTCCTGTCAAACATTTTCCTTTTTATTTTTTTCTTTCTCCTTCTTTTCCTGGAAACATTTAGGAATAAATTTGCCCAACAATTAACAACAATCTGGGGGTAGATTGTATGTTAATGAAGAAAACTGCATGAAGCTGTAGGAACTCCCACTTTGCCTGTTCACTCCATGAATTTTAACAGCTATAAAAAACTTCACCTTGGAAGATATCCAAGCCTTTACTAATAACAACCTCAGCAAGAAGTATTTTTCCCTGTTCAAAATCAATTACTTTTGTTTGTTTTTCATTTACCTATCAAGGAGAGGTTGTCTCTTTTTTAGAACAAAGTTTTCCTGACATTTCCCTAATTTCTATTGGGATTTTTTAGCAAAGTAATCCTCAAGAGATTTTATTTTTTTAAATATTTTTTCCCCCAGGGAGAGATTCTCTTGGAGTTTTCTCACTTTCTATTAAAGAAATTTCTTGATGATGCAATATTTTTTTGTCTGGATTGAGCCAGCCTTTATGCACACACTCCATACTTCAGCACACAGGCTGTAAATTTAGGAGTGCATAATTCACCTCAAACCTGAGGCTGACAGCATTTTATGGGTCTTACATCGTGTGCCACATCTGCCAGGCTCTTCCCCATCCTTCCCAATCCCACTGCGCTTCCCCGCAAGAGTTTATGAGAGGAAATAAAGAAATTCTAGGGGTGGGAAACCTTCCTGCAGTAGGAGAGTGTAATTATCTCCCTGGGGATTTAGCAAGGACAGCAGGCTAAAACACTCCTGTCAAGGTGCCATATTAACTTTAACAACTACATGTGGCCGGATCCACAAGGTATTTCTCCGATGGATGAACCGTTTGTTGGAATGTCTGACCCAAGTGAACTGGCAGAGCAACACTGGACTGCTCCTAGTGATTCCCCAACGCACAGCTCACTAAAAGCAACGTGGAACCCTTGGATATTGCCTGCAGGTGACATTCTTACAGTGCTGTATGATAAAAATAATTCCATGGGGGGAAACAGATCCAAAGAAGGTTAGGTGGGCATCTAGTTCCATCTAATTCCATTGAGGTTCTTCACCATACACAGCAGGGACATATGGAAGTGGGGGCAGCAGGTGGAGATCCCAATTGCTGCATCCAGGCCTGGGGTCATCATCACAGGAAGGACGTGCAACTGCTGAAGCAAGTCCAGAGAAGACCAGGAGGATGTTCCAAGGGCTGGAGCACCTTTGCTATGGAGATAGGCTGGAAAAGTTAGAATTGTTCAGTCTGGAGAAGGGAAGGTTCTAGAGGGACCTGAAAACCCCTTCTAGTGCCTGAAGGAGCCACAAGAATGATGTAGAGAGACAATTTGCAAGAGGTGGAGTGATAGGACAAGAGGGAATGGCCTCAAAATGTCAGAGAGTAGGGTTAGATGGGATATAAAGAAAAAAAATCCTGGGGGTGGTGAGTTCCTGGCACACGGTGCCCAGAGAAGCTGTGGCTGCCCCTGGATCCCTGGCAGTGTCCAAGGCCAGGCTGGACAGGGCTTGGAGCAACCTGGGCTAGTGGAAGGTGTTCCTGCCCATGGCAGGGGTGGCACTGGATGGGCTTTAAGGTTCTTTCCAACCCAAACCACTCTGGGATTCCAGGATTCCATGACTCAGCTCCTCAGCACCGGGTTGGTGCTGGAGGTGCTCAGCACCCACCTCAGTGGGCTGCAGGTGCCCTTTGGTTGAGTTCAGGAGGATTTTCCCTTTTCCTTTTGAACTCCCTGGCAAACACAGAGCCTCTCAGCCCACACCACTCCCCTCTGTGCCAGCACCAAGACATTCACAGCCTGGCAATGCCGCTGCCACCAGAGGTCTTCAAGGCACCATGACTGTCCCTGGTAGCAGTGCCTTTAAAAAGGCACCCTGGCACACCAGGTGCACAGGCACTCTCGGGTACGGAAAGCAATCTCAGCTCTTTGTGAGAGGCTGCTGAGGCAGCCTCGCTCCAGGGAGGATCAGGCGACGCAGGAATAAGCCCACGAGATGGGTTCCTCTTCTCTCCAGACTTCTTTATTGTGGAGCTCCCGAGGGTCCAAGACACCAAAGTCAGGAAAACCGAGGTCCAAGGAACACAAAAGCTCGCGGGAGCTCGACTTTTATACAGTAACCTGAGGGTAGGGCTAAGAACTTGGACCAATAACAAACCAACACAACTGAGAAACGCAACTGCAAATCAGGAACGAACAATCTGCATGGGGGAGCAAAGGCTCACGGGGTGATCCTTTTACTCACCCTGATCCAAAGGCTGTCTCTCCAGGAGACTCCCTGGGGGGAACTTGGTTACACTGCGACAGCCTGTGTGCTGCAAAGCTCCCCTGTCAGAGGGGCCTCAAGCCTCACCCCCTCTCCATGGAAGAGCCCTGGCATTTGGGGTGGCCTTATGGGCTACCACATGGCAAGGCTGGGTTGCCACCTTGTGTGCTGCAGGTGCTGCCAGGCTGCTCAGGGAGCCCAGGCAGCTCTGCACAGATCTCCTGGCAATTGCTCCCTGGGGAGCAAGCAGGAGTGTTGCAATATGACACAAAAGAAATGACACTCACACACTGAGATATCCAAGGCAAAAAAAGGGGCAGTTTATTTACAGACCTTGACATTTATAGAATTCCAACAGTGACCATGGATTGGAGGAAGAAAATCTTCCCCTCCAACCACACTGGTCAGCCCAATAGTCCATCAATTCTCTCCTCCTACAGAAAGGAATGCAAAACAATCATTGTTTACATGAAAAGTGTGTGAGAAACTCCATCGCAAAAAGTAAACACGGAAGGCTGAAGGAACTTTAGAAAAACTTTAGAAAAACAGAGAACAGGGCAACAAGGAGCCTGAGACTGCAAAGACAAACCAGGCAGCTGCTTTGTTAGGAGCCCCAAGGACAGGCAGTGCCCAATGGGGCAGACTGTGGCATCCTGCAGGTTCCAGCTGGAGAGTGGCTGTGGCCAAGCAGTGTCCTCCCAGGCTCGGGGTCTCAGTAGATTTTCACCCAGGCAGCAAGAGCTGCACTTGCAAATGCATTTTAGTGCTGCAGCACCTCTGGGGCTCTTGACACAGCCAGTGGGATCAATCTCCTGGCAGGAAAAGCACTGTGTGCCTGCCAGCGAGTTCCACAGAACAGCCTGGGAGCTGCTCCCCTGCAGAACAGGCAGTTCTGCAACATCTCCTTGGCATGGCTGGGAGCACTCCTTCCTGCAGAGATCCTCCAGAGTGATCTCTGCGCCAGGGCAGCTCTCTAGGAGGAGAACTGGGCACAAATGAAGGGGCTTTTGCATCACACAACCACCTGATGGCACAAGGACTTGGTGTCCCCACATCCCTCCCAGCCCAGGCAGCGCCTCTCTCCTCTGCCCCAGCCCGCACACACTGCACCGCCCCAGCAACCAACCGGCTTCGGCCTTCAGGATTTCCCCCAGATCAACGGCTGCAGTGCAATGAAAACAACGAGCACGTCTGCTTTATTCAATCATTTTATTTCAACAAAAGCATCTTACCTAACCTGTTCTAACTTACCAAAAATAGCTAAGATGGCGTTATCTTATATTCCAGCAGAGTGCTGTACTAACATCTACCCCTACTTTAACCTACTGTTTTTAACTCCATTAATTTTTCTAGTTATGCTGCTCAAATTCTTGAGGCAGCAGCCACAAGAGTACCTCAGTCATGAGCCTCCTGGCCCTCCAGCAGATTGACACCGAGCTTGATGTTGTCTGCAAAAGGACTGAAGGTGCCCTTGATTGTCTTGTCCTGATCATTGCAGAAAATGTCAATTCCATAGTCAGGGTTTTGGTTACTCAGACCAGAACTCTGACTTGCTTTGGCACTTGCTTTGCCTTGTCTTGTTTCCTGGTTGGAAAACAGGGAAAACATGTGCCAAAGCCAAGGAATTCTGTTTCTGCAGGGCCTGGCTCAGGGGCCTGTGCACAGACACACATGGCGTGGGGAGCACACAGAGGAAGGAGAGAGCCTTCCTGTGCTAAGTCCAGTGCTCATTCCAGTGCTCATATCTCTGTGGGTGTTATACCACTGGTATTACCACAGAGTCATGCTGGGATGGCTCCTATGTGTGGAGCACTGGAATGAGGCGCCTGAGGCTCTGGAACGCCCTGCACAGAGCCCTGAGCGCCCTCCCAAAGGGGCAGGGCCGCCACACGGGCACAGCTGCAGCTGAGTGCAGCCCTTGCAGACGCTCAAATGACCGCCTGGACCCCCCAGAAACTGTTCCTCCCACCAAGTGCCCCCCAGGACAACTTCTCTTTCTCTGAAATTCCTCCCGCATCTTCCATTTGGGACAGGCTACCTTCTTCCAACTCCTGACTTCTGACACCTGTACCCATGGTCAGGAGCGGTGGGTTCACATTTGATGGGCAGCTCAGGGCTGCCTCCAGCTGATCTAGACCATCCTCTGGGGCTGTGCAGGCTTCAGAGTCCGAGCTCTCTGCCCATGACTCACATGACAGGGACCCAGAGGTTCTCTCCTCCTCAGAGCTGCAGCTCAGGTCTTGCTTTTCTGCCCAAGCCTCGCGTGGGAGGGGCACTGAGTTACTCTCTTCCCCAGCCACCCTGCTTGGCTCTGTGTCTTCTGGCAATGGCTCAGATTGGAGAGACCCGGAGGTGCTTTCCTCCTCAGCCCTCCTGCTCAGCTCTGGGTGTTCTGCCCACTCTGTGGATGAGTCAGACCTAATCTCACAGCAGGATCCTTCCTCACCCCATAGCTCTGCCAGGCGTGCCCTCGCTGCTGACCCTGCCCACAGCCCGAGATCCTCCTGCTGGCTGGGCAATGGGCTGGGTGGGCAGCTTGGAGAAACAGACAACAGGAGCTGTCCTGGGCCACTGCAAGGCTCCAGTTCATTTGAGTCACAAGAAATGGGATCTGAGAGGCTCTCTTCCCCGTCACTACTGGCTTGAAAATCATCAGAGCAGTGCCACTGCTCATTCCCTAGCTCTGCCAGGAGCACCCTCGCTGCTGACCCTGCCCACAGCCCAAGATCCTCCTGCTGGCTGGGCAGTGGGCTGGGTGGGCAGCAGGGGCTGTGCGGGGCCACTGCCCGGCTCTCTGCTGCTGCTGCTGCTGCCTGCAGCATGGGAGCTGCTGGGGCAGGAGATGTGCAGGGCAGGTCAGCATCTGCCTCTTGTGCCTGCAGCGAGCAGGGCTCCACCGGGAGCGCCGGGCAGAGGGGGTTGACCCAGATGGTGTGGGAGCTGATGTTGTTGTTGTTCTTCTGACACCACTCTTGGGCCTGGCTGTCTTCCCCATGGGACACTGTGTCTGGGACAAACAGTTCTAGGAATTGATCTGTGTCTTGGAGGAACAGTTTTAGGAAATGTCCCGGGCCTCTGTAAGTCTCCGGTTTGTTTAGGTCACAAGAACCAGACTCTGAGAGGCTCTCTTCCCCATAACTCCCGGCTTGGCAAGCATTGGACCAGTGCCGCTCCTCGCTCCCCTGCTCTTCAAGGAGTGTCCCCACCTCTGCCCCTGCCCCCTGTCCCCCGACAGCTTCCAGCGGGCCGGGCTCGGAGGGGCTGGGGGCGCAGCGGGGGCTGTGCGGGGCAGCTGCCCGGCTCTCTGCCCCTGCTGCGGGGGCTGCTGCTGCCGTCCCGGAGCCCGTGCCCTGGTGCAGGGGCCGCTGTGTAATCGGCTGCTGGCCGCATCTCCAGATCACAGCCGCCACCCTGCTCAGGAGGGCCCGGGAGCCGCGCCGCAGCGAGTGCAGCAGAGCCCGGCCGCGGGCCCTGGGGCCGTGCGGGGCCGCTGCCCGGCTCTCTGCTGCTGCTGCCGCCGCCTGCGCGCCAGGGGCAGCACAGGAGTCACGGTGCTCCTCAGCCTCCTGCGGGGCTGTGCACCAGGAGGAGAAGGCACAGGACGACGAGGCGGCCGCCTGGAATCCAAAGGGCTGCCCTGGATCCCAGGCAGCTCCCTCCGTGCCGGCCAGCCCGGCCCGGGCCCCGAGGCCCCGTGCGGCCCCATCCCTCACCTTCTGCCTCCTGGCACAGCGCAGCCGCCTCTGCTTGGGCTGCACGCCCGTGCTCATGTTCCCCTCTGGAGCCGTGTGTGCCTCGCAGGGACGCTGCAGTGTCCCGGGAGCCGCCGCCTCCTGACGGAGCCGCTCTCCTGGCAGAGGCACCCCCGGGCTCTTTGCGCCCTCTCATCCCCTCCTGGGCAGGGCGCGGCCCCGAGGTCACAGGGGGCTCTGGGCACACGCAGCCCCGGGTCACAAAGGGCCCGGAACGCGCTGCTGTCCCCACGGGCCACTCCCTGGCACCCCGAGGGCAGCGGGGGGGCTCAGAACCAGCTGCAAACTGGCTGGAACCGGCTGGAAGCGGCTGGAACCTGCTGGAACCGGCTGGGACAGGAGTGTGTGCAGAGCGCGGTGACAGAGCTGTCCCACAGCTTCTCGCAGTGACAAATCAGTGACTGCAGATGAAAGCAGTGCTTGTGCCACAGCTATAAAAATGTGTGTTTTCACATCCTGCACAGCTGTAAACTTGTAGAAGGCATCGCTGCAGGCTGAAATTAATTTATAAATAATTAAAAGTTACAAAGAATTGTGGAAAATTTTCAAAAAACTCAAAGAAGTATCATTCTATTGGTGTCTATTTACTGTGCTAATTGCACAAACACCAGAGAATTCCCTTCTGAAATCAGAGTAGAGGGCCCATTGAAAAATGCAGAGTCTCTTGCACATGAAACAAGCCCAGTACCAAGTTTAGGATCAAGACCTGTGATGTGAAAATACTGGGCTCATTGGGAAAAGTTTTCCTCCCACCACAGTTAAGAATGTCATAGTTTGCCCCTTTATAATGCAGAATAAACCAGAGGAGAACTCATGCAGTTCAGGAGCCAAAGCAAAAAAATCCTGAGAGACGAGCTGTTGAAATACAATTTCAAAATTTGCTAAAATGTTCACACAGTTCCAATTTAAACTGGGAAATTACAAGAGGAAATAATGGTGAATATTCCAGTGGAGGAGAGAAGGATTAGATGGGATATTGGGAAGGAATTGTTCCCTGTGAGAGTGGGGAGGCCCTGGCACAGGGTGCCCAGAGAAGCTGTGGCTGCCCCTGGATCCCTGGAAGCGCCCAAGGCCAGGCTGGATGGACCTTGGAGCAGCCTGGGATTGTGGAAATTGTCCCTGCCCATGGCAGGGAGTGGCACTGGATGGGCCTTAATGTTCTTTCTAACCCAAATCATTCCATGATCTCAGGATTCTCTGGTTCTACAAACTACTGTGAAACCTTTCACATCAGTGTAGAGAGGTCAAGTCCATCCTGCTTGCAGATCCAAAGGATAATATTGATGTGTTGATGTACGTTAGAATTTTGTCATGGCTGTGGAAGAGAAGGAGATTCCTCTAAAGTGAAATATTGGCATCTAAAAATCTTTGAATATGAAGATTTGATGTGTGGCATCTACAAATGACAACTGTGAATTCTGCTACATCACACTCTCCACTGTTAATTTAACAAATCATATTTAAATGAGAGTGAGTTTACCTCGCAAACTCTGACACTGAAATTTCTTTAAAGTCAGAATGGAAAACGAGTAGTATTTAACTATTCAAAAGACGACATGTAATTATATTTCATGATTTTCAAATTATAAACGCATAAAAGTAGGAGAACCCACTGAAGAAAATTAGTAAGAACACAACAATATCACCTAAAATTAAGACATAAAGCAAAGGTCCATTGAAACTGTTTGATATTTCCTTTAGTGAGTCAGAGAGATCAGCAGCAGGTCATGTTTTTAATGCATCAGGCACAGTGTGCTAAATGTTCATGTTCACATTTTCGGGCTTCCTGTATTTTAAATGTCAGAAATAGCCATTCTAATGGGGACATCCAGAGCCTTTCCTCAGCAGCCATGGCCCCAGCCATGGTGATAAAAAAAGATCCAGCCTTCCTCAGGGGGAACCACAGAGTTGTAACAGTATCAGGGTTAATTGTCTGAATTATTGGGACACTTTTTCATGAGCTTAAGTTATTAAAACGGGATGCTTTGTGCACTGAACTTTAGATGCCGAATTTGGGCTAAAAATAGAAGCTGAGCATAGGCTAAAAAACCCATTTTTAAGATGTCTCTGATCATGGAGTTTTATAAGAGAAAAAGCATGAAAGATTAAATCTGGGATTCTTTCAGAATTCTCCCCTGGAACACAAACCTTCCAGCAGGCAAGAATCCTCCAATGGGTAGGTCTGAGATTTCCCAGTTCTCGATTATTTTTCTTCCCTACTCTCAATATATTTGGGGGGACCCGAGGGAGTTGGAGGGGGAAAAAAGAGAGGGAAGAGAGACAAATATTTTAGTTTCTTTCAAACCTTCCCCACCCCACACCCAAAATATTTTCAAATAAACACAAAATTTAGGCTAGATTATTTGGGTTTGGCACAAAATTACGGAATTTTAGGATTATTTCTCAAGTTCAGTAGAGAAGACATGTGCACGTGTATGTGCATGTTTGAGATGCTTTCAGTGTAAAAGGAAGGCACTGGACTGGAAAGGGATTTCTCTTCCTCTGTTCCTGGGTGATCTGGGGAAAAGATGTGTCCTCACAGGCAAGCAAGTGAAAACCGAAGTTTGCTTTTAATTATACCAAAAGAAAACAGGGAAAAGCAGCTGAATTCCTAAAGGAACCATGTGAGGAAGCGCTGCCTAGAAGAGAAAAACTTCCCTGAAAACAAACCTCAAGTTCTCCAGAGAATCCATGTGGTGTCTGCACAGCTGTAGACAATTTTCATCTGTGAGCTTGGAAGAGATCTCTGTTTCTTACACAAAATTAGGAGATTTGGTGTTCAGTATTTAGAGTCAGCTGATGTGTTAAATGACATTTCCCCTCAGTTCCTCACTCCTTCAAGGCCTTTCCAAAATGATCAGGAAGCATGGCCCTGCTCTACGGAACAATTACGAGGCTTTCCAAGCAAAAAAAGGATAGTGGTAGGAAGCAAAAGGAATAGAGTCAGCAGTTACTCAGCCAGACACCTCCACTGAAGGGACATTCCAGCTGGGAAGTCAGGCTCTTTAATGGTAGGAAAGGCTGGAGCTAAGGCTGGCTCAGATTCAAGCAGGAAAAGTAACATTCAGTTCAGATGTGACAACACCTTCCTGCCTCCCCCACTGCACAAACACCTACTTCAACCTTCCAAGCTGGAAATGTCCTCTCCAGCCACACAAAACACCTATTTGGACTTTTTTCCCCTACTCTCAGTACAGTTTCTTGCTTTTCAAGGCTTCCAGCAGAGTCCAAAATGAGCAGTCACACCATTTCTCACAACTTCTCTTTACCGTCACTCCCCTCCTCCTCAGACTCAGCCTCTTGGCAAGGCTGCCCCGAAAAAGGTGTTTAAGAACAATTCCATTTCTTCCTGACACTGAGCAAAGCACAATCACACTTCCATCTGCCTGAGCTTGGCAGATGAAGGCTGAGAACATTCACCAGCACAGTTGAGCCCAGATGACCAAAGGGACACCCCGAGCCGTGTGACACAAATCAAAACTTGAGGAAAGGAGGATCAAAAGGAATCTCCATGGTTAAGCAAAGCCTACAGGTGCTGAGGCTCTGCTATTCGGGAAGAGGTTCCATATTTGCCTGTTGAGGGGAAGTAGTGATTAATTCCCTTTTCTTCTTTGTGTTCCCAGCTGTGGCTTTCCCTGTTAAACTGTCATTGTGTCACTGGTCTTAACCCTAGAATTCCAGAAGAGTTTGGGTTGGAGAGGACCTCAAAGAGAATCCACTTCCACCCCCTAGAATGGGCAGAGGCACCTTGCACTATCCCAGGGTGTTCCAAGCCCCATCCAACCTGGCCTTGGACAATTCCAGGCATCCAAGGCTGGCCACAGCTTCTCATGGGGAAGAATTTCTTCCTAATATCCAGTCTGAATCTACCTTCTTTCACCTTAAAGCCATTCCCCCTTGTCCTGTCACTCCAGGCCCTCCACTCCAAAGTATCTCTCCAGCTCTCCTGGAATCCCTTTAGGCACTGGAAAGGGCTCTGAGGTCTCCCTGGAGCCTTCTCTTCTCCAGGTCAACATCCCCAGCTTTCCCAGCCTGGCTCCAGAACAGAAGGGCTCCACCAAGAAGTGCCTTCCTTCCTTCCTTCCTTCCTTCCTTCCTTCCTTCCGTCCTTCCTTCCTTCCTTCCTTCCTTCCTTCCTTCCTTCCTTCCTTCCTTCCTTCCTTCCTTCCTTCCTCCCCCCCATCACATGGGAAAGGGGAACGGGAGAGATTTAGGACAAGTGTTTGGCTTTCTACTCCTTCTCCCTCCTGCACATTTGCTGTGCTTCTAGCCTGCAAAGGCAGACTGTTCATGCAAAACACATGGAAAACACATAGAGATTGATTCCCAGATTGCTGATATAACTTGGAATTCTCAATCCTTCTTGTCTTTGCACTCTTGTTTGCTCTCTATTTGTTCCTTGTATACTGAAACTGATAAACTCAGGTGAACAGGGGGTAAAAGAAACAGAAACATGGTATGGGAAAAGAGCTTGTGAGAATGCTTTGACAGAAATGGCACTGGTGTAAGCGTGGGGGAGGTTTCCCTTCTTCCTGCTGAAAAAACGAAACTGGAGTGAAGAACACCCAGATCTCATAGCAAAAATCCTCATGTACAGTTCTTGTGCAGAGACAGTAAATCCTGGCCCTGGGGGCAACTGCTCCAGGAGAGCAATGAGGAGGAAAACAACCTAGTCCAGTGCCTCAGCTCATCCAAAGGGCCCATCCAGGGGCAGCACAGGGAAGGGGAGGAGCAGCAAGACTGTGGATGGCCCTGGACTGGCTGAAAGGGCAATCCTGGGCCCCAGGGCAGAGTGGGGGTACATGAAAACCATCAGGCTCACAACTTCCTGCCTCAGGAGTCATTAGGAATTAATTGTCTGGATATGTCACTGGGATTGCTGCCCAGATTTTGAGACTGATAATATGGTTAGAGCCGGGAAAGAGAACGTTTTCCAGGAGACAAAAATTGCTATTTTGTTTTTAGTATAGCAGACCAAAGCTACTTTGTATCTTATAAAGAAACACACATTTAAGAGGGAACAACAATATTTGCTTCTCTGAACATTAAACAGGTTACAGAGTGACACATTGGGTTTTTTTCCCTCCAGGATTTAACAGCCATAAACTACATCTCTGATACCATTGACTGCAGTGTGGGTTTTATTTGGAAATATTTTGAAGGCTCCAGGAGTACCCAGCAGCTTGCCATAAGAGATCTCCTGCAGGCACTTTCAGGGCACACTTTACCAGAAATCCTTCTCCTCTTTACACCCATGCAGCCCATGGCATTGCTGGTGATTTATAGGTGTTCTAAACAGGAAAAGTCCTATCCCAAGGCACCCCTCAGCACAGGCTTCCCCACACAACCCCCAGGGAAGGAAGGCATCTGTAGCCCTGGTTGGTGCCTGAGATGTTTTGGTTTTCTGAAATCCTTTTCCCAGGGAATTTTCTGTCAACAAGAGACATGTTTTTGTATCTGTAACCTTTGTTTGCATTCCTTTCCCTAGGAGGGACTTCTTCTTGATGTCCCTCTGGTCTGACCAATGTGATTGAAGAGGTTTGTCTTTGGTTCACCAACCAAATTGGTCTGTGTAGAACAGTATAAAAGGGAGACACATCCCTAGAAATAAATATAGTCATTTTCAGCCTTCTGAAGTGGGAGTCTGTGTCATTGTGGTGTACAACAGCATCAGGCATTGTGTGAAGAAAGGCCAGTTCTCTAGTCCCAGTGCCTTCCCCTCTCTGCCTGTGCCCGAGTTAGCCTATGTGTAAATCACCAACTGGTGATGAGGACTTCAGGTCCACAGCAGATGCATTTCAGGGAGTTTTGGAACAGCCTTGCTCCAGTCTTGGAGACCAAATACCCATTAAGGGTGGGAGGATTTCAGTGTCTCTTTGGCTTTACTTTAATTCAAAAAGTTTCTTTTCCGAAGTGATCATCAGGAAACCACTGAAAACCCTTTCAAGTGGGATTTTTCCTTGTGGTATCTTTCATCCAAGAACATCAGAATTGGTTCATCTCATGAAAGGTATGAACTGCTGAAATGCTGTGAATTGCTGTGAAGTCTTTGCTGAAGCTGGGTTTAGGGTGTGATTATGGTCAGGACCCCCTTAGGGTCAGCTCTGAAAGGATATGAACCCATACTGTAGGCTTGAATATGAAATACTCAACCTGAATAATAAACCTGAAGTAAACCTGAATATGAAAACTCTCTTCCTCACTACTCTGGCTTAGGTCTTGATCTTCTGCCCAAGCCTCGCGTGGGAGAGGCACTGAGTTACTCTCTTCCCCAGCCACCCTGCTTGGCTCTGTGTCTTCTGGCAATGGCTCAGACTGGAGGGACCCTGAGGTGCTTTCCTCCTCAGCCCTCCTGCTCAGCTCTGGGTGTTCTGCCCACTCTGTGAATGGGCCAGGCCTGAGCTCCTCACAGCAGGACCCCTCCTCTCCCCACAGCCCAGGAAGGAGCGCCCTCACTGCTGACCCTGCCCACAGCCCGAGATCCTCCTGCTGGCTGGGCAGTGGGCTGGGTGGGCAGCAGGGGCTGTGCGGGGCCACTGCCCGGCTCTCTGCTGCTGCTGCTGCTGCCTGCAGCATGGGAGCTGCTGGGGCAGGAGATGTGCAGGGCAGGTCAGCATCTGCCTCTTGTGCCTGCAGCGAGCGGGGCTCCACCGGGAGCGCCGGGCAGAGGGGGTTGACCCAGGTGCTGTGGGAGCTGATGTTGTTGTTGTTCTTCTGACACCACTCTTGGGCCTGGCTGTCTAACCCATGGGACACTGATTGATCTCTGTCTTGGAGGAACACTTTTAGGAATTGTCCTGGGCCTCTGTAAGTCTGCAGTTCGTTTAGGTCACAAGAACCGGACTCTAAGAGGTTCTTTTTCCCATAACTCCCTGCTTGGCAAGCACTGGACCAGTGCCTCTTCTCGCTCCCCTGCTCTCCAAAGAGTGCTTCCCACAGCCCCAGCTCTTCCAGCTGGCAGAGCGAGGGGCTGGGAACGCGGTGTGATGGTTTCATCACGTTCTATATCTCATTTGACTGGAAGAATATAAAGCAAAACAGGCCCATCTTTAAATTACAAAGATAGTTTATTAATACACACAAAAACAAAAAAAAAAAAGGGAAAACAACAACAAATGAAACTTCTAAAACATCTTTCTTTCTCTTTCTAAGTTTTTTACCTTTCTTCACTCAACATAAAAAGACATGACCTGCAACCTCAGCCAGTTTTACCATTTTAAAAATAACCTTTTATCAGTTCTTTTAGGAAAGGAGTCTCTCTGGGTTCTATATAGACATCCCATGCTCTACATCTGCGAGGATTTTAAAGGAACTCCTGCAAACTGCGAAATCCTACCCATTAGCAGCTCTCTCAACACTGCACATAGGCCATATTTGCTTATTGGGGTACTGTTTAAGGATGCCTCCTCTAGTATGACACAAAGATTCTCTTCTTCTATTTCCAAAATCATCTCAAGACCCAAAAACAAATCTCCTCTTTCTTTAGGAGCAAAAAAGCTTCATATCACTTTTAACTAGAACCTTACATCCCCCCAAAAGCATTTATATGTTACAGGAAAACTAGTTCAGTCTCTATAGTTTACCAGAAATGTCCAGCCAAAATTAGGCCACTCCTTGTCCTTTTGCCTTAAAGTCCTTTTCACTCTCCCTTCACCGACTGTAGCTCCATGCTGTGTCTTTCTATTCGCTATATTTGTTCTTCTTCCGGAGAAAGATGATGTTTAGGAAAGTCCATCTGCTAGCAACAAAGGGTTAAACTTTTCGGGCTGCCGGGCTGCCCACGTGGCTCTGCGGCGGAAAACTGAGTCGTTTAGAAGCCGTGCGCTGGTTTCTTCGGCTTGAAAAGAAGAGCAAGGGCGAAGGGGCACTCCGTCCGAGCTCTCTCTCCTCTCCATGCCGCTTGCTTCTCTGCGAGACAGCGGCTCCCAAAGCTCCGACCCGGCCTGCCCCGGCTCCAGCAGCATCGGGGCCTGGCCCGGCCCGGCCCGGCCCGCCGCAGCCGCCCCGGGGTGGGGGGGCACCGAGGCCGGCCGGCCCCGGCGGCTCTCTGTCCTTAGTCTGCCACCCTAAAGACAAAAGCGACCGCTCCTCCCCCCACCCAGCCTTTTTAAGCATTCCGCCAAAAGTCGCAGCTTGTCTTCTACTGGATAAATTGCTTGTCAATCAAAAAAAACTGACCCCGATTGGAACAAAATCAGGCTTTTCCTAGCCTATGACACGCGGCAGCGCTCTAACGGGTACGCGCCTGAGGGCTTTGTTCTCTTGTGTGGGGTTCTGTGGCGTTCAGCTGGGCATGGATGAAGCTTCCAGTGCTCTTCCCATGCCTCACACGTGAGGGGCCTGGGGAGCCTCTCTTCCTCCGTGCTCTGGCTTTGCTGCCTGGGGTGTTCCTCGGCCAGTGTGTGGAGTATCCAGTGTTCCTCCAGCTCGGGGAAGGGCTGCTCCCCAATCTCTGCTGCTGGCAGGACAGCCCCCACCTCTGCCCCTGCCCCCTGCCCCCCAACAGCTTCCAGCGGGCCGGACCAGGGGCTGGGGGTGCAGCAGGGGCTGTCCCACATGGAACTCCTGGTGTTAGGAAAACAGCTGCTGCTGTCTGTCAGCTCCCATGGGTCCAAGTCTGTCCCGTGTGCCCCAAATCAATATTTATGATCATCAATTAGAGGTAATGTGAAAACAAGGCATCTGAAAGATCAGGAATGGTGTTTTCCCTCTCTGTGGCACTGCGGGATTCGTCATTTGTGACTCTGTAAGGATGGAGGACTTGGGGAGCTGTGACCATCTGGATGCATTTTGGCATCTGTTTTGTTTCATTTATTGGTCAGTGCAGGTCTGTCAAACAAACAAAACAAAGTCCTTTAGCAACATTTTGACAATTTTAATGGTGATAATTTTAAGGTACTGATATCCAAGAACATCTTGCATGGAGTCCATTAATTTTTCATTGATTTCATTGCACAAAGGGATTTTGGGTAGACCCCCAAAAAAACATTAATGAAATACATTATATGTGACATTTTTCACATGCTTTTTTTTTAAAGTTCAAAGTTACCACAAGGTAGTACCTATCTGGATTACTAATGGCTGAAACTTTTCTAGGGAAAAATGAAAGCATTTACTTTTTAAATGACTAATAATATCCCATTTTGATATTTTATTGTAACAAATTTAGAGTATCAAGGAAATCATAGTTTCATCCAGATAAGTTGAAATGAGATATAACAGCCACTCTCTGTTTGCTACATAATGTTCTATCAACATCTATTATTTACAAGTTGAATTTTGTAGTCTTTTTTATCCCATTAAAGACTGATCTTTTAATCATAAATTTAATTAAATGCATTATATCTAAATGTCTTTATAATCGCATTTTGAGAATATTATTTTTAGCTGCAAATATCTCTCCCTATGCATAATGGAATTTTACCTTGACTGTGGTCAAATGGAAATAACAATTTTTTATACCATTCTTAGCTCAAAGTAAATGACGCAGAAAACAAAAATATCAACATTTGATGGTTTATTTGCTTCACTTTTGTTGTTTTTTTAATACATCTCCTGTTGAGATCTGAAAGACACAATTTCAGAAGCTTGAAAACCAAGTGCAAGGGAGACAGAGAAAGACCATAGTATTATACTGTCATTTCAGTCCAATTCTCAGATAAAATTTTCTCAAGTTCACTCTTTTGGTTTAATTTTTTTTTTGGTTGCTTTGCTTAATTTTAGTCAAAATTTGATTATTTCCCACTAATCCATGATGTCTGAATTAAGTAAATGGTATTTTCAATACATTTAATAATTATTGGGTGTTTTTACTGAATTCCCAGGCAGGGCCAAAAAATAAAGTGACTGGTCCAGGTGAAGCAAAGTCTCCTGAGTTTGTGTAAGTGCTTTAACAGCAAAATCTGCTGGTCATGGCTCTGACCAGCATGAATCTCTGCACTTGTCTGGGATCCTGTGTCTTGAGCTGCTTTTAATCCTGAATTTTGGTCTTACTGCTAAAAAAAAGTGGTCTTTGTGATGGTTGCAACTAAAGCTTAGTTTGTCTGTCACTGGAGGAGGGGTTCAGCATCATTCAGGAAGTTTTGTTGAGAGTTTCTTGCAGCATCAGTGCCCTGAGTGTTGTTGGCTCCTCCCTGATTGTTGTGAGGACACATTTCCCTTGGTGCTGTCACCTGGATCATCCCACACCTCGGGTCCTCTGCTGGGTTTTGGGCCCTCACTAAAAGAGAGACATTGAGAAGCTGGGGAAGGGGCTGGAGCAGCAGGAGAGGCTGAGGGAGCTGGGAAAGGGGCTCAGCCTGGAGAAAAGGAGCTCAGGGGGGACCTTGTGGCTCTGCAGAGCTCCCTGACAGGAGGGGACAGCCAGGGGGGTCGGGCTCTGCTCCCAGGGAACAGGGACAGGAGGAGAGGGAACGGCCTCAGGCTGGGCTAGGGGAGGTTTAAATTGGATTTTAGGGAAAATTTCTTCATAGAAGGAGGGAAGCACTGGCACAGGCTGCCCAGAAGGTTAGAGTTGATAATCCCGGAGCTGCTTTCCAATCCTGATGGTTCCATGATCTCAGTATCCCACATGGATTCACTCATGAAGAAACACTTTTGGTGTCCAAGTCATCCTGGGCAAGGATGAATCTTCCTTTGCAGCACTTCCTGTGGAAAACCCCCCACATGTTCAAAAGACTGAACCCACCCCTGATGAACCAAGAGCCACTGGAATGACACCAGAATGGTGGATTTCCTGGATTTCAGAGGGAGTGGGGCCTCAATCATTTATCATCTGAGGCAATATCGCTTATAGCAAGCAAAGTGATATTGTGGAAAAAAAATAAATTCCACATTTCCACATTAATTTTCTTCATTACCTTCGATTTATATTAACTAATTTCCATGTGCTCCTTTCTCACCTTAGCTGGTTGCAGTCTTCAATTACCTTAATTTAACCAGAAATCTCCAGATAGGTCACAGCTCTCATGTTTAATGAAAAATGAGTGAAAGAGGCTTAATAGAAATTCATAAGTTCCTGATGTTCTTTGGAGTAACACATACATTATTTAGTTCTGAGTGATGCTCTACACATTTAACCATATTTAGGCTGCTAATTGTACTGGATTTAATGTCCCTGTGGGAGTATCCTTCACAACACAAGACAGCTTCTCGCTGAACTCCCTGCATTGCTCACCAAAGCAAAAACCACTCCTGGATATTGATTACTCCTAATATTCAGAGTTTTAATGACAGAAGAATGCTTTGTAGAATAAACCAGAAAATCCTTAATTACTTTTAATGTTCCCTGAACTGCTCTAAGTCAAGGTAAAGAGATAAGGAGATAATTTCTGTAATGTTTTAAAGTATGGTGAAATATCTATATATATATTTTATTTTATTTTTTCTTTGTTCCGTCATTGGGGTTATTCTGTCTCAACACTTGGAATCACTAATTCCAGTAGAAGCTGAAGGTGCTTCCACACTGAAAATAAGATCCTCTCCCTTTTTTTGGTCTTTTCTGACTTACTTAACACTGGGAAGGCTCTAATAACAAACACACTGCAAATTCGCTGGTGAACTAAACTAGGCAAAGAAATTTATTCCAGCCTGCCTGATCCAAATTGGCTTCAAAGGGATGTTCCTCCTTTGGAATTTTGGTTTTTTTCTCCCCAGTACTTGATTGCGTTTGACTTTGTTTAGGGCATTGAACTGGAGAGGGGAAATATTGATACTCCAAGGGAAGGAAAAAGAGCCAACGAGAAAAACTGAAAAGTGAAAAAAGACAAAGGCTGAATTTTCCCTTCAGTCACTAAATTACATTTAAAATATTGAAACACAATATGTGGCTTGGCTATGAATATTTTTTAAAGAAAAATATCTGTGAAATACTGAATTTATTCTGCAAAATCCATATAATAGCAAACATTCTTTCAGCAGAAATGATGGAAGCAGTTTTTTGAAACCATTTTCAAAAGTCAAAAGATTTCCAACAACTTGACTTCTTGTAAAGTCCGGGTGATCTAAGTATAAAAATAATCAGAAGCTTTCTTTAGGTAATAAACTCAGTTTCCAAATCATCAATTTTGATGATTTTCAAAGTTTTGCACCACTGTAGTAATAAGTATTGTAAAACTCAAATACTATGGATTTCTAAGCTAATTGACGAAAACATTTTGGGGTAAAAATGTTCTTTATATTATATTTTAATTCTGTTTTAAAGGAATTTGCTTCTACCTAAAACATATTCAAAATTCAAGTGCTTGTTATCAAGTTGTGAAGAAGCTAAGAATTCATTTAATCTAAAATTGCATATTTCAAAACCTCAAAACACTAAACACATACCTAAAAATCTACATAAGTATTTTTCCTGCTGCTTTATGATAATATTAAAATATTTCTTTAGATCTTTGCCATTTATTTTCTGCTCTTTATAAAATCTTTCTGTTCTTAGAACACCACTAAAAGAATAAGTTACTAAAAACATCTTTTTGGATGTCAAAGCTGAAAATGAAGCTCTAACCCGAAGTTTCACTTGTGCAGGTTCCTCCTCTTCATTTAGACTAAAATATTTTATCATAAAGTTTAGGATGTTTCTGTGAATATTGAGGCTGCTATACACACTGAAATCAAAGGGATCCATGGATCTGCATCCTGAAAATCCAGAGCACAACAGCAGCTGAGGAGATTTGGCACATCTCATAAATCACTCAGTCAACATCAGACAGGATTATACCTTCGCTGTAAACCTCTGACACATTTCTTTATGGAATCTGTGTCCTACACTGGATCATCCCTGGATATTTATATCGTTACAGAGCCTGGGAAAAGTGATGCCTTGTTCTGATAATGTCATTTTTGTTCGGGCAAAGAGGAAATCTAGACAGGCTGGGGAAGCAATGCAAGACTTCTTGGGTAGTTCTGAGTTTGATGCAAAACTTCTGCCATAAATAAAGTTAATATTTCATGTGACAACAGAAATTTTTAAGAGGTGTGCCTGAATGTGCATGGAGGCAAATGAAATAGCAATGAAATAACAGAGTTTCTTGCAGAAAATCCAGTGCTTTTTTTTCTGCAATGAATGAGGACTGTCTCAGTTGAAGAATTCTCTCAATGTGGAACAAAGAATGTTTAGTACAAAGGAAACTATTTTAAAAATATTTATTAGATCTAATGATTACTGCATTGCTCTGAATGTCTGCAGAGTGATTAATTAACTACAATCCAGGCATATCACTCAATCCTTTCATAGACTGGCTAAGTTTGCTCTTGGAACAAGCCCCTTTTCCCCCCTTTTGTTAAATACTCACAATTTACTGACTAAAATCATTAGAATCCTTCTGGGTTTTCACAGAACTAGTAAATAATCCTGGTTAATTTAAATTTCTTGCCCTTGTGCCGTTGTTGTGGTTCCACGGGAGATTGTGCTCCTTCTCCAGTGACCATCCTTTAATTATTGCATCTATGGGAAACAACTGCATCTCCTCTCAGACTTTGGTTTGCTTGGATGGAAAAAGGAAAAAAAAAAAAAAGCCAGAACCATCTGTCACCTACATTTCACAAGGGAAGGGACTCCCATTCCTAACATTCCTGTGACCTCTCTCTGCATCCACTCCAGTTGGAATTAATCCTGAAAGCAAGAGCTGTATGAAATGCTCAATACAAGGTTTAAATAGTGCCTGGCATAGCATTAATAATTCCCAGCCATTAGAGAAAGCACACTTCCTGATACATCCTAACATCTCCCTTTCCCATGGCTTCACCAAAGAGCTGGATTGTCACATAACCACCAAAACAGGAGACAGACAAAGTCCTATCAGTCCTTTCAACTTGGCTTTTATAAATGTACAGATCCATTCTGTTTCTTTCTTTAATAATTTTGAAGTGAATTATACAATATTTATTAAATTAATACAGTAATTGTATTAATTATTTTGTGCAGTAAGTACAAAGGTTAATATTCCCAGAGGTGCTGTAGGACATGGCAAAATGAGTTGAGAATGTCCAGAACCAGGACTGAGCAAATCTTCAGAATCGGGGTTCTGCAGGTCAAACCCAAAAAATGGGGAAAAACCCTGGAAGAATCTGAATAATGTTCACTCAGGAATAATGAGTAAAATGTTCTTAAGTGCAAAATGGGATTACTTTTGATGGGCAAGGAAAAGCATTCTGCTTTTTTGCCACTTAGAAAGAGCTAAGTTTATTCTTTTATCTACATGTCAGATTTTTTTTTCAGCCCAGGTGATGCTAGCAGTTCTGTGAGTAAACAAAGAAAACAAAGAGGAAGAGGGAAAAAGAAAAGAAGGAAATAAAGATTAATCTGAGAAACCAAATTTGCCCAGGGAAAATGGCTCCTGGAAAGAACTTTCTGGAGTTCTTTATGGAGTGGTCCATCCTTTGCCATGCAAACATTTCATCAGTGTCCTCCTACTGTTTATGGCAGTGTCCTTGATGAAATTGTAAATCATTCTAAGATGTAATCCATTTAAGGCATCCTTAAAATTCAGGTGCCTTTCCTTTGCTCATAAGCACCAACCAAAGCATGGATTTGAACATTTTAAATGACCCTACCAGTTAAAATAAGAAATCCAGCTGAACAGCGTTAGTGAAGTTCACTTTATATTGAAACTAAATAACCATATTGGTGTTGCAAGTAGTGAAACTGGAAAACTTTCCAAAATACTCAGTTTGGGGTGGGGATTCTTTTAAAATCATGTGTTAGGAGCATAAATATTTTAGTAATTTACTTCTCTTGGTCAAAATTTGGCCATGCCACCAAAAAATCCTCTCCTCTGGAGGTTATGTTAGAGGACAGCCCAGGCTGATATTGATCTGCACAAGCTATTTGTATTTTTCAGGCTTTGTGGAAAGGCAGAGTGCTTTTTAGCAGAGCACAGAAGCGAGGAAAAATCCCAAATTGTTTGTATTTGTAGCAATAAGAATGATCACTGGAGCAATATCAAGCACTTACAATCCCCCTTCCTGTCTAGTCTTTTATCAAGTGATTTTAAAATGACTCATGTAATTTAAATTCTCCATTAAAAAAAGTGACTTGTGTTGTTCTCTGAAGCTTCCAGCTACAAGATATGATTGCAACATGATTTGTTACATGCAGGAAAATAATTGATCAAACCCCGAGTTCCACAGAGCCATCAGTCACACCAGCACCTGAGTGGGAAAAAATGCCATAAATTCACAGGTTCTGAGTTATGTCTGTGCCTTGGTGTGGGATGAGCAAGCTGCTGATAAAAACAGCTGCAAACAAAACTATATCTCAAAAATAAAGAGTATTTATTCCTGACAATCTCTGGAGGGTGCAGAGAAGACAATTAACAGAAAGGATACTGTTGAAGTCAGGCAAATCTATGCAATTTATGCAGAATCATCGCTTATCAATTGAACATTAACCCAGAATTTCTGACAAGCAGCAGAAAACACAGCCCAGAAATTCAGTGTGCTCATGGCAGCTGCAGTTTTTAGCAATTGCCTGCACAGAATGTCCCAAATCCTCGTTATCTGCTGCCGTGGCTCCGTCTTTCCCCACAGATTTGAGAGACTTCTCAGGAAATCTGTGGCTGCCCCTGGATTCCTGGAAGTGTCCAAGGTCAGGCTGGACAGGATTTGGAGCAGTCTGGGATAGGACAAGGTGTCCCTGCCCATGGGAGGGGTGACACTGGATGGGCTTTAATCTCCTTCCAGGTGAACTTTCCACCCTTCCTGGAGCCCCTGCAGACCCTGGAAGGTGCTGTGAGGTCTCCCCACAACTTCTCCAGGCTGAACATTCCCAGCTCTCCCAGCCTGGCTCCAGGGGGCAGGTGTTCCAGCCCTCTCAGCAGCTTTGTGTCTTCCTCTGGACTCTCTCTGACAGTGCCTGTACCTGTTGGATGGCATTGTCCTTTCCCTTCTCCCAGGAGAAGTGGTCTGTTCTGCTGATGCCACCAAGAGGTGGAAAGCCACACAGTTAAGGCCTAAATTTCTATTTAAATCACATTTCCTGTAGCACCAGGATTCCTCCCAGCCTTGACTCTGGGGGCTGTGTGCCCTCCAAAGCTGGCAACCAGCAAGGTCTCCTTAAATCCACAGCCTTGCAACCTTGGGGAAGGGAAGGGAAGGGAAGGGAAGGGAAGGGAAGGGAAGGGAAGGGAAGGGAAGGGAAGGGAAGGGAAGGGAAGGGAAGGGAAGGGAAGGGAAGGGAAGGGAAGGGAAGGGAAGGGAAGGGAAGGGAAGGGAAGGGAAGGGAAGGGAAGGGAAGGGAAGGGAAGGGAAGGGAAGGGAAGGGAAGGGAAGGGAAGGGAAGGGAAGGGAAGGGAAGGGAAGGGAAGGGAAGGGAAGGGAAGGAAGCCCTCCAAAACTCTGTTATTTCTGCAGTTCATGCAAACACATTAATAGGATGAAATTCTGTCCTTATCCCATGGTGTCCCCAGAGCTCATTTCCAGAGCCTGGGATCTGAGACAGATAAGCACTAATTTCTGAGCAGTGCTCATATGGCAACTGCTAAAGTGGCAGCTCCCTGACTCGGGTGTTCTGCTAATAACATTTCGTGAGGTTGGCAATCCCATTGATTTCCCATATGTAATAAGGAGAGTGCATTGCTACCTTCCTACTTAAGCTTTATTAAGCAGGCAGGATATTAGAAGTCAGAACTGATTAATTCAAGGCATAAACAATCAATTTGGGTTTTTGTAGTCTTCTTTTTCTTTTTTTTTTTTTTTTCCCTGCAATCTTTTCCCCAAACACATCCCTATTAGTTCTCTCACTTCTGGTTACACTTGTTTTTTACTTTCCTTTGTGAGTTTTCACCTTTGTGCTAAAGCATGTATGAAACAGTCATGGTTTATCTTGATTTGTGTCATCAGAGTCACACTGAGCTCAACGGTTTGGTGGCAGACCCTGAAAGGGCTGGAGCAGATAAACCTTGTTACATCCAGTTCACACCAATAGTGAAAGTCTTCAGATTATAATATAATAATAATAAAATAGGTGCGTGTTCTACAGACTCAAATTAGGGGTTTTTTACAACAGACATAAGGGGAACATTTATTCTCTTTTCTTTGCATCTATTTTAAGGTCAAGAGCAGCCAGGGAGTAGCCTGTAATTTAGGTAAGCCCATTTCAAGGTCCTTGGGGGGACATTTGTATCTAAGTGGAAAGCACCTTTTTAACTCTCCTAATTTAAATAGAAGCATCTCCTAATGTCCTCCTTGCTCAATAAACTTCTCCTGGAAATGCAGCATTCTCTTCTCGTTATTTCTTATGGGAAATCAAGGCAATTGCTAACCCCTGGATATGGCATTGCCACAGCCAGAAGGGCCAGGATGTGCCAGCACAGCAGTTGCCATAGGAGCACTCCTTAGAATCACTAATTTGTCACAGGATTGGAGAGGGAATGAGCACCTGGAGTGTGACTTGATAATGATGGAGCTCTGTTCCAGTAATGAGCCTGCTGCCTCAGTGGAGCTCATTTTTATAGCTTCAGGTAACTTCAAAAGAGCCCACTCAC
This sequence comes from Phylloscopus whistleri, assembly GCA_017589585.1. Lineage (NCBI taxonomy): Eukaryota > Metazoa > Chordata > Aves > Passeriformes > Phylloscopidae > Phylloscopus > Phylloscopus whistleri. The sequence continues at coordinate 2,885,067 of JADMLD010000682.1, read as the reverse complement.
TGACAATGGTGAAAACATAAATAGAGATATCTACATTTATGCAAGTTTTTAGTGGGTGCACATATATTGAACATATTAAAAAAAAAAAAAAAAAAGATACTTCAATATTTGAAGACAGCAGTGAAACAATAGAAAGATCATGAGAAGGGTAAAAAAAGGGAAAATCTGCCCCATGGCAATATTCTTTGCCATGTTTATGCGAGAAAAACTAAAGCAAAGGCATAATCATACTAAAGGTGGTTAAATAGAAAAACAAAGCAAAAGTGCAAAACATTTTGGCACAAGAGTCCAGAGCCGGTCTGGGGCGCAATGGGACATGGTGGCCTGGTCATGTCACAGGTCACCTGGTGCCCTCCCCTGTGCTGATGTCTCAAACACCACATTCAACAGCCCAGGGCACTGTGATAACCCCAACAGCTCCTGAGCAAGTCCTGATTCTCAGTTTCTGTTTTCCTTCAACAACTCCTGAGATATCTTCTTGCCTTGGACCAGCTGACAGGCTGTTTGACTCCAGCTGACAGCTACTCTTGAAATCCCCGGAGATTTTACAGCTCCAGATGCCTCTCTGTCCACCTATACAATTTTTCCCTTCAGACTGTGTAGATCCTTCTTTCCCTGCATGCTGCACTACAACAAGACATCTCTCTCTGGGTGTTTTTACATTTTCTGTTACAGTTTCTCTAGGAGAATGCTTTGTTGCCAACTATTACAGAAATCCCAGCCCTGTTCTCTTCCTAGGGGATTCCTCACACTCCTTTCAGACAACTGAATTTGTCCCTGGCAGTCAGGGAAGGGATTATGTCAGGCTACTTCTCCAGTAACATGGGGTTTATTCTCCTCTGACTCAAACAATCAAGCACTGCGTCTTCTAAAGATGTAGTTAGAATTTCTATGGAATAAATACTGGAGGTGATGTGGCAAAGGAACGGAGCTTATAATGACAGGAGGAAAGAAATATGATTAAAACCACAACCACAAGAAAAGGCTGAAACATTTAGTTACACACTGCAAAAGATATCACAGTCAGGTGGGGCTGGTGGGATGATATAATAAAGAAACAAAGACTGAGTATTTATTGTGTGGCTTATCGACCTGGGAGCATCCTGAGCTGCTTTCTGGCAGCACTAAAACAAGGCTTCAGGTTTTCAGTTAAATCCCTGGGTGATATTTGCGACATTTTCTATCATCTTCACGAGATTCCTTCCAATTACAACTTGTGATTCTCTGTGTTCAGTGTAGAAGTCCATCCTTTACACTGTCCAACTCCCCAAAGGTTTCATTCTCTTGTGGTGCTCAGATATTATGTTTTAAACCATTAACTTCTTCAAGGAATCCCAAAATCACAGGATCATTTTTTCTTCCCATTTACTCTGCCCAAGTGGAAGGAGATCATTCCTGTGTCATGATGTTCTTCACATCAAGGTTTGGAAGTTAAACCTTTGGGGTGTGGGTTTGTTTGGGTTTTTGGGGTAGAAGGGGGAAGAAGGTCCTGTCTCCTCCTCAGATCAGAGTTTCCATCTCTTTCTATGATATTTGACTTTATTAAATTAACTGAGTCTGTGGTTCTGCTGAGATAAAACCACTCTCTGATGCTACAACAAAGAAATCATTGTGGCCTTTAGGGGAAAGGGGACACAATGACTTGTGTCTCCCTGACCTGGACACTCCCTCCTGCTCTTCTTCAGCTCTTTTTAACCATCCTCAGAAAGGCAGTAAACATTCCTGTGAACTTCTGATGGAACCTTTCCTGAATTCATAACCCCAAAGCATTCTTCCAGCCCTAGAGTAAACTTTTAAGGTCCTTAAAGGGGACCCTTCTCAAAAAAAAAAAAAAAAAAGAAAAAAAAAAGAAACCTGCACATTTAAAGTCAGAAAGAAATTGTAAAATCATCTTTTTCCACAGTCCTAATAAATCATAATCACTTAATTGTAGCAGATGTCAACATCAATCATACTAATTAGAGTGCTATAGCAATAAGTGAATCAATAAAGGCCTAAGAACAGTTGGATGAACACAGTTAATGAACTCTTTCCTGTTTTCCAATAAGAGAAAAGCTCAAAAACTCACAAGATGCATCTATCTGTTGAATTTTTATGCATTGATTTCATTCCAAAAGCACAACCCAGTGAGAGGCCTTTAGAGCTTTTCCCTGGGGAACTGCCCTGCAGTGATCAGACTTTGATATGAATGAGCTACAAAGAGATAAAGAGTGCATTGAAGTGTCTAAAGTGGAGGTTCTGAGCTGATTTTTCTCACTTGCAGTCAGTGTCACAGCTCTTGCTGGTGGCACTGTGGTGGACTGCCCCTGGCTGGTGTCCAGGTGCCCCTTTATCACTCCTCCCACAGGACAGGGGAGGAAATTCGGTGAAAATCTCTCCTGGGTCAAGCTGAGGACAAGGAGATCTCTCACCCATCAGTGTCACAAGCAGAAGTCTTGACTTGGGGAAAGTAATTTAGTTTATTGCCGATTACTTGTAACAGAGGAGGAGAGTATGAAATACAACAAAACTAAAATCCCCTTCCTCCCACCCTCCCTTCTTCCCAAGCTCAGCATCATTCCTGACTCTCCTTCCTCCTCTGCCCAAGTGGCCCATTCTGTGCCATCCATACATTTCATCAGTGTCCTCCTACTGTTTATGTCAGTGTCCTTGATGAAATTGTAAATCATTGCCCTTCTAAGATATAACCCATAGATTCAGCAGCTCATGTTCCCTCAAGGTATGACTTAAATTAGGTAAATGCATTACACAACTTTACCAGAGATCCTACAGGTCATTTCCATATTGCTCTGTGTGACCATGTATGTCTTTTTCATAAATATACACATTTTTCTAAAGTTCAGAAATGAATACACAAAATAATAATAATAATAGTTAGATCTTGTCTTAGGCAGTTGTCACCATATCTGAATTCCCCAGCAGACTCACACTGGCTCAAAACTTTTATCATCTTGAAGATATAAATGGGATTTTGGTTTCTCTTTCTCTTGTGTTTTTGTTTCGGTTCAGCCCATGAGTATTTAAAGCATTTTTAAAGATTACTCTTACAGATTTTTTTCCCTTTAAAGATTTTCCTTCAGCTTTAATGAACTGTGTGGATACTGCTTCCTTTCACCAGGAAGGAAGATGAAGCACCACAGTGGCCCTGTCTCCTGCTCTGTTTTGCCCTTCTTGTTCTTCTATGCCTTCATTTCCCCAAATATAAACAGCAAATAATGCCCATATACATATTTGCTCCTGGAGAGTGTTTCTACTGAAATTTTGGCTGTGAAACTCAGCAATCCCTAAACACTCTGCCTTTTTAGAACAGTGCAGTGTAACAGCTTCAGAATTCCCCTGCAGTTAGGGGAAAGCCATAACTGAAATGAAGCCTAGTACATAATGGGCAATACTAAAACAGCTCACAATTACTGTAATTTTACATTTAACTCACTCTCAGCTTATAGAAAAAAAAAATCAAGCAGTAACTCCTTGTGTTGTATACCTTTGTACAGCTTCCATTAGAAAATGTACAAACAGCCTTGTTATGTGAGACACAAAACACTTCCCAAAATGTCATCTCAAGCTCATTACTGGGAGAATGAGAAAGCTCTCTAATGTGATTGCTCTTTCTTCATAATAAAGGCAAAAATCACCTGTTCCTCCGAGTCTGAAATGAGTTGTGATTGGAGCTGGATGAAGTGCTGCTGATGAATATTCACTTGCACTGGCTGTGTGTGTGTAAGGCTGTGTTAAAATGTGTAAATTTAGTCTGAACTGATCATTTCTATTCATCAGATGAAGAGAATCATAGAATTATAAAACCACATAATGATTTGGGTTGGAAGGGACATTAAAGCCCATCCAGTGCCACCCCCTGCCATGGGCAGGGACACCTTCCGCTAGCCCAGGGTGCTCCAAGCCCTGTCCAACCTGGCCTTGGACACTTCCAGGGATCCAGGGGCAGCCACAGCTTCTCTGGGCACCCTGTGCCAGGGCCTCCCCACCCTCACAGGGAACAATTCCTTCCCAATATCCCATCTATCCCTACTCTCCTTCAGTCCAAAGCCATTGCCCATTGTCCTGTCCCTCCAGGCCCCTATAAAAATTCCCTCTCCAGCTTTCTTGTGGGCTCCCTTCCATTCCACACTCAAAGAGTCATCTGAAGTCAGTGTCAGCCTTACACAAAGCCCTAGCCCACCCTTTGTGGCCATTTAAATGGAAAAACCTTTTGTCACTGATAGCAGTACTGGTTTTTATTTGTTTTGCTTGAGTCAATTGAACTGTGTCATAGATGGATTATTCCTCAATTATAATTTGAGAGTTTCTTTCAGTTTCCAGAAGGATTAGATCAGACTGGGTTTGTCTCATGTGTGCACCTGCCATGGATACACACACTGGACCACTTGAGTAATACTGAACTTAGGAGGGAGTCCAGATGGACCTTCCTGATTGCTGCCCATGTGTCTGTGAGATGTCACATTCATAGGTCCTAGAGAGAGTGTAGAAGTGGCCAAGACCCACACAAATCTAGGGAAATCAGCTCTGGTGTAAAAATTATGTCGAAAACTGAAAGCCCTCCGTGACTCTGGGCTCGCTGACCTCATTGTGACCTTCCAGTGCTTAAAGGGAACTCATGTAAAGGGGGTGAAGGGAAGCTTTTTACAGAATAGGACAAGGGGGAACAGTTTTAAACTAAAGGAGGGGAGATTTCAATTAGATTGCAGGAGAAAATTTTTCCTTGTGAGGGTGGGGAGGCCCTGGCACAGGGTGCCCAGAGAAGCTGTGGCTGCCCCTGGATCCCTGACAGTGTCCAAGGCCGGGTTGGACAGGGCTTGGAGCAACCTGGGATAGTGGAAGGTGTCTCTGCCCATGGCAGGGGGTGGCACTGGATGGGCTTTAAGGTCCCTTCCAACCCAAACTATTCCATGATTCCATAAACACCATTAAGTGTCTTATTTATCTTTCATCACTCCTTTGTTCACTTTGGTCCAATCCTCTTTTTGGTGCTCTGCTGGGAGTGAAACACAGACTTGTTATTCAGAGGAAATACTTAATCACTACTAAGCACCCAGGTCAGGGCTGTAGTGGCATGAATATTCCTGATTTTAAGCAGGATCCTTCCTTTTTCTGATGTTTGCCTTGGCATGAGAAGATAAACCCCCATTTATCAGAATACAAAAATACAAGAAAAGCAAACACACTGAATACTTTAGAAGATGGAGCTGTATGAATTGCCAGCAATTCCAAAGCTTTTCAGGCAAAACACAGAATCTTTGAAAGGCTTTGCTTGGTTGGGTTTTGCATGTTTTTCACGTAATGCTCAGATGCACCAGAAATACTTTCACAACATGGGACCTTCTAATTCAAAGCAGAAGAAATTCATCTGTGACAATCAAAAAATCTAGGGAAGTACAAACCCCGCTCATGGAGTCTGATTCTAGAATCATCTATCACTTCAAGCTGCTGTGACTTCTCTCATTGGTGACATAGTTTGTAATAAGCTGAAAATAATAAGTATCAAGCAGAGTCAGATGAAAATGCAGGCTAGGACAGAACTATGGATCCCTGCATCCAATGTAATTAGGGCTGCAATGTGCTAACCATGGAAATGAAACTGGTAATAAAATAGGAATGTTATTTTCCATGACACAAATGAGCAGCCTGCATACTTTAACAACCACTAACTTAATGAGTTTGGAAGCAATGAAATCCTTTACTAGTATTAGGAATATAGCAGAATTATATTTACCTCAGGTGTTTTTGTCCTCCAATGTTAATTAGAAAAATAAAAGGAAAACTATAGGAAAAAAACCCAAAAACTTAGACTAATTTGTCTCAGAAACCAAAGTCGTGGCATGTTTATTCTTGAGAAAATGATTTAAAAACTTATTAAACAAATGAGACAAACACCGTACATTAAAATTCTGTGTTGTTTGTATTCTGAATGAAAGCAAGAGATTAATGAGATGTAATATAATTAGTGAGATGTGGTATAACCACGCAGGGCAGGTCCCTCTGTACAACACAGCCTGGCCAGGATTCAACAGCATTTTTACACTAAAAATCAATGCATCTCTAGACCCATTTCTCTTCATCAGAGCCTTGCTGAAGTGTCCTATTCAAAACCAGGTTTTTAAAGGGTGCCACTCTTTTCAGTTTGCTTCTTCCATGAGATTGGAAAATACTCTGCTCTCATGGGAGAGGGTCTGCCAGAGCCAAGTCTTTCATATTCCCTACATTTTGCAAATTGCTACAATTCCCTTTTCTTAACAAAAAAAAAAAAAAAAAAAAAAAGGTAGTTCGTTCTCAAACCATGGCAATAAGGAATAGAGGTAATCTAGATGTTTAAGTACTGCAAGAGAAAAAGTCTTTTTATTTTTTGGTGCTGGCAGTGCCCTGCCTTTGCCAGTGCCTGAATCCTGACCATGTCAGCATAACACTCCACATCAGGAGAACTTTTAACCCCAAATATTTCACTTTTCCAATTTCATCTTTTAATTACAAATAAGACTTTTTTACAATGATGAGCAGTGTTGGGTTTAGATGTTCGAAATGTTTAGGAGTAAACAAGTTGCCATTCAAATACAATTGAGTGATATATTCCCCTTTTCCCAGATTGATAATTCATGATTTTTCTGAGAACTCATTCACTTTTTCTGTTCAATTTGTTCAGAGTAAGATCAGTGCACAGTGATGTTCAGGCGTGCTTTGACTTGCTTGACTTCTCTGATCCTGTTGAGCCTGGTAGTTGTACAAAAATGAGTTACATTCCCACTGTATCTTAAAATAAAGTATAAAAAGTCTCCTTCTCAGGGAGAGAAAAATTAGATTCTAAAACTGACCCTTGTTCAACAAAACTCACACAGACAGAGGGCTATCAGCCATGCCATCTGCATTTGGATTGTATTTTCTCCTTCTTTCCATAATAAGGAGGTGTGAAACACGTTAACCTTGAAGTTTGACCCATTTTTCTCCCACACTTGCATGCCCCCAGAAAGTACACAGATATTTGACCTTCTCTGGCTCAGGTGCTCCATTATTCCACATGTAGCCTTGTGACAACCAGAGTTTTCCATGAGATGGAGTGTGCTTTGACTCCTGTTACAGGAATCAGTTTTCAGGCTAAAATATTTCTCCAGAGAAGTGTCATGATACAATCTTGGCAGCTCATTTATCCTCTGGCGACTCCTCTTTCCAAGAGCATCTATGAATGTATTCATAGACAATATTTCACCCTGAAACTGCTTGAAAAGGATGCAGAACAGAGTGCCCTGTTTTCATGCTCAAAAATATGCAGCTAGAAGAGGCTCCCTCCTTTGTTCAGCACTTCCAGCAGTTGTACACCCTGTTCTGCAACGAGACTCTTATCCACACTCTTGTCCCTGAATGCATCAGAGAAAAATAACTATATTCATTAATTATGCTTTCATTTGCACTGGTCCCAATGTGGTTGCACTGGACTAAGCAGTCATCATAAATTAGCCCTTGCATCACATATTGCAAAGAATGAATATTTGCTTCAGTGGGGAAGAGAGATATTGATGCTTTGAATGCAGCAAAAAGAAAATGCACGTACAAGTCTGTTCTTTGGTCGTTCTCTAAAGTGTGTGGCTGAGAGGAATTGTTTTGTTTTTTTCCAGGTGCTTTTTCTCATTTGTCCCTCTTTCAGAGCTCCCATTGTATTAAGTGCACAGGGCTTGCTTACTCAAGGGTCATACACTGTGAGTACAACCGAATGCATTCTGAGTAATAAAAAAATGAGAGCCCCTCTGGACTTCATTTAAAGTTTGCTGCTCAAGAGGCTGGAAACTCACTGTGGTTTTGCTCCTTCCACAAGTATTCCCAAAAGCCCCAATCTCAATAGATCACTTGGGAGCCTGAAATGATATGTCTGTTGCCTACCAGCCTTGGAGCTGAGAGGAGGGAAATTGAGGTCTCGACCTGGACGTCCAAGTCTGTATGGAAAAGGCTACTCACCAAATGCCATCTATATTAGGATCTCTCCTGCTTATTTCAGCTTGTTGGGAAATTACATGTTCAGTAAGTGTTGTCCTTGAAGTGTCTCCAAGACTTGCTGAACCTCAGCGTTAACCTTTCCCCAGCCCTGAAAATCGACCGTTTATTTCTGCTCTTTGTTTTCCACCTCTTTCAGCTGGTTTCTAATCCAGGCAGACCTTCACCTCCCACCTCAGTACTGCTTTGTTCCCACAACCTCTTCCTGGAGAGGACCTTGCTGCAGGCTTTTTGAAAGTCCAGACAAATCACTCCAACTTTTCCCTTCACGCTCTCCTTCCCAGACATCTCAGGGACTGTACTGGGTTGGCAGAGAGGTGAGATGTGCAGTGTTGAGTTCCCAGCCAGCACAGCCAAACCATCAGCAACCTTTCAGGGGTTCAAACTGGGAAAACCTAGAATCATGGAATCATTAAGGTTAAGGAAAAAATATCTGTCACAGCACGACACAAAAGAAACAAATGCATCTCAAACACTGAGATGTCCAAGGCAAAAAAGGGGCAGTTTATTTACAGACCTCAACATTTATAGAATTCCAGCAGTGACCATGGATTGGAAGAGGAAAATCTTCCTCTTCAACCACACTGGTCAACCCAACAGTCCATCAACAGTCTCCTCCTTATGAGAAGAATGTAAACATAAAGAGATGGTTACAATGACAAATAGGTTGTTTATGTGAAAATCCTGAAAGACTCCATTGCAAAAGGCAAACACAGAAGGCTGAAATAGAACTTTAGAAAAACTTCTTAAAGAGAGAGAGGAGAACAGAAAAAACCCAGACAACAAATATCTAAAAATACCAAGTTCCACTTTTGACAAATCCCACCAAGCCCAGTAAATTGTTTCATAAATTGTCACATCCATTTGTTTTTTGGACACCTATAGGGATGGCGACTCTACCACTGTCCTGGGCAGCCTGTTTCAGTGCTCACCCACCCCTTCAGTGAAGAAATGTTCCCTAATATCCAACCAGAACCTCCCCTGGTGCAATTTGAGGATGTTTCACCAGGAGGAAGCAGGGCTTAGCCTGAAAGTGTAATTTGGTACCTGATGAATGACTTTTCCTCCTGGTAAAATAAAACCTGGTGGTTTGGAGCAAAGAGATTATTTTCTTTGAAAAAAATTAAAAGTTGGAGTGTTTTTCGTGAATCCAGACAGACCTAAAGGTTTCTTCTTGCTTGATTATAGCATCAAGCCCAGTGAAGACACAAGACATTAACAGAAAACATGAATTCTCTTGGAGTGAGAGTGGAATAGATTCATGGATAAGGAATAGGGCAGTTAGGTCAGATTTGTTAAAAAATATGTTTTAACTTCTTTAAGTTTTCCAGTAAAGAAAAAAAAAAATATTGCAAATATTCAGCATCAAACCAGTGGTGTAGAGGAAAAGAAAAAAAACCAAACAAATGAAATAACAACCATAAAAAAAATCCCAAACGAACAAACAAACAACAGCAACAACAACAACAAAAACAGAATATAAAAGACAAAAAATAATGGAAAAAAGGCATTTCTCTCCCCTCTTCTGTTTTTCACTCTCCATAAGCAATCAAAATATTTTCCAGCATATTATGAAAATCTTTTGGGGCAAGATGATGGAAATCCCCTAATTTCATATCTTCTCTTTCCTTTCTATTTCGCTATGTCTGTACAGAATTTTGGCATTTCCAGTGCCAATGCCAAGATAATCATGGCCTCAAGGGATGTTACTGGTGTGGCCCTCAAGGTGCTGTTGGCCCTGTAAAACTTCACTGGCCAAAACATCCTTTCTGTTACCCCTGAAGACTGCCACTGTCCCTTCTATGGCTGTGAAGATCCAAACACCTTCCACAGTCCTGCTGGACATTTTTGTTGCCTTGTCCCACTTCTTGTCCACATTTAGCAGTTTCCCATGCCCTACCCAGTAGTTTCCTTCCCCCTGCCTGGTCAGCTCAGCTGAGGGCAGGACCTGCTCAGCACTTACTTCCACCTGGCAACTGTATTTGGGAACTATTTGGTGAAAAATTTGTAGGGCTGCCTCAAGAACCTATTCCTGTTAAAGGCTGGAAAAAAACCACCACCTAGTTTCTCCATTGGGATAAACTAATTGCTATGTTCTCAACATGGTTTAGTTTGGAGGAAAAAAATTCTTATTCTCACTGGGAATGCAGCTAAAACAAGTAGTGGGGAGAAAGTTCACAGTTGTGGACATTCAGTCCATATATTCTTGATCCAACACATGCATCTTTGCCAGGAACAGAGGTAGTTCAGTATTATTTAGCCTCCAATCCAGACAGTCTTTGTCTTTATGAATGGTTCTCTTACAGCTCCTCCCGAGGGACAGCTCTGAGCTCTTCTCCCTGGGACCAGGGACAGCACCCAGGGAATGGCTGGAGCTGTTCCAGGCAGGGTCAGGCTGGAGCTCAGGGAAAGGTTCTTCCCCAGAGGGTGCTGGGCACTGCCCAGGCTCCCCAGGGAATGGGCACGGCCCCAAGGCTGCCAGAGCTCCAGGAGTGTTTGGACAATGCTCCCAGGGATGCACAGGGTGGGATTGTTGGGGTGTCTGTGCAGGGACAGAGGTTGGGCTGATGATCCTTGGGTTCCCATCCTGCTCTGGATATTCTGTGATTCCATGATTCAGATTTCAGCTGCTGAATACATAAAACTCACCCTTCCTCTGGGTTACCAGTTTGGGCACAATTAGCAGGGAACAGAAACTCTGCCAGCAGGACATGCAGGGCTTCAAAATAAACCCATTATTTATTGTCTGACACACAAAAGACTGGCCAAGGACTCTGAGGCTCTTCACTCCCCACCTCCTGGTGTTGCCATCCTCCAGCAAAATCCAGGACAGCCTCAAGAACCTGAACTGAGCATCTGGCAGCTCCTGGTCCCTACTGGTTTCCCTGTTTTTTCCCCAAAAACCACTGAACCCCTCTTCATGTTGGTGATTTCCCTCTTGAATCCTTCAGCTACTGCCATTCCCCACCTCACTGCAGTTTCACTTCTCTCCTCTTCCTGCAGGTTTCAGAGCTCAGGCTCTCAGCTCAGCAATTTTCTCAGCGGCCTGAGCCAAGGTCAAGCACCAGAGCAGGGCTCTGTGTCCTTGTCCTTGTGTCCCTCCTGCAGGGAGGAAGTTCTGGCAGAACTCACCCAGTGAGTCACAGTTTTACTTCAGCAAGAGGCAGAGTAAGAGGCACCACGGGGAAAGGTGGACAGAAGCCACATTGTTGGAGATGTCAGAATATAAATCAAAATTATTGTGCCTAAATAGCCCAAGGAAATATACTTTAACTGTAAAGGCAAATGACTGAGAAAGTCAAATGAGATGCTAAGTGCATGCAAATGTTTACTTGAACATTAACCAGAAAAATCTTCCCCCAGATGACATTTTAAAAAAGCAACTTAGTCCTAAAATATCATTACCCAGATCTAATTTTTTTGCTCATATTATGACCATGCTGATTCTGAAGGTACTTAGTAAAAAAAAAAAAAATTAAAAATTTAATATTGTACTGTTATTCTGAATAAGTAAAATTAGATCACTGACATGAGCCTTTTTAGAAGGGTTGGGATGCCATCTAGAAATTTTGGAAGTGAGAAACAAGTCCTGGTATTTGGACTTCAAGGTCAGAGCTTTCTCATTTCTTTAGGGAAGTTAAACCTCTGCCATGTATTTGGATACTAATATTATCCCTTAAAGCCAATAAGTTCTAGTGACAGTAAACAAAACACTACCTCAGTTTCATAACTTTTATTTAAACCTTTCTTAAGACTTTGGTTTTAATTGATAAAGGCATGTTTGCATTGGGTTTGTTTTCACTGTGTTTTGTATTTGTTTTCACTGCTCAATGGGGAATTATGGAAATTTTGCAGCAGAAAAAGATCCAAACTCTTAAAGATGTCCTGTAACCAAGCTGAGTGTACAAGATCACAAGATAAATGACAATTCAATAGTAGCCTGCAAAAGAATAATGAGTATTTATTTTCTCTGCACAGATTAATCTGACGGAGATGATTGGAGTGACTGATGTGCAGTGACTGGTCTGTACCCCAGGTTAAAAGGGCCAGGCAAGAAAATTCTTTGCCTCAAGAAGGAGCAGGATTCATAAGGATGACTGTTAAGGGTGGCTGAAGTTATCTATCCTGATTTCCAACCTCATCCATGCGTATGAACTCCTTATTTGCAGGGCTGGAGCACTCCTGAGCCTGCAGGAGCTGATCCTTGAATATCAACCAGCTTTCTTGGGCCCTTCTTCCTTGCAGGGCCTTATCCCATTTGTGAACAGGTCAAAGTCTGCTCTCCTCAAACCCAGGGTTCTAATCCTTCTTTGCTCTTTTGTCCCTCTCCTCAAGATCCTGAACTCATTCCAGAACTCCAGACAGGGTGTTTGAAACCAGGAGAATAAAGAGCATAACATATTCAGCTTGGAAAAAAACCCCTCCTTAATTTCTCCTTCATAAATTATTTGAAAGGTCTTTCACCAGTAGCAATTAAGGGAATTTAACCTCTTGACCAATGGATATAGCTGGGAAAATCTTTTCCCAAGTAGGTTAATTTTCATTTCCTATTTCCCCTGATCACTGAACCCCTGCTTTGGTATCAAGAGCTACTTTAGTCATGAAATCATTAAGGTTGGAAAAGCCCTCTAAAAATCATCCAGGCAGATAATTCCCAGCGCTGCCAAATCCACCACTATCCCATGCCCCCCAAGTGTCACATCCACACGCTTTTTTAACACTTCCAGGCACAGTGATTCCATCTCTTGAGCCCTAGTGCTGTGCTGACTCATCCTTTCTTCCTGCTGCTGTTGGGTTTCTGAGCTTTATTTAGAGGGGGAGTGGAGTGACTCCGACTCTGACCTGCTCCCACAAAGCATCCTCACAGCTGTCCATCCTCACAGTTGTCCATCCTCACAGTTGTCCATCCTCACAGTTGTCCATCCTCAGTGAGTTTCCTCACTCCATTCCAAGCCCCTTGTGGAAAAGCATCTCCCTTTCCTGCCACTTCTGTTTGTTTGAGGAGAAAAGGGAGCAGAGAACTAAAGCCAGTGAAATTGTAGCCCTAAACAAATTTACAAGGTGGGCATGGAAGCTGCTTATTTTTCAATCAGAAATTTGAAGCCATCATTGCACTTCCCTCACTAGGGAGAGGGAAAAAAAAAGCAATTGTTGGTGCTCTGAAATTCCACCTGAATTCACCCTGGCTTTTGTTTTTACGGCCCTCTGAAAAATGACTCGGAGAGAGCAGAGAGAGAGGGGGTTACTTTTATGGTTTTCGATATATCCAAAGTGACACGGATGGTATGTGGCAGGACTGTGATTAGAATGAAGAGTTCGGGAGACAGGGTCATCATAAAGTATTTATAACAGCAAGTTGTATATTTCTCCTGTCAGGGAACAATGGATGGGGAAGCAGTAAAGCTGAATTAAGTTAAAAAATATGAAATGCCAGTTGGTGTTGAGAGTCCTTGATGCTGCTTGAATAAACAAAAGGAAGGACAAAAGTGTTTGAGAAGAAAATATCATAGTCCTAGTGACTGGTGAATTTATTCTGAATTAAAAATTGCACATTTTGACCTCTCTTTTTCTGCTGGTTCAGATAATCACCCTCTGAGTCTTAGTTCCCACAGGCTAAAGAAGTATTTTACTGAAAAAAACCCCAGATGTTAGGAGGGAGAAAAGTGAACACAAACTTTAAATGCTCCATGAAATATTCTTGTGCATAAAAAATTAGGAAGAGTAAACGAAAAATCATGATGGAAATTACTTAAGTGTTGGAACAAATAGCCCTGCAAGATCTTAAAATATTTTACTATTTCAAGGCTAGGCAGCTACACAGTAATTAAAAGTAAATACAGTGCATTAAATAATAATTCTGCAGTGCATTCCAGCACTCTGTAGATTGTAATTACTGGAACTGCAACATATGCTGTAGTATCTCAAATAATTGGGATAATGGCCTTAGTTATGCTCTTACCCATTTTTAGAGCTGCTCCTATGAGACATGGAGACTTGTTTAGTTGTTTTGGGTTTTTGTTTTTTGTTTTTTTGTTTTTTTGGTTTTTTTTTAACATGCACTGTCCATTTTCTTTGGAATATTTCTTTAGGACAATAGTTTTATTTTTTTAAGAAAAGAGTATTTTTTAAAAACACAAGTATAAGCAAACTTCTTTTGCTGAAGGGAATGAAGTTCTCTTTCTGGAAGAGTTTCCCTGATTTCACTCTCTAACCTCTCTCCCTGAAATTGCAGAGGGCATGGGCACATCAATAGGTTAAAAACACTGGAAAACATGGATCTGGGAGAATATCAATTTAATTACCTTGAAATATCTATTTTAACAGCTCCATTCTTATGGAAAATGTGATTCTCATTGCTTGCTGAAGTTTGGAATAAATGCTTTTAAGTCTGTACATCAGTTGGACATTTCAAACTTCACAGAACAATTCTGGGTACAAATATTGTAACCATACAATGCTGAAACAATTCAGTTATCTCAGGATTTTCCCAAATCCATATTCGGGAAATACTGAGTAGATTGAAGATATTTGCAGGCTCACAAAAGAAGTGACTCACTCTGTAGCAAAATTTTGAAGGAGAAATAAGATTAAAGTTTTTGGTGATTTCTAATGAATATTCAGATTTCTCTCAAAATATGTAAATCAGCAACCACAAAGCAGAAAAATGGTATTATATCACAAATACACCACCAGATACTATTGTACTGACACCCCAGGTGTCACTTCTTACAGGCTAAAAATGCCAGTTTTGATTAAAAGCTCTAATCTAATACAGTTCAGGGGAAACACAGAGGAAGGAAACCCCCTCTAACCTTTGAGCATTGCGTTAGAGGGAGTCAGGAATAAGTGACACAGCTTCCTCCAAAGCGATTAGTGGAGGATCTGGAATTTCACTGTGAATATACTGCAGGTTTAATTGCTATTATTTTATTATACTACCAGGTATTAGCTAATCTGCTTAGTTGGAAAATGTGTGTGCTTCATGAACCGAGTATTTTAACTGAGATAAATTCATTAATAAGGGCAAAACTGCAGTGAAATTAATTACACCCTGAACTTGTCAGGGATCTCTGCTCATATTCCCTAAAATGCTTTGTCTTCTGACTTCATTTTCTTGGAAAAAGTGGAGTCATTGGAGAGAGAAACTGTCGTGGCCAAGCAGAGAAAATGAGCACACAAAGAAAAGCTTGAAAGTCTGAAAGAGAGCACACAAGAGAAAGGTTTTATTCTTTATACTGTCACCAGGCAAGTAATTTCATCCTTAATTTTATCTTCCTGTCCTTTTTGCCTCTTAGATCTGTCCACTCCTCTCTTGCCTATTTAGACTCTTTGGGAGCTGGGAGTACCTCTTTGAGCTGTGAAATTCACCCAAGACCTGCCCCTTGCTACACAATTTTGCCTTGCATTGACACCCCAAACTGAGAAACTGTGTCCCCAAGAATGCTCAGAATCCTAGTTCATCAAATTTCCTTTGCCAGAAGTCTCTTTTCCAGGAATGCTTTACCAGAAATATATATATATATATGTGTGTGTGTGTGTATTTCCTTTACTTTGTCTTCCATTGGTTTCCCCTCCAGTGCTGCTCCTGGAGCTCATTGCCTTCCCCTTGCACTCCCAAGAGGATGCCTACCTTTCCTTTTGGGAGCACAGAGCTGTGCTTCTCCAGCAGTCATGGGGCCAGATCTTCCAGCTGCCTCTCAGTGTCCATGGAAAAGTCCCATGCAGGACTCCTGTGCTGTCAGGCAGGAGTTGGTCTGTGTGTGTCTTGGTTTGGAAAGACAGGTGTCTGCTAAGGAAGGCAGGAGCCTCCCTTGGAATACAGAATGCAAACCCCCTCCCCCTGAATTATTATAATTTTGAAATTAAGGGGCTCGCAGGCAAAGATATGGGAATAGGAATAACAGTTCTTTACTAAGAAAATTAAAATTAAAATGCAGTAGTACAAAAAAAAAAAAAAAACACCACTGACAGTCAGAATACAACCTGACACCCTGTTGGTTCGGGTGTTGGTAGCAGTCCAGCCAAGTCCTGCAGTGACAGATGTGGTTCTGTTGAAGCAGTGATCCTGTAGGAGGGTTCAGTTTTCCTCTGAAGGTCCAATGGTGGTGAGATGGGTCTGGTTTTCCTCTGGGAATCCAATGCAAACAGGCTGCCCTGGTGTTCCAAATCTCAGCTTTGATCCAGGTAGGAATGCTGGGCTCCTCCCCCTGGGTGGAGCATCTCCCAATGGGATGATGTAATTTTATCACTCATGCAGTGAGCCTCAGTGGCCCATTAACAGCAGATTCCCCCTGGAGGGAGGATGGGTCCTGGAAGAGATAAAGCACACTGCCCTACCTGGTTTTAACAGGATGGTGATAGAATACACACTGCTACTTACATCTTGCATTGCAACCTAAGACAGCATGTTTGGTGCAGGCTCCTGCTGCTTCACTCACTGTGTTCTATACAACTTCCTGAAATGTTCTTGGAGCTTCCTCTGAACTCTGTCCTTGGCAGCCAGGATTTCCCTGAGGAGTTTGGCACAAACCCTCCTCATACCCTTTAAAGCTGTTTATAGGAATAACTGGCAGTGTTCTGGCTGGTGAAACCGTGTTCCTGGAAGACTCTTGTGTTGTAACTGGAATTTTGCTGTTCATTACTGGAGGTGTGGGGTTACAGGCATTGAGCAGTTTTATGGGTAACAGGTTATTTAATTCACCAACCACAGCAGCAGTACCTGAGCCAGGAAGAAATTCCCATGGAAGTCAAAGATCTTATTTTGGAGCCTGCAGAATCTTTAAGGTTGGAAGAGACCTCCAGGATCACCGGGTCCAAGCTGTGCCTGATGCCCACCTTGTCACCAGCCCAGAGCACTGAGTGCCACCTCCAGCCCTTCCTGGGACACCTCCAGGGATGGGCACTCCAACAGCTCCCTGGGCAGCCCCTGCCAAGGCCTGACCACCCTTTCCATGGGGAAATTCCTGCTGATGTCCAACCTGAGCCTCCCCTGGCCCAGCCTGAGGCCGTTCCCTCTCCTCCTGTCCCTGTTCCCTGGGAGCAGAGCCCGACCCCCCTGGCTGTCCCCTCCTGTCAGGGAGCTGTGCAGAGCCACAAGGTCCCCCCTGAGCTCCTTTTCTCCAGGCTGAGCCCCTTTCCCAGCTCCCTCAACTGCTCCTGTGGCCCCAGACCTTTCTCCAGCTCTGTTTCCTTCCCTGGATTAACTCCAGCACACCAAATGTTAAACCCCATGACTTGTTTGTTTGGTGCTCAGTCACACATCCTAAAATTATTAATATTAAATAAAATAAATTCAGGCTACACTGAGATTAAACTCGAGATCAGTGCTAATATGGTTTGAATTTGCATATTTTGTTTGCTTTATTTATTCAGCACTACAATGAAATCCTAATGGAATTTGCCCTTCAGAAGGGCAAATGCAGAAAACACTTAATGATAGTGCAAAATTAGGATTCAAAGAAGATGGTTCATTTTTTTCTTGTTTATTACTACTTAGCTTTTAATGAGATATAATTGTATGATTATTAATACAGAAACTATTCACTGTCACTTATAGCAACAATTTTCATTGTTTGTAACTGGCAGCACATTGTGCTGAAAGAAAATAACCTATTGATAGTGTTTTACTTCTGATTAATATTTTTTAATTAAAGAGATTTCTTTCTTAAAAACAAAACTCATTAAAAGACAAGAATTTAAATTAAGTCAAATTTCATTACATATTTGAAAAGACAATATATACCTAAAATACCTATAAATCACAAGCCCATAATGTATTAAAAAATACTGTTCTATTCAACCAAGAAGTGCAAATGTATTTTATACATAAAGCATAAGAATCATCATAAATTTTCTGTAATTTGAATTAATTCCATTTGCTCTGTAATGAGCTTAGTTTAATCATATTAATGAAATGTTGGAACCAACACACCTTCTGTAAACACTGAAATGCTGAGTAAACAACCAACAAGAGTAGTTACTTTCAGTAATTGCTTCCAGAAGAGCTTTGTCTTATGCAAAAAAAAAAATAAATATTTTTGGCCAAACTTGGCATGCAGGTCCACAAGAACTACCATGTGAGATGGAGAATAAGGAATCTCTGACCCAAAAGTGGGTGACAGGATCAGTCTGCAGGCACAACTTGGTCAGTGCGTGTGAGGGTGTAGGAAAAAAAAAAAAGTAGCATTAATAACATTAATAAAACTTAACAAACATCAATAAATGTTAGCAAGTTTTAATAAAATTAATAAAAAATGTATAACATTAACACCTCAGTGTAATACATTGGTTCATAGTCTGAGCACTGTAGATAGTTTGTGTTGGAACAATCTACCATGGATTTTCCCTCATTCAAAAGTTACTTTGGCTTTTTCCCTATAACGCTTCTCTACCTTAAGCAAAAAAAAAAAAAAACCAACAAAAAAACACACAAAAAAACCCAAGAAATTGTATTTTTTGGAAGGTCAAGAGCAAGAGCAAAGCAAGAGAAATCCTAATTTTCATTTCTTGTTTAACTTAAGTATAGCACTGGTTTTATATACTTGAAAATAGTTCCAGAGTTTTCCCTCTCTTGACAGAATACCAGGAAGGTTTGATTTGGAAGGGACCTTAAAGATCATCAGTTCCAACTTCCCTATTTGGAAATGTGTTTTTAACTTCTACTAAACTTGGTCAAAGAATGACCTTAATGATTTTTTTCTTCTTTCATGCAACTTTGTCTTTTATATTTGGCTTTCTTGTGCTATTTTATTTTGGGTGTAAGAGACATGCCCAGTTTTTTAAGGAATATTAATGGATTGTGAATATTGGAAGAAATTATGGTGACAGACAACATTTTATTAAAGCCTTTCCTCTGTGCAAACACCCCAGCCAAGAAAATAAAAGTCCTTATTAGTACAGTGCAGAAACTAGTGTCCTACACAATATGGTTTAGTGGGAATGGTGGGATTTGGTCAGATGTTGGACTTGATGATCTTGGAGGTCCTTCCCAGCCTTAACGATTCTGTGATTTAATTATTCACATTCCAGATGGTGATGGGGTATGCAAGATGTGACTATTTAATTACTCTAAACCTTCTTTTGACAGAAAGAAGCAAATTAAAACATGGAACCATCACCTTTTGCAGGATGTTTTAAAAGAGCAATGAGAAATACAAACAGCAAGGACATGGAAATTTTGTGTAAGGTAAACAATTTATTTCTTGATTTGTTTCTTTCACTGAGTACATTTGAGACATGAAACTCAGCTCTAAGTGTCCCAATATCCTGCAGTCAGTTATTCAGCCAAATTCTCTTTTGCTTTGTATAGAGATGATTATTCTTTATATTTTTTCCTCCAGTGGATAAAACTTCAGAGAAAAGCATTTAAAACCCTTATAGGAACTGCCATCCCTCAAAATAAGATTGCCTTCACCTCTGGAGTGGCATCTCCAATCCAGGGCTGTAGTTTGGGCTGTTTTGTTGGGAGGTTGTCCCTGATAAAGAGTGAGGGCTCTTTAGCTCCTGCTGGAAATATTTATTTGCTGCTGCATTCTGATACATGAACTGGTTTCCAAGAGCTTTTATTACAGCACTTCATTTGCATTAATTACATCCTCAAATTAGAAAGTATATTTGGGCTTGTAGCAATTTGTAGAGGAAATGATGTGTTTTAATTATTGTTTGCAGCTTATTGTGTGATATTTCTTTGAAGATTAATTGACCTGGAAAAAGGAGGGAAGGATCCCCTTTCTGGTCTTCCATGAGACTTCTGATTGAAGTCAAGGAGAAACCACTGGAGGGAGAGGGGAACTTCTCCTTTCCTGCTCTTCCCCAAAACTGGCAGGACTGGGCAATCGAAATGAGATTCTGCACATGGGAAGGCAGGGAACAGCACCTGGAAACTCAAAAATGAAATTTAACACAACATAGAAAGCCTGGGAAGAATCTCGGGCTGCGGATGTGCCTGGGAATCAGAACCTCCCTGCAGAAAGGCATCAAGCAAATGGGAGACGATGATAAAACTTATTTTTCACTCTTTTTTCATCAGGATCCCTGGGTTTTCTCTGGTTTATAACCAAAATTATTCTTCTTTTTTTGTTCTGCTACAATATTTTTTTTAAATTCTAGATTTTTCTGAGTCTTGGAGTGAGTTAAAGGAAGCTACAGACACCTTGATGATCCAGCAGAAAGGAGGGCCCTGTGTTTACTAAATATAGTGGTTGCATGAGGAAAGTAAGAAACCAAACAAAATCCTAATTTACTTGTCTGGTTTTAAATGTTGACAGAATCATGGAATATCCTGAGTGGGGAGGGATCCACCTGGATCATGGAGTCCAATCATGGCCAGCAATCCCACCCTGTGCATCCCTGGGAGCATTGTCCAAACACTCCTGGAGCTCTGGCAGCCTTGGGGCCGTGCCCATTCCCTGGGGAGCCTGGGCAGAGCCCAGCACCCTCTGGGGGAAAAAGCTTTTCCTGAGATCCAGCATAAACTTTCCCTGTCACAGCTCCAGCCATTCCCTGGGTGCTGTCCCTGGTCAGAGTTTTTGTAACCCCAGGAATTCCCTGTCCAAGGGAGGAGTCTCCATGGGGGCAGACCCAGAGTGCAGAGCCAGCTCCAGGGTCACTTCACTGCGCCAAGTTTCCCACAACATTCCTCTTGCCAGAAATTGAATCCATGTCACCTGGGATTCTCCCAGTCCCTGCAGACAGACCATCACAGCAAGCAAGGCAAGCCAGCCTTTGGGTAATTCAGCAACCAGCCAAGCTCTTTCACAAGCACATCCTTAATAAATATTGTTTATTGCGGAAGCTCCACATTCCACATTCCCACTGCCAAGCCAGAGGGAATGAGTCACCTTATCCTCAAAGGCACCACTGGGCAACATAAAAACTCCTGTTGGATCCAGGATGTTTGGGTATTGATACTGCTCACAGCAGGCACCACTCAGGAAAATAATTCCACTTCTGACCCTCCTGTAAAAAAAAAATTAAAAATTAAAAAAGATAATTGTTTTTGGTTTTGCTGGGAATAAATACTAATAAACCTCAGTTAGGGATTCCTGCTGACCCACTTCTTTTCCATTAATTTAGTCTGAATGTGTGTGGGGTTTTTTTTATCGTATCCATCACCTAAGCTCTATTACCAGCTTCATGGCAAAAAATCATTATGTTCCTATTTCTTGGTAAGTTGGTTTTCCTATTGCATCAACATTCACATTTGGATTTTTTTTAGTTGTATAAGCCACTTTCTTGGTAATTTAGTTTTTCCAATGCATTAAGACTTATATTTGGATTTTTGAAATATAACCCAATGCATGAGTACCCTCAACAGCCAAACTTTTGCACCCAGGGAATGGCTGGAGCTCAGGGAAAGGTTCTTCCCCAGAGGGTGCTGGGCACTGCCCAGGCTCCCCAGGGAATGGGCACGGCCCCAAGGCTGCCAGAGCTCCAGGAGAGTTTGGACAACGCTCCCAGGGATGCACAGGGTGGGATTGTTGGGGTGCCTGTGCAGGGCCAGGGGTTGGACTGGAAGATCCTTGGAGGTCCCTTCCCACTCAGGATATTCCATGATTCTGTAACTCTGCACTCATGCTAGTGAGTCACCACATGCTACGTCCTCAAAATAGTTTTATTTATTCCCTGGATTCCCTGGAAATCCTGTTTAGAGGATATTAATTGGAAATGTGAGGCTGTCCCCAGAATTAACTCCTGCCTTTTGGCATTATTGTTTTCCTCTTGTAAACTTCTGTAGCCAGATAATTCATTCTTTTCTGTGGCATACAGAATATGTTGCCAAAGACACTTAACTATGGTATCAGAAGAGCAGATCTCCCTCTGGATTTTGTTTTCAATTAGCTTTTTAAAATTTTTTCTTACATTATTGTGCTGAGCATGGATGAGGACTTGATGATATAACACACAAACATCATCCCAGTAAGAAACTGCTGAGACTGCACTGAAAAATAGAATTTAACATAATACCTAAAAAAATCTGAGGTAATGATGTTTTCTTTTTATTCAGCAGATACCAAAGAAAAGTTCTATATTCAGCACAGTAAATACTGACTAAAACATCCTATTTAAAATTTAAATGAAATTAGGTGTAATTGTAATGTTTTATACTGGAATTTGGTGTGAGGGAGTCAGGAAATGCACAGGTGAGTCTTTGGAATAATGAGTTTATCTAGAAAAATGAATACTAGTAACCACTGGATGAATACTTTTGTCTGCAGCATGAAGTATTCTGAGAAATAAATGCAGAATATTTTGGTGACAAGGTCACAGTGACTAGCTCCAATAAACTGCTTTATTTTTTGTCTGGTACCCTATGATGTAATTCACTGAATGAAATATTAAAACCTATTCATTTATATGGTGGTATCCTTAGACAATTTCTCAAGATAATCTTCAAAGGATTGAAAAAATGAATTATGGAAATCACAAAGAAAAAAGGAAAAGAGTATTTTTAGTTTGGGTTACCACTGCAAAGAGCATGTGGTAAGTTGAGTCACTAAAATCATTTTATGTCAGGATTAAACCCAGCCTTCTAGACTGTCAGCAAGAACTTCCCTGCTTTCAAACTTCTGGTATAACAAAACTTTTGGTATGATCATTTTTGGTTTAATCAAGTAGATAAGTCTGAAACAGAATATTTAATAAATTTATTCCTGTGGGAGTTTTTTTTTTTTTCCTTGTTGCAGAAGGGTTATGAGAGTCATAGAAATAAAACAAATAATGATGTCAGTGGTTGTTAATGAGATTAACAGACAGGACAGACAGGACCTCACATCTCCTCACTCCCACACCAGTGGGATCAGGGAGAGAATTGGGAGGGTAAAAACTGGAGTGGAGGGTTGAGATAAAGGCAGTTTAACAGGGGAAGCAGAAGCCACCACACCAGCAAAGCAAAATAAGGAATTCCTTCAGCCCTTTCCAGGGCTGGGCAGGTGTTCAGCACATCCAGGAGAGCATCCCACGGAACAGTGACTTGGGATGGTTGAGAAGACAAGCACCCCTCCAAAGCCCTCCCTTCCTCCTTCTTTCCCCCACTGTATGTCCTGAGTGTGGAGTGACACACCCTGGGATATCCCTGGGGTAACCATAGGAGGGGCAGGAGAGGCCTTGGTCCTGGGTGAGCTCAGCAATACCAAAAAACATCTCAGTGTTATCACCCCTGTGTTCAGCACAAACCCAGACACAGCCCCACAACAGCCCCTGGGAAGAAAATTACCCCACCCCAGCCCAAATCCAGCACATCTGGGAATTGTCAGAAACACCAGAGGTAGAAGTAAGCAGACCCTGGGATCAAGGAGGATGGGACATTCCGACAGCCAAGGCTGAGGTGTTGCTGGGAGTGTGCCAGGATCTCTCCAGAGCACAGAGCATCCACTGCTGCTCCTCCCCAAAGGACACTACAGGCCAGAACCTGGGGGTGAAAGTGAAAATTGACCAAGCTGCTCTTTGGTGCTGTTTCACTGGTTAAACAAAAGTGAGTGGCCAGAAATGGAGCCCAAATCAACCACTGGCTTCCTAGATGGGGCTGTTGGAACCATTGTGACAATGGGACATTCCTTGATGTTTATAACCTGTGGGATTCTCGCATTGGGAACAGAGCAAGGGGAGACTTGGCAGCCCACATCCTCACTTGGGGGGTGGCAGAGCCCTGGACAGGCTGCCCAGAGGGGCTGTGGGTTCTCCTTCCCTGGAGACATTCCAAACCTGCCTGGGTGTGCAACTGCTCTGGTGACCCTGCTTTGGCAGGACTTGGTCTGGATGAACTCCAGAGGCCACTTCCAACCCCAGCCAGTCTGGGATCCTGTGATTAGAACTGAGTGAAAAACGTTGTCTTCATCATTCAATTATTGAAGGTAAGAAGAAGGTCAGTCATGTTTATATCACCTGAAATTGAGTTCCTCAAGTGTCTGAGGGAGAAATTAATGCAGATGCAAATTATTCTGGCAGTTGGACTGGAAAAGGGGAAGTACAGTTATAATTTTAATTTTAAATTTATGTTTCTCAGTAGCTTCACTTAAGCAAGTAAACATACACAAAAGATGTGCCTGTGGTGAGAATAGTTTTGATTCTGTGGAAAAGTACATAAAACCTCATAATTGTTCTTATTGTTCACACTTGTTTCTTTCCACAGAGAAGGAAAAAAGTGGGAATATTAGGTAGAAATGTCCAAATTTTCTAGGGAATAATAGCAATAAGGGTGAAGAGAGAGACAGCAATCCGGTTATTTCTTATATTTTTGTCTTTGAGAAGATTTTTAAAGTTCTTATCTCTTATTTATTTTTTATTTATTTACTTACTTACTTATTTATTTTTACATCTATGCCTTTCTTTTGCCCTACACCAGGAACATCCCCTGTTTTTCACCCCGGGCTTGTACCTTACAGTGTAATCCTTGCAGTAGATTTGGTGTTGGAGTGCACAATACAGGATGAATTGTTTGTGAGAGACATGTCTTTAAACATCCTAGATGAAAACAAAAAAGATAACTGAGAGATAAACTTCTATACAGTTTTGGCTCGTTGGTAAAGCTATTACAGTTCAGTGAGATTGAAAATAAGTAAATCAGTCTGGGAATTGAGTATTTCGTGCTGATGTTTCTGACAGGAACTCATAACCTGTTATCAGAAAAAGAAACCCAAAAAACCAAACCAAAAAAACCAAACTCAAATCTAAAAAACAAACAAAAAAATAACCCACAAAAAACTCCCCACAACACACAACACAAGAAAATCATTCCAGCACATTTCTAATCAGATAATGTTTAAACCTGTACTCATTATTAAAGCACAGGATTAGTTGTGTTAATTCTTCATATGGAAGGTCTTGTTTTAATCCTCTTACAGCCTCAGGCTAAAACAAAGGTTTTGAGTGTTAGTCCTTGTAGGTTTTGTCAGGCCCATGTATCTCACTGCAACACAAGTGGAGTCTAACAGGAGTGGGGAAATTTTAATTCTCTAGTGCACCCCAGTCTAGAGAATAGGCTTTATTCCCTAAATAAATGCAATAATTAATTAATTAATTAATTAATTAAATATTTCTCCCAGATTTATAATTTAATTTAATATATAATTCATTTTGCTGTTGATATGCTTCAGAAATTTATTTCAGGAAAGAGACACACAGTCCAACTAAGCACACCTCTCAGTTCTGGTACAGCTCATGGAAGTTTCAATGGGTTACTAAAACTATTATGGCCCCAAAGATATTCCTGCAGGAAGCCCATCAAGTTAAAAGCCCCAAATCCCAGAATCATGAAGGTTGGAGAAGATGTCCAGGATCATCAAGTCCAAGATATGACAAATCCGCACCTTATCACCCAAGCCCAGAGCACTGAGTGCCACCTCCAGCCCTTCCTGGGACACCTCCAGGGATGGGCACTCCAACACCTCCCTGGGCAGCCCCTGCCAAGGCCTGACCACCCTTTCCAGGAAGAAATTCCTGCTGATATCCAACCTGAGCCTCCCCTGGCCCAGCCTGAGGCTGTTCCCTCTCCTCCTGTCCCTGTGCCCTGGGAGCAGGGCCCGACCCCCCTGGCTGTCCCCTCCTGTCAGGGAGCTGTGCAGAGCCACAAGGTCCCCCCTGAGCTCCTTTTCTCCAGGCTGAGCCCCTTTCCCAGCTCCCTCAGCCTCTCCTGGTGCTCCAGCCCCTTCCCCAGCTCTGTTCCCTTCCCTGGACACGGTCCAGCCCCTAAAGGTCCCTCTGCCACAAGGGCCCAGAACTGGACACAGCACCCACACCACTCAAAGGCCTCATGCCAGCACAGGGAGTCAAAGTTTACAAAGAAAAAAAAATATTTTCCCATTTTGTTTTGTGGATCAGAAGTTCTTGGGTTTCCCTCAGGGATTTTCTGTGTGGAAGCACTGTGAGCTCCCTGAGGAACCTGATGCCATTGCTAATGCAGGACCTTGAGGCCTAAAGTTGCCCAAAATCCAAATTTGTTTACAGTTACAGGGGAAAGGCCATTTGGCACAACAAGCCTGCACTTTCAGGTTTATTAATCTCAGCCTCCCCACTACTTCTTCCCTGCATCCTTCAATTAACTCCCTTTACAAGTAACTCCTTGTCTTGAACTAATTTTTTATATTCTCTTTAATGGCTTTATGGAAGCACTTTGCATGTATTAAGGGGAGAGAGGAAGTGTGAATGCTTTGGGAATGGCATGTGGCTTTGGTCACAGAAAGCTTTTATTTTAATGGAATTCTTGTGGTTACAGTCATAGCAATCACTGTCACCACACAGGGGTTCAAGTGATACCTCTGAAACAAACAGATGTGTCTCAATCTCCTGGCTGCAGGGAAGATTTAGTTTTTTATTATTATTTTTAAATACAAGGATTGCACTTCATCCCAGTTGAAATAATTTTCATCTACAACATGAGAACCCTTAGTTAGAAGCTTATTAATTGATTATCTTACTAATTAGACTCCAATTGCTGTTGTACAGCTTCAAATTAATTTTAAAGTGCTTAAATTAAAAAAAAATACACACAGATTGCATCTATTGCAATTTTGAATACAAATATAATAGCAAGAGATATGAATGACAATTACCAGTTTAATTAGCCCTTCAGCATGGCAGGGAATGGAGATATAACAAATTGGGCATCAGAGTGGTTTTGTTTGGTGTTTTGTTGGTGGCATCAGTCACTGGGGATAATTTGGAATACATGGGAAGATGGCTGTGGTGAATTTGGTTTGTCTCCACATCAGTTGTTCCCTTGTTTGCTTCACTTGCTAAAAGTCTGTGTGTGCAGAATCCCAACATGCTTAGTCATTATTTTTTGATTTGGCCTAGGAGCTAACTGCAGCTTTCTTATTAATATGCTTTCTCTAAAGGAAATATTCACAATAGTCTGATTACAATGGGGCTGCTCCCAAAAGGAATTTAAAAGAGCAATTTACTAGACTGTGAAATACATTTTTATTTAAAATTTAGAAGAGCCTTTTTCTCTGTCATGAGCAAACAGGTGCCTTGGGAAGAGCTGTGATGTCACAGGATCTCAGGTATTGCAGTTCGCCTGTGTATGTGTCTTCAGCTATATGTGAAGAAATACATAAACAGAAGAATTCCTGAATTGGAAGATTTCCTTAAAGAATCATTCTGGAGATTGGAGGAAGGACTGGCTATTACATCCCAGAGAGTACAAACAGAACCCCAGAGTGGTTTGGGTGGGAAGGGACCTTAAAGCTCAACCAGTGCCACCCCCTGCCATGGGCAGGGACACCTTCCACTAGCCCAGGTGGCTCCAAGCCCTGTCCAACCTGACCTTGGACTTTTCCAGGGATCCAGGGGCAACCACAGCTTCTCTGGGCAACATTAAATGTTTAGATTTGCTTTAAAATGTTGCTTAAATCTGGCACTGATTCTGATCTTCAGAAATGCAGGAAGCTTTATGGAAGTAAAATTCTTCTGATATTTTCACTGATGTCTCCTACTCTGGGTATCCTGTGGGAATGTTTCACTGACAGCTTCTCCAGCTCCTCTGGGAGAAAGGGCACTGTAACTCATGGTTGAAAAACCCACCGTACACCATGATTGGAATTTGGGTGCCGAGTGTTTGCTATCACTTTTTCTTTTCTTTTCTTTTCTTTTCTTTTCTTTTCTTTTCTTTTCTTTTCTTTTCTTTTCTTTTCTTTTCTTTTCTTTTCTTTTCTTTTCTTTTCTTTTCTTTTCTTTTCTTTTCTTTTCTTTTCTTTTCTTTTCTTTCCTTTCCTTTTCTTTTCTTTTCTTTTCTTTCCTTTCCTTTCCTTTCCTTTCCTTTCCTTTCCTTTCCTTTCCTTTCCTTTCCTTTCCTTTCCTTTCCTTTCCTTTCCTTTCCTTTCCTTTCCTTTCCTTTCCTTTCCTTTCCTTTCCTTTCCTTTCCTTTCCTTTCCTTTCCTTTCCTTTCCTTTCCTTTCCTTTCCTTTCCTTTCCTTTCCTTTCCTTTCCTTTCCTTTCCTTTCCTTTCCTTTCCTTTCCTTTCCTTTCCTTTCCTTTTCTTTCCTTTCCTTTTCTTTTCTTTTCTTTTCTTTTCTTTTCTTTTCTTTTCTTTTCTTTTCTTTTCTTTTCTTTTCTTTTCTTTTCTTTTCTTTTCTTTTCTTTTCTTTTCTTTTCTTTTCTTTTCTTTTCTTTTCTTTTCTTTTCTTTTCTTTTCTTTTCTTTTCTTTTCTTTTCTTTTCTTTTCTTTTCTTTTCTTTTCTTTTCTTTTCTTTTCTTTTCTTTTCTTGTTTTTTTTTTTTGTTTGTTTGTTTTTTGGGTGTTTGTTTGTTTGTTTGTTTGTTTTAAGGTGTGATGGAGCAGCTCTGCTGTGAGAATTGGGATTGTTCAGCCTGAAGATGAGAAGATTTGGGGTGACCTCATTGTGGCCTTCCAGTGCCTGTAGGAGTCAAGAAGAAAGATGGAGAGAGACTGTTCATAAGGACAGGACAAGGGGGAATGGCTTCCCACTGCCAGAGGGCAGGGTTAGATGGGACATTGGGAAAGAATTCTTCCACCTGTGGATGGTGGGGCCCTGGCACAGGGTGCCCAGAGAAGCTGTGGCTGCCCCTGGACCCCTGGAAGTGTCCAAGGCCAGGTTGGACAGGACTGGGAGCAACCTGGGACAGTGGAAGGTGTCCCAGCACATGGCAGGGGGTGGCACTGGATGGGCTTTAAGATCTCTTCCAAACCAAACTTTTCCTTGATTCCATGTGAAGCTCTGATGCCCATGTCAGGAGTGTAATACTGAAAGCCAATATTTCTAATGTTGCAACTTTCAGTTCTTGAAAACTTAAAAATAGATGAACACCATTAAAAAACCTGTAAAAATATACATCCAATTCTAGCATATCTCTCTTCAGTTTTGGGAATCTTTTAATTTGCGATTTCTGGAAGATATTTTTTAGGTTATTAGTGACAGTTTAGGATTTCCTTCAAGGCTCTCAGTTCAGTTCTTTTCACATCAAACCTGCCTAAATTCACATGGCAGTGCTGGGAACTCAGTGAAACACCTTTCTGAGCATCTTCAGCAAAGAAAGTGGGTCAGTGTTCAGACAGTCATTAATCTAACGAAGCCTATGATAATTGCAAAGAGTCAGAGTGTGAGTCTATAGTTATTTCCTTTAATACTAAAATCCCAGGATACTGAACCATCAGATACAGGGTTCTATAACAGAATGCTTATGTAAGTTCAATAGCCTGGTTTGTAAATCTTCTGGTCTCAGAAGGATACAGATTGATGATATTTGGTACTAAGTTCTCAGATCAGCACTTACAAGGCATTGCTTAAATCTTTCCTGCCACTTTCTGTCTAGTCAATTGGAAAAATCTGTCCAGAGAGTAATTGAAAATTGCCCCAGATTGTCATTGAGTGATTTGCAGAAATACCCTTTGATTATAGTCCCAGTCAGTTTATATTATACTGGCCGTCATACTGCACTGAGAAAAATAAATAATTCCTCAGCTTTGGACAACCAGATAATTGGTGTAGTTTATTCAAAAAAATTATGTCTATTTCTGTAGGTGATCTTCAGCAAGGTTAGGAAAAAATCAATACCATAAATCATGTTTCAATGGAAATATGATGGACTTACAAGGTCTGCTAGGCTGTATCCAAATGTTTATTTTGCTTCAGCAGGATAACTTTTCTGCAGGAGGTAAAAAGCAGCACAATTTATACTGCTCTCCTTCCTGCAAATGTTCCAGGCCAGCTTGGACAGGGCTTGGAGCTAGCTGGAATAATGGAAGGTGTCCCTAGCCATGGCAGGGGTGGCACTGGATGGGCTTTAAGGTCCCTTCCAACCCAAACCAGTCTGGGATTTGATGCTCTCCCCCGTCCTCTACTCTCATCTCTTGTTTGTTTATGTAATTCAGCTTCCACTCTGAGAATAAACTCATTGCTTTGAGGTTCCTGAAGGCAAATACACACCAAAGAAACTTGTTGGCTTGGAGACCCATCAAAACCAGGATCTCCTGGTTCCTGAAAATCCACATCTCCTGCTTATAAATGAATTTGAAATGTCCAGCAACAAAAAACCTCAGCACTTTTAACCTTGAGTATTAGATTTGCTCAATGTCTGATATTTATGAAATAATTTTCTAGATGTTCTTTAACTGTGCAACATACTTGAAAGTATAGAAAAAAGAAAAAAGAAAAAAGAAAAAAGAAAAAAGAAAAAAGAAAAAAGAAAAAAGAAAAAAAGAAAAAAGAAAAAAGAAAAAGGAGAGGAGAGGAGAGGAGAGGAGAGGAGAGGAGAGGAGAGGAGAGGAGAGGAGAGGAGAGGAGAGGAGAGGAGAGGAGAGGAGAGGAGAGGAGAGGAGAGGAGAGGAGAGGAGAGGGAGAGGGAGAGGGAGAGGGAGAGGGAGAGGGAGAGGGAGAGGGAGAGGGAGAGGGAGAGGGAGAGGGAGACCAAAAGGAAGACCAAGAGGAATAGGGAGAAGAAGGGGAAGGGGAAGGGGAAAAGAGGAAGGAAGGGAGGAAGGAAGGAGAAAAGCAAAGCTCATAGAATAAAATAAAATTGTTGTGTCCAGTTCCCAGACAGACAAAGCCATTGCTCAGAACTGAAGCCTAAAATTACCCAGTATTCAGATTTGTTTTGCTTGTGTACCAAGAAAATACCTTTAAAAGAGCCTATCTCCTAGCTAGAGGTGAACACATGTTTGAGCTGCAGAAGCAGGAAAGCAGTGAAGCAGAGGTCTTACAGTTTGATAGTGAAGATTTTGTTTCAAACGAAGCTGGGAAACATTAATGTTTCTCTTTGGACAACCTTCAGTATTCCAGAAGGAAATTTTAAAGCAAAAATCAGAATGTAAAATACTGCAGAATGACAGTGCACTCTGGAAAAAATAAGCCCTATGTCCCTTTAGTCTCTTATTTTATAATCCAGCATTCAGCAAATGCTGGAACTGAAAATCTGCCCTGACATTTGGGAGCCTGTTGTTTGTTTTATTTTGACATCATCACAGGACCATATGCAGAGAGCCTGCTCCTGGCTGCAGAAATCACTGTTTCTGGGATTTATGAAGTGTTTTTAAAAGCTGGTTTGTCCTGACATATAAAAAGAGGCAAACCACCAGATAAAGATGTGCACCTTCAGAAAAAAATTCTGGTCTAAATACAAGTTTATTATAAAAGAGTGACTTAGCAGAAAGGATTAGAATGTTATGAATTGGTCTTATTACTTATTAAGTATCATAATGAACTGATGGGACTGGTGGAAAATAAGAGAACTGTCCTGTATCTTTTCCCTTCTCAGGTGTTAAAAATGTCTTGAACTAAACAAATTTGCAAAACAAAATAAATTGAACATTTGTTATTTGATAATACTGGCAAGTAATAAGCAATAATCATGGAAATTAATAATAAACAAATTGAACTATAAGGATTCAATAATAATCAATAAACCCCCCATTTGGATATTATGTAAGATTTGGATATTATTATTTAAAAAGAGAGGAAAAAAGGAGAAGTTACCTGTAGCTGAAGGAATGACAGGTGAGTGAATAAATTAGCTTAAGTGGGCTAAATTATCCTTTTAAATATGGGCTAAAATACTTAAGAAACTACAAATTGGAGAAGAATTTTAAGAACAGTTGAAACAGCAAATGTTGACCTTCCAGTCTAGAACACTCTGTTGTTTGATCCTGAACAAGTTATTGAAGGTGTTGCCACCCACTTCTCAAACTTCAAACACCCACTTTAGTCTTGTGAGGCTGTTTGTTACTTTTCATCATTTTCCTCAGAGACAGAGACAGTAAATACAAAATTTGCACAAAATTTCAACATTGTTTTCCATGCAGGAAAAAGAGAATACTCCTAAGGTCTTCTGTTCCAGCCTTTTAGTGTTCTGTAATCTGGTGGGGGTGATTTGCAATTAGCACAGTTGCAGTGCAATAACTGTCCCTGAAGATACATCTGGTTTCACCCCTGTGAAATTTAATTAGTAGGTCACCAGTAATCATGCTGTGAAATTGCTCTCAATTATGTTTTACTCCAAAATCACAGAATCATGGCATGGTCTGGGTTGGAGAGATCTTAAAGCCCATCCAGTCCCACCCCCTGCCATGGGCAGGGACACCTTCCACTAGCCCAGGTTGCTCCAAGCTCCATCCAGCCTGGCCTTGGACACTTGCAGGGATCCAGGGGCAGCCACAGCTTCTCTGGGCACCCTGTGCCAGGGCCTCCCCACCCTCACAGGGAACAATTTCTCCCCAGTTTCTAATCTAAATCTCTTCTCTTTAATTTAAAAGCATCCTCCCTTATCCTGCCCCTCCATTCTTTGTTTAGAGTCCCTCTCCAGCTCTCTGGAGCCCTTTTAGGCACTGGAAGAGGCTCTAAGATCTCTGTGGAACCTTTTCCTCTCCATGGTGAACATTCCCAGCCCTCCCAGCCTTGCTCTAAAGCAGAGGGACTCCAGCCCTCAGGAAATCTCTTCGGTTTCCTACCTGGGTCTTTCCACAGCAATCCTCCAGTGCCCATATCCTGACAACAACAAAGAATTCAAAGCTGTTCATGGGATTTTGACTTTTTTTTTTTTTTCTATCTGAAAACAGCAAGAAGATGCCCACAGAGAAAATCCCAGTATGAGAAAAACAATGTGGATTTTGATGAGAATGGTGGATAGAGTAGGGAATGGCTGTTGATTTAGGCTTTGAGGTGGGGAATTCAGCCTTCTCCAGGGATGTGTGACAGGTATTTATGGCTGTTAGGGAAAAAGGTGTCAAGGTAACTGGAATGTCGGAAGAAGGAGGAGGAAAAGAGTTAAGTCTTGGTCCTTAGAGATGAGTTTTGCTGACAGCCTCTTTGAGCACAGTCAGCTGTCTCTGAGGAACTGCATGAATCCACATTTCTGGAAAATTGGCAGGGATGGAACTGGCAGAGTAGACAACGCTGCAGCATCTGAGAAGAAAACCTGGACTAACGTGACAAAACTCCCAAACCTGAGGAAGCTTTGCTTAAGCTTTGATAAAAATATGATATTGAGGGAAGCACAGAGTTGTCTGGTTTTGAATAGACAAATTCAGGTAGCAATATGTGTTACTAGGATACAAAATTTCCTTAAAAACCTTTAGAAATATGTGCCTTGACTTCTTGCTGTATCAGTGAAGAAATAGCCAAAGAGATCTGCCTGTTGTCTTCTGGCTTTGAAGTGCAATGTAATTTTAAACAGGACATGTTTCCAGTCATTAGTTAATTAAAATGAAAATTGAATACCAGGCTGGGAAAATAATAAAAACGGGGGGAAAATGGTAAAAATGGTTAGACAGGAAAAAGTTAGAAGCATGAATTTTTAGTTATCTAGTTGTATTAGTTTTATCTGACCTATTTCTCAGCAAACACCCCACACTTGAACAGTTCTGCTGAACTGCAAGAGCTGCTTTCCAACCAAACTCCATCAAAGGCACATTAATCTGAGCCAAACCCAGGAGCTGAAACAGTGGGTTCGTTTCTCTGTGTCAGAATACCTCAATAACTGTGAAGCATATTCTAAGCTGACAAGGTAAGTAAACAAAATGAGAATTAAACCCGTAAAGTCTAAACAAAAGCTGCACATTCCCAGCAGCTGGAGCACAACAGCCTCCGCTGCTTTTTCCCTTTCTCTCACAGTTGCTGCTGTAATTTTTTGGCAAGGGCTGAGGGAGGTACATGGCAGCCAACATCCTCCCTGGAGGCACCGAGCGTTTACCTGAGTGATGCACATCCCTTCTGCAGCCCGAGGCCTGGAGCAGTCCCAGCTTTCCCCCTGGATGTCTGCAGGGAAGGGGAATGTGCTCCCAGCTGCTCCAGGAGCCGGGTTCCCTGCAGCTGGGGCCAGGAACCACAGCTGGGGGAAGTGGCATGGATCGTAAACAATTAAGCAAAGGAATTGTGGCTTTTGGAGCCTTCCTCCCCTCAGATGCAAAGAGACATCAGGCAGAAGTGATGTCCTTCCTCCCAAAGGTGTCTGGGAACCTGATGGAGTAGGTGAGCTGGTGCAGGAACAGGTTGCAGTGATGTTCACCCCTCTGGCACCAGCACCTGGTGCCAAAATCCCTCTGACAGCCCGCTAGACATGGGTCAGGAGGTGTGACCCCAAAGCCACTGGGAACAAATCCACCCCCGAACCTCAGTGGGACAGAGAAGAGGCAAAGGAGAGGCCCAGCTGCTCTTTTGGCCTTAGGTTAAGCCAAATCATAGAACAGAATAGTTAACTTTGAAAAAGGTTATCAAGTCCAGCCATCAACCCACATTCACCACTAAACCCTGTCCTCAAGTGCCACATCCATAAAGTTTTTCAACTATTCCAGGGATGGTGACTCCACCTCTGTCCTGGGCAGTGCATTCCAGTGCTGAACACCCCCTTGCACAAGGAATTTTTCCTAATATCTAACCTTAACTAATTAATCCTAAATGGGAATAGTGAGAAAATATCTCCATAGCTCCCAATCTCTACATGACCAGTGGATATTTACTTTAAAAAGTATTATGAACAACTTTTTTACTGCTACTAATTTTGAAACGTTTTATACCTGGGCTACCAGGTCAGCAGCTTCACAGACTATTTGTTTAAAAAGAGAAGGGGATGCAGATTGTTGAGTGGGTTTCACTGCAAACATTCCATACTGGAATTTCACAAAATAACCAGATATGGACCTAGGAAGTTCCGTGCCGGAGTTCAGGGGCTCGGGGGCAGGTCTGGAGGGAAGGGTCCTCCTGGTGAGGTGCCCTAAGGCAGAACTGAGAGATGGATGGGGAGGGTCAGAGCAGTGGCAGGAAGCTAAAACAGACAGGGAAATATCAGTGGCTTTGTTTCTAGACATGTGAATTCTGAGCAACCTGGCCTAGGGAAGGTGTCCCTGCCCATGGCAGGGGGTGGAATGGGATAAGTTTTAAGGTCCTTCCACAAACCTTTCCACGATTCTGTTTGTTTCAAGGATTTGAATTGTACAATTGTATTTCAATAAATCCATAAATAAAGGAAGGGAACCCTCCATTCAGAAATCTCAAGTTTTTATGTTAGTATTTCTCTTCACAATAACAATACTGATAGCAAGGTGGGAAACTCACTGGTGACAGCTGATTTATGCATTTCAGCACAACCACACATTACAAATGGCAACTTTTAATGGAGGGAGGGGGTGGAGGAAGAAAAAAAAAGTAAAACTTGTTGTAAGCAACATTTGTTTGTGTCTTGTATTGTGTTCTACTTGACACCAATCCCATATGGAACTAAGTACATGCTGCACATAAAGCACGGGATTAGTCCTGCTGCAGAAAAAAAAAATTATCCAGCTGAAAGCTGCACGTAGCTGAAAACACTTTATAACTATAGAAATGTCCAAGTGCTTTCAGGCATGAGTTGTTTTGTAAATTAAATTAGATGTTGCCATTTCCACTTAGAGGTACACAAGGATTATTATGAATTATTAGGAGAAGGATGCAAATAATGATGAATTTTGAAAACTTACATGTACAAGGTGAAATTGTAGACTCAGGGAAGTATATATGAGGATCTTTGGTGGAATAAGAATGTTAACTTCCCCTTCCCCTTTGCTTTCCCCTTTCCCCTTGCTTTCCCCTTTCCCTTCCTCTACCCCTTCCTCTTCCTCCTCCCCTCCCTAGCATTACATTCCAATATCTGACAAAAATAATTTGGGGGACCAGAGCTTGATTATGATTCTCCCTGTAAACCAAACATTTCCATGTATTTATTTAATCACCCTGTATGTTTAACAAAACCAATTGGAAATATTTAGAAATGCAGCCTTTCTTTATAATATGCTGTATGTTAAGAACAGGAATCTAAAATTGATCTTTTCCAGCTCTGTTCTGTCTTTTCCTTGGGATTTTTTCCATTCTGTGCTGTGCATCATCTGATGGTCTCACTGACAATCTGCTGTCTCGCCTCTGGCATTGCAAAATCAAAGAAGAACAAATTTATTCCTGTTTATTTTAGTAACAACAAAACTTTCCACTCCAAGCTCTACATTTTTTACTCTTGAAGGTGATGTATGAAGCAGGAAAAACAGCTCGACTTTCAGATACTCAGCAGAGGTTATGCTGGCAGTAAACAAAATCCTTTCAGACCTCTGCAGGAAGAGAGCTTGATGCAGAATTCACTGGGGAGAAGGTACCTGGAATAGAGGTTGTGATCAACAAAACTGTAGTTCCCAGGCACCTTAAGGAACGTGAATCAAAGATGATATGGAAGTATTTGGAATTGCAAATCATTGTTCCAAAGTGTTTTCCTACTCTGCTGTTTGCAGTATTCCTATCACAGAGCTGTAAATATTTACTCACCTGTTACAAATGCAGTAATTATCATGTTTCCAGTTTCACATGGCAGCTGGAGTTTGCTTTCAGCAGACTAAATATATGCTTTCATTGTATGTTATTTACATGTAGAGGGTTTTTTTTTTAAACAGAAGATTTGTCTAGAATATTACTCAACAGGGTTCTTATGTCTGAATTAAGAAGAAAAAATATAAAATATTGAGTATGGCTGTTCCTTGGACCCGAGGGAATGGCTGGAGCTGTGTCAGGGGAGGGTGAGGCTGGATATTGGGAAAAGGTTCTTCAACCACTGAGGGAAGCACTGCCCAGGCTCCCCAGGGAATGGGCAGAGCCCCAGGGCTGCCAGAGCTCCAGGAGTGTTTGGACAATGCTCCCAGGGATGCATAGGGTGGGATTGTTGGGGTGTCTGGGCAGGGACAGGGGTTGGACTGGATGATCCTGGTGGGCCCCTTCCACCTCAGGACCTCCTGTTCCCTTATTCTATTATGCTCTCAGTGTGTGAATTGAGCAAAAAAAAATTATCAGATAAATGCTCGAATCTGATGGAAATTGCATTTGTACCTGTAAAAGGATTTGCTGTTGGAACCATTTCCTGAGAGGAAGAAACATTTTGCCTGAAGCTGCTGTGACACAGAGCAAGGTCACCCAGGAGAGTGATTTTGGTTTAAGGGATACATTTTCAGTAGGATATCTTATATGGGGCAGCAAAACTGCTGCAAAATGTGAGTCTTTCCCCATTTCTAGAGCTTTGAAATATCTGAGAGGTTTTTTTTGCATGTTTTTTCCCCACAGGGAAGAGTCCTTGAGGATTTCTACTGGAATGAAAGGAGAGCCCTTGTTTTCACTGCGTGCTCTTGTGCATGTAGAGGTTTCTCATACAAAGCTTAAAGAACACAATGCTGTTAATTTAGAGATCGAATAATAGAAATCTCCCTTTTTCCCTGACTCTTCAACCAGAGCTTCACAGCCTCCCCATAGGCTGTTATGTGTGTAAATATGTATGTATGGACTGAAACCATCAGCCAATTTTTGATCTTCTGTGCCTCCCTTCATGAGAAATAATTTATATTTGCTATTTTAATGCTTCTACCTGACTTTACAAATGAATTTGATTTTTCCAAAATGAAACCTGGCAACAGGATCACTGCTTTATCCAGGATATATGAATAGGCAGGAAAGTGATTTCCCTCTAATATTTTCTTTTGGATGTAGATGGTAAAAGAACACAAAATCCAAAATCCAGAAATAAAAGAAAAGCTTACAAAAATATTGGGCTTACAAAAATATTGGTGTAGGCATGTAAAATACTGTGGAAGGTGATGTGAAATGAAAAACAAGTGAAAGATAAACAGTTTAAATCTAAAAAGTAGGTTTCAAAAGGATGTTTAAGGCACTTGAGTAGAAAAAAGGTTAATTGGAAGAAAAATTAGTGGAGAATCTCCAATTAATAAAGAATCATCCACTAGTCCAGCAATTAGGGGGGACAGGTGAGGTCAGTTCAGAGCCAAGATCTGAGCTCCACGTGTCACAACTACAGACTGTGATTCAGGGTCTCCATTGGGCCCAGGGAATGCTTTACACTGACAGCTTTATTGCACTTCTTTAAAAAAAATATTTAATTTATGACTCTTCGTTTAAGGGCCCTTCATTTAAAATCTCAATCAGCTCTAATTTTGACCTGAAGCCACTCTGTTCTCCTCTGCAGCAGCACTGCATGAGTTTCTAATGAAACTAAATGAGTTTCTTTTCACCATTCTTCAGGCTAAGCCTGTCATCAAAGTGTCCTCATACCCAGGCACAAGAAATGTTTCATCTCAGGAGCTCTGCTTTGGCAGCTCTGATCCCTTTTTACCTCCTTTCCCCAAATTGGGATTGCTGTGCCAGCACAGGCTGGCCTTTTACACTGCATTCCTCTACCTGGCTGAGCAGAGCAAAGAGTGAGCAGCTCTTGAACTCACTACATCATCCGAAAATGCTGCTCTTATCAGCTTAATGCTGCAATAATTGTTCTTTTTGCCTGTTTGTGCCATGCTGTGTCTCTGACTGCAGGACAATCCCCTGATTTTTCATTCCAATTCTCGGGAAATGTGGCTGTTCCAATGTGAGTTATCTCCACTTTATAGCGCCTATCACTCAGAATGAAGTTCAGTATCTGAACCCTGCAGCCTCCAGCACGTTATCAGCTGCCATCCAGGTAGGTCAATCATTTATAACACGTTTAACTCCAATCCTTTATTTTCCTTCATAAGTTGCAAGGTCACCTTAAACCCTGGAAAAGGCCTGAAGAGTGGTGGGGAGATGACGAGCGTTCGCCGTCGCCATAGGCTGCTTGTTTCCAAGCACAGTGATACCCAAAATGCTAAAAAATGGGATCAAAAGGCAAAGAGATTCAGCAAAATGCTGCACTGGTCATTCAGATCCTTCTGTGCCAGGAGTGTGGGCCAAGGAAATGACACTGCAGCTGAGCACCTCTTTGCCCTGGGCTCACGGTTCAGGGAGCAGCTCTCTACAGCTTCCCTGGCTCCTCCCAGGACTCAGGGTAAAGCCAACAGCTTATTATTTTTAATTTAATGAGAAGCCAGATGTTAACCCCCTTGTCATGGTGCTGAGAGAGCCGTGTGCTTCAGGAGCTAATAATAAACAAAGGTGTATCGACAGTGAAATACCATATTTGTGTTGTTTTCTGCACTGGAAATTGCAGGTTGTGGTAGTTTGGGGTGGTTTTTTGTTTGTTTGTGGGGTTTTTGTTTTTGGTTTTTTTGGTTTTGGTTTTTGTTTTTGTTTGTTTTGGTTGGTTGGTTGGGGTTTTTTGTTTGTTTTTTGGGGGGGATTGTTTTTTGTGTGTGTGCATTTTTGGGGGTTTTGGTGGGGTTTTTTTGTTTGTTTTTTTGGGGGGTTTTTTGGTTTGTTTGTTTGTTTGTTTTGTTTTGGTTTTGTTTTTGTTTTTTGTTTTGTTTTGTTTTGTTATTTGGGGAATATTTGTACCTGTGCTGGAAAGATGAGGGTGCAAACTGGCCAATTTTCCATGAAACTATTTTCTCAAAACTATCAAGAGTCGGTTAATCTACAAAAGGACAAGAGATCTTAACAAAGCCTGGTATCTCAGCAGCACAATGGGGCTGAAAGTCACTGTGACAGCTGCAAGGTAAGGCAGGCTGGAAGGAACAATTGATACATTGATGGGATCTAAATTAACTGTAAGTACTCGGGGAAAAACGTCCCAGCTGTCATTGCGAACAGCCTGGTGGAAATCTCTGCCCTGTGTTCTGCGATGATTAAAACCCAAACAAGATGTTACAAAGTGCTAAGCAGAGAATGGAGCACAGCCCTGAAAGTGCTGTAAGGCCGTTCTGTAAATCAGCGTGGGAGCTCACCTTGAACCACACGCTCAGTTTTATCACCCCATCTTGAAAGGGATGTATCAGAAATAAAGAATAGGAGCTCTGAAAGTCTATCTTTTCAGAGAGATGGTTGGGTCAAACTCAGCCTTTGATTTATACCCTGTGCTGTCCCTTTGAAATCAAGTGATTCTCTGGGTTATAAATCACAAGGCAATATGACCTATTTAATTTAGTGAAGGGATGCATGAAAATGCTTATGATGAAGATACACAAACTACTGAGTGCATACTGCAGGCAGCAGAGCTTTTCTTTCCCCTGCCGAGCAGCCTTTGCTCTGAGACAACCAGGAATGCAGAAAAACAAATACAAGTTCATCACTTTTAAATGGAGATAGGCAGCTGATACTTCCCCCAGATGAAATAGGTTGTCTTTCCCCAGCTTCTGCCACTTAAAAATAGTAATCTGGGGGTACAGGTGTAGAAGAGAAAGAGGATTTCAGCTTCCTAAGCAGATGTAAGTACTGAAAAGTTATGGTAAATTGATTTTGGAAAAAAAGACAGTCATTGAATATCCTGAGTTGGGAGGGATCCACAGGGATGATGAAGTCCAGCTCCTGTCCCTGCACGGGACATCTCAGCAATCCTGCCCTGTGTCTCAAAATGAAACTCAAATGAATATACAGGGACTGGGGAACAAGGATATCACACCCCTGATTCAGAATGCAGAGATAAGGTCGGGGAGAAGTGAATAAAAACCCCAACCACGAGATGACAACCAGGGTGACCTGGAATGGAGAACAATGTTCAGCAACTCCATGGAGCCTTGGGCAACATCCTCCAGTTCTTGCCACAGCTGAGTTGTGGCTGCAAAGAGACATGGAGCGGAGCAGAGCAGTGTCTCTGGCTGGGCTTTGAGCAGCCTCTGCAGCCTGTGTTTGCTCTGCTTTGTAGCCAGTGCAAGGCAGAATATTTCAGCACTAATTAGAAGTCTGTGTGCTCCTGTGTTTGAAATGTCTGAACAGAGTCAGAAGATCTCTCTAGTAAGGCAGAAGGAGCTGGTTATTAGTAATGAAGGCTGATCACAGGGGGAGATACTCAGCCAGTGAATCTAATTCATAATGGGCAGGAGAGCAGGATTTCAGCAGGGGAGAAAGGAACATTTCATTCTCTTGTCACATGTCCTGGCAGGGGAGAAAGCCCAAATGGAGCATGTCATGGAGACTCTGCAGCTCTGTGCTGGATGATGTGATGTACCAGAGACAAGAGGTACTTGGGGAGAGAAACAAAGACAAAAACTCCAAAGTCTGATCTCTCCTGGTCTGGTTAACAGATGCTCTGACCCATTTATAATGATGGTTCCCATTCCTGTCACCACTGAGCCAGGGCAGAAAGGGACAAGGGAAAGGGACATCCCCCACAAACTTTGCCATCCCACACCACCCCTGTTATTCCCCTTGCCCCATCTGGGAGGGGTCATTGTTCTGATTGCCTTGGCATGGGTTTCTACAGGATAAGGAAATGTTTCCCATCCACGCTAAAGGATAAAGCGTGCTGGGCTCCATTTTCACATTCAGTTTAGTGTCAGGTAGCTTAAAGTAGAATTTAATAAGGCTGTACATTTTATTATTCTCCTTGGTTTACTGCTTGGCTAAACTGTGGGATAAAAAGAGCAAATATTCTGGTTTGGGTTTGGAATCAAGACCGTGCATTTCTCTCCCGTTTTCCCATTAGGTCTTGGCTCAGCCACTTATTATTCTGACAGGCATATTCATCACCTGAAAGTGTGAAGGAGGTTGGAGCTGTGGGCTGTGCAG
The DNA here is from genome assembly GCA_017589585.1 of Phylloscopus whistleri. NCBI lineage: Eukaryota > Metazoa > Chordata > Aves > Passeriformes > Phylloscopidae > Phylloscopus > Phylloscopus whistleri. The sequence continues at coordinate 2,843,690 of JADMLD010000682.1, read as the reverse complement.
GACACTTGGGGGGTCACTGGAGTCACCAGTGAGGCTCCCTCCTCCAATAACACCCCCTCTGTAGCTGCAAAGAGGGACAGAACAATTCTCAACAACTTCACTTTGCTCAGGGCTCTGCAGGGAGCAAGGGGCAGGAGAAGAGAAGCAGGCTTCCAGATTTAATTAGGGATATAGGAAAGAGTTTCTCTTTCCATGCAGGACTGTGATGCTCTGTCTGTGCAAATGGCCTTGGCTGTCAGGTGAGGATTTGCATGGACTTTATAAACTTTAATGATGCATTCCCTGGAGGAATTCCTCCGGCAGTGCTGCCCCCGAGGTGAAGTAGCCCTTGTGGTGTCCTGAAACATTGTCCCTGGCCAGAGTGCATCCACGGTGTGTGCAGAGAACTGTACTTAGCTGTTGCTTGATACCTCTTGGAAAATGGACAATAATGAACATTCCTCATGGTAATTGGTATCTCCCTCAGTAGGGTCAGGGAAGGTTTTGTGAGCTGTCTATTAACGGTGCCTCTCAGCTGTTCTCACTCGGTGGGAAGCACATTCCACACAGACTTCTTCAGTGTTCAGGAAATATTTTAACTTTTCAGCAAGAGTTTTATGAAGCCAAGCAGAGAAGTTTGCATGAAAATAATAATTGCTCCAGTTCCTAAAACCAGAAGCAAGCCTGCCAAAATATTATTAACATCAACACCTCTAAACAACTCCTGTTTTGTCTCTTCCCTTCTCCTCTCTTTGGAGCATTTATAAAGAAACTCTGCCATCTTGCATAAAGAAATTATTTGCTTAAGGAGAGTTTTAGTGTCTTCAACACAAGAAATTAGGATAAGAACAGAAAGGATTTATCAATGACATTACAGTGAACACAGCACTCAGGCTGTGACAACTGAGCTCTTGTAGTGAAGTACAGAGAGAACAAACTGGAGCAGGTGCAGACAATAAACCTGGCTGGGTCCACCTCACACTGCTTAAAATTCTTTATAGAACTGCTTTGTGAGTAAGATTTCAGGAGAAAAAAGCAAAAGGTGAAAAATCTCCGTTATAAAAGTTTCAACACAATTTCTAGAGAGGGCAAGCATAAAAGTTTACAGTTCCCATAATGGCTTTCCGTGAACCAGACAAACCCTGGAGATTACGGGAAGGCAGGCATGCCAGGGTTATAAATATATTTATAGGAAGCACTGGTGCAGTGAGTAAATGGGCTGTTGCTCCCAGCAGGCTCCCAGGAGTGATCACACAGAGGCTGCACAGCTCCTCCAAGGGCAGGAATCCTGCCTGGCGTGTCCCGCCCTGCAGGGAGCACTGAACTTTCCGCAGTCTCTCAGAGTGCCCTGCAGCACAAGTGTCGTGCAGGCTCTTTCTTCTCGCAGTAAACAACTTCTCTTCCCAGCCAGAGACTCTCTCCCTGTGAATACACAAGCTACACATGTTCCTTTGGAGGTCCTTGGGTGCATCTGAGAAGCAGCAAAGCAAGAGGGAGGAGATGAGGAACTTTTAGCTCTTTTAGTGACTGTTATATGGGGAATCTCACATGGAAAACTTAGCTAAGTAGGCCAATAAAATCTGAGTACTCCTTTTTTTTTTTTTTTTTCCCTGATATAGAGTCTTTCCTGCATAGAAGTGTCCACATAGTTAGACATTTATTTTGGACTAATCATTCTGGTTTAAAGCTGGAGTATTTGCCTGGTAAGATTCCACATTTAGGCTCCCTCTGAACTGCCTTCATTGGCAAATTGATGTGAAACCTTGAGCAGAGGCTGGGTGCTGTCCACATCCCGCTCTGCACCTGTGGCCGTGCCCTACAGTGCTTCAGCTTCGGTTAGAAAGGAAATAAAACTCACACTGCTGCAGCTCCAAAAGAAATGTATTTATACTGCAAGCCCAGACAGAAGGTCCTCAGGAGCACTAGTGGACTCCCAGGGTGAACAGCTTGGTGTGCTTGTACAGCCAAAGAGAAGCCTCCACATGGCAAAAGCCTCTGGGAGCTGATGGACAGCAGGAATTTAGTCTCACCAAGAAGAGGATTCTGCCTGCTCAGTGTCAGTGAGTGCTGTCTTGGTTCAGACTGTGTTCAGCTCCTTGGATATCTCTTCCACTCAGGTAATCTCTCAATATGAAGATTTCCAGAGAGCTGCCTTCTTATCCTGCTGTCCTGTACCAGACTATCCTGGGCTCATCCAGAAATGCATGGGCAGCAGGTGAGGGAGGGGGTTCTGCCCCTCCACTCTGCTCTGCTGAGACCCAACCTGCAGGGCTGCATCCAGCCTTGGTGTCCCCAATATCAGGAGGACATGGAACAGTTGGTGCAAGTCCAGAGGTGGCCACCAAGCTGCTGAGGGCACTGGAGTACCTGCCCTAAGGAGCCAGGCTGGGAGATCTGGGCATGTTCAGCCTGGAGATGAGAAGGATACAGGGTGACTTAATCATGACCTTCCAGTGCCTGAAGGAGCTGACAGGAACCATGGAGAGAAACTCTTTACAAGGGATGGGATGACAGGATGCAGGGAATGGCTTCTCACTGCCAGAGGGCAGGGTTAGAGGGGATATTGGGAAGGAATTGTTCCCTGTGAGGGTGGGGAGGCCCTGGCACAGGGTGCCCAGAGAAGCTGTGGCTGCCCCTGGATCCCTGGAAGTGTCCCAGGCCAGGTTGGACAGGGCTTGGAGCAACCTGGGCTGGTGGAAGGTGTTCCTGCCCATGGCAGGGGGTGGCACTGGATGGGCTTTAATGATCCATCTAACACAAACAATTCCATGTTTCCGTGATTATGAACATGATCAGGTTCTTTTGTGGTTTCAGACAACATTTTGTGTCTATTTCTTTTCTATCTATAAGGAGACACAAGGAACAGCTTAGTTATTAAAATAAATATGGAATTATTGTAGGGAAAACTCTTTTTCTGGTAGGTCATGGTAAGGTCTGCGTTGCTATATGAACATTTCATAATCTCAGAATTATTTATCCTCACCACAAAACTTTGAAGTGCATTGATATCCCACATATTTTACAAATAAGGAAAAGGCAGGATTAAGTACTCTGAGTTAAAAAGCAAAATAAAATTAGATACCATTGAGTCTTTGAAAATCAGAAAGTAGTGTTGCTCCAGATAAAAATTAATGGGTCTCATTTAACAAGACAGTGATACTTACATGTCATATGTAGCATTTTCCTAGGAGTTTACTGCTGATAAAGAAGTCATTTCCAAAGCTTTAAGGATATTAATGAGCTACTTTGAAGTGCTTCAGAACTATCTGTGTTAAAATAAAACTCAGCAGATGGGTGCAATATCATGGAAAACTACTGGAGCATGGTAGTTTCTTTTAAAATATATTTTTTTTTAAAACCAAAATTGACAATAATGTGAAAATTGTTCTCAAAAGGTGTAGTGTATGCGATGATAAAGTAGAAAAACTGTTTCATCCATTATCTTTCCATATTCTGAACTGGGCTGTTTGTGATCAGACCCATAAATCACAGGCTGCTGCTGTTGATTTGATGGTTTGGGGTGAGGAACATGGGTTAAAGGTGGCAGCTGCTGTGGTCTAATTTTAGCAGTTTAAAATGTAGGAGGTGTGAATAACTTTGCCCACCCAACCCCCACCTACCTGGAAAAAACACCTTGAAGACAGAGTTCCAGGAAAAACTCAGAAACAAGCAGAAGACAAAAAGAAGAATAATACATGGAGAGACTTGTTTGCCAAATTAGAGCTGTAGGAGAGGAAAACTGGGCAGAGATGGAGAGATTTCATAAGGAAAACCCTCTGCAGTTTACAGATCCTCCAAATATCAATAAATCTTTCCGAGTCTGGTTTAAAAAGCACTGTGGTTGTGTGTAATCCTACCTTAGCAAAGCATTCTGGGGCAGCACTGAGCCTCTTCTCATCCATTAATTTAATTTTTTTCCCCAGTCTCTCTCAGTGGACCTCTTTTTGTTCCTTCCTTTTTTGCAGCGGTTGAAGAGATCTGTTCTTAATTAGTATATCAGTAGAGATTTTGCAGGTGAAACTTCTGCAATTCACACATTTGTCTTCTTCAGGAAGGTTATTAGACTGGAGCACAGATCATTTGTCTCCTTTTGCAGGCTCCTGACAAACCATTCTTTGTTCCCGATGGGACTGTGGGAATTGTAATATAGGCAGAAAATTGACCCTGCATGAGCGGGCTGGGGAGGGGAGGAATGCATTTACAAACAGTCTTAAAACAAGGCAAACTCCAATCTGCAACGTTTAATAAAGCCAGAGAAATTGCCAAGGAAAAGGAGAAAAGGAACTGCACTTTCTAGGTCATTAAAACCCCAAAATTACGGCTTAATCTTCAAATTATTTACCTTTGGTGTTGACGTTGCTACATCCCTTCTGAGACCAGGACATTTGGAGCTTTGGAAGGGAGACAATAATTTCTTTTCTTTAGGCCGGTCTTGTTGCTGGACAAATGTGGTTACTTTATGCAGAGCATGCTGCTCATGGATACGTTTTGCTTAGGGAAAAACCCTCTAAAGCAATGAGACCTGGTTCCTATGGAAATTGTGCTGCTAGGTTGCTTTTTTTTCCTGTTCTCAGTTTCCTGGGCCTTGTCCTTTATGTCTCAGGCATGAGCAGCATCTGCTGTTGCAAAAGCTTCTATGACTTGAGTCAAAGAGTTTAATTGCACAAATAATGATCACAAAACTGGATGTGACATCTGTTCTCAAACCTGCTTTGGAATAGTTCAGCACCTGAGGATTTGGACTAGCTGGGTTGATGGGACAAGGCCAACAGGGCAAAGGGCCAGGTCCTGCCCTTGGGTCACTCCGGCCCCCTCCAGGCTGGGGCAGAGGGATTGGAAACCTGGAAAAGGCCCTGGGGATGCTTGTGAAAGAGGCTGGACAGGAGCCCAGCTGTGCCCAGGTGGACCAGGGACCAATGGCCCCCAGGCTGTGCCAGCCCTGGTGTGGCCACAGGCCCAGGGCAGTGGCTGTGCCCTGTGCTGGCCCTGCTGAGGGACCTTGGGTGTCCAGTGTCCAGTTCTCATGGCCAGAGGGACCTTGAGGGGCTGGAGCGTGTCCAGGGAAGGGAACAGAGCTGGGGAAGGGGCTGGAGCACCAGGAGAGGCTGAGTGAGCTGGGAAAGGGGCTCAGCCTGGAGAAAAGGAGCTCAGGGGGGACCTTGTGGCTCTGCATAGCTCCCTGACAGGAGGGGAGAGCCAGGGGGGTCGGGCTCTGCTCCCAGGGAACAGGGACAGGAGGAGAGGGAACAGCCTCAGGCTGTGCCAGGGGAGGCTCAGGTTGGACAGCAGCAGGAATTTCTCCATGGAAAGGGTGGTCAGGCCTTGGCAGGGGCTGCCCAGGGAGGTGTTGGAGTGCCCATCCCTGGAGGTGTCCCAGGAAGGGCTGGAGGTGGCACTCAGTGCTCTGGGCTGGTGACAGGGTGGGCATCAGGCACAGCTTGGACTTGGTGATCCTGGAGGTCTTTTTCCAGCCTTAATAATTCTGGGATTCTGGGATTCTAACATTCTTACGGATCATTCAGCTCCTTAATTCCTGCAGAGGAATTGTCTCACTCTTGATGGCACCTGCATGTTTTACAAGAAGCCTGAGCTGGGGGTGGTGAATGCCCCTGCACATCCAACACCTGGAATTGTTACTTATCCCTGTGGAGGGGAATTACAGGGTAGGGGTTTTCCTGCAGAAGCAAAGTAACACCACTCAGAGCTGTAGAGTATTCAATGACCTTTTGCCTTCAGAACTCTGCTTTTGCCCCAAAATTACTCAATTTTAAGGCAAGATTATTTTCAGTAGTAGCAGTATTAATGACTGATACAGATTTATTTACACCATTTATGCTTTATTAGTGATCCCTCATAAATGTGTTTTCTTTCTGCCTCCTCACATTGGCATGCACATGGCAGGGTTGTATTTTTCCAGAACACCTTTCCTCCTTTCTCCATCTCTTGTGTTTCCTGCTGGGTATTCACTGAGGGCAACATCACAACAAAAGGGTACAAAACTAAATGAGAATGTGGGATGAAGTAACAGACAAGTCCTTTTCAGATGGGCCCATTTTTCCCCCCCTCAGAGTTTGTCTGTACCAGATATAATAATCAACAGGCAGCAGGCGTTCAAAGCAGTCTCATGCTGGTTGAACATCTTGAAGCAGCATCCCTTTGTTCCTTAAATTATTGTGGAGGAACTTTTGGAGGAGCAGAAAGTTCCCTGATGCTTCCTGACCTGTTCCACGGGGGCTGTTGATTTATTGCGGGTTGCCAGGTTACCTCCTGCCTGGTCACTGAAGTCACTTGACACGAAGCTTTTATCTGCCACCAAAAGGTTGTTGACCAGGCCATTTATTTCAGTGAAGAGTTCTTCTGTCACTCTTAGTCATAGCTGCATAAATGCTGCAATGATAATAGTGAGAAAATTTATCTCTTAAAGTGGCAACTGTTATTTTATCCCCTGGAGCAAACTGTCAGGATTCCTAAAGGTCTTGTATTAAATTGCAAATCCAGCACCATTGTGTCTGAATTCTAATTTTAGATGCTCTTGTTACTAAATCTGAGCAAATGTGCATTCAATTAAGGTAAGGGTTTGGAACTTTGCATCTAAGGAAATAAGCTTTTACAATTAGTTCAAAATTAAATCAGAACATTTCCAATCCACTCTTTCTGAAATATAGTCATAATAATTAAAAAATCATTAATGTACTTTGCACTCTAGGGGCCTTTCCTTTAATATTGGATTTTCTGTACACAGAAAGATGAGGGTTGTTTGTCTGCTAAGGAAAAAAAAAAGCAGCTGATAACCCAAGAACTGAAGTCTCCCATTTTTTTTTTTATTAAAAGCTGATCAGAAACATCAGGATCTCTTAACATCAACCCCTAAAGCTATAATTTAACTGGAACAAGCTCAAAATGGCTTTCAGCAACCCCTAAATTAACACTTTGTGGACGATTTCACCAGAAGTGCTATTTTCATAACACACATTTAACTCCTTTTTCTTCTTGATATGCAGGAGAATGGCAAGAAGTTTGACAAGGAGTCACTTGATTTACTCAGTCCTGAATTTTCCAGGTTGTTCTCTAGTGTGTTGGCCAGGACTGCAGGTACCACAGAAGATAGTCCTTCACTCTGAGACAAAGCTCAGTTCTGTCAAATCCTAGGTGCCAGGAAAAGAGTGAACAGGGATCAGCTGTTCTCCACCAGTGCAAAATCCTGTGGGCATCCACTGAAGCCAGGAGATCACAGAAGTGTTCAGAAAGCTCTTTGCTACATTGCATACATCTCAGTTGAGAGGGAAATCCCAAAACGTGTGTGGGGGCTGTTGATCCTTTTATCCCCTGCTGTAATGCTCTCCCACTCCCAATCCCATTGCCAAAGGTAGGTCTCAGGATATTTTTTTTTCCTTGATGGGCCAGACACCATTCCTGGTGTCTAAAGAGGAGATGTGCTGGGAGATGTGCAGACAGGGGACTCTGTCCCAGCTCCTGAGGCCATTCCTGTGGGAGCAGGCGATGGGAGGGAGCCAGCAGCCTGTCCTTGCCTCTTCCCAGCAGTGCTCTGCTTCCACAGACCCTGCTTTAGTTACTGAAAAAGCCATAAAAATACATTATACCAAACTCAAGTGAGTTTTACAGTCAAACATTAAGCTGCAGAAACAACAAAATTGGGTGACTTATATATGTGGCAATAAATCCTCTCACAGGACTTTGAGTGAACTATTACATGCTGCAGCCTAAATTGGCTCTATTTGGCTTGTAAAAGCAGGATGGAGCCTCATTTATACATGTAACAAATGGAATAAATACAGTTCTCTGAAAAATGGGAATCTGACAGTTTAATATATGTTGGGTTGGGGTTTTTTTGTGGTTTTTTTTTCCAGGATATTTTAACTTCTTCAATAAAATTTCATTAAAATTACAGATCTACATACAGGTACATCCTCATGTATAGACAAAAAAAGATTAAATTAAGATTCCTGTTGGTTTATTTGCACCAGTTTCAACACAGGATTATCCTCAGAATGATAATTCCTACACACAGCTGGAAGAATGAGCTAAGCTCTTCTGCTCACATGTTTTTGTAAGTTAAATGTCATAAAGAAGAGGTGAAACTCCAGAATAAAGCTGGGCTCTAATTAGTGCACTGATTTGAAAACTGAGTTCATTTTCTGCTAGGTTACAACTTTCTAAACGTTCCAAAGCAGATGCACCTCATGATTCCTCTGCCACTTATTCTAATGCATAGAGCACTTTACCCCTCTGAATTGGCACTTTAAATCACTCTCCTGGCTGCTCCTCATTACATGCACACACTCACCACACTCTGCAGCTGATCCGAGCAGGAAAACCAGAATCACTTCTTCCTTCCCCCTGCCAAATGCCTTCTACTGCTGCAGAGCTGTTTCCACCTTCCTGATTACCTGACAGAACAGTACTCAGTGCAAAGCACAGGGATGTGCTCCAAGAAAAAATCAAGACAAGCTCAAAACAAGCTTTTTTACTAAAATGACAGGTTTTCTTCGCATGATGTTTGATAATGTTACAGTAGATGAAAATTAATAAATATTTTTTACTCCCTCAAGGCTTAGAGTTTGGTTTTGGTTTCTGTTGGGAAAAAATTTAAAGGTGTGAGCTGCAGATATGGAATTACAGAGTTACAGAATGGTTTGGGTTGGAAGGGAACTTAGAGATCATCCAGGGCCATGCCCTGCCATGGGCAGAGACATCTTCCATTAGCCCAGGTTGCTCCAAGCCCTGTCCAGCCTGGCCTTGGACGCTTCCAGGGATCCAGGGACAGCCACAGCTTCTCTGGGCACCCTGTGCCAGGGCCTCCCCACCCTCACAGGGAATTCCTTCCCAATATCCCATCTAAACCTACTCTTTTTCAGAGGGATGTTAACTTATGAATTGTTAGGTTGATGTCCATTATAAACTTGCTGGGGGGGGAAGGAATGTGCCTCAGAGGAATTGTTTATTAAAAGTAGTCATATGAGGGGCTCATAGCCCCTACCCTCTCAATGCTCTGCAGCTGCCACTCTCTTTTTCCAAAATAAAATCCCAACTACAGCATTGCTCTGTATTTCTAATCAGCATGGAAATTCAACATCCTGCCCATTTCCCCTGGGACTAATTAAGAAAAACATCAAAAGTAGAGTGACTTTAATTAGCAATTTATGCAGCGTGGTGTTATCATTAGCCTGCCCCTGTAAGCACCACCCTCCTCACAGCCATAATGATGGAGTAAATCGAGCTGTCCATATTGACCCTATGGAATAATCACTTCCAAAGGCAATTGGATTTCACAGGGATGCAGTGGGTCAATGGGTGTGAGTGCAGATCCCAACAGCCTCACAGAGCTCTGAGCCCACCTGCTTTGAGGCCACAGGCTCAATGAATTTGTGTCTGTCTCTGTGAATTGGAGTGCTGCAATGAACTCTCAGGGAGGCAGTTTAAAAAATCACAGTTGATTAAGAAATCCTAGTACTAAATGTTTCTCGATTTAGTAAAAGGATTTCTTAAATCGACTTTAAATTGGAAAAAAGATTGAAAACAATTCCCTCTATAGAAGTATATGACCCTTCCAGGGATGGGGCAGCCACAGCTGCTCTGGGCACCCTGTGCCAGCTTCACCACCCTCATGAGGGAGAATTTCTTCCTAATATCTAACCTAAAGTCAGTGTGAAGCCATTTCTCCTTACTGTCCCTACAGTTCCTGATGAATTGTCCCTCTCCAGCTCCCCTGGAGCCCCTTTAGGCACTGCAAGGGACTCTGAGGTCTCTCTGGAGCTTTCCCTTCTCCAGGTGAGCACCTCCAGCTCTCCCAGGCTGGCTCCAGAGCAGAGGGGCTCCAGCCCTGGGAGCAGCTCTGGTGCCTCCTCTGGACTCTCTCCAGCAGCTCCAGGTGCCCCCTGTGCTGGGCCCAGGGCTGGGGCAGCTCTGCAGGTGGGGTCTCACCTGAGCACAGGGGCAGAGGGGCAGAACCCCCCGTTCCCTGCTGCCCACGCTGGGGGCTCAGCCCAGGGCATGAGGGGTTCTGGTTCCAGCTCACATCTTCAGCACCTTGAAGATCCTACACCTTTGATCATGTCTTTCCAAAGACTTTTTTCCTCTTACAAAGTTGTAGCTCCTCTCATTCCTGAAGACCTGCATTAATTTGGAACAGGAATCTTGCCTCCAACCCCACAAACATTCATATTTGTATGTGCCGTTGTACAGCCAGCACTGAGCTGTTCTGATCAGCCAGGGGTAATTGAGATTCACCAACAATACTCACAAATATTGCACAATGTCACAAAGGATCAAATGCAAATGCACATTTCTCCTCAGCCACTGAGAAGCGTTTAAAAAGAAATTAAACAGCTGATCTCATCTCCTCCCAAATATAAATATGCAAACTGATGCAAATTGCTTGCTCCTGACCCGGGAACACGGTGGCCAATTGCCTGACCTGTGCTCACAAAGCAGTATTTCATTTCATTGGCTGTTCACAGGGAGTGCAATTGAAATTTTTGTGGCATCAGGATAAAAATCAGAATGAGCATATGCTTCTCAGAGCACTTCAATCACTTCTGATTTCCTAGGCAGTGTCTGTGCCTACCAAAGCGTGAAGCCTGGAATATATTAGCAAAGTATTAATTATGGTTGAAATCCTCAAACAGATTTCAATACTTAGCTGTCACCAAAGTGGTGGCAAGAGTCATCCTCTAGCAAAAATCACTGTGTAGCAGCAAATGTGGTAAGACCTCTACTATTTCTTAAGGAAAGTTGTAAAATATATATATAAATGGTGTAAATAAATACTACAGAGAAGAACAAAATACAATAATAAATCTGCTAATTGGAAGAGGGGTTTGTAAATGTAACACTAACTAAATAGAGAATCACAGAATGATTTGAGACTTTAAAGATCATCTACTTCCTCAGTTCTATTTCTGCACCGCTACTGAAAACAAATCCAAGATCATGTCCTCACCCGATTAAATACCTATATATAATACTACTCCAAAAACTTATCTTTACTGCAAATAAAATCCAAACAGAGAATAAAATTACCATTTTCTCATGTACAATGCAAAATTCCTTCCTGCTAGAGGTGCCTAAATTTCTCTGTTGCTTCCTGGTCATGCCAAGGGTCTCAAAATTGAATATTAAAAATACTAAAAAGCTGCTCCCTTTTTCAATATTATGAAAATTGCCATCAATTCTTAGGTCTGTCCAATTTAAATAATAATGAAATCAATAAAAATAATAATATCAATACTGCTAGCAACATTAATGATTTTAAAACACTACAATCACTTAACAAAATAGTACTACTACTATTACTACTGCTGCTACTACTACTACTACTATTATTGTTATTATTATTATTATTATTATTATTATTATTGCTGGTCTAGTATAAGGTGTCCCTGCTCATGGCAAGGGGTTGAACTATATTATTTATTAAAACAATGTACATGGATTATAAAGGATGTTTTCCTAATGTGCTCCATGAATCCTGGAAGAGATTTCCCAATAACAAGCCCAAAAGCTTTATTTCAATACTGTGAAATGCTTTCTTTCCTTTAATAGGGAGAGCTTTTAACAATCTAATTTTTCTGTGGATTAATCTAAACTCGATATGAAGTATTAGTAATGGTTTATTGGGATATGATCATGGAACTGTGAGAAACACCTTCCAGTACCTGATATGAACTTCAGGCCTTCCGTTCCAGCAAAGAGCTGTTAAAAATATTTTATTAAGCATGTTTGAATGTTGTAACAATCTCCCACAGCCACTGTCATTATCCTCCTGATTCCCCATTGCCTTAAACCAGCAATTAGCAGCTGATGAGAAACGTCCAGGAACAATAATAGTTAAAGATCAATTAGGGATCCATGAGGCTGAGGAGATTAAATATTTATTAAAATAACAACAACCTTTCAAATAATAGTGCAAACTTCATTACTTTAATCCATCCTGGAGCTGCTGTTTTCTGCCTCACTTCCCTGTAATTGCAAACTGCACCAGTGACAGGGAACGTCTCGCACCAAAGTACATAAAAACATAAAGTGTTTATGTTGCAGTGACAGGGCTGAGATTTTGTAAACAGATTGGAACAGGCTTATTTTTTATTTGCCTGCACATTTCCAAAGTGCTTTTCTGGTGTAAAGTGACAAAAATCTCCCACTTAGCTAAATTTAACTGGAATTTCCAGCATGGATCCATAACCCTCCCTTTGCAGACAGATGGACAAATGACCACAGGACTGATGTTGTCCAGCAGCAGACCTGGAGAAGGGAAATTGGGAAGCTGGGTGTAAGGCAAGAAAGGTTTTTGCAGAAGGAGCAGAGCTTCTCTCTGGAATTCAGTGTGAAAAGTGACAGCTGGTGGAATGTTTCTGTGGAAGTGGCAGCCCTGCATTCTGTCCCTGCCTTGGTGACAATGGGAGAGGTGTGCAACCCACTCTTTCTCAAACACATAACACAAAAATGTCTCTAATTCATTTCAAATGGTGATTTAAACCAATCCCTGACAGAATTTGGGGCCAACAGATACGAGTTTTGGCATCTATAAAGGCAACAGATTAAATAATAATTAATTAGCATGGCAAAAGGGAAAGAGAGGGAGCATCCTTAAAAGAGAGCACACAGCTCCTGACATTAAAGTTGGATTTGATCCTTGTGGATTCCTCCCAGCTCAGGAGATTTGAGGATGTACAATTCAATGAAAACATTCTTCACTGGGGCAAAAGTGAGCACACAGCCTGTGGTGGCTGGAGAAGCCCTCAGGACACAAGGGATCACCTCACAGTCTGGAGCTCCAGACCAGCACCCAAGGACTGTGTCAGCAAGGAGTGGAGATGCCACAAACCCATCACTCCATTTGGGCATGGCATGGTGACATGGATGCACCAAGTGGCATTTTTTTTCCTGACAGAGTTTTCTATAAAAACATTTTTAAGTGTTTTATGTACTGGGTTTATTGTTTTATACAGTGGGTTTAGTATTTTGTATCACATTTATTTTCATCTGTATTTATTTTATATATTATTTCTAGTGGTTTATATACTGTTTGATATCATTTTTTCAGGTGTTTTGTTACACTTTGTTATGCTCCTCAGCATAGCAGGGACAGGGAGCTCCTGGGACAAAACAGTGGGGTCCCATCCAACCTTACGCATCCATTGATTTTGTCTTGATTTTTTAAAATAAACATATATCCAAGTGTTTTATGATAAATTGTGGGGAAAGAGGGGCTTGACTTTCATTATATTTGTCCTAAGTCCTTATTCATTTCCTTTGGGGAAGAAAAAAATAAATGGAAGAATTGAACACTGAAGAAATTACTATGTCATCAAAACAAGGTTAATTTTCCTCTATAAAAACCCCAAGTTTAACAACTGCTTAAGCTCATCATTGGAAAAATCAGCAGTGATTTCAAATGCTTTTAACATTTGACAAAACATTATCCTCAAGTTGTTCTAACACTCCTCTTTAAAGGTTTCTTATCAACTGCTGAGAATGGAAGCACCCCTAGAACTCTGATCACTTAGAGAAGTATACTCAGAAAACGTGAAACTATTTAGGCCAAAGTAAATATGCCTAATGGATTTGGTTTAAACAAGTTTCACACTGCAAATCTTTTTCCTTTTCATGCCCAGCAATTCTACCCCTGATCTTTAAACTTCACTGTGTTTCTCTTGCTGGATCCATACCTCAGGGAAAACATGCTAATCATCCTGCTCATGCTTCCTCATGCTCTGAACTTCTTTCCCTCTGTCGCTTCCATGCATGATTATAATTTGATGATAAGAGAAACAATTTAAAACTGCAATTATGAAAGCATTTCTTTGTTAATTCCCTCCTGGCTAAATGGCTTCCTCTCACGCTAGGAAGTTAAACATCTGACAGCACGGCTGAGCTCCAGGAGCTTCAATTTCCATTCACAAAAGCCTCTTTCTCAGCCGCCTCTTGTATTCCAGTTGGAATTTATAGTGATTTGCTCCCTCTTTTAACTTATGGGTTCACGGATCCCAGAGAGACTCAACCTGGAGCCAATATTTCCAGCTCCGCTGGACCTCTGACTCCTTGTTTGAGTTGGCATTATGAGGTGTGTGTTTTATGAACTGGGGAGATGAGGAAATGAACCCTTCTGGGGCTGCTCCTCTGGGCACCATTCTCGCTAGCACAGAGACGGATCAGCACAGTGCTACCAGAAGGATTAGGCAATAACAGCAGATTACATTTGGTGGAGTAAAATATTACAAAGCAGCTCAGAAATTGTCCTATCAATACTGCAATATTGCAATGAGACAATCAGGAGGTAGAACACGGGGTGGAATGAAAAATCCTGTAATTGTTGCCTTCGTGAAGGTGAAATGATGGGCTGTGGTGCTGGTTCTGCAGTTCAAACACAGGTTAAAGGGTGCAGGGAGGTGACTAGGTTACTTTTTTTCTTTCTTTTTCTTCTAAAATCATATCCACACCAGCCATAAAGGAGAACAGACAATAACACAGCAGTGTTAACATAGCAGGAAATAAAAATTATCCTCGTTTATCTACTCATCTTTATTTCACAGCTGTGAGCAGATACCAGTGGATAACTTGCAACAAATACAAAATTATTGTGCTTTCTGCTAAAACTATGTAACTTTGATTTAAAGTAATTTGTTTAAAAGCCTAATGAGGTTGACATTTGAAGCAGGTTCCTGCCATTTCTGTTCCTTCTGGCTTCACTGAGATAAAATAAAATTGTGGCAGGTGACTCATAAAATGAGCTGACCTGCCAGGGCAGAACAGACCCTCTGAAATGTCCGTGTAGATGATGGGATTTTTGATCTTTACTGGATACTTTGGTGAGTTTTTCAGCACTGCTTGAGTTGGGCCAAGGACACGATGCCCTGGAGGGACACATTCAGGGTCCCATGAGGGGAGATGGGGTGCAGGGGTGGGGCAGGGACAGGAGAGCCACTGTGGGTGGGACAGAGAGGGAAGCAGTGCTGGGAACTGGGCATGGTTCAGGTCTGTGCAGGCACAGGGCAGATGTGGAGTCAAGAGCTGACACTGGAAAAGGATTAGGCAAAAATACTAGGAATAAGCTGGGGACAGCTTGGCTTTCCACAGCTGAGCAAACCACACCAGAGAAGAGCACCTACAACACGAGCTGAGGTGGTGGGAACAATGGGCTCAGAGAGAAATGAGAACATGGGGATAGAGAGAGGGGAAAATCCCATTGCTTGTGGATGAGTTGCGGAAACACCTTTAGCTGTGGCTGCCCCTCCCCTGGAAGTGTTCAAGGCCAGATTGGACAGGGCTTGGAGCACCCTGGGAAAATGTCCCTGCCCATGGCAGGGGTGGGATTGGATGGGCAGGGGTGGGACTGGATGGGCTTTAGGGTCCCTTCCAACCCAAACCACTCTGGGATTCCGTTAAAATCCTCCAGCCTCTAAGAGACTACAGTGGCTCTTACACATCACTTCCCTAAAAAACCTGAATGCCTTGCTTCAGTAAATGGGATAATGATGGGTGAAGACCCAGCATTTTGGAGCTGGATTGTCAAAATCTATCCTTAGAAGAAGAGATAAAAATTATTCCATAAATCCGAAGTTGTAAGGACAGTCCTTAACAAAGAGAGGGGAGATGACATCAATGAGGGGACAAACAAATAAAAACTGAGGGAGATGAATAGGAACATGTGAACAAACATTTCTTGTGCTCTAGAATAATCTGCAACTTGAAAGGATTTAAAAAATATATTATTTTATTTGTGGCTGAAGAATGTTGGTTAAAATTTGTATTTCGTTTATTTGAAAGGCTTTTTGGTTTATATGGTACGGGTGTGTTATCAAACATGCTAAGAAAGGTAAACTGCTGATGTAGAAGCATCTCTGGACAAAGTCTGTGCCAGGAGGAAACGGTGAAAGGTGGCTGAGGAAGTGCTGAGAGGGATTAAATCAAGTGGTTCCAGGAGGTTTGGGAGGAGCAGGGTAAGAGCAGAGAAGGAGGGAATGCCTGACATTTCTCTGGGAAAAAGAGGGATGCTGTGTGCTCTGCACTGGCCCTGCATTAGGCTCAATGTTGCCATGAAGAACCATCACACACAGGGTAATATCTTATGTCTCTTTCTCTTGACCTGACCCATGACTGTGAGCCTTAAAGATAATGAGATCTGAGATAAGGAGGTCTTCTGCCTCATATCTGTCTTTTCTCATCTCACAGAGTCCTGCTCAAAAGGTCACAACACAGATAACAGCCTCTGCAGGAAGACCTGAACTGTTCATTTGGGCTCCTCTTATTTCTCATCCTGCTGACATCTCTATCAACCCCTAATGTCCCCTGCAAGTAAAGTCCTCCTTAAATCAGCATATTCAAATAAGAAATGTTTTTTCTTTGTCTAAAGATGCTGTATTTCACTTTAATCTGATTTCAGTTCAAATTCATGTTCACCCTATGTATGTTTTTGGAATTTCTTTTCGCATGACCAGTCTCTGGGTCACCAGTCTGCTGCACCAAGTCGTGCTGTCAGACAAGAGAGGATGGAAAAATAAGTTCAGTGAACACCTCCAAAATAATTTTTGCCAATGAAGAATAATCAGGGAAAAACATATCTTAAACCATCTAAGTGTTAAGTGTTTTTCTATCAGTGTTAAAGTGCATTAAATTAATTACAGGAGTGGTTCCACTTGACTGAGATGTGTTGGGAAGGTTTTGGCCATGGAAGCACCTTGATCCACCTGAGGAAGAGGAATGCCTGGCACAGAGGGGTGCTGAAAACAAACCAAAGTGCCAAACCAAGCAATTCTTTGCCAGCCTTTCCAAGCTGGGAGCCCCATGGAACTGTCACACACTTTGGTCCATCACCTTGTGATGCCACCAGGGCCCAGTTTCCAGCCATGGAGCTCAGGGAGTTTCCATTGATTTTGTCACATGGCTGTGAGGTGACAGCTGAGGAATTGCAGGGACATGCTTCCTCAGCTCCGTGTGTCTCTCTCTTGCAAGTAGCCTTCTTAATCTTCTCCCTTTTTATCACCCCACTCGATAATTTCTCTCGAGAGCACAGGTGTCTGCCTTGTCCTTTAATGATGTGTCCAAATGGGGAAATCAATGGCATTAAATACTCGTGGAATGGGATGTAAATAAGCAGCTATAAACTTAGATATGGAGCTTTTAAATGGCTCTTCAGCCAAAGACGCACCACAGGAAGTGGGATTTTTTTTTTGTATTGATTATTCTTCCAATTTACAGAGCACTTTGGAAAATCTTATTGCTTTCCTCAGTATTTTAAGAATGTATTTAATTGCAGTTTCCTTGCAGAAAAGCAAAGGACAAACAGAAAAAAAACCTAAGGAAGTTGAATTAAAATTCTGCTCTTATAAAATCTTATAGAATAGTTTGGGTTGGAAGGGACCTTAAAGCTCATTCAGTCCCAGCCCCTGCCATGGGCAGGGACACCTTCCACTAGCCCAGTTTGCTCCAAGATCTTCCAACCTGGTCTTGGACACTGCCAGGGATCCAGGGGCAGCCACAGCTTCTCTGGGCACCCTGTGCCAGGGCCTCCCCACTCTCACAGGAAGGAATTTCTTCCCAAAACCCCATCTATCCCTGCCCTCCCTCAGCTTAAAGCCATTCCACCTTGTCCTGTCATGCTCACTTAACTGTATTTTGTTAGAACAGTTGGAACCAAACTTCAAAACAAAACTAGACTTAAAGATGACAAATTAATAATCCAAGTAATTAGAAATATTACTATATTTTTCCAAGTCTTGCCTTCCTGCTGGCAAAAAAATTCCAGGCAGAGACACCTGGTGATGAAAGAGACCCGTGTCACATTCTATTTGTGGTTTATGTGGTTTTGCTATTTTAAACACATGCATTTAATTGCTTCAAACAGTGGGACTCCAACATTATTCTGGTGCCTACTGAACAGTTAAATTGATCAGAGCACTGAGAATTTGTATATGTTTTTAAATCAACCTCCTGGCAAATTTCCTTTGCCTTAATGCTTCCCCATTACCCTTAATTAAATCCTTTTCTTATCCATTGCCTCCCAAATTACATTGCTAACCCTTCTCCTTCTCATGTTGGTAGGGCCTCCAAAATTTACAAAAATTAATGGCTTCTCAGGCTTTTAACCACTTTGGTCAAAATTCAGCACACATAATTTCATGGGGAACAAATGGAGCTGCACCAGGGATGAGTTTGGCTGCTAGCAATTGCTGAGCAACCTGAGGACTAAACTGATTCTGCACTCTGGTTTTGCCAATCTGATTTCTCCAGCAGTGCTGAGGAAGATAAAGCAGCAAACAAATGCTGAAGATGTTGTGATGTCTGTGAGGCAGAGCCTGCCCTCAGCTCACATCCACAGCTCCCAGGGACAAGGATGGGAAGTCTGCCATGGACCAGGAATAGTCACAAACCTCTGTGTGTTGGGTGGTTGAAGCATCTATTTATCTAAATGTATTTGAAGCTCTTCCCCTACAGACATTTTTTACTACCTGGGATGTGTGTTGGAATTGAATTACTACTGCTTTATTTTAGTTTTATGCTTCTGTAATAGCATTAAAAGCAACACTTACTCCACATAAACCCAGAGAAAATTATGGTGAATCAGGCCAGGTTTCACTTTTGGTTAATTGTGCTCTTTAAAATGCGGGAAGAATCTGAGTATGAATGAAGCAAACTGCAAAAAAATTAGCCTTCCCCTAAAAAATGACATTTTCTCTCTCTCTCTCTTTTTCTTTTTTTTTTTTTTTTTTTTTTTTTTAACTCCATAACACTTTGAAAAATACTGGCTTGGAAACATAAAACCAATCACACTGAAAGCTTTACTTAGACACCGAAATACGTGTATAACACAATAGTTGGGAAAGCAAAATGCCCAGGAAGCAACACGCCCAAGTAACTCTGAAACATTTCAAGCAATCAATTAAAAACCTTTTAAGGCTACACCTTTGGATGCAGCAGAGCACTTCAAACATCAAAATTGCCTGTAGATAGATTTTTCCGAAGCGGAAACCTGGAAATGTTCTTGCTAAGCCACAAACAAATTGGTTGAGGTTCTGGTAACCCAGAACGACACTGGGGATAGGAGGGACTGCGTGACACGGTCCAAGAGCAGGGCAGGAAGTGTGGCAGCTGGATTGGGGGCACTTGGGGACAATTTCCTCCAGAAGGCTGTCAGGAAAGCCAACCTCCTTGTTGGAATTAAATTACACGAAATACATTGTGAAGGAGTTGTTTCCACTGGTTCGTAAATATAATGAAGGGGTTTGGGGGGTCCGAAATGCTGTTGTTTTATGAAATTCTATGTTTTCCACTTTGGAATTCGCTGTTATTTGAAAAATTATTCCTTGGGAGGATTCCACCTTCACTGTGTCGCACACAAAAACCTGTCATTGAAGCAAATGGCTTGCTGGGATTGATTTATAGATACTATATAATATAACATAATGACACGTAACAAAATTTCATTACACAGCGAGGTTAATTTGAATTATGATTTGTTCTCCCTGCCAGGCAAAGGGAGATGCTGGTGCTTGGTAACTGCTGCAGTATGTTACCCCAGATTCCAATGGACTGCAGCATCCTGAAAAAGCAGCAATTGACTCTCCTGAAGAGAGAAAGCCTAAGTGATCTCCAAGGTTTTATGGGCATGGGTTGTTTAAAGGTAATTGCTGCAGTATAAGCTGGCAATCTGTTACTTCTGAGCAGTTAAAGAGGCAGCAGTGCATAGAGGGAATTGAAGAAATTCCTGAATTGAAGGTAAGCCCCTGGATCCGTGGAAGTGTCCAAGGCCAGGCTGGACAGAGCTTGGAGCAACCTGGGCTGGTGGAAGGTGTCCCTGCCCATGGCAGAGGGTGGCACTGGATGGGCTTTGAGGTCCCTTCCAACCCAAACCATTCCAGGTTGGTGATTCTAAGAACAGTGGAGTGGAACAGGGATCATGTTTGGTATTTGGTGGCTTATTTCACTGTGGGGAAAGAAAATGGTTGCAGGACAAGAGCCCCAATGCAGGAGGGCAAAATCTCACAGGAGACCCCAGTAGTTTCCTGTACACAAGACCTTGTGTCCCTGCAAGGACAAAAGTACTCTGCTGTCCTGTTGGGAGTTAAATCATGGAATCATGGAATTCTGGAAAGAATGCCAAGGGTTGTCTGGTCCAGCTGCTCTTTGACTGGACAGGACAGCCCAGCGTCCCAGCCAGACAAAATTTAAAAGTGTCCAGTGTTGGAGAATCCTCTGCTTCCATGGGGAGATCATTCCAATGGCTGACTGTTCTCATTGTGAAATGTTTCCTTTTGGTATTCAGTCTGAATCTCCCCAGCAGTAACTTATACCCATTTCCCCTCATCTTTTCTGTGGGGTTTCTTGTGAAGAGGGAGTCTCCATCTGGCAGTTTTATACTCTGATTGAATTATTTGCCAACTTTTTCATTCCCACTATCTGTGACTTAGCGGATCCTGTTGTAAAGTATTTAATGAAAAAACATAGCCTTGAGCAATTGGGGTGGATCTGATTCCTAAAAAAATAGATTTTGAGTAGATCATAGAAAAATGCATGGAACCTGATTTGGAAAAGTAATTAAATAGGCCTTTGGAGAAAGGAAGAAAAGAGGGAAGGAGAAGGGGATAAAAAACCCCAAAAGCCATGTCATGGGCTAGGAGGGGCCTGATTTTGTTCCAATCGGGGTCAGCTTTTTTGATTGACAAGCAGTTTGTCCAGTGGAGGACAAGCTGCGACTTTTGGCAAAATGCTTAAAAAGGCTGGGTGGGGGGAGGAGCGACCTCTTTGTCTTTAGGGTGGCAGACTAAGGACAGGGGGCCGCCGGGGCCGGCTGGCCTCGGTGCCCCCCCACCCCGGGGCGGCTGCGGCGGGCCGGGCGGGCCGGGCCGGGCCCCGATGCTGCCGGACCCGGGGCAGGCCGGGTCGGAGCTTTAGGAGCCGCTGTCTCGCGGAGAGGCGGACAGCATGGAGAGAGAGAGAGCTCGGACGGAGTGCCCCTTCGCCCTTGCTCTTCTTTTTTCAAGCCGAAGAAACCAGCGCACGGCTTCTAAACGACTCAGTTTCCCGCCGCCGCAGAGCCACGTGGGCAGCCCGACAGCCCGAAAAGTTTAACCTTTTGTTGTGAGCAGATGGACTTTCCTAAACATCATCTTTCTCCGGAAGAAGAACAAATATAGCGAATAGAAAGACACAGCATGGAGCTACAGTCGGTAAAGGGAGAGTGAAAAGGACTTTAAGGCAAAAGGACAAGGAGTGGCCTAATTTTGGCTGGACATTTCTGGTAAACTATAGAGACTGAACTAGTTTTTTTCCTGTAACATATAAATGCTTTTGGGGGGATGTAAAGTTCTAGTTAAAGGTGATATGAAGCTTTTTGCTCCTAAAGAAAGAGGAGATTTGTTTTTGGGTCTTGAGATGATTTTAGAAATAGAAGAAGAGAATCTTTGTGTCATACTAGAGGAGGCATCCTTAAACAGTACCCCAATAAGCAAATATGGCCTATGTGCAGTGTTGAGAGAACTGCTAATGGGTAGGATTTCGCAGTTTGCAGGAGTTCCTTTCAAATCCTCGCAGATGTAGAGCATGGGATGTCTATATAGAACCCAGAGAGACTCCTTTCCTAAAAGAACTGATAAAAGGTTATTTTTAAAATGGTAAAACTGGCTGAAGTTGCAAGTCATGTCTTTTTATGTTGAGTGAAGAAAGGTAAAAAACTTAGAAAGAGAAAGAAAGATGTTTTAGAAGTTTCATTTGTTGTTGTTGTTGTTTTTTTCCCTTTTCTTGTTGTTTTTGTGTGTATTAATAAACTATCTTTGTAATTTAAAGATGGGCCTGGTTTGCTTTATATTCTTCCAGTCAAATGAAATATAGAACGTGATTAAACCATCACAAGCCAACAGGTCCTATTGAAATGGGAAGGGGTTTTTTTGATTCCTCTAAATAAAATCAAAATGGTAATTTTCACTCTTTACAGGCAAATGATATTGCAGAAAGAAA
Organism: Phylloscopus whistleri; assembly: GCA_017589585.1. Taxonomy (NCBI): domain Eukaryota; kingdom Metazoa; phylum Chordata; class Aves; order Passeriformes; family Phylloscopidae; genus Phylloscopus; species Phylloscopus whistleri. Next base: position 2,821,739 of record JADMLD010000682.1, on the reverse strand, counting down.
TGCTTCGGCAGCAAAACTATCTGGAAATCAAAATGGATTTGAATTTTAAGAAAATCTATAGTTAATTCTGAATTGATCCCTTGCTTGGGAGGTCTCCCAGCTCTGTGAAATCCCCTCAAACATAGATTGTGAATCCTATGTTTCCATTGTATTCCTATATTTCCATTATCCTTTGACAAACACACCTTTTACCAATGCCAGAACATTTCTAAGAGGAGATGTCCAGCCTCATAGAGGAATCATTTCAGCAGGCCTGATAAGACAGGACAGCCCACATGTCTTTTGCCTTTTTGGATTATCCAAAAATATTTTATTTAATTCAGTCAGATGCCAAGAGAACAACAAAACAGATTCTCAAAACCTGGGGAACTGGGAAGTAAAAATGACAGAGAGGTTGGGTGCAAAGACATCCTAGTTCTCCCTGGGACAGGATTAAAACCTGGGAATAACTAAGAGATATGTAAAAGACTGAATCTCACTTGCATAGAATGCTGAACCACTATGATCTGGGGAACAGTGAGAGGCTCTTTGTAACCATGATCTGCACAGATTATTTCAAGAAATTACAAGTCAGTTTCTCTTCTGTTTAAAAGTAGATGTAAGAAATATCTGCTTGCTGGAACTCAGACTCCCATGCTCACAAAATTGGTGTTACCACCAGATGCAGACACTGAGAACCTTTACAGGAAAGCAATAAAAGTGGCAAGAAGAGCTTTGAGAATTGAAAACAAAATTGAACCCTTATCTTCTTTGATATTACATTTTTCCTGCAACAGTTTACAAAATAATCTCAACTTTACATTTCTTTGTCACTTGCATTTAAAGATATGGCAGGAGGAGGTGAAACCTCTGCCTGCACTAAAGGAGACTTTTCTGAAAGCACTGCAAGACATCACAGGGGGAGGTGAAATCCAAGACAAAAAGTGAGGGCTGAAAGACAACCTCACCCACTGGCAAGTTTTGTGGGGTCAGGTTTGTTTCTTCTTAAGAAAACACCAACCTTTCTAAACATGAAATATATGAGGACTTGGTGCCCTTACCAAATGAATGAGTGGGAGAGAGAGAGAAATGGAAAGCAGGCCTAGGGGAAAGTATGATCCCTGGTTGTTAATGGATACACAGAATGCAGTGCCAGGATAATCAGAGGGAGTCTGTTGGAGAAGAGGGATGTGTGGCACACCAATTACCGACAGCAGGGAAAATTGAAAGGAATTACATTCAGGGGACTGTGAAATGTGAAAGTCAAGGAAATAAATTAGATGTTGCATGACCTCTAGTGTAATATGTGGAGAACTAATACATTTAACCTAGTTGTAATCATGTCATAGCCAGACTGCATTAGGAACTTTTCCATTTACATTTTCCTCTCTATGGCTCCTCACTCAACTTTTGGAAATGGGGAACAGCACAGCAACACCGAGAGGTGGTTCTGGAAAGGGAACAAAAGAGCCAAGCTCAGAAATTACTGGTGGTGCACTGCTCCAATCTGATAACATTAAATATCAGGGTCACCAGAGGTTTCCTCCAAGAAATAAAAAAAAGACAATTCATCAGCTGCAAACTCTGGTCTGTCATAATAGGCTAAAATACCAACAGAATAAAAATGATCTCTGTGGAAGCAGCTTTGCCGGGATCTGCACAGGGGGAGGAGTGGGTTAAATTGCTTGAAAATGCGATTGGGGAACCTGAAGTGTAATGAGATTTCTTTCAGGAAAGTGTGGCTTTGAGCTGTCATCTGTCTTTAAGAGGGCTGTAAAAATGGTAAGAAAGTCTGACTAGAGAAAGTAAAAGACTTTGGGAAGCATCTGTTGATGCAATCATACAGGAGTTCTGAAAGTCTCAAAGTCTGCCTGGTTCCTGATTTGAGTATTTCAATGCAGCTTTTGTCCATAGCTTTTTGTCTCAAGCATCACAAGCTCAGAAGACTTTGTCTTCCTTTTTGCAAAAGCTTTTTCTCATTTCCTGTCTCCACTAAAAACAACTGCCATTCTTTATTTTTTTCCTCATGATTTCTGCAAATCATTGTGTCTGTGCCCCACTTGAAACCCTGTTCCTAAAATGGTTAAGGTGACAATAAAATTACTTTCAGTAGATATGAAATTTCTGGTTTCCATCATGAGTTCAGCTCAACAGAACTGGGATTAATCTTCTTGTCAGAAAACAACAACAACAATAACAACAATAAAAGAAAAAAAAAAACAGAACCAAGCAAAACAAAACAAAAAAACAAAGACAAAAAACAAAAAACAAAAACAAACAAACAAAAACAAAGACAAAAGCAAAAAACAACAAACAAACAAACAAAAACAAACAAAACAAAGACAAAACCAAAACCAAAAAAACCCAAACAAACAAGCAAACAAAAACAAAGACAAAAAAAACCAAACAACAAAACCTCCCATTTTATGAATATGGATCGGTAAAGGTACCTGTTGGAGGTGGTTTATAGATTTTGGGGAAGGAGAGGAAGATTTAATAAAAAAAATCCTGTCCTGTGATGCTGTTAAAATACACAAAATGTGTCTCTAGCCCCCAGAGATCTCCATCACAAACAGAAACAAAGGATTCTCTCCCTCTGGACACCTAAGAAGATGGCTGGGACAAGCCATATGTCTCAGAACTTACCTGTGTGTCACTGTGCAGCTCAGTTACAGATTTGATGCAATCACTAAAGGTTTCACTCTCTTACTGGCAGTTGTTAATTGTTATGGATATGTCTGGTTGAAAAAGGAAATCATGAGGTCATGTTCCTTTCAGAAGGGCTGGCACAAATAACTGCTGTGCACCTTAGTCCTGATTAAATAAAGCTCCAGCATTGCTAAACTAGACCTCCCTTAAAGGCTTTCTTGGCCCTGAATGACTTCTGAGCAGCCTGGCTACAGTGGCCTCTTGTACTTAACTAAACTTTGCCAGATCCTTCTTAAAACAGGTGGAAAACCCAATGTTTCCTGTCTTCACAATTACAAAGAACCCCAGAATCCCAGAATAATTTGGATTAGAAGGGATCTGGGGGATCATCCAGTGCCCCCTGTGCCATGAGCAGGGACACCTTCCACTATCCCAGGTTGCTCCAAGCCCTGCCCAACCTGGCCTTGGACACTTCCAGGGATCCAGGGGCAGCCACAGCTTCTCTGGGCACCCTGTGCCAGGGCCTCCTCACCCTCACAGGGAACAATTCCTTCCCAATATCCCATCTAACCCTGTCCTCTGGTAATGGAAATCCATTCCCCCTTGTCCTGTCCCTCCATCCCTTGTAAGTATTCTCTCTCCATCTTTCCTGTCAGCTCCTTCAGGTACTGGAAGTCCACACATAGGTTCATCCAGAACCTTCTCTTCTCCAGGCAGTTGCTGCATCACAACAGTATCTGGTTGTAATATCAGGAAAAACAGGAAATATGACTTTACTAAGCACTTTCAACCTACTTTTGAATTAAATTTTATGTAAAATATACCACAAACCACACACAATATTCAAAGGATTTCCAATTACTTTTGTCTGAAAGTCTTCTTCTATTAGGATGAGGCATGAATACCAAATTAATCCATCTTTGCCAGCTGTGTCTCCACAGATAAGAAAGTCATTTTGGTCTTTAATTTGGAACTTATGCAGGTTGCTCATTTCTGTCCCTTTCCCTGGATCACGCTGCTTTTTTCCAAAGTACAAATCAACATTCTCAATTGAAAACCAGAGCGGTTTGCTCAGAAAAATCAATCCATTCTATGATCTCTCAAAGTGCAGTTCTCGAACCAAACCATTCTCCTCTCAAACATCTCCAGGTTCTCATGTCCTTTCTGGGGATTTACACCTTGGCTCCAGGTTTAACAAGGAGGTGTGCAAGTGCTCTTCCCAAATCAGAGTCCCAGAGTCCCAGGAGGGGCCAGGCTGGAAGGGCTGAGCCTCAGTGTCTCCTGCGGTGCCACCTCCCTGCCCCAGCAGGGCCATCCCCGAGCACAGGGCACAGCAGAGTGTCCAGAGGGCTCTGGGACAGCCCCAGGGAGGAGACTCCACAGCCTCTCTGGGCTCTGCTCAGGGCTGGGCACTGCCCAGGGCAGAAGTTGTGCCCCTGGGCAGGGGAATTGCTGGGCTCAGGCCCTGCCCGGGGCTCTGGGGCCATTGCTGGGCCTGGAGCAGAGCCTGGGGCTGCTCTGCCCTCCCTGACACAGGGACAGACAGGGGGACACAGGGACAGACACAGGGACAGACAGGGACAGACAGGGGGACGCAGGGACAGACACAGGGACAGACACAGGGACAGACACAGGAACAGACAGAGGGACAGACAGGGACAGACAGGGGGACACAGGGACAGACACAGGGACAGACACAGGGACACCCAGGGACACCCAGGGCTGAGGGCCCCTCTCAGCTGGGGCTCCTCTCCAGGCTGAGCAGCCCCAGCTCCCTCAGCCTTCCCTGGGCACGGAGATGCTCCAGGCCCTTCCCCAGCTCCAGGAGCTCCTGTCCCTGCTGTGCTGGGGATCCAGAGCTGGACACAGCAGCCCAGAGGTGCCTCCAGGGCTGGGCAGAGGGGCAGGATCCCTCCCTGACCTGCTGGGAATGCTCTTCCTGATGCATCTCTGGATCCCACTGTCCCCAGCACACCTTGTCCCCCAGCTGAGGGACAGCTCATTGTCCTCCAAGATCCCCATGTCCCGGTGGTGCAGATTGTCATCCCCTGCTGACCAAAAGGACGTGGGACAGCCACATTATTCCCTCACCCAGACACGCCATCAGCTGTGCTCCATCCTGCCCAGCACTCTGGGTCCTTCTGTAAACATCCCAGGCAGAAGCACAGGAGCCTTGAATTCTAAAAACTTGGGAAAATCCATATGACATACTAAGCTTTTGTCATTGAAATGATAAAAAATGGTATAATACCCATTCTCAGATTTATTTATTTTTATATTTTATGTTCCTGTCATATACTGAGAGAACTTTGCTTCCTCTATATACTCCTTTGTACAAACTTATCTTGGTTTGCTGGTAAGACACAATTTAGCAACAGAAAAATTGGGAAATTAATGTGTCTGCTTTTGTGTGACTGCCAACCCCATTTGGAGAAATTCATCCTGTCTCTAACCTTGAATAGTGATGTACAAACCTCACTCACTCAACTGCTAAATCCTTTTCTTCAGGTTTCAGTAGACCTATGGGTTCAAAAGAAGATTTTCCTTGGGAAGGTGATAACAATGTGTCCACTAAGGCAGAGGCAGCATCACAGGAAGGGAAATTCACCAGAGAAAATTTGACAAATGGTCTTGGGTTGGCTGGTTTCCCCAGATTTGGGTGGTTTAGAGTCCTTTGCCCTCTGAAAAGCCCCAAGCCGGACACAGAAACAAACCAGAGTCTTCAGATGTTCAGTTTTCAAGGTTTTTCATGTTGTTTATTATTTCTTATCTTTCTTTTTGTCCTGAGTCTGGCCAAGGTCTTCACAGCTCGGGCATCAGGCGAAGACTCCTCCTCTGATGGAGGCTCATCATCTCTTATACAGATTATTACGTATCAATTATTTACAATTTCACACCAATATCTACACTCTATGCTAAACAGGTCATTTCCACTCTGACCCAATCTCTCTAAAGCTGCTTTGTGTCACCGTCACTGCAGAAGATGGAGATGAAGAAGAAGGAGAAGACCCCAGGGCACCGTCCAGCATCCTCCATCTTGTCCCCATTCACCCCTATTCTAGAAACCCAAATGTGAAAACTGTAACATTCTTTATTACACTTTGTGGTTTGTAATTCCTTTCTCAGAGTTGGAAGTCTTTCCCATGGACTAAAGTCAAAGCCATTGTCTTTCTGGGCTCTGTGCCAGGGTCTCCAACCCCCCTGTACAGGTTTCAGACCCCCCTGTAGAGGTCTCAAACTTTGTTGTTCAGGTTTCTGTCTGTCCAGGGTATTCAAAGAAATGCCCTGGACTCCCACAAAATGGGCACCAAAACAAGAATGGAAAGAGGGCAAGTAAAAGAAAAGAATTCCATTGGAAGAAGGCCAAAATGTAAGATATGGCCAGGATATGGAGAGAGTTGAGGTACAATTTTTACAAGCAGAGTGGGATCGAAGGCACCCTCAGAAGATTTGGCAATGACACAGAGCAGGGTCGCAGGGTCACAGCACTGGTAGAGGAGAGGGATGGGGCATCCAGAGGGATCTGGACAGGCTGGAGAGGTGAGACTGTCTGGAATTCTTGAAGAGCAACAGGGCCAAGTGCTGGTCCTGTGCCTGGGATGTGGCAATCCCAGACATGAGCACAGCTTGGATGAGGGGGCATTGAGAAGGAGAAGGACTCGGGGGTTGTCATAGATGGAAAGATGGACATGAGCCAGAACCATGCACTTGGGGCCAAAAAGTCCACTGTGCCCAGGGCTGATTCCCCAGCGTGGGCAGCAGGGAATGGGGGATTCTGCCCCTCTGCCCCTGTGCTCAGGTGAGACCCCACCTGCAGAGCTGCCCCAGCCCTGGGCCCAGCACAGGGGGGACCTGGAGCTGCTGCAGAGAGTCCAGAGGAGGCACCAGGATGAGCAGAGGGATGGAGCAGCTCTGCTGGGAGGAAAGGCTGGGATAGTTGTCTAGTCTTGGGAAAACAGGAGGCTCCAGGGAGACCTTAAAGCAGCCAAGCAGTGCCTAAAGGGGGCCACAGGAGCCCTGGAGAGGGACTATTTACAAGGGCCTGGAGAGACAGGACACAGGGAATGGGAATTCCCACTGAGGGAGGGCAGGGTTAGGTGGTCTGTCGGGAAGAAATCCTTTCCTGTGAAGGTGGTGAGGCCCTGGCACAGGGTGCCCAGAGAAGCTGTGGCTGCCCCTGGATCCCTGGAAGTGTCCAAGGCCAGGCTGGATGGGGCTTGGAGCAACCTGGGCTGGTGGAAGGTGTCCCTGCCCATGGCAGGGGGTGGCACTGGAGGGGCTTTAAGGTCCCTTCCAACCCAAACCAAATTTTAGAATTCTATGAATCTATCAATCTATGACTCCAGGTTTCTGTGGAAACTAGCATAAAACCTGAAATTTAAGATACGGCTGCTGACTTCTCACTTCTGCAGAAGCCAAGACTTGAGGCATTCTATGAGATCCAGGTCATTCCTGGATATAATAGTATTTTCACAAGCAAACTTGCTTATTAAAATATTTACATTGTGTTTGTGCATGTTTTCATTCCAAAAAAAGGCAGTTTCTTTTTAATAATGTGCAGTTTGGGTTATCTGTCTTTTAACATGTTTAAACAGAATAACGAGTATGTTTAGAAGTTGTCTCCATGATCCTGAAAATGTTTGTTGTAAACATCCCACACTGCGTGAGGAGTGTTTTAGGGACTGTAGGAGGAGGCACTGGAAGAGCTATAGCCTTGTGAGGGAATGATAATTAATCTAAGCAGGCACTTGGTGTCCTGGGGTGAAAGCAAACTCCCCCAATTAATCAGTGTGACGTCCAGAGGTCACCTCCAGCTCTTTAGACATCTTTGCATCTCTGGATATGAAGGTGAGGGGACACATGATAAAATTGGATCTCGTGGCTTCCTCCTCATTTCTGACCTTTGCTGGAACCTGCTCTTAGGAGGCTGCCAGCTGCTGTTCCAGGGATTTGGGGCTGGAGAACACACAGGTGCTCTCTGTGTTGGCTTTAAGCTCTATTTCCTGCCAGGGGCAGGCTCTGCTCTCAGCAGATCAGCATCAGAGTCTGAGGGATAACAGGGAAACAGCCCAGAGGAGGTGTCAAAGCCTGAGACGTGTTTGCATGGACATTTGGAACTCTTATCCCCTTCCTACACAAACCCAAACAATGCACAAGAACCTTCCCCCCTGTCCCACAACTCCTTTGCTGGGTCCTCCCTGCCAACCTCCCCATCCTGTTGGTAGCTGGGAGCCAACCAGTGGGACACCACCCATTCAGCACTGTCAGCCAGCTGGCCTGCCCTGCCTCCCTCCCCACCCTCCCAATGCTCTTCACCCTTCTTGGAGCCCCACAAAACCAAATGCTCATCTTGTAAAAATACTCTGGTAACTCATGAAAAACACTGGTCTTGTAAACCAAAGAGTGAGGACTACACCTCTTCTGGAATTTCACAGAACATCTCAGGAAAAAGGACTTAAAACTCCATCTCCAACTCCCAACGCTGGTATTTTTACATTGTTAACCCTCACACAGCTCCAAAACAACAAGTGGAGTTTGTAACAGCCTCAAATCCTCAAATCCCAAACAAGAAATTCCCTGTAACACAAATGGGAAAAAAAAAAAAAAAAAAAAAAAAAAACAAAAAAAAAAAAAAAAAACCACAGGAAATAATACTTGTGACATGCCTAATTTCCTCCACATTAAGCTGCAAGGTGTTAAACAGCTTTACTTCCAAAAGCATAGAAAAGGTAAGGAAAGGACTTGACCCAGGGAGTAAGAAAGAAAGAAAACATTCTACAGGGAGCCCTGAGGGTTTAGGATTTTCAGCTAGGAGAGGATAGGAAAGGATTTTGAAGGAAATCAGGCATTCCGAGTTTAAAGAAAGGATGTGGAAAACCCTCAGGTGAAAGAGCTCCTAGGCAGAGGCTTTTTCCTGGAGAACTCCCTCCCCACAGATGTTGTGGAATGAGAAACAGCTCTAAGGGAGCTAATGGAATATTTGGGGAGCTACATCTTCCATCAATGTACGGGCATCCTAGAGATCCTTATTTACCTCTTTTTCTCCCTTCAGGAGGCTGAATATTGGTGAGCAGTAATTGTAGGGGCTTTTTAATCATATGGATAATATTAACCATAGCAAATTCACAAAAACTTTATTTTCTTATTATTGTGCTGCCACAGCTACAGTCAATGTGGTGTAATAACAGATTTCTGTGACTTCCATATGTTCATTTTAATCTTGTATTTGGTATTCTGTGATAACCACAAGGAAAAACTTCTGGAAGGGATTTTATTTTGCTCCCTCGGTATTGCCCCTGATGAAATGCAGTAGGACTGGATACAGCTAAAATGTCAGCATGAACTGGGACTACTTTATTAAACATGTGACTTTCTGAAGTTCTATTACCCAATCAACGTTCTGCAAGCCAGGTAGAGATGTTTTCCAGTCTGTATAAAACAATTATAACCTTGACAGTCCTCTTTAGCTATGATTGTCTTCTGAATATTTCAGGACTTCTCTTTTGCTCTTTTACCTGCTTGTTTGGCTTGTGGGAGGTTTTAACTAATGAGAAGGGTCTGGAGGGGCCATATAAGGAACAGCTGAGGAGACTTGTCTTGTCCAGCTGGAGAAGAGAGGAGCCTGAGGTCAGATCTCACTGAGGGCAGTAGCTCCTCCCAAGGAGCTGCTCCAATCTGTGTGACCAGACACAGGACCCAGGGAATGGCTGCAACTGGGCCAGGGGAGGTTTAGGTTGGATATCAGGGAAAGGGTGGTGAGTAGTGGGCACTGCCCAGGCTCCCCAGGGAATGGGCACAGCCCCAAGGCTCCCAGAGCTCCAGGAGTGTTTGGACAACACTCCCAGGGATGCACAGGGTGGGATTGTTGGGGTGTCTGTGCAGGGACAGGGGTTGGACTCCATGATCCTGGTTGCTCCCTTCCAGCTCAGGATATTCTGTGGTTCTGATTCTGCAAAACACACAAACTGAAACTCAGGGAATTCCACTTGAACGGAGAAGTTCCCCATTTTGAAGGTGATCAAATCCTGGAACTGCTTGGCCAGAGGGATTATGGAGCCTCCATCCTTATAAATACCCAACTGGGCAACTTGCTATCCCTGGCTCTAAGCAGGACAAATGTAATAGGGTGACCTTCAGAGGTGTCTTCCAACCTCAGTTACTTGGGCATTTTGTTGGAGATGTCAGATCTCAAAGTATGTCAGTTCTGGGTGCTTCTTCCATGAAATCCCAAGGTCCACATTCATCCCACATAACTTCAGGCAATTCAGTTAAAAACCTGGAATCTTCTACAGTTCTGACAACACAGAAGGACTTGCAGAAGAAATCTCCTTTAGCACTTCAAAGCAAGGGCAGGTACATCAAAATCAGCCACATTATGTAACAATTTTGGAAGAGCTATTGCTTTTTAAAGAATGCCTAGAGCAGTTACACAAGAGACTGGATTTTTGATCTATTCCCAGTTTGAAGCAAGGCAGATCAATCTCCTCTCTTACGTTTCCACCTCTGGAAATCCTGTCCTGTAGAGCTATGTCTTTAGTGGGCACAGGAGTAGCAGCCTGGCATCAAAGGCATCATCATGAGCAATACTGATCCCTCCCAAAATCTTCTCTGCATTTCAAACTGTGCCACTTAATTGATAATCTCTATAAAAACATTCTGGGCATGTCAAAAACAGAATTCTTGGCTTGTTCAAGTCCGTGTGCAAGTTTCGATACGCTTAAGTCATGTAAGGGTGATCGTTGGTTTATACCAATTTGTGTCTTGACAAAAGCTTAAAATGCAGCTTTCTGGAATACTTTTCATGAAGTCATTAGGGAGAGAGTTTTAGGACTGACAGAGGAGATATATCTCAACTCTTTTAGGCCACTGGGTTACCACTAGGGTTTATATAAGACAGGTGTGAGTGATAAAATTAGTCAACGACTGAAAAATAATGAGAGATTCAAAGAGGACTTCTCTGGGTTATAGCCCCCAGCTGCTGGTGCACATCCTGGAAAATAACTATCTCAATTATCAACTTGGCACCAAGAGTGATGTTTGTGAGTCACAATTAAAGCCAGTTCTTTGATCTGGGATTGCTGTGCTTTATGACCAGGAACCTGCAGGTGAACACCCAGTTCCACTTTTAAGACCTGCTTCATAATTTAAGCCAGAGGAACATCTAACATGCACTTTTTGTGCATTTAGCAAAGACCTGGCTGCCTCGTTCCAGGAAAAATGCAAAAAAAGAGAGAAACCCTCAATTTAAAGGGGATATTTTTAGAGATGCCTCATTCTGTCATATTTTTCATGATACTTTATTACTGCATTAACAACTTTAAAAAGTCTTTTGAGCTACTTCACTCTATTTGTCTAATTACCTGCCTTTCTTTTCTGGAACTAGTACTATAAAACAGACTCCAAGCATTGGAATGAAGTCATTAATCAAATTGTAAATTTAACTGTCACGGGGAGCAACAAAAAATTGACAGGAATAGATGGTGGGTGGTAGGAAGGTGTTTCTAGCAAAGCACGGCTTGACTTGTGATGTCTTGCAAACAAAGCACTACTTCCTGCAAATTATTCCTCATCTCAGGTGTCTGGGTAGGAACAGAGCTCTGCAAAAGTGGAGGTACAAAGTCTACGAGATTTTTAGACCTAGGATGTCATTAATTTTGGATGTACTGGGAACAAAATGTAAAAGCAGGTGATTCCTGAGCCACGGAGTCACCCAGATCTTCCCTGGGCATTGGGCAGATCATATGCTGCCTCTCACAGAATGAGACACTGAAGCACTGCTTTACTGAGATACATTAGCAGAGCTTTTCTTCTGTCCATCTATATATTTTTATACATTTCTTATTAATTTAAATGTCTTTGTCATGCTTGTCCTTTTGCTAAATTTGAGTAAAATGGCCAGTAAAGCTAAGAGTTTTAGGGAAACAGCAAGCAAGCACATGTAAGCATTCCATTTTCTTGGAAAATCAGGTTGAAAATGACCATTTTGTTGCCCTATTTTGTACAGAATCAACCTCCACAAATATTACTGATTTTTATGGTGTTCTCAGTTCTGAGACATTCCCATTCTTCCACCCTTGTTCTCTACAACATCTCCTTCTACATCTAAACCCTGTGAACTGGAAGTCTGCATAAAACATCGGTGACAACTTACCAGTAAGAAGAAAGAAATATTCTTTTAATAATACCAAGGAAATTAATCCTTAATATTCAGCCACTTTCCAGTCCACTTTCCACTATCTTAGCTATCCACTCAGATAAAGCATGCCCTACAATTTAAAAGGAAATCTATTCCAAGGGAGTTTCATTAATACACCCCCTTCTCAGTTAATGCAGCGCTCTGAAAGCAATATATTGAGCAATATCTGAGTGATTCGGTGCTGGAGTGTTAATCCTTTGGGAATGACACGTTAATAGCCTTGTTTGGATTGAACATCATTCATCCAGAGCATGTCATTCACAATTCATTGCAGATATCTGATATCAGCAATTAATGGGGATGAATTGCTTAAAGCAAGCCCTGGGTGTATCATAGATCATTTTCCATCTCCGCAGGCAATGGAAGCTGTATCATACAAGTCTGACTCCTCTAATTCTTAACCTAGTTTAGGTGTAACTGAATTTAGCCAAATTTGCAGAAGATAATGGTCTGGAAGAAATCTGGATTCACTCTACTACAACTCAGGAGGCAGGCTAGTGGAAGTTCTAAGTGTTGCTTTTTGTTTTGATCAAAACATTTCTTGCTGAAAAACTAAAGGTAAAGAGGTATTTCCCAGAATGAGCCCTGGGTCTCCAAAAAGAATGAACCACTGAGAAATTGGGCTGCCTGAAGGAGGGAGAGAGGGGGGGAATGCATGAAAAAGAAAGAGACCTTTCACCTTGGAAAGCATCCCTCCAAAATATACACATTTATTGTCCAAAAAATTGACTAGCAGGCTGCTCCTTAGCGGAGTTGTAACATTTTAATACACCAGCCTTATGAAAGATTCAAGTTACATTTTCTGTCATCTTTCCTTGGTGGCTTTGATGCTGGCATGCTTTAAAGCAAAATCAAAAGCATCAGAGGGGCAGTGAAAGGGCTGTTGTCTGTGTAAAGCCCTGCTTCCCAGCTGAAGCAGCTCTGGGAGAGGCCTGGCGTGATCCCTGCTTTGAAGGGAGGGGAGCAGGAGTTCAGTTCTGAAGGGATCTCGAGTGCTGCTGTCCCCAGCACAGCAGGATCCTTCTGCTGTTTGGGGACTGACCTCAGCCACATTGTCTGAGCAAGCTGGGAAGTGGTGCCAGGTGACTCAGGGGTGGTGGGATGACAGGGAAAGCACAGATCAAAGCGGGATTCGCACAGGGACTGGCGGTGAGAAAAGGGTGGGAAAAGATCTGCAAAAGGGGATGGCAGAAGAGACAGGATCAAGTGGCTCCTGATCTTGTCCATGTCACGGGGCAGTAAGACTTCACTGTGTTTTACAGCTGGGAGCCAGAATTTTGCACGAGAAGGATGTGGATTTTTTGCACCAGGTCCAGAGGGGACCACACAGATCCCCCAAGGGCTGGAGCCCCTCTGCTCTGGAGCCAGGCTGGGAGAGCTGGGGGTGTTCACCTGGAGAAGAGGAGGCTCCAGGGAAAGTTCAGAGCCTCTTCCAGTGCCTAAAGGGGGTTTATAAAGAACAGTGAAAGGAACAGTGAATTTGTACATGAGCAGACAGTGATAGGGCAAGAGGGAATGGTTTTAAACTAAAAGAAGAGAGATTTATGTGGGGCATTAGGAAGGAATTGTTCCCTGTGAGGGTGGGGAAGCCCTGGCACAGGGTGCCCAGAGAAGCTGTGGCTGCCCCTGGGTCCCTGGCAGTGTCCAAGGCCAGGCTGGCCAGGGCTTGGAGCAACCTGGGACAGTGGAAGGTGTCCCTGCTCATGGCAGGGGGTGGCACTGGATGGGCTGTAAGGTCCCTCCAACCCAAACCACTCTGGGGTTCTATGAACCCCTGTCATATAAAGAAATCCTGAGGACTTTGTGGTTGTTGGTGTCCCCATTGCATCCTGCAGATGTTTGTGGCTTTTGTCCTTAGAAATGCGTTAATGCTCCTGCCCTTGTGCTGACTGCACAGAAGGACAGGAAAGGAAGGCTGGAAAGGCAGGGTGAAAGGAAACTGAGATCTGCACATGCAGAGAGGAAGAATGAGACCAGAAAGAACAGAACTCCAACTCACTGGACTTGCTAAAGGATACGTGAGGTGGGCATGGTGTGCCCACAGTGTCCAGTCTGGCACAAACTCTGCCAAAACACTGCAACTTCAAATCCATGTCAGGATATAACTGTTTTCAGGTAATTTGAAAGTGTTTCACAGAATTACAGAAATACAGAATGGTTTGAACAGGATGTTAAAACCCATCCCATCCCACCCCCTGCTGTGGGTAGGGGCACCTTCCACTATCCCAGGTTATCCCAAACCCTGTCCAACATGGCCTTGAGCACGTCAGAGCATTTTCACAGTGGAATATTTGGTTTGCTGTTCCATTGTTGTAGGCTGAGGTCGACATCAGGCACCCAGAAACCAGATTTACTGTCATGAGGAATGATGTGCTATGGGTACTCTGAGGAGAGTATAGAAATGTGAATTGACAGCTCAACTGTAGATAGATCTCTTTACAAAAAGTGTCCAAAGTATTGGATTAAAACAATGACTAAAACCATTCCCAACATAAACCTTTATATTTTTATGATAGAAATGCTAATAAGGGCAGTTTATGACAGGTTTCTGGGTAAGTTACACGTGCAGAAGCATATTTTAATCTACCCAATGTCCCCAGATGTTCAACTTTTACAGTAAATGAGTTGAATTACAAAGCAGTGTGTTTGGTTTTTAATTGAGAAACAGAAAGAATAATTCTGAACAAAGCAGAACAACTTCCATTTCATTAAAGCCCCTGTAATATCACATTGCTGCTGTTTTGTTCTGAGGAAATCACACCACTTCAATCAAATCTATCTATTCATTGTAAATATCACATTAATAATGTCCTTAATATGTTCTTGAGTTGAAGATATGTGCTCATATTCGGGCCTGGACTGAGCTCAAACTGCCACTTCACACAAAGGAAGCAAAAATCATGGATCATTCCATGGAAAATAATCAAAATAATTTATCTTACTTCCCCCCAGCACCCCTTGCACATTGGCTAAAAAAGGAAAATATTTTGCGTGATTTGCAGACTCTAAAGTTGACTGATATTTTTGTGTTCTCATTGGAGAAATCTGAAGATCTTTAATTCTGCTTTATTGTCTGGCTCCCCAGGCAGACTGGGCCAGTGTACAACCAGCAAGACTCTTGTGCTGGTCTGCTCAGTGTAATTTTTCTGCTGCCCAGGAGCAGGGAGGAGAACTGTAATTCCAAGATGGATTTGTGCTAAATCCAGTCATGTAGATTAATTATTACAGCTTGCTCCAGGATGTGTCTTAAACCTCACTCAAGTCCATTATATCATAGTTGGAAATAAAAAGTGGGATGTAGAATCAAGGCTATAGTTCCTTTTTTTATTATTATTTTTTAACCAAAGCCAGTTTGTCACATGTGGAATTTCACACCTATAGAGAACATTTGGGATAGAAAACCCTAGGCTGTGTAAACAGAGGAAACAAAATGGCTCCCAACACAGATAATAGGTGAACATTTATTAGAATTAAACACTTAAATGTGGCTAATTAACTTATTAACCTTTACATTAATGATTATATTTCACACTGTGCACTACACTGCTGTGGTTCATGGGTTCCTTAATTAAATCTAAGTCCACTGGTCTTTCAAAGATTTCCCATTAATTCCACTATTATCATCCTGGGCTGGTGGAAAGCGTCCCTGCCCATGGCAGGCCTGGAAGGAAATGAGCTTTAAGGTCCCTTCCACCCCAAACTTCTGTGGTGTATTCTGTGACTGTAAGTTCCACAAACTGGTGGGAAATATTCCACAAAATATTCCTCAAGATCCTCATGGTTACTCCTTGTCTCTGGCAGAGAAGGACTCGCCTTTAGCCATTCCTTCATTTAATTAAAAGAGTTTAGGAAGCAAAAGGCCTGGGAAGAGCTTTGTGACAGTGATTAAGGTTTCCCCTGGCTCCAGGTGCTCACCTGCCCATAGCTCTGTGTTCACCCATCATGGAGTGCCTCTCCTGGGTCCTGTTCAGAGCTCTGCAGTGACCAACTCCAATTAAAATTCCTGCCTGAAACTTTCACTTCTGTGTGGTTTTCTGCCTTTCCTGCCCCAGTTTACTTCTGGATGGGGGTCAATATTCACTTTACATTTTGTGGGAATGGTGGGATCTGCTCCAAGTTTGGACTTGAAGGTCTTGGAGGCCTTTTCCAGCCATAAAGATTCTGTGAATATTTGGGAGCCTCGCTCTGAAAATCTCTCGTTTGACAAAGGCAAACACAAACAAACAAAAAATGAATGAAGTGCAATTATTTGAGCTGCAAAATGTCCAATACTCTGTGTATGATAATTGTGTAATATTTTGGCCTCATGTAATTAAATATTGCTGCTAATATATTAAATAACTGCTCTGGCTGAAATATTATAAACACCAGAGATCTCAGTTATCAACTCTACAGAATTGGTGTGATCCTGATCAGCTTCTTCTGCGGGGACAAACCACCCCAAGCAAGGTCTGCAGCACCTCAAAACCCTTTATTTTCCCCTGGAATATAAACCAGGTTTATAATCCTAATGCATCACCCTGTTCCTCAGATGTGAACATTGTCAGCCAGAGTCTGGAAGAGACAAAACCTCTTAAATCATCTTTTCCTGGAATCATAAAAAAGAAAGAAAAAGTTAATTACTGGCTCTCAAGATGTATGAGAGGTTTTTAAGTGTAACTATTCAATGACAGAAACAATTCCAGAAGTTATTGCAAAAATGGTGACAGGAGATTTATGTCTCCTAAGGTTTTGCTCTTTTTCTCCTGGCTTCCATCCAGTTCACCAGGTATAGTTTGCTGCCAGGCTATGAGGCTGTTTCATTAAAATAGCTTTTATATCTCTTTTTATAATCCATTTTTTCGGTGTGAAGGATGAACTGCAACATTTTCAGATTTTCTATTTGTTGATCTTATTGAAAATATGAGTCAGTGCTCCATAAAACATCACAAACTTCCAGTTTCTGCCATTAATACTCCTCCCATTTCCAACAATCATCCAGTGCTGTTTATTCTACCAGTTTATGAAGCTTCAAAGTGCACTGCAAACAGGCCCTGAATGGGAGAGAGAGGAGTATCAACAGTTTTACCTTGCTTTTCATCACCTGTAGCTGAAAAGAAAAGCTTTTTTGTGTTCCTCTGTTTTGTGATTCTAACCCAGAATTGCAAGTAAAGAGATATACTTTTCAGGTAGAGAGGCCTGCAATGATATGGAAATAAAACAGTAAGAGAAACATAAGCATGGGCTCAGCTTAATACTTTATAAGAAATCTGAGATGCCCCTTTAATGCCATGTTAAGAGACTGGCTTGGAGCAGACTCCAGAGGAAAAAAAAGTGTTCCCTAGGGACACCACTGATTATTCAGGAATTTTAGGCACCAGCTGCTGATGTTCCCTCACCTCACTTGACCTCTCCAAGCAGAGTTACAGGACATAAACGGTGAGCAGCAGTTTGTGTTGACAGGACAGTGTAAATCAGCCTTTCCAAAGGGAATTCCTGTTTTCCAAAAAGGTCTTTTGTTGTCCATCACGATGCTCTTGTGGCGTTTGAGTTTCACATCCAGCTGCTCACAGGATAAATAAAATTTCTCTCCTGGAGGCCCTTCACACCTGGATATCTCCCCTTCGTGTGCCATCAAGCAGAGTGCAGCAAAATGACAGAGCAGTCACAGGCTGATTTCCAGTGCTTCCATGAGTGACCCCCTGGCAGTTCTGCTGATGGACACATCCCTGTGTTAGCCACCTCATCCTACAGACATTTACAGCCAAAAATTGTCCATCCTGGGCACTCGCTGCAGAGTTCCTGGGCAGTCCATCACATCTGCGTGACAGAATAATGAGCTGGTGCCAGGCACAGACACCAATGGTTATTCATCCAGGATTGTCCCTCCTAAGGCTCCTGTTCACTCCCTGGGACAGTGATTGATGGCTCTGCAGACGGATCTGCTGCCACAAGTTTGTCTTGATATGGATTTTGCTGTTTCTAGACAGAGGTTGTGGAAAGGTTGTCTGAAGTTCCTTTTTTTTTTTTTTTTTTTTTTTTTTTTTTACATCCTATTTGAATTTGGGCACAGAATCACAGAATCATGGAATGTCCTGAGCTGGGAGGGACCCACAGGATCATCCAGTCCAACCCCTGGCCCTGCACAGACAATCCCAGCCTGTGCATCCCTGGGAGCATTGTCCAAACACTCCTGGAGCTCTGGCAGCCTTGGGGCCGTGCCCATTCCCTGGGGAGCCTGGGCAGTGCCCAGCACCCTCTGGGGAAGAACCTTTCCCTGATAGACTCTGCCTTCCTCCAGCTGAACAAACCAAGTGCCCTCAGCCACTCCTTGTATGGTCCCTCCAGACCCTACAACCTTCTTGCACTTGATCTCAAATCTCCTTTCCTTCCTGAGGAATGAGTGGCAAGAATCCAGCCCAAGGTACAACACTACCGAGGTATTTCACCACCCCAATCCACCACTTCTTCATGCTAGGAAGGTTGGAAAATTAAGAAAACTATGAAGAAACATCTCCGAAAAGATTGCAAACCCAGATTTTGCTGTGATTTAGTTATGTAAAGGTGTAATCCAAGCTTTTCTTTCATTTTCTCAGGGGAAAATATCTGTAATTCAGGTATTATCAGTTTTTCTGTCTGCTGAGGGTCTGAAAATGCAGCTAAACATGTCCTGCTGCTGTTACGATCTGAAACTCAAATGCCAGTATTGTCACAAGTTTCTCTTCTGCTTCTGAGCAGAGGTGAAAGGTAGAAATATATTGGGAAAATAGAAAAATACAGGGGGTTGTAACTCCCTGTAGACTCCAAGAGGCTCCCACTAGTGCTTGAGGCTCTAACCTGGGCTCTGCTCCTGGGCAGTTTTTCTGTTGAAGCAATTCTCCTCTCTGAGGAGAATTATCCTCTCCTGATATCCCTATTTGTTACATGTTCAGATGACTTGTTGCTGAATAAATGAATGGAAATATTTTGTCTAATCTATTTTGGTTTTAATTAGCGAGGAAAGAATTTTTTAAAAATGCACAAAAAAACTCCATGAAAGTCAGGAACACAAAACTGTATCTCTCATTTCATACTCAGAATGGCTTTAGAATTCAAACAAACAAAAGGAACATTTTTTGGTCTTCACTGGGATTTATTGTCAGTGAAAAGCCACTGTTCATTAGCTAAAGCAGAAACAATGCTTGCCCACATGAATCTCAAACAGTATCATTAAAAATAACTTTCTCTGTGCATGGGGATGTAAATCTTCTGCCTGTATTGAGCTGTTTAGCAACTGGATATAGAAGAATCTTCTTTAGCAAGTTGTGCAAATCCCCTAGACTTTGGGATCAGGATATGTACAGCTCCAACCAGCCCCCGCCCCCCCAGTAATTTTCCATCAGCATTTGATAGGGATAGGTATCCCTCTTGTCCCTCCTGGTGATTTTCCAGTTGAAGCCTTGATCTGTTAATGTGCCCCTTCTCATTAGCACAGGCTGTCTCTGCACTTTCACCTGCCTCATTTTTCTACAGGCTTTTCACAGCCCTAGGAGCCCAAGTTATTTAGTTGTGCCATAACCAACATGAATCCTCCCTAAAACTGTTGAAGGGGGGTGGTAAGAATTTTGGGTTTGGTTTTTTTGTTTGCCTTTTTTTTTTTTTCCTTCCCATTTGTTAATGGTTTGGGTTTAGTGGGGTTATTTGGGTTTTTTCCATAAAGGGACTGGAGCATGTCCAGGGAGAGGAACAGAGCTGGGGAAGGGGCTGGAGCAGCAGGAGAGGCTGAGGGAGCTGGGAAAGGGGCTCAGCCTGGAGAAAAGGAGCTCAGGGGGGACCTTGTGGCTCTGCACAGCTCCCTGACAGGAGGGGACAGCCGGGGGGGTCGGGCTCTGCTCCCAGGGAACAGGGACAGGAGGAGAGGGAATGGCCTCAGGCTGGGCCAGGGGAGGCTCAGGTTGGATATTGGGAAACATTTCTTTACTGAAAGGGCTGTAACACATTAGAATGGGCTGCTTCGGAATCACCACCCCTAGAGGTGTTCAAAAAAGCAAGGGGACTTGAGGACAGGGTTTAGTGAGCATGGGGATACTTGGTCACAAGTTGGACTTGGAGTTCTTTACCACCCTAAATGATTCTTTCATTCTTTCTTTTTATTCCTGTCCACACCCTTTCACCTTCAAATTCCCCAACGGTAAACTTTCCTTTATTCGTTCACACCTCTCACACAATAAAGGCAGTTTTCTCCACAAGGCTATGAATAGGACATTTCCTGACATTCACACAAACGTGTGCAGGAGTAGACAACAGAAATGAAGATAAACAGACTGAAACAAACAACGTGTGATACAGCTAAACCTGCACTAACCCCGTGTTTAGAGAACATTCAGCCCCTTTGTGGAGAGTGCTCTGTTCAGTCTCTCTGGCTGATGGCAAAACCTCAGCCTGACATCCCCAGGTAGGTGCTGTTCCCTTCCTTTGTGTGCCTCCAGCCCCTGAATTCCCATTCATGGAAGTGTCACCTGCTGCTTTCCACCCCTCTCCCTCAGGGGAAGAGCCACACAGCTGCACCTATTGAGGAGAAGGATTGTCCCAAGAAACAGGCAGGCTTTCCAGTTATTTTCAGGATTGTAATGACTTGGGTGTACAGCTGAAGATTTATTTTTATTCCCTGTATTCCCTTCACATTCTCTTTTCACATCAGCATCACTCCATTTGAGAGCTCTTCTGCCCTTGTTCTAAGCTAAAGGCTGTTTTTGTGATGCCAAGGAATTCCCTGGAGAGACCCATCTCAACCTCCCTTCTTAAAAAGGCAGGAACTCCTTCCAGACTGCATTTCTGCTCTAAATCAGGAAGATTTAATAGACTTTTTGAGATGACCCATCATTTGCCCTCCCTGAGTATGAAAAGCAGCATATTTACAAGTTAAACAGCTCAGAAAGTTTTTCAGTGTCCAAAAAATCTCTTCCTGAAGCCCCTATTCAAACAAGCCTTTTGGAAATCTTAAAGCCACTCCTCTTTGTACAGATACCTTAAAGTTAGTTTGCTGTTCTCTACTTTTCCTCTTCTGAGGGTGGTGTACACAGGCACCCGGCAGAAAGGGGGAATTTCTGAAATGTATGGGGCTGCTCCAAAATCTGTCATTTATTAATCACTGTGCCTGGTGCTGTTCCAGCCCGAGCCTCTTCAGAAGCTGATTTTCCATTTTTTTTTTTTGTATATGTTTTGTATCCTGCAGCAGGAGTGGAGTCAATCAACTCCAAGCAATGCTGACACTACTGAACCAAAAGCACTACATCAAAACAGGGAGATTTGAGGGCAATATTTCTCTGAATACACGAATAATAAACTCCAGCTGTGTCCTGCCAGTGGCTACATCAGCTACACAATCTGTTATATTGCTTTGTTTGTTAGTTCAGACCTTTGCTGTGTCTGAGTAGATCTGAAATCAGCCTTACATGGCTAAATTGAGGGGTTTGCCTATGGAGAGAGCCCCATCTTCAAGGTGGGAGATCTGCAAACATAAAAGACTTTATTTCAATGGCTAAGTGAGTAAAAGACATCTCTTTCTTTGGGGAAGCTTCACAAACCAGCCTCTACAAACCTCCTTTGAGGACTTTGCAAAAGATGGAATGATGTGCTGCCTCTGGACATGGACAGATCTGAATATCCATCAGCTTCTTCCCTTTCAGCCATTTCTCTGGAACAGGGATAAATCACAGAATCCCAGATTGCTTTGGGTTAGAAAAGAACTTAAAGATCATCTCATCTCATCCCCTGCCATGAGCAGGGACACCTTCCACTAGCCCATTGGGTGCTCCAAGCCCCAATGTCCAACCTGGCCTGGGACACTTCCAGGGATCCAGGGGCAGCCACAGCTTCTCTGGGCACCCTGTGCCAGGGCCTCCCCACCCTCACAGGGAACAATTCCTTCGCAATATTCCATCTATGCCTGTCCTCTGGCAGTGGAAAACTATTCCCTTTTTTTTTGCTCTAGAGCTGGGTTTGTTTTCCAGGAATGTTCACGTGTTATTCCGAGTGCTCACTGTGAAGTTCTTGGAAGGAGGATGTGGAATTGCTGACCCCTGCTCGTGGTATCTGTGAGATGCAATGATGGAATAGCACTGAAAATTCAGGATAAGAATAACAGCCATTAATCCATGGATATATTTTTGTTTGTTTGTTTGTTTGGATTGAAGATAGATTACTCACATAGCATAGTACAGATAAAAGAACAAGAGACTGGACAGAAGAGGGAAAATCCCATTAAACTCTCATGTCAATATATTAACTTTGAAAGCAGCTTCAAGAAGGTTTGTTTTGCCTGGGTTTCTCTAAAGATCTTTTTCTGAAACAGGTGGGGAAATGAAGAACCTGGATTATTCAGTGTACACCCCAGGGATGTGATTGCACCTCCTTCCTAATCAGCTATTTCTGTTTCTCACAGGTCTTATTTCCTGCTGTCCTTCAGAGGTTTTCCATGTGCTGGCAAATGCTGGATTAGCTGTCACAGCCTTTGCCTCTGACAATTCAGGACTCACTGGAAAAAAAATGAAGTGAGGGAAGCAAAAAGCTCCTCATCCATTCTTATTTTGACCCATTAAAATCACTCCTCTAACAAGAGTTATTTTCATAGCCTGGGAGTTTACAGGCCCTAGAAAGAGAAAGTGTTGCATTATTTCTTGCCACATGTAAATTTTCTGTAACATATTTCATCTTAGGGGCTATTTTTAAACTTTTCAGGGAAATGACTGATTGTGAAAAATTTTCAATACCAGGCTCAGCTTAAAACAGAAAAAAAATCTGTATTTTATATCATTTTCATTGCTTTCAAGCCAGCCTTTAGGAGACATTTGTCATTTTGAGGACTGTCCCACCACGTAAGAGACAAGAAAAATGGAATGAAGAACCCATGTGTAAGGGGGTAACATCATCTTATCCCAACTAAAATGCAGTGGTTTGGGCCTTCTAGAAAATACAATTGTTATATACTTTTTTTCCTAAAAAAAAAAGTATGTGAGCTTTTTCCTTATTACACTTGAAATATTTGTGAATGAACAAAGAGTTTTTGAAGATGAGAAATTGAAAATTTCTTCCCATCACATTCCCTGTTGTTATTGGTTTAGAATTATGTTTGACCTTCCTCACATGAAAAGGATGTATCTGCCAATGAGAAAATTATAGGGAAATATATTTTTTCCAGGCTCCCTAAAATTCTGAGGAAAAACACTGTCTGTGCAACAATGAAGAGAAATAGGAAAAAAAAAACACCAAAAAAAGACTCACCAAAAAAAAAAAAAATCACAAAAAACCACAAACCAACAAAAAAAAAAAAAAAAAAAAAAAAAAGAAAAACAACAAAACCAGCTTCAGGCAAGTAAGCTGATATAAAAGACCAATTTTTAATTTTTTTTAAATTTTAATTTTGTCATTATCTGTTAACTCTGATTTTAAGAGAAGATGTCTTCATGTGTTGCCTGAGGGCTGTTTATCAGCCCTAGAAAGGATGAGCCATTATTTGGTTCTGCTTTGTGAGGAATCTGAAATCTCACCTAGGAGATGCTGGCAGATATTCCTGTGTAAAATTACCTTTCTCTTTGTTTTGTTTTGGTTTGGGATTTTTTGTTTTGTTTTGTTTGGGTTTTTTTTTTGGTTGGGTTTTTGTTTGTTTGTTTGCTTGTTTGGTTTGGATTATTTGGTAAGAAAGCTGCATCCAGAACTTCAAAACAGTCAGTTTCACACTAGAAAATACTGCTCTGAGACTGAAGGCTAATGGGTGAGATGCTCTGTACTCTGAACTTGAAACTGGAGAACTCCTGTATTTTCAGGAATACAAAGAGTTCTTACTTGGCTGTTACAGACTCAAAGAATTGTCTGGTTTGGAAAACACCTTGTGATGGTTTTATCACGTTCTATATTTCATTTGACTGGAAGAATATAAAAGTAAACAGGCTTGTCTTTAAATTACAAAGATAGTTTATTAATACACACAAAAACAACAAAAAAAAAGGGAAAAAACAACAACAACAACAAATGAAACTTCTAGAACATCTTTCTTTCTCTTTCTAAGTTTTTTACCTTTCTTCACTCAACATAAAAAGACATGACCTGCAACCTCAGCCAGTTTTACCATTTTAAAAATAACCTTTTATCAGTTCCTTTAGGAAAGGAGTCTCTCTGGGTTCTATATAGACATCCCATGCTCTACATCTGCGAGGATTTTAAAAGAACTCCTGCTAACTGCGAAATCCTACCCATTAGCAGCTCTCTTAACACTGCACATGGGCCATATTTGCTTATTGGGGTACTGTTTAAGGATGCCTCCTCTAGTATGACACAAAGATTCTCTTCTTCTATTTCCAAAATCATCTCAAGACCCAAAAACAAATCTCCTCTTTCTTTAGGAGCAAAAAGCTTCATATCACTTTTAACTAGAACCTTACATCCCCCCAAAAGCATTTATATGTTACAGGACAAACTAGTTCAGTCTCTATAGTTTACCAGAAATGTCCAGCCAAAATTAGGCCACTCCTTTGTCCTTTGCCTTAAAGTCCTTTTCACTCTCCCTTCACCGACTGTAGCTTCATGCTGTGTCCTTCCATGGTTCATTCGCTATATTTGTTCTTCTTCCGGAGAAAAGATGATGTTTAGGAAAGTCCATCTGCTAGCAACAAAGGGTTAAACTTTTCGGGCTGCCGGGCTGCCCACGTGGCTCTGCGGCGGGAAACTGAGTCGTTTAGAAGCCGTGCGCTGGTTTCTTCGGCTTGAAAAGAAGAGCAAGGGCGAAGGGGCACTCCGTCCGAGCTCTCTCTCCTCTCCATGCTGCTTGCTTCTCTGCGAGACAGCGGCTCCTAAAGCTCCGGCCCGGCCTGCCCCGGGTCCAGCGGCATCGGGGCCCGGCCCGGCCCGCCGCAGCCGCCCCGGGGTGGGGGGGGCACCGAGGCCGGCCCGGCCCCGGTGGCTCCCTGTCCCCAGCCTGCCACGCTGGAAGACAAAGAGCCCGCTCCTCCCCCCACCCAGCCTTTTTAAGCATTCTGCCAAAAGTCGCAGCTTGTCTTCTACTGGATAAATTGCTTGTCAATCAAAAAAAACTGACCCCGATTGGAACAAAATCAGGCTTTTCCTAGCCTATGACACACCTTTAAGTTCAGTAAGTCCAACTGGAAACCCAGAACCATCATGATGTTCACTGCTAAACCACCTCTTCAAAAAGTTAGTCTGACTTTCTCCTTCAAGCACAAAAACCTCCTCCTTTTCTGCAGGTTCTCCACATATTTTAGATGCTGTAAATCCAACAATTTACTCTCTGGTTGTCCTTCTTGTCCAAGCTCCTGGATATGCTCTGGCAACCCTGTAGTGCATCTAAAGTACATCTTGGACTCTCACAAGTGTCTATGGGAGTCCAAACCTTCCAAATGCTCTGTGGAGATGAACCACAGCTCAGGTGGAGGCTTCTGATGAGCACTGACATTTAAAAAATCTCAGAATCCCAGACTGGTTTTGGTTGAAAATGACCTTAAAGCCCATCCAGTGCCACCCCCTGCCATGGGCAGGGACACCTTCCACTATCCCAGGTTGCTCCAAGCCCCGTCCAGCCTGGCCTTGGACATTTCCAGGGATCCAGGGGCAGCCACAGCTTCTCTGGGCACCCTGTGCCAGGGCCTCCGCACCCTCACAGGGAACAATTCCTTCACAATATCCCATCTAACCCTGTCCTTTGGCAGTGGGAAGCCATTCCCTGTGTCCTCTCCCTCCATCCCTTGTAAACAGTCTCTGTCCACATTTCCTGTCACCTCCTTCAGACACTGGAAGGCCACAATTACTCTTCTACAGGCCAAACATGTTCCAAAGGGAAGGAAATCTGAGTTCAGGCTCCCTCTGGACTGGGACCCACGTTCATTTTGTTGTGCTGATGAACTGCCACTGCAACACCAATGCCAGCCTTGTGGCTGCAGGATTGACAGCACAAGGTCTGGGTCAGTACCTCCAGATGTAGACACAGATTTCCTCCAAGTGTCAATTTGAACTTGCAGTCCTCACTGCAAGCTGGGATTTAACTGAGATTTATCTCTCTCTGCAGCCAAACATAGCCCTGATGAAGCTCTTCATCCTTCTTCCTCAGCCATTTGTCATCTGATGTGTTCTGATCCAACTGCACCACTGCCAGGGATCTTCTTCTGAAGGCTTTGTGTTGTTTGAGCAGAACCCTGGAGCTCCTTCAGAGAGTTTATAAAGCCCACAGAGCCCTGGCAGGTGGGGTGGTTTCACTCCCACCAGGTCTAGCACCACTTATAAGCTGGTGGCAATGAAAAGTAGAAAACTTGACCACTGCCTGCCTTCAGTTACATGGAAATGATCAGATCAGGCTTCATCCTGAGTTCCTGGGGTGCCTGAAAGCTTAACTGATGCAGTTGTGCACCACAGTGACACAGACTCCAACTTCAGAAAGCTGAAAATGACTCAGTTTATTTCCAGGAAGCTCTTCCCTTTTATACTGTTCTACACAGACCAATTTGATTGGTGAAGCAAAGACAAACCTCTTCAATCACATTGGTCAGACCAGAGGGACATCAAGAAGAAGTCCCTCCTAGAGAAAGGAATGTAAACGAAGTTACAGTTACAAAAACATGTCTCTTGTTTACAGAAAATTCCCTGGGAAAGAGTTTCAGAAAACCAAAACATCTCAGGCACGAACCAGGGCTACACTTAACTAACACTGAAATGAATTTGTCTAAGGAGTGGGAATTGCTGTTTTGCTTCAAATATCCCTGTAATGATCGTGGTGCAGGTGCTGACAAACTTCACACTTCCCCTCCTCCCAACAATTCTTCAATCAGAGTTCAAAATCGCTTTTTTCCCTGTTTAGAGGAAAACAGGCTGACATGACCAGTTATTGCCAGAGTTAACCTCACACTCGTGGCAGAATCTGGCTGGAGATTTCATCGCCACAGGGAAAGAGGAAGACAAACACTGAGGATCCCGGGGTTTTACAGCATCCTCACAATGATTTACTGCACCACACTGAATTTCTCCACTTACACTGGTCATTTAAACTAAGCAATGAGCTGGTTGAACATTCATTTCAATCCTTAAATTTTAATAAAAAGCAGTTAGCAGAAGTGTCTGAGAAAAAATAAAATCTCTTTCCTTTGGAAATACCTTCTTGGAATATTTTGACTGTGTATTGAACAGTAACTCACCACTTTTTACAGCGAGGAGAGAGGCAGAATCACCTTGTCCTGTGTCACTGTTTATTCATTGCTTTGTTCCCACACTGGGAATTTTTTTTCTAGCTGCATCATTGTACATTTTTATGTTATAAAAGCAATTTACTGTCACAAGGAAACACTTCCTCAGCTGGGAACAGGACCCAACTAGTTGCTATGTTTCCCAGGCTGGAGGTGTAATTACTGGGCACTTCTTTCTTGAACATTCTGTGAGCTGTGAAATCCTCATTGTGATTAACACTAATGACAGACCTTTCCTGCTCCAGCAGGCAAGAGGATCCATCAGAAATTATAAAAGACAATGTGTGAAAATTAAGAAAAAGTCCTAAATAAGAGGTAAAGTTCATTTGAATTAATTCTTGATTAGTTTCCTCTCCATAAACTCTTGAAAATAATTATCCACATGTTCCTATAAAACTCCAATTTATTTAAAATTTTAAAAAATAAATGTAGAAAATGCAGACAGCTGGGTGAGAATCTGCTTTCATTGTGAACAACTGAACACAGTTTCTGAGCACAGGAAAATTACAAAAGCCTCTCAGCAAGTTAAATCAGATGTAAATTAACTGAGGAAATTTATAATATTTTATTCGAGCAGGACATTTATAAATGGGGTTATCCAAGGTCTGTGTATTTGGAGCACTGTGAACACAAATGGTAGGGGAAAGAGTTGAATGAAACCTGATTTTTTTTCCTTGAAATATCTCTGAACTGAATTTTCAAGCTTGTGCAAAAATATGTAAAAAATTTAATTTTACACCTAAAAGTCTGGGACAGAAAATGCATGCAGTGAGTTCTGCACAGAAACAGGAAAAACTGGAATAAAAGCAGAATTGAATTATTGAAAATTAAAGAATTTGGAGCTTTATCTGTGTGTTCATTCCTTGGAACAAACAATATCTTCCCAAAGATATTCAGAGGGGTAAGATTTGTTAAGCAGGAATTTTCTTTAATGAGAGTACAATTTATATCTAATAATTACGAAACAACATCAGAGAAAAAAATGTTTGTAAGGTGTGCAGAAATTTCATTCTGTGTGGTAAGATTCCATCCTGAATCCTGAATCAAGGACACGAGGTACGAGCTGGTAGACAGTAAAACATTGGATTTGGGATCTTGGAACTCTGGGTATTGGAAGACCTTGATGCCACTCACCTAAATGGGACATGGTTTTGTTGACTTACTGCCTGTTGCTGGAAGTGATTTTTTGGAGGTAGTTTGGATGTGTTTTCATGGGGGTTTTTTGGTTTGTTGATTTTTTGGAGGTGGTTTGGATGTGTTTTCATGGGGTTTCTTTTTTGGTTTGTTGGCTGGTTTGGGTTTTTTTTGTGGGGAGAGAAGAGGGAAATAAGATTATGAAGCAAAGTTCCACAAGATTTCAGAACCTGAAGTCTAAAAACACTTTTAGTTTGACCTCTTGCTTCATGGTAAAAGATTTTCAAACTTTATTAGACAACAGAAATTTGAATTGCCAAGTAGCCACACCCCCTCTAAACAGCCTAAAAGAGCTTTTGGAAGCTGTGAATGTTCCTTATGAACATTGGAAATCTCAAGAGCTGAAACCAATGCAAACCCTTCAGCAAAGCATCTGGAGACAGGAAATCTTACAATTTTTCCAGTATGAGCAATAAAATTGTGAGCAATAACTTTCCATAAAACATAATTGATTTTAAACAATAGTAACTATATAATAGTAGTGGTAGTATTTTAAAGCCCACTACAAATGCTCCTGTCTGCAGGCAGGGAGAAGGGCCTAATTAAACTGAACTGTAATGGGGTTGGAGCAGCATGGGATTTGACATGTTATAAATTCATTCCCAGATTAATTGAGAGTACCCTTTCTGTGGTCTCCAGATTAATAATAAGAAAGGGGGGGAGAAAGACATGAAGGTAATTTATTTGCTCTTTCTGCAGTACTGACATTTTTCACCTTAATGAGCACTTAAAATGTAAATTATACAGTCAACTTAAAAAATAGAACAAAAGAGGTGTGCAAGGCTTTTTCTTATTTTTCACATCAAAATTAGCTGCACTTACCATAAAAAATTCCAGTTTCACTCCAGACTTTGCCCAAAAGTACTGGGCATCATCAAGTACCTTAAAACCCTCTGGAAGTTTTCCTGAAAGATTAGGTGGGAAAGAGAGGTCTGGAAAAGTTTTCATTGTGTTACAAGATGCACTTATTTAACTTTCCAATAGGTACAATGCTAAATTTTAATGATGTAAAAATCTGAAATTTCCAAGGAGGTGAATTTAGAAGATGAGAATGAGATTAAAATTGCCTTAAAACATCGAGCAGTCCTGCTGACATCTGCTTTGATGTCCTGGAAGTTATGAACAAAGTTGCTTTTTCAGTTCAGCTGAAGACAGAAAACTGCATCAAGAATAGTTTTAGGGGTTTCCCTCTTTGTTTTAGGGTTTGGGTTTGAACATCACTGAGCTTAGGTTTGGCATCTTCTACCACAATTTTGAAGAGCCCAGACCTCTGGACTCCAGACTTCTGAAGCTGCTTGACCTCTCCAATCACCTGCCCAGGTCCTTTTATTGACACTCAGTATGGAATTACCTCGTGGCTTATAAAGTCCTTTGAGGTGTTGAAGTGAAAATTGCTTGAGAAAAGAGGTGCTATTGATAATTATGATTAGACATTTATTTCATAAACCCCAGGAAGGGAAGATTTGTTTCCAGCTTCAGCAATTTGCCCTGAGTTTGCAGTTTAAACTGAACCTCAGGAGTTCCATTCGCTGCCTTTTGTTGCTCACTGCTAATTGATGCTCTTCTCCTGCCTGGGTCATGAAGACAAAATTATGCCACCAAAGAAAACACACCTTAAAAGCAATTACTTCCCATTAGAAATGCTTCATTTATTCCTGAACATCCTGGAGAGCTGCCCCCAAAGGAAGATGATGAAGATCTCTGACTTTTTATATATTTTGTGCACTCATTTTCCCAGTAATATGAAGGATATTGATGCGTTTCTGGTTTGGAAGATGTGATTCTCTAGAAATTACCTGGAAAGCTGCATAAAAAGGTTTAATAAGGCTACAAAAGTGAAAGAGATGGATATCTGTGAAGGAAAATGTATTAAGGAAAAACAAGGGACTGAAAAATCGCCCAAAGAATTTGAGTCCAGGAACTGGTTTGTTCTTTGTTCTTAAGATTTATGATCCTTCCTGAGAAAGCCCATAGAGTCTATGAATAATAATTGGGAAAATAACTATTGTCAAGTTAAGAAAAACAAGAAATTATTTCTTTGATAACAGATTTTATTACTATTTTTACAAGCTTTTAGTGTTATGGATACAACACCATAATTATAATCTTCTTCCCATCTCCTAAATTCATCTCCTGGGAAATTTCAGATTTTTTATAGCAGCAATATTTAGCACTGTACCTGTTAGAAAGTTCAGTAAGAGCATCTTGTGACACACTGAAAACTTTTCCACAGCTCTCTTTCCCACGTAATCCTGGAGGGACTCTCCCAGAAAGAGAGCCTGACCCTGGGATCAAAGCTAATCCAAGCTGCTTTAGTATTCTGAGCCTGTTTCTTTCTTTTTATTTTCTTTTGTTTTTGCAGGAATTCCCTACGATTTTGATAAATGGCGTTTCTTCTCCATGTGCATTTGCTTCCTACCACTGAAATTCCTGTAATATCATTACTTTCCATCTTTCCCCTTACTTTCCATCTATTCCATCTGTTTATCTTGGAGGCAATGGATGTCTCTTATTATGTGGTTATAGACTTAAACAGATCCTCAGCAGCAGCTCAAGCATAAATCAAGTGGAAATCACAACAAACATAAGCACATCGATAAGAATAATAAAAATGGGCTCTGTAAGAAAACTGCACCATCTCCAAGCCACTTAGATCCCATCAAGTGATTTTTTTGTTTTCCTTTTTCCATGTCAGACATGATCCATCTCATCTAACACATCCCTTCAATGCACAGCACTTGTAGGACTCTGCCAAGGAAATAAAATACTGATTTAAACAGCACTCAGAAACGCACTTCTGGGTACACTGCTCTGAGGTTCCACCCCAAACTTTAGCTGGAAATAAGTGGGAAACTCTTTCCTCTTCTAATCCAGGCCTTACACAATCTTAAGCACAGAAACCAATAAAACATTAATTGGATGCATGTCGTAAAAAAGCCATTAAACAAAAATGAAAATATTTATTTTTACTATAAATCCTCATGTTATTTTAATATCCAAATGTTTAAAACTAACCTGTCTTTTCTTATAAATATGTATACATTGTTTAATTGCTATTTCAAACTAAACACTTATTGAAATACCTTCAACTGCAATTTCATTTAATTTTTATAACATTGGGGGATTTTTTCCCCTGAATGAGGATTTGGACAAGTTCTGTATTTGTCTGATTGCCTGGACTGCGGTAAAATTAACATTTTTGGTTTATCAAGACACAATTGTTGTTTTTTAGCCAAGTTAAAAATAAATACTGTCTTTATGCTGTTGTTTCTCTCCAAGCCCCCTCAAATTCCCACTTCAAATTAAGTTATTTTCCTGTTACACAAATAACTCTACAAGTGACAAAACCAGATGAGAAACTCTGGAGAAAAATTTGGACCTTTGCTTACCAAATGTCACTTTCTCTGTTCCTTGTGTGCCTTTGCAGCCAGGGTTTTCTGTGGATAAGCTGATGTTTGGTGCAGCCATTTGAGGTGTAATTAATGTTTTTGTGGAGCAAACGCCTCATCAGCACTTTCAGGGCCGTCTGCAACTCTGGAGTTCCCTAATTACCTGTCAGCTTTTGAT
This sequence comes from Phylloscopus whistleri, assembly GCA_017589585.1. Lineage (NCBI taxonomy): Eukaryota > Metazoa > Chordata > Aves > Passeriformes > Phylloscopidae > Phylloscopus > Phylloscopus whistleri. The sequence continues at coordinate 2,789,951 of JADMLD010000682.1, read as the reverse complement.
GGTGTCTGCGTTGGGTCAGGACTTTATTCCTGGTTTATGGCAAGGAAAGGGAAAATGAATCATGTGTTGTTTTCAGAGCAGCTTTTATTAAATGTAGCTAAAGTTCTTTTTCCCCCTTCTTGGTTTAGAGCTGTATTGCAATTCCATTTTTAAAAAATTCTGTAAACTGCCACCTCCCTGAGCACACATGTGAGCAAATATGTTTGTATACATGATGGCACAGACACAGCCTGGTGTTTCCAGAGGCCCTGGACTTTGCAGATATCACTGGAATATCCTGAATTGCTACAGAAAAAGCAGAATTCCTTCAGAATTCAGGAATCCCTGCAGCAAGTGTTTGCAGAAAGGAGAAAACCGATAGAAGCTCTTGGGCCATGATCAATGTGCTAATTTCCAGCATGAATGAACTCTCCAGAGCTCTTCCCATGGATGCATATTTATCTCCTGACTAAATCAATATTTGTCCTACAGAAAACTATTGATAGTCTTGAGGGTTTTTTAATAATACAATTGTAGAGCTTTCAATTGCTCTCTCTCTTGATTTCTTGCCAAACCCAGAATTCCTTTTTATTATTGTTGAATTCAGCTACAAAAGCCTGGCACTTCAAAAATTAAAGGGATATTAGAAAGCCCCCTGAATATTTTGCAATCCTTTGCCAAGTATCAGCTACTGGGCCTCCTGTGCTGGTGCATTTCCCACAACACCCCCCCATTGTTTACAAAACATTTTTCATGATCACTTCTGTGCCTCCATCCATTCCACTGTATCGGCGAACCTGGGAATTGAAACATGGTGTTTATTTGGGGAGATATTGATAGGTTTGGACAGGTAATTCATGGGTGGCTGACTCTGCTGCTCCTGCTTTTTGATCAGGACACAAGTGCTCAGCAAATTGCTCTCTTGTCTTCTCGGGCTGGCTGGGAAGAAGAAACCAAACTCGGAGTTCGATCTGCTCTCTCTCTCAGTAGGCTGGAGCCATAAACCCTGTCATACCTGGGAGATACAAAAAATCATCAATCAAAACAGCTCGGTTCAGCATCATGAATTCCACTCCAGGATGAAAAGAAATGGAAGTTTGGATGGCAGGTTGTTTCTGACTTTCTCAGTCTTTCTCAGGCTGTGAGTATTAAGTGTGCAGGGGAAACTGTTTGTGTTCAAACTCATTGGGTTTGGGTTCTGGTTGTGCCATGAACTGGCACAGGCCAAGGCTCTGGAAGTTTAGGAATGTCTGTGATGGGTCACAGTACAGACAATTTCATCATCATGACATGCACAGTGAGGGAAGGGAAAAGGGAAAAGGGAAAAAAAGGGAAAAGGGAAAAAGGGGAAAAGGGAAAAGGGAAAAGGGAAAAGGGAAAAGGGAAAAGGGAAAAGGGAAAAGAGAAAGAGAAAGGGAGAAGGGAGAAGGGAGAAGGGAGAAGGGAGAAGGGAGAAGGGGGAAGGGAGAAGGGAGAAGGGAGAAGGGAGAAGAGAAAGGGAAAAGGGGAAGGGGAAGAGGAAGGGGAAAGGGGAAGGGGAAGAATGGAATGGAATGGAATGGAATGGAATGGAATGGAATGGAATGGAATGGAATGGAATGGTTTCTTCCAATTTAGTTGGAAGGGACTACAACAACCATCTCATCCATTTGTCTGAGAACTCAGGGCTGCCCCAAAGCCAGAGCATGTCGTTGTAAAGCCCTTGTCCAAATACCTCTGAGTACCTCTGGTCAGGTGAGCACTGACCAGCTTGGGCCATCTGCCTCCTTCCTGGGAAGCCTCTTCCAGGGTTTAGCCCCGTCTCAGTAAAACAGTATTTCCTAACATCAAGCCTCAGCCTGAATTGTCTCCAAAATTCCTCACAGGACAGGTTCAAAGAAGAGCATCCCTTCAGCATCCTGCTCTGAATTTGATCCACACCTAGAGAAGAACAACCAAAAGCTCTCTTAAAAGATTATGTCAAAGGGCATTCCAGAAAGTAAGGGAGGACAAAACTGAGCTTGACTGTGGACTCTGGGCTTTCCCCCTCCTTTCTGGGTGCCAGGGAGCCTTACAAGGTTTTTCATAGCTATGCCTGTCTGTCCTCCCCAGCTGAGCACCCTGCAGGAGGGGTTGTGAGCAGGGGAGGCTCAGCACCACCAAATTTCAGTTTTCCAGGCTCAGAGGGGCTCTGATGGGGTCCTCGGGGGAAATTTAGGGTAGAAATTTGAGGCACTTCTAGCAATACATGGGGAAAGATGAATCAAAACAAAGCCAGCTAAATTTGTCTTCTCAGAGGTAACTCAGAGCACCAGGACAGGCTTTAAAGGCTGAGAACTGCCTTCCCCCATGAGGAGCAGCCTCTGGAGAACAGGGGCTGAGAAAGCTCTTAAGGAAGCCAGGAAACTGGGCAAGTCCATGCTGGCAGGGACACACAGCTTGTGAGAGCTGCCCCATCTTTGCATTCCCACACCACAGAGCAATTGAGGCATTTCTGACCACAGCAACCTGAACCACAACACTCCCTTGAATCAGCACCCTTGAATAAAACTTCTGATATTTCCTTTGATTTTGTTCCCTCTTGGTCACTTCCAGGTCATTCTTTGTCCTGGAAGATGCAGCTTTGGCACTTCATTTCAGATTGCCTTTGCCCCTTGTCTAGAGAGCATCTCACAGTCAACAAGACACAAAATAGAACAGTGATTCTTTGTTTGTTGGCAGACTTAGCTGCTAGTTGTATCTCCAGTGTCACAGCTGTGTCATTGCCAAATGAAATGTCATGCATGCATAAATGTACATAGGCATATGCACATACACATCCATGTGGAATTTGTCCAATTGGAATGGAGCTTTTGTCTTAAGAATCACAGAACATATTGATGCATATTTCTTATACTGATTCATAGACTCATGGAATGCTTTAGGTTCAAAGGGACCTCAAAGATTATCTTGTGCCACGGGCAGGGACACCTTCCACCATCCCAGGTTGCTCCAAGCCCTGTCCAGCCTGGCCTTGGACACTGCCAGGGATCCAGGGGCAGCCACAGCTTCTCTGGGCACCCTGTGCCAGGGCCTCCCCACCCTCACAGGGAAGAATTATGTGCATATAATGCAAATATAAAATCCTGAGTTAAATGACCTGGTATCTACAGACATCTTTTTCTTTTCCTTGCATAAAAAACCTCAGTAAAGGAAAGAACAAATCAGATGTTTTACATTATATAACATGAAAACCTTCCAAAGGCTCGTTTCTTCTTTACTGTTAAACCCTATTAAATAATGTTCTATATTTCCTGTTATTTTTGGAAGTGAATGACCAGTGTGGTTGCCCTTGTACAGATATTTGTAACAGAAATTAGGGTTCATGTGACTGGAGAATGAATAGGAGAGTCTGGGTGTGGAAGTGTCGGAACTGAGAGATATTAAACCTCAGATTAAAACAAAGGGCAGATCAGAGTCATCATGAAGTCCTCAATGATGCAAAAAGTTCCATGCAAATCCCCACTTGGAGTTACCAGTTCAAGGAGAATATGAGGGATGGGATGGTGACTCTGCAATCAGCACCACCTCTCCTCTGTGCTCCTGCATTTACCCCAAGCCACTCAGCCCCACATTCTTTGGTGCTTGTGGGTTATTTTACTGAGTGAAATCAGCTCTGGTTTAAAATCAAAATGCCTTTTCCTTCTGAGTTCCCACTGAGCCTCCTGGCCTGGCTGTTGTGATGCTGCATCATGACAAGTGTGCTTCGTGAAAAAAACCAAACTCAGAAGCATTGTTCTTAGCCAAGCACACAATTATAACAGGATAGTTTTTGTCTCTTAGTCAGTGTAATTTGAGTTTTCAGGCCTTTTAGGCCTGTGGGCAGTGATGGTCTCTCTGAGAATAAGGCTGTGGCTCCTTGGAGGCACCAGAGAGTTGTGTTAAATTGGTACTGTTTTAATAGTCTGGTCTAGGTGAGAAATAAATTGAGTTCAAAATGTTCCCTTGTCAGGACACCGCCTCAGAAATAACCTAATCTTGCAATCTCAGCTCTGTTCCAGCTTCTAAAACTTGCTGTAACAGTGGAGTTCACCCAGTTCTGTCATTTAAATGTTGTCATTAGGCTCTGATTGATGAGGAAAGATTCTCAATATGCATTGCTTTTTTTCCCCCTGTTTATTTAAGCTCCATCCAGATCAAAATATTTCTCATTTCACCTCATTTCTCATTACACTTGAAAGGTTTTTGTGTATAATTATTGGCTAGTGAAGATAAGTAGGGTTTTATTTTTGTTGTTGTTGTTGCTGTTCTGCAATTTGTTACGTTGTTTATCTCTCAGTCAAAAGAAAGCAAGGCTAGAAAATGTAATGAAGTGTTCATCTATCATCCGTGGGCTTTGCTTCCTGATAAAGGAGGCTTCATTTGGGTTTTATTTCATTAACATGCACTTCTCTGACAAAGCCAAAGAACCAAGAAAAAGAAAGAGAAGCCTTAATCGAGGTTTTCTTGGAGATAATTAACTGAAGGGCTTGTAAGATATGAGCAAGGTTTTGTTATTAGGACAGGAACTAAAACTCATATTTCCTTCAGCTTGAGATCATTCCACAACAACTGCTCCTGGAGGAAAAGTAATTAAGAACTGCAGTTTTACAACAAACCTTGTCTAATGAACAGAACTAACATTCCTTCTTTCACTTTTTATATAAAATTCTAAATATTATTAGCATAGTCTACTTGCTAAAATAGTGTTGTGCTGCATTTAAGGTTTGATGTTAAAGAAGACAAAACAGATTTTCATTAAGTGAGAAGTAGGAGTCACTTTCCTGACAACACTTGCTTTAACCACTTTCCTTACTTTTAACCACTTTCCTTGAATGACAGAGGAACCTCATCAGTTCCAAACAAGGATTTCTTTTGACAGACCAATCTCTCTTGGAGTATATGGAGACAAGTGGCAGTGCTCCCTTAGCAATGAATTTATTTGTTCAGGGAACAATTCCTTTTCACAACATGTCCCCACCTGGGAAATCTGTCCTCCAGGGAAGACAGGAGCATACGTTTCCCTGGGATTGCAATCCTTCTCCAGTCAGCCCTCATTCCTCCTAAGAAAAATGCCAATGTTCCCTTTTACCAAGGATAAGAGTTTCAATTCTCTAGCTCTCACTTCATATGAGTTTTTCATTTCAACCTTTTCTTCAATTTATTGCAAAGTTTTGAGGTTTTGAGTGGAGAGGAGGGAGAATCTTTTTGGGTTGTTTTGCCAGTTAGACTCATTTGAGTCTTCATGACTTCATTGAAATGAAGAAATAAAGAACAAAAACAGGAAAAATCATGTTTTGGGCAAGAAAGAGTCCATGTAAAACAGTGCAAATATTTGGATCCTAGAAATATGTGTGCAGTTTTCTCATTGCTATTACCAGCTCTACCCTCAGAAACTCTGCTTTCTTTGTTTTTAGGAGAATCAAAAACTGTCCCCAAACACTCAGCAGAAATTGTATATACCAAGGTGTGCTACCTGCCACAGCACACATGGGAGAAGGTCTCCATCAAAGGAAGTGCAATCATCTCAAAAATCTCAAATTACTGTAACTGTAACAAACAAAAATTGAAATTAGAAATGGTCCATGCATCAAGGCTTCCCTTTTTAACACGGGGAAGGGTTCAGGGAACCCATAGGTAGGTCAGGTAATTTTTGTTCTGTATGCACAGCCTTTTCCCGTGCTAAAGAACATGGCCATGTTCTTTATGGTGTACATGGTCAGCAGCTGGGGGAATGTGCAGAACAGAAACCCTTTGTGGTCACAGCCCCGAGGCTGCCAGGAGAGTTTGGACAACACTCTCAGGGATGCACAGGGTGAGATTGTTGGTGAGTCTGTGCAGGGCCAGGGGTTTGACTCAGTGATCCCTGTGGGGCCCTCCCAACTCAGGATATTCTGGGATTCTGTAATTCCGTGTCAGAGTTTGGCAATTCTGAGTGTTGGTTACTAACAGGGTGCAGGGACTGTTGTTTCAGGCTGGCTGGATCATGCTCCTACATAGTTCATTCCCTGCTGCCAAGACCTCCTTCCACACTGAGGGAAACTGAGCTGGGCCAGTGTAAAAATCAGTGTAAAAATCCAGATATTTGTCTTTCAATTATACATGAGGAAAAAAGGTAAGCTGTAGTAGCTCCCTCTTGAATCAGTGTCAGGATAAATGAGAGTCTCATAGAATTTTTTATCTGGAATTAGCTTATGTGGAAGATGGGGAATCCCAGAATCATGGAATGGTTTCAGTTGGGACATTAAAGCCTGTCCTGCCCCCTGTCTCCCTCTGGGGAGAAGGTTCTGGGGAGACCTCAGAGCCCCTTCCATTGTCTAATGGAGCTCCAGAAGAGCTGGAGAAGGACTTTGGACAAGGGACCTGGAGTGAAAAGACAGGGAGGAATTGTGTCAAACTAAAAGAGGAGAAATTTAGATGGGATGTTAGGAAGAAACTCTTCCCTGTGAGGATGGTAAGACCCTGGCCCAAAGAAGCTGTGGCTGCCCCTGGATCCCTGGAAGTGTCAAAGGCCAGGTTGAATGGGGCTTGGATCAACCTGGACTTGGGAGAAACAGAGAATCCTAGAATTGGACACAACTGTATTTGGTCTTCCCACATTTTCGTGGCTGCTGTAGGTACCCAGATGGAGCACAGAAAGCTGAGGTGGCTTCTCAAAATTCTGGCCAGTGTATGAGGTTTCCCCCCAAAACCTGATTCTCTGGCTCTCACACTCCTGGTTCCAATTCCTTGCCACATCAGGAGATAGAGGGTGGTTCATAAATGCTGAAATAGTCCCAAAAAGAGCAATAGGAAAAGAGTTTTCAAGGGTGTTCCTGGTGTTTTTCCAAACCTCTCCTGTCCCACACTATGAAAAACAATGCTGATGCTTTGCACCTCAAAGAAACATACCTAAGTACAAAGCATAGGAATTCAAGCATAGGAATTCAAACCTAGAGGCAAAAGGGTAGAAATAAGTATGCTAAGGATACTATCCTAAAAACTAGTGGGGGGGGGGGGGGGCGGGAAAGATAAAAATTGTAGGATTTCTTCTAATGTCTATAGATCTTGTTTTCTTTTTACTGCTGTTACCAACTTTCATCTGACTGAGGAGTTTTTCAAGCAGCTGGAGAGCTCCCCAAATCAATCTCTTTGAAATGTGTGTATTTGTGAAATGGCTGCTATTTCCCACAAGTGATCTGTCAGTGCCTCGGCTGAACCTTCACCTAACAGAGCCTCAAATAAACTTCCTGCATGCCGAGAGAGCCTTTCAAGTTTCAGAGCTCAGGAAGCCCTTCATCCCTCCTCATTAGTGTTGCTGGGTTCCCTGCTCCACAGCTCACGTCCCTCCCTTCCATTAAACTCTCCAGCTGGGCCTTGGATCGTCTTCCTCACCCTGGGTTGTAAGTGGACAGATTTATTCTATTGATGAATTTATCCTCAAGGCAAATCTGATTTAATTACCCACTGGTCACATGGGAGCGGAGAATATTTTTGTGCCTGCTGTCCAGAAGTTATCACTTGGACAAGCTTTAATTTCCTGACAAGTTTCAGATTTTCTCCTCACTTTAATTCCAACAAAAGTAACTCATATGGAAGTATGGATCTCAAGGAAGAAGAGAAAGGTCATTTCTCTGGGCTTTTCCAAAGCAGTTTTCTTCCAAGGATTTACAGCTACTGGAATAAATTTCTAATTTGTGATCAAAGTCATGGTACACAAGTCAAAATTAATTAAACTCTGCTCCAACTTGTTTAAATCCAAGGAAAACCTTACTAGTCAGGACAATAGTTTAGAAATTAGAAGGGGATAGTTGAGGTCTCAGAGAGAGGAACCCAGATCTTCAAGAAAGTTCATCTTCATTTATAGCATCAGGACAAAATTAATTAACTTCTAACCAAATCTTTTCCATGTTAATAAGGTGTTTTTGTATTCATTGAGCTCTGAACAGATTCTTGTGAAAGTTTGCTTTACAGGTCCTGCACCTTTCTTTGGTGTGTAGGAGATTTCTTACTTGAGGGCACATAAAATAAGCCAGAAAATGTACAAACTGAAGAGGTGTTAATGTAAAACCAATTCATTTTCGGTGAAGTTTGCTCTTTCAAGGTGGAGAAGTTTTCTATCAGTATTCTGTGGGTCAGAGTTGTTTCAACAAACACTGTTCACTTCTAACATATTCTTAAAAAACCCTTCATATTATTGAATTTAATATCAAGGCATCCCCACTTGACTTTTCCATATTTTTCATATGGCTGGGATTTTTCCTGTCATGGCATACTGTGCAACCCTGAGGCCCTCAAATTCTTCTTAACGATCTGAAAACTTCAATAACATGGTCCAGTGTGGATGGAGTCAAATGCTGAGGACCTAGATTTGGATAATAGAATTCCAGGTTGTGTGAGGTGAAAGGAGAAGTGGAATTGTTTAAAATCGCTTTGTGTTGCAGAAGGCAGAGGTGCATGAGTAGAGCAAAGAGAGGTTGGCTGTAATTGATGGAAAAAATTCAAGTGTCACAGTGAAAGTTCTTACTTCCCTCAGACTACAAAAACCTGAATCTTCCCCCATCTTTCTCTCAGTGTAGTCCACCCTGTGGGAAAATACTCTTTTTTGGAAAAAACCCCCAGTATTTACAAATTATTACAGTACTAAAAATGTTGTCCTTCAAAGACCAGCACTATCCAGGAGAACACATCTCCACTCTGTTATTACTAAATTAAAGGGATTGAGTCATATAGAAGCTTGTGTGAAAAGATAGCTTTAGAAATCAAATTCTTGTTTTTCTGGTAATTATTCAAGCATGACATTTTTGTTAAACTCTATCAGTATTTATCAGCTAATGTCACTTTAATAGAGGACAAAATGACAGGAGCTGAATGTTTCAACGCCAAATAATATCATGCTAATTTCTATTTTTATTTACAGGCATTTTCTTTCTCATTTTAATAGTTCTCTCCATTCTTTGTGATTTTGTTTTGTACAAAGGATGTTTGGGGAGTTCTTTGGGTTTTTGTTATTATTATTTTTTTTTTTAGGCTGGAAATACAGGAATGCATTGAGGAACTTTTGAAGCAGTGATGATTTCCTGAGATTTAAGAAAGAGTAAAGCTATATTTTCTGACTGTTTTACACTGCACTTTGACAGGTAGCTCTTCTTTTTTAGGACACTGGTTGTTAGAGGTGTGCCAGCATTATTGTCTTAGTCAGGAAAATTCAATTTGCTCTATAATGGAACTGCTGAACTTCGAGTCCCAAAGATTCAGCTTTGTTCAGATTTGTTATCATCTGTCTGAAATTGGAGACAAATTAATCTTTCAGTTTATCTCTTCTTTCAGATTTTTAGAGGTAGAAATGGGAGATAACAGTTGGAGGTTACTTGGGTACCCATCATTGATAAAAAAGCTGACCAGCTTCTTTTTTTTCCTAATTTTTATTTTTCTTATTACAAAAAAAAACACACTATCATCAAAAGAATTGAAATCAAAATTATGAAATGCATTGCAATCTTATATTTTTTTTATTATTATTTTTAATGTGACTTGATGTTGAGGAAGAAACTCCTGTCCTTTGGTGAGATTTTGTCCCTTTTTACCAGGACAAAAGGCTGGTAAAAGGCTTAGGTGCTACATTATCTTACAAAGTCAATTAGCAGGATTTATTAATTTAGTCAAGTGATATACTGTGTGTCATATTTTATTTTTTTAATAAATGAGCACATATAGATGGTATTAAATATATGCAATTTGTGAACTCAAAGAATGTCACACTTCATGTCAACTAAAGGAGGTTTCTTATGTTTCTTGTGTAGTACATTGTATAGATTCAGCCAATGGTTAGAGTAGTTTTTAATAATAATCATGGTGCCCAAATTATTTTTTTAATTGGGAAATAACATTAGTGGCTTCTACATTTTTCCTAGTAAAGTTTGCTTACAGTTGCTTTTCCTGAGGAGCTGGCAGGAGATCAGCAAATTGTCCACGCTGGAGAAATGGATCCAGGCCCAACCCTCTCCCCTCTCTCTCATTACATTGGAGTCAACAGCAAGACTAAAACTGGAGCACTCCCAGAGACATTGTCTGATAACCTGTGAACTTTTTGGGCATCAAAAACTCCTCAGGGAGACAAGTCCTGAAATCCAGCACTGAATTTTCTGCCAGTTGAAGGCTGATTCACACTGCCTGGCTCCTCTTCTCCGGTGCTTGCTGTCAGCAGAGGTCAGTGTCCCTACCTCCAATTTCTGGTGGAAAATAATGAGGCACAGAGAGAGAGACCTGACTTGTCTAAACCCCCTGGCAGGTGGCTTTGGAGCCTCAGTTCAGAAGGTCCAGCACTGACAATTTGTTGTATCCAAGTTACAGAATTTGTGCTGCTTGGATTCCCACAGTTTCTTACGCTTGTAATCCTTCTGATGACAAAAGGAACAAATGGAATGTAAAGCCAAGGATTAATTGCATCCCCCAGTGTGGGCAGCAGGGAACGGGGGATTCTGCCCCTCTGCCCCTGTGCTCAGGTGAGACCCCACCTGCAGAGCTGCCCCAGCCCTGGGCCCAGCACAGGGGGCACCTGGAGCTGCTGGAGAGAGTCCAGAGGAGGCACCAGGATGAGCAGAGGGATGGAGCAGCTCTGCTGGGAGGAAAGGCTGGGAGAGCTGGGATTGTTCACGTGGAGAGGAGAAGCATTGGGGTGACCTCACCGTGGCCTTGCACTGCCTGAAGGAGCTGACAGAAAACATGGAGAGAGTCTGTTTACAAGGGATAGAGGGACAGGACAATGGGGAATTGTTTCCCACTGCCAGAGGCAGGATTAGATAGGATATTGGGAAAATATTCCTCCCTGGGAGGGTGGTGAAGCTCTGGCACAGGGTGCCCAGAGCAGCTGTGGCTGCCCCTGGACCCCTGGAGGTGTCCAAGGACAGGGCTTGGAGCAACCTGGGAACAGTGGAAAGTGTCCCTGACCATGGCAGGGACTGGAACTGGATGAGTTTTAAGGTCCCTTCCACCCAAACCATTCTGGGATTCCTTGATTTTATGAGTTTTTAATCAAAAATCTTAGAAATCTAATCAGAGCATTACTGCAAGTAAAGTTACAATAATACTTAAAGTGCTTTTAAAATGCTATGTGCGTATACAGACTTCCTCAAAATCTTCTGATGTTATTCTTTTTTTCCACTGCTGACAGAGGACTTGCTCTCAGTGGCTTCAGACTTGGGCTGGAGGATGTTTTAGTAGTGCTGTCACCCTGAGGCCCTTGCCAGGGGAAGTTCACAGCTTCTTGCCCTTTGCTGTAATACTCTTTGGAGTCATTTTGATGCTATTGCTAATCTGCTGTTACACAGGTTAACATGCTTTTTTCTATCTTTTTTTGTGCAATGTCAAAGTCCATCTTGCATTTGATTGTACCTACACAGTGAGTTACCCCAAGACTGAACTCCTTTGGTGACTTTGAGCTGCTCGTTTGCTGCCTTCAGCTGTCATCCTCTGTCTGGAGTTTCTAGGCCTCTCACACACACTGTCTTTTATGCTAAATGTTTCTATAAATGCATAAACAAAGGAGGGCTGAGGGGAGTCTCAATCCTTTCCTGGATGTGGGGGGAACACTGGCACAAAAGATGAGGAAAAGGCTGAAGTGCTCCATGTCTTCTTTGCTTCATGTTTAACAGCAAGATCAGGCTGGAGTCCTCATTCCTGAAGGGATTTAAGAGCCATGTGCATGTGGCACCTGGGGGCATGGGCTAGTGGTTGCCTTGATCAGTGATGGGGTAGCAGTGGACTTGATGGTCTTAAAGGTCTTTTCCCACCTGAATGATTCCATGATTCTAAGGGTCTATCCTGGGTCTCGGGTGACTCATCCTATGCAGAGTAAATTTTTGGTTTTAATAGCTGAAGTTGGGCTAACACAGCAAATGTCACACAAGCCAGTAAATCCAGGTAATGGAAACGCAGGCAGTGCTCACCTGGTGGCTACACCATTGCTGTCACAGCCAAACAGGCTCAAACAAATCTCCAGGCTGGCTCAGGAGCCTGTGCTGTCAGCTCAGGCTGGACTGCAAGGACCTGCAACAGCACATTTACTGCTCTGCACCACTGCCACCACTCCCTGCTCTGTGCAGCTCACCTGCACTGGGGAAAACAAGGCTTTCCTCACCAGCTGGGGCAAACCCAGGGAAACAGGTACCCAACACAGGCTGTGGGTGCAGTGAGGAGGGAGAGGGAGCAGCATGGACAGGAGGGACTGGTGCTGGCAGTGCCATCACGTAGTGATAGCCCTCAGAGCCCCACACAACACGGGCACTCAGTATGTGGCACTAATTGTGATGCCTTAAGTTTGAGCTTTCATGATTTTCAGATCCTGTGCTGCCCTGGGTGCAGTTCTGAGCCTCACATTAAGTGTCACTCAGCTCCCTTCACAAAGCAGGGAGACAAAACAAATCCTTTTCCTGCTGAACACCAAGGACAATTTTCAGGCCCAAAAGCACAAACAAGGGTGGCTGGAGGGAGGAACAAGAAGGATGAGACCTCACAGCCTGGAGCTGTAATTGGACAATTAAACCCCAATATGCAAATGGACCAAAACTTATAAAAGTGTGAGACCTCGTGCCCAGTTGTCCATTTTGTGACCATTCTTAGTCCACCTTGGGTGTAGCCCTGGTCAGGCCCTGTCCTGCCCAAGGTGTGTCCTGAAGGCCTTTCAATAAATCCCTGCTTTATTCTCTAGCTCTGCCCAGCCTCTGTTCCAGGTCAGCCTTCCCAAGGCATCAATGGGAGCCACAGTGCCAGCTGGAGGAGTTCAGGGTCACTCTTATTTTGGACAGCCAACTCCTACATGACAAGGTTACAATTATAACACATTGCCAGCGTGGTCCCAGGTCAGTGTGGTCCCCCCTTCTGACCTCTGCAACATTCACAGAACTCACTCAGTTACGTTCTCCTGTCTCTAAAAATATTAAATTTCCTCTAGATAATTTTAAAGACCTGAGTTCCATAGTATTTATTTCAGATCTTATATCTGACTGCAGGTTATGAGTAAAAAGGCTTATTTAATCACAATGCAGTTTTATGCAATCTCATACCACTGTGAGATGATGTCATTCACACAATTCCTAAATACAAGGTCTCTGATATTTGCCTGAATTATTCATAGCCAAAGAAAATATTTTTCTGATGTTTTAGATCACTAGGTTATTAATTTTGAGAAAAGACGTGTCTCAAATCATTCTGAAAATTCTTCTAGTTTTGTTCTATTCATACACATATATGAATATTTCACATATATGTATATTATATAGATGTGTGATGACGTGAAGCTGTCAGGGGAGGTTTTGCTGGCTATCAGGAAGAAGCCCTTCCCCCAAAGGGTGTTGGGCACTGAACAGGCTCCCCAGGGAATGGTCATCATTTTGAAAATCCCAGAAATATTTCCTTTGCTTCTCTTCATCAAACTTCTCTTCATGGTCAGGGGGATTCTGCTGAGGCAGCTTTGAATCAACACTTAATAATGACAAAGGAGGTTTGGATTGAACATGTTGCTAAATATTCAATAAAAGGGTATCTTCAAGGCCAAAATGAAATTTCTGATATTTCTCATTTAAAACCTGGCAGACACATCCTGCTTCCCCACACCACATCATGCAAGGCAACAGCAGCCCAGGACATGAACCTGTATATTTTTCCATCATTTTTCTGTGAACCAGAGTTCCTTCCCCCCTTCCTGATCAGTGAACTATCAGTTTTTTGGGGTAGGGAGAAAGAGCTGTGTTGAAAGAGTTTTTTTTCTGAAAGGTTTTCAGATTCAGGATGAGAAAGATCTTCAAATACCAAGGAGAAAATGTTTTCTTTCCCAGCCCTCTCTCCTTTTTCATCTTGTTCTTCACTCTGCATGCAAGATTTATTTGCCTTCAGTTCAATTTTCTCTAAGCCTCACTCTCCATTTGGTACCCTAAATACAATTAAATTGCAATATCCTAAGTGTGAAAAGGAATAAAATGATAGAAATGAGATAAAATACACACCTTCAGAACTTTCACTCCTCTGACTGACTCCACTCTTCCTTCCCCAGTGATAGTAAGACACTTTCAAATTTATTTTCCAAATTTTGAAAGCTACTGTATATCAGGCTCAATGAACTGCTGACTCCTCAGGTTTCTTTAATAGAAAAGGAAACTTTCAAAGACACCCAGGCATCCACAGAGGGTGGGGAAAGAAAGCAGAGGTTAAAAAAGCAGTTAAAATAAATCTAAAATAATAAAACAAGTACGATACTATTAAGGAAAGTGGAAAGAATGGGAGAAGAATTACTCCAGCTCTTCTCCCTGGAGGAAGCTGGTAGTAGAGTAGAAATAATCTATAAAGGAAAGGTGTATTCACACTTTTATTGAAATGTAGAAACGTAAGTAATAAAAAATAATTAGACGTGTAGAAAACACAACCTGCACGGAGAGATTGAAAGAGCCAAGGTAGCCTAGACAAGGGAAAACTAAAAGAAGGTGTGGGAACAGTCAGCAAATATGCAACAAGCTGCAAAAAAAACAGGAAAAATGTATTTTCTGAGGTGAATAAGCCAAGAGTAATGGGCTCAGTCTGCAGCCAGGGATAACTAAGTCTGGAAAAGGACAAGGAAACATTGATGAAGGCATGAATTCAGCATCCTTGGTGGTATTTATTTCTCTTAAAGTACTGAATTTCAACCTAATGAAGTCTCTGTCAGCCTTATTTTGTGTGATTCTCCCAACAAGGACATTAAATGTGTTTATAACGCAAAATGTTCCATCTGAATCAGATTTGAGGGACCTTCTCTCCTTAAATATTTCTTTTCCAAACCTGGTTTGCCTAAGACTACCTTTTCCTTCCTAAAACCTCTGACAAAAACCTCTCTGTCCAGTTTGGTGGGTTTTGCTCTGGAGGGAGCTTGGATGCTGCCCAGCTGGGAAGTGCCAAAGCTGTGAGGTTTAAATAGCTCCAGCAGACACTCAATGCCCTTTCAGCCAGTCTGAGTTTCTCTCTTTCCATACTGATGCTGTCTTGGTTTGGAAAGACAGATATCTGCCAGGGAAAGCTGGAGTTTCCCTTAGAATGGAGAATGTAAACCCCTCACACCCGCCAAATTATAATTTTGCAATTAGGGGCTTTCAGGCAAAGATTTGGGAATAGGAATAACAGTTCTTTACTAGGAATATTAACAGTACAAATGTAGTAGAAAAAAACAACGAAACAAGCAAACAAACAAACAACAATTTTGGAGAACCCTGACAGAGTCAGAGCTACAACCTGACACCCTGTTGGTCAGGGTGTTGGAAGCAGTCCAAAGGTGAGTCTTCCTGGAGTGTCAGATGTGGTTCTGTTGAAGTAGAAATGATCCTGTAGAACAAGGGTCCAGTGATGGTGAGAAGGGGTCCAGTGATGATGAGAAGGGTCCAGTGATGGTGAGAAGGGGTCCAGTGATGATGAGAAGGGTCCAGTGATGGTGAGAAGGGTCCAGTGATGGTGAGAAGGGGTACAGTCTTCCTCTGAGAATTGGGTGAAGCCAGAGAGCTTCGTATTCCTGAGTCCCAGTTTTATCCAGGTAGGAATGGTTGGCTCCCCCACTGGGTGGAGCATCTCACAATAGGATGATGGAATGTGGATGTACTATTTTGGAGAGGGTAAGTTTGGGGATGTTTGTGCTTTTAGGGGTGTTTAATGGCCCATTAGCAGAAAATATTCCCCTGGAGGGAGGACAGGCAGTGAAAGAGATAAGGAACAATGTCCCACCTGGTTTGAGCAGTTGGCCCATTATCAAAAGGCACCCACCCCTCTCCTCCCAGAGTTACAAGAGATAAAGAAGAACATTTCCCCAACTGCTTTCAGCAGATGAAATAGAATACACATTTTAGGTTCCATAACCCAAGACAGATGCATTCCAGAACAATCAGTGCTGCTGGGGTGATGTTACACCAGCAAAGAGAAAGAAAACTTCCCAACCTCAGGTTTTAACAAAAAGCTTTTTGGTTTTTTTGAACAGTTTAGTGGGCAGGTTAACAGCTGCTCAAGAAATATAAAATGTGGTTTTATTCAGTCAGTCAGTGAAAGAAAACAGCCTCAACACTCCCACCCTAGGGCAAGGCTGAGAGGATGGTGCTGTTCCATAGGACCACTGCTAATAATGTGATGTTTCTCTGGTGTAGGTTTAGCTTTGGCTCTTGTACAATATCATTATGTGCAGCATAAATGAAGGTCTTTGCCCAAATGCACAATTTTAAGTCTATTTCAGAACAAGTAGAATTTTTTTAATCACTGTGCAATAACCCATTTAAAGCACGACAGGATATACTGACAGCTGGCACATGGAAATATGAGACCTCCTTTGAGGATATCAGTTTTGAAATACTTGTTAATTCTGAAGAACATCTTGGGCTTGGCTGAGGAAGTGGAAAAAAGGAAAAAAATGCTTTCTGTAAATAAAGAAATGTCAGGGAAAAAAATATATCTATAAGGAGACTTACCAATTTATCAATTTTCCATGGAATATTTTACTTCCCTTATCATCAGCATCACAGTGGAAGCTGCACTAACAGTGAATATCAAAGAAGTTTTTTCTTCCCACCAATGTCTTCCTGTTGGGCATAATTCTCAGCCTTAATAAAAAAAAAAAACAAAGCAGAAAATAAAACCTTATATTTCATAAAGAATCTCAGAGCTCCATTGGGATGATGTTCACTGTACTGTCACCTTCCCAAGTCTGTTGGTTGTGCCCTGGAGAACGTCTCTAAGCCAGCAGTTCACATCCATTTGTTCACATCCAGCTGGGAGCTAAAGGCTGTTGGCTCAGTAAACTTCCTTCATGGAATCACAGAACATCCCAGGCTGGGAGGGACCCTCAGGATCATCCAGTCCAACCCCTGGCCCTGCCCAGACACCCCAACAGTCCCAGCCTGTGCATCCCTGGGAGCATTGTCCAAACACTCCTGGAGCTCTGGCAGCCTTGGGGCCGTGCCCATTCCCTGGGGAGCCTGGGCAGTGCCCACCACCCTCTGGGGGAAGAAGCTTTCAAGGCGATATCACACAAAATATTTGGGTGGTGCCCAGAAATCAGCCTGATTTTTGTAGCTCAGCCATAACTTTATTTCCTGATTTGTTGAGGCTTACCTTCCACTTATTTCATATTTTCCTAGCTGGAAATGCAGCCTCTCCCAGGTGTGTTCTGAGGCACCTGCAATATTTTGCTGCCAAGTGCTTAAACTGCCACTTGCTCAGAAGTCTGCAGTGAATTGTGGCTTTATGGAGGGCTGGGGTCCACATTATCAATACTCCATTCACCCCCCCTAGAAGAGAGCTGTTTAATATTAATTCAGTATTTAACCAGATGATCCCTTCCTTTTATTTAAAAGGTAATGTTTCCCCTGGTAGCAAAGTTCATTCCCGTTGCTAAGCCAGGCTGAGCAGAAGTGTGTTTTACCCAGAGCCATTCCAAAACACTTGGGCTAAATTTAGCCTTGTAAATTAAATATGTCTATCGCCTGAATTAAAGCCAGGTGCCACAGAATCCTTTGTCCCTGTGCTAAATCTGTGTCCCACTCCCCAAATCTTTAGCCACAGCTGAAGAGCCAATGGGACACTGATCCCAGTGCTGACTGCTCCATGCTTGGCAAGGCTGGGGACATTCCTTGGGGACTTCAGACAGATCCATCCCTGGGCTGTAGGACTGAATACTACAGACAACCCCTTTCAGTCAGGATCAGCATCTCCTGTCTCCTTTTCTGTGCATTAAACAGTAATGAATGCCACCATTAATGCATTTATTAATGCTTTAAATACTTCTTTAAAACTCTCTCCTTTATTTCCATGGCTAAACTCATTTATTCTTGAGAATCCTTCATGAGACAGGATCAGCAGCAGCAGGAGCCAGGCCTTCTCCCTCTGTTAGGATTAGCTCTCAGGGAAGTGCTGGAGGTGGCAGAAATTTTGGACTCACACTCATTATACATTACACCTGAACAAATCCTTGAAAGTTAACAGGGGAAGGTACATGGCTTCCTCTCAACTTGTCTCTCTACTCTAAAAAAAAAAAAAAGAAAATACAAATTCCAATAGCATTTCAACCACTCTTGGAGATAAATAAAATATTATTTTTTGTCTTCATATGATGCTTTTTTTTTCTTTTTTCTTTTGGGATACATGTTATGTGCAGCTACAATTCCTGGCAGAAACAGAGGGATTCAAATAAAACCATTTCATTTATTGTATTTGCTGCAAACACGGACTTCTGTCGTGCTAATTAGTATTTACATCAATGAAAATCAAATTGGATTCTAAGATCATATCAGTCAATGAAGATTTATTTAACTTGAGGAATTCTGGCTTGGTATCAGAAGGCATTAATCATTTATGATTCCTCATGGGTTGAAAGATGTGCCTCCCACTGCTGCATTGCTGCGTGGACAACCAGAACTGATTCACACTCAGAATAAATTCACACTTTATTTAGCAAACTGATTCTGATTTCTGACCCTTTCCTGCAACGGATCAACACAGTTTTCTCTTTTAATGGGGAGTTAAGTGGCATCCTTAGGTGTTACAGAGTGACACTGACAATATTTCATAGCTTTCAATGCCCTCTTAGAATCAGAATATTTTTCAGAGGGCACTAATAGGTGTGTGATGGAATTTTTTGCCTGTCAAGATGTCCTTTCCCTCTTCTCCTCCATGGTGGTTTTTTTTTTTTTTTTGACAATTCATTTATGAGGAGTAACGCTCATTGACACGGAGTTATCCAACAACCACACCGAGGCAGGAAAAGGAATTGTCTTGGTGTCTCCACCAGACTCTGCAGCTGAGGAAATGGAAACTCATTTCCTGCTGAATGTTCAGAGCAGAGGGAAAATGATGCAGAGAGAAAACCTGAAGTGAAGGCAGAGCAACACCTGAGCAATAGCTCCTCTGTGTAATTGTCCATTTTACATTCATAAGAAAGTTGTATTTTTTTCTCTCTCTCCTGCTGACTTTTAAGAGTTTTCTGATGCTAATCCTAAAATCTTTCTCATCTTTTATTGATCATCTCACAGCCATAGCTTTTCTCATTAGGCACCCAAAATCCTGCTATAAACCCAGCAGATTCCAGTAAAAATGCACATATATTTCATGGCCTTCCCTGGCACACACTCACCTGATCCATCAGTGAACACTGTGATGGAGTATTTCTTTCAGAGCTTTTTGACCCCATAAAGAGCTGCAATAACATCAGTAACTTCAAAATTAAACAAGATTTCACAGAATTATAAAATGAATCATGGGATGGTTTGGGTTGGAAGGGACCTCAGAGCCCATCCAGTGCCACCTCTTGCCATAGGCAGGGACACTTTCCACTGTCCCAGGGTGCTCCAAGCCCTGTCCAGCCTGGCCTTGGGCACTTTCAGGGATCCAGGGGCAGCCACAGCTTCTCTGGGCACCCTGTGCCAGGGCCTGCACCACCCTCACAGGGAACAATTCCTTCCCAATATCCCATGTAACCCTGCCCTCTGGCAGTGGGAAGCCATTCCCTGTGTCCTGTCCCTCCATCCCTTGCAAACAGACTCTCTCCATGTTTCCTGCTGGCTCCTTCAGGCCCTGCAAGGCCACAGTGAGGCCACCCCAAAGCTTCTCCTCTCCAGGTGAACAATCCCAGCTCTCCCAGCCTTTCCTCCCAGCAGAGCTGCTCCATCCCTCTGCTCATCCTGGTGCCTCCTCTGGACTCTCTGCAGCAGCTCCAGGTGCCCCCTGTGCTGGGCCCAGGGCTGGGGCAGCTCTGCAGGTGGGGTCTCACCTGAGCACAGGGGCAGAGGGGCAGAATCCCATCCCAAATCCCATCTTTTCTCTTTCTTTACTGATCCTTGTGGTGAATGTTGGTGTTTCCCACCCAATATTCCCATCCTCACATCCTCCAAATGGTACTTGGATCCTGGTCTGAAATCAATGAGGGGAAAAATCTGCCTGGAATTGCACAGCCACAGAGAAACCTCCTTCTGAACACCAGGCTGAATTCAGTCATCACTTCTGCTCCTATCCAGCTATTTCCCTACCCCTCTATATGAAATCCTTCCTTCTCTAACTGCCAGCTTGTATGACACTGCAATCATTGTGGCAAACAGAAATAATGAAACCCCCAATTTTTTTCATTCCAAAAAGCTGAAAACCCATTTTTGGCTGCACTGAATAGATAGAGGTAGGAGTTAGAGAAGGCCTCTGCATCCACAGTTCTGAACAAGGCACAGCTTGGCACCAACTGATCCCCAAACCTCAGATGGCAGGACACACAATCCTGCTGGGAATTCTGATGGCAACAAGGAGAAGCTCACCCTGTGCCTGCTGGAGTTACTTCATTTCACCCACTTGGCTTGCGACACTCACAGAGCTCAAAAAGAAAATACCTGCTTAAAATTTGGTAAAAAACCCCTGTGATTGAAATAAAATTTCTTTTCTATTTCTCACTGTAAACTTTCGGTTTTTTATAAGCATCATCCTTGAATGCTCTGTTTCAAACCTGTAACTCCACAGCACTGATTTGTGCCATTCACAGCTCTTTACACCTTCCCCCATTTTTTTTTTTTTCACTACCTGTTTGGAATTTTAATAGGGATTTCTATTAGAAGATCATAACTTAATGAACCTGGAGGTTAAAGAATATTGGTGTGCTGCCTCAAAAGTAGTATTTTAATGAAATTATGTTGCACCACTGGGATTGGCATCCTCTGCAGACTTGCTTTTTAAATTAGCAGGGGTTTTTTGAGGGTTCACTGAAAAGGTTTAATTCACAGGGCCTAAGAATAAACAATTTTCCAAAGGCTTAAAATTCCTTAATTTGTGCTTATCAAGGCTTTAGATGAAGGAAGGTTGGTAATTGTATTTCCTGGAGTTCCTGTTAATGCTTCCACATGACGTAACCAGTGTAGAGGAAATGCCATATGGATGAAATCCACTTTCTCCTTATTATTAGAGCCTCTGGCTGGTTATAATGTAAACAGCTTAATAAATACACATAATAGGAATGGTCTGGCTGAGTCACTTGGCCAGGCAGGAGCAGAGCTGTGGTGGTTTGGAGAGCTGTCACATTGTTGCTAAGCAAACTGGCAAAATCCTGAGGTTTCCCCTCCAGCAGGCAGTCACCCCAAATCCCAGCAAAGTGCATTCACCTGGCCTGTGAAAAAAAACATGCAGGAGGCCTGGAATCCCTGCTGGAATCTGCTGGGATGCCTGGCTGCAGAATACACAGCTGAATACACATATTTGATGTCAAGTTTTGGAGCCCAAATTTTTGGAAAGGTTGGCCTGTTGGAGCAAGTCCAGATGAAACCACTGAAGTGATCCAAGGGCTGGAGCCCCTCTGCTCTGGAGCCAGCCTGGGAGAGCTGGGGGTGCTCAGCTGGAGAAGAGAAAGCTCCAGAGAGACCTCAGAGCCCTTTCCAGTGCCTAAAGGGGCTCCAGGAGAGCTGGAGAGGGATTTGGGACAAGGGATGGAGGGACAGGACACAGGGAATGGCTTCCCACTGCCAGAGGGCAGGGATGGATGGGATATTGGTGAGGAATTCCTCACTGTGAGGGTGGGCAGGGCTGGCGCAGGGTGCCTAGAGAAGCTGTGGCTGTCCCTGGATCCCTGGAAGCATCCAAGGCCAGGTTGGATGAGGCTTGGAGCAACCCTGGGCTGGTGGAAGGTGTCCCTGCCCATGGCAGGGGGTGGCACTGGATGGGCTTTGAGGTCTCTTCCAACCCAAACCATTCCATGAGTCTATCTCTCCAAGGAAAAGCTCACCGCAGAAGGAACTGCTCCTCCTACCCTCAGCCATAGAAACCAGAGATACTAAACCATGCGAGGTTTGTTCTGGGTTTTTTTCCCAGGCATTGTGAGAAATTTTTTGAAGTCCACTGAAGTCTGTAAGAGAAATAATTTTAAGAAGTGAGGAGAGTTCAAATAGCTCTTTTATCAACACTCTAATTAAGCCTCTACCCTCATTGTCATGTAGAAGAACCTCTGTCCATAGCACATTATAATTGAGGTGGCTGCACTTGCTAACTGATTGTCCTGGATATTAGCTGGCAACTAGGAGGAAATGGAGCAATAGCAAATATGAGTGGGACATAATACCTGTGTCCAAAAAGGCCTTGAGATTTTAAAATATTCCTTTGGACTGGCACCTGGCTATTTTTTTTTTCACTTGTAATACAATAGCCCCCCTCAAAAAAAAAAAAAATTTCCTATTAAAGTAAACATATAAAATAACACCTTGTTGACTGTCCACCTGAACAAGAGAAGGGACCATTAAGGCAAGGGAAAGCTTTATATCTGCCTGGCTGGGCACAGCGCAGCTGAGAATTCCCTGTCTGGAGAAGTATCCCATATCTCAGACTGCACCTGAGGATTTATCCCTTATGTATTTCTATCCCTGCACAGTGCTGCTCCTACCCATGCAGAAATAAATCTTCCCTTCCTTTTCTTCCCAGACAGCCTCTCCTCAGCAGTATATTCTTTACTCTTGTGGGGAGTCTGAGGGATTTACCTGGATGTTTCAGCCTTTTAGGATTTGGAGTCTGCTTGAAAAACTGAAGGGACAACTTTGTTGAGTGTATTAACCCCCTGGTCTGTCTCCAGGATGACCCCAGTCTGCACAAAACCATGAGATTAAACAGACACAACCTTGAAGGGCATTTTGCCCACACAAGAATAATCTTCCAGTGTGGTTTTTGTTGTCCTAAAATTCCCATGAACAGCTGACTCCCCACTCCTAATCTGGGAGCAAGGACTGAACCAAGGCAGGATTTGGTTGAGGAAGCAGTGAAGAAAGATAATCCACACAACATCCAAAAGGATAAATTTTTTTTTTGGTGAGGTTTTGCTCATATTTACAGTGTCAGAGTTAGTGACACTGTGAGAGCAAATGGTGAGAGTCCAGGACATGTGGCTTTTACACAGAACGAATATTGAGGGTCTAAGTGAAGCAAATGGCTTTGAAAGAGTGAAGAATTAATAAGATTAAGAAAAAGCAACTCATTTTTGAAGGTGATGCAGAGAATGGTGTCAGCTTTCCTCTACAATAATGCAGCATTTTGTTAAAAAGCCCTTGTAACGTGTTTAAAATGCTTCTCATGTTGGGCAACAAAGTATTGAACTGGAAAATCTATAAGTGTCCAACCCAGTCATGCTTGGGTATGATCTATTGATATTGTCTCAAATCTTCAGCCTATTTACATCATTTGTAAATATAAAATATTTCTTTTTGAATATTGAGTGCCTGTTGGTGTGTACAGCCCTCATCTCATGAACTACAGTAGAATTGGGTCTCGGTTCATCTATTTCAGATATTCCTGTCTAGACAAATGAACTCTCTGCCTAAATTTATCACTCAGGGGTAATGAACCATGAAAGTTTTCGTTAAAGTGGCAATGAATGCAAGCTCAGAAAAAAAAAAAAAAATGGAAACAGCTGAACTTCCAGATGCACTTATGGAGCAAAATACTTATGAGGAGATAGCAGAAAGTTTGTACAGGAGTTTCTGACACAACATGTTCTGGGATACAAGTAGTTTATTATGGAATGTCAGGGGGCTCCTGCCTCCTGCTTGTGTTGCAGATGGCTGAGGTAAAGCACATAGATAAATGAGGAAGTCAACTGATCAAGGGTTCTTTGTCTTGTGGAAAAAACCTGGTGCCTTCTGGTCTCTAAAATGTCAGGATTTTCACAGGGAGAAGGGACCCTTCACAAACTGTCATAAGTGAGGCCGGGTCTTCTTCTTCCTTAATTAATTCATCTTGGTAGCAAGGAGACTTCATGCAATATTTCACCAAGCAATCTCCTAAGCAAATGGATTCACTGACTAAAAATACAACTTTAAAAGTGTGAATCTCCTACATTTAGAATATAAAGTAATGGCAGTGAAAACACCAGCATAAATATAGCATGTAAAATTCATTCTAATTTCAGATTAGGCTGAAGTCACAGCCTCACCAGCTTGAGGGGACCTACCTGGGCAACCTAACGATGAGAAGGGTGCACAGAAAAGATGCAAATATAAATTATTAATGTTCAGATTAATATGTGGACAACGTGGGGAATCTTTCTGTGGTTTCTGAGACGCACCTTGGAAAATCATTCATTCCATGATGATGATTAGTCATTACTTGTTGTTTATAGTACAGATTTCACCTCTCCCAAGGGAAAGAACTCTGGTGTAATGATCTGGGATTTCTGGAATTTCAGTGCCCTCTGAAAGCTCTCTTCAAGTCCACAGTTCAAATCCCTTCCCAGTCGTGTCCACTGGCTTTCCCACACTGCTTCTTCAAGGAAAATTCCTGCCCATTCCTTGTCTGTTTAATCTTTGTTACAAGAGCTTTTCCCAGCCTTGTGTTGATGCCTCACCACTCTAATTTAGCATGACTTTGCACCATTTCCCAAATAAAACTGAGTCAGGGAATGTAGCCAAAGTGCCTCGGGAGTCCCAGAGGCTGATTCTTCAGGGACCTGATTGGATTTAATTAATTTGGACAATTGACAATGCTTCGAGATCATCTTATATAAGAATCTGGCTGCGTTCTTCCACGTGAGCACTAAACACCAGACAACGGAATGGGTCTGGAATTCTCTCTTACCCAGCTATTAACAGGCAGAGGAAGGAAAGGGACAATTCATTTGCATTTTCTCTACTTAGGTCTTGGTTGTTCTCTCTTGTCTCCCAGGCAGGGCAATTTTCTAATCGGTTCCCTACGGCTGCCTTGACATTTTTATTTTTATATTTAGAAATAAAAGGTCAAACCCTCCAACCACCAGTTGGTTTAACACCGTGGAGGGCAAGGTGAATACCTTCCTAAATTAGCTCAGCACAAAGGAAGCTGCTGTTCAGCAGTTATTTCCCACTGGCAGGTATTAGTATTCCTGAGGGAAATATGTACAGCACGAAGGAGTGTGTCTGTGGATTAAAAGCATTTAATCCACCCAAATTGAAAAAATAAGACTCGAACTTATGGAAAAGACAAGTTGTAAAAAATAATAATAACAATAATAAATGAATAAATGAACAAACAAAACAGTGTAAATTAAGACCTTGGAAATTTATTTTTTGTCTGGGAGGAAAGCAAGCTTAGTCACACAATAATTACTATTCTTGTTGCATCCACCAGAGAAGTCTCAATTAAAATCAAAATTCAAGTTCTCATCAGTGGAAGAACACTGAATATGACACCTCTCAAAGGAGTTACAGCAACTCTAAAAAAGCAAGAAACTGATATGGTGGAGAACTGGATATAAAAGTGAGAGTCTTCCAAGATTTTAAAAATGAAAAAATTATGGAGAATTATAATGATTTCTTATGGGGACTGCAGAATGCACAGAGCTGTATCCATGCTGTTTTGGAGATATTAAAGTAAATATAGTACATCTGCTCCAGAGCATCGGGATAATCTACTCACAGTGGGAAGTTCCAGGATGATAATATACATTTAGCTCTCCTTCTGCATATTCCAATTCCTCCCCTTCATTATCTCACACACCAGAAAATCTGCCATTAGGAAATGAGCAAAATCAGTACTTTACTCAATCCATCAATCCTGGTGGTACAATAAAGAATCCTAGAAATGTAGAGTCATATCCTGGGATCTCTGAGATTGTGAAAGCCCTGCCAGGCCACTGAGTCCAAGCTGGGCCAGAGCCCCACCTTGTCACCAGCCCAGAGCACTGAGTGCCATGTCCAGGTGTTCCCTGGACACCTCCAGGGATGGGGACTCCCACACCTCCCTGGGCAGCCCTTGACAATATTTGACAAACCTTTCCATCAAGAAATTCTTCCTGATGTCCAACCTGAATCTCCCCTGGTGTAACTTGAGGCCATTTCCTCTTGAGGCCATTTCCTCTTGTCCTGTTGAGAGAAATGGGAAGAATTCTCATTTGACTGTTTCTCATGGCCTGTTGCAAGATGACTAAATATTTGAGAGAGGTTTAAGATTTGTGTTTGTTCCCAAATAATTCAGCTACTTATGAGTTCATCCAAATCTGAGGGAGGAAATTCCTTTTCACCTCTTCCAGTGTAGAAATCATTCACTGGCAGTGCATGAGAGAAGAGTTACACCGGGCATGCTTAGCAAATATACAATAAAAGGCAAATGATTACCAGGTTTTATGGAAATCTGCTGTGGTTCTGTGCTGTCATATTGTTTATGACGCTTTCATCTGACACAGAGCCCTATTGTCCATATGGGAATCATTAGAAAGAATTGCTGCTCCTCCATTTGGTTCAGTGGAGTTATGTATTGCCTGTGCATGTAAGGAATCAGTTCATGAGGAAAAGGGGAAGAGAGGCAGAGAGAAACATTTCTCAAGAAACAAGCTCCTATCTTTTTTTTTTCTTTTTTTTTTTTCTTTTTTTTTTTTTTTTTTTTTTTTTTTGGTGCTGTGCACTAAGTGAAATAAAAGAAGAAAAGGAAAAGGGGGAAAAAAGGCCCATAAAGATTTCCCTCACTTACATGGCACACTAAAATCAAGGATTTCAAAACTTCCATTATCACAGGCAGAAGCTTATTATTAATGTGTTTTTCTTTTTCAGAGCTTCTTCCCTGAAATAGAATTCCAAGCCCATGCTGCGACTATGCAATATTGTTCACTGCAAGCAACTATTTTGTTCTGCCTCAGAGGCAATACATTTTTACATTTAATTTTGCTGTGGGTATATACAACACTTGTTTATGTCCTTAAAATGTCTTTTAAAGAGATTTATTTCAATGCTTCTCTGGCAAATCCAGCTATGAAGGTTTAATTCTCTCCCTCACTCAGCAAGGCAGCACTGATATTTCATTTTGGTGGCTCATATGTCTACGAGGTAACACTGGACATATGTAATCATATACGTGAAGAAAGATGCATGGATTTGTTTCATGTTCTCAGTGGAGCTTTAATTACAGAATTTTACTCCGAGTTTTATTATCAGCTTCACGTCTCTGTTTAGCCTCAAGTGCTGCTACTGAATTTCCATCTACAGTAAATTATGTTCATGTAAATAAATGCTGTTTCTCTGAGAAAAACACCAGTAAATGGCACATGAAAGATTTTTATTTGACCTGGTGCTGCTCCTTTGGGAATGAGCACAATCTGAAATTTAACATGGGTGTGTGGGTGTGATTGTTGTCTGTCTGTGCTCCTGTACTCCCATTTAATATGGATGGGAGGGAAGCAGGAGCAGGGTTTATTCCAATGCTCACTATGAACAAATTAAGAAGACAAGCCTGCACTAGTTTATCAGTTTACAGCATGAATGTTGTTTATTATAACACTTAAAAAAGAAACCAAATTCAAGGGGACAACTGACAGTGTCACTTGAGTATTTCTCAGTATTATTCTGCTTGTTTCTCCAGCCTTTCAAACCTTGGTGCGTTGACTTCATATCTTGGCATTTTATACATGTAACAGGAGAAATTTTCCTCTCATCTTCTCAGGATATTGTTGTCCTTTCCAAAATCTCAATCACACTTTATTCCAAACACACTGTGACTGAAACCAAGTCATCACCTTCAAGCAGAAAGCTGTGTGCTAATGGCCCTGTTTATTTAAGCACAGGAAAATATTTGCTTTAATCAGCAGTCTAATTAAACCTGATTGTTTTAATCTATGTATAATCTGTGCTGTTGCTTAATAGTCAGGCAAAGAGCATGAAAAAAATGGTATAAAATATTGTCAAGCACTAATGCAAATGTCTGCTGGATATTCCTTGTCTTTTGTGGTGAACGGATAGGAAAAAGAACTCCCAGAAATTTAATGAGACTTGAAGGTAGGACATAAAAAATAGAAAACTTTTGTGCTGACTAACAGCAAAAAATGTTCTTCCTTCAATGGGTTTCCATTTCGGACAGAGACCATCTGCTGGTGAAACTCTCAATAAAGGCAAGTTTTGCTTGGATAGTTCCATTATTGAAGATAAACCCCTGTAGCTGAAACTGCACATTTTAATTTTCCATTACTAGATTGCATCTCCAGATACTGTCAGATCCAAGTGACTGCCGTTTAATAAAACAAATAAATACAATTCTAGTGAAAATGGAGATAATCGTCGTTGCAGCCTTAAACCTGCATTTATGCTGATATGGCCACGCACTGGTTTTCTTTGTCTTTTTCTAAGCAAGCACATTTCTCTAATTCTATAGATACTGCAACCTGCAAACTGGAATTACTTTTCTATCAAAACTGTTCCCCATCAGTGGATAAAATATATTTGTCTCAGAGAAGTGCAGCTTTCAGCACACACCAAACCTTGAGCTGAATTGTGCCATTAGAAACTGATTTGAAATGGTTCTCCATGAGTAACTGTTATTTTAGAAGCTGTCAATACAACTTGTTTTCAAATTCAATTTTTTTGCACTCTCCTAAATGCTTGTTAATTCATAAAACTGCTATGAAAGATTGCTGTTCTCCTTGTAGAAGGAACAAATTATTATTAAACCTCTGACAATTGCATTATATCCAAATTTTAAATAAAATTTCTCTTTTCTTGAAGAAGAAGAGGAGAGCAGGAAACATTCTGTATCTATGTAGAACTGCTCTCTGAAACCCGAGTCAAACTCAGCCCTTCATGTTTCACCTGTTAAATTTCTGATACATATTTATGCAATTGGGAGATTTGGCAATTTGTTTGAGTGCAACAGAATCTACAGATTACAGGAAATAAGTGAGGGGTAAAAAGCAGGGATAAGGATTGCAGCAGGAATTGCTGAGAGGGAATGACAGGATCATTCAACTGAAGGTGAGATTCATTGTAAGAAAAAGTAAAATAAAGCACATTGAGAGAAAGAGTTTAGTCCAAATGAAGGACTGAAACCTTACTGTCACAACTCTGGAATGAGTTCTTAGGTTATACTGGATAATTCCAGGAAAAGTATCAGCTCAGTGCTCAGTCACTGTCAGAAAAAATAATTGACATATTGAGAATAATTTGTAGAGGAGTGAGGATCAAAACATCATTCAGCTACTAAAAAAAAATCCATGAGGAACCCAACTCCTCAGGAATGCTGTGCCTGGATTTCTGATCTCTTCTCCAAGACTTCCCGGGGAGTTCTCTGAACACAGAGAGGTGCTCACAGAACAATAGGATGGTTTGGGTTGGAAGGAACTTGGAATGGAGTGCCCAAGGAGCTCCAGGAGGGAATGGCAGGAGGAGGAGCCCAAATCCCAGCCAAGGGCCTGGCCCAGGGGCCATCAGAGCATCGTGGACCCACCCATCCAACACAGCTCAGGATGCACAGTGGAGTTGGAGCTCCAAAACTAGGGCTCCCAAGGAACAGCCACCTTGTCTGGGTCCCTCCCAGGGCTGTCCTGGCAGATCCATGACTCCTGGGGCCCGAGATCCATTGGGAGCAGCCCTCCAGGTCACCTCTTACCAGATCTAGGGGACTTCAAAAGAAGCTAGAAAATAGCAGCTTTGAAATTAGGCAAAAGAAGTGGCCCTTCATACAGGATTTAATGAAGTTATAGACTCTGAAAGAGGACAAAGTGACAGAATTAAAACACAGAAAAGCAGAACTGATGCAGGAAGTCCTAAGCCTACAATGAGTGAAACATTGCATGTGGAGTAATGAAGCTATCAGAGGGAAGGATCACTATGCACCTAATTTGTTCTGACATTCCAACCTGTCTACCACTGGTTATTGGCAGAGACTGAGCCAGATCTGTCTGTGGGTTTAGTTCAGCTGCACTTTGCAGGAAGAGTCTTGCAGGCCCAGCATGAGGGGCTTATTTAACACTGTCTTAATCTGGTGTGTGGGGTTGTTTTGCTTCTCTCAGTCACTGTTCCAGCAGGCTCCTCTTCAGCTGCCTTGCACAGCAGTTGGAGTTTTACTTCCCTGCCTTTCAAGCAATCTTCTTGGAATTCAGGCTTTCTGGAAAGGACTTGATGCAAAGGGGTTTTGATTATACTGCATATAGATTATCAGATTTTGAAGCTGACTTTTCTTTTATTTGTTTATCTTTTGATAGCCTTGGAAATTGTGATGCAAATCATGCATGGAATAGTTGAATAAGAAAGAAAAATAAATCAGAAAATGTCCATGTCCCACTCTCTACTCATTACCCTGTTGAAAGCTGGTGGAGGTGCTTCTCAGTCAACAAATTTGCAGTGACATAAATTGGTAATAATGATCCCTGATATGTAGGTTTCAACATTTGCTAATAAACATAAAAAATTAAGCCATTTTTGTCTTCCTCCCACATGAAAAATTTCTTTACATTCACTGGCTTTCTATGCTACTAAGGTTGATAGAATAGGAAAAAAAAAAGCCTTTGGGAATAAAGAGCTTTAAGTTTTCCTATAGACAGGTGTTTTATTAACTCTGGGAAGGAAATAATATGTGAATGCACATAAAATAAGATACTATCTCACTGTCCCTGGTTCACTGAAGTCCAGTGGAAAACACTTCAGTCTCTGCTTTCATCTTGCTGGATTTCCCAGACTTGGACCTGGGCTTTGCGATTAACACGGGCCAAACCTCATAATTCTGGCTCAGGAAGAGCTGAGTAGGGGATTTGTCCTTTCAGGGGTTGGATCCATGGAATCACAGGTCAAATCCCAAGGTCCTTCATTATCTCAGCTCCACTGGTAGCCTGGCCAAACTCCCCTTGACCTTAGGTAATACTGGAATTTATATTAATGCTTCAAATTTGAATGGGATTGAAGGAAACCGAAAAGCCGAAGGAAACCGATATTATGAATATCATAATTCAGCACAGGACATGTGCATCTGCTGATTGAAGCCTTTCCCCCTGGGATTTGATTTTTTATTGGCACCCAGCCCACAGAACAGCTGATGGACACATTCCTGCAATATTTCTGTTGGTATAGGAAATTAGATTCTCACCTTTAAAGTGCTTAAACTGAGCTTTTCCCAAGGAGCTTGCAGTGGGTCATATCTTTGTTAACCTTTTGCTTAATAAGAGACTTCATAAACAAAGCAACATCCCAAAAACCTGTGGATTTTAATAATTAACAACAAAAGTCCATGTTACACTTTAGATTCACAAGGCTGAGAAAATTCCTCTCACAGAAAAGGGTCTTGGTGACATAATATAAACTTCTTGTTTAAGACTTCCACAACTGTATCCATTTCCTTCCTGGCTGAGTCAGCTTTGAGTGCAACAGGCTCAATTGATGATGTTTAATTGGAGCTGGATGCTTGGAGATAAAAAACATAATGTTTACTTTCTAATTCCACATTGCAGTCAAATTCACAGTAAAGTGAAAAATCTGATGTGAGAAGATTTTAAAAAACGTCTTTGAGATTTTTAATCCCTTTCAGGAAGCTTTGAAGAAGAAAACTTGGAAAAACAAGGTCTTTCTGGAGCATAGGCAACATCATCTTATATAATGATCCAAGCTGTAGTAGCTACACCTTTTTGTAGATGTGAAGTACATGTCATGCATAAAAATACACACTTGGGGAGGACTTAAACAGCACTCTGGCAAATAAACTCAGAATGCTACTTTCCAGCTAGGATATATTAAAAGTTATTACCCTCAATTAAATAAGCAAGTAGAATTTATTGCTGTAATTGTCCTTGAAAAGGAGTGTCCTGATGTAGGATATTAAAAAGTGTAGTAGAAGCACTGGTATTAAAATCAAGCATTCCATGGAGCTGATGATCCTTGAGGGTCCCTTCCAGCTCAGGATATTCTGTGATTCACCACAGTTCTCTCTGAAAGGGAGAAATGGCTCTGTTAGGGACCCAAAGACGGCAATTTCACTGAGAATTAGGACTTTATTTTCAAAAGATAATAGTCTTCCTGAAATTTGAACTAAGTATTTGTTAAGGCAATTTTATCTTAAGGTTTGGGAGGGGAAATCTGGAAAGTTGTGCCATTTGGGGACAAGCACCGCCAGAACAGAGGAGTTGTGTAGGTAAGTGAAGTAAAATATAACCATGGGAACTGCTGATTTTGTTCTCTTCAAGAGTCTTGTTACTTTTTTTAAGCCAGGAATTGATGAACTTCTTAAAGGTGGCTTTTTTTTTTTTTTTTTTTTTTCTTTTGTAGGGAGTTCAGAAGTGCATGAGGCCAGATGAAGAGTGGGGAGAACACTCACAAACAACCCACATGCTCAAGTCCTGTGGACATAAACTCCATATCCATCAGCCTGGAATTTCCTTCCTTCCCAAGGCTATTAATGACTTGAGCTAGTGAGAGACGTAGAATCCTATTTATAGCAGTGCTGCACCCTCAGTTCTTCCTTTAGAGCACTAATGAGGCATTTCAGTGCTGCTGAAGGGAAGGGATTTTAATTCTCCACGTTAAGCCCATGGCTGGGCTCTGGAGCTGCAGATCCAAGCATCTGGTGGATCATTTGCTAGCTGTCAGCAGCAGAGACTGTTTATTTTCTGGATCAAACCAGCAGAATATCCCAGCCCTTTAATTGGGGCTCTGAAAAAAATAAAACTTGGAGGGTCATAAACTTTTATAGAGTAACAGAGCAAAATAGGGTAAATTATATGCATGTCTGCCCAAAACTGGGACAGGCTCTAATCTTTTTCTTCACCACCTAAAAGGTTCATTTTCTGCTGCAGATTTAAGGCATTAGTATAGGAAACCCCAGAAGCTGTTGTGAGCCTTGGGAAATACTGGGTTTACAGGTGTAAAAGTACTGGTAGGGAACTGATCATTTGAACATGCTGTAAAAATCATGGAATCATGGAATGGTTTGGGTTGGAAGGGACCTTAAAGCCAATACAGTGCCATCCCCTGCCATGGGCAGGGACACCTTCCACCATCCCAGGTTGCTCCAAGCCCTGTCCAACCTGGCCTGGGACACTGCCAGGGATCCAGGGGCAGCCACAGCTTCTCTGGACACCCTGTGCCAGGACTTCATCACCACCTTCAAAAACATTTAAGTGCTCACAATTCCAAAGTTATTCTGATGGAGAACTGTGACAAATTAATTCCACTCTTCACTTTTGCCATGTTGGACCTGCTCCTATTCCCTTTTCCATCTACCAGAGATCCAGCTGGGATGTATCCTCATCAGAACTATGGCAAGGAAAGAAGAGCTGTGATGTCGTGAGGAGAGTAGACAAAATGAAACTGAATAGCTGAAAATTTCATTTTTAAAAGTGATTTTTGATCTTGTCAAAGTGAAAGTAAGATTTTTTTTTAATCTTTATTGGAACCTTTCAGTATTTGCTGGAATGGATCCTTTGGAAGCCATGGTTTGTGACATCCAACATGTGGAGGATTTTCTACCTTCCCTGGGCAGTTTCCTCAGGTCCCCTGCCTTTCAGCTGAGATCAAGGGCAGAAATCAGCCTCTTCCCTGACCAGGGCAAAGTCCCCTCTCAAACCCTCTCAAATCCAACAGGTTCTGCCTGAGAATTCAAATGCAAAATTTCGAGTCTCTTTTATTTTTTGCCTTTTTTTTTTTTTTTGGTGGGGGTTATAGAGGTGGGGTAGTAGTGGTTGGGTTTTTTTGTTTATTTGATTGGGTTTCTTTAGAAAGTTTAGAAAGTATAAACTCTAATATGACATTTCCATAGAATCATGGAATCATTAAGGTTGGAAAAGACCTCCAAGATCATCAAGTTCAACCTTCCACTGAATCCCACCATGTCACTAAACCAAATCATGGAGTTCCACACACTGGACACTTCCAGGGATGGGAACTCCACCACTGCCTGCATCAGTGCCTGATCAGCCTTTCCCCAAAGAAATTTTTCTTAATAGCATCAAATCCTGCCCCTTAGTAATATCACATCCTAATACCAAACAAACTAATTTCCTCACACGAACATTTAACACAGATTTTTATGCTTCAATCATACCTGGTTTTAGTTTTGACTTTTAACCTTTCATTATCTTGAAGGTGGAGGAATGATCTCCCACTTAAAAACATCAGGACACTCTACCTGGGGAAATAAACTGACCTATGCAGAGGCAATCTAGTTCTTCTAAATAAGATTCTAATGGTTTTATTTACAATTATTTTAGAATAATTAGTATCCCATAGGGTTATTATGTTTGACAGGAAAGGTAAGAAACTGTTATGCTTTACAAATATTTCCTTCTAAATTTTTTAAGCTAAACAGTTACTTTATTGTTAAAATCACTCATGCTTCACAATTTTTTTCTGGAAAGTTGTTATTATTGGACCAGTATTTTTATTTAATATACAATTTTTTACTAATGACAGCATACATGAGGCCATTGTTACCTCAGAAAATTCCTGCGTTCAATCACTACCCACAGAAGCTTTAGATATTCTTCTATTTAATCACATTTTTTAATTCAGATAGGTATTCAGGTTTTCAAGTTTTCTCCACAGCTGGAGAAAGGTATTTCACACTTCTCCAAGCAGTTTATCAAATATTCCACTTGCCAAGTTGCCTATTAATTTAGTCATCACCACTTGTCACCAGATTTTAATAAATGAGCATTTTCAATAAACCTAAGGCAGCTCTGAAAGCAGATGTTAATTTTGTATTCATGCTGCTTTGAAAATAAGAGTCAAAATACTTGGATAATAAAACCAGCAAAACAAGGAAAAATGTGTTCAGTTGTTCTCTTTTAAGAAAGACATTATTATTATTATTATTTAGCTTTCTTTTAGGGGTTTATTGATACCTCATATATAACCTTGCACTCGACAAGTGCCAAATCCATGTTTAATTCTGATTGCCAACCAAGGCATACTTTCTGACAATTAAGAGGTAATTAAACAATTAGATAGAATTTAATAATGAAGAACTAGGCATATCTTTTGAAATGACAGAACTGAAAAATTCTAGTTTTGGTTTATTGTTTACAATGGACAATTCTGTCTGTCTGTGCTCCTCTTTCCATGTACCTTGCACAAGGGAGTCCCCTGTACCTGTCCCACCAGGGTGTGCTCACAGGCTCCCATTCTGTGCAGGAAAATTCTGTCTCCTCATCTGTGCTGTTGCTTCATTCCAACTTTGTGCCACAACTGGTCTTTTATCAAAAACACTCCCGTAATTTTTTGGCTTTGAACCAACTCTGCTCACCTTGCACTCCTGGAGCAGCCCACATGTGCTAATCCTTCTGATTTTCTGTCTCATTATCATCAGCTGAGGTTATTTTTCTTCAGCACGGGTGCATGCACATGACAGATGACTGTGTCAGTCTGATCTGATCCTTCCAGTCTGGAGACTGGGATGTGGCAGAGACAAATGACTCTTCCATTTCCACTTTCTGGTGGGCACTGTCTGTGTTTACTTTTGCTTTGCCTGGAAAGATTCTGGCTGCCCCATTCCTGGAAGTTTCCAAGGCCAGGTTGGACAGGGCTTGGAGCAACCTGGGATAGTGGAAGGTTTCCCTGCCCATGGCATGGGATGAAATGAAATTAATTTTAAGGTCCCTTCCAACCTAAACCATTCTAGGATTCCATCCAACCCTTGGCAAAATAAGTTCCCCTGCCATGCTTGTGGAGCCTCGGGTTTATCTCTGATTTAATAAATAATGCAAGGAAACCACAAATAACAATATATTAATTGTGAGTGTCTCAGCAAAGAGAAATTAAAGAAGAGTCAGCATTCAGCCTTAGATGGGAGGGCACTGCCAGAAAGGAAAGCTCCTTCCATCCATGCCAAATGATGAAGAATTGCAGACAATCCATTGAAACTTATTCCCGAGAAGCTCGTCCCACCAGTGGTGGCTAAATGTGCTGAAGGAAGGAACTAATTAGTGAATAAGCTGCTTCCACCAAGTTGAGTGGGCATCAATCACACCCTGCAACTGGGGTAACCCATTTTGGGAATTGTTTGAGAATGAGATCCCAACAATCCCAGCCCAGATGCTGTTGTTTGGGAATGTGCTCCTGAGGTGCCCCAGGTGTCATTTACCTTGTAGGACATGAGAGGATTTTATTTAGTCCCTTTGTTGGGTGTTTCAGTGTCTTTTTTTTTAATGCAGGAAGACAAGCTGGAGTTCTGTGATTAATATGGAATCTGTTGTGCTTCCAAGTCACCCTGCATACAAATATGGATTGGGATCAAAGTGCCTTTGTGTTCAATGAGCCATGTCATCCAACAGAGAGTTGGTGTCAGGTTTGTGCTCTCAAGTGGCTTTGTGCCAGCTGCACGGGACTGGTGGGATTTGATCTGTCAGGGAATCTGCTGGCTAAAAGTTAATCCATCAGCAGTTTTGAACAAATCAGAATGACAGAATCATTGAGACTGGAAAGGACCTCCAAGATTATCCCTGGAATTTTTCAAGGCCTGGTTGGACACGGCTTGGAGCAACTTGGGACAGTGGAAGGTGTCCCTGCCCATGGACGAGGTGACCTCTAAGATCCCTTCCAGCTCAACCCATCCTGTGATATTAAAGATGCCCTGCTTTGTTTTCCAGCCTCAGAAGAAGATATGAGCAGGTACAGAGAGCCATAATGAGCCATAAAGTGGGATCAGACTGGAGAAATGTGTCTCATCAAGCACAGCAAAGTCTGTTGTGTGTGGGCAGGTAGGGATTTTGGAGGGAGCACTTATTTCTCTGCTGCTGAAAGGTTTCTTGCTCTCCATTGTCATGCAAATTCCAGCTTGAGGAGGTGAAATGTTGGCATTGACACTGGAATACGTTTTGTGCACAGTCTCTCCTTTATCTCCCAGCCTCTGTCGGTGCCTGCTTCACTCCACCACTGCTTTGTAGTTGCAGAAGAATGAAATCCTGTCAGTAGCTCCTCCAGGCAGCAAGGCCAGCATTTGCAATTAAATAAAACATCTGCATTTTCTTCCAATTACCCATTTTGGGGTTGTATTTCCTGCAGCCATACCCGTGCATAGATGGCTGAAGGGCAAACCTTTTTTTACCAACATATAATAAACCATTCAACTAACTAAAAAAAAAAAAAAAAAAAAAAAATCCACACCTGTCCCTGCAGAAGACCCTTGGTTTCACATGGAGTATGGACCAAAGTGAGCTCCTGGGGAATTTGCTCACAATCTGAGACTAATTCTGAACATTCAGCTCCCTTTGTCTCACACTGAAGTGCTTCCATGGGTTTCAGGCTATTTTCTTTTAAGCATTTAAATACATAGTTTATCATGGAGTGACACAAGACTGCTTCCTTCTTTACAGCCTTTTAAAGATATTCAATGGGTTTGTTTTATTCAACTTAGGCAAAAGCATAAAGCTTTAAAGGCATTTTTTAACTGTTACATTATAAATGTTCTTTTTGTAGCAAAAGAAAGAAGCCTCAAACTTAGGGATTTCTAAAGATTTATAGGGTCTTTTGTTTTTCTGTTTTTCCTTACTCTTTCAAGCTGCTAAACAAGCACCAAAGCATTAAATTGGGAGGCACCATCCAGGTGCGTTTTTCTGATACTGGGCAGGAGGTGTAGGAAAGGAAATGAAAAACAAACTTCCAGCTCTGGAACAGAAAAGGTATGGACCAGACATTGGTGATATGGATAACTCCTGCCTGCAGCACCACTGTGGCCCTCTCCAGACATGGAAAATTGCTCTTGGCCCAGTCTTTTTGTCTCTTCAGCCCTTCTGCTGAGACTGTGGATAGAATTACCTGCACAGTTGGTGGAGATGTCCCCACTCAGGTTCAAATTACCTCATTCTGGTGTGGCCAGGAAATTCAAGCAGACAATGCAATTGCTATGTAGCCAGGCAAGCTTCAGATTATAGCCTACCAATGGAAAAAGTTTGGAGTCAAAGGACACAAATGGTTATTGACATGTGAGCTTCAAATTTTTGTGAAACTCAATGTGCTTAATTTGACCCAGCTGGAGTCTCTAGGAACATTCTAGGGACAAGCATGATGGGAAAGGTTGAAAAACTGCTGCCCAGTCTCCATAGAAGATAATTGTCTGCACTGGAGATGACTCATAACTGCCTTTTTCTCCTTTAAAATAAGAAACCTTTCATAAAATATAAGCAATTTCCTCTCTCACCTGTCTTCCACACATGTCAGATGAATTGCTGTGAAAAGTCTTTCGAAGAAGGATCTGATCAAGGTTCCCCTGCCACCTTCCATCTGAAAAATTGCAGCATGTGCAAAAATTCCCAGGAAAGGAAACAAACAAAAAAATCAGGAGTGACTCTGAAGTTAAAAAGTCAGCGTAAGAACATCCACAAATCCCTTATTTTTTTGAAATGGAAAGACAAGGGCCCTTGGGTTTGAGATTTTTTAGTCTGTAAATCAACATTTGCTTTTATAGATCTTTACCATGGCAGGAGATTGTTGGTGAATGACTGCCTGTGACTGCACTTCCAGGAGGATTCTCTCCTTAAAACTTATTTTACAGAGATTTCCACTTGTGAGCTGTGCCTAAATGGGGGAAACACAGCTCAGACAATCCCCTGTCTGCCAAGGGACCAGTGGGATGGAGATGGGGATCATTTTGGGGTTGAAGGATTCTGAGACCAGCCTGACTTATCTCATCCCAAAGTTAAACACTCTGAGGAGAAACGTTCCTGAGATCCTGACAGAGGAACTGACAGGTGACAGTGCTGACAACTGAACTAACCCAGCCTGGGGACATCTGACATCAGTCACTTTGTGCCATAACAGCCCAGCCCCACTTTTTAATGGGAGGATCTCCTAACACCCCCCTTCTAGGAGAGTGTGGAGATTCCTCCCTGCAGTGGGGACAACCTCAAGGTCGCTTCTTGAGGGTGAGGAAAGAGATTTGGCCACTGGGATGCGTGAGTGACATCAATCTCTACTTAATGACTGTTTTTCTAGCTTTGATATCATTGCTCCAATAAATAGTGCACCATATTAGTTATAGCTGCCTGTACTGTGTATTAAATAATTCTGATTAAGATCTTTCTGTTTAAGCATTCTCATTATCACTATCACTCTAATTGCAGGGATGCAACTCAGGAAGGGCTTAGGAAAGGGGAAGAGAGTGAGCTTTTTATCTTCTTATTTGAGACTTTCAGCCTGTGCTGCTAAGACAGGATTTATTTTACACTCTTCACCTAATAAACATTTATTGGAGAAATAATTTTCCCTTTGTGGGTCCTTTTGGAAAAATGTGCTTTTTGAACATTGAAATAATTGGAAATCTTGGCTGTTTGGTAGTCTCCAAGGCCTTATGTTTTGCTGACACAGAGATGCCTCTCTGGCTCCCAGGGCAAATAAAAACTGTGCCACAATTCAGGGGTTGCCTTTTCTTAGTCTAAGAACTCTGGAGAAATGGACACCACTAACTGTGAGTTTTCTCAGCCAGGTGGGGGGTTTGCACTGATTAACAATAACTCAGCATTCCCTTTTCACCCCAAATTTCCTGAAGGAACTGAAAATGTAGTGCTGGTCAATGCTTGATGGGTATATGTCTGATTGCTCATCTGGGAAAGGCTGATCTGACATGGGGAAGGGCTGCCCAGGGAAGTGGTGGAGTCACCATCCCTGGAAGTGTTCAAAAAATGTGGATGTGGCACTTGTGAAGATGGTTTAGTGCTGGGTTAATGGTGGGACTCAATGATCTTGGAGGCCTTTTCCAGCCTTAATGGTTCCCTGATTCTATATGTGCGCTGTAGTTTTAATTAGACATTTTAAATAGACTGCTATGATGGGATTTTTATTCATTTATTATTCCTTAATTACTTAGCTAGTCTATTATAATTGAAATATGTGTTCTGTGGTCTCGTTTGAAAAGAGATTGAAAACTAAACATAGGAGTTTCTCAGTGGATGCATTAATTGGGAAGTCAGATAATCAATAAAGGGAAAAACTAAATTAAGGACAATTTAAATACTCGTGGCAAAGATACTCAATCAAGGAAATTGAGGGATTTCTCCAGCAGAAACCAGGCCCTGTCCCCTCCCATCTCTGGGGATGAGTGGCCTGATGTCCATCCCTGCACTGGTGGCTAGGGATGCAGGCTAGGGATGCACAGCCTCATTCACAAAATACAGGGTGGGTGACCTCCATCCCTGGAAGCCAGGGAGAAAATGATGGGCTCCATATTCCTGAGGCACAGTGCTAAATCAGGGGCACAGAAGGGCTGTTCTGGGTGCCTGACATGGCTTTTAAAAGGTGGCCTATTAGTGCAATATTTTAGATTAAAACCTGTAATCATGACTCTCTAACAGAGGGCGGATGACCTGAAGCAAAGCTTTTTTATATTTCCTGCATTGTTAGAAAGCAGCAAGTTTGAAATGTACAGGTTTTGCTGCCCTACAGATGAATGAAGGGGTAGAAAGTCCAAATAAATATCAATAATATTAAATATTCATTCTTTTACAATCATGGATCGTTTAGATTGGAAAAGGCCTCCAAGACCAACAGGTCTGACCTCTTGCTTCCCTCAGACTCCATGGAGTCAGGACACAGAAGGTTTAATGGAGACTGTCAGAAATATTTTGTTATAACACAGGGTGATCAACAGTGCCAGCTTGGCTGGAGTGAAACCAGACTCATATTTGGGCAGTGATATTAAAGGCAGCTCTGCACAGCTCCTCTGGGCACCCTGTGCCAGGGCCCCACCACCCTCAGGGCAAGGAATTCCTTCCTGCCATCCCATCCTGATGGGCTTTAGTGTCCCTTCCAACCCAAACCATTCTGGAATTCTATAATTCCTATGAAGGGAAGTCTGAAGGGCTTCTATCAGAGGGAGGAGAAGCCAAACTAAAGTGTTTTAACATGAAACAAGAGTATTTGTTGCCAGCTGCTGTTCTATTTTCTTTGGAATCTGGTGTTCCAGAATGCAGCTGTTTTAACCTCCTCCATCCCTCCCCTCCTTTAGTTCACTGCTGCCACATAATTTGGAATAGGAATTTCAAACTACATGCTTCCAGATGAGCACACATGTTCCCAAAAATTAAATATCCCTGTTAGTGGCCTTGGACTTAATGTGGGAACATGGGGGGGGAAAAACTTTAATTCATACATTGCATGGGATCTTGAGTAACTTTAAATAACCTTCTCTTCCAAGGCTTGGGCTCTGCTCAGTGCAGAGATTAACCCAGAAAAGAAACTAAGTTCCAGCAATCAAGAGAGTGATGAGCCTGATTAATCCTCTCCATTACTGCAGAGGGAAGAAAGGAAGATAAGCCTCATCAGACAAGTGTTGGCCTTCAGGAACTCTTCCTTTGCATATTTGCATGCATAAATTAAATTAACTCAGGCAGCTGCATGAACCCCAAAGTTTCAATTATTAAAATGATGACTTTGTAAAAAAGATACAGGAAATTGCAAGGGACTGCTGTACAAAATATTAATTTTTTTAGGTTAAATGCAGGTTATGGGGCTCGTCCCTGATTTTGCCATGTATTTGGCCATAGAAGAACTTCCAATAATCATTACAAACTAATATAATGGAGTTTTCTACTCATAATTATAAAATTAGAATTAATATAGAAGAAAGGCAGTAGGAGAAAACTGTCATGGTCCTGTACAGATCACTGAAGTGACAAAATCTGGCTCTAGTTGGTCATTATTGATTATTCTCATACTTTAATTTCTGTGCATTTCTGCAGAACTGAAACATAACAATAAACAAATACAGAAAATAGTTTAGATGGTGTTGAAATCCCAGCACTAAAAATTGATCCCAGGAGAAAAGAAAATGTCAGAGTTCTTTCCAAATAAGAAATAAATTGTTCTTTTTTACAGCCTAATCTTTGCTGGCAGTGTGGATCTTCTTGATGTTATTTCTATATAAAAGAATAAAATGCACCCTCATTGGTAACAAGAAAGTTTCATGGAGGCACATAGAGTGTTTTACAGTTTAGTTATAATAAGGTTTGTGGCATTTAATAGAACTGGTGGACATTCTCTTGGCAGAATTTAAAATTCATGTGGGGAAACAATGCCAGTATATTTTCTAATGGATTAGAAAATACTCAAAAGTGAATATCTCAAACCTGATAAGCAGGAAGGATTGTGCAGAGGCAGAGCATTCACAGCATTTCTGTAGATAAAAGTGGGAAAAGAGAAAGAAAGACCATCAGAAGCCTGGATTAATGCACGTGCACCAGCACAGCTTCTTAAATCCTGTGTGACGGCTCGAACATGACAACACGGAACAGCTTCACAGGACATGGCCAAGGAGATAAATTTGGCAGCAGCAGGTGTTCATTTCCCCCAGGAAACTCCTAAAAGTGCTGAAAACCAGCGGGTTATCTACTTAACCTTGTTCTCAAGGACAGAGCAGAGAGGGAAACCGGCACTTGCTGTGGAATTCTTGGGAAATGTTACATAAAAAAAGTAAAGACACTGCTCATTATAACTCAGTGCTCCTTTCAAAACTGCCAGAGATCAGCAAGGCCAAGAGCTCTGCAGGATTTAAAAATCAATTGGATAATTACAGTGATCCATGAGTCGTCATAGCAAAGACTAAACAAAGATTCATTTCCTCTTGGAAGAGAAAATGTCTTGGAAGGGGAGAAAAAAAAAAGGTTCAACCTTCAGGGCATAAGCAGCCTCTGACTAACAGGGCTTGGGAAGGAATACTCAGGGAGAAATACTGTACCTAAGCCAGGCTTAATGGTTTGGGGCATTCCACATTCCTCAGGCACTGGAAAATCAGAGTTTGAAGTGCTACCTTGTGGTGTGGTCAGCACTCTCCAAAGGCTCCCTGCTTACTGAGTGCCTTGCATGGAAAAATTCCCACGAGGAGCAGCTAAAGGGAGCTGGGAAAGGGGCTCAGCCTGGAGAAAAGGAGGCTCAGGGGGAACTTTCTGGCTCTGCAGAGCTCCCTGACAGGAGAGGACAGCCAGGGGGTCGGGCTCTGCACCCAGGGAACAGGGACAGGAGGAGAGGGAACGGCCTCAGGCTGTGCCAGGGGAGGCTCAGGTTGGATATTGGGAAAATGTCTTCAGTGGAAGAGTGGTCAGGCACTGGCACAGCTGCAGGGCAGTGGTGAAATCCCTGTCCATAAAGGTGTTCAAGAAATGAGTGGATTTGGCACTTGGTGATCTGGTTTATTTGGAAACCGTGGGATTCAGCTGAAGGTCAGACTCTATGACCTCAGAAGTCTTTTCCAGCCTCAGCGATTCTGTGGTTCTTCCCCTTCTTGGCAAAGGGGAAAATTTACCACATTTCCTACCTACCTAGGGCCCCTTTGAAGAAAAGTTTGTTCCCTCCTGCTCGGAGGAGCTGGATGAATCTGCTCCAGCACTCTGGGGAGGGACAGAAGTCAGGGTATTAAATAAAGCATTTCAATTCTCTGTAAAAGTGGGATTCTCCACGACTGCAGTAATTCTGAAAGGCAGAGCTGTCTGATAGGGATGGCACTTGTCACAGGCAGCACATGGACAGAAGCTCAAACCCTGAGAGGTAGCTGGCACACGGTAACAGAGCTAAGATTAGTGAAAAGGTGGTGGAAGGAAGGAAAAATAAAAGTGAGAAGGCTTTAATTCACACCATTTCACAAGATTATTTATAAATTCCATTCAACCCCAAGTTAACATTAATCTCAGACTCCCTCGGAGAATTTTGGTGTTGCAGCACCCAGGTTTCACACACTCTCCTCTGAGGGAGGTCTGTCAGGCTGGCAGCACCATCTGACAGCTAAATATGTCCTGTTTAGCCTTTTTTTTATTTTTTTTTTTCTTAATCAGCAATCCAGCCCCTTCAACTCATAAGAAACTTGTTCAGTTAATCTTTTTAATAAAGGGAATCATTTCTGTTTTCATGATAAGAAATAGTAGAATTTACTCTTCTGTGAACTCCTCTTGGAATTCTATGTGTGTGTGTGCACATGCACATGTGTGTGTGTCCGTGTCTGTGTGTGTGTGCAGGAGAAATAAAAATACAGGAGAGACACAACTTTTTTGCTTCCCATTTGTGACTACTCCCCCAAAGACATGGGTGACCCCTCAGGTGTAGCCAGGAAATCCATAGGATGTATTATTGCTAATAATCTCCTGGCAACCTGTGCTCCTGAGGCGTGACAGCATCCTTTCTGTTCTTGCCGTGAGATCTGAAAAAATAAAAAGGGCCAAATTCCCCCTTTTGGAAGGTGGACTTGCCATTTATGCACGGTGCCATTAAAATTAATTACCTGAGAACCAGTCCATAATGTCCACAGGTATGGAAATAATAAAAATTAATTGACTGCAAGTATTCATAAAATATTTGGAGCAAAGGTCGTTAATTTGTGCTCGCGAAACAGAGACTTGCATGCTTGAGTTACCCAAATACTTCAGCAATAAGACAAATAACAGGTGCTCCAGAAAGAACTGGCTACAGGAAGGCTCTGCACTTTTTGGAGGTTTGGATCCCAGTTCTAGGAGGGCAGTGGGTGGCAGGGCAGGAGGTTGTGTAACTTGACCCTCTCCTTGAAAGCCATTCCCAAGGG
Source organism: Phylloscopus whistleri (assembly GCA_017589585.1). NCBI lineage: Eukaryota > Metazoa > Chordata > Aves > Passeriformes > Phylloscopidae > Phylloscopus > Phylloscopus whistleri. Next base: position 2,745,776 of record JADMLD010000682.1, on the reverse strand, counting down.
AAAGGGCTCAGACTTTCCTTCTCTTGCACTCTGACAAATCCATACTGAAGTAAAGGAAAGAGGAAAAGGGAAAAAAAAAAAAGCTTTGTTTGCAGGTGGGATTTTCTGAAGATAAATTTCTTGTCACTAAATAAGACACAGCAAAGGAGCAATTGGAGATGTCACTTCTTGAGGAAGCAGATCCTATCCCCATGTGATTCCTCAAGTGTAATGGAGGTAGGTATCAACCAAACTGATGGAAAAGGATTATTTTTTTTAAAAGCCAACAAGTTCCACTTCATAGTTGAAATTCAATTTTTATGAACTAAGGAGACTGGGATCTAATTTCAGGTGCTGAAATGTGATCCATTTCTGGGTGTTGCTGCTAGGGTTCATCTCTGTTGTAACCAGCAGAATGCACATATTTATATACCTATCTTTTGTTATATGTCTGCTAAGATTGCATATAAGAAATGATAATGATATAATTTCTGCCACATTATCAGGGTACCCAGAGAAGCTGTGGCTGCCCCTGTATCCCTGGAAGTGTCCAAGGCCAGGCTGGACACAGCCTGGAGCCACCTGAGATTGTGGAAGGTGTCCCCACCCGTGGCAGGTGGGGGACTGGGTGAAACTGCAGGTCCCTTTCAGCCCAAACCACTCTGGGATTCTGTGATCATGAATTAATTTCCCTCCTGTTCTCCAGCAGTCTCTCTGTACATCTCCCAGAACCCAAAACCACTTTTGGAGAGTTTAATTATTCCCAGTTTCAAATCCAAAGTAGTTAAGCATAGCACTCTGCTCTAAAAGAATGGAATAAGAACCTTTGATTTTTAAAAGCACTGGTGCTTTTGTATAGTGAGTATTCTCTTAAAGCACTGGAATAGTCTGGATTTACACAGGCAGCTCCTCATGTTTATAGGTTACAATTTACACAATCAATTTTACCACTGAAATTGCAGAAACCGTGTGCTAAATTATTTAATTGTGACCATTTGAATAAGTGTGTGCACCTCAACAAATATTATGAATTTAGTAATTAAAGGGGAAGGCAAGTTTTTGACCTCAGTGGCATTGAAAGTGTAAATAACTCGTATCATTTTATTATAGATCATTTTCTGAAGATTAATTATCTCTGTGGTTGAGGTTCTTGACTGGTACCAGTACAACCTGTGGGGTGACTGGAGAAGTATTACCCCATTATTTTAGGGGTTTTTTGACAGAATACTAATTTCATTCTGTTTATAAGGAATTTTGTCCAAGAATGATGTATTGTTATTCCTTTAATTCTGTTATTTATCAATAATACACAACGATTGCTTTAGACTGCAACAATGACAATACAGAAGAGGATAATTTGGAGATTATTTCCTTTGCATGCAGTGTAATAATTACATGTAATTAGGACCAAAACTACTGCAAAAGTCTGAATATAGTGTTATAACTTCTGAATTCAGATTTGTGTTAAGAAAAATGGAATTTCTTGCCTTTAATTTTCTTCTCTCTAATTTTCTTCTGCTGTTTTTTCCTAGTAGGTAAATATATGTAATTTTCCAATAATTATGCTGTTGTGGGGAGTATGTTTGGTAAACAGGACTTTAAGTAATTCATTCCTTAAAGGCAATCACATACTGATGAACTAAGTGCATTCAACTTTTTCACTTTGCAGTTCTCCATTGTGATCATCACAACTGGAACTGTGGGTGTCCCTCCTTTACTGTGTCTCCATTTCTTCTGTACACTCCTCCTCTCCAAAGAACCTCTGCAGTCTGTTACTTCTTCCCTCTTTGCTCCTCTCAGTTATTGAAGGGATAACCCCTTTCCTCCAAGCTCTGCCTGGTTCTAGTGATTTCTAACTTGTCCAAGTGACATCCTTTACCTTGCACCACCCAGCAGTTGGAAAACAGGGTTCCTTTATTTATCCTCTCTCAGCTCAGATTTCCCTCATGAATACTAAAAAGTGCAAAACTCATTTAATTTTCCCACTTTATCCTGTTCACTTCATATTAAGTTTCTCCCTAATCCCTTAGTGGGCTAATTATTTCACTTTTCAGCCCTTTATCTCTTTCCCTTTATATATTTAAAGAATCTTATATTGTTTTTAGTCACTCCCAAGACAATAATTCCCTTTTTATTGTGTTTTCCATTGCAGCATTTTTGAGACCCTGACATCCATCCTCCTCTACTTCCTTTATTAATTTTCAGGAACATTCATTTACACAGCTCTGACACATTTTCTCCATTATCCCTCTCTCTCTCCAGTGCCTCCTCCCTCTGGGACAACCTCTTTTTTAAAGTTGGCCCAGAGCAATCACAACACAATTAGAGGGGAACCAACTACAGGAAAATTTTAATTTCCCCAAAATATTGCCTGCCTTCCTTCCAAATCTGTGCCAGAGGGTTCTTTTGGATTTTGTTTGGTTTTTTTTTTACCTCTTCTCTAAGTCAGAAGCCAGGTCAGAATATTGAATTACAGGAATTCCAGAATCTGGAGTCACAGGAAGAGCCAGGTGTCAGGCAGGTCTTGCTGTTTTTCTGCCCAATGCCACTCCTGGGATTGCCCTATTCCCTGAAAAAGCCACTTTTCATGGATTATCTTCCATCTGCTACACTTAAGATTTCTCATGATCACAGGTGCAACATCCTCAGCGTTCTACTCCTGCCTGTGATACCAAACCTGGCCCAATAAAATATAAACCACAGGAACTGAGTGCTCTAAACTTGCTGGTTTACTCAGATGAGGAAAATTAGGAATTTCATCCAAAGCATGTTTCCAGAGAGATAAAACTAAAACAGTTAAGCCTCTATGTCTCTCTGAATATATTTCTCTGCACATGTTTGTAATCTTACAACCATATAATTATATAACAGGCACAGATATTTTAGAGTTTTGTGTGGGCTTTCACTGATTTGAAACTCTGTATTCCAGAAACCTGAACAAATAATAAATTCCTAATATCTTCTTTTCCCTTCTTGTATTTTTTAGCATTTCAAATGCAGTGTGGTTTATTTATATTTTATTTTATTTCATTTCATTTCATTTCATTTCATTTCATTTCATTTCATTTTGTATTCTAGGTGATTGAAGCTAGTCTTGCTAACTTGGCTCTCCTCTTAATCACCAACTCATCATGTTCCACCTAAAAAAAGTACAGATTAAAGCAAGTAGACAGTGTTTGGGAATTTTGTTTGGTTTGGTTTTAGCAAAAATCAAAAATTGCCATCAGCAGTTGGAAAGGTTTTCAACTTCCTCAGGTTTTCAGCCTTTGTTGGCTTCGTGGTTTGAGTTTGAAAGACTTTAAAAGGAATTAGAGCCAGCACTTTTTCAAGCCAGACTAAAGCCTTTGAATGATTCTGCAGATTACCATTAATTAGTCTGGGTGGAATCCAATCACTTCCTTAATCTCTAAAAAAGGGAGTGTTGTTCAAAGCACTACAGGCATAGTCTATCTGCAGATATTATCAGTATTATTCTACTCTTTAGCTCAGCCAAAAGAGAACAAAAATAATCTTAGCCTCTATTAAACAAGACTAATAAACATTCCTCAAAATACAGATTGATTTCCCCAGTTTATTCAGTGGAGAGCCCTAAAAATGTTCTCCCTGTTGAAGTATTTATCCCTGTTGAAGGCAGGTAATTGGCAGAGGAAAGGAAAAGATCCCTGCAGGCTTTCTGTGTTTAATACCTGTGTAGTTCAGGGCTCAGGCTCCACATACAGCACGTGGCAAAGGAAGAAATGGGAAAAGAGCTGAGGTGAAAGCATTCTCACTTCTACCTCCCTTCATATTCATGCAGGATTTGAGGTTCTAAATTTGACACAAAGCATGGGTTTTGCACAGAACATGGGTTTTATTTATTTACATTTATTTTCACACTTTCCAGTGTTTCAGCAGCCAGATTTCCAATTCATTGGAGATACACAGAGCTCTGTTTCTAGGCTGTTCTGTTCCAGTGATTTAGCACAGGCAAAGATATGGTGGTTGGGTGTCACGGTGAAAAATCCAGTCTGAAGGGTTAAACAAACCTGGCTCATTATGATTCCCAAGTGACTTTTCTTGTGGAGGGACAGCAGGGACAGGAGCTCCTGGAGCTGGGGAAGGGCCTGGAGCATCTCCGTGTCCAGGGAAGGCTGAGGGAGCTGGGGCTGCTCAGCCTGGAGAGGAGCCCCAGCTGAGAGGGGCCCTCAGCCCTGGGTGTCCCTGGGTGTCCCTGGGTGTCCCTGTGTGTGTCCCTGTCTGTCCTTGTCTGTCCCTGTCTGTCCCTGTGTCTGTCCATGTCTGTCCCTGTCTGTCCCTGTGTCTGTCCCTGTGTCTGTCCCCCTGTCTGTCCCTGTGTGTGTCCCTGTCTGTCCCTGTGTCTGTCCCTGTGTCTGTCCCTGTCTGTCCCTGTCTGTCCCTGTGTCTGTCCCTGTGTGTCCATGTCTGTCCCTGTGTCCCCGTCTGTCCCTGTGTCTGTCTCTGTGTGTCCCTGTGTCTGTCCCTGTGTCTGTCCCTGTGTCCCCCTGTCTGTCCCTGTCTGTCCCTGTGTCTGTCCCTGTCTGTCCCTGTGTCTGTCCCTGTCTGTCCATGTGTCTGTCCCTGTGTCTGTCCCTGTGTCTGTCCCTGTCTGGCCCTGTGTGTCCCTGTGTCTGTCCCTGTGTCCCCCTGTCTGTCCCTGTCTGTCCCTGTGTCTGTCCCTGAGTGTCCCTGTGTCTGTCCCTGTCTGTCCCCCTGTCTGTCCCTCCCTGTCCCTGTGTGTCCCCGTGTCTGTCCCTGTCTGTCCCTGTGTCTGTCCCTGTCTGTCCCCCTGTCTGTCCCTCCCTGTCCCTGTCTGTCCCTGTCTGTCCCTGTCTGTCCCTGTGTCTGTCCCTGTGTCTGTCCCTGTCTGTCCCTGTCTGTCCCTGTCTGTCCCTGTGTCCCCCTGTCTGTCCCTGTGTCTGTCCCTGTCTGTCCCTGTGTTCCCATTGTCTGTCCCTGTGTCTGTCCCTGTGTCTGTCCCTGTCTGTCCCTGTGTCCCCCTGTCTGTCCCTCTGTGTCCCTGTGTCTGTCCCTGTCTGTCCCTGTGTCTGTCCCTGTGTCCCCCTGTCTGTCCCTGTCTGTCCCTGTGTCTGTCCCTGTGTCCCCCTGTCTGTTCCTGTGTCAGGGAGGGCAGAGCAGCCCCAGGCTCTGCTCCAGGCCCAGCAATGGCCCCAGAGCCCCGGACAGGGCCTGAGCCCAGCAATTCCCCTGCCCAGGGGCACAACTTCTGCCCTCGGCAGTGCCCAGCCCTGAGCAGAGCCCAGAGAGGCTGTGGAGTCTCCTCCCTGGGGCTGTCCCAGAGCCCTCTGGACACTCTGCTGTGCCCTGTGCTCGGGGATGGCCCTGCTGGGCCAGGGAGGTGGCACCGCAGGAGACACTGAGGCTCAGCCCTTCCAGCCTGGCCCCTCCTGGGACCCTACTATAGTGTGTTTGGAACTGGCTAACAAAAAGAATTTAGGACTGTTTCAATAATTGGTTTTGGCAATCAGAAAGATCTCTGAGCTTGTTTCACAGAATCACAGAATGATTTGGGCTGGAAGGGACCTTAAAATTCACCTTGGTCCAACTGTAGGGAAGGAGGGTTTGATGCACATGTGGGCCATTCCCTGAAGAGTCAGACCTGGTGATCATTGTGGGTCCCTTCCATGAAATATTCCATGGTTCTAGGATGAATTTGTTGTTTTTTACTGTCTCTAGTCATACCGGGAGCAAACCAAGTCACTGTTCTAGTTACATACCACAATACTTTTTCCTTTTGGAAGAACTGCTTCCAGCTAAAGAAAATAACTTCTGTGAACTTACATTTACTCTTCCTGGATAGTTTCATGGATATTTGGAATTACAGAAGACCCCCATTGGACTGCAAACAAGGAAATTTCCATCTGGAAGTAGAAAAACATGGCTCAGGCAGAACCCAGGAGAGGACAGAGCCCTGATGAACACAACTTCCCAGATTCATACCCCAGAGAAGATATAAATTCCTCTTTGAGAATTTCTAGCAGCCGATTTTGGAAGTGATTGATGGAAGAAGGGTTTGAGTACGGTGATCTTTAGGAAATGTCAGTGAAAGTTCAGAAATCTGGAGTGTGTAAAGTGATAAAGAAATTAATACCTCTTAAGTGGGAAATATGACCTACCTTGGAGCTACAGAGAAGCCTGTCATGTGCAACTGTGTTTTTATGAGTTCCAAAGCCACCTTCCTTTATGTGAGAAGTTCGTTTTCTGGAGGAAAAAAAACCCCAAGAATTTCTACATGAACTGGTGAGAGAAGATTACAAATGAGCTTGGTAAATAACAAAATGCAGAATCCTACCTGTCTAAATGACTCAGCTAGCCAAAAAAAAAAAAGAAAAAAAGCCTTCCCATATGATTTTAAAGGAACAAACCCTCTATAAGTCTGTGTTTACAGAACATCCTGGTGGATGGAACAGGAAATTTGCCCCAGGTCAATCTGTAATTTGGAAACACCAGAAGGCTGTGCATTTTAATTAACTTTCAGCTCTTTCTCTGGTGCCTTTCCCTCTGTTTCCTTTCTGTTCACAATGATTAAAAGACAAAATCCTGCCCCAGTTCCATGCTCAGGAACGCTTCCTGATTTGCTTTCATTAACTTCCACTATGCAAACACGTTTAATTATTTATCTGCTGATTTCCACAGGAAATCCTACAGAGATGTCAGTCTGGTTGGTAGGGATGCCATGTCAGCAGGAGCTGGAAAATCCAATCATCCACCGTCAAGGGAAGAGAAGTGATGAGTTCTCCAATTTGTTTATAGGTAAAGGAAAAACACTTCAGTTTAGGTTGAAATTTGGGGACCAAAGACATATTGGATCAGCTGGTACTTCTCTTCAAAGCTTCCCACTTTGTTCTTTGGACTTAAATATCATGAGAGAAGAATGTTGCCATAGTACATGGAATTAATCTGGAAACTCATTGCAGTCCCTAGGAATAACCTATTCCATGATCCTGGACTAGAACATGCCCTAGGTGGGAATTGGGTTGGTTCTTTGGGAGTAAATACATTGAAAGAAAAAAAATAAAAGACAGACAGACTACCAAACTGATGGCCATCTATCCCATAATCCTGAAATGTATTTAAAATTATTTCCAAATTTTAAAAAAGAGAGGTGAAAGCGACAGCAGACAGATTAAACCCTCTGCAGTGTTCAGCATGGAGTTTTTTGTGTATGTGCTGTGAACCTTTATGAGAGCAACATCTGCTCCTATTTGTATGTTAATTTTTTTTTTTTTGGCATTTAAAATTTTTGGCTTTTAAAACTCATCCTCTCCCTTTTCCCTGAGAGTGAGGAGCTGAGTTATAAAGCAGGTGCTGCACAGAATGAGGAGAGCATCTGAGTCAAACCATAAATAAAACTAGCACAAAGAAATAACTTCAGTTATGGAGTGCCAAATGCCAAGTTAGGGCATGCTAATAAGGTTTGAACCTGTACTGCCAGATTAATATTCTATTTTTGGGATTAGTCTCTGTTTTCTATTCTCCCTGTCCAGTTCTCTGCTCCTTCCCCAGGGAGCCATTCCAGAGGCAGAGGGAAGATCTGATTCCTCCATCCTTACTGCTGATACCCTCAGCACATGAGAAACAGAGATGGAATCTTTAGATAGAAAATTGAGTGGATTTTCTCTCCTTGTGTTTTAGCTTTGGTGTAAGGAAATGTCTGTGGTGCCTTTACAGAACTGGTTTTCATGAGCTGATAAAGATCATTAAGACCAAGAAAGTAACTTTAGAGGGAGTTCCAGGGGCTGGCCTTGCCCAGTTGAATTTGAGCCTCTGGGCACCTGGAGTTTGGTGATTGTTTTTCCCCATATAATTGGATTTTCCCAATTTCCAGCTTGGCCCATTGCCTCTTTTTTATTGTCTTGCTGCTCTGAAATGACTCTGCTTCTCTGTTGGTGGGGGAGAATGTCTTTGCTTTTCAGTGCAAATCACCTTGAATGTAGCCTGGGACACAGGAAAAGCCTTCAAAACAAACTATCATTTCTTAATTTCAATTATTATATTTAAAAAAATTAAATAGGAAGTCCCCACCTGTTTGATTTGAGCCCTGCTGCTTCCATAGCCCCAGTTCCCTCTCTGGGATCCTGGAGAGGACAACTCATGCACCTGGAATGCAGGAGCAGCAGCAATTCCATGAATTTACTGTTCAGTTGGTCTGTATTTATTACTTATGTGGTAGCACATTATCCTGTGATGAATTGCAATGATTTCCTAAATCCTCCTTTTCATGGATTATTTTTTCAATTTAAGGTGGTTTTTTTCTGTCTTTTACAAAAATAAACAGCTTTAAATAGGCTTGTTGAAAGGTGAGAAAATATGAAGAAACCCCACACTGGTCTTTAAGGAAAATGTGTCAGACTCCAACCATCTCAGTCCCTCAGTGCACAAAAAAATTCATGAGACAGAAGAGGAGCAAAGAGAGGCCTCAATCACATCCAGATTTGACAGCCCTGGGGTAAGAGGTAATTATTCAAAATTAATTCACCTCCCAAAAAATACCTCCTGGAGTTCACAGCCAAATCAACCTCTGATCAAACTCCCTTTCCTAGGAATAAAAATGCCTTGCAACCAGCACTGGATAAAACACAGCTTGGGGAATCTTAAGAACCTAAGAATTATTGCAGCCTCAATTTCCTCCTTTTCTAAGTGTGAATCCAAAGATAATTGGCTTAAACTTATAAAACACAAAATTGGAGCCATCAACTGGAATTGCTGTTGTAACATAACGTTCACACTGCAGTTATGCTAAACAAGCTTTTCCAGCTTCACAGGAGCTGGAGTTTTAACAGATTCCAAAGTTCTGCAGAATGAGGATCTCCCTCAAGAAACAAAAGTGTTTACAGAGTGCAAGAGGGCAGAGGTGCACAATTAGACTCACAAGTGAATCACTAAACCTTTCAGCAAGTGTTCCTTTGGAAGTATTTTTCAATGTCTTAATTTTTTTTTTTTATTATTTCTATTATTATTCATTTTGCTTTTTTCCAGCTGAGCTCTTGGCTATTCCCAGCTAAGTCTGAAGAAAACTAACATGGTCCCATGGCAATCTTTGATTCTTCTCACCCAGTGTCTGCTAATAATTACCTTGAACCTCTCTCATTTACTCAAGCCAAAAGAGCTTTAGCATTCCTTCATAATAAAATGAAATTCAGACATGTGGAAGGTTTGACATAACCTTAATAAAAGCCACAGCCAGAGGGTGTTGATCATAAAAATCAGTGTCACTCTTGGAGACATGGGGGACACATCAGGGGGGAGCAGAACTAGGGCAGAAATCTTAGGCAGGAAGATGTAAATTCTGTTATTCCACCTTCACCTCCTTTCACACCTTAGGGGTTGTCCTTCCAACCCTTTCCTCTCACTTCCAAGCAACTACTGTATTTGAATAGGAGAAAAAAAATATATATATCAAAAGAAAGTCCATGTGAAGGGCAGGTTGTTTTGACACTTTCACTTTTATTGGGGAAAAGTTGGGGGAAAAGTTTACACTCAGAATTTCTACTGAACCAGAATTTCTTTGTTATCAGGTCTTTAGACAATTAGTGTGTTCCTGTTCTAATAAGTTTTGCTGATGTGATAGTGAGCAAGGCAGATGCTGAAGTTGCAGAATTAAAATTCAACATTTTTGTTTCATTTTAAATTGATTTTTTTTTTTTTTTTTTTGCACAGAATCACAGAATATCCTGAGAGGGAAGGGACCCACCAGGATCATCCAGTCCAACCCCTGTCCTTGCACAGACACCCCAACAATCCCACCCTGTGCATCCCTGGGAGCATTGTCCAAACACTCCTGGAGCTCTGGCAGCCTTGGGGCTGTGCCCATTCCCTGGGGAGCCTGGGAAGTGCCCAGCACCCTCTGGGGAAGAACCTTTCCCTGATATCCAGCATAAACCTCCCTGGCACAGCTCCAGGCCAAATCTTTTTGGGTTTTGTTGAGAGAATTTATTTAGTTTTGTTTTGTTTTTGTGAGGTTTTTTAATGGAAAAGCTTGGAGACCTGTCTTGATTCCTGAAGGATTCTAAGTCCAGGATGTCAGACTGAACTGGTAGAGCCATTATGTCACTGACACTATGGGCACCTTGGAAGGAATTTCCTAACACTTGTTTTCTGCAGTGCTTTTCCTAACAGGCTCCTTTTCTAACTGTTTATTAGAGGTTTCTTTAGGATGACAGCCATTTATAATTACACTTTGCCATTAACAACCCTCTTTTCTCCTCTTTATTTCATACATCAAATTTATTTTGGTTAAGGGATACCAAATACGGGGTAAGTGGGTAAGGCTCCGTTTCCTTGCTGCCTTTGAGCTGTGGCTTATTTAGCTGAAGGAGAGAGAATTTTTTGCTTTTTCTTTGGTTGTTCTTGATATTAATTGTTTTTTAAATTTTACTCAATTAATTACATAATTGAATAATTTTTTATAATTAAGTTCCATAACTTCCAAACTTTGAATGTGTGTATCTTTTGTGACACAAAATCAGAGCCTCTAAAGTTAAGTTTCACATTAGGAATTAAGCACTTGTGTATTATGAGGTTTTGGCCTGCCTGAGGTATCAAACCACTCCCATGAAATCAAAAGGAAATGAAGCAACAAGTGAAAGCAGTCACAGTTTTTTAAGCTATTCTTTGTTTTCATATTTACCATTTTTTCATTTGCCAGGATGATGGAAAAATGGCCTCAAATTGCACCAGGGGAAATTCAAATTGGAAATTTAGAGAAATTTCTTCACTGAAAGGGTGGTCAGGCACTGGCACAGGCTGCCTAGAGCAGTGGTGAGAATATTCAAATACCTGGGATTGTTAAAAAAACCTGTGCATGTGGCATTTGGGAGCATGGATTAGTGTGACCATGCTGTTGATGCTGTTTTAACAACTGGATTTGATCTTAGAGGACTTCACCAACCTTAGTGATTCTGGAATTCTGGAATTCTATACCACTGTTCTGCCATTTCTAAATTAGAGTGGGTAGGGAGAACTTGCACCAAGAGCAGACATCAAGCATTCTCTGTATGATTAAATGGCTGTAAGACTCTTTTGACAGTTTCCCAACAGTTCATCTATAAATTCTGGCTACCTAACTCTGTATTTTTGCACCGGGAATTCACAGCCTGTGAGCATGTCCCACCTTCTCCCACACCCCAGATGTCCATCAATCCTGGCTGGTTTGTACATGAATGCACATGAAGCCACCCAGCTTTTGGGGGTTTGCCATCCTCCAAAGCTAAAGCACACAGTTATCCCTGGCAGATTTAAAATGCACAGTGCCATAAAATCCATTAGAAGCAGCTTCTCTCTCTGCAGCAGAGTGTTTTGGGGAAGGGCCCTGGCTACACATCCCTCCAGCCATTAATCAGAGGGTTCAGCTACCTCCTCTTGTGAGTTGTAATGATAATGCTTCACATACTCACATATCTCTGAAATTCCAGCTTCAGGGATCATGTGGGCTTATAATACTTATCACCTTTTTGCCTCAAAGAGAAATTGTACAGTCATGGCAAAAAAAAAAAAAAAAAAAAAAAAAAAAGATAAAAAGAAGATAGAAAGAAGATAAAAAGAAGATAAAAAGAAGAAAGGGAAGGGGGAAAAAGAAAGAAAAAAAGAGAAAGAAAAAAAGAGAGAAGGAGAAGGAGAAGGAGAAGGAGAAGGAGAAGGAGAAGGAGAAGGAGAAGGAGAAGGAGAAGGAGAAGGAGAAGGAGAAGGAGAAGGAGAAGGAGAAGGAGAAGGAGAAGGAGAAGGAGAAGGAGAAGGGGAAGGGGAAGGGGAAGGGGAAGGGGAAAGGGAAAGGGAAAGGGAAAGGGAAAGGGAAAGGGAAAGGGAAAGGGAAAGGGAAAGGGAAAGGGAAAGGGAAAGGGAAAGGGAAAGGGAAAGGGAAAGGGAAAGGGAAAGGGAGACGAGAAAGAGAAAGAGAAAGAGAAAGAGAAAGAGAAAGAGAAAGAGAAAGAGAAAGAGAAAGAGAAAGAGAAAGAGAAAGAGAAAGAGAAAGAGAAAGAAGACCTTTTGAATTCAGTCTGCCTGGTCAGAAATTGTTGCCCAGAGAAGCTGTGGCTGCCCTACCCCTGGAATTGCTCAAGGTCAGGTTGGACGAAGGATCATCTCATTCCACTCCCTGCCATGGGCAGGGACACCTTCCATTAGATCAGGCTGCTCCAACCTGGCCTTGAACACTTCTGGGGATTGGGATTCCATACTGAGATGGTTTAAATTCTTATTTTCAGGCCCTGCTATGTTTGCTGTTAACTGTTATGCCCTTCAATGAGATGTAGTGTGGGCATTTTTCACATGACATTGCACAGAAAATGGAGCTGGGTGACAAGAGGCAGACAGAATGTACTGAAAATGCCTCAGTGCTTTGCTTCTGTCTTTGTTTAACCCCTGCAAAGTCTGATCTAAAGATTCAAATGCATTCGGTAAGAGTTACCACAACACAATAACCCCCAATATTCCTGTTGCTGATGAATTCAGGATCAGATACGATGTAATAGGCCTTGGGGAGAATGTTTTTGGAGTTTGAGGGTTTATCAGAGTTGCTTTTCCATCAGTCCTTCCCTGCTCCTGAAATAAAATCGCAGTGCTGTCCAGAAATACTTAATGAGTGTGAAAATGCTGAAGGATGTCATGGACATAACACTGTGGGGCTTTATCTTGTCTACTGGGATGCTTTAGGGCTAATGGAAAACAGCCATTAATTGTGAGATTTGCTTTATGGCCATGAGCTCAGAAAGCAGCAACTTATTCCATTTTAATTTACTTCTGCTGTTTGATCTGTTAAGATTCACATTTTCCAACTTTCATCTGCTGTCCTGGGGGACAGAAGTGCATTTTAAACCAAAATGATGTCTGGATTCCTTTATGGAGACAACAAGGCCAAGTTTCAATTAAAAATGTGAAGTAGCTTGAGACCAAGAATAAATTCACAGGTGCTGGTGGCACAGACCTGGGAGAACTGTGGCACTGGTGGGACAGGCTGTGACACTTTCTTGGGATGGTATGGCAAAGTTTGGGCAGCTGGGAGGCTGCAGGAGTGATGCTGTGAGAGGAAATCAGGGATGCCCTGTGATGGACACAGCTCGTTCCAGCCATGACCAAGGACCTGCCTCTGGCCAAAGCCAAGCTGGTGACACTGGGGACACCTCTGAAATAACTTATTTGAGGTGTAAATAAGGAAATGTGAAAGAGGGAGCTCTGCAGACACCCAGGGCAAGGCAGGAAGAGGGGCAGGAGCTGGTCCAGGTGCCAGAGCTGAGATTCCCCTGAGATCCCGTGGGGCAGCCCGTGGGGAGACAGCTGTGCCCCTCAGCCCCTGGAGGTGTCCAGGGATTCAGAGTTCCACCTGCAGCCCCTGGAGGTCCCAAGGGATTCAGAGTTCCACCTGCAGCCCCTGGAGGTGTCCAGGGATTCAGAGTTCCACCTGTAGCCCCTGGAGGTCCCAAGGGATTCAGAGTTCCACCTGTAGCCCCTGGAGGTCCCCAGGGATTCAGAGTTCCACCTGTAGCCCCTGGAGGTCCCCAGGGATTCAGAGTTCCACCTGCAGTCCCTGGAGGTGTCCAGGGATTCAGAGTTCCACCTGCAGCCCCTGGAGGTCCCCAGGGATGCAGAGTTCCACCTGCAGTCCTTGGAGCTCCCCAGGGATTCAGAGTTCCACCTGCAGCCCCTGGAGGAGCCCACCCTGGAGCAGAGGGATGTGTCCTGAGGGAAGCTGCAGCCTGTGTAGAGTCCGGACAGGAGCAGGTCCTGGCAGGACTTGTGTCCCACGGAGAAGAACCCACACAGGAGCAGGTTTTCTGGCAGGACCTTTGGCTGGGAGAAGTCTGTTCCAGAAGAAGTGTATCCCATGGGAAGGCCTTTATGCTGGTGTAGGGGGAGAATGTGTGGACCAAGAACCAGCAGAGATGAAGCATTGTAGACTGACCACCACCCTCGTTTCCTGTGCGGGAGGAGATAAAACACTTGGGAGTAAATCCCAGAATCCCAGAATGGGTCAGGCTCATCCAGTGCCACCTCCCTGCTCCAGCAGGGCCATCCCAGAGCACAGGGCATGGGGTTGTGTCCAGATGGCTCTGGAATATCCCCAGTGAGGAGACTCCACAGCCTCTCTGGGCTCTGTTCCAGTGCTCAGTCACTGCCCAGGGAAGAAGCTCTTCCTCAGTCCTGGGAAGAAAGGAGAGGGAGGGGAAATTGTTTTTAGATTTATTTTAATTCCTCATTATCCTAGTGTGTTAATACTCGGCAATAAATTAAATTGTTTACCCAAGTCCAGTCTGGTTTGCCCATGACAGTAACAGGTGAGTGATCTCCCTGTCATCCTCTTGAGCTTTCCCACGAAATTCTCTTTCCCATTCTGTTGAGGAGAGGCAGAGAGAAAGCAGCTGGGTGGGTGTCTGGCAGAAGCTTTCCGTCTTCTTTCTTTCACAGTCTTTCATTTGCTATTTCTTAGCAGTGACAGAATTTAATATCACTAAAACCTGAACATCTGGTTGGCTTTATCCACATGAAGTCCACATGAGAACACTGTGGCAGTGTTTTCCTTCTGATTTTCCATTCCTGCTGCCCTTCCTGCACTGGGTCTCCTCTTGCAGACACTGTGTGAACTTCATTAAGGCTGAATCACCTGGAAAAAGAGGTTTGCTCATAGCTGGGGTTTTTTTATGATTTCCTGTCTGCTGATTTATATCACCCAGTGATGATTTCCTGAGGAATCTGTCTGGAAAAGGCCACACCACCAACAGAGGATGGGAGATTTGGTCTGTGTGATCTTCAAATTCCTGCTATTTTCAAGATGCATTCACTCAGCTGTTTGAAAATAGAGAAAATTGTGCCAAAATATAAAGGTCACCTATATTTTTGCTAATGCCCATTTTAAATATAGGAAATTATACATCTAGGGGTGAGAAGTGGAAGATAGAACAAAATGCAAATCCTGTTTTGCACTCTCACAAAACTCTTGAGCTGACCTTGGTGCTGAATTTTCTCATTTTTCCCTCCATTTTACAGTGTTTCTATTTATTTAAATGACCTCACCTTGCTCGTTGTGGTTAAATTGTCCACTAAGAAGAAAGAGTTGACATCCCAAATATGCCTTTTCCTATGAGTTGCTGTATAATTTCATTTTTATTGCTATCTTTTCTACCAAGTGGTTTAAATTCAACATATTTATGGCATAAATTAATGTTTTCCAAACTTGTCTGTTGCCCAAACACCATTTTTCACCATTTTTCCCCAAACACCAACAGGGATGTTTTACCTGTTCTCTGTCCATTCTCAAAGTTCTGAACGAGACAATGTTTTTCCTGCAGTATTGAACAGTGTTTAAATTGAAGGAAGTTGCTGAGAAATCAATCTCTGTGCTGGCTGATGCTTTTTGCCAGCTTTCACTTAGCAGGTGATGCTTCCAAATCTCCTCTAATGTCAGTAAATGACACTGTGTACCCTCCTTAACAAGTGATCTATACCTTCATCTCAACATATTGGAATTTATTACTTTTAATTACTTTAACTGCTCACTCAAAGAGCTTCTTTCTTTCCAAGCTTTTTTTTTTTTTTCTCCTTTTTCCCTAGCAAAACAAAAAATGAAATAGGAGAACAAATGATGCATTTTAATTATGTCAATAACATGCAATTTTCTGGTCTTTTCTCCTTCCCTGAAGTTTAATTAATTTGGAGCAAGTAATAAATTGTCATAGCTTTCAGCTCGGCTCCTCGATTCAAAATGAATGCACTTCATTTGATGAAATTAGATTTGAGATCTGCTCTCATCTCTGTGTGCTCCAGTTCCTGGCTAGGAATCAAAACATGGACATTTTACAGGGAAAACAGTTCAATATTTTGTGTTGTTGGTGATGCTGGGCCTGTTGTACTCATCCCATGACCCACACCCCATCTTCCCAGTCCTGTCATCACCATGACATTGTCCCCAATCCTGCTCTCAGCCATTCCTGAAGGGAATATTCCTCACTGCTTCTGGTTTGGTGTTCCTGAGATCAAACTGGCAGAATTCACCCCACAGAAGCCTTTGTCCTCCAGAAAGGATAAATGGACTGAAGTGGTAACCAGTCCAGAAGGTCTGGGGTGGGCTGTGACACCAGAGGTCACTCAGAGGTGCCAACATCCAATGCAGGTTCATTGTTTCCTCTTAAAATCCACCCTTGTGTGCAGCTTCCATCAGAAAGACACACTGGGATTTTTCTCCATGGAAGAGAAACCATAAGAGGACTTGGGGGAGGATATTTCCCAGAGCCTCTCACACTTGGATGGGTGTCTCAGGACAACATTCCAAAGAGATTTTTTGCTCCAAAAGCCACTTCTGCAAGGGCTGCCAGCCACAAGCCAGAAGAAGCTTCATGGTTTTGTGTTTGGTGGTTTGGTTTTTTTCAGTTATTGCAGAATAAAAGGTCATTTGCAGGATAAATTTATAGCAAATACATTTGTCTTATTTATAGAGAAAACCTTCCCTCTTCCACCTCCCTTCTTCTATAATTCTCCAGTTTCAGGGGTGTGTTTCACACACACAGAAATCTGTTCATTCCAGAGAAGATGCTTTGCACCAAGTTTCTCAAGTTTGGTGTTTAACTTTGTTACATATGAGAAGAACTCATGGTTTGGGGCTTGAAATATTTTTCAAGATTTACTGGCAGAGACTTCCCCTGTTATTCACTATTTGCCAGCAAGAGAGGTTGATGATGCCTTAGACAAATTAATAAGAAGTATTATTATTTTTAATTAAGCGTGAACTTCCAGAGCTCTGGACTTTGGGAAAGCCATCAGCTCTATTTCTGATAATCCAAGAGATCATTTTATATGCTGGGAGCCAAGGAAGAGGGAGCTGCATCCACAAAGAGGTGTCAGTAGGTTGGAGGTGTGAATCTTGGAATGCAAATGTATTCATCCTGTGAAAATTTCCAGTCTCTTTGTAAACTTTCTCAGAAGAACGGATTAATGTTGACTCGTGTGCTGGGGGGAAAGAGTAATAACTGATTATCTAAAATGAGCATTGTCATATTGTGAATTATTTTGATCTTTTCAATACTCACGATGTTTTTTGAGTGATCACACCTTTGCTGAAAAACTTTATCAGGTGGATATAAGTCCTGGTATGGAATATCATGGATTTATTTCTGGGAAAATATTAAATATTGTATGAATACTGAAAACTGAGCTATAATGCCCTAAAACCTGTGTTCAGATGCCACTCACAGCTTCTAATGCCTAAAGTCTGATCTTGTTTTTAGAGTCTGATCCCACCAAGGTCTGACCATTCTGCTCTGGTCCAAAAAGAGTCTTGGACATGTGAGTCTAATGAGACGTGCACAGCTAGACCTGCCCTTGGCAATGCCAGCTTCTGATGGTGACCTGCTTTAAAAAAATAATTAAAGTAAAAGAGATAAGGGACAAACCTATTCAAATGTGTTGCCTTGGTAGGCTGAAGACCCTCAGAGTCTGTGATATAAAAATGTACCACGTTAACAAGCTGAGATGTAAGAAATAATGAATCCTAATTACAATGACTGCATGGCTACTGAATTTAAAATCAGAATATTTTGTTCCACTGAGCAGCACCTTCCAGTCTGCACCATGCACAAGACATGGGAATAGCTACAGTTTGCAAGGGAATTGAGTGTAATTGGCATTATTATCACTGTATCAGCCTTCATTTATTCAAATAAACTTTATCATGTTGTTATATGCACCATCCAATGCCACAAACAGAGAAAGGAGAAGGGACAAGGCTCCAAGGTGAAGGGTCCAAGTGAAAATCTTGGAGCAGGGTTGAATTTTAAGGTGACTTTCACCTTGCTCTGCTGAAACCACTGAGCCTTTATGGGACAAGAAATGTCTGTCCTGGGTCAATCTCACAAAGTATTGCACTTTTTGAGGCCAAACAACACTTTTCATCAGGGCTCTGGTACCGCAGCTCTGAATTTTGCCGTGCAACTGACAGTGAGACAATTTGCAGCAGCACAATGAATAACACTGCAGCCTGTCCAGGTCCTGACACTGGAATAAAAACTATTTACAGAATATTTGTGTTTCTGTGCTAAGGAAAACCCGCTCTGTTCTGGGCATCTCACAGAGGTGTTTTGGTCATGTTTTTGTTCTCTCACGACGAAATTGCAGGCAAACCCCATTTTCTTGCAAATGGAGTTACATGGCAGGTTTCGTTTTCTCCTCTCTTGTTTCTGTCATTCCTCATTTGCACCAGAACTCTTATTTCCATTTCTCCCCATCCAGCAGGACAGTGTTATTTATTATTGTGTTTCCTGCCGATTATTGATTCCCCTCTGCAGAACAGATTACAGTTGCTGGTTGAGGGATTTTTTCCTCTGGGAACAGAGAAAATCTTTATAAAAAGCAAGGGTTTAGTAGGCTTATATGCTGGTCCTTTCAGTGCTGAGTTTCAAGCAAGGCCTGGCTGGAAATTCCAGGCTTTATATTTCCAGAGAATGTACTGACAAATGAGTCAAGAGTACATTTCATCAATTCCTTGCAGCTGAGGCAACATGTATCTTTATGTAGCTCTCTGAAAGAAATTCAGAATATTTTATCAGTCACAGAAGTTTTGGAGAGATTAGCACCTTCTAATTATTTTTTTTTTAACAAAGATGGTCCTCTTGCATTTTTGGAGGGGACAGGGAAGCACAATTAGCTCATTTTTATTTTTTTTTCAGTTATGTCACAGGAGATAAAAGGGTGAACTGTTAGAAAATTTTGGGAAGTGTAAGTGGGGAGCAAACTGGGTGTGGAGGTGGTGTTTTGGGGGCAGTTCTTGTGAAAAGAGACTGGAATTCCTGAGGTTAATGCAGGACTCAAGTGTGCACAGACAGGAAGAAATCTGCTGCTCTTGAAGATTTCTATCAAACATCCAGTTTTGTTGGAGCTATCAGCTCCCTGGTGTAATTCAAGCCTGGGTCATGACTCTGCTTAGGGTTAAGATTTGAGAGAAGAGGATGTGAAGAGCACATTTTCTATTAGATTCCCCTTATCTAGCACTGAGAGATAAGAGGTTACCATGGGGAGCCACTGCCTTAAGTTGCATTTTGCTGTAGGTGCTGCCCCCGTAGCTGTAATTACAGCTTTGATTTCATGCCCTGATCTTGGCTGGATGCTCTGGAATCAGGAAAGAATTCCTGGGGTCTGCACCTTCCAGTGCATCATCTCAGGCTGGAATGAAGGGCAGGGCTTGGGTGGTGGGGCTGGGTTTCCATTGCTGGGTGCTTGGGAGCTCAGCACTCTGGAAATTGCCTTACCTCTGCTGATGTCTCTGTTGTCTCTTCCATTTACCTTCTAGATTTACCAGTTAGCCCATTGATATGGCTCTGATCAGATCAGAGCAGCCAAATGCAGAAGGATCAATTTATACCCTTGGATGCAGCACAACCATGAGAATTCTGAAGGGATTGGATGAATCAAAGCCTCTTTTTAGTACATTGATAAGGCTTGGGGCTCTACATTGTCAATGGCAAGGGGTTTAGAACTTAAAGATTAAGGTTCCCACACTCTGTGTTGGATTCTGAAACCTTTCAGTGCTGGGGTAAGGCCAATCATGGATTTAGAGAAAAGTTCTTGTCCAGGTAGGCAGATCTGGTCTGTAACACCAAGCAGGAAATACAAAGGTTCTGTAGCCCAGTTTGTTTCTCCGTGCTTACAAATTCCTGAGGGTAGGAAGAGGATTAGTGGAGAGGTAATGACGCTTTCAAATTTGATCAGCATTAAGAGTAGATTAAAGAAAATTAAAGATTAAAGGTTTATTGCAGCCTTCTGCAAGGGCCTTGGTGATAAGGAATGGCTTGGTGGATATTAGAGATCAAAACATGGGGCTTTTCTGCTACAGCCAAGTCGCTAAAATTCCCAGTGGAGGGTTGTGGGACTGGTTGGTATTGATTTAGGAGAAAACTTTATCCTACATTTTATTTTATCGACAATTTAAGGTTATAATTGATGTTTTGGAGTCAAAATTGCGCAGTCAGACATGGAAAACCCCTCAGAGGCAGAAAAAAAGGCTCCTGCTAAGTATCGTCAGAGCTTTACAGCCCTACTACGACATTGCAGCCACATGATTATCCATATTCAGAAACACTTTTTTTGTTGTTGGATGCTGAAAGTGAAGAAATGGGCTGTGACCTTCCTTTTATCCCCAACTACACACCACGCCTGGTGCTAATTGATATTGGGGAAAGAGGCACTGGGGATGAATTTGGAGAATCTCATTGTACATTTTTACATCTCCTGGGTTTTAAAGAAACATTAGAGATTCAAAGAGAATTTATTTAAAGACATAGGATTTTCATTTAACTCTAATGGCACATGATGAAACTGCTGGAAATGAACTTTTGGCTTCGATTATAATGTGAATAAACTTTTTCCATAATTTCTTGGGCAGAAAGTTAAATGTAAGGCATCAGTCAGGAAAAGCAAGTCTTTTCCCACACTGGTGATCCACATTAAAATGCTGTTAAAAAGGCCTTGGCACTAATCACAAATCCCAATTGCATCACAAACAAGGGAAAATATCTGTAGGAAGGTCAGACACAAGTGACCTCATGTTGCAGCTTCACCTCAGGAAAATATAACAGCATCCCAGGTTAAACCTCTTCCTAGATCTCAATTCCAGGTGCTCTGATTCAGGGTTCTGATCCTGCTGTAAGGAAAGTGAAACTGTCCTCTCTTGACAGAACCCTGAGGGACTTGGGGAATCCAGCAGGAGAATGATTGTGTGCTCTTTAAGCTCCCAGCCCTGTTCCTGAGCACACTGCTAACAGCAACCTTCATTATATTCCACAAACAGACCACAAAAAGGATGTGATGTTATTGTCCCTCTTCTTTATTCCTGTGGCCCTGTAGAACAGCCACTTTCAGATTTCCAAGCCCTAAACCTTAATTAAAATCATCACATTGGCTGTAACACAGAAAGGCACCATAAGGCTTTCCACCACTACAAACCAGCAGCTCTAATCAGCCTCTTCCTGTCTCTGGCAATGATACGAAATTGAATTGAACAAAATTGAACAATTTCACTCCTTTAAGCTTATTTCCCAACGGCTCCAGTCCAACGTTCCCAGCATAAGCTCTCCATCTAAGTCGGGGGGTGGGAAGTACAAAATCAAGTAAAAAACTGAGCTCTTGGAGCTTTAATTTCCCAAACCCAGCTGTAACCTAATCTATGCTGTAACTGGAGGACAAGTGGAGAATATAAAGCCTCTGCAGAAACCAAGGCTCTTTCTGCCTCTGCGGCAGCCTGGGCTCCTGAGGCTTCACTTTTCCAGTCAGACTGCTAGAAACCTTTCCCCATTACTAAAGGGGAACAAAAAGGAATCACGTTTTTGGGGGGCTCTGCTCACCTCCTCATTTTGCAGGCCTTGGAGGATGCGGCCATTGGTTCTTGGGTGTGTTTTGTTCATAAGCAACCTGGTTAAAGCTGATCCCAGGAATGTCCCCAGTGGAAGAAAACCTTCCTTGAGCCCTGGTGTGAGACATCAAAATCAAAGGTGTGTCAGTACACTGAGCTGGAGGGAGCTGCTGAAGAGGATGTTTGGATTTCACTCTCATTGCTGGAGAATCATGGACTGTTTACGTTGGAAGGGATCTCCTGACATCCTCTTGTGCACCTCAGACACGTTACCCATGAGTGCATCTGGTCAGGCTGGAATATCCCCATGAATGGAGACTACACAACCTCTCTGGGCAACCTGTTCCAACCCAGATCTAAATCACTTGAGGATGACACAAAATTAGTTCCCGCTCCCTAAAACCTGCCATGTTTAAATGATATATCACATTTACTACACTGCCACCAGCTATGTCATGACTTTCTACTTTCATAAAAGCGAAATCTATCCAGGATGCTTCCCCTCCCAGGCAGTAGATTTGCCTGAGAAACCTCCAAAGGCTTTGGTGAATGCCAGCTCTGTTTTCCCATGCTCCCCTAAGCATTCACTAGTGGTTATTTCCAGCAATAAAAAAACAGAACCAATGACAAGAGGAAGGGGAGGTCCTGTAGCTGGGGAAGAAATATCCCAGCAGGGGCTGGGGACCAACTTTGTGAGAAGCACTTGGCAGTTCTGGAGGACAATGAGCTGTCCTTGAGTCAGCAGAGTGTCCTGGGGGCCAAGGAGCCACTGGGATCCTGGGGACAGCATTCCCTGCAGGTCAGGGGTGACCCTGCCCCTCTGCCCAGCCCTGGAGGCACCTCTGGACTGCTGTGTCCAGCTCTAGATCCCCAGCACAGCAGGGACAGGAGCTCCTGGAGCTGGGGAAGGGCCTGGAGCATCTCCGTGCCCAGGGAAGGCTGAGGAAGCTGGGGCTGCTCAGCCTGGAGAGGAGCCCCAGCTGAGAGGGGCCCTCAGCCCTGGGTGTCCCTGAGTGTCCCTGTGTCTGTCCCTGTCTGTCCCCCTGTCTGTCCCTCCCTGTCCCTGTGTGTGTCCCTGTCTGTCCCTGTCTGTCCCTGTGTCTGTCCCTGTCTGTCCCTGCATGTCTGTCCCTGTGTGTCCCTGTGTCTGTCCCTGTCTGTCCCTGTGTCTGTCCCTGTCTGTCCCCCTGTCTGTCCCTGTCTGTCCCTGTCCCTGTGTCTGTCCCTGTCTGTCCCTGTGTGTCCCTGTGTCCCCCTGTCTGTCCCTGTCTGTCCCTGTGTCTGTCCCTGTGTCCCCCTGTCTGTCCCTGTGTCAGGGAGGGCAGAGCAGCCCCAGGCTCTGCTCCAGGCCCAGCAATGGCCCCAGAGCCCCGGGCAGGGCCTGAGCCCAGCAATTCCCCTGCCCAGGGGCACAACTTCTGCCCTGGGCAGTGCCCAGCCCTGAGCAGAGCCCAGAGAGGCTGTGGAGTCTCCTCCCTGGGGCTGTCCCAGAGCCCTCTGGACACTCTGCTGTGCCCTGTGCTCGGGGATGGCCCTGCTGGGGCAGGGAGGTGGCGCCGCAGGAGACACTGAGGCTCAGCCCTTCCAGCCTGGCCCCTCCTGGGACTCTGGGACTCTGAGATGCTGAGCCAGGGAGACCTCTGCTCTAACACAGAGGGTATATGGCAGTTTTTATATGTTCCCACTTTTAGGAAAAAAAATTAGAGCTGCTGTCCAGCTGAGTTGAAGAGATTGGGGGAAAAGGGGGCTGACTCTGTGTAGGAAGAGAGAGTGAGCTGAAAGACTAAGACCCAAAATTAATTTCCTCTAGAATAAGATGATTATTCTTAGAGCTGGCAAATAGAAGCAACACTGCTACAACAATTTGCAATTAATTTCTGTTATAAACAGTGCATGTTTGGGGGTTTGTTTGGGTTTGGTTTCTTTTTAGTTTGTTGTTGCAGGGAGCATTTGTGTGAGGAAGGAATGAATATCTGCAGTGTCTTTGTATTCTGTATTGGAGATGATCACAATCTGCTCTGAGAATTCAAAAATAAAATGGTTTTACCCACTTTTTTCTGTCCCTCTGTACAGACACATCTTCTGTGTCTGCAGAGAAGGTTTATTTCTCTGCCTGATCCCATGAACTGATGATCCTGAAGCACTTGCAGGATGCAGACAGTGGGAACAGGGATGTAAGGAAGTCACAAGGTCCTGCCTGCCTCCAGATGTTGCAGTGGTTTCCTCATAAAGGTGGTTACTCTTTTGAAACACTGCTTTCTTTTCTGCCTCTGCCTCTTTAATTTATCTTCCCTGCAGTGCTGCAGCCTGAGGAATAACAGATAATCTCGAAACTCTCCAACACCCACCTTTAAATCTCCATTCAGCTCTGCGCTCGTAAAACCATGCACAACATTATTGTGGAATAATTGATCTTGGAATAAAGGATGGCCAGAGTAAATGAATTGGAAAGGTGTTTTAATGGGAAGCTTTTCCAAAATTATGTTTTAATTATTTGCAAGTACACACTCCTGCATAGTCTTTTGCCACACAGGTGTGCACTAAATCTACTACCTTGTACCATTTTGTCAAGTGAGCTGGAGGTGTTTGTGTTTTGCACTAAATTAAAGATTCAGCAAAGCTACTGTGCATTACAATGAGCACTGCCTATAGATTTTGTGCAAAAACTCCTGACTTGTTCAGTGTTTTCCCTGAGTCCAGGCTGCAAACTCTCCCCAAATCAGCCCATTTAGTTTGCATGCTCACTATGTTACTTCTTTTAGCCATTTGACCTCTTGTTGTCTCAAAATACAACCTGCAAGTAGTTAACATGACCAAGGGCTGCTGCAGGAGCACTTGGCTGAAATTACACATTTCTTTAAATACATTTTGGCTTCAGGTTTGCATTGTGTTGAAATATTGCAAGACACATATTAAGACACTTCTGTTTTCTATGTGTTGCTCTTTTCAGCAGCAGTGAGTTATTACTTTGGTGAACATTTGGCTTCTCACAGGTTCTCTGATGTGTCCATGAATATTTTGGGGACTGGAGATCCTCAGGTGTGTGACAGAGCTGGGGAGCAGCTGACCACTCATACCTGGGGTCATTTTTGGGTTCTCAAAGACTCACAGTTTATACTGCCTGTCTGGAAACCCTATAGAGTCTAAAATTCCTAAACTGTGTTCTGCTGCCCCTTCAAATTCATTGCACCTGAAACTCTTTAAGGTCATTGTCTAAATTTATTTCCAAGCATCCTCTCACTACTCATTATTTTGACCTTCTGGCTTAGAAAGAGCTGAGAGACCCCTGTTCACTCCATTTTCCCAGTGCTACCCTGAAAATACATTTATATTGCAGGCTTTCAAAGCACTGCACCGAATCTTTTTATATTGTTTATTGTAGCCTAGTGAAAAATATTTGTCTATCCATGGTCTGAAATAAAAGAAGGAAATAAAAATGTTTTACAGAGGGGAAACAAAAAGGAATATAACACATTCAAATGAGAAGCAGCTAAGGTGTATTTTATCTTTTCCCAAGTAACAACAAACAAGCTTTGTGTAATTTTTTAAAATGTGTCCTTTATCATCTCTTTTTATGTGATTCCAAGTGGAATTGAAAGCCTCAGGGAATAGCTGCCCCAGTACTTTTAAAATGTGTTATAGCACTTCTGCAATATCATGAAGAGATGAAGGAACTTGCATTTAATTTCACATTTTTCAAAATATTTAGTGCAACTTAAATCAGATTTTAAATTGCAGACCCTTGTGACCATGCAGAAGGTATTGTCTGCAGAAGTGAGATAAAGGAATCAGATATCAGGATCCCTTCACTTATTGCCCCTATGTTCAAAGTGATTGAAATTTGGGGATGAGAATTGCCAGCATTTGATCACCTTCAAGGTAAGAGAGGGTTCTTATGTCCAGACTTGTTTTTTTAATTTAAATTTGTGCCTTTTATCTCATACTCTGTCACTGGATACCTCTGGCAGCATCTTATTCACTACTCTTCCCCATGAGATATTGATAATCATTGATAAGATCCCATGGAGCTTCCTCTTCTCCAGACTGAGCATTCCTAGATCCCTCAGCCCTTCCTCACATGGGAATTGCTCCAGTAAATAGAACATCTTTCACATACTAAATATAAATATTTTCTTTCTCGTTTGGGTCAGTTTTTGTTGTGCTTTATTTTTCATTTTATTTTTTAATTTTCCTTTGCTTGAGCAATAATCTAAGTTTAGTTTCCCTTTAAAGGCTATTCATTTCATGAGACTAAACCAAAGTATTTCCTGATCCACTGTAGCAGTCACTGTTAGTTACAGCTCAAAAGCCACAACCACTAAAGCACTATAATTGATGAAGTAGAAGAAATTTTAAATTACTTATATTTAGTCAGCATCCTCTGTGATACTCCTTACATGCATATTTAGAAAATGTGTATAAATCCCCCAAAGCTTCAATAAGAACCTGAGTCAAAATGTGTGCTTCACTTTTGAATCACACGTTTGGCTGGGGATTGCTAAAATGAGCTTAAAATGTCACCTGAATTACTTGGAAAAGTAAATTTCTGCACCCATTGAAAGTGATCTGAAAGCGAGTTTTCTTTCAGGTTGGTCCCTGAGCAGACTGAAGTGTGTTTAGAGGCTATGAAAATAACACAACTACCGAGGGAAATGTGAGGATGAAAGGCAGAGGGTGAGAGAGAGCAGCACAAGGCACAGCCAGGGGCACGGCCTTCAAGGGGGGAAATAAAATTAGGCAAGTCTGGCTGCCTTTTCCTAAAATTACTGAAGTGACAGATCAAGGCACTGACACAGAGGCAGAGCTATGGGAGACAGAGGGAGGGGATGAACGGGGAATTGTACTTGAAAATGGAGTTTAAATAGCGTGGCTACAGATCCACGGGACTCAAAGACACGTGAAGACCTCAAAAAAACAAGCCCTGAAAGCACTCTTGGATCTAATCTTATCAAATAATGGGGTTTGGACCCATCTCTCTGCAAAACTGCACTGATTAGGGGCTGAGCATTTGTCTGCAGGGTTTACTGAGAGCCATTTATAATGACTTGAAATGACTCAAAAGATTAAAAAAGATTTCGCATTTTCAGTGCATTTGGCTTTTATTCGCTTTGTAAGAACTGCAGTGGAAAAGTACAGCTGGTGCATGACAATAAATAAAGAGGTTGTTCTTATCATTTTATTTCTATAATCATATTAAGAATACATATCTGAATTATAAGTTTTATGATAACATATATATATCAGTGGAAGTGTGTATTTTCTCTCAATATCTCTTAAGGAAAACCAAGTTTTCAGGTGAGCACTTCACAATTCAAAAGGTAAATTATATTTTAAACCAATAAATTGAAAGCAACCAATTTGTAAAGTACTTTTGTTTGTACCTTTAGGTTTGTTATCAAAGGCCTCACGTGCTAATTCATACTAACCCATGGCAGGTTTATTTTAGCAGTTTCTAAATAAATACCTGGAATATCTACATATGAAGTCATATTTTAGCAGATTGAGCTTAGCAAATGACTGAAAACCACAGTGCAGACAGGAATTGATGAGCATGAAATCAAATATCACTTTTGTATCATCTGTGAGGTGCATTTATTGGATCAAATTAGCTCTTAATTCCCTTTTCATATGTTTAAAGATGGTACAGCTTCTTTGGGCCAAGTTAAACACGAGATTTGTCAGAAATCACAGGAATTTACAGAATATTTCTGGTGTTTTGGTTATGTGAACAATCAGTTCCTTTTCCTTTCTCTGCAAGGCTGACCTGGGTCAGAACTGCAGTGTCCTTTTGAGAAGCCCTTCTCAGAAACAAGAATCTCTGCAAGAGAAGGAACCAGGGCACTGAACAGAGGTTTTAGGAGTTCGCTTTTCCTACAGCAGTTTCCCGTATGAAACAGGTGGAATATTCCAGGGGTGAGGGAATATGCATCAAAAAGAAGGGACTGTGTATCAAAAAGGAGGAAACATGCAAACAAACAAACAAAAAAACCCAGATTTAGATAAGAAGAAACACTGCTATGGCTTTGTGAGTTCTTTGTAAAGCACTCAGATGAACCCACCTCGACCATGGTTAATCTCTAGATAAAGCGAGGAGCACTAGGCCTCCTCGAAAATAATGGATGCTAATCCTAGTGCTTCTCAGCAACACAATCAGAAATTCAAAGCCTTGCCATGGAATTTTGCAGTCTCTGTCAACATAAGAACTGTAAAAATTCAGGTGTTTAACTCAGACAAAATCGAGCTATAGCCACAGTTTGTATAAAATAGGGAAGACAAAGCATTTAAATTTAAGTAACATCATCACCTGCTGTTCCCTCTTTCTATATCAGATCCACCTGTGTGTGTTGTGACACCAGACTGTGACACCGTTCCTCTGACATCACTCCAAGCTCCCCAAGGACCAGGCTGGAGTGCAATAAAAGCCTGGCACCCACTGCTGCCTGTGGGATTCTTGCTAAGCAGGTACCAAAGGAGCTCCTTTATCCCCAGGTCAGCAGGTTTGTGTCGTGTCACTCCTGAGAGAGGTCAGCACACCTTGGCTGCTGAGGGAGAAGTGACCCCCAGAAATTAAACTGGTGTCTGACACTTCCTCTGGGCCTCTTCAACTCCCTCAGAGGCTCAGCCCTGGGGAAAGCTGTTCCCAGGCTGTGCAGCTCTCTCCTCTCTGCTGCCTCTCAGGGGGCTGGCGTTTGGATCCATGGAATGCAGAGTCTGCAGTCACTGTTGGAAGCTTGCTAGGCATCCACCCTGAGCTAATTGTATTTAGGTCTTCTTATCACAGAGCAGATTGTTCCCTTTGGCCTTGTGCAGGCAAGAACTAAATTTTTTGTCCTTTCTCATCCTGACACTTATTAAAAACCTAAAAAATATAGAAATTACCTTTTCCTCACAGCACTTCCCTGATGCAGGGAGTACATGAGGAAAGGCTGGGAGAACTGGGATTGTTCAGCCTGGAGAAGAAAAGACTTTGACCCAATTTTGAGATTCCACTGTCTGACGGAGCTAAAAGAGAGATGAAGAGAGATAATTTACATGGTATGGAGTGACAGCAGAAGAGGGAATGGACACAAACTGACAGAGAAAAGGGTTAGATGGGATATAGAGAAGAAATTCCTGAGGGTGGTGAGGCCCTGGCACAGGGTGCCCAGAGGAGCTGTGGCTGCCCCTGGATCCCTGGAAATGTCCCAGGCCAGGTTGGACAAATCTTGGAGCAACCTGGGACAGTGGAAAGTGCCCCTGCCCATGGCAGGGGGTGGGACTGGATGGGCTTTGAGGTCCTTCCACCCCAAACCATTCTGGGGTTCTGGAATTCCATTACTTAGCTCTTTTGTTTTTCATTCTCCCAGACTAATAGAAATTTCTCCTCTTTGTTCTCTGAATATGGATAAATGGTTCCTGCATGAGAAATTTTTTGTTTACTGAAAAAAAAACAAAGCAAAACTGCAGCAGGGAGGTGTTATGACTGTCACAGGAAATTTTCAGGAAAGGATAACATTTCAGTCTTCTCAAACTATGATCCTGGTAAAATCCATTAGTGCCATTCTATTTCCTTGGCCACTAGCAGCTGGATGCCCTTTTTTGAAAAGATTCAGTTTTAAACTTCAGTTCTGAAATAATTGAAAATTCTGCTATGAATAAACAAGGACTTGCTGTGTGTTTTGGGGATTCTTTGTGGTTCTTGTCCCCTCTTGAACAGCCAAGCAGGAGAGCATCCGTAAGGAATACAGTTAAAAGCAAACTCTGCTATGAAAGCCTTAAACTCCCTGGACTTCCCCTGTTGCCCCTTTGAAACAACAAAGAAATTTCACTTCATATTTTCATGGGAAAGACTCTTTACTGGAGAATGACTGAAATCAGTGCCAGTTAGAAGGGAGAAGGAATGCAATGCAAATCAAATTTAAAGCTGGACATGACAGAGTGGAAGAAGGTGGGTCAGGAATTCTCATGAATGTGTAAAGTCATTTGCAAAGTTATTTAGCTCATAGGAAACATTACAGATGTGAGGTGCTGAGATATTTAATAGCCTGGGTTATAATAGTTAATATGGGGAAATCTGCACTGCTGCAGCCTCGGATATAATGGGAGAGACTTTTTATCTAGAAAGTTGTCATTTGGAATGAGATATGCATCTCATGTCATGACTCAGAGAGGAAAAAAAGAGGAAAAATGTGAATAAATACATCTCACACCTTTCATGGGCACTAAAAGCTCATTCAAAAATAGTTTTGAAAAATTCATTTGGAGAAAAGATTAAAGATCAATTCAAGCACTTGCACAGAGATGAAGACACTTCACACTGGAACAATATTGCCTTACACAGGCAGACACTCAGCGAGGAAATGAAATACATTGGGATCAACAGAGCTCCAACAAGCTGACAGAACCACAAAATGATGTTGTTAAAATGACAGCTAAAATGGGAACTGGTATTTCACCCATTACAATCACTCTCATCTTCCACTCTTATTAGAACCTTCATTAGAAGCATGAAACATTAGCATTTTAATACCTATTTGAAAGACAACTTTTCATTTGCTTTCCTTTGGACTTTTTTTTTAATTATGAGATAATGACTGACTAGTCTAAATATTTTGTTAGGCATATCTTCTGCAAAGTACTTAATTTTCTCTGCTTTCATTCCCTTTGTTGTATATCTCATGCATGTCCAGGGAGGGGAAGGGAGCTGGGGAAGGTGCTGGAGCAGCAGGAGAGGCTGAGGGAGCTGGGAAAGGGGCTCAGCCTGGAGAAAAGGAGCTCAGGTGGGACCTTCTGGCTCCGCAGAGCTCCCTGACAGGAGGGGACAGCCAGGGGGGTTGGGCTCTGCTCCCAGGGAACAGGGACAGGAGGAGAGGGAACGGCCTCAGGCTGGGCCAGGGGAGGCTCAGGTTGGATATCAGCAGGAATTTCTCCATGGAAAGGGTGGTCAGGCCTTGGCAGGGGCTGCCCAGGGAGGTGTTGGAGTGCCCATCCCTGGAGGTGTCCCAGGAAGGGCTGGAGGTGGCACTCAGTGCTCTGGGCTGGTGACAGGGTGGGGATCAGGCACAGCTTGGACTTGATGGTCCTGGACATCTTTCCCAACCTCAATGGTCCTATGATTCTATGAGTGGTTGGGTCACATTTCCTCAGGAGCATCCTTAGCACTTTATCCTAAGCAGTTTTATTCTCTACTACCAATAACACACAGGGACTTTAGCCCATACCTATATGTTTGAGACCATACATACATATATTGATTAAAACGTAAGAGAAATCTGCCTTGTAAAACAGGAATAAAAGCCACTGCACTGTCAGAAAATAAACTGTCCATGACATGGCAGTAGCTAAAGCAGACCTGGACTAACATCACCCGAAATACCTCCACCTGAATTAAACCTGTCAATGTTTCCATGAAGGATGAGCCAGCTTCAAAGCAAAAAGGGTCATTTTTATTTTCCTAATTACAAATAGAAGAACAGTTTCCTGTGAAAAATTAGAGTCTTGTGGAAAGTGAATTTTGAGTTGAAATGTTGCTTGGTTCCCAGGACTTGGAGTCAGGCTATCTGACTAATGGTAAATCTCATTAAACACAAGGAAAAAACAACAGACAGCAGCCAGGGAGAACTTAAAGCACCTGCTGGGACAACTGAGGAGCTGCACTGTGCTCCTGATGTGAGATGAAGTCAAGGAAATAAACTTTGTCCCCAGAAAGGCATGAAAAATAAAGGGAATTACAGCCTACAAGAGGATAGAACTTATGGGGTGCCACGGAAGGGCATTTGGAGACACCATAAAATTCTTATGGCATGTTTTAAGAGCAGTGTGGAGATGTGTGAGACTACATAAGGGATGCTTGGGGAAGCACCAAAGCCAGGGGAAACAAAATGGATTGGAGATAACAAAATGGATTGGAGAGGGTAAATAGGGGAAAGTACAGGGAAAAAGGCATAAGAGGGTTAAAGTTTTGTGTAAGCAGGCATCACTTGGCTGAGCTTTGTGCCCCATTATTGCCCTGGGTCATTTGGTCACATTATACCCAATTTCCAGCTGCCTTCCCATTGCTGTGCTTCGCATTCCAGACCTCTGTGTCCAACCAAGAGCAAACCCCAGGTGGGGACAGCGAGGATGTGTCAGGGTGTACACAGGAGATGTGACTGCACAAACAAAGGCTCCCAGCTCTGGGTGGCAGCAGGGACAGACCAGGGCCTGGGGACACAGATGGGTGTCCGAGCCCCTGGACAGACCTGGCTGTGTCCCTGGGTCTCCGTGGAGCACACACTTGGTCTTGATGGAGCCTGGAGCATCCACTGCTCTTCCTCAAGCCCATGGAGGCTTCCAGGTTAATTAAACACAATATTCCCTTCATAAATCCCTACTGACTGCTGGGTTTGTCTTTCTTGTGTTTGGAAATGGTTCCAGGATTAGTCACTGTCACCTTCCCAGGGTTTGATGTTGGGTAAACCAGCCCATGCTTGCCCAAATCCTCCTACTTGTCCTTCATGAAGATCAAGTGATGTTTGCTTTTTCCAGCCATCCTTTCCCAATTGCCATGAGCTTCCAGAGGTTCTAGGCTTATTAAACAAAAAATCCCAGACTAGTTTAGGCTGGAAGAGACCTTAAAGCCCATCCAGTGCCATGCCCTTCCATGGGCAGAAAGACCTTCCACTATGCCAGGTTGTTCCAAGTCCCAGCCAAACCAGCCTTGGGCACTTCCAAACACAGACAACTGATAACAGCATCCAGAAAGAGCTGCACAAACAGAAATCTCTTTCCTTTTTAAAGCCTAGGAACTTATATCCTTCCTAAAGCTCTTCACATCTAACGCACTCACTAATTTAGGGGAAGCATCATTAAGTTCTTATCCAGCAGAGAAGGGTTAGACATGAAATTCCTTCACTTAAGGATGCAGACTTTCTCTTTGTGTCTTCCAGGCTTTTCAAACACTGATGTTTTCACAATTATTTCATTATCCTCTTCTATTTTGAGTAATGAACCCAGGTAAGGAGTAAGGACTTAGTTCAATTACTTGAGCTGGCAGAGGATGAAGTTGACATAACAAAATCTTAACGGGAAGGAAGAGAAATCTCATAAACATCTTTGTTGGATCTTTGTGTTGCAGATGCAGAAAGACTGGTGTGACAAGAACAGCTTGAGAAATGGAAGCAATAAATAAACAGATTTGGGGCCAACCTTTCTAAAATAATCAAATGCATGAAACACCTCAGCATCATTGATAAATATTTAAAAACCAGCCTGTACTGTGATGAGAAGGAAAGGCACTGGTGTGTGCACCAGATTCCCAGCTGTGGGAAGAAGCCGTCAGTCACAATTAATAATTACACAGTCCCTCTTACAAAAGGTCATCTCAATGTGTAATTGTCTTTGAAAAGGGGATTTGTTACATATTTCCTCTTTTTAAATGGTCTAATCTCATTCTCAAGATCAGCAGTGCTGTACAAGCACAGTGCTGCAGGTGACACCTCTGAAGGACAGGATGACATCCAGAGGGACCTGGAAAGGGACCTCCAGAGGTGGCTCATGGAACTCCCAGGAGGTTTAACAGGACCTGGTCAAGGCAACCCCCAGGATCAATCCAGGCTGGGGAGGAACAGAGGGAGCAGCCCTGGGAGAAGGCACTTGGGGCTGCTGTGGATGAGAGCTGGACCTGCCCCACCCCAGAACCCCTCGTGCCCTGGGCTGAGCCCCCAGCGTGGGCAGCAGGGAACGGGGGATTCTGCCCCTCTGCCCCTGTGCTCAGGTGAGACCCCACCTGCAGAGCTGCCCCAGCCCTGGGCCCAGCACAGGGGACACCTGGAGCTGCTGGAGAGAGTCCAGAGGAGGCACCAGGATGAGCAGAGGGATGGAGCAGCTCTGCTGGGAGGAAAGGCTGGGAGAGCTGGGATTGTTCACCTGGAGAGGAGAAGCTTTGGGGTGACCTCACTGTGACCTTGCAGGGCCTGAAGGAGCCAGCAGGAAACATGGAGAGAGACTATTTACAAGGGATGGAGGGACAGGACACAGGGAATGGCTTCCCACTGCCAGAGAGTGGGTTTAGATGGGATATTGGGAAGAAATCCTTTCTGTGAGGGTGGTGAGGCCCTGGCACAGGGTGCCCAGAGAGGCTGTGGCTGCCCCTGGATCCAAGGCCAGATTAGACGGGGCTTCGAACAACCTGGGATAGTGGAAGGTGGCTCTGCCCGTGGCAGGGGGTGGAATGAGATGAGTTTTAATGTTCCTTTCCCCTCCAAGCCTTTCCATGATCCATGATGCACATTAATATCCATAAACACCCAGACACTCTGCCTGAGGCAGTTCCTGTCTCTCTCTGTGTCTCTGCTGCTGTGAATTGCTGTAACAGTTTGTTCTCCCTTGCACCATTATTTGCAGTGTAAATTCTGCTGATGGCTTTCTGTTACCAATATGCAAAGCAAAATCTGCACCATATTTCCTGATAAATGAGGAACAGCTGCCGGAGGTGGCTGGGAGAGCACGAAGACACTCAGTGAGGTACCCAAGGATGCCAGAAATGTCTCAGGCACTTGAGGCACAGACTTTTTCAGACAGACAGGACGTAACTTATCCTTACATCTCCTAATGCAGTTGCCTCCAAGTGGGAGCAAAGCTATGGATTCTGCTCCTAGACCCATGCAGGTGTTCAGTTATCCCCATAATCTTTCTCTAGGAGCCCAAACTGATTGAGCAGGGGATGGTTGCAGGAGCATGGAGCAGTTATTTCACCCAGCTCCTGAGCCAGCTGTACTTCCCACACTGCTGTGGCAGCTGGCTCCGGGCTGGGGAGCATCACTAACACCACAATGATGTGATTCTTCCTCTCCATCGGTGCTTGCTGCTTGATGCTTTCTAATCCCTGCCCTGCTCCAGCCTCTCTTTGTCACTGGCCCTACAATTACCAGAGTTATTCATACCATTATGCTCTGGTTGCAGGAGATAAGGTTAGACTGCTGCACAGAGATATCCCACATTGTGGCTGATGCAGGATGTTCTAATGCAAAGGGAAAATAAAAAACCTACATAGAATTAAAAAAACCCCTCAAACCAGTCAGCCTGACTGTGGAAACACTGTAAAACACCACCAGGCTCTCACTAGTTTGTACCCTACACTGATTAAACAAACACTTTATGTACAATCATTTTACCTACTCAATTGCTTAATGGTATAGCTCTCTCATGTTCCTCCCACTCTCAACAGGGGCAACTTAGAATCTATATGGTAATTAAATGCACCCCATTTTAATTAGCCTTTTCTTAAGATATATGGCACTGCTAATCAGGTGATTTCATTAATCCTTTTTTTGTCAGAATTCTTCCACAAATATCAGCGGTTCTTTCTTGCTATAATGTCCCTGCTTCAGATAGTAGGAGATGATCTCTGGAGCAAAAAGAATTACTCATAATTATGGTCCTGATTTAGAGAAGAGTGATATTTTTTCAATTCACGTTACTGCATTTGACAGCTTCCAGCTTCCCTGTGCCTCAACAATAACAAAGCCATTGGCAAGAGGTGTTTAACACCAAAAAAACCCCACCCCAAAACAGGCAAAGGGAGCTGTAATCAAGGTAAATCCTTATTTTCAGCTTGGGAATCTTTCCTAAGGACAACCTGTCAGCTCCTTAAGATGTGGAGCCAGGTGTAAAAGGGCACAGATCAGCCCTCTGGAAAAGAGCTTCAGTTAGACACCACCACGGACTGAGGCAGGATGGGGGGGCTGTGGAACATTTTGTGAATTGTAATGGGATAGAGAGGGTCAGTGAGAATGAGGGTCTGGGAGGGAATGGGTGTTAAACACTGGCATGCAGCAAGGGGAAAGGTTAATGAGTCAGAACTTGCTCCTGATAGACATCAGAACTCTCTTTTCCTCCTGGCAGAGGAGAAAGCTCCCTCCTGAGGTCCCCAGTGTGATAAGACGAGAGGTGTGCTGGGGAACACGAAAGGCTGGGGGAACACTAAGGATCATTTTGTGATGTGCAGATAGAGCAAGCTCTTCTCCAGGGTTGCCTTGCCAACTCAGAGTCTAGATGTTTCAAATATGCTTTCTGAGGAGCCATTAGTTACCTGTTTCAACAGCTGAGAGTAGGAGGGAGAAGTCTCTGAATTGCTGTGTTCAGAGTTATTATGGGAGAAAACAATCCCCGCCTTGCAGATTCCAGAGCCACTCCAGTCAGCAGCTCTGCATTGGAAAAACACCTTCCTTTTGCTTCCCTGGCAGCTGCCCTCGATTCCACACCACACTTCCAGAGACAAAAGAACAAATGGCATCCCCAAAAACAGCAGAAGCTGGCACAAAAAATGAGGTTTTCTTGACGGTGCAACTCGAGGGTGTGAGAAGGGCGTGCTACTGGCACTTCTTTGTTACACTTCCTGGGAAAGGAGGTTCATATCTGTCTTGGGTTATGGAACCAAAAATGTGTATTCTATTTCATCTGTTAAGAAGTAGTTGGGGAGATGTTTTTCTTTATCTCTTGTAACTCTGGGAGGAGGGGGGCAGGTGCCTTCTGATAATGGGCCAACTGTTAAAACCAGGTAGGGCAGTGTTCCTTATCTCTTTCACTGCCCGTCCTCCCTCCAGGGGAATATTCTCTGCTAATGGACCATTAAGGATCCCAAAGCAGTCATCTCCAAGCAGTCATCCCCAAGCCATCATCCACATTCCATCATCCCACTGTGAGATGTTCCATCCAATGGGGGGAGCCAACCATTCCTACCTGGATAAAAACTGAGGTTTTAGGAACACCAGGGATCTGGTTCCACCCGATTCCTGGAGGAAGACTGGACCCTTCTCACCATCATTGGACCCTTCTCACCATCACTGGACCCTTCTCACCATCCCTGGACCCTTGTTCTACAGGATCATCTCTGCTCCAACAGAACCACATCTGCCACTCCAGGAGGACTTTTGAACTGCTTCCAACACCCTGACCAACAGGGTGTCAGGTTGTAGCTCTGACTCTGTCAGGGTTTCCAGGATTGCTTGTTTGTTTGTTTGTTTGTTTGTTTTTACTACTACTTTTGTTAATATTCCTAGTAAAGAACTGTTATTCCTATTCCCAAATCTTTGCCTGAGAGCCCTTAATTGCAAAATTATCATTTGGAGGAGGGTGAGGGGTTTGCATTCTCCATTCCAAGGGAAACTCCAGCTTTCCCTAGCAGATACCTGTCTTTCCAAACCAAGACAACATCCCAAATAAAATGAATGGGAGCACCACTGCTCAACTCTCTTACAATGTAAATGAGCAGCAGGTTTCTCACCCCTCCTTGGCTGGGGAACATGGGCAGCAGGAAGGACAGGGGGAGAAAATGAAGAATAATTTAACCATATGGCTCTTTAGTTTGTGATCTATCTCAGTGACAGGATGTCAGGTACTTTATGGTGCACCTGGGGCTGAGACACCACCCAAAAAATGGTGGTTTACAGCAAACAAAACTGGAATAAATACCAGAGACTGACAAAATACCTTTGTTGCTTTGCATTCTAGAGTTCCCCTTTCTCTTCCAACTTCTGGCATTTTCCTGGGTGTATTATAGTGCAGATCAAGTAGGGTTTAATAATGTTAAAGATTTAGTCATTAAACTGCTTTTGAAATTGTTTAGTCCTAGTGCAGAACACAAACACCTGATGATTAGAGGTTTGTTAGCTATTTGTGTTAAACACTGAAAATCTAAACTGGAGTATTAGAAACGGGAGACTTTATCAAAACTTTAAATGTCCAGAACAGATTCGTTAAAGCATTTACCTTTCCACAAAATCATTAAAGTTGGAAAGACCACTGGGATCGTCAAGTCCAACCTTTGACCAATATCCCCACATTGTTAAGTGCCACATATACTTGGTTTTTGAATATTTGATGTATTTAAATCCCATTGGCTCTGAATTCTGAGCTAGGACAGATTACAGCGATGTATTCTTATGAGGTGCATACTCTTTCTGGTAGATTTGCAGAAGAAAATCCACATTTAGTCATAATAAGGATTCACAATAGGAAAAACACATCCTCTGCTTTCCTTCCTTTCTCCCTTCTCTCTACCTGCCCACAACTCTTATTTAAGTTTGTTTGTAAGCAGAGATTGTTTTTCATCCTATTTGAGTAATTTTGTATAAGCCAGCATTGAGAGAAAACAGGACTTGTGAAAACTCAGGGGTGTCAAATCCACAGCAAAAATTCTTTGCGGGTGCAGTAATACATTGCTTTTCCTTTAAAAGTTTTGTTTCAATTTCAATGACACCTCAGTGATCCTTTCACTTGCTATTTTACCTTAATTTACCCCCTAAGGTCTATAATTTCATGGGGTGATATTCCATTAAAAATGTTAACAAGATTCCAAACACCAAAAAAGGCACCATGCAGAGTAGGAAAGGCAAAGTCAAATTTATCGGGGAGAATTAGAGCAGCCATTATAGAATAAAAATTGCATATTATAGTAAATATTTTCCTCACTGTGTAAAAAATGTATTTAAAACAAGGATACACCAGAACAGGACTCATGATAAATGCACTCCTAAATGTATCCTATAGCAACCTTTTACCTATGAACTGGGAAATTTTTGATGGAGAGCTGGAAATGTGTTTTCAGGTTATTACAAAAGGCCATTGAGAAATGTTACTGCTACCTTAGACCTTCAATGTATATGAAATTCTAAAAAATAATGTAGGTTCTCTGCTCTATGAATGAGGTACACTCAAATTCTTCGAATATGCCCTTAATTTCAGTATGAACTGAGCTGAACTGGTTTGAACTCAGTAGAATTGTGCTCAAAAGCTTAAAACCAGGCCTTACTCGTGTGGAGTTTGGTTTGTTTGGTCCATTGGCTTCTTTGTGCTCAAATAAGACTGAAACTTAATGCTGCACATTCAGTGGCACTTCCGGAAATTCGACTTTTATCTCCACATTATGATTTCTTCTGTTGTTCAGCCCATGTGTTACCTCGAAAACACCCTGTCCCCTCCCACAGATCAACAGCAGCATCATTTTACTTCTCCAGGAAATAAGAGAGCCCTTAAAAAGAAGAAATAAAGCCCATCCTTCTGTGTGTGTATAGCTTTCCTTGTTAAAAGCACAGTTTGTTTAAAATCTTTAATTACTTTACCTCTTGTGTATGCACAGTACACAAGGAGATGTAGCCATCCAGATAATAAGGCCATAAAAGATGAAAGTCACAAAATAAAATGTGTGGTTTTGTTTTCCATCTTCCCTCTTCAAAAGAAATAAGCTCAGGCAATACAGAGAGAAGATAAACACAGAATGCTGTTAAAAGTGAAATGAGAGATAAAGAAAATATTTACTTCC
Organism: Phylloscopus whistleri; assembly: GCA_017589585.1. Lineage (NCBI taxonomy): Eukaryota > Metazoa > Chordata > Aves > Passeriformes > Phylloscopidae > Phylloscopus > Phylloscopus whistleri. The sequence goes on along the minus strand of JADMLD010000682.1, from coordinate 2,707,170 downwards.
TGAGGTATTCCCACCTGATATAAAAGATAAAAAAATTGGACTTTAAGTTGATATTGATGGAAATATTTCCCTGATTTATTTTGCCGTTCCCCAGCCTTAGTGTGTGTGCAGAATGTGGTGTCCATTAAAATAATCACATTTTCTGGTCTTCCAAACAGTGCTAGCTAATCTTTCCTTGAACTGTGGAAACAATGAGATTTCCTGGATGTCATAAAATAAGTATTTTGGTTTATCTTTCTCTTCTTTATGATGTTGTCATCATAAAAACCTTGCTGCTGTATGTTTCTAAAATATATTTGATGTTTTATAGGTATCGAATTTGGTGGAATTAGCAGTGAATATATTTGGGAAAACATCTCACACTCCCCAAAATGCAGTTCTGCTGGGGAAAAATGTGCCATGCACTATGATAACTGGATAGTTAAAGAGGATAAAGAAGGGAAGAATAAACACCCAGGAAAGTCAGGGCTAGGAAGAACCTGTTGGAACTGAATTACTAAAAGAAGTGAAAGTGGAAATATCGTCTACATCTCCCGCGTTCATATCATCTTTGATTTTTGGGTGGCTCTTGTTGGTAACTCCCCTAGTTAAAAACTGAGAGCTAAATCATTCCAGAATTTTAAAAGATGCACATCAGATGGAAACTGAATCTATCCTTGAACCATGGTGCAAATTCTCCAACAGGTCATGTTAGAAATATTCCAAAATTTATGAGAAACCTGGAAGTTGATCTAAACATGCATCATAATGTGCATTTCTTTGTGCAGAAAAAAAAGTTTAAGATTCTTTACTAACTTGACCACAGCAAACATTGTGGATTACAAAGGACATTACTGTCTCTGGGCACAGCTCTGTATCAGGAAAGGCTGGGAGAATTGGAATTGTTCACATGGAGAAGAGGATGATCTGGGGTGACCTCATTGTGGCCTTCCAGGACCTGAAGGACCTGACAGGAAATGTGGAGAGAGACAATTTACAAGTGATGGACTACCAGGACAAGGGGAATAGATTCCCACTGTGAGAGGGCAGGGTCAGATGGGATATTGGGAAGGAATTCCTCACTGAGAGGGTGGTGAGGCCCTGCCACAGGGTGCCCAGAGAAGCTGTGGCTGCCCCTGGATCCCTGGAAGTGTCCAAGGCCAGGCTGGATGGGGCTTGGAGCAACCTGGGATAGTGGAAGTTGTCCCTGCCCATGGCAGGGGGTGGCCCTGGATGACCTCTAAAGGTCCTTTCCTGCTCACACACCACCCATCTTACACATAACACCACTCTGCTCACACTCCAATTCCTCACTTGCGACCTCAATCCTTGTCTCCAGCCCTTCTATTTTCTCCATACCCTCTCTATGTCAGCAAACACAAAATGCCTTCTCTAAACCACGAGAAATGTAAATATGGTGGGGTTTTGGTTTATTTCTTTTTTTTTTTTTTTCACCTAAAACATTTAAACTTTGACACTGTTGTTGCCTCCTCAATGGGAAAAGCTCAAAACAATTTGAGAAGGGCTGAGTTTCTGGAACATCCCTGGTCACCCCTGACCCATGGAGGAGGTGGGAAGCATTTGTACAACTAAGGATGGAAATTCAGTGTGAGCTGAGATCTCCTTCTTCCTGTCCCTTGAAAGAAGACCAAAAACTCTTCTCCACACACTAACCTTACAAGAGTGCAAAAAGCAGCCCCCACCCTGTTTATTTAAAGCTTGTCTCCCATTACTCTGCCAAAACCCAGTTCAAGGCTGTTCATTTATGCAAGCACAGAGACCTTTCCCCACAATGTGCTAATTCTCAACAACCTATTAAGCTGCACCACAGGCTCCGCCGTGTGCTTAGACACAAATTGCTGAGAGAAAATGTTTGAGTGCTTTTCATTTCCCTGTGTTCAGCCACAACGTGTTTACAATTGGGTGGGTTTCGAGGTAGATGTAAATAAGTTTCTCCCTGGTACACAAGTAAGCACTTTGTGCTAGATTTCCTTGCTGATCGAGAGGAAATGGATAGCAACATTACAGTGCTGTAAATCACAATTTGTGCCTGGCTCCTCGGATCATCAATTTGGAAATATATCAGAACATATTGTTACAGAATAAACAGCACGACTCAGTCAGAGCTTTCTGGCTCCTCCGAGTGCTGGAAGTGCTGCAAAGTACTCCTGGATTCAGGCAGGTGCCTCCCTTCAGAGCAGCTAATAAACCCAGGCTCTCTCTCCCTGTCTCTGGGATTAGGCTAAATCCAATTGCATCCTTCAAAACAAATACAGCTGCTGGTTAAACATCCCTTCTGATCTAGGAAAAAAGTAAGAGTCAGGTTCTTCATGTCTTCTCAAATCCAGTTAAAACACAGGTGCCTGCAGGGTCTCTAATCTTATAACCTGACACATACAGAAAGCGCCCGTCAGAGCCTCAAACCAACTCCTGACACATGATGGGAGCCCTTCCCCTCACCTTTCAAATGGAATCAGTGCTGGGGGAAGTTCTTCTCCAGGTCATTTTAATCACTCAACCAAGAGCACCGAAAATCATAATCCAATTGATCTGCCTTTGTCGTTTCCCAATATTTGCGTTACTGACCTTCTTCTCAGCTTAAGTTAAATCAAGATCATCCCTGGTCAATCTTGTTGACCTACACTCCTCTGCTAATCATATTTAATGAAAATTGCAAGCATATCAAAATCATTTATAGGATGCAGGGGAAAAGAAAAGCCCTTCTCACCAAGGACAAAACACAACAAATCCAGGAGGCATTGGCTATCCTGACTATAAAACAAACTTTTAAAGCTTATTTTATCTCTGCAGGTCACATAATGAATGACCACAATTCGGAACATGTCTGGTTCAGAGAAAGAGGTGGCCCAGCTCCTTATATGCATAAAAAGTAATACTCAATATATAGGAAATACTGAGATAATATTTGTTTCTAGCATAATTTTATGCATTGTTTCTCAGAAGTGTATTTTTCCAGTGAACAGTCAGATATTCTTCTCTGTAAACCCAACAGGTTCCTATGAAGACAATCAGGCAGCCGAAAAAACAGTGGTCCATCATATTTTAATTTCTCTTCTAGCTGTCTATCTAACTATCTATGTAGCTGATGAACCAGTCAATCTGCTTCAAAATCAGCTTTCTACTTTCATTTGAGATCTTTCCTGCAGCAGCTTGTGTTCCTATGATATTTCCAGGACAATCCAGGACATTTCTTGTGGGAAATCAAGGCACAGAAAATTCTCAAAATCTTGTGCATCTAGGCCCAAATATAAAAAAGAATACAGGGTTCGACCTGAGACTTTAGAAAAGGCTTCTAAATTTAGAGACCATGGGCAAGAATGTGGGTTTGTAGAAACATATTAAGCTAGGTGGTGGAAAGTTTTAAGGTTTTAAAGTTTGGATATAGAAGTAGCTACAGAAATAGTAAAAAGTTTTAAGGTGTAGGAAGTACTTTTCGTGTCACTATATGACAGGACAAAAAAGTCTGCATTGCACAGGATGTGTGACACAGTTTAATTTGCCATTGGTGTGAAAGTTAAAACAATATGCGTGGCAGTAGATTATTGGCTAATAAACCTTTAAAACCCCTTGTAACCTGTGAGCTTGTGACCACTGATGACCACTGGCCAGGAACTCCCAGGGTATGTGATGAAGACATTCTCACTCCTTCAGACTGAGGCAATAAATCATGTTTTAAGATGTCTCCCAGTGGTCCCATCTCTCTTAATATCCAAAAAAATTCCAAAATGTTTCTTCTTACCACTAAGATAAAAGTGGGAGCTGCTTCACTGGAGCTGTTCCAAGCAAGGAAGGAAGAACAGGTCGAAGCTGAGAACTCAAGCGTGGCTGTGGCTCAGCAACCAACACCTGCAGCAAATCCAAAAACCTGAGAGGAATCATGGAGTGCAGCCACATGGAGTTCAGGAAAGCTTTTTGGCAGGACCCAGAGGGAGACTGGATGCCACTACAGAGGTGAAGGACAAGGGAAGGGCTGAGTGGCCGATGGTACAAACGTGGTGGTGCATTCCCCCTGCCCTGCCCAGGCTGCTCTGGGTTGGAGAAATGCTCAGCATTGAAAGCAGCCCCTGGGCTCAGCTCCTCCCCAGCTCATCAGAACACTCTCTGCTCCCAGCAACTGCTGCTGTCTAACCAGCTCCTGTTTTCCTCAGGAACAGCCTCAGAAAATGTTTTCCTTGCCTCAATGGCAGAACATTCCTGTTCTCACACTTTCAGAGAAAGCACCGCCCCACAGTGCGGCCAGCATGGAACCTTGTTATGACCAAAGGCCCTCTCTAGGGGCCCCATGAACCCATAAAGGGCTCCAAAATGGGCCCTTGGGGCTCTCCTGGGCTGCAGCAGCTGTGAGCAGAGCCTCCCTCTGAGGGGGACACATGGCAGAACAGCCAACTCTCAGTTTCTGTTCTGGGAGCATCCCCTGGCTGCCACAAGTGCTGGGCCGACACCCTCAGGGCGCAACCCTTGGCCTGGCAGGAGCTGCAGAGGCATCCCAAGGGAGCATTTCACTGGCCCCGAGGGGGCCCTGCCTGCACTGACTCTTTGTGTCTATCTGCACGCACCTGTTCCTGTGCTGCAGCAAACCTGGGAGAAATGCTGCTTGCTTAGATGCTTAAGTACCGTGGATATCTAAGTAATTTAGGGTGGTAAGGAAGGTTAAGTTATAGATTTACTTAAATGCTGCTAAGTGTCATTCTTTTGCTAAGTTGCTAAGTTTAACATAAGTTATAAGCTTACTTCGGTGTTGCTAAGTGGTGTTCTTTGCTAAGTTGCTAAGTATAACTTCAGAGTTATAACTCAGGTTCAATGCTGTTAAGTGTTATTCCTCTGTTAAGTTGTTAAGGTTAAGATATAAATTGTTTGGGGTATAATCTAAGATAAGTAGAAGTTAAGTGTTGTTCCTTTGTTAAGTTGTAAGCTTTAAGGCATATGTTCAGTTAAAGCACTGCTAAGTTTGAATGCTGTTGAGCTTTTGGGCTGTGCTCCTTTTATGCTTGCCCTCACTGTCTTTTCACACACACACACACACACACACATGGATAGTTCTCAGTTCATCTCTCTTTTCATTGCCTGGATTTTATTTAGTTTGGTTGTAGCTTGTTTTTCCTTGTTGCACCTTAATTGTCCTGTAAGCAGTAGAATGAATCTTGCCAACAAACTTTGTCATGCTTTCTCTTAACATTAAATCTGGCTTTTGCTGATACTCTTACTAATGATCTTTTAAGCAGTCTCAGATACTCGCTGCTAACAGCAAAACTGCTCTCCACCATCTCCATCACTTCTGAGGTGCCAGGAGATGCAGAAAACTGACAGGAGAAAGTCACATCCCACACATCTGCTGCAAGGGAGATTGTGGAAAGCACAGATCTGTCAGCTTCACCTCATTCCCTCAAGCTTCTTCATCTTGTTAAGGATCCAGGCCCTTGCAGAACAGTTTGAGACCAGGAAAATGCATGAAGGGTCTTCCAAGGGAAAACCAGAGCTGCCCTGATCACTTTTCTCAATGAAACAAGGGCCCATGTGGACAAGGGAAGGACAGAGGGTGTTGTTTACCTTTTTTAAAGTAAGGTCATGGGTAGAGTCTTCCACAAAAGTCTTCTGGCCTAAGTGGAGAGACGTGGGATTGATAAGGGCATGAGGTAGGCAGAAAAGGGGCTGGAAAACTGGTCTCAAGGTGTGGTGGTTGGTGGTAAAAAGTCCAGCCAGGGGGTGGTCAGTCCTAGTGATGACCCCCAGGGACTGGTACTGATATTGTGATGACAGGACAGGGAACATCCTCAGCAGGTCTGCAGACAGTGTCAGACTGGGATGCAACCTGGTACACTGAAGGGGAGGGCTGTGATCCCAGGAGAAGTGCCCAGAGCCCTGAGCAAACACCTCCAGTTGGTCATAAACTGGAAAATACTGCTCTCCACAGTGGCCTAATGGGAGGGTGGAGAGGAGACAGAGCAGACTCTCTTCTCAGAGCTGTGCTCCAGTGGATAAAGAGGCAACAAGAACAAGCCAAAATATCAAAAATTCTGATTAGATAGAAGGAAAAATGGTTGCCAGTGGTGTGGTCAAAAATTCGCACAGATTTCCTGGGGACACTGTGGAATTTTCATACTTGGAGACAGCAAATACTGGCTGGAAAAGGCCCTGAGTGACCTCCTGTAACTGCACCTGTCCTGACTGACGTTGGACTCGGTGACCTTTGGTGGTCCTTCCCAACCTGTAATGTTATTCTCTGTCTCCAAGATATGGCAGCATCTCCAGTGCTACTGTTTGTCCTGGATGGAGCAGGAAAGCAAGGAGAAGAGGGAAATTTGTTATAAGGCACATGTGTCTGGGTTAGCAGTTCTCTGACATTCCCTTTCAATCATTAGCCACAGGCCATTATTTCTGCTTGTCTGAGTACCCTTGACGTGTATGAGCTAAAAAAAAAAAAAAAGTAGAATAAAGTGCCTAAAATGTTTTGCCAATGAGAAAATTTGATGATAGAATGTCTCCTCAAACTGTCCTTGTCCTGTATTCTCCTTCCTGGGAAGTTTTTAACTTCTCTTACTTTCTGATTTAAAATACCTCTGACTTTGTCCACTGTGCATCCCAATTAGACAGAAGAATAAGCTGTTGTTAAGCTGTATCTTGTCAGGCTCTTGCAAGAACAGAAAAAAAAGAGAAATTCTGCTGTCTCTTCTCCTTTCTTATATATATGACTCAGAGCTCTTGCATAACTACTAAAGCAAAGTTATGCCTTGATGAGAGAGGTCAGAGCCTTTGGAACAGAGAAGAAAAATTCAATCAAAAAATCAGTCCTATATTTGGAACAACAACAACAACAAAAAGCCTTTTCAAAGGAAAGGTAAGTTCATAAATATTTTGTAAACTTTCTGTAAGCTTGATTAGGAACCTGAAAGTGCCTAACTTTATTTAATATCCTGCCAACTTCAATCTGTTTTTTACTCTTCTAAGCAACTGTCTGCACCAGGGTGCTGTTCCCTGTCCTTGGAAAACACGTGTTAACCCTATTAGCAGAACAGAAGGGAAAAGCTGAAGTGAAAAGCTCCTCTCCCTTGATCTGCACAAACACCTTGAAAGCTGTTGACATGTTTGGATTAGAGTCTAAGTCTACAGCATGTTGGAGCTACACATCTGGCATTTCTAATGACACTGTTTCACGAGACTCCATAAACTCTGAATCTTCACCTAATGGGGAATTGGCAGTGAATAAGTCCCTTTAAACCTGACAGAAATGATCCAAACTCCAAGTTAACAGGCATTTTCTAACTGTTTTACCATGTTGCATCAATGCTTATGCAACACTCTGTGATGGAACAGGCCTCGATTTCTTTTATGTCAGTTAATTTCTTTAAATACTGATACTGCATCCAGCCTGGGCATCCCAGCACAGGGGGGACCTGGAGCTGCTGGATTGAGTCCAGAGGAAGCACCAGGATGATCTGAGGGGAGGGAGCAGCTCTGGTGGGAGGAAAGGCTGGGAGAGTTGGGATTTTTCAGTCTGGGATGACAGAGAGTATAGTTTAGATGGGATATTGGGAAAGAATTGTTCCCCGTGAGGGTGGGGAGGCCCTGGCACAGGGTGCCCAGAGAAGCTGTGGCTGCCCCTGGATCCCTGGAAGTGTCCAAGGCCAGGCTGGATGGAGCTTGGTGCACCCTGGGATAGTGGAAGGTGTCCCTGCCCATGGCAGGGGGTGGAATGGGATGAGCTTTAGGGTCTCTCCAACCCAAACCATTCCATGATTCTGAGACTCCTCTGTGATTTACTGGTGACTGTAAGTGTTGTAACAATTTGCTTCTATGCACAAAACATTCCCCATCCCAGGGATGGATGGGAAGCTTTCCCCAAAGGCTTTTCCAAAGCTTTTAATCCCTTTTCTAAGCCCAGGTTTATCTCTAATGAAGCCCACAGTGGGCTGGGATGGCTCAGAGCATCCTTGCAGAGCTCTGGTATTCCCAGGGTGCAGGTTCTGATCCTGGACTCACTCAGCCAGGGCCTTCCTGGCCAAGAATCCACAATCACACAGAAGATGGGCACATTCAGAGAAGCAGAACTTGAACCCAGTAGGAAGCTGAGGATATTTTCAGCCAGTTTTACACTTCTCTGAGGTATTTCCTGAGACTTTTAGAATTTGACAGTCTGATTCTCAGTATACAATCTTTCCTGAGGTGTGGAAGTACATGCTCAGGACACAGCCTTACATTGTCTGCTACAATGCCACTACGAAAAGGATATTAAAATCATTTTATTTCACTTTTTTTTCTTTTGTTTGAGGATGGATAAGACAGAGCAGAGGTGAGGCCCTTCCCACATTTCCAGATTTTCCCTTCCTCCTGTCTCCTAACTACTTTACTGACACACGCAGTAGCTGTATAAATATACTTCACCTGAAAGATTGGTGAGGAAAAAAACCCATGGGAATTTGGGGAGTGATAAACTGAAAACTGGATTCTTAATGGTTTACGCAATAAAAATGAAAATAAATTGTCCAATTTATTTTGAGGCCAAGAATGATTCTGTTGTCCTGATATGGCAATAATAGGTACCTGCAGAAAATAACACAATGATCACAGAGCAATGAGACTCCTGAATAAAAAATTAATAACAATAATTCCAAAACTGCTAAAGTTCAGGATTGTTTTGGACATCCATAAGAACATGGAAAAGAGGCCACCACCCTGTTTCCTTTAGTGTATTCTCAGTTGCTTTTGCCTGGTCTTGTATTTCTGTATGCAAGCCCAGGCTTGTCGGATAAGCACAAGCAGAATTAACACACCATGCATGACTTCTTAAAACCATGTAAGCTCTAAATTCCAGGTGACTCATCCCTACCTAACTTGCCCATCAATCATATTTTTTGCCCTGTGAAGGGCTTTCCTAGCAAGACAAATGCATGAGGAGGTGGATTGGACACACTACTCTTTAAATTATTCTCACATCTGTGCTTAAACAGTCAGCACTTCCATCCTCTGGAAATATTAAAGAGAGGAAAAATCCCCCCTTTCCCCTTAACTTGTCTTCTTTCTGTGCACAGAAAAGTCTCACAGACAAGCTGGCTTTTAGAGAGTGGAGAAAACAATTATTATGTCCTTCTCTTAAACAATACTGAACCATCATTCACCTTACAAGGAGGTACAGAGTGTCACTAAAGAGCAACACTAAAATGCAATGCAATGCATTTGATGAGAATAATAGTTAAAACAAATGTTAAAGGGATGTGTTCCTTTTTCATATTTCTGTGTCAGTAACTCTGAAATTTAACCACCGTTAAAAAAAAAGAGTATTTTTGTATTTTTCAAAGCAGTGGAAGCAAAGCTGTGGCAGTGGAAATTAAAATCAAGACCACAATCTCACTGGTGTTGGTATTTTGAAGATGGACTGATTTTTATTTCAAATTTTCCTTAAATTTGTGTCAAAAACTTTTTGCCTAAATCTCTGCATTCTTTTATACCAGGTAAGAATAAAGTTTTGGGTTGAAAATCTGCTGCTAGCAATACCAGCTGCAGATAACCCCACATGCTGATATAGACCACGAGTGTATTTTCACCCCATCTCTGCCATGTGGAACCCAACAGGTCTGATTTCCCCTGTAACCAAAGCCATAAGGAGTGTGTGACAAAACACTTTGGGAATTGAAGGGAGATGCCATTCCCAAGAAGATCTTTTGAGTGTCTCCAGCACAGAAGTGTTTGCAGGATGGAAGCTGAAATGTGCAAACACAGCTGAGAGAGCTGGAAGGGATTTTGGAGCTTTTCTGTCTGCAGACAAATCTGGGATGTGCTTGGCACACCTTGTGAGCTCCTCCACCTGTGCTCCAAAATTATCCAACATGATCCTGGGGCGACTGCTCCTTTGCTGGGAGCAAGTGGGAGATTGCCTGGAAATTGCCAAGAAGGCTGAAATATGGGAAGAGGAGAATTTTTATACAAAAACACATGGCAGAAGTAAAGGTTTTCCTTGGCTTTAATATAAAACGCTGCTGGAGTACATAAATTGGCAAATACTTGTGCTGCTTTATTGGGACAAATGGTTGTTGTCTACTTTAATATACTCCTAAGTATTCCAATAAGGACACCAATAACTCTGGAATACCTGCTCTCTACTTGGATTGATATAAACAGTAAAAATGCACTCCTTTGTTCCTGCATTGGGATTAAATTGCTTTTAAACACTATCTTTGCATGTCTGCGTGGGAGCAAAGCAACAAAAGAAAATTAAAGAGGTCTTCCCACCCCCATCCCTTTCTTTCAGTTAAGCTAAGGATGTAATATTGCATTTTCCCCAGAAATATTCTCCTGAACATCAAAGAAAGGCTGGTTCTTAAGCAGCCTGTGGATTCTTTCTTAATAGAACCTAAAGTTATTATCCTACTTTTATTGGAGACATTCTGCATGCACATGAACTCATATTTAGGGATGTAGAAAATGTGCCAACAGAAAGATATCCATAAAAAACCTGTGTGTGTAGGAGCCATGCACAGCAGGTACAGATCTTTGACTTACTCGGAATTTGCTTCTTACCTCAGTCTGGTAAAATCACAGAACCACGGAATGTCCTGAGCTGGAAGGGACACACAGGGAGCATGGAGTCCAACCCTGTCCCTGCACAGACACCCCAACAATCCCACCCTGTGCATCCCTGGGAGCATTGTCCAAACACTCCTGGAGCTCTGGCAGCCTTGGGGCCGTGCCCATTCCCTGGGGAGCCTGGGCAGTGCCCAGCACCCTCTGGGGAAGAACCTTTCCCTGAGATCCAGCATAAACCTCCTCTGGCACAGCTCCAGCTGTGAAATGGTGCTGCATTCATGTTTATCCAGATTTTGATGTGACCCTCCACAGATATTTTCCACATTTTAGCCCTACCGTTCCTCTGGATGATGTTAAACACCTAAGAAGTTCCTTCTTCCTAGACTACCATGGCAAATATTTTGTTGGGGTTGTCCTCCCACTTATAAAAGGATAATAAAGTCAATCTACTATGACTGAGTTTAAATTTGTCGCTGGAACACATCTGTCTCAATGCTGCTGTCTGATACATTTGGTTGTGGCTGGACTCCTCACTGGAGAGATACAAGCTGCTTGGAACATTCCCAAAGCATGGCATTCTATGGAATAAAAGCTTGGAAACCTGGAGAGTTCTTCAAGCAGGCAGGGACATTAAACATCAGCACATTTCTCTATCCAGCACTGAACATATGTGCGTGTGTGTACATATATATATATATATATATATATATATATATATATATATAAAATACATATATGAGCTGCAGTACTTTATCACTGCTGTCTCATGAGAACTTTCTACTAATTTTCACCTTCTTTTTTGCTGACACACAGACCCTGGAGCACCTAATTAACTCCTGAAAGGGAGAGTCTGGCCCCTTTGGAAAACATCATCCCAGCTTCTCTCAGGATTAATAACATCCTCACTGCAAATACCCCAGAGCTTGAACAGGCTCATCCTGAATATTTAAATTTTATGAAAGAGGGCTGCTCTGCCATGCCACTTTGGGCACAGCTGAGATCTTACAAAAACAGGCCCAGGATTTATTTTCCACTGTGTAAACAGGGTGGAATGGCACAATTTTAGTTCCATGTGGAAGCACAGTCATGTGTTCAGCAAAGCTGCCTCATGCACTGGAACGACAATGCCTTGGCTCACTGCCAAAGAAACTGGAAACAGAGAAAAACCAGGTACTTGTGTAAATACACATCCCATTAGCTCCCTTTAAAAATCTCAGTATAATAACTTATTTCACATGAATACATTTGCAGCTTTCCCTCTTTTCCACCACAGTACTGCGAGTTACTTGTTTTGTTACAAAACATGTCAGTCCTCATACGAACTCAGTGCTTTAGAGATAAAAAGCAAATAAAGAATCTCACAAAGTCTAATAAAATCTGACAAGCTGTTAAAAGCATAAGAGTTCTGCTAACTCTGCCTTTCCTGTGCTCGTGGAGGCTTTGCCATTAAAGGGTTTTAACAGGACAGAACATTTAAGCTGTTCCTGCAATCAGTTGCCCTGTGGTAGGTGATGACACTCATATCCAATTAGAAGAGCAGCAAGTATATAATTACTGGAATTTCAAGGAAAAAAAATATTGATATTTATGTGTAGTGGTTTAAATTATGCCCGTGTATTTTATGCTGTGCAATATCAATTAAATATATTTACTGGCAAAATGCTATTAAAAAGCTGGAATGTTTACTTGAGTGACTAAGCACTTGTAGAAATAAAATGTTAAGTTGTGAAAATGCTGTTGTAACAAGGTCAGTAAATCATGTCTGGGCTTTTAATGAATGAGCCATATTCAGTTTCTGTGTTTGGTGCTTTGCTATCACTGGTGTTTTCTGTGGGAGTATCCACCAGAACATCAAAAAAATTAAAAAAAAAAAAAAATCTCCCTGCACTGCACAGAGAGCAACAGAGTTTAACAAAAGAGGCGAAATTATAAAACAAATTAGATAATTTCACAGATTCACATCAATAAAGAGAGATTGCAAATATTGAGTCCCAAATTCTTTTACTGACTGAGGAAGTCACTCAAGGTCAGAATATGGAATCTGAAGGACACTTCCAGCCCCAACAGTTTCATGATATCTCTCTTTCCTTTCCTTGGGAAAAGAGGGAGACAATGGATATTCCTTTGGGTGGAGTAGTGCATGATTTACAACCATAGTCTTTGTTAGAGGGATTGATTGCTAGATTCATTTTAAAATAAATACATTTTAATTGGGTAACTTCAGGATCTGCCTCCAGAAGCTGCTTAAAAATTATGAGGTAAGTACATAAATATTTCTGTTACTAAAAGAGCCTCTTGGCTCCAGCCAACAGAGAAAATTCCACTTTTCTTTGCTATGGCCCAAACCCACTTTTCTCACAAACCCTGATCATTTGCCTCAGAACTTCTGAAACTGAGCCAAAGAGTAAAAAACTTTTCTTTTTTTTTTTTTCCATAAAGCAGGAGAAATACAACACAATGACCTTGCAATTTCCACAGGCCCAGCCAGCCTAACCCTTGAAAAATGCAGCAGTGAAGTGAGCAGAACAGCTTGTGGAAAAGCCTGACATTCCCCATAGTTCCAGTTACACTCCTGTGCTCAGAACAGCCATTGCACCAGAAGGCTGGCCCAGATGACAGGAAAATAACAGCAAAGAAACAACAAACAACCACATTTATTTCACTTTGAACCTAAGAGCTCTTCCAACAGCTGAACCTTGTCTCATTCACAGCACTCTATTTCTACATTATAACTTGCTCATTAGAACAGTAGTTTGCCAGACCTTAAATAAGCACTTTTACTGAGAATATAAGGATTAATCCTTTTTGCTATTACTTTCAATATTCCTCGTTAAAGAGCCACCCATATATGACATTTATTAATGTGTGTATACTGCATATTAATTCCAATTAAGTTCTACAGTGAATAACTCTAAGACCCTCAAATTAAGTTATTTAATTCCTTTCCTCATCTAATTGCTGAGACTATTATTTAATGTCTCTTGTTTTTTTCTCTCTATTAATCTGTTTGCTTTATTAAATTGCATTCAGTTGTTCCACTCAGAACTTGTACAGTTCAGAGGCAAAGTGAAGGTTTAAAATAAAGGAGGAAAAGAATTTACATGGAAGGAGAAGGAAAAGCTGGTGGAGGGAACATCCAGATCATGGGGTACCTGTCACAAGTGGTCCTCTCTAAGTGAGGGGAGAGCTGGAAAGGGTCACTGAAGTGAAAGGATTGTTAATAATGGGAAGGAGGATAACCAAGGACCTGGAATGCACTGGTGGTGTTGGACCCCACTGGGGCTGCACGGGAAAGCAGGATGAAGCTCCTGGGTCTAGTCCAGCCTGGACTGGAGCTGACAGATAAACTGCTAAAGCCAAAATGACAAAACTCTGTGCTTAACATTTTAATTTTAAGCATAACTGTGTCGCCAGGCTTTTCAGATGCTGTTGTAACTAATGGTTACAAGCCCACACTGCTCTAAAAACCTTCTCCCTCTCACTGTTCCCTGCCCAGGTCATTCCATTTGTAAATTTGTGCTTGCATTTAGCACGCAGTGGGGTTTTTTATTATTTAATTTTCCCATCTTTCCTCTTCTCCTGAAGGAAAGAAGCAGAGCAGGAAGGTTATGTGGGATTAAGGCATGGTTCCTGTCCATTTCTAAGACTTTCCCATGACAAGGATAGTTGCTATGAATATAAAATCACAATTCTTTTAAGACACAGTATAGGATGAAATAACTAAATAAATTAAACCTTATTTCACTGTAATACCTATGACTGTAATGCAGTCTGTAATTGCAGTATTTTTCTAGGCCTGTTCACAAGGAATGTGCACGTTTGAAGTTCACGTTGTTCCTGTTGTGACTAAAATATTCTTTGCAATAAGGAGGTAAAGTAATTGTATCATTTCTGCAAAAGAGTCCTGTTTCCAGAAACGAGCTGTGCAGTGGCAGAGACACCTGCACTCTTTTCTGCATTCACAGTCTCCCCTCACACTGGTAATTGGATGCAGAGCCATTTCCACACTATTTTTCCCATCAGCTTGGAAAGCACCTTATGTTTTACCCCTGACATCAGTCAGTATGGACATACAGTGTGAAGGGCAGCAGCAGTAACATTGATCCCTGCTCTGAATTCCAAAAGAGGTGTGTGCTCTGGGGGTATCTGACTTCCTTAGGAGAATACAGCACTGCTGAGTCAAAATGCTGCATGAAACCGCTTGTTGTCCTTCAGTGTCCTGCCAATTACTGTCATTGCAGTGGGGGAAAAACAAGTCACCAAAAAAAGTCTTGGTTTCAGTTCCTTTCCACAAGTCATAAGCACACAGTGACTATTTGATTGATTTATGTCAGTCTGCCATTTTAATCCACAGGAAGCAGTAGTGTCTGAAGGCAGAAAAGCTCTTTGCCAGGGCTGCTTTCTCTGCCATCCCACAAAACTTATCTGTAGACATTTTGAATGTTGTACCTGCACAAATTCATGTAATCATGGAATGGTTTGCATTGGAATGGACATTAAATCCCACCTTGCTCCAAATCCCTGCCAAATGCAGGGACACCTTCCACTAGATCAGGATGCTCAGGGCCTAAATTGACTTTAGGGAGCAGGGAAAGGAAGGAAAACATAAACTCCTTGTTTCTTTCCACTTTTTTTTTTTTCTCTGTGGCCAGGGACAGGACCCAGGGAACATTTGAACTGTGCCAGAGGAGGGTTAGGTTGGGTATCAGGGAAAGGTTCTTCTCCAGATGGTGCTGGGCACTGCCCAGGCTCCCCAGGGAATGGGCACGGCTCCAGGGCTGCCAGAGCTCCAGGAGTGTTTGGACAATGCTCCCAGGGATGCACAGGGTGGGATTGTTGGGGTGTTTGTGCAGGGTCAGGGGCTGGACTCCATGATCCCTGTGTGTCCCTTCCAGCTCAGGATATTCCATGATCCCATGGTATTTACCTTTCTGCCTTCAGCACAGCACATAAAATCCTGTGGACACATCTTGTCATCAGGGGTTGCTGTTGAATGCCTTTTTCCTGGCACCAGAAAGCCTCTTTGGGAACAACAGTTGTGGGCATTTTGGTCCCCTCCACCTGGTTCTGCCCTGACGTCACATCTGTGCTCCCACACAGAGCCAATATCACAGCCCACCCTCTCCAGTGCTCCTGTGTCAGGGAAACACCCAAAGGTGCCCCCCTGCCAGAGGGTTCTCCTCTCACCAGCAAGGTCACAGGGATCTTCAAAGTCCAACTGCTGGCCCTGCACAGGGCAACCCAACCTTTCTTTTGCAGGCCCAAACTCCTCTCCTGAGCGGCTGTGTGCCACACTGACACTTGCTTTTTGTCCTTGAGCATCGCCCTGTCCACCCTAAAACACTCAGGTGTGGGGCAGTCCTGCTTTTCAGAGATGTTAAAAATGGAGTGATCCTCTCGGAAGTGTGAGCTGTGGAGTGGGGACTGGGACAGGGCAATCCGCTCCTCTTTGGTCTCTCTCCAAGCATTTATTGCTTCCTGAGTGTTCTGTTTGCACAATCCTCTGCAGACCTCAGCTTTTCTCTAAAGGTGTGAACTGCTGGCCTCTTGTTTGAGCTATGATCCTCTCTATATTCTTCACAGATTGTAGTGTGGACTGATCTTGGAACCAGAATCAATCTTTTCTTGCAACCAGAAGAATATTTTTACATGACAAAGCTTTTGTTTTAGGATCTCAGAGCTTTGCTCACTGAGGTCTAAAGAGTAATTCCTACTTTGAATTTTTTTTAACATTTGCAATTCACCTCATGAATTTTCCTCTGATGTATTCTCTGTTGTCCCAGATAAGATCCACAAGAGTGACTCTGATGGTCCCTAATCTGAAAGAATAATTGTTTCTTAGATTTTTGGTTTGCTTAGTTCCTTTATTTCCCTCTCCTATAAATCTTTAGCTTGAATCAGTGTGATTATATAACAGACAAATCTGGCCCGCTGCAAACCAAAGTGTGCTGTGTTTGCAAACCAAAAGATTTCTGAAATAAAGCTGGGAACTGGTGGAATATCTGTGGAGCTGCACCCATTCCTTTAAATTCAATCATTCACTTCAGCCCCTGTCTGAGTTTATCTAAGAGACAGAAAAGGGCTTTATTACTGTTGACTTCGGTTAAGGGAATGCACAATGAGATTCTTTAAATGACTTGGATGTGTTTGGACAGCTAATATGTCAAAAAGTCTATTATCTGTATTGACTACAACACTACAGAATGTTATAAAATTAATTATATTCTTCATAGGTTAACAATGATTGCCTCATTTAGAAATATAATTACCTATCACTGAGGTTTTCAGCCAGAAGGGGTTTTTTTTTAACAGTGTATAATAGCTTATTTTGTCAGACTTCATTTAAATCCTTTGCTGCTTTCTTCTCCTCCTTGTAAAAGTTTGATATTTTAGTTGACTTTTTTTCTTTTTTGATGCCAGAGTTTTATTCCAGGTATTTAGTGCTGTTATTCACAAAGGACAGACTGACACTAAAGGAGCAGCCTGGCCAATAAAACAAGGAACCACCAAGTGACAGCATGTTATGGGACACTCTGGGATATAATGGGATAGTCTGAAAAGTGTCCTCCTTCTTAAGATTTAAAAGAAGGGAAAATTATTATTCATGAATAAAAAGTATGATCCATCTCCTGAAACGGTCCTTCAAAGACAGAAGTAAGAAAATGAAAACCTGATGATCTTTCCCATGATTTTCAAAAAAAAAAAAAAACCTCTTTCCAGAATTTCTGTTCTGATTTAAAGTTATTTTTAGAAGCACAACCATTATCCCCACAGACACATCAAAACCAAACCCACCTGAGAGAAATCATCATTTCCACGTGCATTTAAAAAGCACAGAAAAGAGAAAATAAGTGCTAAACATTGTCAAAGTTTATGTCAAGTTATGCAAACCATGGCTTCCCTGCCATCCCATTCCCAGGTCCATCTCTCTCCAGCCAATGAGGCAATGAGAGTTGAGAAACACTGAAGAGAGGCAGAAAATGCACTTTGTTCCTATTATTTTTCCTGCAGACACAATTTTTCCCCCTCGATTGTATCAGAGCTCATCATTCTCCAGAGCTATTAATCTGGCATCTGTATCGACAGCGTGGGATTGTAAAAGATGTTATTTATTTCCTCTTGCCTTCCAGCTCCAATAGGAAAGAAATACTGAGCTGCCCCCAGCCTCAGGAACCAAGTAATACCAGGAAAATGATGGAGTGTGATAATTTACACACAAAGACATCAGATCCTGGCACTCAATGCATTGGTTTTGCTTAAAAACTGCAGCAGTTTTGTTGGTTTTTTTCACTTTTAGCTTAAAATTAGAGTTTAGATGTTTGGATTGAAGCTGATTTAGCAGTTGAGATGCTGTTTTGCTTCAAAATCTCTCTTTAATAAAAGACACCACTAAAATTGGGGGGATCAGTAAAATAAATACAAGAGCAACACTTGTGTGGCTTTTCATTCCCTGCCTGTGGTGCGGGTGATTATGGAAAATACATCTGTAAAACAAACACAGGCTGCTTCTTATGTAGGCACAGTGTGTCAAAACAAACAGCACCAATCTTTGGCTCAGGTTTGGGCTTTTTAGCATAACCCCTTAAATCCAGCACAAAATCCAGCCCTGCATATAGATGTAATATTATATATTGATGTCACAACCATGTGAACTTACACTGAATGCTTTTCTACATGAGCTGGACACCTCTAGAACCCTTTACCTGAGCATTTGGGATATTTTATTTTGTTTTCATAAACTGAGCCCCTCAATTTGCTAAATGATCAGCAATATTCAGAAAACAAGCAGTCATTCATTATATCCATGTAGCAAAATACAGAGCAACTTAGAAATATGTTAATGCCTAATATTTTACAGATATTTTACAGATATTTTTGCTGTGAGGGTGGTGAGGCCCTGGCACTGGCTGCCTGGAGAAGCTGTGGCTGCTCCTAAAACTGTTCCAGATCAGATTGGAGCAAACTGGACTAGTGGAAGATGTCCCTGCCCATGGCAGGGGGTGGAATAGGATGAACTTTAGGTTCCTTTCCATCCCAAACTATTCCAGGAATCCATTATTCTATTTGATTTGTTTTCGGGGTTTTTTGTGGGGACAGCCTCTGTTCTAGAGGGTGTTATTTCATCAGAGCTGAGCTGCTTTCCAACAGGGAGTCCTCCATCAGGAGGGAGCTGGCAGCTGAAAAAGGGACTGATGGTCCAGGTATGGAGGCTGGATGGACTAAAAGCTCCAATCAGATTTGAGGGAAGTGTGACTGGGGTGTGACTGCAGGGAACGAGGGCTGGGTTTGCCCCACTGATGATCCCCAGCCCCGAGCAGGGCACTGGTGACCTGAGTGACCCTTGGGATTTGGCAGCAGCCATCCACGAGGAGATCTCCTGGGCACCTAAGCCTGCTGGGTTTGTCTCCTGCAGCACCGCCAGGGGGGAGGGAAATGAGCTGTGTTGGGAACTTTGCCTTTGGAAATGTCAGTCCTGGCAGGTCTAACGATCACCTGAACAAGAATTTGGGGAATCCCTCTGATCCCCATGGGGAAGAGTTTGGCTTTTCCTGGCCTTTTTTGTAGCCTTCTGTACAGTTCCTACAAAACCTCCAATGCCAGGCTCTCCCCAGTGATTTTGTCTCTCCAGGATTGTCCCTACACAGAGCCAAGGAACACTGGAAATGCTGAGAGGTGTGTTCCAGGAGGATTGTGACACACCTGCAGAGGAAACACAGGGAAGGATTCATTCTGCCTACTGAGGGATTACAAATACCTGAACAGGCATAAACACATTTAATCCTCATCCTTTTCCTTGCCAAGTGCAGGGAACCTTGGGAAATAGCTTTTCTCCCTTACAAGAAAAGGAATATCTCCAGGATCACCATCCAGGTCATGGTACAGGACATTTCCTCTGAGCACTGCTCACTCTCAGACTGGACCATTTTCAAACAGACTCCAAGCTTTGGAAGTCTTCATTTCAAGATTTTATGGTTTTATGCTCTCTCAAAGTAACAAAACAGAGCAAACATCTTCTGAAGATCTCCACACAATGAAAGGGTAAAAGTAATTTAATCTTGGATCAATATTTGCAAGTGGTAAGTGGAAATTGCCACTCAGCAAGGATTTTGGCTCACACAATTCCATTCCATTCTACTTTTGTGTGGTGCAAATCTGGGATAACATTCCCAGTGCTGGACTGTAGAGAGAGAAAAGAGGTACTTGCACTATTTATTCTCTGCTTTATATTATAATAGAGCCTTTTAAAATCATATACCATACATTATATGTGATATATCATCTATACCAATAAAATATATGGTAAATTTTGAATATATTGAGGTGCCAGACCATGGATTCAGCTATGCAGTTGAGAAGGTCATAAGCTCAGCTGGTGCCACACTTGTTTTGCCACTTAGTGAATATGAATTTCCTTCTCATATATAAATCTATACATACACATTTAGACATACATAAAATAATATTATCTGTTTAATAAGTAGAAATTTAAAAGAGTTGTTGGCTTGCTGTTGGGGTTTTGTTGTTATTGTTATTGTTTTGGTTTAGGGTTGGGGTTTTTTTTACTTATAGCTACAAAAATTAGGTAAATAAAAGCAGAATAATGGCTGGTTTAACTCACTTCACCCCTGACTTTCTTTGTCCCTTGGTCAGTGTTTTGTACAAGACTCAGTGAGAACAGGAAAAAATTCCAAGGGCAAAAGTGTAGGAAACTCACCTTGCAGCAGCCACAACATGTGGAGGTGTCAGAGCCGTGCCAGCAGCGGAGGAATTTCCTTAATGAAAATTTTCCCCAGGCATCCCCTAATGTCACTGGTGGTTCCCAGTGCAGATTACCCATCAGTTAGCACAAATTTGCTTTTTAATTGGCCTGTATTGCACCTGCCACATCCTGGCTCCCCAGCCTCCGAGGCGCTGGCAAAAGGAGGAAGGTGGATATATCTGGGGGGATTTAATTTAATGCATTCCAGGAAGGGCCTGCACAGCAACAATTAATGTTTAAAAGACAAGAATAATGTGCACCAGCACGAAGTGATGAGGAAGAGGGTAGGGGAGCTGGGGAGTAACTAATGAACAAGATTAATTAGCCACAGCAGAAAGATCTAAAGCTCCAGTGACTTCAGGGGGAAGCTTTAATTCTGTTGACTTTTGTGGGTCCTGGGAACAGCCCAAGAAGTCCAGGAGCAGGAGATTCATCAGCAAGGCTTTGTTTATCCAGGCTTATTTTTAAATTATGCCAAAATCAGTGTGTTCTGGAGGTAAACTGTGAACAGCCAGGCAAAGGAACCACAGGCAGCAGATGTGGGAGGCTGGCAAGACCCAGGAATGTGGGTGCAGTTCTCCTTCCCAGGTACAGGATGCTCCAGGTCCCTTTTTCCCATTTCCTAAGAGTATGAAAATTGAACTTCAGTTGTGAAAGTTGGTCAGCGGCTTCTCAGTTTGGTTCAGATGTCCCAGTCATTTATTCTTCTCCCTTTCTTCCAGAATGGCTGGGCTCTCCTTGCTCAGATTGCTATGGAAGTCTTAGGGAATAGATGTTTTTATAGAGAGCTCTGTGTAAGTTCCTTGCAGTGAATTCCTGGTGAATTCCACTCCCAAACCATGCAGCTTCCTGGCAGCACTGCCAGCAGAAGGAGCAACCTGACTCCACAGCTCCCAGATGTTGTGATTCCAGAGAAATATTATCCTGCAGAAAGCACAGGCAGCTGGGATGCTAATTCCCAATGTTTGCATCTCATCAGGGGCTCTGGGAACTGCAGGAGTGGGAATGCAGTGCAGCTTCTCTAAGTTGGGTTTGTAATGACAGTCTCAACTGAACATCAATCAATAAATAAATAAGCTGCTTGGAATTAAAAATAAAATTAAAACATAAATTCTAGGAAACTGAGTAATTTGTTTTAAATTATTGAAATTGGAAAAACTTGAATTTCAAGTTTTAACTGGTTTTGTTGAGGATTTTTGTACAACTGACTGCATTTCCTTACTGTGAGTTTCATTCATAACCAATTTCTCTGAAGGATTTATCTCCCTCTTCCCCCCTCCATGCCACACCACTCCCTTGTCTCTGTAACTCATTTCCTTGGGATTGTTCTGATGACCATGCAGAGATGTTCCATGAGTTGGCAAAAAGCATTTTCCCCTCCAGAGTTAAATTCCAATTCAATGAGTGAACTGATCTGCCTCACTGACCCAAGTGTGGGACAGCAGTGGGAAGAGATGGTGCAGGGAGAAGGGAGGCAGGATTGCCCCAATTTCATGTGGCTTTACACTGTTTTATGTGCCCTTGGCATTCATTCCTTATTATTTTTCCCCTGCCATCCCCTTTCCCCAGGTGCCTGCACTATCTGTCTGTAGTGCCTTATTGAGTTCCTGCTTTATTTTCAGGAAAAATGAAGTTATTTAATAAAGACATCCAAAATAAAGATACTCAGATAGCAGCTGCATAAGTACATATTTGAAATTTTATCTTTGCAGTGCTGGTGTGTGTTGCAATATCTGTGATATATTGCTCTTCCGTTTGCCTTATAACAGACTCCCTATTATAGAGGCAAAATTTAATAAGGCCATGTACATTAACATTATGGCATAATTTCCTGGCTGCCAGACAGGAGAGATTTTGAATGTTAAACTGTGTTTGATATGTTAATATAGGATGTAAGTGCCAAATGGGGCTCTATTAACAACACTTGCTTAAAATATTTTCCAATTTTCCTGTTCAACTGGGATGCGGAGAGAAAGGCCCTTGGTTGGAAGGGAAGAACTGGGAGCTGTTGGATAGAATTTAACTGCAGCCCAGTTGGTGGAGCTGGGAGCTGTCTGTGGGAAAATCCAGCAAGCAGGAGAACACATCTTGCTAATGGCATGAGGATGAGCAGTGAGGAGTCCGTGAGCAGCAGATTCCTGCTTTCAGGGGAGAATGGAATATAATTGTCATCAGGCACTTTCTCAGCTGTCAGAGGTGGTTTGAAATAGATGGGCTCCACTAGGACACTATTCCACCTCACCTCCTGAACTGCCAGATGTATAACCTGACAGGAGTGTGGAGGTGGGCAGGTCAGACTCTGCTCCCAGGGAACAGGGACAGGAGGAGAGGGAACGGCCTCAGGCTGGGCCAGGAGAGGATCAGGTTGGACATCAGCAGGAATTTCTCCAAGGAAAGGGTGGTCAGGCCTTGGCAGGGGCTGCCCAGGGAGATGTTGGAGTGCCCATCCCTGGAGGTGTCCCAGGAAGGGCTGGAGGTGGCACTCAGTGCTCTGGGCTTGGGGACAAGGTGGGGATCAGGCACAGCTTGGACTTCATGATCCTGGACATTTTTCCAAACTCAATGACCCTGGGATTCTGAATCTCCATATTTCCTTTTAATGCCAGATGCACAATGGGAACTGTAGAAGAGACAGGAAAAATGAGAAGCCTGCATAGATCAACATCTCTAGAAAGAAATTCCACCTCTTCCAGGGACTCTCATTTTGACTCAGGGCAAATTGCTTCTCTTTTTCCTCTGATAGCATCTACTCTGTTTCTACAGCTTTTGGTTAGGTACCTCATATTGTAGGTTGGTAAAATCTACATAGCACCAACAGAGAAGTAATACTAATACTAGTTAAGTGTAAATGGAACTGCTTCTACAAGCACAGAGAATGGGTTTTCCTGGATGAAATTAAAACAGTTCCTTAATTTTTTACAAGCCTACAGGTTAAGCTGCTACAGGGCAGTTGTACCTGTCCTCCAGCTCAAAGAGCAAACACCATAATGCCTGAAAATACACTGAGGGAGCCTTTGTTCTGCCTGAATGCTGGGGACAGCATTAATCTCTATTCCTCCTATTACTGCTTGTATGTGTCACAGAATCATGGAATCATGGAATTGTTTGGGTGGGAAGGGACCTTAAAGCCCCTTCAGTGCCACCTCCTGCCATGGGCAGGGACACCTTCTACTAGCCCAGGTGGCTCCAAGGCTCATCCAACCTTGCCTTGGACACCTCCAGGGATCCAGGGGAAGCCACAGCTTCTCTGGGCACCCTGTGGCAGGGCCTCACCACCCTCACAGTGAGGAATTCCTTCCCAATACGCCATCTAACCCTGCCCTCCAGGAAACCATTCCCCCTTGTCCTGTCACTCCATCCATTGGAAACAGTCTCTTTATTTTTTGTCAGCCCCTCCAGGCACTGCAAGGCCACAGTGAGGTCACCCCAAAGCTTCTCCTCTCCAGGTGAACAATCCCTACCCTCCCAGCCTTTCCTCCCAGCAGAGCTGCTCCATCCCTCTGCTCATCCTGGTGCCTCCTCTGGACTCTCTCCAGCAGCTCCAGGTCCCCCCTGTGCTGGGCCCAGGGCTGGGGCAGCTCTGCATGTGGGGTCTCACCTGAGCACAGGGGCAGAGGGGCAGAATCCCCCGTTCCCTGCTACCCATGCTGGGGGCTCAGCCCAGGGCACGAGGGGTTCTGGGGTGGGGCAGGTCCAGCTCTCACCCACAGCAGCCCCAAGTGCTTCTCCCAGGGCTGCTCCCTCTGCTCCTCCCCAGCCTGGATTGATCCTGGGGGTTGCCCTGACCAGGTCCTTTTAAACCTCCTGGGAGTCCCATGGGCCACCTCTGGAGCTCGTCCAGGTCCCTCTGGATGGCCTCACCCTTCAGAGGTGTCACTGCACCCTCAGCCTGGTGTCACCTGCAAAGCTGAGGGTGCCCTCCATCATCTGTGTCAATAATACAGATATTAAATAAAAAATGTATTTATACTTGGTATGTTTGCATGTTTGTAGCTAAAATCTGCCTGCATGATAAAGGAATGGCACGATCCTGACACAGCCTCTCCTCAGCAGGGCTAACATCCAGGATCCAGCCTGTGCACGGGGCTGACCCCCAGCTACAGCCAGCTGGAGGTTTGGCTTTGTCAATCACATGTGACATTTAAAGCAATTTCACAGGCTCCCACCCTTGATAATGTCAGAAGCAGAGCAAAGGATGCTGTCAAAAATCAAAAAGGCACCTGAATTTCCCTTCTCAATAATTCCCTTTCTGCACTGGGAATTGTTTAGAGATACCCTGAAAATTAAGGAAAACTTCAAATCTCTTCCTGCCTTAGTTACAGTAAGAACATAATGAGACCCTGATGGTGTCAAAATTGAAGAACTAAAATCGGGGAGAAAACTTTATGAGTTGGTGGTTTGGGTTTTGTTGTTTTTTGGGGTTTTTTTTTGGTTTTGTTTTGGTTTGGTTTGGTTTTTTGTTTTTTTTTTTTTTTTTTTTAATTTGGGTTTTGGTTTTTTTGGTTTGGTTTTGGTTTTTTTTGTGGTTTTTTTTGTTGTGTTTTTGGTGGGTTTTTTTTCTCTAAAGGGTTTTCTAAGGATCTCTTCAGTTTCTAGCTGCAGTTTGAGGAAAGACTTTTCAATCACTAGTCCTTGCCAGAGATTTAAAGCCAATAAGAGCACCAACAATTGCAAAGGACAGTAAAATCTGCAGTTTATTTTGGAAATACTTTGGGGATTTGCAGCTCCAGAGTCCTCAGCAATGGAACAATTCTCAGAGGACTTGGAAAATTCCTCCCTGCAGGTCACACATGATTTCTGACTGTGTAACTCCCTAAATGAGCTGTTAAAATAATGACTGCTTTGTGATTTTTTTTTTAATTTTCTTGGGGGCAGCCACTGGATTGTCTTACAAATAATTTAATGTGTGGGAGTTGCAGCAAAACCCTGTCACTTCTTTTTTATTGTTGAAACTCATCACGAATCATTAAATTGAAACCAGGCAACCAAGGGAAAAATGAATTTTGACAAAATTAGAGCCATTCTGGGGGAAAAAAAAAAAAAGAAACCAACAAAAAACACCCTGACACTTCTGTACAGTGGCACAGACCTTGAAAATTCTGGGGGTTTTCTTTTTCTTCCATTATCTGATTTCTAAAATTTTCCGTTTGGGATTTGTTTAATTTAGAGTAATTAAGTAATTAAGATGCCCCAAGATGTTGATGAAGCAATGATCATTCCGGTTTGGGAAGGAGAGTTGGAAGTCTAACTTTCACACTCAGTCCTGGCCCATATGAGTAGGTATCCTGGCAATAGGTATCCTGGAGCTTTAAAACATCTCAATCCTGACCTAAAATGCCTTGGTTATTTTTATCCAGGTGGAACTGCACATCTTGGTCAAAATGCACAAAAAAATGGTCTAAGCCGTGAATCGAGAGAGAAACAAAAAGGGTAATTCCAAAAGAAAACTATTCAGAGTAATGGACAAGAAAGAAAATTATTAGACTTAAAGAGGACATGTGTGTTGGACCTCTCCCTATTCAAGCATTGCTGAAACAACTCCTTGTGTTGGTCAAATAAAACACTTATAATAAAACGTTGGATATTGCACCTCTCCAATTTATTTCACCTCAGACTTAGGAAATGAAGTAAATTATCTTGACTTCAATGAAGTATTGGACATAATGTCACATTCCCAAATTATTGCTTAGGATGAAGATGGTGGGAAATGACACAATAGCCCTGAGATAAGTATGGAAAGAGCCAAGCTTTGCCCTTAATGACAAGAGCTATAAAATGAGAACTTCCCCAAGCAGAGCCTTAGGATTCCTAATGAGGTTTTCTGGGATAGCAGCTCCCAAGGCTGCCTCTTGCAGAGCCCTGTTGGTAAATTGGTGTCTGTGACCCAGAGGTATCCAAGTGTTCCTCTCCTGTCCCAGGCACTGGCCAGGGATCCCCAGAGCCAGGCAGCGTTGGGGTGAAGAGCCTGATGGGGGCAGCCATGTCCTGGTGTCCCCTCTAGACAGGTGGTGGCTGATAACCCACCAGGGATGGGCAGCTATTCCATAGAACCAGAAAGGCTCTGGAGAAGGCCTCCAAGATCCTCAAGTGCTCAGGAATGGGTCTCACTTGGAATAGCCAGTGAGGATAACATTCCCAAAGCTCACCATTAACGTTTCCAGGTTTGGGGACATTGTGGATGTGAGTCTGGGGACTTCCTTTGTTGTTTGGGGTTTTGTTGCCTTCAATTTTCTCCACCTGCAGCTGAACATATCCAGCTCCATCCTCCTGGCTGTGCTGGATGTGCTGCCCTCTTTTCTCAGCTCTGGTGTCAAGTCCAGGGAAAGCTCAGCCCCCGACCTGCCTCGGTGCTGTTCCCCAGCCCTGTCCCACATTTATCAGTGCAATAAAACACCTGCAAGCTGCCTCCACTGAGATTTGCTTGGTTGTTAGCTTGTTTTATAAACACGCCAGGTGATTTATTTCAGAGTTTCCCTATCAGGTTCACCTGACAGAACATTGCTGAGATAATTTACAATTTGTTTCCATTGATGTGTACTTTTTAGCACTTCCCGACAACAGACGACCACTAATAAACAGGAGATGAATTATATTAATCCTTTCTGTCATTTATAGAAATGTTTTCTTCCCCCTTCATATTTCAGCTCAGTCATATCGTTGTCTGCTGAGTTATTGGAATGTGGGAAAACAAGGTTTTTTAGAAGTATTAAAGAGATCCTATTTTTTCCTCACAGGGACACCAAACACCTGCCTTCAAAGATAATGGCAGTAACAATTATTTGCATCATAGGCCAAGCTGACTTGATAGCTGGAAGCTGCTGTTCTTATCTCTGAGCCTCCCAACCTGTCCCCAGTGAGACAACCACATAGGAAATGCTCTGTCATTTCTCTCTGTGACACCAAACTTTGTGGAATGTGTGGGACCTGACACAAAGGAAAATCAGCTGCAAGATTGCCTTTTGTGTTCCATTTTAGGTATGCAAGTAAACAGTAGGGTCTACGTGAGCAAATAAAAACAAATATGTAAATGTTGTTTCTCAAAAAGAAATGTAAACTCATAGTCAACTCCGCTAACAGACCATCAGCTGCTGCAGGCCCAGCCAGCAGAGGGGAATTGGTACCTCAAAATGATGCCTTCAGTTTTAACTTTAAAATTTTTCAGATTCTGCACTGCCTAGGGGTGCAGTTCTGAGCCTCACATTCAGTGTCAGTCAGCTCTCTGCACAGAGCAGGGAGACAAAACAAATCCTTTTCCTGCTGAACACCAAGGAGGACAACAGGTACAAGTTTCAGGCCCAAAAGCACAAACAACAGTGGACTGAAGAGAGAAAACAAGAAGGATGAGACTTCATAATCTGGAGCTGTAATTGGACAAGTAAACCCCAACATGCAAATGGACCAAAACTTATAAAAGTGTGAGAGCTCATGACCACTCAGCCATTTTGTGACCATTTTGGGTCCACCTTGGGTGTAACCCTGGCCAGGCCCTGTCCTGCCCAAGCTGTATCCTGGAGGCCTTTCAATAAATCTCTGCTTTATTCTCTAGCTCTGGCCAGTCTCTGTTCCAGGTCAGCCTTCCTAAGGCATCAAGCAGAGCAGAGGTATTAACCACTAAAGTTGTTCTCACACATTGCCATGAGGGGGATCCGCAGGGTGAACAGCTCAGGTGTGCTTTACCCAAATCACAGTTCTGCCGCTTTATTAATGCCATCAAACATAAGGAGAGGGTTTAGATGGCATATTCAGATGAAATCCTTTCCTGTGAGGGTGGGGAGGCCCTGGCACAGGGTGCCCAGAGAAGCTGTGGCTGTCCCATCCCTGCCCTGCTCCTCCTGCACTTTCTATGGGAAGGGGAGGCTGTCACATAGGTCAGAAAGCATCAAAAGGTCTGATTTTTCAAACAGCAGTTTGAGGAGTGCATTTCTACAATATATTCGTCAAGAAAAGATTATATAGACAGGGAATTGAAGTGATAAGATCCAGATGGGACAAACAACTATTTTTAGTATCATGTCCTGATCTTTCCATTGCCTTCCTGAAAATTTCAGTCCTGAATCAGCACTCTGTCAAACAGCTGGCAGAATACACACCAAATGTAAGTTTTATGAGTCCCACCATCCAAAAGCTGCTGCCATCCTTTTATGAGATGGATGCTGGATATCCCTCCTTTAAATTCTGTTCTGTCAGCAGAGCAATCCCATGCCCAGATTGGTGTCTGTGTGTGTGTACACTGTCTCCAAGTGGCATTTTTTAAACAAAAGTGTCTTGAACTGGCTGACATGGGTTGTTTTGCTGTGTAAAAGGAACAATTTGGCATGGACAAAAGCTGCATTTCCCTGTGCTGTTATCAACAATAAATGGTTTTCACATTGTCAACTGTTCTAACACCAGTGTACATAGCCAGAGCAGGCTTTCTGTCAGGTTTTTATTATATATCTCCATGCCCGGGTCTATCTCAGCTCCATCTCTCAGCACTCCCTGATTTCTGATACAGATTTATCTCCCTCCCCTCGGCACTGTCGTGTGCTCCCTTTTATGGCTGTGAAATATTTGCAGGGCAATCCCTGAGTCACAAAGCACAGGGCAGGGAACAGCACCCTGTGTTCACAACATGCAAATCCGCTCTCCCCTTTCCCATCCTTTCCGGCTCCGTGGATTTACTGTGTCCTGTTTGCCTCTCTCTGGCTCCTTGTGCTGGGTGGTGTTTCTCAGATTTAGAGCTTGGCAGGCTGAGAAATGTAATCCTGGTTCTAGCAGCAGACTGTGGAGCCTTGGCAGGGCTGCCTACACAGATGCAAATAGACTGGAAGTGCTCATTATCTGAGGAACCCTCAGCTCTTCAAAAGCAAACAAACCTCTTTTTTTTTCTCTCCCTTTCTTCCCACTGCGCCACACTTCCATGTAAAAATAAGGCAAGAATATCACTTCAGAAATATCTTTTGCGCTTTACAAAAATACAGCAAGCTCCTAGCCTTTTCCTAAACATCCCATAAATTTTAAACCATCCCCAAATGCTCTTCCCCCAGGCAGAGATGAGAGGTGACCCGGGGAGAGGTGACTCACGGCAGGAAGTGCCACCGGGATGGTCTTCCAGTACAGCCAGGTCAGAGACTGGGCTTTGGGGTCCCTCCCCCATCCTTCCTTGCCCTGCTTTATACCCCTGTGTTCCACAGAATATTTGGAAATCAGACTTTCATCCCAGGGTTGAAAACAACACCCAGGTTTGGACAGGTGTTTTGGGAGCATTGTCCTAAAAATGCTAACGAAGGGATTTTGCACTCTTCATTCCAGACAAACGCAGAACCCTATTTGGAATAAGAGAGATGAAAAAGACTTTCATTCACCAAGCAGAATATAAATAATATCAAGGCTGACTGGAGGTGAAAGGCCTGACAGCATGAGGGATGGCTGCTGCTGTTTGCATGGCCCCATGCTCTGCTAAAGAGAGAAAAGTACCCAGCCCTGAACCATGGAACAGGCAGAGCAGGAGCACACAGCTGAGGGAGACAAAACAAAACCTGGGTGGATCTCATTTTTACAGCATAGTTCAGAGAGAAAACTGCAGTTAAAATGTTTCAAATGTCCCCCGGGTATGATTAAAATCCTTGAGTCCACTGGGATTTTTCAAGTGCAAGTGGAATTGTGTTCAAAAGATTCTACTCAGCTGAGGAGGAATGAAGCTCAAAACTGCACCATGCTCAAAATGCCGTCTGCTCACCACCTTTGTCCCAGGTGATGACATGACCTAAGTGTGTCCTGGTGACAACAGAGGCAACGAGACACACTGTGAATGTCTTTCTTGCCTTATTTTCTTATTTGGATCTCCATCCAATATGATGAAAGAGGAAAAGGAAACACCAATTAGGAAATAAAATAGCACTAGGAATATCAGGAACATAGAGAAGCTGTGGCTGCCTCATCCCTGGAAGTGTCCAAGGCCAGGTTGGACAGGGCTTGGAGAAAGCTGGGATGCTAGAAGGTGGGACTGGATGGGCCTAATGTCACTCCAACACAAACCATTCTGTGACTCCATGATTATCCTTTCTCCCAGATAACAGATTCTTGGGAGTAAGACTTCAGGTATTTAGTCAAGTATTTCATTTCAAAGTATCTGGCCTATGAAATGAACTTACGGAAAAGAAGTTCTTTGAAAAAATGAGTACCAACACAGTAGCATTGTGGTGCATCCTGGTTCCCAAACAACTGGAGTCTGAGGATGATTTTCCCAGACTTTAGCAGGCACAGAAATAAGTGGGTTTTTTTAAGGGAAGAAGTGTTTATAACGAAGCAGAAGACTCTCCTTGGAGCTTACCAGGAGGCCTCCCTGAGTGAAACAATTTTTCTCCTGGCTCAAGGGTAGATTTATAGGCACCAGATGCAGAAAAACGGTTCATGACCATTTTTTCCCTGCAGGAGTTCGCACAAGGCTGAACAGTCAAGACCAAACGGGGCCTCAGCACATGCAAACGCAGAGCCAACAGAGCATGAGATAATATTTTGAATGAAAAGCATCCAGGCACACGCAGAGACTCACTCATGGAAATGGTGCCATCTGCAGCAGTGGAGATTTAACTCAAACACCTGCGGGGCTGAGGTAACAGCAGCCGGGTTGTTTTCCAGAGTTCTTTACCCACATCAAAACTCCTTTAAGGCCATTAATGGAATGGAGGCACAGATGGAAGTAGACGTGGCTGAAAACACTTCTTTTCTAAGTCCACTTTCCTTTACATTTGCAAACCAAGTGGGATGTTCCAGCAGTGAGCAGTGAGTGAGCAAAGCGAGAAAAAGGCCAAAGAAATCAGGAGGCTGTAACTGCAATTGTAATGATCATGGAATCACAGAACCATGGAATGGTTTGGGATGGAAGGACCTTTGAAGCCCGTCCAGTTCCACCCCCTGACATGGGCAGGGACACCTTCCACAGTCCTAGGTTGTACCAAACCCCATCCAGCCTGGCCTTGGACACTTCCAGAGATCCAGGGGCAGCCACAGCTTCTCTGGGCACCCTGTGCCAGGGCCTGCCCCACCCTTCCAGAGAAGAATTCCTTCCCAATATCCCATCTATCCCTGCCCTCTAGCACTGGGAAGCCATTCCCCCTTGTCCTGTCACTCCAGGGCCTTCAATAGTGTCTCTTCATCTTTCTTGTCAGGTCCTTCAGGTATTGAATGGACCCCTAGTAGGAGAGTAGGAAGGACGAAAGTAGCAGGAATTTGTTGGACAAAATTTGTGAATGCCCAACAAAAAGCCTCTCATGCACCATAGAACACAATCAAGGAAAAAAACTGAATTGAAGCCCACTTCTGGTGGAGTTTTGGGGGCAAACTCCTCCTCTCTGCTCAAGCTTGCTTGGTGATTCCAGTGCGAGGCCTTCTTGCACTGCACTAGCTCTGCTTGGTTCTCCTTGATATTGCTACATACTCTCTTCCAAAAATGTTCAGGTTTGGAGATATTAATTTTTTTAATCATTAACCTGACAAAAAGAAAAAGGAATAGAATGTAATTAAAAACAACAACAACAACAAACCAAACCAAAAAAAGGCAAAAGCAAAAAACCTAAAACCAAACCAAACAAACCCCCCAACTATTTGGTTGTCAAAATTTCAAAATTCAACTGAACTCCCTGGGACAATGGAGAAGCAGAATCATTTAAGGGACTTTAACTGTAACTCCCATTCCTGCCTGAACATTGGATGGGGCTTGGAGCAACCCAGTCTAGTGAGTGGCATCCCTGTCTATGGCAGCAGGATGGAACTGGAAGTCCTTTCCAACCCAAACCATTCTGTGATCCCATGATTCTGTGATTTGCTTCCAAGAAGATCCATAAAGTGTGTTTAAAGGGTCTCTGCAGTGGGAATCATTAACATTCCCTGTCAAATTATGAAAGGTCTTTGTCAGATAGGATTAGAGGGTTTTTGGTTTTTTAGAGATGAAATCCTTTTAGAAATATCTGCATTTTAATAAGACTTACTGATCAAAGGGTAACTCTTCCAGAACACTGAATTTCAGCAGGACTTGAGCTCCTGTGCCAGTTTTGAAATGAGGGCAGCAGTTGCCAAGTTATTCGGGTGCTTTGGAGCAGTAACCAGAATCTTGATTTATCCCACAGTCACAAGCTAACAATCCTAAACATTCATTTAGCTGGTAAAGGTGGGCCATGCAGTCATGCTTGTAGGTGAACTTTAGTTTTTGGTGTTTGATTTCTGTGCCAGGACAGCTCTGTTCAGTCCCTGTCTCATCCTACATCTGTCATTCTTAAAAATACAGGGCTTGTTTTTAGGGCTGGGTGGGTTCTCTAATCACTGCAGGTTTGGGGATCTGTGATTATTGTAGTGTTGGGATCTCTGCAGTGCCAGGATCTTGGACTAACATCCTTCTTAACTGTGACTTGAAAATGTTTATTCAGCCAGAGAAACACAGCTGGATTCAGTTTAACCCTCTGATAAACCATTCACTGGTAACCTCAAGTTAATGGAATCACAGTTTTATCTTTTGAGAGTTTTGAGACAGAAGGTGATCTGTGGTTTAAAAATCAAGTTTTAGTTTCACACAAGAATTACCATATTATGTATCTAGAGGAATATAAATAAAAATGTGCAGCAAAACAATTCTGGCTTTGTGTTTTCATGGCTTTTGTTGTTTTCTTTCTAACAAAACCCCTGGAGGTTTTTCACTTCAAGCTGGATTTGAAGTGGGGCACCCAAGGGATAGTTGTTCAGGGAAGATCACGGTGACTCGGATATGGAGCCTGGAATTTGGAGAGGTAAAATGGCCAAGGTAAAGCTCAGAACTAATACAGAGGGGAAAAAATAACCTTTCTCTAAATATGGAGTTGTGCCTTGAATTTTAAGGAAAACCTGGCCAACAGAGTAAAACCAAACCAGGGCAGGGGCATCAGCTTCTCTTTAGTTTCACAGCAGTTCTACACCTGTTAGTTCAGCAGCAGTGTTAGGTCAAAGCCAACCCCAATGATTTCACTCCAGACATCTCCTTTGGATGGACCTTGCCACTGAATCCAGCAATCACTCATGGGCAGGGATGAGTTGGGATGAAAATCAGTGCATCCTTTACAGCATTTTTGCTTTCTTTAGGAAGAGGACAGGAGATCCCAAGGACAGAATCAGGATTTCTGTTTCCCTGTTTACAAACAACTTCCAGCTTTGCACTGAACTTGGTGGATATCTGTGTGTCCACATTCTCCAGCCAGAGCTATTCCTAAAGGAATGTTCTGTTTCTGACAGTTTTAGTCTTCCTTTTGCCCTATATATTTGTTCCCATAGCTTAGAAGAACATGGAAATGCCTCTAGAGATCCACCCCATTCTCTAAATGGGGACAACAGAATTTTTCTGGAAAAAAATAATTATTTAAAAGTTGTTTCTATGCCTTGATGATGTTATCCATTCTGGCAATTTTTAGAATGCCTAACTCACAGAATCATGGAATCATCAAGATTGGAAAAGACCTTTAAAAGCCATGAGCTTCAGGCCTTCAACATGGTCAGGAAACACAGAAGTGATCCCCTTCTGCCTGTAATTCCCTCCAAGAGCTCTGGTGACTTTTCTGCATGACTGGTGCTTTAAAGGCAAGAACTTGTATTTAACAAAGCATATTCTGTTTCACTGCTATGCTGTTGTTTTCTTTTTGCCTTACAATTTTTCTATCTGAAACAAACTTTGTGTTGATAAAGCATCCAAGATTTGATTTCATTTTGATTTCACCAGTTCACTGCTGTGGCAGAAAAACACCTCCATACAATCATGGAATCATACAATCCATACATACAACCCAAACCATACAAACCTCCATACAATCATCCTCAGCTGGAGAAGACCCACCAGGATCATGGAGTCCAACTCCAGACACCCCAACAATCCCACCCTGTGCATCCCTGAGAGCGCTGTCCAAATGCTCCTGGAGCTCTGGCATTTGGAGTATTCTCCCCACAGATATCCTGATATAGAAAACTAAAATTCTAGCTGGAATAATATACCAAGTGAAAAAGAAAAAAGCAGGAGAAAGAGAAGATGCTTTTTTGTCTTCCTATCTCAATGAACATCTTCACGTTGTGTAGGGTGAGACATCTCCTGTTCACCAAGGAGTGGAGGAACAAATTCTTTCCCGTTATCTCTGTTTATTAAGCACTGTCCTATTTATCTTGCCTGACTTGTACAGGGAGAATCCTCATCTGAGACAGCAATATTAATAACTTGCCACATTTTTTTCATGTTGCTTTGCAATAGAAGGCAGGAACATCATCTTAATTAGTCTTAGAAACAGAGGCAATGCAAATAAAAACAAGACTGAGCCGCAGACTATTGGAAACTCTCCTGTGTGATCTCTCACTCGCTTTCAAAACAAAAGTCAACAGCATAAACTGCTTTTATAAAAACTATTTCACTGCTTTATGACCTCTGGAAAAGCAGGGATAGACATATTTTATGAAATCTTTCCCTCATTATTTTGAGAACCTATTTCTTAATTCAAAAATACAAAGTGACAGGTACTTTATCAGCATTATACAGCATATAAAATCCTAATCTATGCATTCTCTTATGGAGCAGTGTGAGTTTTCCAACTACTTTTCCTTCAAGTTTGAACAAATTTTGAAAATACATTTCTTTCCAGGGAGAAAAAAAAAAAAAAAAAAAAAAAAAAAAAAAAAAGCTCAAAACTTTTCATTTGGACAGAATTAAAAGTGTGATTTTAAATGCCATTTTAAAAGTGATACTAAATTCCTTTCAAAAAACCCAACTCCCAAAAAAAGCCATATGAAATATAATGTAAAATTATCACATCTTGGGGCTTTTTTCCGAATCACAGAGTGCTTTGGGTTGGAAGGGATATAAAAGCCCATCCCCTGGCAGTGCCACCCTCACAGGGGAACAATTCCTTCCCAATAGCCCATCTAAACCCTCCAAAACTGGAGTATTCACCATAACTACCTCTTGTAATATTCCAGTTTAAATGGAAGTTATGTGAACATTTCAACCATTTTGAAATTGTATTGCAACAGCTCATGTCTGGAGTTTTTTCCTTTGCCTCCTGAATGGTGTGAGTTCTCCTGTGGTTTACTCTGCATTTTGGACAGGCAAATGATGGAATTCTTAACTATGGGGGAAAGTCACGGGCAGCCCGGCAGGAGGCTGAGGAGCACCGTGACTCCTGTGCTGCCCCTGGCGCGCAGGCGGCGGCAGCAGCAGCAGAGAGCCGGGCAGCGGCCCCGCACGGCCCCAGGGCCCGCGGCCGGGCTCTGCTGCACTCGCTGCGGCGCGGCTCCCGGGCCCTCCTGAGCAGGGTGGCGGCTGTGATCTGGCGATGCGGCCAGCAGCCGAGGACACAGCGGCCCCTGCACCAGGGCACGGGCTCCGGGACGGCAGCAGCAGCCCCCGCAGCAGGGGCAGAGAGCCGGGCAGCTGCCCCGCACAGCCCCCGCTGCGCCCCCAGCCCCTCCGAGCCCGGCCCGCTGGAAGCTGTCGGGGGACAGGGGGCAGGGGCAGCAATGGCGACGGTCCTGGCAACATCAGAACGTGAGGAGAAGGCCTGGTTCAGCCTGGAGGAGGATGTGGAAGTGGAGAGCCTCAAAGAGCTGCCCCCGGTGGAAGACGATGCAGAGGAGGGCTGCAGTGGAGAGCAGAGGCCTCCTGTGAGGCCACGCGAGGCCTGGGTAGAGCAGGGGAACCTTCCCTCGCCCGTAGCCACAGGCCGAGCCTCAGCTCTGCCCAGCACAGCCCCTCAGAGCTGGCCGGACGTCTCCACCTCAGAAACCCTGCTGGATTACTTAGCCTCTTGCCCCCCACCAAGCCAGGTGGAAGCTCGCAGGCAGTGGGCAATAGCAACAGCAAGGATGCTCCTGCCGGGGCTGCAGAGCGACGACGAGGACGCCTCAGAGGATGGCCAAGCCAGCAGCAGCGGGGATGAGAGCAACTTCGTGTCCTGTGATTCTGCAACAAAACCCCAGGAGCCTTGCAGTGACACAGGACTCTTAGAGCTTTCTCCCCAAACCAGGGATCCATCAGCTGCTGAAGGGGAAGACAGCAGGAGCGTGGAAGGCTCGTCAGATGGGAAGTGGAATGTCATCACTATCCACACCATCTGGGTGAACCCCCGCTACCCACAGCTCCTGATGGACCCCGAGTCGCTGCGGGAAGAAGAGGCAGACGCTGACCTGCCCAGCACATCTGGTGCCCTGGCAGCTCCCACGGACAGCCAGCCAGCAGCTGCTGCCCTGGCCGGAGCTCCTGAGAACCAGGAGAGCCGGGCAGTGGCCCCGCACGGCCCCAGGGCCCGCGGCCTGGCTCTGCTGCGCTCGCTGCGGCGCGGCTCCCGGGCCCTCCTGAGCAGGGTGGCGGCTGTGATCCGGTGACGCAGCCAGCAGCCGAGGACACAGCGGCCACCCTGCATCAGGGCACGGAGGCAGTGAAGGCAGGGACAACCCCCCCAGAACACCAAGAGCAGGGCTGGGGAGCAGCAGAAGAGAGGCCCCCTGGGAAGCCACGCCAGGCCTGGGCACAGCACGGCAGCCTTCAGCCGTGCACAGCCACAGGCCAAGCGCCAGCTCTGACCAGCAGAGCCCCTCCCAGCGGGGCAAAGGCCTCCACTCCAGGCTTGATTCCAGACTGCTGCCCCCACAGCCCCTCACCAAGCCTGCTGGAAGCTCCCAGCGGGCAGGAGGCAGGGGCAGAAGCAGAGCCACGCCGGTCACTGCCACCACCTGACCAGGGGTGCGGCTCCAAGGAACCCAGGACCGTCTGAAGCGTGACCAGGGCTGTCCACAGCGTGGCCAGAACACACCTGAGCTGGAGCACTGAGGAACAAGATGGCGACTCAGTGTCTCTCCCTCATGTGCCCTGGCCTACCAGGGACGTGAGGAGTAAAACTAGAAGTAGTAATAGAGTAGTAAGGATAGAGTAATAGTAGATTAAATTCTGTAGGTGAAATGAGGAGTAGAAATAAGTAGTGTTCCCTGATAGAAGTTAAGGTAACAGGATAAAGGCCATCTCATGCCTTCTCTTCCTGTTTAATTAATAAATTACACACTGGTGTTCAGCATAGGAAGTAACAGGGAGAGCCATGGGTTTAAGGTCAAGAGTTGTGAAGGCCCTAAACTAGAGATGAGTTTGTAGGAAGTTGTAGAAGAAAAGTTGTAGGAAGCCCCTTTTGTTTCTGAGAGAGAACATTATTCAATGCTAGGTGTGGAATATGTTCCTCTGGAATATGCTCCTTAGGCAGTTAACTCGTAGCTCTTGCTAAGTTAGACCAGGTTAGATGAGATGGTTTTGTTGAAATAAAGGGACTGAATGAATAAAGCAGACGTGCTTGTTGTTTTCATTGCACTGCAGCCGTTGATCTGGGGGAAATCCTGAAGGCCGAAGCCGGTTGGTTGCTGGGGCGGTGCAGTGTGTGCGGGCTGGGGCAGAGGAGAGAGGCGCTGCCTGGGCTGGGAGGGATGTGGGGACACCAAGTCCTTGTGACTTGTGGCATCAGGTGTTTGTTTGATGCAGGACCCCATATTGTCACTAAACCCCACCGCCTTGTTCTTTGAGGGAATCTACATTAAACTTCCCAAGAACTGGAAGGCAGCCCAAGCCTCCAAACAAGGAAAATACTTCTGCTTTTGATTTTAAAGTCACTGTCTTTCAATAACATCTCAGCAGAGCAGCCGCACTGTTAGCACAGGCAAAAATCCATCAACTTCTCAATGAGCTTAGACAACTCCGGATCTTGATTTTCCAGGACTGAGCACAGCCAGTCAGAGCTGGCAAATCCAGGACAGATTTGCATTTGTACCTGTGCTCCCTGACTGATATTCCCATGTTTGGTGGCATCACTTGGAGATGCTGGAAACAGTTTCACTTCAAGCGGGGCCACAAGGACGTGCTGAGACCTGAGCTTTTCAAAACACACATCAAGTCCTGTGCTTGGGGGTGTTTCCCCCTGTGTAGGGAGCAGTGAGCTCAACCAGGGGAGGTAAACATGTATCCCTTCTGCCCTCTGCACCCTTTATTCTGACTTGAAGCCTGAGGAACTGAAGGGGAAAATTCCCTCAGGAAGCGGACACCAGCTGCCCCGGTGCTGTGGATGCTGTCAGCCCCGGCCTGCGCTGAGGGAAGGTGGGGGATGCTTTTGTGATTCATCTCCTCCGCCAGGGAATTTTAACTTGTCACAGTCACACACCTTTATGAGGTTTCTCATTACCAGTTGTATGCAATTCAGAAAGCACCACGTTCCCAAAGCGGGGAGAGTGGGTGCGTTCGGGAGCCGGGCGCTGCCCACGGGATCCCGTCCCGCCCCCGCGGCCCTCAGGGCAGGAGGCGGGAACGGAGGGGCCTGAGGAGAGTGCGGGCGGCGGGCGGGCTTGGCTTCATTTCTCTTGGCTTCTTAACGTCCAGGGGCTGTCAGCATCCTTATTTCTCCTTAGAATCCAAGCCCAGGCAGTCCAGCCTGGGAAAGCCTCTCTGTAACAGCAACAACCACGTTCTACCAGTGTCCTGCAGGAGGGAGCAAATGGCAACCAGAATTTGCCCGCTGCTTTGCCTCAAGCACCTGTGACTGCACCTGTGCCCCTGAGAATGATGATCCAGTTCCCTAAGCTGGCCCGCACAGCCAGAACTTTTCCTATGCTTCATTGTTCATGGCATATGGAATTCAGGCTATTTAACTAAATAAATGTTTGATATGATAGAAAATTATGGGAAAAAATAATCATGAGACAATCAAAAATTTATTTCAGGTGTCCCATTGAATTCTTATCAGCAGGTGTCTACAGACAGGAAAATACGAAGCCATACTAAAAAATGTGGTAAGGAAGGAGAAGAGAATACTCTAACATCTTTATTTCATCTAATTAATTCTGGGTACTAACAGGGAATTATTTAGGTTTCTCCTGGCACATCAGAGACAATTGTTAGAGTACAGAGACTCTTGTTATAGTATATTTTCTGCACAGAGTATGTTCCACATCTGCCTCTTAAAGTCCACACACCAGATGACATCACAACAGAGTATCAGATTCACAGACTTACAGAGTTTGGTCTGAGTTGGAATGGACCTTAAAACTCATCCAGTTCCACCCCCTGCCATGTGTAGGGACACCTTCCAGTACACCAGGTTGCTCCAAACCCTGTCCAACCCAGTCTGGAGCACCTTTGCAATGGGGAGCTCACAACCTCTCTGGCACAGACAGTATCAGATTTCTTACATATTGTGTTCCTTTGAAGCTGAACAAACAGACTTTGAAAGAAGGAGGAGATATCAGGTTTGGCTGCACTGGCTTTGGCAGCACGATCATCTTCCATTCCACTTGCTTCACGGAAAGTCTTCCACAGTCTGTATATTTCTGGTCATCAAAATGGATAAAATGGACAAATTCATGGTGATCTTACTGAAGGCATAGAAAGGAATACCAAAATCGTATCATTGTTCTTTGATTTCTTTGAGTCTACTGAGGTTCAGTAGAACTGAGTGAATTGCTCGAGTGCAAGCAAATGTTTTCTCTTTCCTGTTAGCCTTGTTTTTCAGTCCTGAGAGCCCTTTCTGTAAGAATGGCCTGTGTCTATGTCTTTAGATGTCAAGGTGAAATATGTCTCATTGTCTCAAAGCAGATTGGCCTGACATTAAGACCAGCTGCAGTAGCTGTAGAGTCAAAGACTACCCAACTGCAGCTGACAAGGACGATGGGACAAGGAAGAGGCACACTTTCAAAGGGTTTCCAGTGGTTTTTTTCTAACCGTTTCAGAAAGGAAACCTTTTGAATTCAACTAAAGACAAAAAGACACTGAAGTACTCCAGCCCTTCATGGCTACTTGGTCTCCTTTTTTTCCCAATTGTATTCCAAGAGCTCATCTTCAGATTTTTTTTCCTTTGCCTCCTCAGCCGTGTGAGTTCTCCTGTGTGTTACTCTGCATTATAAAGCGGGAAAGGATGGACTTCTTAACTGCGCCCTTTGGGACAGCCGGCAGCCCACGCAGAGCGTTCCCCTTTGTGACGTGTGGGTTGCGTGTGTGCACAGCCCATTGTGACCCTTGGGGCCGCGCCCTGACCAGAGGGGTATAAAAGGGCGCAAAGAGCCCGGGGGTGCCACTCCCAGGAGAGCAGCTCCGTCAGGAGACAGCATCTTCCCGGGAGACGGCAGCGTCGGAGCGAGTCAGCGATGTCCACGGACAAGGAGACGAGCACCGACGTGCGGCCCAAGAAGATGTGGCTGATGTTTCGGAGGAGGCAGAAAGT
Source organism: Phylloscopus whistleri (assembly GCA_017589585.1). Lineage (NCBI taxonomy): Eukaryota > Metazoa > Chordata > Aves > Passeriformes > Phylloscopidae > Phylloscopus > Phylloscopus whistleri. The sequence continues at coordinate 2,666,667 of JADMLD010000682.1, read as the reverse complement.
GAGGAATGGGGCAGCAGGCACCCGCCTCGGGCCCGGGGCCGGGCTTGCCAGCAGGGAGGGAGCTGCTGTGCCAGGGGGGCATTTCCACTCCAGAGGGACTCCTGATGCTCATCCTCCTCGTCCTCTGTACAGGTTTCCAACTCGGAGTCACGGGCAGCCCGGCAGGAGGCTGAGGAGCACCGTGACTCCTGTGCTGCCCCTGGCGCGCAGGCGGCGGCAGCAGCAGCACAGAGCCGGGCAGTGGCCCCGCACGGCCCCAGGGCCCGCGGCCGGGCTCTGCTGCACTCGCTGCGGCGCGGCTCCCGGGCCCTCCTGAGCAGGGTGACGGCTGTGATCTGGCGATGCGGCCAGCAGCCGATTACACAGCGGCCCCTGCACCAGGGCACGGGCTCCGGGACGGCAGCAGCGGCCCCCGCAGCAGGGGCAGAGAGCCGGGCAGCTGCCCCGCACAGCCCCCGCTGCGCCCCCAGCCCCTCCGAGCCCGGCCCGCTGGAAGCTGTCGGGGGACAGGGGGCAGGGGCAGCAATGGCGACGGTCCTGGAAACTTCGGAACGTGAGGAGAAGGCCTGGTTCAGCGTGGAGGAGGATGTGGAAGTGGAGAGCCTCAAAGAGCTGCCCCCGGTGGAAGACGATGCAGAGGAGGGCTGCAGTGGAGAGCAGAGGCCTCCTGTGAGGCCACGCGAGGCCTGGGTAGAGCAGGGGAACCTTCCCTCGCCCGTAGCCACAGGCCGAGCCTCAGCTCTGCCCAGCACAGCCCCTCAGAGCTGGCCGGACGTCTCCACCTCAGAAACCCTGCTGGATTACTTAGCCTCTTGCCCCCCACCAAGCCAGGTGGAAGCTCGCAGGCAGTGGGCAATAGCAACAGCAAGGATGCTCCTGCCGGGGCTGCAGAGCGACGACGAGGACGCCTCAGAGGATGGCCAAGCCAGCAGCAGCGGGGATGAGAGCAACTTCGTGTCCTGTGATTCTGCAACAAAACCCCAGGAGCCTTGCAGTGACACAGGACTCTTAGAGCTTTCTCCCCAAACCAGGGATCCATCAGCTGCTGAAGGGGAAGACAGCAGGAGCGTGGAAGGCTCGTCAGATGGGAAGTGGAATGTCATCACTATCCACACCATCTGGGTGAACCCCCGCTACCCACAGCTCCTGATGGACCCCGAGTCGCTGCGGGAAGAAGAGGCAGACGCTGACCTGCCCAGCACATCTGGTGCCCTGGCAGCTCCCAGGGACAGCCAGCCAGCAGCTGCTGCCCTGGCCGGAGCTCCTGAGAACCAGGAGAGCCGGGCAGTGGCCCCGCACGGCCCCAGGGCCCGCGGCCTGGCTCTGCTGCGCTCGCTGCGGCGCGGCTCCCGGGCCCTCCTGAGCAGGGTGGCGGCTGTGATCCGGTGACGCAGCCAGCAGCCGAGGACACAGCGGCCACCCTGCATCAGGGCACGGAGGCAGTGAAGGCAGGGAGAGCCCCCCCAGAACACCAAGAGCAGGGCTGGGGAGCAGCAGAAGAGAGGCCCCCTGGGAAGCCACGCCAGGCCTGGGCACAGCACGGCAGCCTTCAGCCGTGCACAGCCACAGGCCAAGCGCCAGCTCTGACCAGCAGAGCCCCTCCCAGCGGGGCAAAGGCCTCCACTCCAGGCCTCATTCCAGACTGCTGCCCCCACAGCCCCTCACCAAGCCTGCTGGAAGCTCCCAGCGGGCAGGGGGCAGGGGCAGACGCAGAGCCACGCTGGTCACTGCCACCACCTGACCAGGGGTGCGGCTCCAAGGAACCCAGGACCGTCTGAAGCGTGACCAGGGCTGTCCACAGCGTGGCCAGAACACACCTGAGCTGGAGCACTGAGGAACAAGATGGCGACTCAGTGTCTCTCCCTCATGTGCCCTGGCCTACCAGGGACGTGAGGAGTAAAACTAGAAGTAGTAATAGAGTAGTAAGGATAGAGTAGTAATAGATTAAATTCTGTAGGTGAAATGAGGGGTAGAAATTAGTAATGTTCCCTGATAGAAGTTAAGGTAACAGGATAAAGGCCACCTCATGCCTTCTCTTCCTGTTTAATTAATAAATTACACACTGGTGTTCAGCATAGGAAGTAACAGGGAAAGCCATGGGTTTAAGGTCAAGAGTTGTGAAGGCCCTAAACTAGAGATGAGTTTGTAGGAAGTTGTAGAAGAAAAGTTGTAGGAAGCCCCTTTTGTTTCTGAGAGAGAACATTATTCAATGCTAGGTGTGGAATATGTTCCTCTGGAATATGTTCCTTAGGCAGTTAACTTGTAGCTCTTGCTAAGTTAGACCAGGTTAGAAGAGATGGTTTTGTTGAAATAAAGGGACTGAATGAATAAAGCAGACGTGCTTGTTGTTTTCATTGCACTGCAGCCGTTGATCTGGGGGAAATCCTGAAGGCCGAAGCCGGCTGGTTGCTGGGGCGGTGCAGTGTGTGCGGGCTGGGGCAGAGGAGAGAGGCGCTGCCTGGGCTGGGAGGGATGTGGGGACACCAAGTCCTTGTGACTTGTGGCATCAGGTGTTTGTTTGATGCAAAAGCCCCTTCATTTGTGCCCAGTTCTCCTCCTAGAGAGCTGCCCTGGCGCAGAGATCATTCTGGAGCATCTCTGCAGGAAGGAGCGCTCCCAGCCATGCCAAGGAGATGTTGCAGAGCTGCCTGTTCTGCAGGGGAGCAGCTCCCAGGCTGTTCTGTGGAACTCGCTGGCAGGCACACAGTGCTTTTCCTGACAGGAGATTGGATCCCACTGGCTGTGTCAGGAGCACCAGAGGTGCTGCAGCACTAAAATGCATTTGCAAGTGCAGCTCTTGCTGCCTGGGTGAAAATCTACTGAGACCCCGAGCCTGGGAGGACACTGCTTGGCCACAGCCATTCTCCAGCTGGAACCTGCAGGATGCCACAGTCTGCCCTGCTGGGCACTGCCTGTCCTTGGGGCTCCTAGCAAAGCAGCTGCCTGGTTTGTCTTTGCAGTCTCAGGCTCCTGCTTGCTCCCCAAGGAGCAATTGCCAGGAGATCTGTGCAGAGCTGCCCGGGCTCCCTGAGCAGCCTGGCAGCAGCTGCAGCACACGGGGTGGCAGCCCAGCCTTGCCAGGCTGTGAATGTCTTGGTGCTGGCACAGAGGGGAGGGGTGTGGGCTGAAAGGCTCCGTGTTTGCCAGGGGGTTCAAAAGGAAAAGGGAAAATCCTCCTGAGCTCAGCCAAAGGGGACCTGCAGCCCACTGAGGTGGGTGCTGAGCACCTCCAGCACCAACCCGGTGCTGAGGAGCTGAGTCATGGAATCCTGGAATCCCAGAGTGGTTTGGGTTGGAAAGAACCTTAAAGCCCATCCAGTGCCACCGCCTGCCATGGGCAGGGACACCTTCCATTAGCCCAGGCTGCTCCAAGTCCCATCCAATGTGTCCTTAGACACTTCCAGGGATCCTGGGGCAGCCACAGCTTCCCTGTGCTGGGGCCTTACCACTCTCAGGAATTTCTTCTCTGAATCTCATCTAACCTTTTTCTCTGTCAGTTGGAGGCCATCCTCCTTTGTCCTGGCACTCCATACCTTGTAAATTTTCTCTGTCCATTTCTCTTGTAGCTCCTTCAGGCAGTGGACGGGCACAGCCAGAGAGTTCCCCAACTAGCCCCTCACTCCGGCTTGCGCCAAGAGTGGCCGCACTCAAACCACAATTGGTCCAAGTGGTGATGCAGAGCGGGGCTGCTTCTGCTCTCCAAAGCCCTTGATGGTGTGGTGCTGAGGAACAAAGAACAGGGAGGGATCCTTCATATGGTTCCCAAGGTAGTTTGTTCCCCAGAGAGGGTCAGGGACCAAGAACCAAAAGCAGTGCTTTGCACAGTCTTTTAAAGGGGGATGGTACAGGGGGTGGGTACAACTCTTCACCCAACAGGGATGGTACAAGGGAGGAGCTAGAGGGGGGACTTAGATAACTACAGCCAAGGATACAGGTTGAGAGAACCAATAGGGCGTCAAGGAACACGGAACCTTCTAGACCGGAAGGCGGGGTTGACTGTGGATGGACAACATTAGGAGGCAGGGTCAGGGAGGAGTTTGGGCAAGGCGTTGGAACACTAAGGACCGACAGGGAGCTTCCCAGAACAAAGGGCAGGGATTAGGGAGGATTGACAACTAGATAGGCAGGCTGGGGGCCTGATGGACAGGTAAGTGCATAAACACAGGGGGTAAATCCGCATGCAGTTTGAACATCAATTTTATTCATAACAATCCCCCCTCTTTTAATTTGACCAGGTGTCAGCCTGCGTCAATTTGCTGTTTCGGGCTCCTGGTAGTAAAGTTTCCTTAGTTTTTGATATTGGCTGTATACCTTTCTAGCTTCACTTTGCTCTGAACTCTCTAGCCTTAGGATTATAGTTTTTCCTTTTTCTAGGGCTGTTTCTAGTGTGTTGGGGATCATGCTTCTAGACTGTATGATTGAAGTAATCATTCTGATTAAACACGGGATGATACAGGGAAGGAAAAATAATCCTGCCAACCCTGCTATACCTATGAATGCTAGTTTCTTCCACAAACTGCCTTTGAAGGACCAGAAATCATCCCACCAATCGGTGCTCAGGATGGGTGTCCATTTTTGGTTTCCTACATACAAGATTTTCCTGATTTCTTTAGAGATGTTCCTGATTATCTCGATTTTATCGTCTATTTCTAGACAGCATTCAGAGGTGTTAAACTTCCCACAAATCCCACCTTCATCAGTGAGCAGGTAGTCTACCACTAGCCAGATTTGGTATACCACTGTTTGGGTCTGGGAAAGCTGATCACTTTCCCAGGGAGGAGAATCTTGGAATAAACGAACAACTTGGGGAAAACTGGAGCAAACCATCCAAAGGCAACAGAGAACATGCAATAAGAAAAACATACCACCACAGTGGAATCCCAAAATTGGGTCAAAGTCTTGTCTTCTCCAGGCTGAACAATCCCAGTTCTCCCAGCCTTTCCTCGTGTACTCCCTGCATCAGGGAAGTGCTGTCAGGAAAAGGTAATTTCTATATATTTTAGGTTTTTTAAAACGTGTCAGGATGAGAAAGTACAAAAACATTCTTGCCTTTAAGGCCAAAGGGAACAATCTGCTCTGTGATAAGAGGACCTAAATACAATTAGCTCAGGGTGGATGCCTAGCAAGCTTCCAACAGTGACTGCAGACTCTGCATTCCATGGATCCAAACGCCAGCCCCCTGAGAGGCAGCAGAGAGGAGAGAGCTGCACAGCCTGGGAACAGCTTTCCCCAGGGCTGAGCCTCTGAGGGAGTTGAAGAGGCCCAGAGGAAGTGTCAGACACCAGTTTGATTTCTGAGGGTCATTTCTCCCTCAGCAGCTCTCAGCCAAGGTGTGCTGACCTCTCTCAGAAGTGACACGACACAAACCTGCTGACCTGGGGATAAAGGAGTTCCTTTGGTACCTGCTTAGCAAGAATCCCACAGGCAGCAGTGGGTGCCAGGCTTTTCTTGCACTCCAGCCTTATCCTTGAGGAGCTTGGAGTGATGTCAGAGGAACGGTGCCACAGTCTGGTGTCACAACACACAGGTGGATCCGGCACAAAGAGGGAGCAGCATGGGAGGATGGAAAACCAAACACAAACACAAGCCATATGAAAAACTGTTTGAGATTGTCAAATTGTTTTTTTTTTTTGAATCCCAGAATGGTTTGGAATAGAAGGGATCTAAAAGCCCATGCCCTGGCAGTCCCACCTCTACCATGCAGGAACACCTGCCACTATCCCAGGTTGCTCCAAGTCCCAATGTCCAACCTGACCTTGGACACTTCCAGGGGTCCAGGGGCAGCCATAGCTTCTCTGGACACCCTGTGCCAGGGCCTGCCCACACTTCCAGAGAAGAATTCCTTCCCAATATCCCATCTAACCCTGCCCTCTGGCAGTGGGAAGCCATTCCCCCTTGTCCTGTCACTCCAGGCCCTTGTAAATAATCTTTTATTACTTCTAAAATTAAGCCTTGCTAGTTGAAATTCCCCCAAAACAAATAGGAAATGACAGAAGAACAGAGGTGAATTTTAAGCTGTTGAAGCTTTTTTCCCCAGCTTTTTTTGGTCTTTGCTTTTCACGTTTGCATTTTTTTTTGGAGAAATGCTTTATTTTCTTTTTTACTGCTCCAGTATATTGGTAACTTTGGCCCCTATACCATTAAATAAAGGATGTGCCACGTTGCAATGTAGATTCAGGAATGAAAGAATTTTCAGTTCATGTTTCCATACTCTATGAGCATCCCCTAGGAAATAATAAATCCGTCTGTATGATGGTTTAGGAGTCTTTTTTTGGATTATTTTTTAATGCAACCTATTCACTCCATCCTTATTGCTGTATCCTGCTTATTACGTGCCATTTCCATCTGCCAAAAGGGCCCAGCGGTTTGATTTCAGATTGCACCCAGAGCCGTGCCTAGGAGATAAATTAATTGTTTGCCCTTTCCAAATTCCCAAAGACTTTTCTCCCCAGTCTGTGGGGTTTTTTTCCTCACACAGACATAGGAACCCTTCCCCAGCAAATCTCCCCTCCCTCGCTGGGGTGGAATACAAACGAGCAATTAAGAAAAGCCCTGTACTTATAGCACTGGTTTTCTACCCCCTGAGTCTCTAATGGGCTCAGACTCGATGATTTATCTGTCTTTGCCCTATCTGGAGCAGGATTTCAACCGAGTTGTAACAACTGGGAACAATATAAGAGTTTTCTCGGAGAGAAAATGGCAGGGAAAACTCCAAGCCACTGCCTGAAAGGCCATTAATGTCTGTCAGGGAGAGAAAGGTTATTTAATGCCAGAGGAACTGATACTGTAACTTAGGCCAGTCCAAATGCTCATCCCTCTGATGAGATGATAACCTTCTGTTCTGAGAATTAATTTATGAATCCTCTTTGGAGCTGGAAAACTTCTCCAATTACTGCTTGCAGCAGGCACCAGCAAACAGGCTCTCACTGGAGGAGTTGCCTAGGAAAAGTTGGGTAATTCTGGATTACTGTTGGTTTTAATTTCTGTTTTTTCTTATATCTATATATTATATTACATTGGTATAGTCTTGTATTTTATATAAACATATATTTTACCGTATTTTGGCTTTCTGGTGCTTCCTGAGGCATCACAGATAACATCTCCAGCAGACACTGCATGTCACACACTCAGATCCTACTGAGAACATTTCCACCCTGTCATTATCAAGGTGCTGAGAAGGGCACACTACAGAATTTTTGTCCTAATCGTCACAGTGCTGAGCAGAATGCAGAACTGAAAACAAGCATAGCAATATCTGATTGGCAATATCTGAATGTTTCAGAGCTGTTAATGCTCCTGTGGTGGACTCAGCAATAAAAAATAAAATTTGTCTGGCAAATTACCATGAGTAAAGTGCACATTGAGTAGCCAACAAATAAAAGAGGGAAGGGGAAAGGATGAATCTGTTATAAACAGAAATGGTCCTGGTGTTGTAATCTATTTTTCAAGGATCACTGAGGAAAACTGGAGTTTGCCCCCACTGAAGAATCCCAGAACCATTAAGGTTGAGAAAGATGTCCAGGATCAGAATTCCTACCTTGTCACTGAGTGCCACATCCAGTCCTTGCTTGGACACCTCCAGGGATGGGGACTCCACCACCTCCCTGGGCAGCACCTTCCAGTGCCTGACCACCCTTTCCAGGAAGTGAGAACCACCTGAGAGGTGAGAACCACGATAACCTGAGTGTATCCACACAAATCATCCTTGGCTGAAATTGCTTGTGTTTGTATCAGGCTTTAATGTGTGTTAGTGGAAACCACTGGATCTATGACTCCATCTCTTCCTTCCTTTATATGCCCACCTGGGAAATATGGAGAGTGTAAAACTCTGCTCAGATCAACTTTCCTTGGCAGAAATATTTTTATTATCCCTCTATTTCTTAACAGTGAGCAGAAACGTGGAGGAAAACTAGTTCCACATAACGAAACCAATTTGCTTCCTCCTCATTATATGCACTGAGATTGCGTTTCAGCAGTCAGGAAGATGGAAGGGAATATTAAAACCTTTAGATAACTGTCGACAATTATGTGAGGTTCGAAATACAGCCTATAAAGGGAGGGGGTCTCTCATGCTGCAGGGTTTGTGACTGTCCAAGCAGCAATAGACAGGTATAATTCCAGTGGCTGGATTCCCTCATCATCCAAATCCAGCAGAAACCCACTGGAGTGCCTTAGCTTCCACTCTTCTCAATTAAGGGCAATTAGTGCTGCTGTGCACAGGAGTGAGACAGATTGTTGTGGCACCAGAGACAAAACAGATTCCGAACAGGAAACAGAATATGGCTCTAACATCCTTAAGTGTTGTTTATGGCAAGTCATAAATGCTTTGCACTGTGTTTATCTGAAATTTATGGTGTTCTCAAGCGAAAACTGAAACTTGCCAAAAAGAAAAAACAAAGTAGAGAGAGAGAGAAAGAGAATTATACCAGCAAATATACAGCCAGTGATGCTTCTACCTAATCAGGTTATTACAAAATCTGCCTTTCCAGATGAGAGCTGATTGCAGCTATCAAAGCTGAAACACACCTGCTCTCCTCTCAGTACACAACACAAAGCCATGGAAAAGCACTTTGGGAGTGAATTCAAATATTAACCTATTTTAAAGTGTTTTTAGCAGGGAGAACTTTAAAATTATTAATTTTACAGGTTGAGATGGGGGCTCAGATTTAGATAAGGACTAGAAAAATTAAGATTTAAGAGGAGAATTCCCTGTTGTGTATTTCAGGGTTTGCTAGATGGGAAGAGTGTTTTTTCTTGAGCACAGTCAGTTCTAAGTCCTTGGTGCTAAGATTTCAGTGAAGGTCAAGAAAACTCAAGGTCCAAGTGCTGGTTTTCTTCAGGTGTGTTGATAGTTTGAAGGCTGAGGAAGGGATTCAGTGTTACCTGGACCTGAGACAGAACAGCTGATTGAAGAGCAGGAGCTGTCTCCCAAGGCAACTGTTTGGATTTAAGGGTGTACATGTTTCTCAGGATAAAAAAGCAGCAGCTTCACAAAGGACCTGAGTGCTCCATGTCAAAAGAGTTGGAAGAGAGCTGATGTTGGACAAGCACAAAGAGCTGCCTGGACAGAAGGACCTGATGCTCCAAGTCAGATTCAGAGGAAAGTTCAGAGTTCAGGAGGCAAAATTACAATGGTGTGTTCCTGGAGCTGAAGGAAGCAAAAAAGCCATTTGGTCCTCAGGGCAGTTATGGTGTCAGTGGGAAATGTGAGTCCCTAAAGTCACATTTAGTCTCGGGTTATGGAAGGGCTTAGGTTTAGGGAAAATGGTGAAGAGGAAGCAGTTTGGCTGAGCCCATGCAATAAACTGTTACAGCCCCTCCTCAGGCCACAGCCAGGGGAAGACTTAGATGTCAAAAAATAGTTAATTTGGTGAGAAGTCATAAAACTATGCTCTAGATCTACCTGGGGCTGATCTATGTCATCTCAAGAAAAAAAAAAAAAAATAGCACCTGCCTAAAGTTTTAATTTGGAGTTTGCTTGCTGCTGGTTACTCCTGCCTGCATTTCCAGGGTCCTGAAGACAGCTGATGTCAGCTGTTCCCAGGAGCAGCTTATTTGGGGGGTGAAGTACTGCTATGAATCTTTTTATTATTTTTTTTTCAATATTGCTTAAAACATGACCTCTGTAATAAATGGGCTTCTAAGGTACTGGAGCCACAATGAAGTGATTAGGATTAAATAACTTTTATTCCCCCATTACTAAATGGGTTATAGCAGTACCGTGCTTAAGGGGGGGGTTTAAAATGACCATTTGATGAGATATTCCTCATACTGCTGTTATTCGAAAATCCTGAATTCATTATTCAGCCCAAACTCCCAGAGACTACATAATTTATTGCACTTATATTAATGTGCCTTCTAGAGGTACAAAAGTAAAGAAGAGTATACCCAGGCACAGAATATATTTCCCCTAAACCACAAATTGAACACAGAAATTCTGATTTGAATTTCATAGAGGTGTGACTGGGAGAAACACAAGTGAAAATAATGATCTTTTGTAAACGTGTTCGCTTGCAAGCTGATCTGAAAGTTCCCAAAAAGGAGTCACAGGGCAGGGCAGAGCCTCTGTCTTATCGGTGGCTGTTCCCACATCTGCACCTTTTATTCTCCTTTAATTGAATGTGAAGAGAGCGATGCCAAGTGGAGGCAACCACAGGCTGTCATCCACGCAATTAATGGAGAGGGAGATGAGGGGAGGCTTATGGAGAGGCTCTCCCTCGTGGAGAGGCTTGGGCAGGGGATTAGAGAGCACAGCTTGTGTACCTGCCAAGGACAGGATTACCTGTCACAGCTCTCTGCTGTCTCTGGGGACAAAGTTCCATAGTTATTGCTGGACCACGGTGTTATTGCTGGACCACGGTGTCTCCCTGACAGCTCACTGTTCCCAAGGCAGTTCCTTACCTGAAAGCCTGCTCAGACAGGGATGAGTTCTGCACCTGCAGCCCGTCCTGCTCCTGGTGCTTTTCCCTGCTGTGGCTTTGGGGAATGCGTGATTGACCTCAGCCCATCAGCTCTGCACTTCCTCAAGGCATGATCCCAGCACAGCATTGAGTCCTGGAAGTCACAGATGCCTTGGAAGGGATGGGGGGTGTTAATCAAACAGAGCTCTCCCAGAGAGGGGTCAGTTCTAGCTGGATGTGCACACTCACACATACAAACACCCACACATCTGTAATTCATCAGGTGAGTCCAGCAGTGCCTGGGCATTTCAAAGCCAGGGCTCTGCCTGCTGGGAAAATGCAGAAAGCAGTGTCACTGGCATTCCCCTTTGGGTCACTTTGCACAGAGCTCTAAGACCTTTACCAACTACCTTCATCACAGACAAAAAAAGCCAAATGTATACACCTGCCTTTGTGCAGTGGTGACCCTGAAATCATCCTCATGGAGTCAAAATGAGTTAGAATAGCCAAAATCTTGGCTTTTAGGGAAAAGTGACTATGTGAAGCCTGACTGGAAAAATTAACTGTGGTACTCACCTGGGGAGCGGTTCAAACCATTCTGGATCCATGGATTTCTTATCCTTGCTTGATTCTGTTAGATAGAGACCATGTCTCACCCAGCACCTGCTATCTTGATCCTCTTTTTTTTATTTTTTCTTTTTTAAAAAATCTTCTCTCAAAAATCTTCTCAGCCAAAAACCTGCCACAATGACAAGCTTTTCCTTGACACATACTTTTTTTACGTGTATTTGCAGTGTCACTCTGGTGTCAGTAACTGTGCCATGTTTCTTCAGCTCTCCCTAAAAGCCACTGTAAATGAGTGAGGTCAATTAAACATCCTGACTTCTCTCTTTAGGTCATTCTCATATTTTTTTCATAGATGGTTCAAGTCTGTTTTTCAGCTGAAGAGGGTAAGGCTGTTCCCAAGTCAGCATTTCCCAGTTGGAGACCAACTCTCCAGAAGGGGATTTTGAAAAGCAGTGGCTTTTTCTCACTTTCCAGTTCTCTACAGGATCATACCATGGAGAGAGATTATTTACAAGGAATGGAGGGACAGGACAAGGGGGATGTATTTCCATTACCAGGGCAGAGTCAGATGGGATATTGGGAAGGAATCCTTCCCTGTGAGGGTGGGGAGGCCCTGGCACAGGGTGCCCAGAGAAGCTGTGGCTGCCCCTGGATCCCTGGAAGTGTCCAAGGCCAGGCTGGATGGGGCTTGGAGCAACCTGGGATAGTGGAAGGCTGTAATTAGGTGATCTTCCAAGGTCTCTTCCACCCCAAACCATTCCGAGATTCTGTGATTTCCTCCCAGAAAGCTGGTGTGCTCACACTTGATAAGTGGGATGCTGAAATGATGCACCTTCCATCCCATGCTCATCTCTTGTGCCTGGAGGGCAAAGCCAGGGTCCTGTCTTGGTTCATCCCTCATTTTCACTGACACTTGAAGAGTGTGGAACGTCCAGCCTGACCTCTGCATGGATGACAGGGCCCATTCACTGCATCCTGTCAGAGCCCAGAGACAGTGACAATCAGAGCCTGGATGAAAAGGGCTGTGGACAGGAAAATCACCTCATAGGGGCCACAATTAATCTTCCTGGGTGTCCTCCAAACACTGCCTCAGCCTCTTCTCCTCAGCAGTCAGGTGACACTCCTGGTGTGACTTTGGCCCAATGCCAGGCCCTGGGCAGGGTTTGGTTGGTGGCAGCAGTTTGGGGATGGTCCCTGTGGTCTGACGGAGCAGGGGTAGGGCAGCCATGCTGAGAAGGGTTTATTCAGTTCCATGCTCAGCAGGGTTTATTCAGTTCCATGTGGGGTGGCAGTATCTCCCGGGAAGGTGCCAGTTCCTGCCTTGAGCACAAGAGGACACCTGATGTTGCAGGACTAAAATTAGACTTTATGAACACCTCCACCAATATTTTATCTGACTGATCTTTTCTTACAAGCCTGTTGTGATGATGCACTGTGGGTAGAAATTGTTTTTTAAAAAATCCACTTTTTTTGCTGAGCTGTTTATGTGACAAGTGGCTGTTGCTGTGGCACTGCTGTGTTTGGTAGATGTAATAAGTGCCCCAACAAAACTCTGCAGCACCATCATCAATTTGTCTTCCAGCTGTATCTTCATGAATTTGTCTTTCAGGTTGCCAGCAGCTTGTAGTGTGTGACACAGAGGTTTTTATTGAGAGCCCTGTTATGTATTCCTTGAACTGCTGCTCCTGGGAACCAGCAAACAGCACTGACCATCTTCATTTTACACTGTATCTGTCTCCCTCTTCTCCCTCTGCTCATCCAGTCCTTCATTCAGTTATTGCTGTATACTTCATCTCTGTCTCATTTTGCCTCATTGACTGCATGAATTCCTGTTTTCTTATTGATTGCCAACATATTTGAGAAGCAAAATCTTCAGCAGATCCATCTCAGTCTTACACTAACCACAGAGCCATTTTTTAATTATATTCAGCAACCTCTCTTTGATGAATTGCTGCTTATGGAAAGGAAACTGCCAAGGCCAGTGTGCTATGGGGTTGAAATCCCTCCTTCCTGGCCCTGAAGTTTCTCTTGTAATCCCTCCTTCCTGTCCTGGAGTTCCTTCTCCCCTACCCTGATAGACACAAATGCCCAGCCCCTCTCAACACCTGGTTCTCCTTCACCCTTGAGCACTGCATTTCTCCACCTAAACTGCCACCCAAACAAACATCCTGCTCCTCGTTATTATTTGTCCATTAGCTCCTGTTTTGTAGAATCCATACCCAAATTTGGTATTTCTGATGTTATCATTACAGATTGCCTCCCTTGCCTGTTGACATAGTGGGAGACAGAGAAGATGCAGCTTCTTCCATTCTAGGGAATGACTCAGTTCACACCCAACACCAACTAAAAACTTAATAAAATCACAGAATCATTAATGACATCTGGGATCATCCAGCCCAACCTTCAACCAAACCTGAACTGTATCTAAGAGTGCCACATGCACTCGTTTCTTGAACCCTTACAGGGATGGTGACCCCACCACTGCCCCAGGCAGCCCCTTCCAGTGCTTGACCACTGCCTCATGGTGATGACATTTTCCCTGAGATCACTGATTAAAGTGCTGGTAAAGATAAATCAGAGGTTTTATATCTCACAGCAGCTTCAGGAGCATTGCCAAGCTGTGAGGTGGTGTCTCTGTCTCCCAGAGAGGATTAGTGGGTGCATCCAAACACATCACTCTTTGGATGCTACCAGCTGCTCATGGCAAGTCAGAAAAGCTGGAAATCCGGTATAAAGACACATTCTACAACCAAAATCCTGCAGAAGCCACCTCTGCACACAGCTCTGTCCATTGCCCAGGTAAGTTTGGTCACACCCTGCTGGATTGCCCTAAAACAGCTCTATGTGGAGTATTTGAAAGTTAATATTTCACTGAGGGCAAAAGACCTGTGTTAACCTACCCTTTGTAATAGACCTCACAATTAGAGCTTCTACCATTTTCCTGATTCCTGATACCAGGGCTGAGAATGTCACACTGCCCATGACCAGCTGTCTTATCACCCTCGCTGCTCCTGTGTTGCTTCACCACAGCCTTCTCCTGAATTAGAAATGGATGTTTTTTAAGAAAAAAAAAAGAAAAAAAAAAAAGGCTAGTATTTTCCATGTTATTCAGTGCACAGAAAATCATTCAGTGAATACACTTAAATCCACCCCAGATGGAAATAGTTGTTGAAATCCTTGGATGGCAGAATTAGCTTCTAATTTTAGAAAAACAAAAGTCATTATCTGGGCTTGAGAAACTCAGTTCCTACAGAAGTAAGGCTGATAAATTGCTTCAGAATCTCTTTTCTTATTACTTGCAGCCACACAGTTTGGAAATAAATGATATGTAACACTGCAGGAAAAAATGTGTTTTAAGTAATGCAAAGGTACATGTCTATATATATGTATATATAAGTAGAAATATGGTTATCAATAAAAATATGCTCAAATGTATGTACAGATGTAGGCAAGAAAAACATGTTTATCATAACCTAATTCCATAGTACAATAGCTCCTTTCACATCCATGGGATGACTATATTCATGGATCTGCTCCTGTAGCTTCCACTGGGTCAGTTAATTTTTATCAGGCAAGGAATGGTCTTTAAAAATGAAATAAAATTAATTAAAACATGCATTCCCAAGTTCACACACATGGTATCTAGCTGCATCTTTGCCCACTAGAAGTAAGGAAGCCTTTTCCATCTGAAACAAACACAGATCCATAAAACAGGGTGCAGAAGTTTGGGGAATGATTCAATATTTAAACAAAGGCTGAGATTTGCTGCAGGCTCTGACTTCAGGCCTCATAAATCCTGCGTGATTATGGTGGCTTTGTGCTCTGAATGTGCCTGGGATCTGCCCTCCTTTTGCTCATCTCCACTCTTAGATGGTATTTTTTGCAGGCTTTGGCATGGACCAAAGTTCTAAATAAAGAAAAGAAGCCAACCAGCAGGCGTGTCGGTCTCTGCTTTTTGCCTCTGTCCTACTTACCTCACCTGGGCTTATCATGCCTTGCTTTTGTCCTCTCCAAAGCTTTTCATCACTGATGCTTCCTCCAGCAAATCCAGCAGGTATTGTTCTGTCTGTCAGGAGCGTGTGACAAGTTCTTTCCCCATCCCCTTGCAGCCTGGGAGCCCTAAACAGCATTATTTGGCCTCTGAGAGCTGCACTTCCCCAAAATTTGCACATATCTTTGCATGTGTTCCCCTAATAAATCTTACTGGACAACACTCATAAAAAGAGGGAAAAAACCAAAAGAATGCTGATGCTCAAGGTGAATATTGATTAATTCAACAGGGCATTAAACCTTCTGATGGCAATTATTAATAATTAGCTGGACAGACTGTACTTTTCAAAAACGCTCCAAAACTGGCACAGAATGTCTCTGACAGAGGTGGTATCACCTAACAAAAGTCTGAGTGCCACTGTGGGTTAAAGAAACGGATTTTTGAAGCTCTAATCTTTCAGTAGATGAGTGGATTTTCTTATGTGGGAACTGTGGGAGAAGAAAAGAAATGTTTCTGTTGCAGGAATGTTAAAGCTGCGTTTGATCAGAGGTTCTGTCCATTGTCTGCCTGAACACGATGAGAAACCTTCAACCATGCAATCAGTGCCTCAAGTCTTCCATTTTCATCCTTCTGAAACAGGGACAGCAACAGACATTTGTGTCAAAAAACATCTACAAAGAAATACAATGATATTTAACACTTTTGTTTTAGGAAATATGTTATGTGCAGAACTTCTTCACTCTCCATATTGACCTCTTAGAGGCATCAGCTGAATTTTATCTTTTTATAAAGAATTGGTGGATGTAATTTCCTGAGATGAGTGTATTCCTAGCAATCCTTTGGATCTCTGTGTTGCACCTCATCTAAATAGCTGAGCCCTAAAGGGAGGGATATGCCCCAATGATGGGCCAGAGTGGTCATCCTTAAAACAGTAATTTAATATAAAAATGGACGTTAGCCTCTGTAGGCTTCACTTATTGTCTGAATCCACAGAATTATTTGGGGTTTTTTTTAAAAAAATGTTTCCAAGGCAAGTAAATCTGATTTTTATTTCCTCTCGCAGCTTGACAACTTACTTTCATGTTTCTTGGTTGCTGCTTCTCTTCTAAAGTCAGTATATAGAGAATCATGTACCATTGTTGGGAAAAAAACTACTCCAAACTTCTGAAAGCCAATCCTTAAATGATGCAGCAATGTAATATGGGAAATTACAAATGATTCTCAGGCAGTTTTAGCTGTGAAAACATCAAAAGCCTGGGAACAAGATCAGAGAGTATTTTTACAAAACACCTTTGACACAGGAATGGAAGCAGAGCCTCCAAGTAACCTCCAGACAAAATGGTTTCGATGTAAGACAGGTCAAAAATGGATCTTCAGCAGAGGAATGAGCAAAAACTGTGAAGAATTAAATCCTGAGTCTCTCATCAGGGAGACAACTCCTGAGACAGGAAGAAATACAGCCACCACAATTCCATGCAGAATCCTCACACATTGAGGGCAAAGTCGAGGAAGAGGCTTAAAATACTTGTGAGAGGCAGTCTCTGGGGAAAAGTGCTGCTGGAAATGCTGGGGTGTTGTGATGATGAGACTTTCACACATATTGATCAGACCCCTAAGAAAGGAGCCAGGAAAAACACAGAGATTCATTAACAAAGCTCCATAAGGCTCTGTATGCCAGGGAAGGTGGTGGGATCACTGGGATGCTCTCCTGCTTTCAAGGAGAAGTAAAGATGCTCTAAAATACTCCCATTTCAAGCCCACCTAAGGAAAGAACTGCTTGAATTTCAGCCCAGTCCAAGGACAAAAAAAAGTCCCATACAAAATAAAGTTCCCTTCTCTCAAAAAATATTCAGAGAGGCAAATATTAAATATCTAACAGTCTCTAATAAGTGCAGCAATTAATTGAGATACAGAGGGGTGGGGGTGATATCTCTATGCTTTGGCAAAACTTGTTGGATACAACAGAAATCTAAACTATGAGGGAATAGCTGGCTAAGGACATTTTTTTGTAAAGAAACAGAGTTCTGCAAAGCAAAAAGTAAATTTGAACCTGAATACACACATTAATAAATAGCTGAAGAACACAGCTGAGATTTGAGAGCAAATGGAAAAAATAACTTCGAAGGAAAAAAAAAAAAGACACAAGAGAGACAGTTGCAAAAATCTCATTTAGCAGATGTCCATGAAACCTTCAGCCACAAGTCATAGCAGAAATGAGAGATCTGCAAAAGCAAGCAGGCTAAACCCAAATCTGAAAGGGAGTTCATGAGGATTTCTAAAGATCAATGGAAAATGTGCACAAGAGAGAGCCAAGAAAATTACACACAACCACAGGAACAGCCTCCTCTCCTCACACACCACCATGGCCAGGGCCCCTGGAGCACTTCACTCCATATTTTCATCCCATTTTCCAAATGGAATAATTCATTCTGAGTTCTTCCACCAGCAGCTGTGGGGATGAGGAGCACAGCCAGGAGCCACTCACCATATGTAGCCTTATAATATCAAAGAAATTAAAGCATCAGAAATGTCTGCAGAAGAGAGCTTTCTGCAAGAAGTTGGTCACATAATTATTATTGGATTATTTGTTTATTCCCTCACATTAGCTAGCTGCCAATGTCCATTTTATGTCTCCAGTGTTATCTGACAGCTGAGGATCTTCCATGGACAGTTCCTAGAAAGGAGCTGAATAAATAACAAAAACAATAAAATAATAATAGCAACAACAATAACAATAATGCTGTAATCTATTTGCCTTATTGCTTCTATTCTCAAATTCCCTGTGAAGTGAAAGCTCTTTCAACCTAAGGCTGCTTTTAAGATATCAAACACTCCTGGTTTGAAATTCCTCACACCACCAGTCTGAAAAACATATTAACAGTGCAGGGGATCCCATACAATTCTTGAGGATGAGGAATTTGTTTCCATGACTACTTCGATGCAGCCTGAGAATGTTTCCTACACCTAGAGGAAATTTTTAGAGATCCTTGATCCTGCTGGAGGACTCAATAGCCCTGTGGATCCTGAGAAAGGGGCACTCCAGGCTGCAGGCAGTGTAGTACATCCTTGGAGGGCATTGAGGTAAGATCCTTATCCAGGGGAGAGACACCCATTGCTCACTAATATTGGACAGGTCAAGATTGGTCATGGCTTGGGCTCCAGTGGAATTCATTACCTCAGTGGGATATAGGACAGGAAAAATTAAATTTACCGTTTAGTAAAACACCTAAAACTTAGGAAAGTGAATATTCAGTTGTTTAAGGAACATTTTTTTCCAGAACAGATCACACAAAACTGGTGATGGGGCAGCAGAACTGCCACTGTCACAGTTCAATAGCAAAGAGCACACCAAAATGTCAGAGGAATTTTGGGTGGTGAGCCAAATCGGTGAATTTTAGACTACATTCAAATACAACTCCTTAGGTAGCCTTGAAGGCAAATAAACAGTAGTAAGAAATCATCACCATGATATCCAAAGTGTATCCAGCATTCTGAGAAAAGAGTCTAGTGGGGATCAAAGCTGCAGATGAACCAAACAGGAGGTTGGGAAGGTTGGGTCTTTTTCCTAGACTGGGAAATCAGTACAGATTTCATGTGCTACAGCTGTTATTTATAATGTCAAGATTTACAACTTGGTTGCATTTGAAATACCAGCCAGTGATATCAGAATAAAGTAGAAACTGCCTTATCAGAGGTTTGCAGTGACACAGAACATATGGGAGCCTCCAGTGTCCTGCACACAGGGAAAGCTGTGACATCTGTTCAAAGGGATGGGAGCAACACCTGAATAAAGCAGTGCAGTTTGCACCTGCTGGAATGGGTTTTTCAGGGGAAGAAATAAGAACACTCCATGCCCCGACTCAAAGCAGCTTTTTAAAAGCATGCTGAGAAGGAAAAAAACAGAAGAGCTTATTTTACATCTTCTTTTAAATTACTGCCTTGGATTGCAACTAGCAATTCAAGGTACAGAGGTAGATTTGTGAAACAAAGGTGCGAGGATTCATTTTGTCAGGGAAGAAATTGAAAAATTCAGTGTATGCGTTGTTCAATTTGAAATACATTTGTGGAGTGGAAATTCCTGAAGTGGCATGGCAGTGTTCCTGAAATGTCACATTATTCTGGAGTTACTCATCACATATAGAAGGGTTTGGTAATTATTTTTGATAGGTTTGGTGTCACGCTGGCCCTCATCAGTTCATTAGACTCTTTCACATCAGATCATCATCATAGTTAAGTCATTTAGGAAAGTAAATTGAAAACATATTATGCATAAAATGTCAATCTACTGCCGTGCTCATTTACAATCATTAAAGATGTGCATATCTCCATACAGATATGTGTATTTATATAGCAGTAGTAGATTGCAGGAGATTTTATAAAGCATAATGATCAGTATCTCTGTTTTATCAATGGAGAAATAGCAAAAGGCAAATTATTTAACAGTAATATTCATACAAGATTCATTATCATCCAGTCTAGGAGAAAATGCATTTTAAATTAAACCATGGTTGTTTTCTCCAGCCTGCTCACCTAATCCTGTCCTGACCACAGTGTTGTCCGTGCACATTTATATATTTGAGGTTTTTTCTTTTTCGCTCTTCATTTCCCTCTGGCACATCCAGGGCACCTCCAGAAACAGCCAGATAATGAACCTAATGTGGTCTAATTTAATATTGATTGTGGTGTTCTCCAAAATAGTTCAGTTGCCACAAATACCTGTTGGAGAGTCCAGAGGAGGCACCAGGATGAGCAGAGGGATGGAGCAGCTCTGCTGGGAAGAAAGGCTGGGAGAGTTGGGATTGTTCACCTGGAGAGGAGAAGCTTTGGGGTGACCTCATTGTGACCTTCCAGGACCAGAAGGAGCTGACAGAGAACATGGAGAGAGACTGTTTACAAGGAGTGACATGACAACAGGGAATTGCTTCCCACTGCCAGAGGCCAGCATTTCATGGGATATTGGGAAGGAATTCCTCCCATTACAAACATAGCTCCTTTATTAACAGACCAGGCTGAAAGTATTTCAACAAGAGATCTTTAGCAAGCATTTTAAAGATTTGGGGACTGCGAGTTGGTGAGGGTGTCGGCCCAGGACTTGTGGCAGCCAGGGATGCTCCCAGAACAGAAACTGAGAGTTGGCTGCTCTGACAGGAGTCCCCCTCAGAGGGAGGCTCTGCTCACAGCTGCTGCAGCCCAGGAGAGCCCCAAGGGCCCATTTTGGAGCCCTTTATGGGTTCATGGGGCCCCTAGAGAGGGCCTTTGCTCATAACAAGGTTCCATGCTGGCCGCACTGTGGGGCGGTGCTTTCTCTGAAAGTGTGAGAACAAGAATGTTCTGCCATTCTGGCAAGAAAAACATTTTCTGAGGCTGTTCCTGAGGAAAACAGGAGCTGGTTAGACAGCAGCAGTTGCTGGGAGCAGAGAGTGTTTCTGATGAGCTGGGGAGGAGCTGAGCCCAGGGGCTGCCTTCAGTGCTGAGCATTTGTGCGACCCAGAGCAGCCTGGGCAGGGCAGGGGGAATGCACCACCACAAACACACACTAACCATATTCTAGGTGGTTTAGGTTTCGTTTTGCTTGGAATTGTGCTCCACTTTTCCAGCAGTCCAGCAGGAACACCTCAACAGGAGGTGTTCCTGGCACATCACTTCATGTGGCCTTTTTTGAGAGCAACTGAGTGAAAAGACCTGAAGCTGAGGAGCACCAAGAGTTTGTGAGAGAGGGCAGGTTCATCCTCAGCCAAGGTTAATTTGCTTCCTTCATTCTCTTGAACTGTCTTTTGGTGCAACATCTGTAGGAGATTGATATCGTTTTGTCTTCAGCAGAGATGTTCTAAGGAAGAGGAACCTGCCCAACGAAGGGAGAGTGAGTTTGGGAATATAATCCCAGTCTCCATCAGGCCTTTGGGTAATTACTGTGAAAGAGAGGATGGTGATGTTCCTATTCCCAGAGAAATAAATTTGGAACCACAGAATGATAGAATTATTCACCTTGGAAAAGACCTTTAATATCATCACCCCAGCACCACTGGGCTCACCACTAACCCATGTCCCCAAGTGCCACATCCACATGCTTTTTGAACACTTGTGCTGACTACATCACTGCCCCAGGCAGCCTCTTCTGGGGTTTTCCATGAAAAACATGTCTCTAATATCCAATCTAAACCTCTCCTGCATAACTTGAGGCTGTTTCCTGTTTTTCTGTCCCTGGTTCCCTGGGAGAAGAGCCCAACCCTGACCTGGTCCCACCCTCCTGTGAGGGAACTCCTCCAGAAGCCATTTGAGTGTGAGAAAAAGAGAGGGAAAAAGCAGGGGTGGATTTGGCCATTCCAATCCATATCACCACCCCAGAAAACTATTACAGCAAGAGCAGTAAAATTTTTAAAAGTTCAAAGATCCCATTGCATAAATTACCCAATTTTTTTCTCTACTTTCTCTTGTCTGGGAGAGGGAGTGTTTCTAATTCCCATTTTCCACCAAACCTTCAGAGAATGAAGAAATAAAATAAAAAAGCATGTCCAGAACGATTATTTTCCCCAAAGCAACTTCACATAAAATGCTCTAGGAACTTCCTCAAACTAAATCTCATTCTTGCAATAGTAAAACAGTATTTAATTTCTCAAGTCTCAAAGTGTTTGGATGCAATTGGAAGGAAATTTGTGAGCACTTCAAGAAGTCTGGTGCCACAATCCCATCTTTGCATCACTGCTGAATCAGCACCAGTGGATTTAAGATATTCTGATTTGGGCTAAAGAAATGGGAAAATCATTTTTCATGGAAACTTTCATTTTGGCATGCAGAGCTCTCAATCATCTCCAGCTCCATATGAAAGCATCTCAGCTGAGCTCTGACAGCAATGCCTTTTTTATGAGCAGATGTTAATCCACAGAAAAGTAAATGCAGAAAGCGTTGAGCTGCCCTTGGGAATGATTGACTGTCATGATTGGGAGAGGTGTCCCAAGCCTGCAGATCTGTAATGGACATCACTTTAATTATTGAGCTGGGAGTGTCAGCTCAGCAGCCACATGGTGCCTGTTCCCAGCTGGAAGTTAAACATAAATGTTCCCAGAATTATCTTATGGAACTACATGAGACACGTAAGGGAGAAACGTAGGAGGGATCAATAAATGTGGAGACAAAACTCAAAATTTCAACTCTAAACTCAGTACATTTTTCTTCATATTCTCTTGAATGATACTGAGTATGCAAACCCATTTTTTATCAAATCTGGTTAAAATCCTCCTCCATGGAAATGTTCCCTAAATATCAGATGAAAGGGATACACTGAAGCAGGCTCCAGGGCTCAGAGTGTTAACAGCATTCCCTTCCTCCTTCTATTCATATTATTTACTAAAAAATTTGCTGTGAAATAAACAAATTAAATCTTCACAGACTGATAATGACACTGATCCCAAACCCCAAACTAAATAAGGAATAAATCCAAGTATCCCTGTCTGAAGGACATGGCAGCTATTCCTTGTCTTGTGAATCTGCAGCTTTCCAGACCAAAACCACTGAGTTGATCAAGCAGGGAGTCCCATTTTAATCCTTTCCTCTTGTTTTTGATGTATTTCTTCTTCTCTGCCTGTGCCAGGTGTAAAAACAGGTAGCTGTGCAAGAGTCCTTCCTCAAAATATGACAGCTCAAGCAACAGGATTCCAAAAATACACCAGATCCATCACCAGAAGATTTAGAACTGGAGTTAGAGCTACTTGAATGGATCTGCTCTTCAGGTAATTATGACAAATGTCAATGATAAACTTAATTTGCTATAATGGAGTTTATTTTGAAATTAGTTTGTTGGTTTTTTGTTGTTTTTTTTTTTTAAATTGGGGTTCTGATTTCCAGATGCCACTTACAAAGAGTATTTTTAATTAATTCCCCTCTTTATTTTTAATCACAAAAAGAGTGAGTGCAGTTTAGGAAGGCTGGATGAAATTCATCCATTTGTCACTCTCAAATGGTGGCATCTGAACACTCAAAGCTTCCCAGGTAGCATTCCAGTGAAATCAAGATTTTAACTTGTTTAGAGGGAGACTCAGGAAAAGTAATGCTGTAAAAAGCACTGGGGTTGTGCTGCTAGAAATATAATCCAGTTTTGAGAAATTAGATCATATAAGTCAAAAGGAAAACATATTTCCTATTGCTTCTCCCACTCCTCAAATTTCCAGTAAAGTGTCAATTAAGACAGTTTTTTATAACCTTTTTATGCAGCTTTGGTAACATTTTCTGCACTTAGCTTCATCACATCCCCTAATTTTACTGCAGCAACATCAAAGTGTAATGATCTTGTTGCCATAAAGCAAAGTATTGTCATAAAGGCAACTTTTCCCAATCTGGAAATGTTTAAGGAGGGCAAGCAAGCCAAAAGAAAGTTTCCTTGGCACTCAGAGGCAAGGCACAAATGTTAAACCCACAAGAAATGCTGACAGCTTACATAGGAATAACAAAACAAATGGTGAAAAAATCAAAATGCTTAATTTTATTTTCCCCCTTTTCTTTACTGCCTCCTTCCCCATTTTCCTAGAGATGCAGAACACCTCTGTTTCCATAATAATGAGTTATAATTCACAATTTAGCCTTACAATTCACATTTCTCTTACCCACAGTGACATGTACCTCGCAGTAAATACAAAATAAAACCCTAGGATGAAAATCGGAATGTATTGAATATTTGGAGTGTGAGGCAGATTAAAAAAAAAAAAAAAAAAAAAAAAACAAACAAAAAAAAAACACATACACACAAAAAAAAAAAAAACCAACAAACAACCACAGCCTTCTCAGCATCGTCATCATGAAAATAATACAGAAAAGGAACATGAATCTTTTAAATTCCACTTGCAACTGGGAGAAGCTGCTGTTAATGTGAAAGAAAGAACCTTTCTTCCTACTGTGGCACCATACAAAGATAGCAAAGATATAGGAGAAACTGTGGCACTTTTTTTTTTTTCCAATTTTTAAGGTTTGGTGTTTTTTCCTATATTTTAAGGAAAGAAAAATTAAGTAGGTAGATGTCAAGAGAAAACATAAAGGGTAAGAAAGAACCCAGAATATATCCCAATTTAATTCCATCTTGCACTGTTTCAAAGACTTAATAATAGGCTACAATTCGAATTTTCTCATTATTGAGCCATGTAGAGGCAATTTTCTGATTCACTTGAATCAGGATTCCAGACTGGATGGACAGGAACTTCCCCCTGTTCTGCTGGGCAAGGTGTGGATGGAGTGAGGGCACAGAGGATGGCAGGAAACCTGCACCTGAGAGAGAAGCGAGAGGGAGCTGCAGGGAAATCTGGATCTCCAAGAGAGCTAGTGGGAGCTGATTCCCAGCTGGAGCACACAAGGAGCTGGAATTTAACTCCTTCTAATGACTCCAAAGGTGCCCCTGCAGAGAAGGGATTTGTTCCCCGGAAATTTGTGTATTACTGATCTGTGGTGTTAAATTTTCACCATCTGTTACTGCTGCATCACCTACCGGTTTCTCGCACTTAATTCCCAGAGCTCAGTGTTCATTTTTTCCATGGATTTGTTGCACAACTGCCCGTGCAGCTGATGTGGAAGAAATACACCTCATATGCAAAGAGAGGAAGGGTTTCTTTGGTACTGTTCTGCAGGTTTTCCTTCATTGCCATCAGAGAAACAAAACCAAACTGCATTAAATCTGCCTCGTGCTGTGGGGTTTTGGAGATAAGGGCTGCAAACGGAAGTGTTTAATGTTCTTAACCGAGAAGGTGAAAAATTCCTTGTTCCTGTCCTGCCCTCTCCCTGCTGTGATTTGTCAGGCTGGACAGGGCTAGGGGTGCTTTGCATTCCCTTCCTTCCATCAGGAAATGTCTTTTACATTTATTTTTACAAATTACAACACAGCTCCTTAGGGCTAGGGGAACTCCTTCCTTTCTCCTGCGGGATGATCTTTTGCTGATACTCTGTAAGGAAGGACACGCCTCTTCCAAGGCTCTGTGTCACATTGCAGCATTTTAAAAATCATTAAATTAATTAGCTCGCTTAAATAGCTCGTTGACTTAATGGCTGATGTTATTTTTGATGCTTTCTATAGATATATATCCAATTGTATATTTTTTTCTGATTTTCCCCAGATCCCCAAAATCACAGAATCATAGAATGGTTTGGAATGTGGTGTCAGAGGGTGAGCAGGCCCTGGCACAGGGTACTCAGAGAAGCTGTGACTTCCCCTGGATCCCTGGAAGTGCCCAAGGCCAGGTTGGATGGAGCTTGGAGCAGCCTGGGAAAGTGGAAGGTGTCCCTGCCCATGGCAGGGGGTGGGATGAAATGATCTTCAAAGGTCCCTCCCCACTCAAACCATCCCGTGACACTGTTTTATTCCAATATTCTGCTAAAAAGCTCATCATTGTATCTGATTTCCAGTCCGGAGACACCTTCAGAGGTGCCTCCACAAAGGACAGTCCCGGCTCCCTCCCAAGTTCAGTCTCCAAACGCGTGCTCAGTGCCCTGAATTTCGTATCAGAGACGTTTATCTCAGGGCAAAGAACAAATGTAGAAGCTACAAGTTATATTTTCCCTTTCCCAAGCACACCAAAGGAGTTGTGGGTGAGGGCTTCAGACATGGATAAGGATCTTAATTAACCAAGGAAGTCTGTAACTGGCCGGGAAACACAAACAGTTCCCTATTGTCTGGCAACAGGACCATTTGCTAGAAAGGAATTTCACCTCCTTTCAGGCTCAAGTGTCACTAATTGGTGCACTTGAGATGGGCATAGATATCCCGAGGATAATTACTGCTGTTATCCTCAGTGGGAACCTCTGGAAAGGCAGCAGTGTTCTCCACCTGGCCTTTCTGAACTGCAGATCCTGCTGGGATAGAGATTATAGCCTGACTAACTCACAAAACCACCTTCTATTCTGACTTAAAAAATGGGGATTTGTTCCAAAAGAATCACTGAATCCAGGAATTGTCAGATTATTATTTTTGGGCAAAGTCCCAGCTGTATTAATTTCCACTGCTCAGACAAAGACTCTGTAAGAATGACTGAAATGATAATATCCACCTCTTTTAAAATATCATTATTCTTATTAATAAGAGCAATGATAATAAAATTTTATGCTGATAGATGCCCAAGTAGTTTTTTTTTACCTAAATTCTTTCTGGTTTTGAATATTTCCAGGGCTGGTGACTCCACCATTGACCTGCACAGCCTGTTCCAGTGCCTGACCACCCTTTCCATGAAGAAATTTTCCCGAATATTCAATCTAAACCTCCCCTGGCACAGCCTGAGACCGTTTCCTTTCATCTTATTACTTGTTCCCTGGGAGAAGAGACCAGCCCCACTTCAGTGCCACCTCACCCACCTGACTTCCTGCAATCTCCAGTTATTAAATTCTTCCCTAAGAGATCTGAAAACATAAAGATACATAACAGTAGTGGTTGTTTGGGGAGTTATTGCCAAGCAATCCCTTACTGTGTATGCCAAGAGACAACTCCTCCATTCCACCTTGCAGGAAGGCAGATTTTCCACACATTTGAACATATATGACCCAGCACTGTTATTTGCAATTAAAGGTCCCAAATAAAACACACAGAGTCACATATTCACCACTTAACACAAACCAGCACATTAATACTGACTCCCTGCACTTAATTGTCCATTCCCACCACATCACGCATTGAGTTGTAAACTCTTTGAAGTGCACTGAATTCTCTTAAGAGCTTTATTGCAATTCAATTTTAATTTGCCTTGTTATGTAGCATCTTTGATACAATGGATCTTGGAATTGTGTGATAGGAAGGTAAAAGTAATGAGAGCACTTTCCAGATTTGGAACATTGCACATTTGTAGGAGCGAGGCAAAATGATGTATGGACACGAGTGAGAGGTAAAAAGAAAATGGATGTCTATTTTAAACCAGAAAAAAAAAGCAGCATTCAGCTACTACTCCATTGGCTTTCATCCTGCCTTCATTAAAAGCTTTTGGAAAGGCATTTTATAAAGGAGTAACACTCAGAAATGCTTGTAATGCTCAGAAAAGGGAAGACACTTCATATTTCATGCAGCTAATTATTTTTTTTCCTGGTTTCACTCCTTGCAGGAGTCAGCAAGGAAGGAATTGCTCACTTCACATGGTTCAGGCAAGGAGGGCAGAGCACATTCCTTGGATGGGCTACAAGCTCCAGGGCTTTGTGCCTGGGATGGAGCTGCAATTATCCGTGTCCATGGAATAATAATGATCCTTGTTAAATCAGCCCAGGTCATGGAGTCGTGTCAGGGGTCCAGCAGGCTCCGTGTTCCAAGCAGGAATGAAGCCTTTGAGACCTGCTGGCAGAAACTCCAGCCAGGAACAAGACACAGGAAGTGCAGGGGAAGGATCACACCAAACCCTGCTTCTCCTTCCTCTCAGAAAGCATGAGGGGGGAAATCCAGGGAGGTGGACAAGTTATGCAAAGGAAACACAGCTTGTTTATTAACAAGCCCAGGGGGTGAAAATCACCCTTGTGATTTAAAACTTTCCTAAGTATGTGACTCTGCTTGGTTTCAAGGATTAGAAACCAAGGGGGTACCCAGGATGTCAAAAAGCTTGGAAAAAATCTTTCCTTTCACCACTCTGACAAGTATGATTTAAAAAAAAAAAAAAAAAAAAGAAATCTGAGGAGCTGATCAGCTTCCACCCTGGGCAAGGCATTGCTGCTGGCACCATGGGCCACCAAAATTCTGATACCCCTTCAAAAAAACAGAAGGAGGGGGAAAAGAACAAGAGAAGCAGCCGAGTTCCAATGCAAGCCCAAGGTACCAAAAGTGTCACTTAGCAAACTGTGGACTATAAAGCTGCTTTTATACAGTCTGGGAGCTCCTCAAGTTCGGGGAATGCCAGTTGGGAAAGAAGGAGTTAAAGCAGGTAAGCTTTTAATTGCAGTTTGTTAGTGAGACTCAGCAGTAGCACCAGCCATACCCCACACATCAGCTGCTGGAGTTACAAATGAACAACAAATCCATGAACAAGCCAAATTAACAACAACATCAAATAATCACCTTTCTGCCTTGGTAAAACATCAAATGAATCCACAATTCTCTGTAATTTCTGTACAATGCATCTTCCTCCTTATCTCTCCCAAACCTGGGAGTTGTTCATCAGTCAGTCCCCAAGTTTAACACTTAAACAAAACCAACTTGACAGCCACCAGACTCAAATAAAGCCCCTCTGCACACAAAATTTATCCTGAACTTCCTACCAGCCATCTTCTGGTACTAACAGTGAGTACAAGCAGGAGGAAACCCAAATCCACAGCAAATCAACACAGAAAATTAATGGGTATTTATAATTATTTACAATTAATAATAAAATTAATTAAGGACTATGAACATTCCCATTAGTAATGAAGACATTACTACTGCTTCCATGTTTTCAGTCAGCTTCAGGAAGATGACACATGTCCAGAAATCTGTGATGTGGATGGACTGAAGGGCTTCAGTTTTCCTGATGTGAAGTATCACATTAGTAAAATCTGATGGGAAACCCTGCTGCAGTGGGTAGGGGTGTAGAAACAAAGATTTCTTCATCTATTATAGTAAGGGACAATAAAATAACGTATTTCACCACAATATGGTGGTGGGATAAAAAAAATATTTTTTATTATCTTTATAGTGGTAGAATAAAAAAATGCTGGAGACTGAAACTTACAGAAAAAAAACCCCACATAAAATAGATGTACATATGCATATTTATATATAAAGAATACTTTTTTTTTCAGAAGTGGGGGTCAACTCCTTATTCCTTAGTAGATCTTCAAAATATTTATAGATTTAGTGATAAGTCCTTAAAGTTTTCTTGATTAGATATTGTTTTTTGCACCCCTAAGTGATGTAGACTATTGACAAAACTGGACTTCAGTATGGCTTTTGAGATGGTGCCCTTCTTTTCTGCCAGCTCACAGCAGTTTTCCTCCCTTTATCCATATTTTACCCTGAGCCAAGACATCCTTGCAGCAGATCCACAGCTGGCTCAGGACAGCAGTTCCTCACCTCTTCTGGTTCCCATATTCCTTGCAGATGCCATTCCCTGTGGAGGTCCCGTGCAGCCTCCCAGGATGGATCCCTGTGCCACAATTACTGATCACAAAAGGAATCATATGGAATCTGCAGTGAAAGCAAAATCCAGCCAAAGCCTAAGAAGAGAAAACCCCTCTGTCTGCCACCACCACCACCAGTAAGGTCCTTCCCAAAAGCCCACCTGTATTTTTCCAATATTTTTACCTCAGGATTATAAAGCTCTGGTTCATTTTGGCTCCCTCACTGCTTGGGAATTCCCAGTGACTGCAATTCCAGCAGAATCTCACTGGGTCCCTGGGAATACACCCTATCTGATTCCCAGTTTCACAATCTCTGTTGATAGAGAGTGACACTGTTCCCAAGGCAGAGCCACTAATCCCATTACTCCCATCTCTAATCCCATTAACCCTCAGGCTTTCTGGGTGGTTTAGAATCCTGGTTTTGGATTTGGGGGGAGTTATTTTTAAAAATATATTGTGAGTTCCTTCAACATCACTGATTTGACTGCTGTTATTATTCTGAGCTGGGTTTCTTAGGAGCTTTGTGGCCTAGGCTGTAGAGTGACTGCAAATACAGATCAAAAATTCTCCTGGCTTTCTGAATGAATCCTTAAAAATGGGCTTTACTCACCTCGTTGCTCCTACTTTCCTTAATTAGTGACTTCACTCCAGCTAAACAATATGTTTTTAATTGCCACAGCCCCACGCAATCACAGCCATGAAGATTTTCCCCATTAATTCAGCTCCAAGGGCTGCACGAAGCAGCACTTTGATCTCATTAGCATAGAAAATAAATCAGAGAGCACAGCTACTGCCAGTTATTTTCTGTTATGCCTGAGAAACTCGTCACAAGATTGATGATTATTGGTCAGCTTCTCTGCCCCCTTTAGCACTTTGGCACAGTCCTGCTTTGTGCACCACAGAGCCCTGACTCTGAAGAGTCCTTGCATGAGGAAAACCAAGTGGAGGAACAACAGAATGAACTCAGTTTGGGCAAGCTGGGCTCACTCAGAGGGAAATGGTGATGAAATTAACACAGAACTTGCCCAAGCAGAGAATTTCAGTGCTTCAAACCATTCTTCGTAGGGATGCTGCCCACCAATCCCTATTTCTTTTCCAGCTGATGGTAGATCTTGGTGCTGCTGATGACAAAGCTTTGGGGATGTCACTTTGATGTTGAGGTTTCTCAGATGAAATACAGAATGCACCGCAGTAATATTTGTTCACAAAGCCTTGCTTCAATACTCAAAGAGCATAAACCATCCAACCAACCAAACTGACAAGAGTTCTTCCATCCCTGGAACTGAAGTACGAGTTTTTCTGCTCCTGTGACCAACATTAGTGAAATGTTGAATTGCTGAATTGTTCATGGCTTGCTTTGGGCTGCTGATTTCTTGTGGCAAAGTGGGGGAAACACATCAATGCCCTAGCTAATCTGAGTTTCTGCAGGCAGCTTTCTTCTTCTATGTAATTTTCACTTTCATAGAATCATGGAATTGTTTTGGTGGGAAGAGGTCTTAAAGATCACTTTGTTCCAACCCTGCCATGGGCAGGGACACCTTCCACTGCCCAGGTTGCTCCAAGCCCCATCCAGCCTGGCCTTGGACACTTCCAGGGATCCAGGGGCAGCCACAGCTTCTCTGGGCACCCTGTGCCAGGGCCTCCCCACCCTCACAGGGAACAATTCCTTCCCAAAATCCCATCTATCCCTGTCCTCTGGCAGTGGGAAGCCATTCCCTGTGTCCTGTCACTCCATCCCTTGTAAACAGTCTCTGTCCACGTTTCCTGTCAGCTCCTTCTGGTCCTGGAAGGCCACAATAAGGTCTCCCCAAAGCTTTTCTTGTTCAGGCTGAACAATCCCAACTCTCTCAGCTTTTCCTCCCAGCAGAGCTGCTCCATCCCTCTGATCATCCTGGTGCCTCCTCTGGACTGGTGTAAGAAGTGGGACTTTCTCTTGATAATGCATACAGCAGACTAACAAAAAAAAAAAAAAAAAGAAACAAAGAACTAAAAAAATCAAAACGCAAAGAACCCCAAACGAACAAGAAAATCCCCAACAACAACCACTGAACCACAAACCACCCCTAAAACCCATCACAGCTAGATAAGGAACATTTCATAATCAGAATTTTTTCCTGGGCTGAATTTTTCCTGTGTTACTGCAGGATGTGAAAAGTTTCCAGTTTGTTTAAGGTGAATATTAAAGCTATCTAGAAAAGCACAGTATCAGAGAGACATCATAGATGATAATAACCCATAAAGCAAGTTAATTTCTTCCCTTTATTTTTAATTCCACCCAGCCATGAGCCATCTTCTGTTCAGTGCAAGATGAATGAATCCCACTCCAAATGCTTTTCACTTGTCAAACTCTACCCCCCAAGCCTTAAGTTTTCAGGAATCTCATGTCAAAACACTTTTTCGTCTGGGTAAATCACTGGGAGCTGAGTCTATCAAGGGAGAGGATTCACTGGGAGCGATATTAAAGACAGAGTTTGGGAGGATTTCAATCCCTGCTGTGGTTTGAGTAGATGACAATGCTCACCCATCAGTTCTGACCACAAGAATGGCTCCAGCCCTGCAGGGGTGGTCAGTGTGGTCATCTTCTAATTAACACATCAGGCAGCTTTTTGCATTAATCACCTTTGTTTAGCAGGCAGGCATTGCTCAGGCTCACTGTGTTGGGCCCCTGCACGCACAGGACCCCACAGAGCTTTTTTTATGGACTTGGATTAAATTTAACAACTTTGCTGTTGCTAATCCAAAGAAGTTATTTCTGTTCCTCCTCCATCCTGACAACAAGCATGGCAGGAAGGATGATAGGCAGGAGGTATCTTTATCACACTAGTACCAACATGGGGGTTTGACACTTGGCAGATGACAGCAAATATTTTAAACCAAAGAAGCTTTTTAGATCCTTTCACATCCTTCCTCTCTGCATTTCAGCCCAGAGAAGAGAAGGCTCTGGGGGGACCTCAGAGCACCTTCCAGAGCCTAAAAAGGGCTCCAAGAGGGCTGGAGAGGGACTTTGGACAAGGGCCTGGAGTGACAAGACAAGAGGCTTCACACTGGTAGAGGGCATGGTTAATTGGGATTTTGGGAAGGAATTGCTCCCTGTGAGGGTGGTGAAGCCCAAGCACAGAAAACCCAGAGAAGCTGTGGCTGTCCCATCCCTGGAAGTCCAAGGCCAGGTTGGACAGGGCTTGGAACAACCTGGGATAGTGGAAACCTGGTCTAGCCCATGGCAGGGGGTGGCATGGGATGGGCTTCAAGGTCTCTCCCAAGCCACACCAGTCTGGGATTCTGTGGAAAATCCAAGGCTGAGCTCTCTGCCACGCCAGCACAGACCCTTCCCTGTTGCTCCTGCCCTTTGTATTCCTTATCTGTTCTGGCCACAGGCTTTCCAAACAGGAAATATGAAGCTAATAAGGAAGGGGAAGGTGATTTAAAATCCTCCTCCGTTTCACGGATGTGCCCATGTAATACAGCCACATTCTAATGGTTGCATTTTGTCTTACAGGTAAATGCTATAGAAGTGACATAAATATGACAAAGGGATTGCTGGTTTGTGGTGCATTGATTCCATTAATTTGACCACAAGGCTCTGGAGAGGGAATTGCACTGCCTACTCATCAATATTTTGCTCTTTTTTTTTTGCTGGAGCCTAGAATCAGACAAGGCCCTTAAAGAGCTTGTAATAAATGCAGCTCTGGCCTCTGGAGACTCATTCCTGCCCAGGAGTTTGAAAAGAACTATCTTCAGCTGAATTAAAAATTTCTCCAAATACATCATGACATTCCAAAATATTGGGTTAGTTCAGATATGCCTCTGGATTTACATGGCCCTGAATAGCTCTTTCTGTCCAGAGGGTTTTCTAAGTTTATTGCAGGCTAATCATTTCAGACTCAGAGTTGATAAAGTATTAGAAGTATTCCTTTATATACAAAAGGGAACAGAGGGGTCTGACTGAACACCCTATTGACATTTTTGCTGTGGAAAAATGGATCCACCAGCTCCAGGTGGAGCTGGCTGGCAAGGATGTGGTGTTACCACAGGTCCAGCTCTGTCAGCACAGAGCAGCCATGAGTGAGCTGACACAAAGCTGCAGCCTCAGAGCAGCCCCCAGAGTTTGGAGTCTGTTGTCTCTGTCTGTGTTGTCCTCCTTGCAATCAAATGACTTCAAAGCAGAGTGAAAATGGGGAAGATAATTCCACCACTCTTCCATGTAAACCCAGGGCTTGTGCATCCTAGGATGCAGTGGAGGAGCAGGTGAGCTCCAGGAGAGGCTCTGGAAGTGCTGTAGTTCACACAAGGAAACATCAGTGAGCTCAGGGGCCCAAATTTACTTTTATTTGGACTTTCTAGGGCAAATTTTCAAGTGAGAGGGTCAACAGCCAGGACCTACAAAGTACAATCCTATCCACATGCAAACCCCCCTGGCTTTTCCCCTTGTCACACTGAGTACAAGAGGGGCTGCCAGGAGGAAAACTAAATTTAAAAATAGACCTTTGTGTTTGGTGCTACTCTAAGCAGAATCTTGGACTCCATCTCTTTCACAGGGTGGTGCAATTTGGTTAAAAATGATGATCCCAGCAGTCCAGGTGGAGCTCACCACAAACCAGGGTCACCCATCCCCTCTCCCAGCCCTGAGACATGGTCTCCAAATGCTTAGGATATATTGCAGCACAGAGATTTTCCAGGGTGCACATCCCAAAGCTGAAATCTGGGTGCTTTGAGGTCATTTGGGGGCTGCAGAAATCCAATCACCACTCGAGTGCTGAGGTCACAATGGCCAAAAAGGGCCAACATGCCCTGTCAAAGGTGATTTATGGAGGGGACATGGGGACAGGGAAACAAGTTAGCAGTTTGGAGAGCCTTCCTCTGTGGAATTGTCCTTACCCCATTCTCACCACACCTCTTCCAGTGCTGCCAGAGATAAGGTGGGGAACTAATTTTCAGTTTTCTGCTCAGTGCTCCCTGGAGAAGGAAGCCCAGTTACTCATCTTTGTGTTCTGTTTTTCACATAGCAATGCTTACTTGTTAAGAGAAATTCTGTATTTATTATCAATAAATTGTAGTAAGAACAGGAGATTTATATATACATATGTATACATGGAGCACTGTCATATACTGAAACAATAAAAGTGTCTTCTGGATGCCACTCTGTGTCAGACACAGCAACACCTTCCTGAGCCCACTTGAAAGCTGTTAAAAACCATTTAGCTGATTCACTAAACCCCTGTCTGGGAGTTCTCAGTCACCTTTGAAGCAAACAGCCTGGCATGAAGCTAGAGGTGCTGCATAATTTTGGGCAGTGCCTGGGTTCATCACAACCCATCCCATTTTGTACTATTACACAGGAATTCAGGGGAGAAGCAAAAGGAACCACTCCATGGTGCAGCAGCCCCCTCATTAGAGGGTAGAAATGAGCTGAGACACAGACCTTTTGTTTATCACAGCATGAAAAGGGTCCTGCTTTATTCCTCTTTACAGCTCAGCCATCCTGATTCCAACCATTCCCTGACCCTGGCTGCAGCAGCTCCTGATGGAGGTTTCCCTTGCAGCCCCTGACTGCTGGTTATTGCCTGCTGAGCTCTGACTGCAGGGATCAGTGTGCAGCCTCTGACTGCAGCTTTTACCCAGCCAGACTGTGACTGCAGGGATCAGTGTGCAGCCTCTGACTGCAGCTTTTACCCAGCCAGACTGTGACTGCAGGTTCCAGCAACAGCTCTGACTGCAGACCCACACTGACCTCACTGCAGGGATTCTCTCTCCTTGGGATCCTCCTTCATGATCCTCTCCTTCCCTCTTCCTCAAGGTTCCTCTTCCTTCATGAGCTGACTCCCTTTTATCACTCTTACCTTTGTTGGCTACAGCTGTCACTCATCAGGGGTGAGGCTGCACTGGGTAATTAACACAGCTGTTACTGCTCAGGGAGGAGGTCACCTGTATTCCCTTCTCCTACACCACCACACTTTCTGGATCAATCTGTCTCACACAGTTTTAAACTAAAAGGATCACGATGTGGAAGGAATGACATGAATTTGGAGGAAGCAAGAGCTGGAAGGTTCCATAGCCATTTAAAACATGAAACAAAATAAACTTCAACAACCATAACATGAGACAAGATAAACAGTCATTAAATAAACAAGGCCAATATTAATGAATTTTCTTCTGTGGCCTTCAATGTCCAATTGCACAGAAACAACAATGAATTTTATGCAGTGAGGGGCAATCAGAAATTTCTGGAATTCCTAGTGTGACACTCCTAGTGATAAAGACAGGCTGCATTATCCCTGTACTTGCTTTCCTATTATTAAATCAACATTCATCAACAATACATGGATAAAATATATTGTACTGCATCTCTAGGACATGAACCCAATAAATATATATAAAATATGTACATATAATATACGTGCCCCATTCTTATGGGTCTGATCACAATCTGAAAACCAGTGGCCTGAAATATAAATATGCAAAGGCTGATATTGCCCAAGAAGCACAAGATTTAGGCTTCCAGCTCACCCCATTTTTTATTAGCAATTGCAAAAATCATAATTAGGCCTCTTTTTAAAAGCCCACACTGGAGGTTTCATTGCCATTTCTTTACAGCAGCCCTTGATAAATCATTCATCTGGAGGTTTCTCTCCCATGTGCCGTGCAAACATTCCTGTAAAATCCTCTTAATGGAGTCTATGAATCAATGCACAGCAAAGTGTCACAGGTGGAATCGATGGCTCCAGAAGCAGGAGGACCTTTTTAGAGGCAGGTGTCAAAAACCCTGACTGAATTAGAAACTTTAATCTATGGCAGGCACTGAAATTTATGCTCCAAAGAGATAGTTTGAAAGTCCTCCCTTTTTTTCACTGCCATGGGTATAAATTCCTGTCAACAGCTAAAAGAAGGGATGAGAATTCTTTGGTCTAGAAATAAGACTGAAAGGATCTATGACAATAAAATTATACTGGTCCTCAAATACATGAGAGGCAACTGAAAAAAGAAAAAAAACACACAAAAACAAACGAACAAACAAAAAAAAAAAAAAAAAAAAGAAAAGGAATTCACAGTGCTCTGGGGCTTAAAATGCAGAAAGGGATACAGAGGGTGGATCCTGGGAACACTTTTTGATAGTGAAGGCTGAAACCTTAACCCAAAATTTGGTTATTAAATAGAAAGTGACCTCATCATCAGTTATTTCAGTATTGTGAGTTCCAGCCCTGTTAGGAAGGACAAAGATTCAGTGACATCAAAGGGGCATCACTTGGTTCTCCTGACCCTCAGAGATGCTGCTCCCCTCACAAGCCCACATGAAAGCAGCCCCCAAACCCTCACTTTGGCTATTTCTTCCTGAAATTCCTCCTTATCCCAAATAACTTCAGTTGGCATCCCATTTGCCCTACCTTGTGCTCTTCCTACTGTCTTCACGAATTTTATCACTTTTTTTTTTTTTTTTTAATTAATGACAAAATATAGATTGGGGAAATAGTCCAGCAGTTGTTTTGCCAAGAGTTTATCCTCATCTGCTTTTTCAGACAATGAAACAAAAATGTTAAATATGGAAAAATGTTTTTTGAAGTGTAAAGGTACAAAACCTGGACTGTTTTTTTTTTTTTTCTTTTCGTTATTTCTACCAAATAAAAAAGTTCTAAGAGAAATCAGCATCATTTCATAGGCTTCTTAGGAGTTTATCATCACACAGTCTTAAATAAAACCCTACAATGAATCTGTCTGCTGCTTTATTTTTATTTTTAAAGAAACAAGACCTTTTGAAGTCTTAATCACACTAAACACTCTATTATTTCCATATTAGAACACTTGTGTGGCTCCAGGAAGTCCTGGAAATAAATAAGTTTAGAGGTGAAGGGGGGGGAAAAAAAATCAGTAAAAAAACCAGAAAAGCAACTGTATTTGTACTTCAGCGTTTTAGAAAAAAAAACATGATGTTGTGTCTTTGCTCTTTTTTACTCATTAATTAAAGCTGACACTTCCAAAAGCAGCATTAAATTTAACTGGGATTTAAGAACTCATCTGCTCTGCTCATCTATTTTAAGTTAAGGTGACCAGACACCAAAGCAGCTGCTGCCTCTAAAGGATAATGGAGTTTAGGACCACGTATCCCATGCAAAATGTCATCTTTATCCAGCAATGGAGAAACCTTTAACCCTCAAAAGAACACATTTGAATCAAACAACAGGAAATCGTTCCAGCAGCCTTTTCAGCATGTTTGAAGAGGGGTGGGGAGAGGAAAGGTTTTGAGGCTTCGTTTCAGAGGTTTTGGTTATTTTTGAGTGTGTGATTACCTGGGAAGCAAATCCAAAGGAAACTGGAATTGTTTTCCAGGGTGATAACACTATGCTCCAGGACAAATCTGATGAGGAGAGCCTGGGGGAGCTGGGAAAGGGGCTCAGCCTGGAGAAAAGGAGGCTCAGGGGGACCTTCTGGCTCTGCACAGCTCCCTGACAGGAGGGGACAGCCAGGGGGGTCGGGCTCTGCTCCCAGGGCACAGGGACAGGAGGAGAGGGAACGGCCTCAGGCTGGGCCAGGGGAGGCTCAGGGTGGAAACTGGAAAAAATCCAACCACTGACAGGGCTGTTTAGCACTGCACAGGCTGCCCAGGGCAGTGGTGGAGTGCCCATCCCTGGAATATTCCAAATCGTGTGGATGTGGCTCCTGGGGACAAGGGCTAGTGCTGAACACCGTGGAGGTGCTGGGCTGCTGGTTGGACTTGGTGATCTTAAAAACACTTCCCAACCTTAACAATTCTCTGATTCCATAAAGCTTCTTAAGGAATGATTCGTGTCGCAGCACAGGTCTAATTTTAGCAGACTGGAGGAATTAAAAATAATCCACTTGTTTTGGAAGTCATTTAAGTTGAGGTTGTTATGTAAGTACTTTTATGGTGGAAAAAAAAATACATCAAACAAAAACCATGACAGAAACTATCACTGCCTAGAAACTGGCTAATTTTTTTAAATCACCATATATATGTATATGTTTGGAGACAAATGTATGTGTGTTGTACAGGGAAGAAGAAGAAGAAGAAAACAGGGATGTAAAGGCCAGGGATAGCTATTTCTCCCTAATTAAGTTTCCAATCACCAAGGCGATCAGCACAGAGTGATGCTCTGGGACCATCCCGACTCCTGGAGCAGGAGCGGGCATTCCAGGCTGAATGAACGCCTCAGGATAACACTCTCCTACACCCCAGTGGTAAAACAGGGACACGGCTCCCGGCAAAGCCCTGCACTCCGTCAGGATAAAAGCAAACAAGCAAACAAACCGCTCTGCTGAGCACATCCAGGCTCGGGATTTTCCCCGGAACAGCCCATCCAGCCAAAGGGGATGTTTGCAGATGCTCAGGTGTTTATTTCCCACTGTCGGGCTGCCCGTCACAGTGGAGGTTTCCTCAGGGGAAAAGGATGGAAATGCCTTCATTACGAAGCAATCTGAATGTGGGAGAGGCCAAGTGCCCCGTGCTAGGTGGGGTTACAGCAGTTCAGGTGCTCTCCTAATTAACGAGGGCCGCGGCTAAATGCCATCACACGTTTGTCAGGTCCGGGGGCCTCAATTCCCACCGGGAACAGAACGGGTCAGATGGTTTAATTAACTCTGGTGGCCTTTGGATTGCGCTGAAGACTCCACTGGCAATGAGATGGAGTTCTCCATGGAGAGGCTGAGCACTTCCAGCTCCTGTGGAGCCTGACACCTCCTCACTGAGGCAGAGCATCCAAAAACCGTGCAGGGGAGCTCGTCCTTCCTGCACTTGAAATCAAACTGGGGGCTTTGAAAGTAGCCCAGGAAGTCTGGTCACCTAAATGCAATAAATTGCCTTTAAAACCCTTGATTAAATTGTGGGAATGATAAAGTAAGTTGCATACTTTCTTAGGATGCAAAAAATTAAAGATTGTTATCATGGGATAGTTTGGGTTGGAAGGGAACTTAAACATCATCTTACCCATGGGCAGGGACATCTTCCACTACAGACAGAACACAACACACACAGTTTTGATTTAAATTTTGCCTTTTTTAGTGAAGCATCTTAGGAAAAATTAACAGAGAGGTTTTGTTGGTTTTTTTTCCCCTGTGGTTATATTATACAGAACAATGATATGACAACTTAATTGCTGTAATCCACAAACTTTCTCAGCAGATGTGGGTTTGTCCCTACATTTAATGCTTGTTTATAGTTGGGTAGTTAGTCCTCAAAAGGACACAATTGTGCTGTCATCTTCAGAGTATCAGAAAATACATACATTCTACAAATCTCCAAAATGCAGCAGCAGAGTAATTGACAGCCATGATTATTGTGCCCTCTAGAAACATTCCGGATGACAGATGATGGTAATTTCCTCATAAATCACGTCTAAACCATGAAAAATGCAATGGAAACTCATTTAAGGAATATGATCTTACCAGGACTAATGGACAGGGTAGAATTTGGATCTGCAATGTTTATTTGAGTTTTTAGGGATAGAATCTTCCAGAAGTTGCAAGCGTGCGTGTGTAGAGAACAAAATCCCATTCCAGATGAGCAGCACCATCTCTTTTGCCTCTCCTGTGTTGCTGTGGTTCTTTTCCTGATCCTGGCTGATTGACAGGAGGGAAGAGCTGCAGCTCCTCTTTCAGAAAAAGTCCCCAAGATAGCAGCGAAGGGGTTTTTGTTCAGGACTAGAAGAATAAAAGGGAAAAGAGAATGTTTTAGACTCTGAGAATCCAAGTGAACAATTCTACATTTTCTCCATGCTTTCAAGCTGGAATGTTTTCATTATTTTTAATATAAAGGATTTTTTTTTCTATTTTTGACTAGATTACTTGAATGAGAAT
Organism: Phylloscopus whistleri; assembly: GCA_017589585.1. NCBI lineage: Eukaryota > Metazoa > Chordata > Aves > Passeriformes > Phylloscopidae > Phylloscopus > Phylloscopus whistleri. The sequence goes on along the minus strand of JADMLD010000682.1, from coordinate 2,626,872 downwards.
AAGGCTGTTCCTCTCCACAGTACATTTATATCCTGTGAAAAGCTCACAAATTGAAGTTCCAGTAACTTTTTTTTTAACATCATTATCTCCCCCATTCCACCTGTGTCTTTTAACATTTTCTATTCATTACAGAATGTGGTGCCCAGTTGACTTTAGGGTTCAGAAATGTTGAATTTACAGGCAGCAGTTTGTGATATTACGGAATCCCAGAATGGTTTGGGTCGGAAGGGTCCCCAAAGCCCATCCAGTGCTACCCCCTGCCATGGGCAGGGACACCTTCCACTACCCCAGGCTGCTCCAAGCCCTGTCCAACCTTGCCTTGGACACTTCCAGGGATCCAGGGGCAGCCACAGCTTCTCTGGGCACCCTGTGCCAGGGCCTCCTTGCCCTCATAGCTAAGAATTGCTTCTTGATATCCAATCTGAACTCACTCTCTTTTAATTTGAGTCCCTTGTACACAGTCTCTTTCCATCTTTCCTGTCAGCTCCTTCAGGTACTGGAAGGTCACAATAAGGTCACCCTGAAGCTTCTCTTGTCCAGGCTGAACAATCCCAACGTTGCCATCCTTTCCTCCCAGCAGAGCTGCTCCATCCCTCTGATCATCCTGGGAATAGGTGAGAAGTTTGAGCCTTGGGCAGATCCACGTTTGTTTGCATGTTTGCACACAGGGGTTATTCAGGGCCACGAGACAAAGGCAAGGAGATCACTTAGGAATTATGTCATGGGCACAATGTACTCAGGGAAAATCAAATCATTTTACAATAAGAATAGACTTAAATCATGGAAAACAAAACCAAATTAAAATAAATCCTTCCCACCCCTTCTCCCCAGGTTCCATATCACCCCTGAGTGGTGCTGGGGATGGGGAATGAGGGCTGTGACAGGTCCCATACAGCTCCTCTCTGCTCCTCCTTTCCTCACACTTTTCCCTTGCTCTGCCAGGGTTCCTCTCCACGGGCCACAAATCCTTTGGAAAAAAAAATGCTCCTGTCTGGGTCCTTCCCATGGGCTGCAGGGGAATCTTCCTCCCTTTCTTCTTCACTGGCAAAGCAAAAAAAAAAAATAAAATAGAGGAAATACTGTTTTATTTTAAAATGACAAGCCTTTGAGAACAAACTGCTGATCACTTTACTTTCCTCATCCAAGTTAAAAGCAAAAGGACCGAGGCCTTTGGGCAGGATCCGCTGCTTGCGTTTGTGATGTCCCAAAAAAAGCACTCAGAGGGTTTAGGGTTTATCATCAGGAAATCATTCCCACCCCTGGAGCACCTTCTCTCATCCCACATCCTCCTCTGTCAGCATCTTCCAGGCTGAACACCCCCTTTGCCTCCAAGTTATGGCACTGGAGAGAGGGAAGGGAAGAAAAGCTTTTAAGCAGGAATTGCAACATTCCCCACTGTTTCTGCAAAAAGCCAATTGTTTTAATCTTCAGATATGCTGCAAGGAAAACCTCTCTGCAAGGACTTCTGCAAAGATCACAAGGCTTGCAATGCCTTTTAGGAAGAAAACAGATTCTTTCTCTGGGATAACTTAATCAGCATGGCAGCTTCACACAGAACCTGGACTCAGCAGAACTTTAATGCCATTAGGCACCTTTAGAGCTCCACTAATATCCCCCACCCTGGAACTGCACCTTATACAGAGCAATGTTCCCTGCACTACTCAGAGAAGAGGCCTGAATGAATCACGGTTCAGCCAAAGTTCAAGCAGGTAAAACACCAGTTAAACCTATTTTTTTTTCCAAATCCAATAAAATAACAGACATCAGATAAGTATTATGAGACAAAAATTGCAATAATTGATGGCAATACACCTTCCTCCCAACACACAGAGTAGAATGTAAGAGTTTCTGCTTCAGATAAAAACTCAATGACTTTACCACTGTGTTGTTAACACTTAATTTGGTATGTTATGACTAAAGGAATTCCATTCCCAAATGTTGGATTTTCTGTGAGCACCAGATTTGCATGATGATAAAATAATAAAGGAACTTGAAGGCATTCCAGTGTTCATAGAATCATGGAATGGTTTGAGTTGGAGCAGCATTAAAGCTCATCCATTTCCCATGGACAGGGACACCTCCCACTGGAACTCCCAGTCTGAACTGAAGTTGCCTCTATTTGGTGAAACCACCTGAATCTTCACACTTCAGACACAACTTCTGTGTCTGTTCAACAGAAAAATGTTCAGCAATGTCACCTTTCATGTTCCATTCACAGCCTGACCCTTAGAAGTGCACTAAAAGAAAATCACAGATTCACAGAGCAGGTTGAGCTGAAGGGACCTTTCCAAGGTTGTCCAGTCCAAGCTCCCTGCAATGAGCAGGGACAGCTGGACCAGGTTGCTCAAAGTGGCCTTTCCAGGGATCCAGGGACAGCCACAGCTTCTCTGGGCACCCTGTGCCAGGGCCTCCCCACCCTCACAGGGAACAATTCCTTCCCAATATCCCATCTAACTCTGCCCTCTGGCAGTGGGAGCCATTCCCTGTGTCCTGTCCCTCCATCCCTTGTCCCAAGTCCCTCTCCAGCTCTCCCGGAGCCCCTTTAGGCACTGCAAGGGGCTCTGAGGTCTTCCTGGAGCCTTTTCTTCTCCAGATGAACACCCCCAGCTCTCCCAACTTGGCTCCAGAGCAGAGGGGCTCCAGCCTTGGAACACCTGTAAGCCCAGGATGAGAAGAGACTCAAAAAAAAAAAAAAAAAAGTTCATCTTTCATCTTTAATCATCTCCTCTCAAAGATTTCCATTTAAAATGTTGAGTTCCTCAAAGTGGGGGACAGGAAGAGCAAAGATTTCAAAATAAAAGCCCAGTGAAATCAGGGTTCCTGCCTTTTAAAGCCATCCCTGCTTTGGGATATGAAGAGTTCTGGGTGCTGAGCTGGAAATGTGCCTTCTACCTAAACCCATAGGGATCTGTAGGTGCAGCCAGCACATGCCAAGAAAAAACCTTTGGAATGGTTTGTGTATTTACTGCACAGCACAGTTCAGTCTTGGGCTTCACATCAAACCCAGAGGAGAATCCCTGCTGAAACAAATCAGTGAAGCAACTCTGAAATGCACATTCCTTTCATATCAAAAGTGAGCTGCTTTGAGGTTTTGAAAGAATTTAATATTCCAGGAGATGTTACAAAAGCCATAATCCCAATCATTGTCCTCCACAAAGGGAATAAGGAGAGTGACGGACAATATCCCTGTACTAAACATAGCTTAAGCAGTCACTTGGGATGTAGAAAGCAAAATATTTAGAGTCTGAAGGTCTAAATGCAAATTAATAGACGAGGATATGCTTCCCAGGAAAACTCTAAGGCCTTCAGCAGTGTTTGAAGTCCTCTCTTGCAGCCTGTGTACAAGTCTGTGTACAAGCAATTATCCCTGGAACATTTGAGCACTAAGGGGAAGTGTCTGAGCACCAGAGATAACAGGAACTTCTCTTTCAGCCTGGAGAAAAGGGAGCACAACCACTCTGAAGCAAACACAGCCAGTGGTGGGGCTGAAATGCAACGGAGTTGTTTGGAATCTCAGCACTTAGAACCTAAAGGAATTCAGCAGAGGTGAGCTGTTCATCTTTTAATTAGGGATGAGGCTGAGGTCAATTCCAAAAATAACTCTGACACAACATTTGCCAAGATATTGGCACCTCTGAGAGTGAGAGGAATCTCCACATCTCTGTGCCCATAGGGAGAAAAACTGGAATAGCCACTAGGAATCACTCTACTGTTTAAAAAGCTGACTTTCTGTCCTTTTCTGGCACCAGGCAAAAAATCCTACCATAACAAAAAATTCCTCATGGAATTCAACATGAAATTCAGGCTGGTGCTGCACATGCTTTGGAGCAATCCCAGACAGGAGCACAGGCTGGGAGAGGATGTAACTGAGAACAGCCCTGTGGAGAAGCACTCAGGAGTTCGGGTGGATGAAAACTCTGGGCAGCAGCTCCAGAGAGAGGATTGTTTCCCCTCTACTCTGCCCGCCTGAGATCCCACCTGCTGCATCCAGCTCTGGGGTCCCAGCACAGGCAGGAGTTGCTGCAGAGAGTCCAGAGGAGGCCATGGAGCTGCTCCCAGGGCTGGAGCCCCTCTGCTCTGGAGCCAGGCTGGGAGAGCTGGGGGTGTTCACCTGGAGAAGAGAAGGCACCAGGAAGACCTGAGTCCCTTGTAGTGCATAAAGGGACTCCAGGAGAGCTGGAGAGGGACTGGGGACAATGGATGGAGGGACAGGACACAGGGAATGGCTTCCCACTGCCAGAGGACAGGGTTAGATGGGATATGGGGAAGGAATTGTTCCCTGTGAGTGTGATGAGGCCCCGGCACAGGGTGTCCAGAGAAGCTGTGGCTGCCCCTGGATCCCTGGCAGTGTCCAAGGCCAGGTTGGACAGGGCTGGGAGCAACCTGGGATAGTGGAAGGTGTCCCTGCCCATGGCAGGGGGTGGAACAAAGTGATCTTTAAGGTCCCTTCCAATCCAAACCCTTCTGTCATTCCATCATTCTGTAAGAGGGGTAAAAAGAAGTATTTCCCTGATTTTACAATCATCAGTAGAGAGAATGGGCAAAGTGAATGTTAGCCAAGGAAGTTCAGCTGCTCTGCCTAAAACGTTGCTTGCCCAGCAGCCAAGCCCTCACTGGGTGTTTGTGGGATGTGATCACTGCACTGTGCCAAATGCAGGATCATAAAATGTCATTATTTAGGGAATGGCTTAGTGGGGGTTTGGCAGTGCTGGGTTAATGGTTGGGCCTGATGATTCCAGAGGTCTTTTCCAACCTAAATGATTTTATGAAAATTCCAATTATTGGTAAAATAATAGCAGACTTGGCTAACTGCAAGTAAGGGCTATGTATCACTACAGAAAAGCTTTAATCAACTTTAGCAACAGAACAATAAAAACACCTCTGAGAATTGGCCCTGAAGGAAAAATCAGCTGTGTGACCTTGGCTCCAAAGAAATGTAACTTCACCCTTGACTTCCAAAGGAGCTCAGTTCTACCTGTGATATACTTAGGCTCTGTGTTTGGATTCAGTGTGAATTATTCCTTTGTCTTTGAGAAATCCATTGGATTCTTAAAGATATTTAGGGACCTTATTTCAGCTGCTGTTTCATCAATATCTGCAAAGCTTCAATGGCTTAAAATCTGTTCACATCTCTTTCTAAATACTTTCTCCATTTTTATTTTCCTCCAGATTGAGCAAAAAAAAAAAAAAAAAATTAAATTGGTTAAATTACTGAAAAATTGGATTAAGGATACCAGAATGTATAGAAGTCTAGAAAATCAAAGCTGGGCCTAAAATAAAATCCCACCATATTCCATGCAATAATGTGTGACATATTTGTCTCTCTCTCTCTGCTTTTGTAACATTGTCATTTATGCAATATCTGCAATAAATACATGATCTATATATTTAATATATACAGTAAATAGATGCAATAAATGCAGACAATGGCTTCAGCCATTTCACAGACATATTCACAGATTTCCACAGAAACAACTGAGAATATTGTGCTGTCCATATGCCAATAGGAGCACAGATCTTTTTACATTATTATTTAATGTCAAATTTTACTTTCAAAGAGAAATTAGAATTGGAATTTATGCCATATTAAATACAGTCTTTCTAACTGCTCATAGACACCTGAATATTAAACCACCCATTTCTTATCACAATGCAATTCTGTTGATCACTTTTGGGCTGGAAATGTCTTGCCTTCCCTTATAGCCACTAGCAAAATATTTAAAATAATCAGCAAAACTTGCACGAGACAAAAGCCAGGGAAAAAACCTTTCTGTACACACTTCCTCTCATTTCCAAGTTGAAATCTGAGCCTTTAATGTTACTTTAACATGTGTTAATCATATCATTAATGTTATGACTGACAGACAGAAATTAGTTTAATGGAGAGTTCAGGGTTCCTAAATCAAGACAGGCTTTTGGGTTCCCATGATGAATAGAGCAATACCCCAGCCACATGTGCTTGGGCTGCAAAGGAAGATGGATAATGAGCTCCTGCATCCGCTGAAGGAATTTTAAAGTCTGTGGTGGACTACATTCCAATGAGAGCACATTAGAGTGGAATTAATGCAGGATCATTTGTCTGTCAGAGCCAATGTTCAAAGGGAAAGTGCAGAGACTGAGCGGGGACATTCACAACTCCAGCTGTGGGAGGGCTAATGAGGTGTGGGATGAATGGGGGAAGAAAAGGGAAAGGGCCGCTTGATAGAGATTTCCTTCCAGGCCCAAAGGGGTGCTTGATGACAGGCAAGATTTTCTTGGCTCCTGCAGCATCCACCTAGCAAATCCCAGCTCCTCACCACCCCTGGGCCTCATTGGAAAGGAGCATGTCTGCATGTCCTGCTCAATCCTTACAAGAAATTCCGTACCAGAAAGACACTGGCACCCTGATCTCACAGAATCCAGACTGGTCTGGGTTGGAAAGGACCTCGAAGCTGCATCCAGTGCCACCCCCTGCCATGAGCAGGGACACCTTCCACCAGCCCAGATTGCTTCAGCCTGGCCTGGGACACCTCCAGGATCCAGGGGCAGCCACAGCTTCCCTGGGCACCCTGTGCCAGGGCCTCCCCACCCTCACAGGAGGAATTGCTGTCCAATAGCCCATCCAGCCCAGCCCTCTGGCAGTTGGAATAATGCACTATTTTCCCTCTACCATAATTTCTCCAATTTCTCCTGTAATTTGCTTAGTTCTTTGTCAAATTACGCAGTCTTTATGGAATTTATGGTGTTGGTGATGTTGCAGTCCTCCAGGGAAACAGCAGGATTGGTAATCTTCGCTTTCCAGAGAGAAAACACGGCCTGGGAATGGTTTTGAGCAGCTCTGTAGTGATGTACTACCAATGACCTGGGGGAATTACAGGTGTAATGTGGTCTGTATGACCTGAGCTGAGTTAGGAAACATTAATTACAGGCATTGAGGCAGTAAATTAGTTTATACACCTTGCTGGTTTTGTACAAAGAGTAATTGTTCGCTGTGTATGTTGCAAAGATAAAAGTCTGAAATGTACTTGATATTTTTGGCAATATGAATTGTGTATTTGCACAAAACCAGATCAATATGTGAAGTGTTTATTTCCTAATGATAAAGTAATTTTCTTCTATTCCTCCTCATTTTCTTATTTTTTCTTAATGATCTTAAGATCCTCATACTGCTTCCTTTCGTTTGAAATTATGTGATTCTTATCCTATATACTTTTGCCTCGTTCAGGCAGAAAGAAGAGTGCCTTAATTATTTTCTTAAGTCATAAGCTTAAGACAAAATCTTTAGCTTGTAATATGTTACATAATTATTGTGAAGCCAGTAAAGAACACAAATTATAGACTGTATTTCAGTGGATAAGCAAGTAGTGAAATGAAATGAAATGAAATGAAATGAAATGAAATGAAATGAAATGAAATGAAATGAATAAATGAATCAAGTAAAATGGCTTGGTTCCAGCAAACTAACTTAAAATGTAAGGTGACCCAAGAAAGTCCTGGTTTTGTATAAAAAAGAAATGCAGCCAAGCAGTTTCTTTCAGATGCAACACTGATTGTGTAGTGGAAAGTTACACAAAGTGTGTCAAACTCAAAATAAAAATTCAGGATTTTTTTAAAGAATTCATCTTAATAGTATATAATTAACTCAGAAAAAAAAGAAAAAGAAAAAAGAATCCTCTATTAAAAGTAATCATTGGGGAAGGCTTTTGTCTTGAAAAAAGAGTGTGAGAAGGGAAGGAAGACTTGAGGACAAGTCAGTTACTTCCTCCTCTCAGAAAAGAGATATTATTGCTGGAATTACAGTAAAAACATGCAGGGAAGCTCCCTGTGAGTCACCAGCCCCAGATGCAACGGGTTTGACCCCCAAATAATGAAATTTAGGTACAGTGAATACCATATTTGGTGAGTTTTTCATGTTACGTGAAAGATGTTGGTACATCCAGTGAAGTGTATAACTCCCATCCTCAGCACTTGGCTGGGGCTCAGGTGAAACACTGATCAAACCTGGTGACAAAGTGACAGTGACACTGCTCAGCTTGCCTGATCCCTATTAGTTTTTGAAAGCCCCAAACCCTTCACCCTGTTAAGAATTTAGATAGAAAGGGGAAAAGTCCCTGACAACTGCAGTAAGACAATTACAGACTAACTCACCTCCAGGGAAAGTGTTTTTGTAACTTCTAATTGGAGATTTAGTTAAGATCTGAATCAAGAGGGTTTATATTCCTTCTGCATATTCTATTTTAATTGCTTTTTACAGGCTGGCTGGAAGTGCCACGAGGTATAGAGTTATAATTTGAAGATATTATAAATTTTCCTTTGGGAAGTGGAAAAAGCCAGCAGCAGAGGGAAGCAGAGAGAAGGCAGTGCTCCAAAGGAACTGCCTCCATTCAGGCAGGTGCCTCTGGGAATTCAGTGCATTGCTGCCTTTACCCATTTTAAACTCATGCCTTTGTTCAATTAGTGGAAGGTGCATTTTCCCTTCTTTTCCTTTATTTTATGTGATCAGCTGAAAGAGAGCACCTCAAGAACTGTAAAGGGCAAAAATGCGCCTTGGGCTTCATGCAAATGAGAACTGGGCTCTGCATTTTAATGAGTGATGCCTGTAAACTTTGTTCTTGCTCATTAGCTGGAGGATGTGTCAAGATGTGGAAGTGCAGTGGACACTGACAGTAAATGAATGAGGTCCAGGGGGCTTGGGGCTGCATCTCAATTTCCCAGTGCTTTAGTTACTCTTTGCAGCCTCTGCTGTGATACAGCAGTGCTGATACCAGCCAGGCTTGGCAGAAATTACTGTAAAAGCTATAACTTTTTATAATGGATCCCAAGTTCTTACCAGAGGTTGTAATCATATCCTTAGTACTTCCACAGCCCCTCATAAAAAAACATCCTGCACCGAGTTGTTCTCTATTAAATTGTTAGACAATCTTTTATTAAAACAGTCTGAAAGCTTCCTGGAAAGATTAAAATGAAAGAGTGAGATAAGTTTTAATCCTGGGCTGTTGGTAAGGTCACTATTTGGGAGGATAACCCGTTTTGCAGGCAGGCTCAGTGCTGAGGGAGGGAGCCTGTAACAGCGTTAGCGCCGCACAACCCGCGGCACCTCATAAGGGAGTTTGGTGTGCCTCAGCAAAAATTCATTCCAGAAGAATTCAATCACTTCTTGGGAGAACTTTCTGACGTGAGGAAATAATTGAGTGCTTGACATCCAGCTGCAGAGGTCAGCCGCTGAAAAGGCAATATCTTGGCAATAAATTGGGATGAAATTGTCGAATTTGAGTTGCGAGGCGGGTTTGCAGCTTTGTGGAGCAGATGGTTCAGGTGATGTGGGGTCCAGGGAGTGCTTTCCATTCGGGCAACAGCACACCAAAAGCAACACATTCCTGGGGGTTTTCCCATCCTGGTAGCTTTTAAATTAACCATTTTAGAGGAGGCTGAGCTGGAGCTTCACTCAAGACAGGACAGACCCGCTCTTCTAAATCAGTCCTGTCGGATCACAACTTTGAGTGTTTTTTCTATGGGGAAAAAATGGGTCCAACGAAAAATATTATCTCCTTCTCCCAGTGTGGCCTGTTATACTCTCAGAAATGATTATGGCTATGGAATCATAGAATCAATAAAGTTAGAAAAGGCCTCCAAGGTTGTCAAGTCCAACCTTCAACCAATTGCTACATGCCCAGTAAACCACGTTGTAAAGTCCCACATCTGCTCAGTTTTAGAACACTTCCATGGATGGCGACTCCACCCCTTCCCTGGACAGTCTCTTCCAGTGCTTGGCCAGCTTTTCAGTGAAGAAATTTCCCTAAGATCCATCCTAAACCTCCCCTAGTGCAACATGAGGCCTTCCTCCTTGTCCTACCACCTGGGAAATTGCCATAAGGAGATGGAAAAGCACCTGCACTAATTCAATTGCAGGTGTTATCTGTTCTAATTCTGGCGTTATCTTGATTGATGAGTTGGCAAAAAATGTCTCAGCAATCAGGTATTCTACAGGATTTCTCCAGGGACTTTTTTAAAAAAACGGTGTTGCAGCACAAATAGCAGCTTTAGCATCTTCCTTTGGTAGGTTTCCATATTTTATTTTACTTTGTTCCTTCTTTGGAAACGGAACAAATAAAAGATTTTTTTTTTTTTTTACCAGCCTAAATGGTATTTCTACCCATCTAGTTACAATCCTAGAGCCAACCAACATTCTCCAGTCTGCCCAGTGCCCTGTTGCCCAACCAAATCGTGGAACAGAGATAAAACTCCTTTATGTCAGTGAAATATCACATATCTCCTGATCACAGGCAGTTTCAATTCTACCCTACAGGAGTCCAGAAGGGGGAAAAGCATGTTTGTGTCTGCATCCTGTCATAGGGGAGGTATTCAGGTCTATTTGACACTGCTATTAGGAAGCCAGAAAAAGCAACAATGTGTTCATTTTCTATATTCTAAAAGCCCTGAAAGTAAGGAATGAAGAAATTTGTTTTTGCAGAGTGAAGTTTTACCTATGCCAATTGTGAGGGAAAAGAGGGGAGCAGTTTTAAACTGAGAGAGGGAAGACTTAGATGGGCTATTGGTGAGGAATTGTTCCCTATGAAGGTGTAGAGGCCCTGGCACAGGGTGCCCAGAGAAGCTGTGGCTGCCCCTGGATCCCTGGAAGAGTCCAAGGCCAGGCTGGACGGGGCTTGGAGCAGCCTGGGACAGTGGAAGGTGTCCCTGCCCATGGCAGGGGGTGGCACTGGATGGGCTTTGAGGTCCCTCCCAACCCAAACCTTTCCATGATTCCGTGGTGTAACCAAAACATCAGCACAGATTCTGAATGATGAAAGGCCATAATCCCATAGACCAGGGAATATTCTTAAAAATTCCATCTAGGATATGAAGAATATTTAATCAATGGATGTTTTTCACAGGTCAAGAAAGGTGTTCCTATTCTTTCAGGTAAAAAAATGGGGTTTTTGAGTACAATTTTTCTGGTTTTTTAGACCCTCAGAGGATAATCTGACATAGGAAATTTGAGCATTTGCTATTCCAACATTGCAGCTTTTATTTTCTGGTGAATGTGAGATTATAATTTCACTTTTTTTTTCTTTTTTATTTTTTTTTTATTATTATTACTGCTTTCTTGTGCTTATCATGAAGTCTTCATTAATTCTTACCCAGGTTTAGATGTGAATTTGGACTGGATGGCTGTAATAATTCCATGTGGGGGTTTTTGTGGTTTTTTTTGTTTGTTTGTTTTGTTTGTTTTGTTTTTGGTGTGGTTTTTTGGTGGTTTTGGTTTTTTTTTTTTTGTTTTTTTTTTTGGTTTTTTTTTTTTTTTTTTTATTCCACTACTTAAAGCAAATCCCTTTCCTTTTCTGGAAAAGATCATAAATTTCATTTTCTTAACCTTAGCCAGAAGAGGCTGTTTCTTCTCCTTTGGGATTAGAGTCACATTCAGTGTTGACACCTGTGACTTTTTTCTTGCAACTCCCACTGTGAAAACAGCCAAGAAGAACAATGTGAAAAGCCCTTTTTTTGTAAGAACCCTCAATTATTTTCCATGGCATTTCAAGAATCCTCTTACTCAACTTTCAAAGCTTGCTGCAGAATCCAAACCCAGAAACTATCAGTGCAAACACCACATCTAATTTTCCTATCACATTCACCTCAGCACAGGAAATCAATCCATCAGGAAGGGGAAGATTTGAAAATAGATGGCAGTGGCAATCCAATAAAAACCATAAATAAACAGGGGGAAACACCCCGTGTCAAATGCAGATTTACTACATATATATATAAACAAACCTGCATGGTGATTTGGGTGTCACTGAGATCACAACTGCAGGGGTTTCAGAGCACATAAATTCAAAACTGGGAAGAGGAAACAGAAAAAAATAGTAAAAAATTTACCCAAAATTCTTGAAATCACTGATATTAATAATAATAATAATAATAATAATCACTGTGATTTTATCAGGCTGGTAAATTTTAAAAACCTAATTAATAAAAATATCATGGTAACTATATTTTGGATGGTTTTTTTTCCCAATGATTTTTTGAGTAGCAGAGTTGCTGGGGGCTTTTTTTTATTTGTCTGTTTTTTGCTCAAGAAATCCCCAGTATCCAAAAGAGTCCTCCCAGGATTCAATAATGCAGACAGTTTCTGCTCCAAGTACTTCCAGCAATTGTTGGCATCTTTTAGGACTGTCTGGCTGGAATTTATTAACATATATAGCCAGAGCTCTCTCCTCTATTGAAAGGCAATATAACACACGTTCCCTGACAGATTAAAGCTAGCTGCACCATAAATTGTGCAGATTGAGCCCTCTTACATGGCTTATCCTAATCATAGCTCTGCCATTTGCTTCTCATGACAGGATAAAAATAAAAGTACCATAAAACTAAAATAAAATAGACAGTCTGCCATTCCTCCTTTAGACAACATTTGTCAGAATCTCTTCAAAAATAATTGGGAAGAAAATGTGCTGAATTCTACAATCTATTGAGTCATTTTTAAAGCTTGTCCAGGCATGTTAAAAGGCTGCATTCTTCATATCAGCTAGCTTGGGAAAGGATGTATTCTACATTTTTAAAGCCTTTTCAGAGTTTGCTTTCTTTCACTCTTAAGATTAAGTTTCCCCGGACTTTAAACTCAAATATTTATCCAGTGAGCGAGAAAGAGTGAAACATTTAGGTTCACTCACCTGTGCCAGCCTTCAGTGATCTAAACCCTGCTTTCCCCTGCAGTTTTTCCATAGTCTCACAATTCGCTTTTTTTTTTTCCCCTTTCTGCAGTGTCTGCATTTGAACTGTTGCTGCTAAGGGAAGCAGTGTGAAAGTCTTCTTTTGCTGGAGATGTGTATATTAAAAAGGCAGTTTAGGGCACATTCTTCAGCCCTTTTTCAAAGAAAACTCTGAAACCTGAACTCTTCTGGCACCTTCAGCAAGGGCAGTTGCTTCCCTTCTTGGTAAGGAAGTGGTCACTCTGCAAAGGACAAACTCTGGAAAGCCAGAATTCAGCTGTAATCACAAAGATTGACATCTGGGAGGTGTCCTGACAGTGACACAGAGAGGCAGAAATATTTAGAACAAGGATGGGATTAAATATCTCTTGGCAGAGCTGGGCTGGTAGGGAAGCAGGCCAACTCCAAAGCTGTCTGTTTGTTGCAGCAGGGGAGAAGGCACAGTGCTTCCCTCAGCTCTGAGCACACCACAGGAGAGCAGGAGTGCAGGTTCTCCCATCTGAGCTCAGGTCTGTGCAGCAAGGCCACAGAATGGGGGCAGAACAATTCCCAGGCTGAACAATTCCCAGGCTGAACATCCCTCTTGGTGTTTCTCCTTACAAAATGAAATAGAGGTGTCGTGGCAGAGCACAAAAAGAGCACAAGGTGTAAGATATTACCCCTGCAAAAGACAGATTGTGACATCTGCTTTATGACATGGAGATTCAGATGGGATATTGGGAAAGAATTGTTCCCTGTGAGGGTGGGGAGGCCCTGGCACAGAGTGCCCAGAGCAGCTGTGGCTGCCCCTGGATCCCTGGAAGTGTCCAAGGCCAGTCTGGATGGGGCTTGGAGCAACCTGGGATAGTGGGAGGTGTCCCTGCCCATGGCACAGGATGAGCTTTCAGGTCCCTGCCACCCCAAACCATTCCATGACTCCATGGTAGCTACAGTACAGTTACTCTGTGTCTGATACAGAAAATAAATTAAACAGCTTTGTTTTGCATACACAGGGACTTTTCAAGGGCCAAGAGTGGCTCAGTACTTGAGAGCTCATGGTCAGGTGTCCTTCACAACTGCACACTACATCCATTCATCCTGGTTTTGGAAAAACATAAGCTCTACCAGAACAATTGAAAGGTTTTGTGATCCAAAAGGTGCAGTTTTGTCAGCTACACAGAATTCATCTAAAATAATAATTTACATTCATCTGAACCGCTTGAGCCACTTCTGTGGCACTTCAGTTCCCTCTCTGTTCTGTCCCTGTGTTCAGGAATCTGCACAGGCAACCTTCTTTACCAACTTACACCTTCCACACCAGCTGCTCCAGAGAAACTGAGCAGAAAGGCTGGTGCCAGCAGGGCCCAGCAGAGTCAGAACCCTGCAATGACACCAGAGCAGCAAAAGAGTGGAAGCGGAGAGTAATAAAGGCAGCCTCACTGGTGCTTGGCTGCACTACAGTTTGTCACAGCTGATGGGTGGATGCCTCAGCCAGGAGCTACAGGCAGGGCAGGGGTTTAAAGGGAGGAGCAGTTGTGAGACTGAGCAGGACTCTGCCTCATGAGCAAAATTCTGTGGCATGGAGGAGATTCAGATTATAAATACAGGAGCTCCAGTTAAGCACTGGAAATTGGGCACGTGGACCAGGCTGGAAATGCAGGGGAATGAAGGATTTGTGCCTGGAGGTGCTCAGCACCCACCTCAGTGGGCTGCAGGTCCCCTTTGGCTGAGCTCAGGAGGATTTTCCCTTTTCCTTTTGAACCCCCTGGCAAACACGGAGCCTTTCAGCCCACACCCCTCCCCTCTGTGCCAGCACCAAGACATTCACAGCCTGGCAAGGCTGGGCTGCCACCCCGTGTGCTGCAGCTGCTGCCAGGCTGCTCAGGGAGCCCGGGCAGCTCTGCACAGATCTCCTGGCAATTGCTCCTTGGGGAGCAAGCAGGAGCCTGAGACTGCAAAGACAAACCAGGCAGCTGCTTTGCTAGGAGCCCCAAGGACAGGCAGTGCCCAGCAGAGCAGACTGTGGCATCCTGCAGGTTCCAGCTGGAGAATGGCTGTGGCCAAGCAGTGTCCTCCCAGGCTCGGGGGCTCAGTAGATTTTCACCCAGGCAGCAAGAGCTGCACTTGCAAATGCATTTTAGTGCTGCAGCACCTCTGGGGCTCCTGACACAGCCAGTGGGATCAATCTCCTGGCAGGAAAAGCACTGTGTGCCTGCCAGCGAGTTCCACAGAACAGCCTGGGAGCTGCTCCCCTGCAGAACAGGCAGCTCTGCAACATCTCCTTGGCATGGCTGGGAGCGCTCCTTCCTGCAGAGATCCTCCAGAGTGATCTCTGCGCCAGGGCAGCTCTCTAGGAGGAGAACTGGGCACAAATGAAGGGGCTTTTGCATCAAACAAACACCTGATGCCACAAGTCACAAGGACTTGGTGTCCCCACATCCCTCCCAGCCCAGGCAGCGCCTCTCTCCTCTGCCCCAGCCCGCACACACTGCACCGCCCCAGCAACCAACCGGCTTCGGCCTTCAGGATTTCCCCCAGATCAACGACTGCAGTGCAATGAAAACAACAAGCACGTCTGCTTTATTCATTCAGTTGCTTTATTTCAATGAAAACATCTCGTCTGACCTGCTCTGACTCAGCAAAAGCTACAGCTCAATTGCTTAAGGAACATAATCCAGAGGAACATATTCCAGACCAAGTGCTGAATAAGGTTATTTATGAGAAATAAGTAGAGCTTCCTACCACTTTTCTCTACAAACGAATGTCTAGTTTAAATATTCAGAGGTCTTTAGCTTAAACATTTGGCTTTTTTATGGCACTGCCTAGTCTGAGCCCCAATTTGTAATTTATTAATTAATCAGGAATAGAAGCCATGAGATGGCCTTTATCCTTTTATCTTAAATTCTAGAGCAGCAAGCTCTACCAACATCTACCCCTACTTTAACCTACTGAATTTATCTCTATTAATGCTTCTAGTTTTGCTGCTCAAATTCTTGAGGCAGCAGCCACAAGAGTACCTCAGTCATGAGCCTCCTGGCCCTCCAGCAGATTGACACCGAGCTTGATGTTGTCTGCAAAAGGACTGAAGGTGCTCTTGATTGTCTTGTCCTGATCGTTGCAGAAAATGTCAATTCCATAGTCAGGGCTTTGGTTACCCAGACCAGAACTCTGACTTGCTTTGGCATTTGCTTTGCCTTGTCTTGTTTCCTGGTTGGAAAACAGGGAAAACATGTGCCAAAGCCAAGGAATTCTGTTTCTGCAGGGCCTGGCTCAGGGGCCTGTGCACAGACACACACGGCGTGGGGAGCACACAGAGGAAGGAGAGAGCCTTCCTGTGCTAAGTCCAGTGCTCATTCCAGTGCTCATTCCAGGGCTAATTGCTAGCTATGAAGAATTTTGGAAACGTTCAAAAAATCCAAGGGCATAATTTTATCGGTGTTTATTAAGTGTGATAATTGCACACTCAGCAGGGAATTCCCTTCTAAAATCAGGTTTGAGGGCCCACTGAAAAATGCAGTGGTTCTTGCACATGTGACATGTGCAACAGCAAGTTGAGAGGAACTGAAAGTTTGGTCCCATTTCTGAGAGGACAAGAGGAAGCAGCCCCAAGTTGTGCTAGAGGAGTGATGGGTTGTGTATTAGGGAAGATTTCTTCCTTAGAGGAGTGGTTAAGCATTGGAAAATGTTGTCCAGGGTAGTGGTGGAGTTGCCATCCCTGGAGGTGTTCATAAGCAGCATTTGGTGATATGGTTTAGTGCCCATGGTGGTACTCGGTCAACAGCTGGACTTGATGGTCCTGGAGATTTCTCCAGCCTTAGTTGTTCTATGGTTCACATGATCCATAGTATGTTGATGATAAAAACTCCATAACATGATGATAAAATCCACAGTACGATGATAAAAAGCATTTGATGCTATAAAAACCACTGTATTGCTTATCAATTCTTGTGGCTTTAGAGAGCTCCCTGAAAAGTAAACTACATCTTTGTAATGCTGTAAAATATTCTTCATTCCTCTTTCTTTACATTTCTGGGAACTCAAATGTGAATGTTCTAGCACAGACTTAATTGTGATTTAATAAAGAAACTGACTTCTAAGTCCTTCCTCCAGTGCATCATGATACACGATTTTTTTTCCACCATATGTGATTTCACCTAGGAGTCAGCCCCACTAATTATTAGCAAAGGGTTTCTCAAGTTAATCATCTTCTTAGAAGACTTTTGGGACCTTAACTGGTGTTTACTGCAGGGCCTTTTGAAATGCAAATACTTTTGCAAACTTCAGAAAACCCCAAACTCTATTTGGATTCATTTGTAAGTAGTTAAAGATCAAAGCCCCTCCAACCCAGAAAGAAGATACAACATCTTTTTGTTCCAAAATGTTGATTTATTTTCCCCACAAACTTTCACAGCAGTGTTTGGTCTCATACTTTTTGGTACCTGCAAACAGCAGTCAGAAATCCTTCTGGCTGTTTCTCTAAAGATTAATGAGTTGCAAGATGCATTTCTTTATTTCATAACCTTTACTATCACAAGAGGTCACTCAATCTGTGAAGGTGACAGCTTTGGATATAACTTTACAACATTAAAAATGTGTGACCCACAGTAAATTACACAGCCTGTTCTTTTTGTGGGCAGTGCTGTCAGTGTTTTTCATCTGTGGCTTGTCTGCAGACCAGGAGAGCTCTTGCAGCCCCATTTGTCATGTGGAGAGAGCTCCGTGGTGGAGCCCGTTAAAAAATTCTCATGGACCACTTTGTCAGAAGTGAAGTGTCTGAACTTATCCATTACACAAAGTCAGGAGGAACTGTACCTGCCTGAAAATACATCAAGCCTTTTCTATCCAGACCCCTATTTGAAGCTATCCCACCAGTTCCTAAAATGCATTAGAGAAATTATGCCAGCCTGTGAGTTCTGGTGCCATCTGGGTGAATCAATTTCAACACTCTACCCCTGTTGTAGTCTCAGACATAATGATTCAATTGTTGGTACATTGATTTTCCAGCTTCTTTTTCACTCTTTACTGAAAAGAAATGGCAGCGAAGGTCTATATATACTGTATGGATTATTTAAAATACTCGAAACATCTGAAGTTGTAACTTGTAACTGTTGTAACACACAAAGGTACCTCCTGCTGCACCTGTGAGAGTGGTTTGGGTTGGAAGGGACCCCAAAGCCCATCCAGTGCCACCCCCTGCCATGGGCAGGGACACCTTCCACCAGCCCAGGCTGCTCCAAGCCCCGTCCAACCTGGCCTTGGACACTTCCAGGGGTCCAGGGGCAGCCACAGCTTCTCAGGGCAATGTTATAGGATGGCTGAATCATTGAGGTTGGAAAAAAGACCATCAAACCCAAGCCATGCCAGATCCCCACCTTGTCCCCAGCCCAGAGCACTGAGTGCCACCTCCAGCCCTTCCTGGGACAGCTCCAGGGATGGGCACTCCAACACCTCCCTGCACAGCCCCTGCCAAGGCCTGACCACCCTTTCCATGGAGAAATTCCTGCTGATGTCCAACCTGAGCCTCCCCTGGCCCAGCTTGAGGCCGTTCCCTCTCCTCCTGTCCCTGTTCCCTGGGAGCAGAGCCCGATCCCCCTGGCTGTCCCCTCCTGTCAGGGAGCTGTGCAGAGCCAGAAGGTCCCCCCTGAGCTCCTTTTCTCCAGGCTGAGCCCCTTTCCCAGATCCCTCAGCCTCTCCTGCTGCTCCAACCCCTTCCCCAGCTCTGTTCCCTTCCCTGGACATGCTCCAGCCCCTCAAGGTCCCTCTGGCCACGAGGGCCCAGAACTGCACACAGCACTCGAGGACCCTCAGCAGGGCCAGCACAGGGGGACAGTCATGACAGGAGTGCAGCATTTCTACATATCAAAACACCATTGAATTGGAAAAAATGTTTTATCAAACTTCAACATATGATGGGGTTTTTTTCTCTTTCTTAGAGCCTAATTTAAAAAGTAAGTGGGAAATGTCAGTAATAAAAAAAAAAAGGACAAAAATTCTTTTTAAAGCCGAATTGTCCTAACTAGAACTCGGTTACTCAAAGACTGAGTAGAGGGGTGGTTTTTTAGTCCTGTCCAAGTCACAGATGCCAAACTCAGTAGATTAAGCCAGTAAGTATTTCAGGAGGCATTACAAAAGTCAGGTCAGAGATCAGAGAAGAAAGAACAGGATATAAACCCCAGGTCATTCCCATGCATGGATAGGAGCCTGAGGTACCAGCTATAATTAGCTGGGACTAGAAAAGCATGGCTAACTTTCCTGCTGGAATAAATGGGCACAGATCTACCAAAGCCAGCACACCTCTGACATTTACAGTGGCAGAATATCTGACCCACATTCCTCCTGGTCCCTTCATTTTGCCCTGCTGACTCCATCATTTCCATCCATCCTGCTGCCATCCCTACTCCTGCCTCTCCATCCTCCCACCTCCCAGCTTTTGTCACAGTAACCCCATTTACAATCCATATTTACCTCCCTTACCAGGGGACAGAGCAGATGGATTAGCATCATTCTGAACAGATAATTTCAGGGACATCTCTCCTTCAAAGAGGAGATGAAAAACGGTGCAGCAGAGCTGGAGAGACACTTCTAAAAAAGGCAGAAAAGACAGTTAGTGCTCAGCATGGGGGGAGGGAGGGAGGGTGGAAAGGTTAATACACTCCACAGAGCCATTGCTTAAATTAAACCTGGCCTTTGAATGCTATCTCGCTCCAAGATACACCGGATACTATCTCAAATTGCCTCGGCCTTGCTTTTTTCTTCTCTCCCTTTCATCCATTCACTGAGTCCTGACTCCTGTCAAAGGCACCTGACAGAAAGCTTGAACTCCAAAGCGTTCCCAGCAAAGGGCCTGGATGAGCTTTCTCCCTCTCCACCCCTCTCTTTTCCCCCTCTCACACACATTTTCCTGCTCCCACCTCGGCTACAAGCTGCCAATTCCTGAGCAGGAATGCTCAGCCACAGCTTTTCCTGGGGAAAGCAAAACTCTGGCAGGCACCTGGAAAACTTAAGGAGCAGGGAAAGACCAAAGCAGGAAGAGAGGAAAAGTGAGCAAAGCTTGCTCTGATTGCACAGGTAATACATGTTCAGCTGACCCTTGGTGTTGAGGCACATGGAAAATCTAGGGAACATAAGGAGTATTCTTAGTAGGGAAACACTGCACAGCATCTCAATAGTTACTCTGGGGAGGAAATTACTCAGTGCTCTCACTGCTTGGTGAAATTGGAGAGGTCAGCTTGGGCACCAGCAAATTCTCTGGGTGTGTCTTCTTTCCTCTACTTCTCTCTTCCCCTTCTCCCAGAGGTCACAGAATATCCTGAGCTGGAAAGGAATCACCTGGGTCACCCAGTCCAACCCCTGGCCCTGCCCAGAGACCCCAACAATCCCCCCCGTGCATCCCTGAGGGCATTGTCCAAACAAACACTCCTGGAGCTCTGGCAGCCCTGGGGCTGTGCCCATTCCCTGTCCAGTGCCTGACACCCTCTGAGGAAAGAACTTTGTCCTGACCCTCCTGACCCTCCCCTGGCACAGCTCCAGGTGAGGCAATCAGGATCTTGGAAGAAGTTATAAATAAACTTCATGGGCTCAGACTTCCCATGGGCATCCAGGAGGCCACGTGAGCTGCAAGAGGCTCCTCAAATTGTGGGATTTCCAAGGATTTCCGAACTTCCTAATACCTACATCATAGCTAGCAATTCCAAGATAATTATGAGCTGACAAACATCATAAAGTCCAATTGCTGGGATCTGAATGGAATAATCCATCTCCAATTCAAGAAAATTGCCACACTTACTCACAATAATTAAATATTATGTGCATGTATAATTAATAGATGTCTAAACCATCCAGAACAACAAATCCATCTTCATTTCAATTTAACAACAGAGGGCGTTTAAATGCAAGCTGATTGATGCAATGGAAACTGATGGATGCAATTACAGTGTTTACCTTTTTTTTTTTCCCCAGTTCTTGAAAGGAATTCTTCGCAAGCTCGTGGCACTGAGAAACTCCACCTCCATGGAATTTAATGGCAGAATTCCACATGGGATTACCATGACAATGGAGACTGACAGCACATACCCAGGGCTCTGAAAACTCCATCCTCGTGTTTCTTCCACGATGTGTACAGGCTCTCACAGGAAGAATTTTCATATCCAGTGGCTTAGTTACATGGAATTTTATACTCAAGCTATTTCCAGCTTTACAGTGGCTACAAGCATTGGACAGAGATTCCTGGGAAACACACCTGATCCAGGTTACAGCTCAAATTAATGCAGGAAGCAGGCTGGCTTCCATTCACACTGATTACATTTCAAATGGGCCTTCAGTGCATAATGATTAATATTTCACTATAATTATTTGTTCCAATTAAATGTAGCATGATTAAGTGACATTTTCCCCTGTGAAGCTAAACTGCATATTTTTCTTTTAAAAAAAAAGCAATGATAAAATTAATTAAGGGAGGTTTGACTTGCTTATTTTGCCATTTAAACTGCTCTTCTTTTTCCATTGCTAATTGAGAAATTTAATTTCTCCAGAATAGTTCTGTTGTACACAAAAGAGGCTGCAATCTGGTAATTAAAAGGGAAAAAAAGGAATATTGCTCCCCAGAAACATTAAAAATGGAGAAAAGCCATTCAGAATGATAAGACCAATAATAGCTCCTGTTGATTTGGTCACCAGCTTTAGATTTGACAATAAGCTCTGAATAGTTGGTTTGTGAAAGATCCCAGATACAACAGCAGGAAGAAACAGACTCTTTATACCATTATTTGAAATTTCCATGAAATAAAAGTTGAGTAACATGAAAGGCGCTTAAAAACCCCCACATTTGCTTGGTATTTTTCTCAGACAGGAACACTGACTTCTGAAGAACTGTCAGAGTCGTGGTTTTTTCTGGAAGAACCTCAGCTGTGACTCCTGACCACACAAAGCAGCAAAGTGGCTCTTCAGCAGAACTTTCACAGCAGAGAAGTTCCAGCTTGCTCTGGAATTCCATTCCCTTGGATATTCATTATCTTCTGGCTGATATTTTTAAACCTGCCTATGGGATTTGGATGCCCAATTCCCATTAAAATTAAAACGGGAAATGAGCAACCAAATTAATTAATTGAATTAAAATTAATGAGAGCTGGGCATCCATATCCTTAAGGCAAGTTTGAACATTCCAGCCAGTGGAGTTTTAGGACAATGCATGCATTTCAGGACATGTATATGTGCTCTGGATGTGCATTGACCTACAGGAAACAGGGAGAGGTGTTTCTGCCAGACACTGGAAAGCATTTCTCTCAGCGTAGGAAAAGATCTCCAAACACTGACCAAATGCTAAAAAATGACAGAATTAAACCCCATCTACATCCACATCCACATCCACATCCTAGGCAATGGCTGTTCGTAATTCAGATAATAAGAGCTATCAGAGCATGATTTAGAGCTGCAGTTTGGTTTTTAAAGAGGGATTGTCATAATATATTTGAACATTAGTATATACTATTACTCAGAGCTTCCCACAGATTTCCCTGTCACTTCAAATATTATTATTTTATACTTCTAGAAGAGATCAATCACTTCCATTTGATATATTTAAAATTACTGATTCCCCCCCCTCATACCCTGCATATCTCTCCTGTCATAAAAAACAATCCACAAAGTTTATGGGTCAGCAAGAAGCTGGCTAATAACACAAATCATAGATTTATATTAGCACTGGAAGTAGGATTTAGGTCTCCCAAAAGTATTTATACTTTTGCTGACAACTAAAATCACACAGCAATAGAAACAGCAATGTATCTGTGGCAGCCTAATGGACTTGGGCTTACTTTGTTTTGCAGTTTTTAGAGTGAACTCTCATTTACCAGAAGACTTTAAACTGAGTTTTTAACTACTCCACTCTCATTTTTGCTACAGTGAAGAATTTCATGGATGTTCAGGGATCTCACTACCAGTCACCCAATTCTTAAAACAAATTCCCTTCACATCAAAGCAAAGATGTCATATTTCACTGACACAATCAGAATTCTTCTGAGAGTTGAAGGTATGGAAAATATGAAACCTGTGTTTTATCAAAGAAAATAACTTTCTATTAAATAATCCAAGTATTGGTGGAAATATAATAGTTGGTCAAGCAATATATAGTTAATGTCTTAACACTGGCAGTTCTCTCTCTAGGTAGAACTTCAGATTTCCTTCATGCCCTTCAAAGACTCTCCTAATAGTCTGTAACTCAAAGTACACGTTGGCAAAGCAGCTCCAGTTGAGCAATATCCCAGAAAATATCCCAAAATCCTAGATGGGCCTGATGCCTTGGGAATGCTGACCTGAAACACAGACTGGACAGAGCTAGAGAATAAAGCAGGGATTTATTGAAAGGCCTCCAGGATACACCTTGGGCAGGACAAGAGCTTGACCAGGGCTACACCCAAGGTGGACTTAAAATGGTTACGAAATTCTGGCTGGTCACGAGGTCTCACACTTTTATAAGTTTTGGTCCATCTGCATATTGGGTTTTAATTGTCCAATTACAGCTTCAGGTTGTGAGGTCCCATCCTTCTTGTTCCTCCCTCCAGCCACCCTTGTTTGTGCTTTTGGGCCTGAAAGTTGTCCTTGGTCTCCAGCAGGAAAAGGATTTGTTTTGTCTCCCTGCTCTGTGAAGGGAGCTGAGTGACACTGAATGTGAGGCTCAGAACTGCACCCCTGGGCAGTGCAGAATGTGGAAAACATGAAAGTTCAAACTTAAGGCATTAACTTCCTCCCTTTAGAGGCTTGACAAGGCCTTTGCCTTGTTGAATCTCTATTCTAAATATTTACTAATAATAGATATTCAATAACAGATAAGTATCTAACAATAGTAAACAACTAACAATAACAAACATCTAACAAGAGGTGTGATTACCACATCTTGTGCTATCCCTGGAAGGGGTGACTGAGGCCAGCTTGGAGAGGGCTTGGAGCAATCTGGTCTGGGGCATAAAGGTCATCCAGTTCTACTCCCTGCCACGGGCAGGGTCACCTTCCACTACTCCAGGTTACTCCAAGCCCCATCCAGCCTGGCTTTGAACACTTTCAGGGCATGGCTTGTAGGTCCTCTCCTCCCTAATCCATTCAGATGCAAACCCAAGAACTGCTGGTGGCAAAAACCTTAACAAAATTAAGAGAGCTTAGGAAAAATCCTGTGAAAACACAAAGGCTATTTATTCACTGTCCTGTGATGGCCTATGATATACATCATTACTGGCCACATCTCTCTATTCACTGCCCTGAAGCTCCTCTGGCTTTCTCTCCTTCCTCTCCATGTTTTATTGGTTTCTTTCTAATTTATCACCACACGCATCCAAACAAGAAGCTGTGTCTTATTAAGCACTTTACAGGATTTACATTATACAGCCATTACTGGAAATGTTGAGTGTCATTAATAAAACCGCTGCTAATTTTAAATAAACTCCACCGTTTCACAGAGGAACGTGAGCAGACATAAAACTTGGGGAAAAAAAATCAGATTTACAATGTCATAAAGGATAATTACCGAGAACATTATCAAGGCAAAATTTCTACTCTTCTCCCTGTAAGTAGTGTCCAAGGATCTATTTAGAACTTCTGCTTCCTCTAGGTAACGTAACAGAGGTTCAGAGGATACACAGCACAACTCACTGATGTCGATATGGAACTTGCATGAGGGGTGGATGAGGGCACTTGGCTTGTTCAGCCTCGAGGGGAGGAGGCTGAGGGGAGACTCACTGAGGGCTGCAGGACACAAAGGAACAGCTGGAGCTGTGCCAGGGCAGGGTCAGGCTGGACCTCAGGGAAAAGTTCTTCCCCAGAGGGTGCTGGGCACTGCCCAGGCTCCCCAGGGAATGGGCACGGCCCCAAGGCTGCCAGAGCTCCAGGAGTGTTTGGACAATGCTCCCAGGGATGCACAGGGTGGGATTGTTGGGGTGTTTGGGCAGGGCCAAGGCTTGAACTTCATGATCCTGGATCTCTTCCACTTCAGGATATTCTGTGATTCTATGATTTTTCTGTGCTAGAGAGCTAGAAAATAAATAGTCTCCCAAATAACTTTCACTTCAGTATTCAGCAAGTCCAAAGGTTTTTTTGGTTTTTGGTGTTTTTTAAGAATCCCTGCACAGGAAATGTTGACACCCACCAACTGCAATCCCCAAACAAGGCCTGGCATTGTCAGACACAACAATCTAAGAAGAAAGCTGTGAAAATTTCTCCCTTAGAATGTCTGCATTGTGCTCCCAAGTGGCTCTAAGTTGTTGCAGATGTTCTTTGCAGTGCCTGTGTTAATTCTTCACACTGCCTGGGCCGGGCATTGCCGTGTGTTTTATGTGTGATGGGAAGAACAGGGGAAAATTACATTCTCAGCCAATTCTCATCACCACTTCCTTAAATTCCTGGGAGATGCTGGCAGGGTAGGATCTGCAACAACAGCCTCTCCTGGGAGAGCAGCAGTTAAATGCCTATAGATGTCATAGTGCTCCAATCCAGGCTGATCCACAGGGATGACACTGGCACTCACTAAGCTGTTACAAGCCTGTGACAAACCTCCAGAGACCTTTATTTACTGTGCTGCTATTCTTCCTGGAGCCCAGATAATTGGAGCAATCCAATTTACAGTCTGTCTGACAACAGTCAGACGTGTTGGGGTGTTAGAGGGGACCTCTGGCATGACCTGTCAGTGAACTGTATCTGTATTTGAGGAGAGGTTAAAGCCAAGTCCAATCTGCATTTTCCCTAGGGAATTTTATGGTACTTTCTGAACCACAGACTTGTCCCATATTTCACCCTTGCTGCAAACACCAGCTGATTTATTCACTGTACATGCTGATTAACTATTTCTTTCCAGCTGTTTCACGTGTGCCTGTTGCTTTTCCACCAGCAAATCCTGAGGCAGTGTCCTCAGGAAACCAGCACAATGCAGCGGCCATAGTGGAAAGCATTTTCTTACTGCTTGCACACTGCCTCTCTAGTCCTGTGCACTGAGGGAACTTCCAGTTTAATTTGGGAATATTGGGCAGAACAGAAGCTTTGGACAAGGTTTATTAGGGTGACCCTCCTGCTGAGTCAAAGGTGTAGCAAGGAACCCTTGGCTTTCCTAAATCCTTCTCAGAGGAGACTCTGGATGTGGCTGGATCCAATCCCAGTGCCAGGCTTGGTTTGCCTCAAGGACTGTACAGGTGTAACTGAGCATTTGTGTGGGATGGAAACCCAAACATAGTTATATGAATAATAAAATTATTTCTTTAAATAGATGACGATAACGAATTTCTTAATCAGAATTATTTACTGCAAAGTGTAGATAGCTCCAACTGTGAGCACAGTGCACTATTTATTGAAGTATTGATATATTAAAACTAGAAAAACAGTTATTAAGATTATTAACATTATGATTCATGTCACTCACTCAGCCCAATGACCAAATGTCTTTCCTCAGCCTCAGGGAGTGACCTTGAGGGTGTCCCCACTCCAGGGAGGAATCTCTACACACTCCTAAGAAGGAGGCTGTTAGATCCTCCTGTTAAAAAGTGGGGCTGGGCTTTTATGGCCTAAAGTGGCTGATGTCAGCATTTCCCATAAATTCAGACAAATGCTGAATATTTAAAAATGTTAAGCAAACTATTCAATATCAGAAGGGGCTCAGTCCGGATTTTGGTTTTACATCAGCGGATTTTTTTCCCCAAGTGTGTGCGCACAAGATCAACAAAACAGCCTCACATTGACTAATATTTATTAATCAGCAGTGCCTGAAACCAGTTAAAAGCTGAAAAACAGGCATCTGAAAGAGCTTCTCTCTGTCTCAATAAAAACACCTAATAAGTAATAATTTTCCCAACAGGGAGCCCGCTTAAAAGAGCCTGCATGCTCTTCCTTCAGCTCTGTGTTCTTCAGAGGTTTCTTTCCATATTTCTCCCAGAGTTTTTACACAAAAAGGAGGAGAAAGACAATCTGGGTCTGGTTAGATTAATTTTTGTAGGCCCAGAAGATGGTAAGTCAGGTGTAATCATGCCTGAACTATCTCACACACCTTGACCACGCCTTTGAAGATCACGGCGTTCAGTAGGCGTTTAGTGCATTCCAGCTGAACATCCCTCACTTTTCCCATCACATCTCTGTATTTTGGGCAAAACAGAAACAGATTTATGTAAAATTTATAGAGAATATGGAAAAACAGAGTAGAATCATTCAGTTGGAAGGAACCAGTAATGGTTCCAATTATGGCAGTGATAACCTTGTCCAACTTTCTCACCAGTTCAGGGCTGATTGACAGATTTGTGAACCAGCAGAGGAAGTTTTATGCCAGACAAGGACCTTTGAACATCAGGATAAGTCTTTCTTGGTCAAGCTGTTCCTACGTCACAATAAGAAACTAAGTGTTCCAATGTCTTATTTAATTTATTATGAGATCATAGAAATTGTTCTTTTCTTTCAGCATTTTTTTTTATGGCTGCAAGCTTATTCAGCAGTCAAATCCCTTCCCTTTCACCTCCTTACACTGTCACCTAAGTTTAGGGTGAGCATAAGTCAAAATAGCTCCATACATTTATTTCTACTACCAAAAAGCCTTGAAGGCTCAGGAAATACAGCACTTGCTGTGGAAATGGTGGAGGTTTTCATACTGGCATAGTCACTGCCTTACTTAAAAACTTACCAACTTGACATAATGAAAAGTGTAATGAAATACTCTGTATAGAAGCATGGCATTGAAATTGTGATTTTTATTAAAAAACAGTACTTCAGGAAGCAGTCAAATTTGAAGTTATAGTTAATTAGATTATTCAAGTCTAATTGCTTGTTCTAGGAAGCATGAGTAATGAAAACACTCTTGTTATATTTTAATTTTTGTACAAGTCAAATATTTGTTTCAGAAATTTCCCAGATATAATAAAAAGACATAAAGCCAGAAAGGAACTTTAAGAGCAAAACTCAATTGTTGACCTGAACCTATTTCTTCTCCAGTTTTGTGTTTGTTTGTTTTTCCTGTTTTTACCAACAATTCTCACCTCACTATTGCATGATTTTTCACTTGAGCCAATGAACCAGAACAATCAATCAGCTTTACTGTCCTTCTAAAATCTTTGGAGTCTCAGAAAATTCCAGCCACGGATATTGAGCAACTTGCTCAAGGTCACAGAAGGAGCTAGGAAATTATTTGAGTCACAGTCCAAGGGCTTGGATCTCCTCCCTCAAGAGACCTCATTAATAAAACCTGGCTGAATTATATTAATAGGAATTAATTTTTTTCCAGGCTGGAGCTGTGTTTGATAGGAATAGGATACAACTGGCTCTCTGTGGCATTCCTAACCCTTAACTATAATATGTGTGTGTAAGGCTGTGACAAATGAAAGGACTCATGTGAGCATTGTTCTGAGAGAAAAATTAAATATGTAGGTCAAGAGGCAAGCAAAGACAAACCAGGTTCATGCATTTGGACCACACAGTAGAAGTTTCATTTGTTTATTTTCTGTTTTTTATTTGGCTTGCCATGGCAGGGCTTTTATTCAGGCTCTCCCTCGTGCCTAATAATTAATGAGTTTATGACGATTGTGGTGTGACAGATGAACATCACTCAGCATCCTTTGGCATGGCATCATAATGGTCCCTTTGGTTCTGTTTTACAGTTTGAAGCTTCTGTTTCAGTTTCCCTGCTCCTTTTCCTGCCAGCCTGTTCCACTCAGCAATGTGCATTCTGTGCCAATTAATAAGCAAATTAATGCCGTGACAAAAGTTCCTCTGCTTTAGTTTTGAGATTTCCTCTCTAGATTTCCTTTACCATCCCCTCTGAGCTGATGACAACCCTTATCAGATTTATTACCTTTGTCAATCAGTAGATTATGAGCATTCATCTGAGACAAGAGTTACTCACCAAAGCAGACAGGAATTTGCATGTAAACAACCTGCTTAATTTCTCCTGGTAAGAGGTAAGAGCCTGGCTGGAAATGCCCATTCATTAAACTGGAGGTTACAGAACCAAGGCCTGTTTACATCCAAAATACCAAAATTCTCCCTATTTCTCATCCTTCTCCCCACCATTAGTACAAAATCCCAGAGCACACAGTGTGCTGGCCAGAGATTTTGTCTATAAAAACTGCACACTGAGTCTTGTTCTAAACTTCCTCCAAATTTAAACTGATGTCTTAAAAATGTTATTAAAATCAGCTTAAAACACCCCAAAAACTAAACCAGGCAAACCCAAAGATCACCTAGACATGACTGAAGTAACAGGGCTACTAAAAGTGCCCAAAATTAAGTAAAATCATATTCCTCCAAGGCTGCCACTGTGAAGTGAAAGCTGACATTCCCAAAGATTCCTGCTCTGATGGTGGGATCTCCATCATAACCACAACTCCACCCAAACACATAGGCTACAGTTAATCACTGCCAATCTCAAAGTTAAGGATCTGTCTTCCACTGTGGGGAACTGCCAGGAGTTCTTTTGAAAGTAGATGGTCTAGGATGAAATTAAGTCAACCAAGACAACCTTGTATCTGACAACCATTTATTGGTAACGAAAAAACAACAAAAAAAGGAGTTGCTCTATGAAGAGCACTAGAAAAGACAGAAAAGGAGGAAGGAGAATGGAAAAGGATGTGGGCTGGGTTGGACACAGATGGCTCAGGCAGGAATGCAGGGACAAAGCAGGCGGGGTTGGTCAAGGACACAGAGGCAGGACAGACACGAGGGCGAGCAAGAGCCAGCGAGGGCAGGAGAGCCAAAAGGCAGGCTGGAGCCAGGAGAAAAAGGACAAAAACAGGTCAGGGCCAGAAGCAGACCTCAGCAGGCTGGAGCCAAAGCAAAACCACAAGACCCTAAAGGTCCCCAGACTCAAAAAGCCCAAAAGACAAGACACTAAAAATCCCCAGTCACCGAGCCCCCAGAGCTTCTGGTACGGTTCCTTTTATCCCCCCTGGCTCCTCCCAAAGTCCACCTGCTGACAGGAGACAATCAGCCCAGTCCAGCCTCCCACTGCAGACCATTGCTGGAGACCTTTCACCATGGGATTGGAGAAACCTCTCTGGAGGGTGCAGTGTCCATGGTGGTCTCCTGCTGACTGCCTGGCCAAGTGAGGTGTGAAATGGTGGCTGGGCAAAGCCTCCTCAGGGACAAGGCTTTCTTCTCCTCAATGACTCCTGCAAGTGGCACATGTACAACCCCTCCTCCATGTGCCTCTGACAATCAGCCTTGAGACAAATCAAAACTAAACTGGGTCCTCATATATCCCAAACTTCCCAAAGTGATGGAAGGAGGTCACCCTTTCAATAACTCCCTAGGCCCTGTCTTGGTTTGAAAGATAGGTGTCCACCAGGGAAAGATTGAGCCTCCCTTGGAATGGAGAATGCAAACCCCCTCCCTCTGAATGACTAAAATTTTGAAATTAAGGGGCTCTCAGGCAAAGGTGTGGGCATAGGAATAACAGTTCTTTACTAGTATGTATAACAAGGCAAATAAAACAACAACTACAGCATTAACAACAAAACAGAGCCAGGAACCTCACGACACTGAGAGCCAAGAGACAAACCAGAACTAAACTGGCTCCTCACAGTATCCCAAACTTTCCAAAGTGATGGAAGAAAGTTGCTGTTTCGATATCTCCCTAGGCCCTGTAATTAACTTTTCTCAGTACTGCCCACAAAGTGTAAATCTGTAGCCACTGATACCTTTAGGGCCTGGATAATTCCCAGACATTAAGCCTCTCTTATGGATGACAATATAAAAAAATATATGGCTTGTGATTTTTTCCAGCTGATTTAACACGTGATTTATTCCCAAAACACTCAAAACTTTGAGAAAGCTATAATTTGATCCCACCATTTCAAATACTTGGGAATTTGAATACCTCTGCCCATCCATATCCATAATTCTGGCTCTCTGCTCACTGCTGCACACTGGGCCAATGGATAAACAATATCACAAACAAAAAACCTGCTCCAGTTTTCTTTAAATGTATCCCTGTGCCTTCCTCTGAAGGGGTTATTCAGCTGCACAAGGAAGAAGGGAAGGGAATTATTTGAAGTTTATCCACTCCAGAGCACTGATTCTGCCCCCAGAACAAGGTTTTCATGTCATTGTTTCTGTTCTGAAGTAACTCATCTTCTAGAGTGACCAACAATTTCTCATTTCTATCTCTGCAAGACAAGTTTGTTCAGTGAGAAGGGAGATTTTGAGACAAGCTTGATTATACTGATGGGATAAACTCCTGCCTGTGTTGTCTCAGGTGTTAGCCCAAAATATTTAGCATGTTGTCACTC
This sequence comes from Phylloscopus whistleri, assembly GCA_017589585.1. Lineage (NCBI taxonomy): Eukaryota > Metazoa > Chordata > Aves > Passeriformes > Phylloscopidae > Phylloscopus > Phylloscopus whistleri. The sequence goes on along the minus strand of JADMLD010000682.1, from coordinate 2,595,968 downwards.
ACACTTCAGCTATAACAAAATATTGGAAATAATAATAATAAAGTACTAGAAAGTTGGAAAAGGCCTCCAGAATCATCAAGTCCAAACTTCAAAGTTACCTGAAGTCACTCCTGCCACAATGCCTGGCTCTATTAGGACTCCTAAGGCATGGGAGAAGGCAGGAATGTCTGGGATTCAACATGGCTTTCAAAATTACTTCATTTTCAATTAAAAAAATGCTCTTCTGTAAGGTCTTATAAAAGTTTTCTTTTCTTCATTAAAAAGAAAAACAAAACAACACTTTATTCCTTTTGCTTCAACTCTGCCTAACAATTTATTTCCAACACTTATTTCACTGTGAACTTCCTGTTTGGAATGACTTAGCTATTAGGAACTACATGTCCCTCTTTTCATATAAACACACACCCAAAGTGCAGGTAACGTGGAAATAACTTCCTGAATAATTGCCATATCAATTTCTTCCTCCCCAAATAATTCATTATCGAAAGACCTTCCTTACCTTGTGCTCCAACAGAGCAGGGCTTTGTTTCCTCTTGGAAATCACTGATTTGGTTAAGACTTCTAATCTTAAAACCTGCTAAATTGTGATAACAATTAGGTTGATTTCCTTCCCTTTGCAAGTGCTATACAAAACCCCATCAATCAAGGTGTATCTAATTATGAAACTAAGTTAGGAGGTGTTTGAGCAAGATGGCTCAGGTTCTCAAGGGACCCGAGAATTCAATTGGTACTTGAGACATATCAAATTAGTTAATGATTTGGGGACCTTTATTCTGCAAGAGCATGGAAATTAAAAAAGAATAATGAAATTCATTAAAGCTTGGGAACATGCAGAAAGAAGGACATTTGGGCCTCGCTGCATGTGAAGTTTAGGACCTGCTTTGTCTTGGTAGAATGACAAGTGGTGGTGAGGGGAGCACTCCTGGTTTCACAATTCACCTCACAGGTGACCACAGCATTGCTCATCCAATTATCAAACACAACTCAGCCTGAACAATTTCAAATACTCACAAACAACCATGGCTTGGAGCTGGGGGGGCTTCCCCCCTTTTTAGAGGAGGAAGAAATGTAAATCCAGGAAGACCCCCTGCCTTTGGAAACAGGAAGAGCCTGTCAGGGTACATGAGTAGTGTTGGTGCCTGCCCTGACAGCAGCTGCAGGACACCACACCTGAGGAGAAGCTGATTTCAGCCAGATGGTTCCAAACAGGGCTTCTGCTAATCTTGCATTCCTTGCTGCTGTGTTAAGTTTCTGGTTTATAAATCGAGCTCACTCTGTGTATTCATCTTCTGGCAGCGTGTGCTCTGAGTCTGCACAGCCCCTCTGAGATCAACACACAGAAAGCAGAGACATTCCTGGCACTAAGGAGCAAAGAGCTTGACCACAGCACCCTTGAACAGGGGTGGAAACCTCTGCATTATTCAGCTTTAAGTGACAGGGAGTTTGGTGGAACGTTTCACCTCACACTCTGCACTGAGTCCATTTAAAACACCAAAATATCTCCCAATCCCTAATTAATTCCTTCAGTCTGGGAATCTTTTACCTGATCAGCACCTATTTTAGCAATACAGAATTGTGGAATCTGAGAATGGTTTGGGTTGGAAGGGCCTTAAAGCCCATCCAGTGTCACCCCTGCCATGGGCAGGGACACCTTCCACTAGCCCAGGTTGCTCCCAGTCCTGTCCAACCTGGCCTTGGACACTTCCAGGGATCCAGGGGCAGCCACAGCTTCTCTGGGCACCCTGTGCCACGGCCTCCCCACCCTCACAGGGAACAATTCCTTCCCCATATCCCATCTAACCCTGCCCTCCTTCAGCTTAAAGCCATTCCCCCTTGTCCTGTCACTCTCGTGCTATTCCTGAATTTTAGTATCATAAAAATGGATAAAAAGAGAGAATGTCCTATTGGCTATGTTGGGTTTTTTGTTTTGGTTTGGTTTGGGGTTTTTTTTAAGTAGAAAAAGCAACATATAAAGTTTAGTCAGAACTCAGAAGTTGCTTTTAGATGAGGAAAAAGCAATGAGGTAAAAAAATTCCTTGGGTAATCCTACCTGCTGTAATAGAGTGGTGCAGTAACACTGTTGGTATCAGTTGACACAATTCCTCTAAGTAGAACAATTCCAAACTACAGGAGTTTTAGAACCTGGTCTTTTTAAGGGCCCATTGTGACTAAGTATTTGGGGCTTAAAATTGTGCTTTTACCTGTTGTCCTTTAGCAGAATCTGAAATGTTGAAAAAAATCCCTATTTCAGAGACAGATTCCTCCAGCCTTGCAAACCAAAATCAGATTTCCAATGGTAATAACCACATTCCTCTTCCTCAGGTCCTCCAGACGAGTTTTCATAATAATCATCTTCTAAATGACATATTTACAATCTACTGAGCTAAAGCTGAAGTTTCAGGAGGGTTTTCAGGAGATCTTGGGGTTACCCTGAAAAGCCCAGACAGATTTGGCAGAACTGAATGACATGGTATAACACAAATTTCACTTCAGTCAGACACATTTGCAATACATGGTTGCCTAGGGTTACCAAAAACACCACAAGATTTAGTTCCCAATATTTTTTTTCTTTGGAAAATTAAAGGCAATTACTTAAGTGCCTTTTAGGAAGACATTAAACCCAGATATTTCATAAACAGGGATTTAGGGCATGGGCAAGGAGCTGCTCTTACAACTAAACCGTCACTGCTTGAAAAATAAGGATTAGAGAACCAACACAAAATAACCAGGCTAATTAAATCTGCTAAAAAACAGGAGAACACAGGAGAAAATTCATGCAGCCAACAGAATTGACTTGCACACGGGGTTTTTAAGATTGATGAGGTATTGAGAGTGGCTTGGATGGTTTTAGCCAAAGCAGGAGTTTGGGGGTTGTGATAGCTTCAGTTTTAAACATCTGCTATTTCCTTAATTAAATATGTTTAAGAAAATTATTACAAAAGTCCATTTCTGGTAGCTTTGGAACTCATCCAGAAAGAGCCTGCTGAGTAAACATGCTGTTAATCTATAATAACTGAAAAGTGTTTTTCAGTCCCCAAGCTTGCTGTCATCCACCACCTTGCCTTACTGAGGAAAACTAACTTAGGTGGCTTGAAAATTCCCTTTCAGCCTCAAACCTGGTGCAAGGGTGGAAAAGATGAACCCAATACCATGGAGGGATCAGTAACAAAATTAATTGAGATCATTCCCCCAGGAGTGTGTGATGGATTTCACTGTGTTATTTGTTCCTAATTTACCCAAATGCTTTAACTCCCTGGGTGCACAATGATGGCTTGACCTGGTGTGTCCCCTCACACTGAGCTTTCCCACTTGTTTCCTTACAGAATCATTAAGGCTGGAGAGACCTCCAAGGTCATCACATCCAGCCTTTAACTGAATATCCCTGTGCTCATTTTTTGAACGCTTTCATGGATGGAGACTCCACCACCTCCCTGGGCAGCCCCTTCCAACGCCTGACAGCCTTTCCATGAACAGGTTTTGTTCCCAGTGTTCAACCTGAGCCTCCCCTGGTGCAATCTGTGGCCATGTCACCTTCTCCTGTCCCTGTTCCCTGGGAGCAGAGCCGGAGCCCCACCTTTTGCACCCTCCTGTCAAGGAATGGTAGAGAGGGACCCAAGACACCCCTGAGCCTCCTTTTCTCCAGGCTGAGCTCCCTGAGTACCCCCAGCCACTACTCAGAGATTTATGTTCCAGGCCCTTCCCAGCTTTGTTGCCCTGTTTAATGCCATTTTCTAATTTCATGGATTCTTTTTTCCTTTTTTTTTCAGGATGACCTGGCAAGAAGTATCCTGGTCAGGATGGATGTTGGCATAACTAAGCTGTGTTAAGATGTTAAATTGTAAAAATTCTGCCATCTTCCCTTCTCTGTATCTGTTTTTGCTCAATACTTGAAAAAGGTGTTCTTTTTTTTTTTTTTTTTCCTACAAAAAACTCCAAACCCCAGCGTTGTGTTTAAAAATCCTGGAAGGAAAAGAGGCTTGGGAAAGCACAGAATCCTGGAACAGAACTGCCACAGCCACTGGAAGTTACTCCATTTTCTTTGGGTAAAGAGCTTGAGGACAGAGATACATTTTTCCCTGGCATTAATCAGACCCCTCAAACAAAAATTTCAGTGAGAGGAAACTCTGTCTTTTCCCCACTTTTTGATATTTTTGTTATTTCTTTTTGTGGAGACAAATCATGCACAAGGAAAAGCTGAATTCCATTACAGCAACTGAGACTAAGGGGATAAAGATACCTCACATTTGTTTTTATCTTTAATGTTCTCTTTAGCCTAAAGGGATATAATATTTGTATAATATTTGTAGTTTTGAGATAACTCATTCTGGGGCTTAAAGGAATTTTGAAGAGAGTCTTAGTGTACATGAGTAGAAACTAACATTGTGCAGTTTTATTAAAAATCCTCTCATTTCACAGCTTTGCAAACTTCTGTATGAAATGCATTCTGATAAAATGTTCTAATAATGCTGCACTGAATGTCTTTCTTTGTCCCAATTTATTAATATTTATTGGGGGAGTCAAGCCAATCACTGAGTTTGCTATACCTGTGGAGGTTTATTAAATATTCAAGATCAGGTTGGAGAGGGGCTTGGAGCAACCTGGGACAGTGGAAGGTGTCCCTGCCCGTGGCAGGGGTGGCACTGGGTGGGCTTTAAGGTGCCTCCCACCCAAACCATTCTGGGATTCTTTAATTCATTAACATTTAAAACAGTTTCATAAAAGGTATCTTTTTTATAAGCATAATTCCCTTTCACTCACACACTGACAGCTATCAAGACATGAAGTGAATCTGTATGGTGAAAGTCTTATTAGCTGAAATATATATAAAATTACATAGATTAAAATATGTGTAACAGGTAAAAGTACATAAATTAAAACAACTTGCACAAAATACTGCATTTCATAAAATAAATACCTGTTCTCACAGGACTCCATGCCCTGGCCCTGGTGCTGCTGAGACTGAGCACTGTGAGTCAGGAAGGGAGTGCTGCCAAAGGACAGCCCTGCTGTGGAATTTAGGAGTGCAGCTTGTCCTGGGGTGCAGCTCCTGGCAAAGCCTGTAAATACTCTTCCAGCCAACATTTCACACTGTCAAAGGGAAAAACAAATAATGAATTTTTAAGCACTATTGCCAAGGCTGGCAACATAATGTTGAGTGCCAGAAAGGCTTAGTTTTGTTAATTAATTCTATTTTACACTACTGTGCTAAGCACTGCTTTGTAGGGTAAAAACTTCCCTAAATTTCATGACTACTGGAAATGGATTCTGTTCTAATGGTGTTTGTCCAGGAGGAAAAGATAGGAATATAATATAATTCTCTTTTATTATTATAAAATAAAGACAGAATTCAGCACCATCATTACTAATAGTAATAGTATTATTATTGTTGTTATTATTATTATTATTGTTATTATTATTATCATCATCATCGTCATCATTATTAGTATTATCTATGTTACTGTTTGGAATCTGGAACTGAAAAGAACACAGATACTGTTTCTGTATTGGTTCTCCATGAAAACACTTCCATGAAGGTATTGGAGGTGAAGAGGAATCTGCTTTCTGAGCTAAATAAAAAGACAGGTTGATGAGTTGGCCTAAAACTGGCAGAACCTTTGGAAAGGGTCTGAGGAGGAAAACCCTTCTTCAGTTTGTTCTGAAAAGCACATTTTGTTTCATGGCCAGTCTGAAAGGGGCAGAATGAGATGGGAAACTGCAATTCCAGAAAAAGAAACCAATTTTCATGTGCAAACATAAACAATAAAAGATCCCATTTTGCTTCATTTCCTTGGATCCTCATCACTCAGAGGTTTTCCCTTCGTTTCTCTCTGTGCACGCTCGAAAAGCAGGATGTCTTGTACTGGGACAGATGTGAGGGATTTCGGCTGCCCTGTGCTGTTTATAAACATTATTGCATCAAAATTTGTTTTGCCAAGGGCAAACATAACCTCTGGAAAGAATTCAGCTTTCATGAGGAGGAAAGTAGTATTTCAGGAACTATCTGCAGAATTTCCATCACCCAGGGGCACATCCCATGGATCTCCAAGGTTACCTGCTCTCCAAGGCACATTGCTGAGTATGTGCAAGGTTTCCATTTTCCTGACAGGAACAATTACAAATGCCATGCAAGAATAATTCCATACAAAGAACTGAAACAGGCACCAGGAACTCTCTGAGGTGGCACTTACGAATGCTGATGCTAATGCTGCAAAACCTAAAGAGTGACTAGGAATAAACAGGTGTTTATGGTTATCTTAAAACTCAACTGGAGGATTTTAAAACAGTGCATGAAATAGATGCTATTTGACACAAAAACATGGAATTGTTTTAATTGGAAAAGCCCTGCAGGATTATGGAGTCCAACATTAACCCAGCACTGCCAAGCCCAACACTGAACTACATTGCTTAGCACCAGATCCACAGGTTTTTTGAGCCACTGGGAATCGTGACTGTTGCCTTGGGCAGCCCATTCCAATACCTGACAGACCTTTCTGTGAAGAAAATTTTCCAGTATCCAACCTGAGCTTCCCCTGGCCCAGCCTGAGGCCTGTTCCCTCTCCTCCTGTCCCTGTTCCCTGGGAGCAGAGCCCAACCCCCCTGGCTGTCCCCTCCTGTCAGGGAGCTGTGCAGAGCCAGAAGGTCCCCCCTGAGCCTCCTTTTTCTCCAGGCTGAGCCCCTTTCCCAGCTCCCTCAGCCTCTCCTGCTGCTCCAGCCCCTTCCCCAGCTCTGTTCCCTTTCCCTGGACACACTCCAGTCCCCCCTCCATGTCCTTCTTGTCATGAGGGATCCAGAGCTGCTCCAAGGATTCCAACTGCAGCCTCAGCAGTGCCCAGCACAGGGGGAAATGACTAATTTTAGTAATAATATTCACCTTTAGATACAAACTCTCCATCTTGAGTCTTTTCCAGCAGCACCAGCAGGAGCTGCCCAGTTCCTCTCCAGACTGGCACAGGTCACAGCAGCACTTGCTGCTGGAAAGCAGAAATACATGGGCAAGAGCAGCTCCCTTCAATCTTCCAGGATAGGCCATGCTGAGCAGTCAGTGCAGGTTTGTCTCCCTGTTCTTCTCTGTTTTTCCAAAGTTTTTCTAAAGTTCTGTTTCAGCTTTCTGTGTTTACCTTTTGAGATGGAGTTTCTCACACTCTTTTCGTGTAAACAATGATTGTTTTGCATTCCTTTCTGGAGGAGGAGAGAATTGATGGACTGTTGGGCTGATCAGTGTGGTTGGAGAGGACAGTTTTCATCCATGGTCACTGTTCGAATTCTGTAAATGTCGAGGTCTGTAAATAAACTGCCCCTTTTTTGCCTTGGACATCTCAGCGTGTGAGTGTCGTTCCTTTCGTGTTGCTCACTCCGTGGGGTTGGATTCCTGCTCCTTCTGCTGAGTCAGTGTGTGCTTTGTAATTTCTAACAGAGCAATGGGACATGCAGAACGCTCAAGTGCTGTGTTAGGCTTCTGGAGGAATATTAAGAAGATATTTTAAAATATACTTTGAAATGCAGCACTATGAATAAAACATGCTGGTTTTCACCAACCATTTTGTTTCAGCCAGAGGATATCCCCGGCACCATAGATTCATTTTGTAATTTTGCTCTGGACAGCTCCAGGATATTTTGGCACTTTTTCCACTGCTTTTTCCCCCTCAGCCTGTGTGTCTGTGGAGTGAGGGATAGCCAAGCAGAACTCTCCTTTAATAAAGGACAGAACTGGAGCATGGAAGATGGATAGGTCAGTGCTGACATAACTTACCTGAGCCAGCCTGGGCATGCTCTGGATGTTACCAGCATTCCAAGATGGGGTGGAAAAGGGGCACTGAGGGCTGGTAAAGGTGTTCCAGCACATGGTCTAAAAGCAAGGTCAATGGAACAGCCTCTCCCACCACATAGGACAAGGGGGAACGGCTTTAAGCTGAAGGAGGGAACATTTAGATGGGATATTGGGAAGGAATCCTTTCCTATGAGGGTGGAGAGGCCCTGGCACAGGGTGTCCAGAGAAGCTGTGGCTGCCCCTGGATCCCTGGCAGTGTCCAAGGCCAGATTGGACAGGGCCTGGAGCAACCTGGGACAGTGGAAGGTGTCCCTGCCCATGGCAGGGGGTGGCACTGGATGGGCTGTAAGGTCCTTTCCCAATCCATTCCATGGATCCATGAATTTAACCTGTTTTCAGTCATGCTCTTCTGCATTTTGCATTCTTTAAGGTTCACCTATTTATATTGCCCCCCACTAACTACATTTCCCAAGGAAAATGCAACCTCATCAAGAAAGTGATGGGTTTTAGAACTGTACAAGTCCACAGGAAGGCTCTGCAGGCTCAGGGTGATTTGGGATCCATAGGGAACAGAGAAACTTAATTGCACTGTAACTGGAAAATGAGAGATCCCATTCCAAGTCTATCTTCATCCTCACTCTGGAGAGGGCCATGGAGCTGCAAATGATGATGATTGCTGATTTCCTGTCAGAGGAGGAAATAAATCCTTCTATATTTAGGCTTTTCTCCTTTTTTTTTTTTTTTTTTTTTTTGGTGCCATTATCTCTTCCCTAGCAGCCCTCCTCCCTCATTCACTGCAGGCAAGTGGACAGGATGTTCACATTTTCAGTGGTCCTCAGTTTGGTTTTTTTTTCCTTTTTTTTGGGAAGGAGCTTATGTGTGCAGCCTCCCACACATGAGCAACACAAGCTCCTCAAACACAAAGCAGGATTTCTCAAACACTGTATTAACATCCCAGCTCTATTCAAAAGGACATAATAGTAGCCCTGCCATCTCAGCATAACAAACCAATGCCAGTTTTATTTTGTTAAGAAATTTACATTCTGCAAGGAACATAGATTTGCTGGAGGAAGTGGGGTTGTGAGTCAACCACTGGGAACTCAAAGCCAGTTGTGAGCTGAAGAATTTTTTAACAACTTAAAGACTCTCCTGGAGCTTTAAAAATTTTAAACCTCAAAATCTTTTCTTCTTTTGCCATTTTACACACCAATATGCAATATCTTCCATGTTTAAAGGCAGCAGCATAAACTTTATATACATTGGCATTGTCAGCTGGGAGGAAGCTGCCAGGTCAGCTGATTTTCCCATGGGAAACTCACAAACCTCAACTGTTTTTCATGAGCTTGGAAGGCCCTGAGGAGGAATTGTTCATCAGCATTCCCACAAACTGAGGTGAGCTGACTGGGCCACATCCTGTTCTTGCCCATCTTCTGAAGAATTAAGGGATGAGTTAAAATTTCACAGAATCACAGGAGCATTAAAGTTGGGAAAGACCTCCAGGATTCATCAAGTCCAACCATTGGCCCAGCACCAACAGCATGTTCACCACTAGAACTTGTCCCCAAGTGCCACGTGTACATGTTTTCTGAGCCCTTCCAGGGATGATGATTCCACCACTTCCCTGGGCATCTCCTTCCAATGCTTGATAACCCATTTACAGAGGAAAGAGCAGTCAGGGACAGGAGTAGACAGTGAAACTTAAGATTCCTTACATGGTATCATTTTCCCCTAATTTACCATCTAAATAAAGAGGTTTAATTCTTCTCTGTCCCTTCTCTAGCTCTCACAGGACTGCAAACACAAGATATTCTCCAGTCTCACTGTGCCACCCCTAAAGCTTCTGTTTTCAGCAAACACACCACCCAGATAACAAGAACACCAAGCAGCAGCTCCTCCTCTCTCCGTGTGTTTTCCACAGCCAGACACAGCACCAGCTTCACAGCCTTTTCCAATCCTCCTGGATGTACCCCTTGGATGGGGCTCCACCTCCCCCCACCTGGATGGGATCATTGGGAATTGTTTCTGGCCAATAGCCCCAGCTGTTATTTAATGTAACCCCGGGGATCTGTTCACTGCAGGGATCTCTGAAGGACAAGCCAGTTGAGTTAATTCCAACATCACCTGCAAAGCTTTTATTCTTCCACCTACAGTGGCAAAAAAAAAAAAAAAAGGATAAAAATCAATAAAAATAATAAATATGTTGTTGACCTAACCTTTAGTCCCCCTTCACAGAGCTGCCCAGCTGCTGTCTGTTTACCTGGGAGGGCTCAGGCTGAGCTGCTGCTATTTGAGAGCCTGAAAGCTCAGATAATGAGTAGGCAGCAGCTTCCCACCAAACTCCCTTGTCTCAAGTTTTGGAAGCTAATAGTTTAACATCTTCCTTATTTTTCCCAGGGAGAAACTTGGGATAAATAAACCATTCTAACCCAGGCTGAAGCCACTATCTCCATTTCCAGTAGCCAGACTCCTGAACCCTTTTTCCCCCCAGGAGCATTCCCTGTGCTTCTTTCTGCCCTTTCTCTGCTTTAATGCTGCTCATTCAAGCAGGGTTTGAGAGGGTTTGAAATGTAAGTGCAGGAACAAATACCTCCTGCTTGTTTCACAGTTTGGTTACAGAGCTTTGACATCTACATGGAAATTTATTCCAATGACTTAATTAGTTTTGAAGCAGGTAGATTTCAGATAAAGGCAGCCCATTGTCATTATAAGTAGCCAAGAGACATTTTAGTGGTGCAGAAAACTTTCCAAAGCCTGCCTCACTTGCTAATTTGGGATTACTCTGTAATTTTAGTGTCTAAGTACAGCAAGTAATCCACTGATTTGTCAGATACTGAGAGAGCAGTGCTTTTGAACAACTCACATGACACAAAAATCTGCTCTGTGGGTCTTCCATGAAAAGAATAAAAAAGCCAGCAGCAAAAATCTATTTATTAAATGCCTAGAGGTGTTCCAAAAATTCTGGTTTAGCAGAAAATTCTGTTGTTTCCACTGGCACCCTGAAGGATTGTTTTGATGACCCTGGCATGGATATTAATCATTTATGGGTGATACTGTACAGAGAGGGGAAGGATTTGCTGCAGTAAATAATTCCTCTTCCTTTCCTTTCCTTTTCATATTTTTTTCAAAATTTACCACATCAGCTCATTATTCCACAGAAAGTCTCAATGGAGAGGATGTGGAGCTGCTGGAGAGAGTCCAGAGGAAGCACCAGGATGATCAGAGGGATGGAGCAGCTCTGCCATGAGGAAAGGCTGGGAGAACTGGAGAGGAGAAGCTTCAGGGTGACCTCACTGTGGCCTTCCCATGCTTGAGGGGAAACTACAGAAGAGGTGGGGAGAGATTCTTTACAAGGGCCTGGCAGGGGGGAATGGCTTCAGACTGAGAGTAGGTTTAGATGGGATTTTGGGAAGGAATCCTTCCCTGTGAGGGTGGGGAGGCCCTGGCACAGGGTGCCCAGAGAAGCTGTGGCTGCCCTGGATCCCTGGAAGTGTCCAAGGCCAGGCTGGATGGGGCTTGGAGTAAACCAGGATAGTGGAAGGTGTCCCTGCCCACGTCAGGGGGTGAGCTCTGAGCTCCCTTCCAAACCAATCTGGGATTCTAGGATTATTAAATGCAATGTATTTCCTGTTCAACCTGCAATTTTTCATGGATTAATGGGCTATCCTGTGTTTTTCCTGGACACTCCTATACACTGATAGGCATTTGGAAAATTTGTCATAGGACAATGTATTTTAGGCAGATTTTTTCAAGAATCCACTGTGCCTTGAGGATCCCTCAAGTTTGTTGCTGCCATCAGCATCCAGAAATGCAGGACCCATCCCCGACAGAGAGTTGATCTCATACATTCATGGAAAAGTCACTCATATATTTTGGATATCTTGAATCGACCCACAGGCACAGTCAGATTTTCTTTAATGAGGTAGATCCTCTTTGTTCCAGCCAGTCAGAAATAAAAAATCGACGTTTAATGTTCTGTTTTGTTTAGAAAAAGAGGCTGAAGGTTCCTAAACCTTTCAGAGCCATCTCAGGCCAGCATTTTCTAGTGCTCTGGGACTTTCTTATGTTCCCCAAATTTGGTATCTTTAACCCTGAGTTTTACAAGGAGGAGATTAAGTCCTATTTCTCATGAAAATTCAGATAAATGCCAACTATTTTTTTGTCCTTAAATAGGGAAAAAAATTGTAGCACATGTAAGACACTGTCATGTTTTTCTACTTCACCGTCCGCAGGATTCTCATAGTGCACAAAAAACTAATAAAGACCAAAATCAGCAAAATTATCTGCTCTGATAGCTGATACTTTGTAAAGATTAGACCTTCTCTCAGAGTGGGTCTAAGCAACATTTTAGCTCCAACATTAATTTTGTGTGAGCTATATGAACATTATTTCTTCACCAGTGTCAGCCAACGTTTGATGCCTGCCCTGCTTTCGGATATTAAAAACCATCTTGCTTATCACTATCTGTTTTCTTATCTAAAACTACAGCTGCTCATTTCCTGCCCCTCACCCTTGGCCTGACAGGTGCTGGATGCTACAATATCAGGGTCCCTCTCCTGGAAGGTTTGCAGGCCATGGCAAGGCCCCAGCCAGATAGAAAAGAGAGCAAGAATTAGATGGATCAAACCAAATTCCCCTTGAGACTGATCCAAAAACTGGAGTTTAATCACACTTCAGTGATAGATCTGAATTAGGGCAGATCTGAAAACAGGAACAACTCTTTTCCTTCATCATGCTAATAAATTGCCAGAGCATTCAGCTTTCACTTTACTGTCACCCTGCTGAAAGGAACAGGAGAAGTCTCAGGAAAAAAAAAATAAATAAAGGAAGGATTTCAGAGTTTGCACTCGAGTCACATCTTGGAAAAAAAGCAGTGATTTCATCTTTGGAGATAAAAGCTTTGACTTGAGAGCTCCAGTGTAGAAAAGACCATGAAAGCAGCACTTAACAAGACAGTACAAGCCAGACAAGTCTGACTGAGATGGGACAAGCTGAGCAAGTGAAAGGACAATATTTACAAATGGGGCCCTGGTTATTAATGGTGTCCTATTTAATTAATGGACAGAGCTGTGCTGACCCCCCAGCTGTGACTCCCAAGCCAAATCCCACATTTCCTCTGCATCTTGCCCCAGGTCTCATAGCCTTTCTCATGTATGCATGGCCTGCCAACCCAGCCAGCTCCTCAGAGCCACACTGACCAAAGAGCAGCTACCAGGATCTCCAAGAAACAGCAATTTCCGTTCTCTATAGGCTTACAATCCACATGTGGGATCCTTTCTGACCTGGTGTTTCACAGTAAAATAAATGCCACCCATTTCCTGGTGAGTTTTGCTGTGTGAGAAGCCAGCCCTGTTTTCCATGAGCCCTTCAGGATGGGTTGGGAACTGTGTGTGTTTAATCTGTAGAGCCCAAACCCACAGTCTGCACAGCCATGCTGGGTGATAGACAATTACACCAAGAAGAGTTTTTTAATTTAACAGCCTGTCTCTTGCAGATAAGCATTGTAATCATGGTGCAAAAAAAAACCAAAAAACAAACAACCAAACCCCAAACAAAACCCAACAACCCTGAAAGGCAGAAAAACAAGTGTAGTTAAGAGCCACAATTAAAGAAACTTCATTTTAAATGTTTTACTTTGTGTATAGAATGTTTTTATCAGGATTAGAGGGGATAAGACATGCTGTCTGTTCCCCTGCAAGAAATGCCACAGAAGAGAGGGAGTTGTGAACAAACCCCAAATTATGTCACTTTATCATATTTAGATTACTAAAGTCGTCAGCCCAGTAGGAAGCCTGGTACAGCATTGTGTAAAATCCTCAGTTCCACGAGGTGAACTCAGGGGCCACCATTGAAAGTTTGCCACATTTATCCCTGACAACAGCAGGAGAAATGAACAGAAAACCAGTGAAAGCCACTGGAAAAACCATGGAGCTCAAGGCCTGTATTGGAGCAGTCATGAAATGGGTTGTAAACGAGTCCTGGAACAGTGCAAGAAGATTTAGGGAGATAAAGTGAATTTTCCATACAATGGACAAGGCCATGCAGCCCTTTCAGTGTCGTTATCCCATTATTAATACAGCTGGGTGATTTTTGAACAGGTACTGTCTCTCCAGGATGGAATTTCCAGAACTACCTTGCTTTTCACTTGGGAAATACAGTGATAACTTAGAACAGAGATACAGATGGGAAAACTGAGAATATTTCTCACCTTTTCATCTCTCCTTCCTTTCCAACCTAAAGATCTGCAATCCACAAAGTAACAGAAACATCTGGTGCATGCAAACACCTTCACAGCACCAGGATTTGTAAGAGGTAGTCAGAGACATCTGCTGTGCCATGCTGCCTGCTCACATGCCCTGCCAGCCTCAGGAATTTTTTCCAGAGATAGCATTTTTTCCTCTCTAGGATTGTGTGGGCCTCTGCTCCATGCAGGTGCTGCACATCTGTTGGCAAAGCAAAGCAGAAGGGCTTTGTGGAAGCAGGAATTTGAATACGGATATTTTTGGAAATAGAAGAAAAGCGCACAAGCAGGTTTCCAAAACAAAGCACTCACAAGCCTCTTAAGGGGGCTAAGTGGCAGAGGGAGGGGGTTTTGTCATCGTGTCCCTCTATATTACACCAAAATTCCTGTAAACCAGTGTTGAGACTAATGACTCAAATGTATAAACCTAGTTCCCCATCAGGAAAAGCCATTTAATAAAAAAAAACAACAAGCACTTAAAAAAATTAAGAATCGCTGCATGAATTTCCATGTCCAATCCATAATAGAAAAAGTCTTAATTGTACCTACAATACAACTTCTCCCTGAAAACTGTGGTGGGTTGACCCTGGACAGCTGCTGGGCCCTTTCCCAGCCCCTGTCTCATTCCCCCTCACAAAAAGGCTAAAAAGAGTTGGGGTAAAGACAGGGACTCACTTGCTGATTACCTTCATGGGCAAAACAAGCTCAACTTGGGGAAAATTAATTTACTTGATTGCCAATGCACTACCTTTGGGTAGTGAGAAGGAAAGACAAACTAAAACACCTTTCTCCTAAAGCACCTTATTCCAGCCGCAGTTTCACTCCCAAATCCTCTTTCTCCTCCTCAATCCCAGTCTCAGTTTTAGGCCACTAGGCTTCAAAAAGCAAAAACTTTTTAAGTTGTGAAAGCCACACTAAAGGAACTCCTCTGTGAATCAAATCATTTTGTAGGTTTAGATTTACAGGGATTTTCAAGTTTGTTCTCCCCAGTCCCTTCCTTCCCACAGCCAAGAGATTCAGAAAAAGACTGCAAAATAATCCCAGCAACGCTGCCTTGCTCAAGTATGAAATACTGGTTCCACGTGGCCTTCAATTAAACCTGACATTTCCCTTAGAAGAGGCTGGGTTTCCTGCATGGGGGCAGAGCCAAGCAGGAAAAGAATCCCCAGGGAGAATTACAGCTGCAAGGCTTCCTCAAGCTGTTAGGGATAAACCAACAGGAGCTAACTTTAGCTCTGGGGTCGGCCGGATCGGCTGCCTGGTGCCGCTGTTTGTTTTGCTGCGGTGCCAGATGGGATTCACAGAGCCAGGGAGGCTGGGGGCAGCGGGGGCTTGGATTCACTGCTGCCTGCAACAATCCCTGGCTCACAGCTCCCCCTCCACGCTGCTGCCCACTGTCAGCTCACACACCGCCCCAGCTCTCCCCTTCCTGCCGCAAACGCAGCTCAAGTGTTGCCGACTGCAGCCAGCAGATAAGGAGAGGAAAAAACAGGAGGCACTCGAAGGATGAGACTGGATGGGAAAATGCCCAAAGAGAAAATGTTTTACGTTTCCACTCCAGTTTGTCAGCACTTCCCACGTGCTGAGGGATCCATCCTGCCACGTCTGTTCCATTGTCTTGGAGAGACCAAAGACTCGGAAGGCTTTGCTTGCCTCTAAAGCCATCAGGTTCAATTTTTCAGGATGTGTTTCTGAGAAAACTGCCATGGAAAACATCTTCTTACCCCACTGCTGAGCTGAGGCTTTTGTCCTTGGCCTGTCCTTAGCCACCTTACAAGGACTTTTTCTGCTTTACTGATCCTGTCCCACAGATTTGGATTCCCGGATCTGCCCTGACCCTGTCCCAACATCACAGGGTAATTCCTGAATGCCACTGCCAGGAGACCTCCCTGCTCCCCTCCCTGGGTGCTGCAGGATGGTGGCCCTGGGTGGGAAGGGCACTGCCAGCCCCTCTGGCATCCCTGGCTCTCTTCCCCTGACACAGCAGCCTGGTCTCACTACTCACTGCCATGGCATTTCCAAAATTCACAGGCTGTATCCTCACATCATCTTCACTTTAAAAGTGTGGGACAGTTACCAACAGACATGGGGAATTCATTCCCTATTGAAATCCACAATGTCAGCCATGCTGGTAAAGTTTCCCATCTCTAAAATTAATTCCGGTTCTACTTAAGTCATTTCTCAGCAAACTCCTCTAGAAAAAGAACTATCTGATTCTGGGAAAATGGGAATCTGATATGGGAATATAATAATATAACAACATGCTCCTCTGTACGAACATTAACTGACATGGTAAAATTGCTGTAACAGTACAGTCCCATGGAAATATTTTTTCCATGTAAAACCATTAATCCCAGAGTGGTTTGGGTTGGAAGGGACCTTAAAGACCATCCAGTGCCATCTCTGACATGGGCAGGGACACCTTCCTCTAGTCCAGGTTGCTCCAAGCCCTGTCCAACCTGGCCTTGGACACTTCCAGGGATGGGATTCTTGTGTGCTGGCATCGTCAGCTGAGGTGATTGCAAACCTCCTGAGCTTTCCTGGTGCACATTTGCCACCTGATTCCTAGGAAGTCACACTGGGAGCAAAATGGACCCTAGGCTGGGAGGAATGGGGCAGAGCTTCTGCATTTAATCTCCTGCCTAAGTAAAGCAAAATACATTGACTTTATGTTTTAGTGAAGGGCATGCTCTTTTTGCAAAACTTACACACAGCCTGGGCTCTACTAAACCAATTTTTTTCAGCCAGATCTACCTCTTTGTACTCAGCTGTACACACCAGCCTCAATCCTTCAGCACATGGCTCCAGTGCTCCTGAGACAACTTAAATTAACTGAGCATGTAGCAGCTGCTCACCCCAGCTTCAACCTAATAAAAATGCTTAGGCTGGGATGAAAATCTTGGCTGATAGTGGAAACCACAAATACCAGCAGATCTGAGGCTCAGCTACAGGTTTATATGTTTTTAAATAAATAACAAAAATGAAAACAGAAGTAAGGATATGTAGTTTTTGTTACCCGTTGTCTCATGGGCAGCTGAAGTTGATATTACCTGTCATATATCACCTGGGGGCCGAGTCACTTTGCCATAAGGCTCATGTGAAAGGAAGGCTGGCAAAGTATTTGATTTTTTTCCCCTGTGATTGGGGAAAATTGTTACTCTTTCTTTTCCAGGCGTGCCTTGCTGACAGCAGCTCGTGTGGCCCTTCCTGAGCCACAGCCTGGTGCTGCTCCACACATCCACTGCCGGGATTTTAAGAGAGACAGGACCACTGGGAGATGTCCTAAAACATTATTTATTGCTCTTCTTCTACAGTCTCATGAAGGGAGAGAATGTCTTCACCACATACGCCAGGAGTTCGTGGCCAGTGGTCATCAGTGGTCACAAGCCCACAGGTTACAAGGGGTTTTAAAGGTTTATTAGCCAATAATCTACTGCCACACGTATTGTTTTAACTTTCACACCAATGGCTAATTAAACTGTGTCAGACATCCTGCTGCAATGTGGGCTTTTTTTATCCAGTCATATAGTGACACACAATCCTACAGAACTACACCTTAAAACTTCTTATTACCTTTATAACTACTTCTATCTCTTAACTTTAAAACCTTAAAACTCTCCACTACCTAGCTTAATATGTTTCTATCTAAGCTACAAACCCACATTCTTACTTGTGGTCTCTAAATTTGGAGGCCTTTTCCAAGGTCTCATGTTGAACCCTGTATTCTGTGCTGTATTTGGGCCTTCATGCACAAGATTTTGAAAATTTTCTGTGCCTCGATTCCTCACAATCCACCAGCCCAGGGTGGGTTGGGAGGGGTGCTAAGGGAGATGGATAAATGGAAAAGCCACTACTGGAGCTGCTGGCAGCTGTGGTGACACCGATCCCTCGCTGCCCTGTGGGAAGAGATGGGATGGAGTTGAGCTGCGGGCCTGCAGGACGCCAGGGCAGCACAGCCAGGCTGGTCTCCACCTGACTCTGGGGACAGAAGGTGCCACAGGGCTGAGCCCTTCGGGACAGGAGCCTGCCAGAAGCTGCCAGCCGGGTGAACAGCACGTGATCACCCCACAGAAGGACATCGGTGTTATAAATGCATATTTTGGAGTTGGCTTTTCGCAAATATTGACATGAATGTTATACATATAATGTAAGAAGGTTTTACTGTATTTCCTTTTATTTGTGGAATTTAAAAATGTGATGAAGGTATATTTCCTAATTGTAACAAAGTAAGAGACGGGGGTTGTACTTTTTTGTAATCTCTAACTAGATAGAAACCAAAAGGGTCTTCTGACATTCCTGTGGAAAAAAGATTCCTGATAAAGAACAATTGAGCCTTTTGAGGGTTTGAATCTTCGGAAGACAGATTTACAACATCTACCCAGACTACATGGAATTTTACAGATAAATTGTATATTTAGGGGGGTCTTGAAACCAAAATGAATATTTGAATCATGCATTAGCTTATTTAAATATGTAACACAGGGGTCCTTAAAACAAAGGATCTGAAGACAGACGGTGTGTTGCTTTATGCCCTCAGCTGAGTAGCTATCTTTTCCTGTCTCCCAATTGTCTATTTTTATTCTATTTTATTTTATTTTTATTAAACTTATAAATTAATAAAAAAAGGTGAAATGTCGTTTTTCACATTGGGAAGGCGTGTCGGTGACATGGCAACATGGAAGAGGTCATGCAGAGAGGATTACCATGTAAGGATATACTGTGCCTTGAAAAGTGTGTAAAACCAGCTCGTTTCTTCGAATAAACCATTCAGAGTCCCTGCCACTCTGGGTCTGTGTCTCAGTCGTTATGCTGCCCTGTGCTGCTGGCAGAAAGATTGGACATGTGCTGCAGTATCAAGGAATATCCCAAGGGACCTGTGAGAAATGACGCTGACTTTTAAAAATTTAAAAGATTTAATAAACCTTAACAAAATACATTGAAAGACTGAATCAGGAGAAAGAGCAGCGCTAGGAGTCTCCGTGAGCAGCAGCCACATGCTCATGTACAAAATGGCTGCTTTGCCTTTTATACTCTTAGCCCCGCCCAACTCCTGTCAGTCAACTCCTTCTTTGCCATCCATTGGTGGAGATCACTTCCTTGCAATTTGATTGGAGGTCAGCTGTTGCCATAGTACCCAGCCAGCCCTCCCCAAGTGCCCCCACTACTGAGGCCATCCTGTGACAACAATACAGGGGGAGGGAAAGAGGACTAGGCGAGGACATAGCACAATAACGTAAATATACAGCAATAAAACTTTTCTTAACATACGCATAATAGTCATCCCTTAATTGGGAGAGCCAGCTATTGCATTGCTCATTTATAACAGGAACCACAAGTTGATCCAGTCCAACCCCTGTCCCTGCCCAGACACCCCAACAATCCCACCCTGTGCACCCCTGGGAGCATTGTCCAAATGCTCCTGGGGCTCTGGCAGCCTTGGGGCCGTGCCCATTCCCTGGGGAGCCTGGGCAGTGCCCAGCACCCTCTGGGGGAAGAACTTTTCCCTGAGATCCAGCCTGACCCTGCCCTGGCACAGCTCCAGCCATTCCCTGGGGTGAACAATGCAGTGCACACAGCACCAAGTTGTTTCTGGAATATGATGAGCCTACAAACAACCATTATGGGAAACAAACAAAAATTAGATACAGTGCCAAAGTATTTTTGTTTTCAAAGGCTTTCAGTGATCATTTATAGGCAGGTACTTGTGCCTGCCATGCTGACTTCCAAGGCACATTAACTGCAGCAGTGGCCAGGGAAAGGCACCTGAGCTGGAAGCAAAGCCACCCTCAGGTGGTTTTCTCATTCTTATATTATCTGCTTTTTAACTTGTTTGTGGTCCCAACGTCAAAAGATATGAGAAAAAAAGCCAAACTGAAAAAAATAAAGAAATCCATAACTCTCCAAGCTTATGGGTGTCCTCTTCTAGTCCTCACAACACATCTTAAATCCATGTTTGCTCCACTCACACAAAGCACTTTCTAATCCCCTGCTCTACCCTTTAGCAGTAGCAGGATACTTGTTCAGTGTCTCCTTGGGGAATTTGCAGGTTTCACTTTCCTTCCATGCCTTTATCCACTGCTCCCAACGAGTTCGTTTGCTGCAAAGATATTTTTTTAACAGATATAAAATACCTGCAAATCCCACACCAGCCTGTAACATCCATAACACTGTCACAGATGTCATGAGGTCATTGCAGGTTTTATTTACAAGGGTGTTGTTACAGAACAAAAAGAAATGCCTCAAACTGACAGAGAGGAGGTTTAGATGGGATATTGGGAAGGAATTCTTGGATATGAGGGTGGGGAGGCCCTGGCACAGGGTGCCCAGAGAAGCTGTGGCTGCTCCTGGATCCCTGGCAGTGTCCAAGGCCAGGTTGGATAGGGCTTGGAGCAACCTGGGATAGTGGAAGGTTTCCTGAGCTCTTGTGCTGCTCCATAATCCCAGGGCAAGAAGCTGTATCTGGGGCTGGATTAATCCCACAGCTCTGGGGACAATCTCCTGTGAAAGGGAATTACATCAATTATATTAATTGCCAGCTGCAGCAATTAGAAGCCCTCAGAAGTTAGTGATAGTCCAAACCATAAACCTGAATGATGTCCTTTCCCTTGAACATGAAGGATGCCAGCCCCTCTCAGGGCTCTGTGTTATCTAACAGGGATTAATTGCTGCGCAAAAATGACAGCAGGACAAGGCCCATAAACCTCAGTACATATCCCAAAAAACTAAAGAGAATTAATAAAACCCTGAGCAACAAATCATTCCTCCACTCGCAAACAGGAAAAAAGCACAAAATAAACAGGAATACAGGCAGGACATGTTTTATCCCATCAAGATTTAATTACACCATTACTTTGGCCCTTTATGGGCCAAGATAATAATCTTTTTAGGTGCTTATGGCAGGTGGAATCAATCATTAATTTATAATGTGTTTTGTAACCTGCTTCTCTTTTCTTAACTATCAGTTACCTGAATCACTCCACAATGTTAAATACATAAATATTATATTGCATCTCCTCAGGGTGCCAGGGATATTCTTAGCTGTTAATCAAGCTGCCTCATCTCTTGATTTTATTTCTCCAGTAATTGTTTGTTTGGCATTAGGATGAGGAGTTTAGAGACCAGCAGGTGACACTGGTGGCTGCCTGCTAAACACACAGATCCAAACAGCCTCTCATTTCTGACATGAGAGAAAATACCTCCTGCTATGATTTTAAACTCTTTAATGGAAAAATAGAGTTTTGGGAAGAGGTTTGTTTCTTTTCCTTGAACTTCAGACATTTCCATTAGTACAGTTCTGGTATCAGGGAGATAGGCAGTGAATTATAGTCCCATATTCATGTTCTCTATCCTACTCATGATTTAGAAATCTTAATCCTACCCCCTACCCCAAGCCTGGAATGTCATTCCCTGCCTTTGATTATCCTTTCTGCCCTCCTGTGCTCCTTTTCCAGCTCTTTTTTTTTTTTTTTTTTTTTTTTTTTTTTTTTTTTTTTTTTTTTTTTAATTTTGAGGCAGGGGATCAAAATACCAAATAATACTTGAAATGCAGGGACAGTAAAGATACACACGGTGCAGCAATTGCATATTTCTGGAAGTTTTTCCCCATCTGTTCCTTTCCTAAAAAATTTCTGATGTTGTTTCATTTTGTCTGTCATTTGTCAAAAAAATGATGTAAGGATTTCATAACCATATGCATTATAACCTCTCATAGAGTAATATTTTGGAGCTCAGCATTGATGCCTGGAGTGTTTTTCTTGTGTGCCTTACATAATATTAATAATTTTAATCCTTCCTGAATTTTCTCTAGTCTCTTGGAAAAGTGCACACATCTCTCAAGTACAAGAGAGCTCTGTAAGAGCCACTTGTACTATAATATTTTAAATTTACCCATGAAGTCCCTAATTTTTTCTTGACTCTAGAGCCAGAAACCTGGGTTTTGGAAGACAGACATTCAATGTTTAAATCTCATCCTCACTGCAGCTTCTGCTTTTCTGTCAGCATAGCAAACAACACAGGAAAGAAGTTTCAAAAGTGCAAATTGAAAAAGTTTTTTTGGGTTCTTCTTTTTTTTTTTTTTCCAAAAAGGAACTTCTGGCATCAATATGAAGCCTGTTAATTTATCTCCAACAAGGAGTAGTCACACTTAGCTAAGATCACTCTTCACCAATCACTATTTAAAGACTTTTAAAAACATTATGGTAAATAGCACAAAACATTTTTCTTCCCAAACACTCAATTTTCTCTACTGTAAAAAAGCTGTATATTTCCCCAGATACTTCTCTTTCTATTAAGACATTAAAAACATCTTTTAAATGGGCATGAAGTAGCGAATTGCTGATTTTTCATTTTGCTTCATTTCAATAGAGCTTTGAAAGTGATGCCTGGATCAAGTTTGTGTGAAGAACTGAAAGGCTGTGGAAATAACAAAGGTGTCTGGAGAACCAATTAAACCTTCCATGAGGTTATTATGCTGAAAGGAAGTGTTGTTACGCACTTTTTTTTTTTCCCCTGCAAATTTACAAAAAAAGCCTTGAGGACTGATATTTAAATGCCTTAATACCACCTGCTGAGCAACATCAATTGCAAAGTGAAATGTTGAAAAGAGTGTCCTGGTTTGGGACTGTTTGATATTTAAAGACGGGATGTATTTACCTTTTTCTAACAGGATAAATGTAACACAGTTGATCACTTCAAATTTGAACTGAATTGCTATTTATACAGGACTGCAAGAGCTACAGGCAAAACAACTTTGTGAGACACGAGTTGGGAACCTGAGACCTTCTCTTCTCCTCTCTTCTTCTTCTCTTCTCCCTCCCCTTCCCTAGAAAAGCACCTTTGTTTTCACCCTTTAATGGGGGAACAACCAACCACAGAACCAAAGCACCCCTCCCTTCCTCCCTGCTACCCCCAGATTATTGCTGCTTACAATTTTGATGGGAAAGCTTATCAGCCATATAAAAAATAGGATGTTATTTAGAACAACAGCCACACCAAAGGCACTCTTTTCAAAGAAGCCTGAAATGGTTTAGGTTGGAAGGGACCTTACAGCCCATCCAGTGCCACACCCTGCATTGGGCAGGGACACCTTCCACTGTCCCAGGTTGCTCCAAGCCCTGTCCAACCTGGCCCTGGACACTCCCAGGACAAAGAGGCAGTTTGATCTGAAAAGGCAACTGCTGCTCCCATTGTAGGCAGCAGAGAAAATCATTGATCTCATTATAACACCAGGGACTGAGTAATCCCAGGCAGTAATTCCAGTGTCTTTCCCTCAGGCCAGTCAGATCCACGGGGTAGGAGCACAGGGTTCTTCACATGGATCACGTGTGGCAAATGGGGCACACCAATGACTCTGGCAGCTTGCAAAGTTCTGTCCAATTACCTAAAACTGAAATTTTTAAACCAGGTGAATTGCTCTGCTAGCCCTTCAAAAGTGCACTTTGATTCTCCCCTGCATGGTTTTGTTGTAGGTGATACATATTGTATAATCAAGAGGAAATAAATTTAATCAATTTGATTGTGAATCAGTAGATTGTTCTAACTGATATGTAGAGATCTCATTTCTACCTGCTCATCATCACAAGTTTTTATTATTTCTTTGTAATTAATTATTTTTATATATATATTCTTCTTTTTTTTTTTTTTTTTTTTAAGATGTGCTAATTTGTAAGTTTTTTGCTCCCTGTAATCACTGCGGATATTGTAAAGAAAGTGGGGCTGGAGTTGGCAGTGCATCATCCCTTGTAGTTCCTGCTGGGTCCTGACTTCTTCCAGAGCTGTGTTTGCCTTTCCTCCCTGTTTATTTGCCAATCCAGCAGCTCCAATCTGACTCCTATTTCCTCTAAATCACATTGGTTTTGATGTCTGCTCATAGTTTTTCACTTCTTTTGGCAACATAATTTTTTTCTGCTTATATTGCTACGTTCTCCTAGAGAATACACAAAGTGCTTTTAATAACATGTATGAGCACTTAGTGAATGCAGGACGTACAGGACTCAGGGGAGGCATCCTCTGTTGTTGGTATCATTTTCAGGTAAGGCTGTTTTCTATAATGCAGCTAACAGCTACAAAAACATAATGACCATGGAGACCCAGACTGGAGAGGTCAAAAACATCTGTTTTCTTGTTTTCCTCACCCATCTATAAACAGTGCAAGGCTTCTCTCCATTCCCCATCCTCAGGAATTTTAATTTTCCTCAGTGAAGGATCCCCAAAGACCCCCTAAAATATCTATGTGCAGTTAGGTCAGTTCTAGCAATATGTTAGGACTTACTGTAAATGAGAAAGGGGCCCTTGGAGGATCAGAGATATTGAAGTGTTGCCTTTCGGGCTTATTGTAGCCAAATAAAATTCAATCGTTTTCTCTGACTGACTGCTCTTAATCCAGCAGAATGAAAAAGCATCTTATTAGAAGGTATTAGCCCTCTATTGAGCACATGATGCACTGGTTGGGGGATTCCAGCCGAGTAAAAACTGCTGAGCAAACCCTTTATTAAGTTCTCACCTGGTACAGCAACTCTGGAATGCCAGAACTGGCACAGACATCCCAGCCTCCATTCCCACCCTTGGAACCACCAAAGCAGATTTGGTCATGGGTTCCTGGTGACTCAGGGATGGAATTGCTGTTCCCTTGGCTCTTCTGGCCTCCAAGAGAGGGGTCATTGGGCAGGATCCTGCAGTGGGGAGCCCAGAGGCTCAGGGAGCAGCAATGACACCGAAAAACACAGGAAACAGATCATCTTTCTTATCATGGAGTCATCAAGGTTGGGAAACACCTCTTGGATGGAAGGTGCACTGTCCTTAAACTCTCACATCCCCTTGGGTGGAAGCTGCACAGTCCCACCCCTGCCACCAGCCCATCTTCCACTTCCCTGCAGTGACTTCTGTCACCTCAGGTTTCACAAGAGGACAATAATGCTGTCTTCAAAGAGCATGATGATTATTTCAGCCTGAAATCCCCACCAAGTGATTTAAATCTTGATGTAACAGCTCTTGGAAAGTGGTTTTTTTTCCCCACAATAAATGGGTGGGCACAAAGCCAAGCAGTGACTGAACCTTGCCAGCATCTGGAGATGGAAGGAAGCACTGGGCTGATGTGGCTCTGGCTAAACCTCATAGAACACACAGCAAAAATCCCAAACTGAGGTAGGAAATTACAGTCTCAGTGTGAAAAGTTCAGTGTTGGACAGCTGCAATTATTTTGGATATCAGGTATCTAAATCTGCTCTGACAAACAGCCTTGACCTTCCGACCACACTCACAAGGGGCAGCCCAAACCTGGAGTAACCAGAGACAGCTGAACTCTTTCTGAACTGAATTGCAGCACAACTTTCAAACCTCCACAGCAAAATGGTACATTGGGTTAAATTTAAAATGTTCAGCTTGTCTTGCACGTGGCTGCCCCACAGTTTCAGGCATATGCACAATTAAAATAAAGATGATGCATTTTATGCAGTGTATTTGTGATGCAGGAAAGACTTGTCATAGCAAATTCTCCTAATTTGACTTCTCTTACCTCGTGATTATGTCTGTTTGCACATACTCTGAGTAGGCTGTGGGTAAGCTCCCTACACCCACAGCTGAGACAGCTCTTGGTTTGGGTCTGGGCTATTTCTGCAAAGTGCTGCTGATTCTCTGCTAAATCGCTGAATTTTCTGAGAGACCAGACAATGCAGCACTAATGAAAGCAGATGGTTCACATCAAACATCCAAGATGCCAGCATTTCAGAGGAAAAGAATTCAAAGGGAAAATCCTGTACCAATTAGCTATGGGATTAGGAAGAAATTAGGAAGGAATTGTTTCCTGTGAGGGTGGGGAGGCCCTGGCACAGGGTGCCCAGAGAAGCTGTGGCTGCCCCTGGATCCCTGGAAATGTCCAGGGCCAGACTGAATGGAGCTTGGAGCAGCCTGGGACAGTGGAAGGTGTCCCTCCCCATGGCAGGGGGTGGCATTGGATGGGCTTTGGGGTCACTCCAACCCAAACCATTCAGAATTCTGTGATTCTGTAAATTCCAATGTGAAGAAAATAGGTCTTGGATACACATAGCAAAACCTTAAAAATTATTAATATTTTTGGAAGGCTATCAAGAGACTATCTTTTTGACCACATATAATGAAATCTGTGTCAACCACTGTCCTTGTCAATGTGTGGTAGCCGAGATGGACACTGCACTTAAGGTGCTTCACCAAAATCATCAGAAGGCTTCAAGCATCAGCACCTCATTACTCAAAGGTCTTCCATACCTTTTCTCTGTATCTTCCCACAAGCAGCTCCACACAGCTCTGGCTCTTTCTCTCCTTCTTCTTCAGTTCTGGCTCGCTCCTTCCTATCCCTGGCACAGCCACCTAACCCCGTCTGTCCTACACACAGCATCTGACCTTTTCTCTCCCTTGCACCATCTCCTGTTCCTGGCATGGCTGCCTAACCCTGTCTGTCCAACGTACAACATGCTACCTTTCCTAGCCCTGGTACAACCTCCTGTCCCTGGGTCTTCTCAGCACAGCCAGCATACTCCAACTGGCTCCTTATCAGCTCACTCACTCTTTATCACACCCATGGCTGTGAGGGCAAGGCTGTTCCCACTCTGGGATAATTAACACAGCTATAACATATCAGGGGGGAGACTGCCTTCAGCAGCATCTGAAGGCACAGATTTTTTTTTTTTGTCTCCCCACAAACCACCGGAAAATAAAAGAGAAAATAAAAAGAGAAAGGGATAGGGTAAGAAAAAGAAAGAGGAAGGAGAAAGAAAAAGGAAAAAAGGAAAAGAAAAAAAAGAGATAAAAAAGGAAAGGCAAAAGCCTGGGAATTCTCTTAGCTATAATAAAGAAAAAGAAAAGAAAAAAAAAAGAAAAAAGAAAAGAAAAAAAGAAAAGAAAGAAAAAAAAAAGAAAAAAGAAAAGGGAAAAAAAAAAAAAGGAAGCCGGTTGTATGTGATTAAATGGATGCCACTGTTCTGCCATTTGGAGGAAAAATGTTCCTAGATCCTGAATTCAGACACGTCAGGCCAGATGTGCTGCTGCTGCATTGGGTAGCTCTCTTCTCTAGGAAGCAGTGGAGGTGCACTCACTCTCAGAATTCCTTCCAGACTGCTCCAGAGGGAGCATAACACATTTGCAAACTCCTTACCTGACACGTCATCACATCCTGGCAGAAAGGCACAGTTTTCCCTCTCTAACAGGATTTAGAAAGGGTGACCAGTAATGAAAGAACACACACATACACACACACATCTCTCAAAGTGACAAATCTCTGTTAACCCCCCGCTTCAACAACCACTGATCAGCAGAGAATTCCCTCCTTGGAAGGGATCCGTAGGCTGGACAAGGTGTCCTTAGGCTGGCACATTCTGTCATGCTTCAGATTAAACTGCAGAGAGACATAAAGATACCTCCTGTGAAAGAGACGTTTGTGTGGTGCCTTCCTCAGCTCAGGGGACGTCCTTGAAAAGTTGATTTATCTGTGAAAAGAAACCTCAGTGGCTCACAAGTGTGTGGGGCTGAGATAAGGCACCAGCACTGGATGGGGCTGACCTGGACATTATCCACTGAACACAAACACAGCCCCAATTCTCCCTCCTGCACAATTCCCAACCTAAAGGCAGCTTGTAAAGGACAGGAACAATTTTAATATATCAACATATTTCTCAGTGGGCTGAACTCAGGAGATCCCTGGCTGGACTTTATCAATGCAGCAGGCTCTGGGCAGCTTATGGCAATGAGCCACCGAGCTTTGCATTTGATTTATCATTTGTGTGGCACCAGAATTTTAAGATTGCTGAAAGCCGTATTTCCAAGAAGTCAGCAGCTTCCCTGAGCACTGCAACCCTCCTGTAAAAACCTCCCAGGATGCAGTAGTTCCTATCATGACCAAAAAAGTTGAATTAACTTAAATCATTTGAGAAGCTGGTTTATATGTTGAAACACAGACAATACAAACCTAACAAAGCTGTACCTTGGGCAGCACAGCTTCTCTGTGGCTGCATTTTTGGGAGCTGATAGGGGCTGAGGTCACACAGTGCCTCTCACTCACAAAGGTCTCTCACTGTCACTGACTTTGCCAAGACTTGCAGAAAATCAGCATTTTGTGGACTGTGCCCTGCTGATTGTTTGGCTGCACTTTACCTTTGAGCCCTTCAGAAGAGACAGGAAAGGGAGAAGGGGTGGAGGGGTGGCCCTTTATATTAGGAAGGCTTCTGATGCCATAGATATTATAACTAGTGATGATGAAGTTGAATGCTTATGGGTAAGGAACAGAAGACTCAGGGGTGACCTGATCACTCTCTGCAACTCCCTGAAGGGTGGTTTTAGTCAGCTGGGGGTTGGTCTCTTTCTTCAGGCAGCAATCGACAGAATGAGAGGACATGGTCTCAAGCTGCACCAAGGGAAATATAGGTTGGATATTAGGAAGAAGTTTTTTACAGAAAGGGTAATAAAATTTTGGAATGGTCTACCTGGGGAGGTGGTGGATTCACCATCTCTGGATGTGTTTAAGAAAAGACTGGATGTGGCATTTGGTGCCATGGTTTAGTTGAGGTTAGGGTTTGGGTTGGACATGATGATCCTGGAGGTCTCTTCCAACCTAATGATTCTGTGACTCTGTGATTCTGTGAAATGGGATCTTCCACCCAGCACTTTGCTTGAATCTCTTTGCTCTTGGGTTGCAGTGTTGCAGTTTTGGATAAAAACCCCTCTTACTTGTGTTGTAAAGAACATTCTTTCCCAAGTGTCCTTCCTGTGGGCACCCCCAGAATCTTCCAGAGTCTTTACCCCTTTCCAAACCAACCTTCCCTTCCAATGCCAGCACATTAAAAATAAATCAATGCATGACACGTGTTGAAGTGGGAAGTGTTGGTTCTTTCCAGTCAAGCACGAAAGTGGATGGGTTATTTCAAATTAGTTAACAGCACTCCCAGACTCTCATTTCTCCTTTTCAAGATGAGCAAACACAGATTTACAATAACTTGTCATAACATCTCAGTCTAATGAGAAGAGAGCAGGATCAGCTGAATATAAACAGAGTTATGACCCAGCTCACCTGAGCGTGGCTTGCAATATAATTCCGTACCAGTTGTGTCAAAGAAGACAAAAAATATTAAACATGAAAACGTGTATCTTGCTTCCTGGAATGGCACTTTCCTTTAAAGGTTGCAAACTTTTGAATACTGTAAAACTGAATTTAACTCTTGGAAAGCCTCTCTGGCAGCAGAAGCAGCAAAGAAGCTGCAAAGTGACTCAAATCTATCATTGCAACTGTAATTAAACAAAGGAGTATCCAGGAAAGAGGAAACATCTACCATGTAGAAAAAATGTTGCACCCTTAAGTACTTTCATTGGAAATTTAGTTTTCCTTCATGGAGCGGGAGCAATGGGAGCTATAAAAGCATAATTTAACATGCCAGTAAAAATAAATTGTAATGCATTTATTCCATATCATATTTATTATGAATGGTGCTGCTCAGCAGGGTAGTTAAAAATTAACATCCTATAAGTCACAGAGGGGAAGTTTAGGAGACAAGAGGTGAATGTGTCCTTTGCCAATAGATCTAAATTTTAACAGAAACCAGGCAGGCTGCTGAGACCTGACTTTATTCCAGCAGAAACAGAAAAACTTGTGGAAGTGTTAAAGAACTCCAGCTCCTAGAGTTGAAGGCTACACAAGCTGAGGTTTTCAATGCATACATTCAGGTTTTGGCTTATAGTAATGAACAAATCTATCCTATGACCTAATAGCAGCCAAAAGCAGCTCCTGACACCACCTTTCCTGTCTACCCTGAGGAGGCTGAGGGTGTTTTGCACCATCCCAGGGACCCCAGGGTCAGTGGTGCCAGGAGTTCATCTGGAAGCCCTGTGGAGATGGAAAGAAGTGCAAAATCATGGATGGTGACAGCTTGGGCTGTTAATGATGGGGACAGTGGGAGGATGAAGAGGAAGCATAAATGAGAAGTTCATCCCGTTCCCTCATCTCTGTCCTGGTGTCCAGCTTCTCTGGTTGCCTCAGGAATCAGCTTCTGTTGGAGGAAATTGGGAGTAACTCTTTCAGTCAGAAAAGTGAGGGGTTTTGGTTTGGTTTTTTGTTTTTGTTTTGGGGTTTTTTTCTTTTTTGGTTGATTTAGGTTTTGCTGGTTTTTTGGGTTTTTGGTTTTCTTTTTTGGTTTTTTTTGCTTTGCTTTATTTTGTTTTGTTTGGGTTTTTCTTTTTGTTGTTTTGGGGGGGGTGTTTTGATTTGGTTTGGTTTTGGGGGTTTTTTGTTTGGGTTTTGTTTTTTTTTTTTGTTTGGTTTGGTTTGGGGTTTTTTTGTTGTGTTTGTTTGTTGGTTGGTTTTTTCTGTAGCTGTTGTTTCACCTTCTGGAAACTGGAAAGCATCCCCTGGAATGCTGAATTCCCCAGCTCCAGCACAAGAAAGGACAACTGGGCAGGAGTTCCAGGCTCTTCTGGGGAGGCAGAGTGGTTGGCCAAGGGCTGACTGAAGAGCCTGGAGCTCTCCCTGCAGCCATCCCTCTGTGTGCCAGGGAAATCCCTGATAAATAATGACATTCAGACCAACATGATGCCAACATGAAATTCTGTCCCAGAATGACATTCAATATCATAATAGGTAGTGTGGTATTTATAGCCCTAGAGTAAAGGAATAAATAAAATAATTAATAGCATTATAATTATAATTATGACAGTGATGATACTACAGTAATAATAACAATAATAAAAGAATGTTTCCAACTCATTTTTAGCCCCAAATTCTGCTAATTTCACTCCAAATGCAAACCTATGCCAGGTGGATGTTTGTTCGCAGCAAAACATCAAAGGAGGTGGGGTAGCATTTTTATGAAAAGGATTTTGATTTCCCAAGAGAAGAACAAAGTTATCTTAAATCACCTTCTACCACTGTCTCTTCAGGAGGGTGCTGGAGAAAGTATCAATCATTTAAAAGCTGGATGGCTCAGAACATTTGGTTTCTCATCGTTTCTTCTGACTTCTGGGCAGAAAACAACCCTTAAATTGCCTTCTGTTTTTCTGTAGTTCCAGGCATATCTTTCTGTGCTTTTTTCTCCCATCTCTGCTTTTATTCATGAGTTGTCACAAAAGTAGGAAAACAAGTAGAAAACAAAGAAAAACAAAACAGGAGATAGCTCAGAGAGCTTGACGGTGAGCTCTGCCCCAAGGCCACCAGTTCAAACCCATCAGAAGTCAGCAGCAGCTCAAGTATCTGAGATTTAATGGCTGTTTGACGACCTCAGTAAAGTGTGGAGCCTGTTGGTTTCTCACACTGTCACAGCAAGGAAGTCTATGCAGAGAATTTGGAAAGAGCTCTTGCTGGGTAGGTGATGCTTCGGGTCAGTGATGAGGAATGTGTTATGGAGAACAGGTTAGAAAAGTTGGTATTCCTCAGAAAATACACAAAAAACACTGCTCAGAAGCCTGGAGCAGAGCTAGGCTCACCCCAGAAGAGAAGGGATATGTAGAGAGGGAGGTCAGAAATTAAAATATGTTTAAGAAAAACACACAAGTCAGACTCCTAAATCGGGTTTTAATTACACTAAAGTTGCTGTACTCCACTATGGCTCTAAATGCCACTTAGAATATGGGATTAGTGGGAAAGAATCAAAGTGTCAATGGAAACTGGAATAAAGGTTTTAAATCTCTGCTTTTAACTACTCTTACAACACAAGACAGACTGGGCTAAGAAAGGAAAATATAAGGAATTAAAAAGAGCAGGCAAGCCCGGTCCTTTTCTTCTTTACTGAAGCTGCCGTCTCCATTCTAGTGCAAGGTGTCTCATGGCAGGGGTTGGAATGAGATGAGCTTCAAGATCCCTCCCAACCCAAACAAGTCTGGGATTCTATGAGGGAAATAAATACCTTTTTTATTTTTTTTTTTAACCAAAACAGCCTCTATGCTACAGTATAATCCTATTGATAAAGAGCTTTAACCTGCTTTAAAAAATCCCATATAGAAATATCAGTTCCTGCCACAGGCATAGACATGGTTTCTATGGGATTAAAGCCTGGTTTCCACTCGTGCTCAGGAACAGAAGAAAGAAGAGCCTTCCTCTGCACAGGCATGTGTGAGGAGGAAGCAAATCCTCACCTGGACTGTGCTAAGTCTCTCCTGGAAGTCCAGTGGTGGAAATTGCTAGAGCTCAGCTGAGCTTCCCAGGCTCCCAAATGAGCTACTCCATCTCCAGCCAAATGAGATGCTTGACAGAAGAATTACCCTGCGAGCTCCTTGTCAGGGTGATCTGGAGTGCAGATTAGTCTGTCATAAAGGTGCTCTCTGGCCTGGAGATGGATGGCAATACTCAGGGCACAATTAAGCTGTTTTATTGCTGTGTTACCCATGAGTTGATTACCAGGGCAACATTTGTTGGTGGTGTTGTTACAAAGAGGGGAATTTTATTAGAGCTCTTGATTTAAATAATCTGCCTGTTTGTGGTCATTAAGGAAAAGCTATGTCCTCTCATTAAATCAATAGTCTGAAATGCCTTTCACTGTCAGGCTCTGTTATGGTGTAGGGATGAAAGTGGATCTGATTATTAATTAACCACTGATGAACCTGAGGAGACCAACAGCTCATGTCTAATGGCTGCTCCTAGGGCAGCCCTACTCCAACACACCAGTCACAAATCAATCCTACATCACCACAGTCACGAGAAGTCCCGTGGCAGCAGTGATGCCCCAATGCCTCCATGGCTCCAGGGTGAGGTGCAGACACAGGGATCCTTTCTCCTGGCTGTGACAAGTTGTGTGTCTCTCTCACACTGTGGCCCTTTTCATGCTTTCCTCACAGAGGGAGGTTTTTAGGATATGGGCCCTTTGAATTCCAAAGAGCTCGTTTTTTGATTCTTAATGCACTGTGCATGGTCAGGGAAATATGTCCCTGGAAAAGAAAACAATAATTCCTGGTACAAAAAACAGACCTCAGGTTCATTTCCTTGCTCCTCCCATCCATTTCATAATATCAACTTGGAGATTCAGTCTCCAGCTTTGTCAACCAGCCTCAAAGTTGTTTAGCTTTATGGTATGCTCTTCTTTTGGGAAACTGCCCTTCACCCACCTGGGAAGGTGTCCTGGGAAAGGCTAATGGTATTCCCCTTCTGGCAGAATAACACCAGTAAGCTGGGATCAAGAAGGGAAATTGGCTGAGTTTTCTACTTCCACATTCATGGAGTTACGGAATGGTTTGGGACGGAAGAATCATTAAAGCCCATCTGATTCCAACACCCCTTCCACTGTCCCAGGTTGCTCCAAGCCCCATCCAACCTGACCTTGGACACTTCCAGGGATCCAGGGTCAGCCACAGCTTCTCTGGGAAACCTGTGCCAGGGCCTCACCACCCTCATAGCCAAGAATTTCTCCCCAATATCCCATCTAAACCTACCCTCTGACAGTGAGAAGCCATTCCCCCTTGTCTTGATACTCCAGGCCCTTGTCCACAGGATCCAGAATCATTAAGGTTGGGAAAACCTTCCCAGAACATCGAGTCCAACCTGTGGCCTATCCCACCTTGTCCCCAGCCCAGAGCACTCAGTGCCACCTCCAGCCCTTCCTGGGACACCTCCAGCCATGGGGACTCCAACACCTCCTTGGGCATCTCCTGCCAAGACCTGAACACCCTTCCCATGGAGAAATTCCTGCTGCTGTCCAACCTGAGCCTCCCCTGGCCCAGCCTGAGGCCGTTCCCTCTGCTCCTGTCCCTGTTCCCTGGGAGCAGAGTCTGACCCCCCTGGCTGTCCCCTCCTGTCAGGGAGCTCTGCAGAGCCAGAAGGTCCCCCCTGAGCTCCTTTTCTCCAGGCTAAACAACCCTAAATTCCCTCTCCTCCTGTAGGCCCAAGAACCTTTCTCAGGAACCTTGTTACATGGATGGAAACAGCTCCAGATGAACAAGCTGCTGCTCCTTTTTTCGAGAATAATTGGCTTTATTTTCGCCCACCAGCTATAAGACCTACTTTTAATTTACTCTTTTTCTTATTCACTTTTTGATGTAACAGTTCAACCAGGGTTTAAATTCCTTTTCCCATGCAGCCCTTTCATCATGCTTCTAATTACCTCGCCTAATTGCTCTGAACTGGTACGAGCCCGTAATTTTTTTTTTAATTATTTTCTTTAATTACAATTCTTTACCAAAGAAAATGTCACTGAAATACATCTTACTAAAACAAA
The DNA here is from genome assembly GCA_017589585.1 of Phylloscopus whistleri. Classification (NCBI taxonomy): domain Eukaryota; kingdom Metazoa; phylum Chordata; class Aves; order Passeriformes; family Phylloscopidae; genus Phylloscopus; species Phylloscopus whistleri. The sequence continues at coordinate 2,561,806 of JADMLD010000682.1, read as the reverse complement.
ACAAAACATAAAAACCAAGCAAACAAAACACCCCATGGAAATACATCTTCCTGCCTTTTAAATAGTTTGGCACAACTTATCTTCACTCTGAGTTTGTCCAAAGTCATGCACCACAGGCAAAAAAGGGCAGAAATGTACAAAATATTAAAATAAGAAGAAGGATGGAGAGGAGCACATGTGGAATATTCTCTAAAACTCGGTGTCAATATTTTTCCTCTTTGAAGTGCAAATGATATCCTCTGTGGGGGAACAATGTCTTCATTGTGCTAAAGCAAGCCTTTGAATAGATTTGAGAATCAATGGATGTTAATTGGGTGTGAACAAAACACTTGACATTTCCAAAACAGGACCTGTGGATGAAAATTAACAACTGCTTCTTTTAGATCAGCAGAAGAAAAATTGGGTTTGTTTGGTTTTTTTTTTAACCTATAGAAAATTTTCATAATTCTGCAACCAAACTTCAGCAGTGAGAGGTGCTCACATGGGGGTAAGAGAGCTGAGATCATAATTTAGGGTGACATTAGAGAAACTCTCCTGTAACATACAGGTCACTGTCAAAAATAAAAAAAATCCAAATGTTTAAAAACTCAACTTGAAATTGAATCACATCCAATACTGTGCTGAAAAGAGGTACCTTGTTCAAAATTCCTGTAGCCTTGTGTTCTGGAAATTTGATAATGCCAAAGTGGTTTATATTTACATTTTAAAATGGAACCAAAGAGATTTTCTACTTAAGTTTGTGAGCAAACTGAAGTGTTGTCTTTTTCCATAACCCAACACATTGCTTGAGATTACTCCAATACAAATCCCCAGAAGGGGAAAATCATTTGTTTAATGATAGTGAAACTCTGAGGACTGAAGCATCTTTATGTACATGTATTGGCTCATTTATTGCCTCGCAAGGCTTAGCCTCAGCTTCTACATTAGCCTCCAGCACAACAGATGACATCATCTCTGTTTTCCAGGATATTTTGGCTGTCACTGATCTGCAGCACAGTGGCTCGATGAAAGATGAATGTCACCCCTCATCAATACGCCTTGCAACTTAATTAATTTCTCAGCAGTGTATTAATTAGGCAACAAGAGTAACCTGGAACTTCTATAAATGAGATGAGAAATGGATAAAAACTGTCCTAACTCAGCAAAACAAGGCCATGCATGAGGATGGTGCCAGTTTCTTCACCCATTGTCTACCAGGAGAGGCAGCTCAGCAAATGCCCAGCGCTTGCTGAGTTGGACATTGGGTTTTGTCCTGTCTAATGACCAGATCCCACCCTATGGACTGGAGAATCTGCTGCTGAATGAGGAAAAATTACCACCATGCTGAGAGGGAAGAGTCCAGCCTTCAGCACTGGGGAAAGAGCAGAAGCCAAAAGGTGAGAAACCTTCCATGAAAGACAAATTCAACCCAATCCATGCCCCTCTGATGGGCAGAGACACTGAAAGCATTCACTGCCCACCATCAGGGCAATTCTTCCTAACACAAGTTTTATTTTTTACAAGAGAAGTGCTGAAAACAACAGGTTGAAAGAGGGCTAAAGTTTTCATTGCCATGGCCATACATTTCCTGCAATGCCTACAAAGAGGACCTTGAAACCAGACTCCATCTCCAAAAGAGACTCAGAACTGCTTGGGCAGGGAGCAAAGGGGAAAGTGTCCTGGATGAACGTGGTCATGTCAACAAAAGCTGTAGGATTATAGCTCTTCAATACATGGGGTATGCTCTACTCTGAAATTCCAAACATTATGGAGCTCTCAAAGGGGAATAATTGAACCACAAAATGGTTTGGCTTGGAAGGAATCCTAAAGTCCATCTCACCACACCCCTGCCATGGGCAGGGACACCTCCCACTCGCCCAGATTGCTCCAAGCCCCATCCAGCCTGGCCTTGGACACTTCCAGGGATCCAGGAGCAGCCACAGCTTCTCTGAGCAGCCTGTGCCAGGGCCTGCCCACCCTCACAGGCAAGAATTTCTCCCTAATCACTGTTTTCTTATTCACGTGGCTGGATTAATACGAATCCAAAGGGATAAAATGGCACAGCTCAAGTCAGTCACCCCTTCAGAGAAAAAAATAAAATTATTAAAGGAAAATGAAAAAACCATTCCTGTTTATTTGGGATCAGCTTCATCTAAGTTTTCTTCTATGGCTCAATTTGAGTGCCCCAATGATTTTCCTTCTTGGAGTCTCTCAGCACAAAACAAATGTGGTTTTTTGTCTGAGGTTGCAGTGAGCATTTTAGTGCTTCTTGCATGGTAGACTGACCTAAAAGCTAACAGAGAACAATTTTAAGAGTCGTTTTCACTATTTTAAGTAGGATGTAAATAAACATAAAGTGCTCGGACAATTGAGTTGTTGATTTCTAAGGGAAACGAAAAAGACTGTGCTCAAGTGAGAGGGTCCTCTCATCACACTCAGAGTGTGTCCTGCTAAAACAATACACCCAGGGGGGGTTGTTGAGGAATCCCTGTTGTTCCATGATTACCAGAGCCCTGCAGCACAGCCCAGGTTGGAATGACCACAGACAGAGCTGGCAGGACCTGGGGAGCAAAGCCAGTCAGACAGAAAGGCACAGCCACCACAGCTGGGAGGGGAAACAGCACGCATTAGGAAACCACTGTGCTGTGGAACGATCTCCTAATTGCTCCTGCTGGTTTTGTCAGATTCCCTGGAGTGCTGGAAGTCTCAAGACTGAAAAAAAAAAAAAAAAAAAAGAACAAACCTAAACCCAAAGAGGCTGTTAGCAGTGCCACACTGGTGGTGTGAGTTCAGGTTGCTGCACAGGTTCTGGCAGCCCACTGTCAGCTGATAAGAACCTGCTTTGGTGCTGTGCTTTTGCCTTCAAAAGAAGCCTGTGAGGATACCCAAAAATGACACACAAACCATAATTCTGGTGTCCGGGAACTAGCAAAAAAATCATAGAATCATGGAATGGTTTTAGCTGAAAAAGACCTCAGAGCTCATCTCATTCCACCCCCTGCCATGGGCAGGGACACCTTCCACTAGCCCAGGGTGCTCCAAGCCCCATCCAACCTGGCCTTGGACACTCCCAGGAATCCAGGGACAGACACAGCTTCTCTGGGTACCCTGTGCCAGGGCCTCTACACCCTCACAGGGTAGAATTTCCTCCTAAAAATCTGAATCTAAATCTGCCCTCTTAATCAACACTAATCAGAACAAGCAGAATTAGCAGAACTATGACTTGTGACCTGGGGCCTTCTAATGAACTAAAAACGCCTCAATACTTCACCTTGTGTGGGTAAGTGATGAACTTTCCTAAAAACAACAGAAGAAGTTGTCCCTGTGCCCCAAAACCTCCAATCTCAGCAAAACCTGGGTCGCCACGAGGGCAAAGCCATGTGGAGGAATCAGTCCTCTATTCTCTCAGTGTCCTTTGAGAATAGCAAGAAATAATGGCTAAAATTAGTCCAAGTAATTTATTTGGATTTTCAAACGCCTTTTGTCAAGTTCCCTGGGGAACACTCAACTCAGCAGCCTTTCAAGAAGACGTAAAATAGCAGAAAGGAATTATTTACTTTAATCACCCGAAAAAACAGAACTCTTGGGAGCTGCAGAATCTCTATACTCAGACAGAAATGTACAGACTTAATTTTTCTTTTTTTTGATGAGGGGAGGAGCAGCAAGGTAGCAAAGTTTGCTAATTATTTGGGTAAGTTCGGATGAAAGGAGACACATTAAAGCAATTCAAAGGGATCCAGCAAGTCTGGGTGAGCAGGAGGGGCATTGGCTCCTGGGCAGGTGCTGCTGATGGAGTGAAGACTTGGAGCTATCCAGACACATCCCTGTAAACACCACACAAAAAGGAGCCATTATTCAGAGGAAGGAAGATTGGGGGAATTCATTAATTTTTATTTCTTAGCTTGCTCGCTTACTCATTTAACTGAGGTGTTGTGGTACACAATGTACATAGATGGTTGTCTTGGTTTGGAAAGACAGGTATCTGCCAGGGAAACTGGGGTTTCCCTTAGAATGGAGAATGTAAACCCCTCACCCCCGCCAAATTATAATTTTGCAACTAAGGGCTCTCAGGCGAAGATTTGGGAATAGGAATAACAGTTCTTTACTAGGAATATCAATAATACAAATGTGGTAGAAAAACAAAACCACCCCACCAAACCAGCAAACAAACAAACAATTTTGGAAAGCCCTGACATAGTCAGAGCTACAACCTGATGCCCTGTTGGTCAGGGTGTTGGAAGCAGTCCAAAAGTGAGTCCTCCTGGAGTGGCAGATGTGGTTCTGCTGAGGTAGAGATGATCCTGTAGCCAAAAAAGGGTCCAGGAGTGGTGAGAAGGGGTCTGGTGATGGTGAGAAGGGGTCTGGTGAGATGGAGTCCAGTCTTCCTCCCAGAAATCGGGTGAAGCCAGAGAGCGTCGTGTCCCTGAGTCCCAGTTTTATCCAGGTAGGAATGGTTGTCTCCCCCGACTGGGTGGAGCATCTCACAATAGGATGATGGAATGTGGATGTTTTATTTTGGGAAGGGGAACAGCTTGAGGAAGAAAACAGCCTGGGGAGTCTTAATGGCCCATTGTGAAAAGAGAAAAGAAACAATGCCCTACCTGGTTTTAACAGTTGGCTCATTATCAGAAGGCATCCCCTCCCCCTTGAGTTACAAGAGATAAAGAAAAAAATCATCTCCCCAACTGCTTCTAACAGATGAAATAGAATATACCCCCCTGGCTCCACAACCCAGGACAATGGTCAACACTTAAAACCTCATTTCAGCTACTGCCTGTCTTTAAACATATTATAAACTTTCCACTCAAAGACCAACTTGTCACATCTTGTATTTCCTTGGATCCTGCTCAGCTGTGCCTTTGCCACTGCTCCGGTCCTCCTCAGGTGAGTGACACAGCACAGCACATTCCTGCAGGGAGGGGCTGGCAGGGATTTATCTGCAGGGACCCCTCAGGAGAGCAGGCTGAGCTCCCAGCAGCAGCCAATCGAGGGCTGTGTGAGGGCAGCACCGAAATTATCCCAGCCCTGTTCACCAGTGGATTGATGCTGCGCTTTGTTGGATCAAATACACAGCACCAGCTGCTCGGAGCTCGGCTAGGGAACCGGGATTGATGGACAGCATCAAAACACACCATACTTACAGAGCTGTTAAGCCCCAGCCTTCTAATATTTCCAAACAATCAAATTCCAGTGCTTAGCAAGGTTCAGGGCTTTGTACTTTTCCATCAAAGTAGCCAGCTTTTGGCAGATGGGAGGAATTTCGTACGCTGGGTACTCAGAAAAACGTGTTTGCAATTCCTCTGCTGCCATCTACCCTCAGAAATGCCTTTGTGCAGCAAGGTTGGTCCTATCCACAAAGTTTGAAAGTCATTAGCCAAACTCTAAACCCTACAAACAAAAGGTCTTAACAACAGGCAGCTGTGTTCATTTGCATTTTCTTAAAGATATTTTTGAAAAAAACCTAAAATAACACTGAAATAAAAAACAAAAGAATGATTTGAAGCATCATCCATCACAAGGAAACTCGCCAAATAAAAAAGAATTGCAGGCATTTAACACATGAAATGCTTTCTTTTTAGAGGCAGAGACAACATGTTTGATTCTGAGGACGTGCAGAGAAATTCTGGTCTGATGAATGTTGGCAGTAACAAACAGGAGGTAAAAGGTTTGCTAATTTTCTCTGTGGTTTCATTGCCTCTTTCAATTTGTCCCTTGTTTGTGTTGTGCTCAGGCTCCATGAGAAGACTGTATAAAAAAATGCAGTCTCCTTTTTTTTTATTATTATTATTTTGGCCCAAAGAAACATTCAGCTGGACCTTGCAATCTGTCCTTTGCCAAGTGCAAAACTCCAGCCACTGTCCACCTGGAAGTGAGGAATCGTGCTCCAGTCCAGCATGGAACATCTCCACTCCTGCACGGAAGAGGGGAGAGCCACAGCCAGCTGGGTTCAGGGGTCCTGCCAGGATTTGCTGTGTCTCACTCACCCGTTTTAGGACTCCAGTCAGTGCTGGGTTAATGATTGTCCTCAGTGCTCTGAGAGGGCTTTCCCAGCCTCAAGGAATCTGGGATTCTGGGGTGGAACAACTTTCTCTTTTCCCTTGCCAAAAAACAGGTGTGCAGGGATGACAAGGAGGTGTTTTGTTTTTGTTTTTTCCTTACTCTTGATTCCAGATATTTTCCAAGCATCAATACCCTTTTCCATGGAGGTGTGACCTTCAGGTGTCTATTTGTCCAAGCAGCAGCCCACTGAGGGGGCTGATAAAGATGTCCTTGAGATGAAACCAAGCCCTGGGCACCCCTCTGTTCCTTGCTCTGGGAACACAAGGTGGTGAGGCAGGGTTTCTCTCACCCCATCTGAGAGGCTTTTTTCTTCCATTGGAACAGCAGAGCAGGGATCTTGAATTCAGACAGGACTGATCCATGTCTGCTGGTGGCACCGATGGCCGTGGGTCAGGTTATGGTCACTAACCAGTTTTCATGGGATCTCAGAGTGTCCTGAGCTGGGAGGGACCCACCAGGATCATCCAGCCCAGCTCCTGGTCCTGCACAGACACCCCAACAATCCCACCGTTGTCTGGGATTTTGCCGTTCTCCTCTGTCCCCTTTAAGGAGTTTGGAAAAGTCTTATTTTTAGCTTTCTGTGTTTTGGAGTCAGATACGCTTTTGTATAAACAAGCCACTTGTTATTGTGAAATCTAGCGATGTTTACATTCTTTTCATAAGGAGGAGACTGTTGATGGACTGTTGGGTTGTCCAGTGTGGTTGGAGAAGAAGATTTTCTTCCTCCAATCCATGGTCACTGCTGGAGTTTGATTTATCATTATGTCAGTGCGAAATTTGGTGTGACATAAAGAACTCACACCCACACCTTGCAATGTCCGAGGCAGAAAGGAGAAGGGTTTATTTACAGAAACAACATTTATCCAACTCCAGCAGTGACCATGGATTGGAGGAAGAAAATCTTTCTCCAACCACACTGGACAACCCAACAGTCCATCAACAGTCTCCTCCTTATGAAAAGAATGTAAACATTTCTAGATTTCACAATAACAAGTGGCTTGTTTATACAAAAGTGTATCTGACTCCAAAACACAGAAAGCTAAAAATAAGACTTTTCCAAACTCCTTAAAGGGGACAGAGGAGAACGGCAAAATCCCAGACAACATCCCACCCTGTGCTGGAGGGTGGTTCTGTGCGGGGCCAGGTTTAACCCCCTCCTTGTCACGGGATCTTTTGGAATCATGCTCTAAACCAAGATCAATGACACAAATAAAAATCAGTGAAAATTTCTAATGCCCCAAATAAGGTCAATCTTAGCAGATAAATCTGTTTAGGAACAGAAATCATTCAGGCCCACTGAAGGGCTGTGGCACTGGCTGACATAAAGCCTAGGGTGACACAGCTGTCTTTAGCTTCCTGAAAAGAACAGGTTAAAGGTTTTTCTCCTTTCTTTCATTCAGTCACACTGAAATTGAAGAGGAATTAACAAAGTGTTTAATGCCACATCCCCAAAGCACCCACACCCCTGCAGAAGGTGTCAAGGGAAGTCAGGACTAAAGCTAAAGAACAGTTTCTGTTGTGTCTTTTTAATATTCCTCCTTGGTATAGTTCAGTACCAATTTAATTTAAATACAGTGGCCCCTGTTGCTGCCATTCCTTAAACACACCCCTCTCACCTGCCACAGGCAGAGCAGACCCAGCTGCTGCTGAGGGTGATTGAGAAGTGAATTTACTTTCTATACCACTAAAAGAAAAATCTGCTGTTTGTGCAAAAGTTTGATCCCTGGTGCCTCTTGCTCCTCACTTTTTTCTCAGTCTGACTTCAACAAAATACTTTATAATTTTAGAAGACAGATCCTACTAATCAATGTCCAATGGAAAATGCACAGGTCCACGTATTATATCATCATTTCATATATTTAATTGCTATTTCCTTGTTTCCCCATATTCCCTGGAATAAAAAACACCAAATAGTGTTCTATTGGATTAACTGAGATATCAAAGAGCAAGTTCACCCTGGCCCTATCTCTCCTCCATGGGCTCCTGGCACTGCAGTGAGTTGCCAATGAAATAAGAAAGCAGATTAGATATAATTCACTTTGAAGCTGCTGTGATAAAATCCAGTAAAGGAATCTGACTTATTTCAGATGCTCTATCACTACTTATCCACCTATTGCTGCCAAGAGCTGCCTTGCCAAAAGACTGATGGAAGATTAAGGGGAAAAAAACCCCACACCAACACCTTCTGCTGCAGAAAACCCCTGCCAGGGTGTTTGCTCCATCTGGACTGAGATGCCCAGATGAAGAAGGGCTGCTGTTGGTCCATCTGCAAAACAGGGCCCACGCCAGTTGCCTGACTTATAGCAGATTTGGAAGGCTATTCTATGGAAAAGATGTGCAAAACAGCTTGGCCTTCTCCCCATCCCATCCTGTGTCTTCATTTTTCTCCCTTTTTACAGAGATCCTCCATCCAAATGCATTAATTCTGACCTGCTCCTGCTCTGTGTATTCTTGTGTCTGCTGATCCTTGATGAAGAAATGGGTGAAATGATTCACTGGACAATTTTTTTTTTTTCAACAAGACTTTCAGATTTTCCTCCTCTCATTTATTTTCCACAGAGTTTTGTTTTGTCTTCCTTCTGAATACACAAATGTAACTATACCTAATGTTGGTGGTGTGAGCAGGGAAGGACTCAGGGAGAAAGAATTTAAAACCGTCAGTGTTTAGGTTTATTAGAAAGAATTTTCCAACACCCCACTAATTAACTGCTTTAAATCACAGAAGTTCAAAAAGCAATGACATGTAATGATGAACTGCTATTTAAGGTGGGTTGCAGGTGTCACATCTGAGGCAAGGCAGAGAAATGTAGAGTGTGTGTCCACTGTTTTCCTTGGACATGGGTCAGAAGCATCCTTGCTTTCCTTGCTACTTGTTAAGGGACATATTATGCAAAAAAAACATGACTAGCAAGAATACAGTGATTAAACATAAAAAAACCCCAACCAAACAAACAAAGCCCTTACATTTAAAAACTTCATTAAATCACACTTTTTCATAGAGATCCACAAGCCTCAAGTGAGTCCAGTGGGAGGAAACATGAGGGGCTCAAGTAATAGTCAAATAACAAGTTAAATTCAAAATACAAGCAGCAGACGGACCTTACTGGCTAAAAACAACTTTCTTTAAAAAAAAAAAAAATCAAAATAAGGTACCAGATGGGGAAACCAACCAATATTCATCATTGTGTGCAGCCCCAGAAATGGTGTATCTATAATATGAAAAGATAACAGACCATATGTGCTCTAAAAATTAACCAAAATAAAAGGCAGCTAATTCGCTTCATTTTCATTTAACTGGGCCCATCCTCTGAGCTTTAATTTGCAGGCACTGAAGGTGAAACTCGAGCTGCTAATCTTCATCATTGTTGTGTGTACAGCAAGATTTATGATTATACAAGTTTTTGGAGAAACAAAGATGACAATTTACAAAAACGTGGTGATACAACTTGCATATTATGCAGAGGGAAATATTACAGTGGGAGCAAGGAAGGGGATATCAGAAGTCCTTGGTTCTGTCATTTGTAACCTATTTGAAATGAGGTTTTGGGGGATATATAAACAAATTTTCTGAAGTCCTGACAGCTCCTTAATTCTGCAGTGAAGTTGTGCTTGCAAAGGTGTAGAGACAGGAGGGAAAGCAATTAATATGGAGCTGGGCATGAATGCAGTCAGAGTGAAAGCTGGAGCAATGGGAGGAGTTGGGATTCTGGAGGACTGGTTTGGAGTGCAGGAGGGAGCCAGCATTGCCTCCAGCAGCACTGTGTCCCTGTCACCGTCCTGTCCCTGCCATCCCTCTGGGCTGGGGGAGTGAGGCTGTGCTGGCCACCTGAGCACGGCCAGAACTGCCACTTTAGCTGCTGCAGGACTATAAAATCATGGAAAATGCTGAGCTGGAAGGGACCCACAAGGATCATCATGTCCCCAGCTCCTGGCCCTGCACTGACACCCCAGCAATCCCACCCTGTGCATTCCTGGGAGCGTTGTCCAAACACTCCTGGAGCTCTGGCAGCCTTGGGGCCGTGCCCATTCCCTGGGGAGCCTGGGCAGTGCCCAGCACCCTCTGGGGAAGAACCTTTCCCTGAGATCCAGCCTGACCCTGCTCTGGAACAGCTCCAGCCATTCCCTGGGTCTCATCCCTGTCACAGGGAGCAGAGATTGGAGCTGCCCCTCGGGAGGAGCTGCAGATCCTGCTGAGCTCTGCTCTCAGCCTCCTCTGCTCCAGCTGAACAAGTCAAGTGCCCTCAGCTGTTCCTCATTTGTCCCCTCCAGACTCTACACCGTCCTCAGGTCCCTGCTGTGGGCTCTCTCCAACAGCTTTCGGTCTTTCTCATATTGTGGCACCCAAGACCGGTTGGAGACCTAGGTTTTGTACTGATGCTTTTTCACATCTTCGCATTCTCCTGCTCTGGTCCAGCAATTAAACATTCCATCCACTTATTTGTGGGCAGATTTCCCCCAGAGTGACCTCCTGGGATCAGACACTGAACACACAGTGAGAGGGAGCAGGTTCATTAGAGGAGCTGAGCAGGAGGAATCTGTCTCTGCTCCACTTGCCAGTGCTTTCCAGACAGGATTTCAGTCATGCCTGCGTGTCAGCAGCCTTCCTGGGGATTCTCTAAAGAGCCTATCAAGCTGCCCACCTCAGACAGGCAGGGCCAGGGCCTCTCTGCTCTCCAATTCCAATGAGCTGTGCTTAATGCAGCATCTGCCTTGTCTGTCTTCTGCCTGCCCATGTATTAACACACAGCTTTGTGCTGCTCCCCGGAGCTCTCAAGCATATAATAAATAGAGTTCCAGCTCACTGGAACCTCCTGCAGCAGCTGAGATTGTGATTTGTTTTGCTGTGACTGCTCACTTGGAAGTTCCTGGCTTTGGCAGGACGGCAGAAGTATCCAGAATTGAACACACGTGCTTGGGAAGTGGGTGGTGCTCCAACATACTCCTGCTGAGGCTGGAAGAGGAGCACCCTGGCTGAGGAGCCTTCCTGAGGCAGGGAAAGATCCTGGGGAGAGTCTTGAGCCTGGAGGAAAAGGATGGAGGACACAGGTTGCATGCAGAGGATGCAGGTTGCTTTCCTGCTGGTCTGCAGCATTCTGCCACTTGGTAGCAGAAAACAACAAGGAAAACCTTCCCTTCCCTTCCCTTCCCTTCCCTTCCCTTCCCTTCCCTTCCCTTCCCTTCCCTTCCCTTCCCTTCCCTTCCCTTCCCTTCCCTTCCCTTCCCTTCCCTTCCCTTCCCTTCCCTTCCCTTCCCTTCCCTTCCCTTCCCTTCCCTTCCCTTCCCTTCCCTTCCCTTCCCTTCCCTTCCCTTCCCTTCCCTTCCCTTCCCTTCCCTCAGAAGGATTATGGTGAATTTTCCCTGAAATAAGAACATCTATGCTGATCATTATCTGTGATCTTGAAATAAACTGCTGTAAACAACAGCCAGGTTGTTTCCAAAGTGACTTCCTCAAGTATCTTGCTCCATTATCCAAAAAAAAAAATTGATCTTATGCTGCATCTTCTGCTCAGCAGAGAGACTGATGTCACCTCATGGCTTTATTCAGACATTTGTGTCAGTGACACCTGCAGCAAAGCGTGGGTGAGAGATCTCTTCTATCCGAAACACCATGGAAAGGCTTGGGTTGGAAGGGAACTTAGGGATCATCTCATTCCAAAGGAGTAGGGGGAGGAGGAGGTGGGACAGGAGCTCTGGCAGACACACTGTTCTCCCAGCAGCTTTCTCCTCAGTGCATCCAAAGCTACCAAAGCAAGCAACACCCCCAGTGTGACACAAAAAAAATAAACCCAGGGTGCCAGCCTGTGTTTCTTGGCTGGTTTAAAGTTGGAGCACAGACATCACAATGTAGGGGTGAGATGAAACCTACGGTGTCTACCAAGTGCAAAATTAGATAAGTGTGCTCTCCTGGGTAAGAGGAGGAGTGTCACAGCCTCCTCCCTCACTGTGGGATTTAACATAAAGGAGCCTCACTAAGTTCTCCTGGGGAAAAATCCAGCCTGGAGCTACACCCCTGGCCACTGCAGGTGTTTCTTCCCAGCACACTGGTACCTGCTAGGAGCTGTGGGTTGTACAGAAAGCTCAGCATCCCAAACCCAGCTCCTGCCACGCATGAGTTTTCAGTACCCAAATCCTTTACAGGGTCCAGAGCCCACAAACCAAGCTAAGAAAGGCTGCTCCATCCAACAACTGTCTCCACATAGCTCAGGGGGGAAAGAGATGGATAACTCCTCATCTTGCTCCCAGAGTCATTAGGCACTGTGAAGATCAGTTCAGCACATACCCATTTTGGAAAGTCATCAGGTGGGGTTATTACTCTGTACAGCCAGCCCTGCTGCTGGTGCTGCTTCTCTTCCTCTCCAGGAAGTCAAACAGATCTGCTCCCTGGGCACTTCAACAAACACAAAGGGAACACTGTTCCCCTCCCACCATAATCTACCCTCTTGTTCCCAGCTGCCTAGGACAGTTAAAGTAAAAAAACCCACGAAACCTGTAAGAGGAAATTCAGCGCAAACAAACCAAAGCTGAAAATCTGGAAAAGTAAATGTGACACCCACCAGCCAGAGGGGTTGGCAGGCAGGAGCAGCCCCACTCTGTCACGTTAAGGAGTCATTCACTCCAAATCCCTGCTCTACAGGTGATCTCCTTTTCCTCCTGCTCCTCCTCTCCCTGGAGAAGCCGCCGAGCAGAGTGGCTGCCAATCTCCAACACTCTTGTAATGCAATTAATGGAAAGATCCTTCCCTTGGAACAGGAATCCTGGTGAAAATGCACTGTTCTGCTTTTGTGTTTATTCGAGTGTTCCCTGCTGGCTTTACCTCTGGCTCAGGAGACTTGGATATGGTTCCCAGAGCCATTTCTTTTGGGTTGAGCACCCACAGCAACCACAGGCACAGGAGCAGCTGCTGCTTCCCCCAGGAGAGAGAAAACCTCTCTGTGGCTGTGGATTCTTGCCTGCAATCACAGCAAAGCCCACCCCAGATCCAACGCTATCATGGGACAAATACCCCATACAATCATTGCATGGCAAACAAAACAGGTCTATCAAAGACCAAAACTTCTAAAGCAGCAGCATGGATTTGAGATCTGCTTTATTTCCTTGCCTCAGGCCTTTTAATGAGGGTTTCTTGTTAGAGGACATGGCTGGGTCTCCTTGTGCACAGTTTAAAGGAAAGTGAACATCACTGAAGCTGCTGCAGTTTGTTATCTCCTCCCCAACCAGGGCTATTTTATTTATATTTAGGTCCACCACCTAAAAGCTTTGCAAGCTAAAATAAAAGTGGCTTGGAAGGAGTTGTGAGATTGCTGTGAAAAGGCAGCTTGAAAATAGATCCTGGCTGAAAGGAAAACCTCTCCTGGGGAACTTTCATGTCCTGATGTGAAACAAACCCAGAGGGTTTCGTTTCAGTGCCTGCTGAGCTCTCGCAGGCATTGTGGGTGTTAAAGATCCTGGTGTCACACAAACCTCCTGACAGTGGGAAAGGGCCCTGGGCCAATCCCTGAAAGCCATCTTTCCACAGGAAAACAACAACAAAAAAAAAAGGTGACCAGAGGGGACAGTGCCTCCCTAAAAGGACTTCCCAGCTGCAGCTCCCCAAAGTGACAATGTGTCTTTTATCAACGTGCCTTTTAAACTTTCCCATCTGCTCCCACAGGCAAAATTTCAGGACTTCCCAGCTCAGAATTCCCATTTACTGCCTCAAAAATCTGTCATGTCCAGTAGACTTCCCAGATCTTTCCACCTTGGAGCTGCTTTTTGGGAGCTGCCTTTTTTCCTTCTCACCCACTCATTTGACAAAATTCTTTTGTCCTTTCAGTGTTGTTCTTCCCACCCTGGTCCATTTTTCCCATGGCTCACGTTCCTTCCACTTAAGCCAACCCCTTCTCCTCAAAATCAGTTAATTAGCCTTCTCCTCTAAATCTCACCCTCAAAGCCTCTTTTCCTGCTGCAATCCCAGCTGTGCCACACTGGCTGCTGCTCCATGATGTCCCCAGTGCTGCTGCTGGCCGCCATCTCCCCTCACCACTGGCCACTTCAGAGCCTGGCCACCTGCCTGGATCTCCTTTTGAAAGATCCAGGAGCATCCTGAAGGCTGAGAAAGAGCATTTTTCAGAGCCTGCATGAGTGGAGGTCTGGGACAAGAGGGTATGGCAGCTCTTCCCAAATATCCATGAGCACCAGGTACAGCAGGGAAAGTTTTAGCACTGGGATGGCAGGAGGTGAAGCAGAATCACAAATTCTCACCCTCACAGCAGCACAGAGGGAACAAGGTCTGCATTTTGCTGCACACTTGCTCCCATCTCCCATTCCTCAGCTTTTCCATGTGCCGGACTGAGGTGATCTGAGCCATGCACACGGATCCCATGTGGGAGCTTCCTGAGGAGCTCACATCAGGGCAAAAGCCACCAAACCCTGAAAGAGCATAGAGGTTTGAAAGAGAAAACCACTTCTCAAGCAATTTATTTCCCAATCTTTTCAAAGCCACCTTATTTCAGGTGTGTTTGACACCTCCTTGTCCTCTGCAGAAGGTGCAAAATGTGTCAGGAGAGAGAGAGAAAAAAAGGGGAAAAAACCCATTTGCTCTGACTTAATTTCTGCAAGTGTCATTTACTGAGTGGAATGTTACTGGAAAAGGGCCCTGTTGGAAATGCAGACACGTGGGCCATTTACAAGTCATTTCACCCATTCAAGATGTGCTGCTTCAGGTCATGGGTGGCTTCTGGGCACTGATTCCTACCAGGACATTTTTCAGTCCTTTTCTAAAGAAATATGAAAGCCAAACTGCTGACATTCAGAGCTTCCTACTCAGATATATTTTTGCCAGGAAAAAAAAAAAAAAAAAAAAAAAAAAACAGAAAAAAAAAAAAGCCCACCAAACCAACCAAACAAAAAAACCCCAACAAATAAACAAACAAACAAAAACTATGTATGGTTTAATCACTAATCAAAGACATAAAAAGTCACTTACCCACCAGAGGATTGTTTTATCCTGTTAGATCTGTGGAAACACATGCACTTTTCCTTTATTATTATTATTATGTAAATCAACATGGAAAAGTGAATGTTTCTGTTTTGGTCCAAAAGGGATGTTTTACCTGTTTTCCCTCTTACTCCCCAAATTTTTAATATTTTAACATGAAAAGAAGTGATTTCTTAACAAAATCAAAATTTCCTTCAAGGAAGATCTTGGAAGATAAGACACACCTGCTAATTAATAAAGAGGTTTCCCTTCATGAAAAACCAGCTGGTTTGACTGTGAATTCCTTTCCAGCCCTTAGAGGCCTCTACCTGTTACAGGTGGAGGCAGAGCAGAGGGCTGGGAACGTGACACTGGTTGGAAGGGAAGAACCAACAGCAGGAATTGCTCCCTTTTCCCTTTTCTCCCCCTCCCAGCTTGCCTTTGTCGTGTATCCACACAAACCAAACTTGGATGAAAGGGCCTCAGAAGTCCTTGGACAAAAAGTGAACTGGCATCAGAGCCCAGAAACCTCTTCAGGAGCTCAGGAGGTCAAACTGTGCTGTGCCAGCACCTTGTGTCCCATTCCTCCCCAATGGCAAAGGCTGTCCCAAGGGGTTGGGACCTGTGCCAAAGCCACCCCTGGCCTGGGAGGTCCTTCATGGGGCAGGAGGAACCATCACCACAGGCTGCTTCTCTTCTCTTCTCTTCTCTTCTCTTCTCTTCTCTTCTCTTCTCTTCTCTTCTCTTCTCTTCTCTTCTCTTCTCTTCTCTTCTCTTCTCTTCTCTTCTCTTCTCTTCTCTTCTCTTCTCTTCTCTCTTCTCTTCCCTTCTCTCTTCTCTTCTCTTCTCTTCTCTTCTCTTCTCTTCTCTTCTCTTCTCTTCTCTTCTCTTCTCTTCTCTTCTCTTCTCTTCTCTTCTCTTCTCTTCTCTTCTCTTCTCTTCTCTTCTCTTCTCTTCTCTTCTCTTCTCCCTTTTCTTTATTGTTTGCTGTACTTTATTAAAAAAGGAAATCTTTCTGGAGTGATTGAAGGGTATTTATAATAACTCCTCACAAAGTTGGGGGGCACATTTCATTTAGCTCTGAAATATAAAAAGAAGCTTGTTTATCCTTTTTCCATTGGAATCAAGTGTGCCCTGTTTCCATGGCAACCCCAACACTTCCCAGCTCTAACTGTTGCACAGGCAGGAAGTGTTTAACCCTTGGAAGTGTGTGGATCCAAATCTTTTGGAATCAAGACCAAAACAATTGCCCTTCATTGCATTGTCAGGCTGCCTCTGACAAAGGATGGTGCAGGGGTTTTGTCCTGTTTTGTGAAAAATATCCCACCCAATACTTGTGGCTTTATTAACTCACGTGAGGAAGAAAAGCAAGGAGTCATTGGTGTGCCTGGATTTATGGCCAGGGTGATGCATCAGTGATAAAAAGAGGTTTCAGCATTGAGAACTTGCAGTGCTAAACCCCCAGGGCTAAGAATTTTACTTAAAATGCATGGGATGCTTAACAAAGCCCACGAGGACAAGTTTATTTCTACAATAGCTTGATATCACACAAGCCCCAGGTTGGAACCTGCCATACCTGGTACTCATAGTGTGGTCACCTCCCTGCCAAGTGTCCATACTGTGAGAATACCTTCATAAAAAAACTCCTTTTCTTACTTCTTCTGCCTCCCACCCTTCCCTCCACCCAACCTCATTCTTTCACAGCTGGACCTGAAGCAGCTCCTGGGACATTTCCCTTCCTTCTGATTGGAATTCACCTGTTCCCAGCTGGGTAATGCCATGCAGATAATGTTAGAAAAGATCTATAAACATCCTAAGCTTTTAGGATGGTGGTGGTCTGGATTTAAGTGCTGTGACTAAAGAAAAAGCTCAAATATTCAGTGTCAGACCTCATCTGGTGATGAAAAATTCAGTGACAGTCAATTATAAATCTCAACTTACAGGATCCCAGAATCCCAGGCTGGTTTGGGTTGGAAGGGACATCAAAGCCCATCCAGTGCCACCCCCTGCCATGAGCAGGACACCTTCCACTCTCCCAGGTTTCTCCTAGCCCCATCCAGCCTGGCCTTGGACACTGCCAGGGATCCAGGGGCAGCCACAGCTTCTCTGGGCACCCTGTGCCAGGGCCTCCCCACCCTCACAGGGAACAATTCCTTCCCAGTATCTCATCTAACCCTGTCCCCTGGCAATGAGAAGCCATTTCCCCTTTTCCTGTCACTCCAGTTCCCGATAAATTGTCCCTCTCCTGTTCCCTGTAGCCCCTGCAGACCCTGAAGTTGCTGTGAGGTCTCCACATAACCTTCCCTTCTCTGGGCTGAGCATTCCCAGCTCTCCCAGCCTGGCTCCAGAGGGGAGGTGCTCCAGTGCCTTCAGCAACTCCACGGCTTCCCCTGGACTTGCTCCAGCTGTTCCACATCTTCCCTACCTTGTGGGCAGCAGACACAGCACTGCAGGTGGGGTCTCATGTGTTCACAGTCAGAATTCCCTGCTCCAGAAATCAGCCTCACTGCTCTCCTGGATTTCCAACAGAGGGTTTGGTGAGGTGGAAAATTTGTAATGTTGCTGTATTTGTTGCTTCCTGAACTCCAGAGCAGGGGGGCTGTCCTTTCAGACTTCATTACATCATGGAAATTGTGCATTGCTTTTGGGAAGCATCACTGGAAAAATAATATCTTGGGAAGGGGATGGCAAGTAGGAAAAGAATAAATAAAATTAGTGAAAAGGACAAAAGCCATTAAAGAGTTAAAGCATCCCATTTTGAAGTATAATAGCAGGAGTGAGTCATGAAGAGCCCTTTTCTCTCTGAGCTAAGCTCAGTGTGTGTGGCTAGACTTGCAAATAGTCTCTCCCACAAGAGAGGTCTGTTTAGTAGGATATTTAAAAAAAATTCAAAAATCTATATTAATCTTTTCACATGCACTGGAGACTTCTTTATTGTGCCCAGGTCTAGAGCTCAGCAGAGCTGTTGATGTTTGTGGCCACACTCCTGTCCCCCTGTGCCCAGGCCAGATGATCAGGTTGGCGCCTTCCCCCATCACAGGGAACTCCAGGCACTGGCCACATCCCAGCCTGGGTGTGAAGGGCAGTACAGCAATTTTTCCCTGGAGAAAACACCCCCACTGTAAAGAAAGACCATTAATTTTGCCCCAGCTTCTCTCATCTCTTTGCTTTACCTCCTGCAGCTCCTGTGGTAAGAAGTACAAGTGGAAATGCTGCAGGAACCAGGGAGGGAAACTGTCCTTGGATAATGCCTTATTACAGGGGTTGTGGAAGGACTAAAGCAGCTCAGGGAGCTTTTCTATGAGCTTTACAGAGCTTTCCATGAAATGTTTTTCTTCTGCAGGTCTACAGAAGCAGTAATATTTGTTGAGCTGGTTGTTCCTTGTATGGGACTAAATAATCCCTATCCCTAAATAACATCCTTCAGATGAATTTCAGTGACCACACTGCTAAGGAAAATAGCATCTTTCTCGAAGTTTTAAGGGTTGGCTTGGGGAAAAAAAAACTTGCATTCTTCAAAATCATTGTAAAATCTTTGTTTAGAGCATGCTGCTGATAACCCCAAGGTCATGGGTTCAGTACATGTGTGGGCCATTCACCCAAGAGTTGGAATCAAGGATCCTCGTGAGTCAACTCAGAATATTCTGGGATTCTGTTGCTGGGGCCAAGGAAGGAAAAAAGGAGGAAGAAAAAAAGAAAAGTGGACAATTTGCAATACAATTCTATACATTCTACGTGGTCACTGTGTGTCTTTAAATACCTCATATTTCAGAAGTAAAGGAACAAAGAGGATGAGGAATGACAGGCAACACCCCAAAAGGAAAGGAAAGCCCTGCACATCACAACACCCTGAATCCATGAATATCCCACCAGAGCACACTCCAGCTGCTTCACTGGCAGACAAATCTCTCCCTGGGAATAATCATAGATTTCCCTCAGACTGTGCTTTCCAGCAGTCAGGCTGAGAAGGGTTTGAAACATATAAATTCCAGTTTCCTGGCAGAAGAGCTGAGGACACGACCCTGCAGGTTGCCAGTGTGAGGATTCCATCCCAGTGCAGTGATTCCAGACAGGGGTTGCAGCAGGCAGGGGTCAGGATGAGAAACAGTGCTTGTTCCCCTGGAGAAATGTGAGAAGAGCAGGAGAGGATTCCATCCAATCCCACAGACCTGAAGGTGTCTTATTGGCATTCACAGGGAAGGCTTGCAGGGAATAAGGGAGGAAATGAAAGGAAAATGAATGTATAAATAGCTGCAAAGCCCACCAATGAAAGCAATTTTAGGGAGTAAAGATGGAGCTGCCTGTGGATTTGCAATGCAGAGGTATTCAGGCAGCATTCCTCACTTTCACTGCCAGCCAAAATGTCAGTGCAAGACAAATAAAGTGTCAGAGGGATAAATAAAGAGGAAATTACTATCAGGGATCCTTAAGGAAAAATAAAAGACCAACACAGATAAAGCCAAAAAGTCACAAAATTACCAAAAGTGACAAGATAAAATCAGTGGCACAACTGAAATTATTCTTTAAGGCTGTGATCTATGAGGATGATAACCAAAGTATGAAATTAAGCTGGCAAGACAAATCTATATTAAAGACAAAGTGGATTAAGAGGGAACCTGTCCTTATGTGGTGTTCTGGAGTGGATGTTTAGCTGAAGCAAAACATATCAAAACATTGAATATTCTGATATTCTGTTCTCTGATGGGATCCCTGAGGGTGGATTTCATTGTAAGGGTTATTTCCATCAAATCTAAAATATAGATGGTCCTGTACAACACACACAGAAAATGTTTCACCTTCTACCTCTGAGTCCAGGAGAAAGAAAGAAACATTTGACTTTTAAAAGTTGGTTTTAAAACTCGAGCCGTGCCAAGTATTAGCGAGAAGGGTTTGTTTTCTTAAAATATGTGGGCAACTGGAATGAGCATCACTGCACTACAGCAACCTCTTCATTGAACCCAGACTTATTGAGCTTAACTGCCTGTACACTAATTAAAGCATCTCTCATCCTGTTTGTCCTATTCAGCACTACACTGCCAGCTCAGAATGGCTTTCACAAAGCCCAGGCAGTGATAAGTGTTAATGGTATTTTATTATTTCTCAGCTGCAATGAAGATATTTCTCTGGCTGCAGGCAAGAGCCTCCAGGGAGGAAAAGAAATGCCTAAGAGTGGGACATGCCCTCACAGCATCACTGCTTCACCAGCTGCACTCTTCTCAGTGCTGCTTCAGCAATGGAAGGACATCCATACATCCTCCTGGAAGATGCCTTTGTGCACTGTGTCTCTCCAGAGTGGGGGGCTCTGAGGGATGTGCAAGGAGCAAAGTGAATTATTGGAAGACCACATGAAGGAATGTGGGGCAATGAAGCTGATTCAGTGCCTGGCATCAGGGGGAAGAATGACAGGACCCCCTTGGGCCAAGCAGAGTGTTCATGGGATGCTGTTGGATACGAGTGTCTCAATACAACAGAAATAAATGACACTCTCACACTGAGATGTCCAAGGCAAAAAAAGAGGCAGTTTATTTACAAACTTCAACATTTATAGAATTCCAGCAGTGACCATGGATTGCAGGAAGAAAATTTTCCTCTCCAACCACACTGGGCAACCCAACAGTCCATCATCAGTCTCCTCCTTATGAGAAGAATGTAAACATGGTTAGATGGTTACAATAACAAGAAAGTTGTTTATGTAAAATCGTGTTTGACTCTGCAAAAAGTAAACACAGAAGGCTGAAATAGAACTTTAGAAAAACTTCTTAAAGATTCAGAGGAGAACAGCAAAAATCCAGACAACACTCACACACTGAGATGTCCCAGGCAAAAAGGAGCAGTTTATTTACAGAGTCGACATTTATAGAATTCCAACAGTGACCATGGATTGGAGGATGAAAATCGTCCTCTCCAACCACACTGGTCAACCCAACAGTCCATCAATTCTCTCCTCCTCCAGAAAGGAATGCAAAACAATCATTGTTTACATGAACAGTGCGTGAGAAACTCCACCACAAAAAGTAAAACATCAGAAGGCTGAAAAGAACTTTAGAAAAACTTTAGAAGAACAGGGTGACATAAGAGCCTTTGGAAAGAGGCAATGGGAGGTGGATGGGAATGGCCCTCTTGCTGTCAGTGGTGACAAGGACCCTCTCAGCAAGCAGGAAAGGCAAAGGCAGGGCAGAAAAAGTCAGAAGGGAACAAAGAGCAGGGAAACTTTACTGTGTGCTCTGCAGTGCAGCAGCCCCAGCTTCTGGAGGTGTCCAGGCCTAGAGGACATCACTCCCTAACCCTGCTGCCACCTCCAGAGAGGCTCCCTGGTGTTCCACTTCCTCTCTGCACAGTGAGAAAACCCTGTCTGATATGCTGAGACTGGCATTACATAAACACCAGACATCGGATATTAATTGGGAAACTATCAAGTAGAGTAACATTTTGTAAAAAAATAATGCTGTCTCTTAGCAACTCAGCTTCTCCAGCCTCAAATAAAGAATTAGAATCTGACAATGTCACATTATTTTCCACAGTAGATTTGAAATTTGGCTTAATTAAAGCTTATGCTTTAGCTGGATTACCAAACAAGCAACTGGCAGCTACAGGGAGAAATCGTTTTTGTCTATCTGTGTGATTGGGATAAAAAGTTCTGTGTTCAACAGTGCTGTGTATGAGACACAGTTTATTTCAGGCAATTGCTCCAGGTGTTTCCATCACCACTGAAGCCCAGATCAGCACCCTGGTGACCCTAGTGTGCTGTGTTCAAGGACACATGTTCAGAGACCAGGCCTTGGAGATGTAGAAAGAGACTCAAGGGTGGAGGCACTGATAGAAACTTTATTCCCAGGACTCTGCAAACCCAAACTCCCTTCAGGGTCTAACAGCAGGAAACGTCAAGGACTTCCTGAGATCCCCCTGATTTTCCACTCTTGCCACATTATAATAAACTTTTGCTTGGAAGCTTATACATGGTACTTCCAGTGCCTAAAGGGAGCCTACAAAAGGACTTTTCATCAGGGCATAGAGCATCAGGATGAGTGAAAATGGTTTTAAGCTGAAGAAGGACAGAGTCAGATGGGATATAGGGAAGAAATTCCTCCCTGTGAGGGTGGGGAGGCCCTGGCACAGAGCACCCAGAGAAGCTGTGGCTGCCCCTGGATCCCTGGAAGTGTCCCAGGCCAGGCTGGATGGAGCTTGGAGCACCCTGGGACAGTGGAAGGTGTTCCTGCCCATGGCAGGGGGTGGCACTGGATGGGCTTTAAGGTCTCTGACAACCCAAACCAGTCTGTGATTCCATTGTACGACCCAAGCTGCTGCATATTCTGCAAAATCCTATACACTTATCCAGACATAACACAGTTCAAAGCCTTCAAAACGCAATTCAGATTAAAATAAAAATAAAATTTATTAAAAGGAAGCCTTCAGAATCATGTTCAGCTGTGTGAAGGCCATTCACAAGTCCCTGTGCCAGAATTTTTATGCAGGTATCCACTGGCACCCATGTAAGTAGAGCAGCTGAGCTCTGAAGAGGAGTGAGCCCAGAGGGCTGGCAAAATGCAGGGAGTTTCACCCCAAAACTGGATTGGCATCGATGGGACACTTCTCTGGGGCCCCCAAGAGAATCATCACCCATGTGATACAAACAGGGACAACTTCAAAGCCAAGTCCCACAGAGATGTGAGACCAGCCCCACAGCTTTGAAACAGATCCAGAAAGAGCCCATGGCTCTCCCAAGCCCAGATTAGCACTTCACCTACCCAGTCATTATCCCCCCACACCACGGAAATAAAACTCTGGTGCTCGTCTCGAGATAAACAGACATTATTATTCCCATAAAGGAAAATGAGGCAAAGGAATTACCACAGTTCTCTTGCCTATGGCACACAAAATATAATTTAAAATCCTCCCAGCTCCTCATAAAATCTCATCATTGTTTAAAACAGTAGAAGATACAGTCTTTGAAACTTTTAAATATTTAATTTGCATATTTCTAAATCAGAGGCAAAGTTTGGATTGCAAGGTTCAGTGAGGAAGGGGAATATTTTTGTTCTGGTAAACACAAGCCTAGCCTGTTTCTAATGAGTAGCAATCAAGAGACACTGCAGGGACACAGAACATAAAATAGTGAGAGAATCCAATATGCTGCTATTCCTGGCAGTTCTAAAAATTAATTCAAACCTGCATCCATTACAAGAGTAATGGAAAAGTAGAGCTCCATGTCTGTAAATATTAGGAGCGTGGCTGATAGCCTCATTTCCTCCCCCATCTCAATTAAATATGGCACCTTGCAGCTAAATTACACAATGTGGCCACAGTCTGTAAACAAAACAATCACTGTTACAAATGTTTGTGCCTAATAAATAGATGTACTGCTGTATTAGGCAGAGTTATGCCTCATGCAATAGATGTTCCCTTCCAAACAGGTAGATCTCTTATTAAGCATTTGATTATTCATTTCTCCCTCCCCAAAATGAAAGCACGGGAAGAAGCCTTCTGCTGGTGCATCTTCTGCAAATCACACCCAAAATCTTAATAAAGTAGCTCCCAATCTCCTTCAGATCTAATTCTCCCAGACAGCTGTACATTGTCAGCCTCACTCAGATGTTTAAAATGCATCAATGTTTACTCTCTAAACTGGAAAAAACAATCATTGAGGATGATAATCCAAGAATCAGCTTGTGCCTCACTGCCCCTTGGTGGATTTGACTGCCTGATCTTTTCTCATCCTTGTGTAACCCCAGCATCCCTGCTTCATTTAATTCCTTAAGCTTTAATTAAAAAAGCAGCAATGAAAGCCAGCAAGAAAAAGAAGCTGAGAATTCCTTTATAGCTCATGGAACAGCCAATATTGCTTGGAGGAGAGGCAGCAAACACCACAGCCGAATACAAAGGTGGCCCACTGCAGCCTAATCTCTCCTCTGTTGTATTCTGCTGAGGAACACTTCTCAGAGCTGGTCTTTTATTTATGCTCTGGCACCAGGAAAAGGGGAAAGAAAGCACGAAACTTGTCCAGGAGTTTGTAGATCACAGTCGCATCCTTTGCTCTGGTTCCCTCCTCCTGGCTGGGCACCGTGAGAGAGGATTCTGCTCAACAGCAGAACGTCACTAGGGGTCCACAGTTCTTACAATCTCCACACCTCAGTGACTCCTTGTGGTAAAGTTGGAGGTGCTGTTTTGGTTGGGAGCTTCAGGATGTGGCCAAACCCTGCTTCAATGGCTAGGTGAGGTCGATGCCAGGGGAGCCCAGCGCGTTATTGACGTGTGGGTGCACCAAAGTGGCTTCAAACCCAGGCACAAGTGGCTCTCCTGCTACAGAGACATCAGGAGAGTCCCCAGGGGACACAGACTGTGTCAAGAGTAAGTTTTCCTCACTCAGAAGCTCTCAGACTGAGGAATTCCCCATGCCCATCCCAAAGCAGAGGCCCTTTGAGATGCTGACCACCTCACCTGACATAGCACTTACTCTGTGTGCTCCAGCTCTTGATTTTATTTAAAGCTCCAGCAGCTGGAGGAGCAGCTTTGGTCATGTTCTGAGTGGTTTTCATTGTTTCAGCTGAAGCTGTGATCACTGAGGATGGTCAAGGAAATCTTTTTCCCCATTTCAGGAGCCTTTGGATGGGTTTAGGGGGGGTTTTTGTCACCTATCTACAAATTCCTGGCTGACTTTAGGCCAAGGGAAAGGTTTTGTTTGAATTTCTTTTCCATATTTTTGCACACATTTTACAGCTAGCTTGCAGTTCAGAACAAAGTCACAAGTGAATCAAGAAAATTTATATTACCCTTACCACTGTTTTCAGGCAATCCTTAAATGGAAACAAAAGCAAACAAAAAAAAAACCCAAAACAGCAAACAACCAAACCCCAATCAAGAACGCCCAATAAAAACAGACTTTACCACAAAATGTATGTTTTGACAAACTGATGTATTTAGATGAAAAGGAATAACACAAATAAATCTAACCAAGTTCTGTAACTGTTATAAAACTCTGTGTGGCGCTACTCAGTGGGATCCTTATTTCCAAAAGAAAGCTGGATGCTTTTGGAGCCATGGTTTCCTCAGCCACCAGGACCAATCCTGTCTAAAATGTTGTCCAATTAAATGGTTTTCACACCACTGCATTTAAGGCTATTGAAGCCAGAAGCGAATGAGGCAGAGCCCTCACTGAGCAGTGACTGATGTTTTACCTCACAACAAGCACAGCAAACAGAGCAGAAGGCCCCAGTGTTTTATATGTTCTAATGCAAGCAAAAGTGTGCGGCACAGCAGCGAGCTCCCACCCGGAGCACTGCACCCAGCCCTGGTGTGACAGTACCAGAAAGGTCCAGAGGAGGGACACTGAGGGCTGGGACAGGCTGAGGGAGCTGGGGTGTTCAGCCTGGAGAAGCAAGGGGTTTGGTGAGACCTTATGGAAACATTTCAATATGTAAACAAAACTCATAAGAAGCATTTTTAGCAATCCCCGTAGTGACAGGACCAAGGGCAACAGACTGGACATAAGGAAGAAATTGTTTCAAATGGAGGTGAGGAGGCCCTGGCACAGGGTGCCCAGAGAAGCTGTGGCTGCCCCTGGATCCCTGGCAGTGTCCAAGGCCAGGCTGGATGGAGCTTGGAGCAACCTGGGATAGTGGAAGGTGTCCCTGCCCATGGCAATGAGGGACTGGATCTTCAAGGTCCCTTCTAACCCAAACCAGTCTGGGATTGTACCATTCTGATATTTCAGTCCTCAAAATTGGTGACCATGCCATAAATTGTCTGCTTTCCAGCTGCCTCTGGCTGCAATGTGCTGACACTGAAAGGGGCTACACTTCTGCACTCCATTTCTGTGTGCCCTCCTGAGCTCAGTAGTTTCATGGTTTTCAATCCGACTTTTTAAATATGAGTTTGTAGTGTTTCACCTCTCTCTCAGATGGGTAAGTCTGCAAGAACTTTGCTGTTTGATTATGTTATCATGCATGAAGAGCCAGAAAAATTTAAGACAATTGTTCATTTAAATTGCTGTTAATTACATCCTCCTGACATAGTTATTGTACTGTACGCACACTTTGGATAAAACTACTGTAGTGTCTAATTGAAGTCAAAAGTATTTCTGACATTTTAATGAACACACCAATAAGTTTTATTTTACAAGACTTTCAAATGAACCACGGAGGATTAGAAAATGACATTCAAGGAATGCATATAACTGAATTACATAACACAGGAGGGGGGGAAAACTTAGTGTCCTGTTAAAGGGATAAAAAAGGTAGGAACACGTTAGCATTTGAGATGTGTTGGAGTAAATAAGGTCTTTGTAGAATAAGAGCCATTCTTTATTTTTAACCACCAAAGTTTCAGGAAGTCAGTGGAATGTCACAGCATCATTGTCACCAGCCACAGATAGCAAGCCTGGGGACTCAGAAGCCATTATCCTGCTCCTTATCAGAGATCCCATTTCCATTTCACCTTTATGGAAATTTTACATAATTATTTGTGGAAGTCAAGTGGAACTTCACAGAGTCAGTGGAGCTGCACTGGAATGAACCAGAAGTGGGAAGACAAAGAGTGGTCTGGACTTCAGAGCAGTCCCTGGTGCTTGTGAGGTTTTCCACATGAGAGCTCAGCTGGAGAGGAGCAGGAATTGAAGGCATTTAAAGCAGTTAGATCAGACATATCGATCCCACACTTATCCAGCTGTCTGGATGCATTTTACCCAGCCACAGAAGAAGAAGGCCGGATCACACCTGTGTTCCATGGAAAATGTTCAGTGCCAGGGACCCCTTGCTGCAGCAGTAAACTCTGGCCAAAGGAAGGAGGAGATGGAGCCCATTTCCCAATGATCAGTAGCTGTGTAGAACAGTCAGGACAATGAGGAAAGTAGAGATAAAGAGAGACCCTCAAGGGCACATCCACACTTTAATACACAGCAAATTGTGCACTCGGAAATCTTTAGTCCTTTCAGCAGTTTCTCCAGCTCTGGAAGCTTCTTCCTAAGACTTCAGCCTCTCTCTGTGCTCTCTGTGCTGCAAGAACTAATCCCAAAAGCAGCATCCTGGCTGCACTGGGAGGAAGTGCCACAGTGGAGCCCAGAGTGGCTCAGCCCCTCACTTCCCCTCAGGGGGGCTGGGGAGAGAATAATGGGGTGCAAGTGAGAAAACTCCTGGGCTGGGATCAGACAGGTTAACAGGGAAAGCAAAGGCTGTGCACACAAGGGAATCAAACCAAGGAATTCAGTCCCTGCTTCTGCTGGGCAGGTATTCAGCAGCCCCAGGAAAGCAGGCCCCACCCCTCAGAACAGTGGCTTGGGAAGACAAAAACCTACATACTGAACATATGGAATATCCCTTGAGTCACTTCAGTTCACCTGTCCTGCTGTCCCTTCCCAGCTCCTGCTGCTCCTCCAGACCCTCAGTGGGTGACGAGCAGGAAAGGCCTTGGCTCTATGTGAGCAAATTCCTGTGTCACCAACACTGCTCCCACATCCCTGTGTCACCAACATTGCTCCTACATCCCTGTGTCACCAACACTGCTCCCACATCCCTGTGTCACCAGCTCTGCTCTCACATCCCTGTGTCACCAACATTGCTCCTACATCCCTGTGTCACCAACACTGCTCCTACATCCCTGTGTCACCAGCTCTGCTTTTTCATCCCTGTGTCACCAACACTGCTCCAACATTTCTGTGTCACCAGCTCTGCTCCAACATCCCTGTGTCACCAACACTGCTCCAACATCCCTGTGTCACCAACACTGCTCCCACACCCCTGTGTCACCAACACTGCTCCAACATTTCTGTGTCACCAGCTCTGCTCCAACATCCCTGTGTCACCAGCACTGCTCCAACATCCCTGTCTCACCAGCACTGCTCCCAATCCCTGTGTCGCCACCTCTGCTTTTTCATCCCTGTGTCACCAGCTCTGCTCCCACATCCCTGTGTCACCAACACTGCTTCCTCATCCCTATGTCACCAGCATTGCTTCCAGCACAGATCCCAAACCCACAGCGAACAGTGGCCTCAGGGAGGAAAATTAACTCTGCTGCAGCCAAAGCCAGCACAATGAGACATAAAATATTGTTGTTTTCCTGATCGTCATCCTTTGACTTTCTCACAGACTGGCATTTGCTCCCTTTCTACTCTGTGAGAATAACTCTGTGTGCAAATATTCAGTTCCCTCCCTGTGTGTGTCTTGCTACCACCACGATGGGGAGAGACAAAACAGGCACAGTTAAGAGATGAGAGACGGAAAAAAAAAAAAAAAGGAAATATCAGTAAACTTGGCACAACATTCAATTATAAAAGTGGATGTAAAATGCTAACAATTCAATGCTCAGAAGAACTCATCTGAATTTCATTATCATCTAAGTAGAATCTGGTATTTGTTAAAGAGGACAAATGTTCTTAAGAGATGTGTTGCTCACAATCATCTCAGGATATAAAAACATGAATACAAGTTACCAGTCGGTCCCTCTGCATGCCAAAGAAGAAAAGGGAAAGAAAAGAGAAAAGAATTAAAGATGACTTTTCAGCAGATGCAGAGCACTCTGGGGGGCTGTCACTGAGACAAATAAAGCCGTGGGACATCGGGATGTCCTCTGCAAATCCATGAATGCCTCTGGAATTACTCCAGGTGTACCACAGCAGGTTTGGACAGCACTACACTGGGTGAGGAGGGGTGGGGGGAGAGGGGCAATTCCTGCTAAAGGACAGGAAAGAAATTGAGCATCAGCCCAGAACACTGGTCCCAGGAGAATCAAAGAACAAGATTTTGCTCCACTTTTTATCCATCAGTACAGATGATATAAAACTGTTTCCAGCAGCTTTTTTTTTTTTTTTTTATATTATAGCAAAAAATATGAAGAGGATTAAGGGAAATATAGAAAAAATTAACTATGGAAAATTAGCATTGGAAAATTGAAATTTCAAACAGGAAAATATTTCTAACTTAAAAAAACCCCCACACATCTTTTCATTAAAAGACATCTTTGCCAATTTTTCCAGTGAAAAATTGAGGTGTTTATTCTCAGAGATATTGTTTGCTTCTTTTAGATAATGCATCTTCATTACATCCCCCACAATACAGAAGAAAAAGGGGAAAGCCATTGCTAGAATTTTAGCTGATGTACCTGGATAGTTGGTAAAGCTGCTACAATTTTTCGGGTTCTAGGACAGTGGTGTAGCCCTGGAAAAAAAAATCACATTTTCACAATCATCTGTCTCAACAAAAATTAAGAAATTAATAAAAAAATTTCCTTCTAGAAGTAGAGAAAACTCAGTATAAGCCAGATAAGGTAAAATAAATCGATAGCTGAGTAATCTCAGAGAAACAAAACTGATCTAATTTGTCCTGGAATTAGGCATCTGCCATCATCTTTAATTTGCCAGATCCCATACAAACATAATATCAAAAAACTACCTAAAGCAATTTCACATTCTAATTTGGATAATTTTACATCACCAGAACCATGGAGTTTTGCTCCCTATCTTGTCCAAAAAGTAGAAGAGTAGATCTTCTATTTTAAGTTAACTGTCTTTACTTTTCTAAGTCACTTGGCATTTCCTATTTGTGGAGGCAACTATGCAAATTTAAAGCCTGATCTTTACTCAGTGTCAATCAAAAAACTTCACCAGGGGAGGGAGAAAGTATGAGACTCCTCACTAAGACTTTGTCACCAAATGCATCTCAGCCTCAAAAAGTGCCAAAAAGTACTTATTTTCATCTAAAACAATCCAGAACACAATAAATATTGCTAAAGTGTGAAATCTGCATATAACCCTCAAAATTCCCTAAACCAAATATCACTTTTTACATTGGAAAGCCGTGGCTGCAGCCAGAAGCAACAGATTTTCCAAAGTATTTCCTTGGTGTGCACTTCCACCTCGCTTAAAAGCAGCTCTTTAAAAGACTCATTTCTTGTAATGCTGGGGAGATCAATAGAGATTATTTTAAAGGTATTTGAAATCCACCATACAAAACAAAGAAGCATTAAAATTAGATGTTAGATGTGAGTTATTTAGAATTAGTCTTACCTATCTCAGCATATGGATGTTTGACCATTTAGCTGTGCTTTATTTTCACACATTACATGCAACACACACTTCAAGTCCCAAATATGTTGGTGTTTATCTCTCATTTTAACATGTCCAGTGCAGCCACATTTTCTCCAGAGCCAAACTTTGAGTCCATTCCTAGTGCATTGAGACAATAATATATATTTACCATATGGAGTGTGAAATCTGTGAAACAGGACTATTTCTCACCCCCTGTTATTTGACTCCTGCATCAAAGGAGTGTATACCTTACAATAAAATCTACTATCCCATTTTTGGCTCTCCTTTTGCATCACGTTGTGCCTTGAGCCCTGAACAGTGTTTGAATTCACAGAATAATCTGAGTAGGAAGGGACCAACTGGTGGCTTGCTCTGGTCTCAGATGAAATTTCCAGCCATGTTCCAGGAAGATCTAAAGCAGGAATTCTGAGGGTAAATTGGGATGTGACCCAAAGTCACCCAGGCTCACTGAGGGCACTGGCACACACCAGTGTCAGACTCCAGGGACAGCCACAGAGCCTCCACCATCACCAGGATCCTGACCCCAGCTGCCCAAGCCAAAAATGCCATTTGAGCCCTGGATCCTTCCTCCTGCTGTGGTTAGGGATGGGAGCTGCTGACCCCACAGACAAAGCTGTCAGCAAGAGAAAGCCAGGAAAGCTGATCCGTGGTACATCCAGGCACTCCCCACACATGTGGGGCTGTTTGCCCTCTGGCAGGGCAGCAGAAGAAGGCTTTGGGGAAAGGAAGGAGGAGCTGTGGTGGGGAGAGGCAATAGGAGCACCAGGGTAGGGAGAGGTGCTCTGATAAGAGGAGTCTGTAGAGGTGGGGATCAGGGAGCTCTGGGAATGGACAGCAAACCTTTGGCACAGACACCCCCATCCTCATCACTCACCCCTTCCCTGCCAGCCCTTCCCTCCCAGCATTTCCCTGAGCACCAGTGGCCTGTCCCTGCCCCTTTCCTCTGCTCTGATGTGACAGGGCCAAAATTATTCCCCCTGTTGCAATCTGACACAAAGAAATGACACTCACACCCTGGGATGTCCAAGGCACAAAAAGGGGGAAGTTTATTTACAGACCTGGATATTTATAGAATTCCAACAGTGACCATGGATTGGAGGAAGAAAATCTTCCTCTCCAACCACACTGGTCAACCCAACAGTCCATCAACAGTCTCCTCCTTATTAGAAGAATGTAAACATGAAAGGACAGTTGTGATAACAAAGGTTGTTTATGTAAAATTTTGTAAGAAACTCCATTACAAAAAGTAAATACAGAAGGCTGACATAAAGCTTTTAAAAAACAGAAAATAACAGAAAAAAACCAAAGCAACACCCCTCCACACCTCCCAAACTTTCCCCACTCCTCCCCATGCTGCCAAATTGAATTTCACCTGTCCTGCCCAGCAACCTGATCTGCTGCTGCTAAGGAGGCGCTGCCCCATCAGAGAGCAATCCTGGTGTTGGAAAACCAGGCATTCAGCACACAGCAGGAGCACAGGTTGAGCAGCAGACAGCAGGAACGTGAGCCATGGAAACCTTCTTGACTTATTCATTCCTCCTGAGTCACCTTGCAGTTGGAAGGGCTGTGTCCGTATTTCCCAACTCTGAATGCAACATAAAAGCCAGAGGCTGCTGTGAAACTTTGATAAGGAAACTGAAATCTGCCATAAAAGCAAGGCACAACACCAAACACCAAAATA
The DNA here is from genome assembly GCA_017589585.1 of Phylloscopus whistleri. Classification (NCBI taxonomy): domain Eukaryota; kingdom Metazoa; phylum Chordata; class Aves; order Passeriformes; family Phylloscopidae; genus Phylloscopus; species Phylloscopus whistleri. The sequence continues at coordinate 2,530,096 of JADMLD010000682.1, read as the reverse complement.
CCCCAGCAGCGCTGAGAAAGGTTCAAAACACCCAAAAGATAATGTAAGCACTCAGAGCATCTTCAGGGGGGGTTGTGAGGGCTGCAGGAACACCTGTATGTGGTCATTTCCCACCCCCCACTCCCACCCTGTGACACAGCAAAGTACTGGGGATTTGCAGCCAGCTGGATGAACCTGAGTCCTGGAAGACAGCGCTCCTGCTGGTGAAAAGCTGGGCTTAAATAAATCATCACCGGGATCTGTTTGTGCTAATCCACGGGAGAAAGGAGTTTAACTTTAATTTCAGGCAATGGCACTGATGGATATCAGGACCTGCACTGAGCCCATGAATAGATTAATAAAAATATACTTAAAGAGCCCGGGATGTATACCTGTCAAACACTGGGATGACTAATGCAAGAAGAACCAGATAAAGACATTAAACATGCAGTAGACACTGGCATGGGATGGGAGGACGTCTGATTCTTGTCAAACAATCACAAAAGAGAATTATTTAAGATCCAAAAATACGGTGTGGGCGACTATAATTCAATTGCAAAGGCACTGAAGACAGCAGCTTTTGAATACAGCCTTTAGTTAGAGTTTAAGGAATCAAAGTAGCTGTGTTATTAATGTGCCTTAAACACCAGGTAAACCAGCAATTTCTTCCTCTGCAGGCACCTGGTGCTCCTCACAAAATAACACTGTGTTTTGACATCCCCGTGCTTGGCACGGGCTGCCTGTCAGGCAGAGGAGGTGACAACAGAGGGATCCTGGTGTGTCTTTCACAGCTGTGGCTGTGAGCCCTCCACAAGAAAGAGACCTCAGATAACTCTCATCCTCCTGGCTGTTGGCACCTTTGTTGCAGCACCCACGTGGGCTGCGCTCAGCTCCGGCTCTGTGCACCCATGGCAGGGATGACCCAGGCTGGGTGACTCAGAAACATCCACCTCTGCTCCAGGAGTATCCTGAGACTAACATGTAGAAGCTGGGAGGGCTGTCTCTACCTGCAGGAGTCCAAAGGAGGGCAGGATAAACACTTTAATCTCTGTGCATCTGCTTCGTAGAGAATGAAATCCAGTAAAGAGCAGAGCAGGGAGCATGTGTCCCAACTGCTTCCCCACACCAGGAGAGTATTTTGAACATTAGGATGCACAGATACACATATTTTTCAGCTCCTGAAAATAACCCTGGCATACCAAAATACCCAGGCTTTACAAAAATGCTCTGGAAGTTTGTCCCCTGTGTGTTTGGAACCTCTCATGATCAAAAGATCCTTTAATTCAGACCTGAGCACTGAAACTGCAGCAAAGAGTTTGTCTCACTTCCACTGTCTCTGTGAGTCCTGCCCAGCTCTCCAAAACTGAAATTGCAGTACTCTGCTCTCAGGAATAAACTCAGGATGCCATGAAATGAACCAGCATACCAATATTTTGAAAAACCTGTCTATGTTTGTTTGTTTATTTGTTTGGTTGTACATTTGCAATCATTATGTGAAATGTGGGAGGTTTGCCTAGAAACCTCTGAGCTGGGTGAATCTGGATTCTCTATGAAAAGACGGAGATGTTAATCTCACCTTTAGTCTCAAAGGCACATAAAGGTGTTTTCAGACACCTTTACCTTTTCTAAGCACCTCCCTGCACTTTGGGGTTTTTTATGATGCTCGATGATCCTTTCAAACCCCAACATCTACATGTGGGCAGCTCCCTTTATAAGAAGCCTGTCACAGATGGCTTCAGATGGACATGTTACCTTAATCTGAGGCAGCAAGTCAAGCCAAATAACCTACATTCCAACCAAGAGAGAAGTTTCCTTCCTGCCTTGCTGCTGGAACGTCTATTGTAAAATTCACAGAAGTTTTCACAGGGATGTTTCTCCAATCCACTTCAGTTCGTGCCTATCAATGCTTTCCAGCAGACTGAAGCCATACAAATCCTGCACACAATTGCTCCCTGTCCCCTGCCACAGGAGCACTTCCCTTAATAGGAAACTTCCCAAGGATTTTCAATCGAAGGCACCAACAATGGTTGCAGTTAATGGCAATGCATTCCTTGAGATTTATTCTGCGAGAGGCACCTTTCATTTTAACAAATGTACCACGGTATGAGGAGTCTGTGATGGGTGAACTCAGTCAGCATGTGCTGACAGCCCCCCGAGAGCTGCAGGGCTCTGCAAAATGTATGATTTGAAGGTTTGAAGTGTGTTATTCTTCCCTTTGTTACTCAGTTGGATTCGAGTGCTAAAAAAAAATCCCACCTGGCTGTAGGAAATCATCTTTTCCTCTGGTGAAGTGTGTGCTCTGCGTTTGTATGGGAGGTTTATTGGGAAAAGGAGAAGATGAGGTAACTGCAATGTTAACTGGAAAGGTCTCATCAAGAAAAGTTTTCTAATTTCTGCTTCCATAGTGGATCAGGAGAGGGGTGAGAGTCACCAGCAATATTTTCTGAACAATTGGAACCATCATTTTTAACAGAAGCCCTTTTAGTTCTTACTCAGTTTAGAGAGATCAAACCTGAAAATCTGCATCACTTTCCATTTCATCACATCCAAGTTATCTCCAAACCAGCAAAAGTGGGATACTTCTTTTTTCCCTTTCCACTCTCATTCTGCAATCAATTTTCTACCTACATTCCTCTCCCTGGAAATATGAATTTTTAATTTCATTTGCACAGGGCAAGCATTCTCTCTTTAATGATGATGGGGCAGCAAAAGCTGCAGAGGGAAATCCCACACTGCCCAATCCAAGCTCTGGTAGCTGAACCCCTCTCCAGTCACCCACCACCTCGAAATTTGGAACTGCAGAAGAGGGGCCAACTGATGAAGACAGATCTCTGCATTTTAATGAGCAGTTCTGCAATATTTACTTGGTTAAAAGACAGTGGATGCTTCATCTTGCCTGTCATAACAAATATGCTCCTCCTGGCAACTCAGCATCTCGTGTTTAACACTGCACTGACAAATGTACCTTCTCCTCTTTCATGATGAAAGCAGACACAGTTTTAGAGGGAACAGGCCTGCAGGTTAACTGGGATTGTTTTTTCTTTTAATTTTATAAATGCAGTCCTTCTCCTAGAGCTAAAGACCACTACTGTAGTTTAAGTCTACAACCCAAATTCAAAGCCGTGTCAACACTCTCCCTGTAAGTCCTCAGCTTCAGGCACTGCCCAGTAGCAGAAGTGAATTGAAATGCAGCAGTCAATGCACAAGTCTGGAGTCAGGGATAGGGCCCAGCTTCCCAAACTGCATCTGCCCTGCTAGGTCTGAGGACAAACTGCTCCCTCCTCATAGGTGGAGCTGATGGAAAATGTTCCTCCATCACTTTCCCAGCATCATCTCCCTTGCAGACCCCCAGAAAGGACCTGAGTGAGCTCAACATCCCCCAACCCCCAAACTTGCCAGAAGGGTAAAGAAAAAAGAAATCTGTCCTTCTTGCCTTACTTTCTGTCCTTCCAGTGAGTTTCCCCTTCCCAGGGCTTGTTTCACATCACCTGGAGTAGCTTGGTCATGTAGAGGTGGCTGCAGGAAAGGGCAGCAGGAGCTGATGGTTTCTGAGACACTCTGACAGGGATGGATGAACATCACATATCCTGACATTACTTCCCACTATTTCACAGAGGGGAGTTAGGAATGGATTCATTGAGCAATGTTTCCTCCTTTCATGATCCATCTTGAGATGACAATCCAATTTTCAGGTCAAGAGAAAATTCTTAAGTGATGGAAAAGTCACAGGTGACAAGAATAATGGCAGTGGGTGATGGCAGAAGGAGGAATGGCTCTGGTGTGGGTTTTATGGATGAGATACACAGGATATGATGGAGGAAGGAGCACGGTGTGGGAGTCACAATGAAGCAGTGCAGGAGTTGGCTTGTGCACAGCCAGCCCTGTTCTACTCACAGATCACACAAAAATGCACAGACATCCCCTTCTCCAGACTTCTGACAGCAGAAATAATATAAAAATATATCTGTGAGTATTCCATTTTCCTCACTGAAAGTCCAGCCAGAGTCACTATTTATCATCATTTATTCCAGTAAGTAGAAGCCACACCCAGACCAATTATCTCACTGTCAGAGCTTGTAAATGGTGTTTGGGTACCATGGGATTCCTGATCAGGAGTTTTGTTTGGATTCTGAGGCCTCTAATCTTTATCAGATATTACACCCCACTCATCACTGTCAGGAGCTAAGGCAGCATCAGCAACTGTGGCACTGCTAGCTGGGCTGTCTCCAGCATGTGAATCACCCTGCACATTATCCTCCAAATTCCTACCTGCCTGAGAAAAATTATCATGACCAGGACAGGTTGGATGGGGCTTGGAGCAACCTGGAAGGTGCTGTCCCTGCCCATGGCAGGGGGGAGAATGAGATGGGCTTCAAGGTCCCTTCCAATCCAAATCAATTTGGGATTCTGGGATTTTGGGACTCTGTGACACTGTGGATATCAGCTGTTTGCTGCTTTCCATGGAATATGAGGGCAGGGAATGGCTTAGTGAACAACAAAATAACTAACTGGATGCTTAAAAAATGTTTTCATAGAAACAACACTTGACCATGGCCAAGCAAGGCTTTTGCAAGGTGCAAAGGGTGCAATTCATTTATAGAATTCAGACTGGTTTGGGTTGGAAGGGAACTTAAAACCCATCCAGTGCCACCCCCTGCCATGGGCAGGGACACTTTCCACTGTCCCAGGTTGCTCCAAGCCCTGTCCAACCTGGCCTTGGACACTTCCAGGGATCCAGGGGCAGCCACAGCTTCTCTGGGCACCCTGTGCCAGGGTCCCACCATCCTCACAGTGAGGAATTCCTTCCCAATATCCCATCTAACCCTTCCCTCTGGCAGTGGGAAGCCATTCCCCCTTGTCCTGTCCCTCCAGACCCTTGTAAATACTCTCTGTCCGTATATCCTGGAAGCTCCCTTCTTCCTTACTCACAAAAGAAAGCCACTCCAGAGCCACTTTCAGAGCCACTTCACAACAAAAACTCACTCCAGAGGTGCCTGACACGCTGCTGGTGGGATGCACCCACTGTACCTGGCAAAGCAGCACCTGGCAGAGGGATGCTCTCCCACACAGCCTGCCCAGCTCTCCCTGCCAGTCTCATTGCAGTCTCCAAGTCTTAGCCTAAAAAACTTCCAGACACCCCACCTGAGGCAAAGAACAGACCATGTAAGTGGCTCCACTCTCCCATTAGATGCAAATCCATGCCAATTCCCATGCCAGCTTTCTTGTCTCCTGGTCATCAGTTAGGCTTTAGTTCTGTCTTCCAAATAAAACTGCTTTATTAAACAGCAGGAGATAATTACAGCAGTGTCAAAGCCTGCTGAAGCACAAACAATGTGAGATTAAGGTGACTGATGTCAGAAGGAATTATGTGTATAAGAAATAAGTGCACTTCTGATTATAAAACTAAAGTATTGATAACCATTTTTCATCTTAATAACTTTAGCAAAAGGGATATTAATGATGTGGAAGAAAAAAAGGAGCAGCTTATTAGTGGAAAGCCTGGTGTCCTGGTTTGCTCACTTTTTTGTGAATAATTTAATTATAAAAGTTCCTTTTCTCAACTTCTTACATTTCTCAATGAAGACAAAACAGAGGAAAAGAGTGGCATAAAACTATAAGCTGCTTTGCAATTACTGAACTCAGAATTCTCTGGGTTTGGGTTTGATTTTTGTAATTCAACAACAGAACAAAAAAGCCACTTTGAGATTGAGTGAAAGCTTTGAACCTATTTATAAGGAGAAAAATGAAAGAAAACTGCCCTGGGTTAAAAAAAAAGAAAAGTATAAAACATAGTTTTAGCTTGAAAAATATTATAAATCTATAATTCTTGATTTGGATTTAAGAGGTAAACTGCCTGTGGTAACTTCCCTTGCCCTTTGTTCAACACCATCTAAGCCAAGGGAGGTGGAAATAGAGGCTTTAACATTTTCCCAACAGTTTAGCCTGTTCAACCTTTTTTTCCCCAGCAATTTAACCTTTTTTTCAAGCACAGGTTTTCTGTGGTTCCAAGCACACTTTTGCTGGGGGCTGACCCAACCCAGGAGAGCTGTAATATCCAAAGAGCCCCATTAACTTACCTTGACATCTCATTTCCCTCTCTTTATATGACTCTGTCACTCATGACCCCTCCTCTGCAGCTCAAGCCTCTGTCAGAACCCAGAATCTGGAATTACATTATAATAGATATTAAATATGAGTCACTCCTGCCCACCCCTTTTCTCACTGCAAGAAATACCAGTGGTCAGCTCAAACCTCCAGGATGACAAGTGAGTTTTGAAGCATCCCCTCAAACTGGCAGAGTTTTCTCTTGCTGCAGGACAGCAGCAACTGCAGACATGACAGTGAAACACAGAGAAGAGAAACAGCACAGCATAGACCCCTTGGGTTTTATTTCTGTGCCACTTTTCCTCTTGCTAGTGCATCGGGAGGGTTTATTTGGATCCTGCTATCACATGTATCCTGTGTGGTTTTAAGTATTTCATCTATGCAGGGAGCCTGAATTCCATGCAGGATGCAAACAAGTGGGAGTTTCACTCACCTGACACCACAGAGACTCAGCTCCTCGGGGAGAGCTGAGCCTGGGATTTGTGTTGCAGCCAGGTCAGCTTGGAAGGGGATGTTGGATCCATGTGGATCCCTGTGACCGATCCCCGCTGGCAGCAGCTGGGATGGTGTGGCACTGGGGCCACTTGGTAAAATGACAAGCTCAAAAAACCATCCCAAGGCAGTGAGTCTCCACAGGCAGAGTCTCACAAACACTGGCCAAAGTTTCAGGTCAAAATAGGGTCAAAAGTTGGACTGGATGATCCAGGATGGAAACTGGGCTTCCACTGCAGTGGTTTGGCCAAGGAGGATCCACCCCCTCATCCTCCCCCAGGAGAACAGGGCTCAGGGCACACGATTCACATTTCAGTCACACCAGGCTGCACATTTTCACATTAGAAATGAGAACTGTGGAAGAGGGTTTTAGTGCCATTATTTATTAGACAAGTTCCCTGGATTTTTATCATCCATAACTCATGCCTTGAATGGATTTGCTGCCGATTCCCCTAAGTCATGTACAGAAGGTCCTGGAGTGGAGTGTTTCTAAAATACCATTTTTTAAATTTCACATTTACATGCATTCCATCTGCACACCGAGAGCATTAAATATCATAAATGTGGAGTTAATGTCTCATTTTTAAAAATTATGTAGTTTTGTAATTACATTCAATGAGGGGATACTGACTTTTAGAAACTAAATTCCAAGTCTCTTTCTATTGCCAAAGCAGCCAGGAATATCTTTAAGTAAGTTTATGCTATAGGGACCCTTTAATGATCCATCTGCTGAAAGTAGAAGGAAGAGGAAGTGGTTGAATCATTGGGAATGAAGCTTCAATTCACCACACATTAATAAAGGCTCAGCTATTGATAATCAGTGAGACATTAATGAAGGTTTGGAAAGTTATATCCATTTACACTTAGGAATAGGCTGCCAAGAATTCCATCCAGCATGGAAAGAGACTTCCAGGTAAGAACAAAAAATTTCTTTCAAGTCAATCTTTCATGACTCCTGACCTGGAAACCAGTATAAAAGTCTCAGAAATTTGTTTTATTTGTCTGTGAATGATTTCATTTTTCAGAGTTTACCGTATCATACTCATTTTCACAGGCACAGAGACTGCATGGATACCTGAATCACGAAATCCCAGACTGGTTTGGGTTGGAAAGGAACCTTAAAGCGCATCCAGTGCCACCCCCTGCCATGGGCAGGGACACCTTCCACCAGCCCAGGTTGCTCCAGGCCCCATCCAGCCTGGCCTTGGACATTTCCAGGGATCCAGGGGCAGCCACAGCTTCTCTGGGCACCTGTGCCAGGGCCTCTCCACTTTCACAGGGAACAATTCCTCACCAATATCCCATCTAACCCTGCAGTGGTAATTCATTCCCCCTTGTGCTGTCACCCCCTGGAAACCATCCTTCTCCAAGCTACATTTGACTGATTTTGCTCAGTTTCATTTTTTTTTCTCTTGGTATCTGCAGGATTTACATTAAACCCTCAGTTTTAAATTGCTCAAGTCTCCAAGTCTTTGGGGAAAGTCTGGACACAGTGCAGGTATCTATGATTTAGCTAAAATCTGGTTATTGGGGTTAGCACAAGAGTAATTGTTGGGACTCTGTGGATGACCTTACAGTCATTTCAAGGCTGGCACATAGGCTCCACTTTAATGGTGCAGCATAACTCTCATGCCGAGTTTATTCTCCAGGTTAAATATAATTCAACTTAGATGGCAACTACAGGGACTCTGTTCCCTCTCACTCGACAGAATAACCCTTCATTGCAAGGTAAGTGGGCTCTCAAATTTATGGGGAGATTTGCAAGGCAGTAGATTTCCCCCCGATTGCTTTCTGACTGAAATATATCCTCAGACCAAAAGGGGTTTGTGCCATTTAGCAGTGCTGCCACGGCAAAACAGCTTCTTTGGCTGGAACAAAAGTAGAGGTAAGCAACTTTGACCATGGAGCAGAGTTTGGTCATGCTTTAGGTTGTTTTACAACATCCTGTTTGGATTGAAGACTTTTCATATTTCATTGAATCACAGGATATCCTGAGTTGGGAGGACCCACCGGGATCATGGAGTCCAAGTCCTATCTCAGCACAGCCACTCCAACAATCCCACCCTGTGCATCCCTGAGAGCATTGTCCAAACTCTCCTGGAGCTCTGGCAGTCTTGGGGCCGTGCCCATTCCCTGGAATATTTAGGAGAATCTCAGTTACAACTCCCTGAAGATGGAGGAGTTGGAAGAGGTGGTTAATGCTGTCAAGCAGCCTGACTTAATTAGGAGTAGGAGGTTTCTTAATATACACGTGGATTTTTGCACCTGTGTGCAGGTGTGCATGGTCACAGGGACAGCCAGAAGAAAAGGGTCATTCAGCTGAGCTGGTTTTCCTGTATTTGCCAGCTATGAACATTAAAGCCCTGGAAATTCATGGCTCTGCCAAAGGATTCTCATATTGCAGTCAATCTGTAGATAGATCCCTAAAATAACCAACAAAAGAAGTAACACCCTAATCTGAATAATACCATAAGCTGAGTAAATGTATGGAGTTAAAACTGAAAAGTCTTTCACCTTCAGTTGGAAAAAAGGGCTGGATTTTATATGCCAGGAAGAGTTCAGGAAATTCCACTATTTAGTGACTGCAGTCACTGAACTGACCGTAGAATCAGAGAATCTGGGAATGTGTTGAGTTGGAAGGGACCTTAAACCCATCCAGTCCCCTGCCATGGGCAGGGACACTTCCACCAGCCCAGGTTGCTCTATCAAAGCCCAGCACAAGCTTGGGGGGGAGGCTGTTGTTGTGTGCGCCTCCCTTTTCCCCATGTCCTCATCACCAGGCTCACTTTCCCAATTCCTCCTTTTCCCCTTCTCTTTTTCCTCATGCTGCTGCACAACTGTAACAGCAATGGTACACACAAAGGAAAAACATGACAAATACCCAAACTGTGGAGCTGTGGCTGTGAAAGTGATGCTTGGCAGATGAAAGTAGTCCAGGTACCATCACTTGATACCACAGACAGATGTAAAAGTCCAATTAGAAAGCTCAGAAAAAGTTTGTTTCGCTGCAGAGCAGAAGATGTAGGGCACGAGAGCAGAAGGGGACTGGGCTTCAATAGTAAACAAAAGCAGTTTGATTTTTTTATTTAATGAAGGTGTTCTCACTGAAGTTTCACAACCTCAAAAAATTCTGGCATTTTGCACAAAGTGACGTGAAGGGATTGTTTTGTCAGGGCCTTAACTGCAATGTACTCCATAAAGATGCCTTTAAAAGAGTAAAAAAGTTTAAAAAAAAAAATTATGCTTTCAGAGCCTATTTTCTAAGGTGTTCAGAGTGTGAAGTCAGAAGCAGCAGCAGGCAGGTGCCACCTGAGGACAGACAGGAATGGACTCAAAGCCCTGAATACAAAAGGGGTTTTTCCACGGGTTTCAGTGGAGCTGTCCCCAGCAGGCTCTGGTGGCTGATGATCTGCCCCTGGAACAGAGGCTTGTCCCACTTGGGATGCACTACATGCACAGTGTCTAATCCTTCCAAATGGCCCCAAACTCAAAGGCTGGTGCAGACAAAGGAGAGCCTATTCTTGTCCCTTCTCTGAATTTCTGTAATTAAAGACTGTCTCTAAACTGCTGTGTTTCCACTTGCCTGTGTTTCCTGACCTGGCTTCCCAAAAATGAGGGACTCACTTTTGCCACAGCACTTGAGAGGTATTAAGTTATTCATGGCTTCAGGTTTTCTGAGGACAGCAGGCTCAGCACCTGGCAGAATCAGACCTGTATTTCCCTCAGAGCTATAGGGGGTTTGCATGGAGTTTCCAGCTCTGAATAACAAAATAGGTTAGTTTAATGCTTTTGCTTAGTTTGCAAGACATAATCATCCCACCCCTCTCCTTATCTGATCCAGACTGACAGCAAATCAGCAAATTATTATTATCCAGGTTACTTTATACTACTAGTTTGCCTCTTTGGATTTTTTAGAGTTGGTTTGTTTCTAAGTGAGGTTATTTCTTTAGAGGAAAGAATCTTCCACTCTACTTTCCTTCACCTGTGCAAGGATCCTCTCACAACACTATCACAGTCCTTTGAAAAAGATTTGTTGATTTTAAGGTCCTATGGAGCATAAGACACAAAATTTCCCTGAATTAATTTTTTTCGTCAAATCCCATTGAGTGTCTGGGGAAAAAAACCCACAAAATTCCACTTTTGGTGTAAATATTTCCTCTAACATTGAGTCTGCTGCTATCAGCAAGATATTCTAGTGGGTTTTTACTACAAAATGCAAGACCTTTTCTTTGGCTCTGTTAAAATACCTATCATTTGCAGCAGCTCAGTCAACAGAAAAATGAAGGTTACATTTTTATCAACTATCTGTCAACTTTGCCTCTTTACTCTTTGCATTATGTATCTTTCAGTTCCCCCTCTAACTGAGTTCTCTCTTCCAAATAATTGATAAAGGCAATAAATTGCTGTCATGGGGTGAACCTTCCCTGAAAGCATTGCTCAGATTCTGGAGACCTTGGCCACACTTGTCCAGCTCCAGCTCATGAGTTGATTCTGGCACGTGCAGGGAAGTAAAAACACGGAAAATTTTCGTGGGGAAAACCTACCCAAAAGCTCTGCACTCACTCTAATGATTTAGGAATTCTAGAACCTCCTAACAGATATTGGGCAGGGGTTTAGAGGGTGATAGTGACCCAAATAGGGCAGGAATTGGCTCATGTGGGGTGGGAACAGAGTGCTTGGCCCAGGTCAGTGAGGTCTTGGCCAACCAGCTGAGTTGTAAAACACTAAACAGGGAAGAACAAGCCCCTTGTGGGGTTATCTCTACACAGACTTCAGATGTCAGGTAGGAGCCCAAGCCCACAGTGCAGGAGCTGGGCTGTATCCCAGGAATGGACACATCCAGCAGTGGGATGCGCATTCCTTGACCCCTGGGTCCCTGGTGCTGGTCCCAAATGGGGTAGGGGCAGGACTGGGGAGTGTGAAATCTGTGAGTGTCCAAGGATAAAAGTCATTCAGCAGAAACCTTACCATAAAAGCCACAACCCACCGGCTCTGCCTATCCTGCTTGATGAATTATAAATTTAATGTTCCTGAGCAGTGTGGTTCTGTTCTTGGGGCTATCTCATCCCTAAATTCCCCTGAAACACCATCAGAGAGCATAACACAGCCCACTTCAAGCTCAGATATCCCCATCCCCAATAAGCCTGCCTTGGTTTGCTGCAGGATATGTTTGGGGGTTTTGCTTTCTTTTTTGTTACATGCAGCTTCTTTCCTCCAACTGAGACTGACTGACTAAAAAGCAAGGCAAAAGAATAATCCCATAAACATTTCTTAAGCAATTCCAACAAGAAAGAGCCAAGTTAAAGCGTCTTTTAGGATTTTCAACTTCACTCGACTATGAATAACACGCACAATGCAAAGAAATTACCCGAGTGTAAAAGACATTTATCTGAGCAAGTAAATTACAATGGCACCGAGAGCAAACCCGCCTGCAACTCCAATTGTCAAATATCCTTTTCTGCTTTTTCAGGGTTCCAGAATTAAAGCAGAAAAGCCAGAGCCAGGGAATAACTCAGGGCAGCACGTCTGTCTCCAGAAGCTTTTGTTGCAGCGATGCACAGGAAGAGAGATTGGGTTATTGATGGAAAAAGAAAAAAAAATTGAGAAAAAGTAGAATTAATCTAGAGAAGCCATTTGCATCCTCTACTGCCTGGTGACAGGGATGATCCTGTCTCTGTTGGCATTCCTATGTCTGCCAGTGTAAATTAATGATTTCACTGATTTCCATCAGATAATTCCAATGTTTAGAGGTAAAAATGTGTCAGACAGAGAAGCTTTCAGATTTCAGAGAAGAATTTTATGCTCTGAGAGCCACTTACATCTATTAACTCTAAAAAGGCTGTAATTTTCGAGTGTCCTTTGTCCTTGTCTTCCAGTGTGAGAACAAAAAATGAGGTGCAATATCAAATGCTGCCTTTGTTAGATAAATGTCCCCGCATTGGCACTGTGACCTCCCCTCCCTATATTACTCCACAAGGGACATTTAGGAGCTCTGCAAACCCAGGGCTGAGTTATCCAAGGTGTTACCTGCAGCGATTACCAAGGCTTTAAGGGCAAGTGCTCCATAATTCTCTGAGCTGGGAAAGGTGTTTCCAGGAGATAAAATGGCCTGGTTCAGAATATCAGAGGTTATCATGCAGCTGGAATTGTTTTTAATGCCTCACATTAGCAGCACCTGAAGGCTGCAGCCGAGCATTTATTGATTTAAAGTAGTGCTGGCGGGGACTGGAGAGCCTTCTAACCCTCAATTTGCCAATAGCCCCTTCCAGGCCCTTACAGCAGCCACCAGACATTTGTGCTCCTATTTCTCCTCGAGCCCTTGGTGGAGTCATCAACTCAAAATTCATTGAGACAAGAGTTACTCATTATTTCTGCTTGTGAAGCATCCTGCACGTGGTGCCCTCAGTGTTTAGGGCCTCTATTTCCTGCTGCTGTATAAATAAATTTGAGGTTTCTCTCCGTACCAGGGCTGCTGGTTGCTTTGTTGGGATTTTTTCTTTTTTCCCAGAGAAACAGTGGAAACAATTGCTGCAGACACAGTTGAGTCATTTTAGTCATCAAAAATCCCAGTCTGAAGTGGAATATTCATTTTAGAGATATTTTAACCTGCTGGTAAAGTCAATTGCAGTGAGTGGATGGCATTTTAACAGCATTTATTTCCTTCAAATTCATTTATTTCCTTCAAATAATTTCTTAAGATAGAAAAGCCATGTGAATAGTTGCCATCTGCTTGGAGTCAACATCCCAGAGAATACATGGAGCCACAGGTGGATGCACAGAGATATTTGTTCTTTTTAGTCAGTGATCCTAATTTTTTTCATTTCCCATTTGACCTGTCTTGACTGGCAGCTAAAAATTTCAATTTAAACAACTGGCTGAGATTCATTTGCTACAAGTTATAAGTAGGAATAGTGTTCTGATTAGCAATGAAGCTCTCACCCTCTGAAGAATAAAGGGGAATCAGCTTTGAAGGAGGGTATGAATATGTATCCAATACCAGAGCTGTCAGACAAGGACCAGATTATTGATTGGAATTGCCTTTTGTTACTTAACACACTTTTAATAAGCTCTGCAGCTCAGAAAAGGGGGCAAGCCTGTTCCAGGTGCTGGTGTGAGGCAGGCAGCAGACATTACACCCACCTTAGCCCTGGTTTACAACCTTGCCATTCCATTTATAAACATTTTCCCCCTCACCCATCATGCTGCTGGTTTTAATACAGAAAATTCACCAGAACATTTTGGCTTGAACACCACAGTATTTGCAAAATAAGTGAAAGAGCCTGAAAGAGGTGACACCAGAGTTCATGAATTCTCTCTTTTTCTGAGCCATTAAGGTAGGAAAAGACTTTCAAGATCACCAACAATCAGCACAGCACCAGCACCACATGTAGCATTAAACTATGTCCTCAAGTGCCACATCCACAAGTTTTTTGAACACTTCCAACAACAGAGATGTTGATGATCATTGGGAATGAAGCTTCAATTCACCACACATCAATAAAGGCTCAGCTATTGATTATCAGTGAGACATTAATGAAGGTTTGGAAAGCTGTAACCATTTACGCTTAAGAACAGGAGGCCAGGGATTCTCTCCAACATGGAAAGAGACTTCCAGGTAGGAAGGAAAAAATTCTTACACAAGTCAATCTTGTGATTGACCTGGAAACCAGTATAAAAGTCTCAGAAATTTGTTTTATTTCTCTGTGAATGCTTTCATTTTTCAAAGTTCACCATATCATACTCATTTTCACAAGCACAGAGACTGCATGGATACCTGAATCATGGAATCACAGAATCATGGAATGGTTTGGGTTGGGAGAGACATTAAAAATCTTCAGTGCCATTCCCTGCCATGGGCAGGGACACCTTCCATTGTCCCAGGGTGCTCCAAGCCCTGTCCAGCCTGGCCTTGGACACTTCCAGACATCCAGGGGCAGCCACAGCTTCTCTGGGCACCCTGTGCCAGGGCCTCCTCACGCTCACAGGGAACAATTCCTCACCAATATCCCATCTAACCCTGTCCTCTGGCAGTGGGAAGCCATTCCCCCCTCTCCTGTCACTCCACCCCTTGCAAACAGTCTCTCTCCATGTTTCCTGTTGTGTCCTTCAGGCACTGGAAGACTACAGTTATGTCACACTGAACCTTCTCTCCAGGCTGAATAATCCCAACTCTCCCAGCCTTTCCATCCCTCTGATCACCTTAGAGTCTCCTCTGGACTTTCTTCTTCTGGCTCCTTCCAGCTCAAGATACTCTGAGTCTGCTCTGTGATTCTCTGATCACATGAATGAATCCATGGAAAAACCTGCAGTGGAATTACATCTGAATGGTGACACTGGATACATTTTTATTGGGATTACTGAGAGACGTGTTAAAAGGATGATCTATTACTCTTATCTTCATCAGTCTCAGAGAGGGTGAGAACATCTTCATGTCATTCGTCAGAGGTCCCAAGATCTCTAGCTACAACACCTTTTAAAGATTTGTTAGCCAATAAACTACTGCCACAAAGTTAGTTAGTGTCTTCACAACAATTGCTAATTATTTTGTTTTACACGTTTGCTGCAGTGTGGATTTTCTTAACCAATTGTATAATGACACACAGACCTACAGTACCACACCTTAAAACTTCTTACTACCTTTGTAACAAATTCTCTAGCTAAACTTTTCTGCTCTGAAACTTTCCACTACCTAGCTTAACAAGTTTCTGCTTAAACTTCAAATTCACGTTCTTGCTTCTATTTCTAAATCTGGAAGCCTCTTCCAAGGTCTTAAATCAAACCCTGTATTCATTTCTGTGTCTGGGCCTGCACGCACAAGGTTTTGAGAGCTTTCTGTGCCTTGATTTCCCACACATTTTCCCATCCAAATATAATTTCGTCCCACTAAGAAACATTTATTAATGTGGACATTAAGAGGATCTAATTGAAGCAGCTGACAAAGGCAATCCTGGAGGATGAAGACTGATACTGACTAAACGTTATTATGCAAACTGGTTGTGTTCCTGTTGGAGCTGGCAAAGCTCCAGCTGACCCCCAAAGCGAAGAGACCACAGAGGGATCTGTAGGAATAAGGCTGGGGACAGCCAAACTGAGCTGTCCTGGGCACAACATTTGCTCTGCTCAAACCCACAACCCCTCACCCAGCAGTTTTCGTAACACCCTCCTTGCTCCTGTAGTAGTCAGTTAATTCATGTTTTTGTAATAATGTCATTTTGGTGGTGGGTGAATTATATTTTTTATAATAACATTGTTGTAATAAGTAAAAGGATAAAACTTACAGTATCTGAGGAACCAAGAGAGGAAGCCTCAGATGGGTGCAGGGCTGGAAAATTTCACAAGAGGATTCCTCAGTCTCCAGAAAGAGAATCAGAGAATTACAATACCAATGAAAGGCGGAAAGAAACCAGGGTGGAGGATGATCAGCATCTGATAAGGATTGATGGCCCAGAGACGGTACCTCATCCGGGACATTAAGGGGACACCCTCACACCCAGGAAATCCTTTCAAATGGAGGCTCTGTTTCCCAAATCCTATCAACCACTACAGTCGAGGGACAAAAGAACTTATAGGAACTTTGGAATTGAACAGCAGATCCAGCCTCAGAGGAGTTTCAAGGCCTCCCCGACACCTGGGTCTGTGGGACAAGTCAGGACATGTACACGTAGTCCAAACCAAGAAGGGTATAAATCAGACCGACTTCGAGGCACACGGTGTGAGACCTCAGGGTGTTATAAATGCATGTTTTAGAGTTGGCTTTTCGCATATAGTAAGATGATTGCTTTAGGTATAAATATGGGAAGGTTGTACTGCATGTTCTTTTATTAGTAAAGTTTGAAAAATGTGGTAAATGAATATTCTTAGATTGTAACTGAGTAGAGATTGGCGGGGGGCAGGAGTGTTGTAATTTTTTACCTTTCAAGTAGATAGAAGACAGAAGGGATGTCTGGCATTCCTGAGATTAGAAAGACAATCGATCCTTTAAGAGCCTGAATATTCAGAAGACAGATTTACAACATCTTCCCAGACTATGTGGAATCCTACAGATGAATTGTATATTTAGGAGGGTCTTGAAACCAACATACATATTTTGAATTATGCATTAGCTTATTTTAAAGATGTAACACAGAGGTCCTTAAAACAAAGGATCTGAAGGGGGAAAGTGTGCTGATCTTGCTGCTGGTGATATCAGAACCTCGGCCGAAAAAGCTTTGTTTTTCTGTCTCCTAATTGTCTATTTTATTTTTATTAAACTTATAAATTTTACACGGAAGTGAATTGTGTTCTTCACAAGGGGGACGTGGCACTGCGGAGCGCACGTCGAGCCTCTCACCCGGTGTGCACTGCTTCCTTGATTCGCTTGGCTTTGTCAATTCCTTGTCATTTTCTTGTTCGAAATTTTTCCTTGGCAATAAATTGTTTTTGATTGAAATTGGCTCCTAAAATTTATAACACTCCCCAGCTCCTGCAAGCACAACTCCTGGGCCACAGCTATTTATATATATAAATATATATAAATATATATAAATATATATAAACATATAATATCTGCACCCACGTGCAGACACGGCCCAACCTGCGCAGACAGTGCTCAATACTCACTATGTGCTCTCCCCTGTTTGCCATTTGTTGTTTTAATTATCTTTGGCTAGAACCATTCCAGCTGGCTGGCCGGGGAGCAGGCAAGGCCCTGAGGAGAAGGAGGCATGTTTGGAATGACAAACACTCCAGGAAGGCAGAGATTGGTGTGGTGAACGCTGCAAAAAACCCACATCTGTAAAGAAAGCCCCAAAACAGCACACAAAATGGGTGAGAATAATTTGACAAACTAGCACAGAATGGTTAATACCTTTAATAGCTATTCTGAGGCTAATTTAACAAAACAAAACAAAAAAAAAAAAAAAAAGAAGAGGTTGAGTACTTAGTTCTTTCTTTTTACAACTGTGAAATATTCAGACAAAAGGTTACCAAGCACTTTGAACACTGCCAGAGTCAGCTTTTCACCTAAGACCACCATAGAATCATCTGATTTAACTGCTTTTCCTCCCTCCCAATTTTTACTGCTTGGAAGATTTTTAAATTCCCTGTATACAGAGAAAACAAGTTTTTCTGGTTTGTTTTTTTGGGTGTTTCTGCTTGGTTGGTTGGGTTGCAGGTTTTTTGCACTAAATTTTTAATTTAGTTGTTCTTGTTTTCTCAAAAATAATATAAAAATAAATAATATCACCACTGTTTCTCACAGCACTGCTGGACTGTTGCTCCTGGGACATTCAGAGCCAGACTAATGGCTCAAACATAGCATCTAATTTTAGTTCAGCCACAGAATTGCAAGCACACGAGTTATTAAATCATGGAAGAGGTGTCCTGAAAGAAGTGGCAGGGTGTGAAAGCACTCATCACTGTCACAGCCAAAAGAGCCAGCTCAGGTTACTTGGTCTGATCTAGAAATCCAGCTTTGCCCTCCCTTTCTTCCACCAGCAGCAAAAGGATGGAGCAGAGCTGCCTGAGGTTTGTCCTTTTCCATCCCTCCAGTAATTGGCTTACCTGGAGCTGGAAGTGCAACATTAGGCACTGTCACATAATTGATCCTGTAGGTTTCTCACCGTTATTTAATAAGGTTTTTTTTTTTCTTGGAGGAGATGAAGATTGAAGCCTGTTTGGTGCCAGCACACAGACACTGTCATGTAAACATCATAAATTAGAGCTCTTTCTTTCTTTGAGGAGCTGAAAAGAAAGGGCTCACGGCTGTTTGCACAGGCAATTATAGAAAAACAGGGATTTATTCAAACGAGGTCTTACAGGTAAATCCAAAAGTATATATCCAGCCAGACCTTTGCCTGATAAATGCATCCATCTTCTTATGTGCCTCTTTTCCTGATGTGGGCTGAACAACTCTTGTGCCTGAGCACATCATCAGTAACCTTGAAAACTAAAAGTCAATAGCTGGATAAAAATCCTTGCACCAAGACGCGGGGAAAACTTCAAGCTGGAAATCTCAGCAGGGACACCTGCTAGCTGATGACTGGGCATGTTTGACATGTTGTTATTTAAATAGGATTAAGCATCCAGAGCAAATGATGAGGGGGGGAGGGGGGGGTGTTTGAAAGTTCCCTTCAGCAGGAAAATTCCTCACTACTTTCCCAGCCCTTTGATCATCCCAGTGCCTGGGCTGACTGCTGCAGATCAGCTCCTGCAGCCCAAAAAATGCTTTAACAAGACAACTCAGGGGGGACGAGGGTACAGAGTGGAGTTTCCTGTCACTTGGCAAAGCAAGTGCAAATTGCCTTGGCAGGACCAGCTGCTGAGATAGCAATTTGTCTCTGTCAGGGGAAGAGCACATGGGTGGAAGCACTGCTAATACAGTGTGCCTTTGAAATAAATCACTTTATGCATACACAGATCATGTTGTGAGGCTTTTCTTTTGGGGTGATGCTTCTCTGAGGGCAGTGAAGTAATAGAAAGTTTGCACCCATGTGGAGTTGGGGGTTGTTTGCCCCATCAATCAGCAGACAGTGCAAAGGAGATGTGCTAATAAAGCCTTCACTTGCACAGGAAACTGCAGCCTTCTGTGTCTCACCAGGATAGTGAGAACACTGTCCTGATGGATGGAAAAAAAAACCCCCAAGCAGATCTGGGGAGGCAGGAGGCTGAGGCTGTAACTCGGCCTGACAGGGATGCTCTGCTTGACCTCCTGGGGCTCTGCCAGCCAAGACATTTTCCAGCTGAGCAACCTTCCCATGAAAAACAGCAATTTAAGGGAAGAACAGCACACTGAACGCTTTGTAGCAGTGTGTTGAGTACATCAAGACATCTGACAGCACAATGCAGAGATGTTTTTATCGGGGAATCTGTTATTCCTCCCGTGAAGGAACAGCTCAGGGTGGAGAAGGAACTCCTGTTCCTGCATTCCTGCAGGTCCACGGGTTCAGCAGCATCCCTACCTATTGACTTGTGGGTTGCAGTACCTCACATCTGGGATCTGCTGTCCTTCTGGCACTTTGGACCAAAGTCTGGGCTCTGGTTGTCCTCCTGCCTGCACAGCATGCAGGTGTAAGGCTGGAGTCTGTGATGCTGCTCTGGAAGCATCTCTCATGTCCCTGTGCCTCTGAAGCCAAGAGCCTGAGGCACCAGGGCTCCAGCTCTGCAGGGACACAGGAATGTGACAACAAAAAGAGGTCTGGCATAACTTCCTTACTCCTAGAACTGCACAGTGAGGCCATCTCCAGGGAGAAACACCCAAGACCTTTGGGAAAACACAGAAGTCAACAGATAAATCCTTTTAATTAAAGGTGTTAAGGAAAGGTTTCATACTTGAAAAGGACAGTGATAATAACGAACTTTTTAATTTTGGAATTGATAATTCTATTTGTCAGATGGCAGAATCTCAGATCAAATAATTGACAGATATTATTCATTCTTGGCAGATTAGAGAAAGAACTGATACCATGGGCAGATTGTTGTTGTTACTACAGGAGTTTTTCCCTAAATAAATTTTGATTAGTGCTGTTAACATGTTCACAGCCCACACACAGGGAGAGATTCTCTTATTCCACTTCATTCTGCTGTGCTGATATTCACAGCTTTTGTTTATCAGCAGCTGTATTATTACCAGCCCTAACATGCTCCAGTAGCCTCCGTGATCTGAGAGCACAGGAAAAATAAACCTTGGGAATGACAATGCTGGCAGCTGAGTGGAACAAAGCCCACAAGCTGGGCTTTAAAATGGCAATCAATATTAACTTCCATCATGCTTTAGAAACAAGATGGATTTGACAAATTGCATCAAACCATAACTCCAATCGACTTTTGTAAAGGAATGTTTCTCCTATATTACATTTATGTTTCTAGAGGTTATTGAAGTTGTTTAATAACGTTTTCATGCCATCAGAGGATTTGTTATTACAACTGAATATTTTATTTTTTGGTGCTCAGAAAAAGGAAACTGAATTCAGTGAAAATAACCCAAAGATATTGAAAAGGTATTCCAAAAGGCTCAGTAACCTGTAAGTAACCAGGAAACATCAACACATTGTTTGCTGCCATCACAGATCTTACTACTGTTGGATGAAATTCACTTTATTATCCAGGCAAAACTCTTCCTCATCAAGATAGAAACATGGAAATTTATATATGATTGATTGTTCACTAAGTATGGATTATTAATTGTACAATTATTAATTATTTTTTCATAGTAGCATACACAATACAGGGTCAGCAAAGACCAGGCCACAGCCCTCCTCCAAAAATCTGAACTGGAGTTTCTCCTTTCTTCACCAGTTTAGTGACCATTTTCCACTAGTGGACAGTTGTCCAGGGATTTAGAATGAGATGATTTTTAAGGTCCCTTCCAACCCAAACCATTCCATGATTCTGTGACTCTGTGATTCACATATATCTGAGCACTCCTATTCCCAGAAAAAGGACTTTCTGAAAAGCCCACCTGGGAATGTTATTTAAGTGAAACCATCTATGAGCAAACTTTACAGAAAGAAAAGCTGTATGTCAAAATTGGGGACAAAAAAGTGAAAATATGTGTGATTTTTGGATGTACAAAGAGGTGTGTTGCAGGAAAAGAAATATGGAAAGATTTAGGAAGGCCTTCAAACCCTGTATGTCTGTTGTGTTCCTCTTGGATATATGGGTCTTGGTCTTTAAAACATCCAGCAACTGAGATTATGTAACCTTTGTAGAAAATCAATTCCAACACATATTTCAAACTACTAGAAATTTTATAATCAGCCTAATTTAGCTGTATGATTAGATTAAATTTGCTGCCATTCAAGCCAATTCACTTTTTGCTCTGACATGGCCAAGAAACTGCTCAGCAGCCACAGATGTGCTGGGAGGTTGGGCCATCGTGTTTCCCTTCTGTCTTTTCTCCTCTAAAGTTAACCCACACAATTACTTCAGTCTTTTCTTCTGGGTCATGGTTTCTAAAGCTTGACTCTTATCCTCTGCCTCTGGACTCTCCCTGATTTGGTCTCATTTTCCTGAAGTTTGGTGCTCAGCCACTGCCACTAAATGCAGCAAACTTATTCCACTTCTGAACCATTCTCCTGTTTCACCATCTACTTCTCATGTTTGTCTTTTTCCAAAAGCACGATCTGGAATTCCCAGCTCCTTTCCTGAGGAACTGTTGCTAGTGAGTGACTGCTGGCAGAGGATAGACCTTTGCAGTGTCCTTACTGGATGTCCTCAGAGCCTAGCTGGACTGGAAACTTCTTCCCATTAAAGCCTGAGCAAAATTTCACAAGGAAAATCAAGTGTGCTGATTTGAAGAAGAACATTTCATTGATTGCATGTCTGCAATAATCATTTCAGTTATGGAGAAAATGATCTATGACACACCAAACAACACTGTCTATAAACAAACCAGCCACACCAACTTCATTAATGGGCCTGCATAAAAATTGATATGGTTTGATAATATTGCTCTAATCCACCTCCTGAGCCTATTACACAGATTGGGTCGAACTTCTCATTGCCATGCATGGCCTGCAGTCCTCCACATCAATGGGAAAAAACCCCACCAGGGTCCCAACAAATTGAAATGGCCCATAAGTCATATTGAACCAACAGAGCCGATTTCATGAGGCAGATGTCAAAGAAAAATCAGTGCTGGACTGCTCTGCCCTTCAAACTCAATGAGGCAATCTTGACTTTTAACCATTTGCAAAGGTAGATGCCAAAACACCAGAATGTGAAGTAGCAATGTTAATGCAAGGACCAGAGAGAAGGCATAAGAAAAGCTACAGCACGAAAATGGGATTTACAGCCAAGCCTGAGACAGCTAAATGCAAACTGGCTTCAAGGAGGAAGAGTGTGAGTGTAGGATATTCACACCATGCTCTGCACAAATCCCACACTCCTGAGGCTTTCCTCCTAAGGTCAGGCCTAGACCTAGATTTACAAATGGGCAGATTTAGAAGCAGGTCCTAGAATCATGGAATCACAGAACTGTTAAGGTTGGAAAAGCCTTCCAAGATCATTGAGTCCAAACATTTACCCAGCACTGCCATATTCATCAGTAATCCGTGTCCTAAACCACCACACTCACATGTTTTTCGGGATGGTGATACCACCACTGCCTTGGGTGGCCTGTGCCAGTGCTTAGCAATTGTTTTTGTGAAGAAACTTTTCCCAGTCTCCAACCTGAACCTCCCCTGGTACAAACCAAGGCTGTTTTGTCTTATCCTGTCCCTATTCCCTGGGAGCAGAGCCCGACCCCCCTGGCTGTCCCCTCCTGTCAGGGAGCTGTGCAGAGCCAGAAGGTCCCCCCTGAGCTCCTTTTCTCCAGGCTGAGCCCCTTTCCCAGCTCCCTCAGCCACCCCTGGTGCTCCAGCCCCTTCCCCAGCTCTGTTCCCTTTCCTGGACATGCCCCTCAATGTCCTTTTGGTGCTGTCCTGCTGAGGAGCAGGACGTGGGGAGCAGGAGAGGTGCTGCAGGTGCCACGAGGTGGAACAAGGGAGGTGGATGGGGTAAGAAACCTCGGTGAGGTTGTACAAATAGTCTGAAATTAGCCAGTTTGGGGGCTTTTACATATTTTGTGAACTTAACCCTTGAAAGCTGAGCAGATCCTGTCCTTTGGCTGCTGGTGACAAACAGCAGCACCAGCAGCAATGTCCTGCTGTTTAAAGCAGGGACAAGGGCTCAGCTCTCTCCTGGCTGGGAACGGCTTTGGCATCGCACAGACAGGCTCCAAGTGTCCTTATTTACAGACCTCCACCTGTCCCCCTGCAATTCCTGGCTCCAGCTGCAGCATGTACCTCCAGCAATTTTGTCACCTGCCAGCCCAGAGCCATCCTACCCTAAAAATGCCATATTAATAAGCAGTGGGATGTGGCGAGTCAGAACGTGTGCAGAGCCAGGTGAGAACACCTCCTGTTCCTCTCCCTGCCTTCACCAGGCACAGCCACTCCTGCAAGGGCTCGGGAAAACACAGAGAGGGGAAGAGCTGGCAGAGCCCCAAAATATGGGGATTTGACGTCTTTTATTCCTTCAGGAGAGAGGCAGAAAGCTACAGAAAGCAATAGCAGGCAGGCTTTTTGTTTCAGAGCCCTTCCCACCTCTCTGTATTTTCCTGAGCCTTTCCCATCTCTCTTTTGAGTGCAAGGAAAAAGGCTACAAAAACTGAATAAATCATATACTGCTGTAATTATTATCAACCTTGCACTGAAAAAGGTGGAACAGGCTTTGCTCACGAGGGATGTCTTTTCTATTTACTTTGTTTCCCTTTTCCACTTAAATCCTCTCTTCTTCTCTATCTCTCAGAACAGAACCTGGATTGCTTTTATCAGTATTATTTGTGTCCAAATTCTTACCTTTTTTTCTTCTTGTTAATTATAATGTGATTTTTTTTTCTGAATTAGAATGAAATAACACTGGGGGCAACCATTACAGGCAAGGATCCCTCTGGATATCTTAGGAATGTTTCTCTTACATTCCACAGTTGTTCTTGTTTCACTGTTTCGCTTTATCAGGGTCACAAAATGTGATATAAAATCTTGAGACAGCCATGGATGTTAAATTCTGAGCTCATCTAATTTCCTCCATTCCTGTACCCCATCCCTCCAGAAACACTAGCCACAAAACTTGTAGAAAAATCCCCCAATATTTGATCTCCCTGACTCTCATCCTGCTCCAGACTTCCCCCCGAGTGAATGTGCAGGGCCCCCACTGCTGCCCCTTCCCATTTCTCTCCGTAGAGACTCCCCCTACATCCATGGTGTGATGTCTGTGTCATGTCCCATCCCATTTGAGCCTCCTGTCTCAGCTGAGAGCCAAAGTGTAATTCAGCACTGCTGTCAATGCATAGAGAGGACAGGATTTGATAGCAGGTGCTCTGCCACACCAAGGACACCAGTTTTTATTCCCAGAGCACCCACCTTCTCTCTTTGTGCTGCAGACACAAACACTGATTGCCTCAGGTAAAAGGTTGCTCGGAGTTTTTCCCTTCTGCCCTGGGATTTCTTGCCTTTCTGTTTTGCTCACCCCCATAGAGGTGAGCATTATGTGACATGTGCTTCAGCAGCTGCGTTTGCTGCTTTTCCCACATTTCTGGCTATTTGCTTGAAGGCTAGCAAAAGTGGGAAGCAGCAAGGAGTTATTTTCACAGCCTGGAGCACACTGTTGTCCTGGCATGGCCCTAAAGTTTTTTTTAGAGTGAGATTCAGAACTTGTTCAGGCACTTGGAGACACTGGGTTGGCCTGCTGAAGTTCAGGTCAAGACAGGATTAGGTCCTCAAGTTGTAAAGTTCCTCAGCCTCAGCCCAAAGCAGTTACCTGGTGAAACTCAGAGCAACAAGACTATTTAATTAACCTGAAATCTCCCACTGGCACAAAATTAAAGCTCTTTTGCCAGAATCATTAGTAATTTGCAAGCTCTGTTCGGCAGGAGAGTAGCAGATCCTGGATCAAAGGTGCCCTTTGCAGGAAATGACAGCCCCTGCGCTGGAGAGGAGAGGCACTCCGGAATTCACCCGACCGGGCAGAGCAATTTGGAATCTGTCATGCTCCAAAGTCTGCTACCCTCACTGTCACTGCACAGAACGTGCTGCAGGAGGAAGATGCTGCTCTGCCATCCTGCCCCCCCCCACCTAAATCTGACCTACAGCTTGGTTTGAGATGTGTTTTAGCAGACACATTCTGACCCCACACACAGGCAGTGGCAGGGAGCAGAGGAAGCAGATCCCTCACCATTTTCCTTCTCTAGTTCCCCAAAATTGGAAAAGCAACTATGCTTTGCATATATAATTTGTCCTGGAATCACAGGGTACTTTGAGCTGGAAGGGACCTTAAAGCTCTTCTCATTCCACCCCTTGCCAAGGGCATAACAACTTCCACTATCCCAAGTTGCTCCAAGCCCCATCCAACCTGGCCAAATATTCCACTTGGGCAGTTTTCATTTTTCTTTATTAAGAGACACACAATTAAACAATTAACATATCAGATAATTGCACACTTTATGCATTTGAATAGCCCTTTTTTCACCACATTGCTTGGAAAAGAAAATTGGCTTCACTGAAAGAAAAGAAAAGAAAATTTCTTCACTGAAAGGCCGGTTTAGCATTGGAACAGGGAAATGTCACCTTCTGCCCAGGGAAGGGTCCCCATCCCTGGAGGGATTTAACAGCTGTGTAGATGAAGCATTTGGGGACATGGGTGAGCAGTGGCCTTGGCAGTGCTGGGGGAACAGTTGGACCTGATGATCTCAGAGGGATTTTCCAAACTAAATGGGTCTGTGATTCCGTGTCCTATCAAGCTTCTCTACAGGACTGAAAGCAACACTCAAAGCAGAGCCGAGGTGTCCCAGGGAGTCTCTACTGAGAACAGGATGGGTTATCCCAGGAGCCCCACTGCTGGCTACCTCCCAGCAAACAGAACAGCATTAATTCCACTTAAAAAGTTACGTTTGGAGACTCTCAAAGAGTAAACCTTGACAAATGCAAGCCGCGCTTTTTATTTTCACAGGAAAATGTAACGTTCCCTTTTATCTCCCATAAAAATGAAAACCCATTCAAAGTGCTGGCACCCTCTGTGGGAGGAGAAGTCCTTTCTGGGGGTAAATTTCTAAATTTAGGGAGCAAAAAGATTTCTGGGGACTCGAGCCAGAACAATCAGGAGCCCTCTGTGACGATGCCTTGCAATGTGCACTGGTCCCACATTTTGTTGTACAAATTCCTTCAACAGAGGAAAAGGGAATAATGGACATAAAGCTTTTCTCTTCTGATCATTGAGTGTCAGCTGCCATGGCAAGGAAAACTCCAGCACAGTTTAAAAGGAGCACACATGGATTTAAAAAAACAAGTGCACGGATTTATATCTGTGTGTTCCTGCAATGTAGCACAGCTGAGATGAGGACGAGATGGAAAGATCAAAAAAATGGCAAAACTGGAAATCATTGTGATGAGCTTTCCCAGAGTATCTTGAAGTAATAGGTGAGATAAATGAGCCTCTTTGAAACCTGTAGTTTCTTTAAGCATCTTGTCAAGACAAGTAGAGATGAGGCTGGGCTGCCAAAAGACAATATTTGCCCTGTACCTTTACAAGGACCAGGAGCTCCCAGTTAAGCAGAGCTAAAGATAATTGAATTAAAAACCTATAGAAATGTCAAATCTGTAATTTGAAACGGAAAAAAATGTTCTAAAGATGATTCACTCAGATTTCTTTTTTTTTTTTTTTTTGTCCTATGGAGAATTTTAAGTGGAAAGCAGCCTGTGTTCCTGCTTGTGACAGCTCACTGCTAGGAGAGCATTTTCACATTTCCACAGACTGGCTGTGGCTGCCACAGCTCCTGACTCCAGGACATTGTCACTGTCAGGTTGGATCAGATCTCCACAGCCCTGCTGGATCCACAGGTGGATCATGACTGGGATATCCACCTGTCTGCTCAGCTGGAACACCCAGGTGACACAGAGAGCTGTCTGCTAACAAGTGATTTCATCTTTGGGGCTTAGTCTAAAATAAAATTTTAACAGGTTCGAGGGTTTTTTCCCTGAATTTCTTAATTTAAAAAACAATTAATAAAATTTCTAGCTCAGTACTCAGACCAGTTTTCTCAAGGATCACAGGGTAACTCAGGCTGGAAGGGATCTCAGGAGGTCTGTGGTGCAGGATGCTGCTGCCTGGGCACTGTGCTCTCCCCTGCTCTTTCCCCCAGAGCTCCCCTGGCCAAGCAGGCCCAGCCCAGGACAGGGCTTTGCACCCATGAGGACTTTGCTGTTGTGGTTTAAATGGCTCACAAGGGTTCCCCTTGCAAGATGAATAGCTGAACCCCAAATTCCCCCAGGCACAGCCTCCAACTCCTCCTGGCCTCACGTAGCTTGGCTAAAAATGTTCACACTCCATCCCAGTGCAGCCACCTGGGTGTGACAACACCCTCAGGACATGCTCTAGACCACATTCACCGCAAAACCAAGCCTTAGCTCATCCTCCATGTCTTTCATAAGCAGGGAAAGCAAGTCCTTTGGCATTTCTGGGGTGCTCTCAAGCCCATCCACCCCTGTCCTACAGAGCTTTCCTGTTCCAGAGCTGCACTTTGGGTGTTTGGAAAGCAGCAGTGCAGTGACAGCCAACACAATTCCCCCGTGTGGCTCAGCCACTTCCACCTCACAGACACCTCACAGACACAGCTGGAGCAGAGGAGGGACCTGCATCAGCTTTCCCAGGGCTCCATTAGTGCTGTAATTATCCAATTATCCATCCACTCAGCTCGGTACCCATCACAAGCACCAGTGCAGTGTTTCAGCTGTGAGACAGAAATCTTCCCTTCCAAACCACCACTGGAAACAACTAATGCTGATTTGGTTTTTTCACACTGACATTTCTTTCAGGGAAAAAAAACTTGAGTTTTAATCCAATGAAAGTTTTCTCAGAGAATATATTTCACCTCTAGCACAGCTACCAAAAAAATCCATTTAGTTTCAGGTAGAATATAAGAGGTTTTACTTATTTAGATCAGAAATTACTTCCCTGGGCATTTTTATACATTAATTTTGTCTGCAATTTTCCTTCTTCCTACTGCCTGCCCACCATTGGAGTGGTCTGAGAGTCATTCCACACCACCAATTATAATCTTGCGTTCTCACAACGCTCTGTCCTATAAATTCAGCAGCCTAAGGGATGATGCACTTTCCAGAAGAAAACATCTATCTTCAGTTTCTGCTCCCTCTGCCCTTTCTCTGCTCCTTTTTCAATGTCATTGCAATTACAAAATTGCAAGGGCTGGGTTGGACAAGGTTTTGGAGCAGCCTTGGATAGTGGAAGGTGTCCCTGCCCATGGCAGGGAGTGGCACTGGGTGGGTTTTAAGGTCCCTTCCAACCCAAACCACCCTGGGATTATTTTCCAGCAAGGCACAATGAGCCTCCTTTTAACTCAAGTATAATTAAACAGCTCGTTTTTTATCTAACTTTTTAACAGGTGACAGCCTTTGCGCTGAAGACAGGATCCAACAAGCCCAAAAATACCATGTTGCTATTTTTTTTAATGGGAAAAGATGAATATGATGTCTTTGGATGTCTTTGGAGCACTCTACATACAGCCATAGGAGTTATATTTATTCATGCTGCCGCCCCAACATGGGGACATGAAATTAGTACAAGAGATAAAAAAGGATGCTTTTATGCATATGTTATGAAATTTATGTATGCACCTTTGCTCACATTGTTCCAAAGGGAGAATTTTTCACAGTAGGCATCAGTTGCTTAATTAGCACAGAATAATTAAAACTCACTGCAGGGAAAATTCCATAACCCCACAGCAATTATATGGGGAGAGTTCGTGGTTACTGCATCGACACTGCAAAAATAACTTCTAGGTAGGTTACCAAAAAATACCAGCTATTCAGAAGTGCCTTGGAAGAGAAAGACTCCTCGAGCTACTGAGAAAATTAAACCAGAAAAAAACCCAAGTATCTAATAGCCATCAGTGAGGTCCAATCAAGCAGTGTATTAACTGCTTTCACTTCATTTTTCAGACTCAGTTCTTCTATTGATTTATGTAGATCCCTGAACCTTGAGAAATACATTTGGTATAATTAGACAGCAATAGCAACTCCAGACTTCATTAATAATCATGAAAGAGTTCATTTGCTACCAATAGGAACTCATTTACAGTGCATTGTTTTTTTAGTGCTCATAAACAAACATCTATCAATGTTCAGCATATCTTAGGCTTTTAAAAAAAATGATTTAATGACCTTGCCTGGTTTAGAAAAAGTCAAAATTCTCCACAGGAAAATGTTTTTACCATCAGAATGGTTGAGAGAAAAGTGTCTGTCAACACCAATGACAAATCTTAATTGGACTGGGTTTGGTGAAATTTAAAAACTAGGGCCATTCATGGATTTCATTTCGCACTTCCCATTTTATTTTGATACCAATATTCTGATACAAGACCTCTTTTTCATTTTGGGCTGCTGTGTCCAGCTCTGGATCCCCAGCACAGCAGGGACAGGAGCTCCTGGAGCTGGGGAAGGGCCTGGAGCATCTCCGTGCCCAGGGAAGGCTGAGGGAGCTGGGGCTGCTCAGCCTGGAGAGGAGCCCCAGCTGAGAGGGGCCCTCAGCCCTGGGTGTCCCTGGGTGTCCCTGAGTGTCCCTGGGTGTCCCTGTCTGTCCCTGTGTCTGTCCCTGTGTCCCCCTGTCTGTCCCTGTCTGTCCCTGTGTGTCCCTGTGTCTGTCCCTGTCTGTCCCTGTCTGTCCCTGGGTCCCTGTGTGCAGGGAGGTCTCCAAGCAGGGCCCAGGCTAATTTTGTGGGCTGGACACAAAAAAAAAAAACCCAAACTTTTCTTCTTATCTTACTTTATCTCTCGAAAGATATTAATAACCTCCCAATATGTTTGGGCTTGATGTTCTACACAGGTCACAAAGTTTTCACAGGTATCTTTTCCAGTGAAGGAGTTGCTGCATGTAATTGGAGTGACTTTGGGAGAGCCTTCAGGAAAACAATGGGAAGCTCTTGGATCTCCTGCACTGCCTGTGCCTGCTGAGTCCACAGGCAGATAAGGGTGGAAGTGGCACAGAACATTCCCATTGTTCGAGGTTTTTGACAGCAAATAAATGTTTGATGGAGATCAGGAAACATGTTCCAGCTTTGAGTTGGTCTTAGGAGCATGGAAAGGAGGGGGAAACCAAAGGAGGAGGAGGAGTTAAACAGGATTACTGTCAGTGTGCTGCAGTCATGAAGCCACATGGAAGCTGTTTGTGTTTATTGTGCCCAACTGTGCCAGCAGAAGGTGGGAAAAGAGGGCCCAGGGGAAGTTTATGTAAAACAACCAAGAGAGCATTCAACTAATTTCTCCCTAAAGTGGGTCTCTAAAAACCCCCAGCTTCTGAGGTCAGTCTCAACCATGAACTGCTGCTTTGTCCAGCTTTTGAGAAGACATCCTTCTGCATCCCAAAAAAATGCCATAAAAGTCTCACTCCATCCTTCTGTCCTAAATAGGAACTTAAATCAAACCTTTGTCATATCCCCTTGATTCAGCCCCTTGCCTGTGAATACTTTAGGTTACCTGCATTTTCATGAGTGGGTCCAGAATGAAAATCAGCAAGAAAAATGTTCGAAAAACACATTTAAACTCTTATTTATGTAATTTATTAATGGCCACAACATTGCACTCCTTCATACCGGAGTAAATTAACAACTAAACAGAGGAAAATGCAGTGAAGATTCTGCCTGCTGCAAAAATAACGCGGAGAACTTGCTTTATTAACTTCTTCAAAGCTTTCAGGGAATTGAGAGGGAAAACAAATCCCCTTTTCAGGTCATTTGAGCCGGTTTATAGTGGACAAAATTACATCAAGGCGACCATAAACAGATTTGTACAGGTGTAAGTGAAGTAGAGCCTGAATTACTGTGACATTTTCAAATTCAATTAAATGACTGAAAAATGTCTTTAATGTGAACCTCCGTGCTCGGGTCCATTACACGGCGGCGCGTTTTTGCTGCTGTGCTGGGAGATTGCTGTGATCCATAATCCAAACCCAGCAGGGTGGATCAGCGGCACAGCCCCTTTTTCCACGGCTCTGCCTTCATTAGCTGACATGGAATTACTCCCGTTTACACCACAGTTCTGGACAGCAGGCAACGCTTTAATTCTGAATATTTGAGAATTAAGGATACTGAGGATGGGTTCACTGTACCTTTTACTAGGCACTGTAGCTGTGACTCAGGAGACAGAGCAGGGGCAGTGACAGATTTGCAGACACACTAAAAAGCAGCAGCGAGAGCGGGGTTCAGTCAAGGCAAATGCCAAGGTGATATACTGGGGAGATAAAGAGAACTTCTGATAGGGCAGGAAAGTTAAACCAGTGGAATAAATCTCCTGCTCCGGGGTAATGTCCCGAAGCTGAAGTTTACCTGATGAGTGAGTATGATCTCCATCCCTGAATACAGCATCAGCTTCATGCCCCACCACACACCTCTCTGGGTGTTATTCAACATCACACTCATCCCTTCTAAGTGGCCAGAGTCACGTTCATTCTGTCAGCCTACTTGCTCAGGATGTGCCATTCCTGAACCTGTTCCCAAGTCCTTTTTTCCAGCCACTCTAGGAGGGTACAGGAAGCCATGGTTAGTGCCTGGCAAAATTTAATTTGCTGCTCTTCCTCTTACTGCAGCCATTAAAGACAAGTGGTCCAAATAAAGTGATACTTAAGCTGTAGGTGCCCCTGGATCCCTGGGAGTGCCCAAGGCCAGGTTGGATGGGGCTTGAAGCAACCTTGGCTAGTGGAAGGTGTCCCTGCCCATGGCAGGGGGTGGCACTGGATGGGCTCTGAGGTCCCTTCCATCCCAAACCATTCAGGGGTTCCAGGATTCTACAAATTCTTAAGAAATGGATAGCTCCAGTCTTGCTCCAGGTCCCCCAGCAGATCAAATCTACCGAGCTCACAGGAGTGTGGTGGTGATTCATATGGATTCTGTAAAACACACTGGGAAGATTTGCAGAAATAAACCTCTAAAGAGCACACAAATTCTAATTCTGGCAGTGGAATGTGGCTAACTGGCATTTCTGTCCTGAAAAATCAAATCATTTTTGGCTCTGATAGTATGAGGTAGTTACTATAAATGAGGGTGTTTTTTCTCATTTTTGTCAAATCAATCTCTCTGAAAGGAGAATTTCAAGACCTGGACCTCAGCAGTCTGCTGGAAGAGAACCATAGAATCCCAAGATGGAAGGGTTGAGCCTCAGTGTCTCCTCGGTGCCACCTCCCTGCCCCAGCAGGGCCATCCCCGAGCACAGGGCACAGCAGAGTGTCCAGAGGGCTCTGGGACAGCCCCAGGGAGGAGACTCCACAGCCTCTCTGGGCTCTGCTCAGGGCTGGGCACTGCCCAGGGCAGAAGTTGTGCCCCTGGGCAGGGGAATTGCTGGGCTCAGGCCCTGCCCGGGGCTCTGGGGCCATTGCTGGGCCTGGAGCAGAGCCTGGGGCTGCTCTGCCCTCCCTGACACAGGGACAGACAGGGGGACACAGGGACAGACACAGGGACAGACAGGGACAGACACAGGGACAGGGACAGACACAGGGACAGACAGGGGGACAGACAAGGACAGACAGGGACAGACAGGGACAGACACAGGGACAGACACAGGGACAGACAGGGACAGACAGGGACAGACATAGACAGACAGGGACAGACAGGGACAGGCAGGGACAGACACAGGGACAGACAGGGACAGACAGGGACAGACATAGACAGACAGGGACAGACAGGGACAGGCAGGGACAGACACAGGGACAGACACAGGGACAGACAGGGACAGACCCAGGGACTCCCAGGGACAGACACAGGGACAGACACAGGGACACACGGGGACAGACAGGGACAGACACAGGGACAGACACAGGGACAGACACAGGGACACACAGGGACAGACACAGGGACACTCAGGGACACATGAGGACAGACAGGGGGACACAGGGACAGACACAGGGACACCCAGGGACACCCAGGGCTGAGGGCCCCTCTCAGCTGGGGCTCCTCTCCAGGCTGAGCAGCCCCAGCTCCCTCAGCTTTCCCTGGGCACGGAGATGCTCCAGGCCCTCCAGGATTGTTGTCACCATCAAGAAGAAGCTCATGAGCATCCCAAATCACACCAACACATTCCAGACCTTTCCCATTCCACATGTGCTGGGCTTGGCTCACTTTTTACCCCCCCAGCAACACCCTGGAACCCCATTTGCATGGCCAGGACTGGCCTGCTCAAACACAGCCTGATTTGCCTAAGATAGAGCTTAAATAAACGGTTACAAAAGTGGTGCCCAACAAATTCTCCCTGTTTTCTGGCCATTCTGCTTTCTCCACCTAATTCATACAAAGAAAAAGCTATCAGCTTTGAGAGATGATTGCATCAGTGATGCCAGGAGGTGACCTGGGCTTCCCTCCTCCCTAAGGCTCACCATGACTTTAAACTTGAGTATGTCCACAGGGGCACCCATGAGGGCCCTACCAGACTACAAGAGTGAACAATTTTAATAATTTGATGACTCTCCCTGAGAAGTGAGCCATGTCAGGCTGAATCGTCCCAAAAGAGGGATCTTGAAGCCCAGCATCAGGTGGTGAGTGAGGGATACAGTCCCCAGATCCCATTCCAGGGGGATCTCACACCCCAGCACAACTTAGAGGAGTTTGCCAAGCTCCTGCTCTCAGGGCTTTGTGTGTCTGTCATTCCAATGATGCCAGCAGCTCAATTAACTCCAGCAGATATTATCCATATGCTTAAGCTCTTTATGGGATTGCAGTCCAAGCTATTAGCAGCAATATTGTTTACTGACTGAAATAGAATTTTACTTTGTAAATATTGTCAGATGGAAAGTGAGCAGGGGAAACCTGGGCAGGGAGCACAGGATAAATACTCCACACTTTGTATTTTATATTGCATTATTCAAAGGGAAAAAATCTCACTTAAAATACAACAACAACCCCCTGGCTGTCCCACACTGAAGCCATTGGAAGATTAATAAAGTTTCTATTAAAAAAAATGGAATACGTGGTGTAGGTAAACTCTTCTTACTACTCCACCAGCTGAAGTGGAAAATGAGAAAAAATATTATCTCTTAAAAAGTAGTAAATTTTAAACTGTGAGCAAAACTGTTTTATTTTTAGTTATTTGCAATAAATAGGATCCCTAACAAATTCCAAGAAATAAGCAGGGCAAGGAGGAGTTTGGTGTCTAATTTTTAAAATAAAAGTGTATTTCGTTCTGAAATACAATAGAGTGAACTGTGGTTCATCTAAAAATATATCTAAATTGAAAAATATGGTTAAAGGGATAAATAACTGCAGGAAAAACAACATTTCAAAACATTTTAAACTGCCCCAAAATGTAACATTATCTACTTCTATTTATTTCATTGGGAACAACAAAAAAAAATCACTGTTTTGTTGTTCTGAATTCCAATGTTGTAGGGGAATCACAAACTTTGACTCCAGGGCTAATCCTATATGTCATATGCTTGAGAGAAGTAAAGGTCCCAAGCTCCCTATTAGCATAAAATAAATCCATTTAAAAACCAGCCAGGCCAGAAAGACCAGGTGCAATCAACTAGCATGACTTTCTGTACAAGAAAAGTTTCCTGGTTTTCCTCTAGAGGATACTTTTCAGGAATTTTCTCCAACACAAAATCTAAAAGCCCTAACAGCAACAGGGAAAATGGTATTGCTTTTGCTACGTGACTGCTCTGCTCCCAGAAATGCACACATGCATGCCTGATTTGCAGTCTGAATTTATTTGGTTTAGATGGGAGGAATTAAATGTATTCAGGATTCTGCTGCCTCTCCTAATTTCCTGTTTGCCAGGAAACATCAGCAAACACGGCCATAAAACCCAAGTGAAACATTTACCACCAGACCTGACCTGTCAGAACTGCGCTTGCACCTCAGCTGAATGCAGGCAGAAAGGGAACTTCCTTTAAACACCCCTGTTATCCAGCAAAGGTTATTGGAAATGTCCCCATAAAACATATGTTCAAGGCTATTAATTGTATGGCAGGAGATGAAATTCGGTAATGTGTCCCCATCACGCACAAACCCCAGATGTTTTGTCAACAAAACCAGCTTCACCCAGTGCTGTTTGGTGTAACTACCCAAAATCTGCACAACGCCAGATCCAGGATGCATTCACTCAGAGAGCTCAGCAGCTCACAGGCAGGTTGTTCTGGAGACCAGGTGAGGGATTTTTGTGGAGCAAAGAGGATGAAGCAGAAAGGCACAGGACCCTGCAAAGCTTGTGAAAACACCTGTGACACAAGGGTGCACAGTCAGTTCACTCACACTTCACTGGCATCCAAGACATTTAAGGTTGAAATTAAACACAATTATTTTTCCTGAATAAGGACCTACAACCAGTCTCTGTAGGGTTAACAGCTGACGTTCAGTTTGAGCACCTTTAAAAGGATTAAGGTATGGAGGATGAAGAGTTTTTTGGTCACCTGAACTGAGCTTTCCTCCATGTCAAAGATACCCCATCTGGAGACAGATTTGTGAGCCATCAGTTTAAGGCTGATGGTGTAAAATTAAAGGAACTGCTGGGTTTAAGGGGATTTGGACAATAAAATGGAAACTATCAAACTTGAAGGGAACTGGTCAAAAGAAACCCCAGAAAGAACAGCTGGGGGCTTCAGAGCTGGGGGCCTCAGAGCTGGGGGCATCAGCACAGGAAAGGCATAGATCTGTTGGAGCAAGTCCAGAGGAGGCATCAAGATGATCAGAGGAATGGAGCAGCTCTGCTGTGACGAAAGGCATGGGGAATTGAGATTGTTCAGCCTGGAGAAATGTAGGGGCGACCTAATTGTGGCCTTCAGGTAACTTAAGGGACCCTACAGAAAATGTGGAAAGAGATTGTTTACAAGGATGGAGTGAGAGGACAAGAGAGAATGGTGTCACACTGAAAGAGGGGAGAGATTGAAATTAGATATAAGGAAGAAGGTTTTCCCTGTGAGGGTGGGGAAGCCCTGGTACAGGGTGCCCAGAGAAGCTGTGGCTGCCTCTGGATCCCTGGAAGTGTCCAAGGCCAGGCTGGACAGGGCTTGGGCAGCCTGGGATAGTGGAAGTTGTCCCTGTCCATGGCAGGGGAAAGCTGGATAATATTTAAGGCCCATTCCAAGCCAGGCCACTCCACGATGCTATGAGGATTCTATGAAGTTCATGATCTTCTGCACTGATAATATTTGAATCAAATAAAGACAAGGTGAATGAGGAAACATCTGGGTACATAATCCATGGGATCACACCGGAGATTTCCAATATCTGCACAAACTCTACCAGATCAATCTCAGTAGAAAGTTCTCCTGTGGGTGCTGAGGTGCCCAGGGAATTAACCCAGCTGCCAATCAACAGAAAGAATCAAGGCACAGATTTCACTGTGTGAGAAAAGGTCCAGGCATGGACCATGTGTTGGATTCATGGGAGAGTTCCTTTGTCCAGTGATGGTTCCACACCACCATCAATGTGTGTCCCTTCTGATGCCAAGCCTTGACCAAGATTGGATTTGTTTTTAAAAATGTGGAGTGATGTCATTAAATGAGTCATCCTCTCGGAACCCGGAGCGCAATGAAAGGAAAAGAAAGATGATGATTAGTCAAATGTTTACATTGTTTCATTTAACATCTAGGTTCACATGCTGGATCCCATCAATTAACTTACATAGCACTTGAGTTATCATTTATTTCTTTTAGAAAACTAAATTGTGTTTATTCTGCCTCTTTCTTGAACTTTCTGGAAAATGAAGTTTTAAAGCACAGAAGTGGCACAAAAATAATTGCAATGACTTTCTGTGACTATGTGCTTTTTAATTGCAGATTTTTCCTTCCCAAATCAGAGCAAAAAAGAGCAACTGATGACTACAGCTGGATGAATACTGCAATCATTACCCTTGTTATAATGATACATTTCAATAACAACCACAATTCTTGATCCCCATGGATGGCTTTATAATGACCATGGATTATGCTGAGAAAATGCTATTCCTAATTTTATTGTTAATGGAGTGTGAAAGTCTTGCTCTGTGGTGGAAGCTAATTGTCACTTTAGATGTAATTTCCATCACTCAAAGAACATGTATGCTCCATGTATTAATTACAGGATACCATGATGGCTTGCATTGACAAGAGATGGTGGATTTCAGACTTCCAGCCAAATGGAGCAGTTCCCTCTCTAGAAAAACTCTCATTATCATTTGCCAGCAGCACATTTTATCATAGGTAGAATGTGGCCATGTTCATGGCCTTCAGAACATTTGGTATCTGCATAATTAAACTAATCAATTGCAGAGCAGTAGTCAAAAGTCAAATCTTAATGAACTGGAAAAATGATACTTCAATTTGCTGTCTCCAATCCCCAAATTAGCATAATAAACACAACGTACTTCTAATCTGTGAAAAAAAAATAGTTTTTTCCCTTATTCTTAGATGGTTACTGTGTATTAAAGACATTCTTTTCAGTGGCTTCGTAAACCATCAGCCAGTTTTGAGTAATTCAATAAAAAATAATGTAAATATGTTATGCAAAACCCACAATATTTTGTTATTTTTGCTGAAAGTACAATTTTGTTCCAATTTTTTTATTGTTGTTGTAATAAATTTTCCATTCTTTTTAATCCATACACAGGACATATTTCTCAGTGGGTGGGTACCCACTGGGAGAAAGCGAGTATTCTTAAGGAATCCAGGGAGTTGACTGGTGGAGGTCAGAAGTGACTTTTGATCCCTTTTTTCCTCTGCCCTTGGTGCATGGAGAGGGATTTGATTGTGATGAGCACAGTGATAAAGGTAACAGAAATCAATGTTGCTCTCCGTGCTGCAGCCATGTCCATCACTAGTAAAGATCCAAGCCCATCCTGCCTGGCTCTGCTGGAATTCAGGTCACAGCCTCCAAGGGCTGCCTACGGCAAATGATGGGAATTGATTTTTCCCCCTCATTTTACTTATCAGAAAATGCAACAGATCCATTAAACATTGTTTGCTAAGATGGAACTTCAGATTCTTCCCCTCTGCTCCATCCTGGTGAGACCCCACCTGGAGCACTGTGTCCAGCCCTGGTGGACACAAGGACACAAGGACATGATACTGCTGGAGCAAGTCAAGAAGAGGCCCTGGAGTTTCTGAGGGGACTGGAGCACCTCCCACATGGAACTGGGATGGGAGAGCTGGCAATGTTCAGCCTGGAGAAGAGAAGGTTGTGTAGAGACCTCGTGGCACCTTCCAGAACCTGAAGGTGCTACAGGGAAGACAGGGAGGGACAATCAGGAGTGACAGGACAGGGGGAATGGCTTCCCACTGCCAGAAGACAGGGTTAGATGGGATTTTGGGAAGAATTGTTCCCTGTGAGGGTGGGGAGGCCCTGGCACAGGGTGCCCAGAGAAGCTGTGGCTGCCCCTGGATCCCTGGATGTGTCCAAGGCCAGGTTAAATGGAGCTTGGGGCCACCTGGGATAGTGGAAGGTGTCCCTGCCTGGGATGGAACTGGATAAGCTGTGAGCTCCCTTCCAACCCAAACCATTCCATGATTCCATGATTTCATAACAGAGGCCAGGGATATAATAAGAATCGGAGTCCTGCTGCCTTGCCTGAAATTGTGGAAACACAGAAAGCAAAATTTGGCCCAGAGCAATATTGCTACCCCAAATCCAGCATCAAAATAAAAAACAAACTAAAATAAAAGATTAACAAAAAATAACTCAGTCACCAGAAGGTGAAGGGAATGGGAGTGCTGAAGGGTTCTAAACCAGTTTGCTGGGACAGACTCATAAAAGATCATCCTCCTGTCTGCAAACATGTGGAAGTGTGAATATCCCATCAGATCTCCACAACAAACCTAATCTGTATTGCACCAGTGCCCTACCTCATTTTAGCAGTGCAAAATAGCCAAAGCTTTAGAGAATAGCTCAGCCATCTGTGCCTGCAGGTGTTTACAATACAGAATAAATTAAGAAGTGACAAGGCATTGAGAAGGTTACAGTTGAATAATTACCAAGGAAAACTCAAAATCTGATGCACCATTTCAGCTCCTGAAGATGGAGTAGCTTCCTCTGTCCTTTTAAAATCATTTTCCACTCTTGCTCGGTTTGCCCTTCTGTCTGAAGGTTACCTCCCTTTTTCAAACAGAGAACTTACAGAAATTACGTCAATACTTGTCCTAACAAGGCTTTTTATTCCTTTTTTTTTTTAATTGATGTGAGATACTCAACTCCCAATGTGGAGCACAAAGCTGTGTCCCCTCCATGTTCTGTGACAGCATCTTCTGGCTCTGGTTTTCTTTCTGAAAGCCTCTAGAAAAGTTCAGTTAGCCATTGTGAAAAGAAATACATGGAAATATGTGGGATCTGGGACATTCCCAAGGCTTTCTTCCTGATGATGAGCCTGTGCCATGGAACGCAATGACATTCTTTACTCAGAGGGAGGTGAGGCCCTGGCACAGGTTGGCCTGAGAAGCTGTGGCTGCCCCTGCATCCCTGGAAGTGCTGGAAAGGAAAAGGGAAAGGGAAAGGAAAAGAAAAAGAAGGGGAAGGAAAAAGGAAAGGAAAGGGAAGAGGAAGTGGAAAATGAAGAAGGAGAAAGGAAGAAGGAAAAGAAAGAGTAAGAGAAAAAGGGAAAGGAAGAGGGAAAAAGGAAAAAGGAAGAAGGGAAAAGGAAGGAAGGAGAAAATGGGAAAGGGGAAGAAAAGGAAAGTTGAAGCCTTTTAACAGGGAGCTAACTATCAGAAATTTTGCATAACCTAGGTGGTATTGAGGCCTGTGTCTGGCCATGGCAGTGGATTTCAAGATACCTGGAGGCAAAACATACACAAGACTAAATAAATGAGTAATTAAACATTTTGGGCTCCTCCTCATGTGGCACCAGCTTTCTCCAATATTCACAGGAGTCTGGGGACACACATAGCCACAAAGAGTTCCTGTTCAAATCCATCTTTCAGGAGTTTCAGCTTAAATACCAGCTTCCCAAGGTAATTCCCTATCTGTAACGGCCTGGAGAGAGGCAGAGCCCAGGGAACAGCACTGCAGGGGAGCTGGCAGCTGTTGTTATTGATGCCTGGACTAAGGACTCACAAAAACCATTTCCAGAGGGGTAAAAGAGGAGTTCATCTCCCACCAGGTGTAGTTTAGTCCAGGGCAGTGAGCTTATCCCTCCACGGCATCCACCGTCCTGGAAAATGAGACTTCTCAGGGATAAGAACCCAGATTTTTTTCTGAGAGGTAAATAAAACCCTTGGGGGTTTTAATTTTACAAGCCTGCAGTGTTCCAATGAAGAGCAGCCCAGTATCTGTCACCTGCAGGAAAAGGAGGGGTCTGTAGGGTCACACATGCTTTGCAGAGGTGCACAATCAGCCCCTGGGCTTGAGGCACTCACTTGGAGCTGCAGGGTTTCCCACCTCTTTATTCCTTTATCCCAGACTCATTAAGCCCATATTTTGGTCATAAAAAAAGAGGCAGATTTCTCTAGCACTTATAAAACAAAGCAGTTGGTAGGATCCTGGCTAGACACCAGTTGTGGCTGAAGCAGAAGATTTAGCTGGATCAGTAACACAGCATCACAAACTGGGTTACCTCCTTCTTCAGCTGCCAAACCAGGAAAGAAAAATACTCAGAATTAAATATATAACAGTACAAAAAATAACAGCAGACCTGGACATGTGTTATCTCTGTAAAGCAGATGTTTTTACTATGTCACATACTGGCTGGTGTGCAGAGGAACTAATAAAGTGATTTACAGCTGTAATTACACTTATTTTATTATATGGGATGAACTACACTGAGGTGCAGATCCAGCAAACCCCACTGAATACTCCAAATAAAGGAATTCAATCCTAACCTTGAGCAAGACTGATGGGTGGGGGTTGGCATACAAAAGGCTACTTTTTATTGATTTAGCATGTTCCTCCCCAAAAGGGGGGCAGCCAGATGCAGCAGAGGATGCTGAATGCAGTAGCCCACAAATGGTTTTTTGTCCATAGGTTCATCCAGAGCTGAGAGTGTGTTCCCAGTTGGCACATGTGTAGGCACCCAAAATTACAGTGGTTTTTTTCCTCTCAATTAGCAACATTGAATTACTTGGTTCTTTTTTTGCAGCTTTTGGAGTGCAACTAGGATGGAGCAGAATAAAATAAAAAAAAAAAAGAAAAAAAACAAAACAAAACAAAACAAAACAAAAAAAAACACATCAAAACAAAAACAAAAACAAACACAAACAAACAAACAAAACAAAACCAAAAAAAACACCACACCCAAAAACATGTATCCACCAGCAGATTTCAGCAGCAGTTTTGGAGTTTGGTGTTGTACCACAGGGTTTAGTCAGAATTAGAGAATTGGGATTGTTCAGCCTGGAGAGGAGAAGCTTCAGGGTGATCTAATTGTGCCTTTCCAGAAGGAGCCAACAGGAACCATGGAGTGGCAGGACAAGGGCCTGGAGGGACAGGACAAAGGGGAATGGCTTCCCACTGCCAGAGGGCAGGGTTAGATGGGATATTGAGAAGGAATTGTTCTCTGTGAGGGCAGTGAGGCCCTGGCACGGGGTGCCCACAGCAGCTGTGGCTGCCCCTGGATCCCTGGAAGTGCCCAAGGCCAGGCTGGATGCTTCAAGCCCAGGCTTGGAACAACCTGGGCTAGTGGAAGATGTCCCTGCCCATGGCAGGGGGTGGCACTGGATGGGCCTTAAGATCCCTTCTAATCTAGGACATTCTATGATTCTGTGATAAATCAGGTATCAGGTAAAAAGTCTAGAAAGGTAAAAATATGTAAATATAAATATATAAAAATTAATAATATAAAAAATTCATGTATTTTCTTCTAAGGTTTTGAAATGAAACTTTATTTTATGGTCAAACCCAAGCAGAGTAGGTTAGTTGCTCAATTTCTTGCAGTTCCTCAGCAGGCATTGAACTTGAGGGAGCATCACTTTTTTCCTACTTAACACAGTAATCTGGACCTTATCCTAGGAGGATCTCTAAAGAGGGCAGGAAAAGCCATCTGCTTCTTTCAGACCTTCAGTGGTCAACAGGCATGAAAAATCCACAGCCAGTCAGAAAAATCAGCTTAAGACATGCAGAGAAAAGTTTTCCTTCACTTGCCCAATTGTCAGGCCAAGAGACCTCCACACCACTCCAATTTTTGACTCAAGCTACTTGAGCAGTCAGATCAGTTCTTGAGCATTTGTAGGATTATCCAATTAAAATGTTAGCAGGCAAATTGGACAGCACGGAATCACTCTACAGAAAATTGCATAAGGCAGGTTTTTCGGGGGTTTTTTTCCCCAGTGTAATAAAGCTTCTCCAAAGGCAGGCTGTCCTTTCTTTCCTTTCTGATTGTTTTATAAAGCTTTTGGTGTCTGTCTTTGAAAACTGAAAAACAAATTTTCTACTCAATTTCTTTTCCTCCTTCTTGCAGCATAGAGTTTGCACTAAAATAGAGTAGAGGGAAGGAGGAAGTGGTGAGAAGTGAAAAACCTCACTTTTAAACAGTTGTTAGAGCTGCACAAAAAACCAGGGCAGTAAGACAACATAGGATGTTGTGGCAAGATAAGAAACACGTGACAGGTGAGGTGAAGAGTAAATAAATGCTGACAAAGTTTTCTTGTAGTGAAGTGTGGAAACAACCACGACCACAAAGCCAAGAAGTCTCAGTATCACAGAAACTTGGAATGGCCTGGGTTGGGAGGGACCTTAAAGCTCATCCAGTTCAAATCCCCTGCCATGGGCAGAGACACCTTCCACTGTTCCAGGTGGCTCCAAGCCCCATCCAACCTGGCCTTGAACATCTCCAGGCATCCAGGGGCAGCCACAGCTTCTCTGTGCAACAAATGTTTGCTGCCAGTATTGTTCATGTAATTTTAACAATTAACCTCTTGCTTTGCAGCTATGGAAAAATATTAATTGGAGCAGCAAAGATTTGCCACGGCATATCAATTTTTCAGGTTTTTTAATGTCAGCCAGCTGGTATTTTCGCAGTGTGAGAAAAAGCTCACGCAGACGTGGGGTGTAAATGGAAGTGATC
Organism: Phylloscopus whistleri; assembly: GCA_017589585.1. Classification (NCBI taxonomy): domain Eukaryota; kingdom Metazoa; phylum Chordata; class Aves; order Passeriformes; family Phylloscopidae; genus Phylloscopus; species Phylloscopus whistleri. The sequence continues at coordinate 2,487,041 of JADMLD010000682.1, read as the reverse complement.
ATTTATTTTTGCTGTACAAAGGCCTGTGAAAAACAAACTCCAGATTTCCACGTTTGCTGGGAGTGGGGAATATCTCTGCATGAGCAAGTTCTCATTTTCTCCCTGGCATGCCGGAATTTCACTGCTTCATCATCACGCTGGCTTGTCTGACTCATTTCGGATCAATGGGAGCTTGAAATTATCCCCAGGTCCATTATGAAATCCGTAACAGGGCTGGGAAGATGCACTGAGGAGCAGGGTAGGGGGGCAAAGCTTTTGTTCCACCCTGGCTCAGCACAGCCCACTCTAAATTGTGCCGTCACACCAAGCAAATAAACAAGAAGCAGCATTTTTGTGCTTCCCGCCTCTTGGGGATTTTTGTATTTTATGTTTTACTGTGTAGGAGAAGGGATTACAGGCAACCTCAACCCTGATGGGTCACTTCTGTGTTAATTACCCAAAACAGCCTCACCCCTGAGGAGTCACAACTATATACAAAAAAGAAAAGTGTGATAAAAGGGGTGGGTTGGCTAGTCAGGGAAGGACCTCGAGGAAAAGGAATGATCCAGAGGGAGAATGAATCACTGCAGTGAGGTCAGTGTGGGTCTGCAGTCAGAGTCTGTTGCTGGAACCTGCAGTCACAGTCTGGCTGGGTAAAAGCTGCAGTCAGAGGCTGCAAACTGATCCCTGCAGTCAGAGCTCAGCAGGCAGTACCCAGCAGTCAGAGGCTGCAAGGGAAACCCACAGCAGGAGCTGCTGCAGCCAGGGTCAGGGAATGGTTGTAGTCAGGACGGCTGAGCTGTAAAGAGGAATAAAGCAGGACCCTTTTCATGCTGTGATAAAAAGTCTGTGTCTCAGCTCATTTCTACCCTCTAATGAGAGAGTTGCTGCAACATCACTGCAGCAGAAAACACAGAGTTTAATCAGGATTTTTGTCTGAAATTTAATTGGAGTTTGGCTGTTTTCACCCGTTCTAACCACTTCAAACATGAAATTGCAAACTCATGCGTTCACGTGGACTCTGAGCTCAGAGGGCAGATGTGTTGGCTTTATTCGTGTCACAGACCCACTTTGCACTCAGAAATACTTTCATTCAGTGAGGGGCTGTCCAGGAGGAACAGAGAGATTGGAATTTGGCAAAGATCTGTGGGTTTGCTGCTGGCTCACAAGGTTAACAGGGCACTGGAGTGAAATGCTAAGAAGCCTCATGTCTGTCCTCTGATCTGCCATCACTACTCCAGGCTCATCCTCTCTGCTCCCTGAATACCAAAGAGAAATAAAATATTATTTACCACTGCAACTACTCTAAATGCAAGAGAAAATGGTACACTATGCACATAATTACTGTCTGGTGGCTCTAAGGCACAGTTTTTTTCCCAGAGAGGAGAGGAATAGAAGTGTGTATTCCTGCAAGAGATCAAAACCAGGGAGGACAGAACTATGGCAGAAAAAGAAATGCACACAAATAATTGGACTTAGCAGAAATGTGATATCTCAGACAAACAGAGAGAGGAATCACTTTGTGAAAAATAAATGAAACAGAGATACAAAGGAAACAAACATAAATAAAACTAGATGGCATCAGTGTAACAGGCTTAGACTTACCTAAGCTTATATGTATTGACTCTCCTGGGGAGCTCTGACTGCACTCCGCATTTAAAACTGAAGGACTGAGACCTGTGTGCTCCAAATCATAACCTTGTAGGTCCACCCTGAGTCAGAATACCCCCACTAGGCACCAGATTATTAGGTTACCAGGTTTAGAGCCTCTCTGCAGTCTGGACAGTTTTGGGTTGCTTTGGGTCTGTTTTGAGCATAGAGATTTCCTCTTGTGCCAGCACAGCAGCAGGAAAGGACATATTGAAAATGAAGTCAGAGCTCCAAAACTTTTCAAACTTCTGTGGAAGACAATATATAGGATAAGAATAGACAGAGCTTAGCAAGGAATGCATAGCAACAATGGGAAGTTTGCTTTCTGAAAAAATCATAACATTGATAATATAGGTCTATTTATAAAACTTGGGAAGACAAAGATTAAAAACAAGTTCTTAAAATACATTTGTAAAGAAAGTTCAGACTTCTGTTTCCTCCTGATTCTAGGAAAGATAAAAGTTTGTGAGTGTTACCAACCTCTCTCTGTAAAGTTGGTCTTGGAGATTTTTTTTCTCTTTGGGTGGAAAGAGAAAGATGAGAGGCATTGAAGTAATCTATGAAAGGGGAAGAGCTCATTCATTCTTCACACAAAACACTGGGAATGAACCCACTCAGGTGGATTCCTGCCCTTCTGCAGAGCTGTGCTCCCTGCTGTCCCTGCTTTTGGAAAACATTCATTACACCCTTTCTTTTCAAAACTTTGAGCTTTTCTCCTCAGTGAGTTGAGGTTGCTCAGATGTCAGGGCTGCAGTCTGGGAAATAGCTCTGGAATACAAACGAGTCAAACTTTGCTTTCTCTGTGTGTCCAGAGAAAGAAGGACCTGGATCCATCCTGACTCCTGAGTCACCCTCAGCAGCAAGGTGACTCATCAGCACAGAAGTACATGACCACTAATGCAGCCCCAAAACCAAGGTGATCCTCTGGGTCTAATTCAGCTTTGCCTCTGGGTGTAGATGGAGTTTCCAGAGCATCAAGGTGAGCTTGGTGCCAAAAAGCAGAGTTCCTCTGTCCTCTCCTACTTCTATGACCAGTCAGACAGAAAAACACTGCCATGGAGACACTCCCCTCCAAATCAGCCAAATACCCCAGCATTTTTGCCGTGAATATCCCAAGAGATCCCAAATTAACCAGCAGACTCCCCAGGGATGGCTCCTACTCCCAGAACCTTCCACCTCATAAGTTTTCGAAGCTCCTTAAATGCTTCCTGCTGTCTCTCCTTATCTCTTTGCCTCTGGTCCAGCTTTCATCCTCCCACTCTCCCTGCAGTGTCCATGGCAATCTCTGGCCCAGCAGCTCTGGGGTTTGTCATCCCTGAGACACCCAACAGATCCAGCAAACTGCCTGTGCTGGGGTTCAGCTCTTTGGCACAGGCACCTCGCAGCCTCCATCAAACAAATGAGGGATTCTGCTTTTCCACAGAAATATTCCCCAGCACAGCAGTTCTCTCCATAACAACCTCATCATGTTCAGAGGCAGATGCTCTAAATTAGCTGTGCTCTACGAACGGGAGCAGCATTGAGGTGGGGGAATGGAAAGGGGATGAGAAAAACTGAAGCATTTTGCCCAAGGTCACATATCAAACAACTTAATTTAGCTTCATTTTAAAGGGCTTCTTGCCACAAGACTCCATAAGAGTCTTTTTTTTCTTTTTTTTTTCTTTTTTTTTTTTTTTTTGTAGCATAGCAAGAAAATGGAAGCATCAACAAATAGGCACTTAGGCTTGTCATTTCAGCTCTTCTCTCTTTTCCTTTATTTTCAGTCAGAAAAAGAAAGCAAGAAAACCTGGAAATGAGGCAAGTCTTCTCAGCCCTGAGAACTGCTGAGACTGTTTAAACTCTACAAGCATTTAGCTTGCTTTGTTCTTTGGTTTTTTCAGCAAGGATTATTTTTTGATTGAAGTTTTTCAAAAATAAGTTTAATTGAAATCAATCCTCCAAGCGATTTGTTGAAACTGCTTCCTGATCAAAACAAAATCAGAATAAATGACATCTGATTTAAAAATAATTACATCCAGTGATAATTAGTGTGTTTGCAGGAAAGTTTTAACAATTTTTGTGTAGTAAAAGACCAGGAACAAAGTCAACATGCTTTGAGCTAATGTGAACACAGCCTTTTCAGACAGACACTACATAGATGTGAAACTAGGGAAAATAGGATGCCTCTGAAATGAAAGACACCTGCAAGAGAGAAGCCTGGCTGAAAGGAAACAGAGAATATGCATCACACATGTTAAAAACTGGATAAAAAATACATACCAGGATGAATGCCCTGGTTTGAAGAGGCATTTATCTCGCACTTCCCCAGCACAGGATGTTATTTACTCCTACGATTGTCTGGTTTATAAGAAAGAGGAAGAAGCAACCTCAACTTCATTGAAACTCATAAATAAAACACCTCTGCACTTTCACCAAGCGCTGCTGTGCTGCAGCGTCACAGAAACTTCACCTAAAAAACGCTCTCAGATATTACAAGAGACAGCTTTGTTTTCTTGCAGTGTTTCTCATGTTTTATCCACATCCTTCAGCTGCTGGGGAGGGCTGCAAGCTGCCAGGTGAAATCACAACATGCAGTCAAAGGTAGCCAAAGCACTCCATGGGAGGGAGCTGAGTGTGGCTATTGCACGTGAGGAGAAGCGTCACTGACTGTCAGAGACATTCCAGCTGCTTGGGGCCCTGCACATCTTTGTGTGGCATGGATTAGCCATTTCTTACTTACTCCTTCTTCCTTCAAGGATCAGTCTGAAAGGCATCCAGTTCCGGCTGCGCTCACAATTTCACCTGACCAGATTTTTAAGGGGAAAAAAAAAAAAAAGGGGGAAAAAAAAAAAGAGAGAATTTTAATTTAAAAACTGCCTGTGAGGAGAAGTGTCACTGACTGTCAGAGACATTCCAGCTGCCTGGAGCCCTGCACATCTTTGTGTGGCATGGATTAGCCATTTCTTACTTACTCCTTCTTCCTTCAAGGATCAGTCTGAAATGCATCCAATTCCAGCTGCGCTCACAATTTCACATGACCAGATTTTTAAGGGAAAAAAAAAAAAAAGGGAAAAAAGAAGAGAATTTTAATTTAAAAACTGCAAAGGCTTTCTCTCATGTAAAAAATACTTCAGAAAGCTTCAGTGAGGACTGAAAATCAATAGTGTTTTCTTTTTTTGCTAGGAATGATGGTTATTTCTGAGCAAAGCCCTGGTGCTGGAGAGGGCAGCTGTGGGAGACGTGCACATCTATCCCGCGGATTCACCAGGGCTTTGTCTTTGGCTCCCATTTACACAGCATTAAATTCTGCTGTGTTGACTTTGAGCTTGACACGCCACTAAATCTTCAGTCCCCAAGCAGAGTCCTCTCCAAATCATGGTGTTTCACTGGCTGCCTCAGACCACAAGTGTCACCTTCATTTGAAATGATCTTGTCCCAAGTGTGCTTAAAACATTCTCATCGTTTTTGATGAGGTTGGGCCCCGTTCCAAGGCCGTGGCCAAGCCAAGGCCCCTGCAAGGGAGGGTTTTTTTCCTGGCTGCTTTCAGGAGGGCCCTTTTCAGGTCTGCTCGGTCCCAAAGTAGGTGTGTTATTATGCAAAAGCAATTTAACGGGGTGTGAGTTATGACTGAGAGGATCCATGCAGGTGTTCGTGGGGTTTAATTAATGTGTCCATGTCACACCTTTAATTAATTTGTGACAACAGCCTCGAGTGTCACTCAGGCAAAGAAAAGACAACTTTGCTGTCCAAGGCTCACGGGAAGTATAAAGGATTTTGTGCCTTCGGGGGTGATGAGTCTGGGGGAACCTGAAGTACCCAGACCAGGATGGTGTCTGGGAGCAGGAGTGACTGCACAGCTGTCTGCAGAGTTAAAATAAATACAGAAATGATCAAAAATTAAATTAGAACCACTAATATCAAAAAAGTGACTCCTAAATACTCCCTGAAAACAGGAATGGATCCTGTGGTATCAAGTGAAGCACCTCTGCTGGATCATAGAATCAGGGGATTCCAGAATGGTTTGGGTTGGAAGGGAACTTCCATATCTTCTTTCCAATCCCCTGCCATGGGCAGGGACACCTTCCACTAGCCCAGGGTGTTCCAAGCCCTGTCCAACCTGGCCTTGGACACTTCCAGGGATCCAGGGGCAGCCACAGCTTCTCTGGGCACCCTGTGCCAGGGCCTCACCACCATCACAGGGAACAATTCCTTCCCAATATCCCATCTAACCCTGCCCTCTGGGAAGTGGGAAGCCCTTTCCCCCTCTCCTGTGACTCCAGGCCCTTGTAAGCAGTCCCCCTCCATCTCGCTTGTAGATCTCCACACCTTCATCCGTTTGATGAAATCTGAGAGTGAACTCATTCTTTTTTCATCAACAGGCTCATTTTGCAGATTCTGCCTCAAAAGGCTTTTTAATCTCTTCAGTTCAGTCTAGCAGTAAACTCACTAAACTTGCAGAGCTGTGTGTCAGCATTTGTCTCCACACACAAATATGATTTGCTGATAAGGCAGATCGGAAGCTGGTTAATTGCATCGGATTTCTCCCTGAAAAGCCTTTGTAACTACCCTCAAATATCATCCAGGCTGAGGCTAAGTACATGTTTGAATATTTTCTTCAGTTCTCTGCTGACAAAACTGCTGATGTGGTTGTTCTTACATCTTATGATTGATCAAAAAAAAAAAAAAAAAAAAAAAAGAAAGAAAGAAAGAAAAAAAAAAGAAAAGGCAAAATTTTAATCCTAACACAAACACACAGATGAGAGACGCTCCAAAGAAGGCAATTTCGTACAGAACTGATTTTCATAAAGATTTTCAAGCGTTTCCTCCTTCATCAGTGTTTGTTCCTAAGCATCAGACACTAAATTGAAGTTTCTCCTACTGATGTAATTTGGATTTATTTTGGTGGCTTTTGACCGTCTTTTACCTTGTGGTTTGTTCCCAGCAGTAAACATTTGGTGAACAGTTGTTCACTCAGAGATATTTTTTGTCAGGGTATCAGACTTGTCTTGCTTAATAATTTGCCCAGATACCTTATTCCTGAATAACTTCAGAGATTATCTTTGCTCACCAGTCATAAAATCCCAGAATCCCAGAATGGTGTGGATTGGAAGGAACCTTAAAGCCCATCCAGTGCCACCCCTGCCATGGGCAGGGCCACCTTCCACTGTCCCAGGTTGCTCCAAGCCCTGTTCAGCCTGGCCTGGGACACTGCCAGGGATCCAGGGGCAGATCATTTGGTCCATCCTTTCTACATTTTAAACGATCTCATAAAAGTTTCTCTTTTGTTGAACACAAAAGAGAAACAATTTTCACACAGAAGCACTCTGACACCCATCTTCCATCATGGATTTGACTTCCTGGCTCTCTTCAGTCTCTTTTAACATTGCAGACTTTTTTTGGGTAAACAAAGCAAGGCCTAATTAACACTTTAGATTTTTTTTCTGTCTTCTCTTCTGCCAGCATTTACCACCTCAACACCAGGCTGACAGCAGGGAAAATTCACTTATTTGTGATGTATTCCTTCTCACATCATGTAATCCTGGTGCAAAACTGCATTCCCAGGTGAAAAGGAGCACCAAAGGCACAAATGAGCATCCTCTCTGGCAACTCTGTCCCCCCCTTGAATTTCCTACACAAAAATTCCCAGTTTCCTTCCTTTCTCTGACATTTGATTTGCCTGTAACCTCACAGCTTTGGAACAGCAAATCTCATCAGCTCCAAAATACACAGGATTGGGATCTACGTACAGTGGCATCAATTGCTTCAGCTTTGTCACAGTTCTGCATGTCTAAAAAGTTTTCAGCCTTGTCTTGCACTGCCATGACATCTTCTCCCACCTTTTGGGATTCAATACTCCCAATTGTATTTGCTGTACCAAAATGAGTTGAATTTCTGCTCCAGATAAGTTCCCTACTTGGCACAAAACTCATAAAAATCATGGAGAAAGTTTATGTCAGGACTGGGTTGTTGGGAATGGAGAAAACCCAGTGGAAATGAGAGTACAAAGGGAGAGGGATGGGGTGAGGGACACAGGAACCTCACAGGGCCAAGACCCCAGTGTGGCTGGAGAGGAAGGACCCAGGAATGCCGAGTGGAAGAGAGCCAGCTGAGAGCCAAATGAATCTGTAATTAATTTATGGCCCTGGATTAATGCTGATGGATCAGCTGTGACACAGAATTAGAGCTGGAGATGCAAACTGAGATGCTCCCGGATGCAGGGGGAACACAGCACAGCAGCAGTGGGTGAATCATCCAGCCAGACACAGGCCAGGAGGAGGGGGAAGCAGGATAAGACTGCAAAGCAAACTCCTGGAGCATACTAAGCTGCCAGTGTGAGAAAAGGAGTGGGAGATTGGAAAGGAGTGGCAAGGTGGAAGAAAATGAGGCATACAGAGTTTAGGAGGCAAATTAAAAACAGAAAGGAGCCATGGAAAACTTATTGTGTCGTTCCCATTTTCCACAACTCCCATCCCACCAAAAACCATACATTTACATGCTGAATTTAGCTTAATATTCAGCTTGTAATATCACCAAGCAGATTTAAGCCAGCTCAAACTCTACTTTCTTTAATGTTTTATAACATTATTTTTTCTTTTCCTTTATTTTTTCCCTTCATTTACAACTTTTTGTCCTTTTCTTTGACCCAAAGACAAAAAGTCGTCACCCATCAGTACCGAGCAATCCACCCTCCAGCTGGAGCAGCAAATTATGATTATTCACATTAAGTCATATGGTTGTTTTTCTGCTCCTGGGCTTTGAATCCCAGTGGGAAAGATAAGAATATTTCTCCTATGGCTTTGAGCAGGAATTGATCACTTCCTACTCCTAAATACAAGTCATACCCTGCCTTCCTGTTGGTTGTGGGCATGGTGGGATTTTAAACTGTGCAAATACATCAGAATTCATGCCACAGAAGATAAGAAAAATCGAAACAGAGGAAAGAAATATTAGGAATGGCAATGCTTAGCAACTCAGGAGAAAAAATACTCATGTTTAGAGGGTTTAAAATATTTTTTAAAAGTTTTTAAACCTTAAGGAAAAGAATGAAAGGGTAAGACAAGAAGTCAAGCATTGGTTCATTCTGAAAAGCAACAGAGGCCAAAATTTCCCTACTGTGGGGTAATGAAAAATCAGCCTAATTAGGTGATATACTATGTGTGTAATGCTGAATACTCATGGATTCCATATATTGTGAACACCCTTCATCAGAATCTCCCAGCACCCAGGACAAGATATCCAAGCAAAAGTGAATTAGTATAGGGGGAGTCACAAGCTCTCCCTCTCTCTGTGTCACGGATTTGTCACTGTCACCCACTGATCAACCAGAAATGCACTTGCCCTGTCACAGGGACAGCTGGAAAATGAACGTGCCCCGATATTTTTATTGGATGTTGTCATTGAACTGGAGCAGGGGACCTTGGGGGACAGGCAAATGGATCATTTTAATTAATACCTAATTGTGCTTGACACCTGAAATTCTGCTAAGCTTCTCCCCTGCCAGACTCAGTACGTGAAGGATGTCTGTGCAGTATTGTGCCAATAGGCAGGAGCTGGGAATTACTCCCAGCTGCAGGATGGAACTTCCTTGCCTGATTTTCCTGTGGAGAAAGCACAGCATTTTGGTTTTAATCCCAAAATCAGGAAGACGACCAGATTTTCAGCTACCAAAACCCAGGAATGATTTCCATGGAAGTGAAGGTTTTCTTTGCGGCTACACAAAGAACGATTGAAAAGTTCCATAGAGAACAAATCAATCAGTGATTAAAAAACACACACGCACCACTATCCTCCTCTGTGGTGAGGACTCCAGCACAAATACCAAACCATTTAAAAATATGTAAATGTAACCTTGAGAAGTTGGGGGAAAACCCACACTGAGAGGCAGAAAACTTGAGGAAGGTTTATTTCTGTGCTCTCAGAAAGGTATAACATTAGCATTGTCCCACCTTCTATTGTTCTACTTGTATCATTAGCTTTTATTAGCATTGGATTGAGCACACCCTGCTTTATGACACTGCAACATCAATCAAGGCAGAGCCTCCCCAGTGACTCATATAAGCCAGCAAGCTCCATATAAAAGAAAGCCTTGACAGATGGGAAGGCAACAGAAACTGCAGAAGGCTGTTAAACTTCCTTTTCCCCATTTTATACCAAAGTATACAGCTGGAGATGATCACATTTTTATAGGCTAAATGCCAGTGAAAGAAAACTGGGGAACACTGCGAGTTCTCCATTACCTGGGCCCCCCAACTGCTCTTGGGACAAGGATGACATCACTTTAAGGATATCATTGTCCCCAAAACTCCAGTTTCCCATGCATCCTGATGTCCATGTTGTCCATTCCCTGGTGGGAAAAGAGGGTTAAAGCAGTGTCCTCTTCTGGCAGAGGCTGAGGTGAGGTGATGTCCCTGTGCCTTCCCCAGCTGAGAGGGGCTACAGGCACCCCATTCCCCAAAGGGCTCTGGCCCTCACAGCTCATGGGCACCCCCGTCCTTCCCTGCCCTCCCCAAGACATTTTACCCAGCAGGGAAAGCTCAGGGCTGACCAAACCTCTGCAGATCACCTTCATCCTGAGCCTGATGTGCCTCCTTTGCCCAAAATCAGTGAGAGGCCCACGAGAGGTGCTGTCCCTCAGCAGAACTCCAGCACAAGAAGCTCACCCCAGCTTTTCCTCCTCCAAGGGAAGATGCCAGTGATATTTTAGGAAATGTTACCTCAGCTGTGGTGGACCAAAGGCACAAACTCCTTTAAAATGGCTTTGCCACCTACAGCTGTAGGTGGCAGCCTGAGTTTAACTTAATTACATTCATTAGTTTGACAGTCTGAGATGAAATGGTGGTTAGCAACTCTGGAGCAGAGGGGGATGTTAGCAAGGAAAGCAGTGATAAAATCAAATTCCCTTATGGATAGAGCCTTGCAAGCAATTACTTGAGGTGTTGGCTGGCTGTGGGTAGTGCTTCAGAGCTAAATGTCTCTGCTGGGTCCATGTTTCATGATGTAAAAGAGTTATTTTGGTGCCCAAACTCTCTTGAATTTGCTTTACAGGGCTCAGCTTGTTGCAATCAGATCTTCTTTCCAAAAGTACCCTCATATCAGAAAGGTTTTACTCCCAAAATATGATTTTTTTTTTCAGAGATGGATGTTTTTAAAAATATATTATCCTAAAAGTTTAAAAAGAAAAACAAAAAAGCACCCAAGAGATAAGAGTCTGAATTACAGCTGTGATGGGCCTGCTAACAATTCAAACAAGATTTGCAATAAACAAGCAATTTCTTGATGCTGTTTAAACCTCATGAACAGAAATCCTGTTGTTCTCTTGGGTAATTTCCAGCGAAGTGGTTCTTGGGACATTTTGTCTCTTGCAGTTACCCATCACTAAGTTCTAACCACTGTTAGAGACAGCAATTAAATTAGGAATAAATGGAGAGGCACATTGATACAACCAATTTTGTTTAAAACACCAGTTGGCTAAATTGGTACAGTTCCCTCATGCCTGGGCACTTCAGCTGTGAGAAACTTCATGGACATGGATGAGAGACTGTTTACAAGGGATGGGATGACAGGACACAGGAAATGGCTTTCCACTGGCAGAGGGCAGGGATGGATGGGATTTTGGGAAAAAATTTTCCCCTGTGAGGGTGGAGAGGCCCTGGCACAGGGTGCCCAGAGAAGCTGTGGCTGCCCCTGGAACCTTGGAAGTGTCCAAGGCCAGGTTGGACAAGGCTTGGAGCAGCCTGGGCTAGCGGAAGGTGTTCCTGCCCATGGCAGGGGGTGGCACTGGATGGGCTTTGAGGTCCCTTCCATCCTAAACCATCCTGGGATTCTAGGATATAATAACTAGCACCTAGGAGAAGTAATCAAAGACTAAAGACTATGAAAGCTGACAATAAAGTTATCAGCTTGATGTAAAATAGGAGATGTTTACATTTGCATTATTTTAGCATGGCTGGAAAGGCCACTCGAGCTGGAAAATCAGCCAAGATTTTTTTCAGCTGTTTTGCTCTTCTCCCATCCCTAATTCTGTCCCTGAAATGCTCCACATGCACAGGGAATCAGGAGCCTTGAGGGCCCTGTGTTGTTCTGGTTGTGGTGAGCAGTGATTTCATGGGTATTATGTTCCCAGAGATGTGCATGACTTTGGTTGCACAGGTTGATTTAAAAAAATTAATTTTTTTAGAGAAAATCTGCTTTCCCACTTGCCAGTCATTTAGATCACATACTTGCCAAAGATTTTACCACCTCACTCACTGTGGTGTTTTAAAATATACAGTCAATAAGAAAAATAGTGTTTTCTTTTAAATTAAAAAAAGAAAATAGAGTTAATTTCATCCAAATACCGACACTTGCAGGACTTTCCTCCTCAGTACCACCCTGATAAGTGAATTTCATCAGCCCCACCTGATGTTATAGAACAAAAAGAAGGACCTACATTTGGCACCAAACATTTTGAAAATTCTCAGTTTCCTGAGGACAGATGCAGCAGATTTTCAGCAAGAACCAGGCCCGGGTTGGCTGTTCTGGGGGAGCAGGGAGGTGTTAGCAGCTACAGAAGATCTTTGAGCCCCAGCTGAAAACTAACTGGAATCCTACCATGAAATTCAATGAAAACTCAGCAGAAAATCTCAACTGAATGCAGCCTGTTCCCATTGTATGGTGAGGCCTTAAGTGGGGTGGGATTTTTCTGATCACAAAAATGTTGGGGGCTCACATTGCTTAGGGAAAGAGAGATAAGCTAATAAAGAACCAGTTGCCAAGATGACAAGGAAATAATAGAGTTTCCAGAGAAACTCTAAATAACCAAAAAGTTTAGGGTTAGGGTGCAGGGTTGGGTTAGAGTTAGGTTTAGGGTCAGGTTAAGGGTTAGGGTTAAGTTTAGGATTAGGGTTACAGTTAGTGCTAGGGTTTGGGTTAGGGTAATGGGTTAGGGTGTTAAGGATTAGAGTTAGGTTTAGGATTAGGGTAGAGTTAGGGTTTAACAGTTAGGGTATACAGGTTAATGTTAGGTTTAGGGTTTAGTGTTAGGATTCTAAACATTAGGATTAATGTTAGGATTCTAAACATCTGCTCCCTGTACAAATCCTCTGAAACCATCATTTATTCTTGGGGCCGTCTGAGGTTAGAACATGGGTTAAGGTTAGTGCTAGGCATTGGGGTTAGTGTTAGGTTTAGGGTTACATTTAGGGTCAGGTTTGCGGTTAGTGTTAGGTTTGGGGTTAAATTCAGGGTTAGGGTTAGACTTAGGTTTTGAGTTCTAAACCTCTGCTGCTCCCTCTACAAATCCTCTGAGATAATAATTTAATCTGGGGACCATCCGAGTTTAGAATATTATCAAATACAGTATGGTAAAAACACGTCACAATCTTTACAAGAACTTTGGGAGGAAAGTTTACCCTGAACTGAGACAAACGTCAGAAATTGAGTTACTTCAGACCATAAGTTCCCCCATGTTGTATTGGATCACCTGAAACATTTAAGTTCAGTCAAATTTAAAATTCTGTTGGTATTATGGGGGTTTTTTCCTATTGTTTTCCACTTAGTATTGGGTTTACATCTTGAAAAAAAAATGTTAACAAATTGAGGAAACCTGAGCACAGAAGAGGAAATTCATCAAAAGAAGCCTCTTTTTAACGTTTCAGTTTTTAACACAAAAAACCACAGTGATCAGCTTTAAATATAAGCACAAACCGCATTGTCTCCATGAGGCTTCCAGCACCAGAGCCTTCATCTTCCATGCTTTTTTTTTTTTTTTCCATGGCACAACAGAGTGCAAAACCTTTACAGTTCATTCCCTGGGTGCCTCGGGTCTGTTAAAACACAGATTATTGGATCTCCAATTCCTGTTTCATACAGAAAATAGCTTTCGTGTAAATGAGGAGCCCAAATGGCAGCAGTTGGTGTGCATATCCCCACCATTTTTACCAGGGCTCTGTTTTGTTCCCATAAATCAATGGGAGTGGCAAACTGCTCCAAAACATCTCCCAGTTTGAGGAAGTTCTGCTGTGTCCTAGAAATCCCTTGGAGGGATTGTCCAAGACATAATTAATCATCAAAAGCAGAGACTTCTACAATACCTCAAAGTCTTCCCAAAAAAGCACTGCTTGGGCTCCAGCTGGATTCCCAAGTTATTCCTGACTTTTCACTTGATCTGATGGCTTTGCTACCCAGCCACTCACTCTGGTAGGAATTTGTGTTTTCACAATTCAGCAGGAGTTTCCCATGTACAGAAAGGTGTTCCCTCTTGGTCAGTCTGGCCCTGTGAAATACTCATTCAGCAGGACCACCACCAGCATTTCCACCTTCCATTTATATTTTTCATGATACAAATGCATGGAAGTCTGCTATGCTATATTTAATTCAAAATTCCCACAGTGGGAAGAACAAGACGGAACAAGGAAGGAACGAGGTGGAAGAATGAGCCCTGGGAGTTTCCAAGGCCAGATTGGACAGGGTTTGGAGCCACCTGGGATAGTGGAAGGTGTCCCTGCCCATGGCAGGGGGTGGCACTGGATGGGCTTTGAGGTTCCTCTCAACTCAACACAATCCATAATTTCATTGGCTCCATCACCAGACTCTGGAAGGTCCATTCCAGATTACTGAGGCTTCCAAGTAACTGAGGCTACCAAAAACCTGAGTATCCAAAAGCATCAGTGACAAAAATGACATTTACACCCTTACACACTTCCTGGGAAGCAGCTTAAGTGCCCAGCTGAGAAAACAAGAGGGGACATGTGGAAACTCCAATAAAAGAAAAGTCAGTGAAATGTCTCATTCCTTGCAGTAAGTGGATTAAGAGTTCTGGTAAGAAAGCTGAGGTCAAGCTTGATGACTTTCAAAGGAAAAATGTCACATTCTAGAAGCTTCTATGAGAGCTGAAGCCAAGTTGTTAATTCTATAAGCCTTTTTCTAAACCTTGCAAAATTAAAACAGAAACAAAGAGAAAAATATCAGTGAAAGTATGAAAAGAATGAATGCAATGAGATAATGAAGTGATTAAGCCCCAAGCTGTTCTTGGAACTGATCAGAAATGCCTTGGAAAACATCATTCCACAAATCCAGCTTCGCTTCACACCCTGTTGCACTCTGAAATTGTAATTTTCATTTTTTCCTATTATCTGCATTTTCAAGGATAAATTTTGTTTGGCCAATGGTCCTGGAAACATTTGGTAAAATGCACATGGTTTTCCATAATATTTTGTTAAGGAGGGGAAAAAATCTACAATAAGAAACCAAACACATAAAAATCCCAAATGGACAAAGAGGGAAAAGGGAGAGGGGAGCTGGAAAAAGGAAAAGGGAGAGGGGAAAGGGAAGGGGAAGCATTAATTTTTCATTACTATATTATTTTCCTACTTTCTGTAAATAAACTGTATAAAACATCAAAGGAAACACAGAGCAACTTATTCACTGTGATTTTATTCCATGTGAATGTATTTTAAAATCAACAATTCCAAATTTCATCTTGAATTAAATTTATGGTTTTTTCAAAGCTGCAGAGGTTACAAATAGAAACCCTTGCAGTATTATTCCAGAGTTGGGATACTGCACTATGCAACCAGGGTAATTATGTAGTGGGCTTCCATGAGCCACAATTCCACAATTTGGGATCCAAAAGGCAACCCCTGATACAGTTCCCTGAAAATCTATTTTCTGTTGTGCTGAAAGAATGTCTTCAACCTCCTGGTTCAAGATAAGTATTAGGTGAAAATTATATTGTTCAGCTTGAGCTTTAGTGATTTCAAATTGCTGTTCCTAACAGAGAGTGTTGTCAGATAAATGGGGGGTTTAATTAAACATGTGTTTATTAAGTTACTTACTTAATTATAGTATCACCATTGCCTCATATTGTTTTCCTGTGTATTAAATTCAGTTTCCCACATTACTGCATTATTCCATCAAACTGGTAATTGTCAGTTTTTCCTTTCTTCAGGCTTATCTAAGCTTGCAGTGCTAAGTCTCACTTCACTTATCTCATTCAACAAGGCAGTGATGAAAGCCCTGTAAAGGAACCTTGGGTTAATCAGGGCTTCCCTCCTACCTCTCCAGCTTGCAGAAACCTGGAGAGCTCCTGGCACATTCTCAAGGTCTGAAGGTATGGCTGATGCTGGAGCAGAATCCAAAATCTCCTTTCCTGGCTGCCCTGGGCTGGGGATGATGACAGAACAGAGAGGGGCTGAGCAGGGGACCCCCAGAACCCAGACACAGCCTCCAGCTCACTGCAGGCTTTACAATTTCATTTACTGCCAAGCTTCTTTTATCTTTTTCTCTTTTTTACCCCCTCTTTGGGAAACTTTGAGAACTCCAATTTTTCATTCACAAATGCAGGAATGACCTCTCTCCCTTTTTTGTCAAATCACAGATATCACACGGACAGAAAATCTCACCTTTGATCTGCTCCACCTCAGACAGAACCAAAGCTACTGCAAAAAAATCAGTTTCATCTGTTTTAAGTATAAAATATTTAAAGGAGAGGAGAAGCTATGGTTTTATTTAGCTCAAAGATGGTCTGCTGAGATTTGTTGATTTAACTTCAGTACCAAATAAGCCAAAGATTTCAGCAATCATTGCAGCCATTTCAGCATTCACATCCAGTGCAGCCCATTTCCCTGTCTCCAGTGGGACCCCTTAGGAGCCCTAACAAGCCTGAACTGGCACTTTTCCATGCAGGAACAGTAAATCCAGCTTGTCAGAGGTGCTGACTTCACCTTGCACAGCCCAGCATCCCATTACAGGGCATGTGGAAGGCTCAGTGCACACACAGGCCTGCACATAACCCTGATGGATGCAGGAACTGGGATCTCCTGGCCAAGGGAAAGCTCTGGCACAGCTCACACGAGATCTTCAGGCATGAGGGAGAACTTCAGCTTTTCAGGTTGATCAGAATGACTGAGATTTTGTAAAGCAAGGAAGAAGGGCCCTAATTTTAAATCAAGGAAGAATTTATGTGACTTGGTGAGCAGTAATTCTGTCACCTTGTAAGAGAACAGAGGGTGTAGCACCAGGAGAGATTTACCTCTGGTGTGACTGTTAAGTATAAAAAACATGAAAGAGCCCAGGGTAGGGTGAGCACTGAATTATCCAGGTCAGATTCCACCCTTCCCCTCTCCTGGATAACCCAGAGTTTGCAGGAGGGGCTGTGTCAGCTGGAATCCACAGCAGCAGATAAGGAACTCGACAGGAACTGCATTGGCAGGAGATGGCTGGACCGACTAAAATGCACCTGACAGGGTGTGCAGAGCTGCTGTGAGCTCTCCCTGCAGCACCAGAGGTGTTCCTGCTTCCCAGAGTGCTGCTGGTGGTGATTCCCAAAGCACTTAAATTCTCCATGTAAAGGGGTGTCATAGGCTAGGAAAAGCCTGATTTTGTTCCAATCGGGGTCAGTTTTTTTGATTGACAAGCAATTTATCCAGTAGAAGACAAGCTGCGACTTTTGGCGGAATGCTTAAAAAGGCTGGGTGGGGGGGAGGAGCGGTCTCTTCGTTTTTAGGGTGGCAGACTAAGGACAGAGAGCCGCCGGGGCCGGCCGGCCTCGGTGCCCCCCCACCCCGGGGCGGCTGCGGCGGGCCGGGCCCCGATGCTGCTGGAGTCGGGGCAGGCCGGGTCGGAGCTTTAGGAGCCGCTGTCTCGCGGAGAGGCGGACAGCATGGAGAGAGAGAGAGAGAGCTCGGACAGAGTGCTCCTTCGCCCTTGCTATTCTTTTTAAGCCGAAGAAACCAGCGCACGGCTTCTAAACGACTCAGTTTCCCGCCGCAGAGCCACGTGGGCAGCCCGACAGCCCGAAAAGTTTAACCTTTTGTTGTGAGCAAATGAATTTTCCTAAACATCATCTTTCTCCGGAAGAAGAACAGTTATAGCAAAGGAACTATGGAAAGACACGGCATAAAGCTACAGTCGGTAAGGGAAGAGTGAAAAGGACTTTAAGGCAAAAGGACAAGGAGTGGCCTAATTTTGGCTGGACATTTCTGGTAAACTATAAAGACTGAATTGGTTTTGTTTCCTGTAACATATAAATGCTTTTGGGGGGATGTAAGGTTCTAGTTAAAAGTGATATGAAGCTTTTTTGCTCCTAAAGAAAGAGGAGATTTGTTTTTGGGTCTTGAGATGATTTTGGAAATAGAAAAAGAGAATCTTTGTGTCATACTAGAGGAGGCATCCTTAAACAGTACCCCAGTAAGCAAATATGGCCTATGTGCAGTGTTGAGAGAACTGCTAATGGGTATGGTATGTCTATATAGAACCCAGAAAGACTCCTTTCCTAAAAGAACTGATAAAAGGTTATTTTTAAAATGGTAAAACTGGCTGAAGTTGCAAGTCATGTCTTTTTATGTTGAGTGAAGAAAGGTAAAAAACTTAGAAAGAGAAAGAAAGATGTTTTAGAAGTTTCATTTGTTGTTGTTGTTGTCTTTTTTCCCTTTTCTTGTTGTTTTTGTGTGTATTAATAAACTATCTTTGTAATTTAAAGATAGGCCTGGTTTGCTTTATATTCTTCCAGTCAAATAAAATATAGAACGTGATTAAACCATCACAAGGGGGCAGGGAAAAACTCCACTTAATTAGAGAAGGAAAATCTGCTTCATCACGGATCGACAGAACCAAAAAAAAAAAAAAAAGGCTTTTTTCTCACTAATTTACAAATCACCAAATTAGAGAGAAAAGGAGACTTCTTACCCTACCTGTTTTGATAATTTTACTCTCCTAGATATGTGAATTTACCAGAACATTATCCTTCTTTCTCTTTCTTACAGAAAAAAAGAAAAATTGAAGGGAATGACAGAGAATCTAGAAATATGTTAATGTCTTTCCTTCATCAAACAACCATGAATATACATGACCATACTATATTACTATTCCCAGCTTCTTTGATTTATATTATGGATAACATGTTTATAGAAAGCTAATCTCCACAAGAAGCAGAAAAAAAAAAGAGAAACTGAAGAAAAACAAAAAAATCACACCAGCAGCAGCAGGGAAATCAAATATCACCTAAATTAAACTAATCTCCAAAGTAGGCCAGACAAAAACTGTAAAGCAGCCAGGATTTCTGAGGCACTTTATTACAAAGGGATTTTTTATATCAAGATTGGTGAAAATACAATTTATAAAGATACACACACAAAACGTTATTAAGGGTGAGGTCTTCAAATCAGGATGAATGGAATGAAGCTGTCCTAGGAAAACTGATCCAACATTCAATTATTGATATTTACCACACTTGATTTCATGTCAGTGACTCCTAATCACATCCCCAAACAATTAATTCAATCAGAGCAAGCTGTTTCCACCATGACAGACATGGCACCGACAAATTGCTGCTCATAAAGGTTTGCTGCTGGGTGGTTTCTGACTGCCCTTGAACTGGGGTTTGCTTGTCCTGCTTTGTGCCACCACGCTCAGCTGATCCCAGGCTCTCGGTGCTGCAGACTTTGGTAGAACCACCAGAAGTGCTGGAGGTAGCAGAGTCCAAGTGGCCCAAATGTTGCAGGTACAGATTTTTGGGGTGGATCAGTGTCGCAGTCAACATGTGGTAGTCAAGATGGACACTGCACTTGAGGTGCTTCATTAGAATCATCAGAAGGCTTCAAGCATCAGCACCTTGTTATTCAAAAAGTCTCCCATACCTTTTCTCTGTAACTCCCAAGAGCAGCTCCACACAGCTCTGGCTCTGTCTCTACTTCAGTTCTGGCTCACTCCTTCCTCTCCCCAGCACAGCCACCTGACCCTGTCTGTCCTACATACAGCACCTTACCTTTTCTGGCCCTTGCAGGACCTCCTGTCCCTAGGTCTTCACAGCACAGCCAGCAGACTCCAACTGAACTCTTCCCAGCTAACTCACTCTTTATCACACCCATGGCTGTGAGGGCAAGGCTATTTCTACTCTAGGATAATTAACACAGCTGTAACATATCAGGGGGAGACTGCCTTCAGCAGCATCTCCTTTTGTCTCCCCACAGGTCAGTCCTTAATCCAGTCCTCAGTGCAACCTAAAGAACATTCCTCCCCTTGGCTCACTGATCCCAGAGACAGACAGCATCACGAGTGCTGTCTAATGAACCTTAGTCCTAACGATCAGCACAGAGCTAATGACCCCCAAGCATGCAGACACCAAGCCTGGCAGATATTGTATCCTTTTTCATGACTTGGCTTCCTGTTTTCCCAGCTCTTCTCTGTTTTAAAATGGACATGAAATTCTGATCTGCCACACGCCACTTCCAACCCAAAAATTTCAGCTTTCCATTCCTGTCTCTTGCACAGCTGACAAAGGACAACAGGAGTGGTCAGTGCAGTGAGATTTGGCCTTGCCACTTCTGCACTGGCACATCCTGATGCCATGAGGAGCCCTCTGCTCTATCACCACTGGAGCTTGTTGTTACACCAGAGCGTCTTTAAGAGTGAAAACAAACCCAGCCACCAGCAGGTTCTTGGAAATGGCATAGCCTTCTCAGATTCCTAAGGTAAACTGTGGCTGCTCTTGGATCCCTGGAAGTGTCCAAGGCCAGGCTGGATGAGGCTTGGAGCAATCTGGGCTGGTGGAAGGTGTCCCTGCCCACGGCAGTGGTGGAGCTGGGTGATTCCATGACTCCTCAAAGGGACTATTCAGTGTTTCTGTGAGCCCTGTTCCAAGCAGAGACTTTGCCCTGACAGTGGCACTCCCTCACTGAGGGCAGTGGTTTACCAAGATTTGTTTACCCCGTTGTTGATATACTTGTATAACACAGTATTGCATTGCAGAAAACAAAATTAATGCCTGCAATTATTCACCGAATCTTCACCGAATCTTCACAGCGTCAGTTCCATTCAATCAATCAATTCCATTACTCTCATCATCTCTTTGAGGGGATTTCTCCCTGTCCCCATTATTCTCCCAAGCCCCTGAATGATGACATGTAGGGTTTTTTTCCTAATGCAATAGATGCCTTATTTATTCCACTGCCTCTGTATATATGACATGCACACTGTTCAGAGAATTGCATTTTTGTCACCGCAAATAATGATCTAAATGCATTCCTGGACTTCATCTATATTTCCCTGAGTGTTTTATAATGTGCAGGAGGCAGAGAAAAAGATCTTCAAGTTATTTTTGAGGAAATATATATCACTGTGTGGTGGGGATGTCTTCAGGCAGCACTTGTTCCCAGAATTCTTTCATTTACATTTCTGCTGTGTTTATGTGCTCTGTCTTAATGCTTCTTCACCTACTTTGGATATTAGCAAGTGGAGGAAGAGATATTTTTATGAGCCTTATCCTGTGAAGCAAACAAAAGTTAAAAATTGATACACAATATTTGTTTTTATTTCAGTGCACGAAGAACAAAGTCTGATTTCCAGGACCCTCAGAAATGAAACCTTTATAAATATAGATTCAGCTCTGATGGCCACACAAAGAGCAATTTCAGTTTGTTATGATTATGAGGAAATTTCAGCTCCTCCAAATAAATATATTATGGTGAGAAACTGAGCAATTTCTTTACCCCTGGTTTTTTTTTTTTTTTTTTGATAATGTGTTGTTATTCTGGAAATCTCTCTTTTCATGGGTTTGTAAAAGATAACATGAAAGCAGATGGAACACGTGCCATAATCACTGATTATTAACACTAAATATTCTGTAAAGAAAAAACCACTGGCTTTAGAAATGTTTCAACCAATACTTTTAACTACAGTTTTCACTGGGAAAAGAGCCATGAGCCACCGTTGAGAGAGGAAATTTTCCCCACCTGCACCAGTCTGGAAATGTGGTGCTGTTTCTCCTCCCAGACCTTCCATAAACCTCAGCTGGGCCCTAAAATGCTCTCTGGGTCCAATCTGAAATAAGTGAGCAATGCACACTATTGGTTCCTTCACAGCATATTTTGCTGGCAGCTCTGTAAAATTAGGCATAAATTAATACCAACATTTGCAGATTCAAAGCATAAAACCTAATTAAATAGAGAATTTCAGGCCTACCCATACTGATTTGGCTGTTTAAACTTGCTTACCTCCTATAGCAGATGTTCCAGAAAGATGAGGGAAGTACATGTAATTGTATTAAAAAAAAAAAAAGGAAAATTTGAGAACATTCCTACCCCTCTTCCCTTCCCTGTGAGGGTGGGGAGGCCCTGGCACAGGGTGCTCAGAGCAGCTGTGGCTGCCCCTGGATCCCTGGAAGTGTCCAAGGCCAGGCTGGATGGGGCTTGGAGCAACCTGGGATAGTGGAAGGTGTCTCTGCCCATGGCAGGGGTTGGCACTGGATGGGCTTTAATGATCCTTCCAATCCAAACCAGCCTGGAATTCTATGAAATTTAAAAATTCTATGAATTTTAAATCACAGCATTGCTCCCAAGACCTCTCTTCCCCAAATTTCTATCCTGTTTGCTCTCCACTGGGCAATGGCAGGGTATTTTTCTCTTCCCTTTGTTTGCTACCCACCGAGAAAGAGTCCCTTTTCCTCTCCCATTGCCACTGGCTCAGGATGAATGTTTCAGATTTTATCAGCTCCAGCACTGAAGGAACTTGGTGAATGAAAATGTGCTTTTGTTCTCGTTTTTTTCGGCATTATATCAGGGAGGAAGGGAGCTGCTTGTCTACTGACAGAAACTAAGTGCTCCTATCTGTTGTTGCCTGCTCCCTTATCTGCTGCCTGCTATTGTTTCCAGAAAAACCCTCTTGTAATGGGCAAGGAACTCAATAAAAAGCACAGAACAAGGGCTAGCCTAATTCAAAAGGACATTTTTCTGTCCCTGGATGTTAAAGCCATGACCCTGTTTGTGAACAATGAGACATGAATGAGGTGTGTGGATGCTCGGTGTGTCACCTCAGCGCAGGAAATATCTGTAATTTTGTCAGATAGCCTGAGGGATAAGAGCCAGGACATGCTCCTGGCATGTCTAGTCCTAGAGAGAACAAAAGCTGCTGCACCTTCCATTTTCATACGTGGAATCCCTAATGCCAAGGCTAAAACAACTCTTTCTTCCAACTCCATCTCTCCCTGGATGCAGCTTCCTCACATTTGAATTCCTCCTGCCCAGGTGTGCTCAGCTGGAAAACCAAACCCACCCAGAAAGGTCACAGGCTGCAGGTTGGGCAGGGTTCAGTGCTCTGTTCATGTTGGCCATGTCTAGGAAAGAAAACACATCCAGACTTGAAGGAAAAGAAGCCCCAGGTCAGAGTTATATCTGGGGAAATTCCACCCATCCTGACTGCCCCTGGATCCCTGGAAGCGTCCAAGGCCAGGTTGGACAGGGCTTGGAGCAACCTGGGCTAGGGGAAGGTGTCCCTGCCCATGGCAGGGGGTGGCACTGGATGAGATTGAAGGTCTCCCCAACCCAAACTGTTCTGTCATTCTATGAATCTATAAAAGGAGAGAAAATGGAAATCACTCCAGAAGCTGAACAGGTACTTGGAGTTTATAATTGTATTATCATATATTATATTTAACATCTGTTATCACATAATACAGTATTACATTATATTATGTGTGATAATTATACACATCATCATTTAAAATATCTTATATTAAATGCATTATTTGTCAATAATCCACTCTAGTGGCATCTAGAGTCAATCTCAGTGCTGCCAAAAATGGGATATCATAAATTCAGGGATTTCAGGCCAGTCCATCGAGCTCAAGCCTCCAGTCCCAGCTGCACCAGCCCTTGCTGAGTGACTTTAATCACAGAGTGCAGACACGTACTTCTAGAGCTGCACGAGGGTCTCCAACAGATCCCTGACACCTTTGTGGGCAGGGGACCAAGCCTCTCCACGCCTCAGTCTCCTGCAAAGTGCCATAATACTCCTTTCCCCCTCTGCTTTATGAATTTGTTGCAGTTTGTGAGAAGAGCCAACTTCCTGCAGCTGGTTGTGACTGGGGTGAGTGAGTGGTACTGCCAACACCTCCAATGACAAGTGAAAGTTCAGACATCTGGCACTGGCTGTTCACAGACACATTTCCTTCCTGGAATGATAGCACACAGATGATGAAAATAAAGCAAAAGGAAGCAGAAGTGACAGTTGCTATTGTACTTCCAAATGAAAGCATTACTTCAGGGAAGGGACTCTGCTCTGAGACAGCATTTTCTGAAAATGGCTGTTGGAAAAGAACTTTCCATTTGAAATAATAATCACATCTCTACCTGTGACTGAACCGACAATGAAACAAACGGCCTTGAGACAGTCATAAACCTGGGACAGATTAATTTGTCTGGAGATGATACTGTTTTCCTACATTGCCCTTGCAGCACTGAATTATGCATCATTTCATTTATCAGATTGCCTCCCTCTCCCTGCCATCCCTGCAGCACAACCACACTGCCTAAACTGCACTGATTTCCAGCAGAATGGAAAACACACAATGGATTTTCTTATCACTCCTCTCACTGTCCCAAACCCAACAAAGCCCTGCTTTCCCACTCATTTCTTACTACTCTTACTGTTTTCCTGCCACAGCTCTGCTCTGTACTTGTCTGACTTTTTGTCATGCTAAGCAATCCCTGCACGATAAAATTTCCTAATTGCAAAGAGCAACTCAACCATAATTATGATGTTTTTGCTAAAATTATTTTCCAGAGGTGTCCCAACTCTTAGGAAAATGAGAAAAAAACCTGGGCTGCCTGGTTATATATTTTCACAGTTGCCTCAAGTGACAGGGGTTCTGCTGAGCTGTGCAGAAAGAAAGAGGATGCTGTCAGCACCAATGTGCCTTCAAATTATCAGGAGCTTACAGGCCCAGGGATGCAAAAGGGACAGGACACAAGGATGTGCCATTTCCTGCTTGTAGTTGTCTTTCTCCACCTCCAAAACCCCCTCTGTCAACCCAAAAAAGGGTACTACCATAGCAGAGAGGGACCAAGAGATGCGGTTTTTTTTGGTACCACACACTGCTGGGTCCTTATTCTGCTTTCCTCAGCTCTCCTGATGCAAATGAAGACAAGGGGAGGGCCGAGAGAGCTCTTAAAACAAGAAAGAAGCAGTTTCTTCACTCAAAGTGTTGTCAGCCCCCCCCAGGGCAGTGGTGGAGTCCCCATCCCTGGAAGTGCCCATAAATTGTGTGGAGATGTCAGTCAGTGCTGCTGGTCAGTTGGGGCTTGGGGGATTTGGCCACGGGTTGACTTGAAGATCTTGAGGTCTTTCCCAACTTTAATGATTTCCTGACTGACTGAAATGAGCTGCCAAGGCCCCAGTACGTGGCACAGACTGGGATGGTTGGTCAAAGGGCTTTACCCCAAATTCAATGGCTTTTCTGATGGAGATGCTGTAGCACACCAAATCTTCAATGAAAAGAGCATTACGAAATCACAATTAAGCAGAGTAACCACATTTAAAGCCCCCCTTCCACCATCTGAGACAAGAGCTGTCAGTGAAAGGACATTGGCCTTTCCCTTCTCTCTGGATGTCTCACATGGAATCAGTGCCTGGAAAAAAACAGAAATCCACCAGCAGCAACTTTCTCCTGAAAGAAAGGATTTAGTGGGTCCCTTGGAAAAAATTAGCCTGATGCTTTTGGCACACAGAGCATAGAAGTTATATCCCTTAGGAATAAAAACCTTCAATGAGGAAGGGCTTCCATGAATATTTGTAGGGATTTTTATCTGTTTTCACGATGAACAAAATGAATTCTAAAAGGTATCTTCTCCCTCTTTAACATTCCCAAATATGTAGGTGTGGAAATAAAGCCAACAAAATGGAACCTATTCAGAATGAAAATGTTCACTGGGAGGTCATCTGTCGGATGATAAGACATAAAAGTGAGCATCTTGTATATTTGGATGCATCTTGTTGTTTACACTCGGGGAAGACGCTGGGAATGTCACAAAATCCTGCACAAAAAAAAAGAGCCCTAAATGGCCTCAGAGTCATGCGAAATTTAGAAGAAAACTGGCCAAAATTTAGTACCTAGAATGCAAATTCATCGCAAAAATATGCAACATACTTTTCCAGTCACATCAAATATGCAAAAATATGGTTGCAAATTGAAAGTAAAGCAAAACACAGATGCACCATAAATTTCATTCTGGTACGGTTACGAGGAGCAAAAGCCTGAGAAGATTTTTGCATTTTTATTTTCTCCATTCAATTTATTCACCTCTTTTTACTATGAATGAGAGACCCATTAAAATATTAAAAGATATTTAGTAGGTGATCTAAAATGATTAAAAACAGGATTAAAAAAAAGCATTTCCAGTGGTTGTCAGCATCAGGGTTTTTATCAAATTTAATACAAAATAGCTAATGAGGGCAACTGAGCCCCAGTAACGTTGTTCAAAATGCAAACTTGATTTTCAAAATCCTCCCCTCCATATTTAATAGGGTGATGATTACAAGAAAAGTGATGCTCCAATATGTTAATTCCCTCTCTGTTTTTCTGCTGATGTTACTCTCATTTGAAGAAAACTGTCACCCTCTCTTCCCCAGCAGATCAAAGTGAGGCATCCAGTTTGTACCAGATGCCATCATACAAAATTACATTTAAGAAATCTCCAAAGTAATTAAAAACCTCTGTATAAACCCTCTCAAAGAGGAAGACACACTGTACCAATTCACCCCTCTTTAAACAGCTTCTAGGGAGGTGACAAAATGTGACTTAAAGCTTATGCTACACATGCCACCTCCTTCCTTTGAAGTCCTAATTAATTATCTTTCCTGAGAATCACAATAAACAGGAGGCTGCTTTTGCATACTGAGATATCTGGGTTCCTCATCTCACTGAGGCCAAGCAAGACCATGGAATTCTGGTGAACAGTTGGGTTCACTTGGACAAAGAATTCCAGGAGTAGAAGAGACTGGCTCAGGTCCATGATCCTGGATTTATTTTGGGGACGTATCTCTTCATGTACCTTTGCAGTCAACACAACAGGACTGGAAAGAAATCAGGGACAGGAGGGGGACCTTTGTCAGTGCTGGGAATGTGTGGATGCCAAAGGCTAAAAGAGAAGGGATATAAAAGGACCAGCCCTTGTTATGATCCCCAAATCCAGCCCAAAACAGCATAAAGAAGAAACCTGGGTGCTGGAGAGAAAATCTTCTGTTCCAGAATGGAATCTGAGTCAATTTACCTTGTAATACTGTGGGGTTTTCCTGTAACTTTATTTAGGTTTTGAACAAACCCATTTTTGCCTGGTGCTGAAGCACAGAGATCATGAAGAGCAAGGGATGGTCCAGTACCAGCCAGGCCACACCAGAACATGCAAGGTAGCATTAGTCCACACCTCAGGGTCCAGTTATCATCCTTATCTTCCCCCTCCACACCTCAGGGTCCAGTTATCATCCTCATCTTCCCCCTCCACACCTCAGGGTCCAGTAATTATCCTTATCCTCCTCCTCCACCCCTCAGAGTCCATTCAGCATCCTTACCTCCCCTCGTGGAACTGTTCCAAATTTCCCTGCCCTGGGCACCCAGGTACCCTGATCCCCTGCCATGAGCACCCCCATGTCTGTTGCATCCCAGTTCCACGGGACACCAGCTGTCACCAGTGTGTCACCACAACCTCAGTCAAGCCCCAGGAGCTGCCTGCCAAGGTGAGGTTCTCTCCCACTGCCTGTTTTTGTTAAACAATTCACCAAGGTATGAATTCGCTCCAGAGCACGAAAGACACGAATTGAAATGCATCCAAGCTGCTGCTGGTGCCAGGAATATGACTCTGAGCAGCTTCCACTGTTTATAGACTTGAAAAAGATGAAAACATCCGGTCTGGCATGGAATGGGGCTGCCAAATCCATCCTGGAGAAGCAAGTAATGGAGTTGATATTCATTAACCCTTCTAGGTTGGCTTTTTTAATAAAATGAGAGAGATCTCGGTCCAGCCTCCAAGCAAGATTTATTTATTTCTAAATGACAAAGAAATGGAAAACACAAGGCACTTGGCAAAGTATTTCTTTGAGTACCTTGGCAGCTTGTCATTGATAATGGAATTGTTGTCTGATCTTCAGTCATTTGCAATTTAATTTACCCACAAAACCTACCACTTCTCCTTGCACATATTTCTCCACAGTGTGCCTATTTACCTTCCCAAACCAGGAAGAAATACATTAGATGATTTAAAGGGTAGCCCTTAATGCAATTTAAAGCCTTGCAAATTGATTTTCCTTAATGAACTTTATATCCTGACATCCTGTCGTTTTTCCTCTAGTACATTCAATTAGGCTATAATCAGTTATTAAGGGTTAGATAATGGGAACGTGACATCACCCACACAAGGCAGAAATTTTTGCGAGAGATTAATTAAAATCTAATTTTCATGCAAGGCTAGACCATCTGGGCCAAAAGATGTCTGTGATAATTGCAAGGGGGAAGAAGAAAAAAAAAAAAAAAAAAAGGAGAAAAAAAAAATGCTGGAAAACCCAAAATGGGGAAAGGAAGAACACTTGGCTTGGGTCAATGCTGAGATGAGAGGGGAGAAGATGTTCCTCTTGGGGGTATAAGAGAGGGAAACGTTGTGCTGCCTTCATCTGAACCACGGCAGAACAAACATCCTCAATCGAAGCAAAGGAGCTGAATGCATTTCTTTGTGGATGAAAAGCCAGAGCCATTCATGTTCTACTTTCAGGTAGAAACTCTCTTTAATAGCAGTAGTAGCAGTGCTTAAAGCAGAGAGGCTTTTGTTAATACTAACTTGTGATAGAGGGGAGCTCTGGGCTCCAAATACATCTCTAATCTCAGCGGAGAACACAGCTCAGCAGTTCCATTTGCCCCATATCAAAGAAGGAAAAATATTGTTATTCTGCCAAGAAAATGGATCTATTTATCTGATGCAACGTTCTCTGCAGCACAGGGTTTGTTTTTCCTCGCCTCTATTTTTTTTTTCTTTTGGAAACAGGCATATTGTAACCATTCTTAAAACAAACTGGAATAGAAGGGTTATATCAACCACGAAGAACTTTCTAGTAATAATATCCATATTGCTGCAGTAATTTCGGAGGCTCTCATATTTCAGAACTAAAAAAGCCCTGCAGCTCAAGAAAAACAGCCAACATAATAGTTTTTCACACTCATTACTGCTTTTCAAAGCAGCACCTCCAAAGCAATCCAGCCCATGAGCAATTTTGGGACACTGCCTCTAGGAGAGGTGAAAAGAAGGTTCAAAGCCTACAAATCCTCTCTGTTCATGCAGCTAATCCTGGACTGACAGACCTTGTGTACCTCCCTGGCCTCATCTGCTCATTCTGGTGGAGTTTGTCTCTGTTGATGTCCAGGAAAGCAGGAGCCAAGTCTAAGGGTCAGAATGTTCCACAAAGATCTCTTTGTGGGGTCTGGGGATTGAGCTGGTTTTTTCGGTCTTTCCACCCTTTGTTGGTTCTTTTTTTTTTGAAGGATTAAAGTAAAACTCAAGCTTTTGTCCAGGCTTTCTTTTATCAGATGGCTTTGAATCTGCTGGAAAACTCCTGTTCTCAGAACAATTTAGAGAAGCTACAGCTTTAATTTGATTTTTAAAACATGTTCTCGAGATTATATTTTTTCCCCCTTTAACTTTCTAGGCTTTCCCTTTTGCCCAAACCTTCCAAGCGTCCCAGTAACCATCTATAACCACAGTCTTAATTAAGAAAGAACATGGCTTGGATC
Source organism: Phylloscopus whistleri (assembly GCA_017589585.1). Taxonomy (NCBI): domain Eukaryota; kingdom Metazoa; phylum Chordata; class Aves; order Passeriformes; family Phylloscopidae; genus Phylloscopus; species Phylloscopus whistleri. The sequence goes on along the minus strand of JADMLD010000682.1, from coordinate 2,457,907 downwards.
ATTATTCTAAGTCTGTTTGGAGGAATTGTTACCCAGTTGTGAGGTTTTCAATGACTGTATTTCTTCCCCAGAGATAAGGCAATTAACGTTTCCCATAAAATCCACCTTCCCCCCACTGCCTCGGTGGAGGTGAGCAGAAGTGAGAACAAATCAATACCAGAATCTATTCCCAGGAAAAGGGAACAAATATATCTTTATAATTACAATATGTAACACATTCCACAGCTGCATGCCTCTTGTGGATACTTCTGATCTGAATGTAAATACATGTTTTATGCTGAGGATAATTTCAAAGAGGAGCTGGGAGCACACACGGAACGATCCAGTGCTTTTAAATCTATGAGCCAACCTATTCATATTTTCTCTGCATTCCCCTGATATACTGAAGAGAATCCTATGCTGTAATGTATGGTGCAATGGAAATATAAAATAAAAAACACTTAACTGGCCAAGAACTTATACTTTCTCCTTAAATCCATGCTCTTTATAGACCCATCTCAGTTACTGGTTAGGACAGACAAAGAATAGATTACATAGGGGTGACATCACGATTTAATGTGAGGTTGTCCAAAGGGCCAGAGAGCAAAGACCTAGATTTCTTTACTGATTTCATGTTTACACTGATCTGAACCCATGGTTCAGTAGTGGGGCTGCTTGGATATTTCTAGGACAAGCCTGAGAAACTTGCTCAGTATTCACTCAGGTGTGCAAATATTGGTCATGCCCATTCCCCCAAAACTGAATTCTCTCAATCCATGGCAATACCAAAAGAGCAAAATCTCTATTTGCTGTTTCTGAATTTCCTTGCCTGGGAGTTTCACTCATTTACAAGTTTGCTATACTCTTCCCAACATCTCCTAAGCCACACCACCTGGAAAACTCCCCTTCCAGACCAGTTCATGCTTGCCAGCCGGAGGGGTCATGGACTGTGGGCAGGGTAGGGCTGCTGGAGAAACAAACAGGCATTAAATATCCCCAGACCAACTCCCAGACCTTTCTATTTCATCTACAGAAAGAAAACAACTCCGGGATAAATATGCAAGGCATTGAGCACGTTGAGAGAAATTGCTGTTCTCCATAATTATTTTTTAATTTACCCTCTGCTGGATGAGAACTGAGGCCCTTGTCTCCTCGTCAGCACAAACTTTGCATTTCTTGATCTGCATCTGGGGCTTGCCGAAAAATGAGCATCTTGATTACAGCTCTGTCCTTCCCCTGCTCAGCTCCAGCTGCTGCCTCTCCTCGTGTGTTTCCAAAAAACTGAGAGGCAGAACCATTAACTTCCTTATTTCTCTGATTTGTTTTGCTCCTCTGGGTTGTCTCGCTTCCTTTTGCAGCTCCCTGAATATCTCTGAAAGGAGGGAGAAGAGCCCGGCTGTGCCACAGGGCAGCTGTGGGATCAGGGGAGGGAGCACAGCTGGGGCAGTACCACCAGCACAGGGACAACAACGAGCCCCAAAGGACAGTTTTTGTAGTTCTCCTCTTGCTGAGAGCAATGAAGTTTGTAGAAAATGTGAGGGGAGGAAAGTGGGGACGGGGAAGTAATGGCAAACAGCTTTTTGTGTGGTCTCAGTGATCCTAATCCTTCACAAATACGTCCTGTGTTGGGTGAGACATGCTTCAAGGAGTTGTGGCTCCCAGAGGTATTCCTGATTGCTTCTCCCAGCTGTCCCAAGAAGAGCTTGGCTGCCTTCCACAAACCCATATTTTCCCTTTCAGTCAACACACTGGGATGTGCCCACTCTCCACTCACAAGGAGATGGATATTGTGTTCCCACTTCCTTTCTCTTCTGTTCCTGAGTTACAGCCACAGCAGAACCCAGGCAGGGAGCCACCTTCGTGATCTGCAGAGAACCATTCCACTGTGCAAGGCTGACACAGCTTCTGGCTGAAATAGGTTGACAAAGAACCAAAGTGGTTCAAACCAAACAAAAAACTAGGAGGAAATCTTATTCCTCTCCTCTTTATCCTACCCTTTCCTCTCACCTTATTCTAATAACCTCGGAGCTTTGTGAGAGCCTCTGGAACACAAATAAACACAAAAATAGCAGAGTAGTCCTTGGGGGAGAAGTTCACATAATGATGTTGGATTTTCTGTGGAACATTTATTTCAAGGCTGCAGTGAGAGCAACCCCCTGCTCACAGATCACTCACCTTCAGCCAGGAAGATGTGCACTTCAAATAGCATCAGCCAAGAGGCTTTTTTTTTGCATGGCCAAACTCCCCAGTTTGTGATTCACCCTGCAGTGGTTCAGCTGAAGCTGGTGCTCCCAGGGTGTTATGTTCCTCTCTCCACCCCCAGAGCACATCAGAAATTCACACACCCCCATGAAAAACACTATTCCCAAATCCTAAAGCCCTACCTGTTCTCCCACACACCAGCTCTGCACTTGTGCAGAACCCTTTTTTCCCTCTTTCAGTGTCCCTTTTTCCCTCACAACAAGGAAGTTGCTCTCCCCAGTGTTGGTGTCTGGTAGATGTTCCCTCCCAGAGATCCCAGTTTTCCCTGGTGCTGTTCCAGGGTTCAGCAGGATGGCTGGTTTTTAATCAGCCCAGCAAGTCACTTGAGTCTCTTAGAGCCTAGCCCAGATTTACTTTAGGATTTTCAGTGTTGATGAAAGCACAAGTGGGAAGGAGCAAAGCTTCTGCTGCCTTTGTAATTAATCACAGGTTAAAGTGCTGTATGAATTATACAGACCCCAGGAGAGCCATCACTTTTGGAATTCCCAACAAAGCACACAACTTAAGACATTCTTTGCTTTGTGCATTTGGCTAATAGAAGCATTAGTCACTGAGCTTTTTTATAATTTTTTTCCAAGTTTTGAAATAACCTCGCTAATCTGGGGAAGATGATTTTCTAAAACGAGCTCTACCTTTAGAGTTTGGAGAAAATTTGGTGCTGTGTGAGTTTAGACAGGCTGGCAACAGCTACAACAGAAAATTCAGACATTATGTTTTTCAAACCAAGCCCTCAGAGGGTTTTTGACAGGGAGTGGGTGGGAGAATCACTCAGCACTGAGTTTGCAGTGAAGGATGTGGGGGAGGGAAGGAGTACAGCCAACTGCAACTCCTGCAAATTCACCAACAAATATCCCCAGAGCTTTTAACATCCTTCCTGCTCCGACTCCAGAGACACCCCATTGTTCACAGCACAGGGAGAGACAACTGCTTCATGCACACCACCTTCACAAGCAATCCTTCCAAAGGTGTTAAATACCCCCATACATGCCAGTTTACAGATCCTAAGGAGATTGTTTTGCTTCTTGGGAAGTACTTCAAGATTAAAAAAAAATATATATACAAAAAATAAACAAACAAAAATCCAAACAAACAAACAAAAACCACTTGGAAAGGTAATTTCACTAAAATAGAAATTCATTTCATTATAATTAATAGGAACAAAAGAGGAATCATACCACAGCCTCAATTGGAAGGGATCTTAAATCCTTCAATTCCACCCCCTGCCATGGCCAGGGACACCTTCCACTAGCCCAGGTTGCTCCAAGCCCCATCCAACCTGGCCTGGGACACTTCCAGGGATCCAGGGGCAGCCACAGCTTCTCTGGGCACCCTGTGCCAGGGCCTCCCCACCCTCACAGGTATTCCTGCATTATGCTGTTATTAACAGCACAATAGTTATAACAGTATTAACAGAAGCATTGTTGTCTCTCTCTTATCACTAACACCTATTGCCTTAATTAGACTTTCTTCTTAAGTTGTTTTAAAGCACAGAGAAGGTAAAAACACTGGCAATAATATTTCAATGGGATTTCAAACAGTAAAGCATGAAAAGAAATATGGAATTGCTTTGTTTTTTGATTGCCTTTAACAAAATGCTACTTTTTCTGTGGGTTGGTTCACACGTGGGTTACAAAAGGAATTCAAAAGATAATCTTAAATCAGTAATACCAGGTCTGATCCCATGGCTTTAAGGTTGCTTAATGAAGTTAAAGAAAAGAGAATGTAAAAGAGATGTGACTACATCTGAAATTTCTAAGTAGCTCCAGACATACATAATGGAGGAACTTGGGCCCCAGTGAATGCCAAAAAATCTATTTTCTTTTAAAGAAAAAATTACGAAACATTTAAAGGACATCAATCACACTTTTCTTGACAGAGTGTTACAGAGTGACAATTAAAGATGCCCTGTTGTGCTGTAGCACACCTTAAATCATGTTTTAGAGCCTGACCCAGTATCTGAATTTGTTACTAAAACTATTTCTTCATTGCATGAATAAAATCTAAGGTTAGAAATAAATTTTGTTTTACGCTAGTGAAAGGATTAAATATCCTTTTTGAAAACTTATCTTTATATTTACTGTAAATGCTGTTAGAATAAGTTAAAATTTTCAATTAAAAAGCCACTAAATGAAGTTTTTAATTTATAGAAAGAGAGTGATGGAAATTTCCAGGCTTGACCATTTCAATCACTTTACAAACAAACAAGGAAGAAAAAGAAAGTTTGAATAAGAACAGATTTTGCAGCAGACAGCTTGGACTCAAAAAAAAAGTCATGTTTTTCATCCACATTCCATGACATCAGCATCAGCTGGTGCTGTAATTGGGGGTGTGGGTGTGCATCTCCTCATCAAAATTTAACAGTGACATTTTCTTCAGCTTCTGACAAAAAAATAAACATTGTCCCGGTCATTCCCTTTGGGGCATTGTGGTTATCCCAGTCCTCAGCATATTTGCTTTTTGTATAAACACATCTCTCCCAATGACCTGCTGATAAGTACTGAACTCCTACCCTGTGAGGAGTGTCTGGAGGCACCTTTCCTGCAAGACTTGCAGAGAAAAGGGATTAATTCCAGCTCGTTTCCGTGTGTGGCACCGAGCCATGCGCCCAGTTGAAAAGCTTTCTCTCTATTTGTCCTCTTTATTTTCCAAAACCTTAAAACCCAAATCCAGTTTGTTGCTTTGTGCATTCCTGAAAAGGTGGGAGTTTTGCAAAACCCTCTGGAGATTCCAGGGGGGCCAGAGCACACCTCGAGACTGGTTTGTGTGCCCAGGCAGAGGAGAGGGCACCTGGAAGTGTCCAAGGCCAGGTTGGACAGGGCTTGGAGCAACCTGGGACAGTGGGAGGTGTCCCTGCCCATGGCAGGGGTGGCACTGGATGGGCTTTAAGGTCCCTTAAGGTCCCTTCCAGCCCCAACCATTCTGGGATTCTGGGATTCCATGGATATTGTAGACAGCCCCACCTTTTCATTTGATGCCTAAATGCCATTTGCATGAATGACAGCTCTTTTATGATGAATATTTCTTTGCCACATGGAGCTGAATGATTAATGCAAGTCCTGAAGGTCACCTTGCAAAGGCAGTCACTTGCATTTCTTCTCTTTATTGTGGGCAATTCCACGGGCAATTCTCTTTGATGATTTTTTTCCAGAAGGAATAAATGAGACACTTGTGGTTGCACCCCCTCACAAGCAGCAAGTCCACAACAAGGGTGTCCCAGATTCCAACCCTCAGCTGCACTCCACAGCTATTTCCCTTTCCCAAGGTACCCATGGACAGAACAAATCCTGTTGGCACTGCTCACCCATCTCCCAAGGGCCACGTGTGAACCATGCTTCCTAAAGATTGGCAGGAAAAGAGGGCTGGAGGCTGAGTGATCTTCCAGAAAGGGAGCTTGGGAAACAGAGGTTGTCACTCAGGTTTTCCAATATATCCTGTGTCCTCAGCTGCTTCATATGCCCAGGGAAATGAGCTGCCTCCTGCTCTGCATTTCCAGCTCAGCCTGGACTTGGTGCTGACCAGAGAAACAAAAATAAATGGAATTCTTAAAAGGGTGGTTTAGATCTTTATGTGTCCAGCAAGAATTTTAAAAAGCCAAATATCCCAGCAAGTGAAATCACCATTTGTCTTCTGGAGTAACTTGCTGTAGTTTTCTACAAGCAAATTTGTAAAATTTTCACTAATCGTGGCTTTTTTTTTTTAGAAGCTGCTCTTTTCCACCTGCTTCCATTTTAATGTGTCCTCAATATCAGTTATTTTTACTTCAGCTCTAAGAGGCAAATAACGAGGATAAACAATAACTCTTCCTTTCACAAACAAAAATATGATATTGCTAGTGGAAGAAAACACAGAAAATTGCCAGAGAAATAAAATCTCAGCAAGCGTTTTCATTTGTCAAATTTGCTCAGTGAGAAGGTCCTCAGTGAAGAAAATATAATCCACAAAGCCAGCATCAATTATCTCAAAGTGGAGGCACTGGCTGCTTTTGCTCCTAATTTTTGCATATTGGAAAATGATGATTACTCACACTCCATCACCAGGGAACAGGTCAATCCATACAAACATCACCAATCCCCAGCAGTGTGGAATTCTGTGGAATACTGCAGACTTGTAAACCTGCTGAAACAATAAACTGAAGCAATCTAAAGCATTGGCTCAGTGCAACTGATGTTTCTGGGAAATATAAGGTGACTTCTTAGCTGTGTATTAGTTCCTGGTAAAGATATGGGGAAAATTGGGATTTACATGGAGTTCTTCAGCTCCCATTGTGGCAAACAGTCTGTGCCAATAAAGAATACAGGAAATAAAGGAAAGGGGGAAGAAAGCTGATGACAAGGATCTAACCTAAAAGGGACAACAGGAAGTGATGAGACTGGGGGGGGGGGGGGGGGGAAACAAGAACTAGAGATTTGTTCATATAAATTCATGGAAATTGCTAAAAAAATAAAAAAGACCAAGGCCATAGCCAAGCCAAGCAAAAAAAGTAAACCAAAAAAAAATTAAAAAAAAACAAACAAAAAAACACAAACAAAACCAAAACCCCAAAACATAATATAAAAACAAGCAAAACAAACTAACAAAGAAAAAAATCCCTAAGCAGAAAACAAGGGGAAAACAGTAAACATGTATATGGAGATCCACAAAAAATCTTAGGAAAGGAAATCTCAGAAGTAGATTTTTGGGCACTTCTTGCTTAAAATTAAGCTAAAAATCAGAGGCTTTAGCTATGCCATAGTTGTCCTTTCAGACCATACCTTCATTCACACCCTTTATTCTTTAAATTTATGATGCTGAGTTCAACCCCTTAAAATACACACATGTGGCTTCTGGATGCTATCAAGTGCTGGAAGGCAGTCTGCTCACAGAATCCCAGAATCATTAAGGTTGGAAAAACCCTCCAAGGCTGTCGAGTCCAAGCTGTGCCTGATGCCCATCCTGTCCCCAGCCCAGAGCACTGAGTGCCACCTCCAGCCCTTCCTGGGACACCTCCAGGGATGGGCACTCCAACAGCTCCCTGGGCAGCCCCTGCCAAGGCCTGACCACCCTTTCCTTGGAGAAATTCCTGCTGATGTCCAACCTGAGCCTCCCCTGGCCCAGCCCGAGGCCGTTCCCTCTCCTCCTGTCCCTGTGCCCTGGGAGCAGAGCCCGACCCCCCTGGCTGTCCCCTCCTGTCAGGGAGCTGTGCAGAGCCACAAGGTCCCCCCTGAGCTCCTTTTCTCCAGGCTGAGCCCCTTTCCCAGCTCCCTCAGTCTCTCCTGCTGCTCCAACCCCTTCCCCAGCTCTGTTCCCTTCCCTGGACATGCTCCAGCCCCTCAAGGTCCCTCTGGCCATGAGAACTGGACACTGATCTCAAGATCCCTCAGCAGGGCCAGCACAGGGCACAGCCACTGCCCTCGGCCTGTGGCCACACCAGGGCTGGCACAGGCCTGGATTCCTTCTTGGCCATCTGAACACACTCTGGCACTCACTCTGAACTCGAGAGTTTATTATTATCTAAAATAGACTAGGAATATCTCCAGTAGGTGTGCAGGACAATGAAAAGCAATTTGCAATTGTTCCCAGCAGCTCTTCATTGTTGCTGGAGGCACAGGCTACTATTGAAATCCTAAGAATCATAAGATGCATCCCGTGTGGAAATATTCCAAAGATTGTTCCCAGAGAGGTTTTCTAATGTGCATGTGCAGCGTGCTCACCACTTTCCTCCACTGTGGTAATCCACTTCCCACTGACCTACAGATCCAATTAATTTCCAGCCAATGGAACTTTGTGTTCAAAGGACTTCTGAGTATTACTGAAAGTTCCCAGATGAGTCTGTCAGCCAACTGTCTTGGAAGGGCTGATAAGCAGCAGGAACGCAGGGGCTACTCATGGTACATGATTTTGCTTCTCACATATGCTGCTGGTGTTTGGCACACAAATTGTGTTTCGAGTTCCTTGAGAGGATTTGGTGCTGGGTTTCATTCCTTTGTTACACAAAGTCATCTCATGGAAGTGCAGTAGCTCAACCCTGAAATGACCCTGAACATTTCATTTGCCCCAGATCTAACTCCTTCTCTGAGTTTGCTCCAGATCCAGCTCCTTCTCTGAGCTTGCTCCAGGTCCAATTCCTTCTCTGAGCTTGCTCCAGGTCCAATTCCTTCTCTGAGCTTGCTCCTGGTCCAACTCCTTCTCTGAGCTTGCTCCAGACCTTGCTCTTCTGTTTGCTCCCCTGCTGAGAGCAGTGGAGTCCATTGCAGGTCAGATGTCCTCAAGACCTACTTCGAGGGAAAAGTTGGTGTGAATGTGGTGGTTTCTCCTCTGGATGCACAGTTTGAGCCTAGCCCTTGATTTGGTCTCTCATTTTGTGGTTAGGATTCCAAGGTAAGGATGGAATCATCCCTTTTTTCTTGCTGCATCTCCTCTTGGGCTCCACGAGAGGATGTGCCACAGGGAAACTGAGGGACACCTCCCAGTAGTCTGCCCCAAAAAATTGAATTGGTGGGAGTGGTTTGTGCCTGGTTTAAGGTAATGAGCAGCAGTGGAACCTGCACTCCCTGTAGTGGTCAGGCAGGACCACAGGGCAGGTTTGTGGAGTCTGAGTGGATCCCCTGGAGTCAGCACTGCACCAGCTCAGTCACCACCTGGGAAACGATGGTCTGTCCTGAGAAGAGATCGAATTCCCCACAGAAGGATTTACCTATTAAAAAAAAAAACCAGCCAAATAGTTTTGGGGGTTTTTCCAGTAGAGTATCCACAGCAAAGCCTGAGGTCATGGGCTCCCCTTCCCACTCAGCCACATCAGCTCCTCCCTTGCAGCAGCAGATGGGAACAAATGGTGTCTTCAGACAGGCAGCAGCACCAGAGCTGCACTGCAGACATAAATAAATCTGTGCCACAGCAATGGAGCAGGTAAGGCAGAAAGATATCCATAGAAACTGCTCTTCCCTGCACAGAGCTGTCTCCCATGTGCTGGTGCTCAGATCTTCCTAAGCCACACTGGCCATAAATGTAGCAGCTCTGACAGGTCCAGTATGAACCATTCCCCACTTTTCTTCCTGGTGAAAGGGTTGAGGTGTTTCATCTTCTTGGGTGTGAGATTCACCCAAAGGAAAACTTTTCCCAGTAAGGAAGCATTGCAGTTCTGTAGCTGCATATTTTAAGCCTGGTTCCTAAGTATTCAAGTCATTATAAATCCCCTGACTTCAGCAGAGCTATGCAGAGTTATGCCAGCTATGAATCTGGCTGTTCCCCCCTTAAGTACTTCCAAAGCATTAAAATCCTTTCAGAAATAAGTCATGCAGGTGATGTTTGCCCACACATAAAACAATTAAGACGTGAAAGGTTGTGTGCAGGCATGGGGATGGGAGGGGAATATGGGGGAAGAGAAAGGGATATTTCCCATTTTTAATTTTCCAGGTAGTTTTTTTTTCCTCCAGGGCATCCTGTCTTTGGTGAACTTCATTCTGTGTGCCCAGAGCTACTCATTCTGTAACACTCACACTGCCAAAGGGTCACCAGGATTTACAGCACACATCCTTAGGCTGGATTAATTGTGTGTCACTTCATGGGATGGGAGCTTTGCAGCCTGGGCTCCTTACCTGATGAATTACCTTTTTTAGGCTCTGGTAGAACCACAGTTTGAACCAACGCTCTCTAAGCTTCCCAATAAATGGATGGGTTTATTTTTATTTTAATGTGGCTTTTTTCCTGAAATAGGCTGCCAATGAAAGGTATCAGCCTTTTTTAAAACTCCACTTTCCACATTCAGATTTTGAAAAAAAAAACGGAACTATGCATTCTTATGACTCACTGATGCCCTCCCAAATCTGCTCTGAACTGTTCATTGTCCAGTGACGTCCTTGGTTCTAATAATTGTTAAATATCCCCAAGACTTCATCAGAATGAGCTCTTTACCAAAAAAAAAAAATCAGTGGGTGCACTGATTTCATAGCCAAAAGCTGAAAATCAAAGGGTTATTTTAGGATTATTATTTTCTACACCAAAACAATTATAAAGATTAACATTTTATATCTAATCAGAGTTTGAAAATGCATAGAAAAGTAGAAAAAATGTAAGAAAAAAGTAGATGTCAGCTAGGCCCAGAGAAAGCTGAGTTGAATAACAGGGTCCAGAGATTCATAAGAAAGCAATTTTCCTGCCAGGTATGGACTATTCCTGACCAAGACCCAAAATGAAGAAAACAAGATCCCAAAGCCTAATTTATAAGTAAACTGCTCACCAGCTGCTCACCCACTACACTCAAATAAAATTATTCTAACTGGGAAAAAATATTTGCTCTGCATCACATGAATCTGCCTTACTGCTCTTTCAAGAATAAGTGAGATTTTCCATTATTATTTGCTTCCAATTTTACTTATCCGTCATAAATTTGCTACCAAGCCCATAAATCTCTCACCTGATAATAAAGTTTTTTCAGTAGATACTTTTCTGAGCTCATATTTGGTGAGATATCATACACAAACATTGCAAGTAGACAAAAATAAATCCATAACAGGTGTAATAATTGTCTGGGAAAAAATAGCACTTTGCTCAAGGAAGGCATTTAGGTAGAAGCTGCAGATTTCCTTGCTGAGATTTCAATACTAAAATTGCTTCTGTGGGTTAGTGGCTGAAAATTCACAGAGCCTTGATTAAAATTTCAGGTTGAAATTTTTCCATGGCTTCCTGTCCCCTGCACCTTAAAAATGCACCTTAAAAAGCCCAAAATGAGACTAAATGAGCATGATGACATGAGGAACAACAGGAAAGGTGAAGGAAGAATTGCAAAAGTATTTTTGGTTTAGAGGCACTTGTATCACAAATGGAGACTTTTCTTTTCCTCTGCTACACTTTTAACCTGGTTCTGGAAAACTTGAGACTAAAGGAGGGCTGGATAAAGGAAAAAAAATTCTGAGGCTCCAGTTTTATCTGACAGAGAACTTAACCAACCAAAAAGACAGAGGCATAAAATCAGAGTCCTCATCTCCATGCCCTTGCTATTGATTCAGCTCACAGGAATCTGCAGTGAGCTCCTTCATTTCTCAGGATTCTTGTGAATGTGTGAATAGCTCAGGCCTGTTTTGATAAAATGGCCCTGCTAACCCTGATAGCTGCAGAGAAAAGCTCCAAAATGTGACCCAAGTGAATCCTAAAGTGTTCAGTGTCTAATGACGAATAAAAGAGCCCGGCATGTTTATTGGATTTCATCATTCTTCAACACTTGGGCTCAGCAATAGCATAACCATAAAAACAGCACTTACAGAGCTTATGGAAAAAGAAGTGAGATTATTTTATGGAAAGTGAGGCCTCTTCTAGGCTCAGGTGCCACCTCAGCCATCCTTGACTGTGCCCCTCGCCCATGCTCTGGCCAGGTACCTGACCCAGTTAGTCAAACACAAGGAGAGATTCCAGGGTGCTGCCCAAAATCCCAAACCTCTCTGCTGCAGTGCACGTTCCTGCCAGCACCAGTGACCTTGCTGATGGTTGGGACAGTCCCAAGACTCTTGCACTGGTTTGTGGCCCATGTATCAGTGCAATAATTGCCTGTGCAGCTCATCAAGCACAGTTTTTGCTTCCCTTCCAGTTCTGTGCAAAGACAGTTCTCGTTCTGCTGAGTGCAACTTGCCACTAAGAATGTCACATTTCACATTTGAAAGGCCTAAATGTCCTTTTCCCATTGTTCATAAACTCATATTTAACAGTAATCCTGAGCAAGGGATGTATTTTACTGCAGCCTGGACATGGTCAATGAGGCCTGGAACGTGGTGAGCACCTCCAAGTGATTCCATAAAGCAGTGTGTGTGATTAAAGCCCAGCAGAGAGCCACTCTGCCCCTCAGAAACAGCATTCCTGTAACAGCTCCTGCTTTGGTTTTACCTCTGCACCTCCCAGATGTGGCTGGAACCCTGAAATTCCCACCCCAGCATGTTGGGAGAGACTGTTCCCAGGAGACTTTCTGCTGAGGGCAGGTTTGAGCAGCTCACACACCCCCAGAGGTGCACGTGAAGCTGCTGCCGCTCCTCCAAACCCACAACTCCCGCACATCGTAACAACCTCTGCTTGAAATTCTGGGAGCGTCTCCACCCAGAGTGATGCCTGCTGATCTCAGAGGAGTTCTGAGAGCCATCATTATTGCAATTGTCTGCGGGGGTCTGTCTGAGGAGCTCGGCAGCCTCTGCAGCGCCGTTCCTTGGCCAACAGCACCATCTGCCTCCAAGAACCGCACACAGGAGCATGCTGTGCTTCCTCCGTGCTCCCTGGCACCCTCTGCTCCTCTCTGCAGACACATCCCTGGCTGTGTTAGCACAAAGTCTCTGCTGGGTGTGAACCAGGGTTTGGAGACCTGGAGCCAAGGTTTTCGATCTCACAAAGCGCCCTGAAATGTCCGGCACTGTGTAGCAGTCCGAGGTGTCACTGGGAAAAAAACCAGCAGCACAAATCAGGCACTGCGAAAGCCAGGGCTTTATCCCTGCCTGTGCCTGGCTGGAAACAAGGACACGCCATTAACATTTCATATCTAATCAGAGTTTGGAAATGCATAGAAAAGTAGAAAAAATGTAAGAAAAAATAGATGTCAGTTAGGCCCAGAGAAAGCTGAGTTGAATAACAGGGTCCAGAGATTCATAAGAAAGCAATTTTCCTGCCAGGCATGGACTATTCCTGACCAAGACCCAAAATGAAGAAAACAAGATCCCAAAGCCTAATTTATAAGTAGCCTGCATAGGAAACACAAGTCCTAGTTATCCTTCTCTGTGCCACAGAACTGATACAGCTGAAAGGAGCCTTTTAAAGATCCTGTGACCCAGGTCCCCTGCAATGAGCAGGGGCATCTTCAGCTCCAACAGGTTCTCACATCAGTGTGAAATGTAGCTCCCGTGAAGTATTAAATCAGCTTTAGAGCACTGAACTGAAAAATCCTGCATTTCTCTTCCCATTAATTTGCAGTGAAATCTTGGTTACTCAGACTGGAGTGGTTTGGGAGTGGTTTCAGGGTTTGCCCTAGCTAGGAGTACAGAAAGATATTTGTGCCAGTAGACACAAACTTGTGTCAGAGGACACAAATATGTGGCTTGTTAATTGTTTGGATTAATTTGGTGGATTAAATAATTTGCTGGACCTTCTGCAGAATACATCTGTTTACAGCAACAAGCAAGGGAAATTCCTTGGGGGAAACTCCCAGCTTGATCTTTAGGATGGAGATGCTCAAAAAAAAAAAAAAAAAACAAACAGTTGCAAAATGTCTGCAGCACCATAACCACAGTAATTAAAAATGCAGCAGCACCTCTGGGTGAAGTAATGACCTCCAGAGGCCTGGGATTTCAGCTGGAGTGTCAGAGTGTTCCTACCTTCTGAGAAGAAATGCAGATGATCCCTGCTTTAAATCCAGCTATGTCAGACCTCTCTCTAAAAGTTGGCATGGGAACCAGTAAAGACAATAATTTCTTGACATCCTTTAACATTGCCCATGGAAATGGGGAGAGGGGAAAGCTTGGACAAAAGCATGTGTGAATACATTTAGCAAAGGCCTGAACTCCTGTCCAAAATTCAGTGTAATATCTGTAAATAAATAAATTAACTCATGAAGTTGAACTCTTATAAAATCTCATTAGAAGTCATTTATTCCTACAGCTCTACCACCTGCACTGCAGTCATGGCTTAGTGATACATGAAATAGGACAGATAATACAGACCTATCCCTTGCCCCCTGATTAGATTTTAGATATTTTTGCACTTTCCAGCCTGCAAAAAGAGCAAATGGAAAATGGACATAACCAAAATCTCTTCATGATGCCATTCGTGTTCACAAGTGTGACAAAATGCTGAGTCCTGTCAAAGCTCTGAAATGCCACAGCCCTTCTGGGAGTCTACCCTTGGAACTAGAAAGAGGCCTTTAAACCCCAAAATGAGATTAAAAATTGCCACAGCCAACCAAACAGAGACAGTACACAGAGGGCAGAAAGCAGCTAGAAGGGCTGGTAGGAAACTGTCCCCACTTCCTTTTGCCCCCTGTTGCTGGGTGAGCCCCTTCCCTTCAGGGTCACCATCATCCCACCAAGCCTGCTGCATTCCCCATATCACTCAGAAAAACCTTTTGTTCCTTCTTTTCTCAAGTCTGGCATTGCATCCATTCCTGAGCTTCTTCTGGAAAGCACAGGGAATTAAAAGCCTAAATGTTCTTAAAAGAATATTCTTAAAAAATAGAAAAAGGTACCTAGGGTCATTTTTTCAAAGCAGATTTTATAATATAAATTAACATGAACTAGGGGATTATAACGGGGTGAAGCATAATCTCTGAATGCCTTTACAATATTGGCCCTGGCTGTGTGTAACCAGGAGCACCCAGCACCTCTCAGGACAGGACTGGGGCAGTGCACGCACATCAACTCTCACCCAGGTATTTATAGAAAGTAGAGATCTTTTTCTTGCTGACAGGAAGAATTTAAAATGCACTTCTGGGTTGCCTCAAAGAGTGGGGTCCAGCCCCTTTTTTCATCATGATTATTGCATATCATAAGGAAATATTGGGAAACCTGATTAAATATGTTATAGCTCAGTCCATTTAGCAGTCTGAGTGTTTGAACTACTGAAAATGAGCAAGGAGGGCTCACCTGTACAAGGGAGCTGAGCTGAGCAGAGCTTAACTTGGATTCTTTCACCTTCAGCTCCCACCTGGAGTTTTCTTTTTGAACCAGCACAACCTTATTTAAACCCATGTTCTCCTTCCTCCACTGCCATGGCCTTGGACTGCAGGGAATTCCCTGATTCCAGCCCCAGATGAGAGATTCCAATGATGGCCTTGACCCCCTGTTGTAGGAGCAGAGGAGACCTGAGGGAGGGAAAACCTTCTGCACCCTCCTGCTGCCTCCTGACGTCAGAAATCAGGGTAAGACAGAGTCTCTTCCTCCAGTGCTTGTTTTTGTGGCACTGAAAAACAAAACATATTTCTGTGCCAGGCATATCTCTTCTCCTGAGTCACAACCCACTTAGAACCATGGAATCATTATGCTTGGAAAAGCCCTCTAAGACCATCCCAAGCCATTGGCCCGTCCAAGCCATTAACCCAGCACTGCCACTTCACCACTACACCACAACCCCAAGTGGGGGGGTTCAATAAACACATCCATGTGTTTATTGAACACTTCCAGGAACAGAGTTGGGGCTTCATCCTGATCCCATTGAGGTTCCTGAAGAGCTCCCACCTGGGAGCATCATTTTCCCATCTATGAAGAGCCCTCACCTCAAAAAGCAATAAAACAAAACAACCCCCAAAGCTGAAGGTCAATGTATTCCTAATTTAGGGTCCTCTGACCCAAAATATGGAATACATTTACCTTCAGGCACTGTGGGGAGAGAAACCATCTATCTGTTCTGCAGCTGCCAAAACGCATTGGAGAAAATTTAACAGCAAAGCATTTATTGTAATGAAGCATCTACAGCACTCCCAATAAAAAATAAGGGGAAGAGGGAAGCTAACAAGCAGGCAGAGCCTGGGGAAGAGGCAGTGCTGTTTGGGGACTGGCGGGTTTGAGCTGCCAGGCACTGAGCGATGCTCTGGAGGGAGCGGGAGCAGCAGTTATTGATTCAGCACCGCCACACGCAGGCGGGATGCGGCGGGCAGGGAGATGCCAGCCTTCCCTCCGGATCCGTGAAATACAGCTCTCTCTTTCCCTGCAAAAAGGGTTTATTAAAGCTGTCGGGCTGCTTTGAAATAATGACAGGTGTTACACAAAGCAGCAGCCTTAGCTCCTTACTTAGCAGAGCGCCAGAGCCTGGGCTAACAGCACAAAGTGAATACCAAAAAAAAAATAAAAGAAGCATAACACAACAAGACGGGAATGTCCAGCAATGTGGAAAAAAATATATCTAATTTTCTGTTGTTTTTAAGTCACTGGGAGATGTAGGCAGCAATTTTAATATAATAGAAATAAATAGTATGGATATTTTCCTTTACAACCCGCTGAGCTCGGCAGACGAGAAATTTCCATTTACCTCATCCTTGCAAGGTATTTTTCCCTAATGTCTGTAACTGGCTATGAAAATTATGACAACTGTAGGCAGAATCTAACAGAGCCTGAGAAGAAAAACAAAATCTTTTCACAGAGAGGAGACAAACTGCAGAGGTTTTTAGCAGAGGTTTGCAGTCTGAAATGTTCTCAGCCAGCTACTCTGCCATGCAGCTCTTCCCTGTGCAGGTTGCTTTGGTGTCCAGTCAGGGCAGTGCTAGCACTGATAGATAATGAGGTATAAAAATAAATCATGTGGGATCCTGCCAGGACTGGCATCGAGCAGATGAAGCAATGCCTGTGGTCTGACCCATTCCCCTGCACTGGTCTGAGAGCAGAGAATCCTGGAATGGTTTGGGTGGGATGGAACTGTAAAGATCATCACATTCCACCCCCTGCCATGGGCAGGGACACCTTCCACTAGCCCAGGTTGCTCCAAGCTCTGTCCAACCTGGCCTTGGACACTTCCAGGGATCCAGGGGCAGCCACAGGCAGCCACCCTGTGCCAGGGCATCCCCGCCCTCACAGGAAAGGACTTCATCCCAGTATTCCAGCTAACCCTGCCCTCCTGCAGCTTAAAGGTGCTCCCCCTTGTCCTGACACTCTGTTCCTTGTCCCAGTTCCCTCCCCAGCTCAGTGTGAATATCCTGGAACCCTGGGAGTCCACTGCACCACCCACCAGAAATTATCTGCTCCACAGCACCCAGGGAACATATTCCCACTGTACCCATGGGATTTCCATGGCATTATTCAGGCACTTCGAAGTCTCAAAGTATTTCTGAGTGCCTTGCAGTGACACAAGTAGCTCTGGTTTGTGAAGGGTGTAAAAGCAAATCCAGAGGCTCCCATCCAGAGATTTCCAGAACAGAGAAGAAATGGTCCTGGCTGCAGAAACTCCTTCACTCCCTCACCAAGCTCATATGTCCCACTGCTCCAAGGATAACAGAGGGATTCAGGAAGAGGTGAGCAGAGCACACACAGGAAGAGGGGCATAGCCCAGATGAGGACTCTCCATCAGCAGGAGCTCCACACTTTATTCCAAAGTGTTCTCCTGTGCTCATCCCTTGGGTTGGACTCTGCCCCTGGAAGTGGCTTCAGGAGGTGGCCCAGCACCACCCCAAATGGAGGTGAAGCCTCTAAAAATCAAAGAACTGTAAAGATGAGAATTAAGGATCATCAACTACCAACTACCAAGCCAGCACCACCCCCATGTTCAGCAGCACTAAGCCTTGTCCCCATGTGTCACATCCACAAGTTTTTGGAATACCTTCAGGGATGGCGATTCCACCACTGCCCTGGGCAGCCTGTACCAGTGCTTGACAACCCTTTCTGTGAAGAGTATTTTCCAATTTATATTGGATATGTATCAATACCCAATCTAAACCTCCCCTGGGGCAGCTTGAGGCTGCTTCCTTTCATCCTGTCTCATCTCATCCTTTCCACCACCTTGGACAAGGTACTAGAAAGGAGTTGCATATAAAATAAAGCTTTATCCATCCCCTTAAATCATCTGCTTTTCTGCTGAGGAAACACCATTTCCAGAAGGAGGCGAAGCATCTCAGCCATTGTTGTTGTGCTCCTAAGGCAAAATCAGCAAAAATCAGAGCACTCTTTTCATCTGAACACATTTACAAGCTCCAGGAGGAACTTCCTACCTTGCATGAAGCTCTTTTCCCACACAGGATTTAACTATCCTGCTTAAACTTCTTCTATAAGAAAGTGAGCTTCAGCTGCAAGGCCTCAGTTAAAAGGGTTTCGTGTCCTATTTCCCAGTTACAGGATTTTTAGGTAGTAATAGAAGTTGTAGGAAATCAGATTTCCAATTCAGAATAAGCAGTATTACCTTCTAAAGGATTTGAATGAAAAACAGCTGCTTTTCAGACGGGTTTTGTGCCTGATTTCCTAAAATCCAGAGCTTAAATTTCTGTGATAAGAGGGAATCAGTGAGAAAAATAAAAAATATTTTTTCTGTATTTTCATTCAAAACTCTACCCAAATCTTACTGAAGTCCAAAATTTACCTCCAAAAGTCACATGCATGTAGAGGGAAGGAAGGCCCTGAGTTTACCTCACAAAATGCTGTATTCTGTCTTAAACTCCCCACCACTATGAGACCTTCAAGAAAAATATCCTTTCCACCTAAAATTTCCATGAGTAACCATGGGATGGGGTTCACAGAAGTCATTTGTTGTGACAGGAGTGGGGTAAAACTCTGAAGTGCAGCATTTAATCCCCCTCACCTGGTAGGGCAAGCTGGGCCCTTGGAACTGCTGAGCTCTCCTCTTATCTGGGTTGTGTAACATTGCTAAGGCAAGGCTCTTTGCAAACATGCAGACATCTTAAAAAATATCCAAAAAGGCATTAAATATTAGTTGAATGTTGGACTCAATGATCTTGGAGGCCTTTTCCAACCTAAATGATTCTATGACTCTGTGAGTTATGTGACTCCACTCATTGTGAGGAACTGAAACTGTTATCACTGAGAAGGTGCAGCACAATTCCATCACCATTTACATCTGAGAGGTTCCTGATGTCTCAAAACTGCTGTGTCTGTGCACAAGGAGCTGCCATGGTTGGGAGCAGCCGCCGCTGGAAAGCTCCATGGGTTTTCCTTCAGAAAGGACACGTGCAAGTTCAGCCTCCATCCCTCAGGGATCAATACTGGTGCCAATACTGCTCGATGAGTTTATTAAATGACCTGGCTGCTGGGGTAGAGTGCACTCCCATCAGCTTCACCCGTGATTCATCACTGGGCAGAGCCATGGATGTGCTGGCAGCTCCGGCCACCCTTCAGCGAGACTTCAACTGGATGGAAAAATTGGCCAGGGTGAATGGCCTGAAATTCAATAAAGGTAATAAAGGAAAGTGCAAACTCCTGCCCCAGGGGTGCAATAAGCTCAGCACAGGCTGGGGCTGAAAGCAGCTTGGCAGAGAAGGAACTGGGGGTCGGGGTGGATGCCAGGCTGGACATGAGCCAGCGCGGTGGCCGAGAAGCAAAGGAGGCCAGCGGGGCCTGGGCTGCACTGGGAATGCTGTCAGCACTTACAGGAGGGGAAATTCTGCCTCTTTTCAGCATTGGAGAAGCCACACCTGCAGCACATGTCCAGATCTGGGCTCCAACACACAAGATAGAGTCCAGTGCAGGGCACAAATATTGCAGGGACTGGAGCATCTGGCCACAGCTTCTGCCACTGCTCACGTTCAGCTATCAGATAGACAAGACCACACAGTCCTCAAATATGTGCAGCAAGAGCCAATGGACATGAGCAGAAACAAAGGAAATGTTTATTAGATGAGTCCACATGTCACAAAGAAACCCATCATACTGATAAAGCTTCACAAAATATGTCCTAAGGGTCTGTGCCCCATGGTCACAGAGCATCTCTAAAACCCTTGTTCTCATTTTTCTGTACTTGGTTGCTGCATGTCTTTTAAAAATCCACAAGAATGACATTAAAGTGAAGCTGTTCCTTTTAGAAACAATTCTTCCTAACTTCTGAATATTCTTCCTACATGACCACAGTAAGAATCTGTTCAATGCTTATCCAGGAAATTTTTGCCTCAACATTTTAATCAAAGGAGTAGCCTGTTTCTGTCTCAGCTGAGTTTTGTGAGGAGATGGAAATGAGGCCGAATTTCAGAGAATGATGAAATGAGGTACCCAGCAGTAAAATTAGATCAGGCACTACACTAAGTCAGAAGGAGCAGTTCAATAACTGGAAGGCAAAAACAATGACATTTTTAAGAACAGAGAAGGGTGTGTTTGCTACAATTTTTCACTTTCTCCTCACATGAGTTCTCCATATTTTGGATACATTTGCACAGAAAAAAAAAAAAATCAGACTGAAGAACTGACACAGATTTTTTTCCTTTGGCATTTTAAGAATAAGACAATTGTCAATCTCACTTGTGGAGAGCCCCAACTGTGCTTTAATATCCAGCAGTGCAAAAAAGCGAGAAAATACAAAACGTGAGGTTTATCCTCATAAGAAAATTACCCTGAAGATGAAAAGTTTTTTCTTCATTTAAAATTGTGCTGCAATTGAGTTTAAAAATTGGGTTCTCAGTTTAAGCTTCCTTTGTTGTTTATTTTTAAAACATAGAAACATCAGAAACACAGACTGAATGAGCAATAGATACTCCATTCTCTCACAGAAGCAGAAGCTTTTAAGATGAAAATTAAAAAAATCAATGTGAACAAAGAGTTAAACTGATTAAAACTAGACGTGGTCACACACATGGTGACATCGAGTTAAGTTAGTCCTGATTTATCACTCTGGCTTTGCATGGGCTGACTTGAAGCCAGTCAAAACACATAGTTATTAATATTTCAGCTTCATTCTGGCTTGTCAGGTGGCAGAAGACAGCAGAACCTGCTCAAAAGACAAAGACTCCCACCAAGCCCACAAGGGCGAGTCCCCGAGAGCCGCCCCACTCTCATTACCAGTGCTCTCCGTGTCCCTCTGCCTTCCAAGCTGAGAATACCAATCAGCTTTAATGCTTGGCAG
The DNA here is from genome assembly GCA_017589585.1 of Phylloscopus whistleri. Lineage (NCBI taxonomy): Eukaryota > Metazoa > Chordata > Aves > Passeriformes > Phylloscopidae > Phylloscopus > Phylloscopus whistleri. The sequence goes on along the minus strand of JADMLD010000682.1, from coordinate 2,437,180 downwards.
GAATTATTCAGTCTGTTTGGTAAAACTGCCTTCGAGCCACATATAGGCTGTGACAAAGTTTTCTAATTAAACAGTTTCATTAAGCAGCAGAGCGTACTTTTGTAAATCCCACAGCTCCCAGCTCGGGGCCTGATCCTCCTCCCACTGAACTCCAGAGGAGCAGGATCCCTGTATTTACATTTCTCCCTGTCCGGGAGATTTTGGGAATCAATAAGCAAAAGTTATTCTAAGTCTCAAAAAACATGCATTCTCTTTGGGATTCTCTGGGCAAATTGCTTATTGATTTTTCTCAGCACATACTGCTGATTTTCATAGGCCTCGGATTGGGGTTTTTTCTGGCATTGTGTCATGTAATCATAAAAATTCTCCTCTGATACTATGGATATCACCCAAATTTATAATGTGTCTGAGTCAATATGAACACAGGCTGTCTCAGAACACCAAGGTTATAAGGCTGGTGTTACTGAAGAGTACACAGCACTCATTAAGTGAAATCCATCCCACCACACCATCTCTGTCTGGACCAGAAGCACTGGATGTCTCACAGAAGTGTCCACATGTGGAGGCTAAAAACATTCCAAAAACCTCTCCCATTTTGAATAAGTTGACTCCTACTCAAATGTCATCTTCATTCCTGCAGAGATGAAAGGCCAAAATTGCTGTGGTGTGGGGCAGGAAACCCCAGGGGTGACTGGATTCAGGCCCTGGACAATCCCCATTCCTTCCTGAGCAAACCCTCTGGAAGCAGTAACCAGCTCCTCAGTCTCAGTTCCTGCTGCCTGTCCCTAGCACCTCTGCAGAGCTGCTTGTGAGCATTTCCACCCCAAGTGACACCTTGTCATTCTGCATTCCAAAGACATGTCCCCGTGTGCCTCCATCCAGGCCTTGGACAATCCAAGGAACGCCTGTGGAATGATTGCCATCGGGGAACGGAACGTGAAATAATTTAGTGAGAATGAGAATCACAATCCAGCAGCCTTGAACACTCTAATTAACCTTCCAGGAGAGGGTCTCCCCTTCCCTGTGTTTCTAAAATAAATGAGAACAGCTCACAGGTTGATGGCAATCCCCTCACCAGGCAGAGGGGTCAGGGTGACTCAGGGAGAATTTAAGGCTGCAACTGAATGCACATAATAAATAATAAGAGAGAAAGCACATCTGCCACTGCTCATCATGAGTAAGGACAGTTTCTCAGAGCCACAACTTCCCATCACATTCTTCCAAATTACACAAAACACTTATTTTAAATTTCCATCATTCTTTCATGAGGAAAATCTACCAAGTTTTTGCCAGCAAGAAAAGTTTGTGTTTAAAGATGCCTTTTTTTTTTTTTCACCTTGCTCATCTAAGAGGACAGAAAAAAGACACTTTTTTTCCCTTAACAACATCTTTGGAGTGGCCCTCCAGCAACTGTCTGTCCACCTCTGCAGATTGCTTCATCCAGAGAGAGTTGTCACATAAGGAGAGTTAATGCATCAGACAGAGACAAGCTGCAGCGACCCACACACTCTCACATATAAATAATATAGAATATGAGCTGTTTGTGTGAGCACAGAGATTTCTGCAGGGCACTTTAATATTTTGTTTACATCTAAAAGTAAATACAGTTCTTTAAACAGCTGCTTCATGGTCCCCAGCTGTCCGTAAATATGAAAAGCAAGTGACATTTGTTTCAAAACAGCCAGTAAATTATACATCTAGAACAAAAATCTAGTAACTCTGCTCAGATTGGTGCTGCAGTGAAAACTTCAGCCAGAGCACAGAACCACACTGTGCATCCACAGGAAACATTTCCGCTTCCCCACTAACCACCTGTCTGGACCTTGAGGTGGGAAGAGGTCAGGGACACTTCCCCATTGAGTAGGAAGAAGTCAGGGACACTTTTCCACGGACACTTTTCCCATGCTGTCTTACCTCCAAGTGCAGGGTGTCACCAAGAAACCAGCATTCCAGCCAGCCCCTTCACGGGGTCTCCTGGACCCTCCTTGCCCCTCAAATCCCCCTTTGACCTCTCCCAGACCTTCTGCACTGTGTTGGGATGGCATGGCCAGGTTTTGGGAGTGAGGTGGGTGCAGAGGTGGCTTCTGTGAGCAGCTGCCAGAAGCTTTCCCAGTGTCCAGCAGAGCCAATTCCAGCTGGCTCGAGGACAGACCTGCTGCTGGCCAAGGCCGAGCCCAGCAGGAAGGATGGTAACACCTCTGGGATAACAGATGTAAGAAGGAAAAAAAAGATGTTATTGGGCAGTTGGAACCACTGCCAGAGAAGACTGGGGTGAGAATCTGAGAGAGGAACAGCTCTGCAGACGTCAGGGTCAGTGCAAAAGGAAGGGCAGGAGCAGCTCCAGGTGCTGTAGCTGAGAATCCCCTGAGACTCTGTGGGGAAGCCCAGGGTGAAGCAGCTGTGCCCCTGCAGCCCATGGAGGGGCACAGATGCACCTGCAGCCCCTGGAGGAGCCCACACCAGAGCAGGGGGTGCCCAAAAGAAGCTGTGATCTGATGAGAAGTCCACACAGGAGCAGGATCCTGGCAGAGACAGGCAGACCCCTGCAGGGAGAAGCCCTGCACGCTGGAGCAGGTTTGCTGGTATTTGTGACCCTGTGGGGGACCCAGACGGGAGCAGGATGTGCCTGAGGGACTGAGCCTGTGGAAGAGTGATCCACATGGCAGCAGTGTGTGAATTGTTGCCCTTGTGGTGGACTCACATTGGAGAAGCTCCTGGAGAACTGTCTCCACAGGGAACAGAGAGGGAGCAGGGGCGGGACTCATAAAAGCCCAGAATGGTTTGGGTTGGAAGGGACCTTAAAACTCATCTTGTTCCATGGGCAGGGATACTTTCCATTAGACCAGGTTGCTCAGAATTTCACACACCTAAACACTGTCTGATTTTTTCCAGTGACAGCAATTGTTACATAAAAAGAGATATAAACCTTTCCTGTCCTGACTTTGATGATATTAAAACAAACTCATTCTGAGTGGGCTGACTTGTCAAGCTTTCTAGATCATTCCCAATCCTCCTCATCATTTACCACTTCATCAGCCCTCTGTCATCTCCACACTTTATCTGCATTGAGTTTGCCTTGCTTCTAGATAAAAATATTCAATAGCTTCTGCCTACTCCTAATCCAGGCAGACCTTGGCTCTGGGGAGAGAAAATCAGAAAAAAAATCTGATGGTTGTTCAGCAGTAATGACATCTTGAGCTGTGCCAGTCAGGTTTCAATCCAATTAATGTGAGCTTCCCTGACATGGTATCACTTGCTCTTTTAGAGAATGTCAAGCAGACTGGGTTAAATGCCTTACAAAAGTCTGCTGGACTAAGTATATCAAGGTCCCCACTTCCTTTGTAATCTCCTCATGATTGAACAAGTCCAGAGTCTATTTCCATAAACCATGTTCTCTCGTGATCGTTCTATTCCTGTCCCCTCATTCCATATTAATTGAATAACATATTAGATCCACAACTGATGTCATGCTTCCCAAGCTGGAAATGCTCAGATGACATGTGGACTGTGATGCAGAGTGTCATTCTTCCTGAATATTTCATCGTGTTGCCATTTCTGAGTCACTATTAGAGATTTTATCACCTCCATCTTCCAATGGGCTTGTAAAGGCTTCATCTTCCAAAGCTACAGAAGAAAATCTTGCTGCCAGCTATGGTTCTTTCTCAGTGTTTTTAGGTTCCACATCATCCTGCTAATTAATTTCCTTTTTTGTGCCTTTTTGTGTTGCTTTTTCCCCTTTTATTTCCTTCATTTCTCCACTGAACACCCTTCCTCCCCTACTGCTGCATTGTGGCATTTCGGTGGGAAGGCTCCAAACTCCATTCACATTTTATTGTTTCAGATTTTCTTGACAACATATTTTTAGCTTTTAGCTTCTTCCACTTGAAGAACTTTTCCATTAAGTACACAGGGACTGCCTCCTGTCTGCACCATCAAGCTACTTTGGGATCCTCAGTGATGAACAACTCCCATTCCACAGAGTGATTTGTCTCCATTCCTCATCAAAAAAGGTCCCAAACTGAGGTGCACTGGGGAAGATACAATAATTTTTGTGTTAGGAAATGACCTCTGACAGTTTGAGAAGACTGCAGGGGATTAACCAAAGACCTCCTTTGTGACAGGATAATTCTGCATCATTCCTCAGTGCACCATCCCTCAGGAACAGGAAACTGAGCTGGGTTGTCCGCAGGACTGCACCTGAAAGCACTGTGGGCTTGTGAGAGGCAGAGGGACTGAGCCTCTCCTCTTCCCAGGATTGTCCCATGGGCAAAAACTCTTGTCAAAGAGGCACAACTGAACATGGAAAAGTTTGGCCCACCTGCACACCTCATTTTCCTAAGCACAGCTTTTCAGCCCTATCCAGGCCAATGAAAAAGGAAGGACAGAGCCTAAATCAAGAACTCAGCATCCTGAAGATCACCCTGAAGGCCACTGTTCCCTGTCACAGCACAGATGGGATCTGTGTACCTTCAAATTGCTACCAAAATCAATCATTCCTTGAGATGACAAGTCATTAATCTGATATGGACTCCCAAACTCTTACTGCAGTTAGCATGAGGAGAGTCTAAAGAGAGTTCCATCCTCCTCCTACAGCAAACTTCCCAAGGAATCTCTGAAATTGGGGTAGGTCCAAAGAACAGGGGTGTTTGAAATAATAGGAAAAGTGCAAGGAGAGTTGAATTTTTAAAAACCAGGTAATTGAATGTCTAATTTCCCTGGCCCATGCTACATTCAGTAGTGCTGTCGGCACCATGTGTTAAATATTAAAGAAGGATGAATTTGGTGGAGCTGTGAACTGGCATTGGTGTCACCACCTCCACTGACAATGTCACGTTGGGATGGGGCTTGTGTTCTTCTGGAAACTCCAGCAGACATCATCAAGGACAACTCACAGAATGTTTGCAAAGCCTCCCTCCCTTCCTGGTGTCACCAATTTCCACCAAAAAACCCTCCTGAGCACCTTGTTTATTTTAATAGAATACCTATTGTCTCAGCATCTGGGTCAGAGGAGTTCACACCTCTTTCTCCTCAGCTCTTCCTCTTCTGCTCACAGTTCTGTAGGAACATCTATGGCAGAGAGTAAGCCCACCTTCCTCTAAGTTTGCTGAATTAGGCTGATATCTTGGAAATGGTTGTAAGCTTTTCCCCTTTTCTTCTTTATCTGTCACTGCAGAGACAGCCTGTGAGAACAGATTTCATTTCTGAAGCTGGCCAGCAGTAAGTTTTGTCCTGAACTATATTTATTTTTGTGTTTCCAAAAGTTTCCAGTCAGAGTATCAAGTTTAGTTCTTATCAGATAATTACACAGCACTTGCCTCCTGAGGCAATTTTAAATCAATCTCAGGAAAGGCAGTAACTATACACTGTAGATAATTATAGTCCATTAAAGTACCTTAAGATTAGATTCAGAGATCACTAATCACACAAGGTCATAAATGTACTGCACCTTTCCATGCTGGTGTCTGAATTTTGATATGTAGCCCTTTTGCAGGAAAAAAAAAAAATCTTCTAGCGTTTTTTATTGAGCAAAATATCAGATGCAAATAGCAAACTAATTAGAAACATGCTAAATTATTGCCCTAAAAGTCATCTCAGTTCTCACCAGTCAGTCACAGAGCGAGAGTCGAGCATAAAGCAAGACTGTCATTTTAAAGATACTCTTGACAAAACATGTCATATTTTACATTTTAAAATAATGTCTAACCAAACGCCTTCCTTACCCAGGAAAATGGCTCCTTTAATTGCTGTGAGAGATGTGTGAAGTGTGCCTGTCAAGGATTTGATTAAATGAAGAAGCGCCTTGCGCGTCGCACCAAGCGGAAATTCTCCAACTCGGTGTTTTCCCTGTGGCAAAACGTCATTTTTGCTCAAAACACATCAAATCCATTAAGGCAATCAAAGCCAGTCTCTCCGAGGTCAGGTTGTCCCCAGCTGCAGCACTCCCAGTTCTGTGATCACACCTGTGCTGTGGCTGCTCAGTGCCTTGTGCCTGGTGATCACCAGTGACAGCCCTGGGGCTGCCGCTCTCCTAGGGCCTTGTCACCCTGCCTGGGGCCAGGTCCAAGCACTGCCACGTCAACAGACTCTGCAGGAGCTCCCAGCCCTGACTTGTCCACAGAACAACCACAGCTGGGCTTAGAGATGACCCTGGAACAGATTTACCCAACCCAAGCAAGGTTGCACATTTACTCTGTAGACTTTTAACTCTAATGTAAACCAGGAATGGCATAAAACCCCAAACAACTTCGACTAAGGTCACCACCAGGTTTTTTGTGTCGTGACAAGATGGCTTATCTAAGACATTTCACCTTTATCTTTGGGTTTTGGGTACACTGTGTGAGATTTTCTCTTCCCATGGTTCCTCTTGCAGCTGGTCCAACTCTGCTGCCTCCCAGCCTGCTCAGGATGCACTCCAAGCACTGCCCAACACCCTCAGGCTGACACTTGGCACTTCTGCTTAACTGAACTCCAGTTTGCCTCCCAGGTTTGCTCCTAGGGCCGACTTTCCTGGGTGAAATGAGCAGCACACAGAGCAATGGCTGCAGTGTTCCAGGAGGGATGTCCACAGGCCATCCCTGACCTCGGGACAAGGGATGGAGTGACAGGACAAGGGTGAATGGTTTCCCACTGCCAGAGAGCAGGGTCAGATGGGATACTGGGATGAAATCTTCCCTCTGAGGGTGGTGAGGCCCTGGCACAGGGTGCCCAGAGAAGCTGTGGCTGCCCCTGGATCCCTGAAAGTGTCCAAGGCCATGGGGCCATGGGGCTTGAAGCACCCTGGGATATTGAAAAGTGTCCTTGCCCATGGCAGGGGATTGGAAATTGATCTTTAAGGTCCCTTCCCACCCAAACCTTTCTGTGGTTCTACGAAAAAGCAATGGAAGGTAAAGATTTACCCTACAGTCAGAACCAAACCTTGATCTGATGCAGCTGTAACCCAGCTTTGCTGATTCCACAGTTGGTAGAGTGCAACTCAAGATTCATGCTTGGTGGCTCCTCAGATCTCACAAGAGTGAAATCCCTGCTCAGGGAAGATATCAGACAGTGCAGATAGCTCTGGATTACCTCAAGACCAAGTCAAATGTTTCAGGGATCTCCAGCTGATATTTTAAAGGCCTTTTTATTCCCATACAAGATGAAAGCAAATATTAACAAAGAAGAATTTGCCTTGGGATAAACAATCTGGTTTTGCAATGGCAAGTGCTTCTGTATGCATGAAATCATTTAGTAGCACTTGGACCAAGTCACCCTGTACTCAGGGCTTTTCAGACCTGTGGGATTGTAATTTCTCAAGTTTTCTATAAGTTATTTCTCCCAGCTCTGATTGCACAAAGTAGTCTGACACCAAGTACTACTCCTTGAGAAAAAATTGCACACATTTTCCAAAACCCCATCTCTCTAGATGAGTTATATTCAAGGGTTAACCTTTCTTCTAATATTTGATGTCAAAACAACAATGGGGAATTCACAAGGATTCTTCCAGGGTTTCAGGAAACTGCCCACAGCCAGATCAGAAACAATAATTATAAACATAAAAAAACCCCAAAAATATATTTACCTGCCTCACCCAGCACACCATATTCATTAGGGCAAAGTCAGAATCTCTGAAGTATTTTAAATTCCTTTCTTTCAAATCACAGAATCTAGCTTCCTGAAAATGCAAGAAAACTCTGGGTGCTCCCACAGAAGGAAACTTTCCCCAGAGCCATGAAGGCAGGCTTCCTCCTCCGTCCTGTGCATCCAGACCTGATCCCTCAGAATTCCCCCATGGCCCATCACGAGGGGATTCATCTCACCCAGCACCAGGCAGTTCATCTGAGCAGGTTGCTCACACTGCTGCTATTAGAGATTTCTCACACCAGAGAGAAACTGGCACTCTCAGAGAGTAATCACCTAATTTCCTTAGACATCCCCTGCAGAATGAGATTAATTTGTGGTACAGTAGCTCCCTAACCTCAGTCAGAATCTGTGAAGTGTTCGTGCAGAAATACCCAAAAACTGCTGACTTCTTTCACATGCAGAGAGCTGGCTCATTAATTTTTGGCTTGCACATAATTAAAGACACTAAGGAAGCCTGAAATGACACAGATTCCATATTCCTACAGCCAACACAGAGAACATGACAGCATTTTCACCCAAAATGCCTGCTTTTGGGGCTGCTATAAACGGGTTGTAAGCACAGAGTACATGCAATAACTCATTGTTGTAAAGGTCAGAAGGCAGAAATCCTGTACAAGGCAAAGATTTGCATGCAAGAATACAAACCAGGATTTCTAAACAACGAAGGTAATCTGGGGTTTTATGTTTTCTTGTAATTCAATAGCTCACACACACTTAACATGGCAAACATGAGCAGCTCCCCTCATCAGGGAAGCTGCTCAACAGTACACTCAGGTTTGCAGGGAAGTCATTGTAGGACTGGGAGCTGAGTTACCACAATGTCAACAGAGGAACAAAGAGAAATCAATTTATTAGGGGAGTTTTTTGTGGTTTTTTTTTAGTATCTGAATTATCTCAGAAATTGCCAACTGATTTAACTTTCAAAGCTGGGCTTTAGGAAGCTCATCTGGAATATATTATTAACCAGGAGTATTATAAATGTTACATGGTAATGACTGAAGCCCTCGGTGAGATCAGGGTTGCCTTTGTGTTTGCTTCATACAACTCAGTAGGGAAAAAATCCCGATCCCTAAAGCATTTACAGTCTTTGAGAGACAAGGCAGAAAAAAGGTAGAGGAAACACAGAGACAATTAAGTAATAAGTCTATGAGTAAACAGCAGGTCCATGATGAAATCAGCAGCAGAATCGACGCCTCTCACATCCCAAATCAGTACCTTGTACACAAAATCATTATATTCTAATTAAAAATCTTTATCTGTAATAGTTGAACACAGCATTAACCTGAGCTCCATTTCTAGGAGAATGCTATCTCAGAACAATATTCTGGAGAAAATTTTAAGCACGAGGAGGAAAGTCTCCCGGGTACGACATTTATCATCAAGTGCTGAGCATTAAGGAAATCACCAGCGTGGTCTGAACAAGGCTCCAGTGAATCCAGCAGCAGCCCTCATGCTGGAATTTGCTCCCTGGAAACTCTGGAAAACCTGGCTTTTCCACAACATTCATTATGTTGCACTCCAGAGTTATCTTTCAGTCACATTTAGATTTTCTCTGCAATGCTTTTTAACTGTGAGTTTTCAAACAAGTCAAAACCCAGGGGACCTGCAGAAAAGCCCATCCCTTCCTGAACTGTCCTACTGGAGAAACACCTGGAGTAGAGTTTAGAGTTCCACAACAAACATTCATTTCCATGACGAGGCCAATCAATTAGGGTAACAATCCACTTGGCATTGTGCTAATCCCCCATTTGTGATACTATTGATGTTGAGTGAACAATGCCACCAGACAGAGCTCAGGAAACCACCAAAAAGTCCTCCCAGAACGCGTTATGGTCTAAAAAATATAATTAATACATTGCATATTAAAATACAGGCAAAAATTTAGAGTCAGATCTTACAGCAGTGAAGTGTGCACTGGGATTTGGCATCACTGAGAGTGACCAGGGGCACAGTGAGACCTTCAGAGACTTTGCACAAAATCCAATGAGTTTTGGTGACTTTTCCTCAGATCTAGCTAAGAAACTGAGAGGACAAATTAAAGTCCATTTCCCCCTGTGCCTTTTCTCGTGACTGGAGAAGCACTTTTGTGAGTTGACCTAAGGAGGAAAAAAAAAAAAGAAAGAAAAAAACCCAAACCAGAGAAAATATCTATACACTGCACTCATTTACCCAGAAGTGAGAATGTTCCATTTCCTGCTCTGCCCAAGTGAAATCAAGGTTATTCTCCTATTGGGCCAGAAAAGATAATCTCCAACACAAACCAGGAAAATCCTTCAGGATACTCAGAACAAGGAGAGGGAAAGCAAATTGAAGCCTGACATTGCAAAGCAGTGCCTGAAACGTTCCTGTGAGTCCTGCCTGGCCCCAGTCCTTGTGATGAAGACTATTTAGAAATTTCAGCTAATTGCTGTATAATTTAAATACTGCTACAGGAAAGAAGGATACATTCGTCCCCAGGCCCATCTTGCACACAGCAGGAAAGAGCCTTGCAAACTCCTCCTGTTAGTAAAATGAAATTCATGTTTGCTGAGGCTGCATTAAAGGGGTGTCACCACTCTTCCTCCTTTTCACCCCTGCTCAAAGGCAAGCAGGGAGCTGACACCGTGGAGAGATAACAGTATTTAGCACAGACATCTTCCCTTTCAAACAACACTGATTTCATGCAGAGGGTTAGACAATCTCCATTTCCATAATATTTCAATACTCCTTGTGTAATGGAATCTTGGTTAGTTTAAAATCACAGCGCTGGTAAATGAAACTCTCCTCTCAGTCAGTAAGAACAATGTTTGGTTTTGGCCTGGAGCAGGGAAGAGTGATTGAAGCACTTGGGAATTCATTTCAAAGGCTGTGGAATGCATTTATACGGCCACATCCTCTCTTCCCTCAGACACCCACAAACAGCACGGTCTGTAGGGTGCAGGTTTTGAAAGCATGTCTTAGCAATTGTCAGAAAATAAATGGCAGCCTAAAGGGATGATTAATTAGGAGAACAGCCAGCTAAATGGCACAAATGGCAAACATGAATAACACTTGTCTCAGCAAGCATTTAGAATTTCCTTTCCTATCCTCACAGGCAGAGCCCAACAAAAGATGCAGCACAGGACCAACTTTCCAAGTTTTTAATTGCTTTGATTGGCTCATTCAGACAGTTCTTGATGCACTTGAATTCCATCAGACAGCAATATTGTCCCCTGCACAATCCAGTGTCAGGGCAGTTAAAAACTGTGAAGTCAGAATGGGAACAGGGGGGGAGAGAAGCTGGGGAGAGGTGCATCACCAACAGCCACACTGCATCCCATGGAAGGGATGGGAAAAGGGCATTTTTCAGTGACCAGGGTAATCTTTTCCATGCTGGACAATTCACAGAAGGCAGAGCTACTCGACCTTGTGAATAAGGAAGTGCACATGACCCATAGGAATACCCTAGTCTGACCAAAACTCAAAGGCTGAATTCCTCCCATCAGTACTGGATTACTGGGAAAATCATTCTTTGCAAGGGTCTCTTACTCCCACTTAGAAAAGATCTCGACAAAGAAAGGTCAGATTTGCTCCTGCCCATCCACCAAACTTCCTTAGGCATGGCCTCCTGGAGTTGCTCAGGACAGTAGCACTTTCCTTGTCCCCAGAGTTGCTTCAGACAGACACTTTCTTCTGAGGCCAAGGGGTGGGAAATTGCTGGCATAATATTTCTCTTAAACAGTTCAATACATCAAAGTAAGCCAATTTTTGTAGTCTTGTACTTCTGACAAGCCCCATATATTAATAAAGGGAAGCACCTGCCTGCTGCTTGAACACATCTTTGGAGTGCTCTGGTTTTATCACTCAAGTACTCAAAGTTATGGCTTGGCTGAGGATGAGTTTTGAGGAAAAAAAAAAAAACAAAATACAAAAAGCTGGAACAAGGCATGAGTTTTAGTAGCATTTAAATTGAACAGTTTTACCTTCTAATCCCATTTATTCCAAGACCTTATGATCTCATCCAAGAGTTGTGATCAAATGCATTTAAAAGTATTAAATAATCAAATAAATGCTAATATTAACTTAGATTATAATAATTAAATACAGCTTCTTTACTTCTGAAGTGGGGGGTAGCCAAAAGGAGACACCAGTATCTGCTGTCTAGGAGTTACTGGCTGGGCAACATTTATTGAGCATTAGGAAAAACCAGCAGAGAATATTCTTAACACACAGTTGCAGCAGAAAACACCAATGTGAGTATTATAAACAAAAAGTGGAGTGATGGGGTACATATCTTACCTCATTCTCAAACTAATTTACACTGTTTCTCAAATAATCTCAGTTTTCATTCACTCCAAAGGTGTGCTTGAAAGTTTCCAGTCATTCCTTTCCAGTGCAGGGTTTGCCTCAGGTCAGTAGCACTCAAATACTCTGGGAAACCTCAGTTTTTAAAACTATTTAAAGATTTTTCTTTTCCCCAAGAAAATTCAATATGTAAAAGCTTTGATCATTATGCTATTGAGTCTCACTTATTGGTACCTATTTAGTCAATTATTTAAGACACAATAAACCATTGGCCAGTTTAGCACTGCAGTAAATAAGATGCTCCTTGCTGTGAATAAATATCCAAAGGTTGTTAATATTTCCATGGTGGAAATAAACGCTTCCTTTGCTGCTGAAAGTATCTTTAACAAGATTCATGAGACTGGGAACCTGCAGCTCCCACAGCACAGCTACTACAGGTTGTAAAGCCAGGGGATATCCCCTTCCTGGATGGGCTCTTGGATACAATTTTCTTGTCTCAGGCCATGGGTGCCACCACCTTCGGGACATTTACATGACAAACAAGGGCAAACCAGCCTGGCTGCAAAGTTACAGCACGGTGATAGCAGCCAGCTGTGATGAATGGGCTCCTGAGGGAATCAGGCTGGGTTTAAACATAAAATATTACACAATAAAAGATTGCAAGGCAAACCATGATTTAAAGAGAGGAAGAAAATCTAATCCTGATGAGCTCAGTGTGCATTAAATACACTGCGGTTTTGAGAGCTTCCCAGAGATGTCTTCTAGCACATAAACCATCATGGGATCCCGGGGTAGTTTGGGTGGGAAGGGACCTTAAAGCCCATCCAGTGCCACCCCCTGCCATGGGCAGGGACACCTTCCACCGTCCCAGGTTGCTCCAAGCCCCATCCAACCTGGCCTTGGACACTTCCAGGGACCCATGGGCAGCCACAGCTTCTCTGGGCACCCTGTGCCAGGGCCTCCCCACCCTCACAGGGAACAATTCCCTCTCAATATTCCACTAAACCTACCCTCCTGCAACTGAAAGCCATTCCTCCTTGTCCTGTGACTCCATCCTTTGTCACAAGTCCCTCTCCAGCTCTTCTGGAGCCCCTTTAGGCACTAAGGGCTCTAAGGTCTCCCCAGAGACTTCTCCAGGCTGAACAACCCCAGAAACTTAAGGCATATGGGATGAATACAACTAAAAAGAGAAACAAACCAAACAAATATCAACACCTGGAAAAGAGAAGCAAAGGATTCCTTCAAAGTGTGTTTTCATTACTGAGAACACACAGAAAGGATTTCACACTGTCTCGATTCATTTGAGGGGAAGACAGTTGGGTTTAGAGTTTTTTTAAGGGAACATAATAAAGTATATGTATATAACCTGTTCTGCCTTTCACAGGATCTGAAGGGCAAAGACCTTGTGAAATAAAGAGAAATGTGAAGCAATCACACTACAGCAATGACCTCAGATAGTGCTCTTTATTTGTTGGTTTTCTATTATTTTCTGTAATAAGTCTAACAATGAAACATCATTTTAGATCTTACGGTATTAATGAATAAAACAGTCACTGGCACTGGAAGCCTTCTGCCACCTAGCAAAGACTCAGAATTTTGACAGAGATTCTAACTAGTTCTCATTACCTGAAAAAAAGGCAGTGGGTGAGGTTTCTTTTCTCTGAAATCCTGACTCCTGCAAGGCCCATGGAGGAAGCAGAGTGCAAAGGAGCTGAGCCACTCTCACAACTGAGATGTGGAAGTCACAGTGCTGCTCAGGCCTCCTGCTTCCCAAAACCAGAAGTTACAGGAAGAAGTTGTCCTGGAATGAAATCCTGATATGGGATGCATGGAGGAGTTTGGATGGTTTGATTTTTCTGGGACCTTCATGTCTGCAGTGGAACAAACCTGTGCTTAGCACAGTGTTATATTTAGCTCAAAAACAATGCAGAGCACAGCCTTTAGGTCTTTCACAAGAGAAAAGTCTGTAATTTAATTCCAAAGACTGCAATTGCCAGAGCTGCAGTGAGCTGAAACCATTCCAGCAACCAGAGCTAATCCTGTAAAAAACATGGAATATAAAAATAGCAGCCCTTCAGATGAAGGGAAAGTCAGTGCAGAGAGAACAGGCTACTGCTTCACAGGCATTTTATTGCAACACCTGTTGTAGGGCAGTGGCTTCATTTCTGCATCAATACCAGCACAAACTGATCAAATATAGAGGTCTGATAAATCAAAACATATTCTGTATGAAACACACCAAAGACAGGAGAGGTTGGATAGAGATCAGAAAATCCTCAGTTCACCTGACTACCCAAAAGCTTATTTAGATCAAGCCTAAACATGATTTGTGAATTTTATTTTATTTTATGTTTTATTTTATTTTATTTTATTTTATTCACAAAACACATCTGAAACCCCTTTGTGGACACTGGTTTTTAGCTGAAAACATCACCACCATCCTTTGGTGCCTCTTTACCCATCTTAGCTTTCTACACAATTTTCCTGAAACTGTAAAGGCAAGGAAAAGAAAGGGCACATAATAGCAATTCAAATATCAAAGAAAAATTGTCTATCCTAAAATCCAGGATTTTTCCTTGCACTGGAATCTGTCCTAATTGCAAACACAGAGTTACAGTCACAGTTTTTGAATTTTGTTGCTTATATTTTGCATGTATAAGGATTCCATAATTCCTGCATCCTTGGAGTCCATGAGACTCTCTGCTTTCCTTGGAGAGAAATGGTTCCAGATGTAACAGCTGAATTTATAACACTGACTTGATATGAAAGACACAAAAACAATGACCAGGCTGCCATGGAGGAGAAGATGAAGAAAAGGAGCCTTAAAAACTAAAGGAATAAAATCACAGCTGTTGCAGACACGTGGGGCAGGCCTGGCTCATAGTTTTTAATGCTTCATGTGCACAAGGCTAGGTGCTTTCACCCAAAAGTCAAAATAAGAGACAGATGAAAAAGTCAATAGTTTTTTGGGTTTTTTAAAAGCATTAAGGAACAATGAATCATTTCCTAAAGAAGCATTTCTGTTTGGAAAAAGCAGGGGAAGATTCAGAATATTCTTCAGGAATGCAGAATTTAACAAATTCCTTCATGAAGTCCTTTATAGACTCTCCTAAAAATACAAGTAGTTTCCATGTGACAGGTCACTCAAT
Source organism: Phylloscopus whistleri (assembly GCA_017589585.1). NCBI lineage: Eukaryota > Metazoa > Chordata > Aves > Passeriformes > Phylloscopidae > Phylloscopus > Phylloscopus whistleri. The sequence goes on along the minus strand of JADMLD010000682.1, from coordinate 2,422,148 downwards.
TCATCAATGAAGGGATTAATTTTGCAGTATAAATGGTATTTAGCTGCCTTACCTCCCCTGAACTGTATTGTCCATCAGAAATAAACCCTTCTTTGTGCAAGCAGAGGTTTCTGTGACCCCCTTAAGTGCTGTGCTGAGCTCTTCAGGAGAGGAATTGGACCAAGAGTTTCATGGGTGTCTCACACTTTTATAGGGAAGGTGGAGGAGTTTCCATCCTTGGAAATAAAGAAAAAAAAATCAGGAATTTGAGAAAGCTACAGTATACCTTCAAAATTAGCTGTGCTCTAAGTGAGGGAAGATGAAGATGACCCCAGGAACCCTTCTGAGTTAAAAAATTGGAGTTGATAGAAATAGAAATAATAAAATAATTCTGTTAAACAGAATAATAAATAAAACAACCTAATTTACTAACTAAAGAGTAAGCTCAAATATAAGACATAAATAATTGAATAAAGTGAAATTCTATTATTCTGAGAAGCAGCTACAAAATTATGTGCTCTTTGAAGTACAAAATTGAGCTTTACTACATGAAACAACTCCATTTTTCATGTGGGCCACAAATCATAATCCTAAGTACCTAAGACAGGGGATAACAAATTAGATTCCCACTCACAGGAAAACTTGCTCTCCCTTCTTCTCTACAGCAGCAGGTGCTCGTTTTCAAATGCTTTGCTTTAAGCACATATTTAAAGCCAATTTATGGGTAAGTTGGGAAAGAATATATGAGTTTAGAAAAAAGCATTGGAGAAGAACAGGGAGGTGGTGGAGTCCCCATTCCTGGAGGTGTCCAAGGGAAAACTGGACGTGGCACTTGGTGATTTGGTTGGGTTGACGAGGTGGGGATCGGTCATGGGTTGGACTCGATGGTCTGGGAGGGCTTTTCCAGCCTCAGTGATTCTGGGGTTCTGTGCGTTAGGGCAGAGTTTGCGGTTTGGGAAAGTGCAATCCCAGGGCACACTGTGCAGGCCTCCTGGAAGCTCTGTGAGCCCCAGCTGGGTGGTGATGCCTCGTGGTGTGGGCACAGCCCCAGGAGCCCCCAAGCTCCGTCGCCATCCCAAGTGCCAACCCTGAGGGACACGAGGAACACAACTGTCTGCTCAAATCACGTCTGCTCCACTGAGCCCACAAACTCTCCCTGCTGGGGTAGCTCCCCCAGACCCCTATGGCCTCGTTTAGCAAAGGTCACTGTGGGTACAAACCTCTGCTTGCAATGGGATTAACACAATTCCATAAAACTGTGGGTTTATTCCCATCCCTGAGCACAGCTGCCTGAAACACCATCCAGGAAAAAATGCTCTGGGATATTTTTCAATCCTCTCAAGCAATGCTCCCCTGACAGCCAAGAAAATAACCTGAACCCTTCAAGTTACTGTCTTCCCCCTGGTTTTCTGAATATTTTATAAGAATTCCGTAACAAAATAGGAAATATCCGTGCATAAAGAATTGTGGTATTGATTTAGCTCCCATAGTTATAAAATATAAACCAGGTACCAAAGAACAACAGTTCTCAACCTTTCAGTTGTTCTATTTTGTATTCCATTTCATGTTCACAGCCTGATACAACATTTATTTATATTATTGGCAGCAATCTTTGCTGTATCCTGGGAGTTCATTATGGGAGTTTTCAGGATACCAGCTATAAAAACTTTTCTCCCGGATTCATAAGTCACTAACAAAATGGCAGTGATGAGTTGAATGATGATTTTACATGTTTTGAATGTCCAAAAAGTATTATTTATTGGTTTTGTATGAGGAGCAACCACATACAGGTAAAGCACCCCACAGGCTCAGACTGAGGATGTTTGATGTAGTTTTGCTGCTTTTAAAAAGGTAAAGTTCCAAAGTACTAAAACAGCATATAAATGCAATAAAAACAAAACAAAACATAGAGTTGACAGATGTTCTATGGGCTAAAACTTACCTGGCTACATTCCTTTCTGGGGAGGTCAGTAAAATTACTGTGTGCAATGAGTTTGCTTCTTGTACCAATCCTCTTATTTTGAGTATACATCTTGCAACTCATGAGTTCAGCTCCTGTAGCTGCTGAAGCAGGGATTGGCAGCCTCAGCCCTGCTGTCTCACAGCCATCCATCCATCCATCCATCCATCCATCCATCCATCCATCCATCCATCCCAGTTCCTGCTGGGAAAATAACAGGCCATGTGAGCAAATCCACAGCAGGATGAACACCTCAGGAGATGCCACCATATCCTGCCCCACCAGCTGCCAGGAGTGGAAAACTCCAGAGTTTCTCACCAAACTCACCTGGTTTTCCTTGTTCTCCCTTCACAGGATTTTCCCCTCCTTATTTTTTTTTTTGTTTTAAACATCATCTTCTCTGGGTCTCTCCTCAGCATCCAGGGAGGCACAAGGCTGCAGTGCTGGGATGTAGAACTGGGAGGCTGCATGGGCAGAAAGAAGTGATATCAAATCCTTCCTTCCACCTTCCAGTCCCAGCAATACTTTTTGGCCCACTTAAATCCTCTCTGAGTTCTTCTATCTTTCAAGCCCAAATTTCCCCCTGCCCCTTCCTGCCTCATCTCTCAGCATCTTTTTCCAAGGGATTTTCTTGTTGGTCCAGCAAAGCTGAATTTTGCCTGAGTGCTCCTAGCCAAGGTTTCTCAGCACTACTTGACCCACAAAAAGCAAGTTTAATTGGAAAGCTCTTTGTGCAGCTCACAAAATGTTTGTGGAAGGCTCCTAAAGCCCAAGTCCTGCCTCCTAATCGTGTCCATACAGCTTTGCAGTATTTATCTATTCACAACAGGCATATTTATCTATCCATAATGGGAAAAAAGCAAAAGGAAAAGTCCTATGTGATTAGACCTGTCAGTAGGAAAAGGCTGTGCTGTGCTTTAAAAACTGCCAAAATAAGTGTAGTTGCCAGGATGTCCATTACCATGAATCCTTTTAACGAGCAACACCCACCTCGCTGTGAAATTTTTCACTAAAACTGTTGAAAATGCACCTGAAAGAAGGGAGAGGGGAAACTGTGGAATTCTGAGGGCAGCAGAGGAATCCCCCTCAGGAGGGTCAGTGACTCACTGCCCTCTCCCCTTTTCACAGCCTTGTCTGAGAGTATCAGTAAAGTTAAAATGCCCCAAACACTGGATCCTGTGAGCTGAGGATGTTACATTACTGCAGGCTGACACTGGAACAAAAGCAAAATTAAGGACAGCAAAAGAACAAAACTGGGCCATTCAAAGCCTGAATGTATTACATTTTCTTTCACCAAAGCAATGCTTAACTCCATTTTTATGCTACTATGAGCAAAAAGAGCATAAACTGGTACCTTTTTAACAAATAAAAATAACAACCAATATTAAGCTCTCAATTTGTAGTCACTTGTGCTGTATAGCGTATGCCAAAGCCAGGGAACAAGATGAATGTTCAATCATATTTCAGCACAACTGGAGACAGCTGATAGAAATTGAGGATCTGATCCAGCAGACAAAAGAGAAAGTGGCAGATTCTGATTTTCTTTGTGGAAGTTAACATCTCACTTTGGCTCCTGTGTCCCTCTTAAACAAGGAGAGATGGAAAAGCACGTCAAGTCTATTAAGCTTTTGTGCAGAGAAACATTGCAATCTGAAATGTCTGTGCCCTCAATTGCTGAAAATGTCAGAAAACTGTCAGGTTTTATGGCTGCTGAAAAACAAAACAATAATAATAGAGCTTCTGCAAGATCTGATTTCCATCTGACGTGCTGATAAGGCAGGCTGAACAGAAATGAGACCAGCCTAGAAATGACAAGGGAACAGCACGTTCTGCCACTCACTGAGCTTGGCAACAACCCACAGCCCTCCTCAGAGTTATTAAGCTGATGATTTAATTAATAGAACCAAAATACATTCCAAGCTATCCTTTTGAAACAGTCCTATCAAGCTTGTTTCACTGATGCAGGTGTTCTTCAGAGGCCTAAAATGACATAGCTGTGATTCTTTATGGTTTTTTAAATCTCATGTGTTGTATTATTGCTGTTCTAATGTTTTTCATGTTAATGTTTCAATTTTTATTTCGGATACTTTGGAAATACAATTTGAAATTTGAAATACAATGCCCATGGGATAAGCTTCTGCTTGAGTTTTATTTTATTTCTGGCAGAAAAACACATAAATAAATAAAAATAAATCATATGGACTTGAGCCCTGAGCTTAACACCTCTGAGGGGTGTGTGATGTAGAGTTTTCCACACATTGCCAGAGCTCCAGGGGCATTTGGACAATGGCATTTGCCAGGCACAGGATGGGATTGTCAGGGTGTCTGTGCAGGGCCAGGGGTTGGACTGGCTGATCCTGGTGGGTCCCTTCCAGCTCAGGATATTCCATGATTCCATGAAAACATAAAAGTAAGGCAGATGGGTTTTTTCCAAAAGAGCTCTACAAGGAGAGAGAAAAACAAAAGCAATTCAGTAGGTTGCAAATGGTTTTAAAGTCTATACTCTGAGAACAGCACAAGAAAATCTTTCCCTTGGTAGGAAATCCTTGTTTGGAGGATTCAGGATGCTTTGTAGGATGCTTTACAGCGCCCTGAGCAGTGCTGGGGAGTGGGACAGGCTTGGGCTTGGGAGCAGCAGAGGCAGAAGGGTCAGAGGTGCCTGAACCACAGGCACAGGATCCTGATCTGTGCTCTGGCTGTTCCCAAGGGAATATCCTGGAATGATGCTGTCCCTGAACAGATCCTTAACAGCAGAAATGTGCCCCAGACACCTGCAGTCACCCCAAAATGGGGGTGGCAAAGAGACAAGCACCACGGGCCAGGTAACACCAACCCCTTCTGACCTGAGGGGTCTGGAACAGACCCAGATCTCAGACAGGACTGATGGCTTCAAACTGACAGAGTGAGTTTGGATGGGATATTAGAAACTGCCACCCTGTGAGGGTGGTGAGGCCCTGGCACTGGGTGCTCAGGGAAGCTGTGGCTGCCCTATCCCTGCAAGTGTCCCAGGCCAGGGCTTGGAGCAACCTGGGCTAGTGGAAGGTGTCCTTGCAGGCATTTACTTGGAAGGAATGGAAATAGGCAATGGTTTCATTCTCTGCCCCCACAACAGAAGAGATTGTATAAAATTAATAATTTCATTTAAAAGTAAAACTAAACCAGCCACCAAAGTCTTCCCTTGCCCAACAGAGTAAATCATAAACCATGGAAGAGGGATCTTGCATCATGTTTCCTTAAGCATATTCTGCTAATTGCTTAAATAAGAAGGACTAAAACCCTTTCAAAGAGGTTTTCTCCCCTCCTGATTTTCATTTTAAGGGGTAAATTAAAAGTCAATATTCACATCTAGCAGCACAACAAACATTTTGCTGTGTACACAGCTTGGAAATGTTCTCAGTGGGCTGCAGCACACAGGATTTGCCTTTCAGATGAGGATTTTGTGGTTGTTGGAATACATCCTTTAATAGAGTTAGAAAGACTGCTTCAATTATTTGTCAGTCATGATTAGCCCTGACACAACTATGCAATCAACAAGCTAACAAGTTCAGCATATTCAGTGCTGTATTATAACCAGAACTGCTTAAGCAATTTAAGTAATACCTTGCCTGAACACCTTCATTAAAGGTGAAGCAGTCAAATTTTCATTTTTGTCTATTAGAGACTCTGTTTAACCATGTTCATTTACAAACCCAGCCGTGCTACTTCTGATATCAGCAGAAATAAGTTCATGTTCAATAAAAGCCACTAGCTTCCATGGGGAAGTAACTGAGGGTGGAAAAAGTGGTTTTATACTAATCTGAAGCCTTGGCCGAGGTTATAACAGTCCATTAAATCAATTTGGTGCCTCTTTGTCAAGAAAGATCTGAACCCAGAAGCCTCCTCTGAAGGGCAGCCAGAGCATCAGGCTTTGTGTGAATTCTGTCGCTTGAGCTGAGTGCTTTGGTCACTGTACAATGGCAAAAAATGAATCACTGAAGGGCCCCAACCTCTTAGGTGTAACTATGTAACAATTTCAGCTAGAAATTAAATGAGAAAATAATAAGATAGCACTGAGAGCATACAGAAATCAGACTAAATTAGTCTTCCCAAGGAGTTATTAAGCAAAGAGGTAAGGTCAGGTGAGCTGTTGCTGACCAGAACAATAGCAGGGAACTCTGAAAACCACACAACAGCAGAGCTCAAGGCTGGTGGCAACACAAAGGAAGCCTTATGTACTAATAAATTGTCAGGGCAAGCAATTATATCATGTCACAGAGAGAAGTGATTACAACGAGCCCTGAGATTTCAGGCCTCTTGAATTCTGTGATAAGTTTCTGCAAAGTTCCACAAGCAGTGAGTGGGTGTCATGTACCACCAGTGATCCAGCAAAAACACCTTGGACTCCAGAAACTGCAAATGCAGATCCTGATGGGCTATGCTGAGATCAGCAGGCTGCATTTAGAGCATGTGTGCCCAAGGACAGATTGGGGGTTTCTGGAAAACAAGATGCTCAGTCATTATAAAATCATAAAAGCTCAGTTTGGTTGGAAGGGACCTTAAAGCCCATACAGTTCCAGCCCTCGTGATACACAGCAGGTGGTCCCATCCAAGTTAAAGGGAGGTGATTTCCCTTGTTAAATTACTGTCCTGATCAGCCTAAGCACAGCTCTAAGTTATAATGAATCCCCACCACACCATGGTGCTCCCTCTCCCAAGGCATCTGTCACAAGCAGGAACAACTGAGTGCTGCAAAAGTTTCAGCTTGAGATTCCTTAGGGTCATCTCTATCTCAGCTTTCACAAGCATTGCTAAGGAGGTTTATATACCTGCTATTAAAGTGCTCTTTTAGTCTGCAAAGCAAATCTTGAAACGACACCCAGGGGTTCCACATTTAATGTTTCACAGAACGAGTTTGCTCAGTCTATGGGTAAAATGATATTTTCATACTGCTGGACACAGAGACCAGCAAAAAGTGATGAGCACTGCAGTGCTCTGTCTGCTGGCACTGTCAGAAACAGCCTGATGCAGTCCCCAAACTCTACCTTTCTGCAAACTGTTCTATTTTTTTTTTGTCCCTATCACCTTTCTTCTTGCCCCTGCAGATGTACAGACACAAATACAATATTTAGTTCTGCACTTTTCCAACAGTGCATTGCTACAAAAATAGAATAAAGCTCCCCTACCCACCAAAACAAAAGGCCTTAAAAATAAAAAAAGACTTCTCAGGTAGTTTTGATGTGTTTCTTGTTTACTGCCTTTGGGAGGGAAGTACAACCAGCTGGAAAGCTCTGCCCTGTTCCCTTCACAAGACCAGCAGCCCTAAGGCAGCCAAGTGCACCCAGTTCTGGCAGTTTCCCCCACACACCCTTGGCTAGTCCCTGTTCCTCCTCATTCCCTTCCAGATCCCCAAGTGGATGTGACACATCACTGGGGCTCTGGGGCTCCAGTTGCATCCCAGGGGGTCTGTGCAGCTACAGCAGCCACCAGCCTCTTCCAGAGAGGGTGCAAAGCTGCTGCCCTTTGAGAGCCATGGCTAAACACAGATGTGAGTGTGATGGGACAGAGGAGAACACTCAGCTCCTTCCTCTCCACTCCTGGATCCTCCTGGAGTTTTAATAGAGCAACAGCAGGGTACTGAAATACCTTCTCCTTTAATCCCCAAAGAGGCCCTGAATGCAACTGGAAGCAAAAGAAGAACTCAGTGTTTCAGGCTGGAGCTGAATTGCCTTTGAGACCTTCAATCCAAAGCTCTGCGGGACACAAAGAACTGAGGAGAGCCAGACCCCAGGGACCTGCAGGCTCCTTTCCTGGACATTCCCAAAGCCCTGCATGAAGGACAATTCAACCTGCAGCAGGCTGAGAGGAGCATCTTCCACACCAGTGTACAAGGATCAAATAATCCTTGGAGCCTTCTGGCCCCTTGTGTGAAAGTTCAGTGCCTCAAAGGTGAGGAAAACCCACCTTCCTTCCAAGGGCTGCCCTTGTCCAGGGGAAATCATGGACAACATAGCCCTCAACAGCTTTACCTGCCCACGGACACAGAGTGGATGAGCTGAGAATTCCTCCCCATCCACACAACTTGGAGCACTTTGGAAAATACATTTTTAGTGGCTGATCGACGGGGAGAATGAAAGTTGCCGGCAGCAAGAACTTTACGTGCCCTAAAAACAAGAAATGCATTAGCATCTTTATTACAAATGTAATTGGGTTTTTTTTAATTTGTGATTGGGGAAAGGGTCACCAGTTAAAATACACCACTGTAAAATTTGCAATTTAAATTTCATTTCACGCTGGAATGTAGAAACAGTTTACATAAATAGTATCCATTAATCATTAAAAAGAAAGGTTAGATGTAAATTAGGCTGCTATTATTTTTTTTTCCTGTGATTATTTATGGGTTGGTGATGAAATTTGTTTTCACAAGGAAGAAGAATTAAGGCTTTTTTTGAAAGCAAAATCACATTCCTACAGAAAGTATAAACTTCAAGAAAGGAAAACAGTATTTATTGCTTTGACCCCCAAGGGCAAGTGCAGAAACACAGAGTTTATTCTTGTTTACCTTTGAGGCAGAAGCCTTTCCCTTCATTCAATGTAGCACCTTCTGTATTATTTCTGCCCAGATTGTTTCCAGCAATCCATTTTTTATACACCACTTTCAATTTTGGGGAAGGAAAAAAGAATACAAAAGCAAGTATCCAGAGGGTACAGAGGCTCCTTCACCAGCTGGTGTTGAGTAACTCAATGGCTCTGTGATTAGCAGAGAGAAAAAAAAAAAATCAGCATTTTACCCCAGCCTTTCAGGACAGCCTTTTTTTAAGGTATACAGCCCCAGAAACAAGGACAATCCCTATTTTTTAATACAAATCCCTAAGAAGAAATCTTCATGCTCTTTAGAAGAGTACCTCCAGACAGTGAAGTCATGGGATGTTCTGCATGCTGGGATCCTATGAAAAGATTTAGGTTTTTTATTAGTTCTGAAGAAGAGAACCTACTGTTACACAATTTAGTCTACTGTTTTAGGAAACCTTAGGGCAGTTTAAACTATTTTGTCTCAAAACTCTTGTTGCACAACTGATGGATCAATAAAAAGTGTTTATCCCTGGCTGAAAGAGGAATCTTATCTGCTTCTGCTGGGGAAAAACTGAGATTTTGTTACCATTATGTTTATATTCTTTAATAGTAACATAACTTCCCTTTCTACAAACTATGGAGATCTCCAACAGATGTTGTCAGCTGCACTTCCAGGTTTTGGGGAAAAATCTCTCTTCACATTTGTGCTACATATCTTTGCTTTGGTTTACACTAAAATTAAAACTTTAAACATATAAATCTGTACATGAAGACATGCTAAAAATCATGATCTGTGATTGAGTCATGGTCCCATCCCAGTTCCTTACAGGTGAACTTGACATTTCCCTGAATTAACACCCACCGAAGAAAGAACTTTTCCAAACTCGCCAAAGAATAGAATTATAAGAAAGAAAAACTGATTGTGGAAGTGACTCTAACACTCCTTTACTCATTCATTAATACCCACTCTTTGCTTTGGAGTCAAGTCTTTAGTAGCACTTCTCTTTAGGTACTATTTGATTTCTTGTGGGGCCTTGGCCTGCAGCTGCAGCATCATTTTATTTATGATGTACTGAGGAGAGCCTGCTAACACTTGAAAAGCAACAGAAAAATAACACTAGCTGAAATTAAATAATCATTGTTCAAAAAACAGAAAAGGGGCTTTTTTTTTTTTCTTTGCAATCTAATATCTTCAAGGTTGATATTTTAGCAGTTCATGAGTGCTCAGAGTAATGTTCTCAAGTTGCACTTCTGTCTCCTATTTGTAAATGATTACAATAGCACTTTTTTCCAAGCCTAGTGCACCAAACTATTCCCCTTTCCATCTCTGTTATTACATTAATTGTCCCTGCTCTAATACGTGCTATTGTATAAATGGTTCCAACCACAGAGCTTTATGAAAGCACCCGCTGAGGTCCCTGCAGACACTCCAGAGCACCCAGGGCTCTTCAGAGTGAAGCAATTTAAACACCAGCCTTTGCTTGGGGCTGCATTCAGAACCCTCAGTCAAGGCCTCACCAGAGGAACTTTTTGTTTCCTTTTTGTTATTTCACCTGAGGATGAAAACCAGCAACAAGACAGAGAGGCTTGACAGCTTCTGTAATCTCATTGCTAATGCAGGGAGAAGGAGTGCTTCAGTTTTAATACATTATCGATTACACCACCGGGCTGAACTTCTTTCCACTTGTTTTTCTCCCTTTCTCCCTTCATTTGAAGTGGAAAATGGGGTCGCAATCTATCCCCCGCCGAACGAAAAAGCACTAATAACTTCCCCCACTTACACTGGGAAAGAGTGAATAATCTAATTCCCAGTCTCAAGAACAACTGTCAGACTGAACAAGTTTCTGCTGCTCTCCCTGAAGGACAAGCACCAGCCCTTGAACTCTGTGTGTGGCCTTCATTACGGAGCCTTGGCGTAGGCCCAGATGCTGTCTCCTCCAGACACCTCTTAAAATATGGATGAGGGCCTGGAGAGCACAGCAGGAACTCTGGAATCCTGCCCATTAGCATATTCATTAGGCATAATCAATAATTAATATGTCGCTTGGACGAAACATAGGGATTAAGTGATGCCTGTGCTGGGACTGATCCAAAAAGACTCGTGAGCACGGGGCCCATTGTTTGTCGTGAGCAGGGCCGGGCTTCCCATCCTTAACAGGGTGAGTCGCCCACGGGGTGACATGAGTGGTGCCTTGGGAAAGCTGACCTGGAACAGAGACTGCACAGAGCTAGAGAATAAAGCAGGTATTTATTGAAAGGCCTCCAGGATACACCTTGGGCAGGACAGGGCCTGACCAGGGCTACACCCAAGGTGGACTAAGAATGGTCACAAAATGGCTGAGTGGTCATGAGGTCTCACACTTTTATAAGTTTTGGTCCATTTGCATATTGGGGTTTAATTGTCCAATTACAGCTTCAGGTTGTGAAGTCCCATCCTTTCGTGTTTTCTCTCTTCAGCCACCGTTGTTTGTGCTTTTGGGCCTGAGACTTGTACCCGTTGCCCTTGGTGTTCAGCAGGAAAAGGATTTGTTTTTTCTCCCTACCCTGTGAAGAGAGCTGACTGACACTGAATGTGAGGCTCAGAACTGCACCCCAAGGCAGCACAGAATCTGGAAAACATGAAAGCTCAAACTTAAGGCATCATGAGGACATAGGACCTCCAAAGGGTGAGCCTGCCAATGGTTACACCTGCTGCACTTCCAGGTGTTTAGAAAAAGAGATTCCCAAAAAGAAAAAAAATATATTCTGAAAACTTACAAAGCAGCCCCTCTTTTGGCCATTGGAGCACACTCCAATCATCCCAGCATTTGGAAGACTTCACTGCTAACTTCTTTGACAGCAGGGCCTGAAAGTACCATGAACCAACATCCAACATAAGGTGGTGGAAACTGTTCCTTTCAGAGTGCAAACCTGAACCTGTTTTCTAATTAAATAATAATAATACAAATCTATTATAGGTTTATTTTTAAATTACCAATATAACTGTCAAGTGGCAAGAGTTATAAACACTTATTGGAACAAACATATTCCCAAACCAGCCTTCCCCCTTCCAAGGGCACCATCTCCCCTGTTCCCATCAGGGCAGGGTGCAGGTCCTTCCTTTCCTCCCTCCCTGTATAGCCATGAGCTGTCTAGTACCTAGATGAGCAAAGCTAAAAACAAATGTGCTTTTAATGCTTTTTCTATTCTCCATTAAGTTGTCACACCAGGAGGGGAGGGGTAGAGAACAGCAGATTGCACAGCAAAGATTTTGTAGAATTGGTTGGACACCCCATTCTCCAGTAGAACAGGGGAGGGAAGAGATGAGATAAAAATGTCATTGCAAAAATGAGAATTTCCTGCTCCTTATCTGTTGCTTCCTTTGTGTTTGTCTCCGTTTCAATCAGATTTAAGTGATGTTCCCTTGAATTCCCTAATGATATTATTATCACTTCAGACATATTAAAGGACTGTGACACTCACCACAACAGTGTAAACTATTTTTCAACAAATTTCGCTTAAAATGTGACATGAAATGTTAATGTATGAGATGGAGAACCCTACAGAAAGATTATGTAACACACTCAGGTTTTTCTTCTAAAAATCCATTTCCATTGAATTATTAGCTTTTCAAAATGAAATATTTCTGAAAGATGATTTAATTTCCCCAAGAGCTATTGGCCTTTGCTTGAAATGAGCTATTGGGTTCTGTCCCTGATGATTAATTTGGGATGTGATGAATAACGTCAGATGCAGAAGTTGTGCTTTACATATATTAATGACATTCAAATTTAAGCATTTTTACCCGTTTCACAAAAATGTTATTACATCTAGAAACTAAGAAGAACACAAGTGCGATATTTAACAACGATTTATGGGAAAAATAAACAAATTAAGAGTCCAGTCCTGAAACTGCTAAACAAGGCTGAGCTGTACAATTCCTCTACACTAAAACCTTTACATAGATAAACATTTTAGACTTGGGTGTTATTTGTCTTTTGCTTTTAGATTTTCATGCTCTTCATTTCTTATTAGCAAAATACTTTTAAAAGGCTAGACTGTAACTCCAGTTATGACTCCAACCCAAATTGGCTGCAGCAATATGGTAAATCATCACACATGGCCAGAACTCCAGGCTGCATCCCAAACTGCTACCTCAACAGATATCTTCAAATGAAAAAAATTATCATTAAGCCCAAAATACTTTCATTTTCATTTAGCTGGAACTGACATGTTGAACACAGAATTTTTTACCACAACACATTCAGTGACAGGCCACAAACAATTTTCTAATTAGATATGAAACACAAGAAACTTTCCTTAAGAAAATCCAGACAAAAAGTAAGAACAATTCACAGACACAGTTTTCCTCTCCGTGCCTTCTCCAGCACAAATTCCCCCACCTCACTCTGTTGTTCTACCTAACACACAGGGATTAAAGAAGGAATTCATCATGAAATCATGGAATCAATAGGGTTGGAAAAGAAGACCTTTAAGATTATCATGTCCAATCATCAAGCCAGCAGCACCACTAGACCATATCCTGAGTTCATGTCTCTGTTGGTGGTGGAATTGTGGCTTTAAGGTCGGAGTGGACGCATTTTTATAACCCAAATAGGGCTTCACATGCCCTGGAGACCAGAGAATTCCATTCAGTGATTTCCTCCATGTAACCACAACTCCTTGAACTCACAGAAGTGCTTATAGACTACTCACACACTCAGTTCTCATCTAAAGATATGGCACAAGCTGCACCACATCCCAGGACAAGTTGCTCCCAAGGTAAACTGCCCTCATGGGCAAAGCATTGGAACTTACTTTTAGCCTGAAATCACCTGGCTTTACATTTAAATTTAAAAAGTAGTAGTCTAAAGGCAGATTATAAACAGAACTTTTGGTTGTACAAAAAGTTACCAATTACTGACAGATAAAAGAGAGCCACAAGCATGTGGGCAAAGATCAACTCTCTTTTCCAGGTCAGTGCAGGAGCCCAGGAAAAAGCTCAAGTGAAAACACAAACACCTCTGAAGGGGTAGCACATTGCAGAGCCACATGTTTGTTGCACCAACACACTTGTAACTAACTCAGGGCTTCAGAGATTGAGTCAAAGGAGGAGGGTTTGAAGTTACCATTTTCAGAAATACCTGTAAAGAAAAACGTTATTACTTTTTTATTACAGAATAACCTTTATTTCCAAAAGCCATACCTGTGTATTTTAAAAGTTTTGTTTTATAGCAAAAAAGCTACAGGAAACCAAAGGAGGGCAGCATTAGATGGACTGTTGGGAAGGAATTTTTCCCTGAGAGGGTGGTGAGGCCCTGGCACAGGGTGCCCAGAGAAGCTGTGGCTGCCCCTGGATCCCTGGAAGTGTCCCAGGCCAGGCTGGATGGGGCTTGGAGCAACCTGGGCTAGTGGAAGGTGTCCCTGCCCATGGCAGGGATGGGCATTAAGGTCCCTTCTAAAACAAACCTTTCTGGGATTCTGTTATTCCATGAAATTCACTGAATTTTTGAGCAGTTTTTTATTGATGTGAATGAACACAGACCCAGCTCCAAGATTTAAACATTTTTCTAAATCTGCCACAGCTGTAGCAAGTGTAGTGCATATCCCAGTGTGCAAGTTAAGGAAATTCAGGGCTTAATGGAGAGGTCATTGGGCAGTAACACAGGGGAACTGTTACATGCAAGGAGCAGCAGCATCCAGGAATATTTATGATATTCTAAATTCATTCTAAATGCTATAGAAGTAGCTAGGTGTTTCCTTGGGCTAACCCATCTGGGCTCCTGGAGCCTTTTTACCAGAGACAGGAGCCCTGACATTTCCAGACTGGACAAAGATGGGAAGGCCACTGCTTGTGACACCTGGGAGCCACTTGTTCTCTGCCTGTTTGGGCTGAGGAAAGATGCAGGAAGGGACTTTACAGGGGTTTGTGGAGGTAAGGAGGGCAGCTTGAGCTAGCCATGTGTAGGGAGGCTCAGAGTTTCATCCTGGCACCTGACCTTTCCTGCCTGCTCCTGGCAAAGAGCCCTTCCCTGCAGTGCCCTAATTGGCCGTGCTGCCCAAAGCCCTTCCAGCAATCAAGGGAAGAACACAGAGTAAAATGATTTATCAAGCTTGGTAGAAGTTTTCACCCTGGGACACTGATATATTGAAGCATCAGAAAGGGTAAAAAATTTTGTTTAGGCTTTCAGTAAGACAGCTTTGCTAAGGGGAGGAAAAATAGAACGAGAACAAACAGGAACCTTTCCCCCTGCCCAGAAAACCACCTTGTCTTCTGCTCCCAGGAGAACTGAAAATGATGATTGATAATTGATGAACTTGCTGTCTCTTCAATAGGTTGTGGGTTTATGCAGAGATGCTGGATTTTATAATTGCTTTAATCCCAAATTAATTTGCAGCCTTCTGGCAGTGGAATGTGGTAGAGGGAAGAGCAATTCAGGGCAGATTATGGCCAAAAGTGAATGGAAATCCTGTGTGCAGCTACAGCTGCAGGGATGGGGGTGGAAAAAATAAGGATAGCTGAGATAAAATTTACACCAGAGTACTGGAGCTAACCATGAAGCCTCATAAGGGGTTTGAAATCCAGATTGTATTCCAGAGGCTTAGAGCTCATATCCCAACAATACAGACTTGGGAAGCATTCAGGCTTTAACGGAGGAAAACACTGAATTTGTGTGCCCTGAGTTTTCCACACAGTTTCCCTATAGTGGATCTAGAGGAGACACTTCCCTCATGTTTCCTTACAGGCTGGAACCTGGAAGAGCTGGTGTCCCTGAAGTGGCCTGAGCCCCTGTCCCTGTGGATCCTGGGGGATGTGCTCAGACCTCTGGAAAAACAAAATGCCTATTTTGATGCCAAGAGCCTTAACTGAAATTAAAGCATCCTCAGCTGAGAAGCCAGAGGGATAATTTCTGAGGATTCTTCATTTAGCTTTGAGTCATGGGCCTATGTAAACTGAAATACAGCAGGAATTGTGGCTGTTCCAAAGCCAAGCACAGAGGGAAGGGCTGGCAGGACCAGGACAGTGAAGGCTGTGGTGCAGCACAGCTTTGAATATGCATGAGGCCTTTCCATAGACAGCAGATCAGATACTTTCCTTACTTTCCTTTCCTTTGAGACTATATCTTTGATTTATCCTGATGGAAAGACAATAGCCCCTTCCAAATCCATTGACTTTTACATCAGCCATAATTTGAGATTGCCTCTCTGGGGATCACTTACCTTGGGAAGCAGGGAATTTCAGAAAGAGACAGTTTAATGTGCAGTGGGATTGCCACAGCTGCACTCTTTCTGTTGCAAGAGGGATTTTAGAGCTGATTTCCATGTAGAGTGAAGATAAAAGATTTTCAGTGTTGGTTAACGTTTTTGGGGGAGGGGGTAATTCTCTTAATAAGTTGTTTTGGTTTGCATCATTTCACACCGTGATCTTTTTGTTTTGCTTCCTTGTCCTCTCTGCTGTTTGTCCTTGATTTTGGTTTATGTTAGTTTCAGTTATATTTATTAGATACGTTTTTTAGTCAAAGAAAATTGAGGCAGCTCATTTAGAAAGATGGAATTATTAATGAACCTGAAGGTAAGTTTGTCTGAAGGTTCCTCTGCACTGAGCCTACTCCTGTTGATTTAAATTGCCTTTCAGGGAAGTCCATGGCTAATCAGCTTAGAGCCCATAGATTTGGCATTTGTATACCTACCCCTGGTTTTAAGGTCTATTTCTAGGTACCTGTAGATTATTTCTAATTATTTTATAATTACAGCCCTGGATGCAGAAATTGAGCCTCCTTCCCTCTGTTAACAGGGGAAGGAGAGCTCTCCCTTGCAGTCACTTACACATGCAGAGCCATTCTGAGTCAATTGGTTTTATTATTACTGTGCTCTTCACACTCATATGCCTCAAATTGGACTGGAACCATTAGAATTTATCTGCTGTATCGAGGCAATCAAATGACAAGGAGTGGTAGTCATTGAGGATGGATTACTTTGGATCTCAGTATCATTATTTGCCTTTAGAAATATGGGGAGACATTCAAGCCAAGGTAGGATACTTCAGGTTTTAATTAATAGTTCCAGAATGCTGTTATTAACTTTTCTTTGAACTTCTTTCATTAACTAAAGATTACAGCTATAGGTTGAACACATAAAGGGAAGGATGCAAACAGGGTATGATGAAGTCTGTCAAAGAAAAGAATTTTCTAACTTTTCCAGCAAAAGGAAAAATGCAGTGCTCTCAATCAGATTACTAGATTTTAATGCTGGGACTCTGATACAATCCAAAGTAGGTAATTTCTTGCAATCAGTAAAGCATTATCACTTAGAGAGTAGAAAACAGGGCAAAGTTGTTAAATTACGGTAAGATAGTAGACCATATAAATTGATTTTTAGTTCTGAATGTATAATTTTAATCAAGTAATTCGTTTTGACTATATTTCGGAACTTGTGAAAGTTTTCTTGTGCAAATATTAGAAATGTACCCTTCAAAAAGGGAATGGATTTTAAAAAGTGAATATTTGATCTTACAGGATACTTGGCTTGACTGTACAAATATGATTCAGGACCTTCTCTCCATGTAGTCATAGAGTTGGGTTATGGCAGAATATGGCTTTCCTGATGGACTGCTTCCCGATTCAGAGGAGAGGTTCCTGAGATCCTGACAGAGGAACTGACAGGTGACAGTGCTGACAACTGAACTCACCCAGCCTGGGGACATCTGACATGAGTCACTTTGTGCCATAAAAGCCCAGCCCCACTCTTTAATGGGAGGATCTCCTAACACCCCCCTTCTAGGAGAGTGTGGAGATTCCTTCCTGCAATGGGGACAACCTCAAGGTCACTTGTTGAAGGTGAGGAAAGAGATTCAGTCACTGGGATGGGTGAGTGACATCAATCTCTACTTAATGACTGTTTTTCTAGCTTTGATATCATTGCTCCAATAAATAGTGCACCATATTAGCTATAGCTGCCTGTACTGTGTAAATAATTCTGATTAGATCTCTTAGTCCAGTCATTATCATCACGATTTTAAATGAGTAATTTATTTGATATAAATATATTTGGGGTCCCACCCCTAACACTGCAGGACAAAGTTGTACAAAAGCCTCGATTGCACCTGTAGGCTCTTTTAGACAGATGTGAAACCAGGACTGGATCCAACTGCTCCCAAAGTGTTCTCTGGGAAGGAGTTTGGGGAGCTGGGACGTTCCTTCTGCACCTCATGGTGGGAGAGTCTCCCTGAAAAACCTTGTCTGAAGCTCCCATCCTACTGCACTACTAAGACAGTAGTGGTAACACTAAGCCAAACAGCATTCTGCAGATTAATTTGTGTTCTTAGTACAGAAGGATTCTGTAACCCAAACTTGCAACCTTGCTTTCGTCTGGCAAGTTTGGATATGAAGGATCGTGCACTCTCCTCTTTTGGGATGGAGATTCCAGCCCTGGGCTCAGCTCTCCAGGAGGTACCTGAGTGGGAAGCAGGATACTGAGTCGGGACTGTCCTCAGGCTGTTGCACTGCTCTCGGTTGCCTGCATGTGCAAAGGCAATGAGCTGGGTATTGCACTCTTGGCTGCATGCCTGGCTCCTGAAAAATCACTCAGGGACATGCCACGAGCCTTTGCTGCTGGAAAAAATTCCACTGCCTTCATAGGGATGAGCCATCATTTCAGGCCTTTACTGCCTCTGTGGCAGCTGTACCTTCTGTGCTCGATTGGCTTCCTGGCCATACAGGCTCCTCCACATTGCTCTGCTCTGATTTGCTCCATTTCATTTTTATTTTATCCTGTTACTTTCTTCTGATTCAAGTTGAGAGTTCAACTGATAACCAATTTTTCTGTAGTGCTGGTTATATTATGTCAGTAAGTGGGAACAGCACAGCCTCTCTGCTTTCACTCAATGGGAAGTGACATCCTGCTGATTAAAATTTATTGCTAATATGTTTTGATGAATGTTTCAGAGTCTGTTATTGGTTTAGTTTTTTCATTGCTGGATGCTTTTTATTTCTGTTTTATCAATTCTATTTCCTCCAATTGTTTTAGACATAATGTATGATGCTAATAACGTGTCAGCTTCAAAAATCAGGAGCATAAAATGATATTTCTGCTGAAAACTGCAGTGAGAAAGGAGAGTGATTTATAACGTTCTTTAAAATTCGCAATTACATTTGTTGATTGAGATGCCAGTCACATGCATAAAAGTAGGGGAAGATGTTTAAATTTCCTGTTTCAAATTGTTTATTATGAAGCCATAATTTATAGATGGAAAGCAGGTTTATTATGTAAGCAAGCCACCTGTGATCAGAAGGACTATTCACTTCCCAGCACCTCTTCAATCCTCCTTTAAGCTTCCAGCACTCCTTGAGAAGACTTTCATGGAAGTTTTATGGCTGTTCAGTCCATTAATCTCTGCTGATTTTTTCCTCTTTATCCAATAATGCCACGCTCCAGCTCCCCGTGTGGAATCACTCATTTTCCTTGCAGAGATCCGGGTCATGTACTTCACGTGATCACTTCAAGTCCATTTCTGTGATAACATTTTGTAAGGAAACCCACCTTGCGTTGGAATAAAGGACTCAAGGAAGTTCAGCTGTTGGCTGAGGTTAAAAAAAAAATACATGTCGGGTGGTGTAAACTAATTCTTAGCTGTTTTCACCCTGGCTGCAAACATTTTGGTCCTCGAGGCCCTTTTTAGCAAGGCACTTCAGTTTTACCTTTACTCACCACATTTCATCTCATCCATCTTCCATGTGCTCCCATTTTCTCCTCATTGACTGCAATTACTCCAAACTGCTCCTGGAAGTTGACTCCAGAAGGCTTCTCGGGGAAAAAAATTCCTGCTGGAGCAATTCCTTTGCTGAGCAGGAGAATGGTCACTCTGTGGATGTGCTATTCCATACATATTTATGCTCAATCGTGCTTTTTCCAGCTCCATCACTGCCAGCTGATTGCTTATTTCCTATTTTCTCCTTTATTCAAAGGATAAATTCTTCGGATCATTTGTCACCATCTCTATTCTTTAAGAATTTCCCCCAACTTTAGATGTGTCTAAATTAGGCTTTATTTTGTTTCATTCTCCCCATGTTTCTGCTTTGCTTGCCTCTCTACTGTCAACTGCCTCCCAATATAGATTAATTTGACAGTTATTTTAATATGATTATTTCTCAGTCTTGCAGGTCCTTTAGGAAAATATTAAAGAATAGGAATGATAACCACAATTCCCTTGTTTCTGCAGAAGATGCCAACTTGGCATCCTCCCCCTCCTCCTCCTCCTCCTCCTCTTTTGTTTACATTCAATTAGTCAGGTTTTGGATCTGTCCAATCCAATTTGAATTAACATTTCAATTTCTCTTTCATGGAAAAAGAAAGCAAATACTTCATTAAATTACATTCTTTACTAAAATAGCCATCAATATCTGTAAAGAAACTTTCCAACATGATGCTTTACAATAGAAGTGGGTTTGCACAAACTAGCACAGTCTCAAAATATCTTTTTGATTAGGTTGCAATTTAAATTGTCAGATTTTTAATGTCTTCTGTATGAGGGGATGATAAACTGATGCAAGAACTAGAAGGTCACAGGTGTTTTGAGAGAATTTCTGTGGTTTTTAAGGGAAATGGAGCATTTGAGTCCCTCTAAAGTTACAAATCACAAAGACTTAATGAAAAGATCATACCCATGCCCCAAGATATTGGCACAGGAGGTTCCCACTGATATAGAGGATGAGGGTTGAAGGCAGGAATCTGCCTGGAATTGTTCAGTCACCTCCAGGGCAGCTCCTGTGGAGTGGATGAAACGGGTGAGTGTTTCTGTCAGCTACTCACTGAGGTACCCCTTCCTTTGTAACTCTTGTCAGGAATATCCCAGTTCCTGCAGAACGATGGATGGTGTCACTGCAGTTTTGGTGCTTTTCCTGGATCCTGTGACTGATGGACTTCTCTCTTCTGTTGTGGTTTGATACTGGCCAAACACCAGGCACCCATAAAAGCCGTTCACTTACTCTCTCTTGCTACAGTTGGGCAGAGGAGAAGGAAACAAAAAATTAATGAAGGGCCCATGAGTTGAGAAAAGGATTGAAAAAGAGAAAACATTTTAAGGGGAAAACAGGTTCAAATTTAAAGGTATAAGGTAAATTTATTATTAACAGAGGAGGATAATGAGAAGTAAAACAAGACTTTAAAACACCATTTTTCCCCCCAGCCCCTCCCTCCTTCCCACCAACAGTGCAGGAAGACAGGGCGTGGGGGGTTTGGTCAGTTTGCCACTTGAGATCTTTTTCTGTCTGCTCAGGGAGAGGAATCTTTTTTCTTTTATGCCGTGGGGTCCCTCCCTCAAGACACAGTTCTCTGGGAACATCTCCAGCGTGGCTCCAATCTTACAAGCAGCAGGTCCTGCCAAAACTGCTGCAATGTGAGTCCCTCCCATAGGCACACAGCCTTTCCAAAACTGCTGCAACGTGAGGCACTTGTCCACAGGGTGCAGTCCTCTAAGGATAGGCTGCTCTAGTTTGGAAGCAAGGGTCCTCTCTCTCTATCTCTGCAAGGAGGGGCCTTCTTTCTCCATTTGGGTCTCCCACTGCATCACAGCTTTCTCCAGCATCCACCTACTCCAGTGTGAGCACTTTTCCCATGGGCTGTGAGTGGATCTCTGCATCCCCCATGGACCTCAGGGGTACAGCCTGCTTCACCATAGTCCTCACCACGGCCTGCAGAGGAGTCTTGGCTCTGGTGCTTGAAACACCTTCTCCTCTTCTTTTTCTACCAACCTTGGTGCTGCCATGTTGTTTTCCCTCACGTCCTCACCTCCTCCTCTTCTCTGACTAGAAGAAAAACTGCTCCTTGTAGGTACCATTGTCACCAAGTTCCACTGATTCAAAGATCCTTGCAGGATCCCACAGTGCTGAGAAGTTGATCTGGTCCAGGTTCCATGTTGGGGAATGGCTCGTCCTGCTCCCGCTGCCGGCCAAGCAGCCCTGGGAAGAGGAAGCTGCCGCCCCTGCCCTTCTGCCCCCTGCCCTTCTGCCTGCAGCACGGCTGGCCAGGGGTGGCCAGACAGGCAAGGCCCACTGGGGGCCATGCCAAGCGGCAGCAGTGGTGGCGGTGCATCACTGCAGGGCATGCTGCAGTGGCCCCTGGCAGCACCTCGCCACCCCTGGAAAAACTGCCTGTACGCTGTTTTGATTTTCTTCTTAAATATGTCATCACAGAAGCATTACCATCCTCTCTAACTGCGCCATCTTCAGAGCCATCAGAGATTGGCTCTGTCGAACATAGTGGAAGCTTCTAGCAGCTTCTCATAGAAGCTACTTCCGTGGCACTCCCCTGCTACCAAAAACCAGGCCATGCCAAATCAACACACCTTCTTTGGGGAGGATCTAGTCAGTCACCTAAGCATGTGTCTGATAGTGAAGGATGTGCTTAACTCATGTCCATAGTCAAAGAAGTTCTTAAATCTCCCTTAACTCTGGGATGAGCTGCCACTGTGGGAAACTGGCTCCAGGGCTACACTTCATACCTGTGCTTGAGCTTTGTGGTTCAATTTTTCTCAGCCTTCTTGGCTCTGAGTAATCACTCAGGAAAAGGGGAAAAAATTTCTTTTCCTTTCCATTCCCTCACCAGGTATTTTAGTGGAACTCTACATTTCCTCCTGGCCCATTTGCCAAGAAAGGAACCTGGTAAAGCAATGTCAGTCGCTCTGCTGGAGGAAAGCAATAGCTCCGCTCCTGCAGTTGCAGAGTAGACTCCTAATTATGGCATGAAGACATTTTATAACAAAGACATAAAAAATACCATTTTTATTAGCTGTTCACATGCCAGCTATAATTAATTCTACACAGGGAAGTTTGCTTTCAGTTCATTTGAACACATCTACTCTTAACCTGGATGACCGAGTAATTTCTTATAAACCCAGTCATAGATTAATGTTGAAAAGATGTAGGTGACCTTTTTTTTATTTTTTTTAAATTATTTTTTTAAACCCTGCAGCCACCACCTTTTGAATATATTAACTGGAAAGCCATTTCCTTAGTGCTGCGAGATTTAAGTACTTACAAGTTGATCCCAGATGGGTAAGATGCTGAGAACTGCTGGGGAAATGTGAAGTATTGATTAATACAATAATATGTTTTTCCTTGGATTCAATCTATGATTTAAATTGTGTATCACAGGGACACAGCTACTTCCCCATGTGCTGCAGGGGAATCTCAGCTCCAGGGCCTGGCCCTGGGTATCTGCAGAGCTATTCCCCTCACATATCTCAAAATTTAAACAATAATTTTCCATATTTCAGGCCTCAGAGGGCAAACCCAAGCTGCAAGTGCCAGTGCAATGCAGCATTCCTAGATGAGCGTGTTAGGGCCACTTCACAAGACAGAAATGTACAGTTTTCCTCCTGCAGTGTGATTTTCTGTCAGCAATTTGGCATTAGCTTCTTCCGTCCTCACTTGTGAAATGCCCTCAGGAATGTCAAATAGTTTTCACTTTCCACTCTTTAAAACTGGGATGGTAATTCTTCACTCAGGTGTGGATGTGGCCTCATGGAAAGGATAGAGGACAGTACCTTTTGTACAGTTTGTTTCCTCTGGGTTTGCTCCATCCCATGTTTTCTGAGGTGCTGATGGGAGATGGAAGAGGAGCAGTCCTCTTTCAGACAGTTCACCTCAAATTTACCCTCCAAGCCTGGTTTGAAACTTCAAGTTTTCATGGTGTCTGTGAGCCTCAGGTGGATTTCAGCTTGAGTGAAAGGAGTAGGAGCAGCAGCAGCAATGTAGTGGTGCTACATGGGTTTGCGGATTTGTTTGGATTTTTTTTGATAATTTGCTTTTGCACTTCTGTATTTTCCTTTATAAATGCCCTGCTATTTATTATGAAAAGAGCTTGTTATTTATTGTGGCATGAATAGGACATTTACAAAATAACAGTTGAATTAAAGTGCTGATTTGGAGACCAGACTGCAATAAGAATTTGATTTTGTGCATGTCACCTTTAAAAAAAAAAAAAAAAAAGGCAAAAACAACAACAACAACAACAACAACAAAAACCAAAAAAAAACAACCACACCACCAACCCAGGCATGTCTTAACCTTCAGAAATTGTAAAGAGCAGCACGGGCTTGGATCAAAACAGAGACTTGAGCTCTGTTATTATATAACAGGCAAGTTCAGCCCTTGTTTACATGCATGAGACTTTTACTGACAATGATGAGCTTTAGAGCTTTAGGTGCTACTGCCACAGAATACATAATGAACTGTGGAAAATAACTCAGAGGCACCAGCTTTTAAAAACATAGGCTTGACATTCATGCTGGGTTTAAGGAGGGGATTTAAAAACTCCCATGGAAAAGGGCTCTGAAGGGGTGAATTGCTTAGGTGTCTGCTTGGGATATAGCAACCTGACAGAGAGCTGTTGTTTCATGTAATGTGTGAGACATCTGTTTGATATAATATACCACATAAGACCTGCATACTCTCCTGGAGCATCTCAGGGACACTCTTTGTCAGTGCCACCAATGCTGGGATTAAGCAGGAGGGAGTCCTGAGACCTGCTCAGATCCAGGGATGCATCATGACGGGGCATCCTCTCTTCCTCCTTGTACTCTGTGAAATTTCAAAGCAAAAGCAACAGTAGAGAACCAAAAAGCTTATTTGTACAAAACAGTACTTTTAAAGTGTCTTAGGTTGCAATGCAAGATGTAACCAGCAGTGTGTATTCTATCACCATCTGTTAAAACCAGGTAGGGCAGTGTGCTTTATCTCTTCCAGGACCCATCCTCCCTCCAGGGGGAATCTGCTGTTAATGGGCCACTGAGGCTCACTGCATGGCTGATAAAATCACATCATCCCACTGGGAGATGCTCCACCCAGGGGGAGGAGCCAAACATTCCTACTTGGATAAAATCTGAGATTTGGAACACCAGGGCAGCCTGTTTGCACTGGATTCCCAGAGAAAGACCAGACCCATCTCACCACCACTGGACCTTCAGAGGAGAACTGCACCCTTCTGCAGGATCATTGCTCCAACAGAACCACATCTGTCACTCCAGGAGAACTGCAGCCACAATTTAATTGGACTGCTACCAACACCCTAACCAACAGGGTGTCAGGCTGTATTCTGGCTCTGACAGTATTTTTGTACTACTGCATTTATTTTAAATATTCCTATTAAGTTGTAGGGGTTTTTTTTCTTTTTTTTTTTCTTTTTATTTATACATACTAGTAAAGAACTGTTATTCCTATTCCTATATCTTTGCCTGGGAGCCCCTTAATTTCAAAATTATAATAATTCAGAGGGAAGGGGTTTACATTTTCCATTTAAAAAGAGACTCCTGCCTTCCTTAGCAGACAACTGTCTTTCAAACCAAGACATAATGCTTTCCTTGTAGTCCTAAATGTGCTTTCTTCTCATTTCCAGGAACGGATTGAAGCATACTTACTAAAGTCTCTGTGGACCTGAATTGTTGGTTCACCTGGTAAATAGTTTCCTGTAACAGGCAATTGTTAGAAACTGGGGTGTTAAGGTCAGCAAATCTCCTAAATTGGCATTTTTTTTCAAAGGAGCAACATCCTGCACATTTCATTCTTATTATCTTTTTATTCTAGAAGCTTCACATAAAACTCTTTGCCATAACTGTCCTTTCAGGGCAGTAGTCAGTGTTAAAAACAACGGCCTAGAGATAATCTGCTGGAAATCAGGGTATGTCTTTATATCCAGGCAGATGTTCTAAGGTCCTCTGTGTCACCTGCACTGCAGTTGAGGTGTCCTCTGTATTCCACAGAATGCTATTAAAAACCACCAAGCAATTAATCATAGCAAACAAGATTTAATATGCATGGTGGCATTAAGAGTTGGAATAATGCTAATGTCTGAGAACTTCCCTGAGCTTTAGTACTTTTCCTCTGAGAACTGTTTCCTTCCTACCTGTAATCTGGGACATTGCAGCCCTAAATTCCTGAGGAAAATCCATTTTGCATACACATTTCTCAACCATGTTCCTACCTTGTTCACTAAAAATACATATATGTAATAGTGATTCATTCTGAGTTTCTTTTCTCTACAAAGAGAAATTCCTTTCTTAATTGTAACTCTTTGCTGGCTGATTCAAATTGTTTCTTATCTATTCTTGTACTCCTGGATTAGATTTCAGCTTTACAGTCCATCAGTGTAGGCTCCAACAATATCATTTTATATTTTGACGTTTTCAAGGTATTAGAGAAGATATGGAATATATTCAAATGAATTCCATCTAATTACCTTCTGATATGTGCTGGGATATTCATCTTATTCACCTCCATAAGGTGTCTGTGAAGAATATTTGAACTGGGCTATCACTTCTGAATTACCAGACCTGGGAATATCTTTTTTTCGTGGCAGATGGTGGATATTGAAGAGGGGAAAAGTTTCCCAGCACTGTGGTTAAACAGAATCCCAGAAAGATTCAAGTTGGAAGGGACCGTACAGCCCATCCAGTGCCACCCCTGACATGGGCAGGGACACCTTCCACTGTCCCAGGTTGCTCCCAGCCCTGTCCAACTTGGCCTTGGACACTTCCAGGGATCCAGGGGCAGCCACAGCTTCTCTGAGCACCCTGTGCCACGGCCTAACCACCTTCACAGCCAAGAATTCCTTCCCAGTATTTATTTGAAATCTCTCCTATTTTTAGTTTAAACTATTGCCTCTTGTCTTCTCATTATCTACCCATGTCAAAAGTCACTTTCCCTATTTTACTATAAGCTTCCCTGAGGTACTGGAAGGCCACAATGAGGTCTCCCTGGAACTGTACCTTCTCCCACCTGAACAACCTGAATTCCATTACAAATCTTCAGTTCCAGAAGAAAATAAGCCAAATGTCTCTGAGTTCTGCACTGGAAAGGGTTTGTTGATCCTAGATGCTTTATTGAAGAAATTAAATGACCTTTTAAGAAGAACTAAAAAATAAATACAATCCACTTCCCGCTAGTGCAATATAAGCATTTTACTACCTAGAATTTGAGGCAGCTAAGCTCACTGTCTTGTAGAAATCATAGGACTAAAACCTGTGACAGTGTATTTCTGCAACTGTATGTGCATTTGAGGATAAATATAGGAAAGAAGGTAAATTTTAGCAGTCATGATGCCTTAAGTTTTAGCTTTCATATTTTTTAAATTCTGTACTGCCTTAGTGTGTGATTTTGAACTTCATATAAAGTGTTAGAAAGATCCCTTCACAGGGTAGTTAGACAAAACATTCCTTTTCCAGCTTGAGAACCAAGGACAACAGTTACAGCCTCAGGCCCAAAAAAGCATAAACAACAGCAAATTGAAGAGAGCAAACAAGGAGAATGGGATTTCATAACCTGAAGCTGTAATTGGACAATTAACCCAAATATGTAAATGGATCAAAACTTATAAAAGTGTGAAGACTTCTGACCAGTCATCCATCTTGTGTCCATCTTATGTCCATCTTGGGTCCATCTTGGATGTAGCCACAGCTGGACTCTTGTACTGCCCAAGGTGTAGCCTTTGAAAGGCCTTTTAATAAATACCTATTTAATTCCTTTAACTTGTCTAGCCTCTGTTCCAGATCAGCCTCTCTAAGCATCAGTCATAGCACTGACATGAGCTATGGAAAAAAAAACACCTTTCCTATTTGTGTCTTCAGATAGCCCAGAGCTGTGTCCTCCTTTATCTCACTGCCCAAATGAAGATGCCATCAGTCCTGAGCTATGCCTGCAAATCTATTTTAGGGACAAAACTTTATCAGCACTTTTTGAGTGCAAATGGGAAAGTTGACCTGGGGGGTTATATAAAGGCTAGATCCAAGCCAGCCCTTTACTTACCAAGCCCAATGCCAATTAGAATACATTTAAAAAAATCCAAATTATGCAGTAGGTAAACTGAAATTCAAATCTGAAAATGCAAATCTTATTATCTTCTATCAAATCACATTTCACTTGTTTTAACCTTAATGGTTCAAATTCAAAATTGGTGCAAGCTTTCTTCACCTTCTGCTGTCTTTTTAGCCAGGTAAGTAAGTAAATGACCTCTGAGTCTATCCCACAGAAGTTTGAAAATGGATATTTTAACAGGTAAACACTGATTTTAACCTTGAGCTTGTAGAGAAAAAGGCAGTTCCCTTAATCTGCAAAAGAATGGAGCCATCCCCCACCCCTGCATTTAGTGATGCTTGTACCCAAGTGTGAGACAAGAGCTGTTCAAGACTTTTTGCTGTGAATTACCCACTTTGGGGGTGAGCTGCAAATATCTCTGATGATTTTAGCTGGGACATTAAGCTCATTAGCTCCTACAGCAGTTATGGGCTGACATCCTCTCTGTGGATGTCACTCTGTGGAGTTAGCAAGCAGTTAGGAAAGAGGATTTTTATAATCCTTTGATTCTCCTCTCCCCATACCCCCCCTTTTAAGGAGATTCTGCTTTTAAATGGTTGATTTGGGAGCTATTTAGTCCCAAAATTTGATGAATTATAGAGTAAATTTATCCTCTCTCAGTCCTGGTCCACTCTGGTTTACAGAACCTTTCTCCTCTCTGTTTTAACCCCACAGAATTACATCTTCAGTTTCTAAATCTGGAAATAACTCCAGGATGTGTAAAATTCCACCAGTCCTGGCTGTTTCTCCAGAGATGGATTGGATGCTTGGGAGCAGCACCACTATAAAACCTGCTAAGTCCACATCCTCAGGGACTGGTATGAACCAGGGCAAAAGTAAGGGTTCAGTGTAAGGCGGCACATTGATCCACTCTTGTTGGACTTACACCTCTGAGGAAGAGAATATCTGGGGAGCTTTGAGCACTGCATTGCATAGAGATTTCGCATGACTCCCTTCCTCCACCACAGTTCATTCCTTGCAAGTTCCAGACCTTCATCCATAACGTCCTGACTGACAGGGGTAATAATACAATGCTGGAGAGGTTTCCAAATCCTCTGCTGGCAAGAAATTTTGTTTGTTTGCTCATCTTTAATTAATATTTAATTGGGTGTGCAGACAAGGGGTTGTGTCATCAATTGTGGTGAACTGGCTCAGCTCTGTCAAAGCTAATGGTGCTGTATTGATTTATGCAGCAAGAGGCTGACTTGGAGGTAAAGGAAAGGGCAGAAACTTTCTTCCTGGGAAGGAAATTAGAAGAGAAGGAGTCACGCTGTGATCTGTCGTATGGTAATCACGGTGTGCTGCCTGCAAGGGAAAGGTGACTCCTGCAAAAACCACTGGGAGCTTTTTTCCTTTCTTTTCTCCTTTTTTTTTTTCCTTTTAATAATCTTACTATCATCGTGGAAAGTTTATTGCCAATTAACTTTATGGGAAGGGATGATAGTGGTGGTAAGCAATTAAAGAATACAGTCTGTATTTATGGAGAGGTGAGCAGAAGTAATAGAACTTAACTTGCTTTTTAAGCTGGGCTATAGCCTAATCCCTGGATATAAGACTGAGATAAACTGCTGGGATAAGAACCTGCATTTTGTTAAAAATCAGAACATATTTTCTTTTATTTATTAGTGTTAGTCATAAAAATCCTATTGGAAATAGCACACAAATGAGCTCCTTATCCATAAAATCATTGAAACATAACATTACATTTACTACCTGTGGTACATAATTAGGATCCCATTCACTTGTATAACCTTTTCTTCCAGCCATTGGTGATCTTGAGACAAGCTTGCTTTCTATTAAAAAGTGAAAGCTTAAAATGTCTCTCATTCTCTCTGTGTCCCATTCCTCAGAAGGTGTTATTTCAGACAAAGTAGGCAAATCTGCAAAACACAACCCCTAATTCTGTTTATGAACTGCATCACAATTATTGAACTTCTCCTCAGTTATTTTCTCTTTGTGTGGTGAAGTTATTTATGTAGTCTTTCACTATCACTCCCTAACAGTGATTTTAATTATAAATAAAATAATTACTCCATTAACCCATCTGCAGCTAATGTTCAGCATTAAAGATGATCAAGATCAGGCACATAAAAGTTATTCTTCACCACTTCCATTTGCAAAATGAAGTCCAGTTTCAAAGTGAGGTTGCAGACTTGCTTTCAAGTTCAATTATTCAATATAAATCTTAATAATTTATTTAAATCCAATATTTAATTTTTTTTCTTACAAAGTTTGAATTTCTCTAAGAATAGTTTGGTGTTGAGATTTAATCTCTTTCCAAGACTTGATACATTATGCTATGATTTGTTTTCTTTCTCAAAGGACTGCTGCCATCACCTTAAATCCCACTGAGCTCGATGAGGATACCACGTGAGGATGTTGTAACTGTCCTGAAGCAGGCTGGGGAAAAGCTGATCATTGCACCAATCCAATGAATTTTTTCCCTCTGAATACAGTGGTAAGCAGTTCTTACTTAGTGTAACTTCAATTTCAGAAGCCTGAAATTGGAGGAGGATCTGGATGCAGCCCATCCTCAGAGGGAAGAAGGTGCAATTCTTCATTGGCTTTTAATAGAAGAAGGAGAACTGAGATTTGATGTCTTCAGGGTGGGTGAATTCATTGCATGAGCAACGTTTTTGCTAATTCTAAATAATGGAGCCATATGGAAGTATTTTTAGCATTTATTAACCTGCAAAAACAGCTCTGAAGACAGTTTTAGGAGCATGAGACACACGCTGCTGGAGGCTCAAGGCACAAGTCTTATGAGAAGCAGCTGAGGGAGCTGGGAAGGGGCTCAGCCTGAAGAAAAGGAGCTCAGGGGGGACCTTCTGGCTCTGCACAGCTCCCTGACAGGAGGGGACAGCCAGGGGGGTCGGGCTCTGCTCCCAGGGAACAGGGACAGGAGGAGAGGGAACGGCCTCAGGCTGTGCCAGGGGAGACTTAGATTGAATATTGGGGAAAATTTCTTCATGGAAGGAGCTGTCCATCCCTGGCACAGCTGCCCAGGGCAGTGGTGGAATCCCCATCCAGGGATTTAAAAACCATGTGGCTGTGGCACTTGGGGACATGGGTTAGTGGTGGCCTTCGCAGTGCTGGTTGGACTCGATGCTCTTAGCAGTCTTTCCCAATTTAAACAATTCTGTGAAAATTAAAAAAATAAACCCAAACTAAGGTGCCCTTCAATTTATCAACAAGGTCTCTTTCTCCTTGTTGATAATGAAGAATTTGGCCTCTTGTAAGTCATGTTTTATTGCTGAAACTTATTACCTTCTGTGGTAGAGGGATCAAACTCTGCCCTAATTCAGAAAAAAATATGTTTTTAGTCTTTCAGTTTCATCTGGGCCATGTACGTCTTAATAAAACTGTGCCTAGGATGAATTTCGGTGCATTTAATGCCCTGCACACAATTTCCTCCTTCTTGCACTTTTTCTCCCACTTGCTTCAGAAAACCATTTGACTTTGGAGTGGATCCAGTCACTGGTGAATTATTCCTGAGCTCTTTTAGGTTTGAGAATTTCAGATGGAGCAGAGGGAAGTTTGTAGGCTGAAACAATTATAACACAGTCGTTAATTGGACCAAATTAATCACTGTGCTCAACACACCAACCAGGGACTCTCACCTGCTGTAGTGCTGAATATGAAAATCCTAATAATCACCTTCCCTCTTACACGTGCAGGAATTTGAGAGCATTTGTAAAATTTTCATGCCAAAAGGGATTTCAGATTAAATAACAATAACGGTGTGCTTGTTATAGCATTTATGCATTTTATTCTCTGCAAATACCTTTTAAACTGCTTTATGAGCCTTCCTCACAGCAGGTGCCTGGTTCAGAAAGCCTGAGCAAATGAGGAGCTGGAATTGCATTTCCAAACATGACAGAGGACAATATTCCACAAGTGCTTCCATGAATAACAATGCAAATTTAGAAAATCTTAACAGGTTCCTGCCCTGAAATCTCCACATATTTTTACTTGGGTAAATGCCACTAAAAATGTGGCCTTTAGCTTTTTGTCTTCTGAAGTGACTCTTTTCTGAAAACAAAATTTATTTTTAGAGGGTCTTTCAGGACTCAAAACCACTTAATAGTTTGAAATATTTTATCTGAGATGTATATTCCAAACTGTGAATTTGTATCTGTCATTAACTGTGAAGGACAGCTCCTTAATGTAATCAAGAATAAATTACAACCCTAAATAGGAAATTAAAGCTAATTTTGCACACAGCAGAAATGCAGAGGAGACTCTCTGAGTAGGCTGTAACTAACATGCAAATAGTCAACATATTGCTGACCTGCAAAAGGATTTTTATTTTCAAATTTCCCCTGAATCTTCCACTCACATTCCCAATTCTTTTTTTTTTCTTTTTTTTTCTTTTTCTTTTTCTTTTTCTTTTTCTTTTTCTTTTTCTTTTTCTTTTTCTTTTTCTTTTTCTTTTTCTTTTTCTTTTTCTTTTTCTTTTTCTTTTTCTTTCTGAGTTTTAGTTTATTTTTGAACAGGTTTTTTAGGGGTTTTGGGGGGACAGGGGGGTTGAGTTTATTTGGAAGGGTTGTGGTACCTGTTGATATTGCTGGATCATATGCATGTGCATAATATGGATTTTCTCCATGCTTGGAGCCAGATGTGCATATACTGCTCACCATCCCATACAGTGTCCATCACCACATCCATCTGAACCCTTATGGGAATGGCAACTTAGAAATAACCCAAAGCTGCAATTTTCAGATTCTTCTTTTGGTCATGCAGCAAAGCCTGAGCTGGCCATCCAACCTCCTTGGCTATAAAATTGTGAAGAAAACAGTTCCGAAGATTTTAGCAACACTTAACTTGAGTTTATAGTCAGAACATTTCAATCCAAGCATTGCAGAAACCTCTTAAATTGTTCACTTGTGATATTGAGCTGTTTGGTGTCTTGTAGGTAAATAATTCAATATACACAGGGATGCAGGAGACCTGAGAACTGCTCACATGACTCTCAAATTCACTGAAGACTTCAGCAAGCTTGGCAATGCTTCCCTAATTACTGAAACTTGAAATATTTTAGAGCAAAGCCATTCTGTGTGCTTTATGGTACCAATTTTGTGGGTTTGCTACTCTTTGCCTTTCAGTGGGGTGGGCTCTGTCCAGAGGAATCCCTGGAGGTTTGGATGAGGTGCTTCACTCGGACTAAATATGAACCAGAGAGATCTGTGGGGAACTTTTGATTACAGTAAATGGAGCAGATCTTTTGGTGCTACCAGGTAATATGAGAAAGGCAATAAAGGATGGACACAGACAAAATATAAAGGTAATCACCAGAGGTGCCATAGTATTTTAATTCCCTGTGTGAGATCTGTGTGGAGTCCACAGGAACTGCAAGTCTTTTCCAATGCACCAATCCTCTCTGAAAAAAAAAAAAATCCAGTTTAAATGGGCTGTGATTTTTATATGTTTGTTTTAGGTGGCAAAACAGAAATGTCCCAGAGTTGTGTGGTACTTTGTGTCTGCACTGCAGCAGTGTTTTTCACTGACTGCTGCCTTGTTTACAGCTCCTTCCTATAGTAAATCTCCACTATTGTTTTGTCTTTATTGGCTGTGCCAGAAGGCTACGGAGCTAAAGCACATCACAGCTCTCCTCCAATACTTATGAGCCCTTTCCCATTGCTCATCCATCATTTTAACTGGCAGTTATCTTGATGTAAAATATCTGGAAGTCTCCAATCACCTAGAATGCTCAGGACCCAGAAACAGTAGGGATTTTGGAAGCAACTGTTCATTAATAGAAATGATACAAAATTAGCATGGAAAAAAAAGAAAAAAGATTAACTGTCTTGCTTAATTTATTTCAGAAAACTTTTCCATCCCAAAATCAAGTCAGCTTTCCAACTCTTTCTAACTCTGGCTGCCTGATTTTATGAAGCCTGCATCCTTTCTGCCAGTCATTTGTAACTCAGGGGGAGACCCTGAAAGACACATATTTAAACACCCCTTGTTCTCAGGTTATGTCACAATGAGCTGTAGGTTTGTCCCTTTGTCTGTCTGTTTATTTAGGGCATAAACCACATTTCCAAACACTGTGCTCACAGGGTGAGGCACAGATTGACCTTCCTCTCTGAGTTAACAGCTGGTTTAAGCAGGACATCTATGCAATGCTTGGAATTAGATGATTTTTGAGTTCCCTTCCATCCCAGACTGTTCTGTGATTCTGTGATAAATGGTTTTCTTCTGGGTGAAGAGGAACAGGACAGTCCTGGATGTATCCATTCAAATGTCCACATCACCCAGCAGGCTGTGGAAAGAGACTTGTGTGGAAAAGTAGAACAAGCACTGCCACGCTCAGCAGCTAAGCCAAGGACTTGGAAAAGTGTTTTATCCTCAGAAGATTCAGCTGCTGCACAGAACAAGTGAAGGGCCAGTGAAGGTGCCCTGCCTATGGTGGGGAGTCAGAACGAGATGGTTTTTAAGGTCCTTTCCAATCCAGATCACTCTGTGATTCTATATTTGCACACCCTAAGCTTCCAGTAAAGAAACTAAATTCCTCATTGAGCACTCAGTGGGAGCTCTGCATTGTAGGATTATCAAAAACCCTGAGGGATTGGTCTGTCTTGGTATGGTTGGGCCCAGCTGGATGCCCAGTGCCTCACCAAAGCCCTTCCATCAGCCCCTTCTTCAGCTGGACAGGGGGAAGAATATGTAATTGAAGGCTTGTGGGTTGGGATAGGGACAGGGAGAGATCACTCAGCAATTCCTGTCATGGGCAAAACAGATCTGACTTGGTGAATTTATATCAAATCTGAGTAGGTTTAATCTTAACATCCCTTCCTCCCACCCGTCCTTTCTCCCTGGGCTCAACTTTACTTCCGAATTCCCTCCCTTGTTCCCCCACAATGGCATTTGTTTTCCCAAGCTGTCCCTGTATTCTTACAGGAATTATTCACTATTTTTATAGCCAGACTGTGCTAGCTGTCAATACTGTTTGAAGAATTGGCTGATTGTTCCTAATGAACAAGCTCTGTTCCATTTGGGAACTCATTGATGATGCCTTTGGTTGTCTTTAGTTGTTCCTGGTAGAGGGGAGTCATAGAAGTCAAACATCCCAGAGTATTGTCCATCATTAATGGACAATAGGATGGAAAATGAGAACCCCAGGTTTGCCAGTGCTTTATACTTCTCAAGCTTTAGATAATGCACTGCAGCAATTTATTTGATTTTAATGACAGAGAGGAGGAAACATGTCATTTTTCAGTCATTTCACACATGCCATTAGCAACATAATTTGAAAAGATAATGATTTACAAACCACCTGCTGTCTGGCAGATGCTTAAATATTGGCACGTGTTTGGAATGTGGTATGGAAGATATCTGAGGTGTTTAATTGCCCACTAATGCAATAGCTTCTGTTCTGTGCAGGTTAATGAGGGAGAGTTGCTTTGCTTTCGAAGGACATCTGCCAGAGATCCTGTTTATTAGACAACCAGCAAGGATGATCTTCACAGGTTTAGTCACTTGTTTGCAACTGTTTTTGTATTAGTTGCTTTCAAATGGCAAGAAATGGGGAAGAACATCAGGTTTGTAATAAAATGAGACCTTTGGAAAGCATTTTGAGCAGGAAGCTCATGTCATGACCTAGTATGTCAAAAACAGTGATTGATATGTTGTCTAAAATGTACTGAGGATGTCTGATCTGCTCAAGAGTGAGTAGATAAAGTCATGTCCATCAGGAGCCGCTTTTTATGGAAGGCTCATGGCATCCCAAATCATGTGCTAAGCTCAAGGTTCCTCCTGGGTGACACTTCCAGCAGCTCAGGCTCACATCTTGCAGTGACTGCTGTTTATTTATGGGTGCACACATTCCTTTAGTGCACTTAACAGCAAGGAGCTAAAGCAAATTGGCACCATTTTCCACTAACATTCAAACCTTGATCAAAATAAGACACTTGGGAAAGAAAGCCTTTCATATGAGTACCCCAGGGAAACTTGTATCTTGATCCAAATTCAGTCCCAAAACTGCATTTGCTTACTCATTTTCCCTTTCAGTGAAAGGCAAGAAAATCCCCAGCCCCAAACCCAGAAAAATCTCACACATCAGTAAGACAAAAATCACAGTCACTGTGACAGCACTGGAATTGCTTTGGGGTTCTTGGATAAGTGCCTGATGCAGAAGCAGCACCCAGACTATTGATTCCACATGTGGACCCAAGTCGGGTGGAGATTGGGAGCCCAGGCTCAGTTTTTTATGGATATTGGTGGTGACTGTGAAATGTTGTAACAGTCTTGCAGACAACAGAGTAACAAAGTCACCACCAATGTGTTTGTGAGGTTTGTGCGGGAAATATCAGAGAGTGGGAATTTGTTTTAGCCACCCAAGAGATGGGATCTCAGGCACTAATCTGAGCCAGATGGGAAAAGCTGGGTGTTAGTTAAATGAAAAAACTATAACCTACTAGACCTGTATGGTCAGAGAGGAGGAAGGAGCAGAGCTGGCACTTAAACCAACTTGGGGATCTTTGCACATACAAATCTGGCCAAGCTAGAGATGCCCAAGCTGACTGGAGTCACAGCTTTGGCACAGAATTATCTTCTCCTGTCTCTCAATGCTCTGTGCCAGATGAATCAGGTAGCTATTTTTTTTTTTATTTATTCCAGTTTTTTTATTCCAACTTTCAGTGATACACCGGAAGGAATGACCACCCTTCTAGGTTTTTCAAGGTCCCTGAAAATGCAGCATCATTTGAAAAACTGGATTTTAAACATGTATTTATCCAGCTTACATAAGGATTAGAAGCTCTACTAAATCCATCTACTATAAATTTCAAACAATGGCTTGGAGAACCATCTATAAAAATGGAAGCACTAACAGTCCCAATGTTCCCCTTGATGCATGAGTGTTTTACTGAACTGTGGAGCTGCTTCAGCTACAGCCTGATTCCTTCTCCAGTGATTCTCAACTCTCTTAGCCATAATTTTGAGTGATTAATGATTGAAATGTTATTCAAATCAGCCTTCTGAGCCTTCCTCTGTCAGAATTCAAAACTAGCTCGCTAATGGGCAGAAAACTGAAAAATCTGTTCATTGTTTCTTTCTTCTTCTTTTGAGAAGTTCTAAAATCTTTGCTATTTCTGTTCCCTACTACAAGGACAACATAAAGGGATGTCTCAGAAGGAGTGATAATGTAAACATTTGCCCCTGACACATAAAGCAGTGAGGAATAAACTGGCTTTGACAGCATTAACAAATTCACAGTGCTGGGTTTGAAGGCATTAGCTGTGGAAAGGTTTGATAATGTTGTGGCTTTCAAATGATGGTCTCAGCAAAGTGCTTAACAGATTTGTCTACTGTTTCCCATCTGTAAATGACTACATAATTTACACTTTTAATGGGCTTTAGATTACCTGTCTGCCATTAGACTCTCAGGCTGCAGTGAATGAAAAACAGAAAACACCACTTTCCCAGGACATAAATGATTAGTTACCATCACTGGCACCCATGTATCAACCTCCATGTCAGAGCACTGTGGCTTTGGAAAATCCAGATAAAACGGATGGTTGTACCCAGCCATTAATTATATTTAAGAATTTCTGTCCATTACCCACAGAAAGGTGGCTGGGGAAAGGTTGTTTTATAGTCCTGGCAGGTTAAAATGATGTTTAATCAAAACAGTGATGTTGAACATTGATAACCTGGGGAGATAATCTCTGCCATAATAAAGGTGACCTTTAAAAAAAGGTTACCTCATTGAGGCCTCTTTTTTTTCCCCTCTTGTCTGGCAATAAAGGAAGTAACAGAAAAATTGTGGAGCATTTATTATGCCAGCATTTAAATTAGCAGCAGTTATAATCCTAAAATAAATATTGGAGTAGGTTGAGCATATACAGATAAAACATTTGAAAATATTTCAATGTTTTGTGGACTGTAGGACTAAACAAGACTTGGTGACCTAACTTGTTATTATCTTTTTCATAAGATCACTTGAAAAAATCCTAAAAAGTGAATGGCTGCACAGCTAATAAACTCTGTGAAAGATAAGCTATAGCCTTTGAATAGGTTTCCATGTCTGAAAGGACATGATATAGTCTGGATAGAGAATTTTTTTCATATAGTTTCAAAGTAACATGGAAATTAAAAGGAATATCATTCCTAGTATGCAAATTTATTAGCAGGCCTTCTTTCCATCTGTGTGTCACTCTGATCAATCCTCTAAATTATTTGCATTGATTCTTTTCTGGTACATCCTCACTCAGCTCCAAACCTTCAAGGCACTTGGGGAAATTGAATCCAGCCTTGCCCTAGGCTGTTCCTAAACCCTTCCACTTTGTGGGCTAAGACTTGTGCCAGACTTCCTCTCTCAGTCTGGCCAGTTTCTATGACTTTAACCCCACCCCGCCCCAAATCTCTATTTCAGTCTCCAATTCGGGTGCTTTGGTTCTCCCTGGGGACATGTGGGCAGAGGGTGGCCTTGGGCCACCAGCACCAGGACAGAGGGGTGAGCTGTTTCAAAGGAGGATTTTGGTAGCAGAATCTGGCCTTGGTTTTTGATGGAAAATATTTGCTTTTGTACTGATGGCACCAGTATTTCTGTCATGGAATTTGCTGGGTCATTTGCTTAAACAAGGCTGGTAAAGATGGGATCTTCCCTTAAGTACATCCTGCCAGCTGAATTTTTTTGTCTTTTGTCCATTTTCCCAATATAGAATATGATAATTTCCCCGATTCCAAGCCGTTGCCTGGGCCTCTATTATCTAAAGGCTTTCTAGCACAAATGAGATTTTCAGTTTCTAATCTAATTTTGAATGATGATTTACCCCTGCATCAAACAGCCCTGTAGTTTGTGTCTAATTTACACCAGTATTTGAGGGTCTGATATAGTGCTTATTACATCTATTGCCAGTGTGATATGAACAGACCCTGCTGTAAATAAGAATTAAACCCTGTAATTCAGCCCACTAAAATAATCTTATTTAATGAAGTTTCATTTCTATCAGGCATCCTATTTCCCATTGTGTGTAATTAAACTCAAAAATAAACTAAACTAGCAACTAAATTGTGTAAGAACAAAGACAAGCTGCAGTCTTGAGTTTATTAACAATCCACTATTTATTTGCAGTGGTAATCTGCTATTTATATGTGAACAATAAAATTAAATTTAATTGTTCATCAAGGTATATTTTGTTATAGTGGCTAGAGCTACAGCTTTTAGGACATTATGACATAAATCCAAATATCCCTAACTAGTTACATCCAAGATATGATCTGTAAAATTAATAAGAATGTGGGAAAATAATTAATATTAAGAAATTGATTGGCAGTCTCAGTGAAAATGTCCTGTTTTCATTACAAGGTGTTGGTAATACATTGCTAGTACTCCATTTTTCCCTTAAATTATATTTTTCTGTAATAATTCTAGATAATCTTTCAATCCAAGTTTTTATTGGTGTCGTTATTTCACAGAGGGAGGAAAGAAATAGAACAGGCTTGTGAAAATTTTAACACTGCATCAAAGTGTCTGTCTGCCCCACTGCCACCCAAGAGGGATGGACCCCCAAACATCCTTTTATTCCCTTAGAGCCATCCCAAGGCTGAGAGAGGCATTAATTCCTCCCAAAGAGTGAGGGAGAGCCTGTTCTGAGCTGAAATCCTCACTTTTAGGGTGTGAACCAAAACAGGTTTCACTTAGGGCACAGCCTGTGCTTGGCATTGGAGAGAGAGAGGCTCATTTCAGGCAACACTTCTGGTATGAATTCCAGAATTTCCAGATGAATCAGAGGTATTTCATCTGGATTTGTAGTCTTTTGTAAACTTTTTTCTTTGAAACAAGTACTAGATTTTAGCTAGTGTAACTCAGATTTCCCGGTAGTTTCTGACTCTTTCTCAGCCACTTGAAGGATCACAGTCAGTAATTATCCCGCTTTACCTCCAAGTGAGTGAACCCTGGTGCACAAGGACTGATCTCCATCTCCTTCAGGGTAATTATTGATCTAACTGGAGTAAACTTTTGAGCATCACTGGCTTTGCTCTCTGGTTTGCCAAAGAAGCAGCAGCCCATAAGTGCTGAGGTGCATTAACTCTCAGAATTTACACTGCTCAGGGAGAATAAATACTCCCTTTTCTGCTGTTATAGACTATTGTTCTGAAAAACAGGTCAGGTTGCTGCTTGTTCATATAAATTTCTGTCTAAAAAGTAAACCAGTCCTGCTCCAGTCATTGCACAGATATCTGCTCTGGTGCCTCTTTGTTGCTGTTACCCTCTCACTCCTCCTCTGGCTTGCTCGAGGTACATATGTCAAGTTTGACAGAGTCACAACTCTGTGAAATTTTGTGATATGACCAATTGATTTAGTTTGTTAAAATAATTCCTCATGTAAATCTTGCTGTCCTTTATTCCTCCTCCTGTATTGACTATTAACACAGTGTTGAAATTGATTGTGGATGCTCAGGTTTGTCTCCAGATGTGGAAGGTTTGTGGATCCTGCCAGTTTGTGCTCTGCTGCACACACAGAGCTGCTGACAAGAATTGATGATTCTTTACATGTCTCTTGATGAAACACAGGGAAAATGTAGCAAATAGCTGAGTTCAAGAGCTGTAGGCTGCCAGAAGAGATCTCACCAGACAGAGCTGCTCTTTGGCCAAATAATGGTGCATTTTGCTCTCAGCAGCTCCCTGTAATTGTGTCTGTGCTTGTCATTCCCACTCTCCAGCTCCTGTCCTTTACACATTGTCTCACTTTCTACACCAGTTGTGTGGATTGCTCACCTTCCCTACTACTGGTGTTCCCTATTGGTGCTGCTCAGCCCTGCCACTCCCTCTGCTGCCAGAGTTCCTCCTCCTACCTGCAGTACTGCCATTCCTCACGATTCCCTCAACCTGACAAAGCTAGCACTCATTCCTGGGCATAGCAACCCCAGTTGTGGATAACTTGCCAGGGCAATGAAATTTCTACAGAATTTTTACTGAGGTACTGACTCTCCCTACACCTGGTGCTGACAAAGCATCCCTGAACATCTGACTCCCTTTGAAATCCAACAGCTGCTTTTCCTTTAAACCTCACGCTTGTCCTTACTCAGGGAGAAAAAGCAAACTCCAAAATAGCCGGTATTTTGTGTTGTTTGTGATGTGTTTTCTAAAGGTTATGAGTGAATTCAAAAATCTATTGAACCAAGGCAAAAATAACCAAGCCTGACTGAAGGAAAAAGGCCAGCAGAAATTTCAGGGACATTTAAGAGCTTTCATATATCAAGCTCCTTTTCAAATGTTCTTGTCATTTCCATGCAGGGCTGGAGAGCAGGCTCACTGCCTGCTGGAATGATGTAAAGACTGGGGGAAGAGTGACCTGTGCTGATGTCAGGAAGAGCAGATGGCCCTCGTTGGAGGCCCAGGGAACATAGATTTGAACTGCCTGGGAAGGAAATGTAAAGATGAAGTGTCTGGGCTCAGAGTAGTCAGGGTCTTGTGCCACATCTGAGCATCCCAGGAGTGCAGGGAAGCAGCCAAGGCAGCATCAAATGCTCAAGGTATCCTGTCCCACACCACACATGAAGGCAAACTTTACAAATAAGAGTAAAAATCCTGAGCAGAAAGCAGAACCAACCTCTGGACCTGCCTGTCCGAAATGTAACTGTGTGGATGGCTCTGCTTTCCTGGGAGTCCTGCTGGGAGGTTTTCACTGGTTGGTAAATCCCATGGGAATGCCAGTGCTGCCCATGTAGCCAGAGTGATGGAAGTGACTTGGATGAGGAATGGAGTAGGACAGCACCTGCAGAAGATCCTGTGTGAGGCACTGAAGGCTCTAACCCTTTAAAATACCAGCAGTGTAGAAACCCAAATAGCACCAAGAAATTGTGAAGATTATTACTGGGAAGGAATTCTTGGCTGTGAGGGTGGGGAGGCCTTGGCACAGATGTCTAGAGAAGCTTTGGCTGCCCCTGGATCCCTGGAAGTGTCCAAGGCCAGGTTGGATGGGGCTTGGAGCACCCTGTGACAGTGGATGGTGTCCCAGCAGGAGGTGGGATGGGATTAGTTTCAAGGTCCCTTCCACCCAAACAATTCTGTGGTTCTGTGACTGCTTAAAATTGTGAGAGTTGGTACCTGAAAGTGGCAGGTTTTTATACTAAATGTTCCTTGTAACCCCCTTGTCTGCAAAAATCAGATATTTGGTATGCACTTATCAGCTCTGAAGTGCTGGTGAAACTTCTATGTGATTCAGAAAGAAATAAGAATGTCATTTTGCATTCTGAATTGTGCTGCTAGTGACAGCAGTCAAATGGCCGATTTTCAAGGGCAGGAGCAGGGATAATCATCTTGGTCAAATTACAGTTTTAATTTAAGAAAAACGTCTTTCCTTACTGAGAATATTACCATGCATATTTTCATTTTATTAGTTTATGTACACAACCGCTAAGTTATTTGCATGTTATAGCATTTTATTTTGTACTTAGTAAATGAATGGCATCCAAGCAATTTTAGATTTAATTTGATCAATATTTAATGAATTATAATTATCATTACAACTCAGAGTTTTGCACTGTTGTATATTGCTGCATAATGTTTAATCAAGAGAAGAGATGCTAAAATATAACTGGAAAACAGCTATAAAGTCTATGTTAAAGAAATGTAGTGGGATTATTAACTAAATTACAGCGGTCTAATTTAATAATTTTCCTAGTTACAGCTTTAAGATTGAATTTCAAGAGCATTTCCCTAATTTATATTTTTAAATGCCTACAATTTATATTTTAAAAAGTACATAAACAAAGACCAAAATTACTCTGTGGTATCAGAGTTTGAAATCTCTGCATGATTGGAAAAAATTCCCAGGTGCTGTACCTGGGAAAATGGGAACATCAGATAAAAAGGTATGGACAGAAAACTCAAAAGATTTGGTTTATACATTGGTAAGGGCCAGGTATGTAAATATTGCAAGAATCAGCAAAACCATTTAAAGTTAATGTATCTGAAAACAGTGAAATAGCTCAGGAAAATCCACAAAAATGTAATTTAAAAAAGTTTAAAAATTAAACCTCTTTACCCACAAGTTAAAGATTTCTTTTCCGCAGAAATGCAGTTCAGTGCTTAAATTTAGTCATATCAACATAATTCCTCAATTTTGATAGTTAAGTGGAACTTGTGGACTCTGAGGCACCTTCTCTGATACTGCCGGTGAGATAGAAATGTGTGCGGGCGAAACTCATTATGAAGCCTGGAAAAAGTCTAAAACTTTCTCTTTTACAAAATCCTAGAGTCCCAGAATGGTTTGGATTGAAAAGAATTTTAAAGCCCACCTAGTGCCACCCCCTGCCATGGGCAGGGACACCTTCCACTAGCCCAAGTTGCTCCAAACCCCATCCAACCTGGCCTTGGACACTTCCAGAGATTCAACGACAGCCACAGCTTCTCTGGGCACCCTGTGCCAGGGCCTCCCCACTCTCACAGGGAGCAATTCCTTCCCAACAGTCTGTCTAAACCCTTCTCCGCTAGAATATTCACCATTATTTCCTCTTGTAATTTCCCAGTTTCAACTGAAGCTATGTGAATGTTTCTGCCATTTTGAAATCATATTCCAACAGCTCATCTCTGGAGTTTTTCCTTTGCCTCCTGAACCCTGTGAGTTCTCCTGTGGATTACTCTGCATTATAAAGGGGCAAATGATGGCATTCTTGACTACAGTGGAAGGAAAGACTTTTTTCCCAATGAGCCCAGTATATTCACATCATGGGTCTTCATACTAAACTTGGTGTTGCACATGTTCCATGTGCAAGACCCTTCCCCTTTTTCAGTGTGCTCTCTAGCCTGATTTTAGAAAGAGATTTTCTGCTGAGTGTGCAATTATCACAGTTAATAGACACCAATGAATGATGATCTTGGAATTTTTGAACATTTTTTACAATTCTTTAAAACTTGTAATTATTTTTAATAAATTTCAGCCTGCAGGGAAGCCTTCTACAACTGCCTTGGTTTAAAAGATAGGTGTCTGCCAAGGAAGGCAGGAGCCTCCCTTGGAATGGAGAACACGACCTCCCTCTGAATTACTATAATTTTGAAATTAAAGGGCTCTCAGGCAAAGATGTGAGAATGGGAATCACAGTTCTTTACTAGTGTGTATAACAAGGCAAACAAACAACAACAGCTCTGGCATTAACAGCAAACAGCACCAGAACCCAGTCCCAGCCTCCCTCAGCCGCGGGCACTTTTCCCCTCTGCTGCAGTTCCGCTCACCGCCACCAGGGGCGCTGCTGGCTCCCAGCCGGGCAGGGTGGGGCAGGGTGCAATGATTCCTCCACGCCTGCAGGGGGCGCTGTGGCGCGGGGCTCAGGGAGCACACGGTAATGGCGGCTTGAGCGAGACGGGAAGGGATGGAGGAGAGGCCTTGCTTCACAAAACCTGGGGCAGCCGATCCCGGTGCCCCGTAGGGCTTTAGGAAACAACAAGCTGAACAGCAGGATGTCTCGGCAGGCAGGGGGTGCAGGGCTAAAGAGCAGGGAAAGCTCA
Organism: Phylloscopus whistleri; assembly: GCA_017589585.1. Lineage (NCBI taxonomy): Eukaryota > Metazoa > Chordata > Aves > Passeriformes > Phylloscopidae > Phylloscopus > Phylloscopus whistleri. The sequence goes on along the minus strand of JADMLD010000682.1, from coordinate 2,378,377 downwards.
GAGTAGTGCCGAAGAAGCAGCAGGGGCAGGACAGCGGTGACCCAGCTCTGAGCAGGGCAGGGAGAGGCGAGATCAGGATCCTGGGCACCCGAGCAGATGGTGATAGCTCCCTTTATTTTAGTGAGGTAGGCGTTAACAGGGTCCCAGTTCAGTGGCTGCTCGCACAAGCAGAGGCTCACCCCACAGCAGAAGAAGCAGTTCTGGGCTGGGCTCCAGCAGCAGCAGCGAATTCCCCCCCAGTAGCAGCTCCAACCATTTTTCTCCGAAGCCAAGAGAGAGAGAGAGCCTGCAGCTGCCCCAGCCCCGTCCTTTACCTGCCCAATTCTCATGGTATCTCTGCCCCTCACAGACAAACTCCCAGATAAGAGAAGTGCAACCAGATGCCCTCCTCCCCTAAGCTTGGCCACTTCGTTTGTTTCTCTTAAGTACCAAGTCGTTAGTGTTTCCTAGAAACTTATGGGAAAAAAATCTATTAGTAAAAAGGAACAAAAGGAAAGAAATCTAACCCCCAACAACTTTACAGCTGTTCAGGATGTGAAAATACACATTTTTAAAGCTGTGGCACAAGCACTGCTTTCATCTGCAGTCACTGATTTGTCACTGCGAGAAGCTGTGGGACAGCTCTGTCACCGCGCTCTGCACACGCTCCTGTCCCAGCCGGTTCCAGCAGGTTCCAGCCGCTTCCAGCCGGTTTGCAGCTGGTTCTGAGCCCCCCCGCTGCCCTCGGGGTGCCAGGGCGTGGCCCGTGGGGACAGCAGCGCGTTCCGGGCCCTTTGTGACCCGGGGCTGCGTGTGCCCAGAGCCCCCTGTGACCGTCGGGGCCGCGCCCTGCCCAGGAGGGGATGAGAGGGCGCAAAGAGGCCGGGGGTGCCTCTGGCAGGAGAGCGGCTCCGTCAGGAGGCGGCGGCTCCCGGGACACTGCAGCGTCCCTGCGAGGCACACACGGCTCCAGAGGGGAAGATGAGCACGGGCGTGCAGCCCAAGCAGAGGTGGCTGCGCTGTGCCAGGAGGCAGAAGGTGAGGGATGGGGCCGCACGGGGCCTCGGGGCCCGGGCCGGGCTGGCCGGCACGGAGGGAACTGCCTGGGATCCAGGGCAGCCCTTTGGATTCCAGGCGGCCGCCTCGTCGTCCTGTGCCTTCTCCTCCTGGTGCACAGCCCCGCAGGAGGCTGAGGAGCACCGTGACTCCTGTGCTGCCCCTGGCGCGCAGGCGGCGGCAGCAGCAGCACAGAGCCGGGCAGCGGCCCCGCACGGCCCCAGGGCCCGCGGCCGGGCTCTGCTGCACTCGCTGCGGCGCGGCTCCCGGGCCCTCCTGAGCAGGGTGGCGGCTGTGATCTGGAGATGCGGCCAGCAGCCGATTACACAGCGGCCCCTCCACCAGGGCACGGGCTCCGGGACGGCAGCAGCAGCCCCCGCAGCAGGGGCAGAGAGCCGGGCAGCTGCCCTGCACAGCCCACTGGAAGCTGTCGGGGGACAGGGGGCAGGGGCAGAGGTGGGGGCTGTCCTGCCAGCAGCAGAGATTGGGGAGCAGCCCTTGCCCAAGCTGGAGAAACACTCCAGGCAGCAAAGCCAGAGCACGGAGGAAGAGAGGCTCCCCAGGCCCCTCACGTGTGAGGCATGGGAAGAGCACTGGAAGCTTCATCCATGCCCAGCTGAACCCCACAGAACCCCACACAAGAGAACAAAGCCCTCAGGCCCGTACCCGTTAGAGCGCTGCCGCGTTCCCAGCCCCTCGCTCTGCCAGCTGGAAGAGCTGGGGCTGTGGGAAGCACTCTTTGGAGAGCAGGGGAGCGAGGAGAGGCATTGGTCCAGTGCTTGCCAAGCAGGGAGTTATGGGAAAAAGAACCTCTTAGAGTCCGGTTCTTGTGACCTAAACGAACTGCAGACTTACAGAGGCCCAGGACAATTCCTAAAAGTGTTCCTCCAAGACAGAGATCAATCAGTGTCCCATGGGGAAGACAGCAAGGCCCAAGAGTGGTGGCAGAAGGAGAGCAGTGCCAGCATCCACAGCACCTGGGTCAACCCCCTCTGCCCGGCACTCACGGTGGAGCCCTGCTCGCTGCAGGCAGAAGAGGCAGATGCTGACCTGCCCTGCACATCTCAGGCAGCAGCAGCAGAGAGCCGGGCAGTGGCCCCACACGGCCCCTGCTGCCCACCCAGCCCATTGCCCAGCCAGCAGGAGGATCTTGAGCAGTGGGCAGAGTCATCAGGGATGTTACTCCTTGAAGACTTGGTGAGCGAGGAGAGGCACTGGTCCAATGCTTGCCAAGCCGGGAGTTTTGGGGAAAAGAGCCTCTCAGAGTCCAGTTCTTGTGACCCGAACAAACTGGAGCCTTACAGAGGCCAGTCGAAAAAGAGGAATGATATCAGCATCCACACCATCTGGGTCAACCCCCTCTACCCGGCACTCATGGTGGAGCCCTGCTCGCTGCAGGCAGAAGAGGCAGATGCTGGCCTGCCCTGCACGTCTCCTGCCCTGGTGGCTCCCACAGACACCCAGCCAGCAGCTGCTGCACCAGTCGGATCTCCATCAGTGTCCCATGGGGAAGACAGCAAGGCCCAAGAGCGGCTGAAAAAGAGGAACATCTACGTTCACACCATCTGGGTCAACCCCCTCTACCCGGAACTCACGGTGAAGCCCCGCTCGCTGCAGGCAGAAGAGGCAGATGCTGACCTGCGCTGCACATCTCCTGCCCTGGTGGCTCCCAGGGACACCCAGACAACATCTGCTGCACTGGTTGGAGCTCCAGAAGATGATGAGCAGCATGTGAGTGCCACTTCTCAGGCACAAGAGGTGGCAAAGACAGCAGCTTCTGCTGCTGCAGCAGCAGCAGAGAGCCAGGCAGTAGCCCCACACAGCCCCTGCTGCCCCCCCAGCCCATTGCCCAACCAGCAGGAGGATCTCGGGCAGTGGGCAGGGTCAGCAGGGATGGCACTCCTCAAGGAGCTGGAGAGTGAGGAGAGGCACTGGTCCAATGCATGCCAAGCCAGGAGTTATGGGGAAGAGAGCCTCTCAGAGTCTGGGTCTTGTGACCCGAACAAACTGGAGACTTACAGAGACACAGGAAAACTCCTGAAACTGTTTGTCCAAAACACAGATCAATCAGTGTCCCATGGGGAAGACAGCCAGGCCCAAGAGTGGTGTCAGAAGAAGAACAACAACATCAGCTCCCACACCATCTGGGTCAACCCCCTCTGCCCGGCGCTCCCGGTGGAGCCCTGCTCGCTGCAGGCACAAGAGGCAGATGCTGACCTGCCCTGCACATCTCCTGCCCCAGCAGCTCCCATGCTGCAGGCAGCAGCAGCAGCAGCAGAGAGCCGGGCAGTGGCCCCGCACAGCCCCTGCTGCCCACCCAGCCCACTGCCCAGCCAGCAGGAGGATCTCGGGCTGTGGGCAGGGTCAGCAGTGAGGGCGCTCCTTCCTGGGCTGTGGGGAGAGGAGGGGTCCTGCTGTGAGGAGCTCAGGCCTGGCCCATTCACAGAGTGGGCAGAACACCCAGAGCTGAGCAGGAGGGCTGAGGAGGAAAGCACCTCAGGGTCTCTCCAGTCTGAGCCATTGCCAGAAGACACAGAGCCAAGCAGGGTGGCTGGGGAAGAGAGTAACTCAGTGCCCCTCCCACGCGAGGCTTGGGCAGAAGATCAAGACCTAAGCCAGAGTAGTGAGGAAGAGAGCACCTCATGGTCCCTCTCATGTGGGTCATTGTTACAAGTTCAAGACCTGAGGTGCAGTAGCAAGAAGGCGACTGCCTCAAGGTTCCTGCTGCCCAAGTCATGGGCAGGGAGCTGGGGCTATAAAGTCAGGACAGCTACAGAGAATGGTGTGGATCAGCCACAGAAAGCCGCGATCTGCCCTTATCACATGAAACCCCTGGTCTTTGACTTGGGCACAGGCATGACATCAGAAGAACAAAGCCTGTCCCAAATGGAAGATGCAGGGAGGGATTTGGAACTGGAGGCTGTCATGGGGACCACATGGTGGGAGGAAGAGTTGCTAAAGTGGGACAGGCGGTCATTTGAGCATCTGCAAGGGCTGCACTCAGCTGCAGCTGTGCCCGTTTGGCGGCCCTGCCCCTTTGGGAGGGCGCTCAGGGCTCTGTGCAGGGCGTTCCAGAGCCTCAGGCGCCTCATTCCAGTGCCCCAGTCATAGAGGCCGTCCCACCAGGGCTCCACGCTGCTGATAGGACACCCACGGAGGCAAAGCAAGACCCAAAGCAAGTGAGGATTCTGGTTGGAGTAACCCTGACCATGGCATGGACATCTTCATGAAGGATCTGGACAAGGCAATCGAGGCACCCTCAGTCATTTTGCAAGCTCAGTGGCAGTGTCGATCTGCTGGGGGGCCGGGAGGTTCATGACTAAGGTGCCATTGTAGCTGCTGCCTCAAGAATTTGAGGAGCAGAGCTAGAAGAACTAATAGGGATAAGTTCTTTAGGTTAAAGTAGGGGTCGATATTAGTAGAGCTTGCTGCTAGAATTTAAAATAACAGGATAAAAGTCATCTCCTGGCTTCTATTCCTGATTAATTCATAAATTACAAACTGGGGCTCAGAATAGGCTGTGCCATAAGAAAGCCAAGTGTTTAAGCTAAAGAGCTCTGAATATTTCAGCTATTCAGAGTTGTAAAGAAAAGCCGTAGGTTTTTCAAAGCTTTTTGTTTCTCATAGGTAATCCTATTCAGCACTTGGTCTGGAATATGTTCCTCTGGAATATATTCCTCAGGCAGTAAAGCTGTAGCTTTTGCTAAGTTAAAACATTAGTGTGACAGCTATAACTGGTCTATAGCTGCACAGATAATTGGCCCGATAGACACCAACTAGGCCAGCCTCAGCTCACCAGGGGATAGAAGTAAAGGAGCCCCCCGGCATGTCACTGATAGGTCAGGTTCAAAGTCAATCAGGGGACCCCAGCCAATCCCGCTGAAGTATGAGTGCACCCATACCATTGGCTGGCGAGCTGGGCGGAGCTAAGACCCTTATCCAATCATGCTTGTGAGCGCCAGAAATTTGAGGCCGCTATAAAAGGGGGCACCCGACAATAGTAAACTCGGCTGTTGCTGCGTGGTCCTGGGGAGTTCTTGTCACATGCCTGCCTCCGTCATCAGCGACAAGTTAGATAAGTTGCTTTTATTGAAATAAAGCAACTGAATGAATAAAGCAGACGTGCTTGTTGTTTTCATTGCACTGCAGCCGTTGATCTGGGGGAAATCCTGAAGGCCGAAGCCGGTTGGTTGCTGGGGCGGTGCAGTGTGTGCGGGCTGGGGCAGAGGAGAGAGGCGCTGCCGGGGCTGGGAGGGATGTGGGGACACCAAGTCCTTGTGACTTGTGGCATCAGGTGTTTGTGTGATGCAGGACCCCGTTCTTTTGTCCCCAGCTCTCCAAGACAGCTGCCCTGGTGCACAGATCAATCTGTGCTAAGGACTTAATCATGGAATCCCAGAATCCCCGGCTGGTTTGGGTTGAAAAGAACCTTACAGCCCACCCAGTTCTACCCCCTGCCATGGGCAGGGACACTTCCACTAGCCCAGGTTGATACATCTTTGAGTTTTCAAAATGGAAATGTTTTATATTTCACAGCTGTGAGGCTGGGGCAAGGCATCATCCAGTAGTTCTAACCCTTCCCAGCTCACCTGGAGCACAATGGTACCCTTCTCTCCTGTTCACACACTGCAGACAGGAGCTTCCTGAAGATGAAGAACAATCAGAAAATGTTATTACTCTTTGCATTATTTTCCCAGCTGAGCCATAACTACTAAACCTGCTGTTAGGGACTTCATTTACTCAAAAGGAGAGTTCTCTCTTCCTTTTGTCAAAGAACTCTCCAATCTTCCTTCCACTGGATTACAAACCTCCCATCAGCTTCCCTGGGACCTGGAATTCTCTTCTGCTTTTATGGAAACTGAAAGCAATCATTACCAAGCAGAACAGGATGCTGTTTTGAAGGAATTACAGTGGACGCATTTGTTTTGATGGATGAAAAGGAAGTTTCACTTGAGGAGGGAAACAGTAATCTATGCATAGCTTTAATGTAAAAACCAAGAGCTTTGGAGATAAATTTTGCAGGAAACAAATCAGGTTGGAAATGGGAGCTAATCCTAATATTACCACAGGACCGAGGTGCAGAAATGTACCTGAGAGACAGCAGCAGGGCAGGCTAAGACTGAATTCCTTAGGAAATTTTCTGTAATATGCTGGAATTGGATATAAGACAGCAGCTGAAAGAAAGAACAAAAATTAACAGGTTTTAGCTTTGAAATAACTCTGGGATTTGAGGCTGCAATAAAGAATAAATTCTTTTCAAGTTTTTTCTTTTTAGTTACTGTCTAGGTAAGCCCATCTGAAGCAGTTGAGCCTAGTCAAGCTATAGATTTTCACTTGGATCCAATTCCACACTCCAAACTCAAGGCAGGTCTCAAACTGAGGTTGAGTTTCACCCATTACAAAGTTAAAGAGAATGTGCAAAAACCCCCCCATGTCGTAATGAGCTGTGTGAAAGCCTCATGGCCTTTGATCAAAATTTGGTGAGGCTCAGAGGTGAGATCTCTATGGAGACAACTGAGAGAGAGAGGAGATCTATAGAGTTCTGTTTAGGATTTCTCTATGAAATGAAATCAAAGGAAATAAAGAACAATAAATATGCCTGACACATCTATGTACTGTATGTGAAAATTATCCTGCTCCTGGGGTGGCTGGTTTTGGTTCAATAATTCAGGTTTATTCTTTAGCAGCATGTCCTCTGAAGAAAATCTGTTGTTTGTGTCTATGCCTGTGTAATTTGCAGAGGATTGTTGTTGTTGTTACACAGAGAGTTTAATTTTTAAGATTTTTTTCCTTTATTTTTCCCCTTGTTATTTTCACTGTCTACTCTCAGGCCCATAAGCCAAAAAAACCACAAACGAACAACACAATTAGGGAAAGAACAGAAATACTCTTTAACATTTGTTCTTGCCCAAACAGGAGAAAGGTAAAATAAATTACAATGTTTCTATTTTCACTTGAGAAAGGGTTTCTGCACTCCCAGTTTCTGCACTTGCTTGAAACTCTCCATATTTGCAAAGAAATCTCTTGCTCTTCATCTCCTTGGAAGTGATTTTTCTCTCTCTTACTCTTTGAAACACATCCCTTTACCCACTCTTTTATTTATTTTTAACTCTTATGTTAAAGGCTTTAATGAAATAACATTTTCAACTTCATGTAATTAATTATTTAATTTAAAATACCGGTTGTCACTGAGCTACAACATAACTTGCACATTGATTTTCCTTTCAATACTACTCCAAAATTAAATCCCTGGAATTAGAGACCCAGATGTTATTATCAAAGTTCTCAAGCAGAATAATAAGGTGATACCAATAACCGTCTTGTCTACAGAGTGGAAAGAATTTTGTTTCGTAGGAATTTCACATCTACATAAAACCACTTTGAATTAAATGTTGGCTGCTTTACAAGTAAAATGTGCTCTCTGGGATTGTGGAAAACAAGGCTCTTCATGGAAACTCTAAAACATGCACACAGAGCAAAGCACACAAAACATCAGCTATGGCACTGCTATAGGAGTCCTCTGTTCAGTGAAAAATTGTCCAGCCCACATTGTCCAGACTGGAAAAAGTATTTAGGCACTTGCACTATGCTTACACATCTTGAAACCCCAGAGGATTCTTAAATTCTTCAAGATTTTTGCCCTCCCTGTCTAAAACAGATTATTTTCAGTAAGTGGATCGTATTAGAACTGGGGCCTTAGAAATTAGAGGGTTTATGGTGCTTTATGAGCTGGCTCCCTCACTCTGCAATTGTTCTTCATTATCCCTCAGCTCCAGCTGTACTGTGCTTCCCATAAAACCGACTGCATGCCCACACTATGAGAGGTGCCCTGGAAACAGCACTCAAGACTCTCTGAAATGTCTCCCATAAATGATCTGGAGTCGCTGCAAAAGAGCTTGAGAAGGTTGCTCTCCCCTCAGCTCCTCAGGCCATCACCTTAATGGCAAATACAGCACAAGAATTAAGTGAGGAGAGATTTTGCCCCCAGCATTGATGTGGGCAAGCTGGCTCCAAGCACAGCAGGTTTTCCACTGCTTCTCCAGGAGGGATGTGAAACACAGCACTGATGAAGGAATAAACAGTGGCCAGGAAAGGGCAGTGTAACATATGTGAGGAGATAATGCCAGTGCTAAAAATAAGTGTCAACAACAGTTCTCTGTGATTCTGTAATTCTGAAGTGAAAAGCATTCTGCTTGTACTTGGAGCAATGATATACAAAATGTCAAACACAACTGAGCACTGGGGTGATTGTGGGGTCCTGGTTGATCTTCACTCTGTGACTGTGACACACTACTAAAAGTTCTGAGGGGATCAAACTGCCTCCCCACCAAAAAAAAACCCAAAACATCTTTTATTGATTTAAAAAGTACTAATTTTTTTTTCTCATTCCAGCTTTCCACAGAAAACTCTTTCAAAGCACAGAACAAAACAGGTGGATGGGTTAAGTTTGGAAATCATAGAACAACAGAGTGGTTTGGGCTGGAAGGGACCTTAAAGCCCATCCAGTGCCACCCACTGCCACAGGCAAGACACCTGCCACCATCCCATGTTGCTCCAAGATCCATCCAACCTGGCTTTGGACAATTCCAGGGATCCAGGGGTAGCCACAGCTTCTCTGGGCACCCTGTACCAGGGCCTCACTCCCATCAAAGGGAACAATTCTTTCCTAATATCTAACCTAAATTTCCTCACTTTCAATTTGAACCCATTGCTCCTTGTCCTGTCACTAGAGTTCCTGATGACATTTTGTGGTCAACTAAAAGCTCAGTTCAAATTTCCTACACCTGCAGAAAGCCTTGTTGAGCTACCAGAATTCCCTGCTCAGGAACCCCAAGAACCATTTTTTATTCTTTACCCAACTGATGATAAAACAGTAGGGAGTAGGTGGTTATTTGGTAGTTCCTTGGGTGTTCACTGGTATCATGGAATCATTAAGGTGGAAAAAGACCTTTAAGATCAACAGACCCAGATCTTCATTCTAGAACCACCCCCATGTTCACCATTTAACCAATTCCCAAGTGCCAAGGACATCAAATCTGTCTCCATCCCCTGCAGAATTAATTCAGTTTAATTTTGGAGGCTGTATAAGGAATCAAACCAAGTCATGATTATCCCTTTGCCACCACCTTTCCACCTGGGGTATTTCCAGACCTAAGGACCACAAAAGAAATTAATGTCTCAATGAGTCCACTGTATAAAACAGCAAGAGTTTGACTCAGTGTCATCCTTTTGTTTAAAAAGAAATCCAGCCCAGGAAGCAGTGCAGCACAAAGGACATGCTGTCTCACTTCCCCTAGAAGTGGAATATGGAATATTAACCAATGAAGAATTTTGATAATTTATGTTCTTGACAAAGGCTGTAACAAGAACAAGAAATGGGGGAAACTAATTCTTCATATAGGAAACAGTAAAATTATAATTCACTGTAATCGCTGCCTTAGATTTTAATTTTCTGGTTCCCTTGGGCTCCACAGTAGGAGAAACTGAAGGACCTCACAGAAGAATTAAAAAGGGATTTATATCAGTGAAAAAATTGACTCATAAATAGTTATAGATTATATTGCAAGATCTCATCAGACCGGTTAAACCCAAAGCACAGAGCCTAATTTAGCTTGTCAGGGGTTTTTAATAATGATCCTTTCAATTAAAAATCCAATAAATACATAATGGAAAACTTATACTGTTTACAGTAAACAAAACTGTGGAGGGAGCTGATGGAAAAACAATATGCCAGCCAAATCTCTTCTTCCCTCCCATGTATTTTCTCTCCAATTTTACTCAGATTTGAGCTAAAAGGCCCAAATAAAAAAGCATCACCACCCCACCATTATCCCAGAGAGCCAGGGAAATCTGGCTCCCTGCCTCCAGATAACAGGGACATGGGAATGTGTCCCTGCTAATGTCCAGCAGCCACAGCACACAAAGCTCAGACACACTGTCTTTTGTTTCTAAAAGTGTGGGTTTAGTGCTGGGAAGCTCTTGGAACGAGACACCTCCTGTCAGGGCAGCATTTCTGTGCTCACACTGCACAGGTCTCACTCGCTCTGCAGTCCACGGGTGTGGAGGAAGGGAAGGGAGTGAAAAGCAATCATTGAGATAACACCCAGAGTGAGACAACAGCTTGGAAATCCTGTATCAGAAAGCCTCAGCTTTGTCACTCTTCCCCACAGCAAAAAACAAACAAACAAACAAACAAAAACCAAAACAAACAGACAAACAAAACCCCAAAAACCACACAAACCACCCACAACTATTACCCAAAAGCTGTTGGGTTGTTCCAATCCCTTTCCTAAACACAGCCTGCAGTTTCCTGGTGGAATGAAGCACCACTCACCTCAAGGAGCACTCCTGTCACTTGTTGCCTCTTGAAGAGCATCTTGTCAGAACCCCAAGGAAATTCAAAGTAGACACATCTCACTGTGGGGCATTTTCACAAGTGCTCTGCCATGAAATGGCTGCTTTGCCCACATCTTAGGGAGCTTGGTTTCATCAGAAAGCCAAAGTAAAAAATAAATATACAATAAGTGATATCTGAGAAAGGACACATTTCTGTTTTATTCTTCTAAGGAACCAGATTGCTTGGCATTTTTAGCAAGAAGGAGCTTTATTTTAGTGGAAATTCATTCCATTTATCTGTCCTTTAGCAAAAGATGATCAGAGAGATGAAACACCTCTCCTGTGAGGAAAGGCTGAGAACTTTCAGTGCCTGGAGAGCTGGAGAGGGACTTGGGACAAGGGATGGAGGGACAGGACACAGGGAATGGCTTCCCACTGCCAGAGGGCAGGGATAGATGGGATATTGGGAAGGAATGAGGGTGAAGAGGCCCTGGCACAGAGTGCCCAGAGAAGCTGTGGCTGCCCCTGGATCTCTGAAAGTGTCTAAGGCCAGGTTGGACAGGGCTTGGAGCAACCAAGTGGAAGGTGTCCCTGCACATGGCAAGGGGTGGAACAAGAGGTTTAAGTTCCCTTCCAACCCAAACTGTTTGGGGATTCTGAAGATAACTTGGCTCTTTCCCTCCACTCAGTTTTGAACATTCATGGAAACAAAACATCCCAGTGCTTGGGAACAGCAAGAGCTTCACAGCACAGGCCGAATAACACCTCTGCCATCTCAGAGGGGCATTCCCAATGTCATTAGGAACAGAGGAGCAGGAGAAGCTGACAGGAAAAAATGCATCCTTAAGGGTGCAGGAGGCCTTCCTCTCCTCCCTGTCCTTTTCATGAAAGTCCATCAGAGTTTGTCACTGGCTGGGGACAGACACCTCCTGCAACCAGATGGTGCTGCCTGGTGGAAACAAACCCAGTCAGGAGCACCGGAGAAAATTTGGAAAACTCTTATTTCTTGCACAAAGAGAATGAGGATTTTTTTTTGTGGAAAGGCAGATTTCTGGATAAAAACGTGTTTTTCTCTCTCATGCTGAGCTACCTGGGAAAATAGAAAAAAGAGAATCATAAAATTTTGTCTTTACTAAATTTTCTTTTGTTATGGCCTGAGGTTCCTGATGGTGCCTCTGCTTTTCCCATGCCTTTCTAATAAACCAGCAGAGTTTGAAGTGTATTTTTTGTGTGTGGTGGATAAACCTACACTTTGTGAGGTTTCACATGGCCTCACACAGCTGAACCTATATTACTGTACCTTATTACACAGAACCTTACATGCATAAAAAGCATTCCCAGGCATCGCCAGGCTAACCCAGGGGGAGTTTGGGTACAGCAGTTCCTTGCAGCTTTCTCTGTCTGTCTCCAAGAAAACACAGAACTCATCTCCCTCTTCTTACCAAAATCTGCAGCAAATCTTAATTTTCAGCCCAACAACCCAGGTGAAGAATGTGCTTTCTGCAACACTGTTGTGCTTAAATGATACCAAAAATCAATTGGAATTAAAACAGAAAAAAGAAAGTCACCAATATAAAGCTAAAAAAGCAAATCTACACATTTTTTCAGAATACTGAGGTGTGTTTGTTCAGTACCTAAGCACTGTCCCCAGATGGTCAGTTCTTCACTGAAAAAGTTGTCTACAGCCAGTGCACAGTCAGAGGGTGTTACCTGAGGAGCTGTGGGCAATAATATTCAGCATTTTATTTTTTATTCCAAACAGGATGGTTTGCCTTCAGCTGCAGACTCCTATACCCTTCATCCTCAAGGCTAAATATGAGCACCAAAAAAAAAGAATGAAACTGATACACAAGACTTGTAAGGATGAGCCTGATTAGGCCATTGTTTCTACAGCATCCAGGTAGATTGGAATAATTTTCTGTAATATTAAAAAAAAAAATCTTTTTTCATGTTTCAATTTGCACTGATATAAAAATACCTTTTTTTTAAATGAAAGAAAACCCACCTTATAAGTATTTTCCTATTTCAAACAAATCCTTTTATCTAAGGGTGAGCCCAGGTTGTTACTTGAGATTGTTTGCATAAAATCTCATTAGCCTATTGATTCTCCTTCTAACACCTTAGGTAGTACTTCATTACCATGCAAATAAAGACAGGCTTTTTACATGTACCTTAATGCAGCACTGATCATTCTCCTTTCATAGCACCAGCAACAAAGCACCATAATGAAAGTCATCAATAATTGTTCAACAGGTGAAAGAGATTAGTATCAAAGAGACACTTTCTTATCAGCCAGAGATTCCCTTTCCCCTCCAAAACACAAATTTGGCTGATTACCATTCTCAGGGATCTGCAAGGCTCCCAGTTTCATCTTTTCCTCCCACGGACAGGCACAGTGCACTGCAGGGTGAAATATTTTGGAATTCAGAGAGAAATCCCAGACCTAAAGGAAGCAGTGGCACTTCCAGTGCTGCCTTCTTCCCCCAAATCCCCAGCCCTGTCCTTCCAGCCAGTTCCAGTGATGGCTCTGAAGCACCACTTCAGCTTTTAATTTAAACACTTTTGATGTGGAAGATCCCTCCTTTAATGTGGCACATGGCTTGTGAGAAAGAAAAACAGAATCAGAAAGTTGTGGAATGGTTTGTGTTGGAAAGGACCTTGAGGATCACCCAGTGCCACCCCCCGGCATGGGCAGGGACACCTTCCACTGTCCCAGGTTGCCCCAACCCTTGTCCAGCCTGGCCTTGGACACTTGCAGGGATGGGGCGGCCACAGCTGCTCTGGTCTGGATGATCTTTGAGGTCCCATCCAGCCCAAAGCATTCTGTGATTCTGGGAATTCATTTTGGAAATACAGTGGCTACAAATCTACCCTAATTTTAACCTTAGGTTCCCTCTAGGATTCAGCAGAGCATCTCTGGGACTGAATTGCAACCTGCTGGGGTGGTAATGCAAAACTTACATGTGACCAAGGTCCTCAGGAAGAGGGACAGGCTGGTCTCTGCAACGGGCCAGGACCCAGGGAATGGCTGGAGCTGTTCCAGGGCAGGGTCAGGATGGAGATCAGGAAAAGGTGGGATGGGCACTGCTCAGGCTCGACAGAGATGCACAGGGTGGAATTGTTGGGGTGTCCTGAGCCAGAAGTTGCACTCAGTGGTGCTTGAGGGTCCCTTCCCTCAAGCTCTGGAGATCCTGTGACTCCGTGAACCAGGAGCAGAGGTGTGCACAGAAGAAATACAGGGATGCCATAGAAATGTTGGAAGCAGCCTCCAGCACTTTTTGCTTCACAAGCACAAAGGCAGGCACGGAGCAGCAGCAGCACTAGACATGTTGCTGTGAGAGGCTGTAAAAGATACAGCTTTTGGCGCAGAGTGCTAAGTGAAGGAAAAAAAAAAAAAAGTAAGATAAAAAACATCTGAGATTTTAAGTGAAGAAAATACTTCCTTACCTCTTTCTCCCAAAGTTAAGGGCAATGGGGTCTCCCATGTAGGCAGACAGGACTTGGCCGTTAAATTTTCCTCCAAAAAAGAACCTGTAAGAAAAAAAATCAAGTAACCAGCAAAATAAAGGGAAGGAAATGTCACTTATATGTGCCTATAGTTTATGATGAATTGGGCCCAATTTCTGTAGCAATTGTGAGCTGAAAGCCAGAGCTTTGCTATAGTTCAGTTTGATTACTATTGTTGACTTCCTTTTCAATCGTTTTCCCAAGAATCAATAGAAAAAAAACAAGAATCTATTATCAAAAAGTCCAGCAGAGAGGGGAGGAGGAGGAGGGAATAGATGAAATAACAAAAATTTAGATGTTTTGAGCAGAACCTCCTATTAGAAGAAAGGGTTTACTCCACAGGCAAATTTTACTCCACAGCCAAGAAATAACAAGGAGAAGAGCAAAACAAATAAATATATAAGAAATTCTGTTCTGTCTTGTCAAAAGCAAAGCAAATTAATTGTGTAAGTATACATGTAATACTAATGGTATAATACAGCTCAGTCAAAACCAGCTAATGAATCCCACTGCCTTAAAGAGCCTGCTTCAGTTACCAGCATTCCAGTCACAACTGCCACAATTTCCCCTCGTGCTGTCAGAACACAGAAGTGGCTTAGAAGAAAAAGCAAAAGCCCTAGAAATGCATGTATAATATTTGCTAATCACTACTAATTCAGAAAGATTTAGGAATTTGTATGCCTTCAGCTGCCAAATAACATCTGAAATGTTTTAATACTCTCCGAGACCCTTATTGCCCTTTCATTTGCAAATTTTAGACGAGATTACATTTTCTTGCTTGGTTTCTTTGCACAGAAATTGTGCACTGTGCAAGGAATCAGCATTATGTGATTAACACAGACAAGAAACAATGCAAATAAACAGTTTTAAACGGGCTGGAATGACAGGAAAAGGGGGAATGGCTTCCCATTGCCAGAGGGCAGGGGTAGATGGGACACTGGGGAGAAATTGTTCCCTGTGAGGGTGGTGAGGCCCTGGCACAGGGTGCCCAGAGAAGCTGTGGCTGCCCCTGGATCCCTGGAAGTGTCCAAGGTCAGGTTGGATGGGGCTTGGAGCAACCTGGGACAGTGGAAGGTGTCCCTGCCCATAGCAGGGGTGGGCACTGGATGGGCTTTAAGTTCCCTCCCATCCCAAACCATCCTGTGGTTCTGTGATTCAGTGGATGGTTTTGGGAGCACCCAAACCAATGTAGGATAGGAAAGAAATGCCGTACTCCTGGCACTGTTAAGGAAACAATTCCAGTACAATGATACTTATTATCCAGAACATTTCAGTCAGAAAACTTAACATCTTTAATGTAAAAGATAACAATGTTTCCATAATGAACAGGTCCTGGCACAGGGTTGTCCTAATTTGCTATGCTGCTAATTCAGAGAGCTGCTGTTAATTAATCCCAGACAATCTTTTTTCTCCCTGTTCTCTTCTTTGATGCACTTCAGAAAACAGGAAAAATTAAGTTGATGAAAAACACAAACCCAGGGCTTACCCCAAAAATCTGTGGCTCTTTGGGGTTTTTGTTTGTTTTCCATTTTTTAAACACTGCAACCCATATATCAAAGCTTGTGTTTGATTAGCCAACCCCAAAGTAGTATTTTGTGAATACCACTAGCAAAGGGCTTTTCTGATGGGAAGAGAGGAAGAGGGAGCCCACCACTTCTGAAAGGGTCTTTACAGGCCAGGGTCAGTGTTAATAAATAGAAATGCTACCTGGTACACACTGGATATCAAGGAAATACATGAAAATACGCAGCTGGGTCTATGGCTGAGTGAGTTATTTCTATTAGAATTCACTTTGAAAGCTATTAGATTAAATTGGGCCATGGCAAATTGTGACAATTTGTATTCCTGCTTAAAAATCTATAGTCTGAGTAAATCGCCCTCAAAGCTTCCTCTCTGTTAAACTAAAATATAAGACTCAGTATTAAAGAGCAAAATCTACCTGTTGACAGCAGTGATGGACTGTCTTTGCTCAAAAGACATTGCTTAATTAAAAACAAATGGGGTTAATGTGAATTGAAGCTAGGAGCTCAAGTGCAATCAACAGTCAAGTCAATCTGAGAGTGGGGTGACCTTTACAGGAGAATGTTTTCACTTGTTAAACACATTGCTGACTTTTGGGGAAGAGATATAAAGTTTAAAAAGAAAAAAAAAAAAAAGGTAAGGGGTTCTTAATAGGCTGTGAGAAAAGGATCTAAGAAGAACAATCTTACATCTTGCCCTTCCGTGGCAAGTGAGACAAGGACCTATATTTTTAATGAGTATTTTCTGTGCACTTTTATTTATCTTCTCCATATTGTTCTCCCTAAGTGTCTACAGTTAAATCAAAAGAGACACTCACTAGGGAAAAACAACCAAATAGAGCCTAACAACAACAAAAGTGCTGTTATCCACAGGAATACCACAGCTTCTAAGGAAAAGAGAAAATCAGGGAGCCATTAATTAGAAAATTAGTTCCAACCAAGCTGGCAAGGTTTATTTTCACGTGGAAAATGGGAATGTTGCTGTTTATATCTCTCAGAGGCCTTTAGAGATGCCAGCTGTGAAGAAAGTTAGAAACGCTTGAAAATAAAGGAATTTTTTCTGCACTTCAAGGCACAATGGCAGAAGAATCAACTAATTGCATCCTATCTTCTCCACCAGCACATGAACCATGGGATGTGTTGAGGAGTGGGGTGTGAGAGAGCAGCCAGCCAGGGCCACCCCAACCCACTTTTTATCCACAAAGATTCTTGAAATCCTAGAAGTTTTTTTATGACATTTCAGAGAAATAACAGTCTTTAGAGGATGCCATTCTGCCAACAGAGCCCCAGTCCTACCCACTGGGGCATTTCCACTAGGACAGAAACAGGCCCATGAGGAAGTTCCCAGGGAATGAATGAGATTATAATTTTATAGCACTGTTACCCACACAAAACTTATTTCATCTTCACAACTCGCTTGATTGCTTTTCCCATTATTATTGGAAAGTCATTCCAGAACCTCATTTCCTTTATCTGTGAGCAAACTTCTGAAGTCCGGCCGGAATTTATGAGCAGACTATTTGAAACCACTCATTCTTATGCTAACATTTCCCTAGAACTTTCTCCATTGATTACTTTTCTCTCTAAAGTGCCTCTCCAGACAAAGTCTATCACCTGTCAACTTTAATTTCACAAGGTATCATCATATAAAATAGGTCTCTATTTCTTTAGTCAATCTAATAATTTTAGAAAAATATGGGACGCTTTGCAAGATAAATGTTGGAGAGCTAGGATTTAACATGAGTAATAGGACTTGGAGTAAGGGAGTGCCTGGAGGCAGGAGGCCTTTCTGTTCTCCATCCCTCCTGCTCCCTTCTCAGAAGTGACACCTCCAAAAGGCACTTTAATGAGCCTGAACCAGGCAATAAAACTTTACAGACACGTATCACCTGCACACAAAATAAACCAGGAGCTGTCCTCTGTAATAAGCAATTTCCAAGGATTGAAGCACTCAATCCTTTCCTTTCTTCCCAAAGCAAGGGTATATTCACATCTTTTTCTCACTTAAAATACAATTTAAGACTCTCTACCAAGGAGTAGAAAAGGTTGCACAGACTAATTGTGTCACAACTAATTTTCTCAGGAAAGTTCCCAAAATCCCAGACTGAGGATTGGAAGATCTAGCTCAGGTTGGTCATGCACTGTTCCCAAAGCCAGGAGGAGAACTCGCAGAAGGAATGCTCTGTCTGCACACTGCAGGAAGACAATAAGGAGTCCTCAATTTACTTCAGGAAAACAATATGCAAAAAGAAGAGTTTCCCATTTTACAGAGTATTCTGGGAACACCTGCAGGCTCCAGAATACCAGGTGGTTTTGGGCAAGTCACAGATTTTTAATGTCTTCTGTGTTTTTCTATGTGTGGTTTCCATGGTCCATGTTTAGGGGAAAAAAGAAAAAAAAAGAAAAAAAAAAAAAAAAAAACCACAATTTTTCAGGTGTTTGCAAGATCCTGCTGACCCTACAGATGGGATGATGACACTGAGTGAATGGGAACAGTGAGAAGGGCAATGCCACCCAATCTGATCTGCTCTGGAAAACCACAAACACTTCAGTTAAAGCTAAACCAGAAAAAAATCCGCACTTAGCGAGTGGTTTGGGGCTGCTGTAAAAGGGGGGAAGACAAAAGATGAGCTCATTTAGTGTTCCATGAACGGTCCCACGAGAATTGCAACAAACCAGAAATCCATTTCTTCCCCATCACCAACAGGAGGCCATGCACTCCTTCTCCAGACCAAGGTTATTTGTCTATCCATGTCCTAATTTGCTGATAGACATCACACACTTCCATTCCTTTCCATTCAAAATTAGATAAAAGATAGGAAATGCAGCGGTACACCTTGTCCCTGCAGAGAGACACTCCGATATTCAATGTCATCTCAAGTCTCCCTGATGTGAGGAGCTCAGACTAATTTACTGCCTCTCCTAGTCTAGACAAAATATAAACAACATCATTTACTGTGACCTGCGGTGCGCTGCTTTCCCTTCTATTTTTCAGACATGTTTAATAAGTTTCGGAGAAGCACAAATGCAGAAGTCAGAGACCAAGTGACAGGAATAATTCACTGAAATCCTGGAGATTCACATCCCTCTTGGTTTTAACACAAATGGCAGCTTTCACTGCCTTTAAAAGGGAGACTGAGGAGCTGGGCACTCTGCGCTAGCCAGGTTTAAAACTTTCTCCAGGCACTTGCACTTCCTCTGAAGCAGCAACGTAAGAAGAAAACTCGAGTCAGGAGCTCCACAGTCAGCACCAGGATAGGAGGATGTAACACCAATGACCAAAAAGGATAAATGAGCCCCCAAAACCCCTCTGGAGCCAGAGGTGAAAGGAATTTAACAGAAGCACTCACTGCCAACAGGAGCCACAAACCTGGCAGGGCAGCTGCTCTGTGCCTGGAGCTCAGGGACAATTTAGGGAGCAAAGAAAGCCCAAGCCTTTAAAGCCAAGGTGTCCATCTCCACCCTGAACCCTTCATCCCTCAGGTGCTGTGAGAGCATCTCCTTGGAGCAGCTCTTCCCAGAGCTCTGGGAGGTTTGGAGAGTGTGTCTGTGCTTAGCTCATGAACCTTGTCCCTGCCAGCAGAGGAGGAGGAGAGCGAGACACCTGCCAGGGGATCTTAGTTCAGTTCCTCATTAAACTCATGTCTGGAGTTCAGTTCCTCATTAAACTCAAGGCTGGAGAGGATGTCCCACCCTCACACAGGGAGGGAGGAGGGAGATCAGCCTTTGAATCCTCAGCAGGGATGTTGCACAGGTGTCTTGGTTTGGAAAGACAGGTGTCTGCCAGGGAAGGCAGGAGCCTCCCTTGGAATGGAGAATGCAAACCCCCTCCCTCTGAATTATTATAATTTTGAAATTAAGGGGCTCTCAGGCAAAGATATGGGAATAGGAATAACAGTTCTTTACTGGGAAAATTAAAATAAAAATGCAATAGTACAAAAAAGCAAACAAACAAAAAGAAAACACTGACAGGGTCAGAATACAGCCTGACACCCTGTTGGTCAGGGTGTTGATAGCAGTCCAATCAAGTTCTCCTGCAGTGACAGATGTGGTTCTGTTGGAGCAATGATCCTGTAGAAGGGTGTAGGTTTCCTCTGAAGGTCCACTGGTGGTGAGATGGGTCCAGTTTTCCTCTGGGAATCCAATGCAAACAGGCTGCCCTGGTGTTCCAAATCTCAGGTTTTATCCAGGTAGGAATGCTGGGCTCCTCCCCCTGGGTGGAGCATCTCCCAGTGGGATGATGTAATTTTATCAGCCATGCAGTGAGCCTCAGTGGCCCATTAACAGCAGATTCCCCCTGGAGGGAGGATGGGTCCTGGAAGAGATAAAGCACACTGCCCTACCTGGTTTAACAGATTGCAATAGAATACACACTGCTGGTTACATCGTACATTGCAGCCTAAGACAGCAGGGCATTAGCACTTCCAGCTTCCCTGGAACAGCCCAGAGCAGAGAAAATGTTCTGTGATTTACTGGCATCATTGCTTTTGCCCGCAGCACTGATAAAAAAGTTGTCTTGGACAAAGTAGCAGTAAAATAAACATAAAAGAAATAAAATTTTTGGGAGTTATTCTCATTGCTGCTCTCGTTTCAGAAGAAAGCCAGAAGGGGGATTTCTCAAGAAACTCTGGTTTTCTTAAAGACCTCCTAATATCAGGTTGAAACTACACCCAGCCATCCCCACTGCGGGACTAAAAAGAAAGCAAAGGCTATGAGGAAATTGCAGCAGTTAGAGACACTTTGGTTTTATCCCAGGACGGGAGGGAAATGCCTGATTTCCTGTAGCTGCTCCCACTGTGATCCCAGTGCAGGAGATTCGCCCCACCCTGCTCAGCATCCCTTCTCATTCATTCACTCCTTCCAGCACATCCTCAGGGAGTGTTGATTCCTGGCTAATGCCAGGCTGGCTGCAACTGGCGACACTCAGATGCAAGGAAAAATCTGGACCACTGATGTCCAAGGTATTACTGGAACAAAAAAAAGATGCATTTGTGCACGTGCCTTGTCTATCCTATGGCATTACTTTCTCCTTTGGCAGCTTTAAGTCCAGTAACTTGTTCTGATCCTAAAAGAATACTAATCTAAAACCTCAAATCTGCCAATCTCTGTATATTTTGCTGGCTTAATTTATCAATAATACCAATTAATAAAATGTATTCAATAACAACAGTGAAACAAAAAAAAAGAAAAACAAAAAAAAACACACAAATAAAATGCACAAATGCTCCTTCCCTCCTGCTACTCAGTAACAAAGGGAGTAAAATGCATTAAAGGGATAAAGTGGACAACTGAACACTCAAGTCTTTTATCTTGTAAACCTAGACGTCCTGAAGCCTTGCCTAACACAAACCTCCTCCAAAATAGAAAAAAATACCATAGAATATGAAATAAGAGAGGAACACAGAGTGTAAAGCACACTCCTGCATAGGTAACAGGGTTTTGTGGGGTAGTCACAGCAAAATAATGCACTAGGGGCTATAAATAAAAATGAAATCCCACAGAGGTCTGGATAAAATCTGGCACTCTTTTACAGGATTGGGCTGCCAAGGGGCTCTGGATTCACCCACTGAGGATTTCCCACCTGGAAAGCCCAAACACACAGATAGGTGCCTGCTCAAATGCATATTTTATTTCCAAGTTTAAATTCCCTAAGAATATTTTGATCTGATGGTTGCAACCGTGCAGATATTAATTTAATGCCTGTAAATTAAAACTCAGTTTGGCAGCCTGTGCATAGAGCAAGCATTACCTGTCCCACATATGAAGCAAAGAGTTGATCAGCTGCTTCCTTTCTGCAAGAAAAAAATATTTATCAGGGTGGTCCCCAAATCAATACTGGGGAGCTGTAGCCAATTTAGAGGCCTCTGACACTGATAAATTTAGCACTCAGTACTTAACTAGAGCCCAGCTATAATTAATATCAGCTTGCCTGGAATGCAGGAATCAGGAAACTAAACTGCCTGTGGGGTATGTAATTTTTGGAACACCACAATGACACAGCCAGGCACTGTGGAAGAGTGGAAGTGTGGAAGGAATCTGACTCCCAAAAGGGTAGAGACAGATGTGTGCAGCTGCTCATAGGAGGCACCCAACAAAACTATTAATTAAAATATTATTCTCAGGAAACTTGAGTTCAGTGTTGAAGCTGAGCTCTCCAGAGTTTTCCCAGTCTCTCCATCCAGCCCTTCCTCCTTCCTCTGCAATGCAGGGAATGAAGAAGCCCCATTTTCCCTCTTCCTGCACACCTCAACCTTTTATTTAAACCATCCTTTACAAGCTGCTCAGGTCACCCTTTGTATCCCAAAACATGTAAACCCACAGGAACAGGATAGAAGACATTTTTCCGAGGGATGTGATGGAGTCACAGAGCTCCTGCTCCTGTCTCCCAACACATTTCTCCTGTGCACCCACAGTGCTCTCCAAATTGAAAAGCCTCAGACCAGAAGAGCAGCCCAGGTTAATTTTGGATAGAGTTTGATAATTAGAGTTATCAGACAGTAGTAGCATTCCTTGGGCATCTTTGAAACTCCCTCAAAGGAAAGACAATGTGATATTGTGAATATATTATCTCTTTGCAAATATAAAAGCTGGAGTCATGCTGTGGCCATCATAAAACCTCTCCCTCTCTTCTGGTTTCTGATGTTTTTCTGCACTTTCTGTAGATCCTGGTCTTTTACTTCTTACAGATGTATCTGCTTTAGACAAAATAATCTGAAAATCTGTAGTAGTTGACACCAGCTTACTACAGCAAACTAGATCTAAAAACACTCTCAGCCCACAAGTCTTTCCATTAAATGGATGGTAGTTTGTATAAAACAATATATAAATTTTAAAACCTATGGATAATAGCTAAGATATTTGAAGGCCATCATGTCTTGCACCAAAACTCTGAAATTCCATCAGCTTTGGGAGTAAATTTATTTTGGCTGCAATGCCCCAGTGTCCAATTCTCCCTGCATTGCCTGGTGGGAAACATCCTTCCTGTGCAAGCCAGGGAAAACTCAAATTAACTCCTGTGCAGAAAGTTGTGCTTACCTTTTTTTAAGGAGCTGGAAGTTTGGGGAGCAGACTGTGGTCAACAATGAACCTGCTTGACAAGGTCAGGTGGTTTGTGAGGAGAAAATTGCTGCCTGTGTAAAAGTAATTAAGTTGCACTGAAGAGAAGCTGCCACAGTCCCAGCAGCCTCCGCTGGGGTACAGCAGAGTAATTAAAGCAGTTTTAATGTCCATTTACACCAGCAAAGCCTGGCTCTAACACTGGCTGTCAAAAAAAAAAAAAAAAAAAAAAAGAAAAAAAAAAGGAAAGCGGAGGTGATGAAATTGCACCACTTCATAAAAAGCTACTACTATGAATAGTGAGGTGCTGGTGCTGAAATACCCAATTATCCACTGGAATAACCCCTGGAATAAGAAACACAGGTGCCCACAGGTGTCCAGGTGGGAAGCAGGGAATTTGGTGCAGTCACACATTTACCAGCAGCTAAAGCCTCAAGCCGCTGCCAGCAGAGGAGCCCACGATGTAATCTGCTGTGCAGCTCCAGCTCGTGCTCTGCTCTGCAAAACCCCACAAAAGGGTCAGCCAAAGCTTTCTGCAGCAAAAAAAAAAGCATTGGCAGAAAGCCTTTGGAGCAAGGGAAAAGCAGGTAGAGCTTTAAGAGCTTGAGCACAAGTTGGATAATCCAAAACTCTTGTTTTCCAGGCTGTGGAGGTAAGGGTGCTTGGCCTCAGCTCAGCTCTCCAACAGCCAGAATTTAACAGTCTTGGATTTAAGCAACTATTTCCCCTTCCGTATTTCCTGGGAAAGAATTTGCCATTAAGGTCTAAATTCCATCCACAGGAAGCAAAAATAACCTTAACTGGTGAAGAGATAAGCCTTAATCATTTCTTAAGCATTACCAAAGTTTCTGTAGTTCCCATATATTTTTGAGATTTGAGGGGCAGGTGTTGTTTTACTTTTGTTTTGTTTTGGTTTTGTTTTTAATTAAGCAAAGCAGACAATTTGTACTAACTCTGTAATTTTCCCCTCATCCACAGAAGAGCTTTGAACAACAACTTCTTCCAGTTCTTTCTGTTTTACCTGTGAGCTCAAAGCCAACTTTCCTCTGCTGCTGACAAAGTGAACCTGAGCAGTGGGAAGCCAGTAAATCTCAAGCAGCAGTGATGCTTTATGTACCTTAAGTACTGCAAGATTAAAAATGTGGTTTTATCACAGTGTGAGACCAACGTTAATAACTTGTCTGGAGCAGGAATTCAAAGCTTTCACTGTTCTATAATTGAAAGTAGCCCAGTTGCACATGGATTCATGTAGCAACAGAGGAGTTCAGATCATCTTAGTCAGTGTTTCACTCTAACAGGAGCCTGAGAAGGGCAGTGAAGCATCACTCAGTCAGGCATTACCAACACTGGGGTTTGCATTAGCAAATGAAGCTACATGCAAGTCACAATCCCACGCCAGCCGACTACAAAGCAGGTCAGGCATGCAGAAAAATTCATTTGTGGCACTTGCTGAAAGCAGAGAGAACATTTAAATTTCAGATTTTCAGCCCATCAGCAATAGCCTTACCTGCTGCTACATTTTCAGTTGTCCCAGCAACAAGCAATTCCTTTGCTTTCAGCCTTTTTATTATGGCTTCTCCTTTTCAGCAGGCTTTTTTGAGACGATTATTTCATAAATCTTAATTACTGTTTCGTTTTGTTTTGACTGGGCTCAGTACCACAACTGCAGGCTGTCACAGAAAGCAGCTGTCCCTCCCAGAATGGCCACTGCAGCTCTGGCTGCAGAGCTGGCACTCACACATCCAAAGGAGGCAGAGCTGGACACAGGCCCCTCAGGAGGGACTGGAGGGGTTTCAGGGCAGGACACAGGGACACCCAGGTGGTCACAGCCTGGGAGGGGGCACAGGAACTGCAGCTGCACTGTGCTGAGCTGTGGCATCCCCACAGCACCAGAGCTGGCTGCAGGGAGGGGTGGGCACAGGTCACCAGGAAAGCAGGCAGGGACCACGGGGAGGGAGGCTGGACAGCAGTGCAGGGAGCACTTGGGATGTCACAGCTCTCAGGAGGGTGAGGCAAAGGCACAAGAGAGGCCAGTCAGGGGCACTCTGGTGGAGCAAGGAAAGGAAAGAAACCTCCCTCAAATAATTTTAAGAAGCCTTCACCCTGCCTAGGAGCTCCTCAACATCCCTCCTTGCAGAGAGCTCTCCTGGTAAGGTGGGGAAGGCAAGCACAAGGAACATTTAAATTCCAGTAATTCCCTCAAAATCTCTTCACTATACACAGTTCACTTCAGGAGGAGAAGCCAAACAACCACCAGAAAGAGCAATTTGAAACATTCATCTGGATGGCAGTGCTATTCCACATCTCCTCTTTAGCCATTGCTGGCATCAAACTTAGCACATAACCCAGAATCTGAAATGGTTTCCAATAAAAGCAGCACTTCCATAGGGGCCCTGGAGCTCCTTAAACTGGGGCTGCCTTCAGTGGTGGAGCTGGAAGTTAATTTTTTTTTATTTTCCTTAATTGATTGCAGCTAGCCATGCTGTTCAGCACACTGTTTCCTAAACCCCGATCTCACCTCAGCACACGGTTCATCCACAGACTTCTCAGGGAGCTGTTGTACATTTGGTGCTGCCTTATTCTCTAGTCCTTGGGCTAAATCAGGAGAAGTGCAGCTCCTTTCAGTGTTAAGGATTAACTGCAGCATAAAGCAGTCTGAGGCAGAACACTGCTCTTGTGCAGCTGCATCATCTGGAAGTTGTGGGTTCTGTCCATAAAGGCACCGTGTCTGGGGTGGCTGGGACACAGAGCAGCTCAGTGCCTCTCACCACAGCACTGAGCTGGGAATAAAATGGGGTTATAGACAAGGTGCTCATGCTCAGGAGATGCTGAATCCCAGAATATGCTGAGCTGGAAGGCACCCACAGGAACCATCCATTCCAACCCCAGGCCCTACCCAGACACCCCAACAATCCCACCCTGTGCATCCCTGAGAACATTGTTCTGGAGCTCTGGCAGCCTTGACCACTGCTATGATCTACTTGTGTCTAATAAAAGTGTCAGAGTGTCATTATAACAGCTTTTGGTTACGGTTTCACCCCCTTCTCTCCCAGGGCACACATTGCACCTGACTTTAAAAGATCATAAAAATGTCAAGGATGCAAAAATGGTCTGTGTGTGTCCACAGCTCTGCAGTTACAGTCGTCTCTGAAAACCAACAACAGTCTCTGGGCACAAACTCACCATTTGTATATCCTAAATCAGCTTAAACACAGCCTAAAACACAGGGCTCAGTATTGCCTATGAGCCTGTGCAAATGGCTCTCAGTGCATATACATTGCTCATTTCCCACCTGGATTTCCTGCTATTCCATCTCATTTGTGCAAAGCAGACCCAGCTCGTGTTTCTGTTCCAGATCAGGCTGCAGAGGAGCAGGAGGCAGCAAGGGGAGCTTCAGCACACAGGGAAAGAAAAACCAATTCACTCCTCCCTCATAAATCATAAAGAAACTAGGTAGGTAGAACACAAACTCAGGCAAATTCCCGCATTTCTGATGAAAGAAATCTGAGGGTAGCAACCAGAAACTTGCCAGACACCTAAAGGAATTAAGAAAAAAAAAATCCACTTATGCAAACATTTATACATTTTTCAAAAGTAAAAATATTTAAATGAAGTGAGTGAATGTCCTAACGTGGAATTGAAGGAGTTTTAGTCAGCCATAATTTCATTTGAAAAGCCTAATAACACCCCTGGATTTAAATTCCATACATCATTCTGCTTTCGTTTTGCAGTTGTTGAAATTGCCATCACAAGGAAACAATGTACACCATTTCTGGTAGTGCATATTTATAGTTTTTGGCTTCTTTACTCCAAGAAATTGCCACGTACATAAAGAAAATTAATCTTTTCAATTTCCAAACTGTTTTAGAATTTATGTTCATTTTTTATTATAAGCATTTGACATGGTCTATGGCAAGTCAGATGGAAAAGTTTCTACCCTTTGCAGTCAGGAAAAATATGTTCATGAGTATTTTTAGACTCTGCAATGCACAAGTCTTTAAACCTGAGATATCCCTCCACATTTTATTTCCTGATGCTCAATATCTTTTCTGTTGCCCGTTTGTGATAACAATTCCTTTGGGGCATAATGAGGAAAAGCCAAAGTTTGTTCCACACAAATTCTTCCTTCCATTAATAACACTGACAGGGATAGAGATGCTGAGGCAGTTTCTGTGCATTCAACAAAAAAAAAAAAAACTAAAAAAAATCTAATATGAAGCTGTAGAAGCATTTTTGGTTATATTTATCATCAGATGTTGCAATTAAAGACTGACAAGTTTGCGAAGCAAGCAAAACAGAAATACTTGAGGCCACACCTCCGGAGGAAAGTGAAAGTCAGGGTGTGAAATTATCACCTCCTGAAACTGGTCAGCTTGGCTTAACACAGATCTGCAGGAAAACACAGGTGTATGATGTAGAAATATATGAATTTAGGTGAAATTTCCCAATTAGCCCTCTTGCTAAATACACAGAACTTCTGCTCTGAGGCCAGAAATCTCAAAAAGTTGTGAGTCACTGCCACAACTCAGCCTGTGTGACCACTTTTCATCGTTAAAGGCTCAGACAATTCAAGACTGTTTGTCTGCCCTTCTTCCCTGTCAAAAATGCAGCTATTAATTAAAACCCAGAGTGGAAGCAATAACCAAGCAAAAACTGGACTGATGGTGCCATTTTTTTGGAAAATGGCTCATCATTTTTTTTTTCCATGTCGCTGGTGACCAGCTCTGGGGGTTACATTCCTGCTGAGAGGAAGGCACCAGGAGGTCTTGATAGTGTTGGGTGTCACACACGACACAAAGAAATGACACCCACACACTGAGATGTCCAAGGTTACAATAACAAGAAAGTTGTTTATGTGAAATCGTATCTGACTCCATTGCAAAAGGTAAACACAGAAGGCTGAAATAGAACTTCAGAAAAACTTCTTAAAAGTCAGAGGAGAACAGCAAAGATCCAAACAACAGTTGGGGTTTCCCTCTTTTCAAATAAAAGAAGTAGAGCAACCATGTCTAAGAAGATGCTGACACAGCTTAGCAACCAAAGTGATGGGAAAAAGACAAGGTTGGGAAGTCACCTCCTGTGGTTTAAACCATTACCTTGAAAATCAGAGGTGAAACTCATCAATGCAAGGCACAACTTCTGAATGGTCTGCTGGGGACTGCCCACACAGGCAGGAAGGATTCCCCCCAAAATGCCCCTGAAATGGATAAAAGGATATGGAGGCACTACTTTCCATAAAAGATTTCCCTGTTTTTCCTGTCAGCACTGCAGCTCTGCACCAGTTCTTGGTCATCATAAGTAAGAACAAGGCAGAAAAATCTGGAACTTCAGTGCAGGAGCATGAGAGGGGAGGAGTATTTCCCCAGGATTATATTTTGCTTAAATTTTAGCGTGCTCTGGTGAAATCAAAAGGTGAAATGTGCATGTGGAGGGGCATTGTGAGAGGCTAAAGGACCTTCTTTGTGATGGGGATAGCTCAGGGAGGGGACATGGAGAAGTGGCACAGAGAACACCTCTTGCCAGCACTTCCTCCTCTAGGATCTGACAGCAGAATTCTTGGAGGACACTGGGAAAATTCAAACCCAGAGTGAATTTGAGAGGCTGCAGCTCTCTGCCAACAAGTCTCCAGTACTATGGGGGTATTCTATCTTTTGGGAATGTGGAGCTCAGCAGGATTTCCAAAACTTGTGTTGCGTCTCAGGGATGAAGTGAATCAAATCTAAACTAACGTAAATCAAGGTAAACGTGCAAATCTGGTTAGGCAGAAAGTACAGTTTGTCTCTATCCTACTTACACATTTCTGGTACTTTCTGTGCAGCTTCAATCACTTTTATTTTTCTAATGAGAAGAGAGGCCAGTCTCAGGAATTGCAATATAATTGGGAAATTTAAAGGTTACCATCCAAGTATATTTTCATTTATCCTCTTTAGCTCTGAAATATCCCACCAAGCTGCTAATATCTAATAATCCATTTAGAGAAGCTGAATGTTATCTGTAAAAATTAAATTGTTTACATTCACCATGGCTTACCGTAAATAAAAATGCTCATTCATTATTTAAAATGCAGCACAGCATGGTGAGTTTTATGTTTTCCCTGCTCAGTTTTGGCTCAAACCAACTCCATAAATACATTAGCACCATCTTTTGGTTAAACTGGGTCCTGACCTATATTTGTATCTTTTCCTTACGAGTGGGTTTGTTGCATTTTCCTGGAATTTCCAACCTTTTGAACATGAGGAAGAGCCAAACAGGGAAGTGAAGTTCAGGCTGTGGCTGACAACCCAACCAAGACAACATTTTCATCTCTACACTGAGGTGCCTTTATGTTGTTGCAGCCCTAAAACAGAATTTTTATAATTATTTTCCTTCTCCTAGAATTGTACAGATGCAAATCACCTCCACTAATTATTAATCAGATGCTTGTTTGCATCATATCTTTTTCATAAAACATGGCATGTGGGCCTGCTCTAGGGATTTGCTGCTGCTTTGCCATTCAGTTGTACTTTATGTTACTCAATATAAAAGTCTCTAAATTCAGACTTGAGGTGGTTTGTAAAAAGCATTTTCCCCTCTTTATTTTACTTTACATTTTTAATGCAGTTATTGAAATTAGTTGAAAGGTGGGATGGAAAAGCAGCTCCTATTTAGGCAAAAATCTCCCTTCCCTTGTGTATTCCCTTTATCCTTCTGATATCCCATCAGGAAAACCATCTTACACCCTTGCTCTGCTAATGGTGCCTCAACAGGATCATATCAGAGCAAGGATGGAGGGAACATGGCAAATAAAACAAATTCAGGGCTTCAGGACATTGTACAAACTGGACTGCTGGAATTTCAAAAGTAACAGGCTGGGGGTTGGGGGTTTTGGGGTGGTTTGGTTGGTTGGTTGATTTTTGATTGTTTTAGAGGAGTTGTGTTTGTTTTGTTTTTTGTTGGTGGTGGTTTGGTTTTGGGTTGGGTTTTTTTTTGCCTTTTTTTTTTTTTTTTTGCTTTTCTGGATCTCAGGGGATTCTGGATAGACATTTCAAGTATGAGCACAAAGGACCTTGGAAAAAGTGAAATTGTCTCACTATTACAGACACAGAGGATCCTCCCAGCCCAGTTTCAGTCTCACCCCAGTGAAGTGTCCCAGTCTGCTTCCACAGAACTCTCTGGAGTTTGGCCAAACTCTTGTGGGATTACCTGCAAGGAAAGGGTGATGAGGATCCTCAACTCCTTAGTCTGAGCTGGAGAGAACAAACACAACTCAAGGTCACTCAGGGGATTTCCATCCCATGACATCACCACACACACAGTGGGGTGCAGGGGAAGGGGCATTTCAGAGCAGGACAAGAGCCAGCTGCAGAGATGGTTGATTTCAGACAGAGAGGACAGAGTTTGTCACAACCTTCTGTCAAGTTTGCATCATCCATAGATCTATTAATCCCATCAGAATCCCCTCTACGTCATTTGCAAAAAAAAAAAAAACCTTCCCAGGGCAAGCTAATATGAAGTATTTCGTATTTTTAGTGATACTATTTATATTCCAGCTGTGGAATGGGATCATTTGGACACTGTGCTCTGCAAAGCTCTCACCATCCATCACCACCCTGATCCAGCAGTGCAGATACATCAGGATCTGCCCCTGGCACTGAGTGTTGCGGCTTTGTTAATCTAGAGCAGAAAAATAATTTACTGCATGAGAGCAGCAGATACCAGAGCAGAACCTCACCTGAGAGGGAAGCGATGAGAAATGTGTGCCATGTATATTTATATATTTGGTATGGGCATTTAGAAATACATCTTTGCCAGTAACAGCTGCTGGAGTAGGGTCAGTGGAAGAAAGTCAAAGAAACTTGCCTAAAACTGGCTGAGCCTGTCCAAACAGAAGGCACTTCTCCTTTCTTCCTCTTCCTCCTTTGGACTTGCTCAGCTGCAATGAGAAAAACTGGTAGTAATTGGCTACATTATGACTTAGGGCTAAAGCCATACAGTTCAAAAGTCTCCTGTGTAATGTAATATTTATCTATATAATTTTTATCTATGTAACACACATACCCACACCAAAACATATTCTTTTATCCCTACTGATGTAATTTCCTCAGGACTGAGAAGTCAGGGAAGATTGCTTGGACTGGATGATCTGAAAGGTTTCTCACCTTAATGATTTTATTGTTCTGTGATTCTAAAACAACACGTGTGTGAACAGGGATGTTTTAAGGCCACGTGGAACAACAGCTGGAAATAGGAGGCAGATAATAATGTCTTAAAAGAATATTGACATACATCTGAAGAAAATTATGCTAAGATGAGGAGAAAACCAAGGATGTACAAGAGCTTCTCTTATTCCAGCTGGCAGCAATCACATCAACCAGGAGATTTATAGGATGAAAAAACCCATAGCTTGAAATTTCAGGAAGGTAGGGGAGGGATTTTTCCATTATTTACCAAAAAAAGGGGAAAAGATGTTCCAGGGCTACACTGCCTGTGTGATTATCCTACACATACCTTTCCAGACAGGGAGAATCTTCCAGGAGGTGGTGGGACTCTGTTCCCACCTGAAGAGCCAGATTATCATAACTTTGCATCGTTGACTGAAAGCACAGAGTGCAGGGAATGGCTCTCGAGGGGCCCAGCCTGGCTCCATCTCATTCCAGCTCCTTCCAACCACATCCAGTGGAAAAGCTGCCCTGACAACACACACCAGTGACAAAACCTATGCCAGCAGAATTTAATGTAGGAAAAGAGAAGGGCAAAGAACCAAAAGGAAGGGAAGCTTTTATCATTACATTTGCAATGCAGAGGCAAAAACTGAAATCACCTGAAGCAAGGTAAAACTGCTTGAACTGAGAAATTAGAAATACAAGTTTCTATTTTAATTCTGAAAGGCTAAAATGGCTCACCACATACCTATTTGCATGAGGAAGTTTAAGTTCAAGAGGCGTTTTGGATAAATAAAAAAGGACTAAAACCTGTGTGTGCCTTTAAAGGTACTACACCAACTTGTTGCAGTTAGTTTAAATCAATTCAGAATGTGTTTGAAACACACCTAAAATAGTTTTTAAATAGAAATATGCTGAATATTGGGGAGGGAAGGGTTTGAACTTGCAGGAAGGATATTTCTCCTTATTGCACTGGATTTACTGGTCATTTCTTAAAACATCTCTAAGGCTTCTAAATCTATAGTTCACCCTTGTTAATTTTTTTAAGTGTGAAAGCATTGAAATTTCAACCAACAAAACATACAGTTGGGTTTTTTTTCACCTTCCCAGTTACTATTTGATAATGGGCCATGAAACCACTTATTTGAAGAGAGCCCAGCCAGTCTCAGTCACTTTGGGTACCTGCATTAAAAGCAGCACTGTTCTGCTCCTTATAAACAGCAGTTTCCCCAAGCCAACCACACGTTATTTGGAGTCCTTTGGCACAGTGTGTGTGTGCTGTACCATCATCATGGGAAGTGTTTTGTTTATTGAAAACCCACTCTCTGTTGTCGCACACGACACAAAGAACCAACACCCACACACTGAGATGTCCGAGGCAGAAAAGAGGAAATGTTTATTTACAGCTTCAACATTTATCAAATTCCACAAGTGACCATGGATTGCAGGAAGAAAATCTTCCTCCTCAACCACACTGGACAACCCAACAGTCCATCAACAGTCTCCTCCTTATGAAAAGAATGTAAACATTGTTAGATTTTACAATGACAAAAAGGTTATTTTTATAAAATTGTATCTGACTTCATTTCAAAAGGTAAACACAGAAGGCTAAAAATAAGACTTTCAAAAACTCCTTAAAGGGACAAAGGAGAACAGCAAAAACCCAGACAACATTCTGTGAGCCACCAAGCCAAGTAAAATTCTGTATTTAGCAGCACTCTGCACGTTGGGCTCTGAGGAAGGACTGCTGCAGTCACGTATTCAAGCACTTCATTGCAAACAGCAGAAAACCAGCTCCTGCCAGACACTGAAATATTCTCATTTCAAAGCACCTGAGAATGTCTTGTGGAGACTGACTTGGTCAGAGGTTTGGTGTCACTGTTAGAGGCACCTCTGGCTCTGCACAGCTCCCTGACAGGAGGGGACAGCCAGGGGGGTCGGGCTCTGCTCCCAGGGAACAGGGACAGGAGGAGAGGGAACGGCCTCAGGCTGGGCCAGGGGAGGCTCAGGTTGGACATGGAAAGGGTGGTCAGGCCTTGGCAGGGGCTGCCCAGGGATATGCTGGAGTGCCCATCCCTGGAGGTGTCCAAGGAATTCCTAGATGTGGCACTCAGTGCTCTGGGCTGGTGACAAGGTGGGCATCAGGCAGAGCTTGGACTTGATGACCTGGGAGGGCTTTTCCAACCCAGGGACCCTGTGCTGAGGGGGCAGCAGAGTTGTGGCCACCTCAGGCACAGCAAGGAAGATGCAGAGCAAAGAGCCTGTCCTGGGATGTCCCAGCTTCCAAAGGATGCAGAGCTGGTCCAGCCGAGAGGGACACAAACCCTGCCATCCTCCTGAGTGCCACCATCCTCCCCAGAAGCACCAGCAGGGCAGAAGGATGGGAAAGGGAGCTGTCGTGGGTATGATCTTTCTGAAAAAGTGGGAGAGACTAACCAGATTTTTTTGTGGATTGAGGGAGCACTGGGAAAAACAGGACAACTGGTTTTATCTCTCCACTATATTGTCCTCCCTAAAAATAAAAATAATAACCAAAGAGAAAACCAAATTGGAACCACACTAGAGTACCTTAAAAAAATCCCAGACAATCCACACATCATCTTGGATGAGCCTTTCCCTTCCACAAAGATAAACCTGAGCAGTGTTTCCTTTTTGGCAGGAAAGGACCCTTTTAAACAGCCCTAACAGACACATGTCACTGCTCTACAGTTGGATTTTCTTACCATATAAAACTATTCTACCAAATACCAAGCAGGCCAAGTTTTCCCTGGCTCTTAAAAATCAGCCTCAACATGAAAAAAGATACCAAACTTCTCACCAACACTAAATCAGCACTCCACAGGCTAAACCATAAATTTATTCAACCAAGTCAGCCTTAGAAACTTTTCATTTAGCTCTACAAAGATAACACGAGATCAGCATTTTCATTAAAAAGAAATGTCATGGCTCATTCCTTTCTTTGATTGAAGAGGAAGCAGAAACATCTTCCAAAACTCAGGAGAGAAACATACGCTGCAATAAAAAATAAATAAAACAGTGCTTGTTGTTCCATTCAATATTTCAGTCTGTGATTATAATTACTTCCTGATTGAGAAGAATTCCCACGTTAAAAGCCCCATGCAATGACAGCTCAAGTAGATCAAGAAAAGCCATGGCAGAACTCACAGGAGGAGCCAGGTACAAGGTGCAGGGACAGAAACTTTGCTGGTCTTCACTTCTTCTGGTTTCATTCTACTTGTGCAGCTGGAGAATATTTCATCCCCCATCACCCCTCTGTCACCTGTCCAACACCTGGAATTTAGCAAAGCCCTGGAACAAAACTACTGGAACACCTAAAGCTGCAGCAGATTTTGGTTGTGGCAGGTTGGCAAGTCCTTACCAGGCCTTTCCCTTTGATATCTGCAACAGGCAGAGGGGGATGGCCCCAAGGCTGGGTATGAACCAGCCCTTGTGCACAAAGGAAGCCACTGTCACAGAGCAGGAGGCAGGGTCCCTGTAGGGGCAGGCACAGACCCCACAGGCTATTATGGTCTGTGCTTAAAGGCTCCTAAGACACAGACTAAGGAGTGAGCATAGAGCAGAGCAAATGGGGAGGGGCTTGGCAAAACATCTTCCTTCCCTGCAGATCATTTGAAGTTTTCACTGGAGGGGGGGTGAGTTTCAAGGAATGATTTGTCCAGAAGTCTTTCTTCAGGATGAAATGGCTGGTTGGAATGAAGGGCTGATGGAGAAGATGAGGGAGTAGGAAGGGGAGAGTCTCAAGAAGCAGGAGCTGACCTTCCCAACATTATGGGTGGCATATCTGGTTCAGCCCAAAACTGTAAGAAAACTGTAATCTGAAGAGCAGGAGGTGCAGCAAAGGTGCCTTACAGGCAGCACACAGCCATTCCCCAGGGCCCATGGCAGGGGGACATTAATGGGATGGAGCCAAGCCCCAGGCACACTCAGCCTCCCCTCAGGAGTGCAACACCTCCGTGCCATTTCCACTGCTCCCTTCCCAGCAAACCCCTCTGCTAAAGCCTGATGCTGCCCAGGATGGGAGTTGTATTTGAAACCCAGAAAGGTTTGGGTTGGAAGGGACCTTAAATCTCCTGTTACACTCCCTGCCATGGACAGGGACACCTTCCACTAGCCCAGATTACTCCAAGCCCCATCCAACCTGGCCTTGGACACTTCCAGGGATCCAGGGACAGCCACAGCTTCTCTGGGCACCCTGTGCCAGTGAGCTGCTGGCTATCCAGGTGGAAGCAAATCCTTCAAAGTCCTCTGTTTGAGAGTCAGTAAAATAAACTCTGATAACTGGAGAGGAAGTGATGAGCAGTCTCAAGCCGAAAGCAAGTTTCTAAAGTTCACATGTTTTCCCTTTTACTGAAGGCTTCATGTTCAACCAGTGTGTAAACTCCACCAGAAAACAGCATTAATCTTCCTGCAAGAATCCAAACCCAAATTTGCAAACCAAAGTGAAGACCTGAAAGAGTCTTCTTGTTGTTTGTATAGCACTGTCCTCCAGCTCTTTAGTACCACAATGTAGAGCACTAGTAATTCAACATAAATACATAACTGTACATAAGTACAGAGAGTCACTCACAAACAGCATCCCCAAAACCCACAGACAGGGAGCTGGGAACCTTTGCTGTTGATCATGACTACTTTCTTTGTGTTAACTTTAAAATAGTAATGATTTTCTTTCATCTTAAATACGTGAACAATGAAGTAAAACAATGTCAAGTCAGATGAGAGAACCCTAAGTCACTTCAAACAATCGAGATCTGACGCTTACTGTAAGTACAGTTCTGCTTTCAACAGATTAAAGTACTCTCAGATCTATTTTTTGTTCTAGTCAAAGGCAGACGCGTTGCATAAAACATCAGGGGGCTTTCTTTGATCAGATGCATAACTTTACATTTCTTGTTAAACAGTTATAAAAATAAAAAGGCCTTATAAGAGGTAAACTCAGAGGATATTTATACTTTCCCGATGACAGCTCAATCGGGGTCTTGAGTTTAGCACCACTTTCAAGATGTAAAAATAATTATTTGTAGAGTAAGTTTTCAAGTTGCATCTCTAGAGGAGATAAAGGAATGATCCACAGCTCTGTGCAAAACAAGTCCCACTTGGAGCGGGTTGTTACCTCCATTGAAATAAACCTCTGCTTAATATCACTGGATTAGAATGGAGAGACTTTCCGAGCATTAATAGGGCCTTTTTGTGCCACTCTGCAAGTTCACAGGAATGATAAAACTGTCTTAATTAAGTCTAAAGATTTTCTCAGCATAAGAGATTATCCCTGGGAGAAGCCTCCAGAGCAGTTCTTTGTCTTCGGCAATTAGATCAGATCGGAGGCGCAAACGGCAAAGCCCAGAACAGGAGCTTCTAAAAATAAAGCATTGGCAAGGACAGGCTGGTGCTCAGCCTCAACCTACAGCCTCGCTTACTGGGGGGTTTAAGGCTTTTCCAAAAATAAAAATGAATTTGAGCTATCAAGTTGTTATATTGATTTTCCTCTCCCTCATAAAAAAAAAAAAAAAAAGGTTAATCAACTGCTGAGGAATCGGAACGAGATTAACCACAGGAAAGAACTTGTAATACAAAGGAAAATGGGGCTGTTAAGACCCTCATACTTAGGGTGAGATAAAAGCCATGCTGGACTGGAGGTTGATTTCTCCAAATTTTTTTTTTTTTTTTATCTTGCAGCTCTGCAGATTTTAACACCCAGCAAAATAAATCCAACCACACAGCGAACGGCTGCTTTTCCTGGGAGCACATTTTTTTTTGTTGGATCACCAAGTGAGCACCAAGGATGCATGGAACAGTTTGGGTTTCTGTGTTTCCCAGGCAACTTAGTTTCAGCAGTCAGAGCAAAGAGAGAGAAGGAATTTTTCTTGAAACATCAAAAAATCAAATAACCTGCCAGCAGATTAAAGAAGTTTTATCCTCGTTTATCTAAACTCCTCGTCAACATCCTTAAACTCAAAAGGATGTAGGTCAGCTCTGCTGTCCTTTCTGGAGTCACATCTGAAACAGTGACAGGGTTCAGCCACTTTGAACAGCATCAGCTCTGTGTGTGCTGCCAATCCCACCCCTCCCCTCAGGAATGTTAACTTTCATCCTCTGAGACACTGTGTTTTAAAAGTGCATTTTGGTTTTTTTCTTGCCACAGTGATACGGTAGCATTTCTAAAGCCTTGGTCTCTCCACAAAAAGTGCTTACTGGTTATGCAAATAAAGGCCAGCTCAATGCTTTGGGTTGAGTTAATTGACACAGAGTTGGGAATTCATACACACAACTTTTCCAGACTGTAGAAAGCAATTTCACTCTGATTTGCAAGACAGCAACTCAGAATCATCAAAGTAGGAAAAGACCTCCAGGATCACATAACTGCATTCCTTTAGTGGCCCACTCTCTGCACAATCCCTCCCCTGTTTCACAGTATGTGCAGAGGTGTGATGGAAAAACAGCACTTGAATTCCAGCTCCACGCTCATTAAAATTACATACAGGTACCTGTGTTGTGTATCTGCCAATGCATTATTTATCCTCCTTCCCAAAACTGGGATGGATTGTGCAGTTTTCCTTGAGGAGTGCACAGGTAGCCAGGAGCACAGCCCAGACAGCTGACCCACAACTGGCCAGGGGGATGTTCCATGCCATGGAATGCCATGCCCAGTGCATGAACTGGGGGAGCTGGCTGGGAGGGAACAATCTCTGCTGGGGGACTCAGATATTGGGCATCACTCATCTTCCCTGTTGTTTTCCTCTGTCTCTCTCCCTTTCACTGAAATTATTAGTAGATTTTATTTTGTTTCAGTTACAAAACTGCTTTCTTCCCAGTCCTCCTCCCCTCCTTGGGAGGAGAGATTAAACCTCCACAGAGAGAAGGGTATTTTTGTCTGCAGCTTTGTTATTCTCAGACAAGTCCTTTGGCCAGCCCGTGTCATCCCTGGAAGGAATTTTTTCACGTCAGCCAGGAGAGGAACCAAGAAATCCACTGAGGCTATCAATTAATCTTTCAGCTGTGTATCAAGCATTTAAGGATAAGTATCCCCCTGGTGAACAAGGAGCTTTGGTAACACAGCTTGGGAAAAGGAGCTCTCTTCCAGCTTCCAATATCAGACACTGTCTCCTGTCCACCTTTGTGCAAAATAATTTGCAAAGAGCAGATGCCACGAGATGGGCAAGTGGTGAGGACAACTCCTTCCTCCTTTCAAAGGTTTGAGGGTGTTCTTCTCCAGAAATTTGGCTGGATCTGTGCTAAATTGCTAGTGAATCTATTTGCATAATCCCCTCTGAATAATAAATAACAAGAATAATGAAAAATGAGCAAGAATCACAGAATGGATTCTGTGTCTACACCAACAGGAGCTGGTGTCAGCCTCACACCCTCCTGTGCTGCTTTTGGGGCATTTCACTTTCCTCTGAGACCTAAAGCAATATTCTGCTTTTATTTCAAAGTTTCCCTTCCTCTGATTGATCCCTCTTTGTACTGAGCTCCCCTGTGGATGCTGCTCCACTCAGAGCTCAGAAAACTTCTCTCCACCCCCCATGATTTGGTTTTCACGGTGGTTTAGACAGTTCCAGGCAGGGCTGGATGGGGCTTGGAGCAGCCTGGGACAGTGGAAGGTTCCCTACTGAGAGGGACCTCTCACATGCCCAGGGAAGGGGTGGAACAAGATGATCTTGAAGGTCCTTCCAACCCAAGCCAGTCAGTGATTCTGTGATATCTGCAATGAAATCTCAGTTTGCAATGAAATCACAGTTTCCAAGCTGCAGTTATTGTCCAAAGGATAAGTTCCATCTGTGTGGCAAGCGGTGGCTGGAAAGCAGAGGGAAGAAATTCCCTGTGTTTCACAGGACTGCACCCCTGCAGAGGTGACAAGTGGGGGGACAGGCAGCTTGGCAAGACAGAGAACAGCCAGAATTCAGGAGCATATTCCAGGGAAGTGTTAGAGGATTATCCCTCACAGAGACATGGGTTGGGGTCTGGCCAGGAAGGGCCTCCCAGCTGCAGCCAGGCAGCACAAGCCAAAATCAATTAAATTGAACTAATTTCAGCTAATGAAGCAGTTCAGGTGGAAACCCCCCAGACAACTGTGACACACAAACACCCCCCTCCAGTGAAGCTTTGGGAGAAGGCTGAAACCTGGCCATAAAGCCAAAGCACACACATCACACCTGAGCATGCCAGGACCTTGTCCTGGATCCTGGAGCTCTGTATCAAAAGCACCAATATGAGGAATGTGGCACTGGACTATCCAATTTTATAAACCTATAATATAAACCTATAATGTAAACCTATAGGAAGGTTCCAAGATACAACAGTCATCAAACAAACCAAGGTAGAAGATGAGATTCATGTATTTTAACACTTTTGGTGCTGGCCTTTCAAATGGTTAAAATGATCCCAGAATGTTTTATACCTAAACAGCTTCTAAACCCCCATTTCCCTTTTTTTTTAACAGTTATGTTCTACCCTTTTTTGAAAGGTTTAAGTTAAACTAAACGGTAAGAATATTTCCCCGTACACTTTTTATTTTTGAATGAAACTTGCTATGTGTTACATCAGGTTAGGAAGAATTGTTGGCACAGAGTGACTTTTAAAAAAACCACAAGGTTCAGACACCCTCCATTATTATCCCATTATGGTCAACTTGGAGTAAATATTTTCTGCCATGGGGTGAACCTTGCTTTAAGAAATTCCATTCTTCCATGCCAAAAATGTGGCATAGCTAAAACCTGATGTTTGCAAATGAACAACCAGCACCATCTGAAATAGACTCCAGCAAGGTACCAAGATTGATGTTTCCTTTGCTTTGGAAATTTTACCGTGGTACAACACTAGAAAAACACATCAAGACTAATCATTATCCTCAAACCTCCCCTTTCTCGGGGAGGAAACACCAAGATGATCAAAATACTCCATGTATGTAATACCACATCCCAGGGCTGCTGAAGTTTCCAGTCAGGGCTTTTGAATCAGGATTATCCTAGGCAGAGGCACCAGGAAAGCTCAGCATGCTCATTTCAGGTGCAAATTGAGCTGTTCCCAAAGGATGGGCAAAAAGAAGTTAACAAAGCCTTGGCTGGCACTCAGCTTGAACCCTGGCTGAATCACATGTACAGACATTGTGTTTCAGGGAAAATAAAAGGTATTGCTGACATCAATGCATCAGAGCCAAAGCTGCACAAGTCCCAGAACTGAAGGGCTGCTTGATATCACCCAAATGGGGAAGCAGGAATTACAAATGGCCAACACCTGCTGCATTACTGATCTGGATTCTCTTCTTCTGAGCCTGTGGGCATAATTTTTGAAATTTCTGTTCCATTTGTACTAGACCAAAGATTTCTGTCAAGGCACCATCTGTAGCAATGAAATCCCCATCCAATTCCAGTTCCTGACACAAACCAAACCGAACCAAATGGAAATTAAACCTGCAAAACACCTACATGAAAGCACACCCCTCCAAACCATCAAAGTCCTCACCCATCAGATTGTATTTACACCCCGTGTAAAATCCCTTCTGGGATCATTTGGAACAGCCACTGCCAGGAAAAGCCTCAGTAAAAGCAAAAAGCACAACAATCTGAAACAGGCTGACAGCCTGCATCCCCAAGGCACTCTCCAAAATTGTTCATTTTACTCCTCTGGGAACAATTGGGGTGTTTGGGGCAGTCCAGCAGCTGCAGGTGCTGGTCCCAGGGTGTGCAGGGACCACGTGCACAGTGCAATCAGTGCTTTGGAGCAGAAAAGGGAATTGTTTCTGATATAAAAACCATCTCTGAACTGCTCTGTTTTCTTTCATGATCTGCTGAAGGAAGTAAATGACTGGGGATGGGACGAGATCCAGCACTTTTGCATAGTTTGGTTTTTTTTTTCCCAGGAGCACTCAGTAGAGCATTGGATTCTCAGCCAGGTAGCAAAAATAGAAATTAGTATCTTACAAGGAGAGAAAAAGGAAGGGTTTTCAACACTTTGCACATTTTAAGCTGGGGCAGGGCACACAACCAAGTGTTGTGCAAACACAACCTGTAAGAAGAGAAATTTGTCCACATTCCTGTTTTGCTGAGTTGTGAGAGAGGGTGGGAAGGTTTTGGAACACCACAGGGTGGGACCAGGAGCAGCTCTGTGCAGTAGGGTCATGCTCAGCACCTCCCTCACCTCAGCAAGCATTAATTATCTGGGGCTGGTGACCCAGCAGAACTGTTTGGCATGAGAATTTCTCTGTGTTTTTGGAAGGAATTTAAGAAATGGAATGCCTTGGACACCACTGAGGGGGGGATCATCAGCTAATGTCCATACTGAGGTTACCCCCAAGGGAAGCTGAGCTTCCAGGCAGCAGGAGAACCAACCTGCTGGGGAACCTCCTGCTCTTGGAGGGGTGAGTTAAAACCCTTCAGGGAGAAGAGCCAGCTGTAACAGGGTCACCACAGAATGCCAGAGTGGTTTGGGTTGAAAGGGACCTTAAAACTCATCCAGTTCCACCATGGGCAGGGACACCTTCCACTAGAACAGGAAGGTCTAGGCCTTGATGTCCATGAGCCCTGGATGGCTTTCCTAGGAAAGAGATCCCACATTTTAACACCAGTTCATCATGATCCTGCTGTTCCCTTCTCTGCCAGCCCCAGGAACCTCAAGCAGACCCAGCACAACCTGGGCTGGGGCAGGACAAGCACTCCCAGGCTGCTCCCTTTGCTTGTCCACAGCCAACCACGAATCTGCCAAATGCCACCTGCCTGGGGCTCCCTACAGACATTAAATACTTTCTACAAGAGACACAGTTGGCTGGGTCAAGAAAATTTATTGAGCTGTTGCCACAGACAGTTAAAATTTATGAAGGGCTTCATATTAACTAGATTGTATATAAACATTCTAAAATGCTTCATGCAGAAGTAACTGGAAATAACTCAGAGCTGAAGCCACGGGGATTTGCTTTGAAGAAGTTGCATTTTTCCTCTGAAAACATTTACATGTGACCAGAGGTTTTACACCACACCTATGTAGTTGTGGCTACTGAGGGAGAATTTTCTGGCTTTTATCCAAAGAGCATCCCCTCTGAGAGGATGGATGGAGGGTTTGCTGCTCATGTCTTTTCTGACCTTGGGGAAGAACACCCAAAACTGCACACAAGCAGCTCTTGCACAGCATAAGTGGTCTATTATTAATTAGCACTCATGCCACACTCAGCTGAGCCCACCAGCCCTTCTTCCTGGTCACTGCAGGCACGGACAAGGAAGGGAACTCAAAGTCAGACTGGAGAGGCAAGGAGAGGCTGAGGGCAGCCAGCAGAGCCCTGGCACAGGGATGCAACCTGGGATTTAAACACCTGAACCCTGTGAAGGCCAGGATCTCTCTGTAAAGTCTCTGTAAAGAAGCTGTTGCTGTTCCCTCATGCTTCAGTTCCAGTTTCCAACGATTTGTGATTTATGGGTAACCCTTGCAACATCACCTTGCTGAACCTGCAGGCAGCTTGAGGCGATTCTGGGGCCATCCAGCAGGATATATGGATGGTTTTACCTTCCCTAGACCCCTCAGTGTGACAGTGGATTGAGGACCTCCTCCTGACTTTCTGCACTGGGATATTTTGCTGGAGGTCTCCCAGTGAAGTGGAAGGGAAAAGAGCTGGAGCCAAGCCTGTGAGATAAAACTCAGTTTTACAATTAATCTGAGCAAGGGAATGGCTGGAGCTGTGTGAGAGGAGGGTTAGGCTGGATATCAGAAAAAGGTTCTTCCCCCAGGGAGTGGTCGGGCACAAACACAACAGAAGAGACACAAAGACACACAAATTCTCTTTAAAAAGATATTCTCCTCAGTGCTAATGTAACAGAACAACAACAACAGGTGAAAACATGAGAACCCAAAATTAAAATTAATGGCAAACTTCACAGCACATTCCTTTAATCCCTGAACTAATAACAGAGAGTGCAAAGCTCATTAGAAATTCCTCACAGGACCCAACTCAGACCCGGGGAAGAGTTAAAATGGGCAGCCTATTTTCTGTTTTTCTCTCCAAAGTGCTGCCTTGCACTGGGTGCATTTAATGTGCTGAGGAAAAAGGGCGAGAGAGGTCCCTGCAACCAGAAGATTTCGAGGGAAATTGTCACTTTCTCCTCTTAAGTGGCAATTTTGTAAATTCTCGATGTGACAGGAACAATCGAGAAAGCGAATTAGGGGAGGGGAGGGAGGTTGCTGGTGCTGGGTTTGGCACAGAGGGAGCTCCACACGCCCGGCTCGGGGCTTTGCTCAGGAATTCCAGCTCCTGCAGAGCACGAGTAGCATCTAGAGGATGTGGAGAGAACTTCCAGAGCAGGGAAAGCTCATCCTCGGGAAGGGGAACGGATTAAGGGAGAAAATAAGGGTGTGCCCTTGCCCCCTCCCCGTTGTTCTTAGAGCTGCTTAAACAGCCCCAGCCAAATCCCACTTTGCCAGGTTTAAATGGGATATTATGGCATCTCTGCTGGCAAAAGAGGTAAATTAATGACACACGCACAAAAATATCCCACAAATCCCACAGCAGGTGGGGAAGGATAACAAGACTGCAGGAAGGAAGAGAGAGTCCAGTGGAAGGTGTCCCCACGATGGCAGGGGTGGAACAAGGGGAGTTTTAAGATCCCTCCCAACCCAAACTAGTCTGGAATTCTGTGATTAGAGGGTGAATTTTATTTCTCCATGCTGCTGGAATTAACAGCTAGCAGTGGCAGAGGTCACCTGGCTCAGCCACCTGCAGCCTCATGTCTGGTGAGAAGGGATGCAAAAACACCTGCACTTGTAACAAAACACCTGAAAACTACAATCCAAACCAGGAGACTAAATTCAGAGCTAGATATTAGGAAATCTTTTGGGTAAAAAAAAAAATTTCCCCTTCAGAAGTAGCTTTTATAACACAGGCAGTTTTCACTAAAACTCACCAATGAGCTTGGCTGTACACTCCAGCCTGTGCTTTTCTGAGCAGGAAGGATAATTTCCTACTGCCTCAAAGCAAACAGCCTTGGCTGGGTTTGCAACCTTGTCTGAGTGTCCCTGTGCTAGAAGGCATCCAACACAAGCTTTGGAAGGGCACCATCTCCTCCTTTCCTATTTCATTACACATTTACTAAAATCAGAGCTGATTTCACACACACACACACAGAGCTGGAAAAAAAAAAAAATCCAGGCAGATTTCAACCAATCTCTCTCTCTTCTTTTACTGGAAGTCCACCTAAAGCTGGACTAAAGTTACCACAGCTTCTGCCCAGAACCACTTCTGTTCATTCTGGAAGGGCACAGAAAAGCCCTTTAGCCATCCCACATTATTGTTGTACCCAGGCTTCAGAGGGCAGATGAAGTTCCCTGCCAACCCACCTGAGCCAAAGGAACAGAACTCACATGCAGGACCAAGGATGTATTGACAGGTTAATGAAAGCCTTGACACTCCAATCCAGGAATTATTATTAGTCCAAATGCAAGGATACAAACATTTGGGGTGCAAAGCATCTGGTTGTCTCAGCTCTTTTGCAATGATGGGGTGGTTACAGCCTGGGCATGCAGAACTTTCTCACATCTCCCCCTTTTTCTGGGAGCTCTCCCTTTCTCCTTCTTGACCCACCCATCCCTGAATGTCCCTTCATTGTCCTCAGCATCCCACCTTCCTCACCAGGAGGATTCTGACACTGTTAATGGAATTTCTTCTTCTCCAGGCTGTGGCTTTCTGAACTGGTTTGCTTACTTTCCTTTTCCTCACTAGTGCATAAATCACCTGCTATATCCAGTTTTCATTTTATGGGCAGTCACTGTGTGCTGGATCCTTGTTCCCTTTGTTATTCCCCAGACCAGCTTTATCAGTGTCCTTGTGCATCCCTGAAGGGTCCTTAGTGCCCACTCCTTGCAGGTGTTTACAAGCCCCACGCCCTCTGTAGTTTCCTGTGGTAGCATTTTGGGGGCTCTCTGCTATGTTCTCCTATTTTTGAGGGCCAATAAGCCCTCAGCACAAGTTATTTGCACAAAGATCCCTTCTCCAGGGTGCAGCTGAATGATCCACTCCAGCAGAGCAGAGATCAGGAGGCAGAGTAATTCACATGGATTCATGTGCAAATAAGATAAAAGTACCAGCAGCTCTTGATTTTCCTTCAGTTTTGTTTTTTTTAAGAAATTCTTTCTCCTCACTCCCAGTCACCCTCTGAAACTCC
The DNA here is from genome assembly GCA_017589585.1 of Phylloscopus whistleri. Classification (NCBI taxonomy): domain Eukaryota; kingdom Metazoa; phylum Chordata; class Aves; order Passeriformes; family Phylloscopidae; genus Phylloscopus; species Phylloscopus whistleri. The sequence goes on along the minus strand of JADMLD010000682.1, from coordinate 2,333,623 downwards.
CAACCAACTGGAATTAATGGTTATTTGAAGTATTGTTGAAAGAGCTAAAGAACTAAACTCAGCTTACACTCTCTGGGGAAAATTCTGCAGGGCTGTCAGATTTGGGCTCATTTATTCTTCTTCCCAAATGTTTGTTATTGCCCACTTGAGGGTTTGCCCCAGCTCCTTGCTGGGAAGTTTCCAGCTGTGACAAAGGAATATCAAGTCCATGAGGGCTGGTACCTTCTCCACATGTGTTTTCATAAGGTTTCAGTTCTCCTGAAAACTGGATCCCACCTGTGGTGTCTTAGCCTAACTCTTAAATTCATCAGGAATTGGGAGCTGATTTTGCCAGGGGTCAAACTGATGGTGGGAATTGTTGCTTCATGATAGTTTCTCATTTTTAGAGAGGTCAGACCCCCATGGTTTGGATTTCCCACCAGCTCAAAACACATTGGATGCCTTTCTCTTGCCCCTGCTCTCCTCCTGCCATCCCTGAAAACACATTGGAGTCACTGTGAGTAAGTGATTGCTTCTCAAAAGAAAAATTCCCAGAGGTGGGAAAAAAAAAAAAAAGAGCCTCATTAAGTTTCCCACTAAAATTTTACTGCAAGGAATGAGCTTGAAGTGGCATTCAGAAATAGCCATCAGCGATGCCAGGGACACTGTGGGACAGAGAGCTGTCACCTGGGTGTGATGCACAAACGTGGTGGGCCTGGGGAACTCCTGAGGAGCCCCAGAAAGGGGTCAATAACAGCACAGAGGTTAAAGACTACCTGGAGAGAAAGGGGCCCAGGGAAGACGCTGCACATGCTCCTGGTTCCCTGGAAAAAATTAAATTGTGTGCTGCAGTGTGCTAAGCAAGCAAATTGTGAGTAAATCTGTTCTGCAGAGCTCCTCCGGCACCCCGAACCCTGGGAAAGCAAGAAACCTTTATATCATCACCTCAGGTAGCTCCTGCAGACCTCGAGGGCAAAACTCCCCAGCACTTCATTTCAGGGCCCTCTGTGAAAAACTTTCACCTTTTTATATTAATTTATAAGTTTAATAGAAATAAAATAAAATAAAATAGACAATTAGGAGACAGAAAAAGATAGCTCTCAGCTGAGGGTGTAAACCAACACACCACCCATTCCAGATTTTTTGGTATTTAAAAGTCTTGGTGTTACATATTCAAAAAGAGACTAATGTATATTTAAACATCTGTTTAGCTTATCAGTTTCAAGGGTCCCCAAGTATTGTATCTTCTTTATCTGTTCTTGGCATCTGGGTGTCAAGGTAGATGCCATAAATCTTTCTTGGTCATAAAGATTCAATTGTTCTTTATCTTTCACAGGAATGCCAGGAGACCCTTCTGTCTTCCATCTAGTTAGAGGTTACAAGAAAACCACAACCCCCATCTCTACTTTGTTACAATTAGGAACTATACCTTCATTACATTTTTAAATTCCACAAATAAAAGGAAATACAGTACAACCTTCTTACATTATATGTATAACATTCATCTCAATATTTGTGAAAAGCCAACTCCAAAATATGCATTTATAACACCTCTGACTTCATTCCCAGGGCTCTCCAGATGAGATGCTCCAGCCCCAAAGGACAGCGGTGTCGCATTTCACTCCTCTGCCTTTAGAGACGATCTCCTCGAGAAGGGGCTAAATTCTCTCTAGCTGCAAGACAAATTGAGCATCATAAATGTGCAATGAGAATTGACCCCACAGCCTCCCTGTCCCAGCATTCGAGGAAGGCTTGCTGGACCCGAAGGGACACATCAGCATGGTTCCCACCTCCACCTCCCTGACTCCCTCCGCTCAAAGAAACAAACACTTGAACAAGGTGTTAAGAGCCAGCACTGCGCACAAAAGACAGATTTAAGACTAATTCTTAAATTGGTTTGTAAGGTTTACTGCTCCCTTGGACTACCTAGTCTCTTTCAATGCTAATCCATCCTCTCTCATTTACTGTTTGCATTAAACAATAACCCGAGCTCAAAGCTGAGGGTGAGATTACAAAGGGGAATTCATTGCCTTTTCAGAGCGTTTTGGATGTACAAACACACACTGACCTCCTGGGGCACTCCCTTCAAAATCCAGCTTTGCAAGGTCCCATGAAAGCACCAATTGTCCTTTGAGCTATTTGCAGATTTCCTGACCCCTCGCAAGAATAGAAGAGCAGAAGAAGATTTCAGTCTCTTTTCAGCCCTGAACATGCACCCACGCTTCCCGAAATCCCAGCTTTCCAAAATGATTTCCTCGGTCTCTGCCTTAACTCCCATTTGCTCGACAGACATCACACAGAATCCCAGAACATTTTGGGTTGGAAGGGACCTCAGAGCTCATCCAGTCCCACCCCTGCCATGGGCAGGGACACATTCCACTATCCCAGATTGCTCCAAGACCCATCCAGCCTGTCCTTGGACACTTCCATATCCTATATTTGTCAAATTGACCTGAAGTTTCTATTTCAAATGAAATATTTTTTCATTCATTAATTTATCTCCAGATAAAACTGTTATAATTAGAGATTTTACTCCAGCTTGTTTCTAGGGTCCTACCAAACAGGAGAGAAAATAGGAACCACTTCTTTTATTTTTAGCAACCTCAGTTTCTGCACGTTTTCCTTTTCTTTCCCTCATCTTTTGCTCCAGACACAGGAAAACCTGGCCATATTCTAAGCAAAGAAAAAGCCAAGGAGGTTTGATGAAATAATTCCAGTTTTACTGCTTAGCACACAGCAGCCAGAGGAGGATAAACTCAAATACTCAGAAATATAGTGCAGTGTTAGAAGCCTTTTAGTATCTGGGTGGCCTGATCGATGTCCCTGAGCCTCCCAGCTTTGCCTGGAGCAGCCAGCCAAGGAGAGCACCAGTCCCTGGGATGCCATATGGAAAATGGGCAATGACACACATCCTAAGGGTGGCCTGTAGGGTAAACAAGGTGAGTAACGATCCCTGTGAGCTCCTTTCTGGTGCTGGAAATGAGCCGGCAATTCCCACCTCGGTGTTCAACTCCAAGCAAGCCCATTCACAACAATTTCAGATCCATGGAACAAAGCTGGGCCCTTGAATTATGGCTGGGACAGCAGAAAGTAATAAAAAAAATATAGAGCTGATAGTCATCATTATGCACTTATAATCATAGAGTGATTAAGGTTGGAAAGGACCTGTGACAGTGAAAGAAATACAAAAACCCAAGCTGTATACTCCCAAGTTGTAATGTTAAATAGTTTGATTGTAATGTTAAAACAGCCTATTAACTCGCCCGCCTAAAGAGAAAAGGCCGAGAGGCGAGCCCTGCCCCCAGGGGCTGTCTGCGAAGGCTGTCGGCAGCCAGAAGTAATGTTTTGCTGTAAAATGAAAGATGCAATGTTACTTACCTATTTAAGCTGTTCAAATTGAATGTATCCCTAAAATTTTTACTTGTTGTACCCTGAGTTTTATACCCTTTCTCCCCTGGGTCTCGGGGTGCCCCCACCCCGGGGGGATTCCACCCTTTTTCCCTGAGTCACCGGGCTGTCCCCACCCCGTCGGGGGAGAATCCTGTACCTGCTTCCCAGTGGGGGCTGCTGACCCCGCCCAATATGGAGATTAGGACACCCTGCTCCCAAGATGCACTGATTCAGCCAGCTGAACCCCAGAAAACCCCCTAAAACAACGAGTCAACACAAAAACTGGACCTAAGGAGGATAATACTGTGCAATGCACAAGTCCAGCTACCTGCAGGTAGCAGGTATTTTTGGTTACCTTCTTGCCATGACCTGAAGAGAACTGGAGAGAGGTGACCCCCCGAGAGCACACGAGCAAAAGAAAGGAAGATTCTTTGGAAGCTCCTGCGAGGGCAAGAATCCCGACTCTGCAGCACCAGCAGCAGAATCGTCAGCACCTCCTCCTCCACGGTGTCTACAGGGAGCAGCGGCGGCAGGCGCAGCCCCCGAGCCCCCTACCCAGAGCTGATTTCTAATAAAGGCCTTTTCAAAGGAGCTGGTCTCCTGGCCCATTAATTCATAACAATTTGGGGGCTCGTCCGGGATCTGACCACACCCAGAGAAGACGGAGGACGGCACGGCCGGCCGCTCTTTGGCTCTCTGACAGCTGGTCACACCGGACCCAAGGAAAGCAGCCTGGGATTGGACAGCGCGGAGGAGCATCGGTAAAGTATAGCCGGTGGCGGGAGTGGAGACGAGTGAATGGTGTGTGAGTGAGACGGGGGCCGGCAGCTCGGACCCCCGAAGTGAGTGTGGACCTCCTAGTACCACGGTTCTGAACTTCCGCGAGGGAGTCAGCTGGGAACGGAGGGAAGCGAAAGGAGAACTGAGTGAGAGAGGCGTCTCCAGGGGCATAGGGGGCCCCCCTCTGGGCGTGCAGAGGTAATTTAGAGAGTGAGTGGCACGTCATAGAGTGAATGAGGAAATAGGCCCGCCTCCATTCTAAAATCCACAGAGGCAGGCTGCTCGGGCTGATCCAAGCATGCGGAAAGCCTAGAAGCTGTGTGAAGCATGCACCGCATTGGCTGAAGTTACGGCCCGGGGTGTCTGAGTGCTGGCTGGGGTAGTGGCCGAAACCCTAAGGGCGGGTTTTCCGGGCTACTTTTCGGGGGCTCTGCACACTGGCTGGGGTAGCTTATCGGGGTGCGGGGAGTGAAAGAGGGTACTGGCCGTGCTATGGCCCGGGGTGTCCAGGTAATGATGCACCGCATTGGCTGAGGTCACGGCCCGGGGTGTCCAGGTGAGGAGACACTGGCTGGGGTGGCTTATCGGGGTGCGGGGAGCGAGGACCTACTTGAGACACTGGCTGGGATAGCTACCGGGGTACAGGATTGGGCGCACTGGTTGGGGGTACCTAGAAGTGAGAGGTATGCGTTCCAGGTGCGGTGAGCCTACAGGGCCGGGGGTCTTCTGAGCCAAGGGTTGCCCAGAAGTGAACTTATCCGGGTGTAGGGTGAATGAGAGTTAGGGAAGTCCCAAAAGTGCGAGGGACTTAACAATAGGGAGAGTGAGTGTGTCGCACACTGTATGTCCAAGTCTAGCTGTGGTAGTGACTGCAACTCTGGGCCCAGGTTTACCGACTGCTTACGGAAACTTGTCTGACGTACAGGAGAGAAAGAGGGGTGCTGGCTGGGAGTAGTGGCCGAAACCCTAAGGGCGGGTTTTCCGGGCTACTTTTCGGGGCACTCAGAACACTGGCAGAAGTGGTGACTGGAGCCACTAATGGGTGTTCATAGAGTGAATGAGGGGTGCTGGCTGGAAGTAGTGCTGAGACCCTAAGGGCGGGTTATCAGGCTACCACGGGGCACCCAGAACGCTGGCAGAGGTGGTGCCCAGACCTTGAGTAGTGGCCGAGACCCTAAGGGCGGGTTTTCCGGGCTACTTTTGTTACTGGGGCCACTGACAGGTGTTCATAGAGTGAGTGAAAATTACCAGTGAGAATGGGAGCATACATAAGTAGACAAGAACAGCCTGAGAAAAAAGAAAAGGAGAAGATAAAAAACATTCCTCCAGATAGTCCACTAGGACAAATGTTAGAACTATGGAGTACTGATGAAGCCACTAAAAGTTTGAATAAAGTTAAAATGATTCATTATTGTATAGAGGTTTGGCCCACTTTAAATTTACCCGAAAAATGGCCATGGTGTGGAACTAAAGACCCTTGGATGTGCTCCCAATTAAACCAGTATCTGAAATCTCGAAAGGATTCAGATTCTGAGCAGATCCTTTATGCTGCCTGCTGGCAGCCACATAGAACCGAAGGTGAAACAGCTAAGATTTGTAAGCTACAAGAGGAAAAGAAAAAAAATGAAAAAGAGAAAAGAGAAGAAAACAGTCATAATTGGGACCCTCTCGATCATTTGCCCCCTCCTCCAGTCTACCCTGGGATACCCCAAACTATTTCTGCTAACCCTCCAGCTTTACCTGTGAACCCCTCCCCATCTCTCCAAACCATAATCCCTACTCCTTCTCCAGCTTGCACCCCAACAGGATTACCCCCGACAGCTCCACCACCTCAATCTAACCCAACTATCTCAAGTACTAATCCCTTCTACCCTGCAGCCCTGTCCTTAACCTCTCCTAACACTAGCCTAGGCCACTCCCCTTCACCATCTACCATCCCTGCACCCCCACACAACTGGGTGCTGGACTTGCCAGCCAATGAGACTAATTTTCTAGAAACCCCAAAAGGACCCTACTGTGGCACCAGGTCAAAAACAAAACTCTTCCCCCTAAGGGAAGTCCCTATGGGTGGAGTAGCTGGAGGAGTAGGGTTTGTAAATGCACCTCTGACAGCTTCAGAAGTTAGAAGTTTTAAGAAAGAGCTGGGGAATCTAGTTGAAGACCCTGTGGGGATTGCTAAGCAAATAGATCAGTTCTTAGGCCCGAGCATTTATACGTGGAGTGAGTTAAATTCGATATTAAACATACTTTTTAATCCAGAAGAAGTTCGGCTGATTAGAACAGCTAGCATACGAGTTTGGGAAAGGGAAAATAGGATGGGCCTCCCAGGAGACCAGAAGTTGCCACTAGTTGACCCCAGGTGGAACCCAAACATGGGGGAGGGTATACGAAATATAGAAGATTACAGAAACTTGATGATAAGAGGCATCAAGGAATCAGTCCCCCGGAGTAATAACACAAAACTAGCCTTTGATGGAGCCCAAGAGAAAGATGAGACCCCAGCAGCCTGGTTAAACAGACTGAGAAAGAACTTCCAGCAGTATTCTAACTTGGATCCAGATAGCCCCGAGGGACAAGTGTTTTTAAAATTACAGTTTGTTACAAAATCCTGGCCAGATATAAGGAGGAAACTAGAAAAGGTGGAAGACTGGCAGGAAAAGGGGATAAATGACTTATTAAGAGAAGCTTTAAAAGTTTATCTGAAGAGAGAAGATGAAAAAGCAAAGACAAAAGCTAGAATTATGGTAGCTGTGGCCAAAGAAAGTGTCAGAGATAATAGAGACTTACAAGAAAGGAGAAATGTAAAACCTCCATCAGAGAGAGGCAGAGAAAAACTGCTATTGCCTTGGAACACCCCTCTGAGACCAAAAGAAACCCGAATATGCCACTACTGTGGCGAAGTGGGTCACATAAGGAGATATTGCAAAAAGGTACCCTTGGACAATGCTATTATAAAAGAGCAAGAGGCATTGGAGAAGTTCTTAAAAGGAGAAGGTAATGGAGATTCGGGGTGTCATGAGCTCTATATATTAGGGGACCCAATGAAACATCAAGAAGAGCCCATGGTAAAATTTGAAGTAGGTCCCCATCATGAAGAATTTGAGTTTTTAGTAGATACTGGTGCAGACAAATCTAGTGTTAATCAGCTTCCAATTGGGATTACAGTTGGGAAACGGACATGTGATGTCTTAGGAGCAGAAGGGAAACCCTTCCGGGCTTCTGTCTTAGAAAATGTGGAGATCAAAGGAAATTCAAAAAAATGTGTCACTGATCTCATATACTTGCCTAAATTGGACAGTAATTTACTCGGAAGAGACTTGCAAGTTCAGTTAGGGGTAGGGATTCTTCCTAAAGAGGGTAAAATGGTGGTCCAGATGATGAAAATAACTGTTAAAGATTTGAATGAAATAAATCCAGAGGTATGGGCTGAAGAGGGGAAGTATGGATACCTAAACATCCCACCTATAAGAATAGAGATGCAAGAAGAAATACCCCCTATAAGAGTGAAACAATATCCTATTTCTATAGAAGGTAAAAAGGGGTTAACACCAATTATAAATCATCTGTTAACTGGAGGAATATTAGAACCCTGTATGTCCCCCCATAACACCCCCATTTTGGCAGTAAAAAAGACAGAAAATAAATTTAGGCTTGTGCAAGACTTAAGAGAAGTAAATAAAAGGACAATTACAAGATACCCAGTGGTATCAAATCCCTACACCCTTTTAAGCAAAATCCCTAGAAAACACAGCTGGTTCACTGTAATAGACCTAAAGGATGCTTTTTGGGCCTGCCCCTTAGCTAAAGAGAGCCGAAATTAGTTTGCCTTTGAGTGGGAGTGCCCCGAAAGTCAGAGAAAGCAGCAGCTAAGGTGGACCCGACTTCCCCAAGGTTTTACTGAGAGTCCAACTCTATTTGGACAAGCTCTAGAAGAGCTGTTAGGGCAATTCACTCCTGGAGATAACGTACAAATCCTACAGTATGTAGATAACCTCCTACTATCAGGGAAGGAGCAAGATAAAGTAAGAGGAGCCAGCATTAAACTCCTAAATTTCCTAGGGGAAAAAGGCCTTAAAGTATCTAAAAACAAATTGCAGTTTGTAGAATCACAAGTAACCTATCTTGGACACCTCATTGGGGAAGGGTATAAAAAACTGAGCCCTGAGAGAATCTCAGGTATACTGTCCATCTCAGCTCCAACCACGAAAAGAGATGTAAGAAAACTATTGGGACTATTTGGCTATTGTAAACTATGGATAGAAAAATACTCACAAAGTGTCAAATTTCTATATGAAAAACTAGTCCAACCTGAACCTGTAACATGGACAGCTGAGAATGAAGAACAGTTAGAAAATCTAAAAGCCAAGTTATCCTCAGCCCCAGTTCTTAGTCTTCCTGACCTTAAGAAGAAGTTTGACTTATTCATAAATGCAGAAGAGGGAACAGCCTATGGGGTGTTAACCCAAGAGTGGGGAGGACACAAAAAGCCTGTTGCATACCTTTCTAAGCTCCTAGACCCAGTTGCAAGGGGATGGCCAGCTTGTCTTCAAGCTGTGGCAGCTACAGCAGTCCTTGTAGAAGAAGCACAAAAGCTAACACTACAAGGAAAAATCATTGCACACATCCCCCACGATCTCAGAGCAGTGTTGAGTCAAAAAGCCCAACAATGGTTAACAGACTCAAGGATCCTAAAATATGAAGTAATTCTGACAAATGCTGAAAATCTAGAATTAATCACATCCAAAAGTTTAAACCCTGCACAATTCCTCTCAGGGGAGCCCATACCCGCCCTAGAACATAATTGCTTAGAAGTCATAGACCTGCAAACAAAAGTAAGGGAGGACCTTGAAGATGTACCCCTGCCATATGGGAGGTTGTTGTTCATTGATAGATCATCTAAAATGGCAGAGGGAAAAAGAATATCAGGTTATGCAATAGTCGAAGGTATCAACAAACAGAGTTTGAAAGTTATAGAGAAAGAAAAATTGCCCCCAAACTAGTCTGCTCAATGCTGTGAGGTCTATGCTTTAAAAAGAGGATTGGACCTGTTAGAACAAGATCAAGGTACAATTTACACTGACTCACGGTATGCCTTTGGAATTGTGCACACATTTGGAAAAATTTGGGAAGAAAGAGGATACCTAAATTCCAAGGGAAAAGATTTGATACATAAAGAACTAATTAAGTTGGTATTAAAATCCCTTATGAAACCCAGGGAAATTGCAATAGTGCATATCAAGGGACATCAAAAAGGGAATACCTTTGAAGGAAAAGGCAATCAAGCAGCTGACCAAGCCGCCAAGTTAGCAGCCCAAAACCTGGGGGAGCCAATAAAAATTTTGACTTTGACTGATTTGCCAGCTGATAAAGAACCAATATATGATGATTATGAATCAGAAGAAATAAAAAAGTTAAAGCTGCACCAAGGGAAACAAGGGGAATGGTTAACACCAGATGGACGAAAGTTTTTAAATAAAGCCCTGGCTCGAAAAATGCTAACAGAAATACACAGTCTAACCCACTGGGGCACCCAAGGGTTATGTGATCACTTTTTAAGAGAGTATTTATGTATCGGAGTATATAATTTAGCCAAAGCAATTACTGAAGGATGCCTTATCTGCCAAAAGGTGAATCAAAAAGCAATGAGAAAGAATACCCCAGGAGGAAGACAAATAGCATTAAGACCCTTTCAAAATATACAAATAGATTTTACTGAAATGCCTCCAGTACAAGGGTACAAATATCTACTCGTTATAGTTGATCATCTAACCCATTGGGTGGAAGCCTTTCCTACAAAAAAAGAAACAGCACAAGTGGTAATAAAAATATTATTAGAACACATCATCCCCCGGTATGGGCTAGTGAATAATATTGATTCAGACCGAGGTCCTCATTTTGTAGCCAAAATCCTACATGATGTCATTAAAGCCTTAGGAATCAAGTGGCAATTGCATACACCCTGGCATCCCCAAAGTTCAGGGAGAGTTGAGAAGATGAATAAAACCCTCAAAAATGTATTAACCAAATTGATAACCGAAACAAGAATGAATTGGCTCAAGTGTTTGCCCCTGGCCCTTCTGCGAATCCGGGTCCGACCGAGATCCGACATAGGGGCTTCACCATATGAAATGATGTTTGGACTCCCCTTCTTACTAACCCCCTATAGCACTGGGAATTATTTAGAAGGAGAGGCCGCTACCCAAGAATATGTAAAAACAATTGGAAAGACATTGGCAGATCTTAAAAGAAGAGGGTATCTTCCTCAAACCTCTCCCTTAGACACTGACATGCACCAAATAAAACCAGGAGACTGGGTTTTAATTAAGTCCTGGAATACCACCCCATTAACCCCTAAATTTGAAAGTCCGTTCCAAGTTCTACTCACTACTCATACTGCTGTGCGAACCCAAGAAAAGGGTTGGACTCACATCACCAGAGTGAAAAGACCATTACCACCCCCGAGAGATCCCTCTGACCCTGCAACCCCAACAAGAGTTCCCTCTGAGTGGACTGTCACTCGAGATCCAGACACCCTCAAAATAACTCTCAAGAAACAACCGAAAGCCAGTTAAAAACAATAAGGAACAATAACAGTTATTACAAGTTGTTGTTACCATTGCTGAAAATCCACATTGTTATAAGAAGTTAAAAAAGTGTTAATATAGAAGTGTAAAATAATAGTTAAATGCAAAGTTATTGTAATGAGTCACAGAGTGTTAATGTAAAAAAATGATAAGTAGCAGTAATTCTAAAAATTAAATCTCTCATAGGGCACACCCAAAAAGAACTAAATAAAACTAAGAAAAAAGTGAGAATAAACAAGAGAGGACTCCACAAATCCAGCCTAAGAAATCCCCAAACCCAAGAGGCAAGACCAGGTGAGACCAAAGAGACGGGGCCGGTTCATACTGGACTCTTGGAGGGACTGATAATAGTCCTGTTGATATGATGAGGAAAAAAAACTCTCCGACCCAAGAGGCAAGCCCAGGTGAGACCAGAGGGCCCACAAATAAAATGGTTCATACTAGACTCTTGGAGGGACTGATAGTAGTCCTGGTAATAAGCAAATTTGCAGATGGAGCTTGCTCCAAATGCCATGGAGAGAATCTACAATCCCTTATAAGAGTTCACACCCATGTGAATCCCATATGCTTTAACATGACCCAATTATCCACCTGTCAAAAACAATACTGGATTGGAAAAGCTGCTATGTTTAAGCAGTGCCTGACTGGAGAGTGCCCTATCAGAGAATGGTTCTGTTTTAAAGAGTTAGAAAATCCAAAAAGAGTCGCAGATCTAATAAAAGAAAAACCACTGGTAGTAAAAAAGAGTGAAATAGATGAACCGGAGAAATATTGGTCTATTGAGAAAAGAGAATCAAAGTGTGTCTATAATAAAAGTTATGATCCACATAACTGCACTAATAAAGAAAGCAATCCTTTTTGGAGAATCAGAGAGACTTCAAAATATTGGGAACCCTTATATAGCAATTTAAAGAGAAATAGCCAAAGAAAAAAAACTGTAATTAGTATAAGCAACACCCAAACATGGGAGAATAAAATATAGACACCAAAAGAAATAGAAAAGATATATAAACCAGCAACTTGGGCACAAGATAAAACATGGGGGTACCAAACTCCAATTTACATGTTGAATAGAATTATCAAATTACAAACAGTATTAATAAGAATATCAAACACAACAGCCCTTGCCCTTGAACATATCAATAACCAATTGACACAAACAAGAGCAGTAGTTAATCAACTTAAACTAGCAGTCAATTATGAGAGTAAAGCAATAAGAAATATTTCCAAAGAAATAAAAAAAATTGCAAGTACCCAAGAATGGAAGCCCCTAATTAATATAGACTGGTAAGACAACTCATGGTGGAAAAAAAGTAGTGTTCATTGCAATTGGTGCCTCTGCCAGTCTCCTACTCTTCCACTGTATGCAGAAACCCACGAATACAATTAAATTAAAACCCCAAGAAGAACAACTAAGTACAGCAAAAAGAATTTATAACCAATACCAAGAATTAAAACAAAGTTATTCCCTTAAATCAGAAATAGCCAATTGATGCGGACAAAAGCCCGATCAAAGAATTAGAGGGGGGATTGAAAGAAATACAAAAACCCAAGCTGTATACTCCCAAGTTGTAATGTTAAATAGTTTGATTGTAATGTTAAAACAGCCTATTAACTCGCCCGCCTAAAGAGAAAAGGCCGAGAGGCGAGCCCTGCCCCCAGGGGCTGTCTGCGAAGGCTGTCGGCAGCCAGAAGTAATGTTTTGCTGTAAAATGAAAGATGCAATGTTACTTACCTATTTAAGCTGTTCAAATTGAATGTATCCCTAAAATTTTTACTTGTTGTACCCTGAGTTTTATACCCTTTCTCCCCTGGGTCTCGGGGTGCCCCCACCCCGGGGGGATTCCACCCTTTTTCCCTGAGTCACCGGGCTGTCCCCACCCCGTCGGGGGAGAATCCTGTACCTGCTTCCCAGTGGGGGCTGCTGACCCCGCCCAATATGGAGATTAGGACACCCTGCTCCCAAGATGCACTGATTCAGCCAGCTGAACCCCAGAAAACCCCCTAAAACAACGAGTCAACACAAAAACTGGACCTAAGGAGGATAATACTGTGCAATGCACAAGTCCAGCTACCTGCAGGTAGCAGGTATTTTTGGTTACCTTCTTGCCATGACCTGAAGAGAACTGGAGAGAGGTGACCCCCCGAGAGCACACGAGCAAAAGAAAGGAAGATTCTTTGGAAGCTCCTGCGAGGGCAAGAATCCCGACTCTGCAGCACCAGCAGCAGAATCGTCAGCACCTCCTCCTCCACGGTGTCTACAGGGAGCAGCGGCGGCAGGCGCAGCCCCCGAGCCCCCTACCCAGAGCTGATTTCTAATAAAAGCCTTTTCAAAGGAGCTGGTCTCCTGGCCCATTAATTCATAACAACAGCACTGAGTTAAAATCCTGTGTTTGGCTGGGAAGGGAATGGGGAGGGGGGACACAGATCACCACATTTTCATTTAAGAAAGATAAAATTAAAAAAAAAAATTAAAATAAACCCTGGCACTTTGATCCCCAGTGTTTTGCTCCTGCCCTGCTGGGATTGCTGTCCTACTTAATCCAAAAATGAGAGCAAACAATTGACCACTCAGAGTTGTACCCATTTCCAGTTCCTTTCCTTCCTAATGATCGCTTTGACTCCAGGTGGAACTGAGCAGAGTTCTGCTAACTGTCTTCTGAAAGGGGGGAGAAAGAAAGCCACAAAAAGCAAGCTTCTCTGAGCAACCTGTGCCGGGGCCACACCACCCTCACAGCAAAACACTTCTTCCTTGTAAGGGGGGAGGAGGGAGGAACATCTACACCAGATTTTCACTGGTGCAGCTTGATCTTGTTACCTTCTGCTTTGCCTTCACCACCTGCATTTTCCAGCCTGCACTTCAAATACTCGTGGACCCCCTCCCTCCATTCCTTTAAAACATTTTATTGTTTCTTGTTAATAATTCCTTAATACTTGTTTGAGATGGGCTAAAATGAAGGAATGCCCTTGTGCTTTTCCAAGCCACCCCATAGACCCAGGCTGTAGCACCGTTCTCTCTCCACCTCCTGGCAATTAAGGTTGGCTCCCCCAGGTAGGGCCAAACTGTAAATAAAGAGGAAACATAAAAGTGTCCAGGCCCCATCTATTGCAAAAGGCAGAGCTTGGCACCCCTTGTTGCTGGAATTTACGGACTGCTGTTCAGTTTTATCATTTTATCCCCCTTGATCAGTAAAATCAGTTAATCCTGGGTAGCAGCATAAAACTCGGGACCAGAGACAGACCATAAGTCACCCGAGGGTGTTGTGGCACAAATCCCTGCTGGAAAAAAAGCAGCAGCACTTAACTCCTTTCCCTCCTGCTCCTCTTCAGGGCCCCAGGCAGGCTGCGAGGTGAATATTTATTCACTCTCACCTCTAAGGGTGCTGCAATGCTACAAAAGAGCGAAGGGTGAATTAGTCAGTGAAGTCCATCAGGGCTGAGGAATAATCAGGGTGTGAAAAACAGAATAAAGCTTGATTTTTATTTTTTTTTTAAGTTGAATAGAGAATAAAATAAGATACAGAAGACCAGTGGTGGGGTGCTCCTGGCAAACAACCAAAGAACAGGACAATAGCCCACTAAAGTGTTATTTTTATACTGTTACATTGCTGAAGTGCACCCATATTCACAGAATCCATGCAATATTCCAACATTCTTGTGAACTGCTCGATCTTACAGGCATTCTTTTGTTTGGTTTCTTCATACTCTGGCTTATCTGCATGACATCCTGCATGTCAGGTTGATACATTTTATTCCTCCTTGTGTCTCCAACCTGTTGTTTTAGGTCCTCTGATAAGGATTTGGTGTGTCCTCCTTAAATTTAACGTGGTATTTTCTAATTGTCCTCCGGTGCTCTGGTTTGTGTCACAGTTATCACTTGGAGAATCCAGTCAGTGGAGAAGGGAGGTGTCATGATTTCCTTATACCATTTGTTTTGCTTACACAGAGGTATTTTAACACCCAGTGTTTAGTTCAGGCCTATAATATCCTATATTCACCACACCACTATTTCTATAAGCTGTGCAGTACATACTTGAACTGGTAGATTATATTACACTAACAAACAGCTAAATAAAGGTGTGTATATATATATATATGATACTATATCTAAATACTTATGATCAATGCAGAAACGAATGTATATGTATATGTATATGTATATGTATATGTATATGTATATGTATATGTATATGTATATGTAATGTGTAAATGTGAAAGCCAATATCATGTTGCTTTTTTATAGTCCTTTATAGTCCTTAATATCATAGTCCTTTTTTAACAAGGGGAAGGCTCTGAGGGGAAGGCTCCCAGGCAGAGGAGGTGCCAGTGCTGGGACACGGCGATGCTCAGGTGCTGCAGGCACAGGCGTCCATTTTAGGCTCAAACCCTCCCCTTCCATCCCGGTTCTTCGGCTTGTGCTCCCCGGGAGCCACTGGAGCACTCAAGGGAGCTCAGGAATGAGCTCTCATCCAAGCCTTCAGGAGGGATCCTGAGGAAAGCCATCCCCATCTGCTCGGGCTGCTCCCTGCATGCCCCCAGGAGCTGGCAGACCAGCCCCCAAACCCCTCCACCATCCCGGGAAATCTGCCTTTCCCAGAATAACAAAGGGTCCGAAATGCATTTTCCTAATCAGTTGTTGAAACTTTAATCAGCTGTGCAAGAGCCTGGGTGGATGAGTGAAGAGGCTGTGGAGAAATGCACCCGTGCTGTGTGAGTTCATGAACAGGATGCTGAACCTCATCCTGGGGTGTTTCCACTCCACACCACTGCCTCCTCATGGGACATGCTGGGTTTGTCTGGAATCTGGCATGGGCCACGCATGGGGACTAAAAACCCCCACAAAAACAATAATTAGGAGTAAAACAGCAACAAAACCCAAGCAGACAACCCTGATCTGACCCCAAATGTTAAAATCCCTTTCAGCTCACAGTTGTGCCGTTCAGGGGGGCAGGTTTGGGATTGGTGTCAGGGATACGAATACTCCTCATTCCCTGGGCTGGTGGCACTAAACTTCCAGCTGCTGCAGGGATGTTGGAGGTGAGCTGCTGCCCCTCACATCCACGGCATTCCCGGCTGAGGAGCAGCGATCCCGTCCCCGGAGGAGCCGTCCCAGCACCAAGAGGTGGCGCCCAGAAACCGGGAGATGCTGGGGCAGCTCCCAGCGCCGTGCCGGGCACCGGGGGGAGCAGGGCGGCTGGAAAACACACACCAGGGCAGAGATGGAAACCCGGCAAAACGAGGATCGGCCCCTCCCAGCCTCCCTTCCCAGCCCTCGGGGCTCCTCATGCTCCAAGCACCGCGCTGGGGCTCCTGCAGCTGTGCACGCACTACAGCAGCTGTTGGTTCTTTCTCCACATCTTGGCTGTCAATTTATCCCAGGCAGATCCCTGGCTCCTTCTCCTGGCCTCAGCTTCAGTTTTAGACACCCTTTACAGGAGCACTGTAACAGAGTAAAATTCTGTAGTAAAATTCCCTATTTTGTTCTGCAATTTCCTTCAGCTAAAATGTCTTGGGTTTAAAGTGAGAAGTGAATATTCAACATCCACGTTTTGAGCACAAACTACTGAATGAAGAAAACCAAACCTTTTACTTTTAGAAATTAATCAAATCAAATTAACCAAACCCTCGAAGTACAAGTCTATCACATCTTGATCTTTCATGTCACAAACACAAGCTGATGATCAGCAACACATTGAAAGAGAAAAAATGAGAATGGGGGGAAATCTGGTTAAAGTTTGTCACTTAAATTCACTGCAAAGAGGTTTCAGTGAGACAAGACATTATAAGTGTTTAAAAAATAGATTTTTTTTACCAAAAAATGAAGGAAAATATTTACACTTTGAGAAGCTGATAAGCCAGTAATTCAGAGTGCCCAGTCCCTGACTGAGTGCTATAACTTATGGGCTGAATTTTCCATGGCTGATGTATTCAAGCCTTTCTGAACACTGACAAAGGACTTAACAATTAGCAGCAAGGAAAACATCCTCTAAACCCACCCCATGTTTTTATCAAGGGAAAGAAGCCGAAGTTAAGCAACCTTCTAACCACCTCAGTAAAATGCATTTGTCTGGATCTGTACCCTGAGCAACCTGGTCCAGTGGAAGGTTTGGGGGATGGAATGGGAGGAGCTTTGAGGTCCCTTCAAATTCCAAAGCAGTCTGGGATTCCATGATTCCTCAGAGCTCTCTCCTAAAAAAAAAAATAATAAAATAATAATAATTAAAAATTGTGGAGGGCACTACCAATATTTTAAGGTACTTTTGAGAAAACCTCACGGTTCTGTTCTGCACTGAGCCCAGGGGAGCCTCTTGTGCCTTTGCAAACCAGAGGATGACTTTATCCTCCCTGTGAAGCCTCACAGTGTGGCTGAACTATTTCACTGGACAGGGGAGCCTTTCATCCAGGTGCTCATACACCAAAAGCCCCTTTCCTTCCCTGTTCCTTCCAGAACACTTTTATCTGACTGATGTCTGAAGTCACCTCCAGCTGCCTGTGCAGCTGGCTGGATCTGCAGGCAATCAGTGGGAAATTATTGCAGCTGTTTGTGTCTTCCCACTAGGGCTGAGGATGAGGATTAGGGTCAGGGTTAGGGGTTTAGGTTGTGGTTAGGATTTGGGTTTCTGTCACTAGGGCTAGGGTTTCCCAGTAGGAAATGCTACTTTTTGTGTCTTCCACATTTCAATCCCTATCAAAATTTCCTGCCTAGGACCACTCCCTGTCTCCTCCATCAGATTTTTATGGAAAATGATCCTCTTACCCGGCCCAGTGCCTGCTCTCTGTTTATTTACACAATTTCCTGTTAGTGCCAAGCAGTGCAACAATAAACTTCTTCAAATTACTCTCTTGAAAATGACATTTGAATTTAACACTTCACTTGCTTGAACAAGAAGTCTGTGTGGTGCCTGGAATGACACATTCCACCCACGGTGCTGCTGGATTTGCCTAATTAATATTGTCACTCTGATTTAGAGACAACATGCACAGGACAGCTGAACACTTTTGAGAGGGTGACCCGGACAGATCTTCAAGTGAACATTTTGTTTAGGAGACAAGGAACAAAATAGGAACATTGCTGCAAACACAGGATCTAACTGAACTTTTAAGGGGGAAAAAGGGAAAAAATGTGGGACTTCTTGGCCACTCCACTGATTTTGTGTCCAGTAAAACCACCCCATTTCCACAGTGCCACTATCAAGGGTTGGCTTAGTGCTGGAGTGAACTCTCATTGAAAAATTTACATTCATTTCCATTTCAGAGTAGCAACAAAATGTTCTCCAGGATCTTTTTTTTCTTTTCACATCAAAGAAACATACCCTGTATTAATTCTAAATCATGGAAGTGTTAAATTAATTGCTAACATTTCTCACTGTTACAAATTCATGACTTTTGGAGATATTTCTTGTCGTTTTTACAAAATTCTGAAAGCTTCCTTGATTTCCAAAGAGATATTCCTAGCAGTTTTTACACAAATCTGAAAAGTTCCTTGAGTTCCTAAAAACAATTCTCACTGTGGAGAAACAATTCTCATTGTGGAGTTATTTGCTGAATTCCAAAACAAATTTAGCCACTAATTGGAGAGAGGTTGCTCTGGATAAAAAAAATTCAGATCCTGCACAAGTGTGCCTAATCAGAATCCCAGTGGATCTGAGCCACAGTTTGATCCAATATTTGAGTGTCTTCCAGCCTTAGGATTCTGTGGTTCGTTGTCAGGAAGACAAAATAAAGCAGGTAACGATTACAAACTAACCTGTGAAATAATCCAGCCTCATTTGTGCAGGCAAATATTAACTGAGAAGGAATGAAAAGTTTGTTTAGTTCAGGGCTGGAGACTTTAAACAATGCTGTGCACGCCTGGGAAAAACCTGCTGGCTCATTAGTGCTCCTGTTTGGCTGGAGGGAGCTCGGAGGTGCTGCCAGCCAGGGGCTGCAGGAAAGGGCTGGATGGCTTCCACTGGTGCTTTGATGGATGTCAGCCTGGTAGGGATGTCCATGGCAATGTGGGGAAGAGACACTGGGATTTCTTCTCTTTTCTTGGTGCCTCCTGTTCTTCATGGAACCCCAGGCTGGTTTGGGTTGGAAGGGATGCTGGAACTCATCCCAATCCAGCCCTGCCATGGCCAGGGACACCTCCCACTAGCCCAGGGTGCTCCAAGCCCCATCCAGCCTGGCCTGGGACACTTCCAGGGATCCAGGGGCAGCCACAGCTTCTCTGAGCACCCTGTGCTGTGCTCTTCCCCCAGCCCTGCCTCTCTTCGAGTCCCCTCACTATGGAATTCTGACAGGAAATGTTCAATCTGAGATATCCCCTTGCTGCTTACGAAATGCAAAAAGTGCCAGAGGCCACTCTGTGGTGGGATGTGTGTGACCCTCAAGATCTTCACAGGACCCAAAGCAGGGGAAATAAAGATGGGAAAAAAAAGTAAACAAGTTTAGGAAATAGTGGCAGGAATTTTTGCTCCTGGTTGAAAAAAAAAAAAAAAAAGGGGGGGATTGATATCAAACCTCCCATCATACTATCAGCACAGGTAAATGATCTACACCACATCTGAGTCCTCCTCTTAAAACAGCAAATCAACAGATCTTATCCACTGGAAGGCGTCCCTGCCCATGGCAGAGCCTCAAGAACAAGATGAGCCTCATTGTCCCTCCCACCCAAACCATTCTGGGATTTTTATGGATGAATGTATGGAACCTCAACCACAGCAGCTGAAGTACTGCAGTGGAGCATACCCAGGAAACATTACCCAAGACACAACCCAAAGCTCACAAAAAGCCAGGGATTCTTCCAAAATTTGCTGTTAAATCTGACATATCTTGAATGTTATGTTGTTTCTAAAGAATAACTGCTATAAATAAATGTGCTTATCTGCATCCAAAAGTTTTATTATTACCCTAAAAATTTAAAATTAAGCCCAAGTAAAGAGTCTCATTTTCTTTCTTGCCTTATCAGAGTGATGCATAATAATTTATGAGCTACTTGTGTGTTAGGTCTTTACACCTGAAAATACCTAAAGGCAAGGAAACCAACAAGGCACAGAGCAAAATGAGAGACACGTGAGGATCCCACAGTGCAATTCCCAGCCACAGTGCAAAGGTCTGTCCAGGGCACTCCCTGACTCCTGCAACTCCTGCTGGATGAGAGAAAGGGCCAGCAGCTCTCCCTTGGTTTGTCAGCACCCCAAAATCATCGGAAATCTCGATTTTCCTGCTTTTAGATGCAGAGGATTGTTTTTTTTTTATTTTTATGCACAGTTGTCCTTGTTCATAAAACGTGAGCTATGGGCTGGCAAAGGTTTTGATAGCCACAGCCCCTACGATGTGGATGGATTGATATGTAAATCACTTGGCAATTAACTGTGCATTAATAACTAAACTTAGAGTCTTGATCAGCACTCACAGGTGGAGGGGGCTGGGTTAAACTCGGGGGCTCAGTGCACAGAGGCACTGCAAGTGCCTTGTCCATATTTTCCTTACTGGAGAATCCCAAACTGCTATAAATAAATAAATAGCTGGAGAATCCCAAAAACATAGAGCTGCTCAGCTATTCAGTCATGAATGTCTTTTATCCACGTACAGAATTCTGAGGCAAAAGGAAAAGACTTCCAATTATTTTTCCTGCATTGCCACTGAGAAGCAGAGAAAGAGAAAATCAAGCTGTGGGATAAGATTGCTGAGGAAAATCTGGTGACAAACGGGCAGCCAAGCCTTCCTGTAAGGGATGATCAAACCTGTCCACTTTTCCACTGAAATGGTTTCTGTTCCAAGGTTAATCACCTTTTTTGCAGCTTGAAGGACTGACTGTGATGTCCCTGAGCCATTCATTGCTTACAGAGGTTCCCTGAGGGGCAGCCAGGTTGCTCAAAGAGGCACCTGGTGTTAACGTCCTGCAAAAAGCTGTTTGTGCATCCAGGAGGAATGTCAAGAATCATTAAATCCCCATTTGCTGGCCTGGTACATCACAGCATTTAGCACCTGGCAGAGGGCTTTCTCCCCTCTGGAGGCTGGAAGTGCCCAGGGTTTTCAGGGAGCAGCCCCGGCCGCCGGGACTGCCCTTCCCTCCCCGGGTTACATCGCTCTGCCAAGACCTTCAGCCCACAGCAGCGAGGGGGGCTGGGGACATGGGGACACCCAGGAACCATCTGCGAGAGTACTGTGTCCTCCTCCTGCTGGGAAGGAAAGGCTGGATCTTCCCATGGTTTTTGTTTTTCCTAAGCTCCCTGTGTTTATTTCACGGCAAAGCGCCGTTGCTTGGCTGTTACCTGTGGATTCATAGCACCAAGTTCTCTGTTTTGTAAGATCTTTCCTCAGCACACTGGGAACAGGGAAAATATGAGCAAGATTGCAAAATAACTGCAGTATTGCAGTTTTCCACTGCGAGGATTTGCCATCAGAGAGCAGTGATTCAGTGGCATCCTTTAAGCTAACAAATATTTGTTAAGTGCATCTTACAACACCACGGGCAATTATAAAAAAAACATTTCAATGGAGTTGAATTTGTCAACCTGACATTTATTACGTTACACAACAGAGCAGAAGAGTTGGCTTTGGTCACACTGCAGAACACAAATGTTGGGATTTTACACTGGAGTGAAACGTTCAAACTTCACCAAACTGAGCTGTTCAGAGGTGGTGCAGCTGCAGGGCTCCAGCTCCTCATCCTGCTTTGAAAGGAATCCAAAATTCAAACAGCAAATTCCCTTCAGATCCATATACCAGGCTCAAGGGAGCAACTTTCCTGTGCACAGCTCCCAGGGCAGCTTTGTCCAGCTTGGCCCCTGCTGTACTTTTACAGGAGGAGCTCTGGCCTCACCCTTCCAGCCACACACACAGAGGGGGCTGCTGGGTTTAAACCTTGTCCTTTTGAGCATCCCCTCCTTCCAGATAATGTCTGTTTAAGGAATCAGAGTCTGATGGGTTTATTTCATCTCAATCAGCTCCACCAACACTAGATTAGATATTGGGAAGGAGTTGTTCCCTCTGAGGGTGGGGAGGCCCTGGCACAGGGTGCCCAGGGATACTGTGGCTGCCCCTGCATCCCTGGAAGTGTCCAAGGCCAGGCTGGATGGGGTTTGGAGGAGTGGAAGGTGTCCCTGCATGTGGAACTGGATGAAATTTAACGTCCCTTTCAGCCCAAATCCATCTGTGATTCTGTAACTTTTGCTGCTCTGTTTTCTGTTCTGTGTATCAGCCATGCCATTGGTGCAGTCCAGATCTCTCCTGCTAAATCCTTTTAAAACAGTGCACCAAAACCAAGTTCTAAAACAAAACATTAAATAAAAAGGGGAAATGGTAAGGCATAGATTAAAGACCACTCATGACCCAGGTTACAAGAGGTCAGAACTGCCTTGGCTGGGCAGAGACAGAACTCACAGCAGAAGGATGGTTGGGTTTACTGCAAAACTCAGTGTTAGACTAAACTCTGTGCCTTCAGATTTTCACTCAGATTGATAGGAATTTGGCTGATATTGTGAGCAGTTATCACTGCCTGGAAGAAAAACATCAACATTAAAGTGTGTGCTGTACAAAACACCTGAGGCTGCAGCCTCCAAGACAGACAGAGGCTTTCTGACTCTGGGAGTGAGTAAAGCCCACAGCAGGTAACTCAGTGTCCCTCAGTGTTCACCTGCTTTTCACATCCTCACCGTTTTTAGCCATTTTATTAAATTTAGGTCACTCTCATCCCATTTTGCTGTTTGCACAGCTCACCCTCCTCGTCACTGGTACTAAATCATTTTACAAGCACAAAGACCAAACCCCAACACTGATGCCCTTTCCTGGCACAGGGACCAAACAACAGGACAATGATCTTTGGGATTTTAAGTACTTCCTTTAGCTGGAAACGTGCACTGGCCACTTAGGGGTGAGAAAAAAGTGTGGTGGGTTTGGTCTTGAGCAATGACAGTTCGTAGGTTGAACATAAATTTTAAATACATATATTTAAGTGTATAAATACCTGTGTTCTTCATCTAGAAGCCTGTATTTCCTGTATTTTAAACAATTTACACTGAAACACTGCTCCCTCACACCACCCCACACCTGCTGCTGCATCTTCCAGCTATCCCAGGTCCTGGAGCATGGTGGAGTCCCCATCCCTGGAGGTGTTCAAAAACCACGTGGATATGGCACTTGGGGACAAGGTTTAGTGCTGAAGCTGACAGTGGTGCTGGACTGATGGTTGGATTTGATGATCTGCTAGGTCTTTCCCAACCTTAATGATTCCATGATCCCAAGGTTCCAAAATAAAAGAAAAAGAATGAGCAATAAAGACACAGTGGATTTCAGATGTCAAATTATCCTATTTATTTTGTGGCAGCCCTTGAAAAAAGAGACAGAAAAGACGCAGAGGTAACACCAGGAAAAGGCCTGTGGTCTGGTGGGATATTGAAATCTGCTCTGTATCACCTTAGTATAAATTTCTTTATGTAAAAATGGGTTTAAAATGTGTTTTCAAACAACGTGTTAAAAGAGGCCTGAAGCTGAGGGAGGAACAGCAAATGAGAAACAGCATTACAAACTTCTGGACTTCTGCAAGGTCAGAAAAGCTTCAGTTCAAAACAGCTTCCTCCCAGCGTTATAAAGGGACATCCTAAACAAACTCTGGGACATTTGGATGCAAACCTCGTTCCTTTCAGCGTCTGCTCCCATCCCTCATCCCAGCCCACAATCCTTGGCCAACAGGGAGAGCCTCAGGGAGGAGCAGAGGGACCTTCCCATCACAGACCAACCCCAGCCCTCCAGACTGGCTCCCTCTGTGCTGGCAGCATCCAGGGATTAATCAGTGCCAGAGGCAGGGGCTGACTGGCACACAAAAATGCCCTCAGGCAAATCCCTGGGGTTTCGTAAACCCCACGGACCAGAAGGATTTGCAGTGAATCCACAGCTGCACGGCATCAGTGTCTCTGCTTCCCAAACACGCTTAGCAAAACTCTGCCCCCAATCTCTTTCAAAGCCCTGGCGTTAATTCTGGTTAATTCTGGTTTGTGTTTTCCAGCACACGCCCTGAACGAGCTGTGAGAAGTCGTCTGGAAGGAGTTAAGCACCCATGGGATGTGGAGGGTGTTCTCTCCTCATCCCAGAGCTTGCAGACTGCCTAGCCCAAGTCCTGTGTCCCCTGCTGCCAGTGCTGGCCCAGCCATCCATCCCCCCAGTCCATCCAAAAAGGTGGGTGAGGGGCAGAAATGCAGCTAAATTACAAAATGGTTCCAAACAAATGGTATAACTTTAGAATCATAAAATCATGGAAGGGTTTGGGTTGGGAGAAAGCTTAAAGCTCATCCAGTGCCACCCCCTGCCATGGGCAGGGACACCTTCCACTGTCCCAGGTTGCTCCAAGCCCTGTCCAGCCTGGCCTTGGACACTTCCAGGGATGGGAGGTGTAGCTTTACCAGTGTAGTTTATTCTTCAATGGCAGAAGTTATGGTTTTCACACCCAAATAAGCCCAGAGCTGGGCTATTTTTCCCTACTCAGTTCTGACTTGCCTAAAATAATGTACCTGGGTGAGAATTTGAGAGAGACACAAAGGCCAAAACCACCTCAAGGTTCCCAGGTTTCTGTGGCCAGTTTGGTCACAGCCTTTGAGGGGGACACACTGGAAGAGCACTGTACTGATTAAAGACAAAATATTTGAGCAGAAAGTTGGCTTGATGTTCAATTCCCTGAGGTTTTTCTGACAGGTCTCAGGATGGCCTCACAGATGGGCTGCTGGCTACAGGTGGAGTGGCAGGGAAGCCCCAGGTGCTGCAGAACAATTCCCTCTGCAGACACCAGACCCAGCTCCCAGCCAGCACCAGGGGCCCCAATCACAGCTGGGGTTCCCCTTTCAGTGCCCCACTTGCCCCCACATCTTTCTCAGACCTGGCTGTGTTTCTGGATCCAGGTCCATCCTACCACAGGGGTCTCTCCAAGCTCACGGCTGCCTGCTTTGGGAGCTCTGTTCCCAAACATCTCCTGACAAAACCTAACTAAAGCAGGAGTCTTTTGGCTTGGCTTTTGTTCTCTGATTTCAGGTTAGTGGGGCTTGGCACTCAGAGGTTACACAGCCACATTAGAATTCCTTTTCCTGTTGGACCCAGCCCTGTGGGGTTTGGTTTGTCTAAAGGTTAAGGAGTTGTGGTGTCCTTGCTTTGCCCCAGTGCCTGCTCCTCGCGTGCACAGCAGGGCTGTGTTTGTGTTGCCATGGGGAATTCCTGGGAACCCTCACAGCCCCGGCCTTCCACCCCTCGTGAGAAGGGCCCTGTGTAACCTCCTGGGTGAGTCATCCCCACTCAAACCTGTCCACCCCAGGTGCCAGCAGCCAGTGAGGGGTGAATTTACAGCTCCAGGAAACGTCTGCTCGGCTTTGCTTCCAGCAAGCACCAGAGCAAAACCTGTTATGTCAACACAAGCAGTTGCACAACTGGCTCCTGGCATTTGATCCCACATCCACCCCTGTGCACAAGCAGCTCTCCTGGAATACCAGCTGTGTAGAAACAGCTCTGCAGGTGATCACTCACACTCAGTGCTCAGGTCTCATGCCACAGACAAAACATGCCCAGGGGAACGGGAAAAGGGCATTGGCTGCAGCCCCATTCCCTGCCAAAATGGATTTTCTGCTCACCAACACAAACACACCGAGGAGTTCCAATGCTCCCCAGGTCTGTGGGATTTACTCTGAGCATTCCCTTGTTCTGGTAAAGGAAAAGGCAGGCAGAGATTTTCAATGCCCATCCCAGCACTGCAGCCTGCCCAAGGTCCCAAGGAAGAGAAGATCAAGGCCACGCTCAGTGCTGGGTGTCCAGAGCCCACCAGAGCTGCTCTCCAGAGCCCACCAGATCTGCTCTCCCAAATCTACCAGAGCTGCTCTCCAGAGCCCACCAGAGCTCTCCAGAACCCACCAGAGCTGCTCTCCAGAACCCACCAGAGCTGCTCTTCAGGGCCCACCAGAGCTGCTCTCCAGAACCCACCAGAGCTGCTCTGCAGGGCCCACCAGAGCTGCTCTCCCAAGCCCACCAGAGCTGCTCTTCAGGGCACACCAGAGCTGCTCTCCCAAGCCCACCAGAGCCCACCAGAGCTCTCCAGAACCCACCAGAGCTGCTCTCCAGGGCACACCAAAGCCCACCAGAACTGCTCTCCAGAGCCCACCAGAGCTGCTCTCCAGGACCCACAACAGCCATTTTCCAGGGCCCACCAAAGCTGGTTTCCAGACCATACCAGAGCTGTTTTCCAGGAATTTCCAGGAATCCTCACCCCTAAGGCTTCACCACTTTCATCAGTGCAGGGTGGCACTGCCATGTCCTTCAGGCATGAAGGATCTTCCATGTGCTGCCCCTACAGTAATGTTTGGAGCCCAAAATTATTCATTCTGTAAACCCACCTTTTTCTGCCTCCTAGGGATTACATGCTGGGCTGGAAAAATATACTATACACACAAAGCAGAAGAACCTGGATTAAAGGGAGGGAAAAAGAGAAACAAAGGATCACATTTCTAGGTATGGGAAAACTCTGTGTGGTTGGTGTCACACTGTGTGTCAGAAGAGGGTTTTTCCTGCATTATTATTCTCCTTCCACATTATTTTTAATAATGTCTAAAGAACTTCTCTGCTTTACAAGGAATCCAAGATTAAAGGCAGCAGACTCATCCTGTGCACTGTAAGCCTTGTGAGCTTCCCCCACACTATCAAGCTGCTCCACATCTCTTCACAAAAAAAACTGAAAATAGCCCACTAATTATCAAAATAAAAGTGTCTGAAAACACCAGGTGACAAATATAGTTTTATTTTTTATCATCTGGTAACACTGTGATAATATAAACTGCATAAAGCATGATAAAACTCTTCCATGACACAGAATAGGTACATACTATAAAATAAAAAATACAAATATTACATTACCAAAAGGAAAGATGACATTTAAAAGAAAGTATTACAATAATATAATGGTACCAGTTCCTTTCTGTATTTCAGAATTTATGGAAAATGTTTAAATTATGCAGCACTAAGATAAGTTACTTTTCTCTCTTGATTTTAAACATGCACTAACTCAAACAGAAATAAGACCTATTGATCAATACAGGAAATGTTATTCAACCACAGAACTTTGCATGTAGACTTGGACCAACACAGACAGGCTAGTGGGAGACAACCCTGCCCATGGCAGGGAGTGGAATGAAATCAACCTTAAGGTCCTTTCTACCTCCAACCACTCCATGATTCTTTGGTGCAGTGGCTGTTAAAAGAAATGCATTGTAATTATTTCCCTTCCCAGGGATTTACTGATTTTAGCAATGAAAGTTTTCAGAGGTGCAGCTGCATTTTCTGTGCATTTGCAGAGTTACAGCAATACTGGTTGAGATGGTAGTAAAATAATCTCTATGTACGGTCTTTCATTATTCAAAGCACTAAGAATTTATTTTTAAAATAGCCAGTAAGGCTTCACATTCTTACCTGGGCACATTTTACCAATCCCCAGTAAACACTGCCACTGTCCCTTTGCAGAAATGTGTTGTTTTAATCAAATGCAAAATCACTGTCGATTTATGAAGAACATTCAGGTCAGAATTACACAAACTGACAATAATTTAACACATGGTTGCCAGTAGCTCAAGAGTTCAAGCAATGTAATTTTGAGGATTAAATAAAAAAAAGAAAAAATATCAAAGGTTTAGTTTTTTGCTGAGTGGTACAGGCATTCTCATATAGCAGTAAAGTGGATTTCAGTTTTGTTTTTTTCTAATTCCATCTTACCTGTCAAGCTATGCCCAGTTTACATCAATTAAATCAATTACCCCCCAAAAAGCAACCAGTGTTTAAAATTTTATAAGAAAACAAAAAAGACACTGGATCAAATGATCTCCAGCTAAGTCCACAGTTTTAAAAATGAGGATCTCAGTCTACTGAAATGTTTTTATTCTTACAGGAGCAGTACAAAATGCTATTGGAAGGTGAACATTCACAAGAAGACGTGTTCAGGAGCGTTGCACGGCCCTGCGAGGAGCAGGGATGCTCCACTCAAGTTCCTTTTGACTCCAGTTCCAAAGGCAGGAGCAGCTTCTGGGCGGGGCAGGGCCAGCCACAGCCTCTACGTGTGGTTGTTGTTGAGGCTGCTCTTGTTGAAGAACTTCCTGGCCTCCAGGCTGCTGAGGGACACGGAGCAGCGCGAGGGGTTCTGCTTCCTGTACTCGATGCTTTCCACCATCGCCTCCTTGATCACCTAAAGGCAACAACACAGCAAACTCACATCTGAACTGCTCTGACATGGACAGGAACAACCCCTTCCTCCCCTGAGCAGCTGCTGCTCCTGCTTTCAGCCCTGCTCCATCACTGAGCAGAGGGATCCGTGAGTTTTAGTGAAAATACTATTTCCTGAGTGCACAAAACACTGATTTTAATGTGGTTAGTAAAAGTATGAGGGAGGCCACTAACACCAAAAAAGTCACACAAAAATGCACAGAATTTAAAAAGCCCCAGTGGAACTCAGAAGGGTAAATCCAAACATTGAGAAAATCCGTATTTCAAGGATGTAGAAAGTAATTACTATGTTGAGAAAGATTAAATCTTTACTTTTATTTCTTTTGTGCTGATGTAACAAGTCTTCTTCACTATATTGATTTAAATCCCCATATATTTATCTGGGATGATCATCAGACTTGTCACTCCACAGGTGTTGGGATCATGATGTCATGCTTCACCAACTATCAATTATAAGTAATTATTACTGAGTTAGCTAAAAAAAGGAATTTCCTTCAGAGAAAGCTTCCAGTGTCCTCTTTGTCCAATCAGACAAAAAAGCCTGAGTAGAAAATCCTGCACATCACATTTACGTCTTTAAGAGTCCCCTTTGCTCAGTTATCCTGAATGGCTTGGGATGGTAAAATGGCCAAACCAAGGCAAGAACCCTGTACCTTCTGTAGGGGAGATTTAGGGCTTTACTCACATCACCCACTCCCCCCTGTAACAATCCAGCCCCTTTAACCCCCCATACTTACACTCATGTTATTGAGGGTGTTGAACTCCATGAGGTCATGGAGCCTCTTGAAAGCCTCGTTGGGATACTGGAAGTTGAAGGTAGAGAAGGGTGTGTCTGGATCATCAAAAATATCAAAGTCTGCAAAATCCTTCTCCTCTTGTGTTTCTCTGGGAACGCCTGCATGGGACAAACACAAAAATTCCATCCAAATGTTAGGGCTGAGGATTTATTACCTTATTTTTAACGACTCCTTTGAATTAATTCCCAAGGACTGCAGACAAAGCTTGAGTTGTTTCAGAGGCAAAACATTCCTAGTACATAACCACCAAGTGATTCCAGAGGAAGAGGTGGATTCAGCATCAGGAACTGTGAGCCCACCTGGAGCTTTGTACTTCCTGAAGTCGATGTTGGCCAGCACGAAGTGGATGATGGTTGGACAGTCCTTCTCCGAGGAGGTGTCCTTGGGTTTGAAAACATAGCACTCTTTCATGCCCTCCCGGTCAAACACGTTGGGGTCTATCTTGGGGAAAGGAAGCTTGTTCATTTTGGCCCATTTTTCAGCCAGCAGGATTTCCTGCAAAGAGGAAAAAGACTCAGGTGCATAAAAGCTTCCACTGTAAAGTCAGGAGGTTTTCAGAGACAGGGATCATGTGGGGTGGTTAATGTAATCCATAAATTATTAAGTCTCAAACACAGGAAGAACATGGAGGGAGTCCAGAGGAGGCACCAAGATGATCAGAGAGATGGAGCAGCTCTGCTGTGAGGAGTGGCTGGGAGAGCTGGGATTGTTCACCTGGAGAGGAGAAGCTTTGGGGTGACCTCACTGTGGCCTTGTAGTGCCTGAAGGATGCAACAGGAAACACGGAGAGAGACAATTTCCAAGGGATGGAGTGAAAGGACAAGGGGGAATGGTTTCTCACTGGCAGAGAGTGGGTTAGATGGGATACCAGGAAGAAATCCTTCCCTGTGAGGGTGGGGAGAGGCCCTGGCACAGGGTGCTCAGAGAAGCTGTGGCTGCCCCTGGATCCCTGGAAGTGTCCAAGGCCAGGCTGGATGGGGCTGGGAGCACCCTGGGCTAGTGGAAGGTGTCCCTGACCATGGCAGGGGTGGGATAAGGTTAATGTCCTTTCAGCCCAAACCACCCTGTGGTTCTCAGGACTAATCAAGTTCCATCTCAGCACAGATGACCCAGCAGGACCAACTGAGCACCTCACTCACCCTGCCCAGGCTCCACCACCTGCCACATGAGTCACAGGAAGGAATGTGGTCTGCCCCAGAAACCTGGGGGAGTGAATTTACAGGGCTGACAGCAAGGGGAAAGCCATCCATAATTTTACTTTGCAAAGCAGCACCAGTGCTGTGGCAACCACTGAGAGCTCCTAAACACCGGGCCAGGCATTGTTGAGCTCAGAGTCAATCCCTGCACACAGCGGCCTCTCAAAGCACACCAAGTGAAGAGCTCTGGAAAACAGGCTTCTTTTTCCTCATGACAACACAGTAAACAAGATAATTTGTAAACAATGACTCAAAAGCATGTAATGAGGGCGTGTGAGAGGGAGGAGAGGGAAGGTCAAACATCTTTAATCTTGGTTTTCAATGAAATAGGACCCTTCTTTGGACGGCTGTTTTGGATACGCAAGAGATTAGGAGATAGTGGGTGTAAAATGGTAAACCAAGGCTCGAGTCATTGAGTTCAGCTGGCTGATTTCCCCACTGGAGTAAAATATTAGAGTGCTGCCATAGGTACGGGCCCACTCCTGAAGTGGCATTTGCTCTTTGCAATGCACCAGTGGGACAGAACTGGTTCCTGTTCCTGCCCTCTGCCCCAGGAATACACCTGTGTCTGCCTCAGCACACACCCACCTCTGCTTCAGAAACAATGGACCATTTCCTTCAACAGGGGCTTCTGGAAAACCTGAGGCACCATCTAATCTTCCCACCATTCTTTATCATGTTAAGGATTTTTTTTTGCCTTTTGAAAACGACAGTTTATAGAAAAACCTTTCAGGGCGCCACTTGAGTGCTAATTAATCTCTCCCTGTTCCCCAAAACGAGCCAGAAAATTGCAGCTGCAAAGACAGAATGCTAAGGGTAGCAGGGGTGAGCGTATACAGCCTTTTGCATGGACTCCACCCATGTAATGTTAAAAAAGGGAGGAAAAAGATGTTTCAGAGGCAACGGTACTGCTGTGTCAGCAAATTCAGCTGCTGGGGCAAACGCTCTTGACAAAAAAAAAAGAGATACATTCTAATGCAAATAGAATATTAAAGGAAAAAACAAACTCTGGGATTCAGTCATTTAAGGAAAAACAAAGGCTCTCGAGCACCAGAAAGTCTTCTCAGTGCTCTATTCTCCCCAGTAGCCCCAAGAAACCTGAAGATTACAAGAATTTCTCCTTTTTATTCTCCTGTAACTTGGCTTTGCAGTTGGTAGCACTCATCTCAAGCTCATTTTGCTACTGCTGTTGTTTTCTAATGTTGTTTTGGGGGTTTTGTCACTCCATAGCAGCTGAAGGAAAAGAATTCTCTGTTTGTTCTAACTGCAATTTATCTGTAAAGCAACAAGGAATGCCAGTTGTTTCTCAAACAGGAATGTTTTCTGAGTTCCCTTAAAAATTATTTTTAAAATCCATTGAGGTTTGAAATAAATAATGCCTCTTTTTTGAGGATGGCACAATCATTAACATTGGAGAAGACCTCCAAGATCACACCAATCAACCAAATCCTGCCATGCCCAACTAAACCACACCATGAAGTGAGAACTCCACAGCAGTCTCTGAAGTGCTGGCTTTTCTGCAGCAGTTACCAAAATGATCCATGTAAAGGCTTTGGGATCAGCTGGAGCTGTGTGGAAATGCAGGTTGTACAGACTGACAGCTGTGCTTTCCACACCTGCTGAAATGAACAGCCATGGCACTTACTCCCTGTTTTCCTGTTGCTGTTTCGCTCTGGTCTGGTTGGATTTAAGAGTCCCACTTAAACCAGTGCTGGGATTATCCTGGTGAGATGCAAATGAACCCTGGTTCCAGAAGGCTATTTTATTTAGCAATTCTGAGATGATGCACTTCTGCATGATGATGACATGAAACCATCCATTTACATCACAGCACACAGAGGAGAGCAGCTGGGCAGAGGGAGAGTATGGCAGGGAAAATGACTTAATTGTTTAATTCTGACAGAAAATAAAACTCTGCAATCAGTGCCAAAGCAAAACTTCCATAAAAACAACTGCTTGAAAGAAATTTCATTATCCCTCTTTGTGCCAGTTGCCTCATGGAAGGCATGTAAACAGGAACTGAGGCACAGGGCAATATTCTGCCTTGACGTGGAAAGAAATATTCCAAAGCTGTAGATACAACATCACCAAAGCCTTTCTGGGAGCATATGGAATAGAACTGAGTCCCCTTGAACTCCTGAACCCAGGAAAGGAAGGGCCTGTGTCACTTACTTTGAAAGGAGGGCTGGAATCACTTGGCCTGGCTGAGAAATCGAAGGAGATGATGAGATCCACACCTCTTTGGGGCCTTAGGATGAGCGGGTAGGGCAGGTTAAAGGTCAGCCCACTGTCCACAATGTGGATCTTCTTGCTCTTCACATCCAGGGGCTCATAGATCCTCTCAAACTCGTCAGGATCTGCGTGGAACACGGGAAAATCAAACCAAGCAGGGACACCTGAGTTAAGAACTGAGGTTCTGATGAGCTTTCCAGTGTCTCCCTTAGTTCTGGAGAGAGCATGGAATTTGAACTGCACAGTGTATCCCACGTAAACACACCATGAATTCAGGTGCAACTCTTAAAAAACTGGAGAATGAGGTGAAAAGCCAGAACTGGAAGGGCCCTCAGGAGGCCAGGTGCAAGAGGCAGACCCAGAGGTGGCTTGAGGGAAACTGAAAGGGACAAACACCCAGGTTTGATCCCAGCCCTCCCACCTTCACTTCATCATCCCAAACAATCCATACACAAAGGGAAAAGTTTATGGGATGTTAAGAGACATCTGGGTGTGTCACAGGATGGTCCCAGACTCTGTTCAGTGGTGCCAGTGACAGGATGAGGAGCAATGCCCATGAACTAAAACACAACAAGTTCCACCTCACCATGAGGAAGAACAACTTCCCTTGGAGGGTGCAGAGCCCTGGAACAGCTGCCCAGGGAGGGTGTGGAGTCTCCCTCTCTGGAGACATCCCAAACCTCCTGGACGTGCCCCTGTGTCACCTACACAGGTGACCCTGAGATCTTCAGAGAGGTGATCTCCAGAGATCTCCAGAGATCTTCCAACCCTAGTATTCTGTGATCCCCTCAATGTCCTACAACCCCTGCCCAAACCTATTCCTCCAGGTTCCCTCCAAACCCCACGTCCTTCCCAGCTCTCCCAAATTTGCTCAAAAATCCTCGACGTGTCTCTGCCCTCCTGTGACACTTGTCTGTGTCTGCTTCTGCTCATTAAACTGGGACTGTCAGGTCTTGTTGTCAAACCTGCACCAGACCTAATGACCTCACACTCACCACTCCACCAGGAACAAAAAGGAATAGTGACCCATATCCATAACTTAGGCACTGGACAGAATTCCCTGTCAGCCACTTGCTGCTGGTGCTGTCCCAGTGTGGTACCCACCACTCTTCTCTCTAAGCCCAACCTGAAGATGTTTCCCTCCAGCCCCAACATTCCCTCAGGTGCAGCTCAGGAAAAACCAATCCATTTTTGCTGGGTGTCTTCACACTTACCAGGTCTCTAGATACCACAAAATGAAAGTCTCTGAACACTTTGGACACTACTAAACTATCCCTGCTGTACTTAAAACTTTGCCCCTGGACAGTTTTTTCTTGTTCCAGACCTTATAAATATTTCCAGTGCATGGTTTTGCTTTTTAACAAAACTCTAATGCTCATATCTGTAGAGGGCAGTGTAATGTAAGGAATGCTGGATAAAAAATTATTTCTGCTATAATTGAATTTCCTGGCACCTACTTATTGACAATGATAGTAACCTGAAAAGAAAATAAAAAGGGGTATTTTTGAAGCAATCAAAATCCACCAAAAATAATTCTAACTCTTGTCCCTCTCATTTCAGGAGCAGCATGTTGTGAGCACCAAACAAAATCTTGAAACAGATGATTTCTTTTTTTATTTCTATTGTTATTTATAAGAGGACCCTTTTCTAAGTAATGAGGCACCATTTTCCCACTATTTGCCTTGATTTCTAAAGGAGAGAACACTCTTAAATCATTGCCTATTGCTAAAGGGCTATGTGTGTTTATAAACCTATTTTAGAACCAGATTTTCATAAGCATGAATGACCATAAATGAATGAAAATATATTATTTATCAAATTCATCCCAATTTAAAAAAACAGTAAAAAACCCACACTGACTACAGTTCCCTTTAGCACAAGTAGACCAATTTTGTTTTCTTCTTCTTGTTTAAAGACAACGTGTCAAATATAATTTAACCCTTGCTCTCACTAGAACTTCTAAGGAGCTGAAAAATATTTTTGCTCAAGCTTTGTCTTTTCTTACATTACAAAACTTGAATTTGAAAGATCCTTTAATCAAGAACAGCATCAACTATAATAGTGTTTGTGATGGGAGTGTTATTACTGCCACACAAACTTCCTCCTGACACTGAAGAACGAGTTGCTTACAGCCCTCATGATCCTAAAATCAAATTTATCAAAATAATCTTACTATATTTTAAAGGAGAAAACATCTTAATGTCGTCAATAAATTTGTAACAGCCATATAAATGGTTTTCAGTAATCACAGTTTTCATAGAATCCCAGAATCCCAGAGCCTGGGACATGAATTTTCAGCCTTTTAGGAAAGATGCATTCCTATTATCAGTCCATCAAAGAGCAAACTGGGAGAAAATGGGAGGATGTGACACCTGGGGACAGGGTTTAGTGGCGCTGCTGGGTTGATGGTTGGACTTGATGATGAAAGGTCTTTTCCAGCCTGGTCTGTGTTTACCAGCCCAGCTCCCTGTTTAGCCAGCTCAGTCCTGTTAATTTCCCAGCAACGGGATACACAGACAGATATTTGTTAGGAAATCATACAGAGGGCACGTCCTGGAGAGCAAATCTGCCACAGATGACAGCTCCAGTGGAAGGAGGGGAGATGAGAAGGGCATTGGCTACTGACGTCCATCTGCTACCACTGTTTCCATAAATACTGAAAGGAGGAAGCAGAGATTAGGGGTTATTTTTCCCCATTGTTATGCACTTGGCATTTTCTCGAATTGTTATGGTGTGTTGTAACATCAAGAAAAGCAACAGAACAACTTTGAGTTCACAATGAAATCATTCCTGATGAAACAAGAAAATGCTTAGCATTATCTCCATAAGTAGGTTCTGTGGAAAAGCAAAGCCAAGGGTTTTATTTCCAGACCAAGCAGCTGGGATCTCTGCTGCAGGCACTGCAGACCCTAAATTCAATCCTCAGTAATGACTGTAAGATTGCTTTAGGTCAGCCACAGTTCATCCTCTGCAGAGGGTTTGGGACAACTGGAGATGGAAAGTATTATTGATATCCTTTTTTATTCACTTACTTCTCCTTTGGAGTGTCTGGCAATAAAGGAGAGCAAGTCTTAAAGCAATACAGACTTCTCTCTGCACTCAAGCTGACAGGTAAACTGCCAGTGCTAGGAATAAATATGCACAGCTTAAATGCATCCAGTGCCACGGTAATCTAAGGATTTAAATTTTACACCACAGTCTCCTTTCTATCTGTACCTCTGGGCTCCTCAGCTATTCCATATATTAGGGAAATTCACGGCATTAAAATGTGGATACACTCATCACACTACTGAATGATTACATTTTATATTAACTACTGACATTTCAAGGGGTGTTTAACTATTCTTGACTATAATACTGCAACCACTCACAGCTGTCAGATCCGAGTTGTTACTGCAGGTTTATGAATGTGGGCTTTGGCTAACAGCAAAAAACTGCAGTCATGTCAAACATTTCCCATTTTAACCCACAGAAGTTTCAGGCACTCCAAAGTAATTGTGTCAGAGGTGCAGAGTTCTGTCGAACCAGCATCTCATTTCCATCAAAATCAAATCCCAGGAAGCTGATAGTTGATTCTGAAGACTATCCACGTGTCTTAATTATGCCAAATTCTCATCAACTGTCAGTTTTTCCAACCATAAATTTCCTACCCACTTTCCTGCCTCTTTTCCAAGTTCTATAAATATTAAGACTACCCAGTTGTAAACACCTCTGAGATGACAGAAATATTTAGAAATTGGAGTCCAGATGGAAATTACTCTTCAAGCTCTGCAAGGGATTTGTTACATCAACAAATACACATTAGAGCACGGCTGCTACTTAAGCTTTTAAATGACATCTGGTATTTACTGTTGCTTAATGAGCAGTTGGGACAATCTCTTTCCTCTGAATAGGAAATGAGGGCTGAGGAGAATGTTGCTGTCACCAGGGATGGTTGGTAGGGCTGTGCTGGGAGGAACAGCCTGGAAGGAACACCCCCTTCAGAGAGGTGTAGTTGTTCTTTGCTTGATGGATCACAGAATCATGGGATGGGTTAGGTTGGAAGGGACCTTGAAGATTGCTCAGTGCCACCCCCTGCCATGGGCAGAGAGGCCTTCCACTATCCCAGGTTGCTCCAAGCCCTGTCCAGCCTGGGTTTGGACACTTCCAGAATAACACCAAGAAATTAACTGCCTTTCACTGAGCAGATTGCAGTGAACACTAAGGCAAAGGCTCCAAAATCCTAACCAAACACAATTATTCTTCACAGCTACTGTCCCACACACCACATCCCTCATGGAGTGGGAGAAGACTTTGAACTTCTTTTACAAATTCATATTTTTCTGAACTTCTTATCCTCTATACATATTCTTGCTTAAGCCAACATGAAATGTGGATTCACCTGCACATCAGGGACCCTGGAACTGGAGTGGTTTGTCAGGTGGATTCACACTGGGAAGAACATGGTGCCAGCACTGTAAGAATCTATCAACTGTGCCAGGGCAGGGTCAGGCTGGATCTCAGGGAAAGGTTCTTCCCCCAGAGGGTGCTGGGCACTGCCCAGGCTCCCCAGGGAATGGTCACAGCCCCAAGGCTGCCAGAGCTTCAGGAGCATTGGGACAATGCTCCCAGGGATGCACAGGGTGGGATTGTTGGGGTGTTTGTGTAGGGACAGGAGTAGGACTCCATGATCCTGGTGGTTCCCTTCCAAAATTCACTGATTCTGTGATCCTACAAGTGAAGAAGTGCGTTGCCTCCACAGGTTTTTCAAAAGACAAAGACACCAGATGAGCTACAAAGGTTTTGCAACAGAGAAGCCCTGCAGGAGAACAAGGAAAGGTTTCATTTCCACCAGGAGGCTTAGCAACAATAAGAGCCAAGGAACAACCTGGATACCCTTTGGAGAAGACCAAGACAGTGAGAAAGTGGATGTAGCAAAGGGCACCATACACAAAAGCAGTTTGGCCCCCTTCTGCCAAAGAGCCACTGTCCCTCTGGTGGCTGTTCCACATGCTGTGCCAAGGGACAGGGCAGGGAGCGGGCAGAATCACTGTGTGGTGCCCTCTGAACCTCCCTCACAAGCTCTGCAGCTGGGCAATCCCCACCGTGCTGCTGTGACCCTCCTGGTGCGATGTTACCGTGCCGGGAACCCTGCTGCCTCAGGCTTCACTAATAACCACACACAGCACCGGTGTTCTGGGAACTGACCTGTGGGGGTGGGCAGAGCCCCAGTGGCTCTGCCTTGGAGGGAAGGAGAATTTCTCAACATCACACAGACCCTGAAGTGACAAAGCAACTCCCTGCTCACGGCAACCCTCCAGGAAGACCCACAAGCACCCTCGGGACCTTATGTAGATCTGTTGTAACCGATTGGCTTTTGTACCCTTCCCCCTCCCACCGGTTTCCCTATAAAACCCCCTGAAAATCGCCCTAACCAGGGCACTCCTGTCCTCGGCTCCCTTCGCTATGCCTCACAATAAAGCTGCTCCTGCGGAACCGCCGAAACGAGACCCTCTCTCTCTCACACCCCAGGCTGGCTACAGGGGAAAGCGAACCTCGCAGGGGGCAGAAGCTGAAACCACGGAGCAAAATCACTAAGAGCTGAACTACTGCCCCCCCTGCTGAGCTCGCTACCCGCCAGCTGAGAGGAGTGCTTTCGACCTCCTAGGGAGTGTCTCTGAGGAGATACTTTCTGGGGTGGCTCAGCCTCCTGAGTCCAGAGCTGAGGACTCCCCCACCAGCTGGGATAATACTGACCTGCGACTGCCGCCGGCTCATCCTCCTCCAGGGACTCCTGGGTGAGCAGCTCTGCCAGGGGGGACAGGGGGTAGCAGCTGTTGAGGTTCAGGCCCAGCATGAAGTTGTGCACCTTGCCGGCGCGGCCCTCGCGCGTGTTGAACAGGGCGCTGTCCCCCACCAGGGCCATCAGCATGCGCTGCACCCAGCTCTCCTGGCTGCTCTCCTGCAGCCTCTCCCGGCACTCCCGCCTTGCCTCAGCGCCCTCCGTGCCTGCACACAAACATGGGAACACCCAGCAGTGGGATTTAAGCACAGCAAGTGTAATCCCAGCGTTTCGGGGCTTGAAAATAAAAACAATTCTTTCAACGAGCCAGGGGCTGGACGATGGGGCTTTGCCACAGTGATTTCAGAGGAGTGCAGAGAAGTCATCCTTTCACCTTCACAGCCCAGTGAAACATTTCCTCTGCACCACAGTAGTGTGGGTGTGTTCATCAGGAAAACAGTCTGGGAATGTGAGATGACCTGAGCAAGAGTTATTAATTAGTCTGAGGGCTTTCTCTGTAAGCTCTGCTGGGCTCAGGGACAGACCTAAGCTGCTAAGATCCATACTTGATGTAGACATAAATTGATCTATATGTGCATTGGCAACCTTCTTCATCTTTCCTGCCTGTTAAAAATCCAGCTTTGCTCAGGAAAGCAGAGTTAGTCTGCATAAAGGATAATGCTAATAGCATGGGAATTCTAAAATATAAAAATATCTGAAATTATCACTACAGTAAACTGTAAACTACAATTAATACCTGGCTTTAATTAACTAAAGAGTACAATGAAAGATTCAGACTTAGATGTCTGCAGTTGGAGCTCGCAGTAAAAATGACCTGGACTGGCACACCCTGCATTTATTCACCTGTCAAAACTTGACTTTTTCGGGTGTTTTGGATAAGAAAATACTTCAGGCTCAAGCTTGATACTTTAAATCCAACTTTTAAACTTGCCTCTTTAACCCAGGCTTTAAAGGAGCTGAGTTTTATATATGTAGAGAGAAAACAAGCATCGAGAGAAGTCCAGTTACTGTCTAATAACATTCTATGGAAGTGAGAAAGATTTCCAAGTGTTTACAAGCCCAGATTTGTTGGTTGCTCACTATGGCTACAAACTAGGAGAGAAATGTGTTTGGTGCTGGCCGTAGTGTTTAAACAGGAAATCCAAAAATAAACACAAAATCTGGTACCACCTACAGTTTTACACATAAGGGGAGTTGAAGAAGCAATCACTGAGCTGAGCTAATGACGTAATTCCCTCTCTCACCATATAGGATTTTTTTTTCTGTAGATCCTGAAATCACAAACAGCTGCATTCCCATCTCTGCGCCACTTCTTAAAAATAAAACCAGATTTTTGCAGGTGAAAATCACCCCAGAAATATCATCAAATACAGAAAGCTAAGACACCAGAAATCTCCAGGTCCTTTAGGTATTTAAGAGGTAATTGTCAATAGAATTGCTTCTTCCCACTGCCCAACATTCCCTTTGTGGTTGTGCCTCTTCTAAGCAGGTGGATTTGGGCATTGTTACAAACACTGTGCCATGCACGAGGAATTTCCTGTATCAGATGGCATTTGGAAAGGTGCTAGAAGACACCTGTGAATGCTGGAAACACACATTAAACCATTCTCTGGTAAATATTTGATCAGGAAACCCTTGACAACAATGGATAGTGTTGGTTTAGGGGGCTGGCAGCAATTCCAAGGTGCCTCTGAGCTCAGCAGCTTGCTGGAAACAGACTTCTGGAGAAGTCTGGCTCAGCAAACCACATTTTTGGGTATATGTGGAATTCCAGACGTGTGTGAGAGAACCACCTGATGATCAGCTTGAGCAGAAGACATGAAGTGAAGCCCAGAACCTTCTGGGGTCTCTTCTCTATTTTGCTGAGCCACACAAAAGCTGATGG
This sequence comes from Phylloscopus whistleri, assembly GCA_017589585.1. Taxonomy (NCBI): domain Eukaryota; kingdom Metazoa; phylum Chordata; class Aves; order Passeriformes; family Phylloscopidae; genus Phylloscopus; species Phylloscopus whistleri. Next base: position 2,293,772 of record JADMLD010000682.1, on the reverse strand, counting down.
AAAAAAGAAACAATGAAGTGGAATCCGAGCATTTCCTCACCTTTTGGACGCTGTGATTCATCTTCACTGTCTGAGCTGTCGTTGCTCACAAGGTGCTTTAGCCTAATATTTTCTGTTGAAAGAAATATAAATTCCTTCAAACTGCTGGGGTTTAACTGGCAGAAAAGTTAAGAATTTCAAAACAATGTGAGTCATAAGGTTCTCATAGTCTTTGTAATAGAAAATACAGCTGGAGAGGCTGGGTCTGCTGCAGACATTAGAACGTGAGCAGCAGGTATTGGATTTAGCCTGCAATTTTTGGGCTGGAAAAGAAAATGTAACCCTCAAGCAGTACCTCCCACTCCCCTCTGCACCACATACCTGGCACACTTTATTCACCTTCATTAAAATGTAGGTGTTTAACTTCTGTCCTCTCACTAGCTCCTACTGAACTAGGAAAATGTTACTGTGGTGCCAAGGTGGAACTGGGACATCTCCAGCTCTGGTCCAGACTGTGGTTCAAGTCACATGAATATTTTCACATCTGATCTCACTTCAAAGAATATTTTTTTTTAATGATACATGAAATGAGTCACAGATGACAGATAACATTCTGTGTCTCACTATCTTTCAAAAGCAGACTTTTCCATGATCACATTTATTGACAGGGATCCTCCATGAGGAGGTGTTAACACTCATGAGTTGTATCAGAAATAGGAACCTGGAAGTCTCATTCTCATCCATAAAGAAGAGATTATCAAACAGCTGAATTCCATCCATTAGGAGGCAGGGAGGGGTTATTATTTAAAAACTATCTCAGTCTACATTTTCTCTTCTTGCTCTTCAGAAAGATCTGGCTGTCTAGGACAATTTATTTATTGGCCAGATCTTCCCCTGTAATGCTGCCTTCTCAATAGGAAACAAAAGTGTAAAAAACCTTTTATCATTAACTACATTCTCAGATAAAACTCAATAAAGTCTAAACCAAGCCACAGCTCTTTCTTTACAGTCATCTTGCCATTTGTGTGCCAGGAGTGAAACCAAAACCACTCAATTTGCAAGCAAAGGACCAGATACCAACAGGCTGGGGTAGAATGGAGCAATTTAACAACCCAGAGATGAGAAAGTTTTAGGTGCATTTTGCTAATCCCTTTAATAACACAGCCCAGTGTCAAGAGACTACACAAGTTAACTATGTCAGCTTCTGCTCTCCATAAATCACATAAAAATTTAAAGAGAGGATTCTATCAACTACCAGAAGGGAGCTGGATAGATGCATATGACTTTCAGCAGCTCTGACTGACCAGAAACAAAAGCGAAAGAAAGGTAAGAACATTCCCAATGCTCTTTCCCCATCTCAGCAGCATCCAGCAGTGCCAGCAATTAAAGGTGATTAATTTCACATCCTTAAATGACTACCAGCAGTGCTATCCTTCCAGAGGGAGAATCTTGCTAGTAATTGCTCTGCATAGTGGAATTATTTACTAATAGTACCTAATTCTTCTTCCATGGTGGGCCCTTCATTCTGAGAATTGGAGACACCAAGGACTCTGTTAAATAATATTGAAAAAGCACTGCCCCAGACACCTGAAAGAGAAAAAATAAACAATGAATGGTGCTTGGCAGAAGGAAAATAAACTCCACATATCTTAATAAGCACTATTTAAGCAGTTCGTTGCTCTCTGAACACACTTCTGAGTTTGGAGCAGGCCAAGTCATAAGCTCAGATGTCCAAATCAGAACAAAAAACAATGGAAACAAGAAACAAACAAACAATGCCAATCCACATCTGTGAAATCTTTCAAATGAATGTCTTCCAACAAACTGAGAGCTCCACTTCCTGTTTCACATTTTGTGTGACTGCATTGAAAAGTCCATAAACTACTGAAATTACTTTTATTTTTAAACCTCTTTCTGTCACATACTCACCCATCAGGAAATGCAAGGGATTTTCAGCATATTTCTTCACCACTGTCCCCATAAAAAACTTGCTTCCAAACAAATCAGGAGACATGAAAGTGCCATACTTGGCCATTCCAATTTCGTATGGACTGAATTCCACCCAGTCTGCAAAGTCAGAAACAAAACTGTGCTCAGTCAGAAATCATCTCAGCCTGAATAGAAACAGAGGAGGAAAACACAGAAATGAACCAAGCAAAGCAATTTTAGTGAAATGGGAAGCCAGACAACCATTAGGAATATCAAATCAAGGTCAGTGATGTCTCAGCAGGGAAAGAATCCTCATTCTCTCTTATCATAATAAACTTCAGTGAAAAGAATTGGTTGGAATTCCAACAAGAGGTTGGAAAACCAGAGGTATAAAAGGAGAGATCACAAATGAGGAACACACAGTGATATCTGGTTTTCATCCCCTGCTTCAGCAGGATTCCCTGCCACATGTGTGTCTCAGCTCCAACCTGTTTTCCTTCACTGCAATTCCACCAAAAATATGAAGAGCAGTGACAGAGGTGGCACAAAACCAAGCACTGAATATCCAAAAGGTTGTGAAATATTCTAGCAGAGGCATTTGGATTTTACCCAAACCTAAAGTTTTGCAGGAAATCCAATATCAAAAGGCAAAGCTGAGAGGCAGCTGATAAACTTATCAACTCAACCATTGTCAAAGATATCTTTAAAAGTCCATTTTATTGAGCAGAGAGCTCAAGAAAAATATGGGATAAAATGTTCAAATGCATTTTCAGATCTTACAGAAAATACCAGAAGTGATTTGCATTCTATTGATGTAGGCCTTTGAAAATGGAACTTAGCTGACTTGGAAAAACTTTTTTTGATACCAGTGGAGTTTTTTCCATCAGAGAATTCAGTTCAAAAAGGGAGCAAATCACAAACAAAACATATTCTCTCTTTTTAGCATTTCACTCATTCATCTGTTTCACCTTCCCTATTTTTAGCAGGGATTGATTTGACTGGGAATAAATCAGAAGTAATTCTGAAAAAAAAAAAAGGCAAAAGAGACAGCTTTGAATTATCCCCATATGTCATGGAATGCCATCCACCCTCAGGATATCCCTGCTGAGGTGTGGAGCAGAAGGTGAACACCTGTCCTGAAAAGGAAAGATTTAATCATGACTGCTGGGAGTTTCATTTCACAGGGTAGTGCTTATCTGAGCTAAGTCAAATACAACATCCTATTTTCCAAATAAATCACCCACAAATCTTCACATTCACTGGAGCAGAAGGAAATTCCTTTGAAGACCCAGTCCAGGAATTTCATATTTCCTTTTAGCTGTATAAACATGAATTGGCAGATATGTATTCAGAATCAGAGTGACAGCAAAGCTGAACTGAGAATTAGAATTAACTTGTGTTAGTCCACCTCCAGCTTGCATTTGCACTGAAGGAGATTTCTCAAATCACAAAGCAGAAATAAAATTTCTGCCTTAAAATCAGTGTAAATGAGGAAGTGTAAATATTTCTGTTCCAAATTTACTATAGCTCTCACATCAGGAACAGCTAAAAGGAGGAACAGAGCTTAAAATAAGAAGCAATCAAGATCTAGTACCCTCTAGAACGACAGAGATGTCAGCCTCAAAAGGCAAACCCAAGATCCACTGGCACAGGGAATACCTTTTTTCAGAACAAAGTAAAGCCTCCAGGTGCTTCTGATCTTGCTTAGAGAAAGACATTATTAACAAAAGATCATTTTGATTTTAAAACAGTGACCCCAAAAATTTATTGAAAAACAGAAGTTCATCTAAAATACTCCAAAATACTCCTATTTTCAAACCAAAAGGTATCTGTTTCCTATGTAAAAAGACACATTTTTTCCATGAAATATTCAGCCTAATTTGCAATTCCTCACTTTCATTTCCAACCAAAGCTTTGATAGCAACCTCTCCAAATAACTATTTTAGGAAATACAATAATGTATAAACCTGTGGCAAACCACCTGGCACTTCCCTTTCCAGTCTTGTGTACAACTATATAGATAGATAGATAAATGCAGACATCTTTATCTCTGTGTAGCATCTTCCACAGCCCACTTTTAACTGAAGTTAACTGAAGTGGACCCACTTTAAACTGAAGTTACCAGAGGGGATTAAAACCTATGGAATAAATACAAGTAAAAGGGCTTTTTTGTGCTACCAACAACACTTCACACTGGGCAAGAAGTGAAAAAGAAGCATTATATCTAATTTGTTTGCTCAATTTTAATCATGGAATCATTAAAGTTGGTAAAGACCTCTAAGATCATCGAGTCTAACTGTTGATTTCACCCTTCTCTGAAAGAGAAGGTGACTGAGGACATTTTCCTTTCCCTGTTTGATACACTTATTTGATACACTTATCTTTTCCCTGTTGGAGTCACCAGGTTCCTCTCCAGCTTGGCATTCCTACCTGAATATGTGATCACCTATCCCTGAGTAACCTCTTATCACTCTGTCAGATTCCCAGAAGTCAGATGCAAGTAGTCTCAGGTGCATTTAAAAAAAAAAAAAAAAGATTTTTAACCAGGCACACACCTCTCCCCTTGCCACAAGTGACTCAACAGATTAGGAACACACCTGCAAACATCAGCTCTGAGACATCTGGTTTGACGTGTAGGCAGGTGAAGAGTGGCAGAGCACACTGGGCATTATTGACCTTCTCCTTCATATTGCTCAGAGTGGTGTCCATCCTCTGCAGGGAAAGACAGACATGGGTCCCAAATACATCCTGTGAAGCTCTGCTGATATATATACATATATATAAATATCACATATTTATAGTTTATAAAGATCTGGGAGACTCCTCCTGTTGATGAAATTTGAGAAGAAAAGTTTTTCACTGATGTGTTCTGATTTAAATTAAACATCTGGCATTTTTTTCATCCCTTGGTAAACAGGGACTTCCAACCAACCTCCCACAACAATTAACAGCCTTTCAGCATCAGAATTCTATATATCTGCCACTAAAAGCTGTGTTACCTCTTTTTCAGTGTTCTAAATTGTTTAAAACCCACTATCAGTGTACACTCCTGAGGGATAGAAGTGTATAAAACACATCTGCAAATCTATGGATACATTTCAGTCTTGCTGCAAGATCAAATCCAGCTGCTGCCCACCTGACTCATTTGAACTGGAAGTCTTTGTGCCTGATTCAGCCAATTAGGAATCTTCAATTATAGAATACAACAGTATGAAGCTCTCATACAAGAGTATGTTGACTTTTTTCCAAAAAATCCAAGGGGATCTTTCACGTTGAAATTAGTACTTTTTTAAGAAAATGCTGTTTCTTACAGCAAAATGTGCACCCTTTACTAAATGTCACTGTCTTGGGTTATGGAACCTAAAATGTGTATTCTATTTCATCTGCTGAAAGCAGTTGGGGACATGTTCTTCTTTATCTCTTGTAACTTTGGGAGGAGGGGAGCGGGTGCCTTTTGATAATGGGCCAACTGTTAAAACCAGGTAGGGCAGTGTTCCTTCTCTCTTTCACTGCCTGTCCTCGCTCCAGGGGAATATTTTCTGCTAATGGATCATTAAGACACCCCTACCCTCCCCAGGGGAGTACATCCACATTCCATCATCCTATTGTGAGATGCTCTACCCAGTGGGGGGAGCCAACCATTCCTACCTGGATAAAACTGGGACTCCGGAACAGGAGCTCTCTTGCTTCACCCCGATTTCTGGGAGGAAGACTGGACCCCTTCTCACCATCACCAGACCCCTTCTCACCATCTCTGGACCCTTTTGGCTACAGGATCATCTCTGCTCCAACAGAACCACATCTGCCACTCCAGGAGGACTCACTTCTGGACTGCTTCCAACACCCTGACCAACAGGGTGTCAGGTTGTAGCTCTGACTCTGTCGGGTTTTCCAGGATTGTCGTTTATTTGTTTGCTTGTTTGGTTGGGTGGTTTTGTTTTCTACTACATTTGTATTGTTAATATACCTAGTAAAGAACTGTTATTCCTATTCCCAAATCTTTGCCTGAAAGCCCTCAATTGCAAAATTATAATTTGGAGGGGGTGAGGGGTTTATATTCTCTATGCTAAGGGAAACTCCAGCTTTCCCTGGCAGATACCTGTCTTTCCAAACCAAGACAGTCACTAAGGTAATTAAAAAAAAATAATAACTTTGGGAAATCTAAGAGTTTGACAGTTTTAACAGCATCAGAAGCGAGCACTCACATCATGGATTAGGGTTTCCCCTATGAGCATCCCAAAGATGTCTGTGAAGGTGACAGGCTGCCCTGAGCTCTTCTTGTTCCACAGAGCATCGATGTAGCGCTTGACCTTCTGAGGGGTGAGCAGCAGCAGGGGGTTGTGGCTCACAGAGTTCATCAGCTCCTCATTGATCTCCTTTGGGCCCTTGGCTGGGAAATCCGGGTGGGAATACAGAGTTGACATATACCTGCAGTGCAAAACAGGCTCTGTCAGCATCAAACCTGCTGCAGTGCCAGCTCCTGAAAGCTACAAAATGCTCATACATGAGTTGATGCAGTTAGTGATTAAATCAGGTTAATTAACTCTCCATTTACACAGGAAATTGTCATTTCCTTTTTCTCAAAGCACAGAAAGCTGAGCAATTTCTTCTAAATGCACTCAATATGCATTTTCCATAATGTGTATGAAGTAAGTGATTAAAGAGTCCTCATTTTTCTGTTTAAGGGATAACAGACAGGACATCCTAAGCTGAAAGGAGCTCCTCCAGTTAGCATAGCTGTTTGGCAGACTGGAGGTCCTAGAAGGACACATGCAGTTCTCCCCCTGTAAGAGGCACCTCTCTGCCCTCCAATTCATTATCACCACTAAAAAATTCCAAAAATATCTCAGTGTATCATGGAATCCCAGAATGGTTTGGGTTGGAAGAGACCTTAAAGACTCTCTAGAGCCACGCTCTGTCACAGGCAGGGACACCTTCCACTGGCCCAGGGCTCTCCCAGCCCCATCCAGCCTGGCCTTGGACACTTCCAGGGATCCAGGGGCAGCCACAGCTTCTCTGGGCACCCTGTGCCAGGGCCTCATCACCCTCAAAGGAAAGGATTTCTTCCTAATATCCCATCTAAACCCACTCTCTGGCAGTGGGAAGCCATTCCTCCTTGTCCTGTCACTCCATCCCTTACAGTCTCTCTCCATGTTTCCTGCTGGCTCCTTCAGGCCCTGCAAGGTCACAGTGAGGTCACCCCAAAGCTTTTCCTCTCCAGGTGAACAATCCCAGCTCTCCCAGCCTTTCCTCCCAGCAGAGCTGCTCCATCCCTCTGCTCATCCTGGTGCCTCCTCTGGACTCTCTGCAGCTGCTCCAGGTCCCCCCTGTGCTGAGCCCAGGGCTGGGGCAGCTCTGCAGGTGGGGTCTCACCTGAGCACAGGGGCAGAGGGGCAGAACCCCAATCCTTTTCCTGCCGCCCATGCTGGGGCTCAGCTCTGGGCACGGGGTGTTCTGGCCTGGATACGGCCCCACTTTCCAGGATATGATGCTTCCACAATAAACTGAGGCACATTAACTGCAACCTGCGCAGAGAGTTAGCTGGCTGTGAGGATTGGAAGAGGCAAATCATGAGGGGATTTTTTACTGCAAACAAAGCTCAGACACACGTGCAGGCAGCCCTGGCCTCCACTTGGTTGGGTTTGCCCACACCAAGACTCAAGACAGGCCCTTCTAATCTATGAGAGGCCCATTTACTATTATTTACCCAGTGACCTGGCTCAGGTACACATCCCTTACTCCAGGAACAGCTCTGAGACTCACACAGGGTCAGCCTGGCCCTGAAGTCATCATGCCCAGCCATTTCCGTGACAGCACAACCAACCCTATCCCACGTGGGCTGCCAGCACTCGATCCACAGGCTCCACATCAGCTCCTGGGTGCAGGGAAAGGGGAATGCAGCTGGAGAAGTCAGCACAAGGTTGAAGCAAGATGGCAGAAAAGCATTGCTCCAAGGTTAGGCATGCAGCTGAGGGGACAAGCAAAAACCTGCCTCTCCCGCCAGGAAAGGAATTCTCCACCCTTCAGGAAAAAAAGAAAAGAGAATTATTCCCAAGTGACAGACTGCATGGAAAAGGAAGAAAAGAAAGGGAGTGCCAAAGTGTCAATTTATTTATTCATCAAGCACGGAAAGACTGAAGGGTGACATCAGAGAGCAAAAGTAAATTTGTTCAAACACAACTGTCTCCAATCTGTTTCCGACTGGAGCAGTTCAGATAATCTTGCTATTTTAACTCAGAGTTTATAGGTTTACATTAGATCAGCTACGTATTCACCCCTGGGTTTTCACCAAAATAGACCTCATAGCCAGCAGAGTGACGTCTGTCCTGAGCAGGGATTGAAAACCCTTCCCTAGAAACACAGGGAATGTGTTAACACCACATTGCACTATTCCACTGCTCCTCATCCACCTTCTGCTTTTCACAGCTGTGACAGAAGTCCATCCCTCTCTCTCAATGGACAGTGATGAATCTGCCCCCAGCACCAATGACAGGAAACACGTGTTCCAGCATTTTATAGTCCAGTCTAAAGGAGAAATTTCCTCTAGTTCACAGACACTTCTGGCATTTCAAAACCTCCTAGCATTCTGAAAGCTTCCCTCTAGTCTGGGAGGGGGGAAGCAAGCTTCACACAATGAAAAATAATTGACAAAAAAATACATAGGAAAAAAAGGAATAGAACTGATCATTGTCTCCTTCAAGAGTCAACTTTGGGGTTAGAGTGTGGAATTAAAATTCATGTGATTCCTTAGAGCTCAAACAGGTGAAAAAACTCATCCCAGGCAGATTCCCCACTCATTTATATTACAAGTCTTTTTCTCTCAAAGAATTGAGAATTTGTATAATCTCCTCCCTGAGTCTGACAGGACCCTTGAGGTCTCTGCTCAATGCAGAGCCAGCCTAAGTGGGATGAGACTGCTCAGGGCTGTGCTCAGTCAAGTTCAGCTCTCACATGAGCACTGCCTGAGTCAGACTGAGAGGATGACACTGTCGCCAGCCTACTCAGGTGAGGATGGCTCAACACATTCCAGTGCTTGGCCACTCTCACTGCAACATAGTTTCCCTAAGAGTTAATCCAGTTACTCCTTGTCCTTTCTCTGGGCATCTCCAAAAAGAATCTGTTTTCTTCACAGCTACTTACCAGGAACTGAAGATAACAGTAAGATCTCCCCCATCAATACCTGTGCCTGCTCCTCAAGGCTAAATGAACTATTTTAAAACTTGATGTACTTCTAAATTAAACAGTGCCAGTGGGACTGAGTGGGTAATCCAGTGTGATGCCCTGCAGAGTGGCAGCCAGGCCCCAGACATTCCCAGTAAATCCACCAGGATTTTACACTGGGTGTAAAATGGAGCAGGAGATCTTTCAGTGATTTTGAGGAGCTCTAAAAGCCCTCCCAAAGCATACAACACATTTTGGGTTGATCAAGTCATCAGCATCAAATCACAAGGGATTTTTTTGGTTTTTCACATTTCATCAGGAAAATAAAACAACACACATTAGGTGTTGATATAAAAATATGGATGCATATGTTGGCACCTCTTTCCATCCACTCCTGCTCTCAAAGCTCCTGGAAGAGTACCTGGAGCCTGAGCCGTCCTTGCCCTTCAGGGCATCCAAAACACCTCCCCCCGCAGACTTGGATGTGTACAATGTGCTGTGAATTATGACCACAGAAATAAGCCAGCTCTTGTGACAATTCCTTCAGACCTTGCTGCAGGGAAGCTGAGGACAACCAAGAAGAAGGCCTTACCAGGTGGATCCGGAGAGCCCAGCAATGTAGGTGGCACAGTCCAGGACTCCTGACTCATAGAGAGCTTTCATGACTCCAGCAAAGCCCACCATGGCCCGGAAACCCCCTCCCGAGCCCAGCACGGCGATCACCGGCACCTGCAGGGGTGAGAGCAACACAACCACCACCTCAGTGACAGGGACACACCCTGGGAGCACCCCAAGAAGAACTGCAATTTATTTGAAGAAGTCACCACTTGTAGCAAGATTTCTGAACAAAAACATACTCAGAATTTCTTTAGAATGTCTGTCCTTCTTATCCACGATCCGAAATAGAGGAGATATTAAATTTAGTTATTAAATGAATTATTCAGTTACAAGACCTCAGAGATTTTTAAAGCAACCTAAACACCAGCTTTAATCCAATTCATACCACTGTGACAGAGCCAAAGGCAGTAAAATTTACTAATGAGAAACAGAACAGAGACAAATAATATTTTGACTGGGAGTTTAAAAACAAGTTTTATAACAAAACCATCCAGTATTACCACACAGTATGAATGAATTACTACATAGCATAGTCTCAATTTTACCACCACTTTGCAAAAGATACCAGAGAGGTACTGGGAATTCATGGGGATCTGGACAACTGCTCAGCCACCAAGAGGTGAGTGAGCAGAACCAGACATGTTTATTGTGGCACCAGGTTGAAATTGTGTCCACAGGGGGTTATTTTATACTTTTCTTCTTACTGCCCAGCCCTGACATCCAGGCTGTTCCCCTCAACTGCACAGCTTCCCCAGGCATCTAAAAAGAAGACAAAATAAAATAAAAATTCATCTGCTCCCATCATCATATGTTTTGGCCTAAGTAGAGGGCTCATCTGGTTCCCAGTTTCCAAAACCCACGAGGATTTTCCACCGTTCAGTGGTGACAAAGGAACTACCTCTTGGTTGTTACTGAGCACAAAAAGAATTGCACAGCTGTGCAGAAAGCCCCTATCTGATCAAACTGCTAATCTGTCAAAAATCTCCCTGAAAGGCAATTTCAGGTGCCAATAGATGGGATTAGTGACAAGAAAAGGATCCACATGACGACAGAGTCCTGTTCTTTCTGCAGACTCCATGCTCCAAGCCATGAAACTCCCCTGAGGACTGACTGTCACAAGGAAATGCCCGTGAACAATGACCAAGGCACTCAAGATGTTTCTTGAGGCTTCCACTCCCCAAAACTGCTTATTCTTGATACAATGAGATTATTTTGTTACCTCCTTCCTAACTGTTCAGCTTTAGTAATAGAAACCACAGGTATTCCCTGGCCCCCGCATTCATTCCCCAGAGATAGGGATCTATCCCAAAAATGACACAGCCCAGGGAAGGATTTGGGATATGTTTTGTTAAGCCAACACCCCAATAACGGAGCAGCTGCTTTGAAGAAGAGCCGTGTCAGTAATCACTCCTTTAATAATGTGGGGAGGCTTTGAAAGCTCCTCACGAGCACTGCCCACTCAGCCTGAGCAGACACATCCCAACAGGATGGAGATGTCACCTGCAGATGCAAGCCTGGAGAAGGAAGGTATGTGAGAACACTTCCCAAGCACCACTGCTCCACTCATCAGTGCACTGGCACGGGGGAAAATGGGAGTGTCCCTCAGGAGGCAGAGGAATCCGCTATGGAGACGGGCTGGGAATGTCCAGAAGAGTCACCAACACCCTGACTGAAAATGCTTCCTGGATCCACAGGCACTCTGGGCATGCCAGATTCCTGCACTGGGAAGGGTGGGTACAGCCAGGGGAAGGTGGATTATGGAATCACAAAATCGTTCATGTTGGAAAAGACCTCCAAGATCATCAAGTCCAACCATCAGCCCAGCACCACCACCATGTTCACCACCAAACCCTGTCCCCAAGTGCCACATCCACATGTTTTGAACAACTCCAGGGATGGATGATTCCATCACTGCCCTGGGCAGCCCCTTCCAATGCTTTACAGCCAGTTCCATGAAGAAATTTTCCCTAATATCCAACCTGACCCTCTCCTGGCCCAGCCTGAGGCCGTTCCCTCTCCTCCTGTCCCTGTTCCCTGGGAGCAGAGCCCGACCCCTCTGGCTGTCCCCTCCTGTCAGGGAGCTGTGCAGAGCCAGAAGGTCCCACCTGAGTCTCCTTTTCTCCAGGCTGAGCCTCCCCAGCCCCCATGGGCATTGCACAGTAAATAAATAAAGCTTTAAAATTATGACAAAAAATAACTGAAGAGAAGCAGCGACTGCACATTTCTGCTCACTTATTTCAATAGAAGTTGAGCTGCAGCACAAATCAAGTGAGGCACGTTCAGAGCCCTCTCCTGCTCTGCAGAGGAAGCAGGCAGGCAGCTTTTTAGCTCCAATTCAGATTCTAACATGCTTAAGGGCACAAAACAGTAAACTTTGAAATAAAATACACCCATCCTCCAAGTTGCCCTATGGGATAAATAGGGCAGAGGCAGGGAGGGGGGGAAGGAGCTGCAGCCAGAGCATTCAGAGCCAAGAACCAAGAAACCATGTCCTAATGAACAGAGAAAGAGGACACCAAGGGCTGCACACTCTTCTACTGAACCCCAAATCCTTTGTACAGAACCACCAGCACATGAGTTCACTCAAACCAAAAGGTTTCTAATCATATCTTCCAGTAATCAGGCAAGAAAAAGCTAAACCATACTAAATCTTGTTTCGGGAATGAGTAGTGCAGATGTCTTTATCCAAATGCCCTGGAAACACAGTGCACAAAACCTGAATACCTGTGGTGGAAAAAGAATGCCATAGGGCACACAAATGATTATTAAAAAATTGTTCTGCAAATCCAGTTGTGGAGAACTGTATGCTTTCTTTAGAAGATTATGGTATTTTTAGAAAATTGCCTGAAGGAGCAAAAATTAAAAAAATAAACTGAGCAAGAACAGAAGTATGAGAAATGTCTACCTCTGTGTTTCCAGAATGTGCCTCAGGATTAAGTCAGGAAATTTGAAACTACTCACTTCCCCATCCACACACGTATAATGAATTCAAGTATTAAAAGTTTCTTAGCATCCCTGCAAAGCCTGAGCTACTCACAGATGAAGCAACTCGTGTGAACTTTGAGTATGTGACTTGTCCAGGATTAAACAAGACCCACAGACAGCTAAGACAAAGTCTCCCAACTTCATGTTAAGACTTGAAACATCCCATAAATCCTCCTGCTATCTTCCATCTAGCAATAAAAGTAAAACTACAGTTTAATTAGAACAAAAAGAGTTTTTTCATTGCTAGAAACAGATAAAAATTATGACAAGTCAGCTTAGAAATACACATTTGGCAAATGAAAAATGGGAGGATACCTACAGTTACTGTCTGGGAAGATGCAATTTAACTGATAGAATTTCAGTATTGGAGTCAGTGAGGGGTACCAAGGGAAGATGATGACACAAACCCTAAGAGATCTTAGCTGTCCTTTGTAATAACTCATGCACAGATACCACCTGCATGGAACTGAGACCTGAGGCACTGCGTACCATTCCAGTTCCAACTGGAGCTTGGCAGAATATCCACATCCTTTCTGAGGAAGATCCTGTTCTGCTCTAGGTCACACCAATGTCACACTGACAGATCCCTGCTCTGATAAGATCTGCATGTGTTAAGATTAAAATAACTGAACTGAAAATTAGGAAACCTTGAAAATGTTCCTTTGCAATACACACAATTTATCTCAGTCCAATTAATATATGTACAATACTCGTTAAATTCTTTCCTGTTCCTCAGAAAGTTCACAGAAGAACATTCACAAAGCAAGATAGAGTTCAAAAGTACACAACAATAAAACATTTGCCACCTGCTCAAAACTTTATGGAAATGTAAAAGATATTCTTCAGTGCAGGTTGCAAAAGACTGCCACATTCTCCAGATATAAAAAATGCACAAAAGGAATTCAATGCCAATGAAGGAACCAACACAGATCAATTCATGGACCTTGTTCCTTGCTTGACACCCTCACAGGCACGAAGTTTTCCTGTCACAATTCTGGAAGCAGCACAGGAGAGGGAATGGGCAAGGAAGAAATAGGATGGAAAAGCTACAGCAAAATAAGTAGACCTGTACCAAGGGGATTCTTAATTAACTCTACATAATCCAGTGCTTTATGAAATCACTGAAGAGCTCAGTAGGATCTGGGCCTCTTCCTCGCTGTGTGAGGTGCGAGGCCCGAGCACAGAGTGCCCAGAGAAGCTGTGGCTGCCCCTGGATCCCTGAAAGTGTCCAAGGCCAGGCTGGACAGGGCTTGGAGCAACCTGGGCTGGTGGGAGGTGTCCCTGCCCATGGCAGGGGGTGGCACTGGATGATCCTTCCAGTCCTTTCTCACCCAAACCATTCCCTGATTCTGTGATATGACCCAAGCCACCATCAGCCCACTGAGATCTGCTGGCATCCCTTCCTCTTGGCCTGGTTCAAAGCACCAGCAAGTCAAGGAAAGCTGCAGTTCCTCCTGTTTCAAAGAAATAAAACTTCATAACCCGAATCCAGTCAAACTGGCTCAAGGAAAAGAAGGAAGGAAAGAAATAAACTAATTTCCAAGCTGACTCTAAATTTAAACCAGCTCATTTCCTGCCTAGTCTTTCAGAGATGAAGGTCACAGAGCACGGGATGGGTACTGGGCATGCAGGGGCACATTCTGTGCTGGGTGAGTGCCCAGAGCCACTGCAGGATTCAGCAGGTATTTCACACACCCTGAGGCACTTTTCAGATCAGATGGCAATCTCCCCTCAGAGCCAACACCTTAACAAAGCCTGAGATTAAAACGGGAAAAAATTGGAGCAGTTTGTTTAAGGGGCCAATGAATTACAGAACCACTGAATGATTTGGTTGGAAGGGACATTAAAGCCCATTCATTGCTACCCCAGGGACACCTTCCACTACCCCAGGCTGCTCCAAGCCCTGTCCAAACTGGCCTTGGACACTTCCAGGGGTGGGGCAGCCATAGCTTCTCTGGGCACCCTGTGCCAGGGCCTCACCACCCTCACAGGGAAGAATTTCTTCCTAATATCTAATCTAAATCTCTCCTTTTATAGCTTCCCCCGGTCATAAACTTGCATTTATATATTTAGAGCCAAGAAAAATTACTCTCTGGGCTAAATATTGCATGTTCATAGAGGAAAAGAATTTTTATATTCCATAACCTTTCTACATCAAACCCTTCCACCTCGCACGCCTCATTCTTTCCTCTCCCAGGGAAACAAAGGATTCCAAAGGGGATGCTAATCCTGGTGGGAACTCTCCAAACTTACATCACGGGAAGTGCTCAGGCTGTGGCTGTTCTCCCCCAGGAAAGACTTGATGCTGTGCATGATGTTGTCCCTGCGCTGCTGCCGGAACCTCTTCTCCTCGTCGCACAGGGCCATGCTGAAGCGCAGGTCAGTGGAGGAACTGTTGGGGAAAGGGACAGGCTGTCACAGGAGGCTCAGCTCCAGACAGGAGCACAAACATCACCGTGGGAGACGGGCAGACACGAGCAGAAATCCTCACCCACTCACGGAAGATGAAATGAAATTGTATTTTTCATGGGACACCATCCATCAGCTCTGCAGTGATGGAGGCAAAGTACGACATGTCTTCAAGACATGTATTTTATATAGAAGTCATTAAAAGCAAATAATTAAATACAGCAAGCGAGTTCTCCACTCACATACAATTATAAATCTACAGCACAGATGATACTGGCACACCAGAGGAAAAACCCAGCCCTTTTCTCTGTATTTTTCCCTACACTATGGGATGAAAAATGTACACAAGGCTGCGTAAGTGCTGTACTTAAATAAAGGTACAACTTCAGCTGCCACTTCCCATGGACAGCAGAGAGGAGGAGTGGACAAATCCACCCTGGTACCCACTGAAAAGCACACAATGGTGAAACGGATCCATTCAGGCTCAGATAATAATTCCCCAGATTTTTAAAACAATCTATTATGTAATAAAATAATAGGATTAAGAGAAGAGGGGAAAAGACTCCCTAGAAGCAATGTTCCATCCATATCTGCATGGATATCAGGGAATAGCAGCAGAACTTGATAAGATCCTGTACACTTCAAAGCCTAAGAAGAAGACAAAGCCAAGCATCCTCTGTTTATTTAATGTCAAGGATACAAAATGCTTGTAATGTACAAAGCCTGGCTGGTTCCGGGTGGTCTCAAGGACCAACCACAAATGCATTTTCCTAGCACAACATTATGAGCAGAAATTACCCCTGGGGAATGTTTATCAGTCTCCAGAGTAATCAGGAAATAATTTGACTTTTACAGTGCTTCTATTTATAGTTACAGACAAAAAAATTACTCCTTAAATGTCTTGCTCTCAGAAGATCATTTTTAGACTTGAAATGTATTGTTCTGATTGTGCCTCAACGTGAGTTTTGGTCTTTTGCCAGGATAAGTGAAGAATTGAGGGAAAAAGACAGCTGGAGAGGGGAAAAAAAGGGACAAATAAAGGTAGGCATCTGCTTAGCTTTTACATGGAGAACTCCTGGCCCTAAACCTTCACCTAAATCTTCACTGTGTAGTATTTACATTTAAATACATTTTAGGGGCAGCTCTGTAACAGCAGCTGAAAGTTCACGTGAGGGGCCAAGTTCCCAGAGGAGGTAAAACACTGATGAAGCTGCACCTGAGAGAGGTCCGTGGGATTTTTAGAAACAAAGCCCTTGAGAAGGAAAGGCATTAACCAGGCTGAGAGATCTACATGGGACGGCCTGGTTCCTGCAAACATTTGGAAGGGTCATATCTGTTAGTCCCAGTAAGGGTGTTTAGTCAATAACAGAATTACAACATGAAAATAAAGCAGAACTGTAAAATCTCCTCACTTTTACAGTACCTGGTATTTCTATGCTACAACAAGGAATTTTTGCACTCTATCTCACATGTTTTTAAGAAAATCCCAACAGGGTGGGACTCTTGGGGTGTCCTGTGCAGGGCCAGGAGTTGGACTTTGATGATCCTTGTGAGTCCTTTCCAATTCAGGATATTCTGTGTTCCCATGAAAAATTTAATGAACAGTTTAAAATTAAAAAAAAAAAAATCCTTTGCTGTTGGTATATTTTCACCCTTTAAAAAAAAATAAAATATGAGATACTCACCATACTTCCAGAGACAATTCCAAAGTCATTTCTGTGACCTAAACAAGAAATATTTAAATATGGTTACAGCACTTAGAGAGGGAAAACCCACAAATGCACCTGGAACATCAACTACTGTCAGAACTTTTCTTTCTTTCCTTCTTTCCTCTTCACTTCTTTTAAAAAGGAGGGTATTTTTGCCACATATGAATGAGATTCTTTTCTATGGTTTCTTTTTTTTTAAAGCACACAGTGTGATTCCAAAACACACTACTAGCACTGAATACAGTGGAAAATGTTGGTAAGTGCTGACTTTCATTCCTCAGATCCCACTGTCTTGCCTTTCTTTCACTGCTAATCCCTTTCTGACAGTGCAACTCATCTCTGTCCTGAGGGGATCTGATTCTCTTCATCCCCTCATGGCTGGCAGGAGAACCACGGGATCACATCTAAGTGAGGGAATCACTGCTCTGTGTCCCACAGGAGCCACCAAGTGTCTCTCCACAGCTAAACATGCCTTAACTAGCAATCAGGAAGGATGATTGCTTACAGCTTGCTGGAAAATGCAATAAATGACACTGCACAATGGCTTCATTTGCCAGCCACACTGAACTCCCTGGCCAAGAGCTGTGGGTTGGCCTCCTCTGCCTTCCATAGCAGTGAAGCAGTGCCACTTCAGAGCACTGAAAGGCTTGCCAGCAGGCAAGGAGTTCAACAAAATTATGATTAAAGCACCAATTCCCAGTTGTCAGGCACAATCCAGGAGTACTGGCTGTGGAACTAAGACAGAATGGAGACGTGTTTTCACCCTCTCTCTGTGCAATGGCCTCGTTGGTGCAGCCCTGGAGGAGTGACAGACTCAGACTGTCCTCTACACAAAACCAGATTCTCCTCCTCACCTGGGGCATGTAAGCACCAGGGACAGAGCCACAACACCCCAGATTGAACATCTGCTTGACCCTCAGACAGCAGTGAAGGGTCTGGGATGCAAAGCTGCCTTTGCCTCCCACATGCAGACCCAATTCCTGAAACGGGAATTGCAAATGAGGCAGGGCATGAGCAAGGTAGGGGGGGAAAAGAACAGGCAGAGAAACAACAAAGGGAGGACATGAACAAACAGAGTGAAGAGTCACTGAGGAAGCACTTCAAAGGCAGGGAAGCAATTACATTATTCCCCACCTGGTATTACTAATTTAGAAAGAGATCCTGAAACCATGCAAGTGATCCAATGCTTATAAAAATGTACGCACATGAAATAAACCCTTGGAGGGGAGCATTCCAAGAGAGAGACATCATGGCATTTTCTATACCTTATACAGACTGCCACAGACATTTCAGGAATACATGTTATGTCTACACTGGGCTCAACCTGACTTCATCTCCCCTTGACTATTTGCTTATAAATTTCAGAGTGCATTGGCCTTTTTTGCACTGTTTTTTTTTCCCCTATGACTCCCTACCAAGCTTTGCTGAACACTGATGATACGTTCAAGCAAGGCAAGGCCCTGTATTAATGGAATGAGCTTTGGGAACTGTGTTTGCAAAATGTATTCATCAGGCCTTTCTCACTGCCCCACCTCACACCTGGCAGAACCAGGACCTGCTCTCACTCCATGCTCTGGAAGCCCAAGAGTCACTGAAACACTTAGTGAAATAAATATGCAGAAACTTCAAAAAACGCTGTTATTTTAAAAAGGAAAAATAATGGAGGGTATCAAAATTCCAACTGCCCTAAGGCTATGCCAAATTAAATGCTAAACCTCACATCTGAAACTCTCTGGTTTCCAATAAGTAGGTCTTTAACCAGTTACTTGCTGTAACTACAAGCTGTATCACATGGAAAACAGCAGAGTGGTGACAAATCAAGATCTCTGATTATACAATAAACTACAGCCCAAACCAGAAATGCAGATGGTATTTATAGATTTTAATATGTGCAGAACAAGCTCAATTCCACCCAGATTTAACAAGTTTCCAGGAGTTACAGTGCAGGCAGACAAGCCCTGCTCAAGTGACTCCATCTGATTTGCAGACGTGTTTAAAGGGAATAATCCAATTACTGCATCATTGCATGTTAACCAGGGCTGTGTTACAACAAGCCACTTACAGAAAGTGAAACATGTAATAATAGAAGAATTCCTTCAGCTTGCTGGCAGCCACAGGCAGCAGCAGGAGGGGCAGTGCACTGACCAGCAAACTCTGAGTAACCTCACACTAACTCAGGCCATGAAACTAAACTACATCAAGTGCAGAAGAAACTGTTTTAGGCAGAGAAAGTTCCAAATTAGACTTTTAAAGAGGATTCTTCCAGCAGGGACACCAAGGCATTCAATGGCCTTGTTTTGCTTAATTCTCCTCTCAGCAGGGCTGTAAGAATATAAATAATTAAGGCTTAAAAGTGTCTTTAGGCTCTGTGTTTATCCATGGGCAAGAGTGAATGCTCAGAAAACTTCTGACCAGGGCAAAGTCACAAATGTCCAACTTACATCATTGAAAGTTAACTGGACCTCCTTCTTCTCTCCCAGTTTCAGAGAAGAGATGGGAAACGTGGATGTGCCGAGAGTCTCGTCCATAACATAGTTGGCATCCATGAGAGTAACCTGGAAGAGATATCTGGATATTCAATTCAACTGCAAGAAATCCCTTCTTAATTTCCCCAAGCCTATGCCTGGAGTAAAAAAAGTATGGAAAAAGAATGTCCCTGACCCAACCCAGTCAATGCCCAGTGCGAGCTGACATTTCTTTTAAACCAGCATAAGCACATGGACAGTGGAGGTGGCACTTCAAGGAACTGAACTGCAGGAATACACCAGGATTATTCACAACAGGATTTCCATCCTAGCACCTCTCTGGCAGCAAATCTCACCATCTTTCTAATACCTTCAAATTCTACATATAAAGCACAGTACCTTCAAATTTCCAGACTGTAAAACTTCCCTATGGAGAAACTTGTATAGTTCTAACTGTGATAGGCCAAAAAAATATCCAGCAACTTTTCAGAGAAGATGGAATCCACATACCCCAGCCTTGACTCTTCAGATGGTTACAGCAGTGATTTGGCAAAGTGTGCAGCATTCCAATTTACACAAAGCTGCTCTCTGTACCCAGCCAGACCTTCATGTCTCTTCTCATACCCTCCGTGTCGGAGCAGAGACCTTTCCAAAATGTTATAATATCCAAAGATGGATGTGGATATGGCAGAACACCATTCCAAGCTTTTGCTCTAATCCATGTGGATCTACATTTAGCAGACTTTTTTCCCCAGCGGCTGCTTTCCAAGTCCTCAAGTAAGATATTCAGAAAGAATTTCAAATTATCATTTACATGGTTTTTATTAAATGAGATCTCCAAACTCATTTGACTGACGGGGGTTTTTTCCACTTTGTGGCATTATATCTTCTAAAATATCATATGTTCGTGGCTTGGACTGCATCTTTTGCAGAAAACAAAAGGAATCAAGATATAATCACTTGAATAATTAGTTGCTACATCTGGGATCAGCCTCTTCTCAGCTATAAAGAATCTTCTTCATCCTGTGCCACAAGCAACCCTTTGAAATTATGAATTCTCTTTATTTTAGGACAGAGCTTATTATTTTAATGGTATTTACATTGCCCTGTTTCCTTGCAGGTCTTTATGCCCATTCCTGCAATCTCTGAGCGCTGTCTCTTAAAACCAAAAGCAAAAACAACTTAGTGGGATTTCGAAGAGCTGCTTACAGTTCTGAGGGAAAACTGCACTTGGGATAGAATTAAAGATGCAGATTAAAACAATCCAAGGAGTCACAAGGATTGTGGAGTCTTGAGCTTAGGAATTCACAGAGAGTTTGGGTGGGGAGGTGACTTTACATATTTCTGACACTGCACTCCATTGCAGAATCCAAAGGCTCTTGCCTACACTACCAGGTCCACAATTAACCATTAATAAATGTTATCATCTACTCTTTGCCGGCAATTTTCAGAGAATTTTATTGCACTATTTCAGAACCAGCAACAGCCTTTAGCTTCTGTAAATACACATTTCTACCTATAATCCATCTTGCTGAGTTTGTGACTGTAGTAATTTTATCCTTTTCAAAACCCTTGAACCAAATTTTGCCCTCAACAAATTCAAACATTCCTCGGGAAGCTGCCTAAGTGTAAAGGAGCTCAGAGCAGGGCCCAGGCTCTGCTCCAGGAGGCCCAGCAGCAGCACCAGAGGAACAAGCAGGAACTGATGCCCAGGAAATCATTGTGAATTCCCTAATATCTTTTGTCACTAGTGCAGGATGCATGGGATAGTTCTTCATGATCCAACAAGCTGACTGACCATGGGTGCAATGCTCAAACTGTAGAGCCTTCCCCAGGAACAAAGGGAACCTGTAGGAAGCACAATTCCCTTTCAGACCCAAGGTCTGATGGTCACAAGCTCAAGGAAAATCTTCACAAGCTGTAGCCTCTGTCCCAGCTGGCCAATTCAGACTGAACTCTGTAAGCTTCAGAAGAGAGCAGGTGGCAGGGCCATCCTCTATGAAGAACAGAGGTCACAAAGGACCAGAGCTAACATTAAACCCTTGCCGTGCCCACTCAGATAACACTTACACCCAACACTCAGCTCTTGTGTGCAGCCTGGAGGAGTTTAACACATTGAGACAGTGGCTTGGTCAACAAGCTTGCACATGGAGTGGTCCCCAGGAGAGCCCTGGGTGGGCTCCAGGCCAGGAGGACACAGTGGAACCAGCCTTTTGCTTTGTCTCCATGGGCAGACACTTGACTTAAGCCCCACCTATTCCCTTTAAGAGCTGAATCAGGGTAGGAAGCAGGGAGTACTCTACAGCTGATGTCAGGAATAACAAGCTACTATCCCCCAGGAGCTGTCCAAGAGATGACTCACAGGCATATCCTGTAGTGACTCTTCAGGCTACTGCTTGAATAATTCAATTTATCCAACACCTCTAGCTTAGCACCACAGCTAAACCCAGGTTTCACATTTTAAACTAAGGGGTGATCTTGAGACATCATATGCCACACATGTGTAAGCCACTGTTATTTTACCCTCCACCTCCCCAGCCCAGCCAGGGGATTTACCTCCAGAACATTCTCCAGGTTGGGGTCCAGAATGAACTCGAAGGTCTCGTTCCACACGGGGTTGATGTTGTTGTTGAAATGCTTGGTTCTCTTCCTGCAGTCGGGGGCAGTGGGGATGAACAGCTCCACGTAGGGATCTGGAGTGTCCACTGTGGAGCAGAACACAGGTCAGGCAGGGGAAAACTCCAGCTTGGGCTGGAATAATTGATACAGTTGTGTGAAACCACAGATCTGCTCATGGTCAAGGACAGAAAGATATGCAACTCTCTAAGTTACATAAACGTAATGTGGGGAATGATACAATGATACCAACAATCTCCCCAAAAGAAACATTAGGATTTTAGGAGGGGAAAAGCTTTGAGCAAACAGAATGGCACAGGGACTGAGTCAAGTTTACTGGGAATATGCAAACACCTGCCAAGCAGTGGTGTTTTTAAAAGCTTTTACTTCTTCCTCTCTTTCTAGCCTTTAATGGCTTTGGCTCGTGTCACAGCAGCAAGTATCCCACAAAACAATGAAAACAAGCAGTTTGCTGTGGGTTTTGGATCCTCTTTAACCTTTGCTGGTTTGGGAGTGATGGAGGGAATCAGTCACAGCACTGCAGTGCTGCATACAGCATAAAAGGCACGCAGCTCTGAAACACTGCCACCACCATAGCTCTGGGGAGTCACCACAGGATCAGCACCTTATTTGCACAGCAGAGCCCTAACTGGAAACAGAGATGCGGCAACTGCAGCTGATAGGAATTACCAGGGGGAGAAAAGGAAACATTGGCAAATCTCATCGGATGTGTCTAAAAATAGCCATTCCTGAGAGCACATAATGCAGCTCTAAAAATCTAATCTGCACTTTCTAACAAGTTAAAGCATGCAGGGGTTTTCTGTACAATGGCGGGGGGGGGGGGGGGTGGTTTTTTGTGTCAAATGGGGCCAGGGCTCAGATGCTTCCCAGGAGAGCAGGGGAAGTTATTTCTGTGTTTGTGGTGGATCATGAAAAGCCTCCTGCTCTGCTGTGGTAAAACACCCACATCTTTCCAACACTCAAACATGGAATCACAATCACAGAATATCCTGAGCTGGAAGGGACCCACAAGGATCATCAGTCCAACTCCTGGCCCTGCCCAGATACCCCAACAATCCCACCCTGTGCATCCCTGGGAGCATTGTCCAAACACTCCTGGAGCTCTGCCAGCCTTGGGGCTGTGCCCATTCCCTGGGGAGCCTGGGCAGTGCCCAGCACCCTCTGGGGAAGAACCTTCTCTTGATCTCCAGCCTCACCCTCCCTGGCACAGCTCCAGCCATTCCCTGGGTGCTGTCCCTGGCCAGAGGGAGCAGAGACCACAGCTGTCCCTCAGGAGGAAGCTGAATCCTCTCC
Organism: Phylloscopus whistleri; assembly: GCA_017589585.1. NCBI lineage: Eukaryota > Metazoa > Chordata > Aves > Passeriformes > Phylloscopidae > Phylloscopus > Phylloscopus whistleri. The sequence goes on along the minus strand of JADMLD010000682.1, from coordinate 2,270,587 downwards.
TCCAAGTTTGCCCTCTGCTTTAGTGAAACGTTACCAAGCAAACCAATACCCAATACAAACAATTCCTTAAAGGCCTGTTTTGGAAAGAGATTAAATCCTATCACGAGGAAAAACAAGTCCAAACATTCCTCCATGTACACATTTTAAGTCTAAAAATACCTTTTTACAATAAAGGCAAATTTTGGAAACTCTGTGAGTTCAGTAAGACCTTATCCATGAGATTCCTGAGGCCCAGAACCACTTCTCCCTCCTGCTGGGAGAAGGAGGAAAAGAAGAAAACAAAGAAGTTGGATAATTTCAAATCAAATCAAATGTCTTTTGGGGAAAAAACCCTGACCAAACAATCAAAAAAAAAAGGGCTCTTGGAAACCATTCAGGAGGTTCTGAATGGGTCCCCAGGCAAATTCTATTCAGTGTTATCCTAATCCAACTTCTCAAGGAGTTTTCCACTGTGCTCCACACCTGTGGGGCTCAGCTAATTGCTACATGGAGGTGGTCTCAATGCTCCTTGAGTAACAAACAAGGAGCTATTTAAAGCTGGGGATCAGTGTGGAAAGCCTTTAAATAGCAGCCTTTATTAGCTCCTGATGAATTATGTCTGATCTTGTCTCTTTGTTATGGGCAGGGGAACAGGGGGATCAAGCCCCAAGTCTTTCCTCAGTGGCAGATGTTCCAACTTGCCAACCTTTCCATTAGCTCCTTTCAACTACTATACAGAGCTCTGCCACAAAGAAAACAAGAGAAACAAGGCTCTTTGAAAGTAAAAATCCATGAAGTAACAAGGTCTCATCTGCTAAGTCTTGATATCCAGCATGACTCTGGCAATAAACACCAGGCTTGCTCTGCCAAGTCAAGAGACTGAAGTTGCCTACAAAAACCTGGATTTTAGACAAAATCCTGATGGCTGAGCAGAGTTCTGGGCAAAACATCAATGCCTCCCTCTCCATTCAGATCATGACTGTGATCAGTCCCAACTCTATTAAAAATTCTAATTTTTCTTATCAACACAAACAGCAAGTGGTTTCCTACCAAAAGCATGTAGAAACCCCAGACCTCTGACATGCAGACCCATTACTAACTTCCTATCAGGCAAACCCTGGTAAGTGTTGAAACAAACTAAACCCAAGGCGTGGATCAACTAAACTTGGAAAAATCAGTCTTGCTAGTTCAGTATTGCCAAGTCACCTCACTCCATCTCTTTATTAGCTTTTTAACCCAAGGCAAAGATTTAATCACCTGCCCTTTCATGTTTGAAAGTTTATTTGGAGCTATTTTCAGTTAAGAAAAGGAAAATCTATTATATTTTAACTTCCTTCTGTAGATGAAAATATATGAGAAGACTGCTTGCTCTGATTAAGATATTGCTGTAAGTGATACTAAATACTTCTTTAAGATATATTATATTAATCAAAATCTCAGTCCTTGGATGGGGACCAAAAACTACCAGCAACCTGGCAAATAACACAGAAGTATTCACTTAATGTATTTCAAAACACTGAAGTTATCAAATGTACATTAAACAGTCAGCGTGCCTGCCCGGGCTTCTGCTAATTGATTTGCCAAGTAATGTTAAAAAAAAAACTAAGCTGAAAACATAACTAAAAATAGCCTGATCACCATTGTTATCACAGAACCCCAGAATGGTTTGTGTTGGGAGGGATCTTAAAGCCTACCCATTGCCACTCTCTGCCATGGGCAGGGACACCTTCCACTATCCCAGGTTGCTCCAAGCCCATCCAACCTGGCCTTGGACACTTCCAGGGATCCAGGGGCAGCCACAGCTCCTCTGGGCACCCTGTGCCAGGGCCTCACCACCCTCACAGGGAAGGATTTCTCACCAATATCCCATCCATCCCTGCCCTCTGGCAGTGGGAAGCCATTCCCTCTATCCTGTCCCTCCATCCCTTGTCCCAAGTCCCTCTCCAGCTCTCCTGGAGCCCCTTTAAGCACTGCAAGGCTGCCATCTATATTTTGATTTTAAAAGGAAGAATCGTTACGGTGTATGGGTCAAAAGCTGACGTTCAACCATGACAAGAGAATTATCTATGTCTGTGATTTATCTCTATCTGGACCTGATGACCTAAAGGTCTTTCCAGCCTTAAGGATTTTGTGTAGGGGCAGCACTGTTAGGGAACTGGTCTTTGTTGCAGCAGCTGCCTGAGATACTAAGCACAGCGTCTCTGCAGCAGCCACCTGGGGGAACTTGCACTTGTTCTCAGGACATTTCTGAGGAAGGCAGAGTTTCTGTGCAGCTCAGCCCTCCGCAGGCTGTTCCTTACGCAAGCGCTGCCGCTCCATCACCATTTCTCAGAAACAAGGCAGGCTGACCCAACAATCGAGCACAAGTAATCCCAAACCCCACCTGCACACTAATAAACACAACTAAGGCTTTCAGCACTGATGCCTACGAGGGTCCTGCAATTAGCAGCTTGGAGGCAGATGAAGTCTGGGGTAATTAACAAAATGTTGGTGATAATTCAGATTTACAGCCCCCCCCACCCAAAGCTCCAGGGGTTGAAGACAACATCCAAAAACAAGAGCAGAGTCAGCATCCCGACTGCTGTTTTTAAACTGCTGCCTTAGGAATGGCTGAGGGGTAGAAAGTTAAGGATTCACTGACTTTTCCTCATGTGATTTATCTCCTGGTTAAGTCATGGCTATAGGATTCTCCCTTTAAATTACATTGTGAATCACCAAGTGAAACACACAGTGGACAGTAATTAGGGTCAAACATTTTCACAGTGAAAAATGAGTAATGCTTTTAGCAACCTGGCTGTTAGGGAAACCTGTAAAATTTTCTGCAATGACTGGAAACCATTTGATCTTATGTTATTAGTCTGGTGAGATGGCTGTCATCAGGCCTCGATATTAATATGATTAATATTTCAGATACATGATTTATATTTCAGTCATTCCAATTTCAGTTACTTCAACAGCATAATTACCATAAAGAAACTACAGAAAGCCTGCTCAAATATAATACTGAGATGGACACATATTTATCTCAAAATAAAAAGTGCTAATAACAATTTAGCCACCATTAAGTGCAATACCATTGATAAAAACTTACTAGGTCCCAAATGACCATCTTTGTGTATTTCTCACCTTTTTTTTTTTTTTTTGGCTTGCTGCAACACAGTACAACTTGTTTAGCACATGCAGCTGAACAGCCTGGCTGAGGTCAAGGCAATAATGGGAATTGCTGGATGACCTCTCTTTCCCTGAAGGGGAAGGAAGCTAAATAACAACAGAATTTCTATTCAATTTGTGAATTTTATGGGGCCTCACAGTGGCATGGAAATATGAGTTGGTGTCTCCGCCATGGTCAAGAGAAAAAGTGATGAATTTTAAATTCATGGGTTTTCCCACTTTCATGTGATTTTTCAGTTTTTAAAAAGGGAATTCTTAAACACTGTACTTATCAATAACATGGTCCCTGCAACCACGGAACAGATACTTGAGATGCTCCAGACAAATCCATAGTCCAGCAGTAATGCAGATGCCAGGAGACCTGCCAGAAGGTCACAGGCACCTAAAAACCCCAGGAGTACTCACTGCTGCTTGTGTTTAAGGCACCACGGGGAATACCAGGGCTGGTGGCTTTGGGGATTTTGCAAAGGGGTGATGCAGTGCCAGATTTCGTGAGCGGAAGGTGACTCCAAGGGAAGTAAGGCAGCTCTGAAGCAGCAGCTACGCTTTGAGAAATCCTGGGATGAGGTAACACCTTCATTAAAAATTATTTGCGCCTTTTATGACAGTGCTTTTCATCTCTGGCATTACTTCAGTGGAGGGAAGAAGAACCAGCTCCCAGCACAGGCACTGCACTATCACCCAGTTCACTGATGCAGGACACCATTGCTTCCACTGATCCAGCCTTGAAAGGGCAAAAAAACCCTAAACAAGTCAGCTTTTGGTCAAACCACATTTGTCAAAGTGCCAAGAGCAAAGAAACACTGCCTTTCTCTAGGTTATCTGTACAGGTCCCTTTGCAGACACACACTGAAAAGTGACTGAAGCATTAAGCAAAATAACATTTTTCTAGTAGTGTGCCAGAGTCTAAGGGGTCCAGCATTTTTTAATGAATTTAAATACCTAGTTCTCACTGTTAAACCAGTGAGGTATCTCACTTCATGTGTTGGTTTGGCACTGCCTGGTTTTTGGTAGTGAGGGGGCACAGAGGTGGCTCCTGTGAGAAGCTGCTGGGAGCTTCCACCATGTCCAGCAGAGCCAGTCCCTGATGGCTCTGAAGATGGATCTGCTGCTGGCCAAGGCTGGGCCAGTTAGAGATCATGGTAATGCCTCTGGAATAGTATATTTTAGAAAAAAATCAAAATGAAGTGGGGCACGGCTTTTTTCCTAGTCAGAGAAGAGTAGGAGGTGAGAACATGTGAAGGAAAGCAACATGGAGACACCAAGGTCAGTGGAGAAGGAGGGGCAGGAGGTGCTCCAGGTGCTGGAGCCAAGATTCCTCTGCAGGCTGTGGTGAGGCCTTGGTGGAGCAGCCCATGGAGATCCACAGGGATGCAGGGATCCACCCACAGCCCCTGGGGATCCACAGGGATGCAGGGATCCATCCACAGTCCCTGGGGGAGGTGCCCATGCTGGAGCAGGTGATCCCTGGAGGAGGCTGTGACCCAGTGCAGACCCAGTGGAGAGAGGGGCCCTGCTCCCAGGCTGGAGCAGCCTGTGCTTGGGGCCTGCACCCCGTGGAAGAGAGAGCCAGGCTGCAGCAGTTTTGGGAGGGCTGTGTGCCCGTGGGAGGGCTCAGGCTGTGGCAGCTGTGCTGGAGAAGCTCCCAGAGAACTGTCTCCTGTGGGAGGGACCCCACAGGCTCACAGGGGAAGGGCTCCTCTCCCTGAGCAGCAGCAGAAAACCTCAGGTGATGAACTGACCCAAACGCCCAGGCCCTGTCTCCCTGTGCTGTCAGTGGAAGGAGGGAGGGGATGGGGGGCAGAAGGTGTTTTAAGGGCTTACTTTACTTCTCAGTATCCTCCTCTAACTCAGTAATAAATTCACGTTGTACTTCTAAGCCGAGTCTGTTTTGGCCTTGGAGTGTTTTCTCCCAGTCCTTATCTCAACTCATGAACCCTTCATTAAATTTTTGTTTTCTCTGTCCATCTGTGGCAGAGGAGGGTGAGTGAGTGACTTTGGTGGGTGCCTGGTGTTTGGCCAGTGTCAAACCACAACACTCCACCACCAAAGCCACCAGCAGGACAGAAGGAGGCCTAACTCAGCTCTGACTGTGGGTCCATGGAAGTGCCAGACCTGGACAGGGTAATTTGGTCTTCAGTAAGTGCAGGTATATCACCACATTCCTGCTGAATTACTCCAAACCCACAGTATGATTTTCAGTCCACATTTATGCTATCTGTTGGAGAACAGATTACTCCCAGTCTGGCATGAACTCTGCTAATACAGATTTACACTGGCAGAGTTTTCTAAATCAGCAGAACAAGTTTACACTGGGTCTGTGTCTGGTATCAGTAGGCTTTAGAGGTTTTGGGACTCTCCCTGTAGCCCTAGAGCTTCATTTCCCATATTGCTGAAGTGCAGACTCAGGGCCTGCGAGGAGAAGAGTCTCTTCCCTTGACTTTTTAATTCAGACAACTATCAAGAATGCTTCAAAAACTCAGCAATTTCCTGGATTTCAACTGCCCTATAACACTCTTGGCTGGATGCTTTGATAAAGCCTGTCACTAAAAACCATCCTTTACTAAAGTGTTCCTTCCTGTGGTGGCAAACGTGAGGAAGGCTGATCATTTTCTCCCTCCATTTCAGAACACGTGCACACAGAAATACATAAATGCACATTCTTGAGTTGTAAGAGCTTTTCTTTGGTACAGATGGATCTATGGGACAGCTGGAATCCTACAAAATACAAGGCAGTACCCAGGTGACGAATCACAGAATGGGTGAGGTTGGAAAAGATCTCCCAAGACCATTGAGCTCAACCATCAGCCCAGCATCACCATGGTGTTCACCACAACCTTGTCCCCAGGTGCCACATGCACGTGGTTTGTGAACACCTCCAGGGATGGGGACTCCACCACTGCCCTGGGCAGCTCTTTCCAAGGTCTGACCACCCTTTCCAGGAAGAAATTCCTTCTGATGTCCAACCTGAGCCTCCCCTGGCACAGCCTGAGGCCGTTCCCTCTCCTCCTGTCCCTGTTCCCTGGGAGCAGAGCCCAACCCCCCTGGCTGTCCCCTCCTGTCAGGGAGCTCTGCAGAGCCAGAAGGTCTCACCTGAGCTCCTTTTCTCCAGGCTGAGCCCCTTTCCCAGCTCCCTCAGCCGAGGAGAGGTCAGTGGGAAGTGTCACATTCCTACTCTGTTCATATTTTTCTTTTATGTCTCATTATGACTGATGTTTTTCCCAGTTCTCCCTTGCATCAGGCATTAACCCAATCCTAACACAATTTCAAAGCACTCCTGGGACAGGGGATGAAAGGAAAAGAATCGAAAGTAAGAAAAAGTCAAATTATCACAGGGGACAAATGGCATAAATAGAGGGAGCCTCCTCCTAAATGGGGGGAGTGAAAGGCTCAAACTGGAGGAACAGTGGCATCCACAGGTCCTGGAGGGGAGCCCCACCAGGAAGCTCTGCCTGGAGACAGGATAGCACATGGAACAGGAGCAGCTCTCAGCCACCACAGAGCTGGCAGGGCCTGGAGCAGGGACAGGGGGTTCTCCAGCCACACAAGGCGGATCCCAGACCTGAACCAGCACCGATCCATGTCACCATCATGGCATAACGGAGTCATGGGAGAGCTTCCTCTAGGATGGGAACAAGTTTTCATGAACCTCTCACAGAAACAGGTCCACCCTCAGTAACTCCATGGCAAGCACTCACAGACAGAACTTCTCACCAAAACTATATTTTTGCAGCTGAGAAGAGCAGCATTATCTGGATCAGTTTCACTGTGGAACACACGAGCCTGTTGCCAACGTGACTTCCACCTCCCAGCACTGGATATCCCTAAAAAAGGGAAAGGATACTGGGTGTGCCAAGGAAACTGGAATCCAGCATTTGATTGCCTTGGTGTTAGACTGAGATCTGCAGTAGACATCTTGAGCAGTTATTAGCAGCACAGTTCATTTAAGATTTTTTCTTTTATCTATCTTTTATGGATCCATATTTCAGCCACATGAAGACCTGCACATGCAGCTTGTAGGATGTGGAGGATTGGCCAACTCTGACCTACTTTTCCCAGGCTGTTAGGCTGGAAAAGGGGAGCAGTTTAGCTTGTTTTCCCCTTGCAAAAATCAGGATCTGCTCCAGGGCCTTGCAGGAAGAGCCTTATCTGATGGCCCTCTGACAGGTAAGTGCACTGTAGCTAATTCAGGGTGCAGGACTGGCCAGCTGTAGTGCAGAGAACAGCTCAATGAGTCCTGAATGAGCTGCTGAAACACAAACCATAATACAGGCAGGCAAATCTCCAGTTCCCTCCTTTCAGACAGGCCAGGTTTAAAACCCTGCTCACCCCTGCCTGGACTGCCTTGACGTGGGTTTGACCAAGCCAGCTCTGGCTCATGGGGAACAGCCCCAGGGCACAAGGGTGTGAGGGACAAACAGCACATGCTGGACATCCCTTCCTCGTTCCCAGGTCCCAGAGCCAGGGCCAGACAGTTAAGGTGTGCTCCCATCCCAGTTTCATTGGAGATGCAGGAAGTGATGAGGAAGGGCATCTCCTGAACTTGGGGGGATTTCCACAGCTGGCTGCAGTGACATGGGCTGGCCATGCCAAGAACCACCCAGGAGCTGCTTCCCAGCTCTGTTTGGGCAAGTTTTGCAAGCAGAGTTGAGCTCTGGTGACTGCACTGCTCCCAGCACTTGCTTATCTGAGCAGCTTAACTGCAGTGGAAATGCATCCTTGATTCCAACGGGGTGGACAGCAGCTGGGAGAGAAGCTGAGTACCAGTGCAGCAAGCTAGCAAACTTTAAACATTTTTAAGAAGGAATTTTTTCCCAAAAGTACCCAGAATGACGCTGTTCATTACCAAAATGCATCAAAAGATGAAGCAAGGAAAAGCTGCAAATCCCAAAGAGGATTAAGCAAGATGAGTGATCGTTAAGAGTAGAGTCACACAACTGGTTTCCTCTGTAGATGCCACAATTCGTTGTGAAAGCCAGCACACTTAAATACACGTTTAAAGATAGAAAACAAATTTTACAATGCTTCCTCTGACTCAGTTTTCCACCAAGATCCCTGAAAGTCCAGAAGGGGAGAGATGTTATGGAAAGGAGACCCAGTTTGCAAGCATTTCTCTTCCACAATGCTTGCAGTTTGGGACTCTGGCCTTTTTTCCAAAAAGCTCTTGTACTGTCATGGAAGTAAGGAAAGGCTCTACAGTTTGGGTGGCATCCGAGTAGACTCAAAACTACACATCTACTACATAAGAACTCACTGGGCCAGAGGCAAGGACTTTTTCAAGAGGTTCAGTCAGAGAAGTGATTTTACAAGGTCTGCAATCAGCAGCAAGCTAAGCAATTAAGATAATGAAATCTTCACCAAGGCCATGCAGGTTTTCTGATTTTTCACTTTATAACAGCTTTTTGCAACAGGTTTTGGGCAGCAGGGGCATAGAATGCTAGCATGGTTTGGGTTGAAAGGGACTGTAAAGCTCTCCCTGGCACGGGCAGGGACACCTTCCACTGTCACAGGGTGCTCCAAGACCCATCCAGCCTGGCCTTGGACACTTCCAGGGATTCAGGGACAGCCACAGCTTCTCTGGGCACCCTGTGCCAGGGCCTCCCCACCCTCACAGGGAAAAATTTCTTCCTAATTTTTTTTTTGCCTTCTTTTTCATTAACTGTGTTCCTGCCAATTCAGCAGGGTCCACTGGCTTACTCCAATCCCATTGATAGCTGGTAGAGGGATGCAGCATGAAAGAAGTGTACAGCAGGAGGTGGGTTTAGTTTTATTTCTGACTATCCTACTGTGCTACAATTAACTGGCAATAAATTACAGTCAGTTCCTCAAACAGCCCGTTTGCCTATGTGGGTAAGAGGTGAGAGAGCTGTCCCTGTCCTCATGCTGACCCTTTCATCATGTTCTCTCCCAGTCCTGTTGACAGAGGGAGTGACAGAGTAGCCAGCAAAGGTCACCCAGCACCCATCTGGTGCACTTACTCAGCTCACAAACCTTCCAGCCTGGAAAGGAGCTGAGCACACCTACCAGAGCAACAGCCTCTAAACCAGGATTTACACCTTTGTAAAGCTACAGCTGCATCACCTGGATGTTGACAGGACAGTATCCAGGGTGTGGGAGTCACCCAGACAGGGACACTAAAACTGAAACAAGTGACATCAGTAAAGGAAGGACTTCTACAGAGGCAACAGTAAATGGACAGACACCTGAAATAAGTCCCTGATATAAGAAGGGACTTGAATGAACTGCTGGGAAAGAAAGGGTCTGCCCTCAAACTTCTTTTGCCCTCTCCCCACCATCCTGGGTGGTGAGTTCTTACAGGAAATCTTATTTATCACCCCCACACACAGATTCACAGAGTGACAAAATGGCTTGAGGATGACACAACCGTTTACACTGCCCATTTATGAAGAGCTCAAGAAATCTTGGAAAACTTTCTAGAAATACTGGTTATCTGCCCAGCCTGGGCTTGAGGAGACAGAGATGTGGATGGGAGGAGTCAGTGCCTCCATGCCACCCATTGTGTGGGGCACCACACACACCAGAGCTGCCAGCTAAAACTCCTCGAGCACAGGTAGAGTTCAGAGCCTCTGGGTGAAAAATATCACACAAAGTACTTCAGCATATTTCATAAACTTAGATTTGCTCAGACCTCTCAGAGCTGTACCAGAAAGTCTTGGAAAGGCTGATACGGAAAAAAGAACAGCAAAACAAACAAAATCCCTCATGTTCCCCCAGGCCTCCATCACCCCACAATGTAAAATTAACTCTCTTGTTCCCAGAGCACCTCTGGTTCATAACCTGGAGCAACATCAATAGAAAAAATTAAGGGCAATCCCCCAGAAGAGTCAACAGCTTGGAAGTGTCCATGAAGGAAGCGAAATTCAGGCACCTGCCCCAAATAGGGCTCACACGTGGTCCTCCTGTGAGACAAAAAACCTGATGGAAAAGTTCAGCAATTCCCTCAACAAGTTTCATTTTTGGCAAATCAAATTTAAAAAATATATATATATATATATATAGGTTGGGACAATCAACTGTAAAGGTCCTTCCCCACTCACAGCTTCATGCACCTCCCCAGAGTAATGTTATAGATAGGCAATGTGATGGTTGGCTCTCACAATTAGGGATGAATATTACGTGAAGTTTTATTGATGTATACTTATGTTACTGTGACTTGGACATCCTCTGCTCTCCCCATAGTCCCCTTTCCCCCCGTATGGTTGCCAAGGGACGGCCTTGGTAGTGGGGACATGAGGGGAGAGGGCAGTACCTGTGCCCCTTGCATGAGGCATGTGGGAACGGGGAAGGCTTGTTACCAGGGGGCGTGGCATGGCAATACCGGACCTCCAATCACGTTGCAAAGAAAGTGGCCTCCACCAATGGATGGCGAAGAAGAGTTGAGTGACAGACCATGGGCGGGGCCAGGGTTGCCTGATCCGACCCCCAGGGGTATAAAAGGTGGAGCAGCCATTTTGTGGGTGAGCACATGGCGGTTTAGTTCCACACTCCCAGCGCTGCCCTTTTTCCTTATCCAGTCCTTTGTTGGATTTTTTTAAGGTTTAATAAACCTTTAAAAATTTTAGAAGTGAGCATTGTTTCTCACAGTAATTAACATAATAATTTATGTGATTAAATAGCTGCCAGGCTCCCACAACAGGTAATAAAAACACTTCTAATTTTCCCAAAATTCAAAAAAAGAAGCAACAATCTGTTTTTCTCACTTTGGGGGATTCGCCAGGACCCCAAGGACCAGCCCTGGGTCTTTGGAAGCTCACCCAGAGGTGCCCCAGACTGCAGGTGCCTCAGGCTACTGAGCTCTGGCAGTCACCTCAGACAAGAAGCCAAGCAGGTTTCAGTGGCCCTACAGCATCACTCTGGCAGGTTTTATCAAAATAAAACATTCTTCCTGAGAAACTGCTTGATTTTGATGACTTGCTAAGATAAGAGGACTTTTTTCTAGAAAAAAAATACAATTATACTGATGTATATTATAGGGCCATAATTGCTGTGGTGCACAGCAATTATGATCTTCTGACTCTCGTGACCCTTTCCATACTCCCTTTAATATCACATCATGGGGTCTCCACTTCAACTGCCCTTTTTTTCCCTGCCCATGTTGCCCACACTGTCTCATAAGAGACACCTGTATCCAAGAACCTGTGTAGAACCTGTGTCTTCTCATTTAACTCATCTTCTTACACACACAAACTCATGGGCTCCTTGTTCCACTATTCCAGTTCTTTTCCCGAGGTCTTCTTATTTAAAGACCACCATATATATGAAATTATATATATCTGTATACATGCACACACCCACCACTGCATCTGCTCTCTGTGCTCCTTCCCCTTACCCCATAAGGGATGACAGACTCCCAGTTCCCTCTTTTCCCCTTTGCCAGGGCTTCCCTCTCTTCCCTTGTACTTGTGGCTGTTGAACATCCCCCTCTCAAGTAACCCTCCTGCAATTTTAGCATCAACAGTAGATTTCAATTATGAAAACCCCCTGAAGCAAAACTGTGGGTCAGAGCAGCTGCTGTAGTTTGACCCAAAAGTAGTTTCCAGGAGTTGGGAAACACTTGTATGTCCAACGAGCTTGATGGGAGAGCAGGAGCCAAGGGTCACACTCATCCTCCCTGCCCCAGCCTGCAGGCCTTGGGGAGCACTGGGAAAAGGGAGAGATGGCCTTGGCAGCAAAGCAGACAGACCTAAGGAAGCAGGAATATTCTTTCTGCAAATTCAGCCAATATTCTCTCCCTCTTCCCTCCTTAAGAGCAGAGCAGGGTTGTTCTTCCTAGTGGTTTCCTATTCGGCTCTGAAGTCCAGAGGCTCAGCAGCCTCCCAGAAAGAGGAAGAAGTGCTGGTGTCATCCATCTCCCCACCACAAGATCTGCTGACCCATTTGGGTGTTGTTTTTTTTTTTAATGGCATTACATTTTTTCTGCTTTCTGCATTGACTCAGCAGAGCTCTGGGCTCTTTCTTTCCCCCACCAAACCACAGCCCTGTGAGGTGGCAGCAATTTCCAGTTTCACTGCACTCACACAGCACTTCTGACTGAGCCAAAAAGCTAATTGTAGGTGTTGCTGGCTTGTAGGCAAATCGTTTACAACTCACTCAGCCCTTCTGGATCAATGGAAAGGAGCGGCAGATCTGCTCTCTGAGTGAGAGTGAGCAGTGACACGGGGACACTGCCCCAGCTTTAACAAGACAGACAGACAGACAGACAGACAGAAACCCACCACCAGCCCACTAACACCCATTTAATGCACAGTGAGTCACCATCTCCCCCTGCCCACAGCAAAAGGCTCATAGAAGAAAGGCAAAATAGAGAGATACTCACGCATGTCACCAATGGCTCCTTTGGTGACATTTGTGGCTTTCCTTACTGTCACAGTGAATATGTGTGAGTACTGGTGTTCCACCTGAAAGTCAGAGAGTGAGAGGTGATTAAGCTCCAGAGCGAAAAAAACCCCCATCTATCAAAAAAAGGTTTCATTTTGTCCAAAAACAGAGAGAGAGAAATCACCCAGTCAAAACGTAAGGGAAACTCATACTGGATAGAGCATCCTAAAGCTGAACTGCACCCTGGAGCTTTACCAAGAGGTACCTGCACTGGGGCTGCTGGATTTTCCTGCAGCCACACCTACTAATCTCAACCAACAACACTCCCCCTCACCACAGAACCTGCTCTGAGGCATTTAGTCAGGCAGGAACCACGGAGTACAGCAAGGGAAAAATAAAAACGGGCTATTTTACAGCTTGTCTTGGTAATTGCCTTCCCCTGCTAAAAAGAATGGCAGGAATTACTTCAAAGTCTGTATTCTGGAGCAGATAAATGCACACTGCACACTCAAGGGGTAGAGTTAGTGCTGTACCTTCTAGTACACATCAATATTCAGTGTGAAAGCAGCCTCAAGACAATGTAAGGAAGGTGCAAAGCAAGCTGTTAAAACAGGCACCAGCACATTTCATGCATTTTCTGGAGGTTCCCATTTCCTGCAAAGCCCAAACACACAGCAGGAGCTGCCTGCCTAGGAACAGGTGTGTCCTCAACAAACCAGGGAAGTAGGAAAAGATGTGAAATTAAGAAACTAAAAGTAAAAGCCTTAATAAAAAGAGGTCACCAACTCAGCTGTACTGTTGCTTTATCTACATAGCCCTGAGTTTGACCAACCTGCTGGACACCACTGAGAATGACCAGTGCAGACTGCAGGGCAGCCAATACTGGCTTTACAGGGACACAGAGATTGGGAGGAAATGTGAGGTATTAAAGCTAGGATCAGGTCTCACAAGTGTATATTTTCTATCTTTTCCTAACCACCCACCAACCTTGTAGGTACATTAAAACAAACACAGCCTATCAGTCACTGGGACCAAAACAACCAGGGAGAAGGCCACTGTCGGGAAATTCACTGAAATTCATTTGAAATCAGACAATACCTTTGCTATGGGACATGCTTATTCAGGCTCTGCCTGGTGCTTTCCTGTTATTTTTTCATCTGGATACTTCCTATTTTTTTGGGGTTTTTTTCAGAACTGGTTGTTTCAGCCAAGCCTTCTTGTTTTGTGTCTACAGCTCACACCCAGAGACCTGAGCCAAACTGGATTCCTCTCATACAAACAAAGAGAAAAGTTAATATCTTAAAGGTTACATAGCATTTTCTAAAAAAAAAAAAAAAAAAAAAAAAAAAGCCAAAATTAGTCTCCTAAAGACAGCAAAAGTGACTTGTGAGTGCTTAAGTGACATTTGAGTCAGGACGCATTACAAAGCACCTCCAGTGATACCAACACAGCTCCTGCAGAAGCCTGAGGTGTGCAAAGGCACAGCCACATCCCCATGGCAAAGGCTCCAGGAGAAAATGCCCGCAGTGGTACAGGGGGTGACTTCACTGCAGCCACTGCCTGACCCAGACACTGAGTTTATCAGCTTTATCTGGCTGTAATCACCCCCACGCTGTGCCAGCTGCTGGAGGCTCCAGCCAGGACTGTCTGCCTGGCTCTGGAATTTTCCCCTGGCAGCCACAGGAGTTGTCTGGATCCAAGACCAAGTGAGCAGGTGGGGAGAAACTGTGGCAATACCAGCTGTGGTGCACTGAAACCCTCATGGCACAGCAGCCACAGGAAAAGGGGAATTCAGACTCTTCCCAACACTCCCAGTGGGATGTTGCTCACCTCAAAACCCAGCAGAGAGGGCTCAGCTGTGGGAATCCAGAGTTCCTAAAAAGCAGCACCTATTTAACAGCCTTCCATGGGCTGACATGAAGACATCCCAATGACTGAGTGACACCTATCATGTTCTGCACTGCATCTTCCAAGATGGATTAACGGGAAGGAGGATGTGACTTCTCCATGAACAAATTTCTGCCTTTGCCACAGGGCAAAAAGAAGTCCAGAGTTTTCCTGCACAGCGGGGTAAATGGGGATTTTCGTGGCTATCTGGGAAGGGCTGGGAACACAACTATGTGAAGTCACTCCAGCTCTGTCACTTATCCTGCCCTGAGAATTTTTACAAGCTGTGACCCTCCAGAAACCACTGGCTCTCGTTGCCCCCTATTTTCAGTTTGCTGTCTGAAAATGCTCAAAGCTGCTTTACTATCTCCCTAGTATATTATTTCCCAAGTATGTCAGATTGATCAAGTTGGTTTCACAACTCGCCTGTTTCTTCATACAGACTGAAGCATTTCCTTTGTCATATCCAACCTTGTAATTAAAAGAAACAGCCCAAAGTACAAACACACCACCCTCCTCCTTTTTCTCAGCTGTCAAGAAAGAGCTTGTCCTCGCTGGAGGCCACAAATCAGAGATCACTGAGCACTTAACAGTGAAGAGGAGTTACCATTAAGTGACAAGGATGGGACATGGGCGTGCTGGGTTTAGTTCTCAGCTGATAGGTGAAATTCATGTGCAATTCTGATGTCCCACAGCTCTGGCTGGAAAAGGGGGATACCACACGATACTCCCTGACAACTCTCTGTAAAATAATTTGCTTGCACCTCCCATATGCCTAAACTCATATGCCTAAATTCATATGCCTACCATCAAAGCAAGGCCAAGCCACCACTCAGCAGCTTGCTCTCTTCCCAGCAGCACAGAGATCACCACTCTTTCTATTACAAGTTGATAACTGTGTTACTAATGGCATCGCAAAAATTGCTTTTTATTGACTTAAGCAGCAAGCCCCATCATTCCAGCTGTTGTACTGCCAAGAAAATTAAGTCTGGTTTAAGGCTGGGATCCTCTAAAAGGCATGTGGGAACACAAAGGCCTGGCAAAACAGAAAAGCAGTCTCTTCTTTCCCTGGGCCTCACCCAAAACAACACACTGAGGATTACAATTACACATAGTTATTAATATTTGGCCATAGTCATACACTTGGAAGAAATTTGCCGCTACTGAAATAAACAATCTCCCTCTTAGTTAAAAAAAAAAATAAATACACAGATACACACAGGAAGCTCAAAAGTCTAGATCTCTTCTTACACCAAAATAAATGATTTTCATGGAAATTAAGTGCAAGTGGAAATTAGGGCAATTTTCCACTTAGGGTTCTGTTTCTAAGGAGATCAAAAGGCCTAAATGTCCATATTTCAGAAGCACTTTTTTATTAGTTTTTCAGAAGGAGTTCTCAAAAAGGCCCCTGAAAACACCATGAGAAATGTATTGGCTCTGAATGTCTTTACAAATCCAGCCCTTGCTAGTTTAGGTGACTAAGCTGCATTTTCTCAAGTGACTTATGTTCACCTTAAGTCTTGATAAAAATCTGTACAAATCCCCCAAGTACTTCTGAAAAACAGATGATGGTAAATAAATCACTTAAACATTGCAACACTGAGAGGAACAACATCTACATTCCTTTAAAAATCTAGGACAGGTTACAAATTTCAAAAGCTTACAATTATATCCAGTGCAAGGTGTCCCTGCCCATGACAGTGAGGTGGGATGGGCTTTAAGTCCCATCCAACTCAATCCATTCTGGGATTCTATGGATTTAAGAAACTAAAATACACCCTCCAAAGTGACCTCGCTTTACATGTGGTTTCATTTCACTTCCTCTTTCTCCATACATTTAGAGGAACGGAAAGGAAAGGAAAAAAAAACCAAAAAGTTTTCACCATGCTCTGTCTGAATATGGGTTTTCTGAGTTATGGCAACTCGGGTGGACAGTGTTCACTGTTCAGTCCACAAGGTTTCCCATGACTGCACAGCCATGGTTCAGCCTCTCCTGTTTCCACACCTCACCTCAGCTCTCCCTGCCTCCTTTGTTCCTCTCTCACCTTGGAGTGCTTTCCTTCCCCTCAGTAAAATTTCCCTAATGATCTGCTTTGCTCTCTTTTGGATGTCCCTGCATTTGTGGGCACACAAACACCACCCCCTTCCCACCAGGGGCTGGGCCACAGCCCCACCACCTCCCGTAAGGCGGGCGGGATTTGCCTGCCGCCCTTCCCGGCGTGTCCAGAAAGGCAGGGATTTGCATGTGCCCAATATCACATTTGTCATATTCCAGAATGCTGAGTCACCACTGGCATTCTGGGGGGCCAGGCAAGCAGGAAGCTCTGGCACAGGCAAGCTGCACAAGTATGAAATGGCTTTACTTCCTTCATGTTAAGGACACTTCAGCTAACAATGGGGCTGGACAAATGAAAATATTTGCCTGTTGACTTAAGTAATTGATCTTCATGGAGTCCATGTTCTTCTTTCACAGGGTATTACAATTAAGACAAACTTTTGTGCCCACACACAATTTTTATCTTGAAGTGCTTTTTTTCCATTGTTATAATATTTATCCCCCATATCAAAGTACATGAAGATGTATTACACACTTTAATTCTCTGCATTTTTGGAATAGTCAGTTCTGTCTGCACCTGCAGCAGCTTTAATTACATCTTAATTTATGCCTCAGAGTCTTCCAAAAAACGAGGGGGAAAAAAAAAAAAAAGAAGACCAGAAAACACACAACAGTCATCACAAAGACTTCTGGAAACTGCAGAATCCTTTTGAGCAATTTAATGCCAAATATCATTTAAATCCAAGATTTTTGCATTGATGTGAGCCTGCTGGCCACGATTGTTCAAAATTTCAATGGGACCTCAAATTAAAAAACTTTAAATATTTCCATATAGCAATTAAAGGATTAGCTTTTGCATGAACAGTGTTGATTCTCGAATTAGCAACATTCCCCCAGCAGCAGTTTAGCATTCCCAGGGAGCTGTAGCTACATTTACTATACACACTTTTTATATTCATTATATTATATATGTAGGATAGCTCCATTTTGTTGATTATTGGTATCAAAAAGTCCTTTTATATAAGTGATTTAATAACATATAACTGAATGCCTCAGAGACCTCTCCCATACAGGTAGAGATCATTCCAAGCAATCGATCCAGGAGAGGGCACTGATGCTGAAAGAATTAAGTCGGTGTTGTTGTAACACAGACATCACCCGGAGCTTTGTCCTCCCTCCCAGCAGTTCACAGGACTGGGGAGGGAGTAAAAGCCAGTTTGACATCTGCTGGCTGCACACTGGAGTGGAGGATGTGAGTGCATGGGGCACAAACCACAGGGTTGATAAGAGATCACTTCTAGGAAGCACAGGGAGTATTTTTAGCCATGTCAAAGTAAAACACTGTGACAAGTGTGTGGCAGCTATCGCTGGGGACACCTCACTGTTGCTGCTGTCACCCTGGCACTGTTATGAGAACCCCTGATAAGAACACACCCAGTGTGGCTCCAGATTTTGGCTGGGGCAGAAATTGCCATTCCAGTGTTTGCTTTGGAACCTTCACTTCCAGCACAGCTGCATTCAGAGGCTGCTGAGCCATGGGCTAAGCCCACAAAGGGCAGTTCTGCTCCCATTTTCGTCCTCCTTCCCTTTTCCTACTTCTACACTTCCACAGGCTGAGCTCCCCCTCCCCTTGGGCCAGCTCCAACAGCACAGAACAGATTTTCTAATCCTTCATGGAATCCCAGAATGGTTTGGGTTGGGAAGGACCTTAAAGCCCATCCAGTCCCACCCCTTGCCATGGGCAGGGACACCTTCCACCATCCCAGGTTGCTCCAAGCCCTGTCCAACCTGGCCTTTGGACACTTCCAGGGATCCAGGAACAGCCACAGCTTCTCTGGGCACCCTGTGCCAGGGCCTCTCCACCCTCACAAGGAAAGAGATTTCTCCCTAAGAAATGTTTGTCTTTTTTTGTATTGAACCGTTTTTTTGCTCGTTCAGCAGGATCCACTGGCTCACTGCCATCCCAAGGGAGTGACAGCTGGGACAAGGATGCAGCAGGAACACTGGAATAAAGCAGGAGGAAGGGAGCAGGGGCACAGTGTGCTGCTGAGTGGCACAGATCATCTCACTCAGAGTTTGCATGATAGATTTTGAGGATTCTCTTTGTACCAACATTAGTGATATACACCCATTTAAGGTCTAAATATCCCAAATTGTCAACTTATCCCTGCATTCATACTAATGAAAAGGAAAAGAGTACAAACCCCACCCCCTACCCCAAACTGCACTGTAAGTAAGCTAGACACTTCTACCATTTTTTGAAGGAAATAGTAACAACTCCAATGTTATGTGATTATTTAGAGTAACTTCCAGCAGGGAAGTCATTATATGAGACAATGTATATCACAGAAGATGGTATATATATAAGATTCAGTGCTACTTACCACAATGTGTTGATAAGGATCTATGATAGACATTTTTGCCTTAGTTTATTCAAGACAACTGCAAAGTATCTATTTCAATCCCACACAGGAGAGGCTTCCCCTTTTTTCAGAGCAGAGTTCAGTATGAAAGGTCCTTTAACTAATAAATAAAAAAGAAGATATAATTAAAATCCATCTGCTCCTTTTAAACTATATTTTACAGAGCAAATCAATTCCTACTCTTAAGGAAGGTTTCCACTATTCATTTGTTTACCAATAACTTAATTTCACATAAACTATGGAGATAAAGGTATTTACCTGCTTGAGCTGGAGAAATGTCTTGTGCTTATTTCTTCTACCTCAGGGTAAGAGCAGGAATCAAGTATCTTAAATTCCAGTCATCCCAGTGTTTCTAGCAGCTCTGTAGGTAAACAAAAGAAGAGAGGAATGATATTTATCCCGTAAATATATTGCAGTATTTATGCTTCCACACATTACACTCCTAGTTAGGATTGTGAGCTCTGCAGGAGCATACTGCCCTCTGTAAATCCAGGAAGGGAATTCCAGCTGGAGCTGTATGTAACTTCCCAGCCAACCCCAGCTGTCTGGAGACGTTCCAGAAGTTTGGTGGGGCAAATTGCAAACCAGGACTTCACGGCTCTTCAACAGGCTCTCCACAGGCCACTGCTTCCTGAGCACTCTGGAAGATCAAGGGCCACCAGAGGCCTTCAAAGTCAGAACTGGTTTTAACCATTAAAGTAACAGAGGTTATTTCTTTCTGCATCTCTAAAAATCCCTGGGAATTGCTGGACAGGATCAGTTCTCACATCCAGCTGGACCATGGTCAGACCCAAACCATCAGCAGAAATTTCAAAGTGAAAAGAAGTGAAGCACCATGTGGGGTTTGGTCTCAAGGGAACAAATCCTAATGCTCAATTCTGAAATGGCAGGATAAGTCCTAAACGATGATTTATGTCACTCCAAAACCTTTGCTCTTGAGCAACTACATAAAGGCATGACAATTAAAAATTCAGTTTCATTACAATCACTAGAACATTACAATGTCCTTTCTTTAATCACTAAATCATTAAGGCTGGATAAGCCCTCCAAGATCATGAAGTCCAACCATTAATCCAGCACTGCCAGGTCCATCACTAAACCATGTCCCAAAGCACCATATCCCACACATTTCTGAACACTTCCAGAGACAGTGATTCCATCACTTCCCTGGTCATGCCTGACCACCCTTTCCTGTCAGCCCTAACAATAGTTTGAGGCTAGGAATCACCTTGGGTTTATTTATTCATTTTTATCTGAGGAAGTGTGAATAAGAAAGACTTCAGCATTGGAGAATCATGGTAAACATGCCCAGCTATATCCTTTCTGGAGGAACTCCTGCCATCTTGGAAGGCAATCCAGGAAAGGGAACAGCAGGAGCTACCCAATCACCATAATGGAGATGAAATTTGTAAAACCAGAAAATACTCATTTCCCCTAAGTGCACAGCCAACTACCACGCTCATTTTGAGAGAATACACAAAACCAAGCCAAGGATACTGCTCTGTCTGGGGAAATAAGAGAACAGGTTAGACCCAGGACGAAAAGCCTGGTTCGAGTTAACATCCCGCATCCTAAAGGCAGAGTTCCAGTTCCCCAGATGATCCCTCAACTGGTTCAGACATGAGATCATGCTCTCTGTCCCTACAACCCCCCGCCTCATTTGTTTCAACATCTGCAGGAAGCGCGTTCATGGTGCTGCAGACAACAATCTCTTTGGCTACAGGGCCAGGACGAGTCCCCGAGCGCCATCTGCCCTCCATGCTGGATGAGGCAAGGATCATGCAGATGGACAAAAATGCAACCACGTCACCAACAACTGCGTCCCAACACCCGCGCAGAGCGCAGGCGGTGGGCAGGGCGCTCAGCGGGGACAGCAGAGCCGGCCAGCCAGCAAACCTTCGCACACAGAGCCTGGCATCCCGGGTTCCCACACGGCCCCAGCCACCAGCACTGCCCAGCTCAGCCCTGCCCATGCCATGTGACTCCAAATGGGAGCTCCTGCCTCGCTGTGTTCATCAGAGTCTCTCTCGCTGGATGTGATCAACACAGGCAGGTACCCGAGCGCAGGCCCCGGTGCCATCTCAGGGGCCCAGGGCTGGCAGAGGGACAGCTATCCATGCTCTTCCCAGAGCCAGCAGGACATCTCAAGAGAAAGCAGACATTTAAGTGACTTGAATACTTAATCCCTTACAGTGGATTTAATTCAAATCAGTTAATTACACCACACCCTCTGGAAGCTCGCACTACATTACCCATGGAGTTTGGGTAAAGCACACAAAGCAATTTCTAGATCTAAAAATTGTAGTGTGGAAGAGGAGCCAAATACAGCACTAGCAGGAAATCCTGATTGCGTTCATCAAGAGCCATGAAGAAAGTCTTGAAGAATGTTTACTGCAAACATCTGCAGCAAATAGAGCTGTGAGCCCAAAATTATCTTGCTTAACACTTCCCCTACACACTGGCCATCCCACATGGCCTAGTGGAAACGTTTTCATGGAATCACAGAATATCCTGAGTGGGAAGGAACCCCCAAGGATCATCCAGTCTGACCCCTGGCCCTACCCAGATACCCCAACAATCCCATCCTGTGCATCCCTGGGAGCGTTGCCCAAACATTCCTGAAGCTCTGACAGCCTTGGGGCCGTGCCCAGCACCCTCTAGGGGAAGAACCTTTTCCTGGTATCCAGGAAAACCCTCCTCTGGCCCAGCTCCAGCCATTCCCTGGGTCTCGTCCCTGGTCACAGGGAGCAGAGATTGGAGCTGCCCCTCAGGAGGAGCTGCAGCCCCTGCTGAGCTCTGCCCTCAGCCTCCTCTTCCCCAGGCTGATCCTAACTAATTCAGGGCTGTATCACAAGCACACAGAAAATCCTGCACTTGAGCTGGAGCTGGTGAGCCCCGCCCCTGGCAGACAGGGGAAGCAGTCCCTCTAAACACATCTTCAAGGACACTCTGATATTACCAACACGGATTGTTTTGTTTCCCTGATATCTGCTGGTATCACACCATCTGTGATTGTGCTGTTGCTGGGGCTGACAGCATTCCTTCCTAAAGGAAAAGCACCTCACAGGCAGCACCACCAACATTAACTAAGCTGGCCAGACTGTTTAACTGTATATTATAGGTAATCAAAGAAGAAATTAAGTTAACTGAAGAACAGAGGGTTGTGTGGAGACCTTCCAGCAGCCTCTCAGGATGTGAAGGGGCCTACAAGGAAGCCAGAAGGGGACTCTGCATCAGGAATTGTAGTGACACGACAAGGGGGAATGGCTTCAAACTGACTGAGGGGAAATTTGGGTTCGACACACAGGAGATATTCTTCCCTGTGAGCGTGGTGGGGCCCTGGCACAGGGTGCCCAGAGAAGCTGTGCCTGCCCCTGGATCCTTGGAAGTGCCCAAGGCCAGGCTGGATGGAGCTTGGAGCAACCTGGGAAAGTATCCCTTCCCAGGGCAGGGGGTGGCACTGGATGGGCATTAAGGTCCCTTCCAACCCTAATCATTCCATGACCATCTGATTCTCATTGTTTTGTTGGTCAATGTCCAGGTTTACAAATTACACAGCAAGCAGGCCACGGTTTAGCCTGGCCCTATCATGGAGAGCCAGCGTTTCCCCTTCTCCAAGTGCCATAAATCTCAGCCTTGTCATGGAGAACCAGCATTTCCCTAAGTGCCTAAATCTCACTTTCACCCAAAAGTGAACTCTACTTCTGTCAGGACAACGGTGTTTCATTGCTAGGCAGTTTCAGACACCATCAGTACCAAGCTATCAGTGGACAGCTCGATCACTCCTGGAGTCAAGAGTCTTCTGTGATCTCAGCTCACACCTGATGTGACGGACTGAAGCGGAGATTATTGTCTTGGAAGACCAACTGTAACAGAGCAACTCACAAAAAGAAGCTACACACACATACACGGACAGAGATTAATACTGGAACATTTTCATTCTCAGTACATTCCTACAGATAATTCAGTTGTACAGGATATGTCAAAAGATAAGAGGAATAATAAGATTTTTCCCATGCTGAGCACAAGCATGCTCTGGAGTTAGTCTCACCAAGTGGAAAAGCTCTGAAAATGACTAAACACAGCACAATATAAATATCATCACCAGAATATATCCTCACAAGTGTAAGAAAAATCATTAGAGGAATATTGTTTATATCAAGCTGTCCAATTCTTCTTAAAAAAATCAAAGACGCAAACAATTTTAAAAATAATAAGTGTGACTCACCAGCACAGTCATTAACTTCCAATCTATCAGGAGAAGAGTAAGGGGTAGAGAATAGGCTAAGTAGTGACTCAGGCTTTTTGTATAAATGTCACCCTCCATTTCTATCAAATCAGATTACAGCATTTTATTTGGTTAGATTGATCCTGTGATTGTATAACAGAAATAACAAATACTCTGTTTCTACATGACTTTGCCTAGCATCCTGGAAAATCACTGTAATGTTATTTCTTAATTTAGGGCTTCCCACACAAGGAGGAAGGATTACCTCTGACTCCAAGTAGAGCACCCATCACTCCACTTCCACCACAAATGGAAAAGTAGAAGCTCTGCTGATGTGCCAAGTAGACCCATGGGCCAAGGCCAAAGGGATGAGGGTTAACAAGGACAAGTGCTGGGTCCTGGCCTTGGGTCACCCCAACCCCCTGCAGCACCAGGCTGAGGGGAAGAGTATCTGGAAAGCTGGAAGAGGCCCTGGGGGTGTTGGAGACAGAACTTAAAAATGACCCCAGGTTGCCCAGATGGACCAGAGGCCAATGGCCCCTGGGCTGTGCCAGCCCTGGTGTGGCCACAGGCCCAGGGCAGTGGCTGTGCCCTGTGCTGGCCAGTTCTGGGCCCTTGTGGCCAAAGGGACCTTGAGGGGCTGGAGCGTGTCCAGGGAAGGGAACAGAGCTGGGGAAGGGGCTGGAGCACCAGGAGAGGCTGAGGGAGCTGGGAAAGGGGCTCAGCCTGGAGAAAAGGAGGCTCAGGGGGGACCTTGTGGCTCTGCACAGCTCCCTGACAGGAGGGGACAGCCGGGGGGTCGGGCTCTGCTCCCAGGGAACAGGGACAGGAGGAGAGGGAATGGCCTCAAGCTGTGAGATTGAACATCAGGAGGAACTTCTTCATGGAAAAGGTGGTCAGACATTGGAACAGACTACCCACAATGGAGTCCCCATCCCTGGAGGTGTCCAAGGAAGTGACAAGGTGGGGATCAGTCACAGGCCTTTTCCAACCCCAATAATTCTGTAGTTCTACGACTGCTCTCCCCATGCCTTGCTAAGGAAGCATGGATGGGAGGAAGAATTCTGAGCAGAAGGGCAAAAAGTTCAACCTTTGTGCCACATTTTTGGAGGGGGGTGAAGCTTGTCAAGGAAGTTGACACAGCATAGCTAGACAGGAGATTTTAAGATTTGACTTCCTGCTGTAGGGGAGGTAATAGACGAAAAGATAGTGAATCTTTTCTTAAATATGACCTGTCAGCCTATAAGCAATTACTGAAAGTATAGGTGACACAGCAACAGTGGAAGGAGGGCTGTAAACACTCTAGCAGGGCTGAAACTCTGGAAAAGTCTCAACAGTCACCACCAGTATAAAGTTTCACCTTTTCTAGTACTGAAGGCTCAAAAGTGAGGAAGACAGAAGTTGCAAAATTATCAGGCCACAGATACACTCCATGTTAGAGGAGGCAAGGCTTGGTGACTCAGAGGCATCAGACATGGTCCATTAAGAAACCTGAATTAGGCTGGATTCAAAACAGCCTCCCTATCTTACATTCTGCAAGGAATGGCTTCCCCAACAGGAATATTCCAGAGGCTGGAAGCACCTCTGCCTGAATACCCACACCTGTGTCACGTTGGCCATGGAAGTTCCCTGGACTGAAAACCCAGCCAAGTGCTGTAGTTTGCCCATAGACAGCATCTGCAGGTCTGAGGAACAGGCAACTGATTCAGGGCACAATGGTTTATGTTACAACTATCCTGCTTACGCAAAGGAGGCTTGACAAGAACCACTCACTGCAACAGTGAGTGTGAGGTTATGAGAAAAACCCATGTCACCATATGTGAACTCACTGTATGGCCAATTCACAGCAGGATTTCAGAGTGGAACTGAGTAAATCCAAAGTAAGGAGTTCATTTATTCAAGGAACAATAGAGCCTCTTGAGTTAATACCTTTAAATAACTGTTCTTCAACATCATATTTTACTTCAACTGAAATTGCACTGGAAATAAAAAACAGGCTTGAGAGGGTATGACAGACTCAGCTGAGAGATGCCAAGAATACTCTTTAAAAATGGCAACAATCACTATCCTTTGCTACAGAAATCAAAGCCACAAGGCAGAGAGTTTAGATGGCAGAGTCTCAAAATTGGTCAGAAAACCTCAGGCAGCTGACCAGTAATCCCCACTATGTGGGTCAGGCTTGTGTGGGAAGAAGCTCACTTGTTTTCCAGCAAGAAAGCCATGAAACAAAGAGGAATGTGAAAAATCTGATGGAAGTTCCTTGAAAAAGAATTAGGATATAGACCTAAAACAATTAGAATGCACTACTCAAGTCCACCTATTATTTGTGTCATTTCAAGATTATCTCTGCAAGTGGTTTACCATGAGCACAGTAACATTAGGAAAAGCAGATGGGAAAATGCCCAACATTTCTATATAGTAGGAATTTGGAATCTAGTTATTTCCACAAATAAACTTTCCATCATATAATCCTGGAATGATGTGGGTTGGAACCTTGAAGCTCATCCAGTGCCACCCCTTGCCATGGACAGGGACACCTCCCAGTATCCCCGGTTGCTCCAACCCCTGTCCAGCCTGGCCTTGGACACTTCCAGGGATGTTTGACAGCTATTTGTTTAAGAGTATTTTCAATAGTGGAAGCCCAGCTTAAGGCTCACTTTTGAATTTTGAGATATTGGGTGCCCCAAGTACCCAGAGCCAGGCTCTCTGAAATGGAAAAACTCACTGCCAGTGGCAGCTTCCAAAGTCTTGCCAGGAATGCAAACACTTATGCAAGAACTCCTAAATTTAAATGATAGACATCTCTACTGCAACACCTGACTGAGCAGAGCTTTTTGTTGACTATATTCCTTTAAAGCTCATGTGAAGAGGGGAAAGGAAGGAAAAAACCTCCCCTGCATTTCTTTCTTACCTGGAATGATGGCAAAACTTTCCACTTGCTCTGCTGTGCTGTGGTCAAGAGCTGCTGCCTGTCAAAACCTCAGGATCCCCCTTCCAGAAGCCTCACTGGTACCGTGGAAAGAACTGTTGCTGCATGATTTAGAGCTCTAGATTCAGCCTCCAAAAATCTCATTCCAAATCCATCCCTGTCCCCCGGGGACAGCACTGAGCTCAGCCAACTTCTAAGTATTTCTGGGCCAATGCCTTTTAAAGATTCTGTTAAAATCATGAGGGTTTGGTTCTTACATATCTTTAACTTATCCACGCCTTCATTCCCCTTCTTTTGCTTCCCTGCTTAAAGTAGGAATGGTTTAAAAGCAAAAACTCTAGGGAAAACATTAGAATAAATGTGTATTTAAGTATTTATGGGGTTTGGGGGGCAGGATCCAACATGCAAAGGTGCCTGATGCATTCAGGCTTCAACTGCAGCTGGCAGTCCTTCTGCACTACAGTTATACAGCGGTTTCACACAAAACCCCAACAAAAACAGCTAAAAACAGAACAAGCCAGCTTTTGGTCAGGTAATGCATGTAAAACAAATTTAGCTGAACATAAGGTTAATATTTCCTTTCAATATATTTTTCGTTCTTTTTCAGTTGAATTGGTATCAATTTTGGGGATTTTCTGGCATTTTGGCACAGGCTGTAGCCCCAGCCAGGCTGCTGGCACTGCCAAGCTGGAGGAAGGGCTTTGGGAAGGTGTGTTCTGTCATCTCCCACTCGTCATGTCTGCACAATGTGACTCAACTTTCTGGTTTGGGGCTCCTCACTCCAAACACGAGCTCTGGTCACTGTCTGCAGCCAAGGGGACAATTGTGCAGCACTTCCTTTGGTCTCTGGTCACAGCACTTTAAGCATGACAAAGGTGGGAGTGACTCAAGGAAATCTGTCTGGACTTTCTAGTAAAAGTAGTCATGAACAAACTTCAGACGTTAACATTTTTCAGCCTCTTTAAATGCTGAGAGTAAAATTTATATGGAAATATTTCATGGCTATTGGCAAGAGTCGTGAGTAAGTAACATAAATATACATTTTACACATAGACATGCCCAACACATGTATTATATTTTTGAGAGGAGAGATTAAGTATTTCCACAGCAGTGATCTTTGTCTTGTAGCCAACCCTTGGCTGCTGAATAAAGCCAGATCTGGAACAGACCCCAGCTGGCTCCACACAGCCAAGCCTGGCCAAGCAGACCTTCAGCCCTGGATCTGAGCTGTTACACAGAATCCCAGACTGCTCTGGGTTGGAATGGGCCTTAAAGACCATCTCGTTCCACCCACAGGGATGCCACTCACTATCCCAGGCTGCTCCAAGCCCCATCCACGCTGGCCTTGGACACTTCCAGGGATGGGGCAGCCACAACCTCTCAGGAGCAAGCAGCTCCTGAGCTGCCAGCTTGTGTTTGAAGGCAACCTCATCTTGGAAAGTGTTTGCACAGGGGGTTGATTCTCTCCACCAGACTTGGCTGGGCTCTCCTCCACCCTCCTGTCCTGTTGGAGAGGGCGAGCAGTGGCACCTTCCTGCTCAAAGGCCACGCTGGGACAGGCGCCTCATTGCCCCTGCCTGAGCTCCTTCCTCTTCCTGAGCCGTGGCTCTCACAACTTCCTCAAGTTCTCTGTTCCCTGGGCAGCTTTGCCTGCCCTGCCCTGCAGACAAGCCTCTGCTCCTCCTTTTTCCCAAGGGCTTCAATTTTCTGCCCCACCATTGCAGATGGATTCAGAGTGCCAACAGCAAAAACGCCGAGCTGTGGCATGAGCTACAGTGCCACCCACCCCTGCTGATTTAGGAAGAAAGTTTAAATCAGGTGCCACTTCATTTTTAAATAACTCTTATCCACACAGACACACAGTCAAGCCCTGAGAGGATGAAGGGAAGGACTGAAGCCACCACAAACGAATGCCCAACACTCCCAAATAAGGCTTTGGAGATGGAATAAAACTGAAAGTAACATCTTTATACAATTCTTGGAAAGTTTTCTCCATCATAAGCGGGGAAAAAGAAAAGAAAGAAAAAATTTCTCTTTACTTTAATGTGATTCTATCACTATCAGGAGGTTAATTCCATCAGTCGTTACACAAAGCAGAAAAAACCCACAGTAGTAACAAAACCCATAAAAACACAGCAACTTAAACATGGCCTTCAGGAGTGGGATACAATAACTCTCAGTCACTAAGGAGCCACAAACAATGACTTCAAAAGTAAAAGGACAGCAATCAAAGAAAGGGAGAAACCCCAAATTTACATATCCCCTTGTTCAAAGAGCTTTGCAAAATCTGGGGCACAAGGGGGACTTTCATGCTCCTCTCTGAGGCACAGAGGATTGGTTCAGGAAACTTAAATGAACTATGACTAGTCTCTTACCAAACGACCCAAGCTTCTAATTTAACTATTTCTTAAGACACCAAGGGCTTACTGCCTCCCCTGCCAACTCAAACTCTCTCTCAGCATGGATGAGTTGGCTCTGTGGTGAAAGGGAAATGACTGACACGTTACAGGGCAGAGCTTACATAGTGCAGGTGTTAGAGCACTTTTCAAGAAGACTTTTTATAAAGAAAATGTCAATTTGTTAAAGCACAAAGTTGTCAGACGACAACTAGATCCGTTTAAATAAAACTCTTTGGGGGAGAGTTTAACCACACTTATACTCAAAACTTAAATGAAAACAGCCACTTAAATGAAAACAGACACTAAGTGGCCAGGAAAGGTCACTCTCAGCTGGGGAGAACAACCTTGCCCTGCCCACACCATTCCTTTCAGATGGTGATTTTGACTCAGATCTGACTTAATGCCTAGAAGCAGCTATTTAATTTCACAGGATCATAGAAGGTTTGAAGTGACCTTACAGCCCATCCAGTGCCACCCTGTGCCATGGGCAAGGACACCTTCCACTATCCCAGGTGGCTCCAAGCCCTGTTCCACCTGGCCTTGGACACTTCCAGGGATCCAGGGGCAGCCACAGCTTCCCTGGGCACCCTGTGCCAGGGCCTCCCCACCCTCACAGGGAAGAATGTCTTCCTAATAGCCAATATAATTTTCTCTATATCAAAAACACTCATAAAAATGTACCCTGCATTCTACAGGCCACAGGGGAGTTGAAGAGCTCATTGAATAGCACACTGAGTTAATAAATTTGGGATTCTCGGAAAAAGGAATTTAAGAAAAAAAAGCAAAATAACACTTGGAAGCTGAATGTAATCACTCACTAAGAAAGCCTGTGTGGACATGTGCTATTCCAAGTGGAAATTGGCAGAGAAATGCCAGATGTTGGCAGGCTTTGCCATTAGCAAAGAGGTGGTTCTCGTTACAATCAGCACAGGCTTCACGGCAGCTCCCTACGGGAACCTTACAGTGCCTGGGAAAAGCAGGGAGTCTGAGTACCATCAGTGAAACAAACACACACACCCATAAAAATACTCGGGATGTAAGGAAAGCCAGGACCTGCTTCCCAGCACCCTCCTCTTAGATGCATAAGCTCCTGTTCCCATTTGGGTCAGGTTTTTCACCAGAACTGTCCTTAAGTCACAACTGTAGGGCTTTGGTTACATGGGGAAAACTACTTTTTCTTCATAATAGAACAGTCCAAAAACACCACATTTGTGAAAATTACAGAGTCCTGCCTTTATCAGGAGATAAAGGGGTGTTACCCTCAGTGCTATGGTTAGAAACACATTATCCATTCTGCTTGGATTAAGGAGGAAAAGGATTCAAACAGAACAGCAGCACATGAATAGTTAGTTCTGTATTTTATAGAAATTGTCTAGGACAAGAGATGGCCACTATTGCAATGTTCACTTAAACACACACCCATATTGATCAAATTAAAGAACAGATGTGCCTCAAAAGTCTTTAAAAATTCTCCATTATACGCTAGTTTTGAAAAACAGAACACAAGAGGATCAACCAGAAAGTTTCTATTTAGTCACATTCCACAGGTCTACAACCACCTTCTCCCCAAAATGTAGGTTTATGTTGTTTCTTCCAGGACTGCCAGATCAGGAAGCAGCTGCTGGCTTTGCATAGAGCTCCAGTTTTGCATGTGAGGTCCAAAGGCACAGTTTTTGGGATGGAGCATGCAAAGTGATGGTGTGTGCCACAGCCAGGGCTGCTCCCTGTTCAGTGCAATCATCCAACAGGTGCTGTTTGCTTTCCCTGAGATGGGACAGAGTGAAACCTCTGCTTGGGGTTTGCAACATCCACTTGACAAGTCAGTTAAATGCAGTACGTTAAATGCATGAGAAACACAGTTCTAGTAATTAAACCCTATTTATAACCTCTACCCTTGAGAAACAGACATGGTAAGGAGGAGGAAGCACCACCAAACCAAAAGTAACTTCACACCAAACCTGTAAGGCCAAATCTTTCTATTTAATGGTCTGGCCAAAGCCATGGAGCAGATGGGATGAGACAGCCTGGACATGTGCATCCAATTCTTACTCCATCAGCTCCATCTATCCCAACATTCCACTTATCAGTTCCTGTCCTTCATGCATGTTTAATAAAATGCAATCCCTTGGGGGCTGGGACTGCCACTTACTGCAAGAAATACTCATTTGTACAGATCTCCTTATAATTGTGCATAAAATCACAGTAAATATGAAAGGATAATTTATTATAGAAGTGCACATTCATTGGGAAAGGATATGAGGACTGATAATAATAGTAGGAAAAGAAATTAGAGTCTTATTGATTTATGCTGAAATCATTCTAAGGAAAATACCAGATGGATATCAAGATGAGTCAGTTCAACAGTTTTACTATCAGGTAACCACAAAAAAACACAAAAAAATCTACCAGATGTGACTGATAGATTTCAAATAGTTCAGGACTTGTGTATGTGGAAGCTTCTGACCCTGTATTTTGTGTCTCCTTCCTAAACTTGCATATTTCAGGAAGCTGGAAAGGTGGAAAGATGAAGATTTTTGTTTGCAGGCTTAGCTGTATTTTTAAAAATACACTTTCAGCATCCTAAGCTGAAGTAATGGTGTTATCAGGAGAAAAAATAGCTCTGTGTCCTTCTCTCCAAGTTACCAGTGCTACCATTCATGTGGAAGATTACACATCACAATTGAAGAGGGCTTGCCGGCAGTGCTGTGCAGCCTGGACAGCAGCCCAGCGCTCAGAGACACCACAAGCACCACTCACTCCAGCTCTGACAACCAGCCCCAGAGACTCTGCCCCCTTGCACAGAGCAAAGGGCACTCCCAGTGCATCATCTCTGCGCTCTGAGGGATATCTGTTTGGAACCACATGGGCTTTATCATGGAAGCACCTGTTTTCCCTCCAGGGATCACTTAAAGAGTCTAGGACACTCCCACACTTACTCCTACTCTGGCTGTTTGTCAGTCCAGATGCCAAAAACATCTTTCCCTACACGTGCTGAGAATGTTGGAATTACCAGCACGCAGCAAAAGCCTGAGCTGAGATGGAAGTGTCATCCCCACAACCCACTCTCTGGGAAAGGAAAACATTCTGGGAGAAAAGTTGCAGTGTCTGTGTCCCCTGGCACAGCTGCCAGATGAGACAGGACCAGCACAAGCTGAGGAAGCACCACTGCTGACAGCCCATAATGAACCCATAAAGAAAATGAATCTGATCTGCACATCTATCAATCCATGGCTGGTATTTTCCCCCCACCAACACTGTGGGCTTACTTTTTACAGGAACTGTGTCATTCTATATAATACCACAGAAGCCCGGAGTGATTTGGGTTGGAAGGGACCTTAAAGCCCATCCAGCTCCACCCCTGCCATGGGCAGGGACACCTTCCACTATCCCAGGTTGCTCCAAGCCCTGTCCAGCCTGGCCTTGGACACCTCCACAATGTGTTCAAGCTGGAGAACTAATTGATATTTCCAAAAAAAGTCCATGAATCCTCATCTGCAGTATTGCCACAGTATTTTTCATTTTAAAAAATTAAAGTTTAAATGCTCACTGGTTCCTTTTGCTTTCTCCATAATCTGTTTCTAAAAGAAAATATTGGAAGCTTTTGGTGCTTAGTTTGGTCCTGCTTTGGGGACCAGTTTCCCCTGTCCTAGAGCCCACCTCCCACCCCTGCCTCACGGGCTGAGTAACTCTGCTCCAGACATTGACACACAGGCTACTGGAAATTGGTACAGTCAGGAAATTTGGGTCATCTCTCTGAGGTAAACACTAAATGAAAACCCTCAGGAAAGTCTGAATACCAAGGTGGTGAGGGGCTGCTTTTTTTCTTCTTTTTAAAAAAGGAAGAATTCTTTTGAAAGTATTCTGTTACTACATCACGTTATTATAACCTAGGGCAGTGATGAAGTAATTTCCATTACCAAGGCAGGTTCTGGGATTTGTTTTTCAGACTATTGAGAAAGACACAGTTATATCACAGTGCCACAGCAAACCCAGACAAGAGTTCATCACCTCGCAGCAAGATCCTGCTGCCCCTGCCCATCAAATCAAAGACAAATTCTTCCACAAATTATGTGGAGCTTCTGTTTAGAAAGAGACGAATTAAATAAAACCAGACTAGTTGCAAACTCAGTTTAAAAGTGAGTGGCTCCCGGGCTTTAACTGAAAGCTGAATTCCTAGCTGAACCAGAGCTGTAGGGAAGGACCTGCTTTTATTGCTTAAATTGTGTCCAGATTGTAAGGCACCAGTATTTTTGACACGTACTTGCCTATCAAGGCCAACTAAACAATTAGTTAAGAATTCAGTTTTGCTCCCTCAAGGCCACTGCCCTTCCTCAGATATAGAAATACGTGCCCTGAAGGACAGGGAGATTCTGCTCCACAGCAGTGTTATGTGTCAGGTAAAAAGTAAATGGGAATTTAATCTCAAGTCCACATTCACCACAGGCCATACCATACTCTGAGCTTTTACCTCTTGAGCTAGAAATTTTCCACAGAAAACTAAGTACTTTCTCACATTTTGTAGTCAGTTTTCATACACTTGAACTTCTGGGTACAAGGGGAAGACACCTCCTTCTCTGGATGCTACTTGCTGCTATGATGTATTTTCCATCCCAAGCCATTCTATTGACTTCATTTGAATTCACAATTTGAATCCTTGATTTGAATTCACAATTCCCAAGTCTCCAGTTCCACTGCCAATGCTGTCGTGTTCCAACCTACGTGGAAGTCACCGAGGTTGCCACATCCCTGAGTATTGCACATCAATTCAAACACTCCAACAGAGCCATTCCCATTATTCCTGCAGCAGTGTGCACCCAGAAGGTCATTTCTGCATTGCACTGGGTTTGGCCTTTGGCACTGTCAGGAAGAACTGAGGTTATCCAAAGTGTCACTGAAGTTTGCTCAATGGCTTTGCAGGAATACCTCTGAGGGAAATACTCTGTGCTCACCCCATGCTGGTGATTTCTCCCCTTTGTAGGATGAAAAGTCACAAACTGGAGGGCAAAACTATGGCAACACCTGAAATATTTCCCATTCTAGCTGGTTTAGGCCAACTGGCAAAAGTAACCTCTTCAAAGTGCCATGAAAATTATACTCATGATAACAATGTTCAATGGAACATATTCAAGTTAAGATGAAATCAGGTATGCACCTTAGTGACGCAGCAGCATTGGATAACTTTTCTTTCCTCCTTTTTTTTTTTTTCTAATTTTTTAAGAAAAACAAGTCATAGACAGCACTTGCTGCCAAGAGTCAAACTGGTGTTTTTCCAGCGCAGATTGACTGGCCATGCAGGAAGAAATTAATTTATGTGATTCAAGCATAAATCAATATTTGCATTTCTCTTTCGTTATGGATCCCTGCCACAGGGGAACAAGAAAGTGCAAGAAAGGTGGACAGGGCCAACATGAAGATTTGCAGAGACATCAGAGCTAGAAGAGCATTTATCTCCACACTATATATTGAAAACCTCTCACTAATGAAAGTAAAATAAGCACATCAGTTTTAGATTCATGCTTTCTGTCTGTGATCCTTAGCAGGCTGAACAACTCTTGGTAACCACAAAGCAGCAGATCCCATGCAGCAACAGCTTCACGTGCATCACACCCTACTGAGGTGCAGAACAGCATCTTCTGCCAGGAACATCCACTGCAGTTACAGGTCCTACCCACACCACTGCTCCTCCCTTGGGGCTGGAGCTTTAACCGGGAGCCTGCATCCCATCATCCACACGGGAAATTCCACACTCACAGCAGTTCAAGGGATTTTCCCCAAAGGGAAGGCACAAGGTGGACAAGCTCGGGGCAGGGGTCACATAGCCCCAGCAGCTCCAGCTCACAGCAGCTCCCCAGGGAAGGGCACAAACCCCAGTGCAAACCCCTGAGCTGCTGGGGGGAGCAGGGGCCAGCACCAGCACAGGATCTGGTCCCACCACTGAGGCAGCAGCTTCTGCACTGGTGCAGCAGGACTGGCCAGGGGCCAGACGGAGCAAATCACCCTGCACCTCCAAGTGTGGGAGCCTGGTCCCAAAGAGGCACAGGGAACCGCATCAAAACCAGGGTGCTCCAGGCCAGGTTTGGACGGGGCTTGGAGCAACCTGGGACAGTGGAAGGTGTCCGTAAACATGGCAGTGGGTGGGCCTGGATGGGCTTTAGGGTCTTTTCCAACCCAAACCATTCCGTTATTTCGGTCCGTGATCACTCCAATGGAAGTGAACAGAAACCTGCTAAACGCCGTGACCAGGAACTCTTACAGGCATTCCTCTCTCATCACACCCAAGAGAAAAGCTGCTCTCGCAGGCATTTTGCGAAATGTTCCCTCTGCAGCCGCCCTGCCGCACTTCCCCACAGCTCCCACGGCCGACTGCCTCATCGCCGGTGCCCGTGCCCGTGCCAGCTGCGGGGACAGAGGCCGGGCGGCACGCCCGCCCCGGCTGGGGATGGAGCTGCGGGACCTGTGCAGGGACCCCGCGGTCCCGCTCCCCCCCGCTCCCCCCGCGCTGCCTCCCCCGTACCTCTCGGAGCCCTCGCCGCGGAGCGAGCGGGGCGGGCGCGGCCGGGGGTGTCCCCGCTCCCCGCGGGGACTCCGCCGGCCCCGGGCCGGACCGGAGCGTCCCGCCGCGTGGGCGGCTCCGCACCGGCCCCGGCGCCACTCCTCGCCCGCCCTGCGGCCGCTGCAGGCGTGCCCAGCCCCGGTGATCCCCGCTCCCACCCCGCGCTTACGGTGCCGGGCTCCGCTGGGCGCGTCGCGCTCCCGCTCCCTCCGCGGGCGACTCCGCGCGCCGGGCGGGGAGGGGCCCGCGCCGCCACCGCCTCTTAAGGAGGATCCAGGCGCCGGCCAGGGCTGCGGGGGACAGTGGGTGTGAGGGGGACAGGGGGTGTGCGGGGGACAAGG
This sequence comes from Phylloscopus whistleri, assembly GCA_017589585.1. Taxonomy (NCBI): domain Eukaryota; kingdom Metazoa; phylum Chordata; class Aves; order Passeriformes; family Phylloscopidae; genus Phylloscopus; species Phylloscopus whistleri. The sequence goes on along the minus strand of JADMLD010000682.1, from coordinate 2,235,282 downwards.
GGTGAGAGGGGACAGCGGCCGTGTGAGGGGACAGCGGCCGTGTGAGGGGACAGCGGCCGTGTGAGGGGACAGCGGTGGGGCTGCTGCGGCCCCGTCCCTCTGGGCGCTGCGGTGGCCGGGCCGAGGGGACGGAGGAGCCCCGGGCGCTGCCGTGAGGAGAGGGGGCGGGCGGGCAGCGCTTGGCCGGAGCCGGAGCGTGCCACTGATGTGACAGAAAATAGTAATCAAATAAATGGAATTTGCATTAAAATATCGCTTGCTTTAAAACCCCCTTGCTGTCGCGGCAGCGGTGGGTTTTACTGTGGGAATATGCCTTCCTCAAGGTGTTTGATTCAGCAGGTGTGATCACAAAACACTCTCATTCTCTGCAAGTACCTCGCAAACATTCGCACGTGTAACACTTTCACTTACAGACTCTTGCTTTTGAAAGGATGGGTGTTGAAACAGCGGTGACTGTGCCCTGTGAACTTCGGCCAGGTCCACCAAGGTGTTGTTGCGTGATGACTCAAGTCTCCTTTGGTCCACTTTACACTTCCATCTAAAAACTGGAATTTTAAGTCCTTATTAATTCTATCACTCCCACCCTTTGTGATGATTAAAGAAGACTTTAGAATTCCCTTTCATTCATTCACATTTTTTTCTGTTTTGCTTTAATAGATTTAAAATTGAGGTGTTTTGAAATATACTGAAATTGGAAAATTCGTTTCTAAATTGTATTGTATTATTTGCTGCATTGTTTCCTGCTAAACAGAGTGGCCTTTAAGCTGAAGGAGGGCAGGTTTAGATTAAGAAAGGATTGTTCCCTGTGAGGGTGGGGAGGCCCTGGCACAGGGTGCTCAGAGAAGCTCTGGCTGCCCCTGGATCCCTGGAAGTATCCAAGGCCAGGTTGGATGGAGCTTGGAGCACCCTGGGACAGTGGAAGGTGTCCCTGCCCATGGCAGGGGGTGGCACTGGATGGGCTTTAGGGTCCCTTCCAACCCAAACTATTCCACGAGTCTATGATCCTTTGATAAACACCCAAAAAAGTATTTCCCACCTGGGCTTTTGTAATTCACAGTGAGTCAGTGGGAGAGACTGACAGGCTCAAACCTCAGCTGCTGCTTGCCCATAACCTGCACTCTTAACAGGACACCTCTCAAAGGCGCCAGTTGTTCTCCAGACTCACCAAAAGACAAGACTGAGTTTCACTTCAACATTGACGTCAGGCTCTTTCCAGAGACCCACTTTTATGCTGGGGCTTTGCACAAACTCAGTGCCTAAATTGGAACTCACTTCTTTGAAAAATGTGGTCATAAAAAAGCAAAGATAAAGGGGGGAAGAAAAGGCTTAGATGACTCAACCAAGACGTCCTCAAAGTGCAGCAAACCAAAGGATACTGTTCTACAAGTGAGAGGCACGTAGGTGGCATTCACATTGTATTAACAAAGTTAAGGGTCTGGCAAAGCCATAGCCACAATTAGAGGACAGCAAGCCACTCCTCGGCACAAAGCAAGCCAAAAACCTCATTTTCTCCATTATCTGACTGGTCCCCTGCTGTGATGCACTCGAGGGGCTGAGCCACTCTGGCCACTACAGACTGACCTAGTGGTCTGTCTCATTTGTGAGGGAAAAAAGCAGGATAGGGAAGAGCTGCCTGTAAGTGCTGTCACAAAGAAGGGCAAGTGTATGTTTAGAAAGCCAGCCTAGGACTGCCAGCTCAGAAAGCGCCTGTTTGATGTGGCAGCCTCCTCCTCCGCATCCTCAGTGTGCCATTTGAGGGAACATTAACCAGAAAAATGCAGTGAATCCACGATGGTGCCATTATTTGGGTCCTTTTGTCTTCCACGTCAACCACTGTCTGAAGACCACCTCGTCTCTTGGTAGGAAAGGACTCTGAAATGTGTCAGAGGAGCTCAGTATTGGTCTGGAGACACATGGAGATAACAAAAGCATGAGTAAAATTGTTCTCATCAAGTTAGTTACCCTTTCCACTTTGACTGGGGATTGACCAGCAAGGCTGAGGGTCTGACTCCCTTGTCTGTGCCCTAAATGCTCCAAATGTACATATTTGAAGTGCCCAAGAGATGCCCTGCTGGGAACAAGAGAAGCAGAGTTCCCAGTACTCAGAGGTGACCGAGAGTGCCCAGGGCAGGTGTGAGCCACATTCCTGGGGGTCCTCCTGCTCCACCTTCTCCCTGGCACAGCCCTGCTCCAGCCACAGGCTTGTGTGGAGCCACGTGCTGCTCACAGGCCTGATCAGCTGCCCCTGAACTCTGTCAAGGAGGGGGCATCTGCAGACCCAGGGTTTATCTCTGACTCTCTTTCTCAGCGTTTTAAATCTCTCTGAAGCGCGATTCCCAGGGAACGGCTCTGGTTATAGTTTTTGTGGTTTTACAGATAGCAAATGCTGGAATAAACACAACCCTCAGCAAACAGGGGAACTCCAGTATTTCCAGCAGAACTCCCAGAGTTAGTTCTGATTATCAAAACTCCAATTTCTCCCTGGTCAAGGAAACAACTCAGACTCTTGATAAGGAGCTGAGTAACTAAGAGTCAAAAATTCCTCTTCCCTCCTTGCTGACGCAAGGAGAAATAAAAAGCTTTTTTTATACATTGTGACTGTTCTTGTGATTTTGTATAATTATTTTTGTTCTTAATCCTGTTTCTTCGAGAAAATTATGGGTAGGGTTTCATGATTTATTTTTTTTTCCCTGTGACAAAGGAATTTAGCAGCTGCCTTCCCTCATCCCTCATTCTTCCCTACACACTGCAGGTCCTGTGTTGTGGAGTGCCTCATCAACTAACCTTGCAATGGGTAAAGAAACCTCTTTCCCTTGTCTTTTATGTGAAGTTTGTTTTTCTAATTTCAGGCTATTTCAGCCCACTAAGAGCTGCCTGCTGCCGTGTCCCTGACCCTACGTGCTGTGTGTGTGTCCAGAGCTGCTGGAGCCCCCAGACCTTGCTGGGCTTCCCTCCCTTCCTGCGGCTGCTCCGCAGTGGAAACGAGCCCTGGACTGTGGTGAGGCAATGACAGGGTGTGGAAAAGGGCCTTGAGAGGCACTGAGCACACAGAGGTCTCCCGTGAAGCAGAACTTTAAGGGAAGCTGTGCCAAATTACAGGGGCCCTCTTAGTGTGCCCTCAAGGGCAGAGCTTCAGGCAAACCATGGAAAAGAGAGAGTGGGAATAGCAGGACAAACACACAATTAAGTAAACTAAAAGGGGTATTTTGTCAGATGCTTCACACAAACCCACTATTTTCTTCCAGACATTTCACCATGTATCAGAGGAAAATCACTCTTTGATCAGGCTCACAGACATGAGGTGCTCCATGGAAAGCTGACATTTGCTCTTGTCAAGATAAAATACCTCTCCTCCTGTGGTAAAAATCATTATCTATAGCACCAGGAGGTGAGGGGGGGGACTGTAAACTTGATATTAAGATTTCCCCTAGTGAAAAATAGCCAGTTGCTTATCTATTGCTTATCCTGACATGGTTTAGCTGGGTCTCTGCCTAAAGCAGGGTTTTCAAGCTGGTGCCTCCTATCATTGACATCTGGCAAAGTAAATGCATTCCTTTTTTCCACTTTACTCCTTAAGGCCATTTATCATATATATCAGGGCTGCAGAAAAATGGCTTTTCCTCCAAGCCAATTTGCCTCTGCCCCTACTTCTCCCGCCCCACATGGAAATATTTCCCCTATGACATAAAAAATAAGCAATAAGTCTGGAGGACTTTCCACTGTGAATAAGAAAACTTTGCACTAGAATGGACTTCTGAAGGGAGTTCTCAGTGAGGTGTCTGATTCCTTGATATTCCTCTCCTCCTTTCTCTCCCTGCTTCCACCTAGAAGGTGGTTTTCTGGGGCTGTGGCCAAGTCACCCATGGCACTTATGGAAACAAACACAAAGGGCTAAAATAACAGCAAGTTTCAGTCACAATCCTGTGATCCTGAAATATCCCCTGAGTGCTTGAAGTGCAGCATGTTGGGGGAAACCTTCATATTAAGGGAGAAGTCAATCCCTGTAATTGCCTGCTATTGCATCCATTGTGTCTGGCCTCATAAAATGATAGGATCACAGCAGAACTTGCTGGAAGGGACCTTAGGAGGTTCCTATCCAACCTCCAGCTCAAAGCAGAGGCAGCTCTGGGGTCAGACCAGGTTGCCCAAGACTTGATATTCCCAGCTTTCCTTGACATGAAACTGGCTTTTCATGTGACTTTGACTTGTGACTTTTCAACAAATTAGAATAATTTTATATCAAGACTGATCCTATTTATACTGGGACATTTTAAATGAGATTAGTACAGGATCAAATATTTTATTTAAATATTATAATAAATACTATAATTTAAATTATATCCAGGAGTACCACTTACATTATGGATGCAAATGAGGTTGCCTCAGTCTAAACAAAAATCCATCACTAAAAGAGGCAATAGACAAAAAATCTCAAACATTTTAAGAACATAAATGGCATGAAGCTCATTATTCTGAAGATCTGTTGTCCTCACTGTCATTTCCGACCTGCCTTCTTGCCCAGCACCTTGTTGACAACTGTGCCTAGCTGTTTCCCCTTGATTTCCCCTTGGAAAAAATCATGTGGTTATCACATACTTATAGATATAATTTAATGTCCTTTGGGAAGAAGTGAAGACTCATGGATCCAGAAGTCTAACCTCTGTCCCATAACCATCATTAGAGAAAAAGTCAGAGCAAACAAAAAGCTACAAGAAATAGAATTCAATTTGAAATTCAAACTAAAAATCAGTAACTAATGAAAACCTTGTGATCAATACATAAATTAAAAGTAACTAAGTCAACTCCATTCCTAAGAAGTGCAAAGAACTCCCCCAAGTATCACAAGAAAACTGAGAGGAACCCAGAGACTATATTGGAGATATACTTTTGAGGAGATATATTTTCATTAAATAGCTGAAGGTGTTTGGACAACCTTGTTTGCCCTTTTGAGACTAATGGCACCATCAACATTCACTTCACACTGTTATTAACACCATGGGTCACTGGTTTTATGGTTCATTGAGGCTCTTCAAAGACAACACTCAAAGGGTAACTTGCACATTTCCTCTCTCAAATGAGGCCATTTCTGTTCAAATGCCTTTCCTTTCTTTCCATGCAATCATTACTCTTCGGCTTCTCTGTTGACTAAAATCAATCTGAGACTCGGTTCCACATCAGAAATTATAATGGAAATCCAGGTGCAGTGCAAAACTGCAGGTGTGACAGACCAAAGAGAAGCTCTGGAGAAATGTGTTTGCTGAGTTTTGCACCTTCTGCTGACAAACACTGCCTTCATCTCTTTGCGCTATTTTGTCCTCATTATCCTGTTACTTTGTTTGTCTAACACCCATAAATTATGTTAGACATGAAAACCCCGCATCAAAGACTGATATGAGAGGGCTGGGTTTATTTTAAATATGTTTCCTAATGTTCAGGAAAGTTCTTAGACACCATCAAAATTTTTGACTATCAGGAAACCTTATTCCCTAATGTCCTAAACCTATTATAATTGTTATGACAAAGGCAAAGCACATAAAAGCATTCCCTAACCACAAAGAAACAGGTAAAACAAGTTAAACTCAAATAGGACAATTTTTTAACCAGTAGGAAATGGACCCTCAGTCCCTTTCCATGACAGGGAAAAAAAGATATTTTTGTGTGCTGAGGCTGAATTTGAATTTTCAAATGCTTCTAGAGCAGCAGAACCTCAATGTACTGATTCAGTCTAGTACCAAGCATCAAATAACCAGAAATAAATCTTATATGGGACAATCTCCCAACCTGCTGTTTCAGGAAGAATCGAGTCCAAATTTGCAGGATACATAGGAAAATGAACAACTTTTTACATCTGCAGAATGATGTAATCATATTTTTTTTTCTAGCTTGGTTTTTGTTTGACACTGAGGAATAGATCAGGTAGAAGATAAACATGTTTGCCTTAACATACAAATAAAAACAAGGGCATCAGGAGCCAGCTGTTTCTCAGATATTGTACAGACTTGCATATCTCTCCCTGAGAAACTACGAAATCTTTTCTTTATCTTATAAATGGTCAAAGGCACTCTGGAGCAAGAGCAAACCTAAAGACTTCTCACCGAGAGCTGAATTTGTGAGTTGCTGTGCCTTATCAGATTGATACTTGGCAGTCAATTCTACACAGTGATGAATATTTCCATTATTTATTTCTGTAGAGGAGGATCCTTGTGATTAAAGACATCTGGTCCCAGAAATAGCTGGAAAACATTAGGATGAAGCAAACATCACCCACACCACCCTGCCCGGCAGCAAGCCATCACTCTCCCCAGAATAACAAACTGACAGATCATTTTGCAAGTAGGAGACAGAAGTAAAACCTGGAAATATCCAAAGCCACCATCACACAGAGATCAACACAGAACAGCCGATAAATACATGGGGCATGCAGAAGGATTTTTTTACAACTCTACAGACAAACCTGGGCATTCCAATACAGCAAAGAAAAAAGTGCATTTTGTGTCTCAGGACCTGACAGTCCCATTTAGTCTTTTTGCACAATGTTGAGTTACGGAAATATTCTGGGTAATTTTCCTATATCTTCCCTCATTTTCTTAAACTTTGGGGTCTGCTGGCCCCAGTCTGGCATCCCTGGTGCTGCTGCTCAAGGCAGTGTGAGGCAAGGAAAGGCTTCCAGCCCTGTGATCCCTGTTCTGTAACTCCATGGACTCATGCTCTGTGCTGGGACAGAGGGGTCTGGGGGGTAGGGAGGCGTCCTAAGGCACCTAAATTCCTAAGCAATTAAAATCTCTGTGGTGGATGATTCCTAAACATGAACTGTGCTTAGGGATCTTTACTCATTACCTCTCACAGCTATTAACTAATCCCTCCCAGGATAAGGTAGTTTTTTGATACATAAGAAGATTGAGGAGATCCCTATGACTCTGTGAAAAAGGGGGCTTCTTCCCCACAAGCAGTGTCTCTTCTGGGAGGGCCTCTCTCCACAATCCTGCCATTAAACTCCATCTCTGTCTCACTTACTCACTGTCTTGGGGGAGAACCAAAGAGTGCAGAACACCAGAACAGGAGGGTCAGGCTGAGGCTCAGGGAAAGGTTCTTCTCCAGAGGGTGCTGGGCACTCCCCAGGCTCCCCAGGGAATGGGCACAGCCCCAGGGCTGCCAGAGCTCCAGGAGTGTTTGGACAATGCTCTCAGTGATGCACAGGGTGGGATTGATGGGGTGTCTGGGCAGGACAGGGGATTGGACTCCATGGTTGCTGTGGGCCCACTCAGGATATTCTCTGACCAATGATTCATGCCTTATCTACTCACCCCTTACAAGCATCACTATCTACAGGAAAAGAATACACAGCAATTTGCCAAAGAAAACAAACCTTATACAGGAATTAGTAGAGGATGTTATTATTTGATAGAGCATAATCCTTTTTATTAATGACTAAATGGGTGCAACAGCTTAGTCTTCAATGATTATGATTCTTTACATTCCTGGATATTCCCAAAATAAATTCTGTGAAGGGACATAACTCTGTATTTAACATGAGTCCAACAGGGCTTACTCCTGTGGAGGTGCCAAGTAAACCAGCTGAAGAAAAAACACCCACAGATTGAAGCATAAACTATATTTTTGGCAGTATGTGACACAAGAATGTTTCAGTATGACAAACCAGCCTGCTAGCAGCAAAAGGACACAGTCCTGTGCCACTTGCAGGAGCAGACAAGTGAATGAAACACTCACAGATAATATTGGTAATTTCTGGTGAAGAATCATCATGGTAACAAGGTACTAAGGTAAACAAATTGTTAGAAATAGGATGCAGAAAATAAGGAGAACAAAGCAGTTCTTATGCTTGAGACGTTTGCAGAATTTCTCTTTTCTTTGTTCCACCTTTTGTTTGGGGGAATTCCACCCAGCTGCCCTGGTGAAACAGTGCTGACTGCAGAGAAGGGCCCTCACCTGCAGCTGCACCCTCTACTCCTGGGCCTGCAGACCCCAACCTTTCTCCTTTTGCTCCACTTGCCTTTTTTTTTTTTTTTAAACACAGAAGTAGCATAAACCATTAGCAGTGTTCACCAATCATTGTCAATACCCAGACCTTGGCAAGCAAGCACAGCAAACCAGCCCTGAGAGCAGGTTCAGCACAGTTTACATTGGCATCCCTCTCATTTGATGCCAAGCACACACAGCTTATTCCAGCACTTTCCTTATCAGAACAAACCCTTGTTTCCTTGCTGGCCACCTCTTCCCTTTCCACATGGGAGGACGGCATCTCATTCAAGGAATGTAAAAATATTCCCTGCTGCCTTTTCCCTAATGAGATCTCTCCCTGTACACCCCCAAAGTTTCCTGTGGAGACAAATTGTGACAAAGCTGTATAAAATCTTGCCATCAGTCCTGCAGCCAGCTCTGGTTCTGAATACAACTTGGGACTACATTTTTATTCTATTGTTCACACATTTGCCAGTGGGATTGAACATCACATAAAAATGCATGGAGGCTTTAAGGATATCTGTTTCAGTCCAGGTTTACATCAGCGGAACTATGAGGTGATGGAAGCATCTCTAGTCAGGAGATCACTTAAGCCCTGTTGAAGTCCCACTGACGTCAAAGAAATATAAACATATGCTTAATTTTAATTGCGTGCTTAAAGGTTGGTCTGAAATGGGTCACAAATGGCCACCTTCTCTATTTGTTTTGAATCCTATGGGATAGCTTCCGCCAAGGGAATTAATTCTCATTAACACATTCATTTTTCCAAGACCAAATCCTTTCTGCATCCTCTATGCGTAAACCGTCCCCAGCCTAACCAGGAGAAAATCCTAAAGCATGAGTACCTGACAATAAAAAACTCTATTTCTTATAATGAACTGTCGAAAACAAACCATTACTGTGCTTAATGATTAATTTCCTACGTCTTTGGTTTTCAGCTTTGCCTAAGGCTGCAGGCTGTTCTTCCAGGCCATTACTTGCTACAAACATCCAATTTCCTATGTGTCTCCTTAGGACCTTTTATAACACTACTGAGGGGTAAAGGTCACCAAACAAATCCTTCTGCCAGAAGCTTTTTCCACCCATACTCCACCTCTCCAGTGTGGTTCTCAAGGCCTCTGATTTCTGTTGTCCCTTTGGGAATATCACCCACTGTCTTGGTTTGAAAGACAGGTGTCTGCTAAGGAAGGCAGGAGCCTCCCTTGGAATGGAAAAATATGACCACCTTCCCTCTGTATTACTATAATTTTAAAATTAAAGGGCTCTCAGGCAAAGGTACGAGAATAGGAATCACAGTTCTTTGCTAGCATGTATATCAAAGCAAACAAACAACAACAGCTCTGGCATTAACAGCAAACAGCACCAGAACCCAGTCCCAGCCTCCCTCAGCCGCGGGCACTTTTCCCCTCTGCTGCAGTTCCACTCACCGCCACCAGGGGCGCTGCTGGCTCCTGGCCAGGCAGGGTGGGGCAGGTGCAGTGATTCCTCCACGCCTGCAGGGGGCGCTGTGGCGCGGGGGCTCAGGGAGCACGCGGTAATGGCGGCTTGAGCGAGACGGGAAGGGATGGAGGAGAGGCTTTGCTTCACAAACCCGGGGGCAGCCGATCCCGGTGCCCCGCAGGGCTCTAGGAAACAGCAAGCTGGAATGGCAGGATGTCTCGGCAGGCAGGGGGTGCGGGGCTAAAGAGCAGGGAAAGCCCAGAGTAGTGCCGAAGAAGCAGCAGGGGCAGGACAGCGGTGACCCAGCTCTGAGCAGGGCAGGGAGAGGCGAGATCAGGATCCCGGGCACCCGAGCAGATGGTGATAGCTCCCTTTATTTTAGTGAGGTAGGCGTTAACAGGGTCCCAGTTCAGTGGCTGTTCTCACGAGCAGAGGCTCACCCCACAGCAGAAGAAGCAGGACCAGGCTAAAATGTGGCGGTGGCAGTGGATTCCCTCCCCCAGGCAGCAGCTCACACTGTCCTCCTCCAAAGCCAGAGAGAGAACAAGAAGCTACCCCAGACCCATCTTTTACTAGCCCAACCTCAGATAAGAGAAGTGCAACCAAATGCCCTCCTCCCCTGAGTTTGGCCACTTCTTTTGTCTTTCTCAAGTACCCAGTCGTTAGTGTTTCCTAGCAACTTACAAGACAAAATTCCCTAAATAAAAAGGAACAAAGGAAAGAACCTAACCCCTCAACACCATATCAGTAAAGAATAGACATGGAAAGTTATCATTTATGGAATATACAGAATCATGGAATGGTTTCAGTTGGAAGGGATCTAAAAGTTCATCCTGTTACCATGCCATGGGCAGGGACACCTTCCACTATCCCAGGTTGCTCCAAGCCCTGTCCAACCTGGCCTTTGACACTGCCAGGGATCCAGGGGCAGCCACAGCTCCTCTGGGCACCCTGTGCCAGGGCCTCACAGGGAAGGATTTCTCCCCAGTATCCCATCTAACCCTGCCCTCTGGCAGCGGGAAGCCTCTTGTCCTGTCCCTCCATCCCTTGTCCCAAGTCCCTCTCCAGCTTTTCTGGAGCCCCTTTTGGGGATGGAAGGGGCTCTGAGGTCTCCCCAGAGCCTTCTCTTCTCCAGATGAACACCTCCAGCTCTCCCAGGCTGGCTCCTGCTGGGGCATGACTCCCCAGGTAGTTGCTGTCTCTGTAGGCAATGGGCATTCCTTGCTCTGGCTCCTCTGGATGAACATGTCCCCCTTTGCTCCCAGGCCAGCCCTGAACTCAGGCTCTCATATCACAGCTCTCTGCTACCAACCACATGAGAAAAGGCAATTAAAGTGTGTCCTGCTACCTAAAATCCCACTGTCATTGGGATGGAATGTGCATTCCAGGCAGGGCTGGAGGGATTCTCAGGCGCTGAGATAAAACCCTCAGAGCAGCTGTGCTTGGAGAGGCTCTGGCATAGGGAACAGCCCTGGCTGCTCAGCAGGATGCTGTCCTCCAACAGCGCTGCAGGGACTGGCCCAGCATGGCTGGGAGGAGGAGAGAAGAAGGAGAGAAGCTATGTGCCTGCTTTGCTTCTTGCTACCAGGCCACCAGCTCCCCATCCCTCATACGCTGCTCAGCACCCTGCAACATTTCCATCACTTCTTAGAGAGAGAATGGGATGATCTGCAAGACATTATTTTCTAAGGATTCCCTCCCCTGTATCCAGATGAATATTTCCTCCATTACTTCATCTGCTATTTTTAAAGACACCTGAAACTCTTCTTTCCCTGTCCAGTATGTCCATAGAAGGTGAACTGTCATGGAGCCAAGTTGTGCTGTATATTTACCTACTTTATTACCCTCTCAGAACTCCAGCCTTCCAGGCACTTACCTGGTTTATTTCTGGGTCTGAACTCTTCCAGCTCTTCTCTGCTTAGAAGGGAATGACAGTATCTAGGTGGAATTGCACTAAAAACCATTACATCCCACTCTGGTACGGGATGGGACCAACCTCAAAATCATACTGGGTTAACTTCCTAAACACTGGGAAGTTATTTCTGTAAGGAAACCATAATTATTGAGCATCTCTGATTTACTGCTAATCCACCCATTATCAGCCTGCTGGAAATTTCAAGGAGGTTTGCATTTGAGATGGCAGAATTTCATTTTTCTCCCTTTTGACAGTGCTTCACTCAAACTGTCTTTCATACTAAGCTGTCATCCCTTCAGCCAGTAGTTTTGTAAAACTCTCCTAGGAACAGATGTTGGAATTTTGAAGGGACACGTTATTATTCCTGGGTATATAAAGTCATTTTTAGCCCAAGCTTGAACAAAACACCTGAAGTTTTGAAAGTTTGATAAACACTTTTGAAGTCCTAAGAACATATCTTGGATCCAGACCTTTTCTTTTTGAAATTTTTATCCTTCAGTGTAAAACATCCAGATGCTTTATTGTTTCTAAGAACGGAGCAGTAATTCTAACATTCTTGAAGGTCCCAGTGCTTGCAGTTCTAACTGAGCTCAGGTCATAAATCCAGGTTAATAGTGCTCAGAAAATCCCAAGTAGCTCAGCAGACACAGAGGGCCATTAGCAAGGAAAGATTAGGTAGAAAAAACTAACTGCTCCTTCCCTGATGAAAAGTATTTCCAGTTTAAACTCAGCACAGAGGTAAAAGCTCCACAAAACTGAAAGGATCCCAAGGAGGAGATCCCTGCACTGAGGCTGACTTGGGAACTGTTTGTTCTAGCAAAGGACTCTGCTCCTTCTCCATGCCAACTCTGACAGTGCCAGAACAGCTCTGTGTTTTTACTGCAGTTATGCAATCCCTAGGATTGTGTCTGGCACACAAATAGTCTTCAGTTCTCTTCCCAAATTAGAGAAGTATCCTTGTCTTTTCCCCATCCACAGCCTCAAGTGATTGGATGGGAATGCAGGAGCAAAGAGTGAGAAGGAAGACCAGGAATTCCATCTGACATTGTTAACTTTAGCTTGAGTACAACAGGCCCCTGGTACAAACGGAGTGCACAGAGCATGGTGAAATTCTGAACACATCAGTACCACACAAAGCCTCTGCATCCATGTTATCCACTTGGGTTAGGGGCTTGAAACAATCTACATCTAAATCAAGTTGACTGCAAGTTCCTATAGTGGTTAAGTAAGATTGTCTACATTTCATCTAAAATTTTATCTACAGCCAGACCTCTCTAAATGCACATGGTATAGATTTCTTAGCCTGATTGGAATTAAGTCTAAAGCTTCAAACATGCCAAATAAATGGTTCACAGTAGGCTCTCAGAAAACCCTGTAAATAGAGGTTTATGTGGTTGGATGTGCCACATATGCAAACTTGTGTCCACACACTCTGTATCTATATAAATGTGTCTGTCCAGGATGGCATGAGCCACAAAGAGGCACAAAAAGCAAGGCAAACACAGCCCGCATCACACTGGAGTAATATCGATTGCTGCCAACCAAGAAAGCCAAAAGAAACCAAAGGAGAAATACTAACCAGCTGAGTTTTCCTCTGTATAACTCTACATGCTTAACAAATTTAACAAATTCACAGACCCCTAGAATGGTTTGGTTTGGAAGAGACCTTAAAGCCCCTCCAGTGCCACCCCTGCCATGGGCAGGGACACCTTCCACTAGCCCAGGTTGCTCCAAGCCCTGTCCAAGCCGGCCTTGGACACTTACAGGGATCCAGGGGCAGTCACATCTTCTCTGGGCACCCTGTGCCAGGGCCTCTCTACTCTTAAGGTAAAAAGTGCTGCCAAGAAAGCTGGAAGATTAGGAATGATGCTTTCCACCAGGATGCTCATCGCTCTCTGGCAGCTAGATGCTCTTCTGTACAGCAGAGATGCCCCTGCATCATTGTTGGTTCCAGATTTAATTTCACCTTGCTAATGTTGACCAAAACCTGCAATTTTGGGGTATTTTCACAGGACCTGCCCAACCCTTCCCTCTGAAATAACAACTTGACTGAATTCTCAGGTCTAATCTCTGCTCTTCTCAGATTACTTATCTGCTGATTTATCTTGACAACTCACAGCTGTGATTCTGCTCAGCCAACCTGTGTCTCTGCTTGCTGGAAAGACAGGGAAATTTGATCTTTTGGATAGTGGCAGGAACAAATCTAAGACACAAATGCCAGTGTGTGGTGGTTTTTGCTAAAAGAGGTACAAGATACAACTAAAACATGCTGAGAGTGAGACATTTGGTGGATGGTTAGGGATCAATAAATGGGATCAGGATCCCAAAACTTCAGCTGGAAATAGGCTGGGTTTGAGAAAATCGAGGTCACTCAGCCAACAACATGCCAAGCAACTGAGAGCACATGGGCAAGGCTCATCCTGGAAGGAGGGGGTCATGGATTCATGTCTGGAAACCCAACAATATGGGGCTGGGCATAGATAGACCTGAACAAACATGAGTATAATATTTCCACAGGTAAAAGAAAATTCACTTGCAGACCCCTCCTCAGCATGGATGGAATGACCTGGAAATTTCTTTTAATTGAAATGCATAAGGAGAGCCAATCCAGTGAGCACAGATCACACCTTGTGACCAGAGTTTGCAGTCACAACCCTCAATCCATCTTGTTGGTGAGATTATTCGCACTCTGTGACACAGGCTCCCACTGCCCCTGCATCCCAGGTATGGTGATTTCAGTAGGAACTCCAAAATGTGCCCCTGCCCTGGGGACAAGGCAGAGGTGACAAACCAGTCCTGTTCCTCTGCTCTTACACTTGGGGGTTTGGCACAGGAACCTGAACCATTCTCACCAGGCTGCACATGAAGCTAATGGCAAAAGCCTGAATTTAATCTCAAAGTCACCCTTCCTCTTCTAGCTCTGGAAGAACTAGATGACTTGTTTATTTCTCCAGGGATATCTTGGATAAAGCTTAAGGTGATAACACAGTGCCTTGTATAAAAGGGTAAACATGGAAATTTGCGATGAACTAGAAACATACAAAAAAAATTTTACTTCCTAATATTGTGCTTTCTTTAAAATAAAACCCTGTATTGCCCCCATGTTCTGTCAGAAGAAGTGAGAAACTTGGACACAAATACAGAAGCTTTGAGACTGGGATTCAGTGAAGATTTGAGAACATTCATATGATCCATAATGCCATTAATATCAAGGACAGCAATGCATCTGCTCTTAAGAATACACATCTCCTTAAGTAATTATCTCTGAGCATAAGGGAGAACATAAATGTCTATGGTTGGTGTCTGGCAATACAGAGATGGGTCCCCACCCTTCTCTGAACGAGGTGGGTCACGTGTTGGAACAGCCACAGAGGCATCCCAGGAGAATCTGTAACACAGTGCACACACCTGAATGATCTTTGTGCTGGGGCTCATGTCAGCTCAACAACCTCCCATTCAATTCTCTACAGATTCAGCTATTCCTCAAGCTTTTCCAGTAGGGTCCCACTTGTATTAATTCCTATTTTTTCACCCTTACAGAGACGCGTGGCTCTTTAGAGCTGAGTACATCAGAGTCCACTTTTCCTCATCATAATTCTGTGCTTTAAAGGATGGGCACAAGGTTGTGCCACTTGCAATGTAGATATCCACCAGACAGGATTAAATCAAAATCCCTCATAAACATAACCTTATTTTGGCTCCACCTTTCCCATTTTTAAAGCTGCAAGGAGACAGCCCAAAAAGAGTCACTATTTTGCCAGATGTGTGGGTAAATTTTGTGTTCTCTCCCCAAAATGTTAATCTGTTTAATATTATTTATTTTTTAATTTTTTCTTATTTACAATTTCCTTTTTAAATGAATTTTATTATGTCTTACACATATTTATCTAGTAAATTTCACAAAACATAAATACTGGAAAACTGGACAGGAGAATGCTGAGGTCAGAGTCAGGGAGAGGAGATAGAACAGGGCACGTAATGTACATCACTCTCCATGGCTTGCACACTCTCACCAACATCGGGAAAAGGTTGTGCACTCCCCATCCCTGGAAGTGTCCAAGGCCAGGCTGAATGGGGCTTGGAGCAACCTAGAATACTGGATGGGCCAGGGGGTAGAACTGGATGAGCTTTAAGGTCCTTCCCAACCTAAACCATTCTGGGATTCTGGGGTTCTAAAAATGGACTGAATGGCATGTGTGTCCACACCCACCTGAGGGCTTGCTGAAAACTTGCTGCGCATTTTCAGCTTCAAGTATTTTGAAAACCAACATTTTTTCCTTTTTGATAACAAAGTGGGAAGACAATGGGAAGGAGGAACCTAAATACAGATGATTGTTTTTGGTCTTGCTACGTTATCACCTTTATTCTCTGGTCAAACAAAAGAACAACATGAAGCCAAAAATCATCACCGAGCCTTGCCCATTATTCCTTAAATCCAGTCTCTGAGCTGAACACACAATCCCAGTGACACAGGGATAGCCTGGAGTTCCAGAGCTGCTCTTCACAATCCCCCATGAACTTTTCAGGAGGTTTCAGGGGTTTCTGACAAGACCAGGGAGCTGAACACCTCCTGTAACAGGAAAGCAAACAAGGCTCACACAGCTCCCAGCCCAGGTTACATCATATGGATAAAAGGAGGAGGTGTGACCTCAAAGAATGACAAGAGGTGGCTATCGCTCCTGCAAAATTTGTATGGATTTTTTTAGGATGCACGTCAATTCAAATTTGTCATCTCATTTGCCTAATAGCACTTTACTCAGTAACTAAACAAACTATTTATTTCTGTTAGCATTGGTTACCTTCATGTTAATTATTACCTTTCAGTTTTGAGGGTAGCAAAATAAAGTTTTTTCCTTTTATTTCCCAGGGGTTTTTATATGCATCTCCCCCTAACCACAGTACCCAGCAGGTTTACTAACTCAAAATTGTGGGTGGGCAGACACTGGAAGGGGCTGCCCTGACCCCATCCCTGGAGGTGTTCAAGGAATGACTGGATGTGGCACTCAGGGCTGGCTGACAAGGGCTCACTCTGCTGAGTGCTCCGGTCTAGCTCTGGTGATCGGTCACAGGTTGGACTGCATGATCCTGGAGGTCTTTTCCAACCTGAGTGATTCTGTGATTCTAAAACCTCCCTAGGAAGCCACACTTCTAATCCACCCCAGGTGCATGGAAAGGGCAGAGGCGTGAATCCCTTTACCAGGCTGGACTAAAATAATTTCAGCTCTTGTCAAAACAAAGCACTTTGCATGTCCTCAGGAAAAACACATTGTATTTTAAACAAAAGTTCTACAAATGTGGAATACATTGTTTGCCACAAGCTTCAAATATACTACTCCACACCTGGATTGGATATGGATATGGATATGGATATGGATATGGATATGGATATGGATATGGATATGGATATGGATATGGATATGGATCTGCCTGGGACGACTGTATTTAAAGACATGTTCTCTAGCAGTGCTCCTGTTCATGAATTCCTGATCCCAGGCACAACAGGCATTAGAGCTCAGGGATGAGCACTCCATTCCAAAATCAGGACTGATTCCAGATACCGGTTATTTAAAAAGAAGGTTAAAAATGCCTATATCAAATGTGAAACTCAAAGTGAGAGAACAAGATTCACCTTAAGATAAGGACAGAGCTCTATCAGGTGGAAAAGCCAGTTTTTAACACCCAGGACATAAAGACTTTATTAATATTTTGGTTAAGCATCAGAGCAAAATGGAACAGCTGAGAAAGAGTAAAATTAAAAACACCCTCCTAATTAAGTTGGAACCAGAACACCTAGGAAGGGGATGTTTTGAAATGTTCACCTGGATGAAATCCAAACAGCCGTAGGGTATGGAATGAAACACCTTACCTCAATCAACACAATTTTTGATGACTGCAAGCCTGAAGTCGTGTAGGGTTTTTTGCATAGGAAGTGGTTCCAAGTTAGTTAGATAAGTTATCCAGCAGTGTATGAAACCACTGGATCTGAGGAGTTTGCAGACAGGTTTGTCTCACTCCTGTCCACCATGAACATTTTAACTGTCCAGATTCTGATTATCTGGACGTAACTTCTTTCTTTCACATTGATCTTGCACTGCCTTGTTCTGTGTATAAGTTCTTTATTTCACACTGATTTTGCACTGCCTTGTGCTGAGGAGGACTTCTAGGTAATTGGCAATCACTAAAATATTCCAGCCCAAGGATAAGTAGAGCATCCAAATCATTGCAATGTAAATCTCCGTGGTGCTGCAGAGACTTGTTTTGGAGCTGGTAACAAATCACCTGATATGAAAATATTGCATGCCCAGTGGGTGCAGCATATAGAAAACAATGTAACGTGGTACCTGGTGATTCCTGCTGTGCTTTGCATTTGTTGGGGGCTTTTTCCCCACTCAGCATTGCTCACAGGCCTGCCTTTACTCATTTACATTCATTAGTGCTGCAGAGCAGGCAGCAAGGAGCCTTGGGCAAGGGGCCCGGCATTCCTATTGCTGAAGTATAACAGAAATTATCTACATGTAAATATTTCCCCTCTTTCCTACCCTCTGGAAAGTCTATAAACATTCAAAATCCCCAGGAGCTTAGCTGCAACACTTCAGAATTATTCTGTGTGGAACAATCCATATTTGATGGATCTGGGAAGGAGCTCCAACCTTTCACATGAGTTCATCCAGTGGAAGTTCACGAGGTCTCTCTTGCCACATCCACACTTCCATTCCCAGCCACCCCACATGGGACTGACCCCGGATGATCCCAGTTCATGGAGTCCAGGAGAGAGGATGGAGGAGGGTATTTGTGGTGAGAGGAGCCACGGGAGTGATTTGCATGGCACCTCTGGCCCTTCCCATGGAAATGGAGTCAAGAGGAAACACAGGCATTGCACAGTCAGGTGTTCTTTCCCCAGAAGAGCTGGATCACTTATGGAGCTGCAGGCACAGAAGAGCTTCCTGGAGCAGCAGGGAATTGTGATTCCCACCAGCCCTGCCACCAGCTGCTGGCCTGGGCACCACTGATGGCCTGTCCCCCTGTCCCAAGGTTGTGACAGCCTTTGTGATGGCTGGAACCAGTCACACGCAGGAACGACCGATGCCTCAGAGAAGCAGCAGCCCAAAATTAGCTGCGCAGACAGAGCTCTGTGCTGGTGACATAAACCCTGCTATTTCCACCTAAACCTGGCCTCCAGCCCACTGGCCCTAGGTTGCTGGCAACTCTCTCCAAAACAATCCCTGGAAGAATGCCATCCGAAACGAAACCCCAAAATAACACACACCGCCAGGACACCGCAAAGCCCTCATTTACTTAATGAACTCCCAAGGAGGGCACAGAGAGGCAACCAGCACAGAGTTTCCACAGCTGCTGGAAACCACTGAACCAGACAAGCTGATTGTTTTCTGTTGGGCTTGTATGATTTGTCTTCTCTACACCGGGGGTCAGGATGAGAAATAAATCCCAAAGTATAGTCAGGAATGCCTCTGGGTAGACAGAAAAAATAGTGGAAGAGAGACATGTCAATATTAAACCAAATTTACAACTGCTCCACAAAGAAATACCATCAAAATTCATGATACAGGATGAGTTGTGTGAAGGACAATAATAGGAACCATAAATTCACACACTTTACTTGTGAAAACAGTAATTCATCTAGACATGAGTTAGTCCCTTACCTGGACACTTCAGTTCCTGGAAGAAACACTCTTGTGTGAGAACACATGCCCTTGGATGGCTGGAGTCTCCAGGGTCTTTTCCAGCCTTAAGGATCCTGTGATCCCCAGTTCTGCTCTTTGCAAAGGGCTGTTTCTGCAGGCACAGAAACAGTGCACTTGGCTGGCTTCAGGTTCCCCAAGACATCCAAATGGCAATGATAAAAGGATGGTGCTCCTGCAGAGGGATGACTGACACATCTCCAGCACCAAAAAGAGACATGGGATGTTTTTTCTGGTAGATATAAACTCTCTGGGCTGTGAGTCTGAGCTCTTACAGGCACTGCAGGGCTTGTAGATCCTTAATTATTTTCTATTTCTGTAATTTTGATCATTATACATTTTCCCTAACTGCATACTCTAGGGAGAGGAGTCACAGCCAGTGAGGCTTTATCTCCTGATGAGCATCTCCAGGGCACAGTCTCTATCAGAGGCTGGAATTTAAACCCAGTGAGCCAGCCAGTCAGTTTTTTATGCCATTGCATAATTGACCATCTCAAAAAGTAGAAAAGCATTTGAACAATTTCCAGATGATTTGCTTTTGCTTAGAGTCATATGTCTTGGCAAGACACAATATGATGTGATGTCTCCTTCCCAATCATCTAATTTCACTTGGAATAAAGCAGGAATTTCTCTAGTTTGTCTCTCCTGAGATGTACATTGTCTTGATCTTGTTCTGACCTGAGTAGTTTAACTCACAGTATTTCTTCAAGTGCTTCCAATTCCCACTGGTAACTACAAATAATTTGAGTTTCTGGAGGCCTGTTATAGAAAAGGATCATGGGGCACAGTTTTAATCTGGTCGCTGAGTCCTTTTCCCTCACCAGAAACCATCTCATTCAATATCATTTCATCTTTTATTTCTTAATTTCTTCCTATTCTTTTTTTTTTTTAATTTTAAGGGTATGTTGGAAATGTGGCAAAGTGACAAGCCATTGGAAAACAGTCCTGATTTAATTCTGGAAGTGAAGATGAGTAGAGAGGAGCCTTGGGAGTTTGGGCATGCTGCCGTGGGCAGAGGCTGCTCCAGGAGCCTCCCCACCCTGGCGCAAGCCACAGCCGTAATTTGTGCGGGCACTGTCCATCCCAAGGGCTGCCACGGGAGCTGTGTCATGGAACATTCTTCTCTGGCTGACAGCAGATGACTCCTCCAGCCTCCAGCTGGGAAGAGCTGGAGTCAGTTTTAAGGAGCACAGTGTTTCAGTATCAATATTTTAATCCCTTCTAGGCCCCAGAGAAGAGCCGGGGATACCTTGGTGGCATCAAGGGAAGGGTCACAACGAGGAGCTGCAGAGTGGAGCTTCCCCCTTCTCAAAGCACTGGATGTCATTGCTCTGGGGAGACCTCAGAGACCCTTCCAGTGCCTAAAGGGAAGGGGCTCAGGAGAGCTGGAGGGGGGTTTGTGACAACGGATGGAGGGACAGGACACAGGGAATGGCTTCCCACTGCCAGAGGGCACGGTTAGAATGAAAGTTGGGAAGAAACTCTTCCCTGTGAGGGTGGGAAGGCCCTGGCATAGGGTGCCCAGAGAAGCTGTGGCTGCCCCTGGATC
Organism: Phylloscopus whistleri; assembly: GCA_017589585.1. NCBI lineage: Eukaryota > Metazoa > Chordata > Aves > Passeriformes > Phylloscopidae > Phylloscopus > Phylloscopus whistleri. The sequence goes on along the minus strand of JADMLD010000682.1, from coordinate 2,214,698 downwards.
CCTGGCAGTGTCCCAGACCAGGCTGGACAGGGCTTGGAACAACCTGGGAGAGTGGGAGGTGTCCCTGCCCATGGCAGGGGGTGAGACTGGATGGGCTTTAAGGTCCCTTCCAACTCAAACCATTCTAGGATGTTGTGATTCCATGAAACCATGAACTCACAGACAACCTTACAAAACCCTGCAGAGCAGAGTTTACTAGGTGGAACAGCTGGGTTTGCACTGTAGTAAATCGATCTGATAAATGCTCTTGTAGAAAAAAAAATCTTATTTGCAGAAGTAATGTTTCCTTTCTTTAAACTGAATGAAAAATGGGGTTAATGAATAAAGCTAAATAAACTTTGGTACCTAAAGGCATGTTTTATGAAAGAAAGCATTACACTGAAACAATTTTTTCTCTCAGCAAAACTACTTCAGTTTCCCTTACTCAGTTTAATGTCCATGTGCTTGAAGCAAAGGAAAATTCTACATGATTATATTTGCACAACAAGAAACATGAAGCTGGATGACAGATTTCACTAAAAGTTAAGGAGGAAGTTGCTAAAAGAAAATTCCAGCATCTGCATCGAGGAGGGAAGTATTTGGAAATCTCTCTAAGGAGGGTTTTCTGTGCAGGTTTCCCACAGCAAGATAGCATTTCAATACACAATGCTTACTAAAAATGGCACAGCAGAAGCAATTACCTTAACGTGAGTTACAGCTGGTGACCAAAAGCAGATAAAATGTCAGCTGACGTTTCTTTATGTAAGGCAGTTACAAAACCTCGTGACGTATTTCAGAGCTGCCTGTGATCAAATGTCCACATCGGAAACACATGGAGGCTGTGTGGGGAAAAACAGGGGCTCTGCAAAAAATCCCGGGATCACGGGAGCGGGGAAGCTCACGGCTTAACTTTGGCAACTATTGCCCATAACAATTGCCAATAAAGAAAACATCCTTTTCTTCAGTCAAGAAACAACGAAAAATGTTTTCCGTTTTAATAGGTACAGCTTATATAGGGGAAAAAAAAATCCCATAGATGACTGTATCCAAACAAAGTCTCTGAGAAATTATTCAAAATTTAAAAAGAAAAGTTTTTAAAAATCCACAAGTCTTAATCCAGAGTGTGGCTGCCAAAATCTTATGTTTATCTAATAGCTCATGTTTATGGCCTTCCCCTTTAAATTCACCATAAAAAGGAATTTAAAGTCTTGTGACCTAAAAAAAAAAAAAAAAAAGGGACAGATCGTAGCTAGAATGAAATTTTCAGTCAGCCTCTGCCTCAAACTACCATATAGGATAAAAATGTTGTGCTTCATCCTCCATTCATCTACACTCCTTGGAAAAAGGTCGTCCTAGAGAGCTTCAAGCTGAGTTTAAGTCATTTAGGGCTTGTTTGTCAGGAACTAGTCAGGCAGGACTGAGTTGTGACCAAGAGTGCCAATGAGGAAAGGAATCATCTAATCCACTTAATTTGAACAAACAAAACACAGTTCTGAAAGCCATTTCTGCAGGGGCTTCACTCATTCCCTTTCATTTAAAATCACGGGGATTCAGTGTCTGGGCACCTCCCAAGGAAAGAGCTCAGCCTGGCTTTGGCTGAGCAAAAGGGAGCAATTCTTGTGTTCTTTTCCTCTCTGGTTTGGTAACAAACTGATGTGTATCATGTCCCAAGCAGTGTGCAGATGCCCTGTAGTCATGGTATCATACAGGTATCTGGCAAAGAATTTGCAAAGCAAACAGGCCTGGGAGAAACCTGGGCACCACACAGCACTGTACAGATGTCTCATTTCACATCTCATCTCTGCAGGTAAATCTGATGTAAAGTCAATCTTCTCACCTGCTTCATTACAGCCTTTGACTCGTAACTGAGTCTGTCAAGAATGCCAGGGAAATAAAACAAGAACTCAGAGACATTATTAGAAATTAGAATTATTATTAGAAACAGAAGCTTGGAAAGGGTTTGTTGAGCAGGGTTTACTCTACGCAGATGTTAATGATAAAATAAAATCTATCATACTGGAAAGCATTCCTCAAAACTCTTATTGGCTTGCAAATAATACACAAGCTGTGGATTTCTGTTGTTTTCCACCAGCTGAAGTCCAAAGGGAAGCTGTGCTAAAATGGAAAAAAAAAAAAGGGGGGGGGGGCTCAAACTTGCTCAGGTCTTGCCTAAGTCAGATATAGATTTTTATGCCACACACTTTTTTTTTTGCACACCTTTTTCAATATAATTCCAGGAGTAAAAACAACCCCAACTGATGCTGATGTGGGTAACAAGATATGCTCCAATTCCCTACACAATGACTGATATCCACAGGTACCCCCCTGAGGTGAGCTTCCAGCTCACCCTCCTGCTCCTGGTCCCCCAGGAACAGATATGTGCCAGCAGCCCCAGCCCATGCACAAACATTCCTTGCCAATCACCGTCCATGGATTTCTCCTGAGGGCAAGGTAGTCCAGCTCCCAGCTCTCACACCCGCTATGTTCCTACGTAGTTTTGCCTGGAATTGATTTGCGTTCCGAATAACTCCAAAATTGCAGTAGCTTGGAAACCCCATAAATGAGGCACCTTTTTTACTGCAATTTTCCTGGGGAAAATAAGCAAATCTCCCTTGTCTCCAAACCAGGTAATGAGTACTTTTGTTTCCCAGCACAACCCAGGGTGCCAATGAAACTGGGACCCCAGTGATCAGAGTGGTCCATGAGAAAACAGCAGGAAGAGACAGAGGTTGAGCCCCGTTGCCTGGCCAGGATGATCCCACAAAAGCACAAAGCAATTTCATCATCAAACCCTTCTGTTAAGAGAGCTCTAATACTGCAAAAGGCACAAAACAGGAGCTCAAAGACACCAACTTCCCCCAGAAGTTCTCAAGAACATTTTCAGAACATCCAGGATTGTTACCGTACCCATGTCCTATCAGCCTCGGAGCGTGCTTGCTCTGGGAGCAAGGTATCCAAACTGATAGCAAACTTCAGCTGGAGCTCCTTCTGCCATAAAAGAGCAAGAAGAAGGCACAGTGCAAATGAAACAGATTCACATCCCGGGAAACTACTGCGCTATAAACCACGAGATTGCCACAGTCACAAAGGGAGGGAAAATATTTCAAACATATTAAAAAGGCTCAAGGATAAACTCAGTCCTAATTCAGCTGGGTTCAGCTGACCCATTGCAAAATGGAGCAGCACCAGTGCTGAGAGACAATGTTTTCCCTGCTGCCACTCAATCTCCCCTTCTTCTGGTGGCATTACTGAAGCATGTCAATCTTTACAGGTCACTGCATCCTCTGTCCTGAACCATTGCCTTGGAAAGGTGTGAATTTATACAGTTAAGCCTAAAACAGAAACAGGAACAGCTTCAGGGAATTGCCTCCTCCAGAAATGTCAGCGAATGCAAAAAGGCTGAGGTTGACGAAGGTTCTCTGTTCCACAGGCTGCTCTCACCTGGACCAAAAGGTACTTCAAGTAACAGAAAGAAAAATAACACCATCTTAGCAAAGATAGTTTACGTGCTAAAAATGAAAAGAGCATAAAACTTAGTTGGTGCATAAAATCTCCACCTGGTGGTGAATCCTGCCACAGCAAACTTCCATTTCTAAGAAAAATTCCCTTTCCAACATATAACTGGTTCTTTACCTGAGAAAATCCCAAAGCAACAAGTGGGGAAGGGCAGCCTTCAGAGAAGCAGCACAATTGCATCTCCTTGATTTTTCATTATTTTGGAAAGCTGAAGAATCCCTTCGATTCTATTGCTGCTGCCAGTCACACAAGTGACCTTCCCCAGCCAAAATCAGACACGGAATGCAGCACTGGGTGGAAGGTGGGAGGCAGTAACTGGTCTTCCAGCTGTAGAAGTACTGCTTCCCAAGGCGAAACATACTCTCCAAAGCCGAGAGTTCTGCCCTTTTTCTTGGTTTACATACTGATTAATTGTAATAATTGGAAACTTTAAGAACCATCAGTTATCTATATCTCCAGGGTCCTCTAAATCATAGCACAGTTACCTTTGTAACTTTGTATTATCATTTTAGGGGTGATTGTCTGGCTGCACACAATTACTTCAGTTTTCCCCTTTAAGTTTCAACATTCTAGAAACATTTTCCTATGCACATTATTTAAACATAATGTCTCACTTGCCTGCTGTTTGCAGTAAAGTCTTATCACCTGACAGCATCCACAAAAGCTTTGTAAGATGGAACAAAACCAAAGTGAGATGGACATATGAAATGTATGAAAACGTGTGTAGACTCTTCATCTATGGTGCTGTGCATGCCATAGCCTGATCCACTGTATAACCAGCATTCCATAATTAATTGATTTGGCTTATGCAAGAACAAAATACCACCTTTTGATAAGACTGAGCAAGACATGGCTGTGGCCATAGGCTGCAGTGGCCCCCAGTTCAGCTAGGCTGACAGACATCCTCTGTTCAAGCGTACGACCCAGTCCGTGGTTTCTGCATGCAAATGTATAAAGAAATATTATCTGCCTTCTGTTGATCGTGCAGCTTTTTGTGTACCAATACTAAAACATTCAATAAGACCCACTACCGATGTACACAAATTACTCACTGACCACAATACACTCCAGGGCCAAAAATAAGATGATGTTTAAATCGGCCTGATTCCACTTTCTGTCAAGTCACGGATTTGCAATCCAAACACCATCAGCCTCACAAGCTATCTTTGTTGAAGCCACTATGGGGTTTTGGTGTTTAATAGTGACCTCGAGGGCGAAAGTGCAGCTCCACACTGCACGGTTGCACAACCGCATGACATCCTCCTGCTTTCATTGTCGTTCCTCACGCAACAGGGACTAAAAATAGTAGCAAAGCGTTCTGATTAATAAAAAATAATCTATGACCAAAAGATAAAGTATTCTCAAAGAAATAAGGGAAACTTTGTTCGCAGTGCAACTATTGGGGGAATAGGCGTGGCTGGTGGGGGGGGATTTAAAGTAAAAGTGCTGGGGAAAAGCCACTGTTTGTTCCAAAAATGCTGAATAACAGGATTCGGTCTTGTCAGACACGCTGAATTCCCCAAAACTAAACTTAAACGAAATTCCCTCCAGCATTCCTTCCTTCCTTCCTTCCCGCTGTGCGTGACGCTCCGCAGCGCGAGTGCTCTGCAGCCCGCGTGTGATCGCAGCCCTCCGACCTCCAGCCTGGTGAATTAAATAGAGAGTAAGTCGTCAATCAGCGGAACCCGGCGCTGGCAGCGGCTCGGTGCGGCACGGCGCCAGCTCCGTGCCGTCCCCTCAGCCGGTGACGGGCCCTCCCTCACACCTGCCTCGAGCGGAGCCGGGGCGGGCCGGGGCGGGCCGCGGCGCCGAGAGGAGAAACTCCCACTTATTACATCCGGCCGGTGACTCAGCCCGGCTCCGCTCGGAACTGACATATAAATAAGGGAGGTGCAGCAAGGGCCGGCACTCCGAGCTGCCGAGCCAGCCCCGCCAGCCCAGCCCCGCCATGCCGCTGCTGCCCCTGGCCCTGCTGGCCGCGCTGCTGGCCGCCGGCCGCGCCGGTGAGTCCGCTCCGCACTCACGCACGCTTCGCCTCCCCGCTTTTCGGGCTCCTCGCTCTCTTGCCGTTTCTCTGCTGTGTATGGGTGCCAGGGCCCCCGCTGGCTTGTGGGGGATGATCCCCCGTTCTGAGGGGGGTTACTTCTGGCAGCAGACAAGAGGCGAATTCCTGCGCTTTTAAAAGCTGCTGCTCCCTGGTAGCCCAGAGGTTACCGCGGATGGATGGTCGCTGTGATGCCTTCCTGATCAGCATTAAACTCCAGGGCATTCTCCTTCGTTGTCTAAAGTGCTGGGGAGGTGGGAGTGTGTTGCGGAGATGCTAACCCGAGCTCTGGTTCCCCCGCAGCCAACCCTTGCTGCTCGAACCCCTGCCAGAACAGAGGCGTCTGTATGACCGCCGGGCCGGATCGCTACGAGTGCGACTGCACCAGGACAGGCTACTACGGGCAGAACTGCACCACACGTGAGTATCCCACACCCCTCTCCGTGGAAATGCAATGCATAATCCAATTCCAGCATTGCAGGTTATCCTCCGTAAGCTAATTAATAATAACCTTCCCATTGTCGCTCACAGCGGAATTCTTCACGTGGCTGAGGCTAGCACTGAAACCATCACCAAACACTGTCCACTACATCCTCACCCACTTCCAAGGAGTCTGGAATATCATCAACAACATTCCCTTCTTACGGGATGCTATTATGAGATACGTACTAACGTGTAAGTGTGAATTGTCTCCTCCAGTCCTCTTAAAGCTTACTCCGGAATATTGCACTGAACTGATCTGTCTACAAACCAAGCAGCCTAAATTGCACTGAAGTTGAAACACCAAAATTTAAGACTTCTGCAGGGCAGCTTGATTCTGCTTTCTGCAAGAGTCCAGGATTTTGCTGACATGGACTTGGCACCCCATTGCTCCTGTTAATAGTGAAATCCAGCTAATCAGCCAGGATCCAGTCCTGTTGTTCAGTAACTGTAATCATATTTAACATCAGGAACTGATATGTGCGGAATTTACAACTGCTGCCAAATATATGCAAAAGATCTGGCTTTGTGATTTACTTCTTGAGACTAAAGTGTACAGTTAAAAATAACCAAATACTTATTTGCCTTTCAGCAAGATCACACTTGATTGACAGCCCACCAACTTACAATAGTGACTACAGTTACAAAAGCTGGGAAGCTTATTCCAATCTTTCCTACTACACAAGAAGCCTTCCACCAGTAGGACTTGACTGCCCAACACCAATGGGTGTTAAAGGTGAGGAATAAACCAGACATGTAATGATTGCCCGGTCTTTTCTAAGAGGAAAAAATAAGTAGTAGTTCCTATGAGACCTGCTGTTCTGTAGCCTCTTTTCAGTGCAGTTGACTTTAGGAATAACCATGTTTTGGATATATTGTTTAAACATCTGAAAGATATTATTCTGGGTCTTGCTATTGAGTTATATGCTAAAAGTAGGGAATTTAGAATTTTTTAATAAATTCAAGAAAGTGAGCATAGAAAAGTAGGCAATCCCCCTTGTTTGTATGCTGCTGTCATTCTATTCTACTGAAAGTCTTAAGCCTTTTTGTTAGGAATAAACTTCAGTATTGCATAAAAGGTTGTCTTGAGTATCTCACTATCTGTTTCTCCCACAGGTAAGAAAGAGCTCCCGGATTCCAAGCTGATCGTGGAGAAGTTTTTGCTGAGGAGAAAGTTTATTCCTGACCCACAAGGCACAAACGTGATGTTCACGTTCTTTGCCCAGCACTTCACCCACCAGTTCTTCAAGACGGACCACAAGCGGGGCCCTGCCTTCACCAGAGCGCTCGGCCACGGGGTACGCTTACTGCTGGGGACACCTGGGGACACGGCTCCTCCTCAGGAGTGCTCTTGGGGAGCTGCTGAGAGGCTGGAATGGCTGGAATGGCACCCTGCGGGTTGCCAGGAGACACAAACACCTATGCACACACTGTGCCACAATCCCATGGGATTACCCTTTCTGTAACTGCTCCTCAGGCCAAATTCCAGTGTTCAGCGGCGTCTCTCCCCGGGTCAGAACCATGTGCTCTGCACAAGTGGTTCTGTTTAAAATACCTGCCCAGTGACCTCTTACTGTTCCCAAAAACCTGCTTTCACCTAAGGCATGTTAGATGTAGTGAGTATCCAAAACTTCTCTGGACTGTCAGTTCCTAAGAGCTGTAACCAGCACTTAAGTATGGCTTATGTACTGCTAATAGCCTTAGTTTAAAAAGAACTTAAGAAGCAGACTTGGATTTAAGATCTCTAACCTACAAGATAGGCATCATTTGGACAAGGAGTTCTTCACCATAAGTATCACTCTTATGTCCAAACCAAAGCTATAAATTGTGTGTGTATATATAGAAAGCTGTCTGCATAATAAAAAGTTGCTGACACTTTAAACAGAGTCCTTTTAAATTGCCAATGTAGCAACCTCCTCTTACGCAGAGATGGCTCCAGTTGCCAGGAAATAATTTGGCTTCATCTTAAATATCGGTGCATGATACTTATAAGGTAGCGGTAATATAATTAAAAGGTAAACATTTAGGGGGTGAACTCCTATTGGTATCCATAGAAGTGGGACTTATCCTAAAATAGGAAAAAATGCAGGATGGCTTCATGTCTCAAATGCTTTTATTTTATAGGTTGACTTGAACCACATTTATGGAGAGACTCTGGAGAGACAGCTTAAACTGAGACTTCGAAAGGATGGAAAGCTAAAATACCAGGTAGGTCTTAGCTGAGAATTCCTACCTTCTTACTGGATGGCATGGATTACCTAAATTAGTGCTGTGTGAATGGTGTAGGTGATCTGAAATGTGAGTCAGAGCTGAGAGAGTCCACAGAGCTTAACCAAAGCATCGCAGCTCACAACTCCTGTTGCTCCCCCCTTGCACAGATGATCGATGGGGAAATGTATCCGCCGACGGTGCGGGACACGCAGGCAGAGATGCTGTACCCGCCCCACGTGCCCGAGCACCTGCAGTTCTCCGTGGGCCAGGAGGTGTTCGGCCTGGTGCCAGGGCTGATGATGTACGCCACGATCTGGCTGCGCGAGCACAACCGCGTCTGCGACGTGCTCAAGCGCCAGCACCCCGACTGGGATGACGAGCAGCTCTTCCAGACCACCCGGCTCATACTGATAGGTGAGAGCCCCTGCTGCTGCCTGCAGCTCCAGCTTGAGCCTGCCTGGCTGGAGTGAAGGGGAAGCTGTCCCATAAATTGGGGTGTGAGTGGCTCCTTCATGGCCTGTTGCTGGGGTTATGTTGAGGTGCAGCTTCCCCCCAGCTCTGCTAAAGATGGAACTGAAAAAGACTCGGATAAATTCCCTTATCTGTGGGAAGCAGAACTGAAAGCAGTGAAAAGACAGGAAGCTCAGGTTCCTTTCTCAGAGAAAGCCTGGGAGACTGGATGACCTCAGGCTCCCTGATCTGGAGTTTTGGGGTTTTTTTTCCCCTAGGGTTGGGTCAGCTCAGGTATGCTTTAAAAGAAAGGCTGTGATCAAGTCTAAAGTTCAGAAGGTTATGTAAAATGTAACCCTGCATAGTTCTCCTGTCTAATTGTGTGCCCAGTGTATTTCATCTTATGTAAATGGTGATATGCTCTAAGCTGGAAAAAACCTTGTCCCAGCTGAAACCATAAACCAAGACAATTGTATTTATGTAGTTCAGAAGATGAGATTTGCTTTCAGACATCAACTTTCTTCATTATCCCCTCCCTCGATCCTAGAGATATTGTGTAACTGAACACAGTGTAAATACTGCCCTGCACTGGTCTGTGGAGGGTGCAAGGAATTGTGTCTTGGGAGGGGGAAAACAGGCTACAGAAAACACCTCACTACCCACAGCCCAGAACTCTTGGGATCTGAAGTACTGTTCCACCCCTTAGTCACATAAAATACATGAATTCCTTTCTAGGAGAGATGACAGAAAAGTGTTTGTTGTCCTGATCACTGTAGTGTATTTAGAACAGTTCAGAAATGGTGTTTTCCCTGCCACTGAGGAGAAGCAGTGCCAACATTCTCTCCTGTTCCTTTGTCCAACAGGAGAGACAATCAAGATCGTTATAGAGGACTATGTGCAGCACCTGAGCGGGTACCACTTCAAGCTGAAGTTTGACCCCGAGCTGCTGTTCAACCAGAGGTTTCAGTACCAGAACCGCATCGCAGCCGAGTTCAACACCCTGTACCACTGGCACCCACTGCTGCCTGACACTTTCCACATCCACGACCAGGAGTACACCTTCCAGCAGTTCCTTTACAACAACTCCATCATGCTGGAGCACGGACTCTCCCATATGGTCAAATCTTTCTCCAAGCAAAGTGCTGGCAGGGTAAGTCCTTCCTCAGGTTGATGGTGAAATGACAGAGGCATGAGCTGGGGGTGGGACAAGGGAATGGGATAAAGCTATTTAAAACTAATCACTGGAATGGCACAGCTTCCTCGTGACTCGTATCAGGAGATCTTACAGCTTTTCCTCCTTCATGAACAGGTCGCTGGTGGGAAGAACGTTCCTGCTGCAGTACAGAAAGTGGCAAAGGCCTCCATTGACCAAAGCAGGCAGATGAGGTACCAGTCCTTGAACGAGTACAGGAAACGCTTCAATCTGAAACCATTCCGATCCTTCGAAGAGCTTACAGGTAACAGTCCTCATCCTTCCCAGAAAATGAGAGACATTGTCTTAAAATGCCCACAGAGTCCTGCAGCATCATTACTGGGCTTCAGCAGGACAGAAAACGGGATTTTTCCACTTACGGTTTTCCCTCGTTGCAGGAGAAAAAGAGATGGCAGCGGAGCTGGAGGAGCTGTACGGGGACATCGATGCCATGGAGCTGTACCCAGGCCTGCTGGTGGAGAAGCCCCGGCCCGGGGCCATCTTCGGCGAGACCATGGTGGAGATGGGTGCGCCGTTCTCCCTGAAGGGGCTGATGGGCAACGCCATCTGCTCCCCCGAGTACTGGAAGCCCAGCACCTTCGGGGGCAAGGTGGGCTTCGACATCGTCAACACGGCCTCCCTGCAGAAGCTCATCTGCAACAACGTCAAGGGCTGTCCCTTCACTGCCTTCCACATCCTGCCTCCCGAGCCCACCGAGGCCACCATTAACGTTAGTACCTCAAAAACTGCCATGGAAGATATCAACCCCACGCTCCTGCTGAAAGAGCGCTCTGCTGAGCTGTAGAAATCCAGCTATCTATCTATTTATTTATTTAACTGTGTTATTTATTCTATTTATGGCTTAGTATTTAAAAAAAAACCAACTTGAGCATCTTCATTGTGGGGGTTGCCTTAAATTCCTTACTGAGGTAAGGCTTCCATTTACAAAAGGGATTTTCTATGTTTCAGCTTAACAGTGGTGAATCCCTTGTTTAAAATCTTCTGTAACAGAACGATGTATTCCAAAGTGGATAAAGGTTCCACCTTCTTTTTATATTGTTTTAATACTTGATGAAGGGGAGTGGTGGTGATTCTGTCTCTTCTGGCAGTTTTCATTAAGTCAGATTTTTTCTTGTACTTTTAGGTCAATAGCTGCTTTCAAGTTGCTGAGAAAAAAAGTTGCTTTGGTAGTGTTATGTGACCTATGAAAACTGCCAGAAGAGAGTATGGTTTTCATATGAGCACTCAAAAATTAACAAAAAAAAATACTTGAGACTCACTTCTTTGTGTAAGGGCAGAAAATGCATTGCATTTGTTGTTGATACTACCTCTCCCTCACTGCAGATAGGGCACTTTGTATCATAACTTAATGTCTGTTATGTGCAAATCCACTTCTGGATTTAGATGAAAGTCGTTTTTTTACAACTTTTTAAAAATATGTTTTTAATGTTTTAAATATTTAAAGAAAATAGTACTTTTCCTGGATTCTACTTGTTTTTGAAGGATGTGTGACAGATGTATTTATTGTGTAAGGGGGTGAGAATGAGATACTGAGCTTAGCAGTAACTGACTCTCAGGCTGCAATACAAGGCTGTTTGCATTTGGATAAGGATGTTTTTATTATGTAACTCTGGGGAGGTCTTAAACTTAGCCCAAGGCACCGGGATTCTTTTCATAGCTGTAGTTCTCTGATCTACTTGATAATGTAATTTTAATATCTGTTACTCTAAGGACAGAAGGACAGTATAGCTGGAGTTAGGGTGTGCTGTGGCTTTGTGCTCCCAAAAACAGTCGGGTTGTAAACTGAGCAGCTCTGTAAATACACAGAGAACTGAACGCAAGAGATTCAGCAGCACTTCCAGACACAGGAGGTAGCTCTGCCTGTGTGCACAAGCTGTACATGCAATTTGTACTTCTATTTATTGGGGGGGGGGGGGGAGGAGGAGGGATAATGTTTTATTTATAATTTATAATTTATTAACTGAGGTATTTTAAGTAAGTGGCTTAAGCTTCTTTAAAACTGGCCAGCAGAAAATCTCCTAGTCATGTTTGTCCTAATCCAGCGGTAAAATATCTAGTCTCATCTGGGCACAGAGGATCTTGTATAGGACTTCAGACTTTGCATGTAAGGGTATCTTTTTTTAATTTCTAGAGAGGAAATATAGAAGATGATCTTCCCATAAAAGCAGCTGGGGAACTATAGGGAAAAAGAAAATGTCACTTCAGACTGGAATAGAGCAGCAACCGGGTATTCTGTGCCCCTGCCCAAAATTCCTTGACTACTTGTGGAAAAGGACTTGAGTTTTTTATTTCATCTGAACTCTCAAGCACTTGTAGAGGCTTGTGCATTGTACCAGCTCTGGCAGCAGAGTAGTTTGTCTGTGGCTTCTGTTTCCATGGATTTGTGTAGAGCCAGCCATGCCTCGTGCTGGGTGGGTCTGTAATTGTGGCCATGAACAGCAGAACATCTCCTGCAGCCATCGATACCAGTGACTGATCTGGAGTGGTCCTTGGTATGGATGCTGTGGGAGCAAGAAGGGCATTTGTTTTCCTTTCTCTGTCTGAAGCACGAAGAAGGGAAAACCTTCTCTCCCCTTGTATCCAAAGGTGGTCAGTACTGTCTGTGCTAACGAGCCAACACTGCTCGGACACTTGTTCCTCATGCACTTTGTCCATCAGATCCAGCTCTGGGCACCCTTCAGAGCACTCTTCTGCCATCAGCCCAGGAACAGGGTTTGGCAGAGAGGCAAAGGGAGGCAAGTCTGGACAGACCGAGTAATTTTGGGGTAGGTACAGAGGAATTCCTCAGACCATCTCACTTGAGTTAAGTTACAGGCTGCTTCAGCAAGGATTCCTGTGCACTCTGCGTTTTGAACTGTGCGGCCACTAAATGTGGATGTTTGAGATTATTTATTTAAAATTCTGTGAATTGTTTTTCACTTTATTTTTGTAGGACAACAATGTTGTTAAAATGCAATTGTTTATATGAATAAATTGAAAACATTACCTTTATGGGCTCCTTTGTTTGTGTTTTCCTTCAGCAGTATTTAGAATGGAACAGTTCTTTAATTGATTACATGGAGAATTACAGGGCATTACCAACAGCACTAAATTCTCTGATGTGTCAAACCCAAGATTCCTATAGCTTAAATTGCCCAGATGGAATCATTTTTTTCCCCTTTGGCCTCAAGTGAAAAGGGATTTCACTGTTCCATCCCTGGAGAAGCCAGCTCCTCTTAGCTACAGCTGAGATGCCAGCACTGTCCTGGCAGCTTCAAAGGGAAAGTACTGGAGTTGCACAACACTCCTTGGTGTAACTGACTTCCCTTCCTCTCTTCCCTTTTCCCAGGCTAGAACAGCCCAGGGCTGTTTCCTTTCATTCTGCAGAAGGGGAAACTGCTTTGGGATGCCAGTGACCACTAGACCACAGCAAGGCTGTGCTTCCTGAAAGCTGGAGCAGGAGCTTGAAAAATGTGTCCCTCTCTTGCAGTGTGCATCTTTGAGACTACCCAGCCTCTTCCCTACATTTTCACCTCTAGTGAGAAACGAGGGGAAGGTGGGAAGGAGACATCCCAGGGGATCATTGTACTGCCTGTCATCACCTCACCAGCCTCTGACCAAATGTCACCTCAGTCCCCCTCAATCATCCCACTGCTTGCTGTCCCCAGTACTCCCCCATTGGTACTCAATATTGGTACCCTGTCCTCTCACAGCCTCTGCCTAGAGACCCAGCCCAGAGCCACGGTACTTCACCCAGAGTCACCTTCCTTCCAGTCACCCAAAGTCCTCTGTGATCCAAGCTCATCCCAGTATCCCACAGGTCAATATTCCCAACAACTCTCCAGCCCTGAGAGTGTGACAGTTCTGCCTCTGCTTTGGAGCTCATTTCCATCTCCACAGACGTGCAGTTCCTTTGCATTCCTCCTGCACCCAGGCACCTAAACACCTCCAGCAATTCTCCCCAGCACTCAGTCCTCATCACTTCAGTGACCATCTTCAGTCCCAAAAATGCAACGTCCTGAGGACCCTTGCTAAAGCATTCACTTCAATGCCTCTCCAGACTGTGTGTGAATGGGGGCAGGTACAGACCACATTTTTCCTTTGACACCCAGTCAGCTCATTGTCTCCACAAGTGAATTGCCACCTCCCTGTTTGCGGGGGAAGCTGAGCAAGGCAGGAGTGAAGACAAGGCCAGTGGTTTCAGTGGGAGATGACGGGCAGCAGTCAGGTGGCTGCAGGATCACCCATGGAGAAGGTGTTTTGGGTGACTGCTGCTCTAATTAGGGAAGGGCTAGCCCAAATGGATTCGAGCATGATGGCTGAGATAGTTTGATCGAGGAGGAGCTCCTCCTTCCCTCTGAGCAGGGGCATGTCCCGATGACACAAAAGACAAGAATGTTCCCCAGAGGAAACCTGCCCTGCCAAATTCTTGCTCCCCAGCCTGGGCTGAGGGAACTGTTTCACCCTAGGCAGTGTGAAAAAGGAGGGGGGCTCAGCAGGAAGTCCATCCAGGCCCATGAGAGCTCTGCTTTGGGAGCAGGTCACCTCCCATCCCTGCCAAAGGCTTTCCCCAGCATCCCTCGCTCTCTGCCCACTGTGTAGGAATTTCTTACGCGCGCTGAGTCGGAGCCCTGCAGGCACCTGACCAGGTTGGGTTCTGCACCTGAGCTCAGCTGAGCTTTATACTGAGCTCCCAAGGCAGCTGCTTTTCCAGATTCCAGGAGACCTTTGAGTAACCAGCAGCCACAAGAAAATAATCCTTTGGTTTTCAGTATCAATCCAGAAAAGTCAACAGGTGGCTTGGCTGGAGAGAGGGAATGGATCTGTCACGTGTTCCCTGCCTGTCCCCAGCCAATGAAATAGGTGAACAGCTCTGGAAAGCTTATTGCAAATCTGGGCTGTTCCCTCTGGAAGACCAGGAAGGAAAACACCTAAATGTTGTAGGAATGTACATATACGACAGAAAAGAGCAGGCTGTAGCTCTATGCTCTAAATGTGGAAAAGGAGGTGATTTGAGACATCCTACCCCCTTTGCTGAAATGCATGAAAAGAGCCACACAAGGCAGAAATGCAGCAATATCCCAAAGAAGTATCATAGGGAAAAACTCTCCTTGGGAAGGGCTGAGTGCTCCTCTTCCTTTAATCTGGGATTTCAGTTTGCAAGTAACACACTGTTGAGCAACAGGATTGGATTCAATTTGTACTTCTTTCCTCTGATCATCATCATTTTTTTCCTATTAGCATAAAATCTGGGACTTCCGTGCTTACTTACAGAGTAAATCCAGATATTTTCATTAATATTAGCAAGACACTGATCACAACCAAAATCAAACCCAACCAATTTTTCTATTCTTTGATTTTCTTGTCTGAAAATCCTGAGTCTGCACTGAAAAATCTCAGTGTTTGTGTCCAGCCAAAGCTCAAGAAAGCAGAGCCAGAGGTGGCCTGGGCAAGTTGGGAGATGAGGACCTTTGGGAGAGGGAACCTTTTAAAGCTGGTGAGATCTCACTAGTTTGCCATTGGGAGAGGGAAGGGTACAGAGCACTCTGAATTTGATTCATGCTGGTTACTTTTCATCTGACAGGCGTTCCCCTGTTGGAAAGAAAGCAAGGCAGGGAAACCCTAAACCTTGGGGTAGAAGGCAAATAATGTTCAAAGCATCTGCTTTCAAACCAACCCACTGCATACCCACTGAGGATCTCTGGATCAATGCCCCGTCCCTGGAAGTGTCCAAGGCCAGGCTGGATGGGGCTTGGAGCAGCCTGGACACCTGGAAGTGGCAGGGGGTAGAGATGATCTTTAAGGTCCCTTCCAACCCCAGCAAGTCTGGGTTTCTATGATTCTGTCTAGCCCATAGCAGGGCACGTCTACAAAAACTTGAAAATACTTTGCATCTTCTAACCAACTGCAACCCTAATATATATATATATATATATATATAGTTTTTAAATTAAAGGAGCATCCTGCTTGCAGGTGCCTCAGATCTGTACTTAAGAGAATCACAGAATCAGTAAGGTTGGAAAGATCAAGATCAAAGTAGCAGCTCATGCTCCTGTCTCAGGACAAGCCCCAAAATCCTTCCGAGGCACTGTGGGAGCTGCATTCCTACTCTGTATTTTATTTTCTCACAGTAACCAGGTGTAGCCCAGGCTCAGTCCATGGTGGATGTAGGTGTGTGCGAGCATCCCTGTCCAAACCTGCCCTGCTGACAGGGAGCTTTGACACCCATCCGTTTGCCCCAAAAGCGCTGCGTTTGCGGCTGACTTTCCTCTGGGAGCACCTGAAACCTTCGAAACACGCACACCCAAAACTGCCAAAAGAGTGAAAGCAATGCCAAGGACACTGAGCAGCTGTGGGGGTGGGAAGGCCTGTTCCCCAAATGGTCTCATCTTCCTTTCCCCTTTAGAAGATCTACCCAAAGAAATTATTCCATTAGGCATTCATCAAGGGAACACCGTGCAAGCTTACAGGGATATCCCCAAATTTATGCTGGCAGGTCCCTAGAAGGGGAGGTAAAACCAAGACCATGAGAAGTACCTGGACTTTGGGGTGAAACCCCAGCAAAAGGATCTTTTAATATGATTTTAAGCACTGAAACTCTCCAGTGAGCCATGACAGAGTGACAAAATGCGCCTGTTCTCCAGCAGCTCCAAAACCCTGCCCTGAGAACTGACACAGCTCAGTGCCCTCGCAGTTGTGGCTTTCCAGCCTGTTGCCTAGACAAGATTAATTCATCCTGCCTAACAAATAATGGAGTTTCTAAGTGGCAGTGGTAGGTACTCATTAAAGCAAATCCTGGCTGAGCTGGCGCAGAGGTGAAATAGCAGCTCTTACACAAGGCAGGGATGTTCCATCTGCTGATGCCATCACATCCACAGCTATTACGTCCAGAGAGGCAGGGAGGGAGAGACCATTCCAACTAAATCAGGGCTGGGATTTTTATAGCATGGAGAATTTCAGTGAAGGCAGGAAAAACCAAAACATTTTAAAATTAGAAGTGGACTGAATTTTCTGAGTGTCCAATGAATTGGTAGAATTTCAGGCAAACTGAGGATGTGTTTCTGGCAGTGGGACAGTGAACCATATTTTCACTCCTTGCTAGGTCAAGTGTTTCAGTATTTGTCATAACTGACCCAGGCTGGATGGGGGAAAACAGATGTCCCAACCTGACCATGAAGAGGAAGACCTTTTTATGAATCAAGAAAAGGATTTAGCATCATTCCAAGGGGAAGATGCCATTATTGTCTAATAAGAAACCTTGGATATTCTATGTAGTCTTCACTCTGTATCAGGAATGGTTTTCATTCTATCATAAATTGAATCTCCAGCTCAGTGGGTGGACATAGATAAAACACTGAATTGAAGTTTCCATGTGTTTTTCCTCAGCCTGAAGAAAGAAGAAGGATGCTTATCTCATTTTGAGGAAAATTTGAGGGGTGTTTGAACACCATCCATGAAGTTAATGTCTCCCACAACTGCAGAACAAGTATCAGAACACTCAAGGAGAGGTGAGACTTTGAAAAGTGACTCTGCTTCAGCAGAACCCGGGGGTTTGGTTTCTGCAACTCCTGGGCACTCCTGAAAGCATCTCTGGAAATCTTCTGTCTGACAGTGAAGACCACACCGCCCCCAGAGTGAAGGTAGGTTTTCTGGATCACTTAGGAAGGAGGTGCCAAATGCGAAAGGGTTTTCAGTTTAAACATCCCTTTAAATAGAAGAAAAATTAGGGCAGGCAACGGTTCAGAGCAAGCAACGAACAATAGCATTTTAGAGCCGTGTTTTTAAAAGCAGCAGCAAAAATAATACCATTTCTCATGTGTATTGAGAATAAAAATCCCCAGGGTTCCTGGTTTTTTAGGAAGTTAATTTCCTCTTTGAAGTCACTTCCTCATTCACCTCTTGCAAATATTTCTCGTAAGTCCCTTTAAACCTTCTTTGAAAATAAGTGAACATTTACCACCATTTTCCTTACTATTTGTTTATTCAACAGCCCGGTCTCCAGTGCCTTCAGCTGGCACTGTTCGAGGTGGCATCGGTGAAACTGCACGATTTGCATGACATTGGGCTGTTGTAAACATCATTTGCACTTCCCACCCTCCTTCTTCAGTGAATGTAATGAGAGAGAGATGCAAAGCCCTTTCCCTATGGAATTTGTTACAGACTGAAAATGTGCCGGTGTGATTCAACACAAACCAGCGCCTTGGGATGCTCCGTGCTCTGAACCAATCTGAAAAGCTCTTCTTGCAGCTGTGTATCAGATATAGAACCGACTTCTGAAAAACTCAAGAGCTTGTTTGCATCTCCTGACATTGCAAAGACGGACAGGGAAGCTCCCTAGAAAAGGTTCCCATGAGATTTCTGTCACTTCTGATTTCAGACAGATACTACAAGACCAAACTCCAAACCAGAATTTTAATTATTTTTTAATTTTTTTTGTCCTCTTCACTTAGAGACCAGGAACCAGAAGACAGACGGAGGAACGATTTCGTAATAGTTTGTCTGAGAAAAAAAAAGCATTGAGAGGAAGATGTGCTGTTCCCCATCACATTAAATCTGTTTGCTCATTCTCAGTAAGTACAAAATTTACTGGGGGAACTGGAAGTCAAGTAAATCATCTTGAGTGACTAATAAAATTTTTATTTATTTGCCTCTAGCTCCATTTTCACAGGAAGATCCTTCCTTTAAAAAAGAAACTACATTACTCATGAATCAGCACCTGAATGGGTAGGCAACATGGGAGGTTATGATTAAGATTCTTTATTATTAAAGGGGCATAAATGCACTTTGACAGAGCAATCCATCATTGCCTGACTTGCACAAAGCCAGCCCCACCTTCCAGTTCACAGTCAGGCTCAAGTCTACTCAAATCAAGTTCTTCTTACTCTACTGGTGATGTTGAATCAAAAATAATTTAATGACTGCACACTTTGAGTCCCCTAGCAAGCCCCCTCCTCATTTCCCCTCCCTGCTTCTCATAACCTGACAGGGCACAGACTCCAAAGTGATAAGAAGTAAAGTGCATTTACTTGTAAAACAAGTTCATACAAGTCAATTTTTCTGTGAAATTGACTTTGTAATTTTATTGAGCTAGTTTTCACCAATCTAAAATCTATATAAAAGCTTGAAAATGTGAAAATTTGGACCCCCCTTTTTTTTTTCCAGACAACACTTTTCCAGTTCTATCCTCAGACCTATTTTTAAGCAAGAGATATGGGGACCATTCCCAGGGGAAAGGGAGAGCTGCTTTGTGTTTATTGCTTTTTAGGTAAGAGCTGGAGAATGTCTCCAAATCCAGTATTGAAAGTTATAATAAACATCTTCAAAGTTTTGATCTTCATAATGTAAAATACTCCTCTGCAGACTATGATAAAACCTCTTGTAGGCTTCTTGTTTAGTATTTAAACAAGAATATGTGTTTAAATAATAGAGAATTTAATAAGAAGAATTTAATTTTAAATAGAATTTATCCATTAAAAAATATAAGAAAGGGAACATTTTTTATTTAGAAGAGAATGTAACATAGAGATGTTGCAATGCTTAAAAGTAAAGTTTGAAGGAAATACAGACCTACTGAGAAAAAGATTAAAAACTGCATGTCAGGCAATAAACAGCTTCAGCCCTACTTCACAATGATATCAGAAATCAGAAGAGGTGCAATGAAACCAGTTTTAAAATAAATAAATACATAAATGATAACAGGGGAACACAATAGGAAAAACCCATGGGAGGGCAGTGCTGAGGTTCCTGTGGTTGAGTGCAGCATTGAGAAAAGCAATGCGGGATTTTACTCTCAAATTTTATTTTTCATTTTTGTAAAAAAAAATATTTACTATCTCCTTACAATGTCCCTGCATCGCTACCCAAATTCTTAACCTTCCCATCCCTAAAAACAAAGTCATAGGATCATGGAATGAATTGGATCTTCTTGTTCCGACATGCTGCACTCTTTGCAGACACAAAGATGGAATTGCTCTGTTCAGATGTCATGGGTCACAGTCAGTGCTGAGGAAACTCCTTTGGACTCCAGCTGGGCCCTGGACTTTTCCTGATCTCCAACAAAAGCATCTTTAGGGGAAGTTTATTTTGCTCCATTACGCATCTCGAGTGCAGTCAGGATGAGTAAGGAGCGGACGTGTGGAGCTGCATTCACACAGAGCTGGAATCCCCTTTTGCCCCCGCCGCAGCAAACAGGAGCTCATTTCCATCTCCTTTGTGTCCTGGGAAGCAAGGAAACCTCTCAGCTTGAGCCCACGGAAAGTTTCAGACAAATCAGCCTTTTGTTGGAATGTAATACTCTGGAGACAAGCCAAGTTCAACTGAAGTGTTCTTGGGAAGTGCTTCTCAGGTCTAGCAAGGAATGTCTTGGTCAAAACCCAGCTGAGGCCTTCCTCCTCCCCTCCATCTGCCAGGGAGAGCAGAGGTTTAACTTCTCTTGGAGGCTCTCGGGCCAGTGCTTGGGATGAGCTTTTGTGATGCCTCGATCCTCCATGTACGTACATTAACTCCCAATAAAATCATGCTGCAGGGTCACACTTTCCCCATCAATTCCTTTCTTTCATTTAAAAAACCCACAACTTTAAGTTTCTATTTCTCTTCCACCATAAAAGAGTAATATTTTTGTATGATGACAGATCTTCTCCTGCCTACCACTAGTCCTGGAGTAGAGTTCTTTGGCCCAGTTGGCAGAGAGAGCATCACCTGGACAGTGTATTCCCAGAACCACAATGCTCTAAAAAGAAACAAAAGGCCAAAACATGGTTGCACCACTTGAATCATATTTCTTCAACTACCATAGAAAAAAAAAAAAATATGTTTAACACGGTATGTAAAATGTTTGGGGTTTGAAAACCTAAGGAAAATTAAGATATTTAATGCTGCCCTCAAATGAACTGGGAGAAGGAGAAAAGTTTTAAAATTCCCCCTATATGCAAAGTGGAGGTATTGTCAGGCACAAAAAGTCATGCTAGAGCACAGCAAAAGTGCCTCTGGGAAGCAACCCAAATTTATTTAAATTGGGTAGGGAAAACCCTACCTATTTTTTTGTTCTGGCTGTTTGATGTCAGCCTGTGAAGGTGTGTGAAGATAGAGACACCAACCCATTCATACTTTCGAGCCCTACGTGGCGCATCTGACGCACTCCAGGAGGGCAGGACGTGAGGGGTGCAGGCTCTGCCATGGCACCACGGCTCCCCCCTGCCCTCCTTCCCAGTGCAGAACAGAGCCCTGGAATGCTGGGGGGATGCAGCCAGTCATGGACCCAACCCTGGAGTCATTGAGCAGAGCCTGGTCACAGCGTGGTCCCCGCCCAGGGAATGGGGTAGTCTGATAGGAAAGGGAGACTCAGGCTGCCTGTGAGGTCAGAAAAGATCTCAGAGTTATGAGACACTGATTGACAAAGCTCAGCCCTTTGTGTGATGGCATGCTCCTTGGGGTTCCCACCACAGGGCTGTGGGTGCTGGGAACAGCATAGTGTAGGGTCACCCCAGCACATCCCAAGTGTGAGGAAACTCCTGGCACCTTCTGTGCACCTCTCAAAGGACATCCCTACAGGACACCAAGTTGAGCACATCACCCAGGGGTTCATGGACACCAGGGAAGTGGGGGAGAAGCACAGTTAGGAGCCCTGCAGCTGCCTAAAGTCAGCAGGGCTGACCTCGGGTGTCCTGGCAGCAAGACTGGCAGTCCAACTGCTGTGGAGCTTTAAATTGAATTATTTGGGGTTTGACTACTGCTCCAAGAGCCTGGACCAAGGAGGTACCTCCTCGGTGAGGGCAGAAGAGGTCCCTGCGCTCTCCTGCCATTTCCAGTGTTTCCTCACTCCCCTCTCCTCTAGCAGAGCTCTCTGCAGGCACAAAGACCTGGACAAGTTTCCTGGAAAGGCTGTGCAGAGCAAACACACATTTTAATGGCCAGCATTCACTGCTTGGCTCAGTGCCTTTGGAAGAGCTCCATGAGCTCTCTTGGTTGAGCTCAAGACCCATTACCACAGTGTGGGGATGAACCCCAGAACCTCTGGGGTGAGGATGTTCTAGAAGAAGGATATGGGAAAGGGCATTGCATTGGGAACTGCTCCACAACTGCAGGAGGAACATCTCAGCAGCCTT
Organism: Phylloscopus whistleri; assembly: GCA_017589585.1. Classification (NCBI taxonomy): domain Eukaryota; kingdom Metazoa; phylum Chordata; class Aves; order Passeriformes; family Phylloscopidae; genus Phylloscopus; species Phylloscopus whistleri. The sequence continues at coordinate 2,192,722 of JADMLD010000682.1, read as the reverse complement.
TCCGTAAGGGTCTCAAACGTCAGCCCTGTGTCATCAGTTCTTCCACCTCTTCCATGCATGCAGTGCTCCATTAATTATCATTAGTCATATTCTCATTGTGCCCAGAGGCCTCCATGGGCAACAGCTCTTGGGATCCAAAAACAAAAAGTAGCAACACAGACCTTCATGTGGAGGGCTTCCTTTTCAGAAGGACACAATCAGCAGAGAAACAAAGCATCCAAAGTGGGGTGGCTTTCCTTGTGCAGGAAAAAAAAAATCACAAGGAGACAGAGCCGAAGATGGAGCAAAGGAGGAAGACGAACAGGAGTGATGAAGAGAAAGCATAAGAAGAAGAGAAAAAAGGAGATGCTGAGAGCAAAGAAAGGAGGGCAATGGAGGAAGGGGAAAGCTCTGGGAAGGGATAGAGACATTTGAGAGTGGGCAAACAGTCACCGAGCATGAACAGTCAGCAGTGGACATCGTACCATGTCCACACTCCCAGCTGGGCAAGGTCATCAGGGATGGGGGCAGAAAGGGCTGGCAGATATGACATGGACATTCAACTGTCCCCCAGGAGCTTCAGCTGCCCACACGGAGCTCCAGCTACCTCCAAGGACAGCTCCCTTGGGCCAGCTCACCCAGCACATCTGCAGGACCACCATGGAGCTTCCTGCCTTCCCTTCACCCCCTTTGCTTTCCAGCTCTTCCCTGCTCTTTATTTTCTTTCCCTTTTACAGAACAGCCCTTGGTTCTGGTGGCTCTCCCAAAGAGATTTGTCTGTCAGGGCCAGCACAGCTCCTTTTGACAAATCCCAGGAATTTTTTTCCCTGAGGAAGGAGAGAAATCCACGGCCCACCTCCTGTCCAATCCTTCTCCGGTTGCTTTGCGAATACAACTGAGCTGTGACTCAGAAGACAAAAATAGAGCCTTTTCTCCCCAGTGTAGTCAGTGGACAGAGCTGTGCACCTACAGAGGATGATTCAGACCAACTTGGATGTGTAAAACCTTTCGATTTTTGGAAAATTTTCCGAAATCGTCTGAAATTGTAAAGCTCCCTATGGCTGCATAAATCATTTGTGACTTACACTAATGCAGAGGAGGGAGAAATATGGACTGGGGCACTTGGTAGTGACAGAATACAATGAAAATTTCATGGTTTCTCCTTACATTACATTGAATGACATCAAGGCTGCACTTCTATGAGCCTTTTGCGTCCCTTCCAACTCAGGATATTCTGTGATTCTACGATTCTACATAATGTGGGATTGTAACTTTCCTGGCTTTTAGAGAGATTTGAATGTATAGAATAACAAAAAAAAAAAGATAAAAATTATGAAGGCAGAAACTGTTTATGTCCTCTCATGCTGTCACTCATGCAGGAAGAAAGTACCCAGAGTGAAATATTTTATGGGGAGAATAAAGAAGAAGAGCATAATCATCTCATTTCAAGCCAGAAGTACTGAGAGAATCCCAATAAAGTGAAATTGCTCCAGTTTGCACCCAAAACACTATGAGATGAAGGTTAGGAAGACCTTGTGAAAGGCTTAGAGAGCCAGGAGTTGTATCACAGTGCTTGGAAAGCTTCTCACAGCCCCATCCCTCTTTTTCCAGCATCCGGAGCAGTGATACAACACCACTCTTGTTCCAGCACTTTGGAACAGCACCAATGATTTATTTTGTTGCCTTTTACTTTAATTCCTGGACTCTGACATCGCCCGGTGCTGGTTGGTGATGGAAGTGTGAGTTCCTAGGAAAGGCAGGGATGGAGACAGATGGGTTTTCCATGTGCTGCTCTGCTCGTGGTGACGTGATGCTAGCACAGCACACCCAGACCTGGCTCGGGCTCCATGCAAGGCTTTTTCCTTCTGTCCAAGAAAAAGAAAGCTTTTAGTGGCCCTAACTGATCGTAGCTGCCTGGCAAAATGTGATTTACCTGCTTTACTTGTACCCGTTACCACCCCACCTGAAGCACTCTAAATGAGGAGTGCAGTAACACTATATATCATGGAGAGTATGGACATGCTATAAACTCTCTTTAAATCCAAACAAAAGACTTCTAACAATGCCACCTGAAAGGTTTCTAAGAGCAGTGGATTAGTGAATAATGTAATTACACATGTAAATGCAATCCATTGCTCCTGACCTGTTTTGATTCAATGGATTGCATACATCAATTGCCTGAATTAAGAGAAGCTTCACCTTCACGACTGATTTCTCTGCCTGCTGTGAATCATCAACCCCAAATCTTTCTTTGACCAGAAGCAGACAGCAGGGCTGTCCAGCAGACAGCTTAGGTGTGCGTAAGCACGTTTAGCACGATGAGGCAAGTCTGGATCCAAAGCCTGAAACCTGTTCAAATATTCCTGCTCTCATTCCTGATGAAATACCTTATGTCACTGGTATTAGTGCAGCATCTGTGTTCATCCCACAGGCTGAAATGAAATAATCTATAACTGCTTCTCCATGAGCATAAATCCCTAAAGGAAATACCAAGGATTGGCTAACTTTTGAAACTGATGATAGAGGAGAAAAATGCATTTCAGGATCATCAGGAGAAGCTATTAGAGAGTTGAGGTAATTTACTCCCAGGCACCAGGACACATGTGCAGTTCTCCAGGTTCCTTGTCTTCATGAGCACTGTCTACATGAAGAAATGATCTCAGGACAGAAAAGTCCTTCAGGGCAAAGTTTTGGCAACAGAATTAATTTTCCTAACCAGTTTTGCCTTGCAAGCCTGGCAGAAATATGACAGAAACTCAGGATGTCACCTGAAGAGACCAAATCTCAATGTTGGCTGCTGGACAGCCTGCAGTGGTAGACAAGGGTCTGTGTGGAAGATGAGTGCCATAGACAAAGTCATGCCAGGTCCTGACACACTTGGATATATAGATTAGATTAGATTAGATTAGATTAGATTAGATTAGATTAGCTCAATTGGTCAGCGCATGGTGCTGATAACACCAAGGTTTTGAAGATCTGCCATTCACTGAAGAGTTGGACTTGATCCTTGTGGGTCCCTTCCAACTCAGAATGTCTGTGATAATAAAGTTAGTGGGAAATGTGTCACTTTGTGATTATATTATATATCATATTTTTTGGAAGAGAGCTGGGGGGAGAACTTGAGTCTAGAAAAATTTGGTCTAGGAAAACCCAGTCTGGAAGGGACCTCAGTAAGTCCTTGGTCCAACCTGCAGCTCAAAGCCGGTCACCTCTGGGGTCAGCCCAGAGCTTCACCCATGACGCAGCCATGAGCAGATGGCATTTGGAAGGTGACTGGCACTGAAGTAGTCACTGCTTCTCCTGACCCATCCTGAGGCCTATTCAGCTCACCTGATGCAATTCTAAAACAAAAGGCTGACATTTTCCACACAACTTGTAAAGCTGCACGACATTTTGGTGTAATGGCATAGCCCAAAGTATAAACAGATGTAATAACTAGTTGGATTAATGGAAGAAGGGCCATTCATTGATTAGTAACAATAAATAAATATCAGTCAGTGTGGTCACCCTTTTGCTATGGGCCTGGGCTGGGGGCACAAGCAAAATCATGAAAATAAAAACTGCTGCCATAGGTAGAAGACCAACAAATTTGTCTGCAGCCTCAGCTACTCTGAGGCTCTCCTAAAAGCTTTTTCCAAGGCAGGGATGTGAGCACTGACACTGTCACCACACCAGTGCCATGCAGGGCTTTCCTTCTGCAAGGACACTTGTCTGCTTCTGTCCAAACAGCCCTTCCTTGGATGAGAGCAACCCCAAGACTATATTCCAAGGAAGTTTCATTCATGCCACCATGTTATTACAGAACCCACATTAGCTCATACAAAACTTTCATAAATTCATATTTTTAAGGGCTTAACGTGTTCACAAAAGTATTGTTCATGCTGGCAGGCTATAAAACTGTGCAATAACCTGCCAAGGGAAATTTCAGAAAATTTCTCATCTGAATCATCTCCATCATGGCATGAAATAGAGAAAACCTTTGAAACAAATTACTGGTTTCTGAGTTGAAAAAATGACCAACACCCCACCACACACACACACCAGTGAAGTAAGGTCTTCCACATCACTTGCTTTTGTTTCTTTGTTGCTGTCCACACTAATGACTCATTCCTCTTGCATGGCCGAGAAAAAACCTGTCACACATGGCACGTCAACAATGGCTCTTCCAACCTGGAGGCAATTCCAAAATTTTCAGCTTGAGTTTGTTGGAATTCAAAGAAAAATAGGCTTTTAAGAGTTGCCATAGATTAGAAATTCTCTAGAAAGAGCTTTCATAAATGCCAACATCAGGAATAATGAAATAAGGGTGGCTGGGATGGATTTCAGCAGCTGTTGATGGATTTCATCATCTTCTTGCTTTGATCATGTAGCAATGATGTAGCTCTACACTCTCTCATAACAAGACTTGTTACAAAAAAACCAACTTAATTTAAATTCCTATTCACACTCTGCTCACTTACAAATCACAGAATCCCAGACTGCGTTGAGTTGGAATTACCTTAAAGCTCTTCTAGTTCCACCCTCTGCCAAGGGCAGGGATACCAGGTTGTTTCAAGCCTTGTTCAGCCTGGCCTTGAACACTTCTAGGGATGGAGCAGCCACAGCTTCTTAATTAATTAATTAACTAATTGAATTCTCTGTATCTGAGGAGCTAATAAATACATGCCTAGAAGTATATGCAAATGTATTAGTCATCTGTCCAAGTGCCACATACTCAAAAACTGTAGGAACTGGAACCAAATATTTATAGGAAGTGCCTCCCTCTAGAAAGGGAAGGCAACAAAGCACCAAAAATTCTTTAATCCTTTAATCTGTTTGGTGCTTGAGCACCTCTTTCTTAGCCAGGCATCATTTCCACACAATGGAAATCAAACTGCTGGGCACCAAGCAGCAACACTGGCCTGTTTGCCCTGAGAAGGAACTCTGCAAAGCCATGGACCAGTATCTTGTGCTCTGCTCAGGTTTCAGTGTTTACGGCGTGGCTCACACAGTAGGTATGTAAACACGGATTAATCCATTAGACGAGAACGTATACAAATAAATGAGTCTGTGTTACTAATTTCCCCTTAAACCTGGCATGTAAATGTCACCATGGTCACAGCAAAAATGTCCAGGGATCTGCCTAGGCCTGCTGAATATCAACAGCTCATATAATCAGATCAGAGTTAAATTCTGCCTTCTAGAATAAACACTTCTAAAATTTTTTTCATGTGTAAGCAAAGTTTCTTAGGCTTCTCCACTTGTATAAACATTCATGGCAGCTCTAAATACTCTCACCTGGCAATTTCTGAATCCGTAGCACCACTTACAAGAGAACATTCATCCAAATACCATCTTAATTGTTTGACAGGGTTAGCAGCCGGGTGAGAAGCTGAAGACACGGTGCTTCCCCAGTACAATGAGAAAGCAGAAATTCAAGTGTCACAATGTGCTTTTGGGTCCAAACAGAGAAGAAAATCTCTGCCTTGAGACATTTTCTCTGTTCAAAACTGAAAGCAAGTTCTCACAAAAATAGGAAGTCTGGTCTGGGGATGTGGAAGTTCATGGCAGCCTGGTCTACACTGAGGTCTAGACTGAGGAGGGAGCACACAGAGCTGGGAGCAGGGACAGTCTGCAGAGGAAGGGACACATGGCCCAGACATGCAGGGGTGCCATCAGGAAGGCCACAGCTCAGGGGACTGGGTCAAGGGCAGCAAGAAGAGTTTCTAAAGCTACATGGGCAACACATCTGGACAAGGAAAATGTGTCTGAGTGGGGCAGAGGATTTAGTGACTGTTGATGCAGGTGGGAATGAGGGACTCTGTCCACTTTGCATCACTGTTCACCAGGAAGGTCTCCAGGCTCCAGAGCTCAGAGATGGAGGAGAGGATCCACCAGTGCTGGAAGGGAATTGACTCAGGGTCTCTCAAGAAACTGTCTCACTTGAAGTCCATGGGATCTGATGGGCAGCATCCATGTTCTTGCAAGACCTGTCCATCATCTCTGAAAGGTCATGGAGATCAGGGAAGAGCCCAAGGGATGGACAAGGCAAATGTCGTTCCCGGGGTCTGTTCCCTGCAAAAAGATAAAGGTGGGTGGGGAAAGTAAATCATATCATGGAAACCCAGAATGGTTTGGGTTGGAAGAGACCCTTAAAAACCCAGGCAGTTCTACCCCTGCCATGGGCAGGGACACCTTCCACTAGCCCAGGTTGCTCCAAGCCCCGTCCAACCTGGCCTTGGACACTTCCATGGATCCAGGGGCAGCCACAGCTCCTCTGGGCACCCTGTGCCAGGGCCTCCCCACCCTCACAGGGAACAGTTCCTTCGACATATTGAACCTAAATTTCCCCTCAGTCAGTTTGAACACATTCAAAGGGCTCAAACAGACCTGAAACTTCACAATTTTCTTAAGCAATGACAGCACTATAAAAAGTTGCAATGAGAAGAATGAATTTTACTTTAATTTTGTTGCCTTCAGCTATTGCGTGTTATGTTGCAATTCATTTCACTCTGTAATGCTTCCTGTTACAGTAGCTGGTGTAAATCACCCCCATTTTGTTTATAATGTGCATAAAAACATTCTTCATACATAATAATTCCACAAGCAGCATTGAAAACAGGTGGATTTCATTTAATTCCTTGACCAGTCACTGACGACAATTAAACCAGCCATAAAAAAAGTAAATAAAAATACTTTGGCCATCCATGGTTTAAGGAATCTGTTTTCTTTTACATCCTGCCTGGGGCAAGGGGAAAAATATTTAATTCAAGTGATTTTCTTTTAAGGGTTTAGCAAGGACAATAGGAATTATGCAATGCAGCCTCTGAATGTGCAGCCTCCTTAAAACAAATTCTGCAGTCTTGAAAAGAAATGCAGGGGGAAAAAGGAGTGTTGTCTCAAGAAGGAAAAATTCCTATCGTTTCTATTGCCTGGCCCAGAAAGGAAGCCACATCCACAAAGCAGATCCTGGCACTGTTCTCACCTCAACTCCCAACCATCTGTGAGCTCACTGGGGCCTGGCTGAAATTCTCTTGCAGGTGTTTCTTGCTATTGCTGTTCAAACACGGAACATTTTAGTGTAGTTTTAGTTTTGTTGTAATCTATTTACTCTGCCTAAGAGACAAGCAGAGTACCAGCAGTGCATTTGAGGCCCAGACCTCAGAAGGGTTTGAGGCACCCCAGGCTGAGCAGGATTATCAGCTCAGGAATTGATTAGGATCGGGCATTACAGTGGCCATTTGGGCACAAGGGCTGACCCTCACTGCTCATTCCAGGCAGGAGGAAGGTACAATGTGCTCCCAGGGCCAGCTCCATCCATGGAGGCTCTCAAGACCCAGCTGCTGCCAGCCCTGAGTGACCTGACCCAAAGCTGACCTGCTTTGGTGGGAGGGGGGTTGGACAGGGACCTCCTGAGGTCACCTCCAGGCCGAGTGATCTGTGACCCCATGGCATGGACAGGGTGCCCCGTGCATCCATCACTCAGCCCTCTCAGTGTGTCACCAATCTTTGACACAGCTGACTTCCTGCACTTGTGCAAAGCCATTTCCCTGCAGGATATATGATCCAGGAGCAGGATCCTGGGGCTGACCACGCCAGCAGCTTCCTCACACTTACACAACCGGTGAGTTACGAGGAGTTACGCACTGTCCATCCTTTCAGGTTCCACGAATGAAACACCAGTTTTCATGGATTTACAGCCCTTTCCCATGACCAAACATAGTCACTGGTTGGATGTGTTAACCTATGCTGCAATACCCAGTGTTGGTCACACAGTTATTAGTGGTCTGTTAATTGAGCATCCATTTTCTGTGTAATTGAGGGAAAAAATAGCTGTATAAAGGTCAGATCCTGCTTTTCAGCTCTGAACCAAACAGTGACCCACATTTCCATTGCTATAACTAGCTTTGTGGATGAACAGGATCTGGGAAACCTTAAAGCCCATGGAGAAAGAGAAATGCTGAAATTGCAATCCAAAATATTCCTCCAGTCTCTAAGAGCAGAAGGAGCAGCCCCATGCTGACCATTTCCAAAGGTCCCTTGGCAGGGACATTACCTGGTCTCACCATGTTCAGTGATAACTTCCAGGGTGCTCTGCTCCTTTAGCCCTCCTGATTTACTGGCAGCCATTGGTTTTGCAATAGGTAAATCCACGGAGAGAAAAGTAAATATTTTGGTTCAATGCTTGAGGAATCTGGATTTTCTGCACACCATGCTAAACTCTGGCACCCGTATGTATGTAGATTGCTGACAGCAGCATGAGAGGGAAGGAATTGCTGTCACTGGGTTCCTGCAGCAATGCCCGTGCGGAAAGTTCATGCAATCCACCTCAGCAGCCAACAGCAGAGGCATTTTTGACCAACAGAAGCAAAAGCCTGGAGAAATCTGTCCCCAAAAGTGACATGGGTGTCTGAGATATCAGGTTGGCTCCAGCAGGTGTTGGAAAAGTGAGTGTGCTCATTGAACTCCATCACTTGCTGCAAACATACTCTGTGAGGAGGTGCCCACACTACACCCACAAGTATTATGGGGGCCCAGAAACTCTTGCATCCTTTTTCTTTGCCAGGAAAAGCTCCCTTGACTGAGGTTGTAGGCTCAGAACAGACAGACCAGAAGAACTTGATGAAACTTGATTCTAGCCCCACCATGGCTCACGAGCCCTCATATCAAGCCCACATGGGGTTGTTATCAAGCTCAAGTTACTCAGGAGAACAAGCTATTCACTGACCTGGTTTGTATCACACCCCTCACTCTGCCTTTCCCCTCAGATCCTTTCTATGAAGTGTTGGAAGTATTTTCCTTGTTGATGAACTCGTTGTTCTGAACCCAGTGATTGCACTTATTTGGCTTTTCTGAGACTTTGATAAGATACATGGAAGGGTTTCATAATCCCCAAATCTCTCTCTTCATATGACTCAGTAAGGTCAGTGGATAAGGTTGTTCCTAGAGGCATTAAAGGTTCTCCTTCCCTAATATCTACATTTCAATCAAGTTATTCATATCATCAAGTGTTGAACTTGCACAGCGAGTTCTACACACCAGTAAAAGTGCAATAAGCCATGTCCTTAACCAGAGCAGTCACTGTAGGGAAATGCAAGTGATGTGGACCTTTTGAGCAGTTTTTGTACCTATCTGTTTGCTGATGCTTGACAAATACATTAATGTTTGACCAAGGCTATGTCACTTCCAGTTTTCTAATGCTTTATATAGAAAGAATCAGAATAGGCTGAGTTTTATTATGAAAACCTTCCCTGTTTCTTGATGCAAGTTAGGACCAGTTTTTAAATATCCCCTACTGTAAATCTGGATATAAAGGAGCCAACCAGCCCTCTGAAAGGAAATTGCTGGATGACCAACAGGTCAGGGTTTAAACTCACCCTAGCCCTCCCACTGTGTTATATATCATGGTCTGCCATTGCACAGAGTTAACATATTCTCTTCATCCAGCAGGTTATGGGAAACAACAGCAAATACCTGCCCATTTCCTGTGTCTGGGACCGTGGGAGAGGCAAGGGAAAGCTTCCCAAAATCGCCCAGCTGATGCAGATTTTAATGGGATTTCAGAAGTGGAGCGGAAGCTCCATTCATCATCTCTTCAAATGGGAGTTACAGGTAGTATTTTTATTATTCAGGGAAATATACAGAGTTCCTGAACAGACTGGCTGCATGAGAGCAGTGACTAGGAAAAGGGAACCCCTGAATTTCCTGGAGAGGGTTTGTTTAGCCAGCCAAGGGGCTGATGCAAGATGCCTGAACCTTGTACACACTGCAGTGCATGATCACTGCTCTGTGCCTGCACACCCACAGGAGCACTTCCCGGGCTGCCTGGGTGTTTCAAAGCCTTCCTGACTCCCAATGAGGAGAGAAAACACCTGTTTTCCTTCACCTTTTAATCTCCTGCCTGGGGACAGGGCTCAGGAGTGTGGGGGCTGTCAGGCTTGGCTGGTCAGGGAGCACAATGGTGAGACAGAGGGAGCAGCACTGGCACCAACACCAACCAGCCTGGAGAGAGGAGACAGGGCTGAGCTCACCGGGGGCTGCAGCTCCTCCCAAAGTCAGCTCTGGTCTCCCTGTGACAGGGACAGGACCCAGGGAATGGCTGGAGCTGGGACAGGGAAGGTTTAGGCTGGATCTCAGGAAAAGCTTCTTCCCCCAGAGGGTGCTGGGCACTGCCCAGGCTCCCCAGGGAATGGGCACGGCCCCAAGGCAGCCAGAGCTCCAGGAGTGTTTGGACAATGCTCCCAGGAATGCACAGGGTGGGATTGTTGGGGTGTCTGGGCAGGACCAGGAGCTGGATCCACAATGCTGGTGGGTCCCTTTCCACTCAGGATATTCTGTTATTTCATGGCTCTGTGAATTGGACTACATACGGTCCATGTCACAGCATCCCTGTTTAACAAACAGAGAGGCCTCCAGGAGGGCATCCCAGATGGATCCTGGCAGAAAAAGCCACAGACTAACATGGGGCATCGGGAAACGCACCCAGGAGAGGCTGTTTTTGACACAAATCTTCAGATCAACCTCCTTTGGTTGGAGGAATTGTTCCCTGTGAGGGTGGAGAGGCCCTGGCACAGGGTCCTTCCTACAGGACCCTTAAAGTTGAAATTATCACATATTTCCTGGAAAAGTGAACAACACCAAGACACGTTACAAAGATTATTTAGTGGGTGAGACTTTCCAGAAAAATCTCCTTTACCTTGTGTTTGAGAGATCATCAAGGTAAAGCATGTCCCAAGGACAAGCCTGCTGGACACCTCTGGCATGGCTGAGCTTGTCTCCCAGGCAGTCACCCCATGGCCCAGCTGGCCACAGCAGGAGCCACTGTGCTGAGACCCTGAATGCAGCCTGGAAATTTTCCATGCTTCAGAGAATCATCCCCTAAAGGCTGATGCAACTGAAGTGGTGCTTTTTGTGCATCAATCAACATGAAGCCTTTGGCAATGGCTCAGAGGAAGTTACCAGGAGGAGATGTGCTGATCCCCTTCCTCTCCCACTGGGAGCAGGAATCTCCAAACTCCTCATCCCTTTGTACAGGCAGCACAAGAACAGTCCTTGCTGGGAACATGGAGTTCCACCCTTTTCTCCCTCATTTGCAAACACTTTTCATAGGAGAAAAATTCTTGTGCATGACTGTCACCACAAAACCTCATGTAAGATGTTGATGTCACAATCCTTGAGTTTAAGCCCAAACTCCTGGAAGTTTGCTGTAAATACCATGATGGGAACATGGATACACTTTGGCTGACATGTTGCCAAGGAGAAGGGGAAAACCACTGTCTGCAAGTGGAGGATAATTGTTGGGAACTGCCACAGTTCATGCAAATCTTTTCCAAAAAGAAGAAGGTCCCTTTATAAGAAGGGCCTTTAGAAACCGTCACTGAAGCTGAACTCTGAAAGAGAAGTTATCGTCTGGTGTGGTGTTTGGGCTGCTGCCCTCCTGGTAACATTCAGATTAAAAACTAGATGGAGAACTTTTCAAAATCAAGATATGATCTCAAGGCTCAAGCCCCTCTGCTCTGGAGCCAGGCTGGAGAACTGGGGGTGTCCAGTCTGGAGAAGACTCCAAGGAGACCTTAGTGCCAGGACAAGGGGAATGGTTTCCCACTGCCAGAGGGCAGAGCTAGATGGGCTATTGGAAAGGAATTGTTCCCTGGGAGGGTGGGGAGGCCCTGGCACAGGGTGCCCAGAGCAGCTGTGGCTGCCCTGGATCCCTGGCAGTGTCCAAGGCCAGGGTGGACAGGGCTTGGAGCAACCTGGGACAGTGGAAGGTGTCCCTGTCTATGGCAGGGGGTGGCACTGGATGATTTTTTAGATCCTTTCTAACTCGAACTAGTCTGAATATGTTGAATCATTGTGGGGTTTTAGAGGTTTTTTGACTGTAATCTCTGACAAGCAGGATTTTAACCTCCAATCTGAGCATGGAGTGCACTCAAATACACACACACATCAACAAGTGACAATTCATTAAACACATTAATGAAGAGTTTGGCTCAAAAGTTAACAGCCAAATAAGATTTCAACCATCAACAGCTCCCTGTTTCTGACACTACAGTGGCTGGGGAAGGAAGTCATTACACAAATGATCTTTGGGTTCCCTCTTCAGTTTGAAACAGTTTGAAATAGGGAGCTTGAAAGCAAAATTAGAGAATATGAACCAACCAAAGCAAACGAGCACTTACATATTTATGAAGCACAATATGGAAAAAAACCTGTACTTCCAACTCTGGAATGGAACCATTGCACTGCCAGTCATCCATAACAAGTGCAGCACAGGTTTTCACACCTCTTGGACCAAACATTCACCTTCCTTTCAGGACAGGAAGCATGGGAGGAGGAAAGTCACCTGTTTGTGACTTTTACTTTCCAAACCTGCCAGCAATCTGGGTTGTCTGCTTTTATCACTCTACATCTGAAACAGCCTCAGCTCCTCAAGCGGGTGCTCTTACAGGTCAAATCTATTTCTACTAATTTCTACCCTCTCCAAGAAGAGAAAAAACTTTTTTTTTTTGGTGCTTCTACAACCAGCAGCTACCAATTAATTTATCTTTCATTGCAATCATTTGTAGAGCTAAGGTTTTTATGCACATAGGTCTCATTGACTACTAGCAATTATTTGAAAAGAATCTTTTCAATTCAGTCCTTCATTTTAAAGGTCTAACATAAACTCCCTTCCACAGTGTTGGTTTGGGGGTAGAATGATCAGGTGCAGGACCATACTCACCCTTAAGATTTACCCTTCAACTCCCATCCTCCAACTGCAGATACTGGCATCTCCCATTGTGCTGGAAGAGATACCCTAAATATCAGGAGAATGACCCAATTTCTCAGTATCCAGAGCAACAGAACCCTTCAGACCTGTCTAATTATGTGATTTGATTCATGTATTCCATGAGCCGTGTGTGCTGAGGAAAAACTCCAGTGCTTCTGAGACATCCAGCTGTTAATCCAAGTCCAGCTGTCCCAAGGGCACCTCCTCAGCCCTGCATTGTTCAACCTGTCCTGGATTTATACTCAAAGCGTAGCCAGTGGCTTCTGGGATGCTGAAAATGCAAATGGAGAAAGATCTAAAGATCCCACCCCTGAGTGGTCTTTCCTGGCTCAGACTGGAAAAGCCTCAAATCTACAAGGTCATTTGGGTGGGGAAAGCATGGAAAAGGCTCGTGGGACATAAAACACCTGTCACACCTACATGGATACTGACTGCTCACATACCTGCCAAATCCAGACAAAGCTCCCTGCACCAAAATTCCAGGGGCTCGCTCATCCCTGGTCTTGGAAATCCATAGATGGGAACAAGACCACATAACTATTTACAGGCACCACTGCAAGCTCTCTTCTGGCAGCTGCACACCCTGACTGGCCCAGTTCTGGCTCTCATCCAAGAACTGGGCACTCTGACTTGTCCAGTTCTGGCTCTGAGAATTGGGTGCTCTAACCTGTCTGGTTCTGGCTCTCTTCTGAGAACTGGACACCCAGCTGGTCAGACTGGAAGGCAGAATGGTTCCCAGCCTCCCAGTCATCACCAAGACAGCTTTCCCAAAACCTGCTGTGGTCACTGGGGCTCCCAGTGGCTCCCTCTCCCAAGGTGAGGTAACCAGATGGGTTTATACCAAAACCCTGGCTGCTTAAGCCATGAGTGCCTCAGAAATGACATTTTCCTGAATTCTTTTGGGTGTGGGGAGCTCAGCATCATGTCACCCTTCTCCATTATGGATTTCTTTGTTTTAGATCACTGTTGATGCCTCCTTTCTTTCTTGAACTGCAGTATTCAAATTTTTTCCTAGCTTTTCTTCCAAATCTGAAAGTGAACATGCTACTTCTGAAGATCCAGATAAAAGGATTCCACAATTGCCTTGTGCTGAATGAAAAGCAAAACCAAAGAGGAGGGAGCTACATGCCCTGCGACAGGAAATCTGTGTTGAACAGCTCTGCTGAACCTAAAAAGCAGCTGGGAACAGCCCAACTTGTACTTCTGATGGATAATAAAGAAGAGAAACCAGGATGTGGCTTCTTTTAAAATCCTCTCAGAAGATACAAACTTTTTAAAACACAACCCAGAACTGATACTAAGGAAAACATGCAAAAGCCCCAGGAAACTGAAAGAAAACCCCAAGGAAACAAACAGACAAAAGATTAACTTTTTCTTAATGAAACATTTGATTAGCAAGTTGTGTGTAACATTCCTGCTGTATCTGACTATGCCTGACTCACAGGCACTGAAATTTATGGAGCATTAAGATCTGCCTGCCCTCAGAAAAGTGAAAGAGAGAGGTTTGCATCACTGTTCATCATGTAGCTGAATAAAAAACCCACAGTGGAATAACACTAGGTGCCAGCAGGTGCTAAAATGCTCTTTAATATTACCTCTAATCTGTCATGGGAAAGCAGCAAACCAATCTGAACTATAGCCTCCTTTATTTACCTGTCACCTTCCCTTCTGTAACTCAGGGCAGGGTTAAGTTTCTCACCTACATTTATTTAACAAGCTGGATGGATGCAAATCTGACCAAGAATTGATGTAACTCAGGTCAAAAAATATTTGTACTGATAGATGGTTTTACATTTTACACCCACAAGCATAACTTCAATCCAGTACAGCTAAACCATGCCAAAAGCCAACATCAAAACCCAATTTTGCAGCCTGGTCAGTGCTGTATCTCTACTTTCCTCTTCCTCTTCCTGGTCAGTGCTGTATCTCTACTATCTTTAGAGAGTTCTGGAAACAAGTAATTATAAAATTATGTACAAATTATTTACGGTCTCATTAAACTTCAAAGTGATAATAAAAATACAGCAGGGAAGAGAATTACAGGTCAACTCCTCCTAGAAATTTTCCACTGCATGTAACAGCTTTAGGATTGTCATGTTGCAAAATAGAAGTTTGGGGTTTTCCTTAATGAAACCACCTTTTTCTAGCACAGTGCTGACATGCTCTGTTTCCTGACAGTAATTTTGCCAATTAAACCAAAGGGTAAAATGATGGGGGATGGAGGAGCAAGACAGATGCTGAAACAGGCACAAGGAACATGAGAAATTTCCAATTATTTAAAATTATTGGAAGAGGATTTTTTTAAAAAAATCTACAATTTCTCCTTAAATATTTCCAGCTAGCCTAATAATAACTTCAGACAAATAAATCAACTTCCTCTCTGAAAAAAATCTGAGGTCAAGCACCATTTGCCATTTTATATTTCCCTGACATCCCTAACTTTACACAGAAGAGTTCAGACAAAAGAAACACAAAAGTTCATGAAATATGCAACATACAGAAGGAGGAAACTATTTTTCAATGCTCATCAAATTAAGTACCTTAATAACATACACAGAAGAGGAAATTTGGGAGCTGGAAATGCACTTTAGTGTTTCAAACTGTTATACTTTAAGTTTCTGTTTTACTTGGGGGATTCTACACTCCCTGCCCCCCCCAGCTGAAGGTAGAAGTTATGGAGTCTGCTTTATTTGTGGTTTTGGGTTAATTTTAAAGCAAGTACTTAAATATAATTATGGACCAAAACAAACCGGTGCAAGAGGAGTGTAGGTCCAGAAATAGATTTTACGTTTATATTCTGTAGCTACCAGGACAGAGGAATCCAACCCACTCAACCTGACTTAAAAAAGCACACAAAGGAAAAGAAAAAACCCAAGAAGCTTCAAACTGTTGAGGCTGCCTCAATGTGCTCTAGAGCAGGGCTATAGAAACAAGTTTTCCTTGTATGGGTGCAGAAGCTTTGGGGTCTCAGAACACAGGAAAACCTGTCCAAACCCTATAAAAATACAATCACGATGGAAACCCAAGCTGTACCAACCTTACAAAGTTCAGATTTACTGACTTGATGGTAATTCAATGTCTTAGCTTCCCAGCTACCACAGGAACACGTGGTTTATAGAGTGACAGAGACAGTCTCTGCATCCCAGTCAGATTGCAAAAGGACCTTCCCTCACTCCCACAGCCCCACCAAAAGTACCTGAAACTTTGGCTTTTTTCCCCATAAAAACTCATTCCGTTTTTATTTCTAGCCTGGATTGCAGACTCCACCTACAACACACACCCAGGGAGCTACCAGAGGTGTGATCCACATGTTGGGAATGCAGAGCCATAGAACGGGTCTGAGCTGGTGGCATGAGCTGCATGTGGAGCTTCCCTACAGCATCCTACAGGAGAATTGTCCCAGAGTGGTGGAGGGACACTCTCCACTGGTCACAGCTGGCATGAGGAGGGGTCAGAGCAGCAGGAAGTCATTAATTAGCTATTAATTCATGATTAATAATTAATAATGAATTTACGTGTCTGCGCTAGAAACCATTAAACACAAAGCACCTTGGGCTAGCTGTGAGCCTCGAGCAGTGTTTCCTGCTGAGAAAGTTAATTAAAAAGTAGCTTAAGTGGTAGGGAGAAGAGAGAGTTCATTTAACCCACCATGGAGTCACCCTGAGGAGCCCACAGAAGAGGAAAGGCTCAGGAGTTGGATGCTGAGCCTGACTCGAATTCCAGCCCGCATGTAAAATGAGAAAAGTCTGTGTCCCTGTTTCCCAGACACATGGGCAATGCATTCCCAGCTTCTCCCTGGATATTCAACATGTACTTTTCCTCCTCTCCCTTTCTCCTTTCTTCCCGCAGTTTCAACCAGAACCATCCCAAACCAGCTGTTTCCCTGCATGTCCCCAGGCCAGAGAGGCAAAAAGAACAGGGTTTCCATCAGTCTGGGATTAAAAGCATTGAGCTCCTCGCCTGGAGGAGCACCACAGACAGGGAGAGGGATCTCTGCAGGGAGAAAGAGAAGTTCAAGCCCCGGTCACAACAGAGGTTTTTGTTCCAGTGACCCAAGTTTAGTTATTCCAGGCTGCCTTAAATCAATCAAAGTGCAGCTCTGTAACCACTGCCTGAGAGAGGCTTTGCAGGGACCTCAGATCAACTCCCTGGCAGTAGAAGTGGCACCTGGAGATACCAAACACGTGGAAGGAATGTACTCAGCAAATGCTGTGGGTGTTAGTCAGCTCCCCAAACCTTATCAGTGCCAAAGTTCACCAGTTTGGCCAGCCAGGCTCCATCCCTGGGCTGTAGGTGAGCCACCTGGCTCCCAGGTGAGCCACCCCACATGCTGACAGATGTTCATGATGTGTGGTACCAGCCCTGCTTAGATAAGACTTTCAGATGGCTAAATTTAGACTAAATTAATTCTCTCCAACTGTGATCTCACCCCAAACCTGTGAAGTCTTGCCCCTCTTACAGCCACAGCAGATGTGCTGATGTGCAGATGATGGCATTCCAGCATCACTGAACAGCCTGTTCAAAATCCAGGGTTAATTCCATTTGTGCCACGTGCTGGTTACCAGTGGTGGATTAATCATCCTCAAGATTTCTGAGGCAAATACCAAATTCCCCTTTTCGACACCAGCATGCACAAGGTGTGGTTGATTTCCAGCACTATTTACCATCTTAATGACTCCAGAATAAGATCTCTAAGAAGCATAAAATTCACTCATTTTTGCCATTATCACATCTGTTCAAATCACCTAAATATACAAGCTGGGCCACACAGGACCCACCATTGCCTTCCTCTGATCAAAAAACTGCTGGAGGAGCAGTTTTTTTTCAAGACCAAGGCTGGCTGAATAATTTCCTCTAAATTTCTGGTCTAATCAACATTGATAAGGGTTCAGCATTCTCCTCATTATCTCAGTAAGCAAAGTATCCTGTTTTGAATCCAACTGTAAATGGTTAATTTCAGTGAACTGCTCTAAAGCCTTCCATGGTGTTCTGAGGCCCCACAACTGAGCATCTTCTTCAAAATGAAAAAGAAAAGGAGCAACTTGGGGTGGGGGAAGTTTTATTATTTCCTAGTCTATATTTGAAAATAATATATTTGAAAATAGTATATATTATATAATATATATAATATATTATATAATAATATATTATATAATATATTTTCCAAAGGGCTTGAGGTTTGCATGGGAGAGAATGGCTGAGTTTCTAATCTAATGGACACTTAGATGGGCAAGTGGATGAGGAGCTCCAGCTCAGCCAGGCACTCCTCCTGCAGCCACTGCTTGTTGGGATGTGAGGGATCACTTCACTTCATTATAAAATTGAGTTTCTTCAGTGCAATGGATTTAACAGAGAACCAAGAAGACACCAGAGCTTGTTTTTTGTTTTAGCCACTGCCTGCTTTAGAGGAAGCCTCCCAGGAGATGAAAGCAAGTTTCCAGTGAGAAGTGAGAGAGTTCTTTCTTTCAGTTCCTTTGGGACTCACTGCCAAATTTCATGATTGTGGTAGGAAATGCTGCTGAGGAGAGTGGGGCCTGTTGAGCAGAGGCTCCTGCACACTGACACAGAAGGAGGGTGGTTTTCCCCTGTTAAAGGCTGACTCCCAGCAAGGAGGGGATGAACTGTAGAGCCAGAAAACCAGGACTAAAGCTCTTCTTGCATGGCTTACCCCTATCCCTTCCCTCCTGAGCTATCCAGCAGGATCTTTGGCTGTGAGGACACCTGTGTCACTGGGAAGCACCAGCTGAGTCCAGGCCACAACACCAAGAAAGGCAGAGCCATGCATGGGATCCGGGATGGATCATGTGGGCGTCGCAGAGAGAGCACCAGCAGCTCCCACCCTCCCTGGGCTGGGGCACACACACAGCTCCACAGGGAGATCAAACCCACTGCAGGCAGTTTTGTCTGTGTTTAGCACTGATATCAGCCCCCAAAGGGCTGCTGACTCAGGCGCTCAGCCCGTGCCAGCTCCAATCTGCCCGGTGGACAAGGCTGAGATTTCACATCTGAGCACGTACAAAGCTCTGGCTGGTAACTGAAATTGTGTCAGTGAACAGACAGCAAAGTCATGTGCTAATTTTGCTCTGAATAATTAACTAAATGGGTTAATTGTATAAAATTAATTGCTGGTGCTTGAATCATTACAATCCACGTTGGGATCGTCAGTTCAGCTACGAGCTGTATTGTATTTCACAGCCTTTCACTGCTTCCCTCTCCAGGGGAAGAAAAGAAATTTAAGTATGATACAAACAGCCAAAAAAGAGAAATTATCCATGTCCAGAAAAACTCAGTTCCAGCACTGTTTGGGAGGGAAGTCAGCTGAGGAAAGTCAGCTTGTCTTGGGTCCACTTTGACAATAAGAATAAGCAGTCACAGGAAGGTGCTGCTCTTCCAAACTTCAGGGATAGTCCAACTTTCCCAGCTCTGTTCTTTGCTCAAATTACAGCCCTGCTGAAACCAAAGCACACTTGTGTCAATGCTTCCATCTGTACCTCTTCAGAGTAATTTATTTCTTTCTCCCTTTTCTTTTATTTTCCCACAGACTCGAGCTCCAAGAGACACACTTTTGTTTCTGGCTTTCCCCCACTCCCTCTCCTTTTTAGTTTTTTCCCCTTAAAAGGATACATGCACTTAAAAATGGGTTTTCTAGGATGAGTTTTAGAGAGCTCAGCCTCTCTGCTGAGGGCTGGATGCTGCCAACTTTAGAGGAAGTTTCTCCTACTCATTTTGCCCACAGATGCTCACATGTGACTCCATGACCGAAGCACCCTCAGCCAGAGGAATCCAGGGGAGAACCCCTATTTTATCACCTCCCTTGTCAACACAACCAACCCAGCTGGGTGAGATGTAGGGTGGAACTGGCCAGCCCCAGATGCTTCCCTCATCAGCCCAGAGCTACTGCAGTCACAGGGTTCCTGCACAGGCAGCAGTGCACGTACAACATTCTTGTTCTGCCTTGCCTACTATCCCTGCTCTGCCTTCCCCAAACGGTTCCTGTTCTGCCTTCCCCAAACCATCCCTTCTCTGCCTTCCCCAAGCCATCCCTTCTCTGCCTTCTCCAAACCAAAGGATAACAACTTTCTCCTAGGTACATTTCCTCTTAGCAGAACAGTTTTATGCTAAGCTGAGGGTGCTCAGTTCTACAAAGCTCACCTGAGCATCCAGGTATTTGCTAATTCCCTAACTTAGTTGGGGCCCCCAGGCTGAAGGCTCTGAACTTCACCACCTCTTCTGTCCTCACAAAGATCCTTAGGGCTTGCTTAGGGTGAGGGAGCCACAGAGCCATAAAATTACTAAGGTTGGAAAGGCCCCCCAGGCCATCCAAGCTGTGACTGATCCCCACCTTGTCACCAGCCCAGAGCACTGAGTGCCACCTCCAGGCCTTCCTTGGACACCTCCAGGGACGGGGACTCCAACACCTCCCTGGACACCCTCTTCCAAGGTCTGACCACCATTTCCATGAAAGATTTCCTCCTGATGTCCAACCTGACCATTACCTTGCACAGTTTGAGGCCCTTTTCTCTCATCCTGTCCCTGTTCTCTGGGAGCAGATCCTGACCCCCATGTGGCTGCACCTTCCTGTCAGGGAGTTGTGGACTGTGAGTTCTCTGTGAGCTCCACACTCATCAATTCCCATGACTTGGTTCAAGTGTTTAAAAAACTCACTGTGCACTTTAAAATAAAAAAAAAAAAAACCCTGCATTTAGAAGCCAAGGGGTTTATGCTATTGCAGCCATAATCATAGGGAATTGTCCTATCATAGGGCCTGTGCTTGCTAATAAAAGCATATGATGAGGGGCAAGAACAGATGAAATAAAATACCCAAAATGGGTGGAATCTGCCACATTTTTATGCATGGAGGAGAGCAAGGAGCTGGCAAGAGCTGCCCTGGTTGGAAGTGAGGAAAAGACACCCAAGGAAGGGGAATGGTGCTTATTCCCTCAGAGACGCTCAGCTCCAAGGCGTCTCGACGTGCTCCCTCGCACAACCCCAAGCTATGATCAATTTGACCCAAATAATTTGACAGATGCTGGTCCAACCTATTCATAAAAACCTCAGAGATACCACACCCTCAGACCCATGCTTTGCTTCCATCAGAGACAGGCACTGGCGTTTCCTATTGGAAATTAAACCCACAGCTTCTCGCTCTGTTGCCCGTGGCCAGGAAGGAACAGCTCATTCCCTTAATCCCTCCCAGAGACCTTTCCCAGCTAGAGGATGGGCTTCTTTCCTCCAGGATCCACAGGCCTGTCCCCCATAAAACACAACTTAAAACCAAGGTTACAGAACAAAGTCTGTAAAATACAGTGTAGAGAAACAGGACTGTACTTACAGGACTCAGGATCTCCCATATCCATTGAAAACATTCTTGGTTCAAAAAACTTTAAAAGCTGTGTATAAACTAATCTGGTTTTCCTTTTTTCTTTGGTGATCAAAGCTCTTCAGACATTGCTCATTCTTGCCAACTTCCTCTCCATTTTAACTGAGCCAGAGCTCGTTAGGATCCCTCAGCCACCTCATCCTGAGCACCCCAAACACAAAGGGCTTTATCCAGCAGCCAACCCTCAGCTCAGCACCAGGAATCTGCCCAGGAGCCGCTTTGGGAACAATGTGGGAAATCAGCCAGCAGTGCCAGGAAAGGGGTTTGACAGTGCCACAACTGGGCTTCATAATCCTTCTTTCTCTCCAGCCATTTCTCAGAAACCCATGAATCTTTGGGTCTCAATCAATTTGCAACCCTGGGATCAAACTCAAACTGGACCTGGAGCTTCACGGCTGAGCCTAAATGGCAGCCTGGGGCCATGGGCAAGGGTGAGGAAGTCCCAGCTGAGGCCACTCCATGTTCCCTGTGAACACATTTATTAGTTATTAAATTCACCTTTTAAAGGTACTTCCATCCCTCTCAGTATCTGGGGTTTATTAACTTAAATATCCCTCTGCATTATTTATGACAGCACCCTATAAAATCTTTCTTTTCCTGAAGTATTAGCTGCACCCACAAATATACTTTTAATTTTATTTGGTCTGTCTATTAAAATTCATCAATGCTGATATGTCTAAATCATAAAATAGCAAAGAACTGCACTTCAACTGAGACAAAATCCCCAGGAGACAAAATGTTTCCATTTAAGAAATGTTTAAAAAAAGAACACCAGGAACAGCAAAGTTAATAATAGGCTTTGCTGCAGGATTATTTACTGTGCCTTAGTCTCATGGGCAGTTTTACCAGATGACTTGCCTTCAAAGCCTGAACTCACCCTGCACTTCTAATGGGCTCATGAAAGTTCAAGGCAGCAGGTTCATAATCAATAAAAATCAAACTGCCTTTGAAGCACTGCAGGAGCGTGTCCTCCTTATCCCTCACCTGCTCATGTCCCAGGCTGGCAGCTGCCATCCTGAGCATACTGCTGGAACAGGTACTCCAAAAATTCCTCTTGTTAAATGGAGGGCTGCAGCTCTGGCAGGAACCTCAATAAATCCCATGTGTGCAGCAGCTTTCCCTGAAGGAAACATCCAAAGCTGTGATCAGGGTTGTTCTCCTCAACTGCAGAGGCACAAAGTGACATCCATGGAAACATCAAGGCTGGTGGGACCTCCTGAATGAGAAAGAAGTGGGGTGGGATTTGGTGGGCCCCAGTGGGATGTTTCTGAACACTCCACAGCTGGGTCAGGCTGCTGAGAGCCTTTCCAGGGAAGCTTTGACACCTCCATGAGGAGAGCACATGGTCACCAGTGCCGAACCACTTTCCCTAGGAATTCCTATTCCCCCATCACACTGGGTGCCTGCTGACTTTTCCAGAGGAGCTTGTCCAAACACCCTCTTTGCCATGGCCCTCTGCACCCCTGAGACTCCTCCTGCTGCCAGACAGATGGGGCCCCAGCCACAGCAAAGGTCCAGGAGCAAAGTGACCGAGACAAGAGGAATGTGCTGAGCTGCACTGGAACAGACACTGGCAGCTCTTACCATGCCCAGACAAAGGAGGATTATGTTCCAGATTTTTCCTCTGTGTGTCATCTTTCTCCTCTGGTCAGCCAGGGCATTTTCCTGCTCTTCTGCACCATCAGAATATTCTGTGATCTGATCTGATCCATGGAGTTTGTGCCTCCGGGCACATGCCTGATTCTGGCCACATCTTCCCCTGCCCTTACACCTATTTTTTTTTTTTTTTTTTTTTTTTTTTTTTCCTTTCTTGGGCTCTTCTGCTCTTCACCCAGGAAATCTCTCTGAAGTATCCAGAAGCTTGCTAAGAATTACAGGTCCAAAAGTGTGGTCTCACCATAAGGCACAACCACACAAGGAAGGCTCCACAGCCTGTCTCCCATCTAAATCAAGATTTTGGCTTGTACAGTTGGCTACAAGTTTTTAGCATCTCTTGTTTTCTGGATCCTGCAGAGAACAGGAGTAGGCAGATTGACTTTGCAGTAAAGGAGAATCCAGTGCCTGTGCAGTACTTGCCCAACAGTGTTTGGCCTTGAATCAAACAACCAACCATGTTTGTCTTCTTTAAAGATCCATTTCAAGAAATAAAAAAAAGAAAAAAGAAAATACATCAGCAGCAAAATAAACTCTTTTTTGAAAAAAACCCACAAAAAAAAAAATAAAAAACCCCAATACAGTCTTTCACTTATTCTTTCACTATTTTAGCAGCTGTTTTTTAAAAATCAAATGCAAAATCCATTTTGCAGCTCAAGCTTTGTTTAGCTTTATGAAACAGTTGAGGGAACAACTCCATCTTTAAACCTGCAAGGCAGCATTGGGCAGAGCACTCATCTTTAAATATTTACAGTCTTACTTAGCTAAACACTTGAATTACTTTTAAAATGGATTCAAACTGTGCTTCATAAGAAGAATCAGACAGGTCTACCTGGAATATCAAATGATTCTTTAGAAATGTAGTAAATATTTTAATTTTCTTTAATTCAGTGTTAGATTCAGCTACATTCAAGACAAACATTTTGGAACACTGATGACCCCTGAAATCAGAAAAATAAACAAAATGCTGGAAAATTTGGGTAGCTGGTTGTGTGAGGGCCAAGAAAAAAAAGGCCTAAAAAAAGTCTTTGTAAAACAGTATGATCCAGCATTTGGCCTAGGTAGGCTTCAGACAGGAAAGGGAAAATCTGACCTCCAATTAAATTACCGTGTTAATTAGCCAATGTCAGTCATAAATCTAAACCAGCACTGTGTGCTAAGGGCAGGCAAGGGAGAGTAAGCTCAGGGAGCCTGGACTGCCCCCAGAGGAACAGCTGCTGAAGGAGAACAAAGCTGAGCACAGGGGGTTTGTGTCTGGAAACAGTGTGGGGTCTGGATGCTCTCCATGGACATTCCTGCCTGTGTCCAGGGGCTGGCATGTGCCCAGGTGCCTGTCCAGTCCCGTGGCCTGGGGAGCTGCCCCCAAAAGGGCAGCACACACACAGTGGTGGCATGTCCATGCTGAGATACTCCACTGGCTTATTGGGAGGTCACTCTGCCTTTTCATTGGGAGCAGGGATAGGAATCTTTGTCTCTTCTCTTCTATGTGCCAAGGGAAGTAAATGCACCTTCCAGTTGTTGAAAAATAGGGGTTTTTTTCTAATTCTATGTGAACAACTTCCCCATCCTCTCCTGGCTGTTCCCAGAGAACAGTGCCCATTCCCTGGGAGCAGGGCTCGATCTCACCTGCACAGTCAGTGCCCCACTCCCCCCAGGTGTGACCACAGGGTTCTTCAACTTTTGAGGCACTTCCTGAGGATGTTTTTCAGAACACATTCACAAGAGCTGAGCACCACTGAAAAAAATTTGCCCCAGTTTCTGTTCTTGAGAAGCCAAGTGCTGCCACTTAGCTCATAAGAACATGGACAATAACTCAGGCAAAAGATGAAGAAACACGAAGCTCTCCAGCCTGCTTGAGATGAGCACAGAGATTCTGTGGAAAAGGTGAATTTCCTGAGCAATGGAAAACTCTTAATACCTAAGTTCTGAGAAAGGTTTCTCAAGAGAGATTTCCAGAGAAGCTCAGACTTCTGAAGAAGCCAGGGCCAGTTCCAGGGTATGTAATAAGATGTGTGATACAAACCTTCCCCAAAGCCCCAAAAGCCAGGATTGCTTTCCTGGCCTTACAACTGCCCTGCAGACTCCCAAAATCACTTCCCCTCCATTCCTCAGTCCCCAAGTTGTAGCATGAAATGACACCAGACCCACATATCACACCAGTTCTATCCCAGGGACACCACACAAAGATGGATGGATGGATGGATGGATGGATGGATGGATGGATGGATGGATGGATGGATGGATGGACAGATGCTCTTGCATTTTCTCTGGACCATGGCAATGTTAAGCCACTTAGGAGGTCTTAGAAGGGTAGATAAAACTCAAAAAATCTGTCTTCCACACAAAACACACAAAATATTTTCATAATATTCTCTATTATGAAAATACTAGGGTTAAATAAAGGTTAAACAAAGAGAAGCTCAACATACCTTCCATAGCCAGAGTTGTCTCAGAAGAGCTTAATTGAAGGGGTTTTTCCCTCAAAATCCTCCATCTGAAGCACAGCTGATCTGCCACAGCTTTATTCTGCCTTGTCAGCCCCTTCTCCCAGAGGGAACAGCACAGGATATTGCTCTGATTAAAGCAATTCCACTTGGTATGAGACTCCGGAGGTTATAGCTGAAGGGATAACCTTCAACTGTACTTTCAGCCTTCTGGCTGAAAGTTATTCCACAGATGTATTTAACTTAAGTCTGTTCCACAGATTTATTTAATGTAAGTCTGGTTTTAACCAGAGCTTTACCTCATTTTTTCTGTGTTCCCCATCAGCACTTCCACTCTCATGTTGCCCAATCTCCTTTCACTCACACAAGTCCCGTTGATCAGGGGAACACACATTATATAAAAGGGGCTTTTAATTAGCAGAACCAAAATTCTGAAAGTCAGATTGCAGAGTTATTCTAAATTCTAAATTCCTGTTAGAATTATGGCACCTCTCATCCCATGCTGGCTGTCCTCTGCTGGAATCACCGGATAGCCACTCATTTCTTCCAGAAAAAAAACATTGTTTTGCTCTCTCCCATTCAGAATAACAAAGGGACCCAATAAATGCAGTCATTATGTGGTTTGATGTGTTCTGTGTTTCAATATCTTATTATTTTTACTGTGATGCATCCTGAGCAGTGTGTGATGGGCCAGATCAGCCAAAGAGACAAAGCTCTTCAGGCAGCAAAGATGCTCCAGTCTGTGAAATCAGCTGCCTTTCTTTGTAAAAACCCACCTCAGTGAGAAAGAGGACTAGTAAAATACATGGTCGTGATAATGAGAAAAGTAAAATTTAATTGCTGTTACCCACTCACCATACAGAAAATAAAACATATGAATGTGGAGAATGAATAAATTGAAGTTGATCTTTTCACTCTTACATGCACGTTATCCAAAACCACTTTTTCCTTTGCAGATTCTTCTCAGAGAAAAATTGCACAAAAATTGCAATTTCATGGGGAAAAAAACCCAAAAAAAAGGCCATGTAAAAAATTAAGCAAGGCAGCTTTGTAGAAGAGTGTGAGGCTAATCACAATTGTAATTAAGTTTCCTACATTTACCTTTGTGTTCCTTGTGGCTCCCTGGTTTTGTTACACCTCCTGGACCAGACAGGGCAGGGGGATGCAGCCCTTTGGATGTGTAGCACAAGGACAATGCCAGACTTTGGAGGACATAAATAGATGTCTGAGCTGGGCTTTGGTGTTTCTGAAGCTCATCTGATACAGTAGGAGGGGGGAAAGGGCATGCACCACCACATTTCAGTCATAAATGGCTCTTTTCTGGAAAGGGATGGCTAAGGAATGGAACAGGTTTGTGGAAACAAGTACAATATCAGTTTCTTCACTTCCATGTATCAAAGATGTTTCATGCATTGCCCTATTTTGGCCCATTTCTAGTGCTTCTCTGAGCCTATGCAGTTCTTCCTGCCTTGTTCTTCAACCTGAACCTACAAGGAAATCCTGTTCAGAAATACCCACCCCCTGCCAGGGCTCAGCATTTCCCATGTTCAGTGGACAAACATAATCCCACCCAGGTGCTCCAGCAACAACAGACCTGGGAAAATGCAAATGAGACCATAAGGAAAGATATTCTGGTTTCAGATCATGTTCTGGGTGAAGTTTGCTATTTAAATCTATCCCATTTCTTCCTCTTTTATGTGCAGAAATTTGGCAATGAATAATGTGCAGTCATTTGTACAGCAGATACGAGTCACACGTAGAGGAGATGTTTTTAGCAATGAAAATGAGACAGAGGCAGAAGAAAAGGTAACCATAAGGAAAAAAAGAAACATCTCAGTGGTTATTTTCAGAGTTGAGATGGTTTAATGCCAGCCCAGGTGGGCACAGGGTGTGGGCAATTCAGCACAAGGAATAAAGACTCCACTGTGACTGCTGTGCCCCGCTGACACCATTGCTACCCTCCCTGTGCCCAGGACCCCATCACTCTCCCAGGAAGGCACCTTCCCTGGGATCCCTGTGGCCACACCTGGCTCTGGGAAGGTGGGAATGGGTAGGACAGACGGACGTGCCATGGTGCCCTGGGCTGGGTGCCCGTGGGTTTCTCCGCATGGGGCAGTGGCTGTTCCCTCAAACCACAGGCTGGACTCCGAGGGGACAGCTGGGAAAACGTTCTGTCATCTGCAGCTCTGCCTCAGGCAGGAATAGCCCACATTACAGAATACCAAGTGGCTAAGGAAAAACCACATTTTCTCATTCTTACAGGGAAACTGTATTTTCCAAAAAGCCCGTTCCCCCTGGCACTCGGGGCTCAGACTGAATAATTCCTGGGATGGTTTACCTCATCCCACCCAGATGGTTTTGACCTCAGGTTGCCTGCAGGACACAAGAGGGACCAAGGCAAGCAGACAAACCAGCAGCTGCCATGCATTAACCAGTCTAGAGACCTGGAGAGGCTGGCAATGGGATGAGAAGTTTTATACTTTATTTTTTGTTAACTTCTCTGTAAGGGCCATGCACACTCTGCCAAATAGCACAAACTGAAAAGAGGAGACAGAAACTTCAAGGCAGTTTCCTAGAAATCAAGTGAAGGTGGATCCTTTTTATATCATGGATGTAGAAGAGAAGGGGTGTAGACAACTTTTTAGGGAAAAAAAATGCCTCAGACCACAGCAGCCCCATAAGGCTTTGGAGATAAACTGGAAAGGTGTATTTTCCCACAGACACTACCCAAATCTGGCTGTCATGTTCCACCTGCCCCCTCTTCTTCTTTCTTGTCCATACCTCAGAAACCATCATCTCCACCTCATCTCCTGCCTTTCTCTCAGGGGGACACACCAACTCTTGGAACTGTCTCACATCTTCCCCCTGTGCAGCCTGAACACACATCCATGAAACCAGCCCTGGAACAGACCAGGAAGCATCAGAAATCCCTGTTTATAGATGATTCCAGAATCTGGAGCAAAAGAGGGGCCTTCCTGCTATGGTGACCTAATCCTGCATTTGCTCCTCCTTGTGCCTATGGAACAGATTTCTAGGATCAGCCCCAGGTAGGTCCTGGAAGTCCACCTGGGCAGGAAACGTGGATGAAAGAAGATCCACGTCTCACAGACCTGCGTAGAAGGTAAATGTGCCTCAGACTCCAGCTGACTCCCCCTCCCTGCAGCAGTGTTCATGTTCCCAAATAAACAGGAAAACACACACAAATACTTTGTTTGGAGCTTTCTCTGCTTTCCCTCCTTGCTCAAAAGTGTCTCTGCAGAATCTGGAATTCATTCCATTCAAGGCAGGGAGCCTTTCGCTTAGAGCCTCCCAACACTCTGTCAAACACCCAGAATGCCAATCGTGAATCACTCTGGATGAGGCAAAGCAATCTCTTGCATAAACTAAGAAAGTCCAGAGCGAGAGATAGCGTGAGTAGAGAGTAAACTTCCTTGCTGTGCGGCTTGCCAAACGCTAAAAAGAAAACCTCTGAAAAAGTGGCAGAATGATCCTATTTCCTGTTGATTTACTCTCTCCAGCCACAGAAGGGATGATGGTGACACAGACCACTCTGGCTTGCAAAGCAGCTCTAAGGAATGGCCGTGGCTGGATCATGTCACCAGCAGAGGCATTCCATACACACACTCAGTCACATACAGCCTGGCAACACCAATTTATTGTGTCACCATTTCACACCCTTCTCTTTCCTCCTCACAGGTAACTGAGTAACTGCACTTCTTTTTAGTCCCAAGCAGGGTGCATTGCTTGCACGCCTCCCAGCAAGCCCTGCAGAAGATCCCCTCTCCAGGGCAGCACAGCTGCAGGGAGTGTGTGTGAGGAAGGAAGGTCTCTTTCCAAAGTTCACTGAGTGCCAGGGCAGAGCCAGCACCCCACACTAAGTGCCAAAACCAGACCACGAGCACATGGTGAGGGGGTTTCCTCTCAGTGCAGGACCTGTGAGGAGCAGAGCCCGTTCTGCTCCCCAGGTGCTGCCTGTGCAGTGCCTGGGAGCCTCTCCCTGCCTCTGCTGAGTTCCCAGCCACTAATGTTCAGCCTCTAATTTGGGAAAAGAAAAACCCAGTCTCGCCCAGCACCACCCTGGAAATCCAGCCCACCTATCTCCCTCCTATGCCAAAGCTGGTGTTTACAGCTTCCCTCAGACCAGGTCAGCGGGTTCTCCCTGGCCCTGCACAGCAGGGCATCCACTCACTGAGCTCTGTGCACAGGAACTGCAGTTCTGCACCTCACTAAACCTTCCCTGAAACTGCAGATTTCCTCCCCCTCCCATCAGGCAACCATAGGAGAAGCCATCCAAATCTCCTGGGATGCCCTCTACAACCCAGCCACCCTACTGAACCCCTCACAACAAAGCCAAATGAAGCCCTGGTGATGGAGTGACTGAAAAAATCTATACAAAGAGGGAATTTTCTGCAGTACTTCAAAAGGAAAACACGTTCCCTTGGTATTTCACTACTGCACCACCACAGCTGGAAACACATGGATTGCAGGCTACAGGCATGGCCTCACTAGCTAGCTGAAAAAAAAATGTTTAATATGAAAGACTTAAAATTTAAAATAGAAAAATTAATAAAAAATTATTTTAAGGGGTGTAAATGACACCAGTATTTTGCTCAAACCATTCACATTTCAATTTGGAAAATGCAACTCGCCCTTTGGAGGAACTTCTTAAGGCTTTAATCACTGTGCAAAATATTCATCATTGTCATCTTCACCTTTCTTCTGCAGCAAGTTAAGGCATGAAGTTAACTTGTTCAGAAATACCCACCCTGTGCCAGGGCTCAGCATTTCCCATGTTCAGTGGACAAACATCTTCTCCAGCCAGAGAGCCCACAAAGGGCTTCCCCTTTCAAATCTTTGGTCCAATCCATTGAAGTTCTGCCTCAGAGGAGGTAGAAGTGAAGTTCTGCCTCAGACCTCTCTTAACTGTCCATACACTAAATGAGAACTGGCCTTGGACCAGAGAACAGGAATGGGGATAAGACCCCACCTCACTTCCTGAAACATCTGAGCTTTGTTGGGATCATGATGGAGCTCAACCTCACGTTCCTGAGCTCTTATGGGGACAGAAACTACAAGATCTGTCTGTGCTGAAGTTTTCCAGATGTTCCCCAACTCCTGCAGAGCTCACCCCCCCACCCTGGGCCTTGTGACCAGCCCTACAAGGGTCATTTCCCATTCCACCTTGCTCAGAGTCCCTTTTCACTGAATGCTGGGAGGCTTTTTTCAGTCCCTAGCCATCAATCAGACCTTTTACTTTGAGAAAGGAGGTCCAGGGAGGAGAAAGGCTCCCAGGCACAGCTCACCATTTCTGACCATGGTTCACTTTTTTCTGGGCTCCTCAGTGCCTCTGGCAGAAAATCACTGTAATTAAGTGTTAACAATTTGATGAGGAAACCTTTCCTCACATTGGAAACTTCACCAGCCTCTTTCTGAGAATGCACAAAAGTCACAAAATAAAAAGCTTTGGAATTTTCCAACATTTCTTTTTCCTTTAAAGCTTAAAAAAGAGCTTTTCAGGAAAAAAAAAGAAAAAAGCCACCACCAAATTCAGTCTCCACACACGGAAAATGCAGCTCAAGGAAAAATTTTTACAAGTTTCCGCTCCCATGAGCAGCTGGTGTCAATAGCATTTTTGAAGCAGCACAGAAGATCGAAGAGATATTGATTGAGATTAAATAAATATGGGGTGCTGGAACACAGGAAGCCCAGCCTTATGTTGCTGCTGTTTATCACACTTATTTAGGTCACTGAAGAGAACACCTCCTACAGCCTCTGACACCTCTGCTATCCTTCAGCCAAATTCTTCCTACAAATTTGAATGTCCAACAAAAATTTATAAATCTGCACATGTGAATAACTGGGACGTATTTAAAATTTCCCAGCAGAAGAGCAACTTATCAAAAGCAGTTTTTTCACCAGAATGTGTGAATCTTGAGACACAAAAAAACCCCAAACAGTTCCAAGTTAGTATTTATGGTCAAAATAGCTTCCCCACAGGGTTACTGCTCCTAGCACCAGCTGGCTTCCAGGTATTCTCCTGGCAGACTATTCCAAGCTTGCTGTAGGAGCTGTTCCAAAACATTTCAACAATTAAGCATCCTGTGAAGCAAGAATTTATACTTTTTGTATAAACTGTAAATGTAAGGACATAAATTGTCCATGTAAGGATTGTAACCAGAGGACCACTCATCCAGATTTTCTTTAATCCTTCTCCCACAGCAAAGGTAGAGCCACATTAAAAGCAGGAGTGACTCAAAGTCTAGAGCACATGCTTAGCAGACAAATTTGACATTCAAACCTACAGAACACAGGAAAACTCAAAAAATGTTTGTTGCATCCTTAGACGGAAGATGAAATTTTTTCACATGCAAAAATTTGCAAGAGATTGGGCCCAAGGAAGCCTCCCTGCTGTATTTTTATGACCTTTTATTTATAAAGGCTCAGTCAGATCTTGCATCTGAAATACAACACACACAACTGACACGCCTGAGAGAATAAAACCTGAGTGTTCCCACCCTCAGGTCAGAGCTGAAATTGCTGATTAGCACCACGGCTGTGCCCAGGGATTCTCCCCAAACCGCAGCCTTTCCAGAGGGATAAATTATCCCACAGGAGTGGCAGTATCTTTAAGGTCCTTATTTTACTGTGAAATATCTTGTGCTTTTATTTGTGTACTGATTGCAAATCGGGCTGTAATTAACAGCCAGGCAAACATTTGGGTTTGGTGAAACGCAATGAACTCCCAGCCCTTTCAGTTGGTGTGGGAGAGGTGACTTGAAGTGACCTATAAGAAAGAGCTGGCATAAAAGACTGAGAGTATGAGTGAATATGAGCAATTAATTCTTATTAGAAAGGAGCATATGATCAGCTCTGCAACGGTCTCCATAATTCCCCAAACTGAGCAAAATGTTTCCATCAAATCATGAGAATTGTGGTGTGGTTTGGGGGAGAACAGAGAGGAAAGGGGGGCTTTTGGGTGGGTGTTTATGGCCAAAGGTGCTCCCAAGCCAGTATCTGTCCCAAATTATAAATCTCCAGTTTTAGATATGAAGGGAACACAGATGAGGGGGAGAAGGGCACCAGGCTGAGCAGAAATGGCTCCCGCAGGAAATTAGGGGAAAATACACAGAAAAATTCTATCTGGGTCTTCAGCTGATGAAATCAGGACGCTGCTTCAGTGGAGGTTTTTACAAGAAGCCAAATGTAACACTGAGTTACCTTCAAGTGTTGTTTGCTTGTTTGGGGGTTTTTTGGTTTGGGTTTTTTTTGATTTTTTTTTTTTGTTTGAGGTGAAACAGAAACTTTAACGAATGTATGAAAAAGAAACTTTTGAAAAAGGTGCACCCCAACAGCCTTTCCAACTGAAAATTCAAAGTTTCTGATAAGCAAATATTTTACTCCTGTTTCATAAAGGTGAAGAACAGAATCACAAGAGGCATTTTAATATTTTTCCTGAAGTCCAATGGTGACAAAACATTAAGACAACTGAGTAGAAACTGTATAAATCCATTGAAATAAATTTATCCTCTGGAAGGTCTTACATTTTATTTATCCTCTAAACATCCACCTGAAAGCAGCAATTCTGCCCTTGACTTACTGACTTAATTCTATCCACTTTAGTGTTGCATTTCCAAAGCAGCACTTCATCCCAATGGAACTTAAAAGTTCTTCAGGGAAAGTCCTGAAAGCAACTTCTCCTTTGCAAAAGGACCTGCCCAAGATTTAATCTTCCCCTGAACAATTACTTCTGTTTGATGAGGAAAAAAACCCTCATAAAATTGTTATAATTGGTGTCAGCTTAAACCACACACGAACTAAGAAATGAAGGAATATCTCTATTAATACTGCTTTTGTAATGCAGTGTCTGTCTCCCAAAATGAACTGCAAGCACCTAAAAATAGTCACAAAAAACCTTTGGGGCAACATTACCTCTGAAGGATAAACAGCTCCAGAATTTAATTCAGCACACAAAATTCCTCTGCTCCTGTTCACAGGCAAGGAGCCAATAAAAAAATAGATTTGTAATTAAAATCCCTGGAATTTGTGCAGTCAAGCTCTTTATGAACATTGTAATTTTTACATGTTGAGTTAGCACAACACAACTGTGCAAAATTTATCACTGCAGCTTTTGATTCTTCTTTCTACATTTAGCTCTTCCAACCATCTGCAAACTTCTAACCTAACCAGAGTTGTTTTATTAGTGGAGAATTAGGGTGCCCACACAAATACTTTTTCTTAGAGTCTAAATTTTTTCCTGCTCCTGAAGAATTTCTTCTTTTCCATTTCTTTTCTGTGTGGCAATTACACAATTGCATGTTCAGTTTATTGTTTTATTTCTACTGGAATTCTTCTAAAAACTACATTCTTTCTCAGTAATGGCTTTAGGTTACTTTTCCTTTTCAAGATATTTCCAGCCAATTTGGATTTAATATAGCAACATATTGTTAAAAAAGAAGAACCTGTTTCCAGCTGCCAACAGTAGCTGGGGATGCCCACCAGGAATGTAACTGCACAAATGGAAAGAGAAAGTCATCTAATATAAAACTTCTCACATCATTTCAAATTACTTTGAAAGGGAGTTAAATGTGATATTCTAAAATGATTACTTTGCATGTGAGATTCTTCCACAAAAGTAAGCAACCTAAAATAAACTAAATAAACTAAGTAAATAACATCATTTTCTTTATTTAAAATAAATAAAGAAATTTAAAGTTAATTTTAACACAAAATGAACACCCAATAAGGTATTAAAAAACAATGTATGTAGTCAGCAATTACACTCCTGTCTGTGTTTGAGGCACAAAAGCTCAGTGTCAAATCTCATAGACAGGGACAAAGCATTTTTCCATATTTTCTGCTTTTATATCGTCCTTCCAAGGCAGCTTTGGATTGTTTTGGTGTTCAGACTTCCCTCCCCGGGAACAAGACATGAGGAAGGTAAGTTCTCTGAGAGTTTCACAGAGCACAGGGAACAGCTGCTGGTTTATGAAGAATCATGGCTACAAAAGAATAATTTTAAATCCGTTTTTAAGCTGAAGGTAGGGAAAGGATTGCCATTAATAGAACAGGCAATTTGTATCTTCATTACTCCACAAAAAAAACTTGGCCTGAGATCAGGAACA
Organism: Phylloscopus whistleri; assembly: GCA_017589585.1. Classification (NCBI taxonomy): domain Eukaryota; kingdom Metazoa; phylum Chordata; class Aves; order Passeriformes; family Phylloscopidae; genus Phylloscopus; species Phylloscopus whistleri. Next base: position 2,158,396 of record JADMLD010000682.1, on the reverse strand, counting down.
GAACTTCACAATGAACTTTCTTTTTATGAAGCTGAACAGAGAAAAATGGGCTTTGCTCTGAACATGTGGCAAATTGAATAAACTGTGAAAGAAGAAATCTGTAATTTTGATCACAATGGTCCCTCTCCCTTAGTGAAAAATGATTTTCTCATCCTTGAGCAGAACCAGCATGACCCCAGCACTTGGTCAGGATTAACCTCCTCTGATGAGTAAGGTCAGTGTGAGTCCATCCAAAACACTTAAGCAATCAGATGCAGAATACAACATGAAAATGAAGGGATAATATCAGTTTCTGCTGAGTGATGAGCACAGTCTACCCCGAGTGAGTGGATGCATTCTCAGAGTGTGAATTCACACACACGCAGGCAGTGGGATCTCACCAGGGAAAACTTGCCAGATGCTTGATTCAAGAGGAAAGATTTTCAATTAGCACAGCTAAATACCATTCTCTTCTCTTTCTGGGTAAAACAATGAAATGAAAGGCTTCTTCCACCAGACCATATCATAATGAATCACACCAAACGTCCTTCAGACAATTTTAGAACAATTCCTGCTAAAGGAAGTTGATTCTTAATTTCCTCCATTAAGACCTTCCAGGCTCAGTCTAAGAGTGAAGCACTAATAACCACCCAGCCTTCAAGTGCATATTTCCAACAAAATTCCATCTGTCTCAATGAAGAGTACAAGAACTGTGGTACCAAAGAAGCAAATTTGAAAGTTCCACTTGGTAAATGCTCAAGATATTATTGATACCCTACACAGACACCCTACAAGGATGGAAGAAACTAATTTTAAGAAGACAAAAACCTAATATTAAAAATGTTCCACCATTTAAGACAGCCACAACTGGCTCAGCAGCAGGTGAATCAAAATCGGATCCCAGTTCTCTCTGCTTTCCAAAGGAAGGACACGTGCCATGACAGGGCTCACACTGAACCCAAGCAGCTGCAGTGGAACTGCTGCTGTCTGCACCCAGGGACAGCCCTGGGGCAGGGGCTTGAGAAGAATCATCTCATTGCTCTCCAGACTTCCTTCTAAACCAATTTCCGCATGTCCTAGGGAGCACATGAATAATCCTCCTCTGGAATTTTATCAGGAGATTATCCAAACAAATGGGAAATTATCAAAACAAGTTGTTGTCTCCATGGTGTCTCCAGGCCAAGTAAAGATGCTCGAGGTGGCCTCAGCAGCAGCTGCTTCTGGGCTGGGAGGTCTTTACAGGGGCTGTAAGAATGGAAAGAAGTCCTGGAGCAAGGACAGGTGGAATACAGAGCAGCCAAGTTCATTTTAAATTACACTGCCAGGAAACTGAGACAGGATTAATTTTATCTAGATTATGATGGGAGGAGGTTGTTGCTCAGGAGAATGGGTATCTACAGCTCACCACACCTTTAGGACATGGCAGATTTGCTGCTTTCCAAGAGGGATCTGCCACATACAGGTGTCTCAAATACCTAGAAAATAAATAAATACCCACTCCAAAGATCAGCAAACACAGGAAAGGGGCTCGAAAAACACCCGAAAAAAAATATTGTGACCATGATATTAAGTATCTGTATTAAGACAGACATTAAAATATTTGGGGGAGCAAGTCTGTAGCCAGAGCAGCATAAATGCACTTTGCAACTTCTCCTCATGAAGGAAAAAAGAAAACAAGTTATTGGATCTGATACTAAAATGGGATTTGCTACATTTCAGGGAAGAGATTAAAGTATAAACCCTTTTAACTCACAGAGAGAAACACTGAATTCCTCACATAATGTATTCATGTCTTCTCCTGCATTCCCTCTTTCAAGTCCTTCTAATTTGAGTTTCAGATTCAAATAGCTGCAATTATGGAACAATTCAGTCACAGGGTAAGGGAAAGGAAAAATAAAACCCTCACCAGAGCAAGGTTTGGCAGGGTGTGTTCTACTTTAAACAAGGATTAAAATTAGAAAGATTGTTCAAAATCAAGTAAATTCATGCAAATTCCTAGAATATTGGATTATTTGTCTTTATTACTCCTCAGCTGCAATAGGTTAGTCAGAACAGGAATCTTCCTTTCTGTGGGTGTTCTTCAAAGCTTTTGTGCAGACATCTAGAAAATTCACCAGTTACCAAGGCTGTGACGGGATTTTAAGAACAATTAAAGCTAAATCTGTTATACTGGTTGAAGAGCTGAGAACAAATCTGACAACCAGCAAGGAACCTCTTTTACAAGCTCCCTTCTGCAAAGTTGAGCAGAGATCAGAAGAATCTCAACACACGAAATCTGGTGCAGACTGAAATTATTGGAGAACCAAATTTATCTTCATCTTATTGTCATAATAGCAACCAGCCCTTTGGCTGACGTTCCAGACTATTCAACCTCTATTCTGTCATAAGGAATTTGAGACACACTGTGGAAAATTCTGTTTAAATCCAGGTTTCTCATGCAAGCAGGACCCATTCCACCAGCACAGGCATTTCCAGGCATGGCCCACTCAGTGCAGAAACACTTCCCACTGGATTATGCACCTTGGGCAAAATGTCAGGGGGACACTTCGATCTGGAGAGCCCCTGCAGAGCTTGCTACCTGCAGGAGATCCCTGGAGATGGCCCCAGCAGGTTCCCTGCAGGCAGGAAGGGCATTTACACATCACCCACATACCAACACCCAGACAAAGCAACAGGTCGTGTAACTTGGGGATTTTCCAACCTCCAAACAGAAAACTGGAAACCAAAAGAGGGTATTGCTACACTTGTGTCTTGTTTTCTGAGTCAGGCACAAACAGCTCAGCAGCAAGGAAGAATTACCATTTTGTTTTGTTTCAGATGTATTACCTTTGATGAAGGGTAGTCAAAAGTTATTTTGGGCAGTTAATTATTTGTTTGGGCACAGTCTGTCAAATTAGCATCAATTTTTTCCAACAGGTTACACTCAAAATGCCTAAAATGCATCAATACAGAAGAGGCACTGGGTGACAAAAGGGAACCCAGAAACCCAAGCTCGTTTCTTTTGTTGACTGTGTTCCTGAAAGAGTGACTGAGATTGAGTTTTGGGTGAGGAACATGGTGCTGCAAAAGAACCTGCATTATGTCTGTGACCCTCCTGGTCACAGCTGTGCTGTCCAAAATCAAAAGAAATAAATAACCTAAGTTTTATGGATACATTCAGTTTTATTAAGGTGCAGCTCACTGAGCTATGCTTAAAGCCAAGACAAAAGCTGGACCTGGAAGTCCTAAGGGACTGCCACTGAGCTTCACACTGAAAAGCCAGAAAGGGATTGGGCCACAAGAGACAACCAGAAAGGAGACATCCCTGTGCAACTCAGATGAAGTGTGAAACACCTCTTGAGGTAGTTAGCTGATCACGAAAGTATTGAAAGTAGTTGCATTAACATTTCATGAAAGATTTCCCCCTGCCTCTCCCTCAGTTACTCTTCTGCTACCACATATTTGGAAATACTTTTTTGTAACCACATCACTTGCCAAGTGATTTAAAAAGCAGAATGAGCAACAGCAAGCATTTGCTAGAACTGCTGCTGAGCAGTGAACAAATTACCTGCTGTGCCACAGTAGGACAAACAAGCTGGGCTGAGCGGTTCCGACATAAACACTAACGATCTCGTTAACTCAATCCATTTAATTAATCACTACCAAAGTAAAGGCCACACTTCTACCCTCTTCTGTCCCCGGATACACTGCTCCTCTTGAATGAATGAGTTCAGTCATCCTCCTAAAACCTATTCGTGGTCACCACCTGGCTTGCTCACACTGAACCCTTGTGAAAATGTGGAGAGGTACTTTGCATATTCCCCTACTAATTCCAAGAATTCAAATAAGTCCACATTCTCTGAAAGTGAGTCATTAGTTTTGAGTCCACCATCATCATTGTTTCCAGTCAAAACATCTCAAAAAGGAAATTACAGCAGCCAAGATAATCAAGCATTGGGGGAGGTATTTTGACACCTTAGATCTTACCATGGAAATTTGCTCAGAAATCTGAATGAATCAGTAACCTGGAAGAATAACAAAATGAGTAAAACAAAAACTACAATAGGTCGTGATTCATTTTTTTTTTTTCACTGCTAAGGGGCTACGTGCACTCACCCCAGGCTGAAGGACACGCTGGAGGAGGAGCAGGGCAGTGAGGGAGGAGGAGAAACCCAAGGCAGCATCTGCAGCAGCAAATGTCTGTGACACATCCCAGGTTCCAGGGCCCCACAACTGAAGGGGTGCTTTGACACCGGAATGATGAATCCAGTCGGAAAATAAGCGGACAAAGGAAGAGAGCTCAGCTGATGGAGTCATCTCTTCACCGCAGGGATCTCTTCCGAGCCATTGGGCAACGTGTTTTGCTCTTCAGGGTGATGCTGAATGTTAAACCCAGTGAATAACAGGCTCTGTAGTCACTGCCAGCCCCAGCTAGCATTGAAAATGGCCTGGACATTTTTAACTGAAAAATTTCACTTTAAACACAGCAAAATCTTTAAAAACTGATTAAAGTCGAAATCAAAAGGTTATCCAAAGGCATTGGTGATTTCAAGATTCAAAAATACATTTTCACGTAGTAAGAAGTTAAGTCAAAATCGTTTTTTAATGTTTTCATTTCAACAAAAAAAGCATTGAAGGTGTTATTTTGACTCAAAAAAAAGCTCTTTTTTCAAGTTTCAATTACCTTGCTGAGTCACATCTCTCTTCTGCCCAGCTCTAATCTGTAAAGTCTGTTCAGCACACAAACTGGACAAATAACAGCAAGCATGGATGCCACGGTTTGATACTGGCCAAACACCAGGTATCCACGAAAGCCATTTGTTCACTCTCCTCCAGTACAGCTGGGCAGAGGAGAGGGAACAAAATCAGCGAAGGGGTTATGAGTTAAGGATTGGGAAAAAAAACTTCAAGGGCAAAACAGGCTCAAATCTAAAGGTATAAAATAAATTTATTATTAGCAGATTCAGAGGAAGATTATGAGACATAAAATAACCTTTGAAATACCTTTTCTTCTCCCCGAGCCTTGTCCTTTTTTCCCACCAACAGTGCAGGAAGACAGGGCATGGAGGGTTTTGGTCTGTTCATCATTCAAGATCGTTTTTCTGTTCGCTCAGGGAGAGGAGTCTTTTCTCTGCTATGCCGTGGGGTCCCTCCCACGGGCAAACAGTCATCCCAAAACTTGTGGCATGGGCCATTTGTCCACGGGGTGCAGTCTTTTAAGGACAGGCTGCTCTAGTTTGGAAGCAAGGGCTTTTTCTCTATCTCTGGAAGCCGGGGCCCTCTGTTTCTCTAGTCAGGTCTCCCAGTAGGCTGCAGCTTTCTCTAACACCCACCCGCTCCACTTTTCCCACAGGCTGCGAGTGGGTCTCTGCATTCCCTGTGGACTTCATGCATGACAAGAGGACACTTTGTTTCACCATTGTCCTCACCGGGGCCTGCAGAGGAATCTCTGCTCCCACACTTGATCAGCTTCTCCCCCTCTCTCTTTTCCACTGACCTTGGTGCTGCCGTGTTGTTTTCCCTCACGTGTCCTCACCTCCTCCTCTTCTCCAACTAGAGGAAAAACTGCTCTTTGTAGGTACCATTGTCACCAAGTTCCACTAGTTTGAAGATCCTTGCGAGATCCCGCAGTGCTGAGAAGTTGATCTGGTCCAGGTTCCGTGTGGGGGAATGGCTCGTCCTGCTCCCGCTGCCGGCCAAGCAGCCCCGCCGCCGCTGTGGGGGCAGTGGCGGCTGCCGGGCAGCGGCGCTGTTTGATGAATGCCTCTCTCCATGAGGGGCCGGGAAGGGGAAACTGCCGCCCCTGTCCCTTGTGGCCCCTGTCCCTTGTGGCCTCTGTCCCTTGTGTCCCTTGCCCTTGTGTCCCGTGCCCTCTGCCCTTGTGCCCCCTGCCCGTCTGTCCTTCTGCCCTTGTGCCCCCTGCCCTTGTACCCTTGTGGTCCCTGCCCTTGTGCCCACAGCGGGGCTGGCCGGGGCTGGCCGGGCAGGCCAGGCTCTCTGTGTGCCGCCCCGAGATGGCGGCGGCTGCGGTTCATTGCCATGTGCTGCACCGGGGCTGGCCCCAGCAGAGGCGCTTCGCCAGCTCTGGAAAACTGTACTGTGCACGTGCTGTTTTAATTTTCTTCTTAAATCTGTCATCACAGAGGCATTACCAACCTCTCTAATTGGGCCAGCAGCGTGTCCATCTTTAAAATCGTCAGCGATTGGCTCTGTGGGACGTAGTGGAAGCTTCTGGAAGCTTCTCACAGAAGCTACCCCTTTGCGGCCCCCCCCCCCAAAAAAAACCCAAAAACCACCACAACCACAAAAAACCAAACAAACAAAAAACCCAAACAAAAACCCAAACAAACAAACAAAAAAAAACCCCAACAAAAAAAAAAAAAAAAACCAAACCAAAACCAAAAAAGCAAAAACAAAACAAAACAAAAACAACAACAAAAAACAGGCTGTGCTAAATCAACACAATGGATCAGATCAGGGGGTTCCAGCAGGAAAAAAAAGGTGTTTTTTCCAGTTTGGAAGTTCACAATTGGCCTAATAAAAAGAGGAGCGGAAAGAGGATTAAATCTGCTTATTTTAAAAAAAAATTATGTACATAACATGTCTTCAAGAATCCATCAGTGCACCAGACACCTGAGACATCTGCAGTAAATTTTCTGAAGATAATTTTATCTACACTCAGGTAACCTCAGAGAATAAAGTACTTTTTCTTCAAAAAGAAAACAAAAACAAGAGATGTCTTCAGAGCACAAGCGTTTCTTTTATTGCAGAGACTGAAGTCATAGCAGGTCAATGAGAAGAAAAACAAAACCAGAAATATCCATTTTTCCTTGCACTAGATCGGTAAACCCCTGTGCTGAGGCCTCTTGGAGCTGGGAAAGCAGAAAGTTTCTTTGGCTGTATTAAATCATAGAATCCTTATGGTTAGAAAAGACGTCCCAGACCATTTCAAATAAATGAAGTTACGTGACTGTCCTTTATTGATCATTGGCAGTATCTGCTCCAGCTGTCTGTGTACAGGGACTACAGGATTGTTTCCAATTTTTCTTTGGGAAGCAGCTTTGGAGAGCAGCTCTTCCCCACAGGGTTTGCAGTAGTTCAGACACTTTTAATCCCAGGGAGATGCTGCTGCTGAGTCTGTGGTGCTCCTGCCCTGCATGGTCTCCATTCCCACCCCACGCTCCAAGGGACTCCCCAGCATGTGCACATCTGTGGGGGCCCAGGACAGTGGGAAAAGCACTCTGGTGTTTTGAGGAGCGAGGAGGAAGGAGGGAGGCTTGGTGGCTTTTCTCCCAGCCCCCCACAGTCTGACACAAGCCTGTTTTCCTGCTGTCTGCAGACCAGGGTGGGAGTGAGGCTGGGTTGTGATTTTGCCTAGCAATTATCTCCCATCTTTCGGTAACATACTCTGCTACCCTCCTCCTTCTCAGTCAAGAGCTGTCCTGACACAGATGTTCTCTGGAGCAGCTCTGGAGCTGCTCTCCACTTCAGTTGGGGGTTTTTGTTGTTTTTCTTTAAATATTTATATTGGAGCAACCCACTGAAATATCCAAATCTATACACAAAGAACCCCAAAGCAGGAGGAGACAGCCAGTCCTACCTCCTTCATCTCCTTGTTTTCTTGCTGCAGCAGAGAGTAGCCAAAATACACGTCTGGAAGGGGTCAACACTTAAACCACTGGAACATGGGAATGAGGTTTTTCCATTACTAGATAGAGCCTTATCTACCACTTTGGAAAAGATTCTCAAACCTTACAAATTAGGGGAAAGCCAGTAAAAATGAGAAAATGTCTCCTTCCAACAGTTCCTGCTTCAGCTATTTCAGTTTATGAAACTACACAACAAACCCTAAAGGCAGAAAAAATACAGGAGAAGATAACGACCACAACCTTCGGTAACAGCTGTGGGATGTATTTCACTTGGAGAGGGGTTACGACGTTAAGGAAGCTTTAAGCCATCTTTGTGGTCCCCTAAGCCCAGGCCAGATGTGTCTGCTCAGCCATGTAACATAAATTACAGCATCCTGCTGGAATTTAAGCCAGTTATCCATGACCCCAGGGGCTGCTGAAAGCGTGTGAGAAGCAAGTGCTTCTTGCAGGATCACTCTCCACCTGTTGCCAAGGAGGGAAAGGAGGAAGAAGATGATGTCTTTTTATAGTGTTTAGTCTATTTTCAATTGCTTGTAAAACTGTGATTTTTTTATTATACCTGGAAAGAGCCAGGTGCATTCATTTCACCTTAAGTCTTCACTTCCCTCATCCTCCTTTCAGGTACTTGCATCATCCACACAGTGTTTCCTCATCACCTGCCTGTCACTGCTACTTACAAGTCCCATTACTTGTAAAGGGCTACATCTCTGCAGAACTATTCAGTGGTGTTTGTCTTGAGATAAAAATGAACTCTGTGCTATAAAAACCAAATGTTTACACACACAGTTTTCTCTCTCTCTCTGCAGTTCCTCCAGTAAATCATTTGCTGGCCCAGCACACCCAGTCCAAGGTGGTGCTGGCACTGCTGTGCAGGCTCTTCAGAAGTCTTTTGATTGTAACTATGAAAACAGCTGAAATCTCACTTGTCTCTTTCCTCTTGCTGCTGTTACAAGGGCAGTTAGAGGAAAGGTGTGACATTAACCCCACACACATCTCCATGAATTTCTTCACTGGGGACATCCCAGCACAGCTGTACAGTGTTTCACATGGAATCCCAGAATTGTTTGGGTCAGAAGGCACCACGGAGCTGATATTGTTTCACCCCTGCCATGGGCAGGGTCACCTTCCATTGTCCCATGTTGCTCCAAGCCCCGTCCAACCTGGCCTGGGACACTTCCAGGGATCCAGGGGCAGCCACAGCTTCTCTGGGCACCCCATGCCAGGGCCTCCCCACCCTCATACTCAGCTTCTTCTTCACACACAAAGATTCACGTGCGTGTCCTGGTGAGACTTCCCTGGATGGATTGATTTTATTCGGGACACCCTGGGGTTCAGCTGCACTTCATGAATCACTGCTGACAATAGGAGATGGTGATGTGATGCATCAAGCACGTTCCTCTCTCGACCGGCAGCTGATGGCGGTGAACTTTTAATTCCCCCCCTGGATTACTTGGCCTGGGATTTCCCAGAGGCTAAGGGGCTTAGGTGGCGAGACCAGGGGGTTTCAGTGGGCACTCAGCTGCAATATTACACACACATCCTATATCCTCTGGTATGTCCTGACCAGATGCTGGTTTACAAGCAAATTCCTATTGCTTATGTCATAGGCTTTGGGCTCCTGACTTATAAACACGGGACAGCTGCTGGGATCACACACAGCACAGGAGTTTCAAAAGGCCACTCCTGTTAATATCTATATCTCAAGGTGGGCAGGGCTCCAAGTTTTCCTGAGTGAGTTGGTGTCAGATGAAAGATTGCCAGAAGGGACAATGCCATCACCCTGGAGGGTCCTACTCCAAGCTAAATGAGAGTCATGACCATGGATGTCCTCCTGCCTTTCTATTTTTATATTAAACTCTCTGGGCAAAAGATCTAGTGAGCTCATCCAACCTGGCAATATCAGATCCACAGAAGGATAAGAAAAAATATGTAAGTACATATGAAAACTAAAGCACTGCAGACTTTTTCCTTCTGCAGGATATTGATCATCTTCTTATGTGGAAAAGAACCTGAGGTTTAAATACTCACAGTGATTAGCCAGGCAATCATTACTGAAAAAATGATAAAGACCAAGTAATAGTTGTCACCATTCCCCTGGATGCTTTATGATGCAGTTGGTAAAGGAAGAAATAGTGCCAAGACTGATTCCTATGTGCATTTCTACAACCTCTTCAGGAGCTGAGTTAAAAGAGCCTTTGCTAGATATTGACAGGTCCATTTATAATAATCTGTAAAAGAGTCTTTGTTCAGAAATTACCTTCAAATCATCCTCTTTCCTCAGAGCTAGCCTTTAAACATTCATCTAAATACCATATTTTGATATATTCTGCAGCTGCACATTTCTGAGTAGAGGAATGTGCCACTCCCAGCATTCCCATTGCCCAGGAAATAAAACTTGTGAAAGATGTTCACAAACGTTAATTCTCACATCTAAAATCCAACTGCTGCAGATTTCCACAGCCAGTGAAAATAAAGTAGCTGCTTATGAGTTATTTTACAGAAGTTTTTAGAACTGCAAGATTTTAAAGCATGATTTTGATTAGGCTGCAGTGCTGGTAAAGAGAATATCCAAACCCTTGGAGGCTTATGGAAAAAGGAAGGAGCCTTCAGCACAGACATGTTAACACATAAATCAGGCAAGAATGGGAGCCAACACAAGTATGATTTAAGAAATGCATTAGTTTAAATAACAGAGAAAGTAAAAGCCCCAGGAAACAGAGAAAACAATCTTTCCCTTAAAATCTGGGATCTGCCAGATTATAGAGCTGTTGGGCACAATGCCATTAACACCGTGCCAGACAAGGCAGGAATCCTTCTCCTCAGGTAGTGGCTGGCAGGTTCCACAAAGCAACTCTTTGAAAAGTGAGATGAGGCAACAGAAATGCCCAAGGAAAGCAGAAAAGGCCAAGGACCTATTTATAGTTCATTCCTGTCTTTTTGAGTTTGGGAATCTGACATGCCAGTGAGCCAAAGGAAGCAATTAGCCCATTATTATAGTGGTACCTGACGAAAGGCAAAGACTTGAAAGAGAGCTAAAGACTATGAAAATAAAATTATCCATGAAAAGGACTGGTAAAGAAATATTCAAGAGCCTTGTGAAGGGTAAAAGCTACCCAGAAAACAGTCACTCTGTGAGAGACAGCTCACCTCAAGGAAGCAGTTCTCAGAAAAGACCGGAGTCACAACCAGAACATAAAAATGATTTTGTGTGCTGCAACAAAGAGAGCATGAAGTGGCTGGAGATGCAAAGGGGTGACAGGGTACCAAACCCAGGCAGAGAGCGAGACCAGAGCAAGAGTTTCAGAGCTGCACCAGGGTAACACCAAACTGGGTCCTCAAAACAGGCTGCAGGCCCATGGTGCTCAGGCAAGGGCTGTCAGCCCAGTCCCTCCTCCATCTCTGGCTCTGTGCTCACACCAAAACTGCAGAAACCTCCCTTGGGTAGGATAAGAAAGGGAATTTGGACATCAACGTGCTACAAGAAGGGACAAGAGAAGGAATGAACGAAGGAAACATTTCAAGCTAAAGTTTATAACATGGAACTTCAGCATCTGTACTTTTCCCTTAAAAAGCAGAGTTAACACATCATCCCACTCCAGATTTTTACTAAATCACATGCATGAAAAAGAAATTTGAATCTCAAATACCCAAGCCAAAGAGTTCACAAAGGACCTAAAATCTCAAAAATTCTTTACAAACTTTATCAAGGATCACACATGGATAAGACACAGTTTGTTTGCAAAACTTGCTGCACTAAAAGGGCAGAATTTGATTGTAATTTTCAATTAACTAAACTTCTGTAATTTTTCAGTTCCTCCAAGGAAGCAGAAGCAACTCAAGAAGTCACACTCTGCGAGGTCTAAATGTGTGTGGAACACAAACATATACCAGTCACACACACACACACATATAAATACATATATGGTTTATGTTGTTTTATGTATAGGACAACATAAACCAACACATGCATCTGAGCCCCAGATTCTCCAGCAAAACCTCAGACAGAAAAAGCCCCAAATTTCAGCTCCCAGGGAACATGTTCCATGACTCCTGCTCAGAAGACAAAATTACAAATTTACTTCTCCACTGAAAACACTGGGTTGGAAGTTCCTGGGAAGCAGTAACCATGGAGCCCAAGCTATCCCATTTTTTACTGTCACTTCCCAGAGTTCAGCAATGCTACGCTGCAGTCCTTATGTTTGTAAGAGCTGGACAGTGCAGGAGCTGCCAAAAACCTCTTTGCTGGCCGCAGTGACCCCTGGGCCTCCCTTGCCGGAGGGGCGGCTCAGCACAGTTTAAACTCTTCCATGACGCAAGGGGCTGGCCCCAATGACCAACAGAGGGCTCCTTCCAAAGACCTCTCTGTGACTGTGTGCTGATTAAATACCTGCGTGTACTGCTGCCTTATTTCCCCACGTTGCTCCAAATTCATCAGGCTTGGCCCTGCATCACTCTATGACGTGCAGTGTTATATCAGGACCTATGAAAAACTGTCCTTCTCCCCTTTGTGTCTGCCCTGGGAAATTCTGCCTTTTTATTTTTCCCTTGTCCATTCCCTAGTTTTATAATAATCTTCTCTCTGTGTTGTAACCACAGCCCTCATACAGACCTCCCATCAGACCCTGCATGCAGAGAACCAGCACAAGCAGCCTGATATTCCCGTGGTGGATTCTCTGAAGAGCTGCCGAAAAGATGCCCTTGATAAAATGCACAAACCCCACAATATTAGCACAGGCAGTTAGAGCTTCACTGCTGCCCGTGGCTTTCCACTTCAAATAAACTTTGGAGGAGCAGCTGGACATTGGAGAGAAATCTGAGAAGGAGCTTAAGGAGACCAGCAAGGCCTGCACTCCTCTGCTGTTAGAAATGGTTTGTTTGGGTTTGCTTCAAAACCAGCAAATAGGAGAGAGATCCAGAAGGCCCTTGCTGGGCTCTCAGTGACAGAGCCTGCCAGAGCTTCAGAAGCATTTGGACAATGCCCTCAGTGATGCACAGGGTGGGACTGTTGGAGTGTCTGTACATGGCCAGGGGTTGGACTCCATGATCCCTGTGGGCCCCTTCCCACTCAGGATATTCTGTGGTTCCATGATTGTGCAGAGGTGACTTACCACACACAGAGTAGCTCTCCACTACATCACCCATGTGTACTCTGATCCTTGGAATCATCATCCAAAGCAGGGGGAGACAGGCGGCCTGGCTCTAGGAAACAGCAGGTTCAGTTCCAAACTCTTTGTACAGGAACAGGCATCCACCCACTGCAGGGTGCAGCTACCTGTTGTCCTGACAGAGGTCTACGTGACAAATTAATACCTACAGAGATTACCTGGATCCTGTCAGGGGAAAACTTCCAATTTGCTTTTAAAACCTTCACTGAATCATGTGTGAAGCTCTGGTTAATCCTGGGAAGGGAAACAAACACATGAAAGCTGTCCCCACTTGACTGTGAAAGCTTTTGAATAATGGGATGACTGATGGGTCAGTTTATTCTGTTCAGTTTTGAACCTGATGTTTCCCCTCTGTGAAAATATTTTCATTTTGTTACACATGTTCACAACAGATTTCTGCAGTGCATCCTTTACACCTCGCCCATGGCACTGAGGCACCACATTGCTGACATCCTAGGTGACACTGTCTCTGTATGATATCAAACTGAGACTCTGTGAAGTTCAGCAATGCCAAGTGCAGGGTGCTGCACCTGGGTCAGGGCAATCCCTGGTACCAGCACAGACTGTGCTGGGTTTGAGAGCAGCCCTGTGCAGAAGGATTTGGGAATACTGGTGGGGTGGCAAATGGGGCATCCCTGGCCATGAGTGCTGGCACACAGAAAGACAGTGGTATCCCAGACTGCATTCCCAGAGTGTGGGCAGCAGGAAAGGGAGGATTCTGCCCCTCTGCCCCACTCAGGTTAGATCCCACCTGCAGAGCTGCCCCCAGCCCCGGGGCCCAGCACAGGAGGACATGGATCTGTTTCAGCTGATCAAGAGGGACCACAAAAATTGTCAGAGGGCTGGAGCACCTCCCCTGTAAAGAACAGTTGAGAGAGTTGGGTTGTTCAACTTGGAGAAGAAAATTCTCTGGGGAGAATTTGGCCTGAAAGAGGGCTTATAGAAGAAAGGTGGAGAGAGGTTTTTACTGTGGTCTGTAGTGACAGGACAAGGAATAATGGATTTAGGATGAAGGGAGAAATTTAGATTAGATTTTAGGAGGAAATTCTTTGATAAGAAGGTGGGGAAGCCCTGGGACAGAGAAGCTGTGGCTGTCCTTGGATCCCTGGGACTATTCAAGGCCAGATTGGATAGGGCTTGGAGCAACCTGGACTAGTGGAAGGTGTCCCTACCCATGGCAGGGGTGGGACTGGATGGGTCTCTTCAGATCTCTTCCAACACGAAGAACTGTATGATCATATTGAGGAGTGGCAAAAGGAAGGTCATACATCACTGTTGTGGAAACACATACATGGCAAATCCCTGTGAAGACAAAGGGAGAATTGCTTCATCTCACTCCAAGCTGCCATTCAGTGTTAGCAAGCAGAGGCTATCAGCAGTAGTGAAAGAGGCACAAAAGTCTCATTACGTGGCAACAAATCAGTATAGAAACTGCATCATTTAACAGCGCCCAGCCTCACCCTTTACCCATTGTTCTGGCGAAAGAATTTGCTGCCTAAACACACCAAGTCAGCAGAAACTGAGGTGTAAGGGGAATATTTCAGTGCCTTAGGTAACAGTGCTCCCTTCCATCTTCAGATTCCAAAGAAAATCTGAAAGAGATCAATTGTCATTTGCCTATATGTAAATTGAGAAAGCCATACGTCCTGCTGTCCTATGCACTTATTTAAAACTTAAAAAATATTTAAAAAGTAGGATTGAGAAGTTAATTTAATAAAAAGTTAGGGAGAGCACACCTGGGTGCAAACAGGATTTCAACACTCAGAATCCTTCAGCCACTGCCAAGATGCTTTAGGAGGAGACAACGCCTTTAAGGAGGGAAAATGAATATTACAAATGATGTATAAGTGCTTTTAGCTGAAGATTTCCACAAATACATTTCCAAAAGCACTGGGTGCACAACACTTTCCACAATCATTTCATTGATAGCCTATCCTCCATAGAAACTTCCCAATGAATGGAGTCCCAAGAACTATCCAATTAAATCAATTGGTTTGATTTTTGTAGAGTAACGATCACTCTTCAAAGAGGGATTAGGCCAATTTAATTACAGGAACACACAGAACTATTAATTAAAAGACTGTTAATTCTCACCTTACTATCCATGAGAAAGCACACAGAAGGTAATTTAAAATAGCATATTTAAATGTGTTTAGGAACATTACCTGTGGTTCATGTAAAGAACATTTGAGGAGACAGTCCTTACAAAGCACAACACGGTTGTTGAGTGACAGCTTTTATACTTTCCTCACTCAAAACCACTCCACAGACTTTATTTCCCCACGTATCTTCCCTGATCTCTGGCAGACAGTTGGTGTAATTGTCTCATGCTGTTACTACCCCTGACAAATCATGGGGGGTGGGTGTCAGGATAAAGAGGGAGCAGCACTTCATTCCACAAGCACATCACTGAAAACGTTTCATGTGATCAGCCAGCAAATGACTGCATAAAATATATGTAAGATGATAACTACAGACACAGTTATCACTCTGAATTATCCTCTACTCCTCTTTAAGATATGCAAATATTTTACGAAATGTCAAGTTCTTGGGAGTTTTTCTAAATACCATGTTTGATCTTCTAAACCCTGTTAAAGGTAGCAAATATACACACCAGCACCTTCCTTCTCAGGTACATCTTTAGAAGCTCAGAAGAGGTGAATATAACGTTTTTATGAAAGGAAAGGGGGGGAAGCACCTCTGAAGCAAAGAGGACATAAGGACAGAGACTGCGGCGCTCCAGGCACCTGGCTCTGCTTTCCCAGGCAAACACCGACCTCTACGGGCAACACGGAATGGTGCAAAATAAAGGACGGCAGAAAGGCCAATGTTCGAGAAAAAAGAGAAAATCAAAAAGCTTGGTGAACCCGTCTGGAAGACAAAGTCATTATACTGAAGTAGGATATGGATAAGGATCGTCCCTCTGGATGCAACAATGGGCTCCAGCAGCAGCTACACCCCTCACCAAACGCTTTCAGCAGTTTTGCATTGACCCTCGCTGGAATACATTTTGGTGACAGACTCAACTCAATGTATAAAGCACTCCTACAACCAAGGGTGTGACTCCCTAAAGGAACCTTGCAGTGCCTGAGACCCTCTGGCTCACCTCAGGCATTCCTGAGCCCATGAGGGAACACAGACATCTCCACTGCACACCAACATTTGAGCCCAGCCTTGCCAAGGCTGTCCAGGCCTGGCATCACTCAGGGCACACAGGGTCACAGCCAGGATGAAGGAGCAGAAATCTCATGCCAGAGGACGGCCAGGTGGGAATATGGCCTCTCCTCATGCCTCTTCAAAGGCAGGAAGGTCACTGCCAGCAGGAGTGGAGCCATCGACCTGGGTGATGGAGACTGGGCCACAGCAGGAGGAAAACCAACACACCAATTATGACACAAACTGCAAAAATACAGAAGGGCAGTGCATGGCTGGGCAGTGGGAAGGTGGGACCAGTCTCTCCCTGACAGCAGGAGGCTGCTGTGACCTCTTCAATGGAAAAGCAACTAAATGGGCCACAATTTTAAGCCTCGTTTTGCCTCAGACCTGCAACAAGGCAGGATGCTGCAGCTCTGTGACAAATTGGGCATGGGAAACACATTTCTCCTCTTCCTGCTCTGCATTTTAATCTTCCTTAACTTAATGACAAGGATGCAAACAAATGGAGTTTTCCTAATTGGTTTAGGATCAGTTTCCATGTCAAGATTTAATCCATCATTTTGCAACAAAGGGGCTTTTTGAGCCAGTGATGAACAACTGTAATTTTGCAGATATTCTTGCAAGTGCAAATTCTTCATCATTAGATATAAAACTATCACAAAATAACACCAGTCATCAATTTTTTAGACAGATATTTTGTCTGAAATTGTGGCATGTACAGTGCAATTGCCAGTAGTGAAAATGTAATCTAAATTAAAACCACTAAGGGCATGTTTTAACCTAAAGTTGTAGAAGTGATATCTCACCAGAAGCAAGGAGGAAAGAAAAATATATTATAATAATAATGATTTTTTTAAAAAGAGAGAAAAAAACAGGAAAACCCTAAAAATTTAACAAAGGTTACCAGTTGGAGAAGATGAAATTGCTTCAAAATGTCATTTTGGGGCCTGACAAAGCTTTTTTGGACATGCTAATTTAAAAGATTTCCTCCACAGACACACTGGAAATTTTAAACAGTTTTTTTTACGTTCCTGTGACTTGCAGAAGGGAAAACCTAGAGGGTGGTGCAGTTAAATCATATCCAGGCCTTGCATCAAAATAAGAGAACATCTCAGAGTCTGAAATTGCAAAAATGGACAAACAGAAAAAAGTAGAAGGTTCAACATTTGGAAACAATTATATTCAATATCCTGCTTAAATACAAAGCAGTCTCCAATGGAATGCCAGCTTAAATCTTCCAATAACTAGAAGTTGACAAGTTTATATTTAGGAATTCCCTGTCTGGCCTCTTTTTCATCTGTGTCCTCCTGTGGGACCCTGGAAAAGCTCCACCAGCTACTTCACTGCTGAATTGAATTCTGCCTGCACAATGCTATGATTTTATGTTTTCACAGGGAATGAAATGTCTTGGCTTGCCCTTTAGAAGCAAGCTAAGTGAGCTTCTCAATTTAATGGGATCGTCCATTAAAAATTAACAACTATCTCATAAAAAATCATTTAGATAGTCCATAAGGAAGTGAAAGGAATGAAGAACCTGGAATCTCTGGCAGCTCATGCATGTCAGGTACAAAATAACTCAAGGCTGGTTTAGCAAAGAGAGGCACACAGTCCTGAAATCCCAGAGTGGGTTGGGTTGGAAGGGACCTTAAAGCTCATCTCATTCCAACTCCCTGCCTTGGACAGGGACACCTTCCACAAGGCCAAACGGGGAACAAAACCAGGCAAACAAGCAAAGAACAACTGTATGTACAATTCTACATAAATGCTGGAAGTTGGGGATAAAATGTCACTGAATTGGAATCTCATTTTAAAAGAAACTGTTACCATTTTAGCTTTCTCAGAATTATGGGGGGGGGGGGGGGGGTGGTTTTTGTTTTTTTTTTTTTTGTTGTTGTTTTGTTTTTTTTTTTTTTGTTTGTTTGTTTGTTTTTTGTTTGTTTTGTTGTTTTGTTTTGTTTTGTTTTAAACTGCGGCCCCAGTCCAAACCCCTGCTCAAGCAGGGCCAGGCTGCCCAGGACTCAGCAGTTGGGTTTGAGAAACTCCAAGGACAGAGGCTCCCTAATTCCTCCTTTGCCACCTTCAGGGTAAAAAGGCTTTTTCTTTGGTTCACAGGAATTTTGTGTGTTTCAGTCTGTGCCCACTGTCTCTTGTCCTGTCCCTGGGCACCATTGCCCAGAGCCTCTCTCTTTTCCTTATACCCACCCACTGGATTTCCACAGACATGGATGATATCCCCTTGAGCCCTCTGCTCTCCAAGCTGAGCACACTCAGCTCTTTCAGTCTCTCCTCATACAACAGATGCTGCAATCCCTCGATCATCCCTGCAGCCCTTCCTTGGACTTGCTCCAGTGAGTCCAGCCCACACCAGTCCTGTACTGGGACCCTCTGACAGTGGCCCTGACTGACACAGGCCAGCTCTCTCAGCCCTCCTGGGCACCCCATCTTCTGTGGAGCTGACATCCAATTGTGAAAATGTCCCCTAACCTGATCCTCCCCCACGGGAAGAAGGAGGGGCTTTCCTTGTGCCAGCCCTTCTGACATCAGGAAGATAAGGCTTAATGAAGGCTGGTATTACCAAGTACTCAGACCTCTGGAGAGCTTTCATTGTTATCAGGAACAAAAGCTTGGATAACCTAAGCCACCAGCCAGCCACTCCAGCGACCTCTCCAGAGACACAATTCCAAAAGCTCTGGGTACCCTGCAACCTCTTGCTCATTATTCACATGGGGCAATAACCCTCAAGATTGTACCTGTGGAGGATGTTCCCTATATAAGGTTGTTTTTTTGTTGTTTTTTTTTTAAACTGGTTCGAGTTTGCTGATTTTGGTTAGACAGGGAGTGATAGGACATGGAGAATGTCTTTAAACTAAAAGATGACAGATTATGTCTTTAAACTAAAAGATTTAGATTAAATGTTAGGAAGAATTTTTTCCCTGTGAGAGTGGAGAGGCCCTGGCACAGAGGAGCTGTGGCTGCCCCTGGATCCCTGGAAGTGTCCAAGGATGGGGCTTGGAGCAACCTGGGACAGTGGAAGGTGTCCCTGCCCATGGCAGGGGGTGGCACTGGATGGGCCGTAAGGTCCCTTCCAACCCAAACCAGTCTGGGATTCTGTGATATTCTTGCTTGCAGAGCATCCAACTACATGTCACAGCACAGATGCAGGTATCGAAATGCAAGCCTTCCACTTAAAACTGCTTAGAATTTAATGTTACTTAATGCCACATAAGACATTTATAGCCTTCCATAGAAAAAAAATCTCCCTCACCCTTTTCTCATTTGTGCTCTGCCCGTGCTTAATGACTGGGTATGACTAGGTGATTCATTTAAATATTAGCATAATTTCTGTAAATACTTTTATCCTTTTTATAAACCAGAGTCCCATCACAGCACAGAAATACTGAAAAGGCCATTAGGGTTGTAAGGGCAGCTTTCCTGCACCCAGTAATGGGGTTCTTACACCATTCCTATAATCCATCAGTATGTCTCCAGCATTTTTAATACACCTGGCTCTGCAATAGCAAGGTGCCATCTGTGATGGCTCTTGGGGCACAGTTGTTTTTCTCCCTGCCCAATTATATTTATGCACCAAATCCTTTAAACCTCTCTCCAGTCTGCAGCTTCATTGGCTCAAACTAATGAACAGAATTTTCTAATTCCCTCCTGATAATCCTATTACCTGTCGAAGGCTATTTTTTGCAAGGGTCATCATTCCAGAGGGATGTAAATCTGGGGCCAAGTCTCATTGTGGTCAGTTGTAATCCAGCTCCTCTCCTGGAAACTCCAAGGACATTGATCAGCACCTGGGAACTGCAGAGCTGAGGGACTGAGCCTCTCAGGTACTGTGATTTGTATGTCCAAACCTTGCCTTTCAAGTTTGATTTCAGTAGGGGAAAAAAATCCAGTGTTTTGAAGATGTATTAGTGGTGTATGAAAAGTTCTAATAAAGAAATGTAAGTGATGGGGTCTCTCAGAAGAGCCTCACATTTGGCAGCATGGGTGAAATGGGGCTGGTGACATAACAGCTACTGCCAGGCTCCCAGCTGTGAATTTGGCAGGCTGCTGGAAATTAAGCTGGAAACAACAAGCTGCCAGAGCTGTCATTTGTGCTTTAAATTAATGCATGGGCAGTGAGTGGTGCTTCACTCCAGCTGGGGTCATCTGGGGAAAATGGAAATATGTTAGAAATCAGATCCTGGATGTGCTGACACTGCGTGCCCAGACTATTGGAAGTGACACCTGTATCTAATTTAACAGGGCTTTTATATTCCTTGTTTTTGATTTTGGCATTGATTTGATTCAAAACTGGGATTTCTACTCTTTTGTAACCTACCTTTGAATACTTACCTGTATATAAGGATCAGCAAGAGAATATAAAGACACCATTCCTTCTACCTCTGCTGGGATGGAGTTGTGTGCTCTGGGGAAGGGTGAGTGAAAGAATCAAATCTCTGGGAAAATCTCCAGAAAATGTTCATGTCTGGGCCCACTTTGGAGCTTCCAAGGAACTCTAAAGGCTAACTTTAGAATGAATCCTTCTTATCCAGGTATCTAATCCCAGCCTGGTTTTGCAAGAATTGTTTTCTTGCAAAAGAATGTTCTGGTAAGCACAAATATTGGTGTGAAAGAATAATAACCCAACTATAGACAAGACAATTCCCTCTGTAGCTGCTATGACAACACTCATTTTAGGCAGGTGACAGGTATGTAACTAAAGGTATAAATGATGTGTTACATAAGAAGATGGAGTAAACTCCCATTTTTTTGGCCCTGAGAGATTGCTCTGGACAGCTGAGATCCCCAGAAGATGAGCACGTTTTTAATAGGACAGGTCTGAGTGGTTAAGAAACCTTGGGGCCAAATTACACTTTGGATTCCTGCTCTCACTCCCTTACACAAACAGCATCATCTGCACAATCAATGGCTTTACAGGTTTCCTGCAAGGCTTTAAGGGATCTTTTTGACAGGAGGGAATAATTCCAACTTAACCCATTCTTCTGCTGCTGATCTGTACTAGATTGCTAGAATTATATGGAAATGCTTCATTCTGTTTCAGAATGGGATTTTAAGCTGATCTTTGTTATAAATATTAAAGTCTAATCCTAGCAATTGTAATTATAGCACAGCTGAAAGGTGGGGAAATGCATTAGGGCATGACAGATAATCAGCAAAATAATACAGCTAGAGGGCAAGTAACATAGTTAAAGACAATTACTATACACCAGGATGTTCAGCTGCTGATTTCCAGTGATAAGGGGAATTCCTCTCTAGCAGTGGGTCTCAAAGCCATCACAGGGTTCCCATATTCCTCACTTACGAAGTTCAAAAACCCTGCAGGTATTTCACACCTTCAAAATACTCATGGTGTCATCTGGTCGTACCCTCAGCTCAACTGCAAAGGTTTTATTTGGTGGATCACAGCACCAAAGGGCATTTCCTGCCCCCTTCCAACCCTCCAAACCTAAAACCAGAGCCTGACCAATGCAATCAGTGGAGAAATAATTCTCCACAAGTATTGCTCTGGATTCCAGGATTAGGCAGCTCAGTGGGGTAACCACCTGCAGCTCTGGGAGGTTGTGACTCTCACTCCACACCAGCTCTGTAACTCCAGGAGAATCTTAAGTGTAGAACTGCAAGAACTTAGGAAAAATCCACTTCATCCTTAGCTTTCCATCTTTTAGACCTATAATGTTCTTTCACACAGCCATTGATATGACACCAGATAAACAACCTCACAAAGCATCTGTGGACAGAAAACCCTCCAGAGATGGAACTGCCCACTTAGTCAGGCACTGGTGAGCAAGAAGAGGAAAGAAAATCAGCTTGCCTCTGAGATTTGGTGTGTGTAAGGTGGCCAAAGGACACGGGGAACTCGCTGTAGACTCTGGTAACCAGCTTTCAGCACTATCCCATCTTAAACTCCATAAGAGGCTCACTCTAGGTAGGGCACATGGCCAACCACAGTGAGACTGAATTACACCCTTAATTCTGAACTGCTTGAATGAGCACAGTCTTCAGCCTCAGTCCAAATACAGGGAAATCTCTCATGGATTTAAATGTAAGCTGGAACAGGCTATAAACCAACATATTATTGTATTGAGCAGAGTGCATCCCACAGCTCCTTCCTTTAATGCTCAGTGCCTACAGAATTCCAGGCAAAGCTGTAGAGCATCTCCACGGTCAGCATCCCAGTCCAGAGAAATTCCTATTTTGCTGTTTACTGGAATGAGGATATCAAAGGGCTATGAGTAGAAGAAAACAAAGTGAAAGTGAGAAATGGGGTCTACGCCAACACCAGGTATGAGCAGAGTTGGCCAAAATTACAAGATTTGCACTTTCTGAGTGAAAGAACAAAACCCAAAATAGATCAAAAAACCCCACCCCTTCCAACTTCAAGTAAAAGGCTTGGTGAATTCATGTCACCTCATGTAATAATTATTTTTTTAAGTTAAAATGAAACATTTTAATTTTTCATTGGCATTTTTGTTATGGACAGACATGGAAAACAAAGGCAACAACATGCAGAGAAATAATGATGAGCCTGAAAAATAGCTCCATATATTTGCCTGCCAAAACAAGGAACTCTTTTTTGATGATCCAGAACCCTTTCCAATCTATCAGCCAGAGATCAGACTAATAAGAAAAATGCAGGAAATTGCAGTGAGCAAATACCATATAGTTTTTCTTGCTGCATTCTATCAGGGGAAGGGATGGCAGGAGCAGTGATTCCTGCAGACAGAGCTGATCTTCCACAAAAGCAATCTCTTCATTTTGAAAACATTAAAGGAGTGCATTCAAATGGCATCTGGAAATGACATTTGTTTCTATTTGCATATCGTTGCCATTTTAGCAGTGTAAATCATTCATAATGTGACATAATTGAAATATTCTTGAATTATTCCATTTGTGCAATACTTCACAGAGTTGCTTTGCATGGAATTAAAGACTTTACCGTAATTTGAAATGATACAATAAAGGCTTGGCATTCTGGCACAAAGTACCAAATAAAACAGCTGGGTTGCTGATTCCTGTCCTTCCAAATTGCTGGAATCCCATGAAAGCAGCTATCTCCAGCAGAACCCAGGGATAACCATCCATTCCTGTTTCTCCTGGGAGCAGGGACGCTGTCCAGGCTGAAAGCAGTAACAGCACAGTGATCCCTCCCACAAGGGAGGCCTTAAAGCAAATGGAGGGCATTTTAAAGGAAGTTATGAGATAAATCCTTGGACCTCACCTCTCTGCAAACACGCAATGATGAACCACCTTCCCTGGCAACTCTAAGTTAAATCCAGGTCCGTGGTCACTGTTGGCCACTGTTCAGTGGTGGGTACTGTGAACACCAAATGTCACACACAGCCAGTCATGGGGAGTCCTCAGTTCTGTCCTGAGATCCCAGGCAGCAGCACCTGCCCGCTTCCACGCTGGATGTGCCCAGGTTTATTCTGTGACACTCCACATTTGGTCACAGGCGGGAGGCACAATTGGAAATATGGCCCAGCTAAAAATAGCTAGGCTAAGCCTTAAGCCAAACAGGATGAAGTAAGTGCTCAGAAAGAGTTAGGACAAGTCAGGCTCTGCCAGAGGAGGAAACAAGGCAGACATGGATGGTCTGAGATCTAAACATAGTGCCTTCAGACCCTGGGGGCTTCCTCTGCACCCACATCACAACCATCTCCAGCCCTTTTCTTCCAGGGAGCATCTCTGCCAAGGAGAGCAAATTTCGGTCCCCATTATCCAAGCCTGCATCCTCTCAAGATGAGTCAAGTTCTGTAGCTCATCCAAAAAGGGTTTCAGGCCACTGAACCAAGTTGTGTCAGCAATGTCAGTAACCCACAGCCCATGGCAAACCTCACACCAGAGCGTGTTTATCCACATCTGCCTTAGGGGACCAGTGGAAGGTATCCTTGCCCATGCCAGGGGGCCAGAACAAGATGACCATCAACATCCCTTCCAAACCAAGCCATTCTATGATTCCATGACTTAATTAATTTTAGAAAGTGGCTGTTTATTTAAAACAGAGTGACAATCATTTTAGGACTTTAAAATTTGATTATACCCTTCTGTTCAGTGTGAACACTGATGCCTCACCCAAGACTCTCCTACAATATTTAAAGTAAAGGGATTAATATAGATTAATATAGATTTGCTGCCATCTGGTGCTGTTAAATAGTTAAATGAATCCTGATTTGATTTTTTTAAAAAGACCTTGTTGGAAGACATCAATAAATGAGGCTCTGGCAAACTGATTCATATTTGAGCTGTTCCATTTGGACAGCTAATGCTGCAACAGTCATTTAGCAAGTAAATCAAATCTCTGACATCATGGCAAGCTGAAATAGCATGGTTTTTCTCTGATGAATGATGCTCTCTGGGTTTGTATCCGAGTCTGATTTTCCCAAAGGGAGAGGGAATTCTCTAACTTGCATTCACTTCTTACTCTTTAGCACTGGAGAATCTACAAATAGAGCTCCATTTAGTGCTGAAGCCACAGCAAAAAGCTTTTAGGTGCCAAAATCATTAGAAAATGAATCCTAGGAAAAAATCAGATTTCATTACTTCTAATGCTCATGGAATTCCTCTCCTTTCCCAAGCACAGCCCACTTCTAGGGCTGCACCTCCATCCACTTCCCACATCTGCCACAGCCTTCACAGCTGGAATCAGGCTTCAGCTTAACCAAACATCACACCCTGCTCCACGAACAAATGTGCAGAGAGGAGAAAACCCACCAGCAGAACACCTCCAGTGTCTCTTGTCCTGACTCCTGCTGATCCCATGGCCACCTGCTGCAAACAGAAGGGGTCAGGACCTGGCTTATCTTATCAGCCCTAGGGCAGCAGAGCTGGGGCTGCTCTGGGCCGCTGCAGAAGGTAATTAAGTCCAGGAACATTGTGTTCAGGCACCTATGTTCAGCATATTTTCCATTCACCCTCAAGGCTGTCACAGGAAGCCAGGGAACTGGGGCACTTTGCCCTCATCTAGAGCTGCAGTATCAGTGACACTGTCACTCCTCAGGTTGGCAGGAGCGTGTTCCCAGCATGTGAGCAATGGGAGTGCTGCCCCTGGGCTCAACTCCAAACCCCATCCCTGCAAGGGGCAAATTGGCATTGGGGTGCTGCTGTGCACACATGAAGTGGCTGAAATGAATCAGAGAGGTTTACAGCAAAGCCTTTTCTGACCAGATAATTTTGTTTCCTTTATTTCCCTTTTCCATCTTTTCCTCTGCAACAAGCTCCTAGTCTCTCCTCCTGCTTCTTACAAGATGCTTTACTACTGATGCTCTTGCACTCAGTGAATGTCAGAAGCTTCCAACAACACTGTCAGATGGCTTCTGAGGAGGTGATACAACTATAGCTTGAGCACGGGGATGGCTAAAATATTTAGAATTAATTTTTGGATAGAGCCATGGTAGTCCCTGTGAAGAAGTCTTAGAAACAACCACGTGTGCACAGAGAAACTGGCCCAGCATTTGTGCTCCAGTTTCTACATAAATAAAAGCAAGTCCCTAGGAAAGGATTTGCTCTGCTGTTTATCTGAGCTGTGTTTTGGAGCAGGAGAGGGAACACGTGTGTTTTAAGCCATCAGCCTGTGCTTCAAATGATGACATTTATTTACATGCTCAGAGGAACTCATGTACATGCCTCAGCTGCTGCATAACTGCAACCCCAGTTTGCCTCACTTGGGTCTGAAAAGGAAGCACAGTAATTCTAATCTTGTGCAGTTTTACAAGCCACATGTAAAGACACTTACAAATTAGCTGATGAAAGCTCACCATTTATAATCTCAAGTCAATCACAGGATCCAAAGGAAAACGTGAAGCCTCTGTAATGACATGAATGGTATGAAAGCTCTCTGCAGGAAAGGGATAAAAAACCTTGTCTGTGAGGATGACTGAGCACTGAAACAGGCTGCCCAGACAGGCTGTGCAGTCTCCTCCTCTGGAGATACTCAAACCCACCTGGATAAGATCCATCTGATCTAGCTGGGGGCTGGACTGAATGATCTCCAGGTCCCCTCTAACCCCAACTAGGATGTGATTCTGGGATACAGGGAAGTTACAGACCTGATGTAAACACTCCAGGGCTTTCAGTGGCCACAAATCCTGTCTGCCTTGGCTTTCATCTTCTGATTAATAAAGTAATAAGAGGAATACATTCCTATTATCACTGGCTTCATGCAATCATAGTTGCCACAGGGATGTCAGGATCCTTCAGTGGAGACAATGTTATTTCTGGTACTGGGAGCAAATGAGCAGCTGCTCAGAGCACGACCTGGGCATTCATCATTTAATCAATTGCATGTAACTCCATTTTTTGGTAAATGGTCAAGTGAAAAAAAAAAACCAACCCAAACCAAAACCACATCCAGCTGGCCACAGCTTAACAGTTCAATAGAGGAGGTATTTTCTTCTCTTTTGGATATACTGAACCCAATTCCAGACTGGCAGTGTCCTCCTGACAGCATCTCCACCACCTTTGACAAATACAGACAGACCACTTTTACCTCTGGATCTTCCCATTTAAGAGAAATGAGGAAATTAATCTGTCAGGTCTTCTAAGATGCAGAGATGCACTCAGAACACTTTAGCAGAAGAATAAAAAATGGAATGGAGGAAGAGGAAGCACCTGGCAGTCACAAGTGAGCACTACTGCTTGGCTCTGCCAGTCCTACAGGAAGAGTTCCAGGGCAGCAGGCTGGAAAACACAAGAAATTCTTGAAAGCACAAGCTGAATCATAGAGTTTAGGTTGGGAAAGATCTCCAAGAGCATTTAATCCAGCCATTTACTCAGCATTGCCAAGACAAAAACCCAATGCTCCCAAGTGCCATCTCCAGGGGCAGCCACTGTTGGATCCCTGCAGGGATGGGGACTCCACCACTGCTTGGCCACCCAAGGTCACCTATCCCTTTCCCTACCATAGCAAGGTCTTGCTCTGCTGTGACTTACTTTACACCCAAATCAGCACCACAAGATGTGTAACTCTAATTCAACTGCCACAAAGTCAATAAATATCCCTGGTCAAGGGTGTTTGCCCAGTGCCCAAAGCAGTAGATGGTTCACTCTTCACCCTTCACACAGGGACTTCCTCTGGAGAGAGGAGGCCCAGCTGCAGAGAAAGGCACTAATTCAGTGAGAGAAGGTCAGAATGACAAGATAATCTAAATTTTTAATGATGGGAAAGCAGCAAACGAGATCCTCACACATCTCAGAGGATGGATGTTAATGCTTAGAGAAAGCCAGGAATAAAAAATACATCAATATGAAAGCTGTTGTGAAGAATTTCATTTTTTTTAAATTGCTTAGCTCTCAAGTTTGAGATAATGACTGTTTAGACCCTGCTTTAGAGGAAGCCTGTTGACTAAGTCAAGTCTGCTTTTCCCAAATGATGGTAACAAAGTATAGGTCCAAAAAAAGCAAAAGCAAATATTCCTACTGATTTATAGTTACAAATACACATTTGAAAAGAACATTAACCAGCTAAGGAGAAAAAAAGTCAGGAAAAAAACCCCACCAGAAATAAATGTTACAATTCCAAAACTATTTTCTTAACTGTTTATTGTGGGCAATTTTTTGCATGTCCAGAGCCTTAGGAGGCATTCTTGGTCAAACCCATCCCAAAAGAGACAGTGGATGCTCTCTCAGCTTCACAACTGTTGATTCCTCTCAGCCCTGCCCCACAGGCATCTTTTAGTTTTTGATGGAAAGGAGCAGTAAGAGCTGCTCAAAGTCCTCACAGGATAACTACTTCTAGACCTTTAATTAATCTCACAACAAACTCAAGTTCTTTCCCTTTTCCATAAAACACCAGCCATCAACCTCTCCAAGTGCTTGTCTCCAGTCACTGCCAGAGTTACAGCTCTGACACAAGAGATTTTTGACAAATTACAGGGATTATACACATTGCAAACATCTATTCAGTTTGTGAAAAAAATATGCACAATCTCTCTCCTGGTCTTCTGCCATCCATCATGATTTTGCTAAATACAGCAACAAACTCCAACCAAGGCTCTGAAGGATGTGTCAACTTTAGCAAACATGAACGTGGAGCTCAGAAAGAAACACTTAAATATCAACTGAAAACTCTGTCCAGACTCCCAGAGCACTGTGGTGAGCTGTCCAATCCATCTGACAAATCAGCCCAGGCATTGAGGTTAAACATGGATTGAGGTTTGTGCCCTTAAGTAATCTGCATTTGAAAATGTTGGCTGTTCCCTCTCGCTTCAAATAGACATTTTTCTTGGTATCCAGCCACCCTCCCCTTCCACCCTGCTTGGTACAGACAAGTTTGTTTAAAAAGAAGATAAATTAATAATAGGTTTCCTGGCAGAAAAGTCCTGTTTTAAAAACCTGCATTTTACCTTTCCAGACAAAAGTGTGATACTCTGATAGAAGTGAATCATAGAACCACAGAATCATAGAATGACTTGGGATGGAAAGGACCTTAAAGCCCATCTTGTTCCACCCCCTGCCCTGGCCAAGGACACCTTCCAGAAGCCCAGGGTGCTCCAAGTCCCATCCAACCTGGCCTTGGACACTTCAGGGATCCAGGGGTAGCCACAGCTTCTCTGGGCACCCTGTGCCAGGGCCCCACCACCCTCCCAGGGAAGAATTTCTCCCCAGTATCTAATCTAAAGCTATTCTCTGGCAGTTTGAAGCCATTCCCTCTTGTCCTGTCACTGACTGCTGTGAAGGGATTGAGCTAATTTCCTGTTTCGGAGTGATATCCAGAAATAAATGCGCAATCCAGAAAAGATGAATAATTCCTGGTGCATAACTATAGGCCAAGTTTTGAAAGACTAAAATAATGAGGAAGAGAAAGGGATATTATTTAATCCTATGAACTTGCAGCCCAACACAACGTCGAAGACAGGGATAGTCACATAAGGCATTTCCTAATTGGCAAAGCCTTAAGGATAAATGAAACATTGGACTCATCTATTTAAAATGTTTCAACCTCACAAATAGAGAGGAGAATAACTCTGCTAAAGCGGATAGAGGGAATAATCCAATCCCATAACCCTCTCATCAGTCCCAGTGACGTGCAGCAGAGCTGGCAGCTCTCTGCATCAGCCCAGCCTGCTTTATGTTTTATTCCCATCATATGACCTCTTCTCTAGCAAATCAAGTCCTGGCCCTGTGTTTTGAAATTATGTTTTTTCCCAGCCACAGTGACCTGATCACTCCATGATACACCACATTTTTCCTTGAGATGAGCCCAGGATGTTTCCGTTTTGCCACACAATCAGCCTGTATTGCACCTTGGGATGACACAAGCAGCCAAAGCAGGTTGGCTTTTAAGCCTGTCTTTAGCTACTTTCCTGTAAGGGATCTGATAGCCCGTGATGCAAGGGGAGCTGCAGGTGCTCTGCATTTGGCGTTCCCTGGCACAGGGCCCAGGAGCAGATCGTGGAAGGTGCTGTAGGGCCTTGAGCAAGGGGCTGGAACTCCAGCCTTGGCACTGATCTTGATTACATAAGGCTGCTAATGCCTCCTGTGAACCTCAGCATATCCATGACCAAGAATTCTTGGAAACCTGTCCCTGATGCAGGCACAGGAGGACACTGGCCCTCCCAAGGGTACATGAAGAGCAGAGGACTCGCTCCATTCCACTGCCCAGGCAAGGGGAATGAGGCCTTCCCCAGTTCCAGGTTGTTTTATCCAATTCCCCCAAATTTCAGGAACCTGAACATTTAAATCCATGGCTGCCCTTTCTCTTGTCTTGCTTGCTTCAGAAGCTGCCCATGTGCCATGTACATCTGTGACTCTTACTTGCCATTTGAGACAGAGGACAAGAGGGAGGGAATTCTGCAGCTGGGAACCAGGGAAAAGGGGCAGAGAAGCAAGATTCAAATTTGTCCTTGGGAGAGGGAAGTGCTGCTCAAGTTCACTCTTCCCAAGAGCCAAGGGAACACTCGGAGCACATCCCAGCTGAGTGCCCACCCACACAGAGATGTGCAACCACATCTCACTGCCAAATACCCTTCCGTTTCCCCTCTCCCCCTCAAGGGTCCCCAAAATGTCACACTTCCCAGTTCACCAGCAATGTCTCACTGACCACTGGGGACCCGCAGCCTGCTGCTGATCTGCTTACCTAAACCTGGACATAAACAGCATTTTCAGCAGGATTTGCACAGATGGAAAGCAGCAAATTTGTGCCTAGAACATGTTTATATTTTAAGAAAAATATTACTCGTGTTTACTTACTGGACCAGCGGCAAAAACTCTTATATTGGAAAGCAAGTTTTATTTATTTATTTATTTATTTGGGCTTTTTCCTTTTTATTTGCCTTTTACAGTTTGTTTGGGGATATTTATCTTTTAACTTCCTTCTCTTCTGTAACTATAATGCACAACTGCAAGACACTATTTTTGTATTTACAGCTGCAATCTTTTAAAAGGATTAAATAAGGCTTCATTACAAGGACACAGCTACAGTGCTTTCTTACTGAGCTACCTCTGAAGAGATGAGCAATAGAAAATAGTAAAATTGTAATTTTGGGTAAACAGGGACTTTTATGTCTCATCCCTGGAAGTGTTCAAGGCCAGGTTGGAGGGGCTTGGAGCAACCTGGGATAGTGAAAGATGTTCCTGCCCATGGCAGGGGGTGGCTGGATGGGCTTTAAGGTGCCTTCCATTCCATGATTCTGTACTTTGTTACTAAGCAGAAAACCTTCTCCCATACTAGATAAAAAAGAATCACTTCATTAAATGGTTATTTCTACCCTGTAGTAAAGGCTGACCCATCCAGTTTAATGACACCAGAGAAATGAGCAGCAGTAACAGGAATTCTGCTTCTGATCTACAACAGTTACAGAGCTCATGGAAATTAAACAGCAGCATCAGGCCTATACTTTGCATTTGGGTTTTTTCTTGCTGAAAAAAATATTCTTGGACACAAAAATATTCTCAATCTCTTCACTCAGAAAATGTAACAGAAAGACAGGAAAGTAAAGAACTTATAGAATGATCAGTCTCTTAAAATACATATGTAAAGCCACCACATGCATTACAAAATCGGGCCTAGTGCACTGATGACCCACAGACCTGGTAAGGAGAAGTTGTTACATCCATATGAACTTTTCATGAGGCACTTTCAGTCATCAAAACCAATGAGAAAAGCTAATGAAAATACAAAAGATTTTCTAAATTAGCAATTTCCCCCACCCCAGAGATTGCTGTTCATCTGGAATGCCAGAACGGTACAAAGGGGAAGCTTGGGATCAGTACCAGTAGCAGCTGAAGGTCTGGAAGGTCTGTGGATGCTTCCTTAGAACTAGGAGACATAACTAACTCCAGTGACCACATTAATCATCATGTCACCATCACTGCACACCTTCCAGCTGTGTGACACAACACCCTTCTCAGGGGACTCTCTGCTCCTACCCTGAGCTAGTTATGTATTGGGATTGAGAGACTGCTCAATTACATGATTAAAAAAAAAAATAAACAGCTGTGAAGATGTAAGGAATCTGTAAGAGGAGGTTGGGATGGCCAGGGATGGTCATTCTCCAGCACACAAGGCCATTCCTGCTGAAACCAATCATCCCCATGCAGTGAATATCTCCTCTGAGTCCTGGACCTAACAATGCTCTCAGGTTGATTACTCAGGTTGATGACCTTAAAGGAATTTCTAAAAGACAACACTATCAGTCAACAAATTATGACCCACTTGCACCCACATGAGCCTCTCCATGGGGTTGCTGCTCTTGCAAGAGCTGCCATGTGATGCAGAGGAGGGCTCCAGCCTCCCCATGCCGGGCACACCAGGTCCCAGCACACCTGTAGGGGCAAGCAGGTGGCACATTTTCGTCTGAGACACTCGTGATGGGCCATCCTGACCTACTCTGTGACACTCTCTGCTGTGCTGACTCAGCCCTACACATGGACATTTCCTCACAGAGGCACTCGCATAACAACAATCTCCACAGCTGGCAGCACCCACACTTCCCCATTTATTGGGAAGCTCATTTTTAACTTTGGAAAATGCTGCTTGCCTGACACATAAAAGAACACCTCCTCACCACCCCCAAAAAACCCAACCAGCCACACAACAGCTCCACCTCAACCTTTGATGAGGATGTGGGAGAGTTCCCTGCCCAGGTGATTGCCTGACTCTGCCCGTGCACGACATGCAAGAGCTTCCGCCGCACTTTCCTCGAGGAGAGCCAGCTCAGCCTGGAACACCCTCCCAGGGACCACCCTGTCCTTGCCTTGTCCTCAGCTGCCTGGTTGGGAAACACCTGGCTCGGGCAGCCCCATCTTCCCAGGGCTGAGATAAGAATGACAAAGATTTACAGCCCCACTGGGCTGAAAGGGGAACGGTTTGCACGCCTGGCTCCCAGCTCCCAGCCCAGCTCAGTCACAGGGACAGGATGATGCTTTAGGAGTTCCCAGCCCATGGTCAGTCCCCCAGCCTGTGCACGGTCAGGGTTGTTGCCTCGTGCCACACTGCAGAAGAATGGTGAAACACAGTCTTAATGCTGGTATGATTCATCTAATCTTCACAGATTCGTGGGGCACAATAGATCAGTAACATAAATTTTACAGAGACCTTTCGTTTGTTAAGCAATCTGTTCCCACCTCTGGGAAAAGAGATGTTTCACCAAAAGCACAGTCAAGTTTTCTGGTTTGAGCCTGCAACTGAGTGCTTGAGTTTCATACCCTGTGCTTTTCAGCTCAAAGCTCTGAAGCAGCAAAGCATACAGAGAATCAAACCCTCTTGTTCCCCCCAGAACAAAGAAATCCGCAGCAGCAGCAGCAAGAAGAGCTTATTGTAGATGTCCATGTAAACTAAGAGAATGATTTAAGGGTTTGACCCAGCAAATATCTGCTCATCCTTGACATGGCAAAGATTCTTAATTTTGCCTAGTGAGAAGGATTAGCTTCAGATTTCTATTTCAGAACGGAGGGAATAGCAAGTGATCCGGTAATCTGGATCTATGCAGTGACAACAACCTATCTATAGAGCAACCTAGAGAATTTACACTGATGAAGCTTAATTCATTACCTGCTTTTCTTCCAAACTTACTTGCAATGTTTCCCACAAGTTTTGATGAATTGTCATGGATACATGCATGCAACAACTTACTTGCACACTTGCTAATCAGCTTTAGTCCCACTGCATACAAGAATCAGATACCTTGTGTCCTGCTCAGCTGTTATTCCACACTATCCCTTCATAGTGCCATGGAAAAATGAAGGCACATACATCATTATTTATCAGTCCAGGACCCCAGCAGCCTTTAAATAAAGCATGAGAACATCTTTGCTACTGTGAAGTCAAACAAAGCTTAAGTTAGCACCTGAACAGCTGAAACTAGTCTAGACTTAATGGGAACACTCAAATCACCTGCCTGAAGACTTCTTGCTGCTCTGTAGTGCTCTGGCACCACCAATCTGGGATCATGTCCTCGGTGGGAACACTCAACATAAATGTGGTTCTCCATCAAAAACTCTACTGTAAGAGACAAAAAGGGTGTTGGTGAATCACAGTGCCCTGAGAGTGTCATCTGGCTCTTTGGGTTGTCTGGTTTATGGAAAGGGTGGAACAAGAAAGTGATTTTGATTTATAACCATAATCAGTTTGCTGTTTTGCAATGAATATGGCCCAACCAGCTCCAGGATGTTCAGAGGTCTCTTGCCCAACAGGTTCAAATATTTGGCTCCATTTTCTGTATGTGAAAGGAGCAATTTGGGCAACCCTTAAAAATAAATACTTACAGCACTTGGAAAATTAATAGGGTCCCAGTTGCAAGAGGGATTAAAAAAAAAAAAAAAAAGGTAAGAAAATACTCAGCATCCATTTCTACTGCAGGAAGTTTTACACCCACTATTTCCCATGACCATGTCCCTGATATTCTCCAGTGACTGGGAGGGAACAGCATAATGAAGGAACCCTCACCTGAGAATCTGGCCCAACACATTTCTAAGGAGACTGGCATCTATCCCAATTGCTTTCTGTGGGTCAATGACAAGCTCCATAATTACCATGTGTATTTTGATCTTCACTGATACTCACCAGCTACAGGAAATTACACAGTGCTGTACCTGCTGCAAGCTTGTCTCTCCTGCTATCCTGTTATTAACTGTTCTCCCTTTGGGACTTGCAGCATCTCCTACTCCAGCCACTGAGATGGAAGAAAATGCCAACACCAGCTTGGAAGAAGACTTTGAAGGACAGGCAACACACACAGGCAAGGAAACTAACTGGGTGTTTTTCCAAAAAATAAGTTAAACTGTCGGTGTTCATTGGGAAAGCCCAGAATTCCAGTTGTTCCAGTGGCCAAACCTCTTGCACAAAAACACAGGTTGCAAAGGCAAAGAGAAGGTATTTTGGGGCAAGTGACAGCCCCCATGGAGGGCAGGTAACACCAAACCTTGTGCTGCTCCTCCTCAAAGCTGAAGCAAAGGGCAATGCAGGGGACACTTGACAAAGCCACCAAGAGCCATGGCCCAACATGGCTCCTGTTGGGTTTATTGCCTCACTCCTGTGCTTTATTGCTTCCCTTTGCTCTCCAGAGGAGGAGAGAAGACAAAAAAGGAGCCACAAAACCCACACTCCCACATTAGAATTAGGTGATAATGTTTCACTGGAAAGGCAAAATTATTTTTTCCTTCTTACAGACGGAACACTTGGTGCTAAAAATGCCCCTTGTGGCAAACACAGCACAGCATTTAGAAGCTTTAAAAGAGGCCTCTCAAAACCATCATTCTTTTTAATCCAGTGCTCAGTCACCAGGATTTTTATAAGTACTGACACTGTGTTCAGCTCTACAGCTCCTCCACCCCATGGCCAGGTAACAGATGCCAGTCATTCCCTCCCTCTGCTCCAAGGGCTCCTTTTCCTTGGAGCTATAATGAATGCAGTTCTTGTAATAACTCTGGGATTCTTTCCCAACCAGCCTTGCTGCTGTTGGCCAAGATTATGATATATACACAGGCTGGATGGGGCTCTGAGCAACACAACTCGTGGAAGGTGTCCCTGCCCATGGCAGGGGAATGAGATGAGCTTTAAGGTCCCTTGCAACCCAAACCATTCTATGAAAAATACATATATATATATATACGTATATATATATACACAGCACATCTCACTTTCATCACATCTTCCTTGTGAAAATGACAGCTGCTTACCCAGCCTTTTCTAAATTTTCCTTAGAAAACTTCACCTCTGAAAACACTGAATTATTCTTTGTTTTTGCTTTATAATCTAAGATGCAGATTAAATGTTTTCATTTTGAAAAACAGCACTGCAATTTTGAATTTTTTTCCCAATTTCAAAACTTAAGCAGTTTAATCAAGCAGCTCCAAAGACCAAGATCTGCATTACAATCAGAATTATCATTTGCCTTATGGGTTACTCTTCCAGTGCAACAGGTATTGGTTGGGGTTTTCAAAAATAATCTCAAATGTCCTCCATTCTTAGTTCTACTCCAAGTTGTTATGCAATTCAATATTTAAATTTTATTAAATATTTAAATTAATATTTAAATAAATATTTAAACCCTGATTATAAGGAAATCAAATATTTGTCTACAAAACACCACCTTTGGCCAACATGGTTGTTTTATCATGTTTCAACATCCTCACCCATGTTAACTCATGTAGTTCACCAAAATCCTTCCAAAGTATGCTGATGGGAACCAGATCACCAAAGTGATCCAGGTGGGAAAAACCTCTTTCTTTCTTTTTGGGACACGTTGATCCAAAAATCTCTGGTTCTCTGCACTGCTAGAGAGTGCTTTGGAAGGAAGAGGGACAGATAAACCGAGGCACAGCAGGACAAACCAGCAAAGAATATAAACTTCTCAGGAAACCTCTTGTTGCAGCCACTTTCTCACCCAACTTCATCCCTCTTAGGGCCCAAAGGTGTGATCAATGACTGGAGGAAGTTCAAATTAGAGAGCGAAGATGGAGAGTCCTTACCCCTGAGTAAGAAAGAAATGCTTAGACAAATGTCTTCACCACACAGATCTTTCAGCAGAGATGATAAAGACACCAGAGAGAGATTCTGCCGTAAGGTAAGAGAAGCAAAAGGAATTCACTTTGGCTCTATATAAAACATGCCCGTTACAAGGTAGAGAATCTTTAATTTTCCACTCAATTTCTGTGTAACTTAGCTCAGCTCTCACAATGCAGACAGAACACATGTGCAAAACAATGGAGCTGGGGAGGGGGTTGGAGCACCAGGAGTGGCTGTGGGAGCTGGGGAGGCTCAGTCTGGAGAAAAGGAGGCTCAGGGGGGACCTTCTGGCTCTGCACAGCTCCCTGACAGGAGGGGACAGCCAGGGGTTGGGCTCTGCTCCCAGGGAACAGGGACAGGATGAGAGAAAATGGCCACAAGTTGTTCCAGGGGAGGCTTAGGTTGGATGTCAGGAAAATTTCTTCCTCAATAAGGGTGGTCAAACATTGGAAGGAGCTGACTAAGCACAGATGGCATCACCATTCCTGAAGGAATCCAAAAAAATAGGAATGTGGTGCTCAGTGACATGGGTTAGAGGTGTATTTGGCAGTGCTGGGTTAATGGTTGGACTTGATGATCTTAGAGGGTTTTCCCAACCTTAATTAGTGGCTCTGTGATTCTCTTTATCCAGTCTTCTCTCAAGCAATGGGTAAGTTCAGTAAAACAAGCAGTGTATTTCACATCTATCACAGCACAGCTTGACCTTTCTTTTTCCCTTCCCTGCTGCAATGCTCTATCCTTGGTTAAGGCAATAGAAACATTTTAGCAGGTTTAAAAACCTATTAGTCAGGATAGAGCTCTGAGCCTGAACATCACTCATGACCATTTACTAATTCTTAAACACGGGGGAACCAACCCCCCAATAAGACAGGAATTAAACCTGCCCCACTACTGGCAAAATTTCCACCAACTCTGAGCGATCCATACATTTTTGCCAAATGTGGCCACTGCCTTCAGTACCATCATGTTGACAGGCAAGTGTTGAGGCAGGATCTCCTTCACCTGTCAGGATAGAGCTCTGAGCCTGAACATCACTCATGACCATTTACTAATTCTGAAACAGGGGGGGAACCAACCCCCCAATAAGACAGGAATTAAACCTGCCCAACTACTGGCAAAATTTCCACCAACTCTGAGAGAGCCATAAATTTCTGCCAAATGTGGCCACTGCCTTCAGTACCATCATGTTGACAGGCAAGTGTTGAGGCAGGATCTCCTTCACCTGTCTCCCAACAAGACCTCCTGGAGTCACTGTAGGGAGCAATGGCTCTTCTGGCTGAGCTTTTGGTGCTCTCCAGGCAGCAGGTGGGTCTGTCCCCATTCCACTGCAGGGGGTTCCCAGTCACTAAGCTCTCTCCCTGGCTATCCCCAGATGAGCATGCAGGAGTACGAGCTGATCCACGCCGCGCAGGAGGACGAGAGCTGCCTACAGCAGTACCGCAAGCGCTGCATGCAGGACATGCACCAGCGCCTCAGCTTCGGGCCCAAGTTCGGCTTCCTGTGCGAGCTGCAGAACGGGGAACAGTTCCTGGAGGCCGTGGAGAAGGAGCACAAAACCACCACGGTCATCGTGCACATTTACGAGGACGGCGTCAAGGGCTGCGAGGCCCTCAACAGCAGCCTGACCTGCCTGGCGGCCGAGTACCCCACCGTCAAGTTCTGCAAGATCAAGGCCTCCAGCACGGGCGCCGGCGATCGCTTCTCCAGCGAGGTGCTCCCCTCCCTGCTGGTCTACAAGGCCGGGGAGCTCCTCAGCAATTTCATTAGTGTTTCTGAACAGTTCAATGAGGAGTTTTTTGCTGTGGATGTGGAGGCTTTCCTAAATGAGTACGGGCTGCTACCTGAGAGGGAGCTTCCGGCGCTGGGGAATGGCACGGATGAGCCAGATGTTGAATAATTACAGCCAGAGTCCTCGCTGCCTCCCTCTCCTCTTCAGTCAGCTGTAAATCAATGTCAGTAACACCCATCCCACGTAGAGAAGGCTGTCTTTGCTGACTTAACTTGTAACAAATAAAGATATAAAAATTGTTTAACTGTTAGCACATGAATTCTACTTGCAACACATGCAGCTGGCAGTCCTGTACATACTTCTATGCCAGCCACAATAGGAAGAACAGCAGTGATATTTAAGAAATATAGGAAAAACAAATTAAAAATTGAGGGCCCATGCCTGTCTCCACAAAGCACAAATCCTTCATTTCAGTGGGGACAGGACTGGTCCATCCCTCTGTGCACACAAAAAGCCATCTCCATGCTCTGGAGTTACAGCAAGTCCCAGCTCCTGATTCACTTGAACTTTGGCAGGAACAAGCAATTTTAAGGGCAGACAAATAGCCCAAAGTCCTTGCATTCCTCAATGGCTCCAGTATCTAGGTCATTATTTTATTCCACATTTAATAAATTACTCAATACTGATGCAAAGAGAGAAGTTAGCTCGGTGCTCCTGTAAGTTTTTCACCCAAACAGCTGACACAGACACAGCATTGGCTGATTTCAGTCCATCGGTGCTCCCTATGCTGAGCAGCAGCATTTAAAATGCCTGTGAGTTTCTGGAGAAGTATGTTATGCTTATGTAATAACTCTGAATAAAGCTTATCAGCTCTCAAAACCTGCCATTGGAAGTGTGAAATATATTGGTAGTACATAACCTTACCCTTAAAAACGTGAATTATTAGTAAGTACTCACTAGATATTTACTGAACTCAAAAGTTTTGAGTTTTGTTAAAGGGAAGCTGCTGAGAATTACAATTTAACAACCTGACTGAGAGGAAGACATGGGGTAAACTCACTATAAACATTCCTCTCTGATACAAAACAACAAAACATTAGAAACACTTCAGTGACTTCTGCACACTGGCAAAGCTAAAGGCTGGATTTGACTGGGGATGGAAGTATCTGTATCTTACTGAAGATCTTAACAGCACAGATCAGCTGATAATATTTGAGATTATCAAGATGTTAAAGACTATTTCTCTTTTATTTGTTCTTTTTTAGAAACTATCAAAATGCTACTGAATTGCTACTTTTAACATTGTTTTGCCATGGATGACTATTTTAACAGAGCCCCAGAAACCTCACATGCTGTACACTAAGCAGCACAAATGAAGTTCCTTATCATCTCTCATACTATCTTCTCTAACTTGTAAAACAATTCATGACTTTATTACACCAAGAATTCAAATAGCATGTTCCCAAAATGTCATGATTTCCATGTTGTAAATTGCTGAGTGAGAGATTGTCCCAAGTCTTTCTGATGGAACCCCAGGAGGAATAAAGCTTTTCCCTTGGAGGCTTTTCCCTCTCCCCTTACTGAAGCATAAAGTTGACCCTTCAGTAAAGTCACTTTCATCCTAACATTTCATTTGTCTCTTCAGAATATTTGCAGATCTACCATTTGAAGATACACCCAGCAGCATGAAAATCCAATGATCTTATAGGAGTTTAGGTAGGAAATACTGAATCATCTTCTGTCCATCA
The DNA here is from genome assembly GCA_017589585.1 of Phylloscopus whistleri. Lineage (NCBI taxonomy): Eukaryota > Metazoa > Chordata > Aves > Passeriformes > Phylloscopidae > Phylloscopus > Phylloscopus whistleri. The sequence continues at coordinate 2,119,034 of JADMLD010000682.1, read as the reverse complement.
CAAAAGTAACCAGTTACCTGAGTAGCAGGACAATATTTCTCTTGCATTTTAATGACATGTTTTGAAGGGACATGAAACATTTCTGTCCTCTACACACCAAAAAAGTCTCCATGTAAGTTGTGGGAACTTAACTTCCATGAGAACTTTCCCTCTTTATCCAACTTGGTTTAAAAGCTATTAGGCTGTACATCAGCAGCCTTATCACATAAGCTCCATTTTTTTGAGAACAAGGCTGAAAGCACAATACCCCAACAATAACACCACAGAAGCTGCACCTATAGCTACTGGAAGAAATAAGTTGACACTCTGATTTAAGAGACAGATTAAACGTGCTTAAGCAGGATTTTCTTCAACCTGTAATTTAAAAAACAAAAACCAAAGAGCAAACACACATGTGGCACCAAGCCTCAACAGAAGCTCATGACTAATGAAGTTGCAAATAAAACTGATCACAGCAGTTATCAGTTCCTGCAGGAAAAAAAACAACCCAGTCTTAAAAAGAAAAAGCAAGATTTGACTCAAACATTTATTACTGTATGAAGGTTTTTGAGTGGCAAACAGTAAATGCTTCAATAAGAACATGGGAACAGCCTTCCTGCTACCCTGGGCTGTGGTTACTCTTCCTTTTGACCCAAAGTCACAGAGACCCTGAGTCCCCACATATTCTGATGGAGCAGAGGGGGGAACAAATTATCACTGGTGTCACTGCTGCTCAGACTGAGAGCAAAGCCTCTGGTAGCTGCCAGTGTCCTGCTGTCAGCTGGGACAGTTATTTTTTCTCCCAGCAGTCTGGACAGGGCTGTGTTTTGGATTCAGTACAGAATCATTTTGGCAACACTGATGCTTCAGTTGTTGCTGAGCAGAGCTTACCCCAAATCAAGGACTCTGCAGTGTCCCAGGCTCTGCCAGTGAGGAGCTGCAGCAGAAGCTGGGATGGGGCATGGCAAGGACAGCTGATCCCCTGGGCAGAGGGACTTTCCACACCTTGGGATGTCGTGCCCAGTGTAAGAACTGGGGCACTTGGCCAAGGGGGCCGATGGCTGCTGAGGGATGGGCTGGGCATCAGTGGGTGGGTGCTGAGGGACTGCACTGGGATCACTCATCTGCCTGGATTGTACTCCCCTCTATCTTTTTATTACCTCTTTTTTCATCATTATTATTATTATTACTACTACTATTATTATATTGTGCTTTATTTCAATGATTAAACTGTTCTTATTCCAACCCAAGAGTTTTATCTTTGTTCCAACCCTCCTGCCCCTTGCCCCAGGGAAGTGAACAAGCCCTGTGCGGTCCTTAGTTGCCAGCTGGGGTCAAACCATCACAACCTGTCACAACCTACCACACCAAATGCTGCTCTCAGATGTGAGGAATTTATAAACCTCAGTGACCAAGACCACTGGGGCTTTTAAAACCACATTTTAAAACCCCATGGCACAGAAAATAATGATTCTGTAAAACTATTTCATATCATAAATTTTAGAACTATACTTAGAAGAACCTGATTTTCAGATGTGGAAGTCCAAACCATTCCTCTGGACTCTTACATATTAAAATAAATATCTATCTGAAATCATTGACAAGAGCTAACAAAGCTCAGTGTATCAGTCACAGTGGAGTTTTCTCAGACTGAAAGCTTTGGAGTATTTTACAGGTAGGAAAAGGATAAACCTACAATGAAACCTGAGCTAGAGTTATGCAGTAGTCAGGAAATAAATTTTGAAATGGTTGTTTTCCTTTTCTCTTACACACATATTTTAATTTATCCTAAAGCCCTCATTTTCTTATGCTATCAATGGTACAAAAGGGTACAAGGAAGGATGGGATAATGAAATCCCCTCTTGGTTAGTCCTGTAATTCTTAGACAAGTGAGAACCTGCTTTCTTCTACATCCACTATTTCCTCATGGCAGGATGACTGGAAGGCTCAATCTGTAGATACAAGCCAAATTACTCATTTTTTCTTTGACAGGCCTGATTAATTTCTCATTGCACAGATGGCACTTCAACTGTCTCCTATATTATACCTGAAATCTCCACCAGAGCAACTTCTTTCTTTGCCTTCTTCCAAGCCCTAATTGGAAAATTAGATCCCTGACCCCTAGTTAGTACTAAACTGGGTAATTAATTTGACCATCACCACAAAGAAAAGGATCATTTACTAAGCACTGAATACGCTGGCAGAGAGGAAGAAAAAAGAGGAAGGGGATCCCTGGTATAATGCATCCCAATAAGCTCTATTTTTGGCACCACAAGTACTAAACAAGAAGAAATATAGGAAGAGTGTTTCAGGACAATTTTCTTTGGTGTCACAGATGCTGTACTTCACTTCTGTGGCTGTTTTGTGTTACAGGCAACTAAAGAATAATAATTTGTATTTTACCTCCAAAAGCCACCCTATTCTCCTTAAAAAAAAAAAAAAAAAAAAAAAGAGAGAGAGAGAGACAAAAAGTGCCTTTCTTCTAATCTTCCCTGTTCCTCCTTCTAACAGAGACTGTACTGTAACAGAGCAGCTTTTAAACCAACCATATTCTGAAGCATGTTACAAAATTACCCCCATTTTCTGGATAACCCTCAGCCTCCCCTGGATGTCACCCTACCTCCTGATTCCTGCCTATTGATCCCACTCACTGGCACAGAATAAAGAGCAATAATAAAACCCACAGCAGCTGAACCCAGTGCCTCCATTACAACACTCACCACCTTCCTCCAGGAGGCCCCACTTGAGCAATGTCTTTCAAAATATACTTACAATACTAAAAGCAGCTCTTTTTTCCAAACATGTAAAAACAGAATACACAGGTGAGGCAACAGTAGTCAAGACACCTTTCTCAGAGTTGCCTTTAATAAATGTATCCCAGTACACACTTGATTATGCTTTAGAATTATTTTTTCTGTGTGTGTTCCACTGCTAACAAACAAACAAACAAACAAAAAAAAGGAATTTGCATTGGTATTAAAATGCCTTTAATTCTTTCCTGTTGTAGTTCAGGTCCAAGTAAACATCACATTTCATATACAAATTATCTTTATTAGCCTTACTAGAATTCATTCCCTCCTTCCACCTTCCTCATGCCAAGTAAACATGTAACTGGCCAATATCTCCAGTAGAATCTCTCATAATGGAAAGCTCTCTGTTTATAATCTAGAAGTCCTGATTAGCAATAATTTTGATAACTTGCCTGTATCTACAAGACAACCCCCAAGGCCTGCCTAGGTGTAACTGTTGCTGAAATAGTTAAAATTCCCAGACAACAATGACTGTATTGGAGCTGGACAGAGAAATCCTCATCAGGAGGCACTGAGTCAAAGGCAGCAGCATACATACAGCTCAGCAATGCCACGCATTTCATTGATTTCTGAGTTCTCCTGTCTTGAACTAAGCTATTTACAGGCTGCCTTAGCCTAGTCATGAAACTTTTAGAAACTACTCATATGCATTTTATGCTAGCTAGCCAGTATTATCTAAAACCATGCATATGGTGAAATGCTGGCTTCACTAAAATTAATTTACCCCCAATTAACTGTAATAAAATAAGATTTCTCTTAGCAAAGGAACCCTTAAAGCAGGAATTGTCATATCAGGTCATTATGCAGGTTTTACCAATACCCTGAGAAACACCAGGAGCAGCATTTTGCATTAAAGGAGCCAGGAGGAAGAAAATGAAGGTCCTATATTTGTTTAATGGACCTCTCCAGGAAATAATATTATAATTCACTTATACAGAGCAACAGGGTTAGTTTCTTGTAAACCTGATTCACCCACTACTTGAATTTGTAAGTGCATAATTCTACTTGATCTAGGAAGTGCATGATGGAACAAAGTAACTGAACCTACCATTAGAGTTTACATTGCACATCTACCTGGTGAGATTTAGGCAACAATTCTTGATTACTCATAGATTAACCCCAGTTATTTCCATCTTGTGAATGGCCATCACCTCCCAGGAGCTGTGGTGGCTGGAGTTCAATCACTGGAGATCAATCACTGAAGTAGTTGAAGGAGAAAATAGATGCCAGGACTGCAACAGCAGCTGCCACGACCAGCCCTAAATGCAGAGAGAACAGGCAGTGAGGGGAGGGCAGCAAACCAGCCCTAAATCCAGAGGGAACAGGCAGTGAGGGAAGGGCAGCAAACCAGCCCTAAATCCAGAGGGAACAGGCAGTGAGGGAAGGGCAGCACAGCCAGCCCTAAATCCAGAGAGAACAGGCAGTGAGAGAAGGAAGGGCAGCACAGCCAGCCCTAAATCCAGAGAGAACAGGCAGTGAGGGAAGGGCAGCAAACCAGCCCTAAATCCAGAGAGAACAGGCAGTGAGGGAAGGGCAGCACAGCCAGCCCTAAATCCAGAGAGAACAGGCAGTGAGAGAAGGAAGGGCAGCACAGCCAGCCCTAAATGCAGAGAGAACAGGCAGTGAGGGAAGGGCAGCACAAGCAGCCCTAAATGCAGAGAGAACAGGCAGTGAGGGAAGGGCAGCAAACCAGCCCTAAATGCAGAGAGAACAGGCAGTGAGGGAAGGGCAGCACAGCCAGCCCTAAATGCAGAGAGAACAGGCAGTGAGGGAAGGGCAGCACGACCAGCCCTAAATGCAGAGAGAACAGGCAGTGAGGGAAGGGCAGCAGATCAGCCCTAAATGCAGAGAACAGGCAGTGAGGGAAGGGCAGCACAGCCAGCCCTAAATGCAGAGAGAACAGGCAGTGAGGGAAGGAAGGGCAGCACAAGCAGCCCTAAATGCAGAGAGAACAGGCAGTGAAGGAAGGGCAGCAGATCAGCCCTAAATCCAGAGAACAGGCAGTGAGGGAAGGGCAGCAAACCAGCCCTAAATGCAGAGAGAACAGGCAGTGAGGGAAGGGCAGCACAAGCAGCAGCAGGCAGGGTGGGGAGGGTGGGTCAGAGGGAACAAGCACAAGGAGAAACAAAAAGAGCTACCCCAAATACTTTTATTAGCATGCTCATTACTGATGCAGCTGAGGAGAGCAACAGAAAACCCCAAAATACCTCACTGATGAGGTAAGGGAAAACATTTTTACTTTCAAAGCAAACACAGATTTATTGCTCCTATTTAATCTTCCAGTTACTATATTCTATTTCTAATAATTAATAGAAACCAGAAGTAACTGCTTTGTTGACTAAAATGTAACTATTTCAATACAAGCAGGCTCACAGCAAAGAGAGCTGGATGAGGCAGCACCATGCAGAAGTTGTAAGGGAAAGGAGAGTTCTGTGGCTGGTGTTCCCTGAATTCCTGAGCTGACAATTAGGATGCTGTGGGAGCTAACAGTGCTGAAAAGGCCCACTGAAACCTGAAAGGGTTCTGGAGTGCCATAGCAAAAATCTGGGAAGGAACATACCCATATTTTGTTGGAGCTTCAACAGCAATGTTGCTTTTGTCAGCTGTGCCTGTTGTGTGTCACTTGGGCTGTCAGTCACTGGGCAAATATCAACTGCATGGAAATCAAGGGAAGAAGGGAAAAAATAACAGTTGTGTTTTACAGTGAATTAATGCAAAAGGCCAAGAATTTCATATCAACTTTATGAAGTGTATTTATGGTAGAAAAAACCCCAGTTTATTGCAGTAGAAGTGGTACAACAGCAATAACACAGTGCTAAGCTATGGTGTATGGCTGGTAAAGAGACAAAATACATTTCAGGAGGAATTCGTCTTCCAAAACTCATTTTCCACACCCTGCTTCCAGAGTAACATTCCCAACCCTCTTTGCATAGCCTGGGGAGAATTTGACTAGGTGAGAGGGAACCACCAAAATGTACCATTAAGCACCTTCCAAGATCAAAGGTTCCCTTCAGAGCCATCTGTCCTGAGTTCAGGGTACATGCAAATCCCACTGCCACGAGAGAATGAGCCTGGCAGCACTTCCCTACCCAACAGCCAGAGATGCAGTTTTTCCAACCACAGAAGTTTCTTTTTGAAGATCCCCTAAAAATACCCTTTCACAGCAGGCATGGAGGACTCATTCCTCTTTGGAAGAATTACTAAATCCTTAGTCTGCCCAGCCAGGATGTGAGAGAGCTTGAGTGTATTTCCAGGCGGATGGGACTCAAACCTGTATCTATTTCCTTTGCAAAGACCTCCCTAATCCCTTGGCCAGATCCAGCTTGTTAGAGGGGCAGAAGAGACAAAGAAGGGGATTCATCTGCAATCCTTCAGCCCACCTTGTTTGAGCCACATAGAGCCAGCATGGAATACACCACACACCCCTCAGTGACAAGGCTGCTTGATGGTGGTGAGCCAAAGGCCTTCCATTTGCAGCATTCCTGTTTCCAGGAGTTTGCTAAGACTTGCCAGAAGTTTGGATTACAACTCAGAATCTACGACCACAGGCACCTTCTGCACAAGCAAAGGGTAAGACAAAGTGTTTGTCATGGCAGTGAGAGCTGGATGTGTCTGGGAAGAATGGGACAGGCTGCCTCAGATAAGAGAACAAGCCTAACAGACTGTTCAGGAGACAAGGAAACCCCCAGCAGTCCCAGATATCAGGGTTTAGAAGGCCACGGGACACTGATCTGAATAAAAACATCTCAGTTTCCACAGAGGGGTTGTCCATCAGCAATAAATCACAAATTACATGCTTGAGTAATAAGGCACATCCTTTGTGTGATTCATATGCAAATGATTCATTAAGTACTTTCTCTGTCATTAGCTATGGTGGAAATGGATAATCTAGACATGATCAGAAAGGTTGCTTCTGTTGAGTCATGTGGATAATTGTCTTCAAAATCTCCTTAAATCAAACTTGCACAAGACTTGTTACACAAAAACACCCAAACCAGGCTTTGAAAACCTGTCTTTAGGTTTTTTATCCCTAAACTCACTGCATTGGTACAGGATGTACTGCAGCAGAGAAATCACTAACAGTCTGATATGAAACTCAACAGGACAGTGAGATATACAGATATACAGACATTGCTTGGAGATCTCTCTGCAAGCAGCACATACATGTAAAACCAAGACAACAATATTTCAGTGCAAAGTGTGTTTTTTGAAGAAAAAATATCAAATATCCCTTAATCCCACTGGTCCTCAGGGAGGGCATGACTAGATCATTATTTCCTTTGTGCCAAGGAAAGACTCCCTCAGCTGCCTAAAATATGAGCAGAAGTCTTCAGCTAGAGTAGAGGAGTTATTAATTGTTGCAATATAGGTTTTCAGTAAGTATCTTAACTAGCACAGTAAGAGAACTTCTGTCCAGAGTTTTGAATTCTGTACAACATCCCACTTTGGGATAATCTGACTGCATTTTTGGGCCACCTCTGAAGGCTGGCTCCAGCAGGTTCCTTTCTGCTGTATATTTGATGAGTAGGTAGGGCGCTCTGTGCCCTCTAAATTCAGGTTTCTTTGTGCCTCCCTGTGCTGAGGGGACCTTTGGAAGCTGCACATCAAGGCAGATGCACATTCCTTGCCTGTTCAGAGGGGGAAAAAATAAAAAGAAAAAGGGAAAAAGAAAAAAGAACCACCCTTGAGCTGTTTAGTTACCACAGGCCTTTATGCCATCACATTCTGGAAGATTTGTGTGTGGGGCAGCAAAATCACACAAAAGAGTTTTCACAGCAGATGTTTTCTAGTACCAACTAGATGAATCCTTAATTCTTCAATTTCCTAACCAAGATGGGGAAGTGATTAGCACTGCTGAAGTCTTATTTCTGTCTATCCACTCAGGGTATTTAACAGCCCACCCCCTGCACCAAGGAGAAGGGATTTAGTAAAGCCAATCAGAAATGCAGAGCTTTCAGTTGCCTGTATTAGAGCACTAAATACCTTGAAATTACAGTGTTAGAGCTATTTAAGGCTTTCATTTATAAATAGCTTGGAGTTTACTTTCTATTTTCCACATAGCAATTTTAAAGCATGACACAGTGGTGTCCCCACTGGAGAGCTGTACAAGGAGTCAAGAGACTAAAACTGCAGGAGACAGCAAGAGAGCTCAAGTTCAGTAAACACATAAAACTGACCTCAAAAATTCATGTTTTGACTAAAAGCTGCTTTAAAAATGAATACTTTGCCTATAGTGATTAGATCCTCTTCTTCTAAAGGGCGTATTTTAAAGAACAAACCCCCAAATTATTTCAAAAGCCTGCTTGTGTTCTTGAATTTTAGAGAAGTCTTTTTATCAGCAAACTTTCCCCAGAACCTCAGTATGAAGAGCATTTCCAGTTAGTTCGAGGTAGGTGCCTCAAACCACAGGAACTGTGACACAAACAGAAAGGCTGATGACAAAATGCCCTACAAACCAATTACTGAATATTGACTATTATTAACAAAGTTAGAGCTAAGCTTAGGGAAACAAGACATGCTTTCCAAGTCAAAATGATGCCTGGAAAACTCGAAAAGCCTTTGCACAAGGGAAACCACAAACTCTCATTATAACACAAAAGCATGTTCATAGCAGTACTTAGACATTTCACACCAAAGCAACAATAAAATTCAAATCCCACAATTAATGTTATTTTTGTTTTTAGAATGCAGAACACTTTGTATGCATTTAACAGGACTCCTTCTAAAATTACCTTCCTGGTGTGATAAAAGTGTATAAATAACTTGTGATTTTAATAAACTACAAGTGACTGATGCTTCAGCATTAATTATCAGAATTAATATCAGAATTAATGCCTCAGAATTAATTATCAGAACAGTGCTGTGCTGACAGCATTACTGATATTACTGCTATTAACAGAGCCCATTCCATTGGACAAACTTTATGGTGGTCACCAGGACAAGGCCAGGCTTTCCCAAAATCCCCTTGGCATGTTTTTTCCTCTCCTCTTCTATGCACTTATTTTAATTTGTGGATTTGGGATTTTTTTAAAGAAAATACACACCTACTTTAATTTACTTTTCTTTAAAAGAAAAGGAATATAAATCCTCCCCCAGTTAACTCTACAAGCAGCACACTACAAAAACACCCAAGTTCCTTTTGTGGCCATCACTTCACACCTATTGTTGGCATTAATCTTTGGGATGCCCTGCTGTGAGTGGAAAGGTGTTTCCTTCCTACCTGCAGCTCACACAGCCTTACATAAGCAATAAAGCTGGACTGAATCATCACCTCTCTCCTCCCACACCTCTCTCCACTGCCACAACAATACTCATTTGCTTCTCTAAGCTACACTGATTCCTTAAAGCTCAGTAGTAATTAGTTTTAAGAGTATTAAAGTTACTCTAATAATGCCAGGGAGATTTTTATTGGCTTTCCTGTTTTCCTTGAGGTTCCTGTACACCTCTTACTCCTCAAAAGAATGAGTCAGTTCACAGCTAACAGGTCTAGTTAAAGCCTGGGGGGAGCTGATTCATTTAGAAAGACAAGAATTTATGGTTAGCTCTGAAATTAGGAAACTCAAAACCCCCTCCAAGTTAACATGTAAGTCAAGAAGAATATCAGTACTCAGTTCACTCTGCAGAGCAAGCCATGGTTACATTGCCCAGTTTTTGTCCCTAAATACCAACATCAGAAAGTGTCCATGGTTCTTATGTGAGAATTAGTGACAGATTTTTTATTTATTTAAATTATAAAACATGCAGCTCATGTGCATGTTGATGGGGGGAAAAAAGGGAGTATAATCTCTTCCATAAGAGCACAGGAAATGTTATTAGCTGCATTTCAATGTCATATTTGAATTCTATATTGAAATCAACATTGCAAGGGAAAGAACACAACAGGGGATGATATGGACCAGAAATATTCAGAGAGAGGAATCCAGTAACTAGATTATGTCAAAATATCTGTATTAAAGGGAATATAGCAGTCTCATAATCAGACCATAAACTTGTAAGACAATCAGTAGAAAATGAGAAGTGCTCTCAATTTTGTTTTCATTCCGGGTGAACCACAGATCTTCAGGTTTGGGCACTGCATTTGGTACATAAATTAAAAACTCAGAATAAAGAAAGGTATTTGGCATTTTTTAAAACATCAGGTTTAACATCAAAACTTCCTGAAAGACCCATTAGACTATATGAATATTTTGCTAGAGGAATTTTTAAGTGTTTTTAATTCTGTAGTGAAAAAACAGTAATTTGACTTATCACTCAACTTATTCTAACTTGTCTCAAAACCACTTAGCACTAAAAAAATGAATTACTGAAAGTGTATATATATATGTCTCCATGTAAAAAATAAAGCTTTACAGGGTGTTTTTAAAGGGTTTGTCAATAAAGGATCCCCTCTAATTAATGGGCAGAGTGGCACATGCAAACCTCGATTAACCATCTCTTCATGTTTCTATAGCAGCTCATGGGCTGCACTGAAAAACCAAAATATTTGAGAGGAGAAAGAAAAGTCTGTTCCAAGAAACACAACCTGTAAGAAACTTGACCATTTCCCACAATATGTTTAAGCTGCAATGAATTGTTATAAATCCCTAGAGTTGCAGATGAAGTAAGTTGACTTTAGGCACATCCATATCTGGATAAAACTGGCCTATGCCATTAGTCAGCATTTTCCCAGGCTGCCCTGGTTCTCAGATATTTACCTGTGCTAATGTCCTCAGCAACGTGCATATCTTCAGCTTGCACAGGCTGATCCAGCATCTCCACAAAACGTTCCTGGATTTCTCCAGCAGCCTCATCACCAAACTTATAATCACTGAGCATCACACTGGATCCAGCAACTGGGACAAACAGTCTCTGAGGCAAGACATGATATTCCCTCCCAAAATCTAAAAGGAAAGAGGGAGAAATACCATCCCAATAAAAGCCTTGACAGTTATGATAAGATTCCTCCATAATCTCTGAGCATAAGATAAAGCCATTGCAACAGAAGAGCTCAAGGTCTCTGTGTAGAAACCCTGCTTTCAGGCATGCCTGCTTTAGTTGGCTGCTATTATATGGATTTATGTCCTTACATTATTAGCCTCTCCAGAAATACCCACGACAGCTCCAAAACAGCCCATAAAACGCAAAGCAGAGCTTTTCTCCTGTTTGGAATGACTTGCAGGAGGGCTCTGGGAGAGCCTGCAGGTAAGAGCTCCCCGAGGAGCAGGATTTCACCAGCACAAAGGATCGCAGAGGTGTCACACTCAGAGCCACAAAGTTCGGCTGCCACCTAGAGAGGGGACTCAGAACTACGTGCAATGGAAAAGGCTCTCCCTGCCCACGGTATTCTCATTGATTTGTCAATTAACTCCTTTCTGGTTTAAACACAAGACAACGACACCACTGCGCTGACTTAAAGGTGTTTAAAGAGTTTAAAGGCATGAGCTCAGAGATCTGGTCTCTATCAAGTTGTAACACACTTCAAGATTAATAGGAACACCATACATGGATTTAAAAAAAAAAAAATAGAAATAAAAAATTCAAGTGTGCAAGGTACAGTTGGAACTTCAGAGAAAAGAGTTTCGACTACAGAAGTTTTAAAAATGACAAAATTTCTGATGAGTGAGGAAGATGCTGGGATTGCATTTTGTAGTCACAGGAACTGAACACAAACATGGTGTGATGCCAAAGGACACAAACTTGACAAAAAAAAATTTCAGATCTAAGAAAAAGTCAAGGCTGACAAGCAGCAATTACACCTTTTACTTTTTATTCTGCTTTAACCATACTAGAACTTCGTTCTATACAGAATTTTCTATAACCACCAAAATTCACTGCAAAATAAGCTGGTGGGGTTTTAAAATTATTTCTTACTTTTTTTCTGAGGTCCTTCATTTAAAATCAGATCTTCAAACAGTATTTCACATCGATCACTCAACGTGTTTATTATGTCTCTTTTCAAAGCCTGCAAGGACACAGTGAAATAATCAGGAATATCAAAGCTACTTGCAAAGATTTAACCAGGAAGAAATAACCAAAAAAGCCTCATACTTGTTAAATCCATGATGAAAAAATAGTTTTTCCCCAGAAAATAAAAACTAGCGTGAATTTTCAAACTAATAAATAATAATTTATTAATAAAGAGAAGCTAACATCAAAGTAATTGGTATTAAGAAGGAAAATCACAAAACAAAAATGAAAAGCTGAGAAAAGTTTTAGGATTGTTAGGATAAGAACTGACACCTTCTAGATATTTATCAGTAAAACCAAACAAAAATAATCATGAGGCATTGACTCAGTGAGGGGAAAAGAAAAACAAATTACTGAGCAAGTAAATCTGCATTTTACCTCTACAAATACAAAAATATAGTATATATATAAAAATATAAAAATATAATATAAAAAGTCTGCAACTTTTTAAAAGAGAATTCTACAACGCCTAATCCCTTTGACAATTTGTGCAAAGACTCCCCAGAGCCCAGCCATACCCACAGCACACATATCCTCTAAAAGAGAAAAACTCACTAACCCCGCATGGATGGTTTCTAAAATAATCCAGTTTAGATTTCTGGCAAAGGAAAACCAGCATGCCGAGTCCCATTTCAGAGGAATGTTTCTGCTGGACTAAGACCCTGCTCAGTACCTGAACGGCTTCTTTAACCTTGGGCTTGTTGCCATGGATGTAGGCCCTGCACTTCACAGCTCCCCGCAGGTTTATGGAGCCACTGCACACCTGCACCGTCGCCGTGGACCTGGCGCTGGCACCCTGGCCCTGAGGAACAAATACATCCACTCTTATCCCAGGCACTTGCAGCAGAGTCACTAAAACCACAGCCAGCAAACCAACACCAGGTGTTCACACACAACCTGTTTCCCTTATCACACAATTATAACTAATTTTACTTTAGTTATTCATTTGGTTAGGTAAGACTGAAAATCTCTTTTCTATTACAGAAAATGCGTTTGTCTCTCCAGATGTTTCAAACACTTGTGTCTATGAGATTTTAGAACTTTCCGGGCTTGTGGCAAATGACAGTATTGCAACTGGTAAGTCTTTCTCAGACTTTTTTTTATCAATGAAGTTTTCATGTTTGCTATAATCGGCATAACCCAGGGTGTGCTGGGAGTCATCCCATCCGTCAGTACCAAATTATACATGTGATCACACTGAGAGCTGCATCAGACTGTTGCCTAGAAATGCTCTCCCTAATTACCACAACAATGAGTGTGAGCATGAAGCACTCCAGGACAACACCTGGAAGCACTGGGATGCACAATTTCCACACCAACTGCACAAACCACTTCTGCCAAAAAGGAGTTTTCCTCTCCCTGCAGCAACTAACCTCAATACAACAGACAGTAACAACAAAAGAAGCTGAGATACTCATGCAGTCTTTAAAATGGCATTAGAAACACTTCTAGTTTTGCTGAACATAACTTTGAGAATCCAAGAACCACCTGACAAAACATAGAAACCTATGAAACAATGGCTGGACACATTTGGACTTCAGGACCTAGACTGGGGCACCAAATTCACAGTTCTTCACAGCTCTGGTAGGGAGGAAACGCTGACATGGATCCAGCAGTTCCAGATGATGATTCAGCTCACGGGATCTGTGCCTTAATCCAGAGCTGGCAGCTGAGCTTCTGACAAAAGCATCCAAGTGAATGTCCAAGCTAGCCAGGGCAAGCTGTGGATTGAGGTGTGGGGGTGACTCTGAACTTCAGATGCAAAGTCACTTGAAATCAATGTACACAGGTACCTACAGGTATCCTACTGCCAAAGGAATTAGTCACGGGACTTCTTTTCCATAATCTGTTTTCCAGTTTTTCAGCTATACTATGCAATTCATGGACAACATGGTTATCACACCACAAGAATTTGTGGTGTGACAGACGTGAAGACAAAGGGAAAAAGAAAAAAGAACCACCCTTGAGCTGTTTAGTTACCACAGGCCTTTATGCTGTCACATTCTGGAAGATTTGCGTGTGGAGCAGCAAAATCACACAAAAGAGTTTTCACAGCAGATGTTTTCTAGTACCAACTAGATGAATCCTTAATTCTTCAGTTTCCTAACCAAGATGGGGAAGTGAATACCACTGCTGAAGTGGCAGTGCTAAAGGCACAAAATATGCAGATCTGTTGACAATCACTTTCACGTTTAATATCCAGGTAGGGAAAAAAAAGTCCTAGGAATAAGTGAGCAAGATTTCTAGACAATAATTCAGAACATTGTTATTTTATTTTTTGCTCTATTTTATAATTTAAAGGCAAGCTGATACTTTGCAAACCACTAAAAACTTACCAGCTGTGTCAGAACCTTGACATCAGAAAACTGAGTGCTGGGCTGAGCATTTCCTCTTAACTTTTTCTGAGGGGAAAAAAATTCTTTGTGTCATGAAATAGGAAAAAAAAAGTCCCTGAAACAATCTCTTCACTATGGCATAGAGTGTGCCCTAGTTTATAGCCTTTGAGAGAGAAAAAAGTTTATAGCCTTAGAAACCAACCACAAGAATAGAACTACAAAACTAAAAGGAGATGTAGGTCTTTGAAATGTCATCACCAACATTCACACCCAACTTGTGCTCTGTAATAGAAACATTTCAGCCACTTCACACATAATTACTGCATTCACACTGCCCGAGGAGCAATTTGCAGGAATGGAGCTGAGAACAGAGCAGTTCTGTGTATTGGTTACCTGGGACAGCCAATCAATCGACAAATATGCACAGGAGGTGTCTCAGTCAATGCCTTGTCACACAGAGGTTCCAACCATACATCTGTTAGAGCTCAATTCCCCCTTTTTTGGTACCCACCTGCCCTTCCAGCAGTTCTGTATCTTCATCTTTAACTTGCCCGTTGATCAGAAAAACACTGTCTTCTATCTGTTTTGACCATCGGTTTAACCCATTCTTTAAAATAAGTGAAAACAAAACAAAACAAAAAAAAATCACAAGAAAGGAAAGAATTTCACTGAAGGGCTGGACAGTACCATGCTGAAACTTATAGAAATATGTGTTTTAATAGTTACTCTGAGAGAGTTTTAAAGACTCTGAAAAACTTATGTTTTTCTTAAATGGATCATGTTCAGAACAAATTAAGAAACAAGCATTGCAAAATACTGAAGTGCCAGCCCCCCTGGGATTTGGGGGTTGTAGTGAGGGTTGCAGCCCATTGAAAGTCAGCTCATAGCAAAAGCACCCCAAAACCCTGCACAAACTGGGTGTAACCTCTCACCAGGTGAGGCACCAGAGAGGTTACCTGGGATACTCATGACAATCATTACCTCATTTTGAACAAAGGAAACTTTTCACTGATCACAGCAGAATTACATTTAAAAGAGGAATAATGGCTAAACATTCTCCACTGATTAGTCCTACTCCTCATGCACTGTTCAACTCTTTCTCTCTTATTTAATTTTCAGTAGAGAAATGAGTGTGGTGTGTAGGAACTGGTGCAGGCAGTGAGTTACCTTGGTATTCTTCTCCAGGTCGTGGTTGGGGGAAGTAGCAAGAAGTGGAATGTGGATGTTCACATTTACTGTGCAGCCCAAAGCTACCCAGGAAGCAGTCAGAGCACTCTGGTATTTCCAGTCTGCTGGTTTAGCTGAGCTCTGAGAGCAGAAAAGAAGAGCCATACAGCATCTACCCAAAGCACTGTATGGAGGCTTTTTTGGGTTTTAGCATTACAAGCTGTGTGTGGCACAGCAGGATGAGCTCACCTTTGGGTCCTGCACGTCGTAGGTTCGGCAAACTACTCTGTGCTACTTAAAGAAAAAGATCCAGTGAAAAGCAAGGGAACAACCAAGCACAATTCACAATTCACTTTGTTCTCTACTAGTCTTCCTTGTCCAGCTAATTTATGCTCTGGAGCAAGTTCTCACCTTTAATCAGTGTAAAGAAGTGGGAAAACATTGGCCTGTAATCTCCAACTACCACAGTGATGCTGTGCCATCTCTTACAAACAAATTAAGATCAATATGTATTGACAGGAGAAGCACAAAGGCACCAATTTGTAACTTGTTCTCATCTCTCTCCTCTCAGAGAAAAATCCTTGCTTTCTCTCCTTGTATTATGTCATTACCAACAGCTCCTGCATTCTGCTGCAGCTCTAGTATTGATCCACAAGCCTGCTGCTCTCTCAGCTCCATGCAAGCACCACTGGTAACAGCAATTCAAGAAGCCAAAGAGTAATTTAGATGGGGTTTTTTCAGTTTATGCAACTCAAGACTGAGTGGGAAAGGTGTAATGTGATGCCATCACAGACAGACCTCATAAGAAATGATGGAAAATTTCCAAGGACAAGAGGGTCAATAGTCTTAACCATAGCTAATCAGAAAACTTAATTATTTCAACTTATACGTGTCTAGCTGAACTTAAACAGCCTCCTCTTCCTTAGTTCTTATTTATTCAGCAGTAACTGGATAAAAGAGGTTGGAGTACCAGCCTCAGTCAATAAACCTTGCTCATAAAGGATACTTTTTTGTAGCAGAACAGATTTGAAGTGCTGCTCTGTCTGAGACCTCCTCCTCAGCAGGTTTCCAGAGCCTTCTTTTACTCAAGGACTTTTCCACTGAGAAGATTAGCTAAAGACCAAAAATATATTGCAAAAATACGTGCTGTAATTCCTGGGAAATAGTCTGGTACTAAAATTTTAAGTCCAAGTGTTATCAAAATTATGTATAAGCAGGAAACACAGTGTACACGTCACCAAAACGTCACATTAAAAGAACATTCAACAGGGATTCAGAGGCAATTTTCCCCAAAGTGAAAGAGGCTTGTGAAATCTTAATTGAGCTCCCTTATAAACCAAAGCAAGCAGCATCACGTGTCCAACCTGTATGCTTTGTCCTTACAGACATACAACAGTTTTGTGCCTATCAGCTGGGACAGGAAAGCTGTGCAAAACAGCTACTAAAACAAATCCTCCCTGGTTTTTAATTCCACAATCACTGATCACCCGGACACAGCTCACCTTCTTTAGCCAGCTACCAGTTTCATTAAGCACAACTGAGATGCAATTGCACTGAACTGCCAAAATTAACTCTTGGATCTCAGGCTGCTAAACCTGCTCATGCTTTAATCACTCACCATGATTATGTTAGAAAAATGATAAAATGAACATACATTTTCAGAACAGAAACCAAATATGGCAGAAGATGCCCCAATACTGTAACAAAAAATCATTTTCAGTCTATCAGATTATTCTGAGTATGTTTTAAATTTAATCCCACACCCCTAAGTCAAGTGCACACGTTCTAGACGTTTCTGTTAAAGGAATCAGAATTATAGATCTTTCACTGTTGTAAACACATCTAAACTGAGTGATTCATTCAAACAAGAAAAGCTAATTATAATTATATATGTTATATATAATTATATATTATAATTATATTATGTTAGCTAATTAAGCTAACATATTAACACCACTAGCACCTGTGCCACAAGGATTTAGCTCAATATAAACCTTGAGGATGTTTTCCCTAAGCCAGGATGTCCTCATTCAGTAAATACAGATAAACACAGTAAACAGAAATTCATATTTGCTATTGCAGTAACAAACAGGAGGTTAACAAATAGTGTCCCACAGGACAGGGATTTCTGAGGTTCCAGTCTCAAACCCACACATCAAAGCACAAGGCTTGTGAAATAAAGCAACAAAACAACTGTATTTTAGTCAAGTCAGTGACAGACAATTCCTCACACACAGAGCTAAATACGTTGCTGTCCTTCCAGCAGGCACCCCGCTTACCTTGCGCAGAGCATTTTGACCATCTTTTGCCAGCTCTGGAGTTGCAATCATAAACACACCAAGAACCAGCAAGCCTCCAGGGAGCATTCTGGACACCTTGAAAATGAACATTTATTAATAGGATTGGCAATCTAGAAACCATGTAACTCAAGATACCAAAAACCACTGGGGAGACAAGTCTGCACCAAGAGCAGAAGTGAACAAAGGGTGTCTGGTTTTCACTTACAGGACCTTCTCATGCAGGAAAACATCCTGCAAGTGTTTTCCCTTCAGTAATATCAAGTGTCTTTTCATCAAAAAGCCTGAAAACAATAAAGGTATTTCTGGTTTAAAACACCTGTGCCCAGTGTGGTTAGGACAGCTCTGTCACTTTGAGAAAAGGGCTTGAGAGGACACAAGTGCTGAGGTTCTTTGTGTCCATCTTATTTCCCTCCTGTTCCTCCCACCCCTTTGTCACCTCCCAGGGTGAGTTCTCACCTGACTGGCGTGTGTGGTGATCCACTCCTCATCCAGGGCTGCCAGCTTGGGAGGGCCCAGGCTCTCCTCCTGCTGCTGCTCCTTGGGAGGGGTCCGCACAGCCCGGATGACATAGTCCCGTTGTGGGGAACACTTGCCAAAACATCAACAGAAGCAAACACACCTTGAGGCTGCTGAACAGGGCTTTCCCCAGTTCACAGCAATGAATGGAAGCGCAATTCCACACCTACCTGCCCTATCAACAGGCCAGTGACATATGGCTTCACCTTCGTGCTGAGCTCTGTCAGGTACTGCCCAATACTTTCCTCGACAAGGTAAGTTCTGCCCATGGCTCCAGGTTTAAGTCAGGTGTTGTAGTTCCAACCTACAAAACACACAATGCATAAAGTGAAAGAAGGTGTATACACTGCAATGAAGAACAAGTCTCACACAAAGATCCTTTAGAACTGTTTGAAAAATCTCTGCAAGGTCACTGAGTTCAACCATTCCCCCAAGGCCACCACTGACCCTTGTTCCCAAATGCTACATCCACATGGCTTCAAAATCCCTTCAGGGATGGGGACTCCACCCCTGCCCTGAGCAGCTGTGCCAGGGCTGCACAGCCCCTTCAGTGAAGAAACTTTCCCAGTGTCCAACCTGAACCTGCACTGGCCCAGCCTGAGGCCCTTCCCTCCCCTCCTGTCCCTGTTCCCTGAGAGCAGAGCCTGACCCCCCTGGCTGTCCCCTCCTGTCAGGGAGCTGTGCAGAGCCACAAGGTCCCCCCTGAGCTCCTTTTCTTCATGCTCTGAGCCCCTCCAATACTCTGAGCCCCTCCAGCTCCCTCAGCCTCCCCTGGGGCCCCTTTCCCTTCCCTGGACATGCTCCAGCCCCTTCATGTCTTTCTTGTCATGAGGGGCCCAAAATTGAACCTAGGATTTGAATTTTGAAATGCCTTCAAGAAACAGTATCTTGCTGCATGATACTTCTAAGGGATGCGCTGTAGCATTGCCACAGGGACTTGCTAAATTCCACACGTGTCCTTGAGCGTGCCCTACACCACTTCCATTCCAATTCCCAAGCACTCAAAGCACAGCATCTGTGGGCATTCCAAGGAGCCGCCTTTGCAGATCTCCCCCGGAACCCAGGACACGGGGGCTGCCACAGACCCCCCTCCCTGCCCTGTAGGGCTGCTCTGAAAACCTCTCCATGCCTGGAGAGCTCTCCCAAAGAATTAAGCATTAAAAAGCTGAAGCCCAAGAGCACAGGGTGAGGAAACAAAGGGCATCCCGAACCTCCACAGAGAAGGTGCTCACACACCTCAACTCATGCCCCCACAGCTGGGTCCCCACAGCCGGGCACAGCACCTGCACATCCCTGGGATCAGCACCTGCACATCCCCGGATCAGCACCTGCACATCCCCGGATCAGCACCTGCACATCCCCAGGGCTCAGTACCCGCACATCCCCAGGGCTCAGTACCCGCACATCCCCAGGGCTCAGTACCCGCACATCCCCGGATCAGTACCCGCACATCCCCAGGGCTCAGTACCCGCACATCCCCAGGGCTCAGTACGCGCACATCCCCGGATCAGTACCCGCACATCCCCAGGGCTCAGTACCCGCACATCCCCAGGGCTCAGTACCCGCACATTCCCAGGGCTCAGTACCCGCACATCCCCAGGGCTCAGTACCCGCACATCCCCGGCTCAGTACCCGCACATCCCCAGGGCTCAGTACCCGCACATCCCCGATTTCGCCGCCGCCGCTGCCCCAGCCGAGCACTGAGGTGGCCGGTGATGTCACCGGCGAGCGCCGCGGCGCAGGGAGATGATGCACGCCAATGCCGAGCGGAGCGCGGGAAAAGGGCGCGCCAGGGGGCGCAGAGCCCCTGCACCGCCATGCTGGAAGTGGCGGAAGTGGCCGCCCTCCCCCGGCACCCCCCGGACAAACGGGGCACCTCAGAGGCACAGACCGCTCCGTACCCGCCGTGCCGACGAGGCCGTGTGGTCTCCTTTCCCGGCTGTGGCGGCCGCGGCGATGGCGCGGCGCTTCCGCCACACCCACGATGGCGAGCGGGCCGGCCGTGCCGGAAGCGGAAGCGCGGCCGGCGGCGGGCGGCACTGTGCCGGAGCGATGGCGGCCGTGCTGCAGCAGCTCCTGGAGCGGGCCGAGCTCGCCAAGCTGCCCCGCGCCGTGCAGGGCAAGCTGGAGCGCTTCCTGGGCGACCAGCAGGGCGAGATTGACGGGCTGCGGGCCCGTCATGAGCGCTTCAAGGTGGACAGCGGTGAGTGCGGGCGGCGGGCCCGCGGAGCGGCCGCGGTGCCTGTGCTGAGGGGAGGCAGCGCGGGCGCGGCACGGAACGGAACGCGGCGTTGTCTTCCCGAGGCTCTCGGGGGGTGCCCCGGGAGCCGGGAGGCCGGGAGGGAGCTGGGAAGAGGGCTGCAGTGGGGTCTGATCGGCGTTTGTCTCTCGCTTTGGCTCCTGGAGCCTTTTTTTCTTCTTCTCTGTTGTTTTGGGTTTGTTTGGTTGTTTGTTTGGGGTTTTGTTGTTGTTGTTGTTGTTTTTGGTTGGGTTTTTTTTTTCTCCTCTTGTTGAGGGACGCCCAGGGTTCAAACTGAGTTTGAAGTGGGCGTAGAGAAAAGCTTTTTGTCAGGTTTTTAGCTGCCATTGATACACACAGGTCTGATGAGGAGAGGCTGAGGGAGCTGGGAAAGGGGCTCAGCCTGGAGAAAAGGAGCTCAGGGGGGACCTTCTGGCTCTGCACAGCTCCCTGACAGGAGGGGACAGCCAGGGGGGTGGGGCTCTGCTCCCAGGGAACAGGGACAGGAGGAGAGGGAACGGCCTCAAGTTGCACCAGATTCGATATAGGGAAAAAATCCTTTACTGAAAGGTTTGTCCAGCCCTGGTACAGCTGCCCAGGGCAGGGGTGGAATCCTCACCCCGGAGGGGTTTTAAAGTCATGTGGATGTAGCATTTGGGGACATGGGTCAGTGGTGGCCTTGGCAGTGCTGGGCAGTGGTTGGACTCTGATCTTAGGTGTCTCTTCCAACCTGAACAGCTGCGTGCTTCAGTCTGCTTTGGTCCTCGTTGTGAAGGAGGAATACAGCTTCATTCACACAGCTCTCAAACAGCCTTAGGTTTATACTTTACTGTTAAATTCCATTCCATAAAATCACCGTGATGGAATCAATATTTTTATATTGATTGGAGATGAGTTGATCACAGAACAATAATACCAGCAGAGAGCAGGAGACAGGAGTGTGAGGTGGTGAATATGAGTTAATTTGTAGAGGATGTGACACACTTCTGATGTAAGCTTTACTTCTGCCTTTCAGCTTTTCAGTCTCTTTCATGGTAGAATTCTTGGTAAATGTATTGCTGAAATATGGTGTAAGTTAAGGTATCCCTCAGATTTCAGCAAGTTACTCTCCTCCAGGTCCATTCTTTCCCTGTGTGACAGGAGGGGCAGCATTATTGGAAACTGTAATGATGAGAAGATAAACAAACATCCCTCAGTGCTTCCTTAGCAGCCCATCCTGGCCAAGAGTGGGAGTAGTTCTGCTTTTACCAAGTATTTTACACTGAAGCTCCATGACACAGTTACTGTTTCAGATCACAAAAATTCACATCTAATTCTTTTTTTTTTTCACTGCTAAGGGAATAGAGCCCAGGAATTAATTTTGAGAAATCTTCATTATAAGTTTTCCCAGATCAAATCCCTTGATACCTGGGGGCAATGTGGATTTTATTGTATATGTATGAAAATACTGCAGAAGTAAAGGAAATTTTAAGCTGATGAGCCCACACTGCCTAATTGGGCTGATGCAATGTCTCTGGTTACATCAAAATTGTTAAAGAACTATTTAGATTAATTAAGCTCTTATTTGATGGGTCATTTCACAGAATCATGGAATGATTTGGGTTGGAAGGGACCTTAAAGTTCATCTCACTCCAACCCCTGCCATCAACAGGGACACCTTCCAGTAGACCAGGCTGAAACATTTCACAGTTTCTGGAAACATGCTACTTGTCATGCTAGCAAAGTGTTTTAAACCACATTCATTCAATGTGGAAATGCAGGGTTTTGCCTTCAAAAATGTTTCTGTGGGGTTTATTTCCTTCCTTCAAATTCTATTACAGTCTTAGTGTTTTTATACTTTTTTCTTTAGTGTGATTCTAGGTAAAGGTGAGAAAGAAAAATAATGTTTATTATGTGAAAATGAGATGATTTTGTTATTTTGCAGAACAACAGTACTTTGAAGTGGAAAAGCGACTGGCTCAGAGTCAGGAGAGACTTGTAAACGAGACCCAGGAGTGTCAAACTCTGCGGGAGGAGCTTAAAAAGCTTCGTAAGTGCAACTCTGTAACATCCTTAAGTGTTGGGCAGGATATCCACCCTGCAGTTCAGTGTTGTAGGAACTGCTTCGGGTTTCACACAGGAGCCGAAAATCTCATCAGCTGCATTTGTAGAGATGTGTTTTGGTGGTGTGCTCAGGTCAGCCTTTTTTAATGGAATCTGCTGTTCTCATGGAAAAAAAGCCCCTTGCTGGGTAGTAACAGTACAGTGGGCTATGTATGGATCCTCACAAAAGATCCTTCTGCTCTAAGGATTGCCTCAGTCTCGGCCTCAGTACCCCTGGCCCATCCAGGGTGAGATCTGGCATTCTGCTCTCTCTTTTGTTGCAAATGTTTGTCAGCCAGGAAGTTCTGACCTTGCTGCATTTGGAGAGTGAGTTCTGTGACCTTCCAGTGGAGATCCCTCACTGCTGTTCTTCCCCCCAGATGAGCAGCTGAAGGTGCTCAATGAGAAGAACAAGGAGCTTGAGGCTGCCCAAGACCGGAACGCCGCCGTTCAGGTACTGCTGGGCCAGGAGCTGAAATCCTCTGACTCCCCTGTCCCTTTGCAGCACAGAATGCACTCAGTTCCCAGTGCAGTGTATCAGGATCAGTACCAGTGGCAGCTCATGGAGATGTTTACATGCCCATGGGGCCTGTGTGCAGGAAAATTGCAGGAACTTTTAAAGTGAAAGGTGGTGTTGTAGCAAACTGAATGACAGGTGAGCAGGTGCTTTTGTTTCAGTTTGGGTGGATTGTTCTATTCCAGCTGAAATCTGTTGTGAAGTGACTTTAAACCAAACCCCCCAAATTCAGGCAAAGGTGTCAGAACAAGAGTTCTGTTTTCCCCCATCCTTTCCCACAGTGGCACAGTTCTTCTTGTGTTGTGCCCAAAAGTCACTGGGTTGCAGGATGAGTCACTTGAGCTGACTGATCCAGCAGAACAGTAATTTTGAAGCAGGAAGCTAAAACAAGTTTATTAGATTGATTTTTCCACAATGAGAAGATAGATCTCATTGTTTCCCCAGAGGAGCTTACCTGTGCCTGACTGAAGTGCTTTGAAGTGATACCTTGAGGGCAGAGACAGTGTAGCCTGTAAATGATCCAAGATTACTGACTGTTTTGATTTTTATATTGATGTACGTGTTCAATCCTTGTTTACTCTGTTACCCCTTTTATTTAACCAAATGAAGCTGTTTCAGTAAATTCTTGACTATCAGAGCTGTCTTTCCAAGAATATTAAATTGAAATGCAGTTTTGAACAGCTCCCTTGTGATTTGCCTGCCCCCTCTAAGCCTCTTATCCCAGTGTTGCGTTGGCTGGGGTAACCCAGTGAGGTTTAGCTCACTGCTGTGTGATTCTGAGTGTAAGTAGTGGCTATAAACTGTTCCAGGGAGCTGGTCACATTTCTTTGTTGCCCTTCTGCAATATTTTTCAGAGCCAGCTAACTCGAGAGAAGGAAGAGCTGGAAGCTGAGAAGAGAGACTTGGTCCGAACAACTGAACGGCGATCTCAGGAAGTTGAACATTTAAATGGTACAGCCAGGAGCACAGTCAATAAGTGCCAGGAAATAACCCAGTAATTGCAGAAAAACAGCACTTTGGTGCTTGTTTTCCTCCATTTAAAGATGTGCCTTATACAGTATCTTAGTGCCCAACATGCAATTAGATACAAAGTACCTTGCCTATTGTCATTCTTTGCAATTTAGTAATTAAAGCTGTTACACAACAGCTCTTTTCTAACACTGATTTCCCTCCTCCAGAGGATGTTAAACGCTTAAATGAAAAGCTCACAGAGGCAAGCACAGAAAAGGCAAAACTTCAGCTGAAGTTGGATGAGCTTCAAACATCAGATGTTTCCATGAAGGTGAGTAGGGCTTTATAAGCACAGTGTGTGTTCTGCATTGTTTGTGTGTGATGTAATCACCATTTTGTTATGATTCCTTGGAAAGTAGGTCAACTGAGCACCTGTTATTTATAGCAAATTCTTTTATTATAAAATTGGTGGCTGTGGCTAGAAGTGAGATCTGTATTCCTAGAAGACAAGGGGTATCAGGCTGGGCAAGCCTGTCAAGGCCTTCTTGCTGGCAGTGGTGGCTGCTCCTTCCTGCTGGGAAGGATTCCAGGTCCATGAAGGGAGGTAGAAAGGAGAAAATTAATTAGATGTGAACCTGTACCATTACTCTGTGGGCAGAATAAACTCCATAAAGAGAGGATGAAAGATCAAAAACCTCAGTATCATAGTTAATTTCCTATAAAAGGCTACTAATCTAGTTCATGTTCCCAACTTATGTAAACTTGGAGGAAACTAACTCAAATGGCAGGAATTTCTCATTGTTTGATAGTTGTAACTTACTACCAGTGTAATAAGGAGCACTGCCTTTGTTTACCAAATTACAGTACATTTTTGCTACTCCTCCTCTAATCAGAGTAGCTTAATTGGCTGCTTTGTTTTCTGTGGAGCCACTGCAATCACACTGTGCAATTCCCTTTTCAGTACCGGGAGAAAAGGCTGGAGCAAGAAAAAGAGCTGCTGCAGAGCCAGAACACATGGCTGAATGCTGAGCTGAAAGCCAAGACAGATGAACTGCTCCATACTGCCAGGGAGAAAGGCAATGAAATCCTGGAGCTCAAATGCAGTCTGGAGAACAAAAAGGAGGAGGTAGTGTAATTACTGAGTTGTCATTTCTAAGAAATTATACCACCTGATTAACTATATTAAACAAAGCCAATACTTTAATGATGTATTTGAGTGACCCTTCATGCTCTTCCAGCAACTTTTGGGTTTGTTTTTATTTTTCAGTTAAAAACAATGAGACAAATTTATTTCCAAAATAAACTGGACTAGGAAATAAAAGTTTTATGTAGTGTTCTTATTCCTTTTCTGAATAGGTTTCCAGAATGGAGGAACAGGTGAACAGCTTGAAACAGTCAAACGAAAACCTCCAGAAACATGTGGAAGAACTTTTGAATAAACTGAAGGAGGTGAGACAGCTTGAAATATATTAAACAGCATTGCAGTTGCTTCTACAAATCAAACAACAGAATGAGTTAAATAGAAATAGTGGAATGCTCCCCTACCCTGTCTCCTCTTTCATTTGCCAGGCAAAAGAGCAGCAGGCAAGCATGGAAGAGAGATTCCACAACGAGCTGAATGCCCACATGAAATTATCCAACTTGTATAAGGTGAGTTTGTTAATTCCATTATAACTGTAGTAGGGGCCAAGTCTTATGTAATGCAGGCAAATTTGGAGAATTTTTTTCCCCACAAAATTTGGATATGGAAAGGCTAACTTCCATTGCAGGACTTTGTGAAACATGCAAAACATTGTTTTCTTTGCTGCTGTCTTAGTCAGCATTTAGATTCTTCCATTGTTTGGATTATCTTGGAAAATAAGCAAAACTGGGGTTGAAATAGTAATTTTATGCCAACTATTTTGAAGCTTCATGTTGTAAAAATGTGATTATGTCTTCGGATCTACTGGAGGGTAAAAGTATATGTAGAAAGTATGACTGTGGAAGAGATTTTTCTGAGTTAGAAGTTAATTTCTGAACACTGCAGGTGTTGGTGACTTGGTTAGGACCCAGCTGAATGTCCTAAAGTCAAAGAGATACCTAAACATCTAAACAAGTAGTATTTGTTCTGTTTGCTCAAAGTGAAAAATACCCCATAACCTTCTGACTAAGTCAGCTGAAATGTACAACTGCTTGCTCTTTGGTGCACAGGTTACCCCAACGTCCTGCTTTGTGAGCTTTCTTGCACAGATACCCCAATAGACATTGTACAGCTTTGCACTTGGGAGATCTCAAGCTGGGAACAAAGAAACATAAACTGTTATATAATATGTGTCCCTGAAAATACCATATTTTTCACACTGTTTGAAATAGAGTATTGAAAATGCCCAGTTTTCTGTAGTCAGAAGAAGCAAAGAGCCAGCAGCAGCTGTAAGCAACTAAAGGGCATACATTGTATTGGGAATTGTCACATCAAATCAGTGTCTGATGCTTCTTACTCTCAGATAGTTTGCATCAAAGTGAGACAATCCACATGGAAAGGATTGACCAGCTTAGGTGAATCTTTCAGTATTTAAGGCAGAAAACTGCATTCATAATTTGTGGTCAGTTTAAGCTTTCTTGTAAACATGGGGCTGCTGTTGCTGTGTACTAAAGGTGAGCTAAAATGCTTTCTTCAGAGTGCTGCTGATGACTCAGAGGCAAAGAGCAATGAGCTGACAGGAGCAGTGGAAGAGCTGCACAAGCTGCTGAAGGAAGCAGGTGAAGGTAAGCTGGCAAAGGGAGCAGAGCAGTTGGGCTCCTTGGAGCACCTTGATGCTCTGAAAAATGGGGGGTTTGTGTTCCTGAAAGGAATTTCATTGGACTTTTGGGGTGATGGAAGTATCAGTCCCTTTGTAAGGAAACTGTACCTGACTATTTGAATTTACTGATGGTTGGGGAACTATTTTCAAGTATATCTGGAATTTTACTATGGATTTTGATGAAAGGGTATAATTTTGCAAGATATGTCTTCACTTTAGCTTTTTAGTTTAGGTTCCTTTTCATTGCTAAGGACAGTTCGTATTTTTGCCCTTTTCTAAGCAAAGGTGATAGGCAGTGGTTCATGCTTTTCTCACACTGCTGAGTTTTCTTACCAGCATGAACTTCTGCGGATCATCTGAAGTAAAATTTAAGCTACACAGGTAAATTTTCAATCACAACACAAAACCTGCTTGTCTGATTTAAATTTAGCTAATAAAGCAGCCCAGGAGCATTTGGCTGAGGTGGAGGAGTCAAAAGCTGCCATGGAAAAGGAGCTGAGAGAGAAGATCAGTAAGCTGGAGAAGGAGCTGGAGAACGCCAACGATTTACTGTCAGCTACAAAGCGCAAAGGTGGGATAAGCTGGCACCTGAAATACAGAAA
Source organism: Phylloscopus whistleri (assembly GCA_017589585.1). NCBI lineage: Eukaryota > Metazoa > Chordata > Aves > Passeriformes > Phylloscopidae > Phylloscopus > Phylloscopus whistleri. The sequence continues at coordinate 2,091,809 of JADMLD010000682.1, read as the reverse complement.
CTCTTGGGCTTTTATGATCTTTCAAGGATATTGTGCTGAATTTCTGTAAGAACCAGCTCCATTAATCTGGTGTCATCTTTGGTGATTTCTAATAATTCATTTTAGAAGCTTTTACATATGCTTGTATATGTATGTAAATATGCTCCCCTCAGCACAAACTGCATTTTTGTCATGGTTTTTTGTAGTTCTTTTGTTAATCTGTTATCTTTTCGAAGAAAATGGAGAGGAAACTTTTCTTCAAGGCTGAATCACTGTGCTTTTAGTGGTTTTCTGGAGAGGGAAATGGAGATGATAAACTAGTCTTAGTTTCCTCTTCTTAAAAAAAGCAGCAGTAAACAGACCTCTGTCCTTAAATTTCTGTTTAACATTAGATCTTGCTCAGTATTCACTGTTCTAGCTCTGTCTTTTTTGTTGTTTGCTACATATACATAGTTTCTAAAGGAGAAAGGAACAGAGGCATGGAGTACATTTGCTCTATCCCTGTGTTAATTTAATGAAAATAAACCAGTGCTCTGCTATTCCAAACCTCTGACAGTGTGATAAAAAGCCTGAGGTTAAGCCTTGCTCCAGCTATTTCAACTGCTCATGTTCTGAAATGATTTAAATTTTAGGAGTCCTGGTAGCAGCAGCTTTTTAGCAATTCAGATAAAGCCAGTCAGATATGCTATTCAAAGAGTATTTCTGGTGGGGATTATTGCAGCTTTTGGATGGTAACTGTGGGGTTGTGTCTCCAGGAGCCATCCTGTCCGAGGAGGAGTTGGCAGCCATGTCTCCCACTGCTGCAGCAGTGGCCAAAGTGGTCAAGCCTGGCATGAAGTTAACTGAGGTGAGTGAGCACAAGCTCTGCAGCAGCAAAGCCCTTGGATACCATCAGTGACTCTGAGAATGGAAAGGTTCAGCCTTGAGACACTCTGGGTTTGGGGCCATGCCTGATGGAGGCAAGGAAATCCTACTTGAGGCAGACTTCTCTTGCTAAAGTTACTGGGATTTTTTCAACATGCCTTACAGTTTTTCTTTAGTAGATCAAATTCAGAAATAGGTGGGTTTTGTTAATATAAACTTACTTTCTATATGCATTTTTGGTAGGAGAAGCCTTTTTTTTCATACTTACGTTATTTTTTAGTCTGTACTGCTGTGCTTTTGGCCTATACTTGCAAAAAAATTAACATAACCATAGGCCATACAGGTTCTAGGGGATTTTACACTTCTGTTTATGCAATTTATGTTGTCATTGTTTGTTGCTCATTATTTTGTCCAGGCATTAAATTCCTTTATGCTGTGCTACTGGTTTTAATATTTCTGTTGTCTTAAATTTGCTTAAAACCTATGCCTTTTATATAGAATTATTGTATTGCAGATAGTTGCACTATAAAGTTTGCCATTTTTAAATTATTATCTGTAACTTATTTGCTGTGATATGAGTTCTAGAACCTTATTTTTAAAGACCAACTTGTTTTTCTGAATTAACAAGTTCAGTTGTATAGAATTGCAGTGCCTTAAGGTATGAATTGTATCACCTGGTTCTTTTTAAAGAGATCTGTACAGACATATCAAAACCAAACCAAAACCTTTTTGTTGCAGCTGTACAATGCCTATGTAGAAACTCAGGATCAGTTGCATATGGAGAAGCTGGAGAATAAGAGAATCAATAAATATTTGGATGAAATAGTGCAGGAAGTAGAAGCCAAAGCCCCAATCTTAAAACGTCAGCGTGAAGAATTTGAGCGTTCCCAAAAAGCTGTGGCGAGTCTGTCTGCAAAGCTTGAACAAGCTATGAAGGTCAGTGTAAAATAAAAGAGCATGTATAATTTTGGAAAACAAATTAATTTTCAAATCTTTAAACCTAATTGCTGTTGCAAGCGTATGAAATGGATCTTTCAGTCAAGTTTTATTATGGGGAAAAGATGTGTTGGACTTTCTGGCTTGTGATTTCTGGAGCTGTACAAAGTATTTTACAGAACCAACGCATTTTGTAGTTTTTTATAGTGGTGATTTACAGTCTCTGCTTTTCTGAGAGAGTAGGTTCACTGTAAACAAAGTTTAGTGTTCATTTGACATAAAACTGGACTTCAGTGTTCCCTTCCCCCGGTTTTAAAGCATGCACGAATACATTACAAAAGAACATGGCTTTTGATTCCAGAACACCTGGAGTTTAACCTTGGGAGTGTAACTGTAAGGAGCACTTTGGTTCCCCAGGCGTGTGTGCACATGCTGTTATCTCTCTGGAAAGGAATGTGTCCAGCTGAGGTGTGATGTTTACTCCTGTTGGTGTGCTTGCAGGAGATCCATCGCCTGCAGGACAGCGCCGACCAAGCCAACAAACACGCCTCCTTCTTTGAGAGGGAGAGCCAGAGACTGGAAGTGCGAGTGAAGGATCTCTCCCAGCAGGTAGAAGAAGCATTGCTGTGGTTAAATGTGCTGTTTGCAGTTGGTGCATTCATGTGCTGCTGCATTTCAGATGTTTACTTGGAAGTTGCATTCAGCCACAGACATGGCTGTCCTAAGTTCCTTGGTGACATTAAAGCTTCTCCTCAGAGTAGCATGGTACTTCTGCTTTCAAAACTGGAATAAGTTTAACTGGATAGAAATAATGCTGCTTTAGGATAATATTGTTATGCATCTGACATGGAAAACTCATCTGTGTCATTTCTTTGTTATATTGGACTGTCCTGTGATCTGTTCACAGAACTGAGGAGTTTATGTACTTCTAATTTGTTGCCTTTTGTCAAGCTATTTTTTCTGTCATATAATTGTTTTACAAGGATTTATTGATTGTAATGGTTTGCACGTTGTAGGGAAAACCCCTTAATTTCCAAGTCCTTTATTCCTAATATGTTATTTTTCAGAGCAAACTTTAGAGTCTGTTCAGGCCTTACACAAGGACTGTTCTCTTTCAGATCTGTGTGCTGTTAATGGAGCTGGAGGAAGCCAGAGGCAACCACGTGATCCGTGATGAAGCAGTGAGCTCTGCTGACATCAGCAGCTCCTCTGAAGTGATCACACAACACCTGGTCTCCTACAGAAATATCCAAGAGCTTCAGCAGCAGAATCAGCGTCTCCTGGTGGCTCTTCGGGAGCTGGGGGAGGCAAAAGAAAAAGAGGAGCAAGAAACAACATCATCTAAGTAGGTCACCTCTTCCTTTTCATTAACTTTGTGCTAAGTAGTAACAGGGGTTCATTCAAGCGGTTTTCAGTTTTTTGCTTCTGACTGTTACTGATTGTGTGCAGCAGCTATGTAACTCATAAAAGCAAGTTCTTATTAAGCTACAGGACCTTCAGGTTTCAATTGAAATGGCTTTATAGCTTTATATCTTACAATAAGTACTGTCATCAAAACCTGAAGTAAAAATAATTGTCAGTCTTCTTGTGACTGATTTCACACAACAGAGCTGTTTTTCAAAAAGATAAGCTTTTAATTCTGTTAGCTGAAGAAAAAACTGCATGTGTGCATTTCTAAATCACTACTGTAAAGGCCACAGGTGTGAATTCTGTGTGAAAGGTTCTTGGCCTGACTCTCTGCTCATGCTACTGACATTTTTGAAGTTACTTACATGAATAGAATTCTGCTGTTCAAGAATGGGGTCTGCTTTCTTTTTCATCTGCAAATGGCAGCCCAAAAGGCCTGTCTCCTAAAACTTTGCAGGATTCTGTCATAGGTTCACAGAATTATTAGGTTTGGGAAAGATGTTCAGGATCAAGTCCAAGCTATGCCCCAGATGTCACCAGCCCAGAGCACTGAGTGCCATGTCCAGGCCTTCCTGGGATACCTTCAGGGATGGGGACTCCAACACCTCCTTGGGCAGCCCTTAACAACTCCTTTGATAAAATTCTTCTTGATGTCCAGCTGGAACCTCCCCTGGCACAGCTTGAGGCTGTTTTCTCTTGTCCTGTCCTTTATTTTATGGGAGCAGAGCCTGACCACCCCCTCTGGCTCTCCCCTCCTGTCAGGGAGCTCTGCAGAGCCAGAAGGTCCCCCCTGAGCTCCTTTTCTCCAGGCTGAGCCCCTTTCCCAGCTCCCTCAGCCTCTCCTGGTGCTCCAGCCCCTTCCCCAGCTCTGTTCCCCTCCCTGGATATGCTCCAGCCCCTCACTCTCCTTGTAGAGGGAAGGGGCCCAGAACACCTGAACGTGCCTGTCTGTGATGTTGAAGGCAGCTGTTGTTGTTTCAGGATCTCTGAGCTGCAGAGCCAGCTGGATGAGGCTGTCAGTGAGGTACAGCAGCTGCGGGAAGCACGGCAGCACCAGCTGCAGCTGGTGGAGTCCGTCATCCGCCAGCGGGACATGTTCCGCATCCTGCTCACCCAGACCACGGGGGCCATCATTCCTCTGCAAGGTACCCAGGCTGCAGGGCCTGTATGATCTGCTGTGGCAAGCAGAAGTGTTGCTTTAAAACCCCCTTTACCTTCCTGTAGCTTCAGGTATGTTACCAGAGGAGATCTGTTTTACATCTACTCCAAAACGCCCGAGTTTACCTCAGTCCATGGCAGCTCCTGCTCCAGTGTCCATGAGTGAGTCCGTGGAGACTGTGGAGGCCAAGGCTGCTCTTAAGCAGGTACATTTTTCAGTAGACACTGCACAAAGCTATCCCTATTTCTTTTTACTTGCTTTTGGTAAGCACTTTAATGTCTGTTCTTTGCTGCAGTTGCAGGAAGTTTTTGAGAACTATAAAAAAGAAAAGGCAGAGAACGACAAGCTTCTGAATGAACAGAATGAAAAGCTTCAGGAGCAGGTCACAGACTTGAGGTCACAAAATGCCAAGATATCCACACAGCTGGAGTTTGCCTCCAAACGGTAATTCAGCTACATAATATCCTGCCTTACATGTTCTCTGGCTGCTTGATATTGTTTGCTCATTTAAACGTTGATACTGTCTGTTCTGTGTAAGAACATAAAGGAAACAGTGCAGGTGGGATCAAGAGCAGAAGCTGTAGTTGAGTGAGGCACATGTGTGCAAATGGAAGCATAAAACCACAAAACACAGAGCTGTGTGCATGGCCCTGTTGAGCTGGGCAGTGCAGTGTGGCAGACCTGCTTTGCTGTGTTCCCTGGAAGGTACGAGATGCTGCAGGATAACGTGGAAGGCTATCGCCGGGAAATCACCTCCCTGCACGAGAGAACCCAGAAGCTCACAGCGACCACTCAGAAGCAGGAGCAGATCATTAACACCATGACTCAGGACCTGAGGGGAGCTAATGAAAAACTGGCAGTGGCAGAGGTCAGTAACACTGTTTGGCACTGTGGGATATTCCAGCCTAGCACGAGAGTTTTCCATACGATTATCCTGAAATGTCCCAAGTGAAGACTGGAGATGTAAGAACATTCCAAGGTGTTTCAGTTTGCAGGGAAAGCAGAATGTCCAGGAGTTCTGCTCTTAATATTTTTGCCTTAATTCACATGGATTTTAAAATAATACTAGATTTAGTGGATGGATTTGGGATTGACAATAAGGTTTTTATTATTTGCTGTCTTAAAGGTAAGAGCAGAAAACTTGAAAAAAGAGAAGGATATCCTGAAGATGTCAGATGTGCGCCTGACTCAGCAACGTGACTCTCTGCTGGTTGAACAAAGAGGACAGAACTTGCTGCTCACCAATTTGAGAACAATTCAGGTATGTGGTGCTATTCTTAAGCCCAGGTTGGGTCTGTCTGTCAGGCTTTTCAATAAATACCAAGGAAAGTCAAATAAAAGACTGATGGGATTGGGTTTTGATGTGGATTTTTATGTGGTTACAAATCAACACAATATAAAATACTTCAGCAACTTATTTCAGCAAGTTTGGGATTCCTGTCCTGCATTGTGATACTCTTGTTATTTACCTGGGCAAAGTCCTGAGAATTCTGAATTGATGAGAAGGATTTTCACAATCAAATGGAAACAAAACACATGAACCAAAGTGAAAGGAAAAAAATTGAATTGGTAATTTTTATGATAGCAAAATTTAACAGTGCCTGCCATGGTAGTTGATTTTCCTGTTAAGTTATATTTACTTTTATACATTTATATAATTTGTTATAATGTATATTGACACATAGAATGTATTTAAGGATGCACATTTTATCATGTGACTGAATTCTGTTTCTCTAGTAGATCTTCTGGAGGTTTTTTAGTCCATGGCATTAGACTGCATGGATAATAGATTTTATCTAATAATATTTATTGTATTAACATTATTAATAAAAGCTTTCAGAGCTAAGTCAAACATTGTAAGCATTACTTTTCCTCATTTTCTGTATCTACCTATTTTTTAATTATTCTTGGGGCGAGAGCAGTGTTTTGACAACTTTGTATGAAGTGCTGCAGTAATTCAGAAGAAACTTACTGAGGTGTGTTGTAACCAAAGTGCATTGTGCTCTTTTCTCAGGGAATACTGGAGAGATCTGAGACAGAAACAAAGCAGAGACTCAATAATCAGATAGAAAAGCTGGAGCGTGAGATATCTCAGCTGAAGAAGAAACTGGAAAGTGAGGTGGAACAAAGGCATTCCCTTACCAAGAATCAAGAGGTGAGTGTAAATGTGCTGCACTTGTTTGGAGGAAAATCAAGCCCCAGGTGCTTCTGCCAGAGTGCAGCATGTTCTTCTCCATACCTGACATGTAGAACCACGCTTGGCCTCTGTGCCATTTGGGAATAATTGCAAACTGAGGAGCCCTGTGCTTGCAGGTTCATATCCTGGACCTAAAGAGGCAGCTGGAGACAGAGACCAGCCGTCACATGAGCACAAAGGAGCTCCTGAAGAACGCCCAGAAGGAGAGTGCCATGCTGAAACAGCAGCTGAACAACACTGAGGCCCAGCTCACATCCCAATCCTCACAAAGGCCTCCAGGGAAAGGTAAAATCTTCCTGTACTGTTAATTTCTCTTTATGTTAAGCATTGCCATCTGCAGAATGGTAAAATTCACAGTCCATAATAATTAGAATTGGGACAACAGTACACTAAAAAATAAACCACTCTGTTACTGCAATCACATATTCAGACAGATGATAACCAGCATGACTTGTTAATGTAAAGTTCACATCCAAGCAGCCTTTGACAAAGGGGAAAATAATGCAAAACTTCTTAAAGGATTCCTTTTATTTTTATTTGAAGGAGCTTAAATATATTAGCTTACTTCGTTTTAAATAGTCAACAATGTTTATTGTAAGCCCTTCTTTTGGTGAGGGCTTACAGTTTTATTTAGGGCAGCTTTGTGAAAGTAATTGTTTCTATCATGTTATCCTAAAATTACTTCCATTTTCAAGAGAACAGTGGGTTTAAAACTAAATTAAACTTCAGTTGATGAATGTGTTCTAATGTTGCAGGTCAGCCTAGTACGAATGAAGATGTGGATGATCTTGTGAGTCGGCTGAGACAAGCTGAGGAACAAGTCAATGACCTGAAAGAGAGGCTCAAGACTAGTTCCAGTAATGTGGAGCAGTACAGGGCCATGGTTCTTAGTCTGGAGGAGTCCCTCAATAAGGAAAAACAAGTAAGTAGTTAATCACTTATTTTTATTTACTTTAATTGGTTTTTTTTAGAGCAAAAATTCATTGCTGTTTGTGATTTTCCACATTTTCAGTGTTGTTGTTCTAAATTAGGTGCTGAGAATACCTATTCTGGCTTTAAATTGTTAATAAAATTCCAGCTTTGTATCAGAATAATGAATTTATTTAACTGGATGAAAAATGGATCTCATGATGTATTTTAATGAAGGTGACAGAGGAAGTTCGTGCAACAGTTGAAGCTCGTCTGAAGGAGTCTTCAGAATATCAGGCCCATCTGGAAAAGAAGTTGATGGAGTCAGAAAAAGAAAAACAGGAACTTCAGGAGGAGAAGCGTAAAGCTGTGGAGAACATGGAACAACAGGTGTGCACTGACCCACCCTGAAAGTCCCCAGGAATGGGCTTCTCAAAGCTCCCTCAGCTTCCCTTGGGTCTGTAGCAGTGCCCTCAGCCAGGTCTTTTAGAGAGTACACAGGGTACCTGAATGGGTGAGAGGTTTCCAAACATGAGCAGTACATAGACAGTGTCACTTCAGTGGAGTGATTGTGTGTTCAAAGCTGTTGCTCTCTGCCTGAAGTTTGAGCAGGAAAACATAAGTAATAGCCTTTGTGAGAGGTTTCAGAAGGAGACAGAATGACTGTAACTAGAATTACTGCAGGCCCAGCTCTGAAAGTAAAGGATTGTATTTTTACTGGGTAAGAGCTCTGTATATTAGTAAGTCAAAATATAGAAAGTATCTGTCTCTTTTAATACTAAATTTAATCTATAAGTAATAAAATAATCACCATTATGAATTACTGTGTTCAGTACTCTACAAATAATTTGGCACTTAGTCCTGGGTTTGTTCTTACTTTGTTTTTGTTCCCCTGTCACTGCAGCTTTCAGAACTGAAGAAGAGTCTGTCAGCTGTGCAGTCAGAAGTTCAGGAAGCTCTTCAGAGAGCCAGCACAGCTCTGAATAATGAACAACAGGCCAGGAGGGACTGCCAGGAACAAGTATGTTTGTGGTGTTTGCCTATTTTAGCCAGGGTCAGCAAAATTCCTGTTAGCTTTCAATTGAACTCAAAACTGAACTTGTTACTCAGGGACTGCTGGAGGCAAGAAAAGTGCTGGGAGAGCACATTCTCTAATTTGGGAGCAGCTGCTTATTGAGTGCAATAGATTTCTGTTTCTAAGGTCTTTTTCATTATGTAAGATGATTTGCTTGGGAATGTAATTAACTAGTTTTAATGAATTGCTGCATCTATGCCCTAAGGAGGGAGCTGAAAATGCTCCCAAGACAATGGGGAAAGTATTTTTCTAACCCAAAGGATAATTGTCATCCTTTACAACTGTGGGGCATTGTGATACTTAGCAGCAGCTGAGAAGATTGTCTTGTTATCAGCTGTTTTTTAAAAGGAATTTACTTTTCTGCAGATGAGAATTCCAGCAGCACTAATTGGTGTCAAGGATGTTGAAGAACTTTGGGCTATTTAATCCAACCCTAAGTGTAGTAGATGGGCATTTCCATGTTTCCTGTGCTTGAGAATAGCAGAGGTTTTGGGCAGTGGTTTTCTTTTTGCTTTGCGGCCACTCGATTTTGTCTCTTTGTTTACATCAAACATACAAAATAAGGGTAGCAGAGTTAATTTACTGTGGTTTTGTGCAGGCAATGATGGCTTCTGAAGCTCAGAACAAATATGAGCGGGAATTGATGCTTCATGCTGCTGATGTGGAGGCACTACAGGCCATCAAAGAGCAAGTCGCCAAGAACGCAGCGGTGAGGCAGCAGCTAGAGGAGGCTGCTCAGAAAGCAGAGTCTGAGCTCTTGGAATCCAAAGCCTCCTGGGAAGAGAGAGAGAGAATGATCAAGGTGTGATGATGGGCTTTGTTGTTTCAGTGGGTTTTTTCAGTTAACAGAAATTCAACCACAGAAATCACAGTCAGTGCGTGATTTTGTTGTAGGATGAAGCTTCAAAACTTGCATCCCGCTGTGAGGATCTGGAAAAACAAAATCGATTATTACATGAGCAGCTGGAGAGCATGAGCAATAAGATGGTGACTTCCATGAAAGAAGCCATCCCAACTGCAGCAAATGTTTCTCTTAGTGAGGAAGGCAAATCCCAGGAACAAATCTTGGAAATTCTTAGGTAACCTTAGCTCTGAGTTCCTTCTCCTGGGGGTTATAAATTAGATCTGAACTTAAATAGTTCTGTATTACTTTATACTTGAGGGATAATGTTAAAAATTCCAGTGCATTTTTTGCTGGTGGGAGGTGGGTGCTCTACATGAGAACATTTTCCTGGTGTGATGTGGTGTCGAACTCCTCCCTGCAGGTTTATCCGCAGGGAGAAGGAGATTGCGGAGACGAGGTTCGAGGTGGCGCAGGTGGAGAGCCTGCGGTACCGCCAGAGAGTGGAGCACCTGGAGAGGGAGCTCCAGGAGCTGCAGGACAGCCTCAATGCTGAGAGGGAGAAGGTGCAGGTATGGCTGGGGGTTATGATTTCAACGAGTACTGGGCTGTTCTGGGGTTGCCTGTGCCAAAAAATGAATTTTTAAAAGAATTTGGGGTTTTTTTTTAGCTGGGATTGCTTATAACCAAATGGAGCATCTTGTTCTGAGTCTTGTGAGAGAATGTGGCAATTCCAAAATCTCATAATTAGGGAAAATAAAGATAATTTATCTTTTTTTTCCCCCCGTCTTCTGCTTCCCATTGTCTTGAATGTACATGAATGCCTTGATAGCTTTCCAAGGTGGTGTTACACTAGATCCAGGTGGAGTACATGTGCATCTGCAAGCAAAACAAATGACCCGAGCTGACTCTTTCACAGGTAACAGCAAAAACCATTGCACAGCATGAAGAATTAATGAAGAAAACTGAGACCATGAACATACTCGTAGAAACCAACAAGATGTTAAGGGAGGAGAAAGAGAGGCTGGAGCAAGAGCTACAGCAGATACAAGCAAAGGTTAGTACTGAGCTCTTTACATAAACCTTTCAGATGCTCAGTATATGAGTTAAATGTTGGGATATACCGTTGCTTAATTACAGTAAATACATGATTTACATTATAATTATTCCTTGAAGTCATACGCTAATGAGGAAACTTTCCATTTCGAATTTTAAAATACATTAGTCCATCTACAGCATTGGAAAGCTTGAAGTTCAGTTCCATCTAGATGAACCTGAAAGTCAGTGCTTATTCTTGGCTAGAGATATACCACGAACAAGGATATTATCAACAATTAAATTAAAAATGGCACAAGAATACATATAAACAGACCACAGCTTTATTAAGCATTTAAAAGGGAGATAGTGCTTATTTTAATGGAATCCAGTGCATTGGATTTTCACATTAATAATCTCTCCTGTACCCAAGTACAGAGTGAGCATCTAAGATTGGGAAGTCACACCAATATTTTTTTTCTCTGTAGGATCATCCTCTGCTGTTGTCCTTTTCTTTTCCTCCAGCTGGCCACTGAAGGCAGAGAGTTAGGAAAGCAGCTCTATCCTGACTTTTTCAGCCTCCTGAGATGCAGAGTGTAACCCCTTACTGTGCTTTCTCAGGTACGCAAGCTGGAGGCAGACATCCTGCCCCTGCAAGAGTCGAATGCAGAGCTCAGTGAGAAGAGTGGGATGCTGCAGGCAGAGAAAAAGCTCTTGGAAGAGGATGTTAAACGCTGGAAAGCCCGGACTCAGGTGGGGAAATGCCTCCTTTCAAAGAACTTAATGTGGAAAAAAGGCCCACCAGTCAAACAACTAAAAGAAGTGCTGAATTTTCTTACGAAGAACAAAAAACTAAGAAATATGTTTGAATTGTAAAGCATTGTTCACGTAGCTTCAGAGTTGGCTATTCCATATCAAAATGCAAAAGCAGTGGCTCTAATTCGAAGAGATTTTTTGGCTATAACTGTGTAATTGTTTTACAAAAATGCCCATTTTCTTCCCCTTTCAGCACTTACTGAGCCAGCAGAAGGACACCGATCTCGAAGAATATCGAAAGCTGCTCTCTGAGAGGGAGGCAAATGCCAAGCGTGTCCAACAGATGAGTGAAGAAACAGGCAGGCTTAAAGCAGAAGTTGCCAGGTGTGATTTTGGGTCAATTTGTAAAAAGTCTTGTGCAAAAAATATTCTGATTATAGCTGTATCTGGAAGTGTAATTTCTTAAGTGTCTCCATGTAACTGTGAAACTTTTGGTATTCTTTCTATGGCTTGATAACAAGCAGGTAAGGTGAAGTGAGAGTTGTTTTGCAAGCTGTCTGCTAGCTGAAATTATTCCAAAGTAATATATTGTAGAATAATTTCTAATTCTGTATTGCAAAATGATAGAAAACATAATCCCCTACAGATAATGCCTGTGATGTTACATAAATAAGGGATATTGAAATGTATATATGTTTTCAAGCATCTCATTTGCATCTCCCTCTGATCTCTTGTCATTTAGAACTAATGCATCCTTGACTACAAGCCAGAATCTTGTTCAGAGCCTGAAGGATGAAGTAACTAAAATAAGAACAGAAAAGGACACTTTGCAAAAAGAACTGGATGCTAAAGTGGCTGACATACAGGAAAAAGTGAAAACTATAACACAGGTCAAGAAAATTGGTCGCAGGTACAAGACTCAGTATGAGGAGCTGAAAGCACAGCATGATAAGGTAGATAGAACTGAAATGGAGCATTCCTTAGAGCTCCTGGGGTTTGCCCAGAACTTTAAAACCAATCACTTGGCACACAAAAGCATCTTGTGAAAGTTATGACATTGTGATCAGATAGTCCCCTTCAGCCTTGTACCCCTTGATGCCTTTCAGATGGTTGCTGAAGCATCAACTCTGCCTCTGGCAGAACCACAGGAAGACCAAGTTTCTGCCCAGGAAGTACAAGAGCTAAAAGACACTCTCAGTCAAGCTGAAGTGAAGACAAAGAATTTGGAGACTCAGGTTGAAAGCTTACAGAAGGTAAGAACAGTGAGTAAGTTTGGAATAGTGTTCCCCACTGCCATCCTAAGTGTGCAATGCTGAAGAATGGGAGGGTGTTTTAATGTGTGTCACAGAAATATGGGAAGTGACCAACTGTGCCTCTACTTTCTTGGGAAAGAGGAATCTTAAGCTTGGTGTGAATCCTGTGTCTAGTGTGTGTCCCATTATTTCCTGGAATAAGTGGGAAAGGGAATGCTGTTCTCCAGCTCTTGCATTCAGGGAGCTCCTGTTGTTGGTAAGAAGCCTTTTAACCTTAATCCAGTGGCCAGCTAATACCAGCTCCTTGGAACTTGGGCCCTATATTTTCCAAAGTAGTTGATTGTGGCCAACAATTGCAATATTTCTCTCTCCCTAGACAATAACAGAAAAGGAAACTGAAGTTAGAAATCTCCAGGAGCAGATAATGCAGCTACAGGCAGAGCTGGCCCGTTTCCATCAAGATCTACAAGAGAAGACTACGCAGGAAGAGCAGCTCAGACAGCAGATCACTGAGAAGGAAGAGAAAACAAGGAAGACCTTGCTTGCAGCCAAGCAGAAAATTGCACAGTTAGCTGGTATTGTAATAATTTTTTTCTGTCCTTAGAGATTTTTGATTATTTCTATGGAAAAACCTTTAGACAGGATGCTTGGAAAATATGGCCTGCTTCATATTTTACTGAAAAGTGTTTTCTAGACTAAATGCTACAGGGATTGTTCCAAAGTTTAAAATTTAATTCCTCCAGGGCATGATATAAGTACATAAGTAACTGCACACTGGACACAGAAAAAGTTTTGTTTACTTTTGGCCAGCCAACATGATAACCCCCATTTTTGATCCTTTGTTGATTACAGTAGATTTGCCCTACTAACAGCTTGGGTAATTCTCCCCTTACCTAAATCTACAGGTGCAAAACACATTGTCTCCTCTGTTTTTAAATGTCACTGAGAGGAATGATGCTGCAAGAGCTTACTGAAAACATCTTGTTCTTTTGGGACCACTTTTTAAAGTTTTTATTTATCTATATTTATTACATATTTTTCTATCTTTAGTTTCTTTTTACTTAATTGCAGTTAAAAAGAAAAATGGTCATATTGCCTCCCAGATTTCCTTTTATAGCTTCACATTTTTAGGATTTCAGAATACTTCAGTGACCTGGTAAAACACCCAGGTGCTCAGATTCAGCAAGGCTGGACCCTTTCCTGTTCCACCAGGTACAAAAGAGCAGCTCACAAAGGAAAATGAGGAGTGGAAGCAGAAGAGCAGCTCCCTGGAGGAGCAGAAGACGGAGCTGGAGGTGCGGATGAGCGCGCTCAAGTCGCAGTACGAGGGGCGGATCTGCCGCCTGGAGAGGGAGCTCCGGGAGCAGCAGGAGCGGCACCACGAGCAGCGGGATGAGCCCCCGGAGTCCACAAATAAGGTACCAAATGTACACAAATCCTGCCAGGCAACCCTGGCACAGCAGCCAGGCCACCACTGCCCAGCCTGGACTCACATGGCACCACACCCTGCTCTTGGAAATACACAGGTTGGCTTCAGTAAGGGTTCAGAACTTAATCTAAATCTCCTGCCCTAATCAGAATTCCCAGTGCCAACAAACAGGCAGTTCTGCCATTCACTGTGAATCAGCCAAGGATCTGTTCATGCTCTGCCCTCTATTTTTGTATTTTACTCATGCATTCAGTATAATGGGTTCATGTCTCAAAGCATCAGAAAATACCTAAGCAGTTGCCAAATAGTTTTCCAGCCTTGGTATGGCTGGTATGATTTGCTTTGGGGAATTTGCCATAATTGCAGAGTCTGCCCAGGTAGATACCCAACAAGCATTTCTCTCACAGACTTGTTAGCATAGTGCTGAAATGTTTTCTATGTTGCTTGCTCTCTTTCATGTGTAGATGACATGATATTTCTGTGTTTTACCTAATAGGTCCCAGAACAGCAGAGACAAATCTCACTCAAGTCTACTCCTGCTTCAGGTGAAAGAGGAATGTGAGTTCAAGGGGTTTTCAGAGTTTCTGTGGTTGATACTTCTTGGTTTTATCATTACACAGTTGCTCTTCTTTTTAGCAAACCACTGGGTTTTCATAATTTTTCTTAAATAACTGCAAAGATACTGACTGATAATACATTCCTCCTGTTTCCTCAGCTATGTCTAATCAATAGGGCTTTTAAGCTGTAAACTGACATATTAACCACCAGGAGCATGGTGTCTGGGAAACATGGAAGATTTTTTAAAGATGTTCTCAGACTTCAAGGTTCTTGAGGTTGTAAAATTTTGATTGTTAACTTTAATCCTTTTGGTTTTGGGAAGGATCTTCCTTGTGCAAGAATGAGAAATGGACTGAACAGATAACTTCAAGGACAGATAAAATAGTCATTTGCCTAAGCTCAGAAATGGGAAATATTGCTGTACTATTGAGCTGGGATAACAAACTCCTCTCAGTTATTATGAATGGATCCTTTAGACAGCAAGACTTTCAAAAATGTCTCCTAAAATTTGGCTGCCCCTTGTTTCAGTCAAGAGATGCTGTTGCTCTGTATTGAGTGAATCAGTTTTGATGTAGGATATGTTACACACTGTAATAAAGTCCCAGCACAGTCAACAGTACAAATATTTTGATCTGTTGCTAGATTCCCACTTGATTGCCTTGGAAGAAACCTGTTCAATTCTCCAAGCTGCATAAAATGCTATTGATGGCATAGTGTTTCTCTTTTCTTTCAAGTATAAAAAGTTTGGAAGACAATTCCTTATGCTGTTGTCAGGCTTTTAAATTTAAAAGCTTTAAAAAATAGTGTTTCTGGCCATGAGAATATATTTGTTTGTTATTTTTAAAATCTGCTTTCTGTACCACAATGAAACCAATCTCCTGTTTTTCAGTGCCAGCACTTCAGATCCCCCAACAGCAAACATTAAACCAACTCCTGTTGTGTCAACTCCCAGTAAAGTGACTGCTGCTGCAATAGCTGGGAATAAATCTACTCCAAGAGCCAGCATCCGTCCAATGGTGACTCCTGCCACAGTCACCAATCCCACCACCACGCCCACAGCCACAGTTATGCCAACAACACAGGTGGAGACACAGGAAGGTGAGCTTTTTAGTGTAGTATAAGGATCCTCAGTACTCAAAAGTGCTACCTTTGCCTTGAGATACTGGTGGCAGTCAGTTTGGAAGGGCCTCAGGCAGTGTCATGGTCCCTGGATCTCTTGGAGTGTTGTACTTCCATGACCATTCTGCTTGCAGCAAAGTTCATGGTTCCTCAGCCAGAAGTGTGCATAACATTAATTCATCTGCAAAACACTGAGTGTGCGTGTTCAGGGCATCCTGAGAGGGAGAGTGTGAGCTGTTCTGGGTGAGTGAAGACCCTGACTGTGCTGCTGTTTGCAGGGAGAGTGTGAGCTGAGAGGGAGAGTGTGAGCTGTTCTGGGTGAGTGAAGACCCTGACTGTGCTGCTGTTTGCAGGGAGAGTGTGAGCTGAGAGGGAGAGTGTGAGCTGTTCTGGGTGAGTGAAGACCCTGACTGTGCTGCTGTTTGCAGGGAGAGTGTGAGCTGAGAGGGAGAGTGTGAGCTGTTCTGGATGAGTGAAGACCCTGACTGTGCTTCTGTTTGCCTTCCAGCCATGCAGTCGGAAGGACCCGTGGAGCACGTCCCAGTGTTCGGGAGCGCCAGTGGCTCCGTGCGCTCCACCAGCCCCAACGTGCAGACATCCCTGCCCCAGCCCATCCTGACTGTGCAGCAGCAGACACAGGCCACTGCCTTTGTGCAGCCCACCCAGCAAAGCCACGCTCAGATCGAGCCTGCAGCTCAGGAGCCAGCCCCTGCCATCGTGGAGGTGGTGCAGAGCTCCCAGATAGAGAGGCCCTCCACCTCCACAGCCGTGTTTGGCACAGGTTGGTGTCATTTGGTAGGCCTGCCTTGCTCAATAGTTCCTTGTAAGTAGCTCAGTTGGACCCTTGCCCAACCAGGCTTCACTTCAGTTCGGACCTTTTTCCCCTCCCTTAGTTTACTGTACATTTTAAGAACTTCTGATGTTAGGCTTCCTTCCTCAGCTGTCAGAAATGGTGCCTCTGAAGTGCTTGTTGGTACTGCATTCCTTCAAGTAGAAAGAAAATAAAATTTTGTGTTTGTCTTTTTCAGAGCAGCTTTGGAGCTTAATATATGAAAGCTTGCTGGCTCCGTTTCCTTAGCACTATAAGCAATGTTAATTTTAGGAGCCATGAGTAAGCTACTTAAGCTTGAATTTTAAATACAGGAAGTACTCTAAAGCTGCTCACTGTAATACACTGTTGCACATCTGGTTGTCCTACACAGTGTAAATAGAGCATTTGTTCCCCCAAAAAACATTTCTGCAAACTGTTGGGGTTCTCTTTCTCCAGCTGATACTCTCTTAAAAATTTTGGGTGTACTTGTCCAAAGCAGAGATGTTGGAAGAAATATTTGGGTTGTACCCTGAGGCTTATACTTAGGGTCAGTTAAGTTGTGAATAAAGGCCTGAGAGCTTAAGACCTGTAGCTGATGGGGTTGATGTTTTCCTGGCCTAGGAAAATTGCACAGCTCAGTGCAATTCTGATTGTTTGTTGTCATTCAGTGCAGAAATGGAGGTGATCTTCAGAGGAAAATACCAAAGCTTTTGATTTCTGGTTTGTACATGTGTTGTTCTGAAAATAACTAAGAGGTCTTTGAAGTTTCAGCTACCCCCAGTTCCTCCCTGTCTAAACGCTCCCGAGAGGAAGAGGAGGACAACACTGTGGAGAACTCAGACCAGATCTCTGAGGAAACAGTGGATGCACCTACTTCAAAGAAACTGAGAATCATGCAGAGAGTTGGGCCTGAGGTTTGCACAAACATTAAGTGCTACTACTTAATCTGTCCCCTTTTTTTGATTTTAATGGGAAGAAAAAATGTACTTCAGGGCAAATCAGTCTTAATTGACTTTCTAATCTGCTGGGGAGGAAACAATTATATTTGGGTATCTAAAAAGGCAGAGCTTAAACCAGTTTGAATGATGTAAATCTTAACCTGTAGGATGGAAGAGAGAGGGCTATATCCTGGGATTGAGGAGGAAGAAGTTCAAACTTCTACCAGTGTGGTTTGGAAGGTCTTTATCTACAGTAATTGTGGATAAAAGTACAGGGTAGTTAGGAGATGGGAAGCAAAGATGAGTTGCTGGAAAAGCCCACATAATATGCACATGAATGTTGTGCGAGGGATTTGGGATGTGCTGTGAAAAAGGGATGAAATTGAGACAGAACCTCACACTGTTAAGGAAGCCAAAGATGTTTTATTAACTCTGTGCCAGAGGGATGTTCATGAGAGAAAAAGGGCAGGATTGCATAAGAACATTATCACTTAAGGATCTAGGAGACTGGAGGTAGAATGGGAAACTTTGATGATTTGGTTTTGGTCCTGAAAAGATTGAGGTATGCTGAGGTCCAGTGGGTTGGGGAAGTTGTATTTCTCCAGGGCAGGAAAATGAGATTTTTGATAAAAGCATTGCTAAGGAAACTGGGGAAAATGTTGCCCATAATCTTTGTGGGAAAAGATAATTTTTTATTAAAGAAGTAAAAAAAAAATCTCAAACATGTTTAGGGCTAATGATATGTTTCAAATGAGAGAAATGTTTGTTCTTCCAGGAGGAAGTGACAGCAGAGGAGAGCACTGATGGAGAGGTGGAGGCACAAACGTACAATCAAGACTCACAAGATTCCATTGGAGAAGTAAGCATATTTGAAGAGCAAAAATCTTCAGCAGAAATAGCCATCTGCCCCTCAAACTCTCAGTATACTTAGAAGTGAAATCTCAAATGGAATCCTGCAGGTTTCCCATGGAAACCACTTAAAATGTTTTAAAGTTTAGACTTGAACTGTTCAATCACTGGCAGTCACCTGTCACATTCTCTTTTGTCCTCTGCTCTGGTTAGTTTTTAAGGAGCAGCAATAACTGCCCTCTAAGCATCAGCCTGGTTCTCTTGCTGTTGTATGTGGTGCAATGACTTTTGTTTGTTCTGGTGATTGCCTTTGGTCTTTGGCAGGGTGTGACACAGGGGGAGTACGCGGCCATGGAGGACAGCGAGGAGACCTCCCAGTCTATCCCCATAGATCTTGGATCCCTCCAGTCAGACCAACAAAACACTTCTTCATCTCAGGATGGCCAGTCCAAGAGAGATGATGTGATAGTAATTGACAGTGATGATGAAGATGACGATGATGAAGAAAATGAAGGGGAGCAGGAAGTATGTATATCATGGAATTCCTTTATGATTTTGTCTTTCATCAGATGTAAAACTCACCAGGCAGGGCTAACTTAATCAAAATATTTTTGACTGAGTAAGTGGTCTGTATTTATGTTGCCTGAACTTGTAGTGTTTTAAAGCTACCTGCTAATTCACCTTGAGTTTTTCTTTTACCTTCCTTTATCTGAACCCTCAGGCTTTTCCATCTTCTTTCCTACCCTTGTCCTGCTGGAGAGGGAGAGAGGGAGTGTCTGGGTGGGTGGTGATCTGTGCACCACATCCAGCCTATTCCACTCCCCTTCCTGCATTTCCCTAAGGCTCTTTTACTGTCTCATCACAGGATTATGATGATGAAGAAGAGGAGGACGAGGATGATGATGAAGACACAGGGATGGGAGACGAAGGTGATGACAGCAATGAAGGAACTGGTAGTGCTGATGGCAATGATGGATATGAAGCAGATGATGCTGAGGTGAGATTTGTACCTTTCTTTTATAGCCCATTAAATTTCTTGCAACAAATCAGTGCTGTAATGCACAGATGTGAATGCATGGAAGAGAAGATCTTGGTATGAATTCATCCCCAAAAGTTGAGACTGATACTGGGTGATGGTAATTTCTTACAACTGGTGTTTTCACAAGGAGAATCAACTTGAAATGTTTAAGAGGGCTGACTGAAAATACAATGTACAGGAGCCAGCAGCAATATCTGTAGTTGCAAAGCTGGTGAGGCTTTTGAAGAGCTGGATATTTCACTGTCTGTTGTTATTAAATGATGGCGTCTCCATTGTTCAGGTTTGTGTATGCAAAAACTTCTGAACTCAAAACTTCTGGAATCTCATACAGTTCAATATGTTTACCTAATGCTGTAGATACAGAAATCTTCTAAGATAGTCGTATTTGACTTTGTTTGCTTTCTGAATGCTTTTGTATTCTCTTTACAACCTATAATTTGTTTAGTCATGCTCTGTATATGTGGATTTTAGGGTGCTGATGGTACAGATCCTGGAACAGAGACTGAAGAGAGCATGGGAGGAGCTGAAAGCAACCAGAGGGCAGCAGATTCCCAAAACAGTGGTACAGTTATTCCATGTTTCTTCACAGTCGGTGTATGTAGGGGGAATGAAATGTAGAAGCTATTTTCCATGTATTAAAACCTGCACTTAAAAATAAAAATGTAAGTGAAATACTAAAGGCCATTTCAATGTGCAGTGAGGCTTCTTTTGAACTGGATTCTTTCTGGATTTATTCTAAATTCCTTTGAAAATCCTGCAAGCTCTGGTTGCTGTGGAAACTTAATGGCTCAGTGGATTAATCTGTCTCTAAATCAGCACCTGAATAATTAATATTTTGTTTCACTGCTGGTGTTGTAGCTGGCACAAATCCTCTTTAAGTGATTTTAAATAACGATACTGGGCTGTCCCCAGGCTTGCAAGGGGAAAACATGTTAATGTGTGGCAGAATCAGATTTGCCTTCATGTTTTCAACTTGGTTCCTAGGGTTTCCCCGCTGTGTATTTGTGTTGTAGGAGAAGGGAGCACCAGTGCTGCGGAGTCCACGTTTCCCCACGAGAGCCTGAGGGAGCAGCAGCCGTCATCGGCATCCGAGCGCCAGGGCCCGCGGCCCCCGCAGTCCCCGCGGAGGCCACCGCACCCTCTGCCCCCACGGCTCACCATCCACGCCCCTCCCCAGGAGCTGGGGCCCCCAGTGCAGGTACAAACCAGCTCCAGCTCCTCAGAAGACTTGGGGAAAAAAATTGCTGTATGATTTCTTATAAATAAAAACCGTTGGGGAGAATGCTGCTGGCTGTTTGGCATCACAGAAGTGGTAGCTGAGCAAAGCGATTTAGTGTGTGTCATCCTGCAGATGATGGCTGGGCAGGGAACATACAGATCCATCCCCACTGCCTTACTGCTTTTTATCTTGGCATTCTTATTATATCATACCAGTGCTAGGGCAGTCAGTGGCTGATGATATCTCCACTCAAAAAGCTTTCCTTGGCCTGGTTGTAGCTCAGATTGGAAGGATTTTTATGAGTCTCTGCCCCAGTGTAGATGGGGCAAAGGAATGTTGCCATTTATTTTCCAAGTTAAACCTTTCACAGTCAATGCCTGACCCATGATTATGGTTTGTTGAAGACCTGTAGGTTTTGTAAATTAAAACATCACAACAGGAATTCTTCAAAAATATCCTGACTGAAATGATCCTTTACCATTATTTGTGCTGAGGCTTGGGATCACAATATTTCTGCGTGCAAGTTTTCTGTATTCAGTAGAGACTTGAGTAAAATAATACTGTCACTTGCCCAGAATATACACATTGTCTCCCAGAGAGTGCTGGGGCACTGAACAGGCTCCCCAGGGAATGGGCATGGCCCCAAGGCTGCCAGAGCTCCAAGAGTACTTGGACAATGCTTTCAGGCTCTTCCTGGGTTTCTTAGGCCTGTCCTTCATGCAGGGGTTGGACTTGATGATCCTTGTGGGTCCCTTCCAGCTCAGGATATTCTGTGATTCCATGATGATTGCTATACTTACTCAGCTGCTATCCTTGGCTCTGACTGAACACTTGTACGTTGTTAGAATTCCAGGACACATTGACACCACTTCCCTCTTTTCTTTCCCATAAAGAGAATCCAGATGACTCGACGACAGTCGGTGGGGCGAGGACTTCAGCTGACCCCTGGAATAGGTGGAATGGTGAGTCTGTCAGAATCTACTACTAAAGACCTGCTTTGAGGGAACATCCTTAACTCTTGGGATTTATTTTGGTTTTTAAAGAAGCCTGGCTGCTGACTTCAGGGGAGGATGGTTTCTGTAGTCTTGCAGAAAATATCCTATTCCTGTTAATCAGGAGTGCTAAGGGAAGGCAAAGACTAGAAGACTCCCAGTAAACAAAACGCTTCAAAAGAGGCTCAATTGGTTCTGTCTAAGGTGATTTATTTACTTGTTTTTAGAGTCAATCAAAGTGGCTGTGTTGCTGGAAAAAACAGTGCTAAGTTCAGCCTCATCCTAAAGGAACAAGGCTCATTTCTGCTGTCTCCATCAGCTAATTTTAAACCCTTTATTCAGCTGTATTTGGCAGAACAAATGCAGGTTCAGCAAGAGAAAAGAGAGAGACTGACTGACTAAAGTACCTTTTGTGAGATCCAAAGCATCAACTTTAGATGTCTGAAATAAAATAAGAATTCTGTTAGAGCTAAATCTGTCTTTGTTTTGCTGGACTATGTGGAAAAATCAACCTTTAACTCAGCTGGTAAAAACTGGAAATACATTGTAGGCTCTCATATCAGTCTCTTTTTTTCCAGCAGCAGCACTTCTTCGATGATGAGGACAGAACAGTTCCAAGCACACCAACTCTTGTAGTTCCACATCGCACAGATGGATTTGCAGAAGCCATTCAGTAAGTAGATGTGAAAAGAAAAAGGATGAATAAAGGCTTTTCTCTATTCTTTATTCTATTTCTTTCTATTTTTCAGTGAAATGAAAACAAATAAAATGAACTTGTGATTGGAGTAAAATGCTAAGTAGTAGGATAGATCACTGCATGTGCAGATAAGTAATTATTGTTGGAATTGTGTGTCATATAACTGATTGGTAAATTAGGAAGTGAATATTCTCCAGTGTATTGTAACCTGGTGATTTACAAAGAGATTAAACAAACAAAGTTCTATCCAATTTCCTTCCTTCTTCCTCCCTTCCCATTAATATTGCCAATGAAAGTAGGAAAAGTTACCTCCATTTTTGCTTTTGGAATGTTCTGGACATGTCCAGCAATCCACTTAAAATTGTGAGAGTTCATAGAATGGATAAGTAAAGAATATTCTCTGCAGGACTGCTGCACTGATCTTGAATGCATTCCTAATAATTTGAGAAGCTAATTGCTCTTTATTTAGCAGTAGCTCAGCTGATTTTTGTGGTCAGTATTAGCTCATTTTGTCTCATGCATGATTTGTTCTCTTGGTCAAAAAGTTCTTCCCCTCTGCCCCAGTCTTTGGGGAAGTTGCAGAATTCCTTAAGTCTGTGTTTTGCCAGTTCCCCCCAGGTAGCTGGAGTTCCTCGGTTCAGATTTGGGCCCCCTGAAGATATGCCACAAACCAGCTCCAGTCACTCTGATCTTGGGCAGCTGGCATCACAAGGAGGTAAAGCAGTTCTGGGCTCTCTTTTCTACGGGTCTTTGAGTGAAAAAGAGAGAATTCAGTTAACAAAATACAATTCTCCTTCAGGAAGTTGTTGAAGTGTGGAAACCTGCAACTCTTAAATAATTGTCAACAGAGAGAGAATAACAGAAAGTGAGAAGGTGTTATCTTCAACCTTCTACATTTCTAGTTGTGTTAGGATTTTGAAATCGAATGAAATGTTGAAGGAATGTTTTTTAACTTCAATTTTACTATTGGTTGTAGCCTCCCTGTAGTGCAACAATAGGGAAAAACAGCAAATGCAAAGAAATCTTTGGGCTATATCCTTATCTGCTTAGAGATGGCCAGGCTGTTGTTGTGTTTGCTATTGGTCTGAATCTGTCCCTTTCCTTGGCATCCATGTTGGCATGGAACACGGGCTCTTCTCTAAAGAAAGCTCACAGCAAAATAATGGCATAAGGCAAAGATGAAAGTTAAAAAAACAAGCAGTAATATTTTCATCAAGGTTTTACCTTCCTATAAATTATGATCAGCTCTGACAGTAAGTCAAAACAACAAAAATCTGCTTAAGTACAAGTGACTGGATTTTATCAAGTGTTCAGAGGGAAGACATCAGTTAATCCTTTTTTTAGCCACTTGTTTGAATGGCTTGTCACTGGAACTCTGTGTTGCAGGTTTAGGGATGTACGAAACCCCACTGTTCCTTGCCCACGAGGAGGAATCAGGAGGTCGGAGTGTCCCCACGACACCGTTACAAGTGGCAGCACCAGGTAAGTGGCAGAGGTTTGCAGAGCAAAGCAGGGAATGATTCCCCGTGGTTGGTGCAGCGCTGCTGCTCCTCAGGAGCGCTGGGCAGCCTGTCCCCGAGCTGCCTGCCCTGCCACAGGGTTCTGTGGGCAGGGCCTGAGGCTGTCTGTGCTCCCCAGTGACGGTGTTCACAGAGAGTGCCTCGGCCGATGCCTCGGAGCACGCGTCCCAGTCCGTGCCCATGGTCACCACCTCCACCGGCAGCCTGTCCACCACCACCGAGCCTGGCGCCGGCGACGACGCCGACGAGGTCTTTGCAGAGGCAGAGTCTGAGGGGTAAAGTACCACTGCTTGGGGTCACTAGCACTTCTGACACGTTCATTGTCACCCAGGGGCAGCTCAGACAGCGTTTTGTAAAGCTGTGAAGCGGGACAGTCTGACTCTTCATCCAAAACCAATGGCTTTCTGCTCATCTTGTCCTTGGGATTTAACAAAGTTAATATAAAAGTCACCAAAAAAAATTGTATTTTTTAAGAATTCAGGGGACTCTGCAGTAGTCAAATATGGATGGTAAAGGCACAGGCTGAAGGATCAGTTTGTAGAATAAAGACTAAGGCATTCCTGTGTAATACAGAAAATCCCTTCTCGTGCAAAGCAGACATGATTAAGTCACCCAGTTAAGACAGCACATGTGCAAAAGATGAAGCACAGTGCTGGAATAAGCAGTTCTTACTGAATTTTGTAGACAGATAATTTTGTCTTTTGTTTTACAAGTGTAACTTTTAATATTTATAATAATTGCTATCTATTGTATTATGATGAAGTAAAGATTTAAAAGGGGAAAATTTATCATTTTATGCTGTATTTTACTCTTGTTTTTCATTGAATGTTTGTGTACCAAGACGGGGTTTTTTCTGGACCTTTTTGAAACTATGCAAACACACTTACATGGTTCTCCTCCCCCTCCTTCCCTTCTAGCATTACTTCAGAAGCTGGTCTAGAAATTGATAGCCAGCAAGAAGAAGAATCTGTTCAAGCATCTGATGAGTCAGATCTTCCTTCAACTAGTCAGGATCCTCCTTCGAGTTCATCTGCAGGTACAGGATAATCACACTGACAGTTTGTACCTTTTCATTAAGAGTGGGAATTCCTTTGTTCAGCATTGTGGCTGGTAGTCAGGATACACAAAGGTAAAACTCTTATAATCACAGACTCATAAAGCCCATCCAGTCCCACCCCTGCCATGGGCAGGCACACCATCCACTAGCCCAAGTTGTTTCAAGCTTTGCCCAGCCTGGCCTTGGACACTTCCAAGGATCCAGGGACAGCCACAGCTTCTCTGGGCACCCTGTGCCAGGGCCTCCCCACCCTCCCAGAGAACAATTCTTTCCCAATATCTCATCTGACCCTGCTCTCTGGCAGTGGGAAGCCATTTCCCCTTGTCCTGTCCATACAGGCTATTGTCCCAAGTCCCTCTCCAGCTTTCCTGGAGCCCTTTTAGTCACTGGAAGGGGCTCTAAGGTCTCCCCAGATTCTCTTAGAGCAAGATCATATTTTGATGCTTATAAATTCTTTGGTACTTTGGCAAACCATTTTTCTTTGGATAGCAGTAACTGGAGTAGGCCAAGTAAGAATATTCAAGGAGCAAACGTTACTGATTCTTTGCTGGTTTATCCAGTGGCATATTTGATGTCAGCTTTAAAAATATTTTTAATTAAATTGTGAAGCAACAGTAAGTTAATCCCTATTAAGTTGTCAAATAACCCCCTTGTATAAATAGCAAAAGAAGTCCCAGACTTATTTGTTTTGAAGCTTTTATTTATATTAGAGGAGAGAACACACCTTCATCATTCTAAAGTAAAGAAAGCATAATACATATCAAAACATGTAAAAAGATGGAAGAGTGAGAACGTGGCAGGCACAGCCACCCTTTCTGCACTGCCTCTCCCCACAGACACGAGCAGCACTCAGCCCAAGTCCCTGCGCCGTGTCCGGCTGCAGCCCCCGACGCTGAGGACAGGCGTGCGTGGCCGGCAGTTCAACAGGCAGAGGGGTAAGTGCTGCTGGCTGCTCACAGCCAGGCTGCTGCTGGCTGCTCCAGCCCCTCCCTCCTCTGGGCACCACCTCGGAGGCTGTACAGGCTGGCCTGCTGGCAGACAGGGAGTGACACAGCAGCCAGTGGGAGTGACAGGCGTGTGACCCCGAGAGCTCCAGTTTGGGTTTAGTGTGTTAGGCTGAGACAGGCAAACTTCCTTCTGCAGTGGCACCTGGCTCTTAGCAGTAGAGAGAAAGTAAAGGGCATTGGGTCTTATACTTCAAAGTTTTAAAGGAAGGTTTCAAAAGTCCTGTTAGGACAGCAGTTTAGAAACTTCTGGGTTTAACGTTAGAGGGATTTCCATTTGGTAGATTAAGGGTTCCACTTATGTCAATGTGTACTCATTGAAAAAAAGCTTTATTGGAAGTATTACAGGTTTTTTAGTGCAAGAGAGTTAAACCATGACAAGAAATTATTTTTGCAACTTCTGTATTAAGAAAAAGCCTTAGATGGATATTATTCTGTTTTGCATTATTTTAACATTGTATAAGACTCAATATTAGCATTGAAATATAGATTAGCTGGTATTTTAAGGGGAGGAGGATAGATTTTCTTCCATCTGTCACCATTTCTTTTAATAACAAAAAGGAGGGACTAACTCATTTCAGACTATCAGTAGTAAGAATCCTCTGCTCATTGGTTTGGCTCAGGATCACAAGTCAGCCCCAGCCTTTTGCGTGACACAGGTGACATATACATGTGTCATCAGGCTTAGGGGGAGAGAGGGGAGCTTGAACTGTATCAGAAAGGAACTACCCTGACAATTCCTTAGGGAAGGATGAAGTATCACCTGTGCAATGGTTAATTAACAGAGTAAGAAGGATTTATACTAATGCACTTGTTTTCTTTCCCTGCACAGGTGTAACTCATGCCATGGGAGGCAGAGGAGGCCTGAACAGAGGAAACATTAGTTAAATGAAATGTAAAGTACTTCCAGCTGTGTATACAAAGTGCCAGTTTGCCTGTGGTTGCTTAGTGTAATGAAGCCAGAGCTTAAAGCAGCATTTCATACTTAGAGTTGTGTGCACACATTTCAATGTCTTTTATTAATAAAATTAGAAAAAACATTGACAGTCAAATGGCATCTTGTTTTAAACTCCTCTGCTGCACATCACTTGCTGGGACAGTTGTACCAGTCTTTGGATACAGTCTTTCCTGTGAGAGCAGTAACAGGTCTTGCTATTCTTTTGCCAATATCCAAACTGTAGTACCGATCTGAAAGGAAGAGAGGTCAGGATTAAATTCCAGAAACTACATTTAATACACGGGAAGAATTCACAAATTCAAGCCTGCATCTTAATGTCACTTAGGCCTGAATAACAGATTTTCCATTCCATGTGCATATAGGGAGCTGAGAGGCTCCAACAATAAATTTCTGTCCTCAGCTTTATTTTTCAGGTGTCCTTGGTTGCAGTAAGTTTTATAGCACTGCTAATAATTAAATCTATCCCAAGAGCAGGAGCAGTGAAGAATGTTCTTGTATTGCTAGAACACAGAAATAGTCTTAAGAATTCAGAAATCAAACTACATCCACAACAATCCTGCACTCACTACAGAAGTGGGAAGTCCGTGGTCCCTGAGTGTGAATGGGCCTGTGAGGCTGATTCCTCCAGGTGAGGAATTGGATCTTACTGACAGGGACTTTAATAGCCTGTATTTGGGTATGGCTTCTTGTTAGAGATTTTTTTTAATGCAGAAAATTCTGAGGAATGCTTGTATGGGATCCTGGCTGGGGGAATGAGTCTACCTAATCTAGCATCATTAATAATTTCTTGAGCTAAATCAAGTGGCTCATCTCCCTCCTTTTTGTGTTTTGTCAGAAACAGTTCCATAGAAGCTATTGAAAAACTTGCTGTGTAGTGATCCAAACACTTCAGTCTGTCATTAACATAATCCTTTGTTTAAGTGCAAGGTTTGTCACTTACGAAGCTGAACTCTCTGGCAATGCTTTCTCCAATTGGCTGCTTTGAACCTCTGTATTTCACTTCTGCACATTGTCCTGTAACTACAGATTTTTAATAGAAACATCTCTTGATTGTGGGCAGCATTTTAATTCTCAGGACTTTCTAGTAGTGCTGAAAGTGGTACCACAGGCGATAACAAGAGCTTCTTTCTTCCCCACCCCCATGTCTTTTGAGATCCATAAGTGATGTGCTTTAGCTTTACTTACTGTAAGAGAAGGCATAGTAATCGTAGCCATCGGGCTTGTTCTGGTTGGGCACAGAGAGAGTTGAGTGGATAACCTTGGGGAGCCCTCTCCAGTACGTTGTCATTTGGATTTCCTTGCGCAGAACTCCTGCAAGCAAAAGGAACCCTCCGTGAGGAGCTGTGGCACTGCTGCAGCTGTCACAGGGCTGTGTCACCCTACAGCTGTGAAAACCTTCCCCACACAAGGTTGTGTCAGAACCTTCAGAGGTGCAAGCATCTGTGTAAGAGAGCCCTAGTGCCTGCATTACCGGAGGACTGGGGGTTGATCCTGATGGTGCGGATGACGGTCGGCATTCGCACAGCACGCTGGAAGCGTCGCCGGATGACAAGTCTGGGGACAAAGGCTGGGTATCTGATGGTGACCCGGGCTCTTCTTTGACACTTCTTGGCTGGTTCTTGTCTGTACACGTACTGCTGCATGTTCCCATCTGAAGCACACATTTGTTTTGTTAGTTAAAAAAAATAACACCCAACCACCAGCTTAATCAGGTATGAAAATGTCATTATGTTCATACCACACACAGGAAATCAGTAACTAATAACATTCTTATGGTGGCAGTACAGCATTCATGTAAGATAAGGAAATTACTTTAAAACAGGAAATCAGAGATGGAAATTTCCACACATAGTTATGAACTAGCAAGATAAAAGCCTTCCCTTCTCTACTTAATTGGAGACTAAAATAGCTTTACCACCAGATAAAACTTACTTCAATGTGTAGCCACTACAGTGCTGGATTCCTGGATTCTCACCCTTACAGACCTGGTTTAAAATGCACTGAAAGACCTCCAATTACTAATAAAATTTTTTTAAAGCTTCAGGCTATTTTTGAGCACCTGGAACACTGTTATCATTTGTGTTTCTGTGTTTGAAAGAAATAGGTCTTGGGTCAAGAGAAACCATGTTTTGTTCCTGACTAAGGCTACTGAAGCACCTTTTGATATTCCCTAAACTTCAGGAATACAAGACATACCTCTTTTGATAAAATAAACAGATTCTGGTCTGCTGTTGTATCTTGCCACAGGGAGGGTTGCTACTATTCTCCCACTTAACCCTGCAAATCCAGTTGCAAGAGGTTTGGGATAGCCTGGATCCATAACACCATTAGTGAAGCGCCAGTACAGGGGACCCTGAGCATTTAAGGAAAAAAAAAAGTTTTAGAGGAAGTTAATTCCTGGTTAATAAACTGCAAAACAAACATTAAGAATAATCCATAAATAAGCAGTAGCACTTTGACAGCTACATTGTAAATGTGACTGGAATCACTCCTACATCCCTTATAAATGGGATAAAACTACTACTTCATTAAGTACCTCCTTCAGCCTTTTAACCTTTGAGTAGGGCTAGAGTATCTTAGAAGCTAATTTTTAAGAGGGGTTACTGAACAAAGTAACAAAGGGGTTTCCTTTCTAAGTCTCTTAAATTTTCATAGATACAGCAAGCAGCTTGAATTCCAGGACTGAGTGATTTATTGGGAAATAACAGCTTTAATGAGGCATGGGCATTTCATTAACATTTTATTTCAGGTTGGGAAACATACTAGGAATAAGTGTAGGCAATTTTTTTTTCCCCAATAACCAGTCTAAACCTCCCCTGGCACAGCCTGAGGCCGTTCCCTCTCCTGTCCCTGTTCCCTGGGAGCAGAGCCCGACCCCCCTGGCTGTCCCCTCCTGTCAGGGAGCTGTGCAGAGCCAGAAGGTCCCCCCTGAGCTCCTTTTCTCCAGGCTGAGCCTCCCCAGCTGCTCGTCATCAGCCTCGCCCCATCCTGCCAGCTGGGACCGCTCCCACCTTGATGAAGAAGGTTTTTCCATCGCAATTGCACCTGGAGAAGACCGAGTCGATGGGCGAGGGGATGCCCCAGCCGTCGCTGATCCGGCGGGGGTTGGTGGTCGGCGGGGTCCGGCCGTTCAGCAGCCAGTAATAGTGACCTGGGGAGGGAAAGGCGTGAGGGGCGCCGGGGACAGCACGTCCTGACCCGGGGACAGCGAGGGGACAGCGCCGTCCTGCCCCGGGAACAGCGAGTGGACATCGCCGTCCTGCCCCGGGGACAGCGGGGGGACATCGCCGCCTTGCCCCGGGGGTAGCGGGGGGACATCGCCGTCCTGCCCTGGGGACATCGCCGCCCTGCCCAGGGGGTAGCGGGGGGACAGCGCCGTCCTG
The DNA here is from genome assembly GCA_017589585.1 of Phylloscopus whistleri. Classification (NCBI taxonomy): domain Eukaryota; kingdom Metazoa; phylum Chordata; class Aves; order Passeriformes; family Phylloscopidae; genus Phylloscopus; species Phylloscopus whistleri. The sequence continues at coordinate 2,061,825 of JADMLD010000682.1, read as the reverse complement.
CCCCGGGGACATCGCCGCCCTGCCCCGGGGGTAGCGGGGGGACATCGCCGTCCTGCCCCGGGGACATCGCCGCCCTGCCCCGGGGACATCGCCGCCCTGCCCCGGGGGTAGCGGGGGGACAGCGCCGTCCTGCCCCGGGGACGCGGCTGAGCCGACCCCGTGCCCCGTGAGGGATCTGAGGGGGTTGGCGCGCTCTGGGCTCGGTAGAGTTTCGTGAAGGGTGAGGGGCACCAGAGAGCGTGAGGGAGAGAAAAGAGGAGGAAGAGCGATGGGGCAGGTGAAGGAGGAGGTGACGCTGAAGGACTGGGCCCGGGAAAGGTGAGGAAGGAGAAGGAGGAGCTCCGGCGCTGTGGGGGAGAAGTGGAGGGCTTTGGGCCATGGCCGGAGCCAGAGCCGGGGCAGATGAAGGAGGAAGGGGGCCATGCCGGGGCAGGTGGAGGATGTTCGGGGTAGGTGGAGGATGTTTGGAGCAGTTCTCACCTCGGAAGACAGCCAGGGTGCCATTGGGCAGGGCCACCATGCCGTCCGCTGGCTTGCCGCTACACAGGTCCTTCTCGTCGTCCTTCCTCTCTGCAAAACACAGCCAGGTGGGTTTGTTTAAAGTTCCACGAGAACGGCCTTAGCTTTCCCCCTCCGCCCCGCCCGTGGGCCAGGGATTAATTCCTTGTCGGGGACGTGTTCTCGGGAAGTTCGGCTCTGGTGCTGTGGCCTCGGCAGTGCCGAGTGGCCAGGTGTGGGAGTCTGTCTATTGCCACCTAAATACCTGTAATTCAGGGGAACACCTACAAACACCTCGTATGCTACATCCCTCATGGACTTGCTGCATGCTCTAGGATTTTATTGTTCCTTTAAGCTGCTTTAGTGCCTTCTCTTCCCTCTCGTTATTTCTTTAAAAAATCCAAACAAAAAAACCCCTATATTTTCTTTCACTTAAATATATCTATATATGCAGTTAAATATAAAGGATGAGTCTCTTTTAGACTGAAATTCAAGTATTTTGCATCTAAACCCCTATTTTTTCCCCAAAATTATTTTTCAGTATATGATTGAAAAATTGCCCAAGAACCTGCAAGCTACATCTGATTAAAATAAAGGGAGGGCATGAAAAAGGCTGTGGCAAAAAGCACAAGAGGCAAGAGCCTTCTTGTCTCTTTTATATGACATTTTTAGTAGGTGGCTACAAAACACCAGGTTAGGTACCATGAGGGAGGGCAGATATGCAGCCTGACTTCTAGCAGTTCTTAATGGGCTTTAGAAATTTGTCATCTTTTTCCCTTGACTTTTTGTCTGTTTGCATCTTCTACAATAGCAAACAGGAGGAGAAACTTCTAGCAAACAATTTTCAGCAGGACCAATTACGGAAACCAATTAATTTAGATCATGTTCTGCACTGCCTGGAGGATTTAATTAACTCCACAGCTGAGAACTGAGGTTCCACTATTCAGGACACTGGCAGCTGTGGGGCCATGGCTGTGGCTTACCATGGGACACTGCTACATTCCCTTGAGTTACTGATGCTTTCATACCTGCTGGAATGCACTTACCTTGTGTCCCTCCAGGGAACATTGGCAGGTCCCCAATTGGTATTAAAGGCTTGTTTATCTCGGGCTCTTCTTTCGCTGGCAGAGTTTCAGGCTCAGTTGGGTGAGGCTCTTCTCCGGCTCAGTGACCTCCTGAAAATGTATTGTTGGCTTGGATGTCCCATTAGACACAAGATACATTTCTTCTATTGTGTCCTTTTTATCCCTTGTTGTGGTTTCTTTGGTAACTGTAGTTACCTCTTCTTCAGCAGGGGCCTTTTCAGTGACACCTTCTGTTTCTTTTTCAGATGTGGTATCCATTTCTTTGATGGTTGTTACCTCTTTTTTACCAGCTGTTGTCATCTTCACAATAACACAAGTAGCACCTGGGCTCTCTTTGTCTGCTGCTGGCCCTGTAGTTGTCTCTTTTTCATTTGGTGTTACAGCCTCACTGGGTTGAGGAGTTGAATCTTCTTCGGTGGTTGTTACCAGCACAGTGGGATTGGACAAGGGAGCTGTGGCTGCCATTGTTGCAGTCTTGGTGTCTGTAGAAATTGTTTCTGATTCAGTTACTGCAGTGACAGGTTGCTTGGCCATAGGGGCTGTGGGAATGTCATCCATGCCTTTAGGAGAATCACCTGGTTTAGATGTCGTCACCATAGCTACAGTAACTGTGTCTTTCCCAGTTGCAGCTGTGAAAATGTCTTTAAGCAGAGTAGTTCTGTCTTTCTTGGGTGTTGTTGTCTCCTTGTTCTCCATTGTGGTATCTGAAAGTATCATGCCTGCCTCAAGTGTGGAGGAGTCCTTCCCAACTGTTGTGGCTGCGGCACCGCCTGGAGAAGCTGTGGCTTTACTGGCAATGGTATTGGCCTCAGGGGCTGCAGGGCTGGTTGGAGAGTCAGCATCCTCTGCTTTAGGGGTGGTGGGAGAGTCTGCCATGGTTGTAGGTTCGTCTGGGGTTGTTTCTTCAGGTTTGGGGGTGGTAGGAGAGTCCGCCTTTGTTGTTGGCTCCTCTGGGGTGGTCTCCTCCGGTTTGGGGGTTGTTGGCTCCTCTGGGGTTGTTTCTTCAGGTTTAGGGGTGGTGGGAGAGTCTGCCAAGGTAGTTGGCTCTTCTGGGGTTGTCTCTTCAGGTTTGATGGTTGTTGGCTCCTCTGGGGTGGTCTCCTCTGGTTTGGGGGTTGTTGGCTCCTCTGGGGTTGTTTCTTCAGGTTTGGGGGTGGTGGGAGAGTCTGCCAAGGTAGTCGGCTCTTCTGGGGTGGTCTCCTCTGGTTTTGGAGTTGTCAGCTCCTCTGGGGTTGTCTCTCTGTGCAGGTTTAGGGGTCTGGTGCTGGGGTTGTGGGCTCCTCTGGGGTTGTCTCTTCTGGTGCAGGGGTTGTGGGCTCCTCTGGTGTGGGGGTTGTGGGATCCTCTGGGGTTGTCTCCTCTGGTGTAGGGGTCGTCTCTTCTGGCGCAGGGGTTGTCTCCTCTGGTGCAGGGGTTGTGGGCTCCTCTGGGGTTGTCTCTTCTGGTGCTGGAGTTGTCTCCTCTGGTGCAGGGGTTGTGGGCTCCTTTGGTGTGGGGGTTGTCTCCTCTGGTGTAGGGGTTGTGGGCTCCTCTGGGGTCGTCTCTTCTGGTGCTGGGGTTGTGGGCTCCTCTGGTGATGGGGTTGTCTCCTCTGGTGCAGGGGTTGTGGGTTCCTCTGGGGTTGTGGGCTCCTCTGGTGCAGGGGTTGTGGGCTCCTCTGGTGTGGGGGTTGTGGGCTCCCCTGGGGTTGTCTCTTCTGGTGCTGGGGTTGTCTCCTCTGGTGCTGGAGTTGTTGGCTCCTCTGGGGTTGTCTCCTCTGGTGCGGGGGTTGTGGGCTCCTCTGGGGTTGTCTCCTCTGGTGCTGGGGTTGTGGGCTCCTCTGGTGCAGGGGTTGTCTCCTCTGGTGCTGGGGTTGTCTCCTCTGGTGCTGGAGTTGTTGGCTCCTCTGGGGTTGTCTCTTCTGGTGCTGGGGTTGTCTCCTCTGCTGCTGGGGTTGTGGGCTCCTCTGGGGTTGTCTCCTCTGGTGCAGGGGTTGTCTCCTCTGGTGCAGGGGTTGTCTCCTCTGGTGCTGGAGTTGTTGGCTCCTCTGGGGTTGTCTCCTCTGGTGCAGGGGTTGTGGGCTCCTCTGGGGTTGTCTCCTCTGGTGCTGGGGTTGTGGGCTCCTCTGGTGCAGGGGTTGTCTCCTCTGGTGCAGGGGTTGTCTCCTCTGGTGCTGGAGTTGTTGGCTCCTCTGGGGTTGTCTCCTCTGGTGCAGGGGTTGTGGGCTCCTCTGGGGTTGTCTCCTCTGGTGCAGGGGTTGTCTCCTCTGGTGCAGGGGTTGTCTCCTCTGGTGCTGGAGTTGTTGTCTCCTCTGGTGCAGGGGTTGTGGGCTCCTCTGGGGTTCTGGGCTCCTCTGGTGCAGGGGTTGTGGGCTCCTCTGGTGTGGGGGTTGTGGGCTCCCCTGGGGTTGTCTCTTCTGGTGCAGGGGTTGTCTCCTCTGGTGTAGGGGTTGTGGGCTCCTCTGGGGTTGTCTCCTCTGGTGTAGGGGTTGTGGGCTCCTCTGGGGTTGTCTCCTCTGGTGCTGGGGTTGTCTCCTCTGGTGCTGGAGTTGTTGGCTCCTCTGGGGTTGTCTCCTCTGGTGCAGGGGTTGTGGGCTCCTCTGGGGTTGTCTCCTCTGGTGCAGGGGTTGTCTCCTCTGGTGCAGGGGTTGTCTCCTCTGGTGCTGGAGTTGTTGTCTCCTCTGGTGCAGGGGTTGTGGGCTCCTCTGGGGTTGTGGGCTCCTCTGGTGCAGGGGTTGTGGGCTCCTCTGGTGTGGGGGTTGTGGGCTCCCCTGGGGTTGTCTCTTCTGGTGCAGGGGTTGTCTCCTCTGGTGTAGGGGTTGTGGGCTCCTCTGGGGTTGTCTCCTCTGGTGCTGGGGTTGTCTCCTCTGGTGCTGGAGTTGTTGGCTCCTCTGGGGTTGTCTCCTCTGCTGCTGGGGTTGTGGGCTCCTCTGGGGTTGTCTCCTCTGGTGCTGGGGTTGTCTCCTCTGGTGTTGGGGTTGTTGGCTCCTCTGGGGTTGTCTCTTCTGGTGCTGGGGTTGTCTCCTCTGGTGCTGGAGTTGTTGGCTCCTCTGGGGTTGTCTCTTCTGGTGCTGGGGTTGTCTCCTCTGGTGCTAGAGTTGTTGGCTCTTCTGGGGTTGTCTTCTCTGGTGCAGGGGTTGTGGGCTCCTCTGGTGCTGGAGTTGTCTCCTCTGGTGCTGGAGTTGTCTCCTCTGGTGTTGGGGATGTTGGCTCCTCTGGGGTTGTCTCCTCTGGTGCTGGGGTTGTGGGCTCCTCTGGGGTTGTCTCCTCTGGTGCTGGGGTTGTCTCCTCTGGTGCTGGGGTTGTGGGCTCCTCTGGGGTTGTCTCCTCTGGTGCTGGGGTTGTGGGCTCCTCTGGGGTTGTCTCCTCTGGTGCTGGGGTTGTGGGCTCCTCTGGGGTTGTCTCCTCTGGTGCTGGGGTTGTCTCCTCTGGTGCTGGGGTTGTGGGCTCCTCTGGGGTTGTCTCCTCTGGTGCTGGGGTTGTGGGCTCCTCTGGGGTTGTCTCCTCTGGTGCTGGAGTTGTGGGCTCCTCTGGGGTTGTCTCCTCTGGTGCAGGGGTTGTCTCCTCTGGTGCAGGGGTTGTCTCCTCTGGTGCGGGGGTTGTTGGCTCCTCTGGGGTTGTCTCCTCTGGCGCAGGGGTTGTCTCCTCTGGTGCTGGAGTTGTTGGCTCCTCTGGGGTTGTCTCCTCTGGCGCAGGGGTTGTCTCCTCTGGCGCAGGGGTTGTCTCCTCTGGTGCGGGGGTTGTGGGCTCCTCTGGGGTTGTCTCCTCTGGCGTGGGGGGAGGCTCGGTGTCCGTTGCTGTTGCCTCGGTGGCGTCAGGGGTTGAGTCTTCTGTTGGGAGGATGTCAGTCGGGTCCATTTCAGTCTGTGGTTCCTCTGTGGCATCTGGGGTCACATCTTCGGTATCCGGAGTGGGAGGGTCAGCTTCAGTCACTGGTTCCTCTGTGGCCTCAGGGGTTGTATCCTCTACCTTTGGGGTTGTGGGGGTCTCTTCATTGGTAGTTGGTGCCTCTGTGGCTCCAAGGGTTGTCTCTGGAGTTTCTGTAGTTGGAGCAGGAGTGGTCGCTTGGATTTCAGGATCTACAGAACAAATACAAATTGGGTTCAGCCATTGGAATTGCCATGCCAATAAGTATTGTCCAGAAGTGTATTATGCCCATTAGTTACAGGGGCATCCTTTGGAATAGCAAGACCTTTTTTTAACCGCCAAACTAACCTGGACCGGGTGAAATGGGACGTGGGGGTGGGCGGGGCCCCAGTGGCTCTGCCTTGGAGGGAAGGAGAATTTCGCAACCTCACCCAGACCCTGAAGTGACAAAGCAACCCCCTGCTCACGGCGACCTTTCTGAAGACCCACAAGCACCCTCGGGACCTTATGTAGATCTGTTGTAACCGATTGGCTTTTGTACCCTTCCCCCTCCCACCGGTTTCCCTATAAAACCCCCTGAAATTGCCCTAAGAGCCAGAGGCACTCCGTCCTCGGCTCCCTTCGCTGATGCCTTTACAATAAAGCTGCTCCTGCGGAACCGCCGAAACGAATCCCTCTCTCTCACACTCGAGGCCAGCTACAGAAGAAGCAAATCTCGCAGGGGGCAGAAGCTGAAATCACTGAGCAAAATCACTGAATCGCTACTCTGCCTCCCTGCTGAGTTCACTCCCTGCCAGCTGAGAGAGTGCCTGGCCCCCTAGGGAGTGTCTCCAAGGAGATACTTTTCGGGGTGGCTCAGCCTCTTGGGGGTCCAGAGCTACGGACCCCCCCTCACCAGCCGGAATAATAATGGAACTTCCTTTTGTCTGCATGGGACTTTGCAGCAGCTCAGCTCAGTTTTAGGTGATGCCTTTTGGCCATCCTGTCTCTGCCTCAGGTTCAGAGTTTACTTTGGTGCTTGTGGATGAGGCTGCCTGAGGTTTCCTGCCCCTTTCATGGAAAGGAAGCCACTTTATAAAATAGTCCTTCTAACAGAACAGTTCCCTTCTCAGTTTGTTATCTTTGTTTATTCCACTGCCCTACATTATAACTTAGCCTGCATCAACAAACTGGAATTGGAGGAGAGAGGTAGGGAAGCAGGAGGAAAATAATTCCTGAACACAGAGCCCTGACTGCATCTCCTGCTGTACCTTTATTCCTTGGATTGTTTTCCTCATTGTGATGTATGGGTTTAAGGCTCTCTTTACTTGTGTTTATAATTATATTGATTTGAGTCAAATTGTTGATATTCAGCAGAAAGAACAGTAAATGCTTCCGCATTTCCATCTCTCCCTAAGTGTTCTCTCTCTGAGATTTTGCAGTTTAGTTCTGCTTTCACAAATGTTTAGTATGAGCAGAGTATTGCAGAATAGGTTTCACTCCCTTCCCATGTGTCTGAAATACCATAAGCCAGCTGGGATCCTGTTAAAGGTTATTTGAATTTCCTTAAATTTCTTTCATTTAACCCACTATATTGTTTCTGGGTTGTGGTTTGTTTTTTTTTTAACAGGAAATTGGAACAGCAGAAAATAAGTACTCCAAATCTAAAACAAAACCAAAAAGAGGGAGGGAGGATTAAAATATTGACAGACTTCTAGTGTCTTTTCAATTGTGTTTCAAGTTCAAACTGGTCTTCTGAGTTATCACTTCAAATGCTGGAAGACAGTACCAAAGGACACAGGAAAGCAGCATATTTTCCAGTCAGAATAAATAAATCATGTGTTCTCTGAAGCAACGTAAGGCCTGGCTTGATTAAAGCTAGGGGAACCAAACAGGACATTTTCCTGTGCTGCCAGCCAGCCATAGATGCTGTCCAAGACTGACAATGGTCTGTACCCTGTTTTTGAAGGATGTGTGTGAAAATCCAATAGGGACACAGGAGACATCACCACTCTGCATCATCTGTGCTGAGTGAACTCTCCAAAGTCCTGAGGGCTCAGTGAGGTAATCAGTTTACACACCAAGTGCTTCCAAGCTTGGTAACTGTCTGGTAATGTCTAGGATCAGCTTTCTATTTCCAGAGCAGGAAATGGTCTTTAATGTTCCTTCAGGTAACACCCATCCTGGTGCATCCATGTACTTGCCTACCTTCCACAGCTTCCTCTTCTTCATCTGTGGAGGACCTTTTAGATTTGTTGTCTGGAGGAGTCTCCGGGCTTGGCTTTTCTGTGGGTGCTGAAAGAGAGAAATGCTCCCATTAACAGATCATTTTATCTTTATAGGTGCTTGATGTCACCCGTGTAAGAGTGATTACAAGTTTTCAGTGACCGTCTTCCATTTAAAACTAAGTTTCTGTTTATCTATAGGATTCTTTACACAGTTATTTGTGTGAAAAAGAGCAAAAATACCCTTTGGATCCTGAAGTGTTTCATCACAGATGGGAGCAATATTTTTCCCAGAAGTTTGAGGTGAGGTGTTATTAGCTAATGGCAATTTTGAGGTGGGAAAATAAATGAATTCTGACTGCAGCTCTATGTTCTGAAAATTTGTACTTCTTTTTTTCTACATATGACTTTTCACTACTTGACTTTCACTTCAGATAACTAACTCTAGTGGAAATAGGAGAGCTGTCACATTTGCCAAGAATTTACTTTGATAATTCCCCTGCAGTTCTTCAGATGTGGTAATTCTACACAAGTGATTGTTTTGGAGAGAAATTTTAAAATAAATGGTTTCCTTGGAGGAGACAGGAGCTACAAAACAGGCATGGACCTAGGAAACAACATGGGTATTAAGCTAACTTTTAGTAGGCTGGGGTTTAGGAGAAATAGGAGGTTGTGTTCCGATTTTCCAGCTCTGAAGAGTGAATGGAATTTCAATTGAATCCAATAAGAGCAAGATAATATTTTGTAATTAATTGTTGGTCAAGTTGTACAATTGGAAAGGAGCTACTAGCATAGCCTTGTAGAAGGAACTTGTTGGTTGTGAAGGAAATGTGATGGAGCTCAGTGAACTGGCCAAATTATTTTGATCCAACCAAAGGAGCTGGTAACTGCCAGAGGTGTGTGTAATTAGATTAGCTTTTTACAAAAAGAATGGGATTTTTGTCCCCAAGGGATGACCATGGTGTCAAAAAATTTACTTTCACAGCGAGCTAAAGCTCAAAGCAAGGAAGGTTGGGTATTGCACTATATCCTGAAACCTTTATTGAGAGAAATTGTTGTTGACACTGAATGACTCCTTTGAAATCCAACTGTTGGGGAGGGGAACATTTTGGTTATGTGTGTAACTGTATTCAGGGCATAAAGAGCTTCTGGAGGACAGAGAAGATAACAGCTCTGGATATACATCGTACACTTGGATTTACTATACAGAAAAAAATGTTCAGAGGATGCTGAAATAGCAAATTTATTCCATGAGGTTTAACAGATTTCTCAGTTATTCACACATAGCATAAATAATAAAATACTGAGTACAGTGGTTTAGGGGATGTCTGCTGGATTTTTTGACAAAAATCGATAGCAAAGTTCAGTACAATACAGAAGAAGCTCTTTAAGATTAGGAATGGTTGATTCATTCTTCATTATATTTTAGCTGAAAAAGTAAAATGGTTTAACAGTGTTTTGTGAGTGTTTGGGTGTGATAAATTCAGCAGAAGGAAGGAAATATTAAGCAGCCTCAAAAGCAGTAAATTCACCTCGATATCCTTCCAAGACAGTTCTCTAGACATTCAGTCAAAAGTGCTGAATACAGACTCCATTTCAGTCTAAATTACTGTGCAATTGTGGGGCAAAGCCAAGCCACTGTCCCAGCACTTGGGGACCACTTGGGTGAAGGGAACCAAATGACAATTGGGGCTTATGCTGCATGTTACACTGCAGGCTTTGGGAATTGGCTGCCTTGGAGGTGGGCAGCTGCTCTGTGGATGCAGCAACCCAGCCACATCAGACAAGTGTGTTGACAGAGGTTAATTTAGGTCTGGTAGGTACCAGAAAGTTTAAGGACATGATGAAATTAAACATATTCTGTTGTTGTTTTTTAGAGTTCATTTGCTGGTGTCCTTAAAGCTACGTGAGGGTGGGACTGCACCTCCAGATTTGTGCCTTTGTGCTCAGCTGAAACCCCACCAGGCTCTGCAGAAAAGGACAGAACAAAAGAAGTGACTGCAGGTCAATTTGATTCTGACCTAGACTGAACTTGCAGCCTAAAGGTAAAATGTGTGTTTTCTTAAATTTTTTCTTGCTGCAGTGTGAACATGTAACATCCAGTTCCTCCCTCCTGCCCCACAGGATGGGTTTCTGTGTTGGGTTGCTCTTCCCACATTGGATTTGAGATGGGGAGAATCTAGGATGTGCATCTCTAATATGCTGCCAGTGACTGTGGTGACCCCAAGAAAATGGTCTGGAGGTCCAGTGCTATCCCAAGGCATGGAGTAGCCATTCCCCACTTTTGGATGGGTGGGGATTTTAAGGGAGTTGATTCTTCCATAAAGTTGAACCTCCCACATTTTATTAATAAGATGAACTCTGCTTTTTACTGGTTTTTATTTATTCATCTGCCAAGTGGAAAAGGCCCTGGGGGAGCTGGTGACAGTGGCTGAATGTGAGCCAGGTGTGCCCAGGTGGACCAGAGGCCAATGGCCCCTGGGCTGTGCCAGCCCTGCTGTGGCCACAGGCCCAGGGCAGTGGCTGTGCCCTGTGCTGGCCCTGCTGAGGGACCTCAAGTGCTGTGTGCAGTTCTGGGCCCTCATGGCCAGAGGGACCTTGAGGGGCTGGAGCGTGTCCAGGGAAAGGTCTGGAGCACCAGGAGCAGCTGAGGTAGCCAGGCAGGGCTCAGCCTGGAGAAAAGGAGACTCAGGGAGGACCTTCTGGCTCTGCACAGCTCCCTGACAGGAGGGGACAGCCAGGAGGGTTGGGCTCTGCTCCCAGGAACATGGCTTAGGACGAAAGGAAATGACCCCTAGGAGCACCAGGGGCATTTTAGGTTACCGGGCTGCCCAGGATAGGGGTGGAGTCCCCATCCCTGGAGGGATTTAAAAGCTGTGTGAATGTGGCACTTAGGGACATGTTTTAGTGGTGGCCTTGGTAGTGCTGGGGGAATGGTTGGATGAATGAGCTCAAAAGGTCTTTTCCAAAAACAAAACTGTCTTGATTCCTTCTCTCAATTCAATTATTGATGGGCAGACCTTGTCCTTGCATGTGGTATTCTGAGTAAGGGTCTGATAGTTAGAGCATGGCTAGTGCCAAAAGAGCCTTATGTAAAATACAATTTTACCCTCAGAATTCATCTTGGTGATGGCTTGCAGGATATCTACCCATATGTTTCCATAAAGTGTTCATGCTTGAACACTTGGCCAGAAATTGGCCATTTTGTTTGTGAAATCAGGTTTTGTCATTTTTGCCCTGTTTTCTTTCATCCAGTTGTTACCAAAGCCCAGGCAGTTTTGTTTGTGGCAAAGCAAAGCACCTCTCTTTAAATACATCTTTAAAGACAGTGATGGAGAAATGTCTTACCCTCCTTGCAGTGCTTGGCGTAGTCCGGGCAGCATTTGCCGTATCGCTCGCAGTCGGCATCGCAGTCACACTCCCTGCCCCTCTCGAAGGATTCGAAGCAGCGTCCCTCGCAGGAGGCGGCTGCAGAGGCAGAGCAGCACAGTCAGGCTCTGGGCCAGCTCACCTGCAACGCTGGGACCTCTCTAGAGTGAAGTCTGTGTGCTGAAGCTGGTGCCAAGAGCAGCTCCATAAAATCAGGCGCTTATCCCGGCCTGATGCAGGATTTGTCTGTCATTGTGGGGTTTGGATTAGGCAGTACCAGCAGAAGGGCACTGTGCCATGGTAGTGAATCAAGACCATCACATTGACAGTGCAATAAGACATGATCACCACGTTCACTTTAGCCAGGTCCCACCGTAGGAGGCTTCCGCTTCCCCAACCACAGAGCAGTGATCTCGAGAGTGGTATTTAAATTCTGGGCTGGGTTTGCAGGAGGGTGTTCACCAGGGTATCCCTTTGCAACAAGAATGATGTTTCTACCAAAGCTGAAAAATATTCTGAAAAATAACTGGCCTAATTGGGTCACAACCGAGTGTACCAGGTGTGTCCCAGCAAACACTGCAGCCTAACTGTGTGAACGAGTTAACCAAGTTACCCCAAGAGACCAGTCTGGAACTGTTTAAAACAGTTCTTAAATTATTAGTACTAAAGGACTATGTACCATGTTTTGACATGATTAATAACCACATGATTTTAATATTTCATTTTTGGTTAACTTCTGAAACTTCAGTGACCAAACTGCTATTTCATATCAAATAACGACCACATTGTGGTAGAAAGAGTGTGCCACAGCTATTACAGACTTCAGAAAAAGCATTTTCTCAACGTACATCTCTATTGAAATCATTGTCTCTGTGGCACACAAGGCATAAAATCATGTTTTACAGTTAAATCACTATCTAGAAAAATTAGGATGACTGTATAGGCAGATTCTGAACATTTTTGGATTAGTGTAGTTGTGGAATCAGTGTTGATGCCAGTGGATCCATCCCACATGCAAATTATTTTTATTATCTTAGGGAAATTTTTATTCATAAATAATGTGTAGCATTTCTGTCATTTAGTCGGTGTTGATGCCACAACAACTGCACAACAGTCCTTAGTCAGACTGCCTGCATCCTTTCAGGATGCCACCTACTGTGCTTGCCTGGACTCCCTGATTTGGAGTAGAACAGGGAAGACTTCCTCTAGCCTTCAACTTTTGGTTCAATGGTGTGTAGAAGCCAGAATATCCTTAGAATCTGACCCACAATGAATAAATAGCCTACATCATTTAAATGCCTCACTCTGCATCTTCAGCTGTGAGAAATGCTGATATCCTCCCACAAAGCAGAATGAGGATGGGGAAGACTGAAGGGCAAAGTGTCCCCAGTGTGTGTCAGGACAGAACTGGAATTTTAGGGAATGCTAGGTCTGCATTTTGAACAGCACTCAGTGGTGTTGCTGGTTCTGAGAAGTATTTGTTACTCCTGTAATCCTACTGGAACCACAGTGTAGTGTAACAAACTACTGTTATGACATTTCTCACATTAGTGATTCCTAAGAAAATGCTTTTAATGCTCAGTAAAGTTTGAAAAGCCTGTGTTTATTTACATTGTACAGTTTTGCCTATAAATAGAGCATAAATTATAACTCATCCAACCATCTTTTCCAGTAGACTCTGACATGGTTCTGATCCAGAACCAATTTCTGTCAATGGAAGGACACCCGGCTTTGGATTAGACCCCACAGCATCCACACTTCTTAAATTTGAGCAGGGATATGTCAGAATTTCTTTCTGCAAAACCCTGAATTGTCTTTTACCACTTTTTCTTTGTATAAGAGACAGACACATACAGTACAAATGCACTAAGGAGTAGAAAACAAACAGTAAACTGTTTTTGCCCATCTCTTGCCTAGTTCTGCTTTTGTAAAAAGCAAAATTCTTTGCTTGGGTATAACCTGTGGGTACACAAATTTCTTTGGATGGCAAGAGGTTATTCTGATTATTTGAGGGAGACAACAATACATGTATGAGAGGGAACAAGGACGCAGCAAAACAACAGACATTTAAGCATTCAGAGAGGAGACACTGGTGTGGTAGGGAGCTGGGAGGGGAATTTTGAGGAGAGGAACTGGCTGTGTTTGGGAACTTACCCACTGTGCAGACTTTCCTGAAGTCAGGGCAGCACTCCATGTAGTGGTGACAGTTAAAATCACACTGGCAGTCATGCTCTCTAGAATACCCTGCCCCACATCTCCCTGTACAGCTCGATTCATCTAAAATTACACAACACTGGTGTAAGCATTGCCAAACCACAATGGTCCTTAAGGAAATGCTGAATGGAAAAGGAGTAAAGTTTCTCTCTCTTTTTTTTACAGAATGTGGTTTCTTCACTCACTGCTGCAGCAGCTGAGGGCCTGGTGTGACCCTTTCTGAAGCTGTGGGGAACAGAGGTTTGCTCTGAGCCAGCCTGAGGACCAGCAGCAGCACACGTTCAGGTTAGAGGGGTCTTCCACTGAGCTAACTTAACCCATTTCTTCTGAAAACTAAGGAATCCTTGAGGATTGGTTTTGTAGTATGACAGTCATCCAAACTAGCACCTTAGAGAGTATATCAGCTTTCCTGACTTATTCTCCAATTTGATTTACTGTCTGTATGGTGATAGGTGTGCATCTGCACACCCACACCTGACAGACCCCCTAGGTGTCTGATTTTCACTTTTGGTAATGCTGTTCCTAATAACCCATCTAATCAGGTTAGCTTGCAAACTGGAGAGCACTGTCATAATAAATACAGGTCCCTGAAGTCATTTTTACTGGAAGTTTCAAAATCTGCCTACTCCCTACACTATATTTCTTCCCTTGATGTCAGGGAAGAATTTGGTATCAGCTCCAAGGTCAGAACAGTTGGGATCTAGCCCTGCAACTCCTATGAAGTACAGTTTGTTAATTAGAAGATTATTTACTAGCAGACTAACAGAAAAACCCATCCCACAATGGCTTTACTGCCAGACTGCTGGGAAATGCTGGGTAATAAGAAATGGTGCAGATAATAAGTGGTAAAGCAAGACATCAGAAGGTGTCTTGCTTTAACCTGTAAGTATTCCAGCTTGGCAGTGCCTTGCTACCTTCTGCTGCCAAATCAGATATTCACCCTGCAACCCTCCCTTTCTTCTGTGAAATCTCTGCTAACACAACCAGCTAACAGCTTCTTCTGGAAATGAAACATGCAGGACCACAACTGAAGCGTCCCTAAATACAAACAAAGAAGCTGAACAATCAGCAAGCTCAAACAGATAATCAGCTGAAACACTGAGGACCAACAAGGAAATAACATGTAACACAACACAACACCAAAGACAATTTCCAACAGTGCACACTCCACATGTGTGTGTCTGAAGGAAGAACATGGGATAACAAATATTATGTCTATTACATATCCTGTGATTTTCAGCCAGTACTTGTAATGCTTACTACCACTTTGCTGCAAATAGAAAAGTGGAACCAAGGAATAACTGGAGAGATTAATGGGCTTCAGTTGCTGGGCTATTAATACAGCAGTTGAAAAGGCAAGTTGGACATCTTCCTTTATAGATATGTGCCCAACATATTGAGCACTTCTTCCTTTATAGAAGGAAAATAAGTCCAATAGTCATATGGTTAATATATGATACTCCAATACTTATACCTTTTCGTTTTTTGTGTCTTTTAAGTTTAAGACTTGTAAGTTATGGAGTTACTTGTAAGGAAAATGCTTGAATGGTCCTGGTTGCTGTTGATGGAAGTCTTGATTTTTGCTGAAACTGATGGGAAGGCATCAGTTATCAAGGGGTCAGTGTAAGGTCACATCTGGTATGGGGTGTGCCCTGAGGGGCTGCTCGGATACATGACACTGTGCCTTCTGCTATCAAGTAGTAATAAATCATTTTCTACCAGCAAGTAATACCCAGTGTTATCCCCCTGAAAATTCGGGAGCTACCAGAGAACTGCAACAGCACAGGATTTGCCAGGTGGCACGTTCTGCTTCCCTGTAACAGTGTTACTTAGGGAAACAATTATAGAGCTTGGAGTATCATTAGACAAATAATTCTGCAAATTTGCCTCAGTGATGTAATAATGGTGCATTTAATGGGAAAGCACTTAACAAGGCAGAGATATTCCTTGCCCTGAGCTTATTGAAATATTTCTAGCCAGCCTTTGTGGATATTCTCATGGTAGATTCTTCCTAAATCAAACTTCAAATCACTAGGGCTAAACACATCAGTATGAGGGCAAGAGGCTCTGTAGATTGTCTACAGAAAAAGTAATAGGTTCATACACATTTTGCATTACATTTATATTTTTATGTTATTCCTCAAAAAAAGGGTTACACTAAAATTTATTCATGGAAATATTCAGTGATGAAAAACTGAATCGTATTTCCTGTCTGAATAAAGTTCTAGAGCTTAGTATTTTTATGCAGATGCATTTGAAATATTCTTTATGTGTGTCAGACACACACTCCTGGACAGCCTCCCTTCAGCTTTGTGTGTTACAGTACCTTGAGAAGACACTTCTGGAATCAAGGACAGTGAAAGGACCACCAGGGATAAGCAAAGTATGTTCCATATGATCATAACTTTCAGGTACGACATCGTTCCTAAAAAGAAATAATCTCACATCACTACCTGCAATTCACTTAATTCATAGTTTAAAAAATGCAGTGCATATCTTTATATGTAAGACTAGTTTGATAAAAACATAAAATAAATAATAAAACTGTTGGAGGAAAAATTGCTAATTTATAATTACTCCATAAATTCCCTCTTGATAATTAGTCAATTAGCCATTAATTCTGTAATAAGACTATAGAAATTCATTATTAACAAATAATAGAAATAAATTCTTGCAGAATTCTATTTCAAGACAACAGTCATAGTCATCTTCCTAACATGGGTACACTTCAGCACAACAGTCTTTAAAGTTGTAATACTGATAAATGAAAATCTATAATAAAACCAAATACTGACAGAACATTAGTTATTCAGCAACATAATTTTATAAACCATAACCTAACATTGAAATATGTCAAAAGGAAACATAGGCTAAAAGTAAATCTCTTTCAAAAGGAAAACTTTGGGTTTTCTGTCCCAGTTCCTTGTTTTCCTATTGAAGAAGAGCTCTGGCTAGAGACAGGTGTAGCTCTTACCTAGCAGAGAGTGTGCCTGCTCCCAGGGCTGTTCCAGAGTCCTTATATATTCCTTTGGAACTGTGCTGGGGTCAGGTAATTAGGCAGCTTGTTAAACACACCACCAATGACAGCTCATGACAGCAAACTTTCCACAGGGCTTGGAAGAGGGCCCGGATGACTAGACTAACACAACATCTGGAAAATACTCCCATTAAGAAAAACGATTACAGAAAAACTAAATAGGGACTTACTAGTCAAAACACATTTTGATTAGTGAGAGAAATGAACAAATTGTCCTCAATGCAGCTGGAAGGCATTAGAGAGTATTGCAGAGCAATAAAAAATCATCACAGGCAAATGCTGAGTGTATTTTCTTTCCTGTCAAATGGAGCTTAGGTGACAGTAGCCTGAAATTATGCAGTTTTATCTGCTACTGATGGTGTATCTTCTCCAAAAAGTTGTGAGAGCTAATTCATACAGACATAAGCAATTCACCACTTGCACTGAGTATTTTGTACTTTCCCCTGAATTGAATGGAAACGCTGCCAAGGCATTGGCTAGAAATCAAAGAATTGAGTCAAATCTCAAAGTTATTGAACATAGGATATGTAAGACATCAAAATTGAATGAAAGAGCCCTTAATTGTTTTAATGGTCTTTGTGCTCATTGGTTCCAGATTCAGGATAGTGGAAAGGGCCATTTGTAACTCTCAGACCGAAAGGAGGTTTTAATGGAAACTTTTATAGTCCTGACTCTTGGGGTTTGGGAGGGATTTTTCATTCAGAAATTATCCTAAAGGCCAGGGAACTTTAATACTTGTCCTTTATGGTATTACTTGAGTCCCAAAGTAGTTCTGTTAACCCCAAAAAATAAATATGGTATAGTACACATTGATCCCAGTTGAGAAAAGGACTTCAAATGAGAATGAGTCTCTTAAGGAAAATAATGCAGAACTGGAGTGGGTTTAAACATGTGTTTAAGTGTTTCCCTCACTTGGCTCATTGATTGTACAGCTTTAGTATTTTTATGCTAGAATTTCTAATTTCTGTATTATCACAATAGAGAAATTTTCATTCAGTCTTTCTGCTTTGTGTGCAGATGGAATAACTATTTACTTCAATTAAATGGAGTAACTATTACTCTGTTTTGTGGAAAGGGGAGACTGAGTTTTTATGGAGTTTATTCAAGGTCATACAAAAAGAAATGTATAATACATGTCTTATAATAAGAGTTTCAGAGCTGCCTTTAGTGGACTATAAAGAAACCCTGGTTTGGGTAGAATGGTGCCTGTCTATGATTACTTGAAGCCTGGGAAGAAGTACTTTTTAGAGTAGCCAGATAGGATCAACACACAATGAGAGGTTTCCTAGAAAAGTACTGAGATCCTTATAACTTAATTAATTTATAATTTGATGAAGCAAAACATTTAGAGACTAAACTAATGAGTGTATCCTTACTTTGAGAACCATGACATGGAGGAGATTTGTTGTCTTTTCCATCAATTTACAGCTGGTGCAGCTGTGAGTCCCAGCTCATACTGCCTGGCTACCTGAGGTGAATACATGCATGTATGTATGTGTGTGTGTATATATATGTGACTCAACTAAAAGGAACAGAAGACCAAAATTATTGTAATTTTTCTGTTAACATGCTGGGGCTCAACTGAGTCATACAATTAGGTCCATACACACTTGAAATGTGGGTAGTTGTGACTGGCTGCTACATTGTGTTATGGATGTTCCTTTTGGTAGGATTGTATTGTTTCATTTCTCTTCTGAATTGGAGTTTTGGGTTGTTAGAGGTCACATGGGGTTGCAAAGTTTGAATGCAAAGAAATTTCTTAAGTGGATGAACAGACTGTGAAGAGCACTTAAGACACCTTTAAGTTGTAGTGTCACTGTGGCATTGAGATGGGTGATCAGACAAGACTCAGGTGGGGGCTGGTCCTGACCAGCTTTTGCTCGGTCTTCCCTTTGTTTATAGGCATGGACTTTGAGATCCTGTTTTAAATTATTGCTATGGATTCTCGTAGGTGGCAAGAAAAGCACTCAGGGCAGACATGCTGGGCACAGTGTGCTCCTGCTGCTGTGCCCAGGTTGGAGTGCCAGGGAGAAGAGCCTGGAGAGGAGCAGGGAGCTGCATGGGCCAGGGAGGGAGAGCTCCATCCCAAACACAGATATAACATAGGGAAAGTACAAAATGTTCCATTTCCTTCTTTTGATTTCAGCTGCCTTTAGGGAAACAAGACTCATTACATTCCTGATGAGTAAATAAGGATACATGGCTTCACCAGCATTTTAATTTGTCTTAAAGCAGCACATGGGACCTAATATTGTGCTTAGTCACTCCAATCAAAAAGAGAGAACCTTATTTTTTATCTGATTTTATTCCTTCACTTAGATATCAACTGGCCAGTCATTTAATTTGGCAAGGCCTTCAGGCTACGTAAACCCTTCATCAAACCTTGTCATGTGTATCCAAAATATTATCTGTACTTCCAAATCCCCTAGTAGATTGCATAAAAAAAAGAGAGGTTAAAAAAAAAAAAAGGCTTTCCTTACAAACCCTGCTTTGCTTGTACTGCAATGATCCCAATTACAGCATAATTGCTGTTGTTTTTTATTTCTGGGTGAACAGATTCCTTACACTGATGCCTGTGACCTGGCAATGCCTTTTCAGGCCTTGGCTTTTCCACAAGTTCATCAGTCAGTCACATTTATGATAGTGGTTTGGGGATGTGATCATATCCACTGGGATCACATGGAAAATAAGTCAGTGAAATCCCAGACAACAGTTGTTGGGATGATCTGGGTCTGGTCTGACAGAAGCCTTACTGCTTTTTCAGCTCCATCATTGATCCCCTTTGTAAACCCATCAGGATCCTCAAAATATCCTGTGATTTTCAGATGAACACTGAGTTACCTTGGGTGCTCTGAGTCCCTGTGAGGACTCAGGAAGAGCTGCTGGGGAATCCCAGCAGAAGTGACACAAACAAACTGAGCTGAGGAAGAGAAAGGATATTTGGAGTAGTGTTGGCCTGTTAAATATTCACTGATTAGTGAACCCTTATTTCAGATAAAAGGAATCATAGAAGGAATGTAATTGCAAGTTAAATGAGAATGCTGGAGGTCTCACTAAAGTTACTAATAAAAATTATCAAGAATCACAGAAAACTTTTGGTCTTGCAGGAGGGACTGACAGATTTTCAGGGTTGGGGTCTTGGAGGGGCAAGGAAGGGAATGGTGTAGAGGAGGTAGAAGCCTTCATGTGGTAAACTCATGGGATTACAGTTCTGGGATAACTGATCACTGATCAAAGGTGCTTCCTTGTCTTGCCTTCTACAGTCTGTCACTTTCTTCCATGCACAACTGGCTACCTTTCACTGGCATTTTATCTGATCGTGGGGAAAAAAAAAAAGAGTTACTTTGAAAGAGCACCTCTGGCTTTTAAGACAAAGGAATATTAACACCCTAGCTTTTCCATGGCTTACAAGTAGCAGTAGTACTGCAATGAATTCTGCTGCACCAAGGCTCAAAATGCTCACATACATCATCCAGCTGATGTAAATATAGATTTATTGTATTTCCAAATCTGAAAAAGGTGGGAAAATTTTTTAAAAGTAAGAAGTGGAGAGGAAAATAGGACTTAGCTATTACATTTGTTCTCACAGAAATCTCAGGTGAGCCCATAATGATAGGTAGAAGATGGCTAGAATCTGAAGGCTTTGTGTTATTTTTATAGTACTACCAGCATCAGTAGCAGAAATCTTTTTATTTCAGAAAAGCCTTTAAACTCAGTATAACTGCAAACATTATGGAACATATTGAAAAGCAGGAGGAGGAGCAGCAGATTTGCTGGCAGGCTGCATCTGTGGATGTAATGGACTCCTCTGGAGCCTTGGCCATAAGAACATCACTTTATAGCTCTCATAATATTTCTCAGTGGGTCCTCACAAGTTTCTCTAAAATAATTTTAAGGGTTTTTATCCCAAAGCTAGAGCATGGATTTATCTGAGCTAGACTGGAATCTCATTTTATGTGGAATCTGTGCTCTGATTCATACAACAGGACAGACTTTGTGGCAGAGTATTACTGGGAAAGATCGTTTGGGGAATGTCTGGCAGAAGAGGACCTCATTAAATAAGAAATGATCAACTTCCTCTTTCTTTTCCCCTACAGGAATTATTCCTCTCTGAACCTAGGCCTAGTGAAATGGTTATTGATTAGAATACAGGTAGTTGATAAAAGTGAGTACTGTTTCATAAAAAAGTCTCACAAAATGAAATAGATTTCTTATTGTTTGTTCTTTTTTATTCATATAGTGTATGGAGTAATTCTACTGAATCATAGCTGCAAGAAAACAAGAGATTTAATCATAGGAAGAAAAAAAGTCAACCACCATTTGATTAACATGAGGAATGGCCCAGGATAAGAAGAATGAAGAAAATTAACATGAGAAAGGTAAATCTAGGAGAGCAAGAAGTTATATATGTCTGTCTGTAATGTAGGAAATTGTGTTTAGCAGTTAAACCAGAATTCTCAGTTCAACAGTAGGAGCTGTATTAGCAGTGGCTCCTGGAAATCTTGGGAATGAAAGATGCACACAGTTCTTTCAGTTTAGTTATGTCATTACCCCGTCAGGACACATAGTAGAGGCTCCCAGAAACAGCCACCATTTTTCATATGGCAGAAAAATAACACCCTCAGTTTGGCAAAAGAGCAGTGAAAAGGTGTCAGACGGGGTTTTTCAGACTTGGTATGAAGTAATTTTCTTGTAACATGAAGAATCATCTTTCTTAGACATCACACTCGGGCTACTATAAATAATCCTTTTAACACATTTTCAAGCTTTCACTTCTTCTGTACTCATGCAGAAATAATCTGTTTGAATGTATATGGAAGGAGGGAAATCTTCCTGGATCAGCATAATTGTAGAGAAGAGTGATGAGTAGATTTTAATGTATATGGCTCTGAGAAGGTTTTTTGTTTTTCTTTTTTGGAACTTTTCTGCTGTTGCTTGACTTCAGAGTGAGAACTGAACAGTAACTTCTGATGTAAAATTCAACAGGAAGCTCTCAAAGGTCAAATAACAAGCTTCTGTACAATAAACACTCCTGGCACTATTGAATACTGTATATTAATGGTAGTGGAGAAAGCTTTGGTTAGAGCTGCTAGAGGCTTGTGGAACCTGCTTTCTTTCTTATTGCAAACATTGTTTTACAGGAATCTGAATTGTTTCTGTGAAATGTTCAGTACTTCTGTCTATTCAGATTCTGTTGTTTAAAAGACACCTACAGTGAACAAGGGTTGCCTGGGTGTTTGGCAGAGTGAATTGTCTCAGCATGATAAATCCCCTTGTTTTGGCAGAGGTAAAGGTATTTAAAACATGAGAAAATACTCATTTCCCCTTCAGTTTCAATGACCTTTGAAATTGTTGTATTCTCTTTTAAATGCTTTCAGCATGAACTCTGCCTCTAAAAAACCAGTTTTCTTCTCAGACCTCCTGCAAGGGTTGAACAAGCACAGCATGACTGCAGCAGCTCCAAGCAGGGCACTGAGGCTCAGCAGCTCTGAGTTTTCAAATATAACAGGAATTTTCTGTCTACAAATGAAACGATGGCAAAGATGTAAATTATTCAGCAAGGCTGTGTTATATCAGAGGTTGTGCAGTGCTGAAGCAGGAATGATCTGCTGAAAAGGCAAAATTCTTGACCTTAACTGATGAGGGAAAATAAAATTTAAAAACCCCCATGTTGTATTCCTCTGGGAATGGTTTTTCCCCAGAACCCCCTAAAGCCTGTGAAAATATAGTTTGACCCTTCTTTCCTATCTTGACCCTATTGGCTCAGGTCCAGTTTTCTCTCCTGAGCCAGAGACCAGATAAAGTCCTGTTCTTCCCTGTTCTCTCTCTCTGTTCCCTGGAACCCTTCGAGAATAAAGCCTTGGACTGATCCTGGGGTGAGAGCCTCTTTTAGAATCTTTTACCCTGTCCCCTGAGATATTCCTCCAAAGCCCCTCAAGGAAACTGAGCTAACCACAGGAAGCCCAGGAGGGCAGGCAGGGGAGTATTTCACCCCCAAGCTGTAGTTGTTATCCAGATATCTTTCTGATATATCAGGAAATTTCTAGGCATTGGCTTCTGTTTGCCTATAATTAAGTCTGGGGTTAGAGCTGAGTATTAGGTTTTAGAAATCTAAAACTGGAAGCCCATGTAATTACCTGTTTCTCAAGGGCACCAGCATGGATGGTAGGAGCAGGGAGTTCTGTACCTCTCCTGAACAGTTTTTCTTCACAGCATGGCCTGCCAGCACTCACAGCTACTGGGGCTGGGGATGTGAACTAGTGTCCATATCCTTCCTGAGGGGTGACTATGTCAAGGTCAAGCTTTGGAAAGATGAGCCTCTGTGGATTTTAACAGCCCAAGGAGTTAAAAAGGGCTGGCAGCTTTTCTGTTTAAATGATTCATCCCCCTTCTAGACTTCAAATTAATTTTATGGTTTGAATTAAAGTTAGATTATAAGTCAGTGATTCAACTTTGTGGTGTTCAGTTTTAGGGAGGTGCCTGGCACGGCCCTGCTGCTCTCATTTACTGTAGGGATTGATCAATACACTGATATTACTAAGCATTTATTTGGGCTCAAAGTCAGGGCTTCTGGTGTTGCAGCTCTGGCACTAGGAGATTAAAAAGAGGGCTGAGGGCTGACAAAGCTCTTACCTTCTGCATTATCGTAGGAATTGATCTCCACAGTAAAACTCAGTTTGGAGAATTCATAATATTAAAATTTATGGCTAACGTTCACAATACACTCAGTAATAGCATTTCAGTGTTTTTCATTAAGTTCAATTTATATATTTAAGTTTCAGTCTAAATTTTCAGAGATTTGTGTGTTTCAGTTACTTGGCATGTTACTGTAGTGATTGGCCTTGTTGTTGAGGTTAGCCTTAGGATTTAGGCTGGAGTCAATATTTAGGCTTTTACAGCCCAAAAAATGCCAACAGACATGATCCACAGCCATGTATTTTATTTTTATAGAGGGACTCATCTCTGCCTGTAAGGAAGATTGGATTTAACAATTCAGCACATCAATATATACATTATCTGGGGATTGCAGAGGTAGGATTAGAGTTAGGAGAAATCTAATCTGGTACTTAAGATCAGGGTTAGATTTCAAATTAGGATCATGAAATTTGGAACCCTCTGTGGTACAGGTTTTTGGCCGTTGACGTGTCTAGGTTTTAATTGGGGATTGCCTTTGTGTTTAGAGTCTGAAGTCTGAGAACTGGTTTTCTGGTGTACTTTACAGAGCTATAACTTCTACTGATGTCAACCTTTGGCTGTAAATATGTGATATTTAAACATTTAATAATATTTTTTACTCATAGATGGGTATGTTATAGTCTAGTTTAACATTTAGGAAACTACAGTGTCAGAAACCCATTTTATTGATTGCTGTTACTGGTATTACTTATCCTACCAGGGCTTAGACTAAACCCATCACAAACTGTAGCCTTAATAACAGCCAGGGAGCAAGTCCTTGTAATGTTCCCAGAAAGAGAAAACAGAAGCATCTCTCCATCCCAGCTCACTCACCCCCATATAGGATATATGACCATGATGCATGTCTAGGAGAAGAATGTGGGCTCTCAACTGCTCTGCTCTGGGACATGTTTAATCAGCAGTCAGCAACAGGAAAAGACACCTTTCTCTTCCCCAAGGCACAGCATGGGAGTGCAGGTGCATCTGACAGGCTTTTGTACCTTGGTTGGCATCACTGTCAAGGGACAAGGAACACCCAAGTCTGGCAACTGTTTCCTGTATTTTCTGTAACTGACACCTGAGAATGAGTCAGTGTCACCAAACATGTCTGCTCTGTTTCTGTCACTGTGTTCTCTGTGCTGATGGCTCTTTAACTCAGCTTTTTGAGGGACTTTGAACTGTAATGAGGACTGCAAGGAAAAGAAAATCTCTCCAGTAGAGAATTGAGCAGTTTGCATCACACTCTGATGGGCTGACTGTTTTATAGATAATACCTGCCTGCAATAAAAGCCTAATTTGAAGAAAGACTATTTCCCTTGCTTGGCTGGACTGTGAAAATTCCCTTTCTAGCATAGACAGTGGGAAGGTACTTTTTTTATTTTTTTTTTCCCTCTTATCCCAGAAGATTAGAACAGATTAGGCTTTGGGTGTTATATTCTGATGTGAGGAGGAAATAGCATTTGTAAAGGACATGCTAGGTGTTTAAGGGAAGTAGCAGGTAGGGAAAAGGGAAAAGCTTACAAGCTTTTCTTCTTCCAAAGGAAAAGCAAAGTGCTTTGCAGATCAAACAAGAAAAAGTCCTTTCCCCTGCAAATAGCAATCTTCTTTCAGTACATCATCAGAGATGTATCTGAAGGATGGGACTTCTTACAGGCAGCCTTCTTTTAGTCGCTTCAGTATGAGTCATATGTTTTTTGTGACTGAAGCAGTTGGTTTGAAGATGAAAATCATAAATAAAGTACCACCCTTAAGACAATTCTATTCCTGAAAGATTGAACTCAGGGTATTGGCAACATCCTTTGCTCAAAGTTTGTTTTCAGAAAATAAGAGAAAATCCTAGGGATGCTGGTAAAGAATATGGGTTGACACAAGCATATTCTTACAAGAAAACATAATTTATCCTGTGTTTAGGGTTGCTCTGCCTGAGAAACAAATATCATAAAGGCTCAATCAGACTGGAAAGAAAAGAATTTGCATAACCGTGATAATATACAATAACTGCTGCTTAAAAGCATGGCTTTCCAGAAATCCTGTCAGTGACAAAATGACATTGCTAATTCCTTCCTTTTCTGCTGAGGAGTGAAAACCTTGAGCATGGGGTGGAGGTGCATGTGCCCAAACACTGACAATACACATTAGAGCCCCTGCTCTGCCTGTGCTTTAGTAAATGATTCAGCCAGATTCTTGCTGCTGTTCAATGCAGGAAATGACAAAATAGCAGGATGGAGAGGCACAATTTATGGGAAAGCTCAGTGTAAGAGCATGCCAAAGCCAATCCCACAGGAGCTTGGTGACTACACTGTACTGTGAAATGCAGTGAAAATGAACTCTCAGATGAATGTGGGGGCCACGTGAGGAAGAACAGCCCGAAGAAAGATCCTACAATGGTCCTTTCCTGGTACCTGATCATGGATTCTTGGTTGTCCTGAACACACCGAAAGGAAAAGGAGCTGGAAAGGGAAGCGTCTTGCTCAGCCCTTCATGCCAAGCTCTGTGGAAATTCAGATCTCTTGATGTTTTAATTAATCTTTTTTCCTTAATTCTTCAAGAATACAGCATGCATTTCAACTGAGGATATGTTCCAAACTCACCAGTGTGTTCAAGAGAACAGCAAGTCCTTCTAAGTGTTTAGTGTAACTCTTAGATTAAAGTAATTTGAGTAAATGTGATATGCACACCATATTCCCGAAGTGATCCTTAGAATCCATAAAGTGGACATCTACTAGAGGAAGAATTGCTAGAAAAGGTTTAAGGATGGAGAAGCTAAAGCAGTGGGACTGCAGGCTGTTTGTCAAATTCTAGGAAATTAATTTCAGAATGCCTAAAAAGATGCAACTCTTATTTGCAGATAAAGAGTTCCTGTGAAGACACTGTATCTTAATAAACCTGTGTGAAAGTATGAGATGAGTTTAAACTAGAAAGATCTAAATTATAAATAGAGATAAGGTGCTTCTCCTTGTGTTTGACCTTTTTAGTTGGGTTAATGTACTGTATAGTCTCATCAGTTTCTATGAAAATTTTTCAGCTCCATTAAGCTTATAGAAAGATAAATTTGTGACTGGCTTGAGTAAAATTAGTTTTATAAGCAAAGTGTTTCATATATCAGACGTAAGTATTTTAATTCCAAATCCACTTGAGGCTTACTTT
The DNA here is from genome assembly GCA_017589585.1 of Phylloscopus whistleri. Taxonomy (NCBI): domain Eukaryota; kingdom Metazoa; phylum Chordata; class Aves; order Passeriformes; family Phylloscopidae; genus Phylloscopus; species Phylloscopus whistleri. Next base: position 2,035,751 of record JADMLD010000682.1, on the reverse strand, counting down.
TAATTCATTACAGAGATTTTTATACACAAATACTAGAGCTGAGATCACAGGCTAGGTTAAAGGGGTTTGTTTCTGAAATAGAACACAGCTAATATAGGATATTCTTCCAAGCTTGTATCAAGCTCTGATGAAGCTTGAATATTAATTGTGCCTATTTTGCCCAGAGTGAAGACCAAACAGGAAAACTCAGTTATCTGCAGAACTTTATAAATGTGACTATAAGTATTTCCTTTAGGACCTTGCAACAAGTAGTTACTTAAATGATCCTAAGAAAGGATAATTTAACTAGGATGATTTCCTAAATTAGTTATGTATGTCAGTAAAATATATACATAAAATAATGGATGTATTGGAATGTATTCCAGCCTATTACCTCTAAGTGAAAAGCCACGAAACAGCCAAGCATTTTTTTCCCATCTGTGTATAATAAATTTTAAACATTAGGATCCTTTCAAATTCCCAGGAGTTTCACACTGGTTTTGGAATACGTACAAATCCTGAATATTGTCTTGAGGCTTTACTGAGATGGTTGTGGTGCTTCTTTGCGTATTCCTCATGTGGAAAACAAGAAGGACAGACTTGCCCTGTTATTGGACTCTCCTGGTTTGTAGGTGGTGTCCATATGGGATGAGCCCTTTTGTTTCACCTCAAGTTTACTGAAATACAGGTGACTAGAGGGTGCACTATGCCAGGGGTGGCCTTATGTTTTAACCAGCTGCATGATTATCTCCAGTGAGAAATGGGGCCAGTTCAGGTGAATTTTAAATACGGCATTAACAAGAACTTAGCAGGAGGCAGCTGAACCTGGGCAGTGAAGGTCAAGGAGATGCTGGGAGGCATAAGCAGAGACTGAGAGGCTCTGGGCGCTCAATGAGTCCCTCAGTGTTGGTGGAGATGATGTGCTGGTTTGTTTGGCCAGCGGGGCGTTGATGGGAATGGGCTGGGCTGCAGACACAGGACGTGAGAGCAGCAGGAGGATTTGGCGTCAGTGAGCAGCTACCAGGCCGTGGGCAGCAGGCACTGCCTGGAATACTCACTCATGGAGGGGCTGGGAATAGCCTTCCCTGCCAGCAGATAGGCTAAAGTGTTTTTGTCTTTGGGAATCCTGGGGGATGGGGGAGATGTCTGTGGAATTTGCAAGGATTGCAGAAGTTTGGCACCATTTTCGGGTTGATGTTATGTTCATAACATTCTGTTCCAGGGCTCTGGCTGGGGCTGATGACTGCGTTACCTCATGGCAACGCCCTGGTGCTCTGCTCCTGAGGGCTCGGGTTACTCAGTGAACTTCGCTGTGTAGCCAGATAAAACTGCCCCATTATTATGACACGCTGTTCAAACTCTGCTGGTGACATTTAGACCAGCACAGCTCAGAAATTCAGGGGCCTGGATTCAGTGAAAGCAAACCATGGGGCTTGGTTAATATTTTTTGACTGATATGGGATGCTGTGAGCAGCTTTGGCTGCCTGAGCACAAGGTACTGAAAGTAAGACGAATGAGAAGAGGCTGCAATAATAAATAAAGTAATGGAAAGATGCAAGAGGAAAGCACAGAGGAGTTCAGTTTGTTAATTCTAGCAAAGAAATTTCTGTGCATAAATACCTCCAGGAAACAAGGATCTGGGAGACCAAGAGGAAGAGGATTATTTGAATCTTTAGTTTAATAAAACCTTTAGCAACAGCAGCAAAAGTCCAATCATTTTAAGCACTTTGTAAGTAAGATTGCAGGAAATTAGAACAAGGTTCTTAAGCATTATATCACTGAGACTTGGGAACAGCCTGCTGGCAAAATGAGTTTTAAGATGGAGTTGGATGCATTTTTGAACCAGGTGGGAGAAGGATCTTGGTGGCAGGAGTTCCTTCCCAGTGCCCCTCCCTGCCTGGCTGCCCTCTGTCTGCATTGCTGTAAGAGCACAGGGAAGCTGGGGCTGTAGCAGGAACCTGAGGTGGTTTTGGAAGGCTCTTGCAGTAGGACAGTAGAGCAGGGACAGTTCCTTTGGAGACATTACTTCACTGTAAACGGATCTGATGTATTTCCATTTACTAAGTCGTCTATCACAGCTGTCTGTCGGAGTCTTCTTTGGACTGGTAAAACCTTGCCATTTCATAATTAATGGAGAGGCAACAACACTCATTTCTCAGCTTCCTGCTGCTGCAGAGCGAGTACATTGAGCCAATGGCCCCAATATTTTACCTTGGCTAGGGTAATTTCTGCTTTCTCAGTGGCCTGGGGTGAGAGGGGGGAACGCCTCAGTCGCCCTTCTGAAATTTGTCCTTCCATGTCTGTGAGCTCTGTCATTCAATTATTGGTTTCTCTTGCTAACTGTGAAATTTAAGCAAATTTTGATGAGAATAAGAGTCAGAAAAATCACTCCAATAGTAAGGTGTGTAGCATCTGCAAGTTTCTGTATATAGAATTGTGAAAAATATCCATTCCTGCTGCTCAATAGAGTTTCCCAACCAGTGGTTTGGGTGTTTTTAGTTTTGGAAGCAATGTTTAAGTAGATAATTGTAGTTGCTGTTAGAGCATTTTGATCACAGTATTAGTTTGCCTTTTAACCCAGTTTTGAAACCAAAGCTAAAATTTAAACTTGTATCTCAGTGACAAAGATGATCTCTCTGAAACACTGCTTTAGGTTAATACAAGAAAATTTAAAAACAGCTTGCCTAGTTTGTAGCCAAATCACATCATTAGAGAAGAGTGAGAAAGTGTAGATATTTGCCATTAGTTCCTCCTTGTAACTTATGTCCTACTGAAAGGAAACATTGGTATTGGCCTAATGATAAATAAGACTGATGATGTTCTTTTGAAGTCCATTCCAACTTTGCATTTGTTAATGAAAGCAGTTTAATTCAAAAGCATCACCCTTAATTGTCTCAGTTAATCTATGAACACTCCCTTGAACAGTTAAATTGTCCATAGAACATGATAATCTGTAGGTTTTGCTCCATTATTCTCTTTCCTTTTTTTTCCCCTGTGAACATCATGCATGCTCCCCTTCTGGGACCTTTGGGTCCTGCCAGGACAGTAGTTTGCTTGTGATTCAAATGTGAACTTCAGAAAATATGGACACTTGTTGATGATTTCAGGGATATGATGTTACTCCCATCCTTTTAGGCTTTTTACATTTTTATCATCACTTTATCTGGCATTATATTAAAGAGCATTGCAAATAACATTTATTTGGAGTGATTACTCTTGCACAAGACTGTCTGGCATATTGCAGGCATTTCCAGATGTTCTGATTTACAAGTACTGTTGCTCATCTTATTAAAGTAAATGTATTTAATGGAGGACCAGAACAGCTTAAAAATAAACAATCACTGCATAATAGGTAAATGCAAACAAATATTATCTTTACTTACAAAATCTGTCTGTGGAAAACTGGAGTGGAAAATTGATGGAATAACTGACATATCAGTTCTGCTACAGACACAGAAATTATAACTCTCAAAATATTTGATTTTTTTGTTGTTGTTAAAATACAACAGATTTAATTGAAAATCTCAGTCTTCTGAGAACATCTATCAATAGAAGAGATCTATCTAACCTGTGACCACTCAGGCAATAAGCAATGGTTACATGTCAGTCTCTCTCAAAGGAGATCTACAGCTCACTTGGAACACGGGGACATAGGATATAATACTCCAGGTGAAATTTTATAATAACTAATAAAAAATAAGAATGCATAGCATATAGGCAATGCTTTGTTCAGGTATCTCTATGGAGTTCTTTCCATCTCTGTGTGAGAACATGAACTCTCATTTTAATTAATTAGTTTTATTAAGCTAATTAATATAACCTTATTTCTGCCAACAGTCTTACAAAGACTACAAGTACATATTCCTTTTGTGCTGGAGACGATAATGAAAAATATAGAATTTCATCCCCTAAGCTCAAACCTGTAACTGCAGGCTTGCTTGCTAAGTAGCAGAGTTTTTTGATGCTCTCTGTTCTGATATCTTAAGAAAAATCAAAACAAAAGTATGAAATCCCAATTATATTTACAAAAAAATACCTGTCCACTCTTTCAGCAAATATGGACTTAAATTCTGGTTTCTGTTTTGAAGTTGTCCCAGTGTGCCGTGGGCTTGAGGGTGTATTGATAAGTGATCATATACTCTAAGTAGCTGTTCAGGATGTTGTCAGGAGTTGGTGACAGCTCCCACTTGAACTAAATCCATAGATCCATGGTGTAAAGTAAACATGGCCTGGTGTTGGTGACACCTGGGGGTTTGGTACTGCTGAGTCCCTCATGTTCATGGATGTCTCTGACCTAGGGAATTTTTGTCTCTGGGACCAGCACTTGAGACCTGCAAGTGCTGGTGGCAGCATCTGATATTCATGGCAAGTCTCACTGGGCCACCTGCAGTTCAGGATTTCTGATGCCAGTGCTTCCTTCCTTCAGCACCACTACTGTCACTGTCCCCTCCCATGGAGCAACAAGGGCTCCTTCAGTTAGTCCAGCTGAAACTCCCTTTTTTTGGTAGCAGTGGTCATGTGTTCGAGAACACTTCTCCATCACAGGTTTTGGTGTGGTACCAATGCATTCCTTGTAAGATAATATATAAGATTGTGAGCCAGAGGAACCTCCTGTTCTTCCCCCAGGAGCACATTGCAGAACAGGTCCTAAAATCCAAGCACACACACCTTTGTCTGTAATGGAATGGAGTTTATCTGGACAGAGTCTGTAAAACTGGAAAAAACAGCTCAGTAACCAACCCTTCATAAGGGAAATCATTATGAAAGTGCTGTTTACCAACATGATGTTATACTGGAAGGTGTTTGATAGCTTCCAAAACTAATTTCTTAGGTAACTTGTATAGAAAATGGCGTTGGACTCCTTTCCTGTGGTTACGTGTTTCACTATCTTTGTTGTATTTATCTCTGATGACACCCCAGCAGAGGAGTACTCTGGAGAAAGAGTCAAAAGAGCAAAATGAAATTGTTCTGTGCAAGGAGCAAACTCCTGCCAAGTGAAAAAAGGCCAATTTGAGAGGAAGAGCAAACAGATCTGGAAGTGTAGCAAGGCTGATTCCTGGCAGTAAAGACAGGCTGAAGAGGAAAGGAAAAGAAAGGAGTAGCTGCTTGTGTTTGTAGTCTAAGATCAAGGTCTTTGTAGCAGTACTCAGAGTTATTGTAAGTGGGAGGGAAAGGATTTGCTGTAGTCAGAGGAAAGGTTATTGCTGTCATTGAGAGGTGGCTGAGAACTTGATGCTCAGGTACATAAAGCTCAGACTTTGACTTCAGGGTAATTGGGACCAAATATCTAATTTGAAGATGTTGTCTGGATGTGTATCTGAGTATCAGAAGCATTTGTTGAAAGACACAAATGATGACAGAAAAGTGGGAGAGTTTGGGGGTTTGCCAAGTGTAACAAACTTCCATCGTGTTTTTCTCAGCTCAGCTTTAGGGGGTCACAGAATTTGTCAAAATACTGCAAAAACTTGTGGAAATGGGCAAATTACTCACGTGGCTCTAAATCACGAAAATGTCTCAGACTTTAGCATGACTGGTTTAAATTCCAGTTTCAGTTCTCTATTTTCTATTGATTCCTATTTGGTTTCTATTTTCTATTAATTCCTTTCTAGCACACAAGATGGGAGCAAAACCAGTGCTGTGTGATTTATTTGGATAACCAGCAGGGCTTTGTAAACAAACAGGGGCTAATCTGGCAGTGCTGAACTTCACTGCTGAACATGACTGCCAAAAAACCAGCTTTACTTCTGCAAAAAGGTGATTCTCAGCTAAGTTCAGCCTGTTTCCATTAGCTGCTCTGCTGGTGTGTTTTTACATGCTGTGGTAATTCATTCTGCAGTGGGCCCTTCTGTCCTGTTTATCAATTTCAAATCTTTATCAGGACCATTTGGGTTACATCAGCTCTACGTAAAACCTAGCTTTTGGTATTACTTGTAGTATCTGCTGAGGACTTTTCTGTGATTAAGATAGGTTTTGATTAGCTGAGGTACCCAGTTTGAAGGCAGTTGGGAGGTTTTTTAGCAAGGTGGTGACTGGCTTTCATTAGATGTGGCTTTTTGGTAATTGCTGATGGCTCTTTGCTTGTCTGTAGTAAAGCTACTACAGGTGGTAAAAACACCATGATATTACCTTGCTGTGCATTTGGGCTGGTGAATACAAACCACTTCTGTCTTAGAGCCTCATCTATTAAAGGACAACATTGTTTATGCATCCAAAACTTTTTCAAAACATGAGCTGTGAGACGCTAGCGGTAATATTTTGGCACAGGCTTTGCAGGGTTACACCCAACTTGAGGTTCTCTATCAGTCTCTGCATCACTGAGAGCATGGCAGAGTAACCAGTAAGAAAACCACCAAAATTTCCTTTCCAGCAAGGCCACAGCAGCTGAGAAAAGCAGACTGGCCTGAAGGATTGGTAAATAGTGAATACTGGTGAGCTAATTCTGCTCGCAGACAGATGAGGAAGGATGAGACAGATGAGGAAGGATGAATAAATTTGATGCAATCAGAGTTATTTACAAGGTTTATATTTAAAGTCCAGTTCTTCTAAGTAGAAGAGAAATTGAAGAAGTGATGGTTTTGTTGCAGATTTTTTCAGCCCATCTCTTTCCCATAAGCTCTTGAGCATGGGAGTTGCTAGGATGTCTCAGCAGAAACTGTCTGGTTCTGGTGCAAGGAAGCTTTATCCTCCCCTGCTTATCACTGAGGCTTCTGTAGTCCCTTCAGTGTTTTAATGTTGTTTTGTCATGTTATTTTTGCTTCTTCCATCTCAGTCAGTCATGCAGTGGCACCAGAGAACTCTGCATTTTCCTCTCTGGACATGGGGAAGTCCTGTTCCTTTGCCTGCTTTATGTGGGAAGCTGGCACGCTCCAGTTGTTCCTGTGGTATTTGGGAACTCATTCTCCTCCCAGATCTGCAAATCTCATTTTTTACGTCTACAGCAGCAGATTCCAGAGACAATGCAGCTAAAATCCTGTGAAGAAACCTTGATGCTGTTTGGAAGTGAGCTTTTTTATGTGCCACTGTGTTTATCAGGGACAGTGGTAATGGGGAATACAGGGAATCCCATATCCATCAGGGAATGGGTAATGGGGATTCTTTACTTCAGGGATGCTGGTGGGCTTTGCCTCTGAAATGGTAACACCAAGTTAGATACATTCATTTTCTGAAGCTTTTACATACAACTCTGTGTTTGCCAGTGGTTCTGCTACAGTTTTGCATAGCAAGAGTTTGGCCTTGTTGTGAATTATGGGCTGTGCAGTGCAGCTCTTGATACCTCTCAGGTGTTCACTATGAGTGCAGTCCTTGAGATGCTTCTTGTGATCAAGCAGGAGGGCAGGACTTGATTTGTGTGACTGCAGTGCAGGAAGCTGTTCAAAGGTGTGGAGGGGAGCTTGTCTCACTCCTTAGCAATGAGAAGTCATCAATAAGGAAGGCAGCTGCATCTCACTGCATTGCAAGACTGCCTAAGCTATCCAGAGCCACAGGAGATGTGCAGTGCTTACATACAGTGAAAAATAAGATTCTCTTCTCCTTGCAGAGCATTACTTCAGAGCACTTATTAACCTTTGCTCTGTATTCTGAATAGCCCTTTGGCTTGGTGATGTTTGTGATGCCATGAATTTAGCTATTCATGAATTATAATTTGAATCTGTGTTAGTGCTGAAGAGCACTTTTTTATCCATATGCCTTTAGCTGTAAGCAAGTCTCCTTTGCTTTGCTTTCTAACACTAAACTTATCAAAGCAGAATAATCTGGCACTGAAGATGTGAACATTGAACCCAATGATCTGAGAAGTGATTGGAGTTGTGTTGTGTGACCAGACATGCAAATGTGTTTATAAAAATCTGCAGCCAGCTAGGCATCACATTTAACCTTATTCCGAGGGCCTGGCTGGATGCACTGCTTGGATGTTGAGATGATTAGTGCAGTGCTGCTGGAGGTGTGATGCCTAAGGCCTCATTTAGCTCTGGCCATCAGCTGGCACCCTCTGGTGTTTCCTTGCTGTCCCAGCTCACACCCAGAGGCCTGTGCCTCTCAGTCTGCCCAGGGTTACAGGGGGCAAATGAAGTCATTCACTAAGAGTTCTTGTAGTCCCTGTGGAGCAGCAGCTCTGCATGAATGGGGAACTTCTGCTTGTGCAAGAGCTGAAAATGTCTCTGATTTCCCCTCAAGAAACTGAGCTGCACTTAAGCCATTCAGACTCTCCAGCATTAATGGAAGTTGGCACAGAAGGTTATGTTTCCAGACTTCATTGTGGTGCTGAGTGATGGCAATGAGAGCCATTTAGTTTGGGGATGAATCAAAGCTCTCTGCTGGAGCAGAGGCCAGAGCCCACAAGGCCGGAGGAGCCTTATCTGCCCACAGGATTCTCCACAGAAACCAAGCCCAGCACTGCCCAGCAGCCCTCGCCCATCCATGCATTTGTACCTCCCATATCCTGACTGAGGTAACTGGGAATGTGCCAGGTGCCTCCTCTGCACCCCGGCCAGGGGATCCCACAGCCAGTGCAGTGTCCTGCTCCCACCCATGTGCGACGGCAGGCGGGCGCTGGGACTCCAGCCCTGTAAAATAATCCAAGGATTTCAGCTGCTGCACTGTGCCAAGTTTTTATTGGCAGCAGCCTCGGGTTTGAGCTGCCAGAAGCAGAAAGGCCTCTGCAATCAAAGGGCACCAGAACCCCCCCTGGATCCCAGGAGCAGTGTCCTGCCTGTAAGTGCCCCGCCGGTGTGGGCAATGACGGCTGCATTACTCAGCATCCGGCCTGCTTTCGCACCCACTGTCTGGAGCTGGCTTGGAAGTGGACATTTCCCAGTCAGGCACAGCTGCTCTGGTCTTTGCTGAGCATCCATCTCACCTGATGAAAAGTTTTCCCTTTAGCCCACAGTGCTGTGCATCCAGCACAGGCTCATTACTGTACCCCTGCAGTAGCTTTTTACTTCAGCCAGTATGTGAAGGAAAACAACACCTCAGTGCATTTCCTCTCTCCAGGGGCTGGCAAGCTGGATCCCTACAGAAGGTGTGAGGGGCATTCCCTACCTGCCTCTGGTTCCTGAACACCTGCCTTGTATGGTGGGTGTGAGATACAGAAACCTGATGCTGTGGTGGGGTTGGCATTAGGGCATTGGTCCCATTTAACAGATGCTGGTTGTGAATTTTTCCATCCTTTCTGGCCCCATTTGGGCCTGGTTTCATCCCTGAACTCCTTTTCCTGCCTTACTCCTCTCCTAGACCCTGGATTTGGAAGGAATCACATGGGTTTTTGCAAAGGGCTGTATTTAACTTGTAGTTTCCTTTAGGCCTTACCAAGGATTGTTTCTGGGAGGAAGTGTGATTCTGGTTGTTCTCTGGCAAAGGCTGGGGTTAAGCAGATGTTTTCCTGGAATACAGGCCTGGGCTGAGGGATGAATCTTTGGGCACTGCTGCAGCAAGCAGGTAGCTGGGATCCAAGGTGTGCCCACCAGGAGGTGAGCCTCAGGAGACCTGTGCTGGGATGCCACCAGATGTCACCCTGAAACCACCCCTATGTACAAATTCCTCTTCTGCCATTGTATTTTGATGCAGAAAACACCCGGGTCTGTTGGCAAATTTCTCATCCAGGTAGAGCTAAGGCCTGGCCACTGCCTGAGCTCTAACTGGGAGAGAATTCCCTAGACGTATTTTAAAACAAGGCTCTTAAGAACCTTGGGATGAAAGACTAATTGACCCATCTAATAGCTGGTCTCCTCTGAAATTCCCTGAGGATAGAGATGCTTTAAACACAGCAAACTGTTGGAGTGCTTCTGTAACAAGAACTGGGACTGCATCTGGTTACTGGAGTAAAGGTCACAACACCATCAGTTCAGAGGAGGCTTTCCATGAAGCTCAGATATCACTTCTTGGAACTCTGAAAAATACTCTAAAATCATGAGACAGCACGGGGCCAAACCACTGAGCCAGTGCAGAGACTGGCTAGAGAGGCAGCCTGCTCTGAGAGCAGCTAGAGAACAAAAATGGATCCTGGAACAACATGTGTCTTGTAGGTAATTACACAAAGAGATGGTAAAGTACATGAAAAGCTGGCTGTAAGACAATAATATCCACTTATGAATAATGCCATTTATCATATCAGTAAATCTGCACTAGGCAATTAATATTGTTACAGCAGATCTCATGTTTGAGATAGAGATGGGTCAAGCCACAGACTCTTGTTTAATAATGTGAAAAAGTTACAGTTTATTCTTCTTTATAATTCAGCCATCCTGAGCTTAACTACTCACTGACTTTTGACTGCAGCAAACTCCCATTGTAGGTTCTTTTTGCAGACTCTGCTGGTTATTTCCTGCTAGAACATGACTGCAAGTATTTCCTTGCTGCCTCTCACTGCAGGGCCCAGCTGCAGAGCCAGGCTGACCCCACAGCAGATTCCTCACAGCAGTAAGTGTCTCTGCCATTTGGGCTGTCTTCTAGTCTTCCCAAACTGTTCCTTCAATACTTTCAGTCCCTTTTTCCTCAGGATCTTCCCCTGATTAGCTAACCCATTCTTTTATCATGCTCATAACACAGCTGTGACTTATCGGGGTGAGGTGGTTTGTAGCTTTTTCTCCTAAAAATACATCAGTTGTAACTATCTGAAAAAGTTGAGATAATATATTGCAAACATTCATGTATCTAGAACAGTAAAATGAAACAAAACACTGAACAACTTACTAGTAAAAGCTGTATTAACTCAGATTGAATAACACTCAAACCTGGTATAAACTGATTTTGACAGTGAAAAAGCTTAACAAAATGAACTCAATAGAACTCTGCCTTAAAAGGATTTTATATTAATAAAATGCAGCTCAATTATTACCTCAGTAAAACAGAAGGTACACTTAACAAAACTCAATCATTATTAATACTGAATACAACTGTAATCTATATAAAACTGGAATAAAACATTGTCTAAACTTAATAATACTGAAACTTAGCAGACATGAAATTCACAAAATTAACTTAACAGAACTTAGCCTTGCTCAACTTAGAAGGTAACAGAGCATTATATTATTGGGCCTTAACTAAACATAACTGCAAATTAGTACCTTTAAGCTACATCTTGTTGTATCTATAACTTTTATTCTACTGTTAATAGCACAAAAAGAAAATGAAAAAGTGAATAATCCTTAAGAGAAATAACAGCATGATGTTGTACTGGAGGGATAAAAGTCACAACAGGCATGATAAACTTGTAAGTAATTTAGTTATGAGAAAAACCCCATGGCAACTGCAAATTTCGGGGAAACAGAAATTTCATAAGACTTTCTAAAGTGCAGGGTTACTGAAAAAAATATATAATAACGTGTAATTTGGCAGACTGCTGAACATCTGAGTAGCTTCTCGCGATTGTGTTTTGTGTAATTTCATCTGGCAAATTTGTTAACGTTCTTGTTACAGAAATCAGACTGTGGTGAAATCTTTGATAAGCACTGACTGCATTTACTGCTTTCTATCTCTCCAGCCACCGTAAAACTGTAACAAATTAGAATTCGGTCAGAAAGCAAAATTAACTTTTAAAACCCGATACCAACACGTTTCCAAGGCACGCAAACCCAACGCGTAAAAGCTTCATTAAACAGAGGTGTCAGAACCCGGTCTGTGCTGAGCGGGGCTGTGCTGCCCGCAGGGATAAAGGAGAGAAAAGGGAAAGAGAAAGGAAACTCGGGCGCTGCTGCCCTGCAGCTGCTGCGGGGAGAGGGAGAAGCGACCGCGGCCGTGCTGGGCTCGGACCGCGGGGATGGGAGAGACCCCGAGCTCCGGGGGATGGGAGAGACCCCGAGCTCCGGGGGGATGGATGGGAGAGACCCCGAGCTCCGGGGGGATGGATGGGAGAGACCCCGAGAGAGGCCGGGGATGGGAGAGACCCCGAGCTCCGGGGGGATGGATGGGAGAGACCCCGAGCTCCGCGGGGCCGGGGGAGCCGGGCGGGCCCGGGGCGGCCACAGCCCTGCGGGGCTGCTAAAAACCCCTCCTGTGCCCACAGAGAAAAGGTTAAACAGGCACAGAGCGGCCGTGGCTCCGCCGGTGCCGCTGAAAACCCCTCCTCCCCCCAAACAGAAAAGGTTAAAAAGGCACAAAGCGGCCGTGGCTCCCGCCGGGGCTGCTGCATCCCCGCCTGCCCCTACAGAAAAGGTTAAACAGGCACAAAGCGCCCCCGGTGCGGGCCCGGCCCGGCAGAGCCGCCGCCGCCGCCGCTGAAAGCCCCGCGGGGGGGAACGAACGGCGCCGGAACTGCCGGCTGCGGGGACTGGTGCTGCAGGAAATGCTGTCCGGTTCATGCCGTCTGCAGAGCTCCCGCGTTCCGTGCGGAGCTGGAACTGACCGGGGCTCGGTGCCCGGGGGTTTCTGGAGGATAAAACCCGCGCGGAGCCGCCGCGGCCCCCGCCCGCCCCCGGGGACACCGCGGCTTCCCGGGGAGCGGGAGCCGCCGCCCCGCGCCGCCTGGGGACACTGTGTCCCGCCGGAACCATTTCGCAGAGGCGCACGCACACACTTCCGTCTCCCGGCGTTGGTGCGGCCGCTCCTCACACGGTTGGGCCGGCAGCGCTTTCAAAGGGGCTGTGACGTTTTTAACAGTCTTTTCAGCGTGAAAAACGGAATTAAAAGGTAACTTGTCCATCGTTCGTGGGTAGAGGGAATAGAAACGGACACAGGAGGTACTGACCGAGAGGTCTCTGGAGCCCGCGGGGGGGCGGTTGCCGCAGCAGCTGCGGTCCCTTCAGCAGATTGTAATTTTTAAACGAATTTCTAATAAAATACCGTGTAGGTAACGATCTTGTGGCTGCCATATATTCCCCTTTGGCCGCTGCCCACAGAAACTGCCCCAACTCGTCCCACCTTTCGCTAGAAAAGGAATTGTGTACATCTGCCCTCACGCTGTTTCCTACGCCGTAGCAATAAACTCCGCAATTTCCTTTTATCCTGATTTACCCCGTTTGCACAATATAAGTGCCCACAAACGCATTATCGTCGTTCCGTCAGCTGAAGTTCGCGATCAAGGATTTCCCGTGTTTTGAACTCTCAGTCTGGATTTTACCCGCGGCCCTCGTGCGTAATTTCGCGGGTGTTACGCTCCGCGGCGCGGCTCTGCCCGTTCGGTATTTTTCACTGCTCAGTGGCCGCGATGCGTTTTTCGGCCCGTGCTCACTCCCCCCGGGCGGCGCCTCCCCGGGAGCTGTGTTTGATTCTGTGTTGATTTCTGTGTTTGCTTCTCTGATTGTTTCTGTGTTTATATCCGTGTTTGTTTCTGTGTTTGTTTCTGTGCGTCCCGCGCCCTCCCGGCCCCGCGCTCTCCCCGCCCGGTCCTTGTCTCTCTCTCTGTGTGTTCTGTGCCGTCCCGCGGCCGCCCGGGGCTGCAGCCGGAGCCTTTCGCCGCTCTGTGCATTCCCTGCTCTGTGCATTCCTGCTCTGTGCATTCCTGCTCGGGGCATTCCCTGCTCTGTGCATTCCCTGCTCTGTGCATTCCTGCTCTGTGCATTCCCTGCTCTGTGCATTCCCTGCTCTGTGCATTGGCCGCTCTGTGCATTCCTGCTCTGTGCATTCCCTGCTCTGTGCATTCGCCGCTCTGTGCATTCGCCGCTCTGTGCATTCCCTGCTCTGTGCATTCCTGCTCTGTGCATTCCTGCTCTGTGCATTCCCTGCTCTGTGCATTCGCCGCTCTGTGCATTCCCTGCTCTGTGCATTCCCTGCTCTGTGCATTCCTGCTCTGTGCATTCCCTGCTCTGTGCATTCGCCGCTCTGTGCATTCCTGCTCTGTGCATTCCTGCTCTGTGCATTCGCCGCTCTGTGCATTCCTGCTCTGTGCATTCCCTGTTCTGTGCATTCCCTGCTCTGTGCATTCCCTGCTCTGTGCATTCGCCGCTCTGTGCATTCGCCGCTCTGTGCATTCCCTGCTCTGTGCATTCCCTGCTCTGTGCATTCGCCGCTCTGTGCATTCCTGCTCTGTGCATTCCCTGCTCTGTGCATTCCCTGCTCTGTGCATTCGCCGCTCTGTGCATTCCTGCTCTGTGCATTCCTGCTCTGTGCATTCCCTGCTCTGTGCATTCCTGCTCTGTGCATTCCCTGCTCTGTGCATTCCTGCTCTGTGCATTGGCCGCTCTGTGCATTCCCTGCTCTGTGCATTCCTGCTCTGTGCATTCCCTGCTCTGTGCATTCCCCGCTCTGATTCCCTTTCCGGGCCGTTCTCTCGCCGCTTTGCGGTTCCGCTCCCGAGTCCCGGCCCGGCCGTGCCCTCCCGCGCTCGCCCCGGGCCCTCAGACATTGATTGATCGCCTGAGGCAGCCGAGGCTGCATCTCCTCCATGTGGGAAAAGCCAATTCTTCATTCACATCACTGATTTTACACAGTTTTCACAGCCCTCGTGTGCAGCACCCATTGGCTGGCAGTTTCCTTACTCCATTCACTGCTCAGAAGGTGATTTGTGTCTGTGCTGAGGTTCAGGGTGTTTACATTTCTCCTTGCTGGGTTCTCCTGGAACAGATCTCACTGTTTACACAGAGGCACTTCTTTTTCAACCCCAGAACAGGTGGTTGTGTTAACAAACCTTTCACAGGTGCTTGTGTTAATGAACCTCTCACAGCTGGTTGTGTTAACAAACCTTTCACAGCTGGTTGTGTTAATGAACCTTTCACAGCTGGTTGTGTTAACAAACCTTTCACAGGTGGTTGTGTTAACGAACCTTTCACAGGTGCTTGTGTTAATGAACCTTTCACAGGTGCTTGTGTTAACAAACCTTTCACAGGTGGTTGTGTTAACAAACCTTTCACAGCTGGTTGTGTTAACAAACCTTTCACAAGTGCTTGTGTTAATGAACCTTTCACAGGTGGTTGTGTTAACAAACCTTTCACAGGTGGTTGTGTTAACAAACCTTTCACACCAAGGTGGTTTCACATGGGAACTTGCAGATTGCTTAACTACACTGAGAAGAGGTGACAGGCCAGCTATTAATTTAATAGAGCAGGCCTGATTTTATGAGGCCTTTCTTTTAGAATTCTTCAGTCACAGCATTCCACGGGGTGTGTTTGATCCCAGTAGTGCAGTTAATGAAACGTTGCTGTGTTTGCACAGAGGTGAGGGCCAGGAACAGAGGCAGGAGCCTGTGGCACGGGAGTGTTTCAGGGATAAACAGGAGAAAATGCTGCTCCAGAATACCCAATAAGCAATGGGAACAGTAGACTTGTGCAGAAGGAAGATAAGCACAAACTTGAGATAGCAGTGGAGCATTAACTATCTGTTCATTAATTGCTCTCCCTTAGACATCCTTTTATTTTTTAAGTATTATTTTTCTGTGGTGTGGTGTCTTTTATTAAGAACGTAACATTCTCACATACTGCTCTTAGGATGCTGTTATTAGAGTGTTGTTTGTGATAGGAGGGCATTTGCAGATAGTTTTGTGACAAATGATGTGGTGACCTTATCAGCCTTTTATGGGATGGTAGTGAACCTTCACCAGTGCAAATATTGCTGCAGGCTAATAGAGGGGCTTGGACAAAGTGACTGTACAGCCCTGAGACACTGAAAATTGCACCTGAGCAGCCTTATCCAAAGTGGTAATAAACACAGTACAATATTTATTATATTTAAAACTTGCATTTATGAAAGCAGGATTTTTAATCTTTAGCAAACACCCGAGTTCATGTGGGCACATAAACATGTACTAACCTGCCCCCTGCCTCTCAAGTTAGACCAGGAAAACTCCAGCCTACCTGCAACAGGGCCAGAGAGCCAAGGGAGATAGAGCAGCAGCAGGTGCAGTTGCTCTGAGATCTAATTCAACATACTTTCAAGCTTTTTAATAGTGCAGAAATGAAATTTGTAACACAGCTCAAGATGTCCAAAGAAAAGAAAGCCATGGCACAAGTTCTGCTTTACTCAGCACTTCCCTTCTGAGGCCCTGAGTGAAAAGCACCACGCCCACAGTGACCCCCATCTCACTGGTCCCTCAGTCCTGGCATCAGCTCAGGGTAAGGAACACCTTCCACATGGAGAAACAG
Organism: Phylloscopus whistleri; assembly: GCA_017589585.1. Classification (NCBI taxonomy): domain Eukaryota; kingdom Metazoa; phylum Chordata; class Aves; order Passeriformes; family Phylloscopidae; genus Phylloscopus; species Phylloscopus whistleri. Next base: position 2,019,765 of record JADMLD010000682.1, on the reverse strand, counting down.
CTCCTCCTTGAGCTGACTCCTGGAAAGCCTGCATGAGAAGGCAGACTTGGAGCCATGGCTGTGATTAAGTGGCTTCCATCTGGTGACTATTACTTCTTTTAGGGTTAGATTGGCCTTTAAAGGCTGTCAACTCCATTGGGGTTTTTTTCCCAACACAAAAATGTCGGAGTGGAAATTTTTGTGTTCTGGGAGTGGAATTCGATTCCCTTAAGGACATCACTTTGTCTGATTCTCATCCTTAAAAGACACTGAGGTAATTACCTGTACCTATTATAACTTACTCCCATTTCTCCTTCCTTCATGTCTTTTTCATGGGATTTGTCTTCTTTGAGCTGCTTTTATTTTTCAAGTCAGGTTTCTGAGAAGCAAACCTGTTCAGTTTGAAGTCTGTAACTCAGATAAACTCATATAAAGTTCAAAGTAATTTTAAGTCATCCTTGTTTTGCAGCACTACTTCCCTTGGTGCACTGGAAAGGGAAGAAAAAACAAGGGGACAACAAGTTGGGATGTTTAAACTTAGTTAATATACAAGAATAGAGACAAAATTCTATTGGGAAACAATTTGTCCCTGTGGCTAAAAATCTACTTTAAAGCTGGTGATAATCTCTTACTACCCCAGAGTGCCAGAAGAGGGAAAAGAGATGGAGCTGCTCCCTGGTTTGCTGGGCATGGTACCTTCTGCATTGTCCCCTGGCACTAAGGGTGAGAGCTTGAGAAAAGGAAAAGAACTTTTTCAAAGATAAAACTCCCAGCAGTCACGAAGGTGATGGGAACCTTTATTTTGATTATTTTCATTGTACTGACATTGTCCTTTTATGCAAACTTAACTGTAAAACACTCTGGAGCTACTGCATAGAAAATACACATAGGAAAAACCACATATATACAAATCCATAAAAATAGAATACATCTTGGCAAAATCACTTGTGTACAGTGTATTGACATTATTGAACCAAACTTACATCACCTTTGGAGAAAAATGTTCCATGTGCGTAAAACCCCAGAGCATTTACTGAGCTGGGAGCATGGCAGTGGATATGGGTTTGGGTTAAATAAATGGCTACACCAGAATGGCAGAGTAAAAACAAGTTATAAAATACCTGCTCTATAAAGTAGAAGAAGCCATTTTGGTTTTTTCTTCCAGATAATAGCAACATCTCTACACTTGCATGGAAACCAAAGGTACCAGTTCCAAATTCTCTCCAAATTCGTTACCTGCAAACAAACTTTAATGTCATTTGTCTCAGCATTTGCAACCCTTGGGCACGGTGGCATTTGGTGGGTTTGAGCACACAACATAGTATAGCACAGCCCTAATTCTATTGGGTAATTGATAAGGAAAAAAAATCTAATAGATAAAAAATTTAAAACACTTAGCAACCTTTAAGATACGTAGACCACTTGAAATGATGGGTTTATTTTCTTCCATTACTTTCCGTGGAGGCTGCTCCTTGCTTCCTGCTTTGACTACATGGATTTCTCTGCTGGTTTTCAGAACATACCGTGGAAAATTACTATTCCAGTGTAATAAATAAAGCAAGTGGTAACAGGTCCTCAGAGCCACGGATCTTCCTCTTGAATCGGAGCAATGGAACTGGAGAGGCAGCCTGCAGGAAGCGGGGGAGGAGGAAGAGCAGAGCAGAGCACCCTCTGAAGTGCGGCGGTTCCCTGTAGGGGGCCGGCGGCAGTCAGGCCGCAGCAGCAGCAGCCCCGGCCCTGGGGAAGGAGGCTCAGCTGCAGGGGCGGGCGGGGCTCAGTAGGGGAAGGCGGACACGGCGATGTAGACGATGAAGGTGGTGCGGTACTCGACGCTGCCGTCGGCGCTGTAGGACAGGGCCCGCACGCCCATGCGGTACGTCCGGGGCTCCCGCAGCGCCTGCGTGGTGAACACCACCCCCTTCCAGTTCTCATCCCGCAGGGCAAAGGGCACCGAGGGGTCCTCCTCCGCCATCAGGAAGGTGGTCCTGGGGTGCATGACCTGGTCGTGAGTGTAGGCCACCAGGCGGATCAGGTCCTGCCCCGCGGCGATGCCGAAGGGCAGCGACAGCAGCTTGTACTCCAGGGCGTAGGTGCTCAGGTCACACTCCAGGTCGTTGGCCGGGCAGCTCTTGAGACAGAACCTAGGGAAAGGCAGAAGACTTTAGCCCAGGGAAGGCACAGTATCTTAAGCACTGGGATAGGCCTTAGAGGAGATTCTTCCCCCATTTACCCTGTTGTAGATTAAAACTTCTCCAGAAGTGCTCATGCACTCTTCATCCATTGTTCCTATAGAGCTGCAGCCCAGTTTAATGTCCCTTTTTGTCTCAACCACGATCATTTCAAAAAGATGTTACACTGATGTCATTGATGTCCATAGGGTAAGGTTTAGTGACTGTGCTCTTAAACATTAGAATGGGAAGATCTAGTTTAAAATGTTCTGGGCAGCATTTGAGGTATGTGTCTGTTGGGTCATAAAATAAAGAATTTGGAATGAAGGGCAGAATAAAATTTACTAATCACAAGTTAAAACATGAAATCTTTGCTAGTGCAGTTTGCCAGTGCTAATGGAGGTCAAAGGACATGACCTCCATGTCAGCGTAGATGTCATTGCAGTTGAGTTTGATCCCACAAGATGGTTTCTGACTATGAAACAAGCTATTTTTCTTTGGGTCAATTGAAAGATTAGAAGAAATCAATATGAGTTTTTTTCCCAGAACAGGGAAATAACAAAGCTTAACAGGAACTTAGTGTTATTTTCACAACTGAAAGAATATATCTGATGCTTTGAAGTTGATGGCAAGTCAGGCCATTAGAGAGATCCAGATTAGATGTTAGGAAGGAATTCTTTCCTGGCAGTTGAGGCAATGGCACAGATTGCCCAGAAAAATTGTGGCTGCCCCCATCCCTGGCCGTGTCCAAGGCCAGGCTGGACAGGACTTGGAGCACCCTGGGATAGTGGAAGGTGTCCCTGCCCATGGCAGAGGGTGGAATTGGATGTTCTGTTAAGGTCCCTTCCAACCCAAACCATCCCAGGACTCTGACTCCATGATCTCCAATATCAATGCCTTACCTTTAGCTACTGTGAGCTTTACTGGTGTCAGGCAAACTTAAATTTTCTTCTTTAACAAGCACAGGTTAAAGAGCTGAGATTGGGGCAGGTGAGAAGGGGCTGAGAATAAAACATACCCAGAATGTGGCTCTCGCTGGTAGTTGGGTGGACAAGGAGTGTCTATGCACTGGTAGCTTCCTCTCATGTTGAAACACATCTGATTTGATCCACAGTTTATATTCTCTTCAAGACACTCATCAATATCTGGATGGAAAAACATGCAAGGGATCAACTGCTGTAGAAGAATTAAAGGGTGAAACCCAAAGGGTAAAGGGTGAGCAGAGGCAGAATGTGCCTCTGTTTGACCCTAGAGCTTGGAGCTCAGTGTGTAATGTGAGGCCAGAGGGGAACTGCAGAGAATTAGAAGTTGCAGTTGCCTAGTTTGCTGATGTTTTATGAAAAAATAAAGTGTGGGATAAAAAACTTCTGAAACTTGAAATTTTGAATGCTGACTCTCACATAGCCAATTCAGGGAGGTGGCTTAGCCATGTGCCAGGCCTGGTTTGTGCCTGGTTCCTCTGCAGCCCTGCCCCGAGCACTGCGGGGACGGCTCTCCATACCTTGGCAGCTTCTGCCGTTGGGCATCAGGCGGTATCCTGCAGGACAGACACACTGGAAGCTGCCCAGGCTGTTCCTGCACTCGTGCTGACACGTGTCTCTGCTCTCACACTCATCGATGTCTGTGGAGAGAAGCACCAACACCTCAGCATTCCCCGAGCCTGCCATCAGCACAGGTGCTTTTCCCCTATTTATGTACTGCAAGTGTACGGACAGAGCTGGCGGCAGTTGTCTGGATCTTTTTCTGACCTAAGACTCGAGTGTCCTCTCCCCTTACCTGTGCCATTCCTTGTAACTCTGCAGGCACTAAAGTCAGCTTTGAGGGGCTACTCCCCTCAGGGAAGAGCAGCTGTGACAGACCCCAGCTGAGGAGACCAGTCCCAAGACAGAGCTCTGGGACACTTGTGTCTACTGCCAGGGTCATTCAAACACAGTCCTGCCCCCAAAGCAGTCTGAGCTGCCTGATAATCAATCAGGTGTTAAGCAACATGCTTAGGGAACACTCACACTCATCATCTCACCAGAGGAACCCTTGTCACTGGGGGAGTCTTCCTTACAGTCACTCCCTCCTCAGGCAAAGCTGTTTCCCTGTTAAACTGACCTTGCCCCAGCCAGAGGGATGAATTAGGCTCAGTAGGTGGGAAGGCTGTCACTAAATGCTCTTCTTTTCTTTCTTCTTTTTTTAAAAAAATCTCCCTCTCAATACAGAAGTACCAGTACCAGACCACATCATGTAAAATTTTCAAGGCACATTAGCATGATTTAGACACAGATAATTTATAATTATAATGGTTTTTGAAACACCTGCTTAGTTCAGGACAGCAGTAGTCTCATTGCAGGAGTTCAGACTTGCATGGTTAAATCAGTGGAAGGAAGGTCTTTGCTTCCCCTCTGTCTGACTGACAGGGGCTGCATTAGATCAAAATGCAGAGAAGAGAAAAAGATGTGACTACAAATCTCTGTGCTGTTAGCAAATCCTGATGGTTGCCTATTGAAAGAATTTTCTTTAACAAAAGTATCATTTGGGGGTATTTTTCATATTAAACAATAACTTTAAAATTTAGATATTTATTCAATGAAATGAAAGCTTAATGGAATATTAATATTATTACTATTAATGGCATATTAACTAATTCCACCTGGAACCCGGGATGAAGATCCAAATTTGAAACAAACCCTTCCTTCCCTCAGAGTTGTATTCCTGGGTCTCTCAATTAAATTCCTATACCATAACAATCCACATGGATGTGACTGAAAACTCTCTGTAGCTTAAATACAAGGTTTGATGTCTGCTCCATGCTCACTGAATTACATTGCAACCCCTTTTCTTACATAAAATACTTTTAAAGCTTCTGTGCCTGTTGCCCATGTGACAGTGACTGATGGCCCTGTGGCAGTGCTGGCACTGGCCCCAGTGTGATCAATTCTAAAATGTTTATTCTAAAACTTTTTAGTAAGATTACTGCTGACAGTGAGAGTCTGACAAAAGCACTGTGGCTAGACTGGGGCTACTGGTGGCTTTTGGAGTGTGAGAAGGGATCCAGGAGATCAGGAGAAAGAGTAACAGAGGGAAATACTTTGCAAATAGGTAATAAGCAGCACAATAAAAATGAAGTTTTAAGGAGGTTGAGAACATTTTTGCTACAATGTGAGCCAAGACAGCACAGACCAGAACATGCAGAACCCTCTGAATATTGACCAGGGTAATAGAACACACAACCCCAGCACCACAAACCCTCAGCCCCTGGTGTGTATCACACAGTAACCTAAGGATAAGGCCCAAAATAGAGTTGCATAGATAGGACTGACATTTACCTACACATCTGGCATTTCTTGCCTCATAGCCTTCAGGACAAGTTTCTCTAAGGTTCCTTCTAGTCCTGGAGAAAGGTATTCTGCTGTTCCTATACTCTGAGAAGGAGCTGTAGAGATTTGAGGAGTGCCTGTAATGGTGCTGCAGCTGCTGGTTGTTTCTCCCAGGGGAGAAGTGAGCATAGTTATAGCTGCTGTAATAGGCACCCGACTCTGGCACCCTCTCCAATCCGGCGCAAGATTTCCCATCACCCAGTAACTGTTGCCCAGGTAGACAGAAACACTTGAAGCTGCCAGGGGTGTTGGTGCAGTGAAGTGCACAGGGCTTAGGCACTTGTTCACATTCATTAATGTCTGCTCATGTGACATGATCCAGAGCCCCAAACCATGTGGAAAGGAGAGAAAACAAACAAACAAACAACACGTAACTATACGTATATATACACACAGATACTTAGCTCAGTCTCAGGGACAAGCTGAAGACATAAAAGCAAGATTTGGAGGCACTAAAACATGGAGAACACTAGGCCAAGCAGGCAGGATCCACTGTCCTGGACTGTAAGAGACCTTCATTCTCCCACAGGCTGATGTGACTGTGCTCACCAGGACAGGAGCCCTGCTGAAGCCTCGTTTCAGCCTTAGCTGCTCAATACTCTCTTAGTAATTGGGATTTTTTCCTTAAGTGCTCCAGGGATGAGTGGAAGAAGCTGCTGGGCCCTTCTTTAAAAGCTGATGCTTAACACAGAGCATTCCAGAGAAGTACAGTGCTAGAAATTCCTTACACCCCACACTAAGGGAAGCACAACAGGCTCTGATATGGTTATTGTGCCTCCTGTTGGGGGAATCACAGAACCATGGAATGCTTTGGGTTGGAGGGACCTTACAGCTCAGCCAGTCCCACCCCCTGCCATGGGCAGGGACACCTTCCACTACCCCGGGCTGCTTCAAGCCCTGCTCAGCCTGGCCTGGGACACTGCCAGGGATGGGGCATTGGGCTCAAGGACACGTTTCAAGGCTGCAAGGGCAAGAGGTTGGGTACGTTCTGACTTTTGATGCTGTTACTGGTCACTCCAGCTGTGACAGGTTGGAGACTTAAGAGTACATATTAATCCACTTTTGGACAATTAAAATATACAATTATTTTTGCTTTCCCAAGCAATGTTTTTTTCTTTTTAGTTGTTTAAATTGCAGTCCAAAGTTATTTGAGCCACCCCAGCAGTAAATATCCATCCTTAAATCAAACTGAGTGCTGAGCATACAAAGTATGGTAAAGGCCTTGAGGGTACAACATGCTGAGTGTCCTTCCCTCCAAGTAACTATGAGTGCTCTTGGGACTGCAGGACCTTCCCTCACAGTCTCTCTGACACTACCAGAAAGAAATCTTCTATAGTTTTTATCAAGTTACTTCAGGCTCAGCTAGAAATTTGACACATACTGTATTTCTTTTCAAACTTAGTATTTCTTCACCAGAAGAAGGTAAAAGTCTGTTAATTCCAAACAACTCTGCAATGACCAGCAATAAAACCCCTTTTTTTTAAAAAAAAGCTTTTAACATACATCACAACATATCTATACTTGACATATATTATAAACATTCTCCTACTAGAAATTAAAGATGATTTTAATGGTGACTCAATAATAGTTGAATTATTTCAAAGTAATATTCTTTCAATTGCTGTTGTAAAAATGCCATTAAGCCAGTGTTGTTATGGTTTCACTTGGATTCCCTATAAACAGAGGCTTTTGAGCACAGCTTGTAACTCCCCAAGCCACAAATTCATGAGGATAGTATTTAAAAATCAATACAGTCAGAAATATAGTAGAACATTAGACTGCATTTTTATGAAGTGGTTAATATTTGATACATTTAAGGTTTTAAATAATTTAGGGGGATATTAATAATTAAATGCTTTAAGAGTTGGAAATCCAGAAGTAGTAATTGCAGAGTGTTACAATATTTTCCAGCTGTTATTTGGCAAACACACAACTGAAACTTCACATATTTGTGGAATTATCCTCCGGGTAGAATTTTCAGGTGTTATAAATGAGAATTTCACTTTAGGGATGACAACAACTAATCTGAATTTTAAGTGTACTAATCTCAGTATATCCTTAAGATGAAAAATTTATTATTCATACACATGTAAAATAAAAACTCATTATTTCCTTAGCACTCAATTGCTGACTTTTACATTCTATACCTGCCTAAAGTAAATTAACACTGATGTCTTTATGACAACCAATGTCCTTGGAACAAGTTGTGGATAAGCAACAGAAGATTAGCATAGAAATTATGAAAGACAACAGGTAAAAATCTGAGCAATTTCTTTTGCAAGAGCAGCCTGTGCAATACAAGCAGAACTGACTGCAGGAGTCACCCGTGTTGGTTCCAGGGCTGCCCCTGTGAGAAGAGGCTACTGAGGGACAGGAACCCTAATATTAACAAGAACAAGGTAAAATTACTTTGAAGTTGAAATAGCTACACTTTCAGGCTTTCTCTAATTTGAAAAACCTCATTTTATATTCTAGATAGCCTTGCATGTGTAATCTGCATTATAGCAGCTTTTAGCAAAGCCCTTACACCTATGTGGAAAGGAGAGAAAACAACACAGCTCCCAGAAATGCTGTAATTCAGGGAAATGGGCAGAGCTCTGTGGGAGTCACAAAGGAGCATCTTATCCCTGGCCAACAAACAAAAAAGGGGATTGTGGCACAAAGGGCTTTAGCCAGGGTAAAAATGGCACAGGCAGGAACAAAATTCACTACTTCTGTTTCAGTCTGGGCCCTATTTACTTTTCAACTCCTCTCTGCGTCACTGTCAACAATGATAATAAAAACTGGATTTTATTAACAAAACCAATACTTTGGATGAATCTATATTTTAAATATATTTGTAGGAATGTAAAAATTCAGAGGATAAAAATCCTTAAAGTCCTAGACTTTACCTGCCTTTTTCCTGTTAAAAGTTTAAAGGGTTTAAATATAAGTTGAGAGTCTGGGATTGGTTTTATTTCAGTACAGAGGCAGATGGCAGAAGTAATACCTTGGTTTACAGCCAAACACTTCTTAGTGCAATTTAATATCTTTAAAAAAATCCCAAACATTCTTGGCTTTTAACTCCAAAATCTTAGGTTGTTAAAAAAATAAAGTAAGAAAAAACTATTTATCATTTAGGAAAGCTAATCTTGAAGAAGCATCAGGGAGGAATACTTTTCTGACATGATATGTAACCAACTGAAACCAACCTCACTTGGTGTCACATAGCCACATTCAGAAATCCTGATTATCAGGGTAGGTCAGCTCTTACATTTTAAATATTTGACATAAATGCAGTAAAGGTGATTCTAAATGATCCTACTGCCTTCCTGAAGTCTCTTAAATGCCAGGGGAAGTCCTTATCCACTTGCCCTGGCCCCACACATTAAACATTCTTGTCCTCCACGTCAGAGCTCCAGAGCCTCCTGTGACATGGGAGAAAACCCACTGTGGCTTTATGCCCAGATGGCACAGGGAGTGACTGCACGGCTGGCATTCCTGGGTGTAGCCACAGCTTGTGCCTGCCATGTTTTGGTTTCGGGAAATTCTTTTCCCACAGACACCTGTTGTAAACAAGAGCATGTTATTATAAACTATCTTGTTTTCCTGCATTCTTTCCCAAAGGAGGGATTTCGTTTGATAGCCCTTTGGGGTGACCAATGAGTCAAAAGATCCCACCTCTTAGGTGGGCTCATTGTAAAAAAGCATATAAAGCAGGTTTGAAAAATAAAGACGAGACTTCGAGTCTCACACAGCCTTCTGAAAACCAGAGTCCGTGTCCTCATTTCGTGTCCCACAGCGACACCTGGGAGCGCCAGGGATCCTATTCCTTCCCTGCTGGGAGCCACCCATGCCAGGAGGGGAGCACTGAGGGAGCCTGCTGGCGAACGCCCCTGGCAGTCCTGATGGGGGGATAGGTGTATTTGGGATGTTCAGGAGCCAAACTCAGTTCTGGGTCTGTGGGGCCTCTTGCAGTTCCTTGGGGTGTGCTCCCTAGGGGAACCCACATGACTCCCTGTGGGACTGCCTTCAGGGGTGAGCCAGGGCGGGCCAGGGCACAGCCAGGCACATCAACAAACCCCACCTGATTTTATAGTTGAAGCCTCCTGTGGAGTGGTGACTTGCACATCCATCCACCAGTGCTCTGAGGCCCTCTTACACTTTGCTTCCAAAGTCCCCAAGCCAATCTCTGTTTGGAACCGTTTTGCTCTGACTGTTCAGAGTGGAACACTTTGTTTTAGACGGGCGATTTGGAAATGCAGAGCAAACTCGTCTCTACAGCATGGTCTTCCACAGGGACAGCACTGCTGGTGTGCTGCAGCAGAAAGGCAGGCAGAAGCAGAGCAAAGGTGTGAGGGGAGTGAGTGGCAGCTTACCCAGGCAGGGCCTGGCGGCGCCCTGGGCGCGGAATCCTCGCGGGCACACGCAGCGGTAGCTGCCGCGGGTGTTCTCACACAGCTGGTTGTAGCGGCACTGGTGCGACCCCGAGCGGCACTCGTCCACATCTGAAACACACAGCGAGGGGACAGTCACAGCTCGGCCACACCCCTGCTGGGGGAGGAAGCTGGGGCTGCTCCGGCCCTGCAAGTGTCCAAGGACAGGCTGATGGGGCTTGGAGCAACCTGGGATAGTGAAATGTGCCCTTGCCCACGGCAAGGGGTAGAAATAGGTGATTTTTAAAGTCCCTTCCAGCCCAAATCATCCCATGATTCCACTGGAACAAAAGCTTTGGTACCACCTACAACATCAGCTGTGCTTAAAACTCTCCCTGATAAGCAGCAGGGAGCTGTGATCTTGATTGAGAGCTCCTGAGCCAAACTCTTAAGAAATCATGCACACACAGAGCAAAACATTTCAGTCAATAAATAACTGAGAGATATCAGGATGCCAACACAGAAGAGACACCAAGAGAAATCTTACTGTTCTTGCTTAAGAACAGTGGAAAACTAGAGGTGGCAAGGACACATCTGCTTTTTAATACCAACTACAAAAAAAATTAAATACAGATGTTCCATAAGTGAAAACAAGTTGGTGCTTTAGTATGTGCAAATAATAACTGGACGTGGACAATCTTAGGATTATTTTAAAAAATAAACATCATCACTGTCCCCGTGTTTCCCAAACCACACAGTGCATTAATGCTTCTACTCACCAATGCAAGTCCCGTTCTCTGCTTTGGTCATTCCAGTGGGACACAGATCGATGCACTTATAGCCACCACGGGTGTTCCTGCAGAGCTGATCAGGCCTGCACACGTTCTGCCTGCACTCATTGACATCTTTTTCAAACAAAAGCAAAAAAAAGAAAAAGTAGGATTTGACTCAATTATGTAATGAAATACCCTGTGTCCACACATTGAATCATTTCATGCACATGGACCAGTCAGCCCAATTCTCGCTTCCTCTGGCTTTCAGTACTGCTTGACAGATTCCAAAATGTACATCAAGTGTGTCATCCACAGCAGGATTTTCTTTCATAAGAAAATAGAGCAACAAGTAAATGTTGAACTTTGTTCAAAAGAGGAATGGACATTCAGAACTTCATCCCTACCCACGCATTTTCTGCCCTTCAGCTGGAATCCTGGGTCACAGCCACAGTGGAAACTTCCTATGGTATTGAAGCAACGCTGATGGCAGGAGTTGGACTCTTGACACTCGTTAACATCTGTGGAACAACACAAATCCTTGACACCAGGGCTGGGAGCTGCCCTGTGGGCATTACCTGAGAAGGGTTTGGCTGAGCTCTGCTCAGCAGTGTTTGCTGCTCTCCCATCTTTGTACAAGGAAATGCACATGGGACACAAACCCAAGAACACTAAGTTCTTCCCTGATGGGATTTTAAATTTATTTCTACAGACAGAAGAAGCAAAAAATTAAAAAGCAAAACAAACCTATGGAAAAACCAACCTCCCTAAAATCCACAAACTTAAGGATGAAAATTTATAGACAGGTACTCAGCAACGCCTCTGAAGTGAGTTTCAGTGGCAGGGAGCAGCATTTTCAGTGGCAGGGGAGCAGCATTTTCAGTGGCAGGGGAGCTGATGGCCCCGGGGCACAGCCCGTGCGTACCTTGGCAGCTGAAGCCGTCGGGCGTGCTGCGGAAGCCGCTGCCGCAGCGCAGCACGCAGCGGAAGGAGCCGGGCAGGTTCTGGCAGTCCTGCCCCGTGTGGCAGCTGTGTGCCCCCAGCGCACACTCGTCGATGTCTGCAAGGGAAAGGAGCTGCAAACCCCGCACAGCCAGCACGGGGACACACTGACCTTCAGCAGGAGCACCCAGAAACACATGACTGCAAATACATTCGACTATGACATAATTAGAATACCACCAATAAATTCTGTTCTCAGAATGAGAAAATGGCCTGAATAAAACGTCTCCTTAGCAATTTAAGTGCCTCTTAAGGCATTTTAAGGCCTTAAACTATCTAAGGGGAATTTGTATCCAAGCTGTCCCCAGCAGCACCTTTCTTACCCTGGCAAGTTCTGCCATCAGCAGAGATGGTGAGGCCTTTGGGACAGGAGCAGTAGTAGGATCCCACGGCATTGTGACAGGTGTGGGAACAAGGATTTCCCACAGCACATTCGTCTTCATCTGGAACAAGAAAATGTTTGAAAAACCAGTGAGACTTCCCAAGAAACTACTCCAATCTGTTCCTTTCTCAGAGGGGTGTGACTAGTAAAGCCCACAGGGCAAAACCAGATCCAGCAATTCCCTTCATTTGCAACCTTTCAAGAGATAATGGAGTAAGTCCACAAAATCATCTCAGATGATTCCTCCCTAAAACCACCCTGACTCCAGAGAGACAGCCAAGGTGCTCATGTGCTTCTCTCCACCTCCATCCCCCAAGCAGGAGCACATGGGCTCTTGTCTGAGGTGCCAACACTCATCCTTTCCTCCACACAGTCACCTAAGTCCTTCATTGCTCTGCAGGCTCAGCAGAGCCTGAGGCTCAGTGTCCTCCATGTGTACCTGAGGTACTGATTTAAAAGCTGTCTGGGAACTACTCATATTGTAGGTGAGGACAGAAGTAACATCCTCAACTACCCTTGGATCCACATCCTTTTAACAAGGATAAATGACACTTTTTGAGGTGCATACTCTGAACTCTAAATAAAGGGGGTATGGATTCTGGTGGTTTAATAATGTGTGCAGCTCTGGAGCCCTCAGCACAAGGTGGACATGGACCTCTTAGAGCAGGTCCAGAGAACACCATGGAGATGTGCCAAGGGCTGGGGCCCTTTGCTCTGGAGCCAGCCTGGGAGAGCTGGGAGTGTTCACCTGGAGAAGAGAAGGCTTCATGGAAACTTTAAACCCCCTTCCAGAGCATAAATGGGCTCCAGGAGAGCTGGAAAGGGACTTGGGACAAGGGCCTGGAGGGACAAGACACAGGGAATGGCTTCTCACTGCCAGAGGGCAGGGTCAGATAGGATCTTGGGAAAGAATTGTTCCCTGTGAGGGTGGGGAGGCCCTGGCACAGGGTGCCCAGAGAAGCTGTGGCTGCCCCTGGATCCCTGGAAGAGTCCAAGGCCAGGCTGGACAGGGCTTGGAGCACCCTGGGCTAGTGGGAGGTGTCCCTGCCCATGGCAGGGGTGGAAATAGGGGATCTTTAGGGCCCCTTCCCACCCAAAGCACTCCAGGACTCATGGTGACACCCACCCATGTCAGTCATTACCTGAACAGTAAGGCCCAGACGAGTCTAAGGCAAACCCCGCAGGGCACTGGTTGCTCCGATCCCCTGTGTGGGAAAGGAAGCACAGGTCACTTGTGGATAAAAATATGGCCATTTCATTACTTTAACAGTAAGAATAGCAGCCTATCAATTTTACAATATTTATTATACTTCAATACCAAAACAGAAACTTTTAAATCCAGCCTTTAGAGGTTTTTCTACTTTGACATGAGAAGTCAGTATTGCATGGCTTGTGCTGGCTTTAATAACATTGCACTGGTGTCTGGGGGTCCCCTCAGAGTGAGCTGCAAGTTTCATCCCAGCCTAATGCATCCTGGAAAGTTTCTTAGTGAAAGAATAAAGAGCATTCAGTTTTACTCACAAAAAGGGAGTACAATAGACCCAAACCAAACAAATCACCATGTCACAAATCTGAGGAGGTCACTGTAGAAGAACACAACTGTGTACTACAAACTGCAATGAAAACTCAGGGAGAGACTCCTCAAAGGACATGGGGCTTTGGCTGCTTGAAAACTGAAATTTAAGAAACTAAATTTAAAAAATCCCACACACCAGTATCTTAATTGTTGGAGGAAATAAATGCAAGTTCAGTAGAGGCTTAGCCAGATCTAATCACAGGAATATCTTGACCCGGAAACTCCCTTTTATCAGATCTCTTTTTAAATTAGGAAAAAAATATATTTGGTTTTCAAATTGTACAATGAGGCCCTAGTCTGGCAAGAAGGAAAAAACTTATTTTACTTAATGTAGAATGTTGTTACTGAAAAGAAAAATTGAGACAAGCAATCCCTCTGTTTAATTTACTTCCAAACCGAGTAATTTCCCTATTATGTAAAAAGAAAAAGCCCAAATAGCGTTAAAAAAAGTAACAGGCCAGTTTGCTCATTAATTAGAGCTTCTCAAAGGAAAATCTGCTCACACAAATCCATACCCATGCCCTTTGGTCACTCAGGTTCATAAAAGCCAGCAGTTAGCTATGCTAACTAATAGTTCATGGGTACATCAACAAGACCTTTAGGTCCTGGGATCTGCACTACAGCTACCCAAGTTTCACAGAATTTCCTTTTAAGACTACGGGCGACTCAATGAATTCTAGGAAGAGAAGACACTCTGTGCCCATTGTTTGATTTCTGGGAAGGCCCAGAACAATACCTTTAGCAATGGAAGCCTGGATTTTGAAAGCCACAGCCTCCTCCAGCGGGCTGTACTCCGTTGTGATGGAGGCAGCGCGCAGGGTTTGCACCAGGAAGGGCATCCTGCCCTTGCTGGGCTCGTAGGTGATGGTGTGGTTCCACGTGTAGGGAACGCTGACTCCGTCTGCCGCAAAGAGGCGCGTGGAGTGCGCGTGCAGCTGCCCAGGGCCTGTCTGGATGTAGTCCTCTGTGTAATCCTGCAACACAGCCCTGGCCATCAGCTGCTGCCACACCAGCACCACCTGGGCCTGTGCTTCAGAGCTGGGAGGTGTGGTGAGAGAAAGGGGCTTATCTTAACCGCTGAACAAAGGGTATTGCACGCACACGGGTTTTTTTCACTCTTACTTTAACTGTTGAGTCTTAACACTGCCTGGTCTAATACTTCAAAAAAGATACAAACTGATGTATTGAGGATCCTGATGATGGAAGCCACAGCAGAGGATTTCTAAAAAATAGCTTACTCCTCAGTAATAATCTTTTGAGATCTAAATATTTGGCTTCTATTTGAAGGCAGATGCTGATAAATGTGCTAAATAAACAAGTGGTAGAGAAAAATTTTGCCACTGAAGAGGCTATAAATATTGGGCATACTGCATATTGCAGTTTTGAAAAATATCAATGACTTCAGGTATATTTCTTGCATGGTGGGACTAATACAGTAAAATACTGGTTACCTGCTACTAATCACTAAGTCAGAGAGGTTAAAGGTGCACCTTTCTAGCTCTGCCCAAAGCAACACTGACATGCCAGCCACCAATAACTGCCCCTAAGACTCTCCTCAACACTACCTGCCAACATCTCAAAGTCTTGAGAGACCAACACCACCCTCCTCATGAGAACTTTCTGCTTTCAAAGACAATATCAGCATCATCAGTTCTACCAGGCACAAAAGAAATCACACACAGTACAGCAGGTTTCAGAACTCAGTGTTTCCTGCTTTCCTCTGGGTGAGATGCATGAGAGCAGGGGTGGTACCTGAAGCAGCTTTACCTTGACACTGATATCAGCCACTGACTGGAGCTGCAGCACGTGGCCACTCACAACAACATCCAGCAGCAGGGCCCCGTCGGTGTCCAGGCCCCGGGCAACGTGCGTCATGCGCAGGATCTCCCCTGGCAGTGGAACAGCACATGGATGTATCACACATTCCAAACACAGACTCCCAACGGCCACATGGGATCGAAACTGGAGTCCCTTGACCAGTTATTTATACTTACATTTTGTAAGGTGTACCATGCCCACGAGCAAAAACATGACACATTTCAAACTACAGCTCTGAAAGGTGGAATAAAGCCTCAGAAGGCCACAGTCAGTCTGAAAATATTAGTGTAAGCACAAGACCCAAATTTCAGCGATAGTCCTTGCTGTCTTTTCAGAAATCCAGCATCTATCTGGCTTACTGGCCACAGAAAGAGCTGGTCTATCCCAGGGAACTCACCAGTTGCAAACTCCACTTGAGTTTCTCTCTTGAAGACAGCGTCAGTGAGTGTAAACCCATTCATTGCTTCCCCAATTTCTTTGGCAGTTGTCCAATAAACGGGGCTGAGTATGGAAACGAGCTTCCTCATCGCTGGGCCTGAAGGAAACACCACAGAAAATCAGGAAGCTTTAATCTCATCATAGACCCATATACACAGGAGCTGAATACGAAGACCTAGAACTAGTGTAGCCCATCAGATTTAAACCAGAAGACCATAGGCATTGGTGTATTCAGAGAAAAAACTGATAAAAGTCAGAGGCCTACCAAGGGTCCGAGGAACATTGGTGATCTTTGCCTGTATCACTCTGGTGTCAGAGTCCAGGCTGTCTGTTACTGTGGCGTTCAGGAAAGCAATCCCAAATTCCATGTCATTGATATTGCCAATGATGCTGCCCTTGGCACGTGCAGGCCCACCTGTGCAGGGAATAGGGGAGAGGCACAACACAACCCCATGTGATATGTGCTGTTGGGTATTTTAGGGGAGAAAGAACTGAGCTTAAGTTACAGGGCAGATTTAAGCCCAAAATTTAAATTCCCCAGTCAACTGGCCAAGATGAGAGATGGCACCAGTGAAATCAGGAGTGCCACAGGCTTTCACCACACTGTCACTGCCTGCAAGGTGTAAATACTCACCAGGACATGCTTGGGTGTTGCACCTGGATATCTGGGAGGAGTCCCCAGGGCAAGGACGGCCACGATTTAATGGGGCTGGGCTGTTGCACAGACGCACCCGGGTCTGCTCTCCTCCTCCACAGGAAGCAGAGCACTGGCTCCATGATTGCCACTGCCCCCAGTTTCCATCCACTGCAGAATACAGAATGAAGAAAGCAATTTTTCAATTTAAATACTTCAAGCTGCATCAGTTATGCTGAAGTCAATTCCTTCCTGGAGGAACCAAGGTTCTAAAGGAACAGTTCAAAGGACCACAAAACCATTGTAACAGGCAGGTGTGAACACTCCTGCCATCAGAAACACAGAATCCCAGACTGGTTTGGGTTGGAAGGGACCTTAAAGCCCATCCAGTGCCACCCCGTGCCATGGGCAGGGACACCTTCCACTGTCCCAAGCTGCTCCAAGCCCCATGCATCTTGGCCTGGGACATTTCTGTGGGTGGGCTACATCATCCCTTATGTGGTGTATACCCTGATGCCTTGCAGGGAAAGCTGCATTCTCACTGCTGTTGTGAGCACTGACCTGGGCACAGGTCCGTGCTGCACCTCTGGATCTGCACGTCAGCCCCAGCACAGGCCCTGCCGCCACTGGCCGGGCGCGGGTTGTCACAGCTCCGGTACCGCCTCGTCTGGCCCCCGTTGCACGTCCGGCTGCAAGTTCCCCAGCTGCTCCACGGGCCCCAGTTGCCATGAACTGCAAGAGTAAGTCAGATTTGATCTTCCTCAGGGATTTAAAACCAGACAGTCAAGCTAGGAAAATACTTTTGTTGAAGAGTAGCTTCTTAATTTTTTTTTCCCAAAAGAGAGAAGTTCACCCCAGAGAGTGGGCAAACAGCCCAGCCCAAAGCACTTACCTGGGCAAGGATCACTGTTGCAAAAATCCATTTGTATGTCACTTCCCTCACACTTGTGTCCCCCGAACTGCGGGGCTGGGTCAGAGCAGTGGCGCGTCCTCTGCCTGCTGCCCCCCCCACAGGACACGCTACAGGCGCTCCAGCTGCTCCACGGGGACCACTTTCCATCCACTGGGGAGAGAGGCACAGCAGTCACAGCCCCTGACTCCAGGAGTGACACAGCACAGCACAGCACAGCCCTGCTACATTGGGGAAACTGAACATGGATGCCACTGACCCTCTACAGCATCTCAGCTACTCGGGGATTTCTCCCCAGGGACCTGGGAGTGTGGGTGGGTGGGAGCTGGACCAGCCCTGGCCATGTGAGCTGGGACCAGAACTCCCCATACCCTGGGCTGATCTCCCAGTGTGGGCAGCAGGGATGGGGGGATTCTGCCTGTCTGCCCTTCTCAGGTGAGATTCCACCTGCAGAGCTGCCTCCAGCCCTGGGGCCAGAAGCAGAGGAAGAACATGGAGCTGCTGGAGAGGGCCCAGAGGAGGCCCCAGAGCTGCTCCCAGGGCTGGAGATCCTCTGCTCTGGAGCCAGGCTGGGAGAGGTGGGGGTGTTCACCTGGAGAAGAGAAAGCTCCAGGAAGACCTCAGAGCCCCTTGCAGTGCCTAAAGGGGCTCCAGAAGAGCTGGAGAGGGACTTGGGACATGGGCCTGGAGGGACAGGACAAGGGGAAATGGCTCCCACTGCCAGAGGGCAGGGTTAGATGGGATATTGGGAAGGAATTGTTCCCTGTGAGAGTGGAGAGGCCCTGGCACAGGGTGCCCAGAGAAGCTGTGGCTGCCCCTGGATCCCTGGAAGTTTCCAAGGCCAGGCTGGATGGGGCTTGGAGCACTGTGGGCTAGTTGGAGGTGTCCCTGGCCATGGCAAGGGTAGAATGAGATGGGCTTTAAAGTCCCATCACAGGGTCAGTTCTCCCTTCTACTGCTTCCTGGCCTTGATGAGGACTCGGTGTAGGATCTGGCAAGAGCAAAATGGAGCATGAAGCCAGAAGGCTCAGTCTGACACCTTGTACGTTGCAATCCATGGAATTTCCCTGCGTTATTCTTGCACTCAATTCCTGCACTAATAAAAATCCTGTTTCAGAAATGTGATTCTTCCTACCCTCTCACGAAACACTCATTGAAATGTGGAAGAAAAGGATAAACGAATAACAGAACACAAGAAAAAATTAAAAATAAATATTTAGGAAACCTATAATTTAATTATCAATAATTTAGAATGCAGCTTCTGTGAGGTAAAGCTACAAGGACAAGGAAAGAAATCCCATTTGTAGGCTCTACAGCAGATGCTAACTAGTGACAGAGTCAGTGACAATAAAAACTCGAAGGGGAGTTTTTTCAGGGCTTTGAGAACCAGAAAGTGTTAACCACGACCGAGGCAGAACTGGGGAAGGGAAGGAGAAGTTTGTCCTCACCCGGGCAGCGCCGGCGGAAGCAGAGCTGGAGCTGCGTGTCGGGGCCCTGGCAGCGGGGCCCGCCGTGCGCCGGGGCCGGGCTGGTGCAGAGCCGCAGCCGCGTCTGCGAGCCCTTCCCGCAGGTGGAGCTGCACGGCCCCCACGGCCCCCAGGGGCTCCACTCGCCAGCCACTGCAACGGCACCACAGCTTGTACACTGCCCCAGGGCATCCCTGATCCCACACTGCCCCAGAGCATCCCTGATCCACACTGCCCCAGAGCATCTCTGACCCCACACTGCCCCAGAGCATCCCTGATCCCACACTGCCCCAGAGCATCCCTGATCCACACTGCCCCAGAGCATCCCTGATCCCACACTGCCCCAGAGCATCTCTGACCCCACACTGCCCCAGAGCATCCCTGATCCACACTGCCCCAGGGCATCCCTGATCCCACACTGCCCCAGAGCATCCCTGATCCCACACTGCCCCAGGGCATCCCTGATCCACACTGCCCCAGGGCATCCCTGATCCCACACTGCCCCAGAGCATCCCTGATCCCACACTGCCCCAGAGCATCCCTGATCCACACTGCCCCGAGCATCCCTGATCCACACTGCCCCGAGCATCCCTGATCCACACTGCCCCGAGCATCCCTGATCCACACTGCCCCGAGCATCCCTGATCCACACTGCCCCAGAGCATCCCTGATCCACACTGCCCCAGAGCATCCCTGACCCCACACTGCCCCAGAGCATCCCTGATCCACACTGCCCCAGAGCATCCCTGATCTCACACTGCCCCAGAGCATCCCTGATCCCACAGTGCCCTGAGCATCCCTGATCCACACTGCCCCAGAGCATCCCTGACCCCACACTGCCCTAGAGCATCCCTGACCCCACACTGCCCCAGAGCATCCCTGATCCACACTGCCCCAGAGCATCCCTGACCCCACACTGCCCCAGAGCATCCCTGATCCACACTGCCCTGAGCATCCCTGATCCCACACTGCCCCAGAGCATCCCTGACCCCACACTGCCCTAGAGCATCCCTGACCCCACACTGCCCCAGAGCATCCCTGATCCACACTGCCCCAGAGCATCCCTGATCCCACACTGCCCCAGAGCATCCCTGATCCCACACTGCCCCAGAGCATCCCTGATCCACACTGCCCCAGAGCATCCCTGATCCACACTGCCCCAGAGCATCCCTGATCCACACTGCCCTGAGCATCCCTGATCCACACTGCCCCAGAGCATCCCTGATCCCACAGTGCCCCAGAGCATCTCTGACCCCACACTGCCCCAGAGCATCCCTGATCCCACACTGCCCCAGAGCATCCCTGATCCACACTGCCCCAGAGCATCCCTGACCCCACACTGCCCCAGAGCATCCCTGATCCACACTGCCCCAGGGCATCCCTGATCCACACTGCCCCAGAGCATCCCTGATCCACACTGCCCCAGGGCATCCCTGATCCACACTGCCCCAGAGCATCCCTGATCCCACACTGCCCTGAGCATCCCTGATCCACACTGCCCCAGAGCATCCCTGATCCCACACTGCCCCAGAGCATCCCTGATCCACACTGCCCCAGGGCATCCCTGATCCACACTGCCCCAGAGCATCCCTGATCCACACTGCCCCAGAGCATCCCTGATCCCACAGTGCCCCAGAGCATCACTGATCCACACTGCCCCAGAGCATCCCTGATCCACACTGCCCCACAACACCCCTGATCCTCCACACTGCCCCAGAGCATCCCCGATCCCACAGTGCCCCAGAGCATCCCTGATCCCACACTGCCCCACAACACCCCTGATCCCACAGTGCCCCAGAGCATCCCTGATCCCACACTGCCCCAGAGCATCCCTGATCCCACATTGCCCCACCACAGACACATACCTGGGATATCTCTGATCCCTCACACTGCCCCACAACAGACACCCGGGATATCCCAAATCCCCCACAAAATGCCATGAGCAGTCGTCCAAACAATCAGCACTTTGAGAAGCAGAGATTGACCCTTTCCTTTCTGTTTTTTGACTACATCACCTCACCACCATCGTGGAACACCAGAACTGAATGCTTAATCAAATCTGGAGTTCCCCAGCTCCCTGGGTAGGACGGAAGCCTGAGCAGGGCCAAGGCAGCCTGGCAAAAAGCTGCCAGAGAGCAGCAGCCAGAGCTGATTTTCCTGCCAAAACCTAGAGAAATGACTCTCAGGCCCACGGATGAGTATTTGGCATCACAGTGGCAGCAGAGCCAGGGAAAAATGGAAAAATCAAACATTGTAAATTGTACAGAAGGGAACATGTCAGTGGTGAAGGCTCTGAACAAACTACAGCCTGTCAAATGTGGGAAATACTAATGGGACAGGAAGGAAACCAGAACATTCAGGTAGTTGGGAGCAAAATGTGGGTAAAAATTATAACAGATGGAAATATACAGATAAAGTCTTAAATTATTAACAATCATTTTTACATAGCTTTAAATAGTTGGTGGTTTGGGTTTGCCTCTTTTCTTATTTTAACTGGCTTTGCAGGACAGATTTAGAGTAGAGAGAATTTATGCTGTGAGGATGTGGGTAACAAGTACTGGAAAACATTAAAATACGAATTAATATTTTTACTAGTGTAAAAAAGAAGAAATTGCTGAGATTTCTTACACTTAGTTTTGTGATTCCTATTTCTAAGAACTCATGGCATTCAATTAAAAAAAAAAAAAAAAGTAATTAACAACTAAAAATAAGCTGAGATAATTTGGATTTGGAGAAACAAAGAGACCTGTATGTGAAGTCCCTCATGCAAATAAGGTTAAATTACTCTTCTCTTACCTGGGCAAGGCCTGAGATTGCACATGACTGACTCCAGAGCGCTGCCCTCACAGGGCTTCCCTCCGTGCTGAGCTGGGGGGTTACTGCAGGTCCTGCTCCTTGTCCTGTTCCCTTGGCCACAGCTCCTTGAACACTCTTCCCACAGCCCCCACTCCGACCAGCTCCCATCCACTAAGGAGCAGAAAAGCCCAGTCTTCATTAAACAATATTTTTGTGGTATTTATTGAAATTTCCTCTTTCTTTCCAAAATTAATTACAACTACTTAGAAAAATTAATCTGCTTTAAATATCTATGGTGATAAAAGCTCACTGTTTGGGCACTTAATGCAAGGCAGATTAGAAGTATCAATTCATTGTGGCTTTTCAGTATTAAACAGGGTTTACAAAATAGAGGGAGGGAGACTTAGATGGGCAGACAGCAATAGAACACGGGGGAAAGGATTTCAACTAAAAGAGGAGAGATTTAGATTAGGTATTTGGAAGGAACTGTTCTCTGTAAGGGTGGGGAGGCCCTGGCAGAGAGTGCTCAGAGAAGCTGTGGCTGCCCCTGGATCCCTGGAAGTGTTCAAGGCCAGGCCAGGCAGGGCTTGGAACACCCTGGGCTAGTGGAAGGTGTCCCTGGCCATGGCAGGGGGTGGCACTGATGGGCTTTGAGGTTCCTCCAACCCAGACCCTGGCGGGGCTGTGCAGGTGCAGCAGTACCTGGGCAGGGCTGGCGGTGGCAGCTGCGCCGCTCGCTGTGGGGCCCCTGGCAGGCGCGGCCCCCGTTGGCCGGCACGGGGCTGTCGCACTGCCGGACGCGCTCCTGCACTCCCTGGCCACAGGTGACGCTGCACGCCCGCCATTCCAGCCAGCTGGAGAAGCCGCCGTGCACTGCAAGGGGAGCAGGGGTGCTGCTGGGCACTGCTGCTGCCTACAGCTCCCTTAGGCAGACACAGAGAAGTGAAAACTGCACCTTCTGACCCTTGGAAAGCCACCTCACTTCATGTCATTACTGTGCAAAAATCTCTTACCATAGCTCAAAGACAATTAGTGCCTATGCTCCTAAGTGCTTTTCTTTCAAGGCACAGTTCAGTTATGACGTGTTCTGAGGATGGGATCTGGTTCAAGACCCTTTCATTATAATTTTTGTCTCTCACCCTTCCCAGCCTCTGTCTCTCCTAGCTGTATGAGTATAATGGAACAAAATTAACTAAAGAGAATCGCACTGACACTTCAGACTAGGCTTACGTTAGACCTAATGCTTACAA
Source organism: Phylloscopus whistleri (assembly GCA_017589585.1). Classification (NCBI taxonomy): domain Eukaryota; kingdom Metazoa; phylum Chordata; class Aves; order Passeriformes; family Phylloscopidae; genus Phylloscopus; species Phylloscopus whistleri. The sequence continues at coordinate 1,996,856 of JADMLD010000682.1, read as the reverse complement.
AGAAGATAAGATCAAACATCTCATCCCTAACACGTGGGCAAGATGAACCTTGACCACATTTGACCCAGATTAATGCTGTCACCTACCAGCTCCAAAGTCACTCTGATGTTTTGTGCACCTACCCTGCACAGTCAGGGGCACAGTGACGAGGACAGAGCCCAGGAGGTTCCTGGCTACACACTGGTACTCGGAGGTGTCCTCCCTCTGCAGGGGGGCGATGCGCAGGGAGCCGTTGGGCAGCAGGGTCACTCTGTCATCGCCCAGCACGGGCTGGCCCTGCCGGGACCAGCCGATGGTGGGAGGGGGCTCTCCCCTGGCCTGGCAGTCCAGCACCGCCGTGGCCCCGGCCTCCAGCACGGCCCCCACCGGTTCTACAGTGATCACTGGGGGGCCTGGAAGAGAAAGGGTTCTTTGGGTGGCAGCACACAGCACAGGCTCGATTAGTTCAGCATTAAAGCAAGCACAGAGAAATCCAAATGACTAAATTTGATTAATATTTTATTGCTGATTCCCTGCTGGCGAAATAAAAACACAGAATCCTTAAGGTTGGAAAACACCTGTCAGATCACCAAGTCCAACCACCAACCCAGCACCACCACCAATGTTCACCACTAAACCATGTCCCCAAGTGCCACCAAACAGACACATGCTAAAATGCCAACCCATAAGCTGGTTTGAACATGCAGCAATCTGAGAACTAAAGCAGAGGTTAAGGCCCAGCTCTAAGAGCACGTGCTCTTTTTTATTGCTAAAATGGGTTGTTTTTTCTGTTTTTCATAAAAACCCATAGGGAGATGTTATTATGTCCAGAGACAACTGAAGGGTAAGGAACAGACCCACACTGCTTGAGGCTACAGTAGGAAGGGCATGTTTAGAAATTCTCCCACTAGCAAAGAAAAATTCTAAGGTATTATTTTTGCCAAAAATAAAATATTGTCAATGAGAACTAGGATTCACCTCATGTAACCTGCTTAATTCATAAGTTGAGAGTCTAGTTTATTCCAGTTGTATTGAGTGAATTAAGAGAAACAGGCCCTTTCAGAGAGTGATTCAGTTCATTCCACACTGGTTTCTACGATGAGGCTCAACCCCCCTTTCCATCCCTCTCTTCTTTGACCTCAATCACAGCTTAGACCAGACTCTCAAATATTCATGATGAAAGATGTCCAGAGAATCTCTTGGCTGTCTCATCCCTGGAAGTGTTCAAGGAGCAACCAGCTCTAGTGGAAGGTGTCCCTGCCCACAGCAAGTGATCTTTAAAGCCCCTTCCAAACCAAGCTCTTCTACAATTCCATGGAAGAAGAGATGATTCCAAACCTCCAGGGCACTGCCCAACCCACAACACCCCCCCAGGAGCTGCTTGCACCTCCCCAAGAACAGCTTTTCACTCCCTTAAGGGGCATTAAGCCTCCCTTTGAGCCTTACTCTGCAGGGTCAGTGTCAGGCTGCGCTCCACCACGCCCGCCTCATTGGTTGCCACGCACTTGTAGTCACCAGCATCTTCATTCTGAGGAACAAAACCAGGGCTCAGTCTACAGGGCCCCTCCTGGGGGGTGAGGACAGTGAATTTTAACCCCAATTCAAAATGCAGACATGAGCTCATGGGGAAAAATAGGAGTCTTGCTGTTCAAATTAGGAATTTAGATTTGGAATAAGAGATTTGCACATGGAGAATGCAATTGCTTTTCATCTTACCCATAGAACCCAGGCTCTCTTAAGGTCAAGAGCAAAGGCCTCATTTAACTGGTCATGACCAAGATCTCACACACCAACAATTAGTATGTAAATTCAGTCCTTCTGACAAGCAGGGAGAACTCTCATCCCCTGGGTTGTGCCTCAGTAATTTGAATCTAACTCTAGTCTGAATTAAAACACTTGTTCAAGGTAAAAGCCAAAAAGGATAAATGTCTAGCCTGACTCTTTCAAACCAATATGATCAGAAAACACCTTTATCAGCCAAGTTCAAGGCAGACACTCAGAGTATCAGGGCAGGACTCACCACGGTGCCATAGATAGCAAGGGAACCATTGACGAGCTGTCGGATCCTGTTGCTAATCTGAACTCCCACCCCTTTTTTGCTCCACTGGATGGTTGGAGGGGGATCTCCCCTGACTTCACAATTCAACATGGCGTTGCCACCCAAGGGCTCAATTCGGCTGGAGTGATAATCCCCTTTGAAGACTGGAGGCTCTGAAAAAAACAAGGGGTGGCAGAGAAATAGTAGAGCCAAAACAAAGTGTTCCTAATGACGACTGCTGGCAGGGATCACTCACCTCGGACTTTCTGAAGGTGGATTTCAAGCTCTTTGGATTTTTCCCGTTTAGCCATTGGCAAGGTATTATATACTATAAGGAATGGCATTAAACTGACAGCAGGCAGGTTCAAATTGGATATTAGGGAAAAATTCTTCCCTGTGAGGGTGGTGAGGCCCTGGCACAGGCTGCCCAGAGAGGCTGTGGCTGCCCTTGGATCCCTGAAGTGTCCAAGCTCCGATTGGGTGGGGCTAAGGGCACCCTGGGCTAGTGGAAGGTGCCCCTGCCCATTGCAGAGGGTGGCACTGAATGAGTTTTAAGATTCCTTCTCACCCATCTCATTCCAACTCCACTATCCAAACCCAATGGTCACATGGAGCTGTCCAGCAGCGACCACAAGTGCTGAATCTCACGTACCTTTGACGTACACGAAGCCAATGGCCTTGATGGAGCCCACTGTGTTCTCTGCAGAGCACACATAGGTCCCAGAGTCCTCCTTGGACACCCTCTCGATGAGCAGCTCACTGTGCCCATTGACATCATCGTACTGGGCTGGAGGGAGAGCAGGGAAAGGGTCATTCCAGGGACGGGAATGTACACAGCTACAGGAGTGTTGGAATCTCTGCACTCTCAGCAGCACAGCTCAGGGGCCCTGTGCATCCTGAGACACCCCAGGAATGCACAGAAAGTCACTGCTGTGACATTTGTCCATGTGCACCTATTCACTTCAGCTGCCCCTTAATTTCGAGCATCAGTTGCTTGGATGCTGAGTAAATGCCATCAGATATCATTGTTTTTGATGTGCTGCATTATTGGCTACAGAAGAGGGACCATTTTTTAACTACCTTCTTTACAGCTTTGTCTGTAAGGAAGGGAATTAAAAGAGGCAGTTTGATTACATGATTGTATAACGCTAAAGATATTCCTCACACAATCACTAACAGTTTATTCCAGCTAGAATAAACTTCTTCCCTGCTCTAAACTGCAATGCTGCACAGGGGAAAAAAACCTGCAGCCAAATGGCCATCAGGGACCCACCTGGAATGATGTTATTGTTAAAGGTCCACGTTATTCTGGGGACAGGTATCCCCGTGGCTTTGCAGGTTAACCTGAGCTGTTCTCCTTTGGTCAAGGCTACATCTCCAGGCAATTCAGTGAAAGCTGGGAGCACGTGGACAGTCAGGGTGACCGTGTGTGTGTCCTCCCCAGCAGTGTTGGTGGCAATGCAGGTGTAACTGCCAGAGTCTTCGGGCTGGAAGAAAACATGGTGGGGAAATTTCAGCTGGGATATATCCTACAGCTGGGATATATCCCACAGCACACACCACTTGTGTCAGTAAGAGAATCTTGAAAAGCTTGGAACAAGCATTCAGCAGAAATGCTCAGCTGAGCTCTTCCACTTTCCTAACTTCGAAGGATGACTAACACTTATTTTTACCCTTCCTGAGGATTTACCACTACAAATTCTTCATAGATTTTACTCCCCAGTGGAAAATGAAAACTTTTATGATGGTTTTGGAACATTAAGAACGAGAAACCAAAATTAAAACAATGACTAACCCAGAACTGGATCTTATCACTGCCAAATGTGTCCAGTAACAGCTTAGATTTAGGGAACTTACCACAACATTGTCCAAAATGAGGTCTCCACCAGGCACAGTCTGGTATTTTCCCACTGTGTCTCTTAGCAGCATGTTGTCCTTCCTCCAGTTAATTGCTGGTGCTGGGATTCCCTCAGCCGCACAGGACAGAACAGCCTGGGAGCTCTCTGTGACTGTGTACTGCGTGTCCGTGCTGCGGATCCTGGGTGGAACTGTGGGGAGGTCAAGAAAAACATTTCCTCTGGGCGTTATCCAAGCACAACACCGGACTGAAGAAAACCTTTGTCTGGACTTTCTGGATTGTCCATCTCCATCAATGATTGTGTGCCAAAATTCAAGCAACTGGCCAATATTACAACTTAATAACACTCCCCTATATTAAGTAGCACAACTTTCCTTAACTCCTCCTGTACATCCCTAACTCCTTATTCTCTGTGGGGTCACACTGGTAACACACATCATTTCCCTACAGTCCCACTTATCACGGAATCACAGGATGGTTTGGGCTGGAAGGGACCACAGAGCTCATCTCACTCCAACCCCACTCCAACACCTTCCACTACCCAGCTTGCTCCAAGCCCCATCCAGCCTGTCCTTGGACACTTCCAGGGGTGGGGAGTCCTCAGCCTGTCTGGAGCAGCGTTGCAGTGCCCCTTCCCTCCCAGGAGCAGTTCCCTACCGTGCACGGTGAGCTCGGTGCTGGAGGTGCTGGATCCCGCGGCATTTGCCGCAGTGCAGGTGTAGCGGCCGCTGTCCCCGGGCTGCACAAACAGGATCTGCAGAGCTCCTGTGCTCAGGATTCTCCTTCGCAAGGACTCTGTTATCTGCTGCCCAGCCTTATGCCAGCTGATCTCTGGGCCAGGGTAGCCCTCAGCCTCACACTGCAGAGTGACAGACTGATCAACGGCAACAACGTATTCCTCCACTTGGGACTTGATAACAGGAGGAACTGAAAGGACAAAGACAATTACTGAGAGAATTAGATGCTGTAAGAAGCAAGGAACATTTTAGTTCTTAGTGAAAATAATTCTAAAAGTGCATCCTAAAGTAGATATTGAACTACAGGGAATCAATCTCCTGGGCTCTGTTCAGCATCACATCCAACAGGAAAGCACTAGGTCCCTTTCTATTGCTCAGAATTGTGTTTGGACCAAGAGAAGGAGTTTAAAAGGTGATTTACCTTGAACTTTCAGCTTGATCTTCCCCAGAGCAGTGCCAGCTGGATTCTGAGCAACACACATGTAAGTGCCAGCATCTTCCACAGCTGCTCTGGCAATCTGCAAACTGCCACTTGGCTGGACCGTGTAACTGTTTCCTGGAACAAATATAATCAAAGTATGACACTTCTGGTTTGGTGTTTGGTTTGAAATGAATGGCAAGGAGAAATCCAGGTTTCAGAAATGAAAATGAGCGTCTGTGTCACGGGAGCAGGCGGGGTCCCAGGCTTTGGGAGGATACCTGTGGTGATGATGTTGATGCCCTCCTTCTGCCACGTGATCACAGGCTGAGGAGTGCCCGTGGCCTCACAGGGCAGCACAATGGGATTGTTCACAATGACATCCAACGTCCCTGGCTGAGCCTGGATAACAGGTGGCTCTATGGAATGAAAGAAAAAGAGAAAAGCATAATATTCAAGGCTAGGAAAATACAGAAGGGCACTAAAATTGTACAGCCTGAGCAGGCTGAAGTAGCAATGCTGGCTGCCAGAACAGCCTTGCTGGCCAGTCTCCAGCTTACCCTGCACGTGCAGAGTGACGTGCCTGTGGGCAGAGCCCGCGGCGTTCCGGGCCACGCAGGTGTACCTGCCCCCATGGGCCAGCTGGGCAGATGGGATCTCCACAGCTCCTGGGGCAGAGAGAGCACCACAACATGCAGAGCACCCTCGAGGCACAGGGGCTCCCTTACAGCATCCCTCATTTCATTCCAAGCCATCAGAGAGAGGATCTTTGGGGGATTGTTTGCATTTCTGTAACTCATTACTTACAGATGTAATGGATGGATGCAATGGATGTGCCTGATTGCACTGATTTCCTGCAGCACATTACCTGAAGAGAGAATTCTGTAGCCATCTCCTCTGGGAAGCAACTTGATGCCATTTTTGGTCCAATGAACTGAGGGGACGGGAACACCGGAGGCAGTGCAGGAAACCATGACTGGAGAGAGCTTTGTTACCAGGAGCTCTGTGGCTTCATCTGCTATGGATGGGGGCACTGAAAATGAAGAGCGCAGCAAAGGTTACTTGCCCACGCTCACTTGTTATAAATTTTGGAAATACCAGAGACTTATGGATATCAGTATCAAAGAGGAATGAAATAAACTCTCATCTCAAGACTGGAATACCCCAAAGAAGTTCTGGGTGCCACTCAAATGTAATAGCAATATCCCCTCTACCTTGAACAGTGAGATCAACTGCCCTTTGATCTTCTCCTGCAGCATTTGACACAGAGCACTCATAGACAGCAGTGTCATCCACAGTGGGAGAAATGATTACTAAGGAACCTGAAGACAGAAGTCTGAACAAAAGAAAGAAATCAAAGAAAAAAGAAAGTAAAAGCCATTGAAATACTTCTTTCCTTCTCAGGTAATCAGCCCACCGAATTTGCTGGCTAGACAAGGTAGTTTTTAAGCATAGCTAGATTTTTCAAGAGCCAAAATCATCCCTGAAAACTTGAAACCCACAGTGAAAAGGAAAACACCTCACCTGTATGTATTCTGGTTCTGGTCAACACTAAGCAGATGCCCATTCTTTTTCCAGCTAACTGCTGGTCTGGGAATTCCAGTGGCTTCACAAGGCAAAGTGGTTTGCACATTTACAGTAACTGTGATATTCGTCTGCCCAGGAGCAATAGTTGGAGGAACTAGGGACAAACAAAGCCTAATTATTTAGAATCATTACATATATACGTACACATTTCTCCCCTTTTTTTAACCAGAGCAGCAGCTGAGCAGGGGCCGAACAGCAGCTGCCTGTGGCAGAAGGAAGGTGCCGTCAGTGGGTCCAGCACAGGCGCAGGCTTTACCAAGGACGTGCAGGTCGATGCGCTGGCGCTCGCTGCCCGCGGCGTTGGTGGCCATGCAGGTGTATCTGCCCGTGTCAGCCACCTGTGCCCAGGGGATGTGCAGGGACCCATCCTCCAACAGCAAATACCTGCAACAGAGCACATGGTGCTGCCTGCCACCCATGCACAGGGCACCCCAGCAGTGCAGAGGAATAGAGGACTCAGGGGACACAACCAATGGCCTAAATGAAGCGTGTGGTAACTGGGGCACAGAGTTTCTCACTTATTTCACTCTTTCCCAGCACATCTGTTTCCCAAAGAAATGGTGAAGTCTGGCTGACAGAGTGATTTCATAGAAATCGTACTGGATTTACAGAAAACCATCAACCTTCTTTTTTATGGTTTCTCATTTAACTTTAAAAAAATGTAACTGATACCGGTACTCTTTCTTTGCAATAAAACAGAATTCCTTAGCACTTTCTCAGTTCTAGGAAATGCCAAACTACTTCCTCATAAAACAGTCAGGAGACAGAAACCATTCACTATAATAAAAATTGGTACCAGAACATGTATAAGAAGTTTCATGTATTAGAAAACATAGAACAGCTTTTGGTCTGCATGTAACTGCTCACCTTCATCCCAAAACTCCGTGTATATATAGAAATTTAAAGATCTTTCACATTTACTGTTCAAAATCTCTAATGTCAGCATAATTATTATTATATTTGGTTGCCAAAGGATTTTTTTTATCCTTCTTAACAACAAGAAGGTGAAATCTTTGGTGCTGCTACTTTTCTCTTGAACAACTTCACGTCTAATTAAGTTTCTGTAATAAATACATTTTTAAGTAGCAATGAAGAATATTTGTGGTGAATTCTGGGCAATACCTGGAATTGTTTCCAGTAAGAACAACCCCATCCTTCCTCCAGGTGATCCTGGGGGCTGGGACTCCTTCTGCAGCACACTCCAGCAGGGCAGAGGTGTTGATGTGGACCATGGTGGTCTGGGGGCTGCTCCGGATCGTGGGAGCCACTGCAAGGGAGAATTGCTGATGATACAAAGGCAGTAATTCTACATTGCAATGATTGAAACTGAACACATGAAAAGAGGTGCAGCAGCAGGTTTGGGTTCACTGCAAAGACAGGAACAAGTTTCTTACCATTCTAGGTGACGGTAACTGCCAAGGTGCAGCAGGGAAAGAGAAAGAAAATTTGGCTGAAATGCACTGCAAAGGTCAGCTCTGCAAGTTACTGCAAAGGGTATCACTGAGCTACAACAGGAGTTCAGCACATGGAATTTGGCAAGCTAAGGCTGTTGGGATATCCTGGCTTCCTGATTACACACTACGGAGAAAAAAGGACTTTAGCTGGACCAGGTAAGGCCAGCCATTGGGGGCACAGTGTAAGGCAGGGCCCATGGACTGGGCTGGAAACAGAATAGAAAAGGGGAAAAAGTTCCTTCCAGTCACCTGAGTGTAAGAGTAGAATAGCTTCTCATCAGACTAGAGGTGAGAAAATAAAAAGGCTTGAAATGGAGCTCAGGGCTATGCTAACACAGGACAAGTATCAAGCGTAAGGCCCTCCAAGCCCTGTCCTCTCCAGGCACAGAGAAGCTGCCATTTGAAGCTCTCAAGTAACCTGTCAAGCCAGCTGTGAAACCCTGTCCCCAAGGTGCCAGTCAAATGCTTCAAAGAATTGCTCTGGGTTTGTCCAAGAGCATTTGTCAGTCCTGGATCTGGGTGTTCACTCTGGATGTCTCCTGACTCTGTGTCAGGTGATGGGTGGGATGCAGCCTCTGCTCCAGGAAGCACAGATGGATGGAGGGTGAGCCATGGCAAGTGCCCAGCAGGTCCCTGAGGCTGGGGGCTGCCTGTGGGCTCAGCAGTGGGACATGAGGCCATGCACAGGACCCCACAGCTTGGGCATGGCTGAGTGGCCAACACACGGCTGGAAAGCAACCCCAAATGCTGATCCCTGCTGCCTGAACTGCTGCAGAAAGCTGTTCCAAGCCCAAGCTGCCCCAGGCTGCTCCGTGACGTTACCGTGCACTGCCAGCAGGAACTCCCTGGTGGTTTCCCCTGCCACATTCCTGGCCACACACGTGTAGGTGGCGCTGTCACCCAGCTCGGCGTTGTTGATCTGCAGATACCTCCCGCTGGACAGGATCCGCAGCCGGGGGCCTCCCTGCGGGCACACAGACACGGGCAGGGGTTAGAGCTTCACTGCTGCCCTCTCCTGAGCACAGAACATCCCTCCACTGCACAGCAATAAAAGCCAGGAGAGGGGGCACCGATAAACCAGGGAGTGAACTCACTGCTGCATTTATATCCCTGAAGAGGGTAAAGAAAGCTTTTAAAACTTAGCATTGCTTACTGGTTCTCCATTGAAACCCCTACTGAGGCTTGTGCCTGAAGGGGGCAGCTGGTACAGAGCCAAAGGGCTTTGGAGTTCTTATGGAAAGGGGCACTCAATAGCACATTTCATTTATCTTATTATCTATGCACACTATAGGCAGAAGGAATCAAAGTTTCTCTGCACTGTTCTTCCAGCATCACAGTCTGGCTCAGCTGGAGGCAGCACAGGCTTAGCCAGCTCAGTTTACCCAGCAGGAGTTCACCAGCCAGCAGTTCTGGGCACAGGCTGCCCCTCTTCCTGCAGTGACTCCATAGCCCCTGCCAGGAGCCAGTTCAGTGACAGCTTTACCACACCCAGCCTGGGTGGTGTCTGCATCAATCACTGACAGCAACATCAGCTGTGAGTGCTCGGAGACCTGACTGGATAAAAACCAGCAGGAAAAAGAGCACAAACTTAGCTTTTACAGTGTGTGCTACCCACCCTCTGGATGGAACTGAAAGCTGACATTCCCATCTACTCTCCTGGTTAGAGGGTCTGAGAAGGGCAGCCCGGAGAGATGAAACTCCTCTGGTTCTGCACTAGCACCCCGGTACCCTGCTCTCACACCAGGCATCAGCTCCAATGCTGCAGTGCGCTCTCAGGTCAGTTCACCACCAGGGTGGGTTATTGACAGATTTGGGGCAATCATTGGCATTTCCTGTTGAGAACACAACCTATGTGATGGTTTCTAAACACAGAAACCTAGAGATAACAGAAGACAAGGGATGAAGCTGTAACTTAATCCTTAGGCTCTACTCAAAATAAGTCAGAAAACTCATGTTGGAAAAAAATACAAACTCAGCAAGTCTTTTGGCGTTTGAAAAAGGCCAGGTTAGGCCAGGAGGCTCCTATTCTTTTCTTAACCCTCAACGTGCATTTCTAAAATCCCTGGAGTGCCACAACTTCAAAGCTGCTGGAGGCTAGATCTTTCAATAGCTCTGCTGCCAGAGAAGGTGGTGCTGCATAATTCCACCACTCAGCACACAGAGATGGACTAGGGCAGGCCTCACCTCAGAATCTGCCCAGTGGAAGACAACAAAAGTGGGAGGAATGACAACCCCCACAACAAGGCTGCTTCACAAAACTAGTGATATTCAAACTGAAATAACACTGCAGGCTGAGAACCTGCCTTTCTCCAGCCCTCTCTTGTCACTGTGACACCTCCACTTTTCCAGGCAAGGAGGATGATTTGCCAAGGAGCTCCTCACTTCTCTTCCTACACCCAAGGACACCCATTTCCAGCTGCTCAGGATTAGTCAGCTGTTACATTTCTTTGGGGTTGGGAAAGCAGCTGGGCATTGGGGAGGACACTGATTTCTCCTGATGTCTAGAATATGAGCTCATGTGTGCGGAAGCCCTGGCACAGGGTGCCCAGAGAAGCTGTGGCTGCCCCTGGATCCCTGGAAGTGTCCCAGCCAGGCTGGATAGGGCTTGGAGCAGCCTGGGACAGTGGAAGGTGTCCCTGCCCATGGCAGAAAGGGGCACTGGATGGGCTTTGAAGTCCCAAGAAGCTTCAGCCCTCACATTCTCATGACATGAGTTCATGAGGCAGGAAGAGAATTAACAGTGCAAAGATCATTCCCAGGTTACCAGCTGAGCATCTCTGGCTGTCACAGTGTTCCTCTACTTTTGTTTTCTGGTAAATATTTTTAACAGTAGCTGCTTGTCATGATTTATGTTTCCTAAGCACTGCTTTTCAAACACAAGCTTTCCAATGAAGCCTAAGACAAAAAGCATTCATATATATGAATGCTTTTGAACAAGCCTTGTTCAACCTTGTTTTCATTAAAAACCTCACCACTCAAGTAGAGAATAAACAGTCCAGAAGTAGAATATTCCTGTTAAATTTGTTTCCAGCTGGTTCCTGGGCTATATCAAGATCGTGGTCCCTAGCAGCACTTCGTGAAACACCTTCACCCACCATATCCTTCTTCCAGTAATATTTAATTCTTCTAAATCTACCACAGAGAAAGAGTCTGAGGAATGGCATGTCAGAGGAAAGCAAACAAGGAGAAACTTGGGTGAAGATTTAGTGATGGATCACAGTTAAGAGAGACAAATCACAATCTCCATTTGTTTCCTCTTTATTAATGAACAAAGGTTGAGAGAAAATTTTTAATTCAGTTCAATTAATAACTGAACTTCAATATTCAGTTGAAAAGGACCTGTTTTGTGAGTGGTTCCAAGGATGGGAAGGAAAAAACTCTTTCTGTATAAACAATCCTCATCTTCCTAATTGTCTCTCAACCAGCAAAGACTCTCTGCCTTGCCATGGCACTCTGGAATTCTGAGTGGGAAAGATGCACTTGGTACAAAACCTGGTGATTAGCAATCCATTTTCTTTTAAAGAACTTCAATTCCTTTCTAAATGCTACTAGAGTAGGAGGATGCATAATACAGCCAAAGGAAACATAAGTGCAGTCTTGTCTCAGCTACCTTTCCTGGGAAGCCATTCAGGAGTTTACCAAAGGCTTCTAGCATTGCTCAGAGGATCCAGGAGGAGCAAGGGATCCCCCTAAAGGAAAAAAGAACAAGTAACAGCGGGATGGCCACTTCACATGCCCGCTGGCTCTGGGGGCTCAGGTGGGGCTGACTGCAGTGGCACTGGGGCTAGCCAGCTGCTCTGAGTTCTGGGCATGTAACTGGGGCTGAGGGGCGAGTGAGAGAGACCTCGAGCACTGCTGTGACAGCTGCAGGAAAGGCCAGCACAAAGGCTGGCTCTCGGGTACCTGCAGCTGCTCCCCGTCCTTCAGCCAGGAGATGGTGGGAGGAGGCACAGCGTCCGACCTGCACTCCAGAGTAACCTGGCTGTTCTGCAGCACCGCCACCTCCTGGGGCCCGCCAGTGCCAGCGATGTTGGGAGGGACTGAGACAAGAAACAGAGAACAAAATCAACACCACACATATGAACCACCAAGGAAACTACTCACTGAAAATTTCCCATTTATCTCAAGTTTGATATCAATGCAAAGCTGTGGTATCATTAATTAGTTCTTCCTCTCAATATCTGTGTTAAATATATCAGTATATTTCACATCTCTACAGAGAGAGCACAACCAACTTGATCCAACCAAATGCTGGCATTGGTGAGCTTTTGCATATTCAAAATAAGACTTGGAATTGTAACAGAAATCAGGAGGAACTTCCCTTCTAATTGTGTATCACATTCAGAATAACCATCCTTAATCAGACACATTAATTATGATCATACGGTGTAATACCACAGAATATTTCACCTTTAGGAATATGTTTGTTAAATGAGATGCTGACATGTACCTTAGCAGTTTACACTTTGAGGAAACATTTTTTCCCTAAATTAAACTTACCATGCACTCGTACTAAATATTCCTTGTCAGCATCTCCTGCTGGGCTAGATGCTAAACATGTGTATCTTCCTGTGTCCTCCACCTGGAAACACAGAAAAGCTTCAGCAGAAACTCCAGATCGTGGGAAAAAATCAGCAAAACCAAGAAATACAAACACAGCAACAACATACAACAGGCAGCACTTGAACACAAGCACAGGAGACACAGAATGCCTGGAAAGAAAATAATGAAGTTGTTGAATACTTCTTTATTTCACTTTAATGGGGTTATTCAGAGATGGCTCAGGAGTTGCAGGACTCCATAAAATCTCTCTGGATAATGTATATCCAGCACTAAACATGGAACTGGCTATAGCAATCCATCTAAGGAAGGCTGAAGTTTGGGTACTGAGGAAATTCTTTTGTGAACACAGTCACTAACATCTTTATGGTTTCTCCTTCCTATAAACTCCTCACTGTACAGCCCAGAAGTGTTTGTTTTACAAACAAAATAAGCAGCAATCAATCCCAAGCCCTATCCCACTTCTGTCTGGGGAACTTCACCTGGGTATCCATAGCTGGATCTAGCCTTAGTTTATTGCTGCAAGTTTTTAAAACTTGTTTGACCTGGACCCTTCTCTAACCACAAATGCAGGTGGTGAATTTTAGGGGGTTTTAGGACACCTCTGAGGATGATCCTAAGGCAGGAACCATTTTAGGGATTGCAGAACTGAGCCTATTTTGAAACAAACACTACCTGAGCACTGGTTATTCGGAGGGCTTCTCCTAGCATGTGAATGTTGTCAGTCTGCAGCAGTGGGCGCCCATCCTTCATCCATGAGATTTTGGGCACTGGGATGCCAGAGGAGATGCAGAGAAGCTCAAGTGGGTTGTTAGCAATGACAGAGAGCTCTTCTGGTTCATCTGAACCATTGATATGAGGTGGCTCTGCGGAAGGAAAAACATTCCAGCTCTTTATGGAATCAAAACACCTGTAAAAACTGACTGAAAACATGATCCTGTGAGCAGGGTCTGTAGAATTAGTCTACACTAAATCATTTCCAACTGTATCATGAACTCACTGAGGAACTCAGGTAATTTCTATCTGACTCTGCCTATTAATTTGCATATTTTATGATTTAGAATTATTAGAAAATGTTTCAAAAAACACAGATAAAACATTATATAATTTCAGCAAATATCAGCCTTTTAACTGCTGTGCTTTCAGCTGTGCATCTTCAAGCTGAATTTCTGCTAAGCCAAGTTACTAATTTATAGCATATATTTATATTAATGATAGCACATTTCAGTACTTGGAAAATACATAGTGTATTGCACAGTCACACATCTTTAGGTATCTTTCATTTCCTTATTTCTCTCATTTATCATTTGCAATGACCAGGTTGGACAGGGCTTGGAACAACCTGGGACAGTGGAAGGTGTCCCTGCCCATGGCAGGGGTGAAGCTGGATGGGCTTTAAGGTCCCTCCCAACCCAAACCACCCTGGGATTGTGTGATTCCTTATCCCTGGAGGCGTTTTAAGTGTCATGTCCCGCTGATGCTGAGAGGTGAACACTCACCCAGCACCTTCAGGACGAAGTGCTTGCTGCTCTGCCCGGCGGCGTTGGAGGCCACGCAGGTGTACGTGCCCGTGTGGGCAGGCTCTGCCCTCAGCACCTGCAGCACCATCCCGCGCCTGCCGGAGCTCAGGCCAGCCCCGAGGGGCAGGGCCACGCCGTCCTTGAGCCACGACACGCTGGGGACAGGGGAGCCATCGCTCACACAGCCCAGGGCGGCCGCTCCGCCCAGCAGCACCAGCACCTCCTCCGTGCCCCCCGCATTGTCCAGGCTGGGCGGCACTGCGGGGACACAGATCGGTCACACACGGGAGAGAGGCACAGGGACAGAGATCGGTCACACACGGGACAGGGACACCGGGACAGAGCTCAGTCACACACGGCACAGGGACACTGCAGAGACAGAGCTCAGTCACACAGGACTGGGACACTGAAGGGACAGAGATCGGTCACACATGGCACAGGGACACTGCAGAGACAGAGCTCAGTCACACAGGACTGGGACACTGAAGGGACAGAGCTCTGTCACACGGGACAGGGACACTGCAGGGACAGAGCTCTGTCACACACGGGACAGGGACACTGCAGGGACAGAGCTCTGTCACACACAGCACAGGGACACGGGGACAGAGCTCAGTCACACATAGGACGGGGCACTGCAGGGACAGGGCTCTGTCACACACGGGACTGGGACACTGAAGGGACAGGGCTCTGTCACACACAGCACAGGGACACTGAAGGGACAGAGCTCTGTCACACACAGCACAGGGGTATTCCAGGCACAGAACAGCTGCCCTTCTGCACTTCCTCACTTACATTCCAGTGCTAAACTTCGTTTACAAATTAAATATTTTTCTTTCTAAGAAAGCCTGTGGTACAGTATGGGAGCTGGAACTAGATGAGCTTTAAGGTTCCTTCCAACCCAAGCCACTCTGTGATTTTATGGTTATGGGTGACAATTCAATTAAGGACTTTTCTAGGGTTAAAACACTTTCAATTTTAAAAAAACCCAACACTTTGAAAAGTTAGTATTTCCCCAGTGATAATCTGTAAGATATACTCGTGGCTGTCTGCAATAATGTGTTGGTGAGAAGGAAAACTAAAGAGTAGGTTTAAGAAATCAGGAAATAAGATTCTTTACATAAAACATTTCAGAGACACTCACCCAAAACTCGCAGGTTGTAATGTTTGTTGTGCACTCCAGCCCTGTTAGATGCTACACAAGTGTACACTCCAGTATCAGATACCTGCACTCGGGCAAGTCTAAGGAAAAAGCGATTAAAGCAAGCTGTAAATGGAATACATGGGACACATTACCTTTATTATGGCATGGTTTGGATCAAGTTTTACTCTTGCTTCCAAAAATACAGCAGAATTATGCTGATACCACGAAATAGAACAGAAACTCAGCTAGTTAAAAAGAAAGAAAACCAACCTGAGGATCTGCCCAGCTGAGAGGAGCTTGATCTGGGAGGAGACAGAGAGAGGAAGGCCATTCTTCAGCCAGTGGAGCTGTGGTGGTGGGGTCCCAGTAGCAGTACATTCAATATTTAGGGAGGTGTCCAAAAGGGCAGTGAGCTCCTCTGCTTCATCTTTACTGTTGGCTATCGATGGAGGAACTGCATTTTGTAGATGATGGAAAAGAATTTATTAAAACAGGCTCTTGAAGCCATTCCACCTTGCAGGAAATCCTGCCCCAATGCCCCACTGGCAATTCAGTAAGAGGATCCCATTTTTTGCAGAGCAAATCCTCAGACAATAATACTGAGCACTAAAAATCATCCATTTATATATTTCAAATCAGAAATACTGTACAATGACAGTAGGTTTTTCTTTGATTTGCCAGCCTGCAGCAAGCAAGACAGAGCTCAGGGCCTGAAGTTCCTGGGGAGAGGAGGACAGTGCAGGAAGGGATGGGCTGAACCCAGGGCCAGAAGGAACCACTCAAACTCACAGCCTTCAATAAATCTTAAATACAGTGAAATGACAGAGGAGGAAAGTTAGTTTCTTGATGTCTGGATGCATCTGCTGACTTCATTCCTAAATAGAGAAAGTTCAGAATGTCTAGGTAAGTATTCTAGATGATGAGACAAACTGCTGCTTTGGGACTCTGGGCTTACAGGTTAGTTTGAAAGCCATGGCCTTGGGGGTTCACTACATAAAGAAGCCCAGCCAGGTGCAGCTCCAGGTGCTGGCTCAGTTAGGATCCCATCACCCACTGTGACAGTGACACCAATGAGACCTTTAAGTTGGTTATTGCTTGAACCTCAACCAATACAAACTGAGCACAAACTCCCTGCTGTTGTGCAGAGCCATTCTGTCCCAAAAACATGTGCTGTGATCACTCAGGACTGGTTTTTATGATACCAAAGGTCATCTCTAATTGCTCTGCTCATGCCTGTGTTCCCTCTGAGCCTGTGTCAGTAGGACAGTCACCCACCCAGCAGAGAAATCCTGCCTGAACAGAACTTTCCCCTCTCCCCTCCATTGTACTTAATGATCACATTTTCCACAACTTAAAATACCTGTTCTCTATGCTGCTAAAGGATTACACTCACTAGTCACTGGATGTCAAACTGTGCCATTTCCTCCAATACTCCCTCATTTTTAAACTCTCGGGACCTTTAACTATCAGTTTCCTTCATACCACTCTGCTCTTAGCTGATGTGCTTTGATTGGAATTAGGGAAGATAATACAACAAAACAGCAGTGTCACAGGAAATCAGCCCCAATATATTCTTCCCCACAAGAAATAAAAAATCACCACAAGCAGCATCCCTCTATTATGAAATCCACCAAAGGAATTAATTCCTGTTTATCCCAAAACACATTTACCAGCAATTTCAACCCCTCTGTCATTGACAGAACGTCCTGTGTAATATCTACAGTATAGGAAAATGGAAAACATGTGCATGCAGGATTCCACTGCAGACAGGCACTCCTCTCTGTGCTCTCCCTTGGGAGCACTCCCATGGATGGAATTATGGAACAGACTTGGGTTTCACATCTGGCACAACTCACCATATACATTCAGGTTGAAAATCCTGTCCTCCTCTCCTGCAGAGTTAGTAGCCACACAAGTGTATTTTCCTGTGTCTGAGGTGAGAGCTCTGGAGATGTTTAATGTGCTGCCATCTGGAGTCACTCTACAAGGACCATCACAAAGCACAGTGAGTTTATTTAGTGTTCCTCTGAGCTGGCAAATAAACAGTCCGGTCTGGACATTTCAGTAACTACCTCTATTCTCCTGGGAGCTTGATGAGAGAATCATTGTGTTCTGCAAAATATTTTTGTTAGAGATAGGCTAAGAAGTTTTTCCTAGAGATTCCTGTTTAACTTTGTTTTAAGATTCAACTCCAGCCAGGCTTTTGAAGGACCCATAATGAAAAGCATCAAGTAAAATGTTTCCATGGCTCAGATCTTCCCCCTCCAAAGGAACTAAATGACCTTAATAAACTTTCATGAAGCTGATGAACTTTTATGGAATTTATTAACTGAGAAAGACATAAATATCATATACTTATCTCTGTTAAGAAAATGAAATTTTAAAAAATCAAAGGACTAACAAATTATACTTGATTTATGGAAGCTAAGGAGGGAGATGATGTTCTTAACCTGGCTAAGCTCCAGTTCAGGCTCTCCTCATATTCCCTCCTTAGGGCCCTTAAAATTATAAAAGAGAATGCAGTGTCTGCTTATTTTTCTTGCCTTATCCTTTGTGAATCATCGCTGGCAACTGTTTCTCCATCCTTCAGCCACTGGACATCTGGGGTGGGCACTCCAGTGGCATTGCAGAGCAGCTGGACACTCTCTCCCAGGAGGACACTGACCTCACTTGGCATCTCAGAGCCAGCAATACTGGGAGGAACTGGAAATGCACCATGGAGGGAAGAGATTCAGCAGCAAGGAACGTAACCTGAACTAGAAACAGCCACACTGCAGTAGTTCATGAGCACCAGCACTTGGTGCAGCACCTGGGGCAGGTTCTCAGCAGGCTGTGGGTGCCACTGGACCCCTGGAAGTGCCCCAGATCAGGATGGATGGGGCTTGGAGCAACCTTGGGCTAGTGGAAGGTGTCCCTGCCCATGGCAGGGGGTGGCACTGGATGGGCTTTAAGGTCCCTTCCAGCCCAAACCAGTCTGGGATTCCATGACCAACACCATCATCGCCCTTTGAACAGCCCCACTAACTCCATACTAATCAAAGCCATTTCCAGCCTGCATTCCCAAGGAACAAGGATGACAGTCTTGCTATCTGTGAAGCCAAGACTGTCAGTCCCACTAGTAAGTTCTGAGCATTTCAAGCAATTTCAGACACACTCAAATAACCAACTTGATATTTCATTCCCAAACTTGGGGAAAAACTGGCAGGCAGGGGTACACCAGTGCAATTCGTGGGGATGAGTCATTAGGAACAGAGGAAAACACAACAGTTGCAGACAAGGGTGATTCACAGCGAGGCAGGAGAAAATTCCATAATAAATAAAGGTTTGTCATTTGAGCTGGAGGTGGGGGAAGTATTCCTAAGGAAATTCTGGCAGTAGGTCTTTGCTAACTCCTCCCATGGCACAAGAGGTACCACTGCTCCTGAATCCATCTCCATGTGCTGCCCTGCAGCCAACCAAGGCAGCTCCAGTGCTCAGCAGCAGGAAGGATGTCACCAGCAGCAGACACATCGAACCTGCACAACTCTGTTCAAGTTCCACAGTCAGGGCTTAAGGATATTCTTTTCCATGCAAATTTTGGACCAGAAGTATTGAATTCTCCAACCACTCTCCTCTCTGGTTACAAAGTAACAGTGTAAATTCTCCACTTTCCTATGTGGTTATGTGATCTCAGTGTCCCTAGCACAGACAGTGTCACATTCACCCAATGTTCAACCAGTTCTGCTGCTGCATCCTCCCCCATTCCTCACCTTGGATGGAAAGCACATAGGTTTTCTGAGCTTTTCCCTCTGGATTGGAGGCAATACACGTGTAGGTGCCACTGTCCAGGAGCTGAGAGCGAGCAATCTGAAGCTTGCTTCCACCAGATAAAATATGAACTTCAAGAGAATCCAAGTATTCTGAAATACATAAACAAGTCATCACTCCAAACCAGGCTACGGGGGGCAAACATCTCCTTTGGGAGAAGTTTCAAAACAAAGATTCCAACCAGTTCTCATAAGAGTCTGTCTAGAGACAAATGAAAAAGAAACACAAACCAGACAGCAAACAGCAAAGTGGTGCCTCAAAGAGGGGAAGAAGAGGAGTGAAAAGCATGAGACAGTGTTACCTATTGGTTTTCCATTCTTAAGCCACACTAATGTGGGTGGAGGAATTCCAGTAGCATCACACACAAAGGTGACAGGATTACTGATTGATTCATCAACCAGCTCTTGTTCAGGGCCTTCTATACTTGGGGGCACTGTGAATTGAATGGAAGCAGTAAGAATGTTATGTGAACTGATTTTGAAGTGCCTAATCTGCTAAGTCTGTGTTATTATAATAACTATTGTAGATGATGCAGAGGGTGCTCACCATAAACATTGAGATGGAAATTTTTATCATCTCGTCCTGCAATATTTATGGCTTTGCACACATACTGTCCTGTGTCAGAAACCTGAAATAAAAACAAGTTTTAGAAGAAATCACTACGAATTCTTATTTTAATGCTACAGTTTAGAGACATTAACAACCCGTGCCTCTGCCAACTCAAAGTGCTTCTCACAGGATGAAAAGCCTCCAGGAAACACATCTCCCATATACAGCAAGTAAAATACACCACTGGAGAGTGAACTAATTGCTTGGCAGTGTCAGACGCAGCCTCCCCCCAGCCCGGCCCACCTCTGCAGCCTTAATCCGCAGGGTCTGCCCGTCTGCCAGGACCTCCAGGGCAGCGGAGTCGGGGATGGCGCGGCCGTTCTTGTACCAGGTGATGACGGGGGCGGGGATGGCGTTGGACTCGCAGCCCAGGGTGACGGCGGTGCCCACCCGCACGTTCAGCACCGTCACCGACGCTCCGCCCTGCGCCTTGATGCTCGGGGGCACTGCGGGAAGAGCCCAGACTCAGTTCTGCGTTTTGGTGAAACCACCCAGGAAAGCAGAGAAACCTCCCCACATCTGCCAAACAAGAGGTGTGATTTCAGAAAATAGTAAAACACAAACCAAGGACGGTTAGGAAGCTCTTCTTCTGACTTTCCCCAGCTTGGTTCCTGGCAGTACAAGTGTATTCTCCACCATCTGACAGCTTGGCTCGGGGAATCTGCAGCGTCCGAGCACCTGGAGTGAGGAGAGAAAGCTGGAGATTTCCTCTGTGGGGCCTGTGTCAGTCCCAAAGGCTGGTTTAGAATTGCAGGTGCAGCAGGCTGAGCACAGGCACTGTGCCCCATAAAGAGTGGTCATGGGCCCTATCAAGACAAACCAGACAGAAGTTGAGCCCAAAGGCTGCAGAATAGCCGAGATTCCTCACCAGGCACAATAAAAGTGTTGGAATCTGAACTGACAGGCTTCCCATTCTTGAGCCAGCTGAGATCAGGAGGTGGAAAGCCCGTGACCTCACAAGTCAGAGAGATGAAATTATTCACCACCACAGTCAGATTCTCAGGGTTAGTCCCAACAACACTTGGAGGAACTGTGGAGGGAAAAATAAAAATACATTAATAGCATCTCTCACTGCATCAGCAAAGGATTTCCCACAAGATCCTGATTTACTACAATAAAGCTAAATTGCTGCATTTTGCCAAAGGGCTAGGTTGCAAAAATCTTTCACATCCTATGAATGGATTCACTGGTTTTTGGATGCATCTGGAAATATGACTGAAACTAATCTAATGGTCATTCCTGTTCCTGTACTTCACAATAGTGCATTTATTTCATCTGCAGTCCTTCTGTGCTGGAGGCTTGGGGAGGGCTAATGAACCTACACAAGCCCCTGACAAATTGCACTGCCAGGTTTCTAACACTGCTCATGGACATTTGCTGTGTGAGGCAGGACAGAGCAAATTCCATTGTCAGCATATGTAGGATGACTGTCACTTCTTCCTGATTCCTTTCTGCTCCTATTCTCTCTGGAACAGTCCATTTTCCACCTACAGAGACCCCCAAACTTATTCCTCCTGACACAGTTCAGAGCTGTTCTGTCAACCAGACAAACCTGTTGCTTAGCAGTGAGCTAAGCACTGGAAAATCCTGGCATGCAGCATTGCTCCAAGGGGTGCATTCCTTAAGCTTACAAGTCCCAGAATTTTAAAATCAAGAATAGTTTGACATGTGACCTTTCTACAAGAACGATTTAAAATGAAAGAACTGTAAATCTCTTCCTTTTAATAACCCCCCAGCTCTAGTTGCCATGTTTTTGCAGTGGGGATATATAAAACACTTAAGAGGAAAGCAAAAGCATGTTCTTGGCTTTATTGGGTGGAAAAATCATTCCAAAGAACACATGGAATCTTCCTCTTCAAAGACAGAAACATACAAGTATTTTGGCCCATCTCCACCTGAAATGCTCCAGCTGTTTGCTGTCACTTGAGTGACACAAACCAGTCATTAAGGCAAGTTTATGGCTCCTCTGGGCACTGCACAAACAAGAGCAGTCCATTGAAATGGGGAATTCAGTCCACATTTTTCAGCTTGGAATAACTGAGGAGTATTTCCCAGATAAAGAGGATAAAATGGAGCAAGTAGAGAATTCTGATCTGATGACATTTGATAGTTACTTACATTTATTTACTTTTACAGTTCCTTTTTTACAGATGTGGTTATTGGCAGTGGGTAATTTAGGGTACAGGGCCAAATCTCAGCTGTCTTTAATGAAATTTGCTTAAATTGTGTCAGTGGTTGATTTCAATTTCTGCACCAAAAAATGTCCACAAATGTCCCACAGGTAATTTGCATATGCAAATATATCTGTATGAGTATAAAGACAGAGTCATGGGCTCAAATATAGCATTGAGCATGAAAATTACCAATTATTTCCCTACTATTTTAAACCTAAGTCCTTACTTCCTAGATTTTAAAAGGTGTCATATTAGTTTTATTACTCACCTTGGAGACCAGAAGTGAATTTTTCAATTTATTAAAGAGCATCATCTTCAGTATTTTATTTAAATTTATGAGAGCAGTTCTATTAGAAAGACATAAAAATGCTGGAGAATAGCATTTTTTTTGGCATTGACAAAACACAGATCCTGCTGCTCACTGATAATGCATTTTCCTGAGTGCTTCACCCTGTGTGGTCCTTTCCTGAACAGCTACACTCTAATTTTTCAAATTAAACTGCATTAAGAAAAATAGACCTAAGTTGGTAATATTGTTGAGTTAGAATTGAAACTTCATGCAAATATTTCTTTTAAGAGAATAGTATTTAGCCATAGTCACTAAAGCCAAACATTTTTAAGACAGAAGTTTAAATTTAAACACAAATGTCAGGAAAAGTGAAATATTTTGATTTAAAAGCAAAGCTCACACATCAGGAAATCTGGACAGACTCCACTGTCTGTCCAGAAAATAACTTCTCAGAGAACAACTCCAGTGCAAATTCTTCCCATGACAACACTATTTTTGGCTAAATGCATTACTGAGTAGCAAAAAGTGCTATAAATCTGTGCCATGTAGTAGGTAAATTTGCTGCATGTGTGACAGAGGAAAAAAGGCAATTATTCTGTGTGCAATAAGCTGAGTCCTCACATTCCTGGGATGTTTGTACTGTTTTTAGGTGGGAGAAAGGACAGCCCTTGTTTTCCATCAGATAAAGCAGAAAAAAATGTAGCTGCTAATATTCCTTGTCAGTTTGAAACATGGAATGGTGCAGAAGAATTGGTGGGAATGATGCTTCTTTTCTCTTCAGGATAGAAAGCTAAAAGTGGGCAGAAATAGAAGGGGAAGTTTGGGTTTAGTCTGAAATGTTAATTAGAGATGTCTTGATTTTCTGAAGTTATCAGGAGAGGGAAGGGAAGGGGAGTGGAGACTGTTTTATGAAAAGTGTCTTGATCATATTTGTCTTAGACTTCTGATGCTTAAAGCCAACATTTATTTTAACCCTACTGTAACTCCACAAGAAAACCAAAAATAGAGAACAGAAAGGAACCTCAAAGGGCATATTTCTAAAAACCATGCATTTACAAGCTGTGTATCTTTGTTTAATGCTATCTTAAATATCTTTGAAAAAATGCATTTTCTGAATGTATCAAAACAGGCTACAATCCAACCTGCTTATAACTCATGATTCCAGGGCTCAGCAACCTGAACTGGGTGAACACAGCCACCACACCAGGCTCCCTCAATAACCATTCCCACCTTTCTGGAACACATATAAGGAGCTAAAGCCACGTGGTATCAAGAGCTATATGTCATCGAGGTACTTAAAACTGATACTTGAGTTCTGGTCTGTCAGAATCTCCATCACATCCAGTAGGACTCACATGAATGAAGCTGAGGGGGTCTGAGCACTCTGCTAAAAACAACACATCCAAGCTGAAGCAGCATTTGACAGAAGACAGAAATTATGGATGAGGGTACTTACCGTGAACATTGAGGTTAAAATACTTCTTGGCACTTCCAGCTATATTTTCTGCAATGCAGACATACCTGCCAGTATCTGTTATTTGGGAATTCAAAATCTAAGGCAAAAAAAGACAAAATATGGCTTTAGAGCTAATATATAGACAACTCACTGCCAAAGAAGCAAGTGGAGAAGATTAAGCCCAGCTCTCTGCTTTCACAGTTTTATTCAATTTCATTCATCAATGGGAAGTTCTCCAGAATACACTGCTTTCTCAAAAAAAGTCAATAATATTTAAAAGCAAGTGATTTCAACTGATCCCACAAATGGTTGGATCTGAGGAACTACATGGGAGTGGAGCAGCAGCAGGTGAAAGACAAAGGACAAAAACTCCTTATGGTTGCAGCACCTTGTAGGAAAAAGAAAATACTTCCTACTCGGCAAAACCAGACAGTTTTTTGTTGCCAAAGCCCAGTTTTTCCACTATGAAAAAGGTAACACTACCTGTAACCTCCTTCCATTGGACAGAAATGTGTGTTTGTCATCATCTGCCAGGAGCTGGCCATCCTTCTGCCAGGTGATGCTTGGGGAAGGGCTCCCACTGGGAATGCAGTCCATGGCTGCCTCCTTGCTCACCAGCACGGTCACCTCCTCAGGCAGGTCCCCGTCAGCCCCACTGATGGATGGCGGAGCTGCAGGGAGCAAAGGTGAGGAGAACGCTCACTCAGCACCTCTCAGGTGGTTGTGAGGTCAGACTGGGTTTGCAGGAGGAAGGAGTGAAACCTCCAGTGAATCCAGTGGAAGATAAAGCCATCCCATGAGTAGTTCAACTGGAAAAACTCAGCATAACTCCAAGGGCTGCAGCAGAGCTACACTTATTCACAGCACACAGAGAAGAGAGGTGAAAACCCATCTTCCAATCATTCTGCTGTCTGTGTTCTTTGCCATCAAAATAAAGGATGATTTCCAAGGCAGAACCCCTTTGTAACAAAAAATCAGTATTTTCAGTGGTATAATACTGCCACAGAGGCAAAGAAGTGTTTCCCAAGGCTAAAATGTTGAGCACATCAACAAACAAAAAAGGTCATCCAAATGGTTGTGCAGGCATTCATTAATCTAAATCCTCAGTTCCCTTCAGGCTTCAGGAGTTCTGCAGGTATTGTGGAAAATGATGGCCAAAATAAAGAAAGAGAGAGAAGTCTTGGTCACAATTCTCAATGGGAAGCTGAAGAGAGAACAAGAGATACCAAGAAAAAACCTGGATTTTTACCTATGCTTTTCTTTCTGGTGAATGGTGAGAGCTGTAACACAACTGAGTTCCTACACACACGGAACTGAGAACGTCAACACTCCGTTCACACAACTCTGTACAGCCGTACAACTCTAGCACCCTAAACACATTAACATCATAGTTTACAGATAAACATTAAAACCACTAGGGACTCCTGGACTACAGTGGTTGGTTCTGTTGCACAGAAGCCTTTTTTGGCACTCAGAGGAGAAGAGGGAAGCTCACAGAGCACTCGGACGTCGTAGTGG
Source organism: Phylloscopus whistleri (assembly GCA_017589585.1). Classification (NCBI taxonomy): domain Eukaryota; kingdom Metazoa; phylum Chordata; class Aves; order Passeriformes; family Phylloscopidae; genus Phylloscopus; species Phylloscopus whistleri. The sequence continues at coordinate 1,971,711 of JADMLD010000682.1, read as the reverse complement.
ATGGAATCCTGCCCCGCCTCGTTGACGGCCACACACGTGTATCTGCCGGCATCCCCGGCCCGGGCCCGCGCGATCTGCAGCACCCGGCCTCCTGCAAGCAAAGGTCCAAGGCAGCATCAAGCACTCTCCATCATCTCCACACCACATCCCACCAGAGACCTGAGCAAGCAAATTTGTAAGTGGTCAGCATTTGGTCTGAATTATAAGTAGCTAAAGGTTTTTATTTCCCAGCTACTTTTTCTACAGGCGGATAGTTGGAGCGCAGCCATGCTCATACTGAAACATTAGAAAAGAGCAATTAATTCCACATCAAGGAAGAACATGCTGCAGCAATATGCAGCCAGGCATTACTCTTCCATCAAAAATAGAAATATTTCTCAGTAAGATGGCACAGAACTAATAGGCAAAAGGAAATATAAGCACAGAATATTCTGTTCCAAACTGAAAGATTCACTTCTGAGGCTTAGAGGTACTTTTCACTGTACTCTTCATAAAAGCACAGCCATATAAATGCCTTCAGAAGGAGAGGAGATCTTAGGAATACACTTTGGGAGTACTTGTCATTGCTCTCTCAAGAGATGAACAAGATGGACAAGAGGTGTTCCCCCTTTTACCAGTGCCCTTCTTTAAACACTCCATCCCAAACCATCTCTGCACAGCTACCTCATGACTGTAGGCAGCTCTTTCCCTCCCCCACGAGCTTAAGCAGGAGATCATGGCCATTTTTCTGCTGCAAACATACTTTCCATGCCTCACCCCTTGGTTAAGAGGCTTTTCTACTCCAATTATCCTTTTGTCAAAGCAAATTTAATAAGGAAATAAATCAGGAACACATCAGAGAGAAGGTATCATTGCTGTATTTCATCTGCAACACATCCAAGTGTCCAAGGCCAGGTTGGATGGGGCTTGAAGCAGCCTGAGTTAGTGGCAGGTGTCCCTGCTCATGGCAGGGGTGGAATGAGATGGGCCTCTTGAAACCAAACTCTTCTGTGATTCCATGATTCCCTGAGAGTTCAATGGTGACATTCACACCATTTTAGGGAGTACTTCTTAAAGAAAACAAGGCCAAGGACTGGAGAAAAACATTTCCAGCTAATGAAGAAAAGAACATTAAAGAAGCATTCTGAAAGGTTCTGTTGTGTGTCACCACTACACAAATACCAGCACTAAGGCCATTTCTTAGTTATAGCATCACAGAATAGTTTGGGCTGAAAGGGACCTTAGAGATCATCCAGTGCAACCCCCTGCCACAGGCAGGAACACCTTCCACTGTCCAAGGTTGCTCCAAGCCCTGTCCAGCCTGGCCTGGGACACTTTCAAGGATCCAGGGACAGCCACAGCTTCTCTGGGCACCCTCCAGGGCCTCTCCACCTTCATAGCCAAGAATTGCTTCCTGATATCCAATCTAAACCCACTCTCTTTTAATTTGAGTCCATGTCCCCTTGTCCTGTAAACAGTCTCCCTGCATCTTTCCTTCTGGCACTGGAAGGCCACAATGAGGTCAACCTGAAGCTTCTCTTCTGCAGGCTGAGCAATCCCAACTCTCCCAGCCATTCCTCAAAGGTGATCCCTCTGATCACCTGGGTGCAGGGCCAGAGAGTGCCAGCTGAACACCCACCTGGCAGGATGAGCACTCTGTCACTGGAGCTCAGGGGATGCCCATCCTTAAACCACGTGAGTACAGGGGGAGGAACAGCGTTGGTCTCACAGTACAGTGAGAGGGGGTTGTTGACAATCACATCTTTACTTTCTCCACCTCTTTCTGCATCCACCATGTTCCCAGCTTCCCATTCCTTGTAGAGCTTTTGGAAGCTAGGAGGAACTACAACAAAGAAGAGGAAAAATGTTAGCATTTTGCAGCAGAAATAGCTGGTTTTAAAGTCAAGAAATAAGAAGGTATTGTACTGCTCAACAGCAGCAATAAAAATTAAATGTATTAAATCAACCCCTGCCCCCACTTTAAGTTACCCAGGAAAATTCTAGTTCTTCTGGAATGAACAATTGAGCAATTTACTGAGTATTTTTGAAGAGTAATAAATAACAGTGTAAGATGACCTGGTAACAAACACAGAGGGTATTCATCAACAAAAATACTTAAACAATGAGGTATCTGGTTTCACTCAAGCTCTCATTTTGTCTAAATTTTCAGAAATTACTCATGATTGTTTCCTTGTATTTACACACAGTAGGGCCAATAGGATGCTTATGTCTAGGGCCCCTAAATACTAATCCAAACAAAAAAATAAAGTATGTCTTAGTTCAAGACAAATTAAAAATTTTCATGGTGTTTAGAGGAAGATCAGAGTTGCTATGCCATTGCACTGATTTCAGAACACAACATATAAAAAAATTATCAAATAGAACTGATGCCTTGGGAAGGCAGACCTGGAACAGAGACTAGACAGAGCTAAGAGAATAAAGCAGGTACTTATTAAAAGGCCTTTAAGGACACACCTTGGGCAGGACAAGAGCCTGACCAGGGCTACACCCAAGGTGGACCCAAAATGGTCACAAAATGAATGACCAGTCATGAGGTTTTACACTGTCATAAGCTTTGGTTCATTTGAATATTGGGGTTAATTGTCAAGTTACAGCTTCAGGTTATGAAGCTTCATCCTCCTTGTTCTCTCCCCTCAGCCCTCCATTTATGCTTTTTTGGGTCTGAAACTTGTAACGGTTGTCCTTGGTCTCAAGCTGGTAAAGGATTGTTTTGTCTCCTACCCTGTGAGGAGAGCTTACTAACACTTAATATGAGGCTCCGAGCTACATCTAGGCAGCACAGAATCTAAAAATATGAAAACTAAAACTTAAGGCATCACTACATGTCAGCAATGAGCAAAACATCCCTGAAATCAAAGCCACACAAAACACAAAAGCATTGGGTTTGACCACACAAGAGTAAAGGACCTAAAATCATTAATTCCAACATCCCAGAATATTAGAAAAGCAGGCTACCAGCAGAGTTTTATTACCCTTTTACCTTGTATATTTACATCAAATTCCAGCTCATCCTCCCCAGCAATGTTGGAGGCCAGGCAAGTGTAGCGCCCCATGTCTGACACCTGGGCCTCCTTGATGTGCAGGGTGTGGCCACTGCCCTGGATCAGGACATGCTCATCTGCCTGCAGTGGCTGCAATGTCAATTCAAATGAAAATTAATACTCAGCAAAGAACACACTAGAAATAGACAGATTTGTGGTAGCAGTATGAGTCATCTCAATCAAGTTCCAAGTTTCTGGAGACAATTTTCTTTTTACGGTTGTCAGAAAAGTTGTCTCCATCTTCATCCTTCTGATGGTGGTGGCTGGTCTCCTCAAGAATGTGATTTTCCATCACTCCTAGCCTCAGGATGCTGCTGAGAGAAGCAATGCCATCCCCATCAGGCCAGGGCTCTTGTGACATTGGGTCCGAGGAGGCTGACCCAATCCCTGAATTCACTGGCCAAGCTTCCAATACAAGGAAAACTCCTAACTTTCTGTGAGGTGAACAAAGGGATCTAACCCATCCTACAGATCTGCTGCCCAGCAAGGGCATAGCTTGAACACGGAATGGACAGAGCAGCAGCACAGAGAGACACAGGATTAGATATTCCTGTGCCCAAATGTGGCTCACACATGACAGCAGAGGCTGCAGTGACACTACTGTGTTCTGTGTGTCCAGAATACATTAGATGTGCTCATCTACATCAGTAGCCTGGCCTAGTGGGAAGTGTCCCTGCCCATGGCAGGGGTGGAACTGGATGGGCTTTGAGGTCCCTTCCAACCCAAACCCTGCCAGGAGCCCATGCTTCCTTGATTAGGGAGTCAGCACTGAACTCCTGGCCTGCAGGGGACAATTCATTCAGTCCATGGACAAGAGTGAGAGCCTTTCACCCAGGGCAGCCTAAGGAGCAGTGGCTGCTGTGCCAGTAGCAGTCACATGTGCACAGCCACTGCCTTTGGGGACCTCTTAACTCCCCAAATTGAGTCTTTCTTTGGCAATACAGCCAGGACTCCCAGGGATCCAGAACACTTGAAACAGCCAGAGGATGATCATCCAGGTTATTCCCACATGCTCGTTAAATCCAGGAAGAGCTGTTCCATGGTGAGTGCCCTACCAAGAACAGCTCAAGCAAGAGATTGTCCTCTCCCTTCTTACAGAAGAGCAGCACAGCTCCTTTTTTATTCATCCCCTGTGCTGTATTTCAGTGTGTCCCCGTGGCCCTGCCTTCCCAAGCTCTCCAGACGGATTCATGGAGCGCTGTGTGTGGCAGGACTTGTGCCTCACCCCCCCAGAGCAGCCAGATGCTCTTGTGGCTTTGTGAGCTCTGCCAGGACCGAGGGGGAGGCTCTGCAACTTCTGCAAGGGCAGTCCTTGGGGGAACCATCTCTAACAGGGCCTTTGGGAGCTTTACACAACAGCCACAGGCCCTGTGGTCACACCATGGGATGCTCCTGCCAATAAGGGCACTCCCTCTCACAGCAGAGACCAGTGCCAGGCCTGGAAACTCCAGCCCCAGTGTCTCAGGCACTGGCAGGCACCCACCAAAAGCCAGGATGTCGATTTACAGAGGTCTGGGTGCCAGCAAACACCCCAAACTGCTGGGTGCAGGGAGTGAGGGTGGCTCCTGCTGCCCTGCATGGATGCTATTTCCAGGGTCAGGGGACACACAGCTGTCCCTGTCCCACATCCCCTCAGAGGAAGGAATCGAGTTTGTGACTGGCCTGTCCATCCTTGTACCAGCTGATGGCAGCAGCAGGAACAGCATGAGCTTCACACTGCAGAGTCAGGCTGTGGTTCACTTTGATCTTCACCTCCTTGGGGGACAGCCCTGTCCCTGAGAGATCCCCTTTGGCAATGGTGGGTGGAACTGCACACAAAGGCAGAGAGGGGAGAGACTGTCATGGCTTACTGGCTGCTGCAGCATTTCAACATTAACCAGAAAGAGAAAGATCCTGGATGAGAACCTCCAGGAAAGCAAGTGCATTACCCCAATAAACTGCCTCTTGCCCACAGACAAATTATTACTTTCTTACATATACATATTTATATATATGTATTCTCAGCCACTTTTAGTATAGTTATTATGTACAAAAATATACAAAACTGTATTCAACACTTTTAAACAAGCAGGTTTTTAAATGTGCAAACCTGACTACAGCCCTACCTAACTACAGCAGTCCATTATTACGTGCCTGGCTTCAATTCTATGAAGTTCAGGGTACTGTAGTCATTAAAGAGCATTTTAATGGAAACTAATATTCCCAGAAACATATGTTTGATCACAAGTCCACACTCAGGGTAGCTGGTCAAAACCCAACATTTCCACTGAATTCCTAGTGTTGCAAAATCCTGGTTTTTTTTGAATCAGAAGGAAAATAGAATGTTTCAAAATTCTTCAGCTACCCCCCAGCTTGGTCTCATAATATTTTTGAAATCATGTAAAATGCTTTCAGAGCATTTTCTGCTTTTTTTTTCCACTGGGAATTTTTAATTTTTCCCCTAATATTTATGGTATCCTAATAACTAACAGTTGCAATGGCATTTGGGGGTGGAGGGCATTATGTTCCCACATACCCATGCATTAGTAATGAACTCTTTTGTCATCTTCTCATTATTCCAAATCCAGTGGGGCCTTATTAAGAACTTAGTGTAATTAAGTAACAGTATGGTTACTGTAAGGGAGCAAAGCAATTCCAAATCAGACTGAGAAAGCAAAAAAAGGTAAAAATTGTGCTGGCTTGAGCCCATAATGAAGAGTTTGAGCATTAAAATTGAGTATTTAGGTAGAGACGCTTAAAGGATAATGTACTGACAGAAAAACTTGAATGTGAAAACTTTTGTGCATATGGAATCTTATGGAAGGATATAAAAATAGTATCCTCCTGTTTTATCTTCCTCAATAAAGTGTCCCAGCAGATGTTAGAGGCCCTCTCCTGTTTTTTCTAAAATGGTTTCTGTACTCAGGAGATTCTCTGCTCACATCTCCCATTGTGCTGCACTCATCTGACTTGAAAATCAGCACCAAAAGAAGCATTTCAGAGGAAACAGGAGTTTAGTGTTTCTTAAATGTCCTCCCCATGGTGATATAAAGGCTTTTAGTGCAACTGCAGCATTGCAAAGGATGCAACAATCAACTTCTCTGGTGTCTTTCCTCCACCAATGCCAGGAGTTAATGCAGATGTTTGCTCAGCACAGCCATTAATAGGAAATCTTGTATTCACCAGGACAGACAATGGGGAAAATGGAAGAATGCACAATTAAAAGTAATTCCAAAAGCTGAAAGCATTGCCATACTGTGGACTTTCACTTCATAGTGCCTCAGTGTCTCCCCAGCCTCATTGGTGGCTATGCAGGTGTATCTTCCAGCGCTGTCCTGCTGGGCACTCAGGATCTGCAGGGTCCGCCCACCTGCCAAAGACACCAACCCTTAATATCACCCACACCATCCTCTTTCTTCCCAGTTATTTAAATACTTCCTGCAGCATAGTTCCAACCCTTTGGTCCAAAATCTGCCCTCTGAAGAGCAGAAAACCTGACTGCTTACTAGCACGTGTAAGAAATGAGTGCAGAATTCATGGAAGTGCTATGGATCACAGCTCCTGTCGCTTATGGATTCTTGGGAAATTTGTTAAGTAATTTCATCAAGAAATTTGTGCAGGGAAACTCTTTAATATATTTAGCCAGGACTCAATTCTTTCTCTGCACACTTGCAGCTAAACAAGGTAAAGTACTCTTACATTTACAGTACTCCAGTGTTCCCTCTGAAGCTTGTTTCCATTTTCCACAGGTACTAGGGAAAAGTTATTCTACTAATAATTTAGTTAGTTATTCTACTAACTAAAAATGGCCAACTACTAATGACCTAGAAAAATACCACCTCATTCTCTTTATTAACTTATATCTCTCTCCATCTAATTTCCACACTTAACTGCAAGTCATTTCCATTCATCATTAACTCATAGGAATTTTCCCATCATTTTGCTTGATGGTACAAAAGGATAAATACATACTAAAACACAAATAAACAATCAGTTAATTGTGAAATACTTAAAAATATTGGAATGGGAAGTGCTAGAGGAGTACAAGGAATCCCAGAATGGTTTGGGTTGGAAGGAACTTAAAGCCCATTCATGGGCAGGGGCACTTTCCACTACCCCAGGCTGCTCCAAGCCCCGTCCAGCCTGGCCTTAGGTACTTCCAGGGATGGGGCAGCCACAGCTTCTCTGGGCACCCTGTGCCAGTGTATTGCACTTAATAGAAATATATCCTTTGATTGTTTTAAAGAAGTCTGTAACAGAAAAACATGCAATGAAATAATTAGGTGTTATTTCTCATTAAGAACAGAGTTTACCTGGCAGAATGCGGATGTTTCTGCTGGACTCTAAGGGATTCCCATCTTTCAGCCAGGTGATGGTGGCTGGGGGGTAGGAATAAGCTTCACAGACCAGCGAGGTGGGGCTGTTGAGGATAACAGTGACATCCTCTGCATTCCCTTGGTTGTCTGCTCCCACAATGCTTGGGGCCACTGGGAACAACAAAATCAGTAACCACAGGGAGGAAAGCCCCTCTCTAAAAAGCCTATTTTCTGGTCCCTGTTCAGTCTAGGAATCTGGCTGCAGTCTCAGCTAGCTGGAAGGCAGTCCTACAAGGAGCACCAAAACCCAGACCCAGACAACAGTCAGCTGGTTTTATGTTTTGTCCTGAAGTCAGCAGTGATCCCAATTCAGTGGAATTCACTCCCACCCATGACTTTGTCAAGCACAGGTCCCCAGGAAGCCAGCCACCACTCCTCGAGCAGAGCTGCTGCTTGATGATCCTGGAAGGAGGGACGAGCCTAGGAACAAGGCTGTGGAAAACAAACTCACCATTGTTTGCGCTTTGTTGTGCAATAACCCTCATGGAAAAAAAAAAAAAAATGAGAAGTGCAGATGGTTTCAGCTTTTCTGAAGAGATCGCAATCTGAAATGCTCTTCAGATGCTGCTTCCTTGAATCACAATATGCCAAAGTGCTGTCCTGCCCATTCCATAGGGACAATATCCTGTGAGGGCTCCCCATGTTCCAGCTCTGTTGTCTAAAGCACAGCACTGGTGTTTCTATCAAACCACCATCACTTATCAGCTACTAAGATGTAAAACTCTAATCACAGACAGGCAACCTGTGACTGCTGTCGATAAAGCCCCACAGAATTCCAACAGGACTGTCTCTTCCCAAGCTGCCTGTTCCTGTGGCAGAGGCAGCCCAGCTGCTCACCCAGCACGTTGAGGCTGTAGGTTTTGCTCCTGTCCCCAGCAGCGTTGGATGCCACACACGTGTAGCGGCCCGTGTCCAGGAGCTGCGCCTCGGAGATCTGCAGGGATCGCCCGCTGGACACGATCCTGGCATCCCCTGCCTCAGCCAGAGCCTGCCCATCCTTCAGCCACGTCACCTGTGGCACGGGGTTCCCTTGATGGAGTCAGGAAAATGGCAAACATGAGTTGGTGCATAACCTCCAGGACAGACCAACATTTCTGAGACACAGGAAAATACAGTTTCAGATGTGCTTTGCATGTACATTCAAGGAACAAAGTTTCAGAACACATCCTCTGAAGTCTCTGAACCTCCTGAAGTGATATACACCTCCTCTGACATTCCACAGGCCTTTGGAGAAGAAATATCACAGCAACATCCCTCTTGGTTCATCTCATCCAACCTTTACAAGGAGTGCTTAGTCCTGCTCTACAGTTAAACCTGGGATTTAAAAATCCTGCTGAAGTGAAATCCCATTTAAAACAGGCTGTGCAGCACCAGTAGTGATCTGACCACGGCTTTGATGAGCAAAGGTAAATCATAAACTGTTCTTTTACCTGTCACCTCACAGGTCAGGGTAACTCTGTGCTTCTCTTTCACTTTCACATCTTCCAGTGCATTTTCCCCCACAATCCCTGGAGGCACTGCAACAGGCAAGGACACAACATCAGCATGGATTCCTTGCAACACTGAAATACAACAGGCTGCTTGATGATGCTGCTAAGAGGGATGAGCCCAGGAACACAGGATTAGGAAAACAAACTCACCCCTGTTTGCGTTTGGTTGGACAGTAACTGCCATAAAAACCCAAGAGCAAGATTCCCAACAAGTGGATGCTGTGCCACAGCTTATCAGTGTTCTCTACAAATACAGCTAATTCCATATGGGAATGAACCTACTACATAGGTCTAAAGGCACCTTGCTGTGGTATAAATTGCATTTCTCTAGGGAAGTAGATGATAAAACCCCTAAAATACCTGTCCAACCCCTCTAAACAGCCAATCCAAGGCAAGGAAACTCCTACTGTATGGCTGATGTGGCTGACATGTTTCCAAATTATCCTGGTCAACTCATGCTTTTGGATGAGGAGGGCAGATTATGAGGTACTGGGGAGTAGCTGTGGTGGTTAAAGGCTGTGATCAATTTTTTCTTTCAAGGTAGAGGCATTTGTAGATCAGGCCCAAAGAAATTGGAACTACAAGTTAAAGTAGGCTTGGAGTGTAACAGGCTGAAAAGGAGACCTGTAGTTATCAGAAAGCAGCTCCAACGCCAGGAGATACAGGAAATTTTATAATGAAAATGTCAGAGTAAGGAGCCAGATTTATGCTTTCATAATCCTGCAAAATGCAAGCTTTCAGCCTAGACAGAAGACCTAAGAAGAAAGGAATTACAGTATATTTAGCAGCTTATTTGTGATCTAGCAAAGATGCTGGAAGCAAACATTTTATTGAAGTAAGAATCATGGAAATATGCAGAATTCACTGTCAACAGAGACAAGAATGTCACACCAGATTTCTGATAACTAATGAAGGGTTCAAACTGGACTGAAGGAAACAGACAGGGGGAAATAAAATCATAAAGTTCAGGACTTAAGTCAAGCCAGAAGTTACTACTATTCATAAACAAAGACAGCAACTCATCGCTTTGACTCCAAAATAATACAAAGTCGTCAACACATCTTAATTTCAAAAATATGGCAAAGCCACACCAAACCTTTTCAAATATATAAATATTGTGCTTATTACACCAAGCTCTGCCTGCAAAATGCTGTGCCTCCTACAATAACCCAGAAAAACCTTGGCAAGTCTGTGTACAGTTCTCACTGACAGTGACTGGTGAGGATTCTGTGCCACTGTCAGGCCCCATTCCAGTAACTTTCCTCTAGAAAGACAAAGAAATCACTGGGGAGAGGGAAGAGAAGACTGAACAATGGAATTTTCCACTTGAAATCAGCTTCACTGTGCATTTTTCTTCAAGGAAAACAAAGCCTATGCAATAGAAATTCCCAGAACCCTCAAGAACACCCTGCTACTAAAACCCTCCAAAGAAAACAGTCAGACAATGAATGCTTCCCAGTGTTTACCCATCACTTCTATTCTGCCACACTTACACTTCCATGAGCTCATCAAATAAACATGAACTGACTTGAATGGGAGTTATCATCTACAGGCTGAATATGCCCAAGACAGCTGAAGGCAAAGGAAGATGAGGGTGCTCACCACGTCAGGGAAAGGAAACTGAGAACAAAATTCTACACAGAAATGCTGAGAGAAAACCTGCACTATGCCAGGCCTGACAGTTATTGATAAAAGAGTTATTAAACAGAAAAGTAGTGTTTTCTGGGGAAAATACCGATTTGCAAAACTAAGCAATGTAATAAAATAATACATTAATGATTTCAAATAGCATCTAAAGAGCCTGCTGGACAACTCCTGGTCTAAGTACTCAGGATCTCATGAGCAGGATCACCCCCTACCACACTGGTTTATTTCCTTTGTCATACTAAAGGCTCTGCTGGCTGAAGGTTTCCACTGTATAAACTGGGATTGCTGATCCTGGAGAAGAGAAGGCTCTGGGGAGACTTTGGAGCCCCTTCCTGGAGCTGGAGAGGGACTTTTGGGCACGCACCAGGAGGGACGGGAGAAGGAAGAGTAGCTTCCTACTGCCAGGGAGCAGGAATAGGTGGGATACTGGGAAGGAATCCTTGCTGTAAGGGTGGGGAGGCCATGGCACAGGGTGTCATCCCTCAAAGTATCCAAGGCCAGGCTGGACAGGGCTTGGAGCAATCTGGGATAGTGGTGCCCATCGGGGGGAGGTGGGGTTAGAATGAGATGTGCTTTAAGGACCCTTCCAATCTAAACCCTTCCAGGTATCTCTGATTCTGTGTAGAAGCTTCTCTTTACAACCTGATTTTCTGTCCATGGTATCAAAATCACTTATTTTTTTCCCTAAGGACTTGGGTTTTGGCACAATATATTTTAAAATACCAGCAAAGTATACAGAATGCCCTCCCCCTTACTGTACAAACCCCTCTCTTGTGCTGCCCCAAACCCAAGCAGGTACTCACCCAGGACAGAGAGGTAGAAGTCCTTCCTGGCCTCCCCTGCAGCATTGGTCACCACACAGGTGTAATGTCCCTCATCTGCCACACCCACGGGGCTGAGTCGCAGTGTCCGGCCCCCTGAGACAGCCAAACCAGCATCAGAGTCCTGCTCTGCCACCCAGCACCACCCCAGGGCTGGGCAGGGCACACACACCCTGCCCTGCCACCCAGCACCACCCCAGGGCTGGGCAGGGCACACACACCCTGCCCTGCCACCCAGCACCACCCCAGGGCTGGGCAGGGCACACACACCCAGCACCACCCCAGGGCTGGGCAGGGCACACACACCCTGCCCTGCCACCCAGCACCACCCCAGGGCTGGGCAGGGCACACACACCCAGCACCACCCCAGGGCTGGGCAGGGCGCACACACCCTGCCCTGCCACCCAGCACCATCCCCGGGCTGGGCAGGGCACACACACCCTGCTCCACTGCACAGGATTCATGGAATGGCACTTGGGATGTGGCAGAAACCCTATGTTTGCAACACATACTTCTAGGCAGGAAACTGGGACAGCACACAGTGCCTCAGAGAGCAGGGTTTTCACTCACAAGAGTGCTTTGCTATACTGAGATTCTAAATGAACATTCAGGAAAATTATTAATGCCTTGTCAGTGCTTTTTATGTGTGTACACACAAAACTAAGCTTATTTCTATAAACACCTTGTGTTATAAATACCCCTTAAGGTATTTTCATGTGTATAGATAAGGAATAAAATTCCACTTCTCCCTTCTAGCATTGTGCCATCAATAATAATAACAGTTGATAATAGCACTGGTTTACATGCAAGGGTTTAAAAGAACAGATTCTTCTTCTTAACTCTGTAGTTGTCAAGTCACCTTTGCACAGACACATTTGTTTAAAAGGAAGATTTGCAAGTATGTTTGACCAAAGATCAGGAATATCCCTGCTTTGCCATCACAGAGTAACTTCTCTTTCCTTGCTTTTTTGTCAGAAGAACAGCAGAACAGACATTAGGAGCATTTGAGCACGAAGCCAAAGGTGGCAGCCAGCCTGCAGCTTTTCCCAGTTTCTGGTTAGCAGCTCTCCCACCAGCAGCCATTCCCTAACCCACACCACACCTGCCCAGGGCAGCCCCTGCTGTGGCTATCACTGTTGGGACATGGCCCAGAAAGTGATGATCCTGGTCTTGCACTTGGAGGAATAAACTGCTGAGCTGGATGTGCCTCTGCCCAAGGAACCCTGCCTGACTGAGGGAGGCTCAGGTCTTCCAGCCTCGTGCCTCCCTGATCCCTCCTCCTATCCACCCCTGTACAAGGCCAAAGCAGAAGCAAAAGCCTGCCTGCAGGAGACTGTGACCTTCCCTGGCATCACACACCAGAGCACACCCAGCCCTCCAGTGCTGAGGCAGGACAGATTTTCTACATTTGGCTAAACAAAAGCCCTGCTTCTTCCTAAGGCCCTTGTGCAGCTTAGGGCACAGGCTGCATGGGAAGCAGGTGGGGTACAGTTGGATTTTTTTTCTTTTTCCTAGAAGATATGCAGGAAGGATCATGAAAAGCAAACATCAGTATCTGGACAATGTTCTCAAGCACTGAGTGGGGTTGTTGGGGTGTCCTTTGCAGGGTCAGGAGTTGGACTGGATGGTCCTTGTGGGTCCCTTCCAGCTCAGGATATTCTGTGATTCCATGATCTGAATTAACTGACTAAAAGCTGCCAGCAGTGTGGCCAATTATCTGGAATGGGATAATCTGGAATTATCTACAATGCCAAGGATGTTTTCAATCAACAGAACCAAAATCTTGCTTTGACAAAGTATTTAACTCCAAAGTTAAAGGAGGATTTTTGTTGTTGTTTTCTACAGCTGTACACATGCACAAATAAAGCTCCAAGTGCCATGCTGACTGCAGTTCACTACCACAACGTGTAGCTTTCTGAAGCACAAAGTTTGGAAGAAAACAAAGCCCTGAGCCCTGGCGTGTTTCCCCTCCCACACAGCCAACATCCAGAGACAATAAACATCTTTTTGTCTCTCCCTTCCTGACTCACAATCTGGGAGGTGAGATTAGTGTGGGTGTAGAAAGCAACAGACAGGACACAAACAATCAAGCCCAGAAGATGTTATTTTTGTTGATGGCACTTAACACAGAAGGGAATGCAGAGCAGCCCCCAGAGCCAGGTTCATACTGGGAAATAATCACACACCCACTCCTTTTTCCATTCACCATATGCAAAAATGGGAAAGCAGAGGACAGGACTATCTGTAACATTAAAAGCTGCACTCATTAAAATATCCTGAAGCTTATCAGCTTCAAATACAGTCTTAGCTGAGCTCTTAAACACCTTCCAGCTTTTTTACCTGTCTGACAGTTTTCTTAGGCTCATGATGCAGGCTTTGCATGGTGACTGTCACAGAGTATTAGAAACTCCATCAAAACTTATTGTCATGAGATTTCTACCTGCCAGTGGCAAACCCAAGGTCAAAGAAACAACACAGCCAGAAATGCTTTTACATGAACTCATCTCTGAGGCTCCCTTTGGTTTCCCATACAGACCCATAGAAATTAAAGATGTGCTTTGGTTTTTGTCATTTGTTCTTTCAAAGATTTTGCCTCTTTAAATGGTAAAACAACTGTGAAAAGGAAGAGGTGAAGAAAAATAAATAGGAGAGCTAATGAAGTGTATTTCTGGGCATGACAAAGTGAGATGTTGCCCTCTGCCCTCCAGCTTTTGTACCTGAGAGGATTCGCACCGAGCTGTTCAAGGTGATGGGCAAGCCATTCTTGAGCCACGTTATTGCTGGCAAGGGGATTCCTGAGGCTTCACAAACCAGGGAGATGGGATTCTTCTCCACTGTGCTGATGTTTTCAGGCAGCTGCAGGTAACCACCAATACTTGGGGGAACTACAGCAAAGAGTAAGGACAAGCCATACTTCAGAGCAAACACAAATTCATTTTGCTCACAAAACATTCTATCACCCAAATATTAGTTTACTGAGGGCGAGTAGCAGTGTGGTCTTGGTTAAACCTTAATTTCTCTCTCCAACAACAGAATATTTCCCACCATGACACCCACCCCAACATCATGTAAAATTGTACCATACGCTGGTATCTTGGGCAATGAAGCAACTCAGGCTAGACTGATATTAACAGAAAGAGGGCTACAACTTTAAAATAGTCAGGAGTTACAAATTTGTATTTGGGCTTTTCTCAGCACTGCAACCGAGCTGCATCCCCTGCAGCAGATCCAGACCACTGCTTGGCCACCCCTCGGTGAATTTCCACGTGCCCCAGGTGGTCCCCACTCACCGTGGACACTGAGGTCGTACTTCCTGTCGGCCAGGCCGGCGGCGTTGGTGGCCACGCAGAGGTAGCGGCCGGTGTCGGACACCCGGGCGCGCTGCAGCCGCAGGACGCGGCCCCCGGCCAGCACCGCCACGTCCCCGTCCCCGTCCCCGCCGCTGCCCAGCGCCCGCCCGTCCTTCAGCCACATCACTGCCGGCTCGGGAATGCCCCGAGCCTCGCACTCCAGGGAGATTTCGCTCCCCTGGGTGACAACGACCTCTGACGGCTGGGGGCCGCTGTTGGATATAGTCGGTCGAGCTAGGGAAGAACAAGGGACACAGTGTAGGAGTCAACTGGAAGCTGCACGTCAGAATCTTCACCTGCTGCTGAGTCTAGAACAGCAGGGCTACTAATAGGCCAATCACCTCCTTTCCACCTCTCTCACAGCATAAACTAAAGATGTTCTTTAAAATGTTAACTTACAGGCAATTTTTAAAATGCAAACAAGAGAAAAAAAATTAAATTAAAGAAGACTGCCCCAGCACTGTCAATCCCCACGGATTTTGGAAGATTTTCTTCTCTGTGGGATTGCTTAAAAATACCTCCTTTTATTCCTAACAAAAATACAGTAGAGTCTAAGGGAATGAAGGGAAATCTAAGTTCAGTCAGTTGTCATCACTACTGCAGCCTGGGGACAAGACTAAAGGGGTTACATCTGTGGATTGTGCACTTTCAACAGGGATATGCAATGTCTTGGTCAAGCTACTGGTCCAAATTGCCAAAATGTTAATGACATAACACTCTCTTTGAACTACTTCTACACTGTGCTACAGCCAGCCCTACATCTCTGGAGACCCCACAGATCAACATCACTGCCCAGGCTCACACTCCCATAACATTATTGCAGGACTGGTAAACTGTGATCAGAGTTTTCCTGACACTTACTGTACACTTGCAGGCTGTACTCTTTGGTGGCACTCCCAGCCACATTTGAAGCAATACAGGTGTAAGATGCAGCATCAGACCTGTCAGCAACTGCAACCTGGAGCTGTCTGCCCCCAGACAGCACCCGCACCCTTCCTGATGGCTCCGGCACCACAGGAGAGCCTGCAAAAGATCTTCTGTCACATAAAACACACACAAGTGGCCAGGAGCAAATGAAAATCACGTGGTGTGAGGTCCACTGGCTCATTCAAAAGGACTGAGTTGCACAATTTCCCATTTTAGAAGTACTCTGTCAGAGTTTTCCCAGAGAGCAGGAACTTGGCACAAGCAGATCCTAAAGACTTTTTGTATTAACCACTGACTTCATGGGATGCCCTGAGCTAAAGCACACTGGCTCTCCCTCACATTCATCCAGACTTTGGAACACCTCCACTGAACAGAAAGCTCAGCACTTTCAGTAAAGTGTGACTCATTTTTAGTGTATAATTGTCTCATCCAGCACAGCCAGTGCTTAGAAATGTATAATTTAGGTTTCACACTATCTATGTGTTGTGTGTCACAGGCTTCTTCTCAGGAAATCCTCAGCAGAAACATGACAGCAAACTCCCACTGCATTCTCTGAGCAGATTCTTCATTCTTGGAAACCTTGGATTATCCATCTTCACCTTTCCAAACTGCAGGGAGACTTTGTGACAGAAGGAATGCACCTGCCATGGATACTTCTAACAACCTTAATCTTTGTTTCCCTCTTGTGCATTTCAAGTCCTCTCTACAAAGTGCACCAAATGTCAAACATGCTGAAAAATATACTCCTTTTCCTTTCTAACTGCTTTTCTAGACTTTGTAGCAGATTTAAGTCTCCTTCCTGCCATTAAGTGTACACACATCAGCCTTGCAGTGCATTTACATGTCATACAAGGCCCTTCTGGCTTCCAAGAGCCAGGGTTTAAATACAACTTCCTGTCCTCTGAAAATGTTATGCATTGGAAAAAGTGTTCTTTAATCAAAACCTGCTCTTTCCATGAGCCAAAATTAATTAAAGCAAGTACATACCATACTGAATTGTGCTGCTTAGAAAAACACAAATGTAAGTAGGACTGATTAATAACACAACAATTACCACACTGGAAGAGTAAATGACCTTATTTTGTCCAATATTCTGTCCCCAACAGTGTCAATGCTTAAGGTGCTGAAAATAGCTGGCTTTGTCTGCCAATTCCTAAAGAGGTGTTTGGTGATGTATCTTTAAGCCCTAAAAGCAAAAGGTGTGCAGAGTACTCCTGAACAAGATGGGATGTGAGAAAGAGTCTGGTGAATCCCCAAAGCAATTACTACAACTACATGTATCTTCACCACCTGGCAGGATGTCATGGCTGCAGATTTAAAACCAGCTCAGAGAATCTGTGTTATGCAGTGGATCACAGGGCAGAAACTCAACTCCACACTGAGGGACTCTCCCTGGCCCTGACATCTGGGATCCACAAACCAGTCTTACAATCCCAGAATGATTTGGGTTGGAAGAGACCTTAAAGATCATCACATTCCAACTCTCTGCCATGGGCCCAGACACCTTCCCCTTGCTCAAAAGACATCTAATCTGGTCTGGAACGCTTCCAGAGATGGGGCAATGTGCTGCTGTCCTGTTGCCCCATGGTAAATAAACATATTAAGTACTCCATAGTTCATTTTTGTCAGCTGAGCAACCTCAGCACTGCACTTCTCTTGCATCTTTAGGAACACCTAATCCAAGCAGAGGTGAGACAGAGAGAAGGGAATAATCCACTCCTGGAGTTCACTTTACTCAATGTCAGGACTGTGCAGATATCTGCACACTGGAGCTCCTCAGAACACACCATCCAAAATGTACACAAGATGAGAAGAAAACCCAGCAGGCCAGAATTATCCCATTTGATTTATAAAACAGACAACTGGAAGTTACCCACCATTCTTTTTCCAGGTGAGACTGGGTGGTGGGATGCCACTGGACTCACAGATCAGGCTAATCAAGCTCCCTTCAGTGACTGTCAGCTGAGAGCTGTCATCCGAGCCAGAAATACTTGGTGACACTACAAAAAAAAAACCAAGTAAGGGCGGCCTTTGAATCAACACATTATCAGCCAGCAGTAAACCCCAAATGACCCCCATGCAAATCTCTCCTATTCAGCTCTGAAGCAATGACAGTGATTGTCTCCTCAATGCTAACCAGGCCCTGCACTTGGGGATGACTGCATCCATCCTTCTGGGCTCTAAGGGCTGCACACACTTTATTTTGGGCTGCCTTTAATGCACTTCACTGAACAAAGCTGGTTTGGGGAACTTTGTCAAGTGACTCCAACTCTAAGAGCCTGCCTCATTCATGGCCTCAGCTAATAAACCCACAGAGATCATCATCAGTGACTTCTAAAATTCAGCCTACATTTCTCCTTCGAATTTTTCCTGCATCAGCAACTGGCTGCAACATCCAAGGCTATGGATCCCACCCCTCTGATCACTCTCCTGCAACAGAAGGATTGCTTTGGCTTTACAGCTCTATGACTCTAAACCAGCTGCAGACAAAGGGGACTAGTGTTTTACTCTGATTCTCAAAGTCTTAAAGCACTTTGGTTCAATCCCTAGGGAAGGGCTAATTGTCTCTTAGGAATCAGGGAATCATTTTCATCAGATGAAGATAAAGTAGGTAGAGACCAAAAAAAAGCAGAGGAGAACGCAGGCTGAACCTGGCAAATAAATCTCCCAGGTGAACAACTTATGCAGCATTTTTTTAATGCATGTGACAATAGCCAGCTTCTCCTTCTGACACCTCCAGCTCTCCAGCAGCAACCAGATGTGTGGGGTTTGAAACAACACTGCCAAGGGCCTTGTGGTACTATCTGCTGTAGCCTTTATTTGTCCTGCTTCCAGCCAAGACAAGCCTGTGCTATCCTCTTCATTTAACTCGTGGGCTGGCTCCTGGATCCACACTAATCCTCAGAAGGATACATTTCTTGGATTTAGAAGGTCAGAATATGGCAAGGAGGACTTTGGGTGCTGGGGCATAAATGGAAACTATAATTCCAAACAATTATCCACAGATGGCTTTTACAGGCAGCTTGTGGTTTCTGTCAAGCTTATCCCATCAAAGCTGCTAACTAGCAAGGAATTGTACCTCCACTCCAGCAAAGGGCCTGTGCAAAAGTCTGGGAGAGAGAGAGGAGAGCAGAGGTTGACCTGCACAGTGAATGGTATTTGCTTCAGCATGGGAAAAAGGCAGGGTACTACAACATCCACCTCTAACTTAAATGCCATGAATGGATCTTCTAATAATGACAGACTTGAAATCTGTACTGAAAAATGTAATTTTAGTATTACAAACCCTCGTAGGTAATTCTAGTCTTGTGAGTCCAAAGCAAGAAATTGATTTTTAACAGTAAAACAGGGACATTTCATTATGTCTATGAGAAGAAAATAATGGTGCAGAAAACTCCCTCAAAAGCAATTATTAAAATAATGTCCTAAGCCACATTCACCATAGAGCCATAGGAAAAAATATTAAAGCTGTTTTAATGATTCAGCACTAAAAAGTTTGTAGAGCAAATAAAGCTACGTAAGGCAGCTTTTATTTATCTGAATTTCCAGTGCTTCAGCATATCAATATGTGGAAAGTTGGTATGTTACTCTAAATGGCATTAAAGCTATGGATCCAAACCCAGGTATTTTTCATAGAATTTTTCATACATCACAGAATGGTGTGGGCTGGCAGGGACCTTAAAGATCATCTTGTTCCAACCCCCTGCCATGAGAAGGGATGCCCCTCACTAGCTATAGCTCTCACTACTCTCATTCCTGCACACTCAGCAAAGGCCTGTGGAGTAACTGGCGTTAATTTAGAAGTAAACTAAAGCAATTTGAAAAATGTCTTGGGCCTGTTCAAGTACAGAAAATACAACAACTCCCTGCACTCAGCAACTGAGTGTTAATGAACTACAGAGGATTTCAGAGTCACATCATAATTCAGCTCTGAGTTTCATTCTCATTTCTGGAATAAGCTTAATAAATCTTACCCCAAATATTGACATTATAGTTCTTCTCAGTTTTCCCAGCAACATTTGTCGCTTCACAAGTGTAGCGCCCAGCGTCCTGCACTTGAGCTCCTTCAATCTGTGGGAAAAAAGGAAAACCCGGGTTTCCTTTTTCCTACGTAATTATTCATGAAATGTGTAGGGAGAGGGGGTGCAGGTTTCAATTTTATTTTTACGTGTGTCTCCCTGAATATTAACACTGGAGCACGAATGCAGCAAGCTCTGCACGCAGACAGCCGGGGTCTCTGACATCCCTCCCTCCCTCACAGAGTCCCCGCTGCCCCCGAGAGCCCAGCGCCGTCCCACCGCCACGGAGGGTGCAAGGAACAAAGGACGCCCCGCAGCACCAGAACCAAAACAACACAGGCTCTAACAAAGCCCGGCACGCCCCGCCTGCCCAGCTTACCTTCAGCACGCTCCCGTCTCCAGAGATGCTCAGGCCTGGCTTCTGCAGCAAGGGCCGCCCGTCCCTGAGCCAGGCGAGGCGGGGCGGGGGCACGGCGCTGCCCTGGCACCGCAGCTCCAGGGCCTGGCCCAGCAGCACCGACACGTTCTGCTCCTCGCCCACGATGTCGGGGGGAACTGCACCAACACAATCACACGGTTACCGTGGAAAAGCCCTCTGAGACCATCGAGTCCAGCCATTCCCCAGCACTGCCTCAGGGGCAACATCCACAGGTCTTAAATCCCCCCAGGAACGGCAACTCCACCCCTGCCTGAGCAGCTGTGCCACTGCCTGACCATCCTTCCTGTGAAGAAATTTTTCCTAATATCCAACCTGAACCTCCCCTGGCACAACCTAAGGCTGTTTCCTCTTGTCCTATTGCTCAAACCAAGGGACCTTTGGGCACTGAAGACTTCCCAGAGCAAACATAAAGTGGAGCTAAGGGACTTCACTTCGCAAAGATAAAATGACACACCTGCAGTTACACACAACTTCAGCCTCCTTTACACCACAAACCCCACAATAATTACTTTTGTTATTTACAGAATATCTTCTGCAGAAAATACACACTAGTGAGGTATCAGCTACAGAGAAATCATAAGTATAAGCCAAGACTAGCAAAAAAACCCCTTGAAGCATAGGTAGAAAGGAAAATCCCCAGTATATAAAAATAGGGGGATGCATTCCTGCAAGAAGGAAAAAGAGCTGCTGAGTGAAAAAGCTCACGAGATAACAGTCAGCTCCAGAAACTGAAAATGTCTTAAGCTGTTCCAGACAGTGCCAAGAAGGATACTTGGCTTTAAGGAAAACTCTAACTTATAGAGAATTTGTCCAGAGATGGCCAAAAACAGCTGACAGACTTACATGGTCAGCAAGCAAGTCAATGGGTTAATGACTTAATCAACAAATCATAATCTATAATTAGCCCATGTATCAGGTTTGTGTGGGATCTACTAATTGTTGCAGTTGTTGGCACTGAGCACTATGTTTATATTTGTCCTGCAGTTCAGTGATAATCTCATTATTACACTATTATTTCCAAATCAGACAGTAGAAAAATCTTTTGAAAGGAAAGTTTTCTCTGTAGAAATAAAAAATCCCAAAACACTGGACACTTCAATTGAAACCCATTAGCTTGAACCCATTTAACCCATTCTTGAACAGTGTCAGGATTTAAGAAAACACATCTTTTCCCCATTTTTAAATTTTGTGTTTCCACAAAATTTAAGAAAAACAAAGGTAACTGAGAAGGCAACTGAGAACTAAACATTGAACACAGCAAGTCAGCAATTATCCATGGGGAAAGTGTTCGTGGCTGGAGTCAAAAAGAACACAGACAAAATACTGCCCCTGCAAAAGTTGACCAGGATCAAAGAACCTTTGTTGTCACATTTCCTTTGCCCTTTAGTTTTGGGATCCATGACCCCAGATCCTGAGGGTGTGAGTGCACAGAACCTTGGGGTGAGAAGGGAGGCAGTGGGACCATCTGTGAGAACAAGCACACTCAGTTAATCACACACAGGAGAGCAGAACATGTCCCAAAGTGGCACTCAGGGGACAGCAAGACAGCTCTCAACGTAGCCTGAAAAGACCAGTAACAATCAAGCTTTGTTTCTTGCCCAGGAAGTACAGAGCAGAGCTGCTAATTTCACAGTTTGGAAATAATTTAGGGAAAAGCCTGGTCCCTGTGGATAAGAAATATAGTAAGTGGAAAAAAAAAAAATCTGTTTATCTTCTTTTCTTTCTAGAACTCACAAAGGTCCAGATTCTTTATGACTATTGTGGAACTGAGAATTGGAAGCTGATTCCTGCAGAAGGCAAATTTATTTCCCAAAGACTTTTCAACCAATTACTTTTCCTCTGAGCTCAATTAATTGAAATGTGCTCAAAAGGAAACAGAGTTTATGACACAGAGACAGATACTAAAGCATTTATTTCTGAAAGAATGCAAAATTAATCTAATTATGCTCATAGTAACTGTAAGTAACCGAGCTGGTTCCAACTCCTGGCTCAGTGCACATTTCCAACCAACCCAACTGGAATTTGGAGTAGACTCAACTCCAGATTATTTTCCTCCTGTGGCTTCTTAATTAGATTGCCCTTATGAGGCAAGTCTGAAGAGCAATATTACTTTTTGGTGACAGCCTCACTCAAGCTGGTCCTGCAGCTGAGCTCAACCCTGGCCAGCTTCTAATACAACACTAATTTCAAACATACACAGCTCCTAACTCTTTTCATTTCCTCCAGCTACAATGGACAGAGGTTCCAGAAAATAAGAGGAATAATAAATATATCTACAGCACATTACACAGATGTACACACCTGTCCTCAAACTCCAAAGGAGACTCTGATATTCCTTGCTCTAGACATAAAATGTTGCAGCCTATATTAACTTAGGCTCACTTGCCACAGCAGAGTCCTGGGTTTCTGAACTGCTCCTTCCAGGTGCAGAAGTCACCAGGACTTCAGTCAGGGGTACCCTAACCAAGGGAGACAATTCTGAAAGCTAAACTCAGGAACAAATACCTTGGCCAGCTGCCCCTGTCTAGAACTCATCCAAACTCCTAACTTTTCTTGCAAGGTTATCCACATAGGATTGCCAGAATGCTGGCACGTCCACTGATCTACTGAAAGCAGAAGCAAAACCACAAAGGTGCCTGAATTCCAAATGCTTCTCTACACAACTGGTACTGTAACATTTCTAAAGCAAATCAGATTATTGTTCATCCTCATTTTGCTGCTGGACAAATCCTCTGAGCTGTCCAAGGGAACTCAAAACCTGCTACAGCCACACTCCCTGCTGGCACAGCACCCATGGGCTCTGAGAACACAACATGGGGTGACCTTAGGGACCCTTCCAGTGCCTGAAGAGGCTCCAAGAGAACTGGAGAGAGACTCTGGGCAAGGGCCTGGAGGGACAGGACAATTAGGAGTGCCTTCCAGAGGGCAGGGTTAGATGGGATATTGGGAAGGAATCCTTCCCTGTGAGAGTGAGCAGGCCCTGGCACAGGGTGCCCAGAGAAGCTGTGGCTGCCCCTGGATCCCTGGAAGTGTCCAAGGCCAGGCTGGATGAGGCCTGGAGCAACCTGAGATGGTGGAAGCTGTCCCTGCCCATGGCAGGGGGTGGGACTGGGCGAGCTTTAAGCTCCCTTCAATCCCAAAGCACTCTATGAACAGGAAAAGGCATCTGATACAAGTTATAAAAACCCAGGATGAAATTAATACAAGTTACAAGAAAGCACAGAATCACAGAATATCCTGAGTTGGAAGGGACCCACAGGGATCGTCAAAATCCTGCACAGGACAGTCCCAACAATCCATCCATGTGTCTGAGAGCATTGCCCAAATCAGAAGGGAGGATGAATTTACACAAATTTAGGCAAAAAGATTTCAGAATTAACTTACTGACAATTTGGGAAACTGATAAAGTAAAAAACCCACTTCTTTCCTGCTCCTTGAAGGAGGCAGAGCTGACTGGCTGGGCTCAACACAGTGTCACTGTTTAGCACTAAAAGAGTCCCCTCCCTTTAGGCAGGCAGGGCACGTCTTGGGAATGGCATGGGTACTCCCAGTACCTCCTTCTGGTGCAATACAGAGAACAGAGCACTGGCCCCAAGAGTATCTCTCACCTGGCAGATCTACCTGGTTTTACACAAACATGTATTTGCTTTTATCATTCGTAAATGAGCTTTCATGCATTAAACTTGTAAATTCATAGCTGCAGTTAAATTTCTTCAAGGATACTCAGAAGAACACACCTGTATGCTTTAGGAAACAAGGGTGGATGTGCACACGTATGTTTTAACTTCCACACACACAACCATCTTCCTCACCTGGCCTCCCATTACGGGTTGGGACTATTTCTGCTCAGTGCTGCTCACACAGGGCCTGGGCCCAGTGTGTTAAATTAAAGCTTCAAGACCAGCTCTCAGAAGTAAAAGAAAGACGTTTGTCACTCACCATAAACGCGGAGGTCGATGTCCCTCTGGCTCTCCCCCGCAGCGTTGACTGCCACACACATGTATGTCCCCGTGTCACTGAGTTGGGCACTGGGCAGTGCCAGCACCCGGCCCCCCGACAGCACCTGCAATGGGAGCACAGCACCTTCAGGCACATCCCGGTGTCAAACACAGGCTGGGGGAGCTCCTGGGGCTCATTTCAAAATGGAACACTCATTTTGCCACTGCTCCCCACCATCGCCCTGCACTCCAGTGTTCTCTTCTAATCCAGACTTGCAAAAGCAGAACTTTAACTTCACTCCAGTCCCTAGGGAATTGCTGTTATTCTCACAACTTTGCAGGATCTGGACACCCCTCCCTCTCTCCCACCAGCTTCAAACGTGCTGTCACACCTTTCGTCTGTGCCCTGAGCTGTCCCCACAGAGCACAAATTCCCCTTCTTCCCTTTCAGATTATAAAATCAACATCCAAAAACCAACCATGGCCTCTTGTTTTACCTCTGAAATATCTTCTTGTATCAGAGGTTGGTTTTTTTTCTGAATTACTGTTGTATGTAATGAGCTCTCCAGATCTCTTCAGCAGAGGAATTTGGTCCAATTTCCTCTTCCCAGTAAGTGGAAAATGTGTTGATGCAAACTTACTCAGTATGACATCAGCTGAAAGGACTACTTTATTTCAATATATCTCTGTCTTCCACTTCACACAGTACTGGAGCTAATCTCACACAAACAACCCAGAGCAAAAGGCCTTATATTATTATTTCAAATCCTCCAACTTATTCTCTTCCATTAAACTGCATTGACTTAAAAGCTTCCTCCCACAACAGGGAGCACCATAGAGCAGGATCTGACCCTGGTACCTGGAGTCCATTGCTGACACTGGACACAGGGCTCCCATCCTTCAGCCACGTCAGGATAGGGGAAGGGATGCCTCTGGCTTCACACTCCAGTCTCACTGGATTATTGACCACTACTGTCACCATGTCACTGCTGCCAGAGATGGATGGGGGGACTGAAAAAGAACCCACAGAAAAAGGGCTGTAACAGCTACATAAGGGTATTAATCACAATGAAACTAAATAGGCTGTCTAGTTTTGGATGTTATTTCTCTTTTCTCATGTTATTCTTGCTGAACTCTTGTCATGTCTTTGCTCTGTGCCAGATCCTGCTCCTCCCTAGCATGAGCAGGCAGATAACTGCAGGGAAACTACTGTGAGCAAGGTATGTGGGACTGGGCCCACAGCCCAGAGGACAGCTGTGAAACCCAGGAACCACACCATCAAGCCAGAAAATATTCCTTCAAACTTTTCTATTCCATTTAGACCTTGTGAAAGACTATAGGAGTGGTGGGGATTAAATAAAGGAGTTTACCATATAAACCACATGAAGCAAATCCACATACAGAGTGATAAATTTGCCTGGCAGAGCATATGCAAACATTTACCAGATTAAACTGGAAAACATCTGCCTTTCTGATGACATAAAACATTGCAATGGAACATCTAAAGCACTTACTCTAGGCACATAGTCTAGCAAATGTTGTAGGGCTCTGGTAGAAAGGGAGACAAGAATCATTAAAAAAGGAAGATGTTCCATATACTAGGAGGATCAAAACTATTCTATTTGCTCCTACCACTAATAACTTAGTGATAAAGTTTAAAAGTCAGTATTAGATGAAAATTTAAAGCCTAAAGTCACTCCTGCAAAGAGATGAGAATGGTGTAAGCTACTCATACATATTGCCCTGTGTGAGGGGAGATAACATGTACAAAATTCTGCACTGAAAATAAGATTCATCAATGAATTTAGCACCTCTAGGAGCCTGTAACTTGGGTTGTGGCTGCCCCAATCTCTGGAAATGTCCAAGGCCAGGCTGGGCAGGGCTTGGAGCAACCTGGGGTAGTGTTGGAGCAACCAGGGAAGGTGTCCCTGCCCATGGCAGGGGTGGAACTGAATGGGCTTTAAGGTAATTTCCAACCCAAACCATTCCATGATTCTGTGATTCCCCTCACTCGTACATATTTTCAGTAATAGCAGAAAGGGCAGAAAAAAGGAACAGGATTTTATAATTTCTTAATCTTTTCCCCACACAGAGAGTTCCTCTTATTGCAGTGCAATGGCATTCATTGTTCTCAAACGCCTGAGAAAGCTATAGTGGGGAGAAAAAAGTGAAAAAAATTAATACAGTGAAATCTATGAATTCTAACTAAACTGCAATTCCACCTGCTTCCTTCAGTTGGCCTGCCTGGTTCCATTCAGTGTTAAGCCTGTGGTATCAAGCATTGTTTTTAATGCCAAAAAGATCTGATAATACTGTTAACAACAGAAATTGTGAATAAGACCAGTAGTTCACTGAGGCAGGTACTCATGGAATTCTAGAGCAGCCTTTCCATACATACAGCACAACTTTCAGTACTTGGCATTTGAGCCTGCTCTCCATTAAGGAGTCATTGCTTCCACTGGTAAAGAGGGCAAAACCCTCAAGTTTTGTCTTCTCAAACTTATAAACTCTAAGGACAGTGGATGATAAACCTGTGGGTGGTGAATTCCAGCACCTCTGTACTGTCAGCCTGGCAGGACACCAGCTGAATTAAGCAGGTTCATGGACAGGAGTTCAATGCAATTAGTTCCTTTGATGCCATTAGTGGCTGCAACTGCATATATTCTGCTCTAGAAGGGGAAGCTCTGTGTCCCCTCTAGAAGGGGAAGTCAGGAAATTTTAGTTCCCTAGAAAACTCTGGATGTGTTTGCTGAAATTCCACCACCCCTAAAGAGATGCACGTGTACTGAGGGGTTATTTTCCATTTAACTAGAATAATGACCTTACCTCTAAGGATTTCCTGGGAATTAATCACTGGGTGGGGTTAATTGCCTTTGACTGTGTCTTGTGCCATCAGTTTTCCCCATGATGGTCATTAAATCCATGGAAATGCACTGCCCAAGTCATCAATTAACATTAATAGGAACTATATACTGTGTGTGCATCTCAGCTGGGGACACTGTGCCAAAGCTGGGCCGCACTTTTGCATGGAAGACTCCCACAGAAAACCAGCTACGTGCACGTGCATGTATCAAAGATAAGAATTTGGATTATGGCCACATCCAAAAGCCACTGAAATCACTGGAAAAGCTCCAATTGGGCTTTTTCTCAGGTGTCTCATGTCAGCAAACACCCACAGTTCATCTTCTTAGACACAGCACATTTTTCCTTAAAACTCTTGAATTATGAAAGAGCAGTTGATGTGTGTCCTTTGTCTACTGTAAGCTTCAAAGCCACCTACAACAAACTCCAGCAACTGCCAGGCCCTCCAAATTGCTCAAGTGATCCCTTAAATAAAATACCTCTTCCACAAACTCATTCTTCCTAGAAATGCCTTCCCTTGGCACATTTTCTGCATTCAAAACACCTATTCTAATGTCAGCGAGAAAACTGAAGAGTGGAGAGCATGGAAGGCCAGGACAAGAGGGAATGGCTTCCCACTGCCAGAGGGCAGGATTAGATGGGATATTGGGAAGGAATTCCTGGCTGTGAGGGTAGTGATGGCCCTGGAATGGAATTCCTAGAGAAGCTGTGGCTGCCCCTGGATCCCTGAAAGTGTCCCAGGCCAGGTTGGACGGGGCTTGGAGCAACCTGGGCTAGTGCAAGGTGTCCCTGCCCATGGCAGGGGGTGGAATAGGATGGGCTTTAAGGTCCCTTCCAACCCAAACCACCCTGGGATTCTGTGATCACGTGATGAGTGACACCAAGTCTGTCAAGCAGACTAGAAAAGGAGGAAAGCAAAGGTGGAGCTTGCATGTATCATTCCTAAGTGTCACAATACAAGGCAAGAGGAAACAGCCTCAAGTTGTGCTGGGGGTAGGGAGGTTAATTTGGATATTAGGACAGGTTTTGTCATGGGTAGTCAGACACTGGCACAGCTGCCCAGGGCAGTGGTGGGCATTTAAAAGCCGTGTGGACGCAGCACCTGGGGCCATGGGTCAGTGGTGACCTCAGGCAGCACTGAGGGAACAGCTAGACTCCCTGCTCTCAGAAGCGTTTCCCAAGCTCCAGGAGTGACAATTCCGTGGTTCTGCACTCACCATGCACCTGGAGGCTGTAGAGCAGCTCTGCGCTGCCCGCGGCATTGGCAGCCAGGCACCTGTAGAGGCCGGAGTCGGCCACCTGCACGGCCTCGATGTGCAGCACCCGTCCCCTGTCGCCCAGTGCGCGCCCGTCCTTGGACCACGACACGGCTGCGGGGCAGGAACGGGGACAAGTCACTGACAGCCCCGACAAATGTGGCCCCACAGAGCTGCCACACCGGCCACCGCAGCTTTCACACACACACACCCCAACATCTCACGGTCAGTTGCGGTGTTAATCGTGGTTAAGAACAATAAAATGTAACAGAAAATTAGGGAGTAGGAAGATGTGTACAAAATACTGACTATGTCCCACAATTCAAGAGGAAATTTGACACTATCATCCACACCCCTCCATATATTTATGGAGAAGTGTTCCGAAATTGAGATATTATCATGCAAAGCAAATTATAGGAAATTTATTTATCTTATACAAAGGTGAAGACCAGCTGTTTAAAACCACACAAAAATATGAAAGCATCCCTGCCCACGGCAGGGGGATGGAAGGAGATGAGCTTTCAGGTCCCTTCCAACCCAAACCATCCAGAGATACTATAATACAGGGCATCTAATCCAGGGATTCTATTATATATCTATTATTCTATTATATATATCAAATTTTTTTTACCTTTTATCCTAAATTATCACTACACGAAACTGAACTACCTGGGACAAATCAAAACATTAGCAACCAAATCAAAGTGCAACCGGCAGGTCAAAAAACTGAAAATAAAGAGCATAAAACTTGGTGTTACTGCAGAAGAAAATTTTATAGGAAGCTGACAACCAAGAAAATCTGCAGATTTTGCATCTCAGCCAAAAGATGGCACCATTAATCAGCAGAATGGGTCACTGAGGCTTTGCTGGCACCACTTCACTACTCAGATGAAATTGCTGCCCATGGAAGGATTATCTGAAATACACAAGAGGTTTTGGGGAAAGAATCACACCCACTAAGTGCTCTGGCCTGACTGATAGAAAAGGCTTGCACACAGCTTCTCTCTTCTCCAGTGGGATGCTGTGCTCTCACTTTCCTGACTCATGTTATATCTTGACAATAGGATGTGCCACCACATCACACCAGGGGTGACCAAACTGTTCTTATTCATAAATTGTTCAAAAATAACTGAAAATATGGAGGATAAAAGGAGAAAAAAAATTTAAAAGGAGCGTAAAATAGATACAAAATCCTTATGCTTTTATAACATTTTACTTCCTCAATATTTTAGGGCTTTTTATGTAAGCATAAATTATTCTACAAAATAAAACTTCACTGTGAATTAATTCTTAAAAAGGCAGATGGATTCATATCTGAAATGTAATAACATCTTTCTTCTGAGAATGTTGCTATAATCAGCATGAGAATAATTTGCTATTCCCTCTGTTTTGCTCTACAATAATTATTAGAGCAAATTGATCTCATAATAATGTCTTTTTATATCTTACCAGGTAACAAAAGCCACATATTAAATAAAGTCCTAGACACGGGCACACTTGACAGGCACACTCAATCCATGAAGTATTGCAGGTCTGCCTTACACTAACAAATACTGAACTGACAGGAGATAAAAGTGGATGTGTTGAAAGCTCATTCAGTAGAAATCAAACAGTACTCTTGCCTGTGGACAGGGCATCACAAGGGAATAGATTATCCTTGTGATGTGTTTTTATTCATTTATCAATGGGGATAACTGAATTCCTCAATCTTTCCTTCCTGTCAGCCCATACACTGACATTTCCCATCACACAGTTTCTAGCTGGTTTAAAATCACACAGTTAGCTCCCCATTCAGCATATCCATTACTTCCCAAAGACACATGAAAGTGAAACCCTTTAGAGATGTCTCCCAAGGAGCACATGGATACCTGGCAGAGGGTTCCCAGATGCTTTGCATTCAAGATGGATTGGATTATTCACCACCACTGTTTCATTTAATATTTTTCCTGCATCTTCCAGACTTGGTGGTTCTGGGAAAAGACAAAAGTAGCAGGTTTTCATTAATTCAGCCATGCAGCTAGCAGAGCATCCAATCACAAAGTCATCTGCCCTCAGAGAAACTTTGGGCAATGAGTTGCACAAGCTTCTGGGTGACCAAGGAATTTCTCCAGAAAGTTAACCTCTGAAACGGGTACATTCTCTAATTATATAATCTCACTAGTGGTAAGAGGAATAAAACATTATTTTTGTTAATTTTGTTTTGGGGGGGGGGCGGGGGGGCGGGAATGGAACTTAAAGTAAATTTGCAAGTAATGTGTACACAACACAGATCAGTGATTCTTTCTTGTGGCAAGCTCCTCTCACTTCACCTGGTGATAGTAAACCGAGTGGTGTAAACAGCTTTTACCTTCCTGAAGTTCCAAAATCTGAAACATGACAGAAACACTAGATAATGACTGTTCAAACATGACGACTGACAGCAAAGGAGAGCTTTATGAGCATGGGACTAACACTGAAATTAGTTGTGATGCAATGATCACAGTCTGAATGTGTCTCCTCTTTCCAAGTCCCATCCACAGAGACTCTGCAACTTCTCCTCGCTTCAGTTTAACATTTTCCAATTACTAGCTTGGTTTGGCAATAAAAGTCAACACAGCCATAATCTGTGAGATTATTGCCACAGTCTATTCCTGCACCTCCTGAGGATTCCCACACCTCCTTTGAGAACTAGGTCACAGCAGCAATGCACAACACTTCGTGACCACTTCTGAGCCAAATATATGTAAATTATGGTGAGAGCATTTATTAAATTCACATGCAAATGTAAGCTTCTTGAGTTTCCCTGATTCTTTTTATACCATTTTTAGCTGCAAAAGAAAATTCCTTTCAAACAGGCTGAAAAAAACCCTTCACAAGAAAATGTTCCTTTCTCAAAAAAGTTATTCCTGTAAAAAGGGTCACGGGGAATACCAATATTCACAAAAAGCATGGATGAAATTACTAATGCCAGTGGTAGTATATCACACATTGATTCTGAAACACAGAGTACCCTTCTGAGGGGTGGGTTAGTAGGAATGTGTTGGGCTTTTTGGGATACCTCTGAACAGCAGAGGTACCTGGAAAGACATTCATAGAAAGACATTAATTTCTGAGTCCTTCGTACCTGGAAAGACATTAGTTTCTGAGTCCTTTGGTATTAGAGGAGAGAGGCCAAACTCCACAAAAGCCAGTTTTTGCCCTCCCTCCTTACTAAGGGAGTGTGACAGAGGAAGAGACCTGAGAGGTGGATGTGCAGAGCCGGGAGAAAAGGCAGAGTAAGGTGAGCCGGGTGCAGGAGTGCGCGGACAGCCCCGTGGCCGCATTACCGTGCACGTGGAGCCGGGTGTGCTGCTGGGCCTCCCCCGCAGCGTTGGTGGCCACGCAGGTGTAGCGGGCGGCATCTCCGGGCAGGGCCTTGTCAAGCTGCAGGACACGGCCCGAGGCCTCCAGCTGTTCCCAAAGACAGAGAGGAGCCGTGTGACACCACTGCCCTGGCACAGCCACTCGGTGAGAGGGCGAGCGGGCTCATCCCGTCCCAGCCCCGGAAACTGCTGGGTCAGAGATTTCAGCGTCCCAGGGACACCAGCATCAGGAGCTGTACAGCTGTGAGGACAGCCGGCTGGCGAGGGGCAGGCAGGCAGAGGAGACTGCAGGCAAGGTGCCAAAAACTGCTCTAGCCATGGGAAATCAGAGCTACTGCAAGCACCCACCCACAGAACATGTGAGCACTGGGGAGGGCTCTTCTTGGAAAGGCAGGATCTCATCAGGAGAAGGGAATTACAGGTAGCTGCTGCAGTGATTACAGAACAGCTCAGCTAATCCCACCTCACAGGGACGAGTGGCTAGAGCCACCTCATAATCAGCAGATAACTGTTTCACCTTGAAGGGCAAAGTACAACTGGAAGAAGACAGATTCTGAATTTCCAGTCATGAACTCTCCTGATATGAGGTGTCTAGTGGGGTTCAGTCTACTGAACACTGCTATTACCTGAGACACCACCCTAAATCAGGTAAAAAGCCCCTCACTCTTCAGGATGGATCTTAAGCACTTCTGTATCACAGTGTGAGGGAAGCAAAAGGAAAAGAAGCACTAACATGTGTAACTTACGGCAATTATCTTCCATGGTTTGGATCCCATAAAAGAATCATGCTTACTCTGATATTTCCCCTGGCTGTGTTTACTGGCTGTCCATCTTTTAACCAGGTTATGGAAGGGCTGGGAATGCCACTGGCGATGCATTGCAGCGTCACAGGCTTGTGGAGCACAACTGCTCTCTCAGAAGGCCCAGCCGATTTAATGGTTGGAGGGACTGCAAAAAGCACCAGAAACAAAAACCATGCCTCATTTAAACATGTACACTTAAATATACAAAAGCACTACCCCAGAGGTAAGTGCAGCTTTACTTCTACTTCCAGATCTAGTGGAAGGTGTCCCTGCCATGGCTGGTGTCCAACCCAAACCATTCTATGATTCTATATCATCTCATCTCCTCTCCAGTGTTTCAATCTACTAATGCAAATAAACATTTATAGAAAGTTTGAGCACCTTCTTGCCGGCAATTTGAAATAAAAGCAGTCTGCTGCTTCCCACCCACCTTGAGTAACCTACCGTGCACTGTAACATCAAATTCCTTTTCATATTCTCCTGCCTTGTTTGCAGCCACACATTTATAGCGGCCGCTGTCTGACACTTGAGCTTGAGAGATGACAAGCTTCTGTCCATTTAACAAGACCTTGTGTCCAGCCTCCTCTCCGACTGGTTGCCCATCTTTGAACCACCTACCAGAAATAAAGTTCCATTTCAGTTGTCAGTGAAAGTAAGATCAACAACAAACTTAAACACGCACAGTTCCATTAAACAGAATGCCTCAGTAACTGTCTGCATCTCTAGGGAAGTCTGGAAGTGTCAGGTTGTATTCCCCTTGTGTGAATGCCATGGACTGAAGTGTTTATGTGAAGAGAGTATTGGGGATCAGCCACTAAGAGTCTCAGAAAGGTGACAGCAGATACCACCAGAGGCAGAGAGGAACCTCCAAAGCAAAAGCAGTAATGGGTGTTAGAAAAAAAAAGGCACATTAAGTAGTATCAGCAAAGGACTTAAAAGTTTTGCCTGCTCTGGTTTTCTAACCTCATTTTCAGGACATGGATATTGGCACAAAAAACCAAACTACTTTAAAATGAAATCCTGATGTTGCCAAGTGAGTGCCTGATGGTGCTGTCAGTGGAGCCAGGAGTTTGTCCTTTACTCATTAACCACCACTGATTAACATAGGTGGCTCATAAAGCTCACCTAACCAACCAGCAGATTTATTTGTATTCTTTCTACTGTCATACCAGTGCCCTTACGTGATAGTTGGTGAGGGTGTCCCTCTTGCTGAACAATCCAGCTCCAAAGGGCTATGGAGAATCACAATGTAGCCCAAGAGCTCATCCCCACCTTCCACAAATGGTGGCACTGTAAGAGAGAAAAACCCACCAACAGAAACATTAACACATCAAAAATATCAAACAAGTCTCTCTCAAACAGCACTGTTAAACACACACTGATTCATTATGAACCACTGTTCCTTTCTGAAGGCAAACATCTGCCCAGTGACATTTTGTGGCTTAAAATCACTGCTCTCAAGTTTTTACTGTCTCTTGTTTGGTTGGATTTTCCAGATTCTGTCAGAAGAACCTCGTGAATGGGTGGGAAGGGGAAAGGCTTTTAGCACCCTCTTTAAGCAGAAGGAGAAAACAAAGGTGCAGAGGACCCTCTTCAAGGTCCTCTTCACCCTGTCTCATCCTCTCTGGGAAGGAAGTGCTGCCACACAGCTCCTCCACTATGAAGACCAGTGACATTTACCAGCAGAAGGGATGCTCTACATCTGCATTCAGTATTATGCTCAAGTGAGCAAAACCTAAAAATCAGTTCTTTACAGTTCTCTTCCGTGTCAGGAGAAGACCTCAAGATATTCAGAAGGGACTGCTGAGATACAGACTGTGGTAATGGATTCAAGGGATACAGAAAAAAAAAAAGGTATCTTTTTCAGTATAAGGTTCAAAACTTGCACAACACAATTGAAATTCAGAGAAAGATGTCCTCTCCCAGAGGCAACTATTAAGTGATATTTTTAATGGATTTCTCCCCTGAAGACAAGTAAGAAGAATTTTAGAGGTTACTGAGAATTGTATTTACCTACCATATGAACATAAATCCTTCAAGAACTAACATGAAAGTACAAGTCTTCAACTGTCCTGTGACCCTGGACAGAAAAGTTGTGCAGTGCCCAGGTAGATACAGAGCGTGACTAACTGATCTTAATATATTAATAGCAACAAAAATAAAGCCATAGGTTTAATGGAACTTTTCCATCTTAGCTTTATGGGAACCTGATAAATCTGCAGCTCACACACCTAAGATTTCAACGTCATACTTGATTTCTTGTTCTCCAGCTATGCTTGTGGCCACACACCAGTACTGGCCCCTGGTCAGCCTCGATGGCATTCAGGATCTCCAGCTGCTTCCCCCCAGCCAGGACACGGAGCTTGTCACTTGCTTTCACAGGAACTCTATCTTTTAACCAGGTCAGGAGAGGTGGAGGGTTGCCAGCAGCCTTACACTCCAACGTCAGGGAATTCCCAGCAACCACCTGCCTGCTCTGGGCTGTGTCAGCATCACCCTCGATTACTGGAGGAACTGCAGAAAGGAAGAAATATATTGTAAGCCATTATTTCTGTAGCCAGAGAACACTTTAAGAGAAAATGGGTTTGTTCCACCCACTTTGGCTCCATATGCCATCATGTTACGCACAATTTCATGTGAGAATTTGCTGCTGGGGCAAGGCAAGGCAGAAAAGTCAAATGATGTAGTTCAAAATAGGCCAGCTGTATAAAACAGAGGATATCCAGTACTTTGAGAGGGAAGAAGGAGACATAAAGAACTTAAAGGAGTACACTAAAGATCCACCCAGAGTGGTTCTTTCAAGTAAGTATTGTTTAACATGCAGATGTGAGATAGAGAATGAATATACATGGGAAAAAATAGCTGAGTAGAAGAAACCTCAGTACCAAGGCCAGTGAAGGGAGGGCAGGGTTAAATAGGGGTTTTGGGAAAGATCTCTTCCCTGTAAAGATGGGCAGGCCCTGGCACAGGTTGCCCAGAGCAGCTGTGGCTGCTCCTGGATCCCTGGAAGTGTCCAAGGCCAGGCTGGATGTGGCTTGAAGCAAATCCAGGATAGTGGAAGGTGTCCCTGCCCATGGCAGGGGTGGGACTGAATGGGCTTTAAGGTCCTTTGCAACCCACACCATTTTATGACTCTGTGAAGCCAAAGAGCTGTTGGAGAGTCCCATAAAGCAGAGGGTCTAAATCTCCCTCTACACAGCCCTGCCACCAAAGGCCAGAATTTAATCACAGCCACTGCCAGGCTGCAGAGGCTGAAAATCATTTCCACAGCTGTTCTCCAGAAGCAGTAAGGCAGTCCAGGAGCTGTCCCTCACCATAGACATCCACGTGGAAGAGCTTCTCAGCAGCCCCCGCAGCGCTGCTCACACGACACGAGTACTGGGCAGCGTCTGACACCTGTGCCCGTGGGATCTGCAGGAACTGCCCTCTGTCCACGTACAGAGCCTGGGGGCTGGAGATCACACGCTGCCCATCCTTGTACCACGTGATGGTGGGCACAGGGATTCCCTTGGTTTCACATTCCAGGTTTATCAGGTTGTTGAGGAGCACCGATACCTCTGTGGTAATGTTTCCTCCCTTAATGCTAGGGGGGACTGGTTCAAAAGACAAAACAACAACATTAGAGTCTTAGACTATGAATATGTGCAGATTTAAACAAAACATTAGAATGCTATAAGAATAAAATATCTTCATCAGCCTTCCAACCCTTCCTGCTGTGTTTTGTTTGGTTTTTTGCCCAGCAGAGCTCATCTATCACCTGTACGGTCCTTCAAGGCGCACAGGGTGGAAAGCATGAAGAAAGCACAACAAAAAGGCCACCAGGCTCCAACATGTGCCAGATGAGGACAGCTGGGCCTTCATGCCTTCTGCAGTGCACTTGGGCAGCCCTCTTCCCTGTCTCCAAAGAGCAATCCCTGGATGCCTTGGGAGGTGCATCCTCCCAGCAAGGATTCTGCTATTGAAAATACCAAACACACCCAAGAGCCTCCACAACGGCTGTGGGAACTGCTCCATGCTCAAACTTTTGAGGATGAAGTCAGTTACTTTGAGACTAAGTATGGGCTTAACAGTCTTGCTTTATGCTCCTATTTTTGAAGCTTTTTGGCCCATAGTCATTTCCCTTGCTCTCTAGGCAGCAGGACTTGGATTTTTCTAGCAAAGAAGCTCTTGTGTAAATCAGCCAATATAAAGAGTCCGTAAATCTCTATAGAAGCAATAAAAACACAGTGCAATTGGCAACGACTGGATTTATGGCTGCTGAAAGGACCAGACACATCTGGCAGACACATTGACTCCTCTGCTGCCAAACATGCTCAGTACATCCAGGGATTCCTCTGACTTCCACAGTGGTCATTGAAAACACTGCAGATATGTAAAGCAAAGTGTCTATGAATGGATGGATCCCTACCTGAGACGGGTCCTGCAGTTATCAAACCACAATGAAATATTTACTAGTTAAACATTTTTTGTATCAAAACCCCCAAATCCACTGAATATGCTGAAACACGCCCAGTTCAAAGGCGACTGCATTTCTCTATCAGAGACAAGGAATGGTTTTAATAAGGTGTTTTGGGAAAATATCAAAGCCAAAAGCAGGGTTAAACAGCTAAAACAAAGTAAGAACTAGTGAGAATTAGCATTGAGGTTCCTCACTCTGTGGGCTTCTTTTTGTCCAGCCAGGACTAATGAGAAATATAAAAGTAAAGAGAAGTTCTAGTCTGCTGTCACAAACTTATCTTTCCTGAAGAACCTGAAATAAATCTATTCATCTGTGATGATTTTATCTGGGGAGAAGGAGGGTAGTCATTTTATTCCTCTAATCTCAGAACAGCCATAATCCCCTGCAAGTCCTCCCAGCATTCTCTTGTTTCTGACAGAAAAATGTCTCACCACGACTGGTGTGCAGCCACATTCCTGTGCCTGGGTGCTCTGTGCTTCACAAATGTCCCAGATGAGGGAAATAATGCACATTAAATTCACAGAATCACACACAATGTTCAGGAACAAATCCATAGCAAGGGAAGACTTGAGAGCTAATAGACTCAAATCTCTACCCTTCACACTCCAGGCACAAGAGTTTCTGAGTCCCATGAAGCACAGGGTGTATCCTGGCACCAGGTTAAGAAAAAGAAGACCAAATGTGTATTAAAATCAAAATCTTATTAATTTTCTCCTCCCTAAGACAGACCAAAACAATAAAGACAATGTGATAATAAAAATCAGGTTGAAACTAACTGCAGAATTTGAGAAGACCCTTCACGATTTTTTGCTTTCACTAATTAGAAAAAGCATATAAACAACATTTCAAGGTGTTTTTCCAAGCCTGCAAAAACTACATCCATACTTAAATTCATACATACAAGTACTCAAAAAGGTCATTTTGTGAACACATGATTATTAAATTAAGTTTACACACAAATTTTGTAGTATCAGAGACCTGATTTGCATTTGCCTGAGTATCTCCATTCAAAAAGAAACCTGAAGAGCAAAACAAGAGGATCTTCTGGGATCAGGCATTCCATCAACTTACCGTGGACAATGAGCCTGACCTCCTTCACTTGTTTGCCAGCAGTGTTGGTGGCACTGCACTGGTAGCGACCCTTGTCAACCCTGCGAGCACTCTTGATGTGGAGAACTTGGTCCCTGTCCAGGAGCTCAACATTGGGATCACCCAAAAACAAAGGCCTGAAACAGAGACCATTTTGCTTCACAGAATTCTGCCCCCACCCTTTCAGCATCAATTGAAACTGACAGTAAGAAGAAGATGTCCTTTGGTGGCAGTAATTGTACCATTCTAGAGTGTCATTTAGCACTAAATTAATGGCATTAATCACAAGAACCACCATGCAGTGACAAGCTACTATAGATTAACTCTACTCCTAACTCCTAAAAGAAATCAAACCACAAAAAGTACTTTTCTCAGACTTCCAGGATGCCAGCATCAGAGCCAGAGCTGCACACCTGACCTCAGCTCCTCTTTCTAATTTATTTAGTCACACCAGGCCTTTGCTGGTAACAAAACATCAACTGCTACACAGGAAAGAGTAGTATCCACAGCAAAGAGTAAGGAATTGTCACAGCAGAGTATCTCTGAGTCCTGACCAATGCCTATACCGGACTACATTGTTAAACACCAAAAACACCCAGCCCCGCTGGGTCTTCAGCTAATATTTTAGAATTCTTCTCCTGGTGTGCTTTCCTGGAAGATGAGATGAGGAATGGAAAACCTGCAGGCTATAAATATATATATATGTATTTACTATATATATGTAGATATAACCTTTCAAACTTTTAATGTATATATGAAGAACTGCACAAGGCACAAGCCAGCAAAACACCTGATACGAATCCGCCTACCAGTGAAAAAATCATCTCAGCTAAACAACTGCATTTTAACTAATGATGTGTGTAAAATAATCCAGGTAAAATATATCACAGAATAAACTCAAAGAAATGGTTCTGCTTATCTTGCTTCAACCATCATCTTGCTCCAAAACCTCAAAGTCTGCTCTGCAAGTGCCAATAATGGGTGCGTTCAGAAAGAAAAGTGGGATGTTAAGTTTTGACAAAAGAATTTACCACTCCAGATTCTGATGACACTAAGTTAACACTAAGTAGTTAAACACTGCACCTCCATCCTCTCTGCTCTAGGGGAGGAAGAGCCTGACATAAATCACAAAAGCTGCAGTATACTCACTTGCCATCCTTGAACCAGTGAATGTCAGGAACAGGGAAGCCCTTGGCTCTGCATTCCAGCTGGATTTCATGGTTGAGGATGACTGCCACTTCACCAGGGGTACTGGCACCTATTATGCTCGGTGGAACTTTAAAAAGACAAACATTAAGGAAGGACTGGTATTTAGCCACAGATACTGTGCCCTGTGACAGATGGGAATGCAGCAGTGGATCTTACTATTCCCTTGGAACACCTTGGGTGTTCACTGCAGAGGGAATTCTTCAGATCACAGCAGCCTGTCTGTGGTGACAAGCACTGGTGAACTGTACCTGGGAACACCCCTATGTCACATTGCACACCCCAAATACAAAACAAAGTACCAAAGCCCAGAAATCTAAAGCAACATTTTGTCTCTATTGCTACAAGAATGGCAAAGTTTAAGCACTCAGTGCTTCAGCATCTAATAATTCGTGGGCAGTGAGCGGAAGAATCTATTTATAATGAGTTGAAATTTATTGAGTTCTTAAATATCAGCTGTTTTTCCAATCACCAACTAAAACCCAAACCAAACAAAAATCAACCCCAAAGCCATGCAACTAACCAAGTATATGGAGATTAAACATCTTCTCAGAACTTCCTGCCACGTTTATGGCTTTGCATGAATACTGTCCTGCATCCTCAGTAGTAGCTTTCAGGAGCTTCAGTATCTTCCCATTGTGCAAAATCTGAAGAGCACTGCTTTCCACAACCTTAGAGGAACCCGAGACATTAGCCTTATGTGATCCAAGCTACAGCAGCCAAGTATCACAGCTGGATTTTTAGAAGAAAATGGTTGTTTTAGTGGAAGGATAATCTGTTTCTCCTTTCAGTTTCAGCACTAATCTCTTGCCCTGCTGCAATGAATTCAATATGGTTTCTAGCTCAGCCTAGGGCAGGGAGTGGGGAAACTCCAACCAGCAGCAATGGGCAGTCCCAGGAGTGCATAAAGGGACCTCTCCTAATCTTAAACTACAACTTATCAGCTACAAGAGGAAACAGAGGACTCAAGGATAATCGTGAGGAATTCAATTCACCTCCAAAAGTTCTTATTTCTCCATCTGTAGAATGAAAAAAATGCCAATATTGGTGCCCTCTGCATGGATTGGCACCTACAATACTGGGGGGATTGCCAAGGCCAATTCCTAAAGGAATACTGAAAATAAAGAGTTAACATTTGACTTAGAGAATTAATGGATAAGCCATATTTAGCTGCCTTTTTGTGGGGGTGTTCTTAGAGCACTTCAATGTACATAAAGGCCTGTATTTATTTTGAATAAATTCTCGTACCAAGCCCTCAAAAGTCCACAGTTAAGATTCATCCCACATACCTGGATATCATCCTTATACCAGGAGATGACTGGAAAGGGGCTAGCAGTTACTTCACAGAAGAGACTCACAGGGTGATGAACAACCACAGATGTATTTGTCACCTTATCTTGATCTCTAATTTCAGGAGGA
The DNA here is from genome assembly GCA_017589585.1 of Phylloscopus whistleri. Lineage (NCBI taxonomy): Eukaryota > Metazoa > Chordata > Aves > Passeriformes > Phylloscopidae > Phylloscopus > Phylloscopus whistleri. Next base: position 1,931,249 of record JADMLD010000682.1, on the reverse strand, counting down.
ACTGCAAGAAAGCTCAACATTATGATTTAAGTTTTCCTATTCCAGTGATTTCTCCCTTCCTCCCTTCCATCCCAGTCAAAGACCACTATAAATCAAAATTTCCCAAACCCTTCTCATTCCCTTCCCAACATTTCCATTTGTCTTTAGGCTCTGGACATATGTCCCTGTGTCCTTTCTTCTCTGCCAAAAACAGTATTCTCTTGCTCAATAACAGACTCCCAGGGAAACTCACTCAAACACAAGCACCACCAACATTTTAAGAGAATAATCTTAAAATTATTCTGAAATGTAATCTTGAAATCTAGTGTTATTTGTTTAGCATATGAAGGAAGCCTATTCCAGAGTCATCCTTCCTCTTCACTGGTCCAGTCATGCCCTAGAACCCCATTTATCATTTGTCCCACTATGAATGCAGAGAGAATGGCCTTAAGTGGTGGATTAGAAAGTTCCAACCCCACTGAGGAGCCAGCTAATTAGAACTAACTGTCATGGGAAGTGAACAAGGCAGGGTTTCTATAGGGTTTCTATTTCCTAACTAGGATTCTGGAAGAAGATGATCAGCAACTAGAAATCTCCTAGTCTCTCTTCATTCAGATAACTCTTCTCTCATTTGAAATGCAGACCTAGCCCTCAATCTGTAATTTTTACAGCACAAAGCTTCATTTGTTATTCACATTAAAATTTTCAAGTGTAACTGGAGTTTTTACCAATACGATGTACCTGGATCCGTGAGCAAAACAAAGATGGTTTGTGCATAAAGTCACGGAGAACAGAAAAAACAGGGGAAAAGAAAAACTATTACAGAGAGTGTCAGAAAACCAGGAAGTACTCAGATTTTATAGTTTAGCAGCACAAGGGCAGATTTGGGCCACACAATTTGCTAGAAGAAAACAGAAGATAGGCTGAAGGCTTTCCCAAGCCTGCTCCCTGAGGGCTGTACGTATTTACCATGGACTTTCAGGCTGTATCTCCTCTGTGTGCTCCCAGCCTCGTTGGCTGCCACGCAGACATAGTCCCCACTGTCCGAGGGCGTGAGGGCAGCTATGACCAGCAGGGTCCCATCCTCCAGCACCGAGAGCCCCGGCTCAGCCCCGCTCAGTTCCCGCCCATTCCGCAGCCATTTGATGGCAGGCTTGGGAATACCTGCAAGGAAAAGGGGAAACGGCCGCAAATGCTTCGCTCGGCTCAGAACAAGATTGATTCAAACAACTCCTGCTGCTTGCTGGAAGGACAACACACAGGGAGGCCAGCAGCTTCCAAGAGGAAGCCCCAGCTGTTACAGGATGATTTTAACATTAAAAATCTTCATCCTAAACCTTGTAAAATCCTTGTTGGCTAGCAATGACTTTCCACAGGACTTCCACACACAGTGGTTATTTAAATCACTGCTAGTTTGAGTTTTTCCATATAAAGCATACATGGAAAATACTGTGTGGATTGGACATTTTTACAGTAGCGTTGCAATTTGCAATGGTCAGCAGAAAAAGATCCTTCTGTCACTACCAGGGGTAATCAAGACACTCACCTTTTGCAGGGCACGGGAACGCAATGCGCTGGTTGGCCACTCTTTCTTGGAAGGGGCTGTTGAATGGAGGGTTCAGGTCCTCAATAGTGGGAGGCTCTGAAAGAAAATTAGACCCAAAAAACTGCTTGATCTCTGCTCCAAGTACAAAAATACAGTTTGACAATACGTAACACTAAATCTCTCTCATTCACACAAGGTCACATTCCAGTAACCCTCTTTGCATTGACTGAGATGGGTACTACACAAGTAGTTTCCATTTCAGTGGGAATATTTAGGAAGTAAGCAGTACAAAGATGCTTTCAAACTTCACAGAAAATAGTTCTTTTTAAGTCTTGCTATATTTATTTTGAAGACAATGTTTCTGCATAATCTGAAAAATATCAACTTTTTTTTCCCCACATCACATATTTTAGTGCTACTGCCATCCTTTGTTCTCAAGTCTGATTCTAAAGTCCTGTGCAGACTGAGACTATATGAAGAATATTCTTTATAATGAAATAAAGTTACTGAGAGTTCTTTGTTGTCTGTAGGAAGCATTTCTCAGCATCTCTAATCCAAAGGGATCAGAATGTTGCCTTTAGACTTCTGCAAAGAAGAAACGGTTCCTGCTTAGCTTAAGTCAGTCATGCTCCATTGACATCTGTCAGCCCCTCAGGTGAGGAGTTACGCTACATATTTAAATTGGCACATTGACCACTTACCCTTTCACCATTTCAACATCATTTTTTAATTTAAATCTATATATATAGTGTGCATGCTTCTTTTTTTTTTATTTCTGCAACCTCTCCAAAGACTATTTACTCATTCTAACTCTCCTCAATTACCACCAGAACATAACATCTAAACCAGATGTGGCTTTTGCACCACGTAACAGTGGGCCAGAGAAAGCCCTGCCCAGGAAGGCTCCAAGCCCACAGCAGTGGCAGGGAGCCCCTGGCAGGAGTGTGGCCCCAAACAAGTACCTTGCACTTGTACTGTGACCTCTGCTGTGTCACTGCCTGCTCCGTTGGTGGCCACACAGGTGTAGGTGCCAGCGTCAGGGAGCTGGATGCTGCTGATGCCCAGAGCTCCATCCGGGCTCTGCAGGAACCTCCCCCCGTCCGTGGGCACAGCACTTGTGCCTCGGAACCAAGAGACCGACGGGGCAGGGACGCCCTGGGCACTGCAGGGGAGCTCTACTCGCTGCCCAGCCTGCACTTTCAGAACTCGAGGCCCACGCTGGATCCTTGGAGGAACTGAAGAGGACAAGTTTAGTCCACAGAAATGTGAAAGAAACAACATACGGGATCATTCTTAAGGCTGGGAGAGCTGGGAGTGTTCAGCCTGGTGAAGAAAAGGTTCCAGGGAGATCACAGAGCACTTCCCAGAGGGGCTCCAGGAGAGCTGGAGAGGGACTTGGAAAAAGGGATGGAGGGACAGGACAAGGGGGAACTATTTTAAACTAAGGAAGGGGAGATTCAGACCAGGTATAAGGAAAAAAATTTTATGGTCATGGTGGGGAGGTCCTGGCACAGGGTGCCCAGAGAGGCTGTGGCTGCCCCTGGATCATGGGAAGTGTCCAAGTTCAGGTTGGACAGGGCTTGGGACACCCTGGGATAGCGGGAGGTGTCCCTGCCTATGGCAGGGGGTGGCACTGGGTGACCTTTAAAAGTCTCTTTCAACTCAAACCATTTTATGATCCTATGAAATTCTTTTCTATTTTTATCATTTTAGAAAATGTTCCTTATTTACTGAAATCAAATGCCCTCAGGTGACTAAAAAAGCAGCCTTGCATGTTCTCTGCACAGAATAGGATGGGAGATACTCTGGTGCTGAATTTATTTGAACAAGCCACACAGCATGGCTCCCATGAGCAGTGTCATATTCTGAGCACACTGGAAGAGCTCCTCATAACACAATACAATTCAAAAGCTTTTATGATAGTTAATCACATTTTCCTTTTGGCATTTTAATTTCCTTTCCCTAATCCCTGATTTTTGTTCATTTCTAAACACAAGTTCAGACAAGGGAGATAAAATATGACTGGAAGTGATTTCGCTGGTCCTACAGAATAACATAAATCCACCTAAGTCTTTTGCCACAATATTTTTTTTTCCTAAGGATCATTGGCAATAAAAAGACTTTAAAAAAATGCCTGAAACAGTAACAAGTGACATTTTTCCAGACTTGACATTGTGTGAGTGTTTAAGAGGCAGTGGTTGGGCCCTAGTATGGAGAAAGCAGGAGAGAGAAAGGAGAGGGAGAAGGACACAGGTCCTGGCTGGAGCCACTGGACACCTTTACACATATCTATGTATTTATGTGTGTTTATACAATATTTCCCTTCCACAAAATCAGTAACTCACATGTGAAGATAATACAACCTGAAAGAACAACACTTGAGAGGATTTAATGTCAGTTAGGAAAAAACTTTGAAAACCTCTTAAAGATGCTCAGTTCCATGTGCAAACTTGCAGATGATGAACCCTGGAGTTCCAACTCACCATGTACCCTGAGCTTCACTGACTGAGTCACGTTCCCAGCAATGTTTGTAGCGACACAGATATACATTCCACTGTCTGAGACTTGGGTCTCACTGATCTTCATTGACCCTGAGGGGAGGAAAGTGTGTCTGGAAAAAGAAGAAGCAGATAAACTGTATAAACATGTATGGAGAGGTGAATGACCTCTCTGTACACACTGCTAATGACTGCTATGAGCTAAAATAACACCACTCTGACCATATTATGCAACTATAACTTATATTTACTCTTTTTTTTCTAACTCTTTATGGAGCCCCTACATTCAGAATACACAGCAAATATCTAAAATTTAAGATCCAAATTCCAAAATTTGGTTCCATCTATTTATAGGGCTTATTAAAATGTGATAGAGGCAGAGAAATGGAGCTCTTCACCCTCTTGTTGAAATTTTTTTGCTCAGCTCAGGTCAGCAGAGTCAAAAAGTTAAAACTTTTATTACTGCTTCATCCTGGCAAAAAAAATGATGTTACATTGATTCAAGATGGAAGACAGGATTTTGATTCAAAACTGTCAGTTCTGGTGTTTATAGGAATTGTCATTATTCCCCAGTAAATAATTAACTACAGAGCAGTAAGTTCTCCCACAGTTCTGATCACAGATCTGTAACACCAGAAGCTACTTTAGCCAGCTAAGCCAAAATCTTCTGTAGGTGTCAAAGGTAATAGAGACAGGGAAAATGAGTGAGGAGGGAAGAAAAAATGACAGCTAAGGACTGACAAGAAGAAATTCAAGCCTGGCACTCAACATCCAGAATTGGTGGGATCATCTGTCCTCCTTTCTGTGGCCCTAGTTAAGGCAATGTTATTATAAAGACAAAAATGGCGAATTTGGGATTGCAGTGGCTGGAGAGATGAATGGAAGGAAAGTGAAATGTATTTGCTCCAGTGTAAAACCTGTCTCATACTACAATTCCTCCTCTGCTGCCTGTATCATTCCAAACTTCTTGGCACTTTTTTTATAAGCTCAGAAGACAAATTTCTGAGGCAATTTCTCCTCCTCGATTTTGTCCAGTAATTACATTTGCTTTCTGATAAAAGCTCCTTCATATCTGATTTCCCTCTCCCTTTGTTTACTGTTCACATTTCTAACAGGATCTCTGGGTGGTCTCAAACAGTTCTGTTTGGACTAATCTAACTTTTGCTGACATCTGTAAACAATTTTATGGAATGGGCTGAGCTGGACTTCTGTTCCTCTGGACAGCTTGGATCTCACCACAACAGCCATGAGCAAGTACCCCAATTTATCAGTGTCTCCTGAGGTAAAACGAGGACAAGTAAGAGACCAAGAATGCAGATTTGTTAGTGCATGCAGCATGCTCACAGGACACAGCAGAAAACCTCTCATGGATTACTGACAACAAGCCAAATCCCTGCAGACAAGCCTCCTTCAGCAGACATGGAGGCCAAAGATCTGCTGAGGCTGCCATAGGCTCCCTGGAATGCCTCCAAGATGCAGGTTTGGCCACAAGGGAAAGAGGATCCCCAGTACAATTCCTTAGCTCAGATGCTGGCTGATTCTGTCCCTGGGATCACCAGGAGACACCAGCAAGCACACTGTGCCTGTGGTGCCTGCCACTCCCTGTGCCTGGCCCTTCTGAGGTACCCTGAGGAACAGAAAGCTGCAGCACAGCCTGTGACAGTACCTGGCACTCCAATGGAGTCACCAGCTCATCTCCCCTCTTATTCTGTGCCACACTAAATAATAAGGGAGAATTCCAACACTGTCCAACACAGTTCCCAGCTCTTCATTCTCTAAGGCTGTCAGCTCAACATTTGACAAGTATTTAACTCTGATTTCACATGTTCAAAAGTCTCTGGTGATTTTTTGGATCCAAAACACAGCAAGCAACATGCCCTTGTCAGCACACCCAAACATTTATCATCATCTGTATCCTACTGGCAGGCCAGGCTTCATGTAAATCACTGACAGTGCTCCCCTGAGCACAAATGTGAAGCACATAAGGAAAGAAACAGTTTTTAAACAATTATAATCATGCACAGATGATGTGGGTCTCTGGGCAGCACCACAGTACAAATACCCAGGATCTCTCTCCTCCTAGCCTCCTGAGATTGGATATCAGCACATGCTGGAATGGGAGCTGTACAGCCATGCACACGCTCAGCAGGATTGGGAAAGAGAGCTTCAAGACCCTTAACAGGGTAAGTAACCCTCTTAGTGATCCCGTGGCAATCAGAAATCACACACCCCTCCAAAATCCTGACAGTTTAGAGGCAATTCCACTTTTCTTTTGTTTTCATCAAGCATTATTACCTTGGAGAGAATGGAGATATGAGCTGCATTTCTTTGGCCCAGGTAATTATGGGAGGTGGCAAGCTCCTCACTTCACATGGAAGTGTGACATCTTCCCCTGCAATTACTGAGACCTCTACGGGTTTATCATGTGCATTTCCTTGCTGGTCTCCAGGCCTGGACACTCTAGGTTTCACTATAACATGGAACATGTTAAGAAGCTGCAATGAATATACATATTTGTACAAATGTAACACCATACAACATCTCTTTTTTAAGCAGGTATAAAACATTACAATCCTGTTTTAATGACCTGTCTGCAATAGAGATAAATCAATGCTGTGCTGAGGTACAGTGCCTGTAGCTCAGACACAGGCTGATGCCCACAAGGAACACCACAAATACCAGAAAGCCTGGACTATCCATTCAAAAAGATGGACACAACAGAAGGCTGTAATTCCTGTGTGTGCTGAGCTCTGTATTGCATAGGTAGCTAGCAACCACTCCCTGAACTATTAGACTACAGCCCCAGTGACTCCAAGCCATAAAAGCCTTGCAAAGCACACCTACACCCAAGCCAAATTTTAATAACATTGGATTGATGATGACAGGAAGGCTTGGGACTGGTGGGATTAAGGGATCTTCATTCTTGTCTCAGCAGGAAATTCTCCTCCTGTACAGATGCCTCCAATCCACTTCCATAAAGCTGAAAGTATGCTCAGCCCAAGGTCTGTGAACTCGAGGTAAGAGGGATAAAAGGAGGCTTTAAGGGAATTATAATGGCTGAAGGACAGGCCTTTTGGGATCAGCTATGTATAAACTGCCTGCTTTGGGGATCCAAAAGCACGAACTAGAGAAGAGTTCCTATCCCACATGCCCTGGGTATATCTATCCCAGTGCAACGGATGGGTGACAGGGACACTGCAGCTGAGCTGAGGTGACACCCACCATAGACAGTCAGCTGCACCTTCCTGGTGGCATAGCCAGCAGCGTTGGTGGCAGTGCACACGTACTCCCCGCTCTCCTCTCCCCCTGGGGACACCACGTACAGGCTGCCATCTGACCCTGCCGAGAACCTCACGTCGCTGGGAAGGATTACCTCTCCTTTCTGTGCAAAGAAAAATCATGAAAGTCCACAGTGCCTGGAATTTCCAAAATAACGCAAATTACAATTATTTAATTCAATAAAAGCTGCTTTTGTCTTTTTTGAGGCTGAGATGGACAAGGTATTTTATATTAGCTAAGAAACTTGGCCCTGAAATTCCATTTATACAAACTAATTAACTACAATTAATTTTTCACAGTCCTTGAGTATCACTTTCTAAGCAGTAACAAGAACAGAAGCACAGGGATTTTTATGCAGAAAATTTGCTACATTTTACAGACCCAAAGTCTTAAAAGAAAATTTAAAAAATAGTCAAGAATAATAATCGAGATTTCAACTGAGTTAATTTGACATTGATTTCTGATGTCAAAATGAAACTTGTATACATTACACAAACTTGTTCTTAGTCAGCTGCCTCCTCCTTGTCTGTAGTTGAATAAGTGATAAAATAAAGAAAAAGAAATCCTTCCATGTTCTCTTCCCTACCAAACCAACAGTTAACCATTCTATTCCTTTTTTGAAACAAAGCTGTTCCCCAAACCAGTTACACCTGCACAACTTCTGAGGCCCAGAAGTGCCTTCACACCACGTCATGTGAGCTGTAACACACCCCAAATAACTGTTACTACCAGAAATTATCCCGTTCAAGGAGGAAAAAACCCCAAAACCTGACTTTAAGACAAATTCCCTCAAAGGCTGAGGTCCTCCTCAGGGCACATCTTGTCAAGGCCATGACTGAAAAGTCATGGGTTAACCCCACAATGCCATTATTAAATACACTTTCCTCAGAAAAAAAAGTCAGAGCTCCAGAAGAAGAATGAACTCTCAGCCTGTGGCAGGCTGCCTAAACTCAAATTATCAACTCACAACAGGAACAGGAAAAATTTCTAAAGTGTAAAACCCATAAAGATACAGCGATAACCTAAGCCCTGCCAAAGAACAGAACATTGAGCTGTGGCAGGACCACGGCCAAAAGTTCTGCTCTAAGAAACAAAAGCAGCTCTGAACAAACAGAGATTTCCAGGTCCCTCACAACCGGAGTTTTGGGCTATGTTCTTTGAATATAGTTTTTATGACAACTAAATTATGTGTTCAGCCCTTTTTCAGCAGAAACAGCTCAAAGGTGAGGGATTACCTTGGACCAGACAATGGATGGCTTGGGAACTCCACTTGCTTTGCAGGGCAGTGTCACTGGGATTCCTTCGATGGTGCTGAATATCTGCTGTCCGTGCTGAATGACAGGCAGGACTACAAACACATGCAAATATTACAGACATGCAGAACACACTTCTACATGGCACAATTATTACAATAAAGTCCTTATATTTGATTACTACTTCCTACAGGCAAGCAGGGTTTGGGACCTTTTGGCCTCTTCTCCAACCCTAACATGGACAAGGAGCCACTTTCCAGCCTTTCAGGACAGAATAAATCCCTGTTCACTACACAGCCTGCCAGCCATCACTGCATTATGTACATGCAGTTTTAAACTAACTGCAGGTATTTCACTGACTGAAATTATTTCAGAAAGGCTTTGTCACATTATCCTCTGACAACATTTCAGGCTTTGCCTCTCAAAATCAGTAACAGGAGACAACCTAAATTCCCTCTCTCAGCTGAGCTGCCTTTGAATTAACAAAAAAATAATGTAACATTTAAAGGTGCAATACCAAAACCTAGATATTTCTAAATACATACAAAGATATTCCTTTTTGTTCTCAAGCTCTGAAACATTCAAAAAACTAGTCTTGACATGGAAGATCTTATGAGTACTTGCCTGTACTAAAAATTTACAGTCGTTCTTAATATAAAAGGAGGTTTCAGCATCTTCAGTAAAGCTTAAAATAAATCTCCCATGATTAGTTTAACATGTGAGAAAATTTAACATGTGAGAAACCATGAAGTGATTGTGGCCTCACAGAGTTAACACAAATATGCTCAGCTGAAACACAGATGAGTTACCAGAGTGCTAACACTTTGTCTTGCTGTCAGTGCAGTTTTTGGTAGGTTTTAATTAAAGAGAAAAAATAAGGGGGAGGAGAATGGGGATGACACCAAAAACAACAAACAAATTATGACTTTTACCAAACTCATAATTCATTTTCTTTCATTCTAATTCTCCCAGGAGCTGCACATCCCTACCCCAGCTATGAAACATTCAGACAGCACTTCTCATAACTTTCCAGTAAACTCCCACTTGCACCTGTTTGTTAATTAAACCAGACGAAGACTGCACAGCCCTGCCTTTGAATGAGGATTTTTTTTGTGAAGACAAAATAGTTTTATTCCATTTTACTTGAAAAAACGGTCTTGATCACTCAGCTCCTCCCTGCGCAGCGGATCCAATCTCCCCCCGTGTTACTTCACAGAGCAGCAAAGTGCAGGGGGTCGGTGCAAGTGCAGCAAAGCAGTGAAAGAAAGCTGCCGTGGTCAGGTCAGTGCTGCCCCTCCTGGCCCCCGAGCACAGCGGGCAGGCCCGTTGCTCACCGAAGACGTGGACAGCGGTGGTGCTGTTGCTGGTGCCCGCCACGCTGCTGGCCATGCAGGTGTAATCCCCCCCGTCCTGCAGCCGAACCCGCTCCAGGTGCAGGCTGCCGTCGCTGCGCACGCTCACGTACGGGTTGGGAACCAGCTGCCAAAGGAGAGATGGAACCTTTCACTGGGAAAATACTCCCTGACAGCCTTCACTCTGGGATCTGCAGTGTGCCTTTACTTGACTCTGTCACATTGTTAAAAATTACGTGTTCCCAGAGATTTTTACTGGAGCTTCTCCTACTTTCCGTCTTTCATACAAAATTAATTTTACTTAAGAGTTTTGGTAGCGCCTCGTATTTATTGCTGGAGTGAGAGTAGGAACTGCAAGAGCCACTCTGCTCCACCACAGCACATCCTGTGCTGCCACTCCTGCTTCTAATGAAGCAAACCCAAAGTGCAATTATTTCACTGTATTTTTATTGATAAATGCAATGACTTGTTTTTCTTCCACAAGTAGACTATTTTCCTTTACAGTTATCAAAACCTTCTAACTTCCATATCCATCAAATAGATAGCTCTGAAGCAAACCATTGCGAAAGGGAACTGTAACTTTCACCAAGGAGTAACCCTTGAAGAGTTCTATATCCTACAGCAACATCAAACACCCTGAGCTTGGCAGCACAGCCCTCCCTCATAAAGGATTGTTAGAAAGTAAATCTGTTCCAGTCACACTCAGAAGCAGCTGAATTCTTCTCTAAATATAACTTACTCCAACACTTTCCTTGGAGCACAGCTTTTCCCAGCAGTTTACAATGACAGGAAACCAGCACTACTAGAGAGAGGAATTAGCAACTCAACAAGGAGGATCCTGCCAGTATTTCTCACAGAGCTTACAGCCTGTGCTCCTTGCACAGCCCAAGGAAAAGCCAGTGATTCCCAGAGACACCTAAACTGAGCAGGAAACCTGAACAGGGGTCAGGTAGTACCAGGTTCTGCTTTGTGACAACAAATTAGGCATTTTGCTACAATATTTTAATTTCAGTTGTGCAGAAAGGGTCTTATGGAGAAATGAGCAATAAAGATAAAAAGCAGCTCCATAGCGTAAAGTCAGAAATTTTAGTATTAAAGAACTGAAGTTTCCATCACACAACCAACCCACGTGTGGGTATTATAGAATTTCTAGAACCTTTGAGTGGTTTGGGTTGGAAGTGGCCATAAGGATCACCTAGCTGTGTCTGCAGGAGGTATAAACTGGCAATGGGATGTTCCCAAAGGGGAAAGAAAACACTCATTCATGCTCTGAGTAGAGCACCACCAGGAAAGCAGGGTATGGAACAGGGACACTGGTATTTACCTCAGCCCATCAGCAACAGGAAAAGGCAAGACCTTAAGACATCCTAAATCTACAGAAATTTTCTGGTACCTTTATTTTTAAAAAATCACTTTTGTCATTCTAGTAGGTATATTCCACTAGCATTCCCATAGTCAGAGTCCAAGGCTGAAGTTCATAAGCTACAAAAATGCATAAAACTCCTTTGAAAGCAAACAAAATAGAAGATAAAAGGATAATGCACAAATACTTTGGTTCCAAGTTCTTTTCAAGACCTCCACATCCCCCACTGCCATCTCGTATTCCCTCATCTGTACTTCAGGGTCAGAAATTTCCTGGCATGGGCAGTGACCACATTAACTTTTGGAAATTAAACCAAGCTGTTATCATGCCTTGAGATGTCAGTTGTAGCTTTCCTCTGCCAATAAATCTCACAGGAAACAAAGCAGTCTTACCACCACATTGTTTTTAATCCACCTCCTGTCTGGAATGGGGTTCCCAGCGAGCAGAACACAAGGCAAAGTGAGCTGCTGGCCCTCAATGACATTGGCTGTGGCTGGGCTTGCTCCAATCAGAGGAGTGACTTGAAGAAAAGGAAGAATGAGAAGAAATTACTAGGAATTTTTATATATTCATGTAAAGTACTAAATTAAATTAGTATTAAATTGAAGACATGAAAAACAGAGAAACAAATGTAGGGGTGGGGTAGCACAGGAGGCATGGAAAGCTGGGGAAATACACAGTGATCCTTAGCCTAAGGAATGGCAGCAAATGGAAGATGCTGTCCAGCTGAAACTGGATCCAATCAATGGTTTCCCTGGGAACTCACATTCCCCTAGCACCAAGCTGATGTATTGTTTTTCCTTACTTGGGCAAAATACTGAAGAACAGAAGTAGTGGGTTTGGAGAGGACAAAAAGTAAATTTTAATTTCCAGTGGGCATGAAATTGTGAAGGATCAGAAAAGAGGTCACAGCCAGGAAGAAAATCTGCACATTCTGTGAAAAGCCAACAGCAAACACACCAGGGCACGTGGCTGACAGATTAGGTAGTAGTGGGCATTAAATAATACTTTTAAACAGGTAAAACTATGTCTATCAAACATTACCAGTATTACTGTTCTTGTAATAAGTTTGAAGTTAACAAATGGTTTTTTTGATGGCAGAAAGGCTCTGTTCTTACCCTCATGCAAATGTACACATTCCATTGCATTATTTTTCCTTTTATTGCCAGATGTCAAACTGAGATAACAACCAAGCCTCTAACAGCATAGATATTTGAAAGAGAGTTGGGTTAGATGGGATACTGGGAAGGAATTGTCCCCTGTGAGGGTGGGGAGGCCCTGGCACAGGGTGCCCAAAGAAGCTGTGGCTGCTCCTGGATCCCTGGAAGTGTCCAAGGCCAGGTTGGATGGGGCTTGGAGCAACCTGGGAGAGTGGAAGGTGCTCCTGTCCATGGCAGGGGGTGGCACTGGATGGGCTGTAAGGTCCCTTCCAACCCAAACCATTGTGGGATTCTGTGGTCAAGGCCAGACATTTATTGTCTTCTTGGATCACCAAGATTCCTTCCCACCTATCTCAACACTGACACAAACACGCTCATTGCTGCCTTTTTTTGGTTTGCCTTTTTTTATTATTAATTAAATGGCAGGAACCCCATGAATAGCATTCATCATTATGGTGATTTTTGATTCCTCAATAAATTTACTTAGGAATAAGAACAAAAAATACAGGATAAATCACTTCTTTAATGTCCAAGCTAAAAGGAACTAATTCCAGTTAGTGCAGCCAGTCAAAAAAATGTTCTAACAAGCACAATCCACTGAAATCAATGACAATATTCCATATAAATGTTTTCTAATTCAGTTTGTATGGATGACATATAAATACAGCACACAGATAGGTCAGCATGTATGGACATAACCCCCAGGCATTCTGCCTGCTGCCCAAACACCAACAGCTCCCACTGCCACGCGCTGCTCTTACCCAGTCCTGTCACTGTGACCGTGGCTGGCCGGGACTGAATCCTTCCAAACTGGTTCTCAGCTTCACAGACATAAGTCCCTTCATCACTGACCCACAGATCTACAGGGGGAGAAAAGGCTGACTGCAGCATTTGAGATGAAATGATACATGGACAGCTTGCCCCTCCCTCTCCACATGGACACTGTGTCCTTGTCTCTCACACCTTCAAACACTCAGTTTGAAACAGAGCATTCCTTTCCATCAGTCACCAAGTACAGAAGCAATGAAAATATAGAAAGGAATTAAAAGCTAATTAAGACAACAGAATAATATCACTTAGCATAAGAGTGACTGAAATGCTCCAAAATAATCAACATCACAAAGCCACTTGCGAAGTTTTTGATTATTACCCAAATTAGGACAGATCTACCACACTGAGTTTGGAACCAATTCTCTACAAAAAACCAAAACAAACCCAGAAATGAAAATTTGTGGCTACTCAGAATCAGAGACCATAGCCCACTTGTATTTCAACAAAGATATAATAATTTGCAGAAGAAGAGTGAAGCCAATGACCAAACACAACTGAATTCACAAGCTCACAGCAAAATTAACTGCATGTCAACAGCAATGACGTCAGTATCACCAACACAATCTGTGACAAAAATCCAGTCTTTTTACACAGTTAGTTTAATAGAGTCATGTAGTAACTTGCAAATGTCCTAGTTCCCTGTAGAATTCTGTTCTTTGAAGGCTGAGTCTACCTACTCTGGATGGCCAGAGCGCCCGTCCTGAGCTGGCTGCTGGAGCTGGGTGCAAAGGGCCGGGAGAAGAGGGGAGCCCCATCCAGCCTCCTCCAGGTGACCCTGGGCTCAGGGTAGCCCTGCACGTAGCACAGCAGCGTCACGTTGGAGCCCAGATCCGCGGATTGGTCACCCGGCTCCTGCGTGAAAACGGGGGGAGCTGGGGAGAGAGCACACACAGAAAGTGAGCACTGCAACACAGCAACCCTATTCTCTAACACCACTGATGACCTCAATTGGCATCCTACTGTGCATAGGTTTTCTTCAAACATTCCCAACTCCAGAAACACCTTAAGTATCAGCGTTGCTAAATTCTCTGTCTTCTGCAAACAGTGCCATTCCTTCAGAAAGAGATGTGCCTGACAGGAACATTTAATAGGATGCAATGTGTCAGGCCACAGACAGATGGAAAGAATTAGGAAGAGGAGAGGAAGGGCTAAATCAAAATAACCTCATATAGTAACTTGAGTTTGTGTAATTAATGCTCTGTTTGAAAATTTTATTAGGTTGAGGTTTGAACAGCTTCCTCCTCCTGTGCCTCTCTTTTTCCCCGTAATTTTTATACTTTGCAAAAGAAGTAAGACTGGACTGGAAACAGATGGGCTTTAAGGTTCCTTCCAACCCAAACCATTTAGTGATTCCAAGCTGGAGTCCAAATGGGACAAGAAAACTGCTTAGCCAACACCACCAAAAGGTGCTCCCAGCACACACAGAGATCTGTTAGAAAGGTTTGGGGAGCCAAGGCACCACTCCCTGACCAGTACAGAAACACTGCAATCTGAGTGTGCCCCGTGCAGGTTTTAACTACTTACAGCCAACATCCAGAGTTATCTTGCCAGCAGCTCTCCCTGCCTCGTTGGTGGCCACGCACGTGTAGTCACCAGCATCCAGGTCTTGTGTTTCCTGGATCTTCAAAAGACCCCGGTGAATATCAATAATGAGAAATGCTGATGCCCTCAACTCTAAGTCACCTGAGTCCAGAGAGAAAAAGGCAATATAAGTGTTTATATCAAATATATACCTACATTTATCAAAATGATCCCAACAAAACAGTGTCCAAGTTTGGGTTAGTTCACAACACAGCTGTGTAAATTCAGCAGATGAGAAGTCTGACTCCCACTCAGCTGAGAGGAAAAGTTCATTACTACATTAAATACATCCTTTTTTATTTATTGGTTCCACAAGGCCAACACAAACCCAAGTATCTCTGGGCAGAGATCAGCATTAGGACAGTGTGTCAGGCTGTATGACACACAAAATTAGAGGCTACATGAAAACAGAACAATAAAGGCTACAGAAAAATGTTTTTAGCATAAAGTTAAACATTTTCTGAAAGAACAAACCTTATTTAAGCAGGCAGGAGACTTAGCTTTGTTTTACTATTATTATGAATTATGCTACAGTGTGTCAATTCACCATATTCAAATAGAAGCAGGAATTTATGCCCTAGAGGTCAATGCCATTTCTTCTAGATTTAGAGAATTTCAAAGGTCTGTCACTGGTTGAATACAACGTAACACTCTTGAGAGAAATGAAGTCACTTCCAGATCATTGTTCTAAATATTGCTGCTAAATAAATGACTCAATCACCAAGCAATGAGCACACCTTTGAACCATTTCACTTGGGGGGGTGGGATTCCAGTTGTTTTACACTCCATAACAGTCGTGTCTCCAAGACCAACCAGAATTTCACTCTGAACTACAGTTAATGTTGGGGCCTCTAAAAAGAAACAAGACAGAAAAAAATGAGCCCTTCACCAAAAATACAGGTAATTTTTAAGATATGAACCATGAAAAACTCTAAATTTCTTTTGTTATATGGAAGAATGTTTGCATTAAAAGTCAAACAAAAAATGAAAGACAAACACTGGGAAACAAGGAAAAGTAAAGTCTGAATCATATGCAGAATGTACAGGAAATAAAGGACAAAACCAGAAAAAGTACAAAATTAAGTCCAATCAGGAAGTACAAACATGAAGAGTCATTCTCCTCCTCCAGCCAGTTGGTCATGAAGCAGTTTAATGCTCTGCTATCAATATCTTAACACAGTATTTTGATACAGAAACACAATCGCTTTTCCAAAGACACACTCAGGTTTCCCAGTCTATCCCATTGTAAGACCCTGTTTTAGGGATTTTTTTTCAAACTTAAACCTAAAAAAGCTTTCTTTTTAGAAAGAGCATCAGGCTCCAAATACTACCTAACAATACTACTCAGGTTTGAACAGAAAACAAAAGGGACATGTGTGAGCTGCTCAACATATCTTCTGAGGTTTTTGAAATTTCTACTGGTACGTTCTGCAGGGCTCTACTCATTTTAACAGCTCCTCCTCCCTGATGATGAATTAGTTTATTTCTCTAATTTCACTACTCTGTTTTTCTCACTTACCGATGTATGTGAGGGTGGATGTCTGTTTCTCTGTCCCAGCTGAGTTACTTGCCAAACAACCATAAATTCCTGCATCTCTGGGAATTGCCTTTCTTATGATTAAGGTGCCTTCAGGGGTCATTCTGTACCTGGGAACACACAGGGGACCAAGCAGAACGATTAGAAAGAACAATGGTTATATCCACACTCCAAACAGCCACAACAGCATAAGCAGAGGGTCTATAAATAGGTGTTTCTAGGGTTTTTTCCCTCATGATAAACACTATTATATCTAGTACTACATGTCATGAAAAGTACATAAATTAATCTTGTAAAAACCCCAGAGAAGAAAACTAAAGTGTTTATCTGTTAAAGATGAGGTAATTGCAATTAAAGAGTTATCGAAGTAAAGATTGAGGTACTATTTCCAGAATTTACACACTCCTGTTGAAGTAGTGGAATTATTTTGGCACTATTCAAACCTTCTTTCTCACATATGATATTAAAAGAAATGGAGACAACTTCAAGTCCCACCTGCTGGAGCCAATGATAAACATATCATTGAGTGTCCACACAACTGTTGGCTTTGGGTAACCCGTGGCAGAGCACCTGATGGACACTTCAGAACCTTCTGTAAAAGTCTGGTTCTTGGGTGAAATTACAAGCCTTGGAGGTTCTACCAAAAGAAATTAAAAACAGCAATTAAAAAGTCTTGCTAGAAAACACAGGTTACGATAAGAACTTCATTCCCATTTTCAAATAGCTCTGTGGTGAGAAAGCAACCCAGTGAAGGTCAGAGCCCACTTGTTTCCACTGCACAGTCAATCAGTCTCAGACTGAACCACCTTTTTAAGAGGGATTAGGTGAGAATACAAGTATTCGCCTTCCTGAGATGGGGTTAAAAAAGCAACAACAGAGCCAATTTTGACAAACACCAGACAATGAGCAACATGGAAGGTGCCCCTGCCCATGGCAGGGGTCAGAACAAAATGAGCTTTAAGGTCCCTTCCAACACACACCATTCTGTGATTCGAAGAAATTTATTCAGACTACTGGACACCAAAGCCCATAAACCCTCAGGTGGGTCAATTGTTAGAATGTAACCTGAGGGATAAGAATGGAAGTCACAATACGTGTGCAGACACAAGTGGAAGAGAAGTGAATCTGCAAAACTAACAAGTGGAAAGGATGTTATGGATTTCAGGGGTGTTTTCACTAGAAAAGCAACTGTGAACTCAATAGAATTCATTCATTTTTAACCCAGAGAGGTTGTGGACTCCCCATCCCTGGAAGTGTCCAAGGCCAGCTTGGTCAGGGCTTGGAGAGCAACCTGGGATAGTGGAAAGTGTTGCTGCCCATGGCAGAGGGTGGCACTGAATGGGCTTTAAGGTGTCTCCAACACAAACCATTCTGTGATTCCATAATCCTTAGACAGATTTCCTCAGTAAAAAATGACCACCAAAGCAGTTCACTTGGGCAACAGACACTTTCTATGGTATGTATGACTTTGTCTTACAGTGGCAAGAAGAAGATCCACACCCATGGAGAAAAAGTTGAAATATGAAATTGGCTGCTAAGAAATAAGTACTACCAATCTTCATGTTTGGAGCTTTGCCTTTTGCTCACCACTCTGCACTGATATGAACTGCTGGACAAACCACAGGACAAAGGCCTAAGCCCAACTCTCCTTTTCATGAGAGTCCAAGAGGCTGAACACATGGAACCAGAGGTACCTCACATCTAGGGCTGCTCTGCACAGCCCTTCGTTCTCAGCTCCAGTGGGCATGACCTCATCCCACCGGCCCAGGTGACACTTGATACATTGCATGGCTGCTAAGAAGCAATGAGTGTAAGAGCCAGCACACAGCAGAAGTGGGCAGGAAGGGGCCAGAAATGTCTCCACATTACAGAATTGGCCCCAAGTGCTTCATGGTGTGCACAGCTGGCTCAGCTGTTTTTATTTGGTTTGAAATCCTGCCAAGAGATGCTGGGGGTATTCTGCATGCTCTGGTCACAGGAAGGTCTCCTCTCCTTGTTAGGATTAGGAAACTGGCTCTGAGGGCAATTACACATCATGCTTTGGTAATACACTATTGTCCATACCGGTATTTTCACATGATATTATCAGGTGAGCAGACGATGAAAGAAATTTTAACTTGTATTATATTTGTAAAAAAATTACTACAAAAAGGTCAATATACACAGCTGTAATCATCAAGATATTGACTAAAACCAGTGAGGCCCCACTTGCCACCAATTAACCATCTTGTTTTCTTGCCCAAATGCCAGGGACCAGGCAGGCACACAAGAGGAGCTTTCTCATATGTCTGGTCCATTTAATTTCCTTTGCTTTGTTCTCTGTATCTAAGAGGTGAAGATTTGTAGGTGAAAGGAGAAGCACAAGCTCCTTACAGCACCCATCTCATTCAAGGCTGCACAATGAAACCTTTTAAATGACACAGATGATGTGTAAAGCTTCTCCAGAGACCACACCTTCAGAGCTGCCTCCAGCTCTGGGCCTCCAACATCAGAAGGACGTGGAGCTGATGGAGTCCAGAGGAGGCCATGGAGATACTACCAGGGCTGGAGCCCCTCTGCTCTGGAGCCAGCCTGGGAGAGTTCACCTGGAGAAGAAAAGGCTCCAGGGAGACCTTGAGTCCTTTCCAGTGCCTAAAGGGGTTCCAGGAGAGCTGGAAAGGGACTTGGAACAAGGGCCTGGAGAGACAGGATGAGGGGGAATGGCTTCCCACTGCCAGAGGACAGGGTCAGATGGGATACTGGGAAGGAATTGTGCCCTGTGAGGGTGGTGAGGCCCTGGCACAGGGTGCCCAGAGAAGCTGTGGCTGCCCCTGGATCCCTGGGAGTGTCCAAGGCCAGGTTGGATGGGGCTTGG
The DNA here is from genome assembly GCA_017589585.1 of Phylloscopus whistleri. NCBI lineage: Eukaryota > Metazoa > Chordata > Aves > Passeriformes > Phylloscopidae > Phylloscopus > Phylloscopus whistleri. Next base: position 1,912,016 of record JADMLD010000682.1, on the reverse strand, counting down.
AGCAACCTGGACTAGTGGAGGGTGTCCCTGCCCATGGAATGAGATGGGCTTTATGGTCTATTTCAGGATCCTATGAATTAATAGTCAATTCAATTGTATGCTTTTATTCACAAGTCAAGTTAAAGATGTGCAGAAGAAAAGTTGCACATAAACAGAAAAGCTGCAACAAAGGTTCCTGTTTGGACAGCAAGCTGAGTAGAGTTTTACAGCTTAAAGACAGATCAAAACATTCAAGAGGGATAAACAAAAAGCCTTCAACATCAATCAGCTAGTCACATTCATCTGTTTTTCTGGCACCAACTAAGTGAACCTAATTAAAAAGTAATATCACCTTCACACATGATCTTGCCTTATTCACTTGCCACTTGCCTTACTTAGCTACCAAATTCCCAGTGATCCCCTTCCCAATCCCTTCTCATGCCCACCAAGGTGCAGGATGTGCTGTCCTGTAGCATCCCTTGTCCTGGTAGTCTGCAGAGGGGCATCCACATGTTGCACGTAAAGAAACAGAATCACAGAATGGATTAGGTTGGAAGGGACCTTAAAATTATTTACTCTATCCCCTGCCATGTGCAGGGATACCTTCCACCAGACCAGGTTGCTCCAAGCCTCAGCTCCAAAGAACAGCCTAGAGAGAAGCACAGAAGGCCCTAAACTGGTTTTCATTCTTTAGCACAGACACCTTGCATTTAATTCACTTTAAATTTGAAATAGCAACTGAAGCAGTAATACTTCAGTTTTATTCCCTTCCCCATTTTCACAGTGTTTAAAGACTGAAGAGCAGTACAATCAGTTTCTCTCTGTGTATCCACAGACCTAAGTGAGCAATATTCACACCATCAGTTAGAGAGAGACCTGAAAGACCATGATATTTATTTCTGTATTGTATCTTTTCAGAGAAAAGAGCAGAAAAAATTCAGAGTTATGCCAAGAAGGTAATTCTCCCTTCATCCATCTGGGCAGTCCCTTCCCTGGAATTCTTCCAGATATTAGTACATTCCTGCTGAAAGCCCCGCTGTGTTCATCCAGACCTGGTTTCTGCTCCTGTCTGGGATGTACCGGAGTATCAGCATTGCTTTGTTCAGCCAAGTCACACATGCTGTCTCCTGGGCTATTTTTTAATTTCAGCTGTACTCAAGCTCTGGGCACTGGGAAGTGACCCCAGCAGCCCCCCAGGCAGCACAGGGACCCACTTTCCCCCAATGCACATCTAAGGCAGAGAGCAGGACAGCCCTCCTGTCACCCCCCTTGGCTGGGCCAAACAGCACCTGCACAACTCTTACTACAGCAATGACAATTCTTCAGTGCCCAAAGGCAAACAGACACTTGATTTCCCATGTGGGCAGGTGGAACACATCATAAATCTGCATTTTTTCTGTAGGTGTGGCTGGACACTGCATTGTTTAACAGTGCTCCCTGCAAGCAGGTGCTGAAAGTGCCTTTCAGCTATGATGGTGATACCAGAAAGGCACATGAACATTTTTAAACTATAAGGTGAAGGAAACCCACCATGGTGTGGACAGAACAGTAACTACAGCATGTATGATTTTATTCCATCTATACATTCAGATAAAAGGATGCACCTGAACAGGACACTGATTTCACTGCTTGTTAACCCAATGCTGGAATTCATCACATGCCCAGATTACTAACTCAAAACATCTCTACTAATCCCAACCTAAACACAGGCCAAAGTCTCTCCCCATTACACAGCTGTGTTGTAGAAGGAAAAGAAAATTGCAAGCAATCAAGATAATACCTTCCTTGTCTGCTCTTACACCAGAACACATGAAAAACCAAGATTACCATAAAATCACATTTAGCATCACCCAAATTTGTGAGGATTAATGGTGTAGTTGAAATTCTTCAAGGGGAAGGAAACAAAAAAGCTGCCACAAACAGATCTCTACACTATGCACATTGTTTCAATTAAAAAAAAAAAACCACCCAAATTCCTGCATTTCCCCCCAAATCAATATTACTGAGATATACATATGAAAACACCACCAAAAAAAAAAAAAAAAATCAAGCTTCCACCATATGCTATATTAATTGAGCCTAAAAATATGCAAATAGCAAACTCATATTTAAAATATCAGGCTGTAACAAAACCAGAAAGAAAAAGTTTAAATGTTCATGGAAGTTCAGTCATCAGTGAGAAACATATTGAAAAACGCATAGGATCACCAATGTTTCCCACTCCTGGCCAATCTCCAGCCTCACACAGCTGCAATATACTCCTCTAGGCACCTGAAAAAGGAAGGAATCCCCCCACAAATTCATTTATGTTTCCATACCAGACCAACCTGATGGCAGGACTTGCACAACTCACAGTATATAGCCACTATTTCACAACTCCAAATTAAACACATACTTTTTAGTCCTAGCACTCAGTGGGCATCAAGACTCCTTAGCATTTATCAAACTGCATTCTAGAATCTTCCAGGATGCTCTGGGCAGTACCCCCAGCCTACAGAGAGGCCCAAGTTTCACAAGGGCCTGCGCCCTACCTGTGTCCCAGTGGTGGGGAGCAGTGAGAGGCTGGGGACAGAGTGTTGTCCTGAGCACAGAGCACACAACTGGGGCACAAAGTCAGCCCCAGAAAGGCTCCAGGCTGTATTTGCACAGCTGCTGGCACAGGAGTTGCATGAATGTTCCCTTTCAGAAACAGCAGCATCAAACCCAACACTTTCAAAACAAGGGTTTACTACATCCCCCTTCAGCAGGAAAAGCAGATGCTGCGTTATTTTTAGAGCCACAAGCATTTGTTCTCTGACTTAACTCCCCCCCAGAGAGAAAACGGGGATGAAAGCAGTGTTTATTCTCTTATGATCTGAAATTCAGAGATCTACATGGAGCTGGTCCAACAACAATAAAGGGCTTCAGGATGAATTCAATTTGACGTTCTGAATTACTTACAACTACACAAAACATGGACCAATCTCCATCAATTAACAAGACTTCAAATTTCCCTCTTCAGCATGTTAACAATGACAAGCCCATAAAGCTGTAGCTTTTACATCTGGCCACCCTTTACTATTTGCTGCCAAATAAAAACTGTTTTTTGAAAACTACTCCAGGCCCCAACAAGCACTGTGAGTTGTACATGATAATCACACACAGAGTACCCCTGGAAATCTGAGGGAAATCATTTTGTCCGACCAAATTAAAATGATCACAAGTAACAGTACTTGCAAACTTTTCAGATACCATTCAGCTCCCACATGCAGCCATTGGGAAGGCTGGCAGTAGATTACTTCTTCCAAACAGAAGAGCATTACTGCAGAAAGCTGAATTCAGCTGCAGCTTCGTGTTTCCTATGTATTTACTCTGTTCTAAGCGTCCTTTACAAAAAATAACTTGACTCAGACTCTCAGCCTGGGCTGTCTGAACTGCCCAAGAGGGTTCTCTCAAACATGTTTGAAAGCTGTTAGCACTACCAGGACCAGCCAAAATGTAATTCTCAACTACTTGATACAATCTTTCTACATATATAACTGATTTGAAACTCAATATTCTGTTGTGGCAGCAGTAAAACTTATTTAGCTTTACTAGAAAAAAAACACCAGAAGCAATTTGGTTGGTGTGTTAAAGCTCCCAGCTGAGCTACAGACATTAGGGAGGAAAACCCAAATCCCAGGAAGAGATGGACAAGGGAGAGAGGCACTTCTCTTGACGCCTTTAATATGCTTGAATGAGTGCCTTGATGGAAAAATTCCATACTATTCAAAACCAGGTTTTCCAAATGTAGGGGGATTGAGGTTTTTTCATTACTTTGTTCCTTTCAGCTTTGTTAAAAATTTAGGTTAGAGAAATCTAAGTTAGTTAGGAATTACTCTGCTGTAGCAATCTAAAGGTAATTCAAACAGATATTGAAAAAACACACTTCACTCTGCTGTATTTTGTACTAGGCCCTGCACAAGTGGTTCCAAATCCACTTATTCTACCTTGGTAACCAATATAGGAAAAATGACATCCCTTTAATAAGTGTTACAATTCCACTTTTGACCTCTGTTTTAGACCTTAGGTCAAGCTATACCATTCAAAATTTCTTTTTTTGATAATTCTAAGTTTTCCATTAGCTAACAAATTACTAGAGTTAGAGCAGGGAAGTTAATTATTGAAGGTACCTCCTCTGCACAGAACATGGCCCAGCAGCATCACAACAGAAATCTGTTGGAATCACCTACAAGTGACAGAATCATTTTTTTTCTATAGGATTTTGAGTTCTGTCTCTCACCCATAGACAGGCACCAAAGAACCAAAGTTCAAACCTCCACACAATCAAAGTAAGTAAAAAAAAAATCCTGCAGTGTGGGGGTGGGCGGAGCCCCAGTGGCTCTGCCTTGGAGGGAAGGAGACTTTCGCAACCTCACAGTACTTCAAAATTTTAAAAATATTTGCTCCAATAACAATTATTGCATTTATACTTTTTTTTTCTTATCAGTTTGTTCCTGGTATACAGCAAAAGTCCAATCCTACATTTGTTTGGTCTCACTCTGTAGAAGGGAATACAGGTGACCTCCTCCCTGATCAGTAACAGCTGTGTTAATTACCCAATGCAGCCTCACCCCTGATGAGTGACAGCTGTAGCCAACAAAGGTAAGAGTGATAAAAGGGAGTCAGCTCATGAAGGAGGAGGAACCTTGAGGAAGAGGGAAGGAGAGGATCATGAAGAAGGATCCTGAGGAGGGAGAATCAGTGCAGTGAGGTCAGTGTGGGTCTGCAGTCAGAGCCTGTTGTTGAACCTGCAGTCACAGTCTGGCTGGGTAAAAGCTGCAGTCAGAGGCTGCAAACTGATCCCTGCAGTCAGAGCTCAGCAGGCAATAACCAGCAGTCAGGGGCTGCAAGGGAAACCTCCATCAGGAGCTGCTGCAGCCAGGGTCAGGGAATGGTTGGAATCAGGATGGCTGAGCTGTAAAGGGGAATAAAGCAGGACCCTTTTCATGCTGTGATAAACAAAAAGTCTGTGTCTCAGCTCATTCCTACCCTTTAACAAGAGAACTGCTGCAACATCACTCATGCCTTTTTTAGTTCTGACTGATTTTTCATTAAATCACACGATGGTTTGGGTTGGAAGGGATATCAAAGCTCCTCTCGTTCCATCCCCTGCCATGGGCTGGGACACCTTCCACCATCCCAGGCTGTTCCCAGCTCTGCCCAGCCCCAGACAGTTCCAGGGATGGGCCTGTCCGAGTCTGTGGGCAGCCTGTTCCAACAGGAGCCCTGCCAAGCGCGCCGCGGGTGCGGTGTCCCGCCGTTACCTTGCACGGTGAGGAAGACGGACGCCGTGGCGGATCCGCCCTCGTTGGCAGCGGTGCAGCTGTAGCTGCCGGCGTCCGACAGCCGTGCCGGCCTCACCTCCAGGGACAGGTTGGCCAGGACGCGGAGGCGCAGCGGGTCCTGCAGGCGCGCGTCCCGCCCGTGCCGCTGCCACGTCAGGTTGTAGTGCCCGGCGCTCAGCACCAGGCAGCTCAGCACTGCCGCCGCCCCCGGCACCACCGTCACATTGCCGGGCACCTGCAGCGCGGGCGGCGGCTCTGCAGGAACAGAGAGCAAAGGCGTGAGGGACACACTTGGCAGCCTTTCAGCAGTTGTGCATGCTTGATAAACAGCTTTAGGCACGCTACAGAACAAAAAAAATCGTAGTATTTTAATTATTTATCTAATAGATTAGGGGTTAAATATTAAATTTAATGAGTTATTTAATAATTCAGGTTTAATATTTGGTTTCATCTCCCATTCTGAAGCCACGAACAGAACCCAGGGCAGCAGCCTCATTCTCTGATGCTGAGCTATCTGCCAGGAGTTCACATCACAAGGACACACCTGGTCTAGATCCAAACTACCACATCCTGTAGGATGAAAAAATCACATCCTCTATGAGAAGAGGCAGCTCTGGTCTTTGAGCACGGCCAACAAGGGATCAGTGTCACAGCAACAGGAGGGAGACAGGACCACCACAGGCCTCCAAGTGTGATCTCTGCCCCAGGTGTGACCCCACCCAGTGGCACCTGAGCTATGCAGGTGGTATATGGAAAAAAATACGTTAGTAGGAAATTCTTGCAACAGCAGCAATGGAACCAAGTTAACACCAGTAGCGAGTCCTTTTCATGATAGATTCTATACAAAAATGTGAAAGGAGAAAGCATCCATGCTCTTATTAGATTAAGGACCTCATGAACTAGGCTAAGAAAAGGGGAGGTAATAAACACAGCACACAGACAGCCCTGACAGACAAACAGACAATGCCAAGAGCCACTCCTCCTCATGCTGACTGAAAGGCACCAAAAGTCACCAGCATCATTGCACCAAGGGGCCAGCTCAGACTGTGCAGCTGGTAAGGACACAGACCTGAGGCCCCTGCTGTGGTGGGGGTGAGGAGCAGCTGGTGAACTCATAAAGGAATATGCAGAGAAGTGAATCAGAGAGAAGAAAAGGGAGGAATAGGCAGGAAGGGGCATAAAAGGGGTCTGTCCCCTGTAAAGTACCACCACTCAGTGCCCTGTCCTGACCAGCACAGTCAGTCCCAGGGTAACCTCAGTCCCTGTCCCTTCTCTGTATCCCTACAAATATGTAGTGTCAGCTCCTGGGGGACTGGTGTGAGTAGATTGGGTGCCAGCTGCTAGGGTCAGATCAGGGGTTTGGGAACCCCATGCCAGTGGCACCAGCTCCTGGGGTCCCAGCCCCAGCTCTTGGAGCCCACAGCGACCTCGGGCAGTGCTGTGCTGTCACACACCAGGTGTCCCTGGTACATGGGATGAGCTCTGGCAGCCAGGCTGAAGGAATTCCTGCAGCTATGTACAACATCCTTCAATTCTCACTTTCACTTGAATCTCTGGGAATTTCATTATCTTTTGCTGCACATATTTTATGTTGTAACTCGCAGTATTTATCTGCTTTCTACCCAATGCACCTGTGCAGTTCTATCATGCTCCCAGAAGAAAGCAAAGGCAATAATTTTCTACTGAAATTAAACTTTGAAATCGAAGGTGCTTAAAATAGCAGCAGTCATTCTGCTCCTCCTTGAAATATTACTGATCAAGGAGGAAACATTTCAAGAAAGAAAATTAATTATTTATTACTTCATGCATTCCCATTAAAAATATTGCATATACTCCATTTGGTTTTCCCCAGACTGGTTCTTGAACAAAGAAAACCCCACAATAAATAATACTTTGAGAGGGATGCTTGTGCAAAAATGAGACAGCTGTAAGAGCAAGACCAAATCAGTACACACTAAAACACAACTGTCCTAAAAAAAAAGCAAGGATGACAGGGAATAAAACAAAAAAAAAAATCTGTATTTATTAAGGGTTAAAGTTACTCCTATACTCAGAACCAGCCATAAATCCTCCTCCTCAAGGTCTCCTGGGGGTGTCTCAAATGAGGTTCACAACTTCATGCTGGATCCTGCACAGCACTGTGTGCTGGGTGTGCAACTCTGCCTCCCTACAAACACAGATCCCGACAGCAATCACCCCCACTGCCAAATCCACAGACTTTATCCCATGCAGAGGAGAGTCAGGGAATGTCAGGGAACACTTGTTTACTGAATGGAGTTTCTCCCCTGTGCTTTTAAGGTTTGGGGTGTTTGGAGAAACAATAAATCTTCTACTGCTTTCCACAGGCTTATCATCAGATATGTTACCTAAACATCCTGCACAAGAGAGATATGAGACCAGTACAGGACTGGAATCCTCATCTTTGACTGTCAGTCTAGTGGGACAACACAAGTTTTAGACTGTCCCAGTCTCTGCCCACAGTAGAGCTCACACTCAGCCATCCCCCAAGCACTTTACTGGCCCTTCAGTTAGGGTGCTGCACAAGCTAACGAGCCATTTGACATTTTAAAGATTTAATAGGAGTAAAACAAAGTCAAACTCAAGTGTTTGCTTTCTGTGAAATGAGAAAACATTGGCACAGCTCCAATACCTTTCACACAGCAGTTGCCAGAATGGATTATCTGTAATATACTGTCTGTCAGCTGGGTAAACCAAGAACACTTGAAAAGATTGTTTACTTTGCTTTAAGAAGAAATTTCAAGTAATTTTCTTGCAAATATTTGTACACAAGGATTTCAAAGCATCTCCTTCTCATTAATCCTCTGCAGGGCTCCAAACAGAACAAATTGTCATGTTTACACAGTGACTCAGTTCCAGGCTATCTCTTGTGCTTTGTAAACGAGGGGATATGGGATTTTTCCCCTTACTACTCTTGGCTTTCAAGTGCTACCAACACCACAAGAAAAAGGTCAGGATTCTCTTTCACGTTTCTCTTTGATGAGGGGAATGGCTGCAACTTCCAGATTGAGAATCTTTATGCCCACAACTGCTTGCCCTTCAAGCCATGGTTTGAAACAAGCATCTGGGAATATCCTTTCCGCTTGAAGGATTTTTGTGGCCAAATAATAAACTAGTGCTCTAGAACCAGGACTTGGGTAAGCACAGATGTTACTGTTCCATTCTACTCCCTGTGACTAAAAGGATGTTCCTCTCCTCAAATTCATCCCTTGGTCCAAGAGAGCTCTTTCTCTACAAACTTTGCCTTGCACAAAATCAATACTATCACAGTGGTTTCTCTGAATTTGCTCATAGCACAATGAAAGGAACGTCTTTGCACGGAAAAGGGAAGGTGAAGGGTTATGGAGCCACTCTCTTCAGCTACTTAGAGGATTGTTTTAGGGAATACACAATTAGATTGTTCTCAGGGCACAGGAGAGAAAAAAAAAGAAAGATGAGAGTCTTTGTTCATACTTTGCTCATAACATGCAGCATGGGAAATTCTGACCAGACATAGAAAATATTTTCCTAGTGGGGGTAGTTAAGCACTGAAGGCTGCCCATGAACTTGTGAAATCTCCACCCTTGGGGACATTCAAAGACTGACTGGACAAGTTCCTGAAAAACATAATCAAGCTTGGAAGCTAATTCTCTTTGAGCTGTGAATTGGACTAGGTGACTTCCAAAGGTCTCTCCAGCCTGAACTGTTTTGTGATTCTGTGACTCCTAATCCAGGTTAATTTACCTGGAGTAGTACTGCAGGAGATAAGAAGCAAGACAACTTAATTCCAAGCCATTAAATGAAACTCTGAGTTGAAAATGCTGTTCTGAGTTCTCCCATTTCTCTTTGTCAAAGAAAATTAACTGCTCCAGTGTTTTTCTAGCTCACCAGCAACAACTTTCACTTGCTTCAAGACTCATATCTGATCAACACCAACACAAGGCTGTGGATCTTTGCTACAAACCAGAAATTATTTTTCCCCCTCACACTGTCAGTATTGTGACTGTAAAAAATTAAGTGACAAAATTTGCTATAGTATGGGCAGGGGTCTCATCCATCCACCCACAGACAGAAGAAAGTCTACTGTTTATTCAAAATTATCTTTGTGATTAGCCCTATTTTTACCTCATTCATTTTACTTCCTCATCTTTATTAACACTTTTAAGAAATTCAATAGATGAAATTTCCAACAATTTACTGAATTTTGTATTGTAAAAAAAGCAGAAATTTGAACACAAATCAAATTGTCTTCATTGTCTATCAGATAACACATACCTACAATCAACTCAACATATAATTGCTACAAAGTGAAATAAAAATGAAAACAATTGAAATCTGAGATTTAAGTTTTGGATTCTACAGGTCAGATCTATTCTGCAAGTCCAGCTGATAGCAGGAACTAAAAACCAAACCAACTTAGATATTTAAAACAGGTTTGTTGGATAAACCTCGGCTCACTTGTGGACACGGGTGAGGAAAAACCACAGTAATTAAAAATACACTTAAAACTGTGAATGTATTTTATCAGCCCCAAGAGCTTTTCTGAAGTGTCCAAGCCCAAGTACCTCCCCCCAGAAGGGCGGCTGGGACGCACCTGACACGTCGAGGAAGGTCTGCGCGCGCCCTGTCCCCGCAGTGCTGGTGGCCACGCACTCATAGAAGCCCTCGTCGGACACGGACACCTGGGCAATGTCCCAGCTGATGCTGGATGATTCTCTGCAAGAGAAAAGGGCACTCACTGAATCCCTCAAGGAACCAAGAGCTACACCAGCTTGGTTTCCTGATTGCAGACACAGGAGAGTTTCACGATCATTAAGAGGCAAGACAGACACTCTGATCAATCAAATTGTCACTTTATGGATGATATTTTCTCATGAGATTTTGCAGAATATCCCACTTGCATGACAAAAAATAAACCTTTAACAAGTCAGCAGTTGTCACACAATACCCAAAGGCAGGGTATTTGCTGTCATTCCTTCAGCTGCTCGTGCTCTGTTGTATTTACCACCTGAGAAACACATTCCTTGATACCAGCAAGTTTCTGTGCAGACCAGTACGTGGTACCAAACCCATGCCTCTTTTACCAGCAAAGGCAACAAGGTCTCATCCTCCCACCTGAGCTTCCCAAACTCACAGGTACAGGAATCCAGAGAACCACTGCAGGTTTTCTCTAGATCCCAGCAAGGCCAAGGCTGCTGGCCAGTGACACCATATTGGTATCACACACAATGTGAAAGCAAGAAGGGAATAAAGTTGTAGCCACATTGGCTGCTTACATGTGCTTCAAAACAGACATTCTCAGTTTCTCATGGTTCAAAACCACATTTTATAAACTCCTGGTGCTACAGAAACACAGAGGACAACATAAATGAGCAAACCAGTGGTTCTGCAGTGTCCCAGTGCTCCCCATGACCTGTTGCTATGGCACATAAACAAAACTGATAAGCACCAAAATATCTGTGAGAGCTTTGGCAAGTCATTGCCACATTACAGGAAAACACTGCATTAATGACCCCTTTGTTTGTCTGAATAGATTGATTTATCAGCCCTCAAAGGATACAGAAGGAACAAGAGACTTGGAATATGCATGGAAGTTCAATGCTGCAGCACCATTAGACAGACAATCCAACCACACCACAAATGAAAACAGCGTATGGTGACCTTAAATGGCTTTCTACTTGTTCCCTCTTACTTCATACTTACTCTAGATAACCTAATATATCATACTTCAAATCTATGACATTTCCCAATGCAATGCTGGCACATGGACATGGCAGCAACTGCCAGCACTAAAGAATAAGGTGGTGTTTCTTCCAAATAATGAGTGAGAAACTCCTCTGTTTCATGGAAAGTATGTTAAAAGTGAGGTTAGGCAATCCTGTTCTGCTTCCTTCCTGACTCGTGCTACACACCAGATGTCAAATGTGGAAGCCTTGAGAACAGAAGCACAAAGGGAAATGTGCCCAGTGGGGTGGAACAGCTTGGAAAAACAAAGACCTGTGGTGGACTATTAAAGTAAAATTAAAAAAATCTAACTGACACTGGCAGCAAGGACTAACACACAGCTCAAGGCATTTACTGCACACATGGGCACTGGGTGAGGAGCTGTAACTGCACACAAGTGACAGCACTGGTCATGGGATAACTCGGCACATTCCAGCACCACCATTACCTACCAATTTCATTTTACTGTACATGCAATCTGCTGATTGGGCTGTTTGTCTGGGCAGCTGGGGAGCTACAAACATTCAAACTCCAAGCCCAGATGACTCCCTGGTTCTCAGTCACTGCAGAGAGCACAGTGGTGCTTGGGTTGTGTCAGACCTCACCTCCTGAACACCCCCACCATGCTGCTCCAGACCCAGCTGGGAAGTCACCAGCAGAAGGCTGTGGCTCATAGGGAGAAATGAAGCCTATAATTTCACTTCCTAGCACATGGATTAGAGGGATATATTCTGCATGAATAGCAACCACAAGTATCAGTTGATTATGAGTGACATTTTTAATTATCATGAGTGTTGTTTTGATTGACTACATTAATTGCCTTTCTTGTCAGAATTTAATGTCTTATTTTTGCTGATTTTTAATCTCTGCAGGGTTGGTGGGATCTGCTATTTATAATACACAATAGATTGTAAAGACACTTTAGTGCTCAGTTCCCACTGATTGCCCACTGGAATGAGATGCTCAGCTACTGCTCTTGACCTCCTGTATCAGGCTGGTCAAAAAATGCATTGGGATATTAAGCAAAATCCAAATTTTCTTACTACATTACCACAGGATGCAGAAACAGAAAGACAAAGCTGTTCCAATTTTACAAACCTGTTTTCTTCCTAACATACATGATGCATTTAAAATTAGGAATTATTATTGCAGCTGATAGTCTGGAACCAAAATAAAAACAATATTCAAATTTCAAAGTCTGTTCTCCTCATGAACCCTGAACCTGTAGTCATTCTAAGGGTGCTTTCACACAGACAACTATCACAATAGAAATATGATATTCAACTCATAAACCATTTAGGTTTTGAAATAAATATTGAAACAGTTGAGTAAAGATATCTCGACACCAAAACAAAACTCATTCAATGCAGAGGAATTCCCAGAGTTCAAATCTGCACTGAACTACTAAGCTGGACAAACCCTGCCTGAAAATTCACTACAAATAAGATGCAAACAAGCCAAGCTCAATTAGATCCTATTTAACTGTGACCAACAATATTTGGCTTGAGTTATGTTTTGTTAAATTTACTTGGCTGATGCATTCATTCATAAGGACAGCTCTGTAACAGAAAAAAGAAAAAGGCGGCTGAAGCAGCGGTGCTGGATGTGTGAGGAACAAGGAGAAGCGTGGGGTTTGATACCTAAGGAATGGAAAACATTACACAGCAGCCCAAGTATGCGCTGTGCTGGGCCTGACTGTGTGTCAGTGGCACCTCATTAAAACCCAAAGCACACCAAGCTGCAGCATTTCCCACTGCCAGCAGTGCTCAAGGGGGCTGCAGGATGTGCTTACTTGGGTGTGCTGTACCTGCTGGGGAATGCAGAGTTTAGTCCTCAGTCTGCTCCTGAGGTGCTTCAGGCTGCACAGGAGGCTGCTGACACTGTTTGCTAGTGCACACTTCCCTTTTGGTTTTAACACTGGGGCACTTTTTGAGTATTTTAACTAATTTGTTTCCTTTCTTACTATTATTCTTCTCTCACCCTACAGAGAAAGGGCACACAATATTTTTCTATATAGGAAGCTGAAGACCCTTCTGGTATATCCCACATAAATTTTGCTATTTTGAGAGATTTGCTGAAGATGAAAGTTTCTAAGGCAGGTCATAGGACATACTTCTAGGGCATCCATGAAAGCCATTAAAAATCAAGCAAGTTAATGTATGCCCAGTCATCTACATATCACTGGGGCCAGAGTAAGGGGTGTGTTTAATAAACAAAGCTAGTTACCAATTTTGCATAACTTTTAAAAATATAAATTAAAACCATTTTCCTTCTAGAGTTTTAGACCCAGTTCATCATAATTTCAGAGCACACATCTGAGGGGAATTTAATCCAGAACCTTAAACATCCCATCATATGTCCAGAGTGTACACCCTCCTCTATATATCATATGTAGATACATCTCTCTATATATAAATATTATCAATATCTCAATAAAATACAGCTTTCCTGATGAAGAGCACCAAAAATAACAGACTGGAAGCAGCAGGATGTAGACAGCCCATAGCAGTAAACAATAACAGAAATCATAAGCTATAAATAGCAAATGAAGCAGTATTGTGAAAAAAGGTCACTACTTACTTGAAGAACTGATCCACTCCCAGTTTTACTCCATTTTTAGTAAAATGTTGAGTAAAAGGTATAAGGCTTTCAACATGGCAAGGAACAGAGCCTGGCTGTAAATAATATCCTGGGGTCTTCATGGGCATTGTAACTTTGGGAGCATCTGAAGAAAGAAAATGTTCCCCAGAAAGTATATTAACAGCTATTAACACACATCCTTATCCTTCCCTTTCATTAAAAGGGAATACTCAATTTCTGATAAAGCTCCACTTGGTAAGTATTGACCATCATGAACTAGAGACAGAACTTTGGAAGGAAACAGCACAGAAAGTACTTGCATAAATTATAAAAGCACACAAGATCTCAATTTTAACTGATTCAGATGAGACAAATGAACAGTCAATTCAAGTTAAAGTCTCTTACCAGGAGTAATACTAGAAAACGAAACACTTGAAACTCTCTGAAAAAGATAATCATCCTTGTCATAGCCCATTATTTTAACAAAAAAAGCTTCATCTGGTGGAATGAAGTCAGAAATATTCCACAGTCCATAGGGCTTTCTGTCAGGATAGTATTTCACAGGCAAGGTCTTAAGGAGTTCCCCTGTAACACTCAGAAGTTCCAGTCGGTCTACTCTAGCTGGAAGCAGGATCCCTGTGGTATTCAGCAGCATGAAGGTAGGAATCCCTAGAAAAACAGAAACACACTATTTTAAGTGCTAAAAAACCCCAGATAACTACAACATGAAAGATTAAATTCCATCTGCATGGCTCACTACCCCATGAATGCAGCATTCAGCTCCAGCCCTTACCTACTGAGGAGGGAAAGGCTAAATTGGGTTGAGCTGAGCTCTGCTTATTAGCTGTGAGGAGACCCAGCTGGGGAGAGTTTAAATTACTGATTTCCAACAGGTGTTTCTGAAATAGCAGCTTCTTTATTAACTCCTCACCATGCCCCTGGGCCAAGGCCTTTTTCTGAAGCTCCAAAAACAACAGAAACAGCACTGCAATTTTGAGGCATAGTTAAAAATATCTGTATTTATGTCACACAGATAGAAAGCCCTCCCAAGAACCAACCCACGGCATCCCTGGAGTTATCACAAAGCTCGTCACAGAGCTCTTCTCGATTTTGGGGGCCTGAAGCTATTTAACATGGACTAAAGTGGAAACAAACCTTTCACTGGCCTACTGGATGTTTTTTTAAAGTCTAAGGTGGGCTTCCTGGAGAAGCCAGCGCGGAAGTCGATGGTGCTGAGCCCCGTGATACGCACAGAGTGCCTCCCGCTGCTCGAGGTCTGCAAAAGAGCCAGCACACGCAATCAGCACGGCAGGGTCTGCACAGAGGCACTGACTCCAGCATCTTAACAGCAGCACACAAAAGAGAGTCATGGCTAAAGTTGTAAGGAAAAGCACCTTGACTAAAGCCCTGAGAGCCAGTTTGTCTTGGAAATAAATCACAACAACAAACCAACAGCTCCTTGCCATGTGCCAGTGCCAGCAATGGGAGTGGTCTGGGAGACAGAACCTGACCATTACAAACTCTGCTAGGAAATGGTGAGTGAATCAGAACTCAACAAAAAAATCTATGCATTAAAGGTGCTCCTCTTCCCCAGTCAAGGGGAAAGCAGAGGGTGCATAGGTACCTCTCCCCTCTGGTCTGTACCCTTGTATCCTCAACCTTGTCATTCTGCTTCAACCAGCAAAAAGCAAATCAGAACAACCCCCACCCATCCATCACCCTTGAACAGCCTGAGCTTCATATTCTGGAGAGTACAGCTGCTTTGATGCAAGTCTTTCATCTTAAAGAAAACAAATCAAAGTAATTTTAAGTTACTTCCTAAGATTCTATGCAGAGAAAGGTCAAGTGCTACTTGCCAAAGGTGCACAGGAACCCATGGCTTTTCCTCCTCACCTACTTCTACACCCTTCAGGTGTCTGGAAGCTTCCACTGAGCATTCCCTGGAGTTTTACCCAATCCATTCTCAAATTCCTGCAGCTCTCTGGAAGAGAGGTTACTCCAGAGTAACCCCCTCTGCCACTGCTGCATGTGAGTATCAAATTAAACAGTTGTTTCTTATAACTAACAGCCTTGGGACAGGCATTAGACACCATGACAAATCAATATCTATCTGATTAAGACAACATATTTCCTTCTATTTAGCTAGCCTTTCACCTCAGAAATAGCACCACTAAAGCCTTTTATTATATAAGCCAGCTGTTACCAATATAAAGAAATATTTAATTGTTCCAAACATCTCAAGGTATCAAGCGTTAATTGCCAGTTAAAATTTCATTAGATAAACTCAGTGATAAAGTTCTGTTTTTATAGCTTGGTGCATCTGTATAAGGAGTTTATGGTGTGAATAAAATTTTCACAAAGCTTAAGTCTTAAAGTCTTAAAATCTTTGTGTAAATAAACCAAGCCAGTGACTAAGGCCAAGTAAACAATCCACAGAAAAACATACTGGGAAACCATTTATCTTTATGAATTACTCAGACGTTTGGATATTTGCAACTTTTAAGGCCAGAATAACCTTATAAAATTTTACCATTTCCTAATAACAATAAACACATCTCTCACTGTCATGTCTAGGAGCTGAGGGTCTTTAGGCAAACACCAGGAATTAGTTTTATCACACAGGACTGCTTTCCACTTATTATCTTTAGGTCTCTTTTCATTATTTGTAGGTGAACATGGATTGCAGAGATGGTACATTAGTGTTTCACCTCCCAGGTTGGATGAGTATACTCAAAAGAGCAAACAGATATTTGGGAAAGATGCTTTCCTGTCTTGCAAACAACATCAAAAAATTGCCCCAAATACAGGTATCCATGAAGAAATGCATGACCTGGCTTGCTCTTAAAATTTAGATTAAAATATTTCAACTACGTATTCAAGAGATTTCCTTCATTTCTTTTTTTAACCCAAAATACATCCATTTGAATGTTTTATCCAAGCTCTCCATAGAGCTGGAGACAGCATTATGCTGAGCTTAGAAAAAAAAAATGAAAAAACCCCAAAAACCCTCCCAACCCCAAAAAACCTCCCAGGCCCTGCCTGCAGGAGCAGCCTGATGGCCTGGCAGGGCTGCTGTCCTGCTGCCAGGAGTACATGCCAGCAGTGGCAGCCTGGGCATGAGGGGACTGTTGGCTCTGCAGGTGTCTCACCCCGAGCCCAGGCTCCTCCCCAGCAGCCAGCACTTGGGTGCTGGCACACACCAGTGGCTCAGCTCCCATCACACAGCCAGGAGCACACGGGGCTCTCCCTGCACTGTCCCTCTGGGCTGCTGGGCACTAGATATCTGCTGCACTGATGCCTCACCCTAGAAGTCTCCAACAAATGACAGAAGTGAATCCTAAGGCACTGACTGTAGGAAAAGGTCTCAGGACCCAATGTGGCTGATGTTACCATGTCCAGCAGGACCCAAACTGTTTTAATTTTTAACAGCCCACCAGGTTGTCTCTGTACTGGAGTTTTCAGTACTTTTGGTCACAGAATCATGGAATTGGAAGGGACCTTAAAGCCCATCCAGTGCCACCCCTGCCATGGGCAGGGATGCCTTCCACTGTCCCAGGTTGCTCCAAGCCCCATCCAGCCTGGCCGTTGGACACTTCCAGGGATCCAGGTGCAGCCACAGCTTCTCTGGGCACCCTGTGCCAGGGCCTCCCCACCCTCACAGGGAATAATTCCTTCCCAACAGCCATCCAGCCCTGCCCTCTGGCAGTTTAAAACCTTTCCCTCTTGTCCCATCACTATCTGCCCATAGAAAAAGTCCCTGTCCCTCGTTTGATAAGCCCTCAGTCCTAGACAGACATTCAAACAATTCTCCCCAGACCTGCTGAGCTCAACATGCTTTTGTAGCTGCAGTTCTGCAGCAGGATCAACAGCTTCCCCCAGGGCTGTGTGTGAATCAATGATCCTTTTCAAAGCACCTCTGTGCTTAGGGCAGGGACAATGCACAGCAGGATCCACTCAGCACTGCCTATAAAGTGCCTCACCCGGGTGCCTTCCCCTCCAAAAATGACTATAGAGCATTTACACTGCTACAATAGAATAGTTCAGTCAGAAAGGATCTACACCAGTAGGATTGTTTCCACATCTATTTAGGAAAGCTGGGATCATGCAGCTTTACCTCCATAAAGAGGTACACAACAATATTAAATACAAGATCACAGGACATTTACTGTAACACAGACTCAGCTGTGAGTATCTATGATAAATGACATAGCAAATCTTTATACAATCCCCTTACATGCTACAAGACAATCATACATGAGTTCTGCAATAACTTTACCTTAATTGTCCATGTTCCAGGCTCTGGATCTTTCACATTTACTACCTTTGCAGAGTTGTGGATATTTAGCAATTCATTCAGTCCTGATCCCTTACTGAGCTGCTTGCCTAAAAAAACAGAAACAGGAAGTAAATACAGGATGGAGTAAACACAGCATTGCTTAAAAAAAAAAAACAACCAGAGAGTAAATACAATATTACATACAATATTTGTTTTGTATCAATGTATTTCTGATACTTGACTTACTCATTACTTAGCAGTCAATGACATTTATAACAGTCAAAATTCCCTGTAATTCTTTGACAGAATACTGAAAATGTTCAATTATATGTGGGTGGTTGTGTGCAGGAATTGGCTCTCTAGAGCAGGATTTTGCTCCCTCAAGGCTGACCCTGAAGATTCATCAGCCCTAAAACTCATTTGGCTCTTTCACAGCATTGAAGAGAAAGAGGAAGTGGAGACTGAGATGTCCCAGTGCCCATTTTCAAAACCTACTAGATGTGCCTTGAGTAGTTTCAGTGAAACCCTGTGGATTTAGATGCATGGAGCTGAGCTATGAGAAAGGCCAAAAAGAGGTGAGGCACAGCTTCAGAGAAGCCTGACACTTGCACCCAGGACTGTGTGTTGTGGTAGCTTGAACACAGACACTGAGCAAACCTCTTTCCTATAAACAAGAATGCCTCAGTGCAGGACAGACCAGACCACATTGCAGGGAACCCATCCTGGGCATAAAATATTTCCAAGCTACTCAAACTTAAGCTATATCCTTAGGCAAAAGTCATTCAGAGAATACAAAATATGATCTGAATTTACTTCTGGAGTGCTGTTCCAAGTTCCTAAGGCATCAACATAATAATAAACAACAGATTTGTTCAAAATAGCTTCAATTACAAATTAGCTCCAAATCTGTCATTGCATTCCCCATCACACACTGCTCAGCTGGAGATGGGCAGGGGAGACAGGTTTGGTTCTGAATGTTCTCACAGTTCAAACAAGCCAGACCATGGCTGAACTTTCCTCACATAAAACCCAACCATCATGCACAACTCTTAAATGATGGTTCAGGGAATAAAAAAACAGATGAAAGGCAAAAGTGTCTAGCAATCCAAAATGCAAGGACAAATAGTAACAAAGGAGATGGAGGTGAGATGAAGTGGACAGAATAAGGAAGTTTTCCAGTTTCCTCCAAGTGAAAAAAAGACATGGAATATTGGGAAAAAAATAAAACACGAGAAGGGATTTTTCCTTCCCTTTTTCCACTATCACAAAAGAAAGTATGAAGTACTTCACCTAAAGGATTATGGATCTCCATTGCTGGAGAAGGACCACTCAAGGATACTGTAACTTCCTTCAGACTGGGATCAAAAGGGATCTGCCAAGTATTCACAGCCATGGACAGATGGTCTGTAGACAAGAGATGCACTTTGGAGGCTTGAACTGCTTCTTCAACCCATTTTAACACCTAGAAGAGAAAAGAACAGTTACTATACTGTCAGCAGTACTGGCTGTTGAAATATTTTTTGCTGAAATGTTTGTATCTACTGTCTTGTTGAGACTCCATATTGATTTATTTTTAAAGATGTGAATACTTAAAGAAAATGCAACTTTAATGGAAGATACTAGCAAAGCCATGGTCAGCATGGTGTTTAAAGGAGTACACAAGCACACCTGGACACATCTCTACACAACAACCACACGTAAATTTTAAAAGGAATTCAGGATACAAACCTGTGCACATCTCATGTCATCAATTATTAGTTGCACAAAACAACAAGGAAAATTTTCTCATCCAAATGTACTGAGTAATTGCTATCTATGGACTTTTCCAGGTTTTTTTCCCCTAAAACACCTAATACAAATTATTGTTAGGCACAGCACAGAGGTGGGACTGGAGGGGAACACGTTTTTGAAGGTATGTCCCTGCAGGGCACAAAGGCTCCCACACCAGGGACAGGACAGCAGCCCATGGGAGAGCCCACAGTGAAGGAGAAGAAGGGTGAGAGGAAGAAGAGCAGCCAAGAGAAACCTGTGTGTACTGACCACAAGCCCATTCCTGGTGGCACTGGGGAAGGGAGAAGGAATCAGGAGAAGTTGAGTTGGGCAAGTGGAGGCAAAGGTGTTCCTACCTGTCTTTGCTTCCCAACGCCTGAAGGGATAATTGAATATCTGTTTTAATTGGCAACAAATTCATTTTCCTTAAGTCAACTTTGTCTTGCCCTCAACAACAAAAGGTTATTTCCCTGTCTTTATCTGAACCTAAAAGCTTCCTCAACCCACTCCTCCTCTGCAAGGGGTGAGTGAGTGGCTGAGAGGAAGCTTGACAATCAGCCAAGGGAAACCCACCACAACCAACCCAACCTCCCCAGAAACACACCTGATTTGTCAAACTATATGATTTTGCATCACCTCTGTACGTCACAGAGCTACAGCATATTTTTTAAATCCTACTGAAGTAATATTAGGTTTGTGTAACAATGTGAATATGACTCACAGCAATACTGAACTGTGATTTTTAAGCTGCAGTTGACCATGGTGGCATTGAGAAACATCTTGTAAAAGAGAGCCATCTTCTGATTATGTCAATTCAAGACTTGGAAACCACCAGTAAACCAACCTGGATGTCTTATCCCTCAGTACTGGGGGACTCCAGGGCAAGTTCTTCAGCTTAGGACCCAATTCAACACATTGCCCAAAAGAGCCTCATTCCCCTGGTTTATTGTGCATTACTTGCCTATTTTATCACTTCAAAATGGAAATATGCCACAGGTTTGTGTGTGAGATGATTTTGTGACAGAAACTAGATATCAGCCTCCTATAAAAGTGTACTTGTTCTCATAAGTTACAGTATGAATGCCCAGCAACCTTTGTGCAAAGATAAAATAAGTTTAAATAAGTGAAGGGCGTCATTGAAAACACATTTGAAATGGTGGGGGCAGGTTCTCATCAATGATTCCCTCTCCACTCTTGGGAATGTCCCACCTGAGTTGTGCTGAGTGTTCCCAGCACAGGGTGAGACAGCACTGACCAGGTGTCCCCTCATCAAGGGTGTGCACCAGCGGGGTGCTTGGGCATGTTTGCAAAGCAACACACCCAAAAAATCACAGTAAAATTGCCTGTGCTGCTCAAAGCTCTGCAGTAACGTGGCCCAAGAGAGAACTGGGGTTTGTGCAACAGCTGGTGACACCAGCTAGGGAGCAACTTGTGTTTGCTTTAGACAAGCCTGGAACAGGAATCACAAGGCTTCAAAAAGATCCAGCTCATTTAAGTTCTACTTTAGAAATTATACATCTGGGTCCAAAAATGCTTCCAAAGAAATTTCAGTGTTCTACTCCCAGTGAGATGAGCATGACACTTTTTTTGTATGAGGTATATGGAAAAGTTCCCATTTAATTCCAAGGTCTCACCTCCACAGGTAACTTTTTAAATGGATTGTAAAATTCAATGAACCCATATGAACTTCAGTTTTGGAGAGTTTTTCAAGATCAAAACTGAAAATGGAAGGCAACAGAACAATCCAGCTGTCTGCAGTCTGGCAGCAGCTTGCTTGTGTAAGTTCAATAGGCAATTCTGGGAGATCCATTTCCCAACCCTGTCATTCCAAAGAGGTTTGCAATACTGCTGTAACACTGGTTTAGAAGTAGGTTTTTTCTCCTCTGGGATCTTTACAGAAAGCCCCCAAAACAACAGCAGCTTTTGTTGTTCTGCCAAAATGTGATGTGATGAATATTATTAGAGGGGGAAGGGCAAATACAGCAATGATTTATAACATTTCCCCAGAAAATTTGCTCTTGCAACCTGCCCTGCTGTCAGGTCATTTCTTGGAATGCATACTGAAACCTGGAAAATCTGTGGAGCATGGTCTCTATTCCCATTTGTTTATTCTGGGACTCAAGAATATTTCTCAAGCAGTCAAAGCAATGGGATTTCAGGTTAACTGTTTCATTGCATAAGTAAATTTAGGCATACTTACACCCAAAGAGGAAAAATATTCTAATAATGTTTTGAAATGCACATCAAAAAACATAACTGAGACAGTGCATGAGAAAATAATACTGTAAAAATGAAACATGAATTATATATATAACTATAACATGTATGAAAAACCACACAACTGACAAGTTTTAGTGTTGGATCTCAAGCTCTTCAAAGTTGTAAAACACAAGAACTAAGCCCTGTGTGCTTTCAACTGCCTTTCAAAAGCCCTTCTGCAGTTGCTTCATGACAGACCTTAGGTACATGACCATGGTTTATTTTTTCCAAAGACTCCAAATTCCATAGAAAACAGAGAAAGACCAGCTGCAACTATTTGTTTTTCCTTTCTTTGTTTGGCATTCACTGTACATTGTGTATCGTCAGAATAGAAGTATTCAGCTGTTTCTCCCATGAAACCATTCCTCCTTTTTCTATGAAAATGGATAATGCCTGCTTAGGATGAGGGAGAAGAAAAGGCACAAAACAGAGGTATGCAAGAGACTTCAATTCGATACTGTAGTGTTGAACTTTTGACTTTGTCACCTGCATTGTATCCTTGAAAAGCAGTAACGGGGCCTTTTACACCTTTAACTGAGTGAAACAAGATTTCAAAGTGTTTCCTCTGCAGCATCATCCAAACACACACTGCTCATACACAGCAGGGCCCTGTAACACCAACCCAAGCTGTGTTGGTGTAACCCTTGGGTTGCTGTCCCCTGGGGGAACTAAGAGCCAGCAGAAATGGGATGTTCCCCAGAGGGCTTAGGGACCTCTGTTTACAGCAAAGCACTTGTGAGTGAACACCACTAGACCACATTCCCTGTGATCTTACAGATGATACCCTTCAGCAGCTTCCCCACAACAACAACCCTTCTTGAACCATCCCTCCTAAATGTTGTCACCAGCCTTGTGTTCAGTCCACCCTCAATCTCATCTCATCCACAGCATCCCTTTCATTCACAGGCTTCTCATACAATTCCAAACTGGTGGGGTTTTTTTCCCATATAGGTTCATGCAGCTTTCAAGTCACTCAACAACACCCCCTTCTTCCATCAAAGTCAAAGCTGTACCCCCATGTCACTCTCAGTTCTTCTCCCATCAATGTTCTCTATATGGAAGATCCATTTCTACTTATTTTAAAAATCAGGAAGAAAGATCTATTTTTAGGCAGTCTAAGGACAGGAATTTTTCCTTTCTTACAGAAAGGTTAGAAATAAGAAAAGTCAAGGGCTTCAACATAAAAGAAATGGAAAAAGACCACTTACCAGCTCAGTCCTTGTGAACTCCCAGCTCTATCCACAATGATCAGTCCAGTTCATCAGACACAGAAATTACTCATTTTTGCCACAAACAATCAAAATAACCTGGAGACATGACCTGAACTGCCAATGACTAATAAAACTCCAGTATTTTCCACAGCACCATATTCACACTCTGCTGATCATCACAGTTCATCTCAACACCCACTCTGGCATCAGTACAAACCTTTGGGCATCACAACCATTTACAGGAATTTCCTTACAGAAGGATAATTAGGTGTGGTGTAATGTAACTTCAGTTCAAGTCAAAATGAGTACCTTTTGGAAAATGGACAGAGTTATGAAAATAGAGAATCTGCTCCTAACAGGGAATTTAACCCATGCTTGATGCATATTCTCAGTGCTGTGACAACAGAACCCCAGGGAAGACCTGGAGCTGTGCCAGGGAGGGTGAGGCTGGAGATCAAGAGAAGGTTCTTCCCCAGAGGGTGGTGGGCACTGCCCAGGCTCCCCAGGGAATGGGCACAGCCCCAGGGCTGCCAGAGCTCCAGGAGTGTTTGGACAATGCTCCCAGGGATGCACAGGGTGGGATTGTTGGGGTGTCTGTGCAGGGCAAGGGGCTGGACTCAATCCTTGCAGATTCCAAGGATTTCCCCTCCAGCTCAGCATATTCTGTGATTCATTTAAATTTCAGGCAATTAGTGCAAATTAAGCCCTGAATCTACAAAAGCAACCACAGAAATCTGACCCTAAAGAAACACTTTTCAAAACCAGGACTTCAATGCTTTGATAAAGCACTTTGATAAAGGCTTTCCAAGACACTGGCAACAATGTTTCAGAATATTAGGATCCTATAATGGTTTGTGTTGGAAGGGACATTAAAGTCCATCTTGTCTCACTCCCCTGCCATAGGAACAACCTTCCAATAGTCCAGGTTGTTCAGAGCCCAAACATGGACCCTGTTCACTCCCAGGGATGGGGCCTAAATATTATCATTTATCTAATGTATAGAAATCACAGTGAGTTTGTAAAAACAGGACCTCCATCCCAGATACTTAGATGAGATACCTTCAGCAGATAAGTGGAGATATGTATTTCATGCTTTGCTGGACTGAACCCAACACAACTTTGTCAATCATTAATAATTTTGACCAAGTTAATTCTAGTATTTGAAATCAGAACATGTTTTTCAGAAGCAAAAAAAAGGCACTAAGTTTTCATAGTCTTCTCAGTACACAAGCATTGGATGTGTATCAAGTACTGTTTTGCTGTGTTTCCTTGTATCTAGCTCAGAATATTGCTTCATTCTGCACCTAATGCTCAAAGGGCAAGAACAAGAGGCATGGTTTGAAACTTTATATACTAAAAATAGCTTTGTTTGGGTTTTTGGGGGGTAGAATAATCAAAATATTTTAACAAAACAAGTCGTTGGTTTGGCAGGGTACTCGGCAGGGACTTTGTAGCTATTCCCTAATCCCCAGTCCAGCATTGGCTGTCTCTGAGCCCACAACGGTGAGTGTGCTTCAGCATTTATAAACTGCATTCTTTACACATCATCGACTCCTCAGAGAAAAAGGAGGGCAAGTGTGATTGTTTGATTGCTGCTGAATCCTGCCTGAGGGCTATCCCATAAACAGCTGATGAGATCTCTGCTAGATATCCTGTTTGTTTGTATCCACCCACTGGTGGATGTGCTTCTTGGAACCAATGCTGATCCAGAACTGAAACCACAAAGAAGGTTTTACTGGGGATGGCAGCAATTTGGTCAACTCATTTTCACAGTCACTTGGCCCAGGCACAGATTTATGTAAGGTCAATAATCACTAAAATTGCAGTCTTTTGGGTTTGGCTTTAACACAAATTGTTCAGCAGTAACTGTAGAAGACTTCTTAAAGTGATTCAGGGTTTGCTTTTTTTCCACCTTAGACAATCTCTTACACTGTTTAAGCATCTCTTCCCAGTGGCCATAGGCTGTATTTGTCCCTCCCTCTCAAAAAAATGCTGCAAAAATACCACCTACTGATTTCACCCTCTGCTCTTGTGCAGAGGTGGTAAGGCCCTGGCACAGGGTACCCAGAGCAGCTGTGGCTGCCCCTGGATCCCTGGAAGTGTCCCAGGCCAGGTTGGACAGGGCTTGGAGCAACCTGGGACAGTGGAAGGTGCCCCTGCCCATGGCATAAATGAGATGATCTTCAAGATACTTTGCAACCCAGGACATTTTACAACTTTACTATTCTATGATTATTTACTCAAAAGAAATGTTGAAATGAAGCTGGAAGGGGGTGAAAGCAGCTACTGAAACCCCCTGCTTAAAACCTTACCCAAAATTCCAAGACAGTCTCCCCTTTTAAGGCAGAAGCTGGTGATCCTAGAAACAGGGAAGTGCCAAGTTCAGAAAGCAGCAGCAGCCAGGAAAGCAGCTCATGCCAGCTCCACTCCAGAACACAGTGCTGTCCAGTACCTACAAATGGCTTTATCTGCTCACTTCTACTCCCCAAAAGCAGAAGAAAACAAAACCACAACAATCAAACCAAACCTTTACCCTCAAACCCTACTCCTGGCAAAGTGCATTCCCCACTGACAGTATCAGAGGGTTGCAGAATTGGCTGGGTTGGAAAGGTGCTTAAAGACCATCTCATTCCATGATGATCCCTTCTGTATAAAGGGATTTCATACAGTGTCACAGAGAAGTTTTACATAATAGCAAAATGCAGGCCAGGAACAGACCAAACAGGTAATGTCCTTTTTTCCAAATTTTTTGGAGGACAAATCTTCTGGGAAGTTTCTCCTTTTGATCACCTTCACATCACTGCCAATAGCTTCTATCATTCCCAATGAGAACTTCAATTTTTCTAGGCAACAGCTGTAGAAAAATGCAATTTATCTCCAACATTTATCATTGTCCAAATTTTAGGACAGAAAGAAGAAGGAACAAACCAGAGTAAATTTTTATTAAAAAACCTCAGCTAGTTATTGCCTACACTGGGAATTCAAAGGGGAGTGTTTACAACATTTATAAACAATTCCAGCTCTCCAGATAAATACCATGTGATTTCACCTCTCTCCAAACTCTTTTCTCACGCACTTCTGAAGTTTCATTTCTGTCTGAGACTCACCAAAGTTCCCAAAGCAAGTAGTCATTCATGGCTGTGGGTCAGGAACCACAGCTACCAGGAGGGCAGCAGAGGTAGCAAAAGTGTTGCAGTGATAACCTCAATTAAAAAGTTAATTCCATGACTCTGGGAACAATGGAAACCTGAGAGTTCACACTATCTATCCTATGTGGGGAACATTTTTCTCCAGGCTAAGCAGTAGTCCTTTGCTCACTCACAAAATGCTTGTTTAAAGCTAAGTGTGTGCTCTCGTTTTGAGCAGAAAAGCCACTAGGCTATGCAGAGCCCAGAACTGCTCCTTTTTTTTTAAGGCTCTTCTCCTGGCAGCCTTCTGGCACAGGCAGAGGGAAGTTGGGGAGGTTCTGGTGAGATGAGCCACTTCACACTTCCCCAATGTCAACAGAAGCCACAGAATTGCATCCTGATATAGAAAGTGGAGAAAGGACGGAAGGGAAAGGTGGAAGAATCCACATACTAAGACCAGAACATTTAGCAGTTCCCCTTCTGCTCCCTAACCCACCAGCAGGTCTCTTAAAGATTTACAGTATAACTCTTGCCTCATTTTCTTTATTGATTGCAAAACTCAAGCAAAGTTACCTCATTAACTTGTTTTTTGTCCAAGTGAAAAACTTGACCAGAACTTGTTGAGGCAATTTCTTCATAGACCTTGTAGCCAATATGATCCCTGTCATCACAGTCTCCAGTCAGCACAAATACCACCTGGATTAAAGAAAAATCAGTGAATCATGGGACACACAGGTGAGGAAAGCATTGCTGCAGCAGCACTAAGGCAAGACAACAGAAGAGTGTGTCAGTTGAGATGGGTTTGTTACTCTGCATGGACAGAGGCATTGCACTCAGTAAAGATGGAAAAAGCAATGCAGAAGAAAAGGATCAGACAAAAATCCCTTTAAAAATCAATCAACTCTGTCATTCTCATACTTCTTCTGGAACAACATCAAAAAATCCACATAGGTGATAAGCTGCCAAAAACACATATACTGGTAGAAGATTCAGTTGCATTATTTAATTCAGAATATTCCACTAAGTTTTTCCTTAACCAGATCAGTTAACTCTATTTAAAAAAAAAAAATTAAATCCTCAGAATGCAGTATTATGGTCCCTCCTGTAAAAGGGAGAGTTTCATACAAGAGAATTCTACCCTTTGTCATTGAGAAAACAAGAGTATTAAACACACAACCAGCTGGGAATGCAAATCCCCTCGGTACCTGTGACTGTTTCTGTTGGATGAGCTGAAGCACTTCATGGGTCAGTCTGTAATCCTTGGATCGAGCGTCAGTAAATACGTAGATGAAAGAGCCAGGCAGGGAAATTTCTAGAGCAATCTTTATTGCCCCAATGCTCATCTCTGGACAGTCTCCACCACCCTGTTCACAAGCAGAAATAAAACACAACTTTTTTCCTTTTAAGAAAAAATAATATACAAAGTAAGTTACTTTCTTTTGGGATATTCAAGACAGACACTTTCTCAGCCTTTAATCATTTATTCACCTTTTCCACCCTAAGGATTTACGGTTTCTGCAGAGTGTTGTCACACACACTCAAAAGCAGCAACTGCAACAATTCCAAAGGGAAAATAAAGTCAAAGGAAGAGCCCTGATGTTGGCTGGTGTCACAGTCACTGTTATCCATGTTGTGCTCAGCTCCAGCTTTTGTGACAGCCCCATTTCCCACACTCACACGCTCCCTTCCTGGCTGACAGCTCCCTTGCTCTGGTAGCACACAGCAGTCACAGAAGGTCAAGGACACAGACAGATGGGAAACGATCCCAGGCAGGCAGTGCTGAGCTCCAGGAGCACCTCTGGACACCAGAGCAGCAAGAAGCTGCCCTGGACTCCACTCTGGGACAGGGAGCTCAGCAGAGGACACAGGTGCTGTGTTCCCACAGCCCTGCACTGCAGCAGCAGCAGAGCTGGAGGTTTTTCAGACCATGTGTTCAATCACAATGCTTCCAAGTATGACTTTGACTTTATAGGAAAGGATTCATTTCTCTCCCCAAATTAAGAATTTGGAATAATACTGTTTAAATAAAAACTCACTAACTTACACAAAAATTAACTTGGCATATTGAAGACAGAACTTTCCAAAGAGCTGATACAAACTGTAAAACCTGCCCTGGCATCTACAATAGATCTCTGCACATTCAGTATTAAATATAAAATTGATTTCTTTTATTTTTACAATCAACATGCTTTCACACACATGTATATACAAATCTACACATGCTGGGAAAGAAGAAGGCAAAAAGAGAGCAGTCCTTCATACTTAAGAATTTTGTTTGTCCTCAGCGAGTGTTCATGTTGGGAACAAGTTTAATCTATCAGTATCCTTAACCCCATTTCAAAGCAAGAATATCAGTAAGTTTCTCACCTATCCTAAAGAATAAGCACATGGTCACTGTTTTGCTCTAAGTCATGTAAGAACCATTGTTCTTTTTCACAGTCAGCTCTCCTAAATGTAGCCTTAGTTTTATGGGAAAAGCAAGTGGTAGACTCTAGACAGGCTGAAATTCAAGAGAGAGCTCTCCCTCAAGAGAGATTTTTGACACACGTCACAACTTTATCTTGGCAATGCCTACACAGTCCAGTGGGACATGTCAGCATATCCAAATTCTTTCAGCAGAAGACTCTTCCACGTAAAGCTTTAATTTGTGGGCAAAGTCTAAATAATAGCTAATTTCTACAGACATCTACTTGGAACAGGAAAATTTCTATTCCCACTTGAAGTCTACTTGATTATCATCTCATAATATTCTATATGGCAGCATCTGCTTTCTAGATAGAACACGAAAAGCACTACTGAGCTAAATGGTTGTTCTGAGAACAAGCATGGACTTTTTTATTCCTATAATGTAGAATAGTACTCTTAAAAGGCAGCTGGTAGAACAACAAAACATCATCATCATGGAATGGTTTGGATTGGAAGGACCTTAAAGCCTATCCAGTGTCACCCCCCTGCCATGGGCAGGGACACCTTCCACTATCCCAGGTTGCTCCAAGCCCCTCCAACCTGGCCTTGGACACTTCCAGGGATCCAGGGGCAGCCACAGCTTCTCTGAGCACCCTGTGCCAGGGCCTCCCCACCTTTACAGGCAGAATTGCTTCCTAACATTTAACATTAATATTGCCTTTACTTAAATAAAAAAAAAGTAGAAAAATTTCCATTCAGTATTTCCTGCCTTTCTCTCCAAACTGAAATTAAATACAACTACCTCGTGAAGCTTTCTGGAAAAGCTGAGGTGAGAGAAGCTCAGGAAGCTTCATTTTCCCTTCAGTTTGAACAGGCTCACAGAAATACACAAAAAATAATCTACTTAACTAAAACCCAACAACAACAACAACAACACAACAAAAAAACAACAACAAAAAAAAAACCAAAACACACCAAACAAAAAAACCCACACCAAATAACCACTAAGGAGCCAGTGCTGCCCAAGTCCACGTTCTTATCACACTGTCTGTAAGAATGATTCAAAGGTAATTACAGATGAAATGTAGGTGACACCTCCTAAGCTGATCCTGTATCCAAGGAACATGTCCTTTATCACTCTGAATGTAAAAGGAACAGGGCCCAGTTTCTGCAGTCCAATGTACACAGCCCAGTTTTTACCTGGTGTCAAATGTCAGCCAAAAGACACTCCATCTTGTGACAGATAAATGGAGAACAAGAGGCTTACCCTGATGCTCAGGGAGGACAAGTTGAGCATATTTTGATATAATATGTTTTGTACGCAAGATGCCTTGAGATAATTTATCTTTACTTTAATTTTAGCTTTGTTCATTAATGAGAATACTTGGTCCATGCCCTTTATCAAGCCCAGCTCAAAATTTCCTCTACCTCCACAACATTCACTCTTGCATCTTTTATCAGTTGTTTTGGAAAAGTACTGGTAACAAACCTGTAGAAAGTGTTTACATTTTCTCTACAAGAAAGATGACCTATCAGTCCTATTCTTACCATTTTTTGATTTCTATTTTGGCCCCTTCACCAATACAATGGATGAATACAAGTCAGTGACAGCCTTCATATAGCAGAATGAACGTATCTTGAAAGTAATTATGAAATATGCAATCAAGCAGCAATAAAGAATGAAATCTAAAGTTAATTAGACAGAAACTTTTAAACAACTTGATTAGAAATGAAGAGTTGGAAATTCCCAAAAGCTTCACCTAAATCATCCACCTTTTAGAAACAGCTGCAATTGCTGTCCAATGTAACTATTGAGGAAATAAAACAAGAAAACTGGATGGAGTTTTGAAGCTTAAATTTCCCCATGAAGGAGAAAACTGCAATAGCTATTGTTTTCTCTGAATTTCAAACCTTCTGCCAACTTTTAAAGTAATCTTCAAGCAATCTGTTCTTAGTCAATCAGGGATTACACCATGTGCCAGTTTCTGAGGGAGAGCCTGTCTGGCACTCCTGACTCCAGCAAGGTTCACCACAGGTCAGAAGTGTTTTCTTTGGTTCAAGACAGGCCAATAGGAACATATCTTCTGTCAGTAAGGATAACTCCATTCCAGTACTCCCCCCTTTCTTTCTATCACCCGAAGGAACAGCTGGAGCTGTGTCAGGGCAGGGTCAGGCTGGAGCTCAGGGAAAGGTTCTTCCCCAGAGGGTGCTGGGCACTGCCCAGGCTCCCCAGGGAATGGGCACGGCCCCAAGGCTGCCAGAGCTCCAGGAGTGTTTGGACAATGCTCCCAGGGATGCACAGGGTGGGATTGCTGGGGTGTCTGGGCAGGGACAGGGTTGGACTGGATGATCCTGTGGGTCCCTTCCCACTCAGGATATCCTGTGATTCTAAGAAGCCTTTGAAACAGTAAGGGCCAAGTAATGCATGGGAGGGAAGGCAGTACCTATGGAAAACCTGATGGGTCTTACAGTCCTCTGGTCTGAATGGTGTTCACAAAATATTTCCAGAACACAGTAAAAGTCCATAAAAGTATCTGTGGACAAGTGGCAGGACTAATAAAAATGTCAACTAAATGTTAACACTACCTAAGTATTCCTTCTTGTGTTATTGAACCATGTCTCCACACAAAAATGTAAAATAAGACAAAGGAATGAATCAAAACCCTCAATTAGGATGAGCAGGAAATGACAGTTTGTGCAGGGAAAATGACAGAGGTAAGTGATCTGCATTCTCATGAATGAATATGAGGAATATCAGCAGGGATATCAGCACAAGAGGAAAGATTAGAGTGAGGAAACAGTCTTTGCTAGAACCACATAGGAAACAAGTTACTCACCTGAACGTAAAGTTCCCTAAGTTCAAATTGAAATTTCTTGGGATCTGTGGTTATTGTCACTGGACCAATTTCTAGAAAGAAACACAAAAAAAATAGAGTTATCCAAAGACATACAGTAGTAAAATAAATGAAACTAAGAGCACTGAACAGAAAGAAATAGTAGAGAATGATATCCCCAGTATTGAAACCTATGATTTCAAATCTGGTAACTTTAATATTCCAGTATTACCAATCTCTATGTGCCTTAAACATTTATAGGCACATAAAGCCTTTCACCTTTGATTTTGATCAAACATTTAATTGTTCTTAGTAATAAAAAGGGAACAAAAATTCCCAGAACAATTGTTGCTGGACCAAGATACAATGTGTTTTTCCAGAAAGAGGGTCTTCAGACCGGAGAAAAGGAGGCTTCAGGAAAACCTTACAGCAGCCTTCCAGTGCCTAAAGGGGCTCAAACAGAGTTGGAGAGGGACCTTGGCAAGGGCTTGGAGGGACAGGACAAGGGGAAATGGCTTCAAAGTTAAAGATATTGGATATTGGGGAAGCAGCTCTTCCCTGTGAGGGTGGGGAGGCCCTGGCACAGAGTGCTCAGAGCAGCTGTGGCTGCCCCTGGATCCCTCGAAGTGTCCAAGGCTGGGCTGGATGGGGCTTGGAGCAACCTGGGCTAGTGGAAGGTGTCCCTGCCCATGGCAGAGGGTGAAATGAGATGAGTTTAAGGACCCTTCCAATCCAAACCATTCCCCAGTTTTGTGATTCTAGGTAAACATGAAGAGGCCTCTCTGGACAGAACACACATACTTGGCTTTGCAGTTTTACTCCTGAAAAAAAAAAAAAAAAAAAAAAAAGGAAAGGAAAAAAAAAAGACATGTGCCACATTTCTTCCCTGAAAAAAAAAAAAACGTACCTCTGGAAAAATCCCAGTGTGAGCCCTATCCCCAGTCCCAGCACATCTAGTAGGAGCTGGCAGAAAGAACCAAAGCAGAAACAACTTTATTCATGGCGTTTGCCATGTCTTTGTCTACTGAGGAAGGGCAGGACGTCCAAGTGAAGTTGCCTGGGGTGTGTAACAGCAGCACATGTGAGCATTTCCCAATCCCACAGAGCTGCCTTCCTGATTGGTATCAAATGTGATTCCAGCCAGCTGGTTCCTATGCTGTGGCTTCCTGCCTGTTCACCTCAATCTGCCTTGGCACCAGTGCCCTTCATTCTTTGCCCAGCCTGGGCAGGCATTGCTGCCCTGGCCATGGGCACTCGCCCAGCTCATCAAGTGCAGTCAGGGTGCTACGCCAAAAATCAATAAATAAACACACACACACAAAAATGAAGAGATTTCTGACAGCTGAGTGCTCCAAAGCACTCAAAGAGATCAGCTGAGTCCTGACAGACCAAATGGGGCACAATTCTGCTGTCAGGGTAAAAGCCAAGCATGAAACTGCAGCAGTGCCAATTTAATACAGCTGCAGCTTACAGGGAAGTGCTGCCTCAGCAGACCTCACAACACTTTCCAAGCTCTATAAAAGTTAATATGCACTTATCTTCCATATAATACAGACATTTCTCTTTTTTAAACAATCCAAAGTTTTATTTCACTGGAGTTACGACAACTGCCATCACTAAGGTCTACTCTAAGCACACCAGTATTTGCTAGGCAAGCTCTATTTATGAGTGTCTTTTGGTTTAATTTCTTTGAAAGTCACCCACGAGATCACACAAAACCTTTCCTAGAATATTAAACTGTCCCTGGGGGTTTTTTGTATGGCTGTGAGTCATTTATCTGTGAATGCCATGTACTGAAATGCTGCACTATCATTAAAAGCGCCATTATAAAGACTCACTGTTCTTTCACATACCTCATCCTGCTGTGTTCCTACTCCCCCTTGCACTCTTCTCCTTTGGGTATCCTTTAAAGCAAACACCTGCAATAAAGCTACCTCCAAACTGTTTTGCTTCCAATCTCCCCCTTGCCAAGCACTGTTCTAAAGCACGTCACTGACTGGAGCTTATCCACAGAGTAACCCCATTAGCTCCGCTATTCCCATCCGTTGAGGGATTCAGTGTTTCAGTCTAGAGCAGTAAATCCTTTGGAATGGCTTTCTTACCCTATAAAATAAAGATCTGAAAAGCAACACTCCTTCAGCTAAGCTAAAACAGCCCATCAGGTCAGATGGGCTGAGAACTTGGCCTCATTCCCCCACAGGCAGCACGGGCTGGCTCCAGCAGTGCCGATGCCAAGCAGAGCCCAGCCAGCTTCCTGCAGGATCACAGCTCCAGCTGCCCTCTGCTGAGAGCTCAACAAAGAACTCAGCTGGGAAATGGCACCCGGGCCACAAGAGCATGGCATGGTTAGCATCAAGTGCTGTGGGCAGGACAGAGCAGAGAACCCTGCAGGAGCTGTGCAGGGACAGATGTCCTCAGCTGATTCCACACCCTAGGCCATGTCTGAATGGTGATGGTGCTCCTCCTCATCACCTGAACACTCACCAGCTTGTCCCAAAAAACCCAGCAGCTGTCCTTCACATACTGTTGTGCCACCAGCTTATGTGACCTGCCTGCCAGAATAAAGCTTTAATAGCTTTCACCAGCTTCAGTTTCTTTCATCCTCACTCTGTGACCTCCAAGTGCAGCCCAAGTAAGGCTTTTTCACCAACACAGGTAAGCACAGGCCTTCAGAGTGTCCAGAATATAAAAAAGTGCAGGGCCATTATGAGAAGTGATTTAAATTTACGTAACAAGCATAGCTTAAACAGAACATTCACCCAGAAACTACACCCTGTAAACACACCAAGCAGAAGAAAATAATAAGCTTTTAAACTTCATTAGCTCTTTAGATGAAGCTTAACACATGATATACTCTAACAGAATACAGAATCACAGAATGGTTTGGGTTGGAAGGGACCTTAAAGCCCCTCCAGTGCCATCCTCTGCCATGGGCAGGGACACCTTCCACTAGTCCAGGGTGCTCCAAGCTCCATCCAGCCTGGCCTTGGACACTGCCAGCGATGGGGAGGTGGTTTTCCATTCTCACGCTGCAACCTCAATCCATTTTGGGAATATTTGGACTGGTTTGTTGTGGAGGTCTCTCCACTGCTCACTACTCCAAAACTTTCATGGTCCCCCAGAGGGAGCTGTGCAAAGAAAAAGCTGACACAGCCCCAGAATGGCAGGGAGTCTTTTTGAGGCACCAACTCACTCCTCTGGCCTCACCAGTACAGTGTAAATGTCAGCTCTTCCAGGCTGACTCAGGAATCCAACAGTCAATGTTGCACACACACAGACTGCTAACAGCCAAAAGGAAACATTCTAAAGGAATGGCTGCATATCCCTGAGCAAAGCCTGGACTTCCCAAACTGAAATCACAAAAGTCAACATAGCCATTGTGGCACCTGAGCTTGTACCTACGCAATTAAACAATGACAACATACCACTGAGTAACACAGAAATCAAGGGGTTTGATGCTTCCTTTCTGGGGCAAGTCTTGTAAAAACCATCTCACTGGTAAATAAGGAGAAAAGCCTGCAGGAACCCGAGAAACTGGCCATTCCAAAAGGCACTGCTGTTTTTCCATGGCCTTCTGCCACACCTCAAATGGCCACATGTTTATGTACAAGCTGAGCAGCAAGCACATTGAGAAAACCACAGATTTCCCCATGACACACAATCACACATAATTAACACTGACGGTGATTGCAAATTTGGCACTCCCTTAGTCCTGACCACAGAACACATCTGCACCAAATGTCTGCTTTGGACAGCTGGGTGCTTTAGGAGATCTAGCAAAGGAATATGGAAGTTTTTTGCCTACCTCTCATCAACTCAGAACACTGGATTTGTTTGTTCCAGAAGGAATAAAAAAGCTCTAAGTGATACATGGTAGCTGAAGGAATTTTGGCAGAGATGCTAAACCTAGTGGAGTGCTCTCACCCACAGAATTCCTTCTTCTAATTCACAGTAAGGATGTTTTCCTGACACAAAGCCATACCCAGAATTAAAACTAACTAACTAACTAAATAAAGGAAAGATATCCCCCCAAAAAGCCTCCGCACCTTTGAACACTTCCAAAGAAATAGAAATTTCAAAACTATGGCACTACAAATGCAAAGGAAAAGTAGAAAAAACCAAAACCCCAAAACCTACCACAGTATAGCAACAAGCCCATGACATTCCAATAACACTATTATTATCTTATATATAATAATACCACAATAATTACACTGTTACATTATATAAGTACATTAATTACATACTAATAAAAACCAATTAGAGTTATTAGCTTTTAGTTATCTCTTCATAACACAGTATGCACAGAAAAAACCTGGGTGACAACTATCTTCCACATTCTTTTTTCTTTATGAAGTGGACTGGCAAGTCTAGCCCTGGGCTGTGTCAATTCTCACAGGTTTTGAGATCAGAGGACTAATATGGGTTTCATATACCCATTTATACAAATCCTCACCTGCCCATTTATGTATGTGTGTATACTATGTGTGCATGAGTACACGTACATCAGATAATTTTCACCACAAATGAAGAGATGCTGAAGGATTAGGAGTAATCAGATGGGACAGCTGAAACGCCTAAACCACGATCCCTGCCAGAAGAAGCTGGTGTACAATTATTCCCTAAGAGCCATTTACTAAGGGTGCTGAGCACCGAGGTTTATCTGATTTAATGCTCCTCTCAGAGAAAGAAGAGAGCTGTATCCAATCCATTGCAAAGCTCTGCTTAAAATGCCTCTGAAGGCCTTTAGGAGCAGCCACTGCCAAGAATTCAGAGAGTAAGAACAATGGTAGAGCTGATCCCAGCTAGGCTCCAGCCAGCTGCCCATCCTGAGGGCATAGAAGCAGAAACCTGCAATTTTCCAACAGGATATTGGGTCCTGCAGGCTCTTCCCTCCACAGATCCCTCACAAGCTGCCACTGGAAGTGCTTCACAGGGCTCTCCTTCCCCTTAAAGGGAGGGTCATCACATAGGTAAGACTACATAAAGGAAAACCACTTGTAACTGCCACCTCAAATGATAGTGAATAGGTTTGTTCCTCATACAGCTGATAAATACATGCACACAGGATCAGAAGCTGTTTTACAGCATTATGTTTTAATGCACCAAGAATGCTGCTCCATTTTAACTGATTGCAAAGTTCTATTGTAGACCAGCAAACCAAGAAGCTGACTTCACCATGTAGTAAAGAAAGACCAAACTTAAAGCCTTGTGCTTCCTGCTCTGAAGTGAAGGACACCCTCAACTCCCATTCAGATGATGGGAGCTGTGTGGATAGAAACCTTGATGATTTTTTCCAGGTGCACAAGGCAGCACTGAAGATGCTGCCTATAATCATGAGCCCCCCATGGCTAACACACATCCCACTGGAAAGACCATCCCAATGGATCCAGGGAGCACTAAGTAAGATGCTTAGCACTAGAACATGTAATACGCTATTTAAAGTTTCCTCCTAAATTATATTCCCTCATGATCCAGCTGCTTTCAGATTCTAACCTGACCATAATTAATTTTTTGAAGAGTCCAGAAACTGCAGTGAGCAACTTTTACCAGATTCTTAGAGAGAAATGAGCCAAACCAGCCCAGCAAGCTCGTGTTTCCTCAACACACTCACTTTTTTATTTTTTAAATCATTTTTCAGCCTCATGACTTATGACTACTGTGTAGCAGCAGACAGGAAGGAGTCAGACTGCTCACAGTTTTTCACCCAGTTTTTCATGATTTGGCTGTTCACAAACCAGATTGATTATCCTGGGAATTGTAGAGCTCTTCTAAGCAGCCCAACCCAGCGCCAATGGAGCTGATGAAGCTTCTTCCTCATAGATGGCAAGAGCCACCACCCTCATGCACCAAACTCTTCATCCAGGACAGAGGCCAGAGCCTGGCTGAAACTCAGTGACCAAAGATCTAACACAAGCTTTACTAGCAATGTGCCTTAGCAAGTGCCACGTTTGTGTTTTTATTTCCCATTGTTTTAATAGTTATGAACTCATGACTTTTTTTTTTTTTAAGGAAAATAACAATGGCAAAAAAAAAAAGCATTATACATGCTTCATTTCTTGGAAAAGCTCACTTGGAGACCCACAGTGGATAAAATCTAATATTCTCATCTTTTGTCTACTGCAACAAGCACTAAGTTTAGCTTATGAGCCTCAAGTGCAGTTGTCTAAAAGTTATTAACCACATGCAGTAAGAAACAATAAAAATCAGGGACAGATTTGCCCAGCACACTGTTAACTCCACCTTCTGAGAACTACAGTCACAAACCACAGCATGTGCAGAGTAACCTCCTTGACCCAGAGATGGTTAAAATAAATCCAGGCTTGGTACAAACGCTCTCTTAAATGGGTGATGCACAAAACAGTCTTGGAGCTTCTCAAGCCCTTCGCATGAATGGCACAACACAATCAAGGAATCCTAATAAAAAAAACCTACTCCCTAGAAACAGAGGTTGATTATTGCTTTGAGGAAGTAATCCACCTGAACATCTCCTCTAGCTCCACTGCAAGGCCAGAAGTTTTTGCCTATTGCTGGTGCACAACTATGGGCAAAGAGACCAGAAAACTTGAGTCCATGTGGTTCAGATTTAAGGTAACGACTTGAGTGGCTATTAAATGTCCCAAAAAGAAATGACACAAAGCAAGGTTTTTTCCTTTCTGGGGACAAGCAAACATACTGAATGCTGAAATCTGGAGCAGCCCCACTTTCCTCCTCCCTGCCTCCTTTTGCACAGCACTGGAGGTCTGTTCCCAGTGGGGCTGCAGTGCGGTGTCTCAGCTGACTCTGCTGCCTCTGGCCAGCCCTCCATGGATCACTGCCCAACTCCCAACACACAGCCATGGCTGGCAACTCAGCTGACAGGCCCTGAGAGAGGCCAAGGGCTGAGCGAGCCACAGAGATTATGGGAAGCTCTTACAACTAGGTGGTCCCTGACATCCAAGCCTTGAGCTTGAGCTCCATCCCAGCACTGAGCACTGGACTGCAGCTTGTGCTCTCCTGCATCTCCTGCATGCCCAGAGCTTTGGGGTCTGTGCTTGCCCATCCAGCACTGCCACTACTGCCGGCTTTCATGGGGCTGCTTTGCTTTTCCAACAATAAAAGGCACGAGCAGACACAAGGAGAAAAACCAATTTGCTTTGCTCAGCCTACAGTAAAGGACAAACAGCTGATAAGGACTGCAGGCACAGCTTCCTTACTGTTCAGCCTGGGAGCAGCGCCGGATCCCGGGGCTGGCCCGTGCTCCCAACTCCCACTGAACATCTGAGAAGGTCATCAGCTCACTTTCTGTTTGTGTTTATTTCCCCTTGTTAACAACAGGCTGAACAGAGTAAAACTCAGTTCATAATGCTCTTTAAATTCTTTCTCCAGACTGAACTCCAGTTCAGTCCAGGTCTATTTCTGTCTCATCTCTGGGTCTGTGTATTTTGGCACTGCTCCTTCTACACTTGTAACAGCACTGGATAAAGAACGTGCACTGAGGAGTCGGGCAGGAATGAATGCAACTACCCATTTCACAGTGCTGCTTTGTGATTAATTACCTTACCATGTTGAAGTCAAATCAAGAAAGATTTAAAACACAATTTTTAATTCACAATTTATACTTAATGTTGCATTACAAACACTTATTTACTGTGACATCTAGCATGATTGATTTTGAGCAGCTGCCCCTGCCACTGGGAATATCCGAGCTCCACCATCGGGAGCCTCCTGGCACTGCAAGGTGCCACAGCCTCATCTGTGAAGCTCCTTCTCCTTCTTCATGGAACTCAGGCTCCCACCGTGTCCCCAAATGTACCTAACCATAAGAGGGGTTCAGTGGCTGGCTGGAAAAAAAAAAATTCACAGCTTCTTTTATTTGCAGGATAGATTAATTCAATTACAATGGCTAATTAAAAACAGCTTCTGCTTGAAAGATTATATTCCCAGATTACTTCCTTCAAAGAGATATGGACAATCCCTGGAGAGAGCTACCTTACTGAAGCCAAGGCAGCTTCTTGATCTTGAGACATCAGCAAACTGAAAAGCCACTGGCTCTTTCCTGCTGAAAGTGCAGCTGCATTGCTTTCCCAAAGGATATGGAACTACTAATGCACTCAGAACCCAGAGATACACAAAAGCAGACCGTGTAAGCAAATGAAGTCACCATCAGCAACTTCAGCATCCTGGGAGCAGGACAGTCCTGGGATGAGGGGAAACATTCTACATCCCCATTATGTAGCACACACCAAAGTCCCAAGGCAGGAGTGGTACTTAACGGGGGTAATTAGCCCCCAGTTATTAATAAAGCAGCAGTCAGTGTTTTCTTCAAGAAACTGTTCCCCTAACAAGATTTATGGAGACCATGGCACCAATCCATCAGTGCTTAAAACTTCCAAGAGACCATGGGAACACAAGGACTTCTCAGAGTATGTTCCCATATTAACCCTATCCTGCTCTTTATAAGTTTATGCTGTGGGTTTGCTTTCACATGGCAGAAGATTATTTTAAATCATCATAGAATCATAGGCTTGGGTGGAAAGGGATCCTAAAGTTCATCTAGTTCCATCCCTTGGGCAGGGACATTTCCACTATCCCAGGTTGCTCCAAGCCCCATCCAACCTGGCCTTGGACACTTCCATGGATCCAGGGGCAGCCACAGCTTCTCTGGGCACCCTGTGCCAGGGCTTCCCCACCCTCACAGGGAACAATTCCTCCCTAACATTTAATCTGTGCTGCCCTCTGGCAGCAGGAAGCCATTCCCCCTTGTCCTGTCCCTCCCATCCCTTATAAAAAGTCTCTCTCCATCTTTCCTGTAGGCTCCCCTCAGGTACTGCAAGACCACAGTTAGGTCACTGCAAAGCTTCTCATCTCCAGGCTGAGCAATCCCAATGCTCTCAGCCTTTCCCCACAGCAGAGGTGCTCCACCCCCTGATCCCTCCATGGCTCTCCATCTGACCATACATGCACTAATGTGCTTTAGGTTTAAATGGGACTCTGGAGGTTTCTCTGGCTGGAGGGAGATGGCCTGGGACAAAACACCACTGTTGCACATGAAGCTCAAACACTGTGTGGTAAGTTTTAGGCTTTTTTCCCTAAAAGAAACACAAAAAAAGTAAAGACTGAGCTAGAACTCCTTCAGATGCCAGACACAATCCTTGAAACATTAATTAAATTTTGCTCAGCAAAGTATCAGCAAACCACATAATTACTCAATTAGCCCTAAACAAAGGGAAAAGATGGACACTAAACACAGAGCTACATACACTTATATAATTCAAGCACTGCTAAATAGAATCTCCTCAGTTTTCATACCAAGCTACCTGTCTGTCAATGGAACACAAGGAAGAAAGAAAAAAGTTTCATTTTGAAAATTCTAGGAGAATAAAACTAAGGCTCTAGGAGATGACCTGTGTGTGCCTACACACATATACATACATGTGCATGAACATCATCATTTTGATACTATAAAAGGCTTTAGCATATATCCAGCTGCCATCCTTTGAGAATGAAGATTTCCAAACATAACAAAAATCAAGTAATCTGAGGCCAGCTGCTGGGAAAAAGAAGTGTCACATTCAGTACAAAATTCGGATATTCAGCATGAGGTTACTCTGTACCTAAAATATTCTTTTTCTCCTTTTTACTACTAAAAACACATCTGCCTTCTTTCCAAGTAACTGGCGGAGTTTTTATTGATTTCAGTTAAACAGACCCTAGCTCCTGTCCAAGTATTCCACTATAAAGTGAATTGCTAAAGGATTACCAGTGTAAAACCATTAGAAACCCCAACCCTGTCCTTTCAGGCATTACAACTGTAAATTCAAATCTCTGCATCATTCCAGCTAAGTCTCCACTTCACAGAACTAATCCATGTGCCGCTGACAGAACACGGAATGTTACAGCAGATAACACTGTCCCTGTACACCAATTATTCACTCTGACAGTATCCAGTTGGGAATATTATCCCTAGGTCTCTAACAAGGGTCCAGTAATGCCTCAAACATCACTGTGAATAAAGAGGCATCAATGAGCTGAAGTTAAAACACCAATTTAAGGAGGTTCAAAGAAGGGCTGTTACTGGTGTTCCAGGCTAACATGAACTTTTTGGTCTTTTTAAAAATCTATTACTAACTTAAACAGTGAAGACTCTAAATAATTCATTTTCTACTTCTACCTATCAGACACATTTCTTACTCCTGGTGAGCTCTGTTTGAGAAGTTGGATCAGATGATTTTTTTGAGGTCCCTTCTAACCCGGGCTGTTGCAGGACTCCATGGTACAAGAAGGCAGTGGGAAAAAGAAGCAGAAAATAAGACTGCAAAATAGCTTATCGGATAGAGCCAACGCAGGAAAAAGAGGATTCTGAAACATTTTAGTTCTATTTTTAAAAATATGTGGTTTGGATTGAAATGCCGATTTAAAAAGAAAGATATGGCAAGTTTTTCATGGCCAGATGAGCTTCTCAAAAGCTTCATTAGAGCACTGTTTACTTTGGGAACCGGCGAGTCAGCTGGAAGCAGCTCTTTCCCATCCCTTCACTTCTGCCTGTATCATTTGTAATTGTGTCATTTGCAAAATGGCACCAAGAAAAACATTTTTCAGCAGAAACCATTCAGTAAAGCATAAACTCCTTGTGGAAGTCTAGAGAACCAAGGCTGAGAAACTGGAATGCTCAACACAACCCAGGGGAAGGGGAAAGGAGTCGGGCCAGGCTGAGCAGTGTCTCCACGTTGCCAGAGCAACTCCGTGGTGACAGTGGTCTCATAGGATTCCTTGCTTTCCATGGGCCACAGCAGCGAGAATGCCTTGCCTCTGGTTCTTCTCAGCTCTGAGTCTGGCCCAGCAGCACACACAGGGCTCCCTGGCAGCTCTCCTCCCTGAGACAGGCTGCAACCCCTGAGCTGGGCTGCTGGGAGCCATCTAACAGAGGCACAGAGGCTCTTCTCCCCCTCTGCAGTGCTGCACTCACTTCATGGCTTTCATCTGCCAGGAGAACCGAAAACCAGAACTTTTTCCCCACAGTAGTCACACAACCCCTGAGAATGACTACTTGGTAAATGAATCCTGTTGCACAGAAGTCTCCCACTCAGTGCTGCTGAGGGTCTGGATGCAAGACACACATGTTTAGTTGTCACTTTGGAAAGGGAATCTGCACATTCACTGACTCACATAAACTCTGTGGTGTGTAAACAATCCACCAATCCATGTCTAAGCATCATTTCTGCCCACAGTCATTTGTCATATAAAATTGACATCTCAGTCAGATAGCAAAACACCTTCTAATAGAGAATATGGAATCATTTAGGACGGAAAAGCCCTCAAAGATCACTGAGTCAAACCACTGCCCCAGCATTGCTGAGGCCACCACTAACCACGTCCACAAGTGACACATCCACACAGTTTTTAAAGCCCTCCAAGGATGGTGACACTTCCCTGGGCAGCCTGTTCCGATGCTTGTCAACCCTTTGAGGGGAAAAAAATTCTTAGTATCAATTTAAAGCTCCCCTGGAGCAACTTGAGGCTGTTTCCTTCTGTCCTATATCACAATATAGCTTTAAATGTCAACTGAGAAAAGACCGGAAAGAAGCCCAAAGCTGGAAGAGCCATGCACTTGCTCAGGAAGAATTTCAGGTTGCTTCTGCAGCTGTGAAACCGCAGCTCTGGGGGTTCATCACCAGCAGCTCAGCCAAGAACTCAGAGCATGTCACTGTCTCAGTGTGACTTGCATCCATGCAGGACTCAGAATCCTAAAATCTCATCAGGTGCTTTCTTCAGCATCCTTCAGAGTCTACCTAAACCCTCAAGGGTATGACAAGTTTTCAAAGCAGATAAGCTGCCCTAGCAAGCTGAAGGACTTGCCCTGAGAGGCTGTGGCTGCCCCATTCCTGGAATTGTCCAAGGCCAGGATGGATGAGGCTTGGAGCAACCTGGGCTACTGGAAAGTGTCCCTGACCACGGCAGGGGGCGGAATGAGATGGGCTTTAAGGTCCCTTCCAGCAGAAATTGTTCTGGGATTCTATGAGCCTATAACTCTATGACATTTCTGACGTCTGCACAGAAAAGATACAAACAGAAGGATTTGATAAATTGCATGGATTAAAGCTGAAGAGACCATCAGCACTTTGGACTCCACAGCAAAAAAACAACTACGATTTCAGCTGTCCTACCTGTCCCACCCTGTGAGCAGGCAGGGCAAGAGCCTTTGCTGACCACCAGCAGTACTACTGTGCCATGTCTTTACTCCCTTCAGGTTTGGCTCAGAACAAACTCAAAGTTAAGCCTCTAGAAGTGTTTTACAAAAAACTAATTTCAAGGGCAAATTTGAGTTGCTACAGCTGGCAGCCAAGTACAGTAACTGGGGATGCCACCAGTGAACACCACAGAATGCTTTGGTTTGGAAAGGACCTTAAAGATCACCTCATTCCAACACCCTGCCACGGGCAGACACCTTCCACTAGAGCAGGTTGCCCAGTTCACACAATCAGCACAGGTACATGTGTGTCACAGGGCCTGGCTGGCACTTGGCCTGCAGCCCTGCTCAGATGCCACTGTTGAGTCCCACAAATGGCATTTGCTCCCTGTCTGCCAGCAGCTCCCTTACAACCACGCTGCCTTTTGCCAACTCCTCTAGGCAAACAAGAACTCCGGGCAGCTCATTACAGCAGGATCCATGAGAGCTTAACTGGGGAGCTGCTAATCCAGGCAGCTTTGCCCAGCCTTGTCTGCCCAGCAGCGGAATCCCAGCCATGCAGATCTCTATCACCTCCTGCACGGGCCCAGTGCCCCTGCACTGACCCACGGACACAGCACAGCCCACGGCAGCGCTGGGACGCCTCAGCAGAATGGGAGCTCAGCAGCTAGAACAAAGCTGCTTCATGGCTTTGGAAGAAGAAAAAAAAGGCATCAGGATATTTCTGCTCTTGATGCAGGTTGATTCAGTGCTCAGTAGTTTTTAGGAAGCTATGGTAGAGAGGGAAACATTATCTGTGGGTTATAAAATTCCACAGAGTTTTACTAGTGTAAAAATGCAAGCACACTCCAAACTAACTCAAAAAGCAGATGTGAACAGGGAAGAAGGAGGGAAAGATGATGAGAACATTAACTTTTTTGCCCTAATCAGCTAAACAGGAATACATTAGGCAAAACCTTGATTTCCGATCACTCATCTTGTAAAACTTGTTTGAAATAGTGCCACTATTTATGTTTAGACAGAAATTAATTTAGACTA
Organism: Phylloscopus whistleri; assembly: GCA_017589585.1. Lineage (NCBI taxonomy): Eukaryota > Metazoa > Chordata > Aves > Passeriformes > Phylloscopidae > Phylloscopus > Phylloscopus whistleri. Next base: position 1,867,339 of record JADMLD010000682.1, on the reverse strand, counting down.
ACTCATTTGTCTTGAACTTTGTATTTCCCAGTTTCATCCTCTATCTGGCCTAGCCCAAACAGACTGGAATGTTCTCAGCTGACTACTGGAAAAACATGGAACTCTCACGGGGCAATAAAATAATTGATCGCTAAATAATTACAAAACTTATTCTAAAAGAATGATTACAGTTTTAAAACATAAGCATTTACCATGACAATTGTTTTCACTAAACTGTTTAGCCTTTTATACAACACAAGAGCACAAAGATTTCTTCTCTGGGGAATTTGGATCTGTGACCATAAAGCCATCAAGCTCCAAAAATCAATGTTACCACCTGACTTGCACTGTTTGTGTAGGTCAATCTAAAGCATATTTTCTCAGGGTCTGCATTGTGTCTGGAAGAAAACCCACTCTCTGAACTGGCAGGTCCTTTCAAATACAGTCTGACAGCTCACACTGGATATTTGAAGTGGTTGGGTCACTACTCCCCTCATGAGTCAACATGAGTGAAGGGTGAGTGCTAATTCCTGAGCTGCTGCAGTAAATATAGTCACTGAGGATGCCACCAGTGAATGGCATGGAATCATGGAACTGGTTTGGAAGGGACCTTAAAGCTCATCTCATTCCACCCCATGCCAAGGGCAGGGACACATTCCAGTAGGCTGTTCTAAGCCCCTCCAACCTGGCTTTGGACACTTCCAGGGATCCAGGGGCAGCCACAGCTTCTCTGGGCACCCTGTGCCAGGGCTTCCCAATGCTCACAAGGAAGAATTTCTTCCCAGTATCCCATCTAACCCTGCCCTCTGGCAGTGGGAAGCCATTCCCCCTCATCTCCAGACCCTTGTCCCAAGTCCCTCTCCAGCTCTCTTGGAGCCCCTTCAGGCACTGGAAGGGGCTCTCAGGTCTTCCCAAAACCCTCTCTTCTCCAGGTGAACACCCCCAGCTCTCCCAGCCAGTCTTCAATCCAGCCCTTAGAGACTGCTCCTGTCTTTGCCCTGCTGTGCTGCTCAGGGCTCCAGCTCGGAGCAGCAAACTCTCTCTGGCCCCACCTCCAGTGTCTTAAAGACATTCACAAACCAACATGGAATTCCTGCACACATTGAGAGTCAGGGCAATTTTCCTGAACATGAAATGAAGGCTAAGGAACAAAGATTGTGAAGGTATCACTAATTCTCTAAACAACAGCCTGTTGGGCAGGCTCAAGGCACCATTTTTTGTACCAACTGCCCACTGGAATGGTCACAGTGAAGACTGCCATTTCATGGAATTCAGGAGCTATTCAGGTTCAGACATGGATAATCATCCAGCCTCTCTTGAAGATCTTGTTCAGGTGTCTGCAGTACAAAACAGCATCCCAATGATTAAGGCAGGATGGCTCAGGTTTAAATCTCCAGTTCTGCCAAACACCCCCTTTGCTGCCAGAGGCAAATCTTCAGGCCTCACTCAGGAAAACACTTAAGGATATGTGAAAAGGGTATCAAAATCAACAGAATACATATAAAAACATTCCAAAGTGTTTTGCTTAACTACAGAGTTTGTGCCTGAGGTCTCCAAACTAAAGGAGGTGATGTTTCCCTTTTCCTATCCCTTCTTCATCCCTAGAGCTGGGGCTGAATATCCTGGACAAGATTATTTATCTTCACATGAATGTAGCAATACTGTACCAGCATAAGCCCAACTGTAAAAATGTTAAGACAAATGTTATGGATTAATTTCTGGAATGATTATGAGGCCAAAGACCCCAGTGTCCAGCTAAACTATATAAACACAGATAAAACTGTCCAAACTGCAAACCTGAATAATAAACCACCCTATTTAACTAACAGAATAGCCTAGATGAAATTCCAGATGTCTCTCACACATGATAAAGTAAAATACTCTGTAAGAAAGTTCAGCGTACGCTTCTACAAAGGAAATATCAACAAAACCAGGAAAAATTTAATTCATTTCATTCTCCAAAGTCACATCTCACATTTACTGAGCCTTTCCAAACACGTTATGTTGCTGATTAGCAGTAATGCCTTAAGGTACTCTTTTCCTTATTTCTGATCTTTAGAGCTAAAAAATGCTTTAGAACATCACTGAGGCACATAATTCTTACGGAATGATAATGTTGGGGAGCACCCTGTAATTTAAAACACCACACTTCTAATGGACAAAATTGTGTCAAGTAGGAAAAGCAGGACGGATCCAGATCCCAGCCTGAGCACAATCAGACTTCAAACAGGGCTGAAAAATGAAAACCAGCTGAGCTAATAAAAACCAGACCCTGCTTAAACAATCTTTCAGCAAGTAAACTTCACCTATGTTGTTACTCTTGGAATTTGGTAAGGTAGGAGGAGCCAGCAAGGTCTGAAGACAAGATGAGAAAGGATATTTGGGAAGGATGTAATATTTAGCAAAATAAAATGGCAGACAACCAAAGCCAGACTCTGAGCTCAGTTGTACTGGTGTAAATCCAAACTAACATCACTGACTGTAATGGAATTACTCTGGATTTACTCCATGTTAACTGAGATCAAAACATGATCAGAGAAAGAATATCAAACTGGGAAAAAAGGCTTTTATATCTACACAATGGGACATTTCATTGTAAGTAACTAAGCAAGTGTTTAATGCTACATAGCTACAACACAAGGTGAGATGGGCTGGAGCTATCCCATAAATACCCACAGCCCAAATTCTCTACAGAGTGAAAAGTTTACGTACTTCAAATCTACCCCAAGCAAGATTTATGCAAATCAATGAGTTAATTCAAAACATGCTTCACTTATTCAGGGTTTTTCTTATTTGCTTGTTTTGTAAAAAGGACAGTTTGAGATGAACCAAGCCTCATCCCCACGAAGCAGGAATGCAGTAGCATCTCTCCAGTTGCCTCCCTTGTGTCCTTTCCAGAAAGGAATACAGACTGTTACCATTTGCTAAGCTGCAGCTCCAGCTCCATAACCTCTAGATTGGGGAGTATTTATGTGCCTCCTCTCTAAAGTATTTCTCTGCCTTCCCTCTAAACAAAGTTCCAGTCACGGGTACACATCATATCAGTGCCTGTGCCAAACCACCAAGGCATTAGAAGATTTGCTCGATGTGGTAAAATTGCTAATTCTTCAAAATGCCATTTAGCCAACAGTCATTATTTTCATCTCCCTATGCCACAGCTCATTTGGGTAACAGAATGACATTCAAATCAACTTTGGAAGGTAGAAAAAGGGCCAACGTTTTCCAGCAATGACATGATCCCTACTTTTCACACCCTAAGCATAAGCCACAGCAGGAATATTGAGAACAAAGCTTGACACACAAAGCAGCCACATTTTCCCCCACTGTCAGCATTCACAGAGACTGTCCAGATTCTCTCTCATACACAGATCCCATGTAACTCAATCATTCCAGGTCACTGGCACTAGGGATGCTCCCTCCCTGCCCGCTGCAGCTCTGCCAGCTGAGCCCACTGCCAGTCCTGCTGGCCAGAAACACCATAACACCATAACCTCTGAGCAGAGGAGCCATCACCTCCTCTGCTCAGCCCCAGGGGTGCTCACACCCTCTAATCAAGCTCCCAAACTAAAGAGCTTCTTCAGCCTCTGCTGACCTGGACTGTTTGAGAATGAATCTGGGATTGCCAAGCAGCACTCATAGCTGGGGATCAGAAAAAGCTTCGACCTTAAAGAAGAGGGAAGCAAGAAGCAGTGCGGAACAATAATTATTTTGTCCACTACAGTTACAACTTTAGGAAAGTGTAACTCAATAGATTCAGCACAAATTCAGGAAACAAAATATCAGGGTCAGTTGGTCCAATTTTGACCCAGAACAAACTCTACAAAAGTACTCACTCCCATGGCCAACATGTGAAGTGGGAATGAGATGTGTCCTAGCTAGCAGCTTCATTCAGGCTGAGGCAAACATCACCTGGCAGGTCAAGAGAGGGGATTCTCCCCTCAACTCTCTTCTGGTGAGACTCCACTCTCAGCACAAGACATGGACTTGTTGGAAAGAGTCCAGAAAAGGCCATGGAGATGCTCCCAGGGCTGGAGCTCCTCTGCTCTGGAGCCAGCCTGGGAGAGTTCACCTGGAGAAGAGGAGGCTCCAGGGAGACCTTACAGCCCTTTCCAGTGCCTAAAGGGGCTCCAGGAGAGCTGGAGAGGGACTTGGGACAAGGGCTTGGAGTGACAGAACAAGGGGTTGCTTTGAGCAATCTGAACTCTGAAAGTGCAGGGTGCCCCTGCTCACGGCAGGGAGCTGGAACTAGATGGTCTTTGAAGTCCCTTCTAACCCAACCCATCCCATGGTTCTGTGTTCCCCTGCACAGAGCTTTTCGTGGGTAACACAGCACCTCTTTCAGAGCAAGAATATATGGTCTTTAGCACCAGCACATTTCACCATCAGGATCCAGTGTGAATATGCAAAAGGTACTCCAGACTGCCAAGAAATCTTGAGATCCAGAGGGGAGTACTGAGGACACTGAACCTCTGAGGGAAAAGGGTCAATGGAAATTCTGAGGAAGAGATGGGCTGAATATAGAGACAAAAAAAGATGAAAAGATGAGGAGTCAGGCAGACTAGGAAAGAAATGAAAAGAAGGAATAAACATTTCAGGGAGAAAAAAGTGATTGTGGTTAACATGGAGAACTGTGACTCAGGGGTAGGTCACATGAATTCCCTGTGATTTGATTCAGCTTATGTAAAATTTAAAAAGGGAAAGACATGACCAAAACAAAAAATCCAAGACACAAGAAAAGAAGAAAAAAAACCCCAAAAAACCAACAAACCACCACAAAAAAAAAAAAAAAAAAAAAAAAAATAAGCCAACCACACAGACATCTGAAATATCCTAAGACACTGAGATGTAGGGGTTTAAGTAGTATGTTGTTAAATCAGGAGTAAACAGTCCTGGCCAAGCACCACTGCCTAAGCACCTTGTTATGTTCTCCAAATGCTGTAGGAGAGAAGCCAAAATGCCACCCCAGCCAGTGCACACCAGGTATTATTTCAACAAAGGGCCTTGGCCTGGCCTGTGCAACACCCTGGGCTCTTCTTGTGCTTCTGGTACTCAAGATTCTGGTACATGATAGCAATTATTGTGCACAGGATTGCTGAAGATCTCTAATTAAAAAATCACACCACTATTGTATTAGTGTAAGTAACAGAAAATGGGAAAGAATCTGCCCAAAGATGGGTAAAATCACAGATTCTCTACCTGGATGTTCCAGCTATTGCTCTTTTACCTAAAACTGTATGCTTGCCCAAACATTTCCCCTATTCACAGCCTAAAAACCTACCTGTGGCACAGCAGCTGTCACAAACCTCCTGAAGATTTTAGTAAAGAGAAATACAAATTAATATGGGAGAATAAAAGAAATTACAGTACTCCTAGCTGTCCTAAGACAGAGCCCATCACTTTTCCTGCACGGCTTTCCTCCTCTTCTTCTGTTCCTCACTAAGTTCCAACAGCAAAAGCATACTACTCAAGTGAACCAAGACCTCACTAACTAAACAAAATCTCCATCCTTTGGAAAACAGACTCGGACATACCATTGCAGAGCTTAAGAGAACTCAGGAAATGTTTCAGAGATATTCAGCATCCCCAGAGACACTTCACTTTAGCTCATGAAAATACACTGGTGTCCAAGGCATGAAAATTACAATGGCTTCCTGCTGACCACCCCAGCCCCCCGGCTAGGAATCTAATTTAAACAAGCTGGCAGGAGGCCAGCAGTAACCTACAGTCACAGCTCAGAGCTGCTATCCTGAGCAAACAGCCCAGACATTTAGCAGGGACTACAGCAACACAAGACATTGCTTCATTTTCATTCCAGCCTGCAAACCCACCCCCACTCACTCCACTTCAGCAGCATTTTTCCAGGCTGAGAACTGGGGTCCTGTTCTGCTTTGGTTACCTCTCACTGCTGAGCAAGCTCTGCTGGTTGTAATTTATCCTATAAAGTTGATATTTGGCTCCACTATGTATCAGGCTTCATGAAATTGGCTCTTAAAGCCTTACAATATCCATTCATTGTACCTACATCACACACTCACTGGCCTATTCCCAAAAGCAAATGGTAAGGAAGCCACTACTCCAGTGAGAATGGATGAGCCTGCTAACAGGGACACATCACTGAGAATAAATTCAACTCTTTCAGTTCCCTCTGGTTGTTTGTGATGTTTGCTGCATGCTGGCTCGCTGTCTGGGAATATGTCATTTGCAAAAATGCATATATCTTAGCAGTAATGCCTTGTAGACTGAAAGGCATGGCTAGGAAAGTTTTAGGAGAAGGGATACAACTGGGCAAAGTGCACAGAGTGGAGAGGAGTACCAAGGATGCCAAAGCAAATCACAATGGAGCACAGGGATACAGAGCAGTAGGTTAACATTGCTGCATGAACACACACAGCCTGTTTACATTTGCAGTACACAGCACAGGGCACATCCCAGCCCCTGCCTGGGGATTGTCCCATGGCACTATCAGCCTGGAGCTGCTGCCCCTGTTACTGCTTCAGCTGACACAGAAGGGGTCCCTGAACACCCAAGGTTCAAGCCTGGCAATAATCTGTGGAGAGGGTAAAGGAGGTGCACAAGTTTCTGAGTAGCCCCATGATCAGACACACACCAAGGTCCTTGGCAAAGCAGGCTCACAGGAGCCCTCAGGGTGGGGCTGCCCAACCAGGGACCTTCTTCAGCTGCTGATGGGAGCCAGGGAATCACCATGTGGGAATAACCTATTCCCCTCTGAGAGCCCTTGGTATCCATGTGGTAGGATGAAAACCTAGGTGTGAAACAAACATCAGGGGTATTATGTGGACAGTCAGCTCAGTGAAGAATGTTAGAAAGCAGAAAGCCTCTCAATTAACTTCATACTTTCTAAATTCAGGGTTTTGACTGAACTAACCTTTGCTCCCCTACAGCCAGTGAAAGCAAATGAGATCTCCAAAGAGTATTTCAAAATTCACAGGGGATTAATTGCTCCTTAAGGTGCCAGTTTCATTTTGTGATTTACAGAAAGAGCCTTTGGGTCACCAGCCTCTCAGCTGAGAGTCTTCAGTTAAGTGCCTAAAGTGAAATGGGATTAATCCTGTCCTCAGTGCCATGGCTTCATGTGTCTTGACAGAACATGATCCCATCCAAGCCCTTCAGGAACATGAAGTCATTGTGCTTCTTCTCTGGTAAAACCAGTCACCAAAGAGTAGATTGCACATGTTCCTCAAAAGGCAACAAAAGAAGCTTAACCACAGGATATGCCTGACCTAAACCATTCTGATCCCCCTTAAAAATGCAGCACTGCAAACTATCCCTTTGCAAAACACGAATCTTGGACCCAGAGTTCACCCAACAACAACTGCACAGCATGAATTCACTGCCAGCATCACTAAAGGATCTCATAAATCTGATTTCAGAGCAGCACACCTCAAACAGGAAATCCTAAACACCAGCAACAATTACAAAAAACACACTGTGTTCAACAATCTAAGTGAGGGGTAAAACATTCTCCCTGGCTGGAGTAATGAAGCACAAAAAGCAGCCAGCCCAGAGCACATTTCATTAAATCCATCCTATTCCTTCTAACAAAACTGCTGATTACCAAGGCATGGTGAGCTGATCAAGTAACACCATCACTCTCTTTCAACAGAGAAACTGTTTTGCCATTTGCAAACTGAAAAACATATGTTCTCAATATTTCCTCTGATGCATGTCTCTCCTTCAAAACCAAAGCCACAGCATATGCCAACAATCAAATCATTGACTGGAAAATATATACCAACTGGCATCTGAGGGCTGTCTAAAGGGTTCCTCCTGCCAGGCTTTAGGCCCCATTCAAAGTACATTAACTACAAGAAATATCTGCTCCTTTTCCATAGTCCTTAATCTGGTTTATCCAGATCCTCCACTGTGTGGAATCCACACTAGTATGAATTCCAAGCAGCCTCTGATGCACAAAGGATAAAGCACAAGTCAGAAAAAAGATGACAGAGACTTCATGTCATAGAACCACAAAGTATCCTGAGTCGGGAGGGGTGCACAAGGATCATCCAAGCCCTGCCCCCCACAAGACACCCAACAATCCCATCCTGTGCCTGAGAGCATTGTCCAAATGCTCCTAGAGCTCTGGCAGCCTTTGAGTCATGAGTGTTCCCTGTTTTCAGAGTACAATGGAAATAAATCTAAGGTTTCTAACAAGCTGGTCCAGCAGGATGCAGAATGAACATTGCATGATGCATTGAAAAAATCACCAACCCAATACAAACTCATTTTGCTCCCCATTGGTTAAGAAAAGCTCAAACACAACTTGTATCAGCACAGGGAGAGCCATCACTCCATGGCCCCTCTCTAGGACAGGTACTGCTCACCCTCTGCAGGTAACACACAGCACACCACTGAGTCACACAATAGTCAGCTTTCAAAAGGCACCTGGGCACAGCCTCATGCCTGATCCTAATCAAGTCAGTCCTGCTGGACAGCAGTGCAGCACAGAGCAAGGATTAAGGATCAGAACATCAGTTTCACCAGTTTGCAGATCTTGGGTGGTTCTTTTTCTTCACTCTCCCCAGAGGACTCAACTTCATTCTCTTCAGTAAAGGCATTCTCTATTAATTCAGGTCCAGAGAAGGGAACAGAGCTGGGGTAGGGGCTGGAGCCCCAGGAGCAGCTGAGGGAGCTGGGAAAGGGGCTCAGCCTGGAGAAAAGGAGGCTCAAGGGGGACCTGACAGGAGGGTGCAGCTGGGGGGAGTCACGCTTTGCACGCAGGGAACAAGGGACAAGATGAGAGGGAAAAGCATCAAGTTGCTCCTGGGGAGGTTAAGACTGGCTATTGGGAAAACCTTCTTCACCAAACAGGTGGTTGGGCACTGGAACAGGCTGCCCAGGGCAGTGAGGAGTCACCAACCCAGCAGGTGTCAATATGGCACTTGGGGACATGCTTTAGTGGTGGACATGGCAGTGCTGGATTAGTGGTTGGACTCAATGATCTTACAGGTCTCACCCAACCTCTTAACAATTAACCTCTCTTAACAATTAACCTCTCTTAACAATTCTGATTCCCTACCACAAAAACATTTTCCCTGGTTTTCCTCTAGGATTGGCACTTGAAAAGAACAAGCTTGGTATTTCAAGAGGCAAATACTCTGATTTGCCTCCTTGTCAACTTTCCTCCCATATTTCTGTGACGACTCTCTTTACAAGGAACACTGTTACCTCAGTTGAAGTGAGATAGATGTATACAATATTCATGGCTCTTTATTCACTTCATTACCATGCATTCTCAGAATATAGTTGTCTGCTCCAGATGAAAACTGGACACTGTATCAGTCTTAGGGAGGGACAGCTTATTCATAGCTTAAAAGTACTTGAGGATCTGCATCAAACATCTGCTTTTTTTAGAGCAATAGGAATTTGATTTGTGTGCATTTAAACCAGTCCAGGAGATGCACGTGGCACAGAAATTGCTCTTTTCTTTCCATACCACAGAGCTCCCATCCAGACCTGTAGCCACTGTAGCCTTGTCTTAAATAATTACTGTCATGAATAGGATTAACTGGGCTTCTCCATATGATTGTGTGAAACCCAAGCTGCTGTAACTCCTGGGAGATAAATTCAGAGTGTGGGAAAGAAGAAAGGAAGATGAATGAGCAAGTTTCTTTGTTTAAAAAGTGGTTAAGAAACTGGGAGAAATCTCTCTGTGAATTGTCATGTACCTAAAAGTTGAGTTAACAAGAGCACTGTGACTTCTGTATGGGACACAACAGGTGAAGTATCCTGCATGCAAACTCAGAAGCTCTAAGGAAAAGGCACACACTGCTAACAAACAGCAAGGCTCACCTGATAAACGACATCAGTAGTAATTACAGGGACAGAATAGCACTGGAATACACTTAATGAGCTGCAGAGCTTTCCTTGGAATTAAAACCACTTGGAGCTGAGTAGAGCAAAGCAAAACAGAACAAGCAGCTTCTAAGTTCTGCAGGCAACAATTTCACATGTAACATGAAAAATAATTTGTAATTCAAAGCAGAAAAGAATTATGTATTTGAGGCTTTATAAGTTTTTTCCCAAGGAAAGAAACTCTACTGCATTTCCCTTGCCAGAAGGATTCAAGAATCAGAGGGGAAATTCACCCTTGTGCATACCTTCTGGGCTGGACATGCAGAGTTAAGACAGCAGAAAAATAAGTTGTAAGTGATGCTCTAACAGGCTTTTGGATCCTGTCACAACATTTTGGCTGCCTCACAGATTTTGGAGCTTCTGGCACTGGCAACACTTACTGTCTTCTGTAATCTATATAAGCAGCTACTTTCAGAGGGACCCCAGATAAATGCCTCTAGAGGAACAAGAAAACATCCCTGCAATCACAGGGAATTCATTTTATAGATATCACAATGTCTCTGTTAAGGGACAATAAGGCTTCAAACACTCATTTCCTACACGGTCAGTACAGTTATCCCAGAAGCCTCAGAGATGGAAAATGTCTGTAAGTGCTTTAAACTTCTTCCTTATCAGCCCAGAGCTGTTCACTTACACATCACTGGTGACAGCCACTCACCTGGTGACAGCAACAGTAACACTTGGTAGTGGTAACAACACGGAACAGTTTTTGAGCTTTAGTATTTCCCATTGAAATTGTCACCAGTGAAATATTAATAGCAATACTTCAGCAGTTTTAGCACAAAAGAGCAGAATTCCCAGTTACTATTCCCAGGTCTGCTTATCATTTGCCCTCAGACATACCAAGACAGCACTAAACAGTTGTACCTTTAAAAAGAGAGAAATTACACCTCTGTCTGCACCTCCTAAAACACCAGGGAAAAATCTCAGAATTTGGATGTGTGCTCATTATTGCTGTCACTGGGTATCCAAGTACAAAATAAACCAACCTCCAAAAACCCCCAAATCCTTACACATCCTAGAGGTGTTAGATGGGATGTTCACAAATTTGAGGCCACCAAAAAGCACTGCTCTGTGTCTTGGTTTGACAAGACAGGTGTCTGCCAGGGAAACTGGGGTTTCCCTTAGAATAGAGAATGCAAACCCCCCACCCCTGCCAAATTATAAATTTTCAATTAAGGGCTCTCAGGCAAAGATTTGGGAATAGGAATAACAGTTCTTTACTAGGAATATCAATAATACAAATGTGGTAGGAAACAAAACTACCCCACCAAACCAGCAAACAAACAACAACAATTTGGGAATGCCCTGACAGAATCAGAGCTGCCACCTGGCACCCTGTTAGTCAGGGTGTTGGAAGCAGTCCAGAAGTGAGTCCTGGGATGACAGACGTGGCTCTGTTGGAGCAGGGACGATCCTGTAGCCAAAAAGGGTCTAGGAGTGATGAGGAGGGGTCCAGGGGTGAGGTGATGGTGAGATGGGGTGCGGCGATGATGAGATGGGGTCTGGCGAAGATGAGATGGGGTACCGTCTTCCTCCCAGGAATCGGGGTGAAGCAAGTGAAGTCTGTCCCCGGCCGGCTCAGTTTTCCCGGCAGCAATTGTAGACTCCCCCCACTGGGTGGGGCATCCCACAATAGGACCATGCATGCAGATGGGGCTCTGGGGGGAGCGGGTATAGTCCGGGGGTATAGTCTGTTGATGGCCCATTACCCAAAAGGCACCCGCCCCTCCCCCCCGTCCCCCTCCTTCCAAAGTTACAAGAAATAAAGAACAATTCCCCAACTGCTTTCAGCAGATGAAAATAGAATACACATTTTTGATTCCATAACCCAGGACATTATCCACCCCTTATTCTATTATCATCTGCATCATACCTAAAGCAATGAACTACTATGCAAAATGAACCCCTACACTCAGTTCTTACTTAGGATTAGGTTTTCTTGGGGTACACAACTGGTTTTTCCATCTTTCTGCATTACCCACCAAGTGTAACCAGGTCCTTGAGCAAAAACAATCCCACGGATGGGTTCGCCTTTGCCTGAGGTGGGGTTAATCCAGACAGCCTTTCCTAAAATACCTCTCATGTGCACCACAGGGACTTTATCTCCATCTACTGTGTGCAAAGGGGTAGATTGGGCAGGACCAGCTCGATTGATGGAGCCTCGGGTGTTGACCATCCAGGTGGCTTTTGCTAAGTTCACTTCCCAGTTCTTAAAGGTCCCTCTGCCAAGTGCCTTCAGAGTGGTCTTAAGTAGTCCATTGCACCGTTCCACTTTCCCGGCAGCTGGTGCATGATAAGGGATGTGATAGATCCATTCAATGCCGTGTTCTTTAGCCCAGGTGTTTATAAGGCTGTTCTTGAAATGGGTCCCGTTGTCTGACTCGATTCTCTCAGGGGTGCCGTGTCTCCACAGGACTTGTCTTTCAAGGCCCAGGATGGTGTTCCGGGCGGTGGCATGAGGCACAGGATAGGTCTCCAGCCACCCAGTGGTGGCTTCCACCATGGTCAGCACATAGCGCTTGCCTTGGCGGGTTTGGGGCAGGGTGATGTAATCAATCTGCCAGGCCTCCCCATACTTATATTTGGACCACCGTCCACCGTACCAGAGGGGCTTCACCCGCTTGGCCTGCTTGATGGCAGCACACGTCTCACAGTCATGGATAACCTGTGAAATACTGTCCATGGTTAGATCCACCCCTCGGTCTCGTGCCCACTTATAAGTGGCATCTCTGCCCTGATGACCTGAGGCATCATGGGCCCACCGAGCTAGGAACAACTCTCCCTTATGTTGCCAATCCAAGTCTATCTTAGACACTTCTATCTTCGCGGCCTGATCTACCTGTTCGTTGTTCCGGTGCTCCTCATTAGCCCGACTCTTGGGGACATGGGCATCCACATGACGGACTTTCACAGGTAGTTTCCCTACTCTGGTGGCGATGTCCTTCCACTCATCAGCAGCCCAGATTGGTTTTCCCCTACGCTGCCAGCTGACCTTTTTCCACCTTTCCAGCCAGCCCCACAGAGCATTAGCTACCATCCACGAATCGGTGTAGAGGTAGAGCTTTGGCCACTTCTCTCTTTCAGCAATGTCCAGGGCCAATTGAACAGCTTTGAGTTCGGCAAGCTGGCTTGACCCACCTTCTCCTTCAGTGGCTTGTGCAACCTGTCTTGTGGGGCTCCACACAGCTGCTTTCCACTTCCGGTTCATCCCTACGATGCGACAGGAACCGTCAGTGAAAAGAGCGTAGCGTGCTTCTTCTGCTGGCAGTTGGTTATATGGTGGAGCTTCTTCAGCCCGGGTTACCTGCTCTTGTTCTTCTTCCTCGGTGAGACTGAAGTTCTCAGCTTCCGGCCAGTTGGTGATCACTTCCAGAATCCCAGGGCGATTCGGGTTTCCAATACGGGCGCGCTGAGTGATGAGGGCAATCCATTTGCTCCAGGTGGCGTCAGTGGCGTGATGGGTGGAGGGAACCTTTCCTTTAAACATCCACCCCAGCACTGGTAGTCGGGGTGCCAGGAGGAGCTGTGCTTCCGTGCCAATCACCTCTGAGGCAGCTTGAACTCCTTCATAGGCAGCCAAGATCTCCTTCTCCGTGGGAGTGTAATTGGCTTCAGACCCTCTGTAGCTTCGGCTCCAGAATCCCAGTGGCCGGCCTCGAGTCTCACCAGGCACCTTCTGCCAAAGGCTCCAGGACGGACCATGGCTCCCAGCTGCAGAGTAAAGCACATTCTTTACCTCTGGTCCCGTCCTGACTGGGCCAAGGGCCACCGCATGAGCGATTTCCTGCTTGATCTGGGCAAAGGCGTGTTGCTGCTCTGGGCCCCAGTGGAAATCGTTCTTTTTGCGGGTAACCAGGTACAGAGGGCTCACAATCTGACTGTACTCAGGGATGTGCATCCTCCAGAAACCTATGGCACCTAGGAAAGCTTGTGTTTCCTTCTTGCTGGTCGGTGGAGACATCGCGGTGATCTTATTAATGACCTCTGTGGGGATCTGACGCCGTCCATCTTGCCACTTCACTCCCAGGAACTGGATCTCTCGGGCAGGTCCCTTGACTTTACTCTTCTTGATGGCAAAGCCAGCTTCCAGGAGAATCTGGATGATCTTTTCTCCTTTCTCGAAAACTTCCACTGCCGTGTTTCCCCACACAATGATGTCATCAATGTACTGTAGATGTTCCGGAGCCTCACCCTTCTCCAGTGCAGCCTGGATCAGTCCATGGCAGATGGTGGGACTGTGCTTCCACCCCTGGGGCAGTCGGTTCCAGGTGTACTGAACGCCCCTCCAGGTGAAAGCAAACTGGGGCCTGCACTCTGCTGCCAAAGGAATGGAGAAGAAGGCATTGGCAATATCGATGGTCGCATACCACTTTGCTGCCTTGGACTCCAGCTCATACTGGAGCTCCAGCATGTCCGGCACGGCAGTGCTCAGTGGTGGAGTCACTTCATTCAATGCACGATAGTCCACAGTCAATCTCCATTCCCCTTCAGACTTACGCACAGGCCAAATGGGACTGTTGAAGGGTGAGTGGGTTTTGCTGACCACCCCTTGGCTCTCCAGTTTCCGAATCATCTCATGGATCGGAGTCACAGAGTCTCTGTCAGTGCGGTATTGCCGACGGTGTACTGTTGCTGTGGCAATTGGCACCTGTTGTTCTTCAACTCTCAGCAGTCCCACAGCAGAGGGGTCGTCGGAGAGACCAGGCAGGGTATTTAGTTGTCTGATGGCTTCCGTCTCTACAGCAGCTACTCCAAAAGCCCAACGATATCCTTTTGGGTCTTTGAAATGTCCATTTTTGAGATAGTCTATGCCAAGGATGCACGGGGCCTCTGGACCAGTCACAATGGGGTGTTTCTGCCACCCATTCCCAGTCAAACTCACTTCGGCTTCCAATACAGTCAGCTGCTGGGACCCCCCCGTCACTCCAGAAATAGAAATGGGCTCTGCTCCCACATACCCCGATGGCATCAGGGTACACTGGGAGCCAGTGTCAACCAAAGCCGTGTATTTCTGTGGGTCAGATGTGCCAGGCCATCGGATCCACACAGTCCAATAGATCCGATTGTCCCTCTCCTCTACCTGGCTAGAGGCAGGGCCCCTCTAGCACTGGTTATTCCCTCCCTGAGCATACATACTAGAGGTTCCAGCATCCTGACTACTGACAGCCTGGGCATAGGAGGTTGAGGATACTTTCATTTTAGTGGCACCCCTTTGGTGAGTGTTCCTCTCCTTGAGCTCACGCACCCGGGCTGCCAGGACATAGGTGGGTTTCCCATCCCACACTCCCATGTCTTCCCCATGGTCACGCAGGTAAAACCACAGGTCAGCTCTCGGGGTGTACCCTCTCTCTCTGGCTGGGGGTCGTTGGGCTCTGACTCTGGGGCCTGTGACTCGCACCGGTGCCACATTGGAACTGCTCTTCCTCATCTCCTCCCTCACCTCCCTCATTTCCTCTTTGAGCTCTTTCACCACGGCAGAGATATGAGCCTGCAGCGGGCCATTGATCATGCTCTCATAATTCCTAAGCTTAGTGGCAACAGCCCCCACTGTCACTCGGTTGTCCTCAGCATTAATGGTTGCAATGAATGTAGTATACTGAGATGGCCCCAGATTTGCCAGGTTCCATAACATCTGCGCTGTGCATCTAACCTTGTCAGGATCATTATCATGCTGTCCACTCCTCCCAAAAAGTACCTCTAGTACTGCCACTTCCCTCAGCTGTTGGATTCCCTCCTCCAGAGTTTTCCAGCGCATTCTATGGTGGTGCTCCTGCATTCTTTCTCTGTGGACAAATCTTTCTCTCACACTCGTTAAAAGCCGCTGCCAGAGGGAAAGAGGTCCAGGCTCCCTTACAAATACCTGATTTATACCTGAGTCCTGGGTCAAGGGTCCCAAATTCCTGGCCTCCCCACCATCTAGTTGGACACCTGTGCCCATAAGATCCCAAACCCGAAGTAGCCAGGCAGTGTAAGCCTCACGTCCCCGCCGTACAATATCTTTTTGCAAATTACGGAGACTTTCATATGACAGGGACTCAGTGATGATCTGAACATGTGATTCCCTTGTGTCTTGTGAGGGCCCTCCCTTCTTATCTTTACTCTCTGGGTTTGCTGTTTTCACTTTAGATTTCCTTGTTTCCACAGGGGCAACTGCTGCTGGCTGTGACTGCCCCTGTGTGTCAGCTGGAACCTGGACAGTTGTAATGTCTGCGGGTTCTGTATCAGATTCTCTTTTGTCAGGGCAGGGCGAAGGTTTCTCACCAGCTGGGGAAATGTACTCTTTCAGCATCTGGTTCATCTCATGCATTTCTTTTATCAGAGCCTTCACCCAAACCGGGTGGTTTATGCCTGAGGCTGGCTGTGGGACAGGGGTGGGCTCTTGGGCAGCATCTTTATTCTTTGGGGTAGTTATCAGAGTGCTTACCCAGGCCAGTCTCCCTTTATCTCTGAATACCAAATAGAATAGGCCTATAAGGAGCACCAACCACTGTATGACGTCATTAGCATTCAGAGGGAAATTTAACCCTTGAAAAGCTGGTGGAGTAGACCCAAAAAACTGAGTGAAGGATTGGGAGAAAATTTCCCCAGGTGCCATTTCCTCACAATATGTACCATTATTAAAGTAACCCCAGAAACACAGAGTTAGTCTATGATAGCCCTGAATCCATGTGCCTGCTTTCCAAAGGAAGTTAAAAATCCACGAATTCCTCACCTTATTAACCCACAAAATAAACTGGATGCCAGCCACAGTAGCCTTGGTTATAGGGCCCATGTTTAGATAAGGGCCAGCAAATGGCAGAAATACAGCCACAACCACGTGCCAGCCAAACCAGGGAAAGCTGGACCACATGATTTTGAGCAGTAGACTTCTATCTAGTACACAAGAACTGTTATTCCTCTGTCTCAATGCCCTTGTGCCCCACACTTGGGCGCCAAAATCTGTCTTGGTTTGACAAGACAGGTGTCTGCCAGGGAAACTGGGGTTTCCCTTAGAATAGAGAATGCAAACCCCCCACCCCTGCCAAATTATAAATTTTCAATTAAGGGCTCTCAGGCAAAGATTTGGGAATAGGAATAACAGTTCTTTACTAGGAATATCAATAATACAAATGTGGTAGGAAACAAAACTACCCCACCAAACCAGCAAACAAACAACAACAATTTGGGAATGCCCTGACAGAATCAGAGCTGCCACCTGGCACCCTGTTAGTCAGGGTGTTGGAAGCAGTCCAGAAGTGAGTCCTGGGATGACAGACGTGGCTCTGTTGGAGCAGGGACGATCCTGTAGCCAAAAAGGGTCTAGGAGTGATGAGGAGGGGTCCAGGGGTGAGGTGATGGTGAGATGGGGTGCGGCGATGATGAGATGGGGTCTGGCGAAGATGAGATGGGGTGCTGTCTTCCTCCCAGGAATCGGGGTGAAGCAAGTGAAGTCTGTCCCCGGCCGGCTCAGTTTTCCCGGCAGCAATTGTAGACTCCCCCCACTGGGTGGGGCATCCCACAATAGGACCATGCATGCAGATGGGGCTCTGGGGGGAGCGGGTATAGTCCGGGGGTATAGTCTGTTGATGGCCCATTACCCAAAAGGCATCTGCCCCTCCCCCCCGTCCCCCTCCTTCCAAAGTTACAAGAAATAAAGAACAATTCCCCAACTGCTTTCAGCAGATGAAAATAGAATACACATTTTTGATTCCATAACCCAGGACACTCTGACAGATTGGCTGTGACAGCTTTAACCTCATATTCTGTGATCCATCAGAAGAAGAGGGAGATGAGACTTACTAAATTAGCACATTTTTCCCCCACTTTCAATTTTGGTAGCAATATAAAAGCCACTCAACTCTCAAATAAGACAACTAGTTGAATTAACTGGAGAGCATAATTTTCTCTGACCTTACTCTTTCCAAAGAGAATTGAGGCAATTCCTCTCTATCTATCTATTTTGGTTTGACACTGGCCTAACGCCAGGCACCTGCAAGAGTCACTCACTCACCCTCCCCTGCCACAGCTGGGCAGAGAAGAGAAAAAAGTTAACAAAGGCTTCATGAGTTAAAGGCCTCAAGAAAACACTTAAAATGCAAAACAAGCTCACCTTAAGGTTGATTTGCTTTGCAAAGTGAATTTATTACTAACGAATCAGAGGAGGATACTGAGAAGTAAAGTAAGCCCTTAAAACACCTTCTCCCCCCATCCCCTCCCTCCTTCCCACTGACAGCACAGGGAGACAGGGCCTGGGGGTTTGGGTCAGTTCATCACCTGAGGTTTTCTGCTGCTGCTCAGGGAGAGGAGCCCTTCCCCTGTGAGCCCCTGGGCGTCCCTCCCACAGGAGACAGTTCTCTGGGAGCTTCTCCAGCACAGCTCCACTCTCACCAGCAGCAGCCCCAGCACAGCTGCCACAGCCTGAGCCCTCCCACGGGCACACAGCCCTCCCAAAACTGCTGCAGCCTGGCTCTCTCTTCCCATGGGGTGCAGGCCCCAAGCACAGGCTGCTCCAGCCTGGGAGCAGGGCCCCTCTCTCCACTGGGTCTGCACTGGGTCACAGCCTCCTCCAGGGATCACCTGCTCCAGCATGGGCACCTCCCCCAGGGGCTGTGGGTGGAACCTGCATCCCTGTGGATCCCCAGGGGCTGTGGGTGGATCCCTGCATCCCTGTGGATCCCCAGGGGCTGTGGGTGGATCTCTGCATCCCTGTGGATCCCCGGGGGCTGTGGGTGGATCTCTGCATCCCTGTGGATCCCCGGGGGCTGTGGGTGGATCTCTGCATCCCTGTGGATCCCTATGGGCTGCAGGGACACAGCTGCTCCACCAAGGTCTCACCACAGCCTGCAGAGGAATCTTGGCTCCAGCACCTGGAGCACCTCCTGCCCCTCCTTCTCCACTGACCTTGGTGTGTCCATGTTGTTCCCCTCACATGTTCTCACCTCCTCCTCTTCTCTGGCTAGGAGCAAAAACCTGTGACTTTGTTCCAATTTTTTTCTTGAATACATCATCACAGAAGCCTTACCAGCCTCTCTCATTGGCCCAGTTTTGGCCAGCAGCAGGTCCATCTTCAGAGCCATCAGACTGGCTCTGCTGGACATGGTAGAAGCTTCCAGGAGCTTTTCACAGGAGCTAGCTTTGTGGCCTCCCTGCTACCAAAAAACCCGGTCATGCAAAACCAATAAATTTTCCTATAAAAACTATGGGATTTTCACAAGCACCCAGTTTGCACAAAATATTTGCTCACAGAAACTTCACTGGTAAGCAGTTTATTTCTTCTGGGCAACCTAATAATTTGTCTAGTTCAAATAGCAGACAGTCTTCAAACAGTTTTAAGCAGTTTTACCTACTAAGGAAGGTAAGGAGGCTCCCAGAATGTGGACAGGAACACAGGGTTGTATTCCTCTCCCTCTTTCAGCTGTCTCCCTTTTCATTACAATCATAAAATCACAGGTTGCTTTCAGTCAGAAGGAATCTTAAAGCCCATCCAGGCTCACCCCTGCCCTGGGCAGGGACACATTCCACTATTCCAGGCTGCTCCAAGCCCTATCCAACCCGGCCTTGGACACTTCCAGGGATCCAAAGGCAGCCACAGCTGCCGTGACACCCACCTTTTCCATGCTGCCCCCATCCCCTGTAAAAGCACCACTTCTGTGCTTTTTGTGGTGTGGGCAAACTCAGACACCAGTACAGAATACCACATTTCCCTTAAACTTGTTCTCACTGTTTTGAAAACCACTGTTGCAGTATTGTTTCTCCACAGCCATGTTCCCATCCTTTACTAAAACTAGTAACAAGTCTTGAAGCACTTCTTCCACTCCACAAAGGAAGCAGAGGGAAGGCTGATGGCAATGCTCCTCTTCTTCAGGCTATACCAGAAGGGCCATTCTTTATCTTCTCCAACTGATTTAAACACATTCAGCCTCTGCCTGAGAAGTTTAGACACCCATTAATCTGAGAGCAAAGCCCAAGGCCAAAGACCTCAAGTCACAGAAGAATGCAAAAGCACAGGGCAGCACATGGGAGAAGGGCTATCAGGAGAGTTGGATGTGAGAGGAGAGGCAGTGACATCATCTGTGATACCATCCAGCTGTGGGTACAGCAAAGCCACAGGGGTGCCTTCCCCTCTCCCTTCATTATCCATTTGCACAGCCACAGTACTTTTTCTGTCAGCAAGTATGAAAAGCTTTAACTCCATTAATAGCCTAATTTTAATTTCATAGAATTCCTCCTCTGGAAAAAGCATTACTTCTTCATTATAACTTCTAAAAAAAAACTATCCAACCTGCAAAACCCAAAGTTCCCAAACTTTTCATATGACCTCCTGAACTTGATCCAAGCTATTCTGTGGCTCAGCAGCCTAACCATGTTATGGACACAGCCCTGCCAGTCTGTTAAAGAAAGGAGACTCCAGTTAAACATAACTATGTGCTTAACTATGTGCATAACTTCAAGATAGAAAAGAGCTTTACTGTCTCAGAAGAGAGGAGTGGGATCAAGAAAAAAACCAATGTATTCCTAGT
This sequence comes from Phylloscopus whistleri, assembly GCA_017589585.1. Lineage (NCBI taxonomy): Eukaryota > Metazoa > Chordata > Aves > Passeriformes > Phylloscopidae > Phylloscopus > Phylloscopus whistleri. The sequence continues at coordinate 1,846,985 of JADMLD010000682.1, read as the reverse complement.
TCTCCTACACACTTACTATGTGACTTAAGTTCAATGCTATTTTCCCATCTAAACTAAGAATTATTAATGTCTTCCCTTTTCTCACACAGTGCTTTCTATTTGATTTGTAAGAAAAGGGTCAGGAGATGCTCAGAGTTCTGTAGATATGCAGAGTATGAAGCGGCAAACACCATCCTCCAGCCTAGGAAGTCCAGAGGTTATATATTCCCTTCATTTTTGTCTTAATTAATTACTGGAGTTTGGTCTATAGAATAGCCATTCACACTAAAGGAATGCTTGATTAAATCACACAGAGTGAGTTATGACTGGTATAATTCCATTAGCTTTACAGAAAAATACTAGGGATGAATTTGTCCTCTCAGGCTTATTTTCCATTCCAAAATTCCTTAATGGCATAAAGAAAAAATAGCAAAGCTGGCCACAGATGTTAAATAAAGACGTTCCAAGTCCAATCCCATTTCCACAGGATACAATGGGAGTTAGTAGGACATCAGGACCCACAACACGCAACTACAAAAGCATTTGCTGATCTTCAGCTTTAGCTCCAGTTCAGAATTTTCCTGTGCCAACTCTTCTTAAATTTGGGACAATTTTCCACCCCCCACGCCAGCTCTTCCATTGAACACAAGTCTGGCAAGAGATTTCTTAGTCAACAGCCCTTTTCACTATCTACAAAAGTTCTGTGATAATTTAAGCATTGAAAGTCCACAACCAAAAAATTCCCTGTAATCTGTTAAAGCACTGCACATGCTTATTCACAAAGTAAAATCCAAAGCAAAAGGTTTTTCCAAAGTTGAACTCTCTGCATCCCACCAGATGGTACATGGTACAGGAATGTGAAACCCATGACAAATTTTTCCACAGGCCATAATTCTCTGCCAAAAGCCTCAGGTTTGATACTAAAAATAAACTTGTATTCCTGTTCTACCAAAAAGCCATTGCAGTAGGGAAAACACTACATTTAAATCTACCATCACACACCCCAGTGCATTGGCACATCACAATCACAGAATCACTCAGGTTGGAAAAGACCTTTTTACATCATCAAGTCCAACCACCAACCCAACACTGCCACCACTAAGCCTTGTCCCCAAGTGCCACTTGTTTTTTTAATACCTCCAGGCATGGGGACTCCACCACCACCCTGGGCAGCCTGTGAGAATGCTTTACAGCCCTTTCTGTGCAAAGGTTTTCCCTGATGTCCAACCTGAACCTGCCCTGGAACAGCTCAAGGCCGTTTCCTCTCCTCCTGTCCCTGTTCCCTGGGAGCAGAGCCCGACCCCCCTGGCTGTCCCCTCCTGTCAGGGAGCTGTGCAGAGCCACAAGGTCCCCCCTGAGCTCCTTTTCTCCAGGCTGAGACCTTTTTCCAGCTCCTTCAGCCACTCCTGGGGCTTCAGCCCCTTCCCCAGCTCCATTCCCTTCCCTGGATACACTCCAGTGCCTCAGTGCAGTACTAATAATGCAGCACTTTGAGTTACTTAAAAATCCTCCCATATTCTGCTAGACTGCATTTATACCAAATTATTTACAATCCAGCTGTACCCCGTGGGATGCCAAGTGCACTCTGCAACACAGACTAGGAAAACAATAGGTTTGAAACCAAATCTGCATCCAATTTAAATTGCAATTACCTATCAATAGTGCATCAATATCAGTATCTGCATCAGGGCACCTTTATACAAAGAGAAGCTCCTTGGCCTGAGCCCCAACTGTATCCATACCCCTTGTAGAGTCCCACCTGACACAGAGACCACAGCACCTCACCAAAACATCCAGAAAATTTGCCTGTGAGGCAGCTTCTTCTTTTTGGAAGAAGAATTGAGTGAATAACAACACAACTTGTGAAAAAAATAGCTTCATGCTCACTAATTCAGCTGAGCAACCTTCAGAAAGAACAACACTAGGTGGTAAATGAATTGGATGCTGTGAAATACTTGCCAAGCAATATTTTTATGAGGTTTTTGAGTAAAGCTACTTCTCTATAGACAAAAAAAGAGGTTGAAGTGGTCACAAAAGCATTTCTTGCATTTTCTTTTCAAGTACCTCGGCTTGGTCACCATCAGATGTACAGTGCAATGACCAGCAGTCACCTGGACCTTACACATCCATAGAATTCAAGACACTGGCCTTTGGCGTGTCTTTCTCACTCTGAGAAAGACCAAATAAACAGTCCCCAGAAACTAGGACAAAATGAAGTTGAAAATTGTCCACCCTCCACTTTGGGAGAGCTCCCTGCCCTCACGAGTTATCCATCATGCCAAGAAGCAAGGCCCCCTCAGGGAAGCTGGACTTCCACACAGAGAGGTGTAACAGGATACTCTGAGGCACGTTTGCCAGCAGCTCTGGGCTGTGCAGGTCAGAGCCTCTGCAGGCTTAAGTTTCAGTCACTCCACTGAATTAAGTCTAACATTTGCCAAGGAAAGGGATCTCCTGTGCAAAGAGAGGGAATGGGGGAGGAGGCAAGGAAGCGAGGAGTCAGTGAGTGGGAAAATATGACTCAAGCAGGGGAAGGTGGCAGTGGATTTGTTGCTGGTGAGGTTTGTACAGAGCAAGGAGGGGTGGTACAGCAAAGCATGGGCAGAGCAGTCAGTCTGGAGCACAAGCTAGGAACCTGGAGAGGCAGTGGGAGCGAGAATGGGAGGAGGATGGAAAAAAGGACTGAAAAGGTGAAATGTGAAGAAGAAACACTGAATGAAAGCATAAGTGATGAGAGAAAACAGGAGCTATTGAAACAGAGGACATGGAAGTGGTCTGTGATGAAACCCATGAGAGAAAACTGAGGTTTCTTTCTACTGAGGATGCACAAGAACAAAGGACCACCACACAAACCTGCAGACTAAAAGTGCACCACAGAAGATCTCCTTGCTCTTGTGGATGGAATAGTTACCCAATCACTCTGAAAAAGAGAAGTATCAGCTCCTAGACTGAATCCCTTTCTGCTCACTGAAGTGAAGATTTGTGCTATCATTGAGAGAAAATCAAACCAAAACGCTCCCAACACATCCTCTTGATCTTCTGGCCATTCCATGGGAAAAGAGGTCCAAAGAGATCTGTCAACTTGATTTTCCAGAAGGATATAAAAGAGTTCTAGGTTCTACACTTGACCCAAATCTTTCCCTTCTTGTTTATTTCTGTGACATGATTCTTTTTAAGTCCCATATAAGCTTGTTCCATAAAATAACCAAAAAAAAAAAAAAAAAAAAAAAGGTGGTGTGGATAGGGGGAATAGAGGGAAAACTAAAAGAAAATTACACCAAATGTGGAAACAGTAAGGACCCTTTTGTGATAGAACACTCTGATACCACAATGAAGAACTCTTTGTAAGAAAAGAAAAAAAAAAAACCTACACAAGCTATTCCCTCTAATTTTCTAAGCGTTTGTTTTAAGGTATTTATACCAATAGCAAATATATATCTTGTAAGCAGAAGTATCTGTGACTGGAGGGAAACAGAAAGGATGTCCATTTTTTTTTTTTTTTTTGCTGACATCCCTGCAAAAACAGAACTCTTAAGTACTGAGTTTAGGAATATCATATTCTGAGATATTCCATGGGAGCTAAAGCCAAAAGGTAATTTTCAAGGGCTTTTCCCCACTTTCTGATTCTTTTTTTTAAGCGAGTTTTTACTGCACAGTACAGCACACATCACTAGCCTAAGGCATCCTGTTCCTATTTCCTCTTCAAGTCAACAGAAGAATTTGACAAGGAAAGAGGAAGAAAGCCAGAGAATATGGATAGGAAGGGAACAAAAAACAGATGCTGAGAGGAATGCATGATGTACAGCCGAAGGGGGGGGAAAGGTAAGATGAGGGAAAGAATGAAACCCTAGACAAAAAAAAAAAACCACACCATGTAAAGCTTCTGGATCATTTCACTGCAAGTTTCTGAATGTAAACACGGGATAATAAGAGAGGAGGAAGAGTGCAACTGCATCATGCATGCTCTTAAGTGCGCTCCCAGAGAAGGGCATTGGAAAAAAGCTCAGTAGCATCGTTGCTACTACACCTGCAGCTCACTGACGCGATTTCAGCCCCTATCAGAACAATTAGGAGGAGTATTTGATTCCTTAAGCTACTCTTTGGTGCACAAAGTGCACTTAGAGCCCACTCCAGTCTATCCTGAAGGCTTTGGGAAACTTTGTAGATAGAGAGGTGGTGCCCTCGGCAGAGACACGCGTGCGGCAGACTAGCATGGGACAGGCATACTTAGGCTCCAGTGTCTGCAAGGGCAGGAAACACAAGCTTTTGCCAGCCCTCGGGAGCTCCCTGCTGCCCGCCCCGGCTCCCGCCCGGCCCACCGGGAGCAATGTCCTACCTGGGTCGTGGAAGGGCACCAGCGCGAAGTTGTACAGCGGCCGCTTGGGTCTCTTCAGCGATGTCTCCAGGATCTTGGACGCACCCTCGATAACTTGCACCAAGTCGTCGTACATGGAGCCGGTCACATCGAAGACGAAGGCCAGGGTGGAGGCTCCCTCGGGCACCGCCTCGGGCTCGGGCACGGCGCGGGCGCTCAGGGCGAGCAGCAGCAGCAGCAGCACCGTGCCCGGCGCTCCGGGGCTCCCACCGACACCCATCGCGCCGGCACCGCGGCGGGGGCAAAGGCACTCGCGGGGGCAGTCGGGCCGGAGGAACCGAGACAGACCGCGGAGAGTGCGGGACAGACCGGGACGGACCGCGAAGAGCGCGGGGACAGACCCGGCACGGACCGGGGAGAGCGCAGGGATAAACTGGGACGGGCGGGGGAGAACGCTGGGATAAACCGGGAAGAACGGGGACGGACGGAGGCGAGCAAAGACCGAGAGGGGAGAGTGGAGCCCGTCGCCCACCACCCGCTCCCCTCAGTCGCGGAGCAGGAAGCGCCGCCGCTTTTGTCTGCGCGCGGCTGCGGCCCCGCTCCGCCTTCCCTACCGGGCAGGGCCGGGGCAGCGCCGCCCCGAGGAACAGGGCTGAGCCCCGGCCGTGCCGCGGGGCTGCTGCTACCGGCCGGGGCTGGCGATGGAGCTGCGGCTGCCGCCCCGGGAGTACCGGCGGCGGATTGAGGCGGCGCCCGCCCCGGGCCCGCCTCCCGTGGCCCGCTGCGGCCCCTGCCCTCACCTCGGGATCCCTCCCTCACCTGGGGTCTCCCCCTCACGTTGAGGTCGCTGTCCTTACCTCAGGGTTTCCGCCCTCACCAGGGGGTCTCTCCGTCACCCCGGGGTCCTGCCCTCACCTCAGGGTCCCTCCTTTGCCTCAGGGTCCCTCCCTCACTTCGGGGTCACCGACCTTAGGCCGAGATCCCGCCCTCACCTGGGGGTCACTCCCTCACCTGAGGTCCCTCCCTTACCTCGAGGTCGCCGTCCTTACGCCGGGATCCCGCTCTCGCGTGGGGGCCTCTCCCTCACTTCGGGGTCCCTCCCTCACCTGGGGTCCCTCCTTCACCTCGGGGTCCCTCCCTCACCCCGGGGTCCCTCCCTCACTCCGGAGTTCCTCCCTCACTCCGGGGTCCCTCCCTCACCTCGGAGTCCCTCCCTCACTTGGGGTCCTCCCGCCCCCCACCGCAGCAGGACCTGTCCCTCACGGCCCAGGGTCTGTGCCCGCACCTGCCTCAGGTGAGGGTGGTGGTGCCGGTTCGTCCCAGAAGAGCAGGGTTAGATGGGATGTTGGGAAGGAATTGTTCCCTGTGAGGGTGGGGAGGCCCTGGCACGGGGTGCCCAGAGGAGCTGTGGCTGCCCCATCCCTGGCAGTGTCCAAGGCCAGCTTGGACAGGGCTTGGAGCAGCCTGGGATAGTGGGAGGTGTCCCAGCCCATGGCATGGGGTGGGACTGGATGAGCTCTATGGTCTCTTCCAACCCAAACCATTCTGGGATTCTGTGATTTTTTAGTGTTTTATTATTGGAAACGTGATACAAGACTGAAATCACTCTGACATGCGCTACTGCCCTGGCTGTCCCTTGGCTTCAGTTACACATCCACAACTACTACTGAAGCCCTCCTCAGTGCCCATGAGCATATCCTTGAATTTAATAGTGTAAAGGGAGTAGGAAAGACTCCAGACTGTGACCAGGATCACAGGTCCATGTCAGTTCCTGTTGCAAGAAAAAGCCTGGAAAACAAAGGAAGGGAAGCGACCAGAGTGGAGTTTTAACCCTGCTGCTCAAGCGATGGAAAAGATTAAAGGTTTTATATTTCAGTCCTTCTTAGTTGTTTAGGGATGCAGCAATGTCCCAGCAGGCATCTTTGGAAAACTCAGTCCTGACCCAATGCCACACAGAAGGGCTCCGTAGAGAGTCAGGAGCCAAATTCCTTTTTGCTCCAGCTCACCTCAGTGCTGCTGTGTAAGCCTCCTTCCCATGGGCTGCATCCTGCACTGTGGGGAGTTACGGGACATCATTTTAAACACCGAGTGGGAGGGAAATCCCCAGCCTCTGCCCATTGTTCAGGGCAGCTCAGAAAGGTAGACCATGAAGCAGGATTTACCTCGTTAGTTTCCATCCTTATTTTACTAATCTTCAAATTGCTGCTAAAACTGCGCATTGTTGTGACTAGAAAATAAATCATGTAGAAACATTGCTTATCCTAATCAAGTTATAAGCCTGGAATTGAATTATAAAAAGCAGATGTTTACATTCTTTCTCCCCTTCAGCACTGATGTCATGAGAAGGAAGCACATAAACAGAGCTGTGCGAAGCATTCGCAATAAAACCCCGAACCATGGAAAACTTGTCTCATCTGTAACTCTGCTAGCAGAAAACTAGGACCAGGTTTGTCAAAAATACTCACAAATTGTGTAAGGAGAGATGCACTCACGCCATTAAATAGGAATATGTATTTCAAACACCCTAAGGACTGGCAGCATTTGGATATAAGGATTGCCTTCAGTCCTTTAGGAAGACAAATTCCTGTTATGTTTTGCATCATAAAGAGAGCCATCGTGTTCCTTCTGCCTCAAATTATTTCCCAATTTGCTGTGAACAAGAAAGAACAAACCCAATGCCTATATGAAAAAATAACCCTCTGGGGTACCTACTTCTGTGTCCCAAAAAACACATCCCTGAACATGGCTTTTAAGGTACAACATAAAGCAAAATCTTTATTTTGTAACAGTGGAAACTGATATTTATTTTGGTTGCCTCACACTTTCCACTATAAAATAGTCTTGCAGCTTGGAAGCTCTGACACTATTATTCACAGCAGGCCTTTGAAATTTGCAGGAAGAAAGTCCTATAGCAAGAGGAACAACTTTTTTTTTTTTCTTCATTTCCAATGAAGTGATTTTCATAGCTTGCCAAAGATTCATCTATTGAAAAAAGAAAAAAAATCCCTGTGCTCCCGCTGACATGCTCTAGAGTAAGGTTTTGACATGATGCCAGAAGGAGAGTGAAGCAGAGGCACTCTGAGGTCAGGCCATGGCATGGTGGGAGTGCTCCGTGCAGGAACACCTGGGGATTATCAGGGTGGGAGGCTCTGGACAGGGCACAGAGGGGAGTGGGGTCAGGGTATCCCAGAGGGAGCAGCCCTGGCTCTGCCACAGCGGGTGCCACCCTCTCCAGGTCCACTGGAGTCCTTCATATGCACAGATATTTCACTTGTATTCTCACTTCCTAATTCTGAGAGTTTCTAACTACACCTTGATCATATTTTTGTGCCTGTTTTGGGGCTGGAAGTTAACATTTTCTTTACACAATTTGATAGCATGGAAGAATCCAACAGGTGTGGTCTTAATAGTGTAAACCCTTGCCACCACACTCCTGTACTGTCACAGCGAGTGTGGAATAAGTATGGGCCAGCTGACCTTTAGAGGTCCCTTCCAACCCAAACAGTCCATGTATTTATCCTGGACAGTGGTAAAGTATTAGCTGAGGTGGAGTAAAGAATTAAGTTAATTCCTTTCTCTAGCTCATCTCAGCTAAAACAAATAAAATTCATATATTAGCTTAGAAGATTGGGAAGGAAATACTTTTCACCCTTTGTGCTTTGAATCTGCCCCATTTTGTAATTTGCAGCTAAAAATAGTTACTGTCCAGTGGCTGCTAACGAGGAAAAAGCTGCCTGTTTCATCCTCGTTTATAATAAACAAGACTCCACTTCAAAAACCCAAGTTTCCATCTGAAGGAGAACATCAAAATGATTGTTTTTAAATTTGATGCTGCTCTCTAATTACAGAGCAACTGCTGGTCCCAAAACAGATGCTCCTCCTGGGATCCCATGGACCACTCGCAGCAGGCTGCATGCACCAGAGCTCTTTCTCACGACACCTCTCTCCTGGCCAGCAAGTTCTGCACGTAGCCCAGATACTCTGGGCTGCCTTGTCACAGACATTTGACAATATTTTGTTTCCTCTGGAACCCCATAAAGTTTTTTATGCATTTATGCATTTAAAGCTTTTATTCCAACTCCTCCTAAAAGTCCCATCCCTCTTTTTTTTTTTTTTTTTTTTTTTTTTTTTTTTTTTTTTTTTTTTTTTGTTTGAACTTGATTAATTGTGGAAAAGGAGGGAACAGTCTCTGTTTGTTTTGGGTAGGTGGCTTTGGCTCTCCCTGTGGGAAGTGTGTGTATTGCACAGTGAGATCTCTCCAGTTCACTGACCATATTTTCTTAGCCAGCCTTTAGTCCTGTCTTTGTATTTTATCTATGCAGACACTCTGGTCCTGCAGATTAGAGTTGCAAATTCACTGCTCTAAAACTAAAAATAACCTTCTTTGTCTCAAGTTCTTGCCTGCAGGCAGAACTTCTGCTGCTTTTGGCAAGGACAGGGTTAAAGTGCCATGGCAGGACAGGAATGCTATAACAGAAATTAGCAGATGTCAGGAGTCTGGAAGCAGGTAATGCAGCTCACTGGAGCTGCTTTTAGAGATCTGCAAGGAAAGATAAGCAAGGTGCAGAAAAGAGAAAGGGCTGATAGATTAATCTGTGGTTATATTGTTATAATCTTCATATTCCTCTACAGAGACCATGAAAAGACCTGCATAACTTCTGGGGGAGATTTTGTAATGTGAATGCCATTATATGATGAGGGTTCAGACTCTGAAGGGATCAAATAACAACTGACCCTTTTCCAGGCTGTGCCTTGTGGTTTTCAGCTTTGCAGCTGCTCTCACACCTGGACAGTGTGTTTTTAGTACTCATCCCTCTTGAGTGACCAAGGCATTTCACTGGAGATGGTTAAAAGCTGTCCTGAAGACAGAACCAGAGAGCCTCTGTACTGAACAATCTCAAGGCCTTTCAGTCACAGAGGATTCACAGCTTCCTGTGAGCTACCTTACCTTTGCCAACAACATAAAAACTCTGATTTAATATAAAAATGGGATGTATGTAACTTTTGTTCTACTTCTGCCTTCTGACTCTTCAGAAGGGTAATACATTGTGAGTTTTCTCCAGAATCCACATGACTAGAAACAACCTGCTCTAGTTAAGGAAACAAACCCTTGGATTCTAGCACCTGTGTGGGAATGAATGTTTTTATTACATAACCCAGATGCTGAAGAACTGCAAGTCTCTCATCTCCACTTTTCCAAAAGGTTTGAATCTGAAATTAAGCTACAGGCTATATTCCCTGCTCCTACCCTACAGCTATAAAGAGATAAGCTGGGAACTGAAATCTGTTTTGAAGTGTTCACCTATAGTGTATGGCTGAATTCTGGTCATCCTGTATTTTATGGTTCCTGCTTCCTTTTTAAACTCAGTCTGCTCTAATATTTCATGGCTTTGCCAATTAATGCTTTACAGCAGAATCAGAGCAGACAGGTGAATGGGAGCAGTTCCCTGTGTTCTCCAAACATTTCTGATGACAGGCAGCTTTTCCTGTAAAAGTTGTAAAAAACGACGTATTTTAACTTGCTGTGTGTTCTGCATTGTGAAGAATCTAGAAGTCCTTCAGCGACACTTCTGCCATTTTGAACCTTCTTTCTGTTCCACAGAGGTTTGCTTAAACATAAATGTCAGATTGATTCACAGTTCAACACATTTCACTCTCACATCCCAGTGAAAAAGAGTGAGAAACGGGCGTAAGTAGCTGTAGCAACTGGAGTAGTTTGTTTAACAAACCCTGTGCCTGAGCCAAGAGACCATTTCACCCCGCTGAAGCACTGAATCATCTCTCATCTGCAAGATGAAATCGCTTTGCTTTTGGTTATAAAACATTTGTTTTATAAAACAGGCCATCCTGTGATCATGAAATAGAAGTCAGAGGTCAAAAGTTTTGTTTCTGGCTCACGAGCAGACTTGCTGCCTTCATTAATACAATTATGGAGCAAGACCAGGACCAAGTCAGGACCTGCTCTGCTGCTTACTTGGAAAAACAAAGGAGAAGATAAACTGATGGATGGAGATTTCAAGATGTTAAATATCTAATGAGAAAAGCAATGTATCTCTTTATGAAAACACTGGGAACACACTGAAGGCAAAAGAGGAACCACACCGTAAAGGTCATTTTTCAAGATCAGCTCCATGAAGATCAACAAATCCTGTACTTAGATTTTTTAATTCCACACATGGGGAATTCATGCTAATTATCCATTATTCCAAGCTATTTTTACCCACAGCCATGTCATCATGCAAACCTTACTTGTAGTTGTGTATTAAATACAGTGCATGAGGCACTGTGGGGTTCATTGCCCCTAAAATATCTGTATCTCCACTGATCTGGGGTGTCCACATCCATCCTAAACACCTGGAGCTCCTTTTCCAGTCCATGGACATTTCCCATTTGATTTCTCCAAGAAATCCCCATGTTTATGCATTACATTGCATGCATGAACTTTACATCGAATTATATTTATAGAGAACTGGATGTATAGATGTCACAAAACAAGGATGAGAGGAAATGGCCTCAAGATGCACCAGGGGAGATTTTGATTGGAGGCTTCTGGGCAAATTTCTTCATGGAAAGAGTGTTCAGGCATTGGAACAGATTGCCCAGGGCAGTGGTGGAGTCCCCATCCCTGGAGGTGTTCAAATAATGTGAGGATGTGGCACTTGGGTCAGTGGTGGGGAATGGCCGGACTCAGTGGTCTTGGATGGCTTTTCCAATCTCAACAATTCCATGATTCTATGAAAACAGATAAAATTACTACATAGTTACTGCTTTCACCACTGGAGTAACTGCCTGTTGCATATAGAAGTTTTTTGAAAAATATTTTTTAAAGGTGTATTAAAATTTTGTCCTTGACAAGGATTGTATTCTGGAGAATTTCAACATTGGCCGTGTCAGGGTTATCAGTACATTTACAATTAGGCAACCAGGCTGTGTTAGGAAAGCAAGAGGAAGAACAAGAACATGATCTCCCTCTGCTGGTACATCACAACGAAATGTTGTGAGAAGGGATTACAGAAAGGATGGATTTTTAGCCTTGTTTTTAATAAAGTTAGAGAATAGAAGATGAAATTACTTCTCACACATGACATTGAAAACGACCTTAAATAGCAGCAAACACCACAGATACACACAGACTCATCCCTATGTCCAAATGTTTTGTATATAATATTTACACAAGTCTTTTCTACAGGAAGGTTTTCTGGAAAGTAAATTAAGGTGTACAGAGAGATTCTAATGATAGGAGAATTCAAAAAGCAAGAGTACTTTTCATATTTGGGGGGAAAAATGTTTACTTAGAGTATATTTATTTCAAAATGATGGATTTGTTTAATAATTTGACAGAGAAAAGCTAGTATTTAATACCTTTCTATTGTCTCCTTAATAGTTCTGAATTACTTAAAATGAACTTTGATATTGAGAAAAATCTATAGAAGTTCCATCACATGACAGTCTATAACATGTAACAGCAACTTTGGATATGCAGAACTATTCTCAATTATTTTATTACTAAAGCAAGTCCTATACACTGCAGAAGGAGCTGAGGTTAGATGTTTGATGCAGTGCTAACAGAATTAGTCCAGAACACAGCTCTGCAATCCCTTATCTGTCAGGCAAGCAGCAATATTTCCTGGCTGACACCCAGAATAGAATCTGAAAGAAGAGGAAATTACTTCAAGTATCGTAATCCTGTTACAAAGGGCAGCTGCTTTGCCACTTGGCTCTACAGATAAAAACTTGTTTTGGAGTCAATGACAGACACTCAAACCATAGATAAAATCATAAAGCATCCCATTCCTCTCATACCAGGAGCTATCCTCTGGAATGCAGTTGACAGATGAGCTTAATTACTGCACCTCATGCCTTGGAATGAACTCTTCTAGTTTTAATTTCTCAGAAGGAGTGAGTTAGGGTTCAGCATCAGATCAACACCCCATGACAGAAATTAGATAGAGCTGTTCTGTGGGTGTGTTCTGATAAAGCTGAAGTGAAAGTGATCTAGGCATCCTTGATCATAAATCCTGAAAAAAAAACTACTTCATGGAACAACAAACCATAGAATCCTAGAAAAGTTTGGGTTGGAAGGGATCTTAAAGCCCATCCCATTCCACCCTCTGCCATGGGTGGAATCTTCCACTAGCCCATGGTGCTCCAAGCCCTGTCCAACCTGGCCTTGAACCCTTCCAGGAATGGGAATGAGTTTGGTGTTTGTGCCATTTGCATAGCAAAGAAGAAAATAAGTGTTTAGTTCTCCAGAGTTGTAGTTTTGCTCCTTTTAAGCCTGTCAGAAAAGTATTTTGTTTTAAAACAAACATAAGTCCAGATTCCAGGCACCTGTCTGTACAGGCTGAGACTCTGATGAAAATCACTTGGCACTTCTCTCCCCACCTATCCTCATCCACATGAAAGTGTTAGCTCACAGTTCCAGTCTCAATATTATATTTTCGTGTGTGTGTCAACTTGGCTAATTTAAATATTTCTCACATTATTAAAAATCCTGCTTTGGTTTTCTTTAGCCACAGAGCACTAAATATCTTTAGGCATGTGAGACATGTTTTCCCGGCATTTGAAGGAACCAAGAACCAAGTTCACCCAATTTATGAGTTCATAATTTTTGAGGGTTTTTTTTTAGTCTGCAGTCTCAGTTTTTACATTTAAATCCATAAAGACCAAAGCATCCTTTAAAATCCTGCCAGACTGTAAGTTAGCACCTCCCCAGCAGTTAACAAGGATAACTTTCCAAGACCTCTAGGTAGTGGAGAACTAATTTTATTACCAGCATGGACTGTATTCTCCACACTCTTCTTGGCATAACAGAAGTGTTCTTAAAACTTGGAATGTTTTGCATATAAATTTTTTCATTATTGTCTGTTTCTCCTTCTACTGTGAAATGTGATCCTTCTGTCAAGCATAGCATTTTCTAGGATTAAAGGGATGAGTTAAATAAGAGTGGACTTGAGCCTTTATTCATAATAAGAATAAAAAAGCCTTTCATAGGAAAGGGTGATAAAAGAGGTTTCCCCTTACAAAATACAGTTGTTAATGCACACACACATGACAGACAGAAATGGCTAATTCATCATTTGGCATCAGGCTACCTGGCAGTTTCCATTCCAAACCTGCTTTCAGGGCCTTGTTTTGTTAGACTCATGGTCTGGTTTGAAATTTTCCAGATAAAGTGTCTGCTCTGGGGTGATTTTGTTGGCTTTCCACTGAAAGAACTCAGGTGTTTCCAAGAGCACTCACTGCCCCAAGCACGACCATCTGTACCCTTCTCTGCACTGGTTTTGCAAAGCACAGTGCAGGGAGCAAAATGGTGCCCAAAGCAGAAACCAGCAGTATCAGGAGCTCTGCATCAAAGATGGAAGGAATCACAGAATCAATAAGATTGGAAAAGACCTCCAAGATCATTGAGTCCAGCTTTTGACCAAATCCCACCATGGCCAATAAAGCATATCATGAAGTGCTACATCTGTTCAGTTTTTGAACACCTGCAGGAATGGTGACTCCAGCACCACCCTGGGCAGCCCGTGACAGTACTTCACCACTCTTTACATGAAAAAATTCCTAATATACAATCTGAATGTTCCCTGGCACTACTTGGGACCAGGCTCCTCAGTCAGCACAGGTGAACTGACACCATTCTGGTTGTGGTGGCTCTTTGGTCACAGAGAATGAACCCAGCACAGAGCAGGACTCTGAGATGGGGTTGGGTGAGGTGCTGATGCTCTGAACCTGGTGCTGGTGGCAACATGCAGGCTTGCAGCTATGCAAACTGGAAACCAGGAGCCACAGCTCTGTGCTGCCAGGATTTCAAGCTCATTTTCTGAGACTTGAGAACATCTAATTGTTTGCACAAATACCCACAGCTACAGCTGCAGCTGGTCTGCACAGCCCTGGCAGGCTGTACAGCTTTACCTTATAACATGTACCAACACGTACCAAAGCCAACCTGCTGGTCTGCAGCTCTGCTGGGTGTCAACCCTGAATGGACCTCAGGATGTTGATGCAGCAGCAGTGTGGGGCTAAAGTCAGCTGTAAGCAACAGAGGTCATTCCCCTGTGGTCACCAAATCCCTTGGTCACAGTCTAAGCACAGTGGTGGTTCCTGTCATTACTCTAAGACCTCAGTCTTAGAGACTCAGTGAGGTTTTGCAGTGCCCTGTGACAGGCTGAACTTCTCTTATAAAGCCTGACTTGCAAGAGAGAAATTTGGTTTGGAGCCAAGCCACAGCAGCATGTGAGACAAGCAAGCCCATTCTGCTCCAGCACAGTGGAGCATCAAGTGATGCTCTGGTCACTGCCTGTGGTTTGTCTCTGCTCCAAAAGAGTGAGCAGCAGATTCACTTCGTGTAACTCGATGCCAAGTCCTTTCTGAGGAATAACAGTGAATCTTGGTAAATTCACATCATGAGTAACTGACATAAGCTGGGCTGGGGAAACTAATTGTTCCTGCAACTGCAGGGCTGGCCTATGCACAGGGACAGCTCCTGTAAGGAATGATCACAACTATGCTTAAAAAGACAAATTCCTATTTCAGTGTTCCAGCCTTGGGTACATTTACCTCCTGCCTCCAGGCTCCTGGGTCTGAGAGTCTGAAAGCAAAAGGTTGTTTGTTATGCTGAAAGGTGTCAGAAATAATGCTGATTCCAGTTAAATACAAACAATAACACATTCCTGGCCTGAAGAGGTGAATGGGTTCCTTCACTTCCTTTCCAGCCATCTCTGGACCAGAGCATTCCTGTTTAACCAGGCAATGTTTTCAGACCCAGAGTAAGCTGCTCCTTCAGTATGAGAGCCCAAACTCCAGACAAAGGCAGCCTGATCAACTTTCCCATTTCTCCTATCTGTGTACTTTATTTCCATTGGGAGATTTTCTGAATTCACTGATTAGGGTGCCATGTATATTGGCATGTATAATAATTCCAAAAATGCAGCCTTCAGCAGGACTGCTGCTGAAGCCCATGGGTCTTCTGGCAAAGCTCCTTTCTACCCCGTCTGTGCCCACTAATTAACATGTAATAACAGTAATCAACTAATTTTCATTATTTTTAGGATCCAGTCAATAAAATATAGACAGACCTCTCCTTTCCATGGCTTATAGATGAGCAGAAGATGAGGGGAAGTGCCCTTTCCATGTCTGTCAGCCACAGAACATCTCAAGTGTCTGCAAAAACACATCTTGTCTTTGTCCAGCCTTCCTGAGCTGCTATGAAGATTTTTAAGATACTCACACTTTAATAACTTAAAATCTGAACTTCTGTGTGTATAGTAATATAATTTACAGGAAGGTAATGCATCATATTTTTTCTGTTACACTTTCTGAATGCCAAGATAAAATTTATTCTTGCTTAATAACACCAGTGGCAGTATTTCAGGGTCTGGGAGTGTTCTTGTGATCAAAGCATTTCTGCAGACTTCTTGGGATGCTTGTTACAGTCATTTGTTGCTTGCAGTTACAAAATTTTTATTGTCATATTTTTTGTTTTGGTTAAAATACTTCTAAATCCACTCCTCAAAACCAGAATGAACAGAGAGAACACACAGCTGAACTGCAATATTCAGCATCCAACTAACCTTTTCTGGTAGTGCCACTCTGTGATGCTCAGTGTGACCTTCCCAGCACAGGCTCAGGAACCCAAGAAGCAGGGGGTGGACCTTCTGTGCAGATCCATAAGTACTGGTAGGCAATGTCCAAAATGTATTTTAGAAGCTCTACTGTAGATGGCCTCATCAAGGGATGGTTCTTGAGAGTCTTCAACTAAAAAAAAAAAAACAAAAAAACCAAAAACAAAACCAACACCCCCCCCCAAAAAAAAAAAAAAAAACAAACAAACAAACAAACAAAAAAAAAACCCAAACCAAAACAAAGCAAAACCATCTGGAAGCAGAAGGTTTACAATCTGTTGCAAAATAAAATAAATAAAATACTCTAAGGTTTCAGGAATTGGTTTTAAACACTGGAGTTTTATTTCACTGATGCCACTGTTGTTCTGCAGAAGGGACCTACAAAAAAGCTGGGAAAACACTTTGTACAAGGGCATGGAGGAGCAGGACAAGGGGAAATGGCTTTAAGCTGAAAGAGAGTCAGTTGAGATGGGATATTAAGAAGAAACTCTTCCCTGTGAGGGTGGAGAGGCCCTGGCACAGGGTGCCCAGAGAAGCTGTGGCTGCCCATGGATCCCTGGCAGTGTCCAAGGCCAGGCTGGACAGGGCTTGGAGAAATCTGGGGTGGTGGAAGGTGTCCCTGCCCACATCAGGGGATGGGATTGAATGGACTTTAAAGTCCCTTCCAACCCAAACCATTCTGGGACTGTATTATTTTAACAATTTAACTGAAAAAACAGCCTTCAGAAAAAGGCAGGCACTAAGATTTTGCTTTCAGGGCAAGACATCAGACACTACAGTGCTACCACTAAAACTTTTGGTTTAGTGCTTAGAGCTGTTTCTCTGAATATTTAATGGAGTTTGGATGTACAGAGCTCTCAGGTAAAACAACTGCCCTCTTCACAAGCCTTTGTGTTATTTCATAGTATCCCAGAATGGTTTGGATTGGAAGGGAGCTTAAAGATCATCTGTTTCCACTTGCTGCCATGGGCAGGGATGCCACTTACTGGATCAGTTTGCTCAGAGCTCCATCCTCCCTTCCTTGGTTACCCTTTTGGGTTCAGACCCAGCTATAATGATTACTGGATCTCTAAATCATTCATTTTTATTAATCAAGGAGAAACTGCTGCACCAAATATTGCTGCCACAGCAGAGTCACAGCTCTGCTTTCGATGAAAACTTATCTCCTGGTGCCAGGCCGTGGTAACAAAGGCAGAGATTAGATTTGCTGTCTTGGGCAGAGACATTTCCTGGAGCTTGAGGGCCAGAACAAAGCAGCGTGTGCATAAATCCAAAGGCTCAACTCAGTTATTAAACTGCTGGGAATTCTTCTCCTGAGCTTCGAAATGGGAATGGTGGGTTAGTCTTCAGACCAGGGCAATTTTGCCAGAGAATTGAGAAAGAAATTGGGAGGAAAAATGAGTTATCTGTATAAAAAATGAAAATTAGTTCAATATCTAAGTTGTTTACATTCTCACTGCATTTGGCAGGAAGGTAGCTTTGAAACAAATACTTTGACCTGTTGAAGAACTGTAGTGGTCTACAGTTTATTTTCAATTAATATTAATAATTATAGTGTTTAGATTTGTCACATTTTTTTAAAATTGACCTGGCAAAGAAAGAGGATCTCTTTGGATTTCAGCTAGTTAAATCCACTTAGAGTCTTGATAAAGCTTGTGGGTTTTCTTTTAGAGAGCAAGAAGAAGCATACAAGTGGAGCATATTCATGTGACATGGGTAGCTTGGGACTTCCAAAGATCAATTTTATTTTACTTTTTAAACAAAACTCTCTTTTCAGAATATATTCAAAGACCTTAATAAGTGGAAAATGAGGGTTAGTACAAACCTCAGCACAACCCCAGCTCTCATGATCAAATAGAGATCTCTAATCTCTGTGGAATACCAACCTTCAGGATCAAACAGCACTGTTTAAACCACAGCTGTGTGCAGTCCTAGAGAAGCAGCTCATATTTCCTTGGGGGCAGGGGCCAAAGATGGAGAATGTGAGAAAGGAAAAAGGAAAGGAAAGGAAAAAGGAAAGGAAAGGAAAAAGGAAAGGAAAAAGGAAAGGAAAGGAAAGAGGAAAGGAAAGGAAAGGAAAGAGGAAAGGAAAGGAAAGGAAAGGAAAGGAAAGGAAAGGAAAGGAAAGGAAAGGAAAGGAAAGGAAAGGAAAGGAAAGGAAAGGAAAGGAAAGGAAAGGAAAGGAAAGGAAAGGAAAGGAAAGGAAAGGAAAGGAAAGGAAAGGAAAGGAAAGGAAAGGAAAGGAAAGGAAAGGAAAGGAAAGGAAAGGAAAGGAAAGGAAAGGAAAGGAAAGGAAAGGAAAGGAAAGGAAAGGAAAGGAAAGGAACAAGTTCTGCTCACAAGGGGTAGCCTAGTGCAGCACCTTTGTGTTTGTCCCTCTTGGGAACAGCACATTTGGGACCAGCCATCACTGCCTCAGAAGGTGGGGCTGAGTGAGCTTGAGAAAGGAAGTAGGAATTCAATTATTCTCTGCCTCAGGCTGCTCTCTGTGTCACATGAGGTGGCCAGAATCTCACTGAAGTACTGGGGAGGAGAGAGCAGAGGGCAAATCCCATCCCAGCATGGTGCTCTGATCCAGAAAGGGGAAGGTCCTGCTGGGCTCAGCGTGGGCTCACCTGGAGCCCCATGTGCAGGGCTGGCCCCAACACTGGACAAGGATATGAAGGTCCTTGGATGCATCCAGAGGAGGGTGACAGGGCTGAAGGCAGGTCCTGGGAGAGGCACCTGAGGGCTCTGGGCTTATCTACTTTAGAGAGAAGGAGGTTGAGGAGCGGCCTGAGAAGGGAATGTACAAAGAGAGGTGCTGAGCTCTTCTCCCCAGGATCCAGGGTCAGGATGGGTGGGAATGGTTCAAAGCTGTGCCAGGGGCAGTTCAGACTGGATATTAGGAAGCATTTCTGTACAGGGCAGATAGCCAGACATTGGAACAGGCTTCCCAGAGAGCTGGTGGATGCCCCAGGCCTGTCAGTGCTCAAGAGACATTTGGACAATGCCCTTAACAAGGCCAGGGGTTGGACTCGATGATCCCTGCAGGTCCCTTCCCACTCAGGATATTCTGTGACACTGTGACCGGGTGAAAGGACAGCCCGGGACACCGCTGCTTTAGCACCATCCCTCACATTCCTCTCACACGGTTTTAAGATTCCCCAAAGGCTCATTAGGGCAGTAAGCAGAACGTGCAAAGCGCCTAGCATGTAAGTTGAATTCCAGCCGTGCCTGCTGCTGCCGGCTCATTGCACAGCACAGCCACGAGGTGGAGGCCTTTACAACGCTTAGGCCAATTAGAGCAATTAGCCCCACAGGCCCATTTCACCTGCCCCAAGAGCCCCGGGCCCGCCTGGCGGTGTAAGAGGACACAGCCCGGGGACACGGCCCGGCTCCCCCGGGGCTGCGCTCTGCAGCCCCGGCCCCACACAACACACGGGGGGTGGCACAGCGCGGGCACCGCGACCCGCAGGGCCGGTCAGTGCCCCCGGACAGGGTTAGTTCCACAGGAGGATGTCGCAGTGCCACAGGAGGATGCCACAGAGCCACAGGAGGATGCCGCAGTGCCACAGGAGGATGCCGCGGTGCCACAGGATGTCACAGAGCCACAGCCGTCACGCCGGCAGGGCAGAACAGAGCATTGTGCTCACAAACACAGCTGTGTGGCTGGACACATTTACACTTTTGTGACAGACATTCTTAGTCAGGGATTGATGCACGTCTCGGGGCTGAAAGCTTTGCTTTTGAAAGCATAGAATGATAAAATAGTTTGGGTTGGAAGGGACCAGTGCCATCCCTGCCGTGGGCAGGGACACCTTCCACTAGCCCAGGTTGCTCCAAGCCCCATCCAGCCTGGCCTTGGACACTTCCAGGGATCCAGGGGCAGCCACAGCTTCTCTGGGCACCCTGTGCCAGTGCCCACTGTGCTCACCAGCCAAGAATTGTTTCCTAATAGCTATTTTAACCCACCCTACTTCAGCTTCAGGCCATTAACAAAGCCTAACTCCAGAAAAAACCCTGACTGCATCAACTCCATCTTTAGCCTGTAGTGCTTTGCTGATGCTCTGTGCTCCCTTGGTCTGGAGCTGCCTGCCCTGGGATTCTTACCAGAACTGACACCGGGCAAACAGTCCACAAACATTCTGGGTCACCTTTTTATCCTTTTAAACATTTCAAGTATATGGCAAACCTCCAAACCATTGGTGTTTTCCCTGTTTAAAAAAGGAAAACCTGTAGTTCTGAGGAATTTCAGATGATTGGTTAAATTAGAAACAGCTGAGCCAGCCTGAATTGTTTCAACTTCCCCCACATTTTTGCCTTAGCTTGAATAATGTATTTTTGTCTTACATGAAGGGCAGAAAATTAGATTTAATACTCTTGTGTTTGATTTTTTTGCTTTGGCATTGAAACAGCAGTAATATCTCTAACTAGGATTATAAATAGGCTATATATAGGAAATGACAGGCCATGGATCTAATGCAGACTCAAGAATTAAGTATATAAATGTAGTGGAAATAGTATTTTTTCCCAAATGCTGGAAAGGACCAAAGATCTTTATGCCATAATCTGATTAAACACAGAAAGTCTCCTTCAGGAGGAATAATCTCTTTCAATATAAGTGGTTGACAAATTGGCAAACAATATAGGTAACTCCTCCAAAGGCTATTAAATATATGGTATGTGTAATGCAGAAGAGATTATTATTTATGCTACAACCCCCAGAAATTCTGCTGTGACTTCTTTAGGGCCATTACATCCATAAGTCAATCTCCATGTCCCATTCTTTTGTGAACAACCTACTGTTCCTCCTTACTAACCCCTACCACCATCTGCTCCTATTTAACCCCCCTGGCAATGGCTGAGCAAACACTTACAGACTACCCAAGTCTCTATATGTTTTATAACTGGTTCCTCATCTCAGATTTAGTTGATCACATAACAATAAAAACGTTGATAAAATAAAAGAGGCCAAACTGGGAAGACCTCCCACCTTGAGAGCATTCATATGTTTCCAAGAAAGCCAGGCCAAGACAAAAGAAAAAAATGCAAAAAAGCAATTTTAAAACAGTTGTAACATACCCATCAGTTACTTGTTTCCTGTGAACTTCCAGCTGATAAATCCAAATGCAGTCACTCTCTCTCCAAGACAGTCCTTCCATCTCCTCCTGAAGGCACCTGCAGCAGAGGGCAATAGAGAATGTTCATTTCCTCTCACTGCCTTTGATTTCCTGAGCAGCTAAGTCAAAGGCTGGAATTTCCATTTTTTTAATCAATAAAAATATGCTGATGAAGAGCAGTTTTGAGACTACAGTTTAATATTTAAAGTCTTGCCCTACTATTATAGTAATACAAATATAATTGAGAGAAAATCTCTTGTGTCGTTTAGAGGCACAAACCTTTCTGTAATGCTGAATATTCTGATAAAAAGATATACATGAAACAGTTACTCAGCTCCTTACAGAAATTAGTCTGGATTTATGCCTTGTGTTTATCTAGTTTAAGTGTTTTCCAGTACAAAATATTCATCCTTGTAAGTCAGCTTTGTATTCATTAACGTTCAATGAAGTGCAGGCATAGACAGGAATATGAAAATAGCATTGTCACTTTAAATTCAATGCAAAAACTATGTCAGCAGGAAAACTGAGTCACAACCAGATTTGTTACATTAATTTTTCCAATTAACTGTTCTACATTGCTATGTGATGAGTATAAGCTTTGCAAAGAATCAGGCTCTTCCAGAAGCTCCATTAGACCCATATTCCTAAATGCATAAATCCTCACCTACTTGCTAGAGAGAGCAAGGAGTGTTCCATGACTCCTTCACTAGCAAGCAGAAAACGAATCCATGAAAATCCATTTATGAACAGAAATGAACAGGTAAAGTGTTCATAAGGGGATAACAAGCTGCTTGTGCCAGCAGGCAGGTGGGTGTCTGTGCTAAGCAAGGTGTTATTTTCCTGAGTGCTGGCTGTATATATTTAATATACCAAAGACCAACCTTGCTCCACAAGAGCCTGTCTTGCACCAGCAGCAAGGCAGAGGTTTGCACACAACCAGTTCCTCTCCTTTTACCATCAGCTTTGTGTAGAAGACACTTTGGTATTCTAAGCACACAGGGATTTTGCTCAATATCTTGTTCTTGCTCACAGCACATACTGAAATCAGGAACTGATAAGGTAAGGAGCTTTGATATGTACAAGGCTCAGGGTTTATTTAATCAAAGTCTCCATTGTCTCTCTCTTTTCAGAACTTTCACCTATGATGGAATGTTTTTCATTTTGGGATCTAATTGTTTCCATGAGGATACTGAACAAAAAAATGCGGCCAAAGGCTTTGCAGGAGTCACAATTTGCAGTTCATTGTTAAAACAGAACCTGTACATCCAATTCCCTGCTCCTCAGCCCACTCCTCCTCTTATACAGGCACCTGCCTCAACAGTCAGGAAAACTTTGGGATGGCTGAGGATGTGAAGCACAAGAAGGGGGATAGGAGCAAACCCTCCCAGGGCAGAGAGTCCTGCAGCTCTCCAGGAAACCTTAATGTTATTCCATTACTGCAGCAGCTTTGCTCCTGCTCTGCTTCCTTAGGAGTGTTCCTGCCATCTCTGCTCATCTGCAGGCAGAATGTTTCCCCAAACCATCCCTGGGGATGTTCCCTTCCCAGCCTGCCTAGACCACTCAAGCTGTTAAGGTCAATTTCGTTGGTGTCTCTTTCCAGCAGTGAAGTGTTTTCTGTCCACTGAAAAACGCTGCACATTGGGAAATGCTGTGAAGTAGCACATAGCTCTTGATCAAACAAAGAGAAGCTCAATGAAATTCAAATTATTTTGAAAACAAAGAACCCATCACCAGCAGCTAATACAGATTATCTGCACTTCTATATTCAAAGCTGCATTACGAGTATTAAGGAAGAGAAAGAACTGGGAAAGTTCCCAAAGTTCACTAAATCCTTTGCATTCCAGAAAGAGATAAATTTCTCATTCATATCTCCATCATGAGCTCTGTATACAGAGAGGACACAGCTCTGCTTTCCATGAGCATCAACATGCCTCACATATTTTTTCTCCCCACTTGTGCCAAGTCATTAAAATGTGAGACGAGAAACATTGAGCACAAAATGGTTGGGGGATTAACAGAGACATTTCCTCTCTCCAGTTTCTGTTTGTGCTTCTCCTTCCTTTCAGACTCCCTCTGCTGTTGGAGTTATTATGCCAGGGGTTCGATGATACTTGAATAATTTAGCTTAGTCTTGTAGGGAGATGGACTCAAAATTTAGTGACATTTCTTTCCCCTGCTTTAATGACACCAGAGCTCCTGCTTAAAAGGTGGGACCTTTCCCTTTACTGGCCCATGGAAAGCTGTACTTCCACCACTGGGAGGAAGCCAGAGGGGAACCTGTCTGCTGTGCCTCAGCTCTTCCCCAGGTGAGGAGGTGGTAAGAGGAGGGAATGCAGGCTGTCAAAACATGGGAAGAGGTCAGCTCTCAGTCCTAACAGAAAATATTTGCACCAGAGTCCAATCCCCCCCATCCCCATGCCCAGTGATGAATTTGTGCAATTAAGGAGGTCAGAAATATCTCCCTGACTCCACCTAGGGATGAGGTTGGAAGCAGAGGAATCTGTAACTCTTCAATTTTTGCCAGATAACTGCAAAGTAACTTCTGGAATAGTTTCCTGCCATGTAGAAAACAATGCTCTGGCAGCAGGGATGTGTGTGAGTGCTCTGCAGGCAGAGCATTGTCTGGCATGTCAGTGTGTTTGTGTACACAAATATTAATGAAACAGAGGCCAAACAGGAACTGAACTCTCTCTGGGAACTGCTCCTCCATGGCATACCCAGGGAAGAAGGGAATGAAACGTTCAGCAACTGTGCAAAAACTGCTGAAAAACAAACACCGTCTTCTATTGTGTCTATCTTTTGGGGGAAATCACTTTGAAAAACTCTGCAAGTGTTTATGCTGCACTCAAGTGGGGTTTCAGTCCTGTTATTTCGTGTCATTGCAAACTCTAACACGCTTAAAGGCCACATGCAATGTTTTGTAGTTTGCTTTGGATAATTGTTGGAGGCCCAAAGTCACTGGATTCTACATGCTCTGGGCAGCCACAGCTTCTCTGGGCAACCTGTGCCAGGCCTCACAGGGAAGAATTTCTGTCCAATATCCCATCTAACCCTGCCCTCTGGCAGTGGGAAGCCATTCCCCCTTGTCCTGTCCCTCCAGGCTCTTGTCCAAAGTCCCTCTCCATCATTCCTGTAGGTTCTCCTCAGGCACTGGAAGGCCTCCCTTCTCAAACATTTACACAGAACATCAAATACACAGATGATGCTTTTAGTTAGGAGAAACTCCATTTCCCCTACCTCAGACAGGAAAAATGTGCTTTCTGGGATGAAAAAGGGAATTTCTTTTAAAAAAACTTCCTAAAGGGAAAGTGGGTTCCATGATTATTGTTTTACTATGAAGCTGATGAGAATGGCCAATGTGGTCAGTGTGAGGCCCTCTTGGGGGTTTCTAGAAGGAGACACCTTTAAAAAATCTTACTTTAAATCTTGCTCTGATTAGAAATCCTGTAGCTATGACAGCAGTGTGCCATCTGCATAACAGGACCCTGTTAGAGTATCCATCTGGTAAGGAAAGGATTACTTCATCAAATCTTACAGTTTAAAATCCTCAAGAGTGGGCAACATATTTACCCTGGGTGCTGTGAAGGGAGAGACAGGAGGCAGCAGAAGAGCTGGAAATTTCCCTGCCCAAATGACCAGATCATCAGCATCCATTAAGGCTTTGAGGTGCTTTAAATGGTTAAAAATGAGCCATTACTTCATTTTTTATTACATTGCACCTCCCTCTGGAGAGACCCACCTCTGCCAACAGCATAATGCAAGGCTGGGGTTTTGAAGAGCTCACAGGCAACACCTAAAGGAATGACAAAGCAGCTGCAGGAAAACCTTGCTTTAAAGAGGATGTTTTTCATATTTCATATGAAATACAGAACCCTGAACTCTGGCTTTGTCAGTTTTTTCTGTTCCCGTTTATTGCTTGAAAAATCAGGCTAATACTTACACAACGGTTTCATTAGTGAATTTTACAGGAGGATAAAAACACCCAGAACAAGGAAAGGCATCTGTTGTGCTTTGAAAAGAAGGTCATGGGGGGAGAAAGAGAAGCAGAGAGAAAGGGAGAGTGGTGTGGCTTTAAAGAGAGGCAATCCAGTGACTTTTTGAATAATTAAAATTAATTTTTAATCTTTCTCAAAGAAAAATAAGATGGGCTCTATCCAGGCAGCAGGAAGGCTTAAATATATCCTGTACTGGACTAGTAGTTCATCTTTAGTAGGAGGGAAAAACTGTGAACATCTCTGAAAAGGGCAAATAAGCCAAGAGAAAATGAAAAGAACCCGTACAAACCTTTCAGAGAACATCATAGGAAAACCATAGCACTGAACCAACACTGACACCTCCCAAGGCTTACAGACAAACCAGGACCAGCAGAGTCCTGGCTGGGACATCCAAAAGGGAAAGGGCCAGAAGCAGCCCATGACAGTGGGGCTATCTGGAACTCTTGGTGAGCTTCCCAGCCAACTGCTGCAGGACCTCTAGTCCAAATTCACCTGAAAGTTCATGCCTAGGTGACCTCAACAGGTTGGTTCTACATCAAATGCATAGGTTGAAAAAAATGCATTTCTACTAGCCAAGCTACTCGAGTTGTGCTCTCAGCAGGTGGCACACTCTTACCACATTGTGTCCCATTACTGAATTTATTAGAAAGGGTTTTTACCAAGATGAAGTATCAGAAATCTCTGTTTTAACAGGAAGGAAAGAAATCTACTCTGTTCATAATTAAAACATCTTTGGTATATCTTGCCTCAAAAAGGATTTTGTTTTCAAGAGTATTATAAAGGGAACATCTTCATGTAGGAGTAGTTCTGCCCACCTGCTGTTATTTGTAAATTGAAGGAGAGGAATAAAAAAATTGCCTGTGATCACCTTTGGATAAAGCTTTCTGGCACAAAAATCATGGTGCCAAAGGCAGGATTTCCACACAGGATTTCCACTCCCTGGCACAGGAGCTGATTAATCAGTGCCCTAGGAGCAGAAATTATGCAGTGTCACCTCCAAGGCAGGCTCAGGACCCTCCTCATGGACAAATTCAGCACTCCAGGTACATTATTTCCCCATTTCCACACACAGATGTTAAACTGAGGGGCAAACAGGAAAAGTCAGTAAGTATAGCTGTCTCAAAGTTTGCTGGTAGGAGGAATCCCATCAGTTCTGTTGGATACAGCAGTTGCAGTAATATGGAAAAATAATGCCTTGGTTTCACAGAGTCACAAAGGTAGGAAAAGACCTCCAAGGCTTATCAAGCTCACCCTTCAAACCCCACAGTGCCCACTAAACCACATCATGAAATGCCACATCTGCTCATTTCCTCAACTCTTCCAGGGAATGGTGAAAGGGAAAGGGATTTCTTTACAACTCACTTCCTGATTAAGAAAAGCATCAAAATGAGGCTTGCTTGGCATGAGTTAGCAGTGGTTAATGTGCATTAAAATGTTTAATCTCATACACACACCCACAGATAGCTCTCATCTCTGAGCTGTTGCCTCCTGCCTTCTCCCCAGGTGTCGCTTCCTTTCTCATCCATCCCAAACCTGAAGAGAGGGATTTGTACCCAGGATTGCAGAGGGAAGGGAAGGGGAAGGGGAAGGGGAAGGGGAAGGGGAAGGGGAAGGGAAGGGAAAGGGAAGGGAAAGGGAAAGGGAAAGGGAAAGGGAAAGGGAAAGGGAAAGGGAAAGGGAAAGGGAAAGGGAAAGGGAAAGGGAAAGGGAAAGGGAAAGGGAAAGGGAAAGGGAAAGGAAGGCTCTCTCACTGCTGGCCTTGAGCAGTTTACTTCAGTGTCAGGGAAGGAGCTAACTCTGATTACATTTGCATTCCCTGGAAAGATCACAAGATTATTTGGATGTAGTCTGGACAATGCTGTGAACATGCAGAAGAGCCACATAAAGCTCAGCTTTATGAGGAATAGTCTGCCCTTTTTTTTTAATACTCTGATTTCCAGATACATACAGCCAAAAGGCAGAGCTGACTATGCCAGCAATGCTGGGTAAATCCCTGGCATCACACATCAGTCTGCTCTTTCATGTGAAATTAAAGCATCCTCTCTGATGAGAGTGGAAACAAAAGGCAGGCACGGAACAATCAAAGGAAAAACAGACTGGGGAGAGAGGGGTTGGAACAAATAGGGCTGAGTTAACCTGTCTGCTTGACTCTAACCACAGGGCAGATAAAGAAAACCATTTTCTGCCCAGATGCTGTCATGTGAGCCACAAACATCCCCAGAGGCTCCCCAGCAGGCCCTCACCAACCACAGGCCATGTCCAATGTCCTTCATTCCCTGCATGCAACTTCCAGAGGGTGTCTCCCACCTGAAAATGCAGCATTACAAGGTTCTGTGGCTCACCTTTATACAGCTGTCCTGGAGTGACCTGGGAGAAGTCACCCATTTTTATGCATTTCCCATACACATAGCCAGATAAAATACAATTTGCATTCTGAGCTTTGCAATATTTAAGTTTGGATGGTAAAGCGGCCTGAAATGTTGAATTAAAAGGCATTACAGAAACATTATCAATTTTAAAGTGGAATACTCTATTATTTGGTTTAATTGCCCTGAATTTTCACACATTAACATGCAAACCACATTGAGTGTGGTGCTGTTTTCCAATTACAACAGCTGATTTATCCAGGATGGAGGTTAGAGGCATGATAACACTTTCACCTGGCTTAACAACCCACCCATTTCACAGAGTCAATAAAGCACAGCTCCTCCTCAGTTAAACTCCACTTCCATAGCTGTGCTCCTGTAACTATAGAAGGAAATTAAGAGGAGATTAAGCTGGAAATGGACCTCCCTGTTCATCAAATTCACTCTCCAGTTGGCACAATCAGTGGTTCTGTGTCGTTATTATATAATCCCTTTCTTAATGCACCAAGTTCCCTCCTCCTCCTCCCAGGAAATCTTCTAAGAACCTCATTACTGCTTGGAAGCCTCCAGCAGTTTCCAGCTTATGCCTGGACAACTCATATCCTTTTGTCCTTATGACAACCTCACCTCCAGTTTCCCAGCTTTTCCTCTGCTGGCACAGGCCCCCAGCTCTCTCCTCAGACAGGAGTGATCCCATGTGCTCCCACAGGTCCCAGCTCCAGCTTAAAGAACCACAAAGAAAACCCAGAGACCAACCCAAGCAGAGCAGGGAAAGCCCAGTTCTGCTGGATGGGCACCTGGGACCTGCCAGTCCCATGGCACTGAGCAAAATTCACCTGGCCCTGCTGTGTCTCCTCAGTACTGAATCTGCCTGAACCTCTCCAGGCCTTTTCTCCCTTTCCTGCAGGGTTATCCAGGCAGAAGGAAGGGGGGGTGTGCAGGGTGGCCCATGCTGTCCACACTCCTGCAGCCCTTCACCAGAACACTGATGGGTCTGCAGTAGCAATTCTGTCCTCAAAATAGCACAGCATGTGCTGTCTGCATCTTGGGAACCTTCTGGCAGCCTGTCAGGCCTCAAGGTGGGAAAAGATGAACATTATCAAGACAAACAGCAACATAACCGTGCTGGGGCTTGGGGTGGAGGCCATTTCCCACACGTTTGAAGAAAACAATCCCAGGGGATTAAAAAAATTCACAGCTTTTTTTTTTTTTTTTCTTCATAAAATCTACAATAAAAACAGACCATATTAAGCAGAAATGAGCCTACCAGAACTTATGAATAACTTGCATTCTTCCACTGGAGCCCAGCCAGCTACCCTTGGAAAAAAATTCCTGTTTACTTTGTAGTGAATGTGAGAGACATGCAGTCTACCAGAAGCTGCTACGACAGTAAAAACACAGCCAGGGGCTGTCACAAATGGGGAAATCACAGAGAAAGTTAACTTTTTAACTTCAAGGACTAGATTAAAATAATATCTATTTGGTTAAAAGTTATTTACTTTATCACACAGAAGACTTAAGTTGCCTTTACATGAAAGCTGTTCTAGTTCAAAGGCAAATTTCAGCTGCTCCTTCAATAGTTAGCTTGGTTTTTAACATTTTTATTAGATTTCCAAAGGAAATGTCTTTCCTTGTTGTTGTCAGTTGGGCTGAGATTAATATTTTGCCCTACCACTGCATCTTTCTTTCCCCAAGCCTCAGGCAGAATGGTTGCAGTAGGAATTCCTGCCAGTGTCCTTGCTCAAGGCACATCCTAAATCCTTGGGGGATGATTAGACATGCTTGACCTTGTGGCTCCTCAGCAGTTTGATCCTAGGGTGATTCCTACATAAATCCTGCCCTAAGCTGTAGGTCTGTGATTTCAGAAATTGCAGAAAACATATTCCCAGTGCCCCAAGACTGAATATTGAGGCCTGATTAAGTGACAAGCTCTTTGAGAGGGAAAAAGAGGGTAATAAGTAGCCTTAGAGCTCCTGTGCTTTGTGCTGTAAGTTGGGATTTCTTCCCTCCTGATTTCAACACAGCTGGATTGATGTTTTTATCATTTCCACTCCTTTGTGTACATTATTTGTATTCCTTCTGTCTTGGCAAAGCTTAATGTAAGCCTAAATTGAACATGAAGGCACCTTCTCCTGTTCATTTATGTTCTTAATTCATCTTTTCATTTATCTTATCTTTCATAAACAACTTTCCTTCTGTCCCACAAAGCCAAGGCCCGTGATCTGCAGATGTCTGTCCTCCCACAGCAGCCCCTGCTGTCACAATCCCTCGCTGTCTCTTACAAATTTTCCCATTGTCCCTCTCATCCCTTTCAAGCCCATTTTCCAGGCTTTGTTGTTTTGCTTTATACTTGAGACCAAGAACATGTTTAAGTCTCTTCCTGCATCCGAATCCAAGAATGGCTGACCTGATAACCCCAGAGCAGCAGTGAAAACAGGAGACAAATGTCACCTCAAAGGGACACTTGAGGATATCTGGCCCTGTCAGAAGCAGGAAATACCAGGAGTCTTACGTCAAAGATTTCTAACCTAAATCTGCAGACCCAAGGGGGCTGGAACGGCTTGAACACGGTTCAGATAAACATCCAGACTTTGTGATGATTATCCAAACTCTTTGGGAATGTGGAAGTTGTGAGGTTCACCCGTCAGCAGTACCTTGAGCGCATCCTGCACCTTGAGGACAGCCCTGATAAGGCTGTTTGCTGGAAGCCAACTGCAGCAGTGTTAATTAGATCACGTTGCTGGGAAGCTGTGAACCAAGGGATGCTGGAGACATTGCCAAGTGGCTCAGGAGAAATAAATCAGAGTTGTCCAAAACACAGCCTCATACCAGCCACTGGGAAGAAAATTAACTCTGCCCTGGCCAAAACCAGCATGAGAGACTATAAATATCTTCAGAGTAAGAATAGTGGTAATTATTCACTGTCCTAGAAAAGCAGGATCTTCATGATGGGAGAAAACATTTTGAGCACCTCCTTGTAGAAATTCAGGAGTCAAGTAACTTTAATTTGACCTTGGAAGTTAAGTCAGCTATATCAAATTAAGTTCAGATTAATTCTGATTACAATTAACCACCCAGAGACTTAACACAGTTTGACTAATACAGGTTAAAATCACATTTTTAGTTAATTTAAACTATTGCTTGAGTGTTCCCACAAAGGTGAATCCTAAATCTCAACAATATTAATCAGCCAAAAGAAAGGAGGCCTTGCATTTAACTGGTCTTTCTCTATTTGTTTCATAACATCTTCCTGTCAGGCTGCAATGGGCAAAAACCTGTTAGTTTGGTTGAATTACTCAAGAGAATAAAAAGGACAGGTATTTTCAGAGCTGGTTGGTAAACACACCTGGCTCAAGGATTTCTGCAGGCAGCCTGAGAATTCAGTTGGGGTTACACACAAATGCACTAATTCATAGAGTCTTAGGATGGTCTGGGTGAAAAGGGGACCTTGGGCATAATCTAATTCCAACCCCCAATTAATTATTAATTATGATTTGCAATAACAGTGTGAAGGAAAATTCGCTGTCTCCAGCTTCTTAAAGAAAAGGAAAAAACACCTGAATTTCCATTGTGTCTCAACAGCCAATTTCCATAGACTCGGGTATTGTCTTTAATGGGCAAAACAGACACAAACTCCAGTCTCCCTCAGGCTGACTCTGTTAGCAAGGGATCCTCACATTGTCTGAGGAGCTGCTCTTCCCTTCCAGCTTCCCAGCAGCAGCTCCCAACCCTGATGCACCACCACCCACAGACACAGCAACCCATCAACTCATTTCCCCTAATTCCCTGGCCTTTTGCCTCTCCCAGGTATTGTTTACAGGTGTAAACTGTCCAACCTGAATCAAAACTGCTCAGTCTGGAGCACCTCTTCCCAGTTCATGCCTTTAAGGAGCTAAAAGCCATGAGCAGAGTTGCCTCATCACACCTCCAGGAGGGCCTGGCTGACCAAAGCTTTGGCTATTATTCACCAGTTACAGTAATTGGTCTCCTAGAGGATACTGACTGTCCCTTCACACCTTGCTTGCTTTTTCAGGCAAGCAGCACTGCTGCTAAATCATGAACATAGACAGCAATTGCCCAAGGGCTGGTGCTCCCTTTCCTCCTGCTGGGGTTCTCACAGTTATTCAAAACATGCACAGCTGTCCATCAAATACAGCACCTCTCACATCCCACAGAGCAGTGACCACCCTAAATAACCCTAATTATGGATTATGCCCATTTCTAGAATGAAAGAGCATTTATCATAGAATCCCAGATGGCCTTGGGTTGGAAAAGAACTGAAAGTCCATCCAGTGCCACCCCCTGCCATGGGCAGGGACACCTTCCAGCAGCCCAGGTTGCTCCAAGCTCTGTCCAACCTGGCCTTGGACACTTCCAGGGATCCAGGGGCAACCACAGCTTCTCTAGGGCCAGGGCATCACCTCCCTCACAGGGAACAATTCCCAAGATCCCATCTGACCCTGCCCTCTGGCAGTGGGAAGCCATTCCCTGTGTCCTGTCCCTCCACCCCTTGTCCCAAGTCCCTCTCCAGCTCTCCTGGAGCCCCTTTAGGCACTGGAAGGGGCTCTGAGGTCTCTGTGGAGCCTTTTCTTCTCCATGTGAACACCCCCAGCTCTCCCAGGCTGGCTTCAGAGCAGAGGGTCTCCAGCCCTCAGAGTACCTATATTTATCATCATCATTTATAGTTCTCACCAGTCAGGATTTTATATGCCAGCCCTGCTGGATTTTATATTTTTGTAGAGATGATTGAGAGAAATAAAGCAATATTTATAGAAAAATTCCTAACAGGGTCCTAACAGGCTCTCATGAAAAGCCATTGTTTTGCTTTCTTATTTGTTGTCCCTGTGGAACTGTAACCCACTGCTCCAGATTATTCACCCCTATCTACTCCTACGCAGCAGTGAATGTGAAGGCACCCCAGGCTGGTTGCTGGTGCCAAAATGCTGTAAGGACATTTACTGCCATTTGGAATATTTTTACTTCAAAGGAAAGGATTAATGAAGATTATGGAAATGATCCTCAATCGCTGCGATTCCACTGACCTGCTTTTTCCCAGATACCACATCATGATTTGTTAAGCTATGTGTCAGCCATGTGAGAGAAATGTTAAGTGCAATGCAGAGTGGGAAGTGCAATACTCGAGATGTACACACCACTTCTAAGGTAAAAACACTATTGAAGCACAGCCAAGCACCACTGGCACTCAGAGCCTGTCCCCTGGCATGGAGTAGCATTGTCTGAAGCAATCTCCACTCCCCCATCCCCAATAAATGTGCATCAGCTCCAACACAACTCAAGTACAGCACTGCAGCTGCACCACTCAAGCCTTGCTCTCTCCTCACCTCGGCTGCTCCCTGAACTGCAGATCCACCATGAATTCATCCTGTGACTGCTTTGTATAACCATGGGATAGCAGGAAAACAAGACAAGGGTACTATGATAAGAGAGATGTGAGAGACAGACAATTTATCAGATCAAATACAATATTACAATATGCAAATTTTAAAATCTTATTGCAATTCCTTAGAGTATCTTGGAGTTCTGTACCACATTATCTATACTGATGCTACCACTCCATCTATCCCCACTGACCCCACCTTGACCTGTATTACCATAACCTTTGTTTAAAGACATGAAGAAAGTGTCAAATCCCAATTACTTGCAGTGCCTCGTCACTCTTGAGAGTAGTCAAATAGTGGCTCAAGTCACCTGGAGAGGTTGTGGAGTCTCCATGCTTGCAGATACTATGAACTTCAGCTAATATCTCCTGATGACCTCCAGAGATCCTTCCAATTTGTAATTTTCATAGGATCATTCAGGTTGGAAGGGATCTCAGGATGTGTCTGGTCCAAGCTCCCTTCCAGGGTCAACTCTGAGGTCAAACCAGGCAGGTCTTGGAAATATCAAAGGGGGGAGATTGCACAAACCTCCAAGGTTTGATTTTCCTCATGCAGGAAAAGTCCCTCCGTGTATCCAGTCTGATCCTCTCAGGTTTAAGTTCTGCTCCTGCCACTCTGCACTACAGTGAGGAACTCCAGCTTCTCAATAACCCACTCACAGGTACTGGAGGCTGCTGGGACCTTCGCCCAAAGCAGACTCTCCTCCAGGCTGAGTAACCTTCCTCTCCTCAGCTTCTGACAGAGCAAGTGTCCCAGCCCTGAGCACCTTGGTATTCTCCACTGAACTCCCTTCAGTTCAGCCTTTGCTGTACACCAGGAGCCCCAAGCCTGGCACAGATTTGGGATGTGATATCCTGGGTGCTGAGCAGGGCAGGTATCCTGATGTGCTGGCTCTGCCCCTGCTGGTGCTGCCCAGGGTGCTGCCAGGACACTGTGGGCTCCCTCACTTGGTGCCCCAGCCTGGCACTTTCCTGGAGTTGTCCCCAGGCAGGCAGGCTCAAGCTGGGTCTCTGGCAGGCTTTCCCAGGGGCAGGACTTTGCCCTGAGCTCACTTTCCTAAGCTTCACCTCACCCCACCCTTCCAGGCCCTGTAGCTGGCTCCCATGGCAGCCCTGCCCTCAGTTCAATGCCGTTTGCAAATATGATGAGGCTTTTCTTCATCTCTTCCTCCAGGACTCTGATAAAGATGTCGAGCAGAACAGACATCTGTGGCACTTCATTTTTTATCAGCTCCAGGTAGACAACCAGCTCTGAATCGTGTTTCTATGAGCATGGTTATTGAAGTAGTTTTTCAGATGATAGACAACCTGAAAGGTAGATGTAACTCCTGTTCTGTGTTTAAATTAACAATCTACTCCTTCATGTAACACAAAACCCAGGTTTAATTTCCCTTTTCAGTGTATTCTGGAAGACAAAGCATGTCACAGGATGTTGGAATCATTCAAATGTGTAAATGTCCTCAATATGCCCATTCACTGAAGTCTCAGTACCGATTTCAACACAGTATTTAACACAATTAATGCAGCTGATTTTAGCACTGTGCTGGTATGGAAGAGTTCAAGACATCATGATGAAAAATCATTTGCCTGTGAAAATAATTCATAACTAGGTTTTGAAGGAAGTTTTTATTTGTTTGATTGATTGATTGATTGATTGATTGGTTTGGGGGTTTTCTTATCTTGGGGGGTTTGTTTGTTTGTTTGTTTGTTTGTTTGTTTGTTACAATCAGCTACAAATAGAGCAAGCAGTGCCAGAACAGTTGGTAGAAGCCTAAAGGACAAAGTTACGGGCAAGTCTGTCAGGACTGACACATACTTTGGTGGATAACCAGTCTCTCAGATATCCTAAGCTGTGAAGGAAAAGGGTAGAAAATGTTCCATCAGTCATTTCCCCCCAAGGCCTGGTTATTGCCCTCACAATGCCCCACTTGACACACCAGCCTGTTTGACTGCCCCTCTCAGGCACAGCCCTGGGCACAGCCTGTGCAGAGGGAAATGCCCCTTTCCCTCAGGGATAGCCCTGGGCACACACTGTGCAGAGGGAAATGCCCCTTTCCCTCAGACACAGCCCTGGGCACAGCCTGTGCAGAGGGAAATGCCCCCTTCCCTCAGACACAGCCCTGGGCACAGCCTGTGCAGAGGGAAATGCCCTTTTCCATCAGGGGATAGCCCTGGGCACACACTGTGCAGAGGGAAATGCCCCTTTCCCTCAGACACAGCCCTGGGCACACACTGTGCAGAGGGAAATGCCCCTTTCCCTTGCTCCCTTAGGAATACCTTCCATGAGACAAACACAGCAGGGCTTATCCCAACACATTTGATGTAACACTGTAAGAAATATGAATAATGCAGCTCACTTGCAAAGGAGCAGAACTGGGATGTTGTGCAAGTTCCTGGTGCACTCTCTGAAGAGCTGCTTCCTTCTCTTAAGCAAATTAACAACCTTTAGGTACCTAAGTTAGGTACAAGCCATCTCATCCTCAAACCCAAAGTTTCTAACTCAGTAAACGCGGTTTCCCAGACGTTGCGAGGGGGGGGAACACTTGGGCTCTGTCTTGTTTAAATGGAGATGTATTTGCATTTTAAAACAAGAAGAAAGACCCATCTGTAGGAGTATGTGAATTGCTGTGCAGCTAGTCTGGAGCACAACTCTTGCAAGGTGAGAATTCCATCAGCTGCATTAGCAGAGTGCCTTGAGAGGGCTCTGTGCCAGCTGGGAGACTCAGAGCTTGGTGCTGCCCCACAGTTGTGCCATCACAAATGTCATGCACAAAGACAAACTGGCTTTTAATTTCTGATAGATAAGGAATGGAATGAGCAGCTTTTTTGCCTCTTCCAAACAAGCTTTATGTGCCCTGCAATTACCATTGACAACAGATGGAAAATTGCAGTGACTAAACCCCAGAAGCTGGTGTTTTTCTGCTAAATTAGTAGTTTAGCGGAATAAGGTAAAATATTTGCCTATTGCTGTATCACCCTGAAAGTATGTTAAACACTGGGTTAGGGAACAGTGCTGTGAATAGCCAAGGAAACACGAAATCTGGAACTAAACCTCTATTTGCAGGTACCAAGAGATCAAAGAGACACAAAAAAAGCTCCTAGACCCACAGAGGAGCTGCTCTGTTTTTTCAGAAGTACCATGTGAGAATATGCAAAATAAAGTGCTAGTGAATAATTTCCACATGCAAATCCAGCCCAAGCTGAAGGGCTGACTTTTAATCTCCAGGAGCAATGCCCATCCCTCCAGGCCTTGGAGCCACACTGCCAGATTTGCCTTGGTTCCTGATGGGGGCTCTTTCTGCTTCCTTTCCTGGAAGCCTTTTTTTCCACCACAGAACCTTAATAGGAAACTGGACTTTGGTATTCAATGGCTGAGGAATGGCTCTGTTTCCACCATAAGATGGGAAGAGGGAGGTGGTATGGAAAACCAAAAGGAAATACTTAGACCTGGACTGCAGATCCTGCTGGCAGGAATAGTTATGAAAACAGAGGCAGATCCTGCCCTACACACTCCACTCCTTTACTTCCACTGCAGCAGCAAAATAACCCAGCAAGGCCACAGCAATCCTGCTGCTGCCTTAAACCATGAAGTGCTTTTCCAGTGATAGTTTTCTGTGGGGAGACAAAAACCACACAGTTCTGAGGACTGTGTTCTTTGTTCCATGTCCTTTGCTTTGACATCTCCTGCAGCCTTCAGGAGGAAGGCATCCAATCTAAAACCCTTCCTCAGCACACTGGCAGCCACCACATGCCATGGACAGCAAACATCCTCAGTTCCATAGCACCAGAATTAAGAACAAGCACAGGTCAGAGAGCACCTCTCCATTTGCATTGTAAATCTGTTCCTTTCCAATATGTTGAAGCCATCAATACTGCAATTAACATGTCAATACTCCAATTAATATTCTCTCTGCCCCCCGTTCACCCACTCTGCTAGGGCAGAGCAGAATCCACGACTCTTTGTTACTTGAAACAAGGAGACTTGCAGGAGAAGCTGTCAGGAGCTGCAGCAGGACTGAGCAGCAGGAGCACACCTGCTGCCTTCAAAAGAGAGGGAAAAAGGAAACCTCTTGGGTCAGGCTGGAGAGAGAACAGAGGCTACAGGAACCAGAGGAAGCAACAAAGTGACACAGGCAATGCAAATCTAAACCTTTGAGTTCAGGGGCTTTCGTAATTCATATAATCACAAATTCTTCTGTCTTGCATGACTCTTAGCTGGATTTACAGGATCCAAGAGTGAAGTGTTGGGGAGGAGACAACCCAAGCTGTAAAAAACTGAAGAGTAAAGCAACAGGAGATTTTAAGGCTCTGCTGATTCAACAAGAAGGCATGAAATTCCTCTCTTTCACTATTTAAACAGTTACTCAAAATAGAACTCTTAAAAGTAAGGATCTTTGAATATTATTGTCAGCAGGATATGCTGACAGCCCTCATACTCTCATTTAGTCCTTATAAAGTGTAGGAACAGGAATGTGCAGACCATAAATTGCAAAGGCAGCATCTGCAAGCCTTCATTCAAGGTTCCTAATTGCTCTGTGATTCAACCAGACATGTGACTCTTTTTATTTATTATTTGTGCATATTCAGGCAAACTGGCTGGCATTAGCACATGCCTGGGGGATGGCCTTTTTCAGGGAGGTGTTGGCATATTTCTGTTTTGTTTTTAGGAGGTCAGTGGTTTGGGACTGGACTGAAACATTCCAACGCCAGCATAAACATTTCTTTTCTTTCAGATTATCCTCAGGGAAAAATAACAGTCTGGCCATTGCAGCTTTAAGAGTTACAGCCCTACTCCTGCCAGTGCTTTCATCCCTGGCTTACACCAACACCAGTACAATTCCACAACCCTCCAGGTGCACTTCACCCCTCAAAAAGATCAGAGATTAATTTGGAGCTCCAAGATCAGAGGCAGATGTTGTTTGAGAGCATGTACATATAATACAAGGAGAACAATCAGTGCTACAGAAATAGTCCTCAGAGCCTGTAGATTCATTTTCACGAGTACAGTAATGCTCCAGGTCACTGGCTTTATATCCAAAGATGGGCTATGTTTTTACTCCACAGCCTGTGGTAAACACCTACCTAACACTCTCTGGGAAAACACTGTAAGCACAAAACCAAAACAGGATGAACCCTGGTTTCAGTTCTCTCCTAAGCCAAAGAGATAGACATTGTCATGAAAAGATGCACTATATAGCCTAGACCTTCCAAAAGTATATATCCAGGTATCCACCTCAAAAAACCAATACCCTAAAACATGAAAAATGGGACTCATTCACACTGGGAAGGAAACATACAGCTCTCTGGTGGAAGGTGTCCCTGCCCATGGCAGGGGCTTGGAACAAGATGATCTTTAGGGTTCCTTACAGCTCAAAGTAGTTTCTGATTCTGTGATTTTATTAACACTGCAGATGTAACCTTGAGGGACACTGAGCTCAGGAACCCTGGCACAGCTCTGACTTAAGCTGCCTCCTTCCATTTCTGCTAAAAGGTTTTATTATGATCAGTGGGCTAATAAAATCCTTTTGAATGACCTCAAAAAATCTCCTAATTTGTTATTAGGTCACTATCTTGGTTTGAAAGACAGGTGTCTGCCAAGGAAGGCAGGAGCCTCCCTTGGAATGGAGAACACGAACCCCCTCCCTCTGAATTATTATGACTTCGAAATTAAGGGGCTTTCAGGCAAAGATATAGGAAAAGGAATAACAGTTCTTTAGTAGTATGTATGTGCACAACAAGGCAAACAAGCAACAACAATGGCAGTAACAACAAACAAAAGAAAGAATAAACCAGAAAACCCAACGAACAGTTTCCTCCTGCCCTTTAAGCAATCCCTTCTGGTGCAGTTCCGCTCACCGCCACCAGGGGCGCTGCTGGCTCCCGGCCGGGCAGGGCAGGTGCAGTCATTCCTCCACGCCTGCAGGGGGCGCTGTGGCACGGGCTCAGGGAGCACGTGGTAATGGCGGCTTGAGCGAGACGGGAAGGGATGGAGGAGAGGCTTTGCTTCACAAACCCTGGGGCAGCCGATCCCGGTGCCCTGCAGGGCTCTAGAAAACAGCAAGCTGGAGCAGCAGGAATGAGCAAAATCCTGGGGTGGTAGATAAGATGCATCAGAAACTCCACAGCTGTAACTGGAACCATCCATGCAGGCAGGGGCAGCATGGCTACGATGTAGCGAAAAACTTGCAGCAGTGGCAGAGGAATGGCGAAGGAGAAGCTGGGCAGCAACAGCCCTGGTTCCCAAACAGGGTGGAGAGAGAGAGGCTCCCTGGGAGGGGAAAGGGGCTCAGGGATCCCAGGGTTTCCCCTGAGCTGCCCTGGCAGATGGTGACGGTCTCTTTGTTTGGTGAGGTAGGGTGTTTATACTAAGGTCCCAGTGCAGTGGCTGCTCTTACAAGGAGAGCTCCATTCACCACAGAAGGCAGCAGAAGACAGAACCCTGCAGTGGTGGTGAATTCTTCCCACAGCAACTGCAGCCTCCTTACCCTCCCACTGCGGAGAGCACAAGAGAAAGCTAGCAGCTGCCTAAGGCCCTTTTTCCCAGCCCAATTCTCAAGGTATCTCTGCCCTTTCCCCACCCAGAGAAACCCTCAGATAAGAGAAGTGCAGCCAAATGCTCTCCTCCCCTGAGCTGGGCAACTTATTTTTGTCTCTTAAGTACCTGGTTGTTGTTATTGTCTTCTAGCAACATATGGGAGAAAATTCCCAAAGAGAAAGAAACAAAAGGAAAACTCTTAAACCCCAACAGTCACTAAAAAGAGAGAATTAGACCACTGGGATCCTACTTACCTTAACTGATATCCACAAAAATAACTGAAGAGTCAGATTATTTCATAAATGGGTGGAGAATGGCTTTATGTCACCTGAAAGCCAAGTTTGCAAACTTGTCCTGCACTCCTCCCCACTGACATCATGCCAACACTCAAGAGCTCAAAGCTGTGCCTCAAGCCATCCTTACTCAGCCCTTGGCTCAGGAGACAGTGGCAGAACAGAGGGAATTTCTCCAGACAAGGACTGGGGGTGTAGTACCCAAGGACATCTCCCAAGGGTTTCTGTATTTGCCCCAGGCAGCAGTTTTGCAGTTACTATTTTGTAAAAGCACTCAGGTTTTTCACCTGAGAGCTGAGCTCTTTATCTAACATCCTTTCTACAACCAGAATACAGAGAGCCACAGACAGAGCAGAGGTTTTTACCCTGGCAGGGCTGCTCAGCAGTGCTGGCTGTACCACACACCAGGCCTCTGTCTCTTGCTCTCAGCAAGATCAAGTCTGTCTCTTCCCCTTGAGTGTCTCAGCACCCTCCCCCTCGCACGCTACAAGCAGTATTACAACACCCCAGTGTTATTACACCTTGCAGCTGCTGCAGACTTTCTTGCTTTTCACTTGTTCCCAGCTTTTTGAACACAGAAGCTCTATTTTCATTGAAAAATCCCACAAAAACACACCAAAACCAACTGTAGCCACATCGTTGAAGACCTGAGCTTGAAAATAAGAACTTAAGATACAGGACTTACACTGATGTTGACAGCAGCTAGCTCTTATTGCCCAGCAGCAATGGGCTGCAGAAGTCCTTCTCCTCCATGTAGGGAATTGGTGATGGCACCTGCAAGAAGACATTTTTCTGTGCTCATCCTTTAAAAAGAGTGAAAGTGAGAATAGGTGTGATAATTATAAATGGCTTAAGCCACTTCCAATTCTGGACTGCAAAAAAAGGCATGCACCCACTTACGCTAATTCATGCCTGCAGAGCAGGCCCAAGTCTCTCAGTAGACCTACCTGTCAACTACCAGGGAAAAATAAAGTTTTCCAGCCAAATTAACTCCCTCACCTGGCTGGCAGTGAAAGCACAGAACAGTGCTGCTGAGTCAAGGAGAGGCAGGATGAGCAACTTTAGAGAGAACAGATCCTGTAAGGTAATTGAAGGTGAGGCTCTTACTTTGCTTGAGCTTTGCTTGAAGAGTCCAGAAAGAAACCCCTGATCTCCCTCCCTTGAAAAGGAACCCAGAAAGTGACAATATGTATTACCAGCATTGATTTAGGTATTCTATGTGCTACTTGGAGATACAGAGCCAGGGAGTAGCTGGAAATAAGAAACTAAGTATGACATGAACGAGAGAGAGAAGTGGGAAGAGAGGCCTTTGACTAGAGCCACAAAAGACCAATAAAGAGTATGCCAAGAGAGAAAAACGTCTGAAAATGGACCCAGCAAAGACACTGGATGGAAAAGTGCTGTCCATGGAAGAGTATACTCCACCTCTCCTAATTCATTTACTCCCTGCTTGAGAATACCTCATGCAATTTGAAACTGGCCTTTACCTGTCTTGGACTGAAATTACTCAAGCAACCAAAACATTTTATATCCTGTACAATTCTATTCTATTTGTATTCTAGAATACATCTTGGGCCTCTCATAGACCCCTTATAGAAGCCCAGATTTCAGAAATACACAAGCACAGCCTGAATCCTGAGAAAACAAATAACAATATTTTCCAGCATATTCAGTGAATATTATTGCCAGCCCTAAAAGTCTGCTTTCTGCAACTTTAAAAAAAAAAACCAACAGGCACAACACAAAATAGGAAAAAACAGAGGAAACCATAACTACACATAAACAGCCTGAACTTCCTCCTCCTTCCTCAGCAAGAGGGCTTTGTTTTTCCCCTCACAGCTGTTTAGATGTCAGGAGAGGTCACTTGAGTGCTCAGGCAGCTGAGGGTGATGAAACTCACTGCTCTGCTCTGTGTTAGGGAGAAGGGAACTCCCTCTTTTTCAAGCTGAGTTTCACAAACCACAAAAATTGGGTGCTGAGAGCCTGAAGAGCTCTAGACATGGTCCTGTAGGTGTCAGGA
This sequence comes from Phylloscopus whistleri, assembly GCA_017589585.1. Taxonomy (NCBI): domain Eukaryota; kingdom Metazoa; phylum Chordata; class Aves; order Passeriformes; family Phylloscopidae; genus Phylloscopus; species Phylloscopus whistleri. The sequence goes on along the minus strand of JADMLD010000682.1, from coordinate 1,805,361 downwards.
GAAAACTTGCAGCTAGCTTCACTGGGGAAAGGCTGCATCCAGAACAGTTTCACATTCACCAGCCTTTCCTTGCGAGAGTGATGGTTTGGCTCAAAGCTGCCTTGTCCTCAGGAAGGAGGGCAGAACCATGGGCAGAGCTGAGTGAAGAAAACAAATCCTTGGGGTGAGCAGGAAGGGGAGAAACAATTAATTTCCAGGCACAGAGTAGACAGGGAGAAAGAAGTCCAGTGTATGATGTGACCATGTCCCGCATGATTGGTAGCACAGACCTCACATTTGACTGACAGGAGCTGTGGTTGTTGCTCCCCTTCCCTTGTGTTACCTGTGCACACAGTAAATCCAGATCAGGAGCACAAATAAAAAAGAGTGCTGCTGTATTTCAAAACAGTTTAGTAATAGGCAACACCATAAGCAAGCTATAGTGGTAAATCTGGAACAAATTCAGCTCTCTGTTGGAAGATTCCAAGCCCTTTCAAGGCTGGCATGTGTGACATTTCTCCTTGTCTTACCATTGGCACGAGTAGCTTGCACCATAAACACTTGTGCAGAAGTAGCTGGGGGAAGTAAATGTCAGAAAGCCCTGCAGGCCTCTGTGAGTCTGTTTGGGAATGTGAAGCTTGGGGATGAGCTTTGTTGGGAGGATAGAGGTGTGCATATCCAGAACCACGTCACATACCTGCTGCGTGCAAGGCTGGGATGTACATGACAGAATGGAAGGGGCTGGGGAGGAAAAGCTTTGGGAATGAGGAGCTGAAGCCTTACACAACCACAGGACTGCCTGCAGTGTGACCTGAACAAGTGACTGATCAGTGAGCTATGGATCAGTAAGACCAGCTCAAAGAACAAACAAGCCAAGAAAATGATCCTCCAGCAATCTGGAATATGGGATTTTTATATACCTGGATGCAGCCTTGCTAGTGCATAATCCAAGAACACAAAATACAGTCCACAGTATGTGGTTTTATCACAAATCTCTCTAGACACAACAGCTAATCTGCAGGACCCCAAGCTCTGTCACTCACATATCCTCCACTGTATCAGCTCTATCTGTAGGACATAAAGCATTGCAAACATCAGTAGAGGTGCACTGATATGGGTAGAAACATTTAGCTGATTCTTCAGAGCCTGGTGCTTTCACTGCTTGTAGAAGTTCTTACGGTGCTAAAAATACTGAATGCTTCACCTGCTGGTACAGAAACACTGCAGGTAAATTAATAAGCAGCAGGTGAGTGACAGTTTGATTTCACCAACATAACCCTCACCAAATGATGGATTTCTTGACCTGGGAAGCTGTATGGGCTTAGCTAGGCCTGACACCCAGCTGCAGAGGATGGATATATATACCCCACTAAAAAACAAGCCCACGTGTTAGATGATTCCATCATTTTTAAGGATGCACAGAAACCTTTCAACACATTATGAACTAATATTTCCAATTTTGCATCAGAACAATGGGGGACTGAGTTTGCCTACAGCAACTGATGATCCCCAGAGATTCCTGTGTGTGCAGAGCCTGTTCTTGCATTGTCCAAACACAGAGGGAAAACAGTCTGATGTGATTCCAGCCCCCTGCCCCTTTCATCCCCAACCTAGAGCTCTTTGTGTATCCAAAGGAAGAACACACAACGTGCACTCAACCAGACAGAGCTGAACTGCCTGCAGCCAAAATACAAAGGATTGGATATCTAATTTTTTTTTTTTTGGTAGTATAATCATTCTGTCATGTATAATGGATGCACAGGCAGAGTTTGGGCTTTTGAAAACCTAGAGCAAAGCTTTACTTTATTCCTGTAAATCTCACAGGCTTCAAATTGAAGCATTCTCTACTGTCAGCAGCACAATGCTTAGCAATGAAATTCCATGGCTCCAATAGGACACTGAGGATTTAATTACACTTGGAAAATAGAGTGCTACCAATGGGTTTACTGTTTTGGGGGCATATGACATTCATGAGCCTTAATATGCCTGTAAACCCACCCATAAAGGGTGTGAGAAGGAAGGAACCAAACAGATTACCCCAAAAGTCTGTTTTCTTCATTTAAGACCGAAGATTCCTGGAGGTCTGAGAGTGGAGGAAGCTAAAGGTTTTGGGGGTGTGAGGGGGAAGGGTCCAAACTATCTGGATGGGGAAGAAATTAGTGGATATATTCTCCAGCCCTAAGGAATTAATTAAGCAATCCTTATCAGTCTGCTCCTAGGGAGAAGCAGTGAAAGGATGGAGAGTTGGGGCTTTTTCCTTGTGGAGGTTGAAGAGGGGAGGAGACAGCACAGAGGTTACAAGAAGGGATACTGTGAACCCCCCCGTAACCAGAGTGAACAAAACAAATTAAGGTAATAAATATTTCATATGGAAATTTTTGTTTCTCTGACAGAGCTGTTAAAGGCTCATAATGCCAGATATCAAATTACCGCAGCTATGTTGCTCTATCTCTGGAAGTGCCCAAGGCCAGGTTGGACAGGGCTTGGAGCAACCTGTGATAGGGGAAGGTGTCCCTACCCACGGCAGGGGCTTTAAGGTCACTCCCAACCCAAACCATTCCATGATTCTCTGATTTTATGTAGTTTTATTTTCCTCCCAGGATATCAGAAATGTTGTCAGCCTTGTTTTACAGAAGGAGAGAGCAGATGACATGCCTGGGGTCAGCCAGGGACACAGGTGGGAACAGGGCTATGCCCTATCTTTTTTAGGTGACCAAACTGCAAGGTCACAGCTGCTTTCCCAAATGAAAATCAGATTTCCATAGTGATGAGTCTGAGCTGCAGAGCCCAAATTGTGATCAAAGGTTTGGATGCCTGGCATGTAGGGCATTCAAGCCATTATTGCAGTGTGACTCATGGTACTGGAAGAGGCTGGTCACAGCAGTCAGATCCAGATTTTCTGGTTTTGATGTGTTCAGCACTGAAATGCTGGTTCTGAAAGCCCCTGCTCAGGCTTTGTCAGGTGCCCTTTGTGTTACCATAACCTCCACACAACTGCTAACAACCTACATGGTCGTGGCTGTGTCAGAATCCCCAGGAGCTCCCAGAGCCCCTATTGCTCACTGTGCCTCCCTGCTCCTGTTTGGGGCAGCGCAATCCAGGAGCAGCACTTTCACTTCAGCCCTGCCGAGCTTTCAGGCCCAGGGAGGAAATTCCACCAGCACAAGCACTCCGAGCTATCCAGAAGAGGGAGTGCACAGCATGCACACACGGACATTTAGGGGCTGCAGTGCTGTGTCCTCACTGCCCAGCGCGGGGGCTCTGCGAATGTCCTGCCCTGCATGAGACTGCCACCCACTCAGGGAACAACCCCCCGCACAGCTCATCCACAAATCCTGCTCCTCCTGGACGTGTGTCTGCTCGAGATTTTTCCCGGGGGTGGGTGTATAGAAGTGTATTTTTGCTCTTTGATAAGCTTGCTTTACATATCAGCTCTCTAGTCAAAATTAATTAAGTACGTTTGGTTCCAAGTCCCTTGCTCCCTGATTTGATAAGTAACTTGTAGACAATGTTGCAGAATGCAAACTCAGAGCTAATTTCTCAGACTTAGTCAAGAGTGAAGTTTAAAAATTCCCTTTCCATGAGCAACAGAATTTTTCCAAGTGGAACTTCCACTTGTGTTTATCTGAGCTTGCAGCAACGGCCCAAAACAGTGCCTGGACACTGCTCGTAGGTGCCCTTGACAATTAAAAATGCAGTCAAGTGCAGGAACAAAGCCACAGGCAACCACCATGTGCAGTGATTAACCAGTCAGACCTACTTTATGAAAAGGAAGCAAGAAGTGGGCAGCAAGTTTATAAAGAAAACAATTCAGATAATGTTTCCATGTTTTTCTTCTTTCTCCACTGACACATCCTCTTCCTCCCCCAGCACACGCTGTTCACTCTCCTGCTGAATTACCTTCTTTTATATTGGCCTGAATCACCGACCTTAGTTTGACTTTTTTCCACTTTGCTTATCTTTGTCCTTCACTAGTTAAGAAAAACCCCACAAGACTTAGCTTTGAAAGGTTTGAAAGGCAATATTAACTCTGTTTAGCTCCCAGTAATAGTGTAAACAGCAATAAAATGATTCTTTAATGATTATTACCTGATTTTATGTGCCTTCCTTACCTAACCTTTCTCTCTCTTTTTTTTTTTTTGATGTCTCTTACAGATTATCAAGAGCCAGTATTCTGTTGACTTTTGTTATTCATTAAAAATGAAGTTCAAGGTCAACTGATAAATACATGTTGCTATTACAGTTTTGAAAACAGTTTTGAATACATTGCAATGCAGTGAGAAAGATTTTGAAAAGAAAATAAAAAGGAAGAAACTTCCTGCCTGTGCTGCATTATTACACAATTCCAAGTGGGTTAAAAAGAAATGCACCACTGTAATTTGAATTATCAGTACAATGCACTGCTTTAGCTCGCTCACATTGCACCATCTTTCTGCAGAAAAGTCAAAATAGCAAGTTCCTGTAATAGCCTCTGGTTATCTCCAGCAAGGTAAATACCTGAGAAAGTAATTGGCATTAACTTGCACTTTCTTAACAGTGGTTCAGCTCTGTTATCAAGCCCTGAAGAGGTTAAGGTCCAAGTGCAGCCCCAGATTCGCTGATCCCTGACTGTGTGAGGAGCAAAGGCAGCCTGAGAAAGGCACAGTCTGGGCAGCAGCACAGCAGGGGCAGCTCCTGTAATGGTCCTCAGTGCAGGAGGCCAGGCTGGACAGGGTTTGGAGCACCGTGGTTCAGTGGAAGGTGTCCCTGCCCATGGCAGGGGATGGCACTGGATGGGCTTGAAGCTCTCTCTCTCCCATCCCAACCCATTTTGTGGGAAGAAACAGCAATGACTTCCCCTCTCCCCCAGGCCGTGTGCCCTGGGAGGAATGCTGGCTGCACACACTGCCACCCCCGGGCAAAGGCTGCCTGGGCACAGGGCAGGGAGGTGCCTGCCTGCCTGCCTGCTGGGAACCTGAAGGTACTCTGGCTGCCAAGGGCTGCAGGGCAATGCTCACACACATTTACAGCTGAGCACCAAGGGATAAGGGATTGAACACCACACTGGGGCTATTTCACAGCCCAGGCCCTGCAGAAACCAGCAAGAGTCCATGGACACCTGGAGAGCAGGAGATAAATGCCACTGTGTGCTTGTGTCCTTGCCCTTTAGCAGGCCCAAGGCAGGGGCTCTGAGACCCTCCAAGGTGCCCTTTAGGAGCCATACTGCAGCCATTTTGCTTGCTGGTACAAACGGGCATTCTGCCTTCTCTCCACAAAACTCCCAAGGCTTTTCCAGCAGAAGGATAACTGGGCACACACAACAGCTTGCACTCCAAGGCTTGGCAAAGACACCAGCTTTTGTTTAGCAGGGTGCAAAGGACTAATAAATCACTTAATGATTTGTGTTGAAACGCTGAGCGGAGTCATTGACAGCAGCAATCGGCGTTGGGGCTCCGGCAGTGGCTCAGCCCTTGGCTGGGCTGGGAGTTCAAAGCCTGGCCACCAACAAAGGCTGGAAAAGATCTAATCTCCTTTATTTACATATATAGTCATTGGAACAAAGGAAGGAATGGCAGCAGATGACACCAGTGAACAACCCGGATCAATAAGAGCAGTCACGGGGAGTAGAAAGTTATGGCAGAGTTTAACTGGAGTGGAACAGAGTGCAACGGATTACCCTTACCTGACTTTGATTTCTTCCCATCATGAGGGTGTGTTGTTCCTTTCGTGCTCTGCCCCAAGGATTGATTGGTTGATTTTCTAGCAGCTGAACCTATTTCCAAAAAGAAACAGTTATTATTTTAATTTTACTTAGTGGTTGAGCTAAGATTCAGCTGGAAAAAAACACCCCAAGCATAAGATCTATGCCATGGTGGAGTCCAGTGCAAGCTTTTCTACAGGAGTAGAAAAATTAGGAGAAAAAAAATCCCTATTTATTGATTACATTTCTGGACTTGAGTATAGGAAGAACAAAAACCCACAAAACATCTTGTTGGACAAACCAGCCATTCTTAACACAGGAGCTGAAGCTCTCTGTACAGTCATTCCAGCCTTCTGAATTATCCAAAGCATCAACTTAGAGACTTCTCTCCTTCTATTGAGCCCAAAGGGTGTCTTCCTTCACAGAGTACAGCAATACCTTCCACAAATACTTATAAAATACTTCCTTGGAACACCCGGCAGTTCTGACCTCCTTTGCTTTCTTTACTCCTTGAGTTTTTGCAGGGATTTGCATAACCATGCTAAAAGCAGAACTATTCACCTGCCTGATCTGATAAGAAAACTAATTTCCTGCTAGAGTAGGAATTTTGTTTATTTTTTAAATACAAATGCATGATGCTGGTAGAGTAGCTATCAAAGATAAGGAAGTATCCAGAAGTTCTGAGCCCCTGACTTTAACCAGCAAGAAAACACTGACAGTCTGTATCTGTTGTTTTCAAAGTTGTCTAATAAACTTAATGTTTTCAAGGAGTTTAACAGCATATCTGATGTCCTACAGGTTGTTTGAAAACGAAATTTCCATGTACCTTTTTTCCCCTTTAATAAGCACTACACAGAGAGGTTAAACCATGACAGGGAAGAAAGAAAATCAACAGAAATTCACATCATTTGCACAATTGCCATCCCACATGTTTGGAAAGACCACAAAAATTGGGTCAAATGAAGACAACAGGAAGCACTGGCAAACTCTGGCAGCTTAAACAAAACACAAATTAAAGATAAAACATTAAGGCAGGCCACAAGAAAGGTTTTGAAAAACAATTTGTAAAGGGCAAAGAAGCAGTTATTGCCAAAGACAAAAATGAACTGTGTCATGACACGAGGATAACAGCGTGGGGGCAGATTCTGAAGGACTTCAGTGATCCATCCAGAGGACCTGAAGTCTGTTAGAAGTCAGTATAAGGCACAAGGTTCCTGTGGTCACACTGCAACATGGATGACTGGATTGGAACAGACAGGTTTGGTTTTATTTTCCAAGGGTTGCTCTCCTCTACAACAGTTTTACAGTACAGCCTTGATATGACAAAGGCATAAATTACTCTGAGTGGCTTGCTGGTCTCTGAAATAAAGAGTAATTTCTTTTTGTCCTTTCACTCATCCTGGCAGTGTCACAGGTATTGACTCCAATGTTTGATTTTGATGGCTTTAAGGTGACCACATACCAGAGCCATTCAGAGGGTTCCTGTTTCTCCAGTTACTTTTGAATATGTATGGTTATGGGTTTGTTCTCTTCTTTCAAGAATTAAGTTCCTTCAGTACTGACACATGCATTCTGTCTCAGAACAATGTTCAGAACTAGTTCTTCAGACTAGTTCTTCATGATTTGTTATGAGTAGAGCAACTAAATACCCTTAAAGAACCAATATATTTCACCTCCAATTTGTCCTAGTTGGAGTCTGTTTCCCACAAGTTATAAGAAAGCATGGGGTCTTGTTCTGCCCTTTCTTCCAGCCAGGGTGACTGTAATCACCCAGAGAAACATCCCAAATCAGCTCATGCTGTTCCAGTGAAAGTATCCATCTGAATGTTACCAGCACAGCGTTAGACAGTGTCCCACAGGGATAAGGAATTCCTGGGACCAAGGCCACTCAATAGTTATGTTGCAAAGGCAGATGTACCCCTAGGCTGACAGAGGCTCAGTCTGTAAACCAGACTCCTGTGCAACAGAGACTGATCCTACTTTAGCAAGGCCTTCTCTGCTCCCTGGTTTAAAATTCACACCAAAACTGGTCCACAAAGGTCCCTTTGTCATATTCTCCTCCTTATTAGTAGATCTTAGATATCAAGACGAGATCACTCTCATTCATTCTGTCTAGTTACACTTGAGTTCTCTTGATTTCATATGGATGAACTGCAATTAGTTTTGAGATGGGGGGAAAAGGGTATAAACTTGTTCAACAGAAGTTCAGTTTTGCTCCATCTAGGATGTTGAGAGCACTTGGGGCTGTTGTCCCTGAGACTGTGTGCTTTTGTGGAATGGTTTTAATAGCTGTTATAATTACACAGAATTTAAATACACCATAAATTTGTGTGCCACTATATGTATTTCACCTGCTGTGTTGACCAAAAATGGGTGTGGAAACAGAAATACAGGGGAAGTTACTCTTAATATTTGAAAACTACTTAAAAAAAAAACCCAAACACCCCCCAAAAAAACAAACAAATAAAAACCAAACCAAACCCAAACCAACAAAAGACAAAAAATCCACCAGAGAGAGACTAATTAAAGTAAATGTACAAACCCTTAGTCCTGTGAGTAATCCTTTCCCCTGCAAATCATTCACTGACGTCAGGTGACGCTCTGTGTGTGAGGCAGGATTATTTATTTGTCCAAGGGCTTGCAAGATTAGGTCTGAACACTATTCCAGAAAGAGTCCTCAGAGGTCTCCAACATTATCTTCATTATTCTGCCCTCTGTAAAGCAGCCATTCAACTGAAACTCCCTCTAATAAATTCAATTTCTTCTCTGGGCTTTCTATTACCTTTGTGTTGTGTTTTAGTTGTTTTCCTGCAGTCACAGTGACCAGAACAGTGACCTGAGGCTGAATTTGGCAATGTAAGGTAATGCTGTTGCAGGAATAGCTTAGGCTGGACTTCTGGTATAGAGTCTGGTTTTAGCTCATCACTATGAAGAGTCAGTATTTATACACTGATATATAAATATAATAGATACTGATACATACCCAGTCTTTCAGTGAGTTCAAGCAATGCTAGCACATCACTGTTTCCTTTGAATTGTTTGATACAAGATTCCAGTGTCAAATTATCTCATCATAGATGCAGAAACCTGGCTGGTACAAAGCTTTAAAGCTTTTACTATACAAATGATTTAAAAAGTCACCTTTTGTCATTTCTTTTCAATTGTGTGACTCCACAGTAAAAAAGATGGTCTGTACTGTAGTATATATCAGTAATGTATCATCATAATCAAGTCACATATCAGATTCATCCTTGTTCTAGTGAATTTTTAGCCTTGCTCCAATCTAACACTGTTTTATTGAGTTATATAGCAGTATATTTGGAAGATCACTGCCACAATCTAAGCTCAATAGTGTCTCTGGTTTTTATATTGCATCAAGAAAAAGAGATGACAAAAGAGTTTTTTAGTTCAGAAGCCATCTTCTTTGACATTTGTTGAAATTGAATTGGCCCTTAAAATTGAATGTATTAAAATATTCATGTACCTATTCACGTACCAGAATACTATAAGGGTGTGACTGATATTGTTTCTCTTGTGGCACTTTGAATCCCTTCTCTTAAGCAATACAGGGAGCTAGACATGTCCCTGTGTTCCCATCTGGACCTGGTCATGGAACACATGGATGGGCACATTTGTACCCTGTGCTGAGTGCTCAGATGCACAAGTTTTCCCAGAAATGGGGTGGTTTTCAGTTCTTCCGCCTCCTGCTGTAGTCCCAGCACTCAACTGAGTTCCCCACTGCTGGGTTTAAGATGAAGAGATGAGAGGAGCTCTGCTCTGTGAGAGAGCAGAAGTGTGAAGTGTTCCCAGAGCCAGCTTGAAAGCATGGAAACAGGAAGTTCTGCTCGAGTAGATCTTTAGAACACACCTCATGTGGCCTCAAAACAGAGAAGGCAGCAGGAGGTGGCCTTTAAGGGCCATTTTGGTTTAGCTTTGATACAGAAGTGTGCTCTGGCATGTCTTACCAACTGGGTCATCATCTGCTGTCCATCCCATCCCATCCCATCCCATCCCATCCCATCCCATCCCATCCCATCCCATCCCATCCCAGGGCCACACAAAAACTGTGGATCAAGTTTAGAACAAACACAACCCTGCCCGATTTCCAGAACAGCACCAACAGCAGGACTGATACAATTCAGGGGTGCAAGAGAGAAACTCAGACCAATCTGTGGTACAGATTTGCAGCCCAGATTTGCAGCTGGAAGTAATCTTGGTTATCAGGCCATACCTAACACTGTTTCTAGATTCAGCATGCACACAGAGGTTCAGGAAAAGCCTGCTGTTGTGGGAGCATTACACTGAGGAGGACTCAGCCTCCTGAATTTTGTGGTGTCCATTTCAAAAGGACAGAATTTGATGCATGGTTTTGGCTAATGATCCATCAATCATTCCCACAAGGACTAAAAAAACAGTTGATGCTGCACAGTCCTACCCAAGGGCAAAAAGGGATGAGTAACTAGGCATGTAACATCATATTTTTTCTCAGGAATTTGAATCCAGAAGGAATTCATCTGGCACAAATCCTCATCACTACTACAACAAGCTTATAAATGACAAGTTTCCACCATGGCAACACTGGATCGTAGCCTCAGCACAAGCAGCAGGAAAACCTTTCTCAATTCAGAGTCCATTCCCATATCAGCTGGATTCCCTGTGCAGTTGCAGGTTTCCTTATTGTCCTTAAACCAGATGGGATCCATAGCTTGATGTAACAGCTAGTTACCATTGTGTTGTGATGCTCAGATTCTGATTCTAAGGATTTTTTTCAAAAATATCCACTTTCCAAACAATGATTAGACTCTCTAAAAGAGTTTCATACACAGCCTATTCATTTGTGACTGGTGAAACACTGGCCTTAGTAGTGAAACATTGGCCTTAGTAGTAAAACTAAGATGTAGATGTCCAAGAGAAGAAGATGCCCTGAAAATGCAGAGCTTTTTAATGGTTTAGAGGGGGAAAAGAAATTCCATCCTGCCCAGAATGCATCATGAAGGATCACGGCACAAACCATGGGCAGAGGATGGGGAGCAGGGACAGAAGTCCTGCCCAACAAGCACCTCTGCCCAGCCCAGTCACTCTGCTACAGGATGTATTTCTCCTGAGAACAGCAAAGCACCAGTACTTCCACTGAGAAACGGGGTGGAAGTGAGAGCTGCAGTCTTACTGAAGCACCCAGAGGCACCTGCTTGCCAGGAAGTGCCTTTTTCTCTTGGATTCCTGTCACTCCTCTCTTCTCCAAAGGTGGATTTTAGTGATAAGACCATAAGCCAGGACTCACATTTACACAAACCACTGTGAACCCTAAAGGGAACACGGCCCTTTGGGAAATTTGATCCATGTCACAGAATAAGCCAGCAAAGAAGCCAAAATTCAGGAGTATCACTTTCAATCCTAGAGGGATTTAATTTCATTTTTTAGAGAATCATAGAATTATAGAATGGTTAAGGTTGAAAAAGACCTTTAAGATCACCAAGTCCAACCTCCAGGCAGTACCATCCCCATATCCAGCACTAAACCTTGTCCCCAGGTGCCATATGCACATGGTTTTTGAGCACCTCCAGGGACAGGGACTCCACCACTGCCCTGGGCAGCCTGTGCTGGGCTTTATGGTGGGCTTTTGGTTTTTTCTTGGTTTTTACAGTACTAAAAGCTGTAATTCTGATCCAAATTACACCACTCTAGATGTGGATGAGAGGGGGGAAAATACCACCACGGGTTTAGGGACACTCATGTCCATTCTGTAACACTGCTGGAGCAGCTGGCCAAATAATTAAACTATTGCATTTTAGCATGAGTCATTTGTTTGTTGTCAGCTTTAGCAGATGAATCAGTGACCCTGTGTGTCAAAGTCTCTAATGTTGATTTGTTTTGATATTTTCCTAAAATGTTAAATTGAAGCATCTATTCCATTTGCCAGGTAATCTTGCAAATTATTAACGCTGCAATCCATAATAAAATAAATCATCAACAGCAAAACAGAAAGGTCTTACCAGGACAAAAACAATCATTTAATAAAGCCCCAGGCTCTAAACATTAAATAATTTCTTTCTAATTTGAGTTGCTTGTATTTCTAGTTAGGAAAAGGCAATCCCAAATGAGAAGCTCTCCCAGAAAAGATCAGCCACAGCCCACTCTCTAGCCAGCATCTTTAAAGTTTGAGCTTCTCTGCAAACTGCAGACTCCTACTGCAGGAAGAGGAGAGAAGAGCAGGACAACAAATCTCCCCCAAATCTGTGCTGTGTATATCCTGCCAGCTCTAACTGATAGACAGTGAATCACAATGTTCTTTCCCTTCCTCCCTCAATAACAGTGTTTAAATTCAACCAATATCAGAGAAGCTGTTCATAGACAGTTTTTCTGAACCTGTGATTTAACTGCACTAACAATTGGCCCCCAAAGCCAGCCTGGCTTATCAGCAGAGTAACCCCTTGAGAGACTGAAATGGACTGTTCTAAGAGAAACCATCAGACTCTGCAAATACTTTCCTTCTGAGACCAACACAGTCATTTATATCAATATAACAAAGAAAACATTTACTGTGAGAAAAAGCTTTCACTATATTATGAATATAATAAATCAGGGCCGGTTGCTTGGAATTCTAGTTTTACTTAGGCCACTAAAATAAATCTCCAAACATTTGCCTGAGCTCTGTTTGTTCTTCCTCTGAGGACATTAGTGCTGCAGGATCTAAAACTCCCACACATACCTCTGTTTGTTTCTGTTTAACCTTTAAAAGTAGAAAAGGTCTGATCAGGAATGCCCTGTGCTGGCCTTCCTCACTTTATTAAGCTCCTTAGGGACAGACAAAAATCTTAAAAAGTTAAGATAAGGCTGCACACAGGATTTAAGTCCATGGTGATTTTGATACTGACTTCAAATCAAACACATCAAACAGATACTGACATCCAAGTCCCTTCTACGCATTTTTAAAAAGTGCAGGCTTTTAAAATGAGATTTTCATCTGCCTCTGCCCAAAGTGAATGTACAAATGCCACATTGTGCCATTTCAGGGGCACTGCTGCCAGGCTTAGACTGAATTTTCAGGCTCAAGGAATGCAGGAGTGGGCCCCAAAACACTTCTCTTGTGTTCTGTGAGGATTCACGTCCAGTGTGGCCATTTCCATCCTGAGCACTTGGTCTGCAGGAGAAGCCCACTGGAATTGTCAGTGCCTTGACTCAAAGTGAGCTCCCAATAGGGCTCTGCCTGATCCTCACTCCAGCCCTAGCCCAGGGGTCATTAACAGCATCTCTGCAGGCTTAGAGGCAGTAAATAGGAAATAGCTGGTACTGAGTCTTGGCAACAGGTCCCAAGGCTTTTTAGGCTATCCTGCCTAACAAACTCTAAAGAAAGACACACCAAGGCTGCTTTTCCATCTGTAGGGCCACTGGCTGTCAGTGCCCACTGCCATGGGCAGCTGTGTCTCAGAAAGGGCAACAGTGGAGAAAATCTTTCATTAGGTGTTGTTAACACTGATTTACTATCAATGGAGATTTACTATCAATGTATTTCCTGAACAGCTAAAACCAGCACCGTGGTAAAGGCTCTATCTGCCAATTAAGGGATTTCCTCTGAAGGCTTAGAGTACTTTAGATTTGTACTTATGTAGTAAAAGGAATATCTTTATATAACTAATTACATTTATATTTTTGCAGCAGTTCACTTCCCCTCACAAAAATGGAAAGTTTTCTGGGTTGCTTTTCTTTAACACAATAAATATTGCTGTATTTCATCAGACTGAAAGTCTGGTCTATTTTGTCTGCCTGCCTTATCAGACTTGTACACGTGGCCTATATAATGTGTTATGCGTTTTACAAAAGTAAATTTTTAATCCACTGCAGTCTTGGTGACCTCCTTTGGAGCATTCAAAGTACAATTCAGGCTTGGTTTACATATTGATAGTCACTCCAGAACATGATCAGTGAGCCATGGAGGTGTTCCCACATGAACTATGCTGCCAGCAGTTGGTCACACTAAAAGCCACCCTGAGCACGCCTGATAACAACGCCCTGTCCTGGCAGAGCCTGGCACAGACCCCTCTGGTGCAGGCAGAGCCAGCTGTGCCTCACATGATTTTCTCTGTATCCAGGCTGACTCTGGTCCCTGTTCCTCCTCAGAGGATTTTCAGGCATGCCTGAACACAGGCCTCTTGTCCAAGAGCATTCTATAGATTATGTATCTACAGCCAACTTTGGCTCCCAAAAAAACAGGGGCTAAAACACCCCCACTGTACAGTAACAGACATGAAAATGCTACTGAGCTCTTCAGGCATCTGTCAGCAGGTGGGATCTTTGACCCCTGTGGAATTACTTTGTCATAGTAGATTTACTGATGCACTGAGATACAGGTGACAATGTTGGTGGAACACCTCACCTCCTGCCATTCCAAGAGGTGGGAAACACCAAGGAAGGGCAGTCAGGCTGTAGGATTGAAGGGAAGGAGGACAGGCAGAGCACATTCCAGGCAGCAGTGACACACAGCACCATTTCCCTGCCCAGAGCAGCAGAAGGTTTCCAGGATAGTTGGAAATTGTTTCTTTTTGGCAGCCTGGAAGCCAGAACTGAGTGGCCCTAAGGACACCCCACAGCCCTCAGTGGGGAAAGGCTGCCAGGTTTGTCCTTAGGGAGTTGTACCCTGGGGAGAAATAGAGAAGAAGCCACAGATACAAAAAGCATATAATAAACCCCATAAAAACACCTACTTATTATAGCAAGCAGTGCTGTTAAATCAAGTGAGTAAGCATAAACAGATCTCCACAAAGGGAAATATGAGCACAGGCTCCTAAGAGGAAATCAGAAATTTTCTCTTTCTGAGCAAATAGATTATGCCTGTTGGAATACTTCTGTCTTAAATGCACACTGAGCAGAAATATGGTTTCTTCTGTTTATTGAAAGAACGTCCCCAAATCATCAGCTAGTTCATTTTATTTTATAGAAGTTTATATAAAGCTGCTCTCCAGCTAGGTAGAGAAATGGATGGAAATTTTGCATTTCCATGTTTTTAGGTTGTTTGTTGCTAGCTACTTGCAAAGTGTCCTGAACATCTGATGAAACAATCTGGACTACTAAATAAAATTGGATCTGCTTCAATGCCACTAGCCCTGTGCTACCTACCACCACTTGTTTTGTACACAACAGATAAATAGTACCAAGAGTTTGGGGGTGTTACTAAGGGCTTCTTTCTGTGACCCTTCTCAAGGCACAGAGTGTTCTCAGCCTCACACTTCACCTACTCCTTGTGCTAATATTGTGTTGATGTTTTTAACCACCTGAAATCGATTTGTTTGAATGACCCACATCCCGATGTCAACCTGGCCACAAAATCAGCAACTTCATAAGAAATTGTTTGAACAGAGCAGGTAGGAGTCTCCACAGACAGGAATTTCTGTCTCACTGGCAGGTTTCCAGGGAGAGGTGGCTGTGTCTTGTTGACCCCCCTACCAAGAGAGACACCAGGCAGGCAGAGATCTGTCCTCTGGAACACAGTCAGGAGGACACCCAGACACTACCCTTCCTCCTCTTGATTTCAGTCTGAATCAGGATTGCACCCAGATGCACTTGTAGGACATATAAACAATCATATTTCCTTTTAAATACTTACAGCAGAACAGAGAACACGAATTTTACTGCCTTTGCCCCAAAAGTGTGCACAACCACTGTGCAGTTACAACATCAGTGCAGTCTTGGACTCGGCTCCTTCCCATCCAGGACCTTTCTGAACCATTCCTTTATTTCACACAGCTCACTTGATGGGGCCTCTCCAATCCCACCCATGTGTTGTGTCCCTTCAGGGATATGGGCTGTTTCCCTAAGCTTGACAGAACAGGATTTGACCTGCAGTGTGTTGAGGAAATACACCACTGTCTTTAAAAAGAAAGGTAGAAGGAAATCTGAGGTAATGTATCCCTCAGTCAGCCTTTAATCCCTTGGAAGCTCATGCACAAACAAATATGAGACAAGAAGGCAACAAGTTATGTCAAAGCCACGCACGTTCGTGGTGGGGCGAGTGGCCCAGTGGCAGGAGGGGAAGCCACAGAGGTTTCTTCCCTTCCCTTAGTGAGGCACATTGCCACAGGACATTCTGAGAAGGAACTATCACCTGGAGTGTAGCAACCAAATCACAGATGTGCAACTCCCTGAAAAAATTCCTCTCCAAATGTAGCCATCAGGAGAAGATTTACTGTGAGACCCCAAGGGTGTTGCAAGTGGAATTGTATCATTTAGGGGGAGTCTAAAAGTTACATCTTCAGGCAGTGCCTGCAATGAGAACAGAGAAGCATCATTTACAAAATTTGCAAAGCAATTGCAGACGCTCTGGAAGCCAGGATCAAAATTCAAAGTTGTCTTGACAAAATTAAAATTAGGTCAAAAAGCAAAGAAACGGGACCCTCGAGAGACTGTTATCCACCCTCTGACTATAGGATCAGTTCTGCCAATACAATTGCTTCCAGTAGTTTGTCAAACTTACTCTTAAAATCCTCTAGTGGTGCTCCCTCTGTGTTTCACGTTTGTTTCCAAGGTGTAAGTACATTTACTGCTTTTCCAAAATCAACCCAAATCTCCCTTAATGTCTTTTTTTCCATCTTGACCACTCTGGACGTAAAAGACATACAGTTTTCTTTCTTTTTGCAGCAGCTCTTTAAGGCCTTCAGATTTATGTCCCACTCTCCTTCTTCCAGTTGCATTTAAACTAAGAGACTTGGGGTTGTATGAGAACCATATTTCTTAGATCTCTGAGCACCTTCAGTGCTTCCCTCCCAGTGCTCTCCAGTCAGCCCACATCTCTCCTGAAATGTAGCATCCAAAGCTGGACCAGGTCCTACTAATGCTGACTAGAGCAGACACATTACACTTTTTCAAACAATGCTCCTTGTTGCACACCCTCACGTGATATTTACCTTCTCAACCCCAGCAGACCATTATTGATCAGCACTTGATTGATCAGCTTGGTGACTCCCTCTCTCACCCTCAATTCCTTCTCTGAAGAACAGCTGCCTTGGGGCACAGGTCAAACTAAACCTCTTGGAATCAAACCAGAAGCTGAGGGCTCCAAAGCCAGATATCCATGTCTCCATTTTTCCAGGGAAAGGCCAAATGACAGGGAAGTTATGAGCATGGTTGCTGGCACAGTTTGGATATTTTAAGGGATTGGGAAATACTGTTGGGTTTTGGATGCCAGTAGGCAGAACAAGTTTTCTGTTTTACACGCATGGATCCATCACTGTAACATGGAGTTGATTTCCTAAAATACAGACAGTGCAAGACCAGCAAGATACCCCCTTCCAGAATGTTCTTGTGCATGACATTTCCTTCTAGTACCTGCACAAATGTGACTGATCCTGATCCTTTTGGAATCAAAGTGACAAGTGACACCCTGCATCCTAAGGAACTCGATTCAATCCCAACATGTCACCTCCCTGCAGTCCACAACCTGTCCCCTGGGCTCCTGCAGGGCGAGCTTTGTGTAGGCAGTGCCTCCTTTGATCCCTGAGCTCTGGGCTTTGGCAAACCAGCTGTGTCACTGTGTCAGCTGAGGTGATCTGAACCTTTAGATCTGTTCCTTTGCTCTTGTTTCCAAGAGCATTGTTTGGGAGGCTCCTCTTTAGCTACTGCACTGCTGGCTGGGGCATTTCCTCCCTTTTCCCAGGCCCTGAGCAAGCAAGGGAATGCACAAGATGTTTCTCCCCACATTGTCTTCCTTTCCTGTAGTTCATTTCCTCTTTTCTTCCCCCCATCTACTCATCTCTTTCACTTTCTTCCTCTTTCTCTCTTCCTTCCTAAACACAGAAAAATAGAATGGTTTGGGTTGGAAAGGACCTTAAAGATAATCTCATTCCACCCCCTGCCATGGGCAGGGACACCTTCCACTATCCCAGGGTGCTCCAAACCCTGTCCAGCCTGGCCTTGGACACTTCCAGGGATCCAGGGGCAGCCACAGCTTCTCTGGGAACATGTGGCCTCCCCACTCTCATAGGGAACAATTCCTTCCTATACACCCTGCCCATTTCCAGCATACATCCCAGCTACAGTTTACAATCCTAAACCCATTAAAGACTCAATTATTCAGATATTCTCTGTGCACCACAGCAAACCAGCATCCCATTTCTCATTTTCAGTGATGTCAGAAAGTCAATGCTTTAAAAGCCCACAGGCACTCTCAGCAAATACCATAATCCCATTACAGATGGGATTTCTATTTAATTGGAAATAAATAAGCAGGCAAAATAGCCCAAGAGCCCTCCCCTACCTCCAAGCCAGGCTGTCACCCACCACTATTCCAGTTTAAAATCCATATCCATTATTAAAGACACTTTGCAAGTGTGACCATGCCAGGTTCCAATCCTACATTTAACCATGGAAAGGTGACATGTAGGAACAAAAGCTTTTCCTCATTGCTCTGCTATGGTAGAGGAGGGAGTCAACCTCTGTCAGCTGGAGGTGACTGATAATTTGTCAGGGAGAGCACTAAAAGCAGTGCCAATCCTGCTGGAGAAGGAAGGCTGGGATCAGTCACTCCCAGTAATCCCCACTGAGCTCTGCCGGGCTGACGTCTGTCACGCTAAGTCACTGATGGCAGAGGAGATGGAAATCATGCTGAAGCACCCATGGATGGGAACTCTGTCCAGCTGCCAAAGTGGAGATAAAATAGGAGATGTAAACCACAGAAAGAGCTGCTTCAGCTGGAAGCTTGCCAAGAGAAAAGCAGGGTTCCAGACATTGCGAAAAACACCAAGTTTTGCATCAAATAAGATGTTAGCAAATCTTCTATTTAAATCTTTTCTTTCCCTCAAAGATAATAAAAATGTCAGTTTACCAGTTTTTCATTTCCCTCTTTTCCCAAAGAGTCCTTTTCCAATTGTCTTTCCAATACTTTCTGTAAAAGCAATGATGTCAAAAGGAAAACATGCAAAGGAAAATATGTAAGAGATCTAAACATCATCCTGCAAGCCTCATCCAAAACAAAACAAAAAAAGTAGAGGGAAGGCAGGGAAAAATGCAAGAATGCAAGAAATATAATATTTTAAAAGTCATATATATGAATATAAGACACATAAGACAATCCAGTTCATCTTCAAACAGTTGTTTTGTCATAAAAAGCTACACAGGAGAGTAAAAGATTCCACCAGGAGCACTTCATCCATGCTTTTGCAGAAGATTTTTCAGGGACACTTAGCCACAAACTGCAATGCCCAGGAAGAGAGTACATGTAATAAATCCTCTCATCTTACTCCATCAGAAACACAAAAGCTTGGGATTTTTTTCTTGGAAACTTCCAAATCATGCAGCACTGGCATTACTCAGGTTGGGTTACACAATCTGAAATCAACAGCAGACAACCAGAAGCACTATTGGTTTTCTTTATCTTCCTCTTTATTATAAGAAATCAGACAACAAATAGAGCCTACAAAAGTCGAGCCAGGAGAATTTTGCAGTTCTGTTTCACCTGAAGAAAGTCAGGGGCATTGGCTCACAGAGCATCTCATAGAGAACTAAGGGAGATTGGGAGAGTAGTCAGAAAGCACAAACTGAGAAGCAGTTTAATAGCAACCTCCTTGCCAAATCTTTCACTTCTCCTTAAGTCTTTAGGCACTGGATCCTGTTTTTATCTATTTTATGATGCTCTTTTGGAACACACCTAATTTATTTAAGGAAAATGGGGACAGAAGCTGATTTTAGTCTAGGAACAGCCATTAAAATGACTAAAAATACTCTAGGAAAGGTTAAAAATGAGCCAAAGGTTAAAATCAAACAAACAAAAATCATGAGATTATCTTAAAGTACAGATCAGCAAGTGCTTGCCAGCGGTGAAATGTTTACAGGAGCTCCACTGAAATGGCAACATTCCTAGCAGCTTTTGTTATTTCAACTAATTGATCAGGATTTGCAAATACATTAGTTTAAAGTTACATAAAAACTGCATATAGATATGTGTATGTGTATAAAACCAAAATAAGTAGGACCTTAGCAAGACCCTTATTACTGAGATGAGGAATAAGCAATAACAAAAAGATTCTCTTCCCCAACCTTTTGGTACTGCTTGTTTTGGTACTGCTAGATC
Source organism: Phylloscopus whistleri (assembly GCA_017589585.1). Classification (NCBI taxonomy): domain Eukaryota; kingdom Metazoa; phylum Chordata; class Aves; order Passeriformes; family Phylloscopidae; genus Phylloscopus; species Phylloscopus whistleri. The sequence goes on along the minus strand of JADMLD010000682.1, from coordinate 1,785,643 downwards.
CTAAAATACTGTGAGCCTGTCAAAAGACAAATATTTTTGGCAGACATTTGAATTGTCTATCTATAATAAGAATGCACTCAAACAACAGAACTGGTATTCTGCTAAGTGCATCTAAATTCCCATGAGGATTCAGCCCTTGTTCATGATAAATACAGGACACCTTCCTCTGTGCTAGACTCAAACTACCTAAGGAATGGTTAAGGGTGTCCACATGGTAAATTATTTGTCTTACTTCAGAATAATTTTCCCACCTAGGCTTCACTATGTTTATTCTTCTCTGTGTGAGTAGTTTCAGTGGGGTCTGAAAAGATAACTGGAATGAAAAACTGTTTTATTTTATTGCTTGAGAATCATTTAGATTTTGCTAGAGCAATTTTCCCCTTAAAGCAACAAACTTATTTTCTAAGCATGGCAACTACTCCTTTCCTTATCTGTGTTGCCTTGGAAATACAGGCAAAGATTAATTTTCTTAAGCAGGCCATTGAGTTCCTCCTCTGTCTACACTTCCACGATATCACAGCTGCAAGAGTTATGCTCCAGTGAAAGCTTGCCTCAATGTCACTCAACTACTCAATCAACTACTTGGTAAACTGTAGGTGCTACTGGTAGGATTCTTCCCTTCCTATGCTTTATCCATGCCTGGAATATTAGAACAGAAAAAAAGAGCAATATACACACCCAAATCTTCACAAATTTGGGGGAAAGAATGCAGCTGAAAGAACTCAACTGCTTGATCCAGCCAGCATTTGCTGTTCCATTTGCCTTTTGCACTGTCCTCTCCTTCCTCTAAATAATACTATGAACATGAGAAATAGAACAATCCAATATTTAAGATTAAATGCCACAGATTTTCACGCTGAGTTGACTAAATTGGATACTGAATCTGACCCAGCACAAGGAAACAATTTGAGGATGACACTGACTGCATTTCTATTGGCAACAAAAAGAGTGAAAGGGCTGGAAAAAGCTGATATTTCTAGTTTCTCAAGTAGGTGCAAACAAAAGGTTCTTGTACATTACAGGTCAGCAAACAAGACTGAGCCACAGCATTTCAGAAACCCTGATATCCATTATCTGACTGCTGACAGTTGGCCTGCAAAGGATTCCCAGGTTGTCTGCTCAGTGCAGGAGGGCTACAGAGAAAAACCTCTGTGAATAAGATGAGCATCTACATAAAACATGTGAACAACATCGGCATTTGTTCCTCCTCAGCCCTAGCACACTCAAACCAGCAGAGTTAACTGTTAAATTTGCACTGAATATTTCCCAAAGATCACATCTTTAGTTTCATAGGCCTTGCAACAAAGAATCACCAAATCCCTTCATGGTATGCTCACAGCAAATACTGGGGACTAAAGAGGAAAAAAAGGCTCCGGGAAAATGATTGAGATTTGGTCCCTACACCAAGACCTGTGGGCAACCTATGTCTGATCAGAGCTGCCTGCAAGAATGAAGACAAGCAAGGCAAACAAACAAACCCCACTGCAAATCTAGGCCTATAATCTTGTAAAATGCAGGTTTAAGCCCATCAGCAGAGCTCAGGAAGTTCTAAGTCAGTTCGCTATTTTTAACCATCCAACATTAAACAGTAAGCAGAGACAGCATTCCAAGGAGAGGTTTATCCATGTTAAGGATTTCTCATGGAACCACTGACAATTTAGTAGAAAATAAGAGTGCTGTAGATACCTACATGTTCACTCATTGCACGCCAGTCTTGTGTCTGAAGAGCCTTTAAGCAGGGACTCTAAGGGATGCAAGGCAACTGGGAAGTTGTTTAACTTGTCACTAAGAAATGCTAATTTATAAAATGCAATAAATAAAAAATTGAAAATCATCGTGACATTATTAAATGGAATCAATGATTCTGTGACTTTTAAAACATATTGAACTCTGTGATTCCTGTAGGTCCTTTCCAACTCAGGACATCCTGTGATTCTGTGATTCTAAAATCCTTCTATTAATGTGATATTCATTTAATGGTGACTGGTGTTTAACTGCAATGGCACACAGGGAAACAGTGCTGCGTTTTGGGCAAATAGGACTCCAATCATCCAAGGGAGTTTTTTATGAATGGTATTAGGTACTTTGAGAATTAATCTACTCCAGGTCACTGTTCATCCCCTGAACACACCCCGTGCTCTGTAGCAGCTCCCAATATAGTTCCTGACGTGACAGGATCTCCAAGCCCCATGACACCCCAGGGAACAGGGACACGGAAAATACCAGCCTGTTTTTATTGATTTAGAGTCAGCAGTGGCAAACCATCATTGACAGCTGGAGATAAATGTAACCTACATCTGGCAAGGGACACATCGGAAAAACAGGAGAAGTGGGGCAACAAAAGGCCAATCTCAATTAGCTTTTATTGACCCTATTGCATAAACAGGCCAGACAGCAGCCTCAGTGCAGAGGTCTAGATGCATTTTTTCCCTTCAGTTGTTTTCCAAAAGATCCAAGGATATTCCATCCTAACTGCATGTGGAACACAGCATGAGCCAACCTTAACACATTTGAACACAGAGCAGCCCAGAAAGTAGCTGAATTATAGTCTGGCCACAGGGTTGAGCAACTTCTGGGGAAAAATAACAACTACATACTCACAAATTAATCTCAGGAGAAAAGCTTTCATCAGTTCCACAATATTTTAAAATGCAAGTTCTATTTTTACCATGTGTTCCCTTACTATGCTTACCACAGCGAGAGTCCACCACCAATTCTGCTGACAATAAAAATGGCATTTCTAAGCAGTTCTGGGTGCTACAAGGAGGTATTTTCTTTCAGAAGAGACTTGCAAAAAAAAAAAAAAAAAAAAAGGTTTAAAAAGGTACTGAGAAGAGGCTGACATTCATAGAATTACAGAATCCTGGAATTACGGAATGGTTTGGGTTGGAAGGAACTTTCTTGTTCCACCCCCTGCCATGGGTAGGGACATTTCTCACTATCCCAGGTTGCTCCAAGCCCCATCCAGCCTGGCCTTGGACACTTCCAGGGATCCAGGGGCAGCCACAGCTTCTGGGCCAGGGCCTCCCCATCCTCATAGGGAAGAACTTCTTCCTAATATCCAATGTAACCCTGCCCTCTGGCAGTAGGAAGCCATTTCCCCTTGTCCTGGCCCTCTGGGCCTTTGTCCCAAGTTCTTTTCCAGCTCTCCTGGAGCCCCTCTAAGTACTGGAAGACTGTTAATTAAAACATTACTAATTAAAAATAGCCCAAGATCCAAGTGATTGGATGCTAAACTTACTATCTGAGGAACAGACTTCATGACCACAGAGACACCATCAATTAATTTTATCTAGTGAGGCAATGTTCATTGCTCAAAATTCATGCCAGACTGTCATTGAGACCCTCATCTGGCCAGGTGTTAGTGAAAAACCAAGAGGGGAAGGGATGATGGTATTTACTGTTCTTAATAGTGTCTGTGACAGATATTAAATAATAAATCTTAATATGGAGGCTAGCAAGTAGAGCTGGGGAGAGTCACTGCAGCTGCCTCGCAGACTTTCTGTTCCATATCTGGAGAGAGCAGCACTCTTCACCTTGTCCACTAGTTCTTTGAGGAAGCTGAATTTTGCTTTTTAATTTTTTTAAGCATTCTTTTCCTGACCTTCTCCTCACATTTCACAGTGTTTTCACCCTGCTGGTAGGAGGTGCCTTTCTGCTGACATCCATTCTGACTCATCCACCCCTGACTGCTACAGCACTGGCCACGTTTCAGCTCAGGCACAAAGCTTAAGGTGAGGTATGTCAAATGTGCTGCAGCCTTTCCCAAGGAGAAACAGCCATTCCTCATGTGCATTTTAAAGGGCACCTCTTTTTTTCAGCCTGGCAAGCAATACTCTTTGAAGCAGAGTTTTAAAACAAAGATAGGTTTTAGCCACATGACTATGGAAAATAAACATATTTAGTAAACACGCTGTTCTGAATGTGTTAAACATGCCAACCAGCCTTTAATGGAGCTGCAGCACTGTCAGAACTTTGCCTCAGACAAAAGCTGACCAATTTTAATTCCTTAATCATCTTAACTGAGATACTTTAATCCAGAAGCACTGTTTTTTTGGCAATATTAGAACTTCCAGGTCATTATAGTAATGGGTATTTGGAAATCAAATACAGACTCACACTATATAAGAAGGAATTCTAGAGCCTGATTCTGATGTTGTATCAATAAAATTTACTCTGGTAATAGCTCTTTAATGCTATTGACTGCCCGGAGAACTGTAAACTACTCACACAAAGGACAAGATCAGAATTTGAATCAATTTCATGACCGGCCATAAGAATATCACTTGTATGCAGGCAGGTGATGTTTTGGCTCTCCAAAGTGCTTGACATACACATTAGATAACAAATACCAGCATCCTGCAAGCAATAGGAGCATTGTCTATCATATATTACAAGTGTAGGAAACAAATGCAGCAGTAGAACCAATGTTTACCCCAACAAGCACCACAGACAAGGCAGAGTTCAGTCCCACCCTCTGCAAACCAACCCTTTTAACTGTGCCCTCTGACAAATTCAGACAAGTTTAGGCCAGCAGGAAAACTCACCATTTTTCTAGTTTTAGGTCCTATTATCAGGAAACAAAACCATATAATTATTGCCACAGACTCTCGGGTGCTGATTCTTATACAGAAAGAAAGGTAAAACCTCAAAAGGCAAAACTGGGATGGGAGAATGGAATTCAGTATTGGATATCTGTGATCATCTAACTCTGGAAGACACAGCTTTCCCAAATAAGAGCAACTATAGAAAGGCAAAGTAAGTATAAAAAAATAGGGAGTTCCCCACAAGTACTGTGGTCACTGTCTAGCTGCATACACATTGGGAAATGTCTTCCTGGCTACCCCAGCTACACAAACCTGAAGGATCCCAGGAAGAACTCTGTGGAACTCCCAGAGATTCTCACAGAATTTTCCTTTTTTAAGTATGACTTTCAGAAAGGTTGTAGTGAGATTTATATTTTTACATCCAGTGCAGCAAGACACCAAATTAAGCTGTGCATGAGCTTGTGCATTGTTACAGCCAGACAGGAAGTGAGACTTGCTCCACACATTTTCTGCTGTGTGTCTCTGCCACAGCATTAGAGGGGTTCATTAAGAGCCCATTTAAAAGCACATCACTCTCCATTAAACTCCTTGATTCTCACAGAACCTCAATTGTTTCATCCTTATTAAATTCTTGAGAACTTGTCCATGAGAGCATTCTAACAGAGGCTAACAAACTGTGAAGATTTCAAAGATATTCTAAGCACTAGATATTTACATCCTTAAGAACACTCTGCTCCAGACAGTGAAATTAATTCAGGCTGGCTTGCCCTAAATTTTTTTCCAGCTCCTCAAGGTATTTTGCCACTGGGTTTAACAATATGAAGCTGGTAAAGAACAAAGTGCCACAAGATTTGTAGAACTATCCATAAATTGCATCTAGAATAAAAGTTCATGGAATTAGATCTTACTGAAATAAAGGAATTATAATTCAAAGAATAAAGTGCAAAAACAGAGTGATGTTCTTTTCACATAGTAAGTCCAGATATGTAACTGGGTTTTTTCTCTACAAAATATCTTTGGAAAGTATTGCTGGACTACTTTTTATATTCTTTCCCAACTACAGGTAGGGCTGGGAAAGAATATAAAAAAGAACACTCATATTCAAAATTGGATCAGCTTCACCCAACATTTGCAGTTGAAAGCCCGCAGAAGGGTGCCACAATATCAAATACATTTTAAACTTGCTCCTTTTTCACTAGGAAGAGCATATCAAAACTCTTTGACAGTGAGAGCTTCTCCTGGAGCAGCAGCAGCAGTCTTGGAGCCACCATTACCACTGCAAGGATCAACAGGGTGTTGGTTCCATTTCTGGGAGACGTGGGTATTCCAGGTATGCTGAGGTTCTTACTGCACTTCTGACTCTCCAGCTGCTGCCTGGCCTAATAACAGGAATAACAGACCTTTCTTTCCAGACCTCTGTGGTGAAGACATGGCAGTTGCCCAGAAAAGCTGCTGCAAACTCATTTTATTGTGAAATGCACTACAAATTCCATAGACAGGGAAAACAAGGTGGTATCTTTGCCCTTACCACAGGTTTTTTGTCCTTGAAAATGTTCTTCTTCAGTCTCCTTTTCCTTAAAGAATTCCTTAAGCAACAGAATTCTCATGCTCTCATGCTTTTCTCACAGAAAGGGTTATAAAACATGCTGCCCAGGGCAGTGGTGGAGCCCCCAGCCCTGGAGGTGTTCAAAAACCATGTGGATGTGGCACCTGGGGACAAGGTTTAGTGGTGGACATGGTGGTGGTGCTGGGCTGATGGTTGGATTTGGTGATCTTAAAGGTTTTTTCCACCCTTAAGGATTCCCTGAGGCCTCAGACACCTTATTTTCCATATCCCTGATAACTCCCACCACTCAGCTGGGGACTGCTGGCACCTCCATTTCACTCTTTCAAGGCACATTTCAAACACTGAAAACCAAACAACACCTTTGACTGAAGGCCTTGCCAAAGGCAAAAGCTCCTTCCCTGAGACCACTAAGAAAGATTTTGCTATGGGAAAAAGAGACCCAGACCTTGGGTTAGTGAGGCTGAAGTAAAGGAATTACAGTCAATTCTATAGTGAGAAGAATGACAAAAAAAGAAGAAATGCTAATACTGCTTTTCAGCTGCAGATTTTGATGATTAGTTGTAAGTGTATGTAAGATGTTTTCAGTACTTGAAGGTACCTTGTTGATTTTCCATTACTAAGCATATGGAAGTGCAGATGTCATGGCTCTGTTTCACATATTGTGTTACACAGCTATGACTGGAGTGACCCCAAACTGTCACAACAAGACATTTAACCCTCATTTCAGACCAAATGCAAAAAAGATATTCAGATGCCTAAAGATGCACATTGAAATCACTCAAATGATTAAAGCTAATTAAATTCAGTATGCATATACAAGTATGATCTTGTAAATAGTTGTAATGAAAATAGTGTTCATTAGTTTGGGGATTATTAAATCAACATTTTGAACAGCTTCAGGATAACAGGCACAGCAAAAACTGAGCTTAGATGAAGACTTTCCTAAAATCAGCAACTCAGTGGTTGGCAGCTGTCAAAAAGTAATGTCTCAGGAGTTGTTACAAAAGCAATACAGCATGGAACAGGCAAGAAGACTCTACGATCACATACATCCATAGATCTTTCACACTGAGTACCCTGGGAAGCTTTGGTGAAACACAAAACATGCAAAGTGGAAAAGGGTTAAAAGAGAGCAAAGACAATGATGAAATGTATGGGCCAACTTCCATAGGGGGATTGACTGAGTGGCAACCCTGCAGCACAGGAAAGGTTTGACTTACAGGGGATATTTTAGAAGGTTATGTATTCCTGAACAGCCTGGAGGAGGTGAGTAAAAATCAACTGTCCTTCTCATGCACCAGTTCTTTTGCTGGAAGAGGAAGGCAAGTTAGCAGAAGTTGGGTTCTGAACAAACCAAGGCTGTTGGTCTTTCTTCCTTGTTCAGCTCTCTCAAAGTACTGTAAATTTTGTGCATCTACAACATCCTTTGGTGAAGACCTCTGGTACAGGTCTACCACAAGCTACAACATTCTGTCTCCCTTTGTGTTTTGGCTGTGGAGTTCTGCCAAATCAAACCTCACGTGAATGTTGTGCTGCACTTTTGTTGTCCTTTCCATTTGCTGCCTTTTCCATTTTTAATAATCAAAAAGCTTATATGATCTCCCAAAGCAAACTGGACAAATTCTTAGCAAGAGTTGCAGTTGGAATTATAAAAGTCACAAATCCCATCAGCCCTGCCTAAAAAAAATGGCTGGGAGATCACATGGGATTAGTCAGAGAGAAGAAAGGGACAGGGAAGGTATGACACACCCCCTCTTTTTTACTTTTTTCCTTGGCATCCATCCCCTTCTGGGCACTGTCAGAGTCAAAGCAGTGGCCAAGTTGGTCCCAGTCAGCATGTGCGTTCCTATGTTGGCTAAAATCAGAGTGGAATTTAAAAAACCAAATAATTTAATGGGCTTTTATCCAATAAAAAACTAAACAGTATTTGTTGTTCTGCCTTGAGCTGTTATTTTTGGAGCACCATTAGCTGGGAATTAATTAGTAGTGATTGGTAAACCCTTACTGTGAATCTTGCTGTCGAGTTCATGGTTTATTGAAATGTTTTGTGAAGATGCATTCTCATGACTCAGATGTGAGAATAATGTTTTCCTTCAGGACTCCTGCAGGTTCTCTGCCATGACTCAGTGCTATTATTTATTCTCCATGCTAAGGGCACAGCTGGTTTGTGAGAACAAGTGACCAGACTGACGGATTCTCATCACAACCAAAACCAGAGGGGATGGATGGCTTTAACCTCTCACACAGTTTTAATGCTATCACACAAACTGCCCATAAACTGAGCTGAAAGACACAAACAAGTCACTCCAGATTTTGGAGTATGTCCAATATTCTGACAGACAGATGTTGTGAAAACATCTTACTCCTTATCTTTGATAGGGCAGATGCCAGAAACCTGTGATTTTGTGTTGTAAAAAGCTGATAAGCACACCCAGATGCTTCCTGCTTGATACTGTAGGGTTCTGCAGAGCCCTCAGTATCAGCAGACATTGGCGAACAAACTCTTTTATCTTTGTTGGTATTTTGAGTCCTTTGATCCTCTTATTTCAAATCTGGATCCAAAATTTCCCAATTTATCTTTATTTTAGGCTCCTGAGAGAGAAAACAATCCTTTAAAACCCATGAAACTCCTGAGTAGTGATGAAATCGTGTATTTTGAAAACATTTTTCAATCCCAGCAGCATTCTGAGGGCAAGGCTGGGCTCAAGAACAGGACTACTGTTTCTAAAGAAGAGGTGGTTCTCTATTGTATCAATACAGGCTCAAAGCTTGTTGACCTTTTTTACCTCCTTCCCTGTACAGAAAAGGTTTACTTCAAGCACCAGGCAAGCCTTGGGGCTCCCCTGTTCACATTTACTCTGCCATTTACACACCAAAAATAGCCACCTTCAAAAGAGAAGCATGAACCAGTGCTTTGGTGTTTTTCTATCAGGAACCCAAATAAAAGAAATCAGTGCTTATATTTGCAAAGCCATTTGCTACATCAGATTACAGGCCAACATGCTGCATTTGTAAGTTCCTTTGCCTGGCAGCATTTGGGGAGCAGCAGGAAGAAAACTTTCAGTAGACAAACAAGCTTTGTGTAATCAGGAAGTTAGTAAACCCGGTTGTGGAACAGCAGCATAAGCTGCATAACACTTACATTTCATGACTGACAAACAAAAGAGAATTCCTAGATGTAAAAAGGGAACAACTAACAGATAAAAGTGAATGAAAAATGCATTTCCTGCCTGCCCTTTGGAAGTTCCCTGGCTGTGAGCCTGCAGACACAGCCACCAGTGATCACCCACAGCCAGCCAGGTGCCACTGTGGACCAGACAATGGCAGCACCTCAGAAAACAGGGTAATTAAAATCTTAACAAGGCTTCACAGATGCCTTTACTCATAAGGAGACTAAAGGAACTGAACCAAGCCTTAAACCCATCAGCAGCAAGACCTTATTTTGAGTATAAACATCAGCGAGTGACATCACGGAGGAGAGACTTCACCTCCAATCCAATTGACATTGTCTGATCTGCTCTAGAGACAAACGCTCTTAATTCCTGCAGGGCTAACCTTGGAACAGTTTCCCAGGCTGATCAGCTTGCCTTTGTAGGCCAGGCCAGCTCTGCTAGCCCCAGAGCTGTGACACTGACCTTAGCTGGACATTTGGGTCACTCCTGGTTGGCCTCACACAGGAGCCCTACAGGAACTCTCTCACAGGAGGGGAGGAGCTGTAAAGCCTCTGTGAACAGCACTCAGCATTGAAGCTAGAGAACAGCATAGGCTGGCAACAGAACAGGCCTGAGCAGGAGAATACATTGGATGGGTTGAGATATATACATATATATATATTTTTTTTTTTTTTGCAAGTGTCATATGCTATTACAGAAACGTAAAAGGTTAAATCTGATTTTTTCCCAAGCTGCAAACACCGTATTTCCCCACCCTCTTTATTCAAACCACTCTAATCAAAACTGTCGCTTGCTGTGGTCAGACACTTAGGAAACAGCAATTCCCAACAGTCTGTGGAAAAGTTTATTTTTTCTTTGCCTACTAAGGCCAGTATTTCCTTTTAGCCCTGTCATACTGCTCCTTCCACCAGATGGTTTGCTGGTTCCTATTCTAGCTAAGAGGGATTTAACCAGCTTGAATTAATCCTTACAGTTGTCATCGACTAAGTGTTAATGCTTTGACACTGCTTTAATCCTTAGGGATTTCTTTCCCCTCTGCCCCTACCCTGCCGTGTAGAAAAGGAGGGAGGGAGGGAGGAGGGCACTCGGGATATTGAGCTGACAGAACAACCCCGTGCTCCTGTTCAGCAACAAGGTTACAGGCACTCACCTGGTTAATCCGTCCAGGGACATTCATATGGGAAATAAACGACTGCCAAGGAGCTTCTATTACCGCAGGAAAACTCAATAATTTCAGTGATTATATGTGAAACAGGAGCACATGTACACATGTAAGATTTGGCTTGTCACTCTTTAGCTTACTCGGGTGTTTTGTGTCTTCCACACTGCCCAATTTTTATTTTAATTTTCTGCTTTAATGTATTCCCTGTTTTCTGAAAGGTAGAATCTGATATAAAGTAGCTTTCACCCTGGGGGGTGTTTCCTTCTAGAGTCCATATTTCCTGTTGTAGTGCTGAAGCTCATAAACCAAGCACACCTGCATGCCCTCTGTGTGCATTAGGAACACCTCCTGGAATTTGGGTCATTAGCATATCGTTAATCTCCACCAAGTCATTATTATGCGCACACCCGATTCACGCTGACCTTTTCACCCAGCTGCACCACTGACAGACTCGAACCTTCCCCTTCCCACTGTCCCTGAGCAAAACACGGATTACTGCGTGTTCCCAGGAGGTACACCTGGCAGGCATTTACCTTTCTGCAAGAGATGGGAACGTTTGTCACTTGTTTAGCAACAGAAGCAAATATTTAGGGGAAAAATGAATTCAATTAGAATTTAAGAAGCCTCTTTGCTATGGATGGAGCTCCTCTGTGGCAAACCTTGCCCCCAAAAACATCTGAGCTCCTTCTGCAGGGCTACAGACAGCAATCTGGGAAGCATCCATTGAAAGCTGGGTGGTTATTCAGGGAGCACTGTTCCCACTGTCCTTGCAAGAAAGCTACACATAAGAAATTATTTGGACTATTACATCAGAAACCATTTACTAGAGGAGTGATTTTAAACCACGAAGCACCAGGTCTGTTTAATTGTGACATAACACACAGTCAGCCTGCCACCCCTAGATTTGAAAGCAGCTGTATTTGAATTCTTCTGAAAAATGCTTTGACTGAGAGGCTTATAAATTGTCTTAGCAGCAACCAGACAGCCCTAGACATGCTACCTTCAGTAAACTAAACATGAAGTAACTCAGCAGAACTTAGACCATGACTTCACATTCATTGAGCTTAATAACCATTCACAAGAATGAAATTAATGCCTTTAGATGTTTGCAGGAAAAAGGTTTTAAATAAACATTTCCAGGTAGTGAATGAACGATTTCAAAAGAAAATATAAGCCTTCTCTGGTTATGGCTGGGATCCCAAAGAGGCCATTGGTAGCTCCAATTTTATCTTTTCTGTCAGCTGGTTTTCTACTTTTTGCATTAGCATTTTAAGGAGCATAACCAAAGTCTTTTTACAATAGAACTGTATACTTATTCTGTTTTATTCTACTTTTCTGCAGTGCTTTCAAGAAGCAGCAGAGGAATTTTTATTCAGCTTTTCTAAGTCTATTCTTCAGGCAGCAACAGGATGTGCAGGAGTTCTACCCAAAAATGAAGCAGGTGGAAACATGTTGGTCTAATGGAAATCTTAGCAAGGCTGCAGCTGGCATGACCAGCCTCCAGTGTTAGAGTTTGGGTTATGTTTACATTTCTCTGTGTATATAATTTCCAAAGTACTTTTCTACCCCTCCACATGTTCATGCACTTTGTGCATTCCCTTTTTTCCATATCTATATTTATTCCATTTTTTCCTGGACCACTTTTCTTCCCCACTGCACACCTGGGCTCTGGCCTCTCAATCCTTCCACAGAGAAACAAACACAACTCTTCAATCCACTTCTGTGAATTATGGTTCCAGAATTTATACCTCACATTAATTTTAAGCAAGCTCTTCAACGGGGATACTGGAAGATAAAATTCTATGTAAAATGCAATTAGAAATGAGGGGAAGGTTTAGTGTGCTGGGACAGCTTTTATTATCCATTTTCACATTACACCAAAGCTTGCTGTGTACTTCTAACTGACTGACTTTTTTTTTCCCTCCTGTTTCTCTGTTCCACATAATGATAGAAACATGGGATTATAGAAAGGTTTGGGTTGGAAGGGCCCTTAAAGCTCATCTCGTTTCACCCCCCTGCCATGGGCAGGGACACCTTCCACTATCCCAGGTTGCTCCAACCTGGCCTTGGATACTTCCATGGATGGGGCAGCCACAGCTTCTCTGGGCACCCTGTGCCCCATCATAATATATAACTATGTATATTATTAAATATATCTTATAATATATGTAAATACCTACAAAAGTGCAAGGGTCCCAGCACAGCAGAGCAGGGCTGATGACTGATGTTAGTGTCTCAGAAGGCCCAGTTTAAGATGATTCACAGCACTGTGGGATGTCTGTGGTGTCTGTATGAGGCACAGAAATCATGAGTCACCACCACTGCCCTTCCTTCATCTTACTGATCCCTGTTTCCTAAAACTGAAAGTATAAACTGAAACATTAACGGGAAAATTGGGGGTTCAGTCTGCCCTCCAGTTTACACACACACAGAGTCCCCACTGTCCTGGGGACAGCAGTGGCACTGCAGCACTGCCTGTCCTCACCCACCCGCAGCAAGGAACCTGGTTTGACTCAAGCTACTTGCAAACTGATGCCAAGAAGGGAATCATGTCCCTGGTATCAGGGCAGCCAGGCAAAGGATTCCCACTTTGGATCAGATTAAAAACCACTGTCATTTTGCTTGGACAAAGACACAGGGCCATGTGGGAATCTGAGTTTCACAGATATTCACTGCCACTGAATTCCCCGTGCCCATTAAATACTGTAAGACTCTAAATAAAAACTGAACAAATAATGTTCAGTGTAGCAAATAATCACAAGAATTGGTGCTCCAAAACCCTTTTTAGAGGTCCTCAGCCAGCCAAAAAAAGTCACAGTTAAATTAAAATGTGTGGTTATTCTATATCCCACTGCAGAAAGCCAGCTCGAGTCTTGGTGGCAATAGTTGTGTCTGACAGAAGTGTTGAACTAGTGATTGATTCACGGGGATCTAATATTTAGGATTTCTCCGAAGTAATGATGGGAAAACCTCCCCTTTAGAAGGATTATCCTTTTCTAAAAATGACCCATCTCCTCAGGCTGAGTTCCTGGCCCTTGTTCCTCTCTGCTGTGCTCCATGGGTTGAGCAGATTTATTTTGATTATGTGTAATGCCTTTACTTGCTCTCAAAGTTATGGCCATGATTCTTATCCCCTAAAGACAGTTAATTAAAAAAATCCATTCATGGCAGCATTATTTTGCATGATGTCAGTGATTACCTCTGCTCTTACTCAGGACATCTTGTGCAAACCTGTGCCCCGCAATTAGTAAGACAGTACTCCTGGTCAAAAAAAAAGAGAGGCAGCAATTGTTTTAATCACATCCTTCAGTGAATTTAAGCCCTAACATGTACACCTGCTCATGCTAAATACCTCTGATTATTGTCTCTTCATCAATTTAAATATGAATGTCTATTACTCTAACTAAACACAAAGCTCTGAGTAGAACATGTAGCAACCAAGATTCTCGGTCGTGTTGTGACCTGTAACGATCTCCATACTTTCCACCAGCCTGGTTTAATGTTTGCTTTGATGAATATTTTCCCCTCTGCTCACCAGTTAAAACAGCAGGGCAGTTCCCCTGGCCCAGCGGGTGCACGTGGTTTGCACACTGCCTGTCTTCCATGGAGAGGCAAAAGGATAGGGACAAAGGAGCACACAGCAGGGTTGCTCCACAAAAAGCTATTCCCTCGTGCTGCAGCCTCCCCATCAAGCAGCCTCTGACAGAAAGGGGGAGGAAAGGCTTCACAGAGCAGTTCCCTCCCCTGCAGAGACGACAGGGATAAAGAAAAAGCAGCAGCAGAGCTATCCTTGCACTGAGGGGACTTAAAGCCTGTTCTTCTCAGCTGGACCTTGTAAATGGAAGTTGTGGAGAAGACAAGGGACAGCTGATGTCTTCTCCACTAAATCCACCAGCCTGAGCTTTGCATATTGATTTAATGGACATTAGCAGAAAGGAAACAGGAATTCTGCACTTGGTATCATAAGCCCCTGTCTGGAAAATCCCTGTGCCTGGAGTAGCTGGCAGAGCTCCAGGGCAGCCCAGCACACCATCCCCTTCTGCTCAAAACATTCCAGTGGACTCAGCCAATACTGTTTGATTCAAACCCTTCTCCAGACCTCTGTCCTTTCTCACCCCATAAGGTTTCAAAGTCTCACAGCCCCAGGGTCTGGGCTGGCAAATCCCACACGGCTCTGGACTAACCAGCTACTCACAACTACCTAGAGCCCTTTATAGAGGTCCCCAGCAAAAAACATCCCAGGTAAATTAAAATGTATGGTTATTCTATATCCTACTGCAGGTACTGCTGGAGAAATGCAAATTTAATCTGATGAAATGTGCTGTGATTAAACCCTGCCAGGTTCCTTGTTCTGTCAAGTTAACAACAGGCGTTTCCATCCATGGCTTTATTGCAGGAATTCAGAGCTCTGCTTTCAAAGGAAATAGCTTTAGGCTGCATCACATGTTCTACCTCCATATGGGGAACAGATATAAAACTCTTTTTTTCAACATATCCAGGAAAACTGAGTTGCTGTCAAGGCTGACATAACAGTCTGCTTTCTCTCCTCAGTGGATGAGCAGACTAAAATAGCCTTTTCCTCACAGAATGCTAACTCAGTTCTATTTCTATGTATAAGCCCATGGATTTATTGCAAATCTACTGATAAAACTAGCATTACAATAATTTATGCAGACTAGCTGGATTTTTTCCTCTTTAGAAAATTTGAATATACTAGTATTTTTTCATTATAAATCTTTTTTAAAAGTTGCTTTAGGAAGACAACTTTAATTCAGTGCATTTCCTAATTTGACAAGCACCTCAGAAAGCAGACATGAACCAAACAGTGCTAACTCATGTCTTTGGGCTGCCTCTGTCAGCTTGGAAGGGACCTTAAAGCTAATCCCATTCCATGCCCTTTATCACACCTTCCACCAGAGCAGGTGAAATTAAATATATGCCTTAACTTTTCAAATGTCCATCTAACTATATTGTGGCCAGGTGAATTCCAGCTTTGTTGGCAGTGGTAATGTCTGACCCTGCCTGCTTAGATCAGACCTGGTGGCCAGTTTCTGGGAGGCTGCATTCCACTGCCTGTCACATGCACCCTGCCAGCTCCCAAACACCTTCCTGTCCTTTATGGCTTTGCCTGAAGCATTAGGCATTCTTCCTTTTAGACACATGCTCTGTATACTGTTAGTAGCTGATGGTATGCCAGACCCCTTCTCCTTGCCATTTCCAGTTATCCAAACATACATTTATGCAAATCTTTTTTAGTAGCCTGAAAATTACCTTAAAGGTGCTTTCCAGCCTAAATGAGTACATGAAAAAAGAAAGCAAAAAAGCAAAATTGATTCTTTGGGGTAAGCATTCAGCAGTTTTTCATATACTTCTGAACTTCTCTCTGCTGTAGTTACTGGCAGGTCCCAACAACTTGTGGATTCAAGTTCAAGACCTGATGTAATTCTGAGAACAATAGACTACACCTTTTTAAGGTTTCTAAGAAAGGTGTGGTCTAGACAGTTCTAAGTTGTAACTATTTGTGTCTTGTGCTCAGAGGACTGGGTAAAGGGGTAAAAGGCAACTGCATTGGGAAGTGCTATTATATAATGAACCCAGCTTGAGCTCCAATTATCCATTAATGCAGGTTTTTTTTTGTTTTGTTTTCT
Organism: Phylloscopus whistleri; assembly: GCA_017589585.1. Taxonomy (NCBI): domain Eukaryota; kingdom Metazoa; phylum Chordata; class Aves; order Passeriformes; family Phylloscopidae; genus Phylloscopus; species Phylloscopus whistleri. The sequence goes on along the minus strand of JADMLD010000682.1, from coordinate 1,769,546 downwards.
TAAAGTTCCTCTTTTTTTTCTGCTGTTAAATCAACATAGGCTTTAAATGTGAGAATATTCCTTTAACACTTTTCAGCAACTGGTTTCCATTTCCTAGTAATTAGTAAGTGCTGGCCTAGATATGCCAGAGCTATAGGAGAACAAAGCAGAGAGAATCCTTGGATGAAGCCAGAGGGGAGGGGGGACTGGGTCTTGTATTCTAACTCAACAGCTTGTTCATGGTGATCCCTTCTTTGCAGTTTCTAAGGGGCATTTAGGGCTCCTATTTTTTTTTAATTATTTGATTTTCCCTAAATGTAGATGATCATTTAGTGATATCCCATTCACAGGCAGCTGTGCTGGCCATTAGCTCTCCATGCTCACAGCAGCTGTAAGCCTGCACAGAAAGCCCAGGTGACCCAGACACCTGAAGCAGATGGAAATCCAGGGGGAGGTAGGGTGGGCGGGATCAGATCTGACACAGTGACACTTGCATCCTGCTTTATTACTCACCCACTGACTGCCTAAAAATCCTTTGTAAATGGGATAATTATACTGCTCTTCAGCTCTGGTGTTTCCATTTTAATGCTCCTATGTCTTGCTCACCTCCATTCTGAGATGTCACTGTTTTTTTTAAGAAGGGAAGTTAAAAAGCTGTCACAGAAACTGAAGCTGAGGCGCCCAGGAAAGTTCAAGATATTCCCTCCCCAAGAACCACGAAGCAGAACAAAAATGAAGAATAGATCTTGCAGCACAATTTGTATTCCCCATTATTATTATTTGCACTCTCTGCATGTTGGATATTGCAAGGGAAAATAAGCAGCCCTGAAACCTCTCTTTGTTGCTCCTGAACAGGCTGCTTGGTCTTATTAGCCAGCCAGACACTCCTACTATTTTCAGCTCCTTGCTTTGTTTACCCATGATAGCACGAATGAATACATTTCTCCCTTACCATGCAAGTAGGTGTTATAATTTATGCTTTGTTTTCTTAAATAATCTCCTACAACAGACTCCTTCCTCTTCAAAATACAGTCTCCACTGCACTTGTATTTTTACACAGGCACCAGCTGAGGTACCACTCACGTTGTCATTGCTGTAACCCCTGAAGTCTAATCCCAACACAAGAAGGATGTGGAATGAGTCCAAAGGAGGCCACAAAGTTGATCCCAGGGCTAGAGCTCCTCTGCCCTGGAGCAAGGCTGGCAGAGCTGGAGGAGTTCACCTGAAGAAGAGAAGGCTCCAGGGAAAACTTACAGGCCCTTTGAGAGCATAAAGGGGCTCCAAGAGAGCTGGAGAGGGACTTGGGACAAGGGATGGAGGGACAGGACACAGGGAATGGCTTCTCACTGCCAGAGGGCAGGGATACATGGGATACTGGGAAGGAATTCTTCCCTAGGAGGGTGGGGAGGCCCTGGCACAGGGTGCCCAGAGGAGCTGTGGCTGCTCCTGGATCCCTGGAAGTGTCCAGGGCCAGGTTGGACAGGGCTTGAAACAACCTGGGACAGTGGAAGTGTCCCTGCCCATGGCAGGGGGTGGGACTGGAGGGGCTTTAAGGTCCCTTCCAACCCAAACCATCTTGAGATTCTGTAAGTGAGACAGCCTTGCTAAAACTGGGCAGGACTTTCTCAGGACTCAGTGAGAGCTGCCTGTCACCCACAACCTTGATGTAAGAAGCAGATTGAGGGGCTGTGGGGAGACAGGAAGGGTTCATCCTTCAAATTTCTTCAACCCTTGTCCTTTTTATTGAACCTTTTGGGAGAAGAAATCCTTGTCCGTCTGGAACAGAACAGAAATCACATCTATCTGCCAGCCCAAATTGTACAGTTTTTAGCTCATTCCAAACCTGAATGTGCAAATGTGCACTGACAAGTTTATAGATGGAAATAATGTCATCCTTCAACCCAATGATCCTTTACCACTGAATACTACATAGAATTATATCATTGTGTTCTGCACGTGTCTGCCCACAGCAACTTCAGTTTGTAGCACTAATGCTGCTGTGATTCTACTGTTTTACAAGTCAAAATTACAAAATCTTCATGATACAGTACAAGAATTTCCAAACCAGCTAAAATTATGGACCTTTGTAGAAGAAAAAAAAATGTTACTCCAGAAAAAAAGTTACTTACTTGACAATTACTGCTGAAAAAGCGAGTAAATAGAGGAGGCCTAGTACACTGTACACTGTACTACTGGATACACACTTCTCAACCAGTTCTGCTATTTCCCAAATACATGGACAGTATTTACATTACAGATTAACTATCCTGGAGTGAAAACATTATGAAACCTTGTCACTAGGTAAATATCTTTAAGCTAAATGTTCAAGTTAAATTTCAAACTCCTTTGTCCGGTTCATTATGTCCTACTGGACAATGTTTTTCTGTTAAATATCTTTCTGAATTGGTTTTGCTCTGGTTCATTATTCCTAAACAATCTCTTGAGGAAGTTCATAGGATAAGGACTTAGCATGTCTTTCCAAATACAAATGCCTCTCTTAAACTGTGCTGTCATAACAGTCACGAGGTCTCCCAGCCCTGTTAGTGTGCATGTGGTGAGAAACAAGAGAAATATTGTACTTACAAGTTTTGGAACGCAAAGCCAGAAGCACAGCTGATCACAGGCTCTCTTAATTCAATTACCCCACACAGCCTGCCTAGAAAAGACCTGCTTTGTCACAGGAAAGTGCAGAGACCTATGTCAGAAGCAGACATAAAGTACCTTTAGTTCCCTTTGTCTTCAGGTGGAGTCACTTGACCTCCTCAAGAGGCCACTTAATACTCCTTGTGTTTAAAATATGCTCTGGTTTACCAAGAGTTTGCTGTCTCGTAACATAACCTCCTCAACGCATTCAAGGAATGAAAAAAAATGTTGCCATAATAAGGCAGAATCCTTTTTCTCTGATAGAAAGACCTAGCAAGTTTATATTACTCTATCAATATAAAACAGCCTGGACTCAACTATAACTTTTGTAACCCAATCTACTTTCATGGGGTTTGTTTGTCCTGGAATCTGACCCCTTCAGCCTGTCACAGATCTGTTTTATCAACATAAAATGCCATTAATAATTAGATACCTCACTCCTCTGACCATGGGAACTAAATTATGTGTACCACATAACATCCTTCTTGCTTCAGAAATCTTTTCATCTCTGTGTTAGTTATTTTTTCATCACTGTCATTATAAAAATGGATATGGATTTGAAAATGGGTCATGCAAGAATAAAATACTCCAGAAATAATGCCCCAAGACATAATCAGAACCCTTACATCTTCATATTTCACTGGGTTCAGTGGAGCTATAGTGACTTAAGTAATTCTTTTCATTGTAGTCAGTGATCAGAAAATACTTCTGTACATTCAGTAATGCTTCATCACTCATTCTTTACACACTATAGTAGTTTATTTTTCAATTTATACTTATGTGTTTGGTCTCAGGAGGTTAGTGGCACTTCCACATATTCATATAAGCTCTCAGTTTCATAAATTTAGTGTCTTGAATAATTGTCATCACCCAAGAGGGATGTAAAGCCTACCAAGATTTTTTTTAAAAAAATTGAATAACCCTTATCTCACACCAGGGATTCCTTGGTTTTAAGTGTCTCCAATTAATTACTGCTGCCTCGTAGATTCATAAGCTATCCAATATTTCCTGGAGAGACATAGAGGCAGAATTCCTTCAGAGAAGCACATCCAGAAAATATCACTCACTAAAGAGAATGCTCCTGACTGACTCTGCTAACAGCTAATGTTTCTTACGTCTTCAACAGCTACAGTCTTGAAAATATTTACAACTTTTTTATCTTCCTTCCCCCGCCCCCCCCCCCCGCCTTCCTCATGCTGTCATATGAGATCAGACTGTGTATCATTAACTTTTTGAAATGTCCTGGATATCATTTGGAGCTGGGCTGTTCTCATGTGAAATAATTTTAATGGAATTTGAGTAAGAAGTTCTTACTCCATCTACTAAATCTGGTTTGTTTTAGCTTCACCTTTCAAACTGCCCAAAGGCATGACATCTCCCAAAAATTTACAATGTATATACTATGAGGTGAGACCCAACTTAGTTTGTGCTATGAAGGCTGATCAGTTCACATAGAAATAAATTTAAAACATTGTGTTGACTTAGTGAAAACTGAATTTGGCCCTAGAAGAGTGAGTCTGCTTATATGAACAGAGAGAATAAGGTATTTCCTTCTCTGTTTAAAGAGAGAATGAAAGTTCAGGAATCTCTTATTAGAGAGAAGGAGAGAGATAAAGACATAATTCCAGTGAAGTCAGCAGAGATAAACTGATAAAACTGCTTTCAGGTGAAATCTGATGAATTATGCAAAACCAGAGTAGCTGTTACAGCCTCAGGTTAAAACCAAGACACAAAACAGAGATGTTTCACAAGATAGAGACACTGCTGTGTTTATGACCATAAGGACATATGTTCAGCTCAGCATTTTCATAGTTTTCCTTTCATACTTGCATTTATGGTCTCATCTGGGTTTCTTGCCCTTGATTTCTTTCTACCTTTCTTAGGGACTCTGGGAGTTGCTCTGGATTGTGCTTGGAGAAAACACGTTTTAGCACCTGTGGGGCACTGCAGCAGCACTGTCACCTGGACTTTTGAAACTCTTATGCTACAGCTTTCATATTTTGCAAGCTGTACTTCATGCAGGGCTAAAGAGTTCCCTGAAAAACAAGCTTGCCCACTGCAGTTGAGGTTCAGAGGTCTTCCTGTGCTCTGCATAGTCTTTTTGAAGTTTCTGATGTGCTTTGGCTCCCTTGGATCTTCCAGAGGAAAGGATAGCAGCTGAAAAAGCTGAATTAGTCTGTGTGTGACTGGGCATTTTGGGGTTCCTGTAATGAGCTCTGAAACCCTTTCTGGAGGCTTCCACATAGCAGAGACCAGGCTGAAGCTGTTACCATCTGGTGGGTCTGAAGTGAAGGGGCACCCACTGTTTCCCTCCTTGTCTAAAACTTGCCAGCTTTCATCTCTGGTAGGATAATTCCTGTGTATGCACACCAGCCCTGGAACAGAGCTTGGCCTTCAGATGTGATCAATCATCATCCAAGAAATGCTGAAGTAGCATTTCTAAGAGCTTTTATTTCTTTTATATTTAATAAAAAGAGCTGTAAACCCATGCAGAATCTGGATTTTTGGAAAATCACAGTCATAGACTGGTTTGTGCTGGAAGGTTATGTCATTCCACCCCCTGCAATGGGCAGGGACACTTTCCACTATCCCAGGTTGCTCCAAGCCCTGTCTAACCCAGCCCTGGACACTTCCAGGGATCCAGGGGCAGCCACAGCTTCTCTGGGCAACCTGTAATTGCGCTTAAAGATGAGTAACCTCCACTACTGAAAATACCAAGCAGTTAAATGCTTTATCTGTTTAATTGATCTGGTTTTGCAAGTGAAAAAGTACTGGATGTTAAAGTCCAGCTTTTTGGTGGGACAGTTTCCACAACTGGGAACTACAAAGAGGGGGAAAAAAAATCCCACGTTCATTTCAACATTGAGGTTCTTCATTCAAACAAAAAACACATTAAGCATGGAATATAAATATTAATTTTAGAAGAAAGGGCAAATGAGGCACTGTTAGCAAAGACAGTGAGTAAGGAAACACAGCTGAGCTGGATTTGATTAATACATTAGGAATGACAAAATAACCCAAGTAATGTTCAGTTTCCCAGCATTAAGTAACCTTAATTACTTTCTACTTCTCTAATACATGTTTGCCATAGGGCATCTATCCACCATGAAGAGTAAATTTATGTATTTATGTAAGTCTCAGTATCAGCAGCCTCTTTTAGAAAGCAAAGTTAAGGTCATGCCATGTTCTATATTTGCAGTCTACAGCCCACTGGAGCCAGATTCAGTCTCCCACTGAATCCCCAGCCAACAGCCTGAGCCTGGTTAATGTGAGATTTTTTTTCCCTGTGGGAGTGTAACTGCTTTCTGGTGTGTTTGCCACCCACTGAAGCAGTGCATTTACCACTTGCTCTAGGTGAGAAAGTGAGTACCAAAATTATGGCTCAAGGTCTCTACCAAGTTTTACAGCTGTATGTATTTTTATATATGAACTGTTATCTGCGATTTCCAGGGGCAGGTAGTGATAGAATGAGGGATAATGACTTTAAATTGAACAAGGTAGATTTAGATTGGATATAAGGAAGGAATTCTTCCCTCTGAGTTTGGTGAGACCCTGGCACAGGGTGCCCAGAGAAGCTGTGGCTGCTCCATCCCTGGAAGTGCCCCAGGCCAGGCTGGACAGGGCTTGGAGCACCCTGGGATGGTGGAAGGTGTCCCTGCCCATGGTAGGGGGTGGGACTGGATGATCTTTAAGGTCCCTTCCCGCCCAAACCATTCTGGGATTCTGAGACATTGCTGGGAGGTTGTGGAGAGCAGCAGTGACGAGGGAAGATTTGCTGCTGCCCAACCTCAGCCAAACCTGAAGCAAGGCCAAAGTGCTCTGAATTCCCCCCTTGCCTACAGCTGGCAATGATTTTTGTGCCCGTGGATGTTGTGTGCACAGGAGCCAAGTGTTGCACTGGTGCTCCCCAGATGTGCTTTGTCTTTTTCCCCTTCCCAGGAGAAGGGCGGCCAGCCCAACACTGCTGTAAGAGCTTCTACCATGGCTCTTTAGACAGCCTGCTGCCAGGTGGCCAAAGATCCCAAATGAACTCTGAAAGGATAAAGAGGGATAAAGGAAGAGCTAACATGAAACATCTGAAACCATATTCCCCTGTTTTCAAAATCTCCATATATTTTTGTCAATGCAAATTATCTCTGGAGGGAAAGAGATAATGGCTGTTTACAGAAGTGCACTATTTGTTATCACTATTAAATAAGAGCAAAGTCTGATAAAAGTAAAATTATCTAAATTATGAGAGAGCTAGTTAAACCTCACAGTGGTGACATTTCAAACTGTAAATATTGGAATGAAGCAAGCATGTGAATAATCCCTTTCTATAAGGTATTGCTTGTAAGAGCTGACATTTTCCAGGCCATATTTTAGCACTTTGCTGTATATCAAATACTACTGCCACATTAAAATATAAATTTCAATTTTGAAATGTTACAGAAATAACTCCTCACTCACTTGAGGAAAGATGTGACTGTCAAATCAAACCAAACTAATTCACTAGCATAAACCAGCTTGTCTTCTGGTATGAATGGACTGCAAAGAAATAAGATGACATTTGTACAGAGACAAACAGAATTGGAGTAGGGGGCCAGAGTACCTTTCTGGAGGAATCTGATGGATTATTATTTTACATTACATTTTGTTTGTGTTGTATTGAGCCCATCAACCACTGTGCATCCAGTTTTGAGCAGGGAACATCTCAATTTTATTCATCAGAAGCACTTTTAATATTTACTCTGCTACAACCAAAAGTAGTTTTGCATTTCAAAGGGATTCCTTGTATTTATTCCCTCATTAAACAACCTATTTTTCAGCTGGAGACAGGTTTCATATAGTGAAGTGTTAATATTTAAAACTAACATCTTCTCATGTTGAGGATGTTACCTACTGATTAAACCAGGGATTCAGCTCAGGTGGGCAAATTACTTCACATCTCTGAGAAGTCAGCACTCATGGGATCAGACTCATAGCCATCTCCTCCATGGAAAGATGGGGTGAGGTTTATTAGTGCTTTGTAAAGTTTAAATGAAGGATATTGATCCTGAGATGTCAGGAAGATCTTGCTCTTCCTCCCAACCCAGCATAAAATTTAGGTTTCACAGTCTGAGCTTGGGGTGGCTGGGCTGAGGCCTATTGACCCACTGACAAGCAGCATGTAGGTGAGCATTTAAACATCAAAGCCCTGACTGGGAAGGGTGAGATGATCCAAGTTAAGCAGCTTCCATGAAGTTCAGCTTTCAGGCTGCACAATGCCCCTTACAAATGAGGCAGAGCAGCTCAGTTGGAGTTTGGCAGTCAAGGGTGGCTCCCCTCAGTCTGTCACCACGCTGAAGGTCAAGGTCCTGCTACTCTGATTCTTTTAGGGCTTAGGAGAATATTTTATTTTTGCATTTGTTCACAGGAAGTATTTGCACAAGAGTTTACGAGCATGGAAGTGTACAAGAAGTACACTCAGTGCCCTGGGCTGGGTAACATGGTAGGGGATCAGTCACAGATTGGACTCGATGACTTTGGAGGCCTTTTCCAACCTGAATGATTCGGGGATTCTGTGTTTTCCACAGACGAGGTGCATGAGTTTATCCTCATATTGCTTTTGAGCCTAGGAGACCTTTTCCTGCTCACCAGTTATATCTAAGCTACATTCTTGATCCCAAGCTCAAGCACAACAAGCTAATTGCCCAGTGACTTGCTGTACACAGAACTACTAATTGCAATTAGAGTATAACACACAACAAGACTGACATAAAATTTTGCCATCTGGCCTCCATCAGCTCACATGGACTGGGGTTGTACACTTCATTTCCCATCACATGACTTCCCTGTGTATTCCAAGGTAGTCAGCCTTGAAAGATACCAGTTATAATCTACAAGCCCCATTAAATTTTCATAAATATTCAGCTTTGGTGGTGATCTCCTGAACTCCCTGTACCTGATGTTGTCTTTCACCATGAAATAATTTCCCTTGATACACACTGATGAAAATGCAGCCAAAGTTAATTGACACAATTCCCATTTTTCACTCTGAGCACAGTTACTCTTGAGTTTGCTCTGTTTGTACATGCCAAGGATCAGTTGTCTTAGAGAGGGACTTACCACTGAATGACTACATTATCTTCCCACAGGCATTTGTGTGACAGTCTCCTCCAGCCAGCCAGAAGTCTTTTGCCAGCCATTTTCAGACTCAAGGATGGCATCAATCTTGTGGTGGAAAACTTTATGAAACTGAAAGCTGCTGTCACCGTCAGCAATCCAGACACCCTCTCTCCCTTTCACACAACAGTGTGATTTCTCCCTGAAGAGATGTTTCCCAGAAAACAGATGCATCTGTCTGAACCAGAATTATTTTTAAAAAGGTATTTTTTAGAAGTTTAATTTATCTTTTAGGGGCAGTGGTATCAGCAGCATCATTGTGAAGTCTGGCAGTGTTCCATGTCTCCTAAACGGAGCTGATAGCACTGAACTGCCTCTAATCAAAGCCCACTTGATATTTAGTGACAAAACCACCTTAACTTGCTTAAAAATAACAGCACAAATTCATCAAGGTTTTTACAACACTTGATACCATTAGTTCAAAACAGGAAGATAAACAGCAAATATAGATGTGTTTTTGTATTGCTTAGTGCTTCCGATGGCATCATGTCTGCAGACTGCTTTTTTCCCAGCTTACAGATCATTTCCTTGCTCAAAGCCCTCCAAAGATTAGTGACTGTGTCAACATGGGTTTGTACAAGAGCAGCCCTCAGGGCCAGAGCAGGACAAAGTTGGAAATGCTACAGCAAAAATGCCTTAAACATATGAATGTGTCATCTGTTCTTAGTGGAAGTTAAAAAGCACCATCATTATATTAAGAATTCCAAATGTTTTCTGTTCCCTGCGTTTTTTACAGGAAAATCATCACCCAGCTCCTAAAGATTCAGCAATTTCCAAAAGCTTCTCTGCAAAATTTCCCATTTTTTTCTTGTCCATTTGCTAGGCACCTTTGCTGTTTCCCTTTTCCTGTTCTTGCTGTAGCTGTAGGAGCCAACCTGGTTGTGTTTACTTTGCATGAACAAGACAGTGCAGAGGTAATCAGACACACAAACCTGCTGGGGAATGGGCAGCCAGAGAGCATCAGGAAGATCTGAGGATTCAGTTACCTGATCTCATCTTCCAGCTGACTGGATCTCTGCAAGGCCAGCTCTGCTGAGCTCCTTCTGCTTTGAGAATTAGGATGTCTGGGCACTTCACATCACTGGGCTCATCATGTGTAGGTTACCTGCGATCAAACCATAAGGGAAATCATCCCTGAGGCACATAAAGGGAAATAAAAGATAATTTATCATTTCATTCCTGTTGCTGGAATTGTACAGCAAAAGAATCCATTCCCTATTCTCTGCTGTGAGGGTGGGGAGGCCCTGGCACCTGAGGGTGCCCAGAGAAGCCGTGGCTGCCCCTGGATCCCTGGAAGTGTCCAAGGCCAGGTTGGCTGGGGCTTGGAGCAACCTGGGAGAGTGGAAGGTGTCCCTGCCCATGGCAAGGGGGGTTGGGTGAGGTGATCTTTAAGGTCCCTTCCAACCCAAGCCAGTTTGGGATTCTGTGATTCTGTTGATGGGATTTTCAAAGCAAAGCCACAATTTTAGCATCAAGAGCTGATTTATTTACAATTAGTTCCTTAATACCAGATGTTTGGAAGTATTTAAGCCTTGAACAAAAAGAAAAGCTTCAGGTGCTTATGAAAGGGCTCTATTTTTCAAAAGTTATCCATCAGCCTTTTTTGCTGGAAAAGGCACAGAGTTCATCTCTTTGCCCTAACATTTCCAAATCAGGATATGCAAATAGTGGGGGCTTGGCTGTCTTGTTCATCATTTGGGGAGACTTTTTGCTACTTTACATGGCTACTGGGCCATGATGAGGTATAGTGCACTCAAGGAATATAGAGATGCACAGAGAGAGATCAGTCCCTAGGGATTTACCCTACAAACAGACTGGGATGTCAGTTAAATGCCTAATGGGATGTTCAAAAGTACCTTCATAGATTCAGCATCCAGTTGTGCTGAGATTTAGGCACCTAATTTTCTTTTCATTAGATTTTCCTTTGAAAATGTTATGTCTGCATTTCTAGGGATACAATGATCTCTGGAAATTGGCCTTTAAGCAATTTGCCAGGCAGCACATGGTATGTCAGTGAGCAAGTGCAAGAGCTCTCCAGGCTGCTAGCTGTGGCTCTGTTTGAAGCTCCTCCTTGGGCATTAATGACATTTCAGTACATGAGAACATCTGACTGACATGAACAAAAACACCTGCAAATAAAGATATTGAAATACACCCTTATAGAGATATATTATGAAATAAATGTATATATATCATATAGAGCTATTGGAAAATACACCCTTGGCCTCTCCATTCCACATTAAGTTTTATGGAAGAAATAACACTTATTTGTAATTTCATCCATGGAGGAAAAAAAGGAAAATTTTAAATCAACTTAAATTTTGGCTCTAAAAGACTGAATTAAATTATTTTTATCTCCTCTGCAGATCTTATTTATTTCCTATAGTGGCTGAATTCTTCCCGTGCATCATATTATTTCCTATTTATTTCTTTTTAAATCCCTCCTTTAGGGCTCTCTGTCCTACACTCCCTCTTATTTTTCATGGAAATTTTTACCATGAGAAAAAGAGGATCAGACAGAGTTAGGGTAAAGAATACTTTATTTAACTTGGCCTCTTCCTGGACCTACATATTTGTTTATGATTTAAAAGGTTCCTGCTTTCATCCAGGCAGAAAATAGTTGCTAAGCAGCAGCACTGCTTTATAAAAGGCAGAGCCAGGGCTTGATCTGCCCTGACTTGTACTTGTGGCTACTCCCTCCCCAAGGGAGGGAACTTGGATATACCTCCCACCTATGGACTAATCTATGTCTCTGTACAGCTCACAGTGGCCTGGAAATTGTATTTGTGTTCTTGTGTGTATTTCTGGGTGCACTGGTACAAATCAACCTAAAACTTAGTGTCTGCCTTCTTAAATGCATGAATTTACCTAAACTGTGCTGGTGGTATGAAGATGGTCCACAGATTTTTGCCTTGTAAAAATCCATCTTAAAAACCTTGCACCAGATTTTTGAGTTTCTTACCAGATTTCAAACACAAAAGTGAAAAGCTTTGAAACAAGGCAGAGAGGTTTGTGATATATACAGAAACTGTCAAGTCATGTCTCAGTCTTTCTTGCATTGTCATGCCTCTGCCATTATTTTTACTAAAAACAACTCTTCTGTTGAAATGTGTGCAAGTGTGTGAGGTGCATAAAACTCCAGAAATGTCTGGAGGTCTTGTTCATTAACTCTCACTGTAATTTTTATACTTGATCTTGGACACAGCAGCCAGTAGGTTGCTTGTTGCTTCTCAGCTCATAAAACACACCAAAAGCCTAAGAGGAGATGGTTGCAAATATACAGAGTTTATAAATTTATCATACAAATGTAATAGGATATAAATTTATCATACAAATGTAAAAGGCTATGAAATACGTATATCATCTAATCAGTGATGTGACTTCAGCAAATGCAATCTAAACTGCTGTAAAGCCACCATCCCACACAGACCCAGAACTTGGACTCACAGAATCCTTCAGGCTGGAAAACCCTTTTAAGATCATCATTCCCCCGGCACAAGGCCACCACTAGCCCATGTCCCCAAGAGCCACATTCACATGTGTTCTGAACTCTCCCAGGGACAGTGACTCCACCACTTCCCTGGGCAGCCTGTTCCAACACTTGATCAGCCTTTCCATGATGGAATTTTTCCTAAACTGGGCTCCTCTTACTCTTCAGAGTGCTTTATACACGTTACCTGATTCCCAGTATTGCTCCTGAGACAAGTCCAGTACCTGGGTGCTGGAACCACATGTGGGACGCCACCCAAAGCAGTGCAGTGGCTTCTTTAAATCCAGAGGAGTGAGTTGGATTGAGGAGAGGTGCCAGAAGTTCCTGACTTGATAAGCCTGACAGTAAATAGGCTGGACTTCAACCCCTAAAACTAACTCCTGAAATGCCCCAGGCGTGGCACAGATTGCCACGCCTTGACTTGGAGCAACTTGCAGGGATTCTCCACTCTCTGTGAGTAATGCAGAGGTCTGGCTCAGCTGGGAGATGCTGTGATCACAAACAGGACAATACACACGTGACCAGCCACTCCTCCTTGGGATCATGGCAGAGACCCAGGAGAGGAATGAGAGGATGTTACTTCAGGAGAGCACAGAGTTCCCTTTGGAGGCACAGCCAGCCCAGGCTAGATCCCTGGCACCGAAGTCAGAGCAAAACAAAACAAGGTTCAAAAGCAAGTACACAGAGACAAGGTTGTTACAGTTCTTAAACATCACAGAGAAGCTGAGGAAAAGCTGGGTTTAGTCATCAGTGGTTGTTTTGCTAACCCAGTGGGATTACACAAGGTACTTCAACAAGAATTTCAGCTGCACCCTCTACCTGTGTTTATTATTACTTTTTGGCTTACCCACTTTCACAGGCCTTAATATTTAATTCACTATAAATGAACACAATTCCGAAAAAGTGAGAGTGTAGCCTGCATTTCTCAATTTTCCCCACTGCTGCTAACATTAATTTGTTTCACTACTGCTTAAATAAGACAATTCTAGTACTTTCAACATGAACTTTAGATGTATATAATCAGATATACATCTCCCATATTCTATAACATCATGTCAATACCAGAATTTAACACAACTTCTCAGCACTTTCCTAGCATATGAAGACTTAATGTTTTGCCCAAATCTCCAGTTCTCAGGAAAACTTACTGCTTTTTCTCTTTGGTGTTGAAAAGCAAAACTGATTGGAAGTGTATTTTTAAAAAGCCAGTGGGAAGTTAAAAAGAGAAGTCATATGCATGACTTGTGGTCCTGGAAACAGCTGTGCTGCTTTTGGTGACAACGGGCTGAGCTTAGGCCTTATATAACTCTAGGAAAATCAATATGCAGTAAATGTACTGAGCCAGAAAGGAGTCTGAGCCTAAATTTTAAAAATCATACAGGCTGTCTCCTCTCATATCTTTAAATGAGGGTTCTTTGGCCCTCAAGTACCTTATTTGCTGTCATGAGTGATGTGTTGGCAGTAGATTGGGTACTTGTAGGTGTTAGGTTCAACAATAATCACTGCTGATCATTGTATGTTGAGTGCTTAACAAAATGAGGAGCATGTTGATCTATAAAAAATTGCCAAAATCCAAGCTGCACTCTGTCCTAACTGCAGGCATCTTCAGAAGAGATAAAAAGGGCTGCATGGTACAGCTGTACCATTCTGCTGGAAAGTCAGTCTTCAGAAATCTCTGCAAGCCCTCACAAAACTCTTCCTTTCCACACCTTGAAAATACCCAGGAGACCAGAGCAGGAATGCTGGGTGTCTCTTTAAAGGCACAAATTCTATTTGATACCAAAAATGCTGGACCTTGGAAGAGTAAATTCCTCCTCAGCATGTACTTGAAATGGATATTGTTGTGCCTGGCTGTTTGTTTCCCAATATTCCTGACAATGTTTTATCTGGTCTTCACAGTAGTCTGTTCACGGATTTTTAAGTACTTACTACTCAAAGACAAAGTAAATCCAAATATCTGGGGTACCTTTTGAGCAACCCCAGGCCTATCTACATAGTGCCCTTAGGGCACTGGTGCATCTCACAGACAGCTGATAACAGAAAATGCTGTCTCAGGCAAGCCCATGAGCCACTTCCTGGCCATCCTCACCCCATGGCCCATTGTCTGTTTGCTGTAGTAGCAAAAGGAGGTGCAAGAATCAGCAGCCCCTGCCCATTCTCATGTAAAATCAACCTGCTGGATGATTCAGGTTGAAAACCAGAAAAACTCCTCAGAAAGTTGATTCCTGGTTTAGATGATTTCATTTTGCATTGGAGTATGTCCCAGCACATAACTGCAGTGGTGTGAGGGGTGATAAAAAGCACAGTGGGGCTGTAGGGGGTTGCTCTTCCCAATCCTTTGTTTCTTCAGCTGGATTTGCAGAACTACAGAAGCAACGCTAACATGGAACATCAATCATATTTCTATTTTCATAGAAACAGATCTAGATCCTCCTGAGAATCTTTCTCCTCTCTTTGTTATGAACAGAATTACAGGTGACTGTAGAATACATCCACTTTGCTCCTTTTTTACTCTAATTTGCAGAAGCCTTTAAATCTGTGTCTAACTGAGGTGTGTGTTGAAGCGCTTGTCCCATCAAACTTCTGAAGTTACTGCAGGTCCTGGATTTTATTTTTTTTTCTCTGGTTTGGCTTGTTTTTTTAATTCTCAAGTTCAAAATCCTGGAAAGCTTGAGAGTGTTTCCTTCTTTCATTTGCTTCACCAAACTTTTCACTATGGCCATGCATTTTACCCATTCTTTCTCCAATTAGTTTCCCAGCCCCAACATTTAATTTTTCAAAGAGATAGCTAGGAAATATAGGAAGATACCTGCACAGCAATACCTGCAGCCAGCCAGTAATTTGGGCCATCAGCCTCTACTGATGACTTTAAAAACTCGAGTTTTTAATCTTATCTAAACGATAATAATCTTTCTGGATATTTCCTCCCTAAGATCATATAGTAGATCATATGGCTAACCATATTCATAAGGTGGTCCTCTTCTAAATGGTCATACAGAAAAGACGTTACATACATAAGTCATATTGTTCTTTCCTTCACAACAGAACAGCTTTAGGGTGAAAGTGTTAATACAGGACTTGGATGATCCCAATTTAATTCACAGTTCTGCTCCGTTCTTCCTTTGTTACTCAAATCAATGATGTGGCCTTTTAGAGCCTCAGCTTCTTAAGCTGCAAAATGAGGCCTATAAATCTCTCCAAGTTGCTGCAAGACTACAATCATTCATCTTGGTGATGGGATCAGAGATTATAGTGGGGAAAACTTAGAGAAAACAAACTATAGTAGAATTCCAAATAACAACAGGCATAATCCTGACTCACTCATGAAAAGGAAGTGACCACAAAACCAAGAAGGAATCAGGTTTCACTTACCAATTTTAAACTGGAGTGTCATGGAATACTGCATTTATAAATGGTGCTGCCATTTCCCCTTCCCCATCAAACACATTCAGATACCCTTCATGTATATGCAAAAGGAAGATAAGGCATCCCACAAAAGCATCACAAGGTAAAGACACTGGAGATTGCTCTCTCTACTGAAGAGTCGGTAATTCATCACCTTGGGGTTTGCCAAGTGGCATAAAAGCTGGCAATGGAAATTACTGAAGAAAAGACATTGAGAAGACAAGCCATAAATGAACAAGAGGTAAAAATTCAAGGATGAATTTTTCATCCCTTGGATTTTCTCTCTTTATCTTCAAGAGAGGAAGAGAGATTATCAGTTTTGGGGGAAAGCAAGACATCATTCTCAATTTCTTTTCAGAACTTTGGGCCTCAGCAACACAAAGTGGACTGATATAAAATGAGCTCCTATTTTGCTTGCTCTAGTGCCTACCAGAATTGACAAAAGCTGAATACATACTCTATTTTTTGGAGTGGCCGTGTGACTTCTTGTCTGTGTGTATTATCTGAACACAGTTGGTAGAAAACCACTAATGTCTTCTTCTCTTTTCCCTAAATACATATCATTCCTAATACTGGAGACCTGCATCGTAATTAAGATTGTAAAACCGTAAGTAAAACATGCTGCAATTACCTGAGTAATTTGGTTCAAATCAACTCAGCGATGAACTAAGTCAATGCTTCTGCAGTCAGTTATTTCCCACAGCTCCACACTGGGCCAGTTCCTGTTCCAACCAAGCTCAAAGGTAAATGTGCCTTTAACTCTGACAGGAGTAGGAACTTGCTGCTGACTGGTAGGGAGGGATGGCTGCAGAGCTTTGAAGATGGAGCAAAACACACAAGGCTATCACACGTCAGCAACTGTCTTAGCACCACAAACATTTACATATCAGCATGTTACACACTCTTCATTTCATGTGTGACAGTAAAATAACCCTTCATGTGAGGGTCAACCTAGAGTATTCCATCTTAATAAAAACAGAGTGTATGGTTTAACTTCCTCTCCTGACTATCCTGGTATGTACAACATGTAAGAAGGGCACAATGAAATGCACAGATACATATATATATATATTTAAAGAAATAAGCTGGGCATTTTCCCAGTGTTTGGGCAGCTAACAGAACTATTAATACTCCAGTGTAACATGAGGCAGCCTGTCATGGTTCTCCCTCTCTGTGGTAAAAGGATGGAGCCAGAAAGTGAGATTCATGACCTTATGGTGGAATTTGCAGTCCTCAGGAGAGCAGATGACATTGCATGTGTGTCAAATACTCTTGTTGCATCTAGTCCATCCCCACTGGCAGCCATCATGCTGAAATTTTAAATCTCTCCAGCCTTTTTGTCCCCTCTCAAGGCTGGGCAGTAATTCAGATTCTAGAAGAGAATTGATACTGCAGGAAAAGTACTTCCCACTCCAAATGTGTTCCTTTACACTTTCTCCCTGTGCTGCTCTACCTTCCATAACCCTTCCAGTGCTCATCCTGTTTGCACTCGTGCATATCTTCAAAGTGCACTGCATTTTCATTATGAAGATGTTCTGTGACTGCATTTCAAGGTGTTCCAACTTGAGGTGGCTTCTGTGCAATTACTGATTCCTGATGATACAAAAATATGCACTGACTAGCTCTAAAATAAGACCACTTTGTTCCTGTTTACTTGTATTTAAATTGGATTTTTTTTTGTTAAGGAGAAACTTGCAATTACTCGTGTCCTTGTATTTTAATGATGATGATTTCCTTAGTATAAACAGGTCACACTACAGATACTATACACGAACCTCTCCCACTTAAATTGCCAGAGATTTGCTCGAATTAGCATTGCAACCAGAAGCTCCCAGCAGAATATGAAAGAGGAGCTGGAAGCAGTGACGTGCTCTGTTT
Organism: Phylloscopus whistleri; assembly: GCA_017589585.1. Lineage (NCBI taxonomy): Eukaryota > Metazoa > Chordata > Aves > Passeriformes > Phylloscopidae > Phylloscopus > Phylloscopus whistleri. The sequence continues at coordinate 1,752,007 of JADMLD010000682.1, read as the reverse complement.
TCAAAGGCACACAGAGCGGCCTCAGCTGCCCCGGCTCTCCTTTTACCCAACCATCAAAGCAAATCCCGCTGCAATGGGGAGTAAAATAAAGTTCTTCTTGCATTCCTTACACAGCCCCTGTCCCCCATATCCCTTCTGGTGAGCCCTAGCCTCTTCCAGGCTCCAAGGAGAGCAGGCACAGGCAGTTACCTCCTGCACTGAGGGGGAGAGGTAGGCAGTGAAGATCCTGCCCCCACACAGATCTCGTGAGGGAGCACTTGGGTTGAAGCAGTTCAGCTAAAAATCACAGGTAATTCTGTAACCTGCCTTTAAATAGCATTTGCATTATCTGCTTTCTGCTGCAGCTCCCTCTCTTTACTCCCTCCCAGGTACTGTGCATCATCCCACACATCAGACACACACCATGTGCTGCATTTGCAGAAGTCCCCCAAAATTTCTAATGAGTGCAGACTGCCCTGATCTTCCTTTCACTGTATTCTCTTTAGATTCAAGAGCTGGAAAACTTCATTTCTGTCAGCAATGCCAGTCCTTGCACTTCAGTGATGTCGGCCAGGTCAGACAGCTCTCTCCATGCAGCCCACTCAGCTGTGGAAACAAACACCACTGAAAAGTGAAATATAAATATGAAATAGTTATCTTCTCCTATGCATTTCTATGCTGCAGAATTAATTTACATATAGCTGTGAGGTCTTCAAACAGAAAGTGTTACAGAAATGCAATATATTGTGAGTTATGTGAAAGAAGTAATTTCAACACAAACTCTACCTTCAGCTGAAAGATCTCATTTCCATGGAAGCTTTCCTCAGCCTATCAAAACCTACAACCTACAACAGGCTGGGTGTGGCACTCACCAATGCTTCTGGAAACAAATCACACCAATAAAAGACATCTGTCCCAAATTTTAAAAACACATCCCACCCCCCCAGTGCTGAATGTCCTCCTGACATTGGTGAAATCAAAGAGGATCCATGTATCACAAGGGGTTTCTTTCAGACACTGTCAAGCTGCAGCAGAATACAGAGTGAACACACAGTTACAATAAATATCTGTGTTCTTTGGAATAAATTATAAGGTTGAAGATTAATTCATTGCTCTTGATCAAGAAACAGCACAGTTCATCTTTGGCTTGCTCCTGTGCTCATCAGAAAACCAACCCTCAAGGCAGGGTTCTCATTAACCTCCTGCCTTCGTGCTGGCAGGGATATACGGCGGGAACAGCTTTCCTTTCAAGGGACATAAACACTCTTCTACATTTTCCTTCTCTTTTTAAAATTAAATTAATCACAACATTACTATGGCTGGAACACATAAGCAGAGTTAAAGTGACATCAAATCTATTCTTCTGCTTGTGCAGAGATTACAAATGCACAGCCCAACTCAAGTAATTTTGTCCTCATAGCTTATGATGTTAGTACTAATTAAAAAAGCAAAATTGAAGGATGCTGGGTTCTTCTGTAAAAGCAGAAATAAGTTTTGCTTGAAAAAAAAAAGCCCTGCCACACAAGCCATGGACCTGTCAGTATAAATATTCAGTCATTTTCTGGAACACTTTCTGAGCTGATGATAGCACAGGATGCTTCATTCTCTTTTACTTTCCCAGCAGAGCAGCTAAATCCCTACATGGTCACCCTTCATGTTATTTTAAAAGCTCACCTGTTTCACAGCAGAGAGGACAGGCAGCGTATCCCTCACAGCCATGGGATGTGTGGCAGCAGGCCTGTCCCCCAGGCTGCTGGTGCCCTCAGCCTGCTGCTGACACTGTGTTCTGGTGTCCTTAATTACAGCCATCCCTTAATGACCACAGCAGGGATGCAGGAGGCTGAAGAACACACTGTTGGCAAGGAGCAGCCTCTTCCAGCTATGGTGACCTAACAGCAATCCCTGATGCTTCATCACAAGAGGCTGGGACTTACACGTCTCCCTTTCCTTCTCTGCCATGACCCAGCACAGCTCTTCTTTGGGATAGAGGCAGTCAGGTCTCTGATCGTTTGTCTTCCAGAGATTTCCCACTGTTACCATTCTTAATTAACATTCTGATTTTTCACTAGGACCATGAGTGAAAGCAATGATGCAGCTTCAGAGGGAGAAAACTAAAAGGAAGAAAAAGCAAACTGGGAGCTACCAGGCTCCAGTACAGCCAGCAAACACTGAATGCAGCCCCAAGGACAAATAGTACAAAGCTCTTACTTGCGTGCACAGTCAGAAGCTGGCAGAAAGCTGAGGGGTCAGGAAGGCAAACAATTCAAGTGCAAAGTGTTTTATTGTAAACCTCTGAACAGGATGTTTCAGCCAAAGAAACTATTGTCCTTATGAAAGCAAGAAAGACATACAGGTGTATGAAACGAGTCAGCATTTTTGCAATGTACAACTAGAATATATTTGCAAATATCATTGCCCAGAAACCATAAATTAATATAGCTGAAAAGCTTTTCATTTTAACTAGGCTTCAAGTCCTAAGGAACCAATAACAAAACTTCAAGTTCTGTAGGAAAGCCACAAACTAGAGAATTTTTTCAAAGGCTTATACCTCATCAGGAATTCCTGATCAGGAGCTCTTGAGCATGCATGCAAAATCAAAAGGATTGGACTTTAGTCCAGTCCCCTTAAAATCATAGAATCCCAGAAAGGGTTGGGTTGGAAGGGACCTTAAAGCCCATCCAGTGACACCCCCTGCCATGGGCAGGGACACCTTCCACTGTCCCAGGTTGCTCCAAGCCCTGTCCAACCTGGCCTTGGACACTTCCAGGGATGGGGCATTCACAAATGTGTCGCCACAAATGTTTGGAATCAGATCTGAATATCAACTTTGGATTTGCTTGCTGCAAGAATGATGATGGGACAGGTACTGCCTTGTGAACACACCCATACTTTTGAACTGATATTACATCTGGGTTAAATACTGTCCCAGGCCAAGGAAAAATAACTTGTAATATCAACAAAGGTAGTATCTCCATGCCCAGAATGGATCTGCTGACACTTGCCTGGGGAGAACTATCTTGAAACAGTTATAAAAGCTGTAATTTTTCCAAAATTGTAACTATTTTCTCTGTGCAAGATATATCTGCAGCTGGGACTTCACATGTGGCTTTATCCCAAAAGCTGTGTCTTTAAGATGGAAAGATTGATCCTTCAAGGACAGGTAGTCAGAAGAAAGGGTTTTTTTTACGACCTTAACTAGTGGCTCTATCAGAATCCTCTGAACATTTCCTGTGGACTTTATCCAATGGAATTAATTAAGGAGACTTCTGTTTGCTTAATGGAAATGAGACAAGACATAATTTATAGCCTTGGTGTGGCAGACAGTCTCTAGCTTTCAGTCCAACACAAATCAAGGAAGGTGACTGTGGTGGAAGAATGGTGTCTCCTGAAATGAAGGAGGGAAGTTGTTTACATTGTTCAAGAAAGATGAACAGAGATGTGATAGAGAACTTGTCATTTAAATTTAAGGCCATGGCTATTAAACCTGTGTCTTTTAATTCTCCTTCATAGTGCTTATAAATGTCCTACATTTTTTGCTGCTATGTAAAGAATTTATCCAAGACTATCACTGCTTTGCCACAGGGAAGGAAAGGAGATGAACTGCCCTGCTCAGAGTAGCTCTTATCAGCCAGACAGATGGCAAATGATGTGCCAGAATGTACAGGGAAGAGTCCAGCATGGACTATCAATCCCAACCCAGTCCAAACACCATTAAAATGTCACTGCTTAGGACTCTAAGAGCAAAGGCACTGACAAAAGGTGTTCTACACAAGTACTTCTGCAACCAGAATTAATTATCAAGAACCCTTCCAAAGTGCTGGAAGGAAAAGTTGTGGAATGAGTAGATTGGTGGTGTAAGTGATAATTACACAGAGCACAAGCAAACTTCAATTGTAATACATATATCTATATATATTTTTTAAATATATCCATGACAAAGTATATTGAACTAAATTGTATTTGGTTTCACAAAGCATTCTGTTCATTCAAAAAACCAATTTTCTATTTAAAACAAGAGCAGGGACTGGATCCTCAAGCTGGTGGTGTACACTGCACAGAGCTGTGCTAATCTGTGTCCACAGAGAAACACTACGTGACACTGAATTTAAAGACATTTTGTAGAGCATCTTATGAAGACAAAAAAAAAAAAAAAAAAGCCTTATTCTCACTTTTAGGAGTGACATTTTTTTTCTATACTTCCTCCATTTTTAGTGCAGCAATCCAAGCCATGTATTTTGCTCTAAACACTATTTTCCCCTCTCAGGTGGTTTTAATGACAAACTTCTATAGGAAGCAGAGTTTGATATTACAGCATTAAGCCTTTGCAATACCCAGAGACATCAGATCTTTGGATGAGAAGATCCACATCAGGGAGACCTACAAACACCTGGCTTAGGGGGAACACCATTTGGGTGACAAGCAAGAGGGAGTTCCAGGCATTAGACTGTATTTTCCATGGCAGGAGACATCCAGAGCCTCCAAAAGCATAGCAATTAGTTCTGGTTGAGTTCCCAGTAACTCAACCACTTGGTATCAACTCAACCCACCAGTCCCTTCCCATAACGTGTTCTTCTTTACAAATCAATTAAGATTTAGCACAAGTTGCATTGGGAAGTGTTGCAAAGTTTCTAGCCATTTGAAATGAAGGTATTTGCATGTCATAGAAGTAGCTTCCATCATCATAGGATCTCATCCAGAGTGAGGGTGCTTAAATGATTTAAAATAATTTCATGTTGATTGCACAGCAAGGAGCAGAGGAAAGAAGTATTTTTTCCAGTGGGAGTGAGTTTAGGTGATCAGAACACAACTTGGGTCAAAGGAGAGTTGAGCTCCTGGCCTATCCCTGCTCTGCAAAATCCCAAAAGCTTTCCCCTGTCACAGAAGTCCATGGGAAAAGACCTGGGAACACTCATCTGCTAACTGTGCTGTAGGGACGCTGCTGCTCCTGCTCTCTGACGTCACATGTGGTGGCTGACAATGAAAATTGATGGTGATTCATAAAGGCATCTCCATCCCTAAGAAAACTGGAAGAGCAGCTTGCATAATCCTGAGATTTACTTAATTAAGTAACATCCCAGCACCGTTCTATTTGATCATCATTCCTTTACCTCCCTCTCCCTCCCGGCTTTGCCTTTGATTAACACAGCCCTGATAAGAAACTTCATTCAAAAAGAAAGCAGAGAGTGGGAAGGCAGCCCTGAGGTGTGGCTGGTGATTTAAAAACTGAAAAGAGGCAGTAAGAATGTCTCAGAGAGGTGGGAAGTTGGGATTGTCCTTTGCTGCAGGCAAGGTGAGGATATGGAGAGGGCTCAGCTGCAGCTGAGATAAATGTGCAGGTGAGGAATATACCCACAGCCTAATGCCTCTGCCTGCTTCTCATGAGATCATTATTTTCAGTGTTTTAAAGCACTTTCTGCGTGAAACCCCAGAATGGCCCAACTTCAGTGTTTTGAAACGTGCTTCTCCACTGAGATTCTTGAAGAGTGCTGGAGAAATGGCTACATTTGATAATATATGACAAAATATCATACATTGCACAGCTGAGACACTGAAGGTGGATCTAACATAATCTACAGGTTCCCTATTTCCTGACTAAGGCAGCCTCTGAATCCAGAGGAAGCACTCAGGGAAGTTACACAGGGAAGTGTATGCTGCCTTCCAGGTGACCTTGGCACTTTAAATCAGGAAGCAAACACGGATCCTCAGACTTCACCCGGTCCATGGATTATTTATGATGATCTTGCAGCAGCTCTCAGGCCCAGCCATGAATCAGAAGCTTGCATGGAAACACATAACAAACAGACAAGGCTTCAAATACCCCTCGTTTATCAGCAGAGATGGTTAAAAATTAATTTCCCTGGAAAAACAGAATTTATCCTGAAGAGTGTGGGGGTATATTTCTCATCCAGCTGGGAAAATGCCGTTCCCAGAGGTATTCCAGGGTGGTGGGGTGAGGTGGGACAGAGCTATCATGGCCTCACACAGAGGGCAAGCTGCCAGGGAAAGTTCCCGACATTAAACTCGGTATTTTTGGTCAAACAGATACGATGCCTTGATCTACAGCCCAGACCGATGAGGAGTCATGGCTGATGGAGCTTTGTGGCTGAGGGGCTGTTACAGCTGAGGGAGTGTTGTGGCTGAGGGGGTAACGTGGATGAGGAGGTCAAACGGGTGAGGGAGACTCGTGGCTAAGGCGGTGTTATGGCTGAGGAGGAGTAATGCCCGCCGAAGATCTGTACCTGAGGTGCTGACATGGCTAAGGGAGAGTCACGGCTAAGGGAGTGTCACGGCGGGGCGGATATCATGACTGAGGGGGTGTCGTGGCCGAGGAGAACAGGCAGGTCTGAAAAACAAAGGCTACTGAACCAGTTGTGCTCGTGGCTGAGCGCTGTGACCAACACTCCCGGCGACATCCAGTACTGCCAGAAAGGCGCACGGTTCTCCTTTTCCGACCACCTCCTCCGCCTCAGCCCCACGGGCACGGCGCCTCTTCCCGCCGGCGCTGAGGCGGAGGGGCCGCGGCGGGCGGGGCGGCCGGACTCGTTTCACGGCCGAGCGGAGCCGATCAGGCAGCCCCAGCACCGCCTCCTCCCCTCCCCGCTCTCCTCCCGCCTCGCGGAGGCGGAGGGTCCGGGGCGCAGCGCTGTGCGTGTGTCCGTAGCTCGCGTGGCCGCGCTTCTCCGCTCCGCTCCCGCGCCTTCCCTCGGCAGCACCGCGCCCTCTGCTCTCTCCGCTCCCTCTGTTCCTCCGCTGCCCCTTCCCGGCCAGCAGGTCTTCTGCGAGTCTTCTCCCCCCGCATTCTGGAGGCTCTCAATATGTTCAGCACCGTCCGCGCTCAGAGGCACCAGGTACGGCGGGCGGGGGCCGAGCAGGGGCCGTGCGGCCGCGCTTTGTTCGGCGCTGGGGAGCGGGTGGAGGCGGTGGCCCGTGCGGGCGCCCCGCGCTCGGGGAACCGGAGCCCCTGCGGCCCCGCCGCGCTTTGTTGCTTGTTCGGGGCCCGTTTTCTTGGGCCGCGGAGTTGCCCGCATGGCCTGAAGGGCGTGAGGCCGCTCCCTCCGTGACGGGGGAAGGCGCGGGCCCCGGCGGCCGAGGGATGCGGTGTAGCCCCCGGCCGGGATTTCCCGGGTTCCCCACGCGGTGCGGTGCGGTGCCAAGGTCAGGCGCTGCCTCTCCAAGCGCCACGCTGCAGCCGCCGAGTGGCATCTGCCTAAAGCCCCACCGTGAGTGGGGGGTGGGGGGGAAGGGAAGAGAATCGCGGGAATCCTGGACTTCGAAGGAAATAGCCGCTCCGGGATGAGCAATGTGTGCTGACAGCTGGTTGCCAATGTCATGACCCTCCCTGTCATCTGTACCAGTTCTAGGAAGTGGGAGATAATAAAGCAAAACCAGTGGCTGTCAGCCCACATTAGTGCTTCTGGGGAAAGCTGATGACGGTGAATGACCAGAGCGGTTTGGGTTTGGTTTCTTAGGGTTTTTTTGGGGGCTGGTTGGGGAGGTGTGCAGTATTTTCTGCCTGCATGCATCAATTTCCGGAGCTTTTTAGAGTTTTTAGAGGTGCTTCAAGGTAGAAAATGCCTTTGCATTGGCACTCTTGCTGTTCTTTTACCCAGCATTCCCACAGACAATAAAATCTGAATTGACTATAATTTCATGAAGGGTAGAAAAATTTTGTCAGTGAGAGGCAAAGCATCCGAGTTACTTCTTAAGGAGATGGGTGGTGATAGACTAGTGGAAGTGCAGTTTCATGTCACTCCTTATTTGTGTGGTTTGTGAAGGGAGGACTTTTTTTGTTGTTTGCACTGATGGGTGTGTAGGCACCACATTTGTTCTCTTCTGTCAGCGAGCGAGAGAATAACACAGCAAGCAGGATGTGGTGCTTTGATGGTGAGGTTGGTTTAATTTTAGAAAGCAGATTTTGTAGCCACAAGCGTGACTCCTGGAGCACAGGATGCAACAGTCAGAATACTTTCCAGTTAGGAAGCTGTGTGTTAGGTGCTGTAATTAAGTCTAATTTTGTTTTCATCAGCTTGAATTCTTAAGGAGCAGGAGATGGTAAGGAAGGCAAAAACTGCCGAGAATGGGGGTGGAGGACAAGGAGGACACACAAACAAAAAACACTGCTTTGGTTGTGTGACAGATGTTTGGAGAACTGTGCAAAGTGTGTGTTAGTAGAAAAAAAATAAACCTGGGGGGGGGAAAGGGGAGGAAAGAACTCATATTTTAGTAGAGTGAATGTGAGGCAGAAGGTTGAAAAAGAGATGTAGATAAAGACTGTGACAACAACAACAACAAAAGTATAAAGTGGGAAAGGAGAGGAAAGGCAGAACCAGTGTGAAAAATGACTAGGGCTGAGAAGCGTGGGAGGCCAGTCCTGGAAGGCAGTGCTGAATGGGCAGAGTGTTACAGCTGAGGGTTGTCGCTGGAACAGCAGTAATATTCAAGCATGAAGCCTGCTGCTTATAAATTTTTAAAGCCTGCATGCATAAATGTCTTTGGAAGAGCTCTGTGGGCTTGCTCTCTATAGAGGGCACTCCAAGCATTGCATCTTCCGGGGCTGCATGTAAGAGATTTTGGAAAATGTCCACAGTACTCTGTCCTTCCTCTTCAGTTCCTAACCAGTGATAGCAAATATTCCATCTTCCCTCTCTCTCTCCTCACTGTTGGTGTGGGAGCACGACTGAGGTTGATGTGCAGTGAAATAGACCGATTTTGTCTATAAGTCATAGCTATCAGTGAGACTAAATCTTTAGTGGAAAGCAACTGAAAAGTGAATAAGCAAAACAAAATCGTTGTGAATTCTGAGTCTTACTTTAGATTACTGGTATAAAGAGGTTGAGCCTATTTAGTGGTGTAAGGTATGTCGATGAATGTCTTGGTCTGTGGTGTTTTGCCCAAATGCAGACTCAGACATAAAAAGATTATGTGTTTTTACCATAAATAAATGCTAATGTATGAAAGAAATGTTTTAAGGACATTTGGTTTTATCTTCTGATACAGATGATGGACTGTGAGCAGTCGTAGGTGTGACCTACATTTCTTCTGAGCTGGGCTGTCACAAGCCAGAAAGCTCTGACTGGGTGTTAAATTCCATTTTTGTTTCACAAATGTCAATCAAGTGTCTGTCATTGCATCAGCAAGTACTGACTTTAAATCAAAAGATTATCAAGTATCTCCCCCAAAGTAGTGCTTTACCTGCGAGTTGAAGAAGTAATACCTTAATTTGACTAAAAGGTTTGTGCAGAGTTGGCACAGCAAATACTGCACATGGAAAATGTATTAAATATGAGAAGTAAAATAGATGGTCCCTGCGTTGTTGGGTCATGGGCAACATGACTTCTGCCTCTGGGGCTTCTGAGAGCACAGCTCCTGCAAGAGGCTCTGTGGGAGAGAGGCCTAGGGCAGCACTGAGGATCACTGTGTCTCAGTATCATTGCTGTTTAGGTGAGTTTTCTTCAGTGTACCTTTAAATGGGCATGCAGTGAAATAGAGGAGTGAAAAGGAAGCAATCTCCCTTCTGGGAGTCAGGATGTGCAGCCAGTTTATCTCAGAGTGCATTATGAGCTGTGACTTGCTCGTGGTCCAGTGGTACATGGCAAAGGAAAATCTCAGTCTGTGCACAACATGAGGTGTTCAGGAAACACAGTTACTACAACAAGGTTGTGTTAAAACTCCAGCAGCTGGGCAGGCATTTGAGTGCTGGCATTCCTGTGCCTGGGAGCTGCTGGAGTGCCAGAACACACCGTGTGGATGTTCCGTGACTTCAGGCCTGCCTGAGCCCAGTGTGGTCGCTCTTTATCCAAGGGGATCTCCAGCCCCAACACCAGTACCAGTCTTTGCTGTTAAAACTACAACAAAAATCCAGAGTTCATGGATTCTCTCTTTACCTTTTTCTTTCTATTCACTCTTCATTTTTTTTTCATCATTTAAATGTAAGTGTAGGGAATAGGTGCTCTCAAGTAGGAGTTTTCTCCAATGGAATGTGTTGTTCCCACTCTGCGATGATAATTCTGTAGCTTTAATGTGTTTAAAGAAGTGCATTTGGATGGAGCTTGAACAGTCATAGTGTCAGAGGTACCAGGCTTTACAAGGCTGACAGTCATCTGGGAACAGCTCAGTTGACTTAAAAAAATACAAAATCCTGGATAATTATAAAAAAAAGCCACAGACTTCTTGATGTGCTGAGCTAAAAGGGAGTATAAGCAAGGAGGGGAAGGTAATGACAAAATGATTTGGATTTTTAAAAACAAAGATTTGTTTGCAGTACCTGTTTATAACCTTTAATGCAGAATAGGTAGCGTTCTTGACTTTGCAGTGAATTTTGGCTGATAGTTTGGGTTGTGTTCTAGCAGTAGTACTCCAAACCAAAATCTGGAAAGTTGTGAGTCTGCTTATGCTATTTAATGCTGTTTTGAACAATAATATTAGCCATGACACACACAACAGCGTTGAAACTCTGTGGCAGTAGTTAAGGTGTTCAAATTCCAAAATGTTCAAATTCCTAGATATTCAGATTGGACAATACCATTAGGGACATAAATGGATCTGCATGGGATTGGTGTCTCACACAAAGGAGGACTTTAACAGACAAATCTTCCATTTCAATCCAGAACTATTTTGGATGACCTTCTTAGGTCTTCAAGGTCCCAGGCAAGTATGTGTGGCAGAGTTAGAACATTGGAAATAAAACTGATGTGTTACAGCAGATTGTGACAATACATGCCCAGAGATGTAAACTGAGCGAGGCTGATGGTGGGGTTTAGTTAGAATAGTTTGTCTAGCTGTCCTGTGGCTTGAAATGTTTGGGTTGTGGAGAATCTTCGGGGAAGGTGTGGACATCAGGCTGTTGGGTTCTGTTTAGAAAAGTTGCTTGCTTTAAAAATTGCAGCGATTATGCCAGTTGTACCAACGGGGGAAGTGTTGACTGCCAAAAGCCTAATTAAACAATATTTGATAAATAGAGCTTGGTGTCAGATTCATACCTTGCCCATAGGATTACAAAAAGAATATACCTTAATTTATTATTATTTAATCTCACTTACAGGTGAGATTTCTTTTCCCAACAAAGGAAAAGAAATTGCAGTGTGTTGAAGGAAGGTGTGTCCAGGGCTGCTGCTCCTGCAGTGCCCCAGCATTGCGGGGTGCTGCATTCCTGGCAGACGCTGCCGTGCTGGGAGCAGGTATTGCCTCCCTTCTCCGGGCTGTGTGGCTGTGCCTGCTCCAGCAGCCGAGCTCAGCGAGCCTTGGCTCTGCACGGTTCTGTGCTGCTGGAATACTCTGTGTGCCCGGCTGTGGGAATGGGGCAGCGTCCCGGGGAGCTGTACACGGTGGGGTAATGCCCCCTGCTGCTCCCGGGGATCAGCCTCCTGCTGGAGCTGCTGGGCTGCCCGGGCGCCAGGCAGGTACCGCTCCTGCCAAAGTCACCCCCGGGCTGAGCGCTGGCCACGCACCAGGGTCACAAGGTTCTCTTCCCTGCAGCGGAGGGCGCTTGGGGTTTTGGACGAGGAGAAATGAGCTGCACCTATTTTTAGGAAACTCGGTTCCCAACGTGGCATTTATTCTGGAGATACAAATATAGTGTTGGAACCGAAGTGATTGATGTTTTCCTGAGGTGGCACCAGGGTCATGGAAAGTTCCAGAGTGTTTATTGCCTGTTCCCTCCCTGCTGCTGCTCCTCCCCCTCTTCTCCCTTCCCCAAAAATTCACGGCATAAAGAGCCCACCAGCATGTGAATTCCTAGCAAAGCCAGTCTGCACTGCCAGGGCAGAGCTCAAACAGAACCCAGCAGATTCTGTTCCCAGCGTGGCAGAGAGACTTTTTAACCAAAGAAAGCTGTCATACAGATAGTGATTCCTGACTTAATTAATCTTTCTGGAAGTAGCAGAGGTTGGAGACATGCCTAGTCATTTCAGACATGTCCTTAATCCATCTTCAGATAATTTTAGGCATTCGGTAGAAGAAGGCTATAAGTAGCTGAGCACAAGAAGAGCCAAAGGTAGGAGGCTTGTGCATTGGGTGCTTCTAGAAAACGGAGTAATTTCTGTTGCGTTACGTGTGAGTTACCTACTTGTGGAAGCAATAATGATAACAGGACGTGCTGAAGGGCAGAGTTCATAAGGGATTGGCTAAAAATGGGATTCAGCTCTTCTAACTTTTTCTCAAAGCACTAATTTAGCCGTTTTCTTGTCTCCGGAGGTATAACGATGATGTGGCTGATCTCTTATTAGGCTTGAGGACATATTGGTGTCAGCTGCTGGAATGGAAATAGGAAAATACAGAATTTTTCAGGCTGCTTGCTTTTTGTGGAAAAAAAAGAAACAAAAACCAAAAAAACAATGAACTTGTTTGTGAGGAAAAACTTGTTTTTTTGGGTCAGGAGTATAAATCAAATTTTATGTGAAATACGTGGCAACATTATCTGTTGTCCTTACTTGATACCTTCTCCTTTATTGCAGGTTATGATGCATGATTATCACAGAAGAAATTCATGTCTATAGCTCTTAAGGACTATATTACATCATCTTCAAGCCTGATAGATTTGGAATCCATATTGCAGCTGCACGTCTGCTTTTGCATTTCCACAAACATCTTCCCTGTCAGGAGATCCTGAAACTCAAGTGCTCTGTTCTAACACAGTGATACCATTGGGCTATTTTAAATTTACAGTCATATATTTGCTTGGTAAGTTGTACCGTTAATTGTGTGTACAGTAATTAATACTTCTGCTGCAATTATGTAAATTTAAAATCTTGGTGTCTTGTCTTTAATAAAACACAATAAATGGATGTCTGTAGGTAAGATTATTGTTGCCAGTTTAGGGTTGAATACTCGCAGTAGTAAGTGAATTTAAAATAGATGGATTAACACTAGAATTATTTTGTGGGAGCATTGGTATTTTCATTACTGATTTTTGCAATCCACTTTTTCTGGTTTGCAGTTTTCTTATTTAGTGTGATCTTCAGAATTTTCTTAAACTTGAGATGGAAATACAAATTGTTGCTGGTAACATTAATAGAATCCCACATATACTTTCCTCTAAAATTTTTAAGTTAACTGTACTTCTGTGTATGCTAGCAGCTCAAACTTACAAATCTGATTTTTTAAAAATTACTATTTCAAATTCATTAGGTCACCTAAGGGTAATAGTGTAGTGTTCTTAATTAGCTTCTTATTTGGAAAGTGGTTAACTAAAAAAGAATCAATTTAAGGAGCTACAGAACAGCTTCCAGATAAAAAAAAAAATATTAAAGTTTCCTGAAGTTATTTTTCTTGCCTTGGACTCATCTCCCTGAGGTGTATCTCTGTATACGGCTGAGGTCTTCAGAGGAAGTTGTTCTAGCTTTGAGTTGACTTAAAATACATGGCTGTTGTTCAGAATTTATTAAATTCTGTCTGTTTTGTTGGTCATAATGTTCTTTCATGACTTCCAGCTGCTCTAAAATACTGAGTCATTACTCATAAAATTAAACAGGAAATGTTTCTCTATCTATTCTGCTTCACTAGCTACTTTAAATTCTCAGTTCTTATTTTTCAGTGTAGCTGGGTTTCATGTCTGCAAAAAATGCAGCTGGACCAGGATGGTAGGGAGTGGAAAGTGGTGATGAGTAATGATAGCTGGGGATGGATCTACCAAAAAAGATCTTTAAGGAGGTGAATCTGTGTAATCCAGTGGTTCCCAGCTTGCTCCCACAGAGCTGGCACAGATTCAGTCTGTGGTTTTGAACCCAGCACCTGCTGAAGTGATGTGGATGCATTAAAAGTTGTGGCCTCAATCCCTGAAAATCGTTAATCCATTAATGCCCCCTGCATGTTTGTTTGCAAACAATGTGTTGCTAGTACTGCTGTACTGAAGCAAAATGCTGTTATGTGTGACCCTTGCCCGTGCAGCCAGACCAACACCAAAATGATTCCCAACGGATATTTGATGTTTGAGGATGAGAACTTCATTGAGTCATCTGTTGCCAAACTCAACGCCTTACGGAAGAGCGGCCAGTTCTGCGACGTCCGCCTCCAGGTACCTGTGCCCTGCCCCACAGGGGGGGCAGCCTGAGGGGGTGTGGGGGTTAAACCTGGGGGGATGTGAAGCTCTTGCCTCACTGACTGGGAGATGTGAGATTTTAGAATCCCATTTTTCTGAAAAATGCATACTGAAAAAAACCCAAATGAGGTGCGCTTTGAGAGAAGTGATGCTAACTTTCAGCTGGAGACTCCTGGTTTGAAAAATTGATTAGAACTGTGGCGCTCACCTGAGTAGGCCTTCATATTGTGAAAATATAAAGGTAATTACAAAAAATCCTCACCAGCACATGGGCTTCTTGTTTGTGTTTGACATAAAGGTGTGTGGACACGAGATGCTGGCTCATCGAGCCGTGCTGGCATGCTGCAGTCCCTACCTGTTTGAAATCTTCAACACTGACAGTGACTGCCATGGGGTTTCCCATGTGAAGTTTGATGATCTCAACCCAGAAGCTGTTGAAGTTCTGTTGAATTATGCCTATACTGCTCAGTAAGTAGTTCTCACAGTAACTAGAGAGAGAATAAACTTCAAGTTGAAAAATCAGAATAATGGAGGTAAATTTCTCTCCTTACTAGGTTAAAAGCTGATAAAGAGCTGGTGAAAGATGTATACTCCGCAGCAAAGAGGTTGAAGATGGAGAGGGTTAAGCAGGTATGGTTCTCAGCTCTTCTGGAAGTCCATTCTGCCTTCCCAGGCTGACAGCATTGCACCTTTTGTTGTTAGTGAGCCAAAACCTGATGCTTTGTGGAAGAAGTGCTCAGCACAAAGCTGCTGTAGATGTTCCTTAGCACTGTACTGATCTGTTCCCAGCTGGATGTGTTGCTTCCACTTGAGCTGTCCTGGTGCCAGGGTGTTCCCTGAAGTTATGTTTTGTATTTGTGCACCTGTGTAAGAAAACCAGCTTTGAATCTTGGCTGATTCCTTACCTTCAGGTCTGTGGCAGCAGTGCGGTGCTTGGTTGTGTTGGGAGCATGAACAAACCTGTAAATCTGTCAGAAAAAGAACAATTGACACACTCCTGAAGATAAATTTGGTAGTGCTTGACTTTGGAAATACCCTTAGCCACAGATAGGGGTGCCCTTTACAGGGGGGTTGGGATTATTAACTCACCTGAGTGAGAATTAGCTTTGAATAGGTGTTTAGTAGGAAAGTGTGAGGTCAATGTGGATGTCAGTAGCTTCCACATGTGTCTGACTTGCGCTTTACAGCATGGGCATGGGGATGACAGCAGAGTCACTGCAGTTAGAACAACAGCTGCTGCTGTATATCGGGATGGATAATTTAAATGTACAGAAACTGTCTGCTTGTAAACTAAGCTGCAGCTCTTTGGTTGCCAGGTTTGTGGTGACTATTTGCTCTCCAAGATGGACGTGCAGAGCTGCATCTCCTACCGGAACTTCGCCAGCTGCATGGGAGACTCGCGGTTGTTGAACAAGATTGATGGCTACATTCAGGAACACCTTGTAGAGATTTCAGAACAGGAGGAATTTCTCAAACTCCCACGGTTAAAGGTTAGCTTAAGTTTGTAGAATTCCTTCTGGTACACGATTTCCAAAAAGCAACCTGAGGAGCAGCTAGGGTTTCTTCCCCTTTTGAGGGCAGGAAAGCTTGGTGTACTGACTGCTGCCAACAGTGTGACAATTCTGGATCTGTGTCCTGTTCTTACCACTGTGAACCTTAACTGTAGGGAACAGATGCTGTCACCCTTCCCAGGTATAAAAGGTGATTGTATTTAAATATACTTCCTAGTTCCATAGGCTGAAAGCTCCTTGTGGTGTTTTCTGGCACTGTGGTAAAGTGAGAGTTGTCGTCACTATGTAGTAATTCCTAGAGAGTAAATAATCTTTTCTCTTCTCCCTCAAGCTTGAAATAATGCTGGAAGACAATGTTGGCCTACCCAGCAATGGCAAATTGTACACAAAGGTAATCAACTGGGTACAGCGCAGCATCTGGGAGAACGGAGGCAGCCTGGAAGATCTAATGGAAGAGGTTAGTCTTTAAGAAAATGGGATTATGGGATTAGACATTTAAAAAACCCAAAAAAGCCAATATGAAGGATGATCCCTTTTTTACTTTTTTTTTTTTCTTCTTCACTTTTTAACTATGACCCTAAAGAATTTAAATTTTGCTGTAGGTACCCCTAAGCTGAGAAACTGGGGGGGTGTTCAGGTGAGCTGAATGCACTGTTCAGTCTGGTCTTCACTTTCCTTTTTGCTCCCTGTTGCTGTATAGTAGCCTCAGAGTGGCCTGTATCTGCTTTAGTTTGGGGAGGTGGTACTGAGGCTTGCCATAGATTGGTGATGTTTTCCTTTGCAGGTTTTGCTTGTAAATGCACAGTAGGTAAAAGCTTCTAATGGTTGTTCCTCCCCGTTGGTTTATCTCCCCATAGGTTTATTAACAAAACTAGGATACCAAGGCTGAAGAACCAAGAAGAGCCTCAAGTGTATTGACACGTACAGAAGCAGCAGTCCTGCCCCAGTGCTCCTAAGAAAATCCGCTGTGGGCAGAGAACGATCATGATGATTTAATGGTGTTTACTTACTCCTTTACAGGATGCATTATTTTGAAACTTGTGTGTTGTTAAATGGCTTTTCTCGTGAATACTAATGGTAGATGTAGCCTGGGCAGTGTTTAGTGGCAAAATTAGTGGGGAGACAAAATTCTGAATTGGCTCCAGCAAAAAGACTTTGCCAAATCTTGTGAAATCCTTCATAATTTTCCAAGTCTGCTATTACAAGCATGAAAGATCCCCAGAAACACTTGTCTAGGCAAAAGTACATGTTGATGCTGTCATATGATCTCAAGTGTGTATTTCCTCTTGGAGAAACTCATTTAAAAGCTTTGATTATGTTGAAATTAAGATGCATTTCATTGAAACAGCTGCATCTGATTTCAGTGGTGGACAACTGTTCCTTCCAGACCTTAAATTTGTGTTGTCTTCCCTCATTCCCATACCTCTCTTTTAGAGTCCACTGTTGGCTTCTCTTGGCCTTTTTTGATGGTGATAAATATGTGTATTTTTCATAGCAGAAAACTTGTGTGCAGGGATAAGGGAAAACGCTTGCATGAGACTGTGAATTTGTGTAACTCTGCAAATTAATGTGCCTTTTGCTTGTCTAATGTTTCTGTGCTGGGAAAACAGCAGAAGCCCATGGAAAACGAAGATTTCTCTCAAGCTGAGAAAGTAAGGAACCTTCACCCCCTGTTTGAAGATTGCCACCATGACATCTGCTTCCTTTTAGTTTTGCCACTGGGCGAGCTTAAGATGAGCTGACGAGCAGTGTGGTGCCTGGGGTAATGTGCCTGTAGCTGAGGAGCACAGAGACAGCAGCCACATGGGTGTTCTGTTGTTGTTTTTGCAGGTGCAAACGCTGTACTACTCAGCTGATCACAAGCTGCTTGATGGAAATCTGCTAGATGGACAGGCTGAGGTGTATGGCAGTGATGACCACATTCAGTTTGTGCAGGTACAAATTGCAGACAGTCTCAGGTAACCCCAGGTAGACTGGAGCAGTTTACAGCACACCTGAAGTCCTGTGTTCTGCTGGCAGAGAAGGCAGCAGGTGCCATAGTGGAGAGAGGCATCATGAGAAGGTGTCTCTGGCTGGGAGCTGCTGCAGGCCATGATGTGCTCTCAGCTTGTCTCTTTGACAGGCTGGGCTCTCAGGCTTTGCAAAACAGAGTGCTCTAATTCTGGCTTCAAAATCACTCCTGGCTGTTAGAAGAAAGAAGAGGCAGAGAAGCACTCAGCTGTAGGAAGTCAGCTGAGACCTCGTAGAGTTCCCAGAGACTGTAGAGAAACAGGGACTGCTTGGCTTGCAGTGGGGAATGTGCCTGGTAAATTTGGGCTCAGAAAAAGATTCCAAATCCAAGTTCTAATCCTTCAGCTGCCAGCGTCCGCTTCTTTTGTTCAGCTGCACTGGTTGGTGTAGCTGCCAAACCTCTCTGACTGAGTGCAAATCACTCCTGTGCTTTTTGTGAGGTCTTTTTTTATGGTTTTATATTTTTTTGTTTCTTACCAGTTGTAATCCTTCTGAACTCCAGAAAACCACATGGCTTAGTACAAACTCAGGCTAAGATAGAATAAAAAAGGACTAACAGTTGCAAATTATCAGTTGCTTTATGCAAATGAACTTGGTTTAAATTTATGATTTTGAAGCAAATACATTGTAGTATTTTATAACAGTGAAACATGTTCGTGCAAAAAGTTTCCTTCATGAAAATTTTAGCTAATGTGTAAAACACTGTCTATCCCAGAATGTGGATTTTAGAAGTGAAATGAGAGGAGAAGGAAAGGCCAGCTAATTTTCCAGTTTCTTAATTGTTTTTAGAAAGCCTTCACAGGGTTCTCCACGTCTGGATACCACTTGTAATGCTTAGAAGCAGAGAGGTGAACGTTAAGAAAGTTCATTTTCAGAAATAAGACCAGGACTTCTCAACGTTTTTCTACAAATCCTTTCTGATAAGAAAAATCACCAACTTCAGACATACTAAACAGTTGAGAGAGCTAACACTAAAGAACCCCTAGATGCCAGTCCTGGAAAAATCATAGCTTTTATGTTTTTAAATTACAAAACTTTGTATTTTCTGTTGTTGTTGAGGCAATTTAAAGATAAGAGCATAAGTGGTTAATTGGATGAAGGTTCAGGAATAACAAAAATGCTCTCTACAAGTGCACTGGTTGTCACGGTGAGCTGAGCTTAGCAATCCAGCTCCTCTGTGTGAGGTTATCTGAGTTAGGTGATGTGTTTCAGAAGTCTTGTGACAGTTTCCATGGAGATCAGGCTCCAGGGAACTGTGCAAGCATCGCAGACTTGGGACTGTGGTCATAAACTGCTGCTGAACAGAACAGACAGCACGGTAACTTCCTGTGCTTCAGGAAGAGCCTTAACAACCCAGCCAACTGTGCTGAAACTGGAACATTTGAGTTTTTTCTTAATAGAGCAAAATAATGTAAGTTACAGTATAAATTTAATTGGAGATGAAAAGAACGCAGAAATCTCTTGTCAGTGGGAAGTATCAAGGGAGTGAAATCCAAGAAGCAGCTAATCTGAGCACAGAGAGGAACTGAGGTGAAATTAGTTTGTCTTCAGGGAATGAAGAGAATAGTTAATTCACTTCAAACAGCATTATATAATTAACTCGAGCTCCGGAATCAGAGCTTGGGAGTGAGGCTCCTATGTGGTAGCTCAGTTCTCTCCAGCTGTGTTTAGCTCTTTCCTTACATTTGTAAATCCTGCTAGAAATGCACACTCCAGGGATTTGCAGTCCAGCACCAGCAGTATAAAGCTGCAGTCACAGGATAGAGTGAGTTCCAGGAGAAAAGTGTAGGGTGGTTTTTGGCCACTGTTGCTGGGCAGGCAAGATGTTCTGCTGAAAATATAGGTGTGCTATAAATGCTGCTCTGCGGAGGTGGTAGAGGAGTGTGCTCTGGAGTAGCTACAGTATCTCAGAGAAGCAGAGGTAGAAGGAGCTGTAGTCTCTGGCTAGGTTTCTGTAGCTGCCTTTTGATTTTGCAGAAGAGGCCACCACGTGAGAATGATCACAAGCAGATCAGTAGCAGCTCCTCTGGAAGTCTTTCTCCAAATGCTACTGTTCAGAGTCCTAAACACGAGTGGAAAATCATTGCTTCAGAGAAGACTTCGAGTGAGTAACGGGCAGGGGTTGTCTAACAGATGTGTCTGGTCTCGGGTACCTGCCACCTTCTGCTCCCTGGGGATTTCCTTCACATCTCTGAGGAATGCTGAGGTGTTTTTTCTTACTGATGATACAAGTCAAGTAATTTGTAGGGTGCCTCTGATGTACCTGGGCCAAACTGAGATCACATACATCTCGGTTCCTTACCAACTAAATCCATGGTGTGTCATCATTTTCCCAGCAAATCCTAAGCAGACAGGCAGTCCATAGTTAATTAACAGAGCTGTTTGCTCTGTGTGTGTGAGGAGACTCCCAGCACGTTTAAGTTGCTGTCACATGCCCTTTGGCACTCTTTCAGTATAGTTATCAATAACTAACACTTTTTCTAACACTTGAAACCAGTAACCTGCAAAAATGAAGTTTCTGTGCTGCCGAGGGGAGTGGCACGACCAGCAGAGAGAGCCCCTTTGGCATCCAGCTCGGTCCCCTTTGCCGTGGCCCCGTGCTTAGGGTGGCGGTGTGCTGTCCCCGCAGGTAACACGTACCTGTGCCTGGCCGTGCTGGACGGGGTGCTGTGCGTCATCTTCCTGCATGGCCGCAACAGCCCCCAGAGCTCCCCCTCGAGCACCCCGCGGCTGCTGAAGAGCCTGAGCTTCGAGCTGCAGCCCAGCGACCTGATCGAGAAGCCCATGTCCCCCATGCAGTACGCGCGCTCGGGGCTGGGCACGGCCGAGCTGCACGGCAGGCTCATCGCTGCGGGTGAGCCGGGGCGGGGGTGCCGGGCCGGGGACCCTGCTGGTGCCTCTGGAGGAGGGGCCAGTAACCTCTCGCTTGCAGGGGGCTACAACAGGGAGGAGTGCCTGCGCACTGTGGAGTGCTACGACCCTGAGAAGGACACCTGGACGTTCATCGCGCCCATGAGGACACCGAGGGCCCGGTTCCAGATGGCTGTGCTGATGGTGTGTGGGGTGGGGAGCAAGCCTGTGGGACCCCACCTGGGCTGAGCTGAACGGGGCACACTGAACAGGGCACACTGAACAGGATGGCTCTAGAAGTTGTTTCTCTGTAGTTCCACGGTTAGCCCATTGCTCCTGAGCTGACTGGTGTGCTGGGAGGTGACAGGTGTTGGTTTGTTCCCCTCAGGGGCAGCTGTATGTCGTGGGTGGGTCAAATGGCCACTCGGATGACTTGAGCTGTGGGGAGATGTACGAGCCTGAGATCGATGACTGGACTCCGGTTCCGGAGCTGCGGACCAACCGCTGCAATGCAGGTGAGGCTTCTGCAGCGCTGGGCTGGGGAGTGGGAACTCAACCAGTTCTTACTCACCATTCTTTCCTCTGTCCCCAGGAGTGTGTGCCCTGAACGGAAAGCTGTACATTGTGGGTGGGTCTGATCCCTATGGCCAGAAAGGACTGAAGAACTGTGATGTGTTTGATCCTGTAACAAAGGCTTGGACAAGCTGCGCTCCCCTTAACATCCGTAAGTTTGCTGGGGAGCTGGGCAGGGATGGGGAGAAAAGGGCAACTGCAGAACTGCACCAAACCAAAAACTACACCGAAGCAAAGCCCCTTTGAGTTGCTGCTGCTGCTGCTGTGGGCTGTTGCTGGTGGCTGACTGCCAGCTTTGTTTGCAGGGAGGCACCAGTCGGCCGTGTGTGAACTGGGGGGGTACCTGTACATCATCGGGGGGGCCGAGTCCTGGAACTGCCTCAACAGCGTGGAGCGCTACAACCCCGAGAACAACACCTGGACCCTGATGGCACCCATGAACGTGGCACGGCGTGGGGCTGGCGTGGCTGTCCGTGATGGTAGGGCTGGGGCTGCTGCTGCCTCGGGGCCTTTCATGTTTGCTCTGATGCGAGTAGAATACAAAGCTGTGCTCCTGTTTGGGCAGGAAACAATACAGGAGCCTGGCTAAATGGCCAGTTCCAATTAAAAAGCAAAACCCTCTTAGTTGTGGGGCATTCACCCCACCTCTGCATTCTGAAAGTGTGCAGCTTCTAGAGCTGCACCTGTTTGAATTTGGACTTTGCCCGTACTCTGAATCAAATTCCCATCAGCTGGCATGGGCAGGAGACCCAAAGCACATTGCTCCTGTAAGTGCAGACTTTGACCAGGCCAAGGTCTGTGACCACACTCGGTGTCCCTTTGGGCTTTGTCCTGCTGGGAACACAGGGCCAGCTGGTGAGCGTGGCTCCCTTTGCTCCCCCAGGAAAGCTCTTTGTGGCTGGAGGATTTGACGGCACGCACGCGGTGAACTGCGTGGAGATGTACGACCCTGCCAGGAACGAGTGGAAGATGATGGGCAGCATGACCACGCCCAGGAGCAACGCCGGCATCACCACGGTGGCTAACACCATTTATGCAGTGGGGGGCTTTGATGGCAATGAGTTCTTGAACACACTTGAGGTCTACAATCCAGAGTCAAATGAGTGGAGCCCCTACACCAAAATTTACAAGTTTTAAGTGAATTAAATTCCCTTTTCAAACTAACAGGCTTAGTGATGTAATTGTGTTTCAGTAGAGGTACACCTGTGAATAGGGGTGGGGAGGGCATGGATGTTGCCAACAGCAACACAGAGCTTTTGCATATTGCATATTAATGTGCTGTATATATTTGTTTTGGAAAGAATATTGAGATGAAGGGTTTTTTGTGTATTTTAGAACTTTAAAGGTTTTGGTTTTAAGATTTTGATGATAACGCAAGAGAAACTAGACTGGGCATATCATTTCAGGAGCTTCCCCCAGTGTTTGTCACTTTGCACATTGGATGACTTCCTGGAGTGTGTTCTTGGGGCAGGAAGGGTAACGTTTTTGGGGGATAATGTTTTTTCCTTTCATCAGGCCTTGGTTTCCTTCAGTAACTGGAACAATCTGTAACAAGAAGCCTTATTTAAACAGATATAATGGCTATTTTTTTTATTAAAAAAGCTGACATGCCTCTGCTAATACCTTATCTTTTACAATTGCCTTTTTATAACAGTTTTTATATACTCAGCAGAGTATTTTGTCTGTTGAAATGCAAATGGCAGATAAATGATTATTGAAACAAAGAGACAGCCTTGGAGTTTCTAGAGCCCGAGTGGGACAGTGGATTGCCCCTGCAGGTGAGCTGCTGCCTCTGCTGCAATAGTGTGAGTTAGTCTGCACCACCTTCCTTAGAGCTGCACAGGGTTTCTGGACATGACACACCCAGACTTTCTAGGGTGGGAAAAGGATTCTGGCTCCAAGTACTTTGAGGAGAATGCAGAGCGTGCTTTCTGTACAGCAGTTTTGTTACTCTGGGTGAGCTGATCTTTGTACAACAACAGTTTGGGGAGGGGGGTTCTCATGGGTTTTAAACTCTTGCCAGCTGGCAAAGAAAATGTGTTGTAGTACCTGTCTTAGGTTTATTTTTCTAATATTACCAGCTGGAAGTGTGATAGAACATGAATAACTTGATTTTGTATGTGCTCATAGTCCTGTTTTAGTTCACTTTCTCTATTCCTATGGATCAAACGTTGGGGTGGGATGACTTGGTGTCTAATGTGTAGTGCTGCACATCTAACTCTGGGTGCCAAAACTAGCACTGACTGCTTGCTGCTGCTGCAAACACATTAAAGGTACCTTTTGGGAAACCCTTGCACCACAGCCGTGCCCTTGCCTGGCTCTGTGTCCTTTTCTTCAAGAAGGTGGTGTCCAAAGAGGAGTCTGATACTAAAAGTGACATTTCAGATGGGTGTAGGCATAGGACAGGGGCAGGGGGTGGAGTGTCCCATGTCCCTTATGCCTGCAGTGGAGAGTCAGGCTTGGTGCTGGAGGAACTGGGGGCTCAGAGCACCACAACCCCTGGGAGTGTCTGGGCCAGGCCTTTCCCTGTCAGGGGCTGTGTACAGAAACCTCTGCAGGGTTGGGTGGTGCCCCAGGGTGACAGGGGCCACACAAACTGAAAATGCACAACACAGGGGTGCAAAGCTGCCCCTGGAGCTCCTCCTTCACCTGGGCAGCTTTTAGGGCTGAGCCACAGAGGTGCTGGCACTAGGCCAGCTCCTGTGCAGTGGGGCAGGAGCCAGCTGCTCCAGCTTCCATGGGAGTAGGAAAACACACCAGGCCCAGGAAATTCACTGGTCCCAGCAGGCTGAAGCTGGTGCAGCTGAGCAGGGAGAGAGTGGGGAACAAAAACCTTGTCCTCCCAGCCAGCTGCCTGCGGAGTACAGCCAGCCTGTGCTGCAGCTGGGCCGGGGTTGGGACACAACTTGTCCCCATCAGCACCTCTGAGCCAACGTCCCCACCCTGCTGCCCAGGCTGGAGCAGCCCGATGGAAACAGCCCTGCACAGCCACTGTGCTTCAACAGGAATGCCAGCCCCCTCCCTGCCAGCACAGAGCTACTCAGAATTAACCACTGTTTAATGTAACAATAAATTACATTTTTACAATCAAGAATTTACAAATACATCCAAAAGTTAGTATCAAAATAGACACTTCAGAACTTTGCCAGTTAGCTCATCTCTGTACAAATACATACAAGAAGAGGTAGCGTTAAAGGCCTTAGAAAATGGCTTTTGGGAAGTTTCATGGACTTAAAGCAGTTCTGGAAAGAAACCAACAATGCAGCCAGAGAGAGATGTCACCTGGAGAGGAGGGAGGACCAGGCCCACCTTCCAGGAGGATGTGGCAAGAGCACGAAAGAAGTTTCCCCAAGAGCACTGCTAGCAGGTTTCCACTGTATGAAGATAAAATGACTGCTTAAACAAAGGAGAAACGCCCTTTTCCTCTGAAAAGGGGTCTGGGACAAACACTTGTGTGAGGATGGGGGGTCCGTTTTGTTCTTAAGGAAAAAGGAGCATTAATCTGCCCCTTCTACATCTCCTAAGCCTTCACTGCACAGGACACACACGTGTCTGTGGGTCAGTCCTTCATTCCTGGCCTTGCGCGCAGCTGCTTCCCGCCCTCCGAGTCCCCGGGTGACACAACAGATTCCTTTCTCTCACTTGTGACTTGTAAAGTACCAGCAAAACAACCAGAGGGGTTTTTCTATACAACCATTATTAACAGCTCAGCTCCTCACAGGAACGCTGGATGCTCAGAGCAGCACAGCTGCTGCATCCCAAACCAGCCCTGCTTCTCCCGGTTATCCACGGCTATCCAGCAGCACCCGCACTCCGGACAGAACATTCTAGTAGTGAACAGAATTCTCAGCAGAAATCCCGACATTTAACGGCCGATGTGGAACCGGGCTTTCCCTTCAACCCAATCCAGCAGCGCTGAGGAAGAAAAGCCGGCCGGTTTTTGGCTCCTCCAGCAGTTCGCTCTGCTCCCCCTGAGGAGGCGGGGCTGAGGCCGGCTCAGAGCCAGCCGCGGCTCTCGGCCTCCCTGTGCACGGACGCCTGGCACTGCTCCAGTGTCTGCTCCAGCTGGGCCAGCTGGCAGCAGCCCACTTCCAGCCTCTCCCTGGGAGACAGGAGAGAAAGGTTAGCAGGACACAGCAGAACGGGAATCTTTATAAAGACTCCTGAAATTTTCAAGGGCATTTCCATCAAACTCAAGCAGCAGCAGTGACTTTTGCACTACAGCTGCTAAATCTGAGGATTTCACATCAGCTCCTTACAACAGCCAACCCACAGCTGCCACAGAGCTCCCGTTCCCTTCTAGGACAGGTAAAGTGGAACAGTGGGCAGGCCACTGACATCCACTTTCTGGAGAGATTTGGAATTCTGGAAGGTTCAGTTCACACCATTCTTCATACACTGATATATTCTGTACTCACAGTCAAAATAAGGATCTGGATACACCCCCTTATGACTTAGACACTTTCAAAAGAGTAATCTCAACCTCATTACACATAAATACACCCTAACTTAAGTTTCCAAAAGATTCTTTCTCAAAAGACCATTTAAATGCTGCTCCTCAAAAAAGGAAGAAAACCCCAATCACTGAGTTCTCCAAGCACAGCCTGAGGGCTGCCAGGGCAGTCTCCAAAGTACTTGTTTTACTCTGCTAAGCACAAAATTCCACATACTCTTTTCTTTATGCCTGTTATCAATACAGGTCTAGAGCCATCAGCTTGTGGGAGTGAAGCTTTTAAACTGTTTTTTATTACTGATACAAATACTGAATGTTTCCCTCCCTGAATAACTTTGTCCTCTGATCTTGCAATCTGCAAGTTGAACTTCACAGAAGATCCAGGATCAATCCAGGCAAAGGGAAGCTTTTTGGAGTAATTCAACCACCAGCCTTTCACTCAGCTGATCCTGGCCAGTGACAGCTCATTCATATCCATGCAACAGCAAAAACCAGTTGCCTGTCCTTTATTAGCCAGCTCAGAATTATTAAAAATCCATGATGGCATTTTAGAAACCTCCCAGAGCCTGGATTCACAAACCTTCAGAGACATAAATTCATAAAGAAATGAGCCAGAAATGACTGGCAAAGGAAAGAGGGCTCAACACCTCACCTTCAACAGCTGAAAATCACCATGTAGGCACTGATGCCTCATCTCCAATTTAATTTCTGTTCTCTCCTGCTCTGTGTTAATCAGGCATTAAAATTAAAAAGGGAATTTAAAAAATCCCCCGTTTATTTTCCCTACACTGTTCCTACAAAGGGGGATTTTTATTGACCCAGATGATTCCTCTTATGGTACCTTGGTGAATACAGGTGTACAAGCTGCCTCAACCCCCCTGAGGGCATCAGGAACTGGCTCACCTGTAGAGCTCCTGTGAGACACACTCATACAGCTCCTCAGCAGTGAATTTCAGACTGTTATTGATCTAAAGCAAAGAAGAAAGGATTAATATAATCATTTATCAAGTATCACATGTCTGCTACAATTATACAGTAGGAATAGCAGATACAGCTCATGTATTCCCTCACAGGCTCTCAAGTTGAGACAGTGCATTGAAAGAGTCATCCTTGTATCCTGTAATAAAATGTAATATTACAAATTCCAGCTCCATTTTCTAACCACTCCAGCACAAATCTAAAAGATCATCAATAATTCTTCAGCTACCCTATAGTTTTTATTTATATATATACATACATATAGATATATCTGTGTGTATCTCAAATGAAATAAGCTCTGACTTGCATCAATTCCAAAAATATATGTGAAGGCCCAAACATATTTCCTTGCATAGCAGAGCACTGCAAGCCTGAAATATGTAACATACTAAACAGAAACATTCTACTAAAAACATTAATTTCAAGGCTTTTTACTCTCAACAGCAAGTCATTCACACCAAGTGAATGCTCAGCAAATCACACAACTGAAAAACCTGTTGAAATCCAACCAAAATCTATCTTTATGTTCAACAACTAATAAATAAGAGCAAAGAATCAAATTTTTTAATGGAAATACAGTGATGAGGCATGACCTCAGAGCTACTTGAAATAAAAGCTGTAAGTGAAGAGGTCAAACACCAAAGAAAATGTCATACCTCATGTCTTCTGAGAAAGCTATAGAGGGTCCAAATATCTTGGAAACTGCTGGTTGGGGTCAAAATTCTGAAAAATGAAAGTTTGGGGATGCTTTAAAGCAAGTAGAAAAGGAGTCTATGAAAGAGTTAAAAATATAAGTCAGAAGTCTTCAAGGGAAAAAAAATTACTTGAACAAAACGGAAATTACGAACTTTGAAGAATTTTCCCTTCCACTACTCTAACAGAATTAAAGGGCTTATTATTTCTGTGAGGACTTTTCTGGAGGCTTTTTCTAATTAAAAATTCCCTCCACGTTTTTGTGAGCCATTTCTGTATGAGGAGGGAGGAAACCCAGCACTAATTGGAAGCCCTTTGGTGCCCACCAGCGAGGCCCGTGGGCTCACATGGAACCACAGCAAAGGATACACAACATTCCCATCCCAGCTTTAACTCATTCCCTCCAGATTCCCATCTGCAGCCCAAATGCTGCAAATTTCACTTCCCATTCTTGCTGCTTCTAACAACCACCAATTCCCATCCAATACTGCCAAGGGCCAATAGGATGTGGCAGCTGAAGAGAGGTGGCTTTAATGAAGCACCTTGATGGACACTCTTTTCCACAAGGATCCAAACCCCATCCAATAAAGAAGTTGGTTTTTAACAAAATTAATTATCCTCATCTATTTAGGCAGATAAAATTCAGTTCCACCTCAGTGTAACTTCATTTGCATTCACCAGGAAAAGCAGAACCCTCCTAAATGCTGCAAAATGTGCCTTAAAATCAACATTAAAACACAAGTAACACCTTATATATATTAAGAAATACTGATAAAATTCTGATTTTGAAGTCTTACACAGTGAAATTGTGATTAAGATAGTGACTGGACTTGGAAAAAGAAAAAAATCTTTTGGGGAAAGCTCTATTTACTTTCCCATGGGAAAGTGCCCAAATTCTCCTCTCCCTCCTCTTTGCAAGCTGTAAGCTTCATTTATAAATGAAGTAATTAGGAATTGAAAAAAACCCAGAAAACTAACAGAATAAGTTTAAAAATCCCAGTTAAAGGACCCTGTGTTCAAAGCAGGCTGGAAGACCATGACACAGCACAGGATTTATTGCAACTGGAGTGTCCACTGCTTTTTCTCATCATTTTTCATAGGAATGATCACCAAAAATTAGTCATGCATTCCTCCCACCCCCTCCTAAGAAGCAGTACCCAAAATGTTTGCCTTAAACCTGCCAACTACGAGTCAGGAAGGGAACCAACTGGCTGCTCTGTCTAAAAACACCTCAGAGCCTTCCCTGGGCACCTCAGCGACAATCGGCTTTGGCAGGGGAAAACCCTGGCAGAGAGAAGCTGCCAGCAACCCCCCATGGAAACGCTGGGAATCCTGGCAGCTGGAACTGCACAGCAGCTCCCATTCCCCCCCAGCAGCTCCCATTCCCCCCCAGCAGCTCCCATTCCCTCACCCAGCAGCTCCCATTGCCCCCCAGCAGCTCCCATTCCCTCACCCAGCAGCTCCCATTCCCCCCCAGCAGCTCCCATTCCCCCCCAGCAGCTCCCATTCCCTCACCCAGCAGCTCCCATTCCCCCCAGCAGCTCCCATTCCCCACCAGCAGCTCCCATTCCCTCACCCAGCAGCTCCCATTCCCATCCAGCAGCTCCCATTCCCCCTCAGCAGCTCCCATTCCCTCACCCAGCAGCTCCCATTCCCCCCCAGCAGCTCCCATTCCCCACCAGCAGCTCCCATTCCAGCAGCTCCCATTCCCCACCCAGCAGCTCCCATTCCCCCCAGCAGCTCCCATTCCCTCACCCAGCAGCTCCTATTCCCCCCAGCAGCTCCCATTCCCTCACCCAGCAGCTCCCATTCCCCATCCAGCAGCTCCCATTCCCCCCCAGCAGCTCCCATTCCCCCCCCAGCAGCTCCCATCCCACCCCCAGCAACCCCCCTCCCCCCCCAGCAGCTCCTATTCCCTCACCCAGCAGCTCCCATTCCCCCCCAGCAGCTCCCATTCCCACCCAGCAGCTCCCATTCCCCCCCCAACAGCTTCTATTCCCCCCAGCAGCTCCCATTCCCACCCCCAGCAGCTCCCATTCCCACCCCCAGCAGCTCCCATTCCCACCCCCAGCAGCTCCCATTGCCTCACCCAGCAGCTCCCATTCCCCCCCAGCAGCTCCCATTCCCCCCCAGCAGCGCCAGCCTATCCAGCCCTGCCTATCACACCCAGCACCTGCAGCAGCAGGAGCAAAGCATGCCAAGCCTGGGAGAGGCTGATTCCTCATGGAATCATTCCCTCCAGTCCAGGCAGTCCAGAAACTGCTGCCATCAGCCTGGATGCACAAGTGGACACAATATAAAATTTGTGAGGTTATAAACAGCCTCACCCCAAGGCCATCACTAAATGCTGGGGGCTAAATCTGTCCATCCCTGTTCTTCCTGCTGTGCCAAGGACACACATGGGTAAGTGATGGAGCTGCTGGTGGAAAACCTGGCCACAGGTTTTCCTTACAGAGCAAGGATGGAGGGAACACACTCAAGTGTATCCCTGCAAGACCTCAGGTGGATGGACAAACCCACTGTCCCTCCAGTTCTTTGGGGAAAAAAACCGAATTGTGTAATTAATCATCCAAGTAACTTAATTCTAAATGCTGTACCTCATTTTATGGCCTTTGCTTGGATGATGCCAATGGTTTCTGGGTTTGTACCATGGAATGAGAAATCTGATATTTGGCTCCAAGTTTTACAGCAGCTCCAAATAAAAGAGATTTGTTGTTTTGAGCTCTGGGAAGCTGCTGAGGGAAGAGCCTGCACCATAACTTCCCCCCCAGATTCCCAACAGGTCAGCATCCATGAAACAGCCTGGTGCTGTCTGCAGCTAAACAGGGGCTGCAATACCAGCTCCAGTCTGGGAATATATTCTGCACAAAACTGACACAGTCCTGTCTGCAGAGCAAGGATTTCTCAGCACCACTGCTCCCTACTGCTTTCAATCACTTCATGTTCCTTTCATTGCCTGTAGCCACCACCCTGTGCTATGGAAAATGAACATTTTAAGGGAAGGCATACCCTGGGAAATCTGGACCTGTCTGTATGAGCATTGACTCTGCCACTATTACTTCACTAATCAAGTTGCCCTCATTTCCATGGAAGTTTCTCAGTGATAAAAGGTCTGCCTCAACTACAGAACTGTCCAGAAAACTTCCTCTAAATCAGTAATCCATGAAGCAAAGGGCTTTTCCATCAAACTGTCCTAAGCAGCCATGTGAACCTCAGTACTGTGACCACTACAACACTAACCACTGCTGCTGCTCCTCTCTCCACACTGGTTCAAAAGCAGAGGGTGGAAATCCATGGAATCACTTGGCCTTTCCATCAGCACCACAGAACCACAGAATTGCAGAACCACAATTCAACACCCCCTATCCTGTACTTCAGCTTCAACCAACTCCAGTGTGGTTCTCCAGAGTTTTATGAAAATACTGAGCATGTTGAGGTAAAGAAGAGAACGTCATGGAAAGACCCAAGAAATGACTATGGACACCTGCCACCAATTGGAGGTCAAATGCTGTCTTGGAGGCAGGAGGGAGAAAGGAGACAGTCAGACTTGATGATTTTATCTCAAGTGCTTCCCAAACCACTCCCAATGTTTCTTTATCTCCTGTCCTGTCACTCATCTGATGCCAAACACAAAGTGTAAGATACAATAATGAACAGAAATGGATAGGAAAAGGCTCAAAATGTGGTTCCTTACTTGTGCACAGAGGAGATCTGGGAGAAAGCAAAGCTTATTTGGAGAGGACCAGAAATGAACTTATCAAGCAGAAATGAAAAAGCCCAGCCCACAACCCAAGTGGCAGTGAAAGCAGGCCAGCCTTCCAGCTGCTCCAAGACCCCATGAGGGCAGGGACAAGGGAGGTCTGGTGGGACTGTGTGCAATCCCCTGCCCCACTCAGCTGTCCCTGGCACAGCTCAGGCTGGCAGGGCTGGCACAGAGCATTAACCAGAGCTCCATCTAAAAGGCTGGGATCTGATTGGAGAAAAGGCAGCCTCACCCATTAACAGCCCCTTTTAACCTCATTGCCTGAATATCAAGGAAGCAAAGGAGATGGGTAAGGGAAACCCCAAAGTTCCCTGTGGCCCATGACCAGTTCCTCACTGTGCTGCACAGAGAGGCTCCAGTGGGGTTACAGCCACCAACACAGGCCAGGGTTTGCTTCCACAACAGCCAGCTAGGAAATCCACCAGAGCCAAGTGGAGGAGAAGGGAATCCAGGTGACCTCACCCTGGTAACAGCTGTGTAAATGACCCAATTTACCCAAAGTAACAGCTGTGTAAATTACCCAATACAGCCTCACCCCTCTCACTTCAGTGAGATAAAAGAGGGGGTTAGCTAGTAAGGGGAGGATCATCACAGAAGAGGAACCTTGAGAAGCATAAAGAATTATAAAGCAGGATTCTGGGAAGAGAGAATCAGTGCTGTGAGGTCAGTGTGGGTCTGCAGTCAGAGCCTGTTGTTGGAACTGCAGTCACAGTCTGGCTGGGTAAAAGCTGCAGTCAGAGTTCAGCAGGCAATAACCAGCAGTCAGAGGCTGCAAGGGAAACCTCTAGCAGGAGCTGCTTCAGCCAGGGTCAGGGAATGGCTGGAGTTAAGATCACTAAGCCATGAAGAGGAATAAAGCAGGACCATTTTTATGCTGTCTTTAAGAAGCAGTCTGTGCCTTGGCTCATTTTTACCCTGTAATAAGAGAGCTGCTGCAACAGCCAAGCTGGTGCTTTCTGTCACTGCAGAAGAGCCCTGCTGTCAGCCCCTGCTGCACCCCAGCTCCACAGGCTCAAAGCACTGTGGCTTTTACAACCCCTATTTGAAACCCTTCTGCTTTTCAGACTGCTCTAAAGGCACCACGGTGTGAGCAGCTGCACAGCACCACCTCTGCCCTGCCCCTTGGGGAGCACTGCCCACTCCCAGCTCTATTGGAGTTTTATTTCTTACAGCTGCCATTAAAATGGGCACAACAGAATAATGCAATTTGGGCCTGGCAGCAGAGAAGGCTGCAGGTCAGTTCAGTTTCAGGTTTCACCTAAATGCAGAAAACCATAAAGATCAAACAAGTAATGATTGGAATGTCTGATACTTTTTGAACAGGGAGCTAATCTCCATTTTCCTTCCACAAAGAGACTGCATGCAGAGTAATATTAAAGGCAGAGCTCTTCATCTAGAGACTTTATTGGGACTTTATGGCAGAAATTATTAACTGCCACAGGAGCCTAAGGGAATGAAGGCAATTCTCTAATGAGACACCAAAGAAAAGAAACCTCAATTCCTCCACTGACCAGCTGAAAAAATAAAGAGAACACAGTTTCTCTGTATCTGTGGAATTCTGTACTAAAACTGTTAAAACTGCAGCATTGTTTTTAAATTATTTAAATTCAGTGATCAGTTCTGATATAGTAACACTCTCCTGGCACTACTGAAATCTTAAGAAATTACACTTTTAATTTAAAAATGCTTATGGAGCTCTTGACTAAACCACATTTTTCCAAACCATTGGGAGTGTGAGAGAAATTCCAATTAGATATAATATTAGAAAAGCAGAATTCAGGCCCTTTGTGCTGTCAGTAAGAGACAAGTATTTTTACAGGTGACAGCATATTGGTATAAATATTTAGGAAGCCTATATCTAAGTGTATATGCTATAAGCTGTGAGTGATTTTAAAGTTGGCATATGAACAAAAAAATTCTCTTTTAGCCAACAGATGAAAAGAAAAAATCCAACTTGAAATAACTGTATCAGTTCACCAAAGACTGAATTTTCTTTCTTTTCTATGAACAAGGATTTCTTATCTAAACGAAACTTGGCAGGAAACATGAAGACAATGTCCAGTTCCCTAGGGCTGCATATAAAAGCTTGGAATCACAAGTTCTATTCAGCTGAGGGCAAATACCAGCTAATCTAACCCCCTAATTTATTTTAAAGAGTTAATTTAAGTACCTTAAATAAGATGGCCCAATTAACTGGTTCCAAATAATACCCAACCCAAATACAAATATAAACCACCAGTGAGAACACTCACAAATCCTCAATCCAAAATTATTTAAAATCATGCAATGGTTTCACAATTTTACTGGATCTTTAAATTTCAGAGGTTTCATACCCTTTGCTCATTAACAGTAATGGTATACAGTTAGAATATCCTAACTGTGCTGATTATTCTTAATTTCAGAGCTGTAGGCTGTCATTGCTGGCATGCAGAATTGTGCAATACGAGCACCACTCTGCCACCAATACTGTTAGAGGAAGAAGCCAAGACAAAATAAAAAACCTACACAGTGTGACAAAGTTACCAGAAGAGGGTAAGGTGCCAAAAGCTGTTACTGACACATCTTCAATGAAACAGCTATTTTCTTTCCCTTTTCTATATCTGTATTTGTTATTAGCATGTTCTGGCCACCAAGCCTGAATAGCTGGGCTAGTGCCACTGGTGCAGTATTTATTTTATCATTAAGGGTATCATTACCTTTATCTCAAAAAGCATCATCATGCTTTTCCAATTGTTTTTGACAACCTGAAAATCTAAACTTTCAATGCAGATGAACTTCCAGTATAATTTACTGGTAAAGCTTCCAAACTTTCACAAGATACTTTCTCTCTTCTTTCTTCTGCACAGCAGGGACCTGAAGGTACCACAGAATCACTAAAAGTTATGTTACCTCTAAATATTTTGTGTATTTTATCACTAAAAGCTATGTTACCTCCAAATATTCAAGACACAACTTCCTAACTATTTTTTCTCCAGTGCCTCCTTTCCTGCAATCAGATAAGTCACCGAGATGCATTTTTCTTTTCAAGAATCAAGAAAAATAAATATGCTGCAAGGTCAGTTTTAGAGCAAAATAAGGTGAGGTGTCTCTGCCCATGGCAGGGGGTGGAACAAGATGAGCTTTAAGGTCCCTTCCAACCCCAACCATTCAGATTTTATGAAAACTTCTGAATTTTTGCTTCAATACTCTGTAATATTCATAAAACTGCAATGAGACATTAACCTGGCTCTTTGGAAAAGCTCCTCTGAACTCTCAAACTCCCTCAAATCCCTCCACTCGAGGCCAATGCAGCGAATGCTCGGTGCAAATTCTCCCCATTTCTTGCTCCACAATGCCACCTACTGCAAACCTGTACATCAGAGCAGGCATTTCCAAAGTGTCCAGGAAAACTGGACCATCCAACAATCAGCCTTGTGTATTTCAGGAGTTTCTGTTTCTACAGAGGTCTCCCACACAAAGAAAACCAACAGTTTTCAATGAAACACCTCTGCAACACAAAAATAACCATCCTGAATATTCCATATTCCTGTTTAATCTCATCCACCACATCTATAAACTGATACCACAGGATCTGTTGCAAAAACTTTAGCATTGGAATGAAGAGAGCAAAGTTTAGCAGTAACCTGCTTTATTGGAACAATTTCCTTAGAGTGAAAAAACCCACCAGCAATAAACAGAATCCATCAGCACTCAGCTGCTCAAGCCTACATTTCTATCCATATTTTTCTGCTTCTAATTTTATAATATTTTGATTATTTCTATTTGAAAGAGAGACTATAATTCTTTGAATGGATCTATATTTCACTGTCATGAAAAAATGAACTAAGCCAAGGTGACACATTTCTTATTCTTCCTGAAACTTCCAATTGATTGTGCTGTAAATAAAACAGCAGAGGGCAGGATGAGATGGGATACTGGGAAGGAATTGCTCCTTGTGAGAGTAGTGAGGCCCTGGCACAGGGTGCCCAGAGAAGCTGTGGCTGCCCCTGGATCCCTGGAAGTGTCCAAGGCCAGGTTGGATGGGTCTTGGAGCAACCTGGGAGAGTGGAAGGTGCCTCTGCCTGTGGCAGGGGTGGCAATGGATGGGCTTTAAGGTCTCTCCCAACTCGCATCATTCTGGGATTCTGTGATTCTCTGAAGACAGGGAATATTATCCTGCCTAAAGAGAGAATACAGCTGATTGTCATTATGGCTGTCATGAAGAACACTCAAACTGGGAACACTTTATATCCTTCACTCTATTGGAACTCTGCCCCCATCTGAGTGGGCCTCACATTTGAAACACAAATACCTGGAATTACTCAAAGTTCCTGCCATCAGAACTGATGTATTCATCATAATCATTAACAGTTTCCATTACACCTCAGCAGAGGTGACTTGCTGGTCAAACACTGGAAAACAGACACAGAAGGCAGTTCCCTACAAGAGATCTCCATGTCTGCAACACTTTCATGATCTTTTGCTACCAATGGTTCAAGGCAGCCTTGACAGCAGGATTTTTACTGCAGATCATGTCACACAGAATGAAGAGTGGTTTGGTGCTGAAATATTTCAGACTTTTGTGACTGCCTGTCACACACACATTTTGTGCCCAGCTGCAGTGCTCACCTGCCAATGCCCTCACGGATGTCCTTCACTGCTGCCAACAGCTTCTGCAGGCCCAAAAAGGCCTCCTCAAACGAGGCCTTGGCAGCCATGGTTGCTGCACTGGGGTCCAGCTTCTGGAACAGCTCAACACTGAAATTCAGAAGAAATAGAGAGACAGAAAAGCAGTTAATAAAAAAAGCTCAGAATTCAGAGAAACACAGTGTGTTTTGTGCTGGTATTTTTCTCTATTAAAACAAAAAGGTCAAATACAAATCACGCTATCTAAAACAGTCTCAGAATAAATGGAAATGCAGAAATGGAGTTATCTCTGCTGATTAGCTGAGTCCTTACAGATCACCAGAAATGGAGTTGCTTTGAGCCTGGCAGGCTCAGACCCCTCCTTGGAAAAGACTGCAGACTAAGACAACAAAAAGAAAACACAGTTCCCATTCAGATTTTATCAAAAGATATGGCACTGCAGTGAGTTTCCAGCAGATTTTTCAAAAATAACCAAAATAAAAGCAATGGTAAAACATCTAGATGGAAGAGGAGGTAATTTCCATGAGAGTTTACATGAGAAAGGAAATTTGTTGCCTTGATTTTTCAGCCTTCTGATGTTTTCATAGTTTCTGAATGCTTTCTCATGCGAGTGTTATAGATAGAAGTAATGTTAAAGGTAAATATGAGTATGTTTTTCATTCCTCTTCTGAGGAGGGAACAACTGATGGACTTTTGGTTTGACCAGTGTGATTAGAGAGGTGGCAATCTCATTCTCCAATCCATGGTCTGGGTGTAAATACTATATAATTGGAGTCACATAGAATAAAGGTCAGAGGGTCTTGCCCTGTTGACTGGAATGGAGTCTGTGTCCTCCTTTCATGTCCTAGTGCAACAGAAATTCACTAGATTCTGCATCTCAGAAAGTGAAGAACTTTGCTTAACAACGAAATGTTTTCTATTTTAAATTGACTTTCAAGTTTTACAATAGGATATAGAATTTTGCATAAGCCACTAGGGCTCCACTGGGTTTGGAACAAAAATAACCACAAGAAAATTAAGATCTCAGACGCTATTTTATGGATAAATACAAGATTTTCATGGATGTCTCACACCTGGGGGGTTTTCAACTTAATTTTCCAGGGCAACTCATTTCAGCTGCTGCACAGAAAAAGAGAAGCAGACTGACACAACAATATGCATGCTCCCAACTTTTGTGCAACAGGTTGTGTGATTTTGGGGGGGGTTTGGGTCAATTTAGGTTAATTATGGGGTAAAAAACCACAGTTTCTAAAGTGTGCTTGTTTGAAAGTTATCTAAGGTAGTGTGTTAGTTCTGAGCCCCTTTAGCAAGCTGTACCTGTATAAGTTCATGGTGTTCCAAACACCTTCCAGGACCGACCAGATTTCCTGGTGCCTGTTTTCCTGAGCCACATGAAAGCTGGGATGTAGCTCTTTTTCCTCAGTGCTTTGCAGATTGGGCACCATGGCTTCCATTTTTTCACACGCAGCATTTTCTGAAAGAACCATGATGTCTTCTGATAAATCCTGCTCACTGTCTGCCCTCACCTTATAAAACAGTTCAGCAAACAAATAATCAATGTATTTGGTTCCTAACTTCACAAAACCAGATCTACACATTTCTACAGATTTTTTTTAAAGCAATGCTCAGGAAATCAAGGCTGAACTCTTTGAGTTGCCTTGGTCTCTGCATCCAAAGCCTCTCTCAATGGTTTGGGCTGGAAGAGACCTTAAAGCCCATCCAGTCCCACCCCTGCTATGGGCAGGGACACCTTCCACTGTCCCAGGGTGCTCCAAGCCCTGTCCAACCTGGCCTTGGACACTTCCAGGGATCCAGGAGGAGCCACAGCTTCTCTGGGCACCCTGGGCCAGAGCCTCACCACCCTGACAGGGAGGAATTTCCTTCCTGACAGGTTTTCAGACAGAGCCTGATTTTTGTGACAGCAGAACCTCAGGTTCAGGGCTGACTGCATTGCACAGAGGTCCCAGCACAGGTGACTCCTGACCACCTTTCTTTCCCCTTCACCCTTTTCCAAAGACACCAAGAACTCTTTACAGCTGTTCTGACCTATCTTCTTTCTCATAAATCCTAGTAAGTCATCCATGCTCATGACTCCAGTTTTTATGCCATTACATACAGAATGTATGGCAATAACCATAACCAAGATAGTTGGAATTTCCTCCACAGCAACTCAGAGCTGAACTGGGAGTGAAGACCAACTTCTGAGAACACAAAAGGTGTCAGAACAATCCCCAGTAACCATCAGAAACCATGTGATACAAGGGAGTCCCTTCTTCAGCTACAAAGACAATGAAAGCTAAAATAACACACTTAAGAACAGCAGTATGGGACCCGTGTCAGAAGAAAAAACAGCAAGTTTAATCTCCAAGGGCCATCAGATACAAATGCCATAGAAAACGAAGACAAAATAAAGTTTTTCAGTCACCCTTCCAATACTAACACATTCATACTAGGGAAAAAATGTATCAGCAGATATTCACTGCATGAAAATAAGTTAGTCAGAAACACCCCAGCAACATTTCCTGGAGTAAGCAGTGGAAATGAGGGGAGTAATTAAAAAATCTAAGCCAGGTTTGGAACGTGGAACAACTCGAGGATGGGGTGAGGTGGACAAACACCAAAACTGCCCTTACCTCCCCAAGGGTCTCACAGAGTTTTGTCACTTCAGCATAAGCCTGGGGCAGGACACCATTGTAGTCTGACCTGC
This sequence comes from Phylloscopus whistleri, assembly GCA_017589585.1. NCBI lineage: Eukaryota > Metazoa > Chordata > Aves > Passeriformes > Phylloscopidae > Phylloscopus > Phylloscopus whistleri. Next base: position 1,713,829 of record JADMLD010000682.1, on the reverse strand, counting down.
AGCTGAAGGCATGGAGCAGTTTTTTGGACTCCTGGAGCAGGATACGCACTGTTGAGGAGTCAAATGGTTTATCTGATGTTTTATTGATGTAAAAGGGAGAGAGAAAAAAAAAAAAGTTAGGATTTAACAGTCTTGGCAGGCAAATTTAATACTCAAATACCCAGATTAACAAAAGCACATGAAAAGCCTAGGAAAGTGGTTCAGAAACATCAGGTACAACAATCTCAGAGAAACATGCATGAGATTGTTCACTCCTTAACCAAGCCTCCCAAATTTATCCTGGCATCTTGCACAAGGATTAACTGGCATATCTAAACTAATTCTGCAGAACAGCAACATCTCAAAGAGGTAGAACCAAGAATCACAGGATATCCTGAGTTGGAAGAGACCCACCAGGACCACAGAGTCCAACCCCTGGCCCTGCACAGACATCCCAACAATCCCAGCCTGTGCATCCCTGAGAGCATTGTCCAAACACTCCTGGAGCTCTGGCAGCCCTGGGGCTGTGCCCATTCCCTGGGGAGCCTGGGCAGTGCCCAGCACCCTCTGGGGGAGTTCACCAGATCTGTCAAAATCAAATGCTCAAAGACATCTTTCAACAAACGGAAGGTTTGTGGGGTTTTTTTTGGTTGGTTTCTTTTTAAAACAAATCTCCCTGCCCTCACATACCACATTATATATCCCTTGCTCTTCCATAATTTTTTTGGCAAATGCAGAATCATTTGGTCACACAAAACATGGGGGCAAAGGAGGGAAAAGGATTATTTGCTTTTTAAAAAGAATTCAGAGCCTTTGGTGACCATTAATACATACAGTCAGTTCTATAACTCAAACCAGAACAGGGAGGCATTTTACAAGTTTGCAATTAATGTTCTCAGGGACTGTTACCTGCATAAAGATGTTTAGAAAGACATTCAATGGTTGAAAGTAAACTCCTTGGCACCACATAACCAAAAACAGCCATCCAGTGTTTTTTATAACATTTCAGCAGATTTGCTAAGGTCCATGGTGGCTTCAGATACAGGATCTGCAAGAGAGTATGTTATAAATTCAAAGGCTGGTTTTCATTTAGACATATTCCTACACATTCCACAACTGCTCTGTTCTTCAAGAATGTGATGATTTGTGACTGCTGAAGCAGGATTTCAGTGATTCCTCAGAGATAAGACCATATCCAGATTTAAACAAGTTTATGTACTAATAAAGATTTGATTCAGCAGTACCATGTGTTAAACAGTGATGCTCATTCAGAAGCAATGCACAATCAGTCTCATGATTGGTGGTTGCTCATTCCTCAAAAACTCTTCATACTTTTGATTTATCTCAAAACTGATCTAATGAGTTACTTGTGCACAAAAGCCAACAGTAACAAGAACAAAAAGAACAACAGTAAATATGCCTTTGATTTTCCAGTATAGTTATGAAGTAAAAATAAACACTGTGACTATTTATACATGAAGTAAAATATGTGTATTACAAAAAAGCTGAGAATTCACTACTATCAAGTGAAACCAGTGTTTGAAACAGTGAATAGAGAAGTGATTAAAAGCTTAGCAGCAAATCAGAGCATCTTGGGAAACAACAGTCACCCCATGATTTTGGGGGATTTTTAAAGCCACTGAGGCTTATCTGCAATAAATTTCAACTTTTAACAACCCCCCACCAACTATAAAATGGAATCTAAAGTAAAGCATGGACAATTTGAAAATGCCCTGTACATGGGTATTTATCTTCTGCAAACAATACTTTTGCAAGTGTGTTTAGAGGTTTTCATTAGTACCCTTGTCATTCTGTATCTGTACTGGAATCAATTTAACTGTGAACAGTTTTATCCGCATCTGTTCTGGTGGGGAACAAATGCCTGCAACAAATATTATACAGAACAGGACAAATGATTTCTTGCAGGATGTATTCACAGTGCAGGGATTTACTTGACTAGAAAAGCTGAAATAGAGTTTTAATGCCACCGATAAAAAGAATTCTGAAACTTCTCACTGAGAAACCAGCACCCCTGTTACTGTGTTATTAAAATTCTAATAAAATAGTGCACATGTTGCACACTAGTGGTCAAACAGGATAATCTATAAAATGAAATATTAGAAGTGAACACTGAGCTGTTCTCTGTCAGTGGTATCAGGGACCTGGATGACTTGGCACAGGTATTGACAGCAATGAAATACCAAGGACATTCAAACCTCTCAATAATCAAAATATCAAGCAAGATGATGTAAGAAACCACCTCCATCCACAGGTTTCCAAATGCAAGTTTCATTTCAGTCTCCAAAATACAAGACAAAGCTTCTCCTAAGTTCCTTTCAAGGTCTGGAAGCACATTTGGGAATTGTGCAGTAAAACCAGCACTGCCTCTTGTCTTCCCAAATTCTGTATCTGTCAAACCAATGACACAAAAGGTATTTATTGAAACTGGGTTTACATCTAATTCATGTTGATGGTACAAGAAGAACTTGTCTCCATAAACAAAGACAGACTGCATTTTAGTTTATAAAGCAGATGTGCTACACCTAATTAAGTTTCAAGTATTTCTAGTTATACCCACTTGTACTGTGTGTATTTTTAATTAAGAGCTACTAACCAAGAAGGTTAATTTCCCCAGAGTATTACTCATTAGTTATCTTACTCCACATTTCTTTTTTCCTTAAGTAACTTAGACCATATACAGCCAGCAGGTTATCAGCAAGCACAAGAGGATCACTTCTGAGCTCTGTAACCTGTACCTGTATCTTTGGAAAAAATGAAAAAAACCTTCAATCCCAAAAAGTTCAGGACATCTTTTAAATTACTCTAAACACAGGAAATAAATGCAGTGTTTTATTCTATAAAATAAAAATACATCATATTTGAATTTCCTAGAACTCTGAGACAGATGGTTTCATTAATGTCTCGAACTCTCAGAAAACCTTTGAAAAAACCTTCCCCAAACAAAAAAAAAACATTCCTAAGGATTCAAAGCATAGGAAAACTGAAGGTATAGTAGCAACTGTTCTTCCTCTACCCCACGGATTTTTACACACTCACAAACCAGCATATTCCACAGACTCACCCTGCTTTGGCTGCTGCAGCTCCTCAGAGTTCTGGGGCCTGTTTGCATTCACATTCCGCAGAGCAGTGACCAGATCAGCTTTGCAGAATGCCTTGACCTCACTCACAATGGCTTTATTACACAAATTCTTATCATCCCTAGAAAAGAATTAATTGTTGTAAAAATAAAAAAAAAAGAAGGCATAAAAGCAGCACACTGAAAAAAACCATATTTGGAAAACTTATTTTGTGAACTTCATTATATAGAAAAAGTTCTCTTTCTCAAGCAATTGGAAGCAGTTCAAAATATTAAACCAGAAATTTAAGTAAAAATGAGAACCATAAAAAGTGTTTCAGGGTCTAGGTTTAAGAAAACAACAGCTTTAATTACTACACCAGTGATGCTTAGTTGCTATGATCTCAGAAAGCAAACCAGGCAATAATTCTAAGACAGTACAATCTTATTTGATGGCTACAGTTAATTCTCCTTGTTGAGACTCTTTTTAACTATTCTGCTGGCCAAATCATTCTCCCAGATGCCACTCTGAGGTTCTGCTCCAGGTGAACTACTTTAAAAATTCAGGACAAAGTTGCACCCCAGTACTTTCTCAAAAATTCCCATTGCTTATATTGGTAGATGATAAATGGATTTTTGGATGAAAAGTGATGCCTTAAGTTTTAGCTTTCATGTTTTCCACATTCTGTGCTGCCTAGGGGTGTAGTTCTGAGCCTCATTAAGTGATAGTAAGCTCTCTTCACAGAGTAGGCAGACAAAACAAATTCTTTTGCTGCAGAAGACCAAAGACAACTTTCAGGCCCAAAAGCACAAACAACAGTGGACTGAGGAGAGAAACAAGAAGGATGAGACCTCACAACCTGAAGCTGTAATCGGACAATTAAACCCCAATACGTAAATGGACCAAAACTTATAAAAGTGTAAGACCTCATGACCTGTGGTGCATTTTGTGACCATTTTAAGTCCACCTTGGGGGTAGCCCTGGTCAGGCTCTGTCCTGCCCAAGGTGTACCCTAAAGGCCTTTCAGTAAATATCACTTTATTCTCCAGTTCTGTCCAGTCTCTGTTTCAGGTCAGCCTGCCCAAGGCATCAAAAGCAGTTCTGAAGTCAACTCCTGTTTTGTGATCAGTGAAGCCTAAAATCACCATCAGTACCCCGTGAATATTGTGACTGAAAGGGCATTTTCAGTAGCCACCTGGGTCAACTTGAACAACCCAAATGGTGCCCAGATTTTAACCCCACTCACTGAACCGTGCAGGAACTGATTCTAGCCAAGACCAGAGCAAGTAGAGCCAAGGAGTGTTAGTCCTTCAAGCTGGCTTCACCTGCTCCTATCAAATTCAGAATCAATACCCAGAGGTCAGTTGTTATCCTCACAAACAGGAACAGCAGCAAAACAGGAACAGCAGCAAATCCATCCCCAGCTTCCCTTTTTCTAAGATTAACCCCTTGTTTGCTTCTGCTCACCTGGCTGGGAACAGGGATAAAGTCTCTAACTGGATCTCAATCCTTAATTCACGTGTTTTGTTGGTTTTTTTTTCTATTTTGTAACTTCAGTAATATTTTTATGGGAAACCAGAGTAAAATCTGAGAAACTTATGCTTTAACAAGTTTTAAAATTGAATATTGAGTAAGCTGGATTCTATTTCAGGCCTCAAGATCATGAAGGTGATTCCATCTCCAATTGTAGTGGTTTACTACATCCTTCTACTCTAGCTTTTCAGAGGGTGATTGCCCTTCCAAGAGCTTACTTCAGAAACTGCTCTTTCTTTAAGCCCTGATTTGAAGGCAGTGTGGCAGCAGAGCTAAAGGCACCCAGAACTCACGTGCAGAGGACAACAAGAGCCTGTGGGAAGAGCTTCTGGTACTGCAGGCAGCACTGCAGGACACGGTCGTCATTGTTCTCATCACTCAGCCCATCTGTAAAGGCAGTGCAGACACAGCTGAGGGATGTGGGCACAGTTCAGCCTCACACACATCTCAGGGCACTCATGGTGCTCTTTGTACATTTAACACTCCCCACACAAGGACGCAAGTGTAAGGTGAAAGAAACTGGTAAAACAATAGATAGTGAAGATATTTGCATGCCACAGCCTTGGATACACTCTGAAGGCTGCTGTAATAAAGTAGCTCATTTTAATTAGCAAACAGCAGAGTGAAGAAATCTCCATTAAACTCAGAATTCTAAGGGCAAAGATGAAGCACATAATATTACACATTTTTTCAGAAGCCAGCTGCATGGACTGCCCCCACAGTTTGGAATCCTGGTTCTTGAGACACTTGTAGATGAACTGCACTGCAGGGATAGCTTTGTGCCGAACATGCTGCAACATTCTCCCCTTCTTCAAGTTGTCCAGCTCTTGTAGGACGACCCAGGGAATTATTAATGCAAGTCTGTCAACTCCTGGAAGGAAAAAAAACCCACCACCAATAAACAAAGGTATTTGCAGGAGCAACACCAACTACTTCAGAGAACTTTCAATTCAAGCATCATATTTATGCAAGTTCACACCTTTTTGCCAATAGTTTTCATACTGCTTGCTCAAGAGAATCTAGCATTCAAAAACAGCTGAAAAAGGCTGACTTCCCTCTTTCTAATCTAACCTCAACCTGGCACCACACTGATTACATAGAAAAGTGACAATACTAGGCAAACAGAAGGGAGACACAATTTCAATCAGCAGAATACTTTGACAATGTTACAACACATATTTGCAGCAATTATCTTGGCACACACCTGCTTTAAGATGTTGCAGCAAGGTGAAACAGCAGCTGGAATACCAGGCTGCACACACCTGAGTGACCACATGGTCACTGTGCCAAAACAAGCAGCAAAACAAATGCAGCAAGGGCTTATGTTCATTGCCAGCCAGCATTCCTAAACCAGGAACAGGAAGTGTGGCTATTGGACCATGGTTTTATTTGTAGGTAAGTATGGGCTGAACTTTTAAGCTTTTATATGAAATATGGAGTAAATCAGAAGTTTAATGACTGTTCTGTTGGTCCACCCATGACAAATACTTCAACCATTTTCTTTCTCATTCACATTATGAGAACAGAATTTTTTTTAAAAAACACATTAATAACCATCTACTTTGTAATAAATAGGCTGGGAATCAGCAGCCTTCTCAACATAGTGGGGAGTCTGGTGCAGGACCAGACACTGGGAGATTCAGTGTACCAAAGAGGTACCTCAGTGTACCAAAGACAACAGCATTCCTAACCTGGGAGAAGAAATACAGTCTGACACACTCCTGAAAATCACTCAGGCCCTAAGGAAAGGTATTTTCCAGGTGGCTGGAATAACTTTTTATTTATTAGCTGAAAGTATCAAAGCACCCTAAGCATTCTGAAAGATTCCAGATATGCCTACCAAGAACTGACGTGCATGATCCTAATCCTGCAAACATTAAATAACCAACAGCTTCCCAGCAGATTAGAGGCAGATATTAAAGCCAGGGTCTGCATTCTGAATTCCTGAGGAATTGCTCAGTTCTGCCACCTTTACCAAGACAGAAACAAAGAACTGACTGACTGCTCAATACTTTTTAGACTGTTCTATATTTCTAGGAAAAGAAATGCTAAAAAAGAAATGCTAAAAAGAAAACAGAGTCATCACTAGTGAAGGATTACATGCTTAAATTATGTTCTTAGAAAGTGTTAAGACTTATTTACTGATAAGAATTCAAGCATATTCCTGGGAATATCTACCATGATTCTCTGCAGGTACGTGGGCTATAAGCACAGTAGGTTCTGCTTCCACAGCTGTGGTTTCCCTAGGATGCAGCTTGTTTGGGTCCACAGCAGCAGGCTCTCAAGTGTGTGCCTTCTGCCTCTGCTGAAACCTGCTGCCTTTTTAAGGAGCCCAGAGCTTAGCTTCCTTCAGGTAGCCTGAAGCTCTTACAGCATCTGTTTTTCTTAAAATGTCTTACTCATCAGAACATATTTACATACCTGGTATATCCTCAGATTTCAGGGATCTCACAAACTCAAGGTGACTAATCATTATATTTGTGTCAATCACCACTAGGATGTTCAGACCAGAACTAAAAGCCCCTAGGGGAAGAGAAAAAAGAGAAAACAGCAGAAATAATCAATTGTGTGCTCCCTACTCAGACCATCAAGAGCTGTAATTACTTGTTGCAACCAGAGAGCAAAGCAGATCCAGTCATGACATACCAGCAGAAATATTTAAATCCTGCTCTGGAAGATCTATCTCCATGCTTGTAAGTTCTCCACAGGTCTGTACTACAGACAGGGCCATCCTCCTCTCCACACGAGCAACATGCAAGTCTTCCACTATCTGCATCTACAGTGAGAAAATGTGCATGTGTGCAATCCATTGAAAGGAATCACTTCACAGTTATTCCCCAAAAAGATGCTTTTGCATTAAAGCTGTTAAGATTGCCTCAAAATGAAGTCTGAAAATTTTTAAGTCAGTCCAGGAAATGTAAATCTGTGAGAACTTCTGCACATGCTCCACTAAAAACATCCAAAATATGGCCTAGAAAGATTTATGACCTTTCTACATGGTATTCAAAAACTTTGCTCTATCTTTTTGCTACACAAACTGCAAGTTTCCCAACAGGCACTTCTTAAAAAATATGCCTCTCTTCCAACTAAAAAGTTAGGATGAAAAATGAGATAGCTGGAGCCTGTTAGCAGCTATGAAGGCCCTTTTGTTGCACATGGTAACAGAAACATACTCTTTATCTCAGAAAGCTCCTGATTAGCAGCACTTCAGCAAGTTTGCTTAGTTTTCTAAATAAATGCTCCACATTTCAGTGTAGATCATGAGTCAACAGTGCCAAACACTAGGAAAGGTCATGGAATTGTCCAGTTATACAAACTTGGTGCACTCAGTGTCTTTAAGACAACTCAGAAGTGTTAAATGAAAGCATTACCAACCTCTTGATCTGTTTCTGTGTTCTGGCTGTCTTGAAGGGGTGGAGAGTCTTCAGAGCCCTGCAGAGAGAATTAAGAACACCACAAACACACACCCAACCAACATCACAAAATATCAAGGAATACTGAGGTACAAGGGAGTATTCCCACATCAGGAGTTTTGGAATACAGCCCTACAGTGTTAAACAAGTCCCTCACTCACCTTTGGGACAGGCACAGGCTTTGTGACCTCACCTCCCTGGTAGGAGTCAGATGTGCATGGAACCTCAACATTCTAGAAACAAGCAGGAACAGAAGAACAACACATGCCTTACATGGCTTTTTAGAGTACACTGGGTATTCCCAAGTGAATAGAGACATAAACTACAGTTATTAGCACCTACAGCATCATTTTAATAGAGCTTAGATGCATGGCTTTCTTTTAAATAAATAACAGTGCATTACACAGCAAATTCCAGCTGAACATTAACCCTCCACCTTTTTTTTTTACATTGAAGGTGCTTGACCAGGCTGCCCTGATAGGTTCTGGAGTCTCTATCCTCTGTCCTGGGCAACCAGCTCTGGCTGACCCTGCTTGAGCAAGGGGGCTGGACTGGATGATCTCCAGAGGTGCCTTCCAACCTCAATGACTCCCCAGCTTTGCATGTAATACCTCTTAGCATACACAAAAAATGCTCATACTGCTGTAACACAAACTGGAATCTCCAAAGATTCTGGGCATTTACACCAGACAAACAGCAAAAAACCCTCAAGCTCAAGACCCAGCTTGCATTTGGCTCTGCACCTCAGCCTGAGCTTAGAAACAAACCCATCACAGATAAAAAGGAAATTCTGCAGCACACAAAGCAGTTTAGTCCCACATCCACCCCAAGTTCTCCTGGCATGACTCTGCTAGCAATGCTAATCACTGTCTGGCAGCAAGTTTTCATTGGTTCAATTTATTCATTCAAAAAATGAAATAACCATATCAGCTCAAAAAAAAAAATAAAAAAAATTAGTTGATTTATACCTAAACTGAAGTTATTCCACAGCCCCAGCAGCAAAGTAAAGACATGGAGGCATCTGTGCAGACACAGTCCCAACATAGAAGACCTTTACTCTTCTGGTCTGTTTAACATTTAGCTGAGGAACATGGAAGCAAGGTTTACATTGGGATCAGAAAAATCTACCTGGTTAGCCATGCAACTTGGCTGGATTCTGTAAGAAGATAGTCTGCTCACATAAAGCTGTCTGCCATTAGGAAACCATCCTGAAACATTTACATAATACAAAGAATGGGGGTCTCATTACCTGCTTAAAACACAATGCTGTGGCTTCCAAGTCTCCTTCTTTAGTTCCTGACTGCTCAGGAGCTTTAGGAGAATGGGAGCTGTGTTTTTTGCGTTTCCGAGAGTCCCATCGTGGTGGAGTTTCAGATGAGGAGTGTGATGATCTGTGTTTACTCATGGACCTCTTTTTCACAGCAAAGTCCTTATATTCTTCTTCCTCTTCTTCTTCTTCCCAGAAGCTCAGTAATGCACTTGGCTCCTTATTGGCAGGCCTATCACCATGCCCAGTCCCTGCAGAGCTGTCAGGTGGCTTTTTGGGAATTTTGACATTCTCACTCCGCTTTTTTGAGCCCTCTGCCTTTTTATGTGGTACCTCACACACAGAGGACTTAAACTTTTCTATCATAGCTTGTTCTGCTTTTAGTTTGAGTTTACAGAGTTCAGCTTTCTCTCTCTTTTTCTTCAGTGCCTTTTCCCTCTGAAGTTCAAAGCTGTGCCAGAGCCTTTTTCCTTCTATTCCATCAGAGCGACTTCTTTCCTTGCTGGCAGCCACCACATCAGGAATGCGGGTGGTTTTGCCATGTTTGATTTCCTTGGCTTTAAACTGGATCACTATTTTCTTCTGCTTTTCAGTTTGAATTGAAGAACCATCTGTGGTTTTGCTTCTCTTGGGAGATTTTTCCCGGGATCTCCTATCTGCATCACGAAAAGCACGAGAACTTCGGTGTCGCTTCTTCTCTTGCCCATCTTTCTCTCCTTTGGATCTACAGAAACATTATGAAGAAAGTAATGTAATTTAGCTCAGTTAATGGAAAAGAGCAACAAAAAAGGCACCTGCATTTGACTGAGAGAGAGCTAAGCATTTATGAGCACCATGTTCTTAAATATGAACTTGAAGCAACAGTTGTCCTTCAAAATAGTCTGATACAGCATTTTTTGGATTTACCTTTCTCCATTGTACAGCCATTTTAGCTTTGAGAAAATGGAGAAAAAGCTTTTTCTGCATTCCCTGTTGGTTTGAGAGACACCCCACACAGTCGAGTTTCTTATCACACAGATAAGTTTTAGCAGCAGTTCAGTGATAAAGGAGGTGTGTTACCTAAAAGGTCAGCTTGGCCTCACAGTGCCAAAACACACACAGCTTTGAAACTGTTTATCCTGCACTAACTGGGGAACTTGGAACAATGGGAGGGAATATAGTAACATTCTACAGAAATTGTGAATTACATGAAAATTTGTTAGGAAACTTTCTCATACGAGCAGAGAAAAAACCACTCAGTAATTATATTTACTGTACACTAGGTTTAAAATATCCAAAGAAAGACTGGTTAAAACACCATATTTTATTTGGTTGAAAAAAGTTTTCAGTTTACATTTAATGGTCTGTGATTGTTATATTTTTAAATAGTTCTATTTAATGACAGATTGTGAATTTACCTCTGAAGTTCTGTTTCTCCTTTCACACTGTATTTGTAAGATCTCGTGTCTTCAGTGTTCTGAAAGAAAATAACATTCAGGGGCTTACACAGGAAACTGCAGTTAAAAAAAAAAATACCTTCATAAGACAATGTCACAACTGGGTTGTTTGGCTGCTTAGAGAAACCTTGTCAAAGGGTGCCAAGGATGTGCATGCAAAGATAAGGGTGCAAAGGTTTTAGCAGCACGTCATGATTTAACCGTGGAGAGCACTTTAATGCTTACAAAGTAAAACAACAGGGTCCACTACAAGTGTGAACTACAGATCTGAGATAGTAACATTCCTACCATGATCAATTTACAGGCACTCAGGTAAAGCCATGTGACCCCACATGTAGTTTTCAGACACCTCTGGGTTATACAACTCAGTTTTCCCAAAAGCACAGCAGGGTGTAGGAAGTTACAACAGAGAACGGTAACACACGGATTGTTTTGGATAAGGAAATTCCAGACAGTTCATCCCTTCACAAATAATTCACTCCTTCAATAACTGGAGCGTGCTGACTCAGTGAGGCCATTGGGTCACTGCTGCAGGGATTTTTCCTACCGCAAGAGGCCTTAGCTGGTTTATTTCACACTAGAGAGCACTTAATGCAAAAATCAAAGGCTTGCAGGAACCAGGGGAGTCCTAAATCAAGGCAGTTCTGAGAACTTCCACCTGAGCGGTTGGCTCTGGAGCTGCAGGGCCAACACCAGCAATGCAACAGGAAAAACAGAATGACAGACAATTCCAGAGGGTCCCCCCAGGATCACATGCACCCCCCTGCTGTCCCCACCAGCTGGAAAGCAGTGAAGGAGCTCCCTTGGGGTAGGTGGAGCTCACGATGCTGCTGGGACAACTTCTGGTGATAGCAAACCCAGTTCCAGCTGCTCAGTTATTCATTTCTCTCTCTTCAAGGCCTATTCCCTGACAACCATGAGTGCTCATAACATTTTTAATATTTCTTTTCAACCTACCTCCTCCTTTTCTCAAAACCTTTCACTTAATGCAATCATCATAAGCAAATTTTCTTCCCATTCCTCTCCTCCCAGCACTACCAGCTTGGGATACAAGACACCTCCCACCCAGGCTGGGATCACACTGCAGGACACTTGCTCCTGCTAGAGATCTCCTTATCTTTTTGTTGTAAAAGCTGTATTCTTCAAGCTGGTGAGGCATTAGCAATGGCAATAAGCTACAGAATGAGATTTTAAGCCAAGTGTTCACCTTTTGTATTACAGAAGTAAAAAAAACCCCACAAAACCACCCAAACAATAAAGCATCTTAGCATAAGTTAATGTCAAAAGACAAGTTGAATAACAGTAAGGACTTAAGGGGAAGAAACAGTAGTTACAAACATTTGACTTTGAACAGCATTTTCTCTGTGATCAAAAAGCTTCTAACAATTCAGTTTATAAGGCCATAATCATATTTATTAACACTTGCAAAAATTTTTGAGAAGATAGGTAAAAGGTCTCTTACTTTATACAGATTCCTTGCAAAATCCAGTGGGGAAAAAAATCTAGCAAATTTAAGTGTGGATTTATTAAACTACTGATTTATCAACTATGTATTGCACTTCTGAGAGTTAATAACTTGTCAGCAGTGGACATAAACAATAAAAAATAATAGGAAGCCACACACAAGTATGACCAGAAAGATGACGACTCCTGCAGCACCTGCATTTTACAAGTGATTCAGTGAAAGCTGATTCACTAGATACAAGTATGTATTAGAACATGTTGAGAATTTTGGTCATTAATTTATGTCTCAGTGGCTAAAAGGAAATATTTTGAGAGTCACTCACCAAAATGCTGTAAAGGACAACTTGTGGTTAATCAGAAAATTAGGATACATGATCCAAGATACAAAACAGTCCAAGAAAACATCACTGGTTTCATAGCAGTATTAAACCAAACTTTCCTCAAACAGGAAGATATACTAAAATAAAAAAATCTCTTATTTTCTGATACCCACACTACTCACAGCCTCTAAAGAAAAACACATTTGCCTGCCCAACTCAACCCTCCTGCTGTTCTTTAAACTGGATTCGTCCTTCTACCACAAGGCTGCTAAACAATTCATGTTCTCTTGAATGTAGGAGTTTGAATTAAGATAATAAAAGTAATAATATTTCTGCTCCTACTTTGTCATCCTGGCCATCCAAACAGACTTCCTTTCCAGCCAGTTTCTTCAGCTTCTTTTTAGACATCTTCAAATCCTACGAAAAAAGCATGTTGTCTTTATTACTTGTTTCAAGTTTTTTAGGTCCAGATGAGATAAAAGTTTTAACTGCATAGAGAAAAAATACTTCAATAGTCTTCCTTTGTTTTCTCATTACAGAGTCACAGCAGATCTCAACAGCCTTAATTATTCACATCTGAGGGAAGGCCAGAGCAGAAAGGACAGCGATTACACCTCCCCAGAGACACCTATTTTGTACCAGCAAGCGAACAGAAACTAGCATCCTTTAACACTGAGTCACATAACCAAGTTTTAAGACCATCGGACATTGGAAGGAACAGCCCAGGGGGTGTTGGAGTCCCCATCCCCGGAGGTGTCCCAGGAAGGCCTGGACGTGGCACTCAGTGCTCTGGGCTGGGGACACGGTGGAAATCGGGCACAGCTCGGACTCGTTGGGCTTGGAGGGCTTTTCCAACCCAGCTGAAGCTGTGGCTCTCTAAGGCAGTCCCGACGGTGTGACTGTCACCTTCGGCCCCTCCCGAGGATGGAGGAACTACAGTGCCCTCCCGCAGCAGCCCCGCCAGCCTCCACACAAACAGCGCACAGCCACAGGAAGTTCAAGGGAGCTGCGGAAAGCTTCACCCGGAGCTCCCAAATCCCAGACCCCAGCAGGGGAGCCCGGGACAGGCTCCGCCCTGAGGCGCGGGCAACACCCTGAGGGGCGGCAGCCTCCTGCCTCACTCCCTCCGAGGGGAGAGCCGGGGGGCCCGCAAGGCAGCCGGGGCGCTGCCAGCACAGCTTCCCTTCCTTCCGTCCATTTCCCTTCCCTTCCTTTCCTTTCCTTTCCCTCCTCACAGAACGCCTCACCGGGCTCGGCTGCTCCCCGGCGGGCCCCGCGGCGGCGGTCGGGGCCGGTGGGGGGGCTCGGGCCGTGCCCGGCGCGCTGCCCCGGGCCCGGCGCGGCTCCTCCTCCGCCGCGGTGCGCGCCGGGCCGGCCCGGGGGCGGCTGGGAAGTGTAGGCGGAGCGGGCCGGGCGGGCCGCCCTCAGCGTGCGGGATCCGCGGCGGCTCCGCGGCGGGAACATGGCAGGGCTGGAGGCGGCGGAGGCCGCGCTGGGGCTGCAGCAGGAGCAGCAGGAGGAGGAGAGGGAAAACCACGACCATGACCATGAAGGCGACGGCGAACCGGCGGCGCTAAGTGAGAGCGGGCGGGGATCGGGCGGGCGCGGGGAGCCGGGCCCTCCATGCCGGGGCTGAGGGCGGGCGGATGCCATGCGGAGCCCGGGCGGGTTTGAATTTACACCCGGGACGGGTTTGAATTTACACCCCGGGGCGCTTCCCGTCTCCGTCCGCCCGCGCCGGGCAGCCCTGGGAGGCGCGGGCTCCCGGTTCTCCCGTTTTCCCAGCGCGGTGCGGGGCCACACGTGTTCCCGCTGGGCCTCGCTGCGCTTGAACCCGCGCTCCTGTACCTTCTTTCTTCCCCAAACCTAACGATACTTTGTCTTTGGTGATCATTTATTACTCCATGGTGTCCTGTGGGGAGCCCGACGTGCGGCGCGGGCCGCGCGGGCTCAGCCGCTCATCTTTCCCCGCGGCTTTTAAAACCAAAATGTGATTGCGCCGTGTGCTCAAGGACGAGCTTGTTCTGGAGCAGACTGAAACTCCATGGTCCTTCCGACCTGACCCGCTCTGGGGTTCTGTAAACTGGTTTTGCTGGGTTCCCAGCTCCCCAAGTTATCCCTTGCTGCCAGCCCTTTACTGCTGCAGTCTTACGGTTCGAGTGAACTGACTCTTCTAGTTAATTCTTTTTCTCGTGTAAGCATACTTCAGGTTCTCTGAAGCGTTATTCTCTTTGTATGTAGTCAGTGATTCCTGGTGGGCATTTAAAAAATCCTGAGGTCTTGGTTCGGTAGCAGCCTGCTTTTCTTCATCACCCAGTGTGAAAGTTTACCGCTCTCTTTATACATTTACATATTAACTAGATTTTTTTTTTTTTACATATGTGCATATTATCCTTTTCAACCGTTTTAACCTCTCTCCACGTGCTCTGAAGATGCAGACTCCAACGCCGCTGTTTTTTTCTCACTGCTGTGCTCTCACTATGCATTTTTATAACTGCTTCCACTTTTCCCGCAGCTTATCAATAGCTGTTAGGGATTTCTTACTAAACATGCTTTTACTTACTTGGTTTTTTTCTATCTTTATGTTAATAAAGCATGTAAAAATATCACCAGGAATCCTGAAACTCTTTAATGGAGCAGTAGGCTCCATGCAAATCTTTCTTAGGTGACTTGTCAGTTTAAAACAGGTCTGTGAGGAACACAGTAACAATATGCGTAGCAATACACCTCCAGATAGATTTTAAGATAGAATAATTTTATTCTGTTCTTCTGTTTTTTCAGTTTCTTGAGCCCCTGTCTTGAGGTATTCCTTCCATTTTCTCTTTCTGTTAGTTTTCATAATAACAGACATTCATACCCAACAGCAATGTTTAAAAAAACAAACAGAAGTAGCCCAGGGGAATCTGAAGAACTGCTGTAAGATCCTTCCAGCCTGTCTTAAGTTGAAGTCAGGAATAGGTGGATAGGGAAGACCAGCAGCATCAGAGAATCATGGAATAGTTTGGATTGGAAGGGACCTTAAAGCTCATGCTGTTCCAGCTCCTGCTATGGGCAGAGACACCTTCCACTATCCCAGGTTGCTCCGTGCCGCATCCGGAGAACAACCATACATTCCTGCATCCTCTGGAAATAACTTCCAACACAAAGCAGTTTGTAGGTCCGTATTTTCTCCATGAGGTGCATCCCAGTTTCTGTGTTGGGATAGACAGCGCGTGGTTGCCTTTCGTGCTCTCTCTGCACTTCCTGTCCCATCCAGGGTGAAAAGCCTTGGCCTGCTCTGTCGCTTCCTTAGTTGCAAAGCAATGCCAGAGATTTATTTCTTGTTACCCGTGTGTCACGACCTGCTAATGCAAGGGGGTATCGTGATGGTTCGAGTGATCTCAGAGCACAAAAGACTCAGCAGGGGACAACAACAATTTGCTCTCAACAGCAGTACACTTTATTAACTGCACACAGCACAATATGCAATAGAGAAGGAAGAGGGAGAGAGAAAGAGAGACAAAGAGTAGAGAGAGATAAGAGGGGGTATAGCTACCAGTGGAGAGATGGAGTCCTCCTGGTGCACGCTGACCAACAGACACCTCGTCTTCCATGGGGAGATCTCAAATTAGGGTTGTCTTGGGGTGTCTCTTTATAGTCCTTTCCAACGTGACAGGCAGGTGGCCAGAAGGTGGGGTGACCCCCAGCAGGTTCATTGAGACAGGACAAAGGATTCCAACACTTGTTCACGTGTAGAGCCAATGTCCACTCAGGGAACAGGTACAGGGCACACACAGGGCAAACGGCTCCAAAGCCAGTCTGCCGTTGCGTGCCCATTGTTTCCATGTGGGTTCCCATGGGGATGCATCGGTCCAGCGAGCGCACCTGCAGACAATGACTGGCAGACATCCCACCTCAGCCAGGCCAGAACTCCTGTTCTGGGGTTTTAGGTTTTTAGTTGTAGTCCTTTTTGGGGTCTTCAGTCTTCATCCTTGGCAATGGTTGTGAGGCAGATGAGGGACTCTTACACCGTGGTTGAAGCTTCACTAGTCCCACCTGTCCCCTGGAATCTTGCTGGGAGCAGGACAATATATCTGAATCCTTTCCTAGTGCTTCCTTATTTCCTTGGAGAGGAGTCGAACCACACGTTCTGGAGATTTCTACCTCTTCCTTTGGTAATTTTCCCGGGGTTTGACTGTTCTCTTCATTTGATTGCCTCATCTCTCTGGCTCTTTAAGTGCTTGAAATTCTTTACCAGGCCCATCTTGTACTGCCCCAAGAAGGCATTCATTTGCAAATGCTGATGGCACCAGCACTTACCACTTCTTCTGCTGAGGGCAAATTCCTGCCTTAGTCCCTTCTTTCATATTGTTTGAGTCATGAACTAAACTGTTCTAAACTGTTATCAGATGTCTTTAGCGATAGTAAATTGTCAGGATAATTTGGAGCTCCTCTTTGCCTGCTTTGCCTTGCTTCTGTGCATCCTGCCAGAAAATAACATGTAAACGTTATTTTGTTCACCTTAAACATCTGATGCTGATGTTAGAATAATCATTTTGGTTATCCAGGGTGACATTATTCCACAGTGGTTTCCAGGGATAATTGGGAGTGATAATTCATCTCATACTATTCCCCTACATAATTTTTTCGTCCTTCATGCTTGTAGTCAGCACCAGATTATTGGAAACAAATGAACATGTTTGTATAGTTCACTTACATCAACGACACTTTTACTGGGTTTTTGTTTGGTTTTAAGATGGTTTGGTGGTCTCTGAAAAAGTGAAAAGCAGCAACATTGATGTGAAAATTCCCAAGTCAGAATTGGAAGCTGAAGAAAAAGGAGCAGAGGAAGAACGCCCAAGGGAATCCGATAGCAACATTTTGGATCTATCATCTGATTACCCAAGAGGTTTGCTAATAAACTCTTAATATTTCTGTCATACACTGGAGGAAAGGTAGAAGTACTAGGGAGGAAAGGTAAAGGGGATGTGTGAAATCTCATTTTAAAATTCACTTCCATATCCTGACCATGTGGATTAGTTGCTTTGTCTGGCATAAGAAAACCTGAAGATTTATCCTGTAAAAACATGCTAAAGCTTGAAGTTGCTACAGAATCTGTGTTACAGTGGACTGGGGTGTTCTGTATGCTGGAATCAATAAAGCAGATTTCAACCTAATTTTCTTGGTATTGGCAAATTCTGACTGATAAGTTGAAAAATCAGGTTGTAGATTTAAAGGTTAAACTGTTTACTAAGGGAAAGAAAAAAAATGGTAGAATTTAATGTATCCTGGCTCCACAATAATTGTTCTTAAATTTGGTCCACTTCTAATTGATATTTAGTTTTGCCAGACAGTTCATATGATGCTTTTGTACTGCTTTTGTGCACGATTTGCATTCACTAACAATGCAGAGCAGTAAAACCAGATGTAATGAGACTTGATCTTTTCAGCTTTTTATTTTTTTTCAAATTAAGGTCTTTCTATCTGACAAAGTTCTTGTGTCAGTATTCAAAGAAAAGAGGAGTATTTCAAAATATATAATATATGGATCTTTTAAAACAGCTATCTGAGGATAATTTTTGCAGTCATTCCTGCTGCCATGGAAGTAAAAGGACAAGACCAAGTATTCCAATCGCCACTACAGTCATTCTCTAACAGTGCTAGATTTGAAATGTTGCATAGAAAAGTAGCAGTAAACTAAAAGCAATTTTTAAACTAAGAATGTTTAACTTCCAAATATTTCTGGGTTTTTTTTTAGACAAACATATTTCAATTCAGAGACACCTTGCTGATTTAGAGAAACTGGCTGACTTGAGAGAAGGTGAGTTTTCCACAGCAGTGTCCCAGGACACAGAGCTTCATGTTACAGGTATTTATATTTTCCTTTAGATTTTCTCTTTAACACACTACATATATTTATGATATTTAAACACAAGGGGTTTTGTAAAAAAGGACTTTATGATTTATTCTCTTGTACTTCTGCTAAATTCTGGCTGAGAAGAGGTTGTTTGACATTCAGCTAGTTTCTATTTAGCTTAGTACTTCAAGGGCTTCAACACCTTTTTTACACAGCCTTGCCTTTACTTTTTGTGTCCCACGTGCAGGATTTTCAATAATTATTTTATATTTTTCAAAATTATTTTATATAAGGTACATTCCCTTTTATTATAGCTTAAATAGATATCAGCTACTTGTTTTGTCCAAAAGATTCAGGAGTTGGAAAAACAAAGTCTTGTTCTAATTTGTTGGGGGTTTTGGTTTGATGGTTTTTTTAAACATTTCAAGTCTTTGCATGTCATCTGTAGAGTTCTGTTGTTCCTCAGTGCTTTTCAGAAGTTTCATTAGCCTCATGTTGCTGGAGTAAAAAAAATACTAGAAAGCAAAACCCAAAGGTTGTAGAAGTTAGTGATTTTTAAAGTTATAGTGATTTTGGTCTATATTCTATGGAGCAGAAAGAGGCAACCCATAAATTTGAAGTTTGTGCATGAAATAGAATGTTCCCTGAGGATTTCATCTCTAACTCGTGTTGATTTTACCTTCAGCCTTTTTTTCTCTTGGCCTGCATCTCAGCTAACACAAGTGGTAATTGCATTTCATGTTTCTCATAGTTTTTAGTTGTATTTTCAGATGAGAGGAAGCCTTGTCCATTGTGTCCTGAGGAGAAATTCAAAGCTTGCTATAGCCACAAACTCCATCGTCACTTGCAGAATTTGCACTGGAAGGTTTCTGTTGAATTTGAAGGTAATGGCAACTGGGCTTGAATAGTAAATATTAGAAGAAATTGTGGGTATGTTCTGTGTTTCATCTTTCAAAATTCCTCTTGACTTAAGCATTTTGTTACCAACTCTGAATTGGAACCATATTTTGACAGAATGAATTTTGAGGTGGGATGTAAAATGTACATGTGAAGTAACTCTATTCTTCTCTAGCCAAAATGGTTACAATTTCTCTTTAAAAAAACACCAATAATTGCTTGGCATGTCATGAAAATTACCATAGAATTTAAAATATATGTGTAATAAAAACTACTTCAATAAAAGTTTTAGTTACATATTAAGAAGAATCAGACACACATGGGTGGTCAATTTTTGTGGAGCATAGAGATTCCTTGGGTTTTGATAAACACTTGAAGTCTTTTTCTAGTATCAGTATTTGGTAGCTTTAATAATTGCTTTTTAATAAACTCTGCTTGTAAGATTCATTAAAAACTCTGCAAGAAGTTTAGGAAGGAAAATAAAGTGAGCAGTGTGTGTTTTTTTAAAAAACGCAGGTGTATGGGTTTGTGGGAAGTGACTATTTGAAGAATGGGCAAGATAAAGTTCAGTTATAAGTGTTCCACCTGGGGTATTGGTATCTCATTTTGGTTTTCTTTAACTGTGGAACATATTTTTATAGGAGTCTTCACACAAGTCTTTTAGCCAGGTAACTATTTTTGTGAAAGACTCACAGGTACTTTAGAACTGGAGACTTGGTGTAGCTTCGTAAGATGCTCAGAGACTTATTTTAATAAATTTTAAATTCTTCACATTTTAAAGTTTAAGATGTATAATTAGCTGATAAATTTCCCTGTGCTGAGAGTGAATGTTGCAGGTAATTGGTGGTGTTTTCTTATTGCTATAACCTTGTGAAATCTGAATTGAGAGCATGTGGTGCAGGCCACAGATATGCATGTTCATTTAATGTTCCGGGATGGCATTTGTTTTCCAGGGTACAGAATGTGCATCTGTCACTTATCCTGTCGGCCAGTAAAACCCAACCTTGTTGGAGACCAGGTAAAAACACTGAATGACAGAAATTCTTGTTACTGCACAAAGTGGGGGAATTGGGTGACTCAGGGGAACTTTGGAGATCTGCTTAGTCATCAAATACATCTGGCTCCTCTGTGTGTGACGCCAAAAGCTTTTGGTGCAGGATGTGTGATAGAACCCTTGGGTAGCTGCATGTGGTTGTACCTCTGTCGTCGGGGGCAGCTGCCCAGATCAGCTCTGGCTGTAGATTCCAGGTATTTTGAGTGCTCTAGAGGTAACAAATGACTTCTCATATGCCTGTGTTCAGTTCTACTTCAACCATGTTTTATGTATTCTGAAACTACATAAAAGACTCTATTTTACAGACATTGTCAAAGATGGGAGCTCATTACCACTGTATCATCTGCTCAGCAACTATAGTACGAAGAACTGACATGATAGGGCACATAAATCGCCACGTGAATAAAGGAGAGACTGAGTCGAGGTTTAGCACAGGTGAGCTCTGACTGACAGGAAACAGTCAGTCTTCTTCTGTCATATACCACGTGCAGTAGCTGTGATAAGGGGTGGGAAACAAGGAAAATTCAGAAACAGAGTTAGCCTTTCTAATGAAAAATCTTTCCTTAATATTTCGAAACTGTTGTTTCATCAGAGGTGTAGCAGAGTTGTGATTTAGTCTTGCATTGACCAGTTCTTGTGTTCTTACTGATAACTAGTACTCCCCTCACCCTTAATGTTGTAAGTACCAGCTTGTGTGTCTCAAAGAGTGAGGGACATGGCATCTACAGAAAAAAAAAAGTCTGGAGTAAATCTTTCTGCAAGGTAAAACTCCTCTGCTTTTTATCCAGACTGCACCAGCCTGGCTTTCCAAAACAAGGTCATGTTTTTTCAGTCCCAGAGAGTCCTGATAGAGGTGTCAGTAGTTCTTTGGTAAATTACAGTCCTACCCGACTCTGTCCAGAATGAGACTTTGGTTTCTAAACTTGCATAAACTAGGTTAAAAACATTTTAAATAATTGGAATAGAAGTAGTTTGATGTCTGGGCATCAGTTTGTTTGCGTGTCTGAAAAGTGATCGTAGTACCATAGTCCATATCTTTATAGATTTTGTGCTGTGAAATACATTGATCTCTGTGTGCTTCCCTTTAGAGCTGTTAGTAAAGAATGGCCCATTTAGCATTTTTTAACAAAATGCCTGAGGCATTTTTCCCTCATGGGAGGGAGGAGAAATCCAGAGCTTTTGTGATCTGAAAGCACTTGGCAGCTCTTGGGGCCTCTGAAGGTGGAGCAGATACACCATGTGTGTGTTTGAAAGCCCTGAGAGAGGCTGGATGAGCACTGGAAGGTATCCAGTTGATACAAATTTTTCCTGGTTGTTCCTAGGTACATTTTAGACTGGGGATGAATTGCTCAGAGGAATGGCAGCCTGTGTTTATAGCTGTCAGATCTGAAAGCTTGTTTTGCCACAGACTGTTTACACAGAGCTCTGGTGCTGGAATTGTCCATGTGCTTGTGCTGTTTATGCACATTACATGGGGCTGTTCATGCAGTTCATTGAGACACATTCAGGGCTATGTTAACAGGGTTTTAATTAATTAGCAATGTATTATGTTTAAACATGCAAAACAAATGTGCTAAGCCTGAGGCTCATGGGCTGGCTTTCTTAAACTGGAGTGGATACATAAGGGCCCAACTGAGAAACAAATCTGATGTTTTATGAGGAGAAATTTGTGATAGAGCATGATCCTTATTTGCCACTTTTGAGATTAGAAGATAAATTGTTGCCTGCTTCCCGAACCCTCATCCTTGCAAACTGGTCCATGTGCTAGTTGGATTGCAGCATTACCCAGACTTCTTGCTTTACGGGAGCAATTTTTCTATGTAATTTACCAGCTGTTAATATTAATTTCAGTTCTCACCAAGTCTTTCTTTCTGCCTCAATTACTTGTTTCAGTTCGTGCTCCCAAGTCGTCTTGCAAAGTGGTGAAAGAGTCAGCCACAGATGTGCAGGTTCTTCCCAACCACTCCACGCCCCAGAAAACAGATTCCTATTTTAATCCTAAAATGAAACTGAACAGGTGAGAGAGCAAAGAGTGGGAGGATGCATCAGAAGGGTGAGGAATTTGTAGTGAAAAATAAGTCTTTTGAAAAGCAACCCTGCAAAACTTCTGTTCAGAGGGCAGGAGAAAGGAGTTTCTCATCAGAAAACTCTCTTGACAAATAATATTTATACCCAAGAATACTATATGTGAAATAGTGTCATTTCTGAAGTAATTAAGTATTTTCCTGTAGTTAGTAGATCTTACCTTAAGAATACTCTGCTGTAGAATTGAACTTTTCAGCATAGCTAAGATTTTTGATTTACAGTTTTTCCCTGTAAAAGGACTTAAGCCTAAATATTCCACTGTTAAGTTAAGGGAAATAAATAAGGAAAAAGAAGTAAGATTGTTCTCTTAACTTACAGACTGTGGCCATTTATTATCTTCCAGGCAGTTGATATTCTGTGCACTGGCCGTGCTTGCTGGGGAGCGCAAACCCATTGAATGTTTGGATGCTTTTGGTGCCACTGGTAAAGTCCATTTCTTAAAATTTCTTTTTGGTTAATATCCAGTAGGAGGAAGCAGCAGAAATTCATAACTGACATTACATACTCAAAAATAATGTGGGGTACACAATAATTTTCTCCCTTAGGCAGGGAGTCATGAGCTTCCATACAAAAAGACAGCTGTCAAAAGCTGTATTAAGGCTTTTTAAAAGGCTGTAAATAATATTAAAGTTCAGTGATCTTCTTAAAATCAGTTGTCTTTATGTCCTTAAATTCTGTTTTTCCTCAGGTATCATGGGATTGCAGTGGGCAAAGCACCTCAGTAGTTCTGTAAAAGTTACAATTAATGATTGTAATGAGAATTCTGTGACAATGATTAAGGAAAATTGTCATTTAAACAAAATGAAGGTGAAACTGAACATCAGGGAAGAAGACAATGATGAAACTGTGGGAAATGGAGAAGAAAATAGTGACACCATTGAGGTTACAAAAATGGATGCCAATGTTGTCATGCATTTGAGATCATTTGATTTTATGTAAGTGTTGAATGTTTCTGTTAGTTTTCTGGTTTGGTAATGACACACGCCACCCCACTTCCCAGTATATGATTATTTGGGGAAATTGGAATGATAAAAGAATCAACCAACAGTCATTTGAAATGTAATTTTGTTGTCCCAGAAATGATGTGAGGACAGAACTTTAATTTTAAATGTTTTAGAAAGAGCTGGAAAAATACTAGTCTTTCTGACATTCAGAATGGATTATAAATGTACATGAAAATTGTAACCCAGGCTGGGTTTTTTAATAACTTCATTTTTTTTTTCTGAAGGGAAATACCAAATCAGTTTTGGGGGGTTTTTTTAACCTTCTTTTAGTTTAAAATGCATTCTCTTGCATCTCTTGTTTTTATCCATTTTGCAGCATATTAACTTTGAATTAAAGCAGACTAATTGTTCCATGTTTGGTATATAGATGTATACATTCAAATCCCATACATATATCAAAATAAGTGATAGGATTTTTTTGTGTTATTAATGACTAACATCCAGATCTAAGCAGTGCTGGAAGTTTTAGTCCTATTCCTTCTTTCTGTTTTAAGTATGATCATAGGTGAAGGTTATAAAACAGTGTTTTCCTCGGTATAAAGCCAGACTCTGGAGCATTTTTAGACACTCAGTGGTACATCCTTTCTTTTCAGCCATTTGGACCCCTTTGGATCTTCTGTGAATTACCTGGACTCTGCATTTAGAAATGTGAGAAACCTTGGCATTGTGTCATTGACATCCACAGACATCAGCTCCCTCTATGCCAAGGCTCAGCACGTGGCCCTGCGTCACTATGGCTGCAATATTGTCAGAACAGAGTACTACAAGGAGCTGGCAGCCAGGACTGTAATTGCTGCTGTCACAAGGTAATGCTAAACCGTTTCCAATTAGGGTAAAAAATTATTAGGTAATTATTAGAAATAATTAGTGACTGGGCAAGGTGAAGATGCATCAGTAGGGTGGAGGGGTGGGATGGTAATGTGAAGAAAAAAAAATACCCAAACTTGCAAACTCTTTTATTTCTCTATCAATTTTTCCATTTTAGAGCTCTATAGGGCTTCCTAAATACAAAATAAACTGCTTGAATGGCTTCTAGCTAAGCATTTCAGTTATACTTGCTTCAGTGGAACCTGATGTTCACTGCAGATCCTCATACCTGGGGTTCCAAAGATGGATGTGATTACTGACTTGTGAAACTAGTTATTTGCACATAGATACTGTCAGTAAACTCAGTCTGTTAAATAAATGAAGACCTAAAACCTAATTGGAGAAAAAAGGTACAGGCAAGAGGATGGGACAAGATGAGGAGGAAATGAAATCAGAGGTTTTGAGAATGCTAGAGCAAAAATGCTTACCTGAACATGTTTAGATTTCCCTTGTCCTATCCCTGCACATGTGGTGATGCAGGTGGCAGACCAGTATTTCTAGCTATGACAAAAAGAAGTAAAATTAGATTTGCTTGGCCTGCCAGGAAGGCCACAAAACGAGGCACTTCAGAAAGAACACTGTTTCCTGATCTCTCAGTTTTCAGTACCTCTCTCTAGGAAGTGGATGAGCTCTAGAGCTGTGCAGCAGGTTCAGGTGTCCATGGCAGTGTTTGCCTGCTGAACTCAGTACAATTTGGTTTTGGTGTGTGTTTCTCCCCCCAGAGCTGCAGCTCGCTGTAACAAAGGCATTGAAGTGCTGCTGGCAGTGGCTCTGGAACACTTTGTCCTGGTGGTGGTCAGAGTTCTGCGGGGCCCAACCCCTGCGGATAATTCGGCAAAGAAAGTGCGGTACCTCATCCACTGCCAGTGGTGTGAAGAGAGAGTTTTCCAGAAAGAGGGCAATATGGTGGAAGGTAAATGGCTTGTCTTTTGCACTTTGTCTCTGTTCTATGCCTTGTTTATATTTAGATTCCATTAGTAACAATTGCCTTGTATGTAACAAAGAGTGGTTTGTGTGAGGTGGAGAGGGCACTGTGCTTCATGGCCATTGGCTGGATTGGCTGTCTGCATGGATTTTCCTGTAAATGGACTGGATTTGTGGCACAAATTGCTCAGGTTGTGGCTGCCCCGTCCCTGGAGTTGTCCAAGCCCAGGCTGGACAGAGCTGGAGCAGCCTGGGGTAGTGGAAGGAGTTCCTGCCTATGGCAGGGGGTGCAACTGGATGAGCTTTAAGATCCCTTCCAACCCAAACCATTCTGAGATTTGTTTCTACACGGGACATCCTCCCAGCCTGCTCTAGCTGTGAGAGCTGCCAGGATGCCTGGTATGTCCATGGATCTTCAGGAAAAGCCCTAGGAGTGGGGTAGCCTTTGATACTATTGGGTTCCTCCAGACAGCAGCAGCTGGATAGCTTTTGGTGTCAGATAGCTTTTCTGCTGCATTTCAGTTCCTTAAAATGCAGTGGACTGAGCAGTCTGGCTGTCCCCTGCTGTTGTTAATGGGCTGTCTCCACACACAGGTTAGCAGAGGCAGGAGACAAAAACTGCACTCCTGGAGTGCTGGTTTGAGTGAATATAAAGCCTAAAACCTTGTTTCTAATTAGTGGCTCTTGGATAGCTTGCTGTCAGCTCATGGTGTCTTTGCCCTGCTCAGAGTCAGATGCATGAGCATGCAATGAGCCTGGTAATAAAAAGTTGCTTGAACATCAGATAAAAGTTTTAAGGATGGGGATGAGTAGCTGAGTACAGTGTCATGGTAGAGATCTTAATTTGTAAACAAATTGTTTGTGTAATGCCTTAGTTGCACAGGGCTTACAAGACTGGTAGGTGGAATGTGTTTTGCAGATGTAACTGACTGATGTTTCAGACTTTTTAGTTGGCACTTACTGTTAACCTGGACAGCAGCTTATGTAATGGTAGGAAGGCAAATATTTTTTTGTTACTTGAAAGAAACATAAGGAAGTTATGTCGCTATTTTATTTCTTTAGTGTTTTACCACTGATTAAAGATCAAGTCAATCACTAAATCCCACCATGAGCTGCTTGGCAGAAGTGAAAATAGTGTCACACTTCTGCTGTTGCCCTTCCAAATACCTCACTGAAGTGAGTTGCCACTGCATTTCTGTGTCTGCAGTAACACAGGCATGGCTGCATATTTCCCAACAATTTAAATGCTGTTTTTCTGGTGCAGAAAACCCTTACCAGCAGCTGCCCTGTGACTGCTATGGCAGCATGCCTGGGAAGACAGCAGTGCTTCTTGGTCCTCTCTGGTAAGTTCACATCACAGGACACATTTGGAGAGTTACTCTGGGTCCAGGAGCTCTGAAGCTCAGCTGTTCATACCATAACAACTTCTATTTTAGCACTACAAAAGGAGGTACAGCAATCAGAAGAAGCTCAGAAAACCAAATGTGGATTTGCATTTAGTGGGCTATTCAGTTTTTCCTTTTGTTTAAACCAGTTAATAAACAGCAACGTTTTAAATTTCACATTCAGTGCACTTATGGAATATATCTTGCACATATGAGGCACACACCTGCCTCTGTTTGCCAAATATCAAGTAATTCTTGTTACTCTATACTTGTGGAAAATTGATTAAATAAATCATTACATGTGCTGATGGTAATAAATACTACATTGCTTGTTAATTAATTATTTGTAGAAACAAGACTAAATATTTTGAATCTTTTAGCCATTTGAAATTAGTATTAAAAATGATTGGCAATTGACAGTACCTTTTTGTGGGGGTTGAATGACTTTCTCAACATCTTAGGGGAGAAATAAAATGACTGTTCTTGAGATATGATTTTTGTTTTTAAACAAGACCAGTGTTGCTGTCATTGCAAAAAAAAAAATCAATTCAGTGCAATGTAATTGCTAATCAATTTGGACAAGAGAATTTTGGAGCAGCTTCCATTAAGAAGCCTTAACTTTTGACTTCTCTTGCATTTCGTAGGTCAGGAGCTCTCTTTAACACTGGATTCCTCAGGAGGATGCTCCTGGAGGCTGTGCAGTATGGCTTGGATGAAGCTCAGTCACTTCTGAAGACATTAATTTGTGAAGCAGAGTGCACAATTCCCAAACATGTTTCTACCCACAGTCCTGGTGACGAGAACAAACAAGGTAAGAAAGGGGCAGCCTGTTCACAGAGAGGATTGGCTTTGTGGTGATTTTTGAGATGCTGATCTGTGATAAGTTACTTAACAGCAGTGTATCCATAGAGTTGAATGCATTATTGAATAATTGAATTATTTCCTTCTGTGCAATTAAAGCATTTTGCCACTTCACAGTAGAAATAATTTTGCCTTCTGATTGTATTGTAGAAGAGTGTGGCGTATATATTAGGACACCAAATACTTCTGCAGAATCGTACTTGGTACATGGTAAGTGGAGCATTTTGGTATAGGTTTTTTTATATTTAAAAGTATTGCACTCTGGAGTTTTTTCCCCACCCAGTACTGATTGATTTTATCTTTATTCAGAATTGTATTTATTGGTAAAAGCAGAATGCCAAATACTCCATGAAGGCCACTTTAATTTACTTGTTACTAAAATGGCCTATTGATTAAATTCAGGCCAGATTTCACCTCTGCGAACAGTGGCTTACAAAAGCAGGCACACAGCTGAAGCTGCTGTGTGGCTTTGTTTCCGTGTGCACTGTCTGAGGCTTTGCTGGCATTTTTGGGGTGCCTGTGAGTACTGAGTGGTTTCTGTGGCCTTGTTGTGGTGCAGGGAAGAGGAAAAGCGAGGAGGTGCTGCGCAGCACGGCCAAGCGGCAGCGGCCCGAGCACAGCGCCGAGCACCCCCCGTTCTACTACAACATCCACCGGCACAGCATCAAGGGCATGAACATGCCAAAGTAAGTGTGGCTTCACCTTCCAGCCTGCTCTGACACTGACACACAGCTCATTCTGAGTCAGCCCTGTCAGCACCACGTCCCTTCTAACTGCGGGGCTTTGGTTTTGCTGCCTTCCTTCCCAGGTTAAACAAGTTCCTGAACTACCTGTCAGAGGCTGGATACCGCGTGAGCCGGACACACTTCGACCCCATGGGAGTCCGCACCAACGCGCCCCTGGCACAGTTCAAGACTGTTCTCATGCAGTACAGCACTCCCACCTACGTGGGGGCACAGGCAGAAGGCCCTGTGCACCTCCCTGGAGAAATCCACGTGGGAGAAGAGGTTCCAGCTGCTACAGCGATCAAGGTGGAGGAGGCTGAGTTAGAAGATGATACACCTGGAGTCGCCACCGCTGTGTTCACACAGCCCTACCCCACTCACTGTGCTGCTGATTAATGCAGATGGGTTTGTTCATCAGGATGTTACAGACTTTCCAGCACACCCTGTTACAGTAAGCCACTCCTTCCTCCCAAGCTGGAGTTTGACCGTTTTGAGCTGCCTGTTGTACTTTGAAGGGACAGTTTAGACTTAGGTAGCAGAACTTAGCCCTGATCCCGGCATGGCTGTGGTCACAAAACCAGCACTGTGGGAAGGCTGTGGAGTTACCTGCTTTTAGGCTGACCTCCTTTTCACATTGAGGCATGGAGGCTGCTTCCCAGTCTGTCCAAGCCTTAACTGCCAGCACAGCATCCAGGAGGGGGTACAGGGCCAAAAGTGTTCAGCATTTTGGAATATGAGATTATTGTGAAAAAGCCTATTCCTAAAATGCATCATTCCTAAAACCTGGCCAGCTATGATGGAGAGAGAGGGCATGTTAAGGTAAGAGAATAGCACAGGATGAAGTGCCCTCTGAGTTAAAGCCAGGCAGTCCTGCCTGGGTGCAGCTGTAGCTCCAGATTGCACATGTAACTCTACATTCAGGTCTGTTTCCAGGGTTCTGCCTCCAGGTAGGAGCTGATCCCAGGAGAACAGGAAGGAGCGGTGACCGAATTTCAGTTTGTAACCAAACCGTAGTGAATTGTGTAGTCACTCTAGTTGTGTGCTCAGAACTTACAGTGCTTGTGTGCTGCAGAAAGGTACGGGGACAAGGGACCACAGTGGATGCTCAGGTGAAGTTTTGTGGTGAGTTGTCAGTAGTAACTCTGAGCTAAGATCTCTTCTGTGAACGAGCAAAGCTGCCTGGTGTGGGCAGTTCTGGTTTCCTTAAATACATGGCAGCATTCCAGCCAAATGAGCTTGCCTTTGTCCTTTCTTTCCCCCACACTTTGTTCTGGTATTTCTGTGTATTCCCCTTGAAGAGCTGTCACAGTGGTGGCCATTTCTCACAAGTTTGATGTTCAGCCTGCCCCACAGTGTGGGATTTATCTAAGAGCAGAATATGAGGGGTTATTGCCCTTACCCATCTCTGAAACTTTGCAATAGAAGTAACATGACTAACACACTCCCGATGATGCAAAACATCCTATGCTCCTGTCAGGCCAGAAGTTGCTGCCTCTTCCACCCTCTTCAATTCCAGATTGCTTTGGTGGAGAGTTACTCTCTAATTTCAAAAAGGAATAGCCCACTGAAGGGTTCTTGGATTAGTGGTACAGCAACAAAGTTTCCTTCAAAAATGTAGTGCTTACAGTTCTTTTCCAAAGATCACCTGGAAAGCTAAAGAGAGGGAGAGAATTTCACGTTCCCTAGTGGCGTTTTTGGGTTTTTAAGTGGATAGTGTTGGCAGATGCTGCTTGCAGGTAACACACTTCAGTCTTCGTAGGATAAAAGTAGTCCTAAAGTCAGTTACCTGGGGCAAAGGATTGTTCTGATTACAGTAAAGTAGGTTAAAAGACAGTTTAACTGAAGGCCCTTGCGGGAAATACTTTTGATTACTCTTGCAGCTCCTTTTAAGGAGCCAAAGATATTGGATACCCTTTCCAAGCCAAGGCAATTATTCCCAGGTGTCTGGAGGGGCAGAAAAAGTGAAATTCAGATTTGTCTGTACAATCTGGGTGCTCTTCCTCTGCCAGACTGGCAGAAGCTGTTGTGATTTGGGGTGGGGTTTTGCCTGTTGTCAGGGTCCAGCTGAAGGGGTGTTTGTAACTCAGGCCTCTGAGAATTCTCTTCTATTCAGCAGAAGTCTCTTCTGTTGATCAGGCAGGGTCAGTCCTGCCATAATCAGCTGACAGAGCATTACTGTTGGTTTGAGTCTGGAACTGGGAAATCTTGTTTCTCCTTGCATTGATCCACATGGCCACGTTGGCTGTTACAGTGGGAGACAGAGTGGGAAGTAGGTGAGGATAATGCAGGAGGTGGTGGCAAGGTCACAGCTCATTCCCTGTCACTTCCTGGAGCAGCCAGTACCCTGTGCTGTGCCAGGCACCACTGACAGACCATCAGCAGATCTTTGTTGGACAAAGGGGTTTCTGCAAGTGGCTTGTCCTGAATAGAAAATCACAACTGGTCAACTGCTGGAAGACTGAGGGAAATCAGTGCAAGGCCATCAGCTGAACAGCAGGCTGGAGAATAAATGCCAGAGGACATGGAAATTCTGCTGTAGAGTATGATCCAGTTACCAGTATGGGCAGCACACCTCTGTACCTGAGGTGTTCTACCCATGGGGTGTTTCCTGTTAACCTGTGATTAAAGGAAGCTTTCTGGGAGTTTAAGCTGTTCAGAGGCAATTTGGGTAACCAGTGGTGGTCCAGAGAGCAGCAGGATCTCCTCAGTCAGAGTACTCATCTTCAGTGCATCTCAAGAAACCCTACTCTGGGCATACTCAGGTATTGCCTCTTCAGTCAAGGTGCATCCTCTGGTTAAAAGTTGTGGTAAATGTAGGGAGAAAACAAGAAAAGGAACAAAACTTGATCTAAGTAATGCACCTCAGCTGAAAGGGTTCATTACAGTTGCTCTCTGCTGCTGTTGACTGAAGCTGCCTAATAGTTAAATGCACCCAGAGTTGCTGGATTTAACCTGGTGCTGTAAAAATCCTTCATCCCCTTCCTCAGGCTGCAGCATCACAGCAGCACCTGTGACAGGTCAGTGGAAAAGCTGATGCTTTCTGTGAGCCCCTACTCACTCAAGGCTGAGGACCTGAGCTGCACCTGCACAGCCCCAGGCACTGCAGCACAAACACAAACACTGCCCAAGTGGGTCCTTTATCAGCCACAAGAGGAAGCAGCACTGCAATTCCCAACAGGTTGTTGATAACATTTTTGCTTTTATTGTCAATTTGAGCATTTCAGTGGGACTTTAGTTGGGTAGGAGATACTTTAGTTGGATATTAGGCTTACCCGTATGTAACACACATTATGTACTTACAAAAGAACATGGCTTTAAAAGGGGGAAGAGTAATGGCATTTTGAAAATAAAATAGTTTATAGCACTAAAGAGTCACAGTGCAATCAATGGTTTAATCAAACAACTACATTATATATATAATATTTAAAGAACATAAATACTCAGGAAATTCACTACAACATGAAAATAAAAGCTTCACATTCTCCCACGCTTTTCAAAAGAACTGGAGACAAAGTGACAGCTCCTAGACAGACTGCTCAGCTTCACAACACCTCTCTTGCTTAAGGGACTGTCCCTCCCCTCAGCTCCCCCCAGGAGGGATGCTGGCACTAATCTAGAAGTTTCCCCAGTAACTTTAAAGCATTTAGCACAGCCACTCCCCCACCCCCCGTAATACTCTGTGGACATGCACTACAGTCTATACAGCAACGTTTCACAAAGTCAGCAAAAACAGGTCCCTAAGAGCTGCCCCTCTGTGCTCTGGGGCCTGAACACTTCCATTTCACGTCACAAAAGCCCAAGGCTCTCCAGTCAGAGGAAATAATTAAGTTACTCAAAGAAGCCTGTGCAGGTTCCACAGCGGGATAAAGCTGATGTGAACAGCAGCCAGAAGGGACACTATTTACAAGTGCTAGGAAAGCCCAGTGCCAGGGAAGGGCAAGTCCTTCCCAGGAGAATCCCCAGGCAGCAGAATACTTCTGTATCACATGCCAAAGCCAGTGGGAGTCCAGGCAGGATACAGGAGGACTGTAAACCACAGCATGTGGAGTAAAGCCTGGTGCTTCCCACCTGCCACCAACTCTCTTTGAGCCTCAGGGGCAAACAGGAGAGGGTTCATCAGCAAGTCTTAGAGCAAAGGGAACCTCGTGGTGACAGCTTTCCTTCAGACAGGACACGGGACAGGTCAAGCTGCCCCCTCAGAGCCACAGCAAGGTCCAGAGCCAGGGTGCAGGGGCTGTACATGCAAATGACCAGCAGCTACCAGGCCTTACAGCACGGCCCACTGCCATGTTGAGAAACTTGAGCCTAAATATAAGACACTAAATGGTAAACTTTGTCAAGTACTGAAGTTGTCTTCCAAAGTGCTAAGCCATGTTTGTTAAAGCTATGGCAAAGTAACAAAAGTAGAATCTTGGAGCAGCTTACAGTCAAAGTCTTCCCTACTCACACTGACACCAGCGAAAGGTCCCTGCTGGGGCACAGTTCCCCAAAGCAAAGCACTTTGATGGCTGTGTGCTGGAATTTGGGGGATTTGCTTCAACACAAAAGTTTTATGGACAGTTCTTCACAGCACATTCACAACAGAGATCCTACTCTAGGGAACAGAGCAGGGCTATGAAACATCCAGATTTCCTTAGTTCAGCTGTGAGGACAGGGCACCACTGCAGAAGGGGCCAGGCAGGAATCAAGACTGGCACGTCCTGCATGGGGAAGAGTTATGGGTTTGGGGTGTTTGGGTGTTTTTTGACTGAAATAGCCATTAAAAACAAAACCAAACCAATCTGATGAACCACCTTGTACTGAAGTATTAAATTAAGCTCGGTAAACAGCAAGGTTTTCAAGTGTCAGTTTTCTCACTGCAGCTCTCTTTGGAATCCCAGAATCCCAGGACAGCTGGACTTGGAAGGAACCTTAAATACCATCTCGGTCCAAGCCCCTGCCATGGGCAGCAATACCTCTCACAGGATGCAAAAATCACCTGTGTTCACAAGAAACTGTCTTAATGAACCTTTCCTAGGGAGTCAGATTACCTCTAGCTGCAAGACTATCCCAAATCCATTCTCTACCAGTCAATTCTTCAGATGGGTAACAGTCACCAAATTCCAACACTTAACACATTCCTTGGCATATGCTACTATTGAACAGACTTCCTTGGCCACCCAACACTCCACACTTCACAGAGGCTACTGTATCTGTGTCCAATGGAGCAGAAATCCAGATTCACCTGGACAAAACGAAGCCATTCCAAACTGGAACACTGGATCAGATATCATGCATTAGGAACAAAAAAAAGCATCTCAAACACTGGAATGCACTGGAGAAGGTCATTTAGTCTCCTAGGGAAAAACCAAAAAACCCAACTCAAAGACTAAATTAAATACAGCCCAGAATACTGTCTAGTCATATTACTGAGTATACTGAGAGTGCTTGAAGGCACCACTTGTGTTGTCCATGAAGATACTGGTGGTGCCTCATTTTAATATTAAAGAAGTCGTAGCTATAAAAAGAGTTAGTTCCATCCCAGTTTCCCAGCACTTATTTGTGCTCCTTGGTGGGGGCATAGTACAGTTCCATGGGTTTGTTCACTTTCCAGTACTTCTCACTGACCAGTTCCAGGGAAAAGGACCCATTTAGCACCTAGAAGAGAACAGCAAAATGGGAATGAATGAGGTCATCTGATGTCATGCTGTAAAACAGGATATTTAAATGTGCTGACTCGAAGGAGTCACCAATAATGTGGCACAAGTTACAAGCTGAAAATCCCAAAGATTCTCAAGTGCAGTAATATTTTTCCCTCTTCAATTTTAATTGGAAAAGAACGGCATAAGCCAGGTCATGGTTGGTGCCATCACTGCATTCTCCTCAAGTAATTTCCATGCCTCCTTTCCTACCAACCAAGCTTTTGCCAAAAAGCAGCCGATCTGCTGCTAAACATTTGGTGCTGTGCATTTCACCCTGAGCCATGTGGGGCAGAGGCCAGCTGAGCCGTGCTTACGGTGAACTGGCCGGCGGCGGTGGCGATGTAGATGGTGTACTGCTTCTCGCTGGCCGTGTCCAGGTTCATCTGGTTGGACTCGCCTTTGCTCCGCAGCTCCTCCAGCGCCAGCCGCACTGCCAGGTACTTGGACAGGTGATCAACCGTGGCGTTGCCTGAGGTCTTGATGTACCTGTGACAGCAGCCACACGGATCGTCAGTAATGGCTCAGCAGCAGCTGTGGGAAAAGCCACCTGCAACGCCCCAGGTATTAAACCTCAGCTGGGAAAAGGCCTTCAGAGACAGCGCCCAGCTGAAGCTTTGTACAGATTTACACACATCACAGAGAGACGTCTCATCAGCAGAGAAAGCCAAGGAAAGACCTGAGGAAACACCACAGAACTACTCTCTGCTGTGAGCCAAAATTTGCAAATTCTGCTTGGACTGGATTATGAACAAAAAAATGTCAGGAAAAGCTGGCAGCCTGCAAATCCTGCTGACAAAAAGCTGCTTGAAAACTGCTGACACTTATATAAGGTTTGTTTATTCCCAAAGAATCTTAGAATAAGTAGAAAGGGGCTGATACAAGACCATCATCCCACTAGTGAACTGCAATGCTAGAAAACCTTAAGAACATCTTTATTTGTGATCAAAGGCTTAAAACAGCTTATGTGTATTTTTTATAATAGTTGAGCAGTATCATCTACCTGACTTGGAACAGAAAGAAGAGTGCTTATTTGCATCTGACCTTGGCACAGGTTACCCAGAGAAGCTGTGGCTGCTCCTGAACACCCAGAAGTGTCCAAAGCCAGGCTGGATGGGGCTTGGAACAACCTGGAGTAGTGGAAGGTGTCCCCGCCCATGGCAGGGGGTGGCACTGGATGGGCTTTAAGGTCCCTCCCACCTCAAACCATCCTGTGATACAGTTAAACAGGATGTGGTAAGACTGAAGTAAATTGATGTTAGAAGCCCCAAGAAGTGATGCAAAAGCACCAGGAAACAGCAGCAGAATACCTGGAGATGGCCAGGGCCCACTGACCTGGTCTGTGCGCTGTCATCGTTCTCCATGAGGGTGGGGTGAGGTCTAAACACCAGCTCGATCTCACTGGCCCCATCCATCACAGGATCTATGGCCACAGTGGTGTTGTTGTTGTCCAGCTCCAGCCCAGAGTCATCCGAGGTTTTGGTCCTCTTGTTGCTGGGCCCTGCCTCCTGGTTGCTGTGTGTGGAGGCGTTGCTGCAGTGGGAGCTGTCCCCATTGTCCTCGGCCCCGCTGCCGTTCTCGATCTGCTGCTTCTTGCCCCGCTGCAACCTGGCCAGGAACAGGCAGAGATGCACCCTGACCCATCCAGAATCCTCAACACCTCCTCCCCAAGTGAGGCATGTGCACATGCAAGCACTGAACATTGCACAGATTTGAAGGTAAAAAATTTAGTAATATTAATTCTTTTGTAGAAAAAGATACTCACAGACAGAACTATTCTTTTTTTTCATGTCACTCAAACTCCTTTTGGCTGTGTTTTAAGACTATTTATCTTCACACGGTTGTTTTTCATGCAATTATTTTCATCCAAACACAGATCCACAAGTGATTAGAATTATTAAATCACACCATGCTTTATCATGCAGAGTTTGGGGCCTCTCTCCCAGCTGGCTCTCTTAGGTTTAAAGAAACATTTAAATCCCACATCTGGAATTTCACCATACTGTAAACACCACATATTCCATCCAGCCTGTGAATTAAGTCCCAACTAAGCCCCAAGTCCTGGTATTCTGTGCATTTATTGGCATGTAAGGGTAGCACTTTGGTACAGGATTCATGGTGTTACGGTTTCTTATCTAAGACATGACAGCCATAATTTGGTAAAGCTAAGCTGAAGTTTCTATCAGGCTGCCACAGAAGTCGCAGGGAGTGATACAGAAATTTCTAATAGTAGACAAAAGGTTAAAAATTCTTTTGCCAAAGGTTAAAAATTGCTTTGCCAGATATCAGAGGAGAGGAGAAGATTCTCAAGCTCCACAGGGCATAAGGACAGGCATTGTATTTTTAGCCTAAAGGCAAACAAGGTGATTATGTACCTGTTCATAGCCTGAATCTTTAATCCCTCCTCGATGCTGTGACTCAGGGCTTGCTGGTTGTTGTGCTTGCTGATCCTGGCCAGCACCCTCTCCTGATGAGCTTCGTACTCATCCCGGCTCGGGTAGATCTTACTGATGAGAGCATCAAAGTTGGGGTCTGGCCGCAGGGATCTTTTTGAAACGAGCTTTTTGCGACACGTGGGACATTCTTTGTTGCTGGACATGGACAAGGAGGAAGCAAACAACACTTAACTCTCCAGCAGTAACAAAACTCTGCCCTGGTGCTTCCATTCTTGGTCAAAGTGCTCGCTAAGAATCAGTATTTATAGTAAATCTGGAAAGGGGTTTCTGTCTCTTGACAGGTAGCTGGAGATATTTAAACAAAGATCCCAAACATATCTCCCTCTGCTGCTCTTTTATTTTAAAGTATGTTTGAGCAAACGATTTAGACTGAAGAGATCAAAAGTCCCACATTTCCTTCTCTTCATTTTCTGGCTGGATTTTTACCTAGAAAAAATGGATGTCTAGCAGAAATTATACTGAAGCGTAGTCTTAGGAGGAAATTCTTCCTTGTGAGGGTGGTGAGGCCCTGGCACAGGGTGCCCAGAGAAGCTGTGGCTGCCCCTGGATCCCTGGAAGTGTCCAAGGCCAGGCTGGACAGGGCTTGGAACAACCTGGGCCAGTAAAAAGTGTCCCTGCCCATGGCAGGGGTGGAACTGGATGGGCTTTAAGGTTCCTTCCATGACAAACCATTCTGAGATTCTATGATTCCATGATTTCTAACACTCACAGGACACATAATTTGAAATGTATTATTAGGAAAAGGAAGAATAAGGGAAATGAAACCCATTTTTTGTCAGTAATGTGTATGTTTGTTTTACTGTTACTGGATCTAAGAGAAGAAAAGAATACAAAAGAGAATTGCAAATGATTGCAAGAAACAGAATTATGAAATGATTTTTCATGAGGAAGCAATTTGATCTGTCTTCCAGAGATGGCTGAACATGGAAAAACAAGATCTGAAAGATGTGCTGCACATTCAGAAATTCCCAGTGCACAGTGACTGTCCCACATACACCCCCCTCCAAGGACACTTCCTCCTCAAGTGCAATGGACTGTCCAAGCCCTCTTTCCTCCAGTGTTAATCCCTGCCCCTGGCAGCATCCCCTTCTTGTCTTCTGGCAGTGTCCCATCCCTTTTCCCCAGCAGTGTCCCATCCTTGGCAGTATTCCCTCCCTGTGCCTTGGCAGTGTCCACTTCCCATGCCCTGGCAGTGTCATCCCCCCTGCATGCTGGCAGTGATCCCTCCCTGGCAATGTCCCCTCCCTGTGCCATGGCAGTGTCCCCTCCCCATGCCCTGGCAGTGTCATCCCCCCCTATCCTGGCAGTGACTCCTCCCTGGCAGTGCCCCCTTCCCATCCCCTGGCAGTGCCCCCTTCCCATCCCCTGCCCCCATCCTGGCAGTGTCCCCTCCCTGGCAGTGTCCCCTTCCCAGGCAGTGTCCCCTTCCCTGCCCCAGCAGTGTTCCCCGGCAGTGTCCCCGGGCAGTGTCCCCTTCCCGGGCAGTGTCCTCCCCCCGCAGGGTCTCCCCCCCAGCAGGGTCCCCTTCCTGGCAGTGTCCCCTTCCTGGCAGTGTCCCCTCCCTGGCAGTGTCCCCTCCCTGGCAGTGCTCCGTACCCGCTCCTGAGGGCAGTGATGATGCAGTCGGCGCAGAAGCGATGCAGACACTCCTTCGTGGTCATGGTGTTCTTGAGCATGTCCAGGCAGATGGGACACATGAGCTCGCTGTGCAGGCTCCGGGGGGACACCACGATCTCCAGGCCATCTGTGATGGCTTCCTGGCAGCAGAGAAGGGAAAGGTTCTTTCCTGGGATTGAGTCCCTCATGGAGACAGCATGTTTTACCCAAGGAAACACAGCAAAGAGACGTACAAACACATCAAGCACACAGAACCCCAGGGCTGCCAGCCCTGCAGCACACAATAAAAACAAGGAGCTGCTGGAGAGGGTCCAGTGGAGGCCATGAAGCTGATGAGGGGTCTGGAGCATCTCTCTAACGGGGAGAGACTGCAGGAGTCTGGAGAAGAGAGGACTGAGAAGGGAATCTCCTTAATATGTATAATATCTCCAAGGGGTGTCAGAGAACAGTGCCAGACTCTGTTCAGTGATGCCAGTGACAGGATGAGGAGCAGTGCCCAAAAACTAAAACACATCAAGTTTCACCTCACCATGAGGAAGAACCTCTTTCCTTGGAGGGTGCAGAGCCCTGGAACAGCTGCCTGGGGAGGACATGGAGTCTCCCTCTCTGGAGACATCCCAAACCCCCCTGGACATGCCCCTGTGTCACCTGCTCTGGGCAGGGGGCTGCACTGATGATCTCCAGAGGTCCCTCCCAAGCCCAGCAGTCCCCTGGTTCTGTGATTACCTGGGGTGTTCTCTGCAGCTCGTACAGACTCAGCTCCCAGGTCTTGCTCAGAGGCTGTGTCCCGTTGGTCTGCACGGCCTGAGACATGGCTGGGGAAAGAAGGGACGTGGGCTGAGCACTCAGGTGTGTCTGGCTCAGGACCCTGTCCCCTCCCAGCCACAGCAGTGTGTGTCCAGCCAAGCAGAGGCTCCAGGGAACACCCGTCCCCCCACGTACCAGGCTCTGCTCGGATAATCCCCTGCTTGTACCACTCCAGGAGAACTGGGGGAGCTGCTCAGCCGTGAACACTTGGCAAAAATCAATTCAGTTGTTAAACAAAAGTGACACAGAAATGAAGGCCAGAGAACATGGGCCACAAATACCACCTGATGCAGAAAATATTCCTAAAACATCCACTTCCAAACATGCACATGGGTCAAGCAGGGTCTGCCTCCTAAACCAAGGGGAAGGGCAAAAGGAGACAGGACACAGCACACCAGTCAAACATGCTCACTGGAGCACACCACAAGGGCTTTTTCTTCTTCTTCAAAACACAGCCCATGGGCTTTCCCATCAGAAGTTTGAAGGATGCTGAAAGATCACGAGAAACCCAGTCACTGCATAATTTAAATAATAATTATAAAAACCCAGAGAAATTGCACTGCTGTGCCATCAAAATTTTAGTATTATTGTATGAGATGCAGCAAAATTACCACACAGAGTCACTGCAGATGTTTAAAAGTCTGGCCAAAGTGAGAGAAGAAAATGACATTTCTGAACATAAAATACTTATATGCTGGGGGAGAGGAGGCATTGCTTCCCATGACTCCAAAAATGCCTGCCTTGAGCAGGAGAACTTATCCCTGTGTGGGATAGACAGATAAGACAGTGGTATGTTTAAAAAAAATTGTAACTATGTAAGTGGCAAGATTGCATTTGCAGACCTTTTTTCTAGATGGAAGAAGTAGAAGTGTTTTCTTTTATTTCTTTTTTAAATCTGGGTTTCCAGACTCTTCAATTCAGCAGCCAAATGCATTTTCTATTGGCATTTACCACATACATTATAATCCATTTTCCAACTCATTAAGTTCTTTATGAAAAGGCCCAAACTCTCAGGAGAACAAGGTTACTATATAAGCTTTAATTAATTGTGAAGGGAAAAGCAAAATAAGCTGTGCACACTATTACATCTACTTTCATCAAAGCACAGAAATCAGAGTTTTCTCACTTGGTATTTTTCTTCTTTTTGAGGAAGGAGGGAAAAAAAATCTGACATAAAATAGCCACATCTACTATTATGTCTATTAAGTAGAATCACAGGATCCCGGAATACTTTGGGTTTGAAGGGAGCTTTAATATCATCCAGTGCCACTCTTTGCCATGGGCAGGGACACCTTCCACTATCACAGGTTGCTCCAAGCCCCATCCAGCCTGGCCTTGGACATTTCCAGGGATCCAGGGGCAGCCACAGCTTCTCTGGGCACCCTGTGCCAGGGCCTCCCCACCCTCACAGGGAAGAATTTCTTCCAACATCCAATGCAAACATACCCTCTGTCAGTCTGAAGCCCTTGCCCCTTTTTCTGTCACTCCAATTCTTCTCAGAGTCTATCTCCAACTTCAATTTTACTGTGTAAATGTTGTGCCCTAAAACCACAGGGGTTTTTTATGTGTTGTTCCAACAGTGGCCAAACATCATTCTGTGTCTGTACTGGATACCACTCTTGTGTGCTTTTAAAGCTCACACATTCAATTAATCATCATTTCAGCTGCTGAAAGAAATTCATGAAGCTGCTAATCACAGCCCTTGCCAACACCTGCTGGAGCACATGGATAGTAGAGTCCCAGAGGATCCAGCCTGTCCTTGGTAGGAGCCTGCTCTCCACACCTGAATGAAGAGCTCATCCCAGCAGCCCCTGTGTGTACAGGTAATTCCTCACCTGAACTCATGTGCTGGCACTGGCTAACACAGAACAGCAGCTCTGGGGGCCAGGCCATCACCAAACCCATCCATCTGCACAACAACCACATTAACACCAACATTTCTTCCTGGGAAGTGTGGTCAGGCACTGGAAGTGGCTGCTCAGGAAGGTTTGGAGTCCCCATCCCTGGAGGTGTCCAAGGAAGGCCTGGATGTGGCACTCAGTGCTCTGGTGGTGGTGACATGGTGGGGATCGGGCACAGCTTGGACTTGATGATCTTAGAGGTCTTTTCCCGCCTCAGTGAGTCTGGAATTTATCATGCAGCGATGCCTACAAGCCCAAGGCTACTGCACAGGACACTGTACAGTGTAAGTAACTGACCAGCTTTACTAGAAATCCTTCTCATCTGAGATGCCAAGTGCTTCACTCTCACCCTAAGGGCAGCAGTGATAGTACTTTCAAATTTTAAGAGGAAAAACAGTGGCCTTAAAGCCAGCTGAAAGCTGCAGAGATCCACCCAGCCCATTCTGTCACTACCAAACACATCCTCTGCCTCTGGCAAGGGAAATCTGAGGAGCAGTGGAAACGTGGTCAATTCAAGCATGCTGGATCGATAACAAAAACAATTAAATTATGCTCCATGGAGTTTCTACTCTTTTTGATGATCAGTAAATAAGCCTGCTTAGCTTTTGCCCTGATCCCCTATAATTTCCACATCTGTATCATTCCTAAAAACGCATGGGACGAGGCCTGACTCTCTTCCCTCTGGCAGTGGTGGCTCTCAGATTGGATTGTGTTTCCTCACACTGCTGAAATCTAACCCAGCAACATCCACAGCTGGCACCAGGATCAAACATCCATCTCCACAGTCAGGAGATGCATTTTGACCCAGAATTGCACTGGCCATGTAACAGCCACCAAGTACCAACCAGCAGTCACAAAACCACAAACAGTGAACCACCTCTTCAGATGTTGCATCAATGAATGATGTTCTCCATTTGTTTGGGGAAGTGAGGTGGGAAACACCTCTGCATTTAGATGACTCTTCAGTTTCCTTTCAGGACAGCCCACTGCTATTAGATTTGAAGCAGGAAATCATGCATGGCTCAGGTCAAAAAGGCTGATTCTTTCTAGAGCTACAGAAGTATCAAGTTTTTCATGAGCTGAAGGAAGATTATCTTCCTGTTCTTGACACTGTTCAGAGGGAAAAATATGAAGTGTAAAGTTTCTAGACTGAAGGTACAACAGACTTTTTAATAACTCTGCTGGCAAAGGGACAGAAGATAGAGACAAAATGTCGAACGTCATTTTGTTCTTCAGTCTGGAAATTTATTCCAGTGAAATCTCACATTCCTAAAATCACTGGCATAGTTCACTCTTCCTCTGCATCCCTTCTGGCACTGTTTTTCAAAAAAGTCTTACATGACAGGTTTCTCACACTCATTTTCCCAGCTCACAGTATGAGGCAGATTTCACCTCAACACTACCCACTTTTGACCTGTTCAACACTTCACATCTTTTCCACTCTATCATGACGGTGGGATTTCTTCTTCACAGGTCACACATGCAAGCACCAGGAACAACGTGAAGTCAGACAACCCTGCGAGCCTTTCTTGAAAAAACTCCTAACCCACCACAGCTTTGGACTTTTTATCATCTTTTTACTTTTATGACTTGTCCGTTCTCTCTGGATATAAGAGGAAAGCAACCAATCACACAACAACAGGCTAACAGGGGAAAAACCACATTTATAGCATCACAAAACAATTTGGATTGGAAAGGATCTTACTGATCATCCGGTTTCAACCACCTGCCATGGGCAGGGACACCTTCCACTGTCCCAGGGTGCTCCAAATTCCATCCCACCTGGCCTTGGGATCTAGGGGCAGCCACAGCTTCTCTGGGCACCCTGTGCCAGGGCCTCACCACCCTCACAGGCAGAAATTTCTTCCCAATATCTCATCTAACCCTGCCCTCTGGCAGACCAAACCTCTCTCTCTCAGAGCCACCAACAAGTAGTAGTTGTTGGGATTAATCCTGTGGCCAGAGGGCCATTCTTATCAATCATTAAGAAAACCACGTTAATCAATATTGCATGGGCCCCTGCAACCCTTCAGCCTGACTCAGTCATCAGGCACAGCAAAATTTTTAAAAACTCCATTAATTACAGGGTACACACATCTGTCACTATCAAAGCCAGTGCTGACTGATAAATCAACATACTACACCTCAACAAATTTGAAGAAAACCAGTTGGGATTTAAAAATTTAAGAAAGTAAGTATTGTTCCTGAAGCACTGGAAAACGGGCAGTTACAGGAAAAAATAACAGTAAGAAACACCCTGTCTGAAAAGCCTTGGATCTCCTGCCTGCTCACTGACTGGGGAATTTATGCTGGGATGTCCTTTTTCCAAATATGCTTGGACAAAAAACTCCAGCAGACTAATAGCCACACTTGTCACACACCACATCCACTTTACAACCTCTTACACTGAAATATACTTAATTATTTACTCCAACGTAGTCATGACTGAAGTAGGATGGGCATGTGGATGCGCCACTCCTGAAACAGTAAAAATAAAATCCAGCTGGCAGCACTTAGAGCAGACCAGTCAGATCTGTGCGCAGCCAAAGGAGGAGCTCAGCACCACCATTTCTCTGCTCCTGCCCTTCCCAGCTTACC
Organism: Phylloscopus whistleri; assembly: GCA_017589585.1. NCBI lineage: Eukaryota > Metazoa > Chordata > Aves > Passeriformes > Phylloscopidae > Phylloscopus > Phylloscopus whistleri. The sequence continues at coordinate 1,670,645 of JADMLD010000682.1, read as the reverse complement.
TTTCACAGGTTTCCACCCTCAGATCCACCAATGAGTAGCAGCTCCTTAGTACTATTGCTGAAATTGTGTCAGTCCTGAATATGTAACATTTCCTGAGCTCTAGCCCAGCACTAACCTTGATGGTGGCCCTGCTTTAAACAGGGAGCAGGGGATGCCATCAGGGATCCCCCACAACCTGGATTATGCTCCAAAATGCTTTGCAACGCCTGTTTTAGCCCAGCCAAAGGCTAAAGAGCATCTGCAGCATGGCTGTGTCAGCACACCTCGAGATCAGAGAAAGGCTGGAATGGTACCAAGCAGCTCGGGAGAGAACCCACAAACCCAGCTAAGGTGTGACTGTAACCACAGCACCTCCATTCAACTTTCTGTGATACTTTCATGAGAAAAAAAATTATGAGGAAAAAAATTACATCAGGCTCTTTAAAAAAAAATATTACACACATTTTAGAGAGTAATAAAATCTTAGAAATAACTGATTTCTGTTCCAAGTTGTAAAAGGTAAATATTTAGACTTAAAACAGTAAGAGAGTTAGACCTCTATTCGGTGTGCCAAATTCAACAGCACCTTCAACCATTTTGGGTTTTTCTTCCTAAGGATGAATTCCTTCAAAAACAGGCATTCATAGTGCAGTTACTTGGAAGTTTAACAGGTTTAAAGCTTTAAGCTTTACTCTGTCTCACACTATGACTAGTATTGAGAACAGATTGCACGTTTTCACAGAGTACTCAATTCAATCATTCATTTCAAATTATTCAAGTAAAGAATTCTGAAATTTAAGGGTTTTTCTGGTTTTACTTATTGGCTTAGAGCTTGATTTGAAAAATCAATCCACACAATCTGAAAGACACTATTTGCAGGAATTAACCTTCCCTGCAGTTCCCTGGCAGTTCAGATGGCTTCACATCCAGTTGCAATCTAGGACAACTGGTACTAGATTATAATCTAGTTATGTTTAGCATTCACTCTGAAGTTATGTTCCTCTCTGGATCAAAAATCCCCCAGGAAACAGCCGAATCAGGTTCTGCCTGGAGCTCCTTTTCCTCCCTGCTCTGGAAATCCCTCCTCAGTGATCCTGAACGAGGATGGCACCACACCTGGCTGTGCCTCCCATCCCTCATTACTGTCACCACTCCTCACACTGTCCCTTGCTGACTTTGTATTGCACTTACTCTAGTTACAGCCTGGTCTCTGAAGGGGCTGAACTCAAGAGAGAAAGGTCCTACTGAACAGGGTTTAGTTCATTCAGCCATCAGGCCTTGGCTTCCCAACCAAATTCAACGTCACAATATCCCTTACCAGAAAGTTTTCACTTCTATCTGCAAACCGAATTCAATATTCTATGAGCCATGTGCAGAGTCATCTTCTCTTGACACAATCACATCTGATCTATGCTGACAACAAATCCAGCCTCAGGCACTGATGTTCAGAGTTGCAATCAAAGCACAGTGGCTCTGTAGGGCAGCTCCACATGTAAGGTTCAAGTTGTCAGCCTTGCAGACATCCAAGAGATAAGGTGTGACCTGGTACCCACCAGATTGACTGTTACAGGCACCAACACCCCACTCAAAATCTCGAGGTGCTGTGGGCTCCCACCACGAGCCAGATATAAAGCAACAATTACTTCAGGTAATAAATCCAAAATGAGGAACTATTTCCCATGACAAATGGCCTATGGACAGACAGAATAAACTGCTAAGAAGTGCTGAGTAGTAGAATCCACAGGCAAAACTGATCCTACCTGAAAGCAGGAAGCCACAGCCAAAGGGTCACCAATAACAGGACACTTGAGAGGGGCTGTGGGATGCCCACTCTGGGACACCCAACTGGATGTGGTGGTGACCAACCTGACCAACTGGCCCTGCTTTTGCCAGGGGGGTCTACTGGATGGTTGCTGGAAGTATCTTCCAACCCAAACTATCCCATGGAGTTATCCTGTGGGGTTATCTCACCATCCTACAGAGTTATCTCACTATCTGAGATCTTTATCCTCAGTTTTGCTGTGTAAACAGTGACAGACAAGAGAAGCCAACAGCAAGTGACACTAACCAGCCAATGAACCACTGCCACAACAAAGAGGTGAAGAAAGGCTAACGTGACCTTCTCCTGTCCACACACCTTTTACAATCCAGGTGGCCAAATACCATCCTATGAGCATCCTCCTTAACCACAAAAGAACCATCAGAAGGCTTTCTGGGGACAACAGTGACCACCAGATCAAAGCAGAATCCATTTGTTTGAACTGTGCAGAAACAGCCCTCAGATACCTGGTGTGTTATAAAGAATATCCAGCAAGTCTGCTTAAAAATGAGAGTTCCCTCCACAAATTCATGATATAACCACATATTTAAGAAAAAGAGTACTTAGAGTAGGGCTTTAAATGGTGCAGATTAGCTGTCAAGCTGCAAATTCATGAGGATCAGATAAAGATTAAACATGAGTGTCATCAAGTGAATAGTTCCAGCTATCCACGGGAGATGTGAAAGCATATTGGTGGGCTAATTTAAAAATGATTACCAAACACTTAATCATTTAATACTGATGGGAATGGGAGCTCCTTTGTAAATGCCTGCTATGGTTAAAATTGAGTAGTCAGCAGCACTTCTACAGAACCAGCATTGCAAATATTTCGTACACATTAACAAGAAGCCTATCATGTGCAAAGCACAATCACCACCAACTAAAAGACTGCTAAAGCTGGCAAAATAATACAAAATACGAAGCTGAAACTTCACATACCAATTACATGCTTCAAAACCCGAATCTGGTAACAATTAACTAGTATTTACAGTGTGCTTTCTAACCCTACAGCTTACAAGCTTACTCAGACTGTGTATGTGGGACAGAAAGTCTGAATTAGATAAAAAATGAGGGAGAAGAGACACAGAATCATATCATCATAGAATCATGGAATGGTCTGGGTTGGAAAGAATCTTAAAGCCCATCCAGTCCCACCCCCTGCCATGGGCAGGGACACCTTCCACTATCACAGGTTGCTCTAAGCTCCATCCAGCCTGGCCTTGGACACTTCCAGGAATCCAGGGGCAGCCACAGCTTCTCTGGGCACCCCGTGCCAGGGCCTCCTCACCCTCACAGGGAACAATTCCTTCCCAACCGCCCACCTAAACCTACTCTGCCAGCTTTAAAACCACGTGGCCCTTGTCTCTTATGGACCATGGATCAGTATCTCGTTGAGCCACGCTCTATGAGACAAAGACCATCCCACCAGCCACTCCTGGACAACAGTGTGACTGGGAAGTAAGACAGGGACCAGATTCATGTCAGGGCATGATCATGTCAGGGATCCCTGAGCTGGCTTTGGTAAGCAGTGTTTAAAAGCACCTGCATCATTACAACCCTGACTGCCAGCAGTGACTTTGTGTCATTCCAACTCCAACTACAACTGAAGTGATGCTCACTGAAAATTAAACACGTGAGAACCACTCTGACAATCCCAATTGAACACCTGGCAGCCTATTTTCTTACTTTATTTACAGAAGGAAATTAAGAGATTAACATTCAAATGTTTTTATCAATTATATCAATACGGCCCCACTATAGCCGAGAAAATAATGTAACTACAATAAAACCAGAAAATTAATATCAAGACACAAATTTTAAATTTGGATAGGTAAATTCTCAATGGATGTCAGATACTGAGTGACTGGCACAATGGAGAAGTTACTAATGCCATAGAACTATCTGTAAATACATGAGTGACACATGTTCCCTACACTCAAGACTGTGCCAAGTTCTACATTTAATATACTGAGAAATCCAAGGTTTGTCACTCTATAAAGAGCAGTTAGCAAACAGACACCACCTCAGTGCTGCCCTAGAGCACTCCCAGCCAGGATGGAAAGATGTATCATTAATTCAAGACCACAGACCCAAAAATGTCCCAAAGCAGCCAATAAAAGCGAGGAATGCAGAGAAACCCGAGGCACCGGTGCAGTTTAACAACCCCAACAGTTTGGTAACACTAAAGACCTTTTCCCAGCATCACTGTCCCTCTCAGTCATACCACAGCAGAGGTTTTCATTTTCCTGGTAACTAGTCCCAAACTCCCATTTTCCCATGAACTTAACAGCACTTCTCTCCAACATTAAAAAAAAAAATCCTCCCTTGAAAAGCAAGTAACAGCACCTAATGCTGTGATTATGGAATGTCTGGGAGGCTGCTGGACAGATGACATCTGACTGAGGGGAAAAATAATACTGGCATTTCTGAAACCCATGGGCTTGGAAGACATGGTCTTTTACAGCTTCTTGGCTGTATCCTTTCTCCTAAGAAAGTGTTCTGCCTTTGAGATATGGAATCTTCCAGCTAACAGCCACCGACAATTCGCTGGCCCTGAGATGGATCAATCCATGGAGCTGGGCAGCATTTCCAATCTGGCTGTCAAGCTGCTCCTCCTGGCTGGGAGACACTGGAGTGTGACCTCACACAAACCATCTGCTGTGCATCTGGACACCTCTGGAAGGGCTCCACACTGACAGAAGTGCCCAAAGGGAGATAATCCTCCTGGTTTAGATGTCAAGGGCAACAGGGAAAAATAAAGTACCAAATTAAACTGTTGATCAAACTCCTGTTTGATCTGTTTTATGACTGTTTTACGGCAGTGTTGGGAACAGCCATATACTTCTGGACATTACACAAAGATATAATTTTAGGTTGGTGCTTCTCTGTATATTTATGCCAGGAAAGTACAGCAGCATTTAAGCACCCTGAGGCCAGGTACATCCCTCCTGTGCAGCTGAGGCTCAAATTCCAGTTTATTCTAACAAGGTCTGTACTCTGTATGCATCAGTGGCCTTTTCACACCACCTCCCCGATCACTTCAGTCCTCAGTGTCAGCTCCTCATTCCCAGTTCTGTATCCTACCCTCCTGGACATTTCCATAGCTAGAAAAACTGGAATACATAAAAATACCATGACATTTCCAGAGAACTATCTATATCATCAGTTGCCTCTAAGGAGTCAGAATTCACCTGCTCAAACTCATCACACGTCAAACCCAGGCTATTCCTAAATTATTAAGCTTAGATTTTTTTTTTTTTTTTTAATCTTGAAGGATTAATTTGAAAACTTTGCAGGTTTTGGTACACACACACACACATACACAGAAGCAAACATTACACACTGTTCTAATGCATCAGGCAGTAGGATTATTTTAATCATTAAAGCTCAAATCCTGGAACTTAGCCTTTCATACCACCTATATCTCATCCAAAGTAGTATTAAATTAATGCCTTCTGCCAGGAGTAGGAACAAAACCCTAAACTGCTACAGGAACAACAACTTTTCACTGCTGACGTGGGTCAATAGATCAGGCAAACACTTGACCTCCAACGTGCCAAAGATCTTTGCCAAGAATTCATATAAAAAGGAAAACAGCCATTGCCAAGCTATAATTTAGCTCTGTGAAGCAACAATATTAAGCAGAACTCTGGGGGAGTGAGTAGAATTGTGATTTTATCCGCCACTTGTTAAATTTTTTGCCAAGTTTCTCATATTATGAAGCATGCTACTGCATAGTATGTGTGTTGACTACCCAGGTGAGTTTCAAAAATGGATTTCTTCATCTCTTAAATTAACCTTGGACTTCAGAATTAATAACCAGCTGGGAAGAAGAAATGTCAAAGTTCTTTTCTAAAATTCATTTCAGTGCTCTATCAGATCAGAACAGGAAGGATAAAGGACTGAAAACTTGCGGGAGCAAACAAAAGTAAAGTTTCAAACTCCAGAAAAACTGAATCGGTCACAGCAACTAAATTGTACAAACAATTCATGATATGTGTTGCCTTAGGATATTTTTAATGAGATTTTGTTTTTAATTTTTCCTTGCCCTGCTCTGCTGGCACATTTTTTTGAGGCAAATCACTCTCTTGCCGTGTCCTTGAAGTAATGGCTGCCAAAAGCAAGACCTGAGCACTTCAATCAGTAAGGTGAAGTTTACTGATTTCAGTACCTCTGTTGTGGCCTTTAAATTTTCTGTTCATTTTAACAAAAATTCTATGAACGTCCGTGCATTACAACTCAGAATCTTTTGCATCTTCACAAATGCTGTGACTGGTTCCAGGTTCCTTCCAAGACAGTCTAAAACCAAAGGTGTGTTGAAATAACCACACCAGACCCTAAACATCAGTGCCTGAGGAGCCAGCACGTATCTGCTTCCACTTCACAGGGAAACCAACATGAGTTTGTTATTTTTCATCCAGCCAGCAAAAAAGCATGGCCGGATGAAAAAGTGATGAGCTTATCACTTCCTTGGACTGCTGCTTTGGTACAGTGCTAAAAGACACTTCTAAGCAGATTTTAAGAAACATTGTAAAAGCTGAAGCCAAATATACTGGAATTCAGGTGTAGTGCTCTCCCCAGGCTATGAGGATGACATCAAGCAAGCCACCTGCCCTGCTCTTCAGCACTCAGCATACCTACTGTCCATCCCAGTTAGTAACAGAAATGTCAAAAAGCTGCAGCATTCTATTGCATTGATATTGTAGGAGAAATTCTGAGATGTCAGACCAGCAAATATGCCTGGGTGTCCAGCTTTTCCAGAGCTATGTTAAGGAGCCACAAGGATTTCTCTCCCACTTGGCAGTGAAGCCACAACCAACACTGATAAAATTTTCTTGATGAGAACAAAAAGACAGCTTGGCTACTAATAAACAGAAAATAAACTCCCCCACAACACTTGAGAGACAAAAATACTCAAGCCATTCTATGTCTGATTGACTTACTAGCTGAAATAAATATATAAAAGCAAAACTGGCAAGCAGGCAGCTCTCACCTAAAGCTGGGCAACAGCAAAAAAACCCAAATTGTGTTTCAAGGACTCCCTCACAAGTAAAACTGTCCATTTTGTAAACAGCACTAGAGGAGCAACACTTAAACTTTAACCCAATAATTACACAAAACAGTTCAACGTTATCCCCAAGAGGTGAAGAGTAAAGAATGATTAGGTTTTAATTAGTTAGCAGAACACTACTGCTAATTCCCTGCTGTCTGCAAGAGCACTCCAGGATCCAGAAATGGGGGAAAGCAGACAGGGGTAATTCCTAAAATATTTCTCCACCACAACAAGTCTAAACAGCTCCACAATATCAAATGCTGCTCATTCCTCCGAAAATTAAGAATTTAAGGTCAGCTTTGACAGCCAGTTATTTGCACCAACAGAAAACCAAGCAGAAGCAAGCTGAGGCTCTCAGCATCTCTTCACTAATCTTTTTACTCTCTGTCTGCATCATTATCAAACTGCTGACCTATTCAGAAAAAAAGAGGTAAAAGGTATTTAGGGAAAAAAATGTGGAAGGAATTTCTTTACTCCAGTGCTTCCTTCATGCATGTTCCTAGAGCTGGCGCTTCAGTAGGAGGAGATCCAGTGCTCCTTCTAAAAAAAATACAGTTGAGCAGTCACAGACTAAAGTCTCATTTTTAAAGCTCCTTTCCCCCCCCCCCCCCATTACATTCTTTTTGTAAGCAAGGGAAAGAGTTGAAAGAAAGATGAAGAAATTCACTTAGCCCAACATCTATTTCACATACAAGAGTGATGGCTTTCCCGTAGCCTGTATTTCTATTCAATCACAGCAGAGCACTAAAAATGCCAAAATTCTGCTCCAATCACCCCAGATGCCCAACCAAGTCTCTACACTCAACCCATTATCACCCATCACTCCTAAAACACAAAGCATCACTGATCAAGGAAAACCCATGCAATTTATTTTGCTGGCACCTGCATATTATTTCACCTCTAAGACAAGACAGAAAGTGCTTTTATTTGCAGCTGCAGCAAGGCTGGTGCTTCAAAGCCAAAGGTCAACAATTTTAGCCACTGAAAAAGTGAAAAAATACCTCCAAAATCTGTGTCCCTCTGTTACCACAAACTTGAATGCAGACAACAATATTAATAAACACTGTGAGTGTGCATTTATTAAACAACATGAGTGACAATTCATGGGGGCAGTGAGGTTTAAAAATGCTCTTGATTTGTCTGTCATTGCTGAAAGGCACTGTAACAATCACACCCAGTCACAAACTTGCACCTGACATTGCAGATCATGCTGTTCAGTGAAAATTCTCCCCATCTCCAGACAACTGATAAAGTTAATCCTTCCAACAAATATATATTTTTGATGCAAAATATACTGCTTATCCATATCCACTGCTGTCACAGCCAGCGCCTCTGTCTTCACTGACAGCTGAATGTCAGCTCTGAGCTTGACATGATGTATAAGAAAGTCAAATTATCTCATTACACAAGTTTTTAATGGAAACACAGATGAATACAAATCAGAGCACCTCTGCAGGGAACTCCTATGACAAATCAAGTCTTTGTCACTGAATGAATGACACTCGATTAAAGAATTCTCCCCAAGCAATAATAATTTCACCTGCACACCAGTCACATTTTCTCAAACGCAAGCAATTCCCTTTAATCCTTAAAAGCCCATGTGCAGCGCACAGTTATCACACAGAGCTACAACCACTTCCAAACAGGGCTGGATTATGAATTATCACACTGGAAATCATCTTTCTCCACTAGCCGTTCTCTGAATTTCTGTGGAATTAGGCACTTGATCCAAATATTTTTCAGAGAAGAGGGTCTGAAATACAAACAGCCTACAAAAATCCCGAGAAGAATATTGCTCAGTGCTTGTTTTATATACACACGGTGCCATAGGGCTGGTGCAAAGAAGGCAAGCGATCCAGAAGAGCTCCTGCGGAATGTAAAACTTGGCAAGAAACAAGTGCTGAATTCGTAGGGGAAGCAGCGGGAGCGATGTGGAGGGAAGAGGCACATCCTCAGCTCCCGGCACAGCGTCCTTGTGCACCTGCTGCCCAGTGGGAAGTGACATTTTCCCGGGAGCAGCCGGGTGCCTCCCAGCCCCGGTTCGCGAGCATCACGCCCCGCCAGCACCGCTCGGCACGGGCTCCGGGGCAGACAAAAGACCGGGAAGGCCGAGCTATAAATCACAGCCAGGATGGTACTGCGCACAGGGGCGATCCGCAGAGCCAGCGAGAGCAGCTGGGGGCCGTGTCCGTGAGCTGTCCCTTGCCGGGGATGGCAGCGGCGGTGCCGCGCTCGCCGGGCTGGTGCTGCGGTACTGCGGCTGCGATGGAGCCGCGTGTGCTGCTCTGCCTGCAGCCCCAGGAGTGCACACATGCACCTACACACACATCCGTACGTGCATATACAGGGAGACAGCTGACAAGATATGGGTATAGGTATGCGTGTATAGATGTACACCCCGGGTGCTCCGGGCTCGGCAGCTCCACGCCGGCCCTGAGGGGCGGCTCGGTGCCCCGCGGCCCTGCAGCACGGCCGGGCTAGGGGCAACGAGGGCTCCAGGCTGCCATGGGGCCGCTGGCCACGGCTCCCCCCGGAGACTCCCGACCCCCGCCCCGCCGGAATAGCCCGGCAGCCGCCCCGCCGCCTTCCCGCCCGGGGTCAGCCCCGCTCGGACACCGCGCACAGGCACCCGCGGCCCCGCACCCGCCCGGCCCCACAGGGACAGAGAGCCCCGGAGGCGCCGCCCGCCCCGGCCCCGCGCTCACCGCCCGCCGGTGCCGCCTCGCTCCGTGACCGGCGGTGTCGCCGCAGCCCCTGCAGCACAATATGGCGAGCGGCGGCTCCGCAATGGAGCTCGGGAAATAGAGGGGAGTTACATATTCATGGCCGGGGCTGGGTAGGGGGAGCGCGGACGGGGCGCCGCGCCCGGGCCGCCCCGCGACCTCCTCCGCCTCCTTTACGGCCGGGGCGCGGCAGCCGCCGGGGCTGCTCGTTGCTTTCCCCGCCCTGCCCACACCTCCGGCCCCGCCGCCGCCAGCGCTCCATAGCCTTTCCCCTTTCCCGTCGCCGGGATGCGGCACCGCGTCCTGCGGGGCTCTCTCCGCACCACGGCCCCTCTCCACTGACCGCCCTCCCCGGCCCGGGGCGGCTGAACTGCGCCAGGCGGGGTTCAGGTTGCACATCGGGAGGAATTCCTTCCCGGAAATGCCGATTAGACTTTGGAAAGGGCTGCCCAGGGGGGCGGTGGAGTCACCGTCCCCGGAGGTGTTTAAGGAAAGGCTGGCGGTGGCACTCGTGCCAGGGCCTGGTTGGGCATAGGTGGGCCTGGGTGACGGTGTTTTCCAGCCCCGGTGACGGTGTGGTTCCCGCAGCCAGCCCCGCCACTCGGCACCGGAGCGGGCCGGCCCGAGCAGCCCCCGCTGGCCCCGGCCAGGTGAGCCTGCGGGCTGCAGGAATTGGGTTATTCCTGCCTCATTCCCCGCTCCGCGGGCAGGAGCGGATCCGCCGCTGCGCTGCACTGCACTGCCCCGCAGGATGAACGCGTGGCCTCGGCCGCCTCTGCTGGGCTCTGCTGGCTGAGCTCCGGGGCTCTTGGACACCGCTCGGAGAGGGACGTGCCCGGGCCCCAGGGCTGTGGGAAGCAGCTGAAGCCGGTCAGGCAGCGAGGCACCGCGCCCAGCGCCATCCCGCACCCCTCAGACAAGGGACGTGTGGTGTTTGTGTTTACCACACACATTTAGGTGTTCTCGGGCATCTCCAGCCCGCTCGGCGGTCCTAATATGAAATAAGCGTTTGTCTTCCCGTGTCTGCGTTTTAATGTCTGGTAAATTAAGGCGGTTTTTATGAGCTTTGGGTCTTCAGAGGTGCCTTTACTGGTGTTGGCATTAACTGTTTTATAGCGATAGCAAGGCAGTACAGTTAGTGTCATTAAACCTGGCGTGAGTCAAAAGTGAACAGCGATCAGACGTGAGTCTGAATTAATACCTCAGTCTTTAACATAATTAAAATTATTCGATATGGAGTATTTAACACAATTCAGTGCAGAGTGTTTAAGGCAATTCAGTATGAAGCAAGTTTTCCTAGAGTGTTATAGTTAGTGTTCTCATAATTAGAATATTTTAAAAGTCCTGGTTTGGATTTCCACCTCTCCTTGCAAAACTTCACATATTTTGAGAAATTCTAGCCTAAGTCAGGTTGTTCCTAAGTAGCTATTTTTATGGAGTAGCTTTCACTCCCTCACACCCCTTATGACCTATACTGCAGCTTATATAATTGATCCTTACAAGACATTGATAAGTCAGTCAGGGATAACATCTCTAAGTGTGATCAAATGTCTCAGATAAATCTCAGAGAGAGTCAGCTGTGGACAGGATTTAACAGTCCTTGTTCTTGACTGGGTTTCTTAAAGAATTATTTTTCTGAAGTGGGTTGCGTTGAGCTCTGTCCATGTTAAAATTCAAAGCTGGTACAGAATGAAAGAAGAGATTCTGATACATTCCTCTCTTTAGAATGACACTAGTCAGAACTAGTGACTGAAATTTTCCTGAAGTTGTCTGTCAAGTTATTGTGGTACCAGAAATGCCCTTTGGTAAAAATTGCTTTACTTGTTAATTGCCTGCAGCACTGAGGTGGGTGAAGAAGTTCTGATACTGATGTACCACTGTTAGTAAGGTTTGTTCTATGTGAGAAAAGCTTAATGATACAAAAATAAGATTTGCAAAATGAGAGCATGCAGTTGTCAGGAAGGCAGATCTCCCAAGGCAGATGGAGGCAAGGTGAGTTGGAATCACAGAATCCCAGAATGGCTTAGGTTGGAAGGGACCTTAAATTCATCTCGTTCCAACGCCCTGCCATGGGCAGAGACACCTTTCACTAGCCCAGGTTGCTCCAGGCCCCATCCAGCCTGGCCTTGGACACTTCGAGGGATCCAGGGGCAGCCACAGCCTCTCTGGGCACCCTGTGCCAGGGCAACCCCACCCTCACAGGAAGAAATCTGGTAAAATGCAAGACTATACACTGGCGTATAAATTAATAAACTCTAAACATTTCTAGGAACCTTTTGCTGAAAGAGATGCAAAAAGAAATTCAACACATTTAAGCTGCACTAATGGTGTCCAGCTCACTGTATTTCTAAGAGTATTTAGTTGATTCTGTTTTATATTTCCTGTAGGATTTAATGGTGGCGCCATGGAACTCCTCTGCAATGTGGTGTTCTTGCTGCTTGTAAGGATGTGAGAAAAGGCTGTCCTCCTGCCCAGATATCAACGTGAAGGGTTTAGTGCTCAGGGGGCAGCTGTGGTGCAGATGCAGAGCTGTGCTCCCCAGCAGGAGCCCTGCTTGGCACAGGGACACTGCTGGCATGGCCAGGGGACAGGGGGCCATGTCCCTCATGCTCAGTGCTCCCTGGGTCATATCCAGGTACTGTGTCCAGTTTGGGGCTCTCCCTGCAAGAAAGGTGTTGACAGACCAGAGGAAGGGAAGGCAAGGGAGGCCCCCAAGGTGGCTGGGGCTGGAGAACTTTCCCTGAGAGGAAAGGCCATGGGAGCAGGGCTCGGGCAGCCTGGGGCAGGCAGGGCTTTGGGGACCCTACACATCCAGCCCCTTCCTGTCAGGTTATTGAGCCAAGCTTCTCTCAGCCAAGGGGAGAAGTGACAAGAAGCCAAAACAAAGTTCTGGATGAATACAGGCAAAACCTATTCCCATGAGGACACTCAACAGCAGCACAGTTGCCCAGCAAAGTTGTGCCATCTCCATCCTTAGAGGTTTTCCAAATGCAGGCAGTTCAAGCCCTGAGTGGCCTGGTCTGACCCAGAGCTGACCTGCTTTGAGCTGGAGCTTGGACAGGAACCTCCTGAGGGCCCCTCTAGCCCAAGTTATACCATCATTCTGTAATCCTGCACTTGGGTGCAGACAAGAAAACCTGGGAGATGGATAATGTATTTCAAATACAATACAATGCTCTGTGTTGGGAGCATTTTTGTTCTCTGCAGCAGGTAGCAAAACCATGCAGCATGAGAGCTGAGAGAGCTTTCATCAGCTCCTGCTTTCCACTGTTCCTGCTGTAATGGAAACATTCCTTCTGCTCCTTGCAGCAGCAAAATAATAGTAAAGAAAATTACTCCAGTCAACTGAGATGTTGTTTCCATGTCATCCTTCCAGGTAAAATATTTATTACCTGTTAAAGTGATTGAAGGTCACCCATTCACTTCCTTTCAGAAACCAGCATATAGAGGGAAGGAAGAGAAAATATGTTTTAAAAAATGTGGAGGCAGAGAACTGTAAATAGGAGACAAAAGATGGAGAAAATCAGGAGAAAATGTCCATGTTGGTGCTTTACATTACAGTAAAGCAAGATAAGGGTATAAATAAATGATAGCAAAGGAAAACTAAATGGGCAATGGTAGGATGAGGTAAGGTCTGCCCTAGCAGTAGTAAAAGAATCCTTTTCCCTTGCCAAGTGTCCCTGTCAGAGCAGGAGGGATTTCTGAGGCATTTACCCTTTGTGCAGGGTACAAACTGTGTGCAGAGCAGCTTTGCTGAGGATCAGCTCAGGTACAACGGGGCAGGAGGAAAAGGCACTGAGGTTCTTATGAACCAACACTGGCTCAGGACCAATGGCTTTGCTACAGTTTAAGATTTAGATTCTTTAAAAATAAAGCAGAGCAAACAAGCTGGGTGATCTTTAATGAAAAATGGCTGAAATTGTGAATGGGAAAGAAGGGAAATTAAACAAGATTGCTCAGCACAGACTGGTATTGTGGTTGTAACTGTGATGTGCCTCTTCCTCCTACCAGAGCTGTAGCAGTCTGGTAGGAATGTCCAGTGGCAATCAAGGGGAAAAGCCCTTTTCTGGATCATAAGAGATCTGTGAGATAATACCTGAGTGATATATCTGCAGAACTATGCAGATTGTGGCTTTATTTTCAGACTTGTAGACAAAATAAGTGAGAGGGAGAGAGTTGGGGCAGATTAACTACTCATGGAGGTAACGTGAATGAATGCGAATTGTAACAGAATCCACATTGCTCAGGGATCAAAATGTACAAATTAGGGATTCTGTTGGCTGTATTCCTCTGGAAAAGAAGTTTGGCATGAGACATTACAGGCTCTTCAGTATTCAGGCCCTGCCATTATTAAGTACTTGCTTTCAAAACAGTCACTTAAAACCAATACGTAGCCAGCATTTGGATAGTCAGTGGTGACCTTAGAGGGAAAGATACTGCTAAAACCAGCACTTGCTAAATCCAGAATGAGCTGGCAGTGGCAGAGATAGGAGCAGGTAGTAAAAGAGTAGATCTCATTTTGGAAGGGTCAAAGACTTACTTTTACCCCTCCACTGTATCCCAAAAATTTCAATGTACTTGACCCCAACAGAGCTTTAATGGAGAAATGCACTGCTTAGGCAGTGAGCAAGCAGGGACATCAAATCTTCCACCTTTGATGGGAACAGTGACAGGCAAAGTTCTTTGATGCAAATTGCTTATAAGAACACAGGGAAAAAAATACCTCAAATATCTCAACTCTAAGCTTGCAATATAGCCCAAAAGCTTGGGCAGCTTCAGGGGCAGGAAGCATTCCAGTGGAGGCACAAGTCAAACAATCCCACAACCACAGCTGGGGAGCAACAGCAGGATGGTGCTATCAGTGGGTGGTAGTAATTCAGAGGTGTTTTCATAGCAGCATTCAGCTGCATGGTTCAGAAAGTGGTTGTATCTGCGAAGCAAAAACAGAGATCAAAACTGGCCAAGAATTTGATGAGTAGCTGCAAGATAATATTATCTGCTTTATAAAGTGAAGTTTCAGGCAGTGATCAAAGGGTTTTGCCAGTTTGATAAATGAAGGACAGTTTCAAGCAGCACACCCTCAAATCACAGGAATGGCCATGCAGCTGAAAAAATATCTGAAATTCACATTGTCCAACATTTCATGAGGCAAAACCCCAAACTCACTTAAACTGAAAAAAAAAATGTATTTACAAAATCTATAGCCTTAGGGCTTATGCTCAGAAGTTCACAATGTTTTCAGAGTATTGGATCTTTGAGAAGACATTTTATGTCTCCTTAGCTTTGGAAATGTCTCCAAGGCACATTAAGACATTTGACTGAGATAGAAGAGGTGGATAATTAGTGGCACCGTTTGTAAACACATGCTTAATTGGACTTTTGGAGAGGGATAGCATGCACTTAATGGCTGGTATTAATTCAGCATTTGATATTTAAGACAGCGTATTAAGAGGTGTAGGATGACAGAGCATGTAATCATTTAATCAGATAATTAGCTAATTACAAATATTTTCATTTGTTGGGATTTTTATTTTAGGCTTTACCTTTATCCCTTTAATGCAGTAAGAGAATTAATTTTACTAATCTAAAACATGTTGTTCAGCCACTACAAAACCAAAGGTAATAATTGGCTCTGCTTGCATGTGCTGCCAGAGAAAACCAGAGCTGAGGAGAGGGCAGCTGTTTGTCTGCCCAAAATGAGACTTTTGTGCCAGTGTTCAGAGCCACCCACATCCCCTGACACAGGTGGGACTTCACAGACATGAGATACAGCCAGCTTGTTCCATAGGATGGGAGTACTACACTGAACATGCCTTCTCCTTGTGGGGTGCTGTGTGTATGGTCTGTCCCCTGTAGCCACTGGATATTCCAATTTTAGGCTGCAGAAGAGAAGTTAATTTATCCATTCCCTGAAATCCAGGGCTGGGATCTCATTATAAGTAACCAGGGAAAAGCAAGAAAATGTTGCTTTTGTGCTCTGCCAAGGGGCAGTGAGTAAGAGAACCCAGCTTAGGTATCAAACTGCAGCTGCTTTTCCTTGTAACTCCTTATTTATTACTTTTATTATAGTAAGTGGACTGAGGGGAAAGAAATCTTGGTTTTTACCTTGCTTCCTCAAAAGATTTTGCACACCCTTTCAGAAGGGTCTAAGTAGTGTCAGGGCAAAGAAAGCAGAATGCTCCAGCTCTGGTGCCCAGCAGAGGTAGTTTGAACTAAAATAGGGACATGATTACTCTTTTTACAACTTTTTAATCTTGTCATTCAGCTAACAGTGTCCTGCTTTCTGCAGTAAGGAAACTTAAGGGTGATTGAAGCCTGCCAAGTGAATGGAAGTTCTGAAGGGAAATACTTGGAAATAGTTTTAAAAGAAATAACTACATAGAAAGTGTTGCAAAGATGAAGTCAAAGATTTATGAGGTGTATAAGGTGTTTGTGGGATTAACTACAGGCAGAGACTAACCCACAGTAAAGCTGTCTCTTGCACCAATGAACTTCTCATTTGTGGTGGAAAAAAATGCACTGTGCCCTGGAAAACAAATTTAGCACTGGCTGTTCTCATCCTAGGGCTGTGGGCAATATTTTAAATATGTGCAATATTTCAGGTGTGTGACACAAGACAGCACAGCAGCAAGGTTAGAAATAGAACATTGGGAGGGAGAAGCAATACCTGCACACAACTTCTTGGGATGCAAATAGGAGCTGGAGGCTGATTGTAGTGCCACTGAGTGTTCCTGTATTGAGGCCTGACTTGTAGCTGATTAATGCATCCACTGATCCCTAATTGGGTGCAATTAACAGCCTGTACACAACAGCTGCCTGGGCGATATTTAAGATCATTATCTGGTGCCCTCTAGAGGAGCATGAGACAGATACAATCAGACTCTTTTTTTTTCTGCAAAAACAGATTTATTTTTCTTCCAGTGAATGGCCCAACCAAGACCCTTTGCTGAAATCATTGAAGGCTTATGCTTGCACTGAAAATCGTGCAAAAGGTAAATAAGTGTGAGGATGACTTGGTCTGTTGTGTTGATGTTTACAGGTAGTGACCAAAATTTATAAAGCAGTGACTGAAGGCGTATTTTGAAAGAGACAAGGATAAGGAGAAGGCAAAAAAAGAAGAGGGCAGAAGGAGAAAAAAAATGGGAAAAAATCCTGAAAAAAACCCCAGGATACATTTTAATGATTCTTGGCTTAAGCATCAGTTACAGGTAATGAATAATTATTCCTTCCATATTTGATATCTTATTTTAGAAGATTTCCTGTAGCACAGACTTACCTTGTTTTGTAGCTGGTCAAAGCCTGCAATCCTCAACCCAACTGTTTCCCTGAGTGGAGAAGCTCAGTGGATGATTGTGCCACCCTGTCCTGGTTTAGGGCAAATTTGGGAGGAAACTTGCAAAGGGGTCCCTCTAGAAGCCAGATTCAAGTGGCCCCCTCTCCCTACTGGTTCAGGAAAAGATTTCTGTGGAGAAAAATGGAAAAACATGTTTATTCAACAAGCAAAGTATTCACAAGCATTACAAATGAATAATATTAAACAATGAAACCCCTCACTGTTCTGAAGAGATGGCAAATTCAGAGGGTCCTTGCCGTGGGCTGCAGCTCAGCTCAGCTCAGTCTCTCATCAGTCCCTGCGCTGGAAAATGCCACATCCTGGGTGTGCCACAGGTGTGAGCTCCCCATGCTCTTCTGGGTTTTCAGTCCAGAGCAGGCTGATCAGTTCCAAGGAAAAGAAAAGCCACAGTCCAGGGAACCTCTCTGCCTCAGCCAGCTAAAACCTACCTGAAAGCACAGGAGAGCTGTCCCTGCTGTCTGTGCTGCAGCAGCACAGTCTGTGAGAAGGAACAGGGGCAGCAAGAGCAGTTTCTGCAAACAAACTGCACACTCCTTCTGCCCCCTTCACTCTGGGAACCAGACTGAAAGGTGGAGAGCTTGATATCCAGCATAAACAGAACAGACAGCTGGGGATACAGGCATCATAAAGTCACCCCAGGACACACTTCCCAGAGGCTGCTTAAATTGTGCAAGGCTATCCCTGAGCTAAGTGTTTCAAGCATCATTTAGGGAGGTTTGCTTTTAACTCATCTGTTTTTTCCATTGTTTGAACTTCAGCAATGACCTCAAGAAATGATAGAAAATAGGTGTTTGCCTTGGCTCCAAACCCACATGTGACTACCATTTCTTCATAACACAGCTCTGCCCTCTAAATGGTGGGAGTTCCCTGACTTTGCTGCTCCAGCCTAGACAGCCCTTGGGCTTGGGTTCTATAGATCTGAGCTCTGATTTATTTGGGGGTGCTGGAGCATACTGAACACACATTTCAACCCAGCATATTAAGTAGGACTTTGCAGTTGGAGTTTCTTTCCAAGATCACAGTTGCCAGCCTTATGAATTAGGGATCTGCAGTTGACTTTGGTAGTTGCTGGGGACAGGCATTATATTAGGGTAGAGGTCTAAAAAAGAAATAATTTCTCTTTTTGGGTTCCTCCTTGATTATTTTCGGGCCAAGGGATGGAAAAGTGAGATCATGGCTGTATGTTGTTACTTCTAAAGTCTGTGGTTCTGCTATTTGGCAAATTGCTGCCTTCCAAACAGCAGCAAGAACACAGTTTGGAGAAATACAGCCTACACCTATTCTCTGCAGCCTCACACATCTGCTTCAGATTTGCAGCAGGAGAAGAAATGGGATGTGTGATTCTGGGTTTTGGACACAGCAGATGTCCATACACACACACACACACACACACTGAATGCAGAAGACTTAACCTTTTGGCATTCACTGAAATGAGGCACAGGGCTAGTGAGCAATACAGAACCATCTGTAATAATGGTTTCCACAGCACTTGTGAAGAACCTGGATTTGTGAAGTCCTAATTCTCCACAGGCTCTGTAATGAGGAGAGCTTTGTTGCTGAATGTCTCTGGACAGTAAGACAAGAAAAGCAGTTCAGGCCTTATTCCTACACTGTTCTTTGTTCCTCAGAAGAAATCTGTCAGAATATGGATTTAGGAGTTAATGGTCTGGAAGCAAAATCCCACAGAACTGTCTGTGTTAAAAGTTGTCAGAATTTACTGCTATCTTTAAAACAATCAGTGGAAAGGCTAGAATCTGTTTCAGGCAAAGAGGGAAAGATGGAATAAACAAATCTTTCCAGACAAAGAAAATTATGAGTATTAATGTGCGCTCATTTTAGATTTCTGGCAGGACCTCTCTCCCCACAATATTTGTCTTGTACAGTTAAAAATGGAAGCATTACTACATTCTGCTTCCATAACCCCCTGCATGGTAGCTGATTGGAAAGATCAATAATGTGCCTCAGGTTGTGAGTCATTACAAGTTTCTTTTTCAGTGTTGATTATTACGATGTATGTGAGCAAGCGTGATCAAAGCAGATTATTTACAATACACAGCAGCACATTTCTGTCAGAGCAGCACATTTCCAAAGCTGTGGAAAGTGGTTTTCAGAAAGAGCAGACAGATTACTACAATGTTTATCATTGTTACAGCCTCAGTGGGAGTCTGGTTTAATCTAATTAACATAACAGTGGGAGCACAATGACAATAAAAATTAGAAGCACTGAAGTACTCTATTATGTGGCTGGTGTGACTGGGAATTACAGACATTGCAATGAATGCACAACAGGAGGATGCTCAAGGGTGACTACTGCTCAAAGAAGCCTTTTTTTGTACTCATGACATTAAGCTGAGGGGGGTTTTTTCCACACTGTCTGCTCTGAGCACCCACTTCAGGTGTTCTGCATTGCATTCTCTGTTCTCACAAACCTCTGAACTGCCTAAGGTGGCTAAATGGCTCTGGTCAGAAAATCCCAGACTAGTTTGGGGTGGAAGAATCCTTAGAGCTAACCCAGTCCCATCTCCTGCCATGGGCAGGGACACCTTCCACTAGTCCAGGCTGCTCCAAGCCCCATCCCACCTGGCCTTGGACACTGCCAGGGATGAGGCAGCCACAGCTTCTCTGGGTACCCTGTGCCAGGGCCTCACCACCCCCACTGTAAAAAACTTTTTCTTAAATTCATTTAATTTTTCCAGGAGCCACAAAAACCCCCAGGTTTTTTGGTGATAATTTAGCAACAATAGAAAGCACTACCTTGAAAAAACAAGTTAAAACAAGCCTACTTCAAACCTCAGAAGCAATTTAAATAGTACTGTTTGAAAGGAGTTCCAGGCACCTCTAGTGATAAGGTAAGGGGCAGTAGGATGAAACTGTAAATAGATACCAAAGCTTTGACTACCATAAAAAACTAGGCATTTTTGGGGAGCTTTGTTCCATACTTCTGTGTTCATTAGAGAACTACCTGTTGTGTTCCAGGAACAGTTATGCTGAAGTAAATCTCACAGGAGGGAGTTTCAATTCATGAAACCTGGTGGGTTCCTTTTCCCACTGCTTTCAGTGGTTGCTTTTGCAGAAGTCTGGTGGGTTGGTGTGCATGGGGAGGGGAGACCTAAATCCACAAAGTCCACAAGTGGAGGAACAACTTTCACAAACTTCCAGGCCTGGCACATATCCTGGTCCTGAACACTTCCAGCAGGAACAGAAGAAAAAAAAAATCATCTGTGTCTAAACAAGTCAGGGATACGGAGTTGTTGGACAATGAAACTGTGGAGTTTACACCTGATTTCACAAAGCAACCAAGCCCAAAATTTTAATGTCCCTTTTTGTGAAATAAATGACAGTAGTATTGTGTAGCCATTGAGCAGAGAAGACTCAAACAGGTCACCCTGCAGAAGGATTTGTCAAAGGCACCTACAGACCATGAGTAGTGACTGTCTTTGAAATTTTACAGAAAACAGGCATCTACTCCTCATCCCCAGCCTACAATAAAAAGTCTTCTAAAACATACACATCAAATACCATAAACGTTGCAGCAGAGCATTGGCCAAAAGTCAAAACACTCTCTGGTGTTCTCTAGGACATTATTTCTCTTCATTTCTGGCAGGTTTTTGATGATAAATTAGGGAAATATGACAAAGAGACGTCTTGGAACACAGAGTAGGGGTGAGGAAGCCATGTGAACAACTTGAGAGACTGTAAAAAAGACAACAAGAAGGCAGGAAGCAAGAGAGAAAGTGGTTTGGTAATCAGCCCATGAGAGGGGGATGCAGAAGTGTGGTGATTCAGTGTTAGCCCCACATTGTTTCCTCTTGTATAAATTTTTAAATTTCCCAGGGTTTGTGCCCTGTTCTTTGCCTTTTGCAGGAGTTGAAACCTAGATTTTCTTCTCCAGATGAAAAGGTGGGCTATTCTCTGTCACAGCAGGACAAGAGGACTCATACTGGAGCAGATTTCCAGAGCTGCTGTTGGTGATTGTGATAATCTCAGCTGGATGAGCTGAGCTGCTGCTGTCGGGAGGCAAAGGCCACATCCCACCTCTCTGGACGCCCTTCTGGCCAGAACTCTCAGATTTGGAACTGACACACCCAATCTGTTTCTTCTTGCCTCTCCAGAGTGCAGGGGCAACCACTGACATGTAGTTACTGCTGCCTTACTATGGGTGCAGCAGGAAGGGGCACGATGGGGTGTCGTGGTCTGACACTGGCCAGGCACCTACAAAAGCTGCTCACTCACCCTCCCCTGCCACAGCTGGGCAAAGGAGAGAAAAAATTAATTAAGAGTTCATGAGTTGAGATAAGGACTGGGAGAGAACACTGCAAGGGCAAAACAGGCTCAAAGGTACAAAGTGAATTTATTACTAACGAATCAGAGGAGGATACTGAGAAGTAAAGTAAGCCCTTAAAACACCTTCTCCCCCCATCCCCTCCCTCCTTCCCACTGACAGCACAGGGAGACAGGGCCTGGGCGTTTGGGTCAGTTCATCACCTGAGGTTTTCTGCTGCTGCTCAGGGAGAGGAGCCCTTCCCCTGTGAGCCCCTGGGGTCCCTCCCACAGGAGACAGTTCTCTGGGAGCTTCTCCAGCACAGCTCCACTCTCACCAGCAGCAGCCCCAGCACAGCTGCCACAGCCTGAGCCCTCCCACGGGCACACAGCCCTCCCAAAACTGCTGCAGCCTGGGTCTCTCTTCCACGGGGTGCAGGCCCCAAGCACAGGCTGCTCCAGCCTGGGAGCAGGGCCCCTCTCTCCACTGGGTCTGCACTGGGTCACAGCCTCCTCCAGGGATCACCTGCTCCAGCATGGGCACCTCCCCCAGGGGCTGTGGGTGGAACCTGCATCCCTGTGGATCCCCAGGGGCTGTGGGTGGAACCTGCATCCCTGTGGATCCCCAGGGGCTGTGGGTGGATCTCTGCATCCCTGTGGATCCCCAGGGGCTGTGGGTGGATCTCTGCATCCCTGTGGATCCCCAGGGGCTGTGGGTGGATCCCTGCATCCCTGTGGATCCCCAGGGGCTGTGGGTGGATCTCTGCATCCCTGTGGATCCCCAGGGGCTGTGGGTGGAACCCTGAACCCCTGTGGATCCCCAGGGGCTGTGGGTGGATCTCTGCATCCCTGTGGATCCCCAGGGACTGTGGATGGATCCCTGCATCCCTGTGGATCCCCAGGGGCTGTGGGTGGATCTCTGCATCCTTGTGGACCCCCATGGGCTGCAGGGGCACAGCTGCTCCACCATGGCCTCACCACAGCCTGCAGAGGAATCTTGGCTCCAGCACCTGGAGCACCTCCTGCCCCTCCTTCTCCACTGACCTTGGTGTCTCCATGTTGTTTTCCTTCACATGTTCTCATCTCCTTTTCTTCTCTGACTAGGAGCAAAAACTGTGTCCACAATGTTTTGATTTTCTTCCTAAATCTGTTATCCCAGAGGCATTATCATGATCTCTCACTGGCCCAGCCTTGGCCAGCAGCAGATCCATCTTCAGAGCCATCAGGGATTGGCTCTGCTGGACACGATGGAAGCTCCCAGCAGCTTCTCACAGGAGCCACCTCTGTGCCCCCTCACTACCAAAAACCAGGCTGTGCCAAACCAACACATGGGCCCATGGAGATGAGTAGAGTGGAATGCCTCTCCTATGAGGAAAGGCTGGAAGAGCTGGGGGTGTTCACCTGGAGAAGGCTCCAGGGAGACCTCAGAGCCCCTTCCAGTGCCTAAAAGGGGCTCCAGGAGAGTTGGAGACGGTCTTGAGACAAGGCATGGAGGGACAGGACAAGGGGGATGGCTTTAAGGTGAAGGAGGACAGGGTTAGATGGGGTATTGGGAAGAAATTGTTCCCTGTGAGGGTGGTGAGAAGCTGTGGCTGCCCCATCCTTGCAAGTGTTCAAGGATTGGAGCAACCTGACTCTAGGGGAAGGTGTCCCTGCCCATGGCAGAGGGTGGAACAAGATGATCCTTAAGGTCCCTCCCAATCCAAACCAGTCTGGAATTCTATGACTCTAAGTTGAGGATACTTGGAATTATTTTGCTTTGTAAAGGAAACGAATTGCCTGGTAACTCTTTATTAGCAAAGCTAAGATTGCCTGGGAGCTTTCTGGAGTGTAGTGAGTGGCCACAAGGTGGGTATCTGAAAAACAGGGAGGTGTGCCGGGTCAGGAGGGACTTTTGTATGGAAGGATTTTACCGCAGGAGGAGGAGAAGGGATTCTCTGTCACCAGAACGGCTACAGAGGTGAACGTGCAGGAGAGGGCGCTCGACAGCAAGGAGTAACTTCTGGTGTGAAGACATCTCAGTAAAACGGGGAGAGCACAGCTGGTTTAAAGTTTTGGTTGAGGTTGTATTTTGCATAACCTCAGAGAGTTAGAGTGGCCAACTGAGCATCCATGGTTTTGGTAGCGAGTGCATTCAACATGAATGAAAATCTCGTTGCTGTCACTCAAGTCAGCAACTCCAGCCTTCAATCAGTGAGGAGTATAAACTTCACCAAGTCCTCTCTAATTAAATGTGAGAGCAAACAGGGTAGGAAGTGTACAGCTTCCTTTATTTCTTGTGTCACACCACTACCTCAATCCCAGCCGTGGATACCAGCCTCCACAGTGAACTACTTCCTTGTTAAACTAGAAAATCCCCTTACAAAGCCTCCTATGGCTACAGTTGGTGTTGGTTGCCTGTGTCCCCAGAATGCTGGATGAGGTTCCAGCTTGGGCTGTGTTTATTTTCAGAGCTGTAGCGATGCAAGGCTTTTGCAGACAGCAGAAACATTCAGAAGCCCAGACACTGGACCACTGTCAGGGTCTACTAAGTGTTTTTCCATGGCAAATCCAGCATTTAGGGGAGCTGCAGAGAGTGGCAGCTACTTCTACCCACCCTGTCCTCAAACAGAGTGTTCTTCCTAAGCACCTTTCCCTTCACCTGCTGGTGCAGGTGCTCGCTTCAGGCCAAGCTGTCACTGGGCTCTCTCTAAATTGAAGATTCAAACTCCAATCCCGTTTCATTGCTGTGAGAGCTCACTGGCAAGTAGAGCCCTGTGCACCACTAGTGAGAAGGTTCATAATTGCTCTTGGTGCCTTTCCTGCACTGCTCCCTCACCCAGAGCTGCAGTTACAGCCTTGCCGAGTTGCTTCTCCTCACTCTCCTTTGCAGACACATCTCATACAGACACAGCTGTGGTTTGGGCAGCTCATTCTAGTGAGAGCTGTCATCCATCGTAACCACACTTGGGGCTGGTGCTTCATGGGCTCCACCTGGAGTGCTGCACAGGGGAGATGTGGGCCTCTTGGAGCCTGAGGGGGCCATGGAAATGCTTCCAGGGCTGGAACTCTTCTGCTCTGGAGCCAGGCTGGGAGAGCTGGGGGTGTTCACCTGGAGAAAAGAAGGCTCTGGGGACACCTTAGAGCCCCTTCCAGTGCCTAAAGGGGCTCCAGGAGAGCTAGAGAGGGACTTGGGACAAGGGATGGAGGGACAGGACTCAGGGAATGGCTTCCCACTGCCAGAGGGCAGGGTTAGATGCGATATTGGGCAGAAATTCTCTCCATCCCTGGAAGTGTCAAGGCAAAGTTGGACAGGGCTTGGAGCAACCTGGGATAGTGGAAGGTGTCCCTGCCCATGGCAGGAGGTGGCACTGGATGGGCTTTAAAGTCCCTCCCTGCCCAAACCATCCCATGATTCTGTGATTCCACATGAACTTCGGTTTATTTTTCCTTCTTTTCAGAGGATTTTTGCTTTGCACAAGGCAAAACTCGGGAAAGGCTCAAGTTACCACTGAGCTCCCCCAACCTTTGTTGTGGTGTATTGTTCTTGTCCATGGACTAACAATACAGCCAGTGCCTTCAGCTGGGAGCCAGCAGCCAAATGGAGCCCAGCGATAAAGAGAAAGAAGGAGGAGCAAGGGAGAGTTTGACCTCACAGCTTTTGTTTAAATTGCTGGTTCTTTTTAGTATTTCCTTCTGTTATTCTTTAGGTATTTGGGGAAAGAGAAGGGAACCATAGCCAGACCATTATGTATGCTTAGTCCATAATCTAAACATTTTTATCATCTCTTTTTTCTTTTTTTTTAATTTTTCCCCTTTATTTTATTCGTTGTTAAATAGCTACAGAAATATACCAGAGAAATGGAGACTAAAATTTTGCAAGATTTTCATTCTGGGCAGTGTGCCAAGTAAAAGGTAATTGTTGGCAAGTCTCTGAGGTTTGGTTTGCATACTGCTTTCAGTCCACAGCAGGGATCCTTACAGCTCAATTATTCTATACAGACAAAATGCTCCAAAAGCTTCATTTTAAAATGGGCTGAGTGGCTTTTAGAGAACATTAACACCCCCGTTTTCAGCCTCCTGCCCACTTCTGTGTTCCTGGGCTCTCTGGTCCTTGACTGAGTACTGAAAGACCCCCCAGTTCTATCCAGTAGTTAATGCAAGATGTGGCAAAAGCCACCCTTAAGGTAGTTCAACTGCTAAACATCCAGCGTGCCATCAAAAATTAAGCCAGGCCACTGTTGCTTCTTCTGTTGGTTATTTAGACAGGCAAGAGCTAATTTGTGCATCTGAACACATCAAGGGAAAACACATTAAGGCTAATACAAACAACTTGCCCCAAGGAGAAATTCTGTCTGGGTTTAAGTGGAAGAAAATCACTGTGAGAACAATTAAACATTGCACCAGGTTGTCAGGGAAGTGGTAAAATCTCCCTCACTGGAAATATTCAAGGTTTGGCTTGACAGAGCCCTGGAGAGCCTAACTCATGGGTCCTGCTTCCAGCAGAAGTTTGGAGCAGATGGGCTCCATAAGTCCCTTCCAAACTGGATTTTTCTGTGATCTAGGATAATACTTTTAATTATCATGTTTCAAAGTTGGGATAACAGAAGAATGTTGTTATTTTCTCTCATGTCAGGAAAATGAGGATTCCAGTGTCTACGGAAATACTAACTTTATTATGAAATAGAAAAGGAAGGAAAAGCAATAGTTGCATTTCACTTACAAACATTAGTGCAACTGACTGTGTTCAAAACCAGTCTGGTAAAGTTGAACTGTGTAGGTAACCAGGAGAATATAGGTTTCTGCTAAACATCATCAAAAAAAGCAATAAATTCATCTCTTTTGATTTGTAGAGAGCAGTTTTAATGCAGTAAATATGACAGTGTGTTCAATACTGCACAGCAAAACAGCTGGGACTGTGATGGTGGATGTGTCTGAAAGCAAGCAAGTTTTTAAATAAGTATAATGCTTTCCTATAACATCCAAATAAACACTGGCTTTTAAAATGCTTTAAAAACCCCACAGGATTACTAATGATTTGACAGAGTTTATCAGTTCTGAGTAGATCATTACTACATAATGAAGGCCACTGCTGTTTCTTCTGTTGGTTGTTTAGAGAGGCAAGAGTGAACCCAAGGGCAGGTACTGTGCTAAAAAAGCAAATTAATTGTTACCCACGTTAACAACTGGAGAAGCAACACAGTCAGTGTAAGAAAATCAGCCATACACCAGTTAACTACATCTGCCCTCCTAAAGGACACTGAAAGACCTTGTGTCCAGGATTTATCACGCAAATAAGTCATTAATTGGTAATAATTAATTGGAATGATTTTTGCTGGCTGCTCCACCATGAGGATGTGCTGGTGCTGCCAAGGAGGTGATGTCCTCCTTCTGTCCAGGCACACTTTGGGTGAGTGCAGATGAGCTGGAGGGGAGCAGGAGGCTGAGAGGATCCCAGGGATGAGGGGTGCCTCACCCACTGATGGGATTAGTGTGGGATTGCTGTGAGGCTGCTTGCTGGGTGGCTTTCCCAGCCCAGGAGCCAGGCTTGGGTGGATGGATTTGTGCTCTCAGCATCTACACCAAGTGAACAGAAAAACTTGTAAACACTTTGTGATCCATCTACTGTAAGTTCAAAACCTTGGAGGGATAAGGTTTTTATAAAATTATCTGGAACGAAAATGAAGCAGACCAGACAATCACTTCAGAGAGGAGAAAGTACATCAAAAATCCAAACTATTCCATTTTCCTTTGTGTGTCTCCTTTTGAACTCTTGCAGCCCCTTCAGTGTGCAGGCTGGTTTAGCAAATCCCACTTTATTTGTTACATATGCCTCCCTGGATAGGGTCCTGAGGAGAAGTTTCTCCATGGAAAATGGAGACTTGGAACAGGAAAGCTGTGTTTAAACCCCGTGCTTGGTCCTAACGAATATACTTGGAATAAAAAGCAACCAAAACCATCTGTGGCCAGAAGAAGCAAATCCAGATGTCGTGGGGATTTAGCCCTCTCCTTCATTAATCATGTCTGCAGGATCATTCAGCTTCTGCAGCCTACGCCTGCTGGATTTTTGAGGGGTTGTTAATAACACAGGAACAGCAGCTCACTTGGGAAGAAAGTTTCAGTCACATCTTTGATAATAAAATGGAAGTAGAATTTCTTACTCCTCTAAGCAGAGTCACTATGATTTCCTTAGTTAAGATGGGAAAATGACAGGTTTAATTTCTGGATTTGGCATCTTGCCTCACTAAACTCTGTTCAGAGGCAGTGAGAAGCCTCAGCCTTCCCTTTTACCAGGCTGCCTCCTACAAATCCCTCCCTATGAACTTATTCCTACCACTTAGGAAGGTTTTGGTCTTCCAAGGCAGGTGTGGCTGCCCATTTGAAGCAGTAAAGAACCCACTGGATCTCCAAGAGATGGCTTTTTATTCTGGATTTCTGCTGAGATCAGCAGATTGGGCTGTGCCTTCTTGTTCACTGTTCTGTAGCTGTGGGAGCACGGGGCAGTGGGAAGGGCACTCAGCTCTGCTTTATTCACTGGTTTCTGTGCACCACCTCTATTTTCACATGAGGGAACAAACCCATGAGTTTTGTTTGACAATGAGGGAACTTCAACAATGAATTTGTGAGGGCCTGTGCATTAGTTGTTTTGACATGGATGTCCCAACTAATTAAAATACAGCCTCTAATGGCAGCTGAGCAGGAATGATCACCTCATTTGTCATTTAACAGATTTCATAACTAGTGACTAAGCAGAGAAGGAAATGGTGTTTGAATTTACCAAATCTATTTTGTGTATTTAAAAAAAACAGGAAAGTTCAACACATGTATTTTATTTTAATTTACATATATACAAAACCATGTAATTTCTTGGCCACTGGGGCAGGCAAATGGAGTGTGCCACAGCTGGAGGTGATTCTTAACTCTAGGATTCCTTCCTTTATAGGAAATAAAATCCAGAACTATATCTTCAAGGCTCTGAGTTTTGCATCCCTATTCAGTTTTTACTCCTGTCACAGATGCCCTCAGTCCTGTGGCATGTCCTCACAATCCATTTCACTTCCTTACTGATTCCCAGGGGTGCTGGGTTTGCTGCACCTCTTTACTTTCCTGTTCTTCTAGATCCAGCATTGCCCCCCAGCCTTCCAGAAGGAGACTCCAACTTCAAAGAGCCACAAGACATCAAAAGAACAAGCAAACAAGCTTGGAACAGCGTTCCTATCAGGTTCCTGACATGGCAGTGACAGGGCCAGCAGCGCTCCCACAGGAAAACTGGAGAGGGAAGGAAATGGGGGGGAGTTTTTCACCACAGGGCTTGAAGAGCAATTACTTCTTAAGGTAAGGCAGAGTCTCTTGTTCTTGTGGGGTTACTGATTTGAGAGGATTTTTTTCACTCCAGGTGTGCAGTGCTTTCCCTTCTCCACAGCTGCTGCCTGGAGCAGTACTTGGGACAATCTGTTTATTTGTAATAAATAAATTTTAGAATCTGTTTTAAAATGCAGTCTTGACATGCAAGTTGTAATGTGCCCTAAGTACTAACAGGCTGTGTATTTGGTTGTAAAGAGTATCACTTGCTCAGAATAGATTTGCAAGTGTTTGGTTGTACTCCATAAGGACTGGGAACCTAAGAGCCACTGAAGGGCCCTTGTGGACAGAAACCAAAAGAACAGAGCTCTCTTGAGTGAGTACCATGAGCACTGTGCTGTTCCCCTGAGTTTTCAGAAGGAATTCTAGGGAAGCAGCATTCCTTTGTTGTGCTTACCTGGTGTCTTAAAGGCCCAGCTGCTCAAATCCTCCCACTCCAGAAGCTCCAGTGTCAGAAGAGAGAGAACTTCTCGTTGTCATTACTGGGAAGTTTTCATCACCCCACCACACTCTTGAACAATGAAGAAAACAGAGGTTTTTAACCTCAAGTTTTCTACCCTTCCACTCAAAAGTATTTCGTGCATGAGGAACAAGATGTGTGTTGTTTGGATATTGAGGATGGAAATTCCCAATTTGTAGCAATGCTGATGTCTAGCTGAGCCCTGCTATGGGCTAGGGCTGTGTTTGTGTATACACATTTACTAAATGCAAGTAGAGAGCTACAGAACTCTGCCATGTCACCATGAATGCAATATCAGAACATTCTGTTTGCAGGAGTTTCAAAAACCTCTCAGATTATGTATCACATTCAGTTCTGTAGGCAAAATTGACATATCTAAACAATTTGCAACCAAGCAGGGTAGAATAATGAATGTAATTTTTAATTTGGGTTTTTATGAGCACTGTTTTTCAATGAGTATTCCAGTGAATGTTGTTCACATGTTGAATGTGAGCAACATAATAAAACATAAATGGAAAGAAAACAAGGAGTGAGAAAGGCAACCAGCAAAGCCTCCTCTTGCTTTGAACTGTGCACTTAGCAGCTTGATTATATTTTGATCTACATAACCTTTGAAAGGTAGAACTACAGATAAAATTATATAATTTTACCACCATTTGCTACTGAAATATTCCTTTGCCTTGCTTTCCCTCCTTCATGTGTGGTTCAGACTGTCATCCATACTTTTCAGTTAAAAAAATAAGGGGGTTTATCTGATTTCTTCATTTGAATAATGACCATAAACAATCTTTTTTACCTCTTTCCTGGAACATTCAGTTCATATATGAAGCAGCATGTCATATACTGTCTCCAGAACATGCTTTTTCATTTTATCTTGGTATAAGAAAGATACTTTCTATAGCAAGAACATCAATTCACTGGCACAACCTCCTCAGGGGTGTAGCAGAGTCTCTGTTGCTGAAGTTCTCAAGGTGCAATGGCACAGGGTGTTAGATAATCTCCTTAGACTCCTTTCCCAAGAGAGGTTCAAGGATCTTTTCAGGTCCCTTCCAAACCTGGGCTGTTCCATGATTCTGGGATTAGGAACCTGTCAAAATCCACTTTTCTGTGTGTGGGTTTTCTGTGCTCCATGCTGGTTGGTCTCTCAGAATTAGGGCAGTAGCTAATGTACAACCAACTCTTAACTTTTTTTTTTTTTAAGGCTATTTTATTGAAATGTTATTTTTGATTTTCCAGCCAGAACAGCTGTGATTCTCTTAAGAGTATCTTCTGCAGCTAGATTTTAAGACCTCCTTCTAACCTTTTGAAAATAACTCATAAGAATAACATTTTTGTTTTACTTACAGGGAAAGGATTCAGAATATACTTCAACCATCAGTCTGTCCTGAGAAAGGGGCTGTTTTTATTTTGTCACACATCTCTCACACTGCCTGCAACCTGATCTTGACTTTCAGACAATAATGATTAAGAGTTTCCTCTAGCAATAGATAATTATTATTTATTCATTACAGTTTCATTACATTTGCAGCTGGCTGTGTCAACAGCACGTTGTTATCCTGCCTACAAAGCCAGCAGCCTTAAAATGGCTCCTTTCCCCTGGAGAAATCCTAGAGGGTGGTTTTGGATAATGAATCATCTCTCCCAATGGATTTCACACACCTTTCACTTTAGTGCTTCTGTTTGATAACAAACCATGTCTCTGAGGCAACTGGGAGGGCTGTGGGGGAGCACACACAGGGTGAACCTGCACTCCCTCTGGAACAAAGGGCACAGCCAAGTGCTTTTGTGCAGCTTGTTAAAGAAGCTGGCTCCTTGGCACGTCCCCTTTACCTTCACACAAGGAGAAGCAGCCAGCAAGGGGGCCAAGATTTTATCAGTCCCTCTGATGATTCCTCTGCAGGTTGTCAGCCCTGTGGTTGTGTTAAGGACTGTCTGTTTGACTACCAGTCCTGGGAAATTCATTCCATGGTATACCCACGGCGCTGGGAAGGGATCTTGTCATGTCTGGGGCACATCAGGGTTCCATCACAGTGGGAGATCAAACAGATGAGATTGTGGAGACAGCCTCCTTCTACCTCCCCCTTCCTTCCTTCCTTCCTTCCTTCCTTCCTTCCTTCCTTCCTTCCTTCCTTCCTTCCTTCCTTCCTTCCTTCCTTCCTTCCTTCCTTCCTTCCTTCCTTCCTTCCTTCCTTCCTTCCTTCCTTCCTTCCTTCCTTCCTTCCTTCCTTCCTCCCTTCCTTCCTCCCTCCCTCCCTCCCTCCCTCCCTCCCTCAGCAGAACACAGCAGTGACAGTGCACTGCACCTTTTGGGTACCTGAGGTCCCAGTACTTCCACTGGGCACCTCATGGGTCTAGTGCATGAGGAAGCCTGGACTGTGGTGATGGAAGAAACCAGCTCTCTCTCCATGTCACTGTGCCACAAGTGAACTCAGAGGCAGCAGAGGTAGATCTTCATCCCTTTGTTTGGAAAAAAGGGCTTCTCCTGATCCTCTTCACTCAGGAATTCATTTTCTTTTTGCCCTTTAGGATATAATACAACCTTTAGGCTGTAGTACAAAGCAGGTGTTTAGAGAAGGAATTTTGGGGTGTGTAAAGATAAACACAACACTTAAAGGTCAAGATTTCATAGAAGAACAGGTGGGAAAACACTTGTTTTGTCTCTGGTGGTAGTTTTGTTTTGATTGTATTACTTTATCATCAATAGCTGCAGTGCAGGTGTCAAATCAGCTTAAAATTTAATGTGGCAAATTTCTTTGACATCTTGAGGATGGTCTTTGTTTTAAGCAGTACATAAATAGGATCATTTATCTCTGTTCCTGATTTGTCTCACATTTCTCATTATGTCTTTTTAAGATGCTAAAGACACAAGCTTTGCCACTAAAACACAGCATTTCTCTATCTTAAAAAGGAAATCACAGTCTTTAATTAGCAAGCATTTATTAAATGCCTGGGGATCTTGGGGATCAGGTAGTACCAAAGTATAGAATACTATAACTAAATAAGCTCCTCAGTTCTCATTTTGTTTTTACCCTAGCTGTAATTAGACAGGGAGGTTTCCCATTCAGTGCACATGCTGACATCTGTTCTGGGGTATGAAGCTTCTGGGATTTGGCAAATTTTCATCTGCTAAATGATGGGACAGAACTGCAATCCACTTCACGGCTCATGAATTCTCCAAGGTTTATCTCTCCAGACTCCTGGAGCTGACTTGCCCATTACACATGACTCTACGTTACAAAAAGCTCCTCAGCTACGTTTGATAAAAGATGCACTATGTTGAGCAGAGCCTGAATTAATGAGTTGATGCCTTCAAAACCCACACCAGTAACCAGTATTTCCTCACTGGTGTCTGCTCACACAGCTCACAGAGATGCACTGACAAACCACAGCAGCCACCTTGCTGAGAGCTTTCAGGCAGAGCCTAACAACCAAATATATTTAAAACAGAGCCTGGTTCACGTTTGACCTCTGGAAGTGCTGTTGATTAAATGTTTTAGCTCAGCTGAGGCCTCTATAGACTTGTGAGATGCTGGCTCAGTGATGCTCTGGGTGAGCCTGATCTCGTTGAAGTAGAAGCAATTGCTCCATCCCACTTAGATACAACCAGTGTGTCCCCAGAGAACATAAATTTTGCAAGGAAAGAGGTTGTTTAACACAATACTGAACTCGATGTCACATATCATCTGCAATATTTCAAATCTGATCAAGTTCAGTGTTTGTTTAAAAAGATTCAACCCCAGAATGTTTCACCATTCTGTGATCAGCTAAGTGGCATAGCGATAAACCTACCAAGCCCAGAGCCCACATTAGCAAAACTCAACTATGTGAAAGCAATTTCACAGTGAGTGGCAGATGTGTACAAGCTGAATGAGAAGTATTTAATGGTAAAATGCGTAACTTCCAGTCACTGTGAACCTCCAGCATGTCAGCAAAATCCATATTCATTGCAACTCATCAGCTCCATGCAAAACATATGAGGCACAATAAGGGATGGCACCCTGCCCATGGCCAGTCAGCTGGATTAATGTTATAAAAACAGCAAAAGAGAAGGAAATACTTTAGAAAGTCACATCTGGGTATGATGTAAAATTGTTATTCAGGGGCAGGAGAATTCAGATATCTGTTCCATACTGTCTTACATTGCTGTGCTGAGGATCTGCAGACTGGTGCACTTGCCTGGTTTAGGAAGTTGTTTCAATCACTGGACAATATTTACTGAAGTGATATGTATTTTAGTGCCTGCTTGTGTAGGTTTATTGTTCATCCTGGAAACAGCAATTTGCAATATTCCTGGGAAGAGTGGGACAATACGGCCCTGAAGACTGAGCTATAAATCACAGACTCACAGAAGGATGGAATGGGTTGGTTTGAAAGGGACCTTAAAATCATCTCATTCCACCCCCTGCCATAGGCAGGACACCTTCCACTATCCCAGCCCCATCCAACCTGGCCTCGGACACTTCCAGGGATCCAGGGGCAGCCACAGCTTCTCTGGGCACCCTGGGCCACAGTCTTTATCACAGAATCATAGCATCATCAAGGTTGGAATAGAGTTCTAAAATCGAGTTCAAGCGTCACCTCCGCACTGCCACTGTCACCCCTAAACCACTGCACTCATCGCCCAGCGCTAGATCCAGCTGCCTCTTGGACAGATATACCTCCAGGAGAGGTATTTGGTCCTGTTTAACTGTGCTTTTACTGTGGCACTGTCTTTACCGCGGCCTCTGGGGAAACTCTAGAGGCTCTAACCGTGTCTCCAAGGATGTGGATTTTGCGGTGTCGAGTGACACTGGGGCAGAGCAGAGTGGGGGCACCAAGAGTAGCCGAGGACAAGCGTGCCCGGGGCCCAGAGCCGCCGCGGGCCGTGAGGCAGCCGCGGCTCCCTGACGGCTCCCTGACGGGTCCCTGAGGAGCCCCCGACGAGTCCCTGCCCGATCCCTGAGGAGCCCCTGAAGGCTCCCTGACGGCTCCCTGAGGAGCCCCTGACGGGTCTCTGCCCGATCCCTGAGGAGCCCCTGACGGGTCCCTACCTGATCCCTGAGGAACCCCTGAAGGGTCCCTCACGGCTCCCTGCCCGGTCCCTCACAGGTCCCTGACGGGGCGGGGCCGGGCCAGGCCCGAGGGCGGTGCCTGCGGAGGAAGCAGCGGGAGCGGTCCGTGCTCGGCGGGACCGCGGTGCTGCCGCAGCTCCGCATCGAGCCATGGGCGCCTCTGCCTCCGCGCAGCTGGACGACAGCAAGTGCGCCTACATCCGAGGTACGGGGCTGGGGGAGAGCCGCCGGCAGCGCTGTGGGTACCCCGGGGCTGGGGGAGAGCCGCCGGCAGCGCTGTGGGTACCCCGGGGCTCGGGGAAAGCCGCCGGCAGCGCTGTGGGTATCCCGAGGCTCGGAGAAAGCCGCCGGCAGCGCTCCGGGAGCCCCGCTCATCCCGGGCAGCCCTCGGCAGCCGGCGGGACAGCGCGGGTTGAGCTGATTCTCAGCGTCCGATGGAGCTGGGAGCACTTTCTTAAGGGCGATGCTTTAGAAGTTTCCAGTGAGGGAGTTGTAAGTAGACGGTGAAACTTGAGGGAGAGTGGAGCGCTGCGGCTGAGTCTGCCCCTGTGACAGATCCTGGTGCTCCAGACCGAGGTACCGGGCTTTGCCAGCGTGAATCCAACCAGCAGCACATGGGCTGATGCATGGCCAAGCCCGCTGGAGGCAGTGGGAACGCTGCTAGGTGCGGGCCGAGGTAAAAAAGGTGGGTAGCTTACACAGTCTGACTGTGCAAGGGCAGTTCTTTATCCCGTTAAAATGTTAGAAGAGGGAGAGAGCAAATAACAACAAAAAAATAGGCCTTAAATTATGTATATTGCTATTAAACTCTGAAGGAAAAGAGTGTAATTCTGGGGTTTCAGGTGTCTTTTTGTTGCTTGAATAGTTCAGTATGAAGCACAGCTTACTCTTACCTGTGCTGCTTATCACTCAGACAGCAGGTAGAGTATTTGCAAAGCAAATTTTAAGGCTGAAGATTTACTAGTGGGATAAAAGTTTGCATGAGAAAAGGAAGCCCAGTTCTAGCAGTTGATGTGTGATGCATGCAGAGCCTGCCAGAGCCCTCTCTCTTGTGGGCTGGGAGATGAAACTCTGTGCTGAGGATTTGGGCCGGAGGGTGACTCCTGGGTGGTGCCCACAACCCAGCTTGTCCTTGGATTTCTTTGCTTTGGGATTTTTTTGTGGTCCAGAGGGAGCGCAAACATTGAGCTGCTCCTCTGTTAGGACTCCTTTGAAATCACAGTGGGTCTTTCAAGAGATTCCCATATTGGGAAGGATATCCTGTTATTAAATGGCTTTTACCCAAAAAGCAGTCAGCAGAGCTACTGGCCTCACACCCCAAGATTTTTCAACAGTGCTCTGTCAGTACTGTGAGTTTTTCCTGCCCCATTGAGGGTGGTTTCAAGTCCCATCAGAGCCAAGAGGGTGCAGCCCCCATGGATTTCCATTTCTCTTTACATTCATCCCCACGCTGCAGCCAAAATTGCATTTTCACAGTTCAACATTTCGAGTTTCTGGTCCCTGAGTTGTGAGCACCTGAAAAGGTTGATGTCTATTTACTGAAAAAAAAAAATCAGGTAAGGAAATTCAGGGAGTTTATTAGTTTAAGAGAAATCATGCAGGTCCTTGCCCTGGACATCATCTAGAATTAGAACTGGGAGCTAATGACAAAAGGTTGGGAAATCCCTATGTGTAAAGTAGGGCTGGATGTGTGTGTCTGAGACTTGCCTGCAGCTCACAGGGAGGGTACCTTGGTCATGCTGAGAGCTCTGCAGCACTCCAGACACAGCTCTTGTTTGCCCATCACATCTTCTCACAGGCAAGAGCCAGAGGGAAGTCATTGTGGAAGAAGGAATTAAAATCCTGTGCTCATCCCCTGGCTCACATCTGCTGTTCGTGCTGTGAG
Source organism: Phylloscopus whistleri (assembly GCA_017589585.1). Classification (NCBI taxonomy): domain Eukaryota; kingdom Metazoa; phylum Chordata; class Aves; order Passeriformes; family Phylloscopidae; genus Phylloscopus; species Phylloscopus whistleri. The sequence goes on along the minus strand of JADMLD010000682.1, from coordinate 1,634,720 downwards.
GATCCCCCAGTCAAAGCTCCTGCTTGGAAAAATAATCAATGAGGCACTTTATACAGAGGTTGCCTGTGAATTAGCACTTTTGAGGAGGAAAAGGAATTGTGAAGAGCATCCTAAATGGCAACAGAGTATGATTGAGCCAGCTCACCAAAGCTATTGCTGATGTTAGGCTGGAGTCTGCCAGAGTCAGGCCTCGCCTGTCTGTCTTACACACCTGGCTGTGATTTATTTGCAGAGGAGCTCTGTGGTGAGCTCCCCTCATTCCAAGAGGGACCATGTGGAAGCACTGAGTCTGTAGCTTGAATAAGTACTATGTTTTTTAGCTGGCTTTGGGAAGCTTAGGTGGGTTTTTCTAGTGGGATGTCAGCTTTTGGGGTTCTTTTTCTCCACAGGTGATGCAGAGGTGTCCTGAGTAAAAAGGAAAGGGAAAGACTTGCTTATTGTCAGTCCACAGGTGCTGGAATGGGAGAGCACTGGTGAGGGAGGGAGATGGGGAGGCAGCAAGCCAAAGGAGCCAGCAACACTCTCCAAACTTCATGCATTTTGGGATGCTCCCTCACATTGGCCCAAATACCAGTAGCCTCAAGACAGGAAATCCTGAGTATTACTTCAAGTGAGAGCTTGTGTAGTTCGTGTGTAGTTTTCATGATGGTATAATTTAATTTCTTTTTGCCATAACAATAATTTAATTTGTCTGAAATTAAATGGATTGTAAAGTCTTCTAGTTTACTTAGACAACTTTTAAGCTAAAGCAGGATGTAATGAATGGAAATGAGGAGTTGAGCATTAAAGGCAGAGGATGTCCTGTGTAGGGCAGTAGTTGGACTTGATGATTCTTGTGTGCCTGTTCCAACTCTGGATATTCCACAATTCCATGTTACAGCTTCTACATCAACACAGGTACAGTTCTACAGGTTTTCTGACTTCTGAAAGTCTGCTCACGTTGTGGGATGAGAGGAGAACCAAATGAAGACAAGAATGATGTGAGATGTAAAATTATGTTGAAAATATGCTAAACCCAGTCAAACAGGTGCCTCTATAACCCCTCAAGAACCTGTCCTCAGCACAGGCACCTCGGGGTAGAGCCTGGGAGCTGCTTTGCTGTCTGTGGTTTCCCATGGATGCACAGGGGTGAGCCTTGTCAGACCAGCTGGAGAAGTGAATCCCAGAGAAAACCAGGAAAGCATCCCACGCAGCATCTCAGTTACTGAATGCGAAACCTGGGATTTCCACCTAGAATTGCTTCCAGCTTCCCTGCTCTTAGGGAAAATGTGGTAGGACTGAACCAGCCAACTTACAAAGCTGTGTATGGTTGTACACAGGGCAATACTCAGGCAATACCATGACCTGAAAGTCAGGAAATGTAATTATTGACCTGGTAAAGTGCATCCCCTGCATCAAACAATGCCTAAGAAAAGAATAGACAATGCCAATGCCTGATTTTCCAGGTGGTCTTCACAGGAAAATTGAGGCTGAGTTTGAAACTGCAAGGGGAGGGATCTTCTGAAGTTTGAATCAACTACCTAAACACTTAGTTGGGGATGAAAATGCTTTGCAGAACAATTCACACTCAGAAAATCTCTGTATATATTTATATCTCATGAAGTTACATTTTGCAAGCCATCGCTACATCTTTTGTCTTTGTCGAGTAGAAAGTAATGAAAATTTCTCATTGTTGGGGGATGAAATTGTGAATAAAATGTCAAGACTTGATATTCCTTACTCCTACCTGAAGGAAATGAATGTCATAGTGAAGTAATAGAAAAATGAGTCAGCAGGGACTCCTGTGAGCAGTGGGGATAGTTTGTGTCCTCTGGGAGAAGGTGTGTGGAGGATATTTAGAGGGAAGTGGGAGAAAGCCAGACCACATGCACTGCAGCATTACTAGTCTGGAAACCTTAGCAGTTTCAAAGGTGTCTTTCTGTGCTGTGCAGCACAAGCCTGTTTTTCTATCCAGTCCTGTGGAAAAATACATTTTTCCACCTATTTAAATCCGTAAGATATTTTAAATACGCACACATTGTAAGCAGTAAAATTATTTAAAGCCCTCTGAAATGAAAAGAAAATTTTATAGTGATTCCTCTAGGTTTTGGACTGGGGCCTTGAAAAAGACGACTTGTGGCAGAGATAATCCTGCTTTGTGGGGTTTTGGTGGGACTACATGGGGATTATTCAGGATGAGAGTGAAATGGAGTTTAAAACATAGCACTAATAATTAGGAGACTGGGAGTTGCTCATGTGAAAAGCGTTTATTAAAAAAATTTGTGCTCTCAGTTTGATGAGGCATGGGCTAAACTTATGATGGGAGTTGTTTGTTGGTGAATTGTCTAATGATGCTTAAGGAGTGCTACACCCAAGAGGGAGTGGTCCAGGGCGGTGGTCCAGGGCGGTGGTGGGGAGTTCTGGGCTTGGGGTGCAATCGTGAAATTCAGGAATCAGCTGAAAGTGCCTGCTGAAGCAGCTTAGTGATGTGTCCTGAGAGATTGCTGATGGAAAAGCATTCCTTAGTGTCCCTACTGGCAGACAGGAAACCATCGAGATTGAGGATCTTACAGCAGGCAAAGATGGAAATGCCCTCAAAGTCTTGATGCTTTTCCATTTCTGCAGTCTCAGCAGCAGAAGTAGTAGGTGGCCAAGCTCTGCTCTGTCACATGTTGTCTGTCAGGACTAACTTTTTTAGTTTGCAGAAGTGGAAAGATTTCAAGCACCTAACACCAGTAATTTCAACAGGTGCATCACCAAAACAGTTCAGCATATGAAAAACTGAACTTCTCTGAAGGTTGTTTTTTCTTAAAGATACTTGGTATGCTTGACCATATCCTGGCTTCCCATTTCTATAAACAGACATCTGTCCAGAGGATGAGGCTTTGTAGTCATTTGCTTTGGATTTGTTTGTTTAAATGCAGTTTCTTCCTTCCCTTCTTTTCCATCTCTTTTCTCCCCCAGGCAGGCGGGACCCCCCAGCGCAGGGCACAGTGGCTGTCACCCTGCAGCACCCAGGATGCACCCTGTGGATTTCCTCATTGTTTAGGAAGTTTTTCCAGGCAGACCTTCCAGATGTTGTTCTTTTGAGGTGACAGTGAAAGCTATTACTTAATGTCTGTAAGAAACTTCCTTCTAGCCATTTGTTTTACTTAGGAATTTCAGTGTGGTGTTAGTTAAGTCGGGATTTTGCACAGCGATTACATGCTGTAGGTGTGTTCTCACAAGATGCAGCTTACTTGAAAAAGCAGAGGCTCCTATTCTGGCTCATTTTGGAGGCTGAGGAGGAGCTGCTTTACCCTTTACTTGAAAGACAAGATAGGAAATGGGTCATTATCTTTCCAGGAAACCAGCTGAATAAATTCCAGTGGTGGTACAGAGATGAGTCCCACCGACTCTGAGGGACGGAACCCAAGAGCCTGATACAGCTCTGGAGTGAAAGTCTCAGCCAGTGTGCACAGAGCTGGCAAGGAGGAGTGCTGCAGGATGGAAGAATGACTTGGAATTAATTGTGGAAAAGCTGGCCTTTTTTTGGACAGGCACTCAGACTGGATGTTGGATTTTCTGCTTTAAACTATCACTTAGCCTTCTGGTTTTAATTTGATGTGTGGCTGCAAGTACAGCAGGGTTCTGTACAAGTCTTGCTGCACTCCCTGCCTTTGCTTCCAGCCTGTTCCAAGCTGGGTTATTCCATGTTCCAGAAATTCTCTCTTCCATTTTCTGTAGGTGAGCATGGCTGTGGCATCAAACAGAGCAGGAGTGCCCCATCCCTGGAAATGTCAAAGGCCAGGTTGCACACGGCCTGGAGCAACTTCCTGGTCTAATGGAAGGTGTCCCTGCTCCTGGCAGGGAGGGAATGGAATGGGTTTAAAGGTCATTCCAACCAAATTCTACAAGTGTGGGCTCTCTCTGGACTATACAGCATCTAGTTTATAGCTCTTAGAGGCTGCTTTCCCTTTTCATCTGGGGAGGTTTATGGTAAAAGCTGATTGGATTTATCTGCAACTCCCAAAATCTAAGGGAGAGGCAGAATAGTATTTTCATTCAGAAGCAGGTATTAAATCCAGAATTCACTATAGTACCATCTAGTCCAATCCAAATAGGGATAAATAGCCATGGAAGGAAGAAGTGAAGTAAAGCTCACAGGAAGTTCAGACTTCAATAAGCATGTAAGATTCTATTATATGCACCTTGCAAAGTTTCCAAGTTCTTGAAGACTGTAAGAAATGAGATTTTTCAAGGAAAATCCTTTTGGCTTTACTTGTTTTCTGAGAAGTTTTAGTGCTCAGAGAGATTGTTGCTTTTGGAGCCAGTAGCAGATTTTCATCCCATAGTTTTGATAAATGGTGCCTGCCTGTGCTGGAAGGGAGAGGAAGCTTCTCTTTAGGTTTTAAGGCCTTTAATTTAAGGGACCAAGTGCTTTCTCTTACCTTTCGACTGAGTGCAAGCAAAAGGCATCCAGGGATGTGATTGATGGAAAAGGTATTTGCCACCCAAGTGAACAGAATTTACTGTCCTTGATAACTTTCAGATTCAGCTTTGGAAGACTAAGGCAGGATATACCTTCTCTGTTCCATTTCCATTGCTCAAATAGTCTGTTATTAACTTCTCTCAAAAGCTCCATGAGCAATTTTGGAAGTTTCCAGCCATGTTATCTTGCAACAGGCATGGTCGAGATTTCCCTAATCAAAGCAGGAGCTGAAATTTTTCAGTTTTCCTTTGTTGGTTTGTCAGCAGAAGTATTGTCTGTGATGACACCCCATTTACCTTCAGTATATGGCTTGAGGTTCTCCTAAACCCAGAAATCCCAGTCACCCAGTTTGTGTCCCAGAGCTGCGTTGGGCTCTGTGCCTGTTCAGCAGGATCATCTCAAGCCCCTACATGAAAGCAACCCACATGCAAGAACTATCCCTAAAGATGATGTGCTGCATCAGTGGGTATGAAAAACAAAAAATGGCTTTTCTCTGGTGTTTTTTTGGGTAGTGTGAGGGAAGGGAAACCACAGGGGTGTAGGGGAAGGCGCGTGGCATTTTTCATGCTTCTCTTGTCACTGTAGAGGAAACTAGTTACAGGGAGAAACAGGCTCATCCTTGCCCCAAATCTCTGATTGAGGGACACACTGTAAGTGTTGCTGTGCCTTTGTACTTGATGTTTTCCAAAATCTTGAATACTGGAAGTCCTTAAATTAGTGCAGCCTGGCCACAAATTGTAAGACAATCTTTGCATCTGATAGACATTTTATTGGTATGAAAGGGAGAAAAAGCAAGCTCTGAGATGATGAAAGCAGCTTTGTTGGTGGTGCCTTTGGGCAGTGGCAGCTGCAGAGCCAATGTCTAGGTGGGGAAGGATGATATTCATAAGGAATGTGCTTTTAAAATACAGCTTTTTCCTTTGCATGGAATAACCACACTGTTCTCTTCACACTTAGAGAACAATTAAAAGTTGTTTCAAGTTTTTGAACATACTTGCAAGCATTTTACTTGCTTATGCAGTTAAAGGACAGCAATGAAACAAGGCCAACTCTTACATCTAAGCAAGATTAAAGCTTGTGCAAATGGCTCAAACTTCTGAGAACAAAGGGTTCGCCTGCCTGGGTCTCCTAAAATCTTTGTCCTGTGTCTTTCTAGTAGTCTTTTATATATATATATATATATATATATATATATATATATATATAAAAGTTTGCTGCTCATTCTACAGTGAAGGTTATTTTGGTATGGATAAACTAAGATTTGTGACTTTGAGTATTTAATTGTTATATCTCGAATTCATAAGACTTTAATTTTCATGCTTCTGTGATATTTGTTAGTAGGTCTGACCAAGTAGTTGCTCTGACACTTTGGCTAGTACTGAAGCTTTATGCCAAAATATTTAGATCATTGTAGTACTACCAAAGTTGTTATGTAGTTATTGCATCTTTTCTTATTGCATGTTTTTTAGAGCTAGGGAGTTGTCTTAGCTGCAGTGCAGGAAGCAGAAAACAAAAGCGAGGCTGACTTTTGGGCTCTTGTGAATACATGAGTAAGAGATTAAAAGCAGTATACTTTTCAGAAGTATGTAGATATTTTTGGTATGGTTGAAATTCCTTTAGGAAACAAGTGAGCTCAGGAGCAGAGTAGTTACTTTCTGAGTAAATACTTTAAGCTGAAACGAGTGATTCAAGTGATCTCTTGGGTGCTGCTTGTGATGAGGTTGGTTCTCAGCCTGCAGTTGTGCCATGCCCTGCACCCTATGGTTCCTGCAGAGTGGGCAGTGCCAGGGATGGCACCCACGTTGTTGCATGGCACTGTTAGTGCTTTTGTGCACTCCCTGTTGAGTGCCCACCAGCCCAGTGTCTCCCAGGTGGTTTTTGGGGTGTGGAGCACCCCAAAAAGGGGAGGCACCACTGCAGCCGCCGGAGCGCGGCCGCGACGCTGCGTGGGTGCTGCTGCTGGTGCCTGGTCACACTCCAGGGACTCAGGGGGATCTGAGCTGTGCCACCCTTGGGTGGGAGCAGCGTGTGCTGCTGTAGGGCCACCTCAAGCCAAGCTGCTCCAGGGCTGTCACAGGCTGCAGCAACTCCACTCCTCCGTGGAACAGAGCAGCAGGTTTTTGGCTTGCTGCCCACCCTCTGTGCCTTCCCAGGAGCAAGCCATGATCTGTCCTCCAGAAGGAATTCTGCTTTGGAGTTTTTTGCAAAGTGGATGTGTCAGCTGATCTCCAGGCTGGGCTTTTTACATGTCAGTGCTTAAAGAGTGAGCATGGAGCATCCTCCCGTTAGGGGTTTCTGCCGAGAAAAGCCGCCCACAGCAGTGCCTGGCAGTTTGTGGGCTCTCCCCAACACCACCAGCACCAGTGATGCCTTTTCAAGCCACAGAGAGCTTGTAAGGAGATCTTTGGTAATGCTGTAAGACAGTCTGTTCATAGCTCCCCAAAATGCTGGTGTTTTTCCAGGTTCATTTCATTTCTAGATTCTTAGGGCATGTTTTGGGTGTGGCTCTCATGCATTGCAACAGGTACCCTGCAGAAAAGGTCATTCACACATCAATTCCATGTGCGCAGTTGTGTGTGGGGGGTGTTGGTCCTCAAAAGGAGCGTGGCACAGACATCATAAGGTAATGCTTGTTCCTGGTTCTTTACTGTGTAAGCAGGCAAAGCTAAAGCAGAGGTCCAGGGAACTGAAGAGACAGGACCAGGTTGTGGCAGGATCAGGAGAAGCAGCCTGTGCCAACCGTTGGAGCAGGGACAGCCCCTGCAGCAGCTCCAGCTGCACCCTGCTGATGGATCCCAGCAGGCAGAGTCAATGACTGACACACGTGCTGGGGACCAGCTGGACCCTTAAGCACCCAGGACCATGGAATCACAGAATCATGGAATGGTTTGGGTGGGAAGGGAATTGAAAGCTCATCCAGTACCACCCCCTGCCATGCACAGGGACACCTTCCACTAGCCCAGTTTGCTCCCAGCCCCGTCCAGCCGGGCCTGGGACATTTCCAGGGATCCAGGGGAAGCCACAGTTTCTCTGGCACCCTGTATGAGGGCCTCCCCACCCTCACAAGGAAGAATTTCTTCCCAGTATCCCATCTAGCCCTGCCCTCTGGCAGTTAAAAATCATTCCTCCTTGTTCTCTCACTATCTGCCCTGTCCTTCATTTTTTATAAGCCCCCCTAAAGTTCTGAAAGGCTTCAACAAGGTCTCCCTGAAGCCTTCTCTTCTCCAGGCTGAACAATCCCAGCTCTCTCAGCCTGTCACTAAATGCTTTCACATCCAACCTTAGAAAAAAACACCTACAGCTTCTGTATGTCATAAAACCATTTGGGCTTTCCCCTGGAGGTGTATTTTCCATGTGAAGGGAGCTGCAGGTTTTGCAGGGCTCGGAGGCCACCTCTGCCCATGCATACCAGATCCCTGCTTGTTTCCTGGGATAGCCCATTTACTACTGATTTTTGGTTCATTTTGCTTGGGACCTCAGCTAAAACAGTTACGTGCTGTATCTGGAAATTTGCTGCCTGCCAAGGAGCTCTTCCTTGCTCTTTTCAGAGGTACACAGGCGTTGGTGCTTCACATTTACAGAAGATGCCAGCACCATCCCGCCACTCAGTATCCATCTCACTCAGCCCCTCTCATCTTCTGTCTCAGACAGGCATTTCTAAAGCTTTACGTGGGATTTCCCTTCCTCTGCATGAAACCACAGTTGCTGTTTGTGCTGTGATTCTCTGCAGTGCATCATTGTGACGTTGGTAACTAGAGACACCAGTCCTGGAGCAGGATTTGGGATGTTAAATACCTTGGGTGAACATTGTCTAAAGACCAGCTTGCTTTTACTGAGCATGATACAGAGAGGATCTTTATGTATTTTCACTTGATATTCCAATATTGCAGTGGTCACACCAGAGGAAAAGCAAGTTTTCATCATCCCCAGGCAGATTTAATGGCAGGGCCTGTGCAAAAGAAAGTACAAAAGGGCTTTTTTGTTTTTTAAAGATATTCTGTAAAGTAATATCACTGTAATTTAGTCTGCCAAACACTTTCCAGTGTTTGCAGTGGCAAGATGAGGCTTTGCCAGCCTTCAGCTGTCCAGACTGAAGTTTCCATGCTGAGCATCTGCCCCAAATTGCCATTTTGAGAAAACTGCAGCTAAAAATGGATAAGGGTTTTTGTTTGTTGCTTTGTTTTTGGTTTTGCTTTGTGTTTTTGTTTGGTTGGTTTTTGTTTGTTTTTGGGGTTTTTTGTTGGGGAGTGGGGTTTTTGTGTGTGAATTAAGCTAAAGAGAACATGTTTTCCTCTGTTTGGACTTTCTTTCGAGCAGCTCAGGCAAGGCCTGCAGAGAAGGGAAGGGTTTGGGGGCCACAGAGGTATAATAAGGGAAACTGGGGGTGAGTGGGAAAGGAGGTTTCCAGCCACTAGCTGTGTTCTCCTGCTGGACTAAACCCTGCTGTTTCCATGTTTACCCTCTGTGCAGGCTAGAAAAAGCTGCAAAGCCCACGGCCAGCAGCAGCTGTTCACCACCGTGGGCAAAGCAAACACAACTTTGTACCCTATAGACTTAACTGTGAGTGGAAAAGCTCCATGGATCTGAAGCCCTGAACTCATTGCTGATGCTTGAAGGAGAGCAGGGTGCAAAGGCTGATCTTTGGTTTGTTTTTCTACTGCTTCATTCAGTATGAAGCCCCAGATTCATTGCTTGGGTTTTTTTCTTTCCTTCCGAGATTTCCTGTACACCTGCCAAGCTACAAAGCGCTGTGCAGGCATTGCTTAGCTGATCTTGCTGCTACTTGACTTCATGCATGAAGAGTTATGGCTGTTAATGTGGGGTTTGACAAACCTGGTGCCTAATTTTCTTGGGAACTGATGATTTTGATGCTCTCCCAAATTTCTAGCCAGGTTCTTGCTGTGCTCAGCCACTCAGTGCTTCTCTAAATCAGGAAAAGAAGGTGGCAGGAGCATGTGTGAGCTTCTCCTGTAAGTGACACGTGTTTCGTCCAGCTTCACATTCTACATTAGACATAGATCTGGTTCTCTGGGGTGGTATTTACCTGCTTTTAAATATGAATCAAGTTCCTGCTATTTCCACCTCACTATGCTACCAACTTTCAGAGCTCTGCAATGAATGGGACAAGTACCATATAAGGTTGATGAGAAGATGGTATTTTTAGGTGTGATTGTAAAGGAAAGTAACTTTAATTATTGCTGCTTGTGCTCCATCTTTGTTCTGAGCTCAGGAAGTAGCAGCAGAACTACTGACATGAAGAGTGTGTGATGGTTTGTGAGCGTGACTGAGGGAGGGCTGTCGGGGCTGCATCTGATGTGTCTGCAAGGAGGAGCCTCCAAATACTCCAGATTGTCAGCTGTTCAAAGCTGATGGTGGCTTTTATGGTGCTTTTGGAGGAGAAAATTGAGTCAAAGAATGGCTTGGATTGAAAAGGGATCTTTAAAACTTGTCTCATTCCACCGACTGCCATGGGCAGGGGCACCTTCCACTATTCCAGGTTGCTCCAAGCCCTGTCCAACCTGGCCTTGGACACTTCCTCTGGAACAAAACTGTCCTTTCGACAGGACAAGAGGAAATGGCCTCAAGCTGTGCTGGGGGAGGTTCAGATTTAACACCATGGAAAGGGTGGTCAGGCCTTGGCAGGGGCTGCCCAGGAAGGTTTAGATCCCCATCCCCAGAGGTGTCCAAGGAAGGCCTGGACATGGCACTCAGTGGCTCTGGGCTGGTGACACAGTGGGGGTCAGGCACAGCTTGGACTCAATGGTCTGGAAGGGTTTTCCAACCTGAATGATTCTGGTATTCTATGTTTCCATGATGTCCTACCAAACCCAAGGCAAGCAGTGGGGAGGAAGGGTGCCTAGAACAAAATTGAGGCTATATTTGGTGTGACACACACCCAAGATCTACAACAGAAGAAGCTTCTGGGGAAGACTTTGGAGACTGGGCTTGGTGTGTTCATGGTGATCCCTTAGGAGCTGAGGCAGCACTGGGTTTGTTTGAGGAAGAAGCTGAGTTCCGAGTGAATGAAGGAGGGAGGCCCCATCTGAACCCAGCACCAACTTCCCTTACAACTGGAAAAAACCACGAAGCAGCTCAGCACATCCCATCCAGAATGGGGGTGACTAAAACTGATACCACACTGGGAGACATAAGAGTTACCAGCATAAACAAATGACCCACACCAGTGTGTTGCTAAGAGTGTAAACTACGTGGTAACTTTGAGCAAGAGCTTGTGGTTTGTTAGTTACTCATCTCTTGCTACATGGCTTTTCCTTCGTGTGCCTTAAATACTCAGGCAGCAGGAAGTGTGGTCAACTGAAAAATTGCTCTTTCTGTAGCACTTGGCACTGGCAGGTGTTACTTTTGTGATCATAAACCAAATTCACGCTTGCTTTGGGGAGTGCTCCTAAACCTGGATCTCACAGTGTGTTGGGGCTGAGCAGTGGAGGGAAACACTGGCTGGGTTTGATTGTTACCATCTGCAAAAGAGCTGCTTTTAAATAAAATCCAGCCTCTCTGACAGCTGAGTGTCTGGAGCTCGGCTGTTGGACGGGATGAGGGGCTGCCCCAAAACTCAGGCTGAATTTGAGGATGCTGCAGAGTGTTGAGTTTCTGTGGCCGTTGTGTTTGGTCGCCTCGGCTGAGCCGGTGCCAGGGCTGTGAGTGTGCACAGCCTTGGGAGGATGTGAGAGCTGCATTTCAGATGGGGCCTATCTCTCTGTCCAGAGATTTAGCTCTGTTTGGATGATGGGAATGGAGACATCTGTAAAAAGTAACAGTCCCCCTTCCTTCCAGAATAAGGCTATGAGCTTTCCAGCTGTTGGCTAAGACAGGTTTTCCTGTTGAAATAGCTTTTGGCTGAAGTAAGTCTAAAACAATATGGTTATAGTAACTGAAAATATTTCTTTGTCAATTCCAGTTGTAAATCCAAGTGTTTCGATTCATTGTTTCTTCTCATAGCAGCAGTTTGATTCAGAAAACCTTATGGAATCTTCCAGTGAAGTGCCCACTGCTGGTAAAATGCAGTTTCGCTTATACTCTGTATTTTCTTTATCATATTGTGTGTGACTAATTCTCTTTTATCTTCACAGTCTCACAATTCCAGAACACACTCTTGCTTTCCTTCAGAAGTCCCAGCATCCTGAATAATGCAAAGACAATCCCATAACATTCATTCATGTGGTTCTTGTTTGCAACCACAATAAAATGGATTGTGCCATATATTTGTCAGCTGATGCTATCCTATATCCATAAAATATTCTTGGGATCTTTTTTTAATTCTGCAGAGTTTAAAGATGAGCTTATTAGGCATCTCTCTGATGTGTAATTATTCTGGGCTGAATAATGTTAATCAGAATATATGCAATTTATATACAGTTGAAAAGCAAAGAAGAGTGTATGTTTAAAAAATTAGTTGATTTCCAGAGCAAATTTGTAAAAAAAGTGGATCTAATGTGCTTGAGAGATTCCTATTTTAAGTACCTTTTTTAAAAAAAACAAGGCATGTTTGCTGGCTCAGGAAAGTTTTACTTCTATATTGTGGATGTGTCTTGACTAGATTTGTGTGCTTTCTTTCAATTTCAAGATATGGTATTTTACAAATCAGAGGAACCCTGAGAGATTAGGAGTTTAAAAAGCATGTCAGGGTATCTGCTCAGCCTGGAAGCCAGGGCTGCATGATCTCCTCTGACTTTGTTGGTGTTGCTCTGTACTAGGCATTCTTGAATGAGATAAGACCTCATGCTTTCATGTTTCTCTCAGCAGGTCCTTCTTAAGCATGCTAAGGAGATATTTTTAATACACCCAAATAAAAATTGTAATTTTTAGAACATCAGTTGGCATTCAGAGCTTCAGTTTGGTTTCAGAGGTGGGGAGCACCCACCTGGCAGCTGGTGGTTGGTACCAGCTGTTCTGGAAACAAGAGGAGTTGCCTCGCACCAGTGGCAGCAAAAGGAATTTTGAAAAATGCCTTTGAATTTTCAATGCACGTATCTTCTTAGTGCCAGAGATGCTTCTAAAGGGGAAATGATTACAACAGAAGGACCTGACCTCATTTCTTCATCAAAAGGGGTTGTAAGAAGACTGTCATCTCCTGAACTGTGGATTTGTGGCTGTTGGCTAAGGCACATGTCCCTCAGAGGGACCTGCCTGCAAACGGAATTGGAAAGCAGGATGTTAAATCTGAGGCCTGCGTTGTGTTGTCCTGACCTCGGCATTTCTGAGACTGGCGAAGAAAAAGTCCTGACTCCGTATAAGCCCAAACCTTTGGAGCCAGAAGCTTCAGCCTGATGGACTTGTTTACAAAGGTTTGGTGCACTTTTGCTAGTAAAGCTCAGAGTAGAGCTGAGATCATGAGATGCATTTTTTCAACATTGTCTATGTGTTTTTTCACTGGAAATTACACAAACCCCATGAATCGTATTGGTGGGGTTCGTGAATACGCTTTTTCAGAATTCCTGGCTTGTTCTTGTTATATCACACTTTTCACTGCTCTGCTTTTTCCTTAATCAAGAGCCTGCCTGTTTGTATGGAGCTGCTGGGTTTATGCAAAACCTGTGGTGAAAGAGTTGGTGAAACGGTTGGCTCAGAGATGCTTGAAAGGGCAAACAGCAGAGAAACAGTGTCTCAGGGTAGTGAAAAGTTCTGCTGTTGCTTGAGTGGCACACAGCCTGAGTAACATCTCATTGGAAGGTATAGTAAAGGTCTTTGGGAGGAGTAGAAAGGGGTAGAAAAGTCTCTGAAAGGTTGTTGTGGATTCAGGAGCTCTTCAGGGTGTTTTGAAGCCACACTGGATGCTGTTAAGTGAGAAAATATTTCATAGAAATTCAGGGCTCATCTTTAATCTCATCAGGCTGGTGACATCCCAGCAACCCAAATGAGGATAGAAAATGGGTTTATGTGGTTTCCCCTGTATTTGTTTCTCAGAAAGCCACAGACTGCCTTTAAGCCACCCTTGAAGAATGCAAACATGGCTTGAAATGTAGCTCTAGTGGGGAGATGCAGGCAGCCTTTGGAGGAATTCAGGCTTGGATGAGACTCAAAATGAGCATTGTTAGACAGGGGCTAAATATACTTAAAGTCACATTACTAGTGATTACTTCTGCATTCACAAAGTGAAAATGTGATCCGATATACAAAAATTTGCCAAATAAAACCCTTATCACAGAGCTCTTACACATTGCATTCTTAGGGCTGCTTTTTTCTTGGTGCCATAAATAAAGCACTTTGCAAAACACAGAAAGATGAAGAATTCAAGTTTTGATATAGAGAAGTGAAACATACTCTTCTCCAGAGACAGAGAATGTATCAGCATCCACAGTGGCAGGAGCTGAGATTGGATTGATGGGGAGAACTTCTTGGAGACCTCTGATGGAAGAGCTGAGACTTACCAAACTGGAGTTCCATAACCAGTCATACAAAGGCAAGAGAGATAAAAGCAAACTGTTAAATGCACTGACTGAAGCATTGCCACCATGGATATAAACCTAAGCCTTGAACATCATCTGGTTGGTTATGTGTAGCCACAGGTCCTGGTGTACAGGCTGGTCAGTTTGGTGTGTCTGTACATGGAAGGCCATGACAGCCTCCAGAGGCACAGGGTCACTGTCAACCAGCAGGAGAGCTCTCACCAACCCATTTCCCAATAAATTCTCAGGAACAAATTTCCTCTTCTTAATAATAACCTGCCCAGCTGCCTTTCTGAGCCCAGACCTCATGTGGTCCCACTGTACAAACACAGCACAGGGAGAAGGTGGTTTCGATTTGGTTTATTCCTTTCAAGTCATGTTGTCACAAGCCCTTTTGAACGTGAAAGATAAATGAAGAGGAAATGAGGCAATTTATCTCCTTTTTTTTTTTTTTTTTCAAGAAGGAAGAAGCATTGAAACATTGGGGAGGAAGAGCTGAGCAGCCAAGGAGCCTCAAGCACAGGCTTAGTGAGAGGGACAATAGTTGAGTGGAGCTTCTTCCTGAGAAGTCCACTTAGAAATGGAGAAAACAAACACCTGTGGGTAACTATTGTCCTCTCAGTGATGCTTTCATGAGTGAGGAACTGAAAGTGGTCCAGGAGGAAGACGAATAATGCACAGCACTTGGCATGTCAGGTGGCTGGATGGAACCCCTCTGAGCTGATTTCACTGAATAAAAGTGGACTTTGGTGAAACCAGCCCCATGGAGGAAACAAGGCAACTGCGACCTGCAGAGCTGTGTGTCACCAGCTTCCCGTCACAGCAAGTGACACTATGGCTGTCCCTGTCTGGCAGCTGCAGTCAGACACTTGGTCAGGCTCTGGCCTTTCTCTGAGTTATGCTCAAAAATAGCAGCCTGAAAAATAAAATAAATACTTTTGAATAGTGTGCCAGAACAAAGAGGCCTTAAACTCCCATATTTGCACAGGAGAGACTGTAAGAGGAGTGTTCCTTTGTGTGTGTCCTCTGTGGCATTTACACCAAATTCTTTCTGAACAGAGTTCTTTGTTTTCCCTTTTTCCTTAAATTCCCCTAACCTATGCCCTTGTCACCTGGGAGTATTTCTACCTCTGGTGATGTGGGTTGCAGGCACTGGTGGGTTGTAGGAACAGCAAACCTGGGGAATGTAAAGGTAATCCTTCATCTTTGATACCACTGCAGAAAGTTAGGGGTTGTTTGGATTTTTACTTGACCTCTTTTCAGGATAGAATTTCGGGAATTATTCTCAATTTGGTAGCAGAAAGTGTATTTTTATTAGTAAGGTCCCAGCGTTAATTTAGAAGGAATCAAAGGCATGAACTCCGCCAAGTAAGGAACAATTAATGAAGTTTAGTGGGTCCTTTTAGCTTTGCCAAAGAAAAAACCCAAAATGTTTAGATCACTTTGTTTTATTCTTTTACTTGGAAATACTGGGATCTTGACTATGGCCTTGTTAAACTTTGGATGGGAGAAAAGAGGGGAAAGAGGCCACTGGCAGGTCTCCCATGTTGAGGAGCCCCAGGCAGCCAGAGGGCCATCTCCCATCTTCTGTTTGTCTTTTCCCATTTATTTTGTTTTCATTTGCCTCATTTTCTCTGCTTCTTGCCTTGAATTGTCCCTGGACCAGATTTAGTTCAGGCTTTTGGAGTGGTTTCATCAGTTTCACAAGGGAAGAGGCCAGTTCTGTTCCTTTTGCACCCATTTCTCAGCTGGAAGAGAGCAAAAGGCTGTGGTGACTTATCCTGAAGTGGGACTTTGAGGCAGCAGCAGCTGCTGTGGGAGAGTCAGAGTAAAGTGTGAGCGAGAGAACCAGACCAGCATTGAGGAGTGAGAGGAGATGTGGTCAAGGTCTCCCTTTCCAGCAGCATCAGTGCCAACCCTTCTTGCCAACCCTTTCTTGAAGGAGCCTGGATCAGAGAGATAATGTTCTGGTACCACTTCCTAGTGTTTCTGCACTAATTTGAATTATAAAGCTGCTCTGTTGTGTCAAAGAGCTGTAGTTTCCTTTTCCCATCTGTAATAAGCACAGAAAAAACTGTCTTACACAGGGTTGGGTGAGCAGCTTCATGTCATAATTATACACTTGTCTTCTAAATTCTTCCTTAACTGATGCTTTTTAGCAGTCCTGTGAAGAAACCTTTCCAGAGGATGAGGCGCCAATGCTTCCTCCTATCTCACCTGCAGGGTGAAAAGTCCAGTGAACAGTGTGGATTTCCTGAGGGACATTACCATCCATGGAGAGGTACAGAAGGGTTTGTTTGTGAAAGGGGAGGCCTTCAGGTGCAGGAGTATAGACCCTTTTAATGTTTGACAGTATTTCTTGCAAAGGAATGAATGCAATCCTTTTTTTAAATCAATTTATTTCTAAAGATTTAGCAAATGTTTTTAGAGCTATTATGTTATTTTTCTGAACATGAGAACAGACTACCAGCAAGGAGAGTTGGTCTGGTTTGTCTTAGCTAAGGCTTTGAAGGATTAACCACAGTGTAGTGCTGTGGAACATTTTTGTCTTGCAGGTTGTGTCAGCCTTGAATAATTCCTGCTGTACCATCTGTATGGCCAACAAAGTCCATGTGAATCAGAAAGTGATCCCATTGAATCACCCTGCTGTGTAACAACAAAATATATAACAGATTAAGGAGATTTTATAAGCTTTGTAACAACAAAATATATGACAGATTAAGGACATTTTATAAGCTTCACTTGAACTTCTAAGTTTTATAAAGTAAATTCTCCCATCCTCTGCCCAATGTTTTGCTCTGACAACACTTATATTTTCCTGCAGTCATATTCCTGTTTTATAACATGAAATTAGTGAGAGCCTGAACAAACGACAAAATATGCACTGCAAAGGAAAAATATTTCCATTTTTGTTGTTCAAGCTCAATGTCAAGTGGGAAGTCAGGTAAAAAAATTTAAAAATTCTCTGGAATATGAATTGCATTGTACATACTCTCTGTATTATAAAGTTTTATTAGAAGCTTAATATTGCTTATATATATATATATTAAGTTTTCTCCTTTTTAAAAGAGGGGGAAGAGGAATAAAATCAATTATTGGTTTTCACAAAGAGATGGCTCTTTGTGCCCCTCAAAATGCCCTTTCACAGTTGCTGCCCTACAGAGGACCAAGGCGAGGAGGTGTTTGCACAAGCAAAGCAAAACAGGTGAAATTGGAAAATGGTCCCAACTGGCACAACTGTGACATGGGTATGGCCTTGGGCTTCAAAAATCTGAATGGTGCTTGTTGTTTGGGTTAAAATCTGTGTATTTACCCAGGTGGTGGCTGTGGGGTTCAGAATGGCAAGAAGGGGCTCTGAGGCTGAAATTATCTCCTGTGATAAAATCAAGTGGCATGGTTTTGTTGCAAAGTCATTAAAGGAAATGTCCTTGGTTTGAGACCTCTGTTTAGTTTAGAGATTAGTCTTGGTTTTACCCTTCTTGCACATAGGCTTAGCTGAAAATCCTTTGCAAATCATGGTATTTACTCATTTTCAGTATTTTCCTGTATACAGGAGCCAAAAGAGAAGCAAGTACCTTAGAATTGATGAGGAAAATTGTAAGAAAAGCAACTCCAGTGTTGCCATTATTCTCAGACTCTGTTTCGTGGTGTTTGTGTGTTTGTTGAAGAGAAATGGAATTAAATCCTGCCATGGAATAATGGCCTTCTGCTACAGTGCTTAAAAAGTGATAACTTTGTGGGAAATACAGTTCTCTGAGGAGTCCACCTGGGCTGATGGTGAAAGGAGTTGAAATGGTGAGGGAATAAAGGGAATTTATGACTAAGGTAAGGAAAACTCAGCATAAATGAAGCCCCTCATGGAAATATGTGTGTGTACTCATAGCTTTGGCCAATGTCATATACTCCCTGGAGTAATTTTATGATAGAGCCATGTAGTGTGGTATAATTTGACAAAGTAATTAAGAAAAAAGAAATTAGTAAAAATATCTTCCACATCGGTATGAGCCTATGCCAAGCATTGCATGGAGATAATATTTTGAAGGTGTGTGTGTCTGTGTAAATATATATATTCAGAAAAAAGCTTCAACTAATGTCATGAAGATGGTTATTTCTGTTATCTATGTCTCTCTGTCTTTTTGTTATTTTGTCTTGTGGATGGTTGGGCAGTGAGGTAACTGCCACCCGAAAGGGAGGGAAGAGGGAATGCATCATCCTGATTTAGAGGGTGATGCAGCATTGGCTTACATTTTTGGAATGCTGTTTAGATGTTCCCAAGAAACATTTTTGTGTGATCTCCCATGATGTGTAACGTGGTGCTGAGATCTGGATTGGAGAAAGCTGCTCAAGACAGGCCTGGTGTCTGTGTCCCCACGAGTGGCTCAACTTGTGTCTCAGGGAGTTGGAAAAAACCCCAAAACTTGAAAACCATTGGTCTTCACCCAACTTATTTACCACAGATCATAGTTTAGTTTCATGTGACCCCCTCCAGGAATTAAATTGGGTTCATTTGGTTATTAAATCCCAAGTCCTTCTGGTGCTGTCAAAGAAGCTTATAAATAAAGTCTTGTCAGACCTTATTCTAGTTGAATCTGACCATGAGTAATTGTTTCTAGACAGAGCGTTGCTGCTTCTAACCCCATTACCAAGAAAGGGTAGATTTCAGCAGCCTTTGAGATAAGCTTATCTGACACAGTGTTAATCAAACCCTTGGCTTGTTTCAGCCTGATTAACCACAAGCACTGGCCTTTATGTAATTCATGATTATTAGGATTTTTTAACCTGACAGAAGTGCAAAAGCAACTCGTGAAATCTTCCTTCTCCCATAAATAAGGATTGGGCAGTGGGAGCAGGGGAAGGGAAAGCTGGCTGCAGGAATGAGTCTCTGACCCAAGAGCCACTCTATGTTTGTGCAGGGTCTGTGCTCTGCTGTTTGTTCTTCATTTTTAATAATCAGACAGCATTCAGAATTAACTTAAACCATCAAGTGCCATAGTTAGATCACAAGCTACTCTGCACAAAAACAATTATTTTTTATAGGGTGCGTGAGGTCTCACTCAGCTCAGTCTGCTCCATCTGAATCCGAGATGCTCCTGAAGCTGCCTGGGAACAACATATGTAAACCTATGGAAATCTATGGGATAATTGTCCATCTCAGGATAGAATTCAGCCTCGTGTAGTGGAGCACTTGACAAAGAGCAAAGTACAGGGGTAAAATTGTAGAAAGGGCAATCTGCAAGGCTGGAATGGAGCCTGTTATTTTTGGCACCTCTTTTGCCACGGATCACGTCTAGATGAACTTACAAATGTGTTTGTTTAGCTTGCTGTGAAACAAAAGCTTCGCTTCTGATGGAGTACAAATATCACACCCACAGTCTCAGCTGCCAAGCTTGTGAAAAAATCTGATTTTTTTCACAAGACAGCATCAGTTTTTTCCTTTAGAGGAGATGGACTAAGCACCTGAGGAGTGCTGTATGCTGACACTTGAGGAGAGGCTGATCCGAGGTGTGCTGGGTGTTACCCACTCCTCTGCACTGAGTTTTGGGTGACTAACAGGGATTTTGCCAGCATGGCAAACAGGTGATTTGAGGGTGTGTGCACACCACTGGAGTTACAGAACTGTAAGTTTTTATTGAGAGCAGTCTCCATTAAATATAAACCAAGGCTGGGATAAATAATTGGTTTCAGTATTTTACCAGGTGCAAACCACATGTTCCTCCTGCATGGGAAAGAGGGGTGGCTCCACCACAACTGCTGGGTTTGGCTGAGTGCAAACAAACCTGTGAGAGGTGATCCAGCCAAATCAGAACCTGGGATCTGTGTCTGTGTCATGGGCTAGGAGGGGCCTGATTTTTGTTCCAATCGGGGTCAGCTTTTTTGATTGACAAGCAATTTATCCAGTAGAAGACAAGCTGCGACTTTTGGCGAAATGCTTAAAAAGGCTGGGGGGGGGAGGAGCGACCTCTTCGTCGTTAGTGTGGCAGACTAAGGACGGAGGGCCGCCGGGGCCGGGCCAGCCTCGGTGCCCCCCCCACCCCGGGCGGCTGCGGCGGGCCGGGCCGGGCCAGCCTCGGTGCCCCCCCCCAACCCGGGCGGCTGCGGCGAGCCGAGCCCCCGATGTTGCCGGAGCCGGGGCCGGGCCAGCCTCGGTGCCCCCCCCCCCCACCCCGGGCGGCTGCGGCGAGCCGGGCCCTGATGTTGCCGGAGCCGGGCAAGCCAGGCCGAGGAAACCAGCGCACGGCTTCTAAATGACTCGGTTTCCCGCCGCAGAGCCACGTGGGCGGCCCGGTAGCCCGAAAAGTGTAACCCTTCGTTGTTAGCAGATGGACCTTTCTAAACATCATCTTTCTCCGGAAGAAGAACAGTTATATCGAAAGAACTATGGAAAGACACGACATAAAGCTACAGTCGGTAAGAGAAAAGTGAAAAGGACTTTAAGAAAGAAGAAGAGGAGTAGCAATTCAAGCTGGACTTTTTCCGGGTAATATAGAAACTGAATTGAACTATTCTTTTGAACTGTGAAAAATATGCATTCTAGGGAGGTGATTATTTCATGTGTAGATTTCTTTTAAGCAAAGGTATTGTGTGATGGACTGAGTGAAATTAATTTAGTAAAGAAAAACCCTTTGCCTTGGAAACTTAGAGTAAGATACCTTTAAAAGGACACCCTAATTTGCATTTTTTTATTGTGTACAAGGCCCATGTTTTCAGTATTGAAATTGTGAACTGGGTAAGGATAAGTTCTCTTAAGGCAAGGTTTCTATTAAACCCAGAAAAGACTCCCATCTTAAGAAATTAATGAAAGATTATCTTAAAAATGGTAAAACTGGCTGAAGTTGCAAGTCATGTCTTTTTATGTTGAGTGAAGAAAGGTAAAAAACTTAGAAAGAGAAAGAAAGATGTTTTAGAAGTTTTCATTTGTTGTTGTTGTTGTCTTTTTTTCCCATTTCTTGTTGTTTTTGTGTGTATTAATAAACTATTTTTGTAATTTAAAGATGGGCCTGGTTTGCTTCATATTCTTCCAGTCAAATAAAATATAGAACGTGATTAAACCATCACAGTCTGCCATGCCTTTTTGTCGTAACAGGTATTAAGTCATGACTCAGAATAATTGAAATTCTATTTCTACAAATAAAGATCAAAATGAGTTCTGCTTTCAACAACAGAGAGAGTAGTTTACATTGCCTTCCTAGATAAAGTCTGGGAGCACTTGAACTTAAACACTTCCTGGGTGGTATTGTAAGTACTGCTCAAGGAAGGAGACTGTAGGAAAGAGGGAATCAGTTGTAAATCCCACTACACTGTAAATCCCACTGTATATCCCAGAGCACTGGAAGGTGGTGGGCACTGTCAGGATATGCCAAACAGAATCGCTTTCACAGTTGTTCTGGTTACCAGATGAATTTAACAATTGATAATGATGTTTGCAGTGAATGGGTGATCTGAGGAAAAGCAGTTTTTATGGTGAGTGCATGCTTCCTTCTCTTCCCGTTGAGCATCCAGCCCATTTCAGAGCTGCCAGTACTGACATGCAGCTCTCAGGGCTTACGTAGATCTGCAATTTCAGACATTTACCTCAATCAGAGTTGTGTTTTCCTTGGACTTGGGATGAAGTTGGCCCAGGAGCTGCACACTGGAATTACTTTGTTAACTCTACCTTGATAGGCTATGAGAATAAGACTGTGTGGATGGATGGATGGATGGATGGATGGATGGATGGATGGATGGACGGATGGATGGACAGTAGTAATTGTAAAGTTCAATTTGCATTAAGGCACACTATATATAGATTAACTGGTTTCTAGTCTATCATTTAAAAGCATGTCCCCAGTTGTGGGTTACATCCTGGCTTGTGAGGCACTGTGTGGGTATGATCAGCTGATCATTTTGTTTTCTGACAGCTCAGCTCATGGCCTGGTGGAGGAAATAAGACAAAGTGATTTGTTCCTGTTCTGTCTCACTGCTTTACTTATTTGAAGTGCTGGGTGTACTGACATTCAGCACACACTGTGTGCTGTGTTTCTTTTAGGTTTTATTTTGTCCAGGATTTGTTTTAATACAGCAAATCATCTGCTTCCTTTACATTCATGTCCCCTGGGGCTTAAATGGTGTAAGAGGATACATCAGCCTCCAGACCTCCAAATAGATTCATATCACTGATAGTGGTATATTTGGAAAATCCTTTCCAAAAGGTGCTGAGTGCAGGCAATTGTGCTGTGAAGGGGAAGGACTGTGAACATTTTCCTACTCTTGGAAGGGTCATCTTACTGCCAAACACCAAAATTTAAGTGAAATAGCTTTCATGGCAAGTCGTTCCCTCTTTCCATTCTTAACTTCCAAGTGGCTGAAGTTCTGGGAGCGTGAGCAATCGCTCTCTTGTATGCCAGCCAAGAAGTTATTGTTTTCTGACCTTTTTTCCCCGAGTTTTCCTGACCTGCACCTGGACTGGCCACGTGGCAACACGTTGTTGAGAGCAGGGAGATGTGGCAGGGTGAGCTAGGTAGGCTGCACTAGGAGCCAGTGGCTAGACCAGCAGGAATCATTTCTTGGGAGAACTTGCTGAAGAGTGTCCTTGTTTGAAAAAGCTGTATGTCAGTTATTTCAATAAAAGCAGTGAAACACCCATTATAAAGTTGAATATTTAAGGCCATTCTGTGGGCCCGATGACTTGGAGTTACATACAAGTGTCCAGCATGGGTGACACAGTTAAAAAGGTCAAAGGCAGGGGTAAAGCAAAGAAAAATAATCTGGGACTAATTACTGATTTCTAGGGGGGCAACAGGAAGATGTTTCTTGTTTCTCAGTGCAGTGATGCTTGATTTTAGTCTCAAAAGAGGTATCATAACTCATGCTAAGGTTTTGTGGTCATGTGCAGGGGCAGTTCTTGGAGCAGGAGGTACATGGTGAAGCATTAGCAAAGCTTATTCTGGAGCAGGATCTAAACCCTCAGCTAAAGAGGAACAGACCAGTGCAATGTTAATTTGATGGAAATCCTTCCACCTCCATCACAGTTGTCTTTTCTTGTTGGTAATTTCAGTTCGTGGAACCACAGAATATCCCAAGTTGGAAGGGACCCACAGGGATCTATTATTGTGTCCAACTCCTGGCACAGGAGCAGGAGGTTGCATGCAGGCTCCTCCTGGAGATGATCAGACTCCTCATTCTCCTAGGATAAACATCCCAGCTGCTGGGATTCAGATCCCATTTATATGGGCTGGAGCTGTCCCATTGCCAGACCAGCCAAGTGGGAGCTTTGGCCCTGCTCCATATAAACAGCTCTGACTAAGCCAGCCACACTAAATTTGGAAAAGAATTAGGGGAACTCATTTTTCAACTGCCCTGGAATATTTTATCTCCAGTTGCCCCATGTTATCATTTCATGGGAAGAGTTTCTGTTAGTCAGGACTGTTTCCATCATGTTTATTTTCACATAGCGTATTTTTATTTTCTGTAAACCAAACGAGTTTAGAGATCCATTGAGGAACAATGGATCAAGGGTCTGTCTGCTTCTCTTCCCACCTTCAGGTAGCATTGCAATTCCTGTTCAGCTGAGCCCTGCAAGGCCAGATCCTCATGTGGTGCCACTCACAATCTCTTTAAATAAACTTTCCTTCTAATTTTAAGAAGGAGGAATATTTTAAATGCAAAGCTCTTTTGCAAAAAGTAGTGTAAAAATTGGAAGAAACAACCAGAAACATTTGCCTCTTGATTCATGTTTTGGTTTGTCGTAAATACAGTCTGCACATAAAAATTACATCATCAATGCCCTATTTCTGACGTATGTGTTGTGAATTGCAGGGTTTCTTTCCCTTCAGTCATCGTGCTTTAAGCTGATCTAAGCAGTACTGACAGTGAGGAATGACACTTCTGAGGCCATTTAGCCTTAATTAAAAGACTTTGCCAAAGTTACAGGTATTTCCCGTGATTGTTGCAAGTTTTTTCCCAACACCAGAATTTTATTCTTTGTCCCACTTCCTCTACAAACTTTTATTGCAGGATGCAGGCAGTAGTCAAGTGAGGTGCAGTGTCCCAGAGCCCTCTCTAACAGATTAAGAGGATGATGTGAGCTGGAAAAGAAAAAGCCACAGTGCAAAACAGGGGCAAACCCTGAGCAGGAAACTCCACTGGGGCTGGGGCCAACAACATCCTACTGCTGGCTGTGGGACCAGGAGGAAAAAAAATGCTACAAAGAAGGTTTTGGGAAACTTTGTCCTTATTTGGAGAATAAGTCTATGCCTCTGCCCAAAGCAGGCTAGTTTTTGTAGGGCTGGGATATTCTGCTCTAGCAGCACCATATCCTGCTATTATACCCAAGCACATCCTATAATCAGTATGTCTCTAAAAATCCATCTTAAAACTGAAGATTTGGAGCCCAGATTGTCACCAGGTGCTGTCCCACAAGTAGCTCTGTGAAAGCCTTACATAAGAGAGGAATTGACTCTGCTTCTGACATCCCTCCAGCTGAGTGGGATGGATGGCTGTGCCAGCACTGAGACGGCTCCTCTGTGTGCCTGGAGAGGGCTCCAGGGCATCAGGTCTGTCTCCCAGTGCTGCTGTGGGATTGGAATGGGGCAGCAGTGGGGCAAAAGGGGCTTCCAGTTCAGTGGAAGGCAGCAATGACATTGGTGCTTATGAAGGAGAAGGCTCCAGCTCGCCCCTCTGAGCTGGTTACAGGGGAGTGGCTGCACTGAAAGGTGGTGTTACAGAATGGAAGCGTTGGCATTGCCCCTGAACTTGGGGGATGCATCTTACTCTGCATCATGCTGGAAATTCACCTGCAGAAGCAGAGGAGCTGGTATGTAGGTTTGTCTTCTCATGCACATCCATGTTAGGAAATTAGGGAGTAATTCACAGAATTCCACAATGATTTGGGTTGGGAGGGATCTTCAAACCCATCCAGTCCCACGCCCTGCCATGGGCAGGGACACCTTCCACTAAACCAGATTGCTCCTCACCCCTTGCCTTGAGCACTTCCATGAATTCCAATTCAGGAATGCTGTGTGAGAGTCCTGGTCTAAGAGTTCATATAAAGTCATTAAGAAGTCTTAGTTCAGGAATTACCATGTTTTTCTCGTACAGAAAGTATGATGTTTTCCACCCCCAAGCAAAATGAACAAAATGAAATTTTGAAAGCATCAAAGTTGCTTGAGATGTGAAATTTCTCTGTTGTATGCTCAGAAGAAGCCCTTCGGCGTGGAGCTCCCTAATTCCAAGAAGAAAGGGATCTCTCCGGTATCCAGGATGTTTGGGATGCTCTCTAGATCATAGGCCAGGTTCTGGTTTTTGCATTGCTACAGACTCTTTCAGTCACATATATGCACATGCCTTTAATTTTAGCTTCACTTCCCTGTCTGCAAAGTACCATTATTTCTTTGGTAGGGTTAATGAGATAATTGCTTGTGAATTGTTTTAAGATTCTCAGAAGTGAGACCTCAGTGTGTTTATTGCTGTTGCTGTTACCCATGAGATCTTGATCACAGCGAGACAATACCAGATTAGTGTTTATTGCAGCACAACTGAGGATATGTTTACATTAAAACAAAGACGAGACTGTAGTGCCCAAGCCTAGAAGAATCTTTTGTAGAGCTTTGACTCAGCTTTAGAATCTCAGTAAGTGATAAAATTGACTTCTATGGCTGAACATTAGCCAGTGTGACTGCTTCTCTTTGAAAACCCTTTCACCTCTTGACCGTCCTTGGCTCTGGGGCAGCGTGTCCCAGGGAGAGGCAGAGAGCATCTTTCCTTAGAGAAATGTATTTGGGGAATTCTTTGCTTGCTCTTAGAAAAAAAAAAAAAAAAAGTCCCAAACCCAATGTTTTCCTGGACAAATTCTCTCTGAATGGATCTCCAAGGGTTTCCTGATCTGTGCAGCAAGTGGCCCTTGGTATACTCAGGAGATCTGCTCATGGAATCATGGAATGTTTGGGTTATATGGACTTTAAAACGCATCCAGTTCCACCCCCTGCCATGGGCAGGGACACCTTCCACCATCCAAGGTTGCCCCAACCCCTGTCCAGCTTGGCCTTGGACACTTCCAGAGATCCAGGGGCAGCCACAGCTTCTCTGAGCCAGGGCCTCCCCACCCTTACAGGGAACAATTCCTTCCCAATATCCAATCTAAACCTACTCTCTGTCAGTGGGAAGCCATTCCCTGTGGCTTGTCACTCCATCCCTTGTCCAGAATCTCTCTCCACCTTTCTTGTGGGCTCCCTTTGGGTACTGGAAGGTCACTGTTAGGCGACCCTGGAACTGCCTCTTCTCCAAAGAGAAGAACTCGGGTCACTGGTGAGAAGTGGCTTGGTTCTGCGTTACAGGTTGTGAGGCCATGTACATGAAATGCATTTAAATCTCTGTTTCACCTCAGGGAAAACAGAGGCCACCATCAAGAACTTCAGCCCCCACTACCGCCGCCAGTACGCTGTGG
Source organism: Phylloscopus whistleri (assembly GCA_017589585.1). Classification (NCBI taxonomy): domain Eukaryota; kingdom Metazoa; phylum Chordata; class Aves; order Passeriformes; family Phylloscopidae; genus Phylloscopus; species Phylloscopus whistleri. The sequence goes on along the minus strand of JADMLD010000682.1, from coordinate 1,608,442 downwards.
CTTTCTGCAGGCATGTGCAGGAGGAGCTGGAGCAGCACCGCCACTCCCAGTCCCGCTTCCTGAAAACCAGGGTAGGAGTTTGCATCTGCACAGCAGTTTGCATGTGCAGATGTTGGATTTGGGTCATTTTGGCTTGGGATGGAAAAGCTGCATCTGGGTGCAGGTTTGAAGTTTTATTTTTGAAAATTCATCTTTATTTTAGTCTTGTTTAGCTGTTTGCCATTGCACAAGGAGAACCGTGACATGAGTTTCTGGTACAAAGAGTTGGACAGTTGGATAAAACTGGTTCCTTCTTGCTGGTTGCAAGGTTCTGCAAAATCTAGGGACAGAGATCATACTTTCAGGGAAGAGATTATGTAGGAAACGTAATTAATCCTGTCATCCATGGCTCAGGGTTCCCTAAAGAAGATGGCAATAATGCCCTCTGTGGAGTGAACTACGGAAAGCTGTTTTTTATTAGAGGGGAGACAAAAAGAGAGACAAAAGTCTCTTTATTGGAGGAAAATGCAGAGAACCAGCCTTCAAGATTAAGAAGAAAAAAATTTAAACGTTCTGAACATACCGGAAATCATGGATTTCCAGTGCTCTTGAAATGAGTAGGTAAAACAATGAGGTGGGGTATTAGATCTGTGTCTTTCAGAAAGGTGCATATCTGTTACTACAGCACAGATGCAAAAGCATTACAAAGAAATGGTAAGCAATTTACTATATTATAATAAAACCCTGCTTTTTGTATCAATGAAATATTTATATTATGTAGTGGGAAATGGGAGATGGTGAACTCCAAGTCATCCTGCAGGGGTTGGAACTAGATGATCTTTAAGATCTCTTCCAACCCAAACCACTGTAGGATTCTCTGATTTTGCATTCAGCATGTCAGCTGAAAGGTAAATAAATCTCTATCTCAGAAATCTGGCAGTTGTTTGGAAGGCAGAGCTCTTCTGCTGCCTCCTCACCTCGGCTACAAGAATTTGCTTGTGTCTGTAGAACCTTCTGAAATCAGAGATGTTAATGACTCCAAATTGTATTTGAAGGCTCAAAAGCCCTCAGAGCAGCATTATGGAAATGTAGAAATAAAAGCTTCAAGATGGTCAGTGTTGTAGAGGTGGAGTCTCAAATGTCACCAATTGTCCCTGTAGCCCATGGGGGAAGCTGGGACAGTTCTGTATGAAGCAGAGCTGCTGCACTTTGCTGAGGACCTGAAGAAGTGGAAGGACAGATACATCGTGATCAAAAATGACTACACTGTGGATTGCTTTGAGACCAAAGAGGTGAGTGCTGCTTCTGTAGATCTGCTTGTACACTCCCAGATAAACCAATAACAAGTGGATTTGCTGCTGCTGCTGCCTTACCTTCAGTATTAGGAGGTGAAACCTTGTACTCATCAGGGTGGCTCCAGTGGAAGCCCCACAGGGATGGCTGAGTGGCCGTGGCCTTGGCCAGATATGTTGGCAAGAACTAACAGATCCTTTTAACAGCACTTGAGCCTTCCTGTGCCTGTCCCAGAACACTTCTCATCTGTACTTCTCTGTAATAAATCCCTGTGCTCCTGCAGTTGGATCTGAAGTAGCAGGGTTTGGGTGGCTCCAGGCTGACAACCGTGAAGGTTTTTGCCTGGAAGCTGCCATAGTCAAACTAGTCGTGGCTGACAAATCCAACAAATTGGGCTCAGGAGAAAATCCCATCCTTTTTCCCTCCCTTCCATCCCTGACTCCTCACCACAGCAGATGAGCACTGAGAGGATATTTTCAAACATGTTTTTTCCATTTAACCGTGTTTTAGATTTGACATGCCTAGGGAACATTTCCAAAATTTATCTTGACAAAAAGATTCTCCCTTTGGGCAATATCCCCATGCATTAGAATCATAGAATATCCTGAGTTGGAAGGGACCCACGAGGATGATGGAGTCAACTCCTGGCTTTGTCAGTGAATTGTGTATTATATATTTTCTCTCTCCTTAAATCTCTGTTTGACAATACTTTCTCTCTGTTGATTTTCCAGGCCTACCAGAAGGGAGCCAGCCCTAAATATCACGTTCTTCCTGCAGGAGGCAAAGTCCTGACTTCAGAACAAGATTACAATTTGCTGTCTGATAAACATTTTCCAGACCCTGTTGGTAAGTCCTGCTCAAAGCTGAACTGCCAAAGCCCAAGCTCTCTGTTCCTTACTCTGTTCTGGGAAGGCTTTCAGGCTCCAATTTAAAATGGGGTAGCAGAAGATGCCCACAGCCCTTTTCCAAAGTTCAAGCACAGCTCCAGAGTGGATGAACAAAGCAGATGCTGTAAGCCAACACTCAGAGCAATGCTGGCTCCCTTTCTTCCCAGCATACCGGTGCAAAGCTGCTGGAAGCTGTGCAGAAGCAGGGCAGGAACCACAGCACCATTGTTCCTGGCCTTTGTTAATATTCCTGGTTTATTTGTTTCCATTTTTAGATGCCAGCTGTCTGTGTTGACTCACAGCTGATAATAAGTCCCACAGAGAGGGCAGGAAGGTGGCTGCTTCTGAGTTTGTTGTTTCTGGGCCAGGAACTGCTGTGGTCCTGCCTGCCCCCACTCCATCAAGATGGAGAAAATCCAGGCTTTACAGAAGCAGGTCTCACATTGCAGAGTCAGATTTGGAGAATGGGCTGCCATATAGCGAAAGGAATAAGGGCAACTTGAAGACAAGGGTTTATTTTTTGAGTTCTTTAAATCCTTAGGATTTAAAAGTTAGGTGCCCTCTCACACCCTTTCTCAAGGACAGGGTGGTCAGAGGGGCTTGGAGGTGTCCTCTGTGTGTCACCACAGCTCTGGAGCAGTTGGGGCTGAGTGATATGGAGCACCCCAAGTGTGCTTGTGGGCTTCCCATGGCTCTCCCTTCAAAAAGAGCATCACTTCATCTTTATGGCCCTACTCCCCATCTGTGTGGTGCTGAAGACCCTCCAAGGTGAACCTCTTGTGTCTGGACTCTCAATGCATGCCAGTGACTCCAGATTGGGTTTGGTCATCCCTAAATGTGCTGTCCAGCATCCCCTGTGTGCAGGGACATTGGGGCAGGTGGGAGCTGGAAGTACTGGTGCTTTCTTTACATCACCTGCAAGGGCTTGAAGTGACAATTTTTAAGGGCAGCTGTGTGTGGAACCAGGGAGAGCACTGCTGTTCCAACAGGGTTTATTTAATGCAGTTTATTTCTATAAGAAAGTCCATATACCCCTAAATGGTTTTTATGTGGAACAGACCAGAGCTCCCCACTAATTTACTTATCTGCCATGAAGACTGTTTTCTTAGCAGCTGCAATCCAGTAAATAGTTTCTTTGAAATTTTGCCAAAACTAGATTTTTGCCTCTTTGAATACAAAGCAAGAGGCCATCACGTTGCTGTGGTGTAACACAGAGAGGTGGTTGATGCCAGCAGTGTTCCCATCCCAGCTGTGTCCCCCTGCCCTCTGTGTCCAATGGCCTGGATTGGGAAGGAGGTTAACCTGCTGGCAAAGGTCTGGCACAGAGCCAGCCCCGAGGAGATCTGCAGCTCTCAAGCAGAGGTGTTTCTGTGCAGGCTCAAGTGAGGAGGCAGCTGCAGCCTTCGTTCCGCTCCCCAAGGAGTTCCCAGTATACCTGTGGCAGCCCTTCTCCCGGCACAGCTACTACTGCTTCCCGGAGCCAGGGGCACAGAGACGCTTCAGCGCTGTGCTGGGGGACTGCGTGCGCCATTCCAACCACGGTGAGTGTGGGACACTCCAACCACGGTGAGTGCGGGATGGGGCTGTGTGGGACACTCCACTCCAACCACGGTGAGTGCGGGATGGGGCTGTGTGGGACATTCCAACCACGGTGAGTGCGGGATGGGATTGTGTGAGGGATTCCAACCATGGTGAGTGTGGGATGGGGCTGTGTGGGACATTCCATTCCAACCACAGTGAGTGCGGGACATTCCAACCACGGTGAGTGCGGGAAGGGACTGTGTGGGACATTCCAACCATGGTGAGTGCAGGAAGCACTGGGACAGTGTCACCCACCCAGGAATGCTGGAACACCTGTGGGAAAATGCAAGTCACTCATGAAAGGTGCTTGGATTCAGCACCCTGGGGAATGAATCAACACAGCCCTGCTGCTTGCTGTGCTGGGAACACAGTTAAGTGGGATTTGGGGTGCCGTGGGTGTGAGCTTGGGGAGAAAACATGGGAATTGCTTAGGAAGTTGTGTAATGATCCAAAATCCCTAAGAGGTGTCTATTACTAAGACACAGCAAACCCTCACCTGCGTTTGCCAGGTGGCTAATGCATCACAGCTATAGAGTCAGAAATAATGGAATATCCTGAATTAGAAGGGACCCACAAGGATCATGGAGTCCAACTCGTGGCCTTGCATAGACAATCCCAAGAATCCCACCCTGTGCAATACAGGAGACCAGGTGTGTACAACACGGAGGGAGTGTATTCCCCCAGTACATTCCCATGTTGTTACACACACATCACTCCTGATCAAACATCTGTCCTTTCTGCAGATGTTTCAATGGCAGCTCAAGCCACAGCCATGGTTAAGCCTTGTAACTCATCCATGAATGGTGTGTGGGACAATATTGGTTTCTGCATGAAGATAAATTATAAATGTCACTTTCTGAATAGGTTAGACTAGAAGACTTTAAAAAAACCCTTAATTTGTGACTTGCTAGGGTTATAAAAACAACTTGGCTCTCATGAAATCATTTATGAGCTGGATCCTTCAGAGAAAGAAATGCTTTCCTGGTTTTCAGATGACAATTTTTCCACCAAGATGCCCTCAGTTCCCCACTGGTCTCCAGGGTCTTCCATGCCTCTAGTGTCACTTTGGAGTCTCATCTGCTCCTGATGGTCTTGGTGGGAGATGGGAACACTCAGCAACTTCTCCACTAAAGTCTGCTGCTTGGGTCTGAAGCCCAGGCTTGTGGGTAAATGAATTGTGAGTGCAGGGTGTGAACAGTCCCTATTATTAACAGAAGTGGCTCCTGGTGAATGTTTTTTGAGCTGTCACTTTAGTCTCCTGGTCATTAGCTTCATCCCATTGCTCTCAGACAGCTTTCTCCTGCCGTTTCCCCTGGATCATTCTTGACTGCCATCTCTCTTTCCTTTGTCTCCAATGTCAAAGGCATTCCTGGTTTCCTTTAGGACTCCATTCCCAAGAGGAAAACACACACAACTGCATTTCTAGGCAGTTTCCTGTGCAATTACTTGTGTTGTGCTCAGGACTGGTTGGTTTCAGGGGCCTTCTTTACAGGAAACGTGGGATTCCCGATCCCGATGCTATCCAGGTGGTGTACACACCCCATTCCTGGTCCCAGTGCTGTCCATGTACTGTACCAATCCCTAATTGCATTCCCAATGCTGTCCAGGTGCTGTACAATCCCTAATTACATTCCCAATGCTATCCAGGTGGTGAACAGTCCCCATTCCCAGTGCTATCCAGGTGGTGTACAGTGCCCTGACACTCTGGACTTGGCTCCTCACCGACGTTTGGGAGGGAGATGGGGACACAATCAAGTTTTCCTGGCACTCCATGACTTGAAGCCTGTTCATGATGTTTGGGGATTTTCATTTCTCTCCTGGAACAAGTGTAATGGGTTTGACATAGCTTTTGGCAGCCTGGTTTTTCCTTAAAGTTCAGCACATCACTCTAGGGGCCAATCCTGAACTGGCAGAAGCTGGGTTTAGATGACCTAAGAGGTCTTTTCCATCTCCAAAGCCTGCAAGTCTGCACTTCATTATATTTCATATGGCTTAGCTATTGCTCATTTATGCATCTGTTCCAGGATTTATCCGTCTCAGCTTTTCCTGTGGTCCAGTTTTTATCTGCCAGACAATGCCTTAAGGCTCATCCTTACTTCTGATAAAGGCAGGTAAAGACAGTCTGGATTAGGATCTACTGTTTACCAGGAAAAGAGTTTTAACAGCTATCAGGGAAGCAGGAGCCCCTTTTATGTGGATTTCTTGGAGTTATGTAATGCCCTGGAAATCTAGGTGCTGCAAGTGGAAAAATGATCACTGTCAAGCACTTCAGTAACCTGAACTCTGCCCTTGGAGAGAATTCCTTTCCCAAAGGCTTCATATTGATTCCTATTCATTTGCACATCACTGAAAAATATTAGTTTATTAATACTTTTTAAAGTCTTTTTTGCAAACACCTCTGCTGACAAAAAGAGGTGTCTGAGCAATCTTACGAAGTTACAGCAATGTGCAGCAAAACACTGGGTAGTAAGGACTGCAGTAGAAATTTTATTAAAAAATAGTTGAAGAGAAAAGAACTGTGAAAAACCCTTCATGTTTGATTGTGAAATAAAATTTAGTGGGATAAGGAGCACGGACCAAAGCAATTCTCACTCCACCTCTTCCCAAAGTGCCAAGTTCCCATTTACCAGGGCAGATTTGGCAAGGGCAGGACAAAGACAAATGTCATGTCTGACCAGAAGTAGCCTTTCTGTCCCTGCTGTGATCTGCCACTCCTGGGAAGGAATGTATTGCACTGGGCTTTAGCCAAGGACTTGGAGGAGTTGGTGGCTACAGTGTGTTTTCTTTCTCCCAGGAAGCAGAGTTAAACACGGAAAGCTGCAGTGAATCAGAGCTGGGAGCCGCCCTGGCATTCAGCTGCTTCCTGTCCCCAGAGTCTCTGGCATAAATACCCAGCCCAGCCTGTGTTTCTGGGATTTCTGGGCAGAGCAAAAGCGTCAGGATTTAGTGAGCACCGCTGGGAAATGGCATTCAGATGTTTGGAGTGTGCATTGTTGTGTTGTTCCCCTCTCGACTTTCCTCTTGTCTTTGCCCTTTATACTCATTGATGAGGGCTTGGTGGTTGGAGGAGACAATGATCACCTTCAGCAGCAATGGAACATGAAGATCAAATGCTTCTTGGGTTTTAATTTGTGAGGTGGGCTAATTAGTGAGAAGACAAGTACCAGGGAGCAGCAGAGGAACCCCAACAGCCTGGTGGGTGCAGGGGGGTCCCTGGAGGGGACTGCTGACTGTTCTCTGCTGCTTCTGGGGAGTCTGTCCTTTCCAAGTGTCTCTGCAGGTCAGACCTCCAGCAGTGCAGGATTTTTAAAATTCCTCAGCTTTTTAAAGAAGCTGTGCTTGAGTTTAGGTGTGTGGAGGAAGCGGTTTAGCATTTTCCTCCAATTTCCTAAGCTGCTCCTTAGGATCTCCTAAGGGATTCTGTGGTTTGCCTTATCTCCATGATCCACTTTGATCTACAACCTGGACTTACCTGGTTCCATCTTGCTCCCTGTTTCCTTAGTGAAATGCTGAGAAGTGCACACCTCAAATTTGGGGGAAATCTGCTGCTGAAATGGCCCAGTGGGGATGTTCTATCAGTCCCACAATAGGGGAAAGGCTCAAAAACAGTGAAAGGCTCAAAATATTCATAGGGCTCTAATATTAGCTATTCCCCAGGTTTTAATCCTTTATGTTTGCATGCTTTGAAAATCAGACTGAAGTTTCTTCTGAGTACTTCTTGCATTACTTGGTTTTTTAGGAGGTCTTCTTGCTTCCTGTATGAGTTTCACTCAGTATTTGCTGTTGGAAGTGGAGAACCCTGACCACTCGGTGCTGGGATAGAGGGAAGTCTGCGTGACAGGAAGGAAATGACAATTAGCTCATTCTGGGAGACACAGAATTTCACTTCGTGATTTTATTTTTTTCATCTGGTTTGATCTCACATCCACATCTTGACAATCACCCTCCTGACACAGGAAGCTGAGGGACTTTCAAAACCATATCCTGTCATCTCCAATTTCAAGAAACAACAAACAAAAATTATTTTGAGCAATAAATATATTAAAGAAGTATAATAAAGAAATACATTGGGCAAGAGAGAAAGACAAAAGCTTGTGCAGGGCAGATTATTTATCTCCATCTCTGACTTTCAGGGTTGCCATTATCGGTGTCTGCATTTCCTTTTTCAGCTCTGAATTTATCTGACAGTTGTTTTTCTCACAGTTATTTCTAAATTCCTGTGTTCCATATCTATAATACCTGTACAGGACTTAGCAACTCTTGGTTTTAGAATTCAGAAGAATTCTGGGAGCACTGATAAAGGTTGAGAAGCTGACATGAAATCCCTGAGCTGAGGGATGAATGTGTCTATATATCTCTATATACAGAGCAGAGCACTTGTCAGGAGTCGAGATACCACTTTGGAAGGGTTTCTGAGTCTTAGTGCCACAAACAGGGTGGCCCTTCTTCCCCAGGGAGAGAGATGAAAGGGAAGGATTTTCTTGTTGCCTGTTTCCAATGGATGTGGAGGGAGCAATTAAAGGAGAAAAGAGGAAATTGCTTTTTATTAAAGAAAAATGTCCTTGTGCACTGGGATGAAAATGAGGTCTTTTGGAAGGTTTGTGTGGTAATTTGGGATGGGAAAAAAGTACAAATGGAGATAATATTTACCCCTTCATCTACCAAGATGTGTGTCTTGGCTCCTCTCAAGCAGCTGCTGTACTTGGGTTAATTAAATCCCTTTTTGGTTAATAATATAAGACCAGCTGTGATCCACATGAGTGGCTGAGACCGTGGCAGTTCTTTCACCAGTCACAAGTTCCAAATAGACTTTTGAAACTCATGTGTAAACATTCATAGGAATATTAATGTTGTCATAACAGACAAAGCCATTTGATGAGGCTTGTGGGGCATTAAAAAATCTCACTAAAACTTTTAGGACATGATATAGAATTTTTTTAATATAATTTAGAATATTTTGCTTAAAATAAGACTATTTCTCCTCTTCCTAGCATGTTTTTGCTCTACAGCATGAGTTCATTCAGCCAGCGTGGCTTTTGCCTTTCCTGCCAGCCTGGTTTCCTACAATGTGGTGAGGATTTTCAGTCTGTAGGAGTGACATTCATTCTGAAACATCAGGATGATGAATGCGTTAAAATCATAATTGCCATTACTTTCTTCCTATCCCTCTCACCTTGGGCTGATTATCTTCTTCTTACATACTGCCAAGCGTGGGGTGGTGCAGGGAGCCACTGCCCTGAGCCCACCACCCCAGCCTATTTTAGGAGCTGTGAAGACTCATTTGTGCAGAGTAAGGGGGTGTTCAGGCTCCAGTTTCGAAGTTCTGCTGCAGAGAAATCACAGAATCATGGAATGGTTTGAGTGGGAAGGAACCTCCAACCATGGGCAGGGACACCTCCCACTGTCCCCAGTTGCTCCAAGCCCCATCCAGCCTGGCCTCAGACACTTCCAGGGATCCAGGGGCAGCCACAGCTCCTCTGAGCACCCTGTGCCAGGGCCTCCCCACCCGTCACAGGGAACAATTCCCTCCCAGTATCCCATCTAACCCTGCCCTCTGGCAGTGGGAGGCCATTCCCTGTGTCCTGTCCCTCCATCCCTTGTGCAGAGTCCCTCTCCAGCTCTCTTGGAGCCCCTGTAGATACTGGAAGGCCACAATAAAGTCACCCTACAGCTTTTCTTCTCCAAATTCCCAGCTGCTCCAGGAATATAGTAGCTGGTTGGGAAAGCACTTGGAAAATGTCAGAAATAAGTGATACTGTGATCCTTTGTGTGTGTTTGTGCAGCGTTCATTAATTTTTTAGACTGTGAAACCCACAGCTGCTGGTCCCCTCTTGGAGGTTCATTGTGCCCTGTCTGGTGCTGCTTTGAACAGCTTTAATTTGGCTGCTGTGTTCTGATAACCAAACAGTTAACCCTGCTCAGTGTTGGTTTGGTGGCCACGGAAGGAACTTGTGCTGCAAAGCTCTATTTGCCATAACAGGGCTCTATCATGTTTGGAAGTGACCTCATCTGTTGGTGGTTAGCAGCTTCACACCACGTGCTCTGTGGATAATGTATGTGCCAGCACACTGCTTGCAGGAGATCCCCAGAGCTGGGAGGTGGATGCCTCACAGGCCCAGAGCACCATCTATATCTCACTTCGTTCTGTTTGGATGCTAACAACATGGGACAGCATTTTGTGAGGGGAGAAAGTGTGCCCTTTTATGTAGAGGGTCATTTTCAGCTGTGTTTGAGCCATGTCCCAAGCCCCAGGTAACCTCCCCTTTTCCTGAGGTGCAGTTCCTGAGCTTTCCTCATCTCCCCAGGCAAAGCATATTCCTTTTCTTACCTGCCATCCTGGTGGGTTGGGACCATTGCTTATTTTTTGGAGACAGAATTTCCGCAGTTTAATTTTGTTGGGGTTGATGGCCGAGGCCTTTTTACCAGCTGTCTGTGGTATCTTAAAAGCAGCAGCCCTTAAAACATGCTGGGGCTCACATGAGCTCTTAGAAAGGGAAGTAATTTTTTATCATGCTCATTTATTTTTTATTTGAAGGGCATCCCCTAACTGTGGTGCTGGAAGGTTGGCAGAGGGATTCCTTCCCTGCAGGAATGTCTCTTGTTTCCAGATGATCTCCAGCTGCCTGCACACCAAATCCTTAGGGGCTGGCAGAGTGGGAGCATTATCTCTGAAGTGCCAGTACCACTATCCTGTCTCTTTAGTTGGTTTGGGGTTGTGTATTCTCCTTTTTTTACCAGCTTTTGTTTTAAAATAACTAAATTACAAAAAAAAAGTTAGAAATTTATTCTTTTTTTGAATTACAGAGTGTGTGTAGTGGAAAGCAGGGGAAAAGCAAAACTAAATATATACAAAAGAAACAGATGCTGAGGTGAGAGGGGAATGACTTGGAAGGATGAGAAAATGTAATTTGCATTTCTTAGCATGAAATCTGTTCTCTTGAGGGCAGCAGTGTCTAGTGGAAATAAGAAGGGGTGGAAGCGCCAGCTTTTGAGACTGCACTTCAAATTCCAAATATTTCTTTATCTGCCTCCTACTATCTATTTGTAACATCACAAGAAGGAAGGCCCTGCACCAATACCTGTACTGAGACTTTTGTGTCCCAGGAAAAGGCTCTATAAAGTGACCAACAAGAAGGGGTTACGAGAGATGCTTTGACACTGCCTTCACCAGAGCCAGCTTTCCACCAAATAGTTGAGGAAGCAAGGAAATAATATTGTGAGATCACCTAAAATCAAATGTAGTTTTTACTCATTTATCATATTCCAAAAACTAATAGTAAGTAACATTCTCCTCCTCAGTGAAAGGCCACCAGACCGGACTCCTTCGTCATCAGCTCCTTCAGTGATTATTCTCCTGACTTCTCCACTCTTTCTCCAAAGCCTGTTGCTTTGAATGATTTGAGGGGATATTAGTGGGCCCTGCTGTCTTGTGGGAGGCAACTAAAAAGTCAGGAGTTTTGTATGGGTTGTGAATTTCTTGTGTTGGGAAGAGGCATCTGAGAGAGCTGCAGCTCCTGAGGCTGGTGGGCCTGAGCCCGGCAAGGCTGTGGGCCCTGACATGATCATCTCCTACAAAAACAGCCCTCACTGGGTGCCACATTGCTTTAATACAATTTAGTTACCTGCAGGAAGAATTCCAGGTTCATAGAAATGATATTTCCTGCGTGCAGAATCTGGCTGGGATGCTGCAGGAAGCAGATGAAGCCAGGGTGGAATTGCTCCTCAGTTTTGGTGGTCAGATCGAGGGTGTTATGTCAGAGTCAGCATTTCTTTAATTAAACCCCGTGCTCTGTGAGCTCAGACTTCTGGATTCTGGTTTAACACTTGTTCAGCTATATCTTTGGGCCTCAGCCTTGTGTGAAATGTCAGCCAAAAGGCTGAGGTTATTCTTTGTGGTGGAGCTCACTTTGGTAAAGCACTTTATCCACAGTCAATATACCCCTTCACTGTTATTGGATTGCAGCTGAGTTTAACCATTAACCCTGTCATGTTCACCACTAAACCATGTCCCCAAGTGTCACTAGTGACAGATATTGTTCAAAGGGACAGCTTAAATGGGATGTTGAAATAATCACATTTTAACAGCTGTGCCAGTGTTATAAAGGCATCTTCCTTTGCTTGTAATTAAGAAAAATCATCATCTGAGTGTTTAAATGTTCTCACCAGCAACCGCAAGGCAGCAGTGTGCAGTACAGATAGATGCACAGTTTGAACTGGAATGTTCAAATGCAGGTTTCATATTATCTGGATTTGCTGGAAGTCCCATTTGAGCCAGAGGCAGCTGGAACACTCAGCCTCTCTGGTAACAAGGCCCATCTGTAGACGTTCCTGCACAAAGCTCTCCAGTGTTCTGACTGCTGTAAGAGCAGCTGATCTGTGGCTGTGGATGAGACCAAATCCATGAGGGCAGTTAACTCCTGCTGCTGTTGGACATACTTGAAGTGTTGGTGAGTCACACATGGGCAGCCTGTCCTGAGGGGCTTTAGCCATGTCCATCTCCAAGGGGACAGCTGTCCTGCCATGGACAGGGCTGGGAGAGCCCACAGGACCTTGGGAATGAAGATTTGCTCATCACTCCCCAAACATTCACCTGCCAGGGGACAGAAGGAACAGCTCATTGCCCCGAGCCCCCCATTAGGAGAGACTGCCAGAACCAAGGCAGCCCAAGCATGGGAGACAGCTGAGACTGGGAACAGGACCCTCCAAGTTAACTCTTCTGCACCAGGGACAGGTGCTCTCAGAGGGTGTCCAGTAGCCTGGTCCTCTGGGTATCATTTTGATGAGTTAAGGTTTGACATAATTATGTTTTTTAAAAGAGAAATTATTCACTTGCAGGGGAGCTCCTTCCTTCCCAGAAAGCTTTCTGCAGTCCTGAACAAACTGAGCCATACCATTGAGATATGTGCAAGTTTGGGGAGATTTATAAAGTCATGGTGCTTCCAGTTGTCCTTCCATCTCCCAAAGTCAGAGGGAGCTTTATAGCAGTTACTCTTGCATTTATAAAAGGAATCTGTGTGTAGCAATATGTTATTGAAATTGGGCTCTATGCTTGGATATGTAGGGTCTCTAGGTAGGTTTTATTTTTTAAAAAATTAAACAGAACAAACAGAATTTTGTTTTAATCTCCACACATAAGGGATGTTATGTTCATTAGCAGCTGGAGAAGGTGCTTGGGTGATTTTCCAAGTGCAAGGCATCCTGGATTAAGCACACAGTATCAGTCTGGATACTTGTCAAGCCTCACTGGCCTTTTGCTGGAGAACACTCAAGTCACCTTCCTGGCTTTGTGTGGGATTTGGGTAAGGAATACTGCAGCCAGCACTGCACCAAGCTGCCGTAAGCTGCTCCCCTCTGTACAACCAGCAGGACACATGGATCACTCAGGAGAGGTGCCAGGGTGGCTGCAGGGAAGCCCCTGTGAGGGCTTCAGGAGAGGGCAGCATCCATCGTGCTTTCCCCCGATGAACACTTGTCCCTGGCACCAGTGGGCTTTGCCACCTGCCCCGTTTGCAGCTGCAGCTCTGCTGCCATGGCCCACGGCCCAGCTGCTCCCTGACACGCGAGCACGCTCCCCCAACAGTCCAGCCCTTGTTTCCCTGGCCTTGCTGTGGCTGCCAAGCCACCTCCTTCCTCCAGCCTTCCCACAGACTGCTGGATGGGATGGGCAGAACCCTGGCTCTGCCCCGCTGGGGTCGTGCAGGATGTGCGTGGCAGCTCCTTTCAGCTGGGGACAATTCCCTTTTCTTGAGCCCTGTCCGTGAATGTGGTTCTGTCTTGTGTGCCTCACCAGCAGCTTCTGCACAGCCCGACACTGGATGGGTCTACTTGTTCAAAGCCTTGGCACTGAGGCAATCTTTTCCTCCTATGGAAAGTGAGAATGAAATTGCCTAAATTAAGCAATTGTAGCAGCCTTGAAGGATAAGGCTTTCTTTCTGCTTGGAGTTGTTTTTGTAACATGACCGCCATGATTGTATTTGTGTCCTGTGTTTACTGGCATAGGAAAGAATGTGAGATTGGGATTTTAGGCACTCACAGCTTGATGTTTTTCCCATGAGCTATTCAAATGAATCACTCTTGGATTTTTAGCACCTTCTTCCCACTGCAGTACAGGCTTGGGGACAGTCAGAACAGAGAGAGAATACTCCCTTGAGCGTGGATTTAAAACTTGATGATCTTAGAGGGCAGCCTCTTGTCAGCACTGGTGCATCACCATCTCAGCAGGTCCAAGATCCAGCCTCTTGGATGGTCTGTTGTCCCTTTGGCTTAAGAGGGAGCACAGCTGTGAAGGAGGAAAACATGTGAGTCATGACTGTAGGGCTGTGGGAGCTGCAGTTTTCCCTCCCTGCAGCCAAACCAGGCCCTCTTCTCATCAAAATATTTTGAGCTATATTTTGGGAGGAGAAAAGTTTTTTGAATGCAATGCTCTACCTCAGTTTCTCAGGTGGAACACTCCATTCTTTCATTAAAACTGTGGTCAGAGGATGTTCTCTCAGCACTGAACACCCTGACTTAAAACTAATACTGATATTTTAGCACCCTGGTTTGTGACTTGCTATGACAAATGCTCTAAATCCTGGAGGCAGCAGTGAAGGTAGGGTTGGGATTTTACCTGGCTGATTTTTTTTTTTTTTTTGTTTGATCATTGTATGGGCTTGGAGAAGTTGTATGATGTCTTTGGATCTCCAAATATCTGCAGATGAAGAACAGTATCAAGGGAGTGGCACTGAGAGAGTGTTTAGTGCCCCTCAGTGTGTTTTACAAACCTTCCTGCAGTCATTGCTGCCAGGCGAAACTCTGAAAGGGCAAATTCTGACATTTGGGCTCTGAGCAGATCTGAAACCATGCAGCTTTCAAGCAGTTTTCAAGCTTCAAGGATAAAGCTCTGATGACATTAATTGTAGGTTTCTGTAGCTTTTGGTTTTGTTAAAGTGCATAGAGGAGATATTCCAAGCATTACTGTGGTGTTAATCCTCCATGTTTCCCATAATTTCTCTAATCCCTGCATTTATGCAAGGCTCCTGTAAAGCTTCTCTCCTGAGCAGTTTTCATGAACAAGCCCAGAGAAGTGTTGCTTGACAAGCAAGGCTTGAGGACTTGCTCCTGACTCTTTTCATCACAATTGTTTGTATGTATCAGTGCCTTCTAAAGCAGCCTAATTCCCTCTGAGAGAGTCAACATTCTTGTTCTTCCCTCTCTTCCCAGAGTGCACAACAGGACTTCAGCTGCTCAAGGCTGCAGTAGATAATCTTGGAGAGGGGACAATAAGCCTCTGTGGCTTTGTTTTCCCACAAGATAATAATCCTGATGCTCTGATAGTGAAGACACAGCACTTCAATCCCTGAAGTGGTTTTTTCACTCAGGTTTGCCAAGGAGCCACTCTGCTTCACGTTTTGAGGCCAAGGTGTCCCCAGGCCACCACACTGTTCTCGAGCTCCCATCTGGCAGAAGTGGCCTTGCACAATAACCAGATATTCCAGAACTCTGTTGAACATTCCTGAAATACATAGGGAAATCAGCATGATCTTGTCAGGAGTTTTTGTTCTTAATTGGTACAAGCATGGTGCTATCTTTGTTGAGGTCTGTTTTGTTCTATATCCATGAAAAACCATCTTGATCATTAGTTTCTTAACAAAACAAAGGGACTAAAACGTTATTGGGGAGTGTTAACTCAGAATTTAGCAATTTATCCAATGAGTTGCCTGTTGTTATCATAAATTAAAGAGGAAGAATTCCCTACTGTTGGCCCTGCCACACACTGTCAGAGTCTTCCTATGTGCCACCTTACATTGCTCACAGGTGTAAAGGCAAGGGATGAGCTTTCCTGTGTTTATGCACTTCTAAATCTTAGGGAATGCTCAAGATCTCTAGGCATTTGGGCTTAGTAAATAATTTAAAAATACTACTGCTAGGTGCATGTGGAGTGGGAAATGGATCAGAAAAGATGGTTATTTTTTAAAGGTTATTTCTGGGTAAATACTTCATGTTACTTTTTGTTTTCTCCAGACTTCCTCAAACAGAGCACGTATGAAGTGGAGGCATTCTTAGAGGCCATTCAGTTCTTCCGGCAGGAGAAAGGCCACTATGGCACGTGGGAAATGATAACTGGCAATGAAAAAGAGGTAAAAGAATATATTCCTGATGGGGGTTTTGGCTTTGGGTATGGCAGCTCTGAGGATAATGAAGATTATAAATTCTCTTGGCAAAAAAGGGCATCATTAGAAGATAGAAATACCTGAGATTTTAAGACATCTCTTACTTATATGTAAGTAATCATTCTTTCTTAATAAAAACTTCTGAAACAGAGTCTTGCATAGTTACACTTGCACAGTTACACTTAAACACCAAAAATCTGTGTACTTCAGTTCTGCAGAAATGAAATGCTAAGCCCAGGGTCTGTGTCCATACTTGGGCACCTGGCTTTGGAGCACTCATGGTAGCCGAGATTACCCCACAATCCCACTGGCATGACTTTTAGTGCATTATTTACACCTTGATTTATAATTTTTTTTTCCAAACACTGAGCACTCAGCAGCAAATGTTTACTTGTTTACTGTAGTGCCAACTGCTGGCTGTTTTTCTTGATGAAATCTGGCTTCCCTTTGGGAAAATGGAAAAAACCTTAAGGAGAGTTTTAAGTTTGTTTTAAGGAACCAGATGATTGTTTTAGAACAAGCCTACGTTTGAAATGCTGTGGAATGTAGAGAAAAATCTATAAACAGTGTCTTTCCCACTGCCATCATGTCAGTCACTGAAGTTCCTTGCTAACATCTGATAATAAAATCTTTACTTCAAGGAGTTACATGAGGGTTTTTTTTTTCTCTTCTCCCCTCCTCTCTCATGTTATGGAGCTATTATAGTGCTAGTTTCACTTTATATTTTATTTTTCCTATTGCTTGCCAACAACTTACTCATAACCCATGTGCCTCAAGAGAGCTGTAATCAGAAGACATCCAGCCTAGTTCCACTATTATCTTCTTAGCCATAATTCATTCTGTAAGTATAGTGTGTTCTCATGGCCTGCTTGCACCAAACATAATAATTATTTTAGGCAAATATCCAAGCTAAGTGAGTGGTTTGGAGCAAGCAGGCTGAAATTTGTTGCTGTAGAAGTCCCTGCAGAATGCCAAGAAATGTATTTGCTGACACTCATTTGTGATGGCCGAGTCCTCGCAGTGCCAGTGCTCACTGGGGCTGCAGCATGGCTGGAGTGGGAGCATGAGCCCAGGCACCTGAGGGAAGATCCACCAATGCCTTAAAAATGTTCCCAGAGAACTCAAGGTTCTTCACAATAGAAAATCGTGGAATCACAGAATATCTTGAGCTGGAAGGGACTCACAGGGACCATTCAGTCCAACCCTGTCCCTGCAAAGACACCCCAACAATCCCAGCCTGTGCATCCCTGGGAGCGTTGTCCAAACACTCCTGGAGCTCTGGCAGCCCTGGGGCTGTGCCCATTCCCTGGGGAGCCTGGGCAGTGCCCAGCACCCTCTGGGGAAGAACCTTTCCCTGACAGCCAACCTAACCCTCCCCTGACACAGCTTCATGCCTTTCCCTTGGCTCTTAAATCTATCTGATGTGTTGTCACGTTTATGATTTGTGATAGTTTGGGTTACTCATGAGATCTTTTTTAAGGAAGCCATTAGTTTAGGACCTGAATTAGTGGATTGCTTTTGACAGACATTTGAGTCAGCAGAGCTGAATCTGAAGTGCTGCTGTGGCATTATCTATAAGTACTTAACTTAAATGAAACTACAATAAAAGTGTATTGCATATTTGAGGTATATTAGAGGTATATTACAGCAGGGTATTGTGTGTTGTATTTCCCCAGGGGCTGTTTATGCCCTGTTTTACACTGGGCTGCAGTCAAAGTCCTTCTTTACTTGTGCTGCTCTAGTTCCTGCCATTTCCCTCTGCTGGTGTGGGTGCATGCCTCAGATCTCTCTGGCAGCTATAATACATGAGGTGCAGTGTCTGGAAGCACTGACATGAATGAAAAAGCCCTGGCACAATGAAAATGGAAAGCTGAGGGGTGTTTTTGCACTCTGTATTGGCTCAGCCAACAGCTGGGTACAGCATGGACATGATCCTGAATGTGGATTGTGCTGGGCTGTTGGTGCAGCTTTCTCAGGCCAGAGACACTGTCTATAAAAATGTGGAGAGGGAGGCCTAGACTCCCAAAATCATATTTGAGTGGGACAGGTAAGGAAGGAGTTGCAGTTCAAATCTAGGCAGAGAGAGTGCAAAGCCTCTGTGGGTAATCCCTGGCAGCTGGGAGGGACAGCTGAGCCACTGTCTGCACACATCACTCTGGGCTGCAGTGCTCAGCCTTCAGGTAAAGAACAGGGTGTGAACTTGTCATTTTCATCTCCTGACCATACAGATCCTGAGCAACCTGGTGATGGAGGAACTGCTGCCCAACCTCCAGACAATGATCCTGCCTAAAATGAAGGGAAAGAGGAATGACAGGAAACGAGCCTGGTTTGGGGTAAGGACTCATACTTGCAGAGTGGCTGTTGCTCGTAGCAGCTCTCTGTGGGTGCTGATTCTGATCTCTGCTTCTCAATTTGATTTGGGTCCAGATCGTAGAGGAAACCTACAGCTTAGTCCAGCAGCAGGTGGCAGAAGGATTAAGTACCTTGAAAGAAGAATGTAGAGAATTTGCAAAAACTCTTGAAGGGACCATTCGTTCAGACATGGATCAGATTCTGAACTCCAAGAACTTCTTAGCTGGAAAAATCAAAGGTTAGTGGAGGAACAGCTGTGCTTTGGAGCAATCCTCCAATGGTTCCCATTGTGTTGCTCAAATTACCAGATGTGCTTGTTTTGAAATCCTTGTGTGTTTTGGGAAATCCAACTGGAGACACCAATTTTCAGAACACAAATGAGCCTCTGCTGCCTGTGATGGGAGCTGGTACCTGTGGCCACTGTGAAAATACCAGGTCTTCTCAAATTGGAGCTGACAGGTTTTGAGTATCCTGATTAGAGTTGTTCATTCTGCTTTCATTTTCACTTGCACAGTCTCAGGTAGCGAATATACAGGTCACATGAGCATAATTAAAAGACCTGATCTCTAGGAATGCACCACAAAACCAGGTTCTGGTTATGTGACAAGTGTATGGGCCTCCAAAGCATATTTAAGCCAATGGGCTTTTTAGGTGGTTTTTAATTAATGTGAAGTAATCATAATTTTGTTATGAATATAAAAAGGAATGTAAAGACCAGGTAAAATGTTGTTGGTGTTGCTTAAGCTGGCAAATAAATAAATAAATAAACAGCTGGTAATCATACTCAAAGCTGCCCTTTCCTCTGCCCTCACAGTGCCCTCAGTTGCCAGTGTTTGCTTAGGTGAGGCTTGGGACAAGACTTTTCATTGTCACTCATAAAGCTGTGAACTCCTTTCACACCTTCATCACCTCTGTGGAGGTGTGACTCCTAAGAAAAACACGAAACCATTGAATTAACGGTAAAGAGATAAGTTCCAATTACTTCTTTCACTGTCTCTAAATGCACCTGTTGTCCTGTGTGACCCTTCAGCCAGTGTTTCTGAGCCTGCCCAGAAGTGCTGCACAGAGAATATCCAGCCATTTCTCACCTCCATCCTGGAGGAGCTCATGGGCCCCATCAGTTCTGGATTCACGGAAGTGCGCCTGCTTTTTGATAAGGAAGTGAATGAAATCATCCAGGACTTCCAGAAGACCAATGACATGACCAGGCTAAAGGAGGTAAGACAAAACAGAGCTGCAGCCTTTATATCAGCACAGGTACCTTCTGGCTAGACTTTGGCTGGCAGCAGGATTTGCTTTCCCAGGTGGAAGTACGTGAGCACTTGGTTTTGTCATTTAGAAAGCCTTGTGGTATTTGTGCAACTGGAGTGCAGATACCAGAATTTGAGTTAAAGCCAAATTGTTACATTCTCTATTAAAAATTCACCTCTGGTTGCTTTCTCTTGGAACCTGCATGGGAATGCAGAATGTGGATCAGCTCATGGCCCTGCCCTTCAACTCAGTGAAAATGGAGCCCTGCTATCTGAAAGTGAACCTGCTCCAGGAGCTCCTGCAGGACCTCAAGAGTCGCTTCAAGGTCTATCACATCGATTTTGTCATTCAGAGGACACAGAACTTCATGCAAGAGGTACTGTAAGATCCAGTTTTTCCTCCTGGGAGAACAGGTTAGGTTTGTCCTGCTAATCTGCCTCAAAGTAATCTTGATAAAAGCTGCAGAAGAGCTCCAGAGTGTCTTTCAGGCAAGGTACAGATAACAAAACCTGAGAAAGCCAGCTAGAAGCTTCTTGACACTTATATTTGTGAGACTATGTGTGTGTGAGTCATTCAGCAAGGCATGAAAATTTTGGATGGATCATCTGTTCCACTGAACTTTCAGGTTCTGAATTCCCAGTGTCTCAGCACCCAAGAAAGCTATGTGTGTAACTAGTGGGGTGGCTAAAATTCACCTGATTCCCTTTCTCAAGACTCGATTTTTCAGGAAGGGTCTTCAATGTGTTTTACCAGAATGGAATGTCTCCTTGGTATTGATTTTCTCACTGAGATAACGTAAATTAATGTTAGAAACTCAGAGACAGACAAACATCTCAGGGTGTAGGTGCTTTATCCAGCCTTGCTTTTCAGGGGACTGGTGGAGGTGACAATATCATTCCTGATGAAAACTGAGCTCCACCTCTTTGTCCTCTCTTGTGTGTATTGGCATAGGCTACAATTCTGCTTTGCCTGGATTCCCCCTGGATGCCTGGCCAGAAGTCTCTGAGGAGCTGGCCAGCTGACTGACTTCAGTTGCCAAATCACAAAGCACATTTGGCCTTGGAGCTCTAAACTGAACCCTGTGATTTTAATCTGTATTTGGGAAATTTGCTAATATCTGCTCGGTAACCTTGTGAAATGGAGCT
The DNA here is from genome assembly GCA_017589585.1 of Phylloscopus whistleri. Taxonomy (NCBI): domain Eukaryota; kingdom Metazoa; phylum Chordata; class Aves; order Passeriformes; family Phylloscopidae; genus Phylloscopus; species Phylloscopus whistleri. The sequence goes on along the minus strand of JADMLD010000682.1, from coordinate 1,587,802 downwards.
GGTCCAGATCTATGGAGTAGAAGTTATGAATATAGAAAACAAGTGTCTAAGACAGTGCTGGGATAGCGTTTTCCTAAAAGCAGCTCTTCTGAGTACAGCCAGGACCAGCAGCCAAGGAATTACTCAGAAATAAAATTCTGATTTCATGTCTGGGTCTTTCAGGGGGTACCATTCCAAAATGCTGCCAAATAAAGTGTCTTTCACTCAGTGAAGACCATGAGTCACGACAAAGAAGTAGACAGAAAATAAATCCCATATAAACCAAGAGGTCCTTTTTTTTCTGAACAGAACATCAGTCAAAATTAACAAGAAATAAGTTAAATTATAGCACGAGTTGGTCTAAACGTGCTGTTATTGCATCTTCCTCTTTATAAGGCTGGTATTTTCCTCACAAAAATATTGTGTAGTTTCCCTTTTTGTCCATGGACTTTTTTCATAAATAAGTAAAATCAGACGTGTCTTTGTTGGTGTAGAATATGGCTAAAATGTACTTCGGGTGGAAGGTGGAGCAGGATTCCTTGCGTTGGGAGCTTGGCATCCTCTAGTGGCCAATTTCAGGAAATCTGGGAGCACGGTGCTCAACTGGTTGAAGGAATGGCCCCCTTGCATATCTCCCTGTACTTCTCCAATAAGAAAATGTTAAAATTTGAATGGGAGCAGCTAAAGAAAAGGCAAAGCCTCATTAAGTAGACTCAATTACTGCTTGCAGAATGGTTTGTCTGAAACATCTTCAGGGTAGGGGTGTAATATTCTTAATGATAAGCTGAAAATATGGTAAATGCCAGCTTAGCATAATTCTGTGAGAAAATATTGCACTCTGTGTGATTTGTGCTGATTATTATTTGTATTATAATGAAAGCTACTGAAAATTATGTGCAGTATTATTAAATACTGTTTATTAATGATTAATGGTAGAAGTCAATGCAAGTTCTTATTAGGGATAATGAGTTTTGACTGTGGTCTCTATACACAGATAATCATTTCTACATTTTGGCTCTGTCACCATCAGTCTAGGTGGTGACATGAGATCAGATCTGTACAAGAAAGCTGGGACAGCATGATAATGATACCACAGCTTTAATTTTATTTATTTATTGCAGCATTTCAGTGCTCTTCAGAGCACCTTCCCAGAAACACAGTTTAAATTAACACTTACACTTCTCATGTTTGCAGGAATTTGATGTTACTGGTCTTTAACAGATTTTTTTTAATTACTATTTTTAGCTGATGGAAAATGCAGTTTATACTTTTGAGCAGTTGTTCTCTCCAAGTCACCAGGCAGACTCGGCCAAAGTTGCAACAACCATTGAAAAAGTCAAGCTGAGAGTGCTGAAGGTAAATGTCATGCAGCACATTTGCAGGCTGCTTTTTTGGAAATGGAGGATATATTTTATATGAATGTACCTCAGTATTTGAAAGAAGATAAGCTTTTACTATCCAGCTGAAAATACTGATTTGGTGCCCATTTGGGGGGATAAAACCTAGTTCTAGGCAGACATTTATAAAAGTATTTGCATGTGCAGTCCCTTTAATTATAGACAAACCACATTATTAATATGCTGTGGATCTGGATAAATAATTTCTAATTAACTTTATAATTAGCCTGCCACTAGGATTCATTACTCTCAGAAGGGGCAGTGCTGAAACACTGGGGGAGGGCAATCGGGGGCTGTTTCCAGCCCAAGAGTTAAAAGAAGTGAAAGAGATCCCAGAACAGCAGATTTTAGAGTGATTTGGTAGAAGCTGGACTGACCTGTGTGGCCATTCAAACCCCTGTGCCCCTGTGATGCAGCAGCTCCAGGCTGACAGGAAGCAGTTCCCTGTGGGAGTGGTGAATAACCCCAGGCACGTGTGGGCTTGTTTCTTTCTGGTGTGTTTTGGCAGCAATATGACTACGACAGCAGCACCATCCGCAAGAAGATATTCCAAGAGGCACTGGTGCAGATTACCTTGCCCACAATGCAGAAGACACTGGCTTCAACATGCAAACCAGTAGGTGTCTGTGACCTCAAAAACCAATAATGAAAGGCAGGGGAAGAACAGTACCTTGGCAGTAATTCCTTAACACTGTCGGGCAGTTTTCTCTCCTAGAGCTGCACAGATCTCCTGCCTGCTCAGTGCTTAGGTTTGCCACTTCATGGGTTGGGTAGGTGTGGAACCCAAGAAGGATTTCAGGACACAGGGACACTATGTATACCATTTGCTTTTTCAAAGGCAGTTGAAGTCCTTTGCCCATCTCTGGTTCATTCCTTCCCTAGAGATCTGAAGTCCCTCAAACAGAGTTCTTCTGTACAGCTGGGATGCAGGGATGAGCTGGGCCTTGTGTTCATTCCTCTGCAGCAGCACCCAGAGGCACATCCAGGACCATACCCACCCTGTGCTCAACTCCTTCAGCAAGAGACAGCCCTTGCTGTTGGTGGTGTTCAGTGCAAGGGTTGCACAACAGTAAGGAAATAATCACAGAGACCATCTCTGTTCCCTTAATCAGACAGGGCATGTTCAGTCAGCAAACACCGGTTTGCTGGAGGTGGTATCCGTGTGGCTGCAGCAGGGGCAGGTTGGAATTCTGTTCACCTAGGCTCAGAATGAATAGTCTGAACCCTCTTGAAAGCCTCCTGCCTTGTCCTGTGCCTGCTGAAAGGGGACTGTCCCAAGCCATCCTGGCCTCCTGCCCTTCTGTTTCTATGGATGTTCATCTGCTCCCCTTGGCTGTGAGCTCTCACCCCCAGTGTGCTGCTCTTGGTCATGCCCAGCTTGTTTCAATTTCAAAAACAAGTTTTAAACCAAGTGTTTTGCCAAATTACACTTACGAGTCTTTGAGTGGGGCTTGTTAAAATTTACAACTTTCAAGAATATATTTAAAATCAGCCTCTTCTGTACATCACTCTCCTTTCCTTAGGATCCCCAAGTAGTAAGTCTCTTGTAGAGCATCAGCAATGCCTTCAAGACAGGGTGTTTGTGCATTTTATCACCTGGAATATGTGTGCAGACACCTCATGTCTCTGTCACAGAGAAAGCAGAATGGAGTCCTTTCTGTTTAGTTTTCCACCAGCCTTTTGTATTTGTGCCTCTGCAGAAATGAGCAGCCAGCTCTAGAAGCCAAGGTGTGGCACAGCTGACAGGCCCTGCCAAGTCCTGACCTTTCACTTGAAAACCTCCAGGTGATTTATATAGATGCCTCTTCTAGAAGTGGGCAGAGGTCACTTAATTTACTTTTTATAGACCACCAAGCAGCTGCTTGATTATGATGATTCAGTTAGACAGCCTGTTGGGTATAAATCAGTGAGCTCAAATTGTTACACACCTATTAGAAAAACAAAACCAAACCCAGCATCTCTCCTACACCGTGGATTTGCCTCCTTGGACAAACAAGTTGTGAGGCATTTCCTCAGCAGCTGTTTGTTTCAGCAGGCAGTGATCTGTGGTGCTTTTAACTGTGGTTGCACTGCAGGAAGCCTGTTTGATAAGTACATAATTGATTGTGGAACGAAGCTTATGGAGTCATAGTTCAAACAGTGCACCCCAGGAGCTGTCACGGGGTGTTGCAAGACCTACTCCATGGCATCTCCAAGCTATTTGGTTGCAGTAGGACTCAGAATCCCTCGGTTTTCTCCATCTGTTCTTTCTTCCCTACCTGCACAGGAGCTGCAGAAATACGAACAGTACATTTTTGCTGATTACACAAGTGTGATCCAAGTAGAGAACGTGTATGAAGAGATTTTACATCAGACACTGCTTGAAGAGGCCCTGAAAGGTGAGAACATTCTTGAGGTGACAGAAATAACATTGCAACCTGTGTCCCATGAGCTGTTCCCTCAGAGCTTCCCAGAGTCCTCACCTGGCTGTTCCTGTCCCACTTTCTCCCATACTGGTGGTTACATCCCTATAGTGTTTTTTTTTCATTTAGCTCACTGAAGATGTGTTGTAAGCCCTAAAATCTGAGTTATGGGGAAGCTTTACTAAACCCATGGAACTCAAGAGTGATGGCTTGGCACAAACTTTTTTCTAACAAAGTGTAGTTATGGCAACTTCATTTGATCTTGATTCCCTCAAGGGCCAAGGAGGGAAATTCTGTCCTTACTTGTAAAGATTTGGTGATGACTAAATGACAAGATTATGCCAATTGCAAGGCTAAGAGAATTGCAAAGACTAATGGCAACAGATTAATTTCCTCAAATGAAATTAACTGTTGGATGCAGTTTCCAGTACTCACTGATGCCAGTGCAGTACTCCTTGCAGATGTCTCTGCTTCTCTGTCAGAAAACAAAACTATTCTTAATAAATATTTTTTTTATATATATAAATATTTATAAAATACTTCTCTCTATATATATGTGCTTGTCTGTCTATACCCTGGATAAAAGACAAGCAGATGTACTGCACAGGATGTTTTCACAGACCATAGGCATTCCTGTTCCAAAACAGCAGTATAATAATTGTGACCAGCACACTTTTATTGGCATATTCAATGTAAATCCTTCTGCACTGAAGCATTACCCTTGTGCATTGTGGGTCCTCTGCTTCAGAAATGCAGAAATGCTTAGGTCAGTACTAAAGTACCATTACTCAAAAAATAAAATCCCCATCCCCAGAAAAGAAATGTGAACTAAAATGAAGCTGAAAATGAACATCGGTGTTGTCTTTAATATCAAAATGTACAACATAAACCTGGGAAAGCACTGTATGTTCTTCCCTGTGCCTCTGTCACCCTTCCCAAAGCAGTTTGGTGTTTCTGTTTCATTCAGTGATCAACGAAGCTGCTGTTCTGAGGAAGCACAACCTGTTTGAGGATAACCTGAGCGTGCCCTGCGAGAGCGTGTCCAGCCTGACGGAGCTGCGGACCCCCACGGGATCGGCACAGGGCACCCCCGCCAAGGCGCCCACGGCTGCGCGGGCTGAGAGCTCCGACACCGAGAGCCACGGCGACGAAACGCTCGTCGTGACAGGGAAAATCGTCTGGGAGAAGGATGCTGATGAGGGAAAGTCACCAGAGGCAGGCACCTCTGTTAGTGCAGCTGGGGATCAGGCCAGCAGGAGGGAAGCAGTGGCTGTTACAGACATTGGTGACAAACAGGAGTCCCCTTTGGCTGGCCGCACTAAACAAGGAGTTGCAGAGGGAAAAAGCGCGTTGGAGAATGAACCAGAGCGTGTGGTGAGCACCGAGAGAGAACTCAAGGCACAACACAAAGCTGTGGAGGAAAGAGCAGCTTCTGGGACTGACACTGCAGTAAAAAATTTTGAAGCCAGCCCTCAAAAAGAACTTCAGGTACCTGAAGGAGAAGCAGAGGAAGAGGTGACTTCAGAGAGTCAAACAGTAGTGGCTGCTGTGTCTTTCAGCAGCACTGAGAAAGCAAGCACAGCACAGGAAAAAGTTGCAGAGATAAAGCTCGCTTTCCCACCTGAGAGTGTAACAGATACAGACATTTTAGGGAGTGCAGAAAAGAAAAGCAAGGTAGAGAATGAAATCATGGAAAAATTATCTCAGAGTGAAAATGCAGTAGGAACAGGGTTTGAAGGGGATAGTAAAAAAGAAAGTGGTGAGAGTACTGAAACAAAGATCGTTTCCCAGGATGAAAAGACAGGGAAAGCAAGGTTTGGGGATGGTTCTGAAAAAGAAAGCCAGTTGCAAGAGAAGAGTTGTAAATCGCCCGATGATGTGAATGAGATAAGGAATTTGCTGATGCTGACAGTTGAGATCCCAGCAGATACTCCAGCTGAGAACATAAAGGAGGCGTGTGAGGGCGAGCTGCTGAAGTTGCAGGAGCACCATAACGGGAACTACGAGTTGAGCGAAGTGGCCGTGGCAGAAATTCAGGTGAGCGAGAAGCTGAGGAGTGAAGATGTAGCAGATTGTGTGGAGCTGAAGGAGGAGCGACCGTCCTCAGCCAGCCTGGGGACGGATGGTACGAGTGTAGAGAGCGTGCCCAGGGGGGCACAAGCACCGTGGCTGGTGGAGAGCTCGGCTCCGCCTCAGGAGGCAGAGGTGGAGAGCAAGACAAGCGTGTGGTACGCGGGTGCGGGAGGTGAGAGCCCGCAGCCAGAGGAACACACGGGAAATGCGGTGGAAGACAAAAGGCTGGACGGGGAGGAAGGAACAGGGAACAGCCCCGCTGTCCCGGGGGAGGCTGGGACACAGAGCTCCTTCCCGAGCCCTGCTGCAGATGGAGCCACGAAGGACGTGCCCATCCTGGATAGAGCAAACCCGGGCCCAGGACTGCTGGAGCCGGTGTCCCTGGTGCCGCAGCAGCGCCGGGGGCAGCCCAGGGCAGAGCGCACGGCAGACGCGGAGCCTGGGGGGCCAGAGGGGGAGCCAGCAGAGCAGTCATCTTCACACGCAGGAATACAAAGCACAGGAGGAAAAGCGCTTCTCCCAGAACACCCAGAAGATGGTTCTGCACAGCGAAACTCTGAGGAGTAAAAAGCAGCTTTCGGCCCAGCCCTGCAGGACCTATTTACTCCAGCAATCGCTGTTCAGTTGTGAATCATTCAGGTCGGGGTTGGAGGAAATGCGCTTTGTTGTGGTGTCCCCAGCTCCTGCAGGTTTCCCACGAATCCCTTCCTGAGGGATGGGTGATGGGTTTCCTTTCGGTTAAAACCAGATTACTGCTGAGGAACCTCATCCGTCACTTCAAATCTGCTCCCTTTTTAAATTAGAGAAAAAGTCTGAAAATGTGACCACTGAATGCTTCCAATGCCCAACTATCATCAACTTATGTAACAACTTAGCTGTTCTTAGGGATCCTCTTGATTTTTAAATGCATGGTTTTGACGAGTACTGCTCTGATTCTGGTGGTTGGTACATACATACTCGAGGATGCTTTTAGTATTTGCATGCAGTATACGGGAAATAAAAACAATTTTTAGTAGTAAACAGAACCAAATAGTTGATTTAGTAGATTGCTGAAAAGCCACCCTGTGCAAACTCTGCAAAGTGATTACTTAATTATTTTCAAGTTTTGGCAGATGTCTAAGACAAGCAAATATTTGGAATTTTTTTTCTCTTATTGCTGTATTTAAAAAGGGGAAAGTATGGGAGCAGGTTTCTCAGTCCCACTCTGCACTTCGGAGTTATTTAGCCTTTCAGAGCACTTTATGGCTATTTCGTTTTGTTTTGTTTTATGGAAGGGAGAGAAGAGAATGTTTACAATAACTATAACCATTAGGCAGCATTTCTCTGCTTTAAATCTCACCATAAAATAAATTCACTTACAGCTGTTTCATACAGAATATTGAGTCGTGCCATTCCCATTTACACTGAGTTACTCAGGTCTGTAGACCTTTTTAGGTGTGGAAATCATGTAATAAGTGGCAACAATTGTGAAATAACAGAATCATTGCATGTAATCTCTAATGCAGCTGTTAACTGAAGTGACAGGCGGCCAGAGGTTGTTTTACATGTGCTTGGATTTTGGAGGGCAGAATCACATTACAGAAGCAGTTATTAAAATGAGACAGTTGCTTCCATACACACAATCTGTATCAAGCCATGACCTTGGCTCAGAGTTGCTTAAATGTGTTCTTTGCATCTCAGTTTGCACAGAAAATCGTGAAGATCAAACCCAGTATTTTGGGAAATTTGCCTTTCAAATGCAAGACTGTCACTTTAGAGATCAGTTTAAGGCACCTTGAAATTCTGGCCCAATGTTTTGAGCCTGTTTCTGAATGTCACACAGTACAGGACAGCAAAGATTAATTATAATTGCTGCAAGGACTTCAGGATTTATGCCCATAAAGACACGGGGAAAAAATAACAAAGTCCCGGGAGCATAATATGTGTTAGCATTTAACTTCAGCAAACTGTGCAAAGTCTTTTAATGCTATCAAAATATCCTTTAATACTAACAGAAAATTTACACTAGAGGAACAGGCAAATATTACTGTGTGAGGAAGGAACCTTGTTGAGTAAGTGGATTAACTGCTCTCTTACTGCAGTAAGATAAATGCAGTTCCTATTTATTCTAGAAGCCATGCTGTGGTATGGAAACGTGAAGATCACAGATGTTTTCCTTGCAGAAGTATTTTGACTCATTTCCTCCTTATATTTCATGCAAAAATACTAATTTATAAACATACAAACCACTGCCAGCCAATTTTTTTTTCAAATAATTTGTTATTTCACTGTCAGCTGCTTCACTTTTACAAATCGTTAACTATTTTTAATTGGTACTGAGTGTTAAGTGACTTCAAATTTATGAAGTGCTTGAATTAAGCAGCAGCAAGCAGCCTTTTTAAGCTAAAATTAGGGGACATGATGGGGTTTTAATACTTTTTTTGTATGAAGGACAATTAGCATGGCAGCAGAAAAGACTGCAACCTCCTGCAAAAGGAAACGAATTCATTCTAATATGAATTAGATACATCTGTACAGAGAGCATTTTGCATAAATATTCCCATAATGGTAATTTTGGAGTTATTTCTGTGGCAGACCTAGATCTGGGTAATATTTTCCTGTGATATGAGTTGTGTTGCTGAATGCAGATGCTCAGATGTTTTTCACCAGTGAGATGGGTATGGATGGGGAAGATTCAGCCTGGTTCTGCAATTTAAATTGCAGTTCCTCATGGCCAGGGTACTTTTTTCCTGGTTTTGGGCATTTTCTGCCCGTTTGCAAATGGCTAAAGTCGTGCTTTTTTAGTCTTTACCACAGCTGGTTAGAAGCGACAGCCTGGTTAGAAGAGCTCAGCAATCTGCAAGGTTATGTGGGACCACTGATCAGAAGTGATAATAATGCACCCATTCCGTCGTTTTTGTTGCTTTCTTGCAGTTGCCTTCACACACTGGGAACTGTAATAAATCGCCTCTGGCGACCCGACCACTCGGGTGCCCTGATGGGAGCGGGCTGGGGTGTGGAATTCCGTGGGGTTTCCACTCTTATAAAGACCGGGACGTGAAACACATTGTATTTGCTTGGAACTTTGTACAAACGCTTGTCATGGAAATAAAGACGCCCTTCCCTTCCATTGCTGGGAGGCTGCTTTTTTGAGTGATAATTTGGGGGGGTTTATTAAAGCAATGTCCGTCAGGTAGCTGGGAGTGACGGAGATGTTTCCTTCCGTTGCCCGAGGGGAGCCTGCGGGCAACACGGAGAGGGAGCTTTTACGGGAGCACGGAGTGCAGCGTGAGGGGGAATGGCTTCAAACGGAGTGCCAGAGAGTATTTAAGAGGAAGTTCTTCGCCGTGAGGGTGGTGAGGCCCTGTCACAGGGTGCCCAGAGAAGCCGTGGCTGCCCAGTCCCTGGGAGTGTGCAAGGCCAGGCTGGACAGGGCTCTAACCCCGGCCCATGACGAGTAGGTCTGTACGGCCCGCTCCATGCCGAGCCACTCCATGATTTCCCGGCACACTCCGCGCTTTGGGGCTCGCTCGGAGCCGCTCCGGGCAGCGCCTGAGGGAGCGCGGGGGGAGGCGGGGCGCGGGGCACGCCGGGAGCTGTAGTTCCCCCCCTTTGTCCACGTCGACCCTTTCGTTACGCGTTCCCTGCCGGCGCACGTGACCCCCGCGCCGCGCTCCCCCATTGGCCCGGCGGCGCGCGCCGGGTGGGCGGTGCCGGAAGCGGCGCCGGCGCGAGGCCGTTTCCTTGGCTACGCCCCCGCGGGCGCGCGCGGAGGGGCCGGGCCGGGCCCTTCCTGCCCCGGGAGCCGCGGGAACGGCTATGGGCCCGCAGCGGGACTAGCGGGCACCCGGCCGGCCGCCATGGCCCTCAGCGGAGCTCCGGGCTGCCGCGCCGGGGAGCGGGGGCCCCGCTGGAGGAGGCCCTGGAAGCTCCTGGCCCTTGGCCTGCTCTCCGCCTCCTCCGTGCTGGCGGCCGCCCCGGGCGCCGGGGCCATGAGCAGGGAGGAGAAGCGCCGGCTGGGGTGAGCGCGGGGACGGCGGGAGGGAGGGAGGGAAGGACGGCGGGCCGGGCCCCGCCGTGCTGGGTGAGGGGGGTGCGCTGCCCCCGGCGTTGGGATGGGCTGGGCGGCTGCGGGTGCAGAGCTTCGGGACGGCGTCCCCTGTCCCTCCGTCTGCCCCCGAACGCTCCGGGGACGCGTGGCATCGGTGCCGAGCCCTGCCGGAGCTGCGTGTGCCAGACCCTGGCGGGTGTCTGGGCCAGGTCACCCGGCTCTTGGGGACACGCGGCCCCTTCTCCGCTGTGGGCCCAAGCCATGTGCTGTGCGAGCTTGTAACTCGCCAGTGCTTGGGGGCTCGCCTTGGAGGTTTCAGCCAGGGCTTGCGTGGAGCTGGGGGTGAAAGTGAGCAAAGGTAGGTCTGAATTCCCACTCGGTGAATTGTGGCCGTGCCCCTGCGAGAATGCGGGAGTCATAAAAAGGTGAATGTTTACGTGTGTTCTGCCTAGTTCCTGTACGTGACCTAGACTGCTTCAGTCCCCCGTGCATGTATATGTAGAAGGCTGATCCTTTTATTGTAGTTTTTAATTGAAGGGTAGATATTACAACGTGTATGGAAATACATTTTCCTACATGGAGTGGGATTTTTTTTTAACAAATTTGCAGTCAGGCATATTTTGTCTTAGTATGTTAGTGGGGCAGGTTCATCTTCCCAGCCAGTGGTCGGTTGTACAGAGCAATAATGCAAAAAGCCTGCTGGAGAAAGAGTGGGGATACTCTCACAGTTGTTAATCACGGAGTTGTTAAGGTTGGGAAAGGCCTTCAAGATCATCAAGTCCAGCTGTCTGGTATAAGTTGATATTTAACTCCAGTGTTTACTGGTACTGGAGTTTTCCATCTTGAGTTCTCAGGATAATTGGTGTGTGCAGTCTTTTATATGTTTTCATCGTGAGGCTACACAAGGAGTTGAAATTTCATTCCCCAATTTGTTTTAAAATTCTTGCATTGCACTTAAAATACCATTTGATGCCCCAGGCATGTGCAGGCCATGTCCTGCTGTGGTTTGTGTTTTTCTGTAAATACAAGTTTTAAGCAATTTTCTGTGTGCTGCATCACCCAGGAGCTTTGTGTATTTATCTGGGGTTTTGCCTGCTGCAACCTGAGAGGCACCTGGGAAAAGCACCATCCTCTGCTCTTTTGATGCCTTAATGCACTTGATGAGTTAAAACTACACAAATTTCCAAGTCATTGAACTAAATTGGATATTTACAATATAATTGTGGTGTTCTTGGCTCTTTTTATGTTCGTTCTTATCAGCAGAGATTGTGAATTATGTTGATGGTAAAAATTAGCATCCTCTTTTCCTTGCAGGGCTCCTTAGTGAAACAGTTAGGAATGATCAGAAGTAGTGCTGTGTCTTAAAGAAACAATGTTTTTTTTCTATATATAGAAGCATTTCTGTCCTTTCAAACATATTAAATAAATGTAAGAGTTTTCTTTAATATTTGCTTGCCAAGAGATCCTCAAATAATTTCATGTTAGGTGATGAAAGAGTCTTTCCCTTCTGGACTGGACAAGAGTAGCTCAAGAAAAATTATTATTCTGTGTTTCATTTACTTGAGTAGAGTACGTTAGTAAAGGACTTGTGCCTGACATTCAGATATTAAAGTGTGATACATGTAAGATGGTGTGTTGGGAGACAGATCACTAATGCTTTTTCTTTTTTCTTTTTTAGAAATCAAGTGCTTGAAATGTTTGATCATGCATATAGCAATTATATGGTAAGTCAAATACTTGTTTCATGTTTTTTAGAGGAGTTGTTGCTGACTTGGGAGAGAAAACAACCTACAGTACATGATATTCTATAGAAATATCTGGGAAGGAGGGGTGAAAACAGAGCTAAAATAAATAACAACACCTGTAAAGCCTTTAAAAAGACCTTAACAGATATTACTTTAGGAGGGTTGTGATGGCTTTTAGAGTGGTAACTAAGAATTGTTTGTGGTAACTCTCCCAATCTGTGCCTGATCTTTCCCAAACCAGTTTATCTCATGTCAGGCTATCAACAGTAAAAGTATTTGGTTTGAAATTCCAGGAAAAGGAAGCTTGAGAAGAGCTGTCTGTAGGCATCAGATTCTGGAGAACACAAACTGATCTTATTTCTTTTGTAGGTAAAAATGACATTTAATGGTTCTTTAATGGTAAGCCATGTCAGAAGCAGTTTGGGCATTCTTTTTGTAGAAGAGAAAGGGGATCTGGTGCCATATCCAGGCATTCCAGGCTGTGCCCAGGATGTGACTGTCATATGACCACAGGCCATGCTGGCTGTGGTTCCTTTTCTCTGACTTGTGATTCCTGTGCAGGTCTCCCCCTGTTCTGGGTCTCTGAGCCATTCCACACACCCTGGTCTGGCTTGGTTTAGAAAAGCTTAAGAATAAATAGTTAATTGGAGTGGACTTCCTCAAGTAATAATTACTTGGAGAAAGTGTAGATGTGACTAAGATAAATATAAAAGATTAATTCTTACTGGCTTTATGTGGACATTCTTGCACATTCTTTGTGGCTGTTGCAGAAACCCTTCTCAAGTTGCATCAGTTCCTGCAGCACATGCTGCTGTCTCCTGGCAGCATCTTGCCACATGCCCCAGGTTCTGTGTTATGGTTTAAACTTTAATATGGAATTCAGGCTTAAAATCTCAGGAGTTAAAACTTTATGCAGCATGGGAGAGATACAGGACTGTAGAGTGGACAGAAAGCCAAGCAAGAGGATTTTCAAGGGGTGCAGTTTCTCCTTTTAACTTAAGCTCTATGCTTTTGAAACCTGTAGCAGTTAACATCAGGCTTTTTGGTTGTAATTTTCGTAATCTGGTTCCATGGAAAACACTTGACCTGGGTTTCCTCAATGGAAAACTTCTGTATTTGGCAAAATTGGATAAAATATTACAAGGATCTGTGCTTTTGCTGTTGATTGTGTGATAAATTGGCAACTGGTAGGGATCTTGCCACATCTGAAGCAAGAAAACTCTGTTTGAAGGAGAGGAAAAACTTCAGCTATCCTGGAAGCTTTGAAGCCAAGAGGATATTGATTTGCCACGTATGCTGAAACACTAAACAAACAGAGAAATGTGACTTGTTTGTTTAAAGTTGAAGAAAAGATTAGAGTATCAGGCTTGATTCTGACAGCAGGAGAATGAAGTGTTTTTGCGGGTGTTTATGAAACAGCCAGCTGAAAAGTTTTGATTTTCTGTTTCTATTAATACATCTTTTAGACGTGTACTTAGAAGACTGAAAATTCATGTTTGATTGCAAGGGAAACTCCCTTGCCTTTTTTTTCCCCCTTTTTTAGTTGTTAACAGAAGTATTGAGAAAAAGCTGCTGTGTTTTTTCAGTCCTTCAACAATATTTGTAATAATGGGGATATTTTTCTTCTTGGCTGTCAGAACATGTGAAAATGTCAGTCAAGCTGGGAAATAACTCAGTCCAATAGCTGCTTATTCTCTGCTGTAGGCAGAGAGTAAGTGAGCTTTTATTTTCAAAATGCTTCTAGTTCTTTATTTGTAAAGCTAAAAGTTTATTTTTCCAGATTTTTATCGCTTCTCTTATCCAAAATTTAAGCCAGAGATCTCAGTTTTGACATTGCTTTTGTTGTGTACTTCTTTAATCAGTTTTTCTCAATACTTTGCAGAGATATTCAGAAACATCTGAGCTGTATTTAAATGATCTAGATTCTGCCTTTTGTAGTTAAACTTGAGGAGAACAAAGAGTTGAGCAAAGACCAAAACACTCAGGAGGGTGGTATACAGGGAAGCAAACCATCAGTTTCAAAAGAAGTTGCTGCAAGAGCTGTTTATTTATAGAGGAATGTTCCTTTTTATTTTTATTTCATGCTTGAATACAGATTATTTTTGTACCATATATTTGGAAAGATTTCGAATGTGTTTACTTGCAGTTTCAGTGCAGCAATTGAAGTTTTTTATCCTGCCACGTGTTAGTTCCCCACTAAAAGTCAAGCTGGAGACCTCAGTACAGCAGCCAGTTTCCTGCTGAAATCAAGAGAAAAGCTCCATCACAAACCACTTGTGTTGAGCTTCTAAAAGAGACAATTTTGTGTTCTTGGAGTTAGATATATTTAAGATTCATTGTCATTGATGTCAATGTTATATTTGTTTTATTAGTGTCAGTTATGTTTGTAAAGGCTCAGTCTTGTTAGTTTTTGGGGGGTTTTTTTTGTGAATGTTATCTTTTATGTCTTACATGGTAATTCACCAGTTTTTTTGTTTGGAGTTCTGAGTTCTCTTATGTGTCACTGGCTGTCACCCTCAGCCAGGTGAGTTCATTGTGCAGAGTCCAGTGAAGGGCCATCAAGGTGCTGGAGAAGCTGGAGCATCTTTCCTGTAAAGAAAGGCTGAGGGAGCTGGGGCTGTTCAGCCTGGAGAAGGGAAAGCTCCAGGGAATTTAACGAGGGAGGCTGTCAAGAAGGCAGAGCCAGGCTCTTCTCAGCAGTGCTCAGAGGAAATGGGCACAAACTGAACCACGGGAGGTTTCCTCTGAACATGAGGAAACACTTTTCCCCTGTGGAGTTGACCAGGTACTGGCACAGGGTGCCCAGAGAGGCCACAGAGTCTCTCTCCTCAGAGCTGCTCAGGAGTTGGCTGGACATGGTAGTGGGCAGCTGGGTCTGGGTGGCCCTGCTCGAGCGGAGGGCTTGGACAAGATGAACTCTCGAGGTCCCTTCCCACCTGCAGGCTCTGTGGTGGCCATGCAGTTTTTCTGAAGAGCAGCATGATGAGGATTCCTTTGCCATGCTCCCAGGAGTGCTGTGAGCTGTGTAACTGATTCCCCTGTTTTGTTCCCCACAGGAGCATGCGTATCCAGCTGATGAACTCATGCCTTTAACTTGTCGTGGACGAGTGCGGGGTCAGGAGCCAAGTCGAGGGGATGTGGATGATGCCTTGGGAAAGTTAGTGTCTGAAATGGTCACTGGAAACATCTAGGAACACAAGTACAATTGGCAGCCCATAACATTTGTTTGTTCAGTTGATATGGCCAGAAACTTACACTTGTAAGAAGTATTTTGATTATTCTGATTGTACCTTAATTAGAAGAAGAGAATTGACCAGTAAATGAGATCCAAAGATAATTGTTTTAACCATTCTCCAAGTATTTTCTATAGGAAAACCTTCCAAATGTGGGCTGACATATATTAGTAGTGGAGGTTGTCAGGGTTAGTGATCAGCTGAACAGAACAATAAACTCTTATCCATGATGCTGGCCTAATAAGTGATACTTAAAGTGCTTTTTTTTAAGTAAAAAGTTTTCTGAAAACAAGCAGTCCAATGATTATCATGCGTATGATAGCCTGAGGCCTTTGCTGAAGTATAAAACGTTATTTTGGACATGGAAATGTTTTCTATTCTTTCTTTTAAGGGTGCTGATAGTACAAAATACTGATCCTTTGGCTAGCAAAATGTAGATTTAAGAACTGTTTTTTTCT
Organism: Phylloscopus whistleri; assembly: GCA_017589585.1. NCBI lineage: Eukaryota > Metazoa > Chordata > Aves > Passeriformes > Phylloscopidae > Phylloscopus > Phylloscopus whistleri. The sequence goes on along the minus strand of JADMLD010000682.1, from coordinate 1,572,485 downwards.
ATGTTAAATGGAATAATCAAAGGCAAAGGCAAAGTTGACCTACTCTAAACACATTTGTAATTGATACCTTTGAATATGTGCAGTTTATAGGTCAAGTTCTTTAATGACAAATAGATGATTTTTTCAATATCACTATTTAATGTCTCTAAGCACAGCAGTGTTAATCAAAGCTGAAATCCTTCTCATAAATACTGCTTCTAATTGTCTCTAGGATATTGAGCATGCTATTTGGCCATGTTTTGTTATGTACAAATGTTCTTTAGTTTAGAGATTTCCATATCTTCCTGCTTTCTTGGAGGTATCCAAAGACACAGCAGATGAAAAGTGTCAAGAAAATGTATTTTTAATTCTGGTCATGCATTCTTTTTAATTAACTTTTTTAAAAGTAACATACTAGCATTTGAGTAAAAATACCTTTTAGTCCCTTAGATGCATTAAATTATTGTATGTATTTATTGGTTTTCTGTATACAGGCTTTATTCTGTGCCTTATAATTAGTTGCATTACTATGTAGCAGATTTCTTATCTACTCCTTTTTCTTGCCAGCTGCCTCATCAGTTGTGTTCTCTGCCAGTCTTTGCAATCACAAAATGACAGGGTGAGGCAGCTGGGTCAGTTCTGTTTCCCTGGGGAACTGAGGAGCCTTCCATATAGATGTGAAATGCATCATCTCCCTCCTTTTGTACAGAAGAAGTTGTGGATTTGTTAGGCAGTTGTGCACAGTCATTAGTTAATCTCTGTCTCCTGTAAAACAGCACTCACAGAATGCCCTTATGTCTTTACAAATTAAAGAGAATTATACTATAGGAACATTTAGTTAGAATTTTGTCACATGTTGCCTACAGGTTTCAAACATTGGGCACTTACTGAAATCCTTGGTGTGTGCTCCTCAGCAGGCAATTTTACCTGTTCCAGAATGTTCAGTTTTAACACTGTCATGTTCTGTAAATTCTATTCTGTGTTGTGGGTGTGTCTTAGCATAGGAGCAGTTGTTAGAATTAGACATATTTAAGATACAATTATAGATATAATTCCTGGAATGGGGAGAGGTCCCCTCAGCTTGGGATGCACGAGAACAGCCCTGGAGAAAACCTCTGGCCCTCGTTAGGATGCCCTGTTTCAGACAGTGTGGAGCTGACTTGATGCTCTCTTTTCACAGAATGATCACAGAATCCCAACCTGGTTTGGTTTGGCAGGGACCTTAAAGCCCATCCAGTGCCACCCCCTGCCATGGGCAGGGACACCTTCCACTGTCACAGACTGCACCAAGCCCTGTCCAGCCTGGCCTGGGACACTGCTAAAATAGTTCTTTATTTTAGAGTAAATAAAGTAGTTCTTTATTTTAAGCCTACCACTTGCTAGTGTTGGAACAATTTCTGGTAGGAGAGATTTAGCTTGGAATGGCTTTTGATTTCAACATTTTTCCTGGTTTTGAACAAACAAGTGAAACAGAGGCCAGAAGAAGACTTAAAGTGTTACGCTGGGTTTCTTAATACATTTGATTGGAGACAAGAAATAAAAATTAAATTTGCTTACCTGAAGTTAGAAAGCTTTGCAGTAAATAAATGTATTTGTAATCATAGCTTCTTTGTCAGCTCCTATTCTGGTCTCTAGCAAAGGGGGGAGAAACTTAGAAAGAGGTTTTGATACTAAACATGTTGAGTACAACTAATTTTTTACAGCTGGTGGTCTGTGAGAATTTAGTTTCTTCCCTGGTATCAGTTACTATTAAAAATCACTTAATTCCTACACATACAGATCTATAGTAAATATGTTCTAAATTTTCTTTCATAGGTTTTCACTGACCTTAATTGATACCTTGGACACTCTTGTGGTAAGTTTAATCTGTTGATAAGTCTTGATAAAACAAAGAGATTGTCTTCTGATGCTCAGAGTCATTTTTAGGATTCTTTTTCATGACCGTTGATCTCTGGCTCTGTTTGAAGTGACTTTTGCTTGTGGGAACACTGTAGTGCTGTGGGGTTGGAGCTTGGAGTTGGTTGTAATAAAACTACAGCAGTCCCTCCACATTTCATTGATACTTTTTAATATTGCTTTTTTTTGGCTCTAAACACAATGAGTTTGTTTCCCTTATAGTCTGAAGCAAGAGGCTCAATTAGTGGTGGGCACCTCTTAATAACCCCTGATGTATTTCTGGTTTTAATTGCATGTATGTATTTCTTGTGAAACTTTGTGTACACTGAAATATCCTGTATGCAAATACACTGTGACTGCATTAGCTATACTGGAACTGAACACCTGCTCACTGTTGTATTCCAGGTGTTAAATAAAACCAAAGAGTTTGAAGAGGCTGTAAAAAAAGTAATAAAGGATGTTAATTTAGATAATGACATAGTTGTATCTGTCTTTGAAACCAACATAAGAGTCCTTGGGTGAGTAACTTTTGTTTCCAAAACTTCTAAAAATGTGGATTTTAGTCAGTGTCGTTTAGACACCTTCCTGTGCTGTTCCACCTATTTGAAAGAGTTTTGCCTTTGTCAGTTCATCTGAGAGGGGTTTAAAAAGGCAAGGCAGGACTTGCTGCAGTGTTGCTGGATCAAGCTGCCCCCGTCTCACTGCTGCAGTGATTAAAAGTCAGCTTTGCTGATTAAGGACCCCATGTGCATGCTGAAGGAGCAGTGGGTTTGCTTAAGAGAAACAGGCTTGCAAATGGCTCTGTTCAATACTTGATTTACCAGATTTTGGTACTTGGGATCATAGATCTTTTCAGCTTGGAAGGGACCTCTGGGGCTCAATGCAGGGTCAGAGCATGGAATTTTGAGTTATCATATGCCATTTTAGAGGTCCAGTATTGATGAATCAATGATTCCAATGATAAACAAGAAGAATTGCTTCAAAATACTGGTAGCTAACGTTGATTATAATGGGAATTGCATCAGCAGCCTAAAAACTAGGGCCACAGTTATTGTGCATGTCATCTAAATTGTAGAGAGTTGTCCTTGCTGTTCAGATGAACATACCTTTTGAGATGTGGATAATTTCTCTTGTGTTTAGAGGTCTTCTAGGTGGGCACTCAGTGGCAATTATGCTGAAAGAAAAAGGTGAATATATGCAGTGGTACAATGGTGAACTCCTGCACATGGCAAAGGAACTGGGCTACAAGCTTTTACCTGCTTTTAACACCACTAGTGGTCTCCCTTATCCAAGAGTAAGTTCTGTTTCTGTAATGCAGGATTACAGCTGTAATCAAGACTTCTGTTGTTTTGATTTTATATCTGTTTCCAAAATCATTTCTGAATTTACTAAGTGGACAGAAAATGGAAAGCTGATAAATTGCAGGTACTCTCAGGAGCCAGGAGTAGTGGGATATTTACAAAATTAAATTTCCAGGAGCACTTGGGATGTTCTGCCTGATTTGTTGCTAAAAAAATTGCTCGGGTTGGATTTTTAGAGTGTATTCTCTTATTCAAATGTCTGGTGAACCAGGCAACAGGTTCTTGTTTGGGAGGGTTGAGATTTAGAGTATTTGTGGATAGTTCTCTGTGCATGTCTAAGTTGGCAGAGCAAAACCAAAGGGGTCTGGTTTTTCTTGTCTTTAGAAAGAGCATAGATTATATACTTGCTATACAATCATAGGAGTGTAAATTCTCTCATCTAGGAGAAATAAAGATGTTAATCTCTATTTTTCTCTAGGTTAACTTAAAATTTGGAGTAAGACATCCAGAAGCACGAACAGGAACAGAAACTGATACCTGTACAGCTTGTGCTGGTACCTTGATCCTTGAGTTTGCAGCTTTAAGTAGATTCACAGGAACATCTATATTTGAGGTTTGTTTTCCACAACACTTTATTTTTTGCCTTAGGTCTTTAGCATTGTGTTTACATTTTGTACATTTTGGAAAAACAATTCATGAAATGGATGTCCTAGCTGTGCTGCACAAAAACATCTGTATATGTTGAGATTTGTAGTGCTTGTGGGCTTCTAAGGTTTGATTTTTTAAAATAATTTTTAAAATCACAGGAAATAATTTTGATTGAAAGTAGTTAGAGTAATACAGAAGTACACAAGATAAATACTCTGAAGATTAGAAGGAGTTCTGAAATGGTTAGACATGAAACATCCTATTCCTCCCAGCACCTTAATTGAAATAGCCAAAAGAGTCACAGAGTTTGGTGTTTCCCTCATTCCCTGTTGTTGTTGCAGGAATATGCCCGGAAGGCACTGGATTTTATCTGGGAGAAGAGGCAGCGCAGCAGCAACTTAGTGGGGGTCACCATTAACATCCACACTGGAGACTGGGTCCGCAAAGGTGGGGCCTGAGCCACAGGCAGGGGGCAGGGGAGCTCTCACACACCCCCAGCATGCTCACCTGCACTGTTGGAAGATATTAATGGGGTAGGCAGTGGGGAAACCTGCTGCCCCAAAGCTGGCTCTGCTCTGAGAGAGCAAAGCCCTCTCGGGTAGAGAAACTGGTTTTATTCATGGCAAAGTGTTCCCTGGTCCTCTTTAACACTGAGAGGGAAATGCCTTGGGATGAATTTTCTGAGACTTTGCTATAAATACATAGGAAAAATATAAATAGGATGGGAGAAGTGATGTCCTGTGAAATAAGTGTCTCCAGTGCATGTCTGTCCATATTATTATGTGCACTGGTAGTGCAAAGCCTTTGGCACAGACACACAGTATTGTGTCTCTGCTTCCATCTGTGCCTTAATTCCAGTGAAAGGAGGCTTTTCCTTTCACTGGAAGAGCCTTCAAAATGAAAGTGGGAAAATGTGGAAAATACCCATGTCACTACTTATAGTAAACACACCTTTTTATTTTTCTTGTTTCTAGATAGTGGAGTTGGAGCAGGAATAGATTCATACTATGAATATTTATTAAAAGCCTATGTCTTGCTGGGAGATGACAGTTTCCTGGAAAGATTTAACACGGTAAGTTAACACCTTGCTCAGGTTTGTGCCTTCTGCAATACAAATTTCAGACTAATTGTGTTGTCAGCTGTTAGACTGAGAAGGGATCTTGAGCAGAATTTCTGTGACTTCTGCTGTGTTTAGTGCCAGCTCTTTTTACTGAGGGTTTTTGCTAATCTTGGGTGCTTAGCTGTCACCTGAGCAGTTATTTTAACCCTATCCAGTAAAAATCAGAACCTTCTAGGCCTTTATCCATCTTCCCAGTATGGGAAAAGCTGTATTTCCGGATCATCTGGGAGAGTGCAATACTGCAAATGTTTCTGTAATGGAATGTAAGGGCCTCTTCCTCCAACCCATTGTACAATTCCATTCTGTCCTGGAGCAACAAAAAAATCAAAGTGTGGATCTTGCTGTGCACTGCAGATCCTCAGGCCCAGGATTCATTTAAGTATACAAGCTGAAAACCACACTTAATTTTTTTTAATTCATAAATTACCGAGCAACTTGGTCAGCATCATAATTCTTTCATAAAAGCATTATTTCTTTTGAAAATATCCATTTAAAACATCTTAGATCACAAAATAATTTTATGTCATATAGCATCATTGTTTTTATTAGAAGTGGAATAATTCCATAGTTAAAGGCCTGTTGCAACACTTCAGGTGTAAGGATGATTTCATGGTCCTAAGGGGCAGCACCCAGTGTTACATTTTCCTTGAGCTGCTTCTGTTAAAGTGTTTCCTGTCAGTTTGGCTCATGCTCAGCATTGCACCTTCTGAAAACAAAGTTTAGGATTGGAAGTCAGCAATGTGGCAAGTAACCTCGTAGGTTTAAAAGTTCTTCTGAGCCATCTGGTCCAGCTGCTTTGTTTGGGGTTTTTAACCTCCTTTTCTCCTGAGATCCATATGCTTTGGAATTCTGTTGTTCAGAGAAGGCAATTTCAGCTTTCTTTAGAGTGTGCTTTAAAATTCAGCCAAAACAAATGTGCCTTAACTGTGATAGCTCCTGGTTTATCACATGGCTGCTGGATATACTTTTGTGTGTGCATATTCCTTGGAAATGTGGTAAGTTTTGCAAGTGTAATGCTGTGGAGCTTTTCAGTATTTACTACACTTGGTTTTAGTTTGCAAAACTAGAGATGAGTGGCACTGCCAAATGTAGTAATGATTGGGAATGTAGTACTGGCTTTTCCATTCAAATACTTTGCCAGTCTTGTGATCCATCTCTCTTTTGGGGAATGAATTGATACACAAAACTCCTGCTTTTCCTGATGTTTGGCAGCACTATGATGCCATAATGAGATACATCAGCCAGCCACCTCTTCTCCTTGATGTTCACATCCATAAACCAATGCTAAATGCTCGGACCTGGATGGATTCTCTGCTTGCTTTCTTCCCTGGATTGCAGGTAAGGTGTAAAAACCATGTAGGGATGGTTTTAATAACAAGGAAATTATTAACTGGGTTGGATATATGATTTTTCAAGTCAAGCTTAGTAATTTGATTTTCAGAAATACTGAGGGAGCATCCCTGGAAGTGTCCAAGGCCAGGCTGATCAGGGCTTGGAGCAACCTGGGCTAGTGGAAGTGTCCCTGCCCAGAGCAGGGATGGGCTGGATGGGCTTTAGGGTCCCTTGCAACACAAACCATTCTGAGGATTTTATGATTTCTGTACTTAGTCTCCCAGACATTTCAATGCTGTGATGCAAGTTAATGTGCTTTTCTGGCTGTGTTGAGTATTGGGAAAAGTATGTTCATGTAATTTGCTTCCTTCATGAAAAATACTCATGGAACTATCATACTCACGGAACTATCATACTCATGAAAACTCATACCATGAAAATACTCCAATTAAGCTGCCTTTTTCCTGGTAACTGATTTTCTATTTGTGTGGCATTGACATCTTTAAGATAAACTAAATCACATTTTCACCCCAGTTTTCTGTAAATGTCAGAAGTCCTTGTTCTGCATAGGCAGTAATTTTAATGAGTTCACTGATTTTGCTTAAAAAACTCTTCAGGAGTATCTGTGACTTACACTGATAGGGATTAATAATTACAGTGTGTAGAGAGTGCTCTGTAGCTTTACATGAACTCACCATGAGTGTTTTTAACCTTGAGTATTATTCCCATGTTTGGTGAATTGGTGTTACTTTTGTTTTTAATTTTAGGTGTTGAAGGGTGATATTAGACCTGCCATTGAAACACATGAGATGCTGTATCAGGTTATAAAAAAGCATAACTTTCTTCCAGAGGTAAAGTAGTAGTTTTTTGATTTTGTAAATGAAAAATTTGTATTTTTGATTGTGTAAACTGATTCTTACCTCAATTTGAGCAATCACAGATGCCCATTTGAAAAACCAGCAGGTATATATGTTATTAAAATCAAAGCCTCATTTCCATAACATTCTTATGTGATTTGCAGTTCTGCAGCTGAGAGAATGTTCTGAAATTCTATACAGTGTCTTTGAAAGTCAGCACTCAAACTTACTGCAGATGCTGCAAGTCTGAGCAAGGCCATTGTGCACAGAAAAGCTTGTTTACCTGCTGAAGTGTGTCTTTAATCTGTGATGACCCTGATTATATTTGAAAGCTTCTGACTCCAGGTTTAATTTTGACTTTCCTCTAGTGTGAGCTTATTTCTGTTAGAGAACATTTTAACATCACATTCACCTAGTGTGGTTATTGAGAGCAAAGAATGCTAAGCACTGGAATGATTTTTTTTTTAGCGCTTTTAAAATGGTGTAATTTGTTTCTTTATGGGTTTATTGGTGGGGTTTTTTGTGTTCTGTACTTATGAAGGAAGTTTTAAAAGCTCAGGTAGTTGTATTTAAGCCAACAGACCACCCCCCAAGCAAAGACTTGGTTTAAACCTTAGTAAGAAATAGTAGTGAATATATGACAAAAGGGCTTTTCCCAGTGCACATTAAGAGTAAATAGATAGAGTAGGAAATTTTTAGATATCTGACTTCTAGCCTGTGGTATTAATTTAGAAACAGCTGCTTAACCATCTGTCAGTGTGCAATGACACTTGACTGCACTGGAAGTGTCAGGTGGTAGGTATATTTGCAAAAATGGTGTTTGTCAAAGCTAGGCTGATTATACATAGTTACAAAAATTAACATAGTTAACATAAGAGTTAACATAGAATTCAAATAAACCTGTGTGTGGTTTGCATTCCTGCATTTATTTTTGTCTGTTCTTTTTCATCCTCAGGCATTCACAACAGACTTCAGAGTTCACTGGGCTCAGCATCCTCTGAGGCCTGAATTTGCTGAAAGCACCTACTTCTTGTATAAGGTACAGTCACATTCATTCCTCTGACCTTTGAGCACTTTTTCTTGCACCTAGAATTTTGTTGCTGTTTTATTTCAAGACAGAATTGAGTAGCATGGCTCCAGCTTAACTTAACCACTGGAGCCTAAATTATATCCAATTTAGGATATAAACAAGATGTAATGGTTATAAAAATTTCTTTGGTTTTATTTCATAGGCCACAGGAGACCCTTACTACCTAGAAGTAGGAAAAACCCTCATTGAAAACTTGAACAAGTATGCCAGAGTTCCCTGTGGGTTTGCTGCAATGAAGGATGTTCGTACAGGAAGTCATGAAGACAGGTAAAGTTTGCACAATTCTTTTTTTTTTAATATAGAAATACAGAAAAAATCAAATTGCTCTGTGTAATTGCATTAATTGATCTTTGAGGAGAGTTGTCTGTCTGCAGTCTGATAACCAAGTCTTAAATTACCTGTCTGTAATTGTGTTGAACTGTAAATGCATTGAAACAATCTGTGAACTGTTTCAGCAGGGTTATAGGCTGCTCTATAAGAATATTTTTAGTTTAATAACCTTTCATTTGTCTGAGAGCAATAGATGAATTGCATTCAGACTAAATATACCTCAAATCTGTAAGTTTGTCAGGAGGTTTATTTTTTCTGTAAAGCTCCTTAGTACTGAATGTGCTGAATCATTTCCCTCCAAACACAGCTTCTTCCAAGTGGAAGGAATGCTAATGGAATTATGTCCAGCAGTAATAGTCGTGAAGTCTTCAGAGATGGAGCACTAGGAATATTTATTTTACTGATGTTCTAGAAATGAGGTGGTCTCCCTAAAAGACATCCCCTTTTCCTCCACAGGATGGACTCATTCTTCTTGGCTGAGATGTTTAAATATCTGTACCTGCTGTTTGCTGATAAGGAGGACATGATTTTCGACATTGAAGATTATATCTTCACTACAGAAGCTCATCTGTTGCCACTCTGGCTCTCCACTACAAACCAAACCATCTCAAAAAAGAATACAGTATGTAACAGCTCCAGTCTAAACCAGTTTCTGTGGTACACTTCCTTTTTTGAGGGGAAAGGGAAATAAAATCAGGAAAAGATCATAGTTTGAGGAAGTGCACCAGTTTGAACATGTTGTTTAAAAGGCACTATTTCATCATATTAACAGTCACAAGAGTAGGAATAATGACTGGATTCTGCACTGCTGAACCTTGAGATGAAAGAAAGGAATTATTAGTAAGATTAAAAACAAAATCAATCCCTACTTCTGTATAAATTGGAAGGTAACACAGTAGGATGTTTTTGTCCCCATCTTTTTTTTAATTTTTTCTAAAACCTAAGTTTTTTCTTGTTTGTTTTAGCACGTGAACAAATTTGGAGAGGTTTTTTGAGACAGCTGGGGAGGTAATTTGACAAGATAGAGCTGCAGACAGATTTGGGATGTTTAATCACTTCAGTCTATGCAGTAGGCACCTATTGCGTAAATATGAGAACACTTGTGGGTTTATAAATTACTTAACCTTCCAAAATAACCTGGAGTAATACAGCTGTGCTGTGAAGCATCATAAATCCTCACATTTTTGATTTTGTGGTCAATAAGGTGACATAATTTGTCTGTGAGGCAATAAGAAAAAGGAAGAAGATAAAGAGAAAATGGTGTCTGAGACATCAAGGACACAAATTCCCTTATTTCTGCCTCTATTTTTAACATTTTCTAAGAGTTTTACAATAATGCCTGGATCAGAGGAAAAGGCTTACACTGTGTGTCAATCCATGCATCTGGAAAAATCACCCTGTCTGATGGACTTTAGCATTAAGCAGTGACAAATTTTTAGTTATTTGATCTTAATGTCAAGCACTGGTTATGTTTTAATGGGTCATGGGTTTGGTGTTAAATGTTCCTTCAGGGTGGAAATGCCACACCCTCTCTGAAATGTTCTTTCCCTAAGAATTTATCTTTCCTCTGAGTTTTGGAAACAGAGGCTGTTTTCTGAACTAAGCAAAAGTTTTCTGAAGGGTCTGAAGGAGCATTTCATGTAACTTTTGTTCCAAATATAGGAATTTAATACCTTTGAAGACAGGCAGGGTTCCCACAGTTGGTGCTGTGTGAAGTTCTGGCCTAACTTGGTTTGTTCTCTTGAGAACTGCAAATGTTAATGAAAGGTCAATAGAGAGGATACAATAAATTGTTCAAATGCAGTTTTTTAAGCTCTCTGAGTCAAAGCTGCAAATGGGCATAATCCAAGTAAGAGAAACCCATTGGTTTTTGGAAAATGGCATCAGGTGGCTGGAAGGCTGTGACGTCGAGTGTTCCTCTTTTATGGAATTTTATCTGAACAGATGGAATGTGTAAATGATTTTTAACATAAATACAGTGCTATTAAAGCAAACTGAGAGAGACATACTTGGTACTATCAACCCAACATCCTGTTTGTATTTGCTGTCATAAACAAGAAAGGTCATGTGTTAGTAACAGCCCTTTAGGTTTTGGGGTTTAGGGAGCCTTTAAATACTTGATTTTTCATTGGCCAATATGTTGCAAACAGGAGGGGTGAGTCTTTTCAGGTAGATACATTAATTTTTATGGGTTATAAAATGAGCTTTCCAGTTATCTATAACCAGTTATTTGCTAAGCTAAGGACATGCTAAATGTGGCTCCAAACCACCAGACGTGTTCCACATGGTTTCACATGTTACAAACCAGCAATTTGTGCAGATGTTCACTCTGCCATCTTTCCTGAAAATAGAAATTGTTTGAACTATATAGAGATTTATCCTTGCTCATCCAGATTTTCAAGTCTGTGTGGCTCCTGAGGAGGAGAATCTTTTGTTCACATGAAAAGATGTGCCATTTTTAGTAAGAATGACCTAAAGCCTGCAGCTGGCCACTCGCTGTAAAGCCAGTATCAGGTGAAACCAGAACTACTCCCTTTACTTGTCCAGCACATAAAACACAGGGCAGTGGCTTTGTCATGAGCAGGCTTGAGAAGTGCTGTCTGCCAGCAGAGGATTAGCTCTTTCTGCAAAAAAAAAAAGTTAAAAAAAATCTAGAAACTGTATATAGATATAGTAAATTACAAATTAGAGTAGGTGTTGTATTCATCTGTCCAAGGGGTTGCAATGCACTGGCTCCCCACATTGCACTCAGCTGCCACATGTGCCCAGAACACAGATTACTTAAGTAGGCTTATCTATTGATGTTCTTTATGTAAAAATAACCTGCATTTTTTTACTCTTTCATTTTAGAGCACAGAGTACACAGAGCTGGATGACAGCAACTTTGACTGGACCTGTCCAAACACCCAGATCCTCTTCCCAAATGACCCCATGTTTGCCCAAAGCATCCGTGAGCCTCTGAAGAATGTGGTGGACAAGAGCTGTCCCCGGGGCATCTCCAGATCGTAAGATGGAAATTTCCTCTCTTCCTGTTAGCACAGGACTGAGGGGAACAGGCTCTGCTCTGCAGGGAAGGAGAAGCATGAGGTGTGCTGGAGCTGGCAGCCCTTGTGGGATGGGCCAAAGGGATGATTCCTGGTCACAGGAAAAATCACTTTGGATTTCTCTGGCACCCTCAGCAAGACTTAGTTTGTTTCCAGCTGGAATTAGCAAATCTTTCAAAGCAAAAGGAGCTGAGTGAGCTGCATGCCTCGGCTGCAGGTCCCACTTGGAGTATTGCAGGAAATGTGTCTTTCTCATTTGTAAAACTTCTGCAGTCTCCTGAACAATTCTGAAAGTCTTCTTTATAGTAAGGAAGCTATGCTGCCACACTTAACTGCACCCATTTTGAGGAATTTAGGGCAGTGTTAAGGCTGACAAAGTTTGTCCTCCTGACCACCTCTCCTCCTATGTTTGTATTCCATGAATAAAACTGAGATGCAACTGTATGGGGCAAACTGGGTTTGGTCAGTGTTGCAATAATGCAGACCATTAACAAATGAGAGTATCTAGCAGTTTTGTTATCAATACTAGGGGGAGGTTTTGCACTATAAAATTATTGATAATATAGACACCTTTTAAAAAATAACTTGATTGAGAAGTTGCATTCCACTGAAGCCTGCACTCAGTGTACCAAGAATTGCAGTCCTATGATGGCAGGGATAACACTAGAGTTCTGTTTCAAGGATAATCTGGTTTTTAAAACCTTGATCTCTGATGTCTTTTGGCAGAGAAGAGAGTTTGGGAAGTGGACCAAAACCACCGCTGAGAGCCAGAGATTTCATGGCCAGTAATCCTGAGCACTTGGAGATCCTGAAGAAGATGGGAGTCAGTTTGATCCACCTGAAGGATGGACGAGTACAGTTAGTGCAGCACGCAGTGCAAGTAAGATGGCCTGGCAGGATTTTATTTTTTACAGCTCTCAGCAAAGTCCTCCTAGCAATGATACTTGACACCTGGAGCTTCAGGAGGGACAGCCACCCTGTGCAAGGAGGCACATGAGCTGGATATTGTAGCTATATTTAGCAGGCTGATGCTTGTTAATATTTTGCCTCAGCAACACTTCTAACTAGTCTTCCACTGAATTAGGTAGAGGCTGCTCATGTTGGAGTGTGATGTAGCCAACAGCATCTTGGCTGAAAACACTGCTTTCAGCTTGAGATACTGACCATCTCTTTATGAGATCTATATATTTGTATATTTTCAGTCTCCTGGGTGGTGCAGGTGCTAAACATTTTGTGCATGAGTGGAAGTGAGCATCCACTCTGTATGTTAAAGTCTTTGTAGCAGTGGTCCAAGCAAACACAACTTCAGTTTCTTTTCCCCCCAAGTTCCTCAAACACTTAAGATAAAATTGTTTATTGATTCTTTTCTCTGCAGGCAGCAAGTTCCCTAGATGCTGAGGATGGCTTACGGTTCATGCAGGAAATGATTGAACTCTCCAGCCAGCAGCAGAAGGAGCAGCAGCTCCCTCCTCGTGCTGTCCAGATTGTTTCCCATCCCTTCTTTGGCAGGGTGGTCTTGACTGCTGGGCCAGCACAGTTTGGGATGGACTTGTCCAAGCACAAAGCAGGGGTATGTGGGATGTGGGTGTGTCTGTTCCTTCCCCTGTTGCACAAGGCTCAGTTTCCAGTACTGCTCTTGTTTGAGGGCATCCAGCTGATCCTCCAGGTGATCAGTTAATTACAGTGGTTAAAACAGGGCCCAGTGGTGACAATGACAGCAGTGACAGTCCTGGGGATGAGTGGTTTATCTGTCTGTGCTCTGCTCCTGAGTCATCAGCCATGGTTTGGGGTTTAAAACACATGCACAGCCTGAGTTGCAAAGCAAGCTTATCCAGTCTGCAGTGCACAGCTGAGATGGTGATTTAGGGGAAGTTTCCCTCCTATGTCAGCCAGGAGCTGGCAGAAGCTTTTTAGAGTGAGAGCAAGTTGTTCTAATGAAAGCTTTTCTAGAAGGCTCTTTGTAGATGGAAGAGGGCAGTACCACAGAGGGCAGGGGGCCCTGTGGGAGCAGTAGGAAAACCCACATTGCAGCCCCAAAGAGGAGTTCCAGTTCACAGGAGAAGAATTTCCAGAGACAATGCTTCCCAGGTGTAGACAAACCACACTGATAATGAGAATTAGGTTTTTATTCAGTTATTCTTTGTTTCTAGAGCTCCAGTTTCAGGGCACAGATTGTCTGCACTGACACAAGACAACACTAAATGCATTAGAGTGACTGAAGGAACAAAAATACTTGGGAATCTTTCACAAGCATGACCATAGTGCTCTAATTCTTTCTTTATTTTTGTTTTTTTTCCAAACAGACAAGAGGATTCGTTGCAACCATTAAGCCATATAATGGATGCTCAGAGATCACTAATCCTGAGGCAGTGAAAGAGAAAATTGCTTTGATGCAAAGAGGCCAGTGCATGTTTGCTGAAAAGGCACGAAACATTCAGAAAGCTGGAGCAATAGGAGGCATTGTCATTGGTAAATACAATTCCAAGTCCTTAATTTGTGTAAATGTAACCTGATTTTACAGATTTGAAGATACAGGAAAGCTGACAAGCTTTAAGCTGAGAAGCACAGCAACTGTGCTCTCAGAAGATGAAGAGGTGTTTGGGGTTTGTCTGGTTCTGTGCAGACACAAGTTGGGATGGGGGGTTGCCAGTGTTTTTGCAGATTAAAAACTGTTCCTTTAAGGATTGCAAGGTGCTGTCAGTACTAACTGCTGAGGAAGAATCGGGATAGAAATGAAAAGTGGAGGAATGGGCAGGGGAGGCTGCTCCAGGTTCAGTTGATCTAATGGGAAGTTTGCCCTTCCTCTGGTGTGCTCTGCCTAGATGACAACGAGGGCAGCAGCAGTGACACAGCCCCTCTCTTCCAAATGGCTGGGGATGGCAAGAACACAGATGACATCACCATTCCCATGCTCTTCCTCTTCAACAAGGAAGGGAACATCATCCTGGATGCCATCCGGGAGTATGAGGCTGTGGAGGTGCTCCTTTCTGATAAAGCAAAAGACAGAGGTAAGGTTAGAAGTGATTTATGTCAATGCAGATCCCATCTGTGCCATGGCACGGTGGCAAATGGACAGGAATGATGTGCACTGCAGCCCAGAGGTGCCATGGCTTTCTGTTTGACACTGGGATTAGTTTTTTATTAAGCAAGCCATTACCTTATGGAGAGATATCATTGATACCCACTCCCCCCATGAGGTAACATCGAGAAATGCAGTTCCTAAATGTCACTTTGGCTTATGAGAAAATCCAGCCTTTTGGATTTCTTCTGAACCCTTTTTGTCATCAGCTGCCTTGAAGTGGCATCAGGAACAGCGTGTTTCCAGTGCCCTACATTGTGAGCATCTGTCCCTCACCAAGATCCCCAGTGACATTCCTGGGACCCAAAAGGAGAGAGACAAGTGCTAGAACTATTTTGCCTATCCAAGGAGAAGTGGTTAACATGAGAAATAAGGCTGCTGACCTCAGATGTTTCGTGGGTGTTCTTGTATAATGCAAGAAAATTGCAAGCTAATACATTCCCAGTTGAAATGTTTGAATGCAGCAGAAAATTCCAGATTTTCCTCTTGTAAGCCTTCCTTGTAGCACACTGTGTCCAAGAAGAGTAGGTAAGAACAAGCACCTCTAGAAAATCAGGCTATTTGCAAAGGGGATATGCCAAAATCTTGTCTTGTTTCTTCCTAACTTAGAAACCCCTCCTGTTTATAACTGTGCTAAATGCTCTGACAAAATGCTAAATACAAGTTAGCTCTGCCTTTGAGAGTTTGTAATCCATATCTGCTTCTTCCCCCCTCCTCGTGCTTCCGTTTGGAATCCCAGCAACAATCTTTAAAGGTAAAATGATTCCAAACTACATTATTGATAGCAGTAAGTATCCCATGTCAACAGTGGCATGTGCAGTTAAATTCCCTGAAAATCCTGAAGTGTCAGTGCCCTGCTTACAGCCACGAACATCAAACCCAGAGAAATGTGCATGACTCAGTTGGGCAGCTGTCAGGAGCTAAGCTGGGACATGGGAGATGTGTGTTACCTGCTTTGAGTGGGGAGGCTCTGGCTTTGGCTCTCTCAAATGCACAGTTCAGTAAACTTAGGAAACTCTGCCCAACTCCTGTGTGCTCAGATGTGGATCCTGGTGGATCTGGGAGTGCTTCAAAATCCAGCACTGAAGTTCAGTGCCCACAGTGGGTATTTGCTTAAGGCTGAAGGAGGGTAACTGGCAATGACCCATAAGTCACTCCTGAAGTTTGAAGAACCAAAATGAGCTTCAGTATATTGTTTGCCCTCATGTAAAATGTGTTTAAAAGGCTTCCCTCCTATCCCTCTGTAAAATATATTCCTCAGTAACATTAAATTTTCCTATCACTGGAAAGTTTGCTCTTCCTTGAAGAAATAGTAAGGCCAAGAGAAGTGACCTTGATTTTGGAATAGATAATAAAATGTTGCATTCCTGCAGTTGTTTTAACTTTTTTTTTTTTTTTTCTTTTTTCCTTCCCTTTCAAAGACTTGGAAATTGAGAATATGGACCAGAAATCATCTGAAAATGATTCACACAAACCAACTTCCGAGGAAGCTCCTTCAGAATCTCAGGATGCTGGAGCAGTCAGTGAGGAGCCCGAAGGAGGAGAGGAAAGCTCTGCTGTTGGTGACCCTGATCCTTTGTCCCCTGCCAGTGCAGACAGTGCCAGTGTTGCCATGGCAGACCTGGATCCCCACAGCCCTGGACCTGCAGAAGCCAGTGCTCCAGAGCCAGCATGTACCCCAGGGGACAGCCAGCCTCAGGAACAAAACACACAGACAGAGGCCAGCTCTAAAACTCACTGGGAGAGAAGTGTCCCACCTATGGAAACGATATTAGCAGACTGGAGTGAAGATATAGAAGCATTTGAAATGATGGAGAAGGATGAGCTATGACTTGTAATAGTAACTTATTTGTTAATAAACAAATGGAGACCTCTTTGGGTAGAAGTGAGGCCCTGATATCCAAGAAAACATATTCAGTATTGGGATGAGCAGCCAGGTGTCACCTGGAAAACAACACAGAATTCCAGCACAGGCTCTTTGTATGTTTTAATTTTTCCTGTTTAAAAATGGGAACGTGCAATCAAAGCCTTTGTTGGCCCCGTGGCTGGTGCTGTTCCCCAGGTAGCAAGGAGCCTGACTCCAGGCTCCCAGGGGACTGCTGGGCTCTGCAAAGCAGGAGCTGAGCAGGGTGGGGTGACAGACCATGGAATGGTTCTTGATGGGGCACCCAGCCCTCCCCAGCTGAAAGCCTTCTTCCAGCAGCAGGGGAATTGTTTCCAGGTGTTCGCACAGCTGGAAGCAGTCTGCCTTTGTCTGACATATCACAGCACTGCTCAGCTCTCCTTGCACCCCCTGCCACAGGAGCCACACAGGGACCTGGAAGTTCCCTCCTGCTCTGCTTCCAGCTGGAGGAATTGTACAAACCAAAGGCAGAGTGTGAGCAGGTCCCATCGTGGGGCCACCAGGAAAAGGTGTGGGAAGGTCCTGCTGGAGGCTGAGGGGAGGCAGACAAGGCAGGTGTTGAGTCCCAGGTGTTTCCCTTGGCCTCCCAGGTGGAAAAACTCCCAATTTGCCCCAAAATCTGAAACAGTCTCTGAGAGGACACAGCTCCATCAGCTGTAACAAAACCCTTTTCTACAAGTTTGACTTACAACAGCTTGACTCCATTGTTCTTTTTATATACAGCTTGTGTATGTGGTGTTTCAGGCAGGGAGGCCAGGGCCAGTGGGGAGCAATTCTGGCTGTTGGGTGGATAGTTCAGAGTCCAGGACTGTTATTCCAGGCTCTGGAGTTTGTTACAGGTAAGTGGGAGTCTGAATTTGTTATCCCCATTATATTTAAGTAAAAATGGGGAAGTTAAAACAATGTAGAGGCATTTTGACTGTGTCCAAAGAAACTGCCAAAAACTAATTAACTTGATTTATATAAACTGCTTTTAGTGAATTGTGGTTCAAAAAATGGTTTTATATTAAAGACTAAATGAACACTGCCTATATGCTGCACCAGGCTAAAAATGCAGGTTTATGTTCATCATTGCAGTGGAGTAAATAAACAGGAAGCCCCACTCTGGACTGCACCTTTGATTTAGCTGGTGAAATTACACGTGCTGAATATGCAACTGTTAATTAGCACAGCCATACTCTGTATTTATACTCTGTACAGTGAGCAGAACAATCCCAGGCAATGTTGGATCCATGTACTTAGCCACACTTGCTTTCAAAAGCCTCAGAATGCACAGGCACCTTTGAGAGCATGGCAGTCCATCTAAATATCATCCAGAACTTTGAATCACCAGGGGAGGAGGGAATTTGAGGAGGAATAGTGAGTAAGTGTCCTTTGAAAGAATTAGCTCTTAAATGGGAGTTGTCACTCCTTTGCACAAGTAACTGTCTGGAGGTTTGGACTTGAAGCAGCTGGGGGTTTTCAGCTGGGAATGTTTTTATTGATGGGTTTTTGTTACCTGAATTCACAGAAAGCATTTGACCATGGGAGCCTTGTAAGTATCCTTGGTTCCTTGGAGCCCTGGGAGCACTGGGACATGGCCAAGTGCAGGATCAAACCATGAGGTGCAGATCAAATGTGTTCACTCAGAGAATTCTGCTGATCTGTCAGTGCTCAGTGCCACAGAAGGAGCATCTTTGTTCCCATGCTTTTTGACATGGACATCATCTTCCTAGTAGCTCTTTTGGTGGAAATAGAGTTATTTTTATATCTTAGAGCCTCTGGTCATTACTATCTCAATATAGCAGCTAAAGGTTTTCTTTTTTTTTACTTGCAGATTTAGGTGTAGATGCCAGATTTTATTAAAAGGTTAACTAACTTTCCTTGCCATCACCAGCTTATTTTTAGTAACTGCTTTCTCCACCTGTTAGTAGAGCAGCAGGCATTACCTTTCAGGGATCCCAGAACTCCATGTGGATTTAGGGGGCAGCATCTTGGTGGTGGCCTACCTCAGATAACTTGTGTCCTTCCTTTTGGAGTGGTTTTTGTTTCATTTAGTTCTGCTTCACCTTTGAAACCATCATGAGAGCCATAGCTTTGTTTACAGAACTGAATCAGGCAAGGTTGACCTTTTGGGAAAGAGGATTAAATTGAGGGGACAGTTTTATTCAGGTTATTTTCACTTTGTGTTTCCTTATGAAGACATAAGCTTTAGTTTAACCATTCATATCATTCTGGAAAGAATTCAGTCTTCTGTTACTATCACCTTAAAAAGCAAAAAGAATGTATTCATCAAAAAGAAGAACCCTTTTGGAAGGGGGAGAGAGTGTTCTTCCCAAATATTTGGAAGCCTGCTCCCTGCATATGGAATATTGCTCCCAGATCATAAATCAGGAATCACCCTTTGTGTATAGCATTGTACATTTCTTTGTATGGTATTGACACTGAAAAATTCAGGAATCACAGCCGCAACTAGCACTTATTCCATGCCATGTAATTCAGATCAGTCAAATATTTTCTCATTTGATCTTAGAGGAATCTTCTTAATTGTTTACATTTATTATTTCTTAATGAAGTTTGAGAATGAGCCCAGCTCTGGTTCTCTTCCTCCTGCCAGTGTCCCTGAGTAGGCACCAATGAGTGAGTTGAGAGGTGAAAAACAGGACATCTTATGCAACAGGCATCAGTCAGAACATAGAAAACAAACCATTCTGTGAATGAAAATTGTATGTTCAGATTTTATAAGATTTTGGGTTTGTTTTTTTTTAGCCAGACCAATTTACAGCCGTATATTTTCTTATGGAAGATGTCTAATAACAGGTGCTGTAACACTATTGTTGGGTTTTACTCTCTGGTGATAAGTGTACACAATATTTCTAAGGGCAACTATGTACTGTGATGTAAAAGTCTGGGCTAAAATGTACATAATCCATGTACATAATTGTGTACTTGATTATAACTGCTGATTGTAAAGATTTAATAAAATGTAAATATTCTGGTCAAGCTGTGGTGAACTGATGCTCATTTCTGCATTTGGCTGTCATTGACTATGACTTGGGCATTATTGTTTTATTTTTAAAATCCAGAATCCAGACCCTCAAAAGTTCATTTTGACTGCTGCACCTGTTTTATTTAGAATGAAAGAAACCAGGTCTCACTTGGGCCTGGTGAGGTGAGTCTTGGAGGGGTGTATCCCTCATCCTTTGTTATGAGCTCTCCTTCACCACCTCTATTCCTGTAAAATTTTCCTCTCTGAAGTTAGGATTAAGAAAATTAGGATTAAGATGCAGGAGCCCTAAATTCAAGTCCTTGTTCAAGTGCTGAGCTGTGTTTATGATCTGAAGTAGAAACCATTCCCAGCCTTGCTGGGGAAGTGCTAAATTCCTTCAGCCTACTGTTTCCTGTGTTCTGGGAACATCAGCACTTGGGACTGGAGTATTTTGGAGCAAAGGCCCTTTCTGCCTCCTTCGAGCAACAAGGGACACTGCAAGTGTCCTGCACCCAGTTCAGGGGTTGTCAGAGGTGCTGCCTGTGCAGGCAGAGGGATGTGGTTGCTTCAAAGGCCAAAATAAAACAACTGACAGCCAGGGTGGGCTGTGCCTCTCCCTCTATTTCTTTTATAAGAAGAAATCAGGACTATTGAGGTGTTTGTTTTGGGGTCTGGACAGGTTCCTGACACTTCCACTCCCCCAGGATGCTCCATGGATGGATGGAAGCCTGAAGGACAAGGGAGGCATGGTGGCACCAAGTCCTCACCCTTCCTATTAAAACTCTATTTACTGATTTGTGCCAGTGGTTGTCTTGTGGGCCTGTTGCTCAATTGTCACATTTCCATTTTCCATGCAGGCCACCCAAAGGTGACACCCTTCACCCAAAGGACTTGAGCTGCTCTGACTGAAATTCAGCCACAGCTGCTGCTCATCCCATCAGTCACATTGGCTCAAAGCTGCTGTGGCAGAACTCCCATTTTCTCCCCAAGTGCTCCATGAAAAGGTGATGTCAATAAACCTTTCCAGCTGGAATGGAGCCTGGAAAACACTGTGGACCTGAGAAAGTTCACCCAGGCTATTAATGCCCAGCATGGGCAAATTCATCTTTCCTAAAGCTTTGGTGGAGAGCATGGGGTGATGGGCTGGGGCCCCTGCAGAGGGATTTCAGCCAGAACTGTGCCAAAAAGGCTGTGTGGTACTCACTGGCACCCAGAGGTGTTTTTGGGGAGCACCCCAGGATGTCTTGGATGCCCCACTGGCTGCCACTACAGGACAGACCTGATGGCAGCAGTGCAGGGCAGAGAATGAGAAGCAATCCAGGAAACCAGATTCATCCTTAAAAAACCCAACCCAAACCCTACCCCAGCATTCCTCTGCCCTTTGCCTGGGGCTGCCACCAGTCAGGAACGCCGGGCTGGGAAGCATTTTGGGCACAGGCCTTGGCTCAGGGGATGCTCAGGGGGGTTCAGGAAGGGACACGGAGCAGCAACGTGGGTGAGAAAAAGGATGAGCTGGTGGAGCTGGATTTGATGCATTTCAAGATTTCCCTGTGGACCTCCTGGCAGGCAGGTTGATGGTATGAGAAATGCCTGAGGCTCCCCTCCACAGCAAAAGCCATTTCCTCATCATCCTCTGGCCCAGCACTCCTCAGCATTGAAGAAAATGAGCAAAGAAGTCTTAGAAAGGCCTAAAGGGGGAAAAATCCAGGCAGAAGATGCTCAGATGAGGACAGAAGAGGCATCTCCGCCCCGTGCTGGCTCTCCAGCGCTTTTATGTAATGGAGCACATGGCTCCCCACGTTCCTTGTGGGGCTGGACACGGGTTCTCTGACTGCCAGGCTGGAGCATCTCCCTCAAATGATGTCAATCTTCACTGCACTGGCATTACAGCATCATAAAAAATTAAAGAGCTGCTATTTTGGGTAGCAGCTCTCTCCGAGTCAGTGAATAAATGCAGCTCCATCTGACTCACTCCGGGGGATTATTAATAGACACAAAAGCAGAATGCCAAAACCCCAGGAATATGCTCTGTTCCCACACGGGGCTTTCGAGCTTCTCGCAGCAACTGCTCTGGAGAACTTTTTGTCTCCAATTTTAATTTAATCCACTAAAAGAATTCAATTCATCCATTTCCCGTTGAACTGGCTCCTGGAAGGCTTTGGCAGGGGGCATCCTGCAGGGGTGAAGGATGGTTGCTCCAGGGTACCAGGCTTCCTCCAGGATGGCAGAGCAGCAGGGTGGAGACAGGACTCATCTCAAGAGGGAACAATCACAGGCTTCTCCTTTTGCTGCCAAGGGTGTCCATGAGGTTGGTGTTGGGAACTGGCTTTTATGAAGGAGGTTCACAGTCCCACAGGTGTTGATGATGAAGATGATGATCCTGAGGATGATGATGATGGTGACTCTCCCATCTTCAAACCCAAAGTGAGCGTTTCCCTGGATGTCATGGGTAGATGTGTGCAGCTAAATTGAAAAAAAGTAACATGATTTTTTTATAAAGCCAAGACATGAACATCTTTTGAGTTCTATCAACTTTCCTATCTTGCAGTACCCTGAGCTGGGGCTTCTTCCCCTTTGCCACAACAGCACAGTAACAATAATAAGAATTTCACTCAGTGCTCACCCAACTTTTTGGATGTCTGATCTCCCCAACAACAAAGCAAATAAGGTTTGCTTCCAAAGCCACCCCTGCATTTCTTGTCTCCTCTTCCCTGAACACCTACAGAATTAAATTAAACAGACTTCAGCCTGAAAAAGGAGAATTGCCCAGCAGGGTCTTGCAGTGTTCAGTTCTGCAAAAAGCATCTTCCATAAAGCCACACTGGCAGAAGTGCCATAAATCCGTGCCTTCTCCGTGAACACCCTAAAAATTGCCTGCACCACACAGTGACCTGGGCTGAGATCAAAGCTTTTGATTTTCCAGAGTGTAACAGCTGTTACTTCCCCCCTGGGCTGGGGCTGCCCCAGACAGGTAAAAGCTTCTTTAGAACAGGGATGTTGCTCAGACTCCCCAACACCCCACAAAGGACCTGAGTCAGGGCACTGGTTTTACTGTCATGGAACGGTTTGGACTGGAAGGGACCTTGAAAATCATCTTGTTCCACGGGCAACTTGGAACAAGTTCCCTCCTGCCATGGGCAGGGACACCTTCCACTAGCCCAGGTTGCTCCAAGCCCCACCCAGCCTGGCCATGGACACTTCCAGGGATCCAGGGGCAGCCACAGCTTCTCTGGGCACCCTGTGCCAGTGTCCCACCACCACAGTGGAACTGGAAACCACCCCTTTTGTGCAAAGCCCATGATGTGACATTTACTCTTTGCCAGACACACACACCACCCAGCCTCTCCTACCCTGAAGGTCTGGAGTTGAGTCATTGCTAACTCCAAGATGAAGGTGACAGGAAATTACTGTTTTACAGACCTGGTAAAACCAAAATAGCTGAGCACAGAGTGTTGATCTCCAGGCTGGTTCTCGTGTGATGACAGCGATGTCTCTGGAGTTCAGACACATCTCCCTGGTGCTTCATGGACCCCTTTGCTCCTGTCTCATCATCCAGAGTTTCAGTACCTGCTGTACTCTGGAGCCTGGGAGCTCTTACAGCAAGAAAGAGGCACACTGCAACAAATCCTGGGTGCTGCTGCTCTCTCCCAGGGCAGCACCAGGTGCCATCCAGCTGCTGAGCTCAGAGCCTGCCCAAAGGCACACAGGGATGACAGGATGGGACATTCCTGGGATGAAGATTTCACTCCTGTTAAAGCCCTGCTGCTGCTGCTGTTCACAAGGGCATGCAGAGGTGCAGTGAGCCAGCCTGGAGCTGTGCAGCCCACCCGTGGCCACAAAGGGTTGTGGCAGGGGAGGACACAGAGATGGCTCTGCTGGATCCTGGCAGGGAAAGCTAATTCAGAAGAACCAAACCTTTGAAGGCAAGGGAAGAAATTAATGTTAACTGGGGAGTGGAAGGGGCTGGGAGGGGCACAGGTGAAGTGGAACTCCCAATGATTAAACAAGAGAGACCTCAAGGAATGGGCCTGGGGTAGGCAGCCACTCCCCAGTTCCCCTTCCAATGCCTGGGGCAGGCTCCAAGGAGGAAAACCAGCAAAACTCAAAGGGCTCTGAACAAAGGAGAAAGTGCTTCAAGGGAAGAAGGTTGATTGCAAAACCCCCTCACCACAATTTTCTCCAACATCCCAGAAAATGATGTGCTGCTCAGGAAATACTGCATCAGCCTCCTAAAGAGAAGTTTAGGCCTCAAATCACTTTCCTGGAACTTTTTTTTGAGAGGAACCTTGAAATCCCATTTACAGCCAAGCACAGTGTACCAGATAGGAGCAAGTTTTCCTTCTCTTCCCAGCCTCCTCCTTTCCATGCTGCTGAATGGATTTTAACAGAGCAAAGCAATGAGCTCCAAGAGGAGAGACATTTTCAGCCAGAGTAATCTGCTTACATTTTTACAGACCTTCAGCTGCCACAAATATTTAGACTTCTAACAAAATCTGCCAGGATTTTGCAAAGGTGGAAGAATTCCAGGTGCCTCCCAGCCAGCAGCACAACAGCCCACCCAGGCCTTCAAATATTGCCAGCTCCAGGTCCAGCAGGGAGGCTCTGAAGCATCCAGAACTCCAAAGCACCTGCTGCTGGTCAGAATACAAGCACAGGTAAGATGGGAATTGCTTTTCCTCTCTCACAAAACATCCACCAAAGTGCAGGTCTCCAGTGCCAGCAAGGAAAACAGTAAATAAGAGAACTATTAAAACGAAGAGGTGGCTGAAAGAAAGACCACAATGTGGCTAACACATTTACACACAAGGTGTTCAGCACCTGGACAAGGAAATGTTTCAAAAGAACAGAGCCAACCCCACCTCTCTGCACTACTGTGAAAGCTTTCCAAAGTGCTTTGCAGGGAAGGGTTTGTGGGACCAAGCCCCAGGACTCTTTATTAATTAAAGAGTTTTAAATAATTGAAATGCACACTCTCTCGACTCTCCCAAGCGTAGTCACCTGCTCAAGAGCTGGCGTGAATGATGGAAAAAAATCATATCCAGGAGGAGAGAGGCACCACCATGAGGAATTCATCACAAAACCCAACAGCTCTGCAGCAGTGAGAGATGCCAGACCCCCAGGAACAGCCATGTGATGGGAGGGAGGCAGAGAAATTGTCTCCAGGGAGGTCAGGATACTTGGGAGGGGCTGCCTGGCCAATGCAGCTGCTCAAATGAGCAAGGATTTTGGGAAATCAGAGCTGGCTGGTGGGTTTTGACCATTAATAGGATAAAGCTGAATATAGAGGACCCTGACACTGAGCTTTTATAGGGGAAGCTGTTGCAGCTCTTGGGTTGTCTGAATCCTGGAATACAGCAACCACTGGGCTCAGACTGAGCGGGGCAGGTGCCTGGGGAGCCTGCAGAGCTCACAAATCCCTTCTGCCTTTAGGGAACAGCCTCAGAGCTGCTGCTTGGAAAGCTGCTCCTGCTGGATGGGCTCACACCAGCCCTTAAGGAGCACCAGCAGCTCCCAGGTCTGTCCCCACTGCTCATCCCCTGCCCAAAAGCCAAAGGTAAATCCAGTGCAGGGATGGCAGCAGGAGGGAGCTGGGGGTTTCTGGAGATACTCCAGGTACAGCACAGCACTGATGGGAATGAAATCTTCTGATGTGGGCTGCCCAGCCCCACTCAGAGTGAACATTCAGGGAAACCTTTTAGTCAAGAAATTCAGCAATAACTTAGATACCTGCAGAGATCTGAGGTGATCTTTGAGGGACTTGGATCCTTTGGAGGGATCTGATTTTCAGAAAGCCCAGTGAAAAATGGTCAATATTTGGGCTGAGTGCCCCCTCAAGTTTTAGCCACATCCTCAGAGATGCTGTTAATGCACCCTCAGTCCGTCCACACCCACAAATGAAACCAACACAATGACAGCAAAGCACACTGACAAAGCTTCTCCACTGGATGCAGTGCAAACCCTGTCCTCTGATGGCATCAAAGCTGGAAGAAATATCAGCACAGGTAACAATCTTCTTTGAAATAATAAATACAAAAGCTGTATTTTTTTCCTTTTTTTTTTAACTCATGACAGCATTTGTTAAAAATATTACATCTGCTTTTGAGAAGGTTTTATTCCCTCTCCATTTAATATGGAAAAATAAACTCTACAGGACACACAACACATCCCCCCAGTTGGCACAGAGCTGCTTTAAGAGATCAGATCCACGGGACACATCAAGGCAGAGGAGAGGTTTGGTCTTCCTGGTCCCCAGACTCTTAAAACATCATGTTGTAGGAATGGTAAAAGACAAGAATACATAAAAACAGTAAAATGTTTATTTTCTTAGAAAAAAAGAGATTCAAAATGATTGTGATCACACTCCCATTCGTGCTCAGCAAAGCCAATACTGCAAGCTTAGTCCTTGATTAAGATACCTTTTAAATGAAACTTTTCTCCTCTTAAATTACAAGTTCCTGCTCCTGTATCACTTCCAGTATTTCAGTGATAACATGCTTTTAATGGATAATAGTTTCTCAGCTTCTTCTCAGCTGAGAAACAAGGCCTGCCATGGCAAGAACATCCCATCTCCAAAGCTTGCAATCACCAGCACTAACAAGCACTCCGGCCCCAGCACGGACGGACACACAGCTCAGGGGTGTTTCTTAGATGCTTGGATGTTCACTTATGGAAGCTTGGTATAACACTACCTCATCTGATAGAAAACAGGCCAGAAGCCTCAGTAAAATCAACAACGTCTTTTGGATTAACTTTTAAGGATTTGCTGCATATCTGGACACAGAAAAAAGTGAGAAGTTGCAACAAGTTTTAACTAGCAGCAACGAAAACAGTTCCTTACGAGTTCTTAGCAATATTCCTCATGTGTTCATTAGGAAACACTGTAACTGAATGGAGCATATAATGTGGAAATGGTCTTCTTCTGTTATGGAGTGCTGTTCACTCGAGCAGACGTCCCAAAGGTTGTATCCAGAAGGCTGGGTTGGATCTATTTACACTGGAGGTGCTCCTGGGGCGAGCGCAGGGCTGGCACTATGTGACATCCTCCTCCTCCTCTGAACAGTAGTCACGACCCTGCAGGGACAAAGGCCAGGCTGTTGGTACACAGAGACAGCACACAGGAATAAACCCAGGCAACACTCACTGAGAGCAGTTCTCTAAACTTGGGGGGTTAAGGTCAGAGCTGGGTAGAAACCTTAGACACAGAGAATTTGCAGGAAGCCAGGATGGGAGACACTTCCCCTTCTGTCACTATTAATCTCATAAGCATCATCCCCCATATACTGAATTCCAGGGGGGATCCAACTGATTTACAAACCTGCCTTATGTAAAGATCTGCCTTGATGGACACAGGCCCGAGATTTGTTGTGAAAGGATAATCTCCGAGGCAAAAGCAACAAAGCACATAATCCTATGAGCAACACAAGGCAGCTGCTGTGAACAAGAATTCCTCATCTGATAACCCCAGTGAAAGTTTAAACCCACAGCAAAAGATACCATTTGCATTGAAATGATGCTGGTACTACAGGGGATTCAGCCTAAGCCTCACAAAACATGGATTTCTTATCAGACCAGTCATGTTATGCCTTCTATCCCATCCCAAACACAGGTGTGGAGCAGCATCTCTCTGGGTATTCCCCCTGGGATGGTCTGGAGAAGGCACATCCCATCCCTCCCTACCCAGCTCTTGCAGAGCAGCAAGAAAGGACCTGCTGGGAGCCCCTGTCCTTGTTCCCCTGCACAAAACCAGCTGGAGCTGAGCTGTTCAGTACAAGCCACCCAGGGCATCTTGCATCAAACAAGTGCCTCAAAGGCAGGACCCAAAATCTCAACCTCTGGACTATGTCCCATTGTGCTGGGTGTATCACCTGAGCACCTGGAGAAGGAGAGCCAGAAAGACAAAAAAAAAAAAAAAAAAAAAAAAAAAAAAAAAAAAAAAAAAAGGGGGAAGATGTTTCTTAACAGAGATCAGTTTATTTGGGACACACAGCTGGGCTGCACACCAGGAACAAAGGGACCAAAAGGTCCCTGCAGTCCCAGTGCCAATGGTGGGAGTGCAGAGCTGGCTTTGCTGGAGCCCACACCCAGGAATGTGCTCTGAGAACTCCCTGTGGCCCAGCACTGAGAGCAGAAGGGTTTTCTAAGTACGTTAAAATAACCCCCAAGAGACTCATCAGCCCAAATTCCGACTCAGCAATCACTGACCCAGAAAGAAAGAAAAAAAATTACATTTTATGAACTAAAAGCTGTGACTCAAAGAGAAGGAACGCTGAAATTCTTTGCAGGGAAGCACAAATCTGTCAGTTTTCTCCAGACCAGGGACCACATTTGGACAAATCCAGGAGACTGAGCTGGTGGTGACGAAGGCTTTGTCCAAAATGCTTCAGAGCTGTGAAGGGCAGCAGCAGTGACTGAGGGCTGAGCTCAGGGCATTTCCAGGACACCCATTTACCTGCTCAAGAGGGAGCCCCATGGCCCAGCACTCCCCACTGGTGGCCATCACTGCTATTAAAGCCTCAAGCAGACCCAAATCTGACAGAAGAAAAGCCATCCTGCATTTTCCCCCTCCTACTCCTCCTGCTGTTCTTCTGCTTCTGGGTTTGCTCCATGGCTGCCAAGTGCATCAGTTCTCAAATGGATGCCAAGGAACTGCTCCAAACCACGGTGCTGAGCAAGTCCTGGCCCTGGCACAGACACACCACCTCCCACCCAGCAAGGCCTGAAGGCCACCAGGAGCTGGGCTGGTCCTTCCAGACACATCATTTCCATCTGCACCCTGCTGGGATGGGGTCACATCTGTTTCCTTTTGGTGACCTGACCAGCTGAGGTGATGCCCACTGTGAGTCCCAATGGTGCCCAACAGAGCTCTGGTCTGAAGGTTACTCCCCAAGTGCATTTTTGTCAGTAACAACAAGGTCAGCATTGCTCAGGAACATCAGAGAAGGAAGAAAGTGTCTTGTCATCACAGCCTTTCCCCCTGCACCAGAAATCCAAGACCAGGGTTGTGCCCTTGGTGCTCCTTGGGCAGACAGGCAGGGGAGGGCTGCCACTCCCTGCTGGCAGAGGAAAGGCAGCTTCAGCCCCAGTCCAGGACAATACTTTAAAATGTCCATTTTTGACCCCTTGGTTGTTTCAGAGGATGTTTGACAGGTGCTGGAGGAGATGATCCCTTGATCACTGAGAGGCTGCTGTGCTTGAGATGGGCAGCTATCCTGGTGGGGCTGGGAACTCCTCATGGGAAATGGTCAGCTAAGAGCTTGCAGAAACCACACTGCTCTAGTGGAAGTGTCCCTGCTCGCTGCAGGGCTTGGACCAGGTGGCCTTTAAAGGTCCCTTCCAACCCAAACCACTCTCTGCTTCTATGATTCCAGTCAAATTCTGGCAGTCAAACTCTGTCCAGGGGAGCAGGCTCCTGCATCCAGAGGAGCCAGAGGCAGGGAGCAGGTGGCTACTGACAGGAATGTGTGGCCCACCCATGGACTGAGTGAGCTGTGGGTTCAATCCCTGCATGGGCCACTCACTTAGAAGTTGGACTCAATGATTCTTGTGGGTCCCTTCCAATTCTGTGCTTTCTGAGAAGTTTTAATGATTGAATGTGTAAATGAACTATGTTGAGGAAGATGAGAACTGTAATATGTGCCTCCAAGTCCAGCTAATTCCTGAGGAATCCCATCTCCCACCTCTGCAGTTTCAAAATACAACTGTCAGCTTTCGTAGATGTCCACAGAACACCGTGAGTGTTTCTAAACGAGTGAGTGGATTTAAGGTAAATTAAAAAGCAGCCTGATGTTCTTTTCCTGCTGTCTGCACCCAAACCAGAAGGGCTCATCCCCCATCTCTCCCCTTGCTGCACCTCCAAAGTGCTCCCCCCTCCAGGGGATGCATCATGGCTCATGATATCCTTTTAGGGAATAAAAAGAGAAAGAAAAAAATCGCAGGAAAAAGGCCTTTTCCCCATTGTGTGGGTGACAGGCCAATAAACAACACTGCCTGGCTCAATGGCCCCTTGTGCTGGAGAACTGGGCCAGACTGGGGAGGGACAGGAGGGACAGGAGGATGAGGATGGAGGGGAAGCAGGGGAGGGAGAGGAGAGAGAAGAGGCAGGGGAGGGAGAGAAGGAAGGGGTGGGAGAGGTGGGAGGGGAGGAAAAGGAGACAGGAGAGGCAGAGGAAGCTGCCCAGAAGGCGCAGCAAGTAGCCCTTTCTCCAGCGGTGGCGGGGCTGGGGACACAGTGGCCCCTTTGAGGGGCCCGGCCGGGCAGCCCCCGCCCCGCTGGGCACCCTTTTCATCGGGCTGGTTTTGTTTACAGTGCTCTAAGAAAGGACGGGAAGAAAATGCCGGAGGCGGCACTAAATCATTGTGTACTGCGCTAATTTCTGTCCGTTTCTCGTTTTGTTCGGGAAAAATCAATGGAGTCATTAAGAGCAATCCGCTTTGCTAATGAGTTTCAGCCTAATCACTGCGCCCTCGCACAGGCCGGGCTGGCAGCCCGCTCCCAAAGGCACTCCCTGCAGCCCATACAAGGAGCTGCTTTGTGTCCCCGCTTCCATGCCCGCTGTCACCAAGGAGGGATGCAGGGAGCTGCTGCCAGGCATCCTTCCCACGGCTGGGGATTCTCCAGCCAGCTCCCGGGGGCCAGGTGAGTGCAGAAATCCCTGCACAGCCACCCCAACAGCAGCCATGTGCTCAAGCTGACCCACAGTGATATATCCCCCACGGGGATGGCAACACCAGGCTCGGGGTACCCATCAGAGCTCACAGCAACACATCTTCACCTTTTTTAATCTCATTTTTGTCCATGAGCACGTTTGCATTGTGATTATTTTTTACAAACCATTGTAGCCATGTAGAGACAGTTCACGATGATGGGACCAGTGATGGTTTTCCATTGTTGTGCCATGGTTCCTTTTGAACCACAAAGCCAGAGGGTTTGTGCTTGTCTTGTGGGGTTACAATCCCCAAATATAATCCCAGGAACTGCTTGTCAGTTGTTCCATTACCCCTCAGCCTTTTCCTACAGGGAGACAGTTGCCTACACATTCTGCCACAGCCTCCAGTAACAACAGACACTTCAAGGAGATAATTCCTCCAGGTCATTGCACTGCTCCATGTAGGATTCAGAGACAGCACTTGTTTATCCAACCATTTTCCAGGACAGGCATCATCAAGATGTTTTTGCTAGCAAGCACTAAATGGGTAGATTTTTCCCAGTCAAGACTTCGTATGTTATAGCTTTTAATTTTTATTTCTATTTATTTTATGCAAGCCCTGGTGGGACAGGGCCCCTTCAAGGCAATGGACATGACCTTGCAGGGCTGTGCCCAGGATTAACTCTGCTCTGAGCCACCCTGTGCAATTCATGGAATCCCAGAAGGGTTTAGGTGGGAAGGGACCTTAAAGCCCATCCATTGCCACTCCCACTATCCCAGGTTGCTCCAAGCCCCATCCAAGCTGGCCTTGGACACTTCCATAGATCCAGGGGCAGCCACAGCTTCTCTGGGCACCCTGTGCCAGAGCCTCCCCACCCTCACAGGGAAGAATTTCTTCCCAATATCTCATCCAGCCCTGCCCTCTGACAGTGGGAAGCCATTCCCAGTTGTCAAATGGTACTCCAGGCCCTTGTCCCAAGTCTCTCTCCAGCAACAGGTCTATGTCCTTCCTGTGCTGCCGTTTCTTTTCGGGGGTAACGTGGAATTTTGGAAATGGAGCCCTGTGGAATCAGGATCCAAATAAATCTGAGATGTAGAAAGAAGAAAAAAACAACCAAAGGCTGAAGAAACTTTAGGAGAGACAGGTTACTTCTTCATTATGTGTTTCACAGCAAATCTTTTTGAGTCCAAATGCAACATCTGACTAAATTAGACCTTGATCTATCAGACTGGAGAGAACCCAGGTCATGAATTTACCTGCCTGAATACCAACACAAATGGTACTTAGGACATGTTTCTATCTTAATCAGAGCTGATAGTTCAAAACCAGATTTATCCCACCACAGGAGTGCAGTGATTGTCCCAGTCCCAGCCAGTGGAGCCCATTTATCCTCTGCTGGGCACAGCAGATCTCAGATTTATCCAGCAGCAGCAGAGTTTCCTTTAAGGGGACTGTTCAGTCACTCTCTGCTTCCTTCTCTGGTTTCCAAAGCCATATTTCTGTGTATTTCTGCCTTCATCTCTCAGGTCAAGCAAATCACTTGTACTCCTGACCCACATCTCTCTAATTTACTCCAGGGAACGCTCTCCTTGAGCTTAATTGCTGCTATTACCTGTTGCTCATCCTCCACTGGAATATATTTCTGTGATTTCAGGCTGATTTTCAATAAATGATGATAAGGCTGGCTGCAGATGAGCTGCCTCCTTCCCACTGCCTGTCTGTGTTCCATTTCCCCCTGAACTCTGGAACACACGTGTTTTTTGTCTCCCAAAGCCAAGCCTGTGACTCTGCTCACAATAACCTCAGCGAGTGGGAAGCCCCAGGAGGACTCCCTGCAGCTGCTGGCAGATGTTGGGAACATTTCTGAGCCTGTTCTGCCACCAGGGCCTCGTGCTGAGTGCTCACAGGTCCTTGGTCTTCCCCTCTGCTCTCCTCCCCATGGTCTGCCACAGGTCAGAAAGTGCTTGGACAACACTTCTAGGCACGAGGTGGGATTCTTGGGGTTTTCCTGTGAGTTGGACTCCATGCTCCCTGTGGGACTCTGCCAGCTCAGGATATTCTAACTACAGCTACAGTAGTACAGTAACTACAGCTTCTTGTGCTCTCAACTGCTCAGCTCTCTCCAGCTGCTCCCAGTCTCCCACCTAATCTGTAACTCTGGCTTCTCATCAGGGCTTGGGAGTATTTTTACCTCAGATTCTGGTGTTGCTGAAAGGACTGGGCTGACTCCAGCAGAACCAATATCTAAGCCTACATTCGAGGCTGACTTTCACATTCTCAGTCAGCCCTACCCCAGCCCTCATCCCAGCACCTCTTCCTTCCAGCAAACCCTCTGAGTGGCATTACCACCATCACAGGCAGCTCCGTGCATGCCAGCTCAGCTCCAGCTCCTGAAGCAGGGACAGACTCACTCAGAGACAGAACAGATGTCCCCCTCTGAACGACTCACAGTGTTTTGACACTGAATTTTGGTAGACAGAAGCTCCATGCTTCATACATTCTGTTTTTTACCTTTGGGTGACATTTGCAGGAGGCAGTGGAGCTTTGTAGGGGCAGCCAGGAATGCGCTACCGGGGGCAGGACTTCCAGAGAAACTCTCCAGACTGCTTCAGTAAGGCTTTTTTTGATCTCCAGGACTCATAAAAACTTCCTGTTTGCAGCTGACGAAACCCCAGCCCATGTTCTTTCCATTTCACACTTTGGCTGCAGGAGTTTTATTCCAGCTGCCCTCCCTGTCCATGGAATGGCCATGCAATGTTCCTGCCTAATGCTCACAGGTCAGAGTTGCTGTCACACCTGGCTCTGGTGACCCAGCACCCCTGGGGGTCTCAGTGGAGCTGAGGCTGTTCTGCTCCTGATGGAGTTCCTGCAGCACAGCCCACGGAGCAGCATCTCCATCACAAACCCAACAGCCACGGTAACCATGGGAACACCACAATGTTTGGGACCTCACCCCCCACACCTCTGCAGACTTCCTCAGCTGCCACTGGTGAGCTGCTCACTGATACAATTCTAAATGTTCGACTGCTGTCCTCCACCTCCCTGGAGAAGGGACTGAAAATGCCATTTACAGATCAGACAAAACCCTTGTATTTTCCAATCTTTTTTGGCATTTGTGACAAAAACTAGGAAAAAAAAGTGTTGTGAGCAAAGATGAATTAAAAACCCCCAAATTTCCCTTATGAAGACTATTTTCTCAGGCACAGGGGTCCCCAGGGAACACAAATCACACATTCAGCTGTGTGTTAACTCCTGCCAATCCCATCAGCTGTTAGCAACTTGGTCTCTCTGACAGATAAACTGTGGATTTCCTCTGAACAATCTCCTGATCCCAAAGATAAATTATCCCCAAGATAATTAGCCCTGGAGATCATCTGGGAACATCTCAAAGCAGATCTGAACAGCTCCAAACACAGGAGACAGGGGCAGCTGCACCTCAGCCTGGCAGCTGGGGAATGAGGGTGTTAGTGCCCTGCCACAGACCTTGGGAACAAAAATTAACCAAAATTCATAGTTAGATACAGCCTGATGGCATTGTCTGGTCTGCAGATAAGATACATCTTTGGAAAGTCCATTTCACTGGAGATTCTGTGCTCAACACTACAGAAGGTGATGATGTCCAGGGAAAGCATCTGAATATTCACAGGATGAATTTATTCAAAGGAGATATAGCTGTATTATGGATATGTAGAAATTCCACTTTTAAATGCATTAGGTTACGTAACATCCTACCCCTGTGAAATACTGGGTACAGAAATATTCTGATCATGAGTCTGTGAACTCCTCGCTTTTACTCTTTCCCTTTCTGTCTTCTTATGTTTTCATAATTTTTATTTTTTTAAGAGGAAAGTGACAAATGTGTTGCTTGGGACAAATACGAGATGCACCCACTGTGGCACTCTGACTCCTAGGACCAGGAGTGCTGGCAAAACCAGCAGAAGTTCAGAGCCATGCAAGTAAAAATCTCCCTTCTACTCTGCAACCCAACATGACAATTTATAGAGAATAGAACAGCAAAGAACAGAAGATAGACTAGACTAGACTAGACTAGAAGTATTTCAGCTGGAGGGGACCTACAATCATCAACTGCCTGAGCACTTCAGGCCTGACCAGAAATTACAGTGTGTTGTTAAGGGCATTGTCCAAATGTCTCCTGGATGCTGGCAGGCCTGGGGCATCCACCAGCTCTCTGGGAAGCCTGTTCCAATGTCTGACTTCCCTTGCCATAAAGGAATGCTTCCTCATATCCAGTCTGAAACTGGGAGTACCTATTAGTGTACTGCTGCTGAGGAAGCACATATTTAATATAAAGTATTAAACAAGATGCACAACTCCAAAACAGACAGTGTAAAGAGTAAATTGGTGTGTGAACATCAGCCCCCACATCCCCCTCAGCCACTCCCAGTATCAGCTGTGCTCCAGCTCCTTCACTGCTGTCTCACAAAGAAGTCAAGGGTGTCATTTAAAAGGTTTCTGAGACACACAAAAGCTGCTCTGAGGACAGCTGAGATATGCAAAGAATTATCCATCCTCTTCTTCAAAACATCTCCAGCACCATTATTTCACTGGCACAGCCCTGGGGCAGGGTTATCCATACTTACAGCCACACCATCCCTTGGAGCCAGTGGCTATTTCGAGGGGATTGAGCAAGAAACTCCTGAGGTATCCCAGCTACTACCAGCATTAAGACTCCAGTTGTCTCCCACAGGGATGAGATGAAAGATCAAATCAGAAATTACATCAAATCCCACTTTGTTCTTCACCTTTATCCAGCATGTATATCCTGAACATCTGAACTATCCTGCCATTAACCCCAGACTGGTGACATTCCCACAAAACAAAGGATTCTCTCAGTACCTTCTGCAAACTCTTTACCTTCCTGGTCTTTTTGCACTTGAACTATCTAACCAAGGAGCTGGAAGGGAAATCTTGGGCCAGACCCCTCCAGATCACGGAGAACAGAGAGAACTGCAGCAGGCAGGGAGCTGTCCTCCCCCTGGAGCTGGGAAAGCTGTGTCCACCCCTGAGGGAGATGGGATGTTTACATTACTGTGTCTTACCTTTTCAATTTTTTCATCAAGCATTCTGAAGAATTCTTGTTGGCTTTCGGAGATGTGCATGCTGGAAGGCAAAGGAACAGTATCAATACCAAGAGGATTTCTTCCATTATGAAACAGCCCAGGGCTTGTGGAAGGCCCACCCTGTCAGCTTCCACCAGTGTGAAAAATAAATCACTTCATGCTTTCATCTACAATGTCAATTTTTAATCTTTTTTCCCCCCTATTTTTTGTTTGCCCACAAAACATTACTGCATTTAGTTCTGTGTACATGTGTAACACTTGGGGTGGTGACTGGGAAATGCATTTGCATTCAGAGGAGACTGTTCCCTTTTCCAGGTTGACTGCAGGAGGGTAATAGCCCAGTTCCTCTCTCTCAGAGCCCCCTCTCTCTCAGGACAGGAGGTTTTCCAGGACTGCCAACCTCACCCCCACAGAATGAGACACCCACAATGTGAGGTTAAAGACTGTGTCCTCTGGTCCTGCCACTTGTTACGGGGGAGAAGAGACTGAGAACTGCTACAACCTCCTGTCAGGGAGCTGTGCAGAGCCAGAAGGTGCCCTGAGCCTCCTTTTATCCAGGATGAGCCCCTCCAGCTCCCTCAGCTGCTCCTGGTGCTCCAGACCCTTCACTTCAACTAATTCTGCAGCACCAAGAGGCTCAGTGATATGATTTTGCATTGGTAAAGAGGGCTGGAAAATACTCTTCTTCCATTTCAATAAAACGCTGATGGTCACACAAGACCACAGGTCCTTCCCCATGGGGAACTGGTGGGCTAAAAACACAGAAAGAATGGGGAGACAAGGGTGAGGATGGATGGCAGGTGATGTTTGGGGTGTTTATTTATGTTGGGGGATGATGAGAGCCCCCTTCCTGCACGAGTACCACCCCTCCAGGAAGGTGAGGCTGGAGCACCCTCTGGACCCGCAGCAGGCTCACAGGCAGCTGGGGAAAAGTGCCAGGGACTCCACGTGCAACACAAAAAGATGCAAAAAAGGGAGGATGGGGACTGGTGCCAGTGGCAGCAATGATGCCAAACTGTCAGAAGGACATACAGCTCTTGGAGGTTTTCCCCAGCACAGAAAGCTGGCTGGGCTCACTGAATTCCACCCCATCCCCTCTCCCTCAGTGTGATCCTTTCACTGTAATGAGTTAATGCTTTCCCTAAGTGCCCCACAAAGCTCAGCATTGAGCCCTCCCTGCTATCGCTGAATGTATACAAAGATCTGCTTATGTGGGACATAAATGAAGCTCAGTTCACAAGAGGAGGGCTCAGAAATGGCATTAAAACCTAAAGCTGGTGATTCAGGAGCAGGAACAATTCACCTTTCAGTGGTTGAGGGAGTTCCTGTCCCCAGCTGTCTGCCTGTTCCTCAGGTTCCCACCTCCACCTCAGCTGGGGAAGAGATGCTTTTTTGGGACAGCTGACCCCATCACCTGCATATTCAGGCACCTTGGAGAGGGATTTTAGGGCAGTGCAGCCCTTTCTGAGTTGGGAAGTGCTTGAAAAAGGGTCTTGCCTTTACAACATCATAAATCCAGTTTCTAATAAAATGAGATAATACTGAAGTGACTCACCTCAACCATAATTCATAAGAAAACTAAGAGAAGGCAGGGAAAAAAAAAAAAAGGAGTATTGTGTAGTCATATCCCTGAAAAATCCCACAGGATAATCCTACAGATCTCGTCTAGTGGAAGGTGTCCTTGCCCATTAGCTGATTTTTCATGTGCCAACCCAAACCATTCTGAGAGTCTGTGATCTGGCAGGGCAAAACTGGTCTGAAATAACCACTTTCACTCTATGCTTCAGGCTGCTGTCACTCCCTGAGTTATGAACTTGTCCCAGGGTACTTGGGTGGGTGTGTTTGATCATTCAAGGTGTCCCTGGGGTCAGTTTGGTGATGAACAGACAGAGGAAGTGCCCGTGAGGTCAGGGCAGGGTGCAGGGGGAAGGTGTGACATGTACCAGGACTGGGTGTGAAGAGCAAGGACCAACCCTTCTCCCTCAGCCAGAGACCCCCATAAAGCTACTGCTGGCTCCCTACATCCCCTGGTTTTAGAGTCCAGGGCTCTGGGTGGAAAAATCTAAACCCTCCTGCAGGGGGAAGAGCCCTCACAATCTTACTTTTCAGCTGACATCAAATTATTGTAAAAGAATTTGTAATTTGATACTTAGTCCATGTTTAGTTTAGAAGTAACAGATCCATTGTACCATAAGATGCATCTAATTTTTATTCTGTTAATTTTTGCTCTTCCAGCTGAGTAGACCTTTTCCACCCAATGCCACCCCACCCTGCTGTCAGAATTGTCATGGTTTTTAGATGACAAACCTTAAAAAAATAAATTGTATACTATAAAGCTGTTTGCTGACTTGGCAATTAGCAACTCAAACACATGTAGCCACTTTATAAACAGAAATGCAGTGGTAGGTTGGGCAAACAGCAGAGCCTTGGGCAAACACTGGAGGATCTACCCAACCACCTTATGTCACATACTGCAGCTCTCTGGGAAGTTTCCTTATTTTTGCAGGTCTGTGACAGAAATATTCATCTCTGTCAATGCAATGTAGAAGATGGGATTTTTTGGTCAGTTCTATTTCTGTAGGGACTTTTCAAGTTAGAGTTTTATGAAGGAATGGAAGCCGTGGCCCCATGCATTCCTCTGCTGTGGATGTATTAAAGATGATCCACCAAAAGAACAGCTCTTTTTTATCCCAGAGTAATTAGCCTCACGTTAGAGCACCTGTCTTGGGTTATGGAACCAAAAATGTGTATTCTATTTCATCTGTTGAAAATAGTCAGGGAGATGTTCTTCTTTACCTCTTGTAACTCTGGAGGGAGGGGGGCGGGTGCCTTTTGATAATGGGCCAGCTGTTCAAACTAGGTAGGGCAGTGTTTCTTATCTCTTTCACTGCCCATCCTCCCTCCAGAGGGACAACTTCTGCTAATGGACCATGAAGGCTCACCACTGACAGGACACATTCCATCATCCCATTGTGAGATGCTCCACCCAGTGGGGGGGGGGGGGGAACCAACCATTCCTACCTGGATAAAACTGAGACCTAGGAACACCAGGGATCTGAGGAAAACTGGACCCTTCTCACCATCTCTGGACCCTTGTTCTACAGGATCATCTCTGCTCCAACAGAACCACATCTGCCACTTCAGGAGGACTCACTTTTGGACTGCTTCCAACACCCTGACCAACAGGGTGTCAGGTTGTAGCTCTGACTCTGTCTGGGTTTCTAGGATTTTTGTTTGTTTGCTTGCTTTTTGTACTACTACATTTGTATTTTTTAATATTCCTGGTAAAGAACTGTTAGTCCTATCCCCTCATCTTTGCCTGAAAGCCCCTAATTGCAAAATTATAATAATTTGGAGGGAAGGGGTTTACATTCTCCATTCTAAGGGGAGCTTCAACTTTCCCTGGCAGATACCTGTCTTTCCAAACAGAGACCTTAAATACATCTCTGACCCTGCTGGGAAGGACTGAGCCACAATAATGAAGTACAGCTCTGCTGAAGACTGCTGCTACCTCCACTTCCCTACCACGAATTTCTTTGCAATTACATCCAAGGCACTTGGCTTTTCCCTTTGAAAAGAGGCTGAATTACACTGTCAGCTGGTTAGGAAATAACTAAAGTTTCCAGACTTGAAATCATGTTCAAGGCACTTGATAGGTGGCAAGTTTAAGTCAGTAAGTGCCCTGAGGGCAGGACAAAAGGAACAGCATTTCCACTGGTGTTCAAAACCCAGATCACAAACCTTTATCACTCAATTAGTGATTAAAATCTAACACTGATCAGATAAGAAATTAGTTACTGCTATCAATAACCAGCCCTGCCACAAGAGGCAAATATTTCATGTAACACTGACTGACCCCAGGCAGAGCATGGGCACAGAACTGCCAACCAAGCAGGGAAGAACTCGCAGCTACAGATCAACCTTTCTTTTAACAACCTGACCATTCCCAGTCACAGGCAGAACAGCAGTAATCTAAACCAGGAGCTAGCAAAAACCTCCCTGGGACTGACCCAGTTGTATTCAGGAGCACTGGTGGATACAGAGAAGTTTGTGAGTTGTATAGAAAGCTGAGAAACAGCACAGGGTCTTCTGTTAGGCACAACAGGCTGCATCTCACCTTTTTTCAAACCCTGCATCTTTGCTGTGCAGAGGAGAGGTGATCCTACCTGCAGTACTTAACTCACATGACTTTAGGGCTGCTGGAGTCATCATTTGGTCTTTGCTAGGCAGTAATTGTGAACCTCACAGACACTGCTTGTGTTTATTTGTATTACGATTTAGAACAACAGAAATTGAACTTACTTTGCTCTGGGTTGATGTACTAATCCTGGGATCTCTTTATTAGATTTAAGTCTTGCATTTGAACTGGC
This sequence comes from Phylloscopus whistleri, assembly GCA_017589585.1. NCBI lineage: Eukaryota > Metazoa > Chordata > Aves > Passeriformes > Phylloscopidae > Phylloscopus > Phylloscopus whistleri. The sequence continues at coordinate 1,532,840 of JADMLD010000682.1, read as the reverse complement.
ACTTTTTTCCTGAAACACACAAAAAGCACACAACAGAGATAGCATCAGTATTTCTGAAGCACACAAAGGGTGACAGGCATTTGTCATCAGGGTGTCACACTCAGCTGGGTCCAGGCTCTTCTGCCTGCACAACCAAATGAGAAAAGCTCAACAAAAATGAAATGTAAGGTAACACAGGAGAGGAAATGACCCCAAGTGGGCAATTCTTTAATGCCCTGGGCTCGGTGGCATGCGGAATTGCCTCTGGGTCACTGGATGAAATCCAGGGATCAAACTCAGTGCTGGCTGGTAACTCTCCAGTGGTCCATGGAAAATGGGGGGTGTTCATATAAATCAATAACAGCATCAGCCTCCACCTTCACCAGAGCAAAGCAAAGCACTGGAAAGGCAGTCCCAGAGTCACCCAGCACCCACAGGCTGGCTCAGAACAGAGTGGGGAAACAGCACCATCAAGGAGCTGTCTGCAGGAGGAAGCATGTGTCAAATGTGCCAGTGAAGAGCAGCAAGGGCAGACATGACCTGCTCAGCCACAAAATTGGGCACAAGGGGCCCAAGGAAGCTAATCAGCTCTGGAGATCTCAAAAATAAGGATGTAGGGCTGCTGAAAAGAGTCCAGAGAAGGCCACAGAGATGCTCCAAGGGCTGGAGACCCTCTGCTCTGGAGCCAGGCTGGGAGTGTTCAGCTGGAGAAGAGAAAGCTCTGGGATGACCTCAGAGGCCCTTTCAGTGCCTAAAGGGGCTCCAGGAAAGTCGGAGAGGGACTTGGGACAAGGGCCTGGAGGGAAAAAGACAATGGGAAATGGCTTCCCACTAAGGGGGAATGGCCTCCCACTGCCAGAGGACAGGGTTACTGGGCATACTGGGAAGGAATTGTTCCCTGTGAGGGTGGGGAAGCCCTGGCACAGGGTGCCCAGAGCAGCTGTGGATGCCCCTGGATCCCTGGTGTCATAGGCTAGGAAAAGCCTGATTTTGTTCCAATCGGGGTCAGTTTTTTTGATTGACAAGCAATTTATCCAGTAGAAGACAAGCTGCGACTTTTGGCGGAATGCTTAAAAAGGCTGGGGGGGGGGAGGAGCGGTCTCTTTGTCTTGCGGTGTGGCAGGCTGGGGACAGAGAGCCGCCGGGGCCGGCCGGCCTCGGTGCCCCCCCCACCCCGGGGCAGCTGCGGCGGGCCGGGCCGGGCCGGGCCGGGCCCCGATGCTGCCGGAGCCGGGGCAGGCCGGGTCGGAGCTTTAGGAGCCGCTGTCTCGCAGAGAGGCGGGCAGCATGGAGAGAAGGGAGAGCTCGGACGGAGTGCCCCTTCGCCCTTGCTCTTCTTTTCAAGCCGAAGAAACCAGCGCATGGCTTCTAAACAACTCAGTTTCCCGCCGCAGAGCCACGTGGGCAGCCCGGCAGCCCGAAAAGTTTAACCCTTTGTTGTTAGCAGATGGACTTTCCTAAACATCATCTTTCTCCGGAAGAAGAACAAATATAGCGAATAGAAAGACACAGCATGGAGCTACAGTCGGTAAAGGGAGAGTGAAAAAGACTTTAAGGCAAAAGGACAAGGAGTGGCCTAATTTTGGCTGGACATTTCTGGTAAACTATAGAGACTGAACTAGTTTTTCCTGTAACATATAAATGCTTTTGGGGGGATGTAAGGTTCTAGTTAAAAGTGATATGAAGCTTTTTGCTCCTAAAGAAAGAGGAGATTTGTTTTTGGGTCTTGAGATGATTTTAGAAATAGAAGAAGAGAATCTTTGTGTCATACTAGAGGAGGCATCCTTAAACAGTACCCCAATAAGCAAATATGGCCTATGTGCGGTGTTAAGAGAGCTGCTGATGGGTAGGATTTCGCAGTTTGCAGGAGTTCTTTTAAAATCCTCGCAGATGCAGAGCATGAGATGTCTATATAGAACTCAGAGAGACTCCTTTCCTAAAAGAACTGATAAAAGGTTATTTTTAAAATGGTAAAACTGGCTGAAGTTGCAGGTCATGTCTTTTTATGTTGAGTGAAGAAAGGTAAAAAACTTAGAAAGAGAAAGAAAGATGTTTTAGAAGTTTCATTTGTTGTTGTTGTTGTTTTTCCCTTTTTTTTGTTGTTTTTGTGTGTATTAATAAACTATCTTTGTAATTTAAAGATGGGCCTGTTTCGCTTTATATTCTTCCAGTCAAATGAGATATAGAACGTGATTAAACCATCACACCTGGAAATGTCCAAGACCAGACTGGACAGGGTTTGGAGCAACCTGGGACAGTGGAAGGTGTCCCTGCCCATGGTGGGAGTGGATCAGCTTTAAGGTTTCTTCCAAGACACATCAGTCTGTATTTATAGACAAGAGCACAGCCCTGTCCTTTGCAGAGGACCAGAACCATTAAAAACATCTTTAAAAAGGCCTGAGAGGGGAAAGAGAGTTGAGAGCTAGCACTGCTTGGTAAGACCCCTCATCATGTCATGAGCTTCTGTAAGCCAAAACTTAGTGCACACACATATCTATTATCTCCAAAATCCTTCAGAGGGATACAGCCCCTTCCAGATCTTCCCAGTGCCATGTGTTAGGGAAAGCTGCTGGTGCAGATGGGAGAGGTCTGAGTCAAATCTTAGAGCTCACCCGCTCCACAAATCCCTTTCTATTTCTTAGGCATGTCACAGCCATGGCAATTTAAGAAACATAAACCCAAGAATCAGTGTTTTGTGGGTAATTCTGATGGTTTTATTTAGCTTTATTTAGTCTTTGAATGTCTGAATCACACAACGAGATTTTGGAAAAGGCCACTAAATCACTGAATTAAAAAAAAAAAGGAGGCTGTCTAGCAGTTAATATTTTAATGAATAATTCTACAAGGGCTGTAAACATCAACTGCCTCAGCATATTTAACACTGTTTAATGCATATCTTTTAATCCTCCTAACCAGGGAACAGTGCCTTGCATGAAAATAGCAGTGAGAGAGAAACAAGCCCTTCTTCCAAGCCTTAACAAGGGTGTCTGTGTTTGCTACACCTCAGCAGCCACTGCCTGCTCAGGATCCCGTGAGATCACACCAGAGCAGCAGAACAAAAGGCAAAATCACTTTTTTCAAAGCATCTTCCAATTTTAACAGTGCTAGGAGGGTGTGACGTGTATGCAGATGCTGTGTGTGATGAACACGTGTGTACACAGACACACAGAGCTCATGTCTGACTCACTTGGCTCTCAAAGCAAAACAAAAGAGAGGGATGGGGCTCATGGAGAAGATATTCATGGAGAAGACAATGAAGCCATACATCAGCCCAACTCCAGCCCCCTGCACCAGGTGAGCCTTTATCCTCAGATCTACTCCATGGGACGGGAAGGGGAAGGGAAACTGATCTACAGCTCCTGTGTTGGGAGCTGTGATACATCAAGGCACTACAAACCCAGCTTTGCACACCTCTGCTCGTGGTTTGGTGTCAGTGCAGCTCTATCAGGAGCTGGAATCAGCCCAAATCCCAGCCTACAGAAACTTCTGGCATTTAGGAACAAATAGAAAGATACAAGAAAAGTGTATGTTGCCTTCTCAGTGTGGATCCCAGTGCAATACTCAAAATATTAACTGACACATATGGGAAAAGAGAAATAAAATTCCTGTTTAGTTGGCTTTAAGATAGCAGAGTTTACTCTCTCCGTCCTATTGCTCCTGATAATTACCACACCTCAATTATCTATTACAATTCTCCTATTTAAGCAAAGAGTATGCTACCTTCTCCATCTGTTGCTCAGCAGGAACAGACAGAAAAGGAAGAGTTAAGAGAAAAATAAAACCCCAGGTCTCAAATTGGCTCATTGCTTTGTTTATAGCTCTTATTTATGGCAGTGATATTCATTCCACTGATCGAAATATTGGCTTGGATAAAAATAGATATTCAAAAATAATTCTTCCAAATGCAAACAAATAGAGTTTTTTTTCCTCATCACTTTGAAGACAAACTGATTCATTAGAAATTAATGGCTTGGCTTCTAATACTAAGCTAAAAAAAACCACCTTGAAATGCTTTAATGCAGTCAGATTGTTCTTGCAGACTGACTTGACTTTGGCTGAAGGGTCACTTCTTGCATTCCAACCTCATTTTCTCCCTTATTTAACATTAAATAAGTTACCACGCACCAACAGAACCACAGCTGGTTTTACAGACCTAATTTGTTGCAAATCGAAATGAATATGCAGAAGTTTGGTTTTAATCTAGCTTTGCTTATAAGGATTACTGACAATAACTGCAGTAAATGCTGCCTCACACCACAGGCTTGAAAGGAAATCCCCCAGGATGCTGCACTTGCAGAGCAGCAGTAGCAAAAAGGGAAAATAGTGGACATTTTATTCCACATTATTTTGCAATTAATCATTATCAAGGTAAGGCTGTCATCCAATCAAGGTGATTTCATGTGATAGATTTGTTAATTATTGTTAATTCCTCCATAAAGGATGCACTATCTCCAGGATTTCAGGGCACTAACAGATGGCAGTGACTCTGCTGCCAGATGCTATTAACACAGCAACAGCCACTACTGCCATTATAATTAAATATCTGTCAACATTTCCCTTGATGCCTCCCCTCTGATGAACCCATTTCTAGAGACATGTGAACTTCATTTGAAGTATTTTGCTTTTCTTCAGGAGGCTGCCACAGATTGACTCAGGTAAGCTGCTAACAGTCCTTACAAAATAATATTCCTGATTTATATCAGGATGACACTTTTCTTCAAAGGAGCCAACAGCACCTTTAAACTGCCTTCTAGACCCAAGCAAATCATCATTAAAGTCACTTAGAGGAAAAATGAAGTATTTGTTTTCCTTTTATACCATAAATTATTCTTTAAAATAATTGTATTTGAAAAGGAGGAACCAAATGCATCACTTAGAAATGGACTGAATGATGAGATGTAAGATTTCAATATGCCAGCCCAGCACTTTTTAACCTCACTCAGTCATGAGCACCAGCCTCAGGTAGTAATATCTCATATGGGCTGTCTGGATCCATCAGGATGAACAAGGGAGAAGCACTGACCTGTGAGATTTTACTCAAGTTTCTTTGCTTTATGTGTACATAAGAGCTCATTTCAGGAAGAGAGCCTCTCTTATTTTCCTCTATCTACCTGGAAGCAAAACCACCTGAAAATGTTATTCAGAGTAACTTTATAACAAAGGGCCAAATCAAATATGAAAAAAATCTCAGATACTAGTCCAAGGAGATTATTTTTGGATGTAATTTCATCAGAAGAATCACATGACCCCTGCCAGAATGTGTACAGGCATCCAGTCCAGAAGGGTGTCCTGGGCATGGTATGGATCATGTACATTGGCTGGTGCTGACACAGGAGTCTGAATCCTCCTCTCAGGATCCACCCAGGGAATAAGGGATGATGAAAACCATGGACCCATCTGCCCATGAGCTTTGGAAGACAGGCTGGGGAGGAGCTCAGTGTGCACACACCAAGCACCAAGCAGTGCCTCACAGGGTCACAGAACATCCTGACTTGGAATGAACCCACAAGGACCAGCTCCTGGTCCTGCACAGGACACCCCTAGGACCACAGCAGGAGCCTGAGCACTCCAGATGCACATCACCCCTACAGTATACACCAGACACTAGAGCCAGGGCTTAGCAGTGAATTTACCATCACAGCACACTGGCAGGAAGGGATTCTTGTGGTGAGAAGACACCTAAGACAGACATTGTCACCACAGTCCCTTGGCTGTCCTGCTGCCTGGAGCACCTTGATCCTCACAGGGAGGACTGGCAAACGTGGCTGTTATTTGTGCATTTGGGTGAAGCTCAAGGTCACATTTCATAATAAAAACCTTGGCTTAAATGGAATGTTTTAATAAATACTCTTGCTGTGTCAGGTCAGTATCTCCCCAGCCCAGCATGAAGGAGTTGCCCATGATGCCCCACCCGTCAGTATCTCCATCCTTGGAGATGTCTGAAAGGTGTCTGGACTTGACCCTGGGCAGGAGGTTCTAGACAGCCCTGCCTGAGTCACAGGGCTGGACCAGATGATATCCAGAGGTCTCTTCCAACGTCACCCAGCCTTTAGTTCAGTGATAAAGTACAATCAGACCCAGGAAAAAAAACCACCTTTGAGTAGGTTTGTTGAATTTTCTCCCTAAGCAGCAGTGGGAGAGACTGAGGCCATTCAGGCATGCAAAGGGAAGGCAGCAGCAGACACAGTGCCTGGCATTCATTTTAGAAAAAAACCTGGTTCTGCAAACCCAGCCAGCATCACGCAGTGAGTCTGCACTGACGCAGGGAGTGTAACCCAGGCTTGGCAGGGGAAAATCCTGTGCTTTCATCAGGGATCCAAAACGTGTTCCAGAGGGCAGACCTGATCCTGAAACCAGTCACTTAATGGAGCTCCTCCTTCTCAGGGAAATTACTGGGAAATTCTGCTGTAGCAACTCCAGCTCCTGGAATGCAGTATGGAAGAGCAGGGTTTCTAAAGCTCTCCCCCTGCCAAATTACTAAAAATGGGATAAAAACAGGTAAAAAAAAAGAGAAATGTGTAAATCCTGAGCAGCTTTCTGCAGCCCACCGAAAGGCCTCCATTGCTGAGAAGTTAGGGAATGCTGCTTTCAGTGTTTATTTACCAGTCATGCATAGGTAAATGCATGCATAGGTTACTGCACCTACACACAGTGGTGCAGTAACACATTTGTAATTCTTTTTTAATGTTTTTGAGATGCTAAAAACTATGAAGGGATTATTTTCAGAAGAACACTTAACATGCCCTTTACATTCAACTCAAGCTGCAGGAGCTCAAAAATCAGAGAAGTCCAACCGAAAATATAAAGTCAGGGGGAAAAAAAGAAGAAAACAGAAAGGAAGAGGAAGGAAAAAGCTCCCTCTGGAGTGAGTTGCAGGACTTCTCCTGCAGTACCTAAATATAGTTCACCCTCAGCCCAAGTCAGTGGCCTTTGAGCTTTGATGGAGGACATCACTGAAAAGCAGGGAATAATAAAAGGAGGGCAATTCCCACCACTGAAGGATTTTCACAGAGTATATATTTACTAAGTCTAATGGCTACAACTTTCTAAACATCCTCATCATCTTTTCTCCCAGTCAATATTAGAAAGTCTGGACTAATTAGTTACAGTAATTCCAATTAATTCTGTCAAGTAGCCAAACACCAGGGTTTTGTGTGAAAAGCAGACATGGGAGCAGCTGGCCTGGCAACAGGAAATTAGGGCAGGTACACAGATGAAATTACAAATAAGGCACATAAATAATAAATAAGTACTACCAATAAATCCTGCAAGGAAACTCTTCCCTGCACCTTGCTATCCTGCTCCTTTTCAGAGCTCTGAGCTTTTATCACCCCACATGTGTGAATCCTTGTGGTTCTTTATAGCTTGGGACACTAAGGTCCAGAAAAATAAAATCTGGATTTCTATCTCCAAGTTCCTTTCTGCAGACAGACTGATGAATCTCAAGGTGTCCCCTACAGAAAACAAGAGGTGCAATCACTGGTGAAATGCCTCTGTTGTGAAATATGAGGATTATGCTGCCCTGACAATCAGGGTTTTCTGGTTCCTTCCGCCTCCGCAGCACCCCGAAAGGTCAGCCAGGATAAGAAACTGAGCACAGCAGAGATAAATAAAGCCAGAACACTTGTCTCCAAAGGTGCATGAAGTTTCAGGTCACACAGGAAATTACCTTGCTCCTGCAGCAGGAGCCCTGCCCATCCGTGTAAGAAACCCAGAGAACACAGAGGGCAGGAAGCAGAGGAAGGGACATGTCTGCAGGACTGCCAGCAGGAAGGGATTTGCAAATTGAACATGGGGAACATCCCCTCAAGGAACAACTTGGCAGGAGGCTGGAAACTGTCCCTCACAGCTGTATTCCCCAGAAATCCAGGTGGCAAGGTGCCTTACGGCATGAAGAACAGTTGCATCAAAAGATATCCAAATTACTGCAAAGAAAATGCTATGGGCAGAAAGGCAGCCTGCTCTCCAGCTCTCATTAATATACCTGATCTTCAGTGGCTTTGGTACATCAGACTGGTTGAAACTTTTATCTAGCAAATTAAAAATAGATAGAAAGAAGTTAAAAACTCCATTACTGATGACCTAGAAGACCAGGCTGACTCTTGAGGAAACTTCAGAGAGCATTTGGCAACAAAAAGCACTTGACAGCCTTGCACTTCTGCAGGTATGTTGCTCTTCTGGATTGTAGAGCCACCCTAGATAACAAAACCTGGCTCAAAAATTAATTTGCTGCTTATTAAGCCTGTGTCATCAACTGTTCTGTCTCTCTCGCTCAACCAGCTTTTACAAAAATACATTTTATTTATAGTAAATGTAGATATTACTCATGCTCCCAACTCTTCATGCGTGTCTCCTGAAGGCAGTTTTCCACCAAGTGCAGTAACCCAGAAGGAGCTGGCAATGAGCATGAAACAACAGGACTTGGTAATGCCTGTGAAACATTTACAGCCAGGGACAAACTGTGAGAGGGAGTTCGGGTGTCAGGTATTCCTGCTCCATGAAGGCACCTTGCTGGAGCAGCAGGAGGGTTATAGCTACCACAGTTCTGCAGAACTTTTTCCTGGAAGAGTTTTATGCCCTTCAAACATACATGAGAGAACACAGCTAGAGAAGGAGGTATGCCCTGTTTAAACAGCTGGGTCTACATTTTCAGCAGCTGTAGCGATTTCTTAAGAGGCTTTTCTAGAGCCAAAACTGGTCTTTTTCAGCCTGTTTTTGGAACGTGCTCTACTTTAACCCTCTGTAAAATCAGTTTCCTGAGCGATGCCCTCACATGCAAGCAAAGCCTCCTGAGATCTTCCTGTGCTGTCAAAGCCAACCAAGACCGATGCAGATGCACACAGATCCTCCCTCACTGCCTTAATACAACACTTGGGATTACACTGTAGGATGGGCTCATGGAAATGATGGTGACCACCAAACAGCCACTTTGAGGAGGTGTTAAAAGTATTAATTGGTTGCCTCCACCTGCAAACAACAGCATGGTGATGGTGCTTCCTCTTGCAGAGTCTGGAGTTATGCTGGTCACTGCCTTTGATGTGTCAGCTGCAGGTTTGGGCAGACTATGCTTATTACGTTTCTCCTATTACATCCAAGCAGTTCCATGAAGTGCACTGACATCCTCCTAGATATCAGGATAATGACAGTGCCCCATTAACCAAGTCTTAACAGGGAATTTAGCAGGATACACATAAGATGGAGAAGCTCAGCCACAAGGACAGGCTGAGAGAATTGGGGTTCAGCCTGGAGAAAAGAAGCTTCAGGGCGACCCCATTGTGGCCTTCCAGTGCCTGAAGGAGCCAAAAGGAAACATGGAGAGAGAATGTTTACAAGGGATGGAGTGCCAGGACAAGGGGAAATGGCTTCCCACTGTCAGAGGACAGGGATAGATGGGCTATTGGGACGTTATTCTTCCCTGTGAGGGTGCTGAGGCCCTGGCACAGGGTGCCCAGAGAAGCTGTGGCTGCCCCTGAATCTCTGGAAGTGTCCAAGGCCAGCTCAGACAGGGTTTGGAGCAACCTGGTCAGGTGGAAGGTGACCCATGGCAGGGGGTGGGATGAGATGAGCTTAAAGGTTCCTTCAACCCAAACCACTCTATGACTCTATGGGGATACTTTTTCCCCCTCTTGTTTTAATCTGGGATTTACAGAGGATGGAACAAGGGAAAAAAATGAAAGACAAAGTCCTTCTGGGTTTGTTGCTTACAATTAAGAGGAAAACCCAAAATAATTAAAGATGTGGTGCAAATGAAAAGATATTGTTAAGTCATATGTAAGCAGAGTGGAATGGTAGCAAGAAATTATGAATGAGGTAACCCTGAGAAGTGAGATAACAGAAAACCAAGAGTGGTGCTACTCAGCAACACAAATACATTCACTTCAGGGAGGGTTTGCGTGTTCCAAACCAGCAAGAATTCCCTATAATAAGCTCTCATTCTCCCAGCACTGTCCAAGGCTCTAATTTTGAGATTTTCAGTAATTGCAATTATGTAAATGCCATATGGAACATATTTTCAATGTCTGTATTTTGCTCCTCTCAATGTCTGTTTTATTTGCATTAATTCTCAAATTTGCACCAGGCATAAGATTTAAGACCCAAGAGAATGAAGTAACAGCTCTTGCTACATGGCAAATTTCAGCACATCTGAGTGAAAATGTGCATTTTAAAAGGACATAATAGTTGGAATATTATTAAGTATCACATATGTACTGTGACACACACGAGAAACATTAGGACTGCAGGAGAAGTCTTAATATCTGATCTGTGTATTTTGTACAATCTTCTCCTTGTTTTAGTTAGCAGTTACTTTTGAACAGCAGAAAGAATGATTATTGTTTCACAGACTATAGTGGCCTGCTCACTTACTGCATTTCCAATCTTCAGCTGTATAAGCAAGGATTTTGCCTGGATTCTCCCAACATTCTGAGAGTAATACAGAGAAGAGAAATCATATACATCAGAATGAAATACAATCATAAACGGTTTAAAAATTTTATAAGCCATTTAAATCAGTAATAGAGGCTGGGGTTTAAGTGTTTATCTCCTGTAAGTTGCCTTGGAAGAAGAGCAGATAAATAAATGTAACTCCTAAGTGCTGGCAAAATGAGGCACCAATATATTCCAAGGAGGATGTAGAAATATAGCTCTGATGCTCAGGGTGGTGCAGATCAGAAGATATCCAAACCAATTCTGGGAGAAGAACTAGCCTAAAATTCAATTACAGGCCTGGAAATACTCCAGTCCAACATTTAGGACATTAATGGTTGGATTTAATGATCTTAGAGGTCTTTTCCAACCTTAACAATCCCATGGCTCTACCAATCTAACATGACCAGTGTTTCAGAGTCCCAAAATGACTGTACACCTGTTACAGCCTTTAATATCCCCCTTGCTTTTCCATCCTCTCATTTTCTTACCCTCTTCCCAAAACCACTCCTAGTAGGTGTGAGAGGACATGGAAAAGACTCAAAATGAGCTCTGCCCTTCTTTTCCAGAAGGCAGCAAATCTTTCCTCCAGGAAAGGCTCAGAGCCAGCCCAGGGTAGCTGTGCACCAGTCCCAGCAGTGCATGGCCATGAGCCCAGCCAGGGTTGGGATACAGTGTCAGCTCCCTTGGGAGCGACCAGCCATGGAAAAGGAGATACCATGCTGTGCAAGACCAGGCAAGCAGGGATGGATCCATCGTTCACCCACAAAATTTCAATGTCTCCTTGATCAGAACATGAAATAGTGTAGTGAAACAAGATCAGTCTCCTCAGATCTTCACCCGGTATCAACCATCACAAAAGAAAGATATTTCAAAATACCACCCAACTGCACCACCCCAGGGCATGTACCCAAACCACTTCAACAGATTTCTGTCTAACCTGTTCTCCAAACTCCTATCCCACAAGTTTTCCCAACAGTTTGTCTTTCATTTTACCACTTCCCTGAAAGTTCAAACATTTATCCTACTACCCAGCTTTAATCCTTGCCTGATGCCTTCCTGCCTCTCTCAGGAGTCATGGAGAAAAAGCGATTGCCGTGCCTTTTACAGCAACTTTTCCTATATCAGATGACTCGTTCCCTTCTGTGTTTTTAGGCTAAACAAATCAATTCCTTCCATCTTCTATTACAGCTTACGTTTGCTAAGTGTCCTATTCTTGTCACTCCCCTCTGGCTCTTCCCCATCTGCCCATATCTTTCCTACCAAGCACACTTCCAATTTCAGCCACAGTATTTAAAGCCCCTCTGAAGTCAGGATGGATCACATGCATTGCCATATATATTTTTTTTATTCCTGCTTTTAATTCATTACCTCAAACAAGTGAGGTTGACCTGTAAACTATGCATTCATACTCAAAAAAAATAAGGTAAAAAAATGTTGAAGGAGAAATTAGCTAAGCTCACCTTCTCTAAAGGCCACAAAACATTTGTGGTACAGCGCTCAAGATCTCTCTCCAGCCAAAAAAATTTGGTGGGGATGGTCTGTCTTCCTGCCTCAATGCTTGAAATATAAAACAAAACAATTTGGTGCTAACAGAAATATCAGGAAGTAACAAATCCACATGTTCTATGACTCACAGTCCATCAGGTCTTCTTAAAATGAACCAAAATCACATGCAACATGCAAAACAGGTGTTCTTAAATAATTTCAATTTTGCTATTTAATGAAAACTGGCTTTCAAGTCTATAAGTTGCTTTCCAGCCATTTGCAGACACCAAGTTTTAACACAAGCTCTATTCTCTTCTCAAGTGAGGTGAGTGTAAAGATAAGCACCTCTAAAATTTAACAGGGTTGTCCCATCACAACATTGAAAAATGATGGACCAGCATGTCCCAAACACAAAAGCTCTCTGCCTGAGTCAGAAGTGCACTCCAATGCATGGTCATAGGCATAGTACTTAAAATGAGGAGAAAACCAGAGTTTAGTATGGAGATACGGCCTCATTTTTCACTGCAATGTTGTACTATTAGCATTCAATTACTTCCCTACACTTAATTAACTCCTTGTTGAATCTTAATGTGATAATGAGAACTTTAATTCAAACCATATACCATGTCAATGCTATGATCTTAACAGCAAAAATAGATTTTATTTAAGTCACTCAAGCCCCATAATCCCTCTGCCTTTTTATAACACTGTGATTCATATAAAAGCACAGCAGGTGCATCAGGACAAGAATCATCCCTGATTGCCACTAAAAACGTTAACAAATAAAATCTATTTTGAAACCAAAATCAATTGGCTGAATAGTTCTCACTTGTTCATCTCTCTGCAAACTGAAGAGCAGCAGAGATGGTGATTGAGACTCTCTGGAGATAGATCCTGTGCCTATGTTCAAGCACCTGGTTAGATCATTCATTCTGACAAAACTTTCACCTTTTGAACAACTCACAGCAGAGACCCGTGATAAGAATTTCCCTCTTAGCCCTTCTCTGCCTCATACTCCATAAACTCTTAAAATCAGACTAGAGACCTACCAAACCCAGAACATCAAGACCCAGCAAGGAGCACAGCTGACCTTCCAGTAGGCTCTTTATGAGAAACAGCACCAACAGATCATGTAACTTTACAAAGAAAACTGGAAACATCAAGCTTGGCCCTTAGCAGCCAAATCTAACCATCTGACAAACCCTAAACTTCCCAACCTGAAGGATTGCAAAAGCAGTTTTGAAACAAACAGAGACACGAAATGTGCCTGAGGATCATGTGTCTCCCCCACCAGTGAAATGCTCCAATTCCCTGACTCCTCACGAAGAGCACAGCCTTCCACTTTACCGAGGCTTTGGGATGCAGTGGAGTATGTCCTTAGCAAAATATGTGCCTAAATTCACTGCTAGCAGTTTTCCTGATATGAACTTCAACCTGGGCACACTTTGCTCTGGGATCTGCAAAGCACTTGAAGGACCATGGCATGTCATGGAGGTGCTTAAGACCCCTGTAGGTCAATGGTGCACAGGCCCATTTGCTGCTCTCCTGAATCACAGCCTGCACAAGTCTTCCAGCATGTGCTGAAGACTTATCTTGCAGTTATGAAACATGATGATAACAGGAATGACTCCATGCTGGGAGGACTCTGTTTGGAACAGCTGGGTAAGGCCCACAGGGAGGGAAAGCTGAGGGAGGAGATGGGCGAACAACCCGCCTCAGGAACAGCATCCTGTGCTATTGGCAAAATTGCTGAAATAACCTTCAGCAGAGAAAGGAAGGACAAACAGCAGATGGGAAGCACAAGATGAGGGCACATTTTATGATGTTTAAACTTCACTTAAACAACAGCAATCATCTGAGTGTAATGAGCAGAAGGAAATACGTTCCTTTCAGCCAAGACTCCTCTACTCCTTTCTTCTAAATGAAGAGTCACACATGGCCAAACTTACAGCTATAAATAAGCAGGTGGTAACATTGCACTGTCCTAATTAAGTTCTAGGGCCATTAAATCCTTTCTGTAACTATGCACAGGGCTTGCTGCTTTGCCTCAGCCATTGCAAGGCCTTGCCATGCACTGCTCACCTGAGTTCCTGCCTCACACCTGAGCTCCTGTGCCCATGAACTCTCTCTTCCAGCCCTCCCACAGACCTTCCTGCCTCTTGGCAGCACCAAGTGAGCAATCTGTGATCATGCAGCCCCAGACTGGGATGGTTTTCAGCTCTCTCCCCCACCCCCTCACTTCTCAAAGGGCACATGGAGCAGCTCACTCTGCAGCTGGGGTGCAGGGAATGCTCAGGATGTTGTCAAGGCTTATCTGGGAAGACAAATGCTTAGATAATTAGGTACTCTGCTCATAATCCTCAAACTCAGAGTTTAGTTTAAGCAGCAAATTCCTGGGGCTTAAAACTGCTTTCAATTCATTTTAATATTAGGCACGTTGGGCCCCAGGGGAACTGCACAGCCAGCACCATGGCCACTCAGCACATGCTCTCCTGAACTGACCAGAAACTCTGGCCAGCATTAATAACAATATGGGTTCTGAGAATATTTTTCAATATCTAAGGGTATTTATTTTCCTCTCAGCAGGTCCCTCTCTCATGAAGAGTGCAACTTCACAGTCAATTTGGAATCATGAGTCGTTTGGGTTGGAAGGGACCTTAAAGCTCATTCCATGAGCCATGGGCAGGGACACCTTCCACTATCCCAGACTGCTCCAAGCCCCATCCAGCCTGACCTTGGACATCTCCAGGGCTGGGGCAGCCGTAATTCATGGCCATTTGATTGAGGTCTGACACTAAACAAAGAAGACTGCAGAAGAGAAACCACAGATGTATCAGGAGTAAGTCTTTCATTCCAAACATTGAATAAGTTGGACTTCCCAAATGAATTAGAAAAGCAAATTTTGCAGCATAATTATCTTGCTGAAAGACAAAGGGATCTCTCAAAGCGTTGTTTAAAATTCTTTAACATTGAAGTATTGATTTAAACACTGCAGAGTTACTATTTATCACAAAAAAACCAGAGGACAGTGAATAATTTCAAGGCAAGAAAAATAATAAAATAACTAGTAATATAATTTTATTCTACATGCAGTACTCTGCTTCTTGTTATATTTGGTCTCAGCTATCAGCCTACTGTAAAAGCCAGCCAAGAATTCTTCAAGCCCTGCCAGAGCTACAAATACTGGCCAGAAATATTTGTCATATCACAGCTCAGTTTCCAAAAAGTAAGATGCTGGACTTTTACAGCCAGAAGAATACACGGCACAAAGGACAATAAAAAATGAACTTACTTAATATTGTTGGAATGCATCAGATCAAACAAATGCAAGTACCCTTAATCCTATAAGACTGCAGCATGACAAATACACTTCATTTAGATACTCAGCCCCCGTGAGTCAAACCAGTCTGGAAGATTCAGCCTCACAACTGCTGGATGTTACTCAATTAGCGTGAGGCAGTGATTTCCAGCCCTCAGCAACCAAGGCAGCCTCCTCCTCTGGAGAGCCCAGACAGCTTTACCTTGGATTAAATGGATCGATTTTTCCACTGCGTGCCTAGAACAGCATCGTCAGGCAATTTGAGTTTACTGGCCACGTTATTAATGGACTTTGCTGATTTTTTTCAAAGCACTCATAAAATACAAAACATGGTGTCTTATAATGAGGTGTAATTGCAGCAGCAGCTTCTGCAACATGTGTATCTCCAAGGAAAATGTGTTGACACAGACACACCCTTAAGAAGCTTGGGCTTTATATTTGCTTACTGTAGGGTACAATATCTTCAGCCACAGGCAGTCCTGTTCATTTCAGCCAGGCCACCTGGTGCAGTAAGCCCTGGCTTCCAGGAGAAGGACACCAGCAGGAATGAGTATCTCTCAAGAAAACCTCTTTGCTGGGTAATTCAGAACCCAGACATTTAGTAACGCTAGTCAAGGTAAATCCCATGTACAAACCTAATAAATTAGAAAAACATTAGGAACTCTATTTCTTCATCTTGGATCAGGAAAAATTAGGAGCAAACCCAAATTCTGCATCTTGGCTCAGTCACAGGTGTGCAGATACCCAGCCTCCAAGCCAGGACAGCTGCTCTAAGATCCTGTTTTCACCCACCCTACTGTAAAGCACCAGCAATACTCAGCTGTCCAACTAGAATATTTACCCATTTAAAATGAAAAAAGGCCCTGAAAACTATCAATGACTGGAATCAGGAAAGTTCTTCAGATGAATTCACGTGTAAATATATTGAAGGTACTGACTCTGGAAGAAATGTAAAGCAGGATTTCTGTACTATTTTAAAGAGTATGAGAAAACCCTTTCCCAAGCTCATTTTAACATAATATAATGATGACTACTTACACATCTGTGCTAATTGATCAGAGTGGCTGAATCTAAGCTTCGACTAATACCAAAGTGCAAAGCTGGCTGAGAAGGAGGTACTTTAGGATGGAACATTGCTTAAATGGAGGAATACATGAAGTACGATTTTGCTGGTGTCTGTCATGGAGCTGGATTTTCTCTAGGAACTGGGATGATGAATAATAATGAACTGGAGACTACAACTGCTTTCCAAAACCCCAGAGAGCACCAAGCCAGGAAAGACTCGGTTTTGCAGGATTCAAAGTTAACCAGACAACTTGGAGAGATGTCATGAGAGAGTCAGGAGTTCCTTCCAACAAGGCCCAAGTCCTAGGTAGTGCACTGGCAGAAATAACCAACAGGATACAATAATATATTGATATATCAATAATAAAATAACCAACATGGAAGCACTAGCTTATGCAGCAGCTCTGCTGGGCAGGATATACTCAGTATCCTGCTCTTGCAACCAAGCCAGGCCTCATCCTGATGCATCCAGAAGCTGGGATGGCTGCAGAGTGCATGTCCTGGCTACAGGAAGGTGTCAAAGAACAAGAACGACAACGGCTCCACATGGAGAAAACACTCCGTGAACTAGAGCTCCTCAGCCTCCAAGGCGACAGCAGTGAGACAAAATGCTCCCCTGCTCTCTATACCTACAACCACCCCAAGGACCACCAGGACATGCAAATGGATGAGTAACATGGATGGCAACATGTTTAACTAATAGTCTGATGGCAGCTCTCCAGTCCTTGCACTGTATTCTTGACAATCCCAACATGCCTTCCCCTCTCTATCAATCCTATTCCTAGCTATCAATCCTATTTCATGGATTCTTGATCCTTTTCCTAGTCTACTCCCACAACTTTGTTCCTGACAACTGCTTTATTCATGTAAGGCAATGAGCTTGAAGCAAGAGCAGAATAATTATTTGGTATCTCCCATCCCAGTGTTAAGTTCCTCTAAACTCAATTAATCACAGAGAACCACTGGCAGCTCCCCATTTGCCAGCAAGACACACCAAAGTAATAAGTGATTTCACATTCTGCTTTTGAAGACAAGCTATTAAATTCACATACTGTATTACTTTAATCAAGAATAGTTAATTAAGCTGTTCCCCTGATATGAATTTTTATCATTCTGCACCAGCCATACATAACTTTTCTAGGACTCAGACCGGGGCCATGATGCATGTTTGCAATCTGTCTTTCTAAATTAATCTGTCACCACTTGTAAACTCAAAGTGGATCCAATACATTTTCTCTCAAAGGTAACTGGGCCAAGTTTGGGGACACTGGGGGCTGGAGGGTGAGTGATGCTGAAGCACCACTTCCCAAAAAGGTTTCAATGATTTACAACTCACCCACCATGACACAAAACACTTTGTTAATATTTTAGTCTGTTTGCCTTGTTTTATTTCCTTAAGTGAACTCAGCTTCATGCTCTGTGCTACCATCATAAAATCAATTCAATAACTTATGTGCTCATAGTAATCATCAGCATCCATAATGCAGGAGTCATAAGTGCAGGCCATAAAGCAAGTGAGATCTGGAGTGTCAGGTTATTAAAAACATTAACCTATGATATGAATCTAAGTCTAAATTTATTACAAGCAAAAACCCCCCAACAACTTTCTGCTCCCGGAGCTTAAGGACAGGCTAATGCAATGTTTTTCTAGAAAAAAAGACTTCAAACACAGCAGCCAAGGAGCCAGATATGGATCTCTTCTCTTTTAAAGTACTACAGAAGTAGGATAGCAAAAAGAAAAAAAAAATGACATCACTATTTGGTTGTATGACTTAATCATAAGAAAATAGGTTTATGAATAAAAAAGTGAACAAAATGAAAACTTGGACAAGTTTTTCAAATACTGGGAATACTCTGTTATTATGCTGTGAGAATTGGCTGGAATTTACCCCCCGGAAAATAAAGAGCATAGGGAAGATGTGTCATCCATCTAGCCGTTTGTAAATCTATGCCATCAAGCCAAGCCAAGTTTTCCATAATCCCATCCAACCACTTTTATTTAGGTTTTCTAAAAGGCAGACTGATGAGGTTGATGTGAACTGGTTATTTTCACACTTCACAATTTTACATATTTTTTAAGGCAATACAACCAAAGGAGGAGGTTTAACAAGGGCCTACTGGATCACCAGCTCCATCAAGAACCCACTGAGCTGGCCCTGGCAAATCCCCTGTCTAAGGAGACCAAAGGAGAAGCACATCAGGGCACTTAGGTCACTTATCTTTTAATGAAGACAGAAAAAACAACTAAATTTTATTTATTTAAGTGAGAAATTAAGTACAGCCAGAAGAACAGTAACCAAAACCCAGTCAGGCCCACAAGGAATATGCAAGTCCACTCCATGAGCCCTTGAATTAGCTCTTGGCACTTGGGCCTTATATGTGTTTTTCCCATTTAACAGATTTGTTTAGATAAACTCACAAATATGGGTATTTACATAGCATGACAGAAAGGTGTATTTAGAGATTTTAAGCAGAGTAACGTTCTTTCAGGCTCATCACAAAATGAAAGCATGCCAAACTTTAACTAAAGAAACATGTTCTAACACCGAGAAACTTTTATAATTAATCCTCGCCTTAAATCATCTCCAAGAGAGTTATGAGTCTAATTACCATCAGTTGAGAAACTGCTCATGTTACTGAAATGGCTGAAACCAGACCCTGGGTAGCAGACAATCCGAATCCCTCCCATCCCATGACCAATTTACAGCTAAGCCCTGACTCACTGCATTAAGTCCGAAAATATTTCTCGGCATTAGCGACAGCTCATTGCAGGAGGAACAACGGACACGGGCGTGGGGGGGAAAATCCCCTCTAAACTCCACTGCTTTGCAGAAGGGATGAAGATAATACATTGCTAAAATAGTCTTTTTTTGATGCTGTTCTTTTTTTTTTTTTAAGATCATCAGGGCTATTCTTAGAGGAGTTACATGGTGTGCAGGTTGCAGTGAGCGAAGGCTTGGCCGGGGGCCAGCCCTGGCTGGATTTGCTGTGAGGCTGAGCGATGCCTTAGCTTGGGAAGAGATTTCTGCTCGCTTTTCTAATGAAGAGGAGAGGATGCAGAGAACTCCATCCACAACCAGCTAAGAACAAGCTGTACTCTGGAAAGATGTGCCACCGTCTCCTCACATCTGCTGTCACCCAAGCCCTGCTTCAGTGCTGAATGTTTTCCCCAGGAAGGAAATGAGTGTAAACACTTCGGAGGCAGAGTTCCCATACGGATGTTATTCTTTGGAAAAGCTGGGCAGGACGCGGGGACTTAGAGAGCCGGGAGATCTCCAGCAGCAACAAACCCCACAAATACACAAGCTACTAAACTTGTGAATGCAGCCAAGCCCTTAAGAAAAAACATAAGGCACATTTTGACCTTGACTCACTCTTAGACACTATGAAGCAACTTGAAACTGGTTGTTTCAGAGCTCCACCAGTCAACTGAAATGGCTGAGATTTCCTGTGCCTGGCTCAGGTGACTGCTTGGCTAAGGGAACGTGCTCTCCAACTCTACAAAGAAGTTGCTGATCCCAAAGAGAAGTGGCTGACACCCCATCCCTGGAAGTGTTCAAGGCCAGGTTGGGCAGGGCTTGGAGCAACCTGGGATAGTGGAAGGTGTCCCTGCCACTATCTTCAAGGTCCCTTCCCACCCAAACCAGTCTGCAATTCCATGATTCCATGAAAAAAAAGTGTAATCTGCAAACCCACAGCATTTCAGGGGAAGTGCCATACTACCAGCATTGCTCCAACCAAATCACCCCGTGTTCCACCACACCTGAAAAGCAAATCTGTCCCTCCTCTCTCTCCCAGCAGCTTTGTTTCTTCGAAAGGCTAAAGGAAAGGAGAAAACCAAGGGAAAAGAGCAGCCTGATGGCAATCCCTCCCATGCCACCCCTTCACACCATGGAGCCCAATGTCCAAATATCCACAGAGTTTAGATGGAAGGCACCTTAAAATCCATCTCATTCTACCTCTCACCATGGACAGGGACACCTTCCACTATCCCAGGTTGCTCCAGGCCCTGCCCAGCCTGGCCTTGGATGCTTCCAGGGATCCAGGGGCAGCCACAGCTTCTCTGGGCACCCTGTGCCAGGGACAAATTTCTTCCTAATATCCAATCCAATTCCTCTGGCAGTTTAAGGCCATTCCCCCTCAGTTTTGTCACTCCAGACCCTTATCTCAGGTCCCTCTCTCTTGTAGGCTCATACTGGGGGAAGATGACAGCACAACAACCCTGTGTCACAGAACTTTCCCCTCACCAGGTTGTGCCTTTTTTTTAACACCCTCGGCTTTGGAAACTCTCCCCAGGCCACTCTCCTGGAAGTATATGGATTTTGGAATAGAAGTACTTCTTTGGATGAAATTTTGGGGAAGAACTGGTAATATGCGAGCCCATTCTTGCTGTGTTTGCAGGCAGAGCAGCTGCTTCTGATTCCCAACACTTGCCTTCAGGTGCTGCTGCAATACAAACTACATTTAAATATATACACACACACACAATTATAATATGAATACTTTATTAAGAAGCACTGGCTTTGTGTTCCCATGCAGAGATTATCTGTTGGCTTAAAATTTTTTTAAAGCTGCCTGTCCTTTGATGGTATCCCATGGAAAGATTACTTATTAGATAGAGCAGCACATGGAACAAATGTGGGATAGCAGAGCACTGAGAGCTCTGTTTGAGCTCCAACACTTCTTCTTCCAGGAGCAAGGCACAAATAATTCAAAGCAAAAAAAAAAGAGCTTTCTTCTCAGTGAGAACAAATATGAAGCTGCATATTAACTCAGGTCAGTATTACTTTGGTATCTGTATAAACCACTGCTTTCCATTAGAAATTATTCATGAATTATTCAGGAGATTTTTTTTTAACATACCTACATGTAATTCCAAACTCTGTATGTGCAGGAGTCTGAATTACCTGCTTAGCTTTTTCACAATATTGAAGTACTTGCCTTTACTGGCATAAACTTATTTCCATAGAGGTTTTTTTTTCTGTCCCTGACTTTTTCTTACTGAAAAAAAATTCCTGAACTCTTGAGTGTTATACTCTTACATTGTTTCCCCTTCTCCCAGTCCAATTTCTTACTCTTCTTTCCACCAGCTGAAAGGCAGAAATCCCTTCCAACACACATTTGAGTCTCCCAGCTGCCTGCAAAGCAGCTGGTCTTGGCTATCCACAAAATCAAAGGGAAACAACTGAAGTCCAAAAGCTCGATTATAGTGGAAAACAGATGAGGCTGAGCCCCTTCCAGCCCTGGTGTAGGAATACAGAGTGCAGAAGGTTGAATACACTCACTGTTTTATTACTGGAGGTGGCTGAAACAGAGGTCCAGCCAGAGGCAGCCCAGCTCCTTTTTCCTGGGGCTGGATTGTACAGGGCACCAGCAAAACCCCAACAACACCAGGAATGTTGTCAGTCTCCCCATCTGTGAGTGGAAGTTGCACCCATTCTGCTTTAATCCACCAGCAGGGATAAATCCCCTGCTCCCTGAGGGTCACACCACGGCTGCACACCCCCCAGCAGCACAGAGCCCCTGGACAGGGTGCAGGTGGGGGTACTGTGCCCATCACTGAGCTCCCAGAACCGCACACAGGTGAGTGAGCGCATCCCCAGTTCATGCCAGGTCCTCAGGAAACCTGGATTTGCCAATCCTGTCACCCTGAGCACACAGCAATTAAGGCTAAAGAGCTCAGGGACCCGTTAATGCAGCTAATGAGCTTCCCCAGCAGCTCTCTTTCCCTTTCTCTAGAGAAGACACCATTAAATCAAGATCTTTCCTGCTTTGTGCCCTCACATCCAAAAAGCCTAAGCCTGGGTAGTCCAGCCCCTGCCCAGAGCCTGCATTTCCCTGGAAGAATTAAGAAGAAATAAGTCCACTCAAAAATGTTCATCACAGTTTCAAGTAATTTTGAGCAAAACACCATTTTCTCCACGACAAATGTGAAACATTTCCCACCTTTGCTCACATCCAGTGGTGAAGCACAACCAAAATATGGAACAAGCAAACACAAACTCCAGCTTGCAGTGGTGGGAATGTTCCTGCTCAAGGATGATGTGAGCACAGAATTGCCTAACAGATGGAAACCTAACAAAAGCAGTGACTATTGAAACAGGAAAGTAACATTTCATGCTCATTTAGTACAACAGACATTGTCTACTTGAAGATTAGTTAAATATCCAGTGCTCTCTGCTACAACTTGTCTTCCTGGGAGTACTCCTCACTCTTCGATCTTCTAGTTTATGTTGCCTGGAAAGGTATTTTTCAACATTTCTTACTAAATAACCAGGATGAATGGGGGGAAAGTCAAGCTAAAAATAATATAGATGATAAAAAAGCCTCATGTGGATTGGATTGTGAAGAAAAATGGCATTTTTGGTGTAAAAAAGGAGACAAAAGCCAAGTTATTTCAAAACAATAATGGTACAAAGTTGACTCAGAGCTTCTGATTTTCTAATCCCAAAACAATGGAGTAACAGGGCTTTTAAAAAATAGTGGGAAATTCAAAGCTGAATATGTTCATTTGAAAAAATAAGTTAGAAAATTGTCAAATAATGACAACTCGGATTATGCAACATGCTGCTATCATGTGCTGTTCACGGCAAGAAGAGAAGTTCAGGGCTGCAGAAAGCTCTCTGAGTTTCTTCTCACCTCTCCTTGTGGTGCTTCTGCACATTTTTCCCTTTTTTGCACATTTTTCCCTTCCCTTTTTACTCCTCCAGGGAGGGTCACTTAACTCCCACTAATACATATTCCTCTTTGGGCTCTGGACCACTTTAAGGTCTCTTCCAACTCAAATCTTCTGAGAATTTATGGTTAAATCCCCAAAACTGGATGCTGGAGATCTTCACATTTTTCATTTGACTGGCTTCAAGTTCACCTCCTTTAACTGCTCTTCAAAGACATCAGTTGGGAAAGTTTGCAAAAGAAAACACTTTCTACTGAAAAAAATACCCACCCTATAAACAAGTTCCGCCAAAACACATTGACTGTACAAAGGATCTGCCTGAAACCAGCCCTGAAAGTCACAAGGCTTCACCTCAGCTTCAAAACATCAAAATTAGTGAATTCATAGAATCACAAAAGTTGGAAAATCCCTCTAAGATCACTAGTCCAACCATTGACTCAGCACTGCCAAGGCCACCTCTAACCACCACCCCATGCACCACATTCGTATTGTTTTGGTGTCTAAAATGGCACATCCCTGCCCTCCTTTTCCAGATGCAATACTGTACTCAGACTAAAACTGAGACATCACAAAGGCTGTATGGGTAAACACCTAGTGAAGTACCTGTGGATCAATTTGTTGTTACCTCCATGCTCTACAACAGTCTGAAATTAGCACCTCATCAGATATGGCTCCACAACCACTTTGACTCAAGGAGTCCCTGAAAAGAAAGTGTGAGCAGACCCACATAATATCTATAATTAAATGTGAACAGATGAAAGGCTGAACTACTTTGCTGCTGTCACAAGGAGGTCAGGAGATCACAGCTCACCGGTGGTCAGGAGAACTCCAAACTGGGACTCTCAGGCCATAGCAGCTGCCTGGATTTACAGCTTTAGTCTCTATCACTGACTTCTGATGATTTTAGGTATGTCTTCATGATCCATTTTGTCTGTATCTTGCCTCATCCTCTGTTCCAAAACAGCAGAGTTAATTATTAACACCTACTAGGCAATTGCTGAATAGCAAGTACCAAAACAGAGGATACAGAGAGCTTCTCTTGCTGACAGCTTGCAAAATCCTACAGCTCATCTTTCTTAAAGCTTCAGTTCTGCAAGTGTGGAGATGCTCATGTTCTTTAAAAAAAATAGTAAAAAGGATAAAAAATAATCTGAAGGTTCCTGGTCCTCATAATTGTGGAATTAACTCTTAAATCAAGAACTTGCCACCTTGCCATGACTGCTGACTGCTCTGTTTCACCAACAGCTCTGTGTCCATCCTCCTCAACAGCATCAGCTTTCCCAGAGAGGAGGGGAAGAATCCCAGGCAGAAACTCACCTGTTAAAATGATACAGGCATGTAAACAACACAAGCTGCATGGAAAATGATCTGCTTCCACAAGGGACAGTGGGAATGTCTCTGTGCAGGTTTTGCAAGAATCCTTTCTACCAACAATTTGGGCTGGTCCTGAACCGTGTTCCTGAGAGCCGCCCATCACTGCTTCATTTTCTCCACCATCAAACCCACAATTACATGTGGCTCCTGGACACTGTTATTTTAATACACTTTGAAAGAAACAGAATTATATATTTTTCAGCTTTCTACTTTAAAATCACATTCATCAAGAACCTGAAAAATCGTATCATTCTACCTCTCCATAGGGCTCTGGGAGGATTTATTCAACAAAGGGGGAAGAAGGAAACAAGGTCTGGTCTGAAGAAACACACCTGGAACACAACAGTTTTTGTATGATTTGCTAAAAATATTTATTAATGGCATCAATTTATCTTCTAAATTTTCAAAATTAAATACTGGAGGAAAAATGAATACTTCTTCACCAGAACCATTTTAATGGAATCCAGAAGAAGAATATTAATACTTAGTGCAATCATTTACTTTGATGTCTATATAATATGCAGTGACCCGTAAGTGGAATGAGCTAAAACTGTCATAAATTCATTATGAGAAACCATTCTTTGAAGAATATCAATGCGAATTTGAAATGAAATGGGCAATATGGAAATGAGCTAATTGCACAGCGTTTAAAATAACTGGCTCCAGTAACAATGTCCTTTCTGTGCACTTCTATTTCAGCTGCAAAAAACACTCGAGAGGCTGGGTTATGAAAATTGAAATGTTGTAATTACTTAGTACTGATAGTGATAGGGCAGCATTCATTTAGGGTATCAGACTCTGGGGAAAAAAAAAGAAATCCAAAGGATGATTTTCTGATTCTCATTTCTCTCAGAAAAGGAACCTCAGATGGCATGCAGTGTGAAATGTGCCTGCTCAGGCCCTGTCAACAAAGACTGGAGGAAAATACTATATTTCCCAGGGGGTTTTCTAGGTATCATCTTATAAAAGTAGAATGCAAAATTTCTCTTAGTATCCTACAAAGTTCTGGGTTGGAAGGGACCTTAAAGCTCATCCAGTGCCACTCCCTGCTATGAGCAGGGACACCATCCACCATCCCCGGCTGCCTCAAGCCCTGCCCAACCTGGTCTTGGACACTTTCAGGGATGGAGTACCAGGCATCCAGAACTATAAAGGTATTTTCTTCCATGGATCTGCACCTTCCCCAAGGGGGTCCAGCCCCTGCTTTGCCCTCTCTGTCCCAGTGCTGCTCACAGTGGCTCTGCCTAGAGGAAGACCCACCTTTGCCCTTGCAGATGCCCAGGGCAGGGGGCCAGGGGTGCCCAGGCCACCCACCTCCTTTATCCCAGTGTGAACCCTGCCCCCTCGGGCAGAAGGAGCTTGGTATTACACCCCTCCCTCCTTCATCTACCTACTTTTGAATTTTAATCCCTGGCTTCCCTTTACTCACTGATTTTGGAGCTGCACTTTTGTAGCGGCGGCTTTTGTTTGTGGTTTGTTTCTTCAAGTGGAGGGAGGAGAGTCCAGATGTGGAGCAGCTCCATGCTGGGCTGTGAGGAACCTGTGGAACCTGTTCCCACAGAGCTGCCCCGGGCCCTGGGGTTTGGCTGACACAGCATCTGGGCAAAGTGTCTGCCTGTCCCTGAGGGAAAACGTGTGGGGGAGCAGGCTGGCTTTTGGAGCCCTCCATTCCCTTCTCTCTCTCCCAGCTCCCAGCAGCACAGGAGCTGGATGGATGAACAGCACAGGAACCTCTGCACATTATCCCCTCTCCATGAACATCTGGTGATGCTCACTTTGTCCTTTTAGCACTCCTATGCCCCAGGAGCCAAAGAAAAAGGGCACCTCAATTTCTTTTTCCCCCTCCCACAATGACCCAAGCTACATTTTGCTGTGTGTTTTTGAGGGTTTCACCCTGCCTGGATTCCAACACAGGAACCACCATCTCCAAGTATTTCTTTCAGCTGAGGCTATATATATATATGGTACATCTATATGTACTGGTACTCCATATCTAAAGAGGCTCCAAGAGAGGTAGAGAGGGAATTCAGAAAACAGCCTGGAGTGACAGGACAAGGGGGAATGGTTTCAAACTCACAGAGGGCAGGGTTGGGTGAATTACTGAGCAGAAACTCTTCCCTGTGAGGGTGGTGAGGCCCTGCCACAGGTTGTTCTATTCCTGAAGTGCCCAAGGCCAGCTTAGATGGGGCTTGGAGCAACCTGCAAGAGTGGAAGGTATCCCTGCCCATGGCATGGGGTGGCACTGGATAAGCTTTAAGGTCCTTCCAACCTAAACCAACCTGGGATTCTGTGATCTGAAAGCAGAAGGGAAAATAGGCAGGGCAAAATGCAGCAAAATAAATTGCCTCTCCTTTATATACAGAAAATATATTTCTAGGTATCCATCCTTTACGGTGGATAATGAACCAACAGGATGAAGTTTTCCCAACACTTGTACTGGAGCTGACCCTGGGCTGGTGGAACAAGGCTCTGGGAGAATGTCACATGCAGCGAGGAAAGCAAACAAGGGGTCAGTGCTGGATTTAACACACCCAAACTCTTCAGGACAGACAAAACCCAGGAAAACCTCTTCTTTCTAAGGGCCTGAAGGCTCTTGGGCCTTTTTTTGTTTCCTTCTCCTTAGAAGCAGCGCATGAGCAAGTTCTATCCTGAAATTGTGTGTTCTGAAACACTGCCGTGGCACAATGGTTTAAAATAAATAATTAGGACATTAGAGACAGAAATCTTCACACTGGAATATGCATTAATATGTGCTAACTTCAGTTTTTACAAAGCCCTTCACCAATGTGCTGCACCAGTGCTGAAATAAATATGCATTTAAAGTTATGCATTTAAAACACTGCAATTCAAAGCTTACCTAGCAATAATAAGCAGCATTGGCTTCAAGTATTTTAAAGTACCAAATTAATTATATTTCCATGCTTAAATCTGCCTTTGTGGTATTTTACATCTGTAGAAAGGAAGACACCACAAATACCCCAGATAAACTTGGTGGCTACTCTGTTTCTCTTAGCTGGCTTATTTCTTTTTTAGCTTTCAGGTTTTTTAGCACCTAGATTGGGCAGGTTGGTAAAAAAATTAAAATGTATTTTCCTAAATTGACGTGGAATTTGACATATACCAATCTTTGCACTGCACATCAAAAATATTTATGATTGATGTATCTATAACATGCATTTTACATCTTGTGTATAATACATATATTTAAATAGGGGTCTTCCCTTTCACATATTACATTTTATATGGTTATTAAGGTGCTTCATTCTGCATTTTCTGCCAGGCTTTTAATTTCACACACTTCATCTATCAGATATTACTGTCTACTTTAGACACATCACTACAGAAAATGATAACTGCTGTTGAATACAGAGTCACAGAGGCAGGGGATTTGCAATTCCAAGTAATGTGGAGCTGGGTGATAAATGGAGAACAGCAGCTGGGCTGAGAAGCTCAAGAGAGACAAAAATCACATTTGCAGGTAAGTGGAGTGGAAATCTGTGGAAATTGGGTAAAACAAAAAGCAAAACATTGTTATTAAAGGTGGAGTGAGAGGTAGCAAGAGGAACAGAGAGGCAATTTTCTCCTAGCTCCAGCAGGAATTCATCTCAAGCTCTAACACGCAATTTCACTGCGAAGCTCCAGGATGAAACGCAGGATTATACCTAATTATTTTGGGGGTTTGGGTAACAAAACATAAAAATCCCAGCAAGTGATGGGCCTTTTGTGCCCGTGCGGCCTAGAAAAGGATGAATAAAAGTTATAAAAACATCCCAAACCTGAACTGCAATAAATATCAAGATAACCATCAAGATAATAAAGAAATGCAGCTTTAGGGATTTGCTATTTTCAGGGATATCTATACTATGACAGCCCAGTTCAGAGGAAAATTAATCTGGCTCCTGAAGTTTGCCAAAGCAATGCTAAGCTGAAGGAATACCACACATCTCATTTTACCTTTTCTGGCAGTAATATTTTACAATGGAAAGCCAGGAGTGCTGCAAGAGTACGGAAATGAGGACAATTAAATTTGCCCTATTACGAGTATTAAATAGGCTGTTATGTAATTGTACTCTGTATATTTAACATGATGGTGTAGACCTAAACAGTCCTTTCCAAACAAAAAGTTAACAGATCTTTATTAATGTGTTATTTATTTTGGTCATACCTTCTTGTAAAATATTAATACTGCCTGAGTTTTTGCATTTTAGCTTTCAAAGTGACAAATCCATGTGACTAGTCACCATTAGCTTTGGCTAATACTTAGGGCCAAAAACCCCATCCAGATCTGCTGAGTGGCAAACTCAATGCTGGCAAAACTCCCTTTGTTTTGGAGAAGGCTTATCATAAAATCTTTCTCCAATAAGATGGAGAAATGCAGGAGAGGTTTTGTAGAGCTACTGTAGAGTCATGGGGAGCTGAAGTTTAATTTTAACACACGGTGGAGTTCAACAACACATGTGGCACATTGGCACCATGCTGGGCATGGAGACAAAGCCCAGGATCCCAACAAACCATCCCAGCCAGGCCTTCTGCTCCTGAACTCACAAACAACCATCCTAGCTGCTCATTTACCTCCAGAAATAATAGCACACACGTGCACCATCTATGCACCATCTCACATGAAAATTAGCACAGCGTCTGTGTTTTCTTATATGTGTGTGTATGTGTGTGTATATATATATATGCACAAACCAACCTTTGTGATTTAAAAACATATATAATATGTAGTACAAATTACTTCCTTCTTTCACCTATCTACTAGTTCTTCATTGATCTGACTCCAAACATCCCTGGTTTAGCTGAGCAGCCACCAAAGCACTTGGTGCAATGACAGCACCCAGTGCAGCCCCAGCTCTCCAACACCTAATCCTGCTACAATCCCATTCCCATCCTGCAGGCTACAAGGATGTGGGACTATCAGCTCAAGTGCAATGACTCTGCTTTGTTTTGAGGGTGGAGATGCTCTGAAAGGTGTCAGAGGTACCTGGAATGAAACTGGGAGCAGAGACATGACAATGGTAGGTAGAGAACTGGAGAAACAACCTGACTAAAGAAGGCAATCAGGCCTGTGGATACAAAGGAATGGCAGGAAAACAAGCTTAGTTTGTCTTTTCTCATTTCCTTTTTTCCCCCTCTTGTCAGAACCCTACATTTTAACCCAAGGGGCTCTTTGATTCCACCAGAAGATGTCTTCCCATGGAGCATCTTGTGTTTCCCCGGCAGACAGCCCAAATACAACCATTCCCACTGGCACTGTGTCTTCAGAGCATTTCTGCTTTACTGTGCCAGGCCTGCTCAAGTTTTGAGCCTTGCTTAAGCTTCAGGTTGAAGCTGAGAAGGTGGTGATTCACTGACAGAGCCTCAGCTCTCCCACAGATACCCACATTTGCTGTACCAGCCCTTCTCTGGCTCTTCCTCAAGCAGAACCAAGGCCTGGGACTCTGACCTCAGTACCCAGTGTGAACTAACATTTTCCCTGATGACTGCCATGTCCTCCCATTCTCTTTATCTACTCATGTGACCTTCCTCCCCCTGACTCAGAAATACTGCAGCACCAAAGGCAGAGATGGCAGCACATCAAAGAGCCTCAGTTACAAGGGAAGCAGGTTTATTTTCACTTGAGCTGAGATTTTTTTTTTTAAGCAAGACTTCAAAATACCTTAAAAAAGTAACAGAGATGATAATGGGATCAAAAAATTCAGTAGCATCTGAACAACATAATTCAAGCACCAGTATCAGGGGATAAGATAACCCACCCAGAGCAGTTCCCAGACACTGAGGTTACACATCTCATCTGGGCTGTGTTTCTGAAGGGGATGTAAATTTGCAGCCCTGTGACAATAAAGAAATGTGGGATTAAGAAACAAGAGGCGAGGAAAAAGGGCCAGTCAGTTCTCCCACAGCCTTTTCTTGCTCCTAAAATTTCAGTTGCCTGGAAATGGCTGATGAGAAGATGGGATTATGTAAGTGCTTGCCAGCTTCTCACACGTTAAGGAAATGAAAGCCTCAATGATGGGTAGCTTAACCCATCTTCTAAGCAGTGAGCTAAAACGTGTTTACTAAGGAGAGCTCAAATAGTGAAACCCCTTTAAAAAAAACAGAAGTGATGAGGACTTGACAATTCCCAGGATTAAAAAGCTGCATATATTACAGACAAGGTAATCTCCTTATAGTAAGATGAGGAAAAGGAAAATAAAGCCTTTTTGGTGGGCAAGACAGTTTTTGTTTTAAAGCATATCCATCTTGTCTGGCTGAAGACTTTCTTGTGGTATTGCATTTTTTTTTCTCCTGATACACATGACAAAGAGCTACACCAGTCTTCCAAATCCTTATTGTTACATTTTCCAACATAATTCACTGCTCCCACCAGTAATAAAATAAGAAGCACTGTGCTCTTCCTACATTTAATCAGGTGAACATTGGGTGCTACAAGACAGCTAGCACCAACCAAAGTGCAAAAGAGCTCAAGCTAGTTTTGAATAGACCTTCAGCAAGTGTGTCACCCCAGCAAACCTGAGTTTTCCTGAGCTCTTCCTCTTCCTCCCTCTCATTCCAGTGACATGGTACCTTCTGCAAATACTCTCATTTAACTACAGCTGAAGGCCAGTTGAAAATCTAATACAGAATCACAATATATCCAGAGCTGTAAGGGACTCACAGGAATTACTGACTCCAACTCCTGGCCTTCTACAGGACTCCCCAATAATCTGTTAAAAGCCTCTAAAAAACCCTCTAAATCCTGCTCCAAGCTGAAGTTGCACCATCCATTGGAGCATCAGCAATGCAAAATTCCAGGTAGCAAATAGCTGATCAGGAGGCTGAAGAAGAAATTGCATTGCCTGCTGCTCAGCCACAGGACAGGGCAGCAAAATAAAACTCCATTTGCCACAGGAATGCACCTGTAGCTGTGTAATGTGAGTATGTGTGTCCAGGAGAGGAAATATAAAGTAGCCGGGTTGCTGGAGCTCACATCTTCATGAAAAGTAAAAAAATCCCAGGCAGTGGCATTTCCTACAGCTGCCCAATAATGGCAAAAGGCAAATCCTCAGCTGGTGATAATGGTCATGGTTCCTCTGGGATCTGCTGCTGGTGTTTCCCCTCTGGACCTACAGATGGAGGGGGGAAACCCCAACCATTCTAGTGAAGAAAAGCTGCACTGAATGAGTGCAACCAGACATGAGAACTTGCACCCAACTACAAGAATTGTGGGATGCCTTTGAAAACTTTGACTGGGCAAAGCCCCAGCCAGCAATAACAAAACCTAGGGTCCTTCAGCTTCAGAAGAGAAGACACAACTTCTCAGAAATGCCAGAAGTGACTCAACCGTGATTTTTAAGCTGCTTCAAGAGCATCTTAGTGATTTCAAGTAATCCTAAGAGTTTACCTGTGATTGCCTTC
Source organism: Phylloscopus whistleri (assembly GCA_017589585.1). Taxonomy (NCBI): domain Eukaryota; kingdom Metazoa; phylum Chordata; class Aves; order Passeriformes; family Phylloscopidae; genus Phylloscopus; species Phylloscopus whistleri. The sequence continues at coordinate 1,501,116 of JADMLD010000682.1, read as the reverse complement.
TCTTAAGTGAAACTACAAGCTGGCAAAGTGCTCAAATCGGGGCAAAAGAAACACACACAATTTTTGTGGCTGCTGTGTTATGAATATATTGTTTTTTCCTGTTCCAAACTGCCTTCCCTGGCAATTTTAAAATACAGAAAACTAGTGAGTGTAGAGCAAATAATATCTACATAAGTAGGTCATTTTCTTAATGGCAGGGAAGTGCTGTTTTATTCCAGCTCGTTTGTAACACAGACACACACATTTCCAAATAAAGCGTATTTTTGGATCTGCAAGGGAGGGGAGTGACTTATAGTAACAGAGGCACTCACTCCAAGATCAAGTAGAGCCTAATTCAGAAAGACAAGCAGGAAAAAGTCGTATTTTGCACCTTCCACGAGAGCTTTGCAGGGAGTTGTGACATTTTGGAGAAAATCCTCTTGCCTCGCATAAGCTGGAGCTGGAGGGTGCTGCACGCTGCACATTCCATTACAAACGCAGAGCCACATTAGTTCATTAGAGAAGTGATAAGTTCAATCCTTACCAAGTTTTCTTGGTTCCTGGCTGCTATTTTCTGATCATCTTCTCCCCCATTTTTCATGTATTTGACCTCTTCCACTGGTTTGATCCTATACTCATCTGAGCACCAAGAAAAAAAAAAAAAAAAAGAAAAAAAATAAATTTGAACCAGTGTAGTTCAGCAGCTGGGATAAAAACCAAACTAAAACCAAAACAGCTGACTAGAATAGACCCTAGTTAAGCAAAGCAACTAAAAATTACATGTATATCTTTTCAAAGGCTTACATGTGACTAATACAAAGGAAGTTTCCCCTGCCTGAAGCTTCAATAAGAATTTCAGTAGCTCTCTGGTCAAGTATAGCCATGGCACCAGGAAAGAGGGATGTTTGGTGTGTACTCTCACAAATTCCTAGTTTTCTGTTTAATATGTTCAATACAAACAAGTTCTTTGCTCCTGCACCCTCCCTGGATTTTCAGTCTCAGTGGACCAACAAGCCATGTACAGTGGTTACTCGAGAGAAGGCTGCTCATGGGTGTTCCCTGCACAGCAAAGCTGATGGAGGCTACGGAAAATGTAGGTTAAAAGCTGGAAAAAAGCCAAGCCACACCATAACCACTTTGCCTATTTTAAAATTTCCTTTTTCCTAATGACACAATGCACAGTCATAGAATGATTTCTGGAGAAAAGGCCCCATGCTGACCATCTTCCTCTTCCCATTTCCCCCACCAACCATTTTTCCTGCACACAAACATTACCCAGACAGAAATTCAGCCTGAAAATAAGTAAGAAAAGTAAGATTCTTGGTTTGTCCCTAATATACATCAGCTCCTCAAATACTAGAATTCCCAGCTCTAAGGCCAGTATGGAAATGTTATCTAACATACAGGTGCTATACCACAGTAAACCCAAAGCTCCAACAAGGGATTGGTACCTACCAATTCCTTGGTAGGACAAGATGGGATTTCAGGAAAAATTATTTTTCCCTCTAGCCTGTGAACCCAATTAGTGCAGGATCAACACTGCCTTTGCTCAGTCACTTTTTGCTCTGGTTATCTTTGTAGCATGTTAATCTACTGCAAAGAACACCCAGAGTTGTGCACCCACCCTCCTCCAGCCAGGATAAACAATGCAGAAGAGAAACTTCATCCCACAAAAGGGGAAAATATTAATACAAAGTGAAATGAGACACAGTACACTCGGAATAAAGGACAAAACTATGGCAAATTAGAAGATGCTGCACAAAGTTTCCTCGTTTTCTTTGGGATTTCAAGCAATTTCTCTCACTTATACTAAGGGAAAAACAAAGCACAAGTAGATTTTTCTGGGTTACTGTATTTTTTTAAAAAAGAATCAATATTATTTAGACAAAGTTGTTTTCAAGAAACTGTTAACCGCAGAGTCTAGAAGTTAAATAAGCCTTGCTTTGAAAAGTAAGGCTTGTTTTTAAACTTGTTTCAAAAAACAATCTTATTTTAAAAAACACATCATGGTTTTGCATTTACTCCACATCTATACATTTTCTTTATTACAGAGTTCAAATGAACTGAATCTATCAAATAGAAGCATCTCAGATGCAGAGCCTTAAATCAGATGGAAGAATTTAAGAAAGTATTATCAGATTGGTAAACTCTGAGGGGTTTTTGTTTGTTTGTTTGTTTTTTCTTTTTTTCCAGTGTAATTCAGCTAGTCTGGACATGACAATTCATAAACCCAAAAGGGCTGAACACAATAAAGCATAGGAATTAGGTGATTGACTGCAATTACCTAACTTACATATCCCTCCCTGCCTCAGTGCTCTCTGCTGTGATTAGCAATAAAACCCACACGCAGAAAATGCCTCAAACTCCCACAGAGGCACGCAGGGATCTGAATGGGGAAACAGATGAGCAAGAGAAAGCAGCACAAAGGACATTTCCCAGCCAACAGCTAGTCTGTGTGCACTGGAGGAGAGAGGAAGTTCTGCCCAGCCTTGTGGAAAATGAGGAAGGTTTGGAGGGGCTGACATTCCATGGCAAACATCACCCTGGAACGTGTCTGCTGTTCATTCCCAGAGATTACTTGTGATCAAACACCACATCCACCAGCATCCGATCCTGTGGGGATGGTATAGGAGGGATGTTTCCTTGGACACATCACCCCTTGGAGCAAGTCAGCCAGGGAACTGAGGAGGCCCTGACTGATAGCCAGGATAATCAGACTGACATGTGAAATTCTGATACACCTGCATAGGATGGAGTCTTCTTAGAGATGAAAAATTTTAAATTCACAATGAACATGGGCACAGATCCTTCAAATGCTGCATCATGTGCCAGATGCATCAAGTAGCTCTGAACTGCTGGCAGAGAACTTTGCACAGATTTCTTATGGTATTTCCAGAGGTATTTCCAGCAGTGTTAGTAAACTTCAGCATTTTCCTGATGATACAATAAATATCCAATGATCTCCAGCACAGCTGATGTTACTCTCCCCTCCATCCTACCAACTGCAGAAGTGCAGACACCTGGATAATTTATGCCCAAGATATGCAGCAGCAAGGATGTTTCCAAAAATAAGCCAGTCATTTTTCATAATGTTTTTTGGACAAGTTGAATCCACCACAGCAAAAATCAAGTCTTACTTTGGAGAAATCCAACTTTTCCTTAAGAGAATGGCTTCCCCTTGGGGCAGGGGTAGATGGGATATTGGGAAGAAATTCTTCCCTGTGAGGGTGGGGAGGCCCTGGCACAGGGTGCCCAGAGGAGCTTTGGCTGCCCCTGGATCCCTGGAAGTGTCCAAGGCCAGGTTGGGTGGGGCTTGGAGCAACCTGGGACAGTGGAAGGTGTCCCTGCCCATGGCAGGGGGTGGCACTGGAGGGGCTTTAAGATCCCTTCCAATCCAAGCCCATTCTGTGATTCTGTGGATACAGATAAAAAAAAATAAAAAAAAAAAAAAAATCAGGAAGCTCCTGCAGATGTTGGCAGAATCAGCCTAGTAATGGAAAGTGTCTTACAAAATTAATATAAATGTCCTGGCTAAAATAGATGGCATGTGTTCGAGCAGAAGAAATCTCTGCTTGTATCTCAAAAAGCAATAAAGCTTTGACACAATCTAAAGCTGAGGACCTCCTTTAAAGGCCCAGAGATTATCTCCTGGCATGAGACACACTGGGAAAGGGGTTGAGGGGCTGGCACTCAGGCTCCAGAGCCTCAGGGAGTGATGAGGCAGTTTCCAGAGTGCCAGGCAGTTTCCAGCTCCAGCAATCCCAGGGGCTCTGAGCAAGCCATGCACGCACCAAGATCAGACCAGGAGGCAAAGGCAGCACCAGCCTGGGGAAAGCCAGGATCAACTTCATTTTGGTTAATAACTGAGCCATCAATATCTGTTTTATCAGCTACACACAGAAATGAAGGGAGCAGATCAGAGATTCACCATGTTTGAAGCAACATCATTACTCATAAGCTCTCCTAGTTCCCTATCACAGGCAAAATACTTCCCTTAAAACAAGGAGCACTGATAGAATGTATTGGTAACATTTGTTTATATTGAGCAGTCTCCTGCTGGAAGGAGGTATAAATAGATATGATTCCATTTTGCAAGGGAAAAGAACAGCTAAGTAATTATACAGAATTGTATAGCTAGGGAAGACACTGCTTGCTGGTGTAACAGAAGTAACATCTTATTCACAGGTAAGACAACATCCTTTATTTCAAATATACTAAATATAGGAATTAAAATCAAATCAGTATTTGCAGAAGATGAGTCTTGCACTGCATTATGTTATTTTTTGGGAGGACACAATGATATACAGACTTTTTTTGACTAGGCGAAGACAAAATTTTTCTTCTACAGATACCTTACACATAAGGTAAGGTGTTCAGAAACTACAGATTTTGAGCTATTTATGAGATTGTTCTTGTTCTAAAGTTACTGACAGGATGAAAGCACTGCAAGTGCAAAAGGGATGTTTACACAATGCACAGACCTAGAAGTAAATCATGAGGTGTACAGTCATTAACAGTTTTAGGTGAATATGAAAATTAAAGACAGGTTGGATGAAGGGGCCCTTAATGCCTTTCCTGTAGGTATGTGCAAACTGCTAACCTGGCTCTGCTCAATAAGGTAAGAGTGACCTGGAGTTGAAGAAGGATGGTAAGAACCATCTTTTAAGTTTTACCTTTTGATTTCTGCTGAAGTAAATATAGCATTTTGAGGCAGTTGATCTGAAACAAATCCAGAGAAATCCTGAAATGTTGATTGAGATCCTGTAGGACCCCATTAAGTCTGGCAGCCAACAAGACTTTTAAAATTGTAAGAAGTTCAGGATAAAGGAAATCTGTACTCTATGCGCGTTTACCTTGGTCTTTTTCCTAAATACAGTTTTATATCAAAAAGAAAAGTGAAACATGTTCATGCTTCTTTCTGGCATAGAACTAAAAATCAAGTAGAGAATATGATTTAAGAAATTAGGACACTATCACTCAGAATGTGACATATCATATATAGAAATGCATCCTTATGCTCCTTTCAGGAGCAAAAACAAAATCAAGTCTTGTCTTCTATTATGTGGTGTATTATATAAAAAGAGAAAATTTCCAACAACTCATATGGGGGAGGAATGGCTTTACAGGACTGTCACAGCATCCTGAGTTGAAGAAAAGCAACTCAATTAAATCAAAAGAAAAACAGCATAAATGAACCACAAAAGGCAGAGAAATATTGCAAGCACAACACCCACCACAAAATCACAGGATATAAACCAGAAAGCAGGAATGCTTCTAGCTCCAAACTGTGGAAAGGCACAGGGAGAAAGAATTTTGAAATTGAATATGCTGCAAAAATTCTCAGCAGGCAAATCTTATGAATGAAGATCTCCATCTGGAAACAGATAATTCCACTCAAACATGTCACCCGGTTGCCATGGCAACGGGACAAAGAAAAACAGCACTCATTAATAACAATTTCAGTGATAAATGAGCATATCAACTTTGAATACTGAAACAATTACTGGGTGGGGGGCACAAAACTATGGTGATTCCCATGAGAAAAACGTCTTCAGCACTTCCAGAGATGGCTGTAAGTGCCTTTACCACAGGAACATGGGCAATGACACTAATTCTAGCTCATTTTAAAGCAAAGGACAACACCAGAGAAAAGCATAAAGCATAAGTTTGTCAAGTATATCTAGAGTCACTGTGACTTTGGTTGAACGGCAGGCCTTTAAATAAGTAAATAAATAGAATGCTGATTTATACTGTATTCCCATTTCAGCCATCTAAGGACGAACAGATTTGGTTCCACTGTCATCCAGAGGGACGATGGGTGAGCCTCTTCTCTATTTTTATCAAGGTATCAAGTATCAGGCAGGAGGTGAGTGGTGCTTCAGTCATCCCACCAAGAGGGAAGTTTCTAAACACACTTTCATTTTCCCGTGCCACACATTTTTCTGCAGTTTCTCTTGCCTTTCTATCACACGACATACCAAGATTTATCCTTCATCCACACTTAACCACATGTCTGTTCTGCAAAACAGGAGCTTTCTGTCTAACAAATTCCTCTGCACTGTACTTACTTCTGCCAGGTGCAGAAAGTGCTCCTACTGCTGTGAATGCCACGGATCAAAGCTTCACGTGCTCCCCTCTCCCAAAGGCTTGAAAGCTCAAAGCTATATTTAGATAAAAGACTGAATTGCTTTTTCTAAAAATATTTGTTAAGAACCATAAGAGATTTTGATGCAATTGAACTGAAACATAGAACAGCAGGTGAGCCACTTAGCAGCTGAGCACAGAAAATGCCAAACATCCCAGAATGGTTTGGGTGGGAAGGGACCTTAAAAATCATCCAATTCCACCCCCTGCCATGGGCAGGGACACCTTTCACTAGCCCAAGGTATTCCAAGCCCCATCCAGCCTGGCACTGGACACTTCTAGGGATGCAGGGGCAGCCACAGTTTCTCTGGGCACCCTGTGCCAGGGCCTTCCCACCCTCACAGGGAAGGATTTTTTCCAAATATCCCATCTACCTCTGCCCTCTGGCAGTGGGAAGCCATTCCCCCTTGTCTTGTCACTCCACCCCTTGTAAACAGTCACTCCCTCTTTTTTGTCAGTTCCCTTCAGGCAGTGGAAGGCCACTGGAGGGCCTGAAGCTTATCTTCTCCAGGCTGAACAATCCTAACTCTCCCAGTCTTCCCTCACAGCAGACTGCTCCATCCCTCTGATCATCCTGGTGCCTCCTCTGGCCTGGCTCCAGCAGCTCCATGTCCTGCCTGTGCTGGGATGCTGGAGCTGGATGCAGCCCTCCTGGAGTCCATCTCCAGTGCCACTGGGAAGGAGGAACACTCCAAGATCCACAGCTGCACTGGGAGGACACGAGCAGTGGTGGACTCAGCTCTGGAAAGAGCCAGGCCACACATCAGGAGAAAAACCCAAATCACAGACCACCAGGTCAGCCAAGGAACAGAATCAGACTGCTTGGCTGCAGTTCCCACCACCTGAGTCACCAACCTTGAGTGCCAGGGGTTCATGTCTGGAGGACTGGAAGGGTGAGATGAGCTACTCTTAGGTTATTCCATCTCTGTTATGTATGTGGGTATAAACTGCCTGGATACCAGGGAAGTTACATCAAAAATCCAAAAAAAGTCAACAGTCAGAGACAGTAGCTGCAAAAATCCTGCAAATTTATATTTCTTGAACTAAATATTAAGAAATGGAGGATATCTAAGTTATCTTCTTAGGTCCAGCTTCAAGCACTCACAGAAAGCAGCAGCTCTATGGTTCATTTGATTCTACAGGATTGAAGCATTTGCTCAGCTGTGGGGGTGGATTTCTGATCCACTTGGATGTGGACTGGGAGTGAAATTTCATTAGAGATCAACCAGTATTGGGTGAGCAGCCTGTTGTCTTCTTCAGTTACCAACCCCCAAAGCTATCAATTCACAGGCAGTTCTTGATCCAAGTGATCATGGTTTTACTAACATGAATAATAAAAATAGCTTAGGAAATAAGCCAACTCATTTTTCTCCAAGGATTATCTGAAAATGCTCATTCGGATTTCCCAAATTAATTTACCTTACCCTAATCCAATCTAAAAATACAGTCACTGCTGGGAGTCCAGGCAGTGGACATCACCAAATACCAAACAGAGAACAGGTACATGAACAACACACCAATTCTGCCAACAAAAGCTAAATCCTCTGACAGAACAGCTCTTTAAAAATCAGCACACCACACAGATCACAGCACATCTGCAAAGCCCACCCTCAAGCACTTTTTCTTCTTCCTACACAACCCTAACATGTACCCAAGGAATGCCAACAACTGCTTCTGCACAAGGCAGATGTGGCTGCTGGGGCTGGTTTTTTGGAGGAAAAAAGGGATTGAGACATTCAGTGTAACAAAAGCCAGTCCCTAAATGGAGGATTCCTGCACAATTGGAGGGACATTCAGGGAGACAGGGATAGCTCTTTTCTAAGCTATCCAGCAGCCCTATGGCATATCCAGTGCTTTGTGAAATATTCACTCCCTCAAGGGTGATGCCTACCTGTAAAAATTTAGGAACTTCCCTTCTCCTTTACCAAACCTCCCTCCTGCAGGCCCAAACCATGACATCTTTCAGCAGTAACCTCTGAGGCCAACAGGTCTGACAGAACACAGCTCTATTAACTGTCCTGGACATGATCTAGATCTTTGCTGCTGGAGAAGCACAAACCCTCATGCTGCCATATTAACCCACCCCTCACCAGTGCTGTCAGCAGTTTCCAGAGCTGCAAACCTCTCACAGCTCTGCATCCCTTGGGAAACTCTCCTCTCCCAGCCTGATATCTGCCCGTGGGAAAGGCACTGCCCCAACCCCTGAGCTGCTGCTGCTGCTCAGGTGCCTCAGATTGTGTATCCTGGGTTTTCCGACTCCTTTCCCCCCAGTCTAAAGATGGCAGGTGATGATGAAGCCATAATTTAGCTCCCTTGTTTCTATAGATTTAATTTCCAAATTTGCCACGTGACCTGCAGAAATAAACCACTGTAGCTGATACAGCAGGAGATGTGCAGCTGAATCAAGCTTGCTTCCCATCTTCACTCGGCTTCTTCTTAGTTCCCTCTGCTTGTTTTTTCTTCATGGTTCCTACCACTACTTGGTTTCTTCTTGGTCAAAAAGTCCCCAAGGCTATGCTATGTTTTGAGCTGTCATAGAGACCAAGCTGCCATAGAGACCATAGAGCTGTACATACAATTTTCTGTCACATTATGAATTAAGGATTGCTTTAACTAACCTTAACCAGGGGCACAGGCCCACTGCTCTGTATCTGCCAGGTCTACCTTAGTTGTAGGTAGGTCAGAGGAACCACAGCCTCAGAGGCCATTTCATTATCTCAGGAAAGATTTTAAAATACAACCTCAACATCCCCAAATCCAGTTAGTGCTAAACACACAATTTCTGCCTTGCTCGTACTGTCTTTGTGTTCAAGATCCGAGGAAATACCATATGTGAGATGGTATTGAAAAAACCTGCCATGTGATCATATAATTAAAGACTTTTGTGCACTCCTCTGTAATTACAAAGCCAAAGAACAGTGCTGGTGGTGTGCACTCATAACTATCTCTCAGCTACCCAGATTTCTGCTTGCTGAAACTATATAATTCATATATACATATATATACATGTACATATATATATACACAGACACTTTTTTTTTTACTTTTTGTTTTCATTTAATTAACACATAACTTTGAGGCAGATGCCAGGTTGTTCAAAGGAAACCATTTCTCAGGTGGAAGAGATTACAGCTTGGCAGGAAGGATACCCAGTAAAAGCAATTATCTAGCCCACTAAAAAGATGAAATTGAGAAATGAAAGCAGGAGAGGAAACAAGCAGCAGAGATATTAATTAAAGGAATGGACAGGAAGAAAACAAAGGGTCTGTGCCTTGAAAATACGACTGCTCATATGAAGCCCACAGGTGGGTTCTCTGGATCCAGGCTGCTTTGAACACAGCACTGCCTGCTTGGAAAGGCTCCTTCAACTCCATTTCACTGCTCTGGTTTGAAATTCTCCCTCAGAAAGTTAAAAGAAACACCAGGCATTAAATATTTAATTCTTTTCAGGTTTTTCAAGGTCATTAATGAAACTCCCTGTCTCTGCTGACCCTCCCTCCCACCCCCATCTGTGTACTGAACATTCCTCACTTTGGCACAGAACCAGTCAGGGACTATTGAACTCCAGGAAAAATACCTAACTGAGCATTTCTGTGAGCATCCCTTGTGCAGCACTGGAGGCCCTGCCTCTCACAGCCCCTCTAAGGTATCCATCCACCCCAAACCATTCCTGAACGGAGCCGCCCCACGTGCTCCCTGGAAAATAAGTCATCACCACTCCCCACCCTCGAAATTACACATCTCCTATTATTGCAAACACAGGATGAGGTGCCTTCAGTTTTCTTGTCAATAAAAAAGCCAATTCCTCTTTCCTTAACAAGCAATGCCATTCTCAATCAGTCAGCTATTAAATGAGATTGTTGCCCCGCAACGTGTGCCTTGAAATGGATTTTCGTACCCTTTCTGGCATAGTAACTTTCTCCTATTAATATTAAGCTATCAAATTTTCCCTGCTCAAGGACCTCAAAGAGTGTTTGTAAATCAGCAGCTATTTCATTTTTATTAATTCCAATATGGAAGGGAGTGAATAAATACCAAGAACCACTAACATCTCCTCACTGTCAATATTTCTTTAAACCAAGAGGGGAGATCTAACGAGAACTTGATTTATAAAATACAGCACACATTTCCAGATGCAAAAGATACAGAAGCCAATTACATTATTTTACTTACAGACCATCTAGCAGCTCCAGAAGTAACCTATTGGAAATATTAATATTTTACTCTGGCTACAGATTTTCCATGCCTTCTTCCCTTCTCTTTGGACAACACTTTTTAAAAGAAAGCAAAACACCGATGTCTGGAAAAAAAAGAGTTTAGTAATAGCTAAAAAAAAATCAAAATAAGAAATATGTGCTTAGAGCACTCGTATTAGACAGGTACTTTCACCCTAAAAAGATCTCAAGATACACCCAGTTCCTACAGTTAGAAATACAGTGTTATCATGGGATCAGAGGATCAGAGAATCTGCTGAGATGGGAAGGACCCACCAGGATCATCCAGTCCAACCCTGTCCCTGCACAGACACCCCAACAATCCCACCCTGTGCATCCCTGGGAGCATTGTCCAAACACTCCTGGAGCTCTGGCAGCCTTGGGGCTGTGACCACTTGACAACAAAATCAGGGGATGACACACATGTAATTGTAACAAATACAACCATTACACAATTTAGGAGACTTCAGTGGAAAAAAACCAAACCACTACACCCCCTTTTTTTTCCCCTCTGAATAGCTCAAGATCATTCCTGGAGCTGTAACTCCTGAAACAAAGGTGACTGCATGCTCCTTCCCAGTACCACAGAACATGAAGTGCTCTGCATCCCAGTTGCCTGAACAGCCCCTGCAGTGCTCCTGTGACAAGAGCAGAAAGGGAAAATAGAATTTAAAAGCACCCTAAACCTGATCCTTTCTGCCAGAGCCCCCGCTCACACATAAAAATAAAATAATAAAATAGAATAAAAAGTGCATGGCAGGGCATAATGACACCCACTCAGCAGAAGCCAGGCTTTGTTTCTCACAAGCACATGAGGCAGAAGGCTTAACATTTTCTATTTTTTCACTTTTTTTTTTCTGGTCTAGCTCAAGAGAGAGCACTGTCAGTCTTGGGCCCCTGACCAAGGAGAACATGAGACCAGTTGGTTATAATATTTATTTAAAATACCCACGATGGCACAGTGTTTTGGAGAATTACCTCCTGGAAAAATGCCTTCTACAGTCACTTCCTCCATCCTCTAAAGGCACCTTTGGCTGTGTATGCCAAAGATACACAAATACTTACTGGTCAGGTACCTTTCCCTTGCATTTAACAGCTATTTTATCAGTAGATATTTCCTACTATAAAAACACAGCCTTAAAAAATTCAGCCTTGTGTTGCTGAAATGAATACACATCCATGCAGCTACACAAGGCTTACCTGGGGAATTGGGAACTATTCCCCAGAGTGAGTCTTTTCCAGCCATATTTCAGGCTTTGGGGTTTTCTCTTGGTTTTTTATTTCTCCAAATTTGTGGCCCAGTAATAAAACACTTGGAAAATGGATAAAGGAACACTGCAGTAATTGAAAGTATATGGCATTTTAACCATGATTTTTCCTTGTTTGCACCCACAGGTAGGCAATGAATGCCAGAGCTTGTCTTTAAAAGATTAAGTGAAAAACTAAGTGTGTCTGCACCATAAAATAAACGGATTTCCTTTAGCACCAAGGCTGCCAGAAAACACATCCTGGCTCCTTTCTAGCCAGCGCCAAAGGCGGATGTGGGGCCCTATTTATAGCCCACTAATGCAATTGTGAAATGCACACCCCTTGCACTTCACTTGTATGGGCTGGGACTGGACTCTCCATGGAGCTAAGCAGCTTGGGGGAAAGGTCACTCCCTAGAATAACACCACCTTCTCTCTGCCCACATTCCAGAGACTGCAGAGACTCGGGGTCCCCTGGAGCCCCCTGGTCACTCTCTGTGTGCTCTGATGCTGACAGAGAGCTTGCAAAAGGGTAAAGCTCACATGAAAACAAGAAGCAAGGAAGTGATGACCTGCCTGTGATTAATATCTGCTTCTAAAAGAGGGATATCAACTGTTTCTTCACCTTGGCTCACCTTCTGTCTCTGTACTGTAAATCCCCACTCCAAGTGCCGAGTCCAACTGTGTGTGTATCACTCCAAACCCAGCACTGCAAAGATCTGGATAAAAACAGCTCCCTTCCACTGAGGAGAATGACTCTGCAGAATAATTCCCTCATTTAATACCATGACAAGGGGTTGTAAAAACAGCCCAAGATTAACCACCAGAAGAAGGTCACTATAGAGTGCAAGGGCTGTCCAACTAATTTATGGACACCTGTTCTAAGTCCAACTCTCTTTCAGGTAGGAAAACCTCAGCAGCCTTTCCATGGCAAAGATCTTCTATCCATTCAGGAAAAGCATCTCTTTTTGGGTCTTTATGATTATTCTTTTCAAACAGGCACTGAGAAATATCTTCAAACACTGTTGCTCTACTGCCTGAACCAGTAATTTTCCAGCACCCAGGTATCTAAAAAGCTACTCTCCCATCACTTCTGAACTGGTTTTCTTCTCTGCTGGATCAGTGAAAATAGACACTGAAAACCAATCTTGCAAAAAGAGGCAAGGTACTTTCTTAGAGTCTGCAGGAAGCTTTCCACAGACCTGGATGTCACCCCTAAGGAACACCAGATCAGTGTTTCTGCACTTCCAAGGGGGAAGAAAAATGAGGAAAAGAGTAGAAAAAGGGAGAACTATTTCAATTACCATCATTACATACAGACCACAATTAATGGACAGCTGCTGTCAGAGTCCTGAGTGCACTAAGAGGCCACAACCAGCCCCTTGAGGCCCCACCTGCATCTCCTCCCTGTGGATCCAGGAGCTCTGTTTCTGCTGAGACTTGGGCCTCCAGTCCCTGCCAGAGCAGGTCTGCCTGTCTCTGGTCCTGCCTTTGGTCCCATCTACTGGAGGCAGCTCAGTCCCATGTAGGTATCTTCTCTCCTCTCCCGGTCTCCTGGTGCTCCTCACTGCATTCCCTGGATCTGGTTCATTGCCATGCCTGGGACTGCTCTTTCTGTATCCCTTATATATCTATATATCCTTGCTGGAGAGGGAGGAAGAGCTTGTTTTGTTACTACTCAGAGCCAACCCACAGTCCAGAGCAGCCTCTTCCCTCTTCTGCAAAAGCAGCAATTTTTCCAAGAGCTATAAAGATGAGCCATTTCTATACATAAAAGGTGAAAATACGGTTTTAATTCATGTGGAAAACACTTTCTTTGCACATATTGATCATGAATACATAACTAGACAAAGCCTGAGGGTGCAGTTTGGTTTTGTTTTGATTTTCTTTAAACTCTGTTGCTTCCTTATAGTAATAAAATAGTAAATTATTGACTTATCAAGGGTGTTCTCAGAGTTACACAAATACATCATAAACCTAGATAACACATGCAATTTTGTTACATTTCCCATATGAATATAACCAGGGTAGGTAGGGTTTGGTTCTATTCATTTATCTCACTTCCTGAAACACTTGTTTAGGACTGCCCCCTGTTTACTTAGATAAGAAGCAGGCTATCAACAAATTGCTAAACAAGGCAAGGAAAGAGAATCACAGAATCACAGAATGGTTTTGTTTGGAAGGGACCTTAAAGATTATCCCATCCCACCCCTGCCATGGGCAGGGACACCTTCCACTGTCCCAGGTTGCTCCAAGCCCAGTCCAACCTGGCCTTGGACACTGCCAGGGATCCAGGGGCAGCCACAGCTTCTCTGAGCATTCTGTGCTGGGGCCTGCCCACCCTCACAGGGAACAATTCCTTCACAATCCCAAATCTAAACCTGCCCTCTGGCAGCTAAAGAGTCCAGTACAATTCTGGAAGATGCTCGTGCACTTCAACCGTCTGCTGCAATGGACTCACTCACTCATCTGCTTTTCTTTGGCTTTCAAGCACTGGAACAAGACCTGCTTTACAACATGAGCTGCTAAAACCATGAAGAACATGAAACCTTCCCTTCCAGGAGCTCAGCCAGAGCCTGAATTTAAGGAATGAAAATCTCCTCCTTTGAAACTCACTGTAATATTTGGTTTTAGACCCCTGAGACTGAGTTTTCAGAGAATGGGTGCCTACGGGCCACTCACTTCCATGGAGCTTGGATTAAGAACCAGTGCCTGTGATTGTACCAGAAATATTTTTCATGTTTGAAAATATCTTTAAAAAAGCTTACAGTCTCAAAGTATGGAATTAGGACACAGCATGGGGCTGGTCCCCTTATGCATCTGCCCCCAGCATGAGTAAGAGCTGATACTGCAGAACATTCAGGACAGCCACATGAGCTGGAGCAGCTCCTGGTGGAGTTTCCATCAGCTAACCACCACAGTCCATCAAATAAAGGCTGCCAGGCCAAGAGAACTGCGTGTTTGGGTGCAGGGAGACCTTCTGATCCCAGCACACATCCACACTTGACAGGACACAAGTCCTGTTGCTTAAGCTACAGCATTCCAGACAGCTTCAGCTCACTGAGGATAGCCACACTGTCTTCTAGAATAAAGAAAATATTGTTTTCAGTTTTAGCTATTTTTTCCCCCTGACAATTGAGGGGAAGGGAGAGGGGTTATAATGGTGTAACAACAGGAAGGTGTCACTCACTGAAAACGCTTCTCAGGTATTTTTCTGACTCAAAATTGTAACTGAAAACCTCCCCAGTTCAAATGGCCAGATGACCTCCAGAATTTTGTGTACCAGAACAAGATGGGTTTAGAAGTTACCTCATAATAATTAGGGACATCTCAACAGTCTTGCCAGGCCTGGAGATATTTTGAATTGTCCTGAGCAACATCCCAAGATGAAGTTTTCAGTAAGATGATACTTCTGGCCTGTTAAGGCAAGAGCCTTCAAAGCAAACTTAATCTCTACAAAGGTTTGGACAACACTAGTTTTGGAGATGACAATGCATGTTTAGGAAAGGTAAATTACAGTCCAAATTCTCCCTTGTTATTTTCCTTCTGCATAGAGTGGACATATTTTAAAGGTTTCAGTTATTTTAGCAGTTTGGTATTTACTTCAAACTAAGTGAGTGTTCTGCTGTTTTTGACAGAGGCAAGGAAGGAAATGCCTGTCACAAGACAGGGATGAACAGAAGGGAGACAATCCCATAAAGCACAAAGGAAGAAAGAAAATATCAATGTGAGAAAGAAAACTGCCCTAGAGCTTGTGAAGCAATCAGGAACTATCATAGAATCCCAGAATGGTTTGGGTTGGGAGAGACCTTGGAGCCCATTCCATCACACCCCCTGCCATGGGCACCGCCACCTTCCACTATCCCAAGATGCTCCAAGCCCTGTCCAGCCTGCCCCTGTGAATTAATCAGTTTTTCAATCTCATTACAATACTTTACTGCTGAAGATTTCCTTTCCTAACCTTCTCCCAGCTGTTCTGAGATAAACTGGTTTATAAACTATTGTGCTTTGCATTCAGCTTTATTTAGATGGGTTTAGCAATTGGAGCTGCTCTTAGTAACACAAATCCCACCATGATATTCCCATTTTGTCAGAAAATTCCTACCTGACATGTTCACTCCCCCTCTTGCAAAGCACCGAAGAGCTCCATGGAAATGTCTGGATTAAGTCTCTCAGATTTATGAACAGATTCTAGAACATTTTTTCCCAAATCACATTACCACTTACTTTCTTAGAGAAAGAATTACTTCAATAACCTCCTCCCCAAATGAACATCCCATAATTTTTTTATAAAGGCATAAATAAAATTAATCTACAGGAGATGTTATATTATTAAAACATATGCTGAAATCAACAATGCTTAAGGCTCTATCATGGCATTTTGTTCTTCATCAGTATTTACATATTATAGTTCTTACATATTGCCCTGGAAATCAGCTTTGAAGTGGAATGATGAATAAATGAAGATTTATTATTACTATCCTTATTAGAGGGATTTTAAAGTCATTAGAGACCAACAGACATAATAATCATATTATATTCAATCTTCTCCAGAACATCTCCTTTGATAGGCCTGCTAACTCAATTATTTAAATATATATTACAGCAAAATGCAGCATGACTTCTACAGTTTGGGATAGGGTGGAAATTTTTATGTTTTGGTTACATTTACTAGGATTTGTCCTTACACAATTCATGGGTTTTATAATGGGTTTCTTGTTTTAAAACACCAGGGTTTCAAATTCACAGCGAGAACCTGGCTCAGATAAAATAAAAGGTTAAAAGCTGGGGAAGAAATAGGGTACTGGAGATCAATCTTAACCTATAGTGACTTTTAAAAGTTGAAAAAAAATAAATCTCTCAGAAGCCATGATCTCCCAATATTCAATAGACCTGGCTGCAACCAATCCCACCATGAAAGAAGAAAAATAGATCCAGAGGTTCTGAGGAAGAGCCAAAGCAGAACTGCACCACTCCAAGAAGCTCAGAAAATTCTCTCTGGATTCAATGTCAGTCAAGTGAAAACTACTCATAGGAAAAAAATCCAAACACTGCTTAACTGGAAAAGTACAGTCCTTACTATTGACTCTGCCTGCCTGCAGCTTGTCTGGGGCAGGTGCTAGAGGAAGAGAAGGGAACTGTTTCCAGTCTGTGTAGTCACACAGTAAGGGGCAGTTTCCTGTCAGCCACATCCTTCAGACCCCACTGCCTGCCCAGGGAAGGCAGCACCAGCACTCTCCTCTTTTCCTTTAATCCTCTCATTGCTGTACCAAATCCCTCAGGATTTCCTCCCCTTGGGAAGCATCTGAGGCAATGTGGCTATCACAGCCATGAGACTCATCCCTGCTGGTTCTGCTCAGGCACTTGATGTCACATTAGTCCCCAGCTGCCAACACTGCCTGTGCTCACTGTCCATGCACAGCATGGTTTATGCTCACTGATATTCTCAGGGTGTTACTGACATATCAGTCACCTTCCAACCCCACCTGACTACTGTTTCCTTTACTTTGCAGCCTCCTCTCCAAAAACTAACCTCTAATTCCTTTTCCATCACCTCCTGGCTCCTCATTTCCCTACCACTCACCTTGGTTTAGCTCTGCATAATCATACCACAGGGAACTTTCAATCCCTACAGGCAGCACAGATACTCTGCTCGTGGCCACTGGCTGGGTGAGACTCTTCTGTCCCTTTCCAGAAATAAGAAAGGAAGCATCAGGGTGGGGAGGCCCTGGCACAGGGTGCCCAGAGGAGCTGTGGCTGCCCCTGGATCCCTGGAAGTGTCCAAGGCCAGGCTGGACTGGGCTTAGAGCACCCTGGGACAGTGGAAGGTGTCCCTGCCCAGGGCAGGGGGTGGCACTGGATGATCTGTAAAACTCCAGCTCAACCTCCTCATGCACCCAGTTCTGACCTAGAAGCTGTCTTTCACCACCAAGGGAAAAGTATGACTTCTTAAGGTTACCATTCAAGGAGCTGTTTAAGTCAGACTCCAACTCTGCTAAGGAATCAGTCATGGACTCAGATCTTTAGGAATGACAGATCCCACAGCTAAACCAAAGCATCAGCCAGAAAATGGTTAATAGCAAGTAGTACTCCTGACAGTAAAATACAGAACGATTAACAGCCCTCAAATGGATCCCAGAACAGCTAAATGATACTGCTGACACCAGTCCAGCTCTATAAATGGGAGCCTTTTAAAATCCCTTCAATCTTCTTGATCCTCTGACTCCAGAAGCTACTTTAAGTTTCCTGTGTTAAAGCTACGGTCTTTGGCCCACAGCATGTGGTTAAACCACATTAAAAAAACCCAAAAAAAACTACTCACATTTTGCCAAAAATTGTTCCCTCACTAAGTATAAGCTAAAATCCAAACTCAAATTCCCTTGAGCAACTGATAGAATTTTCTGTTTATGACAGCACTTAAAAGCCTACTTTAAACAAGAGCAAGGTACTGAGTTCACAATTCCAAACCCAGCATCTCCCAGGGATGAGAAGGAGCACTGAACAGTCCTGAAGTTTGTTCAGCAACTACTTTCTCTTCAGGTAACACCTCTGGGAATTCTTACTCTGGGATCCACTGGGAGAGCAAGCTAGCCCTCAGAAAAGCTGGAAAAAACACGAGGAGGTTTGATGTACTCAGTAACAAGATGCCTGTTTTAAGAATAACAGTACCAAGGCAGCTTATTCACAGCTGACTGAACTTTCAGACAGGCATCTGGGCAGATCTAGAAATTTCATTTCTGAACAGTCTTTCAGATAATTCCTGAAATTTTAAAATCTGTATTTAAAGATTTACATCTTTATCTAAAAACCACTTCATGTATACTAACAGAATCTGTGGCAAAAAACCCCCATGAAGCTGACTATGATTTTGTCTCCTATCACTTTACCTCTCCTGATGCACAAGACCTGGATCACAGACAAGTCTTCACAGTGAAACAGATGTTTTCATCCCACATTCCCAGCTTCCCAGTACCACTGAATCCCTCGGTTTCTAGTTTCATTGTACCTTCAAACCCTGTTTGCTACAGGACTTCAGAACTAACATTTTATTGCTTTACAGGACAACAGAAGTGAGGAATTACTTTTCTAACCAAACAGCTTTTTATTTTTAGGAAATGAGTCAACTATGTTGGTACCCAATGACAAACATATAACAGAGACACATATATAAATATGTCAGGGGGTCGTGCAACTCGTCGTCTTTGAACTATTCCAGGATTTGTGGAGGTAAAGGCAGTGTAGTACTGTGCATCACTTAAAATGTTATTTTTCCACTAAGGATTTCACCTCTGATTCAAATGTCATGGAACCCTCCCCTGGATGGGCCAACTGCTCTGTCATTGTGATGTATTTTAACAGGCATTTTGCTTTATATTTCGTGAAAGGTTAAGGCTCCCTCGTACACCTTCCAGAACATTCGTGGTGCTGGGAGAAAGCCAATCCTGCAACACTCACCCCCAAACACATCTCCGTTCTGGTAGTTCTTGCCCTTCTGAGTTTCCTCTTCATTTTGAACAGTAGACACATGCTTGGCGGAGGCACAGCCCATAGCTTCATTCAGACAGCTCCAGCTGGACCGAACCACAGATCATCTCTAGCAACGCCCGCTCATCCTTGCAGAAATAATCCACCTTCCTGCTCGGCTCTCAAGTCCCTTCCACCTAAACACGGCCAAAGAGAGAGGAAAACATTCACACAAGGTACCCTCTACATGGGGAGCTTCAAGGAGATAAAAAATGAGTTTATGAGCAGGAGCACAAGGGCACAGCCTCCACGGCCTGAGGCTGCTAAAATCATATTCCATATAACATCTGGTACAGGCAGGTCATGATAAAGGTACCTCCACCCTGCCCCTGGGACAGAGCACAGCAGTTGAACTCAAAGCCTCTTCCAGCCTGATTCGTTAATCCACAGCTTGAAGAAAGCAACATGCAGATGTGTTTCCCACTCAGCCAACTATTCTCACAGAACACAGAGGATTTTGGGAGAAGAGATAAGAAATTGTCAATATCTGCTCCTCCTGCTCCTTTTACCAATCTACCCATCAAGCCAGATTTCTTAAAAGCGTTTTACTGATTAAGAGGTGCTAATTGCAAGTGTTTGGACTAAATAACGCCTCTAAATCAATTAAAGATCTTATGTTGCCAGATGTGAAAGGCTATAGTCAGCTGTATTATCTTTTCTCTACATCCTCATTATTCCACTCCATCCATAAAACCTCCACTGCTCAAAAAGACAACTCCCCCCATTTTAACATGAAATAACACTCCCTGAGCAGTCCAGATGTCACATAAAACAAAAGGGAAAAGAAAAATCAAATCCAGAATGTAATATTTTAGGTTAAAAAGAAATTCAAATTCATAAACTGTTTATTGCTAAATGGTTCTGCATGGAACAAAAGCTACCTCAAAGTTTGGTGAGATGACCTGGTTTGCCCTTCCACCAGCCAAACTTACCAGAAAAAAGAAAAGTGAGAAACTTCCCCTTTAGTTCAGCTATAGCATAAGATCATACACACAATTTCTTAATTCATTACTTCTGAGCACGTACTTTACAAGGCTGTGGCTCATTTTGCTCCACACCGACCACAAGTTGACATATAACATCAGACGAGCACTCCTACCTAGGATAGGGAGAGCTGGAGCGAGATGATCTTTAAGGTCCCTTCCAACAATGCATTCTATGATACAGCAGTATCCATTCCAGCAGAAATTCCCACGGGAAATCCTGAGTTTCCTTTCCCTGAGCACTCAGCACTGGCAGCACACCTGCCCCATGCCAGGGCAGTTCAGGGACACACCAGCACATGGTCTAGGAGGGTTCTGCTCCTGCCCTCGGAGGGATTTTCCTGCCCATCCCCAAAGACATGAGGACATGGCAGCCGGGCTCGGAGTGATTCCATTTCTGCTGTGGCAGACCGTGCCTTTCACCAAGCAAGGGGAAGGACTCTGGATGCAGAACCACCTCTAACTCCTACTCACAGCCAGCTTCCCCCTTCTTGCACAGAGCAGTGCTTCTCTCCACTTGGCGAGGGTGTTCCAGAACACACAATGTTTATCTGCTGTTCCCTGTTCCCAGCAGCCACCTCTCCTGCACAGTTTTATGTTCAGTACATCCCCCAATGTGCCCTACTCATTTTTTCCTTCTCCTGTACATGCACACCTGAGCCTGAATTTCTCACTGCCCCATCCTTCTCTTCCCCCTTAGCCACAGCTAATTACTCACCCCAAAACACAGCATTTTGTAGGATCAGAGAAAAGCTTGGGTTGGGAGGGACTTTAGGCTCACCTCCCTGCAGCCTCTGCCATGGGCAGGAGCACCATCCACTAGCCCAGGCTCCTCCAAGCCCTGTCCAACCTGGCCTTGGACAATTCCAGGGATGGGGCAGCCAGCGTTTTGGGCATCTGACACCAGGCATTGATGCTCTGAGTGGAAAAGAGTGAGCACACTCCTCTGGAGCTATTTTTTTTAACCCTATATGGTTACATAACTTCCCCCACCCAGGAAAACCTAGATTTTACAGGAAAAGTCAGTATAAAGCCAGGGAAATTCCTCGGTTTTTGCAGTTCAGGGAGGGTCACAGCTGACAGTTCATCCTCTCACGTGTCCAAGTGGCAGCCTGCACTAAAATCTTCATCTCACTGTTGGGGGGAAACAAGGATCCAGAGGGATTTAAAGCATCAGCCATGCTGTGCTTGGAGATAGGTAAAGATACACAGGGGTGTGGGAGATGAACAGCAGACTGGGAGAGGGAACTGCTACCTGGACTGGAAATGAAATGGGAACTTCTTTTCCCAGAGGACATAAATTTGGTTAAAGACAGGAGCTTTTAACGGACCAGCTGAAACAAATGAGGGGGTAAACATGACCAACAGAGTCCTTGCTTCAGATTTCAGAGAAAAGCAGGAGCCTCCAGGCAGACAGAGCCTGAAAACACTGACTTCTGATTTAAAATACAACCAGTAGTATTATTCCAGGGGAAAAGGGTGTGGCCAACTATGGGAAAAGGAGCAAGGCAAGCCTTGATGTAACCCTGGAAAGGATGTGGAGGTGTTTGGGTGAGACCTGGGTAGGAGGCTGTTGTGGGGGAATTACTGCCTCCCACAGCCCAGCACCTCTGAGCAGCAGAACTGCAGGCACAGAAGTACCTGTTGAATGAATTATGCTCCTGCCATACTCAATTATTTTTCCTGTTTCTTTTTCTGTCTCTCAGCAGGGGCCATTCACAAAAGGGAAAACAGCTGCTTAGTAATAAAATCCAAATGTATTTCACAAAGGAGTAGTGCGTTGGGTTTAGGAAGGAGATTTTTTTGTGAAGCCTTATACAGCCAACATGCAGCACAACAAATTGCAAAATACTTAATTACTGATTAGTGCCCAGGAAGGTGATGGTCCGAGGACCATTGAGCTGCAGGAACAATCAGGAGTATGGGGGTACAGAACAGGAATGCAGAAGGATAAAGCTCTTTGGGGGAGAAAAGGAAAAAATATCCACAGTCAAATCTCTCCTGCAGCATTCTGGTAACACACATCAACCTCTAAAAATATGATCACGTTTGAAGGCATGCTGTGATTAAAGGAAATAGATGAGGATACAAGAACTGGAAGTTTCAACTTTTACATTAAAGAACAGCAATGACAGCAGCACTTGAAAAAGCCATACAATTAATAGTTGGGTTATGGAGGCAAACTTCTCCTGGTGCCAATAAACTGGGCTGAGAAAACTACTGCAAAATGACCTTCAAGGTGAGTCTAACACACACCTCCAGGCATGTTCCTTGGATTGCTGTTAACGTAGTGATGTGAGACACAGATAGCTAAACACAACCCGGGGATAGCTGAGGATTTAATGCAGAGTGGGAGGAAAGCAGCATTAATTTCACAGGGCATGAAATCCGAGGTACAGGGCAGCACGATGCTCCCCAGCCTCTGGAAACCTCCCCTGCCAGAGGACAGAAGCCCTCAGGGATGAGGTTTGTGAATCACTCAGAAGAGGGGTGTTGGTCCTCACCCAGTGGGATGCCTGGCAAAGCTTTGGGGATGTGAAACACAGCACTTCACACGGCAGCAGAACAACACATCCGTTGCTCCTCCCTCACTTGTGCACAAATGAAATTTTCCCTTTTGTCTCCCACAGCATTTTGGGGCACACAGATTTTCAGAAGCCAAAAATAAAAAGAAGAAGAAAACCTCAACCATTTGCAGTTCATGCTCACCACCTACCATCACTAATTATCAAGATTTGAGAGGCAATTTGCAGGCTCCGATCTGCAAAACGCTAGTGAGAAAAATCTCTCAGGCAGATCAAAAAGTGTCTAAACCACCCCCAAATGAAATGCAGCAGGTTGAGGATTAACATCTTACATGCGGGTCAGAAGAAGACTAGAAACACTCTCAGATGCTGTACTTTGTACCCCAGGTTTCTTCTGAGCTAAAAACAGGGGAGCTCAGCTCTTAGAATAGAAAATACCTTCGGAAACCTTAAGCAATTCCTTTTTTCTTTCTTCTGAGCAATGTCTATGATGTGATTTTCTTTTACCAACTCTTTCAACACTTCATTAATCTTCTCATTATGCCCTCACCTCTTATTTCTGACGGTCAAAGGCTGCATCCTCGACGAAACACATTTTGCTTCCACAAACGCTTCATACAAATGGAGGACTTCCAGTGTTTTACAACAAATGCATGCTAATTCTTCTATTACAACAGGTGTATTTGTTTTCATCTTTATTGCACTGGATAACTGATCTTTCATTATCTTCAGGCTGAAGATACATCTACAAGTTTCTTTCTGTGCTGACCATACAGGAAATCAGGTTAAAATTTCACAACGCTCAAGAGATCAAAGCAACAAGATTCGTGCAACCATGAAAAACTCCTAAGCTACAAAAAAAACCCACATGAAACAATCTGTTCCAGGCAGAACTCGAGGACTTAACTTACTGCTATTAATTACATTTATTTCCTATAAGAAATAGGCCTGTTTGATTTCCACTTCATTTTTTTTCCCAAAAAGAAGAAAGCAGAAATGAATTCCAAATTTGTCCTGCACAAGGGCTGCTGGGAGTTAGCACCTGGAACTTCTCCACTGCAACATCTCTCTTTCTCAGCTACCCTCTACCACAGAAGACGGGTTTTATTAAACAGCCAAAAGGCATTTTTTGAGCCAAGAAATATCACTTTTACCTTTGAAGTGCACCAATGGCCTAAGGAAGGAAGGAAAAAAATATTAAAAATAAGAATGTTCATATAAGCTCTGTTTCTCCTTCTTCAAATTATTCAAATAGACATGAATAGTGCAGTTATATTGAAAATTAACCCACTGACTTGCTAAATGAGCATTAGTGCTGGCGCAGGTAAAAGATTTGGGGATGCAGGTATTATTTAAGGTAGCAAACATGGCTAACCAGAACCAAAGGTATTCCAAGATCAGACAGGTGGTTAAAGAACCATACCTGCAATTCATAGAGAGACTGAAGGATGCCATGGAAAAAACAAATCATGAATATGGAGGCCAGAAACCAATTAATTTTACAATTGGCAAGGGACAATACTAATGAAGATTAGTAGAAAATCATAGAACCTCTGCCAAATGAAAATCCATCATTAGACAAGATGATAAATGCCTGTGCCAAGGTTGGATCTGATTCCCACAACATGTCCTTATTAGCAGAGTCCATTGCAGCTGCTGTAAAACTGACATCCCAATGTTACAGACACGGACAACAAGGCCACCTAAGAGCAAATTGTCCCCACAAGCCGACTCTAATGCAGACAGTTCAGGGACAGAAGAATGTAAACATTAACTGTAACCAGTATGGGAAACCCAGTCATATGACCAGACAATGCAAATACAAAGTCTATACTAACAGACAATCTTTTAAGGACCAGGGAAAGGGAAGACCAAGTGGGAGAGGGAGACACACGATGACACAAGCATCTTCCTGCCTTCCTGTGCAAGCCTATGTGATCAGCTCACAGGAAGGACTAGAGGATCAGCTGGAATGGATGTTTCCACCTCCATCTCAACAACCATAAGCTTATTAAAGGTATACAGAGTCACTTTCAAGGCCCAGGGGGCCATAGGGAGAGGACTGAGTGCACTGCTTCTAGGGAGACCCAGTGCCACTTTGTAAGGTATCAGGTGTGATAGATGCTGATTCTACAGGACAAATTCATACGATGGTATCAACCCAGTGATTATCCCTGCTAAAACCTGAATTGCTCAATTCAGGTTTTAGCAGGGATCCCTTTTAAGTCTTCTGTTCCAAAACCAGATCCTGACATGTCGACAGGAGAACCCCAGGTTTATTCGACCCAGATTGTGTGTGATCAAAGACCTGATATGATGTGTGTACCATCACAATGCCTTGAGCAAGTCCCTCCCAAATAAAGGTCAGTGGGATGACTGACACAGGGGCAGACCTCACTATCATCTCTGCCAACACTTGGCCTTCATCATGGCCCACCACAGCTGTGAGATCTGCCATTGCTGGTCTCAGAGTGACCACACAGAGCTGTTTGAAGTTGCAGATCTGTGTTGGTCAAAAATCTGGAGAGTCAGACAGCCACAATCTGGCCATGTATCGCTGCTGCACCACTTAGCCTGTGGGGGAGGGATGTTCTATCAGCATAGGGAGCCAGGGTAGGGATGGATTTTTAACAGGGGCCACTGTATTAAAGGGCATAAAATATCCCACACTAGCCCTAAAATGGCTTTCAACTTGACCTGTGTGGGTACCACAGTGGTCACTAGAGAAAGAGAAACTGCACACACTTAAATCCCTAGTAAAGGGACAGCTAACTCAAGGACATATAGAACCATCCACGAGCCCTTGGAACACCCCAGTATCTTTTATAAAAAAAGAAGTCTGGTAAATGGAGGTTGCCCCATGACTTGAGAAAAATCAATGCAGTCATGGAAAGCATGAGAGCTTTACAACCTGGTATGCCAATATCCTACAAAGACTCCTGCCACCTGGGATACTCTGATTGTGGACCTGAAAGATTGGGGGTTTACTATTCCTTTACACCCTGATGATACCCCAAAGTTTGCTTTCACAGTGCCATCCATTAATAACGCTGCACCAGTCAAGTGTTATCAATGGAAGGTTTTGCCACAAGGTATAAAAAACAGCCCTACAATTTGTCAATGGTACGTTGCTCAGGCATTGTCATCCGTAAGAGAACAATTTCCAGAGGCGTACTGTTAGCACTACATGGTTGATATCCTAATAGCAACTCCAACTAAAAAAGACCTTTCACAGATTAGGCCAAGCCTGATGCAAGCATTAAAAGCATTTGGGCTGCAAGCAGCACCGGAAAAAGTGCAACTGCAACCACCCTGGACGTACCTTGGACTCAAAATAATGGATCAGACCATACAGCCACACACAATTCGAGTCTCAACAAAAATTCAAACTTTAAAGTCAAAGCCAGTGGTGACTTCTGTTCCTTGGGAGCCACGGACAGAACATGCTCCCCTCACCCACTGGTACAAACAGGAAATGAAGCATTTTCTGCCCTTCTATGAATTGTTTAGCCCTGTGATGCACAAGTCCTGTGCTTATTACACATTTCAGCCTCCTACTGGAAACAGGCTGTCCCAGAGAGCCAGGTGAGCACAGCACTGACTTGCCTGGAAGGGGAGGGACTCAGCTCCATGCTGTAAAACCTGGAGCACAGGGAAACACACCATGGCTTTACACTAAACCAGCACTGACACTAAATCAGCCTAGGTGCCCAGGCCCAGGGCTGCCCTGTGTCCTCTCCTGGGAAGCTGCACTCAGCACAAATCCCTTTTCCAAGAGAAAACAGGCATACTGCAACTTGACAGCTAAAACTACCTGCCATTACAGAGAAGATCATCTACCTAGTTTTTCTCAGCAAGGAGAGCCTGGTTTGAATTAATTCTACTAATTCATACCATCAGCTTAACACAGGACAGTCTTTTCTCCGCTGAGGCTTCGATCATCTTTTTCATCAGCAAAATTAGTTGATTTTCTTTTCTTCTGCTTGCAATTAGGATTTCTGCTGATCCAATAAATGGGGTTTTGATATATTAAAGCAACAAATTATTTTCAAATAGAAAAGCTCTCAACAGCAACGTGATACTTCCAAGGAGCATCTTCTCCTTCCTCAGACTCTTAAGGAGAAATACCACCAGTAAATCCATGGAAAAAGATTTCAAACATCACAGAGTAAAATACAAATATGGAAGGGAAAGGGAATTGCATTGCAATCATCCTCTTCATTCACACAGGGTGGAGTTGAAGTAGTATCAGTGTGAAAAGCTGAGCAGCACATGAGATGTCAGTCATACAACTTACCATTTTTGCTGTTTCCAAAGAAAATTAACTACATTTCATTCTGAATTTCTTTTACCCTCAAATACTTTAGAAGTAATGATACAAAGATTACCTCCACCATTACAGAATGCAGTTCTAATGTTTAATTACTTTCCCCCTTTTTTCTATGAGAATTAATAGACAAAATTTTGAAGACAGATGAGATTTAATTGGCTGGCAACACTGCAGAATATTTGTTTTAGCTTTCACACAGAGATAGCCTGTTTCACATGAGAACCCAAACTTTTCAAACATATTTCATCTGCACAACCTCTTCCAAACCAGTAGTGGTACCAGAGCTTGTCTTTAACACAGATTTGGAAATCAACCAGATTTCCAAAGATTCAGGATACTTTTCAGAAAAAACAAGAACTTTTCATAAAAAAATAAGATTATATGACAATATGCAGAGAACACCTAAATATTTCCTGCTTCTACAGCAGAGATTGCTGTGGTTGTTAGAAGGATGTGACAGAGAGATGTTCACAGAACCATGGAATGGTTTAGGCTGGAAGGGCTTAAAGCCCGTACCATCCTACCCCTGCCATGACATATATCTTCCACTGTCCCAGGGTGCTCCAAGCCCTGTCCAGACTGGCTTTGGACATTTGCAGGGATGGAGCAGCCACAGCTTCTCTGGGCACCCTGTGCCAGGGCCTCACCAACCTCACAGGGAAGAATTTCTTCCCAGTATCCCATCTAACCCTGCCCTCTGGCAGTTTGAAGCCATTACCTTGCCCCACACTAAAAAAAAATACAGTCAACACCAGATAACTAAAAACCCACCAGCATCCACCATGAGGGATCTGATTAAAAGCAGCAAGATCTTTCCACTGACTTTAGGTGGCTTGAGGTCAGTTTCTGAACCTCCAGTTTAATGAACCAAAGACTGTTTTGTGATTTATTTCCAAAGGGATTTTGAAAATGCAGTGCTGGTGGTAGCACTTCAGGCTTATGTGATGTGAGACACTAGACAGGGACTACGGAAAAGCCAGGTTCAATTCTCAGTACATGACTTTCTTGTGTATCTAAGAATAATCTCCAGCACTTATTGTAATGGGAAAGTAGCTCAAGCACCTCTTAAATACAAAAAAAAGCAAGCAATAAGCTCTCCTATTTAATTTTATTTCTGTCTTCATGGTTTAAGAGTAAGACGTGCTTTACTGAGCAGGACACAGTAAAAGGCCCTGAGGTAGAGAACAGAGAATTATACATTTTGTACACTCTAAGCACAGGTCTGAGGATCATCTCCCTTCTGAAGGCTCACTCCCTTTTCTCTACCTTAATAAAATAATTTAAAGATGCAACCACCACACCTAGGCAGTCACCACCATCATGTCAAATCAGACTAAAATAATTGATGTACAAGCTGCAGCTACTTCATCAAGACCCACTGATTTGGAAGAAATCCCTGAGGGATAATTACTATACTGAAAAAAACAGCCCTGTTCTCCTGAATTCCTCTCCTCTTCCCACCAGGGCTGAGGGATGCATCTCCAAATGTCAACACTGACTCTGGCCTGGAGCTGAGCTCTTCTGAGGACTGCCCTCTCCCAGGAAAAGCAGTGGTTTAACAAGTCTCTCCTAAAAATGTGAAGCACATACTTCTTTATTTCAACAGGAAAAGGTTCAAAGATCTAATACCACCACTAGTGTATTAGCAAAGACCTGGAATTTTAAGACTTGAATGTTTAATCTTCGTTTTTTGTTCTTTCACATTTTGATTTACTTCCCAAACTACTTCTTAATCTTTCCTGTGTGCCACCATGAAGGTAGAAATAACCACACCGAGATGGGTCCTAATGCAATTATCCGTAATTGCACATTTGCAGGGTCTCACCTCCCTTTAGACCCACTAATTTATCATAACAGCTCGACAACAAAAAGCCCCACAGTCAGTTGGCTGGTTATTCCCTAGAAAATCCTTAAAAATATCCACAAATGAGATGACAGACCCCAGCATTTCCCTTCATTTCCAGCTCCATCAATGAATGATGAATACACACAGAGCAGCAATTCACCTTTCTGCTCAAAAATCCAGCACAGAATTACCTCACCCCACCTCAGGAAACTGCTTTGACACTGCCTTGAATATACACTCTCCAGTTACGCTGTGAGATTCCAGCTTCCACCTGGAGACCTTTCCTTGCATCCTAGTAGGCTTGGCCAAACAGCATGTTTGGGCTAAATTCCTGCCCACAGGGGAAGAGGAATGCAGCTGCAAGCTGGAGAGGGGTGGCTGGATGTCCCTGGATGTCTCCACATCCACACAGAGCCCACAGCCCGCCCCCACCACGCTTCCAAGGCATTCTTCATCCAAAGAGCTACAGCAGGAGCAACTTTATGTGCCATTGAGGATAAACTTAACACAGAGCAACTGAGCTATGCAGAAGCCAAGGGGCTGAGATGCTGGGGACCTGCTGCTAATGTGTCAGCAAGGAAACATTTGCCATATGCACGTCTGCTGCTGCTGCGCAATTAGGGGATGCAGCAGTTTCAAGGGGCCTCCTCTTTTTGCAGATGAGCTAGAGAAATAAGAAATCCTTCTTCACTAACCTGATAACACTTAAATGACAGAATAAGTGCAGAGATGCTGTTCAAAACCACAGGAGGTGACTCATTCAGGCTGCTGAGGAGCGATCCCAGCACAGGCACCCATTCCATGCACGTCTGCCTCCCTCCATGGCTGAACCGGCAGCTGCAGCCTTGCTAAAAATCAGCAGGTAAAATTCAGGATAGGAGCTAACAAAGAGCTAACAAAGCAGCTCACTTCACTCTTAGCTCTTCTGAACAACTGCATAGAGTTCAGTATTTCTGCTGGGGGTTTTTTTATGATTTCTAACTGTAGTCCCCTGGAAATGACACAAGCAGGAACAAAAGGGATGCACAGTGCAATCTGTGTTCCCAAAATGACACTACTGACTGCTCCCTCCTGCTTTGCCAGATAACTCCTCAGCATCAAGCAGGAGAATACAGGATTTTTGGTGCTGAAGGCCACAGTACCTGAATGTTTGTGCTGGTACGGTTTGATCCAAGAGCCCTATGCCATATACTATCTAATCTCATACCCTATCCCACAGGTTATCCCTGAGAATCCCCAGCTGGGAGGGGAGCTGAGAAAGCAGGCTGTGCTCTGAGCAGCAGAGCTTCAAAAACCTCCAGCCCAGAACAGGGACCTGGAATAACACAGGGGAGAGAGGCATCGGGCTCTGCTCCCGTAAAACTTGTTATGATGCATTCCCTACTTTCATCCCACCTCCCCACGCAGTACTCAGACACAGGAGCTTCTGGACATCTCTGATGGAGGCAAAAACATTTCCTTCGACACAGATTTAGAAGTGTACTCCAGTCCCAGCTTAAGGCAGTGGCTTTCTCCTTTTTCTTTTTTTTTTTTAATTTTAAAAAAAGTCTTAGAACATCATCAGTTAGAGTCCCATGGTGAGATGTTGAATGGAAACATCCATAACCAAGCCTAGATAGTCACAAAATAAGATCTAAACCATGTTTCAGCCTGTGATACAAATAAATGAGCAGCAGAGTAGCCAAAATCAATTGCAGTATTTTCAGTTCATGTTAACACAGTTATAACTCAAACACAACCAGCCAGGGCAGAGCTGGCTCAGTGGCACAGGAGCAAAGAGGGCTGCAGATCTCTCCTCCCACTGACGACAAGGAGCAGCCAAGTCAGCAACAGACCTCATTAGGATTTAAAACACAGAAACCAGCTTCTGTCTTTTTTCAACCAACTACATCTTATTCCAGCTGGTAGCATCCTGTCTCTGTTTTTTGACTTAATGTTACATTTCCCAAAAGTGACCACGATAATCGTCTGTGTATAGAGAGCTGGGTCCTATTCTGCATTTCATACACCTGTGAACTGCTCTTCAGCTTTGAGCCAGTTTAAGCACCTGTTTGAACTCAAAAACCACCATTTAAAACCAATTGTGTATAAAGCACAACTTTCTGTTTCATGTGTAAACTTTTCCCGGATACCACTTGAATGGATTTAAACCAAATACCATGCAGAATAGTAATGATGAAGCAAATTTTGGTACATAAGGAGGTTTAAGAACCACCCTGAGAGCATTTACACCTTACCCATGAATCCCAGGTCAACAAAACCCATGCAGACCTGAAGCAAAGGGACACAGCATCCTTTTGGAAAGGTCTGTTAGATATTGGGTTAGATTCAGCACCAATGCATGCAAACACCACACCCCTGCTTCCTGCATGCACAGCATGGATGCAGGGACTGCAGAAGGCATTAAATAATATAAGTCATCCTTGCAAAGTGTGTGTATACTTTCACATCTCTGCAGAAACAGTGAAGGGTATAAACTTATCTGTGCTGTCCACCACCACCAAAACTGGAGCTGACCTGGCAGCCAGGAACCACCCAAAACTATTTTGAGTCCTGCTTCCAACTCCCTTTGGGCATCACACAGAATGTAACCCATTGAGGAAGGAGCAGGGGGTCATACGTCAGCCCAGCTGTGGGACTGAGAAGCTTCTGAATGCAGGGAGATGAACTGCTGGCTTGTGGTGCTGCAGTTGCGAAAGGTTTATCACTGAGCAGGAGCAGGCTGGAGGAAATAATCCTGAAAGCACAGGCCAAATGGAGCCTTCTCCCACGCCCCCTCACAGCCGCCCGGCCAGACCACACTGGCATTTTCCTGCCAAATCGACACATGAATAGAAGGGGGGGAAAGCCCAGCTGGAAACAGCCTCACAGCAGTCAAAGCAAGGAGAAAACCCATACAGAGCAGGGAAAAAAATACACATTCTGCTCAGCTGTAGGAGCAGAGACAAAATGTATTATAAATAATTGAAAAGGCTTCCAAAGACCATTGAATACAATCAGTAGGAATTGAAATGTAACAGTGGTTTTTTTTAAAGAATTGTACTGTCAGAACAATACAAATGGCTATAGGATCATAATTCATGTGGAAAACCCAGGTCAAAATAGGCCAGAGCAGGCATCCAAACACACTAAAGCTCTGCAGATATTCCTGCAGTTTTCTCATGAAGAGAAAACTGATGGGAAGAAGAGTTAACGCAACACTGTTCAATTTGTGAGAGTGGGACAAAATAATACAAGGCCCCTGAAGAAATCAGAAATACGAATTGCAAAAGACTGAGACAACTTTGAAAAGCAAGGACAATGTGAGTGCACAGTCTGTTTGGCTGCCTTGAGGAGGGACTGAGCAGGGACTGGCTCTAAGAGTGTAAATGCATCCCTCAGGGTGGCTCTAACTAGCACCCTCCCTCACACCTGAGAGCAGAGGACAACATCCACAGGCAAGTGAAAATTTCACCCACCATACAGTTTTCATCATCTTGAGGACAATACTGTCTCAAAAGTATTTTCCAAGTTCTTCCACTGTACTCCAAGCAGATCTCCTTTTTCATGGGGATCAACTGAGCTGACCCTCTAGGAGTTATTTTGAGTCCTTCTCCTTCTGCCCACAAGGATTCTCCTTACAATTACTTTATTATTCAAATGTTCAAATACTGCTCCTTTTCCAACTCAATGTCCACACATCAGGGCCTTAGCTATTACACAGTGTCAGTTATTACACAGTGTCCTAGGTAAGGGGCCAGGGAACCTCTGTGAACCACCCACACAGCCACAAAGAATTGCTAACACCTTCAATAGCCTTCAAATTTTACATACTTTGGCCTGCTGATAATTTGGGCAGACACTACATGAAAACCATCACATTTCAAAGGTGCTTGCTTATACTCAAGTGTCCAAGGCCAGGATGGACAGGGTTCTAAGCAACCTGGTCTAGTGGAAGGTGTCCCTGCCCAGGGCAGGGCATGCAATGAGATGAGCTTTAAGGTCCATTCCAACACCAACCGTTCTGGGATTCTAAGATTCAACAGCATAGCACCAGTTCAGAATTTTTGAAAGCCTCTCTAAAAGGTTGTCAAGGTTTTATGATCTTCCCCAGGGACTTGTCTCTAAAGTTTTTTAACCCTGTCATTTTTATTAATTTTGGAAGTGTAATTTGTTCCTTCTTTTGTTTTGTTGTTATTTCCCTCCTTGTGTCCAACAAGGCCTAACTGCAGTAACTTGAGGTCTCCACGTCCAGCTCTGCAGGTCCAGCAGGACCATTCCACCATCCAGGGTCCGTGATTCCCCGTGACAGAGGCACTTCAACACAGCTGCATCCCATGTTAAAAGGCAGTGTCCAGTGTCCATCCAGCAGCTGGACACTGTCAAGCTCAAAGGCCCCTTTACTCCCACATTTAGCTTTCTGCACATGAAAATAGCAGCTGCTTTCCTGAGAGTCAATTCTACAATATCTTTATGGGCTTTCTCTCCCCCTTTTAGGGTCAAGTGTGAGGAGGTTCCTTTTTAAAATTAGAAAAAGATAAGTTTATGAGGGCTGAATCAGGCTTGGCTCTCTTAGATAAACTTTTATTATATTAAGAAAGCAATACTGAGGCTAAATTCAAAAAGCATTGAATTGGATATTAAAAGGAAGAAGACGGAAAAAAAATAAAAATAGGAGAGCCAATTGTGCAATGTGGTGTCACCACACAAACCCAGCTTTGAAACAGTGCAGCTACAGGGCCCCAGGTATAAACCAGTGCCTGTGCAAGGTCCTGCAGACTGCACACCTCCCTCCCAAACCCACGCCTGGGATGGTCACGGCTGCACAAGGAGCCCATAGCTGGAAGCTTATTTGTAATAAAAACCATTTAACTGAGTCCAGCTCCCTAGAACAGCATTTAACTAAACACAACTGTAAATGCTGGTGTCATTTACAGCATCTGTAAATCATCCATTGCCAGAAAACCAATAAACCCCAGCTCAGGAAAATCAGTTTTCAGAGCAATATGCACCAAAACACCAGAAATCCTTCAGTCACTATTACTGTATTTTTCCATTCCCATGTTACATGCAAATTCTGTGCAACTGAATTATAATATTGTAGCTGAGCACTTACCAATTATATTTTAAACAGACTATTTAAAGGTGCCTTTATCCTACTGCAAAAAACATCCTTAGAACAGCAACAGCAGAGAAGCATCCACCCCAGAAATAACAACCAGAATCTTCTCTCTTGACTTTGTTTCCCTTCAGTTGCATGTTTTATAATTAAAAACTACATGACAGAGAGCCACTATTTTCTCATCTCCAGTGAATCATTTAATACATATGTCAGAGCTCATAAAAAACCCTTACTGCACCCAGGTGAAGATGATATCCTCAAAACTCCAAAGGCTAAATCCAGAACGTCATTGTGAGAGCTTGAAGCTAAAAAAGAGCAAGGACAGAAACACTATAACTGGTTCATCAAGAGCAACCAGTTTCTGTTCAAGGCCAGGTTGGAAGGGACTTGGAGCAATCCAGGCTAGTGGAAGATATCCGTCCCATGGCAGCAGGTAGAATGAGATGGGGTCCCTCTCAACCCAAACCATTCTAAGGATTTTATGACAGGCTTTAAAAGATGCTGAAATAAAAACTAAAAATTTTATGTTTCCCGTAATCTTTTTTCCCTCATTTCCCCTTGGCTAAAAGAGAAGTGAAGTCTAAGTGCTAAGGTTTACCAAAAATGCTGTTAAGTTTAAAACCAAAAAGAAAAAAACTCGGGACATTCTGCCCAGAAATCGTTTCACCTTGCTTTCTGATAGGCAGCTTTCTGTAATGCAACACTCTCTCATCTCCTTACTTTGCTGTGTGGTAACACCTGAGTCCTTGCTATTTATGACACCACCATCA
This sequence comes from Phylloscopus whistleri, assembly GCA_017589585.1. Lineage (NCBI taxonomy): Eukaryota > Metazoa > Chordata > Aves > Passeriformes > Phylloscopidae > Phylloscopus > Phylloscopus whistleri. Next base: position 1,466,453 of record JADMLD010000682.1, on the reverse strand, counting down.
CCACCCCTGGAAGGGCTTTTTCAACACAGCCAGACCCAGTGCTTGGCTGGAAACCTGCCATAGGAACTCGCAAGGAATCCAAGCAGCACAAGAAGCAGTTTTGATAAGGAATTAGGTGAAATCAGCTTTGTGTTGCACCCATATCATCCTGCTTCCTCACAGCAGGATTATGGGAAGTGGCTGCTTACTGAGTTAGGACCCTCTACAGTCCACCAAAACACCAGGGAAGGGGAGAAATGCCATGGGAAGAAAGGAAGAAGTTGCCTAGCAACACTCTTATTCTGATGGCCAGTTGGGCAAAAGAAGTTGAAAGGATAAAGGTGAAAGGATTAAACATAGAAACTTTGTCTTTTCTAAGGTCCTCAGCTGACCTGAGTCACATTACTCAGATGGTTTTTGATGGGCTAAGTCAGCCTGTGCCAGCTGCGGATGTGAGCAAAAATAACAGGAATCAGCAGCTACCCAATGAAGAAATAAAGCAGCAGAAACCTTGGGAAGGCAGACTTGATCACCTTCAGGATCTACACAAAGCAGCCACTTGGATTTCCATACTCAGATGCCAACAACTTCCTCCTAAGCAGACCAAAGAGTGAGTTTCCAAGCAAGCACCAGAGATCAAACTTTAAATACAGCCAAGATGCCAAATCAGGACCAGCAATTCCTGGGGAATTTGCCAGCCAGCACCAGCTGGAACAGAGGCTGTAACCCCAACAGCTCAGTTAATCCTCTCTTTTTAGGCAATAAAAAGATCTTGTACAGGCCTCTGAATGCAAAGAACAAATGATAACGTTAAGTTAAAATGGGACAGGAGGAATGATGTGGGTGCTCATGGATCCCAGGGCTTAAAGCAGGGCTTTTCAGCAGCTTCAGCCTGGAAACACACAGATCCCCCAGCTGAGATCCAACAGAACAAGGGAGTTACTTGATGCAAATGAGTTTTTCTGTAGATATGGTGGTTTAAAAAGAAAAATAAAATAAAGCATTGGGTTTTGCTATTATTTGACACAGAAGAACAATCTGCATGTGACTAGTGCATTTCAGTCTACGACATAACTGATAAAAGTGTAATGGAACATTAATCTTCATTTGGGGTTGTTTAAGTGCTTTATGGGGGGGGGAGGGAAGGATCTGATTTTATATAAGCCGAAGTACAGCCTCAGAGAGGGACATTAACAGGTTTTTTATCAGTGTATAAAAACCAAGACCAGTATTTCAGAGCATAGCAGACTTATTCATAAGGAGAGGAGTAGATAATCCAATTTTACATGATAAAATCCCCAACTTTTGTATTTTCACCATGGCACTTAGCTTCCCTCAATGGTTTGAGAGTGAAAAGCCAGCCCAGGCTGGCAATTTCCCCCTGAGTCCCCAGGATTTCTTTCTCTCCCTGCAAGCTGCCACGCACCCTCTCAGAATACCAATGACATGGGATGGGACAACTGGGAACCAAACCAAGGGGTTCCAGAACAGGCCAGCACAGTGCAGCAGTAAATTCTGTTTATTTTAGCAAATCAAACTAAAGACATGAGGTAAATACATTGCCCTGGTCACTTCTCACCCACTGCACAGTGAGGAGTTAATGGGTGCATTACAGGCAGAGCTCGAAGTGCTCCTGACACTTCCCTGCTCCCCACTCAGCAAGAACATGGTTGATTGATTGATACAAAGCCATAAAATGATCGATTTACTCACAATTTACCTGGGAAAAATATTCCATTTTCCATCTAAGCCAGCTAGAGTGGGAAACACCCTGGAAAGATCTTGAAAATTACAGATTGATTGGCCTTACAAGTTGTTTGAAATCAGAATTAATGATAGTATTTGAAAGCAACTAGGGAAAGATGTTAAATCAAGAAATTTAGACAGGGAAGACAGTGTGCTTGGTTTTTTGGGATAAATAAAATGCCATGTTAGTTGAACATTCAAAAGCCAGGGACAGTGACTTGAAGGAGCTTTATTGGAGACATCTGGGAAGTGGCTTGGAAGGAACCTCAGAATGTTACCTGGCCTGCCAGAAGGAAAAGAAGAGGGAAATCTTCACAAGAGCAAGTTCACCCTCAAGAGGCTCCACTAAATGTCAGCATAAGGGAAAAACTCCTCTGGGAACACTCCAGAGCCAGAGCCTAATCTGGGACTGGTGAGTGGTCCTACAGCCTCTCTGCCTCCGTTTAGTCCTCATTAATCCCACTCAGTAATCAACTTTAGTGACCAAAAAAAGCCCCCAAACCCTGCACCAGCATTTGTCCTCGAATACAGATATGGGCTAAAACACATTTCCTGCAAGGAGTGGCCAAGGAAGAGCTACACATGATGGGTGGTACTAAACTGCAAATTCATCAAGACTACAGAAAATGGCAAAACCCCAAGAGGCCAGAGAACAGCCAGACAATTAAGCTGCCTGAACTTGAAATAAACTTATCTTGACAAGCACAAGGTAACACAGATTAGAAGGAAAAACATGATGCAGGCTTTACTGTAGACAACTCAATGACAATGTTTCATTGGGATTCAGAAAACTCAGTGAAAACCTGACAAAAAACAACACATAAAGCTAGATCAGCACTGTGATATTTTATTTCTTGCCTTCATTTCACAATTTAGCATAGAATATTCTGAATACTGAGTTAAAATACTTTTTAAAAACTACATCAAAATATTTGTACTGATTTGTATATAGCAGGATGAGCTGTAACAGATACTCCTATTTTATTTTGGTGATCAGGATTGTATCTCACAATATCCTCACACAAACTTTGTTTATGCACACCAACAGTCAACTGGTCTCACCAGCAGAAGGCTTCACCCTGATAGACTGTAATTCAGTAGATCTCTCACAAATTCTAAAAAGCCCTCTTGAAGGCACAGCACCATTTCACAGCAAGTTCTAGTCACAATAAACACTCTGGAGAGGTGTCATGATGTGGCATCATAACATGCCAGGCAGTTCTTGCAGATTATGCCTGTCTCATACAATCTCTGGTGAAAGCCCCTCACTGCTGGGAACTATTAGCAGACCCATGAGCTGCAGCTCCTCTTCCCTAATTTCTCCCAACCAGGGGATGTTGTTCACCCAGATTAAATTTTCACGCTCAGCATGAGAGATTCCATCTGCAGGCCTCGATGCATTCCCTAAGAGGGAAGCATTTGTATTCCTGAGCAGCATCACAGTCAGCTTATGCTCCCAGACAGCTCCTTGCCAACAGCCCTTCATTAAGTCTTCAACGCAACCAAAGCACACCATTCCATGAGCAGCCCTGTCAATGGATGTTTTCCCTGTAAAGAAGCATCGTTTTTTGTACGGGGAGGCTCAGTCAAAATAGCAGAGCAAGGAGAGCTGAAAAACAATCCTGACTGGCACATTTCCTCCCACTTCCCCAGACTGAGGGCAATGCACTCTTCCCACTTGGATCGTTTCCTGCTGGTCCCACACACCAAGTCCAGACATTTTCACTCATCTCACAGTAAGAGTTACTTGAATTTCCTTCTTTCAAGGAGTATCTTGGACTGCTTTTTTAGCCTAGAAAACCTCTGGAGTAAAACCCTACATGAGCTTTTTTTTCCTCTCCTTAGACATTTTATGAAAGTTCATTAGATGTTTCCAACAAATTACCACTGGCTAGAGGGAAAAGCCCAGCCACCTTCAGCTCCTCTAGATACCCTCTTGGTTCAGAGAGCAAAATTTGTATCTTCCAACTCCCCAAGGTAAATGAGGCAAATCTAGGACAAGTCATGAATGAGCAAGTGAGCAGAAGCTGTGGGTACCTCTGAATATGTGTTCCTATTCTCCCCCACATCTTCCCCTCTGGCATGAAAATGTCACAAAGGTGTATCTGCCCATACAGATACATAAAGAGTACGTATACACACACATATATATGTGTATATATGTTTGTATATCCTATAAAGCAAAACAAAGCATCTAGAAAGCACCAATACACACATCTTTGCATTTCAAAACCAGGATTCCTAAAAATGCCTAAAAAAGTCCTTACGCCCCCTCCTCCCATAGTGCCTGGCTCTCTCAGCTCGAACAGATTTAAGAGCACTTTGTGCTAGAGCTTCTGCCAACTGGTTTCCAGGACAGAAAACATCTCCCATCCTCTTAAATATCAAAACTGCTTTCCAGAGGGGCTGCAAGGCAAGCTTTAAAACTACTTTCTGGTTATTTATCCCAACACTGGCTTTTAAAATATTTTCCAAAACCATTGCAAATACTTTGTATGATTATAAAAGCTGCATTTAATTATTGCCTTTAACCTACACCTCAAGTGGTCTTGATTAATATTAATCCAAATGAGATCTCCCCCTGTAAATAACAACACTGTATGGAACTTCTGAATTAAAGCAGTGTATTCTGTGACTCCTCCAAGAAGCTGGGAGGAACTGCCTGCAGGAGAGGAAGGATGGGGTGGGGGAGGAAGGGCCCGTAACCCTTGTGACACGTGCACATCAAGCTCCCCAAGACGAGGCACTCACGACTCCAGATGAATTTTCAGTAATCCTGGGAAACTTCATCCCTGACAGAAACAGCCCCAGCCTTCAGATTTATGTAATTTCTCCTGGATGCCAAGCAACAGCCAGCAGCCTGTGCCGAGCTGTGTTCTGATGGTTCAGGTGAAGAATAAGCCGTGAAATCCCAGTACAATTCCAGATGCCGAGCAAAGAAATGGCTGCACCCTGCTGGGGTTCTGCTCTCCGTGTCTTTCCAAACACGAGATGACAAATACAAAGAACTGCTAAGGCTTTCAATGTCTGCCTGAGCATGCACCAAAGGAAGTGTCTTGCAACAGAGCGAACATCTTTGGTTGCAACAAATAATAATAAATATATATGTAATACATACAAATATAATAAATACAGGTTTTAATTAAAACACAGCTCTCCAGGAGCATCAGTTTGGTATCTGCTATCCAAGTACATCACTTGGGAATTGTTTTGTTTTGGGTGGGTTTGGGGTGTTTCACTAAAAACAATGCATTTGTTATGCACTGACAATATTCCTATTATAAAACAAAGCTTTTCACGCTGTACACTACTAAAAAACTTTAAAGCAGCAGACAAGGACAAAGTAAAAATGTTGACAAACCCACAGTAAAAAACAGTGTCAGAAACCTTCAGATACTAATATCCTTTCTTAATTGTAGGCTTCTATTGTTAGAGCTTCACACTATGGTGATGGGAAACAGCACACATGAAAAATAAAATAAATTTTAAAAATCGCTCATGCCATTCACAAGCATGATCCATCCCATTCCCCTGCAGAAGACAAACCAAGAAACAGATAATTCTATCAAAACAGCAGGAGAATGGTACAATTTTAAATCATTTAAAAAGTTATTAAAAGTCTCCTGCTTGTTTGTTTTTCACCCCTGTTTTAAATTTTACTCTCATTTGCTGAGCTTTGTTTTCTTGCTTTAGATAACAAAAGCACACTTGGGAGTTTGACAGGATAATCTCACATGGTCTCTCTCTACACCCAAAAATTTTTGTCTCTGAGTGCACATATTTTATAACCCTGAATTCCTTTGCTTTAGTCCCTGCCAAAAACAGCCCTTCCAAAAAATGATGAAATATTCACCAAGGGCCTCCTCAATTCATACCTGCAGTTGCTCAGGCTGTAAGGCTTTGTTAGAGGTGAATTATTTACAAAAGTGGGTTTTAACAACCACAGCTGTCCAAGGAACTTGTCTCGTTTCACCAGGTAGAGCACCATGTCTGACAAAGGATGTTGATTTGGGGGTGAGCAGTAAAGATGAACAGTGACTGTACCATTGAATGAGACCAAATTATAACTCCTGTGTAACCAAACCCACCTGGCTTATCCTTCACACAGTCACCCCAGGAGAAAGGAGTCAGCCTGGCATCACAACCCTGCCACAGCTGACCACATCCACACTGCTTCTGAAGCTCTTGAAGAATTTATGATAACACTGCATGATGGTTTTGATAATCCTTTGAGACAGTTCCCATTCTTTATTTGACCACTTTTCTTTAGCCTGATGCTATTTTATTGTTAAGGTTTAAATTCATAATATTCTGGCCTGAGAGAAGCCACAGTTCACTAAGACAGCTGAACCCTGACTCCACTAAACAGTATTTCTGCATTGCTCAGGATTGTCACCAGAAGAGATGCTACAAGCACACTACAGTGTTTATCTTGTAAATACTAATTTTAGACTGTAAATGGATGATACAAATCAGTCCTTTTACATACAGATGTTGCTAGCCTACAGAACATCTATCTTCTAAATATTTCACCTTTGAGCTTTCTCCTTGCACCTGAAAATCCCCTTCTGGTGTCTCTGCAACCTCTCTCACTGTAGCTTTCCTCATGATCAGCCTGTTCTAGAAACATCCTCACAGGTGAGACCAATCACACCTACCCCAGCATGAGTTGTTATGTGGTTATTACTGCATGGGCAAGAGAACCATTCCACCAGGACTTAAACATTTGCCATGTCTTGTCTTATATTACCCCAAAAGACTGCAAATGTTTCACCCAAGATGAAGAAAAACTTTGTCTTTCTCAGAGAGCCTCTGCTCCAAGCCTGTGACACGAGGCTGGTGTGGCAATGCCACCTGAATGTGTCTGTCATTGTCCCCTTCAACAGCTGCACCATAAATCCTTGGCATTAACAAAAGAACAGGTGGAATGTTCAAACCTTGGAATGTTCAAACCTATCTGGAGCTGCTCTACCAACCACTGGAGGAGGACTGGGAGCAATACTGATCCTACCTGATTCATCTCCCTGGAAAACACGGTTCCTCTAGGCATCCCTAACAGCCCCAAAATTTCCCATGCAAAAGTAGAAACCTCCACTAATCCCTGGGATCAAAGAGAAGCTTAAAGCTTTAGGGATTTGGCTATCCGTGGAATGGTGTTCCAACAGAACTGTATGTATGCTAGATGCCTTCACTTAATGGCTTTTTTTAATGGCATTTGGGAAAAAAGTACTGAGGTTTATCCTTCAAAATGGAGATATGCTGCATTTGAAGAATGAGGGTTTTATACAAATCATGTAATTTGTACTTGGACAAAAAGATCAGGAAAATGTGTCACTTTTTTCACTTTTTAAGTGCAGGTATAATTTTTAAGAAAAAGTTGGCTATCTGCCAAGAAAAAAGCTTGTAGCAGAAATTTTTCAGGGGAATAGCATCATGTCTTATTCAGTTTTTAAAATCCTGAGTATTCCTGGAGGCAAGCAAAGAGTCGAGGAGCATCAGTTAAAGGTTTCAATGCTATTGCAATGCAAATAGTAAACCATTAAAAAAAGAAATTTTAGCAGACCCAGTAAAATGCATTTTAACATAGCATCTTAAAAAATTATACCTGCCAGGCATCATGATAGCACAGTTCATTCACTGTGCTTCATGAATAATCTCTCATAAGACAAAAGGTATGAGATTATGTAGTCAACAACTGCCAGGAGTGTAATGACCAAAAGGGTGATCACTGCCGACACGTAAGGGGCACAACCTCTTAATGCAATAAAAAAGCACTTTTACAGAAGATAACAATGATTTCAGAGCTGAGGTAATAAGCTGTCATTCTACAAAGATTACTAGCCTGCCCTATATACAGGTACAAGTGTACATGAGGCATACAAGCACTTTCCAGTACGTTATTCACTTTTTTAAATAATTTGTATTTCGGGAAAAAAGCCAAACAAAACCAACTCCCTGTGGCACCCCAGGAGAACTTGCCACCAGAGGCAGAGGCCCAGGAGGGCCTGCTATTAATGTAAGAGAAATGCTTTTATCATATGAGAGAAAGGCTTCTCTCCTATGGATCCTTAAAGCAACATATCAATATCTTTTAGGTTCTGTTACCCCATTGGTTCATTAAGTTGATGTATGATGTAAGCACATGTCACCTCAGCTCAGCCCCTCTTTTCCATATATGTATGTTCCCCAGAATGTTCTGCCTTCCTTCGGCCCTCATTGGTTTCTGTATCCCTGCCTATCTAACCTGGCATCCTCTATTGGTTGTTACCCTTTACCCTGCCCCTGTACCCTCAGGGGTACCCTCACCATTGGATCTGATGCTCTGCTCCACCCCCACTTCCCCTGTACTTACACCCATACCCTCCATTATTCTGGGTCTTTCTGTCCCTGGAACCCTTTGGTGTGACACCAATAAACTCCACCAGAGCCCCACACAGCAGCCCCTTCCCACCTCTCATTCTCTGACTTCTATCTCCTGTGTGTGAGTGTGTGCACAGTGTCATTGCCTGCGTGCCTGCCCAAGTGGTTTCATGTAAGGAGACACTTTTGGGGAAAGTTGCAGCATTTACCATCCACACACGTCACCACAATGGTGCACAAAGTAGGGCCCGAGTGCTGCCAGGTGTAGCAGGATGTGGCTCCCTGGTGACACATCCTGCTCCCTGAGGAGGAGGCTCTAGGCCTCTCCTGTGAGAGCCCCTGAAGGCGTCCCCAGTGACCGATTGCTACCGTCATTGGACAGAAGTCGCGGTTGGGTTCTACTTCCCAGAAGGAGGAATCCAAGTTTTATTGGAGGAATCCAGAAAGGGGCGACCGGCACCACTCTGGAGCTCGAGGTCTGGAGCTGGGAGGATCGGTCGCGTTGGCAAAACTCCCACAAGATTCTTCAGTTGACCCACCAGAGTGGTGAGTAACCTCAGTATAGGTCACCTTTTTATTTTATTTTTACCTTTTTAATCTCGTGGGAGGGAGAGAGCAAGATGGGATCAACATCCACCGGGAAGTTTATTTCCAAGTTCTAAATACCCTTGTTAAAGTTGCTAAGTTTCCTAAGGGGAATTTAAAATCTTTTGTTCTTTGGGTTTTTAAGTATTTTATGGATGTTTCGTGGGTGTCTGTTTCATCTTCTGAGTTTTGGAGCAAAGTTAGGAAAAGGTTGCATGTTTTATAGACTGAAGGGGATCAGGTTGGAAAATTTTATTAGATTTTTAGTTCTATTTATGACTTGTTTGAGGGTTTGGGAAAGAGTTCGGGACCGCAGTTATTGCCCCAGTTTTCGTGCTTCTCTCCCTGTGTTCCTTAACACTCTCCCCTGTCTGAGAGGCGATCAGCAGGTGGTTGTCGCTGTTCAGCACAGGGTTGCTGTCATCTCCCTGACACTTCCCCATCTCCTCTCTCTCCCAGCCAGGACAGCAAAGGCCCTGCTGCCCCTCAGGGAAGGTCAGCAGATGGAAACCACCAAATGGTGCAGAGTTGCTACCATCTCCCTGCCATCTCCTGTTCTCTCCTATCCCTTTTTCAGAATAGTAATGGCCATGCCATCCTGGGCTCTAACCTTACTTTCATCTCTATGCCCACTTACCCAATTCCCCCATTACACATATTGGCTCAAAGTGGTGCCAGCCCCATAAGGGAATCCGCCATTTTGAATGCTTTGGTGCCATATTTCCCCGTCACCACCACACAAAATGGCGCCTGTGACCCTCCTCCTCCTTTCCCTGTCCTCACCTCTCCATCGGGCTCCTCCCCTGTGACGCATCCCACCTCTCCTTTCTATCGGGACTTCTCTTCCTGACGCAAGCCCCACCTCTTCCCTGGGAAATTCCGCCCCTTCTTCCTCTGGCTCCACCCCTAGCAGTCATGATACTTCTGGTTCCCACATCACCAGGACCGCAAGTGGCCATGGTAGTGACCGGAAGGTCACCAACTTGGTTGCCAGCAGCCCCCACCATGGGGCCCCACCAGCCAACCGGAGGCTCTGTACCCCTGCCAACCAGTCTCCCTCCTCTGCAGAGGAGAGACCCATATTGAGCCCCAACATCAGCAGCTCAGCCCCTCTGAGCCCCCATCAGCTGAGCCTCTTGAGGTGGTGGTGTTTGGGGGGAGCAGGTGCAGACCCAGGGTGGGAGTCACTCATATATGAGAAGGTAGAAGAGCTTGTGGGGAAGTCCTTTTAGTTCTGGGGTGGGGGTCAGGGGGAATCTCCACCCAATTTTGCTTTTGTGTGTTCTTTTAGTATGACCAGTTTGGTGTCTTGCAGTTGTTCTGTGGTTAGCGTTATTCCTGGTTTTACACGGATTTTGCCGCTCAAGGTTGCTGCTCAAAGTTGCCTGATGGATTTTGCTGCTCCAAGCTACCTAGTCTACAAATGTTAAATGACAAAACAAAAATGGAACGAACAAATCTGTGGATGATATGGAACGAACAAAACTTATGGATGAGACTTACAGACAGATATTAAGTTTCAGCAGTGTTTTCAGCATGAGAAGATTTGATATGACATATAGACTATTTATGAAATTTCTATTACTGTCTGCTGTTGCTGCTTGTTTTGATAACATCAATCTCAAGTTATTTCAGTTGTATCTCCGTTGAAGTGTTTTAGGTTTTACATCAATATGGTGCGTTGTGCTTTGTAGTGGCAAAGGTTTTAAATGCTGCTAAATTTCTAATTTATACATTTTAATGCCTTTTATTGACTCAGACATTCTGCTAATCCTAAATTCTATTAAAGTAATTTTTAGATTTACTGTAATTTCATAAAAATACAGTAAACCTAAACAAAGTCAATATTATTTTAGTTGTAGTAGAAGCTGTTATTAATAGTGATAGAGTTTAATATCATGAAATTCAGGTGTTAATTGCACATTAGATTTTATTTATTGCATTGATTATGTTATCTTGTTCTATCGAGTGTTTGCAAAGATCCATGGCAAAAGCCTTCTTCTTAATTAAACAGAAAAGGGGAGTTTTGGCGCCTCAGGAGAACTTGCCACCAGAGGCAGAGGCCCAGGAGGGCCTGCTATTAATGTAAGAGAAATGCTTTTATCATATGAGAGAAAGGCTTCTCTCCTATGGATCCTTAAAGCAACATATCAATATCTTTTAGGTTCTGTTACCCCATTGGTTCATTAAACTGATGTATGATGTAAGCACATGTCACCTCAGCTCAGCCCCTCTTTTCCATATATGTATGCTCCCCAGAACGTTCTCCCTTCCTTCGGTCCTCATTGGTTTCTGTATCCCTGCCTATCTAACCTGGCATCCTCTATTGGTTGTTACCCTTTACCCTGCCCCTGTACCCTCAGGGGTACCCTCACCATTGGATCTGATGCTCTGCTCCACCCCCACTTCCCCTGTACTTACACCCATACCCTCCATTATTCTGGGTCTTTCTGTCCCTGGAACCCTTTGGTGTGACACCAATAAACTCCACCAGAGCCCCACACAGCAGCCCCTTCCCGCCTCTCATTCTCTGACTTCTATCTCCTGTGTGTGTGTGTGTGTGTGCAGTGTGATTGCCTGCGTGCCTGCCCAAGTGGCTTTGTGTAAGGAGACACTTTTGGGGAAGTTCGTGGCATTTACCATCCACACGCCACCACCACAACTCCTCCTCCTTTACCAAACAGCCTTAACTTCAACTGCAGAGCCAAAGGTGTTTGAGTTGTAAAAGTAAGCATTTAACAGTTGGGCAGACTAGAGAATAAAAGCTCTGTGCAGACAATGACAATTGAAATTGCAAATTTAACATCTTCTCGGATTCCTGGAGCCACCTTCAAATCTGGGGTAGGAGACCATTCAGGATCTGCCACAGCAGCATTTGGACTCCAGGCACAAGCCAGAGGTGCTCGCTGCCAGCACAAACAGGTTTTGGGAAACAAAGCACAGGGGCAAAATGCTAATATAACTTTCTAACTTGCTTTAAAAAAGGAAAAAAACATTTTGGCGTTCAGTATTTCCTGTATCTCAAATGCTCAGAGAAGCAAAAGCAAGAAAAGAAGAAAAAGTTCAATGGAAAAGGTGCTTCCCAGTGCCCAGAGGGGCTACAGGAGAGCTGGAGAGGGGCTTTGGGCCTGACTAAGGATTACCTTCATTTTCTGCCTCATCCAAAACTTTATTGTGATAGCGAATCCATATCCAAAAAATTCAAATACTCACATACCCTGTTCAACATCCCCTCTCAACACGACATCCCACAGGGCTTCCCTTCTGATGCAAGTGGTTTAGTTCTTACAAGTCAACCAACAAGCTCACTGAAGTGGCATTCCCTCAGGAAAACATTCAAATGAGCTCCTCTATTAAATTACAAAATAGATCTGCCTGCAGTTGTTTAACATGCACTTGAGTTTCTCTTACAACAGGGCATCCTTCAGTATTTAGCAGAAGCATGTTCCCGTACTATTCAATTATCTTCTTGCTGAAGGAACATCAGACCTCTGAAATGAAGGTTAACCATTTTTGACATGCAAACACCGTGTATGAAGATATTGAGAACACCACTCATGTCATTAATGACAATACTACATTTCTATGTAGTCTACCTGCATGAAATTCAATGAAAAAAATTGGCTGCGGGCTGAAAAAGCAGGTTTAATAATGGATACCATTATCATTCAGCAACATTAAAATCCAAGGGAAGAGAAAAGCCCACCAATCTTAACTCTGTGGTCTGTCTATTATGAATTTAAAATCTACAGAAGGATTTTATTACAGGGTACTCCTGTTGATAAATAACAGTAATAATCCAGAATCCTGATGATCTGGATTAGAGGAAGGTTTCTGCATCCTCAGCAGGAATTTTTCTCTAGAAACACAAGACAGATTTGACCAAGCTTTTCCACAGCTGTGAAGATGCCTTCCCTGCAGAGAAGTGGGGAAATACCTTGTTGGATTCCTTACCAACTCCTCACTCCACATATATATATATATATATATATTTTAAACAAATGAGTTCAGTTTCATGAGCTGTGACTCCAGGTGAAGATGCAGAGATGTGCATCCAGGTCACAATGACACATTTATCACTCTGCACTGGGAAGCCTTAATACCAGAACAGCTGGGAACATGGATTCATGCTCCAAGCATCCTGACCCTGGTAAAAACAAGAATGGTTACCACAAACTATCTACTGCACAGCTGGAACCAGGACCAAGGACCAGGAAAACTGCACCCAAGGCTGTGACAGAGCAAGGCAGGACAGACCAGGGAAAACATCCAGCAACAGAGATATCTGCTCTGCCATGGGTCAGGAAGAAAAAGGCCATGTAATGGTCACCGAGCACAGTATGAACATAGTCTGGGGAAAAAAAAAAATCGTGTTGTTTCCAATCAATTGAAAAGAAGTCAATAAAGGAAATTATCACTGCTCTGGTAGGATTCCAGCCCCAAAAGCCAATAAAATCTTCCCCTTTCATGTGCATGTGTTTTCTTTATACATAAAGGAAGGAAGACAATTCCATTAAATGAGAAAATAAATTTATATAGTTCTCAGTATCAGGCTTTGTTTTCAGCCACTGACAAAAACCAAATTCTTGTATATTGTACAACAGGAATGCACTGGCAATAATGCATTGCATTTCAGTCCTATAGACAGGGGTCAGAGAAGCTCTGCCAGGCAGGTCAGTGAGACCCAAAATGGAAGGAGCTCTTTCCCAAGGCTCTCTGCAGATACGCAGGACAAGCTGCTCCATCCCACAGCACCAGGAGGACCAATATTCACACAGTTATTCACAAGGAACTCTGTGCAGTTCCTCTGCCCTTTAATGCTCTCAAGGCTGCATCCACACACCTCAGCAGAAACAGGAGCTCCAGTGTTCCCTTAATTCTTGTACTTGAAGTGTTTCACATGACAGCAGAAGAGAAGAGACCAATAATGGGAAGTAAAAAATTTGGTGGGGAATAATTCAAATGTAAAAGTGCTAATTAAATATGCAAAATACTTCCAGAAGCAGGAAGGGATAGGAAAAAAAAACCAAACCAAACCAAAACCGAATGCTACATCTACTGTAAACAAGTGTGAACACAGGGAATAAATGTATCTACCTTCCAAACTAGGATTTGACTTTCTAATCTCTTGTCTACAGATTTCAGATTTGCTTCTTTTTTAAACACATGTACTGTGAAGGACGTCGCTGCAAGATTAAGACAAGAAGTAAATATTTCAGCATTTAGAAAAGAAACAGGAAAAACTGTTTGCTGTTCAAGATTTCTTGCATTCCTCAGAACATAGCAAACAGCTTCTGCTCCTGTTTAACATAAAGGGTTTACCAGTATGCAAGTAAACAGGGTCCCTTGTTACCAAACAGGCAGCAGAGAGCTGAGACAAGCTCAGAACAATTCTAGGCACAATTCACAGAGCTGCAGATAAGAAAGGAGAAGTTGAACAGTTTAAAGCAGCTTGTGGAGGAGAGGAAAGAGAGCTGCATGCAATTTCATTATTACTTCAATTTCTGTAGTACATAGGAGCAGCATGAAAAAGAATTCCACTGTGCTGGATGCGGTAAACATGGAGAAAGAGCAGGCTTCCCCCAAATAAAGCATAAACTAGAAGATAAACAAACAAACAAACACTAGCACAAGGTCACACAGAAGACAATTCGGAATTCCTACTCAAAGTAATTTTACTTCTATATACACAAAAAACTCACTGGGTTTAATAAACACTGTAACTACTATCATCCAGTCCCTATAAAATGCTGCTCATTCCAGCCACCAGGCTGAGTTTTGAGAACAGGGTGAGAGCCACACAGAAGATAGAGGGTACCACAATTCCCATCTTACATTGGTGCAAAGACACATCTAAGCATAACTGCAGTGGATTCCAGATTAAAACAGATGAGTCCTCAGCCTGTGAACACAATGAATCACCCTCAGCTCAAAAGACGGTGTCCTGGTTTAGGCCGGGAGAGAATTAATTTTCTCCCTAGTAGCTGGTAATGTGCTGAGGTTTGGATTCAGTCTGACAATAATGTTGATATTTCAGTTGTTGCTGAGCAGAGCTTACCCCAAATGAAGGACTCTGCAGTGTCCCAGGCTCTGCCAGTGAGGAGCTGCACCAGAAGCTGGGATGCAGCATGGCCAGGACAGCTGATCCCCTGGGCAGAGGGATATTCCACACCTTGGGATGTCGTGCCCAGTGTGAGAACTGGGGCACTTGGCCAAGGGGGCCGATGGCTGCTGAGGGATGGGCTGGGCATCAGTGGGTGGGTGCTGAGGGACTGCACTGGGATCACTCATCTGCCTGGATTGTATTCCTTTCTTTATTGGTCTCCCTTTTCGTTATAACAACAACAATACTAATAATATTATTGCTCAATTCAAGTATTAAACCGTTCTTATCTCAACCCACAGGTTTTACTTTTTTTCCCCAACATCTGTTAAACCATCCCAGATGGTTTCCAGAAGCAGATCCAGTCAGCTGAGGTCTCTGCAGCAAGGCTCTAGCATCAGCTAAAACATTCCATGCTCATAGACTAAACCAATGCCCAGGACACTGCTGGGCTCCTGATAAGAGCAGTTTTATGGGAAAAGGGCAGTAAGCCTTTTGGGGGGAGTTTTGTGGGGAAAAGGGAGATGCAGATAGAGGAGGATAAATCTTATATACACAAACTCACAAGGACAGACATGCAGTGATTGATGCTGTACATAATAAACACAACTGGGAAGAGTCTAGACAGGCTTTCAGTGTGTAAATATCAAATTATATGAAACACGCTGGAGGGACTTGTAGCAACCTCTAATTTTAAGGTTCTACCTGAAATTTAAAAGAAAGGCAGCAATACCCTCCCTGGCTCCTTGCCTAAGCAGATTCTGCTGATTTGCTCAACCAGACAAATCACATAAACCCTGTGGTTTATAAACACCTTTACAAATTTATTCTCAATGAGTAAATTGAGAAAACTTATAGGTCTGGGGTTTTTTCCCCCTGAAGAAAAAGTGGGTGAGGGAGAAGAGTCCCCTTTCCCTTCATCCTTCCCCTTAATTCCTCTTCATTTTCACAGTGAGCAACAAAACTGCATTTTGACAGCACTGTCACTGTCCTGCCCAATGCTCACAGGAGGGATTCTAGTTTCCTTTTGAGAACAACATGAATATATTTTCCTATTGCCTTCTTCCCAAACACTTTGCCTAAAGTATTTAAAAGGCAATATTAACTGCTCCTGCCACAACCCTTGTGCTCTGTAAATGCTTCCCACAAAGCACATCTGAATCACCAATCCTTTATCACCTCTCCAGTTTCAGAAAGGTATCAGTCCTGCAGTTAAAACTGCTCACGTGCTTTTGTGATGGGCAGCAAAACCAGAAGTTGGTGGTACACTACATAACTCGCTAAGTAAAGTTAAATGAAAGATTTTGGGGGGGTCTGAAAAGGGGGTTTCATCTTTCACTCAATAAATAAACAAATAAATAAGTGACCCACCAGCTTAATGCAGCTCACCCTGAACACAGGGAGAAGAACTCCAGAGGGATGACCAGGATTGTATAAAAATTCAAGTTCTAAGAGCAACACATGTTTCCTCTCAAATCATTCCTCTTGGGACCAAAGATAAATCACTAGGTTTCTGCTGGATGCAAAGCCATCAGGTGTAACTCACCTGTCTCACACCTGCTACATGTCAATAATCTCTACCATAGAGCATCACATAATGTGTAAGAAACTGGATCCTCCCCAGACAGCCTGCTCTTTAGGTTGATTCCCTCTGAAAATTCAATTTTTTTCTCTTCTCTTTAATTTTTGTACTTCTCAATAGAAAAGCTGGGCAAGGAAGGTCTTAGCAGACCCATCCTAAAATGCTGAAATTGCTTCAAAGGTTCCCTGATGCAGAAATACCAGCACAATAGTGAGTTTTTAACAGAAAACCTGAATCCCATGAGAAAAGTTAGTATTTTAAGCAATTTAATACTTCCCATTTCCTTATCAGAATAGTACTGATTTTCTTTTCAGTCAAAGCACTTCAAACACACACATACTTCCACCACAACTTTGAGGGCTCAAAGTTACACATATGTCAAGAGGGTCTGGTGAAAGACAACCAAAACTACCAGCAAAGTCTGCTAGTCCAGCAGTGAAGTGACCAGCTGGCCACAAGTACTTCCACAGTGGGCCAAAAGCAGCACTGTGTGTTTATTTTATTAACAGCAAATTCACTTATCTAAAATATGCCTGACATCACCATTGCTCCAGATCAGATGCCATTCTCCAACTCTGTCTCCTCCTCTCCTCCAGGCTTCCAGTAAAATTAGACCTTGCATTAAACTTCCAGTAAAATAATTACACTTGGCAGGTATTTTCAACACTGATTTGGAAGCCAAGAAACCGAAGCAAAACAAAACAAAATCAAATCAAGCATTACCCAACTTTTCTCAGAAATAGCTTGTTCTCTAGATCAAATACTGTCACTGGTGGATGGTTTTGCTCTCCACTGTTTCACATGCTCTATGAACTTCACAAAAGCTCTGGCTGTATACCCTACAAAATTTTCCTACGATAAAATAGGGGAAAATGTCTCAAGGCCTTCAAAACAACAACAAAAAATTATGACAGAGGAAAAAGTCCTCCTCAAACACAGCGGACATTTTTATTGTGGAGAAAACAACTAGAAGAAAAAGGAAAGCAAGAAGGAGCCAGAGTCCTTCACACAATTTCTAAGCAGCTTCCATCACCACCATCACTTTCTGCATGCAGATTATCATCTAACAAGCCCTTCAGATAACTCAGTCCATATATATGCTGTGTAGGTGTTTGCTAAAACATTAATGCCAGCATTCAGTCACTACAACGGGTGTGCTTTCTGCTTTATTGCATTAAGAATTGTTAGAAGAAGTCACAGAAAAATGTGACAAGAAAGAGAACTGCATTTTCAGAAGTACTTAAAGTGAGTTGACCTCCATTTATTTTTCACCAGCATCGAGGCTGTCGTTAGGAGCTGCTTCCTCCTGGCATAACTCAGCACTCCCTTGATTCCCACACTTTATCATTCCCCTTTCCTGTTTTTGTACTCACTGCTGCCTATTGAGGATGCTGAGTAGGGGCAGGAGGAAAATACAGACAAGAGCCCTCAGCTTTCTGAACAGCAACCTCAGGAAGCAAGGCATTTAACAAACACACTGGAATGCTGATCTTTAATTTTCAGGTCATATAGCCAAAAATGTGATGTACAAAAAGGAAAAAGTGATGTTCTAACAATCCCTGCAGTTTCAAAAACAACAATTCTGTCCATTCAGAGATTCATACCTAGCACTTCTTCCTCTGTCTATACCTACCACTTCTGTCTCATTCCACACTCTTAAAAAATTCAGGATGTTTAACAAAAAGCGAACCAGGTTTGACTGCAAACATCTTTTGCCAGGGTAACTCTCAAAATTGCCTAAGGGCTTGAGACACTCGGAGGCTTTAACTAATAATTGAACAGGACACTGCATTTTGTATAGCTCTGAGATGGCTCTGAGACCTTTGTCAGTGGCTTGGTTTTTTTTCCCCCACATATATATAGCAAAGAGGATGGATCATTCTGGAGATGAGTCACTACTGAAACAACAGAATAAACTCCTGTGAAATGCTGTGGGGTTTCTGCTTAACATTCTCTAGCTCCTTTTTGGGAGAATTTGGCAAGGTACTGGCAAACGCTCCTCCTCCCACAGAAATCAAGCAGCAAATTTGTCAGTGAAATTAATCTAGAAGCGCTTAATATCAATTTCAGTCTCCACTTACTTTCTCTTCCTGCTTCAAGTTTGCTTCCTCAAAAAGCAAAGGAGAATGGAAAGAGCAGGGCGACTGCTGACACCAAACCCACAACCAGGAAAGATTTCCACAAAGCTCCAGCACATTTGCTACTGTTGTGTTGCATTTCTGGAGATCACCTCAGACAAAGTGCCTGAATATGTACAATGCTACAACGTGGTTTAGATTGGCTTCCACTGGTAACAAGTTCAGCAACAACATCTTTTGGCCTAAAGCAAATTAACACGTGTAAAATGAGGGGAGAGTGAAAGGCAGGGATAAGTGAGGCCTTGGTGCCAAGAAATCAGCAGAAAGTTCAACCTAAACGCAGTGCTTCCTGCTGCCATGGTCTGTCTGCACGACATCCACCCGCCCTCCCAAAATCCTGACAGGCCTGGACGCTCTCCTCCAGCACAGGCACCACGGTAATTACTGCCATCCAATTCAATTTGCACACAATTCGCTAATTAACTCAGAACATGCAAAAGGTACCAAGCCCAGAATCACAGATAATGTCCCTGTCTGTGACCAACGCTAATCTCAGGGTCATCAGGGGACACTGGGTGCTTACCTGGACAGCTGTCCTATGCTGCAATCTGCCCTATTGTCTCTGCACGAGTCCTGCTACTTATTTATCCCTATTATCTTCTTATTTATCCTTATTACTTTCTTATTTATCCTTATTACATTCTTGTTTATCCTTATTACCTTCTGGCTCTGCACAGCTCCCTGACAGGAGGGTGCAGACGGGTGGGGGTCGGGCTCTGCTCCCAGGGAACAGGGACAGCAGGAGAGGGAATGGCCTCAAACTGTGCCAGGGAAGGTTTAGATTGGGAATACTGGCTTGAATATTAGGGAAAATTTCCTCATTCAGAGGGCAGTCAGGCACTGGAACAGGCTGCCCAGGGCAGGGATGGAGTAACCACTCCTGGGGGGATTCACAAGCCATGTAGATGTGGTACTTGGGGACACAAGTTAGTGGTGGGCTTGGCAGTGCTGGGGGAACAGCCGGACTAAATCTTAGAGATCTTTTTAAGCTTTAATGACTCTACAATTGTACTTAAAAGCTACAATAAAGGTTATTATTATCCATGTCACAAATATACCTTCAGTTACAGACACTTGCACCTTTGATTAGGGTTCCTTTGGAGGAACAGGTGCATTCCTACCATCCCTGCTCCCACATCTGCACAGACGTGGCAGAGACACTTCAGCAGACTGGACATGGCAAACCCTTTGTTCTTAGATTCACTGCCCAATCACTTCAGTCATTTGATACTGTCCTCAGCTAAGGCAGGAATCTGATGGAGGATAGACTAAACTGCTTATTTACCATACAAGTTACAGTAGGACTGAAAACATTCTGATTGGCTGTGCATAGTTGAGTAAGCAGAAAACATGAGGAAAAATGCTACTTGAAGGCTTTGGAGAAAAAAAATGCAATTTGAAAAAAGGTGACCAATTCTAAAAGTAAATTAATTTTTCTACTGGCTTCAAAGAGACTAAGAATAAGGGGGTTTTACCCAAACAAATCATTAAGTCTATAAACAAGAAAATAAGATTTGTCACTAGCAAACATTCATACACCACAGACACTGAGTAAGAGCACACAAGGAACAAGTGCACTCACAGCGCGCCCAAAATTCACCATTTCAATTAGACTGTCAGTCCCTTAACAGATGATAATCCATCATTCCCCGGAGACTGCAGGGATACCAGCACTTCCTTCAGCACTCAGCCAAGAGGAAGATGAGAAAACAATGTAAAAGAAATGAACGACAGGCAACCCCCCCAAAACCAAACAGAACAGTTGCTTCTTTTCATTAATTTTCAGCACAGGGGAAAGCACTTTACACCTTCATTCCTCTGTGTTGAACAGAGGTGGTTGGCATTTTTATACCATTTCACAGACAGGAAAGCAAAGGACAAGTAGCACAGCAGAAGCAAAATAAAGCTCCACCTGTCCATCCCTCTGCTCTTGTATCCATGGAAGAAACAGGCTTTTTTTGTTTTCAGATTTGATGGCAAACTTTTATTATATTCATTTGCTTTCCCAAACTGTTGTTATCCCAAAAGCTCAGCTGAGGATGTACAGAAACAGAGAACGAAGCAATTCCTTCTTTAGGGAGCCTTCAGTGGAATTCCCCCAACCCTCCAAGCCATCCTACACAGACCCCACAAGCCCACTCAAGACTTTAAAGATGAGTTGACAATGCAGTTATTCCCAACAACTACACCTGGTCCATGAAGTCCACTTCATCCTGCACCCAAGAGAAACCAAAAGCAGACACATTGGAAACAGTGTAGGACTACAGAAACCATCATGTACCAACACTCTCTCCTACCCCAGCTCAAGTCCAGGGGCAACTCTTCTCTCTCCAAAAAGTAATCAATGGAGGAAGTGCAAGGCAGCAAGTCAACGTGGACTGACCATCATGGCTGTTGGACTCTCCTGTCCATTTCTTTGTTCCTTCCCTCTTCCCCACCTTGTGAGCTTTGGAAAACCAATCTCCTTGCTGGAAGGCATGACTGCACTTCCCAGAACAACACCTGATCTCATCTGGAGTTTCCTTGCACCAACATAACACAACTGGTAATGTGGTGAGGGGAAATTTAAGAACAGGAAATGAGAAATGGTGCTAGTGCTGGTGAGAGGAAACTCTGTAAGAACATCCTTTTTACTTGGAAGGAAAATTAACCAAGGCATTTTTTAAGAGCTTTTTAGAAACGCCTTAACATTTTAAACCAATAAAGAAGACCCCCATGGAACAACTTTATGTTGCCTAAACCTTTGCAGATACCACACACATGAGCTTCCCTGCCCAAAACCAGCACTGGAGCTCTTTGTCCTGGACCTGAGGCCCTGCTGCACCAGCTCTGTGCCTTCCCTCCATTACCTCTGCTGACAAGCCAGCTCTTGTTCCTTGGTGTCCTGCCAGGACCTCTCCTGTAAAACATCCCATGTGCCAGCGCAAGTGGCAACATGAAACTGCGTGGAGATTTGTGCTGCTCTGGCTTTTGCAGGTCACTGCAACACCACACAGCACGGGGTGGGGACATAAAACAGAAACACCAACAAGCCTCCATCTACAGAACAAGGCCTTTAACCAGCCAAAGCTACTGGAATCACAAATCACTGTATTCCCACAGCCAGTGCTAGTGCTCCCTCTTACCCAACAGTGTGTCCATGCCACAGTGAGACTGATTTCTTCAATCAAGCCCCATCCCAAGTTTAACAAGTGAAGGCTCATCCACTGAACTTCACCCATACCCTCACTTCTCCCCGCAAAACACACACTTGATTAGCTACAGTTAAGATGCCACAGTAAAATGGATTTTGATCAAACACAATTCCTTTTTTTTTCTTGTTGCTGTTGCTTTGCCTTTTACTTACTTATCTACTTGTCTGTCTTGCAATCAAATTCCAGAATACAAACCAGCACTACTGAGCATCAGGGAACTAATGCAAGTGGTGATTATTTTGCTGTAACACCAATTATCTAAGTGGTTTGTGGTAGAAGGAGAGAAGGTTTAGGGAACAAACAAGGGGTGCAGCCAGAGATCAAAAGAAATACTGCTCCTAAGTGGAATATTAACATTTCCCCCTGGAAGAGATGACAGGAAGATCAGTAAAACACATTAAGCATAATCACTGCAGTTCACAACTGGAATATTTACAAGCTTTTTGGCTGATCTTTAATATTTCAGAATTGAAGAAAAACCCTGACTGAATCTTTCCTCTTCTGCCTTGCCCATACCTAGTGGTGCTGTTCAGCATGATTCGAGTGACAAATTTTCTCTTGATCCAGCCCAACTGTATGTCACCCCTTAGAAGAAAAGGTGCACGATGAGGAAAAGCAACACAAGCCATGGCAGCCTACAGAAATCAGCTCTGGCCCTGAGCATTCACTCAGAAAGTTTTTATTCGTAACACACACCGTATGAAGGACAGGAGAAAGAAGCATTTGATCATTTCTGCCCCTGACCACACACCTTGAGACAGCAATGCAAAGCACACCTGTGCCCTTACAAAGTTTCCTTTCCAACAGCAAGTGCCTCCTTTTGGTTTTGCTGTGCCTCAGTTTCTCCTGCTCACATTTCCAGCCTCCTGCCATCAGCTGTTTAGCTCTTCACACTCCATCTCAGCCCTCCACCTTGCCACCTCCTTGTTTATTACGTTTACAAACATTATACTCCCACTCTCCATGTCATTTTTCTGGTTATTGACACCAGCTCTGGATGGTGACAACCCAGATACAACATGCCCAGGCTCTGCCTTTACCCCAAAATGAAGAGTCAGCCAACATGAAATATCCAAGGCCAGGCTGGATGAGGCTTGGAGCAACCTGGTCTAGTGGTTCCAGGGGTTGGAATGATACAGTCTTCAAGGTGCCTTCCAACCCAGGCCACGCTATGAACATCTGTGAGTACCTCCTTTGCCTGGCACCACAGTGGCCAGCCATTACTCTGAACTTCTTCCCAGAAGTAAATTTTTAACACATGCTAAGCCCAAGGTACCTAAAGAGTCCAGTCTTTATGGGGTAGGTAGGGACTGTAGAAAGGTGGTGGGGAGCTGAAGTTGGGGGACAACCAAACACCAGATGTGCAGGAGAGCAATACACCTTTTAAAGAGGACAACCAGAAAGACATGTGCTAAACTTCATCTGCAATGATATTTAGACAAATTTTCCTATTTGTAAACAAATTAACATACCCACAATATTTGATTGTACTTCTGTCTTCTGACCCATGAGTCAGAATTGTTGTTTACAGTTATTAGCAATACAACCCTGCAGTCCATCAGCACTGCCTTCACCCAGAGGAGGTGAAGCTTTGAAAAACATCAGGAAATAAGGACGCACACCCCAGCCCCAGGACTGCACCCTGAGCATTAGCACTTGTCATAGACAGCAAGACAGAAGAGAGTCACTCTCTGTTGTAATTCTGAACTTAAGAATAGTATTTGACAAGCAAATCTGTTACGAGAACAGAATTAAGCTACTGAGGTTTAAGTTGATCAAAGGATTTTGAAAAATAATCCAGATTTCACTCTGGATTAAAAACAAAAAAGAAAATAACACACCACACCACCCCAAACCCCCAAAAAAATGCACTTCAAATGCAAGAAAAAGAACTGGTTCTTATTTCTGCGATAGCAAAGCACAGAACAAGCTCAGCATCCTACCACAAAGACACTGTTGTGGCTGCACAGAGCCTGGATGGGCAGCTCCCATCAAACCAGCTCCACAGCCCCCTGGAAAATAGAGCTGTGGTCTCCCAACTCCCATCCCAGTGCACCATTCCGTACCCCATGCTGTTTTTCTCCTATTCCAGCAAGATCTGGAAGCACATACATTTTCTCCTCTTTATCACAGGCTTTGAAACTGTTTTATCATTGCATGCTTGTTCTCTTTTTTCCCCAATATTCCCTCAAACAAAGCAGCAAACAGGACAGAAACCAGGGGAACTGCCAAAGACAGATGCACACAGCAATCCTACATTTCCAGGTGAGTACAAACAACTGAAGGTCTGAGGCGCTGCCCTTGAGCCCACTGTAATTTCCATCAGTTTTAAAGTTAGTCATAAAGCACCTCAAATCCTTCAACCTGCTCAACCTGGTGGCTAATGACCAGGTAGGAACGAGGAACTGCAGAGTGGAGACAGCTTCCAACCCCACCACCAACAGGCATACTCTGCCTTAATGGCCAAAGTCACTCCCATCTTCTGCCTCCCATCACTCCTTTGACATTTAAATCAGGGTCCAAAACCAGTCCTGCAGTCTGATGATACAGAAGGGTCCCTGCACTCCTCCAATGCCGGGGTTTTTCTCCCTCAACATTGGTCAGCATTCTCACAGTCAGCACCTCAGCTTAGTCTGCACTTGGGGAAAACCTTATGAATATGGATGCTAGCTCAGAGAGTATCACTGGCACTGAAGCAGCACGCTGAAGCTCACGTGCTACTTTCATTTCTATACCCAGTCACACTTAGTATTTGGACAGCAGCAAAACCTTTTCAACACAAAACTTCAGGCATGTTCATGACATGTCAGGGGAGATGGCAGCAGGTAAGGAATGGAAAATTATAGACAAGGAAAAGAAGAATGGGAAATTGAATGCTTAAAAATGCAGAGAGGTCTCCAATTTACCCACTAAGAGAATCCATCAGCAAACCGGACAGCGCCAGTCACCAGGTAGCAACCATGAAACAGAAATCCAGAAGTCCTCACAGCTGCCTCCACTCTTACTTGCAATTTTGGTTCCTGAGGATACTCAGTTACAACCAAGATCAAAAGCAGAGCTGACCTCACACACTAGGAAAGCCCACAGATTTGGGGGGATAATTTCCTTATCCTTATGGCATGGTTAATTCACCAGGGATCTTCCCTCCCACCTCTGGCTCCGACCAGGACTGCATCAATACTTGCCTCCTGCTTGGTGAGACGATACCTCAGGAAGCAGCTGATGCTGATTATGGCTAACAACAGCCTGTTTGTGCCCTTTCAAAGCACAGGATGATGCAAAAATGGCCCAGAAAAGAGTTGTTTCCTCTGCATTTGGCTTAGGGCACAAACATACAGAAACACAATTATCCTGGTTATTTACTCTCCACTAAAGAGATAAGGGCTGTGACAGTGGGTTCTTCATGTGCTTTCCCAGGACAGCAACAGCTCTTGGGAGAGCAGGATGGAAAAGAAGAGAGGAAGCACTGTCATCAGTCTCCATCACAGCCATTTCTTGTACCTGAAATGAAGTGTTTTATTTCAAATTCAGGTCTTTAGACTGGTGGGGGTTTGCACCTTGGGCTTTCTTTTGGAGGGCAAGCAGGAGAGAAGAGGCAGCAGTAAAACAACCACTTGCCTTACTCATCACAAGGGGAGCAAAGAAATCTGTCCTCATGCACTGAAGGCATTGTAAACCCCAGAAAAACAGGAGCCCTTGACAGGTTACACTTAATGAACATCTTCAGTGAATTCCTCCTTGTTTTGTGTAGTCTCCCTAGCCCTGTGCTGCTGCCCAACCTGTTCTGCCTACAAAGGAAAGCCAGGGCAGGGCCTGGAAGGGTTTGGACCAATTTTTCACCGAGCAGCAACATCGCTATGTGCTGATCCTGCCACATTTGCTATTGCTTCAACCTCAGCACCTTGAGCAGCCCAAAGCCCCAAGGCTTTGCCCAGCCACTCTTCCCTGACTCGGCAAGATCCCAATCCCCTGAATCCAGGAGGGCAGGGCTGACGGCCTGGCTGGCGCTTGGACACGGGGCAGGAAGGGCGACGGCCCCTGGTGTTTCCACCCGCGGCAGCTGCTGGGTGGGAAGGAGCTGGGAGGCACCCGGGGCACATCCCGAACTCCCAGCTACGCTGGGCGGCTGAATCAGCGCGGGTGGACGGTGATTTGCTGCTGACACAGAGCTGCAATAAATCACCACCTTTCTGGAGCAACCAGGAAGTTGCAGGGTGACTTAGTCATCCTCCATCCTGACGCCATTCCAGGAGCAGAGCCACATACATCCCTCGGCTTTGGGCTGTGCCCGTGGCCCAAAAATAGCTTTTAAGCCAAATCCTGCAGTCATCATTTAAACCTGAAACCCTTTTATTTACACTCAGCAAGAACTCATGTATGTTTTTGACAATGCTGAGAGTAACCAGTGCTTAAATTATTTGCTTAGCAAAGGAGTCTATTTAACTACAAGAGTTACACCAAGTATGCAATGTTTTCTGACCCACATAGAAGCTAATAATTTGCATTTTATGGAACCACTTTGCATAGACAACCCATCTTAATGGCCAACAACTTACTGTACGAGAATTAATAATTGAAAAGCAACTCGTCAGCACTATTATTTGTGTTACAGGTAACTCACAAACCTCATTACACTGTAGCATTAAATTTCCAATGACCTTCTGGAAAGCTGCTCACTCCGAGAGTCTTTTTTTAAGACATGATCTCTCAGAATGCCAAGCAATTGCAGAAAAAGTATGTGACAGCTACCCAGAGTCTGTGGGAGAGGCCAGGCAAAACACCCTGTCAGAAATGTATCAGCCTGATCCCCCTTCGGCTGAAGAAGTGACTCTGACTTCATGAATCCCCCCTCTCTGCAGCCAGTCATTTGGCCAAGCTTCTCTCACAAATTTCTGCCTTAATGCCAGATTAATCCTACTTCCTCCAGTCCTCAGACATCTAAGAAGCTCCAGCTCTTCTTCTCTCTAATCATTGGCTTTTAAACTATTTCTGTTGCAGCACCCAAGCATTTGCTGTGGATGAAAGAAGTCTCAGAGACTAGCACAAAAGTGTAAAGGCAAACAAAAATTACATGGCAAAGCCTGGGATTTTCATAGTCTTAGGGAAATTAGGTCCCCTGAATCCCATGGCAACTCTGAGAAGAGTCGATTGCATAATTTTCCATTATGCTTGTAAAAAATCCCCAAATAAATGTACAACTAAATGCAGCTTCACAAGGCTGAGCATTTATTATTCTGCTAAATGTAGTTACTAAGCCTGAGGTCTCTTATTCCACATTTTAAGGTTTGATTTTTCAGAAAACAGTCTTTTTCTTGCCAAAATGCCAATGATGCAGAATGGTAGCTACAGGAAAACCCAGCTCAGAGTCCTGTCCCTGGGGGAGGCCAGCAGAGCATCCCCACATTTGGAGCTGCTCACCCCGGTACGCCTGTCCCGCTGGCAGAGCCTCTCTGTGCCGGGATCACAGTCACTGCTCACCCTGACGTCCTTGCTCAGGGCTGTGCCCCTACACAATCTGCTCCAGAACACGCTCACTGACTCTCTGCCATTCCCAAAGCTTCTCTGGCATATTTCTGAGGACTGAAGCAGGAAGATTTGGGGCAGCCAGGGGCTGATTTATCTCTGCGTGAACGCCTGCGAGGGTAATTTGCTCAGCTCTCCCAAACAAAACATTTTCACTGCCATAGCAAAGGCAAATTTGCCCAAACCCAATTTGTTTGGTACTTAATTAGCATCTCTGCTGCAATGCTGAAGACAAAAGAAAGAAGCGCTCCCCTCCTCCCATGAGCATCAGGACTTCTTAATCTCAAAGATACACCTTATCCAACATGACCAAAGCAGAAAGTATACAGCTCCCTCTTACTATTAAACAGAGATCCTCTCAGGAGCTTGTTCATCACAAGGTTCTGATTTTAATTTCAGTAACCCTGGCTGATAGACTCCCACACCTGAAAACTAGGGAGTAATTTAAACATAAACCATAAGAAAAAACAATTATATCAATTAGACCTTTGCGTGGTAAAAAGAGTAAAGATGGGATTAGAAAACCCTGGCTGGCTTTCCTTTCACCCACTAATCAAACAATTCCCTGAAGTACTCGCAGGAGCTTCTCCTCTCCACATTTCTGAGGCAGACCAAGGGGAGAGGCAGATCTGCTCCCCTGGATTCAGTCTGGCTTATTCAGCAGCCTCAGCTCTGCTATTTCAGATTCCTGCGAAAATGAAGGCTGGGAAGGGAAAGCTGAGCCTGCAGGCATCCAGCAGACCACAACTACTGCACGCACATAAGAGGCAGGGCCGCACTGGAGGAGAGGAGCAGCAGCAGCCTGTCCTTCAGCATCACATGGCTGGCCATGCTCAGCAGCCCAAAGCACAGCCTGGAACAGCCAGCTCAGAGAGCGCCCTGGAGCCGGGCACATCCACCGCTAACAAAGGAGCAGCTCCTGCACACTCCCTCAGTGCATTTACTGCACGTCAGCTGTGCTCCCTGCAAGATGCAGCTGGGGTGAGCGGGCCTGGAGATGAAATTAAGCAGCAGGATCCAAAGTGGATATTGCCAGAAGAGAGAAACGTCTTAGTCATCCCGCAAAGTTGAAGCAGAAATAATGGGCTTACAGCCCATCAGCAGCCCTTAGAAAGACAGCATTTGTTTTGGTTTACCAGCCGGTTCTTCCCTCAGACTGTTTTCCACCGGAGAAGTGCAAATGCCTGCTCTCAGAGCTTTACTGAATAGCAATTTAACAGGAATGCTCCAAACATAAAGGCGAACTTCAAGAAGCCTGCTTCCCAGGAACAGCACACCAACATCATGAACGTGCACAGGGCATGGAAAATGCTGCTGCCGCTGCAAAAAAAAGGGAATACGAGCAATGTGTTCCTTCCTCTGTGTCTTCCTGCAAAAACAGTCTCCCTGCCCAATATCCAAAATTGCACAGGCTCCACAAATCTAATTAGCCATGACTCCAAAACGCAGAGCTCTGTCTGCCTAAATGCATAAACATTAAAGTTGTTTTGCTTTTATTAATAAAATCTTGGGACGGGATGAGATAAAAATCCTAAGGAGGAAAGTCTAAGAGGAAAGTACCTCCCCCTCCCCGAGTAAAGAGCTGTCTTTGTGTGAATAAGCTGGGCAACCTAGATAAACTTGGCCTTGTTTATTATAAAAGCACAAGTTCACCAAGGTCCTTTTATGTCCTGATGTATGAAATTATTCCAGCTACATATAATTTCACAGAGCCAAAGGGGTGAGGCTATGGTATTTATAGATATATTCAGGGCTAGAATTTTGGTTAGCAGAAACATTTTTATGGCCTCAACACCTAAAATACTTTTGGGAAAATGCCCACCTGTATATATAGATCCTGTGAAATTTTCCCTATTAAATACATATTTCAAGTGAACTTGCTCTTTATCTTTTTCTAAACTTGACAGATAAAGTCTGTGTTTTTCTCTTAAAGATTCAGAGACAGAAAAAGAAACTGAGGCCACTTTCATAGCAAGAGGAAAGCCTCTGATCCCATCCTGATGTTTTCAGGCATGTTCACTGGTTTGTTGTTTTTTTTTATTCTCCAAAATAGGGCCTCAGATTTCCTAAGCACATGCCACACATTAATACATCAATCTCTGTAAACAATTCAAAACACGGAGAGACAGACAGGGCTCCACAAAAAAAAAGAGGAAGAATGGATTTCTTTTATTCAGGTAACAAATTAGGAGCTCACAATGGTTTATAAACCTGTTTCTCCAAACTTCTAACCCAGAGCCCTGCCTAAAGTCTGCTCAGGACTGGATCAATACTCCACTTAAATCACTTGGCACTGGCATCTCTTCACTCCAGAACTACCTTCCTTTGAAGCAAGCAACAGCAGACATGCAGGCAAGGGATGCTGTTGGATTAACACTGTTCTAGAGATCTTTTCCATATCCATATACTGTTGTTGTGTATAGCATCATTATGTAAGCCTCTCTTTTTAAAACAAAAATGTTTGTCTGGTCACTCTCCACTATTATCCCACCCATAAACCATCAGGCTGAAATTCCACCCACTTTAATCATAAGTTTAGAGGCTTAAGGGTGGAATAGTAGTAAAAATGACAAGATGAAGAATTTCTATTTGCTTTGAAAACATGAAAATTCTACCCATTTTATCAACAGGACTTCAGAAGTCGCCACAATAAGGGCACTGCCCAGGCTCCCCAGGGAATGGCACAGCCCCAAGGCTGCCAGAGCTCCAGGAGTGTTTGGACAATGCTCCCAGGGATGCACAGGGTGGGACTGGTGGGGTGTCTGTGCAGGGACAGGGTTGGACTCAATGATCCTCATGGGTCCCTTCCAGCTCAGGATATTCTTTGACTGTGTGATGCTGATAGTAAATTACCAACCTTTGAAGAGCTTCTTTTAAAAAACCAAACACAACTTCACCACCAGTATCCAGAAGTCTGTAACCCAGAGGGCTCCTGTAACTCAGACTCCTGAACCACCAGCACAAAAGCAAATACCGTAGGTCAATTCACAGCCAAAGGATGCTGCTTCCCTGCCACACAAAGAAAAAGTGGAATTTAAACCACAACTTTGCTACCGCCCATCTATTCCTGAAATAGTCAAAGATGGTGCGGTGGAAGCCAACCTATACAACATTTCAGGGACTGAGTTACTGCTGTTTCTGCATCATGCAGCACTTACTAGAATCTGTATTACATAACTTCAAGCTCCTTAATACAACTTTTAAATTCTGTTCTCCGCACTCTTATGCATCCCCTAAAATGTTGCACCAGATTCCTTGCTAAGATTTACTTTGGTAAATCTTCCAACAACTTTGCTGAAGTTGCTTCTTGGCTTGTAGCAACTCTTTTGTCATCTGAATGTTTCTGAATCAAGACTCACCCCAATTTACGTCCAGGATGCACAGGTGCAGAAACCACTTCTTGTATTTGAACGTTTTTTTGCATGCAGTCACCTAAATATGACATCCATAATAGTACCTATGCATAACAGGTGAGTGCAAACTGAGTGAGGGATTATACCTCACTGCAAATATAAAGCAGTCATCTTCACATACCTTCTAAGACCACTTTGCATCCCCACATATAGTTCATCTCTGGGTAAAAATCTAAAAAGAACTCTATTCTTCTAGAATTCAGATAAAATCACAAGCACTTCAAATGGCAAACTGTAAAATAAAAAAATAAAATCCTTTCTAGAGTGGACAGCTATACCAGAAGTTCACCAGCACAGCAGGTTGTGAACACTAATGCCATGAAGTTCTTCAAAATTAATTAAGACATTTTTTAGAGAAGACAATCCATCAGTAGCTATTAAACACGTAAGTCTCGTTGGACCTGCCAGCCCAAAGGTCTCCTAGAGTGGTGACTGCTATGAGGGTTTACCAAGAGGAGAACTTCACTGATCCAGTTTTCCTAGGCACCTGGGAGCGGTCCCATCAGAAGAGCTGTCAAGCTAGACAGACCTCTAGTCTGACATGGAATGATTACTCTTACTTCATTCACAAGATTGAAGAGGACAAGAGACCAACCTGTTAATAAATCAGAGCAGAAGTAAACTTGTACTGGTAAAAGAAATAGTCTTAACATGACTGACTGCATATCACATTCCACACTGCCTCCTCTGAACATCCTACAACAACACAGCCTTAATAATACTACCTATTCCCTGAAGTACCTCTTTGGATTCCAGTGTACCCAAAATGTGCTTGTGTACATTTATCACAAATGTTATACAGCACACAGAGCAGCCAGTAGCACAGTGACAGACATTTGCAAGTGCCTGTGAAATCCCTTTGCAATTACATATCTGCTTACATAGAATGAAACACAGCCAGCAAGGAAATAACAGCAATAATAGTAAACTCTTTCCAGAGTACTTTTGAACATGTAATCAAAATGTAGTCCTGTTCCATCCCCTGCTAGAGGATGGAAAAGCAGCACCCTCGAGGGTCCCATACCTTTCCCTGAATGAGAGGAAGATCGGAAGGCTCAGGCTCTACACCAAAACGAAGGCCTCTGGAAAACTGACTGCAGGAGTTGCTTCTTCCTCCTTCCCCCTAAACACTTGATGCCATCACATGCTGTATTTTCAGAACAAGATGCACTCCTAGAGCTGCAGAGCCTACCATGGTGCAGCTGCAGACGGGGGTCCCAGCGCGGCACTGCACACACACATGGAGAGAGGTCCATGCTGGCCAACACCTCCCTCTCCTCCCCACGCTCCGGAAACTTCCCCCACACCCCAGCCTGCCCCTTCCCCTCTCAGCTCCCGTCTCTCCGGTGGGGTGTCACCTCCAGCACGGCAGCGATGCCTGCGCCAACCTTTGCGGCGCGGCCCGCGCGTCATCGCCTCCTCGCTGAGCAGATCCAGGGAGACAAGCCCTGAAAACTGCTCCTGCAGCAACACTACCTCCACAATGACAGCAAGAAATGGCCAACTAATAATGGACCGCTTGAGGGGCTGCCAGATTCAGCAAACGTGGCTGGAATTGTACTTTTTGTTCAATTTAGGAAGCTTCCAGTTGAGTACTGGTCATCTCGCTTGACCCAACCCCTGGACTGCAGGAGCCCAGAGCCTGCACAGCAGCCCAGGCACCACCGGCTGTGCACAAAGACATTCAACGAGGCCTTGGATTGTCAACTAAATGAAGCCGAAAGTAAGTTTGCCCATGCGTGCAGGCAGCACCCAAGGCGCTGCAGAAGCTCCTGGAGCACAGACAATCGATAGTAAGTACATCATAATCCCAAAGAGATTGCTAAAAATGTATTTAGTACATTACTGTGTCCACTCATTGTGTTTCCATCCAATATTTGCAACATGCCAAGTGCAGCAGATCTGCCTGATGTAAACAGCTGCCCTAATCCACGTTGTTCTATAGATCGTGTTTACCCAAAGCTGAACGATCATTTCAACCTTTGTTAATCTGATTGCATAACAAACCACAGCAGCCTGAAATAACCAAGCTGCTCTCTCCGGCACACATTAGTGGAAATCAGTCATTTCAGCACACCGCTTCTTCTGAAAAACAGAACAAACCCGGTCACGGAGAAAGAAGAAAATAAACAAAGCACCTGGCCACTGCTTTGGCAGCCAAGCACCAGGCACATCACAGCATGCGGATGCCACAGAGCACATTCGCACCTGGAGCAGGCTGCGAGCACAAGGCAAAGCAAAATGTTCTCAACCACTCAGCTCCACTGCGCAACTGAAGCACCTTCTTTCTGCTGGATCTGGCACACAGGCTCGCAAGCAAACGTGGGTTTTCAAAACATGTAATTGCACGTATATAAACAAAGGCCATAATTTACATGGCAGGTCCTATGAAAGCTTATCTAGCACATGACATCACACCCATAAATTACAACTTAAAGCAACTGTGCCAAACTGCTCCCACCCTCCTACCCCAAAATGAAGATGATTAATATCAAACCCTGCTCATCCATGCCCGCGCCTCTTGGGAGCAAACACACATGAAGTACCTCCCAAGACAGAGTAGTATTTAAAGATTCTTCAGACAATTAGAAGATTTATAATTATTATTGCATTGCATCATCACGAAGTCTTAAACAAATCAAGCTGCCTCATCATACGGCACCTAAGATAATACAAGGTTAAACAGCACCGAGCAGTATCGGTTAACTTCACTCGTATGGAAGGGCAAATACCCCCAGTCCCTGGGCACAGGGATCTTCACAGCCTCACAGCTATTATTAAACAGCAATTTAGACAAGCAAAATCGAAACACACAGATTTCCTTGAACAGGATCAGAACCAGAATTTTTCCATCGAAATCCAACCAACCACGGCATAGGTAAAGTGAAGGGCAGGCGAACGGGGAACTGAATAAGGTTAGGGATGTGTTTCAGCATCTCTCAGCTTTAGTTCACTGGTCCATGATCAGCTTGGGAGAAATCAAGAGGCGGTATCAGGAGCTAACATGACGCTGCCTATTGATCACAGCCAGCTTTCCACAGCACACAACAGAATTCCTCCTCTGGACTGATGATACCCGAGGAGGTTGCCTTATGGCACAACTGGCAGACGAGACAGGCATCAGCCGACTCTCTAACCAAAACACGCCTGAATACCTTTGTAAGGCAGAACCAGCCAAGTATCTCTGCTCCAGGCATAAATATCTGCTGCTCCGAGTCCGCAGCTACCCACAAATAATTGCTAATTATCGCAGTGCCCCCACGCTCCGCCCGCGCCGGGGCAGTGCCCCCCCAGCAGGCCCTGCACCGGGGAACAGAGCGGCTCCGCCGGGTCTGGCCGCGCCAGCTGGGTCTGTCCGTCTCCATCACGCTCTGCCCGCACCGAATTCCCATTTCTGCGCGTTATTACCAATCTGACATCACCCCAGAGCAAGCACAGTCTGACATCTACAGTTAACTCGGCGATGGTGTAAGTGCCGCCCGGCGCACAAGCGGTCGGTGTTGCAATACGCTGCTGCCGAACATCGAAAAAGAACACAGATAAATAGACGCAGATCTCGACACACAGCTACACGTACAAAACCCCAGGGAGAGCGGCTCGCAGGGTTCGCTCCTGCCCCGGCCGCGGAGCCGCCGCCGAGCCCCCCGGGCGCTGCCGGGCCGGGGGGGACCCCGAGCCGCCCACCCGCAGCCATTTCCCCGCCGCCGCCGCGGGTCCGCCGCTCCCGGCCGGCCCGCTCCGCACAAAGCCCGCCGGGCCATGAATAAAACATCGCCCGGAGGCGGCGGCGAGGGGGGTCGGGATACGAGAAATAAGGGAATGGGAAGGGAAGCGGGGAAGCGGCGGCGGGAGCGGCCCTGCGGAGAATGATGGGGGGGGGCTTCCCCCGGCCCCTGACCCGCGCCGCCCCGGCCCCGAGTGCTCACCTCGGCAGCCGCGCTCGCAGCGGCTCCCCCGGGCCGGAGCGGGCGGCGGGCGGCGGGCGCGGGCAGCTGCGGCTCCCGGGCGGTGAGCGGCGGCGGGGAGCGGAGCGGAGCCGAGCGGCCTCTCGGGGAGCGGGCGGGGCGGGGCGGAGCGGGCGGGGCGGGCGCGGGGCCGTCACCGCGGGGGAGGAGCGCCCGCCCCGCCGGGTCCGCGGGCTGCGGGGGGACCGGGCCCGCTCATCCCGCACACGGAGCCCGGCGGTACCGGCCCCGCTCATCCCGCACACGGAGCCCGGCGGTACCGGCACCGGCCCCGCTCATCCCGCACACGGCTCCCCGGTGTCGCAGGGCAGGGGCTCTGAGCGGAGAGGCCCCCGGTGAGGTCACAGATGCACAAATACAGAATCATGGAATCGGTGGGGTTAGCAGGGACCTCTGGAGATGATGCAGTCCTGCCCCTCCCCAAGGCAGGGTCACCCGGAGCAGGTGATACGGGTGGGTTTGGGATATTTCAGAGTTGGAGACTGCACACCTTCCCTGGGCAGCTGTTCCAGGGCTCAGCAACCTTCCATGGAAAGAAGTTCTTCCCCATGGAAGTGGAGGGACAGCTCCAATCTCTGCTCTCTGTGCCCAGAGACAGGACCCAGGGAACGGCTGGAGCTGTGCCAGGGAGGTTTATGCTGAAGATCAGGAAAAGGTTCTTCCCCCAGAGGGTGCTGGGCACTGCCCAGGCTCCCCAGGGAATGGGCACGGCCCCAAGGCTGCCAGAGCTCCAGGAGTGTTTGGACAATGCTCCCAGGGATGCACAGGTGGGATTGTTGGGGTGTCTGTGCAGGGCCAGCAGCTGGACTTGATAACCATGTGGGTCCTTCAACTCTGGATCTTCCATGGTTCCATGTTGTTAAACTTCTTGTGTTTTAGTTTTTGTCCATTGCTCCTTTTTCTGTCACTGAGCACCACTGAAAAGAGTCTGGCACCACCCTGTTGGCACCTGCCTTTGAGATATTTATGTGGATCTTGAAAACAGCCCCCTTTCTGCTTGGGGACAGTGCCTTTGGTGTCCAGAGTGCTTCTCTTCCTTAGCATGGAAGTTGTTTTCCCAGGAATGCAATGCCTATCAGCTCTATGGCACCATGCACCCAAATTTTCACTGGAAACACGTGTTTTTCTGTTTGCAGAGGCA
Organism: Phylloscopus whistleri; assembly: GCA_017589585.1. NCBI lineage: Eukaryota > Metazoa > Chordata > Aves > Passeriformes > Phylloscopidae > Phylloscopus > Phylloscopus whistleri. The sequence continues at coordinate 1,430,724 of JADMLD010000682.1, read as the reverse complement.
GAGTTTTTCATGAAAACAACTGAAAAACTGGAGATGGAGGTGAGGCCTCTTTGAAGATTGGGTTATAAAAGCTGTCTCTGCCAGGAAATGCCACCATGTGAACTAGAAAGACTCCAGCAAGCCTACATCCTTTTCATCACTTACGGTTTTAGTATCATCCAATAATCCAGGTGGATAAGTTTTCATCTAAGGACATTTTTCCTTCACCATGATGAAAATGTTGAAATAAATAATAGTTTGTTTGCCAAATCCTTGGCAGGATCCCATTTGAAGTCATTTCTACTTTCAACTTTCTAGCGATTAATTATTTTTTGCTACACTGGAAATCACTACCAGAAAGGTGCACATAAACAACATCAAGACATTCCAGAAGAGGGAATATTTTCAACTTTAGGTTGATTACTGTGAAGTTTGGCCAACTTTGTTTGTCTGCAGAGAGCCTGATACTGTTTCCAAAAGTGCTGCTTTTACAGTGAAACATATATGATTGCTGTGCCTCTGTAAACTGTGCTTCCAATAAAAAATGACCATGAAAGAACAGCATGAAGCAAACACATTTTGTTTAGCCTCCACAAACAAACCTCCCTGATGTTTTCCTGATGATGTGTGCAGCTAGTTAACATTCGTAATAATTATTTACATGCAAATCCATTTCCTTATGTACAGATTTGTTGATGGAATCTTTGTCTGCCGCTCTCTTGTAGTTGGCAATATGTCTAAAAGCAGAAAATAGTTATTTCCCTGATTTCTGATGTTTGTTTTACTCATTTCTGAGATGAGACAGTGCATACTGGAGAGTTATTTTTAGAAGCTGAAAAATGATAAACAGTGTAAACAATTTCTGATATCTGGGACAATTTTGGTACTAAGAGGAGCATCAATCAGCTGTGCCTAGTGCTCTGTCCCTGCCTAGTGATGCTCAAACCAGGCATCAGTTTATTAACTCACAAATAAATTATGGGTTTAATATCAAAACCAAGTGCTGGGGGCTGTTCCTGCAAGAAGGGGACAAATTTCATCCTGACTTTTTTGTACATGTGAACAGAAATTGGTTTTCCTGCTTCAGTTCTCCTGCTGTGGGAATGAATTGACTTGGATCTGGGAGAGTTATGGACTAAAAGTAGCCAGAGACAAATATTTGCAAAGATAAAATTATAATTATTTTTATAACAAAATTTATCATTATTTTTATAAGCCCCTCTCTTGGAAAGAGGAAAGATGAGGATATAATTGAGTATGGAAAGTCAATGGCTTGTACCTAGTTGCCTTCTTTTGAAAGCAGCTCCACCTCTGTGCCAAAATAAAAGAACAAGCCTCTTAAGATAGCAGGTGAAACAGTGGTGTAGAAAGACCAATTTGGCCTATTTATGAGGGGAAAAAATTGGCTTTCAGCACAGTACTGCAGTGTAATCAGTGTGTGCATGCCTCACATGTTGCCTCAGTTATATCAATACAGCAATGCTAATGAGGATCTTCCCCTAAAAATGGGAATGCAGTTCACTTGTCTATGCCAAAAGTATATCTATTGTACCTGTGTCCTACTTGTTATGGGTGAAAAATAGACCATTCCTTGGATCAGGTAGCTGCTGTCAGCACAACTGTCTGTTTCAAGCTGAAAGCTGTTTCAAATGCCTAAGTTACCCTCTTTCATTTTCTGAAAGGCACTGATGATTTCCTGATACTTCAGTGAAGCTCTTCACTTCAGAAATGGGAGAAATGAGAGCAGTCATGGCTCACCTTATGGAAGAAAAAGTGAAACTGCTGCACATTTTTCCCAATTAACAGGAGTTCAGAAGAAAAACTAAAAAGCTGCACAAACTGCTGCCAGGAACAGTTTAAGAATTTTGATTAATTGTTATCACCTTAATCCTGGCTAAAGTAAATTCCACTATGACAAATTCGTTTTCCCTTTAAGTATTGTAGTTCCAAAACATTGAACTACTTCCTAACTGTGCTGATATTCAAGGATTTTTGTAATCATAATCCCTGGGGTTGGAATATATGGTCACTGTGCATGGGCTCTGACTGCCAGGGTGATGTAGCTGTTCCTCCATCCCCAGGGACTGCTGGAGAATCAGAGTCAGGCTCACGTGGACCACACTGCTGGTGCTGCTGGAGAAAGAGGAGAGGGCACAGAAAGGCACGAGCCCTGCAGGTGCAGTTTCTTCCCATGGATTTTGCAGGTTCCATAAAATTTTAAGATGTCAGGTACCAAATTTTTTTACAGGATGCCAAAGTTGTTGAGGGGAGTTTGCTGCTGCAAACCAACAAGCTGCTCTTTGAGCTGTTCTGCTGCTTGACAAGCGACACACGGGAACAGACGTGTGAACTTCCCAGCTCCTTTTTAATGGTGTATTAACATCAAAGACTAGCTTTACATATTTAAAAGACTACAAATTAGCAGACGTTTGTTTTGCACAGTCTGGCCCTGCTTGTTGCATTCACTGTCATTATTAAAATGGAAATGGATGTTAATCTGCAATACAGAAAAACGTGGATTACAAATTCTGGGCATATAGGAGAATGCATTTTAACCAATAAATAATTATCTCTGAATAAATAATGCCCTTGGAAGTAGGAACTGCTCACCTCACCCAGCACTACACCTGTTCAGAGGGCAAAAAGGAGAATGAAATATTTAAAAAGAGTCAAAGATTATTCTGCGACACTTAACGCTGCATAATTCTCCAGAGTTTTCTGTTCACAACTTCATCATCACAGAACAGGGCCTACATTAAAACCCTGGGACACAAAGCAAACCCAGCTGTAGGAGAAACCTACAGATACACCTGGGAATTTTCAGACAATCTTTACTGATCCCAGTTCTGTGTGCAGTGCTTGTTTATTTACACTGCAGATTCAATTAGTCTCTTTATACCTGAGCTTGCAATTAGGAAAGATAAGACAAAGTAGGTAGATAAGCCCTCCAATAAACCACCCACATTTTGGAAGCTGTATGAACAAGAAGAAAATGTCTGTGGCAGAGCATCCAAACCTGAAGTCCTGATTCTAGATCAGCAGTTTAGCAAAGCTGTCTGTTAATTTCAGGCAAGGGCTGAGAGGGGAAAGAATAAGCAGGAACTTTACTTTGAACTGTTCAACATTTGGATGCAGCACAGATACTGCCAAAGTTACTACACTGGGGTTGGAGCCTGAAGTATGCCTTGTGCTGGGACTGGAATCACAGGCCATGTGCCTGTGCTGTGATGGGATAAATCAGCAAAGATCACAGAATCACAGCATCATGCAACACCTTGAGCTGGAAGGGGCCCACAAGAATCATCAGATCCAACTCCCAAGATCGACTTTCTTTCACGTGCCTGAAGGTCCAGTTCACCAGAACCCCTCCCCCTTTTGTTATGCCACCCCTCTAAACAGACAAGTGTGGTTGGAAACCCAGGGAAGGTGTGGCCAGTGAGGATTGGGTACTATGGTCCTCTTCAGGTCACCAGCACAATGTCCATCTGGACCCTTCTGCACCTTCAAGGTGCAGAACTGGTCCCAAAGCACAAGCTGAGTTATGCTGGTTACTGAGTTAGCATCAAAAAAGCCAAGAACATTTTCTTCTAGGCTGCACATTTGTTTCTCAGTACCAGTTAGGCTTGCTTGACTTTCTCTTTAGGCCTCTCATGCTTTAACACAGCTCATTCTGGCACTAAATTAAGCAGAGAACACTTGTTTGAGCTGTCCTACCTCCACCTGGGGAGAGGTGGGCGTCTCCTTTTGGGAGGGACACTGGTGATTTCTTCTCTGGCACAGGTGTTTGCAAAGCACAGAACCACTCCCACTCCTCACCTCCCTCAGGAATACACACAGTTCTAAGATAAAGCCTAGTTTTAAGTTAGAGTTTTAAGTGGCAGAAAGAGAACCTGCCCCACCCAGACACTCTGTGTACAGCACTGCTTTGTGCTCTGCACTACCAACCCCTACAGGCTGCTGGGATCACAGAGCACGTCCATGTGGATGTGCTCCTGTGGCAAATGCCTCAAGGGAACCTGCTAAGGCCTTGGAAGGGTTACTGGGAAGCTATCCTTCATACAGGGATGTTGCACTTTGCTGTCTGGTTATTTGGGGAAGGGTTGAGTTGCTGTGATAGGAAATAAGAGTGGCCATGCCATGGTTCCTTGGCAGGGTGCTAGCATACAATAAAAACAGTTTACTTGTTGTGATAAGATCTCAGCTGTGTCTCCGTCATTAGGAGATAAACACTGTTAAATTTTATGTAAATCAGTCTTTCAGGGCCCATAAAAACACTGCTGGCAAGAACATAAAGCAAAAATTGGTGAATATAACAGTAATGAAGACTTTGGGGATTTTTTCCAGGCATTTTATGCACAAAAAAATATAAATCCCAAACAAGCGAAAATACAACAAACAACATTCTAAGTTCATAACTGTTTGAAGGATGGCTTTGAGCAGTAGAACTGACATGGGTGAAGTCATCATTTGTGCTCTACCCAGGGCATTTATCAGCATCACAGCAAGGGGCTCTGTGCCACGTGCAAACTTAAACCTGTAGACAGCTTTTATCAGATCAAGTCTCAGGTCTCAACATCTCAGGCAGGCAAACAGGGATTCAGTAAGTAGCCTAAAGCCCAGAGTGGGCTGAGAAGAAAAGCTATAAGCCATGGCTGAGTCCAGTTCTAACTGCTGGCACAACTTCCCACTTTTCATGCACCAGAAGTGGTCATAAAAAGAAATATATAATTGGGTTTTCCTGCATCCCTTTTCATACCAGAAAGGAGAAGACACAGACTTGAGAATACTGCTGCCTGTGTGGAATTGAAGGTCGATTTCCTTGTGCACCAATGTGTGTTATTCCCTTTTAATTTCCAAGCTGAGGAAATAAAGGAAAAATATTCTTTTCATTATGCTGCTATTATGGCAGAGAATTTAACTGCATTCAAATCAAAGCAAAGTTATGATTCCCTTAGAAACTGTAACTTGAGTTAACACTGAGCTCTTCTGGAGCAATTGTTGCTGCACACCTTTATAGAAAACATTAAGCTGACAGGAAGTGTGTCTTATGGTTCATAAGGGAGCTATTCCATGGAATTTCACAACTTGTAAGGATATGTGATTAATCACAAATGCATTTTCATCAGAACTTTTACATATAGCTGATGATAGGGAGCTGTGGGTTAGGATTTGCCTGCCTTGTCCTGACATCTCAGAGTCAGGTATCAGTGCTGCAGCAAGTTCTCCATGGATCCATTTAGAGCCAGTGAAGGGAAATAAGGATCTCCAAAGGCTGGTTGGTGTTGAAATGAAGTGAATGTCCTTCCAGAGGCTTGTGTTTTGCTGGGATAACTGGCACCTGATGTCTAAGCCATGTAAAGTGAATCCATCCTTGGGGCAGTTTGATGGTGTTTAGGAAGACAGTAATTTCCTCATCATTTTTGGGAGCTTCCTCTCAATAGATCTACCAAAAGTCTTGCCTTTCTTTCTCTCTCTCCTACATTATTAGTGTCTATCTGTCCTTCTTCCTCCTTGTCATTTTCAAATTGGAGATCTGTGAAAATGTTCCCACTTCAGCAGTACCTACTGAAAAAAGGTTTTTCAGTTTGTTACCAAAACAAACTCCATTGCTCCCTAGGCTGCTCAAAAGGTTCTCTCTGTGAGGAAGAAGGAAAAAGTTGGTAGAAAGGAGGATGTTCCTTACAAAAAGGCCGGGATGGTATTGCCAGCAGTTTTGTTGTAATCATCTTTGTAGGTTAGACACAGAGAGGATCTGGGATGGCAATAGGAGGCATTAAAAGGCAAGTTCTCCACAAAGTCATAATAAAAACTCAAGGCAATTTAAAGTTGCAAAGCACATAGGAGTTCATTCCAGGTAAGGTTATTTGGTTTGGGGACAAGTCAGAATAAGTGTTTCCATTGAAATGTGTTAATATATAACACATTGTTTGGGAGTTATTTATGGGCATTTAATCAGAATGAAAAAATGTGCTTTCCATCATAATGTCTGGACAACAGAGACTATTATGGACCTAGAAATTCAGATTCGATGTCCAGTTCAACAATTTATACATCCCAGTGAGAGGCTGTAGAGAGGCTGTTTGGTTAAAAATTGTATGAAAACATTCTTGTCACTCTCAGACCAGTGAAGGGCAGTAGCAATATGCAGTTCTGTGTTATTTGCTATCACAAAATTCAACTGTATATATTTTTTTAAAGTCCAAAGACCTCTCTGAACTGGGGTCTTCTCACCAGCTTCTTCTGTTGCTGAACAATAAGGAGAGGTGAGGGGAAAGCCAGGGCAGGTTCACAGGATGATGTGGAGAGGGCTGAACGTCTTGCCCAACCCTCCCTGAATTTGCTTTGGTACAACCTGCCTCTGAAGAACTGCACAGAAAAGCTACTGGTGTTCCTTATCCCTGTGCAGGGTCCCAAAGGGATTGAGCAGGGTGCCAGTCTCCTGTCACCCCCTTCAGAAAACAAATCTCTGCAATGAGGAGAGATGCAAGTCTGCCTGTGGGTCAAATGGTGCTTTTTGTGGCCAAAGGACAATGGACACCCAGAATAATCCAGTCAGTCACCAGTGACCATGGGGGCTGGAAGGGAATCTGACCTTAGGAATAAAAGAGAGACATTTCCTCCACAGTCTGAGCTTGGGACAGTCCATGTTAATTGTAGTTTTACAAAACCAGCTGAGGGCTATTAACCATTTCCCTAAATTGCTGAGTCACAGCAGAGGCAGGAGTTGGGCACATGACTGTGTATCAATACCCACCCAGGTGACTCAGCTAAATATAGAGACAATGCAGCCTTTTCTGGGTGGGGGTAAGAGATGAAAGTCTTACTGACAGTGCTACAGGAGAAGAAAGGAAAGCTGCAACCTTTCTGCATCAGCTCCAATGGCACCTGCAGTCTGCTGCTGCTGGGATGGGGAGCTTCAGGCTTCAAAAAGTATGGAGCCATCTCCCCTAAGGTTACTCTTGCCCTGGGAGTCTGAAGAAACTGTAGGCCAAACGAAATATTAACCTGTCTCCAAGGACTGTGGCAGTGTCATTTTTTACAGTATGCCACATCTGAGACCATGCAAACATCTGTTACTGCTTTCTTCTTTGTTTTGAGAGTGTGTGTGTGTGTGTGCTTTTTAGAGAGGGAAAGAGCTGCCAGTCTCTGGAGCTCGCTGTGACTCAGAGAACAAGGTGCCATGCTAAAGAAAAGTTGGATTGAACCAAATTAAAACACTTTAAAGATCCTTAAACAAGTCTCTGCTAATGTTCAGAGGTGGACCACTTCATCTGGCTTCCAAAAATCCTTCATTTTCATAATCCATGCAATGGTAAAGGGAGATTTCCCACCTTTGCACAGCTATGGTAAGGAAATGCAAAGTGTTAATCCCTCCCTTGGGGGCCTTGGGGCTGTGCTCACCTCTGTGACCTGCTGTTGGCACTGCAAAGGTGTGGGGCAAACCTAAACCTACAGCTCATGCAATCTGTGACTTCTGCTCTCGACCAAAAAGGGGAAGGCAGTTCCCAGTACCCAATGTCCATCCAGCAAAGCCTTTCACAAATGGAAGAACACTGTTCCATCAGCTTTGTTCAAAACCTTTCTCATAGTTCCTTGTGCATCTCCTTTCCCCAGACATGTTTGAGTGGTGTGAAGAGCCTGATTAAATTTGAAGGGTAAGGACTAGCTGAAAATGTGGGTCTAAAGGCATCTGTCAGCAGCAGCCGTGGCATTTGGTGCCTTAGCAGGTGTCAGTCTGTCCTCAAACATCCTCCTTATGCTGGCCTATCCATGTCAGGCTTTGAGCTGTGTGGATGAACAGGACCTCATATTTCATGGGTTCATTTAATGTGCAGAAGGTGGAGGAAAAAGCCTCACCTATTTGTACTCTTTTAGCAGACACCCACGCTCGTGACTTCAGCTGGTGGTGGAGCAGTTAAATGATGGAAAAAACAGAGTAACTAAGAGACTGAGCACATCCCAGTTATCAAAAAGCAGAGGATGATTGTTTCTCTGCTTTCATTTCAGTGAGGACCAAATCAGGCTCCTAAATGTCCTAACACACATCCCAGTAGCTGGGGAATGAGACTGCTCGACTCATCTCTGCAACCACCTGCGCCCCTATACTTCCTTTTGGAAAATAACTGCCCCCATTAATCTTATTCCATTTCACTGGGTTAAGTGTTATCTAAGTGTTATCTATATTTTCTATATGTGACCAGACAGGAGCCTGCACACCACACAGAATCTCCTTATGTATTTGTGTGTACAACCAAAGAAGCCCTGGAGGAGGTTCAGCCTCGCCCGACTCCGTGGTTTTTGGATAGGGAGGAAATCAGCCCAATGACTTCTGAGACTGCATGGAAATACACCAAAGGTTGTGTTTCTATGGTTCAAAACAGCATTAGGTCTCCTTTGAATGTAACTATATTTCCAAAATAAAAGGAGCCTGTTCTTCCTCAGCGTGGGCCAGCAGTGATGTCCCACCTGGGCACGTCCTGGGTTTGTGGGGCACAGCATCGCTTCAGCCACTCATTTTCCAGTGGAACAGGGATAAACTCTTCTTGCTTCCCTGCCCCACTGTGCTAAGCTGTATTTGGCTGTATTTGAAGAGGACTTTGAAGATACAAATCCCAAGCATTACGATTCGTTTCAACATGCATGTCCTGCTAGTAAAGTGCTGTGTAAAACCCAGGGCTGCTCAGAGCCAAAGGGGTATGAGGAACAATGCAAATGATTCAGAAATGTCAGTGGTGCAGAGCCCATAAAACACAGAAGACGTAAATAAAGCCAACAAAAGAAAGTCTGTGTCCTACAAAGCTGTATTACAAAAGACTCTCATAACAATTGTTGCAGAATATAATTTGTATTGTAGGAGAAGCCCTCAGTATCCTCTCCGGCAAAAAAATTGTATGTAAATCACAAAAATCTTTTCCAAGATGCTCTTAAAGTACATAAATCTTGTAGGCTAGGAGATGAGTTGGAGACTGGGACTCAATTTGCCCTGCAGCAGGCCAGGGAAGTCGATCTGCTGCTGAAAGAGAAACAATTTCCCTAGATTTATAGACTGTAAATATTTTACTCTCCAAAGAAGGAGTCCATACTCATATCAAAGAATGTATGCAAAGAGTGTACAGGGCTGTGTCCTCTTTGCTTTGGTGTGGCTGTGAAAATAAATTACAGCATCACTGGAAGCCAAGGGAGTTCAGGTGTCCTTTGGTCCTGTTCTCCACAGGGAGGGACAGGGAGGTTCCTCAGGGACATCCATCCTGCAGTGTCCTCACACACCCATGACTGCAGGGAGAGTTGCTCAGGCCTTCCTCTGAGCTGAGAAAATACAGATGAAACATGAATACAGAGCATTCTGGAATAATTTCCATTGCAGGAGCTTGTGTTCAGCATAAGCTGAGAGCTCTTTCTGCTTTTAGCTTTCTTCCAGTTGGGTCCAAGTTAGGTGGGACAGAGCACATCCTCTCCATTACTCTGTGCTCTCCAGGCTGTGCCTAAGGCTAATGAGCAGGGGTTGGTGTTTGCACTCTCCAAGTCTCATTAGGGGTAGCACTAATATTTACCTGTTTGCATTTCAAATGAAAGGGAGTCTATTTAGCACCATCAACCATTTGTCAATATTGCCAGGTGGAGAGCTGGGTGATGTTTTCATTAACTTCAGCACTCCACAGCTCTGTGGACTTCCCCAGGAGATTGTTTTCTGTCACCAGAGTGTGACCAAGGCTGTGGAGAAAGGGCACTTATAGGGCTGCCTACTAAAATCTCAGATTGTTTCCTGAACGATGCTAAAAGGGCCTCCCAGCTTTATTCTCCATCACTGTTGCTTCTGTCCCAGAAACCAGATGTCTGTGCTTGGTCCATTAAGCATCTTCTCTTCCTCCTCCTTCTCCATGGGCTCAGGTTGAGCCCCACAAATCCTCAGCTCCACATGGAGACCTCAAATTTTGTCCTTTTCCTGCCACACCGCCCCTGTCTGTGGTACAGCTGATACTTTTCCTTCAGCATCTGTGCTATAATTTTGATGTGACTGTAATTCTCCATTCCTAGGGTGCAGTTAACTGGGAAGAGGAATACAAAGGATTTCTTTATTCATAGATAACCCTTGTGAAAGCCCATCATAGATTAGGCTGATTAGGCTGCAGTTTTCAGAGGCAGGCATCACAGTATTCTGTAGACAGAAGTGGGTTTGTTCTCAGAATTGGTCCAGGGAAGGAATGTGTCCTGATTCCCATGTTAGAGATGGAAAACCTAAGGAGGAAAAGCAAGATGACTTGCTCCAGGAGTTGTCTGTGGAGGAAGAGTGGGAGTGGAAACCCCATCTGTCAAAGAAGGAATTAATCCAGACTACAGGAAACATGGGAGATGACTCAGCTGCAGATGATAAGAAGGTTGAAAGGCAAGTGAAAGCTGGCCTGAAATCTGGATCAATGTGAGAGAGAGGAGCTGCATTTTTGAAATGATGCAGAAGAAAGCCCCTGTACATGTGCAGCTGAAAGGGAAACCAGTGCCTGGGCTGGGCCTGGGCTCATCTGTCAGAAAACAGACTGTGAACTGCAAGGTCATCTCCACTTGGCTGGAGCCCTGCTGGGCAGCAGGATGGAGCAGAGCTGCCTGCACAGAGAGAGGCTGAATTCCAGCCTCTGAGCAAAACACCCTCCCTGGATCAATAGTTCTGTTCACAGCAGAGGTTGCTAGACAGGGTCACAAGAAAGAAATTGTTCTTTTACTACTGAAAATTTTCCATTTCTAGTCAGCAACCATTGCCATTTCCTGTCTGTTGTATGTTACTGGGCTTAAGCTCATGTTACTTCATATATTTTAATATTTTTTATCTTTAAAAGTGATGGCAAAATAGTCCTCTGTCATGCTCCTAAGCATTTTTATCTTTTTTTTTTTTTTTTTTATAGTGGCAGAGATTTAGGGGTAATCTAAAATTACAGAAACAAATTAACAAATTATTCATATGAATTTCAGAAAGTTAATCGACACTGGACCAAGTCTATCAGTCATCTACAGTAGTTTTTCATTTTTCAAATATTTCCCAGGCAAACAACTCCCAGGAAGATTATTTCAATTCTTAACTCCAAACTTTGTATTCAACCAGCAAAACACCCCTTGGCCTCTGCATGATGGTCCTACTCAGTCCTTCAGATAATATCCACACTGATGTCATGAAAGACATCATAGTGAACAACAAGGTGAAAAAAATAGAGAAAAAACACAGCATAGTGAAAAAACTTTATTCCTATGTTAAATATAAGGGACCCAATAATTGATTGCCAATTAGATAAACTTTATTAAAGCGAGAAGTCAAAGCGCTGGGAAAGCCAGAGAACACAAGTCTCAACTCGTGCTCCATGCACAGCTTTCAAAGTTTTCCCCCCAGTTTCCCATTTTTATAACTTTTTGGTTACACACACCCCTTGGTCCCTCCCCAGTCCATGTTTTCCCATATTTGGTCACAGCTGGGTCTTCCAATTCCAGCAGTCTGGGGCCTTCTGCCCTCTCACGGTGATCAGTGGATGAAGTCTCTCCTCTTCCTCACAGCACAGCCCTGGGAACCTTCCACTGTGGTCACCATGGTTTCACCATATCTCTCCTTTCTTCCTTTCTCCATGTCTTATGATACAAAATATCCTGAACGAAGGCCAGGCTGTCTGTGACTTCTTTGTTTCTGCAACTTACAGTTATTGCTTAATATCTTCTATGTATCAATTAACCATAACATTTAACACAAATTACCTAAATCATTAATATCATCTATAACACCTAAAATAAAGGAAAACCGTGAAATTCAGCAATGGCTTAGTTCAGCAACTGTTATCTCACTGGTGCCAGGATTTCACCGTGCTCTTAATGAAGAAATATTGCACAGTGTGAGCAAAACTCCAGGCTTGGATCACCCAGCACTGGAAGAAGTTACCCCTGCCTCCCTTTCAGCTGCTGGCAGAGCAAACACGTTGGTGCAGAGCAGTGCCCAAAGGAGCAGGGACTCCACGGGAATGAGTAAAGCTGGGTGAAATGCCAGCAGGTGTGTTTGCCCTGCCAACAGCTCTGACAGCTCCTCTTTCCACCTGGGCTGCAGGCTGTGAGTGGAGATGCTTTCACAGCAGCTCCGAGTTGCGGAGGGCAGAAGAGGCAAACATAAACCCTGGGGACAGGGCAGCTGAGTGTGGAAAGCTCATTTGCAGGACAAGGTTTGCAGGGAGGGTGGGTGGATTGGCTCGTGGAGTTCCCCTGGCAGCCTTGCAATAGATGCACACTTGGTTGTGTCCGTGTTGTCAGGTGGCTGTCTGTGTTTCTGGAGGCCCTGTTTGTGCACACCTTGGGGCTGCAACGTGCTGCTGCTTCTTTATCTTCAGCTAAAAGAGAAAACAAGGAAGTCTTGCCTCGCACGGCCCCAGGATGCTGCATTTCCTCTGAGCCAGACCAGAAGTGTCCTGAGCTCTCCCTGTTATTGTCCACTGCCATCTCTTGTGACCACTGCCCAAGGATCAAAATGTGCTGTCTAAGGAAACATGGTATTTCTGATTGACGTGAAGCAACTCTCCTTCCTGGAATCCACACCTTCCTCACAGAGGCATTTCCTGATTTCATTAGCAAAAATAACCCTTCCCTTCTGATAACTGGTTTTAATTTACCTCATCCCTGCCACAAAATTTCCTCTGGATGCCAGTGAGGGGTGAAAGAAACTTCTAGAAATAAAGACCCAATAAAATATAAATAAAATGTACCTCTAAAGGATGTAGTATTTTAGAAGGAAGGCATCCTTCAAAGCAGTCCAGTGGATAGTGAACACAATCCCTTCAAAGCTGGCAAGTGCCCATACCAGCTTCAGTGTTTAGATAACTGAACATCCTTCTCTGAAATGTGATGGTGGGAGAAATTGATGCAAAGATAAAAATTTCATTTGCAAAGAAGAGAAGAACTGGTAGAGGCATACACATAATGAGACCTGAAGAGAGAATTTCTTCATAAAATTACACATCGAGCTGGCTTTGTTGCTGCAGTGTTCAGAGTCTTGAATTATGTTGTAAATGCCCTGGTATTTTTGCAGTCCCTCACTGCTCAGGCACTGCCCAGGCTCCCCAGGCAATGGGCACAGCCCCAGGGCTGCCAGAGCTCCAGGAGGGTTTGGACAATGCTCCCAGGGATGCACAGGGTGGGATTGTTGGGGAGGTGGGGGTGGTGGTGGGCAGGGCCAGGAGTTGGACTCAATGATCCCTGTGGGTCCCTTCAAACTGGGGATATTCAATGATTCTATTACTAAACCACCTGTTGGATTCATGTCAAGCCTGCCACCAAAATTAAGTATTTTAATATAGTTTAGTTCCTTTAACCCTTAGGGCCACAATACCACTTTTATCCTGAGTCATCACTAGCAGCAGCCTGCCCTAGCTTTAAGGGGAGTTGAAATAAAATTTTGAGGGGATGAAGACAAAATCCTGTCCTTTCCTGAGGTGAGCTGAGGTGTAATTCCCAGCTCTTTGCAGTGACTAAGGCTGAACAGCCAGCTTGGGATGAGTGCTGGGCAAGTGATGGACACTCAGCAGAGGGACTGTGCAGGTGATGATCTCATTGCCTAATTTTAACAGCCACACTAGAAAGCTTTGCCTTGTCTCTGCTGCCAGTCAGTGGAGCACAATTCACATCTGGCCCAGCCCAGCTGTTCTGGGTTGACAGTGCCTCTATCCCATATCAGTGGACTGTTTTTGTTATGTCTTAGCAGCGCTGTTTTGCTCGCGGGGCTTTTGCTGCCCGAGCAGAGCTGCTTCTGGCTGCCGCTGCTTCAGCTGCTGCTTGTGCTGCTTGCTTGGCTTTGGCTGCTTCAGCTCTTCTGCTGCTTGGCTTCCACTGCCTCTGCTGCTACTGCTGCCGCTGCCGCTGCCGCTGCTGCTGCTGCCTCTGCTGCCTGCTCTCCGTTTTTTCTTTCCCCCTCTTTTTCCCTTCCCTGCCCCCCCCCCCCCCCCCCCCCCCCCCAAGACCGGACCGGCTCTGGAACTGATCTGACCCGAGACGTCTGAGAAGAACCGGAGCCCGCCAAAGAAGCTTGGAGCCCTCCCCCTGAGTAATCCCGCGCCTTTCATTCCACTCGGGGTGGGGAGATTTTTGTTCATTTGTCAATAAAACCGGTTTTTTCCACTTTTTTCCTCCTCCAAAGAATTTCCTTCCCAACCCCGGGCTGGGGGGGAGGGGTGGTGGAGGTTTGTTTGAGGGGACTCCCTTTTAGAGATTCTCCCCCTAATTTATCCTAAACCAATACACTTTTTGGTGCGTTGGCCGGGAAACGAACCCAAGAAAGTGGAAAAAACCTTAATAATAATATTGGTGGTTCTGATTGTTTTGTGGGTGTATCGGGATGGTTTTTTGTGAACTCATAATGTCATTCGGGGTGAAAGCCTGCCAATATTTCTGGTCCCTAGGGTTTTTTGAGGTGTTACTACCTTTGTGGTACCTAGGGCTATTTCCTTATCCTGAAATAGCTCTGGTATTGCTCCTAATACGTAGTTTATGTAGCCGTGGGGCACTAGTCAGAATATTCATTGGGCTAGGCTTGTTTGTAATGATTTACAGGAAGGCTGTAAATACACTTGATGGTTCGTTGTTATGGTTAGGTACACAGTTTGTGAGAAGAGAAGCAGGGGCAGGGGCAGAGTACTTTCAGCCTCTGTTTTCCCTCTTCTCCTCAGAATTGTTTATATCTCTATTAGAGAATGTTCAGTTCTCTCTGAGTGTAAAGGAAACCATCTTTCTGGCATTTAATTTAGTAAGCTTCCTCTATACTGTCTGCAGTTTATGTAAATTGAGAGCTGAGATTTCCAAAGGAGCTAATGAGACCTCTGATGTAAGGGAAAAGCCAAGTAGAAGAAATCTTGATTGGAGTGGAAAATGGGAAGACATGGGCCAAATTTTAAAAGAATTCTCTGATCCTATAGCCTGGGACTTCCCATCTGAACAAATTCAGAACCCGGCTGAGGTGGCCAAGTATTTGAGAGAGAAGTGTTATGGTAATACTAAAGAGAAAAGGATTATTGCAGTGAGCTGGGCCTTGGCATATGTTTATCGTACACTGCTAGATACTGTAGGGCAGCAGATGGAGGCAGGGGGGCAGGAACGTAAATCAACAGCTACCCCAGTCGCTAAGTCTGCAGCCAGCACCCCAGTTGTGAAGCCAGCAGCTAAGACAGAACCTGACAGTAAGCCTAAGCCCCTGGCAGTTGCTCCAGCAAAGAAGCATACACATAAAACCGACCGACCAGTGGACGATGATGACCCAGGAGAAGGACCTTCACCAAGATCCGAAGCCAAAGCACCTGGCACAGGATCAGAAGCCAACACTGATTCCTTTTCCCTGAAGGACCTTCGGGGCCTAAGAAAGGATTACAGGCGACAACCTGATGAACCTATCATTAGTTGGCTAGTCCGTCTTTGGGATGCCGCAGGAGAGGCTACAATTCTGGATGGCACTGAAGCGAGACATTTGGGATCCCTGTCACTTGATCCAGTCATCGACCAAGAGATGATGAGAGAGGCTAATCCACGCAGCCTCTGGGTACGGGTCCTGGGAAGTGTGGCAGAAAGATACCTGTGTGCAGATGATCTTTATATGCAGCAAACCCCATGGAAGACCATAGAACAAGGGATTCAACGCTTGAGGGAAATGGCAGTGGCAGAGATGATCTTCTCTGATGACATAAATATTAGGAACCCAGACTTGGTACCGTGTACGTCTGTGATGTGGCGAAAACTTATACGGCTTGGGCCATTAGAATATGCTTCTGCCTTAGCAGTAATGAAGCGGGAGAACACAGGGGAGACTGTACTTGATATGGCAAAGAAGCTCCGAGCATATGCAGATGCTGTGCATGGCCCAACACATGCCAGAATCGCAGCAGTGGAAACACGTCTCCAGAAACTAGAAGATAAGCTGGAGGAGAATCATAAGAAACTTAGGGAGGAGATTAGAGAGGACCTTCTCCAAATCTCAGCAGTGCAAATTAGAGGCCCTGGTATCCAACGCAGGCGCACCTTTGATGGGGAGAGGAAGTACACCCCACGAGCTGAGTTGTGGTTTTTCCTGCGTGAATCTGGAGAGAACATGAGGAGATGGGACGGAAAATCTACTGCTGCTTTGGCACAACGGGTGCGTGAATTGAAGGAAGGCAAGACTCAGAGAGGAAGTTCCACTAGAAGGGAAGCAGCTCCAGTTGCCCGTAGCCGAACTGCCAAGTGTGATGATGATGACATGTCCGAGCCCCTTGAAGGAACTTCTAAGACATATGCCCAAGGAAAGAAGGATAACCAGGCTTAGAGAGGCCCTGCCTCTAGCCAGGTAGAGGCTAGGGAAAATCGTGTTTTTTGGACGGTGTGGATTCGTTGGCCTGGCACATCGGAACCACAAGAATATGAGGCTTTGGTTGATACAGGTGCGCAGTGTACATTGATTCCATCAAGACATGTAGGGGTAGAGTCTGTCTCTATCGCTGGCGTGACCGGGGGGTCACAAGATTTTACTCTGGTAGAAGCAGAAGTGAGCCTGACTGGAAATGAGTGGAGGAAACACCCCATTGTGACTGGCCCAGAGGCCCCATGCATTTTGGGCATAGATTACCTCCGAAGTGGGTATTTCAAAGACCCAAAGGGACTCAGGTGGGCATTTGGGGTGGCAGCTGTAATGACAGAGGGCATCCAGCAACTGAATACCTTGCCTGGACTGTCTGAGGATCCATCTACAGTAGGACTTCTGAAGGGGGAAGATCAACAGGTACCCATTGCCACTTCAGTAGTGCACCGCCGGCAGTATAGAACGACTCGAGATGCTGTGATCCCCATCCATAAGTTGATCCGTGAGCTGGAGAGCCAAGGCGTGGTCAGTAAAACCCACTCACCCTTCAACAGTCCCATTTGGCCTGTGCGTAAGTCTGAAGGGGAATGGAGATTGACTGTGGACTATCGTGCATTGAATGAAGTGACACCACCACTGAGCGCTGCCGTGCCAGACATGTTGGAGCTCCAGTATGAGCTGGAGTCCAAGGCAGCGAGGTGGTACGCCACTATTGACATTGCCAATGCATTTTTCTCCATTCCTTTGGCAACCGAATGCAGACCCCAGTTTGCCTTCACATGGAGGGGGGTGCAGTACACCTGGAACCGATTGCCCCAGGGGTGGAAGCACAGTCCCACCATCTGCCATGGACTGATCCAGGCTGCACTGGAAAAGGGTGAGGCTCCGGAACATCTACAGTACATTGATGACATCATTGTGTGGGGAAACACAGCAGTGGAAGTCTTTGAGAAAGGACAGAAGATTATCCAGATTCTCCTGGAAGCCGGCTTTGCCATCAAGAAGAGCAAGGTCAAAGGGCCTGCCCGAGAGATCCAGTTCCTGGGAGTAAAATGGCAAGATGGACGGCGTCAGATCCCCACAGAAGTCATCAATAAGATCACCGCCATGTCCCCACCGACCAACAAAAAGGAAACACAGGCTTTCCTAGGCGCCATAGGCTTTTGGAGGATGCACATCCCTGAGTATGGCCAGATTGTGAGCCCTCTGTACCTGGTTACCCGCAAGAAGAACGATTTCCACTGGGGTCCAGAACAGCAACACGCCTTTGCCCAGATCAAGCAGGAAATCGCTCATGCGGTGGCCCTTGGCCCAGTCAGGACGGGACCAGAGGTAAAGAACGTGCTCTACTCTGCAGCTGGGAGCCATGGTCCGTCCTGGAGCCTTTGGCAAAAGGTGCCAGGTGAAACTCGAGGCCGGCCACTGGGATTCTGGAGCCGAAGCTACAGAGGGTCTGAAGCCAATTACACTCCCACGGAGAAGGAGATCTTGGCTGCCTATGAAGGAGTTCAAGCCGCCTCAGAGGTGATTGGCACGGAAGCACAGCTCCTCCTGGCACCCCGACTACCGGTGCTGGGATGGATGTTTAAGGGAAAGGTTCCCTCCACCCATCACGCCACTGACGCCACCTGGAGCAAATGGATCGCCCTCCTCACTCAGCGCGCCCGTATCGGAAACCTGAATCGCCCTGGGATTCTGGAAGTGATCACCAACTGGCCGGAAGCTGAGAATTTCAGTCTCACCGAGGAAGAAGAACAAGAGCAGGTAACCCGGGCCGAAGAAGCTCCACCATATAACCAACTGCCAGCAGAAGAAGCACGCTACGCTCTTTTCACTGACGGTTCCTGCCGCATCGTAGGGATGAACCGGAAGTGGAAAGCAGCCGTATGGAGCCCCACGAGACAAGGTTGTACAAGCCACTGAAGGAGAAGGTGGGTCAAGCCAGCTTGCCGAACTCAAAGCTGTTCAATTGGCCCTGGACATCGCTGAAAGAGAGAAGTGGCCAAAGCTCTACCTCTACACCGATTCGTGGATGGTAGCTAATGCTCTGTGGGGCTGGCTGGAAAGGTGGAGAAAGGCTAACTGGCAGCGTAGGGGAAAACCAATCTGGGCTGCTGATGAGTGGAAGGACATTGCCACCAGAGTAGGGAGACTACATGTGAAGGTCCGTCATGTAGATGCCCATGTCCCCAAGAGTCGGGCTAATGAGGAACACCAGAACAACGAGCGAGTAGATCAGGCTGCAAAGATAGAGGTGTCTAAGATAGACTTAGATTGGCAGCACAAAGGAGAGTTGTTCTTAGCTCGATGGGCCCATGATGCCTCAGGTCATCAGGGCAGAGATGCCACCTATAAGTGGGCACGAGACCGAGGGGTGGATTTAACCATGGACAGTATTTCTCAAGTTATCCGAGACTGTGAGACGTGCGCTGCCATTAAGCAGGCCAAGCGGATGAAGCCCCTCTGGTATGGAGGGCGCTGGTCTAAGTACAAGTATGGCGAGGCCTGGCAGATTGATTACATCACACTGCCTCAAACGCGCCAAGGCAAGCGCCATGTGCTGACCATGGTAGAAGCCACCACGGGATGGTTGGAAACCTACCCTGTGTCTCATGCTACAGCCCGCAACACCATCCTGGGCCTTGAAAAGCAGGTCCTTTGGAGGCATGGTACGCCCGAGAGAATCGAGTCAGACAATGGGACTCATTTTAAAAATAATCTTATTAAAACCTGGGCAAGGGAGCATGGCATTGAGTGGGTGTACCATATCCCCTACCATGCACCAGCTGCAGGTAAAGTGGAGAGGTACAATGGGTTGTTAAAAACCACCCTGAAAGCATTGGGTGGGGGGTCCTTAAAGAACTGGGAGCAGCATTTAGCAAAGGCCACCTGGTTAGTCAACACCCGAGGTTCTACCAACCGAGCGGGTCCTGCTGAGTCTCAGCTCCGTAATGTAGTAGATGGAGATAAAGTCCCAGTGGCCCATGTTAGAGATGTTGGGAAAGACAGTGTGGATCAACCCTACCTCGAGTACAGGCAAACCCATCCGTGGAGTTGTCTCTGCTCAAGGACCGGGTTATACCTGGTGGATAATGCAGAAAGATGGAACAACACGATGTGTACCTCAGGGAGATCTGAATGTGGGGTAAGACTCATATGTCAGAAGGAAACGTGTAAGTGTCAAAGGTCTGAGCAAGTCAGACGGATGGAAATGTGTAAGTGTCTAAGGTTTGAGTAAGTGAGATGAAAGTTTTATTGTGCGTCCACTATATGGGATAAGGGGTGGAATGTTCTGGGTTGACAGTGCCTCTATCCCATATCAGTGGACTGTTTTTGTTATGTCTTAGCAGCGCTGTTTTGCTCGCGGGGCTTTTGCTGCCCGAGCAGAGCTGCTTCTGGCTGCCGCTGCTTCAGCTGCTGCTTGTGCTGCTTGCTTGGCTTTGGCTGCTTCAGCTCTTCTGCTGCTTGGCTTCCACTGCCTCTGCTGCTACTGCTGCCGCTGCCGCTGCCGCTGCTGCTGCTGCCTCTGCTGCCTGCTCTCCGTTTTTTCTTTCCCCCTCTTTTTCCCTTCCCTGCCCCCCCCCCCCCCCCCCCCCCCCCCCCAAGACCGGACCGGCTCTGGAACTGATCTGACCCGAGACGTCTGAGAAGAACCGGAGCCCGCCAAAGAAGCTTGGAGCCCTCCCCCTGAGTAATCCCGCGCCTTTCATTCCACTCGGGGTGGGGAGATTTTTGTTCATTTGTCAATAAAACCGGTTTTTTCCACTTTTTTCCTCCTCCAAAGAATTTCTTCCCAACCCCGGGCTGGGGGGGAGGGGTGGTGGAGGTTTGTTTGAGGGGACTCCCTTTTAGAGATTCTCCCCCTAATTTATCCTAAACCAATACACCAGCCAAGCTGTGCTGTCTGAGGAAGAGGGTTTTTAGCATCTCCTAAGGCCCTGGAGCTGGATGCATGGAAGCATCAGTGTGAGTGACCCCTCCTGAGGGACACAGTCACCTTGCATTAGGAGAAAAGCTGATGGCAGCAGCCTCCCTGTGAGGATGGAGCTCTGCTCTCCAGAGAGGCACAGTCCCAAAGGAGTGAGCCATGGAAGGATGGAGAAGACAGTGAAAATTAAGGAAAATTTTTATGTCCTGCATGGCCAGGAATGAAGTAAGGGAGATGAGAATTAGCTTAATAACTGGGAATTAGTTTGTTTTCAGAATAAAAACCCCTGTGGATTCAGTCCTCAGCCCTCACTGGATTTCATACAGAGCCAGGGGTTTCTCTGGTGACAATCTGGGGAAACTTGTACAGAACCACACACATGTGGCGAGGTGGGCTCCCAAGGGACCCACCAGCTATTGCTTTTAAATCCAATGCTGCAGCCATTCCTTACCAGGAAGAGGAGAAAATGCCCACTTCAGTGTGCAAAATGCCCATTTGTCAGTAATTTCATGTTCTGAAGCTTATGCATAGAACGATCATCTGAGGATGGAAGGGAAAATGCAACGGGTAGTCTGCAATGGCAACAGCACCTCCCTGAAACTCCAGGTGGGATTTTTGAGAGCAAAATCACACCAAAGTTATGACCTTGTGGGAAGCTGAGTGAAAGCAGACCCGGCCATCAACTCTGATTTGAGAAGGAAGTGTTTTGAAGGTCACAGCAGGAAAACACTACACAAATTCAAAATACACATGGTCTAACTATAAAGGTAAAGGAGTAAACTCCTTTGGGGCAAGTGAGAGGAGATTTCTTCTCTAGAAGGGAATCTCTCGAAGGAAATCTTTTCTTCACAGGAAACAGCTGGTATATTAGGGGAATATATTTAAAGTGGCTTAATGTTACTTAGGAGTGTGCCAGCTCAATCATATTCATTAACATCTCTTCTTAAAAGGCAAAGTCACATAGATAGAGAAGCAGGGGAGTGACCAGACTTTATGCTCAGCTCTGAAAAAAAGGCAGAGAATAATAAAACAACTGCAGAAAGAGAAGGAACAGTTTGCCACCTAGGACATAGGCAGAGCCTTGTCCCATGGACACAGGATGTTCATCTTTGGTCTGGTTTGTGTGTATTTCATTGCTCCATTTCCAAACTTCCTATCTGATAGCATGGGAAGAGATATGCATTCTAGACAGCTACCTCAATAAAGTGCAGATTTGTTTCGTGGAAAGCCGGATGTTTTCAATGACATGTAGGAGTGCTGAAGTTAAAAAGCATTAAAATAGCTGCAGCTTGTGGTGCATGCTAACACAGAGGGAGCCTGCTGGAGGACACTGTGCAAAGAGCTGCACTTCTTCCACTGGGATGGGAATTATTGCCTGGTTTTTCTTGTTAAACGAAAAATGTGCCACAATAAAGATTTGCTTTAGCTTAGTATTTTATGTTCCCCATTTAAAAAGTGAAGAATAAAATCTTTCATTTTCAGTGGCAATTTCAGGTATTTTCAGATTTTTGAAGTCTGAGTCATCCTTGTTACTCCACATCACGTTTGGAAGATGTGATTGGGATTTGGAGCGGGGAAGGGATTGTTCAAAGCTCTTCTACAGTGTCATGAGTAACTAAAAACCAGTCTTTTCAAAATCTCATTGAAATAATATGTATCCCTGATTTAACACTCAAATTTGAAATAGCTGTTCGTTGACAAATTTCCCAGTGTCTCCCACTGCAGGAATGTAGAAACAACAGCTCTTTAATGTCATGGAGCACCATTTCAGAATTTTCTCATTTTGTTAGAGGAAGAACCTTTCCAACTATAGGTGTCAAAGACAGTGATTTTATGATTTATACTGTATAGCTAGATATGTACCATTTGGAGAGTGATATAAGAACAGGGAAGAGCTAAAGCATCCCTGCTGTAAAGCGAAGTTATATGAATTTGCATTATTTTCTGTTCTCTAAGGATATCAAAGACAATATTGTGGCAAAGAGGAGCAGCTCATGGAATGTCTGTGGCCATCAGGGCCTTGCCTAGAGCTTCTCAGAGACATGCTTCGTGCTGTTAATTCTTGTGCTCACATTGAGTTATTCATCTCCTATCAGTTCTTTCCTTTGGGGGACAGCCCGTCTCCGCTGGAATGGGATGTGTGCTGTGCTGAAAGGCTGCAGCAGATCAGATGGAGCAGCAGGAAGGTGTTCCTGCAGTGCCAAGTGTCACAGCGAGGGCCACTCTGGTGGTGGCAGTCAGGGAAAATCAAAGCCTTGGGAGGGAAGGGAGATGCAGAGTGGGAGAATTGTTCTGATCCAGAGCTCCCTTCCATCCTGACACGTTGGGGTGTTGGACCTGCACGGCCCCTCTCAGAAGGAGCTCCATGTCCCCAGGTGACAGACAAACACAGAGGTGACAGGAGTGTGCTCCCAGCTCCCAGGGCACCCACTGAAGTCACGTCCTCCTCCTTTCCAGGGACATGAGCAAGCAGGAATGGCAGCGACTCGCCAGGGCCAGCAGCAGCACACGGAGGGCAGAGCTTTCAGTGTGAGGTGTAGGGCTGGCAGGGGATCCCACTGGGGTGTTTACATCCCCTGCACCAGTTCATGTTCTGTGCACATTTACCCATGAGAAGACAGCCCTGTGTGTGCTCCTGCTGCAGTGTTTAGCTCCTGCCAAAGGAGTCTTCTGGAAGGCAGCTGGAACTGTGTCATTTTCTGTAATTGATTATTTTAAATGTCCTGGACTTCCATACAATGGCAACTGGCCTTTGAGCAAGGCCATCAAGAAATTGAAATGAGACACAGCCTTGGCAGTTTCCAGGACACAAATGAGGCGTATGGACAATGGAGATGATTAGAGAAATATTATTTTGTTAGCAGGGGGAAAATGCTGAGGAGGAAGCAGACTTTTGAGCAGTTTACAAACCACACCAGAAATGAGTGTTGCTTCTAGTTGCAGCTAGAGCTGATGCTTTTTCCTTTTGTTGTACGTGTCAGATCAAAATTCCAGCTCTATAGAAGAAAAGCATTTTCTACCACGAGGGTAGAGAAAAAACTGACGTCAGTTGCTCAGGGAGGCTGTAAAAGCTCCATCTTTGGAGATACCCAAAATTCAACTGGACATGGTTCTAAGCAACTCACTGTACCTGCACTGATGGGGAAGTGGGAGTGAGTAGAGGTCCTCTGGAGGCCCTTTACAACCTGTGAGGTTCTGTGCCAACAGCAACAGGGTCTCCTTCACTGGCATATCAAATACCAGTAGAGGTGGATCTGTACAGTCTTCAGTGATAACACCTGTAATTATAAAAGTGCTCAGCAACATCCCTTTCCATACTGTGTTTAATTTAGATTTAAAATAAGAGAAAATGCCACCATCCTGGTTCAATATCAGCTTGGTGAGCAAGTACAGGAGCAGGCATGTGCCCAGCTGGAAATCTCAGAATACAGCTGCAGCTGAGGAGGATTAACTAGAATGGCAACAGAGGCTGCAGATCCAGTTCCCAGCTAAAACCTGGAGCACAGACCTGCCAGGAGATGACATTAATTTGTTTCTGGGGATGTCCTTGCCTCACAGAGAGCAAACACACTGATGCACCGTGTCAGAGGGACCCTGAGGGCACCAGGGATGACGTGCACCTACAACATGTGGTGGCCTCACGTGGGAGGAGGGGAAGCTTTCAGCCCCGCTCAGCAATGCCATGCAGGACAGGATGTGGAGAAGGATGTGTCCCTCACTCAAAACAATGTGAGGCTTATTTTTTTAATCTAGTCAAAATACAAAGATTGAAATTTGGCTGCAAAACCCGGGCCAGCCTGTCTACAACAGCAGGGTGAACCAAGTTATTGAACCTTGGTCCTTGGAAGTGTCTTTGGGTTTTTACACCATGAGATTCTGAGGCTGCCTACTCCATTTTCTTTTTTAGGGGTGCCTTTATGATTAAGCTGAAAAATTATGTGAATTTCTTAAAGCTTTGTCTACTTATCTCTACATTCTTGTTAAGCTCAAAGTCAAACTGCTTCCATGGGAGTGACAGCTCAGATGTGAGTGAAGGGCCAAATGAAAATTATGTGGAGATCTCATTTGACAAGGCCACTTCAGACAAAAGAAATGTTAAACAAATAGCCTTACACAATGGGAAATGGTGAACTTGGGCTGACCCTCACTGGTGGCTGGGTGCCAAAGGAAAGTTTGAAGCTACCCACATGTTCCCTTTTGGAAAGCTCTCTGGGTTTAATGTCCGGCATTTGTATATAATTTAAAATGGAAAATGAAGAGTGTTTAATTATTTTCCCAGGGTATGACAGCTGATGGAAATTAAAATGTCTGCCCAGAACTCCTCTGCTTCACAGAGCAAATCCTGGTAATTACTCAGACAGTATAAACCTGGGCCATGTTAAGCCATAGACCACAAATAGATGAGACTGGGTGATTTTGCAGTGCAAAGATAGTACCAAAGAAAATGAAATTATTCAGGTGCATCTCCCTAGATAAGTGTTGCTTTTGGGCTGCTGTCTGCTGCCACAAGCAGTTATAAAGATCACAGTCTGGGTAACTTCAGATTTGTCTGCTTGGGCAGGGAACACAAAGCACTGGGGGAGAATACTTTCTCAGGGTAGATGGAGTTAGAAGAAACTTTTTAGATTTCACGACAAGTCCTTCAAATATTAGAATAAAAGTTCATTTTCATTGCGTAGTATAAACCAAATCATGGCCAGGAATATGAACTCTGCCTACAACA
The DNA here is from genome assembly GCA_017589585.1 of Phylloscopus whistleri. Lineage (NCBI taxonomy): Eukaryota > Metazoa > Chordata > Aves > Passeriformes > Phylloscopidae > Phylloscopus > Phylloscopus whistleri. The sequence goes on along the minus strand of JADMLD010000682.1, from coordinate 1,405,761 downwards.
AAAAGACCCTAACATCCAATCACCTTGCCATTACCCTCTGGTATTCCAGATTTACTTTTTGTTGGCCATTGCAGACAAGCTGCAGTCTAATATTTTAAATATTCTGATCATTGCTGTCTGGAGTAATGGCAGAAAACAAATTACTAAAGAGATTGATCTCATAAGGCAAAATTAACTATTTGAAATGGAGAGCTGCCACCATGATCTGATGGCAGCAGTCACAGTTGCAGGAAAATGCAGCTCAGGGTTTGAGGGAAGAGGGCCATAGACCCATGAGCAAGCTGTTTTAAGGTTTGTGTTGGGCATTCTCCTTTTAACTCAAGATGAATCTGAGGTTCAAATGCAAGTGTCCTGAGAGGCTAGAAGGTGCTTAGGGGCAGGCTTGGGGGTGTTGGTCTCTTCTCCCAAGTAACAAGCAATTGAACAAGAGAAAATAGATCATGTTGCACCAGGAAAGTTTTAGGTTGGATATTGGAAATTTTTCTTTGTCCAAAAGGTGGGCAAGCACTGGTGCAGTCTGCCCAGTGCAGTTATTGAGTCCCCATCCCTGGAGAGATTTCAAAGCCATCTGGATGTGGCACTTGTGGGCATGTTTTAATTGTGGCCATGGTAATGCTGGGGCAGCTGTTGGATTCTATGGGATCAGAGGCCTTTTCCAACCTAAAGGATTCTAAGGTTTTGTGATTCTATGTACCCCACCCCAGCCCCCATTTTTTGCAAGAACATTTCTTTCTCCTGGTAGAAGAAGGAGGGATACCTCCAAATGCTCAGAGCTTTGAGTCAAAGATGCTCCTATTTGTAGTTGACTGGAGAAGTTCATGGACTTGCTGGAATTACAGCCTTTTTCTCTCCATCCCTTTTCTGTGATGGCTGCCAAATGCTTGGCTGTAAGAGGAGCCACAGAGCCCTCAGACCAAGGCTTAGTGCACTGGTGAAATCAGACTGACACTACCTGCATGTTCTCACTCCCCTCAGGATTTTGGATGACTGGGTTTCAGAGTGAGTTGTCTGGTGGGGATCCTGAGGAGCTGCCACAAACCCAGCTGCTGGCAAACCTTTACCTGGTGAACTTGCTGGGTTGGACATGTTTTTTTGTTGGGAGAAATGTTTCTGCTGTCCTCTCCTGGCACAAGCTCCTGAGGTAGAGAAGGGTTGGCTGATGGCTTTGCTGCACTGATGCCGTGACATTATGGGACAAGGCTGGCTAGTCAGGGAACACAAGGTTGGCTAGTCAGGGGCTGAGCAAATCCTTCTCCATGAGAGGCCTTTGAAACCCCCAGGGGGACCATGGCAATCTCATGGAAATACCCATTATACAAAATGGGCCTGACGAGTGGTTTGTCTTCTGAGGAGAAGACAAGCTGGGTAAAATGTCGTGGTTGAATAGAAGGAGGAGCAGAACGGGTCAGTCCTTCTCATTAAACCCTCCTTTGCAGAGATGATTTGACCCCAAGGAGTTGCATAAATAGACTACAAAGCAGCTGAGCCTTTCACATGGGCCAGACTGCAGCAGTGGTGGGTGTTTTAATACCTGAATCCACAGACTCCTTGCAAGATAATTGCCCATCTCCCTTAATTCAGCTGACACCAGCTGAACACTTTCCAGCATGATGACATGCTCAGTGCAGTTCTCAGGGACAAATTATAAATATTGAAACAAATTATAAACATTTCTAGCTACAGGCTAAACACGACTTGGTTTGCCAAGAGGGGCTGAATGTGAGATGTATTTCTGCTGATGCAGGAAGACCCATGAAACAAGTCACCCAGCTTTCTGATCTTTTTCTGCACAAACATTAATCTATGGCACAAAAGGTACTGTGGAAGCTATCAAAATGATAAAAAAGAATTCTAGTAGCCTGGTTTCTTGCAGACAGTCACACACTGCTGCACCTCTTCCACTGCTGTAGCCGCAGGTCCAGCAAACCTCTTACAATATACAATCATAGAGCTCTGCTCTCTTCAAAACAGCTTCAGTTCTGCTCTCCTCCTCCCCTGGATCTCCCCTTTCATCAGTTCCTCTCTCATGTCCACCACAGGAAATGTTCTCTCTTCACCCAGCCAGAGGACTGCAGAGGCTGTTCCCTTGAGTTTCATTCCCATGGATTAGTTGGTGAGTACATCCATGGCCAGCAGCATCTGCTGAAGGCAATGTCTAGCAGGAAAGTTCTCCCTGTCTTTCCCTCTGTGGCAGCACCAATAACATCACTTTTCTCTATGTGCTTCTCCATTCTTATGAAGTTTAGAGGACTTTATTTATTTTTTTTAACTCTTTACTGCAGCTTGGTTGCTCCCTTGGATGAAGCTGATCACAGTCTGATGGTAACAGCCTCATTTCCACAGGAAACTGAGCTAAAAGCCTTCTCCTCACCTGCACTTGGAAGCTGCCAGTTTGACAATCTGCCAGAACCTGCTTGACAAAAGCAGACCTCTCCATGCTTCCTCCTGCAATTACTTTCCCAGGGAGCCTAAAGGTGAACTGTCAGGGCATTGATCTCACTGCAAACAAGGTATTGGCAGGAGATCTCCGTGGGGATGAAGTGTCTGGGAATGACACATGCTGGCTGCTCCTTACACCCATCTGTTACTAACTGGTCCCTAAATGAAGAGGAGTCACCCTAAGTCAGCCACAGGCCATTGGACTTACTTTCATTAGTAGCTCCAAAAACAGTCACCCACTCAAAAGTTAGACAAGGGCATGGCTTATCACAAGTTATTTTCAGCTTCAGCTCCCCTGCAAATTCATCCAGTTTCTGAGTGGAACCCTTGCTTTAATCTTTAGAGGAGCACTTAATGCCAAGTCAACACAGCAGGCTGCTTCTTCCTCGTTATGCATTTTTAAACCAGGTAATGTCCACAACTGCTCTGATAGCCTGGCCCCACAAAGAGTTTTCCTGGCACCACTTAGGGACAGGACACTGTGGTCCAGAGGAAGTCCTTGACTAGCTGGTGATAGCAGTTTTAGGGCCCATTACCCACTTCTGCAGCGGAAGGCAGTGTCATGTCAAACCACGCGTTAACCACACGTTGCTGAGCTCTGTCTGCTCCAGGGAACAACAGCTGAGAGAACTGATTTAAGCTGGATATGAAACTTTAATGCTGGCACTTCTGAAGTGCTTGTACTTGCAAATCTAACAGCCCCGGTTTAACACCGATGTTTGCAAGTGTTCAGGCTTTTTAGAAGGAAGATGAGCTCCTGAGTGTATCCAGAAATCCCACCCTGAGCTCATCAGAACCAACTGGACCACCAAGAAGGCTGGAATCCTTCAATGGGCTGCCCAGACTTCTGCCTTAATGACCTGAGTGATGGATGATGGGGCAGAGAGCACTCTCAGGAAGTTTGCAGGTGACACAAAACTGGGAGGAATGGCTGACGGACCCAAATGGATGTGCTGCCATCCTTGGGCGCCTCAACAGCCTGGAGAAATGGGTTTGCAGGAGCCACACACATTTCAGCAAGAAGCACGAAGTCCTGCCCCTCTGGAGCAACAGCTCCAGGCACAAGAAGGTGCTGGGGGCCAACCAGTTGGCAAACAGCCTGGCAGAAATCCTTCCCTGGCTTCCCCATATCCTGGCTGGGGTGCCCTGCTTGAGTCCCAGTGAGGGGAGCAGGTGGTACCTGCCTGCCAGCAGCTCTGACTGCCTGGATTTGTGCAGATCACCACAGAAAGATGTTAAAACAGTCATCTCAAGAGCTTGGCATGAAGTTTCTTGTGCTGTGGAAGGCACTCGGGCTTCTGCTCAAGGGGTGCAAATCAAAACCAATAGAACTTGTGCATGATCCAATTCACCACCTTCTACTCTTACCTTGTACCTCCAAGTCTATTTTAATCCATCAAGAGATGGGACATGCACCATTTTTTCCATGATGTCTGTCTGGGACAGTGAAATCACAACAAAGTTTTTAACATTAGAAAGAGAACAGATTAATTACAGTGCCCAGACCCCTGGGGAGATCGATTTCTCAACGCCTACAGAAGTCTGAAAAAAGCCAGGGTTTCAATATTTTCTTATTGGAAGCTGGGACAGTGTATGAGAGCAGGATGAAATGGCTGAAAAACCTGACTGTTGTCAGGCACCAGTACAAAATGTGACTGAGGATATTTCAGTACATCCCAATAGGCTCTTCCAACTCTGTTTGCAGAAAACTCCTTTGTCTCAAGGAGCAGCATGGAGCAGGAGAGTGTCCCACTATTGATTTGCATCTGTGGAAATGCACAGATTTTTATAATTTGTCTTGTTAACCACAACCACACTCGGTAGGAGAGATTTTTAACTGCAGCAATGAATTTATTAAAGCTACACATGGCACTAACCAACAGTTCATTCCTAACATGATGGAGAAGAGCTGGGTTCTCCCTTTTCCCTTTATCACATGGAAGTGTCTAACCAATGCAGCAGACAGAAATCTCATTTTTACACAGCAGTGTTCCCCTGCCCAGGGTAGACAGTGTCTGCCAGAGGACCGAAGAGCCAGGGCTGTGCACACTGAAGGGGCAGGAGGTGCTGTCTGCAGCAGTAATTGGCAGGAGAGAGACTTTCTCCTGAATTATTCAGAGCTGTTAACTAGAAGCCATTCTAGGGTGAGATGAGACCATGGCATTAATTTTGATTCAGTTTAGACCAAGACAAAACAAGTGGCAAACCTATTTTCACCATCCATACACAAACACAGCTCCTCTGGTGTGTCAAGGCTTTCAGCTTTATCATCCACTGATATTCTCTGATCAGAAAACCCCTTGGCAAATTTCATCACACCATAACCCAAGTATCACTGGTCGCCAAAGCCTGAGTGCACAAAGCTGCTTTGCAGTTCACATCCTATTCCCTCCTGCTTCACTAGGTTTTGAGTGTGTTCAGGAAGGATGAATTACATGGTCAAAACTTACACTTGGTGGGTTTCATGGCTACCAGCCAGAAGAGTCTGCACTCCAAACATGGCACTCAGTCCCTGTGGCTAAGCCTGGTAAGCAGTAATCATAAAAAAAAAAAAAAGAAAAAAAAAAAAGCTCTGGGGTAAGCAGCTTTTATCTTGGTTTTCTAAATTATGCATCTAAGTCATGTTTCTAAGTTTACCCTCCATAGAAAAAGGCCAAAGTTTAACTGGCTTTTCCCCCTCTAACTTCTTTGGCCACAAAAGTTTCCAGTGGTGGAACAAATTCCTTCCAAATGCCAATAAGCAGCCTCAAACTCAACATCCTCATCTGCAGCCCCAAGGGGGAATTTTGCCCTACAGTGGGACCTTTGGATGATGTGTTTTAGCCCAGTGGTATCTAGGGGATGGAATATTTATTTCCCATTCCCCTGTGTGCTTCAGGGCCATCACTGCTATTTACAGGCTGATAGAGCTTGGCATGACATGGGTATGAACTTCTTGGGTTTTTCCACTGGAACTGGGTGCCTGAGGCACTGTGGTGATGTTGTACATCTGCCCAGCACAGCAAGAGTTACTTGATGAGCTAGAGAGATGGACAAAAAAAGCAGTGTCCTCGAGTTCCTCAGTCCTTGGGACAGATCCAGGCGGCGTGACTGTATCTTCAGCAATTAAAATTGTGCCATGGGTGTTAACCCAGAGGTGATCAAAGAATGCAGCTGATGCTTCTTGTTCATCAGATAATCCTCAGTGTCCGTAGCTTCCCCCTTGCTGTGGTGCTGCTGAGCTCAGCAGGTGAGATGACCTGACCAATGGCTCATGGCCAGGCTCTGATGGCCCTCACATGGCTGCAGGCACAGCAGGATGACCACAGGCTCCTGCAGGCACAGCAAGATGACCACAGGCTCCTGCAGGCAGGAAGACTAACCTGGGATGTTTCTGAAAAAATCCTGTCATGCGACTTTCCATCAACGGTTGTTCAGACTTCTGCTCCCTGGCTCCTCTCAGGAATGAGATTGTCAAAGTCACTGTCTTCTCTGTTTGCCTTCACTTTTGTTTGTAACTAGTGTCAAAGACCCCTCAGTCCATGTCCATCCTCTCTTCTCCTGTTTTACCATTGCCCCTTATGACCTGCTGCCTTGGAATTGCCACTGAGGTTGAGTCAAAATTTACAGGTGAAGAATGATTTTAACATCAAAATCAGGTTGATCAAAACAGGATTCACTTTCTAATAATTTCTTTGTCAGTTGCTCTAGCATTTGGGACACTTCAGTGTCCAAATGTCATAAAATCATGAAGGGGTTTGGGTTGGAAGAGACCCATGGGCAGGGACACCTTCCACTATCCCAGGCTGCTCCAAGCCCTGTCCAGCCTGGCCTGGGACACTTCCAGGGATGAGGCAGCCACAGCTTCCCTGGGCAACCCGTGCCAGGGCCTCACCACCCCATTAGAGAGACCAAAATAGCCATTTTTGGAGGCCTAGGTTCATAATTTAGAAATCCAAGATAAAGCATTGCCTTGGAATGGCATTTGAGCCACCACCAGCTCAGGGTGGGCTCAGCTCAGCATCCCCATGCTTTGGCAGGTTCTGTGCCAGTTTCCCTATGGAGATGGTCCATCATCAGCCTGGCTAGAGCCAGGCAGGGCCACAGGAAGAGCAAAGGAGAGCAGGGACACCAAGAGAGCCTGAGGGTCTCTGTTCCCTTCAGCCCAAGGACAGCTCCCATCGTGGCCAAGCACGGCAGGGCAGTGGTGCCTGCAGAGAAAGCAGAGAACAAACACCCAACAGAGCTCAGGGCTGAGGGGATGCCTCATCCCTTCACCAGCAGCAGCTCCTGGGGTTTGTGGAATATCTGGCTATGTGACAAGGACCATTTTCTAGGAGAGTCCCTGAGCCACTCCCAGGTTTCATGTCTTCACTCCCCAGGGCCTCTAGAAACAAATGGAAAGTATTTTTCTCCTGATGTTTTTAGCAATCACATGCCAGGAACTGACAGGAAAGACTGAACATACTATTTTTTTTTTTTAAACACATCATGGATGTAAAATCTCAGGGCAGTGACTCAGGACATGAGGGGAATATAATTTCCTGATGGATGCAGTGTGTTGAGCCCGGGGTGCTGCCAGCACATCCATGGTGATGGTTGAGCTGCCAGATCCCCCCAGCCCTGCCTGTGCCACTTGTCATCCTGACCTTATGTTCCAGTCCAAGGGCAAAGGGGACTGTTTTTTCCTTTCTGTTAATTTTAAAGAGATAAATATAGAGTGAAGCAACCTCCTACCCCCTTGGAAATCTTTGAGCTTAAAGCCAAATATGTGAAATTTAGCAGTAGCTCTTTTTTATTTATAGGCTGCTCATTGTTTAGCTTAGCATGAGGTTGTGCTGTGTGCCTACAAGCATGGTTAATTAGCAAAGGTCAGCAAGCTTTGCAGAACAATGATGTTTTTTGCTAAAAAAATATTTTTTAAGAAAAAAAAAATGCTAGCATGAGTAAATAGTGTCCAATATTGAAACATGATGGATTGTAGTCTTGAATAAAATTTCCCAAATACATATTTTTGTTTGAACAGCCACCTAGGTAGTTTTGGCCCCATTGAATTCACCAGGGCTCAGGTCTGGATTCCACCCTGACTCTGATAAAACTCCCTGCAGTTTTATCACCCAGAGCATGAGCTATATTCAACAAGAGATGGTCATCCCTAAGGAAGAAATTCTGTTCACATAACAGCAGCTCTGAGGAAGACCCAAGTGAGCAGCACTGACCAAAAATAGGCTGTGATATAAAACTGGCTTGAAATTGAGACCCTTCCTAGAACTGTCCAAAGCTTTTTATTTTACCCACAATGACTGCAGGACTAATAGGACACATGTCCATTAGTCTGCAGGAGGTTACTGTAATGAATAATAATGGATTTGACAGCAACCCCGAGGTAACTCAGTGGCTCTGACACTGCTTCCCAGTTCTCCCATGTTTGGCTTTCATCCTCCCTGATTTCTGCCTTCTGCCACATGCAGGAAATAAAAAAATGATTGAGACATTATTTTATGGGAAAAAAAAAAATAAAATTAAACTATGGCTTAGATTTCTGTTTAGGGAAGACTTTGCTTAAGGGTCAGGGAAAGGGGCACAGTGCCTCCTTGGACAGCCAAGCTTTTTCCCAAAAGGCTGGGGAAGCGTGTCCACATGCTACAGAAAGGGGCTGGCAACTCCTGTCAATAAAGTTACAGTGATGTTTTCAGCTGAGGTGACCAGATCACAGAACTGTTGAGGCTGGAGATCTCTCCAGGTGTTTCTGGAGGTGTCTAGTCCAGCCCTCCACAAAGCTGGACCAGCTGGAATAGCTTGCCCAGGACTGCATCCAGGCAGTGCTTGAATTTCTCCAGGGTTGGATAGTTCACAGCCTCTCCTGACAATCCACTGCTTTGTCCATCCAATTGCACAACAAACAAGTTCTTATTATGTTTAGGTGGAATTTCCTCTATTTGACTTTGTGCCTCTTGTCCTGGCACCACTGAGAAGACCCTGCTCCATCTTTACCCCTTTCCATCTATTTTTAGGTAGGACAGAGACAAACGAATTTTCCTCACAGAAGACAAACATGAAGGTTGGACCTGCGGAGGATTCATGTGGAGAACCAAAGTTAAGTTTGATAAAATAGGAGCTGTAACTGTAATTAGGATCATCTGTGACTCCAGAAGAGCCCCAGCCATCATCTTCTATGTCAGAGTAAAGCACCAGAGCTTTCTCCTGGAACAAGCAAGAGCACTTTTCCCAGGTTTGGATTCACCCCAAAGCTGCTGCAGGCAGAGGAGATTCCAGGCTGGGGATGGGGATGGGAGGCTACTGGCACCCCTCCAAGGGCAAGAGGGTGTTCTTTTCAGCCAGGAAAAGGTGATTTGGGGGAGTGGGTGCTCTCAGAGCCAGGCAGAACTGCCAGCATGGCCTCGGGGAGGTGCAGAGGAGAGAGAGCAGAAAGCAGAACTCCCAAGGACTCCTGCCAGAATAGATGGAAGCTCTTCCCAGGCTGAGCCCAGGGAGGGGTGGCACAGCTCAAGAAGTGCCTGCAGAGACACCACGAGTGTGAGCACTGGTGTGAGAGAGGAACCAGGGTCATTTTGAGGGTACCAGAGAGCTGCAAATATCTGGCCAGGCAGAGCTCAGAGGAAATGCCTGCTTGCAGAGTGTCCTGCTGCCTCCAGAGAGGGCCAGCGTCTCCATCTATCACTTTCTAAGCTCTGCAGGGTGAAGGGATGTTCCTGGTGAAGGGACTGGACCAGCTGGGTGCAGCTTACTGTGCTTTGATGCTTTTGTACAGGGTGCCTGGGCGAGAAGGAAGAAAGGGACCCAGGAATCCAGATTTTTATAGATTTTGCACGGAGCTCTGTGTTCAGACTAGCAGTCCTAATCATGCTGCATTTCCATTTCACTGAGAAGAAAAACATTTGGTTGTGAGATAGCTCTGAGTAGCACTTTATCTCCTGTTTTCTCTTTGGCATGGGGGGAAGTGCTGCACTCCTAAGTGGCATGCCTTGTTACAAACAGAGATTGGAGCTCCGTATGTTATAAGAAACGTTTCCCCAGCTAGGACACACAGAGAGCACAGTGTGCAGCTCCTGCTAGACCACAGGCAGAAATGCTCATTTGAGTCATCACAACATCCAGCTTTGAGCAAAGGCTGGAGCTGTTGGTCCCCAGCTGAAGCACAGGGACCCTGTCTCCCTGTAACAAGGGACACCCTCCCAGCTGCCTTGTGTCTTCTTAGCAGGCTTCCCTTTGAAGCACACCTGGAGCTCAGGGCCCTGGGTCAGACACCCAGCTCTGAACTGTGTTTCTGTGGGGTCACTGAGTGCAACAAGAGTGAGCAAACTGGCTACAGAACCCAGGAATTAACTGGATTTGAATCATTTTGACATCCATGATGGGAAAAGATTTCAGAGCTGCAGCCATTTTTATGTAGCTTTTGAAACTTAAATGAAGAAATAAATTCTAAATGTGAATTTGGGCTTGTTCAGCTTCTTCGTTTGAGTCAATTTCCACGTCAATTGTAGCCGTGAAACATCCTTCCCCTCCACCTCTCTTAAAGGCTGAATGTACAAATAATTTCTAAAAATACTTGATATTTTCACATCAATTGTTTAACTTTTGCATTAACAGCCCAAAGCCGTGGAGCAGCATCACTCTCTGGTACAACCACTCACCCCCTGCCATTTCAATCTGTTTCCTGGAGGTGGAGACCACAGGTCCTTTGAAAACACCCAGCATGCTGCAACATCCTCAAAGTTCACACAGGTTCGAGATGGCTGTTCTTGTCCTCTGGAGACAGAAACAAAGCACGGAATGTACCAGCTGGGAAGTACCAGAGTAGATCTGTACCAGAAAATATGTTGCTTGCTTCTATGACAACACTGGAGACATGAGAGAAATAAGACACTGCACATCCCACACATGAAAGAGCTGAAGCTGCCTGCAATCCTGCAGTGACCATAAAGCCCTCTCATCCATTAATATTCATGTTTATTTGCATGTTTGCATGACTCAGGGGTCTTGGTGCCCAGCATCTGAGTCTGACATCTCCCTCCAAGACCCTCAACAGCAAGTCCTGAGTTGACTGTAGCTGTGGTGCCTCTGATCCAAATTTTAGGAGCCCTGAGGTGAAGGGAGCCTGTGAGGAATGAGCTGGTGGCAGCTCTGTCTTCTGCTTTCTTGATTATAGCAGAGAAGAAGACAACCTCCCACTCTGCAAACAAGATTATCTGTCAATGGTCTGGTACTTCAGAATTTAAGTACTATCTCTACCAAGGGTGGTCCTAAAAGCAAGGTCCAGGTGCTGGACATCCCCACTTGGAATGCAGGCTCAGGAGTCTGGGGTTTTTTTTTTTCTTTTGGAAGATAAAATGTCTTGCTTGAGCCTCATATGCTGGAAAAGCAGTATGAAAGTGAGGACAACATGTGATGCCCATGGAAAGCTTTCTGGGCCTGCCTTTGTGCAGGGCAGAGAGTTTGGGTCCCAGTGAAGAGTGGTCAGGGCAGTCACAGCCCATCAATGTCCCCAGTCCCACCTGCAGAGGAATGAGGGAATGATAACTCCAGAAGAGATTTTAGGTGTAAATGGAGCCCTAACCTGCACCCCACTCCCAGAATGTGTCAGTAGGGATGAAGAATGGATTCTCACAAGTAGGAAACACTGTGCTCTCCTAACTGGGACCTGTCTTATTAGTTCCAGGGACCAGGAGCTGCCTGCAGCCTGGAAGGAGGCTGTGAGTGAGGGGCTCACTTGGGCTGACTCCTGATCCCCTCTGTGGCTGCCCTGAGATGGGGAGGTTTGAAGGTGACATGCTTAACCAGCTTTCTGCTTAGGTTACCAGTGGAGGGCTAGTTTGCTGTCATTGTATACCTTCTCCTTAGTTCTCTGCTCCCAACTTCACTTGGTCCAGTGGGAGCAGGGGGAGAATTTTCCTGAGTAATGTTAGCTTGTAACTATGAGCTTGGCATCTGGTGGATCAGAGGCTGAAATAATTTGTGCTGCTGTCTGCACAAGGCTGGGAGTGATGCAGAGGAGGCAGCTTTAATTAAAACCAGCAGCCATAGATCATGAAGCAGCCTTATCAATATGCAGGGCTCTGGAGAGTGCTGGGCAGTGGGGATGGAGATGGCCTCCAGCAGGACCTGGAATAATGGCTGGGCAAAGAGCAGAGATACCTGGGGCAAAGCAAACCTATCAGCCCTGATTCTGGCCTTCTCTCCCCAGACAGACACCCCTAAACCCCACCTACTCCACCATGTGTGACAGGGGTGAGCCCATGCTCCCAGGAACAGCCTGAGAGGCTGCTCTGTCCTGCTGACCATCGTGTGTGGTCAAGGCTTTGAGCAGGGGGCATCCTGGGGACCCAACAACCCCCATCCAGTGCCTCACCTAAGTCTGAAGCTCCTCTAGACTTCTGTTGCTAAACCACTCAATGGCCTCGGGTATTTGACGTGGGGCAGCAGTGGAAATGAAAAATATTTTGTATATGTATAAAAAAAATTTACATCCCATCCCTGGGAGTGTTTTCAAAGGCCAGGTTGGACAGGGCTTGGAGCAACCAGATAATGGAAGGTGTCCCTGCCCACGCCAGGGAGTGGAACAAGATGATCTTTAAGGTCCCTTCCAACCCAAACCAGTCTGTGATCCTATAATTACGTGCATAAAAATGCATTTAAAAAAATCTTGCTTAAAAAATCTTTATGCAGCAGTGCATACAAAAAAACCAAACCCCACAATCTCTGTGCTGATTGTGCTGGAGAAAATGTCCAATAGTATAAGCCAATATCTATAAATCCCTGTTCTAAAAGGGGAAGCAGCACATTTAAAGAGAAGTCTTTGGCTTTGTGCTCCAGGTTAAGGCAAGCTGAAGGTCTGCATCCTGCCCCTGGCCGTGGATTTGCATTGCCAGGGTCTGATCTGGTGCTCAGCGGAGCTCAAACTGGGAATATGCCTTTGCTTTTCATTAGAGGTTTGGATTTGCTGAAAGCAGCTAGATGTGTTATTCATGAGCATCTCCTGTGGAAGTCACAGACCAGTTTTCCTGGACTGCATTCAATGGAACAGATTTCCATGGAGCACGGCAGTGGGGTTGAAAGTCTTGTGTGAAACTTCTGTCAGCAACGTGCAGAGAAACTCATGAACACCCCAAAGACTAGAGAATACTGAGTTTGCTGCCTCTAGAAACTTGAAAATTACAAGTCAGGCCTCAGTCTTTCTTTTTTCTTTTTTCTTTTTTCTTTTTTCTTTTTTCTTTTTTCCTTTTTCTTTTTTTTTCTTTTTTTTTTTTTTTAATACAAAGAAACGTCAGGATCTTTATTTACTTAGTGGTGTGTAAACGTTCAGTTCTTGTTCTTAAACACTCGGGCCCTCATAGATGTGGAAATAAATCTATTTCTAAATGAAAAGCCAGATTATCTGGCAATAGCAACTCTAGAGAAGCTGACTGCATGTTTCATAACTCTTCTGGGGTGAACTGAACACTCCTGCAGGTTATTGCTACCACCTGAGGTGGATCTGCTCCATCTGGACTTGTGTGTAGTGCAGGTTATCACCCCTGAGCTTAGGAAATGGTAGCTGGTTTTAAAAATCTCCCAGACTGAGCCATCCCAACCAAGCAAAGCACATCTGAGAGAAGAGCTTGAATCTGTGGACTTCATGGCCAGGCTGGACAGAGCTTGGATCAACCTGGGATGGTGGAGGTTTCCCTGCCCATGTTGAGGTGGAACTGAAGGAATTTTAAGGTTCCTTCCAATCCAAACCATTCTGGATTCTCTGATTCTATGCATATCCCCAAATAATGGCTATGAAAAAGGAACTTTCTTGGCTCCTGCTCATCCAGGAGGAGCTGGAGCCTGCACAGGCTGTGCTGGCAGCAGGGGCAGAGAAGCTGGCAAAGTATAGAGGTGCCCTCTGCTCTTGCTTTGGGATGACACAAAGAGATTATTTTAATCTTAGGTCTGAACTGCTGCCAAGCTTTATTATATATATATATATAAAGATATAAATATATATATAAAGGAAGGCTGGCATGGGAAACTTATGGGTACATTTTAGCCATGTGAATTATGCTGCATCTGTTTCCATTCACTCTTCCCTCCTCCAGTTCCCAAATCTGACTCCTTGGACTGATCCCGTGGCTCTGCCAGGAGAGTGATGGCAAGTGCAGCAAGCACCCAGGGATGGTGCTTTGCTCAGATGTTGAGGTGTTGGATCAGCTGCAGCAGGGAAAAGCCAGCACACACAGAGGACTCAGAACTTCAGATGTAGTGAAGTTTCATAACAGAAACCAACAGCTATCCAGCTTGTGTCCTTCCCCCTTGGAAGACAACATAAGCAAAAGAAGTCTTTCAAAAGTCATCCATTTCTGTGAAATGCTGCCCTTAAATGTCCTTAATTGTGGAAACTTTGGGGTTGCAAAGTGGCTTCTGAAGAAGGTATGTAGCACTTGTTTAGATGTGATGTTGGATCAAGTTCATCAGCTGACATAGCTGCATTTAACCATCCAAAGCTTTGCCTGTTTTAACATGAATCTCACTCGCTGCTGAGCATTTTATTTCAAAGCTGATCTCTTGAAACCAAGTTCCTGTTGATGAGGAAATGGTGCATCTCCAAACCAAACCGGGCTGTGCCTCCTCCTGTGCTCACCTGGGCTTGTAGGGCAGTGTCTGAGGCTCAGGTTGCACTGAAAACATTCAGCACAGCTCCGCTGACAACCTTTTCACCTCAGCAGTTAATCTCTCCTGCTGGCAACCCTTACTGTTTATCCATCCAAACTGAATGTCCCTTCCTGGAGCATGTCCCTGCCAGGAGAACCTGGTGGGATGGAGGCAGCTGACTGATAAACTCAGTTACGGCTAAACCTCTGCACCAGGAGCCCTGAAACACCCAGTGCCATAGTCATGTCGTCAAAGACCAGGAGCTGCCTTTACCTTCTCCCAGAGGGAAAGCTTCCCAGCATTCAGTTGTGGTGCTCCTCAGTGCTGAAACAGCTTTAGGAAGAGGATCAGGCTGTGAGGATCAGGCTGTGAGGATCAGCTGTGCCACCTCGTTCAGAGCTGCCCTGAGTGCTGCAACCCAGGGCTTGTAAAAACTCACAGTCATGGCAGGTTCCTCCTCTCACAAATTCCTGAAGCTTTTGGGGAGGATTGAGCCTTGCTGGGTTGTGAGATTCTAAGGAGCTGGGCCAGGGAGGGTGGAATTAGAGCCTGCAGGAAGCTTTCATCTAGAAAGCCAAGCTCTGACTCAAGCAGCTGCACTGACTCTGTACCGTGGCCTCCCATTGCTGCCGAGTGTGGGTGTTCATAGTGCCTGGAAATGGCATAGGAGGAGTTCCCATCCTGTCAGGGGAGACAAAGAAAGGGCATGGGAGAGAGGTAAAATAGTGAATGCTCTGTTAGCCTGTCCTAAAGTGTGAAAAAGCTTAGAAGAAAATTGCATGAGTGTTTTGAGAACAGAAGAGATTGCAGAGGGCTCATCTGAGTGTACCATCTGGGATGAGAGCTCTCCCAGCCTTCATTTGGTGCTGTGGAGGTTGGACTGCTGGATATCAGAGAATTTGGCTGCTGCCATGTCACAGCAGGCTGAGTCATTGACTGTTGAGTACTGAAGGTGCTCTGCTTTTCTTCATGCCCTCTGCTCCTGTGCTGCTTCACAGGTGCCCTCAGGCGTCGGCCTTCAGGGTGAGCAGGGATGTGCAGACCCTTGGGCTGTGTCCAGCACAGAGTTACAGGAGATTTCTGACTCAAAGGTGGGTTTGGCTTTTGTTCTCTGGGTTTTGGGGAGTTTTTATTTGTTTATTTTGCCTTAGCAAAGGAGTCAAGCTTCTTATTTCTTAAGGAAAACAAACTCTTCAAAAAGATGGCAATCCTTTGGAAGGCTTCAGAGGTGCTGAGGTTCCGTGCTCATTTCTGATGGCCCATCTGGCCTGAGACTCCCTGCTCAAGCATCAACAGGATTGGCTTTTATGTAACTTGTAAAAAATATAATTTTGGTACCACTCAAGAGCAGTGTGGGTTTTTTTCTCTCAGCACTTGCACAACACCAAGTCTTGTGAGGGCACCTAGAAGGGATCTGTGTTTCCTAACACATGAGAGCTCTGATGGTCAACAAGTGAGAGTGCTTTTATTCAGGCTCTTTAAATATCTACACAACTCTAGATTTGGTGTGCAAAGTTTTCTGTGTACATATATTTTTATTGTCTCCTTGCAATGTCTTTTTGGCTTTGACCTTTGAAGGATGGTAAAATGAACCTGTTTATAAGAGTGCTGAGCCAATGTGGAGACACCTGGGTTTTCTTGCCTCTTCTTTTTTTTTTTTTTTTTTTTTTTTTTTTTTTTTTTTTTAGGGACCTTCAGCAAGTTGCTTATTTTCTTTTGACCTTCCCTTCTTCCCTGGCTTAAATGCTTGGGGAACTTAAGAAAAATGTGCTGTAAGAGACTCAATGGTACTCTAACTTGTGAATGAAAAATGAGAATTACTTAGAGATAAAAGGTTATTAGCATAGTGGGAATGTCTCCTGGAAACTTAATGCAGGCTATCAAGCATAGAGTATATTTAAAATGTTCATAAAATTTGATTTTTATTCTTGCAGAACTTTTAAATGTCTCCTAAGATTGATGAGTACTGGCTGTCTGCATATGGGGGTGCGTGGAGACTTGCCTGGAATTGATTTAAATTTCCTTGGAGATCACGTGACTTTTTGAGGCCAAAAGTCCTAAACCAAATATTTCTTGTGACAATCAGCACGTTTGCCTCGGTGCCTTTGTGACACATGCAAGCATGCTATTCTTTTGCTAAAGAAGAGTAGGGCAAAGCAGTGATATCACCCTCCAATTAAGGATGTGGGCAAGAGGCTGGGGAGGGCAGAGGACAGCCTGTCCTGCTCTTGGACAGAGCTCACATAGCCTGGTGACACAATTATAAATGTCCCAACAGGTCTGCCCAGGCTGCTGGGTTTGCTCACTGTAAACAAGTCTCCAAACCCATGTCACATGAGCTGAGGTGTCCTGTAAGCAGATCCCTCACTCTGGGAGATGGAACGTGTCCCAGGACCCACAGTAACGCAGCTCTGTCCAGGACACGGAGCGGACAAGGACCCCAGTCCTGATCAGGCCTGTCCAAAGCTAAATTTTAAGGAAAACCAGCAAAGGGTGTTCAGATGCAGTTACAAAAGAGTTGATTCCCATGTTTGCTGTGAGCGGAGGCAGGAGGACACACTCAGATGCTGAGCATTCATTACTGGGGCTTTGCTGGTGTCAGAGATGGGTAATATGTTGGTTGGCTCTCTCAATTAAGAGATGAATATTTTGTATATGTTAAGAGAAGTTTTATTGATGTCATTGTTTGTTGTTGGGACGCCCTCTGTTCCCCCCATAGCCCCTTCCCACCCCCTTCTGTGTTGTCATGGGACAGCCTTGGCTGTGGGGAAGGTTGGTTGATAGGGGGCGTGGCATGACAACACCTGGCCTCCAATCAAATTGCGAGGAAGCAATCTCCACCAATAGGCAGCGAAGAAGAAGTTGACTGACAGGCCTTGGGTGGGGCCAGGGTTGGCTGAGGCAACACCGGGGGGTATAAAAGGCGGAGCAGCGATTTTTGTGAATGAGCATGTGGCCGGTGGTCATAAAACTCCTAGTGCTGTTATTTTTCCTTATTCAGTCTTGATAAATATAAAGGACCCAATAATTGATTACCAATTAGATAAACTTTATTAAAGCGAGAAGCCGAAGCAAGCAGCGCGCTGGGAAAGCCAGAGAACACAAGTCTCAACTCGTGCTCCATGCACAGCTTTCAAAGTTTTCCCCCCAATTTCCCATTTTTATAACTTTTGGTTACACACACCCCTTGGTCCCTCCCCAGTCCATGTTTTCCCATATTTGGTCACAGCTGGGTCTTCCAATTCCAGCAGTCTGGGGCCTTCTGCCCTCTCACGGTGATCAGTGGATGAAGTCTCTCCTCTTCCTCACAGCACAGCCCTGGGAACCTTCCACTGTGGTCACCATGGTTTCACCATATCTCTCGTTTCTCCCTTTCTTCATGTCTTATGATACAAAGTTACATTACATTATCCTGCACCAAGGCCGGGCTCTCTCTTTTCTGTTTCTGCAGTTTCTGCAACTTACAATTATTGCTTAATATCCTCTATATATTTACAATTTCTGCAGTTTGCTTAATAGCCCCTACATGTTTATTAACTATAACATTTAACACAAATTATCTAAATCGTTCATTTCATTTATAACAGTCTTTTGTTGTATTTTGTTAAGGTTTCATTAACCTTTAACATTTTTAAAAGTTATGGTCATTTCTCAGGCTGGTGTAGCAATTGGAGACACCCAGGAGCAAACCCAGCCTGGTGGGCAGAGATCACTGCAGGAAGAGCTCAGCCCATGTTTGTGCAGTGGAATGCTGTCCTGTCTCAGTCGGGTGTGAAACCATGCTGGGGGTCTCATCTGCACAGCCCCAGGGGGATGCAAAACAGGGGGTGGCTACTCATCACCTCAGCTGCCAAAATTCAGTGAGAAGAGACAATTAAAAGTGCTAAAGATGCCAGTTAGACCTCCAAATATGTTGTCTTCTGTGGCTGGGAGAAGCACCACTACTTAGCAATAGATGGGAAGCTGTGTGGGTGTCAACAGAGACTTCAAGCAGCCCTTTGAGGCTGACGTTTTATTCCTGGTGGAATTTGTTCATTTATTGTTTCCCCAGTAGACATTTGGAGTAAGGTCCCTGCTTGTTCAGAAGCTCCCAGTGAGGTTTTTAATGTCAGTATTGATTAGGAGCATGGAAGGTGGATTTTACAAAGAGGTGCTCTAATGTTATATGATCTGAATAATTATTTCCTACCTGTGGTCAAACAAAACATTACAGCAACACAATACTAAAATATTCATATGAACTCAGTGCTTAACGACATTTTCTTCAAATGGATGCTAAATGACAAAGATATCTTTTCATGGACCAGAATTCATCACTATTGCCTTATTTTATTCAAACTTATTGATAGCTGTCTTGTGGTCTGTTACTTTCTGTGCAGAAATGATCTCCTCTGGTGCAAAATTCTCTCTTGCAAGGACCATTACCAGCAAATCATCCTATGGATATTTAGTTAAAGAACATTTGAAATTTTCAGCTGAAAAAAGGAAATGGCTTGGAAAACCCTCTGAAAACTGGATGACTCTACTGGCACCAGTCAGCTCTAGAGTTGATAAATCAAAGCTTTGCCAGCTAAAGTGTCTCATCAGGAATGCCAGTAAGGTACGAGGTTGTTCTTTGTCAGAGCCTTGATGTATGTGTGTGGTAGGAATGAGCAGCTGGCTTTGAACTTGTTAGGCATCAGAAACCCCCTCTGGAGGGCAAGATCCATCTGTTTTCCCAGTCTCTGCCTGGGCTGTGTACTTGGTTGTGTGACTTCCCCTTGAGAACATTTCCTCTGAATATTGTTCATAAATACTTCCAAGAAACCAACAAACTATTGTTTGGCTTCTGTCTTTATTTTGTTCTTATTTTTCTTTTTATTTTTTTTTCTGGATAGCTTTTCAGCAGGGAAACATTACTGCTGTGGGCCTTTTCAGCACGTTGGGGAGGGAGGGGGTTATTGTTCCTGGGTTTGGGCAGTTTGTTTGGATGGCTGTTGACTTTGTTGTTGTTGTTGTCTTTCCCCTCCATTTCTGACAGTCTGGGGAAATAGATGGTTCCCTGTTGTGTTTTTTTTGACCATTTATGAATTATTTACACAGGCAGGCTTTTCTGGGAGTGAGGTTTTCTTTAGGTTTTGCTGTTTGCTTGTAGGGTTTGTTATATCTTGGGGCACTTGTTGTTGTTGTTGTTGTTCAGCTTTTGTTACCCTGAAGTTCAATTTGCTCTTTGTAACTTCCAAGTGGCTGCTGTGGCTGGGAGCTTCTGTGGCTGTTTCTTGGCAACCTGCCTTAAAACCTAAAAGTGCTTTTCCCTTCACTCTCAGGCTGCCCACTGCTCAGGGAGAGTGCAGGGACAGGAGCTGGACTTTGGTGGTCCTTGTGGGTCCCTTCCAACTCTGGACATTCTGTGACTGAATCTGTGGATGAGGGAAAGCAGTGGACGCCACTTGTCTTCAGTCAGGCTTTGATGCAGTGTCCCTCAATTTTCTTGTATCCAGTTTGGGGTGTTACTGCCAGGATGGATGGACAACTAAAAGTGTGGGAAAACTGCCAGGATCCTTGGGTCAGAGCAGTGGTTGGTGCTCTGTCTGGAGGATTTTATTTGGGGGGTTACTCAGGGATTCCCCCAGGCCCTGTCCTGCTTCTGCTTTGGAAGAAGGGTGGCTGGAGGCATCTGACTTTGAAGAAAATGCTGTGGGAAGGATGAGCAGTGAACCCACTGTCAGGTCATGCAGGACTTCAGTTGGATCTATTCCTTGATTTTCAGGCTTAGATAAACTTTTTGCATTGCTCTATAGTACCCAAATAGCCCCTCTGAGGTTTATTTCTTCAAGTATTGATCCTATAAGGCATTAAAAAACCCCAAACCAAACAAAAAACCCACCTCCCCCAAATCACAAACAAAACCACACACACAACCCCAAAAAAACCCAAAAAACCCTACAATCACAAAAACCCCAAACACACAAAAAACACTCCACATAATCCCAAATGCATTTATTCATTTGCTTTACCACTCTACAGGTCAAACTGGGTATTTTATCTTCCTGCCTTTGCCAATTCCCAAAAAAGGCCACACCTAGAATGTGTTTTATTCCTAAGGCATCCCTTCAAATAGGTTTCTTCCTTGTCTCTCTGCCTGCCCTCCTGAATGTAATTGGGCATCTCTAAAAGATTGAACAAAATTTACAACTGTTTGCACAAATGGCAAAACCCTGAATTTTTGGTTGAACAAAATCAAAATTTGGAAGCTAAAATATTAGATTGGGGTGGTTTTCCTCATTTCTTTTCATTAGTCCTGCATTCACTAAGAGTTATGAGATGGAAGGTTCTTCCTCCTGCCTTGCTTTCTTCCCCTCATCCACCCTGAAGGTTGGGAGGTGAACATCTGGGAGGTGAAGATCTGGACTATCAACAGAGGAGGGCTCCTGAAAGCCTGAAAGAGGCAATGCCACCTCTCTTGCCATGCCTTCCTACTTGAACTTCCAAGTGCAGGAAAACTAGTCCCAGCCTTCTCACCAACCCTCTGACTTGGGAGCTCCAGGATTTTATTAAACCCAAGCTGCCCTGAAGCTGTTTCATCAACTCTGTCACAGTTCCCCCACTGAACTCTCCTGCCAGGTGGAGCCTGTTTTGGAGAAGTGGCCATGGGTTCACATGCATCAGACCTGGGCCCCCTTTCCCCCTTTCCCTGGGCTCCTTCCCTTACCCACTTTGAAATCTTCCAGCTGGGAAGAAACTCTGACTTTTCATTCCTTTGGCATTTATCAATTCTCTTTTTCTGCAGCCCTAAAAAAGTAAAAATGAGCAGGCAATTACTTCAACACCTTCATGAAAAGATGTAGAAATATTATAAGCTGATTTCATTCCTGTCTGGTTAAAGGGAAAGAAATAGCCTGTGGTATAAATATGCAATTAAAAATAGTAGCAATTAGAGTGTCTCAAGAATGAAACAGGAGCTTGCTGTGAGGTAGAGCTGCTTTCCCTTTTGCCTGTGCTTCTAATTCCAAGCTCTTTGACGTCGGGATCTAATCTTAACAGCTGATGCTCAGCTTCTGGTTTTGCCACGCATGTTAAATGTCATTATGTAAACTCAGTTCTGCCTCAGACCTTTGCTGCCTGTCAGTGCTGCCAGGATAGCCCCACACCTGGAAACCCCTGCATGCTTTTGCATGGATCAGCTTCATTATTTTGTGGACAAAGAAAAAAGATGCCTTCTGAGGTGAACCTGGGGCTCCTGCTCTCATGTGCTGCTTGGAAGAGCGATATTTGGTGCAAGCTGAGATCTCAGCATCACTAAAGATCAGACGGTCCCTGAGATGTCCCTATTTCATAGAATCCTGCAATGGCTTGGCTTGGAAGGGACCTTAAAGATCATTTAATTCCAACCCCCTGCCATGGGCAGGGACACTTTCCACTAGACCAGAGCTGTTTCAGTAGAGCTGATTTGTCTAGGACAGACCAGGAGCCTCTGGAGCCCCAGCTGCAATTCTGCAGCATCCTTGAGGCTGTTTTGAACTCTGAGACACTTCAGTGAATGCAAATACTTTTCAAATGAATTCCCCAATCCAGATACCCACCTGCACCCTAGTTGCTTAAGGCTAGCAGTCGTGGCTGACCCAGTGTTTGCCCACCACTACCTCCATGTTGTGCTTTTCTAGCTGATATTTCAGAGCTTCCAACACAGAGATCACCACAAAGGATATATTTCCATTAATCCTTCTCATGCCATGCTTCTGGAGCCAGCTGCTCCTCCTGCACCAGTCTATGTCCCAAGGTGAAGACATTAGGATGGGCAGAAGTGACAGTAAATGGAGATTTCAAGTCCCTATGTTGCTCAGCATCCAACTCCTTGTGTCCACAGCTGCCTTCAGTCAGAAAAACAGAATACTTAAAACCAGCACCTTTTTTCCCTCCTCTCCATTCTTTTTGACACATCCTAGTTGTATTTCTAGTCTAATTTTGCCATATTGTTAGTAAAACCTAGAAGGTTAAAGGCTGGGCAGGGAGGCAGCCAGCAGCAAGGCTCTGTTTCAAGGAGTGCTTTCCACTTGGGGGTCAAAGCTCTGTGCAAAGCATGGAGGTGCCCTGAATTTTGTAGGCACTGTCTCCCATCTGCAGTAAGGAATTACATGGGCACAAAGCAGCATCTTCTGCTCCTGACACATCACGTCCCTTCCACAGCAGTCTCGAGCATGACAAAGAGCTGCTGTTACCAGACTTGTGTCTGGCCACTATTGGCTTTTTGTCATTAGTTGTTATACACTCAGATCCTCTCTAAGAATAGCAGCAGTCAATGTGTTCCTCAGGCTCTGTGTGGATGGCCCTGGACCTGAGCATAACTCTGCACACAAGTGGATGGATGAGTAGAACCCACACAGCCTGGATCCCTCTCCACCTGGGAAAACCCTGCATGGATGCACTCACCTGGGAGCAGTGCAGATGGAGTTTTACATGGATGCACTCACCTGGGAGCAGTGCAGATGGAGTTTTACATGGATGCACTCACCTGGGAGCAGTGCAGATGGAGTTTTACAGGGGTTAGGCACTGGAGTGCTGCTGGCCTCACAAAGAGCTATTTCAGCATTCCCATCCCCTGCGCTGCAGGCAAATGGATGCTGACTCAACCCTCTGAGCAGCCCTTGTGTCCCTGTCTGTTATCATCATCCCTTAGTTTTTGCTGTAACATCTGTGTTTGTCCCCAGTGAGATGGCAGTTTCCTTGGGGCAGGGAGCACAACTCAAACAGAGGAGTTTAATTATCCCAAACACTCTTTTCACTGCTCTCACAGGGATTTTGGCTTCCATGCCTCCTGTTTGGATGAAGCCATGGCTCAGGGAAATGGCTCTACCAACAGACACCCTGTGTCTGGCTTGGAGACAGTGCTTGCAGAACTCTGAGGTTCTCCTCGCTGCTGAGAGACCTGCAGGGATGTCCTGCACTGTCTTGTGAGGAGGAGTGGATGGTGGGTGGGGAGGACACAGCAGGGTGAGCCACAGCAAACAGGTCACCACAGTGCTCCTGGTTGCCAGCAGAGCTGAGGTAAGCAGCTCTGTGTGAGTATTGACAATGCCATGTTGCAGTTCCTTCTGTGCACATGGGGAACAAATACAGCCTTAGAGCTCCTCTTCTCCCTGGCTGTCCTTATTTCTGCTCCTTGCAAACAAACAGGCTGGAGGCCCCCAGGCTGGCTCAGACAGGGTGGTCACAAGCACGGGAGTGACCCTGAGAGGGAGGAGACGTCTGTCCTGGCTGCTGCGGGCACTGGGAAGGAGGGAAGCACTTGTTCCCAGGGCTGCGTCCTGGCGGGGGCGACAGCAGCCAGCGCAGAGCCTCTGCCCCGAGCCAGCCCCAGGGCACCACCACACCGACTGATCCTGCTGCCGTGCCGGGACAGACCCAGTTCAACCAGAACTTCTGGGCACGTCAGGGCTTCCTTCAGTCAGATCCTTTCTGACGTGGCCCTGGCCCTTCTCCGGCCCTCCCGGTGGCTTTGCTCGCAGCCTTGGTGCTATCATAAGATGCAGATGCTTGTCTAAATGCTTAGATGAAGTGTTTACATCTTTTTGTTGTTTTGTTCTCTAGAGAGTTGTGCTTAACTGGCCATGCAGTGGGATGTTTTCCTGCTGTAGGTCAGAAGGCAATTGGGAAGAACTGGATTTTTTTATTTAAGGCAGGGATCTGCCTCCTGCGTGGCATCAGACCAGCAAGTATGGAAAAGCAGCATCCGTCTGAGGTGTGAGACAAGCCCAGGAAAATGGACCCAACCCTTGATGCTGACACCCATCTGCTTTTTACCAGGTGCCTCCTTCATCTCCACTCAGCAGCCTGGGAAGGGCAGAACTGCCCCAAACCCAGCTTTTACTCATGCTGTCACAGTCCCCAACTCTAGTTGCTCCAAGAGCACTTAGAATGTTTTCCCCAATGCTTTGCAATCCCCATGCTCTGTATGCTTCTCCTCCAGGCCTTTAGCTGAAAGCACAGCAACATCTCCTGGAGCTGGGTGGCTACTGCAAGTTCAGTTGTGTCAAAGTGCCACCATCAAATCCCCACGAGTTCCCTCAATTCGAGAAACTCTGAATTTGTTCCCATCGTGCAGGTGCCAGGGGTGCCTCAGGGGCAGTGTGTGTCCTGCAGCTTTCCTCACCTCTGTGAGAAGAAGGAAGGACCCACTCTTGGAAACTGCCTGTTCATTGTTCAGATGTCCCTCAGGAAAGTTTATCAGACCTGACAAGGCAGACACCTGGTTGTGTGAAGCATTTAGAGGGAAACCAGGGAAAAAGAACTGGATTGGTGGCACCACACTAATGGAGACAGAAGGGATTCACCCCATCAATAAGAGGTGCCAAATGGCTGGATTTTATTACCTAACAAATGGTCACCTGTGAAGAAAAGCAACTGTGGATGTGCACTGTGGGTACCCCTGGCCCAAGGATAAGGAAATCGGAAGAAGGAGCCACCAAACGATGCACTGTGGGTACCCCGGCCCAAGGATAAGGAAATCGGAAGAAGGAGCCACCAAACGAGGTTCTCTGCATGGAAATAAGGCCAAGTGCTGTCCTTGCTGACCTCTTCTATAAAAAAGAGGCAAATGCAGAAGGGCAGTGATTGGCACCTCAGAGGAAACACAGCAGCAGTGGGGCCAGATAGGATTTGTGTCTCAAGTGCATCTTCCCTGTTTGCAGTGACCTCACATCCTGATGCCACCTCAGGGCACACAACCTCCAGGGGCAGAGCCCACCTGGATGCCAACCCAAACCCACCTGCACCTTCCCTCCTTCTCCTTCTTGCATAAAAAGGTGGAAAATACTGGAAGCAAACAGTTGCTCCCACGGCTTAGAGGAAACAGGAGGGAGAGCAAGAGTGGACATGAATGTAGATTTCTTGTCTGGTGCCATGAAAAGGCACTGCTTGTACTACAAGCCTGGCAGCAGCAGCAGCCAAATTATTTGTTTAATTATAACTGCTATCCCTGATGCATCTTGACTTGCTAATTAGTATTTTAAGTGCTTGTGAAATAGTTTGGATGTATTCCTTCAGCTTTCAGACACGTCTCCATCGCCATTACTATTCCTTCCTCCTGCCCTGTACCATCACCTAAGTAACATCATTTCTGCTCCCAGACAGGCTGAATTCTCTAAAGCGGGAGGGAAACACAAACTTCTTTGCTTATTCATGCACAGGGAGCTCTTATTTGCATGAGAAGAGCTGAGGCTGTGGAGCAGCACGCCCTAAAATCTGGGGAGAAAGGAATCCATGCTCTAGGCAGGGAATAAGGAGGCACAAACACGGATAAACTGATTTTGTTGTTGTTGTTGTTCTGCAGTATTTCTGGGGTTTTATACCCCGTTTTCATCACTCAAACCACTCCACTCAGCTGATCCGTGGCAGTGCTGGGCTGGGAGCAGCACTGGCAATCTGGGTGGCATTGCAGAGGGCAGTTGCTTTGGCGACACACGCGGGCGATGCAGAGGGCACGTCCTGCATGACTGGATTCCAAAAACAGGCACGGATTGCTGAATGGACACCACGGCTGCTGTGTCAGTCAGGCTGCTAAATTGGGTTCAGCAGGAATGCTGGCAGGCATGGACAAAGGTGCAGCCATAGGAGGACTTGTTGGATCTGGACATGAGCTGAGGCATTTGTTAAATTGCCCCCACAAGCAGATGAACTTTGAATTACCCTTACAGGGAACCTCAAATGATACTTCTTTTCTTCTTTTTTTTTTTTTTTTTTGCACGTAGTATCTGGCAGCTGTACAAAAGACAAAAAAAAATCCCTTATTTCACAGGTTTTCTCTTAATTTTTGGAATGTTTCTTTCTGTAAGTATGAAGATAGGAACTATTAAAAACCGTTTTCAGCAGTTCTCAAAGCACACAGTCATGCCAGCTGCTATTTATGAATGATGTTTGGGAGGTTCTGTCAATGGAAGAACAAATAGATTTTTGTGCATGCACAATTCTGGATATTTAACACACAGAGGCACTTTCCAAATGTTTTATGAGAACAAAAAGCCCTTTCCCTGGCTGTTTACAGATGACTTGCAAAGAATAAGTGAGAGGTTCAAGCGTGGCTGAACCAAGCAGCTGCTGAGAATTCAGATAGATGGTTTCCAGCCCTGTTCTTCCACAAGCTCTGCTTCAGAGGCTGCAGAAACGAGACATGTTGCAGGGTAATGCTGTCCATCACACCAGGGGTTAGAAGGAAATCTTGTCTCATTTCCGTTCTCCCCACCTGCTCTTTGGAAGCTTATTCTTTAAGCGTTATCATTGCTGAAAACTTTTTAGTGTTTAGATTCCAGCCATGATCTCATGGGCTTTGATGAGGTTTTGGAGCTGAAAGAAGCTTGTGTGAACAAGGAAATGGAGACAGACCCTTACACCTGGATGCCCTGGGATGTGTCCATCCTTACAATGAAAAATGCACACATTTGGTTTCCCCAGCATTGATCTTGAACTTAAGTGGCTTCAGAGGAGCAAAGTCTGGCTTTCCAAATTTCCAAGGCTCTCTTGTGTATCTTTTGTAGTGATGAAGTGCTGAGATGAAGAACACAGGATTTCTTTCAAAGCCAAGTTGGCTTCCAATTCCTGTGTTGCCAATGTTTGCATCCAAAAAAATCTGAAAATAAAATCACCTGTAAGGTATCCTCTACATCCCCCATCACCAGAGCTAATAAAATAATCCTCCATTAGGCCATTCAAGGCCATAAAAATAGGTTTTAAGTCACAGAAATATTTTGCTTCAGTATAAACAGTGGGTTTTTGTAAGCTTGTTTTACCTCTCCTTGTTTGTTCAGGAATTGGGAATCTCTCACATACAGATGTGAGGACGTTTCTTTCTTTGTAAGTGGGGTTACTGAGCCTGCAGGAATACTTGGCTCAGACTTTACAGGAGGCAAACTGAGACCTCAAAGGCTATTTGAACCAAAACATAATCAAAGTAAAAATGCACCTCTTAGGAAGATGTTTCTGCACAGCTGCTACAGAGCAGTGGTGCAGCAGAGCTTTTATGGGGCTCGTTAGACTGGACCTACCTCTCTGTTGTGCTTGAAACTTGTGGAGAGAATTCTTCCCACCTCTGAAAAACAGGTTTCAGCCAGGGCATCCTGAGGGGAGGCTAAACCAGCAGGGACTGCTTTGTCTAACACATCATGCATTGGTCTAGAACATGGAATAAATATCTTTGCTGTCAGATGTAAGACATCCTTTAATTTTTCACGGTGGCTTGCTCTGGAGTGTCAGAGTTCCTACTGGAATATCCACTAGAAAAAAGAAAGGATGAGTGGTCCTTGTGCTCCACTGCCCTGACACAACAAGGGAATGGAATAAAAAAAAAAATCTTTAATTTACATCCTTTCTGCAAGGGGCAGTAAGATGGCTCGCTCTGCATCAGTTCCTTCCTTCACCCATGAATTTCTTAGGCTACAGAAGTTGATTAAATTTGGTCCAAGCTGATGTCTCTTGGGTGGGAATGGGTGTCACATCAGCCTCTGTCCTGCACTGAGCAGGGACATCTTAGGGACATTTTCAAAGCAGGTGTTGCTCCGGGTTTTGTGGACAGCTTTGAGAATGTGTCTCTTTTTTGGTCCCCAGACACAGTGAGTACCCAAAAATGAAATATTGGGTATTTTCAATATTATGAAAGCCTTCAGAAACTGGAGTCAAGGTAAGCAACACTCCAGACTGAAAGGTCATGGAATCATAGAACCTTTTAGGCTGGAAAAGGTCTCTAAGATCAACTCCAGCTGTTCCCTCAGCACTGCCAAGGCCACCACTGACCCACCAAGTGCCACATCTATACAGCTTTTAGATCCCTCCAGGGATGGGGAGTCCACCACTGCC
Organism: Phylloscopus whistleri; assembly: GCA_017589585.1. Classification (NCBI taxonomy): domain Eukaryota; kingdom Metazoa; phylum Chordata; class Aves; order Passeriformes; family Phylloscopidae; genus Phylloscopus; species Phylloscopus whistleri. The sequence goes on along the minus strand of JADMLD010000682.1, from coordinate 1,377,882 downwards.
CTGGGCAGCCTGTGCCAGGGCTGGACAGCCCTTTCCATGAAGAAATTTTCCCAATATCCAACCTGAACTTCCCCTGCCACAGCTTGACACCCTTTCCTTTCATCCTGTCCCTGTTCCCTGGGAGCAGAGCCCAACCCCGCTGGCTGTCCCCTCCTGTCAGGGAGCTGTGCAGAGCCAGAAGGTTCCCCCTGAGCTCCTTTTCTCCAGGCTGAGCCCCTTTCCCAGCTCCCTCAGCTGCTCCTCATTGGACTTGAGCTTCAGTGGTCAACTGGTGGTGAAAAACACCTGGGAACTTGCTAGGAATTTCAACTCCCCTGCGGGTAGAACCAGCTGGGCAGGTGGGTACACAAAACCTTTGTCGTTGGTTGAATTTAGTTTGTGGACTTTCCTGTAATTCAGTACCAGTAAAAGGAGAAGTTGTGACCTGGAAACTTGCTACCTGGTTGATGTGGACAGGTCCCTGTTGCATTTTCTTGAAGCAAAGACCCTTTTGTCCTTCCACCTCTGGGGAGTTGTGCTCCCATGCACAGCAGCTCATGTGGGCTGCTGACACAGGGCCAGGAGTGTGGGCAGACATCTGCAAGAAGATACATATTCCATGAGGGATTGTTGAGCTGGCAGAGAGTGCCTGAGACAGACTTCACTCAAACCTGCTCACATGCTGGACATCCTGTCACCCGCTCTTTAGATCAAAAGACTGATGGCCCAAGTGTGTAATAATGAAGTAATAGAGACCTAGGGGGACTGAGAAGTCAAGTGTTTGACAGCAGTGGTCTGCTTTCCCTGTTGTTCTGACAGATTCCCTGTCAGGCCTTATCACACAGTCACTCCTGAGTCTGAGGGATGACAAAAAGGATTAGCTTATCCGAGCTGGATGACGTTGGAAACAAGCATCTTTCATCTGCTAAGTACTCCCTCTTGGAGCTGTTCCCATCCCCATGGCTGCAAGGGGCTGTCAGGAGCCACAGGCTTCCTGCTGCTCCCTCCTGCTGCAGGATGAGCACCCAGCAGTGGCATCCCAGAGCTAAGGCAGGCACGTGCCAGTGGGAGCTCTCATCCTGGGATTGTCACCAGGGCTGGGATTCTGCTCAGGGCCTTGGAGCTCACAAACTGTGCAGCTAGAGAAGAGCAGCTCCAGTGCATTGATGCACCACAGTGCATTGATCAGCAAAGCAGGCACAGGCTGTTGGAGTCAGAGGGAAGATGCTCTATGGGCCTGAAACACTGCTGGATTGCATCCATGCTCCCTCTGCAGTCAGGAGAAGCTGAGCTGTTAAACTATTACCTTTTTCTTCTATTTATCTTGGATGAACTCTAAAAAAATTGGTTTTAGATATCCATGCTGAGAGCATTGATATTGACATGTGAAAACCCCATCTTGGAAAACAGTGCCAGGACAGTGGATTTATTGTAAGATCAGAGCAGATCCAGTGCATGTGTCAGAGGTGTCTCCCAGACCTGGGGGGTAAAACCACACAAGGCACCACAGAAGCAGCCAGATTAATGGAGGAGAGTATTGAGGAGTAGATTTCTTCTTCTCTAACAGGATTTGAGATTAGGACTTTAGTTGAGCACCTGAGAGCTGCATGTCAGTGGAAAGAGTGACCCTGCCAGTGTTTTTCCTTACTGCCTGCAAAATATCAGCACAACAGAGCAGTAAGTGACCAAGGGAAGGACCAGCACCACCCACATCTGCCAAGGGTTCACTCCACCCCAAGCTGGTGTACTGACTACATCAGTCATGCTGGACCTTGAATCAGTTAGTTGCAAAGAAAACTCTGTTCATGAACATCATTTTAAATGCAGATGAAGATCCAAATCCACCTAGAGATTCTAAGATAAGCTAGTCTAAAATGAAATCAATTGTCAGTTGAGGTGCCACCTTTGTGCCACCAAAGGACACAGGAGATGCATTTCAACCCACCTGAACAATCAGGCTTGTTCCAGCACCAACAGTAATAATCACTTTTCCAGACAGAATTGACATTATAAACAAGTTGATGGTTAATTTGCTGCTTTATTATCATTGATTCCACAGCTATATCCTTAGGCAACAGTGCCTGAATATAAACTACCCAGCAGCAAAATTATAACTGCATTTGGATGCAGAACACAACCTTCTTATCACCAGACTTTCAGTCCCATCCAGAGTTTTAGGGTTACTCATGCAAAAATAGCTTGTCTGTGTGAGTGTGTGAGGGCTGTTCCTCAGCAGCGTGAGCCTTTAACCACCAGCAGCTGGGAAGCAGCCCAGGAATATCTGTCTTTCCAGAGACATCCAAACCCACCTCCCAGGGAGCTCCTTGTGCAGCTCAGAGCCATGTGAAGGAGCCCAAGTGTTGGCCCATCTCCCATCAGCAGCACTGCCTCAGCTGGCTCAGACCCTCACCCTGCTCCAGCCAGAGCCAGAACACATCCAGATTTGCTGCTTTGCATAAGGTCATCCACCAGATTAACAGCTGGTCCAGCATTTGGAGCACATCAAAGTATCATGAGTTTGAGCACTCCTAGGGGCAGGACTGCACAGGTGAGCATGAAGATGCTGGTCCTCACCTCAGTGGGTGGATTTCCATCTCTTGTGGAAAAGCTCTGTGCTGGAAATCTGGTGGGAAGTGTCGCTGCCCATGGCAGGACAGGTAGAACTGGATGATCTTTAAGGTCCCTTCCAGCCTAAACCCTCCTGGGATCCTGTGATTCTCTCTTTCCAGAGCTCCCCTCCAAAATTTGGCACTATATTTGATTATAACTTCTGCCTTTCCCATCCCAGCCTTACGGGACTGCATCCTGCTCCTAGGCAGGCCTTGTAAGGAGCTACTCTTGGCAAAGCTTCCAGGCAAAAAACTAAGGAAAGGGGGTAAAAAGCAGGAATGTCCCTCACAGAGGGAGCAGCCATGCAAAAAACCAGGGACCATGAGTAGTAAAACTAATGGTGAGAAACAAGCCAGGAGCCCGTGTGGTGCAGCTGCTGGAGCAGAAAGCAGAGCCATAACAGAGCAGTGGGATATTCTTCCTTAAACAGCTTGCGTTGCTCTCCACAGGAGTACAAAAAGACCTTTGCTCACCTTGCTGTGACAAGTTAAAAATAGAGGTTAAAAAGATTATTAAACCTGACCACTCCTGTCCACCAGAGGAATAAAAAAACCCTTTAAACCCAAATTATTTGATGTAAGTAGGACAGTCCAACCTTTATTCTTTGCCAGGAGCTTGGTTAAATAAATGCTTTTCTCTGAGTGAAAAAATGAACTTCTCAGTAAAACCTGTCAGAAAAACCTTGCAGTGGACAAGGCATTGAGAGGCCAATAGTGACACATCCCCAGACATTCAAAAATACTTTTTTTCCTTATCAAATCTTTGAGTTAAATAGCCCCCTCTCTCACCTACACCTGTGTGTTTTTATACACACCCACACACAGATACGTATATATGAATACATAACCATTTATTCCCCAAACTGAAAGCAGCTTTTAAATCATGTGATGAGATGTAAATACTCATCTCCCAGGCTCATACCCATGCCTGAAATATCAGGTGTGCTCCCACCTGGTTTGGAGCTGGCTCTGGACCCATCAGATGGCAAGCGAGGGATATAGATCCTGATCCTATACATCTCCAAGTCACTGCAGCTAAACCACGTTTCCTTGGCAGCTGAGAAGTGGCATAATAAGATTTCTACTCCAAAGATACGTGCCCAGAGCACCAGGCCTTTAATTATGCAAAGGACTGGAGCCAGCTTCCTCCTGCCTTTTCAGATAAGTGGTTTCACCGAGAGATTACAGTGAGCAGAATTTGGCACGTGGCTCTGCTGGCGCGAAGGGGCTTTTGTTCTTTGCCCATGCAGACTCCTGCCACGGAAATTTGTGCTTATCCCAGGATCCACCCAAGTGGATCCAGTTGTCATGTCAGCAGATTAGTGCCTACAAAGGACCAGCAGCCCTGGGCAGACATTTAGCACCTCCCAAAACCTCGGGGCTGCGTGGTGCCGATGCTCGTTTGTCCTCTTTGTCCCACCTTGGAAAAGCTGGCTCAAGCCCCGTTCTGCTCCAGTCCCTCCGGCCTGGGAGCTAGAAAGGAGTGAGCAAGCCTTGCTCCTGCTGAGCTGGGTGTTGCTGGAGGCTGTTTTACTGCAGAGCAAACTGGTTCTGTGTGTGCCAGTGATACCTGGGCCATGGCAAATTGCAGAAACCAGCAGAAATTCAGCAAATCCCTCTAATGCCAGCTTGGCAGCCTTGAAACATCTTTCACTGTCTGATAACTAGACACAAAACCAGCCTTGTTTTCCTCTTTTGCAGTCTTGTGGTGGCTGATTGTAGCAAGACAGCTGTTCAAGGCAAGGGCACCTTACCAGGGAGAGGCAGGACAGGGCTGCCTCCTGACTGGGGCCGCTCCTGCTCTCAAATAGTTTCATATCCAGAAATTAGCTGAAATCAGATCTGTAAAAAGTGTCTTTTAAGTTCCTATGGATACAGTGAATTGCTGCACTAGCATGAAATGTGCAGAACATGTGTTAGGAGCTTTGGGAGAAGCAAACCCTGGTAGCAGAAACTTGGGTGGAGGCTTTGGAAATTGCCTTGGTGTTGGGTTAATGCTTCTAATTGAAGTGAACACTAAAGCTAATACAGACTTCAAGGGGAAGGGGTACCCCAAGGGTAAATCTTGGAGATAGTTGGAATACTTTCTCTATATTTCAATATTTACACAGAAAGACTTCATAGCTGCATATTTACAGTGAATATACAGGGGGAGAGTGACATCTGAAGAAACATATAGGCTTTCTTCTCCAAAGAGAAAATTGGATCGAGACAAAAATGACCTAAATAAACACTGGAAGATCATAGGAAAGTATTCCTTGGAGGCAGAGAGAAGGAATATATACATGCAGATAAGTGTTGGGTATTGTTCTTTGGGCAATTTCAGCGCATCAAAGGAGCCTGGTATCAGCCCTGGAATAATATCAGAAGAAATGTTGTCTGAGGAGAAGCAGAAGGGCTGAAAGAAATTTATCTGGGCAGGGGAAGGTACAATGGACTCTCCAGTTTTAAATACTGAGGTGGTTTCTGGCTTTTCCATGTATTGCTGACTGGGGTCGAGAAAGAACAATTTCTCCCAGCTCAGAGGCTTGTGAGTAATGGAGAAGTGGACAAGCAGGGTTTGTGTTGGGTCCAGGAAACAACAATAACTTATTGGGTCAGTTTATATGATAAATATCATTTATGGGCTCAGTTTTCTATTATAAGCATAAAATAAGGTAACTACACTTGTATCTGCTTTATCCCTATATGGGAACTGTTGAGCAGCCCACTCTGTCATAAACCCAGAGTATAATTTAGGAAGGAAAAAAACATCAAAGCAAATGAGAGATGGAGTTCAGGAATACTTCAAGCTTGTGTACAGCATGGAGCACTGACCTCAGAGTGCAGTTGAAAAGGATATCATAACACATCAGTTTGGAAGCAGAATGTACAGTTTGTTGCAAAGAGGAAGGAAAAATCTGAGTGAGAGCAGAATTTTCTCACTCCTCCTCACCTCCATTTTTCACTGCAGGTAAATCAGATTACAAGAATGTGCAGCCTCTGAAATGACTGTAAACTCAACAAGCAAACTGCTGAGCCTCCTGAGCACCTCCCCATGTGAAAACAGCCTAAAAACTAAACACAGCTTCAGTTAAGTGGCTCATCTTCAGTGTGCAGTCTGTGTGGATGAATTGACACTGCCAGGTACAAAAAACAAAGGAGCTTTTGAGAACAGGCCTGTGTGCTCCAATCCAGCTGGATGGCTTCTGCCCTCTGGTTTGTCTGGGTGATAATGGGTGTCAGATGGTGGCTTGTCATTGTGTGCTATCCCTATCAGCCCAAGAGGGCTTGGAGTAGTCACTGAGCTGTATTTTTAGCACCAGGTTCCTCCAGTTCTCAAGCCTAAGCCTAGCAACACCTCTGCAATCCACACTTTGGGTGAGGTGCTCATTGTAGGGCTGAATTACCCTACTGTGCTAAGACCCAGCACTCCAGCTGAAAAAAACCTGCCCTCCATTCAATTTTCTTTCCTTGTGGCAATAACCACCCTTCCAACCTCTGTCCCCGTGCTGATAAGCTGTGACAGCCTTTTCAATCACAGTCTGAGATACAGCATCTTCAGGTATTCAGAAAAAAAACCCAAAATGTTGGGTGACAAGGGGCTTTAGATGGCTCAAAGTGTTTGAGTGACAATGGGATTTGGGTGGCCCAAAGTTGGTGGTTGGCCTCTTTTTGTGCAATTGTAGGACCTGTGTGGCAAACCCAAGTCATCAACCCCAAGTCTCCCCCTCTTTCTTCAATTCCATGGCTTACACTGGCATATCTAATATTTAGGAATATTTAGGAATATTTAGGAATATTTAGGAGTACCTCTGACTGCAGGAGAAAGCTGTGCCAGCCTAGAAGAACAGGTTTAGCCTGAGATGCTCTTTCAGGAAGCTCCTGCCTGATGAGCACTGAGAAAGGGAAACCCAGGTTTACCTTCAGCACTAAAGAGAGCCTCTCCTGGGTGCTCTGCATATCTGGCCAGAGCCCATTGACCACAAGTTCAAAGACATTTGAGGTTATTCTCAGGCTAAGGAGATGCTGCACTAGAGAGAAACCCCACAAGGACCCCACTGGACCCCAGAAAGAGTGTTTGTGTTTTGAACATCAGTTTTCTCCCTTTCCTCTCTTGGCTTTGTGGGAGCCCCACAGGGTCTGGGTCCATCCTGATGCCTCTCTCAGCAAAGCCTTTGAAAAGTTTTGCATGAAACACGTGGAAAGAAATGGGAGATTTATGTCCCTTTCCCAGCCTGAAGGACCAGCCAAGTGTGTTGTGAAGCATTTCAGGGCTGTATTGGGCTGACACATCACCTGGTCATGAAAGGGCTCTTCACACTAAAGAAAACCCAGTAAATATCTGCTGTTGGAGCCACTGCCTGGGGAGGAAGTTGAAAAACTGGCAGCACAGAGAGCTGGGAAGGTGCTCAGTGCCTCCACACTTCGCTGGGGAAGTTATCCCAGTCCCTCTGGATCTCATAACCAGTCATGGTCTTCCCAGGGGACACTGCTGCCAGCACATGGTTTTTAAGGTGTCTAGGGAATAACCCTGTAGAGCTCCAAATTCTTTGTCCACCAAGAAGAGAACTCAAAGAGCTTTGTGTACAGATGTTCCTACGCTGGATTTGTTTGCTGTTATTTTCCTGCCACCTTGCTGTGTTTCTTATACACCATCTATCATGCTATTTATATTCTGTATCTACTTCTGTGCAACCCCATGTGGGCAGAAAGCAATGCAGTGTGACCCAACATCAAGCCCTAAAGTGCCCTGGTTGGAGCAGGGATGGCAGCAGGGAGGATGCCAAGGAGAAAGAAAATTGTTCCACAAGTAATTGCAATGGGAAGATGTAGGCATGGAGGGGAAAACCTCTGCAGGCACTGTAAGAGGAGGAGGAATGGCTGTGGGATGTGCTCTAGGGAAGGGGAGTGGGCTGTGCTTCAGATCCCACTGGCAGAGCTGTAGGCACTGCCTGGACCAGCTCTGGCACTGGCACAGGTGCAGTCACACAGCAGAAATACAGCTCCTGCCCCCTGGGGCTCAGCCTCTTTCCTGGGAAATAAGGATTTACAAAAATAGGAAGCTGGAAATGCCACTACACAGCAGCTAAATATAGCCTGACCAAGTGAGGAGCTGCAGTGCTCACTCCAAAACCAAAGGCAGGATGGAGGGAGCTGCTGGCCGTGGTAAAGGCTGCCCTGGGGAGCCTGTTCAGTGCCCCACAACCCTCCAGGGGAAGAACCTTTTCCTGATAGCCAGCCTGACTCTCCCCTGGCACAGCTCCAGCCCTTCCCTGCGTCCTTCTCACTGGTCACAGGGAGCAGAGAGGAGCTGCAGAAACACAATTGAGCTGCTCTTCTATAGGAATGATAATTTTGCTGTCCTTGGAGGTGCTCACCCTGTTCCCTGCCCCTTGAAAAAACCCTTGGTTATAGTTGTATGTTTGACTGTCATGGGTTAAGAATGGTCCAATCAAAAATCATTTTTATTTAATTGGCAGATAGTTTGACCATTCAAAAGTAGGTTACGACTTTTGGGTAATACTCATATAAGCCGAGAGTGTGGGGAGGAGCTTTCTCTTTTCTTCCGGCTGGATCACAGGTAACATCGAGCAGCACAGAGCCTGGCCGGGCTCGGCCCAGGCCCCGCTGCCCCTGGCCGGGCCCGGCCTGGGCCCCCTGAGAGCGCAGCTTGGCTGTGTCTGAGACTGGGAACAGCAGCAGCGGGGGAGGGGAAGAGAAGCCCCAGCGGCAGCCGTTCCTGTCACCGGCCGGGACCGAGGAGTGTTCCACCGTCGCCTCCCCCCCCGCCACCCCCACCCAGGCGTGGCCCCCGGGAACAGCAGCAGCAGCGGGGAAGGGGAAGAGAAGCCCCAGCGGCAGCCGCTTCTGTCACCAGCAGGGACTGAGGAGTGTTCCACCGTTGTTTCCCTCCCCCCGTCCCCAGGCATGGCCCCCGGGAACAGCAGCAGCAGCGGGGAAGGGGAAGAGAAGCCCTGGCAGCTGCAGAATGCTTCTTCCCCACCCCCCCCCTTCAGGCCAAAAGGAACAGCGCGGCCTTCGGACTTTTTTAGTTCCCGCTGCAACAAGATCACGTGAGCAGCCTTGCAAGTCTGACAAGTTTAACTCTTTCTCTGCTAGCAAATGGATTTCTTCTGAGCACCGGCCTTTCCCTGAACGAAGGACAGATATAGTGATTAGACCATAAGGAGACACAGCATGGAGCTGAAGTCAGTGGAAAGAGAGTGAAAAAGATTTTAAGGTAGAGGAGGAGGAGTGGCTGAAAATTCTAGCTGGACTTCTCTGGAACATAGAGACTGAACTGGGTTGTTCCTTTAAACCATGGAAAGATGTGCAATTTGGGGAGGTGATGAGACACCTTTAAAAGGCGACACCCCAATGTTGCAGTGTATTTGAGTACAGGGCCCACGTGTTCAGTATTGAGAATACTGTAAGTGGGTAGGATTGAGTTCTTTGAAGTCCTTGTGGACAAAGTCTCTATTGAAACGGAGAGACTCCTTTCCTGAAGAATTGATGAAAGATTATCTTAAAATGGTAAAACTGGCTAAGGTTGCAGGTTATGTCTTTTTATGTTGAGTGTAGAAAAGTGAAAACTTGGAGAGGGAGGGAAAGATGTTTTGAAGGTTCCATTTGTTGGTTTTTTTTTTCCTTCCTATTTTCATCCTTTCAGTGTGTGTGAATAAACTATCTTTGTAATTTAAAGATGAGCCTGTTTTGCTTTTTTTTTATATTCTCCCAGTCAAGAGAAATATAGAATGTGATGAAACCATCACATTGACAAATGCAGATTTTGGGGGCTGATTCCCCAAAGGCACAGAAGCAGTGGAAGGTGGAGGTGGAGTTACCACCACAGAGATGCCAGCAGTGGGGCTGGGCTCAGCACATGGATCAGTTGGTCTCTGTTTTGCTTTTTAATAGCCAAGCCTCCTTGGGAAAGTTGGTCTGGATCCAGCGTGGAGGCAAGCAAATCACTGACATCACAACACAAGGGAAATTGCAAATTTATTTTGGGAAGGGGAAGAACAACAAGAGACTCAGAAGCTGAACTTCAGCACCAACACTAATAATGAGCCACAATTCATTGCAGACCTGCTTGGGAAGGGGGCTGGCAGTGAGGACAAAATGAACTAAAAGTGACATTGTTTGGTGAATGGAAAGGCTGAGGCATACTGATGGGAGGGTTCAAGTGTGGGAAGTTTTCTAAAAATAAACAAACAAACAAAGCCCCAAAGCTCTGAGGATTTCAGCACTATCTGGAGACTCTGGATGAAGAGGAGCAGCTAGCTACTGTGGGAGATATTGAAGAGCAGGGCTTATGTGTGTCTAAATGTGTATCACAGCAGTGTACATCACCAACAGGGGGGAGCCCAGGGCTCAGAATGCAAATCCAGTCAGTGATGTATGAAGTTACAGTGGAAGATGTCCCTGCTCATGGCAGGGGGTTGGGCTGGGTGACCTTTAAAGGTCCCTTCCCACCCAAAACCATTCTGTGATCCTGTGATTCTAAAACTGCACACCGATCCCAGAGCTGCCACTGTCTGGGAAGGGCACAGTAAATCCAACAGAAACCCCACTAAGATTTGAATATGTTGGTAGAAAATAAAGGGGAAAAAAATAGATGTTTTTGCCAGTTTGCTGGGCTGAGGGGCCAAGTGCTGAGAGAGGCAACATTCAGTCAGAGCCCAGCTCTCCATCCCAGGAACACCAAGTGTTGGGAGCTGTGCTGAGCCCAGGAGACTGGGACTTGTAGCTGTCTTAACTTGCTTAATGCACAGGGTTTATCTCTGAGATGAAATAGAAACAAATAAGGAGGTGCAGGGCTTTATCATTGTGATGAGTTTATTTCCAGGCAGACTTGAGGACCCTCAGCACCACGCTGCATCCCTGACGAGGTCCCTTCTCCTCCTTAGATGCCAGTTTAGCCTCCTAAAGTGAAGTTTTCTTCAAGGTGTGAAGACTTTGTGGTTTAGCTATTGCTTCCACAGCAGGTTGAACCAGTGAAGGGCAGTAGAATTGCTAGGCTTGAGCAATTAAATCAAATTTAAAAGTTAAGATCTCATTATCTGCAACTGAACACTGGAAATTAGTAGACACTTACAGTCTGAATCTCTGTTCCTCAGATCTCTGGCTGCAAAAGGAAGCAGCAGCACCCCTGTCTAATTTCCTCATCTAATTACACAGGATTACAGAGCTGGCAGCCCACTAATATTTATGCTTGTTTGAGATTCTGATGAAACACCCCAAAGGCAGGACTTCTGTATTCAGTGTCATGTCCAGACACTCTTTGATTAATAACTTACAAAGTAACATGCTAATGAGAAGGAGAAGAAAGACTTTTGAGTGGCTCCACATTTACCAAATTGAAAAATAAGTATTGAAACTTATAAAAAAGGACTTTTCAACACTTATCCACAAGGAGATCAAGTCCAGGATGACCAGAAGACCAGGTTCAGGATGCACAAGCAGCCTGAGTTCTGGGATCTCCTAGTGCCAGGCTTTGCAACCCTGAAACTTCCCATAACAGACCCAAATTCCCTCTTGTTCTGTGATACCAAACCCAAGGAGGACCCTGCTTGAGGAGACATCCCTGCTCTTTACAGCCACCACAGTTGTATCAGGGGAGGTTTAGACTGGATATTAGGAAAAATTCCTTCATCCAAATAGTTGTCCAGCCTGGCACAACTGCCCAGGGCAGGGGTGGAGTCCCCATCCCTGGAGGGATCTAACAGCCCTGTATATGTGGCACTTGGGGATGGGGGTGAGTGGTGGCCTTGCCAGTGCTGGGGATGGTTGATTTCAGTGACCTTAGAGGGATTTTCCAACATAAACTATTCCATGGTTCTGTTATGGGAAGTCTGTCTCTGGCAGGACTCCAAGGATGAAAACCAGCACTTCAAAGCTGCTTGGCTGCTCAGGCTGTACCAAACCCTCCCTGGGTGCTGCAGGTGGAAAGGGGCAGCAACAAAGAAGGACTCCACCAGCTGCTCCACTCTGCTTTTCTGCTGGTTTGTTCGGTTTCAGGCCTTCTCAGATTTTCTCCTAGAATCACACAATCCCAGAACGGTTTGGGTTAGCAGGGACCTTAAAGCTCATCTCATCCCACCCCTGCCATGGGCAGGACACCTTCCACTAGCCCAGGGTGTTCCAAGCCCTGTCCAACCTGGCCTTGGACACTTCCAGGGATCCAGGGGCAGCCACAGCTCCTCTGGGCTCCCTGTGCCAGGGCCTCCCCACCCTCACAGGGAACAGTTCTCCCTAATATCTCATCTAAATCTGTTCTCCTTCAGTTTTTTCAGTTTAAAGCCCAAGCTGCCCTACATTAACATCAGGATTTTCCTTTCATAGTTCTAAAAAGCTGTGATTTTGTGAATTTTTTCTTTGACACGTGCTCACAAAATTCATGTTCCTGAAGTACCCCAGAGATATCCTGCATGGCACAACACCCTTCCTCCATCCCAGCTCTCCCTTCTATCAGCACACTAGAACAAAATGATTCAACCAAGTAACAAATGTTGGAGAGACCAGTCCCTGCAGGCCCACAACAATGCCAAGAAAAAAGCTTGGCGAATTATTATCTTCCTTTCCTCACACAGGCTTTTTGTGAAGCTCCAGCAATTAAAGATGCTGCTGGGGAACAAGATAGCTGGGAATTACTCTGACTTGGGGAAATTACCACCCAGAGGTTTTTGATTTTTTTTGTGCTGCTATGTAAATTCCCTTTGCTCTGCTAGAACTCTTCTAACCAAATGCATTACTTTGACAACACATTTCAATAGCTGAGTTTAAAAAGACACACTTCAATGCTGTTTCCAGCCAGCTCTGGCTTCAGAAATACAGCTCTGCCTGTATTTCTCATGGTAGTCTTGAAACCAAATTCCTGGATGCACTCTACTGACCCTTTTATTCAGCTCTCCCAGCAAACCTTTGCCATTCACAAAGAGCTTCAACAGGAAATACAACACGGGAGGGGAAAACACTCACCTGATTATTCATCTAAGGCAGATGTTCCCCTTCCCTGGAGAACCACCCTGTAATCCCAACACACCCTCTACACTGTGTGAGGCAGCCTGCAGTGCTTCTCCCTCACTCCCAGTGAGGTGAAAAGGGTCTGTGTGTGAGTAACCCTCTGATGGCTCAGGGACCCACTGAGCCTCAGCTGAACTGCTGTTCCTCATTGTGGTGTTATCCCAGGCCTGTGCCTCCACTCCCATGAGAACTGAGTTTGACCAGGTGGGTAGGAAACCTTTGAGCATGAGCAGGGACCTGTGATGTCCTGGCCATGCTGACCCCACAGCAGGTCCTGCACACCTCTCTTCTGCAGGGACCCCCTGTGCCCCAGCCTGGCTGAGGGACCCTGGGTGCCCAAGGCTGGCAGGTGTCTTGTTCAGTGCTGGGCCTTTGCTGAGCATGGCCATATGTTCAAAGCCTGGTTTCCATTCATCCTAATCTGGAACCCAAAGTTTACAACACAGAAGTTCCATATTTTTCCATATTTTTTGGTGCCTTGTCACTTCTGCTTAGGTTTAACCCAACACCATCAATTAGAACACAAACCATACCAGACCCAAGATCAACCCTTGAACAAGTCCATGAGTAACCTGTTCCTCTCTGATGCTTCCCTTGATATCTATGACTCATTATTCCTCTTCTAAGCACTTTCTCATCTATCACACTCTCTCATTTCTAAACCCATTTTGCCCATAATTAGAATCACTCTGTTTGGATAGTTTCAATTTACCATTACCTTGGCCATCAGCTCAGCCCATCCCTTCCTAGGGATGACTATAAATGACTGACTAGCAGCAACCTTCCTCTCAGGAAAATAAGCAATATATTTTAAATGCTGGGCTGCAAGTGATTTAATACTCTTCTTCTACCTTCAATTTTGATTTTTTTCAGTAAATCAGATTTTCCTGGGAGGATGATCAATTTCTTTTTTCACCCTACAACTTCCTGCAGAATGTAACATATTTTTAAGCCCAGTGAGTATTTCTCATCTCTCTTGGCCACTTCTTTTGTACAATACTGTATTATTTATGTTATATTATGTTCTTTTATAGTCAATATGATCTTTTATGGCTAGTTTCAAGCTGCAATTTTCCCTCTGGATATTTACTCTAGGCTTTCAAATTGTGCATAGCTGAATCCAAGAGCACTGCAAGGCTCTGGGCAGGAGGTGGGTGGGCAGCTGGCATTACCTAGTGCTGGGGTCAACTCCTAACATAGAAGATATAATTTTATATCATATGAGGGGGAATTAAATGGGAACAGGTGAGGAGTGGGGTAGGTCTCAAGAAACCTGATAAGCTGGCTGCTCAGTTGGAGGCTGCTGCAGTTCTAAGACCTGCAGGCAGCAGAGAAGTGCTGGATGGCTAAAAAAGACTCTTTTGTGGTGTTTTGCTGTAACTTATGGCGAGGCTGCCCTTGCTTCACACCCTGCCTCAAGCTCTGGGGTGAAAAATTCCACTGTGGAGGATCCAGATGGTCAGGAGGGATTGAAACACCCCAGAATCTTGGGTTTCTGCTCATAGATGGAGAAGTGGGCAACAATTGGTGTATCCCCTGTATGATCTGCATTCCTGCAGCCCCCACACAAGCTGCTGCTTCATAGAATCATCCTCACAGAATCCTGGAATGGTTTGGGCTGGAAGGGACATTAAGGCTCATCCAGTGCCACCCCCAACCACTATCCCAGGCTACTCCAAGCCCCATCCAAGCTGGCCTTGGACACTTCCAGGGATCCAGGGGCAGCCACAGCTTCTCTGGGCACACTGTGCCAGGGCCTCACCACCCTCACAGGAAAGAATTCCTTCCCAATATCCCATCTAATCCTGCCCTCTGTCAGCTTAAAGCCATTCCAGTGTCCAAAGTCCCTCTCCAGGAAGGTTTAAGTAATACCATTTTCTTCAGGTAAGAATTGCCATCGCAGGTGTTTCTGCTGACAGCGTTTTCCCCCCTCCTTTTGTTCAGGAGAAGCAGGAGAGGCGTGTAAGGGACTTTTTGAAAAGCTCCAAGCATTCCCAGAGGAGGGAGACTCCGGCTTGGCAGTCTCCAGGCGCCCTCTGGTGCAGACACAAGCAGCAGCTCCAGCCAGCTCTGCCGGCGGATTCGTCCAGGGAACATCCACGCCGGATGTTAATGGGGCTGTTTGGGATTATGGAAAGGGGGGTGACAGCCACCCTGCCCCGTGAAGGAGAGAGGGCCTTTTGATGTCTTCTCCCTGTGGCAAGGGACAGGACCCAGGGAATGGCTGGAGCTGGATCAGGGGGGTTGGGATGGGTATCAGGGAAAGGTTCTTCCTCCAGAGGGTGCTGGGCACTGTCCAGGCCCCCCAGGGAATGGGCACAGCCCCAAGGCTGCCAGAGCTCCAGGAGTGTTTGGACAATGCTCCCAGGGATGCACAGGCTGGGATTGTTGGGGTGTCTGTGCAGAGACAGGGGTTGGACTGGATGATCCCCATGTGTCCCTTCCAGCTCAGGAAATTCTGTGAATCTGTGTTGGCTGGACATTGGCACAGGGCTCACAAGACTTTGCTTCAGAATTTACCCGAATTTTTAGTGGTAAATGGGATTGGTCTGGTGGAATAGAGAGGATCAGTTGGTACCTGGATTGGAGCAGAGAAAGGCATAGATGGCTCTTCATAGACCATCCAGGCACCCCAGCAGCAGACAGGAAGCCTGGAAAGAAAGAGGTGTTTCCAGATAGCATGGAAAGATAAATTTGAGGGTAACTAAGGGTGTGAAATGTGGGTCAGGAGGGCAGTGAACAATAAGTAAGAAATTTGCTGAGATGACTAGAGCTGTGAGAAAGAGGGGGGCAAGAAAAGCAATGAAAAAGATGAGCAGAGCCATTCTAGTTTGGCACTGAGAGCTTGATGGCCAGATGAGATACATGAGGAGAAGCATAGCCAAGTGGGGATGCAAAGAATGACTAATGAGGCATCAGGCAATGAATTCTGTCTGTCAGGTGCTGCAAACACAACAGCCAGCATGGAGCTGAGCAGGAGTCAGAGCATCATTAATTCAGTCAGGTCTGCTGCAGGCAGGGATCTGTGGTCTCAGTGGGAGCATCTGAGAAAGGAGGGAATGGAACTGAAAAGCCATCAGCTCCCTGCATAAACTGAAACATGAGATGCAGCTGCAGCTATTTTTAGAAGCATGAAATATCCTGAGTGGGAAGGGACTCACAGGGATCAATCATCCAGTCCAACTCCTGGCTCAGGACACCCCAACAATCCCAGCCTGTGCATCCCTGGAAGCATTGTCCAAACACTCCTGGAGCTCTGGCAGCCTTGGGGCCGTGCCCATTCCCTGGGGAGCCTGGGCAGTGCCAGCACCCTCTGGGGACAGAACCTTTCCCTGATCTCCAGCCCTCCCTCGGGTCCTGTCCCTGGAGGACTAGAGAAGATTAACAAGTAGTCTATTTTCATAGAACAAGGCTTGCAAGCTACTTGATAGCATTTAGATTCTACTGAAATCTGCTGAAAACTACTTGGACAAGCTATTAAACATCCAATTCCTATAGATCTGCAACACCAGTAGGCTGATTAATAAAATCATATGGATTCTTTATTAGGAAAAAAATATTTTAAACAAAAAAAGCTTTTGCTGACAGAAAAGAGGAAGATGGCTTAGATTTAGCAGTATTACTGATATCTCACTGCTGTGTCCCACCAGGAGATCCTGTGAAAAATTGTGCCAAGATCAAGGATGGGTTAAAAGAGCCCATGTGTTCCTTCCAGTGATTTCTGGAAGTGTTTTGTAGAGATGTTGAGGGCCACTTTGTAGGGGTTGGGATTGTGCTTAAGATGTGGAAGCAACACCCTTTACCTGGCCTCTGCCTCGCTGCCATGCCTGGGAAGCAGAGATGCATGCTGAGCCAGAGATCCCTGTGCTGCCCTGGAGCTGTGGAGGCCTGGGAGACTCCCAAGGGAAGAGCTGCTGTCCAAACAGCCCCCCGTGCTCAGTGTGGGCTCAGGAAGGGCTGTGGGAGCTCTCTTGGCCACTGCAGGCAACCACAGCTCTTCCTCATGGACCTGACAAGGCTCTCCTGCCTCTCCACCAGCATTTTTTTGCATGAAATGTTCTGTGTGCGCTGCAAACAGCTGCATCCAGGAGAGGTGGGTGATGGTGCCAACAGTGCCTCAAGGAGACACAGTCTGCATAAGCAAAGGCTCCCTTATGTAAGAGTCTCTCTGTCTAAGCCAGGCCAAAACAGCCCTTTGCTTTTCTGTCATCCTTGACTCGGCGGGGAAGCGTCAATGCAAACATCCCTGCGCAGAGGAAAGGCTTGGAACAATCATCTACTGCAAAACGATACTCTCTAGATTTTAAAGCACCTTCTGTTGGTCAGGGGCGTTCAGTAAAACGTATCAAGCTGTGCTTGGCAAATAAAACCTTAAAAAACTCTAGAAGACAGCAATATGGAGCCTGAAAAATCTTCTGGGCTGAAGTAAGTGCTGGAGTGGCAGCAGTGCCACAGCTCACACTTCCATGGATGTCTCACAAACACTTAGAGCACAGTAATGCTTGAACACTTTGGGAACAGCACCAGGATGCTCTGGGTTCAGGAATGTTAATGTGCTACTGCTCTGAACTGATACACTTCTATGGGAAGTCTCTTCCCATCTTTATTCAGTGCCTGGAAGACCAGAGGCTTCAGTCTGTGTGTTGTTGACTTGACAGAGAGAAAGACTTCAGTGGAATGTAAAGGAACAGCACAGCTGGCTCCAAGCTTATTTAACATCCCTGTGTTTACACTGTAATACCTATGGGACAAGCAGTGCTGTGATATTATTTGTTCTTCTGTGGTTTTTCTTCCTCAGAAATAAAGAATCACCACAATCTAAGGAGGCTGGAAAAAGGCCCATATAATCATTTCTCAGTGGGACACAAGAAGGAACAGAAATCAAAGCCTTCAGACACAGTTTCTCCAACTTGACCTGTGAAGCCTGGGTCAGCAGTTTCCAGTGTATAGAAAAGGAGGCTCAAATTATGCTCCTCTTTCTATGCACGGAAATTATAAAATGAAGGGTAAAGCCAAGCATCAGTCATGCAGCAAACTGCAAACTGGCAGTATTTCCCAGAAGCTGAAGCAAATGCAAAGGAATTTGCTTTTAGGGTTAAGCATCAGTGTAGCTTAAATACCAAATCTGCCACATGCCACATCTGTTACAGCCTCCTTCCCACAAACCAGCTCTCTTCCTGCAGGGCTGAAGTACTTCCCAGCTTGTAACAAGGACAGTTTACCTGGTGGCAGGTAGCCTAGCCAGGTGTAACACTTGCTTTATGGAATAAGCCACAGATCCCAGGAAATATCAACATCAAGGCCACACACAGCATGGCAGGAGTCAGCACACAGGGACCTCTTCAAGGCAGGACAGCATCAGACCCAAGGAAAATGATGGTTTCCTCCACAACAGGAGCAAAGCTGAGAAAGGCAAAGAAAAGCTCATTTTTTCCATGACTGAAACCCACAGATGCCAAGTCTGCTGTGGCTGTATTGGGATAAAGGTGACCTGCAGAGCTGCATGTGACAGTAACACACCTCCTCCAAGGGTGTGCAGGACTCCCTGAGGGATCATTCTGCCTCCCAGTGCATTTGGCCAAACTGGCATCAAGCTCCCCAGCCACAGAAACATCCACTCTAGTCCCAGGGATAGCAAAGCTGAAATGGTCTTTCATTCCCAGCTTGGTTTTTTAAATTCTATCTCATTCTTCTACCCATGCAAGAAAAAAAACTTCTTGTGCTTCACCTTCTGAATGTGTGATCCTTGGCCACACAGCTGTCACACAGACAATCCTGTGCTCAAGAAGCTGCTCTGGGATGTTATTTGATTGCCAAGGAACTCTTAAGTTTAACCTGGAGAATATCTTCATCCAAAAGAAGTGGAAAATTCCTGCAGAAGAAACTAAAAATTGGGTTTTTTTTCCTCTTAACTCCAAGCTGAAGCACCTCCTGGGCAATCACTTTCAACATGCAGAAGCTACATCCACAGACATAATAAAATAAATGACAATGTTTTTAGAAACCTAGTTGGTGCCTGAAGCAGGTAACTAGTGTGCTCTTACAGCATAGATGGTGACATCCTTTGGTGTTTGAGTTGCCTCTGGTGCTGCTATAATCAGTCTTCCTTTGCAGGGAAAAAATTAAAAAAAGGTATTTCTGTGGAAGAGCCTTTTCTCCAAAAGCAGAGGGAAGAAAGCAGTGTTCAGCAATGTAACCTGGGGGGCATAATGAGTGCTTCTGACAGGGCTAAGACAAAGACACTCTGTAAACTACAAAACCTTTCAGTCCTGCCACAAGCCCTTCAGACTTACCTGTAACCAATATTTACAGTATGGGTAAGAATGTGTTTATTCTGTTATGTACCTGACCAGACAGAGAGGAAACACAGGCTTTGTAAACACTTCCCAAGTGTATTTATTAGTCAGGACTGATCTGTGTCAAAGCATGACCTACTTCATACCTCAAATGGCATTTCATCACAGTGGAGTTGCACAAGCCTCTCTTCTCCCTGAACACATCCTTGATATTCCAAGGCAGACTTTAACACACCACTTATCCATATACATCAGTTCCTGCATTTGTTTGTTCGAGCACAGTTCAAGTAATGTTTTGTTTTCTCTGTCCCAGTCATTTGAAAAGTTTCTTTCTTTTCTTCCTCCACTGTTTATTATCCCCATCTTCGGTATCATCAGGAGGATCTGGCATTACAAAGCCATCAGTCATTTTATAGTAGACTATTGTGGAGTCTGTCTCAACTATGGCCAAGGTAACTGACAGCAGGGTGTCCGGATCCTCTGGAGGGAGAGAGGCTTTCTTCAGTATTTCCCTTAACCTAGGTGAGGAAAAAAATCACTTAGAAAGGAGTTCACAATCACCTACGATGGCACAAAGGTAGAATAGCACTATTTTTATTCAGCCTGTTTTCACTCTGCATTCTGTCTTTACTAAAGTGAGCATAATATCTGTTCTAATAAAAATCCAAAGTCATGCAATCAACAAAAGAAAATAAAGAATCAGTTACACACATTTCTGCTGGAAATGGCTCAACACATGCTTCTCAGCTTTGTTTAGGTGTACTCATGTGCACATGCCTCAGCCATCCCTCATCCACCACCATCCTAGCATGGCAATCTCTGCAGGCCCTGGTTTCAGCAGCCTTATATAAGAAATCTAATTAAATAACACCTGGTGTTCAACTGGAGAACTGAATAATTAAGACTTGTTCCCCATGCAGAGGTAAGTCTTCCATTCCGTGTGCCACAGGTCTCTGCCAGACTGTGGAAGGCCCAGGAGCCCACGCCAGGTTTCTCTACCTCCCTGTCTAGACTAGAAGCCACAACACTAATGTTGTTCTTCAGAAGAGTCAGCCCAAACAATGTCTTCCTTAAAAGCTCAAGACAAAGTTATGCAAGTTTTCCTGTTTAGCTTATTTTAAGAGTAACATGCCAGTTACTTTTCGGTTCAGAGCTCAGGACAACACTGATCCCTGGAGTCCCTGGATTCCTGGTCTGACTGGGGAGCAAGTTCTAAAGGAGCGTGGTGAGCAGAGACAGAGCAGTAACACTTCCCACAGAACATTCCCACAGGGAGCTTCCTGCTTCCCCCTCAGGTCAGGTGCAGGAGTGCTCCTCTGGGATTGCTGGGACAGGTTACATTCCAGGGGGAGTTCAGCTGTGCACCAGGATCAACCAGTCCTGGCTTCATGCACCCTGCAGAGCTCACCCAGCAGAGCACAGGCAGCTCTGAGGCTGGGCACTGCAGCTGAACACAAGCCTCTCTCTAAAGGCAGCAGCTTTCAGACTTCAATCACCATCTTCCCTCAGAACCCCTTTGATCCTCTAATAAAAGCCAAATGGAATGTGGCAGAGAATGAGCAGCAGCCTGGAAAGCCTCGCTGTTAAACCCATGACCTTCTTAAGGATCCATCTGTGTTCTGAGCTGTGCATAATCTAGCCTGCTCAGGAGGGCCTCTCCTCCTGCCTGCACCACTGGCCCAGACACAGCAAGGCAACACAGCACAGTTACTTCATGGATCAGAAATACCAGGGCTGGGAAAAGCCCCATCCTGCCCTCCCACATCAGCACATTTCCTAACAACACAACAAATAAAGTGAGAGAGACTGTGCTGACACTGCAGAGGAGAGACACTGCAGGAGATTCCTTCAGGTAATGGGACATCTACTCCTGTGCTCACTGCCACCTCAGCAGGCTCTGTCTGCAGGTTCACTTGGCAGGTAACTTACTCTGTGCTTGGCACCTCTGGCTCCTGTCACTTCCAGCCCCTGTGCAGAGGTACCCCCAGCACCACAATGTCCTGTAAAACCCTGGCAGGGGACAAGAGCCTGGGAAAACATTACAGATGTCCTTCCTGACACATGCAGACAGCAAGAATCTAATTGTCACATGCAGAATCATTACATGATTTGGGTTGGAGGGGACCTTAAAGCTCATCCAGTTCCATCCATGGGCAGGGACATTTCCTATCCCAGTTTGCTCAAAGCCCCATCCAACCTGGCCTTGGACACTTCCAGGGATGGGGCAGCCACTGGGCAGCCTGTGCCAGGGCCTCACCAGCCAGGTGTCTGGAGAAAGCTCTGAGTTGGTGAGGCCAGACTGCTGGCAGAGACCCCGTGAGGAAAGAACCATCTGTGAAGCAGTGGACATTAATCGCTCTTTCTCCTGGGAATGCAATATAGAATTAATGATAAAATGCCAAATTAAAGGGCACAGCTACCCAGGAGAGATATTTTGGGAGCCAAAGAAACCAAGCTTGTGTTGAGTGTGGACAGTGTTGTATCTGAGAGGAGACTCAGGCAGAGGCCTGGATTCACCTGTCAGCCAGGGCAGAAGCTCCTTATTTTCTTTAATACCTGTCACTGGTTTTCCTCACAGTCTATTAGGAGGAGGGATGGAACAGTGAGGCCTTAGATCTACATTTCTGATACTCATGATTTCTTCTTATAGTGCCAAGCACAGACACCTGAGACTTTATTTCCCCCTATTTAGCAACTAGGACTTTGAAGATGCCCCATGATCCCAAAAGCAGCCAGGTTCTCACAACAGATTAATGATATTTCTTCACATTTCTTCTGCCTTTTCAGCAGACAGGAGTTCCAGGATTTATGTAAGAAGCACAAAGACACGCCACTGCATCAGGATGATCTGCTAACTCTGCTGCCCACAGATGAAGAATGACAACTGCAAATGCATCCTTTTCCTCTTCCCCCTTCCCTCCACACAGGCAGCCCCAAGAGAAAGGCTCTCACTCATGCATACCACAACAGGCACAGTGCACTGCAGCACATCTGCAAAGTGGTGAGAGGCTGTCGTTTGGAGGGATAAGCTTTGGAATTCAGGAAGTGTGTGTCAGACATCATCCCTTGCCCTCCTCCCCTGAAGGCATCCCCAGCAGCCCCTGTGTCAAGCCTGCTCACCACGTTCCTCTGCACCAGCAGACATTGCAAAGGAGCCACAGAACCTCTGATTTTACTGTGCTTGCTGCCTGCCACAAGCAAGAAGATGAAACACTGCAGGGAAGGTACAGCTTTTGTAATCCTTTTAATGCATCTAATGCTGTCAATGGAAAAATGAAGAAAGTATGAAGTGCTGTCGGCCTTCTGAAATTCAAAGCATGCACGTTTGACATCCTAAACAGGGCAAGAAGCCTTTATTTCAAGGGAAACAGCCCTTCTAACACGACAGCTGCAGATGATGGCAATAAAGTCCTAGGCAAGAAGCCCTTGTGGTAACACCTTCCCACCAGAGCCAGCTGATTTAAATTACCCAGGTAATGGCTACCAATAAGCTCCTTAGTGACCAGTACCATCTGCTACACCATACAGGTGATGACAACCATAAAAGATGAATTTGCTTAAATAAAAGTGGATTTAACATTTCAGACATCAGCAGAACAGAGGAATTCAGTGCATCCAGTAGCCTGGCAGATGCCAACAGCCTTGACCACCTCCACTCCCCAGCACCCTGAGCAGCCTTTCCCCTGAGTCACAGCTGTGTCAGGACACACTGGAACTACTGATACCTGATGGAACACTGACACCAAGGGACCCATGACCACTCTGGGCTTGGTTCCCCAGCTGTGCTCCAACAGTGTGAGCCCCACAGAAGCTGTGGGGTCAAACCTTTGGCATGGACTGGCTCTCTCTGGGTCCTCCTCTTCCACAGGAATTCCAGCATGCCCACTCCACTGTCTGCGCAGCCACTTTTCAGCAGAATAGAGAGACTTGACACGAGAAAAGGTGCAGCTGAGAAACAGTTCCTGCTGTTCTGCAAGGTCCCAGGAAAAGCTCAGCACATTTTCACTACAGTCTCAAGTAAAGCCTGTGCTGGAAGAATGCACCGTGTCATTCTGTCACCTCCTCAAGAACAGCACAAAAACCACTCCAGCACCTTAGCACATGTTCACCCACAGGTTCAGCCTGGTAACAGGCATCAGGGACAGACAGCCCTACCCATGCCACCTTCTTGGGATTTATGCCAATGACTGCCTGGTAAAAAAAAACCATCTAGAGCTCCAGAAGGGTGCACAGAACAATCAAACATGTGCTGCATGCACAGTGAGAAATCAAAGCTAAAATACCTTGCAACTACTCCTTCCCCTCCTCTCCCTCTCCACAGAATGAAAAGCCAGGGAATGTTAAAACAGGCAGCACAGAAATTTTAGGAGTCCTGCACAAAAAGGTACCTCTTGAACAAAGGTATTGTGAGATAAAAATAACTGAAGTTAGGGGAATACAGACACCACAAGAAACACTCTGAAGTTTTACAGAAGCCACATACGTAGAATAAGATTAAGTATTTTTAATAAGAATTCTTACAAGTTGGAGATCACGCAGTGCAAAGTTCCCAGTGTAATTTGAATGCCCAGTGCTAAAACCTCATGGTACCTGCATGTTCACTCAAATCCAGAGCTGCTCCCACCAGGCCAAATACAAGCAGCACAAAGCCCTCATTTTCCACCCAGGAAGCAAACTCACATTCATCTCATGCTCCAGGAGGAGCAAAGGACTTCGCCTCAAACACTCCTTTAGATAAAGACCTGGTATTTCTAAAACACTTTGCATTAGAAAAAGGGCTTAGAAAAGGCTTCCTAGTTACCTACAGACTAAAGTCAGTAGAGATTGCTTTTTTCTACCAAAGAATTAGTCATAGGAGCAGGTTTAAGTTACTTAACATTGTGCAAGGAGCACTGCAGCTAAGGGAACAGTACTAGCAATGTCATCCTGCATCTGTCATTACTGCTGCATTCAAACGTGAAGGCAGTGAACTGACCTGGTCTTCTATTACTGCAGCAATTAATAGTTTTAAAATAAAACAAATCCAAAACCAAGAAAATCCATACAAATTTATCCAGAGAGCAGAAGGGAATGTGGCATCCTTCCCCCATCTTAACTTTGCACTAGGTAGGCCCTCAACACCCATCAGAAATCTGTGCTGTGTTTCCCAGTATCTGCTCCTAACAAAGTAACACTGCCCTTTTCTCTGGGAGAAAGAACCAGGTGTACAGCTGGTGACCCTGAGGTTTCAGCTGACTCTGCAAAAACCAACCAAGAGCAGAATCATAAAGAATTCAAGCAGCAAGTTCTGTGGTGAACAAAAGAGCATTTCAGAGGCACATCCCATGCAATGGCTCTGAGAGGCAGCGTCACTCTGCAAGCTCAGAGCAGTTTTATGGAGGTTGCATAGAGCTCCATTGAGCTGAAATGGAACTACTGCCCTCCATCCCATAAAAGCCAAAGGCTTTCAATCTGCCCTTTATACTTGGATGAATAATTCCTTGCAGGCTTGGCCAGCCTGAACAGCTCCCTCCCCTGCTGGCCAGGCAGGGCTGCAGAGTGCACACAAGTTGGTCTCTGTGCCACTGCAGAGATCATTACCCCAGGCACCGGAGCGTGCCATTGTCCCAGCCTGGGTCAGCACCAAGGCACAGGAACCTCCCAGAGAGCACAATTCCTTGGATTCAGCCAGCACTGCAAACTTCAGCACAGCTCACCATCAGGAATGCTGCTCCAGACCCTGCTACAGGGCAGGCAGCAGCATTAACCCAATGCCTTGAAATATGAGGGAAGGAGCACGTGGGGCTGGGACAAGGTGTAAATGCATACCACTGTTCCTTGGGATTTGTTCCCAAAACACACCAACAGGAATGCTAGAAGAAACTCAGTTTTTGTAATGGAAAGAAAAAAATAAATGCAAATAAAACACCACGTGCCACACTGGTCAGGAGAAGGAATTGAAATCCTGAGGAATATTAAGATCTTTTTCCATGAAAATTCAAGAAAACAAGACAAACCACGCAAAAGGGAGGTATCAAAGTTCAGCAAAGTTCTACAGGACACACTAATGTTCAACCACACTACTGCATAACTAACTCTGCTGTGGGAGCTGCAATCTCATTTAAAAAAAAATTTAAAAATTAGATAAAAAATACTAATAAAGAGCTTGCATTTAGGAGCCACTAATTACATTTTCAATGTGTGATTTACTGCATGAGTAGATTATGCTTATAGCAGGGGTTACTAACAAAACTGTGAAGAGGATGCAAGATGCACATCACACTTCCAGTGCTTTAAAATAATAGGATTTTTCAGTTTATAGCAAGATTTATTTCACAGTCTACAGACTGGGAAGACAGTAAATTCAATTCCTCAGATTTCCCTCTCAGGATGCTTATGAGCTTTAAAACAAAACATTTACATATTGCTTTTTTCTAAAGTAAGTTAGCATTTTAACAGAATAAGCCTTTCCCAAACTTTGCAGGTCTCCATGACCTCAGGCAACTTCATCCTTGATTTACAACACTTGTACACAAAATACAATCAGAGCAGTGACGTGTCATTTAATCTGACAGTTTATCTGCAATGTTTTGCTTAGACAGAGCTATTTGTCTAGGACAGACAGTGCCCAATTCTATTAGATCTGGGACCTAACTCCCTGTTCCTTGAAGGATCAAGGCTTTCCAGGCCATCTAAAAATCCAGCTGTCAAGTCTGTGAGCTCTCCCTAACTTGCTGAGCTTGGTTTATGCAAGGCATTTCTGCCAGCTCTGAAGCAGCAATCCCAGGATTTGACTGCTTCCTCCACTCTGGGGAGCCACAGTTCTGGAATGTACTGATGAGGTACTTGGTGTGCACTAAGGTGAGCAGCAAACACACCCCAGCCTGTGCACCTCCAAACTCCTCCCTCAAGCATGAGTCCCTGCTGAATGCAGAGGCTCTCCAAGCCTCAGCCAGCTGTCTGTGGGTCAGAGCAGGCCAGGACAGACAGAAATTGCATCATACTCCCCAGGGCTTTGCTCACAGAAGATTCAGCAATCTGAATCATCTGAAGAACACACAGAGCACAAAGCCACTTCTCAAGGCTGTGTAAGATCATTTACTCTTTGCTCCAGAGCCCATAATTCTGTCATTTGGTGGGTTCCTGTGCAGCCCTACCCTGCCATGGCTGGATGAGCAGCTTCCACCCAGCTCTGCTGAAGTGCACAGTAAGCTTAGGAAGCAGAACAGCTTTTGCCTTCAGCAGTTAACTGTCATGCTCAAACTGGACATGATGAAATTTTGTAGTAGGCCAAAAAACACTGAATAGATTTTATTTTTTGTAGGGTACTCATATTTGTCATCTGCCTAGATGTCCTGCTGGTAATTTCCACAGCAACTTTTCTGTGGCCTTTTAAGGACACACTTCTTGGTGGCAGCCAAGTAGGGAACTTCATGAGACACCTGGGAATTTGGCTGACTTTGGATCTGAAGTAGAGAACCACTGCTGTATTTTTCTGGAAGACCAAGCCCACAAGAGTGACTGACTAATATTTGCAAAATGTGAGATTATTTTTAGCACACATGTAGTACTAAAATCCATTATTTTCTAGTGAATCACTTCCTTCTTTCTACCAATAAGAAAAACACATAGCAGAATGAAGATGGAAGTCTGATTTCAAGGTGTCACTTCCAGACCCTACCCAGGTGGTTAAACAAGGAAGTGCTGCCCATAAATGCTGCTGTTACTGGCTTCTTTTGCAGTTAGCACAATTCCAAGCCCAGAACAGAGACAGAACATTTTCACCATCCCAAATCCCTCCAAGGGCTTATTTTCAACACTAAGCAAGCTGCATTCACTTGTACTCATGCCTCCTCTCCTGCTTTTAGCAGGTAACACAAAATCCCAAAGTGCTGCTTTGAACAAAATGCAGATGCACGTTCAACACCACAAATAAAAAGCGTTGTACACAAATACAACCTCCCAGCCTGACAACATCCACGGCTATTGAACACATACAGCCTTTTATGGACACACCTGGCACTGCAGCCTGGGACTCAGCTCATTTTAGTGACAACACACCCTATGTTGTTGCTCTGCAGCAAAGCCTAGTCACAAACTGTACTTTTAATCAATGTGATGCATTCACTCTTTGCCTCTCCAGCACACATCCTTCCAGTGCTGGATTCCAGACACTCCGGTGCCAGAGGCAGAGCAAACAGCATCACCACAGAACAAACAAGTGCAGAGGCTCCCCATGAAAAGCTCCAATGACACAGTAAAAGATAGGACATGCATGCAGTGGAATGTGAGTCATTAAAAGTCAATCAGAACATACTCCTAAGCCTTTACCCAGTGCCAGGAATCCAAGTTTTCAGCCCAGGTGGAAACACACTATGTTAAGCAAGCACAACAGCTGAGCATGTAGGTGGAATTCCTCAAAGATCCCACACCCTCACTGGTTGCCTTCTATTTCCACCTAAAATCTTGTCTGAGCTGAGAGTTTCAGCATGTCCCCTTCATTCACACACACATCTCCTGCTTGCAGACAGGATGGATTGACACCCCAGCATTTCACCCAGCAGCTTTCCTCTGCTGTGGAGATCACATCATATTTCTCTGCAACACCAAGCGCCCAGGAGTGATTGACCAATACTTGCAAATATAATATTTTTTCAGCACAAATATAGTACTAAACCCCAGAAATATCTAGTAAATCATTTTCTTCCCCATCACCCAACAAACAGCAAAATGATGATAGAAATCTCTTAGCAAGACATTGATCTGTGACTTCTAAAACCCAAAATAAAAAGCAAAACCATCACTCCTAGAGTGCACACACACATCTAATAAGTGCAATTAATTGGCTACCTACCACTGTGTTAGGCTGCTGCCCACAGAGAAAGAGGAAGTGGCAAAAACCAGTAAGATTTGTAAAGCCAGCCCTGAGCCAGCTCCTAGCAGGAGTCAGAACAGAAGAAACTGAAAAATGTACAACCGTATGATGCTGCTGAAATAGTTCAGGTCTTCAGAGTCATCATGGCAAACACCAGTCAGAGAAGGCAGCCTCTATCAGAGAGTAATCATACCGTGTGTCTGAGGCTGCTCTAGGGGCCAGTTAAAATAGACTCTAAAACTACTGAAGTGGAAGTTTTCTAGGCTGTAAATATCTGTAATGTAACAAACCCATGGCTGTGCTGTCTTCTGCTTGAAGAACTGCTCTTGCACGTGTGAGAAAATTAAGTCAAAAATCACAGGCACGTCAGACTCTAGATGTAAAGTAGGAGTTTCTTGTTCAAAGCAGCCAAATGATAGTTTGAAAACCAAAGCAAAGCAAACCATATAAGGCTTATCCACAATAAAAAAAAAGGTGATTCTTAGGCAGTTCCAAGAGGATTTCTTTCCCCTTAGGTCCTTTCAAGTCCAGCAACTCAGGAAGCATCGTACATTTCCCAGAGTACAAAATCAGCACAAGAATGTTCAAAACATAAGCTGTGGAGGTCTTGTGTGCTAACCTTGTCTCTCAAACACATACTTTGGTGTCCACTGGTATCTTCTAGCACATATGCAACTCCAGACAACAGGAAGTGTTTATCAGTGGGCATCAGTTTCTGCTTGACCTCCCACTTCGGACAGGGAGAGGCAGAGATGCAAAGCTGTTTCCTTAACGTTCCAAGCTGCCTGTGTGTCTGCAGAACCCAAAATAACACTGCTGACAGGCTGAGAGGTTGTTCTCCTCTGATATTCCTCTATTTCCTCCTCCCTCCCCTCCTGACCAAGCCATCACCAGTAAAATGTATCTGTGCTCCATTTTCTGCCAGTGGTAACCCGAGCCAAGCTCTGAGCACGACCTCACCTCTCATGGCTGATCAGGATGTGTGCAGGCACTGGCACCATCACCTGGAGCCCCTCCTGCTCCCTGGCACGGGCATGCAAACACACCAGCTGCAGCTCTGCCACTCCCACGGGCTGCACCTCATGCCAGTTCCTCCCTAGAAACGTTTGTTGGGGATGAGAGGGGGCAGAACACAAAACACGAGTTTTAATCAGCCAAATAACAAATGCAGTATCTAAGTTACCATCTAAGATTTTGTTTTCCCTCCCTCTCTTCACAGGAAAACTTCATTCATCTGCCAAATTCCCCTCCTGAGAAGCAATCCTGCTAAAGAAATCCATGGAGCAGGACCAGTCTGCAGGCTCTAAAGCTGCACTGATGGATGGTGAACAGCAATCTGTCTGACAAAGCTGCTCTGCAAAAGGCAAAAAGAAGATAAAACCAGGCAGTTTTTGTCATCTGAAGCACTATAACCCAAATTTGGACTTCATCAGCCCCCTGAACTGTGGAGCAGCAGATGCTAAAAGCATGGTTAATGATCATACACAGTTCTGATCTCCTGCCTGGAGGGATAAGTAGAAGTTTTTGCTGCAGAACTACAGAAATCTTCTTTTAAAGACTATAAAGGCATTTTCTTCAGAAGTGTAACAGCAACAGAGGCAGCAATTTCTGGACTGTAAAATCCCTCCCTTCCCTGACCTTGAGAAGCACCAGGCTCCAAGCAAAACTGAAATATTTTTCTTAGGCTGGCTGGCTGCCTACTCACGGTCCCTCTTCCATAAAGCCAACTTGGCAGTAGCCAGGCAGAAGTTTATAGCTCACATAACTCTGCTCCACTCTGAGCAGACACCAGAAGACCACACTGCATTTCACAGGATCTTTTTGGCCAGAGAAGCCCTCCAAGATCATGGAGTCCCACCACTGCCAGATCCTCCACCAAGCCATGGCCCCAAGCACAACACCTACAATTTATTATAAATTACTGTATTGTTACATAATATTACTACAATGGTTATAAATTACTGCTGCCATGCTTGTAAATGAGCTTCTTTGCTAGAGGAATCACTGCCATTTCCAGAAGACAGGCCAGCACAGCATCCATTTGCTAAATGGTGACTTTTGTCAAACACTGTGATTGAGTAACTTCACATTAATCTACAGGGGAGGACTATTATAAGCTCAAACACTGAACTTGTCACCTTCCTACATTCCTTTTCCTTCCCCTACTCCTCTTCCACTTTTCCATGCTGTCTGCCTTTGCCCTGGAACACCTGCACCTGGACCTGCTGGATGAAACAGGCTCCAGGGGGGCAGAGGATAGAAACTTCCAGCACAAAAAATCTCAAAATGGGCACCAAAAACTTTGTAAGGAAGGGTCCTATCCCAGGCAAACAATTAATTCAACAGCTCCAAAGGGCAAAGACATTTGTTGGGATACAGTCACTTCCCTGATTTACCTTCCAAGAGGTCCAGGTACACCAAAAAGGCAGCGTAGACTTGAGTGCTGTCAGACACATCGAGTGACATCATTTCTGTGAACTGAGACCCAAAGAGGAACGTTGATGAAGGAAAGCACAAGTTATACTAAGCATGCCCACACCATCTCTACAGCCAGCAGAGCCACTGGAGTTTCACACCACTTTTAAGGCAAGCAAAAAGCAGGACTTGCTTCCTGACAGTATCTCAAAAGCTCCTTTTTCCGCGTTCCCCGTATTTTAGCATGTAAAAAAAGCAAGCAAAATAAACACAGGAGGAATCGCAACTATTTCTGGAACAGCTCTAGCTTTGTGGCATTTTACCTATTTCGGAGTAAATAATTTTACCTATTTTTGCTGCATCACATCAGCATAAGCCGATGGCCAAATTAAACACCTCCATGTTTTCGGTGCGGTAAAAATTAAGATGGAGTCGAAGTTTAAGGCGTGGGATTCCAGGATTGATAACCTCCGCCCCTGCTGGCAGTGGCATTCCCCAACGACCCCCCCGCGCCGGAGCCCCGCTCGATTTCCCCGATTATAACAGATTACATGGGCATCTCTCCGCAGAACCCTGCTGGGGGCCCCCTGTGCACCTCGAGAGCCGCTGAGGGGGGAATCCTGCGGGATCCGGGCGGGAGAGCGGGACCCCCGAGAGGTCAAGGGACCCCCGAGAGGCCAAGGGACCCCCGCCCCGGCCTACCGTGGGGTGAGTCGTGATCCAGTTGCCGCCAGCCGCCCCCGACCAGCTGCCCTGTGCCCCCGGGGTCCTCCCGGCCGCGGAGGAACCCTGGCCCGGATCGGTGCCCTCCTCGCCCCACCTCGCCGGGCAAATCCCACTGCAGCCCGGCCCGGCCGCGGGCTCCATGCTCTCCCTCCTGTGTGCAACGCGGCTTCACTCCGGGCGGCGCCGCGCACCCCGGCGCTCCCCGGAAACTGCCGCACCGCCCCGAACGTTCCGCCCCCGCTCCGTTCCCACCTCCCCGCCGCGGCCAAAGGCGCCGCTTTAAACCCTTTAAATTAAATACATCCATATATATAGACATGTATTCCTTTCACGGTCCCTTCTTCTAAAGGCTCCAAAGCAAGGAATGCGTTATCAATCTGCAGTGTCCAGAGCTTTTATAGCCTGCACGAGGGACATGCCTTCAAGGTATTGCCATTAAAATAACTGCTTTACTAGAAACATCTCTGATTTCCAATGAAAATATGCTTTGCCTAATGCCAGGTTTCCCAGGTCGGGCTTATCAGCTCCATCTGTCTCGGTGACTCCTCTAATAAATTTCAAACACTGGCTATTCTACAATAAAGCATCAATGAAAATTGGTCTATAGATATGTAACATACATTTGTATGTGGCTTGTAGCCACAGGAAGTCATATTTGAGCCAATCTAATTCAAGGAATTTTGTGGTAAAACGAGCTGCCATTCTGTCTGTTTAAAAAGTATTGTGTTAGCCAGCACTTCAGTTCCCTGGGCACAGAATACATAGCTAGATGGGATAAAAAAATCCAGTCTCCAAGACTTTCATGGAAGAGTTGGCAACAGTGGCTGGGAAAATAATCTGATGGATTTGAGTTCTTAGAGGTGAAGAAGTAAAGACATCAATGTATAAATGAGTCAATTTACATCAGCAGGATGGAACCTCTGTTTTCCTCAATGTGGGAAACAAGTCTAATTTAGAAGAAATCTGCCTCAGAGAGAATTTGTCACCTGCCAAACCAAGGGATTATGCCTCTGCCAGAGACAGCTGTCATAGCTGGAATCTCCTTGCTTGGTGTAGATATTTAGAGGAGGCTGAAACAATTGGCTTAAATTGATTTCTGTGGGACTTACATTTGCAAGAAACCATTTTTTCCTCAAAGCTAAAGTATTTCACCACAGAGTGGCTCATTGTCTTGTCACAGCAGGATGGAGTCTGGGCTTAAAAAACACCCCACAGGATATAATTTTGGCCACCAAGAGAGGAGTTGGAATGAGTACAGATTCCTTTGTATGTGGACATACAGTCATACATGTTTATAGGTGTTGGAATGACAGGTTTACCTGAGCTCTCCAAACTTTGCCTCATGCTGTGTGCAACTGGGAGTGAGAGATGAAGCTGAGTTGACTCCTTTCTTTTCTGCATCTCATGTTTCAGGCTTCTGCTGCTCTCCCGCTTTTGTGTTCACAGCAGCCAGCCAGCACAGGGAGTTGGGTGAGTGAGGGAACATCATTTTGGAGAGCAAATTACTGGCTTTGGGATGCTGCTGGAATCTTTTCATTTGTCCCCAGCAAATCGTTATGGCTCTCATGCTGCCCACAAAATAAAAAGAAGAGAGGAGTCTGAAAAGAGCTGAAGGGAGTTTAGATTTCACTGAGAACATCAAGAGCTGCACAGGGCAAAAGCACAAGCACACTCAGACTTCTGGCAAAGGCAGTCAGAGGAGGGGCTTATTTGTGCTGAAATATCCTAAAATCAGGACTGTAACCCAGCTTGAGTGTCCAGGGGATGGAAAATGCCAGCTTCCAGCCCTCCACATCAAGTATAATTTGGCAGCATTGGTCCCCACCCTCCAAATGTGAGCGGTGCCGTGGGCAGCAGCGGAATTCCGTGCCTGCAGATTGGGCTGGCTCCTGTGAAACTCTCATCACCTCGCACAGGCTGCAAAGCTGCTCCTTCTGTCTGCTTAATGAATACAAGCTTAAAAGCAACATGTGGCAAACTAACCATGAAAGAAGAGCCTCATTAACGTGTCATTCTAGAAGGACAATTACAAAGGCACTGTGAAGGGCAAGCAGGAGGAACATATTTGCACTAATTGTTCAGGAAGATGCGTACAAATTGAGAGAGTTTCTCAAATTTTAGTGCACATGATTCTATGACCCCTGGAGAGTCTTTATTGACGTTTCCTAGGATGATCCTTTTTGGGAAGTCATCTGATCAGGAAACTGAGACAATATAATTTGGTGTGCTTGATAAATTAGGTTCTATAAGCAAAGAAGAGCAAACATTAACTCTCTCTATTTGTGTGTATTTATATAAATATACTAGCTGGATGCAAGCAATTCACTATGAGATTATGGAAAATTAAACAATTGTTTGCTTGCTAAAGGTTTCCTCCTTTTTAAGTGTTGCAGGCACACAGCCAACAGTACCACCTGCTCAAAGTGTGTCTGTCCACCTTGGAGAAACTTCCTACCCACAGTAAAACCCAAATATGCTGTGATGGGGCCCTTAGAGTAATTCAGAGATGTCATCTTGAAAAGGGTCTAGCATGCCCAAATCCCATTAGCTCCTAAGAGAGCTATGATTACTATGCCCCTTTTAAGATCATGACCCAATACTTTTAATTGCTGGAATATGTTTTATGTATTTTTATGCTAAATTACCATCAGTCTACTCACGGGAACATTTCCATGGTGGGTAAGTCAATGAAGTACAGGGAAAATCTCCCCTGTATTTCCTGTCTTCAAAGAAGAGGTGCTGAGAAAGCTGGGGTTGTTCAGCCAGGAGAGGAGAAGGCTCCAAGGAGACCTTTGAGCCCCTTCCAGTACGTGAGAGGGGCTTTTAAAAAAGAGGGACAGTGACTTTTTAAAGGGGCAGACAGTGATAGGACAAGGGGAACATCCTTAAACTGACAGAGAGCAGATTTAAATTAGATGTTAGGAAGAATTTCTTCCCTGTGGAGGTGGTGAGGCCCTGGCACAGGTTTTCCAGAGAGGCTTTGGCTGCCCCATTCCTAAGTGTCCAAGGCCAGCTTGGATGAGGTTGGAGCAGCCTGAGGCAGTGGAAGGTGTCCCTGCCCATGGCAGGGGGTTGAAATGAGATTATCCTTAAGGTCCCTTCCAAGCCAAGCCTTTCTGTGACTCTCGGATATTCATCTTTCAGCTGTGTTCCAGCTGGAACAGCACATCCCTCCTGCAGCGTGGGATGGGTGTGGGGTGTGCGGCTGCTTCGTACGGACATCCCGCGGATGTTCGCCAAAAACTTTCTGATATAAAAGCTCAAAGTTACTTTAATTCCCTACCTGGGTGGGAAGGATGAGGGCGAGATCTTCACGTAAGCATCGAACAAAGGGACGTCTCAGCATTAGCAGCAACACTCCGAAAGCCCCTTTAAAGCCCAAAGGGTAGAGAAATGTGGGGTTTGCAGCTTTTACCGCGGGTGCTGAGCAGGCAGGGTGACCGCAGCCTCCCGGGGGCCGGGGGGGTCGCACCTGGGCTCTCACCGGGAGCAGCGGCGGCAGCCCGGGGCCGGGGCGGTGCCGGTGAGAGGGGCTGGGAGGGCGGGCGGCGGCGCTGGCTCAGCTCAGCTCCTCCTTCCCCTCCTCCCTCCTCCTCCCTCCTCCAGCTGCCCCTCCTCCCGCGTTCCCCGGGCTGGAGCCCGGACTGCCGGCGGCTCGGCGGCTGCCCCTCGCCCATCATGGCTGCGGGCGCGCCGCTGCTGCTGCTGCTGCTGCCGCCGCTGCTCTGCGCCTGCGAGGCCGCCCCCGAGCCGCCCGAGCCGCCCGAGCCGCCCGAGCCCGAGGCGCCCGCGCTGCCCGAGTCGGCGCTGCTGCAGCCCACCGTGCTGCTGGCCATCCTCGCCCGCAACGCCGCGCACACGCTGCCGCACGTCCTGGGCTGCATCGAGAGGCTCAGCTACCCCAAGAGCCGCATCTCGCTCTGGTAGGGGCCGGGGGCGGTGCCGGGGAGAGAGGGGTATTGTGGTGTTTGCCTGCTCTGCAGGCAGCCGGGACCCGAGCACTCCTCCGGGGCTGCGCCCACCCGAGGAGCCGGGGCTGTGCTGTGGTGGCCAGGGAGAGCTCGGCCCCCGTTCCGGGGTCCCCTCGCGTGTCGGGAGCGCGGTGGCTCTGCCGGGAGCCGCGGGGAGATGAGTTATCCCAGCAAAGCTGGCCTGGAGCCTGGGAACATTCACCGCCGGAGCATGTGTCCAAATCCACAGGCACGGAGAGCTCCCCGGCTGGGAGCGCGGGGCCGGCTCCCGGCTGGTAAATCCCGGGCTTTGTGGGAGCTGGTCGGGATGTTCCGGGGCTGGAGAGCAGGCGGGCTGGGTAGGTGCTGGTGGGCATTGAAAGGAGCATTGTTGCCAGGCTGGAGGCTGGAAGATGGATTAAAAGATGTATTCAGAAATCGCAGCATGGGGGCAGCTGTGGCGGTCAAACAGGGGTCGAGATGGAGGAATTAGAGCAGTTTGGGAACTGGTCAGTCTGCCTTTGCAAGGGGACAAAGAAAAAAATAATAATCTTTCAACCTGGCATAAGTGTTGGAAGGAACAAGATTGTTTGGAAGAACCCCAAACAGATTTTCTTTTTTCTCTGTGGAGCTTGATCCAAAGTTTGCTGAAGTCCGTGGTGAGACTCTGTTAACTTAAAAAGTCAATAGTTCCGTTTTGCTTCGAAGGGGCATGGGGAGGGCCTTTCCCCCAGTCACATCGCTGAAGTGTCATTAAACAGATGTTTCTGTATGTGCTTCAGTAACATGGCTGTAATTTGTCTCCAAGTACAGGGCTCTGCAGAATATCAGTGCATGGATCTTCTTTTTTTTTTCTTTTCCTTTTTTTTTTTTTTCCTTCTTTTCATGTTGCAGGTGTACAAAGCAAGTTGTGCTGTCAGGCCAAATTCTGGGTTGCCACACAAGTGTGGTGTGGAATCACGAGCTGGTGTGTGGCAGTGGGTAAATTCACATTCCTCTCTGTGTAGATCTGTGACTCCTCATTCATTTGTACCAGTAGGAATTTTGCCAGTTGAGATTTCCTCCTAGCAGATGTGTATAAAAACAGATATTATCAGACCCCACATGGCCTGTGATTCAGCTGAGCTCGATGTTTATAAAAACTTGTGGGAGTTGTAAGTGCAGTCCTGATCACCAAAGCAGAGTGCATCCCGAAATGCCTCTTGCTGTACAAGTGCAAAGTAAGTTTTGGGGTTTTTTTTTAAGTCCTGCAGATAGTTGGTTGGTTCTACAACTTTTTCAGTACATTACTTGCGTTATCCTCACTAGACTTAAGGTCTCTGCAATATTGTGTGGAAGTATTTGTAGGGACTTATTTTTAACATAACTTGAAATATGCTAAAGTTCTTATAAGAAATCACTCAATTTTTAAAAGGATTGCACACAGACACAAGGCATGGCTAAGCTGGAAAATCTGCTGATGAAAATGTCAAGATTTATAAAATGAGAATGACTAAAATTGTCACAGTCACTGGAAAAGAAGTTCTGAGGATGCTCTGAGTTGCCACAGAGAGTGAGAGGTGCCTGTGGGGTGGAAGTGGTTCCTTGGAGAGGTTTAGTTCTGCTCCTCCTTGAGCTTTTCCAGAGCTGGGAACGTTTGGGACATAAAATACCCACTCAGAGCAAGCTCATGTACGATATCTATAAAGTCTCTTGAGAACAAGTGGAACCATTCAGTCCATTTCTGGAAGCATCTTGTGTTTCAGACAGAGTCCTTTCAACAGATGAATTCCAAGATTTACCTGTGTCCCTGTGTTTCTGGGACAGCTTGGGGAGGAGGGCAGGGGAGTGGTGTTTGTCACGGGCTTGCATTCTTTCATTGCCACTTACATTCTACTTCAGTGTTTTCTTGAGTAGGTCAGCATTTTAAAATGCCCAACTGTAGATCTTGAGAATGAGAACTAAAAATATATATCAACTCTCAAGCTTCCATGTGCTCTCTGTGCGTAGCTGGAGGGCTAAAATTGAATTCAGTGGATTCCTCTGACGGATTTCTAGGGGCAAAGCTTCATGAATGACAGTAAAGATGGGTTAAAAGATAATGAATTTGAAGCAGGCACTGAATTTCCTTGGTGTAGTCTGTCTCAATCTCAAGCTTTGTTATCCTGATGCTGAGCAAAAAAAACCCGTGCGCTGGGCAGCCTTGTGTTCCCTTCTTACCTTTGGTCTTAATTATGACTTAATTTTGGAAGTGGTTGTGAGCAGCTTTGGAAGGACTTGCTGGCTACTAATGAGCCGAGCAGGCCATTTGATCCGGGGCCAGCTGGCACGGAGGAGCCGAGGCCCTGCAGTTAAACCCTTCCTTCCCTTCCTTCCCTTCTTGCTTCCCTCGCCCAGACTCAGGAAGCTGCACTGAGCTGCCTCCTGGGCCTGTGCTAACCCCGGCTGTCCTCGCTGGGACAGCAGGCCAGGTCACCCTGGGACTGTGCTGATGACTTCACTGGGACAGCAGGCCAGGTCACCCTGGGATTGTGTTGATGACTTCACGGTGGGAATTTCTGTCGGACAGCTCAGGTTTCTGTCCTGGCCCTGCTGCGCTTCCCGGGACAGCCTTGGCCATGGGCGGTCTGGGAGCCTTTGGACCCGGCCATCCCAGTGGGAATGGCAGAATCCCTGCTTTAGCCACAGAACCCGAACTGTGTCACCTCCCGTGTCACCATGGAGGTGCAGTGCTGAGGGGAACAGCTGTCCCTCCCTGTGGGGGAGGAGGGTCACAGCCGTCCCCTCCGAGCGCCCAAACACCTGGTGCTGTGGGGAATGGGCTGGGGCCCACAACAGGAGAGAGTCTGAAGAAAAAACCTGGCTTGTTGGACCCAAGTCCAGCCTTTTTCTAGCCACAGGGGGTTTTTCTGACGTGCTGCTGGTGTGGCTGCACTTGGTGTAGCTGAGCTTCTCCCAGGGCTCCCTGTGCTCCCAGCATTGTTTGTGCTGGGCTTGGAGAACTGCAAAGGGAGGGAAAGGGACCTTTATCTTGGACAAAATTGACCCAAAAGTTACTCAGTCAGTGTGCCCTGACCCTTTTTTTTAGTGGGCTGAGGTTGTAGGGTTTTACTTTGAGCTTTCTCAATGCTAACTGTTTATTTGAGATTGGTCAGATACAGGTACAGAGTGTTTCCTTCTCAGGCAGGTTCCTCTTGGCTGCAGCAGACAGCCTAAAAGTGTGTGTATTCAGCAGTTTATCACATTGCCTTGCACTTCCCTTAGTCTCAGATTAAGTGATAGTATAGCAAAAAAAGCTTCCTGTAATTCCATCTTTTGGTTCATCCTGGTGGGTCATCTGTTCTCTCCTCTCTTAGTAACCTGGGGATGGAATGCCTGCATAAATGAGTTGGTGCTTGGGAGCAGTAATTAGGTACTTCTGTGCTTGAAAATCCGTGCCTGCTTTGGGGATCAGAGTGTGCTTATATTTCAGAAATTATAACGTGAACAATAGTGAGACAGGTGGAAAGCTGGAATAAATCCCAGCTGAGAGATGACTGGGTATATTGTAACACATCTCCAGTGAGGGAATAGTTTCAACTTTAAAGAACTGGTTGTAGCTGAAAATAGAAGCTGATGAGATCAGTATAATAATTATATTTCATAATTATTTATTATTAGACTGGAACTAGCTGATAGTATCTGAGCATTTTCTTATTCTTTAATGGTTTACTTTTCAAATGTGAAAAAATTCCACATAGAGGGCAAACTCCAGTGAGCTGCAGAGATTATTTAAAACTTCAGTGGCAGTTATTACTCACAGGGAAACGTTGGCTTTCAAACACCCTGTGTTTTTTCTCCTTGTCTCCATTTGAGCAACGAGGTCACTTTAATCTTCATGGTCACTATTAATCATTTACAAATGCTGACGTTCCAATGTGCTGGCTCTGCCTCTCCTACTTCCACTGGTGTTTTGCACTTATTTCAGATGTGCTCACCTGTGCTGTGACTTCCATGTGGCAATATTAAAACATAGGTTTTAGAAATTACCTGACTTCTCACTTGGCTCGTCATTTAAATTTTACTGGTATTTAGTTTCCCGTTTGTATTTGTAGATACTTTAAATTTATTATGTAGTTTTAACAATAGTCATAGACTAAGAGGGGTCAAGAGTGAGATGGGATTTGCACAGCTTTGGAATTGTAATTCAGGTGACGTTCCTGTTGTGCAAGGTGTTGCAGAAAGAGTTGTTTCTGCCAGAGAACTTGCATTTAGATAACTGCATCAAAAGAAAGAATAGGAGTAAATGCTTCTAATTTTTAGCTGGCAAAATTGGGGTAGAAGGGTGAAGTAACCTACATGGGATTCTTGAATTTATCAAGACTGGAGAGAGAAGAATGAAGAAATGTCAGTTATAAATACTTTCTTGTTAAGGTCATTTTTACACCAAGGTGCAGTAAAATTACATAAAAATGGAAAACCAGCAAAGGCTAAAGAATTGTTCCCACCTAATATCCATAATCGCGCTGCTTTTCTTTTTTTTTTTTTCTTTTTTTTTTTTTCTTTCTCCCTTTGGGTTTCTCTCCCTCATCTCAGCCTTGGCAAACTGAAGCAAATGACATAATGAAATTACTCAGTAGAAACATTTGAAGGGAAGTCAAAAATTACTGCTGTGCCTTGCTGAGGTCTGCATGGCAAGACACAAATCACTTTTCTGCTAAAAACTGTGTAATTCTGCAGAGAAACCATAAAAGAGGTGTGAGCTGTGTGATGGCAGTACGCAGGGTAGCAGGAGCTTCTTTATTTTTCCTATTGTGGTCACAAATTGCCAGATTCTGATGCTTTTTTGATGACATTACAGAGCATCTTGTCCCACATTTTGTATTAGGGTCTACTAGACAACAGCGTGAATGTTTGGATAAAAGAAAAAAGGCAAAAATAATTCAGCATCACCATAAATGAATAAATAGCCCTCCAGAGGTACAGGGATAATACCATAAAACTGATGTCCTGAAATGTGTAGGAGTTCTGTGACACTAGTGAGCATTGTGTATGTTTGTTTAATTATTTTTTATATCTGAATACTGCACGGTCTGTATCTCTGAAAACGCAACCATTTATTTTGGCTGCTGTCTTTTGGCACCCACCTTTTGAGACAGGGATCTACCCTGTGTATCTGTCCCTTGTGTCATAGGCTGCCTGGTGCCTTGTAGTGCAGGTTGTGGGTTTAGAGACTGGAATCCAATAAAATAATAAAAAATAGTAATTAAAAAAATAATCTGTCGCCAAAAGAAATAGCAGGACAGAGTTCAGTAGCAGAGGCTGTTGTTTATGAGAAGCCTTTAGATATTTTCAAAGGTCGGGAAGATCTAGTTTTCAAGATTTTTTTTGTCTTTTTTCATGTGTACAAAATAGGGATGAAAAGACCTCAAGGAGTCATCTGGTTCATTCCTGCCCAGGGCAGGATCCCACTTCATCCCCTGCTTGTCTTTCCTGCAGGGTTGGGATTCTTCATCCCATCCATGCTGTCCAGGTTGGGCACTGGCCTGTGTTTTGAACCACCTTCAGCTGTGGGTCCAAGGGCCAGCTGCAACCAATGTTGGCTGTTAAGTGCTCCTGTTAATTTGCCCCTAAAAAAAAAAAAAAGGTCATTTTCACTTGTACTTGGCACACAGCTACTTCAGCTCCTTATTTCTGGTGAATCTGGGAGTAGGGA
This sequence comes from Phylloscopus whistleri, assembly GCA_017589585.1. Classification (NCBI taxonomy): domain Eukaryota; kingdom Metazoa; phylum Chordata; class Aves; order Passeriformes; family Phylloscopidae; genus Phylloscopus; species Phylloscopus whistleri. The sequence continues at coordinate 1,337,371 of JADMLD010000682.1, read as the reverse complement.
TCAGTTAGGTCTGATCCAGGGGGAAGCCTGCCCCATTCCTGCTGTCATCTGCATGTTACAGGGACAAAGCCCTCTCCTGTTCCCCAGTGCTTCTCCAGCTGAACTAATGTGTGGATATCCTAGGATGGTTAGTGCTGGAATGCACCTCCAAAGGCTGCCTGGTCCCTGCTCAAAGCCAGCTCTGGTGAAGGCTGCCTAGCACTGTTTCAGTTCAGGTTTTTAATGTCTCCAGGAATGGAGATTCTACAATCCCTGGGCAGCCTGTCACTGTCAAGGACTGTCTTGGAAATTCATGTGGGCTGAGGGCTGGCAGACCTTTGGAATAAAGGTTGTTCCAAATACTTTTTCTCCTTTTTCTTTCATGTTTTCTGTTAAATGGAACACGTCATCTTTTCGGAAAGCTGCCTGGTCACTGCCCATCAGATTCCTGAGGAAGAGACCCCAGGTGTCTGAGTGCAGCTGGAGGGGGGTCAAGTCCTTGGGAGGTTTGGCAGGGCTCTTCCTGAGGAGACCAAACCAGGGATTTGTGCTGAGCCAGAGACTGAAGGGCTTTTTTGATCTCTTACGTAAATTATCACATACCTGCAATTATTTGTCTGAGTCCCCTGGGACTAAAAGTCTTCATGCACTGGGTCAAGATTCTCTAAAAACAGATCTGTGATGCACATGGTGTGCAGAACATCACCCAGCACTGCTGCCATCTCTCGTCCCAGAAGGCTCATCTGGGCTACAGGGTGGAGAGAGGACCGAGGTGGTGTGGGGTGCTGTCTGTCAGAACCTGGAATTTCCTTCCTGTGGGATGATGTCTCAGACTTTGTATTATTGCAGTCTATTTCTGTGCATCTCATTTCCTTTATTCTGGTCAAGCATCGTGCATGTTGATGGTGCTGATGGCCAAGGGTGGATTACAGCTAAATGGGACCCACATGCACCAGAATTTCAAGGTAAAGAAAGACAGGAATAAAAAAAATTTTGGTATTCTCTATGAAGTGGATTTTTTGCCCTCTTCTGTGAAATGCCCAGCTCCTTCATACAGGCATGTGGCAGTGCTAATAAGCTCATCAGTTAAGAAAAACACGATTCTTTTTTCCTTCTTTTTGTGTACAATTTGCCTCATACAGTGCCTGAACCCAGTTTTTAAGCATGAAATTATTAGTTTTGGTTGTGTGTGCAAGGCACATGCATTTGTCGACATATCTGTATCTGGTGTCCTTGGGCCAGAGCACTTTTGTTACTGTAAAATGACTCCAGTTTTCTTTTTGGAGAAGTTGACAGTGAGCCTAATAACAACATGTTGATTTTAAACTTTTTCCATCTGACTATGGATCTGGTATATAACTTTCAAGTGGAGTTCAGTCATTAAAGTTTTATGCGAGCCACTTAGGTTGTGATAAAGTGTTGCATTGTTCCTCGTCTTGACATGATGTGGCACTGCTAAAAAAAGGCCTATAAAGCAGAATTTCTTACATTTCTTTGGCAGAAGTGGTTACTCATTTGAGGTAGCTGTTAGACATTTTGGGAAGTGAAATCTTACTCAAGAGCGAAGGCTGCTTTCATTCTGACCAACTATTTAAGTAGTCACTATGTTTTTTTTTTTTCCCTTACTAACATGTAACTAACTATAGAATCAGGTAAAACAGCATGAAAGGTGATAGTGTTCCTTTGAGGTGGGAATATGCCTTCACCAAAGTCTGTCCTTGCTCTTTTTCTAGGGATTTATTAAAATGTAGATGTTGATGAGATCTTCATATTATGTGTGGTGCCTGAGTGGTTGTAATACATGGAATAAATAGATTTCCAGCTATTTACCTTTCATTCTGTCTGGATGGGCTGATAGGAATGACACACCTGTTCTAAAGATAAGCAGATCTTGATCTGGACCAGGATTTTGAGGCTGTCCCCCTGGAGTTCATGAGGATCTAAATTCATGCTGAAGCAGAAGATAGTGGGAGTCCATATAAACTGTAGTGACATGGTGGGGCTCATTTAAGCTTTTTCACATTAGTTTTGAAAGGCTTCAGGTCCAAAAGGGAATTGTTTGTTGGGTTGTTTTGGTTTTTTTTGTTTTGGTTTTTTAATTTTTTTTTTCCTGTAAGGAAGAAAAACATGATTTATAATTATACTTTTTTTTTTTTCTTTTCCTCACACAGAGTACAGGCTTCTATTAATTCTAAAAGGATTGTTTGCCTAGTTTTGCACTTTGATCTCACTGCAGAGGGAAGGTTATATGTGGCTGCAGCCTGGTTTGAATTTTGCCCAGTGGCAACAGTGAGGTTGTATTACCTGTGAAGGGTTAGTTTATGTCCTGAAGCTGACAGCAGGTGCTTATCTCTTCAGTTAGCAGGTCAGAACCTTGGTTTTGCTGCTGGCTCAGCAGCTGCTCTTAAAATGGGTGCTGCATTGTGCCTTGGGGGGTAGAATGAGAATTTAAGGTTGTCATTTGAATAATTTCCTCAGTATTTTCAATCATTCTTGTCCTTTTACTTGGGAAAATTCAGGGTCAGGTTGGATGGGGCTCTGAGCAACCTGGTCTGGTTGAAGATGCCACTCTTCATTGCAGGGAGGTTGGACTGGGTGACATTTAAAGGATCCTCTCACCCAAACCATTTCAGGATTGGAGGAAAAGGCAGTTTTCCAGCATTCTTACTTTGACCTGGTAATTGTGACAAGGAAGGTAAATGTTAAAACTCTGACAAATGCAAACCCTTTGTTGGGTTTGTTTTTTTGGTTTTTTTTTTGTTGGTTGGTTGATTTTTTCCTCTGTTTTTTAGCTGAAATATGTGAATTATTCCCTACCAGACTTCAGCCAGGTGAACTTAAGCAAGTTCCTGTAGCTGGACTGCTGTACCATTAGGTAACCAAAAGCCTGCTTCATGCAAGTTGTAAAAAGATGTTAGCTAGGAAATGTGATTTTGGACAGGAAGAGCTGTGAGAGATCTGTTCTCTTCCCACAGCTTATGTCTAGGAGACAAAGAGGAACATGACCTGTAAATCTTTGCAGCAAGGCTCTTCTCTCTCCATCAGTCATCAGCACCCCACAGTTCATGTGAGGAAGCAGGAATGTTACATCCTCTTTGCATCAAAAGGAGAACCAGGAAAACAAAGTGTGTGAGATTGAAACGTGGCTTGGTGTGTGCTGCAGGAGCAGAGCAGGTGCTGAGCTCTGTCCTTGGCTGCACTGCTCCAGGGAGCTGTTTTGCCTTTTTCTGGGAGTGTTCCAGAGTGTGTCCTTGGCTGCTGCATCTTGATGCTGGGAGCCCCCCTTGTAGTTCATTGAGGGTGTGTTTTTACTCTTGCAAATTCTTCTTCTTAAATGAATTAAATTCTTAAACACATACACAGACACTGTAGACTAACCAGAACTTGTAATTAACACCATAGCTCATAAAGACAATGATAAAAATATTTACAATTCAGTGAAAAGCACAGCACTTACATCCAAAAGTCACTACACTAGACTAACAAAAATCCTAATGAAAAAAAAAAGACATTGGAAGATATGTCGGCATAGGAACTGCATGACTAGGGTAAAGATTTATGTTTTCATTTTGGAAAAACAGTAAAAGGCAAGCTATTTCTCTTTTCCGTAAGCTGAAGGATTAAAAGGAATTCTAGTGTCTTCAGGAGCTGCTGGCCTGCATTTTATTTCTCCTTTATTCTTGGCTACAACTGGCTGGAAATACTGGTGGGAGAAATAGCTGGAATAGCTTTCAGGTTTGGAAATCTAAATATTCAAGGGTCTGTTTTACTGATGGGTTGTACAGGCTTAAGAAGTCAGGAGGAGGAGTGGTGTCAGCAGGGAGCAGGGTTGGATAATCTCCTGTGTTATGGACATGATCCCTTGCTGCCCAAGGGATTGAAGTGAAGTTAGGTCTTGGGAGTGGGAAGACTTTGAGAACTCCAGTTACTTCCGCAGATCCTACAGATGGAGAAAAGGGTTGATGGTGGTGGAGTGTCTGATATGGCCTTGTGATGCCCCTGGATTGAACTGAGGTTCCTTAGAGGGTTGTGGTGAGGAGTAAGATTTGGAGATGGGAATTTTCTGGTGGGTTCTGCATGCTGGCAGAGTTGGGAAGCAGATTGGTGTTAACTTGGCTGGATGGCATTTTTTCTCTTTTAGCATGTGCAGAGGATTTCTGGAAGTACTTTAGCTAGAGTTCTGTACTTTTAGTGCCTGGAACTCAATAGCTTTTCTAGTTTGGCTTCAGCACTTTCTCCTTCACCACCCCAGATGGGGGTGGGATGTTGGTAGAGGTGAATCCTTTCTGTTCTTTTTTGCTGCACAGGACAGCTTGCGCGAGGGTTGGGATTGGGAGTTCCAAGCTGCTGTAGACTGAGATATGAGCAGATTATTCAGGCCTTGGAGGTTTAGAAAAGCCAGCTGCTGGTAGGGACCAAGCACTGCCTGTGCTCTGTGCTGTTTGTATCTGGTTTAGCACAACCAGTTCTTGGAACAACAGAGCAGTAGCCCAGTACTGTGCTCCTTTTTCCCAGTCTTACTCCCTTAACATTACTTGACTCACTCTCATAAATCAGTCTCTGGATGCTGCTGGTGTCTGTTCCAGATGATATGTGCTCCTTCAGTGCAAAGTTCTGGATGGGGTTTCCATTTATTTGTCTCTGAGATGGGCTCCAGGGTTTTGGAGGAGCCTACCCAGACTCCTCTAAATTGGTTGGTAGAGAATAATAATTGCTTTTGGGTCTTTTGCCTCTTCAAATATTTTCTTCCTGCAGCTCTGGCTGTCAGAGACTGTGGTTGCACTCATTTTTCAAAACACCAGTCTGAAATAAGTTCAATGTGTGTGACTGGAATATGAAAATGTCACTGGTGCTAAATACTGTCTCTTAATTTACGATCTCTTTTTAATTTAATTTTTTACTTGAAGCAGGATTTAAATGGAAATTATGATATAAAATTTTAAATGGAAATTTTTAACTGAGTGTGTTTGCGGTACATGTTTTATCATTTCTAACATACACTCACTTCCCCTTCTCCCTTTATTTCTTACACAAACAAGTTATTGCTTCCACAAAAACTCTTGTCAATGAGATGTTATTTCAGACTAGTGAGCTCATGGCCGTCTGCTGGCAGAACTCTGCTCTGACTTAATACAAATGAAGGCTGCTGCCAGGATTTTTTGCCTAATACCTGAGCCTTGAAGGAAGCTCTGTTTCACAGAGCAAGAACTGAGCTGCTGTCAGTGGTGCTTCCAGCAGCCTTGCCTACAAACTTCCCATCTGGCTTTTTGGATGAGCCTGTCTTTGTATATGTGGTGCAGATTCAAGGTGGGGAGGAATATGTGTTCAGGGCTAGGCTGGGCCTAAGCAGGAGTTTCTTTTCTACACTCATCAGTTCATTGTGCAGTGCTGTTGGTTGATTCTACCTGTGGAGAACTTCAGTCACTTTCAGGTTTGCTCTGTTGCTCTATTGCAAGTTGGAGAGCTTCTTGTTGCTTGTGGAGCTTGTGGATCAGAATCACAGACGACATCCAGAATAAAGGCAGTGTCCCACAGAGATCTGCTGAGGAGAAATGTGCCTCAGGTCTTTTACCTCTCCAATAGAGGGAGATCTCCAAGGAGAAATGATGGTGTGCTACATCTCCCAGCAGTAGTTGCCCACCTGACAAAGCTGACCAGGCTCCCCTAGCTCCTGCAGATGTGTGGGTGTTGGGTACTACAGACACCTCTGGGATAACCCAGAGGCTAAGGAAAACACCTGGTTCTAATAATTTGGACACACCAAACCTCCCGCCTCTCCTCCTCAGGAGGATGGATGTATTTCTTCCAGGTCTGCTGGGCCAACAAAGGTATATTCCTTCCAGTTTTGTGCTGGCATAGAAATTAAGAATATACTTGGAAGAAACCAAAATAAAGAGCCCAAACCCCTAGATTTTAGCTCATTACATCCTGTATTGGGTTACATGATCCGAAGAGGTTAATGAAACTCTTTAAAACAAGAGTTCTACCCAACTGCAGCCACTGATAAACTGGCAGAAGTTGAAGAGCAGAACGATCTCTCAAAGGAGACAGAACCAGCCTCTCAGTTTTTCCATGAACTATCTTTATTTCCTGTATTTAAGAAATCCCTTTAGTGGCCTGGTACTTCTATGATCCATCAGCTGCTCCCTTGCAAGCTGATGTTGCATATCAGTCACTGCTGTTGTGTGCATTTGGGATGGAGCTGTTGAGGGATTATTTGAAAGGCTTCAGAAGGAGGATCTGGGATGGTTTCAGATAAAAATAATTTAAAAAAAAACGGTGCTGGGTTTTTAGGGTATTTTTTGTTTGGGTTGGGGTTTGGTGGGTTTTTTTCAGTGGGCTTTTGGTTTGGGTTGTTTTTTGGGTTTTTTTTTTTTGTGTTTGTTTTGTTGGGTTTTTTTGAGCCAAGCAGGTGATGCCAAATCTTTGAATTCCATCTGGGGCCATTAGCTGATGCTTTGCCTGCACTGTGCAGTAGATCATATTAAATGATCTGTTGAACACCTTTGAACATAACTGCTAAGAAACTTAATAGCTTTAGCCAATAAAGTAAGCCATTAGATTTCAATTTATCTGCTAATGCATCACATCTTTCTGTAATCCCCAAAGTCTTCTAAGACAGTCTGTGTTGTTTTGTATGCAGGTGCATAATTTGTAGTGTATAAGAAGTTGTGGTATATTATCTGCTGTTCCCTGTGAAGTGTTGGGATTGGGGTTAGGATGGTGTTTACCCCTGGCAAAGGGAGAGCCTGGGACTGGATTCCTGCATACTCTGCAGAGGGACTGTGTGTTCCTTGAAGCTGGACATTCTCTGCTCTTTCCTTCCTACCACAGAAATACGTTGTGCAGAGGTATTCCAAAAATTCGGTTTTCCAGCCTCTGAAATGGCCTCAGAGCCCCAGGGAGCTGAAATGTCCAGGCCTGGGAATGCTGCTGGATAAGTGCTGTGATGCGTGCGAGGGCTCCTGGGCCGGAGCATGTCCCTGACACGTCCCTGTCCCCTGAGGGAGCAGTCAAGTCCAACACCTGCAGGTGTGCTGGGGTTGGAAGGCACTTTATCTTGTGCACTTCATCCCCTGGAATGGAGATAGATGGGAATCATTGGGAAGCAGCAGGGTTACGAACCACGCTCTGCAGAATAAAGGCACATGTGCGTTTTTCGGGGCTTCCAGTTACCCAGCTTCCTAGGAACTGGTGACTGTAAGAACTAAGTGCCCATTTCCTCTCTTTATTTACATCCAGGCAGTGATGGGGGAAAAACTGCCTATCCTGAAACTGTGCATTTGTGGTCAGGATTAAACCTTAAAGACATAAATTGTGCATTTGCATTCTTCACCACACCACACTTGCTGATGCAGCCTTCAGTGCTTGGCTCTTCCAGAGATTTGCCTGTCATCAGTGGGTGTTCCCTGAGATTTGTCCCTCTCCAGTGATTGCTCCCTGAAATCCTCACAAAGAGAGCAGACCAGCAGAAATGAGAATTGTGATGTTGTGTACTGAGAGGAAGCAATCCCCTCCTCCAAGTGTCCCTCTGTTTTCATAATCCCATTTCCTTAGCTGGGGATGGGAAATGTACAGCAATACTTACAGAGGGCTGCAGAGCCTTTAGCTTACAAGATTAAAGACCTCGCTGTTTTTTTTTTTCTTCTCTTTAGCATTAAGTCAGCCATCAGCACAGCACCAGTTTTCCATCAGTTTGAGTCCAGTCAGTCTTTTCCAAGAGAGAATGTTCTGACCCTAGCACCTGACCCTGGTATGTCCCACAGCAGCCATGTGTCCAGCACATGTATGTCCATAGGAGACGCCGCGTGGATTTCTGTATCCCTGAGTGAAACGTGAGATCACAAATTGAAGAGATTCAGATCCAGACATTATAGCTGGCCCAAAGTATTTGGAATTTAAAGTGGAAATACTTTACTTTTTTTTCTTCTTTCCAGTACTAGTACTTCACTGCTTTAAAACACTAAACCCTAAAAATCAGGAACCCCATATCCGAAAACCCAGAGTGGGGTTTCTTTTCAGTGCTGGAGGCAAAATACTTGGATGGGAAGAGAGAATTTGTCTGTGATTTTGTGAGAGTTTCTTAAAAGCAACACAGAGGAAAAGTTGTTCTTGATATTGCTGTGGACACAAATTTACCACTAGTCTGACAAGCACTCTGTGAATGCACTAAGTAAACTGCTCTACGAAAGCTGAATATCTGTAGTTTATTTCAGTGTATATTTTGGAAGGAGCGTTAGCTTATTTTATCATTCCCAGCCATGACACCCACTCCTTTTTTTGTGACTTGTGAAAATCCATTAATCTTTTTTGTTTTGTTTCTCTCTGTAAAATGAAGCCATAATGCTGTCTCAGTGCAAGGTTGAGACTCTTGCTGTGGGTTCTGGGGGCCTCTGGGCATGGCCTCTGACCTCTGTGATTCACATCACCTCATTCCCAAAGGTACACTGCAGATGAGTGCTCCTAGCTGTTCAAAGCAAGAACACTGTAAAATCTATCTGGAAAAACTTCAGAAGATTTTAATTGATAAATTCATTATTTCATCCTAACAGAGTGGTGTTTGTTGTGTTTTCCCTCCCCCCTTATTCAGAATCCTGTCAGCATATGAGGTTGTCACCTTTTCAGCTGTTTATTCATCTGAAATGGGATGGACAAAATTACATCCAGGAAAACTCTCTACTTCATCTGCAAAGGTTGAATATATTTTTCCCTGCTTGGCTGCAGTGGTTGTTTTTTTATTCTCTTAATTACGTATAAAACATTTTAACCATTTGCCAGCAAATATGATGTAATCCATTTATTTTCAAGCAGTGTACCATTCCATGCAATTCAGAGAACCTCTGTTTTCCAGGGTAACTGGCTACTTGAGGCAAATTAGGCCAAAATTATGAAGTCTCAAGTTCCATGCTGGCTTCAGCAAAGTCTAACTCTAAAATAACTCACTGATGACTGTAAGTGTTAGTTTAGTGTTGGTGAAAGCAAAGTTTGGCATAAATTCCTTTTTGCCAAGGGAAACTCATGCCAGGGAGAGAGTAATGAAACCTGCTGTGTTTGTGTGCTATGAATTTGCAGTGGATCAGGGGAAATGTCTGGAAATTTTAAATACTCTGTGTTGTAGGTGTGTCTTGTAGGTTCACAGGGATTATGCTTTGGTCAGGTTATTAAACTGCTGATTCTGAGGGGGAAGAGCTGGTCGGATCTCCGGTGTTGACACTTCCAGTTCTGCTTTTTTTGTTGCTGATTCCTTGATCCCAGGATATGGGAGGTTAAATGAGTTTTGTATTTCTGTCTGCGTTACTTTCCATGGGTGTTCTCTGAAGCTCTGATGATCCTTGAAAAGGCAAAAATCTGATATTCCTGAGTCTGTGACTAACTCGGGTGCTTTATCCTGTGGCTGTGCTACTTCATGGAGTGAGTGGAACAAACTGCACCCTGGGCGTCCCCCTGGCTGGTGCCTCGCACAGCCTCTACGTGCTTGGGTGGTGGGGTGACCATGTTTTGTGCAGGTGTTGGAGAGGAGAGTCTGCAAATTGCTTGGAAGATGGACACAGAGGGAAGGTCGGGCCCCAAACATCAAACTCAGTTTAACAGTGCAATGAAGATGTGATGTGGTGAAGAGCCTGAGCTTCCTGGAGGCATTGAAGTGCTTGGAAATGGGGTCTGAATTAATTAAGTCCACGAAGGGGACATGAGTAAGTCCCCAAAGCCTGGGTGGTGAGTGCAATGTTATGTAAGATCACAGAAAGTGACCTTAAAGCTCATCCAGTCCCATCCCCTGCAGGAAAAGTGGAAAGTGGAACACTTTCCACTATCCCAGGTTTCTCCAAGGCCTGTCCAATCTGGCTTTAGACACTTCCAGGGATGGGGCAGCCTCGGCTTCTTCTGAGCACCCTGTGCCAGGGCCTCACCACCCCCACAGGGAACAATTCCTTCCCAGTATCCCATCTAACCCTCCCCTCTGGCAGTGGGAAGCCATTCCCTGTGTGCTGTCTCTCCAGGCCCTTGTCCAGAGTTGTTCTCCAGCTCTTCTGTAGGTGTGCTCCACTACAATGACAGCCTGGTTCCCAAACTGTCTCCTCCTATGGTTGTCCTGTGGGCTGGGAAAACCTTCCCTGCTGCAGAGGTGAAAGCTGTGCAGCCATTTGCCATTTTATCATTCAGAGACAGTGGCAAACCATCAGTTGGAACCGTGCTGAGCATTTGATTTATTTATTCTTGGTTTTCTTGCTTTTCTTGCTTTCTTACTTTTTCTGTATGGTTCCTTTTAATGTTAACACAAACTGTAAAGCTGGTGCATGTGCTTTGACTTGAAGACAGATTGTCCTGACCTGCACTCATCATCTCCTTTCATTTCCTGACCATATGGCAGCAGCATCCTGGAATATGTGTTTTGTGGACAATATTAGCTTCCTTCAGATGGCTCCCACCAGCAGCAGCACCTTGGATATCTTGGGATGAACTTGGAGAGAGTATGGGTGGATTTCATGCCTCTATTTCCAGGAGTATTTGGTACATGGCTAACTTTTGCTACTGTGTTCTGAAGTTTCTTTACTTGTTTCTGATACTGTGGGTCAGATTGAAAAGTGTTTTGAAAGCAGAAATTCTTCCCCTTTGCTGGAGGGAGGTGTTTGTCCTGTCAATTCTTGGAAGGCCGGGTTGGGAGGGGCTTGGAGCAACCTGGGCTAGTGGAAGGTGTCTCTGCCCATGGCAGGGGATGGGACAGGATGGGCTTTAAGGCCCCTTCCAACCCAAGCAATTTAGGATTCTCTGGCTTCCCCTCAGCCATGTACCTGAGTGACTTGAGAACAAGCCTCAGCAGCTGACAGCATTTAATGGGATTAATAATGCAAATCTCTTATTGGCTGTGATGTGACTTGCCTGTGAGAGGGCACCTGGACCTCATGTTGGAGGTTATTATACATGTCTGAGCTGTGGAGCTGTGCTCTCCCCAGCATCCACCTGGAGCTCTTGGGCCAGGATTTCTCCTGGTTTCTACCAGTGTGTTCCTGTTTCTTTGCTCTTGGCCCAGAGGCTGGGCTGGGGTGCCCAGGACTGCTGGGCTGCGTGGTTAGAGGGCAGGCTGGCCATGGACAGATGAGTCCCACTCCTTGCCTCACCTCATGCTGTGCTCTAGGCAAAGCCTTGGATCATAGAATCATTAAGATTGGAAAAGTCTTAATGGACACAGTGGTCTGGCTGTAAAAGTGAGGATAACCTTTCCCTTGCCTTCAGACTTGACTGATCCCTGTAGAAACACAATTATTACAGAATACCTTGAGTTGGAAAAGACCCATAAGGGTCATGGAGTCCCACTCCCTGTTCCTCACAGTGTTATCTAAAACTAAACTGTGTGACAAAGACCTCCACTGAGGACCTCCTTGAGCTCAGACAGGGTTGGTGACATGACTTCCCTGGGGAGCCTGTTCCGGGGACACCCCTCTCAGTGGACTCTTTTCTAACAGTCCAACCTGACCTTCCCCTGGTGTAGCCTCACTCTATTTTCTCATGTCCTATCACTGATCACTAGAGAAAGGAGTCTCCATCCGTGGAAATACTCTAAAGCCATCCAGACATGATTCTGGGCAACCTGGTCTTGGTGGCCCTGCTAGAGGAAGGGAGGCATGATGACCTCCAGAGGTTCTTTCTGTGATTCTTGTCTTGTGGTGCTGCATTACCAGCCCAGGGGTTCATGTTGGAAAGCCCTTGTGCAGCAGTGGCGTTGGCTGCCCTTTGGGACAGCCCCCCAGCTTGGAAGAGGAGGTGCTCCAGCAGCAGGAAGAAGGCCAGCCTGCTGCAGGCTTGCTGTGATCTAGGGCAGTGCCTGGGTCCCTTGTGAGATACAAGGTATAAAACATGGCAGCTCTTCTCGTCCTGAAGAATTTGTTACAGATCCATGGTTGACTTTTCTTGCTGGACCTCTTGACTGTATTTTGAAAGCAGATTCCGTGCTAACGTTTTTCATCCCAAAGGTAACTGACTTGTTTGTACAGAAGCTGTAGAAGAAGCAGGAAGAAATTTACTTCAGTTTCTATTCCTCCGTGTCTATACTACATGTTATAAACACCTGGGATTTTATCATCCCTCAAGTTGCCCAGTTTTCCTGCAAGCAGCCAGTAATTCACAGCCCGCTGAGGAGAGCAGGAGTGTTTACGATGTGCCTGTGCCAGCCTTGGCCCTGTTATCTTGCTCTGTAAGAATAAACTGAATCTATTCTTAGTGTCTAAAGCTCCGAGAGTTTCTGGGTGCACAGACAGCTCATTGTGCTGCCTGCTGAGATAGTGCTGGGGATCACACAGTGAGGTTTCAGCGGGTGGTCTTGATCCTGGGGAGGGTTTTGGCTCTGACCCGTCCAGCAGCAGTGAAAGGGGAATGGTATTCCATCAGCTGAGCGTAAACCCAACATGTTTTTCCTTTGCAGCATAGCAAACTTTGACGTGGATATGATAGATTCTTTTTATTACCTTTCACAGGCACACTAGAAATAGTTCACAGACATCTGCTGATCACAGTTTGAAAACTACTGCTCTCAAGCTATCCTGAGGTTGAATTCCTTTGGAAAAATCTCGCTGACTTTGTCTGCTTCTGTAATCACAGAATCACAGAAGGGTTTGGGTTGAAACAGACCTTTAGGCCCATCCAGTCCCACTCCCTGCCATGGGCAGGGACACCTTCCACTAGACCAGGTTGCTCCAAGTCCCATCCAGCCTGGCTTGGACACTTTCAGGGATGGGGCAGCCACAGCTCTGGGCAACATTGGTAAGATACCTGGTACAACACACCCTGAGGGTAATCAGCTCTAGGGGCGGGGGTGGAATCACCCTTACTGGGCTGAGGTTGGTCTGTGTTCTGTATCACCCGTTCCTGGCAGGAGCATTGCAGATCCTTGGGGTGGAAAGAGCTTCCCTGTATAAGCAGTGAGAGAAAACTTAAATTGTTGTAACTGCTTTTGCCTATGTAAGGTAAATCTGGAGCTCTCTCTCGGGGTCCAAACTTTTAAACTTGGCATAGCTCCCTGTGTGAGAGTACGGTGTTGGATCGACAACAACCCTGTGTGTGTTGATGGCGGTACTGGGATTTCTCCATGTGTCTGTAACAATCCATTCATCTGGCACATGCTCCTGCTGCAGCCCTCTCCGTGCCCAGACAGTGAGCCCTTTCATGGAGAAATGCAGAGTCATATTTCTGAGTGCAAATTAGCCAGGGGATTGTTAGCAGTGTGGGCTTGGCCGGGCTCATTTCTGTGAGCAGCTCCAGCGCTGGAGCAGGGAAGGTGTGGGCAGACACCCTGTGTATGCTGACACCCTGTGTGTGCTGCCAGCAGACGGGGGAGCCCTGGGCTGCCCCCCTGCCCTCTCAGGGGACAGCTTACTCACAGGGCCAAGAGCCCTTCAGACAAATGTCCTCCAATTTGTCTTGCTGTCTCTCAATTAGATTCTTCCATAGGATGGTGCAGCAGGAATATAGTGCTTCACCCTGGGCTCACTGCCCTGTGTGCCCCAGGAGTGCTAAGGAACTGTCCCAGCCTGCTGGGAGTTGCTGGGATGCTCCTGGGATGCATTGCTGGTATTGCACTGAGTGACTCTGTGGTGAGACTACTGCACTAGGGCAGAGCTTGGGACCCTGTCTGTGTCCAGACTCTCTTCCTGCCTCTAACTCTCCTTTTCCAGGCCTTTGTGAGCAAGGGCATATTGTTACTCTGGTGGAATGGATATGTAGTGCTGGGGCACATGTGGGCCTCAGCTTTCTCTGTACAGCTCACAAGGGGCAGGGAGGAGCAAGTACTGATCTCTTCACTCTCTGTGGCCAGTGACAGGAGTTGAGGAAATGGCTGGAGCTGTGCCAGGGCAGGGTCAGGCTGGAGCTCAGGGAAAGGTTCTTCCCCAGAGGGTGGTGGGCACTGCCCAGGTTCCCCAGGGAATGGGCACAGCCCCAAGGCTGACAGAGCTCCAGGAGTGTTTGGACAATGCTCCCAGGGATGCACAGGGTGGGATTGTTGGGGTGTCTGTGCAGGGACACAGGGTTGGACTGGATGATGCTGAGGGTCCCTTCAAACTCAGCATATTCTGTGTTGATCAAAGGAGCCTTCTCAGAGGTGGGCACAGAAAAGAACAAGGTGCCATAGTCAGCTCTACAGGTCTGGTGTGGACCCCTGCAACATGACTGCAAAGCCTATGAAGGTGGCACTTTTCAAGCTGTTATTTAGTGAGCACATCCCTGAATGCACACATCCAGCCCTGCTGAGCTGGAAGGTGTCTCCCAGCATTTGTGCCACATTTTTTCAGGAATCATCATGCATACACTGAATGCTTTACTGTCGAGGTTTTCTTCAGGATGTCTCTGTGCACCTGAGTATGTAGGCAGGTAGCAGCCTGCTGGAGACAGCTCTGGAGGGCTTGCTGCTCTTGTCCTGTTGACAGTCCTGTTCAGCCTGCAGCAACAGCAAAGGAATTCCTGGTCCACTGGAGAGGCACAGAGTGTGGGTGGAGATCAGCCCCGAGTTCAGAGCTGACCTCTTGGGGTGGCAGTTCTATTGCAGGGTCTGCACAGGGGTGTTGTTGAAAGCCCTCTAACAAAAATTGTAAATTACTCAGTGAGGGGCTTCCCTCAGCCCTGCTGGTGAGCTATGTTCTGAAGAGTGCTGTAGGGGGAGAAAATCTGTGTTTCAGTGACCTTTGCATCAAGCTGTGGATAGTTTGAAAGTTCCAGGGAGTCTGATGTGAAAATACGGAGTAGTGTTGATCTTCATTAGCTGTTTAATTGTGAGCATCTCCACCTTTCTGAATATAGCCATTTTTCTCTCTCCAGAGGCAAAATCCTTTTGGATAGCCAAGCATTCTTTGCCACTTTGTTTGTAGGAAGAGCAGTTTATGGCCTGTTCTTAGATTTCTCTACTCCAAATCCTTTTGGACCTCTTTTTCAAATGCTAAATATGGGGTTCATCTCAGAGAAGACTGTTGCTGGCACTCATTGAGCTCTTCTTCTTGTTCTCTTATTCTGTTATTTTAGGTTTGTGATGGCCTCAAAGAAAAGCTGTCTGACAACTTTTGTGAAGAATGGCTTTATTGTTGCCTATCAGCAAAATTTTCACATGAAAGGGTCAGTTACTGTATAAAGCTCTCCAGTGTCACACAAAACATCCTGCCAGTTTCCAGATCACAGAGCAGATTCTCAATTGGTAAAAGAAATTTTCCTTTGCTCCAGAATTAGCTTGGTGTGTTTCTTATTGTTGCTTGAACTCCTAAATAATGGCGTGAATTAAAATATTCCGGTTTTGTTCCCTAATTTCTTATATTGTGTCTTTCAGCCAGCACTGGACAAGAGATGAAAAATCACTTGTTTGTAGTCATTTAATTATGCAGTATTCCAGCAAGAATGTGTTTCTGTGTGTTGAAATTACTTTTAGTCTTGCAGGATGTTAGGATGAAAACCGATTTGTAATGAAGTCATATTTCATATTTTAAGTGAAGAGTTCTTAAAAATGTCTTGCCTGGAAGGGTACATTCTTATGCAGTTGGGAAGAATGGAGCATACCAGCCTCACCCACATAACTTCCTTGTGTTCAGCTAATACTGTTTGTCTCTGGATGGGGTTTGGAGCAATCTGGGTTAGTGGAAGGTGTCCCTGCCTGTGGCAGGGGGTGGGATGGGATGAGTTCAAAGTCCCTTCCAACCCAAACAGTTCAATGATTCTGTGGTTCTGTGTAGAACTGGTGAAAGCTCTTGTTGGGTGGTGTGGGACAGGGAGGCAAGCACTGGGTGCTTACTGGTACTTGTAGGGCCAGCTTCTGACTTCTTCTGGGAAAAAAAAAAAAGCCCATAAATTAAAAAAGTGAGCTACTAAAGGGTCTGGGTCTGTGTTTCCCTCCCTGCTGGTGTCTGGTGTGAGTGTTCTCACCAGGGGTGCAGCAGGCTCTGGGACCTTTGCACTGCTCTGTCTGCAGGCTTGGTGCAGAGACCAGAGCTGTTCAGGTGTTTCTGTTCTGGGGGGCCCTTGGCAATGTGGTACAGGCACATATTCAGTATGACCATGGGAAAATGGGTGCTGAGCACCTAAATGTAAAACCCACCCATTTTTTCGTTAGCAGAGACAAGAATATTTCTAAATCCCACTGTTCCTTCCCAGTGTTTACACACTTGCATTAATCTCAAACAGCTGCATCAGCTGGTGTCTGAGTTAGTTGCTGGGATTAAGCTGTCCTTTCAGAAGTTACACAACTGTTGCAATTAATTCCTCCTTTGAACAATTGATTTCAGAGGCCAGCCAGTCACCACCCTGATCCTGCATGTATGGGATTTCCTGGGCTTTCCTTAGGGAACTTGTTCCCTTGAAGCCAAGTCTGCTTGGAAATACTCACAAGATGCAGCTGCTTTTTTGTTTCTTTAAAGCTTTAGCAGCAGGGTAAGCATGGGGAGAACTAAAACAAGACAGAGAGAGGACTTGGGATTGGAGCAGCAGGAACGTCCTTTGCATTGTGAGAGAACTCCCATTGCATGGATGCCAGGGAAGCTGTTACAGAGGGATTTTTTGACTTTTGGCATGAGGGAGCCATAAGGGTTGATTTCCATTAGATATAAGGAAGGTGTTTTGTACAGTGAGGGTGGTAAGGCCTTGGCACAAGGTGCCCAGAGAAGCTGTGGCTGCCCCAACCCTGGAAGTGTCCAAGGCCAGGCTGGACGGGGCTTTGAGCAACTTGGGATCATGGAAGGTGTCCCTGCCCATGGCAGGAGGTGGGATGGGATGGGCTTTAAGGTCCCTTCCAACCCAAACCGTTCTGGGATTCCATGATTCAGTCGTGGGGAGTGAGGGACAAGAAAGTGAGCGATTTCTTGAGGTAGCATGGAAAGAGCAAAGATCCTGGTGCGTACAGAAGTATGTACACACATATATCTGTGAGTCATTCACTTGGAAGACCACTGAAGGTTTTAAAATCAATGCTGCTGCCAGCAAAATCCATTATCCACAGCTGCTGAAGGGCACGGGGAAAGAGTTAGAGGGGAGCCCTGTGTGCTGCATTCCTGTGCTGTGAGGTCCTGTTCTTGTACAGCTGCCCAGCCTGGGGAGCAGCACTGCTCCTGTTGCTGGTTCCACATTCCCACACAGCTCCCTGCCACCCATCTGGGCCCAGGTGGCTTGGGGACCAAGTTAAAATGAAAAACAAAAGAAGGTACTTCCAAAAGTCTGTCCTTAATTAAGGAAACCCTAGAATGAATGCCAAGTCCTTATGAAGCCAAAAAGTCTTATACATATGTTAGAATTTTGGCAACTTATTTAAATGCTTAAACAGTTCTTTGAACTTGGGCTGAATGTTCAGCCCCTGTTAATGAAGTGTGTGAGCATAATTGTGCTAAAATAAGTGATTTAGATGGTTTGGATCTATTCAGAGTCTCTGGATTACACTGTTGGAGCTGTCTCATGGTGTGTTATCCCTGATCCCATTGGTACCTGGGAGATTTGAGATACCAAGTCTCAAATTCACAGATGTGAGGTAGGGCTGGCAGACCTGAAAAAGAGAATTATCTATTACCTGAGTCTCATCTCTGCTGGATGAGCAAGAGCCATATCTGCCTATTGGTGGGGGAGTGTTTGGAAGGATACAGGGAGCCCTGCTTGGTTTGTTGCATTTTTTGAGAAGATCCTGGGCAGGAGAACATAGAGTAGTTGAGAGTAACTCTGTTTAAAATCATACAATAGACTAGTCAAAAGGTTTGGGTTGGAAGGGACCTTAAAGCTCATCTTGTTCCACCCCTTGCCATGGGCAAGGACACCTTCCACTAGCCCAGGTTGCTCCAGCCTTACCTTGGATACTTCCAGGGACTTGATCTGTGGTAAAAACAGACATTTCCACAGCTGAAATTAAATCCTTCTTGCTGTGCTTCAGAAGTGTTTTGCTTCTGTCTTGTTTTGAGTTTCTTTCCTTCGTCTTTAGGATCCATCCCTTCTTTTCCAGTCTCTTCTAGCTAAACTGTTTTCTAGTTGAGGTAGTTCATCCCTGGCTCACAGTGGAAACTGCTGCTTCTGGAGGGTTTATATTTTGACTTGGTTTTCTAGGCCTGTCAGCTTTCAGACAAAAAGAGCAAGGAGAAATGTAGTAACTAGTCTGTTACTTTATTTACCGCGTGTTTTGGAAAATCGAAATCCAAATTTATGTTTGACTCATATTAGGGCTCTGTGGCTGGACTCTGCTTTTTCAGTTATTTTTGGCCAGGCTGATCTCACACCCAGCATGAGCAGGGCAACCTGGGTGACAGGAGCTCAGCTCCACTCAGACCAGGAGCTCTTGGGGCTGCCTCAAGGGATTGAAAGCCAAAGGCTTTTATGCAGGATCTAAACAATTCAGAGGTTTAAAACTCCCATCCTGCACCCTGTTCATTGTGTGTCATTAGTGTGGTGGTAAAAAACATGGGACTGCTGGAGTAAATTATTAATAGTGGCTGGGGCTGGATGAAGTGTGGATTTTTCCAGTGCTCTGGGGTCTGAAATCCCTGGAGTCTCCCCAGAGCACTGGGGGAACCCCCCGTGCAGTGCCTGTTGCTGCTGGCTCAGCTCAGAGGGTGCTCAGGAAGATGCTGAGTCCTGCTGAGGGCTGAGCTTTGTCCTGGAATATTTGAGCACCTCTGTTAGCTCAAGTTCTGGAACAGAGCACACACAAATGTGCTTCCCCCATCACTTTGATGTGAGCTGTAACCTCTGTCTGAATGTTTTATGGCTGCTCAGCTCTCAGGAAAGTGGCCAAGGGGAGGTACTGGTGCTTTTGTCACCAGTTTCTGTGTTACAGTTGTTAGGAATGATCTTCTAACAGGCTTTCCATTGACTTTGGGCTTTGCTTTGGAGGAGACCCTGTGGGTTTTAGGGCACATGGTCAGCCTATGGCGGTTGCTTCAGTGGAACTCAATATTGGACCCCATCCCATAGCAAGCCTCATGGGTGATTGAATGCCTGGCTGCAGGCAGAGAGGAAGCAAGGGAGACAGTTAAAATGGATATCCCTGGGGCTTCCTGGAATTTGGTTGCATTTGCAACTTAGTTCTGCAGTGTGTGGAAGCAGCAGGAGCCCTGGAAGGCCAAGTGCATCCTCTTCCTGTGAACCATTTCCAATGCAAGCCCAGCATCAGCAGCCTCCTGCACTGTCATCCTTTGTGTGTTCTCAGTGAGTGATGGGAAGGGCCCACTCCAACCTGGGTGTGCAGATTTGGCTCCCACAGCCATAAAGGCTGAACCCAATATCCCCCTCAAGCCCAGCAGTCTTCAAAACACTGGCAGAAAGGGAAAGGAGCCTCCTCATAGCTTTTGTTTCTGAAAGCTGGCTGTCTCCAGTCCTGACTCAGCTCTGCACTGCCTGAAAGTGAAGGAAGCACTGACCCCTGTTCGAAGCTGTCCCTCCCACCCTGTTTGCTGAAGGGAGAAGGTGGTAAATGTTAAATTCAGTAGGAAAATTACTGCGTGGCTCTGGCTGTGGAGTTTGCCTCAACTTGTGTCACAGCATGACCCCATACTCTTGACAAGCCAGCAGCACAAAAGGTGCATTTTGTCCTCTAGTATTTTTCCTATACAAATGGTGAAGGTGAAAATTTTCTCCTCTGACCCAGTGCCTGAGGTGAATGAACTAAATAGCTTGAGAGGACAGGCCAGAGTGTGAAGAAGTGAAAAAGAGGGATGGTTATTTTTAATTCCCTTTTTGGGGAGGAAAAGAGGAGAACAACCATCAAAGCCTAAATTAACTCCCCCTTGCAAACATAATTTGAGGAGACATTATCAAGCTAAAAATATGAGCAGTTTGTAAAAGGAGCTGTTTTCCGCATATGCTGCTACTCACATTACTTAATTAAAACAGGAGGTGCTTAATGACGTGCTTTGATTTTCCACTGTGCACGATCCATGAGGTTTTTTGGGAGGGGGTATTCTGCTGAGCATGAACAATGAGGGCTTGTGTCCATGGTATGACTCCTGGTTAAAGCCAAAGTAAATATTGAAGTGGTTGTAGTTCTGTCGACATAAGCCCCTATACGAACATTCTCACTTGAACTCTTCAAAAATTTAACTTCTGTTTATTGGAAATGGGTTTAAATCTGAGTGGAAAAAGCTGCCATGTTACTGGAATAGAGTTGTCCATCTGGAGGTATGTTCTGGTCTCTTTATTAATTTTTTTCTGAAAAGAGTGGGAGGAATTAGAATTTTTTCCTCCATTTTTTCCTGGTTGTGTTGCACAGGCTTTAGGTTGTAAATCCTGTAGGGGACCTTTTTTCTTTAATTAAATCCTAGATGTTTTTAATTAGCTTTTGAAAATTGTGTTGCTGATCCACTCAAACAGAATATAACCCTGATGCCAGGTCAAAACTATTGCTGACATACTCCCACACAGATAATGGTGCTGTGCTCACCAACTTGTTCTCAGAAAATACACCCAAAAATCCAGGCACTGCCTTAGTCTAAGGGCCAAGTGGACAAGCCATGCTCCTGGTGAGCTGAGTGGAGCTGGGTTACAGTGATCCACTCTCCTGGTCCTGTCAAGTGCAGCTCATGGACCAGTAAGGATAAGAGGATGGAGTAAAAACACTTTTCCAGGAGAGGCAGGTGGGCAGAGGTGATAGCATCTCTGGTGTGGTGTGTTCTCACAGCCAAACTGAAGTCTTAGCTGGGTACTTGGTTCCTTGAAATGCTACAGAGTGCTACAGAAGGAGTGTTTATAATGTGGAGTGTCCTGATGTGCCTCTCAGGGCTTGAGGAGCTCTTGTTCCCAGTGAGAAGTCCTGCTCACATTTTAATTACCTTGTTTTTCTTGTGCAGGGGTTGTCATTTCAGGGAAAAAAAAAAATGTATGTGCCTGTTTTTCCACACAGTGCTATTGCAAACACCAGAGCTGCTCTTTTCTTCTGGGGGAGAAGGTGGACTGGTTCAGATACTACAAAAGGAGTCAGTGCTGATGCTGTTTGATCTTAAATTAATTATTCTGTAACTAATAGTTGTGAGAAACGACCGCTCACTTTAAAATTTTCAAAGGTTTATTAAACCTTAACAAATACAATAAAGGACTGGATAAGGGAAAAGGCCAGCACTGGGAGTGTGACCAACTGCCACAAGCTCATTTACAAAATCCTGCTTTTGTACCCCTGGGGTTGCATCAGGCCAGCCTGGCCCCTCCCAAAGGCTCTCAATCAATTGCTCTTCACCCTGGAGAGCCAATCATCACATTACCCACTCAGAACAAAGTGATGATTGCTTTTGTAATGGCTTGGGTTGTTTGGGTTTTTCAGGGGGTTGGTTTGGGTCTTTTTTATTGGGTTTTTTGAGCTCAAAGCTGGAAGAACAAAGGTTTGCCAAACTGCTAGTCATAGGGCATGTTTCATCCAGGGTGGAGCAGACCTTATTGCCTTTGAGGACTTTGAGGCTTAGAAATGCTGCTGGGTGGGTAGTCCTGGAGAGAGCTGTCCCTCCTTTGTGCCAGAGCCTTGGCTGATCCATGTCTTCAGGAGGTCTACTGGGATGTGAATTTACCTTCTATGTTATCACCATGACAGCCTGGGCAGTAAAGCCATAGAATCATGGAATGATTTGGGTTGGAAAATGCCATTTTCTTCCAGCAGAGTCCTTGTGGGTAGATCTAGAGATCCCTTCAGCTCCCTTTTGCACATCTTGCTTCTGGCTGGAGGATGTTGGCTGATGGAGTCATCCAGAGTGAATTTTGTCAAGGGGCTGCTGCCCTACCAGGAGCAGGATGGAGCGCTCCAGGTGTGATGGGAAGAGTATCCTTCAGCCCCCTTGTTGTGCTTAGAGAGGCAAAGGTCTTCCTCCAACTCTGTCGGTTGCTGTCATTCACCTTCAAGGTTTCTTCTGCTAGTCAGAGATTTGGGCTTCATGAAGCAGCTCTGAGCAACTGAGGAAACAGCTTTCCATCATGGTAATTCTTTTCTCTGAGGCTGAATGACTCTACATTTTCATGTTGTCACGGAAATTTGTGTTTCATGTGAGAGCTCTGGGTTTCTATTGCACAGCCCTGCAAACAGCTCCCCATCTTAAACATTATGGGCTTGTGTGTGCACAGAGTTGAATGGAGAAGGATCTCCTGGCTGCAATGGGAGCAGCCAACATAAAACTGAGATTGGTTTGACATGTACGTAGCTGAAGCTTCCCCTTTCCCTGCCCAGACTGCGACAAATGCCTTCCTATGTCCCTGCTGATAATGTGTGAGATTAGAAGGGCTGGGGTGAGGTTAGAAAGAAGGTTGCTCAGGGAAAGAGGCACAGGGACCTGACTCTGTGAGAGCTGTGTGCTTCCTTTAGAGGGTCTCCATGGTCCTTCAGGCTGGTCTGGACCTGGAAAAGAGGATGTTGTGAGATGAGCTGTGACATTCCCCAGGGTGGCCACCATTGTCTCAGCCTCATTTGTGTGATTACCAATTGCAGTGTGGCCCCAGTGCCACCTTCCTGGTGCCACTGCAGCTCCAGTGATGACCATGAACGTGAAGCCATTTCCCCAGTTCTCTGGTATTTTAGGAATTCTGGAGCTGTTCACTGACTGTGCAGCTGGAACGTGGGAGGAAAGCAGAGTGAGACCTGTGAAACGCCTTGGTGGGTGTGGGAGCCCAAGGAAGTGTGTGAACATGGGCTCCAGGGGATGAACCTCATCTGTAAAACACATGGAGCAAGTTGGACTTACACCAAGTCAGCACTGTACTGTTCTAGTCCAGTTTGAACATCACTGCAGACCAGATCTACAGTGCAGTATGGGCCAGGGTCTTGGTCAGAAGCAAACCCTGAAGCAATGACTAAGCCTTGCTCTGTCACAGGAGAGCAGTTAATGACACAGGAACCAGCCTCTTGCACTTGCTGAACTATTTATTGTTTCAGTAGACATGAATAAATATTCAGCAGATAAGCCTTCTGGCCTTAAGTGATTGGGGTGTTCTGATTATAAATAAACTGAAAATCCAAGTTCTCAGTTCTTTTTTACTTTAAAGCAGGCTAGACCCCATGGGAATGTTATGTTCCTGTTGTACAAACTGAAAAGGGTTCATGTTCTGGTTTTCATCTGTAGGGTCATATGGTGACTTGGAGTGGAGGTATTTTCCTGAAATAGCTTTGGAGTAGCTGTAGGATTTGGGATGTGGCTCCTTTCTACATATCCTCCCCTGGCTACAGGGAGCACTGGCTTTAAGTAAGGTGGAGGATGTTCTGGGAAGTGCCTTTGGGTCTCTGGAGCTGGAGGATGAAACAAGAAATGTGTAGCAGTTGAGGGGAGCTTCCAGCAACCTCCCCTCAATGATGTGTTTCACACTGTCTTTACTGTCTGCACCAGACCTTGTGGGACTATTTATATTCCCAGAGGAATATGAAGGGATTATAAATTCCCAGGGGAGCTTGCTGAGCTGTGCACTGCCACAGGACTGTGCTTTCCTGCCCATTCCAGCTGGGAAAAATGAGCAGCCCTTTCAGTGACAGGAGTTTTTGGTGGGATCTGACACAGCCCCGTGCTGAGTGTGCAAAGCCCTGGTCCCAGGGAAGGCAGCTGGGGAAGAGCAGCTGGGATGGGACTTGGCTCAGTCATCCTGTGACCTGAAGGCTTGAGCATCCCAGGCAGAGAGCAGTGTGTGGTCCCTGTGGGAGCATTTCCGTGGGATTGCTGTCAGGGATGAGAATCTGTTCCACTCTGTTCAGCTCAACCCTGACAGAAAAAAGCCATTCTTCAGTGAGCACTGTGTCCCTTCCCTCCACTAACGGCACATTTTACTCATTTGTTTCAGCTATTAAATGGTTCTTATGTCCACCCACAAGCTGTGTTCCCTTCCCCTTTCCACAATGGTGGTACTCAGTTGCCAGCTGGGGTTAAACCTGGACTGCGTGTCTTGTTTTTTCTGGAGGCTGGACTGGACAGAGCACTCCATGGTAGGGCAGAGATTTAGGCCAAGTCACAAACCTGGTGCTAACGTGCTTCCTTCTCTCTTGCTTTGCCAGGGCAGCTACTGACCACAACATTGACAACACCACAGCAATCCTCAGGGAGTGGCTGAAGAACGTGCAGCACCTGTACCACGATGTGGAGTGGAGGCCCATGGAGGAACCCCCGTGAGTACCTGGCAGGGCTCTTGGCTGCACAGCCCAAAGTCCTGAGGTTTTCTGTTTCCAAACCAAGAGTTGCACTAAATGTCCAAGTGTTAAAATGTGGATTATTTGCTTTCTGGAGTCCGTCCCATTAAAATTGTGTTCTTAGGGAAAAAGGTGAGATAAGGTCTCTGTAGAAAGGTCCTTGACTTTAGTGAAACACCTCATGCAGAATTCTGTGGAAAAAAGTATTTTCCTTTCAGTTATTTACCATCTGTAGCTGCTCTCTTTGCATGGTAAACAAATTACATCAAGAGCTGCAGGGAAGTAAAATTATTCTTTATTTACAAGGAAGCAGAGAAATTATAGCCCATTCCATAGTATCCATGAAAGCTCTGAGATATCAAATATTCAGGAAGTGCTGAGCCAGAGAACTAGATTTCATTCGACATATTATGCCTTGCAGAACCATTGCTTTGAAATGTGGCGTGTTGGGTTTTTATTACTTCATTTTTTTATTTATTGTTAAGATCAGCTGTTCCTGGGTTTGTTCTGTTTTCAGTTTCTTCCATCAAGGAAAATTACATCAGTTTCCCCTTCCTTTAGGCTTGCTTTTATATTCGAGTTCCTCACTGCAGTGATGGGGAGTTTGTGGTACAAACCCCCAGGGAGTGCTAGTTTTATAGACATTTTTAATCCTTTCATTTGACTTGAGTTTTCTTCATCCTGCCAAACTTTGCTTAAGTTCTGCAAAAAGCTTCTGAAATTCTTAGCTCCTTCCCTGACTCAGGCTGGCACTGTTTCAAAGTCCTGGGTTTTTATTCCTCATTGGGATCTGCCCCTGAGTTCCCTTCCATCTGTGTTAAGAAGCCATCACCTGGAGCTGATCCTGCAGGCAGAGCCATGCATGTGACTTTGCTGCCATGCTGGGGCTTGTGGGGCCGGCTGTTGGGAGATTTAGGAGCTGTTCTGGGATGTGTTAACAGTTCCTAATAATGCCCAGAGCCCAGGGGGGGCAGGCTGCCTTCATCTTCACATCCCAGCTCTGCTGTTTCTGCTGGGCTGGATTTGCAGGCTGGCAGAGGGCAGATGAGTTTGTACCCGGGGTCGGGTGGGGTCAGTGAGCTGTGGGTCAGTTTGGCGGCGTCCCCTCTCTGCTGCCACAGCAGCTCCTGCATTGGATGGGCTGGCAGAAAACTGTGGCACTGCTTGTTCTCTGGTGCCTTCTGTGCTCATGCCAGCACAGAACTTGGAATTATTCTCCCTCAAAACCTCTCCTGGGTTGCCTGAGGTGACTCTAATGCTGTTTTGCTTTCATAATGAAGACAGCAACAGAACTCTTTCTTTCCTTCTTCTTTTCCTTCTTCTTTTCCTTCTTCTTTTCCTTCTCCTTTTCCTTCTCCTTTTCCTTCTCCTTTTCCTTCTCCTTTTCCTTCTCCTTTTCCTTCTCCTTTTCCTTCTCCTTTTCCTTCTCCTTTTCCTTCTCCTTTTCCTTCTCCTTTTCCTTCTCCTTTTCCTTCTCCTTTTCCTTCTCCTTTTCCTTCTCCTTTTCCTTCTCCTTTTCCTTCTCCTTTTCCTTCTTCCTTTCTTCTTCCTTCCTTCTTCCTTCATCTTTCGTCTTCTTTCTTCTCTCCTCTCCTTCTCTCCTCCTTCTCTCCTCCTTCTCTCCTCCTTCTCTCCTCCTTCTCTCCTCCTTCTCTCCTCCTTCTCTCCTCCTTCTCTCCTTCTCTCCTTCTCTCCTTCTTCTTTCCTCTTCCTTCTTTTCCTGGTGTAATAAAGCCCAGACATGGATTACAGTCACTTTTTCCTTTTCTAGGTCTTACCCAGAAGAAATTGGGCCAAAGCACTGGCCAAGCTCACGCTTCACCCATGTGATGAAGCTGCGCCAGGCTGCCCTGCGCACTGCCCGGGAGAAGTGGTCAGACTATATCCTGGTAAGTACCAAGTTTGATTTATTACCTGGCCTTGGGCAAAAGCGTTCCAGGGGCTCACTTGGATGCTGGGGGCTGTCAAAAAATTTTCTGTCCATCTAAAGACAAATTGAGATGTTGTGGGTCATCTCTTCATCTGGTGAGCCAGAGAAGGGAGTGAGGAAGCTGAGTCCTTGGCTAAGCTCAGAGCTTTCTGCACAGGCATCAGGATTGAACACAGTCCTGGTGGTGGGAGGTACCTGCAAGGGTCCCACAGACTGAACCCCCACCTGGTGAAATGTAAGGGAAATAGTGGTGCAGAGCAGCTGTGGGAAAATGCTGCCTTTGGTCACTGTGAGGGAGATGTTCCCAAAGCCTCGAAGCAAGGTGAGGTGAGAGGGCAGTGGAGAAGTTGTTCTTGATGCTCTTCATAGAATGGACTCGTCCTGAATTTTCAGTGATGTTGTTTTCCCTGGCAGCTCCCTGGTCCCTGTGCTGGCATGAGGTTGTGTGGAGTCAGGGAAGCTCTGCCCATCTCATTGCTGTGCCCAGGAGCAGCTGCCCCCAGGTTTCTCTGGGACAGTCCTGTGCCCTATGGAGTCAAACCCACCAGCTCACTGCTTTTAGGGTAGTTTTTTTTGCTGACCTCATGGAATCATAAAATTGTTAAGGTTGGAAAAGGCCTGAGATCTCCAAGTCCAGTTGTTCACCTGCCATGTTCACCATTAAGCCACATTCCCAAGTGCCAGATGCACACATTTTTCAAACACTTCCAGGGCTGGTAACTCCACCCCTGCCCTGGGCAGCCTAGTTCAATGCCTGGCCATTCTTTTAGAAGGATTTTTTCCTAATATCCAATCTAAACTTCCCATGGTGCAAAGCCCAACTCCCCCTGGCTGCACCCTCCTGTCAGGTGCTCCAGACCCTTCCCCAGCTCCATTCCCTTCCGTGGACATGCTCCAGCCCCTCCAGGTCTTTTCTCATTGTGAGGGGCCAGAGGTGCCCTAGCAGTGGCAGCACAGGGGACAGGCACACACTAGGGCTGGTCATGTGCCTCTGGCTGCCTCATTCCCAAGAAAGCATCAGGGGAATCACATTGTTTCATCTATTAACAATTTTTTCTCCCTCTTCCTTCTCTAGTTTATTGATGCAGATAATTTACTGACCAACCCCCAGACCCTGAACCTGCTGATAGCAGAGAACAAGACACTGGTGGCACCGATGCTCGAGTCCCGCTCCCTGTACTCCAACTTCTGGTGTGGCATCACTCCCCAGGCAGGTGACCTCGTGAGGGGTGCTGGGGGGCTGTGTCAGTGCTGTCCTCAAGGGGCTCCTGCCCCTCTCTCTGGAGCAGCAGGCATCCTTCCTGTTCTGTGGGCTTTCCCATCTGCTGCTGTAGCCTTCTTCTGGACAGAAGCTGCTGTAGCTCTGAGGTGGTGTTAATATGTCCCACTAACCACACAAAAAGTACTGATAAACAGATCAGAATTTTTGTAAGGTGGTTCCATGTTTCTGTTATGGCCTTAACACCCTTGGTGCATGATTTTAGGACAGTTTTTTTGTATAGTGATGCTAAGCCAAGAGGAATTTGCTTTTCTTTCCACAGATCTCCATTGTGTCTAAGTTATCTTTCTCATCTCTGAACAAGATTTTTGAAATGGGGCAACCTCCTTTGCCTTGTAGGGAGTGTGTGTGCCTGAAGTATGCATGTAACAGGTACTGGTGCTGAGCCTAAAAATTAAAGTTTCATGTTACCTTTTCAGTGTTACCTTTTCGTGTTCCTTCTGATCCACATAACAACTGCATTGGCTCAGAGCACAGGTTCATCTGCAGATGTCTAGGGAATAGTATAAGGATAGGGCAAAAAAGTGAGTGTTACTTCCCCAAACTACTTTTCTGTCCTCTGGCAATCCCCTTTGGGTTGTTGAGGAATATATTTGTCTTTAAAGCTCTTAGTGATTTTTTTTTTTTATTCTACAGAAATCCCTGTCTGAATCTGTTTTTTGGCACTCACACCATTTTCTGGCAAGGAGTTCCACGTTACAGACTAAGCAATTGGATAAAAACTAACAGGAAAAGTCCTGAACTTTACAAATTCTTGGGAAGTAAATATAGAGATAAGAAAGGGGGTGTGACGAGGTGTGTTTACTTGTTTCACTTGGGTTTGTTTACTTTGTTTGAAAATGGAGATACAAACTTCATAGCAAAGGCATTGATTGTGCTTTAAGTTTTTAAGGCTGAGTCCTGAGTCAGCCAGGTTTTCCACTGGGGTACATCAGCCCTGCTTCACAGGCTGCAGTGGATCTCTGCCCATGTGCACCAGCCCCACCTCTCCAGCAGGGAGTTTCCACCATTACCAGCACTATCTGAGAAAAGGCGAGAGGAAAACCAGCAAAGGCATCTTGCAAAATTTGGTTAAAAAAAAAAAAAGTCCTGCTGGAGTGAACAGGAAAGTTCTCCCTTTATTTTTCCTTTTCTCTTGTTTCTTTGTGCAGACCCAGGGCTTCGTGTGCTCAGCCTTGCTCTCCCAGGGGACTTGGGGAGGGAATAACAGCTGGAGCACATCCTGAAACACAGCCTGCCCCAGCACGGAGCCACGCTGAGCCAAGCCCAGCTCCAGACAGGCTGACATTCATCTGTCAGGGAGCAAACCCTGACAGAGGCAGCGTGGCAGCAGCACGGGGGGTTGGAACCCTCCTTGCCAACCTGTGATTTATCAGCAGGGGACAGCCCCAAAAACCAGGAGTGAGCCACTGGAGGAGGAGAGATGAGTGTCCAGCATCTTTGCTTGTGGGCATTCTCAGGTGTCTGTTAAAGGGTGGGTGTGTTAACCCTCCCTTTGGTGGGAATGCCTGTCACATCCCTTCCCACCTGCTCCTTCCTGTGGCAGTGGGGATGGCTGTGTTTGGGATATCCCCTCCTCACAGTATGGTCACAGTGTATCAGAAAGGCAGAGGGAGATGGCAGATCCATAACCAGGCACGTGCCCCATGCAGTGGCCACACATAGCCCAGGGCAGAGCAGTTCTGCCAGCTTTTGCTCAGCCAGTTCCTGAATGCTCATGGAAAATAGAACATAAATGGAGCTTTGACTTCTTTTAGTGACTCATTGTTTCTGTGAAGCCCCGAATCTGCTCTGGATTCAACCATCCAGATGTCAATTTGATGCTCTAGGGTTTTATTCCTGGAAGCATTCAGTGTATTTATTTCCACATGAGCCACACACTGTGGGTGTTGCACCCAGGGTACTGGAAGGCTGGCAGAGCTCCTGGGTACAAGAAATTACCCAGGAGCTGACTGAAGTGCCTCCCTCTGCAGAGTCAGGAGCAAGGATCAAACCTGCTTGCCCCAGGATGGAGGAGGCAGGGATTCTTACACAGCTGATGGAGACTGAGATGTTGCCTTCACTGCAGTGACAAGTGATTTTTTTCAAGTCATGGACTGAATTAATTGGCAGATCCTGCTCTCTGAGATACTAAATGGACTTTGTGCCTGTTGAATGTGGAGGATGTCGTGGATGCTCAGCAGCCTCCAGGATCAGGCTGGAGAGTCTAAGTGCAAAAAGGGTTTTGAAGAACCAGGAGAAAATTGTCTGAGGTTTGAAGCTCCACTGCAGGGGAATTTTGCAGTGGAAAGGCTGGGCTCTCCAAGAGCTCCTAAGAAGTAGGGAGAAGGTCAATCTTTAACTTCTGGGATGAAGACTGTATCTAAATAATTGACTGAGCTGTTCCCAGATGGGAGACACAGAAAAAGCTGAGTCAAGCCCTGGTGAACCTCTGCTGGAGAGCTCAGGGCGTGAGCTTTTGCTAAGGAACAGCTTTGAGACAGGAATCTCTGGTAACAGCAGCCCTCTCCTTGTGGTTTCAGGGCTACTACAAGAGGACCTTGGAGTATCCCCTGATCCGGGAATGGAAGAGGATGGGCTGTTTTGCTGTCCCCATGATCCATTCCACGTTCCTCATTGACCTGAGGAAGGAGGCCTCTGCCAAGCTGGCGTTCTACCCTCCACACCCGGACTACACCTGGAGCTTCGATGATATCATGGTCTTTGCCTTCTCCAGTCGCCAAGCAGGTGTGTCCAGGGCCTCTGCTGGGGATGGGTCACTCCTAGAGACACACAGATCTCCACTGAAGGTTCACAGCCCAAAAGTCCTGGGTGGACTTCCATGTGGAGTTCAGACCCTGTTTCCTTTCCTCTCTGGGATCCAGTCAGGGATAACCAGCAAGTGACTGGAAAGGCAGTTTTGGATTGCTGCTAGTTTCAAAGGATGTGAGGGCTGTTCTTGGGATGGGGCAATATTTCAGAGACAAAACATGTGACTCCACCCTTGGTTTGTGTCACAGCAGGTGAACACAGGTGGGAGGGTGCTGGGAGAGTGGAGGGTGGTCTGTAGGTGAGGTATCTAAAGTTACCACTTCCAAAAGATCCATGAGGAACAGAGTGAGGGCAAGGGACTTTTCTTAAACCACAGAATCCTAGAACAGTTCAGGTTAGGAGGGACCTTAAAGCTCATCTCATTGCACACCCTGCCATGGGCACAGATACCTTCCACTAGCCCAGGTTGCTCCAAGCCCTGTCCAGCCTGTCCTTGGGCACTTCCAGGGAGAGGAAATCTCTGGCTGTTGATGTTTTAAGAGAGCTCCAGCTGTCACTGAGACATCACTGTCTCTTAAGTGCCTTATGCTGCTGCTGTTGATGCTCATGGTGAGGATGTTTAGTCCTGTTAATTTCTGGAGAGTGGCTCTTGAGAGTGTTCTGTCTCCAGCAGAGTCCAGGCTGGTAGACCTGTGTGTAGCAGTGTCAGAGCTGAAGGGGGCTCCCAGGACTGTAATGGCCATCTGTGTTGTTCTTTGCCTGCTGTGCTGAAAAGGGAAAAGTTTGGGGCATTATAAGGAAAAAGGTATTGGTGAAACCTCAGCAGCACCCATAAGTGCCTTCTGTTCAGAGACCGTGAGTGGGTTGGTGACTTGCTGGGGTGAATTATCAAGGAAAAGTTGTTCATGGATCCTCTAAATGATGTGCAGTTGGTGCTCCCTGTCCTCTGCAGAAGATAAAAAATTAAGGAGAGCAGGAAGGGCTGCTCTTGGGAACAGGCAGGCAGGGAGAAAGCCAAGGGAAGAGGGAGGGTGGTGGTTGTTGTTGTTGTTCTGCATGCTGAGCCTCCCTTCCCACTGTTCCCAGACCAGCACAGCAGCCACCAGCTGCCTGTAGTTTCCCTTTTAGTGGTGGGTCTGGTTGGCAGGTCTTGACAGCAGCAAAAATGATGTTGTTGTCTTGGCAGAGTGAGCAGGGCGTTCTCAAAATCAGCTGCGAGAGGAGGAGGAGGAGGAGTGTCTGCTCAGATGAATGGTGGAGAGGCAGCAAGAGCTGAAATTGGAGCCCTTGGGAGGCAGAAGAGAGAAGAGAATTGCAGAGCAGCTTCAGGGTCCCGACTTCTAGAGTCAGGACATCAGTGCAGAATCAGTTGAGACTCCCCCAAGGCCATTCAGTTCAGTATTTCCCCAGCACTGCCAAATCCATCACTGAGCCATGTCCCCAAGTGCCACGTCTTGGCTCCAGAGGAGAGTTGAGGTTTAAGTTTGGAGAGCAAAGCAGGCTGCTTAAAATCTACTCTTCCACTTCTTCCCTCCAACAGCTCTCCCAGAAGTGCAGCCTCAACCCATGTGGTAACTGCAGTGTGTTAGCTCCAGCTGCTTCAGAAATATCTCAGGGATTCAAACCCATCATTTTTTCCTTCTGCCCTAGAATACTAGCTTTTTCCAGGACTGATCCATGACATTAAAGCTGTCTGGCCTGTTGATCTGCTCAGATTGTTGACTTGTGTCCTGAGCTGAGTTTAGTCACCCAGGATAAAAGGATAACATCCAAGTTCAGAAATGTGAAAAATGTGTGAGCTTTGAAGTAAACTTCTTTTTGGAGTAATTTCACTTTCTTTCCCTGGAGTCAGAAATTATATTGGCTTTTGTCCAGGCCAAGTTCTGTACTTAAAACCTCAGATCAAACCATTGATTTCCAACAGGGAATCTGCTGCTGGAAGCAGCTGTTCTGTGATGCTCCAAAGAGGTCGTCCCACCTCTGGGAGAGGATGTGGCCTGTTTTTGTTCAGATTCAGGACGTGGGAGTTCTGAATCTGAACAAAACTCAGCGTGGGTATGTCATTGCCAGCACTGGACAGGAGAGCTTTTAGCCAGCCAGGACAGCTTGGAGAAAAAAAGGCTCAGGTGGGACCTTAGAGCTCCTTGCAGTGCCTAAAGGGGGGCTCTCCAAGAGAGCTGGAGATGAACTTGGGACAAGGGATGGACAGGATGGGGAATGGCTTCTCACTGCCAGAGGGCAGCATTAGATGGGATACTGGGAAGGAATTGTTCCCTGTGAGGGTGGTGAGGCCCTGGCACAGGGTGCTCAGAAGAAGCTGAAGCTGCCCCATCCCTGGAAGTGTCTAAAGCCAGATTGGACAGGCCTTGGAGAAACCTGGGACAGTGGAAAGTGTCCCTGCCCGTGGCACAGAGTGGAAGAAGATGAGCTTTAAGGTCCCTTCCAAACCATTCCATGATCTCCTGAGCTGCCTTTCAGCCTGGTTCTCTGAAGCCCTTGAGCCAGCCAGAGGAAGGTCTGGTCACAGGGAAGTGGGGGCAATTTTGGTTCCTTAACTACAGTAGTTTTATGATATGACTGCAAATCCTGGACACTGCCTTTAAAGCCCATTAAAAATAATAATACAAATACCTGTAGTTTTTCTGTCCCTTGTAGCAATCGCTTAACTTCATAATAAAAACAGAGCTGGAGAGTGAGTCCCCCTCCCCACTTTACAGGAGCTTTACCATTTTCAAGTACCTTTTACCCCAAAGAGAGCAGGAACACTGGTGTGAATCTGTGCAGATTAAGTATGTTCAAGGCAGCGGAAGATAAGAACAGAGATCAGTGAGCCAGATAAGATTAGTTGATTAGATCAGTGCCAAATCCATTAATGTCAGCAGGCAGTGGTGTTTTATTCTGCCGTTTACCTAAATTGCAGCTGACAGCTGAATGTGTTCTGGCAAGTAGCATAGCAAGCAATTTGCTTGTAGAACTTAAAATGAGAGAAACACTGGAGTCATTAGTGCCAACAGTTCCGCTCTGCTAAAAATACCATGGATTAGGGGCACTAAGAGATGAAAGCATCAGCACACCAGGTAGTGTCTGCTTTTCATTTATTTCCTCGAGGGAGGGAGCTGGTTAAGCTTGTTTCATTAAAAAAAAAAAAAAGACAAAGTAAAAAAAAGACAAAAGGCAGTTTTTGGCCGGTTGCTTGGGTTCTAGCAGCTCTGATTTGGGTTGGTTAATAAAGGACCTTACCAGAACTCAGTGTAAAACAACGGAAATATTTCCCTTGGCTTTTCCGGATGTGGCTTTTGAGCGTGTTGCCTGATGTGAAAGGCAGAGTTACAGCCAGTGGTGAGCAAATCCTTGTCATCCCAGAGGGGAAAGCATTCTGCTGATGCTGGGATGTTCCCACTGGGTGAGTCTGTGCCCTGCAAGTGCATCTGCTCCAAGGACAGGCTTTGCACCTGCTCTCTGTTTCCCACATTCAACAAGCAGTTGCAAAAGCTTTTGAGTAGAAGGATGTTAACGTTATCACATCTGTTCTCCTCACAAGTAAGGTGTCTTACTCTGGGATTTTCCTTTAATCTTCAAGGCACAGTAAAAATGAGTTCTGGAGAGGAAAGGACTGTGTTTGGTGGTGACTTGGCATTTTGAAGGTTGTTGTCATGTATTCCTTGAAGTCCTTTGCCAGCACAGGTGAAAATGTATCACCTTTATTTCCTAGCCAAAGCAAAAGCAAGCACTGATAAAGAGTAGAATGGGTTGGGTTAGAATGGACCTTAAAGATCATCTCATTTCAGGGACGCCTTTCACTGTCCCAGGTTCCTCCAAGCCTCCTTCAACCTGGCCTTGGACACTTCCAGGGATCCAGGGGCAGCCACAGCCTCTCTGGGCACCCTGTGCCAGGGCCTCCCCACCCTCGCAGGGAACAATTTCTTCCCAGTATCCAATCTAAAGCCATTCTGTTTCAGTGGGAAGCCATTCTTCCTTGTCCTGTCAGCCCAGGCCCTTGAAGGGTTAGTTAGGCAGCCAGTGGGGATTGGTTTTATGAGAAGCCACTTGCTGCCAGCCAGGCAAAACAGAAAGTGGAACTGGAATGATTTTGAATTCTTTGCTTACAAAGCAG
This sequence comes from Phylloscopus whistleri, assembly GCA_017589585.1. Lineage (NCBI taxonomy): Eukaryota > Metazoa > Chordata > Aves > Passeriformes > Phylloscopidae > Phylloscopus > Phylloscopus whistleri. The sequence goes on along the minus strand of JADMLD010000682.1, from coordinate 1,303,239 downwards.
AACTTTTTGGGACTGAGGTCCTGTGTTTGTGGCTTTGTAGCCACAGAGCAGTGAAATGCCCTGGTAGCAGGCCTGATTATAGCTTCTGCTTTTCTGTGATCCCCAGGAGTACAGATGTTCATCTGCAACCGTGAGCACTACGGGTTCCTTCCCATGCCCCTGAAGCCGCAGCAGTCGCTGCAGGAGGAAGCTGAGAATTTTGTGCACACCCTGATCGAGGCCATGAGTGAGTTGCTGTGCGCTTGCCATGATGGACCCCCCAGGTTAATGCCTACAGAGCTCTCCTGCCAGCAGCCCAGCTCTCATTCTCTTGGAAGTCTGCATCCTGACCTGTCTGCCCTAATACTGTTTTGATACGCAGTTTTCTGAAATTTTCTACCACTTGTCTACCTAGGGATGTAATTGCTTCATGGTCAGGTCAACCCCATCCACAAAATCCCTCAACTTCCCCAGATCAAATGCATCTTCCATGTGGAAAGGGTGCTGCATGTCCACGTTTTATTCCTGATGTCTGTCTGGCACATGGCTGCTGGCTCTGGCTTTGCCATGTGATGCTTCCTGCTGTTCCCACCCTGCAGCGGCTCCGGGAGCCCGTGAGGGAGACACCTTCAGACACATTACATCCACTGCGGGCTGTGCACCAGGGTGACCTTTGGGCTCTCTCCTCTCTTTCAGTCGATCGCCCTCCCGTGGAGCCCTCTCAGTACATCTCTGTCCCTCCGAAGCACCCCGACAAGATGGGGTTTGATGAAGTAAGGAGCCTGTTGGGCTGTTTTTTTGTCTTGTCTTCTCACTCATCACCTGATCCCTAACGTCCCTTCCAACTTAACCCCTGCCATGATTCTGTTTTAATCCAGCCAGGGAAAGAAGGCAGAAGTGAGGGTGAGAAGCAGGTTAACTCCCCTGATCTTGTGCTGCTTGCTCTACATCTGACTCTGCAGAGCAGCTTGGCCTCCCTTCCATCTGTGACAGAAACTGGGCCTTTGGTAAAGCTCTCCAGCTTTGCAGTGGTAGGAGAGAGGGATTTCTCTCACCTGAGAGAGACACTGGCAAGCTGAGAGCAGGTGGGGGATCCAGGCTCACAGTTGAGTTCTGGCCCACCTTGGGTACCCCCAGGAATGCAAACCATGCCTGGGAAGGCTGGAGAGGGCCGTGCCAGGCTTTGATTGCCTGGTGTCTGTGTTATTCCCAGAGCCAGCAGCCCCTGTGTGTGCAGCTGCCAGGGTGCCTCTGGGACTGAGGGAGCTGTGGGGATCAGGGCAGCCTTTGTCTTCTTGCTGTGCTCTGCTCCATCTGTTTGTCAGGCTCCAGAAGCTGAACCCAATCCAGCTATGTGTCTTTGAGCTTCTGTGCTCAAGGCACAATCAGTCCAGGTTTTTTTCCATGTTGTCCTTTGTGGCTGTGCTTTGTTTATCCAGTTTATTATTCTTTCATTTGTACTGAGCTGAAATTTGTTCCGCTTCTTACTGGCATGAGGATTTGCTCCATGGGCTACAAGGCTGTGCTTGTACCAGCCTGCCTGGGACTAGGAAAAATATCCCTGAGCCCCCTGAGGGTTACCTGCAGTGAGGGCTTCAGTCCTGTGCCCTCCACCAGTCTCCTCGAGGCTTTGATGGAGCCCTGCCCAGACATCTCTGGTCTAAGCCTTAGCTCTCTGCTCTGGCAGGGATCACAGTGGATTTTCAGTGCCTGAAGTAATCACAAAAATCCTTTTTTTACCATGGCCTTGTACTTGGATGGTGGCTCTGTTGATAATCCTAAATCCAGGCAGTGGCAGTGTTGTGGATTGGTGTTCCTCTAGGATTGATGCTGCAGATGGCTGTGTTACTCTGTTTGATATAAACATAAATATCCTGTATCTTTGGAAGTTACAGACTTGGCTCTAACTGGTCTCCCCTCACTTTCCTTCATCCTCAAAGAGCAAGTTTCCTACATGAACATCCATAAAAAGTAGTTGTTAGAGAAACAGCCTCTACACTTTCAACTCAAAACCAGCTTCAGCTTTTTGACACATTCTGTGGAGCGAACACATCAGTGGTATTTTCACAAGGCCTGCTTTTCCAGTGGGGCTGCTGGAGAGGGCTGGGCCAGGACTTCCCTCCTCCCTCCCTGCCAGCTGGGGGTCTGATGCCCTGATGTCTTTCTCTGCCACCCAGATTTTCATGATCAACCTGAAGCGTCGCAAGGACCGGCGGGATCGGATGCTGCGGACGCTCTACGAGCAGGAGATTGCAGTGAAGGTAGTGGAGGCTGTGGATGGAAAGTGAGTTTTGGTTGTGCTTGAGGATGCTTTCAGAGTGGGATGTGCTTTACTCCTTCACAGCATCTCCTTGGATGCCCTGACCTACTGCCAGCAGGGCAGGAGGAGCTGAACAAGAGTTGGATCTCCCTGGCCATCTGTTTGGGCAATTCTGCTCTGTTTCTTTCCTCCTTTGCAATTAGTCAGTCTCTGTGAGAGAAGCAGGGCACTGGGGTTCAGACTAGGGTCAAAATCAGGTTAAAATCACAGGTTTCTGTGAATGGAGCAGTTAACTCCTGGGAATAGTGCCCATCCTAGTGCTACAGAGCTGTGCTGCTGCAGCATTAACCCTGACACAGCCCTTTCCAAGCTTACTCTAAGGCCTGGAGCATAAGTCTGCTGAGGAGCAGCTGGGGGCGCTCAGCCTGGAGAAAAGGAGGCTCAGGAGGGACCTTCTGGCTCTGCACAGCTCCCTGACAGGAGGGTGCATCCAGGTCATGCTCTGCTCCCAGGGAACAAGGGAGAAAACAAGAGGAAGAAGCCTCAAGCTGTGCCAGGGAATGTTCAGGCTGGACAACTGGGAAAAATTTCTCCATGCAAAGGGTGATCAGGCACTGGCACAGGGCAGTGGTGGAGGCCCCATCCCTGGGAGAATTGCTGGGTTAATGCTTGGGTTCAAGGATATTAGAGGACTTTTCTAATCTTAATGATTCTGTGATTCTAAGGTATGTTAAGACCTTTTTATAGTGAGAAATCAAGGCAGAAATTTTGAGTCTGCGAGTTGCAGAAAGGCCTCAAGGAGACAGGAGCCCACGTACCATCTAGGGCTCTTAGAGACTTGGGATCCTATCAAGGCCTCAGAAAATTAATCAAAGCCAAGCACCTGGCAAGTGGATGGTCCCACAGGAAGTTTTTAGCAGAGTTAAAGACAGTTGATGGTCCCATGAGAAGTCTTTGGCAGAGTTAAGGATACAATTTATCAGCTTGATTTAGAGACATAAATCAAGAAGTTAATTTGTGTTTTTGAGCAAAACAAGTGTAGGAATTTCTCAAGGTGTGGCTTTTCCCTGAACATCAGCAGCATTCCCCATGCTGTGCCTGTGTCTGGCTTGAATTGACTTGTTTATTTGCCATGGTGATAACTGCTCTCTGTTTCCCAGAGCACTGAACACGAGTCAGCTCAAAGCTCTCAGCATCGAAATGCTGCCAGGGTACCGGGACCCATACTCCTCCAGGCCCCTCACCAGAGGAGAGATTGGCTGCTTCCTGAGCCATTACTACATCTGGAAGGAGGTGAGGATTTTGGGGTGCCTCAGGGGTCCTGCAGGAAGGTGCTGTGTCCTGGTGCACAGCCAGTCCTGGTGCAGAGCACTGGATCCAGCTCTGGTTTCTGGAAGTGGAGGATAGAACTGATTTCCTTGGATTGCAGGGGTTTTCTTGAATGCAGTGTTCACCTTTCACATCTCCCCCTTCAGTTTCTAGTACCTAAAGGGGCTCCCAAGAGTGCTGGGGAGGTACTTGGGACAAGGGATGGAGGGACAGGACAAGGCAGAATGGCTTCCCACTGCCATTGGGGGCAGGATTAGATGGAATATTGGGAAGAAGTTCTTCCCTGTGAGGGTGCTGAGGCCCTGGCACAGGGTGCTCAGAGAAGCTGTGGCTGCCCCATCCCTGAAGTGTTCAAGGCCAGGTTGGACAGGCCTTGGAGCAATCTGAGCTAGTGGAAGGTGTCCCTGCCCATGGCAAGAGGGTAGACCTGGATGGGCTTTAAGTTCCCTTCCAACCCAAACTGTTCAGGGATTATGTGATTCATTTGCCCTCAGCTTGAAGTGATTTTTATCAGAACATTTTCATGACTGTTTTTGTATCTATTAGCCTGCTTCAGGCAAACTTACTTAGAAGAAAGACAAGAAGGTTTTGAAAAGCAGATGGGGTTAAGGAAACACTCCTGTTTTTTTCCCCTTATTCTGCATTTGAGCAGGAGCAAGATCCAGTGGCTTGGCATATCATGTACCTGTCACAGAGTGGTTTCCCAGCCTCCCCGCATGCTCTGGGAGGCAGTGCCAGGTCAGGGTGGCCCCAGTGACAGCAGGGCACCCATGGGGGCCACTGTGCTCATGTTGGAGCCCTCATGTTTCAGGTGGTGAGCAGGGGCCTGGAGAAGACACTGGTCATTGAGGATGACGTGCGCTTCGAGCACCAGTTCAAGAGGAAGCTCATGAAGCTGATGGACGACATCGAGCAAGCCCAGTTAGACTGGGAGCTGATGTAAGTTCTTGCTCCTCTGGGAGCTCCTGGGCACGTGGGGAGATTGGCAGAGGTGCAGGTTGATGCTGCAGTGCAGGGGATAGTGGCACAGTCCTTTTGGTGGCTCTTCCCATCACGGCTCTGCCCTGTGGGGCGGCTGCTGCCAGGAGGCCCCATGGGCACCATCGCTGCCCATGGTGGACAATGCTGTTTGACCTCAGCTGTGTTGGAGATGCTGACAGAGGAACCAGCACAGCTCAGTCCTGAGCCTCAGACTGTGTCACTTTAGCTCCCTTAGGAAGCCTTTCACAGCTGCCCCACCCACTGGGTTAAGATTTGGATGTCTGGTAGTGGTGCAGGATAGAAATCTGTGAGCTGGCTCAGAAATTGCTTCTGGGATTGACCCTTTGCCCTGGCCTGGCTGACACAAATGACCTTGTCCTAATTTGGTTCTGATCTCCTTGCTCTTTTCACCCCTGCAGCTACATTGGCCGGAAAAGGATGCAGGTGCAGGAGCCTGAGAGAGCCGTTCCCAATGTCCGGAACCTGGTGGAAGCTGATTACTCCTACTGGACCCTGGGCTACGCCATCTCCTTCCACGGGGCTCAGAAGCTCATCGGGGCTGAGCCCTTCAGCAAGATGCTGCCCGTGGATGAATTCCTGCCCATCATGTACAACAAGCACCCTGTGTAAGTCCCTCTGTGGCTTGGGGGGATATGGGCTGGGAATTGCTGACTGGTCTTAAACCAGATCTTGCTGGTAGCCTGGTTGGTGGGGACTCCTTGTGGTGCTTGGTTTTGTCCTCCTGGCACAGGTCAAAGGAGGTGACAGAGGGGAATTGTGCCTGCCTGGAGCAAGGCTTGTGGGCTGGTTGTCTGAGGCACTTGTCTGTCTCTGGGAACAGGCTTTGGTTGTACAGGTGTGTGTGGTTGTAAGGACGTGGTTTGGGCTGTATCCCAGCACCTACCCCCACTCCCAGACCACTCTGCTCGCTGGGTTGGCCATGTCTCCCATGTCTCTTGGCACCTGTGAAGGTTCCTCTGTTGCTGATGGTGTTTCTCTCCTCCGCAGCACAAAGTACATGGAGTACTACGAGTCCAGAGACCTGAAGGCCTTTTCAGCAGAACCCCTTCTTGTCTACCCCACGCACTACACGGGGCAGCCGGGCTACCTCAGCGACACGGAGACCTCCACCATCTGGGACAACGAGACCGTGTCCACGGACTGGGACAGAAGGCACTCCTGGAAGTCCCGGCAGCAGGGCAAGATCCACAGCGATGCCCAGAACAAGGACGCCCTGCCTTCCCAGTCAGCCCTCGACACGCCAGCAGCCAGGGATGAGCTATGACTGCCCACCTCCCCGGGACTCTGCTGGTGACAGCTGAACCTGCCTCACACTTTAGCTTTTCACCCTTGAAAGTTGTAGAGCAGCTCTTCATGTGCTCTCCTTCCCACCGCTCCCAAGGGCCGTGCGCGGGATTGGACCCGACACCTGCCCAGGCCGCCAAGGACAAGTGTGGGACACCAAGGAGGAAGAAGAACAAACGTTCCAGATCCAAGCAAAAGCCCTGGCAAGCTTTTGTTAGAAGAAACCAGCCTGGAATTATGTCATTCCACAGTTCCTCGTGTAGAACACTGTATTTATAAAGATTAATATATAGAGGTGTACAAATGTCAGTGCCTTTCGGGATGGCTGTACCTGGGCTGCTCACTCACTGTTACTCCTTGTAGGTCTGTAGGCTTTTACCACCCTGTTTGCTGAGCATCTGGGGGATTTGGGTTTGTTTTCCAAAGGGATCCCTGTCAGAACCAAGATGTTTCCCCAAAATGTTCAATGCAGGAGAGCAGTGCTCCTCTGTTTTGTCTTCTCCTCGTCACACTCCTGTACAAAACCAGTGCTGGCTTCCCGTCAGCTCATTTTTAATCTTGCTGCATCCCATCTAAACAGGCCTCTGGATCCAGAATGGATGTCTTGGAAGCCATGGAAGCCATGCAGGTGGAGGTGGCTGGATTTATCTGCACTGCCTGAAGGGAATGCAGGCAGAGTTGGTCCATGTCGCATCCTGCTTCACCCCCACCTCAACTAAGTCCTTCAGGAAAACAAAACCCCAGGACCTATTGGCAGGCCTGTTTATTTAGGCCATAAAAGCAAATGTAGGAGTTTTGGGAACTTAAAATGTAAGAAGTTAGGTTACAAACTCTCCTTATAAAACCAAAAGAACCTACAGCAATGTCACTCTTTCAACAGCCCGATTGAATTGTGTGTTACAGGACGGAAGGGCAACTTGCCTGGATATTTTTTCATGTGAGGAGCAAACTTTTGTATGTTTTGAATGAGTTCTGATGTTTTTGCTGTTGGCTCACATGCCAGCAGGACATGGTGTTTATTTTTTTAAAAAAACCTTTCTCAGAGGCCAGGTGATCACGGACTGTACTGGCACAGACCCTGAGCTTCTGGGCAGTGGGAGGATCTCCTCCTGGAATTGCCATCTGGGGACTCACCTGCTGGCAGATCTCTGTGCATTGAGTATGTGTGGCTGGGGTTTTGGTTTTAATTTTTTGTTTTGAATAATTACTGATCAATGTTGTGCTTTCTGCTGCAGAAGACATGTTAATTACCTGTCAGCCGGTCTGATAATACATAGAACCTGGTGCAAGATGAGCAGCTGTGTGTGGTCTTCATTGTGTGAGAGACTCCTGGAATGGTTTGGGTTGTGGAAGGCACCCCTAAAGGTCACCCAGTCCAACCCCCTGCCATGGGCAGGGACACTTTTCACTAGATCAGGTTGCTCCAAGCCCCACCCCAGCCTGACCCTGAATGTTAACTGGAGGTTAATGGAAGTCCAGCTCAAGGGATCCTTGGCTGTGCCCCTCTCCCATGGAGTCCCTGGCTGTAAAAAAGTGCCCATTCTGGAATTCCCAACTGGAAGCCAAGTTCCTGCTGCTGTCCGTGTGGGAGCAGGTGCCCACACGACCTGGTGAGTATGGAAGTTGCACCATGGGCCCACACACAGCCTGGGTCACTCCTTCCTCACAATCCCTCTTGCCCCCTCTGCAGGTCTCTCATTTTGTGAGCCCACATGGCCTGTGTGAAGGACGTTGGAAGTCCCAGAGGTGTTGGTGAGAAGCTCCTGCAGGAGCAGGGCTCTGTGACCAGGTGAGCATCCAGCACTGTCAGGTGTCACTGTGGATATGAGAGCCACATCTTTTCTACCCTCATGCTTTTTGTTCATGACAGCCCCACTCCAGTGCCTACGAGCAGCCTCTCCTTCCTTCCCCTTTGCTGTGGTGTGTCCTTTCCTTTCCCTTTCCCTTTCCTCTTTCCTTTCCTCTTTCCTTTCCTTTCCTTCTGACACATCATTTCCCTGCATCAGCACGAGGTGCTCCTCACCAGCGAACAGAGCACAGAATTTTAAAAATGCAAAGTGTTTGAGTTGTCCCTGTTTTGGTTTTTTTAACTTCATTCAAATAATGAAAGATGGAAAAGGTCTCTGCATCACTTGCACAGCCTTGAACTGGAGCTTCTGGGCTCCCTGGCCTCGTTGCCAGCCTCTGCAGCCAAGGCAGGGACACGTGCCCGTGAGGATGTGTCAGCCTGGGATAGAACTGCTGAGAAGTGGAGCTGCTGAGGGTGCTCAGGGAACCTGAGATTGCTTGAACTCTGATTTCCTTAAGCAGAGCAGCAGCAGTTTATGAAAAACAACTTTACAGCAGGGCTGGGGTTTTAGCTTGGGGGTTTTGTGAATGTTTTCCTTTTGGCTGACTCAGGAAACGAGTGGCACTGGGGGCTTTGATGGTGGTTTCAGGGGAGGGGAACAAGTGAAAGATGTAGGAATTAAATACCTGTGTCCATTTCAGAGCAGACAAGGACTCAGTCTTGCTGATTAGTCCTTTACCTTGTGTGTGTGTGCTTATACATCCATAATTCTCAATTTATTGATACAGGCAAGACCTGGGTGATGCCAATGGTTCTACCTATGTGACAAGTGCTGTTCCCTACCTGTATTTTCAGTTCCTTGGCTGGTGCTGCTCAAGCTTTGCTCTCCCAGAATTAAATATGTTTTGGAAAAGTAGGAGCCACCTAAAACACCTCTGGATTTTTCCAGCATTTTTCCACTTTCCATGTACTTATTTTTGTTACAGGTTCAGGAGGGTGCCTGTGCACAAAAAGGATTGTGATTGCAAAGCAGATTTATTTTATTAGTTGCAGTAGGAAATAACACCTACTGACTGCTGAATTAATGAAAAGCTGCTGAGCACCAGGGATGGAGCATGGTGCTCAGGCAGGCTGTGCACCTTCAGGGCATCCCCTGGAGCAAAGTGGTGGTGTGCCTCTTGTCCTCCTCCACCCCAAACCAGGCCTTAGATCTCCTCCTCTGGAGTGGAATTTTTCCAGTTAGTGTGTCCTCTCACCTGTGAGATGAGGCCACAGTGGTTCATGACACCACCTCCATGCTAACAACAGCTCAGTTTTACATTGTTGCTCTTTCACAGGTTAACTCCCTGCCGATTCACCAACACACTGCTTCTCTTTCAAGGGTCAGGCTCCCACCATTAAAGTGTTCTTCGTTATCTTGTTGTGTACAACCACGGGCCAAATAATGGCAGTGCCTTAGACACGGCTTGGGTCCCTGACACAGCTTGGGGGGTTTTTTGACTCAGTTATTGTGGTAAGTTAGCCAAGACTCATTTTTCTCCATGTGGGAAAAGCCAATTCTTCATTCACATCACTGATTTTACACAGTTTTCACAGCCCTCGTGTGCAGCACCCATTGGCTGGCAGTTTCCTTACTCCATTCACTGCTCAGAAGGTGATTTGTGTCTGTGCTGAGGTTCAGGGTGTTTACATTTCTCCTTGCTGGGTTCTCCTGGAACAGATCTCACTGTTTACACAGAGGCACTTCTTTTTCAACCCCAGAACAGGTGCTTGTGCTAACAAACCTTTCACAGGTGCTTGTGTTAATGAACCTCTCACAGGTGCTTGTGTTAATGAACCTCTCACAGGTGGTTGTGTTAACAAACCTTTCACAGCTGGTTGTGTTAACAAACCTTTCACAGGTGGTTGTGTTAATGAACCTTTCACAGGTGCTTGTGTTAACAAACCCTTCACAGCTGGTTGTGTTAACAAACCTTTCACAAGTGCTTGTGTTAATGAACCTTTCACAGGTGGTTGTGTGTCACAGGTGGTTGTGTTAAACCTTTCACAGCTGGTTGTGTTAACAAACCTTTCACAGGTGGTTGTGTTAATGAACCTTTCACAGCTGGTTGTGTTAATGAACCTCTCACAGGTGGTTGTGTTAACAAACCTTTCACAGCTGGTTGTGTTAACAAACCTTTCACAAGTGCTTGTGTTAATGAACCTTTCACAGGTGGTTGTGTTAACAAACCTTTCACAGGTGGTTGTGTTAACAAACCTTTCACACCAAGGTGGTTTCACATGGGAACTTGCAGATTGCTTAACTACCCTGAGAAGAGGTGACAGGCCAGCTATTAATTTAATAGAGCAGGCCTGATTTTATGAGGCCTTTCTTTTAGAATTCTTCTACCTGTCACAACACTTAGGGATTTCAAAACTGAGCAGGAGCACCAGCTTTGAACCAGCCTTCTGGAAGCTTCTTCACAAGGCAGGCTGTGGTGGCAGGGCCTAAAAATGACCAATTGCAGTAAGATTGCTTGGAACACACAGCTTTGGTCTCTCCCTGCTTTGGGTTAAGGATGGAGAAGTGCTGTTGTGCTCTCAGTATGGCATGTTAAAGTCCAAGTTCACCAATGGATTGCAGTGATCCTGAAAGAAATGGAGTGAGGTTCTGGTGTTGGGTTTTGTGGCCTGAGACAGTTTAAACATCAGATTCAGGCACTCTTTGTTTTGTCTTCCTTAATGTAACATGAGAGGCCTTTAAGTGGCCTCTATGGTTCAGGGACTGGGTGTGAGACTTGGGCAGCTTCAGGAGCCTCCCCTGGTGCTGAAGTGATCTGTGAAGCAGCAGAAGGGGCTGCAGTGTGTAAATTGTTTATCTGAATGTTGGTGTTGTGTGCAGGGAGGGAAAAACACAACAAGGGAGGGGAGACACACAAAACACACAATGATGGGGAGAGCAGGAGGAAACACACCAGGATTGAGACAAGGGGGAGCAGTGGATACACTCCAAAGCTCTCCTTCTGTATTATCTAGCCTCAGAAGTCATTCAGTGACACCAGGGAGAGTGATTTCATGCAGAAGACATTAAACTGGTGTGCAGTCTGAATTACCCAGTTATGGAAACCTTTAAGCTGAAACCTCAAGAAACAGCCCACCATACCCTTCTCTCTCAGGCTGTGTGCATGGCTGAGGCACTGGAGGGCTTTGGCTTTGCTGTTGAGAAGTTAAACAGTACAAGTGGAGAAGTTGAAGAAAGTGACAGCAAGGGAAGTGGTGTGAGGTATTTTTACACATCTGACATGCACTAATAAAAGGGAATTGACTGATTCCAGGCAGATATTAATGAAAAACAATTTATATACTTATCATATCAAGATTACAGGTAAGCAGTTAAAAACATAACATATATAAACATTTGGAAAGTGTAATTTTAAAATCCAGAACATTCATGTTTCAGCTTAACACTGCCATACACCCTCTGAGTGAGCAGCACTATATACATTAGGAGCTGTGCTATGTACACAAGGAACTGCACTGTACAGACACCAAAAGCAGAGAAAACTGAACTTGTAGTTTTGCCCTAACTTTGGGCAAAGGTTAAGGCTCAGTAACAAACCCCCCTCTTTCACCCTCTAAACAAACAAACAAACAAACACACATCTGGAATTCATGAATTGTTCAGGCTGTGACTTACACCAGGCTTGTGGGATCTATTACAGGACTCCTGGATGTACAGCAGAGCTACAGTCAGTCTGTTTTACCTACCTGTAAACAGAAGTGATAAATCCAAATGTAGTGTAAAACTTACCTGAGCCCAGTTCTGCAAAATAGTGCCACAGAAGTGGGGGAAAACAGCCCAGGCATGGATAAAACTCTGTTTTAACTGATGATCTTTAACAATCCTAAGCTATCTGTTTGGATAATGACTCCTAGATCTGCACAGGGATGCACAGTGCTACCACCAGAAATACTGTGTGTATTTTATGTGTCTCAAAGCAGGGCTGCTTACAATCCAATATCTTACTTATGGCTTTTAAAGAGGTTCAGAGTTCAGTTCTGGCAGAGGAATTGCACATTGGGAGGATGTCCATCCATCACATGGGAGTGCACACAAAAGGCATCGAGTTCTGGTCCATGGCTTAACCAAGTCCAAGGGAAATCACCCTGTCTGACATTAAGACCTCCATCCAACACAAAGCAGTGTCTGTTTGAACATTCATGATGTTCAGGCAAAGGCAAGTGCAGTTCATTCATTTGAAAGTTCTTTGGAAACGAGATCCAAAATAGGTCATTCTCTGGTGTAGAACAAGTGCAAAACGTTTTCAGCTGGTTCAGGCAGACATACTCAGAACTTGCTTCAGTTCTATAAAAATAACTTCAGATGATCTTCTTCTGTATAATACTGGCATGAAAGAGACTCTTTTCTCCCAAACAAGAGCTGGCTCATGGGGTGTCCTTAAGACAAATGGAGCAGCCTGGAGCCTTTGCACAAGGGCTGCCCAGTTGCTCCAATTGCACATTTTCAACAGGGAATTCTGGCAGACTCCCCAGGAGGGCAGTGCAGGGGCAGCCTCAGCCAACCAGCTCTGCCTTCTTCCGCAGGATGAAGTCGAAGTTGACGTGGCTGTTCATGCCATAGAACACGTTGGCATCACGGGGGAACACCAGCTCTGCAGGAAAGGCCCAGAGCAGCATTAGTGGGGAAGGGTGCACAGCAGCAGCAAAGCTGAGAGAGGGCAGGGGGCACGAGCAGGATGGTGTGGGCAGGGCCCTGTTCTGCCAGAGCAGCATCAGGAGCAGCTTCCTGCAGGAAAGGGAGCAGGGCAGGAAGGGAAGGCCAGGCCCAGCTCATGCTCAGCCTGGCAGAGGCCCTGGCAGACTCTCAGAGAAGACTGATGATGGGTGGGAGCTGAGGGCCTGGTCCCAGGGAGGCAGAACATCACCCCCACCCAAGATCTGTGGTCACTCTATGGCTGCAAGGCACACACAAAGGCAGCCTGGCAGCCCAGGAGCTGGCTCTGCCTGTGGGAAGGGGGCTGTGCTGACAGAAACCACACCTGAGCAGCCGGGGGGTCTCACTGGCAGCTCTGACCTGTCAACAGCATTGCTAATGCTTCCCATTTTACTCTTCCCTTTGAAATCCAACAGAACTCTCCAGGCAGCAGCAGAGTTCTGCTTCCCTACCTTTGTCCTCAGAGATGACCTGCACAAGCTCGTAATCTTCAACTGCATCAGGCTCAAGGTTGTGCTTCAGCAAGGCTCGCTGGGTGACATCAGGGATTCTGTCTTGGTTGGTTATCTGGAAAGATAAGGTGCAATGAGGGATTCTTCTCATTCACTCTCATGATTAATATTAGCAAAAACCTGACTGCTTGTTCTTGGAAGAGATGTCAGAAAACTGAAAAAACATGTCAGTGACAAAGGGGCAGGTGCTGGCAGATACTGAACTTAGTATTTATGACATTTGGAGGTGGTGGCTTTTTAGTTCAAGCTGTCAGACACAGTACCAGTAGAGGCAGCAGTAAATCCCAGTGTCTGCTCCCTTTGAGAGACCTCATTCCCACCAGCCACAGGAGCCCCCGTGAGCAGCTGCCCCAGCTGCTGTCTGCAGGCTCCTGCACCAGGCGCCTCCTTGGACATCCTGCAAAGCTTTCTGCCCTTGTGCTGTGGAAGTGCATCTGGAGCAGACACGGGGCTCCTCCAGAGCCTCCTGCAGTCTCACCAGCAGCCAAATCCATCAGCCCTCAGGGAACAACTTGCTGGATTTGGGGAAGTGAGAGCATTAAAATCAGGAACTGAAGGTGCTGAGAACTACCCCACATTTGTTTCCCCCCAGCAGGCCCCTCAGGGTCCCCAGCTGAGCTAAACCACATCACCTGTGGTCCAGCACCAGTGGCACTGCTGGGATATGTCTGTGGAATAGGCAGAGAGGGAAAAGCCTGAATTCTGGGGCTGCTAGTCTGGTGAGAGGAGGGAGATTCTCCCTTCTTCACAGGGAGAAGCTACGGAATTCAAGGGCTTGTCAACTTTCTGTTTCCAGAAGCCAGCTCCTGGGAAAAGCTGCACAAGGGAAATCGTACCATCTTATGCCAAAACCTCAGTGTGCTCACAGTGCTTCACCTGGAGCCTTTTGATATAACCCAAACTTCAATTTCCAGACCAGAAACTTCTCTAAAGCTGTTTTCAAACATCTCATTCCTACCAGGCCCCACACATTCTGCACGGGACCAGGTGCCGTTCTGCCTTTCCAGGCAGGTTTGACAAGGCAGCTCAGCAGGGATGTTCTCAGAAGGCAGTGGCAGGTTCAGTCTCCCCCCATGGGCACCTGTGCCGAGCCCAGAGCCGTGCCACTCACCAGGATGCTCTTGTGCCACTCACCAGGATGCTCTTGTAGACGCTGTCATGGAGGCCGTCCATGCTGACGCGGATGATGCAGGAGCCCTCGCTCTGCCGGTTGTACACGGGCAGCGCTCTGGGGGCACTGCCTGGCGCCGAGCCCGAGTCCCTGCTGGGGATGGAGCCGCTGTCCGAGCCCGAGGCAGGGTCACAGATGGAGCCCTTGGAGCTGGAGCCCTTGTCGGAGCCGATGGAGCCCTTGTCGGAGTCGTAGCCCTTGTCAGAGCCCACAGAGCTCTTGTCATCGTTGGAGGCCAGCAGGAGCGAGGGTAGGGATGAGACCCCTGAGGAAGGTGTTCTCATGGAGGAGTCAGGAGAACAGAAGGATAAGGGGTGGCCAGAGATCTGCAGGACAGAAAGGAAAGTGCTGTCACAAAGGGGACATTCGGTGTGTCTGGGTGTGTCATTGTGCTAGAGGAACGGGAGAAAGCACAGACAAAACCTCAGTCACCCACACTGCCCAGCCTGCTGGCAGAGAGATGCCTTGCCTCCAGGAAAACTGAACTTCACTTGATTAATTACAGCGTTTTAATGACAATTTCTGTCCTGCTGGGCTTGCTCTGGCCTCGCAGTAAGAGCAGCCCAGGAGGTGGCAGCAGATCCAAGGAACAGCATAAGGCTGCAGGCGGCAAGCCAGGAACCGGGACCGGCTGGGAAGGAGCAGAGGGTGTCACAGGCACTGCTGCTCCAGGTGAGAGTCTTCACACAAGTGAAAATACACACACCCCTCCCTCTCTGTCACTCTCCTTGAAACTGCCCCCTTCCCCGGCTCAGCCTTTGCCTTTCTCTCCCTCTGCCTTTCTCAAAAGCTTCCTGACAGGAACAAACCCACTTTCAGGATAATACAGAACATTGTGCAAGAGCCCTGACTGGATCAGTTCCATTTTTACACATTTCTCTCTCCATTTCACTAAAACCAATGCTCTAGTCAAGACCAAGAGCCTTGGGCAAGTGTCTTGGGCCTGCCTGCAGTGTGCAGAGGCCTCAGCTGTACCTTTTTCAGAGGGTCCTCAGGACTAGAGACGGGAGTCATACACACATCCTCAGTTTCAGAGTGATTGAACTCACACGATGAAACACTGGCTGAATCCGTGCTTTCCCCGGAGCTCCCTCCTACAGGAGAGCTCTTCGGGGGTTGCTCTTTGGGTGGGGTGAACACATCAGTGCCCAGAAAAAGTCTAGTGTAGAAAGAAAGAAAGCATAAAAGCCAGTAAGTGAGAGCTGGGCTGAGCACAGCTGTCCCTTGCTTCAGAACTCTTACATTCTGGAGTTTTTTCCTCTTTGGAGTGGCCTGTTGTTTTCATTTCCTCTGTGGTGTTTACACAGTTTATACAAAGGCTTTGTTACAGGCTAACACAACTCCTTCCTGACCCAGAGTGCCCACAGCTGCAAGGCCTCAACCAGCTCATGCCCCACTAGAACAACACTCCCCTTTGGTCTCTTCACATTTTCAGGCTCATTTAATAGAAAAAAAGGCTTCAAAGGGCAAATTCACCCCGCTGCTAATTCCTGCCCTCTATCAGGGTGCCACAGGTAGCAAGTTCTCTCTAGAAGGCTGGAGATGCACACAATAGGGAGATCATAAAGTGCAAATTAAAGGCACTCCTTCTCCCTAAATGCAGGTCAAGTGACTTGAAAGGAGTGTCAAAGGAAACAAGCTTGTCTGACCCACCAAGAGGAGAAGCAGGGAGCATCAGCATGCAGTTAATGATTTAATACAGCTTGGAGAGGTGTTACTCACTGCTTTTCTACAGTATTCATTTGCAAAATACATTCAGAGTGCAGATGTTTTTATTCCAGTCTTTGAGCTCTGCTTTATTCCATGCAGCTTTCCCCCTGTTAGCCTCTTCCCATGTCCAGCTGCATGGCCCTGTCCTCTACTCAACTCCTGTTTGAATCTTTGTGGTATTACACCAAATTGGACCACATCCCCATGATTTTTTTTCCTTCTCCAGCTGGAAGGCAGATTCCACTATCAAATGCCTTTTTGCTAACCTTAATTTTCATATTAAAATCCTGCAAGGAGTTTTTGCATGTCTATAGCAATTTAGACTAATAATAGACCAGACTTAATCCTCATTTACTCTTGTTTTTCCTGCTGCATTCAGTAAAGTTATTACACAATAGGTACTGAATTATAATCCAGCACTAAAATGGTTCCCTTTTTTGACACCATAGGAAGGGTTCTTTATTCTAGTCTGTTCTATCTTTAATAATCCTCCTGACTGCTTCTAACACCACAAAGGGACAGCTTCAGCCACAAGGCTGCATTTCTTCTTAAAGCAGTGCAGGGTTGTGGATCCCCAGGCAGGTTCTGCAGCTGATGAAATGAGCACTGCTTGTTTGAGTTATCCAGGTCCATGTTCCCACCCCCAAACCCCGCTGCCCCATTACACTCACGTGCTGATCCTCTTCACCATGCTTTTCTGGGATTTTGGAGACAGGATGTTGGTATCAGCAGCTGCTTCAGCCTCACGTGAGAGTTTGTAACTGCAGGGCAGAAGCCAGCAGGTGAATGTTTGCAGACAATAGGATTTAGCTGTACAATGTTATTTAGTTGTTCATCTCACAGCAGCAACGTTCAAGAAATCAGAGAATCCTCCAGTTACTCTGGCCTCACAGAAGGCTGCAGCACCACAAAGAGGAACACTGCTCTGCCTGCATTCTACCAGGGCCAAGGGGATATTTCACCTCCTTACAATAGGTTTTAAAACCAGTGCTCTCCATTATTTCTACGTCCCTGCCATGACCTGCCCAGGTGTGTGTAAGCTGAGAGCAGAGGTTTGCTCAGCTGCACTCAGCACCTACCTCTCCTCCTCCGTTAAGTGTCGCTGCCTCCTGAACCACTGGATGAATTTTTGGTCTGGTATCAAGCAATAGCTGTTGCATGAAGATTGCAGGAGCTTGATTTGGGCAATGACTTCAAATTCCTAAGAAAAGAAATAATCAAATAAAGTCTGATTAGAAAACAAGATTATATTCATTCATACTCTAAAAACATACAACAAGGGATCCAGGACAAACTTAGCTTGATGTGAAGTTCAGTTTCAGTTGAGTAACTATTTCAAGAGCCAGTTTTCTAACAATAAAGGTGGGGTTTCTTCCCCAGGATCCATAATGTGCACTCACACTTGCTCCAGAGGAACATAAAATGCTGCCCTTAAGGCAGGTGACCAGAGTGTTCTGCTCTTCTGTAACTGCACTTGTACACACACCATGCCAGAATAACCCCACATTGTTTAGGGCAGTTTATTGAGCAGTTAAGGGGAGGAAATGGCTCCATCTCAGCCAAGTCCAGGTCTGCTTTCAAACCCCAGGACACAGATTTGGCCTGACTTCATTCAGCCCAAGGTAACCCCAGCACCTTTACTCCTACAGGACATTACTTATCTCTGACCAACAAGGATCAGGCTGGAAAGGAGAATTGACAGCATTTATTCCTCAGTCCTCTGTACCTGGTTTGCTCTCTAAAGCCTTTTACCTACAAAGAGTTTCCTGCAGGAGAAGGAAGATATTTACTTAACTGTGTGTTCTGGAAAGCAAAGGTCTCCTGCCCCAGGTCTGGTTCAGCTGCTAAAGACAAATGCCCTTGCCCAGAGGGTATCAAAATAAAGCAAAAATCACAGAACATTCAACTTACCCTTCGCCTCTTCTCAAAATTGATCAGGCCACCCTGTTGGAAGGAAAGAGAAGGGATCAGAGAAGAGCCAGACTTGTACCTTGAGGTAAATACACAAAAATTCACATAAGTTCTAGTTAATAACACTGCATATTGCTTCCCTTTTCTTCTTGTAAACAGATATTTTAAGAGCTGCAGAAGGAGAGCATACAGAAACAAGCTGGGAAGGCAGGAAGGGTATTTAGGGTTCCAAAAAATTGCCCCAAGTTACCTCGACATAGTCCTGAAGGGCCGTGTCAAGCATGATGAGATCGGTCAGGAAGGTGCCAAGGTAGGGAACTGTGCCTTGCATCACTCCCTGCAAGTGAGCAGAGCAATGCTGGATTAATTAACTGAAAAATGAGAGTAATTAGAATTCCAGAACACTCCTGTGTAAGAAAATGAAATGAAAGTAATCTGCTTAACCAAGCATTAGTCTTATAATTACGTTTTCTTTCATTACATCATTTTCATTAGATAATCCAGAATTTAACTCCAATTCCAGTGAGACCAGGATGCTCTCCCAATAGTTTTGTATGACTGTATTGCCACCATTGATTCCCAACAGTGGGTCCCTAGGAAACCCTGCCTTTGGGAGAAGCACTGAGGTCCAAGGACAGGGTCCCTCTGTCACCTGCTGCAAGAGGAGGAGCTGGGGGATGCTCCTGGCCAGCCTGTGTGAACAGTTTCTGCTTCATCCCCGTGGATTTTTACTTAATGATGTGTGATTACACCTTGTGATAGTGAAGTCAAATCAAGCCACAGTTTTTTTCTCTCCAAGAAGTGACCATCTTCCCCAGCCATCCACTGCATTTTAATGCTAATTATGCACACTTTAAACTTCCAGCCTGCCAGCACTTGCAGAGTTCAGGCTGGCTCTGCACTTGTGAAGTGAACACTTGTTTCTACCATCCAGAAGGATCTGTATTTTTTCCAGTGAATAAATACACAGACAAAAATCATATTCAGCACTTTTGCCTCCCTATTCCAGATTTCTCTCCCCCTGTCCTTTTAAATCTTTGCCAGCTTTGAGACAAAAAACATTTCCACCAGCAGACTGGAACCCAGACACATTTTACAAAGCAATCTCTGTAGAAGCCTGTGCAATTTTCAAGCTGGTATGTCAGTGTCAGAAGCTTCATCAGCATGTTTGGAAGTAAATGAGACTTCTGCTCTGCCAGAGCTAATTTTCTTTATCCTAAGAACTCTGGTATTTACAGCAGCACATATTTTACTACATGGAAATTGTGTTTCTCTCTGAAGTGTAACAAGAGTAGATAATGGAACTCTTTCTTGCAGGACCAAAACAAGAGAGCTGGAAGTGATGATCACGTGTTTATATCCATCAATCCCCTCCTTCCCACTCACTCTGGTGAAGACCTTTCTGGATTTTGCTTCTTACAGAATTGACCAATTAGGGTTAATCATGTTACCAGTTCAAAAAGGGGAGGAAAACCCCCAAACACACCTTGTTTTTTTGAAGCTGAAGTCGCTTCTGTGACTTTTTCTGATTTTCTTTCTCACTGCTGTCGAGATTTGCAAATTTGGATGTTGCTTCCTGTGAGGTGAAAGAGAATCAAAGGCAATTCATGGAGGATCCAAGGGGTAGGTAAACTGGCAACTGCATGCATGCAAAATAGTAAGTACATTTAACCAGCAAGTACATTTCAGACAAAAATCACACAAGATGACTGTGAGGGAATTTTTCTGCAGAACAGCTCTGGCCAAAGCCAAGTGCTGCTGAAAATCTCTTGGGAGTTTAAATCAGAGAAGCTCAGACATACTTCAGGTGTCCAGATGCTCTATCCCAACAGTCCTGACATCAGGATTTCTGGTTAATTCAGGCCTGCTACAAGCAAACATCTCCATCTCATGTAATGCTTTGTTGTTTTTCTTATGCTGCAACACCGAGATCCAGCGACTGTGGCTTACTGACTAATCCAAAACCATGCAGGAAATTAAAGGAATTTAAAGGTTTCCATCCCCACAACTCCAGCTTTCCTATGAATGGATGAGGTATTTCACCACTGTTCTTTAAACCTTTATTTCCCTGGATGCACAGGGGATGTTGGAGTTACATGTTTCTTCCAGTGGTTGCACAGATGTGTCACAAATCATTATCAATGTCTGTTCAGGAGGAGAGAACACTGCTCCCTCTCTGTGCCACCCAATCTGTTTCCAGTGACATTTTGTTTGTCCACACTTGGATTTGCAGGATGGACAGGCAAGGTCAAACATGACTTCCCTTACAGGGGCTATTTATAGTAAAGGAAAAGTAAGTCTTTGAGGATTCAGTGGGTATTCATCCTCCAAATGGCCCAAGATGAAAAGTAGGGGAGAGGTTCTAGCTATTCTGTGGGATTTTTCTCCTCTCACTGCTTCCAAAATGTTTTTCAAATCTGCTGAGGGCAGCTGGAGGGTGATTTACTGGGAGCCAGAGGTCTGGACTCAGTCTGAGTTGTTTTGTCTTCTAACACTTAAGTCAAATAGGCTGTTCTGAACATACATTTTTCCTCTATGCTTATTATGGTCTCACCTACTTTAAAATTTACCTACAGATGTTGATTAATGGATGTTGATAAACAAAACAGACTGACAGATGTGAATGTGTTCACCCACCATTCCAGAGCAAAAAACAGTGTTTCAGATCCCAAGGCAAGGGGCTGAGGGACGAATGCCAGACTGGCTGGACAGAACTGCCCAAGAATGAACTGGTTAGAGAGTTTATAGGAACTTTTTTATGTAAATGGAAAAAACCTGCCACAAACATTCCTTAGTTTTTGCAGAACATAACCTTTCCCTGCCATTCTTCCTCACCCCTTTCAGGCTCCTGAGGTTACTGGGGTTAACCCAGGAGAGTGCAGAAGTCAAACTGCTCCACACAGAGCCCACTTGTTGTCCATCTGGCCACACACAGAGTAGGAAGCCTGTTCCTTCAGAATTCCCAGCCCTGCTTCCTAGTTCTAAGAAAGGTACAGGATAGTGGGATAAGCATCTTGGATTGATTCCTCAGCTGAAACTGTGCCATTGTTCCAGTGACCTCGTGGGCTGAGGGGCTGCAAGACCTGCTGTCCACCCAGATCATGCTGCCAAAGCCTGCTGGTTGTGGCTATCCAGGCTAAAGCTACTGATTCTTCCAGGAACAAGGAGATCAACTCTCAGCCCAACAGAAAGTTCAGGTTTTACAGCCAGCTCTTCCCTAAAGCACCATGTAAGGTCCCTGAGGAAGAGATGAGCTTTGGCAGCTGGTTTCAAAAAGGGTTAAACCTCAGATTTCATGGACATCACGAGCTTTGAACTCACACTGGTTCTCACCTTCATCAGCAGCTCCCTGCTTGTCAGGTAATTGTCATGGTCTGAGAAGATCTCAGACAGCTCTTCATACACCAGCAGGACGTCCCTGCACAGGAGAAGATTAAACCATTTGCATCATTAGCAAGCACTTTAAAATCCACTCAGGTTTCTGTTTCTTTCTCATCAATCATTAACAGTTCAACTTATAAAAGATAACAGCATAAAAATGCAGCCAGTGAGATGCTGCACATCTCCTGGGAGCCTTGGTGGGATATTCTGGTGCTCCCAGTAAAGCTGGGCCTTACCTGACAGCAAAGAAACACCTTGGACAGGGCTTTGAACTGTCTGTGCAGTGTGAGAATGGGTCAGGGGATACAAAGGAACAGAAAAACAGCTCAGAGGGAACCCAAGTTCTTGATTTTTGCCCTATTCCATGCATTCTGGAAAGCTGGAAGCATTTAAGTGTAGGGGTAGTTTTTTGCCCAACACTATAAACACAAGATAGGCAATATTTTGATCAGAAACACAGGGCAGCAGAAGGAAAATCCCACCTCTGTGGAGAGGAAATACAGAAGGATACTGCCTAGCAGAGTGGTATTTTAATTTATCAAAGGCAAAGAAATCTGGTTTCCCCAAACTGAAGGAGCAAAATACCATCTTTTCTAGACAGCAGCTTCTGGCATCTGTGGGACAGGCAGTAAATATTGTTAACACAACAAAGTGTTCCCCTGGAAGAAATAATATCTTCAATACTGGTTTTTGTAGTTTGGGAATATATTTTATGCAAATATCAGCACCAGGAGAAGAGCTGGGAGGATTTGTAGCAAGCTGGATCTCCTCAAACTTTATGGGACAGAAGACAACAAGCAAAGATCATGGTGACCTGGGAGTGGTGAGCATGAGCTGGGTGAGAAGCCAGTGCCATAGCTTTTCTAGAGAGGTGGTAGAAGATCCAATATGCTAAAGAATCCAGTATCCCCAAGGGCTGACTGTCCCCTCAACAGGAAAGAGGAGCTCACAGGAGGGGTCTGAGCCTCCCAGGAATAGGAGGTTGTTCTGACAGGACCCATGTCAGTGAAGGAACAGAACAGGAAGAGTGAGGAGGAGATGAAAAGGAGGAGCACGGAGCCCTGTGGCCCTTGGGAGCTGAGGGAGAGGCTTACTTAGAAACAAACATCCAGGTGGTCTTCAGCCGATAGATGGAGTTGGACTGCAGAGCTGAAATGATGGCCCTCAAGGAGGAGAAGTTCTTCAGGATCCTACATTCCTGTGAAAGGAGTGGTTGGAAACACAGGAGCATTAAATGTCAGCACTACACAGACCTCAGTGCTCCTCTCTCTGAGCCCTGTCATGCCTGCTACACATTCTCACTGCTGAGCAGCAGCTGTGCAAATACTGAGCATCAAAAATATCACTCCCCTCTCCAGCCACCCAACACTTCACAAGCTTTGGCATTTAGAGCTTGTTTTCCTCACTTTCATGTATTTGTGGTGTCACAGCTTCCAGTTCTCCAAGTAAAAATAAAAGTGGAACTGAGTCCATGAAGCCATGGTGAAAGGCACAAAGGTTATACTTCTTAAAAACCTCTTTATAGTTACCAATCCCTTTTACCCCTTAGGGAGAAAACCAGGCTTTGCCTCTTTATACGTGGTATTTAAAATGTAAACCCTCAATCATCTCAGTGTCAATTAAAAATAAAGACATGCAAAGGAATAACCTGTTATTCAAGTATGTGCACACTGTTAAAGAGAAAAACCTTCCCAGCTTTTCCAGAGCTGGGATCAAATCTGAACAGAGAGACTGGGTCATGGACATTTCTTATGCAGCTACTCTGTGGCAAAAGCTTGGCTGGAAAAGGATAATGAACACAAAAAAGTACCAGAGATTCCTCATAAAGCAGAGGGAGGCAAGAGGGAAAGTCTGGACTGTGACTCCTGGAAATCTGTTGGTGGCTCAAGAACCAGAGCTTGGATACCACAAACTTCAGCACAGGTGTCTGTACATGCAAATCCAGCAGACAAAGCACCTGCCAATTTGGCTGCTGCATGGAGATAAGGATGTATTCAAACTCCAATTCTGCTTATCAACATCTTTATGAATCTGATTCTTACCCTAATAATGCTTATTATGTAAAGGATGCTTACAGTGAAAGTAGACATGATTTATTTCCTTTGTAGGACTGAACAAATGTAAAGCAACCTAAGCATAAGCAAAAGTCAGACCTTAATATATCAGCATCTCTGAGTTCATGAGTTGCATTAAAAGTGACTGAACAGCTAAGGAGAGTACAAGCTCTCCCAGTCACCTACAAAAAACTCTGCTAATTAGGAGACTACATTTATTAAAGTGTGGCTTAAGCAGAGAGCCTGGGCCAACAGCACCTGAAGGAGGTGGACACTTGGGTCAGGTAAAGACCAAGTTCAAGATCATGGGGCAAGACTCACTAGACCTGAAAGCTGTTTTTGCATGGTTTGGGGCCAAAAAAAAAGTCACATAACAGCTTTTCTCCAGAGACTGACATGTTAAAGAATGAGACCTTTCTTTTTGTTCAGCCTGAAATTTAGGCTGGGGAGAACATGAATTTAGAGGCACAAATTATCAGCTTTTCTTCCTTCTCCCCAGTACAACAGGAGTTTGAACTGGAAGATCCAATTAGGAACCACCTTAACTGGACACTATAATTTAGAGCACAGTAGGAATTTCATTTAATATTGGATTTAGTGTTCTCAGTGATTCAACCGACTGCAGACTAAACTTGAGCAAGCTTTCATTTGCATGTAAGAAGAATTTCTAAGACTGGTTTTAATAATTTTGTTTCATGCTGTGTCCTTCACAGAAGGAAAACCAGAAACAATCCTGTGCAGAAACAGCTTTGATTTTAAAAATTTAAGCATAACAGGACATTAATGATTTCATTTTTACTTTTTATTTTGAAAGAAAATATTGTTTGAGTGAAATTGGCTGCTCCTGCTCAGGAACCTTCGATCTAGGTGGAGCAGAGAGGGCTGGCAGTAGAGAAAGTATTCAGTTTATCTTTTGAAGCAAGAAAATGGATCCAAAAGTCACGAAGAGATAACAAATGTGGAACTCCGTGCTGCTAAGTTCAGTTGTCAGTGCATAACTGTACTTTAATGAGTGGATTATTTTCTAATTCAGGCACCTAACTATTCAAAACATTCATTTGCATGCACAAAGCAAGCAGTTTTCTTCAGAAGTGGGCAGCTAAGTGTTTGTGCACCCAGCTGCTGTACATGTGCCATTATTCTGCAGAGTGTGCACATGCATTTTGCATGTGTTTCATGCTACCACTGGAGCATTTAATGAATTCAGTAAAGGGAGGAGCACAGAAGGTATGAATTAAGCAAAGGGAGAAGCACAGAGTCAACAGGGGTGTAGAACAAAGGTCTCCATCCACAGAGTGAGTGGGAGGAGAGCAGTGCCTTTCCTGACTTCCCCAGGCCTCCCTTCTGCCTTGGGATGATCAGGAAGTTGTGTCCAGCCTGCCCCAGGAAGAAGGCCCTTTTAGCTGGTGCCCTCTGCAACTCAGACCTGCATGCAGAAACTGGAAATCAAACTTCCTAATCCCTTCACACAGGCAATAAAGCATCTATCAGATGATGATAAAAACAAGCAGATGTAAGTGCCACAGGAGAGGTCCAAGACCTTCCCCATACCTGCTTCCTGAACCATGCAGTTGCCAGAGCTCAGGTGCCAGGACTGAATGCTGCCTCTGGAAGCACAGAAGTTGCCAAGGTTGGAAAGCCTCTGGCTTCAGCTTTTTCTTACTGTTCTGTATGGCTCAAAAAGAATCCCTGTGATTCTTAGAAGTCAACACACATCCACATGGAAGTGCTTGAAAAGGTCTCTTCCAGAGAGGTCTCGTTTATTGCCAGCTGCCCAGTGCCCCGAGGGGAATTAGGAAGGTTACAGTAAAATACTAAAACCTAGGAAATTAGCAAACTAGAGTTACGTAAAGCAGGCATGGGAAAAAACCCAGTTCTTGCAAAGATTAGGAAAAACATGATAAAAATGGGATCTGCTACAAGATCCTCTTGCAAGCTCTGCTGAGGCACATGGAGGACAGGGAGGTGATTCCACGTGCTGGTGAAGTCCTGC
This sequence comes from Phylloscopus whistleri, assembly GCA_017589585.1. Taxonomy (NCBI): domain Eukaryota; kingdom Metazoa; phylum Chordata; class Aves; order Passeriformes; family Phylloscopidae; genus Phylloscopus; species Phylloscopus whistleri. Next base: position 1,278,150 of record JADMLD010000682.1, on the reverse strand, counting down.
CTGCCCAAGCCACTGGCCTCCCACGATGGAGTGATTCCATCAGTGGGCAAGGGAAGAGCTACTGATATCAGCTATCTGGACTTCTCTAAGGCTTTGGCATGGCCAAGAACCAACCCCATTTCCATGGTGGGGAAGAACTGAGGAGAGGAAGGGCAATATTCATTTGGTATCACAAAAAAATCTGTTAAAAAGAGAAAGAGTTAGAGGTAAGATGGCCTGGGACCAACATGTACAACACCCTTTCTCCTCTCCCAACTCCTTCACTCCAAGGCACCCACCCAAAAAACATTAAACAGAATAAATGCTTTACATGTGCAATATTAATCCACTTCTCAATGATCTTGGCTCTCTGCTGGATTTTGAGGTCCCTGGTCCCCAGGATAGTGCTGATGACACATTTGGTGACTGCATTGAACTGAGTGATGGTGGCTCTGATAGTTGGAGCCAGGTTCTTGTTTTCCTTCTTATCCCTTTGAGACCAGATGGATCCCAAACAGTGGTAGGGCACAACTCTTCTGAAGAGCATCTAGAGTGAAACAGAGGTGTGGTAAGCCAGCAGATTTCTCCTAAATCTTTTTTATCCACAAGAAGAATTACATGTTTAGAGGACAAATTTGATCTAAATCTAACATGGTACTTAAATGTAAGCATTGGTTCTTTCTTAGTTTAAAATATACTTTGGCATACTCTTTATAGGCTTCATGCCACGAAAGAACTGTCAGCTAAAGAATACTGGGAAAATAAGGGACACCTTTACATCAGCTGCATAACCAAGATCATTTTGTTTTACATAAGGGAATTGATACAGACAAAGCAAAATCTGAGCATTACAGTCCAGAGTAGCTAGACATCTTTAAGCCAGATAGCAATACAGTTAAAATGTGCTATTTCTCAGTGCCAATACATTTTGCAAAAGAAACTACACATAAAAAAAAAAAAAGAAGACAGAAGGAAAAAGCCCAATGACTGAAACAGCTGGAATAACCACAGAGCTGTGTTCTGTGTCCCAGCAGCAGTCCTGTTCTGGAACCCTATACTTAAAGCAATGTAACTTTAAAAAAACTATTTTATAAAGTTATATGCAATGCTCTACATACCACATCCATGTACGTCAACTGTTCTGCCACAACGTGGTCTTGAAAAGAGGAGAATTCTTCTGGATTACTGATCTCCAGTTCCTCTCCATCAGCCAGGCTACTGGAGGAAGTGCTACAAAACCCATCTGGCCAGAATGGAAAACAACACTCAGTAAATTTATACAGCAAACAATGAATCAAAGCAGGTGTTTATTTTGCAACATCATTGTATTACAGCAGAAAGCCCAAGGGCCCTGCCTGATGTCATGGCCCCACTGTGCCATTTGAGTGAGCAAAATGACCAGAAGATTAAATTGACAAAGAAAAGGTAGAATAAAAAGAAATAGAACAAATCTTAGCAGAGAAGTGGCTTGGCCCATTTGCTAATTATTCTTCTGAAAGAAAAAACATCACCACCACCCCCATAAAAACTCCTTACTGACACCGCACAGTTTTGTTAATCTGCTTTTCAGTATTTACAATCTGAAAAAGAAAATTCAAACTACAAAGGCATGATGCTGCAGTTATACCCCCAAAATACTGTATTAAGAATGTTCTTCTGTCCAGAAATAAAAGACACCACATTTTCTGGCACCTTTGCGGCTACAAGGGCTATACTGAAGAGAGTTTATTCCAGCAGCCTTCACCCTTTCTCTCAGAGAATTTTTCCCAGGAAATGGAACACAGTGAGCACCTACAATATTCTGCTGAATAGTTCTTCTAAGTCTGGACTGGGCAGCAGAGGGTTTACTACTGGTGAGGTTTCATGTACAAAAACAAAGAGTATTATGCAAGACTTCATACCCAGTTAAAGCAGAGCATTAAAGCAACAACAGCAGATAATGTGATACAGAATCACTGTTTTTCAAAATACTTCATTGTTCCTTCCCCCACTAATTAACAGAACATAATCACCAATGTAAATTGCTACAGTTTTGATGTAACAAGTTGTGTCTACAGGCTGATTTCCATCTGTACATGTGAATTGCACAATTTATTGGCAGAACTCGGTGGGGTAAATGGAGACCTCTGTTCTAGCACTACTTTTCCTGTTTTGTAACAATTTGCATAATTAAATGGACTTGGACTGGAATGCTACAAGAATCTCACTCCTTTTGGCTTTGTAAAACCCCGTTTTCCTTTTGGCTCTTGAAATTCAACTGAAAATCCTCACCACTGAGCTGCAGCCCTACACAAAACCCCACAGCATGCTTAAAACGAGGTCCTGAAGCACAGTGTAAATTTTCCTTTTCTTTTTTATCCTTCTTTTTCTCCTTCACAGACGTGTAAGCAGTCTTTTCCCTACTCTCCAACCAGCTGGAACCCCCTTGTACTCAAGTATGCCATCATCTTAGGGCCCCTCTGATCCACTCAGCCCTCTCAAAGTCTGACTGCCTTTTGACTGCACTGAGAGCAAGCACGTGCCCCTCCTGACCCTGCAACCTCTGCCTCTCCTTGTTTTGCTTGCTCAACCTGCAAGAATTAAGGCCAGAAGCAGCTTTTATCTTCCTATCTGGTACTGCAATCTAATCTACTGGCATGGCTGATGGCAGCACAGAACAGAGGTTTGATAACCCAAATCAAGCTGTAGGATTAGAGCCCAAATTTCAAAATTCAGAATCCAGCAGGAATGCTTTGGGACAGTCATTATCAACGACTGCAGAAAATGTATCAGGAATTTTGAAAGACAATGTACAAAGATGGAGCTCTGATAAAAGTTAAGGCAATCCTAAAACTCCTCTCTGCAGACCCCACACCTTAATTTCACTGCCCTCTTATTTTACTCTAATAACCAGCCCCTATTCTGCCACAATTTAGAAAATGCTATCATTCCTATTGGCCCACCTCTGACTCAAAAAAGAACATTTTCAGCTGTCACTTAAGGAAACAAATACAGAAGCAGGGCTGCTGGGAACTTCTGCTCACTCTGAAGAACAGATGAACCTAAATACAGCTCTCACGAGTTTTCCCTGTTTTTGAGCTGGGGAAACCCAGCCCAGGAAATGCCAGCCCTAGCAGCATCTTAGCCCCCCTGTTCCCTTACCTGTGCTCAGTAAAGGCCTGGGCTCTGGGTATTACTCCTTTTTCTGTTCATGACTGAGTTATTTTGGCATTTCACAGTGCATTTCACATACCATGCACTGACATGGTATTTCTGGAGCATCCACAGACATGACTTTTATAGAATGAAAGAGGGTTTTTTCCTGACATTTCCTGTATCATTTATGGCATGAATTACTCCCTCTCACCCCTCTACCAAAGCTGGAAGTTGATTCCAGTTCTCATTCCCACCCTATGTGAGCTCTCCCCACTTCCCAGCTCTGCCACAGGAACCTTTCTGACCAGGATAGGGGGATGTGTCAGGTTTGTGTGACTACAGTTCACTATTGTTCCAGCAGACTGTGACCCCCAATAACGTAAGGTTTTCCTCTGTCCTTGGATACCAGCAGCCAGCCACTCCAATAGGAAAAAACACCCACAGGCACTTCCTTTGACAAGAGGGTAACTAGGAAGAAAAGCTGCAGGACAAAGCTTGTGACTCAAGCTGTATTTTGTCACAGCTCTGTATTCTGTTTTTGCTTGCTTGGGGTTTTTGGGGGAGGTTAAGTGAGGAGCCCAGCTAGAGAGCAGCTGTGTGTTTTAACTCAGTGACATGGGAACTGTGCTGACAATTAACCAGTTGGCTGCTGCAGCAATCTCAAAGCTTTGGCCAAATATTAGAGAGGTGTTGCATTTCCCAAGCCACCCCAGGATGAACAGACTCAGGCACCTCACACTATAACACTATTTCATCCCTCATAGAGCCTGCAGCCTCACACAGAGGTTGGGTTTCCTTTTAAAAAACAAACAAGACAAAAGTCACTGGTGAGCCTCACAATATTACTGATAAACATAAGAGGTGGTGAAATGCACTGCACATAAATCCCTGGGATATCTTACAGACTGGGAGGACAGAAAGAGAGAAGGGAATGGTAACTCACCAACAGCTTCTACTTCTTGGTTCTGAAACTGCTTCAAGAGGTTCTGCACCCTACTCTCCATGTCAGAATTGGGCATATTGTTCTTCAGATAATCCAGCAACTTCAGCAAGCACATGTAGTCAGGGGGCTCCCTGAAATCCTCTGCACATTGATCGAGCCAGGCCCGTAAAACTGATGCTATTTCACTGCAAGTGAACAGAGAGAACAGTGTTTGCATCCAGGGGGTACCTGTATCCAACAAGCACAGCAGACATTCACAGCCCACCTGAAGTGTCTGTGCTGAGCTGTACCACAGCCATCTTTAACAACCACCAGGCATTACACACACCATCAACAGCACAGCATCATTTCTCCATTCCCTCTTGGGCCACTGGGAAAAGCTCAAGTGTTTGCTCCATAACCACTCCCTGGGATGTTGTGGGAAAATAGCAGGGAGGAAACAAGGTATTCATGGCTCCTTCCCAGTGGAAATGCTAAATCAAATGCTTCCTCTGGAGCCTTTCATCAGCTGCAGAGTCTGGGGACCACACTGGAGCTGCATATCCCTCCAGGCCATGTTCCTCCTTATCTACAGCCTCAGTACAAAGCCTGCCTGCTCAGGAAACTGTGGCTCTCATGGAGGAAAAGGAGACAATCCCAAACCTTACCCCCACAGGCACACACAGTGAGAGGGACTGCCTCCTTTGGGAGGATAAAACCCTCACTGCAGCACCAGGCTGCCCGTGCCAGAGTCAGCCTGGGAGTGCCAAGGGAGCTGAGCCTAGGAGACACAGTGATCCTGCTAATCTAAGTGATAAAAAGTGTATCAGCAGAGAATTGATTTCATCTTCAGCACAAACCAAGGAGGGGCTGTCGAACTGCAGCACACAAAAAGGGTCTCCTGCTCATGCTGGCAGAGCAGGAAAAGGATGCTTCAGGAGTTGTAGGACCACTGGATCTTGTTCAGGGAAGTTAGCCCAGACTGTCTTAGATACGTGCAGCCAAAAGAACACCAACCCATGGACAATCCTACAGACTGAGGGGGATGAGGGGAAAGCAGAGCTGATGACTCAGTGTGGTTTCCACCCTGCCTGAAGCAGGGGGGGAAGTGATCTCTTTGTTTGCTTTTCCTGATTTATGTAGGTTTTCATCCACACCCATCTATTAGACTGGTACTTAGATACTGCACAATATATGCTTGTGGGAATGCCCTTAAATCCTGTATTTGCAGGGATTTACCATCATTTCAACTTGATTTTGTAAGAAAATAAGGCAATTTAAACTATGGTTTTCCAGAAATAATTTGCAATGTTGTTGACAATTTTCAACTCAGTGTAGCAAAAATAGAAAATTACTAAAAAGTAACCACTATTCTTAAAACTTGAAGCTCCTTATTTCAGAACAAAAGGCACAATAAACACCCAAAACTTCCTGAGAAAAAGGCCCTGAACTTTCTGTGTCTCCAAAACCATTCCTATGTATCTCAAGTCTCTTCCAGCACAGGAAACTCTCTATTGGAGCTGTGTACAAATACTGGCACATTCCTGCTGCACGCAGGGAAACCACAGCAGTCTCTGGTTAACTCAGCTGGTCAGCAGCATCCAAAATAAACTAATAGTTAAAAAACAGTAAAGAGAGTTTCTCCCATTCTCTATCTCATCTAAATTGTGTAGGTTTTCCTCAAAACTCAATTAATTTTTAATACCAGACAGATTTCACACAAGCTGCATCCATTTAAGCCTGTTGTTTCTTTCCCTTCTTGTTCTGATAACGTGGCAACTTTGAATTTTCAGTTTAAGTATTTGGAAATCTGTTGGTAATATTCTTTGGCTAGGCTTGCTAGCAGAAGAAATGCTGGAATTACAATTTCAGAGCTACAAAAAGTATTTACAATCAAAAATGAACATGCAAACACGTTCTGGATTTCAGGTTTCATTGCAAGCTGTAACACAACCAACGGTGCCAGAGCAGCTCCACACCCCAAGGCCAGGGAAGACCACACACAACAGGTCGATGTCCCCAGTGATGCTCCCAGACTCTCCCACCACCCTCCCAGTTTCATTGTCCTCTCCAGCCCCACAGACCCAGAATGCTGTCCCAGCAGCACCAACAGTCACCAACACCACTGTCCTATGCCCACAGCATGTTCCTCCCATTCCCACCACAGGCAGGAACACTGTGCCTCCCCCCATGCCCACAGAGTGCATTTCCTCCTGCTCCATGCTCCTTTTCCCCACCCACATCACAAACCATCATCCCCCTGATCCCAACACCAAAAGCCAGGCAAGTATTCTATTCCTACAACCATTTACCAATTCAGCCATGATTTGGAAGGAGGAGCCTTTCCACAGGGCAAGTTCTTGTACAAATATTGTTCACACACTCTCTACACTAAGCTCAGTTTCCAGGGGCTTGGTTGGTGGCTACTTTCTTAAGCTGAACAGTAAACAGAGTTTAAGACAGACCCAGTCTCCCAGAGCAGGGTGAAGAGTTCACAGCTGTTACAGACACTGAATTTGCCAACAAAATCATTTCAGTCAAGAGGGGAAATAGGAAACAGAGAAGAGGTAGACTGTGCCCTAGTGACCTCCTGCTGCCCAGCTGTTCTACTGGAGAGTCAGGGAATAATTCAGCTTTCCAGAAATGGGCTGGACATTTGCCCATGTCTTGCAGTAGCTTTATATTTGCTGCCCTTGCAAAGAAACTCTCTGTACTCAACAGACTCAGATAGGAACAGGGGGCCTTCCAAGAGCTCAGACAAAAAAGAAACAGTACAGACTACATTTTTCGTGGGTTAATTATGAGTTATAAATTCTTCCTTTCCTGCCTATACAAAAACCCCTCAATGCTTAACTCCTGTACTGCTGGCCACAGATTCCAGGCTCTGCTTAGCAATGCTTTCAAATTTCACACCTATCAGAAAGCCTTCTGATTTCTACACCAGCTTTGCTTGGAGCCCATCTCCAAAGGTTTCACTCTCCAAAACCTATCCAGGTAGGTGGAGAAGTGTATCTGAGCCTGTTGTTCACCAACGGGGACCAAGAACTCACCCACACCCTCACCCATGAGCTGCACAGAAGGTGACAGGGCTGTGGCAGCTCCAAGTCCAACAGCTCTGTCAGCTCAGCAGGGCACAGTGGAGGTGGGAAATGAGACCCTCCCACCACATGGGAATTCTGCCTGGCCTTGTCCCTACTGGGAAGACAACTCTAACAGTCCTGACAGAGTCTGACAGGAATTAAAGACAGCATTTCACAGAATCACAGACTTGATTAGGTTGGAAACAACCTTGGAGCTCATCAAGTCCAACCTATGACCCAACACCTCCTCATCAACCAAACCATGGCAGTGAGTGCCACGTCCAGTCTTCTTTTAAACACATCCAGGGACAGTGACTCCACCACCTCCCTGGGCAGATGATTCCAGTGCCCAATCACTCTCTCAGTGAAGAATTTCTTTCTAACATCTGACCTAAACTTCCCTTGGTGCAGCTTAAGCCTGTGTCCTCTCATTCTGTCAGTGGTTATCTGGGAGAAGAGACTGATCCCCATCTGACTACAGCCACCTTTCAGGAGGTTGTAGAGAGTGATAAGGTCACCCCTGAGTCTCCTTTTCTCCAGGGTAAACAACCCCAGCTCCCTCAGCCGTTCCTCACAGGGTTTGTGCTCCAAGCCCCTCACCAGCCTCGTCGCCTCCCCTGGCTGCACTCAAGTGTCTCAATGTCCTTCCTGAACTGACGGGCCCAGAACTGGAGACAGCACTCCAGGTGTGGCCTCACCAGTGCCCAGTACAGGGGAGAATGACCTCCCTGCTCCTGCTGGCCACACTATTCCTGACACGGGTCAGGAGCCATCAGCCTTCTTGGCCACCAGGGCACACCCTGGCTCATGTTCGGTTGCTGTCACCAGCACCCCCAGGTCCCCTTCTGCCTGGGCACTGTCCAGCCACTCTGTCCCCAGCCTGTAGCACTGCAGGGGGTTGTTGTGGCCAAAGGTGCAGGACCTGGCACTTGGACTTGTTAAACCTCAATTTCTAACCAAAAAGGCAAAAGCAGTGTTTTCTTCCCACCACAATTATTTCTAAAGAATGAGAAGAGAATCTCAACACTTAAGGAGAATAAGGGGAACCTCAGCTGCAAAAAGAGGCTAAATGATTAATTTCTTATGAAATTCTATAAGAATGTGCACAAAACTAGCTATAATTTTCCAAATGCATTCTTAAGTCCAACAAGAAAAGACTCATTACAGATGGCTATTCCCTTTCCTCCACTGCCCAGGCAGTAACTCCCAGGCTTGCTCACACAGACTAAATTAAGTCACCTGTGTTTTCTCAGTTTTGCTTGTTAAATCGGGGGTAAAATGCAAGTAAGCCACAAGAAAAGGCAGCTCCAAGGAGGGCTTTTCACACACATTTTTTTTATAAATACCATCCTGATGATGACTTCCAGCAAATGATCAGCTCTTTCTGATTCAGAAAAAACTTGTTCAAGAACATACAGGAGACCTTTGCTGGGACACACATGAAGCTGCTAAGTGAAGAGCTCTCCTAGCTGTTCTTTGTTTTAATTGAGATGCCAATCATTATTTTTCTTTCTAATTATTCTTTGCTGCTTGGTTCTGGTTGTTTTCATAACTCTCCCACTCTTCCACTGCCCTGTGTTTGACTCCGCTTCTCATGTAACCACACTGGTTTCTGATGTTGTTTGAGCTTAACTTGCTTTACTGGAATGAATGATTGTTGCTCTCCCAAATGCATCTTAACTGCTTCCCACCATGGATTTCCCAGGCACCAGAAGCTTCCAGCCAATTTTCTTCCATTTCTCTCACATTCCTTTGGTGTCTATTGTCCTGGAGTACAACATTTCAGGCCCAGTTTTACTTCTGCAGTGCTGTAACTGTGCACATTGTTTTCCAGTGGGACTCTTTGGTACTGAAGGAACCAAAAGACAAGGTTTTGGTGGGGAAGATCTAAATGCACAAAAAGCCATGGGAGAATGTTTGACTGTCACTATGAAAAACTCTAGATGTGTGGTACTACATTGAAGGTTTTGGTATTTGCTATTTTAATGCAGAAGAGGAGAGGTGAACATGAAAGACATGCCATGTGGTCACTGAATAATTCCTTTATTTTCTCTATCTGAACTATTTCCCCCGAATGCTGTGGAATGAAACAAGGTTTCAGTTTCAAGTCGCTTTGTCTGCAGTTTTCAATTGTGCCACACTGCAAGTTTTAATAACAAATAAATTCTGCATTTTGATAATAAAGCAGATGCAACTACGAGCTGACATTCAAGACAGGCAAAAAAGCCCCAAGTATTTCCATTCATTTCTGTGGCCTGTCATCCATCTGAGGGAAAGCACCACCAATGGACTCCAAACCAGCAAACCAAAGCCAGCAACAGAAGGAAACCACAGCCTCGTAGTCCAAGAGGAGGCTTGAAAGGACTTTTTGCTGTTACTCAAGGATTCAAAAGCCATGGCAGTACTGATGTTAGACCTCTGGAAAGCAAACAAACAAATAATCACGGTCCAAGTCCACAGACCAACGTGGCAACATCGTCTGCCTCTTGAAAAACCAGAAAGGTAATGCCAGGTTTGCACTTCTGTGTTTTTGAGTAAGGTCTCCAAGGAACGAGATGCAGTTAACATTAAACTAGGCTTCCCCAAATGCAAACATCACACACAAGCCTGGAGTGCCAGCCTGGATGGCTTTTTGTGTATCTGGACAGGAACGAATCACTCCTGGGAACTGCACTGACACAGATCTTTAGAACTGTGGCAGCCAGCTCAGCACCTCTCATTGATGGGCTGCCTCAGCTCCCCAGGTGTCACAGGCTCAGCAAGGGATTCCAGTGCTGTGGCCTGGCTTGGGACCCTCACACTACCCAGAGACATCTCAGGATCCTGGGGAGCCACTGAATCCCAGAACGTACAAGCAGCTACAATATTTTACATTGTGAAGGCTTTCTCAGTTCCAGTCCTCAGCCTGGTCTCCAATGTCAACCTTTGGAGAAAGCAGTGTCTGCTCTTTTAACACATCACCTCTGTAAATTCATGGAGCCTGTGCTTTGGGAGCAGCTATCTGCCAGAAGTGGACTGATTACCCAGAAATCAAAATCCCAGAAATCAAAATTAACACTGTCCTTCCCTAGAGGAGGAAAATGGCAGGAGCTGTTGCACAGATGACCCTGCATAGAAAACCCAACCTTTTAACAGAGTTAACAGTTAACTGAGGAACCGGTCTGCCCCAAAGAGAGATCAGGTGGTAGGTCCTATCACCAAAAGCATCATTTCTACCTCCTGGGCAGTACACTTGGCCATTTGGGGAGGACTGGAGGCCCCACACTGCATCAGCTGCTTGGCCTGCTGACCCCTTCCCAAGAACACATAAAGGTGCTGAAGATCTCGAGGAGGTGACCCTCCCATCCAGGTTTTCCATGACTCTGCCTGATGGGGTGCAGCGAGCCTTCACATCAGACATGAGTAAGAGAAACAACTACTTTCTGCTTTACTTTCTTTCCACATTTGTTTTCCATCAGGTGACATGTACCAAACAACACATTTGAACTATACAACCTCATTTAAAAGGCAAGAACATAACTGAATTATAGTAGAAATTTTATTAATTTCTCTTTAAATCTTAATGCAATTAATCATGCTGATAACTTGTTTATGTTTAACATAGATATGGTTTTATTCTGAATTGTCACACACCTTGGTGTGTTACACACTTTTTTGAATGTGAACAGAAGTCATGCAGAGAAGACAAGACTCCAAAGACAACAACAACCTACAAGGAGAAGGGAAGTCTGTCACCCCTTGACACAAAAACAGCATGAGACACAGCACGAGGCAATGTTGTTGATATGGTAACAGGAAGAATAAAAAAATTACTTTTAGGAGGTAGAGAGTCAAATAAGCTATTCCCTTCAACTCTCTTATCAGATAAAGAGACACAGCATCACATTTCTAGGAACACAGGCTGAAGTCCACTTAACTCAGATGTTTAGCTGGAATATATGACCTTTTCTGGACTTTATTATTCTCTTACTTGGGATCATGAACTGTCTGACTCACTGAAAGCAGTGAGAAGTCTGGAAAGCAAGTTACTGAACATGAAAAGCTAAGGTGGGTCCTGAGAGGGAACAAAAAAGGCAGGTTGTTTGAAGCTTAGAAAACTTTTGGTGGTTTTGATGAGTTTACTCACATAAGATCCGAAGTATTTTGAAAAGTACAGTACCTTTGTTTAAACCAAATGTTAGATGTAATTAAGTCAGATCCCTGTTAAAAATTACAATTTTTTGACCACTCCAGCAGCCCCAAAAATGACAGGAATGATGTTTAAGTGAAGAGGAGAAAATCCCCATAGAATGGGCATGTTTCTGAACACAGCTGAAGTGATCTTGGCTCAGTAACAACTACACATCACTGCAGCAGTGTGCAATCACTGCAGGATCTGGGAACAGAGGGGCAGGCTCAAAGCTCCCACAGGCCCCTCTAACAAGGCTGTGCCACAAATGTGCTCAAGCCTTAGTTTAGGATCTGCAGGTTCTGAACACTGAAGAAGGTACATAAACACTGTGTGGAATATTCACATAATTTTTTAAAATAATATCATTAACATCAGGCATTCTCCTCAAAATACATCACAGCTCTATACTACAAGTGCAAAAAGAACAGAGAATTTCAACACAAACCTGTGGGTTTACAGTGCACCACACAGGACAATGTTCCTTCCACACTTACCCTCAGTTTTTGCTACCCCTCCTTCTTTCAGGCTCCACGAGGTACTTAAGGAGTCATAAACTCTCATTCTGCAGCTGTTCTTAACTTCTGCAGCATTTTTTTTGTGTCAAACCAGTGGAAATGCTTCAAATTGCATCCCACTTCTAATGGCCCAACTGGCTTTTAAAGCCTCTGAGCTGCCACAACAGGAGTCTGATGAATGCAGAAGGTCTCTGGCCACAGACCACAGGCTTCCCCATGAGATATTTTTCCTCTGAGAAACACAGAGTTAATGGCAAGAAATAACAAGGCTTTACTGCTGCTTCCTCCTATTTCTCCAAGTCATATAAAACCAAGAGCACAATTATATATCATGTTTCTGTTCTATGAGAAAAGAGGGCAAATGCAATTCTATTGGAATTATCCCAGGCAAGAGAAAACCTGAACTGCCAGAGGTACATGTTTCACAACAGGACTACAAAGCCAAACACTTTCCAGATACCATTAATTGTATCTGAGAGACAAGTAGCCAGAGCAACTGAAAGCAGTGGAAATTTTTAGGGAAGGAACATGAATTCATATTTATATGGGATCTGTTTAAACATGTATATATACCTGACAAGTAACTTTGTTGACAACTTCATTGCTTAACTTTTTATAGACACAGATTGAGTAAAGATATCAAATTCACACATAAAAGGTATCTTATGGAGGCCAAAGGACCAAAATCACCTGTTCCGAACTACATCAATGAAAAATCTGTCAGAAAATTCATCAGAAGTTGAGCTACCACAGGAATAGGACCACAGGCTCCATCCATTTGTCCATCCCTGGCTGTGCAAAGGTGTTATGTGCCAAGAGGGAAGAAAACATTGATGCAGCAGGAAGCAACTGACAAGGCTGGTAAACTGCGTGTATGTCAGGAGGAAAACCATTCCACTAAAACAAACCAACAAACCAAAACAAACACTCTCCTACTAAATGTTATTTGCTTGCACACTCGCCTGCAGGTATAACTAAGAACTGATGCATTTTGCCCAAAGCCCAAGGGACACAGGTAACATCAGGATTACTTTCACCTCTTTTCTCGCCATCTCATCATCAAAGTCCTCTGGGTCCACGAAAAAGCAGCTGGGGGATTAATCCCACCATGGTTTATACTGGTGGAATTAATTCCTCACCCCCAGTACAAATCCTTCAGCTATTCTGCAGGAAGGGTAAAGCTTTAGCTCATGTTTTATGACTGAGATCAGGGGACATCAAATGGTTTGCCCAAAGCTGGAAGAGACCCTAGAGCTCAGTCTGGATGGAACCCCTGGCTGTCTGTTATTGCCTCTACCCATGACATAATGCTGCCTCCTTGGTGCCTGTAACCAAGTTCTAACTACCAGCTGTTCTTTGAGGAGTTCTCATGGCAAAACGGGAGCAAAATATTTTACCAGCCAGCAAAGACTGAGGGCTGAGCTCCTATGTCAAGTCCCATGGGGCAAGAGGATCAGAAAACCAGTAATGCTGACAAGAATCAAGCATCTTCATTCTGTAATCAAATATAGCCCACGCAGGGCACAGTGCATGCAAACCACACATGTCAAAGTACAAATGCTGATGACCTAAGGCACATTTTACACCCCATGTCTAAAGATAAAACTGTAGGAGGACAGCCAAACCACCTTTTTCTCATTTAAACTGCAGTTCAAAACTGCTTTGCTATTTCATTTGCAAATGACCTCAGAATTTAAATTTCACTCTAAAAGCAGCACTGTAAATCACAGGGCACTACTGGAAAAGATCCATGCACATACGTTGCCTGAGTCACCCTCAGCTTTGCTCTGCAGGCATTGCTGTAATGACAATAAAATCACTCATAAGCAATAACTACTTACTGCCACAGATAAGGAGGAGGAAACAAACACTCCTCTTTTGTTTAAGCAGCGAAATGTTGGCCTAGATGTGCTCATCTCATGTTTAATTCCAAAACAATTTCCCTGCAAAAGATGCCTGGATTGCATTATTGGATATGTTACAAGACAATTGGTGTTTGGCCTTTCCACAAGCTTGTTTAAGCATGCAAACAGTGCTGTGAATTTTCAAGGGAAACAACAGCTCTGCTGCTCACATCCTCCTCCAAGACCAAATGCTGTCTGGGGCTTGCTCCACAGTGCAAATCCATACTTACGCCCTGAGCACCATCTCAGATTCCAAGGAATTTAGGTTTGCCACTTCTCCATGGTTTGAGCTCTCCAGGTTTCCAAACCTGAAAAAGGAGATGGATGTTTAGAAGAAACTCTAGTGAATAAAAGCAAAATCCCAAATAGCATTAAATACAAATATACAATTACCATGGACAACTACAAAGCACTTCCAGCTCAAACTACAAGGAATCTTAACAGGTTGGCAGAATCAAGGATCTTGAAAATTATTTCATTTAGGAAGGAAAATATCCTAAAGAAACAACCAGTATCTTCCAACCTAATTTGTTAATTTATATGAAGCAGCCTGCCCACAGGAGGAATCAACCAAAGCAGTGCCTTTGCTCACAGCTCCAAGACTCTTCTGCCTGTTTTCACTCCCTCCCTTCCCAGGGCAATATTCCAGTGTGCAACGACACTGTAACACAACAACCTTCCCCAATACAGCCTCTGACTCCAGCACAAGGGTTGACAGCTCCAAGGGTTATTTATTTCAAGGTTTCCTAGGTGCCAAGAGCTCACTTTGTGCCCAAACTCCCGATGATATCAGCGAGAAAAGCCCACGATGCTGTGAAAACACCACTGGGAAAGAGGGAACCGTGGGCACAACTCCAACAGTGCCAAAGAGAAATCTCTCACCTACAAGGGACAACCCTGTGCCTTGCAGGCAGGCTCATGCACTTCATTTTCAGCAGGAGTGCCCATTGTTCCAGATACACAGCTCCATAATTACCCATGAAGCATTCCATGGCTCCCTACAGGCAGGTTTAATGAAGGTGAACGATTATGCACTGTCCAGAATAAGACAAGCTGATTTTATCCATGTAGGTTTATCCATCTCAATTAATCTGAAGAGTTAAAACAAGTGCATCCTTAAGTGCTTGTGCTACAACCTGGTAATACAGCGAGATATTTCTGTCCTGAAGGTTCATGTCAGAACTGCCACAAACTCATCCAAAAACATTTCAATGGATGGAAGTGGTGGTAGTTTTATGCTCCTCTAAAGCATTGGTCTAAGGCTTTATACATAGGAATCACAGACCTGCTGTTAAAGGGAGAGGATTTCCCTCTCCACTCCCATCTACTCTGTAAGATGCCTAAAACAGATCTCACCCAGTAGACAAAAGGCACTTTCTCCCTGCTAGGGGATTTTTTAAAAAGAAAATTAAAATTTTTATATTCAGTTTTCAAAACTTGCAGTTAATTTTTTGAGGAAAAATTATTGAGATGAGTCCCAACATCACTGTCCTACTATTGCATGAAATATTAAATATGTCTTTGCAGAACGTTGGGCACTTGTGTTTAAATCCCACTAGAGAACACAAGCTGAGTTTTACAGGAGAAATCCCTAAGACGACAATGAAGAGCAGGCAGCTTTCTGTGCAAAACTGGAGAAGGATATAACGCTTCCTTATGCTGCCAGCTGTAAATGTCTGCCTCTCTCTCATCTCCCCGTGAACAACAGGTCATTAACTACGGGTTAGGAGGAGTTAACAACACAAGTGATGTAAAGAACAGCCTTTCTGCAGCCTTCCAGCGCTGTTCTCACCAGCCCCCGGACAAAGAGCCTTTCACTGCCCAGCCTTGTAGGAATGCTTTGCATACAAAAAGAGACAAGGGAAACAAAAGGATCCTGTAGCCCACAGAACTTTTCAGCCTTGCTTGGCATTTGGGAAGTTACAGACTGCACTCAAAGGGACTGACTAAGCAAATGAGACCAGAATGGAATGGGTAATACTGAATGCTTAAATACTGGAAAACAGAGTGGAAAGTGCATCCCTGCATCTCTGTTAACAGGGAGGGAGGAAAATACTCTGAATAACTCAGAAATAATAAGAAAAGGTGGTCTCTGCCAAACAAAGCCCTAAATAAATTTGTAAGCATTGAAACAAGCAATTTGGAAGGCCAGATCCTCAGGCAAAATAAGGTGGTTTGTATCCTACACACACGGAGTCACAGAAGTGAAATCACTTCTCTAGCTGAGTAGACAAGCCACCTAATGTAAAGGAAAAAGAGAGGAAACAGGAGATGCTACAGCAACAGCAGTGAGTCAAACACCACAAAGTGCTGTCCCAAAACGTGTGGCTCTGCTACTGCAGAACCCATTCCTTCCCCCTCTGCCTCCCCGTCCCCTCCATTTACCCTCGAGCAAACCATCCTCCTGCAAAAGGAATGAATGGGAAACACAAATCTAACTTGTTCTTCACTGTCATTACCCAGTTCCAACTCCCCCACCAAACAATCTCAATTCCCTCCTCTGTAAACTGCTCCAGACAGGGACTGGTTGCCACTTTCTCTGTGCCTGTGCCAAGCACAGCACAGCCCCACTTCTGAGGAACAGGGTTATCAGGGCAAAATACATCATGGGAGAGAGGAATTTGGCCTCCTACTAATCTCATCTGTATAGCTAACCAACTCTGGCTTCCATCACCCTTTGGAATACCCCTCTGGGAATTCCAAAGGCCCCACACTGTATCCCCACATCCAGGACCAGGAGGAGCTGCTCTCCTTCCCTCCAGGAACTTCCATGGAAGGTTTCCACGTCCAAATGCCACCAGGATCTTTTTCTTTTAACTCTCCCTGCCCACTTGTTCTGAACAACTAGAAAATATCAGAATGTACAGTGTTAAAAGCTTGGCAGATTTCCAGAGCTGTCTGCTGCACTCAGATGCCAAACTCCCATGAATGCTAAAGGGATGTGGATGTTCAATTACCCCTAAATAGCTTTGGAAACACAAGTCTTCCCACCCATTTCTCAATACACCAGCCTATGCTCAAGATTTTGTCTAGCGACTTCTATCTTAGAAGAAAACCTTTATAGGCTGAATCTGGCTAAAAAAAATTAATAGGGCTTCTGTCTCAAATTTAATCAAAAGCAAAAGGGTAATGTGAAGTCCTGGAGGAAAGAAAATTAAAAAAATACAACCACCAGATTTCTAAAACTTTCTAAAACTAACGTTTCTCTTCAGCACAGCATCAGCTTTTTTATTTGCTTTCCTGACTCAGGGAAGAGCACCTCACCTGCTTTTGGGCACCATAAATGCTTCCTGCCCCAAATTCAGTCAGGACTGCACTGCTTGGACAGGACACTCTGCAGATACAGCATCAAACCACCAAGAGGTTTCCCCACACACTTAGGGCACAGGATATGCACATTTCCCAGGACATTTTCCCAAGAGTCCCAGGACTTTTTGTGCAAGTCAGGTTTGTGTAAGTCCAACACATTCATCAGACAATTCTGCAGCACTGTATCCACAGCAAATCCAGCATAAACTGAATGCACTGGGCTGGAGGGTGAGCCTGCTTCCACAAACACATTGTGGAGAAAGTTTTTCAGTATGTCCATACAAAATAAAATATCCTGCAAATGATGTGGAAGCTGTTCCCTCCTTCTCTCTCCCAAGGAGCTGCTCACCTGTAAAAAGCCTTTTTTGATCTGGTCACATCACTGTTCTCCCCTGGACCAAACAACAAGAGCTCAGCACTTCTAATTGTTCCCTTACTCCACAACCCTGCTCTACCTCCAAGAATAAGAGACAGGGCTTAAGCCCTTCAAATGAAACTAAAACTGACAACAAATGCCAAAACTGTGCTGCCTTTTTTAAGACATTGCCTTTTTCATTATTACTTCATTGGCACACAAAACAAAACACAAAATATGCACTGACTAACCCACTTTAGTGTCTGTACTCTGTTTATTAACGAGTATCACTAAAAACAAAGTTGCAAAAATGCAGGCTCTGCGCTACTTAATCTCAACTAATATAGAGATGAAAACCAAGCTGGTTAAAATCAATTCCTACCCATCTTTTTAAAATTTTTTCCTTATAACATCTGCTTTCCTTCACAAGTCCATATTCCTCAACTACATGTAAATCATTCTAACTTTCACAGCTTCAATTTAATCTGTATTTTTTCTCCCAAGCCACAAAATCCTAGATTATCCATGATATACAAAAAGCCATGAGAAACATCCATGGATTCTTAAGCACTATGCTCCTGTGACTTGTGAGAAGGGAAGGAAGTGGTAACCTCCTAGGATTTCCTGTGGATCCTGTCATGTATTATAAAAGGCTGGGGATGATACTGGCAAGTCAGGGAGCCTGCTCCTCTGAAGAGGGTACTGTAACTTGCTCAGAGAGGTACACAAGCCATCAAGACCAAAACTGGGCTCAGAAAAGTTAGTTCTGGTCCATGGAGACAGTTCTCCTGGGCATTCCTGTCCTCTCCAGACATTTTCACCTCTTTAAATCAGTGTGAGAGGAGAAAGGCAGGGCCAATTTCCTTAGAGCATCAATATTTTTTTGTATTATTTATTATAGAGCACCAATGTTTTTATGTTCTTGGACATATCCACTGTCAATTTTTTATCGTTTCTCATTTTTTATCATTCTGAACTCGAATTGGGATAGACTGAGAGATAAAGCACAGAACAGTCAATGTAACTGCAACCAAGTCTGCTTTCCAGAATGGCTGCTCTCTGCTCAGCTGACTGCCTACCTGCCTGTCAGGTAATTATCATTATCTTTACTAATTGAGCCAGACAGCATTCCTACAAAGCAGCCAGGATTACCCTTTTCAGATAGGAAAGCACAGATGATTTATCCATGCCTTGTTCCTTATCTGCCTAGTGGGAGAGCCAAAATTAAACCCCAGGAGTTCTTATGCCACTTCTCTGTCCTAATTACCTCATGCCAGAGCAACCATTTCTGTGAATCACAGATTTTGGAAGTGCAGCAAATATGACACTCCCAAAATAAGAGCACCCCTGACCCAGCCATGTCTCAATTAGAATTCAGAGTGAGAAACTAATGCTGTGTGTTCCAAGCACTTATGCAGACACAGCAGTCATGATTTAACAGTCTGACCATAAAAGCTATTCTTGTAACATTTACCAGTGCTTGGCTGTCTGCAAAAATTGATGGCTGCACATTCATGTGATGTAATAGAATGGGATAGCAAATTCTTGTGTTTGTACAATCCCTGCTCCCCATCAGCAGCCCCCAAACAGAAGAGCTGAAAGGTCTGAAAATATTGGTACCCAACAAAAATTTGGAATCTGTTCTAGGTATGACTTTGCAGCCCATGAATTCTGTTGGGTTTTTTGAAGGAAACTTGTGTTAATTTTGCTGTGTTGGTCCAGTTGGGTTCTTTAGCAGCCAGACATGGAACACTTTCCTCACCTATGCTTTGATGAGTGTTGGGACGTGAGCAGCAATGCATTTACAGACTGGACGTTTATGCTGAAATTCTGGATTTTCCAGTATTCTTGACAACAAGTCATTAAATCCATGCTCACTAAAAGAAAGGGAAGAAGTTCCTGACAACCTCCCCCTGTCATGTAAATGTTGGGCCCATTTCCTCTCCACAGCAGTGGCTCTTACCTGTCCAGAAGAAGTTCCAGCACTGCCCTGGGAGAAGCAAAGGCCCTGTATGTTGCAAGGAAGATGCTGATGTAGGAAAAATCTGCATCTCCAAAAGCTGTGAGAAGGTTCTCCACCAGTTTCTCCAAAGTTCCAGCTTTTATAGCCCTGATCTTGGATGTTTCATACTGTCTGACTGTGTGCTCTGGGGGTAACTGGTCTCCTTCACCCTACAAAAGGAAACAAAAACAAAGCACAAAGGTCAGGCAGGAGACAGATTCCTGACACAGATTAAATCCTATCTTTGCACAGGATTTGGCCATCACCAGTTACTAAACGACTTTGTCAATTTTTAGTGCTCTCCAAGCACCAAAAGCTGTATCAAACAATGGAGTTTTTAAGTAATTTATTTTAAAACATTCCTCTGAATGCTCAAAAAAACATTTTACAGTGTGACCACTATCAAGTTAAGTCATGATTCCACCATGTACTATTATCTAAAAGACAATCCATTATCCCACAAAGAGTAGTATTACTGAAGGGAACAAAAGTGGTAATTCAGTGTTGCAGTTAACTTCTAAATAAAAGTGAAAAATGACCATAACTTAGGAACCAACACTTGTGATTCCCTTGCTGCAAATACCAACTTTGGGGCGTCACACAGGACCCAAGGTCAGAACACATTTGGCACAAAAACATTTCAAGATACTTTTGAAAGGAGGGTGTCAAGCTCATCTCACAAACAAGGCATTCTAACACTCCAATTTTCTCTTAGAGTTTCCACCTGGCACAATATTTGTCCAGAAATCTTGGGTTTGGGATTGTGTTGTGGGTATGTTTTTTAAAGAGCATTTGTTTTAAATGCTTACAGCCTGCTTTAAGTCTGAAAGAACATCTCCTTAAATTATGCCATTATTTAGAGGACACTTCAGGAAAGTATTTTTGTGACTGGTTTAAATCCTATTTTATAAAGTATGCAGGATATAAAATGGGATTATAAATAAAAAACATCCAGTATTTACTCAAACACCTTGATACTGAGGGCATGAAGACAGCATGTTAATGACAGTCACTACCAACCCTGGCTCAGGATACTGACAAAACACAAAGGAAAAAAATAATCTATTAATAAGATAATTGAGAAGAGATACCCCACCCACTTCCTATTTACATCATTACCCTCCACTCTTTGGAATTGTTTTTAATAGACATCCTTTTCAGTTTTAAACAATATAGATGTCTTTAACATCATTCTAAAGCTCTGTCTCTAATATTATTTACAAAGCTCTGCTATCTCATTTCCCAGCTTAATGAGATCCAACAAACCCTTGCTGCAACATTAAAATACAACACTACTGTCTGTATTAAAAAAAAAAAAAAAACAAAAAAACCAAAAAAACAAAAACAACAACAAAAAAATAAAAAAATTAAAAAAAAAAAAAAAAAAAGACTAGACAGAGAAATATTTTGCTACATTTTGTTCCACGGATCTTATGGCTTTTTAAAAGGTGTATAACTTGTAATACACCCAACTTAAAGGTGCATCTGGAAATACATGAATTATAAAAATGAACTAGAAGTGTATCTGGAATTATGTATGACACTGTCATTACAGAAACACTATTAACAGGATATGTTGTCACCACAATCTAACTCTCTTAGATTCAAATTTTCCTTAAGCAAAACTTGGTTGGTTAAAAAAAATGCAATTTTCTTGCTAAGTATTAATCTCACCATTATGATAGACTTTTGAAAATAACTAGTTACACAATACAACCACTTTCAGACAGGGAAGAAAGTCTGCACCACTGTATTTAACTCTTAATTTTTGATCCAGCAGATTGCCCCACTCACAGTGTAATGGTTTATGGGTATATTTACTCAGGGCCCATAAAACCCTCTCATTCACTCATGTGAGTATATTCAAAACAAGGGCAGAATCTGTTTCCAAGACTGTTACACGCACAAAATTTTCCATTAATTGCAACACTACAACTTCCCCAAGACATCATGTTGGGAGAATGTTAAAAAGAAACAAAACCCCCAAAAAAAATCCCACCAAAGCAAAACAAAACCAACCCAGTTTCTGAAAAACCTAAAACCTTGTCAGTAAAATATCAAACTTTTAGAAATCATTGTGAGAGTTCTGGGATTGCTGGTATTTGTATTATTTTAGCAAATTCTGCCTGTAAGTTTAAAAGGAAAAGGGACTTGGCAGACAAGCTCAGTAACAGGCTTTGAGAATAAGACCTTGTGGGCTGAGTTTCATGCTAACAGGAAACTGCTCAGTCTGGATTTAATCAAGAGGGCATCTCTTCACTGACACAACCAGGCTACCCAAAGGCAAAGGAGTTTTCATGTTTGCTTTAGAGCTCTCTGCTCAGAGGAACTCTCTACTCACTGCCACAGGAAAAACGCTCCTAAAGCTCTTTGCCATTTTTGACAGGGGTGCATGGTGACCATGCACTGTTAGTGGTGCCAACAAATGGCACCAGTTTTGCATCCTTTTGTGCATCCAAAGAACAAAAAAAGCTCTCCAGCTCCTCTTTGTCTCCTTCAGCACCGTGTCCAGTGGTCTAACAGAGACCTCAACATTTTGGGGCTTCGGTAACATTTTGTTGGTCCTCTAAAACAAACAGACATGGCATTTTATAGTCTGAATTTGTGTCTTTTAAAATTTCACTTCGATTTTTCAGGCAACAGATTATAACCTTGATAATCTGCAAGTGCAAGTGATGAGCAAGTAGCTTCCTACAAGACAGACAGCCTCTTTCTAAAGCAAATGTAGAAAGATTAAATGCAGGTATAAAATCCTTGCAAATCCTTATTTTCTGAGGTTGTGTGCGTACTGATGTGTTTTAATTCCAAAAACATTACTAACCCTTGGCAATGCTGCACCTTCAGAGGGGCCCACTACCTTTAAGGTGATCATCTCACAGCTCTACAGCACAAAACATGACCTAGGTACACAATTCTTGCTGAAGCAGGAGAGCTCAGTGCAGACCAAAACACATCGAGGCAGAAAAGCTTTGTCCAAACATTGCCTGTTGAGCTCCACTGGGAATATAAATTAACCATAAATAAATAAATAAATAAATAAAAATAAATGCCTAAATAAATGCCACAGCCTAGCAAGAGGGATTAGACACTCAAGATAAAAAAGGAAACTTAAAACTCTGATCAGTACAGAGCCAGGCTGCTACACCTGGACATAGAGAACTGTAGTCATTGTCTTAGAAATATCACTGGAAACAATTGCTTTCACCCAAAAAAACCCCACTGCTCTGCAGGTTTTTTCCAATGCAAATATTATGTGTTGAGATTCTGGAAGTGAGAAATGTGGAATGAAATCAATCCACTTGTTTTTCATTACGCAGACTGGAAAAAATACTAAAACAAACGGGATGAACAATAAGAAAAGGAGATAACAAATATTCTTCAGGCTCAGTCATCTGAAACATTACCACTTCCGTGAAGATCTGTTTTATTCAGAAATTCCACAGTTATTTTCAGGAGCATCTAACTAATACTTTAAATGCATTTTTACCAATTTTGACGAACTTTTAAATGCCTTTCACTTTCCTTGAAACTTACAGCTTTTCCAGATGGACAGTTTTCCACTCTGTTTTTATTAACTTACTGGACAGGCACCCTATGCTGGAATAAATGTGCCTGAAGTGCTGTAACTTCTACATTAACTCAATATAAAGCACTCTAATCAAGATTGTCACTGTCACTAAATATGAGCCTGCTTTAACCTTCTGAAAGTATGAATTAAATGCTCTTTGTGATTTTAACCGTGTTTTTTTTCACACTACTTCCTTACACACAGGTTCTCCAATCTTTAATATCTACACTCATCCTTGGGGGGAAGAAAAAAAAAAAAAAAAAAAAAGGGAGGGGGGGTCAAATCATGCAATGATTGAACTTGAAAAGCCCCAGAAATATAAGCATCCATAATGTCAGTCTAAGAGAAGAAAAACCTGAAATATCTGTCATTTAACATGCAGATACAGATCATTAAAGTAAACAGCAAGAGAGACAGAAGTTGTTTAGTTGTCTGAAGTATTTTGGTAAAGAACAACTGCAAAGACATTAACCACTTTTTCTGACAAAGCGTTTCCTTCCAGCAAGGACCTTGATGGGATTTATAACCGAGCGGACGAAGCGGGATGGTGCCGTAGGTGCAGGACAGACAGACAGACCCACAGGAGCCGACATCCATCTGCACCGACTCCCAACTCCACCACAACAAAACCCCTCTGAGAAGCGGCGATTTTGCCCAACCACCACCACACACACAGCAGTGCCTGGGCCGATCTCACCACAGAGGCAGAGGCATTCCCGGTGTTTTGGGGCCAGGCCGTTCCCATCCCCGGCCCGTGGGCCCTGCGGATCCCAGCCCCGTGCCCTGAGCCCTGTGCCCAGCCACCAGCACGGCAAACACTCTGCCGGGGGAAAAACCGGGGATTTGGAGCAGAATTTCCAGCCTAGGAACCAGGAAAGCCTGGCCGGCAGGGCTGGGGTGGCCAGCGGCGGATGTCCTGCAGACAAAGGCAGATGCTGTTATCCCACACTGCACTTGGAAATGAAATGAAAGAAAATTACGCCAGAGCTCTCCACAGAACTCTCTTCGCTCTCATTTCCTCAGTTTGGATACTGTTTAAAAAAACCCAAACAAACAACAAAACAAAACCAAAACCACACACAAACAAAACAAACAAACAAACCACCATAACTCTGCACACTGACTGCACCAAACTCAGAAGCCAAAATAAGTTTATGAACTCTTTCCTAAACTCCGAAAAGGAGAGGTATTCCTGGATTTCCAAAGCTCCGCCCTTTCCCTTTCCTTTCTTGCCACACAAATACCCATTCTTGGCAGCGACCCAGAGTTTCCAGGACCAATTAATTCCATGATCATGACACAAAAGGCATTCTTGTTTTCCCCTCGGAGCTCACAGCCTGGTTGGTTATCTGTCTGAAGAGCAGGCAAACAGTCACAAAAGCTGTGGGGCAGATTTACAAGGAAAAAGAGAAAAGGAAAAAAGCCTCTCGCACAAATGCTGCTGCTCAGTTAGAACCTTTTCACTCGGACACCTTGCAGATACTTAAAGCCACTCTGGGGAATATAAGAAACAAGAGGTATTCCATGGTGCTGAGCTGTGCATTCCCACACCTTCTGAAGTGATGCCAATTTAGACTCATTTGGGTATTGGTGAATTTTGTGGGACCAGCTCTACATGAATCAAAGCAAAAGTAAAGAAGCCTAATTCACAAATCACCTCTCCCTGCATACATCTAAAGGAGTTTTAGCAAGTGCATTGCTAAAATTGACTCTTCAAAGATGTCTAGGTTAAAATGGCATTGTGCAGCTCTTACAAATGTTGGAGCTTATCCAACCACGGGGACATGGAAATTCTTGCTCTGAATTTACCCACTCAGCAGCATCTGTGCAGCAAAGAAACATAGCCATATTATTCACTGAGAATCAAGTCATCATAGAGGTTCCCTGTGCAGAAGGTTTTTAAAGGAAAAAAAAACATCACCTAAACAGCTCCAGATCTCCATCTCTACCTTGTACCATGTATGCACTTACCTTCTCCTCGCTTCCTACCTACAAAAACCTTCCTCTCATCCTGCCTCTCACCTCTCCTGCTAGAAAGACTTTCAACAAAACCACTCTCGCCCTCTTCTCTTGTCTGATTTGGTGCTGTCATTGAGTTAACTGAACCTGAATCATCCGATTATTGATGTTTCTTTTTTGTTTGTTGTGTTTCACAGATCTGCAGTTCACCACAACCCCGTTCCCTCTTAGGCATGCCAGGGATGTATTATTTTCATAACTTGCATTATGAAACATTCCTTGTGGTGGTTTTGATTGGACACTGAAGCTTAGCAAGTTCCCACTTTAAAACTGAAAAGCAAGAAAAAGAAACCAGTAAGTCAGGTAAGACTCTTAGTCATGTGCATCTTACATTGTTGGAGGAATATCTGTCATCAAATGACATTTACTGCAAACACTCTTATAATCCAGTAAATAAATGTGTTCTGTACTAAGTATCTTCCCAAAGCCCTTCTGTATTAGAAGGAAATTATTTGTAAAATTCAGTATCCTCGTCTCTTCAGCACCCAGAAACACCAAAATGTCCAGTCCCCAAACCAAGCAGTAAATAAATATTCAAAATAATAAACAGCTAAGTGAGCAGAGCACCAGGATGAAGGCAAGGAAATGGGTTCTAGCGCCCATTTTGGCAGTACAATCAGCTCATTTTCTAAAGTATTTTGACTTCTGGAGCCAAAGGAAGTGTTACACCGTGTCTCCTGAAGGAATAGCTCTACAAAGTCTCCTGGGACTTTCATAAAGCAAGCAGTGATTAACTGTGAAAACTACAAACAGCTTTTCCAGGTATGGATTACAGAGGGTCCCTTAGAGGGTAAAGGCAGCTGGGGCAGCTCCCCTGCACCCCAGAAATAGTAATTACTGCTTCTGCTCACAGCCTTTACCTTAAATCCTCTCCCTTCCTTCCCCACACTCTAACAGCTTCCAGTCTGCCCTGGAAACCTGGAGGTACCAAAGCACCCAGGAACCATTCCTGGGAACCACAAAGGAGAGGAGGTGCTCAGCAGAGAAAACAAGTATAAAAGGTGGCAGACAGCTCAAACATTTCACTTGAGTCTGAAACAGCTTCTTGTGATTCTGATTACAGATTACAGGGATAGGAACAGTGCACCTGCCATCTGACAAATACTGAGAAGTTCCATTTCATAGCACAGCAAATTCTGTATTTACATACAATATTTCTAAGCTGTCTTGATGTTAAAAATGACAACTCTATGCCTACCCTACGAAATGCCAGAGGAAAGCTATTGTTTAAATGTTGTTTGTGAAACAGAGGTCAAAGCCCTTTGCCATGTTTCTTTCATGCAAAATGCTAAAATAGGCTGTAATTTTTTAATAAATACCAAACGTAGCAAAAAGAAGGGATGATTGATATTACCACTAGCACAGTCAGACAGATTTCATATGGTATCATGATTCTTGACTACCAACAGAACACTTGTCCTGTGACAAGTCACACTATTTATTATCTCCTTCCAGGAATGTAATTTAAATTAATTGTGGAGCTCATCATCACTTTCTGCTCAGTCAGTAGAAACAAAGAAGGTCCTGTATGAGGCAGCAGGCAACAGGGCTAAGTTCAAAATGGATTTAAGGATGCCTCAAGTAATAATTCTGTTGCATAATAGTAGCACAAATGCATATTACATAACCCAAAATGCTTTTATTCATCCTAATTGTATTGTTGGCTCTCCTTTCACACTGTAAAGCTTGCTCAAACAGTACACAGAAATTAAATTTATACCGAGTCAGGAAATCAGTGTAAACTGCCACTGTATCCAGTGTAAACAACAAGGCAAGAGTGATAAATTACTAATAGTGTGAATAGCTGGAAATTAAACCTGTAGGTGGGGGGAAATGAAATGCCTTCTGACAGAGCAGAAAATACTTAGCAGAAGACTGATTCATGTTTTAAAGTAAAGTGAACTTGGAACAAGGTATTTTTGTGGAACAACAAATACCCAAGAAATGCTATTACATGTCTCATAATAATTACTGTGAGCAATCTCTAAAGCCAAATTTTTCTAAGCTTTTAGGAAGAAATAGGTTAGCAGTCACTAACCACTTTTATGACCACATACCTAAACTGCACTATGAACTTCATTTCCATGGCTGTGCTTTTTACTACCCTTTGTTTTGAAACTAAGAGGCCTCTCCAGGGTGGGGTCTGAGTAGAAAAAGCATTAATAGGAAGCTAATGTTTCCTAATATTAAATGTTACCAGTTTGAATATTTCTTTACGTGCTCAAAAAGTCCAAAAATATTAACTCCATCATTAGTGCAGGCCAAACTGCATTTTTACTACATTATCTAGACACCACAAGGGATGGAGTGTGGTATCTCCTGGTGTTCTTCTCCTGCACACACAGACCCTGTAGAGCCAGGGAGTGACTGTGTTTGGCCACGTGTGTCTGCAAGCCATGGCAACATCCCTGTCCCAGTGGTACAGGTATTTCCTCTGTGAGAAATTCTGCATTTCACCAGACCAACAGCAGCGTGTGACAACTGAACTACCTCACACCTACACAAATTACTGCCTTCTCCTCACTGCAGCACCAGCCATGAGCCCTCCTCTTCTGCCCCAGCACAAACGGTGTGAGCTGGCCCCGAGCCCTCTGCAGATATCTGCGTTTTGCTTTAAGAATGCTGCCTTGCACTTGGACTGAAATCCTTAGGCAATGGACATAAATCAAAACACATCATTATGTGGAAGTATTGAGTCAGAACGCAAAATAAGTACAGCTTACAAGTAAGGGGAGGAAAAGAAAAAAATGTCAGATAAATCAGAAGTTGCCCACATTGGTTGGATTTTTCTTCTTTTTTGAGGTGGTTGTTGTTTAATTACCCAGCAGGAGTTAATAGCATACCTCTGCTCTTCCCTGTCCTGTTCTCCCTGACCACCTGATGTTTTCCTGAACAAAGTGCCTGTTTTGGCAGCAAGAATGCAAGCCTCATGCTTTAAGTAAGTGTGCAAGAGTTCATTCACATTTTCTCTGCTCCAGAGAGCCAGGAGCCCGGAGCACAGCCAGAATCAATCTGAAGCACTCCACGGGAGGAATGCAGAGGCTTCAGATCTGCCTTCCAAGTGAAACACGCTGCTGTTACTCATGGGGCACTTCCAACAGCAGCACCACGGCTGCCACGTCCAAACCAAAGACACCAGCCCTGCCCTAAAGGGTTTCTACTCTAAGGAAAGCAAAATGCATCAGAGGTACAGCCAGAGATTACTACAAACCAAGCAAACAAAAGCAGAGGTATATCTTCATCATAATTTTCTTGCTGCATTTGCATGGAATATTTAAACCAAGTTTCAAATGCACCTCAGGAGCACTTAATTAATCTCTTTTGTACTGAAGAAAACAGCTAATCCAGATGGGTGTACTGACTTGTTTGCATCCCAACACCAACACATCTCTGGAACGTTATGAACCCCATCTGACAAGATCTATCCACAGGAATCCTCTGAACAACTGAAGGACATTCTGCACTCAAGTCAAGTCAAAGCAGAAATTCAATTTACTCCATACATGCAAGCTTGTGTGGGGCATAAACTGTATTTAGGAGGGAATAAAACCCTAGCTAGCTCTAATGTGATGGTCTATTTCTGCTTTAGGATTTATAGATACTAACAAGGGGCCACTGGGATGTGGCAGTCTAATGAGATCTACCACAAGTCTCCAGTTTGAAGCCAAGGGCTATCTCAAGCATTCAGTCATTCCATATTGTTCAATCATGCTGAGATCTTTCAATGGAAAACGCCACTTAGTAATAAAAGCATGCTGTTTGACTTGCACAAAGAGCCCATGGACTCCCAGAAAGGAGGAAACAGCTACTGACTGGAAGAAAGGTTGTCTCTCCATAGCGAGAAAGGCAGTACAAAGCAGGTGAGGGGGTGGGAGGGGAAAAGAAAATAATCCTTTACACTGCTTTCAGACAAAAAAAGGTGGGAAGAATATAAGAGAAAAAAATAGATGAAATACACTATAATAACAGGATTACTCCACAAAAGCACTTGAAATGCCTACACCTCCTTAGTGCCATTGTGGCCCAGGGGCAGCAGTCATTGTGGCACTGGTGGCTGCTGTCACTGCCATATGTGGGACAGCCATGGAGGTGGCCCAGAGGAAAAAGTCAGAACTCCATCAGTCTGCAACCCAGCAGAGCAAAAGGTGAGTGAATGTCACCATGCAAAGTGGCACACAGCTTCACACCTGAGGTGGAGCTGCCAAAATCTCGTTTTGATTGCCAAAGCTGCTGAAGGCAATCAGTGATTGCTGATGTGCAACAGATGGCTTATGCAATTAAATGGAGATAAATGTGAGAGGCCAGAGACAATGTCTGCTGAAAGTCCTGCCCTCAGAGGTCCCGCAGTGGCACACAGACCCAAGAAAAGACCTGAAGGATTACAGTAGGTAGAACATTATTTCAGCACAATGCTTGAAAGCGACAACAAAAAGCAAACAAAAAAAAGTCTGAGGAGCCCACATGTAGAGTACCCTGTTCTGCTCAAGCTGCCTCATTTTTAAAGCAGCTATTATGAAGCTGAATGGGGTAAAGCAAAGGGCAACCCACCCAATTCCTACTTTTGCAGAGCCTAAAACTGCACAGATGCAACTTTTGCTTTACACACATAAAAAAGAGCAAGATCTGCGCACCCAGAGTTCTCCTTAACCAGGAGGAGGTTGCAGGGCTGCTGGAAAACCAGCCCACACCAAACTCCTGTACCATGTGGCAATATGGCCCTGACACCTCCTGGGCATTAAAGTCCTCATGATTCTTTTGATAAGGACCTGTGTTCAATCTTATTCTTCCTCATTAAACATTTGCTGCAAACAAATTGAAACCAGAACTTTATAAACAGCCACACATAATAACTGTCATTTTAAACTAAACTGGAGGTTTTCCCTCCTCTAACAATGGCCAGATGCTACAGAGGAAGGTGAAGAAATAACACCCATAACATTCAGAGTAACAAGTCTAAAGGAAAAGACACTTCTCAGCTGCAGGACATGTTTGTTTTATCCCCAAATCACAAAAATTAATGTCTTGTGTTTTGAATCTCATGCATTTGTTCTCATTTATATCAATGTTCAATCCCTTCTGAATCCTCCTGGACTTGGCTGGACTTGATTACTTCTGCCAGCAGCAAGTCCCTTCAGGTTAATTATACACAACGTAAAATCCCTCATTTCTTTCCCCCCTTGCTTTCAAGACCACCCTGGAGATAACATGTCCCTTCTCCACTCACTGTTTTGAAGGCTTTTCCTATATCCTCCTACTCACTGCCAGAATGGAGCCTCAGTCCTGTGAGGATTTGTTGTTAAACTTGCCCATCAACCCCAGTTGCACCAAGACACAAATAGAACAGTCCTCACCTTTCTGGTGTCCTCAAATTCCTTTCCACCTGTGGATCCCCTTTCTAGTTCTCCTACCTTTGAGATGAGGGAACAAGCACCAGGAATAAGTGAGGAGTTACTGTCATCTCCCTAAACAGTATTTTCTAAGCTTCACTTCACTCCCCCCTTCCTGCTGGAACTTAATATTTGAGCTTCCTTTCACAACTGCTGTTGCATGGCAGGCAAATGCTTCCACAGAACTCTGGACTCAGAAGTCCAGGTCTTCTCCCCAGATGGTTTTAATTAATTCACTTCTGGTCCTAAATTGTTTCCATGTGCTGCTGTGCCTTGCTAAGCAGCTGCTCCTTGCTGCATGTGTCACATGTGAAGAAGATATCCATGTGATAACACTATGAAGCCACTAAATAAATATTACCATGCAGCTCTGACAGCTAATCCATCTCCCCTGACTTTTTTTAATGGTTCAAACCCTTCAGCAGCCTCAAAACCCCAGTCCTTTTGAAGTCATATCATCCCAGAAGCACTTTCCCCCCATCTCTTTCCCACCTCCCCAATGAAAGGGGGATCTCCCAAACCCAGGCCACAGCACTGAGGCTGAATTTTAATCCTACCGAAATCCTACTTTTGTTTTGTGTTACATTACAACATCCAACACAGTCAGTCTGGAGAAAATCTGCAGCTATGCTTTCAAAGTTATTTGGGTGAAAGGAGCTGTAAGAATGCAAGACCATTATCATTTCAGTTGGATATGTTTCTGCTTTCCTTGCAGTCCCTAAATTAACACCTATTGGTGGCATAGTGTTAAACTGAACTACAGTATTCATGCATTAGCTCAAGTTCAGTTTGGTCCAAGGTACAAGGACTTCCATAAACAGTAAATGAATTTCCATGTCCAAAACATGTAATTCCTCACTATGGCTTTAAAACTTTATTTAAATTTAAAAAAAAAAAAAAGAAAAACATTTAAATGAAACACACATCCTCATACATCAATAAAATTCTTATTCCATAAGGTGTAAAAACTTAACACAGACTTTATAGCTGAGCCCTACACACTAGTGTACCACCCAGGAAGAATTACAGGTCCCATCTGAAGAGCTTGTATGGCCACTGAACAAAGCACTTTTTGGGCTGAATCAAGGGCAAAAGTACTTTTGAGACTGCAGGAGCAAACTGTGACACCTTCCCAGAGACAACTGCTGGTGAGCTTCAGGAATGAGGTTCCAATTCCCTTTAGGAATCATCTTTTACAATCT
Source organism: Phylloscopus whistleri (assembly GCA_017589585.1). Classification (NCBI taxonomy): domain Eukaryota; kingdom Metazoa; phylum Chordata; class Aves; order Passeriformes; family Phylloscopidae; genus Phylloscopus; species Phylloscopus whistleri. The sequence continues at coordinate 1,246,602 of JADMLD010000682.1, read as the reverse complement.
CTGATACTATCTTAATGTGGTATTAGCACTAAGACATCACAAACCTTTTGCCCCTGCTTTACAAGACACTACACAGTGACTACACAAAGCCAAGCAAGAGCAGGATCCACACTGAGTCAGTATTTATTTACCCCTGTTACACAAAATAACCCCATTTTCTCCAAGGGGCTGCTTCACACAGGTGCACCCCTTACAGTGCTGGCTAAAGGAAATTATATATTTAAAAACCAGCAGTAGTAACAGATGCAAGTTCAAACATGCATTTACACACATTTTTAATTAGCTTTACCAAGGTTAAATTTCAATCCAAGTGTGACTAACGTACTTGCAATGCTTCAGCCTGTTCCTTAAATGAAGGCATCAAAACCCAAACAGTGAAACTCATGGTTTCTCCAGGGCTGTTCTCTGTACAACATCTCAGCCCACTTCATGTGCTGCATCTTACAGGCTTTCTGATGACACATAGCCACATTCCTTGCCAACTCTTCCTTAACCCAACAAGTGACCTAGATCTCGCATTCAGAAAGAAAGTGCCAGTTCCCTTGCAGAGCAAGCAAAATCTGGGGGTTATTCCTTTCACTTACTGCTTCTTAAAAAAGCAAGCAAGATAACATTCAGTGATGTCAGCAGCAAGACAGCTAAGGCAGTGGAATTTAGGGAGAACCTGCAGCATCCAAGTAGCACAGTTTAACAAAACAGTCATCCTGGCTGTCAGAAGAATTCGCAGGGGAAAGCAATTACAGCACAGGATGTCATTCTAATCCTGCATGTCACAGGTAAATGCCAAGGGCAAGTTTTGTCCATGAGGAGGCTGGCTGGGAGATTATCCAAAATGCAGACACTCACAATCAGTGTAGCTACAGAACAGTCTCCAGCTGCTTCACTCAAGAGGCTCCTTCAACTCTTGTTATATAGAATATAACACTTAATCTAAGAATCATTAGCAAGAGGTGCCCCTGCACAGCCCCAGGAAGCAAGGCTGCCCCTGTCTCTCCCTAGTTCCTCATGGCCATGCCAGGGTATCCCAGCCCTCACTCAGCCTTGGTAACACCACAGGATTAAAGCACTGCCACCCTGTCACAGCTTGGAGTGGGAGGTTTCACACTCAGCTGAGGGCGTAACACTGTGCTACAAAGCCAGTCACCCTTCTAATTATGCATTTTGTATTTGGAACTGGGAAAGTAATGGACAGTAATCTTTCAGGCCTCCTTTTTAAAACTCTTAATAGGCTCAGTTTCCATTTTTGAGTGTGTGTTGCACGCACAGCCTCTATTAACCAGCTGATGACTGTATCCAAGACTGCTGCTTAGGATATCCCTGGAGCCTAAACCAGGAAGCAAGGAGAAAAATATTCCATGAGAAGTCATTAATAAGGGCTATGAATAGTACCATGGTACTTTGTGCCCACAACTGAAGGAAGGACAGGAGGAAGGAGCCTACCCCAAACCAAAAGACAAGCTGAGTGAGATGCCAAAGCTTTCTTTTGGGTAACTGTGTACATGTCCATAGGTAAAATCATTCAGTTCCCTCTGAATATGTTACTTTGTGGGTCTCCAGCACCCAACAGGCATCTTCCCCCAAGCAAAACCAATGGGAGCACACCCCATCCTTCCTCCTTCTCCAAGATAGCTCCTCAGAGACTTTGGAGTGGACAATAGCACAGCTCAGTTTCCATAGGAAGCCTGTCAGCTCCTTGGGAGCTGCTTTTCTGCTTCTGCCAAATATATGGCCAGAACTACACCCTGGCCTTGGTCTGGGCAGTCAGGACAGGCTGAGGGAACCTGATTAAAGAGTCTGCTTTAGCCAAAAGTGACCAACACATGCTCTAAATCAAGAAACAAAACAGCAAGCTGCAGCAAGGACAACGATCAGCCAAGCCACTGCCTGCTGCTTCCACAGGAAACTACACTCAAGCAGAACATCTGGGATCTAAGGGTAAGATGAAAAAGAAATCACAGAGCTGGCTCAGAAGAGCATGTGGGAGGGCAGGAGCAGGCTCAGAGAAAATGTTAGGTTTTGCTTTCTCCCTAAGTGTTGATGATTCCAGGCACCACTTAAATCTCAACCCATAGTTAGGAGGCCTGTGCTGGAAAGAAAGAAATCCAGACTAAAACTTCTTTTCTGACGTATTGATCAAGTCAGAGAGATGGTTGTGTCCCAGGTCCCAACTGGGATACAGATTACTTAGCCACAAGTTTTTGCAATGTTTTTCTGTCTGAACTCTCCAGCACAAGCTTCCTGCCAATATATGTGACTGTGGAAGTGTTTGGAAGCCAAACTTGTGGTCACATGCAGTTTTCAGTGCAAGGCAATCACTCGCACTAAATAAAAAAAAATTAAAAATAAGTAAAATTTTATAAAATTAAACATTTATTTTTAAAAACCACAAAAATCCCAGAAAAGGTAATTATAATAGCAGTGCAAAGAAAACACACAAATATTAAATGATTGATTTGCTACTTTTCAGCTTTTCCCTCTTTTAGCATTTTAAGGTACTGAGGAGCACCCTTCCAACAGCAGTTCATTGACAACTTTGGAAGAACATTTTCTGCTATACATCCAACATTATAACATTAAAGACACTTTAAGACAAGCTATATTTTGCATCAATCTCTGCCTGAACAAACCCCAGAGCCAGAAGTTCAGTTGTAGCCAAAAAGAGAAAGCAAAAAGTAGAAACCAAGTTTCTAAAATCTCCTCTAGATGTGTAATCCATGCCTAATGAAGTAAGGCAGCCTGGCCATAAGTGAGCAAACCGTTTATCTGTTATCTGGATATGTAAAATATCCAGAAAGGAAGAGGAATCATCTATCAGTAAAGCAAGAAACTTGACGGCGAGGATGTGCTCTGAAAACTCAGCAACCACTTCAGGTGTGGAGAATCAGCACTGAGGCTTGGGGAACTCCAGTTCCTGGCTGCGTTTCCTGTGACCTGCCCCACTAAATACTCACACATTGTAGGTCTCTTCCTCACTCCTTCCCAGATGAAGGAACTCTTGATAGCAAAGACATTTGCAGGTACTCAGGAGCCCCTCCTGTCTGAGCGGCTCATTCCTCACCGCTCCCTCCTCTCCCAGGGCAGGACAGCGGTGGCCCATCCCTCCCTAACTGCTGGGAGGGGAGGGAGATAAAGCACTCCGGCTGCTTAACGGGGGCTGGACAATAGTCATTTCACAGCATTTTAAATCGTCGTTTGCTTTTATTTTAGTAATCCTGTCCACCCGCCGGCACCACGACCACGCCTCTATTCTTCCTGCACCACTCCTCCCTCAGTTCCCCCATCTCCCCACGCACTTCTCTACCGCTGCTTTTCCCTTCTCTTCAGCTGTTTACAGTTTCCATAGGCCACTGTCATAGTTCACCTCCCCACGCCATTCACACTATCAGCATATTGCTCCTGGCTACAGAAATTCAGGTATTTAGTAGCTGATCCACTTTTACCCCCACTGTTTGGCTGTTCTTACCTACCTCTGGCTGCAGTGCGACTAAACTCATCTGTTTAATTTCAGGGGTACCTGGCTGTCAGTTCAAGATCAAACTTGATCCCCCCCAACATTTGTCTCTTATGCTTTGGTGTCTTTTCTTCACGGACAATAGCACCATCCTCTTTGACATCCAGCCTCCCTATGGGCTGCATTCACCCCCATAGGGAAGCTGAATCCCACTTTTCAGGCTCTTTCTGAAAATAAACTTTTAAAACACAACATTCTCTTTCTAACCACATAATTCTAATTCCTTGCTGTGCTCCCAAACCTTCCCTTCCAGTTACCAATACGCCTTTTTCTCTAGCCTGACATAATGCCAAACAGATGATGATTGTCCACCCCAAATCCTCCTCATCCCCTCTTTTCAGCGTGTGCCATCCATGTGCACAAATCTCTACTTCTCCATCCTTTCCTCTCACAAAGATGTCAGGCCATGTATCTCAGCTTCCATGGCCTTTGTAGCTTGTTCCTCTCTCTCTCCAGGATCCTGGAGACACCAAAACTCACTTTGTTTCAAAAAAAAAATGAATTCCTGCTTTCTCTGGTTGAATCCATTGTGTTTGGGAGGGATTCTCTCTCAGTATCTCTAGAGGGTACACTTGACTTCTGAAGCTTTGGTACCAATCATCAGCCAAGACATATGTACAGACAATCCTCTTTAAATATCACCTCTGCACATTCTTTTAAGTCAAAACAGTGCTTTTGTGCAGCATCTCTCACAATACTGAGCTCCCACTAGAGCTTTTAATATTCCCTAATACTCTAGTGCTTAAAGTCTTAAGCTTCACTAAATATTTAATGACTGAGTATGTGGTGACAAAAGCAGTGGCTATTATTAGCATCCTTTGATGTCTAATATTAAATTTAAAGCTAAGAAATTCAGTGATTATTCTAAAGCTTCACACTTCTGAAATTTCACATCTGCTGATGCCTGCTTAAGTCGCAGCCTGGTTCTCTTTTACTTTTGTTAGTTGTAGAAGTTTGAAACACAAGAAAGACATTTCTGTATTTCAGTAGGCAAGTGTTTATGGTGCCATAGTTGGAATCTTATGATTGGCCTTTAAACAATCCATTCTCTGATTACAATGCCAACCATTCAGTGACCCTGGATGGCTTCTTAGGATGGAGAATTTCAAGAAAGTTTATTAGACTCGATCTGCCACAACAAACCAGGAGAAGCTCAGTACCTCAGAAGGGGTCATATTGCTAAGTGGGCTTTTACAGGACACAAACTGACACTGAGAAAAAGTTTTAAAAAAGTAAATCCAGGCATGCATACGATCAATAAGAGAGTTACTATGTTTGTTACTGTGAAGGCTCAATACTTGCTGATGTACAAATAGGTTGTTGACCTTGAGTCTTCAACCTAAGTCTGACTTAGAGCACCACCAAAAAAATTAAGACCAACATTGCTAAATCCAACACCTTGTTAATTTAGTGCTAATGAGTTTCAAAGCATGGAAAAAAAATCGTAAACCCTTATAAACCCTAGATTAAAAAAAAAAAAAAAAAAGTCACCTGATGACAGTTCTAAAAGAGACAATTTGGCTTTTCAAAGCCAAACTGCTGGGGGGCAGGGATGGCTCTTCATAAATAATGCTCTGGGTTAGAGGCTATTTATTGATTTCAGGACCACAAAAAAAGCCATTAATAAAACAAGATCACAAGAAGAGCTTAAAATACTTCATGTTTTGAAGAGCTTAAGGGAAACAAACAGCCCATATGCTCCAAAATATTTTTAAATAAAATACGTAAGGTTTGGGGTTTTTCCTTGTGAAAGAGGCCAGACTGGAAGCCAAAGTCACAGATTTATGCCCAGAACAGGTGTGGCTTTCTGACACATTGTCTCCCTCCCCACAAACATTCTGACCTTAAAAAACCAACAGCAGCCTCAGGAAGCTGACAGTCACTGCCCTGACCTTGCAGTCCCTAGTGCTCTTATTGGGACGGGCAGCATCAGCTGTGGGGATGACCACAGCAACACACACTCTCCCCTCCTTTGAGAACACAACCACAGCCTGGCAAACTCCTTCTATTACAAGGAACAACACAGCCCAGGCAGGAAAATAATTCTACTTTTCTAAACCATGTTTATGGGACACAGACACATTCAAAATGATCTTCACCTCTTACACAAAGCCAGCCGAGGAAGTTGCAGGAGCTCAGTTATACTTGGTAGTGTTTTTCCTGGTAAAAACAGGAGGCAGAAATGGGAAATCTGCCACTCAAAGGAAGTAGGTTTGAAATTATCTCTTCTGATTAGTACTCTGTGTACTTCTTGGAAACATGGGAAGGGGAGACTCTAAGCACTATCTGTATGCAGGGCAGAATTTGCTTAATTTTCCCGACTCTGCTGTATTGCTTCTTGTCACAGGAGCTTCACAAGAAAATGACCAGATATAAATCCCAGGGCAGTTTTACAAGCCTTTAAAATACCAACATGGATACTACATCAAGCCAACTTCTTATATTACTGCCTTTAATCCCAAGGAAAAAAAAAAAAAAAAACATAACAAAATACTATGAAAGTTATAGGCGTCTCCTGCAGACCTGGCCCCAGCTGCCACAGCTGCACTGATTCCAATGAAGTGAGGAGACTTTTTATCAGCTGGGGACTTGGCCTGATAAAGGTGAAGGCATTCAGCAGCATGTCAAATCAACTGTGTGCATTTAAGCTCATTTTACTTACCATTAAAACCTTCGTGCTTTAAAAAACAGTACAGAGCTGCATTTCTTGCAGAAATGCAATTAATTTCTCATCTGGCTAAGAAAGCAATACAGAAATAAGACCCAAACCAATATTCCCTTAAGTTCAGAGGAAGTTCTGCTGACTTTGAGGGACCTTCACCAGTCAAAATAACATAACTGTTTGTTTGGAGACCTGAGATAGGTTCCTACCAGCAGAAATGAGCCATAGTCCAGACTGAAATAACTGTTAAATGTTTAGCTCCTCGGGCCATAAGCTAAGATCCTTATTTCTGCACCAAGAATCACCTGATACACGGCCACAGCTGGTCAAATTGTTTTTACAGGTCAAGAAAAGAGAGGAAGAGTCAACACAAGGAGAATGTTATTTCAGATGACCCAGGCAGACTAGTTCAGTGTTTGGTTTGTTTTTATCATGAGAGCAGTCAGTGCTAGAAGTTAATATTGTAACAATTGCTGTGGAATTCGGCTCCCTGGAGACTGCTCCGAAGTCCAGGAGCAGCCCTCCCCAGCGCCCCGGTGCTAGCCTCACTTACCCCCAGCCACCTGGCTCCTTTGTTGGCAGCCTGCTGAATCTGCACTTTCTTAAGGGTGACATTGTAGACAGCTCCATCTTCTACCTCTTCACCCCCGTCCTGAAATGTGGTCTGCCAGGAAAAGGAGAAAGAAAAATAAGATGAAAAGGAACGTTCTCCCCTCTCTGCTGACCACAATCTATCCCAGGTGCTCTGCTGCTCCAGGCAGAGCAGAGGAGATGGGCAGCACAAAGTAAACACAACAATCAAAGCAATCCAGGATACCCTTAGGTTGAGGGAACACTGGAGATATTCTTGGCAAGCTGTCCTTTCCTGTGGTATCGAGGTACCCTGACTTTCCATTTAACTGTTTTTCCCAGACTAGCACATATTTTAAATAGTTGCATAAAGTCTTCTAAGGAAAGAGTTTGGTTTTGATTAGCAGTCGTCTCTTTCCTCTCCCCTTTTCTACAGCAATTAATCTCTTTGGCCTTTCATTTAGGGAAGGATTCGCACTTTTAAAACTGCTGAATTACGTCGGCACACAGTCTCGAGTCTTTGAAGCTACAGAGCACTCAAAACACAGCGACATTTTAATTCTCTTGAGAAGGAGGGATCTGAAGCGCTTGTGATTTGTGATTTGCTCTTCCAAAAACCTATTATTTCAACAACAAGAAAAAAAACCCCAAGAAACTTCAGAGCCCGGGGGGGGTGGGGGGGTGGAGGGGGGAAAGCAGAGCGGTTAGAACCCGTAAATAAAAAGCCGAGGATAATAAAGCAGAGTGCGATGTCTCCCGAACTTCCAGCGAACGTGTGTGATGTAGGGACTCTGCTCGGGACCGGGCACGGCATCGCCGGGCACAGCACATCCCGGTACCGGGCACAGCATGGCTGGGCACGGCATCGGTCGGGCACGACACCCCTGGCACCGGGCACAGCACATCCCGGTACCGGGCACGGCATCGCCGGGCCCGGGCACGGCATGGCTTGGCACGGCATCGCCCGGCACCGGGCAGGGCATCGCTAGCACTGAGCCTCTCTGGGCAGCGGGACCCGCGGCAGGGCAGGGCACGGCAGGGGACAGCGGGTTACCATTTTCGCTCTCCACAGCAGTTTCATCCTCGGTGGCTTTGCCGGGCGCCTGGTCGGAGGCGTCGCGTTGCGCCCGCCGCGGGCCCGGCCGAGCCGAGCCGAGCCGAGCGGCCCCTGGGCTGCGCGGGAGGGACGGGCCGGGGGCGGGACGGACAGGGGGAGGCGGCCGTGCCTGGCGCCGCCTCGGCCCGGCCCTAGCAGGGTTTCCTGTTTATGGCCGCAGCCCCGCTCGCAGCGCCGTGCCCGGCAGTGCCGGTGCTGCCCCGGCAGTCCCCGCTCGGCGCCGCGGGCCGTCCCGTCCGCCTCCCAGGGAAGCGCCTCCTCCTCATCTCCCTACTCCTCCCTCCTTCCCTTCCCTCCCCTCTCTCCTCTGCCGGAGCCCGGGCAGGGCGGAGGAGCAGGGGTGGCCGCGGGTCAGGTGTTCGGGTGCCGTAAGGAAGGAATTTTAAGCGATGCTTAACTTTAAAAACTTACTTCTGCCAGTTGGGAAGTGAGGAGATTAAAGGTTTTGGTAAGCCCTGCCCGGCAGTGGCCGACGCTGTCCTCCCTTTTATCGTGTATCGCTCACAAAGAAGCCCCCATGAGCCACGAGCACCTCTGTGGATGCTCCAGCTGTAGGCGCTGCGTGCTGACACGGCGATCTCAAGACACCCTAAAAACCCCACTAACTTCGTTCCCTCCCGAGCTGTCTTCAGTTACCTGCTTTTTGGGACTTAAAACAGGGACGATTCAAGTGCACAAATTCCCGTGCAAGGCAACGACAGCGCTAAGGACTGAAACAGCTCGGACCTCCCAAAGCCGCACGCTACCCCCCAGCATGTTCCTGTTTTTATTTCCACCGGTGTTAGCACCGATGACCTGAGGAGCTTTGCAAGCTCGGGGGCTGTCAGCACTTCTACCCTTTAACACAAGGAACCATACGGAAGCAAGGAACATTATTTTCAGCTACGAAACCAAGACTGAGCTGTGTGGGCACAGGTGCCCTGATCTGATCACTTGCCAGGCTGTGCTTTTAGTTTACATGTGTGATCTGGAATAAACAGACATCGATAACCTGATGCAAGTGTGCTGCACCTACAAATCGAAGTGTGGATTTCCCAGATTGCCTGTGGCTTCTGCTGTAAAACTGCAGAGAGCATTCTGAACGCTTTAGATTTTGCAAGCCGCTCTTCCACATTGTAATTTTAATGTGCAGAAAGCGGAGTGTGCACTGAATCCCTTGTGGCCAGCCCAGCAGGTGTGAGAGTACCTGCAGCGCAAATTGCCATTGATCAGGACCAACATACCAGTATATGCAAATGCACAGCCAGCCACAAGAAATACAACACCAAAGCCAAAAATTACTCTGAAATAGAAACTTTTGTGTGTGATGATGTCCTGGTGGCACAGTACATGCACTACCATCACTTTGGATGACAGTCACAAAGCAATGGCACTTATTTCTATTTCTTTATTAAAAAGAAAATGGCAGTGAGTTAATACAGTGGGAAGGAGCTCTTCAATTTCTCAATTGATTGAGAAATCAATCAACGTGTTTGATTCAATTTCACTTCTCTTGAATCACATTTCAGACTGGATCCTTACAGAACACCTTAGGGACAGACAAGCTCAGGACTTTCCATTCAAGGCAGAGCACAAGCCCTATCAGAAATCATGTTCCTGAGTCCTCTTGTCCACTGACAAGTGACAGAGAAAACCTCCATCAGGAAGGAGCAGCAGATGACCTCATACAGTTTAGCAAGCAGCAGAAAGCTACCATTTTTATTCATTGGCTTTACCATTAGTCTTGCCAGAGTTAGATTTTCTTCACAGATTATTTTTAGGGAGACACAGTGCCCAGACTTCAGAACCATTGAATTGTGTAGATTGGAAACAATCTCTAAGATTGCTGAGTCCAATCATGTTGCAGTGAAAGGTTACAGAAGGGGCAGTAATCAGACATTCTATTGATAACTGTCTGCCTTGGGAAAAGGATTATTTAATACTGGAAAAGAAAAAAAGCATATTTAACACTTAATTACATTTAAAATGCATTATATAGTATACAACCACTTATTTGAGACCAAGAGACAGTGTCTGAATGCACAGGAAAACATGAAGACCAACCAGGCTCTGATTAATCTAAAAGATTAGATTTTCAGGCTTCCTTCTGTCCTTGAAATCTTTACAGAATTCAAGGACAGAAGGAAGCCTGAAAATGAGGAAGGAGATTCTCCAACTCTGTTTAGTAGAACTGCTGGTTTGCTCTTTCAGCAGACTTTAATCACAGAACTGATCTACACCAATGAACTATGCGGTCAACACCGTGTTAAACATTTGGTTCTTTCCAAATCATGTTCACATGCAATAACTACATTCCTGCCACAATCAAGCCCTGTGCCTGCCCTTTTTACCAAAGCAGAATTGTTCCTCTAATACATCTGAGCACTCGTTCCCTCCCACTCACAACAAGAGAGAAGCACAAATCCACTTGTGAATGCAACTTTACACTTCTCACAGTGAAATGTTATATAAGAAAATACTTTGAGTGTCTGGAAAGCTCTCAGGCTGCAGATCACTGACCACTTACAGCCCAACAAGAACTGGCTGACTGTCCACAGGGAAATAAGGTAGTGGCAGAGTGATGATTTTCCCTGGGTTTCAGCTGTTGCTACAGCTGGCACGCAGACGCCTGCACGGGAAGACAAAGCACAAGATCTATAAAGCAGCTGGAAATAAAGAACAGCTCATCTGACTGCCCCTGCTCAGGGCCTGACAGGAGGAGGGGGGGAAACACAAGTCAGAGATACCCGAATATGGAAAATATTTGGGAGAGCAAAGGAAAAGGACAAAGCAACAAGGTGATCTAAGAATGATCCCTGACAGCTTCTCCAGGAGAGAAAGAAATCACACAGCCTAAAATGACAAAGACATGTATCTGAGGTGTGCATGCAGCTCGCCTTCAGTGGGCAAGGATGTTCCCTGGGAGATGGGAAAAACACCACACCACTGGTTTGTTGTTGTTGTGTTTTTTAATAGGAAATACACTCCTTGCATTACAAAAGCCACAAGTTAAGCCATGGTTTCAAGGAGGTCCTTTCAATGGTAGCGCCAGCTCAAGCCATTTCCACTCCTTGGTGCTTGAGCAGGCTGGGAGCCAGAACTGGTTGTGTGTTGGTTATGCAAGACACTTCCTAGTAACCATGCCTTTGTAGTCAACATTTTTATAGTATTACCTTTTCTCCAAAGCAATGCCACTGCAAGGGCATTACCTAACTGTTAATTAAAAAAGAAAATTCCATGAGACACTCTGTTCATTCTGTAGGAAATGCAAGGATCCATCATATAGAATAAAGCCTGTCCAAAGAGACACCCCTGCAATGGATGATGCCTTTGAAGTGAGTGCCTACAGAAGAAAATAAATACTGTTTCTATTGAGACTATCTCATTAATTGTCATTCATCTGGTTTCTTTAAACCATACTTAGTTCTTGCTTTCTGTTTATGGCACATGCTCTCAATTTGATAACTAACAGGTGCTGCAGCCTACAGTTCTGGAGATTGAAACCAAAAAAAAAAAATCATATGCAGGTGAACCACAAAAGCTAGATAATGCAGACATTACAGAAATCCAAACACAAATCAGTTTTATATTGTGTTTCTTTGACAGCCCACTCTGACATGTAGTTTGGCTGCAGAGAGCTCTTCACCATAGACACTACAGGAGGCTCACCTAGGGGTGTTCCTTTACATTGTGCACACCCAAGTTCCAGCTCCCTACTCCATTGCACAGTTAGTTTGTCATGAGCTGTTTTAGAGCTGCTTATTATTCAGTGCACTGCAATCTCCTGAAGGCCCTTTGTGGCACAAAGCACCTCACAGGCACATACCTCACATTTCCATCAGCAGGGGCAATGCTTTGCACGTGCTGTGAGCTGATGTAGAAGGGAGCAGAGGTGAGCTGGGTCTTCCATCTGCCTCATCTGGGATTAATAAACTTGGTTATAGATATTCTTTATATGACTGAGATGCACTATCATTACATATCAGCCACTCAAAAGTTGTTAGAATCAAACATTGAATTTCAATTACAAACTACTGACTAATCAAAGTGAACAAAATGCTATATTACACACTGTATGTCTGCTTTTTGACTGTCTGCAACCTTTGCAAGTGCTAAAGGGAAAACACTGCTCCCCCCCCCACTCTGAAAGAGGTGACAATGCAGTTGCAGCTCAGTAAAGAACCAGACACACAAGTCCATCATAATCTGTCTTCCTGGACACCAGAACTAAACAGAAGCCTTCAAGAAATTGCAAATATTAACCAGCTTCATTGTAAAATGCCAGAGGAAATGCATCAGAGCTCCCATACATAAAACTAAATTAATGATTCATAAGGCTGCATAATTAACTATGCTAAGTCAAAAAATGGTGTAGTTAAGGAAGCACATCCAGCCACCCCTGGCCCTCTGATTTCACATGTGATTGCAGTTAGATAGGCATGCACTGTTTCACAGGCTGTGCTGTCCAAAGGGACATAATCTCAGATCTGGGGGGCATATCTCCTTCAGGAACAGCAAGTCCCTGGACTCCCATTGGGAAAGGCTTCAAAGCAATCCTGTGTGTAAAACCAGAGGCACATAGCTGGGAAAGTGCACGCCTCCTGTGTCATGGGGAGGAACAATAGAGTACTGAACTCCCTGAACCTCTGCCTCCAGAGGAGTGCAAATAGTGCCTGTGTGCCTCAGTCTGGGCTTAGCCCTGTCCCTGCTCACCCACACCTTATCCCTGCTCACCCTCTGGGCTCCTTGGAAATGACCTGCAGGGACTGCAGGCCCTAGAACTCAACTTCCAGTTTCACGGATCACAAAACACCCAGAAACTTTTTGTGAACCATAAATGCTTTGAGAGCTCTTCTGTTCCCGTTCCATGCCCACGTGACCCTGCAGCTTCAGAGCAATATCTTTGCCTAATTTTGTGCTGCAGACCTCCTCAGTTGCTCACAGAAAATCCTCTCTGCTGCACATTTCAGCAGCTTTGAAGGAAGAAACAACACCCTGGAGTGCATGCTGAGAACATTGTTTTCTGGGGCTCACAGCTCAGTCACATCAGAGCCAAAACTAAGGCACTTCATAGTTATGGCTATTTCCATGCCAAATTTTAGCCCACAGGCCTCAGCTACTCACACTGCAGAGCTGTTCAAAAGAAGGCAGCAAAAAGTCTTTATGGAGGGGAAAAATAGTTTTCCACTCTCCTCATATTCACACATGGATGAAATGTTTTCGCTCAAACTTTCCAAAAAGTTCACCTTTGAGCAGAGGCCAAGGGCCCTATTTGAACAATTTTAAAACTCTCTGCAAAGAATAAATACTTTAATAACATAAAAAGGCACTGCTCAATTACAAATTTGACTGTGGGTAACTCTCCTCACATCAATTCTATTGTCATGGGATCTGATTCAACCTCAGTGCTTACGCAGAACTAATAAATATTATCCCTGCCTTCTCCAACAAAAAGTTATGGAAGACTGAGAACAGAGGGCTAATATATCCAACAAGCATTTCATCTGTACAAGAACACAACAGTGCCATAACAGAACATACCAAAATGCCTAAGCCAAAATCTTCATGTCACATATAAAATAAATCAAATGGCTCTCATATTGTTACTCGAAAGATTGTCTTCACTGTGTTTCAGATCTATTTTTCTGCACCTAAGTCAGGTTTAATAATTAAAATGGCCATTGCACAAACATGTATTGGGTTCATTTAGCACAATGCTGATTTTCCCTCACTGCTGTCTTATCTCCATATACAGGCTGATTCTCCATAAGAGGCTTCTTACTTTCAATATGTTTACAAATTTGTCATTTATATTATTGGCTAGTTAGTACTCAATCCTCCCCCTCATTCCCAAATTACTTGCCATGATTCCTGTTCTTTTTGAGCAAGCTTCAGTTTCCAGAATGAGAAATTTAACTATTTGATTAAATGAGTTCTCAAAACTTCCCTTCTGCCCTGTTTCATTTTGCTTAATTACAGATATACTGCACATATGCCTTTTATGGCCCTGTTACAGTATGTTTAAACAGGATAAATCTCTGTTGGCTATAAGGATCTTCATCTCCTCATTCTGGCACACAGTCTTTTTCATTTTTCCTCTTAAAAGAGAAATATTTCCTCCCCTAGAAGCCTGTGTCACTCCAGTGTCCTTTAATCCAGAAGACTCTGGGCTTATTAATTATATTGGAGTGTCTGTTATTTAGGATACTGGGAGTACTTCCCCTTCTGTCTGGGGCCCCCTGTCCCTCTGAGCAGACCTTTGCCAGTGAGCTCTGTATTTATATCTAACTAGTTCAAAGCCCAAGGACTTTGTCCCTCCCACCAATTGGGTTATAATCAGATGGCAGCATGCCTTAGGTTTGACTCACTCCCTTCATGCACACACTTAGTTTCCACAATGGGTAAATGAAGAATTTGAATTTAAATGCTGTTCCTACAAAAAATCCTAGTGCTTGCATTTTCTTGACCTCTAAGATTATAATAACAGGGATAAATTAATAATAAATCCTTGTATTCTTATCATAGTTTATGCTATTTGCTTTTTGAGTCTAAATGATCCATATTAAACTTAAGAACTATGTTCCCCCCTTTATTGTGGGACATGTTTCAGGATACTCAGAGGTTCCTAGACACTGATTTAAGGAGCCTGCTGAATGCCTGTCATATCAGAGAGATCTTCTGGATGCTGGTGATGGTTGCACACCATGGGCAATTTTCTCAGCCAGATCTAAAACAAAGTCTTGCAAGCTTTTTACTGACCCCAATTTTTTCCCAGCACTCAGGCAACAGTAAGCCAGAGTTGTCATCATGTTTTCTTCTCCTCTTCGTTGGGCTAAGAGGGAAATAATTGAAGGGAAGCAACAATTCATCTTATCTACAGGTCTCTTGATCTTTAATGCTACATTCATTCTATCTGACTTCACCAAATCCTACAAAGATTTTATAGCCCTTCTACAGAGCCCAGGAGGCCCTATTAAATCAGACTCCTATTAAATCAGAAAGCTTCTCCACAGCTTTCCTTTTGAGCAGGGAGGAGCCACAAACAAGTGAATTGTAAAAAAATATGTAACAGATAACTCTAGAAATAGATATAGTGGTCCCTCTGCAACCACATAATGTTTTTGCATCATACATACTCCTCAAACAATTAAAATTTCAGGGCTTTACTAACTACTGCAGCCTTGAACACAGGAATTTGTAAATTAGAAATTATATTTTTTGAGTGCAATAATAAAGTAATAAAGTCCAGGTTTGGGGAGACTGGGGTTTGGGGGTTTGGGGTTACTTTTTTCTTTGATTTGTTTTACCTCCTCCATCTCTAAAATACTTTACAGTCACATACAACAGTCTGTACAACAGTGACTTGCCCTCTTCAGCTTCCACGAATTTTCCTCAGGGGAGTTTTTCTTTCATCATCTAGAAACTCTCCAGCAAGTTCCACCCTTGGAGAAGAAATTCTGTAACTGTTTGAAAACAAGACAAAGGCAGTTTTGAACTGCAGAGAGCAACACATTTACTTCTAATGTCCATTGTGTTCTCTCTCTGGTGAAACACAACAATTGAGTAAAGTCACAACACAGATAAGGAAGAGGCTCAGTCTTGTCCATCAGGTGCTGTGCCAGCCACACACACAGTGGCACTCTGGTTTAATAAAGGAGTGCTAAACATGTTTCTGGAAGTGGCCTATTTTGCTTGGGGAGGCAAAAATACCTTTATCAGCATCAGTCAACTCCCATTTTTTCCCTTTCTGCTGCTGTGACTCGTCTTCTACCTACTGCAGACTCCAAGCTTTCCAAAGCTCACATTCCTACCCACCAGATCAGTAAAAATGCAGCATTAAGACTTTCTTTTTCATTCACTTATTTAATACTCAGTTTTAAGAACCCTCAAAACTCAATCTCACTTTTTGACTTTCCTTATTTTCATTTTAGAAGCTTTTCATCTCTACTGGTGCTTCTTCTGACAGATCAATGCCTACCAGAAGCTCCCCAAGGAAAAAGGCTTTGTTGTTTATGTACTAACACTATACCCTTGGTAACCCATTTCAAAACTTTACACCCAGCTTTGAGATGCACCTTTATCCTGATGCCAGAAATCATCTGTAGTTCAACACCAAGCAATATTTCCTTTACTAACAGACGTTTAAAAAATGCACAGCCCTTTGGGAGGCATATCACTAGTGATCTAAAAATACTTGTTTTTGTTGGTATTTACCTTCATACTTTGCCCTACATCCTGCCCCTTGTTTATTCTACCTGTTTTGCCTTTTGATTTTCATGCCCTGCTCTGAGACAGACTCCTGGCCACTTGCAGATGTTCCAGGACAGGGCACAAACTCTCACTGTGACCTTTGGGCACTGTTGCAGTGCAAGGACAGATTTTACAACGGATGCCTGAAGTCCAACATCCAACACTCCTGCCACTGGTGCCACTGGGATGTAGAGTAATAGAGCACAACTCACTTGAACAAATGATCAACACCCATTAAAAATGCTGTGAATTTTTGGGAGCAGCACAGGCCAGCTAAAAAGAAATCCCTCTTTCTACTTGGCTGCTGCTGTCACACATCTGTCACTTCCTTGAAGTGCTGCTGGTGACTTCAGCAGATTCACTTGCAAGGGAAAGGTGACAGGATTAGACCCACAGGCTGTAAACACCTCCCTCGGGATCACCTGGCTTTATTATTATTGGCACATTGTGCTCAGGCACCAAAGACATTAATTTAAGGATACTCATTTCTATTTCCAGCTCTATTACATCTATTTTTGTTTGAACTTATTTAAAGACAACATTATCAACCCAGGAACAAAAAGGCAGGAAGGAGATGGAAGCCCACAATGCTCTAGACAATGACAGGAAACAACCTGTGTTTTGACAGTTCCCCCAGTTCTCTTCCAGATGATTTTACCAAAGAATTAGACAAGGTCCAAAAAGCAAAATAAAACCCAAAACCCTGTGAAGAGGAAATCCTCTTGTATAGGTGCTAACAGAGTGGAAAATTTTAGAGAAAATTCAGGTCTAGCATCTAGCCTGCTGAAAACTTACTTAGCAAACTCAGACCCTATCTGTTGTATTGGGATGACATACTTTTATTTCTAAGGTTTTACAGAAAGACTTCCTCAACAAAACCCAAGACCTTAAAAACTGGCAAAAGTTGAACACTGTTAATGCAAATTTGTAACAAAAGTTGGCACAGAAGCCACTGTTTTGTCCTGTGAAGATCACCTGGAAACACAGGAATAAACAGGATGGAAGAGCCTCTTTCCAGGGGCATTTTATAAACAGCAAATGAATTGTGCAATATGTTACTCTGCTCAGGGAGATGGCTGGACTGGAAATCAAAACCTAGAGTAGATAATTATAACATATGCATTAAAAAACACTAAACCACACACCAATAAGTCAAAGGAATATTGAATTCTTTCACTTTGGGTTATAAGATGAACACTGAACCGAGAGATCCATGGAGGAACATTTCTGGTAAAGTTACTCCATACTTGTCCACAACTGAATGGTCAGGACATATATATGCACTAGATAGGTAATGTTTCAATCCTGGTGTACCCACACCTGCCTTCTGCATTGCAAGGATTTTGCAGCATCCTCAAAAAAATGAGCTTAAACATATAATCTTTCATCCACACATCAGTTCTGACCTGAAGCCACCTTGCTAGGGAGGCCTATTCAAACTGCAAGGCAAGTCTTTGGTAATAGTGTCAGCAAGAACACAAGAAAGAGTTATAGTACAAAATAATACAAAAGTACAAATAAAGTGGTCACCAGTGGACTGAGGAATGGAATAAACCACCCAATGCATTCCCCATCCAGCACCAGACAGCACCAGATCCCAGTATGCTTCAGTTATTACAGATTTATCCTGGATTAAACCTGCAACAAGAACTGAAATGGCTCCATATCTTCCTCTTCCCCCAAATACATGTCAATTATTCTTTATGGATTGTTCTCTAAATCTTTCCTTTGCAAAGCAAAAAGAAAGCAAAGAAGCCACAACCTTATTATCTTTTTTTTAAAAGAAAAAATTGAGAATTTAAGCTCCAGCCTGCAAGCAGCCAGCCGTGCATTCATCACCACAACGTGGCATGATGTGTCACTTGAGAATTTGGCACCCACTTAAGAAAAGGAATTCTGCTTATTTTTGTTCCACTGGCTAGTCCAAAACCAAGTGCAAAGTTGCATAATCCCTCCAATTCTGTTGGAGAAATAACAATCAGAACCAAGATCCACGGAAGAGGGAAGGAAAAAAAAATCCCAGTCCTCTTTTCTGGATAAGATGTTATAAATTAAGAAGCAGGAGTTGTGCAGAGAAAGCTCTGCTCTTACTCTCCCAGGCAGGCTTCTTGCTCTTCCAAGTGGACTCCAGACTTCATGTATTTCTTTCCCTCTCTCCCTTCCTCCCCCAACCCTTGATGACAGTATTTGGCAGGAACTTGTAATTAAAAAAAAAAAAAAAAAAAAAAAAAAAAACACCACCAAAAAACCGGGCGGCCTTTGTGCTACCCCAGCAAACCTCTCTGGGGAAATGATGTTCTTTGCTCAGCAATTCCTGTTCAGCTCAGAATGCCAGCACGAGGAAAGCAGCTGGAGTGGCTTCCTATTCTCCATTCAGGCCTGGCAGGCTCAGAACAAAGCCTTACAAAAAGAGAGGCTGGAACCAGCAGAGAATCACTGACAAAGATGTGCACAAGGACTCTGGTAAGATGTTATTTCCAGCACTCTCACAACTACACAGGACTCAGTAACAACTTGAGCCACCAGAGGCCTGGAAAAGCCAGTGGATGGTTGTGGATAATTCTGTGGCTGCAATCCCAACAGCTGCCCTGCAGACACCTAAGGATATCATCCAGTTTAATCTGAACACCAAGAGATTTACTGCAAATCCACTTCCACAAGCAATTCTAACAATGCAGCTATCACCACATCTCCCAAGCCTTCTTCAAGATTGTTTTGATGGACATTCCTTTTTTTCCTGAGGAACGTAATGTCTGTTTACAAGTGCATGGAAAGCCAAAGTTTAATCCAGGGATTACAGCCATTAAATCCTCCTATTCTCAATCAGACTGCTCCTCAAGCTCTAATTTAAAAATCCATATATTACTTGCTAATTTCCTTACAATTAAATACCAAAATCCGAAGCATCTGAGATCATAGCTGAGTTCTGGAAGAGACCCAAGAGTTGAATCTCCAGGGAAGTCAGGCAAGGCTGATAATTGGGTTCAGACAAGGATATATATTTGAGTTTTTATGACAGTGATACTGGATAACACTGCAGCCTTGCATCTTCCCCTCTTTTTCATCTTTACTTTGACCTTTTTCCTTGCCTCTCATCACTAATCCGATCTAGATAACACTAACTAACCCTTACAAGAGCCTGGCCACTGGAGGTTTACTGAGTGGGGGGAAGGAGGTGAGAAGGGAACAGTGTTGCCCCTCCAAGGCAATTTAACTCCAGTTTGAAGGTCTGGCCTTTTCCTGAGGCTTTGTCACCACAACACTCTCACCGATTGCATCTCCATAACAGGATGGGTCCCCTTCCTCCTCTCCCACCTCCTTTTCTTTAGTCACCATGGATTTCCTTCCCTGTAACCTCGTTGCCAGCTCTCAGCCTACTCAGTGGACAAATGACAGATTGCTCTGATTCAGTCTGCAGTTGAGGGGAACACAGTTCCTCCAACACTATTTAGACAAGAAGGATGGGAAAAAAATGCTCCAAAGGAATATTCAACTCATTAAATGTTGATTAACAAAAAAAAATACATTAAAGGAATGCCCTGCACGTAACATAGAGGGCATTAATGAACTTGTTCCTACATGTTTAATCAAAAGTCTTAAGAAAATATGTGTATCACATCCATGTTATGACTAGTTCCAGGAGCAGCCCTCTCCCAGAACAATCCTATGGCAGCAAATCCTCTGCCTGTGCTAACCTGCCCTCTCTAATCTTTCTCACACAGGAACAGAATACACCACCCAGATCAAACACAGATAAACAGGTATGCTAAAAAAAGAGACTCCACAGCAAAACTTAACTAGTCTCCAGGGGAGGGAGACACCAGGGACTATGGAATCCCTTCTCAGGACATTATTGTGCTTATTGTGCTGCAGAAAAAGTATCTTATCTGGGTCACTGTTTTGCCTTTTCCTGCTCAATTATTTGAGTTATTGTTTTACAGTCTCCTTTGATGTAGCTATGCAGGCCAGCAACAGTGCAGAGTGGGGAGAAGGGTATCTTCAAAAATATCTAATGAAGACCAAAAGCGAATCCTTCCAGTTTGTCATGTTTTCACTGCAAATAAAGGTGTCAGTACAGCTGAGAGAGGACTTACACATGATAGCTCAAGAAGGCCATGATGGCTCTCAAATAATGGATTATGAACATACTTTTGTTTTAGTCCTCCATCTTTCAGCCATAAAAGCCAGAGCAGTAAACCCTGAACCTCAGTACTCCCTGCCCATGGCAGGCAGTTGGAACTACATGACCTTTAAGGTCCCTTCCAACCAAACCATTCTTTGACTCTCTGACAGTCTATTTACCTCCTGCAATTACTTTGTTGCCCTTAAGCCAATTTCCAGCAGGAAAACTCCAGCACTCCCCAGGCTACAACCACAGTTACAGCTGGATTGCAGCTTCCCAAGCTGAGGCAAATGTGGTGGAACATGTGACATATCCTAAATTCCTCCTCTGTCAAGAAGGTGGCCCTGCAGGTAGGGCTGATAGAGGAATAAATTTTTCCACCAGCTCTTTTCTTCATCATAAGGGGCATGGTGGTGGGTGTGATATATGTGTGTATATATATATGTGTGTGTGTGTATGTATATATGTGTATGTGCCTATTTTTTTTCTAGGGCTGCTGTTTTCTCTTAAGAGGAACCTCACAAAGCTGTCATTTCCTAATTAATAATAGGATAATTACTATCTACACAGGCCAAGTGTAACTTAAAAAAAATAGTGTTATACTTTAGAGCAGTGTTCTCACTTTGTGATTCAATATCTTTTTAATATACAAAAGGTCATGTAGAATGGGGCGAGTGAAGTATAGAATGTTTTGCCCAGCACACAGGGCTTCTTTCATGGAGTCATGAAATGTGTTGGAAGGGACATTAAAGATCATCTCATTCTACCCCTGCAGGGACATCTTCCCCTACCCCAGGCTGCTCCAAGCTCCATCCAGCCTGGCCTTGAACATTTCCAGGGATGGAAGGGGTGCAAGAATGGGATATAATCACTTAGAGTCACTTGGAAAGGGGAACGTGTGCAGCAGAGAAATACTTGCAAAGTATTGCCCTGAGTTTTGGTACATAGGCAGCAAGGCACAATGAAACCCCCTAAACATCCAAACATAACAAACTGTCTGAAGAAAAACATTCAGTAAATCAAATACACAGCAAGTACAACATATGTATTGGAAAAGAAATATATCTTGCAGACCTGTGCAGTCTAACTCCATTCAGAGGCAAAGCTACCAGAGGCAGCTTAAACCCAAATTCCATATTGATGTAAATAAGGATCACACCTGTAGCAGCCATAGAACAGGGGCTGCCAGACCCTCAGCTCCTGGGCAGGACTTGCCCACCATGGGTGCTGCACAACTCAGGTGGGTCTGGGAGTCTCCAAATGCCTGAAAATGGGAACACAGAGCTACCCTACACATATCACAGGAATTGGAGTGAATTCCTCTCCTCCATACTGGATACATCACTGTATTCAACCATGACATAAAAGAAAAAAGTTGGCTTTCCTTCCTCTGAAAAAGGGAAATAGCAATACCCTGAAATCACACCGCTTCCAGGCAGCTTCCCAACCACACTTTGTTTTCATTGACTAAAGTAATGCCCAACAATGGCAATTGAAAGCAGATTTTCCTACACTATAAAAAGTCTTATTGTATTAGAAAATAGCAGGTCTTAAATCATGTTATTTAGCCAACACTCATCCCTGCATAGTGAGAGAAAATGGGGTATCCAGATAGAGAAAGGTGAGTTGTTTAGGATGGCCAGGCTCACAGCATCCCCAGCAACTCTGGGTATTCCCAAAGAACACCAAACTCTGCCTTCTCTTTTTCTTGACATACAGACATCATTTTTCAGTTTGATAGGAATCACCAGGCAGCTGCTCTGGAAAGAGGAGATGGTAGGTGTAATTACTGGTAATCAGAATTTGCCTGGTTTACTCTGTGACCAGAGTCACAACTCCAGTGGGTTTTCTGCCAGCACAGCTTCCCTCATTCTTAGAGAAAGACCCAAAAGGAGACAAGTGGAAATGAGATTAGAATTGGACTGAACATTGTGCAATATTCTACATGTACAAGGCTCATAGTTCATACCAAAATTAAAATGACTGTAACTGTCTGTCTCATAGTACTTAGACCACTAACTGGTAAAGCTTTCCCTGGTCCTGTGCTTCATCTGAGAAACCATCTGAGCTCCACTGATCAGCATGGAAGCAAATCTGTGTGCTCACTAATCATTTGACCCCAAATCTTAAATTATTTTCTGAACTGATATTTTCCAGGAATGAAATATGTCTCTCTGAGTCCCAAGAATCATCTTCATTTTAAAGGGAAAGAAGATGAAGCAGAATATTTTATATATATATATGTTATATGTGTGTGTGTGTGTGTGTGAGAAATATATATGTTATGTGCAATATAGGAAAGGTCTTTTTCTTCCATCTCTAAACTTTCATCTTCTTCCTCTGTATTTTCAGTCTGTAAACACAGGCTCTTGGGCAAGTTCCCTGGATCTTTCTTAGGGCAAGAGGAAATCTGTCCAACTGTTTGACAAACAAAGCATCCTGATAACACTTTTAACTAATATGTAAGAATTTCTCCACCTATCATCTCTGGTGTGACCACACTCAATAGAACAAGATTATTTAAAAAAAATATTCAAAATCCTGCGTTATTTCTATAATTTTTCCTTATGATTTTTGCTGTCCCAGAATTAAACCTGGTTACCCTGTCTGTGGCATGTAAATATTTGTCATTCCCCTTACAGACTGCTTGCTGCTCTGTGGGTTTCAATTCTACTCTTAATAGAAAAGGAAGAAATACTTCTTTTTAGGCAAAGAGAAAGGGAAACAATCAAGATAATGAAGCCCTGGAAGAACCTCTGGAGTTGAGGTGACAATTCCAATCACTTTGAGGCTAAACAAGCCACGTGAGGCAAATCTGGTGGAATGGTTTTGTGAAGGTCTGACTTTGCTAGGAACTCAAGCAGGAAACATTCCCAGCTCAGGACCTAAACCCTGGCTAATCTTTATGGCCTCTTGGCAGAGTGCAGAGCACAGAGCAGCACTCCTGTAGCACGAGATCTCCTGTATCCTCTTGTGTTCAATGAGCTGGAGACCAGGCAGTGTGGAGGCAGGTTACCCCACCACAGCACGGGGTCAAACTGTCTGCATATGGTTATGAGCAGCTGTGGACAGGTCTTGCTTCTTCCCTCATATCCTTTGTTTCTTATTTTTAAAACCTTAGGGCTGCGCAGGAACATCAAGTCTCCAGCTCATTACAGGACCATGTGACTACTCTGGACTTTGAACTCAGATAAACTCCCTACTGAATGAAAACCTGTAAAATGCTTCCAGCAGAGATTATTTTGCACCAGGCTGTACTAAGAAATGCAACAGAATTTCAACACTCACATTTCAGAGGCACAAAAGAGAGAGGAACCATCCTTGTCCTGAGTGCAGCGTTTCGGGGGAAGCTCCAGAGCACCTTCCCCCTGCCCATACAACAGCAACACTTAGAGCAGCCTATGGAAGCAGATCATGCTTTAGTTTGGGGAATAAAAGATCCTAATTCCATGTAATGACACATCAGCTTCTTTCTAATCAATGCACGCAGTTTTGCTTCCAAAAGACATCTTCAGAAATCCCCAAATCACACATTTACATCAGTAAAATCAGGTCCAAACTGGCCACGTTGGGACGGATCAGAATTTCTGCATGCTTTTTAGCCTGGAGAAATACCAGAGTTTAACTAATACTTGGATAAAGAAAAAAAAAAAATCCCAGCTCTGATCATTACAGTGTTTTTCCCTAGGTGCAGAACATATGGCTTGGACTGTGGCTCACTTCCAGATGGAGTCATTAGGGACTGTTTTCCCTGTGGTTTTCACTGGATAAAACATTCTTCTCCACTTCCTCCTGTGAACAGTTGTACCCTGTCATGGAGCACTAATCAGTACCTCCTTCCCCCTGCCCCAGAGAGGCATTTTAGCAAAAAGTGAAATAATTTCTTAAAGTTATAATTATATCCCAGTCCCCTCCAAATATAGTTAGGAGGGGCAGAGATAGAATTATAATTTTAAGTATAATTGGAGAGATAGAGATAAGAGAGATAGAGATAAACATGGATCTGCTAACACTAATTTTGTGTTCCTAGGGATCCATGAGACACTATCTCCTGTATCAGGATGGTGGCTCATGGAGAGGGACAGCACTGGCAAAGGAGCCAAAGGCTGATGCTGCATATCCAGAAATGCACTTTGGTTGTGGGAACACTCTTCCAATTAGTCCATCCAATGGGGTAGTTTGGGGTCTGACTCCCATCCTGTAAGGATGTGACACTGTTGATTGAGGGGATTGAAAATTTGAAGGGTTTTGATCAGGGCAAAGCACCAACCAAAGAAAAAGAGGCAAGTTTCAGGGGGAGATGTAAAATTTCCAGTGTCTCTGGTGGAAAACCTCCAGAGACACTTAAACGGAGCTCGAGAAGCAGTCTGCTCTATCCAGCAGACAACGACACACATCCCTGAGGTGCGACATTGCCATCATGTGGCCATCCCAACTCTGCGGGAACACCAGCAGGGGCAGGAGGAATGGGAACGTTATCTCAGATTTGCAGCTTTTTCAATTGCCTTTAGCACTGGCCGCCTACAGGAGAACTGGCGAGGGGGTGACACCCTCTCCTGACATCCCCCTCCAAAGAAAAACACGCGTTTCTCCAGACCTGCCCTCCTTTATGCCAGGGAGCAGAGGCATTTTCTATTTCCCCAGGCACAGAACTGCCAGGGTGACATTACACTGCACAGAACAGAGCACAATTGACCATCCAAAAGGTACAGAAGCACCAGGAATGACACATGGAACATTCCTGATGTCAGGAAGCCAATCTTCAGGAGTAATCTGAACAAGAATAGCACAATGGCCTGGATCAGGAGGGAACTACAGCACATATATATGCAAAAAGATGTGAGGACAATATACAGAAGTTAGTGTAGAGTCAGGAGTGGAAAGCAAAGCAAACTAATGAAATGATGAAATTAAGGAAAACATTAAATACTGACAGAGTGCAAAACGGGGTGGAATACAGAAGTGAGCTGTGATAAAATACACAGATGGCAATGCTTTACAGTGGAGCAGCAACAGAATTAAACAGGATCCAGGAACGATGAGGGGCAATGAGAGCAGCAGTGAAGACAAATAATTTCTTGCTTGAGCCAAAAGCTGTTCATCCACACAAAATTTGTATTTGCCCTCCTCTGACACCCTGGTACAAAGCATGACTGAGCTTACTCACGGAATGGCCCACTGCTTCCTGGAATTACAGCCTCAGGGAGGGGGACACAAAGTTCCTAAGAAAGGGAAAACCTTGGTGCAGAAGTACAACAGGAGTTTTCAGTCCAGCTGGCACATCAGGCAGATAAACACACAAATTATTTGGAAAGAAACTCAGTTGAACATTCCTTAGAACACCCAGATTTCAGCTATAACAGTCTTGTAGCAAAACTTCACTAATAAAAAAGGGCAGTGGTATCACTTGAGAAAAGAAAAATATATATATATTGACAGGCACAGGACAGCAGCTCAAATCCCACAGTTGCCTGGTCCTGCAAAGGCAAATTCTGTTTGTGCTCCTGACTCCCAGCAACTGGCACCTGGAAACACCTAAAAGAACCTGCCTGCTGTCACCATCTCAACTGGGGCCAAGCCCCTGCACTGGGAAAGATCCTTCTGCACTGAACTGCCCAGACCAGGAAGGAACCTTCGTCTGCACCATGGAATTTGCAAAGAAAAATTGCAAGAGCCCTAAAAAGCCACTGAAGGAAATCAGATAAATATTTGCTATTACCTTGAGCCAGACCTGCTAATATGGTAATTACATCTTTTTAAGTTCTTTTTGTTTTTGATGGTGTTTGCATGGGGGTTTTTTGCCAGATTGAATCACGGAATCACCTGTAACAATCCTGAAAAGTGTGGCTGTTTCTATTGTGCAGTTTCTCCTCTCTAGGGTAAAAGAGACATTTTTAACCATTTTTTTAGTAAAAAGGCTGATTCATGAATAATGCCCCCAGGGTCCAAGAGTTTTGTTCTCTGTGTCATCCACCAAGTTTCCATATGCTGCTACAAGTTTCAGTAGCTTTTTGAAGAGACTGTCCACTATTATCTATGTAGTTGAAGTGCAGAACAAACTGAAGGTTTGAATTAAAATATTACTTTTTCATTTTAGGACTGTCAGCTCTGTAAGACATAAACTGGGGGATTTTTCAATACGACATGAATACAGGAGAGAAAACAGTTTTCCAAGAATTCCTGACCTGCCAGGGCACTGTGGTAAAGACCTGCTGCTGGCAGAGGCAGACCCACACACCCGTGTGTGCCAGGTGTCCTCTCCACATATGGACATGGGGAGAAGCCAGAGTCCCTTACAGGGAATTCCACAAGGTCTTTGGCTTCCCACACAGACCCGCAGTAACTCCCCAAAACCTTCTCTTCTGTCAGCAGAGGAGCTTCTCGGGCAGAGTCCCCCGAAGAGGCCACGCCACAAGCGGCAGTACCCAGGGCAAGCCCCCCGAGGCTGCGCTGTTCGAGGCGGAGCTTACCTGGATGCGGCCACAGCCGCCTCTGCAAGCATCAGCTGCATCACCCTCTGCTCCAGTTTCTCACCCTGCAACGGGGCTCAACGCTGCTGCATGAGGAGAATGTTCAGCTTCCTGCTGGGGCACCTCACATTTCGCTCTGCATTCTCCTTCTCTCAGCGCTGTCTCTGCAGGGACAGTCCCCCCGGGGCTCTGCGGGACCCTCTGTGCCCCTGTGATCCTGCCGAGGCTGCCAGGAGGGGCATGGCCGTACCTGCTCTGCCCTTCTGTGTGTAGCATCACCCAGCTCTGCCAGCACGTACACAAAACCGACATCAAATTAACCTGACAGGAATTAAAACATATTTTAGGACAGCCTTTCCCCAGGGAATGCAGGGGAACCCGGCTGGACAGCAGAATTTAAAGGCTTTTTCCTCTCTTAGCCAAGCCTTTCCCAACAGCCTTTCCCAGCCATGGAAGGCAGTCTGCTTCCTCTGATGTCTCCAAGCCAAGGAGGGAAATACTGTAAGGCATTTAAAAATGCCAAGGGAATAATTCAGTGGAAGTCCTCATTCTGAAGTGTTTCCCTATGGCATACACCTGCTCTGAGGAGGGCACAGATCCATCAGCTTTTTGGTATGAAACTGAGATCACAGATGGCAAAAAACAGCAATAAAATCCCCTTCTGCCAAACTTAACCCATGGAATAACTGTGGGGCTCAAATAATTGATTATGAACATACTTTTGTTTTAGTTCTCTACCTGAAAAGCCAGAGCAGTAAATCCTGAACCTCAGTACTCCCTGCCCATGGCAGGCAGTTGGAACTACATGACCTTTAAGGTCCTTTCCAAACCAAACCATTCTGTAACTCTGACAGTCTATTTACCTCCTGCAATTACTTTGTTGCCTTTAAGCCAATTTCCAGCAGGAAAACTCCAGCAATCCCCAGGCTACAACCACAGTTACAGCTGGATTGCAGCTTCCCAAGCTGAGGCAAATGTGGTGGAACATGTGACATATCCTAAATTCCTCCTCTGTCAAGAAGGTGGCCCTGCAGGTAGGGCTGAAAGAGGAATAAATATTTCCACCAGCTCTTTTCTTCATCATAAGGGGCATGGCGGTGAGTGTAATATATATATATATGTGTGTGGGTGTATGTGCCTATTTTTTTCCCAGGGCTGCTGTTTTCTCTTAAGAGAAACCTCACAAAGCTGTGTCATTTCCTAATTAATAATATGATAATTATTGTCTACACAGGCCAAGTGTAACTTAAAAAAGTAACTGTGGCTATTTTTCAGCTCTCAAGGTCACTGGGTGCTGTTGGAGTAGGGGCTCCCTGAGCAGCCTTGCAGGACACACTGTCCGAGCAGGGCAGCTCCCACTTCACTTGGAGCCCACACGGGGTCCTGCCCAGCCTGGTGCTGTGGTGGGGGTGGACAGAGGGACCCAGACAAGCTCGGGAATTGGCTCATGGGAATCTCATGAAATTTAACAAGACCAAATGCTTCTGCTGCACCTGGGTCGAGGCAACCGCCAGGGTCCATCCAGGCTGAGGATGAGCAGATCCTGGGAGATCTCCCAAGTCCCTGGGAGAAGGATGTGGGGCTGCTGTGGGTGAGAGCTGGACCTGCCCCACCCCAGAACCCCTCGTGCCCTGGGCTGAGCCCCCAGCATGGGTAGCAGGGAACGGGGGATTCTGCCCCTCTGCCCCTGTGCTCAGGTGAGACCCCACCTGCAGAGCTGCCCCAGCCCTGGGCCCAGCACAGGGGGCACCTGGAGCTGCTGCAGAGAGTCCAGAGGAGGCACCAGGATGAGCAGAGGGATGGAGCAGCTCTGCTGGGAGGAAAGGCTGGGAGGGTAGGGATTGTGCAGCCTAGAGAAGCTTTGGGGTGACCTCATTGTGGGCTTGCAGTACCTGAAGGAGCTGACGGGAATCACGAGGACGTACTATTCTCAAGGGCCTGGAATGACAGGATGAGCAGGAATGGCTTCAAAGTCAGTCAGAGCATGGTGACAGTAACGTCAAAATTGTGACTTCAATTCCGGTATGGGCCATTCACTTAAGAATTGGATTCGATGATGTTTGTGGGTCCTTTCCAACTCAGAATATCCTGCGAATCTGTGAAACTTCAAATCGAAAGAGAGTAGGTTTAGATTGGATATTGGGAAGAAGCTGTTCCCTGTGAGTGAGGGTCTGGCACAGGGTGCCCAGAGAAGCTGTGGCTGCCCCTGGATCCCTGGCAGTGTGCAAGGCCAGGCTGGACGGGACTTGGAGCAACCCGGGATAGAGGGAGGTGTCCCTGCCCGTGGGAGGTGTCCCTGCCCGCGGCAGGGGTGGCGCAGACGGGCTCTGAGGTCCCTCCCAGCGCACGCCGTTCCAGGATTCACCGGCAGCGCTCCCGCTGCGCCGGCGCCGCTCGGGGCGGGGCTGGGCCGGGCCGGCGGCGGCTGCGCGGGGCGGGCGCGGCCATGGCGAAGCACACGGTGTCCTCGGCGCGGTTCCGCCGGGTGGACGTGGACGAGTACGACGAGAACAAGTTCGTGGATGAGGAGGACGGGGGCGACGGGCAAGCGGGGCCCGATGAGGGCGAGGTGGACTCGTGCCTGCGGCAATATCCTGAAGGGAGCGGCGGGGGCGGAGCGGGCGCGGCCGCCGCCGGGGCGGCCTTATAGGGGAACGGCGGCGAGCGGGCACCGCGGTGGGCGGGAAGCGCTGGCGGTGGAAGGGGCTGAAGGGGAAAGCACTGGCGGGACAAGGGAAGATGCTGAAGGGGGAAGGGACAGCAGCAGAAAGAGGCTGACAGCAGGAAGAGGCTGAAGGGGGAGGGGAAGAGGCTGACAGCAGGAAGAGGCTGAAGGGAAAGGGGAAGAGGCTGAAGGGAAAGGGGAAGAGGCTGAAGGGAAGGGGCTGGCAGCAGGAAGAGGCTGAAGGGGAAGGGGGAGAAGCTGGCAGCAGGAAGGCGGCCCAGCTTCCTCCGCTGCCCGCAGCAGCCGCAGTGCCCCAGGGCTGCGCTCAGGGAGGTGTCCCGGGGGGATGTTCACGGCAGTTTCCTGTGCCCAAAGAGTTCCCCGTGCCCGCTACCAGAGCTGCCTTGCCCAGCTGGCCCCTGGTCACTTTTCCGAAGGGCTGCTGCTGGGCTGCTGTTCCGGTGGCTGCTGGGGCTGGATGTGCCAAGCTGAGACCTGTTCTCGAGGGTTGCAGATTGCAGAAGTGATGGAGAATGGTTTCTTTTACTTGTCCCCTCATTCAAGGAAAGACCTAGGAAGTATTCAACAGTCGTGGAACTATAGAGCTGCTTGTTGATGCTGCTCCTACCTCAAATGGTCTGAAAATTGCTGTCTTAGGCTGTAATGTCTTAGCTGGTGAGGGAATCCGTGCATTGGAGTGTTCTCAGTCATGCACAAGCCAGCTACAAGTATGGCTGTCCTGGTACTTGATGGCCATGTACTTGGTGTCTGGTCCTTAACCATCTGGCACAGGGAACATGATGGCTGCACTGCAGGCAGCTCTGAAGAACCCTCCCATCAACACAAAGAACCAGGCAGTAAAGGTAAAATAGCAGCTGCTTGCTCATGGGTTACTCCCTGAAAATCCTTTCCTGTCTCTCTTACCTCTGTGTGACTAGTTGTACCTTGAGGAGGCCAGAGAGGCAGAGTTTTGGGTATTCCCTGATGTTGAAACATCCATGACCACAAGTGTTTTAATCTTGTTCAAAATACTGTGTCATGTGTCCAGGTACCTTTGCCTTGGTGCTGGATCAGGTGTTGTTCTCCTGCCAGTGCTGGTTGTGCTCTGTGTGCCCAGGTGTCACCAGGTGCCTGTGTCTGACTCAGACCAGACATGACAGCTCACAGATGTAATCGTTGTGTGCTCAGGGAACCGGGTTGCAGTTTGTCACCTCTGACTAATAAAACCACCAGCAGTGAGCCTACAAAAAAGGAAGAATTGGTTTTTATCACATCCAATCAAAATGAAGCTGTTAAAACCCCAGGAAAAGCGAGCCCTCCCCCTGTGCCAGAGTGTGGGAGTCTCCTGGGTACATGCATTTCTGAATATCCCCAGGATGGGTCCTGAATAGCTCATGATTGCAGTTGTGGGAGGAACAGGCTGATAAGATAGGGCACTGCCCAGCTGGTGAGTGCCTGCAGTCACTTCTCCTTGCCTGAGGAGAGGCCCAGGAGCATGGTTCCCTGCTGCACAGTTCCTGGCAGAGCTGTTCCCTGCAGCCCCAGCCCTTTCCAGAAGGGTGTTACACAGCTCTGAGAACCAGCTGTTACAAATAGGGCTGTATAGCTTTGTCCTCACATTAATGACTTGTTTCCATTAGCCCTCTGTTGAAGGATTTAAGAATATACTTGATGATGGAATTGTAGAGGGCAGAATGAACATTGATACCTACCTTAATTTTTGGTTATCTTTGGAACTTAAATAATTTTACTTACAGTCATGTGAGAAGTCTTGCTAAGCCAAGTGATTATGGGATATTAAATTGGGCAGGAAAATTGACATCCACAGTTTCTGTAGGGGGAAGCTGCCTGAAGTGGTTGTGGGATAGAATTATTCAGAAGTCCAGCAACCCTGAGACACTCTTCTCTCATGCTGCCTCAGTTAGTGATGGACGAACAGGAAGAGCTGCTCCTTGCTAATTACATTGCTAATTGCTGCTGTAAGCACGCCACACACGTTCCCAGGCCTGAAATGACATCCAGATCAATGGTTATTAATGCTTAATATTAATGGCCAGTCTCATCCAGTGTGCCTGGGACAGCAGCTGACTGCTTGGAAAACACGTGGCTTCCAGCAGTCACCTCTTCCAGGCTGCCAGTGGTGTTTCCCTGCATTATAATGGTTGTGTCACTTTTTTTTTTAACTTTGCAGAGGTATGGAAATGTCACATTTTTACGCTACAGAGGTACGGAAAAGGCTCTAGTGGGAAGGGGGGCCAGACAAGCACTTGATTGTTATAAATATTTTGGAACTTGATAGATCTTGAGCTTCCATATGAGCATTTACTATTTAGCCATAATTAAGGGGTGGAGAATTGCAAACACTAACAGAGAAAAGTAAAAACTTCAGAAAAACTAAAGCAGGGCAAATATGTTGAACTCTTTTACATTGTTTATGCTTGGGAGGATGTGTCTGTTATATCTTACCATGACAAGCTCTTCACACACAGTCCTCTTCAGAGCTGTTAAAGAGAAAAATGCTCTAATTCAGTTTGAGAGAGGAGCAGTGTTTGGCTGCACCTCACACAAGCATGGCTGTGCCTGTGCCTGTTGACAGGACCGTGCTGAGAGCATCGTGCTGAAGGTGCTTATCTCCTTCAAAGCCAATGACATCGAGAAGGCGGTGCAGTCGCTGGACAAGAACGGGGTGGACCTGCTCATGAAGTACATCTACAAGGGCTTTGAGAGCCCCTCTGACAACAGCAGTGCTGTGCTGCTGCAGTGGCATGAGAAGGTGCGTGCATGGGGACAGCTCCTGCCAGAGTGCCCAGGCCCTGAGCCTGGCAAGAACCCCCTTCCTGTCTGCTGAGACTCAAGTGCCAGATTCAGGCTGTGACAAGGGCATGGCCCTGGAGCTGACACCTGAGTTACATCCTGCCCACTGCTGCTTCCTTGGGTAAACAACCAACAGTTAAAATTTGGGTTTCTCTTAGACTGAAACAAACAAAATGGTTTCAATCCAGTGATTCAAGTAGGCTGAAGGAGAATTTCCTTCCTGGAGGGAAGCAAAATTTGCAGGTTGGTTATGCAGGGAAATGAAAGCTTAATTAAAGTTAAATAGCTTTCTTGAAATTGAGAATGATCATTGTACCCTGGCGCCCTGGCTGCTGGTGTTTTGTGGAGGGCAGGCAGATACTCGTGCAATATAAATGCGATCCAAGTAATTTCATAGATTCCCAGAGTGGTTTGGATTGGAAGGGGGCCTTAAAGCTTACCTCATTCCACCCCTGCCATGGGCAGGGACACCTTCCACTATCCCAGGTTGCTCCCAACCCTGTCCAGCCTGACCTTGGACACTTCCAGGGATCCAGAGGCAGCCACAGCTTCTCTGGCAAACCTGTGCCAGGGCCTCCTGACCCTAAGAGTGAAGGATTCCTTCCTGATACCTAACCCTACTCCCTGTCAGTCTGAAGCCCTTCCCCCTTGTCCTGTCACTCTCACATGTCCAAAGTCCCTCTCCATCGTTCCCGTCAGCCTGCTCAGGTGTGGAAGGGAGCCCTGAACTGGTGTTGATTGCCATGTTTCCCTTGGCAGGCGCTGGCTGCCGGAGGAGTGGGCTCCATAGTGCGTGTGCTGACGGCCAGGAAGACGGTGTAACTGCAGCAGGGGTGACGGTGTGACTCCAGCAGGGAGCCGCTGGTACCAGCCCCCACCCCCTCCCACACGGCCGCCCCCAGGCAGCCCTGTCCCCCAGCTTTGCCTTCGCCCTGCTGCTTCTGTCATACCCCACCAATTATGCGCATCGTGATCTCTTCTGTAGTTAAAATTCTGGGAAATTATGAAGGTGGAATTTTACTCCTAACAGGAATATTTGGTACTCACCAACCAGCCTTTCAGTGACGTATTCAGTGATGTAAACAATTCGGTGTTTAGGGTGATTTGCATTTGTGTGTAATCGTGGCAGACTTGGACCTGACTCTCTGAGCAAATGCTGAGGGACACAGGGCAATGTCTTAATTTTTTGCTAGCCAAGCAGTGTTTTGAGGTAAAATCTTGGCATTTGAGAAGTGGGGCAGCTATTATTAACACAAGTAACTGGACCATGTTGCCTTTGGTCAGCCTCTGACCCTACACCCTTGAAGGAGAGAAGAAAAGCTCTTTTCCAACCCCGATTATCATTCCAGAGAGCTGAGTATTTTCCTTAACCTGCTCAGGTTCCTTGCCATCACTCTGATGCTGGGTCCACAGTGGGAAGGTCACAGTGAGATGGAGTTGTCGGAGATGCAGTTTGGAAAGTGGAATTTAAAAGGTTAATGGTCCATTTACAGTGGAGCCCAGCCCAGTGAACTCTTCTTATTTTGGGGACCAAAGATCCTGAGGAGAAGAAGAAAAAGCAGCTTTTACACATCAAATCACCTTTCAGCAACTGGAAAGTGATTTGGTTTTGTCAAGCACAACTAAATGGCTGCTTGGGGTAGTCTGAGAAACATATCCTGGTATCAGCACCATCATTGCAGAGCCTCCCCTGTTTTGTTCTCTGGTTGTGTAGGGTCTGTAAGGATACCAGACAGCTCACATTCCTGTTGCATTGTGCCTCATCATGTTAGCTAGTAGGCCAGTCAGGTTCCCAAATAAAGAGGAGTATTTTAAAGAATTAGGAAAGCCCAGGGCATCCCAGACCATGGGTCACTGTAGAAGGTTTAGGTCCAGGACTGAAATACACGTGTTTTAATTTTACTATTTTACTACAGTTCAGTTGTGTAAAAACTGTTGGGGACCTTGTGAAATCTTTGCTGTTTTTTGATATCTGCTTTGTTTTTGTAATAATAATAAAGACCAGACAATAAATCATCACTGAATATTTACTCAGTGTCTTCATGCCTTCAGTGGAGACAGGAACCAGAATGATGACCCCTAAACCATGCAGAACACAGGCACAACCACAGGAGGCACTGAGATCACCAAGTGGGAGACCCAGCCTTGCTACAGAAGCTACAGGAAGCGTCCAGGTTTCACCCATAGACCTGTACAGAAATTCTCCTGGTGGTGCAGCAAGGGTTCTGTCCTTACAGCTCTACTAGGGACTGTGACTGGCTTCTCTGGTTCTTTCCACTTGCCTAGATTTGGGTTAAGACATCAATGAACCTCATTTGAAAAAAATAAGCTGTAATCCCAGAGAAGTGGAAAGTATTTTCCAAAGCAATTGATGCCAAAGCAGATCAGCTGCCTCTAGATGGCATTAAATAAATGAATTGAATAAAAAGAATGGTCTTAAAGGCTCTGCATATCCCTTGGGTGAGGCTGTGATGGATTTAGGAACATTTACAGAATATGTACATCTGTGTTTCTGTTCGGGGATGTGCTAAAACATGGATTGATGCGGGGATAGAGCAGGATTTGCCGGGGCAGCTCTGCTGGTAAGGAGTGAAAGGAAGGGAAAAAGCAAATCTGGTCTTAAAAACCAGCCTCTTTCCTCCAAATCC
Organism: Phylloscopus whistleri; assembly: GCA_017589585.1. Taxonomy (NCBI): domain Eukaryota; kingdom Metazoa; phylum Chordata; class Aves; order Passeriformes; family Phylloscopidae; genus Phylloscopus; species Phylloscopus whistleri. Next base: position 1,211,793 of record JADMLD010000682.1, on the reverse strand, counting down.
TGCCTTGCTTGTATTGGTGGATGGTATGGACCACATGACAGGGGTTCATATTCCTGTTAGGAGAAGCAAGCCTTCAATGGAGAACCTCCTGCAGGTCAGACTGGGAAAGGTGACAGGGTTTGCAGAGCTCTGCTGCCTTCAGCTTAGGCCAGAGCACATGGCAGTGACACCTTGTGTGTCACAGCCTGCTTTTGTGCTAGCTGAGAGCCACTGCTGTCCTCACATCCACCTCGGTGTCTGCCACCGTTTGGGAAAAGAGCCAAAACACACACCCAGGTCCTGTGCAGGGAGCACCTGCCTTGCTGGGAATGAGCTGGACATGCTCCTCTGCTTCTCTTGCCCAATAAAACTCCTCACAAAAAGGTCTTGTGCATAATGAGGGGGGTTGTGCCTGAATCGGTCTTTTTTTGACTCTTCAGAAATGATAAACTTGAACATACTGTCCTATGCAAAGTCCTATGCACTGCACCCCAGCTGCATTTTGAACATTTCTCTATTGCTGACCCACCTATTGGCAATCTGGGTTCGCTGGATTCCAACAATCTTCCACAGGAAGTGTCACCATCTCTGTTCCACACTTCCTGTTGGACCTTACAGTAGAAGAAACAAGTTTACCTATTGAGTCAGCTTTGGGCAGAGAAAGGGGAACAAGAGACTCGCTCTTGCTAAAAGGGCAGTGTTTATCACAGCTCTGAAATCTCACTGTTAAATTACAAATACCCAGGCAGAAGGACAGCTGCTATGAGCATTCCAATGGGGATGATTCTCATCCTCCTCCAGCTCCCCTTGTACTGGTTTTGGGATAAACCTGATGGAGCAGTGCACCAATTCAGATAATTAAATGAGCAGAAAATTATGCCTCCAATAAGGTGAAGCCTTTGCTGCTCCATGGGGTCTCCCATCCCTCACAGGAATCAGAAAAGGCACCTAGAGGGGTGTTTTACACTCACCATGTTGTTATTCCTACCCTTTCACCTAAGCATCACTTCAGCTGGTTGCATCTCCCTCTGCTTTCCTGGAGATCAGAGAATCTTCCATGCTCCTGCAGGAAGCCTGTAGGAGCCAGCTGGGATGCTGAGGGCACACATACAGATGGAGAACCAGAGAGCCCTAGGCTCAGAATTCTGCTTGGTCCTATTTTGGATTAAAACCTCAGTCTTTGTTGCTCAGGGGCTTGGGTTTCTCCATCACCAGTACTTAGAAGTTACCTCCCCAGCCTCCCTCCCACTGCTGGAGTTATGTAATTTGCTGGGGAAGTTTTGGTAAAGGCACAAGAGTTGAGTCTTGCTGACATATTTTAAGCTCTTACAAAATACACATCACATTGCTGGTAGATGGGGCAGAGGCAAAGTACTTCCAAAAACGTTTAAAAATCACGTGTGGAGCAGCCAGCTCCAATCCTGTGAGTCAGCAGCAGGTCAGAACCCTGCTGTCACCACATGCCCCATAGTCATCTTGGTCCTGTGCTCCCAGCAGTGCTCCAGAGCCAGTTATGCTTCGTTGGCCCTAAAGCACCTGGACAGAAGTGATGTTGGGCTGAGCCCTCGGGATATGGTGCAGCATGGCCACTGCCCCAGGAACCTCCTCCATGGGCAGCTCCATGTGCCCTTAGCAGTGAAACTCCACACTGGGGCAACACGGTGGGGTCAGGAAAGACCAAGTGTTTCCCAGGTGGTGCCTTGGGCTCTATGTCACATCCCAGCTGTGCCTGCCAGGAATTTTCTGCAGGAACCGCTTAGCAATGATGAGACTGTTCTTTGCAGGGCACCACGGGCTCAGCCCAGCGCTCATTCTGGGGCTTTGCAACCTGAAATTTGATCCGATGAACCACCCAGCTGACAAAATCCATGCCTTTCAATGTAAAAACCAAAGATCAAAACGCCAGTAGGTGAGGAGTGGCTGCCCCAGAGGAGCAGAGATGCACCCCATGGAAACCCGCTGTGTCAGAGACAGCCTCAGCCCCACTTCCCCATGCCGGGGCTGATGATGCGGGTGAGGCCACTTCCTGCCAGGTTTGTGACAGGGGCGGGGGGAAGGCACAAGTACCGGCTGAAGGGAGCCAGAGAGGCCGAGCTGCGCCACAAGGAAGGACAGGGAGAGGGGCGACACCCACGACACGGGGATCCCACTCCCACCACGCCATGTCCCTGGTGGAGACGATCCGGCTGTGGCAAGAAGGGGTGTGTGCAGCGGACAGGAAGGAGTGGGGTGCTGCCCTGGATGCTTTCACGGCCGTCCAGAACCCCCCTGCCAAAATCTGCTTTAACATCGGCTGCATCCAGCTTGTCCTGGGGAAGCTGGAGGAGGCGGAGGAGGTAAGGTACAGCCCTTAGGGCCGCTCATCCTCTCACCTCTGGGACTTGCCATGGACATGGTGGGGAAGGAAGGAATTAAAAGGATCGTGGCCTAAGGGATGGATTCGGGGCCTTTTAAAGCTGTGAGGAAGGGGGACAGCCCTAGGCTGCCAAACCTATTCTGCCAATGAATCAGAGGTGAGGCAGCAGCAGTGATACACGGCTCACTGTTCACTCTCCCTCTCTCCAGGAAGTGACCATCCTGGCAGATAGCTTCAGCGCAAAAAAAAAAAACAGAAGCCTGGTACAGGCTCTCCCCCACCCAATGCCCAGTGCTGCAGGGAGACACAGCCCACAGAGCCCAGGTCAGGCCACTCAGCTAAGGCAGGACAGGTACAACTGCTCTACGCCCTCAGATTGTTAAGGTGTCCCCTTTTGCCCTTCTCCCACCTCTGCAGGCGTTCACCCGGAGCATCGGCTGCGACAAGCACCTGGCAGTGGCTTATTTCCAGCGGGGGACTGTGTTTTACCGGAGGCAGAAGTGAGTGGAAGAGTTTCAGGTTCCATTTTTGCTGCTTACAGACATGCCAGCCTTCATCTGAGGATGGCCCCAGGCAGGTTGGTGCCCCAAAGCCCAGACTGAAACCCCTCAAGGTCAAACAGGTTCCTACTCTTCAGTACTGCAGTCCTGGGATTAACATGATCCTCAGAACCTCTCTCCTCCCCTGGGGTATCTGAAACACTGTGAGGATAGAGGGGAGACCTGACTGAACTCACCAAGCCTGAGTACAGGCTTAGAGGCAGGCAGGTTGCCACCACGAGCTGGTGACACCTTCATCCTCTGCTCCACAGCCATGGAAAGGCCATTGAGGATTTCAAAGAGGCGCTGGCCCAGCTGCGAGGCAACCAGCTCATCGACTACAAGATCCTGGGGCTGCGCTACCGGCTCTTTGCCTGTGAGGTGAGACACACCTGGCCACCAGTTTTGATCCCAGAGGTCTGTTCCCCAGCATGAGAAATGTAAAGAGGAGACAGCCACCCTCTCTTGTACCTTGCAAAAACCAAGCAAGCAGGTGCAGTGCCACTGCCCTGCTGTCCTTTCTTTTCCTGCTCTCCTGGCAGCAGTCTGGCTGTTCCAAGAGCTCTTTCTCTTACTCCCATCCCTCCAGCAGATTCTCTGCAACATCGCACTGGTGTATGCCTCAATGGAGAACTGGGAGAAGGCTGAGGAGCACCTGACCCAGGCCATAAGCATGAAGAGCGAGCCCCAGCACAACAAGATAGACAGGGCAATGGAAGCTGTCCTGGTACGGAGGAGCAGGTCTCACAGCCCTACAGGAAGAGGGAGGGAAATCCCACTGACAGCACATCCACCTCTTGGCAGGATTAAAATGCAGCGGCAATAGATACTGTAGTGGGACACAAATCCATGGGAAGAGCTCTGGGTCACTGGGGAGCCAGGGATGGGAAGATGGGATTCAGTGGATCATACCAGGGCTGGGATTGGGCTGTCATGATGGTGGTCTGGCTTTATGGAGCAGCCCCCAAGCCCAGGGCAGAAGGGACATTGTTCTGTCCCTGCTCTCACCTCCGAAGTTCCCATGACTTCTCTGTGCTACAGAAGCAGAAGCGCTGTGAGCTGGTGGCCATTCCTGCGGGGAAGCTGTTCAGGCCAAATGAGAAGCAAGTGGCTCAGCTGGAGAAGAGGGACTACCTGGGAAAGGCAATGGTAAGAAAGATCTATACTATTTATTCAGGCCAAACCTGTGGGTGGAGAAGAGCTGTAGACTGCCTTCTCATCACCCCTCTGAGCTGCAGTCTGTTGCCTGGTAGGCAGCCAGAGATAGGGAACTGGTCTCTGCCTCAGGGATCCCCCAGACATGGAGAGAGGGATGGCACAGAGGGATCTCGTGGGAAACAGGGAGCTTGCAAGAATACAAGAGCTAAAAGCACGTTCCTGCTGAGCATGACCTATTTCTAATTTGTCTCCTTAGTAAGACGCGAGGGACAGTCAGCAATGAGCTGGAAAGATCGCACTGGAGCTTCAACTCAAGCCAAGCCATTTTCAGGGGTGGGGGAAAGGAGCTATTTAACATTTGGCACTGGCAATCAACCTCCAGTTCTTCCACCACTCTGTTTGAAAAGGGCTTTTCAGCTCAGATAAGCAAGCAAGCTTTTCTCCTGTGAGTGTGCAAAATCCAGTCATGGGGATACCACCCCTGGGTTCAGGTCCTGGGAGGCAGCACTCATCCAGAAAAGGAACCAGGCATTGGGGAATCAGACAGCCAAGAGCCAGGCAGCTCCTTGAGTGCCAGAAACATGCACAAAAACATGTATCAACTTTCTAAATTACATTTAAGGTCACCTGTAGGAGGTATGGGCTTGAGCTCACTTTGGCTCCTTTCAACATTTGTGAAAATGAATCTTTTAGAAAGAGAAACTTTTAAGTTATAATGCTTTAAACTACAGAAACAGCCAGGCTAAGAGCAGAAAACTTATTACAGTTGAGAGGGAAGCTTTGGTGCTAGAGGCACTCAGCCTGTAGTCCAAGATGCTTAGCCTAAAATCATACCCCTCCTGAGATTAAAGCATCCTAAGGAGCTTGGCTTGGCCAACAGCAAAGGAGGAGGGTGGACATCAGAGGTCTGAGAGAGGTCGACAGGCACCAAGTCACTCTTTGTCTTTGGCTCTAGGTGGTGGCATCTGTGGTGGACAAGGACGATTTTTCAGGATTCGCTCCCCTACAGCCACAGGTGAGACTCAGTCAGTGAACAGCATGCTCAGTGCAGGGTGACATGGGGTGGCTGTCATCCACAGTGAGGAGCAAACAGCACCCTTACCATCCTGAACTCTGTGCCACTGCTGTGGGGAGGAGGTGGGCACTGCTTCCATGGATCAGCTGCTCTCTCCAGCATCAGGAAGCTCATCCCAAACCCACCCACAGCTGTGGCTGAGTTTAAGCTGGTTCTCTGCATGGGGAAGTAGTGGGCAGGGTGATGGCTCTGCAGGGAGCTGTCTCTGACCCTCCCCAAAGGATTCATTAGGGATTGTCTGCCTGAGCCTGAGTGGAGAAAGAATAGCAGTTCTGCTCTCACTTTGCACCCTTCTGCCCATTCCAGAACTCTTTTGCATTTCCCCTTCAATTTTCCAGATGAGGTAGTGGCACTTTCCCATTCCTAAACATGGAAAGTTTTTCCAGGAGGTTTTTGGGAGGACATGGGCAAGGGCACAGCACTGTTGCACAAGATAAATCACAACCTTCTCAGTGTAGACAGGTGTTGCCAATCTCGATCCTCTGTGAACTGAAACTAAAGCCAGGACTGAAAAAAGGATTGTGCCTCTGAAAACCAACTGTATATGTTGAAGAATGTGGAAACTGTTCCTTAGAAGGAACAAAGCCAGTGATATTCCTCATGGCACTTAGAGCACCTGCATGTGGAGGAAGGAACAGTGTTGGGGTGAGGGCAGGCATGGTAAAAGGCTGCAGGACATTTCTGCAAAGCAAACAAAATCCTCTGGATTACTGGTATTTTCCTTTTTGTCTTCCTGTTGGCAGGCCTCTGGTCCTCCACCCAGGCCCAAGACCTCAGAAACCCTCAGGTAAGTTGGATAAAGGATGGATAAACGACACAGCCAGGCACAATCCCATCCTGCACTCGCGCGGCCAAGCATCCAGCTGGCACAGAACTCGGGGGGAGTGGGGAATGTAGAAACATGGAGGGAGACATCTGGGTTCTCCCTACAAGGTAAAACAACAGCAGTGCCAACATTCCTGACCTGTCCACTGCTCCCACACAGGGCCCTCAGAGGGCAGCCACACCGTGTCATGTACGAGTTCATTCCCGAGACTGAGGAGGAGCTGCAGGTCCTGCCAGGAAACATTGTCTTTGTCCTGAAGAAAGAGAAGGACAATTGGGCTACAGTGATGTTCAATGGAAAGGTATACAGGAGTGTGCTGGACAGGAGGGGCTGACAGCAGTTTACAGTTGAGGTTCTGCAGAGGCAGAGGCTTGCCAACAATAATTAAGTTTCTGACTGAAGTCTCTTATGTCCACCCTTGGCTTAGGCCAGAGGGTTCAGTGAAATCCACCCAACCTGCAGAAACTAAAATTCAAGCCTCAGGAACCCTCCTGGATGCAGGGGAGGGACACATCCAGTTGTGTCCTCCAGCAGTGGGTTGCCTTCTTGCCAAGCAATCACTACTCATCTCTCCTCCCCCTGCAGAAAGGGATCGTCCCCTGCAACTTCCTTGAGCCTGTGGAGCTCCAGAATAAGCTGCATATCCAGGTGAGGAGGCCCAGGAGGAAATGGTGTCCTGGGAGGGCAGATCTCCACATATTCACCCAACACCTACCTCTCAGTAGAACCCATATATGTGACTCCCTCCCCATCATGATACTGAGGTTGGTTCTTCTGGCTCATGGTCACGTTATCATGAGCTCAGAGATCTGCAAAATCCATGTTGGTGGCACCCTAGCAGTGGTTGGCAATGCTGGGGAGATAACGGATAGCCAAGGCACCCCTCCCCATTCAAGGTCCCAAACAGACTTTGGGGAAATAGCAGGTTGGAAGGGATCTGCACACAGCAGCAGCACCCCAGCCCCTCAGTAAGGGTGGCATTGACAGCACTGTCTTCTTCTCACGGCACAGGAAGAAACCCCTGTGGAAGCTGAGATCGAGTCACCCACCTCCACTGTGCCGGAGAAGCCTCGGCGGCAGGCACCAGGTCAGCGTGGGGAGCTGAAGGGATGGGGAGCACAGGGTGACATCACCCACAGCAGGCTGAATGCCACGTTCTCACCCTTTGAGACCAGGGCTAGGGTTCATCTCCATCTCATTCCTGGCTCCATTTCCACTCAAGGACTACAAGACATTAGAGCAGGAGGCAGAGACAGCAAGTGCAGTGCTGAGGATGGAATAAAAGAGTGTCTGTGGGGTCCCTGAGGAAAGCATGTCCCTCTGTGCTCTTAATTAGCACCGTGAGTAATGAGAAAAAGAGCCTGGAGATAGGAATGGGGCAAGAACCAGCTTGGAGTAAAACATTCCTTATAGACTTCTCCTTCAAGCAGGGCATCCATGATCGTTTCAGTGCTGCTGTGAGCTGAGCTAGGCTTGAAGGAGCTGCATGAAGGGGATTCCTGGCTGGTGCTACCCACTGTCCCACATCCCAAGCTCTGTCACCAACAGAGCAGCCTCATAGGAGTCCATGGGTAAAGCTGACACAGAAGAAGGCTGTGGCTCATGGAATTAAGGACAAACACCTCATGGACACAACAACCACAATGATCATCTTTATGGCACCAAAAGCCATCTCAGATCTATTAGTGGGACCGTGTTCAGCAGTGTAGCTTGGGTTCTTCCTGGAATGAGCAGTTGTGCCAAAGCACTGCCAGAATGTAAATCAGATCCTCATGAAGAGGATCCACCAGGCTGCATGAAATCACCCTGCCTGGAGGCCTGAGTTTAGCTTTACAGCCCCGTTGAAGGACAGGGATTGCCTTTCGTTTTCAGGGTGGACCTAGAGGCACCAGAAGAGCAAAGACACTAAAACCAGCAGCTACATGTTTATCTTTTTTGAATTCACCCATGAAAGACATCCCACCCCTCATGCTCCCATCCCTGCAAGAGGGAAGGCACAGAGGCAAAACCTCTGCTCAGTGGTTGTATCTAGATTTTACAGAAGAACCCCTGTGGCAGATATCATATCCATTTGAGAGACCACTGCTGGCTCCAGGGTTGGTTGGTGTTGCTGGAGATCATGATGGGCTGCAGGAGGTCTGGGTGTGTGTTTAGAAAATGTTTATCCCATCCCACCTCCTGAGCCACCTTTTTCCTCCTCCCCAGACTATGTTCCTGCTACCGTGGCGCAGCCAAGAGACACAGCAAAGGTAACATCCTGCGAGCCAGACCCTGAGGTCCTGCTGGGCAGACAAATCTGCACTTACCAGGAGACTTAGGGCTGCTTTTTGGGAGTTCTCCTCCAGGCCCCAGGTGAACCTGGGGCTGTGACCAGGGCCATTGTATGAGTCTCACCTTAGTCAACCTGAGGCACTTGAGAAGGGAGAAATAGGAGAGAGCTTAGCTGGAATGCACATGGCTCTGGGTAGGGTCAGCACATCAGAAGGTAGCACTGGGAAGAGAGATGGGAAAATAGAGCAATTCCAACTCAAAAAAAAAAAAAATAATGAGGGGTTTGGAGGTTGGATACAGCTCTAATTTGATCACCCCAAAGCCACAATTTGGTGCCAAGTCCCTAATCTATTACTGAGCTCTCTCTGGGACAAGCCTGGGGCTGTCAACCATTGTCCAAGCACAGCTTGGGAGGCACAATCTAACTCAGGCAACCAGAGTTTCCACATCCCTGTGCTTGCCAAGCCACGCAAGGTGATATCCCATTTCCTGCCTGCAGGAGGCTGAACCAACTGTCTGCAGCCCCCATGTCCTCAAGGTGCATTACAAATTCACAGTAGCCCTGAGAGTCGATCAAGGCCTCTCCTACAGGGAGCTCCTGGAGCTGGTTTGCAAGAAGCTGGAGCTGCAGCCCAAGCACACAGAGCTGAGGTGAGGCACTGCCAGCCCCAGTGAGCCAGGGCTGTGTTCCAGGGCTCCTCACCTGCATCCCCTGCACACCAGGTACAAGCCTGTGGAGGGCCAGGAGCTGGTGACTCTGAGTGCAAAGAACATGGAAGTGGCCTGGAGCCAGAGCACGAACAACTGCCTGACAGTCTGGTGCAATGGCACAGAGGTCAGTGACAACTACAGGGGGCAGCCACCTCCTCTTCCCTCCTGCCTTTGCTTTCCTTGCCACAAGCATGGGTTTGTGGCTTTCAACAGAAGCCAGCAACCTCATGAAAGGCAGAGGAGCAAAGAGTGAGTGGAGAGGAGAAGCAGAGCTCATCTCTCTTGCCCTGGTACAGAGAAAGGAAACCAAGTGGTCATGTCCTCACCAGCTTGTTTCCTGCCTAGGGAGAGGGGTTTGTAGCAGACAGCAAACCAGAGGAGTCACCGCAGGAGCCAACACCAGGGGAGACGGGAACAACCCATGTTGTAGCTCAGTACAGTTATGAAGCCACCCAACCTGAAGACCTGGAGTTTGAGGCAGGAGACACGATCCTTGTTTTATCCAAAGGTAATCATGCTCCTCCTGGGACAGGAGAGGGGAGGGACCCCCCAGCTCTGGTGAGAGGGAGGATGGCGTGGCATCAGCAGAGCCCCTCCAGCTCTGCCTTGGGATTCCCATCCACACGTCCCTGTTACACACACTTCTTCCAACATATTGTCATCATCCCATTTCCACCACGCCTCTCCCAAACATCAAAGACAGGAGTTACACTTGGGCTGTGTTTAAGCTTATTGATCACAGTGGATTCTTTCAAGGAGAAATATGACCTCATTTTAGCTGCCATCCCCACAATGGGGGCAGACTTTCACTCCCATTCCTTCCACCTGGAACCTCTTTTCGTCTGCTTTTCTTGTTGAGGGTACAATCTTCCATTAGTTGGTCAATGTTAGTCGTTAGTGTTTCTATGGGAATTGAGGCTTAAATACAGACTAAATCTCAGGAAAATCAATGAAGTCTGTATATAATACATAGGGCATGTTCCCCATCTCACTTGAGCCTCTGAGTGAAATCATGACATCAGGAATAAGTTTTAAAGGCAAAAACCCTTACATTTTGCTATCTGTAGTTATGTCACTAATTTGTGGTGGCTGGCAGGCTTTGGCAGCAGTACACAATCAGTCCCCCATCTAACCTTTGACAGGTTAGATTTTGCACCATGCAATACTGATGACTCCCTCCACCCCAAAATTCTACCTTTGCCTTCATTGCTGAGCTAAGTATTTCCCAATACAAAGCTAGTTCTTGCTTCATTTGGTTCCCCCACAGCAAAACTACCAGAGCTCGTAGGCTTTACTTAACCCAGGGTACCAGAGGTTTTGGGAGGTTGTTTCAGGGTTTTTAGGCGAACATGGGAAACAGCTGACGAAACACTTCAGATGCATCCTGAAGAGGACAGAGCAAGGTCTCAGATAATTTTCTCACTCTACACACTCACTTTGTTTCCACTCAAGGCAGTTTCCAAGCTCCCTGGTCTCTATTTTGACCCAAGTTCTCACCCCCATTTGATATTTCTTCTTACCTTACCACCTTGCTCTCTTCCTCATTCCTCCCTTTCCTCCACATTCCACTCTCTGCTGGGTCTAGCACAGCTCCAAGTTTTATCAGCAGAAGCACCACAAAACGGTCATCTCAGGCCTGTCTGCAGCACATTATGCTCCTGTACAATCCTAGGGTCATAAGAACTGTGTCAATTTTCCCTTCCAGTGAATGAAGACTGGTTCGAAGGAGAATGCAAGGGCAGGACTGGCATCTTCCCATCTGCATTCATTCAACAGCCCAACATTGAACACCCAGAGAAGTGATTTCAGAAGAGCTTGAAGTTGTAGAAAGAAATCAAGAATTCAACTGTTCCCATTATGTGGTCTGCATATTAATCCCTGCATCTAAAAATGAACTTTAAAGGTTATTGCTACTTGTATTAAAAGCTTCGTATTTTCTCTTACCTTTTGCGTTGTTCTCTTAAACAGGAACTTGTTAAGAAGTTGCTAATTCCTGTTAGGAATGCATTCATTCCTAAGTCCTGTGCTTGCCGAGAGATTTACCATGTTCCCCCGTCCTTAAAAAAGCTTTTATACAGACATGCCAGAAGCTGGGAACACCCACAAGAGGGTGGTGCAACCTGCATTTACAGCCCTGCCGGCAGATCCCGAAGGGAAAGTGAGTTCAGGAAGCTACAGACCAGGAAAGCATTTGCTTCCTTAAAACATTAGTGCCAACCCCAAGATCTTAAAAGACACCACGTAGCCTCACACTGCTCCAACTCTCAATTCAAATTCACAGGGACTTTAAAACTCCCACCAATAAAAGCAGACATTTTCTTCGGGGTTGGGACCCGTGCTTCCAAGTTTTTCCTGATGAGTCAGAAGATACAGTAACTTAGAAAGACACAGCCTGGAATCCCAGGGCTTTACTCCAAAAGTGCTAAGGGAGCAAGGGGCTTCTCCACTCTGGATTCTATCACACAAGTCCAGAAAATCCCACTGCCCCATTAACCTAAATATCACATTTATTTTTAAAGGAACTTTTTCAGTAAACAATAAACACCTGTAATTTCAAAATTAGAACATGTCTGGAGTTTCCTGTGACCTACCTGGAAACATGGAAACAGTGAACACCCTGGTCTGCAGCAAGTCAGTGGCAGAAGGATCTGCACGCTGCACATGCTGTAACAAGATGAATCTGCAACTAGGGAAGCACTTTGCAAGCTGCTCCCATCCTACATATTTAGTTCAGTATGCAAAACACACTACACAGGCAGTACAAAACCACAACCATTATCTGTACCAAGCCCAAGCCAGAATTGCTGTGATTTATTTAGGTCTCTTCCAAATGAAAAAAAAAAATCTTCAAACATTCTTCTGGCTTCTACAGAAAAGTAATGCATTTTTTAGGGCCTGAAGCCAAGTCACACAGGAAATAAATGCTACACACAGACCTGGATGGAGAGAACATGGTTTAATTAAAGGCAAAGCTGATTTCGGCAGCTGCAGTTCTTGCACAGACAGACAGAAAACACAAAAAAAGCTTACAACACAAACCAGTTTCTGATGGGGCCCCTTCCCTGGCTCCTCCAGGTGCTGGAGGGCAGGCGGGGTCAGACGCATTCCCGAGGCCGGGTGCTCATGCACAAGTGGAACGGTGCAGCTGGGAGCTGGCACGGCCGGGAGTGAGATGGTGCTCCTGGTTAGCTCGTCTGGGGTGCAAGAGTCAGTGACGGTGCAAAGACGGGAATGTCACAGCTGCCTGGGCGCACAGCTCGGACACACACCAGAAGGGCTGGAGGGGACACACAGGGTGGGCTGGATTGCCACCAGGTGGGAACTTTGCTTTTTGGACTTGTTAAAGGAAATACAGCTTTGAAATGCAACATAGAACAGTGATGTTGCTAAGGTGGAGCTCGTAGGGAGCTTCTCGTACCCCTGAGGGTATTGGGTCTCCTCCGCCTTCCCTTTTTGTATTCTCTGGGGCTGCCCAGACTCCAGCGTCACTTCGGCTCCTGCATGTGCTTTGTTCTGCAGCTGAATTCTAGCCCAGAGATCCTGAATCATCACACAAACCCCTACTGCTAAAAACAGCAAATGGACATTGAGTCTGTTTCTGTAACTTCCCTGGGAAATCTAACAAAAACGCTGTCCTTTTCTTTAACAAAACTTCCAGTCTTCCTTCCCCCTAATAAATAGCAAATAAAACGTTTTTTTTTTTTCCTTTTCCCTTCTGCACCTTTTCATCTATGAACAGCACTGTGCTGTTTCCGTGTGTCCATGGGTGCCTTGGATTTGTTTCTGGCACTGAAAGCGTGGGGCTGCAGCTGGGACAGGTTTCTGCAGAGCTGACCTGTGCCTCACCGGCTGTGCGGATGCCCCATGCTGTCTGGGCTGGCTGTCGGATTCACCCAGCCCTGCTGGACCCCTGATTATTTTCTGCCATGGTAATGAAACTACAAGCGTTCAGCAAAGATGGGAGGATGGAAAAAGAAAAAACAAAACCAAACCAAAACGAAAAAAAAAAAAACAAAAAAAACCAAACAAAAACAAACAAAACAAAAAAACCCTATTGAAAGCTTTCTACCTACCTATTAAAATGAGTCAGGCTGTGAATGCACAGACTAGCCTGCCCTTTATGGGGCTAGCCACTATGCTACAGTAAAATGTACAGGAATCACACATTAATTTAAAACCCCATAGCAGTTAACTTGCTTTTCAGCAGAGTGCTGCGATGCCCCAAGTCACCCCTTATAGCTCAAACACCTACTGAGAGAAAGGCATTTCATGCTGGAGTCTCTAACCCACCCAAAGCCTCCGGGTGAAGCGGTGCCAAGTGCCAGACTCTCTTTCATGAAACTCCTTTGCTAGTCCAGGATACAGAGCCCCACCTCGTCACCCCCCACTGCGACTGGAGCAGCAACTGGGGCTTTCATTGCTACACACTGACTATGAAGCACGTCTGTGTAGAGAATTCAGTGTGATCTTACTACTGAGATAGTCATAAAGATGTTTAGGAGTAATTTCAACTACATTCTCAGTCAGCGAAGCAATCATTAATGGATTCCTATTGTATCTCCTCAAAGAGAAGAAAAGGATTGAGAAGTTCTCATTGGCTTCTCCCATCTGCCCTTTACTCTCAGCTTTTACTTCCCATGTGGCTGGGGACATGCACAATGGAGAAGGTGAGAGGCGGTGATAGTGGGTTACTGAGTGAGCCAAACAGCAGTTCCTCTCTCCCTCCGAAGGGCCCGGGGGATGGGAGAGTTCCTGATGTTGTTTGCTTGCACTGCAGATGTTTTGTGCACACTCAGTGGGTTGGTGGAGCACTTACGCCCTCCTGACAGCAAGGAACAGAAGAGAGGGCTGCCACCTGCACAGGACTGTGTGTGCCAGTCCCACAGACCCAACATGCCATGGTTTATGGAGCCATCATTGTAAGGGTTGTCTCCTCTGTCTCAATGCGGCGGATTCATGGCGCCTTGTCCGCGCTGCTGCTTCTGCTTCTGCTGCATCAACAGCTGCTCCAGGGCCGAGGGGCCGGGGTGCATCATGGAACTGGACCAGATGGACTAAAAACAAACAGTCAACACTAGTACCTCCCATAGCCCCTCTGCCAGATGGGAAAGCAGACACCACGTTCAATATTCTCCCTCTTTATCACTCATACCTGGCCTACCACAAAAGTTAACCAGGCTTCAAACAAGACCTTCTAAAAAGAGGCTTCCTGGAAGAACTTTATCCTCCTCCAGAACCCTCACTACCATAAAAATTCATCCCACATTAACTATTACTAATTTTAGACTAGTCAAAACTAATCCTAGAATTTCTTCCAGCTCAGCCTAGGCTTGTTCCACAAAATCTCAAAACCAGCAAGAACTGGACATCTTCCTGCATTGGTGACACCTCCCACACAGCCTGTGTAAGTGAATCTGCAGGAAAAACTTGGGCATCTGGCACTGAACTCTGACACTTCCAACAGACTAATGCCCATCACTTGATTGTCCAGCCTGCAGAGCCATCCCTGAGCACAGCCCCAGCCAAACCCACCTTCAGGCTCTCCATAAGCACAGCTGAGGAGTCCTCCATGGCAGGAGGGCCTTGGACTGCCCAGGTACCACTGGGAGCACTGGACTGGTGCCAGCTGCTCTCCGAAGAGGATGACGTTGTTGGGAGATAGTCCAGACCAAACCCTCCCATTGCTAAAATGGCAGAAAGACAAGTTCAAAGTGACATGGCAAAAACCATGTAAAACAAACATCATCAGATGATGGTGTCTGACAGCTCCATGCCAACCTGGAGCCCAGCACTTGCCTGGCTTATCTGTTTTCCAGCGGTCTGTGACTCTCCGGTCTCTGTTGTCTGGAGTCCCAATAGGTCCAAAGTTGGAGAAAGGAACAGAATTATGGTTATGGGTTGGAGGGGAGCTTGGCAAGCTGCTGGGGTTGGAGGAGTGAGGAGACTGGCTGGCTGGTGTTGAATGATCTAGGGATTACAAAGAAAGAGGAAAAAGGTCAGCAGAAATAGCAGGAGCCTCCCAGTTTTGAATTTGTTACTGCTACTGCAAATTCTGCCATCACCCAGTCTGCTACAATGCTGAACATCAGCAGTTTTTATTCCCTCCATTACATGAGTGTAACGCAAATCCCTAAATTCTGAGCGAAAAATTTCCAAGAACAGAATTACTGTGTTTAATGCTTACCAGAAAAACAAAACCCAGGAAACCTCATGAGGGCTGGCTAGGCAAAGCCAGTTCTCCCCATGTCTCTTGAAGAACTTGTCTCAAACTCAAAGAATAACTAACTGTCTCCAAGCTTGACAAACCAATAGAAAAATTAGACAGGACCTTGAGGAGTTTGCAAGTTTACAACTTCAACTCCCAAGTCTGAGAATGTTTTACACTTCTGTGAGTCTTAAAACAATTCAGACCAGAACCCAATAGTGAGCAAAAGAGGAGAGGGAGCATGAAGCAGGCTGTCCCCAGCCAGAACAGAACCAATGAAAAGGTGAAGGGAGAGGGAGTTGCAACCATGTGAGCCAAAAAATCCTGCTAGAATAAAAGCACTTTGCAATTCCCTCCATTTCATCCACAATGGCTTTTCCTGGTTGGTTGCAAAAGTCCCACTAAACATCTCATCCAGTGCAGATGTTATTCAAAATCCACTCATTTCTTAGATTCAACTAATTCCTCTCTCACACTCTTCTGGATTTTAGTGAGAATAAAATTATGACATAATAGTTATGGTTTATGCCTTTCAGATAATTACTAACAAAGAAGCTGGTTTGCTTTATGGACCAAATGCAACAAAACCCACTACTGTTGTATTTTTCCTCCACTCTTCCCTCATACAGTTTCTTTTTCAAGTATCTGCATTATGAAGTCCAGTTCCTCCTGCCTTTTCCAAAAAAAGCAACACAAATATATGGATATCTGAGTTAAAGCACTACTCCCAAACGGCTGTCAGGAAACAGAGTTAAAGAGATTTCAGGATTTATCACCTCCTACAACATTTATCCTGCTCAACTACTTAAATTAAAATCCAGGTTCTTACACTATATTAATTACAGAATCCCCTTGTATTTTTGAAGATATATAAAGTAAAACAGAAACCTTCAGAGACCTTGTCAAGCAAGTTTGGGTTTTTTGGTTTTTTTTTAATTTCCAGTTACATATGACTCGCAGTTGGTTTAGCATTAACTCAAATCCTCTTAAATCACTAGACACAAGAAATGTCGTACCAGGATTACCTGAGCTGGCTGGAAGGGATGGAGACCATGGAGTCCCTTCAAAGAGAGAATAGAGTGAAGTCTCCTGATGGGCAGCTGAAGGGGTGACTTCTGTTTTTGTGCTGGTATTCATGTTTTTTCCATATACCTCATTGAACATGCTGTTGTTTGGGTATCTTTCCTGAAAAAAACCCAAACAATATAAGAGCTTATGTGTTAGATTTATTTCAAACACTGAGACTGTACAAAGGAAACAATTATAGTTCAAAATATTCCCTAATTCTTTTTTCACTTCCCAGCCCCATCTTCTTTGACTATTTAATTTAAGTCCATCACATTCTGAATCAGAACAGATTTCTCCTGGTTGGACTGCAAAGTCTTCACAAAATCTTCAGATTCCCAATATTCATAAAAGCTGTATCAAGGACCTGCTCAATTCTCTGGAAGAGAACAGGTAATTCATTGCTCTGGAAATAAAAACCTACACACCACAGCACCCTGAGATGCACCTTTTCAGTCAATTTCATGACTTGACTGAGAGCAAAGGGCCCATGAGCTCAGCAAGATTCAAGAGTACATCTGCAGAGATATATAGCTAAGATGAATTTGGGAAGAAAACTAATAAAGACAAGTATTAAGGTTGATTCAGAGTGAAATTACACATCCCTGTGGATTTCTTTCAGGTTTTCCACCGGCTTAACCACAAGCTGAGATAGCAAAAGGTGTTGGACTCTGGTTCTCACTCACCTGATTTAGAGAAAAGCCACTGAGGGACAGGAAAGATGATGACTGACACATCAATTCTGACGGCTTTTCCAGCAGGGACTTCTTCAGAAACCAAAAAGGGGAAAAGTGCAGTTAGTGCTCAGTGTAGGCATCAGGAGGAAAGCGTGTAATCAGAAACTGCCAAAGTGGTTTTGGTCACATTTACAACTTGTCTTGCATTTTAGCTCCAGCACCTTGGAGGACAGGGGAGGCAAGCTAACAAGTGCAAAAAATCAGTAGTTTTCCTACTACCTGTAATTAATGATCTACAAATCAACAAACACAACAGCTGAGAGTCTCAGACAAACCCCACTGCCAGAACAGGTTTTCAAATGCAAACTCTAATACTCTGATACATCTAAAGGGGAGACACCTGCCAAAAACACCTTATGGCTGTGTAAAAACTTGTACAAGTGAGAAAACCTTGTGCAAGCGAGACAGGATCCATCCCAGTGACATGAGGACTCCTTCAGACAAGATTAGACTCCTGTATGTGGCTATTGACAGAATATTTTTTCAGTTCTGAGAGCATCCCTGTTGTAGAGATGTTCTTAGACAGTGAAAGCAGCTAAGTGCTTTTTAAATTAGGTTTAGTAGTCCAAGTGCCATTTAGCCCTCTCTCATTTCCATTATAAATTACTTGTAGAGAGGAAGGAAAAAACCCAACCCAAATGTTTAAAAGAAAGGTTCCAAAAGTCCCCTGGATTTTTTACTTCCATGTAAAGATACTATGGACCATGACCTTTTTTCCATCATCATGCCACCTTCCTCTCACACAGTTGTTATTTCCAGCATAATATTTCTTATCTTTCTGTTTGGTTCTTACTATGATTAAGGAGTGAAAAACAGTGTCTCTGAAACAAGCCTATTCAGAGAAGAAATAGCTAAGTTATCACTGACAGAAACCAAAGAAAAATTACCAAGCTTGGCTGGTAGACAAGGAACATCACCAAATCTAGGATCTGGATCACCAAGCCACAGAATTAGTAAAACCACAAGTAAAAATGTGTGTGAACCAAAATAAAAGCTGTAGTGTTGTTACAAACAAACCCCCTCTTGCACTCTCACCAGCTCATCATGTCAGATGTTTTTAAATTTATTATTCAAACCACAAAAAACAGAACTAGCATCCCTGTCTTTAACACAGTCACAGTATGTGGAATATTTTTGCTTTCATCCTGTAAACTTAAGACAAACAGCTTCATTTTCTTGGCAAGCAGCCCCTAGCTTGTTAGATTTTCAAAGTGACAGCTCATTACTTTGAAAGCACGTTTTAAAAGACAGACAAAATTCCCACTCTGTATCTCCACATGGCTTGCACAGCAAAGGATTTCCTTCCATTTGTCAGCAGACACAACAGTAGGAGCTTCAAAGGAAGCTGCTAAAGCAGCAGCTATTACTTTCTTGGCAAAGTTATCTAATGAGACAGAAATGAGTGTCTGTTTTGCTACTGGCTCCTTGGGATAGCAGGTAAAATAACTGAGGAAGATACTTAATCAGAGATTCTGAGTAGTCACAATTCTTTGTTACAGCTACTAATCTGAATGAGTATGACTTAATGAATATGCTGCTAGCCATAGTGGAAAGGCATGCTGCACTTTCAGAGGCAATTTAAAAATTCAGCAGCTCTGAGACTCCCCAGCTAGTGAACTAGGAAGGTTTTAATACAAAAAAAAGTAGGGAAAAAAACCCTCTGTAAAAATGACAGTATTTCTGTAAGAGTTATTGTGTATTTATCCAGTTAATTACTGTTTTCTTCCAAAGCCATCCTTCTCTTTTTTCAATCTCTTCTGCATTGAATAGGGCAGCATTCCTCTGCCTCTATGGAATTTTTATATGCAGATTATAATCACAATCATATCACAGAACCGCAGAATGGCTTAGGTTGGAAGGGACCTTAAAACTCACCTCATTCCACCCCACTGTCCAGGGACATCTTCCACTATCCCAGGTTGCTCCCAGCCCCATCCAACCTGGCCTTGGACACTTCCAAGGATGGTGCAGCCACAGCTTCTCCCCAGCCTCACAGGGAAGAATTTATTTCTAGTACCTCATCTGAACCTATTCTGTCAGTTTGAAGCCATTCCCCCTTGTCCTGTCACTACACCCTTGTTCTGATGACTCCCTACAGCCCCATCAGTGCCCCCCCCCCCCGACCTTTACTACTAAACCCACGGAACTGCAGAAGAGCAAGTTCATTAAATGATGTATCATGATGCATCAACACCTCTCTTGTGAACTGTACTTACAAAACCCCCACAGTTATTCTGATTTCAGAACAAATTAGCAGGCCTGGATTCAGCCCAAAAGCTGTAGTTTTCACCCTTGTGAAAACTAGCTCAAAGGTGAGGCAGGGATGTGGACAGGCGGGATGGGGGAGAGAAAGGAATTTCACATTTCTTATCATTTCACAGAAGAAAGAGATGCCAGTTAAGAGTGAGAAGCAGCAGTATTACATCAAATACATACAAAGAGGCTTCGTCCAGGAAGAGAGGCGAGAGGCCCCAGCAGAGCTGGGTAAAGATCAGGAGGATTAGAGAAAATCAGCTCTTCCTCCTCCTCCAAGGCAGCCAGACTCTTTAACAGGTCCGGAGGAAGCAGAGGGGAGCTCTTGGGGTCCTAGTGACAGAAATGAGCACAGTGAGACAACAGAAGGCAGAAAGAACAGCCAGAGCAGGAGAGAGAACAGCAAGAGGAAGGCAGACGGCAACATGCAGAAGGCGAGGTGAGAATGGTGCTGAGGCACACACTGAGAGAACTCCGAGCAGAAACAACCACCAGCCATGCGGCCAAATGCGCACAGGGAGAGGATCACGCATCAAAGTGACAGCAGGGAGCTTTAATTAGCAGAGCATGTGCTTCCCCTTGCATCCATGCCACATACTGAACCTGTTTCCACGTACAAGGACACCAAATAAAATCTTATAATCATTCTACAGCTGACCTGTGAGTAATTTAGGTTTCAAGTAAATTATGTTTGCATCTTCTTTTCTCTGCTTGTGGAGTTTAAATCCCATGAGACTTATTTCCACTGGTGATAGCTGCTATGCCAACATCCAGCTGTGAACAGCCCCCTGGGCCAGTAAAATCTGCTCAGTGCTGGTCAGACTGGACATCTTTACTTTTGTGAGGGATGCCTAAAGCACAAGCATCACAGGCATAGCTTCTCTCTGTAGCACTATGTGCTGGCACCTTGGCAAGGTTTCCCTTTTAGGAATGAGGACAAGGCTTGGACCCTGTCTCCATCTAAAAACCACTATTTGACATCAGGGTAGGGGCAGACTCCTGTACATTATCTGACTTTTCTCTCAGAAGGATGAGCCAAGAGATATTAGCTGACCTTCTCTGTGTCCTGAGTGCATTTCCAGAGGCACACCCAACCAAAGGTTTAAAAGGCCTCTGTTTAAGCCTCCTTATAAACATCACCAAAAGCACTCACAAACTGGGCTATTAATAAATAACAGAGATTGGTGGGTTTATAAACAGCAACATGAAGCGCAATTACATAAACAGAAGTTTTCCATTACTGCAGCTGGGAGCTAAGGAAGCCATTTAGCTCTCAGTGTGGTGGGATTTTCAGGAAGAATAAATAAACACAAAAATCCAGGACAAGACGACTGCTACCATCCTTGATTGCTCAACCTATTGCAGCCTTAGCCATTCAATTCACTATAGCAGTGTTAGGAGTTCACCTAAAGTGTAATAATTCAACTGCAATTATTTGGGTGGCTTTTATGGTTTTCATCAGTTGCCAGACAAGAATCTTCCCCCAAACTATCAGCTGCCATGTTTCTCGACCTGGCAGACACAGCACAGAGATGGATGTCACATCCAGACTGAACAAGACTTACATCTACTTGAAACCAAATCTTCAAGAGACTGATCCTACACACAGCTTACTAAAATAGGGAATTCATTACTTTGTGCTGGAACCCCAGGTACTGACGCTCAGGTCTCTTCTAAATAAGTTCTCATTGACCTACTTGGGACCACAGGGCATTCCTGAAACAGGGAAATGCCAAGAGTTGCCAGGAATACCAGAGCCTTAGTTTTCCCCACTTGTAGCATGGATCTTACCTCAAAGGTCATCCTGGAGACAGCATCCTGCTCGGAGTGGAAGACTCCCTGCCGCTTCCCCCTGCGGTCCATGTTCGACTGCTGGGTCATCACCCTGTTGTCAGTCATGCCATAGGAAGAGTCCCAGTAATATTCTGGCACCTTGACTTCTGAGGGGTTCTGGTTATATGGCTCCATTGGGAAAGGCTTCATTTTTTTCTCCAGAGGTTGCTGTTGCATCACAGGAGGCTGTAATGACTGTTCAAAGAGTTTGAGAGGGTCCTGGGCCTGCAGGTAATAGGGCTGCTTTACAGACATGATCTTCCCCAGGGAGCCTTGGACTTGAGGGGGGTTCCAGAGCTGCTTCGACGAGTCTGTCTGTGGATACTGAGGCAGAGACACAGGATTTCACCAGGGAGGAACAACTCATGTTACCTGAATGCCTAATTCCATCCAAGCTGTCAGCCTGGCTCATGTGTGACAGCAAATCAGAATGTTTGTGGAATGTCTGTGTTATTCATCAAAAGCAATTTCTATAAGCATCTAATGCTCTCTACTCAAGCTTTAAATCAACAGCCAAGTATAATCCTTACTCTATCCAGTACCTTTTAACCCAAAAGCCTACAAACTAAACCTTTAGTAAGGTACTGAGCCAGCATTTTGCTGCCCAGAACACAAGCGGGGTCTCACCATCGGGTCCACATTTGCCAGAAGGGAGATTTTCTCCAGCACAAGGTGAGCAAAGGAACTAAAAGCTGTAAGGGAACTGACACTGCAACCAGTTAACCAAAAGGAGAGTGCAGGTGGAGGTTCACACTCAGTCCTCATCACTCACACAAGAAAACTGGAAAGGCCTGAGGCAGACATACCACCTCCATACCTTGTCTATATCAGAAACACACAGCAAACAGAAGACAGAAAAGACATTCCATTCCAGTACATACCTTCCTTTCAGTTACAGCATCATATGTTCACACCCACCAAACTTCAGCTCATTTTCAAATTTGCCCAGAAGTTCACAAGCAAAAAATTCTTTAACGACAATTTTGAAAGGTAATCCAGGAATATAAGTCTCGAATGTTGCCACTTATTTTTAACCAAAGCCCAGCACATAGCACAGACCAAGTTTACCTGCTGGAATCCGGAGTGGTGTGGCGGGCTCTTCCCCAGGCCCTGTACAGCTTTCGTGGGGGACTGCTGCTGCTGCTGCTGGGCCAGAGCTTGCACCTGTAACTGGCTTGCGGACTGTGCTGTTGCCTGAGCTGGTAAAGATGAGAGGGGTTGCTGGGAAGGAGGTGGTGTTTGCTGAGGTCCCTGGGTCATTGGCCCTGGTCCAGAGGGCCGTTGCTGGCTGTAAGGAATGTGGGACTGTTTCCCACCTTGCACCTGGTTTCCTGCAGGCGAGTGAGCTGTGGGCTGGAGGAAGGTTCCTGGGACAGAAACACCACCCGGGAAGGTGTACCCCGTGCTCATGGAGAAAGCCACAGGAGGGGGGACAACATAGGCTGGAGGAGGAAATCCTGGAAAAGATGGAAAATGCACCTTTAATCACAATTTGGCAGAGCATACAACTCCCTCCAGAAAACTTTTAGTGGGGGTTTCTCTTCCTATGCTGTTCATTTAAGAAAGGAGGCACTAATCTGAACACATGCACTATAGTGTCCTTCCTTACCCTGGCATGTGCATGGCTGTGATCACACAAGGATTCCAAGTCTGTTTTTCAGTTTTCTTGCAATATTCCAGGCACTGATAGCAGTTAGCCATGGCAGTATCTGAGGGTCATGTTTCCACATCCCTGTGTTCCCTGCCCCTCAATCTCCCTGCTTTTTTTGACCCCCACTGCCTTTTTCCTTCATTGCTCTTGGGGTTTTGATGCTTTACCCCCAAAGTTTCCTCCCCTTCAAATAAATACATTTTCAGGGACTAAACTTCTGCAGGAACAAAGAGAAGCAATCGATACAGTAAGTGCACTGCCTCCTCTCAGAAGATCACCAGTCTCTGGATCAATTTAGAGAGGGACAGATGGTAACCAGACAAATCCTCATATCCGTAAGATCAATTCCTTCCCAGTAGTTCACGTTTGGAAAGCAAGCTTTAATTCTGTGTCTCACAGACCAGTTTTTATGCTGTCTTTGGGACAGGGAAGATTCCCATCTGTCTCATATTGAGGAGCTCCATGTAACAGGTGCAGTTATTCCATCAGCAAACATGGATAGCTAGGTATGACAGGCAGACTCCAGAGCAAAACAGGACACACAATGTAGCAACAGCAGCAAGTTAAGGACTACACAAATTACAGCTTCAAACATGAGCACCACTACAAAAGAAATTGAGTTTTAAAGCAAGCAGTGTGATTGATCTTCTGCAATGGAGTCTGAAGCACAGCGAATGCTTCAGAAGCAGTGCTAGCAGAAAGCTTTGTCATGTTCAGACTAACTACAGAAAGAGCCTAGTGTGAAGTTCCTTGATCTCACACCCACTATACCAGCAGGCAGGTGACAGATTTCATGACAAACCTTGATTCCAAAGCATAAGGAATCTTATTTATCTTGTTTCAGTTCTGCTATATCCCTTTTCGCTACTTGACAAGATGTCCAACAGGAAAATCCATGTTCATTAACAGAGCCTCTGCCTTCCAGAGGCTGAACCAACCACTATTACAGGATTCTTTTCAGTCAACAATAAATTACTTCAAAAGAATGATGCAAATTACCCGGTCGGCTAGGAAGGGGAGGGAAGGCTCCTGGGTGATGAATAGGGATGAACTGGGAACTGCTGGCCTGACTTGGAGTCTGAGTTACAGGTGTTTTCCTGGCTTCCGATACCGGAGTCTTCCTCATCTCCGTCTGTGATTTCACCTGATGCAAAAGAAAGTATGAAGAAATGAAATCACTTTTCCTAAATTTCCACATCAACCATATCATGTCTCAAGCCAAAAATTAAACTCTCAGATTGAGTGATTATTTTCTTTTCCCTAAGTGACTGAGAGAAGTTTGGAACACAGAGCCCTCCTTGCTGACCTCAGGCAGATTACCCTGCATGTCCTCAGGCACTTTTCGCCTCACAAAAGCAGTCAAGGATATTTACTCAGAAGATGCAGGGGGCTCTTATCTAGCATGAGAGTGAGAAGCAGACATAGTACCTCACACCATCCAAGGAACTTACCACGCTGCTCACCTGCAGTGCTTAAAAACAGAGAGTGCAGATGCTACTATGCTTCTCCTAGGGCACTGCTTCAACCTAAGTCATGCTACTTACCTGCAGCACCTTAAAAAACAAACATTGCCAACAATCTTCCTGGGGAGTTCTCTCAGCCTAATCCATACAGTGATGTATATGCACAAACTCCTCCACACCATGGAATTCTTTTGACCCAGAGCATACAAGACAAACAGCAGAAGTGGTTCACCTCATTCAGTTTACTGTGTGACTGCGGGGTGTTCTGTTAAAGAGCTGCACCAGTTAAAGGCAGAGAGAAGAATGTAATGTAATGTTTACCTTATTCTGAGTCTCCCGCGGTCTGGGTCTTCCTGGGGAGGAAGACAGAGGGGAAGACTACTTTCCCTTTCTGTTCAGCTCGGCAGAACTGCCTGGAATGCAAGATGGAGCAGGCAGGAAAAAGACAGCAAGCAAGGAACCTGGGCAATACAGAAAGGGCCCAGGAGCAGACCTGACACCAAGCCTCAAAGGTGAGTGAAAGAAAGGGTTGTATCAGGGATCAAATTACAAAAAAATCCAAACCAAACAATAACCCCCACACTGTAACTGTGTGGGGTTTATTTAGACATTTAGTGCTGCTGAGTTGAAAGGAGATACAGGACAGCTGTTTTCTGCCAAATTACAGTACTAAAGGGATAGATGCACTCAAATCCTTTCTTAAGTTCTTTTTCAAATTGGATTTCCCCATTTAGAAATTATGGGAGTGTAGGATTCTTTCTGCATTTGTAAAATTGGGAGGTTTGGGTGGATTTTTCATTTCCCAATGGAAAAAGTCTGGAGGGAACTCTACCTTCAAGGTTCTGGCTGATGCTAAACACCAAAAACAATGCAGGCCCTTGCTCATGCTGCATCTCTTCATCCTCCCTCACATTCAGCATATTTAACTTACATTGTGCTGTCCCTTTTCCCTCCACAATAAGCCAATATTTTTATAACCCATATCAAGCACTATGCATTCTTTTATGGAAATGCTGGAGAATTCAAAGACACTCTTCCTACCAGGGCATTTTAAAAGTCGAGCTCTATCCATCAAAAACTCAAGTATGCTATAACACATTTCCAGAAGATGGCTTCCAGAAAGCCTCCTTGCATGATTTACAGTTAGCTTTATAAAAACCTAAATCACTAAAATTGATTAATCAAGACAAATTTCAGTTCCTTCCTTGCTTCTATTTGATATCATCTGAGAAGTGTCAATGCTACCAAATATTTACCCCCACAATAGCCCTAAGTGCTCCTACACAATGCTTGAGAGAGGCACCATTTTATCACAGGGACCTCTTAAGAGTATGCTACACTTTGAGTTAGTCTGCAATGAACTTCCTTGGCTCCTAACATTATCTTCCCTAGAGAGCAGATATTCAACCCACATCACATCCTGCCTGAGCATGCAAGTTTCCCATATATCTGCAAAGCAGGATTGATCACTTCTGAACCACATTCTTCACATTTTTGCCAAGTAGGAACTGCAGCATTTAAGCTTTTGAAGGCAATGAACTATGTCAGGAATAAAGAGTGAAATTGCCAGGAATGCCAAAGCAGAACACAAACAGTCCACCAAATGGTATAAAACCTACACTGGTTTCTCAGTGTAGGGAGAAGCAAGCCCTCCCTCTATTCTGGAGCAGGTCTGGATAAGCAAGGCCACCAAATTATATGAAACAAAAGGCATTTCAGTGGATTTGTTGCCCTAAACACAGCTCATGGGAGTTAAAAAGCCAACATTAATTTCTATTCAAGAAGAGACAACCAATAACAAACAACATCAGAGCAGATTCCACTACAGCTGGGTTTGTTGTATCTTAGGACTAAAGCAAACTTCTGAAAAATAAGCTACTGTCCCTACCCAGAAAGCTACACCTAGTCCTCAGATATGATAGGTCTTTATCCACCTGAAGTCCCTATTTTGCAAGACAGAGGCACAAAGATCAAAACTGGGAGTTATGCTCAGACCCGCAATGACATTCAGATGCATTTGACAAACAAATAACAAGCTTGCTATTCTAACTCACCTGCACTGGTTTTCAGATACCAGAATCATGTTCCACAGCTCACAAACAATTGCCCCCTGGTTTCTGTAGCCTTTACAAAAACCCTTTGTACCCTGAGGTATAGCTCCCCTGCAAAACCAACTGAATAATGCTGCCAGTTCAGACATTTCATTTCATAACCACGATGTTTAACAGCAAATCATCAGGAGGAAACAGGGAGAATAATCCAAGGCTCCTAAACAACACCAGGTGGAAAAACTAAGAGATGGTTTGTCTAGCCTGGAGAAAAGACCTCAATTGCACAGGCCTTTGGAGCAGCTGAAAAAAGGAAGAGTTACTCTGCAGACCTGTCCTGCAGCAGTAATGAGCTTACACAGAGACAAGGGACCTAAAGTGCATTAGGAAGTAATTTCCACTTGCAAGAATAGTGAAGAACTAACAGTTTCTCTGGGGAAATAACAGAAATCTCCATCACTATCATTGAATGGTTTCAGTCATCATCAGGGAATGACTGAGATACAGCCAAATTGTCCAGGTACAGCTCAGATCAGCCCTGACACTCTCTATCCTCATTTACTATGACTCAGTGGAAGACAGACCAGCAAATTCACTGTTTACTTGATATATTTCATATGCAATGCTCAATGAAACAGATTAGAAAGCAGGCCCCTAAAAAATGTAACCGGTAAAAGAGCAGCTGATGTGAAAACAAACCATTTTGAGCAAGTGCCTAAGCACAGATTGATGATTTAAGAGCATTCCTTACTTCAACAGAGAGACTTGATTGCACCCACACTACAGAAGATCTTAGTCCACATATATACAATTTGGTGCTTCTGTGACATGTTCAGTTTGTTGAATGTGCACCAGTCAACTGAAGTGAAAATGCAGAGTACCCAGTTCCTTCACAACAGACCCCAGAATGGCAAGAGCATGACTATGACCTGGCCATGTGAATTGCCTTGGTGGCCTAAATACTTTGTGGAATGGGTAGAAATCTGGTTTTTAAGACAGTTATAGCACCTCTCATTGCCATTCTTCCCCCCTCACTCTCTTGAGACAGCATCAAGGAAAAGCAAAGAGATCCCAGGATCACCATCACCTGGTCCTTGAGGTAGAAAATTTTTATGTTATTGAGCATTAGCTGCAGGGTCCATAGCAAGACCTCAGCTCTACCACACTCTACACAAACAGTGACTGCCCTGACACAACATAGCACTGTCTCAGGCACAGTATCCCTTTGAGCTAAAGGCTTACCTGAACTGCCACATTCTGCTTTCCTGCTTCCTGCATCTTATCCAAGCCACATTTCTTGGTCTCATTCTTCCTCTTATTGTTATCCTTCTTCCCATCATTCTTATTTGCCACTATTCCTTTGCTAAAGTCCCGTCTCTCCCTTGCTATGTCCTTCGGGGGGTAGATGCGCCCTTGCTCTCTGTTCATCTCCCGGGGCTTGATGTTCTCTTTGAAGGTGACCATTGGCTTTTCTCCTGCATCACAGCTGTTGCTCAGGCTTCTGCCAGAGGACAGCACTGATTTAAGTCCAGGGCTCCCTTCAGCACACAGTGGCTCTGCCATGGATGTCTCCTGCAAGGTGAGACTCTCTTTGGCTTCACTAGGGTCCTCCAGTAAGAGCTCCGGGATTTCTGTCACAAACAAGAGCTTTCCTACCTCATTTTCGCACTGAATCAACCTGAAAAAGACAGGAAGGAATTAAAAAGCAAGTACATAAGCTACATTACTTACCATAATCAGTCTGTGAAGGAATAGCATGCTGACCAACAGAATATATTATGAGAGCTGTCAGCATCTTGTGCTCACATTACAGCTAACTGCTGTGTTGAACAGAGAGAAAAATAACATTCCACACTGGCATCTGTGTCACCTCAGCTTCCAGCAGCATGGGAAACACCAAGTACTTGCAATTACCTTGGCTGGTTATCAGCAATCCATTTGCCTGTGAAGATCAGGCGCTGCTGCCGTATCCGACGTTGCTGCCCTTCCTTATCCCCTGTAATTGCCTGGTGGCCTTTGGAAAAATCCAAGTTCCTAATATTGACACAGAAGAGGGAATATTAATTACACAACTATCCTTTGCAATATCCTATTTTTCTAGAAATATAATGTGTCAGCATCACTCTATTAAAAGCTATGAACTTTCACCAGGTATTATTTAAAACATGGCTTTTAAGAGATGTCTGATTTACACACGTAATTCTGGTCTGGTAAGGTGCATGTACATTAAAGAGGTTAGCAGGGTCAGGAGCAGTATTAGAACATCAAGAATTTCTTAGGGCTACACCATCCATTGCAGTTGTTGTGAAGAGACCAACATCAATCTATACAGCAGTAAACATACATGAATAAGATATTGTAAAGAACAGGCCAATGTCTTTAGAAGTCATGACATCAGCAAGGATGCAGGATCCTTTAGCTGTCACCCACCTGAATGAAGGCCTCAGAGCCAGGAATCCTTGCAACTCAAATTCTTCTGGAAGGGGAGTTGCTGACAAAGACAGTAAACATAAGGAAAGCATGAAAGCATTGAGCACAGTATCACAGCAGATACCTCAGCATGGTCTCTGTACATACTAAAGCCTTCTATTAATTGGTCCACCCCACAATCTGAGGAATTCAGGAATGATAAAGCAGAGCAGTCTGCTCAGAACAAGAAAAAGCATTTGCAAAGTATTATATGAACTAATATAAAAAGACAACTTGCTTCCTTATTTGTTCTTCAACTGTAATTCCTCACATCAGCAGGAAAAACAATGTTTTTCCCAGTCCTTTACAGCACAGACTACAAGTGTCCTTACCATTATTACTGGATAGATCTTCTTCATGAGGCTGGAAACTATTTAGAAGAGAGATCAGCCAGGGCCATATGCTAAAAATTAGAAAACAGGACAACCCTAAGTGAAAACTGCAAAACATGGGATGTGTTTGCTTTACCAGAAAAACACTGAATGCTGTTACCATCACAGTTGACATTAATCCTCTGATTCCCAAGAAAAGTTTCTTGCAAAGTGTAAGCGAAAAGACCACTTTCTTGAAAGAATTACTATTACTAAAAAGCCATCCTAAAGTTCCCAATGAAGCCAGGCTCTTCATTATCCAGCAGGCCAGAGATCCTGCTGTGAATTAAACCAGACAAACCTAGAGTGTGAGCAAGTGCTGTGAGCACCTGTCTGCAATTCATGCTTTCCAGACCAAAGCTGAAGGCTCTCAAGGCACAATCAGTTTAGGCAGCTAAAGAATTTATCAAGACACAGCTGTGCAGAAGTACTTCTGCTCCATGAACCAGAACACTGTACTGTAGTGCTGGAGCATTTACCACCAAGGGAAGAGACTCTAAGTAAGACTTGCACCAAGAAAGATCATTAAACTAGAGGTGAACTTGCAGTCCCCTGCCTTGCCCTCACAATACCAGTAACAAGCAATGACTGGAAATTCTTCCCAAAGGCCCTGGAGCAAGCAATTTTAAAATCACACTGCTCACTGCATACATAGGTGGTTAACATTTAACTGCTACCACCAGGCTGCTTGCTCCTGTTTACCAAAAGCTCCCACCCAGAAGTCCAAAAATCCTTCTGCTTTACTGATGGACATTAAGGAAACAACAGAAAACTATTTCAGGATGCCCACTGTGCCCAGTGTAGGAGAAATGAATGTGCCCTCCTCAGCAAGGCTATCAGCCATCATCCAGCTCATGGCCTGGAGAATGCACTGTGCCCCCAACAGCACTGTACACCCTCAGCTGCTTTCCAGCATGGCTGTGGGCACAGACATCATCATCCTCATGATTATTCCCTACACTACACTGAGCAACAACTCCTTTCCATGACTGACAAGGAACAAAAGAAGGAAAGGTCTTCAATGAAGCAAGTAAAATCAATAATATGTTGTCCAGCAAATGGGTTCCTTCAGAGAATCCAAGAATGGTTTGGGCTGGAAGGAATCTCCCACCCTGTGCCATGGGCAGGGACACTTTCCACTACCCCAAGGTTGCTCCAAGCCCTGTCCAACCTGGCCTTGGACACTTCTAGGGATGGGCCAGCCACAGCTTCTCTGGGCAACCTGTGCCAGGGCCCCACTGACCTAACAGGGAAGGATTTCTTTCTAATCAATCTATATCTATGTCCTCTCTGCAAGGACTACTTGATATCAAGTTGGTATCTTGCCTATTAAAATACAGTCAAAAGTCTTCCTTCAGGATGTGTGAATGGCAATAGCTATCACCATCTCAAAACCATATCTGAACTCCTCTCCTTAATCTTGCCTTTAGGAATTCTGTAGTTTAAGCTCCCAAAACTCCACAGGGTTTTTTGTTTCTTATTTAACAAGCCAAAGTTATAGGCACCCCTGTTCCCCATGCATCACACTGCTTTCCTTGGAGTGCTCATCTTAGGAACAATACTCATCCAGCTGCATCACTAACAGTCACTCTGATCCTAAAAAATCCCTTTACAGAAACACGTTATTGAATCACAGTCATTCACGAAAAGTTGACAGACTATTAAAAAAAAATGTTAGTTTTGAGCAATTTAAGCCTTAACTTATGACATTAGTGGCAAAAGTGAAAAATCAGAGCAACAGTTCAGAACAGTTATGCCAGCATTGATATTTAAAGAGCCCCTCTACGAAACTGAATTTAATTCCTAGATGACTACATTCAAGCACTGCCCAAGTGATGGTTTAGTGCATGAAATTAAGGCAAGTATTCTCCTGCCACTTCCCCCAGCAATCTAGGGGAAGAGAAGTAATAGTATAATAAGAAATCATTATACTAGATAAGACTACAGGAACACTCAGTAGTTAGCTCAAACTGGACATTATAAAATAGATCCCCCGATTGTAAAAAAACTTACAGCAAACCTGAAGACTCAAAGAAAAGAATCAATTTGCTCATGTAACCAACAAGTCTCATGTTTTGCTTTATGAACTCTTTAGTACATGCACTTTCTATCATTTTGGTAACTGTAATGATGAGTTGTATGATCACTTTTGCCATGACTAATCTGCAGATCAACAGTAATTAGGACCTTCATGCACCAAGACGTAACAAGAGAAAGATTAACACTCACTACCGTCTCTCATCAACCACTGCCTCCTGGAAAACACTGGGCCTAAGTTTCAGCCAGTCCATCGAAACCTTCACAGCTGGAAGAGGATATGCAGCCCCAGAGTCCTCCTGGAAGTCATTTTGTAAAGGACACTTGCACAGAACTCCAAGAAATGACACTAGAAACAAAGTAAGAGGAAAAAGCAAAAGAAAAAAAACTCCATGATGTGGGAATGACACTTCCAAGATGATCAAATAACCTAACTAAACATATCCACCCCATCAACCCATATTCTAAGAGCTAGTTCTTTAGAACAAGGCAGCCTAGCTACCTCATCTTAAACAATCCACCAACAGATCACAACACAGGGCTTTTTAATAAATTTCTACTATGCAGCAGCATCTTCATGTTTATATCCCCTCAACCACCCTGGAAAGTCATTTTGGTAAGTTAAAAAAAATCAGGTGAGACAAGCCCAGTGCAAAAATATTCACTCACCTATTTATCAGAAATTATCAACTCAACTACCTACCTGCACTTTATTTACTTCAACCAGCAGGCACACAAATGTATTGGAGCTCTGCAGGCATGCACCCAGCCCAGACCCCTTAGGGCACAGAAGCTGAGAAAGAGTAACCACACCAGTGTGACCATGGTGCCTTCAGAAACAACTCTAGGCTGGAATTTGGAGAAATCCAGCTATTCAGAAATGTAGGTATTGACAAACAAGGCCAAGCTGACAACAGGTTCAGTCAGGTTAAGCAAATCACCATTATGTGGCTGGAGTCTAAAATGCTCTGCACTCTCACTTATCTCCTGGTTGATATTACCAAAGGCAAAGAAGTAGCTGAGGTCCTGCTGACTCAAGTTCAACTTCAGTCCTGCTGAATCAGAACCAGTTCCATTCAAAGCAACTCCAACTGTATGCAGCCAACTGGGGAGCAGCCTCCCAAGAGGGGTACTACTCACCACCAGGCTGGATCATTTTGCACCCAAAATGTTCTTTCAGAAGCAGGAAAATGATGCAGAGTTCTGCAAAGCTTCAGAGTAAGGCCAGACACAGAAATCCAGTGTTGGTCAGCTCTGCTGACATAAATGATCCTGTGTGACCATCATCTCTCACACAGACATTCTCCCTAATGTCTATTCTCAGCACTAACCTCATAGAGCCATTAAGCTAGAGCATGACAGGAAACTACTAATGGATCCCACATTAAAACCAAGAGAACTACAAAAATCAATTAGCTCCCACACTTACTGAAGAGAGCCAGGAGCTGTGTCCAGCAGAGCTGCTCATCCTGGCTGTAGCTGTGTTGCTCTGTTTCATTGCTGAAGTCTCGCAGGTGGTGCAGTTGGAACAGGTTGATCACAGTAATATGGACTAACTGCTGGGAGTTGAAGGCCTTCTGGAACAACAACCTCTGCAACAAAGACACAAGGTGTATGTAATTTTAGATGGCAAAGCACATGCTTGAAAGAACTGGCAGTTGCTCCTTCACTGCTTGACTAATGCTTCTGCCCTTAGGCAACATTAATTCTGGATTTTATTTTCAGGACACCCCTCCCAGCAGAGCACTGGATTTCCCAGGAGGACCCCACTGTCAAGCACAAGGTTTTTGCTCGTACACCAGCTCAGACACAAAACAGATCAACATCCCCTTTGCATATGGTTCTCTTCCAGAGCAAGTGCAACTTCAAATGTTTGTTGACAGCATTGCAAAGGGCCATAGATCCACTGGGTTTGTCTGCCTTGCAAAGAACCAACATGGAGAAGGTGACATTTAAAAAAACACCCTGGGAAAATTTAACTACTGCATGGTTAGGCATTAAAGACTAACCTGACTTCATGGGTCATGAAATGCCTTGGCAGACTAAGTTAGCAACAGCTATTTACAAATGCCTTTCAGTAACTATGCTAGGAAAGACACCTTTCTCAGGACAGGAAGAGAGACTTCAAGGCTTTTTGTGGGAAAAAGGGAGCTACCCTAAATCTCAGCCAATGTATCCTCGGACACAACAATCAGTGAATCAGGTAGATTAACTAGTGTAAGCATCAGGAAAAGGTTTAAGCTCCATGTTCACCCTTGACTCTCTCATTCAGGGCATGAAGCACTGTACAGTTGACAGTTGAGACTGGCAGAGCTGCCAGCAGCAGCACCCAGGGCCTGACTGAATGCTTGCATCCTGAAACTGCTCTCCTCAGAGTTAAAATGAGCCACAAAGTTAAACTGATTCACCACCATACAGCCAATTGCACATCCACATTCAACTTGTTGAAGCCAGAAGAGCTGCTTTCTGATAAATTAGGCCTTATGTCGCATAATATAAACAAAAAAGGTTATCTAAGCAACAAAGCAGGGTTCAATTAGCTGTTTTAGCACTCTGGATCAGTCCAGAAAATTAAGACTGTTCCACATGTCTGAGCAATGCTCATAGCTACTGATTATAAGCACT
Organism: Phylloscopus whistleri; assembly: GCA_017589585.1. Classification (NCBI taxonomy): domain Eukaryota; kingdom Metazoa; phylum Chordata; class Aves; order Passeriformes; family Phylloscopidae; genus Phylloscopus; species Phylloscopus whistleri. The sequence goes on along the minus strand of JADMLD010000682.1, from coordinate 1,178,121 downwards.
GTGGAGAAAGCAGTACTTATTCAACAGCCAGCATCACACCCAGAAAGAAAGATACAATTATTTCATTTTGAAACAACATAAACTGCCAGGGTTGGAACAGCCCACACTGAAAGTTAATTCCTAGCAAGTTCTGTGGCTTTTTAAATTCATTTTAAAGACAGTGTTAACCTAGCTGTAGCAGCACAATTTAAGACAAAAAAGTGTAAAAGGACACTGTAAAGAACATTTGTGATTTTTTTATACTGCTCAGACCACATTCCCCTTTCCTCTTCCCCTTGGAAAGCATCCACTGTTCTGCTGAAATATCCATCCTCCCTGCTTCTTTTCCACAAATTAAGAAACTGAAGCAGAGCAGTTTCCAGAAGGCATTTACCAGTTAACACTATGAACTAACACTCTGAAATTGTACTACTTTGCATAAATACCTCACTTTTAAAATTCTTTTGTTTTAATGTTTGCTGTATTGTCCAACATAATGAGCTGGGTATGTAATCAATGGACTCCCGGATTTTCCATGGAAAATGTGTTCTGCAAGCTCTAGTCTGCACAAAGTAAGGTTGTATGCAATACTTTTCAGGGCAAACTGTTAACAGAAGAGGCGAGTTTTCCGAGGCAGACTAAAAGTAGCCTTAATAAAGACTGGGAGTCAATGAAAGCCATCCAAAAAATGAAGCTCTCAAAATGCCTCAGACTACCAAGCCAAGACTTCACAGATCAATCAAGTCCTTTTCACAGGTATCCAGGAATCACCCTGGTTAAAGAGCAGAGAATCACGAGTTGTCACTGATTTCTCCTGTATCTCCACCAACCATGGACCATATGTTAAATGAGAAAAATCCCCAATCTTGGCAGAAGTTACCAGAACTATCCAATGTCAACTGCAATGCAATCCTTTCCTAACTGGCTACTTGAGCTTCCTGTACTTTATCATGTGAAAGAACAATTACTGAACTGTAACTTCAGAACTCAGCTGCTAAAAATATTCTCCTCAATATACTAATTAATATGTTGTGAGAACTAACCTTGAACTGTTCTTCCAGCTTTTCTCGAAGAGGGCTCAGCTTCTCCAAGCTCTTACTCAGGTACACATGGCCATGAAATTTAATAAATGCCTTGATGAAGTCAGACACACTCCATCGAGTCTTCACCTCATCACGACTGCATTTAGAATAGAAATACCTGGTTCAGTCTCTGGAATTACATACAGCTGCACACAACACTACAGAATTACTCCAAAATGAGGGAGGAATGTTCATGCAAAGCTATTTTTCGTGTTGGCACAATGTGCTTATTTCCTGCATTCACTAATCACAGTCAGGAGCATCATAAACTATTCTTTGTTCTGTATACCTGTGAGGATGCTCTGACTAGACCAGGGTCAAGGGATTTCTGTTTCCATTGCCAAATATGAGCAACTTCTAGCAAGGCAGGTACTTTTAGAAGAAATATCTTCCAGCTTATCTGAGTGGCAATAATTTACTCTTAGTCTCACCTTTCCAGTGCTTTAGAAAGTGCTTTTTGTAGGTTAGTGGAGGCAGCTGGGAAAGGAAACTTCACAGCAATGCTTCTGCAGTAGTAGAAAATTGTGGTCAAGTGGTCTCCTTTGGAGGAAGCTAGGATAGCCAACTGATTATAAGGCTGACCTAAGGGAGAAAAAGACAAGGTGTCCAACAGGTTGTCCTGGGGGGGAAACATGCTACATTTCAGAGTACATGTGGTCACTTGGAAAGGGAGCATAAAGTCCTCAGTTCTTCAACAGACAAGGCTCAGATTCTCTGCTGACCCTTTCACCCCAGCCTTGGATCTGTACCACTTCAGTGAAAAAGCTGCTAAGCTTCTAAATTTGTGGTGCATCAGGTGTTTGGTTGGTTTTGGGGTTTTTTGGTTAGTTAGCTTTTTTTAAAAAAAATTGTTTCGTTTGCTTGAGGGGTGCTTTTTCGTTTTGTTTTGGCATTTTTTGGGTTTTGGTCTTTTTTGTTTGTTTTTGTTTGGTTGTGGTTTTGTGTTTGTTTGTGTGTTTTGCTTTTTTTTTTACTTTGGATGGAGAAGGATTTGGTATGGGAGTCTCTGTATGATCTTGTTTGCTTGTTTGTTTCAGGGGGGTTGAGTTTTTGTTTTGTTAGAATGCAACTGGTTGAAAAATTGAATTACTGATTTCAGTAGTCCAGCTCAAAAGTGACTTACCCTTCTATCACCATCCCTACATTTTGGGCCACTAGGAGACAATAGCCAAAAAGCTAGATCCCTGAACTAAAGAATTCTTTAACTCCCATCAACTTAAAAAAACCCAATTTTAGCTACTAAACTTTATAAATTGGCATGGGAATAAACAATAAAAGAAAAAAACCTATGTTGGCATAAAGCAAATTTTCATTAATTGTACTTTATAATGTATGACTGTAACAGAGTGTGGCAGTAGTGAAGCCTTGGAGTAAAGCTGTGTATTACCTTCCTTGTTTCTAAATCTGCACACAAAGGAAGTGACACAGATCATGCAAATAACCATTATCTGAATGATTTACTGACGTGTGAGGCTTTATTGTATGTTTGTGTGGAGAATCTGGGGAGGGACATTTATATGCAAGCCCAGGTTTTCAACTGCCACAGAAGAAAACAATACCTCAAATCTTCCCTTGGAATTCTGAACTGAAAAGGTATCCCAGACTCACCATTAGACGGGACAAGCTGAGCTGCATGTCTATAGTAAGACTCTGCCTGGCTGGTCTGATTCCTATAGCGAGCTAAGAAAACAGCAAAAAAACCCAAGTTGAGGCACAAAATTCCACTCCCCTGCAGTTACTTTCATAAAATACAACTTACCTGAAGAGCATTTCATTAGTATTTCAGAAATAAGCAGCAGAAGAGCATGTAATTACATCAAACAGCACCAAGATTCGACACATTCAATTCTGACGTGGCTGTTTTGCCTCAGACCTAAGACTCTTATGGACAACAGTGCCAACAACACCACACACAGAGAGCTAAAAATATTTTTCATCCCTCTTTGCACAATCACCAACTAGACCTATTTTTAGGTTGTTTGAAAAGCAACTGTAGATTGCTGTGAAAACAGAATTTTCTACAACACAAAGTTTTACTTGAAAGAAGAAAGAAATAAACTCTTGAATTTAATGCAAAAAAGAAACCACATTTATGAAAGGCTGGATGTCTAAGTGGTGCCCTTGTACATAAGCCCTTAGTGTTCTGGAACAGAGAAGTGTGCTAGCATGCTGCAACAAGCTTTTGTAATAGTTACCAGTTTCAGCACTTCCCTGTGCCTACCAGCTAGAACATGATTAGAATGCTAGGAGACAGACTCTAGCAGATCACTAGAAAGCCAGTGATTAACTGTCTCCATGTGTTAATGTGTAACACACACCAGATAAGTCTGAACAGTTTCTTTCCAGATCTTTCCCCCTGCAGCAACCACCACAGGCACAATAAGCAACTAGCTACTGAAGTGGAGCACACTTGCTCCAGCAGTTGCCCTGGCAGATGCAGATCTCTAGAAGCTGAACACAGACAGAACTGCAGGTCCCAGCCCTTCTCTTCTGAAACTCACCAATATCTCCCAGGTGGACAAGGCAGTGCTGGCAGATGTAGGAGCAGGAGCTGGACTGCGGCTTCACAATGGCGCTGGTGTGCGTCTGTTTATTGCTAATGATCCCCAGCTGGGAAGACTTGACACGGCACGGCAGGTCTACATTAAAAACTGTGCACAATTCCTGTAATAACTGCAAAAATGGGGCTGGGTCAGTAGCAGCTTGAGACAGGCATTGGAAAGGCATCAAAACAAGTCACAAAACGAACAGAGCACCACTCAGAGGTGTACTCACCATAGATCAGCCAAACATATTTGAGGTGAACAAGCTCAAGTTGCTGAAAGTGAGACTTTAAAATACATTTTCCCCATATGAAATTAATTTAATTCCATTGTGTCCACTGTGTTCATCTGCCCCATAGGAAAAAGCTCTGCATCCCAACTCAACTGGGATGTAGCAACTCAATCCTCATGACATTTAAATCACCAAGGATTTCAGTGGAGATTGACTATGGGAGGTCTACAGATACTGTTTCGTTTTATGGTTTTGGTTTGTCTTTTTGTTTGTTTTGGTTTTTTAGTACAACACTCAGGAGGAGCAGGTTTTATACCTTGATGAAGTGATACTGTTCTCTAAAAATAATAGAAAGGAACATCCCTCACCCTCCAAAGCAGCTTGTTCCAACATAAGAAGCCCTACCATCCCAACTTAAACTTTAGAAAGAAGCTGGAACATAACCAAGTTTGTAAGCAATGCAAGGCAATATTCACAGTTCAGTGGCAGAGGTGTCAGTGAATATTTGTGCTAAGCCAACACTGAGACTCTTTCAAGGAACAAGGCATCAGCTACTTGATCAAATATTTCAAAAGCTGATTGAATGAAAACCTCAACTCTGCCATTCTAATAAGAGCTTTTGAAGTTTTTCCTAACAGACTCCAGCAAATACTCTGCAAAGTAACGGCAACCAGAGAGTGAAGAGTTCTAGGGTAAAAAATGCAGGTAAGAACTGACAGACGTTCTCCCAGCTGGGAACATGCTCAGTTTCCAAATAAAACAGACCTGCAGGAGGGCTGCACTTCCAGATAAAGGCACAGAGAAAGCCCATGGCTGACAGACACACTCTGTCAACAAGATGTGACGCGATGCTTTCGCTCACTGCAGAAAGAGGTTTGTGTTACACCTCACTCCCCTTTGGGTTTGTCTTTATACAGGAAACAAAAATCCCTGAACAAGAGAGATCTCACAGATGAATGCTGGATAAAAGAGAGCAACTTGACATCTTCAAAGACACCAAATTAAGACAATCCATGCTCTTGTTCAAAGATGTCACTTGCAGAGGCCTCACAGATGGAGAACAGGTACCTTGGCTGAGCCAAGGCTTTAGACTGAGGATGTGATTAACATCACAGCAAACAGAGAAAGATGACCCAGTCTGGAGTGTCAAACTCAGAAAGAGTAAAATTCTCTGACCCACTGCAGGAAAGAACAAGGCTCTTGCAAGACAGAGTAGATGGTAGAATGCCCTTGGCAACCATGGCAGCTTGTCAAAACTGGCTGCTTCCAACAAGCAGCTTTCCAAAAAAAAACAATGCTGAAGAGAAAAAAGGGTAGCCACAAGGGTACACTGGGGTTGGCATTGCAGATGTCTGGAATCCAACTAGGAAATGATACAGTACAAATGACCTACTGTGAGTGCTGTAAGCTGAAGACAGGGTAAATTAACCATGACAAAGTTTATTCTGAACACAGAGAGAATTCAGCAACCACAATGTTGTTGAAGCAGACACCAAATGAGGGGGGAAAAAAGGAAAGAAAGGCAAGTTATCCTTACTAAGGCCATTATCATACACTGACTCTTATTCTCCATAATTTAAAACTGAAATCTAATGAAATCTAACATAGGAAAGAGTGTAGGCAAAAGTATGTCAGTAAGAAGTAAGTACAGGAATAGGAATCAGGCTCCTTTGGCAATTAACTGAAAACTTTGCAAAAGATTCTTAACCCAAGAGCACTCAACAATATAGTTTTGCTTTAGGGGAAGAAAAGTTCCTAGAAGTGAACTAATTGTTCTAATTTTTGTTGAAAATAAAGACTTACACCTCAATGCTCATCATCCATATTAGGAGTCACAAGGGAGGGGCAAAGAACAAAACATAAGGTCATCACACACATCTGTGCATCTGCGTTTTCTGTACATATTTCTGTTCCTGAGTAACTTAATCCAAGAAAAAGCTAATTATCCTTGCATATCCTTCACTATACAGTGAATGAAAAGGAATGAAGGCAATGGCCCACAAACACATACACAGGACTGAGAAGCCAAACGGGAATTGTAGAGAAACGGCAGAAAAAGAAGAATTAAGAGTACAATGAAATCATCAATTAACTCATCTGCTGGGCTTGAGGTTTTTTGTGTTGTCATTTCTGTAAGACATTACAATTAAAAGACAGAATTCTTTGCCACAGGTCATTGCAGAGACAGAGTAAATGGCTTTAAGAGGGACTGGAAAGCAGTGAAGGCTAGACCTAACAAAGGATTCACACAGGCAGTAGTTCAAGAAGGCAACAGATGCACAGCGAGAAGGCAAGAGACAGTGCGAAAAAGTCTCATTCCCCTTTCCTGCTGCTTTGTGATTGCTCTGAGCTGTCACAGCAGAGCACAATAAGAAATGGACCTTTGACCTTACCCAAACCAGCGGGGTTTAGGCTTTAAAGCAGATTCTATTAGAAAGGAACCTAAACTGGACCAAAACAACTACCAGATGCACAGGAGTTTCAGCTCAAGATTGATCAAAAGAAAGCCCATCACCAAGCTCTGCAGACATCTGCTGAGAGCACCATGGTTAGCAAGGTGCACTGCTCAATCCAATACAGCAGCAGTTTTCTAAGCTAAGGGCAAAGAACAGATTTTACCCACTTAAAACTGATCCTCCACCCATCCTCTACTTTGTGCAACTCACCTGTGTGTAGAAGCCACTAGCTGCTTCTAAAAACAGAGAAAGGTTCGCCTGAACTTCACTCCGATTCGGATTTGCTCTGTTTTTCGCCTGACCCTGGAGTGTTGTGATCTGATTTTTAAAGGCATGATTCCAACTGAAAATAAAAGAAGCATTTATCTTTTTAATTTGGAAGTGTCTTACACAGATGGCATAAGCAACAGGAAAGAACTGTTTAATTATATAGCATCAGACATGAAGAATATTCAAATTCAGGCAACGTTCAGATGAGAACAAATGTTAAATATGGAATAACCACCTTTCCTCACCTCTCGTATCTAAGGAAACAGATCCTGATATATATAGAGAGAGCTAACATATATGTGTATGTATGTATATATATGTATATGGCTAATGCTCACATGATTAATATTTGCTTGCAATTGTTCTATTTTAGGCAGCATAGAAGTCCCTCCCTAAAACAATATGTGGGCTACAGAAAAGAGAGTCAAAAATCGTTCAGTAACTGGAAGTATGGAGAGGAGAACTCAGCCAGCCTACTCACCTGGCTTCCCTCAGTGCTGAAAGAACCACATGCTTCTGTTAACTAAACTTATTACAACCCGTGTCTGCACCTTAAATAACAGGGAATGGATTCAGGGCATGGAGAAAACACAGCTGGATCCTCCCCTGATTTATAAGGCATCATGAGCAACCCATTAAGTTCTCCCCTGATTATTCCTCCCTCTGCCCAGCTCTACCTCACTGGGATTAAAACCGCTCTTCAGCAGCTACTCAGCTCCTGTTAGACCTTGCTCAAAGCTCCAGGTGATTGCATCAGGCAAATTTCCTCCTTTCTGCAAAATGCAGACTTCAGCCCTTCCCTGACAGCAGAGCAGACTGGTACTCCTCAGCTTCTCCACCCCTATCTGCCTCTCCAAAACCCACTCCTGCATGACATGGCTGCTTCTGAATTGCCAGAGGTAAAACACTAACCTACTGAATTCTCTTTATCAGCTCTGCAGTGCATTCTCATGTTTCACCCACTGCACAGCTCTCATTTTAAAGGAAATAAGACAACCATTCCATAGGATACAACTGCTCTTCAGGAAGTCTCAAGGTTTCCTGCTCCCCAGCCTAGATTACATATATATACACAAATCCAATGAGGTACTTACAGGTCCTGCTCCACTTTTTTATCCAAAGCGTACTCCAAATCAGTCACTAGCATTTTTTGATATAAGTCCTGTAGAGCCTGTCTGGATGTCCAGACTTCTGCTGGACCCAGCTTTGAATCTGAGCAACAAGAAAGAGAAAAAAAAAATCTAAAACACACAAATTTATGGAGATAATCTGATTTTTCACTCATTTACCAAATGAAAAAACAGAGCTCAGTGTAAGACACACACCACCAAACACCTGCTTTTATCAGTTTCCTCAGAATAGTGAAATACCAGAACTGCAGAGAGGTTGAGGGTTGAGTGCTCACTGATTAACTGATGAGTCTCTTACAACACCAGAACTAGGTGTGAACAAAGTCAGCACCTGGCAAGTTAAAAAACAAAACAGGTAGGTTCTTATGGAGACGTGGTTCTCCGTAAGGTATTAAACTGCAGAATTTCTTGCCATTGGATGAATTTAGAAAAATTTCCAGTGTAGCCTGAAAATAATTAGCAGACAATAAATTCTAAATACCTAATAGGACAGTCCATGGACACACGCTGTTGGTTTTTAGAGAACACTGTGGGCAAGTACTTAGAGAACTATTGTGTGCTTGCCATTTTCTAGCTCTTCAGTAGTCATCTGCTCTCTGTCCCAGAGGGTGAGTGCAAACACTGCTCCCTGCTATTGAGTTCCAGAGTCCAATGTCCCATGGCTGCTATAACCACTGGGCTGGGGCTGCAGAAGCACAAGGGATGGGCCTCATCCCAGGGAAACCGTTCTTATGCTGATGGTGGAGCCACTCCTGTTGGGTTAGGTGGATCCAGGTGGTTTTCATATTCCTATGGGGACTACACCAGCCTGCTACTTTCACTACACCCAGCTGGCAAGCACAGCTGAGCAAAGGTTCATGAGGGAAGCTGCTTTTACTGCAGGCCTGCTTCATTAATATAAACCATTTCAATTTCCCATTAATATATATAGCTTAAATCACAGCTCATAGCATTTTACTACATCTAGGGCTGCACTTTCACAACAAGTGGTAGTGCTCAGATCAGCATTTCCTCATTCAGGTTCCTCAAAACCACCCAAATCCTGGCTAATCCCAAGTACAGAGTTCCTGTGCTAGTATGGGCAGGAGTCTCAGAGAGAAGCAGAGATACGACCTTCATCTCCAAATGTTTAAAACATCCAAAGTCAACTTCAAAAATATGTATTAGGTACAGGCAAAAGGAGCACAGTTGTTAAAATACTATTTATTTATATACAGAGGACAAGGCTTTAACATAAGGTCACACACTTTTCAGGAAATTCTTAGGAATGACAAGCAAAAGGAACACAAATGGAAAACAAAACCATACTATTAATAAGCCAGATCAACTGTATAATAAAGGCAATTACCTGTCATGTCAGCCTTCAGGACTTCTGCCTGCCTGTAAGAAAGTAGTAAGACAATAAATTAGATCAAAATAACTGAATTATGCCAAAGCACATTCATGCAATGGTGAATCTGCCTACAACTCACTCTTGCTCTAGTTCACATCATGCAGGATTGGAGCTACTGTTGTTCAACAGTGTGACTGCTTTTAGTTCATCCCGTAACAGTCAACTCTTCACTTGTCCCTGCTTATGCCTCTTTCTGAACAAAGACAAACTAAAAATGCTTACATTATGGTTTATATTTTAAGCTTTATGTGGCAGCAGTGCCCTGCCAACGTTAGTGATAATTACCTGGGAACCTGATATCAACTCTAAGTTGTCACATGTGCAATGCAGGAGCCAAGACACTCAGAGCAACACACACTCCTGTCAGTGTCTGTCAGCACCTTAGTACAGCCCTCCTGCCCCCCATACTGCACAAGTTCTCATAGGGAGAAGGGCTAAGACTATGGCTTCCCCAATTACCTCTGTTCCTTGAACTGCATCCCTAAAGTAATGCATGGATCAGGTTTTCAAGGAAAAAAACCACACAGTACACACAGAAAGAATGGCAGCTACAGGTGACTATCTACAACTCCTGCACTGAGCATTCTCTGCAAATCCCCACTCCCAAAAAGAGGAACACTGGGGCAGTCCTCAATGAATAAATATTTCTGAATGGTCAGTGTCTTGCTGGAGCAGGCAATGGATGTGCTACAGTTAAGCACTGTGTCAGCAGTACACCAGCTTCAAGGAGCAGCACTGCTGGCCTGTCTGATGGGCACAATTAACCCAGGACTGGCAGAGGGGACACGAGGCTGCCGGGTTTGGATGGGACATGTCCCTCTGCACTCAAGTGGTGATGCAGATTTGGAGAGTGCAAGCTTTCCATACAGGACATGGAATCCTCCCAGCATATGAAATGCTCCCTTCACGTGCCTCAGAAAAAAAACAAAAACAAAAACAACAACAAAAAAAAAAAAACCACCACAAAACCAAAAGAAAACAAACTCCCACAGATGGAAGACACACTGTGGTTAACATGAATGTCAGATGCCAACTTGGAAAAGAATGGAGAGCCGGGAGAAAGCGCCACCTAATCCCTAAAGGGTCTGCAGAAACCAGCATATACTGTCTCTTGCTAGTGTGAAGTTGTGGTGACTGTAAACAGGTTTTCAGTTTGTTCTGGGATCTGCCTACTGGCCACACATTATAGGGAAGGTTTTGAGGTGCGCATGATAATTAAAAAGTATCAGAATAGGATATACATTACTAGGAAGATGTAAATTATTAAGTCCCTTCACAAAATTTCTGTTTATTAAATGCAAGCACCATCTATAACAGCTCACCATAGCCACCTCCATCCAAGAAGCAATGGGATGCCCCAAGAGCTTTAACTGTCAAGAACAAAAGTCGAAGACAAAAGCCAAGAACATCTTAACTGGTATCAGAAGTCAATCTGCACATTCCTCACCTGATCCAAATTTAATGCCTTTAAGACAACTTCTTTCAGTTTATTTATTTCAAGAAAGTGTTAATATGCTTTTTTAACTCCTAAAAGCAGGAAACACTGGAAGAAGAGAAAACAGAGACAAGCAATGCAAGTTTTAGCTACCGTGTCAGGAGAAGGCTGAAAGCCCAAGAAACATTTCTTCTTCATCCACACAGAGGGACCTAAATGTGACCTAAAAGTGATGGCTCCCTGTGGCTGCAGCCAGCAGGATGGGAATGAGCAGGTCCTGCCCCCGTGGAGCCAAGAAGGGACAGCAATCTCCTCTGCATGCTGTGCCTCAGCAGCCCCTGCGCTGCTGACCCACAAGTCCAGTCAGGCACAGGAGCTGAGCCAGACATGTGGTGCTGGGACTTGGCAGCCAGCGATGATGTCACTGCTCCCAAGGAAAAGCTGACTTGCTCAGGTGCTGGAATCTCACTTTTCTGAGCAGCCAGCCAAGTTCCTACAGTCTGGCTCATGCCTCAAACATCTTCCAGTGCTGTGAAGGTCTCTGAGCTGAGAACACGATCTGTGCTGCCAAAGCCATGAATGATGGGGCTCAGCCCCAGCAGGACACGCAGGACTGCACCCACAGACACAAGCCCAGAATTCTCTTCCAGGCACAAAGGCTCTGCCCTTTAAAAGCCAAGAACTGCTCCTCTGGAAATTACTTGTGCAGAAGTACCTTCCACCAAGTATAATCTTAAAAAGGGGAAATATAAAAGTGCCTTTTTTTCCCCCAGAAATTTGCCCTCACTGCTGCCTGGAGAATTCAGAGTCTCAGCCTCTGCATGGGTGCAACTTCTGACGGACTCTTTGTAAATGCACAGACCCAATCATATGGCTAGACCTGAGCCTCTACCAAAAAGCCTTATTTAAAAATACTTTTATTTGGAAGAGAAGACTCATGGGCTCACAGAACAAGAGACTGTAGCACCAATCACTTCACTGGCCATAACACAGACTGCCCTGTACAATTTATAAAATTGCAACAAGCAATACTGAAGGGATTGTCTCTGTCATTTTTAATAAAACATATAGAAAATATTCCAGTACTTCCTAGAGGCCAAAGGAATTAGGAGAGTCGATCTAACATTAGTATGCTGCTTCTCGTTTCCACCCAGACACAATTTATTTCCAATAGCTGCATTCTAAGCCAGGATAAGAGGGGGCAGCCTAGGTACAAAACTTGTTCTGCATCAGTGGCAAAATATCAGCAGTGAGAGAGAGAGGGAGGGAGGAAGGGAGGGAGAAGAGAGAAGATGCACTGATCATTCCTTAAACAAACTTCACAGTGGCCCTTTGCTGGTGCTCAGGGACTCCTAGTGGGCACCAACTGGAGGTCACTGGTAACAACTAAGACATTTCTCACAGTGCCAATGGTTCCTTCTATCACCCAGCATTTTCAACAAGCTTTTTCTGGCCATATCTTTTATTGCACCACCTCATACTGAATTTACAATAGAATGACTCATTCTGGGGCAAAAAAGGTTGCCTGCTGGAAAACCTGGTAAGGCTTATTTACACATTGCATCGTTCCAAGAATATTCTCAAGTACCTCCTTGCCCAGTTGGACTCAGCAGTTCAGTCAAGCTTCCATAAGCTTTTTTTGGTCCAAAACCAAATAAGAACAAACCATAGTTATATTTCAAGTATTTCCATATACCACCTTGATATGTCATAATAGCTACTCTTTATCATTTCCTAACCAAGTCTGTAGATTCAGCTCTGTGCTTTAGTCAAACTTTAAACTGAAATACAACAGCCTCCAACCCAATTCAGTAAAAAGTTTGATAGCTAAAGCAATTTTCATTTTATTCATAAAATTGAAAAGCTTCAAAACTTGAAAACACAGTAGTCAGGACCGTCTCTTGAGGTTCTAAAAATGTAAGATAAATAAAAATTTAAGTCCCCACAGGAGACAAAAGAAACTTTTCTTCTCTTAAGAACCTGAGGGTATATAAAGTTCTGTTTTGCTACACTTAACCTGGAATGAACCACTGGCCTTGACAAAGGAAGACAAGAAAGACACATTTCGTTTTTCCTCTTCCAAGTTTTACCATTCTTGATCAATTAAGTTTTCCCAAAGCAGAATAAGAAAACAAGTTGTTTCCCTTAAGTTGGTAAGCACTACAGAAAGAAAATCCCACAAACCTTGGGATATCTCTCCCATATATATATATTTTGAAGTGTTTACCCCATCACACTGAAAGATACATCCAAAGATCATGCAGTCACACCTACTCTTTAGCACTAGAGCAAGTTTGCCTAATTTGATGTTAAAATCATATAAGAAAAGATCATACAGCCTTTGTTTAACTATTCTATTCAAGTTTTCCTCTTGTTGGCATCTGACTTCCAACTCTATTTGCATATCACTGAACAAATGGATCTATTTTACCATTGTCCCCAAAAGAACTTGTTTCTGTTCCAATATTTGTCTTCAGTTCTGCTATAACTCAAAGCACTCACTTTCAGTGATCACAAATTTTCAGCTCTGCATACACTACCCTGCATCTCTAATAGGGCCCTGGCCATTCTACAGAAGCAGGGGTCTGCTAACCACCCTCATTATCCAGCACAGATAAGCCAATAAAATTAAGCCCAACTTCTCAAAGCAGCAGTTTAGTGTTACCCAGCTAACATCCTCTTTTTCTGGAAGTCAAGCCTCACTTACACCACACCTCTCTCATTTTCACACTGAGGACATGCCAGGCATGATCTGCTGAGGCATGACAAGTTCTACAAAAAATGTGGAAAACCCCAAACCAAACAGAGCCAACAAAGAACACAGAACTGCTTTCACCCTTCCTGAAGGGGCATTCCACCTGGTTTTCCCCTAACAACCATAAGCATTAGCAACTGTATCAGTTCCCTCATCAAATCTCAGTAACACAACCCCCCAGATAAGGAATTGAGGATTTACATGACTAAAATAGGCAATGAATCCAGGCAGCTGGGCTTATAAAAGCCATCAGAATCCAATCACTGTTCTGTGATTCTAAAAACTAAAACACATTAAATGGTCAGGAGTTTCACTCCAAGCAGAAATTCATACTGCTGCAGTTCTCTTTCCTGGAGGTGTGTGCAAAAACTGTACCACAATGAAAAGCACCTGCAGCCTAATGTGCCTTAGCAGGAGGTGACTGATCCCAAGGCACATCAAGGGCACCGCCACAAAGTTTTCATTCTTCTGAAAGGGAATAGAAAAAATACAGAGAATATATAAAATAAACGTGGGAAATCTTTCATTTTGGATAGAAAAGGTAGATTTTCTATACTAGCATACTAAAAGTCAAACACACTTAAATTAATATTTTAATTTCATGGCAATATTTGGCAAGATTCTCACCCAGAAGGAACTTCAAAGCAACAACCTGCAACTACCATTTTAGATTTTCCTCAAAATAACAGTTAATCTTCAACAAAAATTTATACTGGTTTTAATACTGAGTGTTTTGTGCCTTTTTTTATTTGTCTGTATTTAAGCATACCTGTGCTGATTCAGGCAGGGCAGGTGGCAGCAGTAGGAAACAGTTAAATTTAACAGCATGGACACTGAATATTGCACAGTATTAAGAAGCCCCCAGGCACTGTATCCAAGATATCATTCACATCCAGAGTTTAGCACTTCAGATGTGAGGAAAACGACTTGCTGGTATAAGTGGTTGTTTTTTGTAAAAGAAGTACTTTTCCTTCAATTCCTAAGAGTTACCACTAACACTTGCTAAAACTGAAAGCTTTCTTTACAGTTTTCAGAGACTCTCTGGCTACTAATCCTTTACAGCTGGTACATTTTTCTAAAGGTTGGGTTCAGAAACATAACTCTGATTTCCCTGAACTGTTTTGTAGATAATAACTGTATCTCTAACTGTGACCTGTCAAAAGGAAACATTTTTATAGCAATCTTAGGATTGTGCATAAACCTAGATGGTTATATCTGAATAACAGCAGTAGCAAACCTGTGGGTAACCCTCATCTTTGATTCTTCCTCCACCCATGAATTCAACATGACCTGAATACAACAGGCTTCAGACAACAGCTCCTGTTAACAGCCTCACACACTGCTCCTGAAAGGGCAAACGAATGGAATCAGGATTTTGCAGGGTATAGAGCATCCAACAAAGATTTCACTTTTTAATTTGTGTGCAGACTCTACCTACTCATACATCAGACACATACTGTTAAACAACTTGAACAGCTTTACCTCTATAGAACAAGTTCTTAGTGTTCCAAACTTTCAAGTGTTGCCACCTAATTTAAATGACCACAGTTTGCATAAAGTTCTGGAATCACTTGCTTTGGGAGCTGGCACGTTTGGGTGATGTCAGCTCTTACTGAGGTGGCAAGAGGTAGTCAGGCTGTGGGTCATGGAATTAAATGTTCCATGTGCCTTGGAAGAACACTGCTAACACACACCAGCAAAGAACACCTTTAACAGAACTATCTTATTGTCAATTTGGTATGCTAAGTAGTTTAAATCTTATTACTCCTCTTACAGGCAGCTGAAGTCAGGGTAGAGCTAATTTCCTTGACCTGCAGTTTAATCAGATTATAGCTTTAGATCAAAGTCACAGAAACAAGTATTTCTTCACCAGTAAAAAAAACCCAAAAACCTACACTACTGCAAGCAGATATTAAAGCAAAGCAATCACCACCTGAACACAAACCCCCTCCACAGGGAATCCTGCTCTATTCCTTTTGTGTTCTTACCATAGCTGAGAAGGATGTTCAGAAATGGGGACAACAGAACGCGTTCTCTCTTAATCCCATCTTCCCTCCTTCTCTACTAGAAGCAAGTCATAATAATCATCCTCAAAACAAAACCACGAAAAGCAACACTTCCCAAGTTTGATCAGAGCTGACAATCCTCCTCCTTGGATAAGGGTAGAAGTACCCTTGCAGTCAGCTTCATTCAAACTCATTTTCTTCCTCCAGTTTCATGGAAGTCAGTTTCTTTGTCCTGAGACTTTAAAATTATATGCCCCAAGGTAAAAGTGCTCCTAAGGAAAGTTAATGTGTTCTTAATCTCTGATTTAATCTACAGAGAGGGAAATACAAATCTCCTACACTGCTCAGGCTTCCGGCTTTCCACTGCCTCCACTGGACTCTCCCTCTCCCTCTCCGGAGTCAGAACTTGAGCTAAATGCCTCAAAAATGGGGTCCAACCATTCAGGATCAGCAATATGCCTGGATCTGTTCCACAGAACTCCAAAATTTAAGCCAGAAGAATAACCTGAAAACCATATACCCGACAACCTGTATTTTCCAATTCAAGCAAGAATAGGCAGCAATAAATATAGTGTTAGGACCAGCTGAGGAAAGTTCAGCTACATTTCCATAGTAATTTTTTAAAAATACTGGCTATGCTGTTCTTTAACTTGCCATATTGGCCTACTAGTTATGTGGAATTTTACTAAAGACACCAGGGATAAAAATAACCTCTAAATGGATGCTGCCCAACAAGGAAAAGCACAAAAACTCCAGTCACCTTTACCTTGCTTACCTTCCAGGACCTGACAGTGTAGCTCTGTAGGTAACCTGACACCATTTTCAGTACAGAAAAATTCTGGTTTAGTAACAGTAATAAGAATTTATTAGCTATAAAAAAAGGCATGCTCAGGAAATACTAAATAGATACTTAATATGTGTGGTGATTCAAGACATTGATATATTTTCATATGTTAAGGAATACATTCAAAAGAAAATT
The DNA here is from genome assembly GCA_017589585.1 of Phylloscopus whistleri. Lineage (NCBI taxonomy): Eukaryota > Metazoa > Chordata > Aves > Passeriformes > Phylloscopidae > Phylloscopus > Phylloscopus whistleri. The sequence goes on along the minus strand of JADMLD010000682.1, from coordinate 1,161,861 downwards.
TCTAATAGCAAACAGTAAAAAAGTAATACTTTTATGGAATACCATTATGGCACATCCAGACAGTACCATATTTACTGCACTGGCTGACAACATGTCAGCTTTGCAGCTGACCTGAGAACAAGTGAAAGGCAAAACGTTTAAGATCAAATATATAATCCATCTGTGTATCTCCTCCAATCTTTACACCATCCCTTGGACAGGCAGATTTTTCAGGACTAAGGCAATCTTAAAGGTACAAGTGCACACAAACTTCAAGACTGCCCCCCTGTCCTCTCAGCCATTGACAGCCCTCTCCCTCTTAAAGGAAGACAGACACCAAACATAAAGCTCTGCTCCCTCACTACCCACAATAAGGAACGTTGGGGAAGCACACAGAAGGGTTACCAGCTCTTAGGACTATGGCCCTAAGAGGGATGTGAGAGGTTTACAACTGAATTTGCCACAATAATTCCCACAAGGTTTTGAAACTGAGCAGGGAGAAGCAACAGAATTATTTTCTGAACAACAACAACAACACCCCCCTGAACTATGATCTTGTAATAAATGGATAGTGTGATGTTGGCTCTTGTGAATGTTTAATGTATGTTAGAAGGTTAAAAGAAGTTCTGTTAATATCTGGTGGTTTTTTAATATAAGTTTTGTACTGTTGAAAGTTGATCTCCAACCATTGAAAAGCCAAAGCCCATAGGACTGCACAGACCCTGAGAGGTGGGAGGAAGGAGAAGCTGGGTCGGAGGAGTGACACACGCACCGTGTGGGGAGGGTTGGCTTGGCAATAGCACATGTAAGGATTGTTATGGGTGTGGGCAGTGTGCCTCTGGCTGCACCTGAGCACCCAGGGCTGCTCCTTTTTCCTCATTCAGTTACTTGTTGTAGTCCAATAGACCTTTTAAAATTTTAAAAAGTGAGGTGTTGTTTCTCACACCCTTTTTATCTCTTTCAAACCCACCCTGATGAGAGTGTACAGGTCTCAGTAGTGATAAATGCATAGTAACACCAGCAGTAATTTGCTATATTACAGTTCCTGACTTGGTAAAACCTTCACTTGTCTTAAGGGGCTGGAAACTGCAGACAACAGATGTTAGAACAAGTGAACATGACTTCTTTTAACAGCTTCTGCACTATGAAAACCATTTCCAGAATTATGGAAAATGCAGATATCTGAGCACTGAGATAAGCTTCAGATGGGTATCATCAAATCAATTTCAGAAAGTTCTGCCCTTCAACTCAGCCCTGCAGAAGCCCAATCAGGTCAGGCAGTAGATAGCAGCCCTCCCTGGACACTGCATGGGATCTCCCAGACAAGCATAGAGAATTCAATTTAAAGGAAAGAAGTCAGAGTCTGTTCAGTGCCACACTTGCAATACAGACAAAATGCGCCCTCTCACCTGCCTGCAGAGCTGGAGAGCAGTGACACACATCTTCCTCTGGAAAGGCCACTCCACTTTGCATCAAGATGACAACAACTGAACATCTAAATTCCTACTTTCAGCTCTACAAGTTTCCTGCTGCCTCCAACCTTCACTAACAGCTTGGGATATAAAACTCATCTCTCTTGTTCATTTTTAGCGTTCCCTAGAGAAGCCCTCTCAATCCCTGCCTCAAATTACCCCTTGCACAGTGGCAAATGCTGAACTTTATGCTCAGTAAGGCTGGAATGACTCCAACACAGAGGAAAAGATCATTTAAGAGGAGTCAGTTACTAGGAATTTGAAATACTGTCTTCATTGCTAAGCAGCAGATGGGTAAAGAGCAAATCCATTAGACGGTACCACCAGAGGTGGCAGAAATAAAGCACAAGTAATCCCTCATACTGTGTTTGCAGCAAGTTAGCTATGACAGATACAGTGGAGTTCAGTGTTTTCAACATGTGCTCTCCAAGTTCTAATACTATTATCTATGCACAGATAGTCAAGGCCCTCCAAAACATAAGCCTTAAAGCAAAATTATTGACATTTAAATATTGTGGTCATTCAGTAACTGTAAACTGGTTTTTGCCAATCCCATTTTATAAATCCCCAATCACATCAACATCACACAAGACACACATCTACGCGCAAACATGACACACCCAAAAGTTTTAAACAGCTATTCACTATTAAGAGGTTTGAAAGGACACCACATGGTACAAACAAGCCTTGACAAATACACTCAGATTACATCTGGGTATCATCCTAATTTCAAGCTGCATCTTAGAAATTATTTTCAATTCTCCATCTTGAAAATGCATGCAAACTATACTCTGAAAGCACAGTAACAGCAGAAGGCTGAATATCAGTCAGGGAGAATTATATCTTCTGTTTATGATAATTAAATGGGTACTCAGTACATCATTGTCAATCGTTTACAGGAGTCTCATTAGCTGCTCCCTATTCTCTATCAGAAACACACAGGCAATGCTGTTCTGAGATAAACTTATTTTCCAACTAGAGAATACTTGAATAATTTCTGGCTTAGCAACACACAACTCTCCTGCAGTCCTCTGCTGTTGGTTCTCCTCAGTTCAGGAGTGGCTCATCCAGAGGACTGTTGCCTACAATACCCAAGCCCAACACTGAAACACATGGTACTCCTGGAATATGGGAAGTTACTCTGTTCTGTATTCAGCTGAAGGAGAAACCTATGACCAATCCAACCAGCTCAGATCTAGCAAATGTTAGTAGCACAGAAGAAGGGAAGCAGATGGATACAATACTACAAGAACTGTCCTCTCAAAGAAATGTGCAGCTTGAAGTTTTGAGGCCCATTGAACACCAACAGGTGTGGAGGAAATCCAGCCTGGCTGAAGAGATGCAGCTCCCTGGCCCAAGTCCAGCTGAGCTGTGTAGCTCTGCTCCAGGTCCCAACTGCCCCCAAACAGATCTGCTGCCCCACTGAGCGCTCCCAGGTACTCCCAGTTAACCAGTAACCTCCTTTCCCATTTTGAAAACTAATGGATTGGTTAGGAGCAAGCATCTGAGCAAATTTGTAACTCCCAAGGTTAAATCTACTTGAGAGGCCTACATATTTTTATTAAAAAACAAACAATTTGATTTCAAATTTAAATCTCAAGACCTAAAGACAGAATCCCTTCTAGTTCTGTGTCAGAAAGTTCACATGAATGTTCAGCTGACTACAAATGAGTATCTGCTTTATGAATCATATATGGAAAAACGTGGGGGTTTAGCAGACCTTTACTAAACATAAACTGTAGAAAAGAATAATGTGAATACAGTTTTCCAGACAGCAGTCTCCCTTTCAGCAGTCAGATCAGACCTCATTATCTCCTGCAAAGGCTGAGGAAAAGGCTCCATAGCAATGGATTAACACATCCCACCTGAAGATCAAATCCTAACCCTAGAAAGGATCTCAAAAGGTTATGTAGCCCATCCCATCACCCTGATGTTATTTCTGACAAACATCTAGTTGCTTGTTTTTAAAGTCCTACCGAGTCATCTCCACAGCCCAAAGCAGTACCCTGGACACTCTGACAAACCATTCCCACATGGCATTACATCCTGCCCTCAGGAATTGCTGTGTGCCTTGGGTTCACCCACTCTGGCTCCTTCCTCCCACCAAATCCCGCAGCAAAAATCACCAGCCTTGCTCAACCCACTGCTACTTCTGGAAGGTGGGGAAGGGAAGTGACTGTCCTCACTCAGAGAAGACATTTCCTGAATCTTTGAGGCATATTAAGCAAGAAGAGACAATGCCATCAAAAGATTTGGCACGTGACTACACAGTTACCAGTTATCAACTCAACATTTGTGTGTTACTCAGGCTGCACAAGCCAATGCAGCCCCTGCATTCCACTTTGCAATCAACTATAGGTTGGATTTCATAGTCACTTATTTCGTGTAGCATACCAGCATGTCCAAAACAAGTTTGAAAATAGAATAATTTTGGCATTGTGCTTAGCATTTGACAATAAAGCAGGGAAACCAGGTGAATCATGCTGCTTTAATAGCAAAATCTGAAATCTGTATGTTCAACAGCATTTCCCATTATACACAAAAAATTTCCTGCACTCGAGTCCTTAAAGGCCCAAAGACCTTCATGTCTTTTGGATCTGTCCTTCCTGAAGACAAAACACTCTTCACTCACTTCACCTAATGCTCCAGCATAGCAGTTCCCAAAGAACTATTTCAGGAATTAACAGAATCAGTTATGCAGGACAGAAGATACATTTATGTAACCATCTTTAATCAAAGAGAACAGAATTTTAACTGATCTTGAATGAGTATCCCCAAATTCTTACCACGTAATGTAATGTTACAGGCAGACACAGCACTTTTTTTAGTGCTGACTTCTGACTGGCCACCTATGATGGAAGCAACCAAAATAGTCTGTAGTTGCACAAGCAGCATGAGCAAGCAGTTGCCATCTTCGTTAGAAACATGCTGGAAATATTTTTCTGGGTACTTTCAAGCATTAGAGATTATTTTAGTATTTGGTATCAAAATCAGAAAATAAGTACTTCAGCTGAAGTCAGAGCAAGCCATAATCCCCTACAGATGTCTTTGCCCCACATCCCACATCTCCTACCATTTACCTCAAAAGAAAATAAATCTCTAAATTAAATAATGGTATGTTCAAGCTGGGTGGAAAACCTGCCAGACATTCATGCCCTGGCATAATCTATGTGACATCCTCATAAATTAAGGCCTGCTGTAATAATTCAAATGCATGTAGACAATGCATATTAAGGATTTTATCACTTCTTTGCTAGATAAAGATTTCATGTATATGTTCAACATTACAACTGTCAATGGTATTAAGACAAACTGAAACACCTTCTAGACTTTTACTACAAGTTTATTCTGTATATTTTAATAACTTAATTTACAATCATTATCCAATATAGAAATCTCACATTTTTTTTAAAATTGAAATAACCTTTCCTTTATTTTACTAGCAACTGAAGCAGCACGTTTGAGCTCTAAGAGCTGCTACAGTTTTCATGGTTTTATACACTTCTGGTGGGCCTGGGTCTTTCTTTAATACTTATAAATGTGGCTCAAACCCTTTGAACACTATTCTTACCAACAGATTGGCTTTTTCCTGGGAATATCTGGCTGGATCAAGTCTCTCTGCTCAGAAGTTTGGTCATGGCATTGTCATCATCAAGTATTTACACTACACTTCAAGACAGACAACTTCAACAGCCAGAAGTCTTGTCCCATCCTTCCCTCTCCATTGGTATAGAGGATTAGCATTTCTATTTTCAGTTATTATCAGGCTAGTTTAGAAAATCTGCCCTAAAAACCCCTCATTAACAGCCCAAGTGTAGCTTGAATTAAGAGCAAGAATGCCCAAAGACCCTGCCAAAACCAGTACTGTCTGCCAAAGGAACCAAAGATGTCAAAGGCTGTTTGGGTTAAAAAAAGATTATCACACAGTCACAGCTGTTTGACACATAACAATATCCACACGCTTTCTTCACATCATGGTGAGACCAACAGAGGACATGGCAAATCAAATACCAGGAGAATTTCACTGCAACAGACAGCAGCACAATTTACAGGGCTATCATAAAGCAAAGGGAGAAAATGGTCTTCCCAACAGATTTATCAAGAATTCATTTACTCCACACGTGGAGGGAAGTTAAGATGTGGTAAATAACACAGCACAGACTGGGAGGGTGGTTGTCCAGGGGGCTCAAAACAGGCAGGCCCCAAGCAAATGGCTCTTGATTGTAGCCTGATCAAACAGGAACAACTCTCAAGCCTCATTAAATCAAGGCATCATGGAACACCAACGTCTGAAATAAAGACACTTAATGCCCAAAAGGTCTGTTCTTCTGTTTTCCAAACAAAAAAGTAGTTTCCTTTAAGTAGTTCAAGAAATGTTCCCTTAACTATTTTAGCAGAATCACTCTTAAAGGTTCCACACTCAGAATTAATTTCTCATTTTCTAACAGCTAGAGTAGCTCTCAGACAATTCAGCTGTACAACAAGCATGACCTGAAGAATCAAAATAGACAATGCTTCAGAGGAGAAGAGGGGGAGAAATAAAAAATAAGATTTACCCATACCACCATTAGGCAAAGCAGAAAATGTTCAATCAGGCTGATATTAGAGGACACTTCCATCACCAAAAACAATGAAATTAAAAGATGAGAAATAGACTGCTGATGTATTCAGGACATAGTAAGTACTTTCAGAAACATTATCTTTCTTTTTCCTGAAGAAAGAAGAGAATATTAACTCCAGCAGGACTCCTAAGAACCTCAAGGGTATCTCTGATTTGAGTCCCATCAGCGAAATTCAGTCTGTCACCCACTCTGTAACAATCCCAAGAGATTCAGAGACTCCTCAGCCCTCTGGATCCTTATGATAATTGCTTGAGTGTAGAAGCCAGTGTGAATAATCCAAGAGAAGTCTAACTGGAATACAGAAAGAAGAGAAAGCAGGTCTAATGTCACTCAAAAAAGTTTATTCCACCCCAACTCACAGGATTACATTGATCTGAACAAGTACCTGCTGATTTAACTCAGAGGAATTTAAATACTCAGCTTCAGAACACTGTTTAAGCCATTTCCCCCTCATCTTGTCATCTGGGAAGTCCTCAAGTTCACAATCAAAACTTTGTCTTAAATTCAAATGAGAAGAGCAGCAGTGGGCAGACAAGTCTAGAAAGGTGGCTCAAAGGACTCGGAGCAGAGCTGCACAAGTGGCAGCTGGTGATGCCTCCAGTACAGCTGCAAGGCTCCCAGCAATACCTTGTCCAGTGCAACAACTCAAGTGCTCAGCAGGCACACACAAACAAAGCCAGCAGCCCTCCACCCTGTATTTGGATTCATGAGGAACGATGGCCCAGAGTCCTCATGTCACTTCACAACAAACAATCTGTTATTCCTCTATTCTGTCCACAGCAGTAAGATGAAGAAATAAGATATCATATCCCTCCCTGAGCACAGGAAAACCTATGTTTTCACAAACACCACTGAAATCTGTGACCTTCCTCATAACACACTAAAAGTACAGAAGCTAAGTATGCATCTCTGCTAATGATTTTAAAGAAAAAATCTGTAGGTTTATTCCCCTCCTGCCTGACAGCAGCTGTGCAGTTTTTCCAGTAAGATGAGGACAATCCTCAAGTTCAAAGCAATGAAAGCACAACTACTGTCCTCCCACATATATTCCTTACAAATTAGAGCTGCATTCTTTGACTGCTCTTCTACCAGCCCGCTGCTATGAGTGAATCTCTGTGGCTGCTGTGAAGATCTAACAGCAGTGATGAAGAACCCTTAAACCTCTGCAATCCCCAGTAGCTCCTCATCCAACAAAAATCAGATCCTACAGCAAATTATCCTCTCTTCCCTCCCCAGCCACCATGCACTTGAACTGCAATTACTCCTCTGCTGTGCTCATTTTTGCTGGCTGAGCAGGGCAGGGAAGATGCCAAGGCATTTATCCATCAAGTCACTGTCTTATCCCATCAACCCAACCTTTCCTTCTCCAATAGGAAACACCAAGACATCTGAAAATGCCCACAACAGCCCATGTGGCAAACTAAAAAAAGCAGGGCTGCCCTGCTTCTGTTTCCAGATAGACTGATTTAAACAGAGCTTTAAGTTGCTTAACTTAAAAGTTTGTGATACAATTCAGTGCTCAGATCAGCTTATTTAGAGGCCAAAATCATCTCACTGGACCAAGCTATGGTTACTTTCTACAATTTCTCAGGATAGAAGAAACAGATTTTACAAGTAGCCAGAGTATCACAGTATACTTTACACTGAATACCTAAATAAAACAGCTAATTCACCAAGAAAATGTACCTTCTTACTATGCACTGAAATGAGGAAACAGAGGAAAAAAACCCCTCCAACCCCCTTATTATACTCAGGGATGGGGGCAGCCTTCTCAAAATGCTTTGGTGCACTCCCTCATTAACACTTCAGACAAGCATCACCTGGTTTTACTGCCACAACAGAACTTTCTCATTTCCAATAAAGATCAAGCTACATAGGAATACACAGGTTAGAACAACAACTAATTGCTACAGGAACCATCCCTGGCATCAAAACTAACTAAATACATAAATAAATAAATAAATACAGCTGTAACTTTACTTACACTAACCTGCACTTCTAGGTCACTGGAACGCTGTTGTGCAAGTAACCTCACAGCAGAGCACAAAGGAAGTGCAGTAACAGCATTCACAATGAGCTGTGTTCTGCAGCAAGGGGAGACTCTCAGTCCAGACTGGAAAGAGGGGTACAGTTTGTTGACAGTGATACCAGTTATATTCTATAAGGATGATATTCTATATAAAGCTACAGCCATATTCTAGGAAACACTATTTACTAGGGTTCTGGGTCAGTGAGCACTTTAATGATAATGAACACTATCACTCCAAGCAGCAGTCCCACCCTGCTCTTAACCATTAGTGCTTCAATCCTGTTGCACACAACTTCACCCCTTTTGTCAGCACATCTGCAGTAACAATGAATGGCATCAGGAAACCAACTTGGACCAAACCCCACGGATAAAAACCAAAACTACAGCAGTTTTAACCTAGTGTGGTTCCCCAGTTCAGCTTACTTTAGACTTGGCCATAAATTTATGCCATCACATCAGAGGTGAGGGTGAGTGAGAAACTTCTGTCAAGAGCTGTTTAAGTTTAAAACCCACCCCTGGTCTGCATGGCAATGCTTTTGCCAAGTGCTAAGCAAGTCACATTCTGGTTGCTGCAGCCCTCTTCTCTCTGGCACACATGCACCTTCCTGCAAGCCCCTCCAGCAGGAAAATACACCCAGCACCTGCTACCCTGCACTGGCACTCCCATCCCTGCTGTTACCTCCCTACAGAGCAGCATTCTCAAACCCTAGCACAGAAACAAAGTGCTGCTTCACCCCAGCTGGGCTCTGCCTGCTTTGCTCTCTCACCAACACACTCATCTGGATCACCCAATCATCACCTAACCAGCTAACTTCCACAAAGTTATAATGGCAGCAACTTCAGCACACTTGAACAAGCCTTGCTTCCTTGGGAATCTAGGTTTGAAAAACAAGAAATTATTGCAGGTCTGACAGTGACTTTAGCACAAGTTGTCCCTGGGTGACAGGAGGATGCTCAATAATTCAGACACCCATGATAGGAAAAAGGGAACAGGTAATTGCTGCCCAGACACCTGAGGAGTATGGTGTGTCTTGGGGCTCTCAGCAAGATGTATTTCCTTCAGCAGAAAGCTCAGTGGGGAATTGCTTGACACTTTTTTTTTATCATGATTCTTTTTACTTCATAGGTCACCACAAAAAGCTTGTTGATCCTAAGTAAATAGCAGCCATCATGAATCTTTGCCTTTTAAAATCATTACTCTCACCCTCAAAGAAGAATAAGAAGTGTTGCTCATATTAAATACTGGCAGAAATTCTACTTATCAAATGGTGGAGACATCTTGTATAGAGAAAAAGAAGAGACAAAACTAGAAGGGAGACTTTATGTTCCCCCAAAGAAAACATCATGCTACGAGGTGTCTCCTGGAAGGCCAAAGCAGGCCCTACTACAGACCCCTGTTTAAAATTCAACAGTAAACACTGTATGAAAGCAGCATTAATCACTTCAGAAAACAAAAAGCTGGAGGGAATACTTTCCAAGACTGACTTGGTCTTGTTCAGAAACCAAGACAAATCAAGCAAGCTGGAAGATTTGCATTTGGGACTGGAGGAGAGGCTGTGGGAGCCAGGCTAAGTCAGCCTGAGGTAGGGAAGGCTCCAGGGCACCCACAGCTGCCACATGCCTCCAGGGAGGGGATGGAGAAGATGGATCCAGGCTCTCCGTGTGGTGGGAGGAAAAGAGACAATGGTTAGAACAGGACAGGTTCAGACTGGGTGTACAGAAAATCTTTTCCACCACGAGGACATTCACGCTGCCCCAAAAGGCTGAGATGTCTCCATCCCTGGAGGTTTTCAAGCCATGGGCACTTGGCCTGACCCAGAGCTGTCCCTGCTGTGAGCAGGAGACTGGACAGGAGATTCCTAAGGCCTCTCCTCCAGCCTTGTGATCATGCCACCTCCAGGAAGCCCACTGCAGGGACACACTACTAAGAGGTTACATTTACTATGCTTTTCCTTCATATACTCTCATAAAAATTAAATAACTGACTTGGTCTCACTGAGACTCATTCAAACAGTATTCTGCTTGGTGCCTCTCCAGCACAGACAGGCAGCACCTCTACATCATCCTGACCAGGAATCTACCAGAACATGCTCACACACAGACTGCAATTACCTCTGCTCTGCCCTGCCCCTTTAACAGTGAAGAGACACTGCAAGAAGTGCGTCACGGGCCGGCACACAGCAAAGGAGCAACCATGAAGGGACACAGCAGATGCAGAAGTTAATGGAGCTAGGGATGAGTCTTCCAAAAGAGACCCACAATTTGAATTATTAAAGCAGTCAAACCTTTAATGAAGTTGGTTACAACCTCATCATAAGGCTACAGGAAACCACCTACTGGTACATCAGCACTGGAATTTCTAAACAGTGTTCAAGCCCTGTAATTCAAGCACTTTTTATTCTACATTTGTGCTTGTGCTAAAAGCCACAGTTTACCAGGGCAATGCCACATTTAACTGGTAACTGAGCTCACATCTTTTTGAAATGCAATTGAGACAGTCATACATCCAGCTGCTAAACTTCTGAATCCTAGCTAACCCCATTTTGAACATTAACATATAAAGCTGGCATTGAAGATCATTTCTCTAAAGTGAACAAACATGGACTAAAGCTCAACACTGGCTTATAAAATGGATGTGCTCACAAGTTTCTGTGCTATTGTGTCAGAAATCAAATCAGTGATATTTTGCTTAGAAGTGACTTCTTTTATACCTAGTAGGATACATGAAACATCTACTTTCAAGTACACAAGTGCCCCATGAGATTAATTTGATTTACAGGGAGTACCTGTAGATTCCCCAAGCAGCACAAATAGCATGGATACAATTTTTCAGCAGGTGCTATGAACAGATTCACCTGAACAGGGAGACTTGAACAGTGCCCCTGTTCCCTAAAATATCTTTTAGGTTCTTATCTCCTGAAAGAACCCTCTGAAAGGTCTACTCAGCTTACCAGATGCAGTGCAAATCTCTGAGAAGTGACTCAAACAATGACTCCAGAGAAGTATGTAGGAAACTAGATGGGAGAGCATACACTCCAATACTCTTGACAGGTGACTTTGAAAAGGATAAGACTGAGAAAGCAAAAATCCCAAAAATTTATTGCCAGATAGGAAGATGACTTAAAAACAGACTCTCCTGCAACTTTTCAAAGACTCAGTGCATGAAGCCTGACCTTATTTTTATTTCCTGGAAGACTTCTGTAGGAGACTCATGTGTTCCTCAGTTCTCCCAGGTTGATTGAAGGGGCACAGTCCTTCAAGGACAGCATTTAAAAAAGCTGATTCACACACATACAGAAAGCAAGAACCTAGAAGAGTTAAGGTACTCCAGCCAAAAGTCCCTTCTCCCCTGCTCATCTTTTCAGCAGCTCGATTCTTGCAGAGTCATTATTCCACTAGATACTCAACCACTACATGTTCACCTTAGAAATCTGTCTCACTTCTGCCTAAAATTCAAATACACAGAAAAATTATTTCTTGCAGAAACTTTTCTGTCCATCCTTAGTGTTAAGACAATGAAGACAGCAGAGACTAATTGCCCTGTGTCTTCATTTGGCACAATGTTTTGTTATATATTAAAGCTGCCCTCTCACATGCTTACACTTTGGTCTACTCCTCCTTCATCAGAGTCGGATGGAGCCTGTCCTGCCACAGTAAAAAGGAGGCTGCCCTCCTCCTAAAGAGGACTACCAGAACTGGCTCCAAGACTCTGAGGCTTTATTCCCAGTTCCCTTTATGAGCTTGGGCTGCAGTAATCTGCAGCTGCATTTCTGCCCTATGCAAATCAAACAATTCAAATGGACGTTCTGTGCATGTAAAAAGCATTTCACAGCTTTTCAAGGAAACCTTCCCCAAGCATCCCTTCTGCACAGAGAACAAACCCCAACGGTCTTCAGAGGCAGAAGGAAGAGGATGGACTACAGAGTGCTTGGAAAGTTCACAAGGGGGACTGTCCTGCTGTTTTAGGAAGAGACAAAATCCTTGGTGGCAGAGACACATCAGTGCACACACACTCCAGCCCTGTTGCTTTGGCACAATGTAAGCAAAGCAGTCAGGAAAAAGCAAGAACATCCCAGGGTGAGCTGAAGTGTGGGAGGAACAAAGAGAGGAGAAACAGGTGATTCCTGCCCACAACTTGCAAGGAGGATTTCCAGCTTGGCACAGCAAAATGCTAAGGAAGAGCCTGGTGGTGCAGGAAGGTGAGGGGCAGGGACATGTCTGCAGTGGTACAGCCTCCCAGAACCAAAGCAGCCAAAGGACACATGCAGCCACAAAAAGGAACAGGGAGCCAAAGGTTACAAGATTATTAAGACACATCCTATGATAAAAAAGCAAATATTTTACTGGTAGAAGACTGCTAATAATAAAGCGTCTAAGAGCTTTGTGATAATGTGAGAAGAAAGAAAGAATGATGGAAGTTTTATGACAGCATAGGTGTACTCACCTGGAAGAGAAAAAGGTTCATAAACTCACTATTAGAGAAAAAGATTACTTTTTTTTTCTTTTTTGAAGAAATATACTTGAGGTAGGATCTGGGATAACACAAGGAAGCAGAGATAAAAAACAAGATGAGGAGGAAGAGAGGAATTTGGAAAACCAGCAAGGAAAGACCACTGAAGTGTTTCAGAACTTTGTACAGAAAGTGCTTTCAAAATATAAAATCCTCATTGAATTCACTCCTTCTAAATCCTTCCCAAGCCCTGAACTCCTCAGAAGGAATGTGCATGCCCTGTTGGCACACCTATTCCTTTTCCATGAGATCTTCTGGAAGTGTCAGGGGTGACACAACACGATCAACCTGGACCTTTAGTACTCTACAGCTACTGAAGAGCCATTGTAGCTCACAACGCTGCTTTCCAAAAGCACTAGAGAACGAGCATTTGGGTATAAGTTCACCCAAACGGTAAGTTCACCACAAAGCCTATCAAAGTTCTGCTCGTATCAACGTGAGGTATCTCGTGCTCTCGCCTTGAGGGACTCGGGCACGGTTCTGTTTCAAGGCACAGCGCTGGCAGCCTCACTCCTCTCCCAACCCCTCATCCGACCGTCTCCAGCACGGACCGGCTGTGTCAGCCGTGCCTGAGGACTTCCAGCTGATGGCGAGGGCTGAGACACGGCTCCTGCTACTCCCGTTCTCCCAGAGCACCTCCCGGGGCTGCGAGCACTGCTCCCGCTCCACAGCCGGGGTCAAACCCGGCGGTGGCTCCGCAGCGGCGGGTTCCCCTGCCACCTCCTCGGGGAGCCATGGAGAATTCCGGCAGGGAAGCCGGTGGCCGCTCCTACCCTCCCCGCGGCTCCAAGGCACCGGCGTGACCTTGCTGGGGAGCCCTGGGCCACGCGGCAGCCCAGCCCGCCCGCGGGGCTCGGGAGCGCGGCGGCCGGTCCCCCGCCCGGCCCCGGGCACGGCCCGCTCACCGCCCAGCGCCCCTCACCGCCGCTGCCAGGCCTCAGGGCTCCGAGTCCGCCCGCTCCCCGCCGTCCCCGGGCCGCCCGGCCGCGGCCTCGCCCGCCCGCCGCGCTCCGGAGATACCCACCGGAGATACTGCGCGCACAGCAGGCTCATCCTCCGCCGCTCGCCGCCCGTCCCGCCGCGGCTCTCACAGCCCGGGCCGGCCCGCCGCCCCCGCGCCACCGCCGCCGCCGCCTCCCGCCGCCGCCATCTTCCCGTGCAGGGCCCGCGGGGAGGAAGGGGCGGGGTGTCTCCGCTCCGCGCTCCGGTCGGGCAGGACCGCCCGCACCCCGCCGGCCCCGCCGCTCCGGCCCCTCGGCGGCCCGGGCAGGCCCGGCTTCGCCGCTCCGGCACCGGCGGCGTCCGCTCGCCGCTCTCCCGTCCCTCTGAGGCGCCGCGGCCCTCCCGCCGCGCCGGCCGCGCTTCCGGGCCGGACCCCGCCCCCGCCGGCACTTCCGGCGGCGCCACCGGCAAACCCTTCCCCCGCCAACTGCCATGGCAACCGAGGGGGCGGTGGGGCGTCGCCATGGCAACCGCGGTGCATCCCGGGCCTGCGTCCGCGGCCTGACCCGCGCGGACCCGGCAGCGACAGCCCGCTTTGTCACATCTCCCCTCTCGGCCCTCGCAGGGGAGGCTTGCCGAGAGGCCCGTGGCGCTGGCGGGAGCCCCAGTCACAGAATCACAGAAACACAGAACGGGGCAGGTTGGAAAGGACCACAGTGTCCCACCACCCTGCTCAAGCAGGGTCATCCCAGAGCACATGGCACAGGATTGTGTCCAGACAGGTCTGGAATATCCCCAGTGAGGGAGATTCCACACCCTCTCTGGTCTGTGTTCCAGTGCCTGGTCACTGCACAGGAAAGAAGTTCTTCATCATGTTCAGGTGGAACTTCCTGGGCATCCATTTCTGCCCATGGTCTCTTGTCCCATTGCTGGGTCCCAGGGAGCAGAGCCTGGTCCCTGTTCTGAGCCCTCCCTGCAGACAGGGACAGAGAGAGATGAGGGCCCCTCTCAGCCAGGTCTCCTCTCGAGGCTGAACAGCTGCATGTCCCTCAGCCTTTCCTTGTGAAAGAGCTGCTTCATGTCCTTCCTCATCTCCACAGCCTCCCCTGGACCTGCTCCAGGAACTCCAGGTCTTTCCTGTCCTGAGGAGCTCAGACCTGGACACAGCACTGCAGATGTACCTCACTAGGGCTGAGTAAAGGGGTAGGATCACCTCCCTGAGCACTGGGAATGCTCCTCCTGATGCACTCCAGGATTGTGTTGGCCTTCTTGGCCACAAGAGCACACTGCTGGCTCAGGCCCTCAGTGCAAGCATGGCAGTGGCCTTATACTTGTGTGACAAGAAAAGTTTCAGTAGGTGTGGGGAGACAAAAGGAGATGCTGCTGAAGGCAGTCTCCCCCTGATACGTTACAGCTGTGTTAATTATCCTAGAGTGGAAACAGCCTTGCCCTCACAGCCATGGGTGTGATAAAGAGTGAGTTAGCTGGGAAGAGTTCAGTTGGAGTCTGCTGGCTGTGCTGTGAAGACCTAGGGACAGGAGATGGTGCAAGGGACAGAAAAGGTCAGATGCTGTACGTAGGACAGACAGGGTTAGGTGGCCGTGCTAGGGACAGGAAGGAGTGAGCCAGAACTGAGGAAGAAAGAGAGACAGAGCCAGAGCTGTGTGGAGCTGCTCTTGGGAGTTACAGAGAAATGGTATGGGAGACTTTTGAATAACAAGGTGCTGATGCTCGAAGCCTTCTGATGATTCTAATGAAGCACCTCAAGTGCAGTGTCCACGTTCAAAACCACATATCAGCGACTGTGACAAGTGGGAACAGTGCATGTGGGCTTGGACTTCCCACCTAGAATCGTTGAACTATCAGTCTTGGAAGGGAACTTTAAGGTCATCAAGTCCAGACATCAACAGTGTTGCTGAAGCACACACCAAATGAGAGGGGGAAAGAAATGAAAGGAAACTTGGTTTTATTCAGGCCATTATCACTCACTGACTCTTATTCTTCATGATTTACAAGCTGAAGTTAGCATTGTAAAGAAAGTGGGAGCAAAAATACATCAGTAAGGAATAAAGGCATGAATAGCAATCACACCCGTTTTGCAATTATAGAACAGAAGCATGATGTTGGAAGAGACCTTTGGGATCATCAAGTCCAACCATCATCCCAGCACTGCCATGGTAACCCCTAAACCACTAAACACGTTACCTGATGCCACAGCCAGACACCTCTTGAACACCTCCAGAGATGGTGTCTCCATCACCTCCTTGGGCAAGAGAAGAAGATAAGAGGGAGTCACAAACCAGACTTCCTGTTCCCTGCCTGCTTGCCACACTGGGGATTCCCAGGATTTGCCAGCTTGGCTGTCCAGCCCCAAACAAAGATCACTCCAAAATGTCTCAAAGGCTCCTCATCTAAGAGTCCTCCCAAAGCCACTGATGCTAGAGGCCCCACTGCCCAGAAGGCAGCAAGGTCAGGCATGGGATGGGTTCCAGACCAGGGATGTGGCCCATGGCCCTGGAGTTGGCACACAGAATCCCAGCATGGTTTGGGTTGGAACAGACATTGAAGATCATCTCTTTCCAACCCCACTTCCACTGGACACCTTTCACTAGACCAGATTGCTCTGAGCCCTGTGCAACCCAGCCTGGAATACTTCAAGGGATGGGGCAGCCACAGCTGCTCTTGGCAACCTGTGCCTTACCACCCTCACAGGGAGGAATTCCTGCTCAATATCCCATCCCACCCTGCCCTCTGGCAGTGGGAAACCTGCCTTGTCTGGCACTCCATCTCTTTTAAATATTCTCTCTCCATCTTTGCTGTAGGCTCCCCTCACGTGTTAGGTCACACTGAAGCTTATTTTCTCCAGGGTGAACAACCCCAATTCTCCCAGCCTTTCCTTGTATAACAAAGCTGCTCCATCCCTCTGATCATCTTGGTAGCCTTGTCTGGACTCACTCCAACAGCTCCATGTCCTTCCTGTGCTGGGGACTCTGGAGCTGGGCATAGTGCTCCAGGTGGGGTCACCTCAGCATGGAGCCAGGACACGGGCACATCAGGCAGCAACCTTGCACCTGGGTACAACATTCTATCATAGCTCAATATTTAGTTTTTCCACTATTTATACCATGTGGTCGCATCTCCCATGCCAATCTGGTAACTTGTTTTGTGCTCCAATTTGTCTTTTTATGGCAGGAAAAATCCCACTGAGTTCAGTGTCTATTCAAGCACATGAGCCAGCCTGAAGAAATGAGGCAGAGGAAAATTTGGGATCAGATGAGCACAAGGTGGCTGGCTAATACAAATTGTGTCATTTGAGTCTGTGAGTGACCTGAGCACAAAATGAAAGATCATGTTTCAAAAATAAATCCCCCACATTTTTTCAGGTTGAAAAAAGGAATGTGCTTAAGGAAATTATTTTCAGGGCCCCACGTGTTCACATGGGAGCCTTGCAAGGCTTGCAGAATGGTTTTTCTGGTTTCAGTGCAAGCAGGGCTGGGCAGTGAGCCATGGGCAAACCTCCCTTGGAATCCTGTGCAGCCCCTCAGGCAGCTGCTGTAGCAGGGCCCAGGGCTCAGCTCCATCCCTCCAGCCTCTCAGCTGCAGAGCAGGAGCAAACTGGTTCAGCACTGGGCAACTGGGGCTACTCCTGCCTGCCTGGAGCCTGTCCTGTGCTACACCAAGGCTGAGTTTGTACTCTGAGATTTTATGTCCTGGATCAATGCATTAATGCAGCTCTTAGAAGCTGCATCTCTCCGGGCACATTGTCCAGGACTCTCGCCAGCCCCTTCACACTGTCTGTGTGATTGGGAGCCTTATCCTTCTGCTCCTGATCCAGCATGCTCAAGGCATCTTGCACCTGATTGTGGCCTTCCAGTACCTGAAGGGGCCAACAAGAAAGATGGAGAGGGGCTCTGGACAAGGGCCTGGAGTGATAGAACAAGGGGGGATGGCTTCCAACTGCTAGAGCTCACCTCATTCCAACCCTCCTGCCATGGGCAGGGACACCTTCCACTGCCCCAGGTTGCTCCAAGCCCCATCCAGCATGGAACATTTACAGGGGTGGGGCAGCCACAACCTCTCTGGGCAACCTGTACCAGTGTCACACCACCCTCACAGTAAAGAATTTCTTCCCAATATCCCCTCTAACATCTGCCAGTATGAATAAAGGCATTCCCCCTTGTCCTGTTGCTCCAGACCCCTGCCCAAAGTCCCTTTGCATCTTTCCGTCTCCCTGCAGCTACTGGGAGGTCACAATTAGGTCACCCCAAAACCTTCTCTTCTCCAGGCAAACAATCCCAATTCCTCTATCCTTTCTTGATGTGCACAGTTCTCATCCAGGAGACCACAGAGTGCTCCCTGGAGGCATCACGCTCCTGCTGCGTCAGGCACGAAGAAAGAGCGGAAGCATCAACCCAGCAGCATCTTGTTCAGTCTTGTCTAAGTCCAAACCACTTTCAGAATGACCCCAAAAGATCAGAGAGGTTCCCATGGGGCTGAACTGACTTCTGAGTCTTGGGCAGTAGGGAACAGGCAGCCCTGGATATTTTCAAGAGAATCTGTTGGGTATCACTGCCAGTGTTATTTAACTTGTTTAATGCCAATATAAATTGTCAAGCAGATCACACCTAAGGGCAGCTGCATGAGGAAACCTGTGCTCCATCAGGACAACCTGCCCAGTCACAAAGTCTCCCTTCACCTTTTCTCACTCCTCTTTAGTATCTTCCAGACAAAGAAGCAAAGGATGCCAGAGTCTTCGCAGATTTTTCCTTGTTTTTCAGGGCTTTTTGTCTGAATTGTGGGGTCTTTTGCTTCCCTCTGAGTTTCTGCACTGTGGAAATAGAGCTGTCCATTAGGACAGTGTGTACATAAATTTCTCTCCCACACCTTCTCTTCTTGACTCTCAGAAGGCTCTTTCATAGCTTCAGATTTCTCATCAGATTGTCCCACAAAACGTGTTTGAGGGCTTGACATTGCTACTGATTGCTCTGCTCTATTTCCTATGAAATTCCAATTCAAAACTTTTGCTGCACACAACAAGGGGATAATTTCCTTCTATTTAAGAGAAACCCCCAAGTCAATCTCCCCTTAGTTTTGTTCTAAGAGATTTGTGATAAAAGAAGCAGATTTCTCATAGAGGTCAACTTGTATTATCATCTTTGTTATTTATGGGTCAATAACTGTAGTCTATCATTTTATTAATATCACAGTGTGGGAAAGGATTTGGTCCCCAGAGAAGGAGGGTAGACCAGAGACACTGTGAACCCTTTGAATAAACCCAGCCCTCAGCCACAGTGCAGCCAAAATGCCCAGGAGTGAAGCTGCTCTGCTCTCCAGAGGGAAAGTCTTGTAATTCCAGATGTGAATCCATTTTACATCCTTCAGTACCAGCTCAGCATTTCACAGATCTTGGATGTGTTTATCCTCGAAACTTGCTCTAAGAGGGAAGCAAGGACCATCCCCACTTAACAGATAGTCAGGGGAACAGAGATTTCATCAAGGTCATTTAAGACAACAATGGAGAGGTGGACCACGTGGAGCCTGCTTCCACCTTTCTTTATTAACACTAGCATCTTTAATTGTCCTGTGAGACTCACTGAGTCCAAGGCCTTCCCTTTGTGTGCAGATATTCTGCCCCTGCTTTCACACACAGATGTGGCACTGGACAGCCCTCTGTCTCTGTGCCAAACTTTGGCTTTTGTATCTTTGAGACATCACATTCTCCTGTTGCTCAGGGTGAAAACCTGGGATCAAGGAAGATAAGTGAACAGCTCAACAGCTGAATGATGAAACATCAGATTCTCTGCAGGTTTGGTGTTCACTTTGGGAAGGAAGGGAGGGAGAGAGCAAGCAGCCATTCCCAGGGATCCATGCTGAATGCCTCAGCCTCACCCCCCTCCCAGGAACCCAGCTACAATCCGGTCTGTGTAGATTGATCTCAGCTGTAACCTCAGAAACAGAGACATTTAAAAGGGCTGCCAAGCTAATTGCATCTGTGGCCAGTGTTCAGCTGGTGTTGCTGAATGTGGGCAAGAGAGAAATTGGTTCCCAGGCTGACCTTCCTCAGGAGATTGCCTCAAAAGTCAGTCCAGTGTCCCGGAAACATTGCACAGCACTTGGGGTCAGTTCACAGAGGCCACAACCAGGGTGTTAACTCCTCAACCTCGACAGATCTCCAGCTGTATCTCATGGCACCCTTTGGCATCTTCTTCCAGTGCATGATGAACCAAGCCCTGAGAAGAACTCCCCAGGCTATTCAAATTTTCAAACCCCAGTTATAAGTCGTCTTATAAACAGCTATAAGTGTATGCCAATGTCTTTCACTGGCTGCTTTTCAGCCTTGCCTACTCCTTCCTTGTTTGAATGTCTGCTCTTACAATGGGTCATCCAAAATGGAAGATTTCTCCCTTTGAGCCAGACTGTCCCACCCCTGGTGGCCTCAGTCTGGTTGCTGTGGGTTTGGCAGATCCCTCCATCTCAGCTAGGCTCCCACCATAGCAGCTACCCCTGAGTGCTTCCATTTATTGTCCTATACTGTTGTTTCATGGGCAACTGGTTCAGCTTGGCCTGTCTAGCCTGGCCCAATCTGCCAGTTCAGTCTAGCTTCTTTATATTTGCAAATCCTTTCCCCACCCATGGGCTGGGTTTGCAAGCCTGTTTTGGTTAGATACATTCAGATTATATCTCAAAAATGGGTGTAAATAAAAAACCTACTTTTGTAGGAACCAGGGGTTTTATTCCAACTGGGCCACAAAGAGAGCAATTCCCTTATTCAAGACCTTTTGCTCATTAATTTTCAAGGAAAGATCTCTTTCTGTTGTGTTTTTTGGTTGGTTGGTTGGTTGGTTTGGGGTTTGTTTTTGTTTTTGTTTGGGGTTTTTTGTGGTTTTGTTGTTTTGTTTTGTGGGGGTTTTTTGGGGTTTTTTTTTTGTGCGGTTGTTTTGTTTTGTTTTTCTTTTAAAGTACATTGTTGCATTACAAAAATTTCTTAGAGTCATAGGGCTGGGCATTTGGGGAGCAGAACTGAATCTGCTTCTTAGCCCTTGTCAGAAAAGGTTCCAAAATGTGCCAGGATGGGTTCACAGATTGTTTAAGGCCCTCTAATTGTCCTTTTCTCTGATGGATTTGGGATCTTTTGAAGAGTTTGCAGACTGTCAGTTTAAAAGCCTTAAGGCAGAAAGTTTCTCTTCCTCCTCCCAAGCCCAAGAGGAGAAACAAAGTGAGAGGCAGTGCTGGGAGAACTGAGGAGTCCCCATCCCTCACCCCAGTGAACACAGCCCTGATCTTCCTGCCTTCTGCTGCATGCCCCCCTGCTCTTGGGGCCTGACTGTGCAGATGGTGAAGAGCTGGACAAATCCATGTGCAGAGATACCCTTAGTGTGGGCCACAGGCCATGTTTCAGGTGTGCTTAACAGGTCTCAAATCCCACAGGCACCGGCTTTGCAGTGCTGATATGAGCTGCCTGTGTAGGCAGATCCCTGTGTTTCTCCATGCTGTTTTCTTCCTCAGAGAATAAACTCCAGCTAATCATCCTTCTGGCCTCTCTGTGTCCTGCTGTACCAGCTCTGCAGGTGGCAGATGGCTGTTGGCCCCCATGGGCTGGGCTGGAGCTCAAATCCACTGGGGGTCTCAGGGTGCTCCAGCGCTGCACAACAATCACAGGGAGGGCTTGCAGGGAACATCTGGCTCCTGCAGCTGGGGCTGTTGTCTTCAGCCCTGGGAAACCAGCACCTACATGTTCAGGGAAAGCAGCAAGTAAAAGAAAATACATGCTGGGTTGGAAAACAGTGAGGGAAAAAAGGTGAAATAACCACTGCACAGCCTTGCAGGCGTCGCTCCTGCACCAAAACCTGCCTCTGCTCCCCAGCCGGCAGCGTTGCTAAGTGACAGCTGATTTACCACATCACTCACCATCCAGCAGGCTGCAGGAAAGCCAGGGAAGAGCTGCAGACAGGGCTGCCCAGACCTCATCCTCACCACAGCCTGGCAGTGCTCACCAGACCTTGTCCCCACTGTGGCTAGGTAATTCATAACCTACATCTGGATAGGTGATCTTGATCTTTCACTGGTGTTTAAGGTCAAACCCGGTGTGAAACAAGGAGGCAGAGATTCAGCTGCATGGCAGGAGCTGTCAGGACCAGTGGGATGTGTTTGGCATCACCAGGCAGTGGGAGAACTTGGCACAGGCAGTTTTGTCCATTTGTGCCTTCTGCAACAGCAGCACTTAATGCTCCTACAGCTGCAGGTTGTATAAGCTACAGAAGGGAAAACATGCTCCCCTGCAAAATTTCTTATGCAAAATTAGCAGGAAATGGGGTTATGATTAACAAAAAATTCAGCTGCCTCACCTCCACTCCAGCCTCTTCTGTATAAAAGGAAACAGTGAAGAATCTTCTTGTAGAGGGCACACCCCCATACTTCATGTCAGGGCAGTTGTATCACCCCCAAGGGAAAGGGGTAGGACACCATCCTTGGTGAGAACATGTAGGAGAGGAGCACCCATTCCCCTGCTGACAAGACCTGTGGTTTTAAAGGCAGAGTTATGCTGTGCCCAGCACCAGTGGTAAAATGCAGAGACACTTCTTTTCCTAAGGTCTCAAGTCTCCTTTTCCGGATAAGCTTGGAGGAGCAGCACAGGAAAAAGCCCAACACAACCCCAAAATCTAATCCCATTGTATCATCATATGTCCATACAGAGCCAGTAAGAAGACAGAGCAGGGAAGAAGGGGCAGAGCACACCACACTATCAGTGTGGGCTCCTGAGTGTGTGAGTGCAGCCAGGGCCTTCACAACAAGGATTTGAGTGTTCCCTGAACAAACATATTCAGCATCATCTTGGGTTCATTCCCTAGTGGTCTTGCTTCTTCATATCACTCAGGCTGATGAGTATCTCAGCATCTGGCTGAGCTGGGAGGGAAAAAGTTTTCAAGCAAAGGTGAATAAATAGTCTTAGCAGAACAAGGAGAAACACAGCACACTGCTGTGGGTAGGGCTAAAAGCTTCTGCCATGAGAAGGCAGAAATGAGTGTCTGGGGAGCGTCCTCTTAAGGACAGAGGAGGAGGACAAGTGAAGGTAGCAAGGGAGACCTGTTGGTGGCAGATAACTCCCTGCTGAGAGGAAAATCTGTGTGTAGGAGCCAGAGATAAGGCCAGGACAGCCTTTGGGAAGGGGCTGAAGGCAGCTGCATGCAGCTCTTCTTCAGTGACTGTAAGCAGAGAGGGCTCTGCTGGCCCTTGCTCAGGGCAAGGAGCTTTTTTAGTGGAGAACAGCAATGCTGCAGTCCTAAAAATGAGAGAATTAGAGAATTAGACAGTTGGGTAGTCTTGTACTAGTTTACCTTGCAGTAAAGATTGGTTTTTGGTGAATGCACAACATCTATTCGACGTTGGTCTCTTTCAGGCATTGAAATGGATCTGTTGGGTGAAGCTGAAGCCCCACAAGTTATTTTCCCCACAGAATCCCAGAAAAGGGTGCTGCAGCAATGTTGTGCTGGGGCTGGAGCAGCTGGGAGACCTATGCAGGTGCCAGGCTGGGACCACCTGAGCACCAAGGGGGAACACACTGCTGCTCATGAGCACTGAGTTGTGCAGATCACAGAATCAGGCTGGGAAAGACCCCTGAGGTCATCAAGCCCAATCTGTGACTGATTACCACCTTATCAACTATGTCATGGCATTAAGTGCCACATCCAGTCTTTCCTTAAACACCTCCAGGGGTGGTGACTCCACTGCCTCTCTGGGCAGCCCATTCCAATGTCACCCTTTCTGTGAAGAAGTCCCTCCCTGTGTCTGTTGGCCGAAGACTATGCCTCCTTGTCCTGTCACTGGTTGCCTGGGAGAAAATACTGACCCCCACCTGGTCACACCCTCCTTTCAGGGAGCTGCAGGGCGTGATAAGGTCACCCTTCAGCCTCCTCATCTGCAGGCCGAACCTCCTGTTACATCTCCCCAGTCCTGGGGATGCCGGTGTGCCCCTGCTGCGCCTCTGTGAGTGCAAGCGCACCCAGAGCGGCTGCGTGCCCATCGCTGTGTGTGTGCATGGGCGCACCTGTGCCGGGCCGTGTGTCCCTCTCCGCGCCTCGGGGAGGGATGCGTACCCGTGGGGTGTGCACATGAGCGTACACGCACACACACCGGCATGTAGGACCCCGCGGGGGGCGCGCCCTGGGCCGCGCTGGCGAGGGGCGGCCCCGGCCCGGCTCCCGCAGCCGCGGCGCCGCCCCCGCTGCCGCCCGGCCCCGCTCCATCCCTCCGCCCTCCTCCCTCCCTCCCGCAGCCGCACCGAGCCACAGACCGCGGCGGGGCCGGGCAGGGCCGCACCATGACCGAGACCACCAAGACCCACGTTATCCTGCTGGCCTGCGGCAGCTTCAACCCCATCACCAAGGGGCACATCCAGATGTTCGGTCAGTGTCCGCGCCGGCGGGGCGGGCCCGGGGAGGCGGGGGGGAGGCCCGGGAGGCCCCCTGGGGCTGCACCCCCGTGGGTGTGGGGGCGTTGTGGGGGTTCGGGGAGGGTTTGGGGCGCAGCTTGGCCGCCGGGGACCGCGGCGGGGCCGGGCGCTGTCGCTGTCCGCGCCGGGTGGTGCTGAAGGCGCCGCGGGCGGGGACCGCCCGGGCCTCCCGAACCCGTTCTGCATCCCTGGCAGCTGTCCCCAGGGCTTTGGGGCTGTCCCCCTCGGATGGCCGGGTTCCCCGCTCTGCACTCACATTCTCGGGCTCCAGCCCCCGGGGTCGGTCCTGGCGCTGTTTGTCCGCTGCTATTCGTCCTCGGGTCTGAGAGACTGCAGCCGCTGCAGCACTTCCATTTCCTCTGACCAGGGAGGGGATAGAGCCAAGCAGCCGCTGCCAGGTACAAAAGTCAACAAAAATACAGGCACTTAACGGAGACACCGGAGTGCTCAACCATTAGATTGATAGTGTGTCGAAGGAACGGGAGACGTTGGTGTGAGATGATGGGAAGTACCGAGCGTCCCTGCGATGATACAGATCATGGGGATGCTAGAATCACTGCCACAGCCTGCTAGGCAAGGCAAGAGGGAGGGAAGGAGGGAGACAGGAAGGGCAGTCTCCATCAAAGGCAGTCTGACATGCCATAAATACTGTTTGGGTAAAGCTCAAAATGCCTGGAAATCCCTATGCAAACAGTGGCTCACTTGGCTGGGGAGCAGTCCTGTGAGGGTGAAGTGCCCACTGCAGACCACCTTGGGGTGCAGAGACAGGATTCATCCTTTATGTCTGATGGGAGATTTAAGGCTGGGAAGCACATACTGAAGGTCTTGTGCTACTGGTGGAGAAGCATCCCTGGGGTTTCTAAAAGCTGTGTATAAGTTTCTAAATATATAAACTGTATAAAAATAATTGAAATCAGCTTGGGGTATTTCTGCATCAGACCTTGTTTTTGTAGAACGTAATGAGTTGCACATCAGAAATGTTGCACATCAGAAAATGATGGTTTTCTAGATGCAAAGGATCACACTGTTATTCCATTTCATAAGTGCCAGCAAAATGTAGGCCTGGACATCAATGTGTTTGAATTTTTTTTTTTAAAAAATCCTATTCTCTAAGCAAAAAGAAATTGCCAACAAGAGGAACTATTTAAAAATAAAAACAATTATTAAATTAAATTACAGGGACTTGGTTGATGGAGGCAACCATTGATGAAAAAGATTCCTGTAATTTACATTTGGTTTTATTTTGATTAAATAACACTAAAGATATCTATGTGGCCCTTATTCAGTGGACTAACAACAAGTAATAAAATGTATTTTAGAAAATAAGGATCCGTGAGATATTAGTATGCAATGCATGTTTTTATAGACTCGCTATAAGGTTTTCTTCTTGCTCAGTACTCTTCGGTATCTTTATCAAAGATGTGAAAGAAAATATATAATCCCTGATGGTAAAAAGTGGCCATGACCCCAAAGTGGCCAGAATAGCAATTCCTGCTGGTAATGAGTCAGTTGTGCTGCCTGACTCGGGTTTTTTGATAAAAAGGACTTGTTCAACAGCAAAGTCAAAGGCAAAGTCATATGTCCAGCAAGGAAGAATGCACATCAAATATAAACAAAAGGCAAATGTCTTCTACCAAACAGCAGTGGTGTCAAGGACTGAGGGGGGATTGTGCACAACCCACTGAATGCAAACTCTGTGTGGTACTGTAAATAAGGCAGCAAATGTGATCCTTGTAGATATGGGCAGGGGAATATCAAGCAGAAGAAGAAAGGTTGTATTATTTTCATGTACAGCGTTAGCAAAGCCCTTCTCTGAGGAACAGTGACAAGAATTACATTGGTTTTGGAAGCCCGGCTTTGTGGCAGGAGACTAGGGAAGCTCAGTCTAGATCCATCCTTAAATATGTTAAGGGGCATCTTGATGTGCTTGGGGGAGGGATATGGGATATGTGATGGAAGTGGGCAACTTGATCCAGCAGAATAAGCACTGGTGAGATGCCAAGAGTGGATCCCGCGCCACTTCAAACTACAAATCTGTTATGTGGGTTTGGGTGAAGGTAATCAAGTAATATGAGAAAGTACCTGGGTACCTGATGGATTCTCTGTCACAGGAAGGCTGTAAATGAACACTCAGACATCTTTCAGGAAGACAGGTTTTAGCTCAAATAGGGTGGCTGGAGGTGGAAATTTTCTCTGCATGCATCCTGTAGAGCTCCTGCAATACAATACTTGAGATACCTGATATGGACAAATGAGACTTCCATGAGGAAAGGGCACAGGATTTAGCTTCTGAATCCCTCATCATTTTTTGTTTGAGGAACATTTCTTCCCAAGTCTAAAAATGTAACCCTGTGAAGCCATAGGAATCTCAACCAAAATCTGTATTACTTTTCTAGTTCTGCACTGTAGAGTCCAACCAAAACTCTATCCTGTAAATGATGCATTTCAAACAGCTGAATTTGGGCAAAAATATTGTATTCATCATTCAGACAAATATTTGGGCTTTGAGAACCCAATAGGAGGATTTTTTGCTTAACATAGAGAGACACAATTTATCTCTTTAACATACAGCACTAATTAAGCCAAAAGGAAGTACAATATTTGCTCAGGTATATCACTGTAAACACACCATTGTGTGTCAACCATAATTTTTTATCAGTGTGGATTTTACCATGTTTTATTCAGACCCAAACCCAACCTTTTCCCACAGGATTTTTGCCTGAATAGGAGATTAGTTAATTATGTGGAAGTCTCTTCTAGTGGGGGAAAGATTCTCATTCAGTTATTCTTTCCATCAGTCATACAAACTTCAGACTCCTGATTATCCTTGGGATTCCAGAAAACTGGGATTCTTCTTAGAATCCCAAATCTGCAACTGCGTCCCACCACTGAACCTTGTGAGTAGCTGAACTTACTGCAACAGAGCTCCCCACTTTGTCTGCTGGTTATAATTCTGGATCACTGGGGCTCCCCAAATGAGGCTGAATCACGTCTGTGGATACAAAATGAATGTCATACATAAAAATTAATACTTTGCTAAGATATGTAACATACAACAAAAAAGTAGGTGAGGCACAGTCATGTACAGCCATCCCTACCAAGGGGTTGAGGCAAACGCCCACATAGTCCTGAAAACACTCTGAGTTATTTGTGGTATCAGCTGCACTTTGAGAGGTGTTCTGAATCATAAATTTCCGTCGTATTTTCTAGCTTTATATGGCTGTGAGAAAAAGTTTCAGATGTTACTGTGGTGGGGAGGAAAGATGGAAGGATAGAGAGGGCAAAGTTTGTTTCCAAAGCTTGACACTAACACTGGTGGCCTTTAACCCAAAATGAAACTCCATTTATAGCCTAAGGAAGTATTGAGAAGAAAAGCAGAGCCCAAGCAAAAAGTCTCAATAACTGAAGGAAAATAAGATTCAGAACAAAGTCCTGCATTAAAGCCACGTGAAACCCCCACCACTGTTTGATGCAGGCAGCCCATCTGCTCACCTCAGCCAACACACACCAAACCCCAAGCAGTTCACTTCCATTTCTTGCTGTCTCTCAGAGAAGCACTGAGCATGGGTCACTGCTTAACCCTCCTGCCCTGCAGCAGCTCAGGAGAGGAACCTGAGACATCCCCACACCGCCTTTGGATCTCAGCGTGAAGCACTGGGACACACCAAGTGGCACAGACACCCACAGTGGCATCTGCTGTCTAAAGTGCATCTTCTCCATCTTGGCTCCCTCAGTTTGCCTCCTCCTTCCTTCCCATGTAACTGATGCCACCCAAAGGACAAAAGCCAAGGCACCAATGTCAAAAGCAAAACCTAATCCATGCAGCTCTGCTAACACGTCAAAGCCCATGCTGGCACTCAGCCAGACAACGAGCTTGTGCTTGCTTTGACAATTAAATCACTTCCCCATGTGACCCCAGCTCAGGGAGCCCTAATACAGCTGTGTCCAGAGCTTGAAAACCAAAAGGCAGCTCTGTAGAGCAAGGTAAAAAGGAAATTTTTTCAGTCAACAGAATATAGTTGGTTTGAAGATGGTCTTGAGTAAAATACTAGGATTAAAGGCATCACCAGACAAGGCCAGAGGCTCCAGGTTCTCTGTCCTGGTGTTTCAGAGTTGGAGACAGAGCCAAGGAAGGTGCTGAGAGTAGTTTCTTTGTAGGTTCTGCAGTAGAAAGGGCTTGTACTCTCCTGTGGATATGTGAGAATTGGAGGATTGTTCTGATGATTTCTTCAAACTGAAATGAGGGTTTTGGTGGGGTGAAATGGCATCTGGTTGATCAATGTGCTGTGTTTTGATACTGATTTTTTTTTTTCTCTATTTTCTTTTATTCATTTTGCTTCAATTGTAGAAGAAAAGGCCTCTCTGGAATTGCCCACACACCCTATTTTGGCAATTCAGACTTTTTTTTCCTTGCCTTTTTAAGGTTCTAAAATTCTTCCATTCTTTTCATGTGCAAACTTCTGGCTTCATTCACAAAGCCTTGCTCAACAACCACAGTTTTATTTCCCCAGCTCTAAGAACAGCTTCATCTCCAGGGATTGGATGACCCCTCAACTCCCCTTTCCACCTCTGCTTATCAGCCTGCAAGTAGCAGAGCTTCCCTGCTCTTGCAGAGGAAGATCTCATCCTTCCTCCCTCCCTTCTGGATGCACAGTGCCCACAAGATCCAGCAGTGTGGAGTCTGGGGTCCATGGGGATGTTCAGAGCTGGTCTCAGGGGCAGCAGCTTGGGTAAACCCCCCCATAAAAATGGGACATTACCTGACTCAGTCACAGGTACTTGGCTTTTTTTACAGCTATTTTTGGGGTACTATGAAGCACTTGAAGGCAAACAGGTGATTCTAATCAAATCTGTATCATCTGCCTGTATCCAGACTGCCTCATCTCATGCATGTGGATTTATGGGGTGATGGGTTGCTCCAGCTCAGCTTCTTTGGGAGGAAGAGATTCATGAGATGTCATTCAGATGTGGTCCTCTCATAGGGAGTTTTGGTACCTCAGATATTATAAACCTGTTTGACCATGGAGTTTCCCCACCTACCTCATTTCAAACAGTGCCCAGGACTTGGACTTGCACAGAAAAGCACTGCCTGTAAATAGTCTGAGTCCTGAAAATCAGCAAATCCCCACTATTCCTCCCTTTTTGTCCAATTAAATTTTCCTTAGGTCCTATGTGCATCTGTTATTGAGAAGAGTTAATATCCCAACCAACAGCTGGGTGAAAACCATTTCTGGTGGAAAACAATGAAAGAGGTCTCTGCTATCAAACATAAAACCCTCCTGCTTGGTTCTTAAAAAACTTGAACAATTAAAAATCTCAGCAGGCTGCTCTTTGATGATCCACTGCAATCCTTGTAGAGGAGCAGCACTGAGGGCTACTGCATCCCTTAGCAAGGGATTTGAGATCAAAGGATGGAGTTCTCTGAGTAAAGAGGGATGAAGAGGCAGGAGCTGAGGCTTTTGTTAATGATGTATTGTTTTAATATCCCGAATTTCAAGCATCACTTTTCCCTATTTGATTGAGATGACTGAACTGCAGAGCAGTTTAATGAGAGCGTCGCTGCCTAGGACAGAACTGGGAGAAATGCCTGAGCGGCATGACAGCTTCACCCTTTCCCCTTTGCTTAAATAGGCAAATGTCCAGAAGCAAAATTCCTTCCCCCTCCATCTAACAAAAGCTTGTCAGGAGCTTGAGAGGGACTTTGCTCTGCTGTCTGCAACACGAGTAAGAAGTGCGGGCCCCTGTGAGGCTGCCTCCTGGTTCCATTTCATCCTCGGCTGAAATCTGAATGCGTGATTAGCTGGAGGGATCGATTGATGGAGCGGGAGGTGTAACGGGGCTCTGGGAGGACGTGACGGACAGGGAGAGGCTGGCTGAGCTCCGGCCCGGCTCTGCACGGCACTGGAGCTCAGCAGCAGCGGCAGAGCACGGTGGGACAGAGCCCGGGACAGAGCCAGGACAGGTCTCACCTAAAACACCCGGGGTGATGTATCGGGCACGGGACAGAGCCAGGACAGGTCTCACCTAAAACACCCGGGGTGATGTATCGGGCACGGGACAGAGCCAGGACAGGTCTCACCTAAAACACCCGGGGTGATGTACCGAGCCCGGGACAGAGCCAGGACAGGTCTCACCTAAAACACCCGGGGTGATGTATCGGGCACGGGACAGAGCCAGGACAGGTCTCACCTAAAACACCCGGGGTGATGTATCGGGCGCGGGCAGCCGCGGCATCCCTGCTCACCCCTCTGTAACACAGCGGAGGAGCTTCCACTGACATCCCAGCCACCGAAATCACAGCAAACAGCCAAAACCTTTCCCCAGTACAAGGGGTCTGGGAAGGCAAGCTGTGCCTAGCGCCAAGTGCCCCCTCTCGGCGTGGCAGCGACACCCGCCAGCCCAGCCCTGCTGCCGCCCTGGCTGGGTCACCAACACACCTCCACGCCCAGCGCCTGCCCCAAACACACTGAAACGCAGATACTTGGGTGCTAGGAGGACAAAGCAGCACTGGCAGGACGGCAGCTCCTCTGGGGACTGTAATGTACCAGTTGATGTCACATTCCCATCACTGCACCCCAAACACTCTCGTTTTTCACAGCCTTTGTCATCAGCTTCCTGCATCTCAAGCATCTCCTCTTTGTGACCCAGAGTGAGGAGGAGTTTTACTGAGCACGAGACTAAACTCCATCAATAGCTATTCAGGGATTCTTTTAAAACATTTATAAGCTCTTAAATATTTATCAGTATTTATTACGGTCTCTGAGACATCCCATTGGCTCTATGATAATGCCACCTCCCAAAATGTGCCACGTACCTTCTTTTACTATAAACAAACCTAGCAGTGAGAAACCCAGTCCTACAACCTCATTCAAGAAGGAAACAGGGGCTCTGCTTCTATTTAAGAATCGTTTGCACTCACTGTGATGCTCTCACCTCCTGCACTGTCTTCTCTGATGCTGTTTAACATCAACCTGTGCAATGCCAAGGGTATCAATTAGCTGCATGCTAAACAGGGCAGCCCACGTCTCTCATGTAACCTTGGGCAGCTCATTTAACTGCTTGAGTGGTGCAATGGGGGGAACCACATCCTTTCACTGCCAGGCTGCTGTGGGTTGGGTACCACAGTGATGCGGGCCAGAGGCAGGAGTGGGTCATGACTGTGCTAATCGTCATGCACCTGAGCAGTAACTGCCCCAAAATGGGCATCCTCACCTCTGCACACTTTGGTTTCCAAAATCCCTTCTGGCAGCAAGGCTGGGGGGTTGCAAGAGGCCCTCTGAGCCAAGGAAGTCCACCTGTGTTGAAGGGTAGCACAAGTACCTCCAACCTTAACCCTAACCCTAACCTCGGACCAGGGAGCCACAAGCAGCTCTGGGAAGGCCCAACAACTCCTAAAGACTGAAAAATCAGCATAAGATAGAGACAAAGCCAGGGCACCTCTGGATTTTGACATGAGCATGCACTCTGGTATTTATAACTCCTCAACCCAAGCACTTCCATGATGGCACCAGTGCCCAGCCAAGCAGGGATAGATTTTTGGGATGCCCTGTGTGGAGAAAGTCAATAGTGCCCATCAAAACCCCAAAAATAAACCTGGGCCAAAGCACAAGATTTCACTCTACTGAAACACCATTGTTGTTGGAAAAGGCAACCTGGCTCAGAAACACTTTTTTTTTTTTCCCCTCCCCCTTTTCAGCATCAATTAGTTTTCTTCAGGAAGCCCAAGCCACTGGATAGATCTCGGTCATAACAGCAGAAATTTGCTAAACCAATATTTGGGAACAGAAAAGCCTAGACTCTTTGGAAATATGCATTTTCAAAAGCCACTGTAGGGCTTGCCTTTGGAGAAGATTAACTGAGATAAGTCTGTTCCAGGGCTGAAATAGGAAGCACAGGCAGAGGAGGTCCCCATGGGATGGGTGGAGAACCCATCTCTGAGCCAGGCAAGGAAGAACTTGCACAGTGCCTGCTACACAAAGGCTTCTATTTCTACTGAAAATCCAACAGCCCCTAACTGAAATTAAGCCTTCCCTGAGGAGATGACGTTTCTCTGTGGTTCATTGGCAAGGGAAAGCAGAAAATCCACTTTTCCCAGGACAAGCTGGGTTGGGGATGCTTAAACACATAACTATGCCTCTGGCACCTTTGCTTTGTGCAAAGACATGATTGGTGTTTCTTTTTGGGGAAAATGGGGTCTTGGGAATGGGTCTGCAAAGAGACTTTGCTCTGTGATACACAGCTGCAGTAACGGGAATGTGATATCCCTCTGGTGTCCCCTTGAGCCTGAAATCCTACCACAGCTCTGTCACCCCACGCCCTCACCAGCATCCCCCCAGCCTTTCTGCCTCTCTGTAGGTGGGATGCTTTCTGCCTGCACAGTCCTGGTTCAGCCAGCACAGATCCCAGACACGGTCAGCATCTTCAGATACTTTGCCAGCAAAGGCAAGCCATGGGTCAGACACACAGGGGCCAGCTCCATGTGGAGGCAGCCCAAGACGAGCAGAGAGCTGCTGGGCAAAGGCTCCTCATCTCTGCTGCGTGGGGAATTGAGAACCATCAATCCTCTGCTCCTGGTAGGATTGTGATCTTGCTGCATGTCAGCCCAAAGGAGAAGCACAGCACATGCCAGGACGTAAAAAGCACTGCCTTTGATGCACTACAACAGCTTGGAAATGAAAACAAACAGAGTGCTTCCACAGGGAAATTAGGGCACAGGAAAACAAGTGTGGAAATCTGTTGGAGTTTTATTTCCCCTTCATTTTTTTTTTAAGGCACTGTGTGACACCAATTTCCCTGACTGAGATGGGGACTGGGACCTCTCCAGGGATGTACATTAAGGTCCTGTCCTATTTTTAGGTGTTCTAGCCACATTTTGATGAAAGTGATATAAATGCATGGCAGAATAGTGAAAATCTTGCCTTTTGCTGCTACCCTCTTGCTCTGTGACTCTATGCATAGGCCCAGGATAACAAAAACCACTTCAAAGCAGAGCAGTTGGGACTATCTGGAATACTCTCCCATTTGCTTGCCAAGCAGTTTATTTTTGCTCCTGATATTTAGACTCTCATCGAAGTTGATACACAACCACAAAATGCCAGCTCTATGCCAGATTCACACCACAAATTGATGTTGCTTTACTGTGGGTGGCATGTTACATCACCTTACACCAGCTGGAGAGCTGTTAGCCTCAAAAATCCCAGAGCAGAGACAGATTTCAGCCAAAGTAGCTCTGACTGTTTTCTCCCAGCCCAGCCACACTGCCCTGGTTTGTGCTTAAATAGATCCTGGCATTCAGAGGGGCATTTTACACTGAGCACCTGCAAATCCACATTTTGGCACATTTCTTCCTAAAAACAAGGAAAATACTACACTGGAAGAGGAAAACTCTCTCCTCTCAAACATGACACACCGTGGACAGCTCTTGCTGATTTGTGGGGTGACAGCTAATGCACCAGACAGGGAAAGGCACATGACCTTTCACTTTAGACTTCAATATCACACATACAGAAAATCATCTTACCTAGAGATGCTTAATCCTTCTCTAAAGGCTTCTAAACAAGTTGTTTCAGTGCTGTCTCGCAGAACAGAGCTCAAGAAACCTTCTTTAGGTGAAGGCCTCTTCTTCCTCCATTTTTAGAATCACAGAATGGTTTGGAAGAGACCTTAAAGATCATCTCGTTACAACATCCTGCCACGGGCAGGGACACCATTCCCTAGACTCCCAGGTTGCTCCAAGCCCCATCCAGCTATCTGGTAAGAGGTGCTTTTACCTCATTAGATGCTTTCCCTTATCTCTTTAGCCCCAAGACCTCTAAGCCCTGGGTGTTGAAAACCTTGTGGAGGTATTTAACATGTCCACCCACTCAGCTGCCCACACCTCAGGTGAGACCCAGCATGGTGTTGAGAAGGTTCCTGCTCTCCCTGCAATACCATAGTGGAGATCTCCAAGCAGTAAGTTACATTGCTTTTCTGTAGAAGTGGAGAGAGTGGCAGTGCTGTGCTGATCACCTGTCTGACAGAAATGTAGGTCCAGTACCTGCCTGGAGGAGCTGGTGGCATTTCAACTCAAGAAGCACCTCTCTGTACTTCTCCTCATCTTGCTCACCTGATGGGCCTTGCCTGCTCCCTCCCACTCCACTGCAGCAGGATTAGCAGCTACAGGAGGGAAAAGCATCTTGGCCTGGGTTGTTTTGCCATGCTTTTCCTCAGATGCTCCTTCTCCAGCTCCAGAACCTGAGAGCTCTTCTTCCTGGACTCCTGTGTAAATTCTCAGACACACTGACCCTTGCAATACTTCACCTCTAATAAAAGAGGGGGAAATAGGATGTCTTCACTTCAAATTCAATTATATCCAACAGGTTGTCCCTCTACAGCTTCATAGAAGAAATACAGATTCCCTGGGACCAGCCAGGTCCCCTGCCCAGGCCCCATCTAGCTGGGGCTCCAGGAAATGCTCTGCTATTTGTAGCTCAGCTTACTGTGACTCAGTCTCCTACTTTTATTACTCTTACTTAGTTTTAAACATCTAGTTTCACCTTTCTGCTTGAAGGCAGGAGTGGTCAACAGATGGTGATAGCATGAGCCTCATTAGTCATCACTTGTGTGACAGGGACCTGGGTGGGCTGGCAGGGTCAGGTCCTGCAGCATCACCTCCCAGGGCCTTTCACAGCCTCTGCTTCCACCACAAATCTTGAGGCATTTAGTGGCCAGTGCTTTTTTTGTGCTTATGAAAAGCTGATAAAACTAATGTGCAGCGAGTCCTGGAGCCCTTCCCATATTTGTTATTTCCACAGTGCCTGGGAACAGCTGTGGACTAATGGGGTGGGGGAAAGTATAACAGAGCAATTAGCTCCGAGATTAAAATCATTAAGCATTAGGGGGCTTCATGGGATTTTTCTACCAATCATAATTCTCTGAGAATCTGACTGAAATTGTCTAAGAGGCACTGAGCATGAGGTAGGACAGGCTATTTGGGTCACTGGGATCTCCCCAGGCTTGCCTTCAGAAGGATCAACCCCATGGTGAGGAATCAGTCTCCTGCTCCTTCCCAAAGGAGGGACCTCTCCTGAAGAGCAGCCAGCGCTTGCTCTAGTAGAAATGTCTCTTCTGGGAGCCCAGGGAAGGGAGATGCCAATAGTTTCCCCAGCTATAACCAAGATCTGACTGTGGGTGAAGACACTGGTTGGAACCCAGAACAAGGCTCTGGGAAGAGCTGGGCACTGGGAAAAGGACACCTTTGATAAATACATCCCTGATCTGGCATCAGAGGGCTTTTAAAAAAATATCTATTGACAGAGGAGGCATAACTGACACCAAACAAGGCTTCAAGCATCAGCACCTTGTTATCTAAAAGTCTCTCAGACCTTTTCTAGGTAGCCTCCCATGGGCAGCTCCCTGCAGCTCTGGCTTTCTCTCCTTCTTCTCTCTTCCTTCTGCAGTTCTGGCTTGCTCCTAGTCCTGTCCCTAGCATGGCCACCTAACCCTGTCTGTCCCTCATATGATGTCTTACCCTTCCTGTCCCTCACACAACCTCCTGTCCCCTCCTGCTCCCAGCACAGCCAGCAGACTCCAACTGACCCCCTAGCAGCTATCTCACTCTTTTACCACATCCAGAGCTGGGAGGGCACGGCTGTTCCCACTCTTGGGTAATTAACACAGCTGCAATGTATCAGGGGTAAGATTGCCTTCAGCACTATCTCCAACTGTCTTCCCACAATATATCTATATCATCTATATCTATATCTATATCTATATCTATATCTATATTATATCTATATCTATATCTATATCTATATCTATATCTATATCTATGTCCATACACATCATTCAATTAGACTGAATAACTGCTGGCTCCTTGCTCACCCTGAGCTCTGGAAGCACCATTTAGGTCCTGCAAGTGCTGCTAGATTGATAATAAAACAAAGTGTTCTGGCATATCTGGGTCACTCTCTCCTGCAGGAAAAGTGATTTTAGACAGTGGGAAAGTGCCTCCCTTGCCCTT
Organism: Phylloscopus whistleri; assembly: GCA_017589585.1. Classification (NCBI taxonomy): domain Eukaryota; kingdom Metazoa; phylum Chordata; class Aves; order Passeriformes; family Phylloscopidae; genus Phylloscopus; species Phylloscopus whistleri. The sequence goes on along the minus strand of JADMLD010000682.1, from coordinate 1,125,856 downwards.
GGCACCTCGTGGCCATGTCCCACCTCCTGTCCAAGGATGTCACAGGCCAAATTGCTCAAAATAAAAATGAGACACTTGGGAAATGCTCTTGCCTTCTCCATCACCTGTGGCTGCACAGCTTCTCTGTCCCAACTCTCAGGGATGTGCAATGAAGGCTGTGCAAAGCTTTCTTGCCTCCCTGCTACCTTGTGTGTGTTTTCAGAGAGCTGGCACAGTGTGAGCAAGCTGCAGCTTCAATCCCCTGTGGAGAGAAGGGCATAAATCAGAGCTGGCCTGCGGCTTTACTCTGTAAGAAGAAAAAAAAAAGAGAGAAAAAAGTAAGTCTTAAGGGTGCAGATGAACCAGATACAAAGGCAAAGCAAATACAACTTGAAATTACATGTTGAAAAATTGAACATGAGGAATATTTGATTTCATTAACGCCAACTTATGTGATGGAGCAGTGCCAGAGGAGCCCAAACATTGCAATTAAATATACTCAGTGAGAACCTCCAAAAAGAAACATCTCTTGAATAAGGACTGATTTCCTACTGGGGAAGTGGGATGCTATTTTTTCATTCAAACTGGACAAAACCATCACCTTTCAGTTTCGTAGCCCTGGAGCGTATCCTCTGATTGGTTGCTCCCTACCACCAGCTCTCAGGAAAGCAGCAGAGACAAAAATACTTGAAGTGCATTTGCAGGGAAGGCAAGCAAAGCTGGGCTGGGAAAGCAGGAAAGTGTCACCAGTGCTTGGGATGGGTCCAATTGTCACCCCTGTCCCTTCCCTTCCCAACACAGCCAGGATATGGTCATCCAGCAGCTGCCAGGCACGGAGCCACGGCTGGAATCTTCCCATCCCACAAGCAGGCTGCCAGGGGGCTAATGCATGTCTTGGCAGGGCCATTGCTCCCAGTTTATTTATGTCAACAATGTTTAAAAGCCATCGAGGCTGCCTGGAGCACTACACCAGAAAAGGAATGAGCTCTTCTTTTACAAGCTGACATCCTTGCGTTGGTGTGGCAGGATGTAAAGTGCTCCTAGAAAATGGAAACACTGGAGGGGGTTTTCTGTGCTCTGGTCTAGTCTCTGGACATCACAGGTATTCAACAGGCAAGAAATGGGCTGGGAAAGGGTGGGAAGCTGTGACAGAGGGCTGAGCTCCAGGACAACAAATGGGCCCTACACCCAACTGATTGTCAGAGAAGTGGAACTAAGACACCAAAGACTCTAGGACGTTTCAGACCAAAATCTACTTTTCCCCAGGAAAAAATCTTTGCACACGCAGGGAAGGAAGGTTGGGAGCTGCAGACATAAGGAAGATACATAAGGAAGATGGCTGAGAGGAGGAATACAAAGGAATACAAAGCTACTGCAGTGTCTTTGGCATCCCATGTCTACAGGGAAGCCACACACCTGATCCCAAAAACCAGCCTATTTTAAATGAAAGGCATAACAAATTTTGTGAAAGAAAAAGGTCTTTTCTGAGAACATGGACCTGAGGGCTTGGAGCAAGCACTGCAAGATCAAAGCAGCCACAGTGTTTGAAGCAATGACCCACCAAATCCAGTGTCCTCTTTCCAGAAACCCAGCTGGGATCCACACCTCCAGCTTGTGCCAGGGGCACACACCATGGCAGGAGGCACTGCACCCTCAGCCCAGGGTGGGCCATGAGCCACCAACATCCCTGAGGTCTCTTACAGGAGCTAAAGCAGTTCTGTCCGGCCTTGTGCCGAGGGGAGGATGAACTAACCCGTCAGGACAGGTTTAGCTACAACAGCCTATCATCCTCTCCATTTAGCCACTGAAGAGTGTGTCAGTCTGAGGAGATTCAAACTGTACAAAAATAAAAATAAGCTTTAAACACAGCAGCATGATTGCAGTGAGGACACATGTAGATGCTGCAAACTAACACTGCAGTTTTTGAGTCACAACATCATGGAATCGTCTAGGTTGGAAAATATCCTTTAGATTGAGTACAGCTCTTGACTCAGCACTGCCAAGGCCACCACTAACCCATGTCCCCAAGTGCCACCTCCACATGGCTTTTAAATCCCTCCAGGGGTGGGGCCATTTACATGAAGAAATTTTTCCCAATATTCAATCTAAATCCATTTCCTCTTGTCCTGTCTCTTGTTCCCTGGGAACAGAGCCTGACTCCCACCTGGCTCCACCCCCAGGGAATTGCAGAGAGCCAGAAGATCCTTCTTGAGCCTTCTTTTCCCCAGGCTGAGCCCCCACCTAGCTCCCTCAGCCACTCCTGGTGCTCCAGACCCTTCCCCAGCTCTGTTCCCTTCTCTGGACATGCTACAGCATCTCAGTCTCTTTCTTGTGCCACCCTGAAGCCATGGTGCCCCCTGCCCCAAACCCTCTGCCACCATCCCAGCAGTAAGGGCAGCTGCTCCTGTCACCATACCAGCCCTACCAGTGACACAGCTCCTCTCCAAACAGGATTTGATGTGTTATTTAAGAAAATGCAATCCTTTTAAAGGCTTTTGTTTTGAAGTGGATAGCTGTGGAAAACTGGCTTATCTGATGGTTTTATGAACAAGAGAGACTGCAGAGTATCCTGACAGGCACAGCCCTACAAGCAAACAATGTGCTCTGCCCCAAAACCCAGTGAGAACAGACCAGTTTGGGATGTGAAAGGGTGCTCTGCAAGTTGAGGGCAAGACAGAACCAGGAGGCAGGTCTTCCCTCCACCCTACTGCTGCTTCTTAGCCCACATTTGCCCAAATACTTCCCTGCAGGGATCTAATTGTCAATAAATGTGTTGTTTTTTCCATGCATATATAAATTATATGTGGTGTGTCTGAGGCAGACAACAAGTTCTTGGAAATGCAGATCCCAGCTTCGAAAGCAGCCTCATTTTCACAGGTTTCTCTAAGGACTGTGCAGATTAAAACCCAAATGAGCAGCTTTGATGGCAATACAGAGCTGCAGCACCCCTCTCCTGCCAGCAGCAGAGCCCTCCCTGAGTGCTGCAAGGCCATCAGCAGCCCCTCAGATCCATGCCATGGGCAGTGACACCTTCCACTAATGCAGGCTGCTCCAAGCCTCGGCCTGCCCGGCCTTAGACACTTCCAAGGATGGGGCATCCAAAACTTCTCTGGGCATCCTGTGCCAGTGCCTGTTTTCTGCAGAAGAGATGTTTTATTAAGGCAGAAGGTGGTGGTGGATATTTGGTGTGAGCTCCTAGAAGCTGAGATGACATGCCAGCAGCATGGGTTACATCACCTGAAGATGTGGACATGGTGCCAGGCTGTTTAAATACAGACCTTGAGATTTTGGTAGCCAGGAGAAACCTTTGGCTTTTGCTACCAAGAACTCAAGGCAAATTAATATCATCAGCCACCCTTGAGAGCTTGAAGCAGAGTTTGCAGGCAAAGAGTTCAGCTCCTCAGAAAGATGAACTTTGTAAAGGGGCCATATGTGAAGATGGACAGATCAGTGTTCTTAATCTTCATTTGGCAAGGAAAATCAAGTCAGGGCAAATCAGAAAATAATGAAAGGATGTGTTCATTTAAAACTCAATGGTATCTTTTTTGTTGGGGAATTTCCTTTTTATTTTAATTTGCATTTTAAATTGCATTATGATATAAAGGTAAACACTGATCCATCAATCTTCACTTCTCCCTGCCTGTGTAAAAAATCCAAACCCAAGCAACCTGTGTTTTTCTGCATGTGCTCTCATGGGATTTTGAGGGCAGGAAGGATAATTTTGGTACATCCAATTCAGGCAATCAGCTTTTACTCTCTGCACCAATCAAATGATTTAAGCCCATTTTTCCCTCTCTGGAGGCTGGTGTGTCCAAGGCACAAGAGCTGGGAAGGCAGCCAGAGTGAGAATTTCAGGTGTATTGAGGCTGGCAGATTTCCCACAGGCTGTCACAGAGGCCTGAGGCTGCTCAATGCCCTTGAGGGGGAAAAAGGTCCATGGCAATTATATTTCCTTAATTTACTTCTAACTGACAGTAACTGAATAACATTCCCTAGCAGAAATTTCAAAATTTGGAGGGAAAAAAAAGATTTGCCCAAGTGACTTAGAATCCTGGAATGGTTTGGGTTGAAAGGAACCTTAAAGCTCATCCTGCTCCAGCCCCTGCCATGGGCAGGGACAGGTTCCACTAATTCAGGTGGCTTCAAGCCCCATCCAGCCTGGCCTTGGACACTGCCAGGAATGTGGCAGCCACTGCCCCACTGGGAACACCCATCCTTCAGGAAGGACCTCTCACCACCCCCCCGGGCAGTGCTGGATGCTGAGTCCAGTGTCTGAAGGGTGTGATACTCCATGATATCTTGGGATGGCTGATGGATCCTGAAATCACCACCTCAGCTTCAGAAATGCTCCTTTTATTTGCAAATCCAAAATATTTTATAGACCCTCCACTTGAAGGAAAGATGATCTTTCTAACAGCTCATCAATCTCATCTGCCTTTTTGCTTTTACCTTCCCTATCTTCTTTTCCCTTGCTACTGTCTCAATAGCTAGGGTAGATATGCAGGAGACCAGGTGAGTTGGGCAATTTGCCACCAGCATTTTTATCCTCAAATGCCACCTTTAGGAAATACCAGCCTGAAACTGGACATCTCTTGAGCCTGAAACTGGACATCTCTTAGCACAGTTGGGACATAGGCAGTGCAAGGTGTTGACACAGGCCGACGAGACCACGAGGTGGAGGGACTGGCTGGGCCATGGCTGGTGGCTGCCATGGTGTTGTTGCAGGGCTCAGTGGGTCCTGCTGACCCCCCTCCACCCTTCTCCTTGTCCCCCCTCCAGAGCGAGCCCGGGATTACCTGCACAAGACCAGACGCTTCATTGTCATTGGCGGCATCGTCTCGCCCGTGCACGACTCCTATGGGAAAACGGTGGGTCGTCCCCAGGTCCTCCTCCTCCTCCTGTGTGAGGTGCTGTCTCTGAAATTGGGCCTGAGCACTGGGCAGTACTGCCTGACCTGTGGTCCCTTCATGGCCCTCTTCTGCCTGGGGCAGCTCCTGACCTTGGGAAAGAGTCAGAGAGAAGGGAGAGGATGAAACCTCTCGCTCTTTAGATAAAAACTGCAGTGAGACCTTAAAATGAACCCAAGGACTAGACAGCAAAGAGAAACATTCCTAACCAAAACGGTAGTGGTGGTGATGCCTTAAGTGGGGGTTGGTGGGGTTTTTTTAATTTGAATTATCTCAAAGCCAATTGGGTTGGGTTTTGGTTTTTTTGGGGGGGAGGAGGGGGTGATCAAAATTATGCAAATTAGTGACCTTTAGAAGCACTTGTCAAATTAGGAGTGGGGAGCTCACTTGTCTCCTGAAAGCTGGAGGAATTTCATCCAGAAACCACCCCCTCAGGTTGGCCCCACTGGAGCACAGGTCTGGGAGTGGTAGTGCTGAGCAAACCTCACCACCCAAGCACATAGCCAGGGCTGAGTCCGGCAGAGACTCCTCCCCTCCAGCAAACAGGAGCTAAATAAACTTCTGTGGGCAGGAAGAAACCCTTCTGGCCTGTCTCACATGAGTGAGCCTGATGTTCTGCCCCAGAAAGGTTTGCAAGCCCAGGCTGGCTAGAGCACAGGGCTTGATAACTGTTCTTCCTTCGCCCTCTCCTGCAGGGGCTGGTCTCCAGCCGGCACCGCCTGACCATGTGCCAGCTGGCCGTGCAGTCCTCCGACTGGATCAGGTGGGTGGCACAGCTGGCACCTGCCATGGCACCTGCAGCCCCTGCCCCTTCCCTGCACCGTGGGGGAAAAGTCCTGCATGCAAGGTGGGGATACCACCAGCTGGTACAGCTCCAGGATGAATTTTCTCCCAACCCAAGCCTGAGACCTTCCCCTCCCAATTCCAGCAGAGAACAGAGCAGGAGGGTTACCCTACTCTTCAAAGGAGCCCTCAGGATTTCAGGGGGTCATTCAAGCCCCTCACTGAGCCTGTGGTGTCTGGGTGATACCCAAAGTCACTCTGCTCACTCCAGCCTTGTGCTGTGGCACCTTCCCTGTCCACACACGTAGCACCAGCCTGCAGACTTTCCCCTTCCCTGCACTGCCATGTGGCATCTGATGGTTGAAATGACACCAGAAGCATCTTGGGCTGCCCTCAGAAAGAGGGTTATGACACACATAGTTGGATCCAAGCCAACAAAAGCTAGTTAGTTAGTTAGCAAGCATGGAAAGATGCCCAGGCACACATCCAGGTCTCCAGAGCTGTTAGGGATCACTGTGTGGAAGGGCTGGAGAAAGGACATGGCCCATGCCAGGGCTGAGGGATCAATGGTGGCTGCTCATGGCACTGCTGGCCAGCCCAGTGGGGAGGAGGTGGAGTGGGCAGGACATCCAGAGCGACACTGTTGCCTTCTTGTGCTTTTGGCAGGGTGGACCCCTGGGAGTGCTACCAGGACACCTGGCAGACCACCTGCAGTGTGCTGGAGCACCACCGTGACCTGATGAAGGTGAGGCAGCCCCTATGCCATGGGGGCACCAGGGTGGGGGCATGGGGAGAGTGCAGGGGTGGGGGTGCTCTTCCACCAGCTTGTGGCCATCAGCAATCAAAATACATCAGAGACTGACAGTGAGAAGACTTGCAGGAATACAGTGAGACCCTGACCTGGAAGGGGTGAGACCTTGTCACAGCTGCTTTGAGGTCTGGGCCCTGATGGTGGAAGGAAATGGAGCCCTCCAGCTCCAGCAGCCATCCTGGACCCAGGATGAGCAGCAGGGCTTAAGACAGAGTCAAAGCAGGGGTGGGCATAAACCACATAATTGGTGACACCCTGCTTCCTCCTCCCTGAGGGAGGGAGGGGTGGATGGGCCTCCCCATTCACCAGCTGAGCCAGAACTGCTGTATGAACCTGACAGAGAGATTTGATCAGAAAAAAACAGCATCTGGGAAGTCCCCAGGGAGCACAGCCCTAGGAGGAAATGTTTCAGGCAGGCCTGAAAGCCAAGGCGGAAGGTGACTGCCCTTGGGGACCATGAGGACAGGGGTAGCAGAGCTGCTGGTACACTCAGATATAGGAAGAAAACCAAAGAGAGGAAATGGATGAAAGGGCATTGTACAAGCTCATGGACAGCCCAGACAGGAGGCAGAGGAGTAGCATTAGCCAGCCCAGCAGGATGTCCCATGCATCCAGGGACTGCGGTGATGAAACCACGGAGCTGCTGGTATACCTTACTTCTCCTGCAGGGATGGGTGGAGGAGGAGAGGACATGTTTGCTCCTTGCTAGCCCACACAAAACAGTTGATACCACCTTAAACATGAGTCATTATCCACAGGGTCCTGATAGCTCCAGGCCCATTTGGTGAGGTCAGATGGGACTGGGGACTCTAAAGTCAGCTGGGATGTACCTGTCACGAAAGATGACCTTGAACCAGGGGTGCAGAGCCTTGTTACAGGGCCAGAAAGATTTTGTGAGGGTGCTGTGGTGAAGACACTGTTCCAACTACATCCTTCCCTGCTTGCAGAGAGTGACTGGCTGCATCCTCTCCAATGTCAACACGCCCTCCATCACCCCTGTGATTGGCCAGCCCCAGAACGAGTCCTCGCAGAACATCTACCAGAACAACAACAACGTCTCCAGCAAGCCCACCGCGGGTAGGTGGCAGTGGCACGGGAAGAGAGGGGTGATTACTTACCCCCCACCTCCCAGCCAGGGCTGCCAAATATTAGAACAGTGCTCCATCACCTCCTTTTTGGACAGGTGTCTCATCAGTCTTGGTGCACTGAGACCAGGGTGGGGCAGGGGTGTGATGCTGGAATCAGCATCCAGCACAGCAAGGGCAGAAGCCAAGAACAGCTTGAAATGGCAGTGAAATCTTCCTGGACATCGGCTGGATGATGTCTAGGCAGTGAGAACAGCAAAAGAAAAGGCTACCTGGTGCCAAGGGATGAACTGGCAGGAGAGATGATGTGGTGGGATTCCCTACAAGACACAGGGATGTGGACCATAAAGGTATTAGCTGAGAAGAGGGAACATTACTTAAATCCCATAAAAATGGACATCTTATGATTTTTTTCATAATTTTAGCTGTCTACCTGGTCCCTTCAAGGCACAGTGGAGCACTCTCAGGAGTGAAGATGATTGAGAGGAGGTGTCGGGGGATACTGGGAGTAGTTGCACACCCAGGCACAGGAGCATTTTGCAGAACCAGAGTGGCTGAAGCACTTGGACGGGTTAATCACACAGCCTCTCTCCCATTGATTTTCCTTCTTCCCCTTTAGCAAAGATCTTGGGGAAGGTGGGAGAAAGCCTGAGCCGGATTTGCTGTGTTCGCCCGCCCATGGAGCGCTTCACCTTTGTGGGTATGTAGAGGAAAGGTCCAGCATCACCTCTAGAAATCCACTCCCCACCCTTCCTCCCAACCCCCCTTGGAGGCTGGGCACCAGCACCTCTCTTTTGCTGCCCTTTCTCAGATGAAAACGCCAACCTGGGGACAGTGATGAGATACGAGGAGATCGGTGAGTACACGGCCCCTCTCCACATTGCTCCCATTCCTCTGGGACAGTGCTGCATGACTTGGGAGCATCTGCATGACAGCTCTGGCTCAGGATCATCTCACCTTGGTGCCAGCTACTGGGACTCAGGAATGCAACAGGAAAGAGCTCTAACGGGGCCGAGCCTAGTCCCATTGTCATAAGGGAGTGTGCAGTGGGGACACAGCTCCCAGCACTGGCACAGACCTGCCATGGCATCCTATCTGGAGAGTGGCCTCAGGTGTCCCCAAACTTGGCCTCCCATGGTGGTGTCACCCCATCCATCCCTGCATTGCCTGCAGCCCTGCAGAGCCCTGCACAGCAGCAGGAGAGATTTTGGCTGCCCGACCAGCCATGGTGCCCCTCGCTCTGAAGATTTTTAGTGGTTTTAGCCCCACTGGACATTACAGCCATTCTAGCACCATGCAGAGCTTAAAGGCTTTGGCCACCTGGGAGTGCCAAACAGGGAGGCATTTTTCCCATGTGGCCACTTCTTCTCACTCCTCCGGGGGGTTTTATCTGGCAGTTGTGCAAATAAATTAATCTCTATGGGCCTGTCAGAGCAGAAAACTCCTTCCCACAGCACAATTTTCTTGCTGAGCTGCAAAGCCAACCCTCAAAGTTGGGGTGTGAGTGTGTGTGGGGGGTGCCTGCTCAGCCCCCTGTGCTCCCACCTCTGAGGCTTCTCTCCTCTGTTTTCCAGAGCTTCGCATCTTGCTGCTCTGTGGCAGTGACCTGCTGGAGTCCTTCTGCATCCCTGGCCTCTGGAATGAGGCAGATGTGAGTCACCACTGCCAGGCACCCCTCCATGCTCTTCCTTCTCTGCTTCCCACAGCCAGTGCTCCTGGGAGCCACAGGAGCTGTGCCCACCATCTCCACTGCCTCCTCCATCCCAGCCCTGACTGTCATCTCCCCTATACATTTCCACAGGGCCTCCATGGTCCCAAGCCCTGTACCATGTTTACTGTTCATGCAGAGGATGTCACCGGGGGGGTGGCAGGGTAAGCCCATCCCAAGGTGTTTCCAAAGGCTGTGCTCCCACTCTTTGTCCCTTGGAAGAAACCAGTGTTAGGTAGATGCCAATCCCAGCAGAGGGAGGTGTGCAAGTAGGAAATCAGGTAGTTACAGGACTGGTCCAGATGTTAGGAATTTAACATATTTAGAGCCAAATCAACATCTTTCACTGCTGGTCCTTGCTGGAAGAAGCCTTATTTTCATGGGAGAACACCAGCCCTGGAGAGGGGCTGGGCTACCGACCCTTCAGCTGCTCCTGGCAGTTGGAGCCATGCTGGCTCCCCTGGTTCCTCATTGAAATGAGTCAGTCAACACAAACCTCCCTCCTTGAGCTGCTCAGCCTTCAAAAGTCAGTTACTACATCTTAAATCCTTAACTTTTTAAACCATTTAGGCAGCAGGCATCTCCCTTGAAGGGCTGGAAAAACTGAAATGAGCCAAGCCCTGGAGCCCAGCACAAAGGATGCAGAAATGACATCAAAGCACAGGCAGATGATGCATTCTGCAGCAGCACCACCCCATGGGTTCCTACTGCCTGAATTTGCTGACCCAAAGCTGTTTTGGACAAGCCTGATTGGTCTCATCTGAAATAGGTGTGAGCACTATGAGTGGTCCCTATGCAGTAGCAAATTTGGCCAAACCACCTTGGGAGAACAATCCCCCAGACCTCTGTCAGGACTGATATATCCGTCCTGCTCATGAACCCTTCCAGCAAGGCAGAGGTCACATTCGCCTTGGGCAACCTCTTCTGCTGTCACCTCCTTCTGCCACAGGTTCTCCTCAAAGCCTGACCTCAACATCTTCTGATAGAATTTAACCCTGTGCCTTTTATTTGACCTCCTGCCGACCACCTGCCTGCATAATTCCACGTTTCTGCCAAAGGCTGTTGCCATAGCCTCAAAATCATTCACCACCTCCCTTCAGACCAGCTTTCACATGGTGGGGTTGGCAGACAGTGGCAGGTTTTTCCTGGGGTGCCTGTAAAGCTCTCCACGATTTGTGTTGCTCCCAGATGGAGGTGATTGTCGGGGAGTTTGGGATCGTGGTGGTGCCACGGGACGGAGCAGACCCTGAGCGAATCATGAACCACTCCTCCATACTCCGCAAGTACAAAGTGAGTCAGTGGGTGCACGTGTGGCCAGCAAAGACTGCCAGAGGACTGGCAGTCTCTCTTCGCCCAGAGGGACACTTTTGTCATGGGACACAAAGAATCTCAGGGGCAGGTGCTCTCAGCTGATGGGTGGGATGAACAATGGGTCACCACACAGCAGGGTGGGGAGGCTGGAGGGGCAGATATCTGCTTTCAAGCCATCCCTTCACTCCTGTTTTCCTCTTTCCCCTGCAGAACAACATCCTGGTGGTGAAGGATGACTCAAACCACCCCATGTCAGTTGTCAGCTCCACCAAAAGCAGGTGGGTGAAGCAGGGCTACTCCCCCTACAGAGCAGGGAGCAGGGTGTCCCCAGCCAGCCTCTCCATTTGCAGGGGCACCTGACCCACCCAAGTGGGCTCTGACACCTTTCTCTCTCCCCACGCCCCCAGACTGGCCCTGCAGCACGGGGATGGACACGTTGTGGATTACCTCTGCCAGCCCGTCATTGACTACATCCTCAAGAGCCAGCTCTACATCAACGCCTCTGGCTAAGTGCCCGAACCATGCAGCGAGACAGCCCTCATCTCCCTCCTGCCTACAGCTCTCCATCACTCTTTTCTCTCTCTCAGTCCGTGTTTCCATTTCCCTCCCCACCCCATGGCCTCCTGCCCATGTCTGCCTCTCACCCCCAGCACCAACGCTCTGTCGTGCAGCCATGTCCAGGGAATGGTTTGGTCTCTTTTTCTGGGGTGCTGCCCTGCCCTGCCCCGCGTGCCCGGGGAGGGAGGAGGGGCTGGTCAGGGAGCAACACGCTCCCTGTGCTCCCAGCATGTCCCTGGGAAATGGTCCCCTCAGTCCATCTTCCCAGCATGCTCAGAGCAGGGGCTGCCTGTTCTGCATCATCTTACACCACTTAAGCTCAATAAATCTGGGTGGATTTTTTTTTTTTTTTTATTAAGTAGCTTTAGTGTGAGCCCTTTGGGCCTCTCAGCACAGTGACCAACCAAACCCTGGTTGGCAGCAGGCAGTGGTAACACAACCAGCTTGGTGCCCCACAGCAGGGGAACCTCCTCAGGCCAGCCATGAGATAACCCAGCTAACAAAATCCTCCTGCCCCTGAAAAGTCATGGAGAGGGCATTTCTGAAGGGGAGCAGAGGCCTTGGTAAGTACTGCTGCCAGAGCATTACAGGGAGAATGTCATGTTTCACCTTCCCTTTGCTGCAAGAACTCAAGCCACTCCCTAGGCAAGTGAAGTTGAGGTGACCTATTCTTACCCAGTATCAGAGGGAGCATCCCACACCACCTAGAAAGGGATCTGCCATTTATGGGGCCAAGAAATTGGGTAGAAAGAAGCAGGGGGTGAGCCAAACCCTCTGGTGAGAATTTGCCCCAAACTTGGCCATGTCCGTCTCCATCCTCTACCCCCCAGATCTCCATTTCTGCTCCATCCATCTTCTCCCACCACTCCTACTCTCTTCCTCTCCTCGAAGAGTTCCTTAAATGCATGATAACCTCCCCCTCCCAATCCAGCCATGGCTACTTTGCACATTCCTTGGGACAAACCAGGCTCCTGCTCCTGCCTGTGCTGTGCCCCTGACGCCGGGGATGGAGCCCAGTGGAGATGCTCACAGTAAAAGCAGGACAGGTAACGTGGAGCAGTTATTGAACTCCTATGGAAAGGAGGGCTGCTGGAGCAGGGCCGTGTCCTGCTGATCCTCCCTAGGGCACAAGGACCCTGAACAGCTCCTGGGGAAGGTCACAGCCATGAGGTTAGCCCTCACCTTCTCCTCTCCCTTTGCTCCCTGTAACCTTATATCACTTTGGGTGGAGTCCTTCTGCCTGTGGTTGAGAGTCCTCCATGGTCTTTCAAGGAAAGATGTGAAATTTCTTTTATTTTGTCCCTTAAAATTCCACAAAGGGTCACAAGTAGCTCTCAGGCAAGCTCCAAAGGTGGGACTTTCTGCTAAATTTAGTGACCTGCTGGGTGCTGCTGGCATCCCTGGAACAGCAAGCTGCTTTGGACCAACAAGGAAACCCACAGCCACTGGGTCCTTGCAGCAGACAGGATTTCAGGAGCAGTAGTTGACAACTTCTCAGGAGGGCACAGCCCTTCCCAGAAGGACAGAAGTGATGTGACTCACCCAAAGGCCAGAAGAGGTCTTTCCTTGTCAGGGATTTGTTTGGGAACTGTTCTAAATTTGGCAGCTGAGTCCCTCAGTGCCAGCTCTGGTATCTCCAGGTGGTTGAGTACATATCCCGTAGGATGAGGAGATATGGAGATGCCAAAGCAGAGAAGGTGGCAAGTGTGTGTGGGTACTCTGCTCCAGGGAGGCCCTCAGCCAGTCTGAGCTAGTCACCACCACCACCCCAGTGAGCTCCCTGAATGGTGACTCCTCATCCTGAGATACCCAGTTTATGTCAGCCACTCGCTGGACTGCTCTCCACCTGTTGTTCTCACATGTTCTGTCTGTCAGCCTCCCTTCCCTCTCCACCCCAGCACACGTTACCCCAGACAGCAGCCTCCCCTCCTTGCCAGATGTCCCCTGTGTTTCTTAGCTCCAAGCCAGAGAAACAGCAGTGGTGGCAAGGAGCCTCCAAACCACAGAGGGACTGAACTTCCTGGGGAGAGGCACCTCTGAAGTGGGAGCAGAGCTTGGTTTTCCCTAAGGACAGACACAGAAAATTAAACAATGGAGGTGGAGAAAGAAAGAAAGTGTCATGTCCAAGAGCCACCTCTGATCCTCCCTCCCTCCCTTCCTAGCTCTGGTACGTGGAAGGGGACGTGGGAATGCCATGGCCTCCTGATCCATGTGGTTGGGATGGGGAAGCTTAGCTGTGGTGGGGATGATGAGTTTGTTCTGTCCTACTGCTCTCACCTTGTGTATCTGCTCAGTAAAACTCACAGGATGGGGGGAGGGATGGGGATTTGTAATGGGGCCTTCAGCTCTGGCACTGGTTTGGAAAAACGTCTTTGGGTGGGCATGGGAAGAAAATAATCATCTGTGATGATCCATGTGACCACTGGGGAGGTGAGGTTTCCAGGGTGCAGGGGAGGTGTGGGAAGAAGCTCGTGGGTTTTGGTCTTTGAACCTCCACTTTTTAACAGTCAATTTGTTGAAAGTGAAATGAACTTCAAATGTCTTTTGGGGACAGAAAATAAATACAGGGGGGAGGGAAAGGGGTTGAAGTTGTCATGCCACCAATTTCACCTTTGTCAAAAGTTTCTGAGCCTTTTTTTTTCTTTTTTTCTGTTGCTATATGAAAAAATGGTCATTGACAAAAATACTTTATCAGCAAAATGTTTAAATTATGTAATAAACAAAACAAAACAGAGATGTTACTAGTGTGACTTCAAAAAAGCCCCAAGACCAAGTCAGAACAAGAGAGCAAATGCCTGCACTGCTGCGATAACCCATGGCCAAATGCCCCCAAATGAGGAAGCCTGAAAAAATAAAGTGGTAGGCAAGATCTAGCCAAGAGTATTCATCATTTATTGACGTCCTACCTTTCAAAAACCCCAGCTTATGGGAAAATAGGTCCCTAATAGCTGTCCCTATGCTGTACAACAGGAGAAGGGACATATGCCAGGGGCTAAAATACATCTCACTTAAATAAAAGTGTAAAGCAGACATAATACTCGGTATATCATGAAGCAAAAGCATGGATGCTTCTTTATCAGAGACTCGAGAGATAAGGAGGGGTGAGTGAGTCCCCAGTGTCCTTCTCCATCTGGGACCTCCTCTTTCACCACCATGCAGAGCAGGAGCTTCAGCAGAGCTCCAGCTTCCAGCATCTGGTGGCACTTACCTCCCCTGAAACTTTTGTTCCCCTGCATGGCATCTGAAGGAAGGTGGGAGCAGTGTAAGAATGCAGCTGGACCCACATGAAAGCTGCAGTGAAGGGTGAAGGGAGTGCTGTGGTCTTTGGCTCATCCAAGCTCTGCTGAGATGAACAGTGGGGATCCCCTGTGGAGAGCTACCTTAGTGCTGATGGTGGCCTCTGAGAAACACACAGCACCACGGGGGAGGGAGGGAGGGAGGACAGGCAGCACCAAACCAGAGGTGGAGACACATTCAAGACACCTTCAGTATTTTTAAACTAATGACATCAGGTTACAGGCACTGCAGCAGGATGGGATGGGGTTCTCAGGTACAAGAGCCACAGCATGCCAGCACCACTCCCAGCAAGGGGAGGACTGCCAGCCTGGGAAGAGACACCACATGAAGCATCACCAGTGCCACAACTCAGAATTCATCTCCCCCAGCAGCCTCATGCTGCTTGCTCCCTGTCTCCTGAGCTGCCAAAGGTGAGGGAAACCCCACGGAGAACAGGAGGAGGAGCTGGTGCTGGCAGCGTCAAAAGTATGGACAGAGACTCTAGTCCTTCTGTGTGTGCTGGACTAGGCATCCACAGCTGATGGAGAACCTCTCAGTTACGAGCTTCAGGGTCTGAACTCTGCAAACTCACAAGGCACTGCACCTCAGAGATACGTGGTAGGAATGGGCTGTTCTTCAGACAGTAGCACCTTCACAAAACAGGAGCCTCCTTCCTCTCATGAGCAAGGGACGGAGCACTTGGAAAAATTAGGGACTTTCCAGGGCCAGCGGGACATTGTGAACTTCATCTGCCACGCTGATCTTGAGGGTAAGGACCAGTTTAACACAACCAAACACAGCCAGCTCTGCCAGATTTGGGGAGGCCCTCCTGCCTTCAGCCTGGCAGGTGCTGCAGCCTTTCCAGAGCTGGCTCATGGCAACTCAATGGCTTTTGTGTTGTAGCAGCTTGGAGGAAGACTCATCTGGATATCCTCCAGGTTCTTAATATCAGCCAGGATGTCATCAATGCTGCTCTCCAGCAGGCGCAGCCGGGCCTTCTGCAGCGCCGCCGTCTGCTCCAGCTCCGACATCTCCGCCTTCAGCTGCCTGCTCCTGCCTTTGGCTCTGCTGAAGTTGGCCTCAAGCTGCCTCAGCCCATCCTCATCCACAGCGCCAGGCTGGTCTTTTGCACAGAAGGAAAACAAGGAATAGGAAAGCATGCGTGGAGGCTGAGGACTAGATCTTTCTAGACACTTCTTCTCCACCCTGCTGCCCACCCTGCCTGTTCGCAGGCATCACGTAATTTAGCTTCCCACTAAACCCCCAGAAGCCCTGCCTAGATCCCAGTGGGGACCTGTCTCCACCCACACCCCACAGTGGCATCGCAAAACCTACTCAAGAGACGCAGCAGCTCTTCCAGGGCACTCAGTGTCTGCTGCACAGCTGCCCCTGCCTGGCCAGCCTTGTCGTGGACCCTCTGAGCTTCCTGAGCTGTCTGAAGGAGGAAAGGCAGCACTCGTAAGGTGAAATCGAGCCCACGAGTCCACAGGGGAGGAGGCAAGGCAAGGGAGATGGGGACACACCTTCTCTATCACAGCAGCATCCGCCTCAACCTCCGAGAATTTCCTCTCAAATGTGTCCTCCACTTCCTTGGCCTCCTGTCGCAGGGTGGCCACGGCCTTCTCCAGGGCGAGGACACCATCAGCTGTCTTGTTGGCTTCCCCCTTCAGCCGGGCAATCTCCTGGGTGTTGCAGACAGGAGAAGGCACTTTCAGAGGGGCAGAGCACAGCCGAAATCATTCTGGGTGCACTGGAATAGGGAACTGGTAGAAACCGGTTCCTTCTACAAGGGACCCAGAAGTATCACAAGCTGTCCTCATGTTCTCCCAATTGCTCCAGAGAGTTGTTTCTATGTCCATGGCTCAATCTCCCTCTCACACATCAGCAAATCCCTGGGGAATTACAACACACATCTGGAAGGTGAACCCACAAACACCAGTTTTGGGACCTCACAAGCCTAGCAGTGACTCTGGCTGCAGAAGTGAAAAAATCTCCTTGGTCACTGAAAGGCGGCTACAGTGAGATGCCACAGAGATCCTCATGGAAGGAATGTGCCTGCAGAGATCATCTACAGCCAAACTGGTATCTGCAGGACCCACTGTGGAGAAACTTCAGCTCAAAAATCAACCCATCAGGTCCACCATGAGGTTGCTAACCATCTCCTCTTCTTCCATGTTTTTCCCCTTGCAAATTCTTTTCTGACAGCAATAGAACCAGAGTCTGTCCTCACCTCTTGGATCCCCGTGGTGATTTCCTTCACCTCCTCTGCCAGGCTGCTGCCTGCCTTTGACTCAGAAGCAGCACTGCCCACGATCCCTTCGGCTCTGTCTGTCTTCTCCCTGGCAGTGGTGACCATGCTGCTGATAATGGGCAGCCTCCTCATGGCATCTTGGGCTTCCCTCCTCTTGTCATCTGCTTGCAGGTTGAACTCTGGAAGAAAAGCATGTGGAGATGAAGCCACACTACCTTTGTGAGATCCCACATGGGAAGGAAAAGGAAGGGTTTCTAGGTTGCTACCCTTGAGGCTCTTGAGGATCTGTTCCACCTCGAAGAAGGTGGCATTGCCAGCGCTCGCGGCTTGCAGGGCTGTGCTCCTGGCAAGGGTGGCTCGGGACAGCAGCTGTGTCAGCCTCTGCAATGTATCAAGGGACACAAAGGGTAGGGGAAGGACGTGGTATGGGAGTATCACACGGTCCCAGAGCAGTCTGGGAGGAGCTGGGCTGGAAGACACCCATCAGTCTGTTCCCAAATGCTTGCTCTTGCCCCTTAGACTCCCACAGGCTGATCTGCCATCAGAAGCTTGTGCTGGTGCTCCTCAATCAGCTCCAGCTATATCCCAAGTCATCTTAGCTCCAACCTTTGCAGGATCAGGTCCTCAACCTGCCTTACATGGAGGAGACGTGCAGGTGAGATCCTGCACCAGCAGCTCCCTGCACACACTGAGGTCTAAAGACCAACCCCAAGGAAGGGTCCAATTCTGCACCAAAGGCAGAGCTGCCTTTGACAGCTGGGCAAGGACAGTGGTGGGGCCACAGGCACCCCTCAAGGCTGCAGCTCCTGCTGGGGGTGGCTCCTCACCAGCCAACCTCTTACCGCTCTCTCGCCCTCTTGCCCCTGCAGCAGCTGCTCAGCTTCCTCCTCCCAGTGCCCCACACGGCTCTGCAGAGCCCGGTACTGGGCCAGGGACGTGTCTGCCAGGCCCAGCAGGGCACTCGAATCCTGCGTCAGCCTCGAGGCTTCCTCCTGAAACAGAGACACAGTGAGGCCCCCAGCACTCTCCAGTGCCTCCCAGGAACCAGAGGCAAAAGGGGAAAAAGCGCAGGAAGACACCTGTCTAGTGTCTCTCCAACAGGGATGGAGCCCTGGGAAGGGCTGAGCTGGTGTAGGATAAGCAGGGAGGGCATCAGGGAGAGCAAAAGGGGATCTCCTGGTCTGACAGGCACAAAGCCCTCACCTTAAAGGACCCGATGTCCATCTCTGTCAGGTGGGACAGGGAGCTGAGGAGCACCAGGCTGCCCTGGTAAGCTGCATCTGCCATGAGGGCCATTCCATCAGCATCAGCCTTCAGCCCTCCAGCCAGTGACTTGAGCTCCCCGTACCTGTACAGACGTGAGGGTGGAGAGCCTGGTACCAGCCTCCCACCCCAGCATTAACACAACCATCTACAATGACTTATTCACATTCTCCAAGGCCCCATGCAGATTTATCACACATAAAAAGTCAATTGCAAACATTCCCTGCACCCCAGTCCCTCCAACAGGGCATCTACTGGCTCCTTACTCCTGCTCCAAAATCAGAGATTGTTTCACACAGCTGAGCCCTCACAAGTTCCATGGTGGCTCTGCTAATCCCTGCCCAACCACTGCATGTTTTCTCCTGCACATCCCTGTTCAACTTTCTAACTTCCCTCAAGGCTGCTGCTCACATCCCATCCATGGTGTGCAAAGTCCCAGCACCACTGTGGTGGGCTCTGGAGAGGCCACATCTGAACAAAGGAGCCATGATGAGCTTAAATTCATGGGGTTTGGGCTAAATCCAGCCTAGACTGTCAACCACATGTGGAAAACATCCCCAGAAGCCTGTTCACACACATGGTGTTAAACCCCCTTGCCCAGCTGCAGGCAGGACCCTAGGAGCACTGAGGTCTGTGAGGTGGGAAGCAAATGCTCCACAGAGCTGCCAACCCTCCATCTCCATCCCTCAGACACGCCAGCAAATTCCCTGCCTCCAACTGCACATTCCTGCAGCTCAGACGGGGAGGCAGGGAAGGGGATCCTTGGCCATCCCCCTCCTCCCCCCCACACCCACAGAGGACACTCACCTCCTGGGCAGGGAGCCCCAGGCAGCCTCTCCGCCGGCGGCCGCGCGCAGCAGCTCCAGCGCCTGCCGCGCCTCCTCCCGCGCCACCTGTGCAGCTTGGTCAATGGCATTGGCTGCCTGTGTGTGGCTGCAGAGCACAGGGGGGCTGGTCAAAAAGGGCTCCCACATAGCTTTCCTCCACCAATTTCCCTTACTGTTGCATTCACTGATGCTCAATCACACCCCTTCGGGAAACACAGCGTGTCTGCGAAGGGGACCCGCATTTCACTTGTTCCTCCTGCATCTCCCAAGGACAGAGAAGCATTGGGGAGGGCAGAAGCTCTCTGTTCCAACTGGACATCCAAGGGCAAAACTCTGATCCCAAAGATGCTTCTAAATCACATCCAATTACATCCTCAAAGGCAGCTGAGGACAACTCTATAGGGCAGCAAAGACAGCCCAGCAGCTGCATCTTCCCCTGCTCCAGGGCTGGCAGATGTCAACCAAAACCCTCCAAAAACGACCTTCTGGGCACCCAGCAGGATCTCAGTCCTCCTCCCCTCTCTCTTGGCTAACAGTGGGAGCAACTCACCTGTTGGCCAGTCTCAGAGCCTCCTGGGCCAGCAGCAAGAACTGATTTAAACCCCCAGGAAAGCTTGAAACAGGAATGGTCTGAGGAGGGAGGAAAGAAGAGAGATGTGAGTGCTCTTCCCTGCTCTCCCTCCAATTTGGCAGTGAAAGAGGCAACTACAACATGTTAAATCTACACCGCCCCCAAAGGCCCCTGCCAGCTCCTCTCAAGGTCCTGACTCCAAAGAAAGGACACCAGAACACCTACATTCACAAAACAACACCTGTAATTCTTTAAATCCTTGCTTTCTCTGTTGGTTTTTTCCCCAGCCCTAAGCAGGACGAGGAGTGTGTCAATGGGATGCTCTTACCACCCGACGGAGAGCGGTGCCACTGTGATCCAGGTCCAGCCTGGCTCTCTCCAGCAGCTGATGGGTCTCCTGCACCTGCCTCTCGTACTGGCTCCCCAGAGACCTCAGTCTCTCCACCGTTGCCTTGATCTCATCCAAGTGGCTCTGGGAGCTGGACTCCTGCCCCTTCATCCTGGCCACACGGCCTTCCAGAGACCTGCCAGAGGCTGGTGAGAAGGAAGGAGAAAGACTGAAGAGAAACTCCTTGCTGTGCAAAAAGGCCCAGGTAGCACAACCCTCCCTGCTGCAGTCCAGATGCCCCCATCCAAGGGCAGTGGGCAGTGGTACCTTGAAGGCTCAGGGCTTCCCTGAGGATGGTCTGCAGCGTCTCCTCAGCCACCTGCATTCTCCCCTCCAGCTCCTGACTCCCAGTGCCACCACCAGCTCGCACCTCTGACAAGAGCAGCTCCAGCTCTGCCAGCTGCTGCAGGTACAGCTCCACCTGCAATCACAGACCAGGCCATCAGCCAGCAGGACACTAAATCCACGGGGGAAAGACCAGGGTGGGAACCAGGGCCACAGTCAGCCCCAAGGACAGAGACCAAAATGAAGGCTCATTTTAGGATGGGGCACAAAGGATCAGTTCAATCAGGTACAAAGCCAAGGTGTGAATTCACATTTCACTTGCACTAGGAGTAGATACCTGAGGAGGACAGGAGGGGACACTGAGGGTGAGTAAATCACTGCACTCCTTGCTGCTCAGTGGCCCTGGGGCTGGCACAGATGCTCACCTGCACTTTCACCTGGCCATAGCAAGCTGGGCACTCACTCTCTTCACAGTGGGGACCCTCAAAGCCAGGTTTGCAGATGCAGCTCCCATCACTCCTGCACTTCAGGGGCTCGGCACCAACTGAGTCGCAGGCACAGGCTGCAGGTCAGAGCAACACAGATTCAGGGGGACCTGGCCCCATCTCGAGCCACAGCACATCTCTCCCTGCTTTCCTCCCACCGTCTAGCCCCATGCCTTGATTCCTGCTCACCATTCCCACTTTCCAGCATCCTCCTTCCCATCAAACCACTCCATAGTCAGTCACGGGTTTTCTTACTCATCCCCAGCCCAGACAGCGCCTGGACCTCACCTCTGCACTTGTCAGCAGGGTCAGGGGCCAGGGGGTTCCCGAAGAAGCCATCCTTGCAGCGGTCGCAGTAGAAACCGGCGGTGTTGTAGATGCACTTGAGGCACTCCCCGGTGCGCCGGTCGCAGTTGCCCACGGCGTTGGGCTCCACGTTGCCGTTGCACTGGCACAGCTGGCAGGGCTGGGAAGCTGCTGGATTTCCAAAGTAGCCGTCGGCACAGTACTCACAGTTAGCACCTGGGAAAGGAGAGACAAGCAGAAGTTAATGCTTGTGCCTGGGGGGCAGAGGCTGACTCACTGCTTGTGCCCCACAGAAATGGGGTTTTCAGCCCCAGTAGGGTTGGCACAACAGCTGCTGTGCTGTCATCACCACCACGGCCAACACATGATGCCCCACACACACCCTCGAAAGCTGGGTGCCACAAATGGCCTTCTACAAGTCATTTCCTATATGTCTTTTCCTTTTTTTTTTTTTGTTCCCCTCCCTTCCTACCCATCCTTTCTCCATCCATGTTACATTTAGATGAGAACTTTTCCGGAGCAGGACAAGGTGTGTTTACCCAACCCCTGGGGCTCAAACACCCCACCGCAGTCAGGAGTGGCAGTGTCTCAGGCAAGCTGGGCTGAGAGGATGGTGTGCATCTGCCCAGCTCCAAGCACACCTGTAGGAAAAGGCAGAGCAGAGGCAAGAAGGGCATTACCAGCAGCTCCAGGAGGGCAGTGGTCACAGATGACCTCCTCGCCGCCCGGGCCCAAGGAGCAGCCCTGGCCGAGCCCACAGGGACAGGTCCTGCAGCTGCTGGGCTGCCGGGGGTCTCGGTAGGAGCCCAAGGGGCAGCTGACACCATTGCCCACGTTCTCATCTCCCGAGTAGCATTCACCTGCAGGAGCAAGGAAAGGGCTTAGGGCAGTTCACTCACGTTCCCAGTGGGACATCCTCCACCACTCCAGCCACAGCAACACAAGCACCCGCGGTCCAGCAACCTCCACAAGATCTCCTCAGATCCTCACCACATCATGCACACATAAAACCATGAAATGGTCAGTGTTGGAAGGGACCTTTAAAGGTCATCTAGTCCAACTCCCCTGCAACAGGCAAGGACTTCTTCAACTAAACCAGGTTGCTCAAGCTCTGTCCAACCTGAGGCATTGCCATGCTTAACTTTCAAATAGTCAGAAGTGAACAAATATTGCTATCTGGGCAGCAGTTATTTTTTCTCTCTCTAGCATGCATCCAATTTGTTCCAAATGCATCTGGCTGCAGTGCTTCTAGGCTCTGGGGAGATTTGTCTTGGATGGTCCCCACATTTCAGACCCAAGTCACAGAATCATGACCACAGATAGAATCTCAGAATCACAGGTGAGCCACAGAATCACAGAATCATTAAAGTTGGAAAAGCCTTCCAAGACAATTGAGTCAAACCCGTGGCAGATCCCCACCTTGTAAACCAGCCCAGAGCACTGAGTGACATGTCCAGTCCTTCCCTGGACACCTCCAGGGATGATGACTCTACCACCTCCCTGGGCAGCCCCTTGCCATATCTAACGACCCCTTCTGTGAAGTCTGTGGTCTCACTCCCCACAGCTCTGCTCTGGGCACACAGGCAGCTCCCAGCACTCCCACACAGCCCACAGGCACAGCACTTCTCTTACCGGTGTCAGGGTCACAGGTGCCTCCCCCCCGGCAGCTGCAGGGCACGCAGGGGCTGAAGGGGCCCTGGCCGGGGCTGTCCCTGCGGTACCCGGGGGCACAGCTCTGGCAGAACTGGCCCCGGTACGCCGCCGGGCACTGGCAGCGCTCCACCCAGGGCGCGGGGAGGCCGGGCCCGGGCCGTGCCGACACCAGGGTCACGTTGTCGATGTAGCCGGTGCCTGCAGGGGGGACAGCCCGTCACCGTCACCGTCACCGGCGGGGGACAGCAGCTCCGCCCGCGCCACCCCGCAGCCCGGACCTGCACAGTCACACGGGCTATTGCAATGCCCGTGGGCAAAGGGAGCAGCCAAACCAGCTGTTGTCCTGCTCAACCTCTTCGATATTTAATTTTGCCCCCTTGGAGCATTTATTTTTTATTTACATTTATTTTTATTTACTATTTTTATCTTTTAATAAATTTTAGCGAAGGTGTATCCATCCAGAGACCTGTTGTCTCCAACAACTAGGAGAAGCCAGCCTTGCTAGGTCTCCCTGCACTTACTGTATTCCCCAAAGGTGGCTCGGATCCAGAGGGCTGTCAGGTTTCCCAGCAGCCTGCGAAATTCAAAGTGATTCAGTCTCGGGCTCCAATTGCTGCTTGGGTGCTCGTCCAGCCTGCCGTGGGAGAGGGGGAAGTGGAATTGATTTCAAAACAGTGATATGCCTCCTCCAAAAAATACAAAAGCCCACACCCATCCTGGGAGTTCAAGGCTTTGGGCAACGACCTCCATGCATGCAACTGATCCAGAGCTGAGAACCCTACCCAACCTCAAGCCACACTTTCTGCTGCCCCTCTCACAAAGTAACCTCCTTATTCAGGACAGAAGCTCCTGAGATGCATCCAGCCCAAACCAGGCAGCCATTTGCCACCTCCAAGGGACCACAGCTGAACCCAGGACCTCCTTGAAGCCACAACCACTCTTGCTCCCCCTGCTCCAAACACCCCAGCTTCCCACTTCACCTGAAGGTGTACACCTGGCTGATGCCGCAGGGCAGGACCTCTCCCTGGGGCAGGAAGGGGGCAGTGACTCTCAGGCCGTGTCCTTCCAGGACCACATCATGGGGAGATGGATGGCGTCCCCCTCGGTCCAGGCGGTAAGCAAAGGAGAGCATCTGGCCGTAGCTCAGCTGCTGGTTCCCAAGGAATTTTGCTGCAAAAATCAAAGGCTTACAATCTTTCCTTCCTCCTAAAGGCTCAGTTCATGGGATCAGAGCAAGCAAAGGGTTCACTCTGCCCACCACTGATCCCACACCTACCAGGTGCCACAAAATAGATTGGCTCCGAGCTCCTTGCTGCTATGAAGGCGTCCTGGTGGCGTGGAGACCACTGGAGCTGGGCTGGGGAGCCGCTTTCATGGACACCTCGCCAGCCCTCAGTACCTGCAGCACAAACAAGGAGCAGTCAGCATGGACAGGGAAGATGTTTCTAGGATTCCAGTAACTTTCTTGAGCTGTGTCTTATCAAAACTCCCCAGCTTCCTACTCCGACCTCTGAGGGGGCAGCACAGCTACCCCTGTGCCCACACATCTGTAGATCAGCCTGGCTGGGCACTCCTTCCAAGTGGCAGGAAAGACATAATGAAGAAATCCTACACTCCCCTCAACTCCTGGACCCTACTTCTGCCTATGACCAAGCCATTCCATCAAAGCAAGGTGGCTGCAGCCACAGGCAGGTTGGATGAGCACCCAAGGAGCAAGCACAGCCCAAAGCTGACTTCCAGCAGGGCTGCAAACCACGTGGTTCCTCCAGCCCATGGAGGAGAAGGGATGGCAAACACCCAGGAGCCATGGGGATGTCCTGCTGGGGCTCCACCTTGCTGGAAGGTAGAGGTGATGTTGTGGACACTGTGGTTGTCTGCGCTGATGCAATTGTCTGAGTGCCCGTAGCAGAAGCAGGGGGAGCATCCTGCAGGGTTTCTGGCATCCAGATTGTAGAAGTGTCGCTTGCACCTGGGAAAATGCAAGAAGGTGACAATGTTCAAGTAGTTTTCTCCTTTTACTGGCCTACACAACATCCCTCTGATGCAATACAGCCACCAGCAGGGTTCAAGGTCATCACTGGGATGGTGAGATGGACGTGTGTGCAATGGCTTCAACCTGGCAGAGGGCAGGGCTAGACTGGATACTGGGAAGAAACTGTCCTGTGAGGGACTGGCCCAGGTTGCCCAAAGAAGGTGTGGCTGCCCCATCCTTGGGAGTATTCAAGGCCAGGTTGGATGGGGCTCTGAGCAACCTGGGGTAGTGGAAGGTGCCCCTGCCCACGGCAGGGGGTGGGATGAGATGAGCTCCAACATCCTTTCCAGCCCAAACCGTTCTAAGACTTGGTGAACTGCCAGGGAAGCAACTGCAGAGAGACACTGTGCCAGGCAGTGTCCAGCACATCCTCCTGACACTCACCTCTGACACTGCTCTCCAGTGGTGCTCTCCTTGCAGACACAGTGGCCAGAGTGACAGTCCCCTGTGCTGCCCGCGGGATCACACTCACACTGCAGGCTCCTGCAAAGGGACAGCAGCAACTTCTACCTGGATTTCCAGCGTGGCCTGGGAGCTCAGTGCTTCCTGCTACTACACTAGATAGTGGAGAACCCTCCCAGCTACCATTCCCATGCAAGAAGTGGGGAAATAATCTGCATAGCCACCTCATTCTGAAATCTGCAGCACTGTGGGTGCCAGGTTGAGCCAGTGCCCATTGCTACTGCTCCAGGGTATCCCAAAGCATCAGACCCGCCTACAAGCACAAAGTGAAGCTCCACTGAGCTTAATAAACCCTGGCTGAGTTTAATAGACCTTGACTGAGCTCCACCAAGCAGCAGCACTCCAGGGAGGCTTGGGCAAGAGGCCAGGCCCAGCAGCAGGACTGCGGGCAGCCTCTCTTGCTAACACCCTTTGCCTGCCAGCAGCCCCAAAGGAGCAAGGGCGAGGTGAGGTGAGGAAAAAGAGGACACAGCTGAGGAAGTCAGATCAGAAATGTTTCTAAAGGTGTTTAAACTGGGCTTCATGAAAAGGAAGGGGTTGATTTTTGCATGCACACCTCTTTGTGAGTGGCACCAGCATGAGGCACCCCCACAATGAGCAGGTTTTGTTTTACATGGCTGCCACATGCTGGGCATTATCTGGGTAATGAAACCATCACCTCAGAGAGTGGCTAAGTTCAGATTTTGATGATGTTGCAGGACACCAAGCCCTGCAGGTTAGCAGGGAGGTCCAGCCTCACTCAAGCCCACTCTCTCCTAGCATGGTTGGCTTAGGGTTGTCCATGAGCTGCCATGAAAGCAACCCTGCCTTTGCAGGGGGTGTTTGCAGCCAGCATGGGCCCCAGGAGAGCTTTGGAGGCTGGCCCTCCCGCTGGCCCCAGGCCCCTGCTGGTGGCCAGCACTCACTGCCCGCTCCTCCAGCACCCTGCCTCGGACAGGGGCTCCAAGCCCGGCTGGCACTGGTCACACTTGTCCCCCGTCACTCCGGGCTTGCAGCTGCACCGGCCATCGCTGTCACACTGCGGGCTGAGGGAACCTGCAGAGAGACAGCAGGGACAGGCTGGGGTGGGCGCCTTCCCACCCAAACCATGCTGTGAGCTTGTGATTATGTCAGAGGGCAGGCGGGTCGGGGCTCAGAGCCCGAGCTGCCCAGGTGCTGGGCAGGTGCCCGAAGCCCCCTCAGGGCAGGCAGCGGCTGTGCACGTACCCCAGGGGTGGCAGAGGCAGGGCCGGCAGCACTGCTCCCCCCGCCGTCGGAAGAAGCCGTCCTTGCAGCGCTCGCAGTGCTGGCCCTCCGTGTTGCCCCGGCAGCCCAGGCAGCGGAACCCGTCTCCCGTCTCCCTCAGGAGCTGCCAGTCAAAGATGCACTGCCTGGACATCCCATTGCAGTCACAGACTGGGGAGAGGAGAGCAGAGAGACGTCTCAGATGATGCTTAGAGATGAAGGCACCAGCAGCAATCCCAGCCTGAGGGGCAAGGAACAGGGTGCGGGTGGTGCAAACCTCCCCTTCCTGCTCTGCTAACAGTGAGCTGCTTCCCCACATCTCTGTGTTTGTCCCCATGTCTGTGTCCAGCAGCCACCCCAGTGCCACAGAGCCCACCCTGTGCTCTGCATCCCCACACTGGGGAGGAGTGTCCTGCTTCACTGCTGAGGATGGACAAAGCCAAGCCAAGCAGCTGCAACCCACACAACAGCATTGCCAGGGCTGCTCTCCATCCTTTCACAGGTCTTGCAACACAAACAGGACATTGAATAAGCAAAGATGGTTTCAAAAAAACCCCAGCCTTGTCCTGAGAGAAGCATGGGTAACTATTACCATGTTACACCATAGGTTGGAGACAGACATAGGACAGTACTCACCGAGGTCAGCAACAAACAGCCCACATTTATTGTGGCCACCCCCTTTTATAGGGGATTCAAACCTCCCGGGCTTAGACAACTGATTGGTTGGGTCCCAGCACCACCCAGCTCCCTGAGCAGTGATGTGTCTGCATTCAGGATTGAGTGGGATTGGCTGGGGTCCTTGTTTGGGTTCAAATCCATCCTATCATTGCTCACCCAGGGACTGGTTTACTTCTAGGCTGAGCCAATCTGTGGGTCTGTTATGGCCAAATTTATCTTTGCAGCTGCAGACCAGCTGCAGCCACGAGAGGTAACCTTACTGGAGACTTTGGGGAAAAGGGAAAGTTTCCTGAGGTTATCCTTTATTTCACCCAGCCAGGAGTGAGTTGAGTAGGAAAAGCTCAACCAACTTCCACCAGGTCTCCCCATCCAGGTCTGGAGTGCAGGGTGCTGAGGAGTGGTCTGTGATCCAAGGAGTTTAGCAGAAGTGTGCCAGCCAAGAGGGAGATTAACAAAAAGGGTTTGGGAGGGATTGGACAGGTCAGCTCACCCCACCCTCCCTGGTGAAGAAAAGCTGCAGCTGCCCACACTGCTGCATGAGGGGTGGCAGGAAGAACAGGCATGAGATCCTGCATTCCTCTGTAGCCAAGACGGATGATCCCTCTGGACATCAGACTCGGGCATCTCACCAGATGTGCCCGCTCCAGCACTGCACTGCCTTGTCCTCCTGCTCTCCTGAAGCCACCTTCACCTACTTGGCAATCCCTCAGTGGCCAGTACTGGAGCATTTAGTCCTGAGCACCTTTACTCCAAACATGTTCCTCAGGATCACTGAGGAGAGCAGGCACAGCTGAGAGAATGGTTGGCAAAGACAGGCAGGAGAAAGAAACATCCCAAGGGAAAAAGCCAGGGGCACAGAGCCTGCTGAGGAACTGCTTCAAACCACCCTGATGCTGCCATGGGAGCCTCGACCTCCCTCTAAGGAGCTCTGCCCACTGCTGGCCTCCTTGGAAAGGCCATCCCCACCATGGAAAGGCCATCCCCAACTACCCAACCCCCGCCCAGGTCACCTCTGAGAGCACAGAAGATGGAGGAAGTCCAAAAAAGGGCAGAAACCTGCTACATGCAGACAGTGCCTTGTACTCATAAGCACTGAGCCTCCTCCTTCCCAGCTCTCTCCTAGCATAGCTCAGCCCCAGGGCACAACGTCCCTGTCCCCTGCAAATGTGATTCCTGGGAGCAGGCAAAGCCTCCTGCTCTCTGTGCTCACAGCTGGGCGCCGCCCTCCCACACACCCATCGGCACCGCATTCCAGAGGGAGGCACTCAGGAGAGCCTCTGCCAGGAGCAGGGATGACCTCATGCCAGCAAACAGGGAGAGAGATTTTTCCAACTTCGGCAAGCACAGCCTCGCCATCGGGCTGCCAGGAGACCAAGGCAGAGCTCAGGAGATCTTCTGCCAACCTAGCCTGCTGGGAGGGGACCTGTGGGCACAGAATTCCTGCTCTAGGGTCTGGGAAAGCAACTCCAGCCTCAGAGAGCGTCACCAGTGACCAGAGGGCATGGACAGCACAAAGGACCAAAGGAGAGCAGCAGCGTGAGGCTTTCTTCAAGTATTTGTGCTCACCTTCACAGCAGAAAGATCTCAGTTGGGTTGATCCCATCCCTCTACACTGCAGCTAGATCTCAAGTTGGAAGTGACCCATAAGGATCTTTGAGTTGAACTCCACCCTGCATCCCCCTACGCAATCTAGAGGATTTACTGGGTTGCTAAATTACAGGCATGAGCACAATTCCCTCAGGGAATGAAAATCTTTCTTTGAGTGTTGCTCTGCTGCATGTTAGGAAGCATGTTCCAGCTCTCCAGCCCTGGAACAAATTCCTGTTTCGCTGGTTCAAAGCCATTTAAGATGCTGTGGCAGGTTAGTGCTACCACTGCACTGCTGTGTCTGCTCCTGGTCATCCCCCAGAAACCCAGGAGCTCAGGCAGGCTAATCCTTACCAAGAGCAAGGCACTGGGATTGATAACGAAGTGGAGCAGGAAGGAGCTGCTGGAGGATGAGGACCAACTGAAGAAAGGATCACTTCTGTATCCAGGTGCCCTGAGGCTCTGCTCTGAGATCATCCCTGGAAAAGGGCAGGTTCCATTGAGGAGAAGCTTTGCAGCTGGATTTCTTCAGTGCCACAAAAGGATGCAGGAGATCCATGGCACACATCCAGCAGGGTGTCATTCCCCCAGCTCCCACCAGCAGAATAAAGCATGAAAAATGCTTGATGGCTGTGCTGAGGTGAATTCTCACATCAGAAAGGCTTGGAGAAGCAGACAGCTTCAGGCTTCTTAAACTGTCTCCTTAAATTCACAAAAGCAGACTATGAGGGGGCCCTGGGTCTGTGAGGACCCAACAGCCCCGTACACATGAGCCAACCTGCAAAGATCCCTCCTTCCAGCAGGAGAACAGAGCTTTGCATGCAATGAAGGCTCTGTGTCAGTACAAGCCATGCCCTGCTCTGTGCCCTGGGACAGTGACCCACAAGGCTGTCCCCTCTGCTGTCTCCACAGCAGCATGGAAACACAGCCTGTATCGACCACTAGCTTTTTACACACACACAAAAACAGGTTCAAGAGTCCCTGGGAAAGCAGCAGTTTCCCACACACTGCCAGGAAGGAGCAGAGGAAGGATCTACACCGGTATTTTAGAACTTGCATGTAATTAAGGCTGATGTAATAATTAACCCAAGTAGCATGTAAAGCAAAGCAGGTTTTTTTTTTAAACCCAAACAAAAACATTATTCAGTACTTATTTCCCTTTGCACCAAACTTAAAACTGATAAAATTCAACTTCAAGCCCAGCAAGCTTATTTCAGAACACCAGTACCGGAGACCCAAAAAAATTTAAATCACTCAGTATTTACAAAATCACTCAGTATTTACAAAATACATGTGAAAACCTGATTTTGGCCCAACTTACCCATCTCCAGACTACAGGCCAATGAAACTGAAATTTGGATAGCTGAATTACCGCTGGGCTGAACAAGTTTAAATCTCCCTCCATGACACTCTCCACTAGGTGAGACTTGCACGTGCAAGAGGATCTGCTGGATTTTTAAAGCTGTGGACCACAGGAGACTCCTGTCTCCCCTAGGATGCAGCAGGGCTGTGGCACCTTGTGAGCCCCACAGACTGGCACAAAATCCAAACACCACCATGTTATTACAGCAAACTGGGTCCTGGATGCTTCCAGCTCTTCTTCAGGCTGGGGGCAGGTTTTGGTTCCAGCAGTGATGGGCAGATCAGCCACTGCCTGGGTGATGCTTGTGCTCACACCCACATCCCACCCTGGCAGCAGAGCTCTATACCAACAGCAGTGAGGTAATTCCATATAAATAAGTTATGGAAAGACGATGCCAGTGACCAAACGAAGACCAACCGCTGATGGGATATTTAATCTCGGAGGAAAACTAAGCAGCACCTACAGACGCAGTATCCATCCCTTAGGCAGGAGGGGAAGAGTGCCCGAGCGGGATGCCGCGCACCCCGCCTCAGCAGGCCGGGCAGAGCGAGCTGCCAGCCGATCTCCCGGCGGGATGGGAGCGGGAGCAGCCGCCCTTCCCGAGGCTCACCTTCTCCGCCGCGTGTGCTCCGGGCCGCGGGCAGGAGGGACGCGGCCAGGCAGGCCAGGGGCAGCAGCCAGCGCTCGGCCATTTCTCCTGCCGGAGCGCCCCTTCCAGCGGGGCTCCACACCGGCTGCCTGCCCGGTGCCTTTTTTTTGTGCGCCTTTTATCGGCTGCTCCACCTGAGTCACTCCCAACAGGAAGAGCGCCTGTGCCGTGGGCTGACTCACGGCCAGACCCAGCCCAGGGAGCGCAGACCTGCCCCACCGAGAGACAGGCACTGACGAGGCACAGGGCCTCCTGCGTTCCCTCTTAGGGAAATAAAAGACAGCTGCAGCTCCTGGGGACACCCCTCCTGCCCGCCCAGTCCCTCTCCCCGGCCGCCGCTGCCTCCGCGGGCAGGGCAGCGGTGCCGGCCGGGAGCGCCGGGCTGCCCGGGCACGCCGGAGCCTGGCAGGGAGCGAAATGAAACGGGATGAGCTCACAGGAAGCCTGCGGAGGGTGGATGGGGCTGCCTGCTCGCAAGCCAGGCCCAACCAGCCGACCTGCAGGAGCAGGGCTCATTCCGGGTGACTAGCAGGACTGGGGATGCAAAGAGACCCAAGGTCAGCTTGAATAAATGCCCAGAAAGCAGATCGATTGGGATTTACCAGATAATCATCAAGTTCAGGAAATCCCCAGACCCAGAGATGAGGTGGAGGGGGAAATCATCACATGTTTGTCTGCTTTTGCTCCTGAGATGGAAAACGAGCTTAGATGGATCCTTGGCCCCACCTACTACATCATTTTTATGCTAGAAGAAGGGTGAGGAGTGGAGACAGAGGGGGAAAAGGCTTGTCTGAGGCAGCTGACAGAGCCAGGAAGATGCCAAGCTCCACAGCCCAGGTCCATTAGCACTTTTTTCTCAAGGGTAGCTGACAAGCCACACAAGGCATGAAGGCCAGTTCCACCTCACTCCTTGCCTTTGCCTTGCAGGAGGACATGACCACTTGTACAGGGGAACAGAGAAATCTGGCGGCAGGGGTTCTCCACATCCTGCACACGTCAGGACAAGCCTGACTCCAGCATATCCACCTGCCCTGAGGGAGCAGCCCATCACAGGGGCACCGTGAGGGATGGGCCCTCATGATGAATCACAGCACCTACCCTGCCTAATGCCATGAGACTCCCAATGTCACAAGTGACTGCAGGCAGCCCAGGAGCACCTTTAAACAGAATGAAAACACCTAACAAGTTCATCCCCAGAGACACAAGCTGCCTGCAGGTCTCCTCCATTAGGGATTCAAACTCAATCCAAAGCGTGACATGCTGCTCACTTCAGGCCTGACAGAGCAGGGTGATTAACACTGAGTTCCTTGTCTGAGCCTCTTACACTCCCCAGCAGCCTCCAGACACTCCAGACACCTGGAGCTGACTCACAGGGCTTTCCTCTGTGGATCCTGGTGATCTCATGGGCGCAGCCAGCCCAAACTCACCACATCTCTGCACCTCCCTTTGCCAACTGTACCTGCCTCTGCTGATTGAGTCAACTCACTTTTATAAACAGGAGGTTTCCTTTTCATTTCCCTTGCTGGATCTTAGTACAGCTCACAACAAGGAGCACAGCTTCCCAGACACGAGAGTGGCCTGGTGGGTTTTGGCATTCGAGGTTGTTTTATCTGGTTTTCATTACTGCTTTTTTAAGTGAGATAAAATTATTCATGGTGTTCCCACCAATTCAAAAGTTCTCTAGGATCCACTCATACCTCTAAGGAGACACAATCCCTTGTGCTCTTAAGTACATCACTCACCCACAGTACATCACCTCTGCTGTGTCCTTCCTACCTGCTGACACCCCTCTGCTCAGGTAGGTCATCTCCAGCAGCGTGGTCAGTAATAGCAGTTCCCTTAGATCTCACCCAGACCGCATCCTTGGCACACTTCTCTCCTGGAAAACCAGCCCTCCCCATCAGGAAGCTTTTCCTTTATCTGTCTCCGCCACGTTCTCCCTTTTATCTCACTGTTGCCACCCCACCTCTCACTCCACTTGTGCAAACAAGGCTGTGACAGCTCCTTCCTCAGTCATCTCTGCTTATTGACTCAGATTACTCTCACCTTGTCATCTGCCACTGTGCTTCAAGATTACCTCTGGAAACCACAGGCCATGAGACTACCAAAAATGTATTTCCTGGGGCCCTGAATTTCTAAACACATCCGATCTGGAACAAGCAGCTGCCCCCCATCCTCCACAGAGCAGATGTCCCACTGCAGCCTGTGGCTGTGGCAGCACCCTTGAGGAAAGGTCTCACACCAACAGGATTAACAGAGATTTTATCTTTTAGAGTTTTACCTTTTAGAGTAAGCAGAAGTGTAAGCAAAGGGAGGCATAAAGAACAGCTGTGCTCATCAGACACTGCAACAAAACAGTTTTGTTTCACTGGAAAATCTCTGTCTTTTAATCTGCAACACAAGAAAATCCTTCTGATGATGTTTTATGTTCATTCACAACAGCCAAAAAAGCTGTTTCTGCAAGCAGACCACTGTGGCTCACAAGTTCATCAGTCCTTGAGGATGTGGCCATGGCAGAAATAAACTTCTCCAAAACCAGCCTGAAACAATGTAATAATCTAAATTTTGTGATGGTTGCTGGTGAAAAGTGATGGGATGTGTAAAAACTCTGATGTGATGGTTTTATTAATATAAGCAGGGGAGAAAACCCATTTTGGTGACTTATGTCAGATGAACACCATGATGCTGTGAGTCCTTGCAGCCCAGGTTAACCCTTGCATCCCCCAGCCTCCTTCTGCAAGGGGCCATCTGATCTGCCACGTCCTCCAGGAGGAAATCCTCTGGGATTTCCTCACAGTGTGGAAAATCAGTGATCATGATGTGCTGGTATCACCAAGCACCAGTGCAGCCATGGAGCCTGGACTTAAGTCTCTCCTCTGGCAGTTGGGTGCCCAGGGAAAAAGTCCTCATGACAGCCAGAGCCACCTGGAGCAGAGATCATTCAGGCAGCAGCTTTGCCAGGATGGGCAGAGGCAGGCAGGGATCATGCTGGCAGTGAGCAAGCAGGGCAGGGCAGGGCAGCAGCAGTGGCACAGCAAGGAAGCGCTGTCATGTCTGGCCATGCCTTGCCTGTGCCCTGCCTGGCCAGTGAGGGGTGAGACAAACAGGGATGAAGGAAGAAGGCATTGCCATCCAGCTGCATTCCCCTCTCTGCTCCCATGCCCAGCCTCCATGGGATAACTTTTACATGGCATTCCTGATGTTTCTGGGATGGGGGCACACTAAAGGTGTCAAGCCAGCAGCCAACTAGAAAAAATAACCAGAACATGGTCCAACATGTCATGGCTGCAGATGGGGAGCACAGGACACTGCCAGCTCGATGTGACAGCTGTATGACCTCCTCCACTTCCTCAGATCCAGGCAAACATACTAGAGATGTCTCCTCCAGGCAGTTGTTCCCAGCACTTTTTTAACTTCTAACAATATCTTGTCCTGCCCACAAGTGAGAGGGAACCCAGCTCAGGTCTGTCCAAGCCCTCCCCATTGCCACCTGCTCCCCAGGCTCCCTGTCCCCTGCCAGCCTCCTGCTTCAGACAGCACATGAGAGATGATGGAGCTTAAGCCTGGGCAGTGAGAAGAAACACAGGGAACTGAAGGAGAAAAAAGGCTACCAGAGCATGGCTTGGTCACTGCTCAGCAAGGTGCCTCCTCACCTACCTTGATGTCAGGTACTGGCTACACTGAGCAGAGAGTATCCAAGGAGGGCATCACTACCTGGGCTTCAAAATACTGGTAGAACAGTTTGGCAACCTGTAAGGCATCGTCATGGTCCCTTGGAGCTGGGTCTGTTCCTCCCTGTAAGAGATTTCTGAGTATCTACTTAGGTTACTCTTCCCTCATCACCCTCCACTACCCTCCAGCATTACCTCCAAAAACCACATGAACGCGAGGCTCATCCTCCTTCAAGATCACCTCTGAGACGCATTTGCGCAATGCCCACAAAAAACTTCTGGAGATAAAAATCCTGAAGATAAACAAAGGGACACAGGCTTGCTTCCTAATCTAAGCATTTTCACCTCAAAATGGTAAGAGGCTCCATGTCAACCTACAGCCCGTGCAAGGTCAGAATTGTCCCACCCCCCAACTGTCTGCCCCGACTGCTCCTCACAATCCAGCTGAAACCTCAGCCAGATTCTACCAGCTGGGATTTGCTTCACAAAAACATCGGCAAGGGGAAAAAAAAAAGTGTTTTAGAAAACAAATCCATTAGTGACAACTGAAGAATGAAAGGTCGAAAGTACACAAGATGACGTACAAAAATAATAAGAATTTACCAGCTGAGATGGGATTAACTCTGATGCAAGTTAATGAGACCTATGTGTTTTCCTCTGCTGAGAAAAATAATAGAAATCCAGCTGGAGCTGTAAGACAAGTGTGAGTGCAGAACAGCCTAGTCTCTTATCACTGCAATATGTCCTTAAAAATTTGCTTAATTCAGGCCAGGCTCTGGGAGACAGGACCCAGGAGCATCACAGAGCACCCAGATTTGTGGCAGTTCCCAGTAATTTCAGCTTCTTTATTCAGGGTTTTTTCCTTTTCCCAGGAGCCTTTTCTACCTATTTAGTAAAAAGGATTTTCCCCTTACAGTGTAAATAAACTCCCCCCAGCTCCTCAGGGCTTTCCAGGAAGACAGTGCCACTCCAACAGCATCAGCACCAACAACATAGTTCTTTTTAAGTCCTGGAAATCCATCACAGCCATGGCAGTGGAGCAGTGCTCACAAGGAAAAACCATCATCCTTGTCATCTGTATCCCACCCACCACATGCATTTCCAAATTTCTTCTCTCTTTTTCCCATACCAAACCAGGTTGTCTAAGGAGCAAGAGGTGAATCTTGCAACTGAGACACATAACCATCAATATCCTACCACCAAAAATAAAGTAATACTCAACAGAATACCCAGGTATAAGGGGTTACAAATATTCAGACTTTATTATAAATAAGAAATACTGTTTTATACATAAAAACTGCAAGTGTTGCATTTTGTTCACCACCCCAGACAGCAAGACCACAGATTAAGGCAAAAAAAGCTGGAGTGAAGGCACATACTGAGGGGGCCACAGTCAGGAATAAGGTGATGAAGGGATGTCACATGTCATCCATGACACCCAGCACTCCACCAGCAGCTGTCACATCATCACATTATGTAAAGAAATAACTGGACTTATACAATGAATAATGGCTGTAATGCAGTACTGATTAACAGATCGCTTATAAAGATTTTTTTTTTATTTAAAAATAAAATTCTGTTAAAAACGGCTTAAGAAAAAAAAAAAAAAAAAAACACAAGAAAGCAAGAAACCTTAGGCCTGAGGTCAGCCAGGGCATGCACACATCTTTGCATCTGCTCTCCTCACAGCCTTGGCAGAGGTGATGTGGTCACAGCTATCTTCCCAGAGCAACCCAGTGTCCCTGTGTGTGCAGGCACAGGGAGCTCTCCTCCAGAGGTGTTTCCAGGCAGGAGGGAAATCCCACAACCATTAAGGGAAGGGATGCAAGAGCCATGCAGAGTTTGGGAGACCAAACAGCCCCTGCCCAGCAGCACTGTCTGCAGCAAGCCTCCTGCCATGCACAGTGCTATCAAGATGTCCCCAAATGCAGCTCTCTGATCACCTCAGCACTGGTCTGGTGTCCCAACAGTGCTACAGCTCCTCACAGCCCAGCTGCAAAACCACAGCCCCTGCTCCACTCCTGGCACAGCATCCCAGGGGACAAGGGACACAGAACTGGGTGCTGCAGGCATCATGGGGGGCAGGGCTGGCTTTGGAGACGGGGCTGGAAAGCATCCACCCGACAGGCAAAGTGGTTATGGATGGGTGCTGGGGATGGGGCAGAGGGAAGCAAGCAGGAGCCCAGCCAGGAGAAATCCCAAGTTTGAAGGGAATGATACAGAGAGAAGTGATACATGGTGCACATGCCCCAATGGCTACAGGGGAAAGCACATAGAGGAGGCCAGGCTGTGCCACTCTGGAAATATGGCTGAGTATATTTACACACACATACACACGCACGAGAGACTTCCTCACACTATAATCATGATAAAAAAAAAACAGAAAAAAAAATCACATTCACACAAAAAACATAAATTTGAAATAATTAATAGCACCAGTGTGTCAGATAATAAGTTCTTCCCCGCTACGCAAACGTACAAAGTTGCATAGTGTTTAAGGATAGATATATACTGGGTCTCAGGGAGAGGGGGAGGGAGGCCAGGCTGGAGGCAAGAAGAAGGAACCTGCAGAGGATGCTCTTGTCTGGGAGCAAGGGGCTCCCTGCTACTCCCACCCAGCCCTGCCTGGGGAGGGAGTCTGCAGGGAAGCAGTGGGAGTGGTGTAAAAGGCAGAGCTGCCACCCCAGCCTGGCCTGAGGTCCCTGTGCTGCAGTAGCTTTATGGTGGCTGGGAGATCCGGAGGCAAAAAGAAAGGAGGGCACCAGGAAACTCCAGCTCTTCCTCCCAGCTTTAAAACAGGCAAAAGACCAGAGCAATGGCAGGAGAGATGAAAATCCCACTGCCCTCCTTCAGGAAAAAGATGGGAAGAAAAAAAAAAAAGAGACCTTTCCATTTCCATTCATGTGCCCCCTTCCTTCCCCCCCAAAGACATTCAGCAGGGAGGCCAGTGCAGCTGTAGGAGCTCTCTGGATGGCAGCTCTCCTCTTCAGCAAGACTTGTCCTGCTTCAACAAACTCATCTGTCAGTCATATTCCAAGCCCAGAAAACCAGATCCTCTGGAAATTCAGTAGCAACAGATGGGAATGCAGCTTGTGGCTTCCACACTCTGGCAGTCTGGACTACCCAGCAGGCAACAGCATTCAGACCAGACCCAAAACTTCTCCAGAGAACAGAAATGGGGCTGGCAAGACCCACCACTCCACCAGTATCCCATCTTCCCAAAGAGCTCCAATCAGAGACTGCCTTTTTCTCACAGCAATGCATCATCACAGAAAGCACTTCAGAAAGAGGCTTCAGCTATTTTGTCAAAGGCTACCAACACTGTTGGATTGGCCACTAGGTAATGATGAAAAAAATAAATTCACAGGGTTGAAAGTTGGGAAGAAGGATCTGAATTGAGTGCAGCTATACTGGCCATTACAGTAATACTTTGGTAGCCATCCCCTTCCTTCATAGAGACAAAGAGCTCCAGGACTGAGGATTTTACAGTCAAAGGGAGAAGACAGGAGAGAAAGTTGTGTTAGTTTTGCCTTGCTGTATACAGCTCACATAGTTATTTCTGAACCACAGTATAAAGAGTCCAGAGCATCTCTCATCCTTGCACTAATCAAAGGGAAACTGTGTCTGAGGAAGGGGCAAAGGTGGAGTGCTCAGGAAAACAATCTATATAAAAAAAAACCCCTTTGATGCCCAAAGACGGATATTTAATTAATTTGCTTCTCAAAAAACCCAAACAAACGAACAAAACAAAAACAAAACAAAAAAGAAAAAACCAAAACAAAACAAAATAACAAAACAAAACAAAAAACCCACCAAACCAAAAAAAAAAACAACACAACCCTTTCAACTTATCCTGATTTGACAAGGCAACAGTGGCTGCGAGCAGCGGAGAGTTGGGGATCTGGAGAAGGTACTGTGTGTTAAGGCACTCCACGGCCGAACCACCACTCACCAGGGAGATTCCCCCCACCCCCTCAGGGTTTCTCAATGGACGGGGTGTTGAAACAGCCAGATGGCAAGGTCTTCCTGATGTCCTCCAGGTTGCTAATGTCCTTCAGGATCTCCTCAATGTCCCTGTTGTAGGCCTGTATCGCATCATCTTGCTTCTTGGCTTCTCTCTCAAGGAAAGACACTTTCTGGTCCAGGTCACTGTCTTTCATCTGGTCTTTGGCACTGTTCAGGCTACCTTCAATCTCATTCAGTTTGTTCAAATCCACTGTCTCCAGTTGCCCTGAAAAGCCAGAAGCAAATAGTGAAGTGCATTAAAACCCCTGTGACACCCTGAGTGCTCACAGGGCTGAACCCCAGCAGGCCCCTATCAGGCCTTCTCTGCAGCAGAGACAGCACCTGAAACAGGACCAACCACATGGGTGACATCTCCACTGCCTCAGGAAGTCTTCAGTTTGCAGAAAACCAACACAGAACACTGCCCAACAAGCTCTGAGGCTACTTGGGAAAGAAAAAACCCCGAAGTCCTTGCCAAGACCCCACAAACCCCATTTCAAGAGATCAACAGATCCCTCTGGTTCCTCAAACAATATTGGCAGGAAAGCCAGCACACATCAGGAAAACACTCAAAGGCACAGATCACATTAAAGACAATCCTACCTAGTTGATCCAACAGGTCATTAATGACAGTGAGTAGGCTGTTGACAGAGTTCTTGGCTTTTCTTGCATTGTCTTCTGCCTCCTGGGCAGCCTGTGAGGCCTGTAGGATATAAAAAAAAATTAGTGAGAGCACAAAAAAGGTGTAGGGATTACAAAACTGTTGCCTCGCCTCTGCACTTAGTCACCACATTGCTGCCTCCTCACTCCAGGATAACAATCCTGCACAAAGATCTTTCTCACAGGGCTGGGGAGAAGACTGATAATCTTCAAGTAATCGTTTTTCTGAATATTTCAGGATGGGGATCCCTGAGAACTGAGCAGGATTTTGCAGTAAAAGCCAGGATGGAATCAACAGGGCTATACAGTCAAGTTTGAGTTAAAATAAAAGGAAAAGAAGCTCTCAAATTCCAGCAGGGAGCCTATGCTAACGCATCAGAACTCGTCTCTTTTTCAGTCCCACTTAAAACTTGGAAGAGTTGGAATACTGGCTGGGCACAGCATTGTCTTTCCAAGAGAACAGGAGGAAAGCCTTCATCACCAGGGCAGCAGGGAGAAGGCAGCTCCTAGCCACTGCTGTCACCTGCCAGCAGTACCCACCTCGCCTGCCATCTTCATATCCTGCTCAGCATCGGCCTGCTTCCGCTTCAGCTCTTTTTCTGCATCCTGCAGCTGCTTCATCATGTCATCCACCTCCCTGGCCAGTCCTGTCACGTCAGCAAAGGTCTTGTCGGCTTCAGCTCTGGTAGCAGCAGCACTCTGCAGCCAACAGGTGGGGGAAGATAGAAAAAGGTGGTCAATGTGCAGAATTTCCTTCACTCCTTCTCATCAAAATGCACTGACTTCCTATCTTGCCAAATTTTGCATTTGCAGTGGGGAATACAGCAGAGAGCACGTGGGGCTGACCAGGAAATGCTGTACCAGGAGCTCATGCAATCCCACAGCAGGATCTCAGCGGGGCTGAGCTGCAGCAGACCCACCTTCTGAACGGAGCTGGCGATTTTCTCAGCGTCATCTGCTCTGGCCTTGGCGTCGCGGGCGTCGGCAGCAGCATTGCCCAGGGCCAGCTCTGCCTGCTGTGTCTTGTTGTTGGCCTCTGCAATGGTCTGGCTGATGGCAGGGATCTTCTTCAGCGCCTCCTCGGCCGCCGTCTTGTTGTCGTTCACCCGCTTATCAAAGTCTAAGGGGGGCAAAGCAGATCCTTATCACGTGCTCCAGAAGAGCCCTGGGATGCTCCTTTGACCAGCTACCCACGGCTTTGCTGCCCTGACATGGGAGGGAGGAAGAGCAAACTGGGGTCAGCTCTCCCTATTGCACATCTTCTGATGCAAAATAAGGAAGTTAAAAGGAAATTTCCCGTTCCTGAAAACACTTGTATTTTTTTCTTTAAAGAAAAACACCCAACACTCAAGTAAGGGTAATAGCAGGGCCTCTTTAACCAGAATATCCTACTGCCAAGTGACTTGTCACACTGGAATTGAAGGATTCACTCCAAGAGCTTCCTATTTACCTTTCAGGTTGCTGAGAATGGTATTGGCCTCCTGTAGCGTGCCACTGCTCTTCTGAGCAGCTTCTTCAGCCAGGGCTTTTGCTGCATCTGCTCGAGCCAAGAGCTGGTCTGCAGTCTGAGGAGACATGACATGTATCAATGTATTCCCACTTTCTGAAGGACAATTGTGTAGGTGTATGAAAAAGCACTGTTAAGCCTCAAACAACAATGCCATCCAGAACAGCAGTGCTTCCTCTGAGACCAGATGAGTGCATGTACTTTGGGAATACTGTTCTGAATACAAAGTTAACACCACATCTGGCAAATATCTCCTATTCTCTCATACAGTGTCAAAGCCATTGCTTTCAACAGCTTTCTGCATCTCCTTTCTGGGGCCATTCTTCAGAATTCTTACAATAAATAAAAGTAACATTGAGTAAGATGAAATCATTTACTTGTCTTCCTCATTTTTTTTTTTCCCAGGGAACAAAAGCCTGCACAACACAGAACTGACCTGCTGCTCTGTCTTCCCTTTCTCCAAGAGGTTCTTTACTTCTAGCTCCTTTCCTTTCATATCTTCTCTCAAGTCCTCATAATCTTTTAGCTTCCTGGCAATTAGTTGATCCAGTTCCTCTGCTTCCTTCTTGATCTTATTTGCTTCATTCTGCAGGTGGAAATCACACACACAGATTCGTGAATGTTAAAGAATTCCTGAACAGGTGGTAAATTTTTCCATTTCTACATTCAAGCCAAGATGACTGGCAAACATTTCACTCAGATTTTTGTCCTTCAGAAACTGGGGGAGGTGGGGTTTATGTAGGTGGCTTTCTGCATTTAAATCTTCTGCATAAATGTTAGAATTGCATAAAAGCTGGATTATGCCTAGATGGACAAAAAACCCACTGAGTGTTCTTATGCAGCAAACATTAGCAGAGCACATGTAAGGTATGCCAGCAACCTAGCAATCTTCAGGAAATACTGCACATGATGGTGCCCACACGTACCTCTAGCCCCGTGGAATCCACAGTAGGCAGGCTGGTGAGATTAGCATAGATCTGCAGGGCTCTGTTTCCAGCTTCCTCTGCCTCCGCAAGTACCTTGTTGGCCTGCTTCTCCAGGTCTCGAGAAATATTCCTTGCTTGATTGTACCTAAAAAATCCCCAAGGATCCAGTTATGTAACAGTATTTTTTGTAGAACTGAACTTAGTAAGAGAGTGGAGAGGCTAAGAAATTGAAAATCACCTCCTGCAAAATCCAAAGCATACAGAGGGTTGTCTTAAGTTTTAAACAGTGCTCTAAAGTCAGGGAATAAAAACAATTTTCTGTTACTGACTCACTTCTGGTTGAGCTCATCAATATCAATTGCAGTTTGGTTTTCTCCAGCCAGGGTCTTCAGCAGCAGTTGATATGCTTCTGTGGAAGTATCATTTGCAGCCTTGGCTGTGCGAACAATCTCATCAGCTTCCTTTTTGTGCCTGGACAAAATGACAAAATTAAAATAATGCCATTAGATTTGTCAGCCAATAGTTTTTACCCTCAGTTCTTGATTATATTCTCTCTTACTTTTCCTTCTTTCCTTCCCCCAGATTTACACAGAGGAGATGCAGTGGAAGATGGCTGCCATGTCTGTCATCCACATGAGCAATGCCTGCCCTCAGTGCTACACAGCCTTCATCCCACAGCACCAGCCTCTTAAGCAGCAAAGGGTGTGGGTTTCCTACCCACCAAATGAAATTCTGCTTCCCCCTTGTAGGGAAGAGCAGGGCCCTGATGTAGGCCATAGTGAGTGTGTCCTGCCACAGCCTACCTTTCTGCCAGCTTGCGGGCCTCTTCTGCCAGCAGAGTCATGTTATTGGGATCCCCGCTTTGCTCTGGAGGTGTAATGGACTGGAAAAAGAAAAAGGAAGGAAAAAAACACCTTAAAGCTCTTTTTGCATCTTTTATTCATCTTTGCTTTAAATATTTATTGTCATGATCTAAATGCTTAGAGATGTGTCTAAACTACTTCTCATTTCTCTCTCTGTTTTTCTTAAGCCCATGCAGTTTCCACCACTGGTTATCCCTTGAAAAACAGTGGTGCTAATATTTATTTAGGACTTTTTATGATACAATCTGTGACTGACGGTGGTGAACTTCATTAATTTCCCATGATCTTGATGCAAATTTGCTGTATGAGGGAGAGAGCAAGTAGAGAAACACACCAGAGGCAGAGAGGAAAGGCCCTCGCCCTCTCCCAGCTGTGTGGGATCTCAGCAGCACACTCACCACGTTGTCAGCTGCCACCTTGGCCTTCTCCAGCATATCAGAAGCCAAGCTGATCAGGTCCTCAGTGTCCTCCACACGTACCCGGGCCTGCTCTGCCAGGCTCTCCGTGTCCTGCACTGTGCCCTGGATGTTCCTCAGCCTGTTGAGCTGACTCACTAAGGTGCTGTTGATGTCTCTGAGACGATCCATGAGACCCTGATCTACGTCTGAAACACACGACACAAAACAGAGGAAGCAAAATTAATTAGAGCAGGAAGAGAAGCTGGAGCAGCAGCTTACCACTGCAGGCACCGTGTTGGTAGGTTAATCCCCTACTGAAAGGGAACCAGGCAAAGCCATTTCACAAATCACTTAGCTTGACATCAGTCATAATCAGAATGTGCACCAAACAGGAGAAATGAAAAGCCATTAACTGCTAATAAGACAATCCCGCTGTGCGTTGGAACTGACTCTGATGGGAGATTTTGTGTGCAGAATTACGTTTTACCTCTCTCACTGACTTAAAATGACAACAGAGCTGCTCCTCACTGGGTATGAAATGCCTGGTTTGTGAATTCTCTTTAGTTTATCTCCTAGAAATTAAGCAGAGATGGAGGAATAGTGCAGACATACATTTTTCCACGCTCAGGGCAACAATGGGTACTCGGAAGAAAGACATAAGGAACTCTATACAGAGCAGCTAGGAGCTGTGTGGAATAGCAAACCCACTCCAAACTCTCCCCAAACCAAAAGGCTGACAAAAGCTGGCAGGATAGAGCCTTGGCTCTCGCATATGTAGGATTTATAAGGCACCCAAACTTCACCAAATTTATGGACCATCAGGTAACTCCCCACAATAGCATTTTAATAATGGAAGCATCACAGCACAGGTATGTGCTTCACAACCAAGGCAGTTACTTTTGAAAAGCTGAGAATGTTACCAAGAAATAAAATGTGAGCAGAAGCCCACAGAACTCCAAAATTAAGATTGGTCAAATACTTTGACCTTGCAGCACATCTTAAGTATTGAACATAAACATTTGACACACTTCAAAAACATACTATCACAGAGAAACAGAAATAACTTCTACAGGTGTGCACAGATTTTTGCAAAGGTAGTTTTTGTTGGATTTACCTTATCCTCTTAGTAAGAGAAGAACCTGGAGCTGGGGAAGGGTCTGGAGTGCAAGTCTCATGAGGAGCAGCTGAAGGAGCTGGGAGGGGTTGAGCCTGGAGAAAAGGAGGCTCGGGGGGAACCTTCTGGCTCTGCACAGCTCCCTGACAGGAGGGTGCATCCAGGGGGTCGGGCTCTGCTCCCAGGGAACAGGGACAGGAGGAGAGAAAACAGCTTCGAGTTGTGCCTGGGGAGATTTTCGTTGGATAATGGGAAAAATTTCTTCACTTAAAGGGCTGACCATCCCTTGAGGAATCTAAAAGCTGGGTGGACGTGATGCTTGGGAATATGGGTTAGTGGGGGCCTTGGCAGTGCTGGGGGGCAGGGAACATGTGGACTTGACCTTAAGGGTCTTTCCAAATTAAATGATTCTATGATTCCAAGACAGAAAGAGAGATCAAAAATTCCACCACAAAACCAAATTCATTCCCTCATCTTTTCTCCAATCCCCACCCTGCTACCCCCTTATGTGGGACTATTATCTAGGCATGGATGCCAAGCAGGCAGTATAAATCTACCTCAGTTAAAGCTGAGAAAAGCTTAAGCGACCATTCTCACTGGCAGGAATCTTCCCAAGCAAATGCCAGCATTAGATGCCTGTCAGCTTTTTCCCAGCTTCACACAAAGGGGACAAAGTTTCCCGAAGTGGCCTGAAATCACTGAACCAACTCCCAGGGGAGCATCTTTTACTGCAAGGTCAATAGTCTTCTTCAGGGTTCTCTTTTCCAAAACATGCATAATCTTATACATTAAAGAGACCCTAAGGACAAACCACTGCCACGGACATGACAAACATCCTGCTCACAGACATCCCATGGTAGGGGTGACAACATAAGAATCAATTTGAAACAGAGTTTAACAGGAAAAACAGCAC
Source organism: Phylloscopus whistleri (assembly GCA_017589585.1). Lineage (NCBI taxonomy): Eukaryota > Metazoa > Chordata > Aves > Passeriformes > Phylloscopidae > Phylloscopus > Phylloscopus whistleri. The sequence goes on along the minus strand of JADMLD010000682.1, from coordinate 1,081,357 downwards.
TCTTCAGAACATTCTACACTTTATGGTGGGATAATTAAGTTTGCCATCAGGATTTTGAAGCCTTCATTCTGATGGCTGATGATATCCCAGCAAGAACTACCTGATCCTACGATGTCTGAGCAAATTTACAGCATAGTAAGTATACTGCAAAGTTTTCTGCTTGTTTAACAAATAAAACCCTCCTTTCCATTGAGGAAAGAGGGTAACACATAAAACACTTCCATCCCTACAGAGCTAGAGGCAGATCTTTACTTCCATGTACAACAAAGACTGCTGGTAGACCAGCATGGATAAAAGCACAGCCACTGTTGTTTTGATAATAACATTCACTGACTCAGTGCTGTCTGAAATTGCTGTCAATCCTGGAGCATAGCACTGGTGTGAAATAAAACATGCTGTCTCCAAAGGGAACAGGAACATCAGGCAAAGAACTCATTTACTTGGTCCATGCCTGATCAGGTCAACTCACCTTTGCTCTTCTGTGCTTCATGGAGCAACTCCGTAACTTCCCTTTCTGCCTGCTTCAACCGCTCTTCAAAGGCTTCATCAGTTACAGCTTCTTCTCTAGTACCCAGATTTGCTATAAGATTTTCCAGCTCCTGCAGCCTTTGGCGTTGCTCTGCCACCTGCACGAGAGGAACAGAGCACAGCTATGACACAGCAAAGCACCTTGAGCCTCTCTGCTTTCAGCAACCACCAACAGCCACAGGCCGGAATGCTGCACAAGTGGACACGTGCCACCATCTCCAGTGGTGCCAGCACCAGTGTCTGTGGCCTTACCTTATCTTTCACTAATCTGTAACAGGCTGGACACTCCTGGCAGCCTGGCCACGAGCGGTTGTAGAAGTAGTTCTCCTCACACTGGTTGCAGCGGCTCCCCACAAAGCCTTCCTTGCACTCACAGTGGCCGTTCTCCTGGCACTGCAGGGAGCGCGAGCCCTCAGGATCACAGTCACAGGCTGCAGGGAAGTTAAACCTCAGTCAGACTGCAGGAGAGGCACAAACACCCTAAAACTCACAGGATTAGTGGATATCCTTAATACCCTAACACATCTGCAAGAGCTTGCTGCAAGAATTCCAAGCAAGGGTTTTTAGGGCACAAACCCACAGCTGGACCTCACTCCTGATCGCAGTGCTTCTACTCACAAGCAGGATCCAACATTGACTCTGTGTGTTTAGTGTTGCTATTACCTCTCCCACAAAGCATCATTCTACCCCACTGCACTGAAACCAACTGCAGTTAGTTTTCCTGCCCTTTACAGGCAGGCACATCAATGAAGAAAGTTTGGATCATCCTGCTTTGCAATCATGCTTACAAGATCAGCTGCTCCTCAAGACAGAACCTGCACACCAAGGACACCTGCAGAGTGACTGCGCAGGAACACATTAGGAAACAAGGCTGTTGGAGGCCAAGATGCAGTGAATATATTTACACCAAGGAGAAGTAGATATCTACTAAGTTGGATATCTAGTAAGTCAGACAAAAAAAGGTAACAAAAGAAGGAGATAAGCTATAGTACAGAAATCAAATTTCATCACGCACAGCGTGGATGTGAAAGTGCCAACCTCTGCCGCGATGAGGAGCGAGGTGACAAAATACCTTCCCAGAGGCAGAAGGAAAGCAAAGGCAAGGCTGGGTGTGCAACATCCTTCCCACCTGCCTGCCTCTGTCCCCTCAGACTTACGTTTACAGCCCTCAGAGCCAAAGCCGAAGTGGTTGCTCTCACATCTGTCGCAGTGCTGGCCGGTGACGCCTGGCTGGCACTCGCACTGCCCGGTTCGGATGTCACACTGCCCGCTGGTGGAGCCCAATGCATGGCAGTTGCACCTGGGGGAGAGGCAGGCACACGTCAGATGTGACACAGAAGGGACACACGGGGCAAAGTGCCTCTCTGAAGAGCACAGCTCAACATTTGCATTTGCCAAAAGCCGCTTTTCTTGCTGTGAAGATGCAGCAGGCGAGGCACTCAGCTTTTGAACCATGGAAGGTCACTTGCTGCCTGCACTAAAAAAGGAACCCAAGAGGCCCAGCTACAATCACAGAGTCATGCGGCAGTTTTCTATTTAAAACCCTGATTTAGAGCTCTTTATAAAGCTATTTATAAGTCAGGCTTTTTTGTACAGCCTTAGTTAGTAGCTGCTCCTTGACCGCTGCTCTTCCCCACCCACAGCAGCAGAGGCACACCTGTTACTTCTGACAAGCATCACATTCCTGCACAATGTACACAACAGACCCTCCAAAACCAGGGGCTCTGCCCCAAGCCAAGACAAACCTCACCTCTCACAGCCACGTCCACTCTGGAGGTTGAAGAACCCAGGCTCACAGGCACTGCAGTCCCTCCCAGTGACGTGAGACAGGCACTCACACTGCCCAGTCACTTGATTGCAGATGGTCTGCTGATTCACTGTGCCGTAGGGATTGCAGTGACAAGCTGCAAAAATAAGGGATGGAGAAACATGCACAAAGTTAGAAATCCCTTGTGATGTTGGTACTTACCCCAGTGGGCCTGGATCCAAACCACATGGCCACCCAGCCCCTGCATCGCACAATGGTTTTGCTTTGATAGCACCAAGTGCCCGCAAACACAAGGATTTTAGCAAACTCCAACCACCAAACCAGGGTAAAGCCATACATTGCTGCTGACAGGCACAAGTGACAGCCTGACAGCAGGTCTTGGGGACAACACCATTTTTAAATGGGAGAAGAAGCAAGTCCCACCTCTGCACTTGTCAGCGGGGTCAGAGGCCAGGGGGTTCCCGAAGAAGCCATCCTTGCAGCGGTCGCAGTAGAAGCCGGCGGTGTTGTAGATGCACTTGAGGCACTCGCCGGTCTGGCGGTCGCAGTTGCCCACGGCGTTGGGGTCGATGTTGTTGTTGCACTGGCACAGGCGGCAGGGCCTCACGGCGCCGTTTGTGCCCAGAGGGTCTCCGAAATAGGCGTCGTCACACAGCTCACACCTCTTGCCTGGGACACAACACAGACATGGCTGCTGCAGCAGAAAGCCCTTTGCTGCCATCTCACATGGATCCCCCTTGCAGTCCCTTCTGAAAAGTAAATTCGGCTTCTTCCCTTTCATCCTTCTGTTGGGGCCAGACAAAAATCCCTCCTCATCTCTAAATTCAAGCTGATATTTCACTTTGCATTATGAACTATTTCCATTCTTCCTTCCCCTACTATCCCTTTAAGCCAAACCCATTTGCTGCAATTTCTTGTTAACTAAAGAATTCAAATAGGTAGAGCTCTGTGGGCTATCACTGCTCCAGGAAGCTCCTCTGCCAATGAGACCTGCCAAACCTCCACAGGCAGCCACTGAAGCATCCAATTCAGCAGCTTCCTACACTTATTGCAGATCTGACCTCCCCAGCCAGTTATGAGCTCCATTTCTTAGGCAGCTCTTGCACAAAACCCTTTTTTCCTCACATCCCAAAAAGGTGGTGTGAGACAGGAGGAATTCTTCTGCAATCACATAGCTACAAGAAAGATCAGCTGCTACAGACACCTGAGCTGAAGGGAACCTGGGGCCTGGACTCTGCTTTGATTCACAACACAGTGGCACCCACAGGAACCCACACGAGTGCTTATGTGCTTGGTCAGAGGCTTTCCTAAGCACTCAGGAATTTACAGGTATTCTGCACTTTGGACTCTGCCATGCCAAGCATAAAATCAGCAGAGAAGCATGAAGGCTGCCAACCATGCCATGGCTTCCTTACTGTTTGCAGGTAGAACAAAAGTTTCTGCTTAACAACTCATGCTTGGACTTCACAGCTTATCACTATGTAAAAAAGATCTGTATCTGTTCACATATTATTCCTTAAAATTGCTGAGCACTAGTTTGATCTTGTATTTTTTTGGGCAGTGTTCATGAGTCACTGCAGCCTTCCTGCTCTTCCTAGGAAGCATCCTGTAGTGCCTCACTTGCTGGCAAACTGCACCTTCTAATTTTATTTCAGTCTGACCTGCCTTCCTGGCTCTTCTAAATCTATTTTCTGCCCAACATCATGCCATCAGAGCTCTACTGGAAGGCAGCATGGCTCTCCTATACAGCCCAGAAATCGTCAGACTTTGCAGATCAAGAATTTTCTTCTCAACGAACAGGCCCCAAGCCCCAAGCCTCACACAGGACAAAAAATAGGGCTGAGGGAGGGAGAAGGATTTGAACCAGAAGGCACAGCAGCTTTCAGAGCTGCTCACTATGGATCAGAGAACAAGAACTAGCAGGAGACACATTTCCACAAGCACGCAGATGTAGAAAAAAGATGTTCTGTGTAGGAACACACCTGTAGTGCCAGCCTGACAGCTGGTGCACACAACCTCCTTGGTGCGGGGCACAATGGCACAGCTCGAGGTGCCTGGGCACGGGCAGGGCTGGCAGTCCGAGGCTGTGCCGGCCGTGGCATCGCCGTAATAGCCATCGCTGCACTTCTCGCAGTGAGTGCCCGCCGTGTTATCCCTGCAATTGCACATGCCTGCAACAGAGGGGAACGTGAGTTTTGCTTCATTGTCCAAGCCAGAAAAGCGGCAGCACCCTCCTGCTGCTCCCTGTTTGCTCTTACCCGTCTCGGGATCACACGTCTCGCTGTGCCCGTTGCACGTGCAGGGCACGCAGGGGCTGTAGGGCCCCAGGCTGGGGGTCTCTCGCCGGTACCCAGAGGTGCAGCGCTCACAGAACTGCCCCTCGTACCCCACTGGGCACGAGCAGCTCTCCACCCAGGCCACAGGCACGCCGGGTCCGGGCCGAGCGCTTGTGATGGTGACATCGTCCAGGTGACCGGCACCTAAAAGCAGCAAGGGGCAAACCCTGGGTAAGCACAAAGGTCATCATCACTGCTTCCCCAAACACAGCTCAAGGGACGAGGCACAGACGGGGGGGGTGCCTGCAGCTGGTAAGGCCAGTCATGATGCAAAACCCCCCAGAAAGGTTTAGAGAGATCAGAAAAGGTGCACTAGAGCTCACTAAGGGAACATGCAGGGTAGGAAAGCTGAGAATGACAATATAGAGGAGAATCTGACAACAGCAGGTGAGCAAGTACAGCCAATTAAAATTAAGTTATATTTTACATGTGTATGGTTTCCATTTCCAAATCAAATACCAAAACCAATTCCTGGCTTTCAAGACAGAACAGACCATGTCTAGCAATTTTAACACATTGTCTGCAAACCACACCTCAGGACAAACTCTTCAACTATTCCTCTCAAGCCATTCCTTCCTCTGGAATTTCAGCACTTCCCTCCTCTACTCCCAGCCCCTTCCCTGGAGCAAAACAGAGCCCAGACAACATAGCTGGCTTTTAACTTCTACCACTGTGTTTGTAGCATCCCAGCAGCTCCAGAGCACTGAGCAGAGCCTCAGCTCCTACATATTAGCAGTGGCTACAGCACTCAAGGATGGTTTGCTCCACACCTTTTTTCACCTCCATTTCACAACCCTACATTCCTTATTATGGGCCACCCCTCTGAAAACACTTGCAGTTTCCCCATCTTTTCCAAATTCAAATTAATCCTTTGCATCTTTCTGCAAAAATTCTTCATGACACAGCAAAACCTAAGGACATATTTTTGATTCTAATTCATGCCATTTTTATAAATCTTCATTATGAGGAACTTTCACCCAGGCTCTGCACAGGCAGCACTTTAGACCTTGTCCTTTCCATTAGTCATGTCAAGGCAAGACACAGAAAGAGGAGCGGTGTAACCATTTCCAGTGTAGTGAAACTTAAAGCCAAGTGTTGTAAATCCACATCCTACCATGTCCTTCAGTATTCTGTACTATGTATTTTTACCAACTGGAGGATAGTGGCTATAAAACAAAGCAAAATTCCCATGTCTAGAGCAAGGAAACAGCAGTTGAGAAGTGTTCACCTTTCAGACATTCAAAGACAACATTTTCTTTCCCATATCCTCTTCACGAGGCCTGGGAGAAGATGCTACACAGGAAAGCCAGGTGAAAAGCTATTGGCACAAGCTCTGCCAAATAAGCTGCCACAGCTGTCCATGGCTGGGCCCTACAATGAAGCAACACAACACCAGACAAATGGGTTTGCCTTCTCTTCTGCGACGTTCTGCTCAGAGACTTACTTCTCTCACTGTATGTCCCACGGATCTTGATGGAAGTCAAGTTGTGGAGAAGCTTTTGGAATTCAAATGTTGTAAGAGCAGGCCTCCACGGGTAATCTGCAGCCTCATGGAGCCTGGGGAGAAGAGCCAAGCATCATCAGCACAGCTCTCAGCTGCTAACAGCTGCACCCTCTCAAAAGCTGCCTTTGCAACAGCGCTGTGCTGTTGCAACATCGCTCACATCAGTTTAAATCTAATGATCTCTGTTTCCTCAAGAGTTCAGAGGCCAAAGGCAGCCCAGGCCAGGTGACAGCTGCTCCCACTGTACCTGAAGGTGTAGGTCTGCACATTCTCACTGGGGTAGGAGTTGCCCTGGGCAATGAGAGGCACCGACACTCTCAGCCCAGCCCCTTCCAGCACCAGGTCCTCTGCAGAGAGGCGCGTGTCCCGCCTGTCCACACGGAAGGAGAAGGTCAGGTTTTGCCCGTAACTCAAAACCTGGTTGCCCAAGAACTTGCCTGAAAGGGGAAGAAATCCTTACAGTTAGGGAACAGAACACAAAGGGCACAAGCAGCACAGAAAGCCATACTTTTAGAATGACCTACGTGGTGCAACGAAGTACATGGGGAAGTAGGTGTCTGAGATAACGGAGATATCCTGGGTCTCAGCACTCCACTGGAGCAAGACCTCCGAGCCATCACGCTGCTCAGCGCGCCATTCATCCTCTCCTGAAGGATCAGACGGGCAAGAATTAACACCCTTGGAAGATGGAGATTTGCACACACTTCTCACGTCACGTTGTTCATGTCTCAGTTAGTCTAATGTGCATGGGCACTGACAGGCTGCAGAAAGCAGCTGTGCAGAAGAATTTAGATAGTAAACACCATCTTTCCAATTTAAGCCACTGACTCAAGTGCTGACTTGAAACCTCTGATGACTGCTTGTCCAAAACCTTCTTTTCTAAAGAGCTTAAGCAGAGACAGAAAAATCTGCAGTCCCCTACAACTTGCTGAGAGTTGCACCCTTTGTATGAACTGTTCTCCAGAGGAATTTTAATTTAGAAGATGTTCTTTTCAGACTGTGCAGGATGAAAACATGCATACACACGAAACTGACTGCATGAAAAAACCAGATTTTTCCTGGATTTACAGATTCATTGGAAACACAACTGTGTTTTATTCACAGCCATGTAAACCCCGAATCTAAAGTGATTTTGATCCTCTCAATCAGAAAGACCTGATTTGGTTCTAGAACGGAGGAAACTCTGCTTTGTCAGCACATCTCTCAGGCTATAAAAGGTTTCTAATTGCCACTTGCACCTGCACGGTGTACAACAACTGTGTGCCCGAGGCCAGAGCCGTGAATTCATTCCTCCCCATCTGAACAAACAAGCTGCAGACATGGAAGCTCCAGGTAGCTTCAGCACTTCCAAAAGGATTCTAGACCTGCCTGCCCAAGGTTTGTGGTCTTGCAGAGAAAGGAAGAAGTTGGGTTTTTTTAAGTGCTTCTGACTTGAGCCTACAGCCCAACCTGAGATACAAAGGAAAACTCAATTTTACCAAACTCGAAGTTGGAGGTGATGCTATAGATACTGTATCCCACAGCACTGGTGCAGACTGAAGAGTGTCCAAAACAGAAGCAGGGGGTACAGCCTCTTGGATTGGAAGACTCCAGATGGAAAAATCCAGGTTTGCATCTGAAGACGAGAAGGAAGGAGAATTAATTTCCCTGATGTTTAACCCCAGGTCCTGACTCAAATGTTTTTCATTCTTGAAACAAAGCCATGGGAAGAAAACACCCACCTCTCACAGTGGAATCCTTCCACGTTGTCCTTGCACGCACACCGCCCTGTCTCAACGTTGCATTCCCCTGTGCTGCCAGCAGCATTGCAAGAACAGGGCCTGGGAGAGGCAGGAGAGAGGTTAGTTCAGTAAGAGCCACACAGAGAAAGCTTTAAAAAAAAGCCTAGTTTTCCTTTTAGAGAGCTGCAATCCTCCTTACCTGCACCCAGCTTCAGAGAGGGAGTGGAAGCCTGGCTGGCAGCGGTCACACTTGTCCCCCATCACGCCCGGTTTGCAGCTGCACTGGCCGTAGCTGTCACACTGTGTGCTGAGGGAGCCTGTGGGGACAGCAGGGACAGGCACCTCAGCACACACATATGGCTCCATCAGCTATTCAAACTTTACAAAGCAGAAATAAGGAAAAAGAAAGCAGGAAGCACAGCCTCAAGCTGGTGAGTGACAGCTTACCTAAAGACTGCCTCTAGTTTACAGAGATTTTTCCCATGGCAGCTCTAGACAGATGAACTGTTATTCAGCCTTTTATTCCTACCAACCTACCTTTTATATATAAAATATAATTTTAACTTCAAATTGCCTTCTCCTGCTTCATCCTCAGTGCTATGTTTGCATGCCTCTAATTCCACATCTGTTCTACTCCGCAATAGGTAATATCCAAGATTTTATTCCCTGAATCCCTTGTGTTCTCCCTAATCAGCATCTCTCCTTTCCCTGACCTCTCCCTTTCACACTCCAATTTTCTTCCTTGATTTCAAAGCTGCATTTAAAAATTAAACTGCCTCTTTGGAGCAAGGCTGCATGGACCACTATGAATCCTAGTAAACTCTTGAGCAAACCCCTCATTTTTGGAAGGATACCTTCCTCAGTAATGCTCCAATCAAGTGGTCTTGCACAAAAAGCAGTAGCAGGTTTCTTTAATCTATAGCAGACAAAATGCTTTCTCCCAAGCATCCATGTAGCTGCCAGCCTTGGAGCTGTTGGCACTGTAAGAGTTAACTACCAGGAGAAAAATATTTTAATATACAGAAATAGTTGCTTGTTTCCACTTCAATCCACACCAGAAGATTATAGCAAAGTGAAGAGTTATAAGATGATTAGGCTGGACGGGACAGAACAACTCACAAAACCTTTACCATATACAGCCAAAGTTCAAATCCTCTTTGCAGTCCCACTTAGAACTATTTAGGAAAAAAGAGCACTTGACAAAAAATACCCATCCAAACATATCCAGGAGATTCAAATACATCCTGGGTGTCAGTGTATCATGGCATACAAGCTAATGGCTAAGTTATAAAGGCTTTTGAAAGCTGTCCTTAAAGACCTGAGAAGTCACCTCCCTGCATCTTTTCGATTGTCTCAGCTGACACCGACCCTCAACCCTTAAAGTAAGGTCTAACACAAGGACCCAGGAAAGCAGTCAGAAGAAAAACGGGCCTTTATTGGTCAAAATTTCACAACTGAATGACTCCTTGATAAAATTAGATGGGAGATGCACCCTGGCAGACCTCTCGCTGGCTTTTAGGGCATGCTGCAAGCAATGACTTATGCCAGCCGCTCCTTGGAAACCTCACATCATATCTCACTATGTGGTACCCTATTCCCTCCTTCCACCTTATTTGCTGTGGGCTGGTGTAGTTATGGGATCTCTCCTTACACATTAAGTGGTTCCCTTCACGACAAAACATTTATTCTCCTGCCAGAATTACCCCATCCCCTTTTTTTTTAAAGGAGTTTAACTACATATTTTGAGTTTACTTTGTTTTATCTCACCCCACCCCCTTTTGTGTTTAACATTTCACTGGTTTGTATTTATAGTGCTTGGCTACTCAGTAGGAGAAACTGATGCAGCAGCTAAAGTTCACTACAATTTCTCAGCATGAACAACTTCCAGAAATACCCACTCACATCATCTTGGTTATTAAGAATTTAAATGAGTTCTTTAGTACTGGGAGCATCCAGGGTAACACATACACAGTGGAAAAAAAAAATCTATTTCAGAATACATTCAAAGCAGTAAGTGCTGCAGAGATGACCCATCTGCCCTAATCCCATTCAGATGCAAGGATAACTTAAACCAAAATAGAACTCAATAAACAATTCCTACACGTAGTGGAGAAAATAAAAACAAATCAAAACAACCTGGCCCTCTTTTTACCCCGGAGTTCACAATGAGTTGCATGAGCGAAAGAAGAGGTGGGGTTTGTGCATGGCAGTTTGCAAGCAGCCCCGTTTGCAGCAGTGCTCACCGACGGGATTGCAGCTGCAGGGCAGGCAGGCCTGGTCGCTGCCCAGGCGGTAGAAGCTGTCGCGGCAGCGCTCGCAGCGCGGCCCGTCCGTGTTGCCGGCGCAGGCGGTGCAGTGGCCGCCGTGGCCCGTGGCCCGGTACAGCTCGGGGTCGAAGTAGCACTCCTGGGACCGCCCGTTGCAGTCACACGCTGCAAAGACAGGGAACCATCAGTGACCAGCCCGTCCCCACAGCACAGAACACACCCTGCATGCTTCAGCTGTGGAGGAGTTGGAGTAGGAGCTTTTAACCACTCCACGACCTGAAGCAGACTTGAGAGAGTTCTCATCAATGCCCAAAAGAAAACTAGCATTTTCTACCCTGCCTCTTTTGACATCAGGCTGCCACCTGCAGCAAACATGTCATCCTCCCACACAGCACCACCCATCTCTGTCATCCAAACAAGCATGAAAAGGTAACTTGAGGCTACTCCATGCTGTAATGAGAGCTTGTCCCCTGGATTAGCAAATCCCTAGACAGACAGACATCCCAATTTCACCAGCCCATTGAGGGAAGCCACAGACAGCTGGGACCTATCTAGACACACAGAGGTCAGACAGGAAGAAAACTTTTCTGTCTCAAAAAGCTTCCCCCTAAAGTAAACTACCAGGAGCTGTGGTCTGGGACAAAACATCAAGCAAACTGGTGTTCCGTGACAGAGACCTGCATTTGCAGTGGAGAAATTAGATTAAATAATCAACAAGTTACAATAACCCAAACACAAAAATCAGCTGACGCTAAATGAGGAGCTTTTGAAAGGGCAATTATACTCCAGCATAGTAAACAGATTTCTCTTCCCCTGGGTCTCATAAAGTACAAGCCTGTACATTTTTGCAGGACACCTCCTTCCTAAAGGTGGTTCCCATCCTTCTCCAGAAGGGAGATGCCCGTTCTCAGGGATCTACCAGAAAGCTCCCACAGGACAGGAGCGGAACGACCATCAGTCCCACGAGCTGTGCTTAATGCTGGCTAAGTGTAACTGAAACAAGTTAAAATAAGGCAGGGCCAGGCTGTGGCTGCCAGCAGAGGGAGGGGACGCTGCCCCAGACGGGCTGTCCCCGGGCGCAGCCGCACATACGCAGGCACTCGTTGGCGCTCTCGGCGGTGGCTCTCCTCCATGGGCGGTCATTGAAGAAAGGAAGGCACTTTTCACAGTCCACCCCGAAGGTGTTGTGCTTGCAGTTGCAGACCAGCTTCCCAAGCTCATTCTTCACACACTCACTCGCGTGCCCGTTGCATTTGCACCTGGTTCAGGAGAGGTAAGGAACAGCTATTAAAACTCCGGGGCTCCAGGTCACTCACAAAGCAACACCAAAAAATAGGGCCTAGATCTCAAAATCCGAGATCAAAGAAATTTGAAGGTAGATGATTACAACAAAATCGAGAACAAAACTGCTGTCATTTAGCCTGGAGAAGAGGAGATTTCATGGATATCTTATGGAGGCCTTCTAATATCTAAAAAGGGTTTACAAGATAGAGAGAAACTTTTTATCAGGGCCTGTAGTGATGGGACAAGGGGCAGCAATTTTAAACATCTTGAAAGATGGTGGGGTTAGACTGGACATAAGGAATCAATGTTCTACAGTGAGGGTGACGGGTGCCCAGTGAAGCTGTGGCTGCCCCATCCCCAGAAGTGTCCAAGGCCAGGCTGGACAGGGCTTGGAGCAACCTGGGACAGTGGCAAGTGTCCCTGCCCACAATGGGGGTTGGATGATCTCTGAAGGTCCCTTTCAAACCAAACCATTCTATGAAACAAAAGAGGTGCAGCCTGCTCTAAGTAGGCATTTAGGAAGGGAAGAAAGTTAACTAACTCCCTTGCAGTCTTCAGACTAACCTGAGTAGGAGAAGCAAAGATTTAGCTGGCTTTATGTTAGTAAATTTTCCACAACTTCTCTCTTATGAGAGCCTAGAACATGGTATGTTCAGTGGTGTGGGCTATTGTGGTATCAGCAGGAAATTAAACAGCACAAAGGTGACTAATACAGAAGCCCAGGGACCTCCAGACTGGTGGTGTAGCCAATACAAATCCCCATGTGGCCAAATCCCAGTCTCCGGACTGCCTTATGCAAACAGTCCAAAACCCTGCAGTGGTCTCATCTCTATTTATTAAAACATTTTATCATCAACTACTTAAGGTTTAAACATTCTACAATAGACTTTGGCAAAAGGAATGGACACAACCATGTTGTACCATGTTCCAGACCTCCAAAGGAGATAGCTTCTTCAATATATGTGAAGTAGAGACACTGAGATTTTCTACTTACTGTTATTCTAGAGTACAGATATGGGCAGAGAACAATTTAAAAACACATTAAAAACCACACAAATCACAGAGCAGAAGAAATTTTCTTCTTTTGTTTTTCATTTTAGTTACTCTTTTTACCTCTGCCAGCCCTGAAGTTATAGCCACAAAAGCTTATACACAATATTTGCAAATCATGTAAAATTCATTTTAATGCATTCTTGATTTTGGACAGTCAGTAAAGACCACAGCCTCTTGGTATCATGTGAATACAATCAGTATCTTCAAAGCAGTCTAGGAAAACTAACCAAAAACTTTAGTATGCAGAGTTTTATTGTCTACTCACCTACCACCCACAGCAAAATCAGAAATTGCATAGTAGTAAGACTTGAGAACTTTTGGGTCATTGAAAACTTCATCTCCAAATGTGTTCAGGCGATTGAGGGTCACTCTAATATCTGTAGCCGTCACCCATTCCTAGATCAGACAGAAATCCCATCAGATGAAACACCCTCTCCCTGAGAGAGTAGCAGTCATTAGCAGTTCTATTAACCAAGTCATTCAGCAGCAGCTGGTTCCTTCCTCATCCTTTTCCCCTTTGCTCACATGCTCCTGCCCCAGAAGCCTTATGCCACATCCTCTTGGCTGAAATGGGTTTTCCTGACCTTTTCTCCTCTCTGGAGACCCTTTCCAATGCCTCTTTGCATCCTGACTGCTTTTAACTGGGAAGCACTGAGTAACCTCTCCAGCAAAAAGTGCAAGGCAGGCAATTATGCCAGCTTTCTAATTGTACTTATCTGTCTGGCTGTAGTTTTCCTGCAAAGCTATGCAGCACCAATGGGAAAAGCTTTAGGGTACATTTGTCTGCAGACATACTGCACCAGACTAAAAGATACAGACAGACAAATGAGTGAGGCTGAGGAAGACAGGCAGATCTGACCTGCAGCACAAGAGTTTTTTATAATATTTACACAGTGTCTGTAACACACTGCCCTGCCTTCCTGCAGCAGCAGCCAGCACACAGCCTGTTGCCAAATTCCGTATCACCTTCTGCCGGCCACTACATTGGACCCTCCTGGGTTTTATTACAACCTTTACAAAGCTATTTTCCTTCAAAGACCATAAAAAAGACCACAAAGAAACATCCCTGTATGTACAACTGTGCAGCACCCGTCACATGTCACTGCTCAGCCAGTAACGTGGTGTTTATTTATGAATTGCAAAGACTGATGTAAATACATGGAAATACCCATCACAATATACACATTTACTTCAGTTCTGAAAAGCAACACCAGGGGTTGGTACTTTAGGAAACTGGTGGTCAGATCTCTATTCCTTACATAGAGAAGAAAACTACATGTTAGAAAACTATCCTTACATATCAGAAAATTATTCACATTGCTAACTTGAAACCTCCTTGTTCACCTTAACAATAAGGCATGGCTTTCTGCAAGTTAGTTACACCAATGAGGTGGCCAGACTGGTTCTTTTCCACTTCAGAAGTTCTTTGTCCTTTCCCATTAATCTTATTTTTTCATTTCACTTTAGTTTGCAGAAGCAATCCCACCAGATTCTGCTCTCCTGCCTGGGAATCAGAAACAAGCAAGCCCTGAGCCTGCTGGATGCTCATCTTAGCCTGCTCCTGCTACTCTAAGAGCAAAGGGAAGTGATGGTAATTACACCTCTGAAAGGAAGACAACGAGCCCAAGTGAGGCAAACCCCACAGCTTTAGCTCCTTGTTGCAATATAAACTGGAGAAGTCATCAAGCAGAACACAAAAACTGGCAAGTAAATCAGATAAACTGGTGCTCTTAGTATGCTCCTGACCACTGCCCAACCACTCCCATGAATGCAAAAAAACATGGAAAAATGTTCAACAAAAAACCCCTGCCAAAACCCACTTGCCAAGCCACTTGTAAGAGAAAAATATCATGGATAAACCCAAACTTCTCTGCTTCAACACACATGTAAGAGAACAGGGCAGGGGTTCCTGTAATGCTTTATGTATTTGGAAGAACCTTAGATTTCTTACTTTTTTCTGCTTGAAATATACATGCAAATGCCTTAAATATTAACTGGATTGAGACTTTACCTTCCTCTGTCCTTGTATCTGAAACAACAGCAGAATGTCCACAGCTGCTTTCTAAGCTGGCAGAGATTTACATTCATCCTCTGAACACTTCCATGATGCCTACTGACAAATCACCCTTAATGCCACTGGGTTTGCTTTTGTTGTACCATAAACTTACTATCAATTGACTCAAGAGTTCAACTTTTCCTTCAAAAGCATCTCTGTGGATTGTCCATCCCAACTTAGCAAGGACCTTTCACTATGAGTAAGGGCTGTAGTGCAGCCCAGCTGGCGCAAAGCCACCATCCACAGTGACTCAACATGAAAACTCAACTCAGGCCACCCGCCCGACATAGCCCTGCTCACGTACCTGCAGCACAGGGCTGTTGTCAAAGTTGTAGGCACTGGGACGCCCCTCCAGCGTCGAGAAGGCCACGTTGCCCCCGGTGAGAGGGGAGATGTCACTGAACTCATCGGTGCAGAGCGCCTGCTGCTCGTCCTCCCCGGTGCGGATGAAGCCGCGGTTGATTTTGTGGTAGGTGCTCTCACAGGAGCCGCTGTAGTACTGGTAGGGCACCCAGGGGCCATCCTCCTGCGTGCGCTTGTAGATGGCAAAGCTCTCGGGCCGGCTGGTGTGGAACTTCAGGCGCACGTACGTGATGTCAAAGGCTTTTCCTGTGGGGGAGAGGGGACACATCAGAAAGATCCAAAACTGAGAAAAAATGGAAAGAGCTGCACTGCATTTCTCTCGCTGGAGAAACATCTCCCAGCACTATCCAGAAGGATGAGCATGTCCAGCAACACCAGAAGTATCTCTTCCAGTCCAGTACTGTATCTCCAAGAAAAGACACGGTGAAGGAACTGAAAGCAGAAGTTGAGGGCAGGCTGAATAGATAAATAAAGAGACCTACAAGCTTCTGAGCAATCAAACACATTTCAGAAGCTGCAATTCTCTTCTGCATATATCCCTAACAGATGACAGACTACATCAGACACATGAGTAGTTTGTGTGTATTTAGGGCCAGGCCCAAGTTAATCATGAAATTTGATGATATTTCTCCCAAATTATATGCATGGGAGAAACAGTATTAACCAGAGAGGAACAAGTCACACTGTAGAGCCTGGTTTGTACCTCTACTTTCTCCCTAAATAGACAATACTTCAATCTCTTTTCACAGCTCACAAAGCTTTTCCTCCAGCACTGAACCTAGTGACTACAGTGCTCTTCTATTCATTCCCTGGGAAAAACAAAATGAGGTTTAAGATTCCTGCATAATATGACTGAAATCAGCAAGGCATTTTTCAGATTAGAGTGCAATGATTTACAAGCTGCCCATGTTCTCCATCTCCTAGAAGGATGAAAGAAAATCCCCTCCTAACCAGTCTGTGACAGTCAGCACATCATCCTCTCTCATGACTCTTCTCCAGTGACTTGAGCATCTACCCCCATGCACATAAACCAACTGCCCAGGGGAGTCACATCCCTGAGAGAATCCATTAGGAGAAAAGGACCACAACACTCTTCAGCCACCTTCATCTGCTATCCATGGGGGCCAAGGGGCTGCCAAGGGTTCCCAGGAGGAGGCATACAGCTGTGTACCAGCTGTTCTTGCTCCACTTCAGCAAGCAGACTGTGTATGATCAGGACATCCTGGAGCATGTAGGGAGTTTGCTAAAACAACGTTGAGTTTGTTTGGAATAAAACTCTGGGTGTTTAGTCCCTGCCACGCTCTTTTATGCTCCCACCACTTCCAAGAAAAACAGTGCTCTAAGCAGAACTTGCAGCCATCACCGGTTCTTTCATTGATCGAAAAAAAGCTACTAGAAGAGTTTCAGCTGATTGAGAAACAGGATTTTTCCACCTGTAGAAGTTACAGGGATTTAACCTCAACTTGTAAAATGAATGAACTGTACCACGTTAAACTTTAACGTGAGGCTTGGCACTTGCTCAAGTGTTCACCTCCTTCACAAGTGAAAACAGACCAGACGGCACCACGCACCAAGAACAGAGAGTTCTCAAAGGACACGTGCACAACCCCACAGCCATGAATTCGGTCACGAACCACGGTTCTGCCCTGCAGGCCCCACAGTGATTAGGCCAGGGGCCAGCCTGCATTAGGCACGTCACACCCAAAGCCTGTCTGGCACGAGGGAGGAACCAAAGCACAGCAACGGGTCCAGAAACCAACATACTTGAAAGAAATGAAGTAAAAATGAAGATACACAGCACCTGAAAAATTATGTCCCCCAATGTGCTCGTTTGGCACAGCCTGGTTTTTGGTAGCAGGGGGGCCCACAGGGGTAGTTTCTGTGAGAAGCTGCTAGAAGCTTCCACCATGTCCAACAGACAGCCAATCTCTGATGGCGTTGGAGATGGACTGCTGGCCCAATTAGAGAGGTTGGTAATGCCTCTGTGATGACAGATTTAAGAAGAAACTCAAAACAGCACGTGCACAGTACAGTTTTCCAGAGCTGGCGAAGCGCCTCTGCTGGGGCCAGCCCTGGTGCAGCACATGGCAATGAACCGCAGCCGCCGCCATCTCGGGGCGGCACACAGAGAGCCTGGCCTGCCCGGCCAGCCCCGGCCAGCCCCGCTGTGGGCACAAGGGCAGGGACCACAAGGGTACAAGGGCAGGGGGCACAAGGGCAGAAGGACAGACGGGCAGGGGGCACAAGGGCAGAGGGCACGGGACACAAGGGCAAGGGACACAAGGGACAGAGGCCACAAGGGACAGGGGCCACAAGGGACAGGGGCGGCAGTTTCCCCTTCCCGGCCCCTCATGGAGAGAGGCATTCATCAAACAGCGCCGCTGCCCGGCAGCCGCCACTGCCCCCACAGTGGCGGCAGGGCTGCTTGGCCAGCAGTGGGAGCAGGACGAGCCATTCCCCCACACAGAACCTGGACCAGATCAACTTCTCAGCACTGCGGAATCTTGCAAGGATCTTCAAACTAGTGGAACTTGGTGACAATGGTACCTACAAAGAGCAGTTTTTCCTCTAGTCAGAGAAGAGGAGGAGGTGAGCACACATGAGGGAAAACAACACGGCAGCACCAAGGTCAGTGGAAAAGAGAGAGGGGGAGAAGCTGATCAAGTGTGGGAGCAGAGATTCCTCTGCAGGCCCTGGTGAGGACAATGGTGAAACAAAGTGTCCTCTTGTCATGCATGAAGTCCACGGGGGATGCAGAGACCCACTCGCAGCCTGTGGGAAAAGTGGAGCGGGTGGGTGTTAGAGAAAGCTGCAGCCTACTGGGAGACCTGACTAGAGAAACAGAGGGCCCCGGCTTCCAGAGATCGAGCCCTTGCTTCCAAACTAGAGCAGCCTGTCCTTAAAAGACTGCACCCTGTGGACAAATGACCCACACCACAAGCTTTGGGATGACTGCCCATGGGAGGGACCCCAAGGCATATCAGAGAAAAGACTCCTCTCCCTGAGGGAACAGAAGGAAATCTGGAATGATGAACTGACCAAAACCCCCATGCCCTGTCTTCCTACACTGTTGGTGGGAAAGTGGGAGGGGCTGGGGAAAAACAGGTGTTTTAAAGGCTTATTTTATTTCTCATTAACCTCCTCTGACTCTGTTAAAAATAAATTTACTTTATAACTTCAAAATTCAACCTGTATTGACCTTAAAGTGTTTTCTCTCAGTCCTTAACTCATGAGCCCTTCATTAATTTTTTTCCCCTCTCTGCTCAGCTGTAACAAAAGAAAGCAAGCAAATGACTTTGATGGATACCTGAAATTTGGCCAACACCAAACCATGACACCCCATAACAGAAAAAGACCAATCTGGTGTTTAAACCACCCATCAAATAGTACTGTCTGTGTGTGACATGCAGAACAGCTGGGACATTATACAGATACAAGCCCCTCGATACTTTTTACTAAATACCCTTTCCTATTTATATCATGTGCGCAGTTATGGATGACCTAAGCACAAGACTGGAAGCCAGACATTCACAATCGTGGCTCTTGCTCAGTACCAGCTCATTATTGCTTTGGGGTTGATTATTAAATGAGATTTTCTTACACAAAGAAAATAAATGTAAGAAGCAAGTACCATCATTAATGCCAAACTGCTTTCTTCCAAAGCATCAACACTCAGCACTAACTTAGCTTAGGCATTCCCTTCCCTTCCTGCCCAGTACAAGAGATGAATCCTGTTTCTGAGTATTTGGAGTGTTTTTCTCATGAATGGCAGGGAAGGTAAGAAGCAGGCGTCCTGTGTACCAATCAGACCCCCGCCCCCAGCTTTCCTGTTTCTCTTACTACATGGGCTCCTCTCAAACAGAGCCTCTCACTGAAGGTAAAATATGCTTGAGGTACGAACAACATGCACATGCAGGAACTCAAGACAGAGACAAGACAATAGGCTGGAGACACAAAAACATCTTTTTCAGGTCCATGGTAAACAAACCCAGGATACACTTCACATCTTTTCCAGGTAAAAGGCAAGGGGCTTAGGAAGCAAATACTTCTTCCTTCTTCTGCAGGACTACCCCAGTGTATTGACCTGCAACTTGGCAGCCTATACCAGAACTTCACCAACATCTTGGATGGAGAGCAACTAAAAACCACAACTACTATCATAGTTTTATCACTAGTAAAAGTGTCATCAGGTTAATGAGAAAGTTTTCTTTGAGCTCACATGGTAAGATAAAGCAAAACTGAACGCTGAAAAGTCAGTCCTGGTGGGATTTCTTTGGGCAACTTTAATGACAAGTGAAAACAGGAAAACATCAGGCAAGAGCAGCCATTCCCTAAGTCAAGAGGGAATCCAGAGACAACAATGAAGGTCACTTCGTTAAACTGTCAGCTGAATTGTCAGGAATACCTTCCTCTTTTGAACTGGGGTGGTTAGTTTTCTTCTACTAATACTGCATTCCTCTGGTGTGAAGCAAACCCCCTGTGTTCAGGCTTCATGAAGATGGGGAGGAAATGCTTCAAAAGAATCCTGGGAATGATGAGGGGGCTGAGCATGTTCTTTCACTCACACACACAACTTTCTGCCGTAGATGAAAGGCCGGGTCACAGGCTGCTTGCCCCAGAAAAGAACTACTTTTTTCATTCTCCACTAGAACTAAATTATGATCCCTGTTCCCTGACAAGGTCTCCCACAGCTCCTTGTGAAAGCCCCAGCTCATCTAAAGGCACAGCACATGCCAACTGTGCTCTGGGCAGCATGAAAACATTTTCCCTGGGAACCTCTTCTGCTAAATAGCAAGAACCCTCCCTTTTTCATCTCCACTTTTACATGGCAGGCCAAGAAAATGCATTCAAACCCCTCCCAACCGAGCAACCCACGTGAAAAAGACATTTATGGCAGCTGGCAGCGTAACTCCTTGAGCAGCGCAGTTAATGGCATTAAAGAGGAATGCAGTTAATGCACAGAGAGTGGCTGTGCAGTGCCTTGCTGGGTAAATACTGCTGGAACAATGGAGTTTACCCAAGACCAGCTGACACAGTGTGGAAACGTGTTTCCCCACTGTTCACACTGAACATAAATGCCGTGCTTAACAGCTTGGCAAGTTCTTTGAGGTTGCAGAGCCTTTTTCTAGCAAAGATAAGCAGCCTAGGTTGCTTTTATGTCTTCTTGGGCTGAATAAACATATACAGCTATTACACTAAGAAATGGTGACAGCACTAACCAGGTTAAAGGCAGTTTTAAACATGACATTTGGAAGACAAAAAGACATTGTTCTCCTGTTCCTAGAAGCCAGTACTTACTTGGAGCTCAGTTTGGCTTAGAACTGCCTGATAGTGTGAAGTGTCAGGTAGTAGTGGCAGATCTGTTTTGCAGGAGGAACTCCAGATGCTGGAATCAGTGACAATGAGCTTAGCACCTCAGGAGTGCAACCTGACTTGTGTTTAAAGCATCCAGAGCTCATCATGAGCCACACGTTTTAAAACTGCATCTTTTCTGAGGCATGGAGCTGTTCACCAGTAAGTGACAAGGTGACACGATAGCCAGCCCCCTCTGACCACTCAGGATGATGCAGAAAACCTTTAATCCCTTTCTCTACTGTACGCAAGCACACATACAAGCCTTCAGGACAATATTGCAATTACAGACTCAAAGGAGCAAGCAAGTCATGGGTGCCTGGAGAAGCAGTGGAAGTGGCATTGAAAATGGCATTGAAAACGTTCAGTATTGTTTGATTCAGTGGATACTGCCCCAAATAACCTGCTCACATTATTGGGCTTGGCCAGCTATCATCAGCAGTTACAGCTCTCCCTCAGCTGGGTCGTTGCCAAATTCAGTATGCCAAGGTCCACCGGGAAACATGCCATGCTAAAACCCATATAAGCAAATGCCATTTAGATCTTCAGAAACTCCTCCCTTTTCCCTGAAGTTAGGAATTCGTTCTACGCACAAAAGACCTCCTTGTATTCAGGGCCCTCAGAACGGATGGATAATTTACATCAGGAAAACTGTCCCGCCAGCTGGCACAGTGACTACAAGTGTTGAATTGTGAGCAGATGCCTGGGTGAGATAAGCCCAGAGGACACTCAGCCTCCTTCATTATCGGTCCACTGGAATCCCCTGCACACGGGACTGGCACATGGGAAGAATCGATGCTACCTCTCCTACATGCAGCCACTGAGTTTTGCTGAGGGAAAAAATAATCCACCTGAGAAGACTGCATTGGGCAAAGAACCAAACCTTTGCAGATTTGTTTTCCATAAAATCCACTGAGCAGTAATGAAATGGTTAAACTTTACTGTTTCTCTTTTGGTTGGCTCCTGTTTCATGGCAGCTTTTCTCACACAGGTACTTGCTGACAACCTATGTCTTAGTAAAGGTTAAAAGAGTTGAAAACAAACCCAGTAACAAACAGAGCTGACTTAGTAATTTTTGACTGTATTTCTTTTCCATTTTGCAGGGACAGGGCAGAGAGCAATCAAATACAACTGACATTTCATTTTGCTTTTTTTCTTCTGACCTGTTTCCCCATCATTTCCAAAAAGATATGCCAGCTTTCCCAGTTACTACACCGAAATGTGCTTCATGCCATTCACCCTTATTCCTGCCTCAACTCTGCCCTTCTTAAACTATCAGCTCTCCCAGCACTCAGCACAATGCTGGACCAGCCCTGAGCAAAACAGACTGGCTCCGATTCTTGCAGACACACAGATCCCAGAACCTCACACAAGCAGTGTGTTCCTTGCAGGGGACAGAAACCTGGATGTCAGCAGACAAGGGCCAGCACGTTCACAAGGTCTTCTTTAAGACCAATTGCTGCATCTTGAGCCAACCGACCACTCCAAGTTCTCATCTACTGCAGTATCTCATTCAGCCTCTCATGCTGGAAACCCTGCCAGAGCCTTCCCTCCTGGAGCACAGGGGCAGCAAATGAGAGGGAGTATCTAAGGAGAGTGAGTTATCCCATCTGATGGAATGGGACAGGATTTTTCAGCATGCAGATGGCCAAGAGGAGCAGGACAGAGTTCATAAGGAGGGGAGGAGAGTGAGAAACACTCTGAGACACTTGTGCTTTTGGAATAAAGTCCTTTCATTAAACAATAACAGCCTAACACCTGCAAGATGCGTAATTGTTAAGTTATGTCGCTTGCATCACGTGTACATGAAAAAGCCACACTTATGACCAAAACCAAGAAATTTCTGTAGTTCTGGAGCAAATGTCCTTTACAACTACATCCTAGCTTTTCAGAGAAAATTTGTAGAGGAGGAGGAAGACGAGAGCACTGGTATTACACTGGCAGATGGAATATCCAGCATCTGAAAAAGAAAAGGATTTCCACTTTCTGAGGAATTCCACTAGGGAAATAACTCCACACAGAAGCATAACAACAGTTCTCACATGCCAAGCTGTGGCCTTTATAGAAACACAAACTAGTAATAACAAATCTTGGGTTTATTTTCCTGTCCTCACCTGAAGGGCCTCAAGATTTATGTGCGTATATCATGACCAAGAAAGGCCCGAAGGATTCTAGGAGTCTTTTCTTAAACCATGCCCCATCAAATCAAAGATTCTGGCATGTGGAGCTCTACCACAGATGGGTGCTGGGGTTTTTAAAAAGCCTGACAGATACAAACATGGATTGTTTTTTCTGGGAGCCTGTTCTAAGACGGGGACAGAGGAAGGAAATGTGTTTGGGACACTGGGGGAATGAGCACAGCCTGGAGCATGCTGGAACGAAGGCAAACTCCCACCACCCCATTAGGTCATGCATTCTTCCAGCACTCCCAAACAAAGGCATCATTGACTCCTGCGCGTGGGCGGCTCTGGACAGCAAAAGGCTGCCCAGTAAATTATTGCATGATAATCCAACATTGATAGGTCATCAAGCCTGCTTGTTTTAGTCATGTTTCCAAAGGGGTGAGGCTTATTTCCCCCTGCTCTGGGCTGAAGGCAGCCTGGCAAAAAATGCATTTTTTCATTTGATCACTTTTAAGTCCGCGTAAAAGTCAAAAAACCTTATCCATTAATTCAGTACAGCTTGATGCCTTATTTGGACAGCTTTGATGCAAAGATGTTAAGTCCATTTCCCAAAACAGCCAGCTGTGTTTACTCACTGGGGACTGGGAAGATCCCATGTCCAACACAAAAGTCCTAGCTGCTCAGGAAGCCTCCAAATCCTTTTTCAGCACAAAGGATAAAAGCTCATTTTAAAAAAGCGCTTTATGCTTGGCAAGCACAGCAGATCACAGATAATTAAGGATGCCATGGGCCATTTTGGGGAGGGCTCTATCTCATTCATGTATCTGGACTGCAAAGCTACCTCCCGCCACCAGTATCAGCACCAAAGCAAGCCAGACTGGTGTTACTGTGGGTTGGGATCCTTGGAAAGTTCATTTTTTATCAAAGGCCCAGAAGCTCCTCCACAACCCATACACAATAGGTATGGGTGAAAACAGGTCATTCCCACAACTGAAGGAACACAGGAAAGTGGGAGTTTACTCTCACAAAACAGGAGTTTTGCCCAAGAAGCAAAGAAAAAAAAAACCAGAAAAATTTATGTATGCAGAAAAGACAAAACTTGTCTTTTGCCTTTTATTCTTGGCAGAAGAATGCACAGTTGTTACTTTCCTTTCATTACTGACAATCCAATGACAACGCCAACAGTGCATGCAGTAATAAGAACCCTTGAAAACTGACAATTCTCACCCATTCCAAGTCACTGTGGGACGCTGGTGTCCAAGCAAGATCACATTTTCCTAAGTTTTTCTCATGTTGGAGATACAACTACCACCCAGGAAAATCTGAAGCAAGCAACCACCACCACAGCTCCATGAAGATCAGAGCTGGTGGCAGAGCAGGCCAGAAGATGCACCAAAACGCTTTCCATCAAATTAGGACACTTTCCATCCTTGATCCTTGGCAACATGGAAAAGCATCTCTCATGAGTGTTTCTTGAGTAAGATCACATCTTCATAGGAATCACAAGAAAACAACAAGTCTTACCCACTTTCAAGTCATTCTCATAGTCTTCAACTTAAAGAGCAAATCCCATTTTAATAATTTCCCCTCAGAAATTTTGACAGTAGGAGGTGTTGGAGGGAGTATTCCTGATGCTCAGCTCCAACTGTGCCTTTTCAGAGGTGGAGATGTGGAGATGGAAGAATGACTGAGAAGAAAGATACTGAAAACTACTTTCAAACTCCAAAAGTTTAAATAGCTAAAGAAAACTGAGATCACAGCTTCTTTAAATATGGTATTTGGCCAATTGGCAAAAACGTGATTTCCTGTAAAAAGAAAATAAGTCTATTGGACTGTAATACAGTACCTTTAAAGAAATGTAGTATCAGATAATCTGGTGAGAATTCTGAAACCATTTCTTTAAAGGACTAGATTTTATGGACTTTTGAGGGAAAAAAATCAAATAAAAAGCATTTTGTGAATGCTGTTAGTGCAGGAATGTCAGCAGGTTTTCTTGAGGCCTCTTTTCCTTCTTCTGCATGCCCTCCCAGGAGCCTCACCCTCCAGCAGCTCAATGTCCTCCCCCTGCTCTTTCAACCAGCACACCTAAAGTCAAAGCATGTGTGATGCTTCAGTTTCAGAAGTTCAACAAACCCAGATGATTAGAGCCAAAGATGTCCTGACCAAAGGCAGCATGGAAATTATTCTGAATGGTGCCCATATGTGTGGGTGAAATGCCCCCTGCTCCAGGCCCAGCACTCCTGAAGGTGAGCACACCAGCTCCCACTGGAGCACTGCTGCTCCACCCAGTTCAATGGCTCCATCACTTATGATAATCAGCCACTAATTTCTACTAAATAACATTTTGAAGCCTTTTCCCCTGTCAAAAGGCAGCACTTTCCCACTCACCCCTGATTCACATGTGCTCACAGCCCGCAACAGCTCTAACACCTGGCTTTGCTCCTATCTGAATTAGATATCAAAAACACACAGCTCGTATTGTTGAGCTTAATTAAGAACAAATTAAGTGATATGTCTATATACAATGAGTGCTCTAAGCAGCAGCAAGTTCAGCAGCTCTGGGAGTAACATGACCCACCAGACTGACTCACACACTGCTGGCTGTACAGCCATGGAGAGGCCAGAAATGTTCCTTACACAGAACTCTGAATTCTTTGGAATTTTGACGTTTTACTCTCCCTTCAGCCTTTCCAACTCCCACTCACCAGCCCCAGATTTTTTTCAGACACAGACCATAATTAACAGCACTGTTATTTGGGAATGATACTGTTGCTGAGAGCATCCATCACCTGGCCTGATGCAGACTCAACAGCTTTCTTTTCTCAAGTGTTTGGGTTTTGCCCTCTTCAGTAAACATTTAAGAAAACTAACTTTGAGCACATTTGAATCATGCTGTTTAAAGCTGCACAGTTTGCCTATCTCCTGCCTCTCCATCTTCCCCTCCTCCCAAGAGACTCCAGCAATGGATTTTAAGCAGCAGTTGACCTGCCTTCATGCTAACTTTTAATGCATTTTCAGTCAATTACAGGCTTATGCACAAGCTACCATTATTTATGAAACACAAATTGCAGCAATATCCATAGAGCCCATTTTCAACCACCCACATGCACAATCATTTTTCTTTCTCAGTCTATTAAACTGGGGAAGAAATTGGGATAAACAGACTTGACAAAACCATTGCTGGAGCGAGGCCATTTCCAAAACAAAGCTTGCCACTGAGTTATGCTTCAAATATGTTTTGGGAAGTCAGAAGCAAAGCTCTTCCAAATTTTTACTGAAGCAGAGAAGGAACTGCACCCCAGTTCCCAATTCACACGTAACAGCCAGCACATGCCTTCAACTTTGGCTCTGGAGAATAATCTGTACACACTGCCAGCGCTTGTGGAAGGCGCAATGGTGTGCTAAACACGCAAGCGTGTGAGCTCATGTTCACCCACAGATCCCATCTGGAGACACATGAAGGACAAAGTGCTACTTAATGCAGTGACTGTTTCTGAGAAGAGAGTTTAGCAAAAAACCACAAGTAGTCGAGAAGGTAGCATTGCCTAGCATGAAGGGGCAGAAGCAATTTTGTAAGATTATTCTGGAACACTACGAACAAAGAAAATAAAATTGGATGCTTCCTGCTGACCCTTCAAAGGTAATGCTAAGTCCAGACTTCTTGATACATCCAGCTGCAAAATCTGCAGCTGTTGATTTAACTGACAGATTAGAACAGAGCCAGATCTGCTTCACATCAGGCTCAAAAACATCTCAATGCATCCACACCAGACCTCGACTTGGAAAGCTACCTATAGATCAAAATTCCTTCTACAGGTTAAAGGCTGTAGAAGGAATTTCTCTGTTCCATCCAGGAACAGAGAAAATTGTGGGGGAAAAAAAAAAAAAAAGAATGGGTACAAGAACAGTCTTTCCTTACTGTTTTGTATGAGGGAGGTTTCTGGACTGAGATATTACTTGCTGCTTTGTCAAGGAAGGACTGAGAAGGTACCAACAGAGTTTTTGCTGAAGTGGGACCAAACACCACCTGGGACACTGCTGAGACAGTATAACGTCAAGTGAGTTTCCTGGAAAAAAGTGCTTTCCTACATCAGCCTCAGCAGATACAAGAAAATTAAACATTAATGCGTTTAAAAGACCTTCCACAGGAACTTCTAGTTTTCTGAGCCTCTGTGGTGGTGTTGAAACTTGGGCCATGCAGTGTGGTAGGGAGCTAAATGTTAGCACCCAGTTCCCAGCAGCAGGAATGCAATGGAATCCTGGGAATTCCAGATGTGCAATTAACTCACCTTGTTAGCAGGCTGTGCTGCGAAGAACAGGCTGAGCAGGCTGCAGGGAGAGAAACACATTTTATTCCCAGATGGTTCAGAGCCTCCCAACAAACACCAAGGGACCATCCTGCACTCCAGAGGACAAACATTGCACCCCTGAGCCCTCTATTGAGAGGCACATGCCACAGCTTGTTAGATCACACCACACCCTCCCCAGTCCTGCACACCTTCTTGAGGCAGAGTATCAAGCAGGGATTTCCTTAGGTAACAGCATTGCCCAAAAGAGGGTCATTGCACAGAAAGTGAGTTTAACCATCTGCACTGAATGCCAAGTGATGAGATTTTCTTCAGGAACATTACATTGCTGTGAAGCCTAAAGAAACTCTACCAGAGAGAAGATACTTTTCTCAGGAGAGAAACTTAAAAATTCATTTTCTTATTAGTACTGCTAAGTACATTCATTATAAAAATGCTGAATCCCTAGGTTGAAAAAAAGCTTTTTTTAAAGTTAGATGACAACTCTCATAACTCAGTTAGTAATGTAAAATACCATGCATTAAAACTTCAAGTAATTTGTTGCCCATCAGTAGAAGCCTACAAAACAGGGGTCAAGAGAATTCTTCTTCCCTCTCCTTTCAGGGTCCTTAGTTTGCATGCTGACACTTTTGATAGTATTTTTAAGGGAAAGAAACAGCCACTTAGGTGCATCTGTAAAGCCTCTGCCTTTGTGAAGTCCCAAACAATACAGTGCTCTCAAGGTTTATTTTCACTAAATTCTTAAGTATAGAAGGAGCCCTGGGAGCAGAGGAATGAGTAACTTAGGGCTTCCTATGTGTCAGCTTCTGGTTGAGTTTTAGGAGGGAAGGCTTGCATCTTCTCAATTCTACAAGGATATCTTCAGAGTCACATCTGACTGCAGAAATCAAAAGCTGTGAGAGATGAAGATGCATTTGAATCCCAGTTCTCTCCTTGACTGACTTTTCCCCTAACACTAAAAGTAAACATTATTACCGTGGAGAGCTTCTTCCTTCTACCCATTCAAGCAGAAGAGCAAAGGGTTCAGAAACTATGTAAGACATGACAGGGCACAGACCAAATTCTTAGGTGAGTGTTACTTCCACAGGGCAATGCATTCCAGCAAGAGGAACTCAAATGCCTCCTGTTTGCAGAGAGTCAGCTAACAGCCATGAGTCACTGCAAGTAACTCCATAGGCCTCTCAGGGGCACTGTCAGGAAAAAAGCTCTAACATACAAAGTTATGCAGCAATATCAGATAGAACAGCCTCCCTCTGGATGAGTAAATGGACAGTGATAACCTTCTTGGATGTCTCACTCCTCCAAAGACTTGGAGAGCAGTCTTAGTGAATACATTTCTTACCTGTTTCCAAAAAATAATGCTTCAAGTACTTCAAATGCAGGGACAAGTTCAGATTTCCCTCCACCAAAGTGTGATGACCCTATACTTGCTGTAGATTATTTGTATTACTACCAAAAAAAGTAGTATTTTACCTCAAAAAGTCTTTTTATGAAATAAATATTTTATTTTCTTTTACAAGTCAGGTGAAAAAAAGTAATTTTTAAGCTCATTCAACATTTCCACTACTGGCACACAATACCACTCAATACTTGCTGAATTTTCTTAACACACACAAAAAGACTCAAGTACAGTCTAGTTTAATTTCAGGTCTCCCTATACAAGCCAATGCAAATAAAAACACTGCTAATAAAAAAGAAACTATGGGCCAATGATTAGATACACTAGATTTCACACAAATGACAAGAAGAAAGCCTTATACCAATAACCAGCAATGATCTAATCACTTCCAGATCACACTGGGATACTTTTACAAGAAGTTATTTGAACTTTTATCTCAACTACTTTTTGCCAATCTAAGGATAGCAGTAAAAAGTTAATTTTCAGTCCATTAAAACCCAGCAATGAACTTTTTTTAACACGTGCAGAAAGAAATCCAGATCTGCACTGCTGATTTCTGAAGGACAGTGATGATGGTGGAGAGACAAGTTTACAATGTTGATAATTTAGCAGGGGGCATTTTCCTGGAATAGCTGATTTTGCTGAGGATAAAGGAACAGCTTTCCATACACTCGACAGTGCAGCATCACTCTGGTAAAATACTGCTAGACTAAGCAGAGCTTACTCTGGATAATGTGGGAAGAGACCTTAAGGGAGTTTTAGGATGCATTCATGCTTAGCCTCCTACCTCTCACTTCAGCTCCAAGGAAATTTCCTTCCTTCTGTCAGTCATCTTTTATCTAGACCCCTAAGTACTGAATGTAAGTAAGTACGAGTGGGGAAAAAAAAATCATTAAAACCCCACAAAATATGAAACTTGGAGAGAGTACAGCTAAAAATCTGTACACATAGTATTTTTCATCCATGTCAAGGTCACTGATAAAAGAAATAAGTCACTACGCTGATCACACACTGCTTCATTTCCTCAGGTATTACTGACCTGGTCATCTAACCAGGTCTGGTCAGTTTTTATGCCAAGTTCTGTTGCAGAAAGACAACACAGTGGGACAGATTGGCTTTTTAAGGACATTTCAATCTCCCAGGAACATTAAGTACACAAATTATTCACTGCCTCATTAACCAAGTGACTAGATAGTAACAGCTTGCAAATTTAAACCACATTGCCCAACATGAGCATATCCTCCTCCAGACTTGCTGGTTAAAGAGTAACCTATGTTCCCCCAGCTCAGTCTCCCACAGCTCCTGAGAAAACACAGCCAGGCTGTTCCCAGCCTTTTCACTGACATACCAATAAGCTTTGGAAATAAGATGAACTTGAACAGGTAAATCTGTGAGCATAAGGATGCAGAGGAAAATCATTGTGCAGTCATATGTTACAGTGCAATTCAGAAAATAATTGTATTTTTGTAATCAGCTCTTCTCAAGATTCAACTCCTTCCCTCCAAAACATAATGAGCTTTCAAGGTCCCTCTGACACAGAGACACTTTTACAACTGAAAAAGGTGGATTTGCTAAGCAAAGTTTTCCTAAATATTTGTATCTCTACAGCAAACTAACATAGAGCTGTGCCAATTCTATTTGCACAGGCTAGTTTCACATAGTGTTTAAATGAGCACTAAACTAAAAAAAAAAATATCAGTAAGTCCTGGTTTTGAGATCTCTGAGCTTGTTCTCCAGGACTGGGTGGATGCTGAGTGCCAGCACAGAGAGGAAACTCACAGCTCCCCCTTTTCTCACACTGCTATTAAATCCTTTTATAAGCAACTAATTCACCCGGTTCCCACTTCTGAGCGTAACAATGAAGCGCTCCAACAGCTCTTTGGATAATCTCTCAAGCCTAATACCCGCCACTAGCCACGGATCTTAAAAGTGTACTCAAACAAAACATCATTCAGGAGGGGGGAAAAAAAGTACCTTCAAACCCATGTAAAAGGAAATTATTAAACAGTGAAAACTTTCTAAAGAACTTGCAGGCAAAGAGCTGGTTTAATCTTTGTTCTGCTCAGACAAATCAACACCACTCGGCAAGACAGTTGCCATTCTCCCAAAGGGAAAGTATTAAAAAATTAAGAAGAAATGAATACAATTCAGGTTTGCAGTGTGGTTCAAAGGCAGAAGCTTAATGTCCTGCATCCAGCTGAGTGTGCAAGCCCAAGAAGAGCTGTGTTCCATGACCAGTGCTTCCAAATCTGCTCAGACACACCACATCTGCTCCCTTTTGATCACTCACAGTCCGGACAGCCCAATCCAGCACAAACTGTACTAACATTTCTGGTTTTCCTCCTGTTTACCCCTTAAACTTGCAGCTGCAGTGAGAAGTCTCTCCTCCTCCTCACAGCAGCCCCACCGGGCCACAACTTGCAGAACAGCACGTAGAGTAAATCCAGCATCTCCGCTCCCACGCGTCAGCTCCAAACCCACAGCTTTACCCCACCCCATGAGCACAAGATCCAAAGCTTCCCAGCCAAGAGTCCAGAACCCATCCTGACTGCAGGACCACATTTCACAGGGCAACTGCCAAGTGCCATGAGCAACAGATAAATCACTTGTGCTTCAAATTTGGGGATTAAATGAAAGAGGTGTCACCATAAAGGACATGCCCCATCCCTCTTCTGCACATAAGAAGCATTTGCTTCTTCCCTTTTCCTCTTGCTTCAGCTTGCAGGTCCTCACCAAACACACAGGGAGCTGAAGCCATTTTCGGCTACACATCAGGGACAGGAAAACAGCCAGTGCTGTAGTCTGAGTGTGCTCCAGACTTGCACATTCCCCACGAGGAGTGGCAGGACAGCCAAGAGAAATTTCTCTCCTTGACCTCATGGCCATCTGAGGACAGGTGTTTGTAGGGGGTAGCAGTAGGTCACTTTTTTATTCCCAAAAAACATCAGCAGAAGACTTTGTATTCATTCAAGCACTTTATGTTTAACATTAGGGCATTATCCAGCAGATCAGAGCATCATGTGGCTGGCTTAACAGCTGGAGTACTTCAGTGTTTTAAGATGTTCTGCTCCTTTCAGTGAGTTACCATCCACTCCATCCCCATTTCAGAAAAAGGTAAGAAGGAGGTTTGAGACTGAATAGGCACATACAGTCTCAAAAAACATCAGTCCAAAAAGCTTTAACTGATATTCCACATAAGGTCAGCAGAGTTTAAATGATCTAGAGCAGTGGTCCATGGGAAATAAGGTATTCTGCACCAGGTACTCTGCCAAATGCTACCAGAGCCCCGTAACATCAAAAGTGAGACTCCAATGATGTCCAGCATCACTGTGGTATTCCTAAAGATATCCAAAATGCCATTTCTTACATCAACTTTTCCATCTCAAGTCTTCCCATCGCTCTAATTTTTCCCCCCGTATCTTCAACTTCTTTAAGTTTAATCCATGCTGTCAACCCCCTCACTTCCCTAAAAACCTTCTCAAACTCAATCACCAAATCCAAGCAGCAGAGAGCTCTTGAGAGTTACAGATTCCACACAAAGCTTGTGGAGCACTCACAGTGGTACTGGTGCTAGGAGCCTTTGGACATTCCCATTCTCACTTGGAAATTACTAAAATTAGAGCTGAAATACGATTAATCCCACTTGCCCTTCGAGCTACACCAAATAATGCATGGCTGAGTGTTTCTCCCAGAGTTAATTCAGATCTCATCAATAGAAATGAGTAACTCCAATGTTTTCCTTCCAGCATGCCATACAAAACACATCCATAGGGTATTTTTATCTGCTGTGAGGTGCTACTGAACAATCTGATCTTGCTCCAGCCTTTTGTGTTCCTCAGAAACCAAGTAACCAACTTCATTAGCAGTAACTTCAGTAGCTATATTATCTGAAAATATTACCTCTTCACTTTCTAAAGAGATTAAAAACCACAGATGCCAACAGAGGTTCTTGAGAAACCTATTTCTAACCTCTAATGAAAAAGCAACTGCACCAGTTTTTTCTTCCCCACCACAGGCAAAACCTGGAGTGTAAAACCTTTCCAAGCCTACCCCATGCTCTAGCAAGTGATCTCATAATTTTTTTTAATCCCAGAACACACCTGAGACAACTTCTTGGTTTTTTAATTTCATTGAAAAGGGACAAGTTAGGTTTAGAAGCATCGCTGCACTGATTTACCCTATATGGTACTCCCCATGCAACTTGTCCATAAGCCTCTTCCCTCCCTCTCCTAGAAAATCTGCTGTTCACCAAAATACCCTCCTGGCTGCGGATAAGGACTAGGAAGGAACTGTGCTTTTTTTTTCTTTCATTTTAAAAAATCCTTAAGATCACTGGAACAACAGCTTTGAGGTGATAACTACTGCTGTCGCAGGATGGATAACTGTGCCCAAAACCTGTTAAATTCATTAGGACAGTGACTGCCCTCCCTTGGTAACACTTGTCATCTGACAGAATTTACCATCTGAGGCTCAGCAACAAAGAGCAGAAAGCAGCTTTTACATCATTTGCTCTACACCAAGCCAAGCCTCCAACCAGGTGGTCATCAAAGTGACCCAGGGCTCCTCCCAACACCTGCAGTTTTGAGTGGCGCAAACCCATCTAACTGATGACATCCACTCTTTCAGGAGCTCAGCATCACCAGCTATAATCAAAACATCAGCAAAAACAAGGATGGTGACCTGGAAAATGAGACTAGCACACAGTGATCCATCCTGAGGATGCTAAGAAGGTGGATGAAACCACAACCAAGGTTCATTCCTACTCCATCACAACAGACCATTTTTGTTCCAAGCTTCAAAAGAGCAGATGGGCTTTAAGCCTTCCAGCCCAGCTGAAACAGCTGGGGTGATCCTGCCCTGGGTGGCATACCAGACCAGCTCAGGGGGCTGCTTTAGAGGAGGTGGACTTGAGCAAAGATAAGAGGTGCATGCCTGAGCTCTGTCTCCCACTCCTCCTCCTCCTCTGCCCCGAGGTTGGGAGCAAAGTTTTGTAAAACGCTGCTCCTAGACATGCAAACCAGAGCAGATCAAGTAGATGTACACATATTTACATATTCTGTTTACAAAAGTCTATGGAATTAATAAGGGAAGTTATTTAATATGTCTGCAGGGGATGGGGACAGAGGAGGAAACACTGTAACTTCAGAAATGAGCACCGTCTGTTCCTCTGAGCTGCTCAGCCCACCCTTCCAGCTCGGGTGAGCTCTTTGAAGCAGGCTCCAGCCATGTGGAGAGGTGCCTTCTGCATCACCCTCACCTTTACACACACACACACAAAGTATAGGCTTGTTCAGCCAACACCCCATACACACCTCCTACTTTTCTTGAGATGTTACTTATACTTCAGTTTCTGCTCTCCAAAACAGTAGAAAAACTGAAATTCAGAGATCAGCTTGCTTCTAACAGTAGTAGAAACCAGCCCAGGAAGATGTGATGTGCAGAGGGCTTCTAAACTGCCTGAGGGGGAAATCTCATTCCAGTTTTTTTCTACCCACATCTTTTTACTTTCAAACATTTTAAAACTTCAAAGCTCTAAGGAAAGAATTAAGGCTTTTTAGGCACCTTAGAGCAGTTCAGGGCCTTTCCAAGCTCCAGTAACAGGATGCAACAACTGCTCCACCACACTCATCTATGAGAAGGGTCAACTCCATCTACTCTTTCTTAACACTCAGTTGTGCAACACCAGCCTTGCATGCTAGTCTCTACCGTGTCAGAAGCAGTCCCTTGCTCCAGGGCCCAAACACCACTGTTGTCTTTCAGATGTTTCAAAACCTTTGAAGTGAACAGGCCAATTCACACCTTTCATTTACTGCTACAGTTACTGCAACCGAGGTTCAGGGAACACCTGAAGAGAAGAACATTCCTCATTTCTTACTGTGGCTTTGTAAACTCATCCATTTGGTCTTTGCTCCTTGAAAGAATGCAGGAAGCTCTATAGAAAATATAAATTGACAAGAAAGTCTTCAAGTAGGAAAGCATCAAGTCCAGAGACCTTCAAATCAAGCATATGCCACCAAGGGGACCAGCAGGGGCAACAAGAAATCCCTCAACCCTGCCCAGCACATGCTTTGTGCAACCACTGAAAGACATGTTCCCAAGCAGTCAGCTACAGAAGTGACGAACCCAGCAAAGAGGTCACCAATTCAATCTCTCCTTTTCCTTCCTTCCAGCCACTTAAGTGTTTTTTCTGAAGGCAGTATCTCCATGTCAAACAGATGTAAGCACCCAAACCAACCCAATCTGAAAAGTCATCTTACAATTGATGCTTAACAAGCAGGGGCTCAGGAGTCTGCTTCATGATTGCTACCTGGAAAATCATGATTGTCATGAACAAGAAATTGTACAAATCCAAAGAGGCACAACTACACAGGGAGAAGCGCTTGACATCAACACCAATGTGAGTTACGGTATCACTGCATGAACAAACCTCCGGAAGAGGATTTGGAAGTTTCCAGAATGAGACTGGACAAATCCCTGGGTAACCTGGCCTGAACTCAACATTGATCCTGCTCCAAACAGAAGTCTAGATTAGAAGTCCAGAAGGGTCTGTGGTCCCCTCTAAACTCACCTCTTCTGTGAACAGAAGCAGGAAGGGATTAAGGTCCAGGCTGTAGACAGATAAACTGAGAATATACATGACTGATCTCCCGTGAGAATCAGTGGCACCCAAGTTAAAGCAGCCAGGACACTGGAGAGCAACCACACTAAGTCAGCTGAAGGGGTCTCAGGGTTCACTGACCAAAAGCTACACCTGAGCTCCACAAGGACACCCACCCCTGGGAGGGGATCCAGCCCAAGTAACACAGCCAGAGCACGTTGCAGCTGCAGGCCCACGGGCTTCACTGCCACAGCCCTCCATGCACAGGACAAATGTTTGGGAACACACAGGGCTCCAAAACGCCTTAGCAGCACACAGAGAGGTTTCCTCTATAGAACAGATTGTTTGGGTCTGATTTTTACACAAACTATCCAAAATGAACAGGACTGCTGCTGAGCAGTGCAGATAGAAACAGATGCTGCATCCTCTTAGCTGGCCCCATGACCCTCAGCTCATCTCTGCTCTACAAACCCAAACCTGCCCCTGCAGGAAGTCTGCATGCAGCAGATGCAAAGGCAGTGTCAGCTACCTTGGGTCTTGCAGGGAACACACAGGGCAACGTCTGGGATAACATGGTCCTTCCTGCAAACTGCATC
This sequence comes from Phylloscopus whistleri, assembly GCA_017589585.1. Lineage (NCBI taxonomy): Eukaryota > Metazoa > Chordata > Aves > Passeriformes > Phylloscopidae > Phylloscopus > Phylloscopus whistleri. Next base: position 1,046,102 of record JADMLD010000682.1, on the reverse strand, counting down.
AAGCTTTCCATAGGTAAGTCACTAAGGAATCAGGAACCCTTTTAAGGAAACCATGAAAGCCAGAGAGAAAAAAAATAACCAGAAGTGTTATGTGCAGGACAGCTGCATTTTCTAAAATAGGTATATTTTCAAAAACTCTTGAAGTATTAAAAGATCAAAATTATTTTCCTCCACCTGCACAAAATAGGAGCAGAAAACCACCCTCCTCTGTACCAGTACCACAGGCCAGGCAGCACACAGGACCCTAATTCTGCCTGAAGTAGTTCAGTGAATCCACAATCAAGGACAGTTTGGTGACAATAGAAGACACATACCTACCAGCCATACATGACATTGTACCCCACGAGCAATGGTAAGGGAATTCAGCATGGAGTATATTTAAAGGTTTTATTAATAGAGCCAAGGGGAAGACACTTTTGTTTCATAGCAACCTCCAAGGTTTTGAAGTTTGTTTCTGTTCTTTTTCTGGGACAGAGACAGAATGTCCCTGACATTTTTCAGGAACAAAACTGTAATGAGTTATCACAGTTGTAGATCAGCACCTTGCTCCTTCCAGGGGCATCACCCCATGAGTAGGCTGGGTAGAGACACAAAACATTTCTCCCTCCAGAAAAATAATTTGGCATTCTCCCTACTGGTTCCCTTCAGATCAAGAACTTGAAACCCTGTCTCTGCAATCCAGGCTTCTGCTTTAAAAAATAAGTACATAACAATGTTATCGTGCTACAGTGTCCAGACCAACTTCTGTTCCTAAGGCTTTAAAGTCAGAGTCATTCCTGGTGATATACTGCTACTAAATAGGAATGCTTATTTTGGCAAAACTCCACTTAGCTGAGAGTGCTCTGCTGAAGAGGTTAGAAAGGAAGCATATAGCTGAGAGCCCCCAGCTATCTCGGCTTGCTGACAAAACCCTCAACTTCAGAGCTGCCTGCCACTCCCAGATCCCAAGAAATCACAACCTTCTCCTCACCCACACAGACCAAGTGGATCGGAAGGGCAAAGGCCATTTTGATAGTCAGTTACTAGACAGCCCTAAAGGACATTGAATCTCGTCCATTTAATCTTCTAGTTCTCCATCGCCCATTGGACTTTTTTAGAGCAGGGTCAGGCAATGAAGCTGTATGTCAATTCCCAATAAACAGATATAGAAGACTTTATAATTATATTTTTAAAACATTTTAATTCACCTCAAAGATAGCAAGTCTCCAGCAGAAAAGCACAGTCACAATCAGAACCTGGCAATTTTTACCTCTACAAAGCCTCCTTTCAAGGGGCTGTGCTGTCCCTAGAATACAAAGAAAAACAGAAGGAACTAAATACTGGTTGGGGTTGCACTTCACTTCTAAGCAGCAGAACAAAAATTTGAAAGCCCAGCTGAGTAAACAGGAAAGCCGCAGATCCCAGACATAATAGGATCAGCCAGGTTCCTTTCCTAGGGTTTTACCCCTAATTGTTTACCCCTAAGTGTTTTTGGAGAGAATTTTAATGCCTATGTGCTTAAGAAATCCTCAGGAAAAGCCTATTAGCTTCCAACAGTGTGCTGGAGTATCACAGGGTAACTGGGCTGGAGAAGAGACCCTTGGAACACAGCTTACAAGCCTCTGAGGGCCATGGTCAGCCTGGGAAGGGGTATTGGAGCCAACAGCAACAGCACTTGTGTCACTATGGATAAAGTGAACCTGGTTTGGGGGGGTTGAGTGCTTTTTTTGTTCAGGTGTCCAACCTGGTGCTGGCAGCAGCCAATGATTACACCGTCAGAAAGCCCGGGAATAAGTAAAACGTATAAAGGACTTTTTGCAGCACACTTGAAATTCCAACACCATGCACTTTGGGTAGCAAGCCAGAGATGGTGCTTTTCCACCCACCATCTACTCATAGCATGGACTTGGCCTTGAGGTTTCAAGCTGGTCTAGTACCATTTCTACTCTTTTCACCATTGCAGTACTCCTGAAAAGATCTCATGCTGGAGCAGCCCCAGTCACTTGTGCTTGGACCATGTGTCACCTCCAACATGCCCCAGCTGGGAGCTGTAGCCCAGCCAACCACTGGTCACTGAGAGTCCTGCATGGCCTAATCTGCAGACCCAGTGGGACATATACTCCAATGTGTTGAGCAATCCCTTTTGTCAGCAGCATTTAATTTTGGGAAAATCACCAGTAAACAAAAGAGGAAGGCATGAAGAGCAGCTGGGCTTTTTGCACTTTTGCAAGAGAAACCACATCATTTGCCATGGCTGTTGAAGTCCAGGCACTTACAGCCAGGTGAAGACCACCGACCTCTGGGTCTGCCTCTCTTAGTTTTAGTTCTTTTAATAAAAAATTGACTAGCTATAATACCATAGGGGAAAAAATTAAAATAGTGTTATTTGTTGGGTTTTAAGTGCAAAATAATGATATGCAAAACACTGGAAAGAAACACGGAAAACCCCTGGATCTCTTTCACAGATTTTCCTTGCTTTCTACACTTTCACCTCCCGCACAGTTTTGCTTCTATCACACACTAAAAGCAAAGAACAATTATGTGGAGATTCCCAAGCTGGTACAAAGCCACAAGCAGGAAGCAGCTCTGAAATACAGGGGTTTGGCAAAACGCAATGAGAAACCACATAGAAGAAAGGAAGTCTTGGACATGAGAGGCAAGATGAACACTAAAACCAAGTGGCTGCAACAGCTCTACCATTTCAAGTCTCAATGTCTTCCACAATTATGGAAAAGGTAGTGAACAGAAATCCACTAGAAGCAAAAAAGAAAAATATTAAAAAAGGATGGAATGAAGAACCTCTTTCCCTCCAACAGCTAAGGAGCTAAAGCTTGCTGTACCAACCTGACAACAAAGTTCCCAGGGAAAAAATAAGCTGCCAGTTATATTCCCAAATTTAGCACAGAAATATCATGACCTATGGCAGTGACTATTTCATAACTTACAACCACAAGGATAAAAAGAAGCTTTAAAAAAAGGCTTACAGAAGCACGCTACTCATTTGAACTCCAAAAAAAGCCTCAGCATAACAGCATTTTCTCATTAAAAAATGCTGTAGCTCCCACTATTTTTTTAAAGAAAGTTGAATGCTCTAACTAAAAATCTCCAGATATATTAAAATCATTTTACAATTAACTTCTGAAGATGGAAGGTACATGTATCCACTCACTCTGAACACATTTAGCTGTGCTCCACGTGAAGTCAGGGAGCAGTGCTCCCCCGCAGCTCCAGCCTCAGCACTGCCACACATCAACCACGGCCAACAAAGCAATAAACTTTTAGCACTTTTGGAACAAAGGCACAACCAGTAAGTGATAGGAAGTAACCCAGTTCTTTTTATCAAGTTTTTTCATGTACACTTTTTAAGACCTATGTATATTATTAAGACCATCCGATGATGCACAAGTCACAAAGCTGCAGGGAAAGGAGCATCCTCCTGATGATGTATTATCTGATGATCCTTCTGAGTCTGGGTGAGGAAGCACCAGTAATTGCTCCTCATCAAAATACACACTTCCCTACTGAGCTGGGAGTTGGAAGATTAGATGACCCTACTAAATCAGAGGGAATCCTCATCACATGAAGAGGCAAAAAAAGACATCTGTGCAGTGCAATGGAAGGCAGAAGGGAGCAATCACTATGGTGGCAAAACCCGAACTTCAGAAAACCTCCCCTTATTCCTTCCATTTTAGGAAGGCTAACAAAAAAACCAAAAAAGCACAACCCCATGGCTTGTCACCTTTCCCTGATGTTTGTTGCATGTCCCAGTTTCCCAGGAAACTGCAATTTCACACAAGTTACAGGTGACTTTCACAGCTGCACCACAGACAGACAGATACAAGACAACACCTGGCGAGTGCCCACGCAGGCCTGACATAAGCCTGTGTATCTGCTCACACCATCAGACACAGTGCAATAAAAGCTGTGTGGTCACTGCTGAGATTTCCACGATGACAAAATGCAGATATTAACAGCTGACAGCTGTTGTAAAGAAAGCAGCTTGAGATGGGAGAATCAGGAAATTGCTCTCCATCATTCTATGCTCTATTTACATCTGGAATCTTGTCTCTGCAACCACGATGGCCAGAGATACTCGTGGTTCAGGTTTATGTCTGGGGACATAGCTTCATAGTTAAAGAATCCCACCAAATACAGGTCCTGCCTGCCTTTATCTTCTTATCTGAAAGGCACAGTTTTGGGTTGGGGCAAGCTCGGCAAAGTTAGGGGTCCTGAAAACAAAGGATTTGGTTTTTACAGCAGTTACAACTACTGGGAAAGGGAAATTGCAAAAACTGATTTTCTGTATGGTACAGATCATTATATTGTCATTTTTTTCTTCTGTATCATCACTTGTGCTTTTTTCCCTTATATATGCCTGTGCAGCAATCAACAAGAAAAAAATCCAATTATTCAGAAATCCCAAGCTCAGTCAATTACTTAAAATAATCACACAATCTAGTGAATAACAGCATACTAAACCCCAATTTATCCAAGAGACAGTCTCTTCTTAGCTCAGAAAAGCAGCTCCTTAGCATGGGGTCAAGAGGACATCAGCGAGCACAACTCCTTCCAAAACCTGGTGCTTCTTAAAATACAAGCCATGCCTCAGCTTTCAGTGAACCTGTCAACACCAACACAATGGCCCCGCCTTGGGTGCTCTATTTTTAACATTTTCCATCCATGCAAAAGACAACTATTTAATAAATCTACAGGAAGTATAACTAAATGACAGAGTTGAACAGAACTTTCTTCAGGGCCAGCCCAAACAACATGAGCACAAGCCACAACCCTAGGCAGCCCAAATGATTTCCAGGGACTACTGAATGACAAACATGTACTGGCCTCAAAGGCAGCAGAGATGCCAAAACCTGATGCCTGGTCCCCTGGGGGCACGTGGCAGAGCTGAATCTGATGCAAAGGTCAGTGCCCTACATGCTTATATGATGCAGTGTCATCTGGTATGGCTGCCATTGAGAATAGGTGCTAAAAAGGATAAAGCTGACCTTAAAAGGCTCTTTATTTATTGGATGCATCTGGTCCCTTTAATTTTCCTGAGGATGTCTGACTGTAAATCAGAGTGCTTGCAGAGCTCTCGAAGCCCCCTAGCCTGTGTGCATGCTATCTTTAGCTTACAAGCCCTTGCTTGCCTTGCTGGCAGGATTCAGCTTGTGCTGGAGCTGGAGACACCCTGCTCCAGAACAGTCACAAACTCACTGCCTTGTGAGATAAGGATGCATTCAGCATCGAAAATAAAAAGACCCAGAGGTTTTTCAGTCTCTCCCAGCAGGAAGGGTGGGCCCAGCACTCCAAAAGCCCTAGGAAGAATCTGCAGCTTACATCTTCCAGTGATTTCACACTGCTTCTAAAACCAAGCCCACTCTGGAGAGCTCTCAAGCATTATCTTGGGAGGAGGGAGCTGACTCTTCACCACTCTTCCCAAAAATGTGAGCAAGAGGAAAAGATGAAGTTGCACTCCAAAGCTGTGCTTGGCCTTGCAAAGGAGCTTTTCCTGATCTGATGGAAGAGCATCTGTCCACATGCTCTGTTTCCAACTAGGAATAAACCAGAAATGTCCTTGGTGCACAGTCTGCACAAGCATCCCCACAACCTGCACACCCCACTGGTGATCTCAGCACCTCTTCCCAGCACATCAGAGGCAGCTCCAGGTCAGCACATGGGCTGGATCTTTCCAGCAAGAGTCTACTGGGCAGGAACTGCTGCATACCCATGCAAAAATGCATTGCTCTGGGGGTTTTCTTGCTCATCTTTAGCACTGTGTGGGCAGGACAGCACTAAAGGGAGACCTCAGTAAGAAAAGCCCTCAGGTATGCTAAACTTGTTTTCCATTCCTCCAGGCACCCAGAAGATTAAGCAAGTAGGTGAAAGTTGCATTAAAAACCTCAATCCTTTCTTTAGGACCAATAAATACAGTTCATTTGCAGGATCAAAGAACACTTTTTTTTGTCCCCAAAACCAGAAAGCATTACCATTTTTATAACTATAAACTACAAAGATTTGTCACCATTCATTGGTTGTCTCTGTCTGAAGAGCAGCTCTGTACAGGTGGCAGGTGATTTGCAAGAAAATCTCCTCCTAGGAGACACATATGCCAGCTTCCAGTAAAAAGTTTCCTAACAGATGAAAAGAAAGAAATGCTGATGCAACAGCAAGAGCTGTTTTAGCAATTAACCCAAATCACTTCAGCCTCCCTCTCTCCTTATGTTTAACTCTTAGACATGCACTGAATATCGGAGGTGCAAAACTCCTTCACGGGCTTTACCTTAACCATCACCATGAGAACTTCAAACTCACAAACCAAAAAACAAGTTATTATGGTGTTATTAATTATAAAATTAGTAAGCCTATAATTTTAATTGCAGTGGAATGCACTGTCTCCATCTTCAGCATCATGTATGGGAAATTTTTACTTTCACTTTTTTAATAGCTCTTTGTGAGGAAAAGCTTTAAAAAGACAAACAAGTGGACTGTCTATCAAGTCTTTTTTTAGTCTAGATCCATCTGTTGCCTTTGAATCTGCTTCTAGGCTAGTCAAGCAAACATGTAAATATCACTTGGCCCACTTAGTGGGTTATTATTTTTAAAAAACATATCTCATTATTACTCTTTATGCAAAGTCAGCAAAAACAAGCTAGGACAGCTTAATCTCCAAATAAAGAGGTTTTGCATAAAGTAAAACTCTACAAGAATTCAGTTTTTTAACTTAAACACAGCCATGAATGTCTTTTCTACGAAAGCCCTCCCCCAGAAATGTTCTCTGATCTCTCTCAACCTTTTCTCCTGTTTCTTGCTTCACCGAGTGAGCTGCTCCCATACGCAAGACATAAAAGTGGAAATTTCAAATTGCTTTTTTCCTTCCTTTTACAGAAGTCTGAGTTTTGAAAGCTCACAGTAGCTTCTCATAACCCAAGCCCACGCTTTTGAGTTTGTCTCAGCACCAGAGAATCCCACAATGGTTTGAGCTGGAAGGGACCTTAAATCTCGTTCCACCCCCTGCCATGGGCAAGGACACTTTCCACTAGACCATGCTGCTCCAAGCCCTGTCCAACCTGGCCTTGGACACTTCCAGGGATCCAGGGGCAGCCACAGCTTCTCTGGGCACCCTGTGCCAGGGCCTCACCACCATCACAGGGAGAAATTTCTTCCTCAATTCTCATCACATGAGTTCTTCTAAAAAAAGTTTTAGGATGTTTTCAAAATTGTCTGTGACTACTGTACGTCCTCTGTCCCTGGGCTGTGTATCCTGGTGCCTCTTTCCCACCAGCCAGCACTTACATGGCCCCAGACACACCTCAGTATCACCAAGGCCACCAAAAGGTTATCTTTCCATCAAATTAACTGCTGGCACTTAAGCAACCACACTGATCCAACCAGCCAAGGGCTGCCTGGTTCCTTGCCCCCAGCTGCAGTAAGTGGGCAGGGCTGAGAGACACCAGTGTAACTGGAGAGGCTGTGAAGTCACACCTTCATTCCTCATGCCCAGATTTCAGGCACTCCACTGAGCCCCAGGACAGCTATTCTGCAAGAGCACAGGAGAATTCATGGACACAAAATCCTTCTGCCTGGCACTCCCTTGTCACAGCAACTGAACACATGGCATGACTGTCAGCATGAAAGCCTTGGGTGGTGGAAGGAGAGAGGGGAAGCAGCAGATGTGCAGGACAAAAATGGTCTGGAGATACAGTACAGAGTTACATGGCAAAGCTTGGAGCAGCTCCTGACAGAAAACCCAAGCCTCCACCAGCTCATCCTTATGGCTTATACTTCATTCTGGAGAATTATACAATGGTTTGGGTTGGAAGAGATCTTTAAAGCCCACACAGTCCAACCCCCTGCAACAAGCAGGGACATCTGCAACTAGAGAAGGTGGCTGAGAGCCCCATCCAACCTGGCCTTGAGTGTTTCCATCCACCACCTCTCTGGGTAACCTGCTCCACTGTTTTACCACCCTCATTTCTTCCCTATATCTAGTCTGAATCAACCCTGCTTTAGTTTAAAAACAGCACCCCTCCTCCTAACACTACAGGCCCTTAAAAGGTCTGTCCCCACCTTTCCTATTAGCTCCAATTAAGAACTGAAAGGAAGAAGTTTAAATCACTTGATTGTTTTACCTGGTAATATACTTTTAAAAAAAAGTGGTGTGTGTTCTTTACACTGTAAATGAAGATGTTCCAGGAATTCCTTACCAATCATTTATTAATCTTTTTTTAATTATTGATTCAGAATGACCAGTAATCTTTTCCAATAAGGATATGAATATTCCCCTTCAAAATCTTTAAACAACATGCCTTTCTAAAAGGATGCAAAGAAAGCACACAGACCTAGGAGCTGCACACTCTTTTAATTACTAATGCTTGTTTACACTTCAAAGCAAATCTCTGCTACTAGAACTCCATTAGTTAACCATTACCTATATAACAAAAAGCATATGACATTCCACTCTGCAAACCACGGTCACCTGGCCTAAAGGCTCTTCTCTGCAAGCAGATGCAAGAACAAGGAAGTGGTTTCAGCATCTACCTCAAGAACCAGGACATGCGGAAAGCCATCATGGATTTTTTTTTTAAATTGATTGTTTTTGAGGCTATTCTAATAAAAGACACCCTGTAGTACCACTGAAGCAGCTGCCACTTCTTTCCCAAGGGTAGCCAAACATCACATAACTTGATGAGGAACACACAACACCCTTAACAGGCTCCATGCCTGCTTTCCAGACAAAACCTTTTGCAATCCATTACCATTTCTGGAGAGTTACCTCTGCTGAAAATCAGCTTTAAGCCATCAGCAGGGGAAATGCAAAAGTTGATAGATTTCAACAGTATGCTTGGAGCACAGGTACCTAAACAAAGCAAGACCAGAGACTACTACAGGAACAAACACTCGACTTCTCCATTCACATTAGTGTTAGTTTAAAACAGTGTGGGTTGGTTTTTTTTTTTGGTAGGTGGGAGAAGAAGCCAGAGGCAGCTTCTGAGAGAGAAGCTGCTCGAAAGCTTCTACTATGTCCAGCAGAGCCAATCTCTGAAGGCTCCAACGATGGACATACTGGCTGGCCCAATTACAGAAGTTGGTAACACCTCTGTAATGACATATTTAAGAAGGAAAAAAACCACACACAGTTTTTTTTCTACTTTTTCCGAGGGGTGGGGATGCGCTGGGATCCGGGCACTCCTGGCACTGGGAGCGGCCGCACGACCAGGGCCACAGAGCTGGGACCACATGGCTGCTGCCACCTCGGCACAGCTCACAGTGAACTTTGCCTGCTTCACCACTTTTAGCCAACCATGCTGCAAGCAGAAGGGAGAGGTGGTGGCAGCAGCTTCTCCTTTTCAGCACTGCATGAAGAAAGGTGCTGAATGGTGCCAGCACCACAGCAAGCAATTCCCCGATAAGGAGCCCAAATGGGATCAACCTCTCAGCACTGCAAAACCTTGTAAGAACTTTTCAATTGACAGAGCTTGAGAACAAACAAACCTACAAACAACAAATTTGTCCCAAGTCAGAGAAAAGGAAAAGGTGAAGACATGTGAGGAGAACAACATGGCGACACTAAGGTCAGTGAAAGGAAAGAAAGGGAGGAGGTCTCCAAATGCTGGAGCTGAGATTCTTCTGCAAGCCATGGTGAGGACTATAATACTGCAAACTATCTCCCTGTAAGTCATGAAGTGCATGGGGGGATGCAGAGATCCACTCGGGTCCTGTGAGAAAAGGTGTTCACGCTGGAGTGAGCGGATGCTAAAAAGCTGAGAGACCCAAACAGAGAGAGAAAGGCCCTTGCTTCCAGAGATAGAGGACCCTTGCTTCTAAACTAGAATAGCTCATCCTTAATAGACTACACCCCATGAACTAAAAGGGCCCATGCCATGTAGTTTGGGAAGACTATTTTGCCTGTGGGAGGGTCTCACGTCATAGCAGGTAAGGTGGGAGTGCTACTCGAGAAAATCAGAACCATTTTGGAGAAGTTCACAAAAAACTGTCTCCCATGGGAGGGACTCCACGGCATAGCAAAAGAGACTCCTCTCCCTAAGCGAATCGAAGAAAGATTTTTAGAAGTGACAAACTGATTAAAGACCCCATGTTTTGTTTCCCTGTGCTGTCAGTGGGAAGAAAGGAGGGGCTGGAAGGGGGAAGAAGGTGTTCTAAAGGTTTATTTTAGTTCTCATTACCCACTTCTAATTTTGTTAATGATAAATTTTCTTTATACCGTTTAAGTTTGAACCTGTTTTGCCCTTCAAGTGTTTTTCTCCTAATCCTTACCTCAACTCATTAAGCCCATAGTTGTTTTTTTTCCCCTCCTCTGCTCAGCTACAGCAGAGGAAAAGAAGTGAATGATTTTCATGAGTGCCTGGCTTTTGGCCAGTGTCAAACTACAACGACATTTCAGACTTTTACCAGCAAATGTTTTAAGCAAGCCAGCACCCATGTCACTCCTCAGAGGGGTATGACAGAGAACATTTTGCCTTGTTATGCAAATCACAGGCACAGAGCAGAGATATGAATCAAACTCTCCATGCTTTCATGTCCTCCATGAGTCCAGTGGCAGCATCAACTCATTTCCTGGAGGTTTCTTCCCACTGGTCTCTTGCGGTTTCCCTGAAGCCAAGAACAGCTTTCTGCAGGGGGCCGGAGGAAACAGTGGGGTACTGAGCACAGGAGATGCCTGGCCCAAGCAGCTGTGTGTTTGTTTGCAGGAAGGACAAACGCCAGCGGGCTGCCAGCACTGCTGTGAATTTCAAAGCCTCATGCGATTTAGCCAGGCACAGTTCGAACTTTCTGGTACACAGCTCTAATGAAGCAGATTAACAACTCCAAATTCTGTCCCTTTGGCTGAACCACCTCTCTTCCCACAACTCAACTCTGTACCCCAGCATTCAATACCACTCCCATCAATGGGATCATCCTTTCAAAACACTTCATTCCCTCCCACTGCTTTCAAGTCAACTTGGACTTTTTCTGGGTAATAGCAATAAAGGAAATCAGGACTCACAAGACAGAAAGGCTGGAAGACAGGGTCCCTCCCACCCACCAGAGCAGCATGTTAATGTTCTAACACGCAGTCCACAAAAGAACATACCACAGGCCTGAAGTTACAAAACAGGCTGAATGGCTGATATGGCAAAGTTGATAAATTCATAGACAAATTAACGAGGAGACATACCAGTACAAGGTTTCACAATAGGAAGAACTGAGATTCCAATGAACATTTTTAACCTTTTCCACATAATAGTTAGTGACACTGTCCAGGCAGAGATCAGTGTCAGACCACAGCACTAACTGTTCCAACTGCATATCCAAGTCCTTGATTAATTAACCATTATTTTGCTGAGTAACTACAACAAAACCAGAGCCAACTGATTCAAGTGCACCAGAAAACTAACCCAGTGCCTTCCCTAACACAAGAGTTTTTACAAGGGCTGTACCCAAAGTTCTCAGTCTCTGCTGGTGACTGCGGTGCTCATGAGCTGCCAGTGCCACAGCTGCACCATAGCTGCTCCAAGCAATTTTCTACACCATGGGGCTATGAATTATGAGCAAAACATGACTTACTATCAAAAAACCATGTTACTGCCATGTTTTTGCTTGAACTTGCAGAAAATCAAAGCACAGAAGGGCAATAAAGCTGGCTTTGGGAATATTGTGATATTCTTTCCCAGGGCTACCATTACACTTTCAGAGACACAGACAAATGCATTTTCCTAGAGAGTTCTAAATGTATCACTGGATATTAAATTAAAGATCTTCTAAGAATGCCTCTTGGATTATTTTTTTATGAAATTGTGTGCTCCTTGCTCAAAAACTGGTGGCAGTCTGCCAGGGAATTGAGAGAACCAGCATGGGGTACAAAGGACTGCCCCAAGCTCATGATTCACAGCCTTTCCAGCATCTCCCAAAAAAAGTTGTGGGCTTCTCCTGACACAGCTCCTACATCTTACAAGGAACAGAAGTATAAGAAAATAAGGCTACAAGGAAATATGTGGCAGAGAAAATACATCTCAAGTTGCTAACAGTAAAAAAGGCCCTTACTTCCTAGAGGTGATACAAAGCTTTTGGAAAAGCTCATCTCTGTATCATTACTTCCAAAATCATCTGTACTTTGTTCCATAAGGAAAGAGGGTTTAGCTGCCCCAGGACGAGCCCTGGTCAGCCCCCTACAATGAGGGCTGGCCCTTGGGAGGGAGGGTGTGAGAAAGGGGCAGCACACACATGGATGTGTGCAGAGTCACTTTGCTTAGAAAGCAGAAGGGCACTGACTCGTGTAATGCCACTAATTTGATCATGCCTGCAGAACACGGATGGAGGGCATGGAAGAGCCATCCCAGTGCCCAGCAACCCTCCCAGCTCCACCTGCAACCCCAGAAGAGCAAGGCAGGGACAGGAAGGGCAAGTAGGGCAAAAACTAGATTTCATTAAGTAGACATTTCATGATGATATGGGTCCTTGCTTTATTTAGAGTTCACATTTCGCTCTGGCAGTGGCACCGGCTCTGCAGCAGCTGCCCCATCCCTGCAGCCACAAATCTCTTTACTCCCAAGTTTTTAATATCTTCTTCATAATCCAGCTGGGAATCAACAAACATTTACTTTTATGACAAAAAAAAAAGGCTTCAATTGAGGAAAACTTGTAACTGTCCTTTAATGAGGGGCTCCCATCCCCCTAACCCCCAGTCCCTAACATATGCAAGATGAGAAACTACGGAATAATATCAAGCATTTAAGGATTTTGAACATGCATTGTATTGCTCAGTCTAACCAGAATGAAACCACCAGCACCTTGTCTGTACACATGGATAAAGCAGTGAGTGGATGAGGGCAGTGGCAAGGCAGAGTATCCAGGCAGGTCAAGGCTGCTGCCTGGACTAGAACTGTGGGAGATCTCAGCTAAAAAACCTCATCCCAGGAAGGGGGTTACCTTCCCAAACTGCACAGCCCAGGGACATCTCACTACCAGGAAAACAGAAGTGGGAAGGAGGGAAAACCCAGGAAGACTGCAAGGAGCTTCAGGAAGAAGAAAGGGAGAAAGGGGACAGGAAATACAAGTAAAAAGGAGATCTGCAAGCTTCAAGTAACCAAAAAAACAGCAACAGCTCCTTAAAAGTTCATCAAGTAGATTCAGTGTTGAGAAATCCCTTGTCCTATGTAATTCCAGCGAGGATAGCAGGAGCCATGAGACCCAGGAAAGCAGCCAGCAAAAGCAGAGGAAGCAGCAGCTGGAAGGGAAGCATCAGCTGCTGTCACACAACAAAAGGAGGTTGCTGGGCCAAGCCCAAAACCTTGACAGCCCCAGTCAGGAGCAGGACAGAGGGAGACACGCTGGATCCTCACAAATAACCCATGTTTCTTCAGAGGCTGAGAGGCAAGGGCAGCCTGACCAGGGCAGCCTGACCAGGGCTGCTCCCCAGGGACCAGCCCTGCAAGCTGCTGGGAAGAAAATCCCATTGCAATATCCCACCAGATGGGAGCATGCAAAGGACTGCAGATGAAAGGACTATAAATAATCATCATCATCAGAGCTGACCACACAGGTCCTAGGACAAGAACATTTTCTTTTCTCTCAGTCAAACAGTCTCACTTAAAACCAACATCAAGTAGCATTTGATGGCACTTTTTCCAGAAGGGACTGATTTTTCATTCCACTAATCTCAATAAGAAATATGACCAAAACAAACTGAGCCTTTCAAAGCACATGACTTATACTGTACTTACAAGGTTGTGGAGTATAAGAAAGCACCAAGAAAACAGCCCCTTTACCCCTCTTGAAGAGGTTCAGTGCAACCATTTCCTTAAAAGTACTCCAAGACACATTATCTTTTAATTCAAAGATAAGAAAGATTCATCTTCCTGAAACAAAGTATACAGGGAAGGGAAAGAATATTTTTTGAAAAAGTTAAAAAACAACCTGTTGAGCAACCCTGATATTTTCCCCCCACTGAAATAAACCAAACTGGCCCAAGTGCAACATGCTGCACAAGCAGCTGCTCACTGTGGTAAGAACAAGGTCTTTTCTGATGCCAAGCAGATTGAGCTATAAACCAGACTTTGAAAAAAAAAACCTCGTAAGAAGAAAGCAGAGTGCTTAGAACTGGGCTGGTGCCAAGCCCAAACTCCACAGGGCTCCCTCAGCCTTGGAGCACCCAAAGGAATGGGCATTTCAGGCAACTCACTGGGAAGCCAAGGGCTACCATGTTCAGCCACTTGAACACACATGTGCTGAACAATCTCTGTTATCAAGCAGGTTTTAGTATTTGGTAGGTTTAAGGGGGTTTGGGGTGTTTTTTTAAGAGGCGAGCAATGGAAGGGCCAGGTCTGCCTGCTTTCCACCTCAGGCCAGGTGCCACTCCTGAAGCCATTTCACAGTTTTGCACCCTGGCCTTCTCACAAGAGCATCTCAAGCCCCCGAGGATGAAACAGCCATTTCCTTTGTTCTCCTGTAAAACACGGGACCCACTAGAAAGCCAAGTCAGATAAACAGTTCTCCAAGAACACCAAATCTGTAGCAGAAATGAGAACATTGCAGAAAGCTGAGCCAAGAACCCACAAACCCTGGGTCTTCTCAAGTTCTCAATATATGATCTCTACAAGCACCTTAATAGTCTTCACCTTCCCCCACAAAAACACCAAACCCCCAAACAACTGTAAAAATAAGGCCTCAAGCTCCCTGGAAATGTACCTCCCATGTAACAAGATGGTACTAGCTTACCTACCATGGAGAAAAAAAAAAGAAAAAAAAGTCCAATAATAGTTTTTGGATAGTTTTTGGATAATATTTCTAAATGAGAAAATGTTGAAATTCTCCATTGCTGAACACAGCTGTGTTGTGTCAGAACTGCAGGCATGATTACCACTGGAAACAGCTCTTTGATGACTATCACAGTAGAATATCTAAAACAAGTAGAAGCATGGAAACAAAAAGTGCTTTGCCACCCAGTTTCAAACAGAATGCTGAAGACCACTGAATAATAAATGAGGGGGTTGGTGGAGATTTGGGGTTTTTTTTGGTGAAAGATCTCTCAAATACGGCTGGTAGAAAAAAAGACTGAGGCTTTCTTTAAATTTAAATAAAATTACCTTGTTATTTCAGATCCTTTTATAGCTGATGAATTTTCACCATTTTCCAAGCTTCTTCATGAGAATAATTCCTAGAAATTATTATGTTTTATCTCAAAAGTACCTAAAGGCTACCAGCAGCTTGTCCCTTTGGTCTGGCAAGCTACAAAAGGCAGCTTCTCCTCTCAGTATTCCTGGTCCTGTTTGACAACTGCACATGTCTACTAGCAGCAGCTCTCTAATCTCCTGGCACAGCTGGTTTGTTAGCAGCTCTCATCAATGCTGATGTGACAACCAGCATCACCACACACTGTTAAAAACACAACGTTGTTTCTCATGGAATGCTGTGGACAACAAGAGCCATCCCCGGTACAGCCTCTGGAAATGGCTAAGAGATTATCCTAATATTACAAAGAGTTTCAAACACAGTCAGTGACGTCCTCAACACCAGCAGCCACATTCATCCCTGACTTAAAGGCTGTAAAGCTTAATTTGAGACACACAGGGCTATGCCATATCTGGGGGGGCCAGGGGGAACATATTCCTTTCTGTGTGGTGGGACAATGGACCCAGCAAGATTTGTGCAATTTATTGGAAAACTATGAAATTCATGTTATTTTCTAATCAAAACACACTGTGGTAGCCACTAATAAGCAAGATCTCCTGGTTAAGAGGTGTGTAATAGCAGGCTAGAATGGTTCTTTGCATGCCAGAGCTTACATGGGGGGGCAGCAGCCCAGGCTGAGCTTCCAAAGGTTATTACAGGCCAGAGATGGTGACTTTAGATGTGATGTTTAACATGCCAGACCCCACATCCCCATTAACCCAAGGGAAGAATATGGAGCCAGACAGTAAAATCACTCAGCATGGCCTCACCAGTGGCAGGGAGCATTGAATTAGGGCCCCAGGACAGAAGTGGGAGGTCTTAGCCAGACAAAGGTGGCAAGCATAATGCTCACAGCCTTTCTTCTTATGGGGAACCCAAGATCCAAGTTTCCCATCCCATCCATCTACACTGGAAATTCTTTTCCCTAAGTGTTGTTTGCATAGCAATCCTGTTTCTCATTTCCATGGGAAGCAGCAGCCTGGGATTTTCACTTGCAGACTCAGAGGCTACAAGAGCCTCCCAAAGCCTCAGGCTACAAGAGAATAGGTACCTGATAGGCCAAAAGCTTTTCAGCACGATAACAGTTCTGAGCAGCTAACAGCTTGGAAGGTTTAAACCTACAAAAGAACTGAGTGCATAAAAACCTGTGACTATTTCTTCTACCAACTCAGGGCTCGCACCACTAATAGCAGCTGGTTTTGCAGCAGAATACCACACAGTTCCAGCTCTTTCCACCCCCCAAAATAAGTGCTCTGCCATGTACAGTATTCCCAAAGGCATCATGCAGAGCCATCAGCATCCTGAGATGGAGTAGGAGAAAAACTTGGGAATTTGAAGCGCACACAGGAAGTGATACCTTTATATAACTGCACTGAATAACTGCTGGCCATTAAAAGCCCTGATCTCCTCAGTGCTCGTGTTGAAACCTGCAAAATGTAAATCAAGCCTTTGCGAGACCAACTAAAATAGTGTCTCCCCGAGGGCTCCGCAAATACCACGGCAAAGCCCGGGCTCCTGACACACCCTGCACACCAGCCTTGGAGCTGGAAATGCCCTCCCAAGGCCTTAATTACCACCGAGTTTTTAAATTGCAGCTACGCCAGGCAGAGCTTCACGTGCATACACCCTGCCTGCTTGCACTTGGCTTTACCACAGTGGTTCCCTAAGGAAAGCAGCAAACCGCAGCCTCATAAAGTTTTAATGGGCTAACAGGCAAACTGAGGGCATTGCTGCACGGAATAAAACAGAGCAACTGCATCCCAGTGGTGTAAACTACCTACTTGATTTTAGCCACATTTTGTAGCTCTCCCTTCTGAAAAAAAACCCCACTGTTTTTCTGTACTGACTCAAAAAAAACCTCGTCTGCTGAAAACAACGGGCAAATCAAGCCAGGGCTGAGCACAAGAACTGGCAACTCGCCTGGGTTTCCTTGTAAATGCCTTCAAATGGCAGTCATGCCCCAAACCATGCTTTGCCGGCAAAGTATATATAACCAAGCATCATCGCTCTCCTCAGAGCCAAATAAAGGACTGAGCGGGTAGAAAAGGGGGAGGTGAAGTGGAAGGGCAATCCATTTCTTCAGCAACCAACAGCTTTCACAAGTTTTTCTTTATTCTATATACACAAGACACCATCCAGCTTGGTGATGTGAGTTTCCAGGCTGGTCTATAGTGAGGATTTCAGGAGCTGACATATTTTTAACCAAGGCAATTTCATTTTTCAATCAGCAATTTCACTTTTCTACTTGAAAGGCAGCCAACCAGAGGGCTGCTTCCAGCACCAAATACTGCCTCCTCTTCTGAGGCAATGACAGAAGAGGCAGGAATTGATCTTTTCTGCATTCCACATAGTCCTGAACTCATGGCTGAGGCCACCAGCATCCTCCATCAAGCCCATCTGGACACCATCCCTGCTGAGATGCAGTGAACAGTCACCTGCCCCAGGGACACCAGACTGGACTGCTCCAAGCTCACAGGCTGCTGATAAAAGCACGGCTGCTCTAGGTGGAGATGGAGTCACTCCACCATGGAACAACCACCAGCACGCTGAGGAGGCTGCCTCTTTGTCCAAGGAACAAAACACTGGGATCACAAATAGCTGAAATCAAGCAGATCTGGCCAGAAAGTAAAAGTGCTGGGGAAAAATGAGAGGTGGCTCTAGCAGAGCTGGTTGGGAAGGGAACACAAAGGCATATGTAGAAGTGGAGAAAGTGTAGAAGCAACAGAAAGCACACAGTAATTAGAGCTGCAGAAGGAAAGAGTGAGAATCTGCTCTGAAAAATTATACAATGTCCGAAAAAACGCAAACCTTTGCCCCAGCAAGAGCACCCAGCACCAAAAATACTCCATGTACCTCCATGCTGTCTCTTTTCCCCTTCCAGTGTTCAAGGGGGCATCTTCAACACACGGCTTTGTTTCTGTGTGTCAGGGGTCTAAACAGCAGCGCTGTGCTCAAGCATACGCACACAGAGCACTGGGGAGATGCCAGAACTATCCCAAAGCTCCCAGGACAAGCAAACAGCACAGACAGTAAAAATAACGTGCCACCCTGGCTTCAAAGAAAGGGCAGACAACGCATTGTAAGGCCTTGGCTTCCATATTCTATTTGAGCTGGCACCGCTGCCTCAAAGTTCCGTTTTTGGGGAATATATGGGAACATAGTGGGAGAGCAGTAAGAAAAAAAGACTGGCTGGGTTAAGTCTAAATCAGTAATTAACTCTGAGGAAAATGGGGAAGCCAAGGTACACTTTTAAGAAAAGCAGAAGGGACACAGCAATGCTCTCCCCTCTTCTCACTAACCTAATTATCCAGACAACACTCTTGTGAACAGGTTCAGCTCCCCCTTTTTCTGATTTACAGCTGGAAATTCATGCCTCCAGGCCTCTTACTTACCCTTACTTAGGGGGTCTTAATACCCTCTCACCCAGAGAGAAATTGCCTTTATAACTCCAGATGTTCCTGGTGTAGGGAGTAGTAATTATTCTAATTCCCCTCTCCCCAGGGAGCACCCTAACTTCTAGACACAGATGTCATCTCGAAACACTCCCAGGATCTGAGCCTTTAACTCAGTAGCAGTGATCTGTGCTTTATTTTTCTGTATCGGGTTTTGTGCCAGCACCTAGTCCCAAAACTAAAGGTTTTAAAACTTGTTTTGAACCACAGATTGTAAGGAGATTCAAAGAAATCCACATCTTGGCAACAGACCTGCAGTTCTTACTGACCTTTTGCAGGCCCTTCTGAAATGTTAATGTTGTTCTACAAAGACTGAACGTTGCTGGATGTGAATCAAGACATCTCAAACTGCCAAAAAACTCAGCACAGGGCAGCATGTACATGAAACCTACAGTCAATGCAGCTGGTCCTGACCAGGTGGAAAACAGCATTAACCATTCAGGACACCAATGCCTTCAGAAATGAAGGCAATTGCAGCATCAAATAAGGATACGGGTCTGAGCACAGAGTTTAATCCTCAAAACCAGGCAGAACTAACTGCATGAAAGAGCTTTGTGCCCCAGAATGCCTTTATGTCCTACCGAGTACATAAATACTTGTCAAGCTCTTTGCCTCTCTCTCTTAGTGATGCCAATAATTAAGTGTCCCACAGACCATAGTGCCTGCAGGCACACAGAACCCAAACGAAGCACCCAGCAGCTCACTCAAACAAAGATGGTTTTAAGACCTCACAAAAGTAGGGATGAGCAATGCTGCAGAGCAGTTTGGGGCATATCAGGCTAAAAAGGCATTGCCAGTACTCCCCAGCTCTTCAGCCTGCCACAAACTCAGCAAGGCAGAGTCGCACAGCCCATGTGCAGAGAACTTAACAGCTTTGCTGCTGTCATCTTAAAACCGACTTCACCACCACCATGCTCACAACAAACTTCTGATTCTTAAAAGGCTTTGTACTAAAAATACCCCACCCAAAAACCTAACAAGGAAAAATCACACCAAAAAAGCCCCTCAAATATATCAAAGTCGTTCAGGCAGCTTCTCCCTTGAAGTTGTACTCTACTCGAAAAACGTGGCAAAGCAAATGCCCAAAGCTCCAAGAACCTGCAAACAAACCCGGAACACAAGTGAAAGTGTTGCAATGCTACAGTATTTCAAAAATGCAGTTGTTTTCAGCAAAGCAATGTGTGCATTTCTTCAAAGCCCAGGACACAGCACACTGCTCCCAGTACTTTAGAAATATACTGTTTTTCCAAGAATACCCACATACATGTGGATGTGCAAAACCAAGGACAGCAGTAACATAGATGGGTCTATCAGTTTTGCCTTGATAATGAGAATTACAATGATTGTTATTAAAAAAGAAGTCGAGATCAAATCTTCGCTTTCCAGGAGTCTTGAAAAAAATTCCTAATGTACAAAGAAAAGAAGATAAAAAGGGACTACAAGATATGCTTATGTGGTATATTTATGTTGAAGCTCCAAACACAAGGAAACACTTTGGGGCAGAGAGGCACTTGAACATGCTCATCAGGTGACCCCTGCTACAGGACTCAGTGCCATCAACTACATCTCACCAATGCAGGTGTGAGCTCTCACAAGGTCCAGCTCTCCAAGCCCCAACACCTTTTTTTCCCCCCCTGAATTACACTTTTATTGATACTAAACTTAATGCTGAACAGCTGATCCTTATTAGAAGCTGTGAATGGCTGCAGTGGGGCTTTCTTTAATATTTACTTGATTTAATGACATGAGGATATATGTTGTGGTTTCAACTTTCTCTCGACTGGCTTGTCTTCCAGTTCTAAATTATTGCCCTTCCTTCATGTCATGACAGCTTGAATAACTGAAAAAACAGAAAAGAAAATCTAATCCACAAACCAAAGTGAAGGCTAAAATACTTTATCCCAAAGGAACCTCTGAACTGACAACCAATCAGAAAATTCACCTTCTTTTTTTGACTGGCCCTTACAGTTCAGCAGCAATGCTGGCTGTTGACACACCTAACCCACCCAGCAATTAAAAGACAACCCTGCCTCAGGAATAAGAGGATACACACACAGCAGGTGTGCCCTTGTACATGTGATTTCTCACAGTGCCTGCCACCTCTCAAATCAACATCCCCCACCTGGATCCAAAGCTTACGGTCTGGAAAACTCCATGATCCAATCCTGTGCTTGGCTGAGTTGGATTACCAGTTGGACTTGGTCTTAAAAGGTCTTTTCACAGAATCATAGAATGGCTTGAGTTGGAAGGGACTTTAGGCTCATCTCATTCCACCCCCTGCCCTGGGCAAGGACACCTTGCACTAGACCACACTGCTCCAAGACCCATCCAACCTGGCCTTGGACACTTCCACAGATGGGGCACCCAAAGCTTCTCTGGGCAAACCTGTGCCAGTGCCACACCACCCTCACGGGGGAAGAATTTCTTTCTACCATTTTTCCAACCTAAATGGCTCTATGATCCATGGTGCGTGGGGTGGGACACAATCACTGCAACCTGCTCTACTTCCAGCTGCCTCTCCTCTCACAAACCAACAGCACTTCCAATGCAGACTGCAGTGGAGCAACCCCTACAATATTCAGCTGGAGAATGCTGAAAATCAAATTTATCAAGCACTGTTGAGCAGATGTGAGTAAACCATCAGCTAAGGGGTGAAGAACCAGCACAGGGCCAGACCCCTGGCTGAGGACATCCCAACACAACCGTGGGGTGCAGCCAGCATTGATTTAGACCTGGTGAACAAGGCTGAGGACCTGCAGAGCAGGGATTCAATGATACCCCCTGAACACCAGACCACCCGGGGCCTGGTTATTGGCACTCACCCCAGCGGGGCCCTGGCAATGCCTGGAGTGCAGACAGCCCAGAATCACAGAATGGGGCAGCCTGGAAGAGACCACAGTGGGTCATCGGGTCCCACCTCTCTGCTCAGGCAGGGTCATCCCAGAGCACATGGCACAGGATCGTGTCCAGACAGGTCTGGAATACTTCCAAGTGAGAGAGATGCCACACCCTCTCTGGTCACTGCACAGGAAAGAAGTTCTTCGTCACGTTCAGGTGGAACCTCCTGGGCATCCATTTCTGCCCATGGTCTCTTGTCCCATTGCTGGGTCCCAGGGAGCAGTGTGCTGTGCCCAGCTTCTGAGCCCTCCCTGCAGACAGGGACAGACAGGGCTCCTCTCAGCCACCTCCTCTCTAAGCTGAACACTCCCACCTCGTGAGAGAGAGGCTCGAATCCCTCCATCATCTCCACAGCCTATGCTGGACCTGCTTCAGGAGCTTCACATCTCTTTTCCTGAGAAGCCCTGACCTGGACACAGCATTCCAGATGTGCCTCACTAGGCCTGAGGACAAGGGCAGGATCAGCCCAGGAAGAGCTGACTATATTGCTTTTAATGCACCCGAGGGCACCACTGCGCACAGGGCACGCTCCTGGCTCGTGGACAGCTCGTTGTCCACCAGGACCGCCAGCTCTTCTCCGCAGAGCTGCCCTCCAGCAGGTCATCCCCCGCCTGCGCTGCTGCCCAGGCTTACCCTTCCCCTGGTGCCCTCGCCCCGTGCCCGCTGCCCGCCCTTACCCAGGTGCAGCGTGAGGTTGACGGCGGTGGGGTGCTGCACGCCGGCCAGCATGGTGCGGCTCTGCCACCAGGTCGCGTCGGCCGGGCTGTTGTAGTCGGTGAGGAAGGCGGCGCCATGGCTCAGGTGCGGCTGGGCGGCGTCGCAGAGGTGGCAGGACTGGGTGACGCCGGTGACCCCGGTCTGCACGCAGTACTCCTCGGCCGGCGTCCCGCACGTGTGCGTGGCCAGCACCGTAGCGTTGAACGCCGCGTTCACGAACTCGGGCATGCAGCGCTGCGCCCGCCCGCTCCGCTCCTCCGCGCACTCGTCCATTGCACCGCTGCACCGCGCGGGCGCCCACAGCCACAGCACCCACAGCCACAGCGCCCAGCGCTCGCCGCCGCCGCCCCCCATGGCGGGGCTGCGGGAGCCGGCGGGGGCACGGATGGGGGTCGCTCGCTCGCCGGGTGCCACCGCTCCGCGCCGGCCGCGGGCTGAGACGGGCGAGGCCCGGCGGGGCGAGGCCAGGCGAGGCGGGGCGGGCGCGGAGCAAGCCGGGAGCGGAGTCCCGCAGCGTAGCAGGGCTGGAGCTGCCCCCGCCTCACGGAATGTGCCGGCTTAAAGCGGCGATGGCGGCTGTGGGCCCGCTCCCAGCGGATGGGGAGGCTTCGTGCCCTCGCCCTCACGGCAGCGCGGGAATCAGCACGGGTGTGAGCACGGCGGAGCGCCGGGCCTGTCAGCGCCTCCGCACCGGCACACACCGCAAAGCTGCGCCTTTCACACCATCACAGAATCATTCGGGTTGGAAAAGACCTCCAGGATCATCGAGCGCAACCTTTCACCAATCCCTGCCTTGTCAACCAGACCAGAGCCCTGAATGCCACCTCCAGTCGTTCCCTGGATACCTCTAGGGATGGCGACTCCAACACCTCCCTGGGCAGCCCCTTCCACTGTTTAATCACCTTTTCTATGAAGAAATTCTTCCTGATGTTCAACCTGAACCTCCTTTACTCATCCTAGGACTGTCCTCTTGTCCTGTCACTTGTTTACTGGGATAAGATGCCAACCCCCTGGCTGTCCCCTCCTGTCAGGGAGCTGTGCAGAGCCAGAAGGTCCCCCCTGAGCCTCCTCTTCTCCAGGATGAGTCCCACCACCTCCCTCAGCTGCTCCTGGTGCTCCAGACCCTTCCCCAGCTCTCTTCTCTTCTTTGGACACACTCCAGCCCCTCAATGTCCTTCCTGAACTGAGGGGCCCAAAAGTGGACGCAGAACTCAAGGTACCTCAACAGCGCTGGGTTTAGGGGAGGAATCATTTCCCTGGTTCCGCTGGTCACACTATTTCTGATTCCAGGTGCCACTGGCCTTCTTGCCCACCCAGACCCACTCTGGCTCATGACCACCAGGTCCTTTTTTCATTTAAATGCTTTGCTTAGGGGAAAAAAAAGGTTTCTTGAGAAATGTGAGAAAATTGATTGTGGGTTCCCACATAGGCTATGCCAAACCTGGATGGTTTGTGCCATCCAAGGACATGATCCTAGGCAGTTCTGAGGGAACCCACCTCAGCTACTGTAATTTTTAATGAACTTTTGGTTATTTCCCTACCATAACCCAGATCTCTCTGTTGCTTAGAGGCATCAGCTCTGTCAGACCTGGTCATAGACTGCATTATGGCTTTTAGCTATCCTAAGAACTCCCCCCGCAACTTTTCAAGTTGTGGAATTGTGTAAAGATTGTGTAAAATCCAGAAATCCTGTAAAGCCAAAATGTCTCTGCCCATGGCAGAAAGTTAGACTTGGTGACTCTTAAAAGGTCCCTTCCAACCCAAGCCATTCTATGATTCTATAAAACTGCTTTTACAGGAGAAAGTGCCTCCAGAAGCCTTCTCAGTAAACAGGAAACTACTCTTTGAGAAAAAATTGATAGGGGAGTCAAGGAAAGGCTTTGTAAACTTGGTTATATCCCGAGAAAGCCTGAATGCAGCCTGTGGCTGAAAGTTCTGAAAAAATACACTCTGTTCTGGGAAAAAATGCACATTGTTGTTTTAATGTAAACACGTGTATCCTACAGAAGTCCTTGCAGTAAGAGCCTGGGCCGGACTGTTCACAAGGTCTGCACAGCACACGCTGGTCAGCAAGCCTAGAAATTATCCTGCTGCTGGGAGATGTTATTACGTGTGTGGTTGTTGTTACACATCCGTGTGGGGATTCCTCCTTTTGCCTCCCCACAGAGCATTACGCTGGCCGAGGTGAGAATGTCTGTGCTGAGGGCTGCCCTGGCACCCCCAGCACAGCAGAAGGGACGCAGTGCCGCACAGTCAGGCTGCCTCGCTATTGTTCAGCCCGGGATGACACATCTCCAGTGGAAAGTTGGATTTCCGCTGCTTCCCCCGCTTTTCCTCCTTTTCTGAAAACAAGCCGTCTGTTGTGAAAGCAGTGCTGAGCTGATGCCGTCAGGGCAGCAGCTCTGAAAAGAACGTGCTGAGGGAGCTCCTCAGGTTCAGCAACAGCCTGGCTGCTGCCTGCAGCTGGGAGTGGACGCAGCAGGACAGGCAACAAGGAAGGCTCATGGAACAGCTCGATGTGAAGAAAGGAAGGACTAGGACAGAGGTGAGGAGGGGGCAGGGACTCCAAGCAGGATCAAAGGGTGTTGCCACAAATCCCTGTCAGTGACACAATGAGATCATCTTTCCATATGTGGAAGGTTCCCACAGATAATGGAAAAAATTCAGCTTCGTGCAACATTCTTGGGTTTAAAGATAGTCAGCACCTAAACCAAATAATTTACTTGAGGTTTTTAACTATTCAATTTTCAGCATTTTAAAGTACCTATATGGGACTATATAGTGAGTCATGCTGTATGGCAGGAGTGGCTGGAAGGAAGGGCAGACTGTTTGATAGGATGGACACCTACAGTTAACCAGCTGTAAAATAAGAGTATTTGTGGATAAGGTTCATGGCTGTGATGGGCTCAGACACTCATTGACTGTAAGTTAATTGTTACTGTAAGTTAGCTGTCAAAATGGGTATGTTTTTATTTCAGTTTTTTTTTTGACATACACAGATCAGGTTAAATGATTGAGAACAAGTGGGGAGAGACTAAGAACAAAGAGAAGAATTGCAAACAAGGAAAAAGAACATAAAAACCTGATAGGAAACAGCTTTTATAAAGGCAGCTCTTACAGGAAATTCTGTCAGCTCTCAGAAGGCCAGAACTCCCAAGGCTGGCAGTCTCCCTCTTAGAATAGACCCCTTTTAGGGAAAAACAAAAACAAACAAAAACAGCATAGTGTTTTGTTTCCTTTTGATTAAAAAAAAAAAATTGCAACAATATTGTGTGTGCTCACAAGCAAGTTAAAATAATTAATTAGGAGCACTGTTGGCCTCTGTCCTTCTACAGCAGCTCCAAACAAGCACTAGCACACCTATGCACCAAGATATTTGACCCATTTGGGGCTTAGGAGGTCCAGAATGTTTTTCTCAAGAGGCATGGGGCAGCCCTCATTTTAATTTTCAGTCTTCCCATACTGATTTAGCATCAGCATTTGTTCAAGGACAATATGCATGCATACAGGAAAGGGAAAATGCTAAGGAAAAACTCAGAAAATTCAGTCTGATAGCAGACCTTGGTTGCTCCATGTGTGTCAATTATTAAAACAGGTAAAAGTAAAGAGAAAAAACCCTGCTTTTGCTAATAAAAGTAAATAGATAGTTTTAGGATCCCCAAATTAAAACTGTTTGTACACCCCAACATTTCATTACCAGTACATAGATGTCAGTTTACACTAAAAACTGAAGGACACAAAAACCCCCCACATCAGCCTCACAGAGTTATCAGCCAGCAGAGGAGCCACCCAAGCAAGCTTAGGAAATGTCACTTTTCATAATCTGGCTGGTTTGGGCAATGTAAGAAGTTTCCAGCAGCTCCCTGCCCTGCTGTCATGCAGGGGGCTTGCCCCTGGCCCCACCGTTTTTCTCAGCAGGCACAATCCAAACAACAGTAATCACAGCAGACATCCACCCCCCGGCCACCAAACAGCCAAAAAGACTTAAAAGAAAGCAAATGGGTCAGCAGATCCACCAAAGAGTTGGTGAGGATGAGTCAAAATTCAGAAAGGCTGGGTGACAAAATTCGGTTGGTTTTATGGGTGGATGGAAAAAGAAACCTGTCTGCAGTCTCCAGTAGTGCTCCAGGGACTAACACAGCACAGGCTTGGTGTCACAATGTATGAGATGTGCAATTTTGTATTAAAGTAGGGCTTAAAGCCATCCTGCTTGGGAGAAATTCTGTCACAGACAAGGACAGGTGTGAAAGGAATGTGAAATTGTTTGGTAAATGGCCAGAGGTATTCACAATCAGTACAAACACAGAATAAGTCAGACAAAACACAGACAACCGTACTAGGTGCTAAATATTCATATCTCATCATAATTTCACAGAAGCAGAAAGTTACTGTAATCTTATTAATAGAACTGAAAAACAGCTATTAGCCATGAAAGCAGAAGGTGTTTCATAAAATGGTTAATTTAGGCTTGACTTTCTTCATCACTCTTTTGCAGAATGTCCTAAACAATCTTGTACAGCAACTGTGGGTAGTTGCCGTAAAGGTGAATAAAAATATATCTCTGAATCTGTTCATGTGAGGTAAGCTGCTCCTTTCCAAGTTTCTGCAAACCCAGGAAAAATGAAAGTGGATTATTTTATCTTTTTTCTCAAGTGGGTCTGGAATGTAGCCTCATTTTCTCTTCTTAATACTGGTTATGTTGGGAAAAAATGTGCTAAAACAAAAATAAAACATGAAAGGCCTGTGCAGCTTTCCATCTTTCTACTGTGGATTCAAACACAGCCCATCCTTTTAACTTTTTTCATGTATATAAACTGAACTTGTAATCTTTTATTCCTAGCAGATAAGATTTGTCTGTTATCTTTACTCCCTGCTTTTATTCTGCCACGTACCCCTGTGCAGAATTTAATCAAACACATCTTGCAGTCTGTGTTAGACCGTGGCAGTCACAGCAGGACCCATGCCAACCCAAACTATGCTCACATCCTGTCTCCAAGCTCTCCTCTCACCTGTCCCATCTCTTTCCCTTGGAGAAAGAGACATGCATGGATAGGTGTGTTCAGCCTTGGAACAGCCGGTGGATCTCTTGGAGAAGTGATGTTCCTCAGCATTTCTTTTCCCTTCCCTTCTCACTCCCATTCTCAGACAGTACACCAGCACCGCATGAATGAAAGTGCATCAGGGGGATTGATTAATTTCTGTATGGTATTAAATTTATGATATAGACACACTAAATTCTCTGAGAATTTAGCCATCATCCTTGCACTACAGGGTCCACTGATGGATTCTCTGCCACCAAAAAATCCCAGCAATATTTAGGTTTCCAACATGCCAACGAAGTTTGCTTTGTAAGCAAACTTTGCAGGACTCATTTACCCTAATCCATTTGGATAATGCCCGAGTCCTGTTCTTCACCAACTTGCTTGGCTACACAAATCCTTCGAATGCATGAGCTGGGCCTGTTTACACTACACCAAAACATTCTCAGTGAAGCTATCTTCCAAGCCTGATAAAATGCATCCCAGAAAGTAGTGTGTGTATTGGAGGTGGTCATGGGAATCTCACCATGTAGGGTGCATGACCACAATGAAGTTGTTTAACAGCTTCCTGGCTTTCCAGCAGAATTCCCAAGATTGTTTCAACAGAAAGCTGGATAATTTCTTTTGCTGAGTAACAACAGGGATGAAATTTTCATCCCAGTCAGTTCTTTATAATTTCTGATCACAGCCTGGCATCATGGCACCATCTGCCAATCAGTCTTGCAATGACTATAATTTTATTAGCAGTGAATTGTCGTGTTCCAGCATTTGTAAAACTCTTTGTTTCTTCATACATGATGGTCTTGAGAGCAACCTTGGTTCAAGTGTCTGTCTTATTACAAGAGCTCACCTTTCTCAGTCTGATGTTCTTTGCCTCTAGTTTTCATGAACTTTCCTTTGCTTTTCAACAACAAAAGAAAAAAAGCAGTCTCTGAGAAACTCCATCTTCTTTTAGCTCTTTCTTTTTCCTGTAAAAAACCTGTAATGCCTTGTATACTTTATGCTCTTAGCCTAAGGTCTCTCTTAGCCATTGGACTCATCCAAAGTCAGCTCAACCCTCTAACAGAGGAGCCATTCAAGGAGATGCTCAGGGTCAGTCAGGACAGGGCTTGAACCACTTGATGTAGTGGATAGTGTCCCTGCTCACTGCAGGGGGGTTGGACTAGGTGACCTTGAAGTTCTTTTCCAAGCCAAACCACCCTGTGCTTCTCTGACAGTTGATTGAGAAAGCCAGTCTTTTCAATGATGGACTTTGAATGAGCAGAGCTCCTGTTTCTCCTGCTAAATAAATAGTTTGTCGTGACAAGCAGGCTGCAGTTTGGTTCATTGTTCTGCCAGAAGAGTTCAACCTGGATGACCACCTGGAGGCTGGGAACACTAGATGTAATTCTGGGATCTGGAGATCACTGATCTGCAGCAGCTGCTTGTCCCTCCCCACATATCTCAACAATTTGTCTCTGCTCCCGCATGGACTGAAGGCAGAGCTGCTTCCCTGACATATGACAGGAAGAATACAGTGAAAGGTGAGGAGCTTCAAGGAATAAGGGCTGCTTTTGGGACACATCCCCATGTCCTTGGCTGTCTGTCAGCATGTCCCAGTTCCAGTCTTGGTTCCCCCAGCTCACCATGCCCTCCCCTGCATTGCTCTGTTGATGGTCAGACAATTACCAGTTGAGAGGACAGAAGAGACATTCTCCGAACTCAAAGCCCTCCTGCCACCAAAGACTAAATAGACAAAAGAAGCCATTGAGGGAAAATCTGTTTGGTCTCTGTAGCCAAGAACCAAAATGAAAAAAAAATTACTTGTAATGAACAGAATCTTCTGAAAATATAGCTATGAGCTCTACAGAGTCTCTGCAAAGCTGCAGAGCATACATGAACTGCAATTTTCAGAGGTTTCTAACTCAGCCATCCTTAGGTAGATGCTTGCAAGGACACTGAAAGCTTATTTTTAACATCAATACCATCCTCATGTTAAATTGCTGTTCAGATCAAACGGAGTCACTGTGGAATATGTACAGTGGCTTGGATATAAAATGCATGCGCAAAATAAGAGAAAACACTTAATTTACAATTAATCCTATATTGTCTATAAGGCAGGGTGCTGGAACCTCATTCATTGGGAGGAACTGAATTCCCGTTTCCATCTGTACCCGTAATTTTTTAATGATAGGAGAATTTTTCCTGCTAGTTTAAGGCATGCAAAATGCTGTGTAAACACTCACAGGGCTACTTACAGATCATCAAAGCAAAGAGGAAAATCAAGATCGTTGGAAAGGAAATGGTATTTTTAAACTCATCACTGCATACCATAAACAATGGGAAAATGTATAAAATCCTTTATAAATAGACTGTTTCCTGCTAAAGTCTCTTTTTTTTTCTTTTTGAAACTCCACTAGCAAACTACCTAAGAAGGAGATTTTAAAATTATTATTCTTATTAAAATAAGAACTCAGTAGGCAAGAAAAAAACACAGGTTTTATAGCTGTAGGCTGCATTTTGCTTTCTGGGAACCTCAGCACATTACCCACATTTTCATCCCTGACACTCAGTTCATGGAAATATGAGAGGAACAAAGTCAAGTGTTCAGCAAAACGGAGTGATTGTGAAGGGATGGGAAATTCTATACCCTGTATCCTCTTCTTTTACTTGTCAGGTCTTTAAAGAATAGGAAATCTGTAGCTTCTGCTACTGTTATTAATTTCTTTTATTTTGGAGCTCAGGAAAATTTTTATGTCATGTGTTTAATTATATTAAAAGCACTATATTTATTATATTAAAAGCATTTATCCGAGTAGATCAACTGCAACATTCATCTTTGATACAGTAAATTACCTCCAGCTATAAGGCCATTATTTTAAAGTCACATGAAGGAGCAAAATCAAGATTTAGCAAGTTGATTTATTAAACCATGAATTGTAATTGTTTGTGATGGAGATAACTTACATTAAACAATAGGGGAGGTTGCAGAGGAGAACCTACATCTTTATAGAATAACAGTGTCAGTCTCTTCTGCTCCTGTTTTCTCACAAAGATTCAGATTCCTGTCAGTGAAAGGTATTAAGTAGCATTAAATCAACATTGGAGATTTAGATACTATTTTTAATCACAGAATGCTCTTTAAAATATCATCTCACTGTGACTGCCCAGTGTTTTTTTAACCTAGAATGTAGTTTTTGTTGGACTACTTTTTGACTTGAATCGTTCTCAAAACACATTTCACACCTCCCCATCAGCCACTGGTTTGTGACAACCAAGTTTTTGCCACCTGAACTGTTTGACTTCAAAGGTTAAGAAAACAAAAAGGCTCCAGAACATAAACATCTTTATGCAGTAATACAAACCATACCATACCATACCATACCATACCATACCATACCATACCATACCATACCATACCATACCATACCATACCATACCATACCCCATTGCCACCAATGCTGTGGTGCAACTCCCAAATCTCCAAAATCCTATTGGAGCCAGATAACAACTGCAGTAATTTTATACCCTTGTTTGAGGGCTTTACAAATCCACAGAAATACTCAGCTTCTCCCTCATTTTGCTGAACTACCCATGTTTCTTCTTACAGTGAAGTTGGTCACACAACAGGGAAATTTGATTTAATGGGTTTTGCCAGCACCTCCCTCAGGGTTGCTCTGTTCCAATTAATTTACGCAAACATAAATGTGGTTCCCCACATAGTACTTGAAAGCATCATAAGCCTCTGGGTAATCACCAAGAGTTCTTTTCAGCTCACCGAAATGTAGGACGTGTCCAAGGCCAGGCTGGATGGGCTTGGAGCAACCTGGTGTACTAGAAGGTGTCCCTGCCCATGGTAGGGGGTGGAACAAGATGAGCTTTAAGGGCCTTTCCAACCCAAGCCATTCTGGAATTCTATGATTCTGTTAAAATATCTGAAGTTTTCTTTTTTATTTTTTTGCCCCACCTTGTGTTTATGTCTTCATTCTTTGTTCTTCCTGGATGTGAGGCCACAAGTCCCAGGAGAGCTAAGCAGCAGGAGACTTTTTGTTAAGCTGTGAAACTCGGGCTGGAAAGCTTTTACTCATTTGCACCTCATCTCAGCTCACCTGTGGACAAGTACAGGTACCCCCGGTTTTAACAAATTCAGTTTCTCAGGACAAGAGCCAACAACAACCATTCCCTCACTGGAAGCCACCTGGCCAGGTCCCAGTTTGCCAACACCTGGCTTTCCAAACAGAGAAAGCAGAATGAACAATGCACAAAGAGATGGCACATGACTTTTTTAGTGCCTTGAACTATATAGCAGACATTCAGCATTTTTCTTATATTTAACCCAAGTACTCTCACTCACATTCCCTTCCAGGTCGCAGTTGGAATGGCAGATGTTCTCCCAGTGTGTTACTCTCTTTGCATCCTGTGGTGGGGATTGCCAATTTAGGTACTTTGTGACCACTTGGAACTCTGTCCAAATTTTTAACAGTGTAAAATGCTGGATGGGAGATTTGGGTACAATTTAGAAGTAATCTTTTCATTAGGATACACAGAAATAATATAAACGTTTTTATAGAAATGTTTTTGCAGCCACTATGTGTTCAGGTCTTTTTTTCTTCCCTTATTTATTTACAATGATTTTTAAGCCCTCTGCAGAGAATGCTTTCTGCAGATGCAGTTTTACTGAACTCACTTTTCTGACAAAGATAATTTTTATAAATCAGACCTGAGTCGTAATTAAGTTTACAGTAACTCCTCCTCCATGGGTTTCCTCTGGAGAATCTCTACTCAGTTTGAAGGTCACCTTTACTGAGACTGAACCTGGAAATCTTCAGTCCAAAAGCAAAGGCTCTGTGGAAGCTGGAAGCAAAGTTACATAGTGTGGGAAAAAGCTGAGGAAGTTACTTGCATTGTTTAGATAACTTTGGCTATACGAAGTCACAGGCGATGAGGAAAAGAGCCATCCTTTAAAAAGTAAATGCAGAAACCAGCATTTGGGGCAGCTTCAATGCTCTTTGTTGCCCACTGCTAGGTGTTGGTTACTATGGCCACCTGATGTAGCCGTTCTTTTTAAAGTGTGTTTTTTAATATTTCTGAGTCTAGGCAAGTATTCTACCTGGAAAGAATTGCAGAAGGATAAGATGCTGTTCTCACAAATGCTGATTTCTGGTTCACATTACAGACCATTTATTTAAGTAGCTTTGTGAGCTGAATCAGATGATCATACAGCTATGTCCATCTCTCTGGTCCTTCATATGCCTGGCAATATTAATGTCAAATTGCTCAGAAACTCCTCTGGCTCAGCTGACCTCATGCAGAAATGTCTGTCAGCTTGTAGTTGCTCCATCCTTGGCTGTACAGAAATCTCTGACCTTAGTCTCCTCACTCCAGCTGTGTGTCTTCTTCCCACCTGGCTCTCGTTATTCCAGAGGCATTGTTCCTTGGCATTGTTCCTGGTTGCTTTACTATTCTCTGTGCATGGCATTTTTAAGGCTATAGCAATTAATCTGAGAGCTGACAGAAACATCTTTTTGGTCAAAAATATCAAGTGGGCAACACTGGCATGGATCCTGATGACTTTCATGATTGAGAGCCATTCAGGGAGATAAAGGTTGTTGTAACATTGGCTTTGTCCCAGTGATAAATTTAAAGAGACACTTGAAGGTGACTTTACAGTCACTTAAGGTGACACAATCAGTCTGAATCCCAGAGATGTTTCTTTGGGAAAAAAACAAACAAACAAAAACAAAGAAACAAACAAACAATGACAACAACAAAAAACCCCCACAACCTAAATTGTTTTAAAACTTTGTCAAGTGCATGCAACTGGGAGCACTCAAACACAAAGCTTCTGAGTTTTCAAAATGTTATTCTTGGACTTCGTCCTGAGTGAGGGAAAAAGAGGAAATCTTAATCTGAAGGTCTTGAGAGTCTGCAAACCTGAAAATGCTTTCACATTCAGCTATTGATTTATTTTGCTTATTGGTGCTGCACCCTTTGAATAAAGATTATCAAACAGCAGCTTGCAACTTGTAAGCTTGTTTCTGCTCAGGGTTTGGCTTTGTTTTTCTCTCTTTGTTATGTGTTACAGCCAGCTTAAAGATTGCAAAACCTCACAGCAGAGCAAGTGAGGGCCCTACAGAATCCCCTGCTCATCTGTTTAATAGAGAGATGTTGCTGTTTTGGGGACAAACTGATATAGAGACTTGCTCTGATTGTACATTGTCTGGTGATGACAGTGATCCTTAGCAGTCATTAGCATGTGCAGAGAAACATCTTTCTGCACGATTTATCCTAATTTACATCAAACCAAGATCAATGTGTGTTTCTGTTCAACTTTTACCTAATATCCATGTCCTGGTGTAGCTGCTTTGTGAACCATTACCAGTATGATGCTGCAAACATGAGCATTCCTACTGAAAACGAGGAGAAGTCTTTGGAAGCAAAGTTATCTTTGTTATGTAACAAAGGTATCTGCCATAACTGATGCACTAGAGATGTTCCTGAGGCTGACAGCCTCTCCAGTGCCTCTCCTGGGACAGGAAAGCTTCAAGTTCCTTAGCAAGCCCTTGGAAAGGCACTGTTTGTCTCTGCTGTGGGCAGGATTGGTGCAGGATGAAGGTGCTGACCTGCTGCTGTCTATTTTTGGTCTGTTCTTTTTGGTCAGCATGGCTTAGCCAATCTTTACATCACTGCCCTTGCTCATCTTTACCAGCACTGCAGGGCAACTGTGCTCCTGCTGGGCTCATGCAAGAGCATCTCTCCCCTATGACTGCACAGATTTGGCCTCTCTAGACACAGGTGTGGTATTTTTTACCCCTCTTCTTTCTCTCTCCTCCTGTGGCAGACTGCTGCCACGCCCAAAGGATGAGAGGAGCCAAATTCCATTCCTGAGGCATTGGTGAGCTTCCTGTGAGCAGCCTGCCAGCTGCACTAGCCAAAGCAAATGCCTGCACTAGCCATAAGGGAGGGGGATGGACCATTTTATGGCAGCTGTAAAAGGCCATGGAGTAAACAGCAGTGCTGCTGTCATCTGCTTTCCCCGTGATCCAAGCAGCCTGGATGTGTGAGCTGTTTGCATGAGAGCCAGCGATTCAAGGCTCTCTCCTGGCTTTGTGACATTCACATTACAAACTAGAGAATTAGCACAATTTAGTTCATTAATTTGGGGTTGTTCTATCCAGTGGGAGACTGGGTATTCTATTTGAGATGAGTCTCAAGACCTGTAACACTTGAAAACTTCTGTCTGCAAATACACATTCTGCCTTTCCTGCATAAATCCATGCAATCCCTGGGGCTTTTTGGACTTCTTTGTTTATAAGCATGGGAGCATTCCAGGAGATTATGGATATCTAAAAGTCTAAAGTTGTCTCACATTCAGGGATGTACTAGAAAACTTCTCATTTGGCTTCTCCTAAGAGCAAAACCAGGCAGTTTTCCATTGCTGTGCTTAATTTTGTATTATGAGTTTAGTAGGCCTTTCCTTCTGCTTCCACAGTGGTCTTTGCAGAGAGTTTACAGGCTCTCACTTCCTTCAGCTTTATCTCTGCAGGGATGTATTCAGGAGATGCCTTGGAACAGCCAATACTGTGACTGGATCTCGAATGGCTGGCACTCCTCACTCTCTTGATTTGGAGGCAGAAAAAATAGATGAGTTAGTGAGTTGCAATCCTAATTTTCAAGATTAAAAATTCAAGTAACTGTCAAGTGTTATCCTTCATATTATGGTTTTCAGGCTATTGTTCATCTTACTTTTATCCTTTTCCGCTTGGAATTGGAAAACCAGAAGAAATCATTATTGCTTCCAAATCCCCTTATGAGAACTCTGTGATATCAAAAGCCAAAAATATTTGCTATATGTGGTCTACAAACCCAAGGTGCCTCAGGTGGGTTCAGCAGAGAGCAGTTGATGGCACCGTGGCTCAGGTAATTCTTTCCTCTTGCATTTCAGTAATTCGATATGCTGCACAAGAGCCAGGGGTGCTCTGGCACTCTGGCTTTTTGAAGCAAAGCACAGATCCGTGCACTGGCACAGTAAACTCGCTGCTGGCTCAGTCCTTACTGGGAAAACGTAGATGTCATTTCATGTTCATTTTCGGTTTTCTGTATCCCGGCTGCTTAAGCTCCTCATTAGCATGTCAATCCTTGGTTAGACTGTGCCATTCATCAAGTGCAGGCAAGGATTATTGCTTCCCCACTTAACTGGCCACGATGGATAAGATATTAAAAACCAGACTGAATGTTGTTAAGCAGTACTTTCATGTGTGACACTCCTTAATATGTAAAGCACAAAGCACATAAATAAAACCCTAAGCTGTCATTTGTAGATGCTAAAAAGTCCATGGCTCCTTCTCCCTTCACAACCTGCAGCTGAGCTCCCAGACACACTTCCACTTTTTTCAACACCTGGCTGTTCCATTAAGAGCTCATTACCTTTTTTACCAGTTCTTGAAAGCAACATGAAATTAGAGTCATAGAGTATCCTGAGCTGGAAGGAGCCCCCAAGGATCACTGAGCCAAAGCCCTGGTCTTGCACAAGACACCCCAAGGATCACACAACTTAGATCTTTATGTGAATGTACAGGGCTGTGGTGGTGAGCTGTACCCAAGAAGCACAGATGTCTTGGGGAGCTACAGAATTCATCACTGCATCAGTACCAGAGTCAGCAAGACTTCCCAGGACAGTAGGGTATTAATGGTAACATTTTTAAATACTTTCTTCCCAGTCATAGTAAATAATAGCTTTACAGTTACAAAATAGAAACAATTCTGTAAATAGACCTGAGAAAGATCAACCTCACTCTAAAAAGGGAATTTCTTCAGCTAGGACTTAACATCAAATACCCAGTAAAACCATTTTTCACTAGTATCATAAAGTATTGTACATATCCTTGATAATCCTTGGTATCCTACTCTACTTCCTCACCTTGCACCCATCTCTTACCTCCTGTTTAAATGCTGACCAGCAACAGCCAAAAGAAACTAGAAAGCTTTAACAGATATTACATCATAGTCCAGACTTGTGAGTTTGATATTAAAATTAAGTAGAGTTATCTTTAATACCACTGGACTTCTGCTTCATGCTTCCAGTTTGGTGCTAGTAACATGACTGAGAACACCATGTGTGAGGGGCAAGCCAAAGAAAGCAGCTTTTGTCTGGATGCAGTGACTACAGATGTGCAAAGGGAAGGTGGCTAATGCTAATGCACATCTTGCAATGTCCATCCCTGCTGACCCCCCCAGAGGCTGTTCCTGGGCCTAAACTGGAAGAGAAAAATAATTATGTTTTTGGTAACAGTGGTGTGGAGTGACAATTCTTCATTCATTCATTCATTCATTCATTCATTCATTCATTCATTCATTCATTCATTCTTCAACCTACAGAAAAGTCTTCACCAGCAGAAGGGAGAACAGGGTTTACTGCAGCAGAGCATGCAGGGGATAATACATGCTCCACAGTAAATGAAATTTGGAGATTAATATTGATCCTCTGTAATCCAGAGCTGGATTAAAGCAGCAGTGCTTCACTCTTACCTAGTTTTTAAGAACTCTTCATGAGAATACAAAAAAAGTTGGATTTGCTTTGCAACCACCACCATCTCCCACAAGGAAGCACCAATAATTTACTGTTTCTGCAGTGGCATTAGTGGCGAGGCGGGGAGGGTAATTTGTCAGACTTGGTAAAGAAACAGGGCTGGAAGGCTTTTTATTCCATGTGTGTCAATGCACTTCTGTGAGCACCAGCTGAGCTTCCAGTGTCTGGAATCCAATGTGTTCCCATTAAAGAACTGTCCTCTTCCACACGGATGTGGAGGAATGAAGCCTGACTGTTTGGGAATAGTAATGAACACTGTCTTGGCTGAAGGCAGCAATGCATGCATGCTTCTGAGATTGCTCCAGGTTCTGCAGAGACCAGCAGCATCACATCAGTCTTGGTATTCCATGTTCCTGCATGATCTGGGTCACCCAAACAACTTACCACAGAGGGTCACACAGCATGCAGGAGGCTGGCTGCAAAGGAACCTAGTGCAGCCTGGCATGGTTAGAAAACCACTGCAGCAAAGACTGTTTGCACAGCTTGTTAGACAATGAAGTGAAATCCCCACTCAGCCTAAGATGTGGTTTGGAATCTGTTTGGCAGGAAATGGTTTTAGACACTGAGAAGGTTTCCTCAGAATGCCTCGTATCTCCAACAATCACAATTAGCAACAGAAGCCTTCAAAATTCAAATAATCCAAACACAAAATCAAAGGTATAGCATGCGAGTCTTCAGAAACAAACCCTTTATTAAGAAAAAAAACCCATAAAACTTGCAGGAATTCCCTATGGGCATGATATATTACAGAGCTGTACTTGTACTAAGGAACCAAAAAAGGCATACAAACTGAGAAGAGGAAGAAAGGAATTCAGGAAGGAAACACTTTTGTTGAAGTGGGAAGACTCCACCGAACTGCTTCACTACCACCCACCCCTGTAGCCTCCTCGGTAGCCCCTGCCTGCTCCTCGGTATCCTCCTCCTCCTCGGCAGCCGCCCCCACGCCCGTAGCCCCTTCCCGCCGAGTTCCAGCTGCAGTAGCCGCCGTAGCCTCTGCCCCTGTGGCCGGAGCCAGCCCAGCCCCGAGGGCCACCGCCGTTGTCGTAGCGAGCCATCTTGGGCGGGCGGGGGCCATCCCCGAACCTGGAGAGGAACAACACCACACCTCTGAGGCAGCCTCACACACAGCATCTCTTAAAGGTGGGAAACAGCACCATCCTCAGCTAAGCCACCTCAATTTTCTGGGAGCACAATTTTCTGAGTGAACTACAGTTGCACTTCTGCACCTTTTCTACTTCAGAAAAGTTTCCTTTGCTTCAGAAGCAAGGGATGGAAACGAGGAGCAACAGAGGGGTGCAAGCCCAGCCAAATACGTGTTTTCTTTACAGGAAAAGGTTTGCCCCAAATAAATACGGTGGTTTGTGTTTTGGAAGAGGGGATGATAGCTTTATTTCCTGAGAGCTGTGTGTCCTTGTGGAAACAGGCAGCAATGTGTGCATCAGGCTTTGAGTGCAAGCATTTCACACATGCTCAGAGCACTGAAAGCACAGCCTGAAGTCCCCACCCTCTCCTGGGAGCTGCGGCTCTCACCTGGCGCTGGCTGGGGTCAGTGCCAGCCCCGCTGCCGCCGGCCGGGACAGCTGCCGGATCACGTTCAGCATCCGCTCGTAGGCGGGGTCCAGCTGCTGGATGATCCCGGGATCTTTGGTCACTTCCACCACCAGGGCCTCCATGGCAGCGCGCAGAGCGGTGATGCAGGCGGCCGCTGTGTGCGGCATCTTCAGCTTGATCCTGCAGCACAAAGCGGGTGTTAGAGCTGCCAGGGCTTCCAGGGGAGCACCTGGGAAGGAAGAGATTCTGTAGAGTGGCTTTTCATGGAGCCAGAAACCTCCATTCTCATCCCTGAAGTTCTGATTTGTCACTGAAAAGGTGAGAAAATTCAGGAGGCAAATTTGAAAGATCCCTAAAATTTTGGCATTGTTAAAACGTAACTATTCTTCTGGCAAAATCTGCTCTTGAAATTTAACAAAGGGCCATGAAGATTCTCTGAG
Organism: Phylloscopus whistleri; assembly: GCA_017589585.1. Lineage (NCBI taxonomy): Eukaryota > Metazoa > Chordata > Aves > Passeriformes > Phylloscopidae > Phylloscopus > Phylloscopus whistleri. The sequence goes on along the minus strand of JADMLD010000682.1, from coordinate 1,007,290 downwards.
GGCTGAAACTCCTCTGCTCTGGAGACAGGCTGGGAGAGCTGGGGGTGTTCAGCCTGGAGAAGGGAATGCTGCAGGGAGGCCTTAGATCCCCTTCCAGGGCCTAAAGAGAGCTTTCAAAAAGGAGATACAGGCAGATGGTGATAGGACAAGGGGGAATTGCTTTAAACTGATGGAGGGCAGGGTTAGATGGGATATTGGGAAGGAATTCTTCCCTCTAAGGGTGATGAGGGCCCTGGCACAGGCTTCTGAGAGAAGCTGTGGCTGCCCCATCCCTGGGAGTGTCCAAGGCCAGGTTGAACAGGGTTTGGAACAACCTGGAAGGTGTCCACCTGAGATGAGCTTTAAAGTTCTTTCCAGCCCAAACCATTCTGTGATTCTATCATTCTAAACTCGGAGAAATTCAACATGTAACCCCTTGCATCAAAACAGCAAGTACAAAGGTTTTGCTTTTGTCCAAGTTTTGCAAGATACAAAAATATAAAGTAGACTGAAAACATGATGCTCCAAGATTTTGAAAGGCCCAACCCTCAAACTGTTAGCTAACTAAGCTTAAGGAATTCTTTGCCTGTGTTTTACTGACTAGGGGGTAAAAGAAACAAACAAACAAAACAACCATTCAGATGGTATTTGGTGTTGGCCATAAAATTTACACTGCCAGAGGCATTTTTCTCCTCAAGCTGTGTTTCTGTGCCTTTGCCTGAGGAGGAGGTCCAAAACACCTAGTGCCTTTTACCTTTCAGTTACAGAGGAAAAAACCAGCAGTTTTTATGGAAACTGCCTTCTCCTGTTTTCAGTTTAAGCAGATAATCTGCATGAAACAGGGCTCAAATCAACCTGTCCCTTCCTCACAGGAAGCAAAGGTGGTGCCTTCCCAACACCCCTGTGGTGCACAGCTTGCTCTGGGATCCCTACTCTATAGAAATTTAGCTGTGTGTGTCTGTGTTAGCTGCACTTTCCCTCAGTCAGGGGTCAGAACTGGATGAGCTTTGAGGTCCTTTCCAACCCAACCCACTCCACGATTCCATGATTCTGAGCACCAAGGAGATCCATACCAGTCATCCACCAGAATGAGCTCCCCATCTGACAGGACCTTCTTGGAAGCAAAGAGGAGCAGCTGCAGCGGGCTCACCAAGGTCATGGTTTTGGCAGAGATTGCTCGTGTCCGAATCTGCAAGTGAAAGAGAAAAATGACTCTTGAAATGGAAAACAGAGCTCTACACCTTCTGCTGGACACTGAAACTGGAGAATCTTGTAACAAAAACCCCAAACAACACACAACAAAGCTAGGTATAACATTAGGAAACTACAAGAGCATGTGCACATGCAAAATTGAATGCCAGCCAGAGGTTTACAGGGATTCACACTGGCTGGTGTAAAACCTCAACAAAAACTATTTTCCATTTTAGAATAGTCATTTTCTGTGTCTGCAGTTATCTAGCTTTTGCAAGAACCCCCTCATGCTTTGCCAGCATTAAAATGATCAGGGCACATCTGAATTTTCTTCCCACCCTTCAATTACTGGGGCTGTGATGAAAAGCTTCAGTGGGGTCCTACTCACACAAGTGTGCAGTTGCCAGATGTCCAAGCAGTCACTGCTGTGTCATGTTACACTGACCTTGAGTTGAACTTGAACTGAGAACTTGGACAACATCAAGCCAGAGATAACAGCCCTGCTCCATGGCTCCTGCCCCTCAGTTTAAAGAGGAACAGAAGAGGTACCTAATGGGCAGGGAGAGAGCTGCACACAAATCCCTCCTGCATCCCAGCCTCACCCAGGTGCTGTCTAAGCTACTCTTAAGCCACCATCTTAGTCTCTCCATTTGCTGTGTGTTTTTGGTTTAATATAGCAAAACATTTTGAGCTCAGAAGTATTTTGTTGGGTCTAGGGGAATCTCACTTGAGAGAGATGGTCAAGGTGGATCCCTCCTGGGATCCTGATACAAAGGGTGAAGAAGCAGCAAAGCCTCACCACAGCTCTGAACTATGGACTGGGAATTCAGACTGTCAAGACAAAATCCCTGTCCCCAAAGGATTTAAAATTCTGGTTATTACCAAACACAAAAGCATTGCCTTCCTTTGCTCCTTGAGCAGGGGTAGCTGAGCTCATGATGGCTGTCACTGGAGCACAGGAGAGCTCACAAGGGTTGCAATGGATGTGCACAGAAAGTACATCACATTCACAGAATGGAGGAAAAGGTCATGGAGACCTTTTGGGAATGCTTGGGAAATGTGAATTATCCTTGGGAGATGACACACAACCCACAGGCCAGAACAGGAGCACCCCACTGCCATATTTCATGTTCCTGTTTTCTCCCTGGATTCATAAGCAACAGAAGTGATAAGGGTAAAAATTCCCTGATGCCTAATCAGTATGTAAGAGCTCCCAGAACAAACTCTTCAAGCAGATAATGATTTAGATATTTCTCTACAACCCGGCTGTTGTAACAAAACTCACAGGAACTTTCTGTGCACCTCTACTTCTACAGAAAGTGGTTGACTGGAAGTTAGTAGGAGGCTGAGTGACACCAGGATCATATAACATTTATTCTCTGGAAAGAAAACCAAAGAACACCCCCCATCCCCCCCTTAAAACTACCTAAATATTGCAGTCATTTTTTTTTTTCTTATGACTTCTTTACCAAAAGGAGCCTCTTGAACCATTTGGCAGCAAATGATCAAGAATAAACCCAAAGTATCTACCTTCTCTCCAAACACAAAGAAGGGTGATGGGTACTTGATGTCCTGGCTGCTGAAAGGGCAGTTGACAGATGATTTGTGGATGAGAGCATTGTGCCCCTCAGTGGTAAGAATCTTCCTCTTCTCCTTGTGGTAGCAGACGTTGGGGTAGACCCCAAAAGCCAGCAGGGAGATTACAACATCCAGGTTGTTATCAGGGCCAGTGTTGTTAAAGGGTTGAGTCATCAAACATTCTGTTGGCAGAGCACAGAAGAGTGGCTCAAATCCATGGGACATGCAGGAGAGCACAACACAGCTATTTAGGATCCTTGATCAATGCAGAGCTGTTTAGGACCCTGGGCCAATGCCTTTTCTGATTGAATCAACTGCTGGATGTGATCTCCAATATGACCTCTGCACTCAGAGCATTTAAGTTCTACATACAATTTTTAATTTCTAAATGGAGAATGAAAAGCTGAAAAGTACTACTAGAGAGGTATTTTTCTCTCCCAAACTCTTCAAAACAAGGAGAGATGGGTTTGCCCAGAATGTGCTGTACCACGGTGTGTTTACTCTGTTTGTTTTGGAAACAGATCTTTTGGGGGAGGTTAAAATGGATGTTTTTATTAGTTCATTTGTTACAAATCTCCCCCAGAGTCTCTGGTGGCTTCTTTTCAAGTCATCTTGCTCAGAAAGTTAGGGATAAATGCAGCAGTGATCCTAACAGCATGAGGAGAAAAAAATTAAAGGAATTTAAAGAGAGAAAAAAAAATGAAAAGGAGGGAAGATAAACATCTGCTTAATCCAGGCAGCCAAGCCATTTCACTGAACTCCTCAGCAACATCAGGCAAATTCAGAACCTGGTCAAGTTTAAGAAATTTTTCTCCAGAGAATGGAATCATTTGGCACACTGCTGCACATCCCTCCTGCAGCACAAACCCAGGAAGTCACAGAACAGAACAGTGTTCAGGTCACACAGACTCCCCACTAAGGTCTATGGAAAGAAGGGGGAAAGCACAGCACATTTTGGAGATGCAACAAGTGAAGGAGAAAGAGTTAAGGAGGTAAGTTAAGGACACCTGTTTAATAATTTTTCAATCCTGCAGCTCTCACCTCAGCCTCCAAAATCTCTGTGTTGTACCACAGGCATCACAGCTTTAGGAGAGAACACTAAAATTCCACTGAACGCAGCTGTGAAAGTGGAGTCGTGTTATGGCAAATCCACTATACCCCCTGTGCTTGGGGGCTCAACACACATTATCCCGGTTATTTATTTATCATCCCAGAATGAAAAATGCAATCACTAAATTACTGAATTTAATTAGAATCACCTTCAGGAAAGCCAGAACTAATAAGTATGTCTTTTAGCTGGACTTTTGCTTCCCAAGTCATCCTAAGGGTGGCCATGCTGAGTCTTTTGTGTTCACAAAATCTTTTCTCTGCTTCTTCACCACCCATTCTGGAAAACAAACAGAGGGAATTAGCAGCCTGAACAAGGAAGGGAAAAGCTCACTCTGTGTTACCCAGAACTCCCCATCACCTGCTGTGTCAGACAACGTACCTTGCATCATCCCAGGCTTGGAACACGGAGAGCAAAGCTACATGGTCTGAATACCTGGTGCCAGCAAAATTCCTATGGACATAACCCAGGCGTTTGCCTTCGTTGATGAAAGGTTCAGGGAAACAGGTAGCTGCAGAGATGGTACAGACAGCATCTCCCACACTGAAAGGAACCACAGAAGGGATCAGGATCATTCAGAGTTAGTGCTGCAGCACCTGCTGCAGGCTGCAGATACCAGCGAAAACTTCTCTGCTAAAGACCTTAGCAATTTGGCCTTTATCTGCTAGAGTTCTTCACTGAAACAGTTCCGTGGAAATGGATGTTTCATTAGCTCTATCTGCCCTCCCCTGCATCCATCTTCTGATGAAAAGGTGCCTACAGTAATTACTGGACAGGACCCTACAGCCATCACAGTGACAAAGAACAGTTCTTCTGCTAAAGCAAAATGTGGAGACTGATTTTGCTCTTTATCTCACTGTTAAATTCCATCTCTCCCCACCTCCAGCTCACTGTTATACCTAGGTGTTCAAGTCCCACTCTTAATTCAGAAATATTCAGTCTCCACTGGTGTCTTGCCATTAACTGAATTCCATGACTGCTTTACTGCCTACACTGGAAGTTATTTCTTCTCTGCCCCCATGAAGATTCAGTCACCTCTCCAGCTGCAGCATTTATTGCTCATCTAGATACATTGGTTTTTCTTTCTTGCACATGTCAAGAGGCTCAAGAACTCAGAGAAACAAGAACATGACCACTGAGACCACTCAACTTACTAAAAAATACACCCCATGATCATCATCTTGCCCAGACGAGGTTCAATGGGAAGTTTGGCCAGGATTCTTCCAAGAGGTGTCAACTCATCATTGGAATCCAGGGCATCAAGCTCTGAAACAAGATCCCTTGTTATCAAAGACAGTTAGTTAACCCCAGCAATCTTTAGATAAGAAATTCAGACTTTTAATAGTTGTGTTTAAACTGAACCCCACTCATATTTAAGTTTAATGTTGGTTACACTGTTGCCAACCTGATTTTCAAAACTGGTTTGAGGTCAGACAAGTTTTACTTTAGCTTTACAGAATTTTTACTACCTCCTCTGTAATTAGAATAATCACAATGTAATTCACATACAAACCCCTATTACACTATTAAACCACCTATTATCTAGTTAATCTAACCAAATTTTCTGCCTCAGGAAAATCAAAGCAGCCCTGTCACAACCAGCTGTGAAGTCCTCACTGCCACTGCCAAATCACAGAACCCTCTTCATCAAAAAAGGAACACCACAAACTCTCTCTTCCTTGAGGTTTTACCTGCCTTTCCCTCCTCCCATTACCTAAAAATTATCACCTGTATTCATCCTCAAAGCTACCAAAGGTTTTTTCACATAAAAAAAAGGCAAAAAAAAAAAAAAGCTTTGTAGCCTGAGCAATTAAATGGGAAAGGAAACACATAAAGGATTCCTTGGCCACCATCAAATCCATTTTTCCTGGTATCTATTGAACCCAAAAGCCTAAAGAGTACTTTGAAGAATAACATGTTTCATCTTCCTAAGAACATATTAGCAGAGTATCTGCACTGAGAAATCACAGGTCATCCAGGAAAGGGAGGCACCAGCAGAAACAGCTCTTCGGTGTTAGAACCAAAAACATTTGCCTCTTCCCCTGGCTCTGCAATTCTCAGCTGAACACTATAAAAAGTACTAATAATTTTCAGAACAGAAGGTGATTACACCTGATTACATATCCCCAGCTGTATTTTTTCATTCTGGTCTCCCTCCTGTACACGAGCAACGTGGGCTCAGCACACAATTTTCCCATAAAATCAACAATGAAATAGATATTTCCGTTGTTAAAAAATGTAGGAAGTGCTTATTTAGAGACATTTACAAAGGTTTGAGGTTGTGTTGAGGTTTGAGGTCCCTTTTATGCTTTATTTAGAGATCTTCCCTGCTCTCTTTTATTCATATTCTAATTAGTTCCTTGAAGAGAGTGGGGAGAGAACCCACACATCAGTTTCTTCTGTTTTTCATGCAGATTCATAAGCTGGAGATTTAATTTCTTGACAAAATCTGAGATATTGCATTAGCAAACTGTACAAAGTGGTAAATATTTAATGAACTACCAACCTCTGTTTTTCAGTGCTTTTATAGAGGCTTTGTGAATGCCTCAGGCACTGGACTGAGTCTGTGTGAAACACAGCAGTGCCACAGCTGGAAAACAGGAAGCTGGGAGCTAACACAAGTTACTGGTAAAACAACAGAACAAGCCTCAAGTTTGAAGGCTCAAGTTTCTTAAAGGAATGACACTCCACTGGGAATTGAAGTATTTCTTCAGCTGCACAAGCCACTGCCACCCACATGCTGCCTCCAGGTTGCTGTGTCAGGCAGAATATGCTGCTCCAGCGATCCCCGCAGAGGTGGTAGAGCTGTTTGTCAGAGATCACGGAGATGGAACCCCTCAGAGTCAGCTGCAGCAGCCCAGGATCAGCACCCAGCCCCGGGGGTACCTCTGAGCGTGCGCTCCGCTTCGATCACCGCGTCCAGGGGCGGCGGCTCGATGGCTTTGGCCAGGAACTGCCCGATGCCGCCCAGGCGCAGCAGCTTGATGCTCAGGGCGATCTCGTGCAGCGGTGTTCGAAACATCTCAGGCGTCATGTGAGTCTGGAGCCTGCAAGGAGAACAAATCCTGTCTCTGAACACAGCTTTGATCGCCAGGAGGGGTCGGTCCCTCCACCAGCAGACACCACTGCCCTCCAAAGTAAACTCTGTCTCTGAGCCCACCCATCGGCTTTCTCTGTGCTCCTGAACTTGGGCTCTTCTGCCACAGAATTCTGTATTTCTCCCTTCTCCTTTGGGGTGAATTTACACTGGGAATGGAGAGAGAATAGTCTGCACATCTCCACTGCCTGCTTGGGTTCTAGCATGAGCTGACCACAGAGAGCCTGCAGGGCTGGAGCACAATTACCAGCAGGGCTGTATCCAGCCTCACATTGGTCCTTTACAATCCTCTCCTACTCTGATAAGGAAGCTCTTATATTCCTGAGGGACAAGCTGCTTTCAACCTGCTGTATGTAAAAGCAATTTTCTAGTGCAGCTAGAAAAGATTTCAAAACACCTTGAATAGATACTCTGATTCAGCTGGGACGAGATTTAGATGATTTCTCTCACAAAAGTATCTGTATAAGTCCACAAACACTCTTACCTTGTGTATTTTGGGTTTATATTCTCTGAAGGAAGGTAACCTTAGAACCATGATTAGCCTAAGATCAGTTCACTGACAGAAACTGTTAATGAAAATCATTGCACTGTACTCAACGACAGATCTAAATAAATTCAAGGAGAGTTTTTGATGAACTGAGGCTTTCAAGAGTATACAAAAAGTTGAACATCAAACCACAGCTATGCTGTAACAGCCAGAGGAAGGGGCACTGAAACTTCCAGGAGAGAGGTCAGAGTGTAACTAACAGCCGTGCTGCCTTCTCCAACCAGCAGAGAGATTTCCATGGCTCTAGTGATGGAAAAACAGTCTGGCAGAGAGGTCAAAAGTTTCAGCAACAGGGAAGGTGCTAGAGCACCATGAAGGGGCTTCCTGGCCATGGAATGGGGATGGAGAGAAAGGTAACATCTGCCCTCCCTGCTTTTTACCACTTCCATGACAAAATGGCCTGTTACATGGCAATGCCAGATGCCCCCAGTGTTTGAAGGCAGACAGACCCTTGTCCTCATTACAAAGCTCTTTTCCTTGTCTCAACTCCCAAGCAGAACTGTTCTCCTCTTGAGAGGTTTGGTAGGTTGCAGTGACACTCTTAATACTGAAATCATGAACTATTTATCCACCTCCTACTATGGGTAAAAGCATAACATATGTACATTTTTTTTAAGCCAAAGAACTGTGATATTTCAATATGAGCCAACATCATCCATCTCCTCTCTGTGCTTTCTGCAATGATTTCCCCCATCTGACCCGAAGCAGCACCCAACAGTTCTGGGAGAATTCCCTGAGGGTATTTTACTTCTGGAGACCACAGCCTCACCTCTCAAAGCGAGCTCTGCTGCACAGATGGAAACAGAACCCAGCTCGCACACGCCCGGCTCTGCCCTTCCGCTGCTCCAAGTTGGTTTTGGATGCCCAGACCGTGGCATAGTTTGTCATGTTGTTGTGAGCAGTGAATAGCTTCACTTTTTGCCTGTTACAGAAAAAACAGCACTAAAGATCAAACATCCTTCACCTTAGGCCCTGCCCAATCAGTTCCTATTTTATGGCTTGCAGCCACACTGCTTTTAAGAAGCCTCCCACCCTCAAGCTTTGGTTAGCCAGGCATCAGTCTAACATACTCTTTGTAAAGCAGTGCCCCAACTATTGCACAGAATAATCTTCCCACAGCTCTCCAAAAAGCTTAAAGTTCTCATGAATTCATGAGCTCTCTGTGTGTAGTTTTCTCAGAGAGCATGCACAGCAAGGCAGGAACTGTAACAGACTACAAAAATCTTCCTCTCTATCACCAGCCAGACACTGAGAGTTTGTAAAACTCCTCTGGCAGATGACGTCTGTCAAATTGGTGTGGAGACCCAGTGACACTTCACATGAATAGCGCCAGCACGACCAGCCCAGGCCCCTGAGATGCCAGCATGGTGTGTCACTGTGCTGACCAGCTAAAGACAATGCTAGTTTGTCCTGAGGGAGTTAAGAGTCCTCAAGCTCAGCTCAGGGAGCATGGGAACACAAGGCACTTCTGTGCACTCCCAAAACCTCTTCTGCATTCCCAAGGGTAGGATTTATGAAACACAAAGTTGCTTCATGAACTCACTTGCAAGAGTCGATAACAAAGACCACGTCATTGATGGTAATGCTGGTCTCAGCAATACTGGTAGATAAAATAACCTACAAAAACCAGGAAATGCAAAGTGACGTTATTTGGTTTGACAAAGCTGATGATGCCCAGCAAGATAAACGACAGAATTTATTAAAGAAGTCAGCAATACATTCCCCAAAAGCCCAAGAGAACTGTGCACAGAGAAGGCTCCGTACTTTGGTCACCCCAGGAGGCACAGGATCAAACACTCTACGCTGCTCCTCCAGAGGAATCTGGGAATGCAGAGGTAAAATCCTGTACTGGTGGCCTCCTACAACAGGAATACAAGAAGGTTGGTAACTACCACTATGTGAATTTCATTTCTTCTTTCCACAACATAAAAATTTCTGGCCATTCACTCTCACAACAAATTCTCTCCCTAAGCCACTCATCCAACTCCCATCTTCACACAGTCAGTAGTTTCCTTGGGAAAAGATGAAATAGAACAAAACAGCTGCTTGTACCAAAGCGTGGGCTCATTTCTAGATGCTTCTGCATTGTGTAGATTAAGTTCCAGCCAGGCAAGAAAACAAGGACAGCTCCTGGGACATTCAGAGTCCTGATATAGATCAGCAGAGCCTCAATGAGTTCAAAAGAGGTTTCTCTCTCGTTCAGCTGAGCCATGGAGTGCTTTGTTTCTGGGCCATATTCATCGCTGCAAATAAGGTTGCAGTTGGCCTACAAAAGAAGAATACCACAAAATAAATTATATAAATTAATTTAGTCAAACTATGGAGACTGGCTGGCCAGGCAAATAAGAAAATGAGATATGTGGGTAGATGCCTTTCAAGAAAAAATGTCCATTTAAAAAAAAATTCAATTAAGTGGCCCAAATGAGAGTTTCAAACCTACAAATTAAAAGTTGAATAAAACTGGTATTTTCTTGACAATGTATGTAAGTGCTGACAATATCAACTGCAAGAGAAGAGAATCTAAATTTTCACCCTAAAAAGGTTCCACCAAGCTCATACTACTCTATTTCTTCTTCCAAGGTTACCAATCTTCACTTTCAAAAGCATTTCAGTTTTAGCTTTAAAGAGAAGTAGGTTGACGAAACATGAGAACCTTAGCTTCAATAAAAAAATTCTTCAGTTTACAAGGGCAAGAAAAAAAATTTAGTTCCACTGCTGAAGTTAACAGCAATCTCAGATATTAAAAATAGGAAAGCTGCTAGAGATGTTTACTTCAACAATGCCAAATGAATTACACTCAAGCTGGAGTACTAAAAATGGCACTTGTTTAATTTTTCATATTAAAATTCAAACATACATCGTCATCTTCACCGCTTTCTTCATCCTTCTCCTTCTTCTTCTTTTCCTTTGGCAGAGGGACAAACTGAGTCATTTGAATACAATCTTCCAGAAAATAATCTGCAAGGACAGACAGATGGTAAGGACTGACTGCTGTGAGCCTCTGCAAGGGAACATAATCCTTCACACCATTTCTCAAGAGTCTCCTGAAATAAATCAGGTTGTTTCAGAGTATGAATCCAAGATTGATAAAAACTCAAGCAGTTTCTGGAAGCACAGCCAAGGATTTACCTTGGACAGGAAAGGTTCTGCCATAGACCTCGATGATGGGACAGTTGAAGAAGTATTCACAAAACATACTGGTATCAATGGTGGCAGACATGAGGACAACCCTGATTTCAGGGTACATCTGAATGACATCCCTCAGCACCACCAAAAGGAAGTCAGTCTGCACAGAAAGAGAATAAGAGCATCATTAACTTCCTATCTATAAAAAGCAGTATCTTCCCAAGAAACCAGAAGGAATTACACATTTACTAAGCAAGAGAAGTAACAAGTAGGACAAAAGTGTTCTAAAACCAGAAACAGTTGTCAGTGCTTTATTTTGAAACTACTGTCCTGCCTGGGGTAAGTGATTTTTAGGACTTCCAGTGTAAATAAGGGTTTTTCTTTTCTACAAAAATACTTTGCTTCCTTCCTAACAATACACTACATCCCCAGGTATTTTTAAACTTGGCTACATGTAAAGTAGCCATAATTCATAAAATAAATAGGAGTAACTCAATGCAGGTGTGTGTGATGTTTGTAGTTCTGTTTAAACATGACATTTATCTAGTTCTGCCATGCAGTTAGTTAGGCACACACTTAGCTCAACAGACAAAATTCCAATCTTACTCACAATTTCCAAACTTGTATTTTACATCATTAACATACATTTAATAGATGAAGAGATCCATCAGAAAAATGTGTGTTGCAATTTTGTTCAAATGAGTCCCCAAACTCAGTCCAAACAAGCTTAAACATGTCAGAACTTCACAGTCTCTCTCACTCTCGATATGACAAAGCTGAAAACTACACAGAATAACCATGGGAATAGAAAATGTTTGCCATTTCAAATTATATACAATACCTCTCCTAATTCTATCATCAACTTGCATTTTACTTCATGTAAACCCTGAATTTCAATGTATCACTATCAAGACCACAGGTTCTGTGAATACCATTAGTAACACAACAGTGTCAGTAGAAACAGGACTCCAAAATCACAGTGTTATTCAGCGTGCTCCCCCACTTGGACAAGATCTGTTTGTGGTGTTCCATTTTCCAGAGAGGACCAGCAGGGTCAGAGGGCAGCAGGGAAGCACAGGTCCTTGCTCTGCTACTTAGATAAGGAATAATTAAGAGTTCTAAAAATCTTATCAAAGAAGGAAAACTCAGACATCTGACAGTCAGACACAGTTCCTTGTCTCATGTTGGCTACTACACACAAACACATAGAGAAGTTAAACAGAACAGAAACACCAAGAGATTAGGCCTGTCATCACCAGCTAACTCACATTAATGTCTCTCTCATGGATCTCATCAACAATAACATGACTAATGCCGCGGATCCCAGTCTCCACCTTTCTCAGAAGAACACCTAAACCAGAGACAGCAGGTAAATGTTCATGTAACAGTTCAACCTTCCCCCTCCCAGCCCCTGGTTTAAAAATCAGCAACTGTGCAGGCTGTGCAGCCTCTTTTCCAACCCCATCTCTAACTGCCATGCTTTCCTTTGTACAAGTGACAGCAAGGCCATGAAGCATTACCACATGAGAGACTCTTGCCCCTTTCCCACCCAGTGCTGCTTCCCCTTCTGTCTTTTAAGGACAATCAATATATGGCAATTTTATCTCTTCACAGGATTATTTCTGAGTGCTATCAGACCTGCATTATCAGACTTCTGAACAAAAATCTTAAATCTTAACTTTTCTTTGCACAACAGCATGTCAGCAAACTTTCATCCAAAAAACCCTTTCCAATCTTCTAAGCAGACTTCATAAAAATTTCAATCAAACCGTATTTCTGCTTTGCTGCTAGCTCAGAGTTCAGCCCCATGCTGAGCTCCAAACACAAGGAAGCCATACAGACCCACAGTGCAGAACATGATGCTGGCGTGTGGCCGAGGGAGCACAGACTCGAAGCGCACGCTGTACCCACAGCTCTCCCCGGGCTCTTCCCCCCTCTCGTAGGCCACTCGCTCTGCTACGGAAACCGCGCTGATCCTCCGGGGCTGAGGGGTGCAAAAGTTTGCCCTAACTTAATGAAGAGGTTTTAGAAGTTTATCACAATACCACTGAAAGCAATAAAGGAAATTAGGAATGCTACAGGTGTTTTGTCCTAAGATTTCTTTACAAAGTAATGGTTAAACATTAATATTGTAACAGCACGGGATTTTTTTCACAAAGGAGGGATATAAGGATATATGGCAATGACCAGCTGCCATTTCCCAAATCACTTCCCCTTGGTCTGCTGATAGTTTTCACATGGGCAAGGTTCAAGCCACATTTTCCAAACTGTAAATCCATGCAAGAGTAACATTCCAAATGAAAATAAGCATGAGGCTGAGATTTCTCCTACTTATATTGCTGAGAAGATATCTTTATGAACCATGTCCTGCAATGATAATAAGGTTCCTCAACACATCCTTCAGTCCTCCAGGGACGGGTTGGATGGTGCTTGGAGCAACCTCACCTAGTTGGTGGCACTGCTGACCATGGAAGGCTGTTGGAATGAGGTGAGCTTTAAAGTCCCTTCCACTCCCAACCATTCCACGGTGCAGTGATTTTATCCGAGCCAAGAGCTGATTTTGCATATCCACCACAGAACTGCAGTGGCCACACATTCCTCACCTGTGTCACCACTATGTTACACTCAGCAGCTCGGTTGGTTCTGATGTATTCATCCAGGATATACTGGGGCACTTGAGTGGTTTTGCCACAGCCAGTGGCACCACGGATGACAACAACAGAATTGTGACGGATTGCGTCCAGAATTTCACTTTCAAAATTCTTCAGAGGTAAGGCCTCTCTCTCTTCTTGGATCTGGAAAAAAAAGGTCCAGGACATTTACAAAATCTCCAAAGATCAGTCTGTTCTGCCTCACCTCTATACTTTGCCTCACTGCTCTACACTTTTCCCTTACCCAAAGGAAAAACTGCCAAAAAACAGGTCATCGTTTGAATTTTTTCCTGGCACAGCACAACTCATCCCCACAACCACCCCAGTGGAACATCCAGCACTTCTGAAAACGCCGTGTGTATTTGTGCTGAAATCCAGCCTTACACACTTTGTGTTATATTGAACCCCTTCTGGAGAACGAAGAGCAAGGAAGGCAGGGCACAGGAAACACACTCACCCTCTGTAATTCCTGATCCTGCTCCAGACGGTACATGAAATCACTCTTCAGATCCATGCTTATTTGCTCCGGAGTGAGCTGGAAGTGCAAGACATCATTTGGAGGCTTTTTGACCCCTCTTCTTATCTACATCATAACCTCAGTATCAGATCAGTCACACCAACATCGCAATCCCAAACATCCATAAAGGATCATAACTCCCTGGAATCAGTTATGCCTCTGAGCTGTTTTATTCCATTCATTCCAGCGTAAAACATTCATCTCCAAAGAAGCCTCTCAGACAGACCAAGAACACTGAAAAAGAACCATTGTTTAAATTTAAACACTTTGCTGCTTGCAAAGCACACTCTATTCTGCAGGAACCGAGCAGATGATGGTTTAAATGGGAGTTTTTAATATAAGTAGTGACCTAATATAAACACAAACCCACCCTTAAAACAGTAGCTATAAAACAAAAAGTTTGAAGAGAATTCAAAAGGCCAATCCTGTCTTTCAACTGCAAAATAAATCTAAAGAAATGCAAACATTTGTTACCAAAGGGTGAGTTGTTTTTATTGCACAGAAGTCAGCTGTTCAGTCAGAACTAGCACAGATAAATCCTGAAGAGATTTGAAACCAGCTCAATTTGCAATGTCCACATTGGTTATGTGTTTTATGCAGCACCAGCTAAATTTACATTACCTCCCTATATTTAAAAAAAAAGTATATAACAATCAATACTAAATTAATGTAAATTATGGAAAAAAACTCAAGTAGAAAAAGAATTAAATTATTATTTTGACCATAAGCAATCTGGATGTTGTAGGAAAATCAAGTTCCTGCCCCGAGAGTCTTTTCTGACCAGGTTATACCAGTCAGACCAAATTACCCTCTGAACTTGGCAAACCAGTAATTCTTTCCCTTCTCCTTCATTTTATCATGCCACACTCTTGCTTTTCATTTGTTCTGTGCTGAATGGGACTAGAAATGACAAAAAGTAAGGAAGTTGGTTGCTTGTGTAGTGGCACTGGCTTGGAGCAGTTTCTCCTCCCAGAAAAAGACTCTGAGTATGGATGTATGGGAAAAAGAAGCCAGAGAATTATAAATGACATGAACTTACCTTGTCATTTCAATTATAAACTTTGTATGAGCTGCATGATAGCAGGCAAAAGGTGAAACAAAGCAGAGAATTGGGACACTCAAGACACTGCTGCTCAAGACCTGATAAAACATGAAGCAAACACAAAAAACTTGCTGCCTCCAGGTAAAGAAGGGAGGAAATTTTATCAGCAGTGTCTTCTCCTTTGAAATGGCTCATACTTTAAATCCTGGTAGGAGAGAAGCATTTAGAAGTTCTGGAAGTATGGGGAAATCAAGCAACAGATCCATTTTTTAAGCTGTCTTACATTTGCCAGCGGACCCTCATCAATATTGCAGCCAGTCCAAGGGTTCCAGTTGGAATGAGGTGGGGACCAGGGAACAACTCCCATATGACTTTGCTTCTGCGATGGTTCGAAATGGGCCAGCTTTCCAACGTTGATCAGAACTGGATTACTGGGATCTTCAGGCTGTAAATCCAAGAGCAGAGTGGGCAAAGACAGAGAAATGAATAAATGAGCAGGTGTGATGTTCTGTACTGAAGTATTGAGCCACACACTCACCGCAGGCACGATCTCCAGGGACAGCTCCCGTACAGTCTTTTGCAGATGATTTTCTAAGTCAGAAGACAGACACACCTCATAGGGTTCCAACTAGGAAATATTTAAAAACTACACATCATTATACACAAAAAGACAGGCACTGGAAGCCAGAACTGTGGGCTATTAGAGGTGAACCATCAAACACCTCCTTGTCAAACAAGGCCAAAGAAAGAGTATCATCAGTTCAGAATTCACATTCTTGAAATGTTTTGCCGACTTTTCATTGAATAAGGATTTGTAGGCTACTTTTAAATATCTGAGGTCAATTTCAGAACAACATGTTCCCAAACTTGTAACCAAATACCTAAATAACATATATTCCTTGGTATGTGTGTGTGTATATATATATTTGAATTATCAGAAAATGTTGATGTGACAGACAATTAATCCGAACTGCTGGGTCTAAATAGAAATTTTCTAGCTTGTAGAAAAATTCTACTGAAAACAGCATTTGTTACAAATCCTATTTAATTTAATAGAATGTAAAATTAGTTACTGCTCCAATCACATACACATGAAGTTATATCTCTGATCCAAATCACTCACCAGAACAGAAACAGTTGTTAAAGAATAAAAATTATTAATAACTTGTAAGATGTTAAATACAGAGAACAAATTCTTAACTCACTCCTGTTTATGAGAGTGCTTCTGTGTTATGAAATGAAAGCAATAATTCCTGTCCCCCCTGCCAGACTCACCGCTTCTCCTTTCTTCTTTGTCTGCCCAGAGTAAGGCTCAATGACACCAAGATGGTAGAGCTGTCTGACCAGGGAAAGGGCACAGGACTGTGCTGCCAGCTTTTTGTTTGATCCGTGCTCGCAACTGTAAATCCCTGCAGCACACAAAGGTCAGAGCTGCAGCAGCAGAGCAGTCAAGAAGCTTCCACAGAAGACACTACTCTGAACTGGGCTCTCTGACTGTACACTCAGGCCAGGTTTCACAGACAGTCTCAAATCCTGATAAATCCAGAATGGCAACAAAAAATCCAACCAGGCCTCTCCATTGCCCAGCTCACACTGACTGTGTGATGTTACTTTACTGCATTCAGTACCTAAGGAAGTATGATCATCCAATACCACCCAGCAACATCATACAAGTGATCCTTTACCTCTGGAAGTGGCTCCGACACCTAACTATAATAAACTCTGTACCCACAAATGTTCCTCTACACCAATACCCATTTCTTGCTAAGTTAAAAAATAAATGGAGCACTTACTTCTGCCCAGCTGCTTCACATAAATGGTCATTTCTGCATTAAAGCTCCTGCAAGAGAAAGAAAGAACACAAAGGTATCATTACCAATAGCTGACACTGTAAAAATATTTATTCCTTCCAATATTTCTAGGCAAAGATCTCTGTCCTCAGTCAGAAACTCTCAATTCACCAATGACCAAGGTAAAGTATTACTGCTTTTAGTCCCTTTAACCCCAAAGTAATAGGTAACAGATGTGTCATCAACAGAACCAGTACATTTGATAAGAAGAGTTCTGAATATGCCACTGTTCAGCACTGAAATTTAAAGCCACATTAATAGGAAATATGCTCTGAGCTGTCCAAGTTTAAGGCAACAATTATAGAGCAGGTGGGATGTTAACGTAACATCAACATGCATCCCAATGTACCATTAACTGTATCCCACACTAGTATTGGTATAACACTAATGTAACCCACTAATAGCCTGTGTTTAATGACTAGATGCAACACTTAATACAGTTACTCTGCTTTTTGCCACACATTTGATCAGCTCAGAGCATAAACAAAACCAAGCTAGGTCATTTAGTCAAAAACATGCAACTTATCTGAACAGGAGACAGAATATTTGAATTTGCATGAATTTCTATTCCCTTATTGCCATATTCTGGAAACAGCAAAACTTGAGTAACCAAGTACCAGAGGGTTACTCAAGGGTAATAACTCTGGTAGCAAACCCAGCAGTTTGCTTAGCTGACATGTAACCAGTTCAGTTAAAGGTTAACTGGCATATTCATCACAGAATCAATCACAGGATCATGGAATGGTTTGGATTGGAAGGGATCTTAAAGCTCATCTCATTCCAATCCCCTGCCATGGGCAGGGACACCTTCCACTATCCCAGGTTGCTCCAAGCCCTGTCTGACCAGGCCTTGGACACTGCCAGGGATGGGGCAGCCACAGCTGCTCAGGGCACCCTGTGCCAGGGCCTCCCCACCCTCACAGAGAACAATACAGGCTTAAAAAAAATCCTCAGCAAAGGAGAACAGAAATCATGATCCATGTTTTTAAGAATCCCAAACCTAAGCCTGTATTTGCCACATGAGATATTAAAGCTGAATTCTTGTAAGACAGGATTTAAACTGGCAAATGTGACTCAAGGTGCCTGACTGGCATTTATTGGACTGAGATCCCCTTTGGAAACTGGGCCTTGGCATTTGCACAGGTGAGGCTGTGGTTTGCACCTGCATCCTTCATTTTTGCTGCAAACAAACAATAAAAAAAGTTAAGTGAGTGATTTAAATTTCAGGTTAGACCTCCTTCCTGTGCTATCAGCAAACTAACCTTCAGGCACAGTGGCTTCAGGGGTCAAAGGCCACTGGCTCTCAGGGACACAACAGCCACCTAAGACACCGATGACAGTATGTTTCTCAGCCAGGCCTACAGTCAGCATTCAATCTCATTCTCCTCCACCTGAGGGGAGAACAGCAACACCAGAAATCAGTTTGCAGCAGAATCCCACACGATTCCCTAGTGCAGCCTCAGCAGCCCCTGTGTGAGCAGGCACAGGGCTGTGGTGTCAGTCTTCAGCAGGAACAGAAGGAGGCACAAGCACCCCAACACAGAAAAGCCACATCCCATCCCTTAATATGAGCTCATGCTTTGTGTTTTAGGAGAGCCACCTTTATAAGAACTTATACCCTCCTGTCATAGTTAAGAGTTTTCAAATTTTCCAGCTATTACTACATGAATATGATTAACTGAACACAAACCTCTGAGAGCATGGCTGACATATCTGGTATAATCTGTATCTCTCATCATTGCCTCAAAAAAAGCCCAAAGCAAATTGGCAAGATGCACCCCGAGTGGTATTTCTTTAAAAAAACCCAACAACTTAAACTATCTTATGTTCTCAGAACTCCAAAAACATCCCTCTCCTGTTACACACACCAAAAGGATTAAATCCAACAGTCTCCCAGAGGCCTCTCAATAGCCCTACAACACATCAGGATTGTTTCATGCCTATCTGATCTGTTGCAGCACGTAGTGAATTGCCCCTTCTGCCATTCCATCCAGGGCAATCCACACATGCTTCCCTGAACAAGAAATATATAGGAAACTTTGAAATGCACTCCAGAGGAACAACAACCAGGCTGAGAAACATACTGTCATCTGTATAATTTCATTCTGCTCAAGACTAGATAAATTTAAATACGTGGGGTTTAATGCTGCAGAAGGTGTAACAAAAAATGAGCTACACAAATAATCCGTAAGCTACAAGAAATGTTCAGAAGCTATGCCTGCAATAAGCATAATTTAAATTCCTAGTACTGTACAAACTAACTTTTTATGTCAGTCACTTAAGTGAAGGGAATGGCCTTGCCTGAGGGACATAAATTGAGATGAAGTGACTTGAAGACAGGTTTTAAATGAGAATTTACAACTTTCTGCATCAATACACATCTTTTAGATGTTCCAAATGATTGGAAGACTCAATAGCAAAAGAATACTCTAAGTCCTGCAAGTGAGACTCCCTTGAAAGGCTGTAATAAGAAAATTCTCTTGTCTTTCTAAAAATATAACTCTCATAGAACACAAGTTTATGTCATCCAAAAAAGCCCAACCCCAAACTCAATCAGGAGAATCCAGAAGCAGCAGCATGCCATTGTTTCCAGCCACAAAACATCAGTATATTTCACCAGAAATAATACAATGTCCTAATATCTGGATGATTTGTGAAGACTGTTCCTAATAGGGATAAAATAATAAAAAACATGCATTCTTTTTGCACAATCTGTTATGAACTACCTTCACTTGGGAGAAGCACATGCAAATTCTCTGGAGGAATGGCTAGATGTCAAAAAAGAGCAATATCCAGCTTGTCTTAACTGAAACTTAAGACTCTCAGAACTCCTTTGGGAAGATTCTGCCAAACTGCTTTATTCAAAAGAAGATTCCATTGCCAAAAAAGTTAATGACAAGACATATATATATTAATTATATAGATAATAGAAAATATAAATGAAATGTCCTTAAAGCACATTACTACATAAGCAAATTTAAGATTTACTTGAAATGCACAAAGGCAACAGCAGTCACAGAACAATTATCACAAGCAACTGAGCTCTCTTCTCACAGAAACTGACACCCCAGCAGCTGATTAGAGGACAGAAATCAGTTTAAAAGCTGCATATCCAGCATTTCTCAGAAATTTCTTCAGTCCCTCAGATCTCTGCACTGAGGCTCCTGACTCCACATCAATATTTAGGGATGTTGTTAGTCCTGGCAAAGAACACTATGGAGCAAGGCAAGTAAGAGTGAACAACCACTGGCACCAAAAATATTTTGAACCCTTCATATACAGATGGTGACTAAAACTACCAAACCTGTTGTGATCAGGCCCCATTTCAATGTATTTATAGTCTTCCTGGATCTTCTCCTTTTGGAAAAACTGGTTCAGACGTGCCTTGGCATTTTCCAAGGTCCAACCTCCGTGAAGGTCTGTATTTAAGTCCACTTCTGACTCTGAGGTCTAATATGGAAAAGAAGAGTATCATTTACCAATTCAAAGATTAAGTAATTCACCTGTATGCTATAAAACAATCAACATGCCACAGAAAATGCTAAAAAATCCTCTGTAATTATTTTCAGAAAAAAATGTCTATACAAAGTCCTGGATGTTCAGACTACCCAGAGTGATTTATTTGTCCCTAGCTTTGTTAGAAGTCAACAAATAAATCTACAGTTTTAAATATGCAGCTTAAACTAACAGCAAAATATCAAAAGAAAACTGCAATCTTGATAACAAATGCATATGACAAATTAAAAGGAATGAAAGATACCTATTTAAGAACTAAAGGAGAATTCCTCTGCATGACTTACCTCCTGCACTTCTTGCTCCTCTTTCCTGGAATAATAATCTTGCAAGTTTGCACCCCGATCCCACTGAGCTCCATGACTGCCACAGTTTCCAGGTGCTGCACCTTGCCCATTGTCTACTATACAGAAAAAACAAATTAAAAAATAAAATAACTTCCCAAAGCATGCTCTTAGCAATGGAGAGGCACTGCCTGGCCATCTTGACAGGCCATGACCAGTCCCTCAGATCTCATGCAGTCATCCACTCCTCTGCCTCAAAACTATGACTTTGGTGTCCTGTCTGCAGAGTGATGCAATCTGGGGGAGCAATCACCACCAAAACACAATCAAACAGACAGAAATTACAGTTTCCAGTCTTACCTACTTCGCTTTTTAAAAGCAAATGTGGAGGAAGAGGTCCCCCCACGGCTGAACTGGAACCAGTGACATCTTTAGCTGCTTTCTGTCCTCCAGTGGGGGTATCACCTGCTGCTGGCTAGAGAAGGGAATGAAGGAACACCTCAGCATATCAGTGCAGAATAAGCCATTTTACTATTTAGCTGGAAACTGTTCAGGAAGTTTAAAGACCTCAGGCAACATTATGCAACAGTTATCCCCAGTAAATATGCAATGGTTACTACCCAGTAGCAACCCCCATAGCAATACAACCATGAATTTTTTAACACTGAACTGCCATGTACCTAATTGGCACAGCAAAGCCAAAATAGCAGCCATGTTCCCATTGGCTGCTTCCACTGTGAAAACTCATATATCCTCAATGGAGCACAAGAAAAAGACTCCTCCCTCTCAATAGGTAATACATCATTTCACGCTTTATTTATTTCTCTAAACTTGCTGTAATGACAGAGTTACTGTTCTCTTCCCCAGCAGTGATCCTGTTACATACCTGAAGCAATTACGGTTTAAAAATGACAGATTTTCAATGGCTGGTTTGCACTATCTGTGATTATTAATTTGGGGTTTGTTCTTGTTTTTTTTTAAAGCACACAGGATAATATATACAATATATATTATATATAATATATTATATAATATATATATTATATATTATATATTATATATTATATATATTATTTATTGCATATTGTATATATTATATATTATATACACGTTATATATTGCATATATTGTATATAATACATATTTATATAAAATATAAATATATAATTTATAATATATACATTATATACATTATATACATTGTATATATATATAATATATTATATATATATATTAGACATGGCCCTAGAACTTGTGTCAGGTGTGAGTACTCAGCACTTTTAAAGCCAGGCTGCACCTCACAGGGACTCTGAATTCTTTCCAACCTCTTCAGCTTTGCAGCCCAACACGCAGTTGTATTTACTGGATCATCCTATGACATTCAGTTGGATAATTTCAAAGGTCCTTCCCAACCTAAATGATTCCATGATATTCTGAGTGTGCCCCAGCCTTCCAGCAGTGCATGAAGTCCCTCACATCCATCACTGCACAGGGGCACCAGACTGAACTCCAGGGATGAAACACAAGCGGGAACGTGGCAGCACAAGGACAGAGGAGTCTTTGCTAAGGAGAAAGAAGAGCTTACTCCAAAAGCAGGAACTTCCTCCTTCTTCATTTCATTCATCCGCACCAGGAAGTTGACAAAGTCTCTGGCAGCATTGCTCTGCGCATCCTTCTTGTTGGTAGAGTTGCCCATGCCAACATAGTTGAAGCCTTCCACTCGGACCTGCAAGGAACAACACACAGCTCTGGCACGAGCAGCTGGAAGGGGCTTGGAGGCCACAAACACCAAATCCTGGCTGCTGCTAAGTACAGGAGAAGGAATTACTAAGTATTCTTACAGCATTGTATATAGCTATATATTTCTGTAGCTTTGAAAAGCAAACCCCCACATTCTGAGAACTTCTCAGAGTGCAAGGGCTTCCCAAAACCTTGTGGAAGAAGAAAAATCAATGTAGGAAGGGACCCTGGCAACACACAGCAGCAAACTCTGCACAAGATCACTTTCCTCAACCTAAATCCCAAACCTTTGGGCAACAAGGACAGGAGTGACCTTGTGTCCACTCAGCCATAGCACCACGTTATTCCAGCTCCACAGATGAGATTTTTTTTTTTTTTTTTTTTTTTTTTTTTTTAACTTTAGAACAGCAATTCTATACCCTGCACAATGAAACTGATGCCTGATCACGCTGACCTGAAACAGAGACTGGACAGACCTAGAGAATACAGTAGGTATTTACTGAAAGGCCTCCAGGATCCACCCTGCACAGGCCAGGAGCCTGACCAAGGCTGCACCCAGGGTGGACTAAGAATAGTCACAAAATGGCTGACCAGTTACAAGATCTTACATTTTCATAAGTTTTGGTCCATTTGCATATTGAGGTTTAATTGTCCAATTACAGCTTCAGCTTGTGAGGTCCCATCCTTCTTGTTTCTCTCTTCAGTCCACCATTGTTTGTGGTGTTGAGCTGAAAGTTGTCCTTGGTCCCCAGCAGGAAAAGGATTTGTTTTGTCTCCCTACTCTGTGAAGAGAGCTTACTGGCACTTAATGTGAGGGTAGAACTGCACCCCTAGGCAGCACAGAATCTGCAAATATGAAGGCTAAAGCTTAAGGCATCAGTACCTTCAACCACATTCACACATGTGAATCCATACAGGATTCACAGCCATCCGACCAGGCTGCAAAAATCAGCAAGAGAGATGTTTCTGTGAGACTGATCTTTCACCTGTTCAGCTTCCATGGATAATCAAGGGGCATCAACATATCAAAACCAGGACAATACTTAGATATTGTATAATACACAGTATGTATGTATAGTGTGACTTTTTACAAAAATCATGAAGTGACAGGACAAGGGGAAACAGCTTCACACTGACAGAAGGCAGGGTTAGATAGGATATTGGGAAGAAATTCCTCCCTGTGAGTTTGGTGAGGCCCTGGCACAGGGTG
Source organism: Phylloscopus whistleri (assembly GCA_017589585.1). Lineage (NCBI taxonomy): Eukaryota > Metazoa > Chordata > Aves > Passeriformes > Phylloscopidae > Phylloscopus > Phylloscopus whistleri. The sequence goes on along the minus strand of JADMLD010000682.1, from coordinate 983,857 downwards.
CCCAGAGGAGCTCTGGCTGCCTCATCCCTGGAAGCGTCCAAGGCCAGGCTGGATGGGGTTGGAGCACCCTGGGAGAGTGGAAGCTATCTACCCATGGCAGGGGGTGGCACTGGATGAGATTTAATGTCCCTTCCAACCCAAAGCATTCCATGATTCTGTGAATATATCTATTCATACAGCCAGTCCATCTGAGTACTGCTTAACCAGTTATAATACCTTGAAGATTGCTTTAATGCCACTGTGCAGGGGGGAAATGGGCAACGGAGTAACAGAATCAATATGATTGAGCAGAAGCCAATTTATTGTTTACATTAAACCCCAGGAATAGATTCCAGCCCTACTGTCCATGCATACAGGTGTCTCTCAATTGGCTAAGCCACTTGTCCACGAGGCAGGCACACATCCTTTGGGACACCTAATTGGTCAAGCATCCACCATCATGTCCTGTCTCCTCTGTCTAGGTTTTGCATTCTTTGTAGACAGGTTCTCAGGCTCTTCGGTCTTATTTTTAGTCATGTTGTTGTCTCAGTAGCCTTGATGAATTCCTGAGAACTTTGAAAACAAGACTGCAGGTGGTTTGTTATCTACAGTTTGGCTGGTGCACAGAATGGCCTGAGTTATTCAGATACATTGCTACACCACTGTGTTTTAGTTTTCTTACTGACACGGAAGACAAACGGGAGAGAAGGGTAAAATGACATATTTAAGGTGTTTAGTGCAAATCCATGGCATCTCTCATGAACTAATCTGTTCTACACATGGCCTCACACTTAGTGCCAGCTACCTGTCAGAGCCAACCTGAATTCACAGCTCCCACATCCCCAACATGAGGATTTACTCCTCCTAGAGGCAGGAGTACAGTATTATTAGAGTGGTGCAGAGTAGCAACCATACCAACAAGAATTCTTTACTACATTTCGTCTCAAGTTCAAGAGCAGACCAAAGCTCTTGGCAAAGGTGACATACAGTATCCCACACCAATTACTGTAACTGCAAGAAGGGTTGCACACAGTGCAGAGACACACACCACCCTTAAATAAACCAATTAATTTTTTCTGTAAGAACATTATTCAGGCTTCTTCCTTCCTTTCACTCATTTCACACCGTGCACACACAGCCAGGACACGCCGGCTCAAAGCGGCCCAGCCCTCCCTGAGCCCTCGGCTTCCACCCAGTGACTCCCACCCACGCCAGGCAGGGCTCAGACCCCGGAGAGGAGCCCAGACCGCCGGTGCTGACTCCCGGCTCCTTCTGGCAGAGCCCAGACCCCGGAATCACCCCCAGCGGGGCTCCGGGTTCCCTGTGACAGAGCCGCCGGACCTGCTCCTAGACCCCGGCACTGATCCCACGTTCCCTGGGGCAGAGCCCCGGCTCCGGCCCGGCAGGGTGCTCGGCAGTACCCCGAGACCCCCGGCAAAGCCCGGACCCCGTCACGAACCTCAGACCCTCGGCAGAGCCCCACATGCCCTTTGACAGGGTCCTCAGAGCCCCAGCAGAGCTCCAGGTCCCTCCCGGAGGCGAACCCAGACCCGCGGCACGGTCCAGCTTCCCTCTGGGAAGAGCCCAGGCTCCCGCCGCGGCCTCCAAGCCCCCAGCACAACCTCCAGAGACGCACGGCAAGGCCCCAGACGCACTCAGGGCCCTCAGATCCATGACAGAACCTCGGCAACACGCCCGGAGCCTGGCAGGGTCCGTCCAGGGCTCCGGAGGGCCCCAGCCCCCCTGTGTGTCCCCACACCCGCGGCACAGCCCTAAGTCCCCCTCACAGCTCCCAGTCCCCCCAGGGCGGCCAGCCCGCTCCCCCGGCGGGGCAGGCCCGCACCTCACAGAGGAAGGTCTGCCGGCCGCGGCCGCCGGCGGCGCGGATCTCGTAGGCCGGCATCACCCTCCTCCTGCCGCACCAGGCGTACAGGTAGTTCTTCACGTCCCCCATGGCCCGGCCGGGGCACCGGGGCACGGCCGCCCGCGCCAGCCGGAGCAGCCCGCGGCAGCACCGCACGGCAGCGCCTGCGCGCGGGCGGACGGCGGCCGGGAGGAACCGGCAGGGGCCGGGCGCGATTCGTGTGCCGCCAGCGCCCTGCGGGCCGGCTGGGGTCTGAACCGGCATCTTCTGGCTCCTGCGGAATAGAGTGTGCTTCGCGAGCAGCAAAGTGTTTACATTTAAACAGTGCTGCTTGTTCAGTGTGCTCGGTCTGTCTGAGAGGCTTCTTTGGAGATGAATGTTTTACGCTGGAATGAATGGAATAAAACAGCTCAGAGGCATAACTGATTCCAGGGAGTTATGATCCTTTATGGATGTTTGGGATTGCGATGTTGGTGTGACTGATCTGATACTGAGGTTATGATGTAGATAAGAAGAGGGGTCAAAAAGCCTCCAAATGATGTCTTGCACTTCCAGCTCACTCCGGAGCAAATAAGCATGGATCTGAAGAGTGATTTCATGTACCGTCTGGAGCAGGATCAGGAATTACAGAGGGTGAGTGTGTTTCCTGTGCCCTGCCTTCCTTGCTCTTCGTTCTCCAGAAGGGGTTCAACATAACACAAAGTGTGTAAGGCTGGATTTCAGCACAAATACACACGGCGTTTTCAGAAGTGCTGGATGTTCCACTGGGGTGGATGTGGGGGTGAGTTGTGCTGTGCCAGAAAAAAATTCAAACGATGACCTGTTTTTTGGCAGTTTTTCCTTTGGGTAAGGGAAAAGTGTAGAGCAGTGAGGCAAAGTATAGAGGTGAGGCAGAACAGACTGATCTTTGGAGATTTTGTAAATGTCCTGGACCTTTTTTTTCCAGATCCAAGAAGAGAGAGAGGCCTTACCTCTGAAGAATTTTGAAAGTGAAATTCTGGACGCAATCCGTCACAATTCTGTTGTTGTCATCCGTGGTGCCACTGGCTGTGACAAAACCACTCAAGTGCCCCAGTACATCCCGGATCTCTCTTCCCTCCTTCCAGCCCCCCTGCAATCATTCTTTTCATGAAGAGCAGTCAGGGCATGGGACCCCTCCTGTGTCAGCCACAGGGATCATCAGCCAGCAAGAGGTTCAGCCCAGGACACAAAAAAAAAATGCACCTTTCAGTCTGACAGGAGGTGACTTGCTCTGGTGAGACTCTTTCTGCAGAGCTGCCTGCAGCTCTGTGGCCCCCAACATCAGGACATGGAGCTGCTGAGTGAATTTCCCCACACCGGGCCAAGAGGCATTTCCGAGCCAAAATGGCCATTTGCTTTATTCAGCACAGGGGATGCGCGGGGATCGCTGCTGCTGACGGCGCACACCCAGCAGGTTACAATAAATGTTATACTCGGTGCGCGCTCATTGTTTTCCTGAGAAAAGGTGTGGTTGTGCAAGCTGTCCCTTAGAAGGCAGCATTGTCATCGGCATTCCCGGAGCACAGGCGCAGGGCGCCCTGCTGGTGGCACTGAGGGAGGCTCCGCCTCTTCCTCCGTGCTCTCCTGATGAAGGCTGCACGTCTTCCTCGCCGTGCACTTTTCACCTTTCTCCTCTAGGCACGGGCAGTCTCTTGTCATCTGTTTCAGCGATTTCCTCACTGGCTTTAGCAAACGTTGTCCTTCATTTTATGCAACTTTTGTTCCCTATTTCTTGCCTAGTTTCATCCCGTGTCTTTAGCTTGTGGCTTAACATTTGCTAGCTTCTATATTGGTTAGGATGTGTCTCATTCTTGCCCAAGCATGCCCAGGCAGAGTGCTTTTAACCCTTTCAGGAGCGAGTCCAGAGAAGACCTTGAGGATGCTCCAAAGGCTGGAGCCCCTCTGCTCTGGAGACAAGGCTGGGAGAGCTGGGGTATTCACCTGGGAGAAAAGAAGGCTCAGGTGAGACCTCAGAGCCCCTTGCAGTGCCCAAAGGGGCTTCAAGAGAGCTGGAGAGGAACTGGGGACAAGGCCTGAAGTGACAGGGGAATGGCTTCCCACTGCCAGAGGGCAGGGTTGGATGGGATATTGGGAAGAAGATCTTCCTTGTGAGGGTGGGGAGACCCTGGCACAGGGTGCCCAGAGAAGCTGTGGCTGCCCCATCTCAGAAGTGTCCAAGGCCAGGTTGGACAGGGATTGAAGCAACCTGGGATAGTGCAAGGTGTCCCTGCCCGTGGCAGGGGATGGAATGGGATGACTTTAAGATCCCTTCCATCCCAAACCATTCTAGGTTTCTATGATTCTATGCCTTCCTAACCTGTGTGACAGCATTCTGCACTGCCACGTGGAGGTGCACAGCTCAACTGTGGCTTTATTTCTGTTCTAAGGAAAAACAATGGATAAATACCTGCTTATTAGTGATCCAAAGCTTGCTGTTACAAAAGGATTTTTTTTTTTAATTTTGCATTAAAGTGTATAAACACAGAGATCAGACAGAAGCAGGATTTTACATGCACAGACAATGTCCCAGTGACTCTGATGAACAGATACCAGCCTGAGCAACCTGATGGTGTCATACTGTTGTTTAAACCCACAATGTAGTATCCTCATGGAGAGGACAAAACACCATCCAGCTGACAGGGGGTAGAGACAGGTCTTCCTCCTTTCTAGACAAAAGTCTTCAGTCTTCTCCTCCAACTGGGAAAAGTTTGCTCTTTTTTTATTAAACAATCCCAGTCAGTTGTGGCACCTGCAGGGCTCCAGGGGAGCAGTGTAAAATGTCAGGGCACATGTATCCCAGCAAAGCCAGGCCTAACAGGAAGGGGCTTGGGCACATTGCAAGCTCCCAGAAAAAAACCCTACCCATCACGTGCGGGATGTGCCATACAGCAGAGAATCCCAGAAAAGGAACCTCCAGATCCACGTGGAAGTGAACATCACACATGTGGCACTGGGGGATGTGGCTCAGTGGGGGACCCAGGAGTGTCAGGTTAAGGGTTGGCCCTGATGACCTCAGAGGGCTTTCTCAGCCTTGATGATTCCACGACTCCATGGTCAGTTACCACTGGGCCACACGATGCTGTCCAGCTTGGCCTTGGCCTTGACGATGAACTCACTGGAGGCATCAACAAGGGGAAGCCGTGGGGGTCCCATGGGAATGCCAGAAACAAAAGTCATTACAGCTTTGGTCTCTGCAACACCAAAACCTGGGCAGACAAAAGCAACATCAGGATATTTGCAGACCGCTTTCCTTAAAGCAGCCTCAGTACAGCCAAAAAAGCAGCAGTACAGATTTCCTGTGTAATCCAGTATCCACCAGGCTTCAACCACTTCTTGGAAGTGAGAACAGGGTAACTGAAAAGAGGTAACTGTGCTTGCAGACAGGAATGACACTGCAGTAAAAATTACACCTACTTACTACATTTATTCATATGCAAGCATCCCCCAATGCAGACTCACACAGAGCCAAGCCTTGGGAGCAGTGACATCCTGCTCTCTGTCCATAGCTCATGGCTTCAAATGTACCTCTGGATATTTAATGTTTGCCTCTTCATCTGTCAGGCTAAAAAGTAATGCAATTCCTCTGACTTTGAACCCAAGAAATACAACCAGGCTCTAAAGCTTGGGGAGATTCATCAGGGCTTGCATATGTACAATAAAGCCACAGTAAACAGTTCTCTTCATTAAATGTCTGATATAATTTAATGTAAACATTTCCTGTCTGTTTCAGTCTCCCTAAACCACTCTGTTGGTTTTAATTGCCTTTTACATTTAAACTTGATTTTGTTTCTAGAAATCATTCAATTTTAAAATGTTTTGGCCTTGTACAGCCTTCAGCAAAACTCCTGTTAAATTACAGCAAGGCAGGAGAGAGAAGTATCAGAGCTATTCTTCTACTTGGGCACTTGGCCATTTCTACTTGGCCATTTCGGAAAAATTACTGTAGAAATAAAGCTGGAAATGAGCTTTTGGAGACAGAAGGAAAAAACAACTAACAAAAAAACCAACCCAGAGAGAGAATGAGGATAAGAACAAGGATAAATCACAGAGTCACAGCTTTAAATCTGTGAGATTTCACAGCAGAAGGAAGGAAGGGAGAGTGGTATCTGTCAGGGATGCTTGGTCAGCTGCCTTTGTTGAGCTCCCAACTGCTACTAAGTTGGGAAACAGCAGATGCAACAGTTTTTCACTGCAAAATCTCTCAGGAAGGAAGTTCTAAGAGTACAGCAACATGAGAGTTTGAGAAGCAGAAAGTTTGCACTTTTAGACATAATGAGGGAAACAGGCAGTGTTTACCCAGTTTACTTACCCAGTTTGATGACAAAGTTGAGAAATTCCCCAGTGAGAAACTAGAAAAGACAAACAGTAATTTATTAACACCCTCAAATTTGAAGGTGTAAAAGCATCTAAAGCTACTCTATTTATATCTTATGTCATTGCTCACTTGCATGAATGAGATTAGAGTTGAAGGGTAAGTGGTTAAAAGGTAGTGAGGAATGGTCAAAAAAGTGAGGAGGGATAAATAACAAAAAGGGGGGTTGGGAATGAAAGAATTTTTCTTTACTAAAGCTGCCTTGGTATGGATGACAGGACCATGTGGAGAACAGCCCCAGTAAAGCTCGAAGAGAAAGCAGGTTGCTCCCAGTGAGGCCTGGGAAGGTGCTGTACCTGATACTGCTGTGCCAAGGCAAAGTCTGGTTTTGCAAAGGCTTGCAACATCAGATTGGTTTGTCGGCCCAAGTAGTTGTATGTGCTGTCAAAAAAAAAAAACCAAACCAAAAATAGAATTGGTAAGTGCAAAGAAGGAACTTAAAACCAGTGAAACAAAAGAAGTAACCACAGGGTTTTGCTGTTGACATTGTCATTATTATGAGAGAAATTAGTGGAATTTATGTGTGGTGCAATCTACTGTCAAGCATCTGAAGTATGCCAAGCTCCATGGAAGAATTAAGAGAGCTGATTTCTCTTCCCAGTTCTTTCCAAATTGAACTGCTTTGCAAAACTAAAAATAAAAAGACATCACTGGGCAATAAGGAGTCAATCTCTTAATTTTCCAGTTGCTTGTTCATTTAATGGATTGCCTAGATGGGAACACAGGTATCACACAGTAATTCATCTAATCAGCCTGATATGAGGGGCAGAGGATAAATTAGAAATGAAACTCAGCACCTCACAGACTGCTCACATGAACAAACAGTTTTAATCTCTCTGGGATTTGGTTTCTTACCCAATGCAGATGGAAGTGATTACCTACTTCAAAAGTTGCCATGAGGATAAAAAGTACATTGAAACCTTTGGGTCAGCTTAGAAACCACAGCAATGATCACTCAAAGGAACACAATCTGAGATCCTGGGTTATAGGACTGTCCCACCACTAGGACTGGGGCTAGATTATGTGTCTGTTTGTCTCTTACATCCCTATCCTGCAAAATCCTCCATTGCCATGACTGAAGACAGTCAGGGAAATACCATGCAGATAGTGGAAGATAAAACAGCACAGTGTGTGTGTGAGGGGAAGGAATCCAAGCCATACTGACCTTCCAACTGCTCCACTTGCCCCTACTGCCAGTGCACCCAACAGTTGCTAGTTTGAAAGAAAAGGAAGTTAAAAAAATTTACTTCATGTAATAAAATCAAGGAAAAAAAGGGGTGGTGGGAGGGAGCAGCAAAACTGCTTTGTACTGAGTGTCCAGGGTTACTTCTTCCCCAAGGCTGAAGCAAGAGAGTACCTTAGAAGAAATTACTTTTAAGAGAAGCTTCTTACCTCATCCACCCCATAAAGAAATTCAAACTCCCCTGTTTCATTCTTGTTTATGGACTGTGCCAGGTCCAAGAGGTCCGTGTCACTGAACTTCACACCCTGGAAGGTGGGGATCTGTGCTTTTATCCCATCCAGCAACTCTTCCACACGAACTGTGCAGAACAGCAATCTCACATGAGGGAACACAGGCCTGTGCTGGGAGAGCTCCCTGCCTTGTCCCCAAGAGAAAGACTTCATATTTTACAATTTGTTCACTTCCAGCCTAAGCCTAGTAAATGATACAGCTCTAAAACAACAGAGAGTAAGACTCTTCTACCAGATCAGAAAAAGTTTAGGAATGAACCAGCAACAATACATTTAAGACTAAATATAAATCCATGCTTTCAGAAACACCACATAACCTGCCTTCCAGAGCAAATAACCAAAGATCTGTACTCTGTACTTACTCTTCACACCTGTCAGAGGAGGAATGTGATAGTAATAAAATGGCACCTCAGGGGCTTCAGATGCAACCTTCTGTAGGAAAGCAACCAGCTCATCTAGAAGGAAACCATCAAGTATCAGGTGAGAGAAGGAGACTATCCATTATCCATAGTGTGAGACACAGTTCACATTCACAGCACAGGGGCTGTGGAGAGGCCTCAGCTTGTGCACCACACACAGCAAGTCATACAAAATCCTTGTATGTCGTAAAACATCAAGTGTGACATAAATCAGGGGAAGACAAAGACAGGCACAGAAGAAAGGCAAAGACAATATTTCTTCTACACTAAACCAGTTTCAGTAGCTGCCACCCATTCTCTTACAGGTGTAACTCAGGCATGCTCTCACATGTGCCAGACCTGAGTGCCAAGTGGTCTCAGCAGGATCACTTGTGTGCAACAGAGGACAAGGGATCAAGTTCATGTTCACCTCCCAGGGGTACTGCTTGGTGAGGATGATGAGCAGGGTTTTGGACAACATTTTTTTTTGTACCATTTTAGGAATCAAAGAGGTGTTATGGTTGACATTCTTCCTGAGAATCTTGCTCATTGCATCCTTCATGGATCTTAGGCAATTTTCTCATTGACACAGAAGGAAGAATGGCAAAAAACAGCGCTGAACCCTCACTGCCATCCTACTCTCAGCAAGGTTTCTGCTGACTTTTGTGCTATTCCTCTGTGAGTACCAGCCTGATTGCCACTGATTGTGTCCTGGCTGTCACTATCAGCCACTCTGGCAAGTTACTCTAGTTTCTTCTGATGCTTTCATGTGAACATTTTCACTTAAAATTCATTCAGACAACTTCTAATATTTCTTTTACAAACCTCCACTTCATGTGGTTCTTTTATGTTATGGTCAGGATCTTAAGGACAAAATACTCAGTTTGCTAAGTAAGCTTAGACAGACAGAACCAAACCTGATCACCTCAGTAACAGGAGCCACACCTGTGTATCAGCAGTTGCTCAGCTTGGTCAGTGCCCAGCAAGGGTCAGCATGGAACCAACTGCTTCCTAGAGTGGCCCAGATGAAGTGTGAACACCAAACTATCCATTCAGAACAAAGACTAGGTAACTCGACTATTCCTTCCAAAAGCAATTCTTCTTTTTACAAAAGGCTAACAAAATACATCCCAAAAGACATCCTTCCCATTTCTTACAATTCTGCTATCTCTCATCCTTAAAAAGTGCTTCTTATAGGTTTTGCTTTTCCATTACAGTTGTGCAAACATTATCATCAGAATATTTCCCAAAGAAAGTACATGGCATTAATCCTTTATCTAGGATGGAGGTTGGGAGGGCAATAAAAAGGCCTCAGCAATCACATCTACTCACCTTTGTTTGTAGGTTTGAAGAAGAAGGGAGCTATGACAGCAATGCCACCAGCACCTATGGCTGCTGCATGTCTTGCCTATAAAAGACAGAGTGGAAAGTATCTGAGGGTACATCTGCTTCCATTTATCACACACAGAGTGAAAAATATCATATACACACCAGCTCTTGGCACTCTGGCAGATTCAGTGCTCCCACATGAATGATCACGTGGTCCAATCTGCACAAAAAAACAAATTCAGAAGATTTTGGGGAGGTCTCGGTGATGGTGATCCACCAGGCTGCCAGAATTACTCTCTTCAGCCCAGGCAGCCACAGAATAAGAACCTAAAAAAAGAGTTGAGCCTGTGTTGATCTGATGAGCAGAAACATGGAGAAAATGCTGACAGTGACAAGTGGTGGTGGAAGAAAGGCAACACATTTGTAAACATGAATCACATGTGACTTCTTGCTGTTGTGCTTGCAAGGCTGTCAGGAGGGATGAATCTCAGCATTTTATTAGGAAACTGAAATGAAGACATTAAGGATTTAAGGAGAGGCTGGGAAGAGTAAAGGAAATCAAAGTATATCTTTACTTTCTAAACCCATTTCTCTGCAAACCTACCAGAAGAGCTCAACCTCACAGCAGCACCTTTGACTGCTTGTCTGTTCCTGGGAAGGGAATCCTCCATGTTCCAGTCCATCAACCCCATTGCTGTTTTTCTCCTTTATATCCACAGGAGACATGGATATAAAGGCTATGGATCTGAAGGCCAGGATCCTTCACACCAGTTTATTTCTCCTCATTATCCTTCTCCCCCAAAACACCTCCTCCTCCTCTGCACATCCTCTGACCCAGCATCCAAGAGAAAGGCAGCAGTGAGGGGTACAAGAAAGGGAGAATGAAGCTGCAATTGGATGCACAGCTGCAGATCCAGATTGATTTCTTTCTTCTGTTACTAATTTTGCACCTTTAGGGAAATAGTTAAGCATTTAACACCTCAGCTTCAGTCACACCACATAATATAATACACTAAAAGGTTCAGAAAGGCTCTTTATTTGCATTTCTTCTCAAGATTAAGCAAACAGGACAGCCCTTTCTCAACCCCCACCTCTCAGCGTAGCAAAGGGAAGGACTCTCACAAGCCCTGTAAGCAGCAGGAACAGACACCAGCTAACTGGCAGTGGCAAAAACATACTTCTGTGATAAAGGAGCTGGGGAACAAAGCCCAGCAACAAAATACTAAAAACAAGAAAAAAAAAAAAAAAAGGCATCAGGACACTTCATTTTGCAGTCAGGCATTATTATAACATAACATCTCCTCTCAGTTACTTACTTGTCTTTTCCCTGGCACATCCATTCTTCTGCCAACTGCTTCCTCTCCTGGATGCTAAGGGACAGTCCTTCTCCTGTTGTGCCATTCACTGTTTCAACACAACAAAACACAACACACTGGCTGAGGCCTCACCTACACACATTGGTTTCACTGAAGACAAGAACTAACATTTTTGAGTTGGGAGGAATCATTCAGATGAGTCTTCTCTGTCAACACAGAGAATCTCTATCAATCTATCAATCCATTCATCTCTAGGAATGTCACCTTATGAAGGCACCTTATTCCATCCCCATAGAAATGGGGTGTGGGCAAAACCAGATGCCTTAAGTACCTCTTAAGGTGAATATAAAGTACCACGGGTGAATATAAAAGGCCAGGATGATTCCACATCCACATTCCCTTCCACTACAGCTCTTATCAGGTAAGATACCCCAGGATTCCCATCCAGGTAAAAGGGCTGTAATGCAGTTTCTGTCACTTACCAAAAACATTCTTGACATTCTGCTCATTTACCAGGTAATCCACATACTGACGGATCACTGGGAGGTTAATTTTTCTGCAACAAAAGGAACCAAAGCAACCACTAAGTCCCTGCTCACAGTTATTTTAAACTTAGTGATTAAGAAACCAAAAAAAAACCCCAATGTATTTTGAAACCTTGCATTTGTACACACAGAGATTACCCAGAGGTAAGAAATCCTCAACATCTGCTTAACATCTGAGGGTAGCAGCTGAGCCTTGAATTCTCTCTTGCAGTTTCTCTTCCTCCTGACAAGTAGCTCGCTGTTCCAAACTTTTATTGGGAATTGCTGCAGGCTTGTCACAGCAAAGAACTTTTTTGGGAGATATGAGAGAACAGGAGACACTGAAAGCTTTTCCTCTTTTGAGGGAAACAGGAGTCCTCTTGAGAGCACAAAGTTATTGTGCAAGTGCTGGCAAATGGTTAAACTGCTGGATGGTCATAACTGCTGGGTACAGAGAGTGAAACGGCATCCGCTGGATGTGACTTTGACCTCTCTCTCTCATTAAAGGATGAGGAGAGCCACAGAATTCCCTGGCAAAGAGGGGAAATAGAATTCTTGGTTTTCTTTTATGCAAGACAAACTTACTTTGTTTACTAGTGTATAATATTTCACTGTTGTTTTCATTTGTCAAAGATACAGACCAAACCTACGGTCTGGAAGTCAGTTCTGATGCCTTGATAGGTTTTACACAACACTCAAAATTCTGTAGATGCCTTCCCAGAACATATCTGACAAGGACCATACAGTCCAGGCAGAGGGCTCAGGCCACTCTCTAAATACCATGTTGGAATAAATTTGAGTAATAATAATAATAATAATAATAATAATAATAATTTTTTAAAAAAGCACAGAAATAAGTATCTTTTAAAGCAAGAATCAAAGCAGTGACTGCAATGGAATGAGTTGTTCACTGTTGGAGACCTGTACTAGCAAATCTCCACTGTCTCTCTCAAAAGCATGTACAGATCCTGGCACATCCCCCATGGGAGCTCAGGGTTCTCTGCTGACTCCAAACAACTTGGTCTTGCAACATCAAAATGCAGTGAGGAGGCTTCCATTTGCCTCCCCTCCTCTGAAGAAAGCTGAATTTCAAGTTTCAATTGGATGTTATTTTCAAAATTGTGCTGCCCTTGCAGTATTTTATTCAAATTTAGACTAATTCCATGCATGCATACACACATGACTGCATGCATGACTTATCTAAGGTAGAGAGAAGTCTAAAAGGCCTTCAGATTCTGACAATTATTTTCTAGCTCTCGAGAGCTCTTTGTAACTAGGACTGCAATTTGCCTTAACAAATGTGAAAACACTGCAATGCTCTACACATGTAACTGTACTATCATTTAATTTGCACCTACAAAGCAACAGAAAAGGAGGTATGAGACTGATCCAAACTCTCCAAACCCAGAGCCACTTGCTGGCTACAGAAGGAAGCAGAGACAGGGGAATCTCACTCTGGTCCTAGTGGGACCAATTTAATAGTTCCCCCAACCCCATGAGAGAGCTGATTAAAAAAAATAAAAATAAATTAAAAAAAAAAAGGCAAGAATGCAAGCAGATCAGTTCCAAATAAAGGGGGAAAATAGGGGTGGAAGGAAACAGTAATCAGTGCAACTTTGACAGCTCACCCATCCGGAGTCATTGGAGTGATGGTAGCAGCTACAAGACCCTTTAACTTCTTTCGGGGTGTCATTGAGCTGTTTGGGAAAAAAAAGAAAAAAGAAAAAAGAAAAAAAAAAAAAAAAAAAAAAAAAAAAAAAAAAAAAAAAAGGGATTACGATCTCTGTTGAAGCGCTTCTGTGAAAGGGTAAAATCCCCGCGGGCTGTGCAGGGAGGGCAGGCCCCGGGCCATTCCCGACGGGACCATGGCTGAGGGGGTCCCGCCCCGGCTCCCCTCTGACCTCGCTCAGCGCTCCGGGGCCGCTCCGGCGGCGCTGCGGGAACGGCCGGGCAGGAAGGAGGCGGGACAGGGGCGGCCACAGCGGCAGCAGCTGATCACTGCACAGCCAGCCCTGTTCGACCCGGCCTCCCCCCGCCCAGCCCAGCCACAGCCTCCTCAGCAGCGTCCCGGTGCCCAGCCGTCCCCACCCAGCCTGCCCTGCCGAGCCCATCCTCTGCCTGCCCCCAGCCCCCTTGGCCCCTCAGCACAGCCGCGGCCCCCACGGGCTCCTCCTGCCCACATAAAAGGGCTCCTACTGCCCTACTGCCCACGCTTTGTGCAAGAGATAAGGCTGCTCTGGGTTATCCATCACTATGTGCAGACTTCAAGATAAAAATAAATAAATGAACTTTGGAATATTAATAACTAACAGGATGGAGACAAACAAAATCTTGCAATGATTCAGGTTGGAAGGGACCTTAAAAGGTCACCCAGTGCCACCCTCTGCCCTGGGCAGGGACACTTTCCACAATCACAGGTCGCTCCAAGCCCTGGCCTTGGACACTTCCAGGGATGGGGCAGCCACAGCTTCCCTGGGCAACCTGTGCCAGGGCCTCCCAACCCTCACACAGAGAAACCTCTTCCAAATCTCTCACCTAATGTTGTCCTCTCAGCCCTGGTGAGGTGCTGGAGGCACTCACTCCCAGTACCAGTGCAGTGTCCCTGCTCTGGGACACACGGACAGACCCATGTCCCTGTGTGAGAAAGGCACATGGAGCTCAGGCTTGCTGCTCCTTGCATGCAGCCCAGTGAGTGGTTTTACCAGATGGGTACCATGTCCACTCCATGGCAGTCATGCACAGCACAATCTTCCCCATCCCACCAGAACTGGGGCTGGGCCAGGATTCAAATCTGCTCCCAGATCTGACCAGTGGAATACTAGCATCCCATCAGACAAGGTACTGCCCTAAGCAGATTCATAGTAATAACCTTCCAAAAAATATTTTAAAGAATTTTCTTCAGTGTGCACTTTCAGATCTTCCATTAGAGAGTTTTGAGAGCACCCAAAGAGAACAATCCCCCATTGTGTGATCCAGGAGCACATTTTTCATGCATTCACATAATAACCTCAGAAGTTTGGGGCTGTGGTATTCCTCCTCCACTCCAAAATATGCTCACTGTGGGCTGTTTGCATGCAGAGATCACTCTCTGGGTTTTGGCCTTATTAGCAGCTCCTTACAAAACACATATATTTCCCTTTTGTTAGAGGGTCATCTTGATCTTCCAGAAATCCCATTTCTCTACACTCTTCCATTCCCACGGGTAATTTCTCTCTCTCCAGGCTCAATAGTTCCAGCTCTTCAACCTCTTCCACCTCCCCTAAGCACCAATGTACTTCTGAAAGTTCACAGACAATTCAGTGCTCTACAGAGCCATTTAGAGGAAATCCACAAGATTTCCTGACTATTTTAATGCAATTTTAGTGCTACTTCATGGTGTTGACAGTACAGGAGAGAAGCTTTACAGTAGCCTGGAGAGGTTTAGAGCTACTTAGAACTCTGTAGGAGTCACAGATCAGCATAAAAAGGTTTTAGAGCTGTTTTGAGCTCTTCAGAGGAATTTTAAAGCTGCCTGGAAGAGCTGAGAGTTAAATTTGATTAAATATCATCATGGCTGGCTGGTATTCAGAAGTGGGAATCACCTGGGGAGTTGATGTGATGTCATTATCTACGTACATATGTATGCATGTACCTACCTATCTACATCTACTCTGCTCTATATCTAAACATGCAAAAACCGAAATAAATACTGACCTCTCAGATATTAAATTTTCATTTTAAACTATTAAGTTTGCTGTTGATTCTACCTGAAAACTTGCCAGTTTAATTGTTCTAGAGTTAAGCACAACCTGGAGGATTTTCCTAACTTAGCATTTTCTTAACTGTCTTACACAGACATTCCCTGACAGGGAGTTGGAACTATAAGCTCTTTAAAGTCTCTTCCAACACAAACCACTTTGTGATTCTCTGATTCAGGTTGCTGTGTCAGCTGCATAGAAGATGTTTTAACATGCCAAGTTGTTAGTTTTTTAGGTGTTAAGATGCTTTCCCATTAGCAGTCAAAAAGAATATAATCTAATTTATGTCTCTGGAAATAGAAAGAACTATCAGGGTGCACTGGAACTTAAGTGACCACTGGCAACCAAGAGAGTATCAGAGATGTTACTCTTCAAGTAAAGCTCACCTCTGAACACAGCCAACAGTGCCATCTGCTGCAGAGTGCAGCATTGGCTCACTCTGGGAATGGACAGGAAGAGAGACCAGGTTCTTGAAGAATCCATCTCTGAAGGCCTTATTCACATCATCTGAAGAACAGAAGTGCCCACCAAAACCCCACACCCACTACCAATATCTCCACTGTTAGAAGATGGGAGAGTACTGATATGATCCACACTCATGCCAGTAAGATGAGGAAGAGCTTAAGACATAGACCCTCAGTTCCAGTTACCTCTTTGTGCCTTTTGGAAGTGGAGAATATTATTTTAAGGAAAATATTTCCTTTAACATATTAATCCCTACTCTCTGGGCCTGTTTCTATCATGTCTGGACATGTTCTCAGGTTGTTGGAACTACACAGGGAAATCCTGAGCTCTCTAGGGCAATTTCTGCATATCAGGGTCTTTTTCAGACACGTGGAGCTGTTCCCACCAGTTCAGAACAACCCTTCAGCAGAGGCAGGAGCTTAACCCAGGTCCTTGGCAGAGGAGCTGCCAGGTGTTCTCACTCCATGCAGCATATAGACTGGAGTAGGCTGAGAATGAGAGAGGGAGGGAGGGAGGGAGGGAGGAAGGCAAGGAGGGGGCCAAAGCAGGTAAAGAAAATGAAAAGATCACTTTAAAACTCTGGGAAAGGGGGATCAAAGACAGAAAATGCAGAACCCCCTGTGTTTCTGCCCAGAAAGCTGTCACCTCTTCAGAGCTATGTTTGCAAATAAAGTGTGTTCTGTCACACTTTAGGCTTAAGTCTCTCCTAAACCATTTAACAAAGCAAAAGCAGCAATACAATACATTTGTGTTGAGACTTTTTTTCTAGCAAACAGTTACCTCTTTCCCTTAATGAGACATTCCTATCTTGAAGATAAAAATTTACCTTTTTTCATGTTCTTGTTTCTCAGAAGAATCTGTCAATAACAGAATGTGGATGAATTTGTAGGGGAAGATGAAATAATTTCCTCTCAGCACTTAGAGAGGACTGGAAGTTTCTGAGGATCTAGATAACTTCTTTCACTGGCTAAAATTTGCTGAGACAATTGCCTTTGGAGTTTAGTTTCTAGCTAGATCCCAGAACAGATCCATATTAAAAATAAGCCTTATTGTAGAAATAAACCAGCGAGTAAAGCAGTATATAAAGCTGAGATAGCTTCTCTCTGGGCTCCATGCACAAAAGACAGGAAGGTTTTGGAATGTTTTTCATGGCAGCTGGAAGCAATTTAGGATTAATTCCCCAAACCTGGAATGGTTTCAAAATGTGAGCTTCAGCAGAGAAATCTTGGAAAATGCCAAGTCAGGAGTGCTCTGGAGTGGTGTTGGGTGTAGGAAGCTTTTTATTTGGTCAAGAGCAGCCAGTTCCATGCATTCTCTGATGAAGTGAGCACAGAATCACTCATTCAGCAAGGTTTAGGTAACACTGTCACTGAGTAAGCAGGAAGATGCAGTCGTTTCTCATGTCACTTGTAACAAACTAGCTGAAATCAGACAGAAACATGGACAAAATCCACATACACATCTCCAGAAAGCAGATGATTTTTGGCTGAAGGTGAATCTAATGGCAACAAATTCCCCCACTGATATAAAATGTGTAGGCTTGAGCATAAGGTCTAAATACCACCCTACTGCAGTTCTGGCATAGATTTCCTTTCCACAATTTCTAAGGATAATAAGGAACCTCCTTGGAACAGTACTATAGTACATTCAACTGCTTCTTTAGAAGATGGTGTGTTTCTGCTTCTTCATTTTCCATGCTGGGAGTGAGAATAGGATATAAAATGGAGGCTTTCTTTAGAGGAAGGAGATAAGAGGCTTCTTTTGGGAGATGAATTTGCAGTAAACCATGGTTCATCTAACAACATATAAGGACACTTCTGCTGCCCTCCATAGTAACAGTAACAGTAACATCACCTGCTCAACTCCTTTGCTGTGAAGTGAGGTTTCTGCACCATCAGATGAGCATCTGTTTACAAAAGACCATTTATATGTTAAGAGGCTCAATTTTTTAAAATTAAAATCATTGTCAAAGATTCTCTGCCTGGAGCTTTGGGTTGAGACCACTTGATCAAACATGTGAGTGGCCCCACATCCCTGTCTCTCACACCCCCATTCTTCATATTACACCACAGGCTTGTCAGCTACAAGAACATGACTCAAAGTTATCATTAACCACACTGTAACAACACTTTTTTCCTGGGTTCCTCCAGTCCTGACACAAATAGGTCAGTGGAAAAGATTCCTGCTTGTGCAAACAGTCTGTGCTTGCCTCTAGGGATAAAGGTAACTTGCAACACAACTGCATCGATGTGACAGCAGCGATTGTAATGCTGCCACAGAGCAGATGGAAGCAGTTTTGCAGTGGAGAATGTTGCTCAAGGTCTTGTTGCAGAGAGGAAAAGTGGAAATCACAAGTGATCCTATCACAGGCTTGTCCTTATCCAACTGAAGTCATTATTTAAGTACCATTTCATTACAGTGCTCCTGCACAGATGAAGACAGTAAAATTAAGGTACAAACCACATGTTTATCTGCTTGTGCCCTCATCTCTGCTCCTTAAGGCAAGGGAACAGAAAAACATTGCTTTGTTAGCTGTTCTGGAAAATGCCAGCCAAGTCCCAGACGCCTATTTATGACATTACAAAGAGATCAAAAGTCACAGAGCCTTTGAGACTTAATGGCTGCTGTGTACTTGGATTTTCCTCTATTTGGAGGCACTGGTGAGACAGTGTGCCATCTTACACCATAATCCCAACCCCACTCTCTAAGTTTGGGAATATATATAAACAGAATACATGTCCCCATGCCTGCCCTACTGTCTCATGCAGCTGTTGACATGTTCTCTCAATGTTTATGTGTAACAACAAGAGTGCTGGAAAACAACCTCTTGGGAAAACACTGAGGATTGTTCTCCAGCCTGGGGGTGCTCCACCAGGAACAGTCAACTCTTTGTCAGGGACATCAGCTGGACACATACAAACTCACTGGGGGTTTGTTCTGGGCCTCTCTGCTTCAGAAACCAAACTAAAATCCACTGTGAGCTTGTCTTTATCTACAGAGTTATTGCCCCCCTTCCAAGGTAATACTTCTCAGTGCTCATCATTGGGGTAAACTTGTGGAGACTTTCCAAACTATTGTTGCTGGGTATTGTTTTTCATATGGCCTTTTCTACTCTGGAGGTGTTCAAAAACACTTCCATCCCTGGGGTGACAGGGTAAGGTGACAGCTCACCTTACACCAGCCCATGCCTTTGCATGCCTGCAGCTCCTGAGCAAAGACCAAGCAGCTTCTGCTCCTCCAAACACCCTCCTGCTGTTCCTGTTTGACCCAAGCAGAGCACAGGTGAAATGGAAAAATACTTTACTCTGTAAAATAAAAAGCACAAAGCATGCAGAGAACTGGTTACACATTTCAGGCCTCAGCCTGTTTGAATAAACTCCAGTAGCAAATGACTGTACACCACCCTCTTCTGAGGCTCTGGAGAGATTTGTGGCTTTAGAGATAAATTCACTATTGCTATTTGGCATGGTTTTACTTCCCTTTTCAGAACAGGAGTGTATCACACAGCATCCTGATGAAGTTCCCTGCAAGCAAAGTGGGTTTCCTGTTAAAAGTCATTCCCAGCTATGGATGTCAAATGTCCCTGAGAGCTCAGCTGAATTTGGCTGCAAGGAATTTGCACAAACCATGACAAACTGAGAGGTGTTCTCAGAATACAAACTGTGGAGTTTAATCTGCCCTATTGTGCTGGTACCAAACTATGTCTGGAGCTGCAGCTGGCTAAATGAAGAGCCCAGCTTCGCTGTGTGTATTATAAGCAGGACAGGATTTCACAATAGCTTTGTGTAACCCCTTTGTGCAGAGATCCAAGGGCTAAGAGGGCTCATTAACCTCAAATACCGCTCAGAACAGCCAGCCATCAGAGAACACTGTCTGTCTTTCATAACATGCCAGCAAAAATCTCGTGAGGATGGCCTCAGCAGAGTGTGCAGCCAGATTTCTACCTACCCTTTACCCCTGTGGTAAAAAGGAAAAGCTGGCATTCTGCAGAGCACCACTCTCCTGTAATCCAAGTCGGGTGGGGGGAGAGACACGTTATTGATGTGAAATCCTTTCTCTCCCAAAGCACAAAACCTGCCACTGACCCCGTCACAAGTGGCCACACAGCCATGGCAAACACGGGAAGTTACACAAGGGTGCAAAACTGTTTATGGAGCCAGATCACACACTAGTCCCAGTGTTGCCTCCTGGGTAGTAGGCTGGGCTTTTGACATTTGCATGGAGGCTCTCCAATGAGAGCCAGAGCAGGACAAGGCTCCAGCCTTGTGGTTTTCATAACAGCAGCCCCCCTCCAGTAGGGTTGAGGCATGGGAGGAGCTTCCCAAACTCAAATAAACACTGACATGCAGCATCTTACGAGGATGTGCAGCCTCCACAGGACACACTGCAACAGCTAAAAGGACAAGGACAGCTGAAACTGTAAGTATGTCTACCTTCCCCACTTCCTTAATAGTAGTTTGTGGAGTGGCATGTTCTGGCTGCACTTACTTGTGCTAAACCTGCTGCCTGTCCCTTTGGCCCATGTGTTAACAGCTGCAGAAAAAACCCTAACCTACCTATAGCCATATTTATGTGAATAGATGGACATTTCAAAGTTCAGCTGTACATCTAAAAGAATTCAGCTGTATCTGGAGGATTCTTGTTTGTCTCTCCCATCCCAAAGCATTGTTTTATGTAATTAAAAAAAAATTTCCAACATGTAGTCACTGACAGTACTGGCCATAAAGTCACAAAATCCAGAGCTGTGAGGTCTACCTAGTAGGCAGTTGGTTTTACAAAACTCTCATTGTTCCCCAAGAAACAGGTAATTTGAGAAGACATTCTATGACCTAAGAATCCAGATCATCACTGAATTATGTGTTATTGCAACATGAAGGGTGAAGGACATTGTAATGTTAACAGGAGGCAGAGACTGTCAGAGCGTAGGTCATCCACTACAGTCTGCCTGGTTAACAGAAGTCATATATGGAGGCCACTAAAATCTCAGCATTTAACCAGATCTGATTATTTCAACAGTGGTTTTGAATATTTTCACTTGCTTTGTTTGGGACAGTTTTTACGTTTTCACATTTCTTCCTCCCATGTAAAAGCCATGGAAGAGTTATTCATTCAGAACTGCAGAAAATCTCATTTATCCACAGGACTCTGAGGCTAAAGGCCTTTAAGAGAGTCATTAGCTACCAATGAGAGTCATTAGCTACCAAAAAAGTAAAGGGTGCAGTCAACAGCAGATCACCCACCACAGCACTACTGCTTTTTCATCCAGGAGCAAACAGACTGAAGTCCTTTTGACTAACAGCCTTCCACAAAACTCCCACTTGCAGAAACTCACTCTGCACTCAGGAAATACCTTTTTGTCATGGAGAAGCAAGGGTAGTGTATCCCAAAAGAACACTTCCTCCTACCAGTAGAGGTAGTTTCTTGGTCCTGGTGCTCTATTCCTGCAGGGCTAAACAGCTTTCAGCCTTTTTTCAAGCCACCAATTCAGTGACAATGGAAAAGCCCTAGTGCCATACTAAGAGATGCCAATGAACTGTGTCTGCCTTCCAGCTCAGGCAAGATGATCAAGTCCTTCAAGCAAACATTTCTGTCCCTGGACCTGCAGTCTCCTCGCTGGAGCTCAGCAGAGGCAATGGTAACTGCAACAATACTTGGAAAAAGTAGCTACTAATTTCTGTCAACACCCATCTCATGGTTACTGTGACTTTTGCTACCTTGCAGGCAAAGGACTATGAACTGCGTCAGTATGAGACAGCAAAGTGGGTCAGCACAGTCATTAGGGGAGAAACCCAGAAGGAAGCAATGCGCCAGGGCTTCTGGAAACTCTTCCACTACATCCAGGGAAAGAATGAAAAAGGTAGGACATGCTGGTTTTGAATGGGAAGAATTACAAGCAGCTAATGAACATAAATAATAATGAACAAGGAGCTGGGAGATGCAGCTTAGACACCTGGTTTCCCTTTCCTCTAGAAATGAAGATTGACATGACTGTGCCAGTGACCTGCCTGGTAAAATCAGGCTGCACAGACTTCAAGATCTCTTTCTTTGTGCCATTTGAGCACCAGGAGTGCCCCCCGCAGCCCACTGACTCCAATGTGTTCATCGAGGAGCGGAAGGCAGCAGCTCTCTTTGTCCGGTAAGCAAAACCAGCACAGATGAATCCAGGGCAGGAGCTGCTCATTCCTTTGAGAGATGACTAAGTGTGGATACACCCTGCTGTTCAGAGCTTTAATTGCTAAAATCCAGCTATTAGGAAATCTTATGCTTGGGTGTCTTACCACAAAGTCAAGTGACCAAGTTGTGAAACAGATTTTTCTTAGCAGACACTTGAAAACTGCATTGATTTTCATAGATGCAGCCTCCAAAATGATCTTCTGAAGTTTGTTCTACAGAAGACCTAAAACCACTTTCAGCACCCTTTTTTATTTGTAGCCCTGAACCACCACAACACAGAGGGCACTTTTTACTTGGGTGTTTCTTCTAAATCTTAACTTTGAGAACAGCATAAATACCTATGTGACGCATGACTGCAAGTTCTGCATGGGTAATCTACCAACCACAAACTGCATCACAAACTTGCTTTGGAAGTCTGAAGCTTCTGTGAAAATAAAGCCAAGGGCTTGAATCAAAAAAATCTCCTTTTCTCACTCCTACCAGGTCCTTTGGTGGCTTTGCCTCCCCAGAGAAATATGCTGAGGAAGCTGATGCCTTGGCCAGAACCTTAAGAAACAGAGGCCAACCATTCCATGAAGACTTCTTCTACACTGCAGGCTATGACAGTCCCTTCAAGCTCTTTAACAGGCATAATGAAGTGTGGTATTTTAAAAAGTAACATAATGGGGGAATATTAAGAGGCTACTAATCAGCTCTGGATGAAAACAGACCATATTATTGGCTTTTGTGTTAGTGCAGAAGAGATTTAATTTGCATGTGGACACAATGTTTAACTTATTTCCTCGAGGATGAAATACTATTCTGGCTAGAAACATTTCAAAATGTTAATTCAAGATCATACCGGGTGGAGTGGGAGGGAAACATAACAAATGTACTCCTCTTATTGAAAGGTTCCTAGCAACACTAATAATCTGAAAATAATCCTGCTGAAGTTCAGGTATGTAGCTTTACTTCTCATTAGAAGTGCTACAGCACTAGTTGAAGTGTTATGAAAAGGGAGTTCTTCACCACTGACTTTCATAAGCTAACTTTCCTCATACTGGCATTACCCTTGAAAGCAGGGAGGAATTTAAATGAGTTTTTCAGAGAAGCAAGCTTCCATTAAGGAGCATTAGAAAGCAGAAACATCTTAGCAGGCCTTAGTGAATCAAACAGTATCTGCTGGTAATCAGTATTATTCTCCCACCTCTCCAACTGAACTTTTCTCCCTCCTGAAAGCCAAATGTTGTGTTGTTTAAATCCAGAACCCTTGGAAAAGGGTTGCCAAGTCCAAGTACACCTATTCTGATCTGCACCTGAACACATAATGCCAGGATTACTGGTGGACTATTATTTTAGTAGCAAATAGACAAGTACTAAGTTTAGCTCTCACCTTAAACACTTTAAATACTCCTAAAGTTATTTATATGTCTAAATATATGGTCACCTGCAGCCTATACACCAGCAGTTTTTGACACCTCAGTTAAGACACCTGCAGGACTAGCACCTAATCTAGTTTAGTCCATGCTCTAAATTAAGCCTTTTAAATCTTGGTATAGCAGTCTAGAGGTGTTTTACATCAAGTTGTTCCAGCCAGAAAGAATGTCAGAACACCAGGGAGAGTTTGCAAATTTTTATTTGCTCCAATCAGCATTAGGCAAACATGACCAGTGAGACAAAAACACATTGGCCTTTTTAATGCTGTTCATGCAAGTGTAAGCCATTTATCAGCAATCTTCCACCTATTAAGACAGACAAGAACCGTTATAAGGTACCAAGTACAACACACTTGATGGGAACATCTCAGACCTTAGAATTTCATCTCTGTTCAGTGAGAGAGTTCAAGCTAAGGTTTTCATCACTTGTTCCAACAAATACATTATTACAGCAGTTACACTCACCTTCTTCATTCTTCATGTGCTAGTTTCAGACTTGCCTCCTCACCTAAAATGAAGAAAAGACAGTTAGCATATGCAGCAGCATAACTGCTAAAAGCTCTACAACAGCTTTGTAACCTCAGTGAGAAATGGAACGGAAAGGGTAATATCACAGTAGCTCATTTGGCAGAATCAATTTCATCAGTGGCTACAAATATTTCCAGTTTTTAATACAATTGATCTGTTGTGTGGACTTACCCAGCAAGGCTGCAGACAGCACAGTCCCTCCCTGAGGAAGAGAGAAGTACTTTCAGAATAACAGCAGCAGCAAAGTTTATTTACCTGTGAGTTTCTATCCATCAAATTATTTTATCTAAAAGGAAACTGACTTCTAGCTGGCATCTTATGAGTTTTACTTACAACACCCAAATAGGATACACAAAGCTTACAAACCCTAACTTAACTGGAAATACAGAATTACTAACATTGGAAGAATCAGGGAAAGTAAAAAGCTACGGTTTTGCTTCGTGATACCATCTCTGCCAACAATGTTGTATTCCATGATTTTAAATATCTAAAATACAAGTCCCATAAATTTTCAAGATTACTTCATTTTTGACAGTGTTTGGTGTTCCACTTTCTTTGAAAACAAGTTTGTACAGCAATTACCTAGAACTTGAGCAAAATTCATGGAGAACCAATATAAAGATTAGCAGTAACAACTGCTGAGAAGTGACAGCCACAGCACAAGGTTTATTTATTTTAATTCCAGAGTGCTATGTTACAGCAGTGCCCACAGAACAGCCAGATACACAATAAAAGGAAGACAAATCAGATTGCACACAAGGCTAATTTTAAGCACCACTATTTAAGCATTCAGCACAAAGACAAGATTCCAGGAATTATTAACCTTCATGTATTCTACACTTACCTCAGACAAGTCCATCTTGTTTCTTGAACTCCATGCAAGCTTCACCCTGTAAAGAAGTGAAATTGTACTAACACACTTTTGGCAGTGGTTTGAGAGTGTGACTGTGGGTACTGTTTCAGCACAAGAGTTCTCCTCAGCCTCTTTCAGAGAGATTCCCATTTGCTCAGAATTCATCACAAACAGTACATGCCAAGAACAGCTTCATATTGTATCTCTTGTTTGTCCTTTAAAGGGGGATCTGACCTCAGAATTTCAGACCTTATTCCCAACCACATCTTCATTCACACCACCATAAGAGCTCTGATCTAGCCATCAAGATGAACAATTTACCACATAAGTGCTCAAGATCAGTGCTACTTCCTGAAAGAGTCCACTAAATTTAAACAGCACAGTTTAGTAGGAGGTAATTGTACTGCATTTGCTCAGCCCAGAATGTGTGGCAAGCTGGTAGCACAGAGCTTTTC
Organism: Phylloscopus whistleri; assembly: GCA_017589585.1. NCBI lineage: Eukaryota > Metazoa > Chordata > Aves > Passeriformes > Phylloscopidae > Phylloscopus > Phylloscopus whistleri. The sequence continues at coordinate 958,954 of JADMLD010000682.1, read as the reverse complement.
TTACTAAATAGGAATTAAAGTAGTCCATAGCAGTTATACATTTAAAATGGTTGCCACTACTTCTTTTTAGTCACAAAAAGCAGTTAATTTCAAGTCTGAGATATGCAGCACCTTGGGTGAATGAATCCTGCAGGCTGCTGGCAAATCTGTGGGCTTTTTACCTGGAAAAGGTAATAAAATCACCAAGAACCTTCCTTAATGCTGCAGCTGCACTGTAAAGGCCAGAACCCAGTAACTTCCTCATTCCCTGTATCACAGTTCTGCCCAGTCACTGGTGTGTTAACAACTTACTTTTGCTGGCAGCACTACCAGGTGCATCACTTCCCATCACAGCTCCATCACACCTGGATGATGGAAAGCAAAGCAAACCATTAGGAGAGTACAGAAACAGGCACAGGAGGAAGAAATCAAAGCCAGGTGCCTGCAGTCAGATAGAGCTAATTACAGACCTCCATGATTGAAGTCAAGGCAGTCACATCTCATCACACAGGCAGCTCACAGTGCTATAGGGCTAGGCTGCTATGGGCAGGAGGGCAAATACTTTAACAGCTTCATCAGAGCACGTTCAAGAGCTCACAGTGACAAGTTTAGTGCACACCAGCCTGTCAAGACCAGGCTCCAGCCAGCACCTCCCCTTTAAAACCTCCTGTTTTGGCTGAGATGCAAGCCACAGCCAATGGGCCCCTTGCCCCTTTTCCCCTAGCTGACAAGCAGTTAAATACTTCACTTATGGGCCTATGTTGACATACTAATACTCAGGAAGTTAAAACAAGTACTTACCTCACAGTGAGAAACATTTGGAAGCCTGCAAAGAGAAATTTGCTATTAGGCAGGGTCCAGCAGGAAGTTACAGGTTTCAGAACAGTTTAAAAAAAATACTGTATCAGAGTTTGATCAAGTTTTATCCTCATGGGAATCAGAGACCTGATTCAACATCATTTACAGTAGGATGCAACACTCCCATCCCCTTCTGAAGGCAGGGTGTAAAGCCATTTCCCAGCACTCATCACAATTATTTCATGCTCTGACTGTGAAGTACAGGAAACTAAAGACACACAGTACTAATCTTTGCCTCACTTTTTAAGAACAAAATGAATTTGCAAGCATCTCTAAAAGCAAACTCTCAGATGCAGCACAGACAAAAGAAGCATCAGTCTAAAAATAAACATTAATTACCTTTGATTAGGAAAATCTTTTCTTCACCAACATCAGGAACAGGTGAAATAGTTTCTCACATAAGAGGCATGGGGCCTCCTCTCTCAAGGGCAGCCTGCAAAGTAACAAAAGACTTTTAGAACATGGAGCACCTGATTAACCTTATTCTGCTATATTTTGTGCTTAACTTCACAACCACATCCTACTCTCCATCTTTCTATTCATCTTACTAATTTTTTTTTATGTTAAACCCATTTACTGGTCTTCTGAGACAAATTTTTTAAAACACATTCATGGAGCAAAATAAGTGATTCACCTTCAGCTTCCCACATGATTTGTTTGAAATAGCCTAAGCTACAAGAGGCTGCATCAGACAGGGGCAAAAGACAGTAACTGTGTTCATCACAGGTTATCTGCTGAACTATGCAGTCATCACACAACAGCCTTTCCAGACAGCAGGGACGGTTAACAGTTTTCACCGATGCCAGCAAAGCAGTATTTACCTTGTAACAGCTCACAGTTCCATCTCTCAAGTGCCTGCAACAATAAAAAACAAAATCAGACCCCTTCAGCCTTTGTGCCCAAGCCCACAGCTCCTACTGGCAGACCACAAGAGTCAGATACATCAGATAGGGGCGAAGAACAGAAGTGTTCATCACAGGGTATCCAGCTGAACTATGCCGTCATCATTGTATCTGCTTTGGAATCACAGTACCAAGCAATTGCCTCTTGTGACTGCTCTGAAAAGTTAATTTTCCCAATAAAGAAATAAACATTTAAGAGTTTGAATACTAGCAAGTATAAACTGTTTCTGGTTTTAGTGGAAATTGGTCACAGAACACAGCCCATCCCTTTTACTGCAGTGTTTAAACAGCTATGTGGAAGAAAGCGCTACATAAAGTACATATTTCTTACCAGGTGATGTTCCTTCTACGTTTCTCTGAAGTGCAGGATTCAGATCCTAGAAAGTAAAAATCTTGTTAACAGTATATTCAGCAGTCAAAGCATTGAGGGGAATTTTCAGTTGCTGTGCCTCAGAAAACTGTTTTGGTGGTAAAAGTGCTCATCACTCTCTTGGTCAAGAGTAGCAAATAAGTGTCATCACTGTGGCACCACAGGGATAGCTCTGCTCAAGGAATTAATTATTTTCTGCTATCACAGGAGCAGAAGATGCTGTCTAGACAAACAGTAAGCACCATTTCATATTTAGTTTTCAAGAATAAGTGTTTTTACCTTGGGAAGAAGTAGCTTTAAGTCTCCACATTTGGGGGCAGATCTGGAAGAGGTAAAAAGAGTTGGAGATGTTTGCAGAACTAGGGAGCTGCTCTGGCAATCACAGTAGAAAGCCTCAGCATGGAGTTTTCAGAAATCACTTCTGCCTACTACTCTGATACTGAAACCATCATAGGCTTTGAGATTTACTCAACATCAATCCCCACAGAGTTACCCATTTTCTACAACATCTTCCAGGCAGTTTTCCCCAAAACATTTATTGCAGTGAACAAAGAAACAGCAGTAAGGAAAGAAAAAAGGGGCCCTGGAGTACTCTGGCAGTCTGGTTACAGTATGAGCAGTGCCTCATAAACATTCTACAGGACAAATAAACAGGTGACTGCTCCCAGCAGAAAAGTGAGGCCTGTCCAAAACCCCCCAGGCAAGGGCTGAATTACAACTGCTGATACTGTAACTGCCTGATACAACAGCACTCCAGTCTAGCTGGTGTACACAAACTCAACATTTGGTAATTTCAACTCTGTATTATTTCAGAAGCAACATTTACCTGCCTTGAAGCCACAAGAAGGAAGAGCGTAGCTGACACATGTTGAACTGAAAACAAGAAAGCATGTTAGCTTTTTTTCCAAAAGGATGCAAGAGTCACAAATATTACTTTGAAAAATATTCAAAAAGCAACATCCAAAATACTTTGAGTTTTAAGATTTCCCTGATGCAATCCAAATTTTGGCTCTTGGAAGAACTGAGGCCACAAAAAAAAAAAATTGCAATTATGTATTTTTAAAAAGGATGAGATCACTAAACTACTATCTTCCCTACAGCATGAATTCTTGTGTATTATCACCGGGGCAGCCAGGCTGGCACAAACTCTGGCTGCTTATCAAGGCCCAGTGGTGTCTCAGCCGCCCTGGACAGGCCAGCAGCAGCATTCCATGCCCAGCTCAGATATGTTGGCATTCATCACCCTCTCAGATGTCCCTACCAACATAATTCTCATCATGTGCAGAGCATATGGAAGCGAAGTGAGCCTTTCCTCTTGAAAGCTGCTCAGTTAGGACTTGCAAGGACCACAGAGTTCAGCTCGTAGACTTGCACAATACTATAGCCAAGAGTGCCTGAGAGCACTGCCCAAATGTTTTTTAAAGCCTGGCAGCCTCGGGGCTGTTAAGCCAGTCCTTAACCTTTCTACACTGCGTGCATATCCCACCTGTGCAGGGATCCTTACTCCTTTCACAACGCTACTACTGCTTCTTGCACAACGTTTCCCATTTATCTGCAAAACCAAGCTGCTTAAAGCCCAATGCAGTTAAAAAAATCCAACCCCACAAAAACCAGAGGCCTACCGCTGGTATTTACAGCGGGCACATGACCTCGACGTGTTCCACGACCACGACTTGGGTATAACAGGCTGGTAGGCAAGAGCTCGTAACTCAGCGCCGGAGGTATTACCCTGAGCCGAGACTCTCCCATCCCGTGTGGGGCTCCACAGGACCCCCTCACACATCCCCACGGCCGCCATGAGACAGAGCCCTCGGCGGCCTAGGCCGCGGACCTGGCCCGGCCGCGCAATCCGCTTCAATCCTCCCTCGCCACCTCCCATCGGCGCCCGACCCGCAGCCGCGGGGCACCTCGGCCGTACCCCGGAGCGGTACCACCGCCCCCCGAGCGGGGACTCGCCCCGCACTCACCGGCGGGGCCGCACGGGACACACTGACCCCTCCGCGCCGAGAGACCGGAAAAGGCAGCCCTCGCCGTGCGCGTTCCTTATATAGCGCGGGTCACGTGGTGCGGGCCTGGCCACGCCCACCGGGGGTGCGCTCCGCGGGCAGGGGCGGGGCGGGGGCGGCTGGTCCGCACGGCGTTTCCTTCCGGGGCGCGGCCCGCGCTGGTGCGTTTCGGTTCCGGGCCGGCGCTGCGGGCCCTTCCCACCCCCGGCAGGTGAGGCTGGGCCGGGAGGGGCGGGCGAAGCCGCCCGGGGCCCCGGGGGCGCGGCCGCCGCCTCGCGGTGCCGAGGGTGGGAGGGGCGGCGGCCGGGGGAGGTTGGCCCCGCCCGCCCCGCACAGCCCCGGTGCGGGGTCGCGGCGCGGCTGTCACGGGTCAGAAGGAGCCGCGGGCCCGGCGTGAGGAGGGTCCGGCAGCCGTGGGGCGGGGGCACAGCGCGCTCCGTGAGGCGGGTCCTGCGGGCAGGGCGCGGGCGGGCGAGGAGCCACCGCCGCTCCTCTCAGTCCAGAGTTGTGTTCGGTTTTGTAGTTGGCGGAGTCCCGTTGGAATGTGCACGTAGCCAAAGAGGTTTACTGGGGAGAAATTTTTACTTATGAGGGTGGGGAGGCCCTGGCACAGGGTGCCCAGAGAAGCTGTGGCTCCTCCTGGATCCCTGGCAATGTCCAAGGCCAGTCTGGACGGGGTTTGGAGCAAGTTGGGACAGTGGAAAGTGTCCCTGCCCGTGGCAGGGGGTGAAACGAGATAAGCTTTAAGGTTCCTTCCAACCTAAACCATTCTGGAATTCTAAAGAGCTTCTTTAGGACCAGGGACAGGACCCATGGAACAGATGGAATTGTGTCAGCGGAGGTTTAGTCTGGATATCAGGAAAAGGTTCTTCCTCCAGAGGGTGGCTGTGCACCAAACAGGCTCCCCAGGGAATGGCCACAGCCCCAAGGCTGCCAGAGCTCCAGGAGCATTTGGACAGTGCTCTCAGGCACAGGGTGGGATTGTTGGGCTGTCTGTGGAGGGTCAGGGTTGGACTCAGTGGTCTCCTTGTGGGTCCCTTCCAGCTCAGGATGTTCTGTGATTCTGTGAATTGCCCAGCCACGGTAAATCTCAACCCGAAAGCTGAGTTTTCAGTGCAGTTTCCAGGGTGACATCATCTGCTGGGTGGTCTGTCTCTGCTCCTTACCTGATGGATCAAGAATTCCACCTGCTACTGGTAGCTGCCTCACAGGCTGGAAGGCATTTGCTGAGATAAGTAAAGTCTGGCTCTCAGCTGGTGACACTTTAATTGCATTAGAAACGGCAGTGTCTCGGTGTGTGCCCTGTGCTGACTCAGCTCAGCCTGCAGGCAAAGGTGGGTGGAGGTGACAGACTGCCCAGAGAAGAGAGAAATCAGGATGTCATTGCCCTGTGGCTGAGCTGCACTCAGAGGGGCAGAAATCTGCCTCTGCCAGGGTAGTTTGAACCAAAAGACAGATTCCCTATCAGCAGCCTCTGAGTGGATCATGACAGGCAAGTTCCTTGACACTGAGGTGAGCGGAGTTCTGTGAGGTATGAAAAGTGAATGGATTTTCCCTGCCTTCCGAGCAGGAGCTCACAGATAATTTATTGGGCTCTCTGGGGAGCAGCTGCCTTCTCACCACAGCCATACCCAGCCATGCTCAGCAGTTGAGGTCTGATGATTTTTTCCCCCTTCTCTTTCTGTATATCCCCAGCTCAGCTCTGCCTCCCTCCTGCCTCCCTGGGTGCTCATGGCCTTGGCAGGGGTGTTTCACCCTTGCCTTCCTTGAGAGTGAGGCTTATTGCTTTAGGAACAGCTGTTTTGGGAAGATGGTGAGCTAATCCTGCTGCTAGATCCTCCAGCAAAACCAAGAATGACAAAACTTGATGTTCACAGCTGTGCTTGGCAGAACCCAATTCCTCTGCATTTCATTTATTCTTTCTTTTTACTTCCTACAGGGGAAGGGGGCAACAAGTTTTCTTCTTACTACATCAGAAGAAAAAAAAAAAAAGGCAGCACCCCATTTCCTTCCCACTGCATGTAACTCAGAGCACTCCAGGTAAGATGTTGGGTTTTCTATTTCCCTTTCTGTGCAGTTGATATTCTGCTCCCAATGCTGTATTGACACAGACCTGTGCACTGTGGTTTCCTGATTTTTGTGAGGTTTGTTGCTTTTTCCTAAAGATAGGGAAGGACATGGAGCTGTTGGAGCAAGTCCAGAGGAGGCACCAAGATGATCAGAGAGATGGAGCAGCTCTGCTGTGAGGACAGGCTGAGAGAATTGGGGTTGTTCAGCCTGGAGAAGAGAAGCTTCAGGGTGACTTCATTGTGGCCTTCCAGTGCCTGAAGGAGCTGACAGGAAAGATGGAGAGAGACTGTGTACAAGGGATGGAGTGACAGGACAAGGGGGTATGGCTTCCCACTGACAGAGAGTAGGTTTAGATGGGATCTTGGGAAGGAATTGTTCCCTGTGAGGGTGGGGAGGCCCTGGCACAGGGTGCCCAGAGGAGCTGTGGCTGCCCCTGGATCCCTGGAAGTGTCCAAGGCCAGGTTGGACAGGTCTTGGAGCAGCCTGGGACAGTGGAAGGTGCTCCTGTCCATGGAACAGGGGGTGGCACTGGAGGGGCTTTAAGGTCCCTTCCAACCCAAACCATTCCGTGATTCTGTGATAGGGGAAGGAGAAGAAGCCCTAAGGCCTGGCACTGTTCAGCTGTACCATGTGAAGCTTTGTGCATTCCAGTCTGACTTCCCCAGGGACATGCAGCCATCCTGCCACTCAGAAATCCCTTGGTACAACTCCACAAGATAGAGAGGCTGTCCTGCAGCTTCATGCTTAGTAACTGGCTTTGCCAAGTTAGCACAAAGCCTGCTTAGGCATATGGACATGTGCTATGCTGCAGGGTTCCTAAATTCTGAATAAAAGCCTTCCAAAGGCAGACATGCTCCTCATGTGCCAATCCCTTCAATTTGGAGATTCCTCCACAGAGTGGGCACTCTGAGCCTTGGTATTCCCAGCCTGCTTGAAATGGTTTTGACATCTGCAGGACTCTTCTCAATCCACACTTCAGATGCTGTCTAGTTGGAAGCTGCTTATGCCATGAGTGGACTTTAACAAGCTTATTTACTTTCCTTTTTTTTTTTTTTTTTTTTTTTTTTTTTTTTTTTTGGATGAGTTTACATCTCACTTCCATTCATTCCAAATTTTTACCATATATGGCCAGGGCTTCTTCTCAAACTTTGCCAGAAATGATGATGTAGTTGGTGGTGTATCCCACAGCCCTCTCCCTGGCCCTGCTCTGACATCTCCTGATAAGCCTTGGTGGACTGGGCTGAGCAGTGAAGGGTCCCACGACTGCCCCAGCTGGGTGGTGAGGTGCTCCCTGAGCCTACCAGGAGCTCTTGTGGGGTAGAGGTGGGAACAACTGGGAACATCCCAGCCAAGGTGGGAAACAGGGGATGAGCCTTGCATAGCCTGGGTAAAGCATTACCTGGATTGCAGCCCAAGCAGCACCCTTGTGAATTGTTGGCCAAGTGGAACAATCACACTATTGCTGTACTTGGGAAAGAGTCCAGGAGTTACTGACTTAGGGTATGGCCAGGATGGGAACCTAGTGATGACCAAAGTGAAGTGTCTTGGGACCCTACAGAAGTGATCCTGAGCGAAGCCCTCTGAGCTCTCCTGGGCCACGGCTTTTTTTTTCACTCTCCTGTTAGATATTTTCTGGCATGTGCCACATATGATGGATACCTCAGGTTAACAAGGCACTTAAGATGCCTTGATGTCAGATGTGTGCTGGCCAAGTTTTCAAAAGTCTCAGGAGGATTTAGGTCCCCGTCGTCTCCTTCCCGGTTCCTGTTTTACAAATGAGCTTTCCCTATTACTTTCTCTTTTCAAAACACTCAGAAGGTACAGGTGGTGAGTATTTTAATCTGTTATGCAATCAGGTGCCTATTTTTAATACCTGTGCCACTTTTAATGTTCTTTTCATGTGCTTCTATTGAGGCTGGCAGAACAAAGTGTTTTGCACGCTAAAGTCGCAGGGAACGGGGGTCTGTCGGGGGGGACTGGCTTAGCAGAACTCTTGTGCAGGGGGTGCATAGCATGAGGAGAGCTTTGTAATGCTGTTTTAAGCAATCTCAAACACACTCGTTTGTGACAGAGCTGCCACCACGTGTGTGCAAGTTCAACAGGTGAGGAAGGTGTGTAAAAACTCCAGTGTTTCAAACTGTGTGGAAGGAGGTGAAAAATGCTCTGATTTCACATGAGTGGTTCTGCTAATGACGGGATCTTTTCCCCCTTTTCCAGTAGAGTCGTGCACCTGCAGCTGGGACAGCCATGGAGAAGAGCGGGAACATTCAGCTGGAGATTCCTAACTTCAGTAACTCTGTTCTGAGCCACCTGAACCAGCTGCGCATGCAGGGGCGGCTGTGTGACATTGTGGTCAACGTGCAGGGCCAGGCTTTCCGTGCGCACAAGGTGGTGCTGGCCGCCAGCTCGCCCTACTTCCGCGACCACATGTCCCTGAACGAGATGAGCACCGTGTCCATCTCCGTCATCAAGAACCCTTCCGTGTTCGAGCAGCTCCTCTCCTTCTGCTACACGGGAAGGATATGTCTGCAGCTGGCCGACATCATCAGTTACCTGACAGCTGCCAGCTTCTTGCAGATGCAGCACATCATAGACAAATGCACGCAGATCCTCGAGGGGATTCATTTCAAAATCAACGTGGCCGAGGTGGAAGCGGAATTGAGCCAGACCAGGACGAAGCATCAGGAGAGACCACCCGAGTCTCACCGGGCGACGCCAAATCTGAACCGTTCCCTGAGCCCACGTCACAACACCCCCAAGGGGAGCCGCCTGGGCCAGGTGAGCACAGTGCTGGACATCCGGGAGCTGAGCCCGCCCGAGGAGTCCACCAGCCCCCAAATAATCGAGCAGAGTTCGGATGTGGAGGGCAGGGAGCCCATCCTGCGGATTAACAGGGCGGGACAGTGGTACGTGGAGACGGGGCTGGGAGAGCGCGGGGCGCAGAACGACGAGGAGGTGCGGGTGCTGGGAGGAGTGCGCATCAAGACGGAGAACCTGGAGGAGTGGCTGGGGGCAGAGCACCAGCCCTCGGGAGAAGACGGGAGCAGCGCTGAGGAGGTCACGGCCATGGTGATCGACACCACGGGCCACGGATCGCTGGGCCAGGAGGCTTTTGCCTTAGGCTCCTCTGGGGCCAAAGTGGTCAGGCCGACCAGCAGCGAGATCGACAGGTGGGTTTTCTTAAACTTAATTGTTCACCTTGGCTGTAAGAGGAGGTTGTGCAAGATTCTGACTTGGCTGGGTCAGTCGCTTTGGAACATTTCCTCTTGCTATTTCCTTTGGCCATCTAAAGCATAAGAGCGAAAGGGTTTTTACCTGGGGTTAGGAAGTATGTCCAGTTTGGCTAATAGTATTTTGGCTGGGTAGTGATCAGACCAGGTACAGGCTAGCTTGGGAAATTACTTATTAGTTCTTAGAGGTTGGGATCTCTACCTCTCAGCATTTCAGCTGAGGTGGGGTTTATTTTTTAAAGATGTTCAGTTCAGCCTCAGTAGATAACAGACTCAGCCTTTGGATTAATGAGGTCATCTACAACAGTGTTACGTATCTCCATTGCACTGGTGCCTTCTGGTCCGAAGATCTGGGGATGGTTCTGGCTGAGAAACAAGCCAGACACCAGCTGTAGGTCACGGTCTTCCCAGTGGTCCATGACAGCAGTGGGCCCTGGGTTTACATTTTCTGAGGCAGTTGAAATGGAACCCAGTGGCTTCCACGGTTGTTTTGATTTATATGAGAGAGCAGAAAGCCTTTGTTGAAAATGAGTGATGAAGTCCCCTGTGTTTGGATTCTCCATCCATCTGCTTCCCTTCCACTCCAGCATTTACTTTCTTGCCCTAGGCTTGGGCCAGTGTGAATTTGATAAAGGGCAGGTCTGTTTTTTTGGGGGGTGTCGTAATTCTAGGGTTTCCCTTCACATCTGCCTCTCTTCTAGCTCAGTCCCATGGGGAAACAGCTACCTGGAAGCAGCAGATACTCTGTCACTTGTCACTTAATAAATCAATCAGTGGGAACAATCTTGAGCTGGCCCTTGGAGAGTGATGCTTTTCTACTTCCTTAGTCCTTTTCCTTGGATCAGCTAGTCTCTAGCATCTCTTTTTGTAGTCTGTATGCACTGTTTCCCACCTCTAGTCCATCATATCTCTTGCGTTTCACACTGGGAACAGAGGAGGAGGGTGCTGGAGGAAAGGTGTCCTCTGAGAACTGGTTTCTGTGCTGCTGTACAGTTCCTGAGCCACCAGGCCCATATTGGTTTATTCATGATAGCAACCCCTCTGTGTTGCTGAACTGGAAGCCAAATGACTCAGTTTTATTTTCAAGTGTTTAGACTGAAACCACAGACCGGTATGATTTGGTTTTTCCTTTATACTTGCACTGTTCCACCTCCAGTGAGTTAGCTGATGAGGATGAAGAGATCTATACAGGTGCCTCTATTGCTCACCCCTTGTTCTAAGCACTGTAGTGACCTGATGCCCATTAAAAATTCCATTTTTGCTCTTCCCCCATCCCCCAGATTTAGCCCTTCTGGCAGCATGGTTGCTGTGACTGAGCGGTACAGATCCAAAAGCGAGTCTCCCGGGCGGATGGATGAGCCTAAGCAGCCCAGTTCCCAGGTAGGCAGATCAAGATGTTTGCAAGAAAATGTTGGCTTGAGGGTGAATGGGACTTTGTTGTGATGAAGTTTGTCATATTTTGTATTTGCAAGCAATAATGTGTGTAATACAAGGACCTTTTACTTTGGCAAAGGATCTACTTGCTCACAGGAGAACATGCTGGCCATGGACGATTTAAAACTGATTCTGGCTGTTCTTTGGGATTTTGGCCAGATACCTGGAAAACACAAGGAGTTTCTCTTGTTGTTTGAGGGCATAAATATCCCTTATTTATCCCTTTACCCTTATTCTGGGCAGGCCACCAGCTCCTGAGGAGAAACCCCATTTGCCTGCAGAGCTGGATCTGCCCTCAAACAACTGGCAGCAAATGCCTGAGCAGAGGGAGGAGGTGTGGCTTGGCTTCTGTGGAAGACGGGTGACAACAGCTGAACCTTTCTATGCTGGTACCAAGACCATTCCCAAAAGCCCTCCAGGCACTATACCAGTAAACCTTTTGGGGTGGAGTGTCAAAGAGCTGTGGCATTTTAGGGAGGTCTCTGTCTCTTCTCCAAGTGACTGTGTTGCACAGCAGACTTTGCAACATAAAGGAGCTCTGAATTCTCTGCTTTCTTGGGCACAGTTTTGGGGTAGGAGGGAGAGATGCACAGAAATGGGAGGGCAGTGGGCTGTGGAGTGCAGCAAAGTGGGACACAGCAGTAATGCCCGTGCCTTATCATTTTGGTCTAATTTAGCTGCATCCAGTCAGTGTCACAGTGCCACTGTAGTGCAAGTGTGTCAGCCAACAAACACAGTGCAGAAGGACTCTTGTGAGCCTGGCAGGTAGGGAACGTGTCAGTGTGTAAGCAAAGGACTTGGCTAGAGGTGGGTAAGGAGATACTAGGCTGCTTTGCCCTTGAGTAAGGCCAAGTGAAGCAAGGAGGGGGAAATTGTGATTGGTGTCTGCTGACTTTGTTAGACACTTCCATAAAATGACAGATACCTTTTTGTTCCTGTTTTGCAAAGCTTTGTTTTGTGTCCTCAGAAGACATTGTAAAAATTTCAGGTCAAACCAACCCTCTAGGGGAAATGTGACATAGTAAGCAATTTTAGCTCTGCTTACAGAAAACCTGCACTTATTTCTCCATTGTGAGACAGCCTCAAACATGAAACCTTAGGCTTTACACACCATGGGGAAGTATCTTCACCTTCCAGTCTCCTGGCACTGCGATATCCGTACTAAAATAGCCTCCCTGTGATCCCTGCCCAATGGCAGTGATAGAGTGGAAAGGAGGAACCAGAGCTCTGTGTATCTCCTTTAGTCCTCAGCAGCTTCCCTATGCCTGTCCAGCTGGATTCAGCTGCATCTGGCACAGGGGCACTACTGCTCATGCCTGCAGAGCCCTGGCTTGCGGGTGAGATGCCCTCCTGCTGTTATGCTGGTTGCTTCTCCACATTTGGCACCACTGGGAAGCAGCACTGGGAGAGTACAGAGTGCATCTCCAGCACAGAAGCATTCTGCAGTGGGTGTGTTTCTGCTCAGTCTGAATGCGATGGCCAGAGGAGTTTGTCCTGAGAGCAGGCTCGTGGTTCAGGTTGCCCTTGGCTGTTTGTCTGTGTGACTTCAGAAAATACGGAGGAGTCCTGCTGTGCAAGCTGGGTCAGGCACATCCTTGCCTGTGGTACCACAGGGCTGGGATGGGTCGTACAGCCAGGCAGGCAAATGTGACTCATTATAAAATGATCTCTAAGTGACATCTGAATAAATACCTGTGCAAAATGACACCTGAACACTTTCAGATATGATTCGTGGTTTGCTCCTCCTTTGTTTTACTGCAAGCTCATCAATCAGTTTCTTTCTTTGACTTTTAGTAAGGAAAACAGAAGGTGATACACCCAAGTGTTTCAATAAAACTGGCACAATTTTTTAAAAAAGTAACAAGTATTGACATGTGGTCCACAACTGAGTTGGTGGCCAAGTGCCCTTGTGTCAAGGGCTGTCTTTTCTTCGCCAGATCCAGGGAATGGCTTGGCAGAAGGGGCCTCTGCAGCAGTGGTTTCTAATTGATTGCTCATTTGTTTTTAGCCCCAAGGCCCCAGTTAAGCACTTAAATGTGTGCTTGAGGTTGCAGACATTAGTGCTGCTGATTTTGAGGTTTGGCACATGCTTTACTGGCTGGACTTGGGCCTGGTCTTCTCTGCAACTTGTTTTAGGCTGCTTGTTATTTAAATCTATGCCATTTCCTCGGCAGGGGGAGGAATCAGCCATGCTCGGAGTGAGCGGTTACGTGGAATATCTGCGGGAGCAGGAGGTTTCAGAGCGCTGGTTCCGGTACAACCCACGGCTCACCTGCATTTACTGCGCCAAATCCTTCAACCAGAAGGGCAGCCTGGACCGGCACATGCGCCTCCACATGGGCATAACGCCTTTCGTCTGCCGCATGTGTGGGAAGAAGTACACCCGCAAGGATCAGCTGGAGTATCACATCCGCAAGCACACGGGCAACAAGCCTTTCCACTGCCACGTCTGCGGCAAGAGCTTCCCTTTCCAGGCCATCCTCAACCAGCACTTTCGCAAGAACCACCCCGGCTGCTTGCCCCTGGAGGGGCCCCACAGCATCTCCCCCGAGACCACCGTCACGTCCCGGGGGCAGGCGGAGGAGGAATCTCCTCCACAGGAGGAGGCTGTGGCGGTGGGGGAGACGGCACAGGGATCTGTGTCCACAACCGGGCCGGATTGAAAGGCGGAGAAAGGACCAGGAGAAAGGACCGTCTTCCCGTTCCTGGCTCTAGAGAGTCAGCACCAACCCGGCAGGCTGGTACTGTAATTAGTGCAATGCCACCACTGAAACAGAAAGAAGCTCCCAAGATGTTGCCAAAATAGAAAAATGTCTCTCTTTCTCTCTCTTCCTCTCACACACCCACACACACCCATAGAGTGTTACATGTTTTTCTCCCTTATTCCTCCTCCTCTTGGAGAAAAACAGAACAACTGTGTCAATCAACTTCTTATTCAGGGATCGACAGGATTTTAAATTTTTTTACCGTTCTGTAGTGATCTGGGACAAGCAGTCATTTGTATTTCTGGACAGCGCTGTGGCCCGGCACGGCGTCCCGCCGGCGGTGCCAGGTTCAGCCACAGAGCCATATCCACTGCTCCCACTCGAGGGGACAGCAGGGGCAAGGGGCCGTTGCCTTTCTCCCTTCCCCAGGTAGTTGCCACCACAAAGAAAACAAAAATACTGTCCTGGTGGAACCTGCCTTGCCCGAGTGTATTTATCCCTCTCTTATTTTTGGTGTGTTTCTTTACGTTTTTACTTAAATTGTTGTTTTAGGGCTTTGGGCTTGCCTGGTCCAGGCATGCAGCCCTGGTGCCCCCTGTTAAAGCGGGCACAGCTACAAAGTGGTATTCCAGAGGTCAGCAAAATGTGAAGGAAGCACTTCAGTTACTGAGAGTGGAATTTAGCAGCTGTGAGGTTTGCATGAGACTGATTCATTGGGAGAAGGGCTGGAGGGGTCTTCCAGAGGAGGTTGTCCTCTGCTGGTGCTGATCTGGAGAGCTCAGAGCACTCTGAGGTCCTGGCTGGAGCGCTGCTGTGCTTCAGGTGTTGCGAGGGATTAGGAGGAGATTTTCTGGAGTTGCTGAATTGTGGAGTTAGAGGCTGGCTACCAAAGTCCTCTTTCACCCCTGCTTCCCCCTCGACACGCACTTGATCTTTTAGAACAGCAATACGGGATATGGGAATACTGCAATGCTGTTGTCACAGCCGAGCAATCGCAGGTGGTTGCTTTTAAACCTGTTTCTACAAACTAGTTTGATAACTTTTTTATCAGTGAAATGCAAAAAGAAAAGAGAACCTTACTCTATTTCCTTATAACAGTTCAGGAGACTTAAAAGTGAACGGTTCCTAGAGCAATCACAACTCTGTCCCCTTGCATGGACTTAACATTTTTGTATTCTGAGTAGCTCTGATGTTTAGAGCAAGTTTAGCAAACCTGGAGAGACATGCCTGCGTCTGTATTGTAGGTGTTTGCACGGGCTTACGTGGTTCATAACCAGAAAAGCATGGGACAGGCAGATAAGTGCAAATATCCTGACATCTTTTTTTAAAAAAATATGCAATATTTTAAGAGTTTTCTCTAGTTCTGATGCCAAGTTGTTCATGATGAAGGGGGGGAATGAACGACAGGTTGTGCGTATCAGGTTTGGTGAAGGAGTTCTCTTGAGGATGTATAATGTGTATTTGATAAGGAAGGGTGAAGTTCTGAACCTTAGGGTGATGGGAGGAACAAGGAGACATTGGAGAAGAAATACACTTCGTCTTGCTTCAGCAAGAAAGCTGGATGAGTGGTTAGAGCAGGGGCTTAGCAGGCTTGACCAAGTGACAATAAAGCTTGATCTGCTGTCTGGCTGCAGTTTTGGGCACATGGAAACATATCCAGCCCTTGCTTTCCCCATCTGCAAATTGGTACTGGGGATCATTTTCCTGCCCCTTTGGAGGGAATAATTTGGAGAAGGGTGACATGTTCTTGCCTTGCTTTATAGAGTTTTTACATGTGAGGGGTCTCACTGTTCCTCCTATCTCTCTCTCAAAAAGAGATGTGGCTCTAATGTGTTTTTGTGTGTGGGAAAGGGCTCAGTGCCAGTATCACATGAAACAGGGATGTGATCCTACAAGAGGAACCTTTGCAGGTGTTCTGAGCTGGGCATCGGCAAAGTACCATTTCATTGACCATTTCAAACAGGAGAACTGATCTTTCACCTCCGTTTTCCTTCTGTGCCTTCTTCCTCCTCTCCTGTCGAGGGCATCCATCACACAGGGAGTGATTCGGCTACCCAAACAACCAGCTCCGTCAGGTTTCCTGGCAAAGGTCAAACACCATGGTACCAAAACAGTGAGGTTGCCAGAGAGCAGTGGCAGAGGATGAGGTGAGAGGGTGGCCAAGGTAGGTTTTGTTGCAATCAAGGTGCAGGGAGGAGTGGAGATGTGCTGCTTTAGTCATAGCTTTTGAAGTTACCAAAAATGAGAAAAAAAAAAAAAAAAAGTTAAAAACTTTGAAATCCTATCCTGTTCACACTAGAGAGCATAAAAAGTTACTTTTAGTTGCTTAAAAGATTTTTAAGTGTTTTAAAATAGAAATTTTAGAAGAATACTACCAAACTATAAAAACATAAAATTATTTATATACATATATTATATAAAAATATAGTGGGAAAGTTTCCCTGCTAAGCTTGCTGTGAAGCGAAGGGTGAAGGTGCAGTAACTGCTACACAGGCAACATTTTTCTGAGACAGATGGCAACCGTAGTGAAGAAGGGCTGACATAAAATGGTGAATGCCTTTGTTCCCATGGCATAGCTGTGAGTTTCTTGAGCAGGTTTTTATTTTACTGTATCAATACTGTGAACGGAGGAGCATCCAAGCAGTACAGGATGCCAGCAGTGCGTCCTGTCTGCTGATTCATTTACTTCAAGTGGCCTGGTGAAAACCATGAAATTTGTCCTTCATACCTTACTAGGCTGAAAACAAAGCTTGTGAATGGTTGTTTGGTTTTTTTTTTCTTCCTCCTTTATGTTTGCTTTTCTTTTTGTTTTTGGAGGGGTTTTTTTGCGCAGAGGTTGCCACTGTATAATGATCATTTCTGATTGCATGCAAAAGAGCCAATATTCTTGCCCAGGCCTCGCTGAGGTGAAACTTATAGCTTGTAGCTAGAGTCAATATAAGGTATGGTAGTGGGAATCATTTTGGTATTATTTCTGTACATTTAATGGATGTGTATGTATGTGTGGGAATCATGATGTCTAATATTTCTTGAACAGTGCTGAAACCAGGCCCATCCACACTAGACAGTGGAACCAGCTCTGAAGGAATCGTTATTAAACATTTCTTTCAGTGTTGACTTCCTGAGTGCAGATGAGACCAAGGTTCAAGAAAAAAGGGGTTGGAGGTCATATACGGTATGGAAAAACCTCATGTGAATTTTCTGGCAGTGTTGTAGCTACTTAGAGGTGCTTTCCCTAACAGAATGATACTGTGTCCTGTTGCCTCTGCGTTGGCGTGGTTCTTCACGGTTGCACCAAAGCTGTGGGGAATCAGATGCCAACTTTCCAAGCGTGAATGCTTCTGTGATCGGTTGAGGCACAGCTTTGCATTCCCATGTCTAGCTGCATCTTGTTCTGCCAAAACTGTGATTTTAACTGTGATTTAAGGAGGATGTGAAGAGAACTCTGGTGTTTTAATACCTCTGTACGTAACATTTCTGTCTGCTTTAGAGTTAGGGCTTACTAACCCGTTTGTTTTCTTGCCTCAGGCAACAGGGGGAACACACTCTGGTTTTACAGTTTGTTTTCTTGGAGGTGGACATATTTCTTAGTTCTCTGCTGTCAAAGAACTCACCTCCCAAATGTGAAGAGTTGTGGTTATCTCCTTAAGCCTGCAGCAAGCCCTGGTGCCAAGTGTCAGCCAAGTGACGTGGTGGTTGCCACGGCTGTTCCCTGCTGCTGCCAGGTTCCCTGTGAATAGCTGTGAAGATAGCAAGAATTGTGTTAATACTGTGTTGCTGCTTTGGAGAAAAGCTAAACCTCTTTGTCTCAGGAGGTTAACTGATGTGAAGCTGCAAAAAGGAGAAGGCCAAAATACAATGGGAGGATGTGAAAACAAATTGTGCTTTGTGTTTCCAGCAGCTACAGAGGGATGAATGAGAGGCTTTATAGAATGTGAATTTGTTACAGGGGGCTGACAACATGCTTAGAGCTAACTTAGTAAGATCCAGGGATAGCCTGGTGAGAGCCAGAGCAGCCAGTGCAAATGAGCAGTCCCTCCTTGTCCTCTCAGTATTATCCACCATCAGGTTCAGTCCTTGGACTTTCCTACATCTTCTCTACAATATTCTCAAGCTGTAATCTGTATAATTTAACTTTAATTTGGGTGCTGGGAAGAACAGAAAGCATGTTGTGTCTCTGCTGCTGTTTTAAACCCAGAGAGGTTGGCAGTGACTGACGCCGTTCCCATCTGACAGCTATCCAGAGCTGGAATAGCATTGGGAACAAGCTGTAGCCCTTCTGAAAAGCCTTGTGGGGCTGGCTTGGTGCAGAGGGCACAGAGCCAGGATTTCAGCCCTCTGTGAGCTCAAGATTGAAATACAGGGACAGGACAGCTCTCCCTGCTTGTCCTGCTCTCATTTTGTGACAGCTCCATGGCTGTGTTTCCGTCCCACGCCTCTGCAATAGGAATGTCACTTAACTGTGAGGTGCCCATTTCAGGGAGTGATTCCAAGCAGTCTTGTTTTGGAGTAAAGTCCTTGGCACTTTTGGGTGATTCAGCCCTAACAAGGCCTTTGCAAGAGCAGAGATGTAGCTTTTATTTACTGCTGACTTCATCTCTCCTGCAGAATCCAATGTATAAATAGGAAGACAGATGCAAAGGTGCCATTGATTTGGGTGGAAGGTGGCTTGGGAGGTAGATAGGATCGTGCATCTTGAAAAGCAACAAAAAACAGCACTTAAAATTATTTAAACTTTACCAAACTCTCCTCTTTGATCCATGACATGCCTGCCAATTTAGCCATGCCAGCATCCAAATGTTTCTGCAGATTAGTGACATCAAATGCTGTTTGGGCTGTGCTGGAAATATTTTGGGGATGGGAGACATCCCTGCTCATGGCAGGATGGTTGGACTAGATGACCTCTAAAGGTCCCTTCCAGCCCATACTATTCTATAAGTCAAGAAGCTGTGATTCAAGGAGACCTTCTGCCAAGGTCTGGGCTCTGAGTTTCCACTGGGAGCTGAGCCTGTGGCCAGGACTGCAGTTGGAAAGCCTGGGATCTACTGCCATAGCAAAATAGTTGTGGTGAGCATTGCTCCTGTCACAAGGTGAGAGCCATGCTCAGAGGTTTGATATCAGCAGTTAAAGGGCCTAAAGAGGAGCTCAGAATCCTTGTTTTAATCACTGTCATTCAAAGGATATTTTAATATAAAATACATATGTACCTATATATATGTATGTATCTATATGTACATATATATATATTTGTAACCAAATAGAAGCTAGAACTATGCAAACAATACTGGCTGCTTCTTGAAACTAAAGTCTACCAGAACATTTTGGAATAGAGTAGATTTGGAGTAGACTTTCTGTGGGGTTTTTTTTTGTTTTGTTTTATAACCAGTAAGATGCAGCAGACCAAAGTTTTGCTGCAGTTAGTCTTACAAGAAATTTAGGTTATTCCTAACCTGGAACCCACTCAAGTGGGTTATAAAATTATCTGAAGAGTCCTACCATCTCTAAAATATTTCCATCAGCTGAAAGGCTTTGGCTTGGCAAACAGAAAAACACAGAGGCTGGGAATTAGGAGAGGTTGAATGTGATGTTTGGGCTGATGGAATCAAAAAGGACTGGGAGCATTTTCTTTTGGATGTAGGATTGAGTTGGTTTCGAGGAATCTTCCTACCTGGGAAAATGTCCATTGCTGAGATGGAGGCAGTGACCAGAGCATCCCCAGGATGAATTCTGGTTTTGATGGAGGTATTGGAAAGCTTCCTGCTGAATCTGGTGGTACCAGAGTTTAGGCTGCTGGGAGAAATTCCACATGATTTCTGCCATTTCTTTGTGTCAGATCTGATCTTTGCTTTTAGGATTAACTACAGTATACCTATATGTAACTTTCAGTGACCTTTGGCTTTTTATTCCTGGAACCGTAGACAATTCAGGTTTCCCATAACATTATCCTCATCCCAACTGTGAACAAGTTACTACTGCTTATAATAATTTATTGTCTTTCTGTTCCTGAATGTCTGTGTGACCCAGCTGGTCGCCAGCACCACCTTCCAGTGCTTCATTAGCTTTTATGCACAGGGAATTGTTGCAATGGATAAGTTGACCGTGCTAGTTGGAAGAGTAGAAGCCTTTGGAGAATGACTTTTGCTTCCTCTAGCTGTCATTAGGGAGTGCACACACACACACCTGTATATACATATATAGAAACAAATATAATGTGTTTCAATATAAACTCATTTAGCATTATTCTTATTTAATTTATATTTTAATCCAGTTGTAAACCAAAGTATTACAGCTTGTGAAATGATGTCTCTCGGAAATAGAGGAAACCTTTTTTAGCTGGGAATTCTGAAAGATCTTTGGTGACAAAAACATAGATATGAGTAAGGCTTAAGAACTTGTGCTGTTGGGGAGTTGCAGCCTTGAAAGGATTTGAAACTTGCTGGGTAAAGTTGGATGGTGGGGTCTTCTGAAGGTGTTCTTCATGGTCTTTAACAGTTTTGTTGTGAAACAAGGACCTTCTGGCAAAGCTAGAAATAAAAGGGGAGAAAACAGCAAATCAGACTGTGATCTGGCAGAGCTGGGAGCTGGGGAGGAAGCCACAAAACCAGCCACTGATGTATTTAGTGTGTAATTTAAAGTTTTAGGAAATGAGCCATTGCTATTTACTGATGTCTAGAAGTGGTTGGGGGTTTGTTAATAACTTCTGTGAAGGTGCATGTTCTGCTGTCACCAATGGGAAGAAATAATGGGTTCAAAGATAAGATCTTGCTGATTTTTCTGTGCCAGGGAATAATTACCTTTCCAAGGAATTAGCAAGTGCTACAAACAAATTCACCTCTAACATGTCCCACAGGCTCAGCAGCAGCTCTGCTTCCTCTAGGGAGGAGGAAGACAGCTGAAATAATAAAATAACAGCTGAAATAATAAGAAGAGAGCTTATCTGTTTTCAGCCCTGGCTGGTGCTGGTGGCACTAGAATGGCACAGGGGGATGAGTAGAAAGGTGGAACAGCAGCAAAGCATCACTGGGAAGAGGTAGTGCATGTATCTGGCAGGCCATGGATGCTGTGGGCAGGGAAGTGCTGGGTTTAGGACCTGCATGGGGGTAGGAGCATGCAGGAAATGCTGCTGCCTTGTGAGACAGGTGTCCAAAGATGCCTATCCTGGCACATGACAGCTGAGCAGCACCAGTGTTTTCGTTGCTGGAGCTGTGAATAGTAAAGAAGGAAAAGGGGTCAGTCCCCTGTGGGGGCAGATTTGCTGTGAGCATTTCAAAAACTCCATTGGAAGGAACTGAAGGGTGGGAAGTGAAGGGTGGGAAGGGCAGGACCAGACTTCAAAGTGCCATTTTCTGAGTTTTCTAGCAGGTGTTGAAGACTGAAGTTTTTGTTTCAGTGCTTTCTCCTTTACCTATATCATTTTTCCCATTTAAACTCCACAGCTCAGGGGAGGGTGCAGAGAAGATGGAGCCAGACCCTTCCTGGAGGCACACGGTGGAAGGAGGAGCAGCAGTAGGCAGCAGTTTATACAAGAGAAAATCAGGTTAGGTATGATAAGACATTATCTCACCATGAGTACAGTCAAACAGCATTGGATCAGGTTGTCCAGAGAGGCTGGGAAATCTCCATCATGGGAGAGTGCAGCCTCCAAGTTCCTGTTTCCATTAGACTGCACCAGGCTGTATTTTTATTACCTTTTTTTTTTTTAGTTTTATCATGTAAAATGGGCAGCTTTAACTGGCCTTCCTAGTTTGTATCAGTTAAGCCTTTGATACATGTTCAGGTATTTTTAAATACTGCTGTGTAAGTTCCTTGTTTAATCTGACATATTCTGATTTATTATTTTACTGCAGTTACCTAAGGCAGTACTTAAAAAAACCAGTGCATTAATTTTTTTGTAAACTTTCAGCTTAGTTTTTGGTAATGTACCAAACAGCCTTCCCCTCAGATCTATGGTGAAATGGCTGCATTATTTTTATACTGCAGTGAGGCTTATTTATTTAAACCTTCCCATTTCCTTTGCAGTCAGACTCAATACCATTGGCTGTGAAACTGTGAAACTAATGAGAAATGAAAAAATGAAGTTGGATTGATTAATTTACTGCTGGTCATAAAATACAGAAAGTGCCAGTATAAAAAGATAAAATACAGTTGAAATTAGTTACTCAAATCACACAATCACAGAATGGTTTGGGTTGGAAGGGACCTTACTCCACTTGGGAGTAAGAGTTGCTCAACTTACTCCAACCCCCCTGCCATGGGGCAGGGATGTCTTCTGCTAGAATTCCAACAGAAATTACTGAGTCTGGGGCAGGGGGAGGAGTCACAAAACTAGTCTGAGAGAAGCAAAGTTTAACTTGATGGTGCCAATTAATTGGTTCCCCATTTGGTCAAGTTTTATAAGCTGTTTCTTAAGGTTTCCCTGGCTCTGCTCATTCATATATGTGTCTTGGGCATTGCTTTGATATGGGGGGTTGTGCCTCTGAGAGTATTTTCTGAGAGTTTACATGTCTAAAGGAACTCTCTGAATTACTGTGAAGCTTTTTTTGAATCCTTCCTTTCCTCTGCATTTGTAACTGAAAACAACTCTTGCCTGCAAGGGGGCAGTAGGAGGAGGGTGGCAGCTGTGGGTGACACTAACAAGGAGTGGGCAGTGCAATTCTCAGGCTGACAGATTGGATTTTGGGAAGGGGCATGAAGCTCCAGCCCCACTGTGGCTGTCCCCAGCCCCAGGGCATTCTTTCAGTCGATGTTTGTTTGCAGAGGCTGTTTACAGGGCAGCCTGGATCTCTGCCAGGTGGCATGCAGGCACTTTTCTCTTGTGTTAGATTTCCTAAGCCAGGGTTGTGCTGTTGGGGGAAGCAGCCCAGGTGGGACTGAGAGTAGAATTTTGTCATCCCCTTTGCTTAAGGCTAACTCCTGGGGCTCCCCTAAGGCACTGGCCTGGACAGAAAGCTGACACCACACCGCTCCCAGGGCTGTGTTGTCACAGGGCAAGTGCCAGTAAGGAATATTGGGAAGGGAGAGAGGAAGGTTGTTGTTCAAATGGTTCTTTTGTGTTGGTGGGTAACCTGGCTGACATTTAGGACAGGCAAGAGCAATCCTGGGTGGCAAAACAGACTTTTCTGAGTAAGGTCTTTTGGAAGCTGAATGAGGAGGAGAATAACATACACCTGTGTGTTCTTGCAGTAACATATTCCTCACCTCGTGCCCCTTACTTGCCGGGAGAATTAGCAAAGGATGAGAAGACTGGATCAGATGTTAGTTCATGGAAATGAAAGTAAGGTATTCAAAGCACTGCTTTAGTCTGAAAAGGGAAGGGAATGAATGCAGTTTTCCCAAGGCTCTAGTGTGTTAAACACTAGCTGAAGCTCCCATGAGCTGTGGCCCCAGAGCTCCCCTTGTTTCCCTGGTGTCACCCCACCTTTCCTGCACAACACTGTGAATAAGATATCTGTAGCTCTTTTTAAAACTTTGGATTTTTCCATTAAAACTGCTCAGAGCAGGAAGTGCTGTCCTACTGCAGGAGCAGATGGGATGTGACCCCCAAACAGGGCACAGAGAGTTGAGTAGTGGGAGAGAATTTTAAGAATTAAGAAGTGGCTTTGTACAGCAATTTGCTAATCAAATTTCATCTTGTAACAA
Organism: Phylloscopus whistleri; assembly: GCA_017589585.1. Lineage (NCBI taxonomy): Eukaryota > Metazoa > Chordata > Aves > Passeriformes > Phylloscopidae > Phylloscopus > Phylloscopus whistleri. Next base: position 935,761 of record JADMLD010000682.1, on the reverse strand, counting down.
ACCTAACTGACAATCAATTTCTAAAATACAAAAGCCTTTTAGAGGGAATAGTCGAGTATATCTTCACCAGAAAGATTTAACTGGGATAACTTAATAAAGAGCACAGGATTTTTTCCTTTTTTTTTTTTTTTCTTTTTTTTTTTTTCTTTTTAGCAATCACTCCAGAAATGGAGTTGCATTAAGCAGCAGCATATTCACAGGACAGTAACTACCTCTCTCTCTTGGGGTGCTGAGGTTACCACACTACACACTCTAGCAGCAAAGCTTTCACTTTAAAGAGATTTGTTTTCCTTACCTCTGTGTTTCAGAACTGCAAGTCTGCTCTGTAAAGTGACTCTAATGAAAATGGCATCTGGCAGGAGCAACAGGAGTCCCTCGGGGTGCTCAGTCCTTCTTGGCCTCCAGTTCCTTACTGTGACCCTTTGCAGGTTGGCCCTGGGGCTGTGACAGTTCAGGGGGACTTTGTCACCTCCCGTGTGCTGTGTGACAGTGAACTGTCCCCTGGGCCAGAGCTGTGAGACCACATTCCTGCACTGGGAAATCAGTTAATGGTGGGGAAGGTAAAAGGAGAATCTATCTCCCTCCTGCCTCCAAGGCAGCAGGCAGCAGTTAAAAAAAAAAAAAAAAAAAAAAAAAGCAATAATATAAAATACAAACACTTTTGTATGTTGTTCATTAGTCAGCAGATCTGACTCTGCAAATTTATATATATATATACATACAGAGAGGAAATCTCTCATGTGAAAAGGTGCCATTTTTTTTCTAAACAGAGTCCCTTTTCAAACTAGAACAGCACTTTAAATAAGTTCCTCTTAAAAGAAAAAAAATTTAAAAAAAAAATTAAAAAGCAAACCCTTTTCTGCCACAATGCACTTTAACTGGTCAAATGAGTACAGCTGTGGCTGGCTTGGGACACAGCTGTATGGGCAGGCAGCTCCTGGGCAGCCACAGCTCGGGGGGAGCAATGTTGCCAGAGCCTTGGGCATGGCAGCTCTACCTCCAGCAGCCCCCCAGGCCAGCATGGCCCCCACACTGCCCAGAGCAGCCCCACCGTGCCCAAGCACCCATGGGGCTGCTGGCTGTTAGGGGACTTTGTAATCTGTCAAGAGAAACCCACTCTTGCCTGTCAAGAAGATTTAAACCCCGTTTTTTAACAGGTCAGAAGTTGCACCCATTTACAACCCAGCTGGCAGGCCAGGGCTGAGCTCAGCTGAACAGCAAAGCCAGGAGAAAGCTGTTACTGGGGTTGGGGGGTTTTTTCCATAACATGAATATGGAGCCCTCGTCAGTTCCATTTGTTTTTTTTTTTTTTTCTTTATTAATCCAAGTTTGTGTGTCCCACATTGATTCTGCTCTGAGCTGGTTTGCAGAGTAACCATTTGTAACAGAAATTGTGCTGTCACCTTCAACTAGTGACCTATAAATCAAACCTTTTTAGGACAGGTGTCCTAACACTCAAGACTTACTTTCACAGTTAAGAAATTTCCTGCTGTACTAATTATTCTTTTTTTATTATTTTATTTTATTTTTGGTTGCAGTCCTTATTTCAAGAAAAAAAAAGTCAGTGTTCAGACTAGTCTGGAGTAGGCTGAAGAGTAAGCCTGCTGTAACTTGTGGATATCAGACTGTTCTTCAGTGATTTTCCAAGCTGTTTCCAAACTGGCCCTCCATGCCTCCTTCCCTTTTCCTCTTCCAGCAGGCACTGGCAACCAGAAGCTCTGTGGCCATTGTGTCCAGGGACAGCCAGCACTGCTGGAGGGGGTGGGCAGGGGTGGGCAGGGAACCAGAGTGGTGAAGGGAGGAAATAAAACCAAGGTAGAGGGGACTGTACAATTGCATTGAAAGCAGTTTAGCAAAAAGCGCTCTCGTTGGACAGCTTTAAGAACAATGTGAATGAAAACTTAGCAACTTGGGTAAGAATCTTGGAAAATTCTATAAATGTATACTTGAAATTCTGTTTGTATTAAAAAAAAAAATGCATTTTCTTCTTTCTTTTAACACTGTGTAAAAGAACATTATGCATGTGAGTGGTTTGAGAATTAAATGGTTTAATACTCAGATCCTTGTCTGTGTCTCATAGCTGCCTGCTCCTGACCGAACGTGGATTTTCCATCTGGTCCCAGCTGTGGGCAGCTCCACACTGTCCTAAGCTGAGCAGCTTGAGAGAGGTTGCACAGTGCCAGGCTGCTGTTCCTGGCAACTCAGGTGGCTTCTGTCCTTTCTGGATGAATTTTGTCTCACCACTTCAGCAGGCTCAGCCCTTTTCAGTCTCCCCAGGAGGAACAAGCCCTGTGCTCTTGCTGCAGGCCGAGTTTTGGATGCTTTCCTGGCTGCCTGTGGCAGGGGAAGCATTTTGGATCAGTGCCATGCTAGGGAGACCCAGGCATTACCTCAGCCCTCCTCTTTCACCAGTGTCCGCAGCCTGGAGCACAAGTGAAAAAGGCAGAGAGTACAGGAGGTTGGTTGTGTGTGTCTCTGTGACGTTCAGAGACAGAAGATGGGATCCAGCAAGTAAAGCCACAGTGCTAACTGCCAGAGGAGGGCAGAGAGAGGAAGAGCTGCTTTCTGAACTGTGTTATTTTCAAAATGTTTCCCCTTTTCTCCCAGGGGCCCAGCCCTGCACAGCTTCTTTCCAAGGTACTGCTGCAGGGGAACATGTCAGCCCCTAAAGGACACCTCTCAGATGTGTAGGGTTTGCCATAGCCCGTGGGACAATGGAGGAGGTGGCTCTCCATGTCCCAATCACACACTACTTGCACAAATGCTCAAACAATCCCACTAGGAAAAGGAAAGAGTCAAATCCCTGGTAGCTTCAAAAACTAGAGACCCAGTGACCAAAGATCTGACATACCAGCTCTATCCAAGTTAACTCCCTCACTGCTTGGCTGCTCTGGCAATTCCTGCCAAGAGAAGCCTTTACAAAGGTGGATATTTTGCTGGTCCTAAAATATCCAGAGGAAATGGCTCTCTGGGCAGTGCAACCCACTTTCTGAACACACCACTTCCATCACCTCCTGAGGACAGTAACTGTGCTTTCACTGATTTGAAACAGCTGCCTCAAACAGAGAAATCTTCTGCATCTTCAGGACAGCCCTGCCAAAGGTCCTGCAGCGATACAGCCACCCTGAGATGTCTGACCACATGTGGCCTGGCAGCAGGCCAGGCACCTCAGCTCCTGGAGTAAACTTGCAGGTGAAATAATATATTCTTATCAAAGCTACAGGTACTGGTTACCTTACCTGGCCACTGTCGTGGTTCATGGGCACTGCTGCTACAGTAACTGTTAGATGAAATCTTAATATCCAAAAATTCAAATATCCAAAAAGAGTTTCAAAGCCTTGGCTGTTGACTGTTGCTAGTGACTCAGCACTTGGGCACCCAGGACACTCCAGAGCTGCTGGCAAGCAGGGCATGGCTGTTTGGCAGCTCTTCCACCCACAGGGAGCTGCAGAAGGCTGTTCCTAGCCCAGCCAGCACAAGCCTTATGATTGCTGCTGTTGCACTCACCTTTCTGGTGTGGGGCCCCATTTGTTGGAAAAGAAGAATTTAAGTAAGTCTAGGAAGTGGCTTAGTGTAAACTGTGCATTCAGAGAGCAGTCTGTTACATACAGAGCCATAGGTTTTAATGAACCAAGCGACTAGAGTTACAGAGGGTTGGGCACAGGAAGGACAGCAATGCTGGACTTGGGTGCCACAAAAATACTGGTGCCAGATGAAATTCAGTTTTCCTTGCCACGGAGGACAGGACAGGTGAGGTGACCTATGAGCCCCCCCACCTGACATGGCAGGGGAGGGCAGGGACAGCCCAGCTGGATGCAGTCCCTCCCTGCAGCTGGCACCAAACAGCAAGACCAACCACCCCAGGAGCAGCCCATGCTTTGTGGCAACACCCCACCTCCCCTTTTCCCAAGGCAGAGGAGGGAGAAGTGAGGCCCTACCAGCCCCTTTAGGAGCAAGGATCAGCTATCCTGCCCATGAAGATGATGGTGTTGAGAGAAGCTTCCCGGATGAAAAGCAGGAAGGGCCTGTTGGCATTGAAGATTTTTCTGTTCATAGGGAAGGAACGGCCAGAGATGGTGACAGCTGTAGCAGCTGAGGCCTCGCTGCCTTCTTCATTCACCTGCCAAGCAAGAGAGAAGATGGGATTAAAATACAGGCATTATACAGCATGGAGAGGGCTCACCCTCCTCCTCCACAGAAAGCAGGGGCCAGCCTCCCTACACAGCCCCAGACTGCTGAGAAGTGAACACTGTAGGTTCAGAGCTATTTTTTTCCCTTTAATATTTGTTTTTAAAAAGCAAGAGGGAGACATGCTGGCACAAAACAAAGCTCACCTCAAGGAAGGCTTTGTGGAAAGCCTCAGACACGTACAGGTCTGTGCGGCCCTCTGCAATGATACCTGAAATACAAAAATATACAAAGGTAAAACCGTGAGTTTAGAGACAACTCAAGAAAGAACTCATTCCCATCCTTCATGGCCTGGGATCAGGCAGAAGGCATGGCTGCCCTAAAACAAAAGCATCCTCCTCCATGTGCAACTGACTGCTGAACTGCCATGTCCTCAGTGCTGAGCAGGGCTGAGTGTCCATGGTGGGACTTGACCAGAGAGTCCATCCCTGACTGCAGCAACATATCAATGCTATCATGTTCTTGTTCCTCAGGTGCTGCTGCACCTACTGCCCTGCCATCTAGGGAGGAACAGCTGCCCCTCACCTCTACCCTGCACTGCCCTATCTCCACATCTCACCTGGGAGTCTGGCATTTTCTGGACTGAAGAGATCTTCCAGCCCCATTTTCCTCAGCTTTTCCTTGACACTGAAGCTGTCCTCAACACGGAAGCGAGGGAGGTAGACGAAGAGAGATGTCTCCTTCATGGAATCTATCCAGCCCTGCAGCTTCTCTGATGTCAGGTTTCGCTCCACGTTTTCCAACGGTGTCCCAGCACTGGGCAGGACCAGCATCATGGTGATATCATCCCCCTTGTAAGGCAGCTCCAGCACCTGGACTTTGTCCTGGGGGATGAATGTGTAGGGGAATTTGGACTCCTGGTACATAGTTGGGACTTGGCAGCTCTCACCATTGGCTTTATGAAATACATCCAGTTTTGTGTTTGGAACTGGGAACTGCGATTTCCAGTGCCCCTAAAACAGGAGAGGGGGAAAACAAACATGAGCACCATGTCTCCTCCAGGGAAATGTGCTGTTCCCCAATTTTGTTAGCTGTACCTTAAAATAAATGCTGTTGACCAGGACCAAGACAGTGAGATCATCAATACCACTTTCTGGGATCACTTCTGTAATGCGCTTCTCTGTCTTATTAGCCACCCACTCATTAATGATCTGCCTGGAAAGTTCTGGCTTCTCCTAAAGGAAGAGACCAAAAAAAGTTTAAAGACTTCTTTGTACCCCTTCGGCAGGAGACAGGTTCACAGGGTATGTGCTGGGGGAGGACAATGAAGCTTAGGTATGATGAGTGGCTGTGGTTAAGGTGAGCTGAGGCAAGAGGAGCTGCATCCCAGATTCCCTATTGCTTTCACTCGTGTCCCACACACCCAGACCACAGCACTTCCTCTGGGCAAAAGACAGGAATGGACTGGGGGTGGGGGGTGGAACCAAATGAAAAAGCAAAATCCTGAGTAGTTCAAACTCACTTTGAAGTTCAAGGGCCAGAGTTTTGCTCCATAAACTATTTCACTGATGTTCTGGTAAGTCTCATTAAAGACCAAAGATTTCTCCCCGAAGAGACGGTTGGCTGAGACCAGCTCTGAGGATTTGTTTGCTTTCTTGTAAAGGCGGCAGTTCAGCTTGGCAAAGAAGAAATGGATCTGATCCGATGTCTTCTCCGAAATGGTGTCGAATCGGAAGACCTGGACAAGCCAAACAGCAACAAGGAATCCATGAGGAGGCTCTTGTGCTCCTGGTCCCCAGAGGAAATGCTGGTGTAGCCCTTGCCTCAACAGCAACCAATCTGCAGGCCCTCAGAGCTTCACCCTCCATGTGTGGGAACCCAAATTTATGGAAAACCAACATATCACCAGCCCAAGACCTCCTTTGGAGAGTCCAAATGGAGGATTAAACTCTGCTCAGATGTGGAGGTGCTGCTCCTCTTTCCAACACCACTTTTTTTGCTCTCTATACCCCGCCTTTGACTGGCCCCAGCTTCCCCTTTAAATGCTGTTAAAATTAACATGGTGTTCATAATCCCCTTACACACCCCAGAGATGAGCATTGCACCAACAGGGCACAGAAGCAGCTCTTGGGTCATACCAGGTCATGGGAGGACTCATGTGCTAAACCCTCCTGTGACAATGCTAAAGGCTGCTCCTTCCCAGGAGGAATTCTCATGGGCCTGTTGAGTACTTCTGGTACATCTTATCTATTTTTACAGGGAATGGGAATATGTAGCAATCATTTTGAGAGTAGATTTTTGCAGCCCAGGGAATTTTTTGTCTGTTCCCAGCTGCCAGCTGGAAGGACAATTATGATTTGTTTACTGCTATCCAGCCCCAGGGCTTTAAGGCACAGAAAATCCCACAGCACATTGCTCTTTATGAACCTCCAAGATCTTTGGCACTGTTTCCTGTTTGGCAACAGTCATGGTGTCGCAGCCATTTCACAGGAAAAAGGGGGATTAGGAGTGTAGGTGTGGGTGGCTCAATGGGAAGAGGTTCCCCTTCCAGTGGGAAGGGCTGCCCAGAGGGGAATGCACAAGTGAAGGTTTTGGAGATGTGGTTATAGCTGCTCCACTCAGGCTGTGTGGAGACCCCCAACATTATTTGTTCCAGAGGCAGGATCTGTAAGGACAGCAACAGAGGGGACAAGCAGAGCAGTTTGATTCACACCTCTCATTGCTGGGAGAAAGGCTCGTCTGGGCTGAGGTCTCCCACTGGAGAAAAAGGTATGGGCAGCATCAAACCCCACATAGCAGGTGAGTTGTCAGATGAGTGGGTCTGACATTGAGAAGGGTGCTGGGACAGGCAGCAGTTAAATTAGTCGAGTGGAAGAGCTAAAACTCAGAATTACCTCTTAGTCTGGGATCAGAACTATCCCCTGAGTATAGGGCCAACAGGTCGAGGGAGAGGCTCCTCGAGGCTCCCCTGCCCTGGCAGTCAGGTGGACTGCAAGGTCTCCCTGTGTCTGATTTTTGTCCCAAGGAAGAGAGAGAAGGAATGTGAAAAAGTCGCTCTGCCAATGGGCCTTGATATCATGGCTTTTCCTGCTTTTTAGATAAGGAAACGCTTAGCTCAATCTGCAAGAAGCAAACTTGCCATTCCCTTCCCTCACCTTCCAAAAGGGCTTCCTTTCCTCCAGATGAAAACTAATCTCTCGAACCCAGGAATGCTGGATCCAAATAGGGAGTAAGGGGAAAGAGCTGGAATCTAAACAAATCCAGAGATGGAACTTGGAGCAACCTGGTCTAGTGGAAGGTGTTCCTGCCCATGGCAGAGGGTGGAATGAGATGAGTTTTAAGGTCCTTCTAACTTGGGATTTCCTTCCCAAGGCAAGGAGCCGTCCTGACCCTGAGAGCAGCCATTAGACCTTTCCTGTCATTCAGACCTGCCACAGGAAAAGCCTGAAGAATCTCCACCAACCTCCATGAGCTGCTGGAGGGTGCTGCCACAGGCTCCAAGCTTGGTCATGGCGAAGGCTGTGGAAATGCTGAGGGGTGACATGAAGATGTTTTCCCCATTTTCCTTGGAGTCAGCCAGGTACTTGTAGAAGATGACAGCAAACCGAGAGTTGGCTTTTGACAGCTCCCAGACTCGGGGGTTGGTGGACTCTGGGAGCTTGTTCTTTGCTGGCTCCTGCCCCTCACCCTCCTGGGGCTTCTTCTCGGGGTTGCGGTAGATGCAGATGGGGTTGACGGGGATGTCGCGTGGCTTTGCGGTGCAGATGTCCACGGCGTAGTGCTCAGGGGCAGCCAGGCCCCAGACACTGAGCAGGCACAGCACAAAGAGATGCATTGTCCTGGAAGCAGAGAGAGAGCTTAGACACGCTGCCTGTCCGTGACAGCCACAGCCCACAGGCCTGTTCCAGCCAACAGTGACAGGAGCCCCACAGTCCTCTCCAACCAGCCTTTTGCCCTGCACCTGCAGGATGAACAAGGACAGACAGACAGACAGCAGGAGGACAAGCCTGCCTGTCAGCACACAATGCTTTTAGAAGCAATACACTGAAACCAGCGTTTTCCCAGTGACCTGGGCCCCCTCTGTTTTAAGCAGCAGGCCTAGCCCTGACAAGTTTGTACCAAAATGGATGATTTGAACTTCTGTGTCCTCCCCATTGGCCAGTGAGGTGGCTGCAGTGTGGTGGCTGCCAGGCTCACCTCAGCTTTGCAGCACTTTTCAGTTACTGATGTAGGAGATATGACAGAGAAGAAAGGTGATAAGGAAAAGGTCTCCAAGGAAGTTGGTCTCTCCATGGACTGAGCATCTCTAATCCCCCGAAAATGTACTTTATAAACATGTATGGTGTAGCTGGTGCATCACACCAGTTCCTGTCCAAAGTTCATACCACCTCAATGCAAACTGGTTGTCCTTGGTACCTAAAGAGTGCAGGCTAATGGTAATTACTGTGTTCCAGCAAAAGCAGGTCTCTGAAAATCTCCCAGCAAGAGAGAGACAATTGATATTTTCCCCTTTGCTAAATTAAAGCATGCCAAACCTCAGAATTTAAGTTAGTTTTCAGTTAAAAGGAACCTTAAACATCATCTGGCTGCACACCCTGCCATAGAAGGGACACCTTCACTAACCCAGGTTGCTCCAAGCCCCGTCCGACCTGGCCTTGGACACTTCCAGGGATCCAGGGGCAGCCACAGCTTCTCTGGGCACCCTGTGCCAGGGCCTCAGCACCCTCACTGGGAACAATTTCCTCCCAAATCCCACCACCCACCAGCTCTGGCAGCAAGGCCTCGTGAGCCATCCCAGGGCCAACAGAGCATGTCTTGCACGCTGTGGTTCTAAGATGCCCTTTGCATGACTGCTTTGTTTATGTGTTCCATGGGAGGAAGCTCAAGCACTACAGCCACAACAGTTTGGGAAACAACTATTGGGAGGGGCTGGCAGCCTGCCCAGGTCTTGCTGCTACAGGGCACTTTTTCAAACATGTGTCTAAGTTGGGTAAGTCTCTGCCTGCCTTCACATACTGCCATGGCTACCAAGCATTGCCTTCTGAGAAACTAAATTAAAAGGACCTGCATTTAGCACTGGTGACCTCATGTCTGTGATCTTTCAGTGCTGGTGGGCCAGCACCAGCTGGAGGGAAATGGGAGCAGCCTCAAAGGCTGATCTGGGATGAAGGAGACCTCTGGGTTCTTCCCCAATCCCCTCCCTGGGTTCTTGGCCAATAACTTCATCTGTGCTCCAGCCCCTTTGCAAAAGCAGAAACTACCTCATCTGCCACCCCAAGACTGTCTGGAGCCCCAAGGCTGTGTGATAGCACAGCAAAACAAAAGGGACTCACTCAGGCCATGACCATAGCTCTTGCTGGTAATGACACATAGATTATCTTGCAAAAGGTTTAGGACAGATGCAACACCACAAAGGGTAAAAAAAAAAATAAATCCAAAAACGGAGGGAAGTTAACCAATTACAAAAACAAAAAATGACATCCAGGGCAAGAGAAAGGAAAAATATTAAGACAATTGAAAATACTCCAGGAAGTGCTGTTCTTCCGAAACTTTCAATCCCACAGGAAAAGTCAGCCAGCAACAAGCCAGACACGCTCCAGAGTTCTGCAATCCTGGGGCCAGGAGTGGAGCCCTTCACTGCCTGCAGCAGCCCTCCCTCCCCCACTTGGTCCTGCAGCTCCAGCAGCACCAACACACTTGTGGTCAGTCCCACCATGGAAAGGACAACCTCACCATGGTCCCTGTCACTCCACTCACCTCCAGGAGAAGGCCTGACCCTGTCTGTACAAGGACAAACATCTGCTCCTGTCAAGGCAGAAGCAGCTAGTGGTGTTTGCCATCACACCAAGTGCTGCTAATCAAATCTCATATTCAAAGGCCAAACACAAGAGTGGGGAGGGCACCTCCATCCTCACCCTGTCCTCATTAAACGAGAAAGACTCCCTTTTTTCACTCTGCAGTAAGGTCCTGACTCCATCAATTCAGGGAAGATACAGGACTTTATGCTTAATGCCTTAAATCTACTTTACTATCCATTAAGGTTGACCCGGCCTCTGACACATCCAATCTTGTCTGTTACAGGCAACAGCCCCTGATGTTTCTTAGACCAGCACTTTGTTGTAGAATTTGGCCAAAACCCACTCTCCTCCCCCCACAGCTCTTCAACACTCCCTTTTCCTCTGCACCACCAACATGCACTCCATGTGTCAATCTGGAAGGATACCAAAAGTATTCCCACAACAGCACTGCCTGCAAGAGCTTACTGGCAAGGGGGAATGTAGAAATTAGAAAAGGTTCTTACAAGGGTGAAGCAACTGTACAGAAAGCCAAGAAACAAGTTGCTGATTCAAAATCAGAAGGCTCTGGGGAATCATGGAGAAACTCCCTGATCCTTTGGCTGCTGTGCAACATGGCTGGCTCTCAGCAGCACACGCTGTTTCCATCCCACTGCTCCATGGCTGCAGGACAGGATGGTTAACTGGGCATGCAGACCCCCAGCACCCACCCTACTGAACCTGCTGGGGCTGCTGCTAGTGCTGGGAATGTCCCACAGCACCCATGCACTGTGCTACACAGCCCAGCTCATGTAAAATAGCTCAAACCATTTTGGGATTAATTTAGGCGCTTGAGAAACCTTCCCCACTACCCCACACCCCAAAACCAGAGTTCAAAGCAAACCAGCAGTGCTCTTTCACAGCCAGCAATCACTCAAGCCATCCTGACTTCATTAACTGCCCCCCACACCATGATTGGTGCAGGAAGGAGATAAAAGTCAGGCCTGACAATTTAGACAGCTTCATGAGAGCTAGGGTGGCAGGACCCTCTCTAATAGAGCAAAAAGCCACTGTGGCAGCATCTAAAATTCATAGGTTCCTACTAAGGGAAAAGAGGCTGTTTCAAGGAATTAATTAACAATGAAAGACGAGTGGAATCTCTTTCTCTTACCTGCCCCTGTACCTCCAGCCTTCTGCTTTTAGGAGGTAAACGCAAATTTTTGAGAGAACAGTCTTGCTTAAGCACAGTTTCCCCACTGGATTTCTGTGCTCAAACAGAGCTGAGACAGCAGCAGGGGATGGTGGGAGGGGAGTAGGATGCTAAGGCCAAAGGCTGATGACCAGCTGCTGAAGGTTAAGCAAAGAGTAGGAAAAAAAGAGGCAATGTTTAGTTTGAAAGAGGTTTTAAAGTTCAATCTGACAAGGGAGAGTTTGAGCACCTACCGCACACGAGTGCCATATGCCCTCAGTTTTTGCCAACAGAAAATGAACTGCTTATCCCATGAGGAAAACCTCAAAGCCTTCAAGAGTTTGAATAAAAATTATATAAGCTATTTGTAGATATAATTTTGGGATCTTGTAGCTAAGCAAAAGGTTTCCATCATCTGTTCCAAGCCTTGCCACCTTTCTCCATTTGCTGAACAGATAAAAGTTCGGAGAAATAGCCCCACTTCACATTCTGCAGTTTCAAATACATCCCATCCTAAACACACTCACCTGGAACAGGGTCCCCGGGAATGGTTACAGCCCCAAGACTGCCAGAGCTCCAGAAGCATTTGGACAACAGTTTCAGGCACAGGGTGGGATTGCTGGAGTGTCTGTGCAGGGCCAGGAGTTGGACTCTGATCTTGGTGGGTCCCTTCCAAACCAGGATATTCTGTGATTCTGTGACCTTTCACTTGCACAGCTGGAAAGCTGAGCATTAACAGCAGCTCCCCCAACTCCTGTCCAGATTCACAAGGCAGAGTAGTGAGCAGGACTGAACACCATTTCTGATCCAGGATGCTGCTGCTCTACAAATTCTGCAGCATTGCCCCCTGAGTTTCAAATCCCAGGAGCAGGCTGGCTCAGCAGGTGCTGGAGCCATCCTGTTCCTGGCCTCCAGTAAGAGGAACATTTTCCCTTAATGGAAAATGCAATTGCAAACTGGTTTGGGTTAAGTAAAAGACCTTACTGTATCAGTATGGGACACAGTTAAATGGGACAGAGATTGTGGAGATAAACTGAAGGCTAATGTAAAAAATGTCCTCCATGAGAAAGGAAGGAGTCACATACTGCACCTTGTTACTTCAGGTGGCTGCTGGTTTAATCTTTTGACGTTACTGACATGCTCACAGACCCCAGGGTTTTCAGAGAGATTAGGGATGCTCCACACCCAGGCAGGCTCCACATCCAAGCACAGGTTTCCATTTACCCAGTGCTCAGATGTAGTTTAATGCAGTAAAACCAAAAGCAAACAACTATGCACATCCCACAGAGCTCCCAAGGCATTTATTCCAGGGTAGCTGAGTAAATCTATCTTTTGAATGCAGCATGCAAATGGTAATTTATGGCTTGCTCAGCTCCAAGCAACAGCCCAGCACTCACATCTGAGCAGACCTATCCCTAAGGAAGCACTGAAGATGGCCAGGGTCTTAATACAAACTGTTAGATGCCTTGTTTGCTCTAACAGAGGGGCTGTTTCATTCCCAAAGCCGCTGCTCCCAGACCCAAAGCAAAGATGAGAGGCTCAAAACCACCCAGCACCAAAGCCTGGCAAGACAGATGAAGCATCACGCTTTGGTTTTAGCCTCTCCCACACTTTTAGTCATGGAGACAGGGAGTTGAAGTTCATAGTTAAGAGGAAGGAGGTTACAGAAACAACTGAACACATCTTAGCTGGAAAGAAAGAGTTCTTAAACACACCTGATTAGTGAGGAGTAATATAAATGGCCTTAATTTTGCTTTGTGCTTTGCGTGTTCACTGTTGAGTTTCATGGTTACACACAGGGAAAATGACTTTCGCACTCACAGAGTGAGATGGGATCAAGGAATCTCGTAAGTTAGCCTTTTCAAGATTCTTTCTACCCTGCTATCCATATCCAAAGGGGGAAAAAAATCCAGCAGGTACCATCCACTTGAGCCTGGTCTCCCCTCTTTTCCACAGAAAGAAACCCAGCGAGTTTCCCCCAATCTCGATGCAGAGCACCCACCACATCCTTCCAGAGGGATCTGACTCCACAGTGCTTCAGATCTTCCTTTTAAAAGCCAGTCACTGTAGGAATTCAGCTCTCTTTTCTCCTTTTGAAGTGAGTCAATACATGAGGATCCTGACTCCTCAGACTAGGGGATCCTCTCCCCTCAGACTAGGGAGAAAGGGTAGAGGAAACAATCACTAACTTAGTTTTCTGCTGGATTTCCCACCAAATACAATTCCTTTATAGGAACTGAATGCTTCAAGTCATCCAGCAAGTAAGTGTGCAAGTGTGAGGGGGCCTAATAATGAGCAGTGATGGGCTTCAGCCCAGCAAAACACACTTTACCTTGATCCATGGTGCCCAGGCTCAAGAATAATAAAGACAATAGTAATGAACATTATGCACAAGCTCGAGGGGCAGAAAGCTGTGCTAGCCCTGGAGTAGGAGAAGGAACAGTATTTCAGTGAAGCAGCAGCTTCATCCAGTTTCAGATCTACAGACAGTGACTTGTTAAAGACCACAAAAAGGTGTGAAAGGAGAAGACTAAAAACCACAGAGCAGACTGTGGAACAAAACTCATTCTCACTTTAAGGCCAGTTTCAAACCAGGCTCAACATTAGACAAACGCTGCTCACTCCTTACTCTGAAGGGTCTGGTTTCTTCTGAGCAATTACAAAACTGATTATTTGAGTATCTTTTCTTGTTCACCTCTGGTGAAGTGAAGGAGCCACTTTGTTTACAGGTCAAAAGAGAGCAGACCAAACCCAGGAGACAAGTGGCTTCTCTGCTATTTGGCATCTCTCATGCTTCAGCCCAGCATAGAACACACACACCTTGAGCTGGTGAAAATCTTACTCAGATGGTCTGACAGTCTTACACCTCACATAAAATTTAGAAGAATGCACATTCATCCCAGACAGAAAACAAGAGATATTTCAAAGTGTTCTTCATTCATTTATCTCTTAATATAAATGCTGACAAGAAAAAGCAGGTAAGATCTTGTAGACACTTCCATCTATTTACAAACCAAATAGTCAATCACTTTTCCACTCATTTTTCTTTGTTCAATATGCAACTCAAAGTACCCTCAGACATTATGTGACAGCAAGGTGAGGTTGAGTCAGCTTTAAGAGGGAGAAAAGCAAGGTGAAGAGGGAAGAAATTGCCTTTCAACATATGGCTTTTTCTATATAACTGCCACACATGTACAGTAGGTCTCCACTCCCTTGTTCTTTCACACAGAGTGACCCCGTTGGCTCTACAGGTCTGAGAATTAAATAAAGGAGACCAATACCGATTTTAAAATCACTGGATCTTCTTGCCTTTTGTCTCCTTTAATGCATTCTGTCCGACTTCAGCAGAGCATCTAGAAGGCTCTTCTTTCAAGTCTAAAAAGTGTATTGTAGGAGTAAAGACACAGGGAGTTGGATACAGAGAACTTTCTTCTACTCCTTTTATTATCTCAGTTTTCCCAAAAGGTAGCAAAGTATCTAACCTTTCCTGGGAAAGACAGCAATTCCCCATGTACCTCTGAACATCTCCCCCATGATCAGGTCTGTATGTACAAGACTTCATAATTCCCCTGAACTTGCAAAGAATTCAATTAATGGAATTCTTCTCATACATTCTACTTCATCTCTACTCCTATTGCAGATTTTTTGATAGTTACAAACAATAAATATCCACAGTATCAACCCAGAGTCAGCCACTCCCATGAAGGACTGAGAATTTTTGTTTATAGGAAAGAGAAACAGGAAAGGAGGAAAACAGCAGAAGAAGTAAAGCAAGGAAAAACACAAGGAGAGAATGAATGATATTTTGTTTAGTACTGATTCATGAGAACAGCAGACGGAATTTCACTTATCTAGGATCCTAAACAAATTTAAGAAATAGTTCATAATCTGACCAACAAATCTCATGGTCTCCTTTATTACCTAGACTATCCTTTATTTTATTTTTTATTAAATATACCTCTGCAGGGCACAATCACATACAATCAATACGATTGGATAATTACATGAGCTCTATCCCAAGCATATATGCACCAATGTTAAAAAGTTATTTAAAAAACCAAACAAAACAAACAACCCAAAAAATAAAATAAACTCCACCCAAAAAGGTGATAATGACTGCAGAATGTCTCGGGGAGACTTGTAAGGAACTAACAAGATCAAAGAAAATTAGACTTACAAAAACCACAAAAAAAAAATCATATATCGAGAAATCCCACAACTGGAAGTAAATGATTTCAAAGAAGAAGTGGGAGCTGTCATATAGATCCCACAATTCTTCCCTCCTCCTCTCACACATGTCTTGCTTCACCTCTTCCTCCCCATAGCAACAAATACAAGGGGGGGGAAGAGCTTAACACGACGCTACCAGTTAGAGAAAATAGGGAAAAATAGCCAAGCTACAGAACAGTTGCTAAGCTGACTTCAAGGGAAGATCCCTTTAGCATGGAGGCTGCTTACACAGCAAGCAGAGGCTAAAGGGGGAATGGGAACTCCTTAAAATGAGGAAAAACTCTCAAAGTGATTAGTTTTGCCCATGTTGATCAGCTTCACTTACGAGAGGCTGCAGATGAACGGTACCAATTGTGAGCTGTGCAGCAGCTGTGATGTGAACGGGATTGCTTCTTCCTTTCAGGTTGCTTCATGCATTTATTAAAGGCTGCTGCCAAATTTCTTTTTAAAAAGCTACAAATAAAGAGGTCAGTGCACACATCCAGTTGTGGGATCCATCTGATATACAATCTGGTTTGGATGCCAAAGACTTGTGAGTACTGTCTGCCACAGAACTACTAATAAAATCTTTTTAACATTACGAAGAAGCAAATAATTCCTTGAGCATCAAATACTCCACAGTATTTTTTTCCACTTACAGATACATTTACCCCATATACATTTCACATGTAATTCCTTCATGTCTAATGCTTATTTCCAGAGACTGCACTACCTGTTGCTTCTGTCTCTCCCAATACTCTATTTTTCAAATTGAAGTGGACAAATGTGTTTTGCTAAAGCTTGCAGATCTTCAAAACAGTTGTTTCCTGGCATATGAAAACATCCAACCAACATATCCAAGGAAAACTGCCTTGCTGGATGAAGTTAGGCACCTAAACCTCCCCAACTGCTGAAGACCTTGCAATTAGCACTAAAAATCATACACAAACTCACTTGAATCGCAAGGATTGCCTGGAAAATACAATTTAATTATCCATGTTACTAAGCTACAGGCATCCAATTTTGATTACTATGGCCACATATTTTAAGCATCAAATGACTGTGGTGTTCCTGACGCAGACAAATCCACATTGCCATGTGCTCTTTATATTGGGAAATTTTAGAAAAAGCTGCAGCCTCTTTGCTTGCCACATTTCCCATGGAACAATATTACACTTGCCAATAGGAAATAAAATTATAAAGAAAATAAATGCTAAGTTTGTTCTCCTTTCTCTGCTAACCTGCATCACAAGAAGTGCTTCGAAGACTGTGACAACACTAAGCAGTTACATTCTTCTTCCTACAGAAGAATAAAGGCCACATGTTAACTGTAGAAGGACACTGTGCTGGGATAACATTCCCCCAAATCCCTTTCTTATGCTGCATAAATAGAATTAACTTAACTCTAGTCTCTGTCATCCCCTGATATTCCAAAAGAAAAACACACAGTTGGTAACAGTTGACTATGGAAATGAAAATTCCCAATGAAGTTTTTGACATTTTAAGAGTCTATTTGAATTGAGAGCAAATCAATTTGTGCTACATAATAATCTGTATGTTGATTTACCACAAGTAACAACCTCCCATCTCTTGGCACTACAGCTGTACACAAAAGGTGGCTTAGAAGAGCTGCTTCATTTTCCTCAGAAATTCAGTTTACACTTTACTCAAACAAGGTGGATGTTTTTCCAGTTCATAACTCCATTACCATGTAGGCAACTCAAGAACTCTTGCTCCTTTTTTTTCACCCCCAGGAAATTATTTTATTGTGATACAAGATATTAAGTTGCTGACATACTAACTTTTTTTTTGTTGTTGTTGTTTTTAAATCAGCAACATTAGGAGGCAGGAATGGAAGGCTGTGTTTTGGAAAGTGAATGATGACAAAAGTTTAATATGAAGGTAACATTATGGCCCAGCAGCACAGCCCTGTGTTCCTTCTATCTATCCTAGGACCAAAACCACTTCTCCATACACACACCGACAAGCACAAGAACTTGCACACTGCATATGTTTGGATCTTTTCTCCCACTTTTGAGCAGAGAAGGTGGCTGGCACTCCCACTGTTGAGCCTCCTGAACACTGGCATGGCATTTCTTGTATCATAACAGCAGGTCTGAAAGAGCCATTCCGGGAAAGAAACTTTATACTGGGGGTATTTCAGATGACTGTCCTGTAACTCTGCCTTGTTATAGTCCAAAATTATAAATGGCAATGGAAATGAGGGTGTTTGCTACTCAGACTTTAAGAGATTTCTCTTCGAACCTAAGAACTTCAGTACTAATTCTGTGAGAGTTTGAGCAGCTCAAGGAAGGGAAATGCCTGCAGCTTTCCTGTATTACTAATAAAAGGCTCACTCCTGGCCCTTTCTATTAGAAAATTTGCCCCACTTTACTCAATCCATGCTTTCAAGAGACAATATCATCACAAGTTTGGTTCTTCCACATCTAATTTAATGCAATGCTAGTGTTTCACAAATCTTTTCGGTCCCACTGGACTTAAAAGTCAATCACTTTTGTAACACAGATTTATATTTTACTGTAACTGAAGAAATTTTCAATCAGTATTCAATTTAGAAACACTTAAAAACAAGGCTTCTTGGATTATAACATTTCTAAGTTCCTTCTCCCTCTCTAAATGAGCCATTCAGTCAGCTGAGAGAGTGCATGAGAGACTGAAAACACATCACAACACCTCAGATACATCTCAGTACATTGCAAATTGTATGACTAAATGGAATGATTTTCCACAATTCAATGCATGGGCAAGGCTTGACAATCATTAACTTCTGGAAATTGTTACTAGGATAATACAGTCAACTCACAATACCCTACACAAATGTCTGACAATCAAAATGGCTACACCAGGGGGAAAAAAAGTGTAAAGCACAAGTCTTTGGCTCTCCTTAAAAGAAAAACAGCAGTTTACCATGTTTATACAGATCCCCTGTTTGCCTACCAGTAGGGGCAATATCACATTTGTGCATCACTGAGTAATAACACCATTAGAAAAGGCAACTTCACAGAAGTTATTGGCTAAGCGAATTCATTTGAATGCTCTGTTTTGAGGCAGCAAGCTGTCACTGTTACACAATCAGGGAGGGTGGATGGGCAAGCCACAGGAGAAAAAGACGCAAAAAGGGGAGAGACGGCTCAGAAAAAAACTGCACAGAGAAGAACTGGAGAAGAACAGGGATAAAAGTGCTGCTAGCTTGAAAGGTGCTCTGATCTACAGAAAAAAAAAAAAGTCCTACTCTGAAATGGGACAGCATCCAAGAAGGGCAGAAGAAAAAAGTTTAAAATTTCTCCTATTAAGAAAAAAGAACTAGGTCACAGGACAGACAGATGAGACATTGACAGAAGGAGGGAAATAACACCACAGAATAAACAGACATCACCTATATACTGACTGAATCACTGGCACACTGAAGCTTAACCTACCACTTGAAGCTTCCTATTCTGAAGGTTTGTCCATGCCGTCCATCTGGCTGAAACCCAGATATCAATGAGGGTTCAGAGTTGTCTGGTGTAGCAGAACATTTAACCTACCTACCACAGGATGCAGCAGTGCCCTGACACCATGGTAATACTGCTTCTTCTTGCCCAATAGAAGGAACAAAACCACTTGGTAGCCAAGACCAATTTTACTGAGGTGGCCAGAACTCCTGTATGACTGGGACAATGATGGGCTACAGGAATGAGTGTAGCAAGGTACAGTCACTCCAGACATTGTCATGCTTGCTAGCTGTAAACATCAATACTGTCACTAAATACAGAGCTATCTGTCCCCCCTGGGCTCCCAGTTTTTCCACAAAACCGGAACATTTTAGGTGCAGTTTCCAGAAAAAACTTAGAGAAAAAGCACTGCACTTTGCTGTTTGATTTGTTTAATCAACTAAACTTCTGCAAAAAAAGCAGAAAAAGGGTAAGAGGAGGAGGGGATGAAGCAAAGTCGAAAATCAATACTGTTCGTAGATATCAAACAAACTATTTAACAAGCCAAACTATAATTTTGGGCAAACAGGGCATTCACCTGGACACATTGATCACAACAAGGACATTATGCACAAAGTACACCACAGAGAGCTGGATGAAGGAGAAAAAAAAACCCAGTAAGGTCTCTCTTCTAATCCACAGATTTCGGAAGCATTCATCATTTGTAGGCCAGCAATCTAAGTGCTTACTGAAGAATTCCAGGAGAAAATGCGGAGAAAAGAATAATCCCTAACCTGGTGAGTGAACTAGGAAGTAAAAGGTAAAGAGGTTTTTGTCCCTCCAGATTTTCTTCCTAGTATTACAAATGAATCTGTCATGTCCAACCTATCATAACCATCTTTGAAAATTAATTTTACATCCACAATTACTACAGTCAAAAAAAGGCACATTCTGGGCTTGTCCTAGATTAGAATATTGCACTAATTATCTTGACTAAGATGAGCTCCCTGTGTTAATAAAGACACAGCAGGAAGGAGCAAACTAATTAAAATTAAGGATAAGTCTGACCTGAGGGTGGTGCTCTGCACTGAAGGATGAGAGGGCCCAGGGCCTGTGTCAGGTGACGTGGGAGCAGGCAGCCAGGAAAAAACCTTCATCCTCCTCTGCTCAGAGCTGAGAAGGGAGGGACAGGCCTGATGGGCTCCCCACTGCATCACCCCAGTTCTGCTTGGCTCCAAGGGGAGTGGCTGGAATGCTTGGCTTCAAGTAGGAGATACAGATGGATAAGGGCAAGGGGAGATGAAGCTGTTTCAGTGCAAAGATGATTCTTTGCAAAAAGTTAAAAGAAGCATTAGAAAAAAAGCAAGCTTCAAGCTACTCTAGGCAATTAAGAGGCCAAAGTTCAACTAAGAGTGAAATAAACTCGTGTTAAGACACATGGAAAGTGTGGGGGGGTGTGCTGAAAAATGCTTTTATTTTCATTCAGTGCTTCTACCTCCCAGACATTTGATCACAACAGCTGCGCTCATGCGAAAAAATTCTTAAAACATACCCAATATATATACAGATATAACTACGTATATATGTATATATATATTTATATATAAATTTTTATTTAAATAAAAAAGAAAGCTCGAATCCCAAGCCAATATGTGTATCAAATCCTTGACCAGCCAGGTCTGTAGGGCATAATCAAATTCAATGTGAAATAGTATATAAACGCGGTGCCTTGACTGGGCAAATTAAATAATTGCTACTCAAAAGAGTCTTCTGTTTGGACTCTCCTACTGGTAGGCAATAGTGAGACTGTATCCCCTCCCACCCCCCTTTTGTTTTATTTAACAGTATGATGAATGCAAAGCTTAGCCCAAGGTTGCTATAACCTCAGCAGGAGTTAAGGTTAAGGAAGAAAAACTAAAACCCAAGAAAATTTATTAACTCTTGCTTTACCCAACCAAAGCAATGCAGTAATTTATTACATAACCAGTGCTTTCCCACTTAGTAGTCTAACCCAGAAAGAAAAAATGAGGACAGGCCAAGGAGGTAAAGAGGGAGCAGCACTTGAAAAATCATTCTCAAGAGGTCTTCATATTCAGGATCTTACCTCAGCATATGCCAAAAAAGTAAAAAAATGTGCAGCAAGAACAAAATCTAATTAAAAAAATAATCAAAAGACATGGCTTCTCTGGCTTATGCCTACAAAGCATCTACTTAGAGAAGTATCAGATCTATCTGGCAAAATTTGCTTCTCAATACTTCTGGCAAGACCTGTGCTGCACCTTCAGTGGTTACTTTGGTGCAATTCTCCCTCCATGAAAAAGGAATCCAGGGAGGATTCACTGCAGCCCTGACAAACTGCAGGTTGATACTCAGGTGTCAGATTCTAACATACACAGATCTTAAACAATGCCAGCCTTTAAAAAGGACCACACCTTTGCAAAGACTCTGTCATTTGTAGTTTAAATTCAGGGATTTAAGAAAAAAGCTCAGGTTTAAGTTCCTGGTCACAATGGGAGGAATTGCTTTAAGCATGAAGTTTGCTGCACATCCTTTGACACTGCAATTCACAGCTACTCTCCAACCCTCATTCCTTGTTTACCCTTAAACCATATAAGGAAGTGGCCTAATTGTTTTAGTAAGGTAATAAGGAATTATGCACTGGGTATGTAATAATACCAAAATAAAAGAAAAAACCTACTTCATTAAGATCATACAATTAATCAAACAGAGTATATATATAATATCTTTTTTTTAAGCCCTGGGATTCAAGGCGTCCAAAGTTATTAAAATAAAGTTCATTCACAGAACAAAAACAAATTTAATTTGAATTGCTTGCAGATACTGCTAATTTTCATTTTTTTTAATTAAAAAATGCGTTAATGTGAACTATGTGCAGGATTTGTCTCTAGTAGTTGTGTTTGTGCACATTGCCTCTGGACCTGCTGCTCTGCTACTGCTGCTGCTCCTGGGTTTCTCCAATCACCCCTGGAAGAAAAACCACGAGATGGAAGCTGCCGACACCCCAGCAGAGGGAACTCCAGGGTGTGCTGGCCTTGTTTCACGGAGCAGATGTGGGTGGCACTCCCGCTCGCTGGGAGTCATGGCCATCTCCTCCTCCCTCGGGCTCCTCTGACAGGCTGAGAGATGCCATGTTGTTTGACAGGAGGCCAATGTTCTCTTGGGTCAAAGCCGAGCCATTCGGAACATCACTGCTGAAGGGAAGTTCAGGAGGAAGGGGAAGTGGGTGAAAAGAAGCAATTACTGAGATTTTTTCCTTTATTTTTACGTAAGAGGACTTCAGTGTACACATTACAGTATATTTAACTTACCTAATAATAATTTATCTTTTTTCCCCCCCTAATTTAAAAAAGACAATTGCTTTGATTTCATTACTTTCACAGCACCATATGGAAAATTAGTTCCTGCTCTGGACATGTCCATCTGATGGTGCAGCACAGAACACCAGAACTGGTTATAAAAAGAAGGTGCAGACTTCATCAGTAATAGTGTATTTATTCAGAAAATGCTCATTCTGAATAAATATTAATATTCCAAACTGCTCACATGAAGTTACGTGAACAGCCAAGCTTCTCTGTTCAGTGCTGGCCTGAATACCTGTGGATGCTTGTGGCCATTTGAAAATACCTGCTGTAGAGACTTCCAGCATTCCCAGCCAACATCTTATTCCAACTGTCTATTAAATACGAACTGAAATCAATCTCAGCACCTACACAGATAAAAGTCCACTACTGACAACTGAAAGTGAACTTAGTTTCAAAGTGTGTGCCTTCCTCAACAACATCCCCATCATAAACCTTAGCAGGATGGAATAACTTTCACATTTGGGAGATTTCTACTATTTGAAACTAAAACAGCAGATAAGGATTTCTTTTGTGGTAGCTGTGTAACTCCTGCTTCTCCCTACTAATCATCCAATACTGACTAGATGGAGTCTTCTCTGACAGACACTGCAAGTACTCTTTTGCATTAATTTATATACAGCCTTATTCCACTCACCTACCCCACAGCTAGAGAGGTCCCTAATTCATGCCTGCACTGCAAAAACTTGATTTGTATTCTCTTTTCCTAGTAGGTGCTTCCTCATCATAGCTGATGTGAGGCAAGGGTAATTATTCAAGAGGAGAGTGGCCCTGAAGAAGTCCATCTCCTGTTACACAAAGACAGGTTGAAGGCCTGTGTTACCTGAATGTTAGTGTAAGGTCCTCAGCTGGAACCTTGTTTTGTGGTTCTAATTGTCCATTTTCTGTCTGCTTAGTGGTGCCCAGCTTGTTTTTCATATCCAGTGAAGACTGGCTCTCCTTTAAAAAAAGGACAGATGAAAAATTCTTTAAGAGTGTGTTGAAAGAATCTGAGACTTCACCCCTTAGGGATTCTGAAGGCGGCCTGTAAACTGCAGTCACACAGTTTAACCCACAAAAGCCATGAGACAAAAACAGATTTTTAGATGTGCTCATCCTCACAGGACACAGTATTTCCCAAAAAGAAGAGATGATCCTTGTAACAACAAGCAAAGGCCACAGACTGTAACAGCACACAGACTTCTGAACACTAGCCTGTACCTGCAGATGATGTTTCCTATGTTAAAGCAGTTTATGGAACTCATGGCACAGTGACCTTGGAAACAGTTTGGTTCCCATCAAATTCAACACCACGTTTATTTCAAATGGTGACCAATTACCAGCATTTTAAAGTGGCTACCTTAAACTTCTTCATGAAGAAGACTCGTGAAACTCCTCAGGAGGTTTTGAACAATAGAGGTGAAGGGGAAAATGGATGACTCCAGCTGTGGGCATCCAGCAGGGAGCCTTTCTGCCAGGCTGAAAGGGCTGCAGCCAGGTACACAGCTCTCCACTGCATCTCTCTGCCTCCCACACCCCCAGCACTCACCATGCTCAGCTCACGGGTTCGCTTCCCAATTTCCCTTTCCACCTGGTGTAGCTCCAAGCTCAGCTGTTCACTTGAGATCATCCCAGGCCACTTGGGAGGTGGGGGTGGGGGCTGTGGTTGGCCTGCCAGGGTAGTCGCCTCTCTCTGCAACAGCAGCCTGTTACTAACAGCCTAAATGCATAAAGCCAAGCACATACACAACTGAGCACACAACACACAAGGCACAGACAGCTCTAAGGCCATAATTCCAGAGTATTGCTCATTTACAAAACCAAGGCCATCCCTCACCACACTTCAGTGTCCCAATTGAAATCACTTCCAATGCAAGTTCAACATGTTTCCGTACACATGGACAGGTATTTTCATTTTTGAACAAGCGGTGTTAAATACCTCTGGCTGTCATAAATTTGCATGTTTTCTTCATATACCACTCCCTTCTCAAAACTAAGCCTAAGCCCATGAACAAAACCACTACTCTCTCTGAGCTCTATGTTCAACAAAAGAGAACTGCAGATAAACTGCTTTATTTGCAGCAGTAGAATTTATCTATTTCTACAGCAGAGCCAGAATTATTACTACATCAACTTGAGAGGTGTAGTTTTCAATATATAGGTCTCTACTGACCCACATTAGGAAACAGAGGAACAGAGAGGAGCAAGTGACTATGGTCATTCACAAGTTGCAAGTTACTAAAAGCAGTAGCCATGTCAGCCATTCTAAAAATCTGCTAATACTCGTGAATCAGTTCTGCAAGTGTGTGCTCTGCATTTAGATACATCATCTTGTCCTCCACACAACCCAACAGCGGGTTGGTCTTTAAGCAGAAATGCTCATGCAATGCCAAAAGCAAAATGATCTAGTTCTTCATGCTCTGACTGAATTGATTGCTACAGCCTTGTATTAGGCAAACCAGTGAAGACTCCTTCATTTCTGATATCTACGTGCAGCTTTAAACACAAGAGATAAACTGAAAGCTGTTCTTACTCAAAATAACTGATTAATTCTGCAAAATTCATATAATGGCAAAATCAAGGCTCAATATTCAACTCTGTAGGATTTAACACTGACACAATCACAACAATGATGAGGAGGAGAAGGCCACTTACAGGTTTTGCAACTTTTCAATACTCTTGTATTATGGCAAAGGCAGACATGCAAAATTGAAAACATTTCCTTCTCTCATTCCCAAACAAGAGCACAAGAACACAAGCTATGTTTCAAGTAACTAACTAATGCATTTTACTGCAACTACAGCTGTGACTTAATTGTGAGCTTAAACTAATCTGCAATAACCCTCCTCTGTAACGTGTTCTTAGCTAACCATAGCTTCAGCAGAATCTGCTCTCCACTACTTAGAGCAATTTCTTCTGGGAAAATGTTAACACAAATAGTTGCTGAGGTACCTAGAACAGTTGATTTTTTCCTAAGAGGAAAAAAGTAACTAAAGCTTTCTAAAACAATTCATTCATTATGGCTTGGCGTTTCTCCCTCTGTCTCACAAAATCAAAAGATTTCAGCTCAATAATTCTTTTACAAACGCACACGCATCTTTCCTTATGTTACAACTACGTTTCTACTAAGCAAAGAGCCATAAAATATTAAGCCTTAATTTTTCAAGCTAAATATATTACATATTTACTTTCTTGACTCTTGTGGTTTGTGCTTATCTTTTTTCTTTAGGAAGAAACAGGTACAAACACAAAGCCTAACACAAAATAGATGAAGCTCATGGCTTTCTTTACATAAAATCAGACATTTCCAACAGCAGTAAAGTCAAGAAGAACAGGCACCTACACCACAAGTTTGCCTCTGAGCAGAGCTGAACAGAGGGGGAGTGAGAGTGACAGCAAACAAGACTGAGCACAAACTGCAGATTCAAATATGGTGTTGATGTGCATGTGGAGTCAGGGAAGTTTCTGCTGCTAACAGAAAGGCTGACACTTGCACCACAGCCCTGATGCCCGGCACCACAGGATTAAGTGTAGTTACTGAGGATCACTACAAAGGTCAGCCAATTAAAAGCTCCACCAGCCCCATCTCTCTCCACACCACCCCCTAGTGCTGCTCCAAATGCTGGTACCCACCTCCAGTCCCCGCATTTGTGTCTGCTGGCTGATCTGATGGTCAACTTGCTGCAGTTCCATGCGCAGCTGCTGCTCTCGTTCAGCTGAGGGCAACTGCTTCCCATGGCCAGCCACATCCGACATGGACAGCCTCTCCCTTGGGGATTGGAAAATAAGGAGATGTCAAAAAAAAAAATTGTTACTCAACTGGCACAGAAAAGAATAGATAAAAGAAAATTTAGAAGTCAAAGAAAAAATAAAGCAATCCTACCTGTCATTGAAACGTCCCTGAGAAGGTATATTTTGATGTGGAGAATATGGAGAGCCTCCCCAGCCACTGTGGGTTTCATAAGGACTGTAGTCTACCAGGGAACAGAAGAAAACCATGTTGCATTACTACAAAATCACCCTTTCAGTTGTTCAGCCAACACAGAACTAGACAGAGAAGAAGAAGAAAGGCCAGCCCTCTAATTATGAGAAGTTCAACACTTCTTCTGATCAAATGAACAGAAATACTCTCTGTGACTGGTCTCACACGTCTAATATGTGACTCTTGCTGTACATCTAACAGTCTGTGACAGCCTTCCAGAGTCTGAGATACTGAAGGACTTCAGATACTCAAGCAGATGAACAAACACAGAACAAAACTTACAGACATGATGACTGCAGTTATTTTTACTACTGAAGTTCCTAAAAGACTCAGGAGCTCATTGGTAGTTCTGACATACCTAGGTAACTACAGTTTAAATATTAAGTTTTCAAGGAAGTTAGAGTTCTACCTGTAGTAAGGTCTAAAAAATTACTGTCTGAAAAAGCTAGAAGCAACTTCAGGGAAATAAATACTTTCTTAAAGTTATTCAGTGTACCTCAAGAGACAATCTTTTGGAGTAAGACAGAAAGCCATATTACACATATGATTAGAAAACAGACGTGTTGGAAATGAACTACTCCTACTTTTTTGCTTTGCCTAACAGTACACAAGACAATGGCTGCACTAAGCCTGCAGGAGCAGCTACCCATAAAGCAGGCGAGCAGCAGGACAGTACTTCATCAAGATAGTTTTGCATGATGTATTTGGGAAAGTGCTAAGCCTCTGGATTCTGCTACTACAGATTTAAAATAAGCTTCCTATCAGAGGGACTGCCAGAACAAAGTAACTTCTTCCAAACAGCAACAACGTATCACTAACAAATACATTGTGTATGCACAAACATGTCATGGAATCATTGAATACATACATATATTGAGTTGGAAGGGACATGTAAGGACCACAGAGTTTGACTCCTGGCCCTCCACAGACACCCCAACAAACCCACCATGTGCCTGAGAGTACTGTCCAAACACTTCTGGAGCTCTGGCAGTCCTGGGGCTGTGACCATTCCCTTGTTCAGTGCCCCACCACCCTCTGAGGAAAGAACCTTTTTCCTGATATCCAATCTAACTCTCCCCTCACACAACTCCAGTCCTATCCCTGGTCACTAGAGAGAAATCAGGGCATGCCCTTCTGCATTCCCCCAGGAAGAAGACGTAGACTGCTATGGGGTCTGCCCTCAGTCTCCTCTTGTTCAGACCAAGTGATCTCAGAAAGGTGTGGCAACCTTATTCTGAATTCAGTCCTCTCAGTATAACCCTACCCCAAGTTATTTGAAGTGGCATTAACACACACCACAGCTGTATTTCTAAGACAAGATACAAGTTTACAGGGCTCATCTTCAACACGTACAACACTGTCGCAGCAAAGGAAATAACGACAGGCAGCAAAATCCAAGCACTGATCATACCTGAAATGATTGATTTGGTGGCAGCTCCCTGAACTGCCATGGCCTGCATGGGCCCAGAGTTCTGGTACATGGCTTTGGAAGTCCGAGAGATGGCCCCAAATCTCGACAC
Source organism: Phylloscopus whistleri (assembly GCA_017589585.1). NCBI lineage: Eukaryota > Metazoa > Chordata > Aves > Passeriformes > Phylloscopidae > Phylloscopus > Phylloscopus whistleri. The sequence continues at coordinate 908,166 of JADMLD010000682.1, read as the reverse complement.
AGTTGGTCGGTCTCCAAAGGGAATGAGGTCATCGTCCCCCGCCTCAGCCGCTCGCCGCTGCATGTCCAGGCGCTGCTCACGCATGGCTTTGCTATCCACATTCTGGACAAGACATGGAAAAGGCACTCAGAAACTTACTCAGAAAGTAACAGGATCACATCCCTTTTACAACCATTTGCTAAGTGCAGTAAGTTTCTCTCATACTCTCAATTCACTTTTCAATTAGTTTTCCTATTCTTCACTTTCTAACTCCACTGTCAGAGGGGGTCTCTCCTTAATGGTCTACTTTAAAATGACCATTACTACACTAAAGTGAAAAAGCTGCAAAATTGTGATCAAATCCAGAAGAAGAGAGCAGCAGCAAATGGAAACTGAGACAGAGAAAGTCTAATGAGAAGAGAAAGGAGAAAAAACATCCCCTTTATATAAACTCAAAGAAGAGATCAGTGAGCATCTCTGAGGAATACATATTCCTTCTAGAATCCAAAAGAAATTTCTCTGAAGCCCAGTGTTAAGAATTGTATCACCTAACAGCCTGCTAATGACTCAGAATGGGAATTTTTCAGTACTGCACTTTCTTGGACATGTCTGGTATATCTTTCCATGCATTTTTCATTAAGCAGCAGTACTGTTTGGAGCATCCTGGTTCCTAACAGAGTTTCAGACTCAAACACCTTAATGGGTCAGCATATGAAGAGAGAAAGTGTTCACTCTCTCCTCAAAGAACTGAGTTAAACAGGAAAGCTATCTGTGGGCTATCTGAAAATATAAAATGGTAAGAATTGCCAAAATCAAGTTATGACTTTGGTAAAGAAGTAAAACTGCTCACAGTAAAACAAACAAACAAAAAAATCAAGGTAAGTGGGGCTACTACACCATGAAAACTGTCTGAAGGCTACAGACAGTTCAATAGAGTTCAATATTAGAATAAAACTCTGCAAGCTTTCAGTGGGGATAAGGCTTGCTAGAAACCGTTAACATATCTGAGGCAGGAATAAAGGGGTGAAAATGGCAGTAACAACTAAGTTGGAAGCTGAACTCAAGAAATATAATACTTGGAAACTGAAACCTTTGGGAAAACCTACTTTGGAATTCTGGAAAAAAATACATTTTAATCTCAAGGCCATAGGATGTTAGTACCAATTTTAATATACTTCTGTTTATTCAGCTGCATGTCATCTGCAGAATATTCAGCATTATGTACTGTCAGATGATTCTACTCCTGTCCTTCATAAAAGGAATCTCTTATGAATGCTTAAAAAAATATATTACTGAAGAACTAATTCAGTAGAAGTCTCCTGATAATTTTTTCCTGTGAGGAGACAAAGCAGAGATCCCATTTTTCCTGTGAAAAGCAGCAGAGACCCCATTTTGCTTATCTGAAAATTAGCTCTGGGGCAGAAGAATACTTTGTTTAGCCTTGAAAAAGGAGGTTACTTCTCCAGAACCTTATTACTTCTCTTAATTGAGCTGCAGGTTTTTTTGCACAGTTTTCTAGGAGCAGGGATGAAAGCCAAGAGATGTTTATCACTCCTGGATAAACCTGGACAGCAATAAGCTGATTCCAAGTAATCTCAGTACTTCCCCAGGTCAAACGTGGCAGTGTGATAACTCCAGGCAACCACACTGTGTAGGACTGAGAGCAAGAGGACAGGTAAAAAGGCCAAAGCTGCAGTTTTTTGCTCTGCTTTTTTCAGGAGAAAGCCTCCTTTTTGGGTCCATTTCCAACAGTGGTTTCATAGTTTTAGGAGTAAAGCAATTCAGCAGACAGAAAAAAGCCAAGTTTAATTCCAATAGGGCAGAGGAGAAAAGGGGAGCCTTTTTGAGGAGAAGCTGAACCAAAAAATTCCTGATTTAACGAAACAGTTGCAACAGGTGAGCATCTGTCCATAGAAGAATGAATTCTGATTAGAAATGTTCCCCCCCATCTCTTATTGGCCAAAGAAAGTTCACCATGACTCGGACAGTACAAAAATAAAAGTCAACAGATCACTTTTGCAGATGGGGGGTGAAGGAGACTAGATGAATCTCTGCAAAATAGTTCCTCAGGCTAAACAGTCTTTTTTCTTGAAGAGCTTGAATGGCTTCCTATGTGCATGGGCTACCAGCTTACTTCCTGTGTTGATGATGTTTGAATGCTAGGAAGAAACTGAATAGTGGTAGTATGCAAGAGTCCTCTTTATTTTCTTCTCCATTCATGACTCCCAAGAGTAACGCAAGGAGCCCCCTCATTTTGCAACACTGACCTAGCAAAAATGGAGCAGTACAAAACAAGATCACAGCCCAACTCCCAAAGTTCAGGGAAAGGCTGAATAAGAGCAGCACAGAGCTAGAAATTGACTGTGCTTTTCTCAAAACCTTCATGCAAGTTTTGAGTACTCTTGTGGCCAAAAATTACAGTACTTCAAGTAAAAAACTGGTAACACCATTTACAGCGGTAGCACCCACCTTAAAGAAATTAACTGCCTAAAGTTACAGCATCCTCCTTTGACAGAAAGAAGTACAGGCAGAAACAGATGGACATGCTTTATTAACAAGCTGCCAGGACAGAATATTTCCTCATTTCAAGTAAGTGCAAAGAATAATCCTTGCAAAATTCTTGCTATCCACGGCTTCAGAGCAGAGTGGTTATCCTGCATCTATTTGCAGAATTTTATACCAGTTACACAAGGGTAGGACTGCTCATAACTTTGAAAACAAAGTGTTTCACACACCTGCAAATGCTTTCTGTGACTGCAGTGCACTTCTGAGCTTAAATAAAAGCACTGCCATCATCGTGGAAAGCAAATGAAAGTCCTTCCCAACCCACAGAAACACCCCCTCTTCTGTTTTCCCCTTATCCCTGCATACCGCCATCTCCACACTCCTTGCTGCCACAACATCTTTGGGTTTTGCATCTTTGGTTCCAATGTAGGAGCCGATGGTGTCACAGGACCAGGGAGAGTACTGGCTGTAGTCATTTCCTTTGTATTTCCCAGCTACCTTCAGGTCTTCGTCCAAGTACTGTACAAAAACAAAAATCTGGTTCTGTAAGCGAAGGGAAGAAGCAGTTTCACAGCCATCCCTGCTCACTTCAACAGCAGTGAACTTGAGAAACATCACCAGGATTATTTTTTATCAGATACAGCACCCTCTGGAACTGGGCCAGAGAAGGCATGAAGTGTGTGAAATTCTGAGCCCCTGGCCACGCTCCCAGTGCTGACTGTTCACTTGGCCAGTTTGAAGGTGATATTTTGACACTGGTTAAAAAAATAAATCTCTATCAAGCTGTTACTTCATTCTAAATATGTCCGGAGTAAAGTCTAGTAACTGTGAAGAACGATTACTTCAATTAGTAATGGCTCAAAACTAATTTTCTTGGTTGCACTGAAAGCAGAGAGCTTAGGACCAGTGGTAGATAGACAGCCAGCTGAAATACTGGAGACTGCACTACAAGGACTTCCCATCTAGGCACAAAATCTACTTGCTCCAACACTTGCCAGTGCTGTACTGTTCTGATTTTCTTGTTGTCTACACCTATCAGCATGTGAACGCCCAAGTATTTTCTAAACATGCCAGTATCTCATGTTTTTGTCAAAATATGCTTACCTCCTCTGAGTGAAAAGGATGAGGCAAGGTTGGTGATGGTGCAAAAGGAGGTGGAGAAATCACCTTCCTCTCTTCCAGCTGGGCCATGATCTCTTTCCTTCGTCGGTGAAGTTCATCCAGGCTGGGATGAGGCTGAAATGGAGACAGGAAATTGTTTCAGAGCTCCTGAAGCATTAAGGTACAAAATAAATAATTTTCCAAGTATTGTTTACCTGAACAAAATAAGGCAGCTATATACTGCAGGGAGAGGGAGATACAGAAGATAGACAGAATCATCAAAATAACAAGTAATGATCACTTTGTTGAAGTCTACCTGTTAACTTGCATATAGGACATACATGTTCCTACACTGGCCAGTGTTAGTTCAAGGCATCCCATAAACAGGGAATGTGTTACAACTTGGCAAAGTTCCCACTGGAACATGTTCAGCATGGCAAGTTCCCATTACAGTCATACAGGGTAAATTGACAGAACTCTACAGGTCACAAGTCACATCTATTATTCACTTTGCAATAGAATTAAACACAAACACAGCACATTCAAACTGATAAATCTCTAAGTGTTAGAAACACTTCCTGTACTCAGCAATAGGATTCAGAGCCTTCAATCTCAATGACCTAAGTCCAACTATTCTACAGAACTCAATTCCAGCTGGTGAGTTATCAAAAAATATTTGTACACTTACAATATGAAGACCTTCAGTTAGCTATCTAATTAGAAAAAAATTCAGACATTTCAGCAAAATTTTTAATTCTTTTATCAAGGCAGGTATGTTTAATGTTTATTATTTAGGTAGGTACAGAGTTGGTCTGTCACAAATAGGCAGTACAAGAATGAACATGTGACCATTTCCACCCATTGTATTTACTCTGCACTTGAGTAGCCCTCTCCAGTCTAATCTTTGCTGGAAATGTCAGAGACTTACAAGATTTCCAAAGTGAATTACAATGCTTTTCTACTTTGAGCACTAAAGCAGCCTACTTTACATATTAACATCACTACAACTGCAGAGTTGACCAGTAGCTAAATTACCTTCCAGTCTTTGATCCGCTTCCTAAAATTCAGACTTTTGCAAAGGCCACCCCCTTTGTCTAAAAACACTCAAACTCCTCAAGCAGTTTATAGATTCTCTCCCAAAACAACTAAAAACACAGTGTAGAAGCCGTACCCTGTGGCAGGAAGGTCTGATCTGACTGAGATGCGGAGCCACCGGGCAATACGGCTCCGCTTGCTGGTATCTGTCTCTGGACTCAGGTATGTAGAGGGGCACGGCCGCCTGCGGGATGTCGATGGGCACCGGGCTGCCCCGCACCACGTCCTCGCGCTGGTAGGGCTGTACCGGCGGGTACATGCGGCGGCCGTCGTAGTGCGGTGGGTACATGGGCTGCGCCAGCGCCGGGTAGCCCTGCGGCTGCGGATACTGCGGGCTCACCACGCGCTCCGGCAGGTACGGCCCGTAGTGCTCCAGGTACGGCGCGCCCGCCTCCGCTGCCGACGGGGGAGGTCGGACAAAGCGAGACATGGACTGAGTGGGATAGTACACTCCTGAAGCAAGGCCAGAGGGGGAGAAAAACACAAGGTACAGAAAGTGATTATCCCAACTGTCCATGAAAATTGACCACAGAGAACCCTGAAGAAGCAACAGTTGATCCAAAGCTCAAGTGACATAATATAATTATCTAAGATACCAGCATGATGTCAATGTTACAGGAGCTGATGAAGAGCTGGTGAGACTGAACCCACTACAGGTGCCCCACAAGTCCTGCCAGCACACTGAATAGAAATAAATCACCAGACTTTCTCTGCAGATTGCTACAAATGCTTTCATTTACTTAAAAACTAAAATGAAGTTTGGTCTGTACATCTTCATCCACACAATTAAATTCAATTTATCCCAACATATCAGAGCCACTGGCTGAGTAAAGGAACTTGGATTATTAGGACTTAAACAGTTATCTAGAGATTTGTTCCATGTCTTGAATAGGAGAAACATTTCAGAACTGTAAATCACCAAAGACTTATAATATCACATTGCCTGGTTAGCTGAAGATTTCATTATTCTATCTGGGATCTCTGGATAATTTTAAAATAAGCATGAATATGTGCATGACATAAAATATTGGGGATAACTCAGATGTTCACTGGCACATAATGAACAAATATAAGTAGTTTGATTTTCTTCAAAATGCTCTGCAACTTTCTCAGAAATGGCTTCCCCCATTTCACCTTTTCTTTCTAGAGCTTTTTCTGCTTTTAACTTCCTTTGGTCTTTCATTGCTTATTTTTCTTTCATATTAACTTCACCTTATCTCATTTCTCTCTGCAACCTCACATTGCCTAAGAATCATTCTCTGTTTTCATACAGATAGACATATATTCTCTTTTTAATCCCCTTCAATACTATCTTTCTCCATGTGCTCTCTTTATAGTTAGTTTTTCCTCTTAGTTCCTTTTTTTATGACGTTTTATTTTTTGTGAACACCCTTCTCTAATTTACTTCATCTCTAGTCATCACATGCACTTTATTTCCTTTTTCCCTGAGTCAAACTGAATTAAGGTTTACCATACCCATCCACCCCAGTTAGGAAGAACCGAAGACAGAAGGACTTGCAACGCTTGGACAGATACAACTTTGTTTTCACTTGCACTGAAGTCCTCAGTCAAGGCATAAGCTCCCACCAATTTCCATTTTGTTATGGCTTCACTGTATTAGTGTCTTTTGTCCATGTCATTTGTAAGAAAACTTGAATGAAAGGGCTTAAAAACCAGAGTGGGACGAAAGACTAAAACCAGCATGAGGATGAAAGAGCTTGGTGTCAATCTTACCTTGTTGGTAGGGCGCTGGCTCAAACGATGGGGCAGCCCCTCTGGGGTCTTGATAAAACATATCTGCTTGTTGTGCATTGTACAGCTGAGACCCTCGTGGTACCATCTGCAGCTGCTTGGTGACAGACACCGAGGGCAGATCTGCTGGTGCCCGAGCAGGCACAGGATGAGGGTTCACTGGCAAGGCAGAAATAGAGCTCTTGGGAACAGATTCCAGCCTAAAAGAGTGGAAAGATGGCACTGCTCATTAAGGCCTGCTATAGCACACTGCACTCTAAAACACTGTTCTTTGTCTACACTCCACCTTCTGAAGGCTTCTATCACCTTCTCCAATTAAAATATAAGCAAACAAGGAATTAAGGCAGTCTAGAGTTTCAGCTTTAGCTTTTAGTTTTAGCTTTCTACTCCACTATATAATCACTAAAAAAAACCCCAACCAAACCCAAGAACAAACACAACCCCCCGTTCTGTTTCTTTTTTAAAGAACTGGTTTACTTTGTTTCTACTCCACATTTACACACACAACAATTTGAACAACAGGTAGGAAGACCCGTACAAGTCAGGAGGGGATCCAGGGGCACTGCTACTCAGATGGTCCATCTTCCCTGGTTTCAGGGCAGTTTCATAACCGGAGTCAGTCCCTCGAGAAATTAGTTGCGTCACTGTGCTGCCTGTTGACACAATTCCATTTGGCAGAGCAGAAGTTTTCCTATTGGGCAAGTCCACTCCCCCTTCCTCTGAGAGGATAGCTCCTGAAGGCAGGCCCACCTCATTCAGCTGGCCCAGGGAGGCACTAAGGGGTCTTCTGGGAACGAGACGCTTGTTCATTTTACGGAATCTTCAAAAAGAGAAACCATGTATCAAAAATTGAAACAAACAAACAAACAAGGTAAAAGGAGATGTACTTTCAAAATTTTTCCAACATGGATTGTACTGAAAGTTTCCTGTTATTCAAGTTCCTCAAGGGGTTTGTGAGAATACCTCTTAGAATACAACTTCGCTGATAGTTGATCTATTCATAGGAGTTTCACTCAGAATAAGGATGGACTTCTAATGACAAGTACATCAAGAATTCACAGGTAAACTTCACACAGCAAATTTACAAATTCTACTTTCTCTGCACATATGCATCTCAAGAGATGAAAACCAAAACCAAGCATCACATAAAGCACTATTATCACATAAAATACAGTGATATAAACTTCAGAGTAAGAATCACAGACTCTTCAAGACTGTTTTGTTCAGAGAAAAAACTAACAGCAGAAAATTTATGTGAAAAAATATGAAGTTATACCCTTGTGCTCCATTTGTCCAATAATAAGCCAAGTGTTTACTATCATGTGATATATTTTAAAACACAGTTTAAGATTTATGTTACTATATCAATATGCAGCTCACACCATTCCTGTTGTTTGATAAAGTGATTGCAGAGATAAAAACTCTATGAACATGCAGCAATTCCAAGTATCTAACTGCTTCTGCTTAAAGCCTGAACTAATACAGGCATTTTCACTCAAGTTCCACAGAAACCAGTAGGCCAACAGTACTGGAGACCAAATTTCAGAGTTGAAGGTCCTCCACTAAATACCCTACCACTAATTCAGATCCCAGAATGCAAGTGTGAGAGCATATTTGCTCTCACTGAACAAGAGGCTGTTTCCTCAGCAAGGCTGAAGCCAACACTTACATATCATAAATAACAGCCAGAGTGAGATGGGAACCCAGACTAAGAAGGTACACAAATTACTGTAGAAAAAGGTGGCAGTTATTACTCAATCTTTAGATAATCTCCGTGGTTGCCCACATGCATTAACAGCAACACAACAGAGATAAAAATGGGTTTTATTGTTGGGGGTGTTTTGTTTTTTAGACGTTGTTGCCATCTCCACATGTGCAGGACACAAATTCATTTCAAAATAAGTTCAGTGCTTGCCTATGCACACAGGGTCTTTGTCCTTTGTCAAGAGGGGAATGAGCTGTTGTTTAAGCAGGTTTAGATTATAATATGCTATCCAAAGCATTACCACACATTTCCCCATAACCTTCCTCCAAACTTAAAGCTATATAGAGAAATACAGGAGTCACACAGCAACAGCAATGCGTATTATTCACACTACGTATTTTTAAAAGGAGGAGCACTAACACAATAGCTACTTAAAGGAATTAAGCAACAATAAAAGGTACAAGGAACAATCAGAACTCCCAAGTTCCCCAACCACCCACAGTAACTGCTGGAATCCAAAACTAAACAAACATTCTCTTCAGCCCAGGACAACATTAATACCAAGGCATGCAAGTCAATCTGGCTACAATAGGCCTCTCCCCCCTGTAAAGCTGACAAATAGTCCTTGATACATACAACTGGCTCAGAGGTGTAACGCTGACCCACACCCAACACAGGTTAACAAAACCATCCCAAAGCAGCACTGCCAACCTCCATTTCATTAGCATGATGACAGGAGGCAAAAAACTCAACTGTTTCTGAAGCACACAAGTACTGAAGTCCTATTCCTTGTTCACGTAAGTAACTCTCTCTGTCATTCTAACACCACACACTCTGCACTTCCTTCTTCATGTTTTGTCTATGTACTGCACACTGGCTATACAGCCCATGAACTGACATTAATGCTTTTGAGAAAGGAAAAAGAAACACTGCATGCCAATTCTGAGCCTTCGCAGTACTCTTCTCATTAGGAAGCACCTTTTCTTTGAATTATTTTAGCCCAAAAGGCAAGTAACAAGCTGATATACTACATTAAACACACTCTATTTATTTCTTTTAGCTACTAAATAACCCATTTTACTTAAAAAATAAATTAAAACAACCTGTAGAACAACAGCATCTTGCTCTTGCATAACTGGTAGCCCTCCTAAATCTGTAATTGATCCAGACTTCATAATTTTTAAACTCTAAACAATAGATGTAACTAATTGAAGGTACCTGCTTCTAATTGAAACTTTTTGTCAGATTGCACTGAAGAATTGTTGCAGGAAAAAATCTTGGAAAGTTTGTTTTTAGCTCTTTGGAGAGCTAGCAACGCATTCCTTACATTTGGAAAACTGCCAGCATCCTACCTGAATAAAAAGGGAAGATGAGAAGTACCCCCAAATACCAGTCACTGTGAATGCCATCACACGGCATGTTTAGCCACACTTAAGAAATAGGGAAAACAGCCCACCTCCAAAAACTTTGGAAAACACTTGGATAACATCAAACTTTCAGAGCTGCATTGCTGATGAGCAAAGAAAATATCCTGCTGTATGGAAGAACAACTGGCTCCAAAACCTAAGAGATGACTGTTACAAGTTTATCACATTACTTCTTGCTAATTTAACAGGTTATACCTCCTTTCCCCCTCATTCCTAGATATGAGAAATAACTCTTACAGACAAGATGAAACAAAGACTAGACTGCTTTCTACCAGCAGAAATTCACTACACTTACTTTTCCAGCTCCTCCTGTGAGTGTGCGAAGGTGCAGCTGGCCCCCCGGGGACATCCTCCTCTCTGCTTCATGTCTCGGCACATGTATGTCTTGTACTTGCTGTGCTGAGGGGGCTGGCAAGGTGAAAGAAACCAGGTGAGATACCTGAACATCAAAGTGCACTTCACCAAGCTGAATGTATCATCTTATCAAAGACCTGATGTTTGACTGTTGGTAATTCCTCAAATTTAAGTGTTTCTGGAATACTTGATATGAAATAAAAGACTGAAGTACTTGGGTTTGGTTCTTCAACAGAACCAAGAGGTTCAAGAATGTGTGTTTTGACAACTAAGTCACTCTCAGGTTTCTTCAACATTTTTATTCAACCTCCTCACTGGAGAGCTTGATTGGAACACAGCTGTACATTTTAGGACACAGTTAAGCGGACAAAACTGACACAGGATGAAAACAATTACCAATAATCAGATATACCCTATCAATAACTCCTACCAAGGGAAAGGTCTGTAAAAGTCAGCATGCTTTCTGAGAAGCCAAAAGGTCTATATCTGTAAGAAGTCACCTGCAAACTATTGGGGTTTTTTTTGGTTGGTTGGTTTTATTTGGTTTTGGGTTTTGTTTTGCCTTTTTTTTTTTTTTTTTTTTTTTTTTTTTTTTTTTTTTTTGGCTTTTTTTGGCCATCTACTGTAGTGAGAAGATCCAGGCAGAGTGAACGTAAGCCACACAGCCTTTTACTGGCCACTGCTGCCAGGTAGTGCAACTTTACCCAGAGCTCAGCAGACATCCCTTTCCTACTCAGGAGGCTCCAGGTTCCCTTCCAAGCAGCACAGCTTGTCCCACAGGCTCTCCACAAAAAAAACTCTTGCTGTTTTCCCCTCCCAGATTCCCACTTAAGCATTTCTACTGTTTTTCCTTTTGCTGGTGACAGTGCTCATTTTCCACTCCAAGTAATGCAAAAAGGTGAAACAGCAGAAGTAATTCACTTTAATTTTGCCTCTTATTTTTGGCAGAGATAATTGTTTTACTAGTTGAGCTCCCCAAACCAGCTCTCCAAGAGGATGAATGCCAAAGTGATGGAGGAGTAGGATTGGGACAGGCAGCTCCTTATTTAAGCAGCATTTATATCAACTGAGCTACACAACAAAAGGACATCAAAGGTAGTGTGCAGTAAGGTAACTATGAGATAAGCTAATATACAATCACATTGTCATTGCTGAAACAAAAAAAATTGTTCCAGGAACTTGGATTGCACCTTCATATGAACTATTCCTAAATCTTCAAGCTTGACAGACCACTAAGCATAGGTATAAGGATGATTTCATTAACAGAGAGCCAGCTGGCTGAAATATGTCACATTAAAACAAAACCAAGAAAATTCCCAACAAATCACAGCAGCACCCAGTGTCCCTTCCCCCCCCCCTCTACTCAGGAAGGTTGTTATTCATTTCCCTAAGCCTGCAGCTGGATCAGACTGTTCTCTTTCTATCCTAGTGAGCTGGGAAAGTCAATTCAGTGGGTTTTGGAGGTAAATATGAGTTGTTTCACATTTTTTTCCTTTCTTCTTTTTTGATAAATATGACTCAGCAGTGATGTTTTCAACTGGCTCCTTGTCAAATCAAATCTTTCCAGATGACATTAGCAAACCTCTACTATAAAATACAGCCAATAAAACTTAAGGCTACATATTTCCCAAATGATTTAGCTTTTACCTGTTGTTGATCTGTTCCTTTTTTGCTGTGATTCTGGATATAATCAACTAAGCCATGAACCACAGTCCTCACAGCAACTAGTCCATTTTCCAGTTGTTCCCATGTTGGAGGTGGAGCATCTGTTGCATGGTCAGCAAACATCGAATACAGAAAGAAAAATCAGAAGCAATTTCCAAAACCAGGTACAAAACCCCACATCAGTATCACAAAACTTGACTACCCAAGTTTATAAAGAACGTTTCATCAGTGGATAAAAAGCATTCAGCTCCTTAATTCTGGGATGTTTACAGAATGATACCTCTTACAGAACAGAGGTATCTATAAACTTAAGACTGAACAGCATGAAATACCGAATGAGCAAGTAAGACCATGATTAGCATGTCAAATTATTTCCTTTTACAAGAACTTTCACATCTCACAAGAACTCCAGAGTAAAGGCACTGTACAAACTCTTCTTGTTAAGAAAAACATCAAGTTCAAAATCCCTCTTTGCATTCAGACTCCTGGAGGTAAAATCATTCTGTACGAATACAGTAATCGCTGGCCTGATTACACAGGCGCAGACGTGGAACAGCAACAGATATTAGTGCCTCTCATGTGGAAAAAACATCACAAGGCAAATCTATGAATCAAACCACCATCTAAAACACTGAATAAATTGTACAGTCTCAATTCTATAGGAGCACCTTTTCTTTTTAGCCAATTTACTTTTCTGAGTTTTTGAATCTGTTCCAGCAGCTGACACTCCCACTGTGTGCCTGCACACTCTGCTGCAAAGCACAGTACCTCAAAGAGCCTTTCAAGATCTTTAGCAGAATTAATTACATTATATTCCACTCACAAGGACTAAATTCTTCCTGAAGTGCTTCAACATGCTTCCCTGCTGTTCTTTAGGGAACTCAACAGTACAGAAAAAACCACGAAGACCAGACTTGGCGACAGAAATCAAGGGGAGCTATTAGTGATGCCACCTTCCATGTCAGTTTTTTGCAAACAAATTTGCAGTACACAGGTTTGTTCCCAGCTTGTTCCAGTATGAAAGATTTGGGAAGAAAGCACTGCACCTCCTTTAGCTGTGAAGTAGAACTGGTCCTCTTTGGAAAGGAAGTTTAACTTCTGTTTGTTTAAACAAATACAAAGTACAATTTTTCATCTCCTGAAGCTGTAGTTTATATCTTTTTTTACTATTTTGATATATAATGTTGATTTTACAAATTTTAACAAGTATAAAACTAAACTTCAGTCACAGGACTTTGTTCTGTCCCTTCCCTTCTCCCTCAGGTGGTCCATCCTTAAAGCACTGCTGATTTTTTCAACAACTTATATCTTTCTCTCCTCTGTCAGCAGCTTAGGTTTCATTTCCCAGTTAAATTCTTTCCAACCAACTTCCACTTCCCAGACTCTTTCCTAATTTTGCAGAATTACATATGAACAAGAAAAATACAAAATTCTGTAGGGTAACAAACCATTCTTGTCTAGACTGACTTTTGCCCAGCTTCTTTCTATTCAATCCTAGAGCTCAGAATTCTACTTCAGAATCCAAAACTTTTAAGTTGATGAGTAAGGAGGATGTTTCCTTACACTTGATGGTCAGCTTTCAATCCTTGAACAACATTAAGCTGTTTTCATAAAAGGTTTTTAGAAAAACAGCCAGATTTACCTGGACTGGGATCAATATTTGCTAGAAGCTCTAGGTGAGGTCGAAGACGATTCAAGTTAGCTGGATCTCCAGTCCTCTGAAGAGCAATAGTTAATTCCTGAACACTCTGTGCAAACGAGGCTGGGGTCTGCAACTTAAAATAATTATCATCATTAACTTTCTACAGGCATAGCAATCCTCATGGTTTCTGAAGGCTGCTCCACAGGCTCACAAGAACTGTCTCCCAAAACTGGAGATACACATCTTTCACAAAAGCCCATTCCAGTGAACCCTTTCTATTAAGAATGCACAGTACTTTTGATACTGCATTAAATTACACTTCTAAACAGACCAAGGCTGGTATTATTTCTAGCAATAAAACCTATTTCTTTTGTGTTGTGCTGCCACCCAAGCAAAAAATGGGCTGTATTAGAAACCATTTAATTTAGATTCCTGGAGAGTCTAATATCTCCAATTCCCAAACCAACAAGTTTGCACCCTGCTTTAAACTGAGTACAGCAAGCAGAAAATAAAGAACAAGATGGTTGAAGGAAAAGATGGCTAGCAACATTCCATTTTCTAACATCACACAATTCCAGTATTTAAAACTGTTAATTCTACCTAGATCCTTCAGGAGATGTTTGGCAGGACACTTGAAAAGGTGGGCAAAGGCATAAATACACAGCAGAAGCTATCTTAAAGCTTATCCTCCAGCACAGCAGCCGAAGCAAAGTTGTTTCACGGCTTTCATAACCATTCAACAAGATTCAGTTCTTCCCAGCTAATTTAGGCACTTAAAAAAGCATCCCCTAATCTAAAAGCCCATTTATCCTATGTTTCTTCTGACCACAGAGAGATCTGGGCATTTCCAGAGTTTAGGTATTTTTTTACGATTTTTTAATATTTTTTGTGCTTTCACCTGTGTCTTACTTCAGACACAGACATGGGGACTCGTTTTTTTTCCCAACTTATGCACTAACTTCCTGCCTGGAAACATGGACCATTAGCCTCTGTCACTACATTGGCACTTCTCAGCTGTTCATAAAGGTCACCCCCTCAATTATTTAACTAAACTTTGTGGGTTTCCATCTGCAGAAAAAAGTAAAGTAGCAAAAATGTCAAGATGGCAGAGGGAGCGAGATTCATTAGGTTACAAACACATATTCTAATTATTTAGGATATAATGGGTTTTGAAGTAACAGGACAAATGATGAATGGGCAAGTCCACATGGGCACAGTTTCTAAGTTCAATGTCACAAACATTTAAATTCCCTACAGTTGCCAGCAAGATGGGCTGGGCTGACTTGAGGTGGCTTTACCTTGTCGATGATACTCTGCATGTGGGATTTGTGAGACTGGTCTCCGTACAACAGCGAGGACCACTGGTCTGGTGCAATGCGCAGACCTGCTTCCATGGCTATCTGAACTATCTGGGAATCGTGTTCCCTTCTCAGAGCTTCGTAAGTCCGAAATTCCTCCTTCAGTTGCATCAGGGAGGAATCCTCATCTCGCTTGGTCACCTAGGAAGGAGAAATGAGCCAAATACAATTAAGCAGGATAAGCCCAAGATTATGTGAAGTCCAAGGCAAGTGACGTCTTCAGTCAGTAATTAAGTCCTTCTCCCAAACTAAAATCAACTATGACACTACTCAGTGAATACCAGCTCCTACTAAAGTAACACACACTTCATAGAGTGGAACCACTGTAAAACAGATACAAAACATTGTTTACTTGGACTCTGATTGGTCAAAGTGCCACACTTCCTAAATGACTTTACAGCAGCCACACCTTCGATCAAGATATTTTGCTTGCATGGCAGTTTTGTTTGAGGGTACAATTAGCAAAACCAAAGTGTTTTTCTACCCATTTAGCAAGAGTGAATGACATTTAAGATGAGCATCTAGTAACAGATATTAAATATTAAATACTGTAAAGTACATGAAGCAGTTTCTCTTCATATAGCTGACACTCAAAAGTCTCCTATTTCTTTGATTCTAACCACACTACAACTGAATTAACAGAATTAGGGATTTTTTGGCTTTAGGCCACTTCTAAGAAGGTAAGTATGCTGCCTTGCATACAGGTTTTGTAACTGTGCCTCTATGAAACTGGAAAGAGGCAAACCCTAACTTTACAGCCTCAAGTCGCTGTTTCAGCCTACACTGCCATTGCAGCTGGATGACAAAGAGCTCTCTAAATTCATGTGGCACTTAATGAGCAATACTTCTTCTAACTACACATATTTTAGGCATATTTAATGTTACAGGACAATGAAAACTGAAAGTAAAAACCAATGGCTTTCATAGCATTAAAGAAATCTCCAGGCAGAATCTTCTTCATACCTTGAAGCACGAGGCTCTGTAAAGGAGCTGGACAACATGCCCAATGCTAGTTTTGGAAGCCTGAGGGAATCGCGGCTCCAGTCTCTGCACCACAAAGAGAACCAAGACCTTTCGTGACAGAGCAGATCCATCTTCCAAAGCCAGCAGAACCAGCTTTAAAGCCTCCTCTTGCATTGCTGAGAGTGAGGGGAAATGCAAAAAGAGACAAAGGATGAGAGAAGCTCAAGTAGAATTTTTGCAGTTTCTTGTTCACCTATGATTGGGATAACGGCTAAAAACTCCCACCAACAGACACACAAACCCACAGAGACACAAGGGAGTTGAGCAAGAAGGGAGAGCAAAGAGAGGAGGAACCCTTCCAGATTCCCAGACTGTGACTTGGGAAAACAGGACTTTTTACCTTTAATATTATTATCACTATAATAATTTATTTTTATCTATTATATTAATACTATTATTACAACAACATTTATTTTGGGTATTATCTGATAAGAAGATTCCTGTCTGTACATTTCTTGATTATTAATATGAGTTTTCAAAGTGCATTGCCTACATCCCAGAAGAAAAAGCTGACAGGCTAAGGAAGAGCAAGGTTCATTTCCATGCAAGTAAAAAAAAAAAAAAAGTGCCCACACCAATCAACCAGGCTGCAGCACTGGTATTTTGCTCTTCCCTGAAATGGTATGAAAGTTAGTATCTCGAAATAAGTCTTTGTCTGTTTCAGCTGGGAAAAGCTTCACTATTTTTTCTTTAAGAAATTGGCTTCATATTTCAAGACTCAACATGTGAAGTCTGTATTTTCAATAATGAGACTTCCTTTTTTTTTAGCAACATTGATTTCTTTCTAGTATTTTAAGCAAAGGAATTTAATTTATAAATGTACAACTTCTTAAAAATGTGTACATGTAGCTGTAACAAATCTATCCCCACAACTGTTTTGTATGTTTATTACCCTAGAGAAGGAAAAGAAGTCATGTCAAGTCAGTTCCAGTAACCTTATTTTTTCTAGAAAGGTCTTCAAGGAATAGCAAGTGAGAAGCAACTCGTCGTTTATCTTATGACAAGGACAGAAGGACACCTATTCTGAATTTTACAGAAGACTTGAAAAAGCATTAAAAATACAAGAAAACCCAACAGCAGGAGCCCAACAGATATATAATTAATTCTGAAGACTACTATTAAGAAATTAGGCCGTTGCTTAATAAAATAACTGGGGCAATTGGACAGCCATTTATCAACAGCTCAGTTCTTAATTGCTTGTAGTACAGCAGTGATACTGTAATGTCACCTACCCGGCCCAAGGAACTGGCACCCTCTGGCTCTCACTGCAGCCCAGAGGTTGGAGGAGAGCTGCTGAGGGTTTTGATGCTGGAGAATGAGCTCTGTGACTGTTCTTTCACCCAGCGACCGTGCTGCACGCATGGCTCTGATCCTCCCTTCCTCCTCCACCAGCTGGCAATGCACTAATGTCACAAGTTTCCTCTGCATGGGACGACTCAGCACGCTCTGAGTAGTACTGTTAAGACCCACACCTTCAAAACAAAATGAAACAGAATAACAAACTACCTCATATTCCTCTTCTTGTGCCAGTCTCTAGTGACTGTACTGGACAAGTGCAAACCTAGCTCTCCTGGTGTCCATTTTGTCAAAGGCAATGCTAGTCAAGGCATTTCACAAGTTTATTTCTGCCAGTTTGTTTCACTTGGCAATAAAAGCAGTTTTCTGGTAGTCAGCTTTCCCACAGGCTTAATCTTGTCATTGACTGATCTGGCTTTTTAAGAAGATGGAACCTCTAATGAATCCTTTCCCCATGTTGGCAGTTTGTCCCACACCCTCCCATACAGATTCCCAGTTCATCCCTTATTCATGGACTTTAGCGATCACTTGGACATTTGTTTGTTTTCACAACACAGTTTCTTGCCAACATGTGGCATCTTCACTATTTTGGTTTAGAGCTTACATGAGTCCTGAACTGCTTGGATGATATTAATTATGTGCCAAGACTCTGAATCACAGAATGCTGAGAACCACTTGATTCAGGTTAAAGGAACAAGTGACTCACAAGACATACAGCTGCCATGCTGAGTTTGCTCTACAGCCAGAGCTTGTTCACTGGGGGGCCACCAGTTACCAGAGTGATACTGCTGCCATACTGCACTGGTCACAAAAGACACAGACAGCTTCTCAAAACAATCCATTTTTGATAATCTAATGCCGTGACGCTGAACTCCAGTACTTGGCCTGACAGACTGTCCAAATCCAGCACATGTAATATATATAAAACCCATACTCTTCAACACAGTGCAGGTTTGCTAACTTAGAATTAACCAGATTGACACAGCTCTTGTATATGACCTTGTATAAACAAAATACTACTTATCATTTTCCTTATCTATCTTATATGCAGTAACTTTGTTATATCAGTTTATTCATCCTCTACAGAACAGTTGCATCACTACAGTTATTACAAAGCAGAATTGAAAAAAAAGGCCAAACTTATCTATTTTTACTTATTCTGAAAAGATCAAATCAAAGTTTGTCTCAACTCACTATGCCATGGTCAAGCGCTTCAATTTTTCTGAATTATTTTTGACACCTTTCAATTCTACAACCCCCTCCCCTCCATGAAAACATAACCTTAATGTTTAAGAAATATGTTTCAATTTGTTTCTAAACTAGATTTATATCAATTTTTTCAAACGTATGAACTTTATGTTAATTTGTTAATACGACTTTATAATAATTTGGATAGTTTGTTTTGCATCATTTGGGGTTTTTTTGTTTCATTTTCCAAGGAAGCAATGCAGGAACTACCTCTTGCACTGCTGAGTGGTTTGAGGTACAATGCCAATTCTTCCACACATTTCTTGCCCTCCTCATAATGCTTGGTATCTTCAGCTCCACTGCACAAAGTAATCGGCTGCTGCTCAGGAACCTGAGGAGAGATGACATGTACATCTGCTATGAATATGCACAAATATGTGGCAACCATGCTTATAAACACTTATTACTGTAGCACATTTCCTGTTTTGTTCTCCTTCTGTGATTTTTCTATATTACTTAGCATTTTCCCAGCTTATTTACCGAACAAACAGTGTAAAAATCCCCAGTGAAACTGAAAGCAAAAAGACAGAATTTATGTTTAATAGACTTCTTTTATTTAGTGGCTGAAAGGAACTAGAAACAGAAGGCTTAACATGGCACTTCCTAGAGCTATAAGGCTTTGGCTAAAATAGAACACACTGAAACATCACCAAAGCTGACTGGTCAAAAAACTCGGGGGAGAAAAAAGAAGAGGAGAAACCTGCTCTGCTGGTGAGCACAAATTTGTATCTATGGCCTCACAGCTCTAAAATCATCCAGGGATAAAAGACTGCAGCTACTTAAGATTAGTGGAAGAAAGACTTAGCAGCAAATACACTAAGATATCCTTGGAACATATTCTGAGTAGTCCCAGTTACAAAGCAGCATGACCAAGTTATCCCAGGTAGTGCATGTGAACACGCCCTGTGAGTATTTATCTGATGATAGACGCTAATTACATTCTTGGGGTTTTGTATTGGTTTTGTTGTCAGGTGACATTTATTTCTTCTTCCAGACATTCACCAGAAATCAGGATTTTTCCAAGGGATTTGCACCACCCCTCCCTCAAGTTATAATTTTGTTTCTACTTTCCTCTTGGTAAATTCTTAAAGCTTTCATCAAATTTGAGGGTGCAGTATAGCATTGTACTAACACTTCTCGACATCACTGTTCAGCAGTCAACCCAATATGACAGTACAGAGAATTGGAATTCCTCAGAAAACTAAACACAAGCACTTTTTGTATATGCTGTCAAAGTGCAAACAGATCTCAGACTTCTATTTCCAAGTCAATTCCCAACCCAGTGGCAATAACAACATGCTAATCCCACATAGCTGCTTACAGAGACCAACCCAGGCCTTCAATCTAAAAGCAAAAGCCTTTAATGCTTTGGTTAAATACAGCTACAAACCTGCTCACCTTCATGTGTAACCCAGCCATGGCAAGAGCAGCATTATGATGGCAGCACGAAATAAAAGCAGAAATTAGATATAAAAACATATATACATACATGTATATGGTTGGCATTGCCAATGTGAACAGCTTTCCTATCAATTTTAATAAAAAGCAATGCTTCAGCCATATGATCACACTTTTCCTTAGACAGCAGTCTCCCCATGCGACGTTGTCATTTGACACATAGTGCAAAATAAAAAGTTACTATCTTGCTTTTCCACCAGGTAACAAAGAAAAGTCTCAGAATGCAACATATCAGCTGCAATTAACATAGTAGCATCCCCAAACTACCCTAAACAAGATAGAGGCTGTCTGATCTAGGCTTTCATTCCTACTAAAGAGAAAAACTCACATTGAGACAAGGTTAGCCTTGATATTTTTAACTGATGGAAGTTAACTTGTGATGTTCTATGGGGTCTTGGTTTTAATTTTGGGCCAGCATTTGTTTAGGGTATTTTGGTTTTTGAGGAGTTTTTGTGTCTGTAAGCAAGAACATTTTCAGCAAAAGGAGATTTTGCAATTCTGTATGTTAGAGTGGTCAACTGTAAACCGTCACAACATCCTTGAGTGATTTCTTGGGATTTGGGAAACAATTACTAACTCCTGCAATATTTGCCTGCACCTTAACAGAATATTCCCCACCTTCTTTTCAAAGGCACTGCCATTTTAGCTGTCTGCTTCTGCCACGGAAGTTACACAGCAGAACTGGCTCCTGTGTGCCCAGACACTGCACTGTCCCTGCCCTATCCACTGCAGTGATATTTCGTGCAAATTCCCGCTTGCTCCTGCGAGTGCTCCATCCAGCACCGCTGCCAACCCAAAGCACAGTGACAGCCTGGCAACCCCCAGCAGACAAAGGGGGCTCGGAGCAGACGTGGGACAGGAGGCCATGTCAGCCCTGGATTTCGACCCTGAATTGAAGTGGGTTTAGCACACATTCAAAGCAGTGGTTTGGAATGCCAGACACAGCACAACACCACCAGTGAGACACAAGGGCTGTCTAGCAACTAACAGAAAGCTTCCCCTTCCCCCACGGAAAAGCTGGCAAAGAAAAACTTCCAAGAGCTAATCAAGCTATTCAAACACTATCTGCATATTCCCATTCCTTCTCTTTTGAAGGGAAGCTTCAATGTAAAAATCTAAATGCTTTGTACAACTGTAATGTTTGCAAAATGAGCCCAAAAGAGATGAGATGAAACATTTATCTGGAGCTGGAGTAAGTGTAGTACTGAAGAGTAAAACAACATGTTTTTTCTGTGGTTTTCAGGAGTGTTCAGGAGAAGAGAATTTATTTCTCATGCACACACACTTCACTCATGCAGTGCACCTCATAATAAAATTTACAAGTAATTTTCCTTTTGCTGGTTCCATTATATGCACTTCCAAGACTTATTTTAATATTTATGGCTAGAATGATTGTAAAATAGCATCTAAGAGAAAAAATCATAAAGACATCATTCATAAAAGTGACAGGAAATGTGAATTTTGACTTTGGCTCCATCATGGAATTGCTGAGGGACAACTGAGAAATAATTCAACTTGAAAACGTTTTCACTTCCCCTTCCCAAAATATCCTTTTAATAGCAGGTATGACCCTATGGTCACTGCTGTTTACAATGCCTCTCAGGAGCCTCAGAATAGATGCCCCACAGAGTGAGCTCATTATTTTCACCCTCATTCCATATCCCGTTCTCTCAGACATCACACCCTTATGACAGTTTCCACTGCAAATATATTCACATCATGTAATCAACACCTCCCAAAGGGATGAGAGCAAGACAGGAAAAATGATCTCAGATGTTTAATTGCTCTAAATCTGTGATGGTTTTGCATGTATCTGCTTTGGCAATGACTGCAAGTATCCTGGCAGTGGAATGTTACCCATCAGCGTGGCTTGTGGCTGTGGGAAAAGACAGGTTATGACACCATAAGGAAGGGGACCGGAAAAGAATGCTAAAGCATCACCTCATACCAGGCAGTGATTTTGAATTGGTGATTTAAGTGTAATTTGATGAAGGAAGTCAGCTTGAGTTGTCAGTAATTACCATTAGACATCTAATTGCACAGAATGAGAACATGTTAAACAGACCAAACCCCTTTTTTTATGGTTTGAAAACTGTTCCTAGCAATATTTCCCTCCCCCTCCCTGCAAATGAATGATTTGCTTCCTGCCAAATGAAACCAAACAAAACTCAAAGCCTACCATCTTTAGTTTCTCAAAAGTTTACATTAAAAACAACTTTTTCACAGATAATTCCTCTTTTGTGGCACTTCATTTCATCAAGTTAAAATAAAAAATTATCAAGTGTGCCTCTAATAGTTCTGCACT
This sequence comes from Phylloscopus whistleri, assembly GCA_017589585.1. Classification (NCBI taxonomy): domain Eukaryota; kingdom Metazoa; phylum Chordata; class Aves; order Passeriformes; family Phylloscopidae; genus Phylloscopus; species Phylloscopus whistleri. Next base: position 886,253 of record JADMLD010000682.1, on the reverse strand, counting down.
TGCAATCTTCCCCTTCTGAAAGGGCTGTGAGTTAAGGTCACCCAGTCTCTCATCATGTACAATTCCAATGTCTAGAATCGTATTCACTATGTCCAGAGGAAACTATGCCAAAATTAAAGCACCACAGGCATTTCTGCCACCCTATGTCACCTGTTTGGAATGTGTATGCTGCTGTTTCACGGGTTAAAAAAACATGAGGGAAGAGCTTAGATGACAGATCCATGATTAGGGACCTTCAAAACACTGGCCAGGTGAATACTTAGAATAGTTATATATAGTGAGTAATATGTGGGTGCTTGAATAGCTAAAATTCAAAACCTTATTCCCACAGAAACAAAATTAAGGGATTCCTTTACCCAGGAAGTCTAAAAGGCAAGGTATCCTATGAATGCCTTGCTGATTTGTGTCCAAAGCCATTGTGTCTCCCTTCCCTCACAGCTCCTGCTTAGGTACTCAGCTATGTTCAGCTTTCCCAGGAATAATAATTCTCATCTTCCTCTTATGATCCCTTTTCTCCCTCATATTATGTAGCAAAACTTATCTGGACATGGTCTGAACTACCTAACCAGAGAGGCTGTGGATATCCCATCCCTGCAAGTGCTTAAGGCCAGGCTGGATAGGGCTTGGAGCAACCTGGTCTAGGGGAAGGTGTCCCTGCCCACAGCACAGGGCTGGAATGAGCTGGCTCTTAAGGTCCCTCCCAACCCAAGCCATTCTGTGATTCTATGACCACTGCCTTCCAGAACAGTCCCTATAACCAGTGTTGATGTGTACCATGCTACAGGGGAGCAGGTAGAAACCTGAATCTGCAACAGTTAATTTTCACACCAAGTGAGACTATAACCTGGGCAATGGGTTTCATTTCAGAAAGGGGTGGGGAGAGGGAAAACTGAGAGTCTAATTCAAGCATTACTGCTGTCCTGGGTGACTGTGTGACAAATTCACTATGTTTTCCCCAGAAGTACAGTCCTGCTTATTTCACTCGCTGTACTTGTGCAAAAGCCAGAGTGACTTGCCCTGGAATCCTGTCACTGCTGCCAGTCACAGCAGAATAGATTTGTTTCTTTAAACTGCCTGGTCTCCTCCTTCACCTCCAGCAAAAAACCACTTAACAAGTATAAATGTGTGAATTTGTCAGAAGTCACTCCAAAGGGAAAAGAACAAACTGTTCTTCCCCCCTACAGATAAAAGCTTTAGTTGGGCTTTACTGTATTTCCTTCCAAAATGAAACCTGTGTTTTTGGAATTTATCATTTACAAATAAAGTATTACAGGTCTCTGTGGACTCAGGTTAAGGTATACAGAGGTTTGTTGGAGATTAAGGGGCACTAATGACACATACATGCTCCTGAAACTAAACCCGGAAGTGGAAAAACAAATGGAGTTGGTTTCAACTGAAGTTGACACTACCCATGCTTTGAAAGCTGGATTGCTGCTCAGAGACCATTTTTGCTGAAACAGGAGAATAATACACTCTCTTAGTGGGACAGTTCAAAATCACTACTTTCTCTAAAGTACCTTTAAAAAAAATGCCCTTAACCAAGCTTTTTTCTGTAGAAAGATTTTAAAAAATGACCTTAGACAGTCTATTGGAAAATAGCAATTGTTTCCCTGTCCTTCACAGGAAAGTAGTTGTATTTATTTTCTAGTAGCCCAGTGTCTGGTAAACACTGCAACAACTGTCAGGACAGGAGAGGGAAGAGAAAGGAGAGCGAGTTATACTGAACACTGATTTCATTCACATATTCATTTGAAATTAGGAGCTGGAAAAGCTAATTCAAACTTCTCTTAAGGAGAAGGTCTGTCAGTAATAAATACTCAGCTAGGATCCACAGTTATTTTTACAGGTAACAGAATGCTGGGAGCAGCAAACACTCAGAAATGAACGGCAAAGAACAGGGGTGGAAATAATGTATCTTTTGATGGCATTTGCAGCTTTAGAGTCATGATGGAACAAGGTCCTGTGAATCTTAATCACAGAAAATGTTCAGAAAAAAGGGGAGCACAAAATGATGTCATTAGTGCAAAGTCAGAACCTAAAGTTCAGAGTGCTCTCAAGACAAACACTATACTATAAAACCCTTCTTCATACCTCACACATATTGATAAGAAAACTCTGGCTGGCTAACTAATAAAACCAGAAAAAATTTCTCAGTTACCTATACAGAGCGAGGGTGGGGGGGTTCTATCTCATTCCAGAGAATCTTGTTTTTATAAAAACTTAAATTCTGGCAGAGGTCAAGTTGAAACTATCTCATAAAGCTTAACAAATGCACACAAAACAACCAAAAAGTGCAAGGGAAAAAAAAAAAGACATTTATCACAAATGTGGACATTTAGATGCAACTGGAAATATTCAAGAAACTGCAGAGAGGAAGGCAGAATATATACGAGAGAAAGAGAATGACAACTTTTTTAATGACATCACCCACAGATTTCATACTGCTTGGAAGCTCTTCAAAGATGGCAGCATATCAGAGGAATGGGAGTGCACAATCTCACTGCTTCCTCCTGGGGAGCAGGATGAGTCACTTAGCACAGCCAGAAACACCACTTGATTTTGAGCTTCTGAAATAACCTCTATGCCATACACTACCAAAGATAAACAACCAATTAGCCATATTACTTGATAAACTAAGAAGTGGCAAAAGCACACCTAGCCCTGTAAGTCGCAGTACCTAATAAAAAGCAACGTAAGAGCAGCTCGCTTTCCTCTACAGCTTTTACAGCTCTTCCACAATTCTTTCCTTTTCCCCAAACCACGGATCTCACTGAAGTTTCTGCTGCCTTTAACTTAGCCCAGACACTGAAGCAGTACAAAATAAAACAGTAACCCCTTCATGGTAACTGCACCCCATCTACATTTTCATTCTTCACCCATAAGTTAGACACAATTGTCCCTCCTCTCCTAAGACCACAGTCCTGTCCACAAGACTTGGAAGGTGTGGGAGCTACCTGAGCTAACATCGATTTTGTCAGCTTAAGTCTGTGCTGCAACTGAACTGATCCTGCTTTCCACACATCCCTGCCCTTTCTTGGTGCTGTTGCCACTCATTCCCATCATATCACCACTTGAACTGACCTCACCAGTACCTATTCCAGCAAAAAAAGGGAGTCTTAAACTTCCCCCCATCATCAATATGGATTTAGAGTAACATGTCATCTCAGGAAGTTATATTTTCATTGCATGGTTTTAAATAAGGCTGTATAAAGGCTGCTACCAGAGAGATCTGTCCCACATCCTTTCCACTCCCCTCCTGCTTTTGGGACAACCAGCCATAGGTCTCACAAGGTGAATAGAGTAAAGCACATAACCTACCACAGAAAAATGTCTTTCCACAAAATAAGCTCACTGATCCAGCTCATCCTTTTGGCAGAGCATGGCTAGGTAAGAGGGAGAAGGAAGGAAACACTACAAACCCGTTCTGGTGACAGCTCACAGAATTAAATGTAATAAAAGTCACGGTCACCAGCAGAAGTCACCAGCAGAATAAAGATTTAAACTACTGTTCCAGGACATCTACAAAAGGTAGATGCCTTCTCTTCACACCATTGAGACAACACCATATTCTTTATTATTCCTGACCTGTCCTCCTAAAAGAAGGAAAACACAGGAACAACGACAACAAAAAGAAGCACGGATACCTGAGCACCCACGAGCTGCAGCAAGGCTGAGTTCACAGGAAGGAGTTCAATGTCCGTGTTGATAGTGGTCTGGTCAAAGGGACATGCCTTACGGTGGAGCTTGTTGAGGCACATCTTGCAGACAGTGTGGCCACAACCCAAGCTGATGGGCTTTCGGATGGTTTCGTCGAAAGTCTGTGTGCAAATCGGGCAGGAGAGAAAATCCGTCCATTGTGGAGCTTGTACAGGCATTGCTTCAGGAGTTAATTGACAAGACAAAAATCTAAAGCACAGATTCCACTGGAATCAAAATTTTGCAAAATAGTCTGTTTGGTTTTAAATATCTTCTGTAAGTACAGACAGTCTGCACATAGTGTGAAACATAACCTAGAAGAAAACAGAAATACGAAGTTAGCATTCTGTACTAGAACAGCCACATGAGATCCTTTGTGCTAGGGAAGTACCACTCGAGGTGTAGCTGAACTAGGAGTGTGGTTCAGACATTAAACACAGGACTGAGTCACGACTTGCTTTAACTCCAGCTAGCCTCTGGCTCTGCAAAAGCCAGTGTAAACCATTTCTGCTGTTATACAGCTTAAAATAAATCAAGGAATATAACTACCACAATGAAATTATAAGACTAATCAGCTTTTAGCTTTTAGGTTTTTTCCTTTATAAAAGAGCAAATTGACATCAACAAAATGCAAATAAAAAAGACAATTCCAGTAATCCACTTTTGCACAGTATCTACTGTACAAAATAATTAAGTATATAAATAATTTTGCTTAGACAAGGCTTCATCCAAAGCCTCTATCACAAGCAACATTTCTTCAGAGCCCAGTGGGATCTGGATTGGCACACAATGACTCTGGAAAGGTGCAAGCTGCCCGAGCCTCGAGGGGGATAGGACAAATGGCTCAGGCTCAGTCAGACACTGCAATACATCTCTCACACAGCACACACACTGTGTGCTGCTACTACAGCACCTCCACACAACCTCATCTGTACTCAGCTGTGTGTATCTGTAGCTATAGATGTATGCATCTATATATGTATATCATATCTATATCTGTATATGTATCATCTCTCTATATATGTATATAATATCTATATATACAGATATACATGTATATATATGTACATATACACATGTATATATACATATCTATATATACACATGTATATACACATATATATACACACACACACATCTACATATGTATATATATATGTACTGAGCCAGATGGACACATCCAGACACATCTCAGTTACCCTGGGAGTCTGCATGCACTCCTGCTGGAATTCAGCACTGCTAATTTGCCTTCTGTCTGCCATCCAAGCACCTCAATCCTTCAAAAGCTGGACGACCACTTCTAGTAGTCATTTCTGACTGGATGACTGACAATTTTTCCTTAACTGTTCCTTTTTTAACCTCAATTTACATAATTCACTAGAGATTATATTGACAGAGGAAGCAACATCTTTACTCTGTTGAGAAACCACACTGAAACTACAATAGAACAAAAGCTGGGAGGTCTTTATTACTTGGCACTTTCAAAGCAAAATACTAAAAAGATCAATGTTACTCATTATAAGGGAATGGAAGATATCCCTTCGGGACAGGAAAAAAGCAGAACTCACATGAGGAGAAACGTAGAAGAATAGATGGATCACATGATGTGAAAAAATCATTATCAAAAAGAAAATTGGTAATAAAATAATTTTTGATGTCTGCCTTACTTTTACCAGAGGAATTTGAAAAAAGGAAAAAAAAAAAAAGTGCAAGTCACTGATTCACAACTCATTTTTCTTGATCAAGCAGCAAAATGACAACAAAACCCCCACCATAACCACCCATATGTACTAGTTTCTCTTTCCCACACACCACTGGCTTCAGCTTCAAACCAAGGACTGCACATTTTCTTGCTAGTATCTGTTCTGACAGAAAGTTCTTCCATAAGCAAAACAGCAACTTTTTATCAAATCTTAAGCTTAAAAAACATTTACATCTAATATCTAAATTCTAAAGGCAAAGAGAAACTTTATATCAGGACCTGCACAATTCAGAGTCAAGGCATTTTAAAACAGGAAAAAAAAATCTAATGCTAAAATAAAGATTCTGAAAAGCCTCTGCCACTTTTTTTTTTTTTCTGGAAAAAAGCTGCTTTTTTTCAGCGTTTAGGGCAATGCTGCTCACAGTTAACATTATTTTGCCAAGGTAAACAATGAAGTGTTACTAATTAAGCTTTTAGCTGAGTTTCATCAAACACCTAACCTGAGCTCTAAAGCTAATGAAAAGGAGTTGTACTATGATGATCCCTCTGAGTCACTTCCAACTCAGGATACTTTATGATTCTAGGGAAAAAAAATTATTTCTCTCTTCAAAAGATAATATACAATGCCAGACAAGCTTTGGTTGCCAGCCAATAAGGAATCAATAAGAAATCAGCATTACCCAGGCAGGGTGGTACAAGGAAGAGGCACCACATGTGGTTAACCCTACCACCACCATTGCACGATGACAAGATGTCAAGGTTGTTCAGGGTTCCCCATTCCAAAATACCTCTTTAATGGCAAATCAGACATTTTTTTTCCATCCTGTCAGCATAAAGTCAAATCATTCCCATTAGTAATGTATCACCACAAGCCAAATGAAATCTTCTATACTTTTAGGTTACTTCACTGAGAGATGATATCCTAACCCATTCAGCAAATTTATTTCCAAGCCTTCCCCAGCTACCTGCCCTCTTATATACTGAGTAAACTTTGGTAATAAGCCTTCCAGCTACAATTATCCTTTGTAAACCAAATCGGCCACAGAAATTACCCAGAAACTCCACAGAAATCCTTCTGCAAAGAGCAGTACATAGCTTGGTAAATCTACTGTATGTATGGCTGTACTATGAAATATCCTTTGGGGATCAAAATTTAAGAGCTGAATCACAGTTCTTCCTTTTGACCACACTGCTATTAGATATTCTAATACCTAAGACTCCTCTGCAATTCAGAAACAAACTGAACAGTCTATTAAAAACAAATTATTAGCCAAGCATTCAGGAAAAGAAGTTTTTAATTAACTGAGGAGACTTAAAATCAGAAGCTAACATGAAGCTGTACCATCAAGTCTAGAAAGCAGATGTTAATATGGAGACACCACTATCCCAAGCTATGAACTGGAAGAAAGGACTTGAATGCAACTTTAATGTTCGTTAATTAATTAAAAAAACCCCACCCAGTAAACAGAGCCACATTGTTGCTACCTGTACCTCTTGCATAAAGAAATAGGTCATATTTATTTACAAACTCAACAGTTGAAAGAGAAGTTTGGGGACTCTGGAGATGGAGGGACTAATTAGTGGCATCCATGATCCTGTGTCAAGACAGGTCTCAAAAGACTGGGGAACAAGGGAAGCAAAGTTTATACATAAGCACAGCTCTCAGAGACTCCACAGTGTCTGAGGTTCTGTTCTGGTGCCTGAGTGCCAGAAGAAGGCCACAGATAGCACTGAAAATAGAACATATAGCTGTGAGAGACCTCAGAAAGTCATCTATTTCAGCACAGTCTAGCTGCTGCAACAGATGGCTAACTGGTGTGATGCAGCCAACCTTTTCCCCACAGAAAAGAACAGCTGTTGGAACAACAAACCCTGTGCTTCTAATGAATCTCCACAGCAGATCAGCACAGACCTGTGGAATTCCTTTCATCCCACATAAGATAGGAATGGCATCACAGGGACTGAGGATTCACAAGGCACATGCACACAGGCTGGCACCAAACCAAGTACTGCTGCTGGTGCCATAGCTTTCCACATATATGGCCCTGCTTTTCCCACAAGACCTTCAACCTTCAGACAAGGGAGCAGAGCCAAGTGCTGAGATACAATGTAAATCTCTTCCAGGCACAAAGCTTACAGATGGAGAGACATGAAGCTGTAAAAGATACCTATGCCTTGTATCAAGGTTTGTGAATCACTATGACCTTGGAAATAACTGGAAAAAACCAGTCTCTATCTTAAAAGAGCTACTTTAAAGAGGAGACATTACAAACAGCAATAAAACAGTGGAAAGAAGACAGTTTCATTATCACTGCCTGCTATTGGAATCATCACCACTACAGAAGGAGAACACTTCTTTGAACATGTACAGTAGGAAAAGTATATTCATTTTTATAGTACAGTGCTTTTTTTAAAAAGGTGTTTCTCTTCAGCATTATACCAGAGGTAAGCAAAACAAAGAATGCAAAATTTACAAAAGACATAACTATTTAAATACCCTGCTTCCCCATTACATTTTAACCCATTCTCAATTCACTATTTCACACTCAATAGCTTCTAACACTGTAAAACGTATATCCATATACACTTCTTTGTGCATGAAGAAAATAAATATGTCAAAACCCAAGAAAGCAAAAAACTAAAAAGACACATCCACAGCACATAAACTGGAAGACAAAAAGATGTAATTAAGAATGAAGATGCCCCAAGGCAGAGAGCTTGAATCCTACACTGAAACCAGAGACAGATTGATTTTGTTATTTCTGAGTTTGAAAAAACAAAATACCTGTATGCAAGTCTCGTCCTCCTGTTTAGACTTCCATAAGCTGTTTTATCCACATCTAAAACCACCTGGAAAAAATTCTCCTCTCTTCTGGGTCTCCCAGCCCCCAAAAAATCCTTGAAATTCCATCCTTCAACTCAGACTGGAAATGTCACACTGTAATCAGATCGGTGACCTGTCTCCTCTGGGATCCTGCCAGTGCTTCAGAGAAAGACATGATTATTCCATAAACCACTGGAACAACCACTCAATCCTTACTCTGCTGCACTACAATGCAGAGGCTGACACAGCCTCATGTCCAAGCTGTGTTATGTCGTGACAACCAGAGTCTTCCACATGTCCTTTGCAGATTCAACTCCTGACAAAAAGATGTTTGTAAAATGCAGAACAGTCTGTACCAACATCCACTGGCATCAAGTTTCACACACGATGACACACAGGAAACTTCCTCTGCTTTCAGCTTGAATTAAATGCACTCTCCGAGGGAGTCCTTCGGTGCAGGTTCCAAGCCCACCCCAAACTCTCTCACAAACAGGTTATTTGCACCCAGCATGCTCTCTCATGGACACATCACATGCTGTTTCATCACTACCGAGTTGGCACTGCTCTCTCCCAGCAGCAGTCCACACTAAGTCATGTCACACTTTAAGCAGATGACTCAGCACACCTAAGGGGCACCCTTGGCTCAGCTCCTGCCAATTCAGTAGATACAGCTCTTAAGGGCATTACTCACTCCTGAGTTTTATGTATTCCCACAGCATTTCATTACCCAAACAATATCACCTTCTTGACCAAAATTTGGTTAAGCTGAAGCCGTTTCATTTTTGCTGAGTCTTACTCCTAGCTAAACCAAGCAAAGCTTCCTGTCGCAGTTACCAGTGAACACAAGTAAAGCCTATTTAGTGCTAAGCTTAACACTACAGCAGCTCCTCAGAGCCAAAACAAACTCAGGCTTGCCAACTGAAATGCTCATGCAAATACAACTCTTGAGTAATCATTATTTATTCTAATAAAGAAAACATCATTTCATTAATTCTTTTAAAGACTCTTACTCCTTGATAATAACTTACACTTTTCTGAGAAAAAATAACCAGGCACACTTCTCTTTTCTGTGAGACTGGTTCTGTGGTACATTAACTACTTCAAAACCTCTCTGACACTTTGAGATTAAAAATAAATCAACAACCTAAATTAAATCAACAGACAACAGTAAAGCAATTCCTAACTCCAAAGGATTACCAGATACCCATAGTACAAGTCTGGCCAGCAGCTGAACCTCCTCCATTCTTGTCTAGGGCCAAACAGACAAATTTTTGCTGGTGCTTCACAGAACCTTTTTGTTTTCTGCTCCAGTGTGCTCATTGTAATAAACAGTATTTCTGAGGGCACTTAAATAGCTTTCTTCTTTTCCCTGAGCAAATACTTTTAAAAGCCCTGAATTTCATTTTACGAAAAACAGACCCAAGAACCTATGGGAAGCCCTGACCAGCTGAAAGTAGTGCAGTTTTTTTTGTTTGTTTTGGTTTTTTTTACAAGCACCTGTACTGCCAACTTCAGGGTTCACAGAAAAGGATAAATCACTCTAGCTGTTTTTTCCATATCCAGTCCCACAGAAAAACCTCTGAAAATTTTTGAAGAGAGAGGTAAGGTCCACACCTGATCAGAGAAGAGTAGGTAGAAGAAAAAAGCTTCTTACCTCTGCCTGGGAAGCTCCATGAACAACACATACCATAAGCCCAGAAGAGTATATCCACATTCAGGGTTTTATTCTCCTTCCTGTTTGCTCTCAAACTTCTCCGTAAACTCTCTGCTGGCAGCAAGTGCCTGACTTCCTCATTCCTGCTCCACGCATGCGTGCTGCCGGCACACACCCAACACCCCTGAACACTGCCCACAGCGCTGAGCCCCAACAAAGAAATCCCCACCCAACACCAAAACCTGCAAGACTCTATGTAATGCATACTCCTAGCCTTCCTTCAATGCATTAGCTGGCTTTAGTAGCTGTATAATAAAGCTCTTAAAAGAAAAAAAGCAAAGAAGATAATGAACATAATCAAAACTATGTCCCAAAGTAACTGAAGCTCAGTTAAATCAGATTAAGGATCTACTCTCTTTTCTCCTCAGTAATTTTTGACTGTGAAAACAAAGGGAGAAAATTATGTAATTTCAGGCAAAAGTCTCTTACTTTTCCGTGAAGTACTTTAGGAAAATGGGGCCAGTTAAGGACAAGAATGTTACTCCTTATTTGAAGCTTCCTGCCTAATAGTAACACAAGGAAAACAAGAAAACCTAACAATCATCATCACAACTCTACCACAGTACCTCCCCAACAGACGTTCTGAAAGCAATTTACAATCATTTAAGCTTCCCAACATCCTGTGAGGCAAGACCTCATGTCCTCCTACAGAAAAGAAAACTTTTGAATGAAGTTATTTATATGGTGTTTAACAGGAAAAACATGGAATGAAACTTGATATATCATTTTCTTGACCCTTATTCTCCCCCAACCACCATTAGGGTCATGAACATTAAAAGACAACATGTGTAGACAAAATTAAAGTGTTCTTGTTCATGTCCTCCAAAATATAAAACCTGCATGTGAATAAATCATATATGTTCAGGGAAGACATACATGACCAGCTTCATAATTTTTGGTTGTTATTGTATGTCCCTTATAGCTTATTTAAAAGAAAGGGGAAGTGGCCAGTTCTTAATAGCAAATGGTTTTATGGTCTAACACCTAGAATTTTTTTTCTACCAATAGATGATAAAGTCTAGGGAGCTAATAGCATACAACAGCTTTACAATATGTTCCTTTCACTTCAAATTACAAGTTCTAGCATTTGTCAATGAAAACTGTAACAGTAACACAATGAGTAAACCAGTATATATAAAAAAAATCAAGGTAAAACCAAACAGATTAAGAGAAGAAAGGCAGAAGGCACTTCAAAAATCCACAGTCGTTTTCAGGACAGGGACTTGGGTTCAACTGGTCAAATCCTCAGGAGCTCTCACTCCTGCTGTCAAGGAAGCAAGCTAGTAATTTGCTTTTCCCAGAGAAGACACTTTGAAAAAAGCCATGGAAAAGATAAAGAGGATAAGCTTGTAAAAGTCTTCAGATTCAAGGGTACAGAGAGATATCCTGACAGTGTCAGCTAGAGAAGTCACTACTCTTCCTTTCTTATTCCTTTCTAAGATATTCCAGCTGGACTGGTTGCATAGTTGTCCCAGCTGAAGTTTTAAAGATAGATCTTTATTAATAAACACAGGTAGGCAGAAATGTGGGTGGACAGCAATTACACAACCAATACCTCATTTTAACTAAAACAAGGCAACAAATCAGCCACACAAACAGCTTGTCTAAAATAACTCCAAGTAGTAGACTTCAGGAGGAGAAAGCAATTGAAGTGAGTAGTGTTCTGGATCACTGAGAGCAGAATCATTTTTTTCCATGCAAGAATAATCTACAGTTAACTGACAACTACTGCTACAGGCATCTGGCAGATGAAAAGTAAGTTAAGGAAAGGAGAGGGGAAGATCTTGGTGTCACTACAATGACTTTATCCTACCTTAGTCATGAATCATTGAGAAGACCCAGCACAACTCAATGAAAAAGGAAGCATTAAAAAAACCAATCTAACAAAAAGGTATAAAGTACTACTTGCTCTAAAGTACTACCTGCTCTTCAGAAACAGCTTTTCTCCTCACTTAATTCAGTAGCTCTAATTCTGCTTTCATGTCAGTGACACTACAGCTACAATAACATTACAACTGCAACGGCAAACAATGAGACAGAAGGGCAGCCTTACAGTCTGCCTGGAGATACTGGTCAAAAACTGTCCAAAAAAGCCCTCTAACCTCTAATACAACCTTTAATAATTATCCCCCACCCCCTGCTCCCCAGCAAACTTATGTAAGAATATAAAAAGAAAAAACAATCCAGAATATTTTTTGTCATGTACAGTGATATATTACTGAAAATTATTATTTAAACTTATAAGGCAAGAATCAAGCAATAGTCTGAACTTCCTCCCTGCCTCCTTCCCCTTATGTCCAAGTGTTGGCATCACACTTGTCACTCTCCTATTTGTTTTCAAACTGAGTGGCAGATTTAAAAACATCAAACCTCCTATGTCAAAAAATTCCAGGTGCAATAGTAAAGAAACGCCAAAATATACTGCAAGAACAGAATAGAAATGCTACTGCCCAGCACAGGCAAGAAGAGGTTTCTATTTCATTGTTATTGAAAGTGTAAAATAGAAACACAAAATCCCATTTTACGAAGAATTCCACAGGTATTCAGAAAACATTTTCAGTGTCCACCTGAAAACTTAAGTCTCAGGACTTCTGTATAATGTTTTCTTCTCACTTCTCATTTCTCTGATTAGGAAGTGGCTTTTCTTGTAACTTAGTAGATGTCTCCCTCATTTTAAAAACAGATGTCAAATGGCTTCACATTAATAACATAGAGTAACTGCTGTTTATATAACAACACTCTAATAAAGCTTCAGTTATACTATTTACCTTCAAAGCAATTTATTTTGGAAGACTGCATTTAAACATAAAAAAAAAATCTTTTAATAAAAGCACAAAGTCAAGAGCAGTGAAAACTAATGAATTTTTTAACAAAACTACCAATGTAGTTGCTTGCCTACCTGTTTAATGCATGAGTTAATTTTAATCATCATAAACACAAGAAGGATGTTTTTTTATGTTACATACAAAGTCACCTCTAGATTACTGCGGTGTTATTTCAAAAGGCAGTGGAGCACCTAGTTTTTGTGGCACATGCATTTTATCATAGCAGGAGTTCACAATGACAAAGAACATTTCTTCACCCTCCGAGCCTTACTATATTTCTATCCATTACACTGTTCTCTCAAAGATTTTGATACAGAATTATTTAACTGTATCAGCTTCAAGAAATCAGGTCCTCTACTTCATGCACCTGTTCAATTAAGCATGTGATATCATTTCTGCATTATGATGAAACGGTATGGCACCATCAGTTTCAGAGAAAAGATGCACATTTACAAACACTGGGCTTTTGTGCTCACCACAACACTGCAGTTCTACCAAAAAGTTGAGGCAGGCAGCCTGACGAGTTGCTAAGAGAAGATAATCCAGGTTTTCCTCATTTCTCTCCCAGATTAGTCACGCCTAGCTGCTAAGAGAATTGTTAAACATTAAATAAGCAAGTGCCCTTGTGGCCAAGAAGGCCACTGGTATTCTGACTAGCTCTTCAAGGGCTGATCCTAACCCTTTGCTCAGCCCTAGTCAGACACATCAGGAATGCTGTGTCCAGGTCTGGGCTCCTCAGGACAGGAAAGACCTGGAGCTCCTGGAGCAGGTCCAGGGGAGGCTGTGGAGATGAGGAAGGACATGAAGCAGCTCTTTCACAAGGAAAGGCTGAGGGACATGCAGCTGTTCAGCCTCGAGAGGAGATCTGGCTGAGAGGGGTCCTCATCTCTCTCTGTCCCTGTCTGCAGGGAGGGCTCAGAACAGGGACCAGGCTCTGCTCTCTGGGACCCAGCAATGGGACAAGAGACCATGGGCAGAAATGGATGCCCAGGAAGTTCCACCTGAACATGATGAAGAACTTCTTTCCTGTGCAGTGACCAGGCACTGGAACACAGACCAGAGAGGGTGTGGAGTCTCTCTCACTGGGGACATTCCTGTCTGGACACAATCCTGTGCCATGTGCTCTGGGATGACCCTACTTGAGCAGGGAGGTGGGACCCGATGATCCACTGTGGTCCCTTCCAACCTGATCCACTCTGATTCTCTGAAAATACCCAAGCTGTAAACAAAGAGCAAATCACAGCCACCAGCTACAAGCATGATACTTGAAATGAGATTCAGCACAGCAGCAACAGAATGTAATCTCTCCAAATAAACTAATATGTGTTAACCACCTTAGCCTTGTGAGGACCCAAGCATCCAGACTCATATTTGCATTCTACAACCAAGGAAAACTGATACTGAAACTTTACCTGTTTAGCATTTCCAGTGCATTTTCAAGCATAGGCTTAGAGTGGGGCAAGTTTAAACTACTTCACAGAAAGTACTCCCCAATGCACATGCTTCATCTCTGCTAAGGACCTAGGCCTATCCAAACCAAACTCCCTTCCTTCTCACATTCACTTCTAAAAGGTTCCAAAAGATGTTCCAGATCTGTTAAACAGTTAAGAAGTTCTGGAAACAAGGGAAAAAATGTGGGAAGCACAGAAGAAGGAACTTCAAGGCAGACACTTTTAGCATCAGTAGACTTGTCAAGTTTTTAGGTGTAGTTTCATAAGCAGCTTATTTGGGCACAACCAGGGCAGCACAGACTTTTTATGTATTTCTTCATTAATGGAAGCCATCTTGAAAGTACTGACCACATTTTAACTAGCTACCTAAATGCTATTCAGCAATCCTAATAATAAAAATGACTACACTAACAGGTTGGAATGATGAAAGCAGGTGAAACGGAATAAGGAATATGAGCAATAATTTGTAGAACGGTTACTTTATCCTAAATCCACACCAAAATGACCTAATTTCAAAAACAATGCTAGATTTAAGCAATGTTTAATGGTGCAAGTTAGGCAAATACAGTTAAAGCCATCCTTCCAGCTCACTGTGGCTACAGCACCGAGTGAAGTACTGTCCAGAGAATGCTCCAGCAGTCCATAACTCACATCACCTTACTGCCCCTAGAACATAGCTGCAAATAAGGAAGCAATTGTAAATGCTACAACAGTCAATACAAAAATAGCTTACAGGGCCCAAACAAAGCCAGATATACCTCTTTGTTGAGTCCTGTAATAGCTTCACTTGCAATAATAGCAGGAATATTACTCATCTGTGAAACTTACGTTCTTTATCTTATTCTGTTTCCATGACAGGGACTGCAGTTGTGTTTTAATAACACAACCTAATCTACACTACAGCTCTGGAGTCATCCAAGGTCAAGAGGCAGCTGTGGCAGAAATGGCACTGAGCCTGGAGAACTTCAGCTCTCTTGTTAACAATTGCATAAATAAAAAATTAGCTAGTCAACACACTATACAAGATTTTCTCCACACTTCTAACAGATTTGATGTAAAAATCCAAACACTATTCAGCACTGACAAACCTGCTCAAGACTTTCAGGCAGTGTTAAATTACTACTCACACAGGGCTTAAAGTCTTTAAGTAGCAGCAGGAGAGGTCACACAACTCTTGCTGAAAAGCAGGTTAATTCAGGTACATCTGACTCAGAATGTAATTGAGCCTCACTTGTTTTAAATGATACTGGCAGCCGGTGATTCAATTTGTAGCACTGCTAAAAAAAGCAGGTCCACAGGCCAAAAATAGCCTAGGGCAAGGTACTCCTTTTGAATTAGACTTTTCAGGCAACCTTCAATTACATGAAAAAAAACCCCATCCTTAAATATTTTGCAGCCTTGGTGTCAGTCTCACCTTCTAAATTTATAAAAACAGAATCTTTTCTTTACAGCTTGACAACATCATTAAAAGTTGTGTTAGTTTAACACAATCTGGCTTTTAGTGGGGGCGGAGGGAGCCACAGAGGCGGCTTCTGAAAGAGAAGCTCCTTGAAATTTCTACTATGTCCAGCAGAGGCAATCCTTAAAGGCTCTTGCGACGGACATATTCGCTGGCCCTATTAGAGAAGTTAGCAACACCTCTGTGATGACATATTTAAAAAGGGAAAAAAAAAGAACGCAATTCGTCTTTCTTCTGCCTCTCCGAGGGGTGGCGAGGGAAGCACCGGGCCCCTTCCCGGCGCGGCCATGCTGGCGCCACGAGCAGCCACACAGAGCTGCGAGCATGCGGCCAGAGCCAGCGCCGGGAGCAGCCATGCGGCCGGGGGCAGCCCCCAGCCGAGCCCGGGAGCGGCCAGGGCCGGGAGCGGCCGCTGCCATCCCGGAGCCGGGAGCAGCCGCGCGGCCGGGACCGCGTGGCCGACATCGGCGCCACACGGCTGCTGCCATTTGGGCACGGCTCGCAGTGAACTTTACTTGCTCAGCCGCTTTAGCCAGCCATGCTGCGCAGCGAAGGGCAGAAGCAGAAGCAGCAGCAGCTCCCCTTCCTGGGCGCCCCGCATGAAGAGCGGCGCTGAGCGCGGTGCCCACGTGACCCGCAGGGAGCGGCATGGCCAGCGACCCCTGACGCCTGTCCCGGACGGAACCAACCTGTCAGCGCTGCGCAACTCTATAAAAACTGCTCAGTTGGTAAAATTTGAGAACAAACCAACCTGCGGATACCAACTCTCTCCCGAGCCAGAAAAAAGGAAAAGGTGAAGACGTGGGGAGAACAACATGGCGAGACTAAGGTCGGTGAAAAGGAGAGAGGGTGAGGAGGAAGAGCTCCAGGCACATCTCGGAGCTGAGATTCTCCTGCAAGCCGTGGTGAGGACTATAATACAACAAACTGCTTCCCTGTAATTCATGCAGTGCATGGGGAGATGCAGAATTCACCCAGAGCCCGTGGAAAAAAAAAAGAAAAAAAAAAAAAAGGTGCTCACACCGCAGCGTGTGGATGCTGAAAAGCTGTGATGCAGTGAGAAACTTGAACAGAGACAGAGAGAAACCTTGCTTCCAGAGACAGACGAAGAGGACCCTTGCTTTTATACTAGAACAGCTCAACCTTAAAAACGACATCCCACAAACTAAATGGCCCACGAAAAACAGTTGTGGGAAGACTGCTTTGCCTGTGGGAGGGACTCTCGTTGCAGCAGGTTGGGCAGGACTGCTGCTTTGAAAAGTTCACAGAGAACTGTCTCCCGTGGGAAGGACCCACGGCATAACTGAAGAGACTCCTTTCCCTAAACGAACTGAAGCAAAGATTTTTAGAACTGACAAACTGACTACAAACCCCATGTTTTGTCTCCTTGTGCTGTCAATGAAGGGAAAAGAAGGGCTGGGGTGGAGACAAGGTGTTTTAAAGGTTTTAATTCTCATTATCCTCTTTTAGTTTCATTAATAATTTTTTCTTTATACCTTTCAATATTTGAGCTTGTTTTGCCCTAAGACTGTTTTCTCCTAATCCATATCTCACCCCATGAGCGTTTTAGTTGTTCTTTCCCCTTCCTCTGCTCAACTATATCAGAGAATAAGTGAACAGTTTTGGGTTTTTTGTTTGTTTGTTTTTGTTTTGTTAGTACCTGGCTTCTAGCCAGTGTCAAACCCATGACAAAAGTACCCATAGTTTTAGTGAGTGGAAACAAAAGGCTCAGATCTCAGGGTTTCCACTAAACACCTACTCTTAAACCAGTAACAAACATTTCAAGCTTAACCACAAAAATGAAAGTTGTTGCCTTATATTTCTTTTTTTAATAGAGCAAACAACGTAAGATAGCCATGCGTAAGAGAAAAAATCCAACCCCCAACATCTCACTGGTCCTCCTATCAGTAATGGATAAGAGGTATGTTTATTTTTCTCAGGAGTCTGTATTCAACTGGGAAAAAGAATATCCTACATCCTCTTATAAAGAGGTTTTGAATTATAACCCTAGTTAAAAAAGTTTAAAGTTACATAACTTGAAAATCATTCAATCAAGAAGGCAAAATGCAATAATCCTGGGAGTAATCTACTAAAAATCCAGTGCCAACTTGATGAATTTTGCTGCTTGTGACTTGTAAAAACAGTTCTCCTCCAAACAGGGAACGCCGTCTTTCTTTCAAAAGAAAGTCCTCTTACTTACTGCTTACTTTGCATGAGACTTATTCTAAATGGAGCAGTCCACAAAGAAGAATTTTTCTCGTTCACAGACTTCAAAGATATATTCATCTCTAAAAACATATTACAATTATATTATTGCAGTATCAGCAACCAGAAAGATGTAAAATAAAAAATACATGGGATACAATCTCACAAACTACTGCCAGAGTTGTGTTACTAAAAAGTACACAGATCTCAGCATGCTGAACCAGCTTAACTTTTTAAAAGCAAAGGGTAAACTTGCACTAATGAACTTTATTCACATAAATTTAGACTTCACTCGAGGAAAACTAAGACACTGGATTGGATAAGGCTAATCTAGTCTGGTATCTTAAGATAAGATTGAAATACACTCAGAAAAAAAATAACAGTAGCTGCAAAACCAAGCAACTCTGTAGATCATTTGAGTGATTTTATTTCCATTAACCACCTCCTTGAAGTAGTGACAGCTCACCACAAGCTTTTAATAGGCATTGTCCCAGACTACCATGAGACTACAAGTGTTTGAGCCAGTACACACACACCCTGACTGCAATGCTACCTTTCCCAGTACGTTAAGAGTTCATCTGATGGATGTTTTACAGTTATGGCACACATGGATTACTCAAAAAGATCTTTCCATTTTTCAAATTTCCTACTTTTAAGAATCTTAAAAACAGAACTTAGCTGCCCATTGCACTGCTGTTGCTGCAGTCCAAACCACAACAAATGACAAGTCAGCCATGTACAGCCAATATTTGCATGATTTGATGATGTATATTTCCTCAGACTTGTGTTGCGTAAGTCTGGTTAAACAGCAGGTATCCAAATCCATGATAAGGTCTAGGAAAGGAAAATTAGGCACTGAAACTCTCATACCACCCAAGCAGTCCCTTTACACATTCCTGAATTCAGCCACTTGCTGTTTTTGGAATTAAAGCAATGACACTAAGCTAAAACCTAACAACACACAATTCAAAAGAGAAAATTCTAAAAATGGGTAAGTCAAAGGCAGCTGTAATAGCACTAGTGAAGCCCTCATAACTGCACTGGGAATTATTCAGCATGCAAAACCTTACACACAAAGAACAAAGTATTTAAATGTATTTATTAGCATACTCGAGTCACTGGATTTCCATAGGCTTACTGTCAATTTTTATTCCATAATGACAACTCACATAGCAGCTTGTCACATCAACATCACTGACTATTCCCACTTCTCAAAAGCTACACCAAGTTTCTGAAATTACATTAATGAATTATCAGATGTGCCTGAAGGAAAGGATTGCTGTCACTCACTTCCCCTTCCTGAAGGTTCCCAATTACTGTCATATGAACCGGTAAACAAGCAAGGGCTTTCTCCCCCACACCTCTCTCCTGGTGAAGGACAAGTCACATTTTTATTATCAGGTATTACACACAGGAAGACACTGTAGAATTTTTTTTTTTTAATCGAGATTTTAGCTAAAATATACCTGTGACTGTTTTAATACCTGGCGAGTAATCCTGAGTCCACACCCCTTTGCTCTCCTGTAGTGCTTAATGCAATAGCCACGTCATCACATCCTCAAATGCCAATACCAAGGGTTTCTGTGGAAGCCTTTCTTCCTGGTACATCCTGAAATCACCTACATCATGGCCAAGCTTCAATTTGACAGAGATCAAGTTCTATTCTCAACAAGCCTAGTGAATCTAAAATCTCACATAAAAAAGTGCTGTGAGCATACAATTCTCAGAAACACACCCACAGACACCCAGCCCTGGAGTGCTATTTTGTTACAAGTATCTGACAGAAAAGTTCCACTGAGAAAGGAGTGACCAGAAAAGCTTACTACAATTCTCCGTTTGCTGAAGTCAAGTAAATCCTCAGATTTACAGAAAATCAAGGGGGAAATACTGCCTTCCTATGAACTACAGTGCAGATGTTGGCACTTAGGTTATTCTGCCTTAACTGATGAATTTCCAATACTCCTGGTAAAGGAATGAATGCTAAAAGAAAAAAAAAAAAAGCGTGCCTGAAAGCTACTTGCCAGTGTTGATACCATCTTATTAGTTCCATTTTTATTTTTTCCTTTTAGCAAATGCTACAAAGATGAGAAAGAACATTGTGCATTAAGGACAGACTAAAATTTTGCCAAGTTTCCCCCCATTAAAAATATATTCTGCAAAAATCACACCTCTCAGAGAGAAGGTCAGTCTTAAGTCTAGTAATAATTAGAGAAAAGGGGTGAATTCATTACAAGTGTAAGTTAAGGAATTTATTTTGATTTGCAACCAACGGGGCTGTGTCTTTTTGCTTTGTGGTTAAGGTGTTTGAGAGCTTTGTGCACAGCCTTTCACTTTATTATTTTAATAAAAATAAGGAGTATCTTTCACTCCAGCAGAACCTTTCTGCCTACAGACAGGTCACCAGTAAAATGCTAAGCAGCATCACTGAAGGGAAAAAACCCGAGAAGCTCAATTTCCCAATGCATTTTGGCACAAGTTAGAACTAGGTTATTCTGCACAGCTCCACTCTCATGCTGTTATCAACAGGGAGCCTCCTACAAAAAAACAGAGATGGGACAATTTAGAGGGTTTCCAAACACAGCCAACCCTTACTTTGAGCACCTTTTTAATTGAAATTATTCACATCCCTGAGGATTCTTAACACAAATACATCCTTAAAATGGAATGAAATGTTCAGGAGACAAAACCAGATGGAATCAAAGTAAGACATCTTCAAAGCAAGAAGATGGTTTTGTATAAACTACAAAACAGTGGATAAGCAGCACTGAAGGGTAGCATGATTTAATACAGCACACAAATACAGGAAACTAATAATCCACACACAGATTAGCAAATCCAGAAGACAGTCCTGCTGGCTCACATCTCTCTTCAGTAGAATCTGACAATAGCTGGCAACAAACCAGTTACATTTTAAATAGTCTGGTCTACTCCAAGCAACCGAAGTTTAAGAAATTCTCACTCTTCTGAATAACATTTTCTTTCCAATGTTATGGTTCATTTACAAAGAAGTTACAGTGTCAAGGCTTCTATCCATAAGGCCTGGTTTAAACGACAGAGACTAAATTTAAAATGACTATAGGTTTTTGCAGCACTAATAAGGCCTCCTTTTTAATTAATTCTACAGGAGGCCTTCTCACACAATCAAATGGCAAAATGACTCAAAAAACAGGAAGGACAGCCTGAGTCGCTGCCTTCAGTTTAACTAACCAAGTCCATCTCATCAGGCCAGCTTAGCCAAACCTATTTTTATCTTTCTCCAGCTCTCCTTTCCAATTTACTACAACAAAGTAGTCCCAATGCTCCTTAACTTCTCATCAGTTCCAGAGGAAGCAGAGATGTTTTGACAGTCCTCAGTGAAGCCCAAGAACAAGAGTACCACAGGTTGCTCCATTATCCAAACCAGGCATCCTGCAACTCTGAACTATAAAGCAATGAAACTAAGAGGCAACAAGCCACCTCTGCTACCTGCATTAGCTGGCTGAATTGATGGGTGGATCAGACCACAACAAAGTTAATTAAAAAAAAATTAGAAGAAAAATAGAGAATACCAGAGAATGAAAGATCACTAAAGAGAACAGGAGAGGTAAAGATAACCATGCATTCAGGGAAAAAAAAAATGCTACAAAGAAAACATTTTAGCAAGCAAAGAGATAAAGACTTGTTAGAGAAAAGTTATTTCCAGTCTGAAAAGGTACATCAGAGAGTGGTATTTCCTTTGCAATTGCTTTAGTAATTTGTGAGATTTTGCTCTGTTCTCATCTATTTTTGATCCAAAATCCACATCCCCTCCACAAAGCAAGCAAGACCAAAAATTACTGTCCTTCAGAGCTGCTAAATAAGAGCAAGCCATTTTCCAGCTTCCAGAACTTTCTGGATTTTGTCTACCCATACAATAATTAACAACAGTGCAGGTGACCAGTGACAATTTCTGTATGATGATAAACAGCTGTTTATCAAGATCTTTCAAATGTGATTAATTAGTTCTGTTTACGTTAGGGGACTGGTGATTTGGGGTGAAGCCCCTCAGATACATCTAGAACCAACTTCCCAGATGCTATGTTAAACAAACAATTGCTCTAGCAGAGCTCAAAAAATACATACACAACATCATACATAGCTGTGAAGATTTTTCATTTGTAGAGGGTGGAGCCTAAGATTTGCTTCACAATTCCTGCTCTTCCTTCCATACATAGATTGTAAAGCAGGACAGTACGTTGCTGCCTCCTATCTCCTCAAACCACTTCAATCTGTGGCACAAAACCCAGGCTTGATTTTTGTACAATGAAATAGGAGTTTTAAATTGTTACACACCACAAACAGAGATGATTGCTTCACTGGACTCACGAGTAGATTTTTCAAGATTTCATTAGCATAATGTTCACTTATAAAGGCAGGGGAACTTTTTCTACTAAGCCTCCCAGAGAACAGCTTACATGCAGAAAGGCAAGATTCAATTATCATTAGGCCTGCATAACTGCCAGAATCATTAATGGTCATAAAATAATGTTTATGCAACATGTCACAATGCAGGAATGCCACCTAAGCTAATCAATTTCACTTTCTACTGTTGTTTTACAATTTAGTTTCCAGTAATTTCAAGGTCTCACCTTCAGTTCTTGCATCTTAGCACAGAATTTTAAAAAAACCCACAAGACAAAACACTTTAGTCTTGCTGTACAGTGAGTGGCTGGATAATGAAGTCCTTACAGTTCCATTTGTTGGTACAGTTCTAACATCAAATAGTACCTGAAGGACTTTCATTCTAAAGCAGTGACAAAAGGAATGGAGGTGGAAGGAGAACAAGCTGAAAGAATGTGACTTACAGGAAAAGTAAGTCAACAGTAAGAGTTTTATTTCAGTCACTTCTGAAGGGCATTTATATTACAGTCACTGCAGTAAGACATGGAGAAGCTACTAATTCATTCAAACAAAATTGCTACAAAAAGTGAAGAGTGCTAAGTCATTATGACTAATGTTTACCCTAAAAACAAAGCACGGAGAAAGTTAAATGCCAGCCCACACTGGGAGTGTTCCACAGAACTTGGTTTATTAACAGGCAGGTAATTAAGACCATCCTCTGTGGCATGAATTTCAATTCATTCACTTTATAATACCCTCCCTAAACCTTACTCTGTTTGCCCAAAGACAGCACCTAATTTTGAGCTGGGGACAAACACTGGCTGATATAATTTATCAGAAATATTTAGCTACAAGTCTCTGAAAACCTCCAATGCACAGCAAAGAGATGAGACTCCTGCTACTCTAGTAGATGTCTCCTTTGTAAACAATAAGGAAGGTAAAAGTTGTAGTTGAAAACCCTTCTGAACTTGCTCACCATCTAAAGTAATTGCTCAAAATGAGCTCAGGAGAAAGTGCTGAAAAGACCTTTAGGTCCAGGCCACAAGCACTCCTACTCTATCAGCTGATCAACCAGCATTTTGTCAACAACAACATGTTTGAAAACAACCAGACCTCAACTTTCAAAGCTTATCCTGACAGGGGCTAATAAAAACAGAAGAATCCTGAAAAATAATTACATTTGGAATGTCCAAATTTTAACATAACAGTCTGCTTTGAAAGAGTATTTAATGAGACAATTAAAAAAAAAACCTATTAAACTGGAATAGTAGAGAGAAGAGACCAACCAGACTTTCCACGTGAAAACAAAAAAAACAAACTAAAAGAAATAAGGAACCACCTGTGTGATCTCGTTTTCCCAGCCTAGCACATGTCAGCTACACCAAACACTTTGTTTCTTCAGTTGTCTTGTAGCTGAAGCAGTCCTGTCTCAGATCAATATAACATGCACACCACAAACACCAGAAATTCTGTAATTGAAAATTAATACCTTAAAAAGTGGTTTTGCAAGCAGTCTGTAGTGAAAGGTGTCTATTCAGCAAGAGGCAAGAACAACATGTCCTTATGGTGGTTTTAGTGACCATGGCTGGAAGGCAAAACTGTCAATAAATCCTCCAGCTTCTGTAATATTGAATTCCAGATTCACTACAGAATTCCCTGACACAAACACTCTCTTCTGTGTTTTTTGTATCAAATTACATGGCAACTCTGTCACAATCTATGTGAAGCAAGTGAAAGATCTGTTCCTCCAGCAACACTTCCACTACTTTGCAGTCTGTGTTATCTTTTTCTTATGTACATTTCTTATGTAGCAGAATGAGAAAAAAATAATCCTTTTGTGTGTCAAAACAATCCTCTTCCCTTGTCTCCTCTTCTCCTCACATCTCTTTCTCACAGGAGGATTTTTGTCCACATTCCTAAAAAAAGTCTTCATTCTAACAAGGTAGCTTACATTATGGGCCTCTACTTTGTACAATCAAGTGATAAAGAGAGATCTTACTCTCCATATGCTTTTTAGGCTTCCTGATATACTTTTTTTTTCCTCCTCTGGGGCAAGAAAAGCTAACCTGGTATGTGGGAAAGAAGTATTCATGTAAAAGTCAGCATAGGATGTCCAGGCCCTTTTGTATATGCATGTATGCCCTGATGCATATGCTAAGTCACCTCCACCCACTGAAAGTTTCCCTTAGACCCCTGCAGCTTTCTCCACACTCCATTAGAAAGCAATCTCAGTGTGAGGCCGGGACACCCATCACACTTGCAAGAAGCACTCCTCTACACTTTCTAACACAGAGCAGTGCACAACTGCTACTGCCTCTGACAACACAAATTTACAGCAGATTATTTCAAATTCTTGCTATTTCTAGCACCAAAATCTCTTTCTTCTCCAGCTGATAGCACCAAATATGTTGCTACCATGCAGCAACAGGAAAGCTCAAGTTTCCTCAAGTACTCTAACCAGAAATTATTTTTATATCAGAAAAATCTATTTATAATAAAACCATCAAGACTTTTGCACCTTCTTGCCCATTACACACTTCCACAAATAAAAAAATCTCATTAGGAAATCAGTTAGCCTTTGGAAATCTAATACCATTTCAACTTTAACCATACTGATAATGAAGAAAATGAGACTGATGCAAAAGGTAATCAGCAAGAGATGCACTTCTTAAGTAAAACACGTGGTCAAACTCAGTGATGGGAACTGCACCTAAGTCCAGGGACACTGTGGAATCTCTGCACAGAAAGGAAAGTAATATAGCTAAATAAACATTTGTGGCTTTCTTTCTCAGTTAGCAGAGTCCCTAGACTTCGGACTACATTACTGTAACAGAGCCCAGGTGAACGTTGAAGGTCATACTGGAATTTCAGTAGGTGCAGTGTGTTTATATAATCTTTCACAATAGGAGCATATTATGTCTTTATTCCTGTATGATAATGGCTCCCCATTTGTTACCTAGTACAGTCCAGGACATCAATTCCAAAATACTAATTCTCCTATGGTTTATTTCTCATGTACTTTGAGTCAGATTTGTTTTTCAGGCCCACCAGCCAATGTTACTTGGGATGCTCCAGCAAACAACCACTTGATTTACTGAGTGTGGGATAAACCACCACAAACCCACAAAGACTTTCATCTGCAAAATGATTCAGTGAATCCACGGGGGAGAGAAGAATTTTAAACAATGAGTAGGCTTTGCAAAAAATGACGAAGTTTTATAAAGGTTACCTGCTTAAAAGATACCTTATAGTGGCTTCTGCATTACTACTCTGAGATTCTTGAGAAGTTTGGGAACCTACATATAGATGAGTTCTTTCCTTCTAATTCAGCTTTATATATCATACCATTGGAAAGCTATGACTCCACAAGCTCTTTCAAATGGATGAAACTTTTTTTCCCCAGGTATCCAGCATGTAAACTATAATTCTTGGTGCAGAATTAAAAAAAAAAAAAAAGGCAATTATCCTTCATATCACTACATATTATGGACTGGGAAAGGTCAACTTGCTAAGTATCACGAAACAGCCTTTTATGGCACTGGTTAGTTAAGAGACTCTAATTATATGGGATGTCAGATTTTGCTATCACTATCAAAGGTAGCTAGCATCAGTGTCACCCGAGACTTGTGAACCACATACAAAGTAATTAAAGCATTATTTTAATATACACACTGACTGAATCTCAACTTCTGTGACGCTTAATTCAACAAGATTGATAATGGCTCCACCCAGACTGCTGGTGAATCATTCGCTGCATGTCAGAAGTTTCCAAAAGCATTCCTGCTCATTTCTCTTCATCTACTTGAGCATGAGCACTTTTATATAATAATACACATCTCAAGATGCCCCTAAATTAAACTCTGTGATATTAATGTCCACAATTTCCAGACTCATGTTCATCTGCTCACTGGAACATTAGTTTTTTAAATTATCGGCATACAACAATCCCATCAGAAATTTCTAAAATATTTTGCTTTAAACTAAGCTAGTTAGGATACAAAGCTGACAAAATAAAACCCCTCACAAAAACAACAAAACACCAGAAACCATACAAGTTACTTCCCACTTATTTCGCTGAAGGTTCCTGCTGCTCATAAGTGATTGACAAACTCAAGTCTCTGGTTGTCAAAACAGACTGCTCTGATGGTACCTGCCTTTTCTAAATTTACCTCCAAGCAGCCTGTCAGGCTGTCTGCTTTGACAGACCCTTTTCTAGGACAGGAAGGTAAAGCCATAAACTATCTCTGGGAAAGGAAAAGGTGCCTGATAACGTCTGCTTCTATTTATATTAGTGGGAACCATAATTTCATTATCAGCATTGTGTATTAATGCACTGAAGAAAGCCATGATGCTCCTGATGAAACTTAGAAATTGGCAATAATGTACAAACTGCTCCTGAACACAGGTTATTTTAACAGCCATGAAGTCCCATATTAGCTTCCTTGACTTCAAATGCAGCAATACAGACATCTATAGCTGACAAAATTAACCACCCCCACATCCTTATAAGCCTGAAAGAAGTAAGGAAAGGTAAGTTTAGGAATGCATTAACTTCTGCCTCATAGTATTCCTGTGTTATCTCACAATTCTATAGCCAAACAATATGAATAGAATATAAATGCTGAATTTAACAGCTGCATTTACCTTCCAGCAATCATTAAATGACAGCATTGCCACACCAGTAACAATGATTAAAGCAGCTCAGCTACAATCCAGGTTACTTTGAACCTTTTAATAATTTTTTGCAAATTTTTGATTTTTCCCCCACTTCAGCCATTTTCAATATGGCAAAAACACACAGAAAACCATAGCTTCTGCTGGAGGAACAAACGATTTGTCACTCGTACTTGACTAAAATTTATAAAAATAAGAGATACACTCTGAACAAAAAGGCATGCGGAGGTAAACAAAACATTCCCAGTTCTTAGGAAAAAAAAAAATCCCAAACCTGCATCAGATCCCTGCTTTAAAATAAGACAGACCTCACAATGGCTTTTGAGGACAAAACCTGACACCAGGCCATTCCCAGCCATCAATCCCAGCTATACCAACACCGCACCCCCCGGCATGAAACCCTACCCACTCTGTGGGTGTAATCCAACAGCCAAAACAATGCCAGGGTGGAAAAACTAGTGCAAGTCAGGGAGATCCTGTGCGGTTTCACCATCGTTTGTCCCCACGCAGAGGGAGCCGCGGCCACCTCTCTCTTCCCTTAGGCACGACAGACAAAAGAGCCACAACCCAGGGCGGAGAAGTGTCCCGGGAACGGGTAGGGCTCTGTCATTATTTTCCCTCCGTCTCTGTTGTTCAACGCGACACAGAGATGAGTTTTCTCACGCAGAGGCAAGCAGAGCCCCTGGAAAAAACAACAGCAGGCAGAGGGGACACACAAAAGCCGCCCGTCCCTCGGCCGCCGCAGCCTGAGGCGATGCCGCCTCTCCCCACCCCCAGCCGGACCCAGTCCCTCACCGCCTCCCCCCCATCGGGCACAGCGACCCGCCGTCCCTCCCTGCCTGCCCGAGGCGTTCGGAAATCGAGCCCGGCAGGCGCCTGAGGCCTGGCGCGGCACAAAGTCACAGAATTGTTAGAAGTAGAAAGCACCTCTGGAGATCATCTCGTCCCAGCGCCCGCCCCTCCGCCTCCTTTCTCGGCAAGGCGGGCAGAGCTCTCCCGCCCTATTGTTCCCCGCACCCCGCGGCGGAGGCAGCGCACTCACCACGCGGGCCGGGCTTCCTGCAGCGCCCACCGGCCCCCTCAGCTCCGGCACACCGGGGCTGCCACCGCGCCCTGCTGCTGCTCCTCCGGTAGTACACGCGGGCCCCGGGGCAGCGCCGCCATCGCCCGCCGCCACCCCGCTGCCACTCCGGCAGCGGCCATCTTGTGCGTCGACTGCTCCTCTCACCGCCCACCTCCCTCCCTCCCTCTCTCTCTCTCTCCCCCCCCCTCCGCACCACCCGCCCCTTCCTGCGCCCGCCTTCCCCCACAGCCGGGACGGGACGGGGAGAAATAGTCGGGTCCCGGCCTGGAGCCCGTGAGGGCAGGGTGGGGGAACTATCGCCTGTCTCGGGGAGGGTACCTCGCGCTCCGTCAGGGACGGTCTCCAATGTCAGACGCCGTCCTTCTTTCAGGTGGGGTTTTCTTTCCCCCCTCTCACCTCCTCTTGTCATACTTAGCGGGCTCGGGGGTGCAGGCCGATGCTTTTCACAGACGGAGTGGTTCCTGGGGAGCGCTCTGTGTTTTGGGAGCTTCCTGAGGGGCCCCGCCCGCCATTTTCTCTCCCCCAGGAACCTCTGTTGGCGGACCCTGCGGTTGCCTCATGCCATCACACCGTATTGTTTCGAGCCGGTTACTTTTCTTACGTCAGGGAAAAACAACACAAATTAACTTCTCGCTTACGTGGCCGTGCAGGGCAAAGCTTTCAGGGTTTTGCCTGCCAGTCCCAAGTGAAGGCGCAGAGGTGGGCTTGCTGCTGGAGAAGGTCCCCTGTAGCTTTGTGTGCTGCAGGACACAAATCATTCTCAGCTTTAACCAACACCGCAGGTAAGATGCTTGGGGATCCACCCTCCAAGCTTTCCTGTATCACAGTGAGAACTACTTGGGATAAAGAAGAATTTTTAAAACGCATTTATAGAATGTCTTGCAGCATTTACTAAGCACGTACTGACTGACAGTTATAAATTGTTACAAGAGCTAATTATTTAGCATCATATTTCATGGTAACATCCAGTTGATGCCTGTTTATGAGAACATGAATATGATGTAAAATACTAAGGAGTTTAGCCATATTTAAATTAAAGACCAAAATGCTATGCAGTGGTCCCATTTTATTGCCTGTATATTTTATCATGTCTATGCCCAGCTAGAGGCTCTGTGGGATCAATCCTGCTGTGATGCCATTGTGCAGGATGCTGTGCAGGGATTCACTGCATTTCTGTTTTCCTTCTGTAACCCAGTGTATTATTGTCAGTCCAACATCTGAACTGCAGCATTGCATGATCTGGAAATAGGATATCTTCAACTCCAAAGTAGCTATGCCCAGAGCCAGGGACTAGAGGGAGCAGCCTGCAAAACGAAGCTGTGACATGCAGACAGAAGAAGGTGGAAATTCCTACACATGTGGAAAAACTGCATAGGGTAAGGTTACTCTTCAGCTCCTGTTTCTGACTCTTGTACTGACCATAGACAGATTTTAATTCACTTTACAAGAAACGTGGTGGTAGTAACTAAAAGTGTTATTTCTATCTATTTATTAAAGCAATAATCTCTATTATTTAGGCTTTTCCACCAAAACAACCTTCATGTTTATCAAGGATCAGTGCTTAAATAAAACAATATTAAGAAACACCAATTATTTCTGAAAATGGAGTTTTCTGGCCACAGTCACAGGCATTGGGATCTTACGAGCACAGAAGGTTAAGATATTTACAAAGAGCACCTTTGACTTAGCAAGAGCTTTACTATGAGCTATAAAAGAAGTATAAATTAGAAATATCCAAGGCCAGATTGGACAGGGCTTGGAGCAACCTGGTCTAGTGGAAGTTGTCCCTGCCTATGGCAGAGTTGGGAACAAGATGAGCTTTAAGGTGCTTCCAACCAGCCTAATATTCTGTACCACAGAAACTTTTCAATCAACAATTGCCATCTTTTGCAGGCTCCTCTTTAAATGTTACAGTAGAAATGTGAACCTTGTTGGAGTTGTCAGTGTCCTGATTAGAAGCAGAAGATGACGTAAGGAATAGCTAAAATGGTAGATGTTCTTTGCAACCTTGATTTAAAGTCACAGAAGCTAGAAATGGTCAGGGCCTGAGGACATCCTGCTGCTCTTAGTTTCTAGCAGGCGACTGTACGGTGTTCTGATGTTCTGTCCAGTCTGGGTTTTAATATTCCAGTCTGAGGACTTGCACCACTTTCTCTTGTGGTTCCTGTATTGTGGAAAGTTTTCATTTTTCATGTAGTTTATGTTTTCCCTCATCAATTCCATTACCAGTATGAACATGCTATCAACAATTTTCAGTATTACAGCATAGGTTACCACAGTACTACATGGTTAAATTTTAAAGAAGTGGGATATGGAATGACCTATGGTTCTTGTTATGTAATACTGTACAGATAACCACTTCAATTCTTAAACTCCACTTTAGACTTCCATCAGAGCCAGGCTTTTCTAATGGTTATTCTTTATTATGTTTTCTGAAAGTTCAGAAATTTGTTGTTGAGCTTGTTCTCTTGTTGAGAACTGATCCCACTAGATAACCTAGATTATTTTTGGTGTCTGCTTTCCCCAGTTACACAGCATTTCTTCCTGCATGACACACTGCTTTAGCATTTGAAACACAAAATGTTATTTGTCTTTAGGATTACTGCTTTAAAATATCATTTCACCTTATCCTTAAATCTGCTATAATTTATCTCCACTTGTTTACTTTGCTCTTTCTCTTTTGTTCTTAAAAACCCACAGGAATTAGTTTTTATTCTACCACATATAGTCTCAATTTTCAATTCCTTTCTCTCTTTTTTTTCCATCCAAAAGGGGATAATGTGTAGGCATGGTTCTAAGATCTGACATTTGTGGCCACACTAGTAATGTTCTTCAAATTATACATGAAAAATTACTCCCCATTTTAGCCTGTATGACTGAAAGAAATACCTAAAATACCAGTGTAAGTGTCAAATGATATCATCTCACCATTCAATTTTTATATTACTCCTTCTATATAAAGCTGCTCTAGAACTGTGGTACCAGGATAGCTGTCTTTATAAAAATAAATGTGTATTTTTTACATGTCTTGGCAGCATTTCAGTCTGCTATTTTAGTTAGCAATGTGACCTGTAAAGCTGATAATAATGGAAGAATTCTCATTTTGAAACTTCTGTTATCAGAATGGAAAGCAAGAATTAAATACCTCTCCAGGTGGCTGCAAGCATGTCCTTGTTAGTTCACACAGTGAAGATTCTTGCACATAACCCACAGATAATAAAAAATAAAAATCTTTAGCACTTGTGTATGCTTGACCATCATGTTAAGAAAATTGGCCATCACATTAAAAAACCTAAATTCCTGCACTTTTATAAAATTCCATTGACAAAAGCAGAAGACTCTATCCATCCAATGTAATCATTGAAAAAAATTCAGGAGTTCATTAAAGAACATGCTGAATGTCATCCAAGCCCATGGGATACAGATGCAACTATTAGAGATAGTTCTATATGCTTAATGCATAAATATATGCATAAATATAAAGCTCATATGCTTTATTGCTTATTTTAAATAATAAAAGATACAGCAAAATACAGCCTTACACTGTGGGCATGCTCAATATCTCCACCATAACAGAACACAAGGTTTCAATTGCCCATATACAAAAGAAGCCTGGAGGATCTAAAGCAATATCAAAGTCCATATGAGTAAACTCAGTGTTCTTCCATGAAAGCTTCTCTCCCAAGCATTCACAAATTCACAACTTGCACAAATAAATAATACTATATAATCCACCAAACATCAGATTTGTTTAAAAACTTTTTGCAGTTCTTTGATGCTGTTCATAATAAATTTGTAGAATATCAGTACAGTTATTAGTGTTTGTGTTTTCAAGCTACTTGGAATGCAAAGGTCTATGTAAGTATACCCTCTGACTGCTGCTGCTGTGGAAAAAGAAGAAATTATAAGGAAGGTAAGAAACTTTGTTTTGATGATTTCTCATTAGAGATTTCACTACCTTAAGCATCTCATCTCATCACCCTTCTTGTCCCACTGCTGTTGTGGGATGCAGAATGCTGACTCAGGAGTATGTGCCCCAATTCTGCTCCTTGTTGCCTTTTTTGCTTACATGTCATTGCCTGCTTTGCTCCAGTCCCAGACCCTCCAGTGTCATTCAGCACATCTCTCTTTTTGGGATACATTTTTTGAAGCAACAGAAAGTACAAGAATTGGCAGCATCACAAGTCTGTAGTTGCACTAGGCAGAGCAAGGCAGAGCCAGTACCACACCACATCCTTGTTACTCCAGGGCCCTTGGCCAAAGTAACCATCTCCTTGGCTTCTGAGTCCCCTTGGCAGGGGCAGGAGCATCTGCCAAGTGCTGTATGCTGCCACCTCTTTATCTTGCACTTTACTTCCTTGCTGTATTTCCCTTTCCATTCTGTCTCAACAGAAAAGCAGAAGTATGACCCCTTATTTCCTTTCCTTGCTCCAGTGGTACTTAGGTTGAAATTTGTTTGTTTCCCTCATAGCATTGCTGCATCACGTTTTACAGCAGCCTCTTAATGAGCTTAGGAAGGTAACATATATGTTGGGATGATAAACAATTAAGACAATTATATTTTATAAGAATTCCAGTGTGTGTATGTGTGTGTATAAAGCTGAAAACCAGCTAAATTAACAATGTAATTTTTGTTCCTTTCTGGCAAGTTTACTCATGTACTATAAAACTGGGAGAAAATGAGAGACAGGTAAGGCAATACAGTTAGCTGCCTGTAAACCCATAGCCTCATGCTTGTTTTGCAGGGTAAGCTAAATTGTAAAGATTAAGCAACTTGTCATATTCACATAGCAAGGAGTGACAAGAGGAGGAATGGTCTGGCCTCCTGTTCCAACCATTAGATCTTGTGCATCCTCCATTCTCATGCAAGTTACAGTAACTATATTAAGACTAAACTGCCATCTGAATAATTTTTCCAATCAAATTTGCCAGGGAAAAGCACTCTTATCACATATAAAAGGACAACAGATTTTGTAAAAAGTTGCTATCTTTTTATTGTTTAGAATTATCTTTTTCAAGCTTTCTTGAAGGCTTTTATAATCTAACATGCCATAACAACGTTCCCTACTCTTCTTTGATTCTAGCAGGTGAAAGAAGCAGCATTTACAGAAGCAGAAAAAAGAAAATCACTGAATGAAATCAGTAAGTTGAAGGAAGTTTAGTAATACTGGAATTGGCTCTTATTACCAGACAGAAAGAGAGAGTATTTGTGGTTTGGTGAGTTAGCTATTTTTGATGTTCTTTTTCTACATAAGCTACTGATATAGTTGCTAAAGGAAAAACAGTGAAAGGATCAGAACATCCTGTGAGCACAGATAGAGCTTACATTGTGTATACATTTTTGAGATATTAAACTCATTTATTTTTAGCAAATGTCATCAATTTCTCAGAGACAAATCTTTTTTTTTAATATACTCATTGAGGCATATGGAATGTACAAGTCTTAGCCTGGTAACAAACACCAGCTATTTTGAGAAGCACACTTTCTGTTCTGTTAAGGAAATTTCTTGTTCTTGTACATAAGGCCACAGTATCTCCAGTCTGTTTGTTCCCCGTGCCTCTGGTGGCTTTGCTAGGCAGACATGTGTTACCTGCATAAAAATATGAGCCATAAAATAACTTACTCAGCTTCCTTCTGAAGTCCTCAGTCTTTACAACTTGAATGTAGTTGGACTTCAGCAATTCGATATCAGAAGGTTGTTTATGTGCAGTTTATTACAGGCTCTTCCAGGCAGCTGTTTTTCTTATCATTATTTCCATTAACATTGTGCTCTGGAAAAAAAAAGGAAAGAAAAGGAGTGTCCTGTATTTTCATACACAAATCCCACCTTCTCCTTGGACTTCTTTCCACAGGAAGCACATAGGCATGTATGCACTTATTTGCATAATTAACAGACAAGATAAAACTGTTTCTATCCTACATTGATGAGTCAAACACTGAAAACCAGTTAGGGCAGACACGGTCATTCACTGATCTCTCAGGTGTAGCTGCCAAAACTCACAAGATTTGGGAGGCAAAGGGTGAAACCAGCTGTACTGGGTTTGCATGGCCTGGTTTGTGGTAGCAGGGGGGCTACAGGGGTGGCTTCTGTGAGAAGCTGCTAGAAGCTTCCTCCATGTCTGGAAAAACCAATCCCTAGTGTCTCCAAAGATGGAGATGATGCTGGCCAAGGCTGGGCCAAGTAGAAATGGTGGAAATGGCTCTGTGATAGCAGATTTAAAAATAAAGAAAAAACGTTGTTGCACAGTTGTAATTGCAGCCAGAGAAAAGCAGGGTGAGACTATGTGAGAGGAACAGCAGACATCAAGGGGCAGTGAAGGAGAGGCAGGAGGTGTTCCAGGAGCTGGAACTGAGATTTCTCTGCAGCCTGTGGAGAAGACCATGGTGAGGCAGCTGTGCGCTTGCAGCCCATGGAGGTCCATGGGGATGCAGCATTCCACCTGCAGGCTGTGGAGGAGCCCCACACCAGAGTAGGGGGATGCCTGAGAGGAGGCTGTGACCCTGTGGGAGGCCCATGAGACAGGGCCCACACTGGAGCAGCCTGTCCTCGGACTGCAGCCTGTGGAAGAGTGACCTGTGCTGCAGCACTGTGGGGAGGAGTGATGCCTGTGGGATGGACTCACATTGCAGCAGTTGCAGAGAACTGTTGCTTGTAAGATGGGACTCATGCTGGAGAACTGTCTCCCACAGGAGGGAGCACATGCTGCAGCAAGGGAATGGCTCTTCTCCCTGAGCAGCAGAAGAAACCACGGATGATGAACTGACCCTAACACTCATTTCTGACTCCCTGTGCTGCTGGGGTACGAGGTAGAGATGGGAAAGAGGGGGGTGGGGAAAGGTGTTTTTACAAATTTACTTTACTTATTACTAACAAAACCAGAGCAGGATAATAAATTCAATTCACATCCCTAATTAGAGCCTGTTTTGCCCATGATGGTAGTTGATGAGTGATTTCTCACGGTCCCTTACCTCAACCCATGAATTCTTCATTAGATTTTCTGTCCACTGTCTGGATGCAGAGGGGAGTGAGAGAGAGCAGCTTTGGTGGGTACCAGACATCTGGCTAGTGTCAGTCCACTACGGTGTTCCACTTCAAGCTCACAAATCAAAAGGAGAATCCTAGCGATGCAGTATTAAAATTCTAAAGCTCTCACCCTCAGTCTGCCTTTCAATGCCTTTAGTCAGCTGCTAAAAGGGCACTAAACAAACCCTAGCCTAAGATAATTTAGGTTGGAAAAGACCCTTTGGGTCTGTATTTTACAATCTCACGTAATTCCCATTTCAGAAATAATTTTCTGCTTCAGCAGAATTCCTTTTCCTTTTGTACATGCCCAAGTATGCCAGTAAAAGGAAATGAAATTACTTCAGTACAAATTTAAGTTGACATCTAATATCTAATTGCCAAATTCTCCAAAGATGACAGGGTGCAGCAGGAGTCATCAGGCTGCCACTTAAAAAGGCAGACAAATGTTTTCAACAGGTTGAAATGGACTTCCAAATGTAATTTTAAAAGCAGAAATGTCTCTTCCTCTGTAAGAGTCTTTCCATTTCCTTGGACAATAATGCTGCAGTGAATTACTAAAGTAGGAAATTCTCACAGAGTTCATGTTCTCATTAACCTGATCAGTTTTGTTCAAAACAGATATGGATCTCAGGTTTTTCTGAAACAGATCTTACCTTTCCAGCCACAGCAATGACTCGAGGAGATCCTTCCAGCAGTGAAGAGCAGTCTATGTTTTACTTCTTCAGCCAAAATTTTACCCTGTTTGTATACATATATATGCAATATATACGAAGCACCAACAGATAAA
This sequence comes from Phylloscopus whistleri, assembly GCA_017589585.1. NCBI lineage: Eukaryota > Metazoa > Chordata > Aves > Passeriformes > Phylloscopidae > Phylloscopus > Phylloscopus whistleri. Next base: position 850,448 of record JADMLD010000682.1, on the reverse strand, counting down.
AGAACATTTCATATCAGGGTTTCAAAAAATTCAGCCTACAAGACCAAAGGAGTTCGCAGTCCAATGAATAAAGTACAGGTAAAATAAGGGAACTTTTTTTACTACTTAGTTTTGAATGTTTTGGGGAAAAAATAATCAAAGCTCTTTCTTTTCTTTCTGTTTTTTATCTGAGTTTTTTAGGAAGAAACTGGAAGTTTTCTAAACAAATCCATGTACACTGACAGTGAATAATTCAAACAGTGTGTATTGTTGCAATGGCCTGTTACCACCCATACCCAAACAATCTATTCACAGCTCACATGCAGGCAGCATTTAAGGTGTCACGACACACAGTGAACTCCATTCCCCACGTATTGGGGTCCATGGGACACAGCTCAAGCATCTTCCACAGCAATGTTGTCATCAACAATAATCTTACATATACCTTTTTCCTTATATTACTTCTCAAAGTCAAATAAAAAGTACTTCTTTAAAAGACTTAAATTGAACATACTCCAAAAAAGGAATACCTTATATTCAAGACTATTAACTCCCCAAAACAATAGCGTGCCTTCTTTCTACCTCAAATTTAGAAGGCATATACTCAAGTGTCAAGGCTGACGACCTCTATATTCTAATCATCTTATCCCATAATAAAATACCACAGAAAAAGGTTTGCCAAAATAAAAATGGGAATATTTATTATCCTTTCTACTAAAGCAATGCAGTTCTTCTGAGATTATACATTGGTCTTTGCAAATGTTTCTACAGCTAAATTCATACTTTTCCATTTTGTAAAAAAATTAGACACATACTTCATAAAAACAAAGACACAGGCTATGTCACTGAACAACTGGAAAGGATTGTGTTAGTAGGGATGAGCAAAGAAAGCTCATGCTTATACTTAAACCTCTGGCATTTGTATCATTATCATGTTCGAGTGGGACAAAATAGGGACATTTTCCTTGCACATTTCTGGGTCCACTTCCCAAGCTTTCAGCAATCAGACAGACTGTTAAATACTGAGAGTGACCAGGAGAACCTAAACATTGCTCAGCAGTACTACATGCACAAGATGCAGGGGAAGGAAGAGTCTGACCCATGCAAACAGTACAAGACAAACCATTACAACTGGCAAACGTGCACCGGACAAAAATTGAAGTTTATGAAAAGTTTTATTTGTTGTCATGAAAATAGTATCAGAAGCAAGTAACTGTATGTGTTTTGCAAAGTCATCTTCATTTGGCCTCCTGAGCTTTCTTGGCATTCTGTTTTTCTTTTGCCTAGGAAACAAGGGGAGATGATGTCAAGCTTTGGTAAGATGAAGATCATCCTGGAGCTTTGAATGACTACCCATTACATTTCTGAATATTAAAATTATACTGGAAAAAGAAGAATTTACATGTAAATTGGACCCCTCAGAGGCATCCTAATACTATTTTACTAGGTTAGTATATAAAGCCTTTTAAGAATAAATACAGGTTTAAATAAATTATGCAAGAGAAAGTGAGATTAGGTAACTTCTGTAGGGGAAAAGCACTATTTTAAAAACATAATTTAAACCTTCATTTTTCATACCTCCATACCAATTTCATGTAACATAGAAAAAGCTCTTTCTTATGGAAACATTTTATGTCACAAGAAAACACCACATTCAGACACAGAGATTATCAAAATTGAACTCTGATATGAACCAAGATCTTAGCACTGTTTAGATCTTTCAAATAAGTGGAAAAAACCCCCACAAAAGTTCCTGTCAAAATATTTGCAGACAGATTCTCATAACTTACATCAATCTTAAATCTAATTGGTAGGGAGCTGGCACTTTCTTCCTCATTAATTTACTTAAGAAACAGATTGGGCAAGAAGAGGGGACAACTCAGAAGCAATACTGGCCAACAACTTTCTGTCAAAACATTAGTTAATTCTGAATCAGGCTGCTGCTTGTTACCACTTATTATTGAACAGAATAGCATCTAATTCAGTGATTTATAATTAAGATCTGGTAATTTACTTGTGAAAGCAGCTTGATGGGTGTTATAAATGACTTCTGTTAACATGAAACTGGATTAAAACTCTGCAAGTTACTCTTATAAACTACAAGCCTGCAAATTTATCTTCCTAAATAAATTGAGGTAAAGAATGTAGTCATGAAATAATACACAGCCCTTTTTTCCTTATACTAATTCAGAGATCCTTTCTCAGCAAGTACCAAATCAGGGATCCTGCCTCTGGCACTCGAGCTTAAGTGCACACCAGCACAGAGCTGAGTACAATTTAAGTACTTGACCAATTTAATAACCCTGCCAAAGTGGCAGACTTTACCCTTATTTATTGAAGTTTTAATACAAACCTTAGCAGTAAATCAATGTTAACGGCTAGATACCTTAGAAAGGGGGAAACCAGTAAAGGAGCACAGGAGCAGGGAAAAGGGAGGGATTGAATTCCCGGCGCTGTGCCACGGCTGCCACCACGCGGCCACCGCCTGCTACAGCGGCACAGGAGTGCGGGCAGCAGTCCCTGCACAAGATCTTGGAAGAATAAATGACATGGGCTTGTTTACTTAAAAGAGAAGGCATGAAGAATTAAAGTAATACACTATCAGCTAGGAAATACTCACTTTTTCTACTAATGGTATTAACTGCTGATGCTCTGCTAGAGTCTTTAACAATTCCATGATAAAAGGAAGGTAGTTATGTTTTCTTCTAATATTTTCAATCTAAAAATAGATTAAAAGCATGAACAAGATTATTATATAGCTGAACCATCTTCTAGTCCCCATCCAGATTAATTGCAAAGCTCCCACATATATGTGTATATATATATATATATATAAAAACACTGTCTTTTTCTTACAACTATTCCAATAATTTCATCAGAAAAGCAAAAGCTACATACCTTATATCTTTTTAATTTTTGGTTCTCTTCTTCAATTAACATCTGGTATTTTGCAACTTCTGATTGTATAGAACTTAACATATTACTACTTTGATCTGTATCCATAGGCTCCTCCTTCCACAAAACAAAAATTTAAATGGATGATGTTACTCCATTTTTAATTTTTTTAAGCAAGTTTTTTCTCAAGGGTATTTTTATCACAGTAAGTTTCAGTTTTGTTTACTCTTATAGGAACATTTCAGGAATTTCTGCAGTTAGTTACAAGCAGGTACTATGAAAAGAACAGTTCCAGCATCACAGCAAATGAATCAAGGCAGAAAGTCAAAATGACATGGTCTGCACAGTGCTGAGTGCTCAGCTCAGAGCTGCAGCACTGAGTGCATCCACACTGTGCCGGGCAGATCTCTAGGAATCACTCCCTGTTTTTTACTGCTGCTCCATTTGGAGCAAGGAAGGGGAGTGAACAGTAAAGCCAACACAGAACTATCAGGGAACTATACTTGAGCAATTTAAATTCCATGGCCTACCTCTGCCAGTTGCTGCTGTAGCTCTGCAATCCTCTGCTCATATATCATCTTCCTGTCAGACACAATAGCCATCAGGTTAAACCTTATCTCACCTTCACTGTATCTAAATGAGGAACAGAAAAACAAAACAACAAAGACAACCCACTTTCAAAATTAGTTACCAACATGTCAACTCAAAAGCCCTCTCCTTGATTTCATTTTAAGGAATGCATTTCATGGAAACAAAATTTTAAATGGGTCTATTAAATAAAGTTGTGTTACAAATCCAACCTTATTACAAAATAAAACCAGACCACAAATTAACTCTATCCAATATGTAACTCCTAATAACCTTCTCTCCCCAAAATTTACTATTCCTGTCTGTGCTCACAAAACAAATACTCAAACTGTCCAAAAAAGAAAAGAAAACACGACAACAGAATTTACAGAAGATGCTTCACACAATAGTTTTTACTTTCTCATTACTATTACTAGTTAGAAAATACTGGAGACTGCTCCACACAGTGTGAGAAGTACATTGAACAATTAGACTAGCAGGCCTTTTTAAACTAGGAGGTTAAAGCAACTTGGTAGTTCTGTTTTGCTTATTAAAAAAAAAAAAAAAAGTCCTCAAGCAAAAACTTAGAGTTGTTTTCTAAAAATGGCATAAAATCAACTTTATTTCTAACAAATTTGGGAAAGCAGTTTGGAATCAGAATTAAGAAAGTTCCTAATATGTTTTTCTAGCTTAAATTTCTAAGACAAGCCACTTTCCTAAGAAAAACTTCTTATCTCTAAATACCAGCTGCATGGACAGAATGACTATCTAGTATTTTTAAGTGCATAGGCAAATGTAATTCATGGTCATGGCACTCTTAGCTTTCACTCACAAAGATCCACAGCTGTGTAACAGAGATAACAATCTTCTTTTCCAGAGCACTCGTAGGATCTCTCTTCACTACACAGACACCTACTTGGATTAATTATGCAGCAGCACAGTGTATTTGAGATTTATCTATCATCACATTTGCCTCATGTTGTGCAACAGGTTCTCAAGTCACACAGTGATATGCATTAAAAAATGATGCATAAGTGTCATTGCTTAGAAATTGGATGGAAATCCTTGAATTGAAGGGAAGTAAGACTCTGGAATTTTTAAGCATAGGTAAGGTGCTATATTTCAAAGGCATCACAACCATTTACTTTTGTATGCGCTTCTCTATGACGGGCCGCACTGCACTTATCCAGTCATCCTGATGGCAGGCACCTGGGGAAAAAACAGGAAAAACAATTCATCTTTGCAAGATTTAACAAAGGAAAAAAATCAGTATCACTGCAAAATTCATTGCAAAGTCGACTCATATAATTCAGGCTTATGCAGCAACTTCAGAGTATACAACAAGCTTTTCCTTAGCTACTGCAGTCTGAAATTACTCAGGTGGTTTTTTAGGAGGTGGAAGATATTTTATTAATAACAATAGCTAGATAACACAGCAGCCAAAGCAATGGAACAAAGCTAAATTTTAAGGGCATAAGCATCTTAACATTTGTTTTGCTGATAACAAGAAATAATGGGGTGGGGGAAAGTATGTTATGTAAGATTTTTATGACACAGGGAAATTAGTTGGCATGACAACACTGAAGTAGACAGCAAAGGAAAAACACTAAGGACAGGTACAGCTGTTTAATATTAACTCTTGATTTTGTCTGTGTAGATGCAATATAATGTTAAAAAGTAAGGCAGAGAGAAAAATCATAAAAGGATATATGATAGAGAACTTGATTTCAAAATATATGACAGAATACCTACAGGTGATTTCCTAAGTTGAAAATGCCTCTTTTGCAATTTCAAGACCTTAAAGTAAATTTAGAGACTCGTGATCTTGTGACCATACAAATGATGTTACTGTTAGGTCTGCAGACTGTACAGTATCTCTAGACAGACTAAAGACAAGACTAAGCAGCAAGCTTTTGCTCAACCTAAACATAAATAAAATTGTCAACAAATCTGGGAAAACACTCTGGGAATGGAGTGAGGAATGTTGCTGTTGACAATGTATCAGACTCTGAAGTACAGACACATGATAGCAGTGCAGAGCTTTTCAAGACTCAACAGGGGACACATATCTCAAGATCTTAAAAGAGAGTAAAGCTATTTTCTTTGAAACCATTAGGAAAACACTTGCTATCTAAGCAGAAAGAGGGCAGTGTATAAACACAAGCTGCATGATGGAAAAAAAGTGTTGAGTCAGTTGTATACGTTCTCCCTTTATGTAAACTTCCCTCTTGCAACAAAACTGTCAAGGTTTTGGAAGGGATTGCAGGACCTGATCATTTGATTACTAAAGGAAAAGACAGAGCATCAGAGACATGAAGGAAGCAGGGAGAAAAACTGTATTTTCTGACCAACAAAACTAAAACAATACAAATGACTGCAAGGAAGTACAAACCTACAGCACATTCAGAAAACTTTCAAGATATTCTTTATTTTAACAAATAGTTTGCTTTGAGCCTATAACATATGAGCATTTTGTTGCAAAAAGCCATGGTTAAAATAAAGGATGTTCAGCAAAAATGTAGAATGTTACCTAAATCAATTGGTCCTTCCCTTAAGCCATCTAGCTCATATAGCCTCCCATTAACAGGAACATAGCTTACAAAGTGAAAGGCATCTTCTTCCTTTGCTGAAGACTTTGCATCAAACTCAAACATCTGTTGTCTGCAAAGAAAATTTAAGACACCCTGAGATTAAAAAGGATTTGCTCAATTTTTGGCCAGATTTAAAACATATGTTACCTGGCAAAACTGTTGTGAACTTGCCGAATCACTTCTGAGTTGCTCAGTGCCAAACCTTTCATCTGAAAGGAAGTAACAAAACACTTGTAAACCACCACAGCTGTAACACTGTGACACTCAAAATGCAGAAAACAGTGGTCACTCACCGCAGCATCAAAGCTTTGGGAAAATTCTTTAAACTCTGACAGGGTCTCCCCTAGATGAATGTCTTGATGAGCACAGTTTAACAGCACACTTACTATGGCTTGAGTTGCACAGGCATTATTTATGACCTAGAAAAAAAGCAGGGAGAATTTGGTCAGCACTGGTGATAAAAGTTCACTCCAAAATGTGTTGGCTTTTGTTACAAACACACACTTTCTGTGCTGATCCACATTAGAGCTGCACCCTAACACAGACTGGATTTGCTGCCTGGGTAGCTACAGAAAAGCCCTTGCTGTAATGAAATCTAATCTGCATGGCTGTCATATACAATTCACTGATAAAACTCATATTTCACAGCTGTCCTCAGAAACTGTCATTCCACTGCCTCACCATCTCTCTAAAGTCATTAATCAAAGGCATAGAAGACAGGCAGAAATCCTTGGATCCCTGTGGAAAAACACACAGTAATATTCAAAGCAAGCTGCCCAAATTGTGTTACTTTATCTGTGGCCTTAAAAAAAGTCAACTCTCCCAAGAAAAGTCCTTCAAATAATGAGATCTCCTACTAGGAGTAGGAGTTCAAAAAATTTTAATTTGAAGCAATAAAGCACATTATGGAAACTAGAATTTTTATTAAAAGGTTTTATTGGACAAAAAAATTTCAAGTATCTTTGGGATAAAGTAATAAAACTTGAAAGTGTTCCAAGATGTAGAGACTGTTTAAATGATGGTTAGCTGAATAATATACTTGTCCAATATACCAATCCATTTCAAGTTAATGGTTAAGTTACTACTTTGACACTGTTACATTTCAGTGTTAAGTATTCCACTTCTACTAAATATAAGCAACCCCCTTCATATTACAGCCACATCTTTAATGTTGTTTACTAATAACCAAACTAAAACATTGCATTTAAAGAGGCTACAAGGATTATTAAATATGATTTGAGATTTAACTAAATGCACTGTAATCAAATGGTATGAGGCCATAATAGAAGGCTTTGTATTGGCAGTTTTTTCTCAGAGAGTTATAGATTAGGAAAGAGTAATGTATCATTAGTCTTTGAGACTATTTTGCAATTAAAACTTCCAGAGAGGGTGTGAATTTTGTATTAAAAAATGAAAATTAGTTCAGGGCCATGAATGTGAAACCACTTCTAACAAGAAAGGAGGGAAAAAAAAGAGAAAACCCAAGCAACCTGTTTTACAATCAAGGCTAGTCCTAACAAAGGAAAACCTAGTATGGTAATACTAAAAGCTACATCATAAATTTATTTTCTATAGTTCAGGGTGTTCTCAGTCCATATTATGTCTGTATGCAGATGATAAATAATAAAGCACTTCTTAATTTCAGAAAAAATACGATCTAGTTTACTTAAATGGTAATCAAGGGAGTCAACTACACACGTGGAACAGATTACAGCAGCCAAAACTCAAACCAACACAAGCTAAGGGCTAGAATATATACAAATGCAAAATAAAGGACATACAAGGAAAATCCATCAAGGCTAGTGAAATAATGAACCAGCAGCAGAAAAACCCAAACCCCCAGACTAGCAGAATGGCATACTTCAAATTACACTGTAACACAGGAAAAAGAACTAAGAACTAAAGACTCTGAGATACAACTAAAGAATGTTATCAGAGACACTTGTAAAGTAATGCTAGGATGAAAGCAGGGAAATCTCAAGTGGATCAGAGTGGGTGGAGCTGATGCAGTGTAATTAAGCTGATAGAGAAGCAAAAGGTATGGACACCTGTGCTGACACACTGTTAGAACAGTGCTGTTAATAGTAAAGACAGGATCACTACAGCAATTTGTATTTGTAAATGATAATTAATACAGGGCATTATAGGAGGGTAAGGACTAAATGGCAACTAATTTTGCTGAAAAATCAAGATGGAACAATCAGTTGCTCTCTTTACAGAATACTCAATAATGGCTTCAAAACAAGGAAGGGAAATTTACTGAGATGTTGTGCCTTAGAGGCAAGATCAACACTGAAACAGCTGAATAGCAGGATACATAAGCTTGAAACAGAAAATAAAATCAGAGAAAAAAAAAAAAAAAGAATGGGCTCATCAAATATTGACCTTTAAGCATATTCTGTATTCCAACTCCAGTATGAGACTAGTCTGATGAAATATGTAAGGACCAAGCTAAACAAGTCTGGCTGCTAGAAAACAATATGCAAAAAATGCAGATCTGAGGGCAACAGCCTCCAGCTGTTAAAATGAAAATACATTATAGAACTACATCCTAGAACTTCAATCAGTTGAGAGGCAAGAGGTAAGGAAAGGCAGCAACAACAGTCCTGTAGCAGAGGAATAGAAGGAAATGCAGGTGATATGCATAAAAATCCAGTGTGTTCCTGGATGGAGGTGACACAGGAGAACTATCAAGATGGAACATGGGAGTTTCTAGCTAGTGGTGGCTCACAGCAGGGTGCAGAGTGCAGAGTGTGGATGTAATTGCAGGACCAAATGCAGGCAAGTGCCACACTGTCCCACAGACACAATGCCATCAGTGCACACAGCCAGTCCAGCACTGCTCCACACACAGCCGAGAGAATCCTTCAGGATACCCCAGTGTATCTCTTACTCAGGGTGCCTCAGCATTAGCAGAAAACATTTTTTGCATTTAGGTAACGTGATAATAAATGCAGGTTATTCCCAAAAGGTTTTTATTTGGACTTGAGGATTAAGAGGATTTTCTGTATTTGTTCAGAAATACCAACATTTGCCTGGATGTTTCTGCCCAGGAAGTCTTGGTGAGGTATTAGACTGATCAATATGCATGACTCCAACTTAAAGCAGACACTCATAGTTAAAAGATTTTGTACCCAAAAGTTCAAGGTGTATTTAACAATACCTGAAAGAAAATTGTTACATACATAGAAATGTATCAAGAGAAAACTGACCTATCCCCAAGTGAAGCTCAGCTTAAACCAAGGAACCACTTGATTAGGCTACTCTCTAAGAAAGATGCATTACTTCCTAAGCATGCACCTTTCTCTAGGGATCCAGTCTGACCTTCTGGACCAACTTTAGGCAGAAGCACTTGAAATTCTTGACTCAGATCTTCTATCTGATGGATTATGTATTTTGCTTTTTAAAAAAGCTGTGGACAAGCCTGTGCTGCAACTGGTGGCATAACCAGCAAATCCCTGGGCTTCACTTACTAAACATCCCAATGTTACAGAGCAGTTGGTTTTACAGAGCTCAACATGAAAAATTCAGCATTAGCAAAAAGTTCCACGATTTATTCTTGTTCAGAAACACGATATAATTTTTTTTCCATTTTAATTTTGTTGGTGTAAAGATATAATCTTTATCCAGCTATATTCAGTTACTGAAAATCTGTTTCTGATTGGTTTCATGCCTTGAAGTTGTACTTCTTGTAAGTTATCTGTTATCCCAAACTTAAAACTTTAACACAGATATCTGATCTACCTTAATGTTACCAAATTTGAAAGGGTCAAAAAATGTTGAGTTTGAAATCAATTAAATACTGGCAATGTAAAAAAAAATCACATATGCTTCCATTAGTGCCATAAACATAACCAGAGACTAATTTTTTTTTACTAACAGTATCATTTATAAGATACTCCTTCTAAAGGTGTATTCCCACTTAATGAAGTTTATGTTCTGTCATGACAATGCAAAATAAAATAAATACATGGCACCTAAGAAAGGCAGGATACCAATAGCTCCATACTAAAAGCTGAAGAATTTATTAAACTCAATAAAAGTAGTTTCAGGTCTGCAACAATGGCATTCTTTTTTGTCCAGAGACACTTCTGCAGTGCTTGGCAGAGAATGGCAGCTCCTCCAAAGAGTGTGGCAGGGAGCTGAATACATTGAGTAGGTGTAATCATGTATCCACTGTGTGTGAAAACAACAGCAAGGGCCCACTGAAGCAACACAGAAATCAGGAAATTCAGAGTTAAGGCTGAAATTGTATCCTTAACTCACCTCGTTGTGCCTAGGTATCCTAGCTCAAAGGGTATGTAAGATCATCCAGAGTTCTGTGGCCTCAACTAGAGAACCAAATCATACCTAGGCATAACAGGGAGGCCAAATTTAACATGAGTGCACATAAAAGTGACCATTAAAAAAAACCCCTTTAATATGCATGCATACCAAACAAACTTCAAAATTCAACCCCCCAACATAGTCATGATTTAACTTGGAACAAGATCTGGTTGCCAGCTGGAATTCAACTACAATATCACTATGGAAGTGGAAATGAGGAAAATGTGAGCAGGGACAAGGTTCTTACCAAAATTGTGTTTCCTAATGAAATTTTAAAGATGTTTTACTAGACAGTTTGAGAGCTGTAGCCTTTAACTAAAGCTCCCCACAATGAAAGAATTTTTAAGACTGAACACATAATCAAGTTGAACAGGAATAAAATTTATTTCCTCTACTCAACTCTTGTTATATATTAACAGTAACCTTGTCTTGCTCACACAGGACTCAGGAAGACACTTGAAAACATGTCCGCAGTAAAACAAATGGTACCAAATGTCTCTAGATGGGAACATTTAAAAGAAGAAAATGTGTGAGAAAGGAAAGAGAGGCAAAGACTTGTTGGTATTTTTCAGGCTCCAGTGTCATGACAGTTTTGAAGATACAGATCAACTGATCAAAAACCTTAAACGCCATAAAATTAAACACCTAACCAATCTATTTATTCTGGGATTGCAGCCTACTAATGAACATAGTGTCATTTTACATCATCACTTTTGTAATGAAGAAAAAGGTCTTCTGGAAAGACCCTCAATGCCAGCATAAAATTTGGCTTAGATAAAATAAAACCTGGAGAGAAAATAAAAAACAGACATTAATCCAGCTGCACGATGGCTGGGAAGACTTGCTCCTTCACAATACAAATATTCAATACTAATGCTCATCTTGCTTGGTGCTCCTGGGTGACTCAGAAGGATTCAGACTGTGGTTTTAAGAAATGCAGTAACTTCAGCACTAGCATAAAGAACCCTCTGTTCTCTCACTTACCTGTTACCAGTTTTGTCCTGTAAAGACTGGCTGAACAGACACATTTCACAGTACAGCAGAGACCAGCCCAGATAATATGCACAGAAAACTGCTGGGAGATGAGCTACACTGCCTCACAGAAGCTCACTGCACCCTGCACTCATCAGCAACAAATCAAAAGATCAGACACTTGCTCAAGAAAACACTGTAAGTCCTCAAAATATTGCTTGCCAAGTTGGATCTCTAACCCAGGCTAACTTTCTTCAGTGCGAAAGTCACCAGAGCTGAACAGGTATTAAACAGATTCCTCCAAAATATCCAAAGCAGTTTCTTTCTGTTGAATTTTAATAATCATTTCTGTGTACCTGCTTCTAGTTGTTCACTCACAATAGCTCAGTCCAGGCAAAACTGAACTGATATGAAATACAAGCATGAATATGTCTACAAGGAATGTTTTAATTTTGCAAAGCCCCTGCACTTGACTGAGAGATAATATTAAAAAATGAAAAATATACTAATTCTAAACTTTTTGCAAATGCTTTTTGAAACATCTGTTCCATGCCATCAAGTGGCATAACCAGGCAGTACTATTGTAAGAATCAACATTTCTAGAAATTGCTTTCCATGCCACAAGGGTCACTCCAGCACACTCTCTTTAAAAGCAGCAGGTGAAGGAAAGGAACAATTAGAAAGGAGGTTTCAGCTTAAGAACACATTAAAAAATGAGTGTTTCAAAGAAAACTATAAAATAAAGAACACTTTTCACTGTCAGCCTTTAATTTTGTGGGGCTTGTTATCAAATCTAACATTATCCAAATTTTTGATGTACATTCTGCAATCTCAAAGCTCAAGAAAGCTCCTCTTAGCTATTGCCTTTAAACACAGTATCAAACTCCAAAAAAAGGGAAGTGGGGGTGGAAAAGGCAAAAGAAGAAATGCAAGGCAAGCAGAGAAATGCTTTGAAACTTTTCAGCGTTCATAAGAACAGCAATTCTAGGACAACCTCAGCTACTCACAGGAAACAAGATGAAATCCATTGAGTGAGGGAAAATTTACCTTCACTTTAAAATAAAAAAAACAACATTCTCCAAAAAAATCCCTCTCTAGATTCTGATCAGAGTAATTTCCTCCCACCACGTAGCTACCTTTTGAAAGTTACATCAAAGATTTTCTCTGAGTTCTTTGCCTCACAGCTGTTCTTTAGCTACAGCCCATGGCTACTAACTTTGGTTAGGTAGAAATCACAACCTAGACCAGTGTCTGCAAGAGCTGTCTAAAGACAACCAGCAAACTGCTGCTGATCACTGTATCATAAAAATGGTGGGCAGTGCTTGGCAGGACTCAAGAGCTGCAGCAGGAGAAGAATGAAGAAAATCAGCATTTAAAAAGCTGATCCATAACAGCATGAAACAGGAAGGTGATTATAAAAGGAATAAAACAAGCGCAGGTACAGAGTGGTCAGGATAGCCATTTGCATTGTTTTCCATACTTCTATACTTTTACCTGGAAGTATGTGCAGATTTCTTAATATCCTGAAATTTACATTCAAAACACTTCTGCATTTGTGGTGGGACAGAAAACAAGAAAAAACCAACCAAAAAAAAGCCCCTCAAAACCCCCACCCTGAACACCCCAACAACTAGACTACGTAACAGTCTTCACAGAAATCCTAATAATTTGCCCTTTGATATCAATGTTTTGTAATTAACACCCGTATTAAATACTCCTACTTTCATTCTGGTCACTTTCTCTTGCTTTTCTTACAAGCAACACACACAGCAGTCTTAACTCTAAGACAAAATTTCAGTACTACTCTGTATTTAATAAAATACAATGGATTACATCAACAAACCAAATTTTCCTGTTATTTCTAATTTAAATTCACCTTTCTGATTTGAATACTTAAAACTTGCATGCCAAAATGGTCTCCAAACCCTTAAAGGAAAGCATTATCCTACAAATACTGCCCCAGCTTCAGAGCATATGAGAAAAATAAGCAATAAAAAGAGGACCAAAATAAACTTCTTCCAACAAGTTGCTGAAAGTGGTTTCAAAAGAAGTTATTTGCTCATTCTGCTGAGAACATTTACAAAGTACTATTTATTGCACAAAAGACTGAGTTACTTTACAGATGAGGGCTGAAAAATAAGTAAGAGCTTTACTCTTTCATAGCTGCTATTTTTGTCTGACTTGACAGATCAAACTGATTTGCTTTAGCAATACACAGCTCCTACTCTCAGAATTTGTTGAAGCTATTTTATCTTGCAAAATATTAATTTCTGTGTACGTACTAACAAAAAAAGTGAAATGTTTTTGGTATTAAAAGCTATGTTTCATGATATATCTAAAACAATTATTGAATTTCTCATACCTGCTTAGCAAAAAATATTGTATCCAGTCTGGAATCCTGGACAACAGAACCTGCTGGCTCCTCTCCAGGCTGCCACTTGAAGAGAAAAATCAGCCCATGTACTGGCCTGAAAAACAAAATTTATAGAAAAAAAGGTCACCAATACCAATAAAAAATGTTAAGATTACCTGTACTGTAGTTTAGCTGTATGCTGGTATGGTAATTCTGTTAATTCTTTCTAAATATCAGGAATTGCGCTGAAATTTTCAGATGTGCTCTTTTAATTAGGCAGAAGACAATTCAAGCTTCTTTCTCTAAGTGCTAAACAATCCCAATTGGAATTAGCATTTAGCCAGTAATTTTCAAAAGTCAGGGCCAGTTTTCCTGGTTACTGCAACTTTTATAGTTGCTGAACTCTCATTTGAATTGGTTAGTGATAAACAGCTGTCAAAGCATTTGTCAGTCATATACAAGAGCAGAAACCAAAGTTTTAGTAATCCTTCCAGACACAGATGAAATATCCAAAGAGGAGCTCTCCCAAAGCTTTATGCTCTGAGTTATCTCATCAACAAGTAATAGAAACCCAGTTTTCTCTTCTAGTAAAAATGTGTCTTGCCTTTCAGACTGCAAGTCTTGAATAGTAAACAGCTTTTACCACACGCTGCATTGTATTTAGTATTCCCAGAACACAAAAATTGATCAGTAAAGGAAATAGGTCTTACATAATCTACAGTTACAATAAGACAAAAACTTATTAATCAACTTAAATCTAAGGTCATCACCACAAAGAGGCCACAAAAGGTTTCTCTACAAAAGACAAACATACACCTGTATTGCGTAAGAAACTTAGGAAATTCCTAAGCTCTGACCAGAAGTCTGAGATGCATCTTTTCAAATCCTCTCAGTGGACTTGCTGTTTAAAAAACAAAGATGCTCCTATATTCTTTCACTCCCAGTGTTTATACATTGTGTAAAATATTGCAGGTATTAAAGGAGAAGGGAGGATGGAAGTTGGCCATCCCTCAGGACACATCTCCCAGGATACACAAAGCTGTCACTTAATGAACAAACAGGTAAATGTTCCAATGGTGCAGACAGCAAATAAACCACTTCTTAAGCAACATTTCTGCCATTCAGGTGTTGCTTGTCAAATATCTTCAGTCAAAAATTCTAAAAGTACATCCTCTGTACCAATTCCTGCACCTTTTGAAAGATTAATCCTACAAATATGGGATATTTGCACAAGATACAAGAGCATGGTCCAGGTTAAATGATATTTTCCTCTTAAAATCCTGTATGCAAACATGGATAACAACACATCATGGACAAAATGTTAAAAGAATTAATGTTGCTTAATGAAGGCAAAATTGTTCCACATACCATCAATCACTGTCAGTTATAAAAAGCCTATTTGCCTTCACATACATATGGAAGTGGTTCTGCAGGAAAAACAAGTTACAAAGGTATCTAAGTACCAGAAAATAATTTAAGACAACAGAGGCAACATCATGGGATGTGAGGAAGCAAGGAACAGAAATTCACCCAAGAATTTGTTAAAAGCTATAAAGCAAGTTAATGGCAAAATCAATAGAAATCTACTTCCATATTCTAGCTGCTATCTGCATCTCTTTCAAATCCTAGATTAAGTACCAAAGCATTAATGAAAAACAATTTAACTGCCAGCTATTCCATGAAATCCTACTCAGCTTCTGCAGAAACTGAAGGAAAAAACACTAGCACAAAATGCCCCAAGCAAAAAATCCACCAAAAATTCACCTGACTTTAGTACACATTCTTTCAGAAACTTCAGACAAATGTGAATAAAAACCATGTGCCTTACTTCAATTTTTCAAAGTTCTCTGGCTCCAAACTCCATATTTCTTCAACTTGTGCTCCTCTACAGCCTGAAATAAGGAAAAAATACAGGTTTCTTCAGCTAACTCATTTAAAAAGAGATGCAGGCAGCAAAGAGAGACTAATGAAAAAGGCACAAAAACATTACATAATATTTACAACCAGTATGTCCAGGCTATGGAAAAATATATCTATGGGCTTCAACAGACCTTGATTTAAAAAACAAGATAGGCGGAGAGAAATTATTTCAGGAATTTTTGAACCTGTGTACAGTGATGCCATCTTTACAACACAGTTGCACTTAAAAATAAGCAAAGAACATTAAAATATCTGTAATCACCTCGTGTCCTTTGCTTAATTGAAAACAATACTGTTTATAAAGGCATTATCAGCAAGCCCAAAGCAGAACTTTATATATCTATCTCCAAACAAAGACTCACAGTAGCACACCAAAAATGCTGTACACTCAAGTAAGACACTTGCATAACACAGAGCCCAAAAGGTTCAAATATTAAGCATCTGGAAGTTTAAGCTATTAGCTAAATAAAACCATAAAAGAAGATATCTGGACTTCATTTCTGAGAAAGACATGACAGAAACTATGAATCAATGAAACGCGAAGTAAAATCATTTCGGTTCTTTGGCTGAAAGCCTGTTGTAATAACCATATAGTCATAGTTTCACCAAAGATTTTAAACACAATTCAACGCAAAAATTAACCTTCTAGAAGGCCAGGCAGCCACTTGCCGGCTACCCAGCCACTGCCAAGCCGCACAGCTCAGCCTAGGCACGGCCCTTTCCCCGAACGTCCTCACTCCTGCGGCTCTGCTACCGAACACCTTTCCAGCCTTAAGCTGAGCCAGGGAAATTTAGACTGGACGTTCGGAGGAATTTTTTCAAAGGGGTGATCCGACATTGGAATGGGCTGCCCAAAGAAGCGATGGAGTCGCCGCCCCTGGAAGCGTGTAAGGAAAGACTCGGTGCCACGGTCTGGGTGGCAAGGTGGTGTCAGGTCATAGGACGGACTCGATGATCTGAGAGGCCTTTTCCAACCTAATTTTCGCTGTGACTCTACGCGGCAGGTCCCTGCCGAGCTGTCCCGCAGCAGAGCAACAGGTGGCGGGGCGAGGGCCGGGCCGGAGCCGCACAGGCCGCGCTGGGGCCGGGCCCCTCGGGCGGGGACTCCCCGCTGCCCGCAGGCGGCCGGGCCGGGCCGGGCCAGCACTGCGGACGTCACAGAAGCCGCGCTCGCCCGCGGCAGCGCGTCCCAGCGCCCTCCGGCCCCGCAACAACCGAGCCCCCCGCATCCCCTCCCCGCCCGGGCAGTGCCCCGCGCAGGGACAGCGGGCTGGCATCCAGCGCAGCAGGAACAGCCCCGCGGAGCCTCCACCACCCGCCCGACCCCGCTCGATCCTCACCGAAGCCCTTGATGAGCTCAGTGAAGACGCCCGGGTCGCTCTCCATGAGGCACCACTCGCCGGCGCTGCTGCCCGCGGACATGGCGGCACCGCCGCCGCTCAGGCTGCGAGGCCGAGGCGCACCGCCCCCTTCCCGGCAGGACCCGCGCCGGGCTGCGCCATGGAGAGGCGGGGCGGCCGCAGGAAGCGGCGCTGGGACTGGATCCGGGGCAGCTGCGGGCGGCGGCGGCACCGCCTCGGCCGCCGGAGGGCCGCGCCGCGCCTCGGGGATGCGCTCCGGGGCGGCTGCGGGGCGGACGGCGGCTGCGGGGCCCTCGGGAAGCGCGGCGGGGAACGGGGCTGGTCCCGGTGCCGACCATGGTTCCATCCGGGCACCGCGCGGGGGGCGCGGCCCCATCCGGGTCCCGGCGATGCTGTCGGGGCGCGGCGGGCGGGGCTGGAGCGGGAGACGCGGATCTCTGGCGGCCGGAGCGGGACGGCCCTGCCCGCCCCCCGCGCCCGCAGCGGCCCGGCCGCCGCTCGGTGTCCCCGGTGCCTCTCCTGCACATCGCCCCGGGGCTGCGGCACCGCCCGGCCCCGCCTGGGCCGCGGCCTCGCAGGCAAGTGGCGCTTCCCGGGCTGCAGGGGGAGCGGGGTGCGGGGTCCCCGGGCCGGCCCCGGGGGCCCCAGGGATGCGGGGGGAATGCGGAGAGGCCCGAGGGGCAGCTCCGGAGAGCACCTGGGCGTGAGGGGCTCGCGGGGCGTTCCCGGACGCGTCTCTGGCCTTAGGCGGCTTCCCCGTCACGCGTGTTTATCGTCTTTATGGAGACTGACAGCTGCGATCGCGGCTCTTCGGGTATCCGCTTTAGGTGCTTCTATCTCCTAATTCGGTGCTACGTCAGCTAAGCTGCCTTTGCCCCCCAGTCAGTACATTTTTTTTAAGCAGACAGGCTCTTGCGAATTCTGCAGTGGAAAGGCTTGGGCTGGTATGTGGTTCGTATAGTCGAATATTTGCTGTGCCGCTGTCGTGCATCACTCCGTTGGTGATTTGGGAAGCGTTCTCCTGGCATCCCAGTTGACACAGAGGTGCTTATTTTCTGAAGTATGCGAACTATGTTGTCAGAGCCGGTCTGTAGCACAAGCCTGTTTTGTTACAGCCACGGCTCAATGTGATGGTTGTGGTCTCCCTGCTCAATTAACTGTGAGACATTCCCTGCAGTTTTCAGTTCAATGCTTATACAGAATTTAGAGGGCAGAGAAGGCGAGTGCAGTTCCTTGTAGACTGAAGTATATATTTTTGAAGTATTCGAAGGCAGTTTGAAATGTTGTCTTTAAAACGTTAATGCTTTTTTTTTTTTGTCATAAACGATCTGACATTTTCAAAGTATAATTCCATGGGATTTCGCTACAAAGTTTGGTTAGTTGTTACTGTAGCAGTTAAACTTCAGAACTTAAACTAGAATCAGTAGTTCTGTTAAAGCTTTGTATTTTATGCGTTTTCTTCATCCATCCATCCATGAAACTTGTCAGACATTTCTTAGGAAAGCTAGGGCAAGTTGGAAAAGTCATCAAAATCAATAAATGCCAACTGAATCATGCCATGGTACAGCAACATAAAGATACTGACTTACTGGTTGACATGTAACTGAGTGTATGGACTGTTTCAGAGCATTCAAAGTCATATTTTACTTACATATTTATATGGTGGCTGAACTATAGTGGGTTTTCTCTTTCAGTAATAATGGCAAACAGCCATGGAGTTGAGTTTAGCAATTTTTGTTACAAAACTCATGGTCTGGGACAAATGCTGTTTGCATTTCCGTAGCTCAGAAATTGAAAATCCTTGTGGAGCCAGAATATTGTTGATAAATCCTCCACAGGTGTTTTAAATTCAAGTTCCCTGCTGCAGCTCAGCAGGTGAAGAGTAAGCTTATAGTAGAGGATATGTTAAGTGAGTATTTGCATTTATCTTACCTGTTAGGGTGAAAGTTGTCTGTGTTGTACAGGTATTAAATGAAAAAATAAGCTTGATGTCTGGGCAGAGGAGAGGGAATAGCTTTGGGAACTTGCGAGGCTGGGATGTAAAACAGGGTTAGAAATGGCCAGCATGACTTGAGCAGCTCAACTGTGAGTAAGTGCTTTTCCAGTAGCTGCTGGTGCAGTGTAAATCTGTTACTTTTGCTGTGACTGTTTACTAGTGAGATTGATGGTTTGCATCAGCTATCAAGAATTCAAAAGGAAATTTTTAAATTACTTTATTTTTAAGAATTTACAATTTATGTTAGACAGTTGTCGGAAATTGTAACAGAATCTGGGTTTGTAGCTTATAGCATATTCCTAAGAAAGCAAATTAAGGAGCTAGGTGTCAGAAAAACTATTTGTAACTGTCTTTTCTATTATGGGTTTGTGACAGAAGCCTATGGATGCAGGCATGTGCCTCTTTTCAGTGTTGTGAGTCCATGAATAGCCTGGTCCATACAAAAGTAAATGTAAAAATTCTCCATTGTTAATATCCATTAGAGTTTTCCCATTTGTCTTATTTCAGTGTAGTAATATTTATTATAGTAGGGGTATGAAAGCTACAGCAAGAAATCATTCTCAGTATTTTATATACGTGGAGATCTTGTCTGTGGGTGATCCTTTATGCTTCCGATTCTTATTTTTCCTTCAAGAGAATGGTGTTTCTCAGTATCTTTCATGTACCCTTTTTTTTTTTTCTGATAAATAAATGGATGCTTACTGTGATTTCATGATTTTTTTGTTTGGGTTTTCAGTGTTTATTATGAAACATTACTGGCTGTTTAATGAAATGAGCTAATGGGACTGTGTTGAAATGAAATGCATTTAGACAGGAAAAAGTCCTGATATGGTATTCCTGCAGGGGGAATACCATCCTTGTTATTTTCAGTGTATTTGCATGCTTCAGATGTCTGGGAAAAAGTCAGTTCAAGCATGATGTGTATTCAGATAGGTTTGGCAGGCAACTTGGTTACAATATATAATTCTAGCTGAGCACTGATGCTCTAAATAATACAGTGAAAGATATTTCTTAGCTAATTTTCAATGAAACCTGCTTTCCTAAACCAGTTGTCAGCAAATGGCTTCTGTTTTTATGATTTTGTTAGTTTGTAGAATGAAATGGGAACGCTGATTGTTGTTTAATTCTGGGTGCAGATTAGTGCAGATATGCAAAACCAGAGGAAAGGTGCATTTCTAGTTGCTGGCAGAAAAAGGGAAATTCTCTGTCAAAGAAGTAGGGAAGTTGTTTGTAAATCAGAGTGTTATTTACTAAAACTGGGGTTAGGGGGGAACCCTTTGTCTGCATTAGTGACCTTTGTTTGTGCTAGCTTGTCCTGGAGCAAGATGGCTTTTATTTGTCTTCGCTATCTGAACAAGCAAAATAAAGTCAGAAGTAGATATCTGCAATTCTGGAAAATTGTTTAGTGGATTTCTTTGAAATGTCATTTGTGTGTGTTCTGACTTTAGTCCCTGCATTTTAAGATTTATATGCAGTTTGATGGAGTGGATTATTGGTTCTGCCTATTCAGTTTTCAGTAGGAGCTATTTAGTGGAATTTTATTGTTTGGTGAGAACTGAGTAAACTAAATTTATGATTGTACTACTAATGTTTTGGAGGTAGTGGTGATGAGGAATTTTCTTACCCTTATCCTGCTAATTTCATTTCACCTGCATTTGCTGCATTTTAAATGTCATAGCTTGAAGTTTAGCCTGCTGGATGTTCTCCAAGTAAGAGCAGTGGTGTTGCCCTACAAATATTACAGCTGTCTTGCAGCTCAGGAGTGTATAAATAGAGAGACCTGAACGATTGTGAGTTTTTTTGCTGATTTTTGCTTCTTAGCTTTGAATGTGAAGCAGTACAGAATCTGTTATGTCTCTGTGTTTCCTTGGATCTCACTTGGAGCAGCAGACTGTTTAAGCCCGTAGCAAAGACAGTTTGTTCTTGAGCTCTGCAGTTGTTAAAAAGCTGTTGTCTAAGCCTCACTGAAACCTACCCTATATAAACTCTCACAATGTCTTCCAACTAAACAGTTTTTCTGTATCTTAGTTCTTCATTTCAGCCTTGTTTTTCTTCAGTTGGTCTGTATTAGCAATTCTGAAGCAAAATAGAGCAGCGCAAGATCTGAATTTTGAGCCATTTAGTCTGCAATATAAAAATCTAACTAAGAAAGTGATGTAATACGTAAGTGGCAAAAGGCTGTAACATCAGATCGTTTTTGTCTGCTACTTATGGGGGTTAAGTAGTTTCTGAGTGGGTTTTAAAGAAGTAAGTTAGTCGCTGTTATAACTCAGAGTGGCTTTTGTTTCTTTTCCCCTAAATAATGCGAATTATCACACACTTGGGAGTACCCTGTGATTAAATTTATGAAAGAAAGCTCAAGATCACAAGTTTATAGACAACATGTATTTACTTTGCTAAAAGACTAGTCAACCGTAGCTCTCAATAAAACGCGTTCCTCTTCCAGCAGCGCCCTTGAATGCTGAAGAATGGAGGCGGAGGAGAGCCGAGCGCAGCCCCCGGGCGAGGCGGCGGAGCCCGGCTGTGCCCGCGGTGCCGCCGGGCACCTCAGCGACACCACCCGGCTGCAGCGCTTCCTGTGCTTCGGCGCCGAGGGCAGCGCCTACCACGTCAAGGAGCAGAAGCTGGGCTTTGAGAACGCCGAGGCTTTGCTGAGGCTGATTGAGGAGGGCAGGGGCTGCGAAGTTGTTGAAGAAATAAAAGCTTTTAGTCAAGAGGGCAGAGCAGCCAAACAGGAGCCCCTGCTGTTTGCCCTCGCAGTTTGCTCGCAGTGCTCTGATGCCAAAACAAAACAAGCGGCGTTTAAAGCTGTCCCCGAGGTGTGTTGCATACCAACCCATCTCTTTACTTTCATCCAGTTTAAAAAAGATCTGAAGGAGGGCATGAAATGTGGCATGTGGGGCCGTGCTCTGAGGAAAGCTGTTGCAGATTGGTACAATGGGAAGAATGGCATGACTCTTGCTTTAGCAGTTACAAAATATAAACAAAGAAGTGGTTGGTCTCATAAAGATCTTCTGAGGTTGTCCCACCTAAAACCTGCCAGTGAAGGTAATAAATTTTTATTTACCTGAAAATACTGTGTTTTAAATCTTTTATATTTACTGTGGAAGTGTTTTGGAAACCCAAGTGCCATTGTAGATGAATTCTTAGTGAGGATATCCTGTAAATTGCGTCTTAAAAAAGTGGATGTTCATATCAAAACCAGACCTGTTTATTTGCAAGGTAAACAGGGTTTGTTCCTTCTTTTCTTCCATGTGGCAAGAGAAGATAAAATATCACAACTCCCTCATTTTGTTCCTATTTGCTTACAAATGATGAAATAATACTTATTATCGTTATATGGGAAGATCTGTTGTCTTCAAATCTTAGAATAATAGAATGGTTTGGGTTGGGAGGGACCATGAAGATGATCCAGTTCCAACTCCCCTGCCATGGGCAGGGACATCTTCCACTAGCCAGGCTGCTCAGAGCTCTATCAGCCTGGCCTTGAACACTTCCAGGGATGGGGCATCCACAGCATCTCTGAGCAATGTAGCAAAAACATAAAGCTCCTCCTTACTTCTAAGGAGATTGATCCAGTAGTTAAAAGTACTGCCCTCAATTGTGTGTGGCTGACCTTTTCAATTGGTGTTTGGCAGGTCTGAGAATGAAATCTGCTAATTCATGTGCATGCTAGAATGATAAGTGCCAGTATACAGATGGTAATCCTGCTTGAGAAATGGTTTTCTTTTTCATCAGGAGTTGCTATAGTCACTAAGTATATTACCAAGGGGTGGAAGGATGTCCAAGAAGCTTATAAAGAGAA
This sequence comes from Phylloscopus whistleri, assembly GCA_017589585.1. Taxonomy (NCBI): domain Eukaryota; kingdom Metazoa; phylum Chordata; class Aves; order Passeriformes; family Phylloscopidae; genus Phylloscopus; species Phylloscopus whistleri. Next base: position 827,683 of record JADMLD010000682.1, on the reverse strand, counting down.
AGCAGTTTCTGCTGAGACTGAAAAACTCTTGAAGTATCTGGAGGCTGTGGAGAAAGTAAAATGCACAAAAGATGAGTTGGAAGTTATTCATTTGATAGAGGAATATGGTCTAGTTAGAGAGCATCTCCTGACAAACCATCTGAAATCTAAAGAGGTAGGTAAACTTCCTTAGTTGAATTCTTCATAGAGGTATTAATTCTCCATAAAGTAATGCTGTTTAGAGTTTTAAGTCTGAATTTCTTTAAAAATAGCCATTAAACTGTTTTTCAAGCTGTTTACCCAAATAGTTAATTTAAGATAATTAAGATCTTAACGTAATTTGTACATTTGTTTTTAAATACACTTATTCAGTGTACAGATGCCAGTTCTTGTGCTTTGAGAATCTCATCTTTTTGTGTTTCCCTTCTCTTTCATCATAGGTTTGGAAGGCATTACTCAAGGAGATGCCTATTTCTGTATTGTTAAGAAATTTAGGAAAGCTGTCAGCAAATTCAGTGCTTGAACCACGAGGTTCAGAAGTGGCAATAGTATGTGAAAAACTGAGAAATGAGAAACTGCTGAAAAAGGTAAGAACTTTATAATCAGTGCCAACCTTTGTGGATTTTAATTTTCTATGATTAGTTTATTTTATTTAAAAACTGCAGTTTAATGCCTGCAACTTTATTTTGAAACTTGTGTTTATAATTTCTCATTTGATTCCCCACCTGCTTTCTGAAACATTCTGATAAAATAAGTGCATTGGCAGCTATTGGATTTTTTCTTGAATGAGGGCTGTGGCAAGCTTAGCTAGTTGGGTTCATCAGTTTCTTCTGAGTCTTGTAATTTTTAATGAGTTAGGCAAATAGCTTGGCAGCTGAGGGAAAAAAGAAGATGGGCAAGGAGACTTTCCTCTTTTGTGATTGTTTTATTGTGCATCAGAGTGGTAGGAAAGTAAGAGGGAAAAGAGGGTTCTCCAAAGAGAGAATACAATTTTCAGGGATTTAGTCAAAGGTAGAGAGGACAAGTGTCTTGAGCAGCAGTTTTGTGAGCTGGAAAGATTAAAATCAGGACACTTAAATTTTTCAGCAGCAGAGCTGAATTGAGCACAACAACAAGAGTCCTTTTTTCCCATCCTATTGCAATTCCTTTTCTCTGGTTTCATCCTTAATCATACACAGGCACTGGAGAAGGGTGGGCAAAGATCATGGTGCAGTACCTTGATGGAAGACAGACAATGGACAGGCATTCAGATTTACTGAGTTTTGATGCTGACAGTGATTAAGGACTGAAACATCCCTTTTGGATAAAGATAATAAAGTGTTGATAAGGTTATATAAATTAGGTTTATATATGGAAATTAAAAAAAATTGTTTGGAGTGTTTTATAGCATGAGAAAAATGAATGCTATGTTCCAAAAATAATTTCTCGTCCAGTGTTACTGTATCTTGTATAAAGCTGGTTTTAAATCGGTTCTTTTCCTTGCTCAGCTCCTTTCTCTTCTGCTGGGCAGGGACTATCTCCTACTGTAGGCCTGTGATGGAAAATAGCACTGGACAATCATAGAGCTGCAAAATTTTACCAGAATTCTGGTGATGGCATCCCATCTGGTGTTAATTAGAGGAGTGAGGTCCATTATCAGTAACCCACAAGTGTCAGTTCATCCAACAGCTGTGTAAAGACTGCTTGAATTCTTTAGACTGAACAAATTTAAAGTAACCATATACTAAACCTAAGATTTTTTGTAGTAGGAATTTATTTTCACATTTAGTTTGTTGCTTTTTTAAAGGAGGTTAAATTTTCATACCCTTATTTTTGATTTCTGCCTGTAGGGTAGAATACATCCCTTCCATATTTTGGTTGCATTGGAAACCTATAAAGCTGGACACGGAAACAGGGGGAAGCTTTGGTGGCGTCCTGATGAAGACATTTTAGGAGCTTTAGATGCCTCATTTTACAAAGCTTTCAAGGTAATCATAGTTCTCCAATTTCTTAAGCTTTTTAAGAGTTTTGTGTTTTATGAAAGCTTATCAAGAACAGTTCCTGGGTAACAAATCTGAAACTTTGGCAACAGCACTGTCCTGTTACCCAGAAAGAGAAAAAAATGCCCACTTTAGGAGTGAAAGCAGCAGAAGAAATTAGTATATACATTATGTTTACCTGTTATATTTTTGTCTTTTATCCTTTCAGACACTGGAACCAACAGGAAAGCGCTTTGTGATTGCAGTTGATGTCAGTGCATCGATGACACAAAAGGTTTTGGGCAGTGTGCTCAATGCCAGCACAGTTGCAGCAGTAATGTGTATGGTGAGGCTTCCAATTTCTTTTATTTATAACTGTTTTCAGCTTGCATTGCTTTTTTTTTTGATACAAAGGTGCTCTAAAGCTGGTTAGAAATGGAGAGGAAACTTACATATAATAATTTTTGGGTACAGAAGGTGTGACCTTGTGCCTCATTGCTGAAAGCTGCTAGCAACCATATTCAGAAACACCAGTTTGAAGAAATTGGTTTCTGTTGTAAATCAAAGTGGTCAGGGCAGCTTTTTCACTTATCTTAGCCATAATAAAATGGTTTACTATAAGTAAAAAATAACTTTATCTTACACATTTTAATTTTTTCAGAAGCATTCATAGAAAAATACAGATTAGATTAAGAAATATTGAGATAATTCTTATGTCTACTTGAGTTATGGATGTGGCCTTTATTCACAATTATTTTCTCCTTAGCTTTTATTGCAAAGGAGTTGAACTTTTATTGGCCCTTAAAAATGGTCAAGGTTTTATGTCAGAGGGAAGAAAAATAGAAGCATCTTTAGTTAGAGTAATTAGAGCAGTTGTTCAGCTCTTTTTGCAGTGTTTATTGGCAGTAATATTACGGAATATTTCAAGTGTAGAGTGAACCATTGCTTTTTATAAGGAGCCATGGTGACTTAAATACTAAAGCATTTGTCATGCTGTGTGTTGGTAGGGAATGTCTCAGTTCAGACATTAAAAATTCAGAGTAAGGTAACTGAATTATTTTTGTCTCCCTCTTTCTCAGGTTGTAGCACGGACTGAGAAGGATTCCCAGATTGTTGCCTTTTCACACGAAATGGTCCCTTGTCCTGTAACAGCTGACATGACCTTACCTCAAGTTCTAGTGAAAATGTATGAAGTATGTAAAAAAACCACCTCAGCAGTTACACTATTTTCTTTGTAATCAATTCTACTACCTTGTTTAATCTGTATCTTTTTAGTACAAGAGTGAAATTATTTTTTGGTGCATTTTATTTAGAGAAAGCCCAGCTAATGTCATTATTTCATTTGCTGGATATTAAACATTGCAATTTAGAATGGCAGTGCTAGGTCACAATGACTTAGCTTGAAAAGAATATTAAAAAAGTTCAAACAAAAAAAACCCTCTGGACAGACTTAGATAAAATGACCAAGTTTAACAAAAAAGCCTTTTTGTGTAGTAACACATGGTAAAACATGAAGCTTACATCAAAAGTGATTTTTCCATGGTTTGTTAATTTCTGTATGAGTGTGTTCCCTTTACATTTATTTTTTTCTCTGTAAGATTCCAGTGGGTACCACTGATTGTTCCCTTCCAATGATATGGGCTCAAAAAACTCAGACAGCTGCTGATGTCTTCATTGTATTTACTGATAATGAGACCTTTGCTGGGAATACTCCTCCTGCAGTGGCCCTTACAGAGTACAGAGAGGTAAATATGCTTCTGACTGTTTATGATTAATAAATACTGTAGAATATAAGTAGCAGCTCTAAAAATCTTTTAGAGATTGGACTGGTTGTGGCTTTCTTCAGTAAATAATTATGTGTTGTTAAAAACTTAGCAATACTGCAATTAGGCAGAATTACTGCACATATTGCACTAATTGTGCATATTTAAAACCACAGAATTGTTGAAAGGATTTGTAATTAGCCTGACCTGCTCAGTGTGGTGCAATGTCCACGAAATTTTATTACTCAGGGACTGTATGAATTTCTACATCCTATATGTAATTGATGGAATAAGTTTTTATAGTTGTTACAGAATGAAGGTTGACTTCCAGAGCTAAATTCAACTTTAATGTCTGCAGTAGATGTCAAAAAGTTTCAGTGAAGTAATGAAGACAGATGTCAAGAGGATGAGGTGACAGTATCTTGTGAAGAAAGCCCATTGTGTTCTAAAGGGACTGCTCTAAACTGTACAGCTTAATAATTTTACAGTAGAACAAAGAAAAATACCTTCTCCAAGCACTTTGCTATTGGAAACCCTTATTTATTCAGCAAACAGTCCTTTATGCTTTAAAGAAACTGTTTTTAAACTATCAAAAATATGTTTGTCAGGCATGGGTGTATGGACTTTAACCATTACATAGTTTCCACACAGTTGAAATGAAAACGAAAAATCTTTAATTTGGGTTTTAATTTGTATCAAAAGTCTTTAGTCTGGGTTAGCTGCTATTCCAGTGTTGTCAGGCATCCTGCAGTTTGATTCTGGCGTTCCTCATTTGTCAGTACAGCTCTTCAGACAGCGGCTTAGGCAAGCGAGATTTGGCCCTCTGGCATAGCTAAGTTACTGCATATGTGCACGTTTTACTCTCTGTGTGTTTCCTGATGTTTTTTGCTCTCCTTCCTGTAGAAGATGGGTATTCCTGCTAAGCTGGTGGTTTGTGGGCTGAGCTCCCATGGTTTCACCATGGCGGACCCGGATGACAGAGGCATGCTGGATATCTGCGGCTTCGATACAGGAGCTCTGGATGTCATTCAAAACTTCTCTTTGGATTTGATTTAACTTTCTTAGGCATCTGCTCTTCCCAGTGGGTCCTTTGCTGGCAACAGACTTCACCCTGGGAATTCCCAGCCAAATATACTTTATTAGCTTATGGCATATTGTTACATACCTATCAGAATGTTACGGGAGGTGGTGGCACTTCAAGCATCTCTGACTAGAGCTTCTCACTAAGGTGTTTGTAAGGTTGGACAGAACTTCAGTCTCATGCAAATCTAACAGATTCAGAGGAACAGCGCTTGCACCTTTGGTGTCAAACTAACTGTTAGTAGCCAGTGATCCCCCTGCCACTGGAGGTGGCAGCCACATGTCACTGCTGTCACCCTCCATGCAGCAACACGCTGCACATTTGGACACTCCTGGTAATGGCTGGCAGTGCAGTCACATTGCCCTTCAGAGTCCTGCAGCACAGCTGGCAGCCCTGCCCCATGTCCCTTTCAGAAAGGCATCTCCACTCCTCAGCCACCTTCATTGCATCCAGCACACTCGTTTTCCCAAGGCTGTGGGTTTCTTCCTATACATGCACTCCAGACTCTAGTTGGACTTAATTCCCTGACCAGCCTGGGCTCTGTGTGAGCTGGAGCTCCAAAGAGCATCATCCCTTTGTGTGATATCCACAGTTAGCTGTGCTCTGAGTCCTGTGGGCCAGCAGCAGCCAGTCTGGATCTGTCCCAGGGGGTAAAACATGCCCCTGTTGTGATGGGATGATGGCAGGACTACAGTGTACTTTAGAAACCCTTGGTCCTTGAGCTTCACCAAAGTCTTCCTGGCTGGCCTGGCCTGCACCACGTGAATTACCCCATCCCTGTTGTCCTCAAGCACCACAGCATCCACTGCCTTTTGGAGAAGGGTTTTGCTGGGGCCCAAGGAAGACAACACCACAGCAAGCACTTTGTGTCAGCGTGCTGGACCCTGCTCCTGCTCTCCACCACTGCTGGAGTCAGCTCAGACACCAGCTTGGCCACATCCAGCTCCTCAGCAGGGTAAATGAAGAGGGCCACAGACTTGTCCAGCTCCTCGTGGACTTTGGAGTTCCTGTGCTGCAGGTACCCCTACTGCAGCAACAGGCCCAGCACCTGCTGAGGATGTGCTGCCTTTGTCAGCCACAGCAGCAGGGGTTGTACTGCAGGATGGCCAGCTTCTTGTCCCCCAGGACTTCAGCAGCAGCAGAGAGCAGCAGTGCCAGGAGGCAGGTGGATCACCTCCAGAGCCCTGAGCACCACCTTCAGGTCATCAAGGAGGGTGTAGAGAAAGCTGAGGAGCCCCAGAAGCCAGGCTTTGGCCTTTTAGGATTGAGAAAGTCCCTTGCAAACAATCCTGAACGAAAAGGAGTCCAGGAAGGCTGAATGTTCTTCAAGGATCTTAAAGATGCAGGGGCAGGCTGTCCTCATGCTGAAGGACAAACCAGTGGGGAAGAAAACCAGCCTGGTTGAACAGGGAGCTGTCACTAGAACTCAGGGAAAAAAGATCTTTGGAAGAAGGGGCAGGATGCTCTTGAGGACTACAAGGATGTTGTTAAGTTACGCTGGAAGGTTAGAAAAGTGAAACCCCAGCTAGAAATTAATTTGGCCACTGCTGTAATAGATAACAAAAAGTGTTTTTACAAATACATTGTCAACAAAAGGAGGGCCAAGGAGAGAATCTCCATCCTTTATTGCATGTAAGGGGAAATATTGCCACAAAGGATGAGAACAAGGCTGAGGTACTTTGCCTCAGTCTTTAATAGTCAAACCAATTGTCCTTGGGAAGACAGAGACAAGGAACAAAATGAAGTCCCTGTAATTCAGGAGGAAACTGTGACCCACTGCTCCACCTAAATGTTCAAAGGTCAGATGGAATCCACCCAAGCTGCTCTCCACCATTTGTCATCAATCCTGGCTAACCAGGGAGGTCTCAAGATGGCTGGAGGTTGGCCAGTGTGGGGCCCATGGAGCAGAAGGGCCGGAAGGAGGAGCCAGAAAACCACAGGCCTGTCAGCCTGACCTCTGTGCCAGGGAGGGTTGTGGAAGAGATCACCTTGATCACACAGCACATGCAGGACAGCCAGGGATCAGGCCCAGCCAGCATGGCTTCATCAAAGGCAGGTTCTGCCTGACCAGCCTGATCTTCTACTATGAATGTTGACCTCCCTGGTGGATGTGGTCTACCTGGACTTCAGGAAAGCCTTGGACACTGTTTCTCATAGTATTCCTCTGAAGAAGCTAGGAGCCTGTGGCTTGGACAGGTGCACTGTTTGCTGGCTGAAAAACTGGCTGGATGGCTGGGCCAGACAGTGCTGGTGACTGCTGCTGCTGGCTGGTCACCAGTGGTGCTTGCCAGGGCTCACTCTTGGGGCCACTCCTGGTCATGATCTTTGTGGCTGATCTGGACAAGGGGATCGGGGGCACCCTCAGTCAGCTGGCAGATGACACCAGGCTGAGCCAAAGAGTTGCTCTGCTGGAGGGCAGGAAGGCGCTGCAGAGGGATGTGGACAGGCTGGATTGATGGGCTGAGGCCGATTGTATGGGGTTCAACAAGGCCCAGGGCTGGGTCCTGCCCTTGGGTCACAACAGTCCCATGGAATGCTCCAGGCTGGGGCAGAGTGGCTGGAAAGCTGCCCAGGGGAAAAGGTGCTGGGGATGCTGGTCAGGAGTGGGTGAGCATGAGACAGCTGTGCCCAGGTGGGCAAGAAAGCCAAGGGCATCCTGGCTTGGATCAGGGAGAGTGGCAGCAGGACCAGGGAAGGGATTGTTCCTCTTGGCTGGACTGGTGAGTCTGAACCTCAAATCCTGTTTGCAGCCAAGCATTGGAACAGGCTGCCCAGGGAAGGGGTGGAATCATCATCCCTGGAAGTGTTCCAAAACCATGTGGATCTGGTGCTTAGGGTCGTGGCTCAGTGGTGGATCTGGCAATGTTGGCTTGATGGTTGGACTCAAGAGCTCTTTTCCAACCCTCATGAATTTGTGATTCTTTTTGTGAAGGGAAAACAAGAAAAGCAGATGAGGAATCTCTTTTTTTATTTTCCCTGTTGCACACAATTTAAAATGACAGTGAGAAGTTTGCTAAAAGTGGTTACAGGGTTACATAGTATATAATTTAATTTCGTTTATAGTAGATTATAAATATGGAGAGATTTTTAATTTCCCCCATTGCTGTGGAAAGCTTATTTGCAAGAATAAATTTGTGAATTACTTCTAGAATGGGACTGGAAACAAATGGGCTTAGTATTTGTAATAATGGCAGTTTAACAGCAACTTCATTGAGAGGGACTTTGCTTTGGGCTTTTTAAAATCTTTGTATTTTAAGTGTTACTAATGTTCAGTGGTTTCCATGGTTACAGTTAACATCTACAAAATGAGTTTTTTCTGGTATGTATTGAGACCATGTGACTGTGATACAGTGTAAAAGTTACCCAGGGACATTTTATACTGATAAAACTGAAAGTGCAAAAGCTCATGCTAATCTTTTCCTCTCTGGATTATCATCTGGGTTTTCAGGAGGAAATGCCTCTTTAGATAAACTGAGGGTCAGTTTTGGCACAATACTGTTTCAGAAGCACCAGTTTAGAATTAAAATGCTTTACAGGAAGTTCCAAAAACTATTTTGAGTAGAAAAAGACCTTGGAAATGACTGGGATGTCACATTCAGTCCTTGTCACAACTTCAGGGAGCATCAGCACACCTTCAGTGAGCAAGATAACAAGTGCATGTGTCTTGGCCTGCTCACCAAAGCTGAGTGGGAACAACCAGAAGAAAAAGCTACTTTTTGGGTTTTTTTGCTGTTGGTTTTTTTTTGTTTTGTTTTTTTTGTTTTTTTTTTTAAAAGAATGTATTCAATGACTGAGAAACAGTCTTCCTTACAGGAGAGTATTTCATTTTTTAAAATCTTTTTGTAGATTAGTGTTACTTCTGATTTCATAAATTAATTCAAGCTAACATATTTCAAAACTACCTCCAGTTTATAGTGACCAACTCTTAAAAGTTTTTATGAACTGTACAGTTGCCTCCTTCGTGTTCACAAAATCTTGTTTAGGAAGTGATTGAAACTGGATTCTTTATTTTTTGGGGTTTTTTTTTGTTTTTAGTTTGATAGTAAGAGTGTGACAAGGAGAAAGCCAGTGAGTATTCTACCACTTTGGAACAGAAATTGATAGCAATTTGTGTGTATATGTATTTAATTCTGTGTTTTCTATATGTGTATCTAGGGGGGAAGTTAAAAGATCTCTTTAGTAGATCAGTCGTAGAAGATTTGAAAGGTTTTTTAGTGATGCTTTTACAACTTCCTCTAAAACATGTATTTCAGCCTCTTTTATGCTAATGCTGACTGTTTTAAACAGCGAATTTGATGTTAATTTGAAAATAATTATGATTTATAAAAATATCATGTTTACCCACGGTGGTAAATGACACGTAAGACCATATTTTTCTGCCTAAAACCCAAGCTTTTAAATGTAAAATTGAAGTTCCTACTATACTTTTGGTACTTGTAACACTTCTCATTATGCCTCATTGCTGTTGATTATCAATTCAAAGCTTGCATTCCGTAGCCAGGATATCTCTTTTGGTGCTAAAATAGGATGTTACATATTACTGAAGGTATTCTGCTACTTACTTACACTCTCTCTTAATGCATAATCAATCCAGTGGGGGAAGCCTTTCCTGACAAAAAGCAGGGCTTAAGGAACTGCTGGGTCGAGTGTTGCCTTTCAGCCAACATGAATGTAAGTCACTCCTGAATTATCACTGCTCTCACAGAACAGCTCTGACAGAGTGCTTGAAGGGCACAGGGCTGCCACCAGCTCCTCAGGTGAGTTCTAGAACAAACCAAGTGTTCCTACAACAGCTGAGACATAGCAGTTTTGGGTTTGTAAAAAGAAAATCAGCCATTCCTCGTGAAAAATTGCGTATCATTTTTAGCATCTAAACAAAACACCATGAATATGGGGAGTAAACTCATTTGCTCATTAATAGTTATTGCAAGTAAATGCACTGATGTTTTGGGGTTGGGTTTCCTAGTGATGCATTTTAAATGACACAATAGTCAAACATCTGATTAGGTGTTTCCTTCTAAGCTAGAGATGTCAAAAAAACCCTGATAGATGAGTATCTTTTGCAAGTACTTTTTCTTATTTGGAGTAGTATTTGTGAAGTAATAGGAGATATTTTGGACTAAATATAAAATGAAAACTTAAAACAGGTGTTTCAACTAACTTTCAAGTAAATTTATTGCAATTAAAAATTAGAGTAGTTACTAAAGGATTGACAGTATGGTGATAGTGGTGTTGCATCTTTGGAAGCAGTCCAGTTTAAAATGCAATTCCTTGAACTAGAGCGTGGAAGTAAAGATGAACTTTTCAGTAGGACTGATAGGAATTGTAGATCCCTGTGTCTGTTGACCAATGATAAAAGGTAGTCATCCCTGCTGGGGTACAGAATATGCTCCTAAACATTCATAGTCTCTCTGGACTAAAAACCTTGGCAGTGGTTTGTGTGGAACCAGCACTGATGAGACCACGTTGCCATCTGCTCCTCCAAGATTTGCACAGCGAGGGGAAACTGAAGTAAATGCTGATAGCTGAAATTTTATAGTATGCGCACCTTTGTTTCTGGGGGTTTCTTTCTGGTTTTGCCATTCTCTCCTAGTAAGGGGCATAGAAGAATGATGTCCTTTTTTATCTACCAATACACTGAATTTTAGGGGACAGCATGACTCGTTTGCCATAACATGCATTTGTCCTGTTTCTAGTCTTTAGTTATTAAACTGGTAATTTCCAAAACAACAGCTAGACATGGAAAGAGGCAATAATTACTGCAATGCTTCAAAAAGAATTAAAAAAGTGAGCTAAGACAAAATTGCTAAGCTTAAGCTTTAGTTCTGTGTACAATTAACAACCTACCCTTTCACCAAAAAGGAGACTTTCAAATTAAATAGTGGTTTTGCATTGGAAGAACACTGACTGGAAAAGAGAAAAGAGGCTATAATTGTGCACTGCAGTTTATCAATAAACATTGAGCAGAGACAAGTTTAAAGCCAGTTAATTTTATTCAAAATACTGAATAAAAAAAGGTCTAAATGCAGATTGCAACCTTAGACCAGGCAAATGCAGGTTTCCTGATACCTAACAGTTAACTGGTTTCAGTTTGAAACTTTCAGTTTGCCATTTCTCTGTGACCCCCTTGACAATTCTGGAGCATTGGACTATTGTGTCAAAGACTAATTTTCAGGCATTTTAGCTTTAGGAAAGAAGAAAAGCATGTTGTGGCTGGAAGCACAGCAGAAGTGAAACATTCTTCTGTAGGGAATGAACATCAAAGGTCAGGATTTTTCATGGAAGGGACACAATCAATGATGAGGAGAGGGCAGGAGGCTCTCGAGTTTTTAAAAATAATGCAGTGAGCACATCAGCACTGTGTAATAAATTCAGTAATGACAATAGTAATTTTGCCAAGAAATAGAATTTCATGTCAGGAATTTTAGACCTGGAGGAAGAGTACGAGAGTTAGAGGTGCTTGTAGAATTAGATTGCAGTCCTCTGTGTTTCAAAAAAGAGAAGTCTAAAGGTAGGTGTAGTTCTGAGGTCAGCAGGGCCAGTCTAAATGCCCACTGTGTGAGGGCTGCTAATAACAGGCACTAAAATACCTTGCTGCTTAAAACCACTGTTAAACCCATTTGTTGAGGGGGTTTGTGTTGGTCTTTTACATTGCTTTTGTTAACTGGTGCCCATAAACAGGTATGGCTTTAAAAGGCTGTTCAACAAAGTACATATTCTTGGCTTAAAAACACACCAGCAGCTTGGAAAATGTATTTTAATAATGGCTCTGTCTGTAAAAATATTATGAAAATATTTGTCTGCATTGCAAATACTGCTTAACCCTGTCCCGAGCTCACAGGCACCATAACAGCTTTAGTTTTGGTTTAGTTTTGGTTCCATTTGTTTTGTTTCTTCTTCTTTTGCTGTACCCTTTTCTTTGTTGGTGCTGGGGTTTTTTCTCCTTTTGCATCTTATCACCTCAGGCTTATACTTGAACCTTTTTTCACAAGCTCTCATCCATTCCTTTATTTTTTTGCCTCTGTTCTTCTGCCTTCTTGCTGTGTGCTCACTCAGCTCCCTGCACCAGAACTGACGGCATAGTATTTAATGGTTTTAGTAATGAATATTTTTTTCTGTTCTTTTATTATATAAATCTCTTACAAAACATCTAATCTGCCATATCTGTCAGATTTTTGGTGAAACTCTGTATAAAAATCAGTGACAAAAGTATACTTGATCTATTACAAAAATCCAACATCTGCCTGTGAATGGCTTTAGTTGGAAAAAGTAAATTCTTACAATTGACTTTTAAAATTGGCTTTTCAAATGTAATTTTTTTTTTAATTAGTTCAGTGATTTGAAACTTTTCCTTCTTTTAAGCAGTATCAAGCTGCTGTCATGCAGAATTAGGAAAACCTTTAAATTAATATTCTGGGTAAACAGGCAGCTTCTTTGCAGTATTGATGAGACAAAGTCTTCAAAGAACAGGCTATAAAAGTAAATCTAAGTAAAGAATAATTTGTCTTTCTTCTGTTTTTAATCCTTTTCCTTAGTTTCTATGAAATTCCACCAGTTTCTAGGTTTATTTTGCTGTCTGCAGTGGTTTGCAGTGCACAAATATGCTGTAAGCAGCTATTCTAATGATTTTCTTGCTGGAATGGTAGAAATTTCATCTTGCTGTGGCACAGCGGCGTGTACAAATGGCTGAGCAAGAGTTCTGGGGAAAAGGTAAAACACTGACCAGGACATTGTTTTATGGATATGCTGCTCTGAGGGAAATCAGAAAGGATTAGCTGATTTCAGCAGAAGGTATGGTGTCTTTAAATATGTGTGCTTGCATATCTTCATTTATGATTTTGATACTGTAAAGTGTGGTTTCTTTAGGTATTTCTGCATTCTGAATTTTATTTTAAATATATATATATATTTGCATATATATGTGGTATGTTGAGAACTTTTACAAATGCTTCATTAACAAATAATGAATATAAATAGCTGATTTCCTAATGATACCAGCTTAAGAGTTAAGCACAACTAGTTACAAATGAAATGTCTTTTCATTTTCCTGTAAAAGTGCAGTTCTACTCTTTTAAAATAATTCTGTAGTTAAAAAGCAACACATGGGCACATTCACACCTCTGGGTGCTTATAAAATTACTCAGTGTTTGTTTCAGCTTCTTCTGCTTCTTAGAAGCATGGGAGTTAAGATGGATGAGCAGGTATCCAGATCTTCTAGGGGATAAATTTTAATATTTAGATCCCAGGACAAGCATATTTTAAGATAAACAGCTTTGTCCTGGAAATAATGCTGGGGAGAAAAAAAAAGGCAAAATTTAGTGGCTCTTCTTGAGGTTCTTCATTTTTTTTTCCCCGTAGAGTAGAACTGCACTTTAACTGCCAGATCATGTTTTAATTAACTTAAGCATAACGTGGCTTTGTACCATCCAGTATCAAAGGCACTGCCTTGCTGCTACTTTCTGTGAAATTGTACACTACGAAAAAACTGTTGGGATGGGGAGCCTTAATATGGTTAAAAATAAACATAATTAACCCTTTGGGTGCCTTAAGCTAAATCCTATTTAATGATGGGGCACTCACTTGCATCTGCTGGCACACAGCTTGTTTCAACAGCTGCAAGAGAATTTGCCTTAAGTGACAATGCCCTGAGATTTCCAGAACTTGGAACTCAAAGGGTTATTTTAAACTACTGGTTAAAAAAAAACAAGCCTCTAAACAGGGAACAAAATGAAAAGGTCTTTGAAAAATTCCTTTGCATCCTATTGTTAATATTTTTATGTGATGGGTGTATCAGCTTTGGGGACAAAATTATTATTAAGCTTCTGGTAAAAAAAAAAATCACTGGCTGAAGAATTCTACACAGAGAAAAAGAATACTTGGTATTCTTATATGACTGTATGTGCAAAATAAATTGGTTTATTAAGTGTAAATTCAGAGAGGGATGCACATCAGTGTGTTCACCCTGATGACTGTGTCCTAGCACCATACAGTAAATTAAACTGCAATAATTAAAATGAAACAAGGTCAGTGTGTTGAATTAGCTGATTAAAGATGCACAATGCAGGCAACTGTATGCTAAAGACTTGCTACAAATGATGCAGTTTAAACTTAGTTCAAACTGCATCACAAAAAAATGAAGCCGTCAAGTTTAAATGATACTCTTGCTGTCCTAGTTTAGCTGGAATTAAAGATTAATGGGGGTTTTTTTCCCTTGAGGGGAAAAAGTAGCTTAGGTACATGCAGTGCTGATAGCAATGGAAGTAACAGCAGTCTTAATTCACAAAAAGTGAGTAAAAAAATCATTGACTAATGTTTTTATTCTAATATGTGCTCTTTTAGTTGTGTAATGGTCCCTTTAACTGAAGAATGGGATATAATTTTCTACTTGCATATGAACTTCTTTGAAATAACCAAGAGTCTTGGCATTGCCTGGTCTGGCTTTGGATGTACATTGTACTGAAACTATGGGATTTTAGTCATTTCTTTTAGACACTTAACTGAAAGTTTAAATGGCTAGTAAACTGCATTCTGACTGTAGACTTTGAGTACTAAATAAACTCTATGCATATTAGACCTGCCTCACTTGGTCTGGTTTCGTGCTGCTGTTGGATTGGTTGTACCACAGTCTGAGCTGCATTTGAGTCCCTGAGCTGCCCCACCCCTGGAAGGACATTGCTGAATGACAGTACAGACTGACCCCTCGCAGTGCAGAGTGAAGATGAAAGCTTTATCACTCTCTAAAGCTGCCAGAATCTTTATTCCCTTTTCTCTTCTGTTGGACACACAGTTTGGAAGCTGGGTGATCAGGCACTGGAATACAAGAGAGGCAGACATGCACACACCAATATGAATACAAACTGGGCTTGCTTTACAATTCGTTTGACAGATGAGAATTATATTTAAAGAAACCATTAATTTGGCAATTTATTGAGACAAAGCTAGAAAGCAAACTAATGTGCAGTAAAACCCACAGGATTCTTTTTGCAGAGCCTGGACTTCCCTGGAACAGGATATGATCACCATGAAATGACATCACTGTCTCACTAAGAGCCCCAAGAGTTACATAATGTTTGCTAATGACCATTTGGGTTGTGGGAAAGCTGAGGCAAGGACACAAAAGTGATTCACCAAGTCCATAAAGTCTGTCAGAGTGATCTGTAATTCAAAAAGCAATGATTTGAGGTTGTTGAGTGCAGCTCCTGCCATGTGTCTGTGATCTTCTGAATTCATCTGAAATTCTGTTCATACAAAAGAAGATGAAGCTAAGAGATGGTTGCTCAGTAATTGGCTTTCATTTGACACTGATGAACTAAAGGAAGCAGTTTGCCTTCCTCATGAAGCTTTTGAGTATCTGTTGCACCTCCAACACAAGTCCCATTGATAAACACTCTTGGGACCTATCAAGAAAAAAAAAGTTGCATTAGTTACTTCTTGGAAAAAAGGTAAACATTCAAGCAAGCCCATGTGGACTCCAGTACACACAATTATTGAGTTCTTCCAGATATGTGCATAGTATTAGTGTACAAGCCATACTTTTCCATAGTATTTACAGAGATGGGAAGCTTCATGTGCCCCTCAAAAGTGGGATGAAGTCACTGTGTGGGTGACTGTAATAAATTCCAATAATTGAGTCAAGTGAGACTATATAAAATAAAATACAAGCGTTAAACACAAGGGTTTAAATATACAAATGAAAAATGGCTTTGATACTTCAATCATTTCAGTGGCAGTATGGAAAAAATAACTGTAAGGGATAGCCAGAGGGGTTGTAGAAGAGAGAGAACCTTCCTGCAGTATTTAATTTAGGAGCTTGTATCCTAAATTTAACTAAGTCAAAACAATTAAGGACTTGCTGTGGATATAACCCGAGAGTGATGTGTGTAGCGCAGGTTGTTACTTGTTATGTGTAAGAGCATATACTCACTGTTCTGCCCCCAGTCATCTGTTCCAGAACGTCTTGGAACTGCCTTCCATTTGTATTTACATCCAGTTCCACAGCTGTGTAATTCACATCCAAGCCCTCAAACAGGTTCTTTGCCATTTTGCAGTATGGGCATGTTGTTTTAGAGAAAATCACCACACAGTTGTGTGAAACAATGTCCTGCGTGCTCAAAAGAAAGTTGTAAGTCAGCTTCAAGCCTGATGAAATGCACTTTGAACACTATTGAACAGACATGAAAGTAACACACAAGTTCAAAACCTGCTGTTAGAGAAGCAGAGGAAAATCTCTGCTGGCACCTCTGAAGGCAGGTTTGACCTGCACCTGGCTCCAAACTGAGCACAAGGATGTGCAGTGTGTGGTACAGCTCTGCTCTGCAGTCTGCCCCACTCCCTGCACCCCCTGAACTGTTCAGGACAGTTTTCCCTGTCTGAAAGGCACTTGGGATGTGCCAGTGGCAAGCACAGTGACCAAAAGCAGCAGGTGGAAGATACAGCCTGATCACTTTATTGTAAATTCAAGGGGATTTCACACTCTCATTTACTATCAGTAAATCTATTAAAAAGCCAACCTCTAAAACATTTAACTTTACTTGCTAGCAGTAGTTTTACAAGGTTCTATTCCCAATGTCGATAGCAGCACTGAATTTGAGTGGAGGTCTAAAAAAACCATAAAATGGGTGCAGCCTAGGAAGTTCAGGTTCCAGGGCTCTGGATAAACAAAACTGCCAGCATGGCTTGATAACCATAATGACCATAGGAACAGGTTCAACAGGCAGAGCTATTTACAGCACTTCTTTCTATAAATAACAAAAGGTTTGAAGCAACTGGCTTTTATAAATGCTGAAAAGCAGTAATAGCAACACAAATACTGCTACCTGTATTTGATTCACAGCAGCATCATTAGACAATCCGACAGCGGTCTGGCTGTTCCCCATTCTAGAACTGAAAAGAAATGACAGTCAGATACTCGAGCTTTAAAAGAAGCGCCGCGTTGCCCTGCTTTGTTTCGATATTTAACTGCTTCTCCATGCGAATTCACTTGAGCTGCAGCCGCCGGCTTCTTGCGTGCCTGCAGGGAAGGGGAGCGGCGCGACGGGAGCGGCGGAACAGCCCGGCCGTGCCGTTACACGGGAAACGCTCCGGGACAGCCGCCGGTGACCGCCACACACACGTGTGACACCCGGCACACCGCCCGCCAGTGACAGCCACACACACACACACACACGTGTGACACCCGGCACACCGCCCGGCAGTGACAGCCACACACACACACACACACGTGTGACACCCGGCACACCGCCCGCCAGTGACAGCCACACACACACACACACACGTGTGACACCCGGCACACCGCCCGCCAGTGACAGCCACACACACACACACACACGTGTGACACCCGGCACACCGCCCGCCAGTGACAGCCACACACACACAGGTGTGACAGCCGGCACACCGCCCGGCAGTGACAGACACACACACACACACACACACGTGTGACACCCGGCACACCGCCCGGCAGTGACAGCCACACACACACACACACACACGTGTGACACCCGGCACACCGCCCGCCAGTGACAGCCACACACACACACACACAGGTGTGACAGCCGGCATACCGCCCGCCAGTGACAGCCACACACACACACACACAGAGGTGTGACACCCGGCACACACACACACGTGTGACACCCGGCACACCGCCCGGCTGCGCCAGCGGCCCCACGCCCCCTGCCCTGCGGGCATCCCGGCCCGCTGCCGAGCCCTGTCCTCATCCTCATCCCTGTCCTCATCCCCGACCTCGGTCTCGATCCTCATCCCGAACCCCGTCGCTCTCCCGATCCCGATCCTTGTTCCGGTTCCGGTCCCGATCCCGATCCTGGTCTCTGTCCCGACCCTAATCCCAGTCGCGGTCCCAGTCCCGATCCCTCCCTGTTCCGGACCCTCTCCTTGTTCCGGTCCCTGTCCCGAACCCGGTCCCGATCCCTGTCCTTGTCTCCGTCCCGGTCCGTGTCCCAATTCTAATCCCGATCCCGATCCCCATCTCTATCCGTGTCCCGATCCCGATCCTCATCCCTGTCGCAGTCCCAGTCCCTGTTCCAGACCGTGTCCTTGTCCCGGTCCCGGTCCCGGTCCGGATCCCTATCTCTACCCGTGCCCCACCCTTACCCGGTCCCGGTCCCGTTCCCGTTCGCACCCCGACCCCCATCCCGGTGCCGCCCCGCCGCCCCCGGCCCGCGCTCACCGCCCCCCGCAGGCCACCGCCGCCCGCCGCAGCGCCCCCTGCAGGGCCATGGCGCCAGCAGGAAGGGGCGGCGCTCCGCTCAGTCCTCACGGCGGTCCGACACCGCTCCTCGCAGGCCCCCGCGCCGCCTCCCGGGGCTGCCCGCCGCGCTGCCGGTGCGCCCGGAGCGCCGGCGGCACAGGGACAGCACAGGGACAGCGATCCCCGGGATAGGGGCGGGAGAGGAGTGAAGAGGGGCTGGATTTCCCGGGATAGGGGCGGGAGAGGAGTATAGAGGGGCTGGATTTCCCGGGATAGGGTCGGGAGAGGAGTGAAGAGGGGCTGGATTTCCCGGGATAGGGTCGGGGGAGGAGTAGAGGGGGGCTGGATTTCCCCGAGCCCCCGGAGCCGTTCCTGGTGCGGGGGAAATCGGGGACATTTGGCCTCCCGCCCGGCCGACTTCCCAGATGCGGCAGTTTCGGCGGTGCTTTTGCTTTGTCCAGTGTAAAACTTACTGTAAACCTTCTCCGTCCCCGATCCTGTGGCCTGTTCTTCCTCACGTTTCTTTTCTGCCTTGCAGTTCTTCGGTCAGAAAGCGGCCTGTGAAACAGGAGAGTTGGGAACAGAGTAAATAACGTGTGCGGGATGAGGGACTTCTGCTGGTACCTGGGGAGTTGTGTTAGCGGAGTTGGATAATCCTGTAGTGTGGGGAATGTTTTTAGTGGCTCCTGGGGGGAAAAGAAAAAAAAAAAGTGGAGGTTTTGCTTTGTGTGGAGGTGTTGGGTTTTTATTTCCTCAGTCTGCCCAGTAAAACTGTTCGACAATATTCTGTTATTTCACCCCACATACCTTGCTGTGGAGCCTGGGCAAATACGTGTCCTTGGCAGAGCACTCCTGTGGAATATCCCCTGAGCATCCCCTCTGGGGTCTGCACAAGTGTTCCTGGAGAAACTTTTCTACCCCTTCTTAGCTGAGAGGGTGAATTGTGCTCTGGATCACTGTTCAGTGCTCAGTATTTTAAAAAATACTGCAAGGAAATGCACCAGTGCACTGGTTTGGTTTTGCTCAAATGTATCTATGAAAAAGGGAATGTGTGTTCACGTGTGATGTATCTTGGCATTATCTTTCTGGATGTTGATTAATCCTAAATGAACTTACCTATGATGTAAAATTGTCTAATGTTATTTTGCAGCTTGATTTTGCTTTCCTGCAAAACATCAGTATAACCTGTTAAAGTACTGAGAAAATGCAGTTGAAACATTGTACCCGTGTCATACTTTCATTTTACTAAATGGTAACTTTCAGATAATTTCAGCTCATTTCAGATAATGTGATAAAACTGATAAACTCTCAGCTATCGAATGCCACATGAAAATAATTTCATATCAAATCCTGATTCAATGATATAAATGCTGGTTAATGGTGTCACTGTGATCCCCAAAGCAAACTGTGGGAACTCTTATGTAAACTCCCAGTTAAAGCTTGTAATGAAAGTGTCACGATAAGAGTAAACCCACTGTATCTATTGCATTAAATTTGGCAGAAGATCACCCTCGTGGCATTCCAGCTGCTCCTCAGATATCAGAGGGGCTGGGACAGCTGGGTTCAGCTTCTGAGCTGTGGCCAATTCGGCAGCAGACATGCAGAGCTGGTGTGGCACTGGAAAGAGATGACCTTTGGAGTTCCTTCCAGCCCAGCCCACTCTGTGGTTGTGCTGGTGCTCAGGACCCTGTGTGCAGAGGTGTATGAACATAGGGAGTATGAACAGTACAGGCAGCCACAAGCTGGGAGATGCCAATGTAGCACTAAGAGTGTGATCACAAACACAGGCTGGCTTCCCGAACTTCCCGAGCAAGCACCTGGTGTAGCTGAGTGCTGGAGTCTTACCCAGTAGGTGTCCCTGTGGGGAGGAGATAGGTACAGCCCTCCGACAGTGCCAGGATGCAGAGATGGAGTCTCCTCTGACCTCCCTTCCCACTCAAGCTCTATTTATATTGTTTTCAGTGAGTGACAGGAGAAGGTGAAGTTATGGCTGACATAATTTCCCATTTAAGTGGAGTTTGATTTTAGTCATGAGCATACATGGGGGTTATTGACACAAAGCTGGGTCATGGTTTGGGTTATTCCTTTGCCTGCATTGTTCAAGCCAGAGCATTGCCACAGCACCTCTGTGCTGCTCCACCCTTTGTTTCAGCTCTGCATTGATTCCAGCAGGGCGAGACCAACTGGCTCCGTGCTGCTCCCTGCTTTGTTCCCGCAGGGATCCTGCTCCTAAGGGTGCAGGCAACTTGTCCCTGCTGAACTGCCAACGCACACACTCCTTGCTCAGATTTCTTTTTCAGTGTTCTCCCCAGTGAAGGCAGCCTGAAATGAAAGAGGAAAGCAGAACTACAATGTTTTCTGGAAACCTGAAAAGAAATCTCTTTGCTGCCGTGTGTGCAGCTGAGTGTGCACCACACCATCCCCTGCTCCCTGAGCAGCAGAATTGAAATGAGGGGCTTCTGGTGCCACTGTAACACAGTGACTGTGTGTCTCACTGAAAAGAGGTTCTACTTGGAGTGCAGCAGATGTACAGGGTGTCTAAAGATGTAGCACTGGTTTAGGGGACACACTGAGGCTTTTGGATGAGGTGTGGAAATGAGATTTGGCCTGCTGGAAGCATTTCAAATCCTGTTCCAATTTTCATTCAATAATCCCAAATCCAGTTCAGGAAATGATATTGTTCATTCATTATGGCTTTGTCTTCTAAACACATAAATGTTACTCTCTACCCCTTGACAAATAAATATTGGCAGTGGTTGGTATCATTCACCACGATGCTGGGTGTTGTAGCAAATACTGTGCCAGACTATTTCAATACCATATCTGACATGTTATAAATACACTTGTGGTGCTCTGCATGCTGCCTTGCTCTGACACAGATGGGGATATCACTAACAGGGAAATCTATAGGCTTTTAGTCTGTTTTGTCAGTCTCAGCACATGTTACTTACAGGAAGAAAAATGACCCAATTCTGCCTTTTGCAAATTTAAGATGGAATAATGTTTTCTGCCAGTGTTGGAGAGTGTTAAGAAAATCCTGAGCATCAAAGGTGAGAGTAAGTCATGATGAGAGCTTGCTTTGGGGCCTCAAATCCTGCAACCAGTATTCCCCAGGGGGTACCAGTCTGTTTGGTTCAGCTGGGAATGCTATGCTCCCAGTTTTTGTGTGTTTGAGCAGAAGAAATTAACCTGGAACACGGTGAGAGCATGTGCCAGCTGCAGCTGTGCAGTTGCTCAGGTGAGCAAACAGAGCAAACGGAGCACTGAGATCCCAAATTCTGCAGGGCAATGTAGGATGTGCTCCATGGCATTACTGTTTGTCCTTGTTCAGGGTTACAGGCAACACTTTCCTAATGACCTTTCTCTTGCTATGGTCTTTTGATGGTTTATTTATACCAGAATTAAAGGACATTTTTGTGATTGATAAATCTATTTTTTTTTTTGCCCAGGTTTATATCCAGGACCCAGGATTTTCTCTCCAGCCTGCAGAGTGAGATGCAAGCACAGTGTCTGAGAGAATCACAGTCACAGAATATCCTGGGTTGGGAGGGCCCACAAGGATCATTGAGCCGAACTCCTGCCCCTGCACAGGACATCCCTGTAATCCCACCATGTGTCTGAAAACATTGCCCAAAAGCTTCTGGAACTCCAGCAGGCTTGGGACCGTGACCACTGCCCTGGGGGAGCCTGACCAGCCTCTGGGTGAAGAACCTTTTCTTAATGGCCAGCATAAACTTCACTGCTGCTGCTTCCTGCTGTTCCCTCTGCTCCTTTGACACTCTTTTCTTGAGGTATTCCTGTGACCGTGCTCTCCCAGCCCACATGTGCTGCCGGGCACATGGTTGGGAGTAATGACACAAAACCCCCTTAACATCCCCAGACCCCTCTCAGGGCCCTTTAAATCCTCTTTAGTGTCACTAAACCCCCTCCTAGTACAGCATAAACCAGCCCAGCACCCCCAACCCCCCTCAAACCTCCTCAGTACCCCAAATCCATTTCAGCTCCCTCAGAGCCCTCCCAGCACGCCCTAAAACCCCATTAGCACCCCAAATCCGTGTGAGCACCCTCTAAAACCTCTTTATCCCCACTAGAACTCCTCCCCGTGCACCACATACTATCTTAGCATCCCCGATCCCCCCTCAGACCTCAACACCCCCGAAACCCTTTTTAGTTGTGCTTTAGCACCCACAAATCTATCCCGGCATTCTGTAAAACTCCATTAGCACTCTCAGTTCCACCCCAGCACCCCTAAAACCCCGTCAGCACCACCAATCCCCTTCCAGTACCCTCTAAAACCTCTTCAGCACCACCAAAACTCCTCGTTACCCCCACCTAAACCATCCCAGCAGGCCCGGGGAGCGCGGCGCAGCCCCGCGCCGTGACTCGGCGGACACCCGGGAGTATCAAAGCTCCAGAGAAGAGGAGCAGCGCCGATAAACTTAGGCAGTGGTTGTGCGTAAAGGCTCTGTTTTCACATACAGCATTAGAAAGCTCTGTGTGCTCAGGAACGGAGAAATCTGTGCCCGTATCCCCCGCCTAACCTGGGCCGCTGTGAAGGCGGTGGAGGGGGCGTGGCCGCCGTGAGGGCAAAGGGGGCGTGGCCTTCCGCCACAACGGCACCGCCCCTCCAGGGGGCGGGACCACGTCGCTCCCATGGCAACGCGTCCGGCGTCGCCCCTAGTAGGCGGCGCGGCGACGTTGGCTCAGGCATTCGCGGCGGGCAGCCCGGGGCGCGCCGGCGGGGTCCTGCGGCGGGCGGCGGCGGCCGGAGCGGTGGCGGCCGGGCGAAGATGGCGGACGTGCTGAGCGTGCTGCGGCAGTACAACACGCAGAAGAAGGAGATCGTGGTCAAGGGCGACGAGGTGATCTTCGGAGAGTTCTCCTGGCCCAAGAACGTCAAGACCAACTATGTCATCTGGGGGTGAGCGAGGCGGCCGGGGCAAGGGGCGGGCGGGGGAAGAAGTTGCCCCGAAGTTGCTGCCGGGCAGCGGGCACGGGGCTCCCGCCGCCCTTGGCCCCCCCGGCCCCTGCAGGGAGCGAGGCGGGCGGGGCCGGGCGGGCCGGGGCCGCCTCCCGCACGGCCTCGGGGCCCCGGCACCCTGCCCGGCTGTCCCGCGGGCGATTCTGTCCGCTGGCAGCCCGGCCGGGCGGGTAGCGCTCGCCGCTCCCTTCGGGAACGTTCCCAGGTGCTGCCCGGGGCCGGGGGAGCCGCGGCCGCGCCGCTCCTCGGCTCTCGGCGCTCCTGTCCCCGCCGCCCGCCGGGGCCGCGTCCTGCAGACTCATGCCATGAGATGGCAGGAGGCAGCCTCTCCCGAGTTTTTCCGGGTGTTTGGTGAAAAAAGACGTTGTTCGGACAGCGCTCTCAGGGACGCGGTGGGATCCTTGGGGTATTCTGCGCAGGGCCAGGAGCTGCAGTCGGTGATGCTGATGAGTCCATTCCCGCTCAGCACAGGCTGTGATTCTGCTGTCTGGGGTTGTCGGGGCTGCTTCTGTCTCCTGGAGCTTTGATGCACCAGGACAATGCCAGCGATGCCCGGAGCGACGCTGCCTCTGATGAGCTGTGCAGGTGCTCTGCCCCCACCTGGGGCCTCCTCCTGGGCAGGACCCAGCGCAGGCTGTGCCCTAGTTGGGCTTATCGTGATAAACAAGGAGTGAGAGTGCCTTAAATGATTGCATTAGATAAAATGCCTGGTCTTAGAAGACTTCTAGAAAATGAGGGGGTTTACCTGTTGAATTTCCTAGTGCAGCGTGGATTGCTTGCATTGCAAAGGAGTTTTTGGTTTGCCTTTCCTCAGAATTTAGCAGCTGCTTGCTTCTTAATGTCCTCACTAGAAGGGTTCCAATGTGTCTTTTTCAAATTTAGCAGGGAAAAATGCTTCTTGTTAAAGCTCAGGTACTAATCAAAGAGGACATGTGACCCTTTGTGGAAAAACAGAAGTACCTGCAGATTTCTCAAAAAACCCAATTACTCAAACTTGTAATTGAGTCTGACCAGGAATTATTTTTTTGTTTTGTTCTTGTAGTTATCATATGAGTATTACTAGCCTTAGATTGAGAGAGAGAAAGGAAATAAGCCTACTTGCTCATCTTCAGTTGTAGGTGCACTTTTCGTAGTGGATTTTACTTTGTACCTTATTTATTACTAGAAACATGCTTTTTCACTACCTGTTTCAAGCTTTCAGAAACTAATTTTGGAGTTATTTGTGCCTCCTGGCTGAATGGGGGACACTAGTATGTAGACTGAAAAGGAAGAACAATATTTGGATAAGCAGTTGGAGGTCTTGGCTGTATTTCTGCTGGGCAGTGTGTAGACAGTTGTGGTGGCTTCCTTGTTACAAGTTGCTTTTCCCAAGTGGTAACAAGTAGTGGTTAAGTAGACAAACCAGTTCCATTGCCCTTGTGCAGAGAACAAGAAATTGATATGCCAGCCCTGTCCTATTGCTCAGGAGAAATTGTTACCAAAAGCCTAAAAGCAGCTGGAGAGCAAACTTTGCTGTGTACAGGCAGGCAGCATTATCCTCCTGCTCACAGAGGATGTGTGGGGGCACAGAGGATTCTCTGAGCACAGCAGCAGCAGCTCCTTGTCAGAGCTGTGAGTGCTCACCTCCTGGGGCAGGTGTGTGGGAGAATTTGAGGGGTTTTGTTGTTTGGTTTGCTTTGAGGTGAGTTAGTTCATCTTGGTTTAGAGCAGTGGCTTCTGAACTGTTGGTAGGATGAGGCTGCTCTGAGTTCACAGCATTTCTTGTCAACCACTGTGGTATTTTGCATGGCTCAGCTTTAAAATGAAGACACAGTAAAAATGGGACCAGTTCTGCAAGCCATGCTCAGTAGCTTGAGCACCACACTTCAGGAGCTGCTAATTTAGGTAATTGCCACACTCAGGAGGGACATTTTCAAAAACTTTCAGGATTCAAACCCTTTTACATTCAGGTCACTTGACAGGATCTGAGTTCAGCTTGCACTGAGCAGGTGTTGGTGGCTTAGTCTTTCACAGAACAAACCTTGAGTTCTGTTTTAGGTGTCCACAGCAGGGTTGCTGTAACTGCATCTTCAGCCTGAAGAGAGTAATGCCAGGCTGAAGAGCAGCAGTGGCATTTGTCCCTGCTAGAATTAGAAGTAGGCCCACGAGACATTTAGCTCTGGCTCCTCCAGCAGCTCAGCTGGCAGAAGTCAGCAGTCCTGCCCTGCATTGCCTTCTCTCTCTGCTAGCACAAGTGTCACCCCCAAACAGGGAATGGGTCTGAGGAATCAAGCCAAATTAAAGGTAACCTAGAGGAAAAAAAAAAAAAAAAGGCAGGGGGAAAGCAACTTTAATCCAGTTTAATTTCCAGATAATAATTATAGGAATGCTCCTGCTGGCACGTGAAAAAGGCTAGGTGGTCTGAGATGAAGTGTTTTGACCTATGGGCCCTGAAGAGTGATTAATGAATCTGTTTTAAAACCAAAGGAAGGAATCAGTCTGCCAGAGAAATGTATTGCTTTGTTTGCCTAGTCAAGAGGCTTGGATATGCAGCTGAGTTTTTAAACAGTGAGCAGCTGGCCCTGGGTGTTGTCAGTTGTGTGTTACTCAGTGTGCTTTGTCTTGTGTTTTTAAAGATCTCTGCTTGGTTTTGTGGATGAGACACAGGTCCTTAGTACCTCTGTAAAACTTCAGGCTTTAAAATAGGAAAGAAGAAATGAAGGTGTTAAAAATGAATATATTCCTGGTGCCCACAGGTGGAAGGTGAATGGATGAGAAAGAATTAAGTTTCTGGTATTAAAGATGAGCAGGTGAAACTTGCTCTCTCCTATTATATAAACTTTTTCTCCATTTCTAAGCTGGAGTTTATTTTGTAGGAGATGCAACTCTTCCTTGTTTTTTTGCTTTAATGATTGTCACTGGGTTTGTTGAGGTCTGCCTCCTAAGATTTTAATTTTTTCTTAAGTAATTGATGCCATAACTGAATATGGGAAATAACAGAATTAATTTATATTTCTACTTTGGGTGTTTGTAAATTGAATGAGGCAAGCTGCCCTCAGATCTGCCTGGTTTTAGTTCTGTTTATTTAGCAGGAGCACACACTGATGTTGAAATGTCAGTTTAGGCTCCTTGTGTGCAACTGCTTGTCCATCTGATGATTTCCAATTAATGTGCAATGTCTTGTCCTCCTAATAAAACACCCTCTTAGAGCCATAATGAGCACGGGGAATTTTTGTGTGTGTGGTTGAAGTGGTGAAGTACCAGCTGTGCCCTGCTAAGCTTTGGCAATGCCTGTGGCTTTGTAATTCTGTATTTTTTCAGTTAATATATAATGGTTCAGTATTGGTTTGTTTTTATATTTTGTCATTTATTGCTAAACATTGTTAAAGCTTGAGTAGCTGACCAGCTGGACTTTTCTGTCATGCTCAGTGCATATGGAACACTTCAAAGAAATAATGAGTAATTCTGAACTAAGACAATCTAAAGTGTTTGTTTTAAAATGAAGTGACAGCTGTATCATGTGACATCATGGCTTTGCTTTGGAGCCAAGCCTGTGTGGAGGAAGCTTTTGTTTCTGCTACTGCTTCCAGTATATTTAGATACCACCTTATCAAAGATCATTACTGCTCTGCTGCTTGTTCAAACAGTTCCTTTGTGAGGTATCCAGTTCTGGTGGCTGCCTGTGGTTGTGAAGCCAAGTTTTGGCTTCTGTGTCTACTCCCTTTCCTCTGCAGCAACAAAAAGTACAGGCACCCTCCACCTTCTGCAGAGCAAGTTTTTGGAAGGAAGGGACAGTGGTGAGAGAGACCCTTTAGTCCCTTTATTCTACAGTTCTGGTATCCTGAATCCCTTTTCTCTGCTTGTTATTCTTACATTGGTTTTCTCAGGCATCGTTGTGAAGGTGATGTTTTGAACTTTACTGCTAATAATAAGTTCTGAACAGGTTATTGGGCACTCTTAGCTAATTTCAGGAAAGTAATGACAAGCAAAGCAGTAGGTGGCATTAACCACAGTACTGAGAAAACAGACACTTACACTTCTGTTGGTTTAGTAGATTTTTGTGTGGCTCTTTCAGGCTCCATCAAGTTGTGACTGAGTATTTTTTATTTCCTCTCCCTTCCCCCAGTCAGGTTGGCACTTCTGTGGTGTGTGTTTTGCTGCTGCTGCTGAGCCATGAGTAAAGCCACTGTACTTAGAGGGAAAACTCTTTTAATGAAAGGGTTTCTTCCTGAAATCTCTAGTTTGTGGGAAATTCTCTACCCATCCTAAATTTATAGCTTTGGGCTGGTTTTGTGGTGGCTGCTCTTCTTCAGGCTTTAAGGTGAGCCAGCTGGTCAGGGACAGGGACTGAGCAATGTGGAGGAGCCCTGTCCTGCCTGGAGCTGGGCTTTGACAGCTCCCAAAGTGGGGTGGGCAGGGGAATTGCTACTCTTGCTGTTTTCCTGACTGCCAGGCCTGTTGCTCAGAGCTTTGGAGTGTTTAGGGAGTCGGGTTCTTTCAAAGGACAGGCACTGCTTCCCCTACAAAATCTTATAGTAACAGCATAATGGGTGAATGTGTGAGGGGGAGAACTATGTTCAAAGTACAGGAGCCAAGCTGAGCCAGGGATTTATTTGGGTTTGTTTCGTGTGGCTTGCTTGGGTGTTTTTTTGTGAATAGTTGCACAGAACAAGTTCCCTTTTAGACTTAAAAGCTGTATCTTTGAAATAAGCTGTTTGAAAGCTGAGATTGAACTTGATGCTGTTGTGTTGCTCTGATGTGGTCTGACTCCAGTATGGGAGCTCGCTGTGATTTTGTATCCTTCAGGGTTTTGCTGGTTTTGTGTGCAATTAGTTTATAGTCACTCCTTATTTTGATCTTTTGGCACCATTTTGAACCCTTTGCTCCCTAGACTGTGGAATTCGTATATCCCAAGTTCTCACTGTGCATTCTCTAGTGCTGCAAATTCTGGCCTGCTGTACCTGAGGATGACATAAAACTATTTCATTTGCAGCTCAGTTCTGTTTCTCTGGCTGTCTCACACAGGATAGACAGTTCCTGTGATAATCAGAATAAATAGTGTGAATGAGGGGGAATGTGTACTTAAAATTTCCCAAGTCTTGCTTATGTATTTTACAGCACATCCAGCTCTTATTTTGGATTATTTTGGGAAGGTTTTTTTAATAATTCATTCACTGAAGAGGCTACAAGAACTTACCTCCCTCATCTGTATTTTTTAGCACAATTGAGAGCTCACTAGTCTGGCGATAGCCCGATAATAATATTAGCTGCTTCCTTTTTAAACTGTCATCTGGAAAGAAAATAGACATTTTCTAAAAGAGGCTGTGCTTGAGACAGATGGAGAAGTTAAATGTTACCATCTTTTCCTGTGTTACAGGACAGGGAAGGAGGGCCAGCCCAGGGAATACTACACCTTGGATTCCATCTTGTTCCTGCTCAATAATGTGCACCTTTCCCATCCTGTGTATGTCCGTCGTGCTGCAGTAAGTAGACCATACAAAATGTGATAATGAACATGTGTGTAGCTGTTTTCAGGGAATGATAATGGCACTTTTGTGTATGAATTTGGCTGGGGAAAGTGAGAATGATATGCAGCAAAGTGTGGGAGTGTGTGTTTAAAAACAATCACCTCTGCAGAAGGATCATGTGGCAGGTCCTGTCAGGGTGGAGTTTTTTTCTTGACAGTTCCCTTCCTAACAGCTTATCCTTTCAAACCACCAAATGATGTTTACAGCAAGAGTTTGTCAACCAATTATTAACAGTAATGGCAGTATTTATCTTAATATTCTATGGACATAGTTGTTTCCAGCACTAAACTATTTCAGGAGTACTTCTGTCCACCTGTTGTGTGGAATGATCCCAATCTAGATGATCCTTTAGTGCCTGAGATGGCAGGGATCTACAGAATGGAGAAAAGCAGAACAGCTTTGGAGTGCACTTGGAAGTAAGCATCCAATTAAATAAATTACTGATTGAGCCCTACAAATAAAGGTACAGAAATTTTGAAAAAGTCCTTTTGATTTCCATGTGACTGCTTTCTACCAGGCCACTCTTCATCTTTTTTGTGTTCCATTGTTACCTGAGACAGCAGTGCTGTGTTGGAACAACACAACTGAGGTGCTTGATTTCTATGTATCAACACAGACTCCTGGCAGAGAAGTGTGTGTGTGATAAAAGCTAGTTCTTAATCTTATTTGCAAGTTTCAAGGGAAGGAGGAAAAAGGCTGCCTGTTTAATTTTGTGTAGCTGAACATTCCAGGACATGGTTCCACTTCAAGCTTGATAGTTGAGCTTCCTTGGGAGGCAGGACATGTGATGATGTCTTTGTATGAATGAGTAGTTTTCAGTAAAAGTGAAAAATCTTCAGCAGGAGTCTCTGTGAGGGACAAACAGTTTAATGTCACATCTGCTGTCTTTTCAGACTGAAAACATTCCTGTTGTTAGAAGACCTGATAGGAAAGACTTGCTTGCCTACCTAAATGGGGAAACATGTGAGTGATGTGTTCTTTTGACTTGGATCCATGGTACTGTTGACTGCTTCATATTCATGGCACAAGTGAGGGGTAGGAGGGGAAGCCTGGGTAACAACAGGCAGTTTGCACCTTAACAGAATGTGCTGAAACTTCTCAGGCAAAGTTATTATTTCTTGTGTTTTTAATTGTGTTCTTAATTTAACTGTTTTGCTTAGATAGGAGCTGCATTCCTACATGCATGTTTAGAGGTGAACAGTATTATTACTGTTAGCCTACTTTGGTTAATAATTATGTGTTAGAATGCTTAGCTTCTATGTTTTTTCCTTCTCTAGACTATGGGAAACTTACAGTAGTACACTGCTCTTAAAAGCAAGAATGTGTGGGATGAAATCTTCAGTTTAATAAAAATACATGAAATCATTGCTTTGTCAGTCTGGCAGATTTGCATAGCATTTCATCATCTTAAATTTTTTGTTAACAATAGTCAGAGAAAAGAGCTTTCTCTGAGAAAAACAGAAGTATCACCTTTGTAAGATGCTCTGTTTCGTAGGTGGTCTTCCAATTTTAAGTATCCTGGAGTGTGAGATTATTTCTGTAATATGATGAGTAAAATCACTTTATATATATTTTTTAAAAGGATCAGCAGCTTGTCTTTTTTTAAAAAAGTCCTAGACAAACCAGTAGATCTTGATTTTAGGTTCTAATTCTCATTGTGGCTGTTTTCTTTTATGGGTGGTATATAGATATCATAGAATCATTGATTAATTTATGTTGGAATGGACCAGAAGAGGTCACCTGGTTCATTTCCCTTTTCAAAGAAGGGCCAAATGACCCTGAGCAACATGATTTAACTTTACGTTCAGTCAGGTTCTGAATATCTCCACTCCACTAGTCCTAGTGTTTGACCACCTTTTCTACCTGATATGTAGAGTTTCCATTGTTGTAGTTAATCTGTTGTACTTCTTTTGTTTACACCCAAATATTACTGCAAATATTTTCTATTTAAACTGAATGTTCTGTTTGAGTGCAGCAACCTCATCAAGCATAGACAGAAGTGCTCCACTTGAAATTGGTCTTCAACGATCCACTCAAGGTACAGTTTAACTAAAAAATAACTTTGTAGTTTATTTTGTAAAAATCTACTACAGTCTTGCATTTTTCATGTCCTCTTTTTCTTGTAGTTAAAAGAGCAGCAGATGAAATATTAGCAGAAGCGAAGAAACCAAGAATAGAGGTAATGACAGTGACTGTCATCAATACAAATTGGGGGTGGAGGTAAATGGTGATGTTTTATCTGTTTTTGTAGGAATTTCATTGGGTTACCTGTCCTTTGGTGTACAGAGTGCTTCTGTTCATGTGAATGGGAGCTGTCAGGGGTTAGAAGTTAGACTTAAGGGAACTTCAATAGCACTGTGCCTGATGCTAGTGCCCAGATCAAAAATTGGAAATAACGATTGTCCTTGCAAATGTGAAGAAAATACTTCTGACTAGCTCTAATGCTAGCTGTGTTTCTATTTGACAAGAGAATGCACAAGAACTTAAATCTGCCTGTTCCTTCCAGGATGAGGAGTGTGTGCGCCTCGACAAGGAGCGCTTGGCAGCTCGGCTGGAGGGACACAAGGAGGGCATCGTGCAAACGGAGCAGATCAGGTGGGATTCCTTTCCTGGGGCCTAATGCTGAATTACAGGATGGGGAACAATTCTTGTGCTGTTCAAACCAGCCAGTTGTACTTCTGTCTAGTAGCTCTCAGTGGAAATTTTCCTCTCTTTGATACTCTCAGTAATGTTTGAGGAGTCAGACCTTGAAACACTTATGACAGTGCAGAATTGAGGAATTTATGAAATCCATAATTATAGCTAACCACATAAAAATATGCCTTTTGAATGACTTCTTCCTATCTCTTATATAATGTACTTAAAAGGAAATTGTAGGAAAAAATGTGATTGGGGCATGATTAGAAAGCTTAAGAATAAAAACAATCAAAAAGTGTGATTTTTTGCATAAACTAATAATTTGGATGCTGCCTAGAGTGTATCACAGCTTTGCAGTGCTGCAGTGAGGATTACTGAATTACTCAGTAATTCAGTATTGCTGCAGTGAGTTCTTTGAATTACTTTGTATTCTCTAGTTACTAATTCCTTTAATGCTGAATGTAAAAGACTGCCCCTTTAAAAAAAGTACGAATATTTACAGCTGGTGGGTTTCAGCTCCATGCTTGGCCCTGCTGTGAACCAAGTAGCACCACAAAGAGGTTCCCTTTCCAATAACATAGTTATAAAGGAGAATGCTTCAAAACCAGTACTTGCATTCATTTTTTTCACATATTCTCAAAGAAAAAACAACCCCATGTAATAGTGAATTTGATATGGACAGTTAGTACTGTGCAATTCAGTCTTTATCTATTTTCTTCAGCTCACCTGCAGAACAGTAGGGCTCACTGACAGCCTAATTCTGTGTTTATAATTCAAAGCAAACACACAGAGGTATTGCACTCTTGGACTTGAGTGAGCTCTCTCAAACCCAGATTCATGTGGACAAGGTTACCACCATCTGTTGTTTTATGGCCTGCATGGTCTGAGAAGGTAGCACATCTTCCAAAGGACCAAGTCCACATAACTGCACCTCAGCCAAGATTCAGAGCAATGCCTTGAAAGCCTCAGAGAAGCCAGGGGTTGGTTGACAGAACAAAAAATTATAATCCGCGAAAAAGAGTAGGGAACTGAAATTTGGATGTTGTTATAAATGAAGGTGTTGGTCCTGATGCTTTACATTTGGATTCTTTATTTTTGATTGGTATAGGTGGGGTTTTGGATGGTCTTTATGTCAGTCATGTGAGTCTTTTGTCACAGATTGGATTTACATGCCCAAAACAGCAATGCCAATCCCATATAATATTTCAGTGTATATATAAGGTGTCTGTTTTGTGGTTTATAGCATAGCCTTAAACTTTGGCAGGATGAAGTTACTCATTCACCAATTCTTTCAGAAGGATTGTTTGTGCAATTATTCAGTCTCTATTGTTACTTTTGCTCATTTAGGTCCTTGTCTGAAGCTATGTCAGTGGAAAAAATTGCTGCTATCAAAGCCAAAATCATGGCAAAGAAAAGATCCACTATCAAAACTGATCTGGATGATGACATAACTGCTCTTAAACAGAGAAGTTTTGTTGATGCTGAAGTGGATGTAACTAGAGATATTGTCAGCAGGGAGAGAGT
The DNA here is from genome assembly GCA_017589585.1 of Phylloscopus whistleri. Classification (NCBI taxonomy): domain Eukaryota; kingdom Metazoa; phylum Chordata; class Aves; order Passeriformes; family Phylloscopidae; genus Phylloscopus; species Phylloscopus whistleri. Next base: position 795,046 of record JADMLD010000682.1, on the reverse strand, counting down.
ATGGAGGACAAGAACTACAATCTTACAAAGCACAGGCAAGGTAATGCTCTGGATACGAAGCTGTGTTTTATAATCCCCTATGACAAACTGCATTTTTATTTTCTGTATCTAATTTGTTAATCAGTGGTGACAGGGGGATTATGTTCAGTGTTCCATGTAAAGGTGGGCTTGCAGGGCTGTTGGCACCTGACAGAAGAGTTTGTCCTTAGCATGTTACCGCAAATGTAAATTGTATCTCTAACTGCTTGCTTCAGCCATTTCAAAGATACTAAGTAATCACTTAAGGCCTCTTAACCAAAGTTGGCTTAAGCCCTGCAGTGGGGAGGGCTCCATGAAAATACCTGTGGATTGGGAACAGGCCAAAGTGGGGAGTAATTGATAGAAAGAGCAATGCATGTACAGTGAAAGCCAAAGGCCTCTACATTGTGGAAAACACCAAGAAGTAAGGAGGGAAAATGCTGCAATGAGCAAAACCCCAAAGTGTTACCATGAAGAGGTCGTTTTATGCTGCTTTTGCCTGCACTTGCTTGTCTGCTATTCTGAACATGGTTGCAAGCACAGCTGACTGCTTGCTCTCTTTGGACAGTAAGGCTTTCCTTATTGCAGAGGTACTTGGCACTACATTTCTCAAGGAAGCAGTGAGTCAATTTCTGAAAGATTTCAAGGATCTGTTTTCCTAAGGTTGTTGTCAAGACTGCATGCTTTGCCTTCACTACTTCTTTTAAGTATTGTCACAGGAGAATAATGTTTAGGAGTAAGTGAGCTCTCAGTCTTCATTTGTCTTATTTTTAACAGTGTTTTACGTAGCTCTCAACTTCCCAGTATTGTCCCAGGGCATTAGTGATAGAATAATTCATGAATGATGGGGTAATTACTGGGTATGTGGCACATCCCTGTGTGCCATCTACAGAATGAGTGTTGCTTCTTTGAATCTGGGAGATGTGACACAGGGAGAAAGACCAGAAACAAGAGGTGAAGTTTGTTCTTGGTCTCCAGCATGCAGTTACTGTGAGCAGCCTGATGAGTGTATGGGCATAACAGCAAATCTTCTATTTTGGTTTCTGCAGGGTTGCAGGAACATTCTTGATAGCTTGGACAGAAATCACCGAGTGTTAATGTTTATCTTTTCCAAGTAGCAGTGAGAGTAAGTAGATGAGGAAACATCATGTTACTGAGGGCTGTGATTTATCCCAGAACAGCTCAGGTTTTTCGTTTGTACATTGGTTGGGAGGGTTTTTTGGTGTGTGTTTGTTTGCGTTTTTTGGTTGTTTTTTTTTTTCTTTTTTTCCTTGAACCGTTGTGAAGACCTTGAAAGTTGTGAACAAAGTCAGATTTGTTGTCTCAGGCAAATAATTTCTTCCTTTCTCCCCTGTTCCTTTTAAAATTTTCATCAGGGAAGCATGATACTGCTCTGCAAATGCTGTTTTGACTCTTCTGTATGATACTTGAATTGCTGATGTGCCTGATAATTCTTTTTATTGTAAGTTTGCACTATCTGCTTGGTATGGGTTTATCTGCAGTCTCTTGAATCCTCCTAGAGTATTTAAAACCAGAATTGACTTCAGCAGTGCATAGCTTTTTAATATCTGAATGCCTTTGGAACTCCTAGGTGAATGGTAACGAACAGTGAGCACTCCTAAATGTAATTTTTGTTGTTTCTTTGCAAAAAGTGCTTCAGTCCAAGGCTGCTTCTCAAGCTCTTTTTCTCAGAGAAACACTCCTGTGTGTGTAAGTTTTCCCAGTGTTCTCTGTAGTAAACTAAGATGCAGAAACAGCTTAAGATGCAAAAAGGAAACACTAGGAACATCAGGCCACAGTATAAAAAAAAAAAATCTCTTGACCTTTTCAGCTTACTGACAGGTTTCCTCTGGTTTTGATATGTTTGAAGAAAATATTGATTCCTCTAGCAATATGCTCTTCCATTTCTTCTTAGATGCCAATAATATTAACTGTAATTCTGAAGCATTTACTGCTTCTCCTTTTGGACACACTTCTCAATTCTGAAGTTTGCTTTATAGAACTGTTCCAGGATTTTTTTTGAAGTCTCCAGTGATGTAGTGTTCTTTTTTAACATTTTAAAAATTCTCATGCATTCTGTCCTTTTACCTGCTGCTTTTATTGCCATCTTCTTCACTGTCACAGATCTCCCCTTGCTGAAATTGCAGTGCTAGATTTTTTTTTCCTGGCTGTGGGGTTTTTATGGTTTATGAGAATGTGTAATTTGAGTGCATTGATACTCCTGTTGTAGAAGGTGCTTCAGCAGCTGTGTCATTCCCAGTTTGACCCTTAAGATTTCTGTAATGCATCACACAGGTGCCTTGTCTGTATGACCTCTCTGTTACCCTCTTTTGATCAGATGTGGCATTGATCCCTGGATGTCTTTTTACTGATTTCTGTGAGGTTCCTATTGTTTGTAGAATCAGACATTTCAGTGCATCTACCCTCTTTTGGCTTTAAGATTTTTACATTTGCATTTTTCTGCTTGCTTATTGTTATGTTTTGCTTAAAACTTCTTGTTGAGCTATTCTTCCATAGTTTTCTCTATGATTATTATGCAGTTCTACCTCTTTTGGAAAGTCAGTGTTTGATTTAATTCCTAGGAGATGAGTCATCCTGCTCTGTCTGTTTTAAATATTTATTGGCTTTCCCCAAGTCTGTAGTGTAGTCTTCTAGATTTTTATGAATAGTGTGGCATTTTTATGTGATCACTTTTCAGAGCCAAATTGCATTTGTTTAGTATAAGGATTTTTTTTCCTTCTCATAGTAACTTATTTTTAGAACTCTTTGACAATATATATTGTTTAAAGGGATTTAATTTCAGGAAGAGTTTTGAATCCATACATAGACTATTTACTCTCATAAGTGTTTGAAATGTTAGGTTTTGCATCAGTGCTCTGCACAGGTTTCAGTTGTGTGCATGTTTTTAGATAAATTGGAGGCTGTTTTGTAAAACAAACCATTGAACACCTAGGAAAAACCCCGTGTTTATACTGAAATTGATTCTTTCCTTTCACATCCTTCCTCTAGCTTTCTTTCCTAAATATCCTTTTGTTTTTATAATCTTCTGTAGCAGGCAACAGCAATCTTTTCTGAAGGAAAAACCTCCTCATTTCATCTCTGCTGTAAATGCATTTGGCATTTGAATTTTTCCTGTGGGAACAAATTAAAGTAGATTAAGCAGGAGTTTCAGCATTCACAGGTGTATTTGGAGAGTGTGTTTTTGTCTGACTGCTGGTGTACTTGGTTTCTGTTTTGTGATTTATTTTTAATCTCCCATACTGCTCAGAATTATTTCTTAGATAAGCAGCAAGGTAACTGGCTGGGCTGTGTTGAACATGCTCTACTTGTGTGTAGAGAAATCTTGAAGCTGGAACCTTGGAAATGCACTAATACTGGCCTTGTGGATTTGTAACTTTTTGAAATGACCCAATGTCCTGATATGAGCAGCTCTGAGCATTTCAGATGCTCTTAAAAAAACCCCACAAAAACCTCTCATCCTTTTCTTTGTAGGGTGTGGTGGGTTGACCTTGGTTGGATGGATGACAGGTACCCACCAAGGTGCTTTCCTCCTCAGCAGGATGGCTGGGGGAAAATAAGATGTGAAAAAATGTATGGGTCAAGATAAAGGCAGTTTAATAAAAAATAATATAATTAAAAGGGTGTGTGGGGAAGCAAAGGAGGACAAAAGATGTCTTCTCCACTTCCCATCAGCAGGAAATCTCTAGCCACTTCCCAGGAAGCAGGGCTTGGGTACATTTAGCTGTTGCTCCAGAAGACAAATATTGTACCAAGAAATGCTCCTTCTCCTTCTTTCTCTTAGCTTCTACTGCTGAGTGGATGTCATGTGATGGGGAATATCCCTGGGGTCAGCTGTCCTTGGCTGTCTGTCCTCTCAAGATCCTGCCCAGCCCCAGCTGACTGGTGGGGAGGGGTGCTGGAGACAGCCTTGGTGCTGGGCCAGCACTGCTCAGCAGCAGCCAAAACACTGGGCTGTTATCAACACCTTCCTGCCTACCAAGGCACGGTGCAGCACTACCAGGGCAGCTAGGACAGAATTAACTCCACCTCAGCCACACCCCGTTCATGTGAAAATGCTACAGATTATTGCTAAAACTTTAAATTTCAGCCAGCACTCTTCAGTTATCTTTTCCCACAGTTGCAAGTATATTGGAATTATATTTTCTCAAGTGAGCTCTAACCCTATGTACAAGGAAATAACATAATCCAGCCTGTCAAACGTATGGAAAGTCTTAAAGGTTATAGCACATAACCTTTCTAACCCTGCAGCTGAGAAGCTGAACAGTAGCTACACACTCCTGATGTAGGTGCATTGTCCAGGCAGACACATGCACACATCTCTGAGCAGCTGGCCCAGCTGCTGCTTTGGTGCATTTCTCTGCTTTTAGCATATATATAAATATTTTCTCCTCCCTGAGCCTTATGTAAATCTTCTGAAGACACTGCGAGGCGTTGGCAGTCTAGAGTGACCTGTATAGCATCTTAACTTGACTGCCTGCCTGGAGACAGTGCAGGGAAAAGCACTGAAGTAGAACCATGTAAGCTAGACAGGAGAAACTGGCATTTGAGGTACACGTATTTCTAATGGAGTTAGGTGTGTATAAAAAAGGATGATGGGATGTGGGCTCTTGCTGCAGGTAACTGTTTATAATGGCAGAACTGTTAAGACTTGGCATGGGATCAGAGTTAGGTGGAGCTGAGTCTCTGTAGTTTCATAACCATGAAATTGTATCTTTTTGTAAGTGTAACCTTGTTCCTGTAAGTGTGTATTACTTAGAAGGTCAAGGTTGAGATGTTGAAGCAATGGTCTGTTTTCTTGCTGTTGCTTCACTGCTGCAGACTGGTGGATTTGATTCTCTCACAGTCTGGGTAGTTACACTTTCCCCACTTAGTATATACTAAAAATTTAAGAAAATATTCTAAATTACAGCTTTCTAAATATAAAATTGTTCTTTTTTCTTTCTAATAAGATGGGAACTAAGTCTGAATCACATAAAATATTTTCCTGCCTTAATCCTTATATTTATATATCCTCTGTTTGTATGTGAAAGACTTAGACTGGGCTACTCACCACATTTTAAGTTTTGTTTGGAAAGCATGGAAATCATATACTGTATTAACAAGTAATTTGATTAAATGAACAACTTTGTTTTTAAGCCTTCATGGTTTTTCAGCTTCTATATCTTTAGTTATTGTGGCCCTGTTGTAATGTACCAGTTATCTGTACTTTTCTTTGGGAAAGTTACTTGGTGTCCAGTGTATTGTTACCCATTACACAGGATGTCAATACAGAAGGGCATAGACTTGAAGCTCCAATTTAATTTCATAGCTCTTGACTGTGAGTTTTATGTATTAAATTTCATCATGTTGATTTGTATTTCCCCACTGTGCCACCCCCAGCTTCTGGGTATTTTTGTCTGCATGATGAGAGAAGACCAGAAGTGAGTAGGATGATTGGAGTTTATAGCTGACGTAGCTAGAGGAATTGGTATTTTCCTGCTATGTGGCATTTACCTTGGATGTAACCCACAGTTGCAAATTTATCTTAATACAGCATCTGAACTACTCCAGAATGTTGTTATTTTGTGATCTTCTCTATTCTTGTCCACAAATATTAAAGAACAGAACTGTTTTTTTTCTGCATATGTAGCTGATCTTCATGATGGTCAGGATTTTTAGTTTTGTGGTACCACCTGCAAAATATTACTACTGCAGTTAGTACTTGCATATTTTATTCTTAAAATTAATGTATTTTCTTTATAGGTTTGATCCTTTTCACAGTAACTACTGTATTTAAAGTAAATGTTGTGAGAAATCATATTTTTCAGTTACTTTCAGTTTCCATTTTTGTTCTGGTGACTCTTGACCATTCTTACTAGTGAAGTCACCTGTGAGGAGGTTAATATTACAGTTATAATTTCAGTTACAGTTTCAATAATTTCATTTAGCTGGAAAAACAGTTTTGAAGCAGGACTAACAGTATTTTAACCACTTTAGACAACTAAGAGATCTAAGAGTAAAATTTTGCATATTTTAAAAGAAATTGATTATAAAAGCATCCCATGTGTGGGCTCTAGGTGGCAGAATTGTCTCACGTTGATGAAATTCACAGCAGTGGGACTTCACTAGGAAACTGAAAAAGGAAAGGTGTGCCAGGCAACTGGTGTCCTTATTAGTCCTTCAGGTGGGTTTGGAGTGGCTGTGCACAAATATTATGGTACAGCCTGAGTGCCCTGAGTCTCCAGTTTATGCAGGACTGTCTTCCTTAAACCAGGCATTTTCTTTTATTGCTGCCAGGCACTACTGCAAACATTTTGAATGTAGCATTTAAAGGAAAGATGGGCCAAAATTTTAAAATTTTATTTATACTGAGCAATAAAAAACCCCTTATTTTTGTCTATACGTGCCTTGAATTCAACCAAAAAAATCTGTGGAATAAAGCATTAGGTTTCCTGAAAGAATATTTAGGTCAGTTATAAAGTAATTCCTTTAACACTACTCTAACCTAACTATTAAAAATTTTCCATGTGCTGCATTCATAGGAGAAGTAAACTAGGATTATGTATCAAGGGGATTGGGATTTTTGAGATTTTATGCTATACTGTATCTTCAGGCTGTTACAGTGTTGCTGCTCTTTCACACTTCTGAATTTACATTTTGATGTTAATGTAAATGTTTCACTTGTCTTTCGTACAATAGTCTTGCTATAAAAATTTGGTGAAGATGACATAGAACAAGTGAAAATTGCACCTTTTTACTGAAAACATAGTCCACAAATATCCAGGGAGCTGTACAGGGAGCATAGTCCACAGCTATACAGGGAGCAAATACAGCTATGTTTTCAGTTCAGCTTTAGTAATACACAGTTAACTTTTTGAGTGGAACACAATGAAATGCCCAGATTGATTTTTTTTTTTTTTTTTTTTTTTTTTTTTGTGTGTGAAAGGAATGTCTGATTTTTTTTTTTTGACCCCCGATAGTTAGTAACAAGTTGAATTTTATCAATGTTTTTTATAGGCTTCCTAATCTGAAGCTTGACAGAGTCATGGTATGCTCTGCTTTCACTTGTTTAGCAATACAAATTCCAGTAGTGTCATATGAAATTCTTAAGCTACCACTGTCCTGAAAGCAGGATCACAAACACCTGTTTATTCAGGTGGTTAATCTACAATCTCCTGTGTGGCAGTGTGCTTGTTGTGTACCCCAGCATGGCTTGTCTAGCTCAAAAGTGTGCAGAGCAGTTTGAGGGTACCATGAGTCCCTGCAGTTGTGAATTACAGGAGCAGGGAGGAGAGAAAGTCAACTTCAAAGTTGATGAACAGTTTGCAAATGAAAGATACATATTCTGAGGCATAGGAGAGTGAGGCCTTAAATGATTTTATGCTTTTTTGATTTGAATTCCAGATTCAAATATGTGCTTTAATTTTAGATGTGCAAAATATTTTCTTTTAAATATACAGTTTATCACTTCATGTTCCTTATGAGCAGTGTTTTAATTTCTGCTGTACTTTTATGAGGCCATCTCAATGCTGTTTTCATTTTGCTTGTCATGCCATATATAGGAATTACTGAAAATGTGTGATAGGAATATTGCCTTTTTGGCACAGCATCGTGCCTTTCAGTCTGCCAATGGCTGTATAGGATTTAGCAGTATGTCTCAGCATATCAAGCAAATGTATAAAGAAATGTAGTTGGGGCTCAGTTCTTCCTTCTCCAGCCCTAGTCTAAGTGTGGACAATGTTTACAGCATTCTGCAGCTCGTGGTTGTCCTGGGATGCATGTCCAAGAAATCCTTACTGTCAGTTCAAATAAGAGTTTTTTGGAGTTTATATGGTTTTTCTTAGGCTTCTCTTTCTCTGCAGTGAAACACTAGAGTGTAAATCTGATTAAAAAGTGGTTACAACTTAGCTGTAGGAAAGTTTTGAAGCACTGTAAGCCATATTGTGTAACAGGGTATATACTTGTAGTTTTACATATTAGATTTAAGGTTTTATTTTTGTCAGATGATTGAGATGAAGTCTACTTCAAATTTTTTTCCTCTAGAATTGTTTTCAATGAAGCTAAAACCAATGTCTCTCCTTGATGATCACTATTAGGAAAAATATTTATTTATTTTTGCTAGCATGATAAAGCTGCTGTAGTGACTAGAAATCTTTGTTAATGAGAATTAGGGTTATGGTGAGCTACAGAAATTAAAGACTGCAATTTTTAGAATAAACTGTGATATATTGCAATGGAAGTATTTTTATTACAGAAGAAATTTAGTTAGTGATGTGGCCTCATTAAGCTTGCCTTATCAGAGCAGTCTGATCTGACTGGCCCTGGGATTTTCCCACAAACATCCTGGCATTAAGTTACCAGCAGTGATAGTAACTTGATTTGGTGTGTGTTAGTCACTGTGTTGGCAAGGGATAGAGCATCTGTGCAGAGAAACAAATATTTTGATGTTTGGGTTTTTTTTTTTTCCATCTTCTTTTCTGCTGTCCCTAGATCAGAAGTTTTTGGTAGTAAAAATATTGCACTTGACTATTAAGTTTAACTAAATCTAGGACAGAAGCTAATGGATATTCATATTCTGATCTCTGAAGGGTTGAACAATGAGCACTTAGCAGTCTTCAACTCTGCAGGGCTTTACAAATCAGCTGGTATATGCAATGGACTTCCTGCTCAATCATTTTTCTGTCACAGGAATATAATCCCATATCCCTGACCAAGCCAGTGACCAGCAAGAGGATGATGTTAGTTTGAGTGCTTGTTAAAACCCTGCTGCTTTTCCCCCTTCCAGACAGCCATTAGTTGTGGCCCTGAGGGTCTTGCATTTTCATGCGGTGGAAAAAAGACATCAGCAGGAACACTTCTAATTCCGTGCTTAGCAGTGGCTTGTTTTCAGCACATGGGAGGAAGACTCTTCTGGGTTTTTTTACCTGAGTTTGGTCTAGGATGTGCAATTAAAGGTTATTAAAATCCCATATGTTTAAAGGCCTTTGAAAAATTCATCATTTGAAGTCAGAACTCCTTTTAGGACTATGTTAGCTGTAGGTTTTATGAGTAAAATACGGATGTGAATGTTGGTTGTATCTTCCTTGTGGCTGGGAGATTTGGCTTCTGCATGGACAATCACTCTTACAGCATTGCTTCTGTTGTTAATTAGTTCCTCCTTACAAGTTTCAGATCATGGAGTAGCCTTGTTTCCTAGAGACAGTGTGTGATAAAGCACAGCAATGACAAGAATTGAGATTTATATGATGCCCAGGCCACAGTTTGGGAGAAATCTGAATTTGCAGTAAAAAAGCCTGTAGTTTAGACTTTGAGTATCCTCATATAATTGATATGTGCATGGCTTGCAACTCTTGAAAGGTTTTTTCCCTGGGATTTTTCTGACTGAAAAGAACTTAAAATTTAAAATTTCAAAACACAGTTTTGTATGAGCTCTTCCAGACTCTGTCAAAAGAACTGGGTTTGCTTAGGGGATGGCTTTGCCTTTATAAGTGGTCTTCCAACTCCTGCCCTTGGTGGCTTGCAGTGGGTTGACAAGATGTTCACTGAGGTCAAGTGAGCAGGCTTAGGGAAGCTTTGCAGTACAACTCTAAGTGATTTCTCCAAAAATCACCCCAGAAGTCTTTGTTTTGTAATTCATGTGTTCTTTTCATGATGCAGTGGTGTTAACACCACTTCAGTGTTAATACACAATACTCTGGAACAGCGTAAGCATTTTGTGAATACTTTTTATTATTGTGAACCAGTAAAAAAAAAGCTGTTTTCCCTAATTGATAAAAGGTTTCTTTTACTGATGAACCACTACTGAAAATTGACATTAGTAAGAGACATTGTGTACACTTAACTCTGTAGCTTATAGGTTACAAGTGCTTTGAGAGGAGTTTGGTTTACCTTGTGGTATAACGAAGCCAGTTAGATTTAGCAGGTGTGGGCCTTAAAGAACAGAGGGTATCAATGATGCCTTAAAACCCTGTAATGTTTGGATCCTGTCACGGAAAAGGGGTCAGAAATCAGCTGTTTAGAAAATTGGTGCACCAGGTTGGGTTTTCAGTGAAACGTAAGTTAACCAAGTGGTGTCTTCTAGCTGGCTGGTTGTTATATGAAATGCAGCTGGTCAGTAATGTTCACAGGTACCTGATATCTTTTTCAGAACTTTGCCAAGAATATTTTTGCAATTCTTCAATCAGTTAAAGCCAGAGAAGAAGGCCGAGCACCCGAGCAAAGACCTGCACCAAACACAGCACCAACGGTAAGAGCAGGGACGAAGGCTGGGACACCAAAAGTGAGAGTGCAGTGTCTTCTCACTATTACATACACAGTTTGTTTTGGCTTACTTCCAAAAAATGCACATTTTTCAAGCATAACTTCCCAGCTATTCTTTGACTTAAGTTGCATTTATTGGTATTTAAAGAGTTGAATATATTAGTTTAATTAGTTCAATACGCTCTTGTTACTGAGAGGTTAATCTGCTACTGCCAGCTTCTGCATCTATCAAGCATTAGCCACATGCTGCATCTATTTGCAAAAAATGTATTTGATGAGAGTGCTGCCATTTCAAATGAAATGTTTTGCTGCTTTTCTGACAGATAGGGTAGCAAATGTTTAAGAATCTGGAACATGACTCATGAGTGGGAACAGCTCGAACCAGCTTTCTTTTGCCTGTAATAAGGCAGGACAGACTTAGAGCTGTATTGTTTACTTCTCTCTAGGTATTAGACAGGATTTTTTTAGAATTGTGGTGTTTACTATTGTGTTCTATTAAACCTCATATATCTTTGAACAAGGTGGTAAGTCTGCTCTAAAAGCTGTTTAATCATGCTGTGTTTTGTTTTTGCTGCTACTGCATTTAACAAAGAACTAAATTTAAATAGCAAGATGAATTCCAGCATGTAAATATTTGATTAGTGTTGAATTTCTTAAATTGTGCATGGCATTATTCAAATATCCCACTCAGAATAGGTGTGAGTACATAACTAAACCATTCACAAAAAGGATTGAATTGGTATTGAGTGTGCCTCTAGTTTGGTGCTTTTTAATAACTTTTTTGTCCAGAATATCTTTTTTCCTCAATTTTTTTTTATTTATTTTGTTTAGCAAAATTTTATCTTCATCAGGCTGACAAGGGAAATTTTGAGGCTGAAGCTTTAATCATGAAGTGTCAGTTGATGTTTTTTTTCCTCGCTAATTCTTTAAGTATAACAAAAACTCAGCAGAGATTTTAGTAATGTAGTTTGCTACTGTTTGTTATTTTAGTTTTTCCTCAGGTTGTTCTCTTTGCATTCAGTACTAAATTCTGTTTCTGTAAAACTGTAAGTGGATATTGAATGGAAACATCAGAAGTTTTCAAATGCATTGAAACTCCTATGAAAATGAACTGGTTTTATACTCTTGAGTAGTTCTAAGTAACTTCATAAATTTCAAAACCCATACCTTTTAGTATGTTTTACAAATGTTATTTAACCTGTTTTAGGATCCCACTTTACGAAATAAGCAACCTATTCCAGCTGCCTACAACAGATATGATCAGGAAAGATTTAAAGGCAAAGAGGGTAAGTTGATTGCAATGCTTTTTTCAAAAGAAAAAAAAATTGACAACCAAAACTGACCAGTCATTAAGTTCATATTAGGGGATTTTCTCTGCTATTATTTCACAAACCTATGAAAAGACAAAACAAGAGCTGTAACTATGCCTAAAGATAGCTTTCCAAGTAATAAAATTCAGAAGTATTATTTTGTAGAAGTTATTTCTACCTCTTAGGAAGAAAACTGAAAGCTTAAAACCAGAACTTCTTGGGGGGAAAAATTGTTTGGGGAGGGTCCTATGCAATTAATAAAAAAGCCCAAGTGCAAGAATAACTGTCAGGTGCATAACATGTAGTAGATTCCCTATCCTCAAACAATCACAGTTACTCTAAAAGTTGCCTGCAGTAATTTCAAGTAAATATTATCTAGTGGTGTCTATTTAAATTTAAATAAAAAAAAAAACAAACAAAAACCTGGAAACAGCAGTGCAGAACACAAGCAGCCTTCTGGAGAGGAGATGGAAACAATCTACAATACTGAAGAATTCTCACCAGTTTTAAAACATGGTGAACATTGAACTTGAGTGATGATTTGTCCTTCTTAATGCAATTTTTCTCCTGTCCCTGTTGCTTTTTCTATCTTGTTTATAGCACAAGTTCAGTTACTTCACTTTCATGTCTTGCTGTGGTTTTATTTTGCAATCTTGTGTTTGTTGTGCTTGGATGGTTTTGTGCTTTTTGCAGAAGGTCATGCAAATTTTATTACACTTGTGAATTGCCTCTTCCTTCTAGATCTCAAACAAAATCATTTTCCTTTTAAATGCAACTTACCATGTTTTTAAGGGCTTTGTGTTATTAACAACTTTCTATTCTGACTGCAAGGACTTATATGCTGCTAAATGCCATTTTAAAAACTGTAGTGAACAATTCAACTTGCATTTTTTTGAATATTTGGCTTTGTCCAAATTATTACCATTTTTGTTCAGGGAAGCTGTAGCCAACTCCTCTCTGAAATGATTTAAATTAAAAAAAAAGTTTTGTAAAGATGCATTTACATGTGAATACCTCCTTTATGTTTATTGGGGGTGTTTGTGTATGAAACTTCCTATGGGAAATTTGGTCAGATATTGTATTATATCCTCTTGAAGTCTATTCCCTGTTGGCCTCAGTATACTTAGGTTTCAGGGCAGTGATTTTATTTCCTACTGCTCATTGTCAGTTGCATGGTGGAATGGAGAGAAAAGCCAAAGCAGGATGTTTGGTAGCTATTTCAGCACTGAAAAATAATCTAAAGTAGCTTCCATGAAGAATGAATTGTTACGAGAAAAGCCAAGGCAATTTGGGCAAGAAAGGAACAAAAAATATAAAGCTAAACCAACCCTTCCATGAATATTTTCACTAGTCCTTACCCAGTTTCCTTCTGTTACTATCTTAAACCTTCAAAACTCAGCTATCTGCCAAGTAGTTTTCCTTTTAATACCATTTCGTGTTAAGATTTAAAAATAGTAAATATCTAAACTAGACAGTGTGAAATTAAAAAAGGCAGAGCAAGAAATTAATGGTCAAATGTAACAGTTCAGATGTACCAAAGTACATTGAGTAATTCATTGTGGATTCTTTTACAACAAGAAGCTCAGGTACAGGGATGGTCTGAGTCCTCCTAGCTGCCAAATGACATGGTTGTGGTCAGGAACCCTGCAGACAACATCTGTCCTGAACAGGTGGATGGATTTTTTGCTTTTACCACACGTGTGTGGTTCAGGAGGGAACAGGAAATAAATAGCAAGTTTTGCATGGCAGGAAAGAAGAACCCAGAGGAGTTTGTGAAGCAGCTCATCAGTGTGAGCTTAATGTAGAAACTTCTGAGCAAAAAGCAAAGGTGAGATCAGATGACTGTCAGGGAAAAGATGATTATCTGTAATTTGCAATGGTGAAAAATCCATTTCAATGTTGTGTGATTCTGAGAATGTGCTGTTGGGGTTTCTCTTGGTGCTGAAATGGGATTGACTGGACTGCAGCAGTTGTTCCAGTTGAAAGATTCCTTTGTGATGTGGTCATATTCTACCTGCCTGAATCACTGTCACACTCTATTCTAGAGTGTTTATCTGCCTTAACTTTGTGGTTGCTTATATTTGGTGTAGTCACACAAAGTTAATTTTGTATTTCAGGTTTCTAGGTGTATTTAAAGAAATACATAGGCTAAGAATACCAAGTTAGCTAAGTGTAGGCTAGCACTGGAAATAAAAATGAGGTGTTGGAAAAAAGGTATTTTAAACATGAGATTGACTTATTAAGGGTATTGGTACATCACATGGAAGTTATATAGAATTAACACCTGGGTATTTTAGGAGAGGACCTAAAGGTATTTGAGATCTTTGGCTTCAAATTAACTTCAGAAAATAGCAAAGATCTCATTTACTTCTAGGGTATTCTTTTGTAAACTATTAACTTTTAAGCTGTAGTCTAACTGGAACTTCAGAGTGGTTTTCCTATCATAATTAGGCATTAATGCACTGATAATGTCATTTGCTTAAAACTGAACGATGCACATCACTTGCAACTCTGTCACAAGTGAACTCCTTTCTTATGGGAGTTTTAATTTAGTTGCCCTCAAAATGAAGCTGTGGCTCCCAAATACCCAGTGTAGAAGTGAGACTACAAGCAGAAATAGTCATCAGTAAAAATAAAATGAGGCATTTTTTTCATTAAACTCTGGTTTTTTACAATAAGTTTAGCAAGAACTTGGAATTACACATGTTTATGGAAAGGTTGCAGTATTGGGACTTTTGGGAAAGAATTCAGAAGGAAAAGAAAGATAATTAAGTTCAAAGGGTAATAATTTGCAGTCTTTATGCCATTGCATCCACATTTATTTAGTAATAATGGATAACACCTCCAATAAAGAAATAAACAACAGATTTCTGCCATTCTGAAGGGTTTCCCCACCTTGCCCTCTATGACTGCCTGTGGTTGGCTACAAATTGTGGAAGGCAGGATGGTGTGATGCTTGCAACAATGGGTGCAGTGGTGGGCTTGGCTAAAGATTGAAACAAAGCCAAAAGGCAATGTCTCTAGGCTTTTTTCTTTGTGTCTCACCTGTTTGCTCTTTCCCCAGAGGTACTGAAATCCTAGGAAGGGTTCACAGTAGTCCTAGCTGCAGCAGGATTGTGGTATATTGCCTATATTCAGTTTTGTATGATACTACAGTATTTAAAGTTTAGGCAGCAAAGAGGTGAGCTGTTTTTCGTTGAATATTTGTGTGCTTTAATACAGAATTTTTCCATTAGCTATCTTGTCCTTAGCATAAGACATTCAAAGCTTGTAGAGCTAAGGGAGTAAATTTAGGAATTTTAACATGCATTAAGTAAACTGTTGGGTTGCAGCCAAATTTCTGTGCTTCTCGTGATGGATCGTTATTTCTGATGTGGTGTATCAGGATGCCTCTCTGGTAGCCTAACTTGAAATTTTCATGCCAGATGGGACAGGCTTTGCTGCCAGAGTGGTTTAATAGTCAGTGTGAGGGGGTGGTAATTGTGCTGTTCTTGAAGAGCAAACAGTGAGTTCACTTGCAGTCAGTGGAACTGCTCAGCAGCCCTGGGGCAGGGCTTGGTCACCTTCTGCCCTGTGGGTGTCTTGTTCCTGCAGCTTTGGTCAGGCAGGACAGAGAAACCTTTCCTTTGACATTCTTCTAGTTCTGTGATGCGTTAGAATGTTGTTTGCAGTAGGAATGGCACATCCTGGATATTTCCAGATGGAAAGGGGAAGAACACGTTGCTTGGCAGTGCACTCATCCTGCCCAATGCTCAGATGTTTTTGAGGTGAGGAGGAGAACTGCTTGCAATCACTTTCCTTGGGTGCCATTTCCTTCCTGTTGCTTTGGTTTCTTTGATGCTGCAGTTGGTGATGGTATCTTCTCTTCAACAGCGTAGAGCTCCATCCTGTGCTAAACTTCCTCTGCTTTTACCTTGGTAGTCCTACTCCTTTCCTTCATATTACTCACTTGAGTGGTTTTTTTACACTTTATTAATGTGCGTCTTTACAATTGGGGATATTTTTTCAAACTGCACTTTGTCATACCTTCTTGAGCAACATAATTTTAAAATCTTTTTCAGGATTTAAAAATCCTGTGTTCAAATGACATTTGATGCTTTAGGAGCTTATTTTGTATCCTCTCCTATGTGCCTTAATGTTTGATTTTTAAATACATATTATTGATATATCTGTTGTGGATGCTATCCCTTGTTTTTCCCCCAATTTCTTGGCTGGCTTTACCTCAGAAGATCTTTTTCACGTGTTTGTTTGTTCTGTAATTTCAAAGTGCACAGTAGTGCTGCGATGGTAGTCTTGAAGATGACCACATTTTTGGTGACCCATTAAATACATCTCTCAGTATGGATGGCAAAGTCAAGTTTCCCTGTGCTGTTCCAAGGTTAGGCCTTTAAGGCTTATTCTAGGAGTGTTCTGTTGTTCCCAAAGTTTCAGCATAGTAGAAGCCAATTGTTACTACTCAGCCCAAAACAAAACCAAACCCTTCCAAAGCTCAGTCCTGTTTAGTGTAAATCAGAGAGTCTTGCTGTGTGACTTCAGCTTGTAATGGTGAAAAGAATATTCTTGACTGTGTTCAAGTGTTTTCTGCAGGAAAGCTTGCTATTGACTTCCTGATATTGTCATTTTATGTTTTATTTATAACTTTATTGGCTTGTCAGACAGAGCTGCCATTTTCTAGGAGTTTGTCTGGCTTTCATCAGTCCTAAGTGCTAAGCCCAGGGAACAGAGGACTGTGAAGTTATTATATTTGAGGTGACTCTGGGCCATAACATTTCATTTCTCTCTTGTATACATTTTTAAGAAAGTTTCTCTATATAGCATTTCTCATTATAAGTTATTTTGTTTTAAATGGTGTGATATCCTTTTACACAGGGAGAGTAGATTGGTAGCAGGAGATAGAATATTCTGAAGTTTTACTGGTCAGGTTTAGTTTGACCTGTTAAACTTTTATTTATTGCATTCACTTTAAGATTTATATGATTCTTCTTTTTTTCCTCTGACAGAGAATATGTGCAAGAGATGCACATTTGGAAAAAGAATGTGGTCTATCTGTATTTTCTGGCTTGGTGTGACCAAGTAGTTTAAAAACTTTCAGCACTGTACATTCACTTCTGTGCTAGCAAACACGCATAAATTGCTTTTAATTGTGAGAAGCCTAAGATGTTTGTGTTAGTTACTGCTAAGATTATTACAGAGCTGTTATATATGAACTGTACAGAGAATTTGTAAAGTAATTAGTGTAGCTTGGAAATTTAGGGGTGAAACTTGTTAGGGTACAGTACTGTAAAAGAGTGCTCAGTAAACTCTCATGCAGAGTGACATTTGGTGTCAGGGATTAAATTACTGGGGCTGTGAAGTGGGGTAGTGAATCATTTCCAGGCAGTCTGCAGAGTGTTGCTATCTGGGGCTTGAAGAGTATACAGCTGAAAAAAAGAAGTGGTTATTCAGTCTTACTCATCCACAATTCAAACCAAGTCTTTAACTTGAGCTCTTCAGTGTCTGAGACATGCTGCATTGTTCTGTTTTTATTTCCCTTGACTTCCTTCCAGAAATTCAGGTTAATGTGAGTCTTTTTCAAGCTTATTCTTTTGGTAATGTATCAGAGCTCAAGTTTGTAGCTGGATTGGATGACTTGAGCTGCAGAAGGTGCAGAATCAAAGTGCAGTGTGACCTAGATGAATGTGGAGCAGTGGCTTTAAGCAAAGGGAAGGCACTCTGGGCAGTCATATTTACATGCAAGGAAATGGAACATGCATCCAAATGCTGCTGGAGAATATAATCAGTCCAAAAAGCTGATGCATTAGGGTGCATATTTTAATTTCCAGGTCTAATTATTATATATAAGAAAAGGCACTCAGGTTGATGCATAGGATACTAGAGGTAACTGAAGGTAACTAGTGATGAAGCACACTGGAAATGTTTATGGTTCTTTGACCAGTCTTTGGGTCATGGAACTGAGAAACTATGACCATAATACATGCAGTGACTGAAGAAGAAAAAAAACCCTGGTGGTAGGTTATGCTTTTGAGTTGTTTATTCAGTTCTAGTTATTACATTTAGTCTCTCAAGGTGTAGTTTTAAGGCATCTGTTAATGTCAGTGTTTTTAACAATGCATGTATTTCTAAAATTGATTATATTTGGCAAACAAAAGGTCACAGTACAGTTGTTCGTGACAAAATTATTGTTGGGCTTTGCCTGTATTCTTTAGTCCTTAGTGTTAAACCTGTGATTGAAGCATTTAATATGGACTGCTCTTTGCCTAAAGGAAATGTGTGTCATAACTTTGTAGTAATTATATTGAAAATTCCAAGTGTATTGAAGACCCTCAAGTAAGTGTTTTAATAATTGTTCTGCATCTAATTCCAAGCTTAAAAACAAGGGTCCCAAGTATTACAATCATGGTAACTTTGTTTATGAGGCTCTTTTTTCTTAAATTTTCTTAGTAGATAGTAGATGGTTTATCATTTTAACTACTTCTATTACCACCAGTGAAGCTGGGATTTTGAAGCTGGAGTTATAAACTAATTCTTGGCCAAGTATTACCATTGCATCTCAGTGCTAGTGCATGACTCAGCAGCACAGGTTGGATCTGCTTTGGGAGGGAGAGGAGAGGCTTTGCTTTTGTGTTCTTGGAGGGTGTGCCTCCACATTTGTGCTGATGGGTGCTGAGGGCATGGCCCGTGCTCTCTTCTGCTCCTCTTTACTGTGGCCCGTGGCTCCTCTTGTATCCCTGATCTGCTTTTGAGCAGCTGTATCAGGGTCAGACCCTGGCCTTGGAGAATAATCTGGAAGAAGTGCCTCTGCTTTCTAGCCTGGTCCTTGAATATCTTTTACAGCATTAAGCTGGCTGACAGCCTCAGCCTTTTTTGAAGTGGGAATGAAGCTGGAACAGAGGAGTCCATGACCTGGAAACATTTGTTTCCTGCTTTACCCAGGCTGTGCACAGTGCCTGGAGCTGAGGGTGCTGCTGGATGTCCCCAAGTGTATAAACTATTGAGACCTCATAAAATGGCACAGACATGCAAGCTCTTGCTTCTGGCAGTGTTTATTTCTGTTGGAGAAGTGATTGGCTGACAGGTACAATATCACATGGTGCATGTGAGAGGATCAAATCAATAAAGCTGTGTTCTGACAAATGTGTCAGCGCTGTTACTGCTTCTGGGGGTGTTGCTATGGCCCTCTGGAAGCTGAAAGTGCTTTACTGTAATTCACTAGTTGCTTGGGAGTTTGAGGAGGAAATTGGGGAGCTGATGGACAGTTTGGGAGGTGATTTCTTCTACTGATCCCACCCTACTGCAGACAGCAGAGCATGGGTCCTGCAGTAGCTCTTGTAGAGGCTGCAGTAACTGTTTGCAGGAATGTTTGTGGGTACCTACACTGACCTTTTAACATGTCTTATATCTGAATTCGTACAGAAAGCTATGATGCCATTATTTGCTATTTATCAGAACTGTTTTATTTGCTACCTGAGTAGCTCCTAAATAGTACTGGGGCCCCTGTGTAGCTGCTGGGAACATTAATCAGGCAGGAAACTGGAGTTTGCTTGAGGCAACAAGTGGCTCTTCATCCAAGTTATTTACTTCTCCTGCTAGAAAGAAGGGTCAGGACAAGGCTGGAAGCTGATGAGCACCAGTGCTGTGGTTTGTGGCTCTCGTGGCTCATTAAATGAACCAGGACAGATTTTATGAGAGACTTGGGAGGACTTTTGCAAAAGATGAAACCCGTGGCAATTGAGCAGAGATTTGTTCCCTGCCAGGTGCCTCTCTCCTCTTTGATTTACTTTCTAACTGTGCTGCTGGCTCTGTGGGCCTTTATTCCCTTTGCAGTGCTGATGGAGACAGGGAACAAACGTGGAGAACTAATTACAAAGTCAGGATTCGTGATGAAAGAAGCCACAGCAGGCCAGGCACAACAGAGGATGGTGCTGTGCTGGTCTTGCTATGTTGTGTCTCTGTTCTTTGGAAAGAACATCTAACCAAAATAGCTGGAAATGCTCTGTGTCACAGGCATGGGGAACCCATAATAGGTCAGTCTGGAAAGGATAAAGGTTCTTCTGGTGGTGATGTTCTGAAATTCACAAACAACTGTCAGCCTAGATTAGACACCTCTGATTTATGTCACCCCAAGTCATCAAAAGCATCCTTTCAACTTAGGGAGTGCTACCAAGCATTCTACAAGGCTCCAGGCATCACCTGAAATACTGACATGCTCCCTGCCCTGCAGCAGTGACCTGTTTAGTCACAGAGCAAACTGTCCTCCATGGAAGTGTTTGTGCAGTCACATCTTGACCATCCTCTGCTCAAGTTCAGTGGTGTGACCTCTGAGCTAAGATTCAAGGCATAGTTACAGCTTGGGGTTGAGGAGAAAGGTGAGAAGGCCTATCAATTTATGTAGGGAGAGAGTATCAATATATATTGGGAGGGTAGGCTGCTTTTTTGGTTTATTTTTTTTTTGAGTAGGAAGGACTGGATTCATATGTATCTGCACCTGCGTTTTACATTCTCAGAGTTATGTCTGTAGTTCAGAAATGTTAAATCTGAAAGAAGGGGAGGGGTGGCCTTGAGAAGTGAAGCTGAAGAAGGGCTGGAACTGTTTTGTAAAACAAAATATGGTCAGTGACACTGGGCATCTTGACTTGGTAGTGGGAGGCAGGTCTGGTGGCATAATTGAGGGAGTGAGAGGGAGAAGGTGAAACCCCAAACTGTTCAGTAAGTAGATATCTGTCTCTCTGGTAAGAGGAGTATGAGAAGTTCCAAACTCTGGAGTATCTTTTTATAGGCACTGGAGAGTTCTTAAATCTGGGAAACTTTTTGGCCTCATTTCCTTTGAGTGCCTGATGATCTTCCTCATCTAAGGAAAAAAGAATGAGCAGCCACAGATGTTTCCCAGAGCATGTGCATTGCTTTCAAGGTTGTCTGGGTTTCAGTTTAAGTTAATTTGCTCATGATGAGAGCAAGAAGCACAAACAGTTTTGAAAATTCAACATTTTTCTTGGACTTTTTTTAGGTTTGGGTAGGAGCCGTGCTTTGGTTCTGCCTTATTTCTTCGTCTATCATGATTTTGTGCTGGTGCACAAAATGAAAGGGAGAGTAAGAAATGACAAAACATACCACTTCCAAGTAGCTGTTTCTGCACAGTATCAGTTACCTCTACCCAAGTTTACCTGAAATAGCCCAAAAGTTGCTCAGATGTCGACAAATATTTGTTTTATAATGGTTTGAGTGGTGATGATCATGCCATTTTAGGTAGGAATTGTTTGGATGGTTGGCTGATGGGATCGGTTCTTGGTAGATGCATGAGGCTAGGGAGTTTTCAGAAGGAAGAAGGTTTTCTTTCCAGTCCTGGTGACACTATTCAGGGGCTTACTTTGATCTTAAAGCACTGAGAATAGGGGGACAGGGAAGGAGTATTCAAAAGCACATAGGTTACTGACAGCAGGTTTAGTCATGGGGCAGTTGCAGGCTTCTGGCACTTAGCATAAATTCAATCTAATTAAAATTTATTAAAAAACCCACCCCAAGAACACCCCTTTTTATAACCTTTAGTCTGGTATTGTGTATTTATGCAGATTCTGGCCTCTGTGTCATATGACAGTGTTGCTCTTCAGCACTCCAGAAGTGAATTTATCAATTATAATGGCCACACTTTTATAGTTGGCATGTAAATCAGTTTCTTAGGTATATTTTTCCATTAATACAAGTTGAATATGTTGCATTAAATGTATTCTGGGAATATGAATGGGCCTTCTCCATCTTGTAGTGAGGAGAATTTTTGAGACTGCATACAAGCTGTAACATATTCTCACAAAGATTTAGGTTTATAGCCTTTCTCTGAAGTGCTTTCAATTATTCCATGCAGCAGGAAAAGCTTACTCTGCTTACAGAAAGCAGCAATACCAAACTGACCTTTGCCTAAAGAAAGCAGATCTCCTAGTGACTACCCAGGTTTTGTGCTGGGAACAGAACCTAAACCACCACCAGCAGCAAGATGGCTTCTTTGACAAAATAACTTGTGAGAGATCTCCAGTGTTGTCTGTTTAGACATGACACTGCTGTGTTCACATGGATTTACAGAAGGCTTCTTTTGCTTTGCAGAAACGGAAGGCTTCAAGATTGACACCATGGGCACCTACCACGGGATGACTCTGAAGTCTGTGACAGTGAGTGGAAAGTCTTTGCTTAAATATGTTTTATAGACATGATTGGAAACATATACAGTATATGTTAAGGGATAGAGATGTCTTGTCCTCCTTGCCTAGGCTCTGGAAGGTCAGGTAGGCTGAGTAACAATTGGTGAAAGTTCTTGTCTATGAAAAGACAAAATGTGTTTTGTTTGATCTGCATGTTCTAGAGGTCGGTGCCTCAGGAAATTGTTTGTCTGCAGTAAAAAGGTGTGCTGGGAAGGCTTCTTGAGGTGCAGCTTTTTTCTGTTATATTTAACATACCCAGGTTTTTGCGGACCTTAGGTGTGTCTGGAAAGGACATAAGTGATCATAATCATAAGTGATAAAACTATACTCAGAAAACTGAAGGAATAAACCCAGGTTTTGGAGTATTGCTCTGTTTCCCACTCGGCATTTAATAAAATAATTTTTTTTGGTGGTGCAAGAGTTAGACCTCAGCATTACTGTTAAAGCTTTCTAGCCTGGTGAGATGGACTTCTATTGTATGGCTGTACAATGCAGTCAGTGGGAACTGAAGCAATCACAGATGAGAGAGAGACCCTCAAACAGATTCCCTTTTCTTTCTTTGGCCTACTTTTGTCTACTTTTGTGGAAGTGGGTTGAATGCTCTCAAATAAATGCTGTTTTGATCTGCTGGTAAGTATGACAGATGCTACAAAACTGCTGTAGTGACCTCATTAAGGTTTTTGCCAGCTGCATACCTATGTAAATGTGATGAACAGACAGCACTAAGCATTCTCCTAAACCCATGCACTACTTCTAGTTTGCACTTCTCATTTGAATGTAATTACATGGAATTTTCTGAAAACTATTCAAAGGTTTTTTGTTTGATAAAAGTTCTTTCCCAAATCATTCCCAGCTCCTCTTGACTTAGGATACTGTAAAAGAATATGGAAGGGAATATTTAAGGAAGGAATCTACTTAGCAGTAAACGGTGTAATTTCTAGATGAATTCAGAAATTGATTGGATGAAGAAAAAAGATAACCTATTGTGTCTGGAGATTTGTTCTTGAACTTAGCATGAATTTTGGGCTGCTTTATGAGGAATCAGTGTTGTTATACCAAACCTAGGTTTCTATGGGATATCATACCTGCTTCAAGGGGTAGTGATTTGAAATGGATTAGTAAATAGGTTCTGTTTAAATTGCTCTGTGGGAAGGAAAAAGAAGGAAGAAAGAGGAAAACAAGATTAGAGTAAAGCAGAAATGTTGAAATGTTTTAAGCTTATCAGTGTAAAATCTGTAAAAGTGAAGGGATGTACAGTAACTCTAAAAATGATATGTTTTTTTTAGGGTCATAAAAATAATCAAGGCTTTTTGTTCTGGGAATCCTACCTCATGCCTTGAGCATACTGCCTAGGGTTTTGAGGTTATTAAACTGTCCTTGTTGGTCTCTTCCATTTAGGAAGAAAATATAATAGATATCAAATTACAAGTAAACCTTTTTTTAACATAAACCAGAATTTTTTGAAATAACTATTTAAGAGTGCACGACTGCACATAAAGCATCATCTGGTGTCATAAGAAATATTAAAACTTCATCTGTCACTTAGCTTTTGTCTAAGAAAGAACTGGTGAGGGAGTTTTGGAGCCTTATTTTCCAGATTATTAAAAAGGTGCCTTCAATATTTAGCTCATTCATAAATTGCAATGACATCCTGGCTTTGTGTTTCAGATGGGGGAGAAAAAAATCTGTTAATGATATTCATCTGTTTTTGTCTAAACTTTGTCATAGTGATGGACCACATAGTGCTAACCCTTAATATCAGATCGTATTTTTGTGGAGAATAGTTAATCTCCTGCCACTTGGCAAGTTTCATATTTTGCTTTTACTCAAGGTTTTTTATGGTTTGTTTATATTTTTTTATGCTGGACAAAATTAGGAAGGAAATGGGAAAGTAGTTGCTTTCCCTAGGTGTTTAATGGGAAAGTACATTATACTCATTGGCTAAATCATAGGAGTATGGAGGATAGCATTGGAATTCATTCCACCTGCATGATCTCATCTGCTGTCCTCACAGTATTGGTTTATTCCCTGCAGGAACTCTTCAAACATTTCAAAGGAATTAGAGTGCTAGGTAGCTCTTGGTTAGAGGCTCTCTTCAAACTTCAGACCTCTGATTTCCAGATGGATGCTCACGTTTGAAATCTTCT
Organism: Phylloscopus whistleri; assembly: GCA_017589585.1. Taxonomy (NCBI): domain Eukaryota; kingdom Metazoa; phylum Chordata; class Aves; order Passeriformes; family Phylloscopidae; genus Phylloscopus; species Phylloscopus whistleri. Next base: position 771,124 of record JADMLD010000682.1, on the reverse strand, counting down.
TTTTTATGCCATTGTTCTTGAGATGATAGCTCCTTTGTTTTTTCTGTGGTGTTTGCCTCCAGTAATGTATTTTTGGAGTGTGGTCAGATTCCATTAAAACTTACAGTTCTTACCTCCACTGTAAAGTGGTCCACTGTTTGGAGTTGCCCACCTGCTTCTCATACAAAATTTGTGAAAGGTTTTTTGTTTTGTCTTGTATTCCCTACACTTTACCCTCTGCCTTACTGTAATTCTCTGTAATGATTTTTGTGAAATGTGCAAAACTTCTGTTTTGTGTTTGTTCTTGCTGAAATGTGAGCTGTCCTAGATGCTTGTTCTTTTTAACTGCAAAACAAAAACTTCTTCATCTTAACTGCTTTCTTTTCATCAGTGATGTTGGAAACTTTCTTAGCATTCAGAATCTGTGCCAGAGCAGATGGTGAATGGTGGGCTTTTTCTGAAGTAATGTCAGCTAAAATAACTTGTGCTGCTGGCAGTTCTTCCCTGTAACAGGGTTTTTGCTTGATTGGCACACTATCTCTTAGAAAGAACTGACTTATTTATTGAACTTTTATTGTGAAGGCATGATCTCATTATTCTGGACCTGGAATTGTTTATAGCAAGGCATTTTCCTCAGAAAGATTTTTTTAAATTAGTTTTTCCTTTTTTCTAATACCTGTGGCACCTTCTATTTGCCTGAATTGATGATGTTTTGGAAATTAGTAAGTAGCTAGTGGTGGTATCTCTTGCTGTCTGGTTCCCCAGCAGTTCATGTAGCAAACTGTTCAGCATGATTTTTCAAAACCTGCAGGTCTCCCTGCAGGCTTCACTTCCAAGCATAATCCCCTGTATAGCAGAACAACAACTGTTTTTTACCTAGGAATGTTTGGTGTTTGGGGTGGAGCAATCTTTGGAAGAGAAGTATGTTTGTATTTCTGTACAACACAGGGTGTGAGGTGATGCTGAGAGAGAATCTTAAGCTGGTATTCTAAACATTCTTTGTTACTTGTGTAAAATTGATGTTTGGGGCTTCAGCTTGCTGCTTTTCTAAAGGGCAATGTTAACTTGGAGGCCAGTTTCGTCTGCTGGAAGCCTCAAAGGTGAGTTTTAGCTTTTACACACAATGAAATTGAATTTTGGAGTATTCATTTCTGTAACTAGGATATGTGAGTCATTTAACTGTTAGTGTAGCCCAAGATGTAAAGATCAGAACAGAGCAGTTATCTGCACCTAGGGCAGGATAGGAAGAAATTGCTTGTTCTGTGAGCACCTGATAAAGCTGGTTGGGGGCAGCTTCCAAGCTAAACTCTTCCAAGCTGAGGGCATGCTTTGCATTGACTGTGTATACTTGCAAATAATATTTGTTTATCCATTACAATAATAGTAATGGTGATGCTGGTTTTACTCATCTTTGTGCTTTTATCTTTCAGTTCTCATGGCTTTAGTATGAAAGAAAGAAACAGCATGAAAGGCTGTGGAGTTCTGTAGGGTGATTTCCTCTGATTTCTGAGTCCCCTGGCTGGTCAGGAGCTGTGATTCAGGGTGCTGGAAACCTGTGTTCAAAGGAACAAGAACTGCATAGCACTGCAGTAGCCCCTTGCAGAAATTATTTTTTGTCTTTCCTAATTGCTGGAAGGCTCTCCTGTTTTCAACTTGGAGTTTCTTTTAGCATTCAGGGCTGCTGAAGCTTGGGAGCTTCCTTTGTCTTTGGTTTTTGCTGCTAGTAATGGGATGTGTCATTGGTCATCTGCACTCAAAAACAGCCAGAGCTACTGCTGGCATTTCTTTCTCTTCCTGTTCAGTAAACAGGCAGATGCCAGAGCTCTTGGAGGATTGGGCTGATGGCCTTCCCAGGGAGTCTGGAGCTACACCTGGATCATCAATATAGTTAGTGAGGACTTCACTGGAGGCACTTCACTTATAGCAAACTCAAATGCAAATTTCTGTGGTGTATTCAAACTCTATAAGTAAGAAATTCTGTCTTAAGTTTTCAGTGCTTCTGCATTGAGTGATATTTTTCTTCCAAACTGACAAAAGTAACATCCCTGTTATGATTGTACACTGCCAGGCTTTACAGCAATCTCTGGGTAAAAGTGCCCTGAGTAAACATATGAGAATATCAATAATTAAAGTAAATGCATTACGTTTCAGTTAAAACAAATGCATTTCATAGTCCTAACAGAAACCAAGTAATTAAACAGGAGTCCCTGTGTGAACCACAGTACAAGCAGGTCTAATTTCAGAAGAATTGGAGACTGGTTCAGCACCCCTAAGGTCAACAGCATTTTTTGGTCACTATCAGATTTGGGGAATGAATTAATCAAAGGATGTTACTGTTATTGCCCTTAATATCTTTTGAGTTGGGTACAATCTCTGTAATTTTTTTTTTTTTTTTTAATGAGAGGTTGTTTAACCACCTCTGTCGTATTCTCAAAGGAGTAGTGTGTAGTATAAATGAACAGAATTGCTAAATTATGGCACTTTACAGACTGAGCCATTGGAGAGGAAGCAGTTGGGGCAGAAACAATTAACATGGTGTGTGTATGTATTTTATATAAAAGACTGAAGAAAATTGATATGCTTCTGTGTGAATAGGTAAATCCAGAGGATCATATCGTGAGGAATTTGTGATTCAGTGCCAAAATTCAGAATGACTGTTTAGAAGTCGTAATATGGTGGAGTTGGATATTGTCTCTGTGTTCAGATGAATAGTACTTCTAAAAAGAAATAAAAACTTAATACATCTTTAATATTAGAGATGGAAGAGAGATACCTGCTTATCCACATCAGTTTTCTGTGTCATGTCCTAATCTCATTAAAATGTTGGAGGAGAGTGGGATTGAGGGAGGAGTCAGCAAAACAATGGACTCTTTGAAGTGTTTGAAACAGGCTCTGAAGTGCCACATAATTTTCGTGCAGCCTGTGCATAAGGTGGTCATTATTCCCAATGTGAGTGCAACACCAGCCTGCCTCCACCCCCACTCCTGTCTGCAGGCTCAGCAGCATTCTGTGAATTCTCTCTGTGCATTCTATTCAGTTTTTAACCAGCAAGAGGAGGTGAGGAAAACTGTAATAACATAGAATCATAAAGTTACTTAGATTTGCACAGAGGGCAGATGTTTTTCCACAGATGCTTGAGGTAGGTACTTGTTTTTATTTGGTTTGTAAATTATTTTTTACCATAAGTATACTCCTCTGTAACTAATTCAGACATACCCATGAGGTCCTTGGTCCATTAGGGTTAAGGACCAGGACATGACCATGAACTCAAAAAGTCCTTTAGCTGAAGAAACGGATGTTTCTCCAGAGCAGTCTGCCAACAACCTTACACTGCTCTGGGGTAGCAGGCACAAAGGCTTTGTGTCTGTAGTACTCTAATGAGAGTGAATAAAATGCAACCAAGTTTCCTAAGTGCTATTACTGTATTTTATATTTAGGGCCACACAACTGTTTCAGTGGTTGGCATTTCATTGCCTCAGTTGTGCTTCCAATATGAAATTGCTTTCCTTAAAGAGTTTTAGTGTAAATAGTGAGGCTGATACAGACCAAGAAAAATCACATACAAATGCTGCTTTCAAGAAAATGTGTTAGGTTGAACAATGGTGCACTTGTTTTCTTTGGGATTGTAAATCATGTACATCTGTGCCAAGTTATGTGACTGTTGTAACGTGTTACACAATAGAACTGCCTGTTTTTATGTTGAGGCTAAGAACTGCAAACTCAAGTCAAGACAGGGATGTTGTATAATCAGTCATGCCTCAGGAAGTTGGGCATTGCTGTGTGGCACCAGTGTGCTGCTGAACAAGAGGGAGCAAGACCAGGAGCTATGTGGCTTTGCCCCTGAATGGGCGTGCCTGGAGTCACTGCTGTGTGCAAAACTCAGCTGTGTCAGTGCTCAGAGGTCTGAATGGAGGAGTGCCAAATATGAGAACCCAAAGCCTTTCTGAGTATACATTCAATTAGAGTTCTAAACATCCTGGAAGCTTTACTTAAAAAGGCTTGAGAGCCTCAGACATGCTTGGTATGAGTTCTGAGATGACCTCCTAGACCTGTCTTGATCCAAAGCTGCATGACAGGAGAGTATTTACCAGCCCTAGGGGTATCCCCTGAGAAACTCATCTGCCATGCACACTATGCACTAGGACTGGAATCCCTGATGAATGTTTCAGGAGTCACTCTCACTTGGAAACATAGCCCCAAATAAAACTGCCTAGGACACTTTTTGTGTTCTTTGGGTTGGATGTCCACCTTTACTTGAGTCGTGTACAGGATTCTGCTTAGATTTGTGTTTCACAGGTCTTTGGGTTTGTGTGTAATTCAAGTTTTATAGGGTGCTGCTTAGTGATACCAGCTGAACCTGAGCTACAGGTTTTTATACTTTGCCCTAATAGTTCTGAATAATCAGACATCATGCGCTGCTCAAACTTATTTTAAACAACTGGGTCAACACCTTTCCCTCTACAAATTATCTCCAAACATCTAATGAATGCCTAACAGCTGCATCTTCACTTGACAGTTCTGGGGGAAGAACAACTCTGCTGTTGTGTAGGGTTGTAATTTACTCACAGCTATTGAAGGTGGTGTAAAGGTCTTGCAGACCCAGTAGAAATGAGTATGTGTCAGATGGAGGATCAAAAAATAATTTACTTTAATGTACCTTCTTCTCCCTGCAGGTTATGGGTAGCAATCCTCTTGTCTCAGAATTAAGAGTTTAACAAAGTTTTGAAGGTTTCTAGCACACTTTGCAATTCATGATACAGTGATTAAATCAAAATTACAATGAAAGAATTTATTGATCATCTGAATAGTTTATGTAACTGATGTGAGAACTAATCAAAATTTCCTTCTCTGGTCAGTTTTTGAGATTGCACCATTGTCATTAGGCCCTGTGACACTTTACTACTTAGTTGTTTGCTTGTAATAGAGTAAGGTAGAATTCATTATTTGTGGAAACAAGTTTTCTGCTTTTTCTGCTTGGAGTACTTGCTTATCTCTAACTTAGTATCATAGTCATACCTTCTTCTGAGCTCGGAGAGTAACATAGCTTGTTACCTTAGCAATATCCATAGGAACTGCCTCAAGAGCTCAGGCTCATGTACATCTCACTCATACCATTTGCTACTACTTGGTTAAGCCAGAGCACACTCTTCTTTATGATTTGTTTATAGTTATTTTTATACATTCTGTGCTTAGTCCTTATTGTTATCCTCTTTGAACACATGTAAGGACTGTTGTTTCAATTTGTGGACTTTGTTCTGGTGTTGTGCTTTTAAAGGTCCACTTCCTTCCCTTTTTCTTGCAGTTGTGAGTTTATTTTGTTGTTTAGTTGAGGTTTTTTTCCCTTCTATTGAATTTTTTCAGTATGTGGCTGGGAATGTGTGATAGCAGAGGGTATCTCAATGTGGCAGATTTTGTTCACAGGTACACAGTTATTACAACAGTGTGGAATGGGCAGGTGTTCTTCAGTTCTTCAATCAGAATATGTAAGGCAAAGATAGTATTTTCAAAGCACATTAAACCTACAGAGCTTTAGAGGCAAACATTGATGAAATGCTGAGGCAAGAGCCCTGGTTCTTTTGGGGGATGGATTATAAGTGATGTCATTGGGCACCATTTCCAGGTAGTGCAACATAACTAATGAGAAGATCCAGTTAGAACAGCAAAGTAGGATATATTTTCAAGCTTTTTGGCAGCTGCTTCTTGTACCATTTAAGAAGGTAATTGATTAGGAGTGACTATATTTAGATCTCGAAATTTGTGAGATTTTAGTGTTCCATCTAAATCCAGGTGTTAATCTGACTGTGTCTTTTATGAAGCCCCACTGTTGCTGCTGAATCAGCATCCTCACTTTTAGGATGTCTGTAGGCAAAGTCCTGATTTACTCAGGTTTGTTCTTGGTGGTTCTGGATCACAGTCTGTTCAGCACAGGCTCTCTTCTTAGGTAAATGCCTTTAAAGGCCAAATAATGAACTCTGCATTAGTTATGGCTCACTCACCTGGCATTTGGGCAGTACTGATCATTCCTCCAGGAATATACCTGTGACTGTGAGCTGCTGAGCTGCCATCTGGAGCTGGCTTTGTGTTTCCACTGAGCAATATGCTCTTGCTGATACCACTTGCATCACTGCTGCTGCAAGGGTGGGTCCTGGCTCTCTATTCATCTCAAGCTCACTCAGCTGAGCTGAGGGAGTTAAGGGGAAATGTGTGTGTATGGAAGTGCATGTAGGCAGGCACTGAATGATGCACTGGCTGGTTTAATTCTCATTCACCACTTTTTCTGTTGCCCCTCTTTGTTCCCAAAAGGTTTGTGGGATTTTCTGGAGATTTTTGGTTTGGGATTTTTCAAAGTAACATGAGCCTCATGCAAATGGGACTTAACACTGAAGAAGGTGATCTGGTAACAATAAATCTAGTTCCTTACCTTTCTGAATCAATAAATGTGTAGTCTGAATGAAAATTTCTTTGAGAGACAAACATTTTGATTTTCTTTTAAAATGTAAGTCTTGGATCTATGCATCTCTAGTACTTAACTATTTTAAATAATGAAGGTTTGTCCAATATACTTAAAATGTCAAACTTATCCAAGGCAGTTGGTAAATTGAAAGAAATTTATAAATAACTTTGAGAACAACTGTGTTTTTTATAAATACATGATTCAATTAGCTGGCCTATTGTTATAAACGACCCAGACCCCAAGTGGGAATAAGTTATTGAAGTTTTATTGAGAACAAAAAAAAACCAGCAAAGCAAAAGGGACAGCACTGGAGTGTGGCAAAATGCCAGAGGCTCATGCACAAAATGGTGGGTTCACCTTTTATACCCCTGATATTACATCAGCTTTATGCATATTTATTTTTGGTTTTATATAACCTCGCCCCATGTCACTCTTTTTGCCACCAACGTAGTTTTGTCACTGTTGTCATCAGGGTTATCATTGGATGAAGTTCTGCTCCTTTTGAGGTGGTGTCTCAAAAGTTTGGCTAGCAACAGTCTGTCCAATGCAAACTCCTAAACTCACATTACAACACAGGAAAACACACTATCCTCGTGAAAGCCAATTTCACAACTGGGCTATTGTAACCACATTGCCCACTTTATAACATCTATTATTATCTTAACATTATAATATCAATTCATATAATACTTTGTGAAAGCCGGTTCCCACTAACTTGTTTCTCACAGCTGTAAAACTGTTGGTTAGACTGTCTACAACTTGAATATTAACAAAGCATGTTTTTATTTCATCTTACACTTTCATTGCATTTGGCACATTAAGGTTTAGGAAGTCCAACTATTCAGCTGGTTTGCTGCTTTAAGAAACTTCAGCTGTATTTTTGGAATTGAAGTCTCTTCCTTTCTGTCTCTCCATGAAGATATGTGAGTAGTTTTGTGCATGAGCAAGAGATATACTTTTTAAAATTCAGTTGAAGTGTGAAGGAAAACTTGGTGTGACTAAGCAAAGTGACGTAGTGATGTGCTAAGTTTGCTTGTAGTTAACTATCAGTCTACTGGCTGTAAGTTCATACTGCTTTTAATTTAGAATATTGTAAAATATTTCTAGGCTTCTTCATATAAATAATGGGGTTTGTCTCTTTAATTGCCTGAGCCTCTCTGCCTCAAAGTGAGATGAGGGTCTCCTCATGCCTTCCCTTGGCCTGGAGAGAAATGCAGCTACTGAGTTCCAGATGTGTGATTTTGGGTGGCTTGGTGCTGCCATTTTGAGGAGACACAGAGAAAGCACTGCCTGCCTTTCACTCCCTGGGAGCAGTAATTTGAGGGTTTAATTTCCCTGGCCAGCAATTTCCATAAATGTTGACAAAGGCAATAACTTTTCTCCAGGCTTTATTAAAGTTGGGAACTAGTTTCGAACTGTACTGTGGGAGAAGGGAGGGAAATGTTACTAAAGTAGACTGAGAAGAGCTCTGTTTCCTTAGGTGGGGAAGAAACCAATTCTGCTTTTGCTTTAGCATAGGAGACTTGAGGGTGCATTATGCAGCACTATCCATCAGCCCTACTTCCCAGTTACCTCTGGAGCAGTTGGTATAAATCAGGCAAACAGATTTACATATAACTGAAATAAAAATGGAATACGGTCATCATTAAAGCAGATAACCTGCCTGATTAGTTGTGTTTTATCATGATTGCTAACTAAAACAAAAGACTTGTGGATAGAGAGGGCTTTGTAATGCCTTAAGACAAATATTTTGTAGCTAATAATACATAGTATATATTATACAGAACATATGCAGCTATCTCATGTGGGTCTATAAAAGCCATTCTGTTTTAGGGTGATGCGTGCTGTAGCAAACAATGATTTTTATAGTAGCTTTCACATGTATAATTATGTCTGGAAAATAACGTCAAGAAAAAGCTTCCAAAAATATCTGGACATGAACAGCAGGTGAAATGCAGATTAAAGTAGTAAAATGCATATTAAAATCCTAAATGGATTTTAATGCTGTCTTAGAAATGAAAATCTAAAGGGACTCTGAGCTGCCTGGATGTTACATCTGATTTTAAAGGGTAGGTTTATAGCTGGCTCTGATTTCAAAGGTGAAGTTTTAATAAGTAAATTAGCTTGCTTGTAAATAACTGAAATCTTTTGAAAACTGTGTTTGCTGGTATATTATAGTTCCCATTCAGAATAATGAAAGTGCCTAATCAGGCAGTTTGCTCACCTAAGGTGAGCTAAATATTTAATAGGGGTGGCTTGCATTTGTGTGTTATTGTACTGCACAACAAAACCACAGATTCAATATGTCTCTTATATTCCTTCCCCTGGCAGGGCTCAGCAAGGCTCTTAATGTCCTTTTATTTTCTTCTCTGGAAAGCTGCCTGCACTTGGCTTGTAATACCAAACACTGTGAACTGTAATGCTTTCAAATACGAATGTGGGTATTAGATAATTGTAAAGAATGAGTACCATAACAGTAATCCATATTTTATAGATGGAAATTTGCAGTACACAGAAAATATTTTCAAATATTATTTTATTACTCCTTTACATGGAGCTGAGAGAAATATAATATAGAAGGTAATAAGTACTCAACATCCTCCAGGTTAAGATCCAGAATGGATTAAAGTTAAACACTGGGACAGTGTTACTAGTATACTAATATTTGTGAAAGTTCTCAGTTATGAATAAAAATCATACCTTTAAGGAAATAATATAACTTTTTCTGATGCCTCTCCTAAGTGGAATGGAAGTGATTGATTAACCTGACATTTAATCTTTGGCATGCTTCAGGGAGTTTCTGCCATATGTTCAGTAAAGTGGTGTTTCTTTAGTGAAGTCACATTTAAACTATGGGAAAATGCATAGAAATGTATTGGTACTTAATAAATGTGGCATAACTACACCGTGTTCACAGCTCATGATTTTTTCCCCCTCCTCCCCCCTCTTTTTCTTTTTACTCCTTTAAACAAAGACTGACTTTGGCTCAAATCAGCTTGGCTAGTTTCCTCTCCCACCACATTCCCCAGAAGGAAGCTAAATGAATTCTGTCCATAAGAAGATTAAAAGCTGATGGGGTGGGCAGATGTTTTATTTTCTCAGGGGTGAAGGAAGTAGCATGAGCTTCTCTGGCAAGTCTGAAGATAATGGTGGTGGGAGGGAGTGTTTTGCTTCTAGTTCAATTGCAGAGAGGCATTTATACCTTTATACCATAATAGATTGCATGTGCTCTTCGACCTTATCTTGATGGAAAAATAAAGATGTATTCTGGGTTTATGTATTAGTAGTTCATTTACTCCAACACTGATTTGTAGTGAATCTGCTTCAGGATAAATTTAGGTGTTACTGTGAATTTTATTTGCTTTTTGCGTCTTTGTTTTTCACTTTTAACTGTTTAAAACTCAGAATTTTCCTACATTATTTATATCTTGGTTCATTTTACTTAGTTTAGTTAGTTTTCCGTTCTTTTTTGTAATATTCTAATATTTTTCTTTTCTGTTGATAAAGCCCTGGCTGCAGTCTGGCTTACTCCTTATGACCAAGCTGCTGTAGGAGAAAGTCATGGTGGACCCTGTGTGCTTTCTAGCAGAATTCACAGAATTCTCTTCCTAGAATGAACTGATTCTTAACCCCTGAAGCCTCATCTCTCTGTGGTAGCCTCCAGCCTGGTGCTGACCTGGGAGCTATTAAATAACTTAAAATGACAAGTTACTTGGCTTTCTCAGCTTTGGATCCTCCTGGATTCCAGGCTTGTTAAGGGATTTTGTGACAATTCATAAATAGGTTTCTGGAGGTGCCTTTGTGCTCACACAAAAGACAATAATAATAACAATAATAAAGTTGTGTAAAGCTTTGGGGTAAAAAAGGCCCTCCCTGTGTCTGAAACATGACCAGGGTTCTTCCTGGTAGCCTTGGCTTCTCTGTCAGTCAGTGCCCTTCAGGGACCTGAAGACCTTGTGGAACTTCCTCCCAGATTTCTGTTGTAGCTCCTGAGCTCCCCAAAGCAGGATTTGTTTTAATGGGTTAAAATCTTAATTAATCTTTCATTTGTAATGAAACACATCAGGTCTTTCCAGGATGGAGCTGTTGCCACCTGAGCGTGGCTGGGAAGTTAAGGAAGTTAAGAGTCTTCAATAATTGCCTGTGTTTTCCTGTTAAAGCAAGTACTTCATAGTTCTGCCATTCACAAATAACCTTTTCTCCTTAATACAATGCATGATGCAATCTAAAATGGCAATATGCAAGCATTCCTTAAGGCTATATCTAGATCAAGGCACTCAAGCAAATTAAAGCAAATTACCAAAGTGTTCAACATCAACATTCATAAGTTATAATGCATTAAATTGCCATTGGCTGGTGATGTCTTTAGGAATAAAATTAATTTAGTGAGCTGTATGTAGTTTAATTTCCTTGGTTTACAGTGAGTGAAGGCCAATTTACTTCTGCATTGGAAAACTCACATGGGAATTTAGTGCATTTAAATTAATATGTTCTGACTTCTCACCTTTCCTTGAATCTTGATAAGCCTTCAGATCTTTGTTCACCCATTATGAGGTCCCATTCCTTGGTGCTGTGTGTGGCTCACATGGGATTACAGATTTGATCTGCACCAGAGCCACGAACAAAATTCAATTGCTGCTCTTCACTCCAGGCAGTAATGGCTGGATTATACAGAGCCACAATAGTATTTAACTAACCTGCAAAACCTGCCTGTTTTCCACAATGCAGCTCAGGATCCTCTAGATCTCATGGACAGTAAATTCAGCACCTTTTAAGTTTTTCATAATGCACATAATTCTATGTGTCTATATGTATATGTAGAGAGAGTTAAAAATGGTAAAGGTATTTTTAACTTTTGGTTTTATTTTGGTTGGAAAGCATAAGGGTAATTTGTTTTGCTTTCAGTTTTATGTTTGGGGTGTTTAAGTTGAGAAAGGAATAGGAAATTAAATTGCTGTGGATGCTTAATAGACTGTTTATTTTAGGGCATAGTCAGTGCTTTCACACTTTACTTCAACTGTCATTACACAAGAAAAAACACTCATTTCCAGTACTTAAACTGATGAATTGAAGCCTACCACTTAAAATTTGTCCACTTATTTACTTACATGAGCTCCTTCAGGCAGAATATTTTCTCTTTTAAGTGCTTTTCCTGCCTGTATATTTCCCCTGAAGTATGAATTTGCGGGTTTTGCATCTTTTATCTCCCTTTTTAATAGAAAGAGATGTACTGTGTAATGCTTAACTGAAGTGACACAACTTACAAGGTTTGTAATTACTGTCCATTATTCCAAAGGATTTCTACTGCTTTTAAAAATCATTTTTCATTTAATGCAGTTAGCAGCAGCAGAATAAATGTAGTGATAATTTCTGCTCCCATTCTGCATGTGTGGAGGATGGTACAGTCCTAGATTACAACATCCCTATAGCTGTATCTATGTAGGTGAATTTCTGTCTTCTGCCCTTGTATTTTTCAATAAATGGGGAAACTTGGGTAATATTTCTGTGACTTGTAGGCTAAATTTTGCCAGCTGTTTAGAGAGGGAGTATTGGTAATAACAGGTCCCAATCAACATTTATTTATACTTATTTTTTTTTTGTGAAACAAGTAATTTTGTTTGGTCTAATATCATCTGATGCCACTGTTAAGTTGGTCTGCAATATATGTTCAATTCTCTAAAGGACTAAAACTTGTTAGGAAGCTTTGAAAATGTTGTATAGAAAATTCAGAAACTGTAGCTTGGTATTTATTAGAAGCAGACAGGTTTGTGTCATCTCTGGGAGTCGTAAAAGAATTAGTTTTTAGGGAGTTAGTGTTCACTTGTTTAAAAGGACTAGTTAGAAATTTCTCTGAGGGTGAATGTTTGGTGTGTTTCTGAGGTGTTTGGGTGAGGAGGGACATTGTTATGAGGTTTGTAAAGAAAATGCTTAGTTTTTCATATTGCATCTTGCAAAGACTCACTTCTAGGGGTTACAGCATTTCTCTCGTAACTTGAGAAAACCTCTAACTGTGAAGAGGTAGTTTTAAAAGGAATATAGGACACCAAGAAAAGAAAGTTTATTGATAGTTGAGAAAACAATTTTTTTTTTTTTTTTTTTTTTTTTTTTTTTTTACTTCCCAAAATCCAGGGACAAACACATTCTTATCTGTATTGGCCACTGAAACAAATGAAATGCCAAATGTTTTAGTTGGCTGTGGTGGAATGCAGCCTTTTATTTTTTTTTTTTTCTATGGCAACACATTTCATTGTCATCATTTTTCACTTCAAGTAACTGACAAAGCCTGTATGAAATATGTTCAGCAAATATGTAAAGCTATTTTTGCCCAAGTCTTAAAGTGTCACCAAAAAAATAAAATGGAAATTGTCCAGCACCTGGGGTCACACCAGTGAATATGATGAAGAGTGTGAGGGCCCATGTGAACCTAATGAGGTTCACAATGCCCAGTGCACAAGGTGCTGCACCTGGGTTAGGGCAGTCCCAGACTGGCAGAAGGACTGCATGGAAGGCCTTGGGGGTTCTGCTGGATGAAAAGCTGGACGTGAGCCAACAGTGTGCACTCACAGCCCGAAAGGCCAACTTAATCCTGGGCTGTGTCAAAGGACAGGTGGCCAGAGGTAGAGGGAGGGGATTGTTCCTCATGGGACCCCATCTGCAGTGCTGGAATCCTCAGCACAAGGCAGACATGGGCCGGTTAGAGTGGCTCCAGAGAGGCTGTGAAGGTTCTTGTGGGGCTGGAGCTCCTCTGCTTCAAGGACAGGCTGAGAGCTGGGGCTGCTCAGCCTGCAGAAGAGAAGGTTCTGGGAGAGCCCATTGCAGCCTTCCTCAGAAAGGGCTGATAGAAAAGAGGGAAAATGGCTTTTGACAAGGGCACATAGTGATAGGACAAGGGAGAACAGTTTAAACTAAGAGGGGAGATTTGGATTTAAGTTAAATGTCAGGAAGAAATTCTTTCCTGTGAGGATGGTGGGGCACTGGAACAGGTTGCTCAAACAACCTGTGGAAGAAGTGTCCATCCTTTCAGAGTGTGAACATTGCCCAACTGCAATTTATGTTAAATTTGAACTGGATCATAGTTGTATGTGCTGAAATGGCTGCACTTGGAACTGGAGCAGAACTTTGCTATGTCATAGCCAGGATATGTCAGCATGGACTGCTTGCTGCAATTCCACTGTTGTGAGAAAAAAAGAAACAACACTTAATGCTCCTGGATCGTCTGTTTTGTCATGAACATCTGATCATTTATCTGCTCTATGAGTAAATCAGAGTCTGATGAATTCTAGGACTATGGTAGTGCTTCAGGTGCTAATACTTGTAAATCCAGGAGAATATTGTGATAAGAAATGCAGGGAAAAAACACTGTAAATTCCATGTAAAATATTTTACAATAAAAAAAAAAATAATACAAGATTCATAGGGGTTTTTTTCTTACAGAATTGGAAAAGGTAAAACATTAATACTTGACTGGTTGTCATAAGGAGTCTTACAGGCAAAACCAAAGAAGTGTTTCATAAAAGTCTCAGTTTATGGAATGTATGGAGAAGGTGCTACTTAACAAAAGTGTGCTCATGTAAATTTTTTTAATGAATAGGAGTTAGGGAAGAAATGTCATTGTGTAGTTTATTCTTGTTTTTCCATTCCGCTCTGCTAGCATGAAATTTGGACAATAAATCATTCCAACTACTTAACTTTTACTAGTAGAAAATATGGAAATGGTGCAAGGGAAAAAAAAAATAAAAATGGTTGAGGAATCTAGGCAGTGCACTTCTTAATGAGTAGGACAGCATTATATTTCATTCAGGCTTAGAGCCTCCAAAATATTGTCACAGGGCTCTCATTCCTTTATTAACATTAATGAAAGCTGGATATCTGAAGTTGTTTGCAGCATCCATTTCTCAACTGAATTTTGGTTAGAAAAAAATCATACCTTTAATGGATGTAGCAAACAGATTTGTCTGCTTTTTAAAAAGGGCATGATTCACGGCTGGATAGTAGGAAGTAGTGACTACAGCTTTTAACTCTGAATAAATTTTAATTTTTGTAAAGTAAAAATTGTGATTATCTATCATTGTTGCCCTAATTTTTTTTTTTACCATTTTGAAAATTCAAGGAAAAGATGAGGGTTTTCAATTAGTGTAGATAACTTCCAAAATAGTTAAATCATGTAAAATTTGATGAAATAATAAAAGCAAAGTGCTGCCTCAGGTTTTAGAAATCGTTTCAGATTTGGAAGACAGTATTTTGTCATGACAAAAATAGAGGTATTATTGAAAATACTGTTGAAGACATATCTATATAAGAACAATGTGATTTCTGGGGGTTTGTTGGATTTTGGTTGGTTTTTCCTTTTTCCCTTTGGTATGCCTCACTGTGGATACAGCATAAGCTTTGTAATTTGCTTTTTGAGCAGTAGAGGAGTTAGTTGTTCCCTCAGGTATATATGAGTTATTTACCTTTATTTTAGAGTCTTGAGTAACATTAGGAGTACCTCTGAATTGTCTCATTTCTTTACATTTTTGGGATACAGAAATACTCTCCTTTTCTGCACTAAAAACCAGTCAATAAAATACAATATTTTAAATTAGTTAAGGATGATACAATGGGAAATTGGTTCTCTTCACTCAGAAGGCTGGATAATTGAGTTGAATTTTTATGGCAGCAAAAATCAATGTCTAGGTGGACTTTGGAAGAATGCCTATAAAAAGACTGGCATTTGCATTAGCAGCACTAAATTTTTTGACTGAGTCACAGATGGTACTTTCCAGTGTTTCTTTTTTTGTTTTGTCATCTTGGATCAACCTGTATGTTAGGGCAAAACAGGTTTAAAATGTGACGTAAATTGATGCTTCTTTTGAGAGTGATGACAGTGACACAAATTCTGAATGAAACCTGCAAGATTGTAGGTTATTCTTATTCTCAAAATAGTTCTTAGGTTGTTTAAATGCAGGGTAGGTTAAATATTTAGGAAAGGCAGTGAGGAAGGTTTTAGTTTCCTTTGGTGTCTTGTCTGGTATTTTATTAACAAAGGATTTCTTGTGGCAGTTGGTTTTTCTTGTTTTAAGCTTTGAGCCTTACTGAGATGTGGGAGCACTTGTCCTTTCCAGAAGAAAAGATGTGGTGGGGTTGTGGTTTTTCAAGAGTGTGCAGGGGTTTGATGGTTTTAGGATGGCATGGATGTTTTTAATTTTTAATTTAATATAAAACTTTAAAAAATGTTAACAGCAAAAGAACTGGGAATACTTTACCTTCTGAAGACTTTTTTTTTGTGTTGAAAAGATTCTTCTCTTAGATCCTTGAAAGCATGACTGTTTCTTCTGAAATCTGAATTTTTGTCATCTTGGGAAATTTTTAAAGATTTCACACTGTTTTCAGTATCTTAACCTTTTTTAGTTGAATATATTGCAAGACATTATCAAAGCTGGTATCCTTAAAATGTTAGGATGACAAACATGTTTCACACACTTCACTTTTTAATGAGGTAAAGAAAAAGAGACTTCTCCGTTATGCCCACACTGCATAAGAGAGATCAGAGCAAGTGGTTCACAGAATATTCCTATTAAACAGTTGAAATGCCACTTATTATTAGCTGAAGCTAAATGGGCTAATCGGAGGTGGAGGCATTGCTGTGATGCCCCTGTCCTCAGAGCACACTGTGTATTCCTCAGTGCACTTTGGTCTCCACTGAGGTAGAACAGCTTGCAGTTTTGTTCTTTAAAAAGGTGTATATTGGTTACAAACTGATAAAGATTGTATAAAAATGCCAGTTTCTTCCTCCTTCTCTTTTCTTGAGCAAATTATATCTTGAAGGTCACCAACAATTCAATCCACCCTTCAGAAAGTGTTTTTTTTTTCCTCCATCCTAGCCAGGAAAATCAAAGCCCTTTGAGAAAAATCCCGTCAAAGATTTTAGCAGTCTTGACTTCTCCACCCTGGATGCTGTGCACAACTTAAGCATTCACATGGAAACCTTTGAGAGTACATAAAGCTTTAAGCCATGAGTACTCCCTGAGCTGGAGGGACTTTTTTTTCCTTTTTTTTTTGAGTGATAATTCAAGGTTACTGTCTTGGTCAGAATGTTTTGACCAAAAGCACAGTCTTGAGAAAAGTGAAGGGAACGGTTCGTACCCTGTGGTTATAGAGCAGTTAGCTCATGAACCAAAATGCATCATTACTATCATTCAGTTAGTGTTATCAGGAAAACTGTCAGATTTAAATGCTTAAGAGAGCTCTTGTAACTGTTGCCATGGCAATATCAGAAAAGCAACATGGTAGTGTTCATCCATATCCCATGTTCAGTTAAATACCTTTGCAGTCTTTTAATTGTGAAGGGAAGGTACCATATTGTCCCAGGCTCTGTTTCTTTTGACCTGGAACAAATGAAGGCTGAAATTAACTCCTTGTGTGAAGATTAAATACAAAGTCTAGGCACAAGTGATCTAATTTGCTTTGCTCTTGGTTTGCTTGTGCACTGTGTGTAAAGTACTCTCTGTGGAGTTACTGATCTGCTGTTCATGCCGTCGTGTCATGACTTGAAATTCGGTTCTGGCTTTAATAAAACACGTGCACTGCAGATACAAACTAAACATTTTGTTAGAAAAATGGATTTACCTCATAGGTTCCTATTTTCTCTAAGTGCAGAAGTGTGAACACTTATGACTAGAATTCCAGATCCTGCTTTCTCATCTGGCCTCACTTTTGTAATACTTTTCCCTGCCACTGAGCCTGCCCTGTATTTCCAACCTATGTGGCATTGATCAGCTGTGCATTTTTAGTTTCACTCTTCTGTTTTCTGACATTCAAGCTCCTTTTTCACTGACTTGCTGCAAGAAGTTGTTTTCCAGAGCCCTCCCCCGGCCTCCTGCCCTGGAAGCCTTTGCCCTCACTCTTGGTACAAAGCAGAGCCCACGTTGTGTCCTTGCTGAGCTGAGTTTGCGCAGTGAGCGTTTCAGAGCTGGCAGTGCAGCTTCCCTGCCTCCCTCCTTCCCCTGGGCTGCCCATGGGGTGGCTGGGCTGGGGAAGCAGGGCTGGATGGGCTGGAGATGGGATCTGCAGCAATGTGCCGTGGCCAGTGCCGTGGCCAGTACGTGTGCTCAGCAAGGGGGAGTGACACTGTGCCCTGAGTCACATCCTGCTTTGGAAGGACAATCTGAAATGAAAAGGACAATAATGCTCTTCATTGAGAGGTGCAGTTCTCAGCAGTGTAACTGAGTGATTGTCCAATATTCACTTATTTGTGCTATTTGACAGCAAAAGAGGGATTGAGAAATAGCATCTAAAATTGGGAAAATATGGCAACAACAAGAGATGTTTTTGCAAAGCAGTTACAATCCCGTTCTTCCCAAAAACACAAATAGAAAAAGTAGTAGCTTCTATATTAGTATCTTCCCTCTCCCTTTCATTTCCTCCTAGGACGTTTCCACGCATTGCAATGAGCATTCATTTGAGAGAAAAGGTTTTTGTGCCCTGTGGGATTATGTAGGTATTTTAGATTGACGTGTGATTAGGGACTGTGTTAACATATCAGGAAAATAAGTGGGAAGAGGGAGGCAGTCTAAAGTAATGGCCTTTAGGTGCTTCCCTCCCCTCCAGTGCCTGATTTAGCCTGGGCTTGGAGACAGTTAATGCATGTCTTAACATGTTGATATATTCTGAAAATATTTTGTAAATGAGGACTGACACATCTTATATTACTGCACTGCAGAGAAAAGCAGATTCTAAATTGCTGTTCTAGTAAGGTTAACCTGAAAAGCAGTCTGTCTCATCTCTTCTACATCACTGCCATCCCATAATTTAAATTTATAAATTTAAGTGAAAATCTTAGTGGGCACTGAATTTTCTCTTAGAACAACCACTGATGCTTGGAAGTATCTTGACATGTAATTTTTAAAATTTAGAACAGATTGTGAACTTTGCCCATAAAAGATCTCTCAGTGACTGGGGATGGGATCAGTTGTACTACACCAAAAGCTGTGGTTGTGCATTTTGCATTCTTAATTCTGTTGGTGTGGGATGTGCAAATATCTCACACCACTGATTTAACTGGAGACATGAAAGGAACAGTTTTGTTGTTCAATAACAACTTTTTTTTTGTGGGACTTCATTTTGGTAGTATCAATGTGTAAATCTTTATTAATTAAGTTAAATAAATATGGGGAAATGATGGAATTCCAATTCTTGACTTTTGTTACCAGGCCAGCTTTTGTAAGATTTTTCTTTGCCATAGTAATGATGCTGATGATGTCGCATTTTTTTCTCCCATCAAAACTTTTGAGCCATTATGACTTGTTATACTTGTTTTCAACCTGAAGCAGACACACAGGGAAGTAAAAACATTTACAGCAAGTATTATACAAACTCTTGTACTTCTGTATTCAGTGAATAGTTATATCCTTTTTTTTACTGCATTGCAGACATGTTAGAGTTTTAGCTACAAGTTTGTATGCTATTGCTAATGAAAAATGCATTTTTTTTCTTGCTGTAGGGGGAAAGGAAGTAAGAGAACTTGTCCAAGCTTTTAATGATATAATTAATTATTGCACTATTTTTAACATGAACTGTTTTTATATTCTAGTAGAGTGAGCAAATAGCTTAAACGCAAGCTAGAAAACAGTAAAAACATTCAGAGAAAAGAATGTAGAGTGTTCATTCTGTAATTGCATATTTCATGATACAAAATGATTCCCTTTTGTTTCTGAAAGCTTTGCAGCAAACTGTGCAAGAAAACAGTATTTGGATGCAAATGTTTTCAGTAGCCTTTGACCATCTTGGTAAGGATTCAAGTATGTTTGTAGAGTAGTCTCAACTTACACTCAAACATTAATACAAATTTAAAAAATCATGTTGGACCCTTAAAAGGGCTTTAAACATGGCTTTTTATTTAGCATTCTGGTGCTCCTCACTAGTCCTGTAAGTAGCAGGAGGTTTGGTATGTTGAACTCATGAGCATTGTGCAGAGGTTCTGCCAAGCTTGAGCAGATCAACATCGTGCAGGAGCTCCAAAGCCCAGCACCCAAGAGGTGGTTTGGCTGCCAAACTTGATGATTCCGGTGCCAAACTATTTAAGGTTTAGTATTAACCTCTTGGACTACGCCCAGGAGCCAGGAACAGCATTTAGGACTAGCCAGAGTTGGTAAAATCAAGTAGATGACAAAGCGCCAAGGGCTGGGAGCAGTGCTCAAGTCCTCTCCAGAAGGCTGGATGGTGTCCTTGGCCAGCACTGCCTGGGGAGAGGCCACTTATGGCATTGGACATCTTCCAAAATTCAGTCCCCTGCAGTAGTAGCTGGCTTCCCACACTCACTCTGGGGGTGTAGAGCTAGCACTGTGGTGTAGAGCCTGCCCACAGTGACCTTCAGCCAGGTGCCTTTCAGCTGGATGTCAGCTGGATGTCAGCTGTGGCCTGCGTTGGCTGGGAGCGAGCAGCACATTGAGTGGGGAGAACTGAGTGGGTGCTGAGAGCACGCTCCCAAAACATCTGGCCAGGGCAGCTCTCTCACATGCAAACTGAGTGTATGAACTTTCACTTGAGCTGGAGAAATCTCTGCAGAAGAGAGTTATTACTTTTACAGATATTTGCTTTTCCCCAAACCCAGACATTTACGTCATTTGAGGTGTGTTGGAAATGTGGAAATGTACAATTAGCACATCCCAAATACAACAGAGGAAAATATTTAGTGGAGGATCACCAAACAAATGGTGTTGAGCAAATTCCCACCTTCCAGAGGACCTGCTGGAATTGCTTCAGAGGTGCATCCAGTGCCTTGCAGTCTGTTCATATGTGTGAGTTCTTGCAGACAGACAGCCTGAGAGCTGCTGGGAATGGTCAGTAATATGATTTATCTTCTCATTACAAAGGAGAAAAACTGCTCTGATCTCTGTACTGTGCATGAAAACCAGGCTTTAAGGACTAGAGAAGACTAGAAAAAACAAGTAATGCCAAAGCTAGGAATTTCTTTCTTCCTGAGGAGCTTTCCCAGAAAAAGTGAAATCTTAAGACCATAAATATAATCAATTTTATTAAATAATAAAAGTACATCAAATATTTGTATTTTATCCAATTAATACATCCCAGTCAAACAGAAAACTAATTGCAGTTTGATCATTTGCTGATGATCAGAGGTGGGTATTGCTTACCCTGGCACTGTGACAAGCAGTAATAACCTGAATCTGATAGAATTCTGCTGTAACAGTTGGAAAATAAGCTTTAGAAGTTCTGTTTGTTAGAAAACTGCAAACCTGTAAATAGATTTAACCCACTTCTCACAGTTTATTTTCAGTGGTATGTGTTGTGATTTTAAATTGCTGAGATTTTGTTCCTGCCATATTTCTGGCTGGAACTCTCAATCTTATTGTGACCTAGTCTTCCCCACCTATAAACTCAGGTGTGGGGCTTCATTTTCTCTAGCAGATATGTTTTCACGTGGTTTAACCTTGCTTTTTGTCAAACAGGATAGAGCAAAACATGTTTCATTAGTTTTCTTCTGCTTTGCACAGAATGAATTTTTGTCAAGAATGGTGCAAGACTGGAATTTACGTTTTACATTTCTCATCAGCCTCTGAGTTACCTTGAAATTATGTAGGAAAATTAATAGCAGGCCCAATAAATTTGCATGAAGGTTCCAAGTGGAATGAATGTTACTTGGCACCAGGTCTTAGGAGTTTGCCCTGTGACTTCTAGAGAATGAGGTAACTTTCAGTCAGCTCTTTGTGGACTGAAAGTTGCATCCAGAACACCACTTGCATTTCTGAAGGCGATGTACAAAGCAAGTCTTTGCAACTTTGATTTCATTTATCTCTCCTTCCAAACCAAATAAGCAAACTTCTCAAAACTGGACCTACTTCAAAGGAGTACATTCTTAGTGCTTTAGAGTTTATTGGTAGTGTCTTACTAAATTGTGACATTGCTAAATGTATTGTACATTAAAGTAGTGTATAATAATTGTCATGTGGCATTTGAAGGTAAAACTGATCTACCCTCTGTGCATTTCCTTAGTTTTTAATTTTTCATTTTATAGCATTTCTGGATAATAAGAAATCATTACATGGAAGAGAACTAGAGCTATGAATGCACTCCTTAAAATAAAATCTTAGTGTGGAAAATATGCTCAATTATATTTTACTGGCACATGAATCAGCAATTGTACCACCAAAGTGTGCATGCTTATTATTGCATGTTAACACAGGAATCCTTATATACCATTTGTTTTTTTTTTTAAATCTCAAATTCGCTGGGAAAACCTTTTGGTTATAATTTCACCATATTCAAGAGCTATACTTCTTTTTTTTTAACTTAAAAAAATAATTTGTGGCCCGCACAGTGTGCTGGGCTGAGTCTGGGCTGTGCCTGGGGCTGCTCCGTGCTGACTGTCCATGCGTTCAGCGCTGTTTATTTACAGGTGCCCCGCGGGGCCGGGCAGCAGCACTGCCCTCAGTGCAGTCTGCGGTGGCGGTACCTGCCGGCCTTGTCTTTGGCCGCGTTGGCGCAGGCGTTGTGCTTGTTCTGCTGTAAGTGGTTCCAGTATTTGATCAGTTCGCTAGGTTGGAACTGATGGGAGGTAATTAGGTGGCTGTATTTACAGCTGGAGTAAGAAACTCGCCAGTGATTGAAGACAAACTCGTTGGGTGGGGGCATGGGGTCAATCCGCAGCTTGGCGAGACAGATCCCCACGTACACGTCCTCTAAATGTAAACGTCTGATGCTTAAGGAGACCTTAAAGATTTTTTCTGCTAGGTCTCCAGAAAAAACGTAACCAGTTCCAGAGCAGAATACAGGATAACGTTCACTTGGATACAAATCGGGTGGCATGTACCACTTGCTATCCTTGTTCCTATTAGGTGCATAACCTCTCATTAAATAACCTGTAAAATACTTGTGTCTCGGAGGAAGTTCTGGTTTCAGGAGTTTGTGTATTAAATATTCAGTATTGACAAACATATCACTATCAGTTTTCATAACATATGGAACATGTGGACAGTGGGTTGCAACCCAGTTCATTCCCATCAGAGTTTTTATAGTTAAATTATAGTAGGTGTCTAAGTATTCTTGTTGAATGATGTCGTGGTACTGTCTGCTTTCCTCAAGGATCGTTCGCTGGAGGTATCCATTTACCTTGGTGCTTAAGCCCAACAAAAAAATCCGCACAATTTGGATGCCAGGTGTCAGGCTCTCGTTGCCCCAGGTCTGTCGAATTGCTTGTCTGGCCTCCACCTGGCCTGGCTCTGCAGCTATGAGCAGTATTAGAAAAGGGGTCTTTTCCCGGCACTTGTCAGGCTCATTGATGATGTATTTGAAATGATAGGAGGTTGGATGCCCGGTGCCTTTCTCGTTGTAAATACTTCCATTGGCACTGAGGGTGTTTTCCAAACCGGTTACTCCCTGTGGGGACAGATCTGTGTTGTTAGGGTTGGTGACTGTCTGAGGCCTGAGTGTCTGAGGCACAGCGTCTCTCCACATGTTCCTTAGAGAGCTGTGGTTGGCCTCACTTTTTGTAGATCGAAATCCTCGTATGGTGTAAGACATGGGGTTTTCTCTGAATCCAGCCTTGCCTGGCAGCCACTCGTGATGGTTAAAGAACAGAAACATGGCAAAAAGAAACACCAGAGAGACCAGGCCGATGAGATGGGTGCGAAATAGAGACCTTTTGGTATTCCAGGTCATCTTTGCCAAGCAGCAGTGTCGTCTTCTCCACTGAAGCATGTTGTAAGGATCCAGTGATGGGATATGAGACGAAGCTCAAGGAAAAGGCTTTTCCAATTGCTTTAGAATCCACTGCTATTCTTTGGTATTCATTTTCCTTTGAGTTGAGTAATTGTCTGCAAATGGCTCACTCTGCAAAGAATTAAAAAAAAATTAGAAATCTTTCATTTTACACACTCAAACAGTTACAAATAGAAACTAGATATGAACGTGAGTTAAATTTACCTTTTCAAAGAACAACCCATGTCAATGGAAACAAGGTTGATTTATACCAAAAGCCAATCTTGTTTTATGATTTAACTTGATTTGTTAGCTTTTAAAAACGCCTTTTTTTTTTCCCTGGTAAAAGTTTTTGACAAACATTCTGGATACCAAAGATAAAGAGGAAAAAAAAATGGATCACGTTAGCAGGAAAAAGTGTGAACTAGATGTAAATAGCTTCATATTCATGGCTGTGAAATCCTTGTGGAGTGTTTGAGAAGGACTGAGTGAAAAAGCCTTGCTGGCAGATGGAAGGTTTATTGGCATTAATTAAAATTGATTTGACATGCAGAGGCTAGGATGGCTCACAGTTTTAAAGCCCTTTTTGCAAACAGCCATGCCTGGTGCTGGGACAGACAGCACAAGGTTGGTGATGGCAGAGCTGTGTTAGTCACAGGACACTGCCTGACGCGTCTCCACCGGCCCCCACTGTGCAAGGAAAGTCAATGAGAAGATGCACCTGCCAAAATTAATTTTCAGGGTCCAGTAACCTCACTGCACAGCCCTCAGAGGCCAGTGCAGAAAACATTCCTGGTCACCTTTCACCTCCTACTCCACATTGGAGGAAAACATTGAATGGAACACTGGGCTGTGGTGCCAGGCTCAGAGAAGGCTGAATTAAAATTAAGCTCTTGATTTTTAGTAGACAGAGATCTTGGGTAATGATTGTGTTAACTGGAAATAAAATTGCTCAGGACTAGGTTTCTGGCCAGCTATCTGATGATCATGATACTGGGTTGGGTTTTTTTTTCCTCTATAAAAGTATATGTAACTACTGTATATAGCAGTAGGAAATTTCAAGTATTCTGATTAGCAGCTGTAGCTGTAGGAAAAAGTGCCAAAGTAATCTGTGCTTCATTTTCTCTTAAATTTTTGTTCATATTCAGAAGCAGAGTCAATATGGCAGCTTCATGATGCTGCATATTAAAAGCTGATCACATCATCTCGTAAATGAACTTTCACTGTACAATAGCAATTCGTTTGTGATTTTCAATTTGCTCTAATTTATTCCTGGGCCCTAGGGTTTTGCATAGGAAAAAGGATGACAGTTCAACAAGAGTCCATAGAAAATGCTGTTTCTAATAGAAATATGTAATTTATTAATTGCCTCGCTATCTTCTTAAACCAATATTTGGATTAATTTGTGCATTTAAAAAACTAAGTGATATGTTATGTGGGAAATTACAGGGTTTTAACGTTGTAAGGGAGTAATTTAAGATGAGATGTCAGTCGAATATTAGGATATTAAGTTGTATGCGTGTGATGCAACATTCAGTCTGCCCTGTTCACGAAAGGGAATATTTGTATTTCGGAAGGGTGGGCAGAGGAGTGTAAGTGACGTTTATTTTACTTACTGCCGGTATTTTTACCAACACCCTCGGGAGTGAGCGGGAGCAGCCTCACGGCCGGCCCCGCCGCCTCAGCGACCCCCGCCAGGGGGCGCCGCTGCGCGGCGATTCTGACGCGAGAAGGGCGCGCGCGCCGCGATTCTTCGGGAACACCCGAGCCCGGCCCGGGAACACCCGAGCCCGGCCCGGGAACACCCGAACGGTCTAGTGCACTTCGGCTGCTTTTTTGGTTTTAAAGCTTGTTGAAAGTATCTCGGATTTTCTTATTTAACTGTTCGGGCTCATGGCACTTTCCGGAGACTCGGCTGTCTCTGTAAAAATCATAACCGCTCGTGGTTAAACTGTGTACTTCAGGAATTAGCCTGACATCCCACGCTTGTGCTGCTTTAACTCGGGTGTTGTCCTTATGTAAAAGAAGATAAGCCCCAAATGTGTGTGGCTCGTGTTTATGTGACCATTTGCACCTGTTGGAAAAACAGAAGCTTCCCCTCAAAAGTCGTAGTTTTTTAGTTTGCCTGCAATTAGTGTGCAGTGAGTTGTAAATGAACACTCAGCTATTCGGGAATATCTCTGTATAAGCAAACAAAAATGTCACTTCAAAGGATAGCCTAGATCTCAGGGAAGTTAATTGTTTGATGGCAGATTGGAGGGCAGCAGTGGGAATGTTTGGTTAATTATTGTTTCATTGCACGTGTCCACAGTTTAGGAAGAAAATTAAAGCTAGAATTTCACGACTCTGGGGTAGCAGCTAGAACTCAGATTAATTTTGTCACACTGAATTGTTCCACTTATAAAACTACAGTCATTAGATGGAAATACTTCAGCAAAAGTGCACTGCACTACTAATCTTTGTTTAATCTTTAACTGAGGTAATGTTTTGATGAGCAGCTACTTCAACAAGGCAATGGGCAGAAGTGAGAATCTTAAGTTACATAAATATTTGTGTAAACTGAAAAGGGTTTGCAGGTGCTGTGTTTGTTTCCCTGGTGCCCTGAGGAAGTGTCCCAGCAAAGGCAGTTGCAATGGCCAAAACCTTTTTTTTTTTTATTAGGCTGCATGCTTACATAATGCATATGAAAATAAGTTTTACAGTGAGGGACACAACTAGAATCAGAAAATATTTTAAGAGAGTCATATTTCCTTGATTTTTCAAGGTAGGAGTGTCTTAGAAAAATCTGTCTGTTTGCCCTTTAAAAAGGCGTTTTATGAATAAGGGAAGCACCCACATCTATATTTCAGCTTCATAGTGCTATTGACTGAGAAAACCCAAATAACTTTGGGCCCATTTTTTTTTTGCAATTGTGTGTAAAACATTTCAAAATATGCAGTGGGGTATTAAGCATTGAAAATACAGCAACAACATTTGCACCTTTGAAAAAAGATACTACATGCTAGGGTGCATTGTTTAAAAATAATGTAAAAAACTATCAATAGATATTAAACCCACCATCAAAATGTATAATAAAAATGTCATTTTCTCTCACTTGATTTGGGCTAGAGCATTATTTTATTTGCCCAAATACTTAAAATTCCATTTCACAGAAAGGTTATGAACAGGCACCAACTATAGACAGTAGATAGGAAAACCTAAGTGCAGCAGAGGGTCTCTAGAACACTCATCCTGTCCTCTGAGAGTGTGTTGTTACATGTAACTGCATTTTGGAGACGTTATTTGTGATAATACTGCTTCATTTTTGGCACCTGGCAGTGCAGTCACTGATGCATTATCAAATGCCAAATACATAAAGTGTGAATGCTTCTTGAATTTTTATTTGTGGTCTGTGCTCTGCTGGTGTTTTGGTTCCTGGTATTTGCAGTTCTGCTCTATAATTACAGCTTTGAAAATTGAAGCATTCGACTTCCTATTCACATGTCTTGGATTTTCATATTTTGATTAGCTGTGTGGGCAAACTCTTAAATTAGAGGGAAGAGTTCAAAAGGCAGCCAGAGTCTGTATTCTGATGAACAGCAGTTGCATATTGGGCCTCATTTAATGTGCCTGACTTCCCTTAGGAACTCCATTAATCTTTTGCACAAAGCAGTATTTGGGATAAGGTTTGATGTGCTGGTTTTTAAATGCCTGATACCATTATCTTAGATTAGCCAGGTGTGCCTCTCCTGAAGTGTTGCCTGAAGGTACAATTTTTTGGTTGTTTTAAAAGTTCTGTCAAGTGACTTTATATTCTAAATGTCTTAAAACTGATTTGAAACCGGTGTCTGAGATATGCATGCCTTGGTTTGTGAACGCTTTCTAGCTGCAGTTGTTTTATTTCATGTTGGCATTGCCTTGGGCAAAGAAAGCACATTTATATTGACATTTAATGATTTATTATGGCTTATTGGTAGATTCTGCAGATAAGGACTTTCTTTCTGTGGTGTATTGAATTGCTATAGATTTAGGTCTTAAATTAGTATTGCAAATATTCATCTTTTTTTGTCACTAGTGACAATGTATTTAAATTTCAACAAAAAAATAGGAATGAATGGCAATTAGAATCCAAGTTAAACAGTCAGTGTTTTTTGTATTAAACAGAAATTGCAGTGATGGCAGGAGATAAGTTACGTGCTTACCATTTTGAGTGTGTAGTGTTTGAAGGTTTCCTTTTGGGATGTCAGGGAGCCTGATGTTACTTGTAAATCGTGGTGCCTGATTGCACTGCTGATGGTTTAAATCATGCCCAATCTTTTGCATGCTCCCAGTTTATGCTTGGCCGGTAGTGCCCTTGTGACATTTTGCTTGTGTTTGGGGGGCAGAAAAGCAAGTGTAAAAAGGGCTGAGGGGACTTTTAAGATAATGTCTTTTGACTGTGTGGTCTGTTTTGATGGTTCAGTGCTCTCAGTATGTCACATTATGGCCATTTTACCGTGCTTTAAGATTACTTCAGATAAGGATTAATTCTGACCTAGTTTGAGAGGATTTCTAACTGGTTTTTCTGTATTGGAGGGGTTTGAGATTTTAATTTCTCAGTTAAAAGCAATCATTACAGGAACTCCATTATCCCTTTAATCCTTCCTCTCCAGCCACACCAGCCTTGGCAGACCGTGAGCAGTGCATTTAGTCAGTGTAAGGGAGTGACATTGTGCTGGGGGAGAGCAAAACCTGCTAGAATTCTTTCTCCCTGCTCAGAGACAGTGTTATCTCACGGCTCTGCAAATTAGGAACGATCATTATCTGTAATGGCTGAAAAGGTAACAGACAAGCGAATGAATATCACACACAAGGGTTCGACATACCTTCCTTGGTCAGGCCATTTATGGTGCAGGATTATACCCACAGAAAATAGTTTGGGCACGCCATCACTTCAGCAAAAAAGATGCTGTCGACCATGCGCACATCCCCCACCAGCCCTGCTTCCTGCGGCCGCTCTGCCCGGGATCCACCGTGTCCATCTGCCTGCCCGTTGCCGTGTTACCTTCCTCGCTTGGAAGTGGCGTCCTTGTCTCGGGGCTTTTTGTTCATGCTGCAGACAAAAGGACAGGAGTTGCTGCTGCTGGGCGCGGGGCTGGCTGGCGCTCACAGCCGCTGCATTGGTGCTCTCACATCTGGTGTCTCTTAGCTCGGACAATACAGGGCTGTGTTCTCCTCTCCTCAGGATCCATATTTCTGGTGGAAATGTTAGCAGGGAGTGCAAGCACGTAGTGCCTCAGTTGTCTTCAGTAATAGGATCCCCCTCTGTTCCTTCCTTCATTGTTGCTAGGCAGTAATAGAAATGGTTTGGAGTTGTTTTAACCCAGAATTGTGGTGTATAAAATCCATTCCGTAGTTCTTCGGCTGCTGCACAGGCAGGCAGCAGTTTAAATGTGGGCTTTGACAGATGCTGTCTTCTGACAGAGCAGAATTTAACGTCACTGCTTGGCTGAATCCCACGTGATTGTTTGCATTCATTTTGACTAAATCCAAAGGCAGACAGGAAGCTTTACAGGCTCTTGCTCTTATTTGATAAATGATACATACTCAGTTCATGCACAGTGGTAGGTGAATAGTATAAAAATTGTATGATCAGTAAGTGAAAATTTGAGTTTTTTTACAGATTGTTTTCACTTTTCCTTGACACTGTAACTTATGATTCTGTAGGAGATTTTTAATGCTAGCTGTTCTATTCCCATATTCCAAAATCTGTTCTGCAGTGCAAGGGAATTATAAGCATTTAAATGCTGAAGCTTTGTTTAACCCATTTGACTCTCTTGGAGTACAAATGGTCTGTGCCTTCACGCCAAAGAAAAGATAGAAATGTCTTTCTCTGCTCATGTTTCCTTTATACATGCTTACTCTTAAAAAGCTGCTTTTTGTTATCTGGGGTTATTCAGTTGGGCTATGATGTATAAGCACATGCTGTTAAGCTGCCTCTGCTGTTAATAGCTTTCTGCTGTGGTACTACTATGGTCTGGCATTGCAAAGTCAGGGACGCTTCATTTCAATTATTGATGAACCTAAAACGTCTTTTGTCTGTTACAGATATACCTATATGTCATAAAATTTGTCTTTTTGGTCCTAAGGAGACTTGTGTTCCTTTCATTTCTCCCCTTTCAATGACTGACCCCCTTCTGTGCTGAAGTATCTTACTATGTTTACTGTATAAATAAAATACATAATACCTGAGAAAATAGAGAGCTGGCAGCATACTTACCCAGGTATTTATTAGTCACTGTTTGCCTATTCTGTTTTGAAAAGCTGATGACTAGCTCTTTAGACTTTTTTTAGCCAAAGAGTAAAGAAACTGTGATTTATCTGGTGTGTCTGATTTTCAGGTTGGGGGTAGGCATGTCCTTTACTGGGAAATAAGGCTTTCCCAGGCAGTCAGTGTGTTTTATTATTCTAGATACATAATATGATAATTTACTAGAAACATAATCAGATTTAGATCCTCTAAACTAAATCATCTATGTACACTAACTCGCTCTATTAATTTAGTCTTGTTTGTAATGCATGCATTTCCTAACCTCATAACAATTTCCACAAATCCTTTGATACTATCTGAGGACATTGTAGGATAATGAGCATATTTCCTAAATAGTAATTATAAATATAAATTGCATATCAGTAAAGACTTTGTATCTCCTCTAGTCTAAACAAATCACTGTTTAAAAAATGGAGGGGAGGGGTCAGTGTGAGGGTGGAGCATGAGAAGAGGGTCTGTGTCCAGCACCACTCACTGATCTGGGACCTTTGGGAATAATTGAGAATCAGTGCATTGAGATGTTCCATATGTGCCCAGACTACTCAATTTCCCACCTAAACCCACAAAGCTTTCTTATGCCTGCTCTCTATAATATCCAGAATTTCGTGTAGTCTGCTGCTGGAGCACACAAAACTTGTGAGAGTCTGGCCAGGACTCCTCTCAGTTTGCTGCACTCTGGGCTATGAGTAGGAAGCCAGGTGGGTTATTCATGTGGTCAGTGCATCCATGGGGACTTAGGCAGAAGGAAGTAATGCTTCTGTCAAACACAAACATGTAAATCTGCTTCTGAGTTTTGAATTTTTAGACAAGACATGTAACCTTGTATTTGGGAAATGAGTTCAAATCTCAACAGAATGGTTCTTAAAATCTATGCTGTTTCAATTTACTTTGTTTGCTACTGCTTCACTGTACCTGGTTCCTAAAGCTTGGGAGCTATAGGTAGGATGTTTATGTATTCTGTTGTAAGAGGGAGAGCTGTTTTTATTTTTCTATAAATGCTCATAAGTAAATATTAAAGGTACAAAAATCCCAAGGGCTATTTTTCTAAAGAGAATCCTTTTTAAAGTAAATTTAGAAGGGAACAGACAACAGCTTCAGCTTTTAATTAAATGGCCATATCCCTTGTGTGTAGCCTGTAAAGTTCAGGCAGAGCTGTTGTCTGTTGGTATGTGTAAAAACTGTCATCTTGCCTGGTGAACAAATTGAGTATTGAATTCTTAAATATTAATGACCAATTTATTTTGGTTCATTCTCTCTCTTCCCCCCACCCCCCAATAAAGTATGAGCAATTCTTTGCTCATCTTATAGAAAAGTAAGAAAAAAGTTTGATTTTTTGGTACTGCTTTCCATCTGGGAGTGACTGATTTAGCTTTAGAGTCAAAGTTATGGGAAGAATTTCCTTTTCTTTTATAGCACTTTGTTCTTTGCTACTTTCCTATGCATTTGTGGGTATTTCAGGAGGGCAGGTCTTGCTTTGGGCTGGAAATAGGAGCTGCAGGTTTCAGTAACTTTGCTGGGCTGGAGGTTGGAATGAGCTTTATTTCAGCCCAATCTCAGCGCGAAGGGTCAGTTGCCTGCTTGTTCTCGATGCAGGGAGTAGTGTGTTCTGTAATGTTACTATGGTTACATCCGAAATTAGAAGCTGCAATGTTAGTGTTTGAAAGGCTGCCACCTCTTAAGGCTCCAAGGAGTAAGTGAAGATGTACAGCCTGTGTGAAGAACAGACAGAGTTACCGCGACCGGGAACAGGAGTGCTCAGTGAGTCCTGCAGACAGACCAGGAGGGAGAGGAGAGGAGAGGAGAGGAGAGGAGAGGAGAGGAGAGGAGAGGAGAGGAGAGGAGAGGAGAGGAGAGGAGAGGAGAGGAGAGGAGAGGAGAGGAGAGGAGAGGAGAGGAGAGGAGAGGAGAGGAGAGGAGAGGAGAGGGCTGCTCACAATACCCTGTGCACGTGACCACTTGGAACTGAGCAAAATAGACCAATGCAAAACAAACCTGTGGTGGTTTGGAATATTTTCTTCCAAAAACTTAACTCTGTACATGTTGTTTTTAGATGGTGTCAGCAGAGTTTTGTCTAACTGGTTTTATAATAAACTCTTAGGTTGAGCCATTCAGTAAAGTTCTGTCTTGACAACATTAGCAGAAATTCTTCAAATTTATTTGGAGTAATTGCAGTAGTCAGGCATGTACTGCTTGGTAACTTCTGCCTGGTGGCACAAGCCCCTTCAGAGTTTAAATACTTAGGCCATAGGTGACCTATCACTGTTCCCATATGGACTGTGCTTTCTGGATACTCCATGAATACTTTGCAAAGTTCATTTTATCATAGTAAAATGGAGTATTAGATCAACTGTAATGTGTTGAAAAGCTTTCAAGTGACAGTTCAGAATGATTAATGGCAACATTTTCAAGGTTGGTTATTCTTGTTTTTAAGCTTTGTTTTTACCTTCTGGAAATGTGTTAATACAGACTGTCGTAAGTGCTTAGTTTTAATTTTCCATGTTGAGAATTATGCTCATTCTGCTCTTTTACTTCTCCAGTAAGTCCATCCAGAGTAGAGACAGGGTTGGAAGATACTTGGAATTTGCTTGGCTACTCTGATATCCCGACATGTTTCTTAGCTATCCCAGACGTGTTTGTAAGTGAATGAAAAACAGCAATCTGGAAATGACCACAAGTGTCAGTATTGCCTGCCTTATTTTGCTTAGTAGATTTTCACCATTGCTTAGCTGGTAGTGAAACTCAGCTTTTACACTTAGTGCATTTTTTTAATAAATGGTCAAGATTTTGCACTCTGTTCTAATAACACCCAAGCAATAAACTTGGTGATTTCATTAATTACTGAGTGTCATAACTTCAGAACTTGAATGCAGTGATGTGGATCATCAATCTGTAGAACTAGAAAAAGTACCTAGTTATTATAAAACATACATCATGTTTTATGTCATTGATTATTATGTTTTATTCCATAAAGAGTATAAGCACATCCCCAGCTTCACAAAGTTGTGAGAGAGGGGAAAGTCTAAGTGATGTTTTCAAGTCAGAAGGGTGTTTCTTGGAAAACATTTCAAAGAGATGTTCTATAATTTTAAGGCTTGTATTTTTTTATTAAGTAAAGAGCTTTCTTAGAGGAACACAGGTTTGGAGTGCTTCAAAATTCACTCAAAAAGCCAAAGTACAAAATATGAAGTTTTGGTTTGCTTTGATTAACTTCTGGTTTTGTGTGTTACACAAATGTATATTGGACTACTTTCAAGATGTGTTTCTTCAAAACTGTGTTTTCTTGATCATATCTTTTCTTTCTTCTGTATTCTGATTTTTCATATTTCCCTCCACACGTTGCATGCAATTATTGCTGATCTCAAGTGCTAAATGCAGATTTTATTCTTCCAGGGGATGGACAACATAATTTCATTTGTATTGTGCAGGAGTTTTGGTTGTGTGGTTCTCCCCTGATGAACTGACAAGCCAGTGCCAGCAGTAATATTTTCTGCCTGTCACAAGTGTTGCTTTTGCATTCTGAGAAGAGCAGGGATTTTATGAAGCTTTGATTCAGCACAGCAGGGGAGAGGAGGCCAAGCAGCTGAAGTACCAAAAATTCACAGACAGTTTATGGTGGGAAATAGGCTGGTGTTTTCCCCCTTTCCTCATGGCTTGTTTCATTTACCTGCCTGCACTATATGATCAAAGTACCCCTAACACCCACCCTCACAATCCCAGCATGAGAATTGGAAATAAAACCTCCAGTTCTTACAGAAAGTGAGACTCTCGTGAAAGAACTGGTACTAAATCCAGTTTCAAAAACGATTTCAAAGCATGGAAGATGGAATGAAGGAAGATGGCATCCTGTTGGAGATAATAGCCACCAGCCTTTATGCTGAGGAAGGAAAATATCTTGTTCCAGCTGCTGCCACCTGTCCAGGCCTTGTCTCTGCCTGATTCCTTCCTTTTCCACCCCATTTTCCCTCAGGCTCTTGAGGCATCCCACAGCTTCTCTCCCAGTAACTTCAAGAGACTTGGCTCATCAGGTTCAGCAGAGGATCTTGCCCAGCACGCTTCCGTGCTGGAGGACATACATAGATTTTTTTTTTATTTTTTTTTTATTTTTTTTTTTTTTTTTTTTTTTGTGTGTGTGTATGTGGGGGGGGACCAATTAAGAGATTAGCAACTGTTCATCCTCTCAGTAAGTTTTTTTTCCCCATGTGTATGGTTTGTACAGGAATATGGAGACGTTTTGTCAGCCTCAAATTTTTTTAGTACTGAAATTGGTGATGCATTTGTTTAGTGAATGTTAAATAATGTGAAATTGAAGAACTGGACTTTCAGAGCTGTCAGAATTTCCCGTGACTTGGGGTTGAGACCTGTACTGACTCTTTCCATCTGTCACATTTCCTCAGTAGCTTTAGTATGTTAATTCCTACAGCTCCATCCTGTAGGTATCCTCATTTACAGCTAATTCTGGGGGACATGAAAGGTTTACAGCAGAAATAACAAAGATTTAGCAAGTGCCTTAGATGCCTGAATCCTTTTCTTCAAGCACAGATGCTTAAACTAGGAAAACCAACAAAATCTGTGAAAAAAAAAATCCTTTCTCCTGTGACTCAAGAGGTCCTATTCTTGTAATAAATTTCAGCAATATTTGTTCATAGCCAACAGAAAACCTGGATCATAAAATGGAGAATAAATCCCCTTTTAAGAGCAATTCCCTATTGCCCTTTTTTGACGTGTTGGAGGAACTGAAATTCCTCCAAACACTGTGCACATCACCCAGTCTGACAGAACTGCTTCAGCCTGGCCAGCTGGGGACATGTCCTGGTTTTACCCAATATTGTCCCACCTTCATGTTTCCCTCACTTTGCTGTAGTTCCCAATCAGTGGAGATGAAGCTGCAGACTTTACACTTCTAAAATTCACATTAAACTTAAATGATACCATTCCTTGAGTTCCGAGGAAAAGGAAGCTCTGCTATGGAAATCATGGATTTTGTCTGAATAACTGTGTTCATAATTCCTTCTGTAATCTGTGTAAGACTCTAGATTAATTTCATGAGCCTGAGGATTTTTCTCACACAAATTACTAATGTAGAGTCAGTAACCAGGACTCCTAGTCTTCAAATCCTTGGTTTAGAGGAAATCCTCCGAGTCTGGTTTGTATGATGTAAATTGACAGAGAATATTGATTGAGAACTAGAGAATTTCTATTATTTTCTGCTATCTTAAGCTATATTTCAAATTGAAATTCCAGCTGGTTAATTTTCTATAATTTAGTGGCTTCTAACAGAAGAAGAAATCAGACAGCTCTCTTGCATCTTGTCTACCTCAAGACATAACATTAAGAATCATTAATGCATTCTGTGGGGAGATGTGTCTGTAACAGAGAAAATACTGGTTGTATTTAATATAATAGTGCTGAATTAATAAAATTTGGCCTAAAATTCAAGATGATGTTTTTCTGTTAGGTATATAATCTTACAGTTCATAATCAGCATCTGCAAATCAGCAAGTTCTATTGCTGATGTGTCTTGCTATAGTAAATTTATAGAGAGCATTTGTCATCTTAAAAAACCCACCCCACTGCTTAAAAACATACAAAAACCTGTCATCCTCTTAAAAACCCCACAAAATCTCATGACCTTGGATGATGGGTTGCATATTGTAGATTCATTGAAGTCATCTGCTCTTGAGGATTTGTGTAATCAAACATTTAAGACTTCTACAAATGCTTTTTCTGTAAGTCTTGGTTAATGCATGCTTGTTTTACCAATGTGCAAGTATTGTGGTTTACATTGCATATAAAAAGATGGAACTGTTGATGAGACCAAATCTGACCCACTTTTTTTCTGTGGGTTGTTTTTTTTTGGTTTTTTTTTTTTTTCCCCTCTTTTTCTCTTTCCCCCACAATGTTGGATCTCCATGTTAGTATTTGCCTTGGTGTTCCTTATTTTGCCAAATGTAAAAAGCCCTTCTATTGTGTTTTTAGGTAAACAAGCGAAGTGATAAATAGAATAAAAATTCCTTCTTCATTTAATAAGGCCTGGATATAGTACAGAAAGGGAATCCCTTTGTTTGAGAATCTAGGTCACCTTGTAAGGAAAAGGTTTCCCTACTGTGAGTAATTTACATTTGCCATTTTCTTTCTTTTTTCTTTTTCTATTTTTCCTTAAGATGTGCTAGTATCTGTACTCTTATGCTGTGTTTGCCTAATGACAAGAGGGGCAGAGGTTTTTTATTCTGTGTAATTAAATGTCACTTATCTGAGGTGCATGGGAGGAAAGGGGGTGAGCAAGGAGATCTGTCAGTGAAGTGGGAAACGCTGGGTGCAGCAGGATAGGTTAGAGCAGCTCTCTGGAATCTCTGTTCTCCTCTCCCTGGCAGGTTGGTTGGGACCAGTGCCAGAGAAAAATTGGATGTGTTTATGCACAGGATAATGTACACAATTTCCTGAGCCCTGTGGAATGTGGACCATGTGGGAATAGATGCATCAGCCTGCTCAGAACAGGCTGGTGCAGCCCTGGGTCCCGTGTGGCTGGAGCTCCTAAGCTCTGATGACTCTGTGCAGAATTGCCTGCTCACTCTGGGAACAATGCTGAGGCATCCATGAGATGCCTGCAGGAGTTATAAATAGCAGCCCCGTGCTGGGTGGCAGTGCTGTGGCTGAAGGCCTGCTGTCCTGGGAAGGAAGCAAGCAGTGGTTCTGAGAAGCTGCTCTGAGCTGAGGAAATCGTGAAATCTGAGGCGTCCATCCTTCATCATCTCGAATGGAAAATATCCTACCTGGAAGGATCTGATCCCAGCTGATCGAGATCTGAGGGTGATAATAAGTTGGGGTTTTCCTTAGAACAGCTATCATTGTGGTAGTGCCTTCAGATGTGTTTCTTCAAACTAGGCACTAGTCAGTGACAGACATTTTTGTTGGAGGAGGTAAGGATTTTTGCTCCTCCTTCAGAATAGGCACATATTCATTCCCCCAAGAATATGCCAATACAGAACCTGCAAAGTATATAATCCAACATTAACTCTTGATCAGTAGTTTTTTCTTATATTTTCAAAACATCTTTTTGGAAGCACAGGAATAAGGAAAGAAGTGTGAGGTCTCTGGTCTGTGCACTTATTATCAGCCCATTGAGCTACATGTAAAATTACTCTGCCCATGCTCAAAAGGTGATGCTGCTATTTTGTTTTGGTGTTTTTCTCGTAAAAGTAGAGCATGACCTGACTAAGACAAGGAAGCTATTGGATGAGTCTCTATGAAATTGAATCTGTTTGTGACTGGTAAAGCCATCCTAAGCACGTACAGAAAGTTCCAGGGTGTCATAACAGAGGAATCTTGTTACACTTTGTGTTGTTTTTTTTGTCTCTCATTGAAATCTTGGCATTGAAAGCCTAACTCTATTCCAAAACATTGTCTGCTCTTAGTGGTTTACTCATTTTTATTTCCTGCCACTTAAGTGTTCAGTTTTCTGAGCTGAGGGGATTTTACTTTACAACACATAGCTGTAGAAAAAAAAAAGAACTTATTTATTTTTTATCAGTGACTTTTCAAAGGTGAAACAGCTATTTGGAGTACCAGGACAGATGTGAGGGCTGAAGGAGAGCTGAGGAGGTCTTGCTGCTTATGGCAGATTTCCTTCAGATAAACTGTGAAATTCCCAGGATCATCATGGATGACTGATGGTTGCTAACACGTGAGGAGCAGAAATAATGATTGTAGTGAAGCTCACCTGTGAATGTGCTCACTGGCAGTCTGTCATCTCTGGTGGTTATTCACAGTGGGAGGTTCTTCAAGATGAAGTTGTCTGTGCGTGTGTACAGAGCGAGAGGGCACTGCTGTTTGAAAACTTTCAGAACCTGTTTTGTGATACACTCTTGGGTCTGCTCATTTAGTCAGGGGTTATTTTTTTGCAGCAATGGATGAAGCCTGTATAAAAGTTACAGCATAACAGGAAGATCCTAAAATCTCTTGGTTTTGTCGAGCCCTTATCCTTTCCTCATCTTTGAACAGGATGGCCCCAGACTATGTGAGACCTTGTCAGTTGACCTTTATTTAGGAGAATGCATTTCTGCACTACCAAAAATACAGCTGAGAACAGTCATGTGATAAACCAGTTCTCCTAGTGCAATGCTGGAAGCTTGGAGATAGTCTATCTAGTGTATGGATTGTGTGTAAAATGAAAAAAAAAATTAAAGTTGAATGCTGTCATCTTAGTGCTTTGAGAAGGGCTTAATTTAATCTTCTGTACTAAAGAGAGAAGAATAATGGGGAATTTAGATATAATGCCAAAGGAAGCTGAAAGTAGAGGCAGAAGCCCAAATGGAAAAAATCCTCTTTTGTGATACAGCCAGAAGCCTTCCTGTATTTTAACTTAATGCATGATTTATTGCCACTGCAGTTAGTTTTTGATGTGGGCATGTAACATCATCAGCTTTTATATGCTCCAGCAGGGGAGTATGAATGATATGTTTTTTCAGGATACCAACAGCCATTTGCACAATCCCTTTGGTGTATGGTATTGTGCCATGCTAACACTAAAAAACCTTGAAGACACTTCTTTAAACATCTCTATTTCTCAGGAAGCACACAAGTAGAAAGCTTTGTTGCTGTGATGCAAATACAGTATATATTCTTCTATTGTTTGTCCTCAGTATAAGAATCTGTGATGTATGACTGGAATGCTTTTCTGTCCCAGGTGGCTTTGTTAGGTGATGATTACTATTGTGATTCTGTTGCTTGGTCCTCCTGTGTGATTTCTTTTGGAAGGAAATCAGCCATGTCCAAAGGCTGTATTACTTTTGGCAAAGAGCCAGGCTTTTAGAACATGCTGAAATGGAGACAACTGAAACTTTAATGTATGTTGTCTGTTTGTTCTCTGGGTGTAAACCAGAAGGTTTTAATTTGTTGTTGTGTTTGGAGGATTATTAGGTTGGGTTTTGTTTTCTTTAATTTTGGAATCTATAGGATAAGTATCAAGGCTTAATTGAGGAAATACAGAATTTTGGGTTCAGGTGGCTGCTTGGCTCTTTCTGCTGACATGTACAGTAGTATGCTTTTGTGCTCTGTAGCAGTGATACCTGCAAAATACTTTAATGTTTTCATCTGTTCACATCTATACCCAGGGAGGGAAACTTCAGGCCTTTTGTAGTTACCCAGTTGCACTCAGTGGAAATTTCTTGATGAAGGGGGAGTATTAAATGTTTTGGTCTAATTTGAGTGCTCCTTCC
The DNA here is from genome assembly GCA_017589585.1 of Phylloscopus whistleri. Classification (NCBI taxonomy): domain Eukaryota; kingdom Metazoa; phylum Chordata; class Aves; order Passeriformes; family Phylloscopidae; genus Phylloscopus; species Phylloscopus whistleri. The sequence continues at coordinate 732,492 of JADMLD010000682.1, read as the reverse complement.
TAACTGTAAATAAAAGAATATTTTAATTAAAGCAGACTTTTGGAATGAGAGTTCTGCAATGAAAAGTATGTGTTGGAATGGATCTCACAGGGCAAGCTGGAGACAGAGAGAACTGGAGGACACAGGGTGATAAATGGCACATAACAGCACCAAACCCTTTGCATTTTTTATTCGAGATGTTTGATTAGGATGCTGCATATGAAATTTCTACATCCTGCAGCCAAAGAAAAGGTAATCTAGAAGGCAGTTTTTGTCAGAGCTGCTGTGACTGGTGTAAGAGGAGTGCTATTACTGCAAATTTTGGAAATGCTGACTTCAGAATATTGTACTGAGAAAAATAGGTTAATGATGTTGACTCTAGGTGGGAGCAGCCATTTGAGGACACTGAAGAGCACAAGTTTTTGATTTTTTTTTCAAAGATATTTTATTGTGTTAAATATCTAAGCTTACCTATGGGAAGCTGCAGGTAAGTAACTCTTAAAGTGTAATATTAAGTTTGAGGATCTATTCATACACTGCTTAGGAACTTTGTAGGTTTGAAGGTTGTGTGAAGGTTGTTTTGAATCCCAAATTGCCCCCATGCCCTGTCTTAAAATGTGAGAAAATGTTTCCAAGGGTGTGTTTATATTGTTGAAGTCTGAATATAAACATTTCAATCCAACAATGGATGTGTTTTCTTTGTGTTGACATCTTTTGTTTTACTTGATGCAAATGTGTAAAGTCATGGGGCAGAAAGAAACATTGCAATCAAATGTCAGCTCTGGTCATAATAGGTCTCAAAATAAGGCTTTTTCATAGGGTACCTTAGAGCAAGCCTGGACATTGGAAATGTAAAATATTATGTTCACAACAGCTGGTTTCTCTGGTTTTAAAATAAAATGAAATAAAAATTCATTCACAACATGACCAGTTTGTGTCTGGGAGTAGATTTTCCAGCTTCTTGTGATAAAATCTGAGCATAGCTCAGTTCCTCTGAACACTTTATCAGCCTGTTAATAATCAGGACTGTTCTGGGGCTGCACATGAGGAAAGGAGACGGGAAGCACAGTCTGGGCTGGCAATAGGGGAGAAGTCCCAGCCCCAGGTGGAGGTGGGTTTGGTGCAGAAAGCTTTGTTTGAAGCTCTTGTTGAAGTTCCCCTGCATTTAACCTTGAATATGCAGTGTTTAAGTGCAGTGCTTGACAAAGATTTCACAGGGGCTGTTCCAGCTGTACAAGCTGTAAATGCAAAGCTGAAGCTCAGTATCTGAGAAAAGGAGAAATGATCAAATTGTGGTCTTGCCAAGGAGAAGTGATACCTTTTGCTCCCACTATGATCAGGGGTGCTTATCTGCAGTGTTATAAAACAAAAAAACATCTGTTCACCCCTCGTCCTCTCACCCTTGTCCTCAAGAAAACTCCACTTGCATCCTGATTTGATTCACTTTGTCTTCATGGTAGATAACATATCTTATTGCTTCCAGTCTGTTTTTTTTCAAAATGAGTTAAAACAATAAAATCTGTACAGTAAGAGCAGGACAGGATCTGGGGGAGGGGGTCTGTGAATTGTGGTGTTCCTTTGGTTAATTTTAACTTTTTTTCCCCCATATGACAACTAAAACTGAACTTGTGAACTGAGGCAGCTGGGGCAGGACAAATGTTCAGAGACAGAATTCTGGTTATCTTGTAAGCAGATTAAAGTATCCAGTTTTCCCCATCTGGGGGAATTACAGAGTGTGGTAACTGCAGCATGTGCAAGTCCAGAAATCTTAACACTTAGGTGCTGGACTAAAACTCAGAAATTTTTGCAGAGAATTACCACTCTATTTCTAACTCTCTCATGTTGTACAGATCTCTCTTGTGTCTCAGTCAATAGTTTTATCACCAGCACCCAAGACAGTGAATCTGCTCTGTCTGAACAAGACAGTTTGTTGATCTGAGGGCTTTAACCAGTATCATGCTGGGGTTTCACTACTCTGTTTGCAAATTACATAGATAATTTCTATAAATATAGTTATTTTTTCCTTTTTTGCCTATACCTACTGTTCTGTCACTTAACTTTGCTGTAGTCATTGAGACAGTGGGCATCCCACAAGAATCTCTTGGTGTGTGCATGTGTAAAAGTTACAAAGTAAAAAAGTACAAGAAGAGTTGAGAAGAAAATCTGAGATAGCACAAGTTTCATGACCAGTTCAGCTGACTGCAAATGTGTGGTTTAGTATTACCAGCAGCTTTATTACAGCAGATCTCACCATCATCAGCTTTTGAGGTTTAAAAAAAAGTGTCTTTGCTTTTTCAGCTGAATTTGCATAGCAGATGAGCTGTTGTGCATCCAGGAAGCCTGGAGTACAAGGCACTCTGCAATTTGAACATTTTCTAGCCCTTTTTCTGGCCTGTGGAAGTTCAAAATAGCCCTTTCCATATCCAAGTGGTTACAGTCCCTTGAATGCTCACATCCATCGCTGTCATCACTCAAGCCCTCATCCCTTGGCTTGTTTGTTGCAATTTTTTATAGCTGCAGCTAAAGCTTTTGATCCTGAAAAACACATCTTTGAACTCAGCAGTGTTTTTTTCTAGGCAACACAAACAACTTGGAGTTCATTGCTCTACTGTTCAGCTTCGCACATAGGCTCCTCAAGGAATTCAGTTTCAGGATTTTCCCCAGATATTTTAATTCTTGCTGGGTGATTACTTGGAAAATTGCTTTCATCTCTCTGCCCATGACCACCCATGAAAATTGTGTTTTCTTGTAACATAATGTAATATATAAGCATAGTGCTGGGATTGCTAAAGCTGGTGAGGTACAGAAGAATAATATTAAAACTCCTTTTCAGTGAATAGAAAGAAGAAGATCACATCAGGATCAAGTACAACTGGGAACAACTGGTGCTGGATAAATTTGTTGAACAAGCAATCATGAAATAACCCAAGGTCTTTAATAGCTGCATGAGTATTAGAATTCTGATCCAGCATCCCCTGTGTTGTAGTAATAGGAGTCACTATAAGCAGGGGAAGGCTGGAAGGAGCCTCAGCAGTTTCTGTTGCATTGAGACGTTTGACAGCATCCCACAAAGTTATTCAGTTACTTGGGTCTTGATTCATTTTGGGGTTTTTTTTGGAGAAATTTTCATACAGAAGTCAAGGATTCATCTGTATTCATTTAGGCACCTGCAGGGCTTTTAAAAATATTCTTCTCAAACAAAGCATTTCATGAGTCTTTCCAGAAGTTGCAAAGGAACCTTTCTGAGGTCATGTAGACCTCTGCTCATGTATTGCTCACTGAGTGCAGGTGCAAGTGGAGTCTTCCTGCTGCTCTGTACTGAGCAGCATTTTCTGTAATGTAAATGTGACTGTTCCCTTGAATCCCATTTTCAAAGCTGAATCTGAACACAAAAACAACAATGCTGCTCTATATGTTTGGAATTTGCACACCAGTTGTGCTGTTGTGCAAAGGGATTGCTTGAGCCCCATATTCTGTGCTATTTCTGATAAAAACCACTTCCTGTGGGTGACTAGTTCCTGTGCTCAGAGGCAATATTGCAACTAGATAGTTATAAATATGTGAGGTTATAAGTTAGAGACTCAAACATGAGCCAATTGCAGTAAATTCACAATTAGATACAAATTCCAGTTCTGGGAATACAAAATCCAGTTCTGGATGTGTCCTGGGCTGATTGTGGCACGCAGAAAACCAGTAGGGTAGAAACCTTTACACTTGGCTTTTGAGAAGGAGGAAACAATCCCTTAATACTCAAACTGTGCTTCTCAAAACTCTGCCTTCCTGCCAAGTAATATATGTGAGGCTGGCTTAGATAACTAACCCAAAGGGAAAGAATTCTAAGCAAAAATAATGTTTTAGTGATAACTGCCTTTGTCTTTTCCCTCAGTCAAGGAAATGAGTCATTAAAATGAACATAGGTAGGTATAGACACAAGCCTTTATTTTTCAAACAAACAAACAAGTCCTCTGGAGTTCTCAGGATTAAGAGTGTTGTTTTTGATGAAAACAGCTTATCCCCAGGAAAATGGAAGTGTTTACATGTTTAATCTTCATCACCAACATCCCTCTTCTGCTCAAAAAATGCTATTTCTATAGCAACAGTTTGAGTTTATGTGACTGATGTAAATTCAAGACAGAGTTCTTAATTTTACAGATATTCTGTGCCATAATGGTGGGAGGAGCTCTAGCACACTTCTGAGAGGACTCTTCAGAGGGGTTGGATAGCTTAATGTCCCTGTGGGGTGGGAGACAGGGACGTGACATTAACACCCTGAGCTCCAGCAGCTCCTTTTACAGGGCTTTCAAGTTTCTTGCACTTACAGACACGACTGGGCAAGGGTCTCAACTCTGCCCAGCTCCCTGGCCACTGATGTGGGTGTCTCTGTGCTCCAGAGGGGTTGGCTGAGGTTCTGTGTCTGGGTTTGAATCTGACCTGTCCTTACCGTGTCCAGGGATTTGTTTACTTCGAGCTGTGCTGGTCGAGCTGGTGTCTGTTCAGCCAAATCATCTGTGCAGCTGTAGTCCAGCTGGAGCTGTCACAGCTTAACTTTGGGGGTAATTTAAAGCATCACAATAGTTGTGGTTTTGATTAATTCTTTTCAAAAGTTTCTCCAATTATTTCTGTTATTGTTATTATTGTAGCTTTTTTATATGCTTTTGTCCCTAGTTGCTCACTAGTCACTGCAATTTTCTTTTAGATTCAGTTGTGATTTGGTTTGTTTTCTTTGCAGAACCAGAATATTTCCTGAGATATCAATAGGCAGTCCAGGTAATTCAGTCACGTTTAAAGCAAATTTCTTTTAACCTGGTAGTGAACAAGAAATTGCAGTGAATATTTTTCATTCAATGACCCTCATAGCCAGGTCTAACCTGCTACTGAAAACACCCATCAGTTCTGTTTATGGAGTTTAACAGTGTCAGGGTTTCTGAATTTGGATAATCTTGTCAGTTTTAATTCTTTAATAGATTAATAAAGGACCAGATTTGTAAGTGAAAATTTAATTTGCATGGTGTGGTACAACAAGTGTTAGTGTTTAAGTTTGGGTAGTCCCTGGGTGGCACCAGCAGAGTTTTATTTGTGCCACCCTCCCCTGGTTCTCCTTTCCCCCTCTCCTGCATCCCTGTAGTGCTGTGCTCATTCTGATTTCCTTACTCTTGTGAAATTTGTTATATGTACTTCAATATTAGGAAGACTATAATGAAGCTTCTATTACCTTTGTAAGATTGACATTGAATTTTCTGGCATGAAACTGAATTTCAGGATTGGAAGCCTTCTATGCTGGCTAAGACATGACCTTCAGTATAATGGACTCAATGAGCTTAAAGGTCTTTTCCAAATTTAATGATTCTGTGAGGAGTTTTGTATTTTGAAATAAACATGTTCTATGTATTTTTTATCAGTCCTCTTTGTCTTGTCACATCAGCTTTTTTTAGTTGTCCAAGTATGAAAATGTGATTCTATGCTGTTATTTTCTTTAGGTGGTTGGTATGGGAGTCCTTTGATAAATACTGGTAAACTTCTGTGAAAATTTGTTCTGTAAAAATATCTTTAATTCTGCTTAAACTCCCACTCTCCCTTCCAGGAAATAAGGAAGTTGAAACAAAATAAACAGTAGAAATGACCTTTTTATTAATATTGCAAACAATGGAAGTGAATTGACTATAATATTAGAAGTAGTTGCACAATAGTTAGATCCTGTTATCAAGTTGTTTTTTACTGTATAGTTTAAAATTAGGAAGGCAGTTAAACGCTTGCAATTTATTATTTAAGTATGTCTTGGGGAACTGCATGCAGATTTGTGTGTGCATAGAAGTATGAATATAAACAATACCAGTTTAATGTATAAATGATTATGTGAAACACTAGTTAAAATATTACTAAATTTTTCTTGAAACAAAGAGAAGTCAGAGAATTATTGGGAAGGCTGCAGAGGAAGAGCCACTGATTTGGATTATTTTGAGTGACTCTGAAAGGCTTGGATTTTTTTTCCAAGGCTTCTAGGGGCTTTCAATTTTTTGAACAAAGCTCTGTGTTTTCAGAATCCAATTTATATGAAATAGATGTTTCTATCAGGCTTCAAGTAGGGCATCTGGACCAGATTTTAGATACGTGCTTTGAAGTCAACCCTTTGTTTTGGCTGTTTGTTCATACATTGATATATGCAATATTTAATTTATAGAAAAGCCATATTCTTTTAAACTATGCAGTTGTTTTAGGTTTTTTCACAGTTCTTTAGGCTGGCTTTACTAAAATTTTCAGAGGTTCAATACTTGAAGTCAGGAAATGATAATAGGGTTGCTGGTAATTAAAGTGAGTTTTTGCAGTCTCTTGTAGCATAATTGAATAGATATATTGAAGTCTGTTCTTAAAGATAAATTGTACAAGCTTTCCATCCACATGTACTTATTTTCTTTCTCTTTTGAATCCAAATTTTACTGTGTTCCTCTTCACAAACAGAGCTGTCTTTGGGTGAATTCTGTCATGGCTGGTGAATGAAGCTGGAAGCTGCTCTGTGTTTTACATGCAAGCAGTTGCTAACACTTCTTGCAGAATCAAATGTTATTTTTGCTTCTGGGCAGGAGCATACAAGCTACCCAATAATTTTCAGATTTTGGGGTGAAATTCTGGGACTAATTTAAATATTATTAAGGAACAAGATAGTAAATAAATTTACTGAATTAAAGCCACAAGATGGCATCAAATTGTCAACTCTGTCCTTTGCTCCTAATGTTTTTTTTTAAAGGTCAAAATACTACAGGCTCTATCAATCTCTACATAGAAACCAGTTGGAAAAAGGGAATATCCAATGAAATAGTTTTTCCTTCCACCATTTGAACCTGTGAAGCTGCCATAAGCTATCTTTAATAATTTGGTTTTAAACAAGATGGTTTATTTTCTAAAGTATAACAGGAGTTACTGTTCAGGCAATTTTTCATTCCACTTGGGAAATGAAGGTAACCTAATTGGATGTTAATGCTCATTTAGACCTAAGAAAAGCATTAAGTATCTAAAATACTGACTTTTTTTTCTAAAATATAGGAAAATAGCAGTTGGGTCCTGGTGAATCTGTCAGGTAAATATTGGTAATGGGTACTTTTTAAAATTAATACACATAATTGCTGTTTAAAAAAAAAAGTTATTTTTAGGAAGGTCAAAAAACACTCCAAAAGGTTTTAAAAGGTGTCTAAAAGAAAACAAACAAAGAAACAAACCCTCAGCACCCACTCTTAAGAAACTTAAAGGCAACCACAGCTGTACTAACCGTGTCCTGAGCTGTTTTTCACTCATCCATTGGTTTGTGAACCCAGTATTTTTAGGTGTTTAGGTACAACAATGCTAAATAGCAGAAGGGATACACTGAACACAAAACCATTGTTGACTGAGATACTTTAAATGTCTAAAATGACAGAGAACACCAGCACTAAAATGAGTCCCACAGAGAAGCAGATCCTGCACTACAGGGAAAAGAGGCAGTGAGGCTCAGGAAAGTATGGAGCTGATTAATTCTGTGTCAGGTTGTTGCTTCTGAATGGTTAAAATGTAAATCATAAGTAAATGATATATGTACAACCTTCTATGGTAAATTAGCAGAAGTAAACCAAGTAATATGTTTTTGATTAAAAAAAAGTTAAGTGGTTGTCTTAAAGATTTGTATTTTTCAAATTACATGGTTTTGTTACTAGATTAGTTTCAACTTATGAATATTCATAATATACTCCTTAACAGTGTCAAACAGCTTATGCATGAGAATTAGGTATGTAATTTTCGAGCAGAAGTGTCTAAGTATTCAGAAATTTTGAGGAAATGAATGTTCTTTAAATAGCTAAACAGTGATTTCTGCTGCTTGTGATGCTCAGGGTACGGCTGCACGAACAAAAGCTCCCTTGGCTGGAGTTTGAATTTGCAGTGTGCTGGTTACTTAACAGTAACTTTTAGATTAAAAATTTCACATGAGAAGATTTGAAATCTCTTCCTGTGTGCTCAGTGAGAAATAACTCTGGCCTTTAGAGGGAGTGAGAGCGTGCAAACAAGGAGTTGCCTCTGAGCAGCTGAGAGGCCACAAATCACCGGCAGCACCTCCTTGGTGTAGTTGGATGAAGCAGCTATAGAGGTTATTCTGTCAGATGGATACTCTGTGCTTATACCTGCCTTAAAAACAGAGCTTGCCTTAGACCAGTGTGTTGTCATAGGAAAAGCTTATATCTCTATTAGAATGCTTTTGAAAAGCATTAATTTTAAATCCAAACTTAGCAGGACAAAGGAAAATACTAACAAAATGATCCTGATGATGACTTCCTCACTGACACCAGGTTTTCCTCTCTGCTTGCAGGTCTTGTCAACCATCACAGCTCTGTACTTCTGTTCTTTTCCTCACTTTAGTAGTATACATTTCTCTTTACAAATCTTCTGAGAAATGTGGGGGTGAGATATTGATCAGAGTTTCTTTTGCTACATTGGCTGCAGCTTTTAAAGAATAGGAGGTAGTGGTTAGATCACTGAAAATTGTAAAAAGAGAAGGGGTGTAAATCACCTCCAAAGGATTGATGGTACACCTTCAATCAGGTGGCAGCTGAGCTTTGAGCATACCTCAGTATCAGAAGTTGTGAGCTGAGGGAGGTTCATTCCTGAGATTATCATAGTCTAAGGTACCACAACTTATAAGCTGTGACCTCCATAATTTATTGATTTGCAGAATTTGGTCTTACAAATAGAATGGTCATAGGCATGTATTTACTCATTTAAATGAATTTATTTCCTACTATTAATGAGATATTTTTATGTGATTTTTTTCTGTACTCTGTTGTTGGTTTGGGCAGGGGGGTGTGTTTTGTTTCTTTCAGTGGCCATGTTCTCAAAGCCTTCCTTTTTTCATTTTGGCTCCTGCGCTAAGTTTCTCATAAATCGCTGTAGAGCAGGCAATTCAGAGCAGAGTGTGAAGAACTCCCAAACAGATAATTTGCCAGTTAGTTCATTAGGCTCAAGCCACTGGTTTGGCTTTGGTTCTTATTTTGTTGTAATCTTCCCAAGTTTCTCTGCATGAGCTCCTTGTTGCCTCCCTTCACTGCAGGGTGTGTTTGAGACATGGGGAGCACTGGATGAGTGGCAGAGGGGGCAGCAATGCTGCACTGCTGATTCCATAGGGGTGGGGTGGAAGGAGGAATGAAGGTGTGGGACAGCACACAGTAATGATTATGCATCCGAACTGGATATAGAAACTTGAAACTTGACATTGCAGGAGTCGATGTTTCTTTAGCTTGATCATTTTCTTTACATTTCGTCAAGTACTGTGAATTTAAGGAAGTGTTATGAGGGATTTCTTGGTTTCTGCAAAATGAGTAACTAGTGCAGCACAGAATCATTCTTTTGAACATGGTATCTTTCTACAGAAAGAGGTGCAAAATGTTTTATTTTTGCTTTCTTGGAAAGTGGAAGTAAAAAGAAAGATGCTGTTTCTCAGTTGGAAGGCCTTGTCTCGAAGGTAGTCAGCCTTTCCTGCTGCTCTTCCTCTAGGGTGTTGTGGTATTCTCATTTTTATAATTTTGTGAGTAATTATTGTGAAAGGACATTGTCAAAAATACCTTTCCTCTGCTGCTATAAAAGTAAGTTTTAAAATAACAGGTACTGACTCAACTGCCCTACATAAATGTTGGTATTTTAATAATCAGAAAAGAGTACAGCAAAAGTTGGGATAGACCCATTACTTGCAGTTCAGGGTTAAATCCTTATACTAAAGATTAATGGGAGGTTGCTTCCTGTAAAAGTTACAAAATCTGCTCACTGTGCACCAAATGTCAGCTCCAGCTTATTGTAACTAATCATGGGTGGCCTCACTAACGCTCAGGGAAGAGAGGCTTTGAGTAAATTTGTGTTTTCAATGGGCTTGTGTGGGAGCTTCTATTTGTACTTCAGAGATCATGAGATAAAGAGTTTTAACTTTCATGATGGAAACTTAAAAGCAGTTCCTCTAGGTGTTATTTAAATCATGGAACATGAGCCTTCTCATTAGAAGGCAAAAAACCCATTTATTTTGCATTACAAAACATGCTGTTATTTATGCATGGACATAGAAGTCTGATAATGCTGTACTGGGTCCTTTCCAACAGGTTTTTCTCTGAGTGGGATCTCTGACCTCTCTCAATGTCTCATGCTTGTAGGATACCTCACATAGTGTTTCAGTAATTTTCAGATAAAATGCATGCTTTCATGTTAAAAAGGTTTTTTTCCTGTCAGCTCTGCAAATAGAAGTGGCTGGAATATAGTGCAGCTTTTTACCATGTCGGTGCTGTGTGTTATGTGAGGTTTCACAGCAGCATCTGAGAGCAGAATTTGTTCTTGCAGGAATTGCTTTGGAAGCAGGCGTGTGACCTCACTGTTTTCTTTGGTGCTGTGTTGGCTCTGGGGAGTTAACAAGAATAAACAGTAGTGCAGGTCTTTTGTGTGTTACATTAAGGTAATTGGATAAGGCATGAGCAGAACTAATTATCATGAGAGTGCTATTTCTGGGCACTAAAACTCTTCAAGTCAGGAATGCATTACAATTTCTTGGTCCTGGTTTCCCATCCAAAGCATAAGCAGATCTTCTTTGGAAATTTCTACAGCCTATCTCCTATATTTTTACATTACTAACCCTTGGTGAAAGTGATAGTAGGTAAAATTAAACAATACTATAAGTAGGAAAGGTTTCTTTGAATGTATATTAAAAAAAAGTTTATGGTTGGTTAAAATGTAACACTGTAAAAGTTTGAGATTGTCTTCCCTAAACCTAAAGCAGGATCTATAAAGAGCTTGGAATGTCTTCTCTATTCTCTTCCATCTCTTCAGTGGAAACATACTCTCATTATCATGATATTTTCTGTACCTCTGTGCTCATTTGAAAAGGACCTGACACGAAGGTCAGCTGGTAACTTTTCCTCTTCTGTCTTTTCAAAGGAAGGTGCATCTGCTCGAAAAACACAAACTCCGGCAGCACAGCCCGTGCCACGACCAGGTAAGGTGGCCCCACTGTCACGTGTGCTTCTGTCCCACACATGCATGAGTTTCCAAGTTCTGTTTAAAATTGTTGTTAGCTCAAGAATGCCATTTATTTTTGGCCTTTAACTGTGCATATATTGGAAAAAACCCCATAGCCTTTTGTTTAATGCTATACCAGGGGCCTTGGGGTCGTTCTCTTCAGTGTGTTGCCCAATTAGCCCATTGAAGGGATGCTCTGCTGAAATGATCAAGTCACAAATTTCTTGGTTGTGGGCTTGGTATGTCACCAATGAAAATTTCACAAAATTCCCACTCAAATATCTAACAAAAGCTGGTTAATACTCCAAGGATAAACAAACAGAATAGCTGATCTCAAAAAGAAATGTATTATTACTTCTAGGATTAATCTGTCAGAAATAAATAGTTCTCTGAATGTGTTATCATTATTTCTTCACACTTCTTAGCACATAAGGTATTTGTAATTGCAGCTGAAATCCTCAGCTGGGTTTTTAATTCCCATTTAGTAGATTTTGGCTACCAAGTCCATTTGTCTGTCAGGTTGAATCTCGAGTTTTGATTCAGTGATGGGATGATAAACGTGCTTTGTTTAAATAAGAAGGCCTTAGGATGAGTTTTTAGGGGCGTGTAAGACCAGTACATGTGAGGGACAGTGTTTGCAAACTGATGTGCAGATTTGCCCCTGGTTTACATACTTTGGGAGTTTAGTGATTTAGTGGGAGAAAATCTCAAGTGAAAGGTGCTATTTCAGGACAAGATGATATTATGAAGGTCCTGGGCATATTCTGGGGGACTTTGAAACCAAGCTACTAGTTAAAATGAATATACTTTTTCTAGAAGTACTGCTGGAATACTGTATATCCTTGTTGAGACTCTAAATGCTTTCAATGTGTGCCTCGCTAATTCCTTGAGATTTGTTTGCAGGATTTAATGCTAAGACTTAATATTGTAAAGCTGCTTCTTCCCCCAAAATCCATTCTAATATTGAATGTTCTCAGCATGCCTAAATGCTGTTGAGCACAGATTCTTCTGTTTGGTTATTTTGGAACTGGAAAGGTCATACTGCCTGTCATACTTATCTCACTAGCCCCGTTAAGCATCCTAATGCAGATGGAGTTGACAGACAGCAGTATGAAAAGGGTAGAAGTGGCAAGAGCAGAAATGTGACTGAGTTGTCACAGTCCCTGCTCCTGGCTCTGACTTCCTGGGCATTTCCTGCCAGCAGTGTGGGGTTTGTACATTATATAGGTGATATTGATACTGCCCTGCTCTAAGGCCAGCCCCATCCATTATCTTGTCTCTGTATTGGAAATGGAAGAGAGAATAAAGAAGACAGGTGTAGTCAGAAGAGGTTTCTCTTTCTGTCTGTTCTAGGATATTTTTGCATTTTGATATTTGGATATTTTAAGAATTCAGCTGTTCTATTCTTAGCAGTCAGAGCAACTAAAACCTGCTGTTTCCAGGAGGATGCTGCTTTGCACATAGGAATCATTAGTTAAATTAGGCTAAACTGTTGTACAGTAGTGATTTGAAGAAAATACTTGAGATGTGCTCTTGAATTATACTTTTTGGCACCATTTTGCATTACCAACTTTTTCTCCTAACCTTTGTACAGCTATTAGATTTCTTACAGATGCTTGTTCTCCCTCCCCCTCCTTTTTGTTTTGTTGTCTTTTGCCTTAAGACAGCTGGCTCTGCCCATAATTTCAAGAACATTTTTCCTTTAAGGAGATACCTAGATTGAAAAAAAAATTAAAAATCACTGGGTAGGTAAAGTTCATGTAGTTCAATATAGCATTGCCAATTATATCTGTGCATTTGACAGTGTCAGGAAAAGATAATTAAGGATATGGTCTCAATATTTCAACAATGGCAAGTATGTGCTGTGAATATTTATACTGTTCCAGGAAGTTTCTGAAACAGTTGGTCATAAATAAACATGAGCAAGTTGGTGCTAAGCAATTGGAAGTCAATTAATGAAATTTGTCATGCATAGTAGCAGTTGAGACTTGAGTTAGTCTGCATCAATCTCTCTACTACTCACCATTTTCTGAATTAGGATAAACATAGATGATGATGGTTATCAAGTGAAGTTCTCTCCTGAAGTTAGGGCTCCTGAAAACTGAACTACAAAATGTTTATTTGGGGAAGCCAGGTAGGTCAGTAATAGCACCAAAGTGAAGAAACAAAGATGCTTTTCCACTCTTGGAATGCAGTGTCTCCCATACTGAGGTGGTTGTAACTTGGAAGACTGAAGGGGAAACATTTTACTGAAGAGGTGGGGGGCAGTTCTTTAGTTTCTACCAGTCCAACAGTGGTTTTGTGGGTTTCTTTTGTGGTTGAGGGTAATTTTGTTTGGGGATGGGGTTTTTTGGGGATTTTTTTTTTTTTTTTTCCCTTGGTTTGGTTGCTTGGGTGGTTTCCCCTTGAGTGTCAAGCTTGGCTGTTTTTGGGTCCTGAAGACCTCATGTACCTCAAGCTGCATTCCAAAATTAACCTGACTAAGCCTGAAATTCAGGTTTTGGTTGCTGAAAGTTCTACATATGTTCAGGATAGCTGAATCCCACGTCATGTGCAATAATAACTACTAATGAAAAGGTGAGGTGTAGAGATCAGTTTGTTGTGAAGGTTTTCCTGTTGCTTCAGCACTACTGAACTGCAGATGTACAAGCAGCTCTTTTCAAGACTGTTGGGAATTTTTGTCCATGGTGTCATGTCCTGGCCTTTTTTAGAGGATGGAGGGGGGATGAGTGATTGACTCAACTCTCCTAGCATCTGCTTCAGCTGGTCAAAATCTGTTTGTTTTCTGAATATTCAAACCCAAATTATAAATGCCTTCTTCATCTTAGTGTCTTGCATCTGTAAAAATAATCTAATGACTGTAATGTGACTCTTCCCTATTCACTCCTGCAATTAAACAGATGCCTTGCAATGACATTTGGATTTATGTCCTAGTCATTCTACTGTATTTTTTTTTCTCAGTTTCTCAAGCAAGACCACCTCCAAACCAGAAAAAAGGTGAGTCAGTTTCAGTTACATGATCCTTTCATGATTTTTGTGTGAATTGTGCCCACTGTTCCTTTTTTTTTTTCTGACATTACAAGCAACAGTATAAGCAAGCAGTGGAATATCTAGCATGTATTCTGTATAGCATAATAGCATTCTGTTTTGCTATATATGGGTCCCACACATGTTGAGAGACTCACGATACAGGGATCTGCTTTTGGTGAATGAAAACCTTGACTTTAGAAAAGCTTTACTACTGTTTTCCTTGACTATTTTTTCATGATTGGGACCTTTTAAGCAAGAGTTTTGTTATGTACAGTTCCTTTAAATGAAAAAAAGGGGGGAGGGGAGGAAACAACAACGAGAACACAACAAAAAACCCCCTCCAGGCAAGTCTAACTTTATTATCTCTACAGGATCTCGAACTCCCATAATCATTATTCCAGCAGCCACGACCTCTTTAATAACAATGCTTAATGCAAAGGACCTTTTGCAAGATCTGAAGTAAGTAGCTGATTAGAACATACTGTATAACAAATCGTTTTCAGATACAAAGTTATACTAGCACCTAATTAGTAATTAAGCAAGAGTGTTCATTTACTCTCTTGTGACAAGCTAGTTTTACAGACTATAAAAGAGTATAAAAGAAGTTAATTCCTCTTGACTAGCAGGAAAAAAGCAAAATCCTAATTCAGAGTTTTGGTTCAGCTGTGACCTGTGGGCAGGTTTAGGAAACTCTTGCAGTAGCAGTTGGAATGTGTGCAGTGCTTTTCTTTGGTGTAACATCTGTGTAGCCTCGTGCAAGTGAACCCTTCCCATGGAATAAGGAGCTGACCAAGGGAGCTCGTGGAGCTTGGAAAAGATTTTGGGCAAGGACCACAGTTACTGTAAAGGAGAAGGTGACCAGACAGGTTGTATTGGGCTGTATCAGCCAAGCATCCAGCTGGTTGTGCAAATAAAGAATTTTTTCCAAACTTCACATATTGTCATTAAGTATTGATGTAAATGCATCCAGGGAAATTTCAGTGAGTTGCTAAAATTAGTTTATTGCATCACACATCTGATTCTAAGATTTAATTCATGATGGGTGAATGAATCTTTCTGCTTGTTCAACAGATCATGGTTTTTAGACTTGCCTGTCAGTAAACATCAGGTAATTTTTTGGAAACAGTCATTTTCACAGAGAAATACACTGTTGTAGGTTGTCTGCAATGGTATGTCCAAAAAATGGAGGGGTCATCTTTTTATCACTGCCAGCACTCATCTTTTGTGATCCTGTTACACTGCTTTTCTCCAAATGAGGTTGTTGTGGTGGTACAGCTTCTCCTGGAGTTGCCCTAGAATTGTTTAAAACTGTGCTCAGAGATAGCAGGTGCCTTCTGATCCTCAGCTAGTTCCAGTTCCTGTCTTACTGCCACAGGCCATCAAAGATCCAGTGAGTGTACTGGACTCTTGGGGTCTCTTCTGAAATACTTTGAGAGAAGACTGGATTTAACATTACAGTTTCATGTGCAAGCTGTCACAGCACTGATCTAATTGGGTTGACAGAGGATGTTGTTTGTTAATGTGGGTTTTTATATTTAGGAAAAAACTCACAACAATCCCTGATTTTTGCAGCTGTACAATTTGTGACTTCCTGGCACAGGTGTACCCAGAAAGGAATGAAGCACCTGTGCAGCAGGTTGACCACTGGCCAAATGCCAGTGCACTCATGAAAATCATCTGCTCATCTTCCTCTGCTATAATTGGAGCAGAGGAGGGGAAAATAACCAGTTAAACTAAAGCTCATGTGGTTGAGATAAGGATTAGGAAAAGATGCTTTAGGAGCAAAACAGGCTCAAAACTTTAAAACTGTAAAGAAAACTTTATTAACAGAATTAAAAGGAGAATGATAAGAACTAAAATAAACCTTTACAGCACCTTTTGTCCCCCCACCTCTTTCTGTTACCCACTGACAATGTAAAGAAACAAAACCTGGGATTTTGAGGCGGTTTACCACTTCTAAAAATAAGTCTTTCTTCAGTTCACTTAGGGAGAGGAGTCCCTTCTGCCATGCTACAGGAAAAAGTGTCTCATGGTTTTAATTTTCACAAACAGCAGCCCGCCTGGAAAGCTGCAATCGTGGAGCCCCTCCCATGTTTTGGCAGTCTTCTCACAACTCCCTCCATGGGTCACTGGCTTATGGGGTGCAATTTTTTAAGGATGAGCTGTTCTAGTATGGAAGCAAAGATTCTCTTCTTCTATCTCTGGAAGCAAAGTTTCTCTCTCTCTGTTCAAGTCAGGTCACAGCTTCTTTCAGTATCTGTGTTCTCCAGTTCTCTTCTGAGCTGCAGATGGGCACTGTGTCCCCTCATGCTCTTTATGAATTACAGGGAAATAGTCTGGTGTATTATAGTCTCACCTTGGCTTTCAAAAGGTTTTCAGCTCCAAAAGCAGAGCATCTCCTCTCCTTTCCTCTGGGCTTCGGCCCCTCCTTCTTCACTGACCTTGGTGTCATGCTGTTGTTTTCTTCACGTGCCTTCACTTTTCTTTTTCTCTGACTCAGGAGAAGATTGGCATCCACAGATTTATTTGTTTTCAAATGGAATTTTTCAGTGCTGAAAAGGTTAATCTCGCCTCAGTGGGTCTTGGTGGGACCTTCTCTCTTCTGTAGAAAGCAAGAAGTAAGAGAGAGCTTTCTAGCTTTCCACTTTTTTTTTTTTTGTTCTTAAATGAAAAAGATTTTCGAAATAAATTTTTTTTTCGTTCCTCTGTGTTTCATAGAGGAGTGTCCAGCTTCTCTAACTGGCTTAGCAGTGTATCAGTTCTCAGAGCCAGCTAGCTATGGGTTCTGTCAGCTACCAAGGAAGCTGTAATGTTTGTCACAGGGAAAGTCACTTCCATGGCTGATCCTTTTTCCTCCTCACCAAAAACTCAATTAAGGCAAACCCAGGACACTGGGTCTGTCACGTCTAGGTGCATCTGTGCCAGGAGTCAGAGTTTTCAGCTGTTCTCAGCTTCAGGGGGGCAGAGTCACAGTCAACTTGCTAAGGCCTGTCCCAGGGAGGATGCTCATGTTTATTTTTTCATTTTATTTTTATGAACATGATCCAGAACAAACTGAAAGGAAGCTTAAGGATTCAAAGGATGACACTTGTATAGTTAGCCTACATGAAAGAGAAAGGGGAGAAGCAAGGTATGTTAATGAATCAGAAGTGCAATAGCAGAATTCAGAAGAGTAAAATATTAATTTAGCCATGACAGGTCTAGCACTCTTCTGGAAAATATGCCACCTGGCCTGTATTTGTTTGCATTCAGATTTATGGAAGTACTTAGTGCAGGAATGGGTTCAGGGTTTGTTTTTACTGTTAAGGTATGCAGAGTGTAGAACTAGCCTTGATGTAGAGTGTGATTGATAGATATGTGATGGTTTTCCAAGGAAAGAAGACTTAGCTAATTTCTGCCTCTTAAGTCAGCACCTTCTTTAACTCATTCCCCATTTGCAGCTAAATTTGACAGAAGAGCAGAGATTTCAGAGACTCCTTTCATTGCCACAAATTTTAGCATAAAGGAATATTGTCCGGGTAGAAAAGACACACCAAAATTAATCTTCCTTCTCTTACCCTTGCTGAGGAACATGCAGGTAGATTTGCATTTCTTTTATTTCTAGAGATAGTCAGCCTGCTTGTATTTGCCATCAGAGGGGGTTGGTGATGCAGCAGAAGGAGGAAATATTTTTGGAGGACATAAGAGCCATTGTAGGGGAGACTGAAGAAATGTAGAAGCCTGGGAGGATGATGCCCCCGTGGTGGTTGGGATGTGGATATCCCTGAGGCAACACAGTCTATGAAGTGTGTGATCATAAAGAATGAGAACTTGGGTTTCATAAATCAACTTTTGTGATTCTGTCCATTTAAAAGTTTCTTAAAATAAGGAAAAAATCAGCTGAAATTAAAGATCAAATATAGAGATCGAAATCAGAGCTGGGAATCTGACTTTTAGGATACATTTTGTCTACAATCCTGGATTTTTTTATTATTGTATTTTATTTTTTTTGTAAGGAACTGGACTGCCATGTGTTGTCACTTTTGCTATGAGAAAAATTATTTGTGGTATTGTTGTCAAATATTTTAGGTTGGTGATTGTGAAATAAACAGGAGATTCTTCATCCAGTGCTGTGGTAGGACTTAAATTGAATTGCCAAGAACTGAGAGAAACCTGTTAATTATACCAAGATTTTTACTAAGCCTTTTCATAGCTCTGTAGTATATTAGTTTTTCATGCCAAATTTGGCTGGCATTTGCATGACACTTAGCATCTTACTTTATCACTTATGTTGGGCTCTCTTTTAAGGTAGAGAATATGGAAAGCAGGAAAACTGTCACATGTAGAAGGAAATACATATGACAAACCTAAAGCACGGCACTGGCTTAAGACTTGATTTTTAAGATATCTAATTTTTCTATTCAATAGATTTGTTGCAACTCCAGATTTTGAAGGGAGACATTTCTGTATGTGATTGTAATACATACAATTCACCTGCTAGATAATATGCAAATATTCTTGCTAAGTTTTTTGGAAGGTTACTTTTTTAAAGAGCCAAGTACAACATAAAGTGAAGAGTTCCTAAAGTAGCAAAAAGATAAAATTTAATTTAAAATCAGAAGTGCAATTCATTCTGGTATGTTGTGGCACTTCTTTAAAATATTTTTTATAATACATATTATTCTTACTGTCTGAATGCAACACCAGATATCACAATTACTGTGTGAAATTGTGACTCAGTATTTGAGAATACCTGAAGTCAGGCTTTTCAGAGACAAGGCTTCTGTTTTACATGGAGCCAAAGCAAAGCAGGAATTCCATCAGGGAGATGAGAATGATTAAATGGTGATTATGTATTTTTATTATGATGATGCTCTTGCTTGTGATACATTTAACCATATGTGGCCAGGCAGCTCACTGGAGATTTATCCAGCTTTGATACCAAGTGAAGTATCTGGGATAGATTCAGGCATGATGTAGTATAAAAAAAGCTTTGTTCTCTTGCAAAAATAGGTGTCTAAAGCTTTTGATACTGTAATTTAACAGAAATACTGAGAGGATGGTAAAAATAAGTCTCCAGTTCTGAACACAATCAGATGTGTATTGTGATGATCTCGGTTGCTGCTAAGTTGCCCTGTTCTCCTTTCATGCATTTTTCAGTGTGTCTGAGCTGGGGGCTAGAAGGTGCTGATGTGCCCTCAGTGAGAGGGTTTTAAAGGCTCTGCTGCCAGTGGATGTGAGTTTAGAGCCCAGGCAGGAGTAGCTCAGGCAGTTCAGTGGATGCTGTCTTTAACAGCATCTAACTCTTTTGTGGAGTTACCTCCACAATCTCATGGTGTTCAATGCTTGCCTGTTACCTTAGGGAAGGGACCTTGGCAAACTGAGAGTGCACCATTTTTCATGTGGAGAATGATTTTGGCAATTAACAGCAAGGGCTAATATTTTACTACCCCTACTGGGGGTATAAAAGTGCATTCTAAGTACGTATGGATTTTTTTTTTTTTTAATGGGAAATAGTAATCTGGAGAAGCAGTAAGAACATGTAAGCTCCTGCATACTCAGGTTTCAGAACCCATTTCTGGTGTATAGAAAGCTGTCAAGTACAGATGTATAGCTAAGCCACTGGCTGTAGTATTGCATAGGAATATTGTAAATAATCTCCATCTTCTTGCATGGGGTTTTTGGTGTTTAACACTCAGTTTTCTTATGCTTGTGTTTTATGTCTGGGTAGTGATGACACA
The DNA here is from genome assembly GCA_017589585.1 of Phylloscopus whistleri. Lineage (NCBI taxonomy): Eukaryota > Metazoa > Chordata > Aves > Passeriformes > Phylloscopidae > Phylloscopus > Phylloscopus whistleri. The sequence continues at coordinate 712,753 of JADMLD010000682.1, read as the reverse complement.
GACCATATATATTTATAATCATACAGTAATTTCTATTGATTCTCACTTGTTGAGCACATGGCTTTGACTGTGCCTACTGAGTGAATGATTCCCAGAAATGCAGGCATATATTCCATAAACTTTCTGTAGGCTGTCCTTTATTCCTGTGCTTGTGTGTTTGTATGTAAGTGCTTGCTTCAATGCTTGCTTTGGGGCAGTTGTCTTCTCTGCTGTGCCATTTGAATCTGCTCATTCATAGTCTTTCCTTAACAAGAAATCTTTGTGTTGTGTCCTAGAAAATTGCACTCAAAACCTCAGATTTTTTCCAGGAAATAAAACTGAAGCCATTGTGTAGAAGGGACATAACTGAGGCAGAAGTGAATGGTGCCTCATTGGCTGTAACACAGTTTCTAGCTGAAATGGTCAGGAACTGCCAAAAACTAGTGCTGAAATGAATTCTTAAACACTGAAACTTTTAGAGCAGAGCATGGGAGAAGTCTGAGAGTGGTGAAGTTGTTACTCTGTAGCACAGCAATATTACCTCTGCTCTCATTTGTCAGGGCTGCTTTGCTTTCCTGTTTCCATTTAAAATGTGTTTGCTTCCTCACATTTACAAATTAAATGTAAAATGTGACCTTTTAGATCCCTGTTCAGATGAATACTTAATTATCACTGTAATGTGTGTAGGGCTGTTTGGTTTTTATTTACATATTCTGTAAGAATTTGTTCTTGTTTAGTGTAGGGAACAGAGAATAACAAAATTCTTCTCAAGCTGCCCACCATTTTGGGTGACCCTGGCTTTTCCTAGAAACCCTACCAGTTGGATAAAAGGTGTTTGAGGGCTTGTTTCTCTAATTATTTTTTTAAAATTTATCTTCATTCTTTATAGCCCAGATTCCTTAAGTTCTAATAGGTGATGAGAGACTCATTAGTAGTTTTCTTAAAAGCTGAAGGACCACCAAGCAAATCCTCATTTTAGGCTACAGAGTTTCCTATCAGTTATTATTGGCAAAGCCAAGCCTGGGACACACTGGCAGGACAGGCCATTAGAAGTGCTCATGATGAGGGTGTGCCTCACTTTGGAGTTTTTAAATTAGCAAATTGATGAGAAATACTTAAATTCTGGTGTCACATTGGGTGCCTTTTTCCAGTGCAGAACTCAGCTGAATGCTTCTGTGTAAATGCTTCATGAAATTGTATGTGTCAGTCTGTTGTGATGGATAAAATGTATGTAAATATTAACTGTTTGCTAATTGCTTCAATTATTAGGGAAATTATTATCTTAACTTCTAAAATATATATATTCTAGGTGGCCAATGTGTACTTATCTCCCAGTGTCCTGTACAGCTTTTTAGTCTGTATTTCCTTTAGAATGATGGTGTTTCACATGTACTAGACAAACAAGCATAATTTAATTTACAGCTCCTCATTTAACACCTGTGATGCTTTCTCTGTATTTGCAGTGTAGTCAGCTTCAATGCACCATTCCTAGTTATTTGCAGGTGTTGGGCTTTTTTTAATTTCCCAGTGCAGTTGTATCAGTTGAATGCATTTGGACACATGTTTCAGTAATTGCTTGTGACTTTCTCTTTCTGAAACACTGTTAAATCATGAGGAATATGAGGGGACATCATCTGTTAATTTACATTGGGAAAGTAAAACAGTTTTGCTTGGAGGTTTATTGACCATTTTCACCTACTGCCTTAAAGCGTATTTGACTGTTTGTTTTTGGTTTTTTGGTTTGGTTTTGTTTTGTTTTTCCCCAAATGCCATTTTCTCATTGGGTATGTAGTGAAAACTAGTGTTTTCAAGTTGACTGAATAATGAACTTTTCTTCATATTCAATCTTGCATTCTTTTTTCCTGTTTATCCAACAATAGGAAGTGCAATCTGCCTGTTAAAGCACATTCAAATTTGGTTTTTAGTATTCAAATGGAAATAAATTGAAGAGAACAAATAGAAATGCTGCAAACAACTTACCTAAAAATGTAGTAAACTGCTCAAAAGCACCATCTGCACTGTAATGAAGAGAAATGTTACCAACTATGTACTGTGCTTTTAAAACGTATCACAAATCCTCCTGCTAACTACTGCAGATAAGGGAAGCAGAGTTTTATTTTTATCAGAAGCTTTGGCAATGAAATGTCAGCAGCAGACAGGACTGTAGTGCAGCTGGGTGGTTCTGAATAGAATATTAGGAGAACACAGGCCTGAACTTTGTTCTTGTGCTGGCCTGGGAGATGCTGCTGGTCACATCAACTTCTCTTTCCATGACACACTTCTGGTTCTGTGAAAGGCATGACTCTGTTACCTCTCTTTCATCTATCTCAAAATCCACTGAGATTTATCAGTAAAAAGGCCCACGCTGCTCTCACATTTATGATGCCAATTTTGAGACCTGTTCTGGGTACTTTATTATCATCATAAAAAAAGAGGGCCTTAAAATGCAATTGCATTTGTTTTTTAAGGTGAGGGGGCTGAAAGATTAAGGATCTGTAATTAATTGGAGGGAGGAAAGCATGTCACATCTTATAATTTGTTGTTGTCATATGGAGGTTATATATGACGTGAGGGCCATTATCTGGACTTTACAAGCACTTATTCCATCACAAAATCTATTTAGAAAAAAGTCCCCAAAAAACTGTAATGTCATAGTATCATAGTAACCAGATGAATAATTGATAATGTAAAATCACCATCCTCCAAAAAAATAGAACCTCACTCAAAACCATTTTTGACCAAAAATCTCAGCTTTCTTGAGAGAATTCTAATTGGTAATAATTCTAATGGCTCCAAGAGCTCTTCAAATTTGCTCCAGGAAGCAATTGTTTTAATGCCCAGGTTACCCTTGGTCACTAAAAAGAAGAGTTTTGGTCATTTTGTAGGTTGTGGTCTGGCTCCTCATCTGCAAATGTATTATGTAAGGCCCCAAATGTCTAAGAAGGGGTCAGGCTGTATTTTTGAGGCACAGAGGACCTCTTAGTGTTACCATTTTTATCATGAGGGCTTCTGAAATATTATCCTTACATTTTTTTGGTGTTCTGAATGAGTAGTGATGGAGACTTGGCATCGTGAGAATGAGGAGGTTTCAGTGACTGCTGTCAACAATGCCAAGTCCTGACAAAGCTGTTACTTTTCCTGCTGATGCCATCAAGTAAATTGCCCTTGTCTACTGAGGGGTTTGTTATTCCCTCAGGTTTGTACCATCAGATGAGAAGAAGAAGCAGGGCTGTCAACGAGAGAATGAGACTCTGATACAGAGGAGGAAGGACCAAATGCAGCCAGGGGGAACCACAGTCAGCGTCACTGTCCCTTACCGAGTCGTAGACCAACCTCTGAAACTTATGCCACAAGACTGGTAAGAGCATTTCTCCTTTACACAATTTCTTACCCAGGACAATGCAGAATTTGGAGAGGAACAGTAAAATGCTCAGAAATCTACTGAGAAGTGAAGGTACAGATATAAGGATGGATTTTAACTGTATAGGAGTCTTCAGCTGAAAATAATACGAAACTAAAATAATCCAGAAGATCTTTAAAGCTTGCAACACTTTATATTTTAACAGTGTGAGCAGCACAGTTGATATTACTGGGTCTGCCAGAAGTGTTCCAGAAATTCCAATAGAAATGTTTCTATTATTGTTCTGGTTTGTGGTATTGTAACGTGCAAGTCACTGAACCGTGATGTGCAAGGAAACCCTTCCTCTCCTGTCTGCTTTCTGAGGGAGAGTCTGTTGGCAAGATACGTTTGCAGGTCACCAGCATCTGACATTCCAACTTTTTTAGTAGTTAAGGAAAGAAAATACATCAGACAGTAAAGACTGAACTGTGATTCCAGTATTGGAAGTATTGGAATTTTACTTCTGAAGGAAGAGCCCTAGTTGCAGAAAGGGAATCGTAGGTACTTTTTACTTTCATAAAAAGGTGGAAATAGATTATTTGGTCTGTAGCCCATTTTTCAATGCTATAAAAAATAGCTCTCTTTGAACAGAAAAACTCTGGAGAAGTGTTTTTATTATTGTTTGACACCTTTTTTGTTATTTGGTGGTATGCATTACGCAGCATTTTGACTTCTTCCTCACAAGTGAGAAGATCAGGGACATGGACAATGACATATTGTGGGTTTATACTTTCCAAATTAGATTTTAATGGAGAGGAATACTTTGAAAGGTTCTGTTCCTAAATCAATTATTCTCTGTATTTAGAACTTGAACAGAAATCAATGGTTTAAAATTCTGAATATTAAATAGCACTTAAAATGTTTAATGATCAAACCTTTAAGAACCATCTAAACTACTTTCTGAAGTACTTCTGACCAAAGAGATGAAGCGGTGTGTGCTTTTTTATCTTGGTTTTACCCAAGAAAGGCATTATAAAACCTGCAAAAAAAACCCCACCCAGACCACAAAACTTCACCTTGATTATTCTTTTTCATTTGAGATTTAGTGGATTTAATGATAAATTAAATTTGGGGATTAGATAAGAGAGGTAATTATTTGTTGTGGTAGGTAGGAACTGTGGTTGGATGATGTAAATGTTGAAGAGAAAGACCATATCTAGGGAGCTCATTTATTCTCAAAGGTGGGATTTTTAAATTTTACTATTGCAAAATCTTAATCACAAATTTATTTTCTTAGACCACACGTAATGGTTGTGAACTCTTAAAATAGCTGAAATACCTGAAATTTCACTTTGCAGAAATTTAGCAGCTGTTGCTTCTCATTAATTTTCAGCCTGGAAATCAGCAGTGTTGAGAATAAAGGCTTTTAAATCTGCACATCTCAGTTTCAAGTGCCATTTGTAGAGGATTGTCTGAAAATGTTGGAGCACTTTTCAAAAGCAAAGTAATGATGACCACAAATAAACACTGACTTCTAAAAATTGTATCCTGAGAATCTTAGCTGCCTTCTGCAAAGGGATGGGGCTGAAAGCCCAGAGGAATCACGGGAATGTTTTCTTTTCCCCTTTACAAGAGGAAAAGCAGTTGTGCTGGTGGTGTGGCTGTTAGATGTGCTCTAAAAGAAGCAGCTGCCTAAGGCACACTGCCTGTTTAGGACACAGGTCACTGAAATGTTGCAGCCATGCCCATGTCCCTCTGTGTGTTCCAGGGACCGCGTGGTGGCCGTGTTTGTCCAGGGGCCCGCCTGGCAGTTCAAGGGCTGGCCTTGGCTCCTGCCCGATGGATCTCCTGTCGATATCTTTGCAAAAAGTAAGGCATTTATTTTGTTCCTGGGCTTGGGGTTTGGTGTTGTGTTTGGGGTTTCTTGTAGGGTGTTTATGCTCATGACAGAGTGCTGCCCAAGTGCTGTTGGACATGGGTGGCTGAGCAGACTTGGAGCTTTGGTCTCATCACGATGGCAAACATTCCCATGCCCTTTGCAGTTGTTCTGCTCTCATCTGTGGAAGCTCGTGGAAATCTCAGAGCTGTCAGCTGCAAGAGTCACAGAGAGCTGGTGTACAAATCTGCTTTCCAGTCTTCAAAAAGAAGGGTGAACAGACAATGTGTATTCCAACAATTCACAGATAACAGGTTTACAGGCTGTCTTCACATTCCAGTGCTATTTTGAAGAGAGGATTAATCACCTAGTGTGCCACTAAGAGAGCATTGAAAATATGATCTGATGTCTGACAAAAACTTCCAAGTTTTAAAAAGTTTAAGTTTCAGGTGAGCTAGATGTTAGCATTGTATAGATCTGAACAGGTGTTTTGAGTCCCCACAACTGTGGTGCTTTGAGGCACTTCTCTGGCACCCCTCTGACAGAGAGGTGGGCCATAATATCTAAGGAATCTGTCAGCATCTCTTCTCTGTTGCTTCAGTTTAGAGTTGCCTTAGAAGACAGACCTTTTAATGGTGTCCTATGGTTTCAGATTGTTTTAAGAAATGCCAAACCAACACATATACACACCCACACCCCCGGGGCAAAAAAACCCAGGCAACAGACCCAAAGCCACCTTAGTTCAGTTCTGTCATCTTGCAGTCAGTGTGGTGGGGAAACAGGTTTCATCAGGTTTTGTGTGTGCCCCTCTTTGGTAAGTGATGTAGAATCTGGAAAGAGAATGCTACTTTGGTGAGCAGCAAGGAAAAAACTCAAGGATGGGACAGAAAGCTAAGGATGGGTCTGTGAACGAGAAAGTAGTCACTTAAAGGGGGGATTGAAAAAGAGCCTGGAAGTCATTGTGAAAGTAAAACTATGCCATGGGAGAGAGTTTAACAAAATAAAGATACTGAGAAAATGGCAATTGCAAAAAGCAAAGCCAAGAAAATGCAGTGAAATACTGAAGGCCTAGCTAGCAGTTACATGCTGCTTCCTATTAATTTTATAATTTTTATACATACACATGTATGGAGGGTCGTAGGAGTTGTTGTGACTTGCTTTGACATTCTGGGTCCCCACATGCCAAAAGATCACAATCACAGCCTGCACAGTTCAGGCTGAAGGTGTACAAATCCTTATATTTTTCAAATGAAAGAGGGATATCTGGTCTTAATTCATACATTGAAATGGATCTTCAATTTAGAAATGTATTCCATTCCTTCAAAGCATGGCATTTTTAAAATACTTTCCTGATCAAGTGTGTTTCTAGAACTTTCCCTAATGACTTTACTCACCCTTCAAATGAGTAAAAACAGGTAAATGAAGGGAGCACAGACAGCATCAGTCCAGTTTTATGTACCTGTTTTTATCTGAAGCTATTGTTTTGCCATATTCATAGTGCTCAGTAGTCGTCACAAATGTGGTTTCTGGGATTTGCAGCCATTCATTGTTTCATCTGCATTTCTTCTTCTGTGTCTGTGGGTCTGTTGTGGTTACCAAGTATTCAAGGCTTGTCTCTGTCCTGTTGGAGAACAAGAAGGTAGCTTACCAGAGAGAACTCCTCAATAAAATAAAATGTGTACTGGGCCAGAGCTGGCCAGACTGGTTTTATTTGATCAATTGCGTTGTCACAGAACATTTCATTAGCAGAGTCTCCAGAACTGTGCTCCTCAGTTTTCCTTGTGCAAGGCCTCCTGACTGTTTCATATTCACACACCAAACTGGCCAAATTTCACTTTTAAGTGAATGTGTGCGATGAAGTTTTAATGCTGTCGGTTTCATGAACAAATACTTAATTTTGAATACCATTTGAAAGGTGTTCCTCTCAGAGCACATCAGTGAGCTTTAATAGTGATTTGTTTCAGGTCCAGAAGTGAATCCTCTTGTGTTTAATAATATTTTACTTCAATGCAGAGACTCTGTCAGGTGTTGATGGAGTTTTCTGTAAATGCATGGCCCTGATACATCTTTCTTTGTTTTTTCTGAAGTTATCTGCAACATGCAACAATGTATAGCAGAGATAGTGTATATATATTCTTAATCACAAAGCTTGAAGATTTATCGGGTGGAGATACAAATCAGATGATAATTTCTTTAGTTTGTCAACAAAAATAATGCTAATTTCACATTCCAGCCTTCTAGAAAGCTCCCAGATGGATCTGGAAAAGAGAACTCATTTTGTGGAAGACAAAATTAAGAGTGTGCCATCAAAAGAAGATACAACCATAGCATTAAAAATAACTGTTTCCACAAGACTGATGATTTGTTTTACTTTTCCAATACTGCTAAAATCATCAGATTGGATTACAAGATAGGAATTGTAGAAGGCTTAAATATGTTGGTTTTAATGCTCACTGTGTAAATGCTTAGGCTTTACCTAATTCATGTGTGACAATACTTCCCAAGAGAAAAATAGCAGTTAATATTTTACCATTTTTAACTGAGTACAGATCAGCAGGAATTGGCAGCTACTAAATTTTTCAGAATGCTTTATGCAGCATTTGGGGGTTACACTGGCGTTCTGCTATCAATCTTCTGGAGATTCTTTCAGGAGGTAGCCAGGCTTCCTACTCAGAGGGCTCAGAAATACCTTTTTTATTATTATTATTTTTAATCCTTTGACAGAAAGAATTTCTTTGTTTCTCTAAGAGAGTGTACTTGAATTGGCAGTGTGTTTGTGCTGCTCCCTTGGAATCTGTGCCTCTGAAAGTAGAGGCTGTCCTTTCTCTTCACCCTGGAATAGCCCGAGAGCCACTGACCTCTATATTTAACTGTGCCCTTTTGTGGGTAGTTGACTTCTTTGGGTTATGGGCTTGTTAATTTTACTCTCAGGCTTCATTCTGAAAAAAGAAGGGTGGGGTGGGAATTCTCTTTGACCATTAAAGAAACACTAAATATTTGTACCAAATACTTTCCTGTTTGCTGTAGTTAAAGCTTTTCATCTCAAATACGATGAAGTGCGCCTGGATCCCAACGTACAGAAATGGGATGTAACAGTGTTAGAACTCAGCTACCACAAAAGACACTTGGACAGGCCAGTGTTCCTACGCTTCTGGGAAACTTTGGACAGGTATGTTTCCTGCTGGAAGTCCTTGATGTTCATGCTTTGAGTGCTTTTGGTGGGAATTAAAAGTTCTGGTAGCCAGGGGAATTGTTTACAGCTTAGATATCTGAACAATGTCTTAGCTTGTTCTGATTTTCCCTGATGATACAGTTAATAAAATGTAGTTGTATGTGTTTACAGACTGTAAGTAATAATCTCCAAAGTGTGGATTTAAAGGGCACTTAATTTACCATTATTCATTGATTAGTCCCATGATTCCCCACCTTCTGAATCTGGTTCTCTGGGTCAGAACCCTCCTGAAGGGGAAGTTCACTGCAATACCTTGTTCATGATAACTTTATTATCATGAAGCAGTTGAAGAAATATTGAGGGAGGGGAGAAGCCCATGCATTTCATGAATGTTTCATTTTTTCCTGTTGATTCACAGCAGACTGCTTACATGATTGAGTGAAAAAGAACAATCCTGTGGGAATTGTCCAGATAATACCAATCATCAAACTTCCCATGGCTTTCTATTGAAAAGTCTCAGATGAACAATGTATCTGAACTCCCAGAGTGAACTAGTTGTCTTTAGTTGTTCTTCAGTGTTAGAGGTCATGCAATGCCTTGGAAAATATGAGTTTTTCTTTGAGGCAAGGCAGTAGCTGGCTGTTACTTAGTGGGACAAATCCAGTACATAACACATTGCATCTCTTTGGCAAGTTTCTAATTCCCTAAGAATTCTTTTAACAATGCCAGTGCATTTTATTCCTGCGAGTCAAATTCCTATAACTGCCACAAGGGTAGTAATGCTGTCTTCTGTTCATTTTTTTTCAGGTATATGGTAAAGCACAAATCTCACTTGAGATTCTGAATCCTTCAGCTGCCATTTATTTCCTGAAGTATGGATTGAAAAAAATGGAAGGGGCTCCAGTTTGGAGACCAGAGTTGGCACTATATATGTCAAGAACTTTACAAGTGAGCAAGGGTCACAGTTGAAACTTTTTATAAAACCTTACTTGGATGATTCATGCTATGGCAGGTTGATACCTGTTGTTATTCAGAAGCAAAGGGGTTTTGCTTAAAACTATTTTTTTAATGTTGTTAGCCTTCTAGTCTGCAATCCAAATTGTATATTTTGATAGCAGCAGTTTCTTCTCTGTTTTGTTAAATTAGCCACATTTTTAAATAATGTGTTTTGTCCCTGAGTAGATGATAGCTGGATCTCCACGGCAGGTTCCCCGTGTGTGTGCGTGTGTGCGTGTGCGCACGGGTGTGTGTAAATAAATGTGTGGGTGTGTCTAGAGATATAGTGTACAAAAAAGTTATGGACACACTGATGCACACATAGATGTTCCCAGGCTTTCTAAACCACTTAGCTTCTGAGCTTAGTTTGGGGTTTCTTTGCTTACTGTTTCACTTACTGAAAATATTTTGTTGTGAATGATACTACATTTTAGTCAATAGGACTTGCAAACTGAGCAAAGTGGAAGTTGTTTCCCATAAATCAAAATGTCAACCTGTATATGTATATTCTGTCAGTCTTTGTTGAAAAAGGGAAGATCAAAAAATCTATTAACACGTTTTTTGGATTTGTAATGTCCCAGTTTACTAAATCTTTAAACTTTATTACAGGTGTACATTCAAGTCACGTTAACTTTAAATTGCCATTCTCTACACACGTCTCTTTCTTTAAACTGAAAGTATGCATGTGTACATTCCCATCTAGCAAATACCTTTGCATATGAGTCTAAATGTTACCTAGATTAAATGATAAATAGAGGAGGAGAGAGTTGGGATTTTTTTTTCCTGGAACAGCTACCACAAGGAATGAATAATTTTAACTTTGTATTTATACCTCTAATACTATTTTTTCTTGTGACAAAAGTAGCCCAGACTGTCTACAGGAGTTGTCATTTTCTGAGCTGAGTGGCTAATATGGCCTCCTAAGAGTCCTGCATTGGAAGGGAAAATCAGCCTTCTCCAATTACCAAAGAACAGATTTGCTTCATCTACAGTGAAGGCCAGAGGATCCTGGTATTTGTACCGATTTACAGCATCTCTGTATCTATGGAATAACATTAAGTTGATGTTGCATACCAGTGAATGTAGAGAATGATCAAATACTGTAACACCTGCATGATTTTTTTTCTGGGATAGAAAATACATGTTTATATTCCTGTTCTTGAAATTCCAAACCATGTTTTTTAAATATACTTTACATTTAAGGTTTGACAAAAATAAAATGTTCTACCTATTCTGTTTTGGTTTTTATTTGATGTTAACTTCATTTTTAATAAAACCCAAAGTCACATGTCCATAAGAGGTTTTCAAAACTATGTCTTAAGTTTGAGGACTGTGAGGTCTGACTTTTAACTGTATGTTTGCATCTCTGCTATACTGAGACTGTATTTTCAAATGGTCTTAATTGGAAATGTAAAATTTTCAAATGGTCTTAAGGAAATGTAAAAACTCAAACCACCCAAACAATTCCCCGTGAATCCCAAGACTGGAAGCAGCTGAGCCTGGATTTTGGAATGGATTCAGCATGGTGACTGGGAAGAGTGTGCACTACAGAACTACTGGCATGTCTCCTGTTTGTGTGGGCAGTTGGGCAGTACCCCATTACCATGTTTTCCCTTTATTTAAGATTATTAGAAATGTGTCCATGTCATAGTAGAGCTGGCTAAAACATTGAGTACTTGGTTTTAACCTGTATTGCACAGAGCAAAGCTGTAATGGCTTCTTCCAACATAGCAGCTGCTGCCAAAAGCAAGTGGTTCAATTTACAGTTCATTGCTGCTTTAAGTAGTGAGAAATGTATGCTTTTTTTAACTTGAACATTTCCAATTAGAAATGTCTGTTTTTTCAGATTCAGTAAGTGCGTCATGGCCTATGCTGTTTCAAAGAGACTTATAGGCAGTCATCTCAAAGAGCAAATTTTGGAGGATTGTGTGCTTCACATGCAGTGTGATATGCAGGCCAAGGAGTGGGTCTGCAATAGGCAAGGGTCAGTTATCTTTTTGGTGTCCTGTACTTCACTTGTGTTTTCAATGCAGGTGTAATCCCAGATCCAGCGCTGTATACAGGAGATGGCTTGACTTAGATGTAGATTTATGTATTTATTGGCAGTTACCTCCTCTGAAACTACTGAAGTTACACGGATGTGGAATGGGCAGAAGAGCAACATCCATACAATCTTTGTGTGACCTGTGTTGGTTTTTATGGGTTGAGGAGAGATCTTTAACATCTTAGAATTTTGTGCTGGCAAGCAGTTTGTGACCCAAGTTACACAATATGTATTTGTGAAGGAGCTGGCACCTGATTGTGCATATTTTCGTCAGTCATAAAAGTAGCGATGTTTATAAAATGAGCCATTTTGCAGTCAGATTCCTGCTGACATTATTGGAAGTTTAATTAGGTTGTCAGAATAGCATTCCTGCTTCATAAATAACTGCACATAGATTATGAAACTACTTGGACTTAAAAATTTAGCCTTACAGCAGCATTTTGCAACACAGCTGGAATTTTAGACACTTATGTTATGCTTAATTTGTCTACACGTTAATGCAGAGTAATAAAACTGATACTAAGAAGTGGGGAAGCTGGAGGAGCAGACATCTGTTTTACTGAGCTGCTTTCTTATTGCTGAGCAAATTCTACACACTGCTTGGAGGTGTATAAAGTGTGTAAATTGGATTCAATTAAAATGTACAACTATAGCTGAGCTACTTCCCTGACTGCAGTTTATTGAACAATAGAAAGACACAAGTGTGAGAATCAGAGAGCAAATTGGCTGTTCCTGTTACACACCTTCAGTGTCAGAACTCTGCACTCTTCCATGAGTGTGAGATGAGTGAGATGAGGCATGGTGAGTTGAGAACTGGTGTGCAGTCTGTTATTGGGCTCACATACTGTCAGCAGGTGATTATTGCTTTCAGTAACAGGGTTAGTGGGGCCAGTAGTTGTACCTGAAGTAATGATTTTATATTAAAAACTAAAATACCTGTGATTTATACTTATTTGAGCTCTTGAATGTTACTCTGAACAAAGCAGACAAAAGGGGAATTTTTTTGGAAGGTAAAGTAGGACAACTGCAGGGACTTGCCTACCTGAAGAAATTGCAGATCAGCATCCTCAGCTGAGTGGGCTCAGCTATTTAGCTATTACCTGGAAATTTTTGTAGGAAGATGGTTTTACAAATAGGTACTAAAGTCAGTGTTTGAGCTAGACAATTTATGGAACTGTTCTGCAATGGTGTAAGCCTTTTTGTCTGAATTCAGAAGAAAATGTAGATAGCAAATTGTGTGCTAAGTTGCCCTTCATCATAAGTTAAACTATTATGTTATATTTGACAGCAAATTTGGAACAGCAAATTTGTTTTTGGCTTTCATTTGCTGTACAGTTGGTGTATAAAATATTGCCATTCTCTACAGGGACAGGAAAAAGTAAGTTTTATTAGTACAGCCTTTATTCTTTTGCTGGTGAAATATGCACTTAGTTGTTAATGCTTGCAAACACTATACACCAGGAAAAAAAAAACGAAAAGAAAGCTTATCAAAATTAATGGCTTAGTGGTTTTAAAATTTAATGTCATGAATGCATTTTAGTTCAAAAGCCATAACTAATGCCAAGTACTTTATTAGAGCAATGTGTTCATGAAAAATTAAAATCCCTGCCTGAAGAAACTGCTGGCCAAGTAGGTTACAGTTCAGCTAATGTGTGGAAAAATGTACCACGAGCTGGAATCTCCAAATGTCATATCCTGAGTTGCTCATTTGTAACTGAATGGATTTTTCTTTTTTTCTTTTTCTTTTTTTTTATTTTTTGAGAGGTGGCAATTCTGCTTCCTTTGCTGAACAGTTGCATGCTTCAGTCACAGTTGGGGAGTTTCCCATCTTAGGTTGGGGTTTGCATTGAGGCTGTTTGCACGACACAGGGGTTCTGGGGCAGGGACACAGAGCAGATCACTGAGGGTGGAGCTGTTGGAGTGGAGCTCAGGCACCTGGCAAGGATAAAAGTGGTGTCTGAATGAGACTGATCCAGTGGGTAACATCTGATGATCCTTGTGGGTCCTTCCAGCTCAGCACATTCTGTGGTTGCTCAGCTGTCATTGACTTCTCTCTGGAGAGTTCTTCTCAGTGGTGATGCTATCACAAGGGGCAGGTTTGAGAATGAGATTTAATCCAGCACAACCTGTAGGCAGCTAGAACACAGTGGCAGGCCATGCATCCAGATTTTTACTGTGCTAATTTTTCTTTAAGCAAGGATTTTAGAATTTTTAAAATAAGAATGCAAATGCAATGCAAAATCTCAAATGTTTCAAACTTTATTGCAGGTACTAGTTCACATGGAAGAATGAAAGAGATGAGGTGGTACAGAAAATCTGTAAGAAAAATAACTTAGTGTCTGTTTTTTATTTCCATCTGTAAGTTCTTTTGGTGTATTTCAAATGCAGAAAAACTGTTCACTTGCTTCACAAGGTTCCTGCATGTATCACTGGAAGCTGTCAGAGGTAAATCTTCAGCTGCAGTTGCTTGAAAGTTTATAGATTTTATGAGTGTGTGGGTTATAAGTTCTGGCCTGTGTCAGTGGCCCAAATTTTAATAGTGGTTTTGAAGGTTGAAATTCAAATAAAATCTCAGAAGAACCCTATGGGAGCAGCTGCTATTGAATGACAGAGAAAACAAACTTTCCATGAGACTAAACTTTTAAACTGTGACATAACTGTCATAAACTTTAATAGACTGTTAAATATAAATTTTTGCAAATATCTTGTCACATGACCTATTATTTAAGATCTGAACTATATTAATTATGTTTTTTACAGAGTTATAGTTCAGCATTAGCTCAAGTCAAACTTCTGAAAACTCCTAGGAAGAATATCTTGGGGACTTTAACAGGGATCTTTCTAATTGCAACAGTCAACTTAGCCCTGAAAGAGGAAACAAAGCATGTTTCTCATGTTCCTGTGAATTCAGACCAAACCTGTAGTTTCATAACACTGAATGTACTTTTATTGGTGAAATAGGATGTAAAAAATGCCTTAAAGAAACAGCTTCTAATGTTTCACTTGTTCCTTCCCTCTTGAAATCCTTTCCAGAGACCTATCCAGACACCCTTCTGCTTCCCTGACTTGTTCTTCCTGCTTGTTTCTGCCAAGCTGGGACTGTTCCCTAACCCACAGTCTCTATATGTAAGCACACCACTGGGAATTTTTCCTCTGCCCTGTCAGGGCACAGACAGGGCAGTGGAAGCACAAACTTCTCCTTATTGTGTCGTAAAGCTGTTTACAAACTAAAAAACCCCAAACAAACAAAAACCTCAAAACTGGTAAAAATGCATGTCTGACCTGCTGAATATTTCATCCTGCTTCTTTCTAGTTTAGTTTTGACCTGTAGCAATGAAGCTTTGAAGTTTTGAACATAAAAATACCAAAGGCATACTACTTGTTAGTGTTTCCTTAATTACTGGTATGTTGCTAATTATTCTCCAAGGGCCTTTAACTGCAGAGTTCTCTCCCTGTTACTGCAGATTAATCTTAGGTGCAGAATTACTATCCTGAGCTCCACTGAGTCATTCTTAACCTGAGACTGAGTGAAATCTAAACACTTAATTACCTGACAGCCTTTGTTCACAGCTGGCAAAGGGTTTGAGGAGCACCACGCCAGTTTTGTTACTGATTTTGTGAGACAGATCAAATTAAAAAAAAATAAATTATGAGCAGTGAAAAAAAATTGATAATTGTTTTTTTAGATGCTACTCATCTCTTATAATAGAGCTATTTACAACTGAGTAAGAATTGTGAGATAGCCACAGCAACTAATACTAATCCCAGGAGCAGAAAGTGTGGATTTGATGGTTTTCCAGGGCTAGGAGTTATCAGTAAATTTTGCAGCATGCCCTTAAAAAGTTCAGATTGTCACAGAAAAAGAGGGTGTAGCTGAACAGCACCTCACCAGCTGTGTCTGTGTCTGTAGTGGGACAGCTGGGCTGAGCCCCTCCTCAGCTGAAGTGTCCATACTTGGATTGCAAGTTCCACAGGAGGCAGGACATCTTTTTATTCTGTAATAAAACTTGTAGGAAGGAGCCTGTGTTTTATGCACAATGGAAGCAATTAGCCTGGTTGCTGAAAAGCTGCTAAAAAGGTAACAATGGGATTAAAGATTAAAACCAAAACAACAACAACAAAAAAGTACAAAAACAACCCCACAACCTGCAAAACAACAGCATCAAATTAACAAAAACACCAGCAAACCCAAACAAACAAATTACTAAACTGAAGTACATTTGGAAAAACACGTTGTGAAGTCTGTACGCAACAAATTTATTCTGTGTGGATTAATGCCCTAAACTGTGTTCCAAATAATCTTGTTTTACCTTTGTCAAGTTGACCGATCCACAAATTCACTCACTGGTGTAAAATTCTTCTTGAATTTTATTTTCACTTCATATGGGATATTTCTGGCTTTGGTCAGTAGCTATTGGTCTGTTCATCTTGCCTTTTCTTTCACCCAAGTATCAAGGCAGCTGGATGATCTTGCAAGTACAGAATTAAGTAAATAAAAAAATAACAGTTGATTTTGTGTTTATGTGCATGTACATTATTGTTCTACTGAGAAATGTGCATCCATCATGATGGACATTGCCATTTTTTATATCATGATTTTGTAATGTATCAAAATTAAAGTGTGGTGTTCTCCATATGTTAATTCCTTTCAGTACAGTTGACACTTGGCCATACAGCATGAGACAATAACCAATACCTTAACTGAGCTACATAAAAAATCATAGGTAAGGAGAACTCTGCATTTAGTAATTTGCCTCCCAGGGGCTTGTTTTTACACTGATACAGACTGAAGGCCGTTTGCAAGAGCAATAAATAGCCTTCGAGAACTTCAGGATAGTAAAATGTGCCAGAAGTATTTGAAATGCATAGAGTATGTCAGGGATTTACCCATTTGATATGAGATGTGAAATGTCAAGCAGGTGTCTTCAAAACATTCTCATCTGTCTCATGTCAAGTCTGCAGAATGGTAATAAATTCACCATCACTGGCCCAACAACTCTTCGTGCAACAGATTTTTTAATGCTTCTCATCTTATACCCTGAAATTGTGATTTGTACTGGTTTTTCTGGTATTAATGCCTTCAGGTGTGTTACCAGTCACATCAGGGGAGGAGGCAGGTGTAAGTATTTTCTAATATTTAGCTCCTGAAATAACCAGTATCTCTTGAAACAGGAGTTCTGTCCGGTGCGGGTAGCAGCGTGTCTGGGAAGAGTTGCTTAATTGAGAAACAGGAAAATAAGTGGATTGTGGTCATTGCTTGATTTAGAGGGCACAGCAAACCCAGATGCTTAGGAAGTCATCGTTCCCACACTGTCTGAACTTGTAGCCAGGTTTTCTTACCTCCTGTCCAGTGCTATTTCACAGCATTGACTTACCCTTGTTCTCTCAGTCTCTTCCATCTTTGTACTGTATTGCAGTACCTGCCCACTTTCTGTAAAAATAACTCAGCTGGCCTGAACTATATTGCTAACCTTATAAACAGTCATGGGCTAGCTCATATCCATGTCAAATATTTTTCTATAGTAGTAAAAGATGATATAAAGTTTATATCTGAAATACAGAGATAAATGTCTGGTTTTCTTTAATGCAGCTCTTAATGTTCCGTGCCACACTTAGCAATGCAGTGGATGGCATTGTCTGCAGACTGAAAGACTCCTTAAAACCAGCAATAACCTTGAAGCTTTTAGCATCCAGACAGAGAAACAGGGGTTCTGCTGTGTCATAAAATGATGATAAGGTGAGGAGGTTCAGGACCATCAAAGGAGTTGTATTTTTACAGTGCCCACAGGCAGTCATGATTTATCATAGCTTAACTTTATTTTGCTGTGGTTTTATGCTCTGGAGGTTAGATGAAGTCATCAGAAGATTCTCTGTAATATGTCAAAAAATGCCTATATGTGAACATTTAGGTTAAGATTTACAAGCTAAAAAAATATATAATTTTTTTTCATCATGCTATTGCCTTTATTAGAATGTACAACTGAAACAATCTTAATGAAATGGTCATCTGACTCAGCTAACTATTGCATCCTTCTCCCTGGGTAAACTAGCTGACCCTGCATAACATAATTTAGGTCATGAGGTAAATTGACACAGCTTTTACATTAGCTGAGTATGGAGCTAATAACTGCTAAAGACAGCAGTTTTTCTATTATTGGAAATTGATCACAATGTAAAAAAATTCATTAAGTCTTTTGATGTTAGGAGCAAGCTGCAGGTCCTCAGCAGTGTCAGAAAGCAGCTGCTTGCATGGCACCAGATTCATTTTGCATCAGCAGTGCCATGGCCTGACTGATACAAATGACATTGTAAAGCACTCCTTTTGAGGTGGATGACTTGGAATCTTTACATTTTCTAGAAAGTCAGTGCTTTTGCCCAATGACACTAGTGTTTGATAACTTTATTTCCCTGTGAAGGTAGCAAGTCCAAGCATTGTATCATGTGTGCCTGGAAGGCAGAATTTCTGCCTGCTGACTGCTGGAGAGTGTGAATGATTGCTGTTGACTTCCACTTGTAAATGGCATGCCTTGTGCCCTTTGGAAAGACATTCTGTTCTATTAACTTCTACCTTCCTGTGCACCCCTTTTAATTCTAATTACTTGTAGTGATATGTGCATCTTTCAACAGAACGATAAACCTGATTTACCAAACTTGCAGGGTAAAGTGCAGAGTCTAATATAATTATCTGTGTCATGCAGAGCTAATATGATTTTCCTATAATTTTCCACAGGTGACTTTTAAACTATTATGCTTGTGAAAGAGCACGGAGAAAGAAAATTATTGATTCTAGATCAAGTATTTCCAGTATTAAAGTAAGTTTCTCTCAAATTAGATGTGAAATGTCTACATAGCATGTAACAACAGGGAGTGCAAGCAAATTAAGCAGAGAACATCCAGGCATTCTATGGGAACTTGTTATTCACTCAAACTGCAGCACCAATGTAGGTGCATCCTTTAAGGCTCATTCTAGGCTCTGCATAAAATGGTCAAGAACAAATGATGTATATTTCTGGGAAAAAAACCCAAAACACATGAAACTTGGGCTTTTGCTAGTTCAGTTGCTGTGGAAGGATCTAACCCTTCAGGGTAAGTGAATGTCTTACAGTCTTAGCCTAAAACTTTTATTTACCTAGCAGGCTTCATCTTGAGTTTTGGAGGGCCACTTTGTGCCTCTAATGTAAGCCCTGCTAATGAATCCTTTTGGGGACTTCGCTGTTGGATAAAACTATTTTTAAAATGGAGCTAGTGGATTTAGATGATTCAGTGTAAACAGATTATTCTCTTTTCACTTTCAGGGGTAGAGATGTATTTTTTTGTTAGTTTTATCTGAGAGAAATGCTATTTGTTTGGGTTGATTTGTTTATATAGTATGTTTCTCCTGTGTTGACAATCATTTCATCACTTGGAGAGAAATTAATGTGGGAATTTTGAAGGGCCAGGGCAGGTCTACTGTATTTTCCAGTACTTAAAAGGTAGCTGAGGAGAAGACAGGGGTTTTATTCTTCCTGAGGATGCACAGTGACAGAACAATAGTAAACAGGGACAAGCTTCTTCAGGGGCAGCTCCCTCCGGAATGAGGAAAAGGGGAAAAAAGCCCCTTCATTAGAGCAATTAACCATAGGAGCTGATTGCCCACAAAACAGTGGGCAAATCTCTTGCCTCGCTGGAAGTGCTCCAGACTTGGCTTTATAGGCTCTGGTTCACCTGGTCTGTTGCCCTGCTTAGTTGGACCCAAGGATCTCCAAAGACCTGGACTTTTCCATGAGCCCACAGATCCTCTGTGTTGTCTCCTCACTGTTTCATGTTGTTTCAAAGCCACTTATTCCTTTATGTGGTAGAGATGTACAATGTGCCATTCAATATTAAGACCCAGTTAATCTTACATCTTCTTAAGCAGAAGTGTGTGAAGTTAGTCATGTGCTGATGTTCCTTTGTGTCAGTGGCTTCCATGTCAAGAGACGGGTGTTTCCAGGGAAAACGCCTGGAGTGCCTCAGGAACCACCCCTGCTTCCTGTGCCTCAGGGCTTCCCTCTCCCCACCTCGGGTGCCTCAGTGTAGGAGAAGGGAATCCAGGTGATCTGGTCCCTGATCAGTAACAGCTGTGTTAATTACCCAATGCAGCCTCACCCCTGATGAGTCACAGCTGTAGCCAATAAAGACAAATGTGATAAAAGGGATGGGTTGGCTGGTGAGGGAGGATCAGAAGGAGGAGGAACCTGAGGAAGAGGGAACCAGAGGATCACAAAGAAAAAGGATCCTGAGGAGAGAGAATCCCTGCAGTGAGGTCAGTGTGGGTCTGCAGTCAGAGCTGTTGCTGGAACCTGCAGTCACAGTCTGGCTGGGTAAAAGCTGCAGTCAGAGGCTGCACACTGATTCCTGCAGTCAGAGTTCAGCAGGCAATAACCAGCAGCCAGAGGTTGCAAGGGAAACCTCCAGCAGGAGCTGCTGCAGCCAGGGTCAGGGAATGGTTGGAGTCAGGATGGCTGAGCTGTAAAGAGGAATAAAGCAGGGCCCTTTTCATGTTGTGATAAACAACCACTCTGTGTCTCAGCTCATTCCTGCTCTCTAACAAGAGGGCTGCTGCAACACCTCAGGATGCCTCTACCCAGGAGCTGTGGCTTATCCCCCTCACACTCTGCTGGCCCTGCAGCTCCAGATCTTTGAACAAGAACCAGGTAATTTATCCCTGTGTGGCTGTGAGGTGCCTGCCCGCAGAGCAGGAGGCTGGGAGGCAGAGGAAAGCAGGGAGTTTCAGGTGTCTCCTCAGTTTAATCAGTCAGTTTGTAATCAGCAGGAGGTGGTGGTATTTAAATATTGTTCTGAGTAATCTTCTAATAATGGGCAGGATGATTTTGCTATGTAAATGTTAACAATCAAGTTTTATTTGTTGATTGTTTTCCCTTCCAATTAGCAGCGTGGCTTTATTCACAACTATCTCAGCTTCTGCAGCAAAGAACAAGAGTAATTTGCTATCTTTTCCAGATCCAGATGGAGAAAGTTACTTTTTGTAATTACCTTAAACACAAGCCTGTCCCCATAACAGTGGCTTATTTGAGTTTTTGGGTTGGTTTTGGTTTTTTGTGGAAAAATGTATTACTGTCTTTCTTCAAGTGTTAGCTGTAGTTCTTTTCCTGCTATTATCAAGATAGCCAATTTGTCTCTCAGCTTTCTTCCTTGATCCTCTGACCACTGATGAATTAATTATGTCAGTTTAAGAAGGCTTTTTTTATGTTTCAGGTTATTCTGAGAGACTTCTGTTTGTCTCTGGCAGATTAACAGGGTAATCTGATTTTTTTTTTTTTTAATGAAACATGAAGACTGCTATTCAGAGCCACTGTCTGTTACCCTCACACTTTAATTTAGGGTATGTTCCTTCTTCCCCTCCAGCTGAAGATACTGACTGAGACAGGACCAAAAGTGCCTTTAATGGTTAGGGTCAGTGAGATACAAGGCAAAATTACGTTATCCAGACAGTTTTATGTGTCTTAGGAACATTCAGAGATCTTTTTATTTCCTGCTGAATCTCAGAGGTTTTTGAAGTTTCACTGATCTGGTTTCACTGTGGTTTGTCTCACAGAATCAATCTCCTTCTCAGTCTTATTGCTCCCCATCACTAAAGGTTCTTTTCACTAACAGCAAAAAGACCTCTGAGATGCATTTACCTCACCAAGTGAAAGCAGGTTTTCAGTGTTTCTCATTACTGGAACTGAGTATTGAATGTTTTGGATTAATCAAGTTTAGCAAGCTCCAATTTCTCCCTGTTATGCTAAGCAAAATGTAGTTGAGCTCTGTTACCTATCAGTTTACCAATTTCAGGAAGCATCTGTTTTTTCATCCTGTTGTTTCACAGTTCCTGGGAAGGTTAACAGTAAAGATCCTTCTACCAGGGCTGTCTAGGGAGGGAATTCAATGGGAAGCCTCCCTATTCCTACCATCAAAGAACCATTCAAAATAAACTCCACACTTTCATGAGGCTTTTTGCTACTGTTAAGGCACCAAGGACTGTTTCAGTGCTGGTGGAGCTCTGGTTTTAATCAATTATAGTAACGTGCTCTGTCTGATAATTATGAGAGTGTTGGATTCTTGCTTGCAGTGGTCCCCAGTATAATTTGAAATGTAATTTATTTCTTGAAGTCAAAAGAATGTTGCTTGTTAAATACTGAGGTTCTTCAAGGTGTAAATGGAATAATGAGTTTTAGAGATGAGTTGGATATAGGAATCACAGGATGAAATTCTGATTTATGCTGTGGGAAGCTGGGTGAGCATCTTAGTCTCTTCTAGCCTTAAAATGCAGTGATATTTAAAATGGTTTGCTTTACTGTACAGAAAAAATTTGAGAGTTTGCTTTACTGTACCAGAAAATACAATCTGCTGTAACTGTCACAAGAATGTCATTTGCTATCCAAAGTAGCTCAAAAAAGGAAAAAGCAGAACATATGAACCATTTACATACTCAGGCAGGTTTATTTGGACAATGCTAAAAGGAAATTTAGTAGAGCAGCTTCACACATGTTAAAAATAGCAGCTGCTGAAAATGTCTTGCCCCTGAAAGGTGTTGAACCAGGTCCAGAGTTTGCTCACTTCATTAAGACAGTCTTTATAGGGAAATAAAGTGGATTAAAATGAAACAAATTCCTGTGTGGGAAGGTGGCACATTCCAAATGGAAGGGCCCTTATTTGGCTCTCCAGAGCACGTTATCAGCTAAAGAACACTTTATCTTGGGCCACTGGATTTGATTCTGACCATTAGATTTTGGGTTGGTGGCTACCTTACCATGATTTGCTTAGTTCTTGAAGTAGACATGTTAGAGGTGAAAAGCAGGTGTGTTGTCTTTCCAAGCAGTGTTTACAGATGTCATCAATATATTTACATTTATTAACAGTCTGAGGTCTTTGTAGATCATATTTTTAAATCTCCTCCCTGACCTCTACATATTTCTAATTGTTCCAAAGCAGCAGTCAAGAGAGATTTGGGGCTCTGGAATTCTGTAGTTATCAGAATGCAAATAAACAGCCAAGCTAATGGTCAAATAATAATCAAAATAATGATCAAATTGTAGCACAGATTAGAGGACAACCATGCTTAGAAAATGGCCAATTCCCTCTGATGAGAGGTAAAGTGATAAAATCCTCATATCTGCTACACTTCAGAGGCAACCAGAAATTATGAATAGCACTTAAACTCATGCCAATGTTGACTATTTTTAGCCATAAGATTTGAGCACCAGGGTTCTTTACAGATGTAAATGTTACCTTGTAATCACCTTTATTTTTATCTTCAATTTATTAAAGGATCTGTCCATGTAATCTACTGTATTTTATTGATGCTGTAACATCATGTGTGAAAGAAGGTTTCTTTGGGTAAGAGTAGAGCACAGAAGTGGAATCCTTTTTCCTCTTTAAACAGTTTCCTCCTTTCCCAAATAGTCTGTTAGAATAGGGAGTTTAGAAAAGGAGTTCAAGTCAAGTTCTTCAAAACATTTGCTAAATGTGGCTTCTGAAATCTCTCATCTCCCACAGTCCTTTCGTTAGAGCCTGGAGCCGGCTTTTGGTTCTTGTGTTAGCAAGATCTCTACTGGGCAAGGCAAAGTGGGGGGGACAGACAGACAGAAACATGTGATGGAGATGGAGAACATCTGGAGAGGCCACTGCAAAGCACAAGAATGACACAGGAGTTGTTTGATACAATCTAATTGCAAGGAGGAAATCTTTCTGGGCTGACTGTTCTGGGGGAGAGCTGTGGTTATTGTTTTGTAACCAGGAAGACGTTTTCTTTTCTGGGCCTCCCCCTCCTCAGTGTAGTTTCTGTCTTAGTGCTCAGCTCAGGGGAGGTTTCAGCTGAACAGAGATGAAAGAGCTTCCTTGGCAGCTAAGGCTAGATATGGGCTGCAACTGACCCACGAGGTAAATGAGCTTTTGTGCTGGCCTGTTTTTGTTGTTCCTGCTTTAGAGCAATGAGATCCAGCAGTGCTGGTTGAGCTAGCAGCAGTTGGTGCTATTGTACCTCCTCTAGGAGATGGAAAGCAGCTTTTCCTGCACAAGTTAAAGGCAGCTTTCAGACCAAGTCTGTAGAGTGTGCATATGGCAGTATTGGTAGATCTTTGTGCGATGCAGACCGCTTCAGCTTCGTCTCTTCCTGAAATAAAAGCAGTACTTTATGGCAGCAGCATATGTTTCAAATAGAATTTCTGCCAGAGACTAGTGATTTGATGTGACTCAGTTTTCTCAAGAGGTGTCAGACTCTGTGTGCTATCCTACCACGAGAGCCCAAAATTAACTTTATAAATATTTTGCTCTCCTGATAGCTGGAAACAGCTCAACTGAGATCTCAGGCTGGTCTCAAACTGGAGAGGGAGTTGTGTCCTGCTGTGTCTGCACAGGTTTTTCCTTGCTTGGGGAAAAAACTGCTGATCCCTTGGGTTGTCAGTCCAGGGCTATAGTGCTTTTCCTCTGGCACTGGCTTCTCAGGGGAAGGGCAAAGAAGGGACATACAGCAACACCTTTTAAAATGACAGCTGTTTATCTCATGTGCATTTCTCTGGGGATTTAAAGGCTGGCAAAGCTTTGCTGTCCCTGTAGTCTGACTGCATTAAAAAACAAACAAACAAACAAAAACCTAGGCACACAAACCCACCAAACTCAGGACTTTGAGGTTCAGTCTGTGCCCCAATTTACATCTTAGCTTTAGAAGTCTTTGCAGAACTCACAAATACCCAGAAGTGTTTTTATCTGTACTTGTGAGCTGTTTCTGTACTGGAAGGACAGTTTCCCTCTTTTCTAGCTTCAACAGCCTTTAAATATCGAGTCTTCACCTTCATCTGACCACTGTCTTTCCTCAACGTAGACACTGTGTGCCTTGCATTAATACATACTCTTTTACATAAATGAATTCATGTTGAGGTGATGGCTGACTGCTGAAAGATTCAGCTCACAGGCAGACTCATGGAAAGATTCTGTTTAGGAGACAGAAGAATGATCCATTTTATAGAGCACTTTTAATTTGATTATTTCAGTTAGAACAAATGCTTCTACTTCACATAGATATGATGGCAAATAAAAATCACTCTTTGAACAGCTTCTGTATCTCTGCTTTTCTATGTCTGAAAAAATATGCAAGAATATTCCTAGCAGGTGACTTGTAAGGGCATTAAATTTTGGTGTGAAATGATAAAGCACAAAACATCAGGAATTGAGGAAAAGGGACAGAGAAGAAATCTATGGAGTAAAAGAGAGAAGCAAGAGAAAATACAGAAGTAATTTCACAAGGGACCTGGAACTTGTACTAAATTGCTGATAATGAGTAAGCAATGCTACTTTCCATATTCGTTGACCAATCTAATGAGGTAATTCTGAAGATTTCAAGGGCTCTAATCAGGCAAACTGAACTAAGAGGTTCTGACTGAACATTGGTTTGGAGATGTGGGGCTTCTGGGACAGCTCCAAGGGCAGCCCAGGACACCATTTCATCCTGACTGTCGAGCCAACTAGCAGCACATCGCTGTGCACACTGGACACACTGCTGATTCACATGTCAGATGGCATTAAGGTTGAAAAAAAAATCCATTTGATGTTCGGAGAATGTGCTTTTAATCCCTTTGCAGTGACAGGCAAAGATCAGGAAGGAGAGGTAAAGTCCAGCACTGTCTGAATGTCTCTCCTTCCTCAGCCTGGCTCAGCAGACTCTGCAGTGTCCAGCTGGGACATCCCAGCCTGGTTACCAACCATCCCTGCTGGTTACCAACTCTGCCAGCCAAAGGTGCCTTTTGCTGCTCTATCTGTGCAAACTGAGGTCAATTTATATTCCACCTAATATGGTGTCTTGTCACACCTTTATTTGCTGCACCACTACTGAATGCCGCTAAACTTCTGGGGAAGTTAAGCATTCTTTTCTTGCTTGTCAGAGAAGCATGACCATTTCAGAACAGTGGAAAATATCGTATTTGAATGGTTTGTTTTCATAAGCTGAAGTTCTTAGGTAACCTCCTGAGAGAAAAAAAAAAAAAGGGAGCCTCATTTCCTCATCCAGTTTTTATTCTGCAGTCCCTTCACTTTTCTCTTGCCAAGTATATTGGAGCTGTGGCTTTTCCCATACTCTTTTCCTATGGTGTGAAAACTGAAACTATATTTCAGTCACCTGTCAATGTGGTTTTTTCTTGTATTATTGAACTCAAAGTGCTGAACTTTTGATCTGCATAAAATTAGCGTATTCAAACAATAGTAGGAATGAAGGCCAAACCTAGCTGGAAAATAAATTTCACCTTGAGATGTAGGAAGAAAAATATACATGTTCTTTTAATAGCTTTATTTACACTCCTTTAAGGCATAATAAAACTCCCAGTATTCAGACAAGAGCTAACATGCAAGTATTCTCTAAAACATAAAGAAATGTTAAGGAAAAGGCAGTACATTTAAAAAAACCAAACCTGAGAGGAAAGAAGGCAAAACTGTTATCTTAATAAAATCAGGCATAAACACAAAGCTTACTGGAGCTGGAGAGATTTTTCTGGTTATTTTTAGGGGTTCTGTATAAAACCTTTACCATTACATCTATATTCCAGTGTACATACAGCCAATGCTCCTCAGCTGGGCCTTCAAATGAGTTGCCATTTCCATTTTCTAGCACTAAGGAATAAAAAACAACAACCCACAAGATTTTAAACAGGCAATAAACTTAGTAGGGAAGTTTCTTGGTTTGCCTTCTCCTTCAAGGTTTTTAAATGGAATTGTGAAGCACTTTTTAATATAAGCAGAATTTAATTTTTAAGTTCAAATCCTCAAAGCTATGGGAATAGCAGGGAAATTAATTTATACAATATTCAGAAGTGTTGACTGAAATGTTAATCTAAAGTAATTGAATCAACACTGGTATTGATATTTGAAATGCTTACAGTTTCTGGAAAAACTGTCTTTCTGCTGGAAAACACTGCATCCTTGGGATTGTACCATTCCCTAGGAATGCTTTGCTTTAGTCTCAGCTTCCATCAGAAATCAGGAAGGGAATTTCAGTAACTTTGAGAAACCAGCTTTTTTGAGGCTTAGACAGAAGAATTTTGATTTGAAAGAAACGGAGTACAGGTGAAACAAACAGGCACAGTTTGTTTGGGTGGGGATTTTTGGTGGTGTGGCTTTTGTTGTTTTGGTTTTTTCCCTTGGGTTCTTCTCACTCCTTCTTCTATGTTTAGCTCTGGCTCATTTAAGACTGGTTTTCCCCCAGCCACTCCAACAAAAGTGGAAAGTTTTTATGATGAATTCTTATTGTCCTGGATAGCAAATAAAAATCACTCTTTGAACAGCTCTTGTATCTTGTTGTTGAACAACTCTTGTTTCTACCCCCGTCTTCTAATGATGAATGATTTAAAATGAATTTACCCTTTATCAAGTCCCAAAATATAAAATTGCCTAAGCTTCGACACTGCTTGCTGTTTATGTTTACTAAACCAATTACAAGGTATTTCTTCCAAACTTCTCTTACTTGCTATAGACTCTTCACCCCAAAATTTAGAAAGGGGCTACAGAAAATTAATCATAAGCCTTTGTCAAAAGGAAAACACTCTAAGGTGTTCCCCATAAGGCTTTTTTTTAGGAAAAAAAATTTGCAATGATTGTACTGTTCTGTTAAAGAATTGCAGAGAAATCTCCATGTTAAAACATTAATTAAGGAAATGACAAACCCGCTCTGAGGGCACTGGAGGGAGCATGAGAAACTCAAAATCTTTGAAGGGATTTGAGCAGGAAATGCTCTGCTGTGACACAGGCTACCCAATGGTCAAGGTTATGGCCTGAGTTCTAGAGAAAAACAAATTTGTGGAATCCCTTCCTGCTTTTTTTCCCATGCCTGTTCCATGTCCTACACTTGCAATTCCTCGAAAGTTATTTTCTAAGGATTTTGATACGAGCCTCTCTGTGTTTTAATAAGTCTCGAATTCCTAGGGCCCATTCATGAGTATTTTTAATTTTTTCATTGTGGCTGTGAGGATAGTCTTGCAGGTAAGATTGAAGCATAATTTGTAGGACTACACAGGCAGAAAAATCCAGATAGGTTTACTCAGTCCCAGTTTTCAGATAATCTTTGTTAGTTTGAGCTGTGTGGAGGTGACAAACACTTTTATTGTTGAAAGTTAAAGAGCATATGCTTGAATATTTACTCCTTTACTCAGGGTTTCTGTATCAACTCTACTTTTAAGAGTTTAATCTTCCATTAATAAAAGTACAAAACATTTTTGTCCTTGAATGCTGAGAGACTGCCTCAGCTTTTATTAGTCTGGATTTCTGGGAATCATAGAATGGTGTGGGTTGGAAGACACCTTGCAGATCATATAGCTCTGGCCCCCTGCCATAGGGGCTTGGAACATAAGCCATACAAATTTAATTTGTCTCCTAATGAATTAATGAAAATAAAGGAAAGATGGATATGAATGGAAAAAAAGATCGAATCAAGCCAGATACACAAATGCTCTAGAGTAAGCCTGGTACATGGAACAGACATAACAGCTGAAATCTTACTAAACTCATAATATTAAAGTATGAAATAATAGGAGATTGCAGGTAGGAAGTTTACTGCAGAGAGCAAAGTTGTGTTATTAACTATAAAACCACGTGAGGTAAGAGAGAACAGCAGTCCCAGCTCTGCACAGCTGCCCAGGAAGGCAGAGCTGTGTTGGTCTTTTCACCAAGAGGGCTGTGTTTGTGTCACCTGCGGTGTAACCCAGGAGATGTGGAGCTGCTGTGGCATGGAACTGGTCACAGCATTGTTTTTAACTATCACTGTAGTCTTGACATCTGCCAGACTTTGTCTGGGCTTGTCTTGGCCAGCCTGGAGATTTTTTTTTAATCTTGTATAGATGTTACCACAATTATCCAATTCCTGCTAGATTATTATTCAGTGATAAAGGGAAAGTGACCTACCTAGTTTTGCCTTTTGTTTAGCTTTGTAAAGATGTGTAGCATAACGCTAAACATTATGAATCTCCTTTAAACTTACGCAAAGTAATCACAAGCAGTTATTCTGTGGAGAGTGAGCTATTTATTGGCAGAGACCTCAAAAGTGCAGCTACACGAGGACACCAGAGCTAAACCAGAACTAACCCATGGTCAGATCCTGGTCTGCAAAGGAATGCAGCTGTATAAAATCAGATATAGGGGTTGTAAAGGGAGCAGAAAGCATTCACAGATGTGAAACACAAATAGGAGCTAAATTCAGTTATAGTACAATGAACACAGAGCAAGGTGTAGAGCGTGTGGAACACGGAGAGACTTGCTTGTGAAAAGCAGTAGGGAAACTTGAAAAGGAGCAAAAAGCCAATCTGACTTTGGAAATAACAAATTAGTGAGCTAGGCATACTTTACACAACCATAAATAACATTGTTTAGTGATATTATTTTTCTTTTTCAAGTACTGTATCACAAAATTAATAATTATGAGAGCCTGCTACCATTTAAGATATGAAAAATATTAATGTTGGACACCCCTATAAAACTGAGACTTGAACTGAGCGCTGTGGAGGAGTTGGCTTGAGGTAAATTTAGTTTTGGAGTTAATAGTGTTAAAAATTGACTTGAAAAACGGATTCTGAGCCGAGGTAAAGGTGTTCCATGAGAGGTTAGATTATCGTTCACTCATGTAAATGTTTGCATCACACAAGAGGAGTGGATTATTTGAAAGCAGGCAAAGTAGGAGCCTTTGGACTTGAGAGTGTCCTTCCTGGGCTCTGTCTGGATGTCCTCTGCTCTGTGGCAATTGATCATATTATCTAATCCCTTCTCTCTCCTACTTTCCCAGTCTATAATTCTTTTCCATACCTGTCGTTCTCCCACTTGCCTCCCTTACTTCCTCTCTCACTTGCTTTTAGCATCAATGTCCCCTCTTTCATCCCCACTTCTCTTTGTTTGGCTTATTCTTAGCTTACTGACCTATTTTTTTTCTTCCAAAGAAAGAAGAATAACTCCTTGGTCAGTCTGCTTTGTGTTTATATTCTTTCCTCTATGTTTTATCTGTTTTGGCTGCTCAGGCTCCATGCTCTTTGCTGTCATGGGCTAATCTCCTACAGTGTTTACGATACTGAGTCCTCACTCTGGGCCAGCCCTGAAAAATGAGTTTTATGATTACACTTGGTTACTATGGTTATTTTAAAAATAATCAGAGAGCAATTTCTTAAGGGTATATGTAAATGCTGAGAGCCTAAGTGTCAGTTTTGACTCTGAAAAAATAATTTGAACAAATGAATATTCTTTAGAATTTGAGTTGACGTAGTGAATTGATCACTAATAGTCTGTGCCTTAATAATGAATGCTAAGGTTTTGAAAAAGTAATTTTAGATGCCTAATTTGGAAGTAGGGACCTTGATTATAAGAAGTCAAATGTTCTTTGGAAAGCAGCTTTTGGGGTCTTTATGTGCCAAAAATTGAATGTGATCAAAATTATCTCTCTGCAAAGCCCTGGCCCAGGAAATTGAATCACCTTCAACTCCTGCTAACTTAAATATAACCATCACAATAGGGTGTGATTTATTTGCCCATTTCCCCCAATTTCCTCTTTAGGAATTCAAAGTTTTTCTTTCTCCACTGATCTATAGCTTTTCCACTGGTATTGAGTTGCTGTTTGTTTACCTGCAGAGCTGGTTGAAGGAATTTGCTCTGTGTACCTTGTCTGTTTAGGTGCTCACTGCACGGGTGCCAGCAGCTCTTGGTGACCAGGGTGGCCCCTTCTTGTTTCTAGGCTGCTGCCTTGGACCACAATGAACCATTTGAGGAGGAGGAGACAGTGATGCTTCCTGCTCAGGGCAAGGTCAGGCACAGCAGCCCCGTGGTGAAAGATTCCTACAAGAATGCTCATTGCATGGCAGACCTCTGGTGCTCCTGCTGGAGCTCTGCTGTTTATCTCTTCTTACTGTGAGACCAAGTCCTAATGGCTCCTGTCTCTAACAAGTGGTTCTGCAGTGGAGGTGGATCACAACTGAATTTTGGTGTTGCAGGAAATTGGAGAGCTGGGAAACAGGATTGACTCAGCTGGTGTGTGACCTGAGGAGATCAGAGCAATAAGTGATGGGGGCCACAGGGCTTTATTTGACACGTTGTGGAACTGGCTCTGCCTTGTGTACCTGTATTAGCCACAGGCAGGTACCCCAAAACGTCAAAGCATAGTTATTTGTATCAATATTAATGCATCTTTGCCAGTTTAGCTTAAAATTCTGCTTTATTCACCCTTTTCAATGTAATTTTATCCTTGAGGGAATCTTGTCATGACGACAAAAAGCAGCTCCTGTGTGCTTTTCTGCTTTCCCAGTGGGAGATGCAGTGATTAATGGAGCAAAGACACAAATCATGAGTGCATGAGTTAAACTAATGGGAGCTCAGCTGTTGCACCACCAGTAAATGGGAAGAGAAACTTTTCATCTTCCTGATGCTGAAGAGTCCTGCTTCATCATCCCCTTTTCTCTGCTTGTTTTCATTGCACAAGTCTCATTATCAGAAGTAGGAACTGACATCTGCTGGAGAGAGTTCTTATGGATGACTGTTTTCCTGTTAACAGAGGCAAAAATCTGATGGGGAGAAGAAAGGAGGGAGACTATATTAAGACAGTTTTCCCTGAACTTGAAGGGGGAAAACTAACAACACCCAAGGTGGACTTAAAATGGTCACAAAATGGACCACAGGTCATGACGTCTCACACTTTTATAAGTTTTGGTCCATTTGCATATTGTCCAATTACAGCTTCAGGTTGTGAGGTTTCATCCTTCTTGTTTTTCCCTCCAGCCACCATTGTTTGTGCTTTTGGGACTGAAACCTGTACCCATTGTCCTTGGTCTTCAGCAGGAAAAGAATTTGTTTTGTCTGCCTACTCTGTGAAGAGAGCTGACTGACGCTTAACATGAGGCTCAGAACAACACCTCTAGGCAGCACAGAAGCTGAAAAACATGAAAGCTCAAACTTAAGGCCTCACACTGTCCCTGTGGATCTGTGCCCATGGCATTTGTGGCCCGACCCACAGAGGGGCTGCAGGAGCCCCCTGTCTGTGCCTGGGCTGGGAGCACACCCAGCCTGGGAGGGCACCTCCCCTGCATCCCCCTCCAGCTTCCCCTTCCCTTTGCACTAAGGAAAATGTCACACGGTGTGCAGAGGGCAGGATCTGATGTGAATAACCGTCCGTAATTCAGAAGCTAATTTTAGGTAAATTTCCTGTCTCCTTGGACAGTGTGCTGCATGCATCAGTAGTGATTGCCATGGCGTGTTACAGAAATAGCTTCCCTCCCTCCCCTCCAGGAACTTGAATTCTCGCAGCTGGGTGCACAGTTGTGACAAACCAGCCTGGCTCAGCTCCTCGGGGCACACGGCCGCGGGCCGCCTCATCTCTCGCTCTGGCTGACTGCACCACGGTCAGGAAGAGCTTCCAAGGGCTCCTGCTACAGCCAGATTGCTTCTGGACCTCCTCTCTCAGTACTGTGGTGTGGGTATGGGTCTGGGCTGTCCCCAGATATGCTCTGACAGAACCATCTGGGTGTGCTACAGGTGAGAGGAGCCCGTGAATGAATTAGCAGGAGCCACAAGTGAGCTGGGGAGGCAGCTGAGTGTGCTGTGGTGAGAAATTCATGGGCAGAGAGAGGAACTCTGCTCAGCAGGAGACACATACTGGGGTTGGAAAAATGCAGGAGTTGAGGAGAGGATGCCACACAAACCCAGCAGAAACAGGGTATGTAGATTTGGAAGGCGTGTGAATCAGAGCACTGAGAGCTTGGCAATGTCAAAGATTTTCTCTTGTAAGTCAATGTGCCTGAAGCAACAAAAATCTCATCTTCTGCATGGTTAGAATCTTCTTCCAAGCTTTTTTCAAAAAAGTCTGCAACTTTTTCAAAATGCACATGCAAAGTACACCAAGCCTCAGGTCTGGGACTACTGCACTAATTGCATTTCCTCACCTTATTTCCTTTAATTCACCTGAAGGTGTTACATGAGGTGTCACTGAAATCTCATGAAAAACTGGAGGGTTGCTAAAAGTGCCCCAGTATCTTCACTGGAGGAATGAGAGTCTGGTTTCTTGTGTAGTGTGGGGGTTCAAGAGGTTCAAGACCTATTCTTAACTTATTTTGAGACTTAAAACCTATGGCTGTGTTACTGGCTAAAACCTCTTGAGTGTGAACTAGAAGATGATGTGGAGCAAGGTTAATACTTGCTAGTTTTAGTTGAGGTCTTGGGTGAATATGAACAATAAAGGCATTATTGCCATATATCTAATAAGATGTGCTTTTTTTTAGTAGTATTAGTTCACTACTAAAGTAATAA
Organism: Phylloscopus whistleri; assembly: GCA_017589585.1. NCBI lineage: Eukaryota > Metazoa > Chordata > Aves > Passeriformes > Phylloscopidae > Phylloscopus > Phylloscopus whistleri. The sequence goes on along the minus strand of JADMLD010000682.1, from coordinate 680,070 downwards.
ATTTCTGTAAGTCATCAGCAGAGATACTTGATAGCTTTATAATGTGTTTATGTTAATTTATTTTATTAGTACCCAGAAGAGTGGCTCGTTACCTTTGCTAGGATTACTCCATCCTTCCTGAAAGGTATGGAACAATCACTTCAGCTCATTCAGTGACAGAGTGCAACTTGTTTAATGCACAAAAGATGTGGTGACATGCAGTCTTCCTAATCATGATGTTGGTAACATGAGTGGCACTATAAATAAAAATGACAGTCCACTTAGATTCTTTGCATGGCTTGTCAGTTCTAATTCTCACCCATGTTTCTAAGTATTCTCAAACATGTCAGGATCACAACATGCTTTGAATAACTAAAAGTATAATTTAAAATCTCTCAGAATCCAATGGAGATCAGCATTCCCAACCTACTGCATCTTGTGCCTTAAAGATCAGCTGTGCAGAAAAACTGCTCCCCATGGGCCTCATTTATTTGTACACATGGTGTTGATATAAAAATGTTTAAAAACCTATCAATAGAGTGTGTCCACCCATGTTTTACTGACTTCATAAATACTAGTGTGGCTGCAGCCCAGCTGAAAGCTAGGACATTTTCTTCCCTGTCCTTGGGTTTTGACCACATTATTATCATTAGTAACAATAAGATGTTTTGGTGTTCAAGGCCTATAAACATAGTCATTGTTATCCAGGCTTATCCGTGAGGCAACATAAGTCATAGATTTCACCTTCAATCAGTCCAGGGGATAAACGAACATATTTTTCAGAAAGAAGCCCAGACCTGATGTATAAAATCTGAATAACACAGTTGCCAGTGCACCTCTTGCTAAGGTGTTTCAGCAGCTGTGGTTTTCTCAGGGGTAAAGTGTGACCTTCTGGTCATTAATTTTGCTGATGCTCCATGTCTGTTGCAATGATGCTGAATATTGTCTGCTAGATTAAATAAACCTTTAGGAAAACTCAGTGTTTTGCTACTGTCAATCTATAAAAGCTTTTATCAGCCCTTACAAAGCTTTCCTGCTCTTTCTCATTCATTCCTAGTAAAGTCAGAAATGAGAATGAATTAGGTATATTTCACTTGAATCAATGTTTTTATTTGACTTTGTAAAACCATTCAAAAATTGTCTTTAGACAGAGACTTATGCTTTAAGTAAAGAAGGGTCTTTTAGTGAAAGGTGAAATAGTGAAAAGCTGCTGATGTTGTGTAAGTTTTTTTATCCTCATTGCAAAATCCTGTTTTGAGGTAAATTATAAAGGGAGAACAGATTTTTTTTAAAAGTTCATATTTAATAATCTTCTTTCTTCTTAAGCTTTCTTCTTTAACTTCTGGAAACAGAGCTTATTAAGGTTTACTGTAATTTTAATGCTGACATTTAAAGTTAGAAAGTTTATCCCACTAAAATTAACTTTGTGGCATGCATGAAGCATTCATAATGGCAAAAATGGCCTCCTTACAGTGAGTGATGATAGGCTGCATGATGACTTCAGGGGGAACTGACATTCCTGTGCTCTAAAATAATTATATTAATAGTGTTTAGAAAGATTTGCTTTCATCTGTAAATGTAAAAAAAAAAAGAAGAAAAAGTAGAAGTATGTAAAAATCACATTTTTCTCTATTTAGACACAATTATGAACAGACTTTTGTAACTCTCTCACCCTGTAATTGCCACTTCAAGTTTTTCTTCACTGTCCTGGGGGATTTGCTCCCTTTATACCCAGACATAGACAGTAACATTTACTGCTATATATTTTTATTTCAAGAGTACAATAGTAGCTTGCAAAGGAAATTGATCTTTCATAATATTCTGTCTCGATTTGATTCAAAGAAATCAATGATGAGGCCTTTTAAATGTGCCAGAGCAGCACTGGGTGACTGTGAAGTATCCTTCAGCTACCTGAAAATCATTACAATGTGAATGGAAAATGATTGTTAAAAACTCGACACTGCACAATAGATTGTCACTTTTAAATGCCCCTGTGTGCTTGTGATTGACAAGTAAGATCTTAAGTTCTAAAACTGATATTGTACTTGATGTTGGAAATGAATATTCAAAACTAAAGCCTGGTAAGCATAAGTTTCTTTTCTTGTTCAAGACTGTGCTCAAACATTATTTAGTGAAGTATTTCTAAATAAATTTGGGCTAGAAGTGTACTTATTTTAGACTAAGTTGATTCTTTATGTGTGCATGAGACTTCTGTGTGGCAAGAAAAAGTCTTACACTAAGTTCTTGAAAAAGAGAACTGCCCCAAGGGCTGCTGAAATCCTCTTTTTTTCCCCCTGTGTTAATGCAGGAAGGCGTTAATATTCCAAGATGTCTATGTAGCTTGTTTAATTACTTCCATTTAATAACTTTTACAAACCAAGTGTGTGTTCTCACCTGTTGTCTCAGAGACAAAGCTCTGCATGGAGTGGCAGGTGGTAACTAAGTTTCAGAAAGGAGATAATTCCAGGCAATCCCTATTTTTAAGATACACTTTTTTGATTAGAAAAAGAAGATATGTGTCCATAATACCTTAAATTTTCATTTTCTTCTAAGAAGTGTGTTAATGTATCTCTTTGAGTGAACTGCAAGACAAAGAAGAAACAGAGAAGAACTAATTTCTCTGTTAGGTGTATTGTCACACATAGACATTGAAAGCACTGCCCAAGTTTCTCTCCAGGATCCATTGCCATCCTTGTTCAGAAGGGTCACAGAGGTATTTTCCAGCAATCATGTCCCCAGCAGTAAAATCTGGCCTGCTGAATTGCATGCTTGTGCTGTTGCTGTCTTCTCTTTCTGTAAAGGGAGTTTGGTGAATAGTCTGGGCTTGCATGTCCCACTGGTTGTGGTTCCTTCTGACTGTAGTCTGTGTGATCTTAATGTATTCAAGATACTCTCTCCTCCATTTATGAACTTCTGTTTTAGTTCAGAGAGGCTACTGCTACATGCAGGCTGCTGTTGTGCTTTTCAAGCTGCTTTTTGAGCAGCTAATACAGAGATAAAGAAATTGTTATAAAGAAGAGTAGAAATAATTTTCATTTAATGGGCTTTTAAAAAAATTGTTTGGAGCCGTTCAATTTCTTTTCCTCAGAAGTTTATATGATAAAGTAGCATAACTCCACAATAAATATCTCTTTGGTCCATGTGCTTACTTACAACTTCTGCTGATTTTCCCCTCCACTTTTCCTGTTTCCAGCAGGATCTCAGCTCTCGTGGCTTAGCCCTTGCCCTGTGTCTGCTCCACCCTGGAGCTCTGCTCACACTGGCAGGGGCTGTCCCAGAGAGCCCTTTAGGAATTGCAGTGCCTGGACACTGAAGCAGCTCCCTGCCCAAGTGCATATCACTCAGGCTTGAATTGTGCCAGTTCTTATTGATTTGTTGGTGAAGTTGGTGGCAGGAGATGGTTCCCATCCTCATGACAGTGGTAGCACACGGTGCTGGAAGGAATAGAGGGTCAGAGAGTGCTTCTTTGCCCAGAACATGCTGCCTCCACAGCCCACTGTCTTCTGGGGAATGCCTTCTGCTCACTATTTGCCCTATATTTGGGGTTTTTGTAAATGAATATTTTCTGCAGTAACTCTGTTCACCATCCCATGGTGGGTGAGCAGTGACACACTGAGAACATCAGTAACCCAGAGCTGTGCAAAGCTGTGGTGATACTGCCAGAGTTACCTGTTGCCTTCTTACTTTAGGCTGTGATCTGTGCAGATCTCAGAAATGGCAGGGGTATCAAGCACGAGAAATGTATAAGCAGGAAGGTCCGTGGAAAGGAAAGGAAGCAGATAACATTTTTCTTTTTGGGGCCATTAAAACAAAAGAGGAATCATGACATCCCTCGTGTCAGAAGGGCCTGTGCTCCCAAAGATACCATTTTCCTGTATCTTTTCTAATTTGGCTTTGACTAGATGAAGGGGGTCAATAGCACCTGACTGTACTTCAGAGGAGTCACTTATGAGCACCCACTTAATTTGTTCATGCCACTTTCTCTGTTTCACCTGACCACAGTGTTTTTAATTTCCTGACCTGAACTGGCACTTGGCATTGCAGAAGTGCTGCTAACTCTCTAACCAGCCCCTCACTTATTTCATTTAATTTTGAACTTTTAATACTGTAATTGTCCTGAGGATACCAGAGTGACTAATTTTGCAGAGACAAATAGGCTTCTTTTCTGAAAGCAATCATTCAAATCTCTCAGCATACTGGCAGGTTCAGTATGCAATACAAGGAGAGTAATACATTCTGCCAGCAGTGGCATTTAATAGAAAATTGGAGGAGAGATTTAATAAAAATCAATTTTTTTTTTGATGTTACTTGCTAATACAGCCAACAAAGCTAATATGGTGTTAGAGATTACTTGGAAGTAATGAAGAAGAAAACAAAAAATAGTTGTCATGTTATGGTATATGTGTGTGAATGTCTGCTTACTTCACCAGTTCAAAATGTTGAAAAAATTGACATGTAGCACAGAGCTATAAAATGCAGAAAAAGCAGTAAAGCAGAGGAACATGGAATTGCTCCACTGCTAAAAGAGGTTAAACATTTGCAGGATTTCTAGCTTGGGGGGGAAAAAATTGCCAGAGGGCTAATAATGCAGTGTTATGAGCTGCCTGGAGAGAGTAAATAGAGAATAATTATTTACTATTTCTCACTCTGTAAGATCTAAGGAAGATGAAACAAATGCAGGAGGCTGATGAAAGCTGGCAAAATAGAGCAGTGAAAAATGTTTTTTAAAGCATCTGCTTCTGCTCTGGTCCCAGTCATGATGCAGGCTCTGGGATAGGTGCTGTAATATTCTGCTCCCACTGTGAGGCAGAGAAGTGATACAATACTCAATTTGTACCAGCCCTTAGGAAATGAACACCCACGATCATGGGGGCAATTTGAGAGAGTGTAATCCCTTTAATCTAGTTCTTCCTAAATTCTTCTTCAGAACCTTAGTTTATTATTTTTCTTTGTGTTTTGAAGAAGTAACACTTCTCCAAAAATCCTCCATTTGAAAAGAGAAGTCTTAGTTTAAAAAAAAATAAAAGGATTAGGTCAGTGTGACCAAAGAGCTGAGCCTTTCAGCCAGGTCATTTTAAGTAATCAGCTGAGGTTATTCAAGCACCGTGCTCTTTGCAGGAGGCAGAATCAACTCCAATTCCCACTGTTTATGGCTTGGCACAAACATCAGTGAACAGGCTGCTTGTATTATTCTGCTCCCTTCTCTGGCAGCACCTTGCATGCTCAGGTTGTTGGACTGCTCGGACTGTAATTGCCTGAGTATTCTGAAAAGTGTGTTTTTAATGATTAACTCCCTTTATTTGCAGAGGTACCCCTATGGTATAAAATCTACTGCTGAAATGTGCTGTAATCTGTAACACCGACTTTGTGACGTACCACTGATTGCCTGAAGCTGGGCTAGAGCTCTAAAAATGGGGTTTAAACATACGAGGGGAAAGATAGCCCAGGGAAATTTTAGAATGGATGAAAACCATGTTTGTTGCCAGCTATTTAAACCAAGACATGTATTTATACTTGTATTTATATGTCTTATTTGTGTCCTGGGGGAATAAACTCCGTTTGTAGCTTCATTTTTTTTTGTCTTTGGATTATGAGGCTTCTTAGCTGGGAGTATTCTCTGTAGCTGCACCAACTCAGAGCATTGCAAAGTTGCCTGGCATGTTTTGCAGTAGCTTTGTGTTTGTTTTATTTTCATGAGACAGTGTCTATTGTCTTAAAGAGGGTAGGAGAAAAACTAGAAATTGTTGTTTACTGGTATCAGCTCAGTCTCCTCTCAATTCATCATGAGGGACCCCTGTGTTTCTGCAGAATCTCTGCCCAGGGACTCCAGAGTCAGAGTCCCTAAAGGTAAAGGAGAGACTTCCCCCTGTGAAAATGTGTGTAAATCTTAGCTCCAAAAGTCAGGAAATCATCAAGAGAGGCGAATTTTGCTGACAGAGCCTAAGTCAAGTCATATTTTAAGCACCATCAACATAAGGCATTTCCATTTGATGCTTTGATTGTCCATTTGGATCTCTCTTCTTTGTACAAGAATGTGAGACAGACTGATTATACAGTGGTACTGTGGGAGAAGGGAATCCAGGTGATCTGGTCCCTGATCAGTAACAGCTGTGTTAATTACCCAATGCAGCCTCACCCCGATGAGTCACAGCTGTAGCCAATAAAGACAAATGTGATAAAAGGGATGGGTTGGCTGGTGAGGGAGGATCAGAAGGAGGAGGGACATTGAGGAAGAGGGAACCAAAGGATCATGAAGAAGGAGGATCCTGAGGAGAGAGAATCAGTGCAGTGAGGTCAGTGTGGGTCTGCATTCAGAGCCTGTTGTTGGAACTGCAGTCACAGTCTGGCTGGGTAAAAGCTGCAGTCAGAGGCTGCACACTGATCCCTGCAGTCAGAGCTCAGCAGGCAATAACCAGCAGTCAGGGGGCTGCAAGGGAAACCTCCAGCAGGAGCTGCTGCAGCCAGGGTCAGGGAATGGCTGGAGTCAGGATGGCTGAGCTGTAAAGAGGAATAAAGCAGGGCCCTTTTCATGGTGTGATAAACAAGCAGTCTGTGTCTCAGCTTATTCCTACCCTCTAACAATAGGGCTGCTGCAACAACAAGCAACATTCAGAAAGTCTGAAAGATAGTTTTTCTGAGCTTTCTTTTTTTGTAAAGTAGAGATGTGGAGGAGGATGGTAATCTGCATTGTTAAGAAAAAAACAGTTTTGACCTCAGTGTAAACTTTTGGTGCCAAGTATAAATCAAAAATCCAAATTAGAAAATGCAGCTATTGCTAAATGAACATAGCAGGAAAAATAAGAAAAAGAGCATGAGAGAATTTATGATAACAATCATAAATTTATGGTAACGTACATTTATGATAACAATCTCTTTTGATAATACTGATCATTAAGGGTCATATATAGATATATGTACTGATTATCATGGATATACTGATGTATATATCTACACACACACTGATAGCTACTGATATGTAGAGGTTATTACCAAAATAGTAGTTGATGTGTTTGAACTTTGAGTCTGACTGGATTATTGACCTCACATTCTGAGTTACCTGAAAGTGTAAGCCTTTGTCAATTGGGCTAAGAAGTGTATTTCTGTTAAACAAGAAAAACTATACAAAAGACACAATTTTTTCAATACCGGGGGAAGATATGACTAGAGGTGGATATAGATCTGTGCTATTCTATTAATGGTGCTTCCCAGCTTGTGAGTAACTTGTTGCTTATAAGATCACAGAACATTGTCTGCACAGCCCACAGGCCAAGAGTGAGCATAATAAAGCTTGTTATTTTCAGACTGTGGAAAAAGAAATGTTAAACTGTTGTAGTGAATCTTCTTACAGATAAAGTCTAATTGACAAATAGATTCCCTGACCCAGAAAAGGACTGAAGTACATGGTTAAAATGTGTAAATATTTTCCCTTCTGAAATTCAAATTTAATAAAGACATTGGACATGTTATTTGGAATTAAGATCATAGTGATTTTTTTCCTTGCTCTTTTTCTTATATTGTTGCTTCATTCGCACTGCAGAGATAGTCTCTTGATCAAAATTTGACATTAAATCTTCCTTCTTCTCCTTTCTTATTTTTTTCTCCCTCAAATCACTTTCTTGAATAAAAGAACAAGTAGAGAAAGGAAAACCGAGTAGTAGCATGTATTTCAAGGTTACTTTGGCATCCTAAATCATGGAACAGTTGGAGTTGGCACTAGAGTTTTGTTTGAACTCTGGTAGTTTATTTCAAGGCATTATTATTTTTCTAAGGAAAAAAAGGAGGGAAAGGGAAAGAAAAGAAGATCTCTGGGCTATAACAGCACTCTCTACTTAATTCTGTGTTTCACTTGCTCTCTCTGACCCCGGTAGAGAAATCTTCCTCTGAAGTTTCTAGTCATGCTGTCTTCATTTTCACTTTAAAGTCATCCTTTATCACCATAACAATAACAGCATCCATGAAGTACTTTAGTATACCGAGAAAAAAATTAATTGCTGCTTCCCTTGAGATGGGCAATAAAAATGCTCTTGCATTTTATTTTTCCCCCAGGAATTCAGACCTTGAATGTCATACAGCTTAAAAGGTTGTCTCTGCTAATTATGGATTTTTAGGGGGCTGAAGAGGATGGCCTGAAGTCCACCTGGTGAGGACTTTGCCTTGTGTTTTCCTAAGTGTAGCCTCATTTGAGAAAGAATTTATAAAACAGGTTGCTGGACAGCTATAGAGGAGAGTAAGAAAAGCAATATGATATCTGAAAAGAGGAAGCTGTTCATGTACAACCCACAGAAACAGCTTGCAGCAAGCTTTTGTAGGCTCCTCTTTAAGTGGAACCTGCTAGGACAACCCTTTCATAAACGTAATTATACATGGATGCGAGATTGAATCTTAGTCAAATAACAGGAATAAATGACAAAAGGAATTTGTGCTTTCTTCTGAAAGTTCAAAATATCTATTATGGCATGACAAATGTAAACGTGTTGATGAGGAGAGAAAAATCACTATACTTGACAATTAATTTTAGTTGCTGGAAATAACTGACTTTTGAAGCACTAAAAACTGTTTATGAAATACAACAAAAGGATATAATCAATTTCCCTTCCTCCTACCGTGGAAATTAGCACAGAATCTGTTGCAGTTTAGGTAAACTCAATGGCATTTGCACCATATAGAGTCTTATCCAAGATAATTTTTTATGTACTTTATGTGTCCACTGCTTCAGTGAAAAGAGTAGATCTGAAAAGCAACATGCAATGATGTATAGATTTCATATTTGTGTAAAGATGAGTGATCTGCTTCCTTACTCTGAAGAGGTAATTTTACCCACATCTTTACCACTGTGCAAGTGTTTGACCCTGTACTTCTCAATAGCATTATTAATCATAAAATAATAAAACCTTCACTCAGGCAAGTCCACCACAATTTTGGGGAAAGTTATTCTGGCAGATTCATTTTTGCCCATCTGTGTTTCTATGTGTGGGCTGTAAATACTGTCAAATCTTTTGGCCTTCAAAAAAAAAAAAAATTAACTGCTCTTTCATTTTGTTTCTTTTAAGATTGCTATATGGCCCATTAAATCAGATTGCTGGTTGCTGCTGAGGAATGCTGCTGCAGTCTGCATTTATGTGGCACCAACTGTAGCTTGTTTATAGGTGCTGTATTTTGTGATGCTGCCTTGCTCCATACATTAATCCAGACTAGGATTTAAAGCACACAGAGGAGGCTAATTCCTACTCACCTACCTCTGTAATTGATTATCTAAGGGTTTTGGTCGTAACAGAACTACACAGTGAGATTTTAAATTTTAGGACTGCCTTCCAAAAGCTATTTCTGGTTTTGTTTGTGTGGGGTTGATTTGTTGTTGTGATTCTTTGTTTGTTTAGGTTTTGTTAGTTAGGTTTTTTCTGTTTGTTTTGGGTTTTCTTTCCCCTGCTGTTTTCAAGTTAGTTAAGTGAGGCTTTTATGCATGAGTAACAGACTAAAGAGAAAAAAATGAGCATCTGAACCTGGATCACGGTCAAAGCTTTTTTGGTGGAGGCATTTTTGTTGATCTGCACTCCTTGCTGTGTTGCTTTGCTTTTGGGGGAATTTCATCATGTATCATATTAGTTCCCACCTAAGAGTGGGCTTTTCAGACATTGCAATCAGGTCTTGAAAAATTTCTTAGGTAATGATGCAGTCTTGTGCACAGGTGACTCAAATTCAAGAAATTCCAGCAATCTGTTTATACTAATAGTGTAAATCAATGTGAAACCATGAAGTAAGTGTTAGTGAGAAGCTGTGGTGTCTGAATTCTCTGTGAAGCAGGCATACAGATTGCCCTTTTAGAGGGGGTGTGTGTGTGATGCTATTAAGTTGGATGTGACTGAATTTACTTTTACTGGGCCTTAGATGTAGGAATAATACTGACATGAACAATTAGGAAAGATTGTGTGGGTTTAAAGTCACCAGAAAATACTGGATGCTGGAGTAAAATTACTTTCATTGTGAAATCTCCAGTGAAACTTGTCTGAAAGGAAATGATGGAGGTGGTTCTCTGCTGAAAGGCTTTGTATCATCCCACTACTGGCTGCATCCCTGTGAATCCTGTAACACATTTTATGTGTTTATTACCCATGGCAGTAAGTGTTCCTTGCCTGGCTTTCTAGCTGGTGTGTTTTGTGATCATTCATGCTGGGCTACATCAGTTTTACTGTGTTACCTCAGTCAATGAGATGTGAACTGGCAAAACCTGCTGTAAAAGGAGCTGGACATTTTAGGATAAAATGATTTGCTATATATGTCTAGAGAGTTGAGGAAAAGATGGTTTTCTTTTTTTCTCCAGGAAATCTTGAGGGCTTTCTGTCTAAAAGACAATTTTGGAGGTCCCCTTATTACTGAAATACGTCCAAGGTATAGGAGCAAGAAACCCCATATGGTATCTGCTTATGTAATTAAATGTATTTCTAATTGATGTTGTGTCTGAATGCAAATGAGGCAAGGATGTAACAGGATGTAGAGAGAGCTGTTCCAAATTCTATGTAGAAACATTAGAAAAAGAGGTGAAATAGAACTTTATCTTTGTTCATACCTTGCTTTTCTGCTAATTTTTACTATTTGTTTACTCTAAACTCCATGTCCTGTTCTGGTAGGAAATTTCCTCCCCTGGGAGGAAATATGAGCTCCAAGAGGGAATTAGACTGGATGCCCATATTGGATTTTATTTCAGAAACTGTATATATTTAAACTTTGAAATTACTGGAGTACAGGTAAATCCAAAAATTCTGTTGAGTTTGTAACACTCTCCTGAGTCAGTGTAATTCTACACCACAATTTTTTTTCCTTTTAGGGATACATAATGGGAATAAAAATATCCTTTGTTCTTTGTTAAAAACAAGTTTGATAGCAAAGAGAAGGAAGAGGCTTCTGTTTCATTACTGATAGTCAAGCAGAAAGTGCTGCTTTAGAAACACCAAGAGGTGTGAAAGGTGCTTACAGAAATTCCCTTGCCTTGGAAAGAGACTAAAGCTCTGTTCATATTTCTTCCTCTCCCTTCTCAGATTCAGGGTGACAGTCTCATCATAACATGGTTGAGAAATTTTGTCATAATCAGAGAAACTCATCTCGTGGTTGAACCTTTCATGAATATATATTTACTTTCCAGTGGAAGTTTTTGTTTCTTGTCCAAAAGAGTTAACAATATTAAAGATCCTTTTCTGACACCTTGATACCTCTGTCCCCTTCCTGTTGTATTTTGTTAGCATACTAATGTTATCCTGAGCTGACCTTGTGAGACCAGGATGTTGAAATTTGTCAGTCTAAGACTGACCTTCGTGCAGGGCTGAGAAAAAAAGAAATTAGCCTCTAGCCAATGCTAGCTGATTTCAGTAAAATTAATTTTTAAGGTCAATCTTTTTTCCAGAGCTGTCTTTTTTTTCCTGTGAAAGATTCGGAACTGGTTTCTGGATTGGTTGTGTTGATTTAGTACTTCACTTGAGTTTAACATTAAAAAACCTCTAAAACTTTCACTTGCATCTTAATTTTTGTTTTGAACAGGAAAAATTCTGAAACAGGTTACTGAACATTTGCTCATTGGACTGCCATTCCCTTGAGGCTCCTGGCACTCGGCTGAGATCCTGACTTATGGAACTAAGTGAAAAAATTCAGTAGAATCCAAGATTTTATCTGATTTTTGGAATAGTTTCAGAAAAAAAAGGCACATACATTTATGGGACATTGCAACATTCTAAACCTAATTCTTTTTCCAAATCAGAACAAAATCTGAAAATTCTGTAATTTATTTGGTAACGCAAACACCAAAAGTAAGAAACTAAAACTACTAAAAATGTTTCATTTTTAATAGCATCAAATGTTATGTTAATACCTTTTTCTAGATAAAACTTTTGTTTTGTTAAAGTGAGTGAATTTCATGAGAAAAAAATTTAAAGAGAAATTGGTTTCCTCTAACACATTTATATTTAAAACCTGTTAGCAGATTTTGAATATTTCCATTATGTTACATTTTTATAAGCTGAGATACTCCTTTTCTGGTTATTGCATAGGAACCATAACGTAGAAAGAAGTGTGTGTTGGCTCATTGATTTACTTTGGAAATCGCTAGACACAGCTACATAGTAATTCTGTCTTCCTAATATTTTCTTTGCATTTCTTGCACTGTGTCATTCTATCAATATTAATTTCTCATATATAGCTTTTTGTCCTTTCTGTTTGCTTCTTGCTGATCGTGTAGTGCCTGCACCTCTACTATGTGATAAATAATTTTCAGCCTATTAGTTTTCACTTTCAGAGTATAATCATCACTTAAAATAGGAACAATGCTCATTATCTTATCTTGCTCACACTATTAAACAAAATATATTGAAGTTATATTGAATAATTTCATTATCACTAAGTAAATTTACTGTTGTTTTATTACTAAGCCCTACTGGTGTTTTCTCACCAAGCTAATTTATATAACAATTTCATGTAGCTCTCACAGAGGAGGTTCACATGGTAGATGTAACCTTATTCAACACAAGTGCTGTGGACTGCCCAGGAAGGAATGTTATGAAAAGCAAATTCCATCATGATCAGCAGAGGTCAATGGAGCTTTGTGAAGTCAGCCTTACTAACATTTTACTTAGAACTCGCCAGAGTTCTAGAACGCAAGGAAGACTTGGAAATTAATATTTATTAATGTCAAACTTTCATATTTTATTCATGTTTTAGTCTGCAAATGTAGGAATGTGGTTGATATTCTGCAAGAAAATTTGAATGAGCCAACAACACAGCAAAAGCTGCCATAAAGTTTGCCAAATACAACTTTTGATGTTAGAACAATTTCCATATAACCTTTTAAGAGCTATCAGTACTGTTATGTTAGTAATTGATATAAAATCTATTTCTGTGACAGCTGAAAGGAAAAAAGAAAAAAAAAACCAAAACCAAAAAAACAACTAAGCCTGGAAATAACTTTTTTTAAAAAAGAAATTATTTCCTAAAAATATCAGGAAAGAATCAGAGTTGACATTCTTTCTTGTGTAGTCAGTTCTGTTACCTCCCACATTTGCTGATCACTTGGAAAAGGATTCAAATGAGCTGACACTGGGGAAAAAAATTCTGGCTACTGTAAATTACTATTTTAAAACACCTTGTTTTTCAAAAAGAATATATATAAAATGTTGTGCACAAAGATAAGTAAATTTGCCCAATGGAAAGTTAAAAACAACCCAAACACCATCAGTAATCATAAGGTTTACTGATTCCAATATGAGTTTATGGTGTGCTGTTACAAATAATATAGAATTGTATTAACATGAATAGCTAATAATAGGTGGAGTGCTACTACAGGGCTGTCACATGGAAGAAACACTGGATAAAAATAGGATAACGAATAAAAATTATAGTGATGTTATGTTAAAAAAACTTGTATTGTGCTTTAAGGTATTAATTTACCCTTTCCAAGTGAACCGCAGGTTGCCTGTCTGCCTGTACACAGGCATGTGCCCTTTGGAATAGATAACACGGATCCTGATTGCTCCAAAGTTTGTACTGCACTTCAATTAAGTTGTTTCAAATTTCCAAGAGACCTTGATTTTCATGATCTATAAAAATAATGGTGGCTCAAAGTATTTACAGTGAGATAAGACAGGTTATGAAATGAATAGTTCCTTATTGTCTATTACTTAAGGCAGCTCAAATTTTGGCTACTGAGTAAACACAAGCATTATACGTAGGCTGTTGACCCCCAACATGAAATGCTAGACTATGCTCAGAGGAAAATTAAAATGTAGGGAGTTTGTATCAGCAACCCAGAAGGTCCCTTTAATCCTTGAAGCATTTCTCTTAAACTGGGAACTTGTGCTTCTCAGCAATTAGTGTGGCTGGTGTTTGTTGTGTGTACTAATTGATAGCAGTGTGTCTGATGGTAATTCTCCCATCCATGGTTTGAGCTCGAAAGAACAAGCAGACAAAGACAAAGGGGCTGCTGTTTTCTATGAGTTTGTTAAAATTTGGGTTTTGGTAGAACTGAGTTTATCTAAAGAATGAGAACTCCTTGGCTTCTGAAATAAGGAGGAGGAGATACCCACTTAATTTAATATTCTATGAGAATCCAATGGATCTGTAAGGAAGCCTTTGGCAATTCAGATCTAGGGCTTCCTGTCAGAACAGGGCATGTAGCATAACTTTTCCACTGTATGCTCTCATGATTCCTTAGCAAGTTATTTACCTGGCAAGATCAGCTCTCAGAAGCTGTCTTTCTTTGAACATTTTCCAGAAATCCAGGCTGCCTCTGTCATCTTGATCTGCCTTTTAGAACAACAGACTCTTTCAAGTAACTCCAATGCCATGATTTTGACATTCACTTATTCCTTTCAGTGTATCACTTGTGTCCAAATATCCATGGGCCAAATAGTATGTTTTTCATTTCCTACCCCTTTCCCCAGTAAGCCTGCCAGGTTTTCTGGCTGATCTGTTATCTGAACCATCTTGAGACCCTTATCAAAATTTAGCATTACATTTGCTGGGACTGAGAAGCAGTTTTAATGAAAAGGTTATTGTCAGCTCAGAGATTTCATCTTTGAGTTCCTTTAGGTGTCTTAGATGAATATCATATGGTTCAAACAACTTACTGTGTTTTCGGTTGGAAAGCTTGTCATAAAGAAAAGAAATATTGGATTAAAACGTGTTTTTCATTGTCATGGGTCCAGATATTGCATTACTGAAGAGAGTGGGAATTCTGCCAGTAAAGCTGGGAGGACAATCTAGAAGTGTTTAAAGAGGAAAATCTTACTCAATGAATTTAAAGAAATTGGAAGTCAAATGCCAGTATTGAGGTCTGTGACAAGGAGGAACAGAGCCAAATTGCATAAAGGGAACTGTAGTACAACAGGAATTTTTTGGGTTTCGAAGGGGCAGTCTTTTCTGTCCTTGAAGGTATTTAGGAACAGAGTGGGCTGGGGATATCACAGGTACACCTCATCTTTCTTGGAGAGGAGGGAGCAGTCTCTGTCATTGTTACTGAAGGTGCTATGAATGGATGTAAAACCTTAAAAAGTGATGTGTGGAACTGCATCAAGGTGTGGCATGTGCACACAAAGGGGTGCAGTGGCTGGAGGCTCGTGGCACTGCAGGGCAGCAATGAAGCTCCTGCCTGTTGCCAAAACTTGGCTGCTGTGTCAATAACAACAACCAAACCCATTATAAAAGCAATAAAATTGCATGGACTGATATGCAAAGTACTGATTAATCTTCCTCTCACTTTCTCAGCCTCCAGACAACATGAGATATTGTACAGTATGGCTGTAGCTCTTCCCCCCCCATGCTCCCCCCAAAAATAAGATTATGTGATCCATCAAACCAGTTGCAAAGCTTGAGTGTAGATGATTTTTTGAGGTGGTCACTATTTTCTATAATTCTGTTACACAGGACTAGGCAATTAACCTGGTCACCAGTTTTTGAATATAGATTTTCATGTATTTCTGACAACAATATGCAAAATTTCTCTAAGGATTATTTTCCATTGTGAAGAAGCTGCTGTTTAAAGACCTTTTATTCATGTGTCCACTTTTCCTTCTTTATCAATAGTTTTTGAATTCTGTCTTGAACTGGACTCATGTTTATAATTAAGGTCCAATTATGAGGTAGGTGGAATAACCTGTGGGTAAATTAGTCTCTCTTTGTCCTAGCATTCCTTCCTGCTGGATGAATGCTTGGGTCACCCACACAAACTAGGGACTATAAATGCATAATTTTCCTCTTGTTGAGCTTCAGATCTGCATCCAGCAGTTCAAATCTGGTAATAATCAGTTTCTCACAGCAGTGTTTTGAGCACATTAGTGGGTAACTAATACTCTATGTATATTTATATATATTATATGTTAGTGTTGATAATTGTCTTACTCTGAAATGGAGTAATTTCTTCTGGGAACCTTATAGGAAGCTTATAAATCAAATAATTTTCGACACAGAGAAAGAAATGTTCCTTTTTTTATTTTTAAACCCAAGGAAAGGAAAAAACCCTCAGCCAGCTTAAGCCCTAGTTCCCTTTTTAGCATGGTGAATATTTTCAGAAGACATAGAAAGAGATGTATTTTTAATGCCTAGATGGGACAGTAGTCACTCTCTAGAAACCTTCAACAAAGCATTTCATTGTTGTCCTTTTTGACTCCATTAAAATCCACATTTTCCTCTTTTGCAAGCAGAGCAGTCCAAACAATGGCACTCTCCAGAATTTAGGCTGCCTCCCAGCTTATAAGGGTATCTTCCCATGGCTGTTCCAATAGGGATAATTGGAGCCTCTTTGCTTATCTCTAATTGCAAGAGAGAATTTGCTTGGATGAGTGCAGGGTTAGAGGAGTATATGATACAGCTGTGGCTACCAGAGGCAGCCTAGTGAGAAGGCTGAAAAAGGATGGTGCACTAAAACAACATTCCTAGGTGCTATAATTTTTTCAAAGTTAGCAAAAGAGTGTAATGGTGACAGGGTGTTTATGTGCAGAAGTTAGAGAAATTTCACTCTCTGTGGTCAGACATTCACTCTCTCTGTAAGGAGCCACTGCCAGGTACAAGTAGGCCTTCAAAATTAAACAGTAATGTCAATTTTAGTGTCTTTCTGTAGAAATACTATTTCAGTTGGAATGCATGATATTCTCCAGCTAACTGCTGTCCTGTGTTCCCCAAAAATTATTCCACAGCATGAAATAAAAAATCCTGTAGACAACCAGCCATGGCTTTTGGAACTATGTTTCAGAGGTGAATCTTTCTGATATAGGAAGGCATTTCTGCATAAATGCACTATTTCAATCAAGATTTTACTGGAGTAATTTCTTAAATTCAGGAAGGAAGGAAAACACAAAGGCAGACTAATTCCCTGTGAAAGGGATCTGTAGTAGGATCTGGTTCTAACTCATTTAGAATAGAGACTTCAATGTCAATCTCTGACTGCCTTTTCCTCAGGGCACTAGAGATAAAGTGAATTTTCAAGGGGTGGTTGATGGTCCATGACTGAGGATAGAGCTGGACTTCTTTTCTCTCCTGCTCCTGTGAACCTAATCTGTTCTGTGAGCTCTGGTGCTCAGCTGATTCCTTGGAGAGTGTGCTGGTCTTCCTAAACTAGAAGAAAAAGGTATGGAAAAGAAATTAGCCGGAAGGGATGACTGAGAAGCCAGAAATGCTGGAAAGGAAAAGGAGGCAATTCAGGCCTGGAAGGATTGGGACAATGGATTTACATCAGCAAATCATTGGACCAAAATTGAGATATCACAAAAAAATCTCTTTCATGCTGTATCTCCTCTCAGCATGATCCTCTTTTATATAAATAAACAATTATTACTCTGAAAAAAGTTTGGTAAGAGAAGGTGATTGATAGACTTCATTTTTATTATATTTTTAAATTATCTTGGCTCTGTTCCAATAAAAGAAATAATTGTGTGTGTTTCAGATGTATTCTTCCTTATCCCTCCAGTAGCAGGGCCAGTTTAGTGCAGGAAAATACTGTTTTGTGAGCTACTTGAATGATTTTGGCCTATAAATAGGTTCTGAATGCCTGTGAAATGCCATAGGACTGGTACATAAAGTGGCATCAATTTCTCTCACCCCTCTCAAAATTCACAGCTTTCTAACTTCCTGAAGTTTCACATCATTCTGTCTTAAATGCAAAACTATCTTTTTCTGTCATATTCCTTCTTTTCAACATATTGTTTCCAAACACATTCTTGCATTTTTGTCCCAAAATACCTTGAGAATCATTTATGATCTAATCGAGAACGTCACTTGTTTATATGAGACTGCTCACTGACTTGGCTTTTTCTAATTCTTCTTAGATGTTGAATAAGAAAATGGATTTTTCCTTTCATTCATACCATACTTTTCAATGTTGTCCAAGGGTGGTCTCAGAAGCAGAACCCCACCACTGAAGGTTTAGAACAACAGAGGATGTTAAACTAAATGATTTGAGGAGGAATAAGGTGTTGAAATAGAAGTGCTCTCCTGAGCCCAACTGGAGATCCTTTCAGTCTGTATTTGGATTGTGATGGTGTGACTGGCTCTGTCCCCCAGCCCATGACTGCAGTGAGTTTATCGAGACATTGCAGCCTTGATGACAGGCTGAGGTCAGGACAGCAGTGAATGCAAAGAGGAGGGAAAGGGATGGACTCTCTCAGTCCTCTCCCCTCAACAGCAGTTTGTACTGATCCCTGCTGCTCTTCTGGATAAGCTAGAGACTGAAATGTTTCTATTTTACTGATTTATATTTTAATATTTATGAGTCCTATTCTACTATGAAAAGCATGACTGCTTCACTCACTAAAGCACATACAGATACAGACAGGTGTGATCTAAAGTGTTTCAGCTCAGAACCTGCAGTCTCAGACAGGGTTCTTTTGCTGGGCAATGTCTGTTTCATTTCTGATTTGGTCATGCTTTGTCACAGAGATCACAGTGGTGTGAGAGACCTGAGAAACCTGAGGCAGTTGGAGGATGGGACCCCAAGAATTTGGTGGAACAAGGGCTGAATGATTTGGGCAGCTTCCTTTCAAATATTAATCACTACATTTGGGAAAAACAAAAGCAAACACAAAAAAACCACAATCAAACCAACAAAAAGCTCCGCCCAAAACACACACACACACATACACACACACACACAAAAAACCCAAACCAAAACAAACCAAAAAACAAAAAAACCCCCCACAAAACAAAAAAACCCACAAAAAAACCAAAACCAAACAAAACAAAAAAACCAACCCCCCCAAAAAAACCACCAAAAAAACCCACCCCAAAAAAACCAAACAGAACACACACAAAAAAACAAAGGCCGTTTTTGCATACTGTGTGTGTCAGGTTATCTTATAACAGAAAACATGTAAGAGAAATAGTGAAACAGTGCAGCCTTTGGACTGATAGGAAATCAATAGTCAGTTGATGAAGAGGGAACCATTTTTCAGCAGCCACAGAACCAACATAGTTAAAAACACATTATGGCTGTTGTAAACTAGTTAACACAGGTTGTAAAGGAGACATTCTTCTTAAAACTAATGTTACTATATATAATGTCCTTTTAAAATGTGGTCTGCCTTCTGGTTAGGTAATTAAAATAAATAATAAGCCAACAGTTAATTGTCCATAGTGGCCACTAATGGAGGGATTTCCACTTTAATTATTTATAGCATGCTCTTTGCTCATCATTCTGACTATATTTTCCTTCGTGCTTTTCCTTCATCTCACCGGCCACCTTCATTTTTCTGCATTTTTAATAGAAAGCACAAGTTTCCTTAGTCTCTTTGTTTGCCATTATCTCCATATAATGGTATTCTTTCTTGTCCATCTCTTCCAGCAGAATAATTTCTATTGCTGACTTTTCTTTGTATTCACTGATAGTTGTTGCAACTTTTTCTGGCAGGTAATTACCACAGATGTCATGGTTAACTCTTCCTTTTTTCAGCATTATGTATTTCAAAGAGTTCTACGTTATGAAATACTTTTTTTCTGGATTTCACTGGGCCCTATGACAGACCTCCAGAATTGTAATTCACAGCTTGTGTGCTAGAAATTTCCACTGGGCTGCTCTTGGCCTTCTCTGTGAAGCCAGAGCATTGAGACAAGGGAATAGAAATGGTAACAAAATGGAAAGGTTCTTTTTACTCTTTTAATTCAGAAGAGTTCACTGCTGGGTTTACAAGTGCAGGCTACTGCCCATTACTGTGGAAGTGATTGCACTTGTCAGGGTGAAGGAGGACAAAAAACTTCCCCACTTTTATTTCCATAAATAGCAAGACAGACAATTGATTCTGTATTTTGTGTTTGTGACTTTCCCCCAGCTTTTGATGCCTGTGGAGGAAGCTGTGTGCATGCTGACTGTAGATGACAAAATCTTGTGCCTCCTCTGTGGTGGAACCAAGTGGGCGCAGGAGGTCGTTCTGATTGAGTTTCTTGAGGTTTTCTTTGTGATAGAGTGCTCATGGTTCACATCCTTGGAAGCTTTTTGAGATTACAGGAGTAAGGAGAACACTTGTGCTTTCCTGAGGCCACAGTGTGAAGCAAGTGACTCTGCTTTAGCAACTCAGGTTATCCAGTGGCCTTCCTAGTGGCCTGGAACACCAAGCCTATAATGGGATCTTAAATAGCAACCATTTTTCCATTTTGCGAGCATATGTTTTCAGAGGAGTGCCACCTTAAGCTGAATTTATTTCTGCATGCATGGTTTGACCTTCTGAGCTGTGCTGGTACAGTTGTCTATGCAGCTGGACTTGAAAACAGATATGGGGAAAATTTGGGGTTGATATTTAATAAGCCAGAGAAAAATGTTATCCCAGTTCTGCTCTATATCTGTATTCAATGGACAACCACATAAATTTTTGAGTAAGAAGGGAAGAATGTACTTTATGGGGTGAGGATTGAAATGATGTTTACAGGTGCTGCAGCTGAAAGCTGGTAAAATTGCAATTTTTAGATGTGACTAAAGGGTGATGCAGTACATATTCTGATAATTGCACCTGCCCCTTTGGGCTCCTTAGGTGGAGTGGTTGTTCACTGTCCACAACCAGCAGTCAAGTGGTTTTGAACAGCTATTGGAAAAAAGCCACAGATAAAAGTTACTTTCTTTTACATATTGAATAATCTCTCCCTGTGTTCTTGGTGCTACAGGTCACTCATACTACAGCACCTTTGTGCCAGCCCCTTTCATCTACACTGGAGTAAAAAACCCCAAATATTTATCAGTTAATTTTGTTACTGCTTAAAATACTGGAGAGCAGAGAGAGAGAGAGAAAGTAAGCTTTCACCTACAGGATTTTAGACTATTAAACACAAGGTCTTGTGTCATCCTTTTATTTAATAAAACCCTCAATTTTTCACAATTTACTCTTGTAATTACACTTTCCTTCTCTGATCAGAAACATGATCTTCTCTAAGGAGATGTAGCTGTGTTATCAATTGACAGGTTCAAACATGAAAAATAAGATAATGATGTTGCAAAAGGTAAATGAAGCATACATAATACACCCAAAATTATATATAATTTTGTTAAATTAATACACCATGTCTTAAAGGTAGAAGAAATACTGTGAAATGTCTTGATGAAATGGAAAAAGAAAATGTTTCGTATTAATGCCATTCTAATGGAAACCACTTAGAGCAAATAACTGTAATTTGCATTCTGATCCCTGTTCTGTGAAGTGGCTTATCAAAAAGAAATACTCCATTACTTCTCTATAGAAGTTCTAATTTTGAATTAAAAATACTTTCCAGGTGGATTATTAGAACAAATTCCATCCTTTAAAAGCCTGTCTCCCTTATCAGAGTGCAACTTGCAAAAATGCATTTTAAACAATTTAATTCTGTACATAACAGGACAATTTTTGTGTTCAGGGGTGATTATTTGAACTTGCAAGATTCCTCTCCAATTTTTCCTTTTTTGCACACACAGACACTAAATTACTTAAGGACAAACCTTGTTCTGTTCAGAGAAGATTTTTGCATGAGATATTTTCTTTAAAAAATCTGTCCAAAAGAGTATATTCTTTAAAAAAACAAACAAACAAAAAACATGCAGAAACATAGCAGTGAAGACAATGCTACAGTTTACAAGAATTTAATAATTAATGCTTCTTCATTTATGAGCACTTTGGAAATTTATGCAATTTGGGCTTTTTAAAATAGACTTTAAGTTGTGGAGTTCCCACTCATTCTGGTCCTGTGAAAAGACTCTGTACTGATTGTCTCTCCTTCCCTTGCTTTACTTTTGTCTCTCCTTCCCTTGCTTTACTTTTTCTTCCCAAGACTAATAATTTTAGAAAGATTAAATTTCTCAGTGATCATGTCTTGGTTTGACACTGGCCAAATGCTAGGCACTCATGAAAGTCGTTTCCTTCCCTTTCTTGTTATAGTTGGGCAGAAGAGAGGGGGAAAAAAGATTAATGTGCTGAGATGAGGACTGGGAGAAAACATTCTAAGGGCAAAAAAAGGTTCAAAATGTGAGGGTATAAAGTCAATTTATTATTAAAAGAGTCAGAGGCAGATACTGAGAAGCAAATGAAGCTTTTAAAACACCTTTTTTCCTTCCAGCCCCTCCCTCCTTCCCTCTGGCAGCTCAGGGAGACAGGGCATGGGGGTTTTGGTCAGTTCATCATTTGAGATTTTCTTCTGTTTGCTCAGGGAGAGGAATCTTTTCTCTGCTATGCCGTGGGGTCCCTCCCATGGGCAAACAGTCATCCCAAAACTTGTGGCGTGGGCCATTTGTCCATGGGGTGCAGTCTTTTAAAGACAGGCTGCTCTAGTTTGGAAGCAATGGCTCTCTCTCTCTGTGTCTCTGGAAGCCGGGGCCCTGTGTTTCTCTAGTCAGGTCTCCCAGTAGGCTACAGCTTTCTCTAACACCCACCCGCTCCACTTTTCCCACAGGCTGCGAGTGGATCTCTGCATCCCCCGTGGACTTCATGCATGACAAGAGGACACTTTGTTTCACCATCATCCTCACCAGGGCCTGCAGAGGAATCTCTGCTCCCACACATGATCACCTTCTCCCCCTCTCTCTTTTCCACTGACCTTGGTGCTGCCATGTTGTTTTCCCTCACGTGTGCTCACCTCCTCCTCTTCTCTGACTAGAGGAAAAGCTGCTCCTTGTAGGTACCACTGTCACCGAGTTGCACTAATTCGAAGATCCCACAGAGCTAAGAGGTCAATCTTGTCGGGGTTCCACTTTGGGCAGTCACTTGCCAGGTTTTTGCTGCTGACCCTGTGGCCCCATTGCCACTGGCAGGCAGTGGCGGCTGCCGGGCAGCGGCGGTGTTTAATGACTGCCTCTCTCCATGTGGGGCCTGGGAAGGGGAAGCTGCTGCCCCTACCCTCATGCCCCCTGCCCTCATGCCCCCTGCCCTTGTGCCCCCTGCCCCTCGTGGCCCCTGCCCAGTTGCCCAGGGGTGGCCGGGTAGGCCAGGCTCGCTGCAGGCTGCACCAAAATTGCCGCGTCCTGTGGTGAGGAAGGCCCCTGGCAGCCACCCTTCACCGCCCCTGGAGAAAAACCTGCACATGCACTGTTTTGATTTTCTTCTTAAATATGTCATCACAGAGGTGTTACCAACCTCTCTGATTGGGCCAGCAGTGTGTCCATCTCCAGAGCCATCAGATACTCTGTCTTGGACATGATGGAAGGTTCTAGAAGCTCCTCACAGGAACTATGCCTGTGGCCCTCACGCTACCAAAAACCAGGCTGTGCCAAAGCAATATGGGCCAGAAGGTGATGATTTAGGTGG
The DNA here is from genome assembly GCA_017589585.1 of Phylloscopus whistleri. Lineage (NCBI taxonomy): Eukaryota > Metazoa > Chordata > Aves > Passeriformes > Phylloscopidae > Phylloscopus > Phylloscopus whistleri. The sequence continues at coordinate 656,869 of JADMLD010000682.1, read as the reverse complement.
GTGTGATGGTTTCATCACATTCTATATTTCATTTGACTGGGAGAATATAAAAGCGAAACAGGCTCATCTTTAAATTACAAAGATAGTTTATTTACACACACTGAAAGGATGAAAATAGGAAAGGAAAAAAAAAACCAAATGGAACCTTCAAAACATCTTTCCCTGCCTCTCCAAGTTTTCACTTTTCTACACTCAACATAAAAAGACATAACCTGCAACCTTAGCCAGTTTACCATTTTAAGATAATCTTTCATCAATTCTTCAGGAAAGGAGCCTCTCCGTTTCAATAGAGACTTTGTCTACAAGGACTTCAAAGAACTCAATCCTACCCACTTACAGTATTCTCAATACTGAACACGTGGGCCCTGTACTCAAATACACTGCAACATTGGGGTGTCGCCTTTTAAAGGTGTCTCATCCAAGGCAAAGGGTTTTTCTTCATTAAATCAATTTTACTCAGTCCATCATGCAATACCTTTGCTCAAAAATCTACACATAAAACAATCACCTCCCCAAATTGCACATCTTTCCATGGTTTAAAGGAACAACCCAGTTCAGTCTCTATGTTCCAGAGAAGTCCAGCTAGAATTTTCAGCCACTCCTCCTCCTCTACCTTAAAATCTTTTTCACTCTCTTTCCACTGACTTCAGCTCCATGCTGTGTCTCCTTATGGTCTAATCACTATATCTGTCCTTCATTCAGGGAAAGGCCGGTGCTCAGAAGAAATCCATTTGCTAGCAGAGAAAGAGTTAAACTTGTCAGACTTGCAAGGCTGCTCACGTGATCTTGTTGCAGCGGGAACTAAAAAAGTCCGAAGGCCGCGCTGTTCCTTTTGGCCTGAAGGGGGGGGGTGGGGAAGAAGCATTCTGCAGCTGCCAGGGCTTCTCTTCCCCTTCCCCGCTGCTGCTGCTGTTCCCGGGGGCCATGCCTGGGGAAGGGGGGAGGGAAACAACGGTGGAACACTCCTCGGTCCCTGCTGGTGACAGAAGCGGCTGCTGCTGGGGCTTCTCTTCCCCTTCCCCGCTGCTGCTGCTGTTCCCGGGGGCCACGCCTGGGTGGGGGTGGCGGGGGGGGAGGCGACGGTGGAACACTCCTCGGTCCCGGCCGGTGACAGGAACGGCTGCCGCTGGGGCTTCTCTTCCCCTCCCCCGCTGCTGCTGTTCCCAGTCTCAGACACAGCCAAGCTGCGCTCTCAGGGGGCCCAGGCCGGGCCCGGCCAGGGGCAACAGGCCTGGGCCGAGCCCGGCCAGGCTCTGTGCTGCTCGATGTTACCTGTGGTTCCGCCGGAAGAAAGAAGAGGGCTCCTCCCCACACTCTCGGCTTATATGAGTATTACCCAAAAGTCGTAACCTACTTTTGAATGGTCAAACTGTCTGCCAATTAAATAAAAATGATTTTTGATTGGACCATTCTTAACCCATGACAGTGGGTCTGACATGGAAAAGGAAAATAATTAGCAAATTTTGTTGACCTTAGGGAAACTGCAGATGAACACCCAAAAATAATCAGAGGAACTGTGCATCTGAATTTAATGAAGCAGCATAATTCATTCTGGATTGGCTATGACATGGAACATTTTAAGATTTATGTGCTGTACTACATGAACAACCTCAAGTATTTATTGCAGCTGCCTTTATTTTTGAGGAGCTGAAAACCTGCTGTGCTCATCTGAGGGTAGGGATTTGTTATTCTCATCTCTTGTTCTGACAGACATCATGGATTAAACAAGTTTTTAACATTTGGAACTAATGAAATTCTGGATAATCAGTAAAAATGAAAGTGAGAAAATCAACCTGAGTTAATTTCACTAAGTATTGGTAGGCAACAGTGGAATGTTGCAATCGATATTTGCTTTGATCTTACAGCATAGAATAATGTTTTTGATTTGTTTACTTTAATGTCTGGCCTATTTGTGATGAAACAAATCTTACCTGCTCTTTCTAAACTAAAATATGGTCCAGCCAATGCATAAAACATTTTAAATGCTTGGCTTCTGTTGATAGCACTGTAATGAGGTTGGAAATGTAGCTATCTGTAGGCATCATACAAAGGCTAAGTATAGCTGTCAGGGTACCAGCAATTGCCTTGGAAAACAGATTTCTGAAACATTTAGGGCTCTGCTGAGTGCTGAATCATTTCTGCTTTCCCTGTGAAAGCTTGCTGGAGACTGCACTAGAGCAGCCAAGTGGCCTGGTTTATAACAGGAGGGACCTGTGCCTCAGCAAAGGGTGAACTCTTCTGTTCCAAATTAATGGCTTGTGCACAGCCATTCTCAGCTGGGAGAAACTGTGTAATATGGACAAAGCAAATGCAGGAAACAAAACATGTTCTAAATTGATAACTGTGTTCTAAATTAACAACCATGCAGCAGCTCCAGACTTAGGGAGGAGAAAAAACAGAGGGTGAATGATATAGACACTCTTTGGTACAACAGTTTGAAATGGTTTCATGGAGAAGCCAAATTTAGATCCACCTCATGTGGTTTTCTCAGCTTAGGGTCACAAAATTTACCAGAGCTTTTGTCATCAGCCAGGAAAAAACCCAGTCACATGGCCTGAAAGACAATTTACACAGCAATGACAGCTTCTTGCAGAAGTGACTGACATTCCTTAAAATACAGTCAGGAATGTGTGTCACCAGGGCTAAAACGTGTGTGCCTCCCTGGAACAGCCTGTTGTCTCTAAAGGTGTGAGTATTTATGTAAATGGAAGTTTTGGAATCATTGTAAGTGATTCAAGAAGTGCTGAGTTTTGCTAAATGCTACTTTTTTCCGTAATACATTAAAGCACTACAGTTACCTATGTGAATCTTTTTATAATAGCCACCACCAGTTTTTATCTCAATCAGTGACAGTGCAATTAATCAAAGGCTTGACCTTGCATAATGTTAACTATCACAATAAATAAAGTACCAATTAAATGTTACTTAGAGGATTTGAAATAAATTAATGGAATATTAGTTGAAAATTGTACCATTTCGCTTGAAGGACCAATCCTTTCTCTTGAGAATGGCTGTACTAAAGTCAGTAAATAAACCCAGGAATTTAAGTAAATACATTAATACAGTTATTTAATGAATTAGCTGAATTGCCTCTTTACAAATAGAATCAACTTTTAGAATCAAAAGTCTCTATGGGAGACTTTTGGAGAAGTGATATATTTCTGTCTTCTGAGGTTGAGTATGAAAATTCTGGTTTTTGTATTTACTTTTATGCTTGGTATAGTTGAGTGTATAGAATTTGGAAAATTTAAGCTGGTCTGAGCCCTCTCCACGAAGTAGCAGCCCACTGCTGACATTTCAGTGACAGAGAATGCTTCTCTGAGCTGCTGCTTACAACCCAGGCTATGAATAGCATCCTTCTTTTCCCTTGGCCCTGGAAGCATCTCGCAATTGCAGCCTCTGCTTTCAGATGTCATTATTCCCACTCAGATTCCAGGCCTTTCTAATTGGCTGAATTCATGAGAATATCATGTCAGGCTTGTTGGCCAAATACTACTTGGTATTGGTACCGTTGGTAGCATTTTCAACAGTGTAGGGCTGGATTGTGTGAGGCATGTAAAAGAGAAAGAAGGATTGTCTTTGATTTTCCCTTTCTGTCTAGTTTTGAAAGTGCTTCTTTATTATTTTTTTTCCTGTCAAAACCAGTATTTCACAAGCCTTTTTACTTTGGCCTAGAAGTCATTCAGCAGAAGGGACCAAGGTGCGTGGATCCTGAGCAGTGTGCTTTGAATTGTTCCTGACTGGAGATGCCAGCTTTTAGTAAAACTCTGCCATACAACATATGTCAATACTGCTGCTTTCAAGAAGACTCTTGCTGAAAGTTATACAGTGAAGCAGTATGAATTATTGACAGGCTAAAGCTTTGTCTGGCACATGCTACCTGCTCCAGGTGCCTGTATCTGCAGATGTAGTAGACTGGATCGATTCCTCTTTTTGCTCTCTCTGTCTTTCTTCATCTCCTAGTGCAATTGATCACTGCCCAGGCACTGTCTTCACAGTGTGTCCCTCCAGCAGCCACCTTGTGCCCTGTTTGTCACCTTCAGCTGACAGTATTGATTGCCATTTTTCTCAGTCTCTCTTTTAGAAGCCTGAACACTAAACAAACCCACAGAGAACTTAAATAAGTCAAAAGGAAGAACCCCATTCTTTCATTGCCTGCTCTCAAAAAGCACTTGAATGTGTGTGTGTGTTCTTCAGACAGATGTTATTTCTTCTTGTCTTATCTCATTTTCTTGGAAAAAAAAACCCCAAACCCAACAGAATCTCAAATATTAACACTGGCAGCTTACAGCCTTGTGTTTCTTCTCTGAGCCTCCAGGCATGCCTTAGGGAGTTTGTGTTCCCTTCCAAGCAGCCTTAGCATGGTGCTTATTCCCTAGAGCCAGAATCACTATTTAGTTAACAACCTCACTGCAGCTGGAAGGAGGGAAAATGTCTTGGATTGAGGGAGGCAGGTTGGGGATTTTTTGAGCTTGTTACTCTCTTGAATCCCACTGTTCTGAAAGTAACAAAGATGATTAGAAAATCTGGAAGGAAAGGTGATGTCTTGGATTCTGTCATATCCATTCATCAATGTTCTGTTCCCTTTTATGCTTTCTAGAGGCTGACATCAAAATGGCAACTAATTAAAAGTGAAAATGTTAGCATCTTTTGAACTTGAATGATTTCTCAGAGATGAGGGAGGTAGCTGTCCTCAGTATTTTCATAGCTGGTTACTTTTAACTCTTAAGCCTACTTGAAGTCTGTGTGCTAAGTGATATCAGATTTACCCTAAAATAAAGTGCATGCACTAATTAACTGCTTGCAGTTTTAGCTAAGGCGCCTTTTTTCTTTTTCCCTTCCAAAATCTGTAATTTTGTCCCTTTCCTCTAGAAATGATGACAAATTCACCTCACAATAACAGTAAGATAAAAGGAGAAAAACCCCAAACCACCAAACTGGATTCTGATTCTTAGCTGATTTGGATTCTGCAGAAATTAACAGAGGTTTGGGTTTTTCTTTATGCGCTGATCATTAATATCTTTGTAACATTTAGATATGGGATACCTAATTGCTGTATTTCTTCCTCTTAAGAGGAAAAATATGATTAATACAAGAAATCCCCTTTAGCACAGGTTCATCCAGAATTTGGGATGCTCCTTTTTTGTTTCTTTGGGTTGCTTTTCATTCATTGGAATTTGGAATAGATCATCTGTTTCCCCTAAGAGATATCCCTGTCATGTGAAGGGTGATTGCTTTTTTCTTCTCCTCGGTGTGTGCATGGTTCTGTTCCTACTGCCCTCACTACACACATCATCATCATCATTCCCTTCTTTCCAGCTAATTTCTACCCATAGGAGCTCCAGTTCTTACAGGAGGTAGAGGTAAAGCAGTCCTGCACAACTTCATAGCACAGGTTGTTTTCCAGAGTACATTTTCAGAGCAATTATCCAGGGTATCTTTGATTAAAATGATCAATTAAGTGTAGTGGGGAACTTTTCAAAGCTAAAGAAAATTCATGTTTGAATATTTAATGATATTCACCACAACCGTGTTCTCTTTTATTCCTCATAACTTCTCATTACTCTTCTTTCCAGGTGCTTTAAAACCTGAGTGAACAATCTACTTCCCCTCTCATTTCCCAGCTCTCCTTATAAGTGTGTTGCCATGCTGTACCTGTGTGTATATTGCTGCTTTTAATTATCCTTTATAATTAAGTCTGACTTGCACACCTATAAATTGTGCTGCTGTTCTCTGGCTTCTGTGATTTACCAGTTCTTTTGCACTAGTGATATATGCAGAATATAATTAAGTTCAGAGTTCATTTGTTCATACTGGGAAAATGTAAAGAAAAAGAGTAATTTTATGTTTCTTATTGCATGCTCTACTTCTACAATATAAGATTCTCTCATGTTTTTTGTACTTTATTTTTCTGTTTATTCTGTAATTTTGCACATGTCCTTGCCAGTATACCTCATCTTGTTGATCCAGGCATATTTTGAATTTAGGTTCTGTTATTTCAGCACTGATCTTTCATCATTCTTGAACCTTAAACCTCCTGGGTGCATTATGACCAATCCAAGCACTCAAGCATCATGAAATAAAAGAAACCAGAAGTATTATCCTTTAATCTGCTCTTATATTGGGTTGTCATCTGAGCTACAGATTCAGGTTTTTAGTCCACAACCATAATAGTAAGAAACTTTGCATTAGTTTTAGATAAAAGCTGGCTTGGCTTAGAATCAAATTCCACAGCCAGTGGCTTAGTTATTGAAGCCCTGTGATGGACACACCAATAGATGTAATGTAGCAGTGATACATTTCTAGGCAAAAGTCTTTAGAGCATATTCTCCTTGTAGTGGTTAACTGGAAATGGCTTGAAATCCTGCCATTGGAAAGTATAGCACTGTTTACCCTGCTTACAATTTCAATAATGAAAAGATTGCCTTGTGTAAACTCTAGCAATTACCCTGTATACATATATTTTTAAATAATCCCATTTAGTGTATGTTGACTCTGAGCAGCATGTAGTCAAGCCTGGATGGTTCGAATTATAGAGTGAAAAGTGTAAATCCCTACTCAGCTGCTATGGCTTAGAAACAACTTATCTGTACTGCAAAGAAAGGACAGCAAATGAAAATGCTTTTATGAGAAGCACTGTTTAAGAAATATATTGATCCTCGTAGTCTACTAGACATTCTTTGTTATAAGGTTTTTGGTAAACACAATGACTTTTTAATGAAAAGGAAAACAAAAAAGCTTTTGGGGTGCCTGATTAAACAGAGTTTATTATTCTTAGGAAAAAAACCCAGTTCTATCTTCCATATAGGTGATGGTTTTCAAATGCAGACCTGGAGTGGCTGTGATTTGCAAACAGGAACATGGGAGGGAAGAAATCCTTCTTAAAGGAGAGAGTGGATTGTTTAATCCCATTTCAATTATACAGGCTGATACTCCCTGATAGATTGAGGGTTTGAGGTTTTTCTCCTTTTTCTCTTATTAACTTAAGTTCCTTCTTAATACCTCTCCTCACACATACCTTGCTCAGTTTCTTCCAAGCTGTATCTCTGTAGCGATGGTTGGGACACTCCACATCAGTGCTGAGGGCTGGAATGGAGTTTAGTTATTTTTCCTGACTGAGAGGTTACAGTATTATCTCTAAAATAAAGTGCTTGTGCTATATATGGAGATATTGTCTGTGTCTGGAAGATTTCCTTCAGTGCAAGATCCAGGGAAAGTCATTGTCTCCCATGTTCACCTGAGAGGTGGGTACCAGCTGCAGGTATCCCACTGGGTGATTGCAAGCTCCTTTGCAAATCTGTGTGTCTGTCATCAGGGAGCTTTGGGGTTTTACCCTCATTTTTTCAGGAAGGAAAGGTAGAAGCAAGAGCTCAAGCACATGATTAAACAGAGAATCTGCAAAGAGGAAAACCATGGGAAATCAAGACTCAGAAATTCTGCTGCTGCAGAAAGTTTTGTTCTTTCTTTCTTTTTTAGTCAGTTGGCTGGAACACAGTGAACTGACAGATCATTTTTCAGCCCCTACCTGAACATGCTGAACACCTGATTAGAAATTAGTGGCTATGAGAATATGGGATGTAGTGATGTCTCTATAAGCAAGGAGCAGAATGGCAAGAGCAGAGGAATAGATTTTCCAGCAACAGAAGAGAAGTAACTGGTGAACTTCTTGTTTTGTGAAGAACTGTACATCAATTTAATCTGCACTCTAATATACTTTAAATGATGAATAAGAAAGGATATTTCTTTTAGGGCTTGCCTCTAGTCTCAGCTTTTTGGTCAACAGCAATTCTCATTTTTAAAAGGAGGTGAGGTTTCTGAATTTGTAGTTCTTGCTCTTTGATGGCTTTAGCTCGTGTTTCACTATTCATGATGGAGTAAATATTGAATGATAGACTTCTTTATTATCTTTAACAGAGCAACAAATAATTTCAAACTCTTTTACCTTTTGTTTTGAACTGAGCAGTAATTCAGCACTTGTGGATTTAAGTCAAGTACATGGACTCAGGAACATGTATGAATATTAAGATGCTGTATCCTTGTGTTGTTTCTTAGTTTTCTGGAATGAAACTGGTCTGCACCCTCTTCATGCTGCCTGGTGTTGTGACTTCTCTGGCTTTTATTAGGCTCTTGACCATTTATGTTTGATGTATTGAAGTGCAGACAAATAAACAAAGTATTCAAAGAGATATTTATGATACTTCTCCTACAGTACTTCCGTTTTCTTCTTGGCACTGATAGATGATGAATACATGGATGTTTTCAACATGTCTTGAGTCACTTTTAGATATGCCAACCACAGTAAACAAGAAATTTACCAAACATGAATTATATTATGCCAGTGTAAATTTCCCCTGCCTAATTATCTCAAAAAAATTAAATTTCTATCTCTTTTTCCTTCCTTTTCAAAATTCTGTGATTTGGTGGTTCTTCTTCCACACTATTGGCCAGAAGGAACATTCAGGTACAATGAATATATCCATACTGAAGTGCAGATCATCTCACCCTGGGGAAGCTATTCCATATCAAATGGCTTTTCTCCTCTTGTCTCCTGGCTGTGCCAGAGTTTCTCCTACTTTTTCCCTCGGTCCAATCTATTAACTCATGCTTGCTAATTCTAGTAATGAAAAGCAAAAAAGCAAAGTGTAGAGTTCCTATTTCTTGATCTACTACATAGAACCTGTGACGTTCCTATTCTGGTTCATTTACTGCTAACAAATGCTCATGAAAAGGAGAAACAAACCACCCCAACCTTTCTCTGTTAACAAGAATAAGCAGAAGGGTGAAGTATTACATGGACAAGATGACTGAATTCACTGTAGGTGTTAGCCAATGTAAAATGTAGCTAAATTGCACAGTATAGAGGTTTAGAATGAATTGGTTTAGAATTGGTGTAATGCAAAGAGTTCATAAGGTGCAGAAGTATAGTGAATGTGCAGAGTGTATGTGTTTAATTTCAGCTGCTCCTACCTGCATTAAACTAAGAGTGGCAGCATTAAAATAATTTCCTTGATTGACAGCTAGAGTACGTTTCTATTTTTATATTTTCCCTGGAACAGCTCAAACCTGCAGTTTGATAAGCATTCCTTGATTAAATACTTGCTGCCTGGCTGTCTGCCCTAACATGGGGCTAAGACTGAGCAGAAAGGAGACATGCTCCTGCTAATGGCTTCTTATGTTTGCAACGATTTAATTTGACTCAAACATGGGAACCAACCAGGCTGAACCTGCCAGTGGAAGTGGCTTGTACAAAACAAGTAGGGACTTGTTTTGGAATAGTAAGCGGGCTTGGTTGACCCCTTTGTCAGAGTCTCCAAGAAGCAATCTGTCAGGAATGCGCTTCCACAATGCAAGGGCAAACTCCAGGGATGTCCTGCAGTGTGCTGGGGTGTGGGGCTACACTTGCACTCATTACAGCTCTATACACACTCATTGAATTTATCGGGGCCAGCCCCTCTCTATAAGTGGAGCAGTTAAAGACTCGGAATGAAAATCTCTTTTGTTATGCAATGTTATTTAAACTGTTCCTCCTGCAATAGACTTAACCGATGTCAGCAATGTTACAGCTAATTTAATTCTTGGTGCTAAGAATGTGCAAAAGGGAGCTGTGTTACTGTTTTAGAATTCTCATTTAGCCTGGCTCTAGAGAGGTGAAAGAAGATATAAAATTATTGCATTGCTGTAAAAACACCCACAGAAGCCATACTTAAATATATATATATATTTAAGTATATATTTATATATTTATACATATTTATATATATATTATAATATATAATATAAAACATATTTACAATATAAATATATATATTTAAGGCAATAATAAACATCATAAATGTGTCAGTTTTGAAGACAAGTATTTTTTTAAGTGAATCTCTTAAAATTCCAGGTTCAGAGTAACTTATTCAGACTGCTGAGTATGAATTCATTTCAGTAATTCCATTGTCTTAAATATGTACTGCATTGTAAAATGAGGTTATCTAAATGGCAGCTGATGGACAGTCTTCAGCTTCCTAGATGCTTGAGTCTGAACTCTTGAGAAACTAGGAGAAGACGGAAGGAAGTCTGCACTGCTGTCTGTGGAATAAAATGTTCTGCTGGGTCTGAGCTGTGGGTGGAAAAAAGCTGGGAGCCTAAACTAGTGAGAGTAAGGTAACATCCTGATAGTATGTACTTTTCACATAAGTTAGCTCTCTGAACTGTAAAGGACATTTGTCTGCAGCTGAATTTCTGCTGGAAAAAAAAATTGCCTACCTGCTCTTATGTTTTTACTACTTACAAGTGGACTTCAGTTGAATTTCCCAATGTTTTTTCCTTATTTAGACAATTTTAGTATTACATCCTGCTTGTGTGACTGGAAATTAGGCTGAAAACACAACACAATTGCTTGAGTAACTGGCATATTTGTAAGGGAGACAAAATCCTTTCTGCTAATGATGCTCATTTTTCATGATGTATTTGTGTGCTGTATCTGACCAGATAAATTTTTGCTGGCGATTTTTCACTAAGTAATTTGTAGTAGTTCTGCAACTGAGATGAGACTGGCAAGGGCAATTTGTTTGTGAAGACAGGCATAGGACCATGAAGCTTCTCCAGCATTCTTGGAATAGTGATGCCTTTTTGTCTATTCGGACAAACTGGCTGAGGTTCTGTTACTGCTTAAAGAGAACTTTTCCTTCTCTGGTGTCAGCTCTCACAGCACTGGGTCCAAACAAGGCTGTGGCAAAGACAGCTGGAGACTGATGGTAAAATGGGGTTTTTTCATTTTTAGCATTTTTCTTTTCCTGTGGTAGCATCTTTAAAATAATCTCACCCTCAAGATGTCTTTTTATGCTCTTGATTTTATCTAACCTAAGAACTATGTATGAGAAAAATCCATTCACTTTCTCTTCTTTATTGTACCTAAATATTTTTGTTCCCAGACTATCAGATTACATAATTCTATACTTTCAAGTCCACTTTGTTGATAAACATATCCCCGTAATCCTGGGGATCTAAGTGTGTTCTTTGAATTGCCTACAGTTACTTACAAATTTTAATAATTTTTGAAATGACCAAGATGCAATTACAACATAGCAGGACAACAAACTTGCAATGGCACAGTCAATAACTGCACTTTGACGTAGTATGTAATGCATTATGTGAATTAAGGATTTTTTTCAGTTACTAAGAATTGCAAAAAGTGATCTTTTACCCATCTATTGTAAATGACCAGCTAAATCTCAGAGTAAAACATTCCAATGGCTACAAAAGCAGTATTAAATAAGGAAGTTGTTTTTAACTTCAGTTTGGTTAAGTCTTTACCTAAAGGAATATTTAATTGCTGTTGGAATAATACTTTCCTAAAAGGATAACAACCTCCTTTCATTCTGCCACAATTGAAATATTTGACTCACTCTTTTATTTATGTCTAGATCAAGTAAATTCACTAAAGTATTAAGTTGAAAGATGTGATCAGATGATATTAAAATACTGGTTGTATTTTCATTAAATGATCTTGTCAAAGAACAAAAGAACCTTTGTATGAGACTAAAAAAATTCAATTTTTTGTAACCATATATTTAAAATGACTAAACCCAGGTATCTCTAAGGAAGCTAAAGCCTCCTGTTTCTATTTCCCAGAGTATGCTAATCTGGGCATTTCTTTAATATTTTCTGGAGCATTTTGCTGAAGTTAGAAAACTGGACAACTACTTTTTAAACTAATTTTTAAAAAAATTAATTTAAGTAATTTTAACCAAATAAACCCAGGTTCTCGTATTCATTGTGCATTAGGTGCAATATACACACACCTTAATGTGAAGCTACATTTCCCCTAAAATATATCTGTGGATCTTTCCCCACAGAACTGGACCAGAAAGGGCAGTTGCAGAGCGGGTGGCAATTGTTTTAGCCTATGAAACCAGATTGTGCAACCCTCTGTGTACATCCTGCAGGTACTGTGGGTCTGAGAGTGCTCCCCTTTTGTTAGAATATTCCTCATGTGTGGCAAAGGCAATTTGCAAACTTGGTGGGTTTTCTTTTTTTTTCCTCCTGAGGCCACAGAAAAGATTATTCACAGTCACTCATGGAGTGTAGAATGATCAAATTTATGTGCAATTAAATGTGAATATTCTATTTAATTCTATAATAGCCAGCTAGCTTTGGAGATTGGATGCTTTAGACTGCATTTAGTCCAGCAGACTGTCAGAGGGGAACGTGGCATGACAATGGAGGCAATCACCATAAGTCTGCTGACTTAATATGACTTAAGTCAAATTGAGTTCCATAAAGCCTTACTTTGTAAAACGTTTTGAGGTTTCATTTAATTACACTTTAAAAATTCAGATTTACAAGCAGGATAACTGGAATTCAATCCTCTTGGATTGTAGTATTTTTCCAATAACAATTTATTTGATAGAGGTATTTAGAGTAGGCTTGACTTTGCAACTTTAGTAAAAAAAAAAAAAATCCAATATTCTCATTACAACTTTTTAAAGAATTTTGTGCTGGGCACATGATTGTTTCTTAACTGCTAATAGACCTGGGGGCCTGACTGGTTGCAGCTGCATTAAAATAAACCCATAGTTATCTCACTGAAAGCAAAAGGGCAGCCTGAGATATTGCTGGACAGTACTTCCCTGTCTCTCTTTGTTTCAGTAAATTGAATGACCTTAGCTTTGCTTTTTTTTATTTTTTTTTGTTACTGATTTTGCAATTTTAGGCACATGGCAGAAGTGCACCTCAATGTGCATATCTTGTTTTGTGTGGAAACTGAGAGAAGTTAGTGGCAAAGCCCAGGATTCATAGCATTCTGGAATGTTTAAATACATTCCAGATGTAATGTTCTAAATTATACTGGTGGTAAGTGTATTCCATAAAAACTATTGATGCAAATTCCTTGTGAAAGAACAGCTACTGGGAGATTTTCTGTGGAATAGATTAGTTTGTACCACGTTAGTTGTACTATTTAGAAACAATGATGTATTGTATATTATCAAGGGAAGGAAGATGAAAAGATAACTTAAATTTGTGTTTATTTTGCTGGGTTTTTTGTTGTTTTTGTTTTAATATTAAAAAAAGTATGAGAAATTTTCTACTGCAGCGCAGCAACTTTTACTGTTATATCATGGTTGTTTTTATTTAAATTAAAGCTGGACACATTCTTTGACTGTCATCCTGCCTCAGATAGGTCAACTGTGGTATTTTTTCTTTCAAAACCAGATTATTGTTTAATTTACTTGGTAGTTATAGTTTTCAACAGCAAAAATATTTACTCATGTAGTTAATACCAGTCTATTATACCACTCTCTATATATTAATTATATATTAAACTCATTGGTATTTTCCTCTTGACATTTCACTATCAAGCAAGTTATTCACTACTGTTCATTATTTGGTAATGAATTTGGCAATTGTAAGCCAATTTACCAGGTGTTGAAAGCCTCCCCTTTGATTTTCCATAGGTAAACTATACAACAAACAACTCACCAGTTTTAAAAATTTCACTCATCAGATTTATCTGTATGGCACTTTGACCAAAACTCCTGTGTCAGGGAGTCTAGTGAGGGAAATCAAAGTTGCCAGGGAGACAACAGAAGACATAAAACAACCACTCCAGGCAGCCAAGTCCAGTTTGGTTTTGTTACAGAGCAGGACAGGGCCACAAGTGTTAATTTAGATGTGATGAATGTTAGCTCTCAGTTATGTCTGAAATGCCTTGTAATTACAGCTCAGTGAGAGTTCCCTTTCAGGGGAACCAGAAACTCCTGGTTTGGTTAGGTGTGAATCAATTAATCTCTTTACTTTCATGTTCAGAAATAAAAATGAAGGTGATGATATGGTGGATCTCCCTTCACTGTGCTGCTTTGCTGTGTTGTAAACCTCTGGTTATTTTCTAGAGTGTGTTTGAGTGTCCATTTAGCACAATACGGTTCTGTTTCATGTGGGCAACATTCTGAAACAGAATATAATTACCCTTAGCTTTAAATATCTTTTAGCTACTGCCATTCCATCTGATGAAAAATGATCATTAATAGTTGTCTATATTTTAACTTTGCCCAGCTAATTCCAGGTAAGCATTCTCCAGATGTCTATCTGCTGTTGATAATCAAGTTCCTGACTATAATCCCATGAAGGAAGAATTTGTTTATCAGTCATGCTAAAATGTGCTTTAATTGTCATTAACCCTCTACAACAGGGTGATTGTATTTGCATGGTGGGGGATGTGACCCAGTGGCTCTTTCTGGCATGGTGGAAAGAAAGGCAGGCAGAAAATGTCAGCTCCAAGGGGACTGAAGACAGCTCTGAAGAACATGCAAACTCTTTTTATTAGACATTTGGCTGAATTTTGTTGGTATTTTCTAGCACAAAGATACATAGCATTTAATATTACACTGCATATCTAGTCTGGCTACAAAACTAGAGTATCAGCAAATATAGGAAATGTTATGATGATAACATGGTTATTCATCACTACATGTTCTGTTTATGTTGTTGTGATGGGGTGGAGCAAGCCTTTGCCATGGGGTATAAAAATCACTAAGAAAGAGATCTACCTACTTAAAGAGCTTAGGTACCCATAGTTTCTCTTCTAGTGAATGAAATTTCTCATGTTTCCATGGTAGTTCCCTGTGTGAAAATCAAAAATGAATGGCTGAAGCATGAATGTAGCCATATTCTATTGAAAAGAAACAGTCACTGGAAACAGCAACACCTTTATTTCTTCAGTGTCCTAAGCAGACTTCAAAAGCAATTTTTTTCCTACAGTTTCTAATTCTATTGGAAGAAGCTGCCTTCCATTTTGGGACTATTCCTCAGTGACAGGGTTATTAACACATTGTCTAAACCTTGTAGTGCACATGAAGACTGTGCCAAATAATGCCCAGGTGATAAGCCAGCTACTGTCTTTGATACCAGGAAACTCCTAAATCACTCTGTATAAAAGGCATTTAATGCATCTTGAACTTGGTATCCCTTCTTTGCTTACCTGGGAAATTAGTGCAGGACAGCTGCTTTCTTCAGAGATAGTCCATGTCCTGGTACCCAGATATCATCCAAGACAGCAGCAGATTTACAGGAGGAATCATTAGTGGGGAGCTGAGAGTGAAGAGGAAGCTGCCAAGGGAGAAGAGTGAGAAATCAGTGCAACAAGAATCAGTGTCAGGTATTAGATGGAGTTTTGTGTCAGGCATCATTTGATAGGGAGAAAAATGGCAAAAAGGGAGGTGAATATATGCAAAAGATATGCAGCATCATTCAAAAGTCAAGGGCTGAAACAAATGATTAAGTCCCATTTCTTGTTTTACCTAAGCCATCTATTTATCACTGCCTTGTTTGAGTGTGCTTAAATAAATACCAGTATATCATCAGCCACAATAAATGAGGTACCATAACCACGCTTTTGAATATCCTAAATACAAAATTATTGAACCAAACTTGGGGACTTAATCTTAGGGACATGTTCATATCAGCTGAAGCTGCCAAAATAAACATGGCAAAAAAATAGTGTGTATTTTTGTGATTTATATTGCTCTGAGGCTATATCAAGTGTTTTGATATTTATTCAGTAGCATTTGGTTGTATGATTTCTATGAGTCATATCTTCAAAATTCCATTTATTCAAGGGTTCTGTTTGTTGTTATCAGGCTGTTCTGTGAGAGTTTATCCTGTTGCTCCCTAAAGATCAAATTTAAGCATGAAAAGAATTGCTTGCTGTTTCTGGAGGGGTTAGGGTTTTATACAAAATTCTTATAATTTGTTTGCTTTCCTATGCTTAAGTACACCACAATGTGCCTAACAGATGTGCTGAGAATGAAACAGATATAAAAGTAGGAAAATATTTTCTAGGGCTGTGGGAGATTGATAAAACGAAACTTATTTGTCCACTTTTCTTATTGCCCTAAGTTCTTATTGATCCCTTATAAACCACCAGACTCAATGCTTTGTAATTCCCATTCACTTCTCTATAGCAGGGTCGTCCAGTTGAGTGTGAATCTCTCTTATTTAACAAAACAGGTACTGTAAAATTTCTTGTAGTCTCTCAAAAGATGTTACATTAATTAGAAAAATATACAAAATATGTATTTGGCAAAATAAACACAGTTTTGCAGTTTGTTTCAGTTATCAGCCAGAAACATGAATCTAATGTACAAGAACTTTGAGTGTTTTTAATGTCTTTCACATTTTGAAAACCATCTGATTACACCCATAGAAGCAAGATCTGGACTAAATACATGTAGGTCTTGGGATTAATAATGGCAAGGCTCTGCTACCTCCATCAGTACCCCATGCAGGAGCTCTGGATGAACCAGAGCACACTCACCTTGCCTCCAGCATCACACCTGGCTTCCCTTGCCTTGCTATTGTCTCCCCTTGCTTGCCTGCACCAGCAGAGCTCAGCAGAGAGAGCAGTGTCTAATTCGCTGTCAGCTGGGGATGCCTCCTAAGGAATGGGCACATTGTGTGTGTATTCAGAGAGGAAAGGCTCAAATACTTTTATACACTTTCCAATGTTTTTATCACTGCCTTACTTGAACCCTTTTATGTGCATTCCCAAGGTGCAATGGGACATCCCATGTGTCTCTGCTGCCTTGGGAAGGCTGACCTGAAACAGGGACTGGACAGAGCTAGAGAATAAAGTAGATATTTATTGAAAGGCCTTTAGGGTACACCTTGGGACAAGAGCCTGACCAGGGTTACACCCAAGGTCTCACACTTTTATAAGTTTTGGTCCATTTGCATATTGGGGTTTAATTGTCCAATTACAGCTTCAGGTTGTGAAGTCTCATCCTTCTTGTTTCTTGTTTCAGTCCACCGTTGTTTATACTTTTGAGCCTGAAAGTTGTCCTTGTTCTTCAGCAGAAAAGGGATTTGTTTTGTCTCCCTACTCTGTGAAGAGAACTTACTGGCACTTAATGTGAGGGTCAGAACTGCACCCCTGGGCAGCACAGAATCTGAAATATATGAAAGCTAAAACTTATGGCATCATCTCCAGCACACCTGTAGGGCAGTGAGTACTGCTAAACAAAACAGCAATGCCAGGTAGTTACGAGCTCAGGTTCTGCAAACAGCAGCCGTGAGTATTTCTGTTCAGTGTATTGCATCTCTTGCTGAGGCTCAGTAGCAGTTCTGTGTGTCTGCTTCCCTGGCCTCTGCCTCGTGTGGCTCTTGCTTAGGGCTGCCTGAACCATGCACAGGCCTTCCCTTTTGGTCCTGCACAGTAATTGTGTTACTGGCTGATGAAGCCATCCATTGGGAAAAGCATAAGCTTTCTTATTTCTGCATAGGGAACAAGCTACTGTTCACAAAATGTTATACAGCTGCATTTCATGAAGTTTTCAATACACTGTTGTATGAGATCTATAGTATAAGAACTTGTACTTCCAAAGGCAGGAAATCCTTGGCACAATTTCTAAATCGTGTTCCAAAATGGCCAGTGATTTTGGAGACTGTTAACATTAACACTTAATGATAGGTCAATATTCATCTCATCAGTATATTTGCTGAATTTCACTTCAGTGTGCTTTAGAGAGCAATTCACTAGTAATTCCAAGTAAATTTTAGCTAGAAAATAATTTGCCCATATTTGTGTTACAAAAATAAAAAAGCAAACCACATCAGTTTAGTATTATATTGCAAATAATATTACTGCTTCAGAGGGCCTTGTGCTTTTCTTAGTTCCCTTCCTGCTTTTTCTGTTAGTTACCTTTCAGCTCCAGTAATAAAAGATGATGAAGTAATTAGTGCAAATGTATGATAATTATTGTCAGATGAAATAAACATAAAATACAAATGGGTTATAACTAATCAATAATTATGTACTGTGCTCAATCTTCAATATGCAGGGCATGTCTAAATAGCGTCATTATAATGAAAATCAAATTATTGCACAGCTGTGTTGATTATGGAGCACCATTATAACTTTCATCCTCTTCATTTGGTTCCTGCTTAAGTCATGCTTCTGTGCCCACTTCTTAATACTAGAAAATGTCTCTCTCTTCTGTGCATTGATTTATAGTTAATATTGAGGCATAAAATTTCCTATTATTGTGGCTTTCTCAAGGTCTTTCACAGATATTATACAGACAGGCTCCAAATTCGTTCAGTGCAATAATATGAAAGCAATATAGAATATTAAAGACAAACTTAAATGATATATATCCCTGTGTTTGTATTTAATCCATGCCTGAAGATATTTTGACCTAAATTACTGAATATATTGAAGTTTCATAGGAGTCATCTGCAGCCAGCTCATTCTGAGCCACTCAGATTTAACTTCATGGAATATGGAACAGGTAAAGTTATTTATGACCCATTCAGTCCTGTTCTTGCATTGATGAACCACAGATTTAACCAGGTTGGAAACAACCTTTGAGCTCATCAAGTCCAACCTATGACCCAACACCTCCTCATCAGCCAAACCATGGCACTGAGTGCTACGTCCAGTCTTCTTTTAAACACATCCAGGGACGGTGACTCCACCACCTCCCTGGGCAGGTGATTCCAGTGCCCAATCACTCTTTCAGTGAAGAATTTCTTTCAAACATCTGACCTAAACTTCCCTTGGTGCAGCTTAAGCCTGTGTCCTCTCATTCTGTCAGTGGTTATCTGGGAGAAGAGACTGATCCCCATCTGACTAGAGCCACCCTTCTTGGAGTTGTAGAGAGTGATAAGGTCACCCCTGAGTCTCCTTTTCTCCAGGGTAAACAACCCCAGCTCCCTCAGTTGTTCCTCGCAGGGTTTGTGTTCCCAGCATCTCACCAGCCTTGTCGCCTCCCCTGGCTGCACTCAAGTGTCTCAATGTCCTTCCTGAACTGAGGGGCCAGAGCTGGAGACAGCACTCCAGGTGTGGCCTCACCAGTGCCAAGTACAGGGGGAGAATGACCTCCCTGCTCCTGCTTCATCTTATTGGACTCAGCTCATCTATCCAGCCTCTCCAGGTCCCTTTGCAGAGAGCCCTCGTAACCTCCAACAGATTGACACGTGCTCCTAGCTTGGTGTCATCTGCACATTTACTGATGGTGGACTCAATCCCCTTGTCCAGGCCATTAATGAAGATATAACAGGATGTGTCTCAGCACAGACCCCTGATGGACACCACTGGTGCCTGGCTGCCAGCTGGATGCAGCACTGTTCACCACCACTCTCTGGGCTTGGCCATGCAGCCAATTCATAACCCAGCAGAGAGTGCTCCTGTCCAAGCCATGGGCTGCCAGCTTTTCCAGGAGTGTGCTGTGGGAGACACTGTCAAAGGCCTCGCTCAAGTCCAGATAGACAACATCCACAGCCTTGCCTGCATCCACCAGGCGGGTCACCTGGTCATAAAAGGAGATCTCTCATAAATTGCTGAGAGATCAGTAAAATCACCAGTTTGGCTTCCATTCTGCTTAGCACATTTGCCTTGGACATGGTAATCCTAACTTCCCCTAAAAATTGTGTCTAAGGTGGTGGTTATTTACCTCGTGAGTGATTTTTCATACCACTTAATGAATGAGGACGTTTTTCACTCTGTATCTGCTCATAGGCTGCACTGTCTCTCACCAGAATTGAGGGATAACAATACTAGGAAACAGCACGTTAATAAAGAGCTCTCCACAAGCTTTAGAATTGCTATTGACAAACATTGCTAACACTTTGCAGATACAAAAGTGATTCTTTTACTCTTTTCAAGTGTGAGGAAAAGTAAAACCAAAAGTCCAAATCCTGATTTTTGCTCTTGGGTTAAATGTTTGTAGAGAACTTCCCTGCTTGACTAACATTGTAACATGAATTCTGCCTCTTCCCCCTAGGTTTATCCTGCTGCTTTGCAGTGAATGAAACTGTTGAGGTTGATGTTATTGATCTGGCTCCTCTACAATCAAAATACCTCAGGAGTGTGATCGAGGAAAACCCTCTGCTGTAAAAGTTGAACATTGAATTTTCTTCCAGGGTAAATATTTGTTTTATTTTTAAAAGGTGTGTGGTGGGAGTAAGTATGGAGACTGGGAACAGATTAATTTATGGAGAACTCCAATGACCAAGGGTGCACATTTTTGCTGTATTATATCCAGGAATTTTGCCTGGAATTCTTTTGTCCTCTTCTGGCATTTTCATCTAGGTTTTGATTGGGACTTTCTGTTTTTTTCTTGTTTAATATTGTGCTCTGGTGGCTGTCTGGAGGCAACTTTCAGTTCAAGTCTGGAGTGAGGCTCAAGCCTCAGCTGTGGATACTGGGTCAGATGCCTTCAAGAGCCCCTGAAAAGTGAGTGGTTTGTCAGTTTTGATCCGAATCCAACACACAGTTGCTGTGAATGAATTCACTGCAGAGTCCTGAGTTGGCAGATTTCCTAGTGTCTCCATCTCACTCTGTGTGTCTCAGGGCTCCTTACACTTCCATCCCATTATCCCTTATCTTGTACTCATTCTCTCCTCTGAGGTATCAAGCAGATATCAAACATTTTCCCACCAGTCAGAACCTTAGAAAAATTCCAGCAAGGATGTGTCTGACTTGATTCAGCACTTCTCTGTTGTTTAGAAAATGAAGGAACTGTTCTACTTCAGCAATTAATTGTGTAAACAATTCGTTTTACCGTAGAATTGCTTATATTAATATCCTATCATGTCCCATTACATTCAAGATTGAGAGAAATGATTTGGTGATGTTTTTCTGAAAATAAGCATTTTTATGGATTTAAGATACATCAGTTGAAAATCTGGGATGACTGGCAGGCAACAGCTGGCACTGCTAGAAAGAAGTCTTTGGTCGTGAATGGATCAAATGCCAAGAAGTGTCTCTGTGTGAGCATAACTGTGCCATAAGCCTTTTATCCCAAACGAGTTTTCTGAGTATCTTTTCCAATCTCATTTACCAAATCACTGAAGAATTCCCTTTAAACACTCTCTTAGAATTTGGGCCTTAAATTGTAGTAAGATGCCACAGTTGTTTTAAGTCCTTACATCTTCACAGAAGTGTTTGCTTTTTCCATGTTACCTTAGAGACTTATATTGGTCATAGATAAAAATAGATAAAAATCTATTATTGGTCATAGATAAAAACCAAACACATCTCTGGTTAAGGATGAAAACAAGTTATGATGGTTTTGGACAGAAGAATCAGAAGAGGTGAAAGATCAGCATTTATAAATACTTTGTTAGACTAAATTCCTGTACTTTAATTGAACCAGTAATTGTATTTTTAATCAATTAAACATATATATACCTTATTCTGGATTTATTAATTTTAAATGTTTGACTAATTTATTCTAAGTAAACCCAGATATACTTAAAGAGAAGTACCAAATTTCACATTAAATTCAATTATCTTAATTAGTAATAGTTTTACTTAAGAGTGCACAGCAAACCTGTATAGGTTACAAGCAGACAAATATCCAACCAGGGATTCTGTGGTTGTAGAGATTGTGGATAAAGCATCAGTGGGGTTAGAGCTGAGGCTACATGTCTTAGTCTCAAGAGGTGTATTAGACACCTCTTTGTAATCCTCTAAATGCCTTTTTGTGCTTGGCATTTGTGTCACATTTACTGTGGAATTCAAAACTGTTCTTAGAGAAATTTAATGTTCAGCTGAATTAAGATACAAATACTCAAGAATGACCACTGCTTCTTAAAAAAAAAAATAAAAATTAACTGAAATGGCATAATTTTTTCTGTTTTCCATAGTCCTGACTGAATTGCATTTCAGTCAATCACTCGTTGGAAACCAGTCTGTTTTCTAACAGAACAGGCTGCCCAGGGAAATGGCTGAGTTACCACCTCTGTAGATATTTAAAACATGTGGAGATGTGGCTCTTGGGGCCATTGGTTAGTGGTGAACCTGGCAGCGCTGGATCAATGATTGGACTTGATGGTCTTAAAGGTCTTTTCCAACCTTAATTATTTCTATCAGGCTAACTTGGCAAGCTACTGAGTTTTCTGGAGCTGCAGTACTGAAACTGCAGTCCAATTTGGGCTGCAAGGGCCATCTGCTGTGCATTTTTCCAGCCTCATCATGCAGAAGTGAAAGTGCCCAGTCATCAAGGGCAGCACATTTGGGTTGATTTAGGAACTAGAGAATTGACACAGTAACACATTTTCTGCAGATGTATCTTTTAAAGTTCCTTCCCTTTCCTTCCAAGACACAACAAATCTTCTAGTAAAGTGTGTGTTGAACCACAAAAAGGGAAATACGGGATTCTGATTAGCTCCAGCTCCCCTGGGATGTTCAGAGTTCCCATTATTATGCTGTTTGTAAAGGCATGGATTTGCCCATGCAAATGCAAGTAGTGAAGTGAATTAAATGGACCATGTGACAACCTAGACTTCTTGAACCTATGAAATATAGCTTGTAGGACTTATTTTATTTGACTTTTGGCTCTTAGGCTTCCTTCTGAGTCCTATACAATAGAAATCAGTTTTGGATATTGTTTCATGCATGTTTTATGCATGTTTTCATGCATGTACCAAAATATGCATGAAATAAACTGAGAAAATGTATATATTTTTCGTACATGATTCTTTGCCTGAAAATGTTATTAGATAATTTCAGGCTTTAAGAACAATATTAGATAAAAACATTTTATTTTTGAGTGTGGTATTTTTCCTGATTGACAACTCTGCTTTTAAGGTGCCATTTAAGTAGGCCCAGCATATACTTTCCTAAATTTTCTAACATCTTACCTATCCATAGGGCTGTATCTCTTACCCTTTTATGTTTACAGTGCTGTCTTGACATGTAATCTATTTTCCTATTTATGTCCTATTCATCTTGAGAAATAAGGTGTCTGAAAATGCTCTTGTTCCAGCCCTGTTTCTCACACTTCAGTCTCTCCTGGGAGAGGAGCTGGTTTTGTAGCATGTTCCAAGTGGTATTGTTTCTGTTCAGAACTCAGCGCTTCATTTCAGCCACTCTGCTATGAATTCATGCTTGAAAAAGCATGGATTTCCTGCTGGCTTGCAGGCTGAAATTTTCATATCCTCTCCAGTGCAAACCTAGAGGATGTCATAAAAGCTTTGTCTGAGTGATAAGTTATCCAGCTGCAGAGCTCAAGGCCTGCAGACCACATCCTCAGCCAGGATAGAGTGGCATAGCTGTATTTGAAGTCAGTGGAGCTGTGATGTTTCACATCAGGTGGAAATCTCTCCTATGAGTTTTAAGTGTTGTGCATTTCTTCTTGCCTTGTTAGTGTCTCTCATGGAGTGGGAAGCAGACCCACTGGAAGTGGTAACTTTATACTCTGAGTAAGATATTAGCCAGTGTGAGTTGGGGTGTTTTGTTAAAGGAAAGGAGAGAGGATAAATATGGCCCAAAGTGCTTCTGTTCCCTTAGGAATTCATTCAGTGTACAGATGTGCTGCAATAAGGCTGTATTGGTTAGGGATGTCACACACAGAATCACAGAAAAGGAACCAGGTTGGAAAAAACCTTTGAGCTCATCAAGTCCAACCTATGGCCCAACACCTCCTCATCAGCCAAACCATGGCACTGAGTGCTACGTCCAGTCTTCTTTTAAACACATCCAGGGATGGTGACTCCACCACCTCCCTGGGCAGGTGATTCCAGTGCCCAATCACTCTTTCAGTGAAGAATTTCTTTCAAACATCTGACCTAAACTTCCCTTGGTGCAGCTTAAGCCTGTGTCCTCTCATTCTGTCAGTGGTTATCTGAGAGAAGAGACCAACCCCCACCTGACTAGAGCCACCTTTCAGGGGGTTGTAGAGAGTGATAAGGTCACCCCTGAGTCTCCTTTTCTCCAGGGTAAACAACCCCAGCTCCCTCAGTTGTTCCTCACAGGGTTTGTGCTCCAAGCCCCTCTCCAGCCTTGTTGCCTCCTCTGGCCATGCTCAAGTGTCTCAATGTCCTTCCTGAACTGAGGGGCCAGAGCTGGAGACATATTTTATAATTAATAATGATTTTCGCAGGCACAGACTGAGATGACAGTTAAGTTTCTATCTCTAATCTTTGCATTAACATTGCCTGTGCAAATTTGGCAAGGTTCTTTTTCTTTTCTTTTAATCCATTTAATTTTGATATCAATGTCCATGTTAATTTGTGTCTAAGAGCAGCAGGTGTGGACGTCCTTGGAAATGGGAGAACTCCAGGTTTCTTGTGATGCCTGAATAACCCTCCTTTGATTTGCTAAGTTTGTCCTCTGTCCTACCTTCTAAAAAATATATTTACATCATTCTTCCCTCTGTATGATTGTACACAGGGCTAAACAAATTTAAGAAAGTCCTGCAGCTTTCTCTGTAGAGCTTCTGACTCAGGAAATTTGCAAGAGATGTTTAAGTGTGATGTTTGTAGATGTTCAGAGTTTGCCAGCCACCTTGCTGCTCTGTATTAGAGCCAGGGAGAAGAAAATATGAAGGAAAGGGAGACAATGCAAACTAATATGCATTTTCTGGTCTTCTCATTTGCTTCTAGTAATGATTAAAAACATTGTTGCACAGCTTTTAGTTATGTTGCTCTGGCTTCACAATGAAAGGCAGACATTTATTTATACAACAAAAAAAAGATTGTTCAGGGAACTTACATTTACCAAAAACATTAGGAGTAGAACTTAGATTTCTGTAGGTCAGTGTCGTGGTTTGGCACTGGCCAAATGCCAGGCACTCACAAACTTCGTTTGCTCACCCTATCTTACTCTCAGTGGGGCAGAGGAGAGGGGAAAAAAAAAAAAAATGAAGGGCTTATGAGTTGAGATGAGGACTGGGAGAAAACATTCTAAGGGCAAAACAGATTCAAAATGTGAGGGTATAAAGTCAATTTATTATTAACAGAGTCAGAGGAGGATAATGAGAAGTAAATTAGGCCTTTAAAACACCTTTTTTCTTCCTAGTCCCTCCCTCCTTCCCACTGACATCTCAGGGAGACAGGGCATGGGGGTCTTGGTCAGTTCATCATTTGAGATTTTCTTCTGTTTGCTCAGGGAGAGGAGTCTTTTCTCTGTTATGCCTTGAGATCTCTCCAATGGGCAAACAGTCATCTCAAAACTTGTGGCGTGGGCCATTTGTCCACAGGGTGCAGTCTTTTAAGGACAGGCTGCTCTAGTCTGGAAGCAAGGGCTCTCTCTCTGTCTCTGGAAGCCGGGGCCCTGTGTTTCTCTAGTCAGGTCTCCCAGTAGGCTACAGCTTTCTCTAACACCCACCCGCTCCACTTTTCCCACAGGCTGCGAGTGGGTCTCTGCATCCCCGGTGGACTTCATGCATGACAGGAGGAGACTTTGTTTCACCATCGTCCTCACCAGAGCCTGCAGAGGAATCTCTGCTCCCACACTTGAAACACCTTCTCCCCCCTCTCTCTTTTCCACTGACCTTGGTGCTGCCATGTTGTTTTCCCTCACGTGTGCTCACCTCCTCCTCTTCTCTGACCAGAGGAAAAACTGCTCCTTGTAGGTACCATTGTCACCGAGTTGCACTAATTCGAAGATCCCTGCAGGATCCCACAGAGCTGAGAGGTCAATCTTGTCGGGGTTCCACTTTGGGCAGTCACTTGCCAGGTTTTCGCTGCCGACCCTGCGGCCCCATTGCCACTGGTGGGCAGTGGCGGCTGCCGGGCAGCGGCGGTGTTTAATGACTGCCTCTCTCCATGTGGGGCCCGGGAAGAGGAAGCTGCCTCCCCTGCCCTTGTGCCCCCTGCCATTGAGGCCCCTGCCCTTCTGCCTGTGACACGACTGCCCAGGGGTGGCTGGGCAGGTAAGGCTTGCCATGGGCCATGCCAAGATGGCAGCGGCTGTGGTGCATTGCTGCGCACCACACGGGGAAGGGCCCCTGGCTGCAGTGCCTCTCCAGCCCTGGAAAAAATTGTGTGGGTATGGTTTTGATTTTTTTTTTTTCTTAAATATGTCATCACAGAGTGTTACCAACCTCTCTAATTGGGATGACAGCATGTCCATCTTCAGAGCCATCAGAGACTGGCTCTGTCAGACATGGTGGAAGCTTCTAGCAGCTTCTCACAGGATCTACCTCTGTGTTGGTGCCCCCACTACCAAAAAACCAGGCTGATTGTTTGTTCAAATCAACACAGTGAACCTCTCTAAGGGCAACATAGGTTTTGTTACCACTTCATATAATAAATAAGCTTGTGTATGTTGCAGTGATTCTGTTAATTATATTGGATCTAGAAATATGTCTGGGTAGAAATTCCTAAATGAGAGAGAGGAGGAGATTTCCCAAACTGAAAATGTACAACTTCTCCAACATAACTACCTGGCTGCTACTGCCTGGGCCAAATAAATCTGTGCCCCAGAGCAAGGGAGGAGACAGCTGTGCAGACCCATGATCGTGGTGGGATCTGGCTCACCATGGTGTCAGTGCAGGAGTAATGCTGCACAAAACATTGCTAATGGGGGATAAAGATAGGCATAGAAAAAGACAGAAAATTATACACTTAAAAATTGTGAGGAAATTAACTTTTTGCTGTGATTTTACTTTTGTGTGTGTATATAAGAAACATATGGTAAAGAAAAAGCAAGACCATTATAACTTTTATTTTGATATCTTTTGACACACACACAAATCTACATTAGTTATTCAGGGTGCATATTACATGCAGAATAGGTGACAATAAGCCAAGCCAACATACTTTGAAACTGTACAGTAGTTTGGACTTGTACCAAAAGGCTTTCTTGACTGCATAATTCTCTTTTGCATATAAATAAGATTAGAGTCTTGATTGTCTGGCTTGGCTATCCGGAGTGGGTGTGTGTGTGAAATGTAAGTTGTTCCTTATCACAAACTGTCAGTTTTGATTTTTAAGGTATACCTGAAGCCATCCAACTTTGATTTTTTCTTTTTATAATATTTAAAATGCTGCAAGAACAACCTATCCTAATGCTGGCATCATCAGGGCAGTTAAAGAGACTTTCACTGTGTTGGTTCTGTCTCCAAGCCTTCCACCCACTATGACTTTTTGTGATATCAACAGTGATGAAAGTGAGCAACTTCAATGTCCAAGAACAAAAAATGATGCTACTTTGGCCAGTTCAAGTGCTCTTGAAAGCATCATCAACACTAGTAGTCTGTTAATTATATGATCAAAGGGGCTATGATTAGAAGAGATTAAGAGAGATTAAGAAGGCATGAGTAAGAAAGCCTCCTCAGCACACAGGGACCATGTGGCTATGTGATCGAGTCATTGATACATAGGCAGATTTAATTAGTGCAAGAATATATCAAGTGCTAGAGAAGAATCAAGAATTTCTGAGCTTTTCTCTACATGGAACAAATATATTTTGAGACAAGAAAGAGCAGGTGTTTTAGTCTATCCTCTGAGTACATTTTTTTTGCTCTGTGAAACTCGTGGAGGTGTATTCTTGTTTCTACCATGACATTGTAAAGTCTAATTTCTAAATAGTATTTCTGATTCTAGAACAGTATAGACATTCAGGACCTTGCATGTAGATTGAATTTGTCATCAGAAAACACACACATCAAAAGAGGTTTAAAAGTAGAGAATATCTTTGAGCAGAGCCTTGTAAGAGGCCAGTACTTTTGTTTCGGAAACCAGTTGCTCTACTCAGAATGAACCACTACTGCAAGGCTTGCTGTCAGCCTCTAAGCAGTAAATTGTGCAGTAATTTGTTCTAAGTCCAGTAAATTGTGTTTTGAGGAGAACCCTCTTGGCTCAGTTTCCTTTGTTTTGTGAGCTCTTTACACTGGCATGAATAACCAACCCCATATCACGTTGCTTCCTCACATTCCAGTTATGCCTCTCACTTTCCCCCCTCCTTTACAGGGCACCTTTCCTGCACTATGTCCTTTATTCTCACATCTTTTCCTTGAATGATTCTTTGTCATTTTTCCTCTGCTGCATAAGATGGCACCCTCTCAAATGCTCACACACGGTTGTTCTCAGCCAGTTTCCTCTCGCTGTGAAATGTTTGTTGCTCTGTGTAAGAGCTTTGTTTCTCTGGCTGAAGCCATTTCCTTAGATGGCTCTGAGAAATGCTGTAGGCCAGTAAAATGTCTGCAGGAGAGGATCAGCTTGCTCTTGGAGACGACAAAAGAGAGGGATCTGGCTGCTTGGAGCTGCCGTCTTGTACTGTGCTGAGTGGGTAGGGAAGGTAAGAGGAAATTGGCAGCCACAACGGAGCTTTCCTTGCAGCAGAAGAGGCTTGCTCACAAAGGGCTGTGCATAATTGGGCTTAGGTGTGCAGAGAGCTTAGAAACACAGCAGTGATGTTCTTCCAAAGGAAATCTGCCAAGAGCTTCTTAGTCAGAAGGACTGTGCGTCATAACCCCAAGAAATGATCCAAGATCCATTTCCTTTTAGCACCTGCAAAGCTAAAGCTTTGAGAATTGTTCAGCTCTTTGTGTCAACATATGATCCCCAGGTTTGGAGCTTGTGTTTCTGTATTGTGCCTTGCTTACATTTTTCCACACTGAAACCTGTTCATGTTAAGCATGGTTCTGTGGCAGGAGATGTGCTTCTTTGCTAACTGATATTTTTGACTGGATTGACACTAGAAGTGACAAAACAGATCTCTGTAATTGATTAACTGGATGGTAATCATGAGTTCTTTTGATACTGGTAATTATAAATTTGAACATCTTTAGAATAGATCCTAATACTGTTTGTGAAGCATTGCTTTGACAGTAAAATTTCTGCTGGCATCTGCTGTGTGTTTTGTCTCCTCAACTCTTTAACGTCAAAGCCTGCGAATGGTGCTGCCTATGTGCACTTCTGAACAGCAGCTGAACAGAACAGAGATCTTAGCCACCACCTGCTGTTTTGTTTCAATCCTTACTGCTATTTTCAGCTCTTGTCATTCACAGGGCTTTTAATTGTTATTTATAGTGTAACAATAACAACAACAATAATAATAGTAATAATACAACAAAAGTTCTTACTGATTCGTGGTCATTGATTCATCTTGTGGATGCAAGCAGAACCTCTCCTAAGATGGAGAGGTCTTTCTACTTTTAAAGGCTAGTGAGAGAAGGTCAGAAAATCACCCTGCAGCAATAAGAAATCTTTTAAGTTTATAATGAAACAAATAATTTAACCATCTATAGTGTTTAAATCCTGAACAATTTTGTTCCATGTTTGCAAAGGAAGATGTACAGAGCCAGGACTTGTGCCCAAATCTTTAATCCAGTTTCTCAGTGAACTTAAAACCAGATGATGGAACACTTGTTAACAGTGCATTAGTGTTGGGAGGGCACATAGACGTATAGGAAAGATCAATCACAATTTAAAAGTTGTCGATTTGCACGTTTCAATGTATCCATTTAAACTTCCACTCTGGTAATTGACTGATTTTTTTCCCCTCATTTCTGTGCATTTTGCAAAGACAGTGAGAAAGGGAGGGAGTCCCAGCAGGAAGCAGGAGGTGTATCCCTAGTTCAGCTGACTGTAGCTGCAATAGCCAGTGCCCCAGCTCCCCTGCACAGGATAAATTTGCCTGTCTCCATTAGCAATATTTGGGCATTTTTCACAGTGCTTATCATTCAGTAATGATGAAAACAGTGTTTTTGTTGTTGAGGTTTTTGTAAGTGTTACTAAGAATCACCACTAAAACGTGAATGTGTAAAATGTTGCTTTCTTACCTGCTCATATTCTGTGTAACAAGATGAAAGATATTTACATATGGATATGAATTTCAAAGCAGCAAGTTAATTCTGATGTGAAGAGTTCTGTTTCATTACTTATATCCTTACCACTGGTTGTGCTCTATTCAGTTAATTTACAGTGTTACCTATGTTGTGAATGTGGCTTTGTGGGTTATTTATGGCATGACCAAGAGCCAAATTTATCTTGAGTCTGAGAAAGAGATATTGGAGTGGAAATTAGTCACAGAAATTAGTCACAGACTCATAACTTGAGTCTGCAAGAGATTCTTAATGGATAACAGGAATTTTATTTGTAAGCTTGATCTTATTCAGCATTGAAAATTGGAGATGCTCATCCTTTGACTATTATATATGATTTTTTCTTTTGCAAATAACCCATTTCAAAGGGAAATTATCACAAGAATCTGCGCTTATTTCTGGTTTTGTTGTGCCTTACATTCCCTAGTCAAAGCAATGTTTACATCTTGGGGAAACTAAAGCATAGTGAGGGTAGGAGTTGCCTAAGGCCATACAATACAGTCCTGATAAAAGTGGGAACAGACACTGGATGTCTGAATCGGCTCTTGTGGTTTTATCTGTTCTCACACTCTGCACTGAAAACATGGCCTAACCCAAAGTTCATCCATGGTGGAAGAAATGGGCTCATTGACTCTGACAGGGATTAATTTAGCTTCATGGTATGTAGCCTTGGGTGCACAGCACCCTAGAGATGTTTTACATCACATTAACAGCAGAATGTATTGTGCTTTATTTTCATACCTCAGCCTCTCCCTCCCTGGATGTCCCATAATATTAATTTCTTAAAGAACAGATAAAGCCTTTGAAAGAGTTGTTTTGTTAGCCATTACTGCTGCATAAAAACAGGCATTTAAACAAAAGTTTTTTTTTCCCTCCTGTTGCTAAATACTTGCTTGTTTGTTTTCCTGTTTCTGATTAATATAGGCCTATCTCAGAAAGGCAACAACAGTCATGTTTATAACACACCATGAAACACTGATTGCATTCTGAAAGCTGCCCTTTCAGTTCAGCAGCTTCATTGACTTCTAGATGGTATCCATTTGTATTTCCAGGCATCTTGGATATTATTGAAACCTAAACATTTAGACCGAAGGTGTACAGATTATGTGAAGACTTTATCATTACTTGAGCACTCATTTCAGATAAACTGTTGGCATACCTTGCATTTCTGTCTTTTATAGGGTCTGCAATAGGAAAAGCAATGCATAAAATGTCTAAGAGGAGGACAAATCTTAAATAATTTTATTTCCTTTTTAATAACTAAAAGTGAAGGACTTAGAGAAGGAGTCCTGAAATTAGACATCCTGAATTCAGCTTCTTTCTCTGACACAGATTGGTTAAATCTAAACACTGGTTAGCTTTCGTGTGTTCTGTCTTGCACTTGCTAAAATGCAGGTAATGGATCAAAATCAGGATGACTTTGAGTCTGGGAATGCAAATGTTTAAGCATTTTGCTGTAAAAGGCATGGCATTGCTGATCTCAGGGAGTTATAAAGCTAAGGCAAGATTTTATGAAGAATTCTGCTTTCTTCAAGCTGCAGAATCAGGCAGTTGAATTCCTGATTATTATTATTATTATTAGCTATGGAAATTATTATCATATAATTCTGAAAAGCTTTTTTATCTACTTAAAAGCAATGATTTCTTATGTTGCACAGAGGTAATATCTTAAAATTTTATTAATGGCTGCCTGATATCTTCAGCAACTCAGCAATATACTTCTGCTGATATTTTAAGAAATCAGAATAAGGTCATTTGCATGTTTATATATTTGAACTTAAAAAATTAAAGCCTACAGAATAGATCAGAAGGCTTAAAAACCCTCTTCATGTAATAGTGCCTACAGGGGTTAACAAATCTCTCTTTATATTTGCTCTCTGATACATTAAAAGGCACAAAACACTGTTGTTCTTACTGCACTAATCATGTCTATGATACAGTAACTATTGATTTAGTCACTGTTTGGGAATAAAAAAATCCTTGACAAGGCTAAGTGAAAGGCCAGGTACTGTTACTCAAATGGAAAAGCCATCTATCTCATTACAAAAGCATTTTCAAGGACATAAAAACTTTGGTCCTGAATGGAAGGTTTTTATTAGGCTGCAAAACTTCTCAAGTTGTCTGCAGATTTTTGAATTTTAGCCTTAGCTTCTGTTAAAAAAACCTAAATAAATCTTTTATCCCTGCAGGATTCTTTAGCTAATTTTTAGCTTTAATTTTCAGTGGTCCCATTCTTTTCTGAGGAAACAGAATAAGCTATGGACAGAGCAATGAGGTTTTAATACCTCTTTGAGTGATTCAGCCTTGATCTGCCCTTACAGGGCTGAACAGAATTGTTCAGAAAGCAGTGAAAAATCCTTTTACAGGTATCATTACTCTGATTCACTAACAGGTGCTCTGGAAATTTAATAAAAGCTTTCCATTTTCTAAGACATTTCTCACTTTTTTCCAAGATAATTTTTCTTTTTTAGTTTAGATTTGGCAGGACCGTTTTCAGTTGGTTTGATTTCCTACTCACCTGCTGGGAAAAGTAATCAGGGAAATAACTCTTGTCCCAGGAGTGTTCAGGACATCTTATGTGTTATTTCATGTAGAGGGGTACTGTCAGTCAGTGTAATGCTGGCTCATGGTAGGAATTTCTCTTTGGTTCAGCAAATCCAATTGGTCCTGTGAAACTGGAAAGAGGTGTTTGGATACCAGCAGGTTCATTGTAACAACACGTTAAATTGATTAGAACTGGAGTAGTCATCAGGAAATGTAATGGACACATATTTTCAGGTCTTTACAAGAGCGTCAAGGTCTTACAAGGATGTCATTGCAGTGAGTGAACCTGTGGGCATGAGAGTTGCACAGGGAGAGATCTCACTTGATCCAAACACTCCTGTAAAGGGCTGGAAAGCAACACAGAGATGGAAAGCCCAGGGCAGAAAGTCTCATTCTTTGTTCCGCTCAAAGAACTTTATATTGTGCAGCATCCTGGCCAGAAATACCAGCCAGTAAGTTGTTTTATGACAAAGAGGTATTAGAGGTATAGTGTGGAACAGTAAGCACTGCAAGGTGTTTATAAAAAGGGGAAAAAAAATTCCCATCATGGTAAATCAGTGGCAGTTGTGCTCAATGCTATTAACTCATAGCACTGCCCTAACATCAAATTGCTGTTTCATTTGGGAGTGCATGAGCTCTGTAAATTCCTCCTTGTGCATTAATATAAACAATAGATTTGAAACAAAGAAGATAAATGCAATGAAGCTTTACAATATCAAGTTCCTGGGTCAAGGCAGAGTCCTTGCTGAAAGCCATTGGCATTTATCCTTTCTAGTCTGAGGCACAACCTTCAAGCTCAACTGCCTGGAGAGAGTTCCCATCTCACTCTTTTTCAGGATATTCATACTGCTCAGAATACAAGCTGCTTTCTACTGCTTTTATTCCATTCTGCTCAATCTCCTCCAGAAGTGCACCATGTGGGAGAGCTGCCCTTCACATACTTATACCACTGGATGTCGGGAGGAGTAGGTAGTTTTATAGGGAAGAAGGATTTTATACAGCACTGATGGAAGAGCTATAAATTCAACAATATTTCAGTATCGTGGAAAAAAAACCCCGTATTTTTCAGCTTTAAGGAGGGATACAATGAACTTTGGAATGCTAGACCTAAGATGTATGTGTTAAAGGGTTTCTTTTTTATTTGTAGGGAACAATACAGGACCATAATTATTCCAGAGGAAGTTGGGCATATATTGTTCTGGAAACTGGGATTTATGGTGATTATCTAAGTACTGATTACTTGGAGATTGAAATCTCCAAGTTTTTTAAAAAAATGTTTCTTTTCTCTAGAGTAATTTTATGGTAGACGATCGATACAATCAGACTTAGGTACAGAAATACATTGGTTTTGAATTAGAAAAAGCCATGTTAAAATATACCTTGGAGTCTGAAATAGTATTTTGTATCTACTGTGTAAAAGGTCTTCACATTTCAAATGCTTTATCCTTGTCTTTCTCCAATATTTCCACTACTCTTAGACATAAATTTGTAGCCTGTAGTAATCTTATCGAGTCATGCATGCAATTATGAACAGATGTGTTGTTTGAATTGGAGCATAAAATACCAAGCAATGAGGTTGTTTGTGTGATGAATACACTTAAGGCTTGATTTTTCTATCATGAACTTTTCAATTTCCTCATGTTACAGTTTTAAAATTCAGTGAAGAATAAGAAACAACAATGGCAATAAATTAGAAGTTTAGGAAGAACGTGTATCAAGTCTCAGAATGGAAATACCTTATCTGCACCAGGGATCCACTTATCTCCCAACTCCTAAGCAGCTCTCTCAGCTGGCAGAGAATTTGCTTTCCTGGAGAGGACTCCAAATTCAGTGATAAGTCACTATCCATATCTGCATGTATGAACACAGGTGACGTCCTTCCTGTGCAGTGTGTGAGATAAGATGTGTTTGGAATCCATAGGGGTGAAAACTGGGAGATGAACTTGGTGGAATTACATTGTGGAGTGAGTGCCTTACAGGGATGCAGTGCTAGAGATACAATCCAAGCAAACACATGTATGCTGGAGTCCAGTTCTGATTAGCAAAATACTTTGGCTATAAACTCAAACCCTCATTTTCTTCAGTGAGACCTCATGCTTTGCACATCAAGTAAATCAAGGCCCACAGTAATTGAGATACAAACTTCTTCCTGAGCTGCTGGAAGAAGGAAGTCATTAAATACGGGCAGTTTTGCCTCTTTAGTGGAAAGGATGAGGGGAGGGGCAGAACAGGATCGATCCTGGCTACTCACCATTGTAAATCCATTATAGGGTAATGACTCAAAGCAATGGTCCTTGCCAAGAGAGGGGCCCTGGGAGAGCTATTAGCAGTGAATACTAGTTCTTCACCACTGCCATGAGAACAATGTCTTTTTTTTGGGCATCAACTGGTAAATTCTATGAGACACTGCCACTTTCATGTGTTTATTCTTTTTATTTGCTGTTTAGTTACAGGCAGGGACAAGCAAAGGATGATGCACTGTTGTTTACAATGCTCACTAATTTCATTTTATAGGGGTTCATCCTAATCTAAAGGAAGGGAGTTGCTCCCTGCACTGAGGAAGTTTGGCAGAGTCATGTAGAAAGGGTCAGGGAAAATGAGTTCAACATTACCTCTTTAAACTGCAACTCATAGGCATTTATGCAATGGTCCTTTTAAATATGAGTCATGGCCCATTGAAAAACTAATTGAAATTACAGCACATTTCATTAGGAAAGATAATTACCTATTTATTCATCTCTAAAAAATAGAGTTTAGATTAAAACATGTTTAAAACCTACCTTGATATTTGGAAGATAAATATGGCTCGTGTGCTATTGACAAAAAGGAAGAAACCCAAAACACCCTAACCCCAAAACCCAACAAAAAAAATAGAATGTACATTATCTTTTTCCAGATTTCACTGTTGGAATGGAAGGCTGGTGTCAAGGACAGAAAATCAAGTATATAAAAATTTATTTTCCATTATCATATGCAAAACCCCCTCAAGTTTAAAAATAATAAAAATTGACTGAAGTCACCAGTGTTACCTACATGATGTGACTTCACTGTCTTCAGAAGGTCCCTGTTGATTTACAGTAACTAATGACTAACTAATTGTTTTGCTTGCATTGTTAAAGTAGTCTGAAAATTTAAATCCTAGAAATAGAAAAGAGTAGCACAATTTTTTGTTTTAAGACAAAGGGTATACAACTGAAATTATAGACATTCCTACTTAAGTTTAAATGTGACAGTAGTGTAAACTCCTCTTTGTGGAAAATAATTCAATGTTTGTTTGAACTGCCACACTGTCATTTCCATCATCCCAAACAACCTTGAATTGTTAAACTTGGAATATTTGACCCCATCAGCTTTTGACAGGCCAGCAGTGCTTCTGCTGCCTTGGGTGCAGATTCTTTCATCGCACAGCATCACATTTCCCTGGATTATGCCCAGCTATGAAA
This sequence comes from Phylloscopus whistleri, assembly GCA_017589585.1. Taxonomy (NCBI): domain Eukaryota; kingdom Metazoa; phylum Chordata; class Aves; order Passeriformes; family Phylloscopidae; genus Phylloscopus; species Phylloscopus whistleri. Next base: position 621,342 of record JADMLD010000682.1, on the reverse strand, counting down.
CCCTGACTTTAGCCTTTTAAGATAGTTTCAGTAATGGACAAAGACATAGAGAGGGCAAATTTGCTGCTAAGCCAGATCCAGAGAAATCAAGGGAATTGTGCCAGCAAAGAGCCTGGCCTGTGGCAAGGGAGAAGTTTGCAGCCACAGGCTACAGAGGGCTTAGAAACCTCAGCAGGAGTTGAAAGACTCAGGACCATTCTGCTGAGGTTTATGGGAACACACTTGAATAACAAAGTTGTTTCTTCCTCAAAACAATTAAGAAACAAATTGTCCTGGGCACTTCTTACCTTCTAAATTATTTGAGATGTATTTGATAACAGTGACAAATAAGGGAGGAAAACTCAATACTGGAGGTTATAACAAATGTACCTTGAAGTTGGTTACTGGGCAATAACAAGGGATAAAAGTGATTTGTTGGTGCAAGGGCAGGAAGAGATTTTTTTTTATCCCCTGGCATTTGAGAATTCAGGTGACATAAGAAACTTGTAAGAGAGTAGAGGAAAATGTAATCAATTCCACCTATAAACATTTACCAAACGCTGAGGAGAGGACCTGTGTTTGTAAGGGTATTTACTTTTCAAAAGGAAAGGTGATATTCAGTGCTAAAAGCTGGGCAAAAGAGAATTTAAGACCTGTTTTTCTTCCTATCACTGGCTTCCTACAGTGAATATAGAAATATTTTTTCCACTTTAAACAGGATTGCATTGCTGTAAACAAGTTGGGGCATTAAAATGAGGTAAGGTGGAAAATGTGAATTAAGTATGTGGCTTGACTTTGTAATTTTCTTGCAGCTTCAGTAAAACTTCTGAAATCAGTCAAGACTGAAGAATTTGTGTTGAAATATTTGTAAGCTGGATTAATTCTTTAATTATAGGCAGGATTTTTTCACCCAGGCTGTGAAGGACGTGCAAGGCTGTAGATGTGAAATTCTTCCAGCAATTTTCTCTCTTATTTAGCTGAAGATAGATGCATAAGGGAAGGTGTTAATGTTTGGAGAAATCAGTGCAGTGAAGGCCTGACCTATACCTGAAAGTCACTCTGACATATTAAACATAAAAAGCCGTTTGCAATTTGGTACCTGTTGTACACAATGGAAACTGGCAAATTGAATGTTTCTGTGAAAGGATTCAGCATTCTACGTGTTTCTGCAGCTAAAACCTCTGTCTGTCTCTGACCCTGCATCCCATCACCATCCCACCTTCTGGCTGTTAAATTAGGCTTAATGTTAGGATTCTAGCAAATCTATCATGCACTCACAGGAAAGCTGGAGGCCAGATAACATTCTTTTTCTTTTAGACACAAGGCATTTGAGAAAGAACTGGCAGTAGCAGTGTATTAACTTTTCATCAAAACTGTATAAATAAAACATTTCTGTCAATAAGAAAATATTTTACAGACCTTTTTAATTTAAATGTATTTTCCTAATTTTCCATATTTTAACATTTTGCTAATTTTCATGGAAACATTAGGACAAAATCTTTTCAGAAGATCATTCACTGTTCCTTAGAGTGTTTACAGGCATATAAATATGTGTAACAATAACCATTATTGCTTTGCCATTTCCAGCCATTAGACTAGATAAGGTTTTATTTAAGCCAACTCTAGAACTTCCTTTCTGTATCATACCCCACTTTTCTCACTTGCATGTATGGTCAGAGCAGAGAAAGGCTTGAGCTGCAGAAACACCTTTGCAAATGAGATTCCACACATATAAAGTAACAAATGTTCCAAGGATGTCACTTTTCAGCAGCATGACTGAACCAGTGCTAAATCAGGGTAAACACTCAAAATCATAAGCATGAGACACATTCTCTGCATTCTTGGGTAAAAGTTTCAGGGTAAAAGAGGAGAGAAAGGGTGAAGAGGGTTAAATTTTATTTGCAGGAGTCCTTGCACCTGTCTCGAAAAACTGGTTGGTCCACAGGCCTGGGTACTCATGTAGGAGTTGAGAGACTTGACTTTCAATTCTATTCCTGGCCTCTGCTGTGATCTAGAGCTCATTTTATGTCTCTATACAATGTGTTCATACACCAATGTGTCCAGGTACATCTTCATGAGACTACCCCAACTTGCTGTTTGGAGAGATTCTGGCACTCTTGTAAAGAACAGCTGAAATTTCTTCTGGTAGAAGTTGGTGTTTTCAAGAAAAGAAATAAAACTTGATCACTTTACAGAAGGTTTTGTCACTAAGCATTTTTGAAATTTGCAAGAGATATACCAATAGAAGGATTGATTTTAGGTAAATCTCTACTATTAAACAAGCTTTAAATATTATGTAATTATTGGTGTATTTAGTAGCTTTTCCTGACCAGCATCCAAAATAATTGTAATGTAAGAAAATAAATTTGCAGTCAATTAAAGCATTCAACAGAAAATTTAATACAACAGTAGCTGTCAGATAATCTGAACATCGAGTTCGCAGGAGTAATTTTAATTTACATCGAACCGTGTAGGCAATTTTTATACATCAGTTTGCATTTATATACTCAGCTGAGGAAAATGGTGGCTTTTTAAAGAAGTTTAATGCGACATTGCAGGGACTGGGGACACAAGATTTTCTTTCTGATGCATCTTAAAAACTAAAGTTTTCAATAAAAAGTTTAACAGTACTTCATTAGTTTCAGGTGGGAATAAAATGAAGTATGTTTGCATCCCATAATCTCTGAATGATCATGATGTTTATTGTGAGTTGTAAAACTGCTGCTCACTTTGTTAATTGCAAACTGAAATGAAAAGATTAATCTACAATACAACAAAAATGGTCAGTGGTCTTTGACATCACATTTAAAATACAACATTCAAGTACCAAATACATTAATATTTAAAGACTATGAATGGAAAGAAACCAAATTATCAATAGCTCATTTGGGAAAAAACCCTTAGAAAAATTAGTTTTATGTTATTGCATAACACTCTAACATAGAGAATCACATGTTGAGTTGGTGCAAAGTTGTTTACTTTCACTTATGTTAGAGTTATGGTGAGGACCCCAGTTTATTATTATTATTATTATTATTATTATTATTATTATTATTATTATTATTATTATTACAAATACCCTACAAATTGTATCTCTGCATTGTAAGTACAGATGCCAATATGGGAATTAAATTTATGCAAAAATTTGTGAAGATGTCATTGAAATTTTCAAGGTGATGATACTGGAAAAATTGCAAGTGATGCAGAGCCAATGAATTATCTGAATATACACCTTTGGCTTTTTAATTTAAAATTAGGTGCTGGTCTTTACTACCACAGGTACTAATGTGTGTCTTGCAAATGTGACTATGCTGTAGCATATTTGCTTTATGCTTTGAAGACCAAACAACAACAGCACTTGAGGTGATTGGATGTGGTGCATTTAGCCCAGCCTTTAGCCCCTCTGAATCAATCCAGATCTTCTGTCAGGCTGTCCTGGAGAGCTGAAGTGGTGTGAAGGCAGAGGAGGTTGTCACATGTCATTACAGAAACGCTGCCTCTTATTTTTAACTCTGTTCACAAATGCATCCCGTGACTTTCTATGCTATGTAAAGGAGCTGTGTGCTATGCTTTGTGTTGCAGGGCTCTCCAGGTAAGCAGGATAAAACCCCCCTGACTCTCTCTATATAATAATATTTTTTCATCCAGTTTTCTCTCTTGGCTTAAGGAGATAAAAGAAGTCCAGCAATAAAACCAGTTCCAAAAGTGCCTGGGTACCTAAATACTGATACTCTGTTGTTTGTCATTCTCTCTTTGTTTATAGTTCCTTAGTTAGTTTTCAGTCTGTGCTGTCAGTTTGAATGATTTCTTTTAAGGGAGGCTATTTGACATATTCTTTGATTTACCAAAGTCTTCTGGACTATATATCATTCTAAACTACTCTGCACCTTTCATCTCACTAACTGATAGAATTATTTTGGGAATGCATGATGCAGTTTTCATGGCAATGTTTGCTTTCCTGGAAATCCATGCTCTGTAAGAAATAGCCGTGAGACTGGTGGTGCATACATAGTTCTGGGGCAGACTGGGTTTTCAAACCCAGTGTTCAACCTGAAAGAAACAGCTAGGGCTATGAAATTCTGTGATTTTGAATTTTGTATTGAATTTAACAATTTAGAATACTTTTCTTATTAAAAAAATTATTACTATAATTTAATATTTTTCTGAAAAAGGAATTTTCCAAATTCCTTTGAAACCAAAATTTTTTTTCAGTCTTTCAGAAGCATTAGTTGCTGTGGGATTTGTACACAGCACGTTCTAAACAAATAAACAGCTGGATAATCTACAGTCTAATCTGCAGTGGAGAACCCCTGAGTTTGTGGTACCTGAAAGATCTCCTTTCTTTCAAGAAATGTAACTAAAAAGATCTCACCACATAGCAATGGGGAACCAAGACAGACAGACCTGTGAAGCAGAGAATAAGGACTTTACAACTAGAAGTTGTAAAGCAGGTGTATTTTATTTCCAACTGGGACACATGGGAAGATGTCTCCTCCAAACTGTGGGTAGCTGCTCCAGACAAGGTCCAGGTTTAAATACACATTGATCCCACAAACCGACACTTCCCCACACACCCATTCCCACCTTCTCTCACTTCCTATTCCAATTAGCTGCCACACCTCCTGATGGTCGTGAGCTGGGGTCTTGGGAGGAAGGCCGATGTCTTCCTCCGGTTGATCTTTGTTTCTGGGCAGGCGTGGTGGTGGTTTGGCTATTTTTCAGGTCACTTTGCTCTTGCCCAAGATTAGGAGCTTGATTTTGCTGGATTCAAGCCACAAAGTTCTGCTTTATTGATTTCTGACAAATACCTGGGTCCTGCTTTGCTGATTTTCATTATACATCTTACCTATATGACTTCTACCTAGTGACTACCTAACAACCAAGCTTGATAGCAAATCTTCTATGTGTTCTCAGTACAAGCTGTTTCTCTACTTCCACAAAATCACCAAAAGCTGCTTCTAAAATCTTGTATTTTTATATTCAGAAACATCCGCCATATCCTTGGTTCTACCCTTAACCCAAAACAAGCGCTCATTGGCTGCCTGCCAGAGCGGTGTCACTGTTCACGTGCCCCTTTAGCCAATCAGCTCTCTGATCACGCGGTGTCCATGCGCCTCCCCAGCCAGTCACTGCCCGATGTACGCGGCAGGCACAGGCCAGCCACACCACCAGTCTCTGGTGTTTATCTCATATAAACCAGACCTGGCTTTTATCTCACTGAACCTTTCCCAGAACACTTTCTGTTCAGCTAGAGTGAACAGGATCTCTTGTCTCCCACACCAGCGTGTATCTAAATATTTTATGGTTTGTACAGTTTTAGGGTTTTGACGTTCTCAAAAGTAGCGGTACTGAATGTGTGTGTGGAAAGATCTCCTGCTCCTACCCTGGTGCTTCCAGATTTCTCCAGATTGTAGTGGTGCAGCCCCTCCCTACCTCTTCCACCCTGGACCTTCTTCACAACCCCAGGAACTTCTGATAGGCCTTGACCAAACCAGCTGGGGGGAATTTTTGGCTCCTAGGAGCACAAGATGATGAAGAAACAGATATTGGTGTTTTACATCTTGGTCCTGTGCTCATGGGCCTCTTTCAGTTAAGAAGTACTGGTTAAGGGGACACAAAAATGGATGCAAAATTAATACAATTTTTATTCACTTAGCTTTACAAGACTAGTTATCATTACAATTTCATGGGTGAGATGTTTAATGAGATTGCACGTTTCAGCCTTTATTTGTATTCAGAGTGATTTTCGTATGATGATAGGAACAGCATATAAAATAGCAGTGTGTCAAAAAGCCAGCTCCTGAAGTATATAATATTGCTCAAACTGACATTGTTCAATACAATAATCTATTTGCATTCACCAAAACATGTAATATGTATGGGTTTTGGGCACTCTATTGATACAGGCTTGCATTTGTGTCTTTATTTGTTTATCTGTGGGTCCATTTAGGTTAATTTTCTAGCAACTTTAAAGTGATAAATAATAATATTTTCAAAGAAACACCTGAGGTAGGGCCCTAGGGACTTTTTTTTCCTGTGGAACTGCACTGCTCTGCATATTTAGGATTAAATTTGCCATTAAATTAACACAGTTGGAGACATTATAGTCTCTATTTAATATGATGATTTGAAAAGCTTCACTAGAAAAAGGAAAACCAGCAACCTTGTCTGGCTGTGATGGTAACACTTTAGCAGTAACTAAGCCAAATACTCTCAGTAATTCAGGCGAAATCCCTGCTTTAGATATTTCTTCAAAATTGAGTTACACGCAGGAGCTGCAAAATCAGCAGCTACTCTCCACTTTCCCATTTTTTAAAATTTATATTTTAAAAAATATAAATTAATTACTCTTTTCTGTTCTCACCAGAAAAATATTTCTGGCACTCGTTAAAACGTAGATCTGCCTCCTGTTACTTTTGAGACCTTTGCAGCGTTCTTCTTTTGCAAATAAATGTCCTTTAACACTAAATTAATTGAGAAATTTGTGTATAGGAATTGGACCTAAACAAAGGTGATAAGTGAATTCTTGTCATGGTTCCTGACTTGCAGTGTTATTGGCCACAGGGAGGAAGTTTTAGCTCCGGTCCCTGCTCGGGATGAGCTCCAGGAGCAGCAGCACCATGGGCAGCTGTTTTGTCAGCAGTTCTCAGCCCCAGGGCAGGTCTGTGTGCTGGCTCTGCTATGGGCTGGGCCCCAGAGGAAACACGTTTATGTGCTCAACATTCAAACTTCACACTTTTTGTTCTGAAGGATGCTCTTTGCTTACTTACGCAAGGGTTTTCAGTAATCAAACCTAACTAACAAAGGGCACTATTACCTCTCAGTATTCACTGAAACATCAGGAAATTTGGAACAATGTTTTTTTTTACAAGTCAAACTATCCTGATTTCTGTCTTGACTTGACTTAGCCTACAAATAGGAAGAGTGTTGGTTTGTTAAAGCTGCTGCTCTGTGGTGCACAGGCCTTTGGGCAGAGCTGTCCTGTCCCTGTGAAAGGACACTGATCTGAACTTCATCTACACTCTGTGACTATTTCAGCTCCATGGAGCAGCGTGTGGATGGGAATTTGAGATTTATATACACAAACATGCCTCATGTGCTGCATTACAGTGCTGTTAGAGCTTCCCTTTAGGTGTGTGTAATCCTTGGGAGCTCAAGCCAGACTAAATACCAACAGTGCCCATAGTGCCTTGTGAGTGAATGTGTGGAGCATGGAGTGTTTACATTGGAAAAGCTTTTCTGCAGTTTTAAGGATGGGCATAAAGGAAAAGAAGCACTGTATTTTAAACATTTCATATGCCAAGATTCCCTCATGTGGGCTGGCAGTTCTTCCTGAACCTGAGAAGAAGTTGAAATTTAGCCACATGAATGAGTACTAACTGGGCTTCTCTTTGGCTCTGCAGTTTTCACAGAACTCTATGTTTCAGCTTTTCTAAGCATCACTTCCCTAAATATCAGTTTTAAAATCTGTCAGTTGCAGCCATAAAGAAAACATTTTGTAAGTTGTTTCATCGGTGGTTTCTCATCTGTGTGATTGGCAAGATGTACTGGAATTTTTAATGCTTTTGATTATGTCCTTTCTCTTCTAATAAGAAAGGGCTATGTCTTTGTCCATCTGCTTCTAAGCAGTGGTATTTCTCCTTGGTATCCTTTAAAAATGTTGGTTTGTGTGCCATGCCCTTGTAAGTTTTGTAAACTCTTTGGGAATTATACTTTCAGCACAAGCATACACAAGTGACTGATGTGAAATTCCAGATTTTCTATACCTGAATAGAGAATTGCAGTTTAGTTGCCTCAAAATTATTTCTGAGTAGTACCTTTTTGCCTGCTAATGCCCAGTGCAGAAGCTAGATGTACATAACATGGATGCATTGAAATTCAAAAAATGAGCCAGGTTTACTTCTCATCCTTTCATTAAACATTTTGTTTTATTTTTGATTGATTGTTTTGAATGCAAGCAACAATAACTGCACCAGGCAAAATTACTGGACCCATATTTAAGCAGGATATAAATAGGTGTGTGAGTCAAGGTGCAGCTTGAAACATCAGCTCAGGGCTTTAGAACAATGGTTCTTTTTCTTCACTTATGGCTTTCATTGCTGCAGCTGGAGCTTTCTTTTTCCACAAATGGGCTATGAGAGAGTGGTGGAGGCATTGCCCAATTTAGCTGCTCCTTTTTTTCCCGTGCCTCTTTTCTCCCCTTAAGGCTAATGTTGCTCTTACAGATTTAACATGAAGTTTGAAAGTTCAGTGTAAGTAAGTGGGGCCTTCACTTATAGAAGAACTTCTTTAAGCCAAATTCTTCTGCCTTTTTTTTTTTTTTAATTTTTCATGGGAGGTTTTATTTACAAGACAAAAATAGAAGATGATATAGCAAACTAGTTCTCGATTTCACCATGCTCATAATACACTTTCTGAGCTTTTCTTAGTGGAAAGTAAGCAAAAATAAAGGCACTAAAATTAAGACTATAATGTCTATGAGTGAGTGAGAGGATAGTAGCAGAGAAGGTGGACTCACATATGCTTATTTTCAAGCTTCTGGAATTTTTTGGTCTTTCCCTCCACTATATATTCCATTCAAAAGCAGTAGCAGCATAGCTTTTGCTGAGCAGCTCATGATTTCAAAGACAAACTTGGAAAAGCTCCAGTATATCTGCCACTCTAATTTATACCTATGAGGATTAAGATGTCCAGTAAAGCCAGGAAAATGACTAAGTTTATTCCCACTTGATCAATTACAGCATCTCCTAAGAAAACATAGGGGTAATATCTGTACATATAAATTTAATAGATGTCATATACCACCTGGGATATATACATCAGCAGTGTGTATATTAATTTAATAAGTCAGTTAATGTTTTCACTAAAATCAGCTTTCAAATGTCAGGCAAAGCAATAAACACCAGCTAATCTGCCAGTGGGTCAGACACTGCCCTTTTGCTATAGCTGAGGTTTCTGTAGCCTTGTCACTTGTCACTTCTTTGACCTGAGTTGAGCTGAGGGTAACAAGTACAGTGAAAAGACAGAACTGTATCTTTTGGTAAAGTCAACTGGAGTAGCTTCCTTTGCTGCACTGACAATTATTTCTATAGGTGAAGATGTGATCTGGAATCTGCTGCCAAGCATTTTTATTTTCATGCAGTTTTCATGTCTCATCTACGGTGCTTTTTCTTCCCTTCTGCTACTTGGAGGAAAGAAATGGGGGGGTTGTTTGTTTGTTTTTGGTTTTGTTTTGTTTTGTTTGGGTTTTTTAGTAAGTTTCTATTTTTTTTTAAAGCATATCTAAGGAAATTAGATTATCATGCTTTAGACAAAACTGAGATGCTGAGTATTTTTTTCTGTTGCTGTTTCTTCTTCCACTCTTTAAAAAATAAGCAAAAAACCTTTAAAATCATTATACATGTAGAAAAACAAGCATTAAATAATTTGCCTCTTTCCATATACCAATGAGAGCTGCATAATTCATGTGTAGCAAGTTATTCTGCCACAGAAGAGGAGAGCTGCAGAAGAGAAGGTGAAAAAAAATTTAATTTTTTTTTTTTTTTTTTGTAAGTTGATATTATTGCATTGGAGCTAAACTCTCCATTTCTAATTTAGTAGACTGGGAAATTATAATAAAAATAATAGATTTTATTAGCCAGATTTAATCTTTTCATTATGTTTTGAGCCATTGCTAAATAGGAGCACTTCTAATCCTGTAATGTTGATACATTGTGTTTCCCTGTGCCTTTGAGTTACTAACTTGTGGTTGCAGAAAGCTGAGATATTCAAGCCAACTTTTTGCAATTTAAGGCTTATTGTCTGTCTTGAATGCTAAGAGACACAGAGTGGTAGGACTCTGTTAAGGGTCCTTTAGTGGCAGGAAATGATATCTGAGGAATGGAAAAGACACATTTTTGTTATTCTGGCCTTCTGCCCAGTGGGGTACACGGCAGCAGAGAGTTACTGAATACAGCTGGTCAGAAAAGGTTTGAGTTTCAAGTCTCTGCCCATATCCTTGCCAAGCTTCCAGAGTGAGATGCGGTTCCAGTCATTTACCTGAAATGTGGGAAATCCAGACAAATGCAAGGATTTCATTCTTTTAGTATAAATTATTCTCTGTCAGCAACCTTAGTAGCATCAGTCTTTATTTGTGACATGATCTGTGCTCAGTGATAAAACTGAGGAGACATCCAATGTGCGTGAAATGTAGCAAATCTGAAAGCCAGGCACAGAGTCACCAGCTAGGAGACCTCCAAAGGTCACCTCTTCTAGCCTCCCCCTCAGAGCAGGGCTAGAAAGATCAGGGCTGTTTAGGGCCTGTCTGGTCAAATTTTGAGCTTCTCCAGGGTTGTAGTTTACTTCTCTGGGTGACCTGTTCCAATTTTGAACACCCATATGTTTCAAAAGTAAATTGAAAACGATTCTTGTGTTGAATTAGAATTTCCCATGTCTGTCAACTTGTGTTTGCTTTCTCTTCTCTTTTCACTCTGTGGAGCATCACTGTGCACATCTGAGAAGAATTTGGCACCATCTCTGTACCCTTAGGGGTCCCCTCAAGGTTTTTGGTCTTTAAAGCTGAGCAAATCCAGTTCCCTCAGCCTTTCATATTCCAGCTCCTGACCACCTCAGCATTTGCCATATCTCAAAGCTAGGACCACGTCAAGGCAAGAATTTTGTGTTGCTTGTGTCTAATCCCCTTTTATCTGCAAAACCCAAATGTCACAATTTGGTTTTTTCAACCCCCTGGATCTGTAAACACATAACTCATGGCAACGTTTTTTAGCAGAGAGTAGTCCTGAGGATGTCTATAAAAGGTCAACACACACTTACAATTATTTATTTATCTATTTATAAATTCTGTGACTCTAAATATATGTGAGAGAAGCTGCTTTAGGTGTCATGCCAAACTTCCCCTATGGACACACTTGAAGAGAACTCTAATGGTATGGCTACAGAATAATAATTGTCACCATGTAAAGAACGTTAATGCCATGTAAAATGTAATGAGATTTTAAATGGTTTTCCTACTTTGAGGCAGAACCTTGCTGGTTTGTTTTTTAATTTTTCAATAATTTTTTTAATGTAGGAAAAAAAGAGTACAAGACCGGATGCTTTTCTGAGGCTGAAGCATTCAGTGGCAATCTCTGATATGAAAGAGGTGTTTTGCCATGGTCTATTGGACAGAATGAAGAACAGTGCCCTCCCCAATGTCATCATTCACTGATGTGTTCAGTAATTGCTACTTTTTGATTGGGAACGTGTTCAATGGTGTAGTAGGCAGAATTTCATCTCTTTGAATGAACTGTTGAAGTGGAGGTTTTCTGTTTAGCTCAGTTCAAGAGCAAGTCTCCAGAGCTTTCAAAGAATGATTAAAGTGGATATAAAGGATCTTTGTGCTGGAGAGTGATCATTCTGCCCTTTTATGAAGTACTGGAAGAATAGTCTGCAAAGCAGACAAACTGAGGTGAAAATTATACTGTGAGTCCTAGAACACGCATCCTGAAAGCCTTAAGCTGCTCTAGAGAGAGCTGATGTTGTGGAATCCCTACTCTGAATTGATAGACACCCAGACATATGCACTGATTAGGTAAAATTTGAAAAGTTTAAAATTTCCTTCCACTAAAACCTTAGGAATTACTAGTATAGCATTTGGGGAAGTATGCATGAGTATCAGATAAATTTTCACACACCTTTATTTTCCACATGCTGGTTGTAAGACATTTCATTAAAGAAAACATAAAATATATATTATTAAGTCAAACCTAGATGTTTTGTCTTCAGTTCCTTCCTTTAGAAAGACAAATCTTCTTGATTTGTCTTTCTAAATATAAATTATAACTTCTTTTGGGAGGCAGTTATAAAACAAATGTTATCTTCCATTTAACTATACCTTCATTTATAAAATTATAAGAAATTTACATGAGGAAATTTGACATACACTTTTTTATACACCTGAATTACATAAAGGTCTAAGTTATGGAGATGCCCTACCTGGACAACTCATGCATATATTTTTATTCATACTTGGTTTCCATGATTACTGCTAGAAGAAGTAACTTTTGCAAGTGATTGTCTGGAAACAAAAAGCACAGCTTAGATACCAAAAAAAAGGAACTAGATTTTTGACCTTCTTAAATGATTTGATCTAGATTCATTGTGAAGAATTAGTGGAGACTGCTGCAGCTTCTTTTATCTCACGTGGTTTTCTCATCCCCAGTTAATTGGACACTCTGAGTAGAAACTTGGATGAAAGGATCTTAGAAAGAATCATTAACCTAAACAAACTTTCTTTTTTTCCTTTAGTTAGTTCTGTCCTACATTGAAATGAAAAGTTACCAAGCTGATAGTCCTGTGTGCACTCACTTGTCCCTAACTGACATGTGGGAAGGATTATGAGAAGAAAAATAAGAGTTCTATTCCTAAAATGAGCTTCAACATTTAAGATTTTCTGAGGAAATGAGAAAGGGAGGGAAGTGTTTATGACTCATTCACCTTGTTCTTTCTTCGCTCAAGTTCCATGTTCATGTTTCTAAATTTGGTGAAAGAAAAGTCTTTCTTCACTTGAGACTTTGTGAACAACTTATTTGCAGTAAACATTGATATATGAGCTTTATAGGAAGTTGGTGATATCTGGGAATTATGTACACTGTGTGCCACTGCATCCTGCACAGAGGTACCATGTCTGCAAACTGTATATTGGGTTAATTGTTCTGCTCCTATCTATGTCACTATCTGCAATCTAATGCCTTTTTTTTTTCTTTTTTTTTTTTTTTGACTGAGGGCCTCATTTCTTCTCCTAAACTCTAAAAAGCTCTTAGTTCTGTACAAAAATTGCTGTGGAAAATGAAGGTAGAATTCATTAAGTCAGAGTGCACTATCTCTCACAACTTGGAGAATGAACTGAGTTTCAGCCTTCAGGAGTGCTTATATTTTTTTCACATCTTTCATTTGTTATAATTATTAGACAGAAAACTTGGGACAGCATCAGGGCTTTCAACTTCTCAACTGTGTTCCATTTGTGTGCCCAGAAACTTCTCTGAGAGACCAGAAGCACTAAATGGCTCTTTCACCCATCCTGATGGCAAGGCTGGAGGTGGCTCTGCTGCCTGCCTGGGAGGCAGGGATAGCTGGCTCAGGAATAAGATATTACAGCCTTCTAGCCAAGGAAAGTTGCCACAGCAATGACGATACCATGGATAGATTTTATGAACTATTGTGTATTTGTCTCTTGTCATTGCTAAGCAGTGCGAGCGAGCAAGCAAAACTCCCGTCAGCCATAGCATCTGTTCAGCTTTAGAGCATAACTTCAAAATTAGACCCTGTGTTTGCAAATCCAGGGCCATGCAAAAAGTGCCATCTGGCCTCGATCTGTTTCACAGTAAATTCGTTTATTTTGTGAAACTGAGGAGACAGCCCAAAAAACTACAAGGCATTTGCACTGAGAATTTGCAGTGGTTGATACAGACACAAGAATTGACCTTTCCTGTGCAATTGGACAGTGCAAACCAATGAACTCGATCACACAACGGCTCCAGAATAAATTCCTCTCAGAAAGAAGGAAGATGAGGGATCCCTCTTGGGCTTTTCTAAACTTTGAGTAAGGTATAATGTTGTTTGAAGAGGAGATAGATTTCTATAGGCCGTAATAAAATAAAACAGGGGTCCTAAATTATCCTAAAACCACATGATTAAACTTTATGCCAGAGCAAATAAAGACAGAATATTTCTGGAAATAAATGTCCTAATTTTACCTTCTGCAACATCTGCAAGCTAGATCAATTGCTTTGTGGTAGGAAAAGAATTTTCAGGCAGCACAAAAGTATTCTCTGATCCAAAACCACCTGACTATCAAAAATCTGTCACAGTTGGTCAGTGATTAGATCCTGGTGATAAGAACAGCATCTGGAATATTGAACTGGTATCCTTTATTTGATGCTTTTTGAGGGACTTCAGACATATGCAAAGAACCTCAAAATAATAATTATTCTAAGCTACAGTTATAAAAGAAGATCAGAAACTTTAAATAGTGGTCAACTCTTTGTCTGAATTCTGCATTCATAAGTGAGAAACCAGAGAGAGTATTCAAATATAGAGACCCAAAGACCAATGTTATAGGAGTGAAGAAATAGTACACAAATTATCAGTCACAAAGTATTTCAAACTTCAGAGTGTTTGACTGATATAGAGCAATGCCTAAGGAGACAGCCTGGAAGCAACACTGATACAAAACTGGCATTTTTCAAGTAAGGCCCTGAGAGGTACCAAACACAGCTGTGCTGAGAGGAGAAATTGTGCCTGGTCGTGCTCCTTGGAGTGGGACGAGTCGAGCTGTTCTGGGGACGTGGTGGCTGTGCAGCCTCATCCCAAGTCAGCAGGATGCATGTTGAAGATGCCTCTGCTGAGTAAATCCAACCGGCCACATTGTGTTTTTGGGGGGGTATTGTATTGTGATGAGATGAAAATCACATGCCAAGGGAAAAAATGTCCACCTTCCAGAGAGAAAGTAGGATCTATGAATTAGTCACTTCTGGGTATCTGAGGAGCCACTCCAGGTGCTCCACTCTGTGCTCCAGGCAAACAGACAACCTTTCCCACTAATAGCATGTGGTGAACTTGGCACAAAATTGATTTGTGAGAAATGAGGATTTCTTTAATGCAGGCCAGGCAGTAACCTCGCAGAAATCATGAAGCAAATGCATGCCTCACATCAGAGGGCAGAGTGCTCTGCAATGAAATGAGGACTGTATTTACAAGTTAGATACAAGTGCCTCAGAACAGGCATTATTCAGAAGCATTTGAGTACAGAGGTTGCTAATTTGCAAAAAAAACTTTTCCTCTGCAGCTCCCCCTTAAATGTCAGGAACTGTTAAGTCCTGCTAAACTTTCTCATGAATCAGAAGTGAGATATGGAAGTGAGGGGCTCACTTTTGATTTTAGGTTGCCATGTTTTGAGTTTCTGTGTTCAGATACTGAAGCGCTGTGCTGCTGCCTAGCTTCTGTGGAATGCTGGAAAAGGAAATGGAAAAGGGATTTAGTGGCACTGAGAATCTAGCAACTGATGGAAAAGGCAAAAAACCAGGAGGGTATCCATAAGCTTGAAATGTTTGTCCAGTGTCAGATACACAGATTGACTAAATAATAGATCAGTGGAGAAAGAAATTGTTGAGGAAGAGCAAGGAGATGAAAATCAGATGACTGAGAACCTGAAGTTCTGTTCTGAGGTGGTTCTTTTGATTTTAGTAATTTTATCACTTTCTCTATGTGAAGCAGTGTCTCCACCTGTTCTTTGCTGAGCAGCAGCAGCAGAGACCATGGCACAGTACCTGTCAATACTCCTACACAGTGGGATCAGGACGCCAGAGGATTCCTAGAGAATTCCCAGGCAAATGTCACGTGTGCTCACACCTTGCAAATCTAATGATGATTATTGAGCTCCTGGCACAGAGCAGAGTCCTGGTCCTTACCTATAGTATAATATGCATAAATCAAAAAGGAAAAAAAGTCAACAATTTAAACAGTCTTAACACTCAATGAATTTTATTTTTTTGAAGTGGCACCCATTTTAGACTTCAAAAACTTACTAGTAAAAAGAAGTTTGTTCCTAAGATTTATGGAGAGTCTCATCTTCAGATAAGACAACATGCAATTATTCTAGCTTAAGGTTGTGAAGGATTTGAGTCTTATTTTTTCATAGAGTGGGTCTTGCTTATGGCAGTTTAAAAAATTTAAATAAGATATCAATTGTGTTGTGTTAAAAATTATAATTTTTTGACATTATAAATTAAAATTTCAAGTTGTGGTAGCAATTTTTTCCACTTTATTTTTATAAAGCTCAGATCTAACAATTTTAAATCAAGCTTTTAAAATCACTGATTCAATTTACTCCCCTACTGTTTTGGGTCTTTCAGGACAGACAGGAATAAAAAGCAGGGTTTTTTATGAGAGGAACATTTGAAAATGTTTGTATGTGACTGCTTGGTGAAGATCTAATGGTTTATAACATTAAAGAAAGAGAAAAGAATCTTGTAACAGCATTGAGGCAAAGCTTTTAAAGACAGAGCAGTCAGGGCATGTAAAACTGCGGTTTCTATAGTAACAGGATTTTCATCCTTTATAAAAGAATGTGGAGAATTTGGAGATGTACAATCTGACAGAGCAGCACTGTGAAACTCCCCACATTCATCACTCTTCCCAAAAATTTGTGTTAGAGTAGAAAAAGCCCCATCTGCAATGGAGTATGCAGAGGGGGCAGAAAGGATCCTACCAGGGATTAATAATGTGTGTGAGAAAATAGGCATTGGTGCAGAGTGTATTTCCCCAAAGAGGACTCCCAGGTTAATTGATGGAATCAACAGACTCATAGGTGGATCCTTAGAAGATTCAGTAGAGAAAGAGATGCCCAGTTAATACCCAGAAAGAAAACTTAAGAGAAGGGAATCCAGGTGACATCACCCCTGATCAGTAACAGCTGTCTTAATTACCCAATGCAGCCTCACCCCTGGTGAGTCACAGCTGTAGCCAATAAGGATGAGTGAGATAAAAGGGATGGGTTGGCTGGGGAGGGAGGAACCTTGAGGAAGAGGGAACTAGAGGATCATGAAAAAAGGATCCTGAGGAGAGAGAATCCCTGCAGTGAGGTCAGTGTGGGTCTGCAGTCAGAGCTGTTGCTGGAACCTGCAGTCACAGTCTGGCTGGGTAAAAGCTGCAGTCAGAGGCTTCACACTGATCCCTGCAGTCAGAGTTCAGCAGGCAATAACCAGCAACCAGAGGCTGCAAGGGAAACCTCCAGCAGGAGCTGCTGCAGCCAGGGTCAGGGAATGGTTGGAGTCAGGATGGCTGAGCTGTACAGAGGAATAAAGCAGGGCCCTTTTCATGGTGTGATAAACAAGCAGTCTGTGTCTCAGCTCATTCCTACCCTTTAACAAGAGGGCTGCTGCAACATAGGGAGATGTGGAAATCTCGTCTGTTCTGAAGCTTGCACATAAGTGTATTTTGGATGCACATTTATCACTACTCGGTTAAATTTAAAGCAAAGAATATGTCCTCTTCCTCTGAATCTTTTGTATTCTGGGTCAGGTGAACTGATGTTTATTTTGTTTTGTTTATTTTTTTAAACAGTAGCATTTGTTATATTGCTCACATTTCCCCTTGGGGACATAAGGAGAATAAAAGTGTTGGATTTTTATGGGTTGTCAGGTGTCCTCTTTAGCAGATGTATTTAGTAAGTGTTAGATGATAACAGACAGTAATATGTAAACTATATAATGATGTTGGAAGCCTGAAGCTCTGATTTCATAATAAAATCTTTACGATAAATGGTTGTTAATTACTAAGTCTGCTATGGCTGGAGTCTGCCATAACCTTATAAAGCAGAACAGAAGTCTGTTCTGTCCCAGATTTCCTTTATGCTACAAGAACTTGAATTTACAACAGTTCCTCTGTGTAGAGGATGTATCTCTAGTAAACAGGATGTTAAAAAAATAAATGTATTATAAGTTCTGAGGCACTCCAATGTTTAGGGCAGTTTAGGTGAGCTTAGTAATGCCCCAAAACAAATGTAGCTCCATATTTTCCTGCCTTGCAAGAGTTTCCTGTTAATGGAGACATACCTGTACATACTTAATGGTAAAGCAGTGCATAATGCTGTGGAATAAAGGAAAGAAAATTAAATTCACTTTCCTTTCAGTGAGCTCTTCAAAGAAGGAAGAGAGAGGAAAGGAGAAAAATAATGTTTTTTATTTTCTTCATATGCTCTCCATTCTTTCAAGTTACAAATGTCTTGTGTTTAACAGCAATCTGCTGTAAAGGAGGATTAAAGAGGGTCACATCAGGAAAGGCACGATTGTCTAGGTTTTAAGGGCATTTTATAATTTTATAATCAGCCTGTTGAACTTAATAGAAAGGGTTTCATCAAGTGGATTTTCATTTAGCCCTCAATTAACAAGTCACATTTCAGAAACTTGTAAATTTTTCTGCTGATTTTCCTTCCCCTGAGAGTCTTGCAGTACGAATGCAGTGTGTAAACTTTTTTCAATAAAACAGTGCTTGAGGGCTCAGGGGGAGTTCCTTGTGCAGGTTGGCTGCTGGGAATCTTCATAAAGAGCCATCCAGGAGAGGAATATTAATGCCAAGCTTAAACCCAACAGCAACCTTGTAGTGGTTTTTTCTCAGGGGCAGACAGGAGGGGAGCTGCTGGGGTGACTTGCCATGGGTGAATAATTAAGAGCATGTGTTAATTCAAGTGCAATGCTCATTATTTTGGACACCTGAGCAGTAAAGTCTGGTGTCACAGAGGCCACTGGCCTTCCTTTCTCAAATTCTCCTCCTGGACTCTGGATATAGCAGCCTGTCATTGGTTGCCTCGAGTGCTCATTGTGGGCTGTGAAACTTTGAGCTGAATTAAAAGTTTGCTTGAGTAGATGGAACATTTTAGTTGTGCATTTACTAAAAAAAAATTTCAAGATTTGCAAATCTTTGCTGTGTAGTAAATAGGAAAAAAATTCCCTTGCTACCCATTTAGATAAGATCCAGGAAGGTTTAAAGTAGTGATAAAAACCATTATCAGATGTTGTATTGTGACAATACAGTCACTTAAACCTCAGTATGCCTGCAATGAAAGGCTGCAGGTAATAAGCATGTTCTCTGTCACCATAAAGAAGGAATATGCTGACAATTTTGTAGAATGGAGGCTGATTGCCTACCAGGTAATGAATACAATGAGTATTTTAAACCACCATTAAATTTATAGAGATACTTAATTGAAGCTGCTGTTCCTTGTTCATTAAAAATAATGTACAGACTGTGCCCTCTAACTAATCTGGGATGGGTCTTCCGATTTTTTTCCTGTTCAAACTATTTCTCTGTGTATAAATAGAGCACATAATTATAACTTATGCTAAGTGGCTTAAGTTCCAGTTATCTGGGGATAACTCAGCTTTACTATCAAAAGGAAAATACATAAAGATGATATAGGTCTGAGGCATGGAAGATCAAGTAAGTGTTTTAAAAATAGAATCAAAATTAAAACTTCTAATTAAAACAAACTATTTTTGAAGAGCTTGAGAAGAATTCAGTCACTGCAGGGGCTGATCTAAGAGGCAGTATCTTCTGTTTTATCTTTCTGAATGCCCTATAAATTAATGCATGTTAGGGATTTATTGACATTTCAAATAATAATGAATAATTGAAGTCTAAAGACTGCAAACATTTAGTCATTCTGACAAAAATGTCTCATAAGAAATATTAGAAAGTGGATAGATGATATACTAACATGTGTAAAATCCCTGTTTATGAATTACTGCTAAAGATTACAGTATTAAGAAGTTGAATGCAGTACAAACTCTTTGCTATCTTGAGCCACTGCAAGGGGAAAAAAATTGGTGAAAGAAGGTGACAGAGCTAGAAAACAATCAGAATGAAATGTTTGTCAGGTGTTAGTCCAAGAGGCTCAGGCACAATAAGGACTACAGCAGAGGTGCTGGTGTTCCTCCTACTCACACACCTTCTGAGCATCTGGGAAGGCTTCAGCTCTGCTGCCTGCCACATTCAGATGGGGGACATGAACTTAGATATATTGCTTTTCCAAATCAAGTGATATGGAGTACTTGAAAATGGCTTTCTCTTAATCTTTCCTATTTAAAGTGCTCCACTTTGCAAAAAATAATGAATTATTCATTGGCCAAGAAAAATAGAGAAAGTAAGAACTCTGAACTGAAGCATCAATTATTCATGCAACTTTAGATCCCATGACTTTGAGTTAAGAGGTGAATAGTAGTCAAAAGTTTTTGATAAAAATCTTCTCAAGGATTAACTTTTTCATATCTTTGTCCTAATTGCATATATTAGATGTGAAAATTATCTCATTATTTGGACAAAAAAAGGCAAGATCATATAGTAAAGATAGTTGGTATCGTTCCTTTCTCCACTCTTCCCATAAATGTGTTTTTTACTCTTTTATTCTTAATAATATTAAGCCTTTCTATGCTGACTGCTCCTTTCCCAAATTTCTGCACATCATTTAATAATTAGAGGTTTTTTCCCCACTCACGCCAGTTATGGGCATTTCAAATTGAACTGTATGGTTGACTTAAAACAAAGTTTTGAATCTGAACTAAATCAAACCTTACAAAAAGTTTCTTTAATGGGAGAAAAAGAACAATGAAAATCATCCATGGCTGATCTTTTGATTTAGGTCTTGTTTTTCACAAGCTTACTGCACTTTCCCAGCCTGACAGAGCTGCATGGAATCTGTTCACCAGGATATTATAAAACAGAGTCAGACCTTCCAGTCAGTCTCATTGTATAAGTTAACCATTCCCTTATGCTGTGAGTTAGTTACCAACCAAAAAGCGATATGCATGGGAGACTCAAAGGATGAATGGCTTTGTGGTGTGATCTTTTGAACATGCACCAACTTTGTGCACGTGTTTTTGTAATACTGCTACAATGCTCTATGACTTAAGAAGGATCAAAAATGTATCTAAATATATGTTACAAGTAGCACAACATCTGTGAAATGTTAATATGCATTTTAAGATGCATTCACGGAACGTTATGAATGTTAAGTAGGTGACAGTAGATATCTTTATAAAATATTAATCGTTCACTCTGGATTTAGTTATGCTGTAAGCTGCTCAAGAGCCATCAATAGCAAGTGAATAGAGTTATCAAGGTTACAGTAAGCTGCTCATAAGGAAATGTGAAAGCTTAAAATTAAGTACTGGACATGATGACAAAAAGTTGACAAGCTACAATTATACAATAAACTGCAGTCTGATCAAGAATAGCCCCCTGAGGTGTTCCATCTTTCTTTGAAATATGGAATAAGGAGCACTTGTAGCAAATTTTCAGCCTTTGGAGTACAGAAAAATGAATTTGTTTCCATCACAAATCCCCTGATGAGTCTTTGAGGAAACATATGCTGTGAGTTTGAAAACATAATTTTGAAAAATCAAGAATTGTTTCTGCTGTTAAGTGACTGATGGGTGTCCTATACATCATTGTGATACTGACAAAACAATTCAAAATATGGAATTTTTCAAATGTGAATTAATGTCTTCTCTTTATCCAAGTCTGATTGAATAAGTTTTAGATTTTCTAACTCTCTATAAACTAATTGTTTTTGATCCTTCAAACAAGCAATACAAATTACAGCCAAATTTGCTATTCTTAATCCTTTCTTTCAGTTTTCCTGACTCAAAAGTGATAGGCTGTAGAGGAATTTCAGATATACATATTAAAGGAGCAGTGTTAAGATGAAAAGAAATGGTAATATTAGTTTATATTTAATTAGGAGAGAAAACTAACTCTTATTATACAGACATATAACCGTGGTTTAGGGGAGGACGTGGCAGGGCTGGGTTAATTGTTGGACTTGATGGCTTTGGAACTCTATTTTTCCAACCTAAACCATTCTGTAATCACAATTTAAGAACAATACTGACAACAGACTCTCACCTTAGAGAATACTTCTGACTGTATTGCTCTGTGTGCTGTTTTGTGGATTCTGTGGTCTCCTGGGAACCTAAATGTTGGTTTCTGTGTGTAAGTGATGGCTTGGTAACATCAGAAACTGCATTTTTACTTAAAAATTCTCAAATGGTTGCTGTAGTGGAAACCTGGCTACACTATCCCACTGATGAGCTCCAAACTGAAGGAGGAAGGACCACTACTAAAAATAGGTTGTCCCCTTCTCCACATCTGCTTAGCTTTTGACATGTCTGCAGAAACTTCCATTACACCAGCAAAAATGATTGGGAAATCATCAGCACAGTCTGATGTGCATATTCTTGTCCTGAAGAAATATCCCAGGTGTCAGAAGTACTGTTAAAACACCCAAAACAGGTCAGTGTCCTAAATCTCTCTGAAATCCAGAGTGATCTGGACATCTAATTTTCCTGGACTCTTGTAAAACTATTAAATCACTTTCTGTACAGTATCTTAGATACATTTTTCTTATTTCCGATTGTTACCAAGAAAAAGTCAGTGTTGCAGCACTGTCAGGATTGCCTTTTTGAAAAATTGGTACTGTTCTCTGAGGCTGGCTAGCTATGAAGTCCTAGAAGATTTTCCATCTCTTCTTTCTGTGGATACTTTGGGAAACTGGTAAAGTTTGTACAAGAGCTGGACAGCCCAGCTTTTCTACAATGTTCAAGTTAGGAAGTTCTTGAGATGAAAATTGTTGGAAGTTGGAGAGCACCTACGTATCAAATATGGTTCTTCCATTGTTTTATTGGAATAGATCATCTGATTCCCCTAAAAGATATCATAGGAGGGGTGGTTGCTGGGCATTTTTGTTGTAACTGTGAAGAGATGGCTTTTGATGTTAATTGAACTGTGAAGAGATGTAACTGTGAAGAGATGGCTTTTTGATGTTTTGATGTTTTAATGAGGATTATTATTGTCTTCCTCCTTTTTGTTCTTGCCTCTACTAATACAAGTAATTTTTTAAAAGAACATTTCTTCCTGGCTGTTTAATCCACCATCCTTATTACAGACACTGTAGGACCAGAATGTTACCTGAAGTACTAAAAGAAAGAATTCACCATGACTTTCAAATTTTCTCTCTCCTGTAAATTTTTTTTTTTTTTTTGGCGGCAATGTTTTGTTTTTCCCCCACCTAAAATTATTCAGCTAATAAATCCTAAAATAACAATAAACTGCTAGGAACCTGGATTTGGATTGGCATCAGCTGATGTAAATCCTTACAGCTCCATAGTCTTCAACAGATATGAACCAACAGACAGGGACATCTTGTTTATGGGATGTACAACTTCCAGGAGGAATGTCATGGTTGTTTCCATCCTGTTGAAATGCTCATGAATGATATTCAGTAAGAATTACTTCATCTTAAAATGTACTGCTGTAATTGCCTGACATAGAAAAGGCATCCTGGAATTGCTTCCAGGCACTGTATTTCCAGGAGTATAATTAATATTCATAATAATTAGTAGAGAAAGCATTTCTTGAAAAGATATATTTTAGTGTCTTGATTTCTAATAAATGTAGGTAAATAGTCTGCCAGGTTTTAGAGGTAAATAGCGAGTTACATTCCTGTTCTTTTAAGCTCACACAGGCCCTTAGCTGCTCCAACAAAATCATATCAATTTTCTGATTATTTTGATTGCTTATTTGTTCCAAAATGACCTTCAATAAACATTGCTTTCCCTTCCATCTACTCAAACAGAAAGAAGGCAGTAAAAACATGACTGTCAAATATCTGTCAGAACAGATTTATTGTACTGTTTAAACCTGTTGAAGCAGATTTTTTTCTCCTTCTCTCCTATAATCTGACCCAGGGGTTAAACTCTCAAGTATAACATTTTTTTTTCCTTTTTCTTCTTGACAGCTTATGTATAACAATACAGTCAAATCTCTGGGGCACTGTCTGAATGAGTACGAATCTTCTCACTGCTGGTGGAAATGGCTGTAAAATTTACCTGACTCCAGGAATTTTCATCAGTTGATTGAAAAAAAACAAAGCTAAATCCCATTTTATCTCATGATTCAATTGTGTAATAAAACTGATGCTTCATACAGGATTTGCTAAAATCACAACACATGTCTTGAGCTGAATTTGCAATCCAGCCCAAGTGGGAGAGATTTTGGGAGGTTTTCCTGCCCTTGCAGCCCCTCCTCTGTCAAGGAGACCTGGTGCATAAACAAATCTCTGCTGGGTTAGCACTGGAAAATCTAACTAAAATCCCTACACTAGTGTGTATATATACTTTTTTTCTTCTGTGAACCTAGGATAACATAGTGAAAGGTAAACAAAATCCTGTGGAAACAACACAGTTGTGTTTACAATTAACTGGAACCTGCTATTATTCTTTGTTAAGCTATAATCATCAAGGCTTTATAAAACACGACCCTTTCTGAGATGTAAATTTAATTCCATTATTCCTTGTTCCAAAGCATCTGTTGAATTTAGTAACTGCTAAAGGCTGTCAATCTGCAGAAACTCTTGTAAAACTGTAATTTAATTTCAGGGGGAATGATAAGATAGAGTAAACACTCCAGGGGTCATTAGCACAGCTACCTGGGGGTTAGCCTGGCTGCTGCCACATGGCTGCAATTTGCAGAAGTGGTTTTGCAATGTGCTGAACCACACAGAGTGCTCACTAACATGATCTTCTAAAGACTCACAAGGGCAGGCAGCCACAGAAGCCTAAGTTTGCATTTGCACCTTTGATATTCTTTAGAATGATTCTGGAATGCACAGGCTACATGGTAAGCCACTGAGTGAGAACTGCTTGATTTTCTTCACTGGTTTGCTGCTCTTCCTCACCAGCCTGCCTCTGAGAGACCAATGTTTGGGTTTTTTTTTTTTGCTGATGGAAATGTTTCCAGTAAGTACAGAAAGGATAATAGTGCCAGATGGGTACCATATGATTGGATTTCTGTGAACATGATTGCCCTTTCCAACCAGATTTTGGAAGAAGTGACAACTACCAATTTGTCCAGGATATTGATTGCCTGGATTATATCTGGAGATGTAACAAATTGTCAGCTGATGTGTAACACAACCAGTGTGCTGTAGTGTGCGTTTGAATGAAAAGGAGCTTATAAAACATAGTTACAGAACATAAATGAAAGGGAAAACTGCAACATAAAATGGGAAAGCAAATCCTGGCCTTCTAAGGTAAGGATTAGGTAGGATGGTTCACCTAGCCCCCAGAATTGACAGTGACTACAATCACCATGGGATGCTTTAGCACTGTGTTGAGATGGGTTGGTGAGCCCTTAGGAGAATAATAAGCTATGCCTGTTTTAGTGATTTTTATACCAGGTTTTGCATTTTTAAGAAATGAATCTTTGTGTTTCAGAAAAGCTGGCTCCTATCACTTGGAATCACAATGGATCTGTCCCAGGGCCTGGCCTGTGTAGGACCTGCTGATCAGGCTTTACATGCCCCAGCTATCCTGGAATGAGGGGCAGGAAAGCTGCCAGAGCTCTGCAAAGGCTCATTTATCCTACTGAGAAGCAACAGCATTAATTAGCCCAGGCATTTCTTGCTGCTGAAGCAGGGACAATTTTTGTTATCTGAACTACTGCTGGTGCTGACCTCCTAGGGGTGTGTGTGCTTCCCTGTAGGACACAGCTGGGCATGCTGCAGGGTTGCACTTTGTAGAAAATGAATTCACAAGAGAGTGGATAACTGAGTTTTCACAGCAGAAGGAGGGGGCTTTGAGACCTGATGTGGGGCTGCACTGCAGGGCTTTGGAAAAGACAGCAATGCCATTGTCCTGGTAGCTCTGACAGCCCCTGCACTCGAGGGCTCTCTTACACCAGGGGTTGCGTTTTTTGGAGGTGTGCACACATGCAGTTTGCTCTCCCATTCCTCTCCTCTTGCCCACCCTATTCCCTCACTCCTGTGCTGGCTGTGTTGCACTGCTGGTGCCTACTAGAACAGTGAGAATCCTATGTCTTACCAAAAACTTCTGAGCCACCGAACCTAACGGTATCCACTGGAGGTGGAAACATCAATGAACCAAAAATTAAATTTGTTAATCCCATTAAGACCACTACTCAAACAGTTTTTACATACCAAGTATAAATTAACTTTTTGTTAATTTTAAGTGCCTTATAAAAGATATAATTAGAACAAGGACCATTAAGGTGAATTTGACAGCAATTAGGTTTGCTTTACTCACCTTATAGAGTGAGTAAAGTTGTAGCAGGTGGAAAACCTCAGTCTGTTTGTCTGTAGTGGCATTTTCTACATTAGGAAAGATACGAAGTAAATGTTTCAAATCAACAAAACTTTTTGACTGCCACCTTCCCTCAAAACCAAATGTGATAAACAGATGTAAAAAACTTGCTGACACATAAAGAAAATTGGAAGTACAGGAGAGCTTAAGCTGTAAACTGACAGTGCCTGAAAACTGCCTTAGTGCCTTCTGCTGTGAACTACTTGTTTGCAAAGCCATTAACACAATGTTCACTTGATTATTCCCAGGACTTCTGTACAGCACCAACAGTGACCACCCCTTGTTGTTGTTGGGGTTTTTTTGTGTTTTGTTGTTTTTTTTTTTTTTCCACTTGAGCTGGAATTTTAATTAGAATAATTTTGTTTGTAAGAATTGATGCCCACATGTTGAAGCACAAAATTAGTTTTATATAAACTGTGTAGTATATTTGGTAGTGTTTTCAGAACAGCATTTTATGGAGTGTCCTTCATGAGGCAATTTGGCACACTATGCAGCACATGAAAATTCAGTGGGTATTTTATAGTGCACAGGACCCAAGTAAGAAAGGAGGCAGAGATTGTAAGATAGATGGAGCTTCAAAAATAAAAGGATTACTATGAATTGTGGCAAAACAGGGTCAAAGAACAAACAAGGTCAGGTTTAGAGCAGAATTAATGACTGAGAGAGGAGGTGGATCTGAGATCTGACTTAGAGTGAAATGTATAACCAGCTGAACAAATTGAAGGAATTTGCAGTGCTCTGTGTCAGCAACCTCCTTTTGCAAATCTAAGAGCCATTAATTTCTAAGAAACTCGGGTTAAGTCCTCTACTGGGCTAAATAGAGCAGTTCCATTGAATGCAATGGGACTATTCTAGTTTACCCACTGATGATCTGACTTGCAGTTTTTCCTGGTAAAGGGATCACAGACCCTTTTATTCTATTGCAAATGTCCACAGCTTGTGTCCCTCTCCTTCTTTCTCTCCATTTTGCTCTCTTACATATACACAAACAATGATAAAAAAGGCCGTTCTGCTGAACATTTTTCTATTCACCTAATTTATTCTAAAAGCTTAAGAGAGTAGTCAGAAATCTGGGGTGTGAGAAAAGCAGACCTGGATAGCTCCTAGCTGAGTGATGTCTCTGGCTTTCAGAAGGGTTTCTGTCTAGAAACAAGGATAGAGTCAGAGCAAGGTCAGTGTGGTCCAGCACCTTGTGGTTTGTGATGGTGGTGCCCAACCTCTGCAGGAACACAGGGTAGGCTGGAGGCCTGAGCAAGCATACAGCAGTGTGTCTTTCTGAATATTCTTCTACTTTTGAGTGACTTCTCAAAGCTTAAAAAAGTCTCTGTTAGATATGTCCTGAAGCAGAGATCTTTGGTTTTAATGGGACTCGTGGAATTTATTTAGTCATTTTGTCCATTCTTTTTCAATCCATGTAGTATTTTAGCTTCTGCTGACTTATTTGGAAAGAAATTTGTAAATTAAGTTCTACATAGCTTAAATACATATTATATGAAAAAATATCTCACCATCCTACACTGTGCAAGGATGTTCATCTGATCCCAGCCCTACAAATCTATTTGATTTCTTCCCCATTCTCTTCCTTCCCCCTTTGTACTGAAAGCAGCAGTGAACCATTAATGTCTATTCACTGTCTATTGATGTCTATTCATTTCCTGTCATAATATTACAGGACTCCCTCTAAACAGCCTTCAGTTGTCTTTTTCAAACAGGGAAATACCAATCTGCTCAGTTGCTCCTTTTACAAGAGCAGTCCCATGCATCTGATTTGTGCACCTTTCCCTCACGGCCTTTCCACTGCCTTTCCATCTCCACAGTGAGCTTTTTGAGAGGGAGCAGGCTCTGATTTATGCACTGGCACAATAGCATTGCCTGTTCTGGTCTTCATTACTTTTCAATAATTTCTAACTTTAAGTTTGCTTTCTAATCATTACTGAGCACTGAGCTGATGTTTTCAGAGAGATAGTTGTAATATGAAAAATCTCATTCCTATGTGACTGTCAGTTGAAAGACTATAATCCCATAATAATGTTGGGATGGTTTTCCTCCTGGCTGTATCATCTTCACTTACTTGCATTGAACTTTATCTGTGACTTTATCACTAAGGACCTTTCCAGCCCAGGGTCTTCTGCAGCTCTTCAGGAGCATTGGCTTGACTCCCATCCGTTTTAGATACAGTATAGCATCATCACTCTAATAAAAGAGTTAAATGTGGAGTAGACAGACAGGAAACAAAACCTTCTTTGGCTCAGGAAGAAGGAGGCATGCAGAAAATTGGAGACCTGGAGGATATTGTTCTTAAATACCCCTGAAACCAATTTTCCCTTGGAAGCACAAAAGATTTCTGTTTGCTACATGCCGCACCCAGTGCAGTGGCTCAGATACTGTGCTGACACCAGAGGAGGAGGAAACATGGAAGCATCAAAATCTTACAGAGAAGACACAAGATACCACTTTGCTTTTCTCATTCAAGTTTTAGTAGTTACAAACACCAGGAGACCAATCAAGGTAACATAAGGAGTCAAACGACACAAGTAGAATCAACTTCTCCAGATCTTAAGGTATCTGGAGGACCACAATTTTCTGTCAGATTTCATAATAAGTGGTGTCACTTTCTAAGGTATTTTCATATCCTTTGTTGACAATGTGCATTGAGTTTTCCGCTTCTACTTTTTCAGTACATAAAAATGAAACAAGTTCAGCCTTAGCAGTTTGAATGAGGTCCCATGATAAATTTGCTTTGGGATACACAATTGATACTAAACGTCAGTGATAGGAAAATATCTTACAGATTTAAAAATTGAAGCTAAACAAAACAGTCTTTAATAAAAGTTCTGTGATTCCTGTTCTTTTCCAGCTCTTTGCTTTGTTTACCATCCCGTCCCTAAAGGTTCATAGCCCTGTTCATTAAGCAAAGGTCGTACTAATCCTCCCTACTCACCTCTCACCAAGCACAAGTGCTGTGCTGCAGCATGAGTGGTACAAATACCCAGCTTGCCTCAGCAGGTTTTCATTTGGCTTTCAAGATCCTAATCCAAACTGGCATTCTATTGCCCCCACTGATTATGTATCTGTTAAATCCAAGGCACTCATGTCTTGAGCCTTTCAAGTGTTCACACCTATTCTTTCCCCTGCTCCAGCACTCAGGAGTGAGCGTGGCTGTGCTGGCTACTGGGACAGTCAAAAGGCACTAATGAACTGCAGAGTTAAATTAATTCATTATTCAGAACCACATATGCCTGCAAATATGTTGCATTTCGTGAAACACATGACAAAGAGTTTAGAGAACTTGATAGAGATGATTCCCATTAAAAAATAGCCTAGAGCATTTAAAAATGAGAACTGGTCACAGGAAAACAGGTTTCTACCCTTCAGCCCCCATGGGGATCACATGATCCACTTTGCTTTCTTCAGCCCACTCGATGGTTTTCTATCAACTTCAGTGGAACTTAGACTATTCCTTTGCTTCTAATCACTACATTTTGTTTTCTTTTAAATAAACATTGGCATTAAATAAGTTCCAGTAAAATTGATTTAGAGTGGCTGCCCTTGAAAGGCCTCTGACAGCTTGAGTGCATTACTGTCCAGGTGAAAAATAACCAAGAAGTTACTGGAGCATGCAGATACCACTAGTAAAGATTTTCAGTGAAATATGGACTGCCTGTTTTGAATGGGCATTCATTTTTTTTCCCATGTAGCAACAGATACTTTTCAAGGGTTTGGCAGAAAGATACAACAACTGTAAAAAACAGTTCTACCTTCTCATTTCCCATTAGGCATGGTTAAGGCAAGAGCTCCCTTCAGGGGCTTTCCAGCTGGATAACCTGATAGAAAATGATAATACCACCTAAGAAATGCAGAGTTATGGCCAATCTGAAAAGGACTTGTATTCACAGGAAGGACATCTAAAGGAATTTAACTGGAATTTAAAATGTTTTCAGTTTCCTGCATCCCTTTTTCTTTTTTTTTTTTCTCCTTGACTCGAGAACCTCAAGAGTACTAAGTACATAACTTCCTTTAAACAAACACCCATGATTAAATACCATGATCCATTGGTACACTGGTTTTACCTCTCAAAGTACTACAGGTATTTTCTTGCAGAGTAGGACTGTTTTTCACTTCTGAAAGTCTGCAGATCCTGTGTAGAATGATTGTCTGGATTTACAGACAAGGGGTGTGCTTCTCAAATGTGCTGAGTCTAGGGAGATCCTAACTTCTGACATTCTGTTAGTGTATTATTTTGAAATCAGGAGCTGTGGATTATTTTAGGCTTTCTTGTGCATGGGTAAAGAAAACATAAATTGGTGTCAACAGATGAGGTGAATAAATTCTTTTTGTGCTGTCAGGGTACAGGTGATCACACACCGTCCTAGGTTGGAAGGATTAGGTACTTTCTGATTTTTATGGGTGGTTTTGTAGGGGCTGTGGATTTCATTACTTGTCTATGCCTTTCTCTAACTCAAGCTGAATTGAATTAGAGGAAGAGTTGATGATGTTTTAAAGTTATAGCCTGCTGCAGAAATCTTATTTTTTTCTAACTCATGCGATTTTCCTTTGCACTGACTCACTGACTCTTTCATTCCTTGTGTCTTCTGAATCCAGTGCACAGAAATATTTTTTTGGTTGTTCCATGACTACAAGGTGTAGGTTCTGCCTGTGTACCTGCCATGGTAATTGTTTGTAGTATGGTTAAAATGGATTAATGCCCTAGGATATCACACAGACTGTTTTTAAAGCACTCCTAGCTTTGCACACATTTGAATTATTGTTCAGTTAATTTTGAAAGGAAGAACTCCATCACTTCTGATGGAAATTAAATTTCTTTTTTGGTTTGTGATATTGTTATTGTAGACCTGAATTTCTGACTCTTGCTGGATTAAGATATTGGCAGGTTTTGTAGCTGCTGCATCAGAACTCGGAGTAATACCACCCTCACAAGGTGCCTCACCCTTGACCTGAAGGAATTCACCTGGGGTGAAATAATCCGTCTACTCATTCAGTTTTTGGAACTTCATTTGAAGCAGCAGAAAAAGCTGCTAATTAGTACTAACAGTGATGGTGGTTTTTTTTGTCCTGGAATCCTCTCCTAATGAGATTTCCTTTCAACTTGCTACAGTGCAGAGGCTGCATTAAAGTGTTCAGTGTATGCAGCAGCTTTGAACCTTAATTTTGAAAAAAAAACTTTACTGAAGTGACAGCCCTCCGCCCAACCAAAAATTACAATTTTGAACACTAAGTGAAATATTAATGAGATTTAGTGCAAATTAATTGATACTGCGAGATGAAGAGCATAAAACCCCACTTATTTTAATGACTATTTTATTAGTTTGTGTGGGAGGAGGGGTTGCTCTATTCCTTTCAAAAGGAAATTTCTGGGATTTCTCTTTCACATGTCACATATGTGCTGTTTCCTGTGCCATCAATTATACAGTGGGTGCTATTGCAGAATGTTTATTATCTGCAAAAGAAAATTGCCCATAAAGAAACTTCAATTTGATGACCAATGTGTTGCAGTGCAGAGCCAACAGTTAAATGTTGGGGCAGAGGGAAGGAGGCAGAAGAGCAGAGAGCAGCAGGCCTGCCAGGATCACCCCAGCATTCCAGCAGGACGACCTGCAGCATGGAAGGGATGTGTGGCCTGTGTCTGTGCTGCTCTCTGGATCCAGTCAATGGTGCTGTGCCTGAGGAAGCCATGGAGGTTTGGGATTCCAGTTCAGGTTCTCTCAGGTTTGCATATTTATAGCTCTTGGCTACCTAATGGAGTTGGAAATGAAAGCAGAGCTAGAGTTTGTTAAAAGCAATATCACTCAGAGAAGGTTGATATGATTCTTTCCTTCTAACTTTTCCTAGTTTTTGAGGGTTAGGAGCTGACCTTGTCCTATGTCAGTTTTCTTCAGCATTAAACACTAACATGATTTCATAGTACTGACATAAAAGAACAAACCTCAACTATTTGGTCCTTTTAATCAAATTAAAGTAAGTCCTTTATATTCTTACACTGATATGTTTCATACTTAAAAACTTTTAATGCTTTTATCCAACCACTGTAATCTTCATAAGTGATAAAATAATTATAACAACCTATAATGATATTGTAATTAAGGATATTAACTGGTAGTAGAACAGAGCCTGAACTAGTGACCAGAACAAGAACTTCTCTAAAAATGAAGTTGAATATATGTGTTTTAGTAAATGTATGTTCAAGGAGAGATATGATTTCAACAAGTATCCAAAAACATGGTGAAAGTTGATAATAGGCCATTATGGAAGTAGGACCTTGTTTTAGATATGAACAGATTAAGAAAATTGTTGATTGATTCCTAATTTAAGGAATGTTTTTATGGGTTTGGTGGAATTTTCATGTTTGACATTTCAAATCTTCTTTTCAGTTGTTTGAAAAACAGTTCAACAATGAAAAGAGGCAGAAAAGGGCAGACATACTGACATAGAAAGATGTGGATCACTGAGTCTCATGAATTTCCACACCTTATGTCAGCAAGTTCTCTTGAAAATTGTTTTTTCCCCAACTATCAGGACTTCAAACTCAGCTGAGATCCTTGCCATCATACTGGGTTCTTTCCATCACATGCAGCTCACCCCAAACAAGTACTAAATTATGGTCTCAGCTATACCTGCACAACTTCACTTAGTACAGATGATGTCTGTAGTGACACCTGTGCAATTCCATTAGCCTTTCAGTGCCACAGGTCACTGTCACCAGGAGCAGCAGTTGAAGTGAGTAGGATTTCTCTGCTGCACTGTAGAATGAAAACTGTGTGACAACATTTTTGAAGCTGGTAATTCTGCATTAGATGGCAAGGGCTCATCTCAGTTGTCAGTTTGGTTACTTTGTGGTACTCATAGCTGAAGGAAAACATTTTTATAAATACCCAGATTCTGAAATGTACACCCAAAATGGGCAATATCTTGCTAACCTGGGTGAGGTGAGGCACTGTTCAATGAAATAGTATTAGAAGGTGGCCCAAAGTGGATGGAAGTGATAGAAACCAGAGATATGCAGTGCATGTGTCATCTCACATGTATTCATTTCCAACCGACTGCAGTTAAGAGAGTGTAAGCACAAACCTAAATGATGTGACTGGTGAGGCCACACCTGGAGTACTGTGTCCAGCTCTGGCCCCTCAGTTCAGGAAGGACATTGAGAAGCTTGAGCACATCCAGAGGAGGCAACGAGGCTGGTGAGGGGCTTGGAGCACAAACCCTGTGAGGAACGACTGAGGGAGCTGGGGCTGTTTAGCCTGGAGAAAAGGAGACTCAGGGGTGACCTTATCACTCTCTACAACTCCCTGAAAGGTGGCTGTAGTCAGATGGGGGTCAGTCTCTTCTCCCAGATAACCACTGACAGAACAAGAGGATACAGACTTAAGCTATGCCAGGGGAAGTTCAGGTTGGATAGTAGGAAAAAATTTTTTACAGAAAGAATGATAAAGTACTGGAACAGTCTGCCTGGGGAGGTGGTGGAGTCACCATCCCTGGATGTGGCACTCAGTGCCATGGTTTAGATCAGATGTTAGGGCTGGATTGGACTCAATGATCTTGAAGGTCTCTTCCAACGCAGTGATTCTGTGATTCTGTGTGACATGAAGGTTCTGTTAAAGTAATTTATCTGTGCTGCTATAACATGCCTCTTTTGGGCACTTCCAACACAGGGAAGTAAAAGGTTGTTAATGGAAGGGTTTATTTTATGTAATGAACACAGCTAGAGAACAAGCAGCATGTTCCTTATTTTCATAACAAAGGAAACAAAACTATGGAAAGGAATGACATCTCTTCACAATACCTGCAGATTTTGTTTCACCAGCCTAAGCTCGAGTGAAAACGATTGTAAGAAGTCTCTTATGTGCTGGTAAGGGACTCTAAGGTCTCTAATTGCTGCTGCTGGTACGACTAAAACAATGAATTTGTTTTGGAGCCTGGTACCCATAAGTTACTTTCCCTTGCCTATGAACTTTCTGCTTCTCCAGCTTTGCTGCTGACTGTCGTGTCTGCAGCAACAGGCCTTTCTTGTGTGGGGAGAAGTAGGAATTACAGGAGCTGTATTCTCAAATGGCAATTTCTCTGAAAGTCAAGGCAAGGAGAGGATGCTTACTGATGAGAAAATGAGACCTTAACTGTAAAATTTGGAAAGCTTTGAGTCATGAAAAGGAGGTTTGAGGCTTATTCAAGCACTGCTTCCATCAGGGTCTGGCTGTATTTTGTGGATGAGCCTGTGGTAATGCTGAGCTGAGTAAGCAATTTAGCATTCACTGACACAGCCCTGAAGGCTGTCATTGCTTTGACCTTCTCAATGCCCTCAACCTGATTTGGATGCACCAGGCAATCATTTAAGAAGCCAGGAGAAAAGTAAATCAAGCATGATTTTTGTGTTGTTGCAAAAAGGATAATGATATATACTGAAAGTAAACATGAAATAGAAAAGAATAATGCAATGCCTAAAATAAAGCAAATCTCTGAAAGGACAGAAGCTGGGGTCATCACACTTAGATATCCATGGAACTGAAATCATGCTCTGTGAAACAGACAAATCATTTTTGTGAAGTGAGTGACAGTGATGGGAATCCCTGGCTGCTGGGATGAGCAAACTCCACTCCACTACTCAGTTCAATCACTTTATGATTAAATAGTTATGTGGAGAGCCTCTGTTTTAAATTAGATTTTATATCTTGAGAAATGTATACCATGAGATGTTTGTATGTATATAGAGCCTATCCAAACTCCTGAGTTAGACATTAGCTGTGAGTGATGTGCCCAGGGAAACATATGTGTGTGTGCTACATGGAGGAGGAAAATGAGCAACTATCCCTTTTTAACTCCTTTACTGCTCAAAAGCACACATTGGGAAGTAAAAACAATCCAAGACAGCAAGAGGGAAAAAGTGTGAATAGAAACATTTGTACTCTGCCAGTTTGGGACTGAATACTCCCAGTCTGGGCTCCAGAGTAGCTTTGCCTTCACAGCTTCCTCAGGAGGTAGTATTTGATATTCTTTGTGGAAAATCAATCTTCTGGTAGAATTTTTCAGGCGAACATGCACGAGGGAAAAAGCACGAGTACTCTGATAATTTATACTGCAGTAGTATGTAGGTTACTGCATAAACATGAATGAAATCTATTCTAGAAAACACAGTATGTAAAACATAAAACAGAATACTGGCTCACGTGATTGACAGATTATTCCTAACTGTGGAAACAATCTGTCAAGCCCTGGTTTTAGACTCTGGAATTCTTTACCTTTGCTGCCAGCCTTTTGGATAAATCACATCTCTTCACTTTGTCTTTCTTTTTGCCCTGGTAAGGGTAATTACACTGATTTATCAATGAGAAATGCTATAAAACCATAGTAATTTTAGCCAGCAGTATTTTCATTCCTTCATTGTAGTGGGATGTGGCTCTCATTTTTTGCCAGAAGGAACAGAATATTAGCATATCAGAGTTAAACCAGAGCCCAAAAGAAACCAGTTCAACAAACACAGGCAGAGTATTGCTGCAGGATAGGCTTCTGGAACTTCCTATGTTATGAGATATATCTTATTTTCCAGCTGAGAGGGTCTTAGCCAAACCCATGGAAGTGAAGGTAATTCTTTTCTTTGTTTTCATTGAGCACTGGATTCAAAGTCACATTAAATAAGATGAATAGAAGGTTCCTGTTAGTGATGACCACCGGGAACTGATAATGGGAAAACCAGACAACTGTGTGGTTCTTGTGTGACAAGGGAAAGACAGAGGCCAGCAATTTATTCATGGCCACTGTTTCTCTCCATAGAATATCCTTTCTAACATGCAGTCCTGGGGCTGTCTATTATACACGCATCAGATCCTTTGCATTATGCTCTCATCTGGTAAACTTTAGAGGTACACACTGCACTGGAGGGAAGTTCCCAGGGGAATTCTAACCCACTCTCCAGTGCTGACAGAGCTGTTCCTAGCCTAGAATCACTACACTGCTCTGCTTCATAGCACAATTACAGCTACAGGAGAGAGGAAACTGCGAGGCACAGTAGGGACAGAGAGGAGTTCAAAATTCTTAAGGAGGAATGCAGATCAATGTATAACTCTGGAGGAATCTCGAGGGTCACTGAAGGACTGACTTTGCACCTCTTTGCAACTTAAGTGGGTAAATCTGTTTGTGCAAACTAGGTAGAAAATTGATATTAGGAGCTGTCTGACTTACAAACTTCCATGTCAAACAATTAATGAGCATAAAGGGAAAGTCAAAACCAACAGTAGCGATAGAACACTGAAAAAAAAGGAAACATTTTCACCAAATTAATTAAACTTATTAAACAATTGGATAGCCAAAGTAATTTCATCATATTCTTTGTCAGCTTGTGTGCTGATTTAAAAAGAAATCTGAACCCTTTCAGCTCTCAATATTATAAAAATCATGGAAAGACATAGAAAACTTCCCTGCTGTCCCCCATTATTAAGCTGCAGCAATGTTGGGAATAAAGCTGAAACCTTCAGCCTCCAAGGAGAAACACCTGGAATATAAATCAAGCCACCTTCTTTAAGCTTGTGTGACCTTGGCAACATCAGTAAATATAAGTAGCATTTTGCTGCCTGTTTGTTTGTGTCATCTACATAACCTTTTTTTTTTCTTTTATTTTATTTTTCATCATTTGCCCTCTACTCACTCTGTAACCTACTGGTAACAGTTTTTTGGGGTGTCTTTTTGTAATGTAGAAAATGGCATTTTTGTATGGCTGGCAGGAATTATATTTTTATAATCCTGCTTTTTTAAACAGGTGTCTTTCTGCTATTCTGTTCAAAATAATTTAGAACAACTTATGAACAGCTGATTCCCAAAACCAGGGAGAATTAAGTGCCTCAGCAAGATCAAACCCTCTGAAGTGCATTTGTTTTCTAATTTGCTAATTTCTGCCAGCTTCACGTGTTGCTCTTGTTATCCATGGGCTGTGCACAGCTCCAGTCAGGTACAAAAAAGGCATTTTCCAGTTGTGCAAGTCCTACAATTTATGGGAAAAATATGGTGATGTTTTTCTGCCTCCAACAAAAAAAAAAAAAAAGGAGGAGGAATAAACACAGTGTTCTTGTGTAAGTGAGCACATAGCAAGAATTAGAGATCATTAGCTGTGCTGCTTACACAAATTAGCTGATTTATACAGTGTGTGATTTAACTCTACCTGAGTAAGCACACATTCCACGTATCTTTATGCATAAACTTTTTTTACTTGTTCAAAATATCAAGGATTCTGGCTGACATGACATCTTTAAGGGCATTATTAACTTTTTTGGGTATCTTTTTGATTGCTGTATTGCTTTGATAGTACATCTAAGGAAAAAATAGCTTCAGTGTCTTTAATTCAAGAGGTGGAAGGGAGGAACTGAAAACCTCTGGATTTACTCCTGGGTTTTTCAGCCCTTTGAAGATCCTAGATTCTCCTTTATGATACTATCAAGGTTAAAAAAAGTTTTGAAAAAATGGATTCTCATGGGTATGCACCACATAGGTACTCCAAAGTACAGCTGCAAGAATTTCTGAAGAGGAATTAGAGGACAATCTTTAAGTTCTGCATAAACAGGAAGAGGTAAACTATTTAAAAAGAGCTGAACAAGTTTTGAACTGAGTGATCAAAAGAGGGAAATGCACATGGCACAAGCGCTGGGTCTGACAGTGTCAGATTGCTCATGCAGTGTTCATATTCATTCATTGCATTTTTCAGTTGCTTTCAAAATCCCAAGGCAAGAAAAAGAATCTCTCTGAATAATTTAAAATAGTTCTCTTTTCAGTCATCAGTCCTTTTGTTCTTGTGTATATCTATAACCTCACACCAGTCATTTTATCTGTGGCTGTGATATAACCATCTCAATGTCTAAAGTGGTGGGAGAGCAAAATGGAAAGGAAGTATTTATAACATTTTAAGGAAAAGGAAAAAAGAAGGCAAAAATTCTCTAATCTGCCTAGAGATCTACAAAGAAATGAGTGATGTGAAGATTTCCTTTATAAGAAATACATTCATTTGCTAGTACCAACTAAAGGGGGCACCTAAAAAAGAATAAAAATGAATACCTTTTTATTTAATATGAACATATATTTTATTAATATGAACATATTTATGCTGGGTTTTTTCCCCCTCATTTCATTTATATCAGACTTCTAAAATGCCCCATTTCCAGAGACTTACCCTATATGATTAGCATCATTATTTGTATTACAAAGTACCTCAGAAGCCAGGAGGGAAATCAGCAGCCTTTTGTACTAGACATTGCATGAACTGTCCTTGCCTTGAAGAGCTTACCTAATAAAAAAGAAACTAAAAAGCAATTAAAGACAGCAGAAAAGAAGTAATTCTGTAATAGGAAGAGTGACAGAAAGACTATTTTAAAATGCCCAGGAAAACCCCTAAATACACAGAGAAATTGGGCCACTTTCTGGGATCCAACTCTTTCCTTTGACCAGAAGATTCTTATTTCTCTGAGGTAATTTACAGTCAATTTACAACCTGCAGTAATTTAAAAAAACCCCTCCATTCTTTATTTTAAAACTGCTCTGGCATCCATCCTATAGTAATCACTTTTGTAAATTCAGAGCAAAAAATGTGGTGTCAGAAAAGTGAGAGACTGGAGTGAGCACTAGAAGAAATCCTATTTTGAGACAGGTAGTCTCATAACCCAAGAAAGGCCAGGTCTCCTGTGTTCTACTCCTGACCATAAATACATAAAACACAAGGAAATGTTTTGCAGGAAATATTCCATGGTTTGTTTCCTTAATTCCATGTGAGTTATAACAGCAGCCCTTCTCAGCTTCACAAGGAGCAGCTGAGGCACAAAGCCTCCTGCCTCTCATTTCAGCCTCTGTTTCAGAAGCCAGTACTGAAATCTTCATGCATTCAAGTTGGGCATATATTGAATTATACCAGAAAATAGAAGAAGTGACAAAAGGGTAAGAGAAAATGATTGTGAATTTAGTCAGGTTAAGCTGAGACTTCAGAACAGACAGAAAGAATGAAGATCAAGGGAAGTGGTAATAAGAAAGAGAAGATGTTTCAATAAAAGCAGAAGGTTATGTCTGTCAGGCTGGTCCACAGGAAGTTGCAAGATTTATATCTGTGTAGTTTGGAAAGGATCTGGAATTTTATATTCAGGTATCACGAAGATATTTCTAATGCTGTTTTACACATCTTTGATTTTACATACTGCATCTTAACACATGGACAGGGACAGACATAATCTGCTCTTTGCAGGGTGATTATCCATGCAGTATATTATCCTTGGACAAACTGAGGATCAAAGAAAGAAATGGTAGGGTCATTTTTGCATATATCTATATTTTTATCTCTTTCTATCTTGATAGAGGAACTCATTCTTTTAAGAAAATGAAGGAGGATCTATTTTAATTTTTTTGGAAGCTTACTGCAGAACAGATGTATCTCGGAGACTGTCATCAACCCCCTGAGTAGCAATGATTTGAAACAGTTTGTCAGATGTACTTGATCCTGATTAAAATAAGAGAAATTAACAAGTTTCACCTCTCTTGATGGAGAACAGATAACTGTCATTCAGTGGTTCTTCCATCATGGAATGAATGTTTTATTTCCAAAGGGGATTTGGTAAGTTTATTGATATTCAGCAGTAGGGTAAATGCATTACCCCTGCTTTGACCCTTTGCTGCTCCTCCTGGGCCACGGGAAGAGCTCAGCCCTGAGGGCACTGATGGACCCCTCACCCCCAGAGTGCAGCTACAGCTCAGCTGTGAGGGCTGCTCCTCTTCCCAGGGGCTGTTCCCACACTGCTCCTGCTGTGTGGCAGCCTTGGCCCTGAGCTCTGCTGTGCCTGGTGGGTGCTGGCCAGAGCTGCTGCCTGCCCTGGCTGGGCACCCACCCAGGAGCTCCCCTGCCAGCCTCAGGACACCTGCCCTGATGGACACGGGCCCAGAGGGGCACTGAGCAATCCACAGCTCCTTTTTGTCTCCCCAGGAAACCTCCCTCCTTCTGGTCAGATGAAGGGAAATGAAAAGCTTCAAGGCTATGCATTTCTGAAGTGTCTGCATAGAAAGGGAGGCAGAGTCTTACATGATTTGTTGTCCAGGTAACAACACGAAACTTGTTACTGGTTGATAGCTGGAGCCCCCACAGGTTTGGTATTTTGTAACAAAAACAACAAATTGTTTGGTTAAGAACAGAACAAATACGTGTTGGGGTGGAGAGGGCAAAGGATGGGCCCTCAGGAGCAGTGGAGGGGTGTCCAGAGGGGAGGAGCAACAACCTGAAGCTCCACCTGGAGGTGTCATATTTAAAGATGTACTCTTTGGCAGCTCACAAAGCCAGCCCCTGCTCACCCATCACACACAGATATTTGTGGCAGCACTTGGTTGGCTCCAGCATTCAATTGCTGTTTGCTATGAAATGGGAAAATCTCTTTTTCAACATTTCTGCTATTAATTGATTGCAACAGGAAGGCATAAATGTTTCTTTCTCAGTCACCCACAAGATGGGTTGAGGCCTGTGTGGAGCCTGGAAGAGACTGGATAGAAATAGACTCACTTAAATATATTTTTTGTGAGGAATATAAAATTACATGTTTGCTAGTAGAAGGTTTTTCTCCATCCATCCTCCCTTTGGTCCTCATCAGAAAAAAATGTGACTTGGTAATGTGTAGTAGTAAAGCACCTGGTTCTTGATTTATGCCAAGCTAATTTAGGCTTCAGATCATTAAAGATACTCCTTTGTATTAGAGAATATTGGTAGCCAATTAGATTAGTTAGCTTAAAATGAGTGATTATTATAACTGTGGTAGTATGAACTGAGTAAATGAACATAATGAGAATGAGGTTGCTGTTATTTTGTTCCCCAAGTAGTCTTGTCTAAGGTATCTTATTTTTAGATATTGTCACACGTCTCTTACTGGATGAGAAAAGGAAATTTCTGGAGGTCAGAAGATGAGAAAGCAGTCTGTAAAATGCTTGAGTGTTAAATATACTCAGCCTTGTGGCTGCCTAACTCTGCAAGTGGTTACTTATTTCCTGTGCTAAATTTGGATGACTGTTTTAAAAGACTGTTCTCAAAGAAAACTATGGGAAGACTTATTCTGCAAGCACAGATATGAGAAGGAAAATATCCCAGGACTTTTCAAAGCATTTCTTTACCAGCACATGCTACTGCAAACTGAAAAAAATCAGGGCCCAGTAGCTTATGCTATAATTAACTTTTACGATCCATTGACCTGTCTAGCTTTTTGTCCATCATCTGAACATGCTGGCAGGAATGTAAAACCCTCTTTCCCTGTTTTAGTATCCTAGGTACCCTATTTTTAATATAACTTGATTTTCTCTAAGGTCACTAAAAATACTTCCTGATCCCAACAGTTCCATTCATGTACAGGAGAGCTTCTTTGAATGGGGAAGCCTGTGACATTCTCTCAACTCCTTAAGCAAATCAGTGTTGGGATGCTTTTGGTTAAAAGCACTGTAGGGTTTGGGTTTTTTAACAGAAAAAAGATTGCTGCTGCAAGTATTAATCTTCTATATTTACCTCTTAGCATTGTGTGTGCACTACAATATACTTGGAATAATTACTTAAGGTGTGGTTGATAAGCTTTGTGAAGTAATATTAATGAAATTCAGTGGCTGAAGGGGGGAAATATTTCTTTGTTGAAGCCTGGAAATTTTGAAGCTGAAAATGTTTAATTCCCTTTAAGGAGAGGGAGGAAAAAAAGCTGCTTATTTATTTTAATACTAAGCAGTTGCATTTTTCTAACAGCAAAGTTTAAGTTGACACTGCTACAGTTAATCTCTTACTCCATCTGTGTGTAACCAGTTCACCCTTGGGACAATATTTACCAACTTTTCAGAGTGAATCATATTTGAGTAAAAACAAATCTATTTCAAAGATAAGTTGCAAAGCCTCTTACCACAGCCTCAGGAATCACCAGCATTTTCTGGACCACAATGCAGCAATCAGCAGTTTAGGTATTTCAGAAAAAAAAAATCTGTGTGTGCTTTGTTGCATCCTATTCAGGAAGTGGTGTAAGATGTTTATTCCTGACTCAGCACACGCTTATTCCTTTGCACAAAATCTGCACCTCTGTAGTGTGAAAATGGGACCAACCTTCCTCTGTCTATCTCCACGAAGTTGTCTTTGAACTTTCTTTGGCTATGCATGTGCACTTTCATATTTAAAGGTGTACTCTCTCTATTGTTCATATCTGTACCATTAGACTCCTCCTAAATTCAAGATCTGGCTCTCTGGGTAGGTCCTGTGGGGTCCCAGAGATGATGGGGGAGCCTCCAGTGCCTTGATTCCAAGCACAGGGAGGAGCAGTTCCTGTGTCAAGCACGGGCAGCACAGCTCTGAGGGGACAGGACAGCAGTGACTCTTGTTCTGTTTCAAAAAGCAAAGTAACCAGCTGTGACCCAGTGTGCTGCTCTGACTCTGAGCCCTGCAGGCACTCTGTTCTACCTTACAACTCTTTTTTCTGCTATTGTGAGTTGAGGTTTTCACTTCTAGATCAATTAAACAGTTTTGGATTTGAAAGATTTGGGGTTTGTTTTATCCATAAATGTCTAAATCACAATGGCATCTAATCTGAATCCTAATCTTTTCTTGAAAGGACTAAGAGAAATGAATAGTAAGTTTTCATATGTTTAGAGTTGGAGTTTTTTTAGTGACATTTGAAGTAGACAAACATCGTATGTTTCTATACGTAGAAAAAAAGTTGGGGGCAATGAGTGGTTTAATTACAACCACCAATCCTATTTCTGAGTACTGCATAATAAGATTTTGTTTGCCTCGTAGCCTTCTCTAATCCCAAGATGACTTTTTTTTTTTTTTAAACTTAGATAGAAATCAAATTTTAAGATATAGTTCCTCTTGGGTGGCATTTGTAATGCACTCTGATCTCCTTTCCCTGCACATGCCAATTCATATTTTATGGAGTCTTATCTTAAAACTAGAGCTGGTGCTACTCTGAAGTGAACATCACACTCTTTTTTTTTTGCTATGGATAATTATATCTATTCAAAAATTTCTTTTTTCTCCCTGCACTAGTAATTTAGGGGTTTCAATTATTCGTGTGATAGTTATACTATCAAGCCCTGATATTATTAAATCCTTGCATTAAGATATTAAACAAAAGTCAGCAACTTCCATAAGGAAGCTGATCTTCAACAAGGAATCTCAGTAGTAGTACAAAGCAGAATTGCTGTTTACTCACTGACAGACACCTCTCTGTAACAGACTTATTGGGAAACTTTAACTCTTCTGCAGCATCCAGGACTTGAATTGATTTTGGAGACATTTTTTTCCTAAGTCTTTTCTATTGCTTTGCAAGGTTTTGTGGTACTGGGAAGAAATATGAGAGATTTAAAAGCCATATATCACACTTTTTGATTGAATTATGTCTGAGATTCTTAGAGTGGAAAAGGCAAATGAAAAAGCAATAGGCTTTTTCCTTCCATATTTCTTTTTCTCTGCAATCTAACAGCTCACATTAGCCAGGTCTCTTTAGTACAAAT
This sequence comes from Phylloscopus whistleri, assembly GCA_017589585.1. Classification (NCBI taxonomy): domain Eukaryota; kingdom Metazoa; phylum Chordata; class Aves; order Passeriformes; family Phylloscopidae; genus Phylloscopus; species Phylloscopus whistleri. Next base: position 578,179 of record JADMLD010000682.1, on the reverse strand, counting down.
GCACTTTTAAGAAACTGATCTGTGACAGGATGTTAGTCAGGCAATGGCAATGCAAGACACTGAATTATAAAGCTGGCTTTTAGGAGGAAAACTTTTAGAGATTTGGGGATCTTAGCAGGGTCTCAGTGTGGGCAGGACTGCAGGACTTGAGGGGGTCCAGGAGAGCTGGCTAATCAAGGACAGCTTCCTTGGAGGGCAAGAAAGATCCACTGCAATGTGCAGGAGGTTGATGAACAAGCGGGGCATTCCCGAGTGTGGTAGGGTGAACTCAGATCCCTAAACCAGGACATCGAGTCAGCTCAAATGTGAACAAGAAGGGCACAGGAGGAGGGAGCAGTGACAGGCTTCTTGCAAGTGCCTGCACACATTCCCTGAGTGTACAGAGATGGAGTTGCCCAAGTCAAAGCTTACCTTGAGCTAAAACTATCAAGGGTTATAAAGACCCACAAGAAAATTTTATTTCACATTTGTCGGACAACCAAAATCTGGGTCCCTCAGCTTATGTGTGCATGAGACCTAGAGCCAAAATCTGCTCAGAGTGGCAGATTCAACAAAATTTGGTAAAAAATTCTTATAAACATTGTTTAGTTGTTTTCAAGATTCATTTTGTTTGTTGTCAAGCTGATAAAGGAGTATTTAATTTCAGATTGTCTCAGCCCAGAATTTTTTAACTGACTCAGAACATTCAGGTCCATTCAAAATGACACTCTTTTTGTCTGGGCTGGCTTGCTCTCCTTGTTGCCCACTTATTCAAACCCTTCTCTGCCCCCTCTGAATTGGTGACAGTGTTTTTAGCAGAACATCTTCCACCTGTGTGCACCAGCAGGTCACAGGGAATGCTGTCATTTTCCCATGACATGTTCAAGCCTGCATGAATGTTGTTCAGCTCTGTTGCAGCTGTGAATATACTCCAATCCCATTACCAGTGATGGTATTCCAAAGCCAGCAACTGCTCCTACAAAAAATTAATTTCCTACCTCCACAATATATTTTTTTTAAATCTTCCTGTGTGTTTCAAAAACCACAGAGTTCTGGAAAAGTGCTATTCTTCAAGAAATTGCTGCACTGATAAATTATGATGATACTGCCCCGTAGTGCCATTGTTGAAGTGCAAACCAACAGCTTATCTGCATCTTATCAGAAAGCATCAGTTTTGAGCTGTGATGCCCTCTAGATTAACAAATAATGTACAGAGCAGATTTCTTCACTTTTCTCTTTAGGGAATCTCACAGAAGAACAAGGACTCTTGCCTTCTATTTTCAGTGAAGTCAGGTCTCGTTACATTCCTTTGGGTCATGCAAGGAACTGCTGTGTCAAACATTTTAAGACAACACTGGGAAATAATGCAGTAGCATGACCTGACTAAAAATGATAGTTTCAGTAAGTGCTTTGAACACTGACTAAAGAAGTAAATTAATCCTCTCTGCTCTCATTTGGTAACATGGGTGAGCTGCTCTGTTTAATTCATGCCCTATAAAGAAGCAGCTGTTTTGCTTTGATGAGCCAGGCTCTGGAGGCTACAAAAGGCAAGAGGGTTTTACCTCAGCAGTGCAGATGTGTTCCAGTGGGGTTGGTGCTCAGCTTATGGACTCTAGAGAAAGGTTTTGCCAGTCGATCTCTCTGCCTGATATAAGTGATGCAAAAGGACTGCATCAGGTGTGCTGTGCAGCCTAATTTCAGTCAAATACTCTCTAGCTGCAACCCAAGGTTGAAGGTTTAGGGTACTGCTCACTGTCCCAAAAGCATGGCTATTGCAGGACTGGAGCACAGCTTGGTGTGAATGGCCAGATCCTCTGTGTCCAGTTTAACACCTTTATCTCTCTGTGTAACTCTGCAGAATTGGATAAAGTGTGTAAGGGGCAAGCTTTACCTCATATAACAGCTCCTCTGCCTTCCTGCTGTAATTCAGAGCAGGCTTCAGGGAAGGTTTTTTTTAATTACAAAAGTACCTTTGAGGTGTTTGGCTGTCTAGGCTGGAGGGGGTTGAATTATGGCATAGGCTCCCTTTCTCACTCACCTGACAGGTGTACTATGGATACTCATGGCTGAGATTCTGATCCTGAAATAAGGTTTTTAATCAAGTTAGTGTGAAATTCAAAATTAGTCTCAAATGTGTATTTGTGTGGCATAAGGTTAAGGAATAGAGTGATAATCTTGCATGGTGACAACTTCAAAATCATCTTTGAAGTAGAATGGGAGGCATGCTGAGTCTCACATCTTTGCATATGGAAGGGGTAAGAACAGTTTTTATCACTTTTAACCTAAAATTTTAAAGACAGATTAGAATTTAAATGTGTTAGCACAAAACCTGTAGGTTGTTCTGCTGTAAAAAGGTTAAACTCTATAGTTTTAAAAAAGGTTCATCTTCTTTAACAAGCAATCTGCAAATGCAAGCACTGTGGAGTAGTAGGTAGGAGCTTAGTATATAGGAAATAGTAAGGGAAAAAAGTCCTCTTGAATCCCATCCATTCTTATCACTCCTCCCAGCTGTTGCTGTGATTTCCTATAGTCAAGTGACACTTTAAAAATGTCCTTTGTCTTCCTGATTGCTAACAAATTAGAAAATTCATGAATTACTGCAGATAAATAGAGGTATTTTCTGAGCCCTGAATCTGCCACTCAGTGTCCCACTGAGATAGTGCCAGTCTGAAATGTTTAAAAGCTGCTTAGAGAGGGATGTTTATTGGCCTGTGAGGCAATGGGACAGATTGTTCCAGAGAAGCTGTGGATGCTCCATCCCTGGGAGTGTTCAAGGCCAGTCTGGATGGGACTCTGACCAAGACAGGACAGTCAAAGGTTCCCTGCCCATGGCAGGGGATTGAATGAGATGAGCTTTAAGGTCCCATCTAACCCAAATGATTCTGTCATTCCATGATATTCCTACTTCACTGCTCCAGTCCTCCAAAGGAAAGTATTGATGGAGGAGAATGGGAAGGATGAGCTGACCCCTCCTAGAAGAGGAGATAGGTTATCTGTCCAGCAGTGCCTGTACAATCCTTTCTCATTACAGATGGTACAGACCAGTCACGTGGCATGGGACAGCCAACAGATGACTGGAGACTGATTGCCAGAACTGAAGAAAATGTGAATATTTAATAGTTTTTTTGAGCTCTGGATATAATTTCTGCAGTGATACTGGATGAGCTTAAATAGAGAATTTTACCAGTGTTTGCGACTAGGGGAAGTTGTACTTGTTTTTATTGAATGCTGCTCCGTAACTCAGAAACTTCCTTTAAAGCCTGAAAAGACTTCTAAGTTTATTACTAGATATGTAGGTTTTTGAAAGAATTTTTTTTTCCCAAGGGAGTTGGATATCTGATAACTGCTGAAACAGAAGGAAGAAATTGCAGAGGTGTCTGCTCTGTCTGGAAGACTTCAAAAGGTAAGTAATTTTCTGTGTACTGTTTAATTTTCCTAAGCCTCTAGACAATATTGCTCTGAAGAACGTCATTGTGAAAACTCCTTGTGCTGTAAGAACATTTTAATGTGTGCTGTCTTTTTATGAAATACGTTTGAAAGAAGCATTTACTGAGGTAGTGCTGTGCAGCTGATGAGAGATACATTCTGGAAAGTTGTCACATGAAAACTGGGGAAGAGGATGAGGAAAAAGACCATGCTCTTTAAGGAGTGGTGATCATGATTCATATCTGAATCAAAAAATATTTGATGAAGAGTGAAGTTTAAGCTCTCATCATCTGGGAAAATAGCTAAGTTGTTTTTCTGAATCTGGTCAAGTTCCAAAGTCCTAATGGTGATAGGAATGAGTAGGAGATCAAACTTTGTAAGGTACATGTGTGTCTTCTCACTTTTTATGATCTCTTCATAACCACTGTATTTGAAGATGTTTTGGGAAATATTGTCATCTTTTGAGAACTCTCTGATTTCAGCCTGAGTGTGAACTGGTACCTCTCCAGGCTCTAATCCCAACAGAACCTGTAGTCCCTTGGCCATACAATGAATAAACCACAGCCATGGAGTTCAAGTCCATGGAGCTTTCTTCCAAGTCCTGAGCTCCACAAGCAAATTTGTTGGCTTCCTCAGTCCTGTCACCTGAGTTGAGCTCCTTGGAATAATTTTTTTAACTTCCCATGACTGTGTCTGTTCTCACTTGCTTTCGTGTTGTCTCAGCTGCATTATACATGGAAATAATTCCTTTATATCATGCCCAGTAAATTACTTTAAAACACTTAAACAAGATTTTTCATGGCTGATTTTTACTGGTTTAGCCATATTGATTTGAATTGTGTTGTTAAGACAGATGTGTAAATTTTGTACTGCCTCACATAATGCAGGAATTACAGACAAAAACATGTTTTGTACTCCAGTTGGTAAATATGTTGGCCATACCTTTGGCTGCTTTACAGTTGCTGCTCCAGTGTGAAATTCTCTACAGATAATTTGAAATTTAGCATCCTTTGCCTTGGGACTCTTACCATTAGAGGAAGTTTTGAAGAGTAATGGTTAAGCAACTGTTTCACTGTATAGTAATCAATTAAAAAGTTTACCATGGAACTGATATAATGCCTGATAGCCTGATGGATAAACTTTCCAGAAGTTGCCATATGTTAATGGAAGGACCAAGCCCATATATTGACTCAAAATGTAATTTCTTTATGATGTGTTCTGTGCTACTGATGATTTTTCCCACTGTCCCGTAGCACGTTTTGCTAGGCAATGGAAATCCAGAAAGTTTCTGTTGTTACTGCTTTCTGTCTTAACAGATAGAAAGAACCAGCTCACAGAGCCATGTGCCCTGAGTGCAGAGTCTTCAGCTCTCTCAGGTTATCTCTGCTATTTATCTAATTTGTTATTGACACTGAGTATCTGTCACTCCAGCCTCCTCCTGAGGTTACTTTTTCTTGTGGTCTGTTGTGTTCTACACCTACTGTCAATCTTCCCAGCAGACAGTTTGCTAATGTAATTGGTTTTTACTTCCTTTAGTTTCATAGTTTACATGTAGGTAGAAACATCTTAAATCTTCATTATGTGCATCCTTACACACAGGAAAAATTTACAGTTTTTTAAAGGTTGCATTCTTTGTTGCTAGGGAGAGAGAAGCATGAAATAATACTCTTCATGCTTCCAGTTTCTTTGCTAATTATTGCTAAAAGAGGCTGGGAAGATACAAAGCTTTGGGAATTTGCTGCTATTAATTTTATTTTAATGCAGTTTGATCTGTGTTATTTGCTTCAGAATGCATTTATGTCATTAAGTTTCTTAGAGATTCACTGGTTACTGTGGAGCTCTGAGATTAATTGAGTAATCATTAGCAGCATGTATTGTCTGGTAAAAATGAATTAAAATTGATTGGAATCGAAAAGAAACACACGTTCTCTTTTTATCATATGGAAGGGGACAGTGTGGTTCCTCTAATAAAGGCATCTATCAAGTGACCATCTGGTTAGCCTGTAACATGGAGCATGCAGCAATATTTCTTTTCATTTTGAAGAAAAGCTACATGTTGGATCTATCTATAATTTATTTGAACCTCAGCCTTATGGAGCCAATTTAGATTTATGTCTGTTTGATGTCCATTTGAAGTCAGTTGGTCCTAATTTTCCTGACAGTGTTTTTATATGTTCTGTGAAGATTCTGTGTATATCACTAGGAATAATACAAAAGCTTAATCACTGTAGAGCAGGTGGTAACATTTTTGTCCAACTTTGCTTTGGTAATACCATTCATTTTGTCTTTTATGGCTGTTTTGTGAATGTGAATTGCACTGAAAACAGTAAGAAAATGATGAAACTTCATCACAAGAAGAAAACATTTATCACATAGGTGGCTTACAGTGTCACAGAATGGATAAGGTTGGAAGGGACCACTGGAGGCAGTGCAGTCCAACTCCCTGCTCCAAGCAGGATCCCCAGGAGTGGATTATTCAAGATTGTGCTTAGACAGCTTTTGAATATCTCCACAATCTCTCTATGTAGTTGTACTCCATGAAAATGTAATTCTAGCTTGAAAAATTATAGAGGTTTTCCCTCTTGGACACAATCAGAAATAATTTTTTAATTAGAATGGGCCAGTCTAGGTTTGAAAGAGAGCTAATCAGAAAGTCAGCCTGGATATTGAATAATATCACTTCTTAGGGCAGCTTTAAAAAACATGAAAATCCTTGTAATAGAGATGTGGGAAAGAGGCAGAGTGCTGTCTGTCAATCATGACCATGGAACTGAGTGCAGAAAAGTCACTGCTTGGACACAATTCTCAGCACAGGAGCCTGTTTGCTCTTTCTGCTCTATTTTTCCTGACAGATTTAATAGCTGAAAATTTAAGACAGTAATATTTAATATTCTTACAGAAGCTAATGTGTCTTTTGTAGCAACGAACTAGCCAGCAGCCTTCTAGCCATCATAGTGGCTAGCTAGAGAAAAATGGTTTTTAAACTTTGCATATGTCAGAAGGGGAGAGAAACTGTTTTCTTCCACAAAAAGAGAATATTTAAACTAGACAATATAGAAACTAGGAGGTACTTTTATTTTCAATCATGCTATATTTATTGCAATACACATTTTTTATTGTGTCACCATTTTCTGGTCTTTGGTATAAACATACCTAAATAATGTATGTGTCTACACATATATGCAAATGTAGTGCAAATATGTATTATTCCATATAAATATAGTCAGCTATTACTGTTTTTCCTTTCATTTTTATTAACAAAGAAGAGTTATTTTGCATTAAAACCACTATATTAGATAGATGTTTGATTACCTAATCTAAAGTCTATGACAATCCATGAAATGTGGTTTTTTTTCCTGTCAAAAATATTATTTATTGGCAAATGTAAGCTATAAATAGCTCTTGCTTAACCAGGTATGGTTTTCATGAGAAATCATAAAAGAGCACAGAATGGCTGCTTTAATTTGGAATGGTGGAGATGATGCAAATGTTACTGTGGTGTGCAAGTTGCCAATTTAAAGCTTGGAGACAGCTTGATTTACTCTTGTCTGCAGGCTAGGAATAGCAGTAAGCTTATTTTGACTATAAATGGAAAAAGTACGACATAAAAGTCACACAGTAAAACATTTTGCTTATATCCATTGGAACTTGTTTAGCTGCATAACTCTGGCAGTTTCTTCGAATATATCTTTCTGTGCGTATGCCATCTCTGCCTGTGTTCTGTGCCACTACATTTCATCTGCACAGTTCTCTCATTTATCTTTTTCTTGTTCCCTTGACTAAACCAGAGCTCTCAATCTATCCTGACAGTGTGTGGATGTAAAAATTACAAGAAATGACCCACACTAGACAAGTTTATCACAGCTCTTTCTGACTGAGTCATGAGGAAGGTTCTTATTTTGATTCACCTGCTAGACCCTGTGTGTATTCATTGATTTATATGTAGCAGGGAATGTTAAGTTCCCCAAAATGAAGTGTCTGATCCTTAGCTTTAGGTAAGGGAAAAGAGGAATACATTTTCCCATTCTCTAACTATAAGTTGTGTACCACTTCATTCTAGAACTTTTAAATGCATCTTACAATTTTATGCTTTAGCAATCCTTGAGTAATTGCATTATGCAAAACAATTTATAAGATCCTGAGTGAGGGGAAGATCTTGAGCCTGAATGGTCAGAAACAAAGCAGTTATAGGTTGGGATAAGATTAAATGAACTGCATTAAAGTTGCACTTAGCTAGTGATAAAAGATGGGAAAGTGGGACCAGCTCAACTACTCACAGAGGATTTTTTCCTCTGTCCTTTTATTATAATGACAAAGGAATAATTGTTAATACATTGGCAGGGACATCAAGGAAAATAGTTTTTTGACCTGGAGTTTGTCTTGTTTGCTATCACCACAGTCAGTTTGTTCACCAGTTTGTGCAGTGTTGTCTAAAGCAGATAAATAGTTCTGGTTGGTGTGGTCGGCCATTTTGTATGAAGAATCCGTCAGGATTCAGTCTTCTCCTGATTTCTACAGCTCCTATAAGAGCTTCAGAGTATAATGTATGTCTCCATAACACACAGTGCAGAGAGCTCCAGACTAGCCAGAGCTGGTATCTGTTCCCAAGACCTGACCTAGTAACTACAGTCACAGCACACAGGATACTCCCCTGTGCCACACTGGTGTTTCAGGTAACATGGGAGCTCTACCTTAAATACAGAACCAAATGAAGCCATGTGGGCACCTTCCTATTCTCCAAGGCATTAACTTGTGTATAGACATTGCCATGGCTCCCTCCTGGGAGGTGGTGGATTTCACCAAGAACAATGAAAACCTCAATGGAGAATTTTCTTCTTCAGGATTTATAGACTTGGAAGCAGCTTGAGCCCACAGGACAACAGACTTAATGGAATGTATTTTACCTGAGTACCTCTGTACAGAGGTGGCTTTCTTGGTCTGCCTTCTCACAGTATGGGTTGCACTTATGCAGTCTGAAATGTATTATTGGAAAAAATTGTTCCAGCATGCCATGTTGAATTGTCTTGTGCATTCCAGGAAGAAGGAGAATGTCCTGGGTTATGGAATCAAAAATGTGTATTCTATTTTCATCTGCTGAAAGCAGTTGGGGAATTGTTCTTTATTTCTTGTAACTTTGGAAGGAGGGGGACGGGGGAGAGGGGCGGGTGCCTTTTGGGTAATGGGCCATCAACAGACTATACCCCTGGACTATACCCGCTCCCCCCAGAGCCCCATTTGCATGCATGGTCCTATTGTGGGATGCCCTGCCCAGTGGGGGGAGTCTACAATTGCTGCCGGGAAAACTGAGCCGGCCGGGGACAGATTTCACTTGCTTCACCCCGATTCCTGGGAGGAAGACGACACCCCATCTCATCTTCGCCAGACCCCATCTCATCATCGCCGGACCCCATCTCACCATCACCTCACCCCTGGACCCCTCCTCATCACCCCTGGACTCCTCCTCCTCACTCCTAGACCCTTTTTGGCTACAGGATCGTCCCTGCTCCAACAGAGCCACGTCTACCACCCCAGGAGGACTCACTTCTGGACTGCTTCCAACACCCTGACTAACAGGGTGCCAGGTGGCAGCTCTGATTCTGTCAGGGCTTTCCCAAATTGTTGTTGTTTGTTTGCTGGTTTGGTGGGGTAGTTTTGTTTCCTACCACATTTGTATTATTGATATTCCTAGTAAAGAACTGTTATTCCTATTCCCAAATCTTTGCCTGAGAGCCCTTAATTGAAAATTTATAATTTGGCAGGGGTGGGGGGTTTGCATTCTCTATTCTAAGGGAAACCCCAGTTTCCCTGGCAGACACCTGTCTTGTCAAACCAAGACAGATTTTGGCGCCCAAGTGTGGGGCACAAGGGCATTGAGACAGAGGAATAACAGTTCTTGTGTACTAGATAGAAGTCTACTGCTCAAAATCATGTGGTCCAGCTTTCCCTGGTTTGGCTGGCACGTGGTTGTGGCTGTATTTCTGCCATTTGCTGGCCCTTATCTAAACATGGGCCCTATAACCAAGGCTACTGTGGCTGGCATCCAGTTTATTTTGTGGGTTAATAAGGTGAGGAATTCGTGGATTTTTAACTTCCTTTGGAAAGCAGGCACATGGATTCAGGGCTATCATAGACTAACTCTGTGTTTCTGGGGTTACTTTAATAATGGTACATATTGTGAGGAAATGGCACCTGGGGAAATTTTCTCCCAATCCTTCACTCAGTTTTTTGGGTCTACTCCACCAGCTTTTCAAGGGTTAAATTTCCCTCTGAATGCTAATGACGTCATACAGTGGTTGGTGCTGCTTATAGGCCTATTCTATTTGGTATTCAGAGATAAAGGGAGACTGGCCTGGGTAAGCACTCTGATAACTACCCCAAAGAATAATGATGCTGCCCAAGAGCCCACCCCTGTCCCACAGCCAGCCTCAGGCATAAACCACCTGGTTTGGGTGAAGGCTCTGATAAAAGAAATGCATGAGATGAACCAGATGCTGAAAGAGTACATTTCCCCAGCTGGTGAGAAACCTTCGCCCTGCCCTGACAAAAGAGAATCTGATACAGAACCCGCAGACATTACAACTGTCCAGGTTCCAGCTGACACACAGGGGCAGTCACAGCCAGCAGCAGTTGCCCCTGTGGAAACAAGGAAATCTAAAGTGAAAACAGCAAACCCAGAGAGTAAAGATAAGAAGGGAGGGCCCTCACAAGACACAAGGGAATCACATGTTCAGATCATCACTGAGACCCTGTCGTATGAAAGTCTCCGTAATCTGCAAAAAGATATTGTACGGCGGGGACGTGAGGCTTACACTGCCTGGCTACTTCGGGTTTGGGATCTTATGGGCACAGGTGTCCAACTAGATGGTGGGGAGGCCAGGAATTTGGGACCCTTGACCCAGGACTCAGGTATAAATCAGGTATTTGTAAGGGAGCCTGGACCTCTTTCCCTCTGGCAGCGGCTTTTAACGAGTGTGAGAGAAAGATTTGTCCACAGAGAAAGAATGCAGGAGCACCACCATAGAATGCGCTGGAAAACTCTGGAGGAGGGAATCCAACAGCTGAGGGAAGTGGCAGTACTAGAGGTACTTTTTGGGAGGAGTGGACAGCATGATAATGATCCTGACAAGGTTAGATGCACAGCGCAGATGTTATGGAACCTGGCAAATCTGGGGCCATCTCAGTATACTACATTCATTGCAACCATTAATGCTGAGGACAACCAAGTGACAGTGGGGGCTGTTGCCACTAAGCTTAGGAATTATGAGAGCATGATCAATGGCCCGCTGCAGGCTCATATCTCTGCCGTGGTGAAAGAGCTCAAAGAGGAAATGAGGGAGGTGAGGGAGGAGATGAGGAAGAGCAGTTCCAATGTGGCACCGGTGCGAGTCACAGGCCCCAGAGTCAGAGCCCAACGACCCCCAGCCAGAGAGAGAGGGTACACCCCGAGAGCTGACCTGTGGTTTTACCTGCGTGACCATGGGGAAGACATGGGAGTGTGGGATGGGAAACCCACCTATGTCCTGGCAGCACGGGTGCGTGAGCTCAAGGAGAGGAACACTCACCAAAAGGGTGCCACTAAAATGAAAGTATCCTCAACCTCCTATGCCCAGGCTGTCAGTAGTCAGGATGCTGGAACCTCTAGTATGTATGCTCAGGGAGGGAATAACCAGTGCTAGAGGGGCCCTGCCTCTAGCCAGGTAGAGGAGAGGGACAATCGGATCTATTGGACTGTGTGGATCCGATGGCCTGGCACATCTGACCCACAGAAATACACGGCTTTGGTTGACACTGGCTCCCAATGTACCCTGATGCCGTCGGGGTATGTGGGAGCAGAGTCCATTTCTATTTCTGGAGTGACAGGGGGGTCCCAGCAGCTGACTGTATTGGAGGCCGAAGTGAGTTTGACTGGGAATGGGTGGCAGAAACACCCCATTGTGACTGGTCCAGAGGCCCCGTGCATCCTTGGCATAGACTATCTCAAAAATGGACATTTCAAAGACCCAAAAGGATATCGTTGGGCTTTTGGAGTAGCTGCTGTAGAGACGGAAGCAATCAGACAACTAAATACCCTGCCTGGTCTCTCCGACGACCCCTCTGCTGTGGGACTGCTGAGAGTTGAAGAACAACAGGTGCCAATCGCCACAGCAACAGTGCACCGTCGGCAATACCGTACTGACAGAGACTCTGTGACTCCGATCCATGAGATGATTCGTAAACTGGAGAGCCAAGGGGTGGTCAGCAAAACCCACTCACCCTTCAACAGTCCCATTTGGCCTGTGCGTAAGTCTGAAGGGGAATGGAGATTGACTGTGGACTATCGTGCATTGAATGAAGTGACTCCACCACTGAGCGCTGCCGTGCCGGACATGCTGGAGCTCCAGTATGAGCTGGAGTCCAAGGCAGCAAAGTGGTATGCGACCATCGATATTGCCAATGCCTTCTTCTCCATTCCTTTGGCAGCAGAGTGCAGGCCCCAGTTTGCTTTCACCTGGAGGGGCGTTCAGTACACCTGGAACCGACTGCCCCAGGGGTGGAAGCACAGTCCCACCATCTGCCATGGACTGATCCAGGCTGCACTGGAGAAGGGTGAGGCTCCGGAACATCTACAGTACATCGATGACATCATTGTGTGGGGAAACACGGCAGTGGAAGTTTTCGAGAAAGGAGAAAAGATCATCCAGATTCTCCTGGAAGCTGGCTTTGCCATTAAGAAGAATAAAGTCAAGGGACCTGCCCGAGAGATCCAGTTCCTGGGAGTGAAGTGGCAAGATGGACGGCGTCAGATCCCCACAGAGGTCATTAATAAGATCACTGCGATGTCTCCACCGACCAGCAAGAAGGAAACACAAGCTTTCCTAGGTGCCATAGGTTTCTGGAGGATGCACATCCCTGAGTACAGTCAGATTGTGAGCCCTCTGTACCTGGTTACCCGCAAAAAGAACGATTTCCACTGGGGCCCAGAGCAGCAACACGCCTTTGCCCAGATCAAGCAGGAAATCGCTCATGCGGTAGCCCTTGGCCCAGTCAGGACGGGACCAGAGGTAAAGAATGTGCTTTACTCCGCAGCCGGGAGCCATGGTCTGTCCTGGAGCCTTTGGCAGAAGGTGCCTGGTGAGACTCGAGGCCGGCCACTGGGATTCTGGAGCCGAAGCTACAGAGGGTCTGAAGCCAATTACACTCCCACGGAGAAGGAGATCTTGGCTGCCTATGAAGGAGTTCAAGCTGCCTCAGAGGTGATTGGCACGGAAGCACAACTCCTCCTGGCACCCCGACTACCAGTGCTGGGGTGGATGTTTAAAGGAAAGGTTCCCTCCACCCATCACGCCACCGATGCCACCTGGAGCAAATGGATTGCCCTCATCACTCAGCGCGCCCGTATTGGAAACCCGAATCGCCCTGGGATTCTGGAAGTGATCACCAACTGGCCGGAAGCTGAGAACTTCAGTCTCACCGAGGAAGAAGAACAAGAGCAGGTAACCCGGGCTGAAGAAGCTCCACCATATAACCAACTGCCAGCAGAAGAAGCACACTACGCTCTTTTCACTGACGGTTCCTGCCGCATCGTAGGGATGAACCGGAAGTGGAAAGCAGCCGTATGGAGCCCCACAAGACAGGTTGCACAAGCCACTGAAGGAGAAGGTGGGTCAAGCCAGCTTGCCGAACTCAAAGCTGTTCAATTGGCCCTGGACATTGCTGAAAGAGAGAAGTGGCCAAAGCTCTACCTCTACACCGATTCGTGGATGGTAGCTAATGCTCTGTGGGGCTGGCTGGAAAGGTGGAAAAAGGTCAGCTGGCAGCGTAGGGGAAAACCAATCTGGGCTGCTGATGAGTGGAAGGACATCGCCACCAGAGTAGGGAAACTACCTGTGAAAGTCCGTCATGTGGATGCCCATGTTCCCAAGAGTCGGGCTAATGAGGAGCACCGGAACAACGAACAGGTAGATCAGGCCGCGAAGATAGAAGTGTCTAAGATAGACTTGGATTGGCAACATAAGGGAGAGTTGTTTCTAGCTCGGTGGGCCCATGATGCCTCAGGTCATCAGGGCAGAGATGCCACCTATAAGTGGGCACGAGACCGAGGGGTGGATCTAACCATGGACAGTATCTCTCAGGTTATCCATGACTGTGAGACGTGTGCTGCCATCAAGCAGGCCAAGCGGGTGAAGCCCCTCTGGTATGGTGGACGGTGGTCCAAATATAAGTATGGGGAGGCCTGGCAGATTGATTACATCACCCTGCCCCAAACCCGCCAAGGCAAGCGCTATGTGCTGACCATGGTGGAAGCCACCACTGGGTGGCTGGAGACCTATCCTGTGCCTCATGCCACCGCCCGGAACACCATCCTGGGCCTTGAAAGACAAGTCCTGTGGAGACACGGCACCCCTGAGAGAATCGAGTCAGACAACGGGACCCATTTCAAGAACAGCCTTATAAACACCTGGGCTAAAGAACACGGCATTGAATGGATCTATCACATCCCTTATCATGCACCAGCTGCCGGGAAAGTGGAACGGTGCAATGGACTACTTAAGACCACTCTGAAGGCACTTGGCAGAGGAACCTTTAAGAACTGGGAAGTGAACTTAGCAAAAGCCACCTGGATGGTCAACACCCGAGGCTCCATCAATCGAGCTGGTCCTGCCCAGTCTACCCCTTTGCACACAGTAGATGGAGATAAAGTCCCTGTGGTGCACATGAGAGGTATTTTAGGAAAGACTGTCTGGATTAACCCCACCTCAGGCAAAGGCGAACCCATCCGTGGGATTGTTTTTGCTCAAGGACCTGGTTACACTTGGTGGGTAATGCAGAAAGATGGAAAAACCAGTTGTGTACCCCAAGAAAACCTAATCCTAAGTAAGAACTGAGTGTAGGGGTTCATTTTGCATAGTAGTTCATTGCTTTAGGTATGATGCAGATGATAATAGAATAAGGGGTGGATAATGTCCTGGGTTATGGAATCAAAAATGTGTATTCTATTTTCATCTGCTGAAAGCAGTTGGGGAATTGTTCTTTATTTCTTGTAACTTTGGAAGGAGGGGGACGGGGGAGAGGGGCGGGTGCCTTTTGGGTAATGGGCCATCAACAGACTATACCCCCGGACTATACCCGCTCCCCCCAGAGCCCCATTTGCATGCATGGTCCTATTGTGGGATGCCCTGCCCAGTGGGGGGAGTCTACAATTGCTGCCGGGAAAACTGAGCCGGCCGGGGACAGATTTCACTTGCTTCACCCCGATTCCTGGGAGGAAGACGGCACCCCATCTCATCTTCGCCAGACCCCATCTCATCATCGCCGGACCCCATCTCACCATCACCTCACCCCTGGACCCCTCCTCATCACCCCTGGACTCCTCCTCCTCACTCCTAGACCCTTTTTGGCTACAGGATCGTCCCTGCTCCAACAGAGCCACGTCTACCACCCCAGGAGGACTCACTTCTGGACTGCTTTCAACACCCTGACTAACAGGGTGCCAGGTGGCAGCTCTGATTCTGTCAGGGCTTTCCCAAATTGTTGTTGTTTGTTTGCTGGTTTGGTGGGGTAGTTTTGTTTCCTACCACATTTGTATTATTGATATTCCTAGTAAAGAACTGTTATTCCTATTCCCAAATCTTTGCCTGAGAGCCCTTAATTGAAAATTTATAATTTGGCAGGGGTGGGGGGTTTGCATTCTCTATTCTAAGGGAAACCCCAGTTTCCCTGGCAGACACCTGTCTTGTCAAACCAAGACAGAGAATCATTTCCCGTGACCTGCTGGCCACAGAAACCTTCTGAGGCTCCTTTTATCCTGAGCTTTCCTACAACTTCTTGATCACAGGATGTGTTTATTCTAAATTAAAGTGTATCGATGTGTGGGTGTAAGCTCAAGTTGGCATGTCCATGGTGACTTCATGGTAGATATTGCAGGGACAAATAGTAGTACCTTTAGCTTTAACAGCACGTGGCAATAAGGCAGTCTTGAAAGTGTCTGTCCCTCATGAAGCCTTCAGTTTAGGCTAAAAATGTATTCCTTCTGTGTGCTGCAGTTTCATTTTCATGGCAATAAGGCAGATGCTTTTCAGGTTTTGAAAATCCTGCCTTAACTTCTTGTCGGTACTTGCATGAAAAATGATGTGATGTTGTTGCAGTTTCGGAGATAGGCAGATGAGAGAACACACCGAAGGTCACACAACAACAGCCAGAGTTTATTGTTGGGCAGCCCCTTTCATTATCTTACCCAGGGACTTGTGTCCTTCTGTTCTCTAAGGAGCCCAGGCTGGTGGGATTGGTGTCTGTTAGGGCCAGTCTGTCTGTGCCGCTATAGAGCAGCTGTAGCTGTCACAGGATGTAACTTGTTCCAGGCTGTGATCAGCACAGACAAATGAATTTTAAAGCACCACTCATTTTCCTAATGTAGCCTGGTATGCTGGAATAATAGTGGTCATGGTTGCTCAGTCGAAATAATTTCTGTGCTCGTGAATTGGTTTGAAGTTGACATCCCATAATTAGGCTTTCAGGGGAATGACAATCCCTTCAGGTGGATGGTACAGCATGAGGGTGGGTTTTGTACATTGCTGCTGCTTCTGCTGTTTACCTGGATGAACCTTTCAAGGCAGAAGGTGATGTAGGTGAGAAAATGGCACAGATGTTACAGAGCACACTGTGCTGGCTCTGGCTGAGACAGGGTTAACAGATCCCTAGGGACTGAGCCTGTAAGTGCTTAGAGTGAAGAGCAGCACTTACTGCTGGGAGTAGCCCAATTGATTTCTGTTTACTATAGAAATCAATGTGGCTGCTCCCAGCTGTAAGCACTACAGGCTAGATTCTAGGCTGTCTACAACTGAAGACACCAGCTTAGAATTTTAGCAAAACCTTAGTAATGAGTGTTAGTGTGCACTGTTTAGACTTTAATCTATCTTTTTGAAAGACTGATTTAGTTTTTAGGTTTATTTTGATAAGGCATGCGTGGTTTGGAGTTTTTTTTAACCGCCTGCATTTTGTCCCATGGGTTTTCCAAGACAAGCTGGAACACATCGTTGAAATCTCCTAAGCAAAGGGCAGGACTCATTAAAAACTCCTAAAATCTTAGCAGACACTTCATTAGCACACGGGGATGATGTTCAAATTGCAACCAAACTTTTATTTTTATTCTTTCTTTCCTGAAGCCTATCAAAAGCCTTGTTTCTGAAAAATACCTAAACAATATTTCACAGCAGCTTTCCAAACAAATTAACCTTTGGGTGGAGACCAGGCTTGGAAATACCCGCCCCCACAGGAGAGTTTTTTGCCAGTAATGGGCTCATGTAAAATTGGGTAAGCTGCAGTACTGATCAGTAATCTCAACCAATGCACCCAGATGGAATAGCACTCTAAATCTTTTCATCCATGCCTGTCCACAAAAAGCAGAGGGATTGTTTTACACGACACAAGTGATAGGTGCACATGTTCAGGACCATGTTTTTACTGCCTCCTTTTCAGACCCTTTGGCAGAAGCACAATTACAGCTACGTTTATCTCTTAAAAAACCCCAAAGTTCTACCAATTGCAGTGTGCTTCTCTAAAATCCAGATACCAAGATTCTTTAAAATTGGAGAGCACTTCATAAATTTGACTTCAGTGAACGAGATAGTGATCTATGTACGAATATAACAGATATGAGGGAGGCCTGCAGTTTGCTAACAGCAAGCCCCAGACTGTCTAATTCCCTGTACGCAGCCTCCCGGCACGGAGTGCACACAGGTTCATAACAGCCATGCTGGAAATGTAATAACTGCAGCTGTAATGTGCTTTTACAGATCTGATTTTTCATTTTCATGCGAGACAGGGTGAAAAACACAGGCTGGAGGTTTGCTGGAGACTTTGCACTTAGAATAAAAATATCAGTTTGGACTGAAGCATGAGGGTATTGATTGTAGAGCTAAAGGTTAAACCCGTGGCAGTAACGTGCTTGAATTAATGACGTGTTGAAGAAAGCCACTTCTAAATTAAAGACATTCCATGTATTTCCCACAAGAAATTGTTATAAGGACACACAGAAGATCAGTGGTGGAATTTGTACTATCTTCTGATAGTTCATGTTGAACAAATATACATTTATTTTGTTAACTGCAAACCACACAGCCTGTTGGTGCCATATTCCAACTGGGAGATGTAGCTTTACGTAGTCACAACTGGCAACCTGTTAGCAGTAATTGTGAATATTTTCAGATATGAAAACCAATAGCAATATTTAATTTGGACAGCAAACTGTCCAAATACATTTAAAAATAAATAATGAAAAAATTTAAGACCAGGATAAAGGTTGTATTTTTGAAATTTTTGTAAAACTTACGTTCAACTTGTAACATAGGAAATTATTGTGTGTATGTGAGAGTTGCTAGATGCAAATATGTTCTCAGTTTTAGGAGCCTGAAGGTAACTGCTCACTACTGATGTCAGCTTTCTGGGGTTGGTGCATTTTAGGTTTGTGAATTGTGGTGAAAAGGGATGCCTTTATACCTGGAGGTGTAGTGTTTTTCATGGATATTGACCATGGATAGCTGTGATGCTACTCATGTTTACCTTGTTTCACAGTTCCTTATTAAAAGATGATAATAAAAATTGAGCATGAGAGGTTCTACCCTTGAATAACATGATCAGTTATTACCTATGGTAGGTTTGAAATACCAATTTTACTTTTTTTACCTCAGGTAATGAATTTTCCTTCTTTTGCTATGGATTGACAGATACTGTTGTTAGCTGGATCTCCAGCTCCAGGATGTTGGGGCCAAAGGAAAAACACCCTAAGCCCAAAAGAGCTAAGTCCAAAGGTCATATTAAGGCCAAAGGTCATATTTTTAACCTTTGTGTCAGGACCTCTTGATGCACAAATCTGAGAACTCTGAGTGGCTGGAGAGAGCTGTATTCCCCACAGTACAATGTCTGAAAATTATCCTCTGTGGTCTGGGGGAAGGAAAGGGAACACACAGCCCCCCAAACCTGATAGACCAATCTCTACACCATAACTAATAGCAAGAATGTTTTTATTTAGTAAGTTCTGCAAGAAAGGTTTTCTATTAAAAGTTAAGAAAATGATGAACTGCTAAAAAAGCAAATGCAGAAATATTGTGTATGGTGAACCTGTCATTAGGAAGACATTCATTTATGCTTCATGTGCATGCATTTATTGAAGGGAAAATAATATACTTGCTGCACTTGTCATACTGAAAATAATAAGCTATATTGTTCATTAAAATCCAGTGTAGATTTCTAGAAACAGAGCATTTATTAAAAAAAAATAAATTAGAAGACCCAAGTCCACATAAAATTTGCTTGAATTTAAGCAAGATTTAGTCACAATTGCTGTATGAATTTCCTACTTGCTCTACTAAAGCAGAGACTTATAAAGAAATCCAGAAAGTTGTGAAAATGCATTTATCAGGAAAGTTTTGTGATGGATCCAGCTATGACCTGTCATGTAATCATTGAAAGAAACTAATCCAACATGGCATGAATCTGAAATTTCCCAAAGGGACTGAAATGTTGAATGAAGGGCTTCAAACAAAGGGTTTGTTTAAAATGGAACATTTCAGTGCTGGCGGCTGTTTTAAGTGAGTTTGGCTGGTTACTGAGATGAAGCAGAAAGTACTGAAGAAAAGCTGTCATATAGAAATGGTGACAAGAATAAGAAATATCTCTCTTGCAGTGAATGATCAACTTTTACCAAGAAACTAAAAAGATGTCAGGAAGAGAATTCTATGCACACAGTAGCTTCATGCTGCTAGTTTGTGTCTTACAGCAAAAGTATAGACTATTGAGATGAACAAAAATATTTCTGTTTTTCTTTGTTTTCTCAAGTACTTTCCATATTTCATAACACTAGTGAATAAACTGAACAACAGACAACAGTTGTGGGAGGAATAGAATTGATGTGTTATTTTGTAGGGAAATGTTGCAAAACAAGGACAGGAAATATTGCTGAATATAGCTCAGGTAAGGTTTGAGGTAGGAAGTGAAGATTTACTTAGATTTAGGGAATAAATGCTGTTGAAGTAGTTGGTGCAGTGACAATTTCAGAACACTTAAAACCTGTTAAATTCAGAGAGCTAGCTGCTACAGGGAAAAAATAAACACAGACCTCAGTGAAAGTGTGTTTAGGTTTCATCCATGATGAGGGCAATCTTGCACGAGCTCCCTCCAAATTTGGTGTGGTCAGTTGTTGATCACTGAAATAACACTCATACATCAAGCCAGTGTGTCCTTTCCTAATAAAAAATGGACCCAAATTGGGATCTTTCACCAAGTTACACTGAAAGCATTGTTTTTTAAATACTAGCAGAGAATGGACATGTTAGTTTTCTATGCTGAACAAATCTGGGCTTTTGAAAGGTTTCTGACAGATAAAATAGGAAATCACCTTGAAATTATGGTGCAGAAATTACCATTCTAAATCAAAGCTGATGATGTGAAGTGGGGCATTGGTTTGAATCCTTTTGCTTGAAAATATTGCCTTGAGAAAACCCTCTCAGCAGACATTCAGAGGCACATTTGTGCATGTTTGCTGGACATTTGATTTAATATGAGTTGTGCAGTCTGTAGATTTCTGAGTTTATTTATGCAGCAGTTACTGCTTTCAAAGGGCTATGCTGTTGGAACAAATAGTTTTCAATTCTCAGCTAAATTTGAATATTTTGCAAAGCAAATCAGCTGTTTTGATATTTTTGAGGGGTGTAATAGTACAAGGAATTTGTATATTTTCCTAACAGTCACACTGACATGATCTTCTTTCCTGGAAAATCAGCATGGCGAGCGCGTAACAACAAAAAATCTGGTAATATTTCTCAAGAAAGAATGAATTAGCTGGTGGTCTAAATAATTTATTAAGTGCTACTACTTGCAAAATGAAGATTAAAACCAAAGAAAAATCTGTAGCAACTTTGCTCTGTATTTCTGAATTTGAAAGAGTGCATGTTTTTAACACATCCTGCATATTAACTGTGTGATAACAGCAAACAGAGCATATAAGATAATGTGTATCCATTTAATTATTAATTTTCCTAATGTACACTTTCTGATATTTTAATTAAGATTTAGGTGTCTGTTTTTGTTGAGCTCGATATCTAAGGTCTTTTATGAATCAGAATAAATCCATTAAATCCTACTTCTAAGCTTCTAAAAATATTTTCTCTCTCCCACAGCTCTTGTTTTGTTTCTGAATTCTAGCAGCTATTTCATAGGCCATTTTAGACAGCAGATGCCATTTGTTTATCTAATTCCCTTCTAGAGGTTTTATGTGTAAATCTACAGCAAAATACAGTATTTTTCCCTGGCCTGCCAACTTTGGGCAAAAGCGAGTGCATCTGTCATGTCTCCCAGCCAGCCAGCACCAGCTTTTGACATTGTCATCCACACTGGTAATTTTCCTTTATTGCTTCTACTGCATTGCTTTTCAGCTCTTGACTTCTGTACTTAGAAGTGTGCCAGAGATTCCACATGCTTTGTACTGCTCTGGATGTTCTAGGGCAAGAGGAGCCCTGTCTGCACCCTTATCTAGCAGCCCTTCTCTCCTGTTTGGTTGAGAATCTCTGTGAGCAATTCTGTCTCGTGGCCTCCAGGAAGCCACGTTATTCTGGCACAGAGCACAAACTAAGGCTCCTAAAGATGGCTTGTGAATCATACCTGCTTGATGATCATTTGTCTTACAGGTCACTTTATATTTCTCTGAGTTCTTATGCTGCTGGAAAGCAGCTTGAGGTTTGTTCCTTGTCTTAAAATGAAGTTGGTTTGTGAAAATTAGTTTTAAAAAACATGTTTTCCAGTTCCAGCAAGTTCAGGCCAGTGGCCGTGCCACTCTTGAAATTACTCAGCTACACTCTTCTGTCAAAAGCTGGTAGTAAATCAGAATATCCATTTAGGAACTGGTAGTACTGTAACCACATTGTATCCTCAATTAAATTATGGAGAATGATGCTCTGGGTTTGACCTTTACCTGCTGATTGGTACTGAATACTTCCTCCATGTTGGTACAGCAATTTGTTAACAAATAAATGCTGGCCAACTGCTAGACTGGATTGGCAGTCAGAAAAAATGATAATATGGTTTGGGTAGGGAAGGATGTTCAAAATCACCTTGTTCAAACACTCCTGCTGCGGGCAGGGACACCTTCCACCAGACCAGGTTGCTCAGAGCTCCATCCAACCTGGCCTTGGACACTTCCAGGGATGGGGCATCCACAGCTTCTCTGGGCAACCTGTGCCAGAGCCTCACCACCCTCACAGGGAAGAATTTCTTCCTTATATCCAATCTTAATTTACTCTCTTTCAGAAAAAAAAACCAACGGAGCCTAAGTCTGGTCCTAGAGGCCTTGGTAAAAATAAAATTAAAAAAACTATTTGTTTTAGAAGCACCCTTTATGTATTGCAAAGCTGCAACCCCAGCAGAGCTGTTCCATCCCATCCACAGTTTTGTGGCCCTGCTCTGCACCTGCTCTCACAGGTCTGTCTCTTCCTAGTACAGGGGACCAAGATCTGGTCACAGTACTCCAGGTGGAGTCTCATGAGAGGCAAGATGCTTTTTCATTACTTGGTTAGAATCTAACTCTGCCCAGCTGTGAGTCTATATTTTTCAGTAATTTTAGGATCAGGCAAGAGCTGGCAGTATTTTTTGGAGAAATTAAAGAAATTGTTGTCCTACATGTATTTATGAAGAACAAGAAGTCTTTTCAGGGATGCTTAAAGGTGAAAGGGTGGTTTCTGAATGAGGAACATGACAATATGCCTGTCTCTTTGAGAAGAGTCTGGACAAAGGATTTGATTTCAGATGAAACAGCTATGTGAGCATCCTAAAACATCTTAGATGGGATGAAAGAAGCTTTTTTAAAGTTGAGCAAAGAGTATCTATCAGATGCAGTATTTTATTTTTGTACATCTGCCTCTAAAGCAGTTAACTGTTGGGTCCTTCTTGCCTGGAGTATTGTAAAATCATTGCTTCTTTAACACTTACTGTGTCTTGTGATTTCTGCCTCCTGAAACCTTGTTGCCTCACTCCAAAGGGAACAGTAATTTACATACAGGGTAGAAGTCAACTTTCAGAATATTCTGTATCCTGATCTGAGTTCTAACAAAGTGAGGAAGTAATTTTCCCACTAGAATCTCTGGTAAGATTGAGGGTATGGATTTGGGAGAACTGTAGTAACAGGTATTCAATAATTTTTTGGCATGTAGCAGAATGTGACCAGGAGCTCAAGACCATCAAGGTAACCACAGCACGAATGTTTGTATGCACAGGTCACTTTTAATTCTGAAAGCAACAGCAAGACTTTGGATATTGCTTAGCTGGAAGTAATAACTTCAGCTACATTCCTTGGTCATTCTTTTCTAATATCTGTCATGTTGCACTGAAATAATTTTTTAAAGTATGTGACAGACTTATATATTTTGTTTTTCCTTCCTTGGCTGATTTCCTTGAATTTTTTTTGGCTCCTGACAGAGAGAATTCTCCTTCTGATTTCCTTCTTAAAATTAGTGTACAGGTATCTTTCCTGGAGATGACCCAAGGGTTTAACATTGTCGAGTTGCTAGAGAAAGCTATGATGATAACAATTTAACATACATAAATAGGCTTTCAGCTTGGTTTAGAGAGCTGAAACTTTTATAATTATTCTGATTTAGTCTGCCACAGGCAAAATGCTTTTCTTTCATCCTGTACAGCAGCTTTTCTGATTACGGCTTTAAAAAAGAACTGACTTTTTTTTTTTTGTAAAGCCAAACCTTCTGTTTCTGGTCTTAATTCTTTCTTATATTTCTGGCACATCATTCTCCTGTCACTTCTGCCTTTGAGTTATGGTTATCAAATACCTGCCTATCAGTTTGTTACCAATACATGTTAAGAGTAAATTTCTTCCAAAAATCCCCCAGTTTCTTTCAAATTTGGTATACAACTTTCAAAATTCCAGAGGATTCTTTTGCAGCTTTCTCAATTGAACATTTTTTTCAATTTAGATTTATCCTTGTTTTAGGGCATGGTTTGTTCAAACTAATAATAAAGGGATTGGGAAACATTTTTGATATTATTAATTAGATCATTCACTATGCATTTTCATACATTAGAATTCAACTTTGGGTAGCAAAAAAAAAAGGAAATCACTGACTTGTGATGTAATAAAAGTGTGTGTGATTGTAATTTAGAAATTGTTTAAACCAGGAGAATAACCATTTTGGCAAGGTTTCATTCTAAAAGAGAGTTTTGAGGGGATTTTGAAGGAAGAAAAACAGAAAAAGAAAATTATAGGGATTGAATAAAAGTATTTTCTGCATAGTGTGTGGGACAAATAATCATCTCATGGATGCCAATAACATATTTATAATTAATATTCCAATACAGCAATTGTCATTTAATTGGTGAATAGCAATTGCAAGCCTCAAGGTGAACTTGGAATCTACAGCCTTCTGACTGATACAGAGACTGCAATCAGCTCTGGCTAGGTTTGTGTGCTTTGGTCTTATTTCAGGTCATAAACCAATACATTTTAAAGCATTTTAAAAGAGGTTTTATTCATTTAACATTTTCATGTCTGCACACTTAGTAGCAATGTTTGAAGGCAATGTTTGTGCTTGCTTTTCCACAGTGCCAGATTCTTAGAAAACATTTGCATGGTCAAAATCTCTTGTGTACATAATTCCTAAGTCAGTGGGCAGCTGGGACATTATCCATGGAACCTAAATAGAGGTGGCCCCCAATGTACTCAGTAAAAGGATAAATGCTGAGATTTAAATCAGTTTGTGAGGGTGTTTCAGATATAAGCAGAATTCATGTGCAAACAGGAACTTAGGCTTGAAAAATTAGTTGGAGAGACTTTCCTTGCCTATTTCACTCCCAGCTTTAGAAGAGCTTTTCCTTTCCTGGGATGCTAAAAAGATTCAAAACAGTGTTAAAAGCTTCACTCCTTTCTTTTGTTGACCAAGTTATGTAAAGAAAATGCAGATGACTTCACTCAGCCTGTGGAATTAAGATGTTACTGTGTCCTACAGACAAATACAGGAAGAACAGACCTTTCACCCCAACTAGATTTTAATTCAGATTTAAAACAGTCACCAAAAGTTGAGCCTTTCCAGGAGAAATCCATTTGCTTCCCCTCTACTGTGGTCTAAGCACAATGGCTGCTGTCCCCATGTTCATAGGGAAATTATTAGACACATAACTTTGCCCAATATAGAGAAAGCAACAATATTACAGGATGGTTTTAGCTTTGTAGTGAATGATGGCTTGGATTTATTGAAAAGAAATCCTTGAAAATCGTAAAATAATTAACGAAATTCTCGTGTAATCTGAAATTAGCTAAACCTTCTTAAAGGTATGGACAGGTTTCTGTGGTGTGTATCAGCTGTGGGCAGGGGTTTAAGTGAGTTGCACCAAATTTTCACTCTGACACTCTTGCCTTTATGGTATGTTTTAATTGGATTGAGGTGCCAAGTAATTAAATGAGCCTCCATAGCCTTTGGGTTGCCTGCTGCCTTCAGTACAAAAATGGCATCAACTGGAGCACCTGCTCTGGCTTGAAAATTGGAGAAAACACTGCTTTTGAAAGAATCTGTTAACTGAGCAGAGCACAAGTGACTTGCAGAGGATAAAAGGTCAGTTTTAAAATGAGCAGCTTTCCCTCTTGTATTTTACCCTCTTGAATCCTAAGTACTGCTAGGGTAAAATTTTGAAAATAATTTGGGATTAACTGAAATTAACTAATATTCCTAGTCTAAGGTGTGACTGTTTTCAAACAAATTGTACCCACACATGAGACTAGTTTTCCCAAATTATCTGGTTCATATTCAATAAATTGGAAGTCTTGTTTAGTGCTGAACTGTAATGCCTGACATTCAGGGACAGACACTGCCTATCTTTTTACTCTGACTTTTGATAAAAATGTCAGACTGCTTTTAAGGCTGAGTTTAGGATCCAAATCTCCTAAGTGGGTGTCTTTAGTGATCCAGAGCTGTCCTTTGTTTTATATAGCAATTTCATCTAACATTTACCCACCTGATAAGCAGCTTTTCCTCCTCAGTGTTTACTTTGCTGGCCAAAACAAGCAAAGCCCTCTAGCTCTTTTTATGAGATATCTATTTCCCTGACCTGGTCCAGGGTCCAGTCTGAATTCACAGTCTTTGAGATGTGTGACAGCTCAGATGAGGTCTCACCTGTGCTTTGAAAAAAAGTATTTTTATTTATTCATCTCTGTGTTGCTTGCTAGAAAGGCTGAAAAAGGGTAAGGATTACAATTATTTTTTCTATGCTCCATTATTTTGGGACTCTTTTATGTATTGTGGCTAATGTGTTTTTGTCTTCCTCTTCCTCAGCAATTCCTCTCAAGCTGCTCACTGCAAACATTCTGGTTATTGGTCCTCAGGGGTACGACTGTGCTCTTTAATTTAGTTTCATTTCTGATGCTGCTTTCCTTGAAGTCATCTGGATTTTCTGCCATCATCCTGTGATCCTTCTCTTCATTATTCCCTCCCAAATCTGAGTCATCAAGAAATCTTCCACATATTTTTTTGTTTCTTCAATGACTGAATAAAAATTTAAGAAATTGAGATAAATTAGGAAAGTCCCTCTAGTTAATCACATTGCCATGCCCCTTCAGACAATTCGTTAATGAGATCTTCTCCAGTGTATTATTTATGCTGGTTTATAAAGCCAAAATAGACTGGGTTGCATTTGTTACACCTGGGCAGGGCATAAGTCTGCCCTGCCAAACTAATTTACTATAATTGGTAAATGATTTCCCATTGATTTAATTATTCATTCAGCTCTGTGATTAATTACCCTTCAAACATTTTATTTTCAATTGTTATTGAGAGTCCTAAAGACCTAAAGATCCCATTCTTAAAGTGTTGTGGTTGTTTCTCAACAATATGGCCTTGGTATTGACTTTACAAATTTGGTGAAGCTTGAGCCCATTCTCACTCAGTGTGTGACTAGGCACACAACACTGTTTTACTGTAGTTTCCACTTTGCTTTTTCAGCCTTGGCTGCCCTTTTTTTATTTTTTTTTCCTGTCTTACACTTAACCAATTTCTTCTGCTGAAAACAGAGACCATATGATTTACTTCCAGATCAAACCTAGATTATCTTTGATCTCCAGTACACCCTCTTTTCTTAGCAGCGCTGCAGCTTGCCCAGTTTTCAATTTCTTTATTTCTTTTTTTTTTTTTTTTAGGATGTGACTCATCTAGATTTTTGCAGCTTTCGATTTATTGCTATTTCTGGACTTAAGACAGTTTTTTTCTTGTTGTTGGTAAATACTCTGTTGAAGCTTTTATTATTTCTGTTTGTACTGTTCATTCACTAAGGTCTCACTTTCCTATTTGCTTAATGTTTAATGCCTTAATGCATCCATTGCTAGATCCCCTGGTTGAAAGAATACTTTGCTATATTTTCCCATATCACTAGACAGAAAAAGCAATGATTTTTTTGCTTACTATTTGTAGCTGTTTTTCCATAGGGAACATCTTCTAGGTTGCCATACAACTGACACTAAATCTTTTCTAAACCATTGATTAGGTTTCTTCCTGTGCTTTAGTCTATCATACAATGCCAAAGGTAAAATTTCTCATTTAATCTTATTACTGGTGCCAGGGGATTAATGTCAGGTGGCACTTGTGGTGACAGTGAAAAGATTAAAAAATAAT
Organism: Phylloscopus whistleri; assembly: GCA_017589585.1. Taxonomy (NCBI): domain Eukaryota; kingdom Metazoa; phylum Chordata; class Aves; order Passeriformes; family Phylloscopidae; genus Phylloscopus; species Phylloscopus whistleri. The sequence continues at coordinate 551,138 of JADMLD010000682.1, read as the reverse complement.
TCCATTAAACTTGTCTCCTGCATTTGATATTTGAACTGTTAATAAGAGGGATTACCTTCTTTATAGCCCAGGGAAAAATAAGCTCAGCATAATTGTCTTCCTAACCAAAGGCCTCCTTACTTCTAATACAGGAATGATTATATTTCATAAAGATCTCTGATTAAGACATTCACTGTGAGTTTAGTCATATTAGGCTAATGGGAAAGATCAACATAATAGCTCCTTCATTTTCTGATGATGAATATCATAGGTTTTCTGAAAGTGCATAAACATACTTAGAACATACTCTCTTTTCAAATTCTGCATTTCCTTAGAGTTTGAATTATTTCTTCAGCCCAATTTATCAGAAGGGAGAAGTTAAAAAGATAAATGGATACAATAAGAGACTAAATTATTTACAAAATACTTCTAGTGAATTTTTTCTTTAGTTATTTACCTACATTGTCATTTTTCCATTGCAGGGAAAAGCAGAATTTTAAAGATCCTCCAGAAGCTCTCAGATATTACATGCAGGGTGACAGCAGGCAGTAATTTATTATCATTTTTGTATCTTGAAAATGAAAGGGAGATGCACGGTTTGTGCAATGCAGTAGACCCTAGTTTCAGTGTTTTCCTCACACCCATGCTTCTAAAAGAAGAGTAGAAAGATTCTGGTTTTTTTTAAAGGTGTGACCAGCACAATAATGTTCTGTATGTGCCCAGTTTTCAAATACTTTGGCCCCAATTTTGCTGCATATCTCTATCAGACTTGTTTTGCTGGGTTTCCTTCAGTTGACTCCAGACTCTAATTCATTGAGTCCTAAAGCAGAAGCCCAGATAAGTAAAGGATTTCTCACATTTTTATATTCTTATAATTAATCATTATTTATTTAAAAATAAATACTATGTATTTAAAAATAGATCTTCTGTGTTACTATAGTAATGACCAATGATAGTAAATACTATTTTTGAAGGTGTCTACATTTGTAAAAATCTCTTCTGTGATAGAATTTTTGAAATGATTAACAAATGCTGAACTGCAATTCTAAATATTTAATGGTGTATTACATTTTTCCTGAATAAAATTCAAGCCATAACAGTTTTTCAATTCATCATCAGAGTTTTGTTGGGAACCCTCATTGCCTGAGGAAGACTTAAATTCATAACAGAGTCAGCACAAGGCTAGCTGCCAGCCTCCTTCCTTTTCTGTTGCAAAGAAAATGTTATTTCATCACTGCTGAGGAGAGACTAATGAACTGGCACAGGTATTAATTTTGCACCTTTTTTTTATACTTCTATTGAAGAATGAGTAAGGAAAAAATTGGGGGCTTTTTTTTTTTTGCAGTATAACACAGGAAAACTTCCAGCAAATAAGTTTTGAGTATGTTTTTTTTAATCCATCAGATTCTAGGCAGAGTTTCTAGATAAACATTTCAGTTACATTTTATCTCTCTTTCACCAGGAGATGTGTTTCTCAGTCCTCAGTAGGTGTTTTGTTTACCATGCCTTCTGGCCTAGGCAAGAGTCCACTCCCCAAGGTTTTCCATGACTGAGACTTAGACAGATGTGATAGTGGGGACAAATATCACAAACCTTTTCTTGTTGGAGACTATTTGTTCCCATTTTAAAAACCAATGTAAATAATTTGCATTTGTAGCTACTTGTGTAACTGTCTTGCTGAAATATGCACTATGTGAGTTTATTGGAAGGAATGTTTGGGGAAATATCAGAGAAGGGGGTAGAGACCCCCACCAGAAATTCAAACAATGAAAGGTGGGGGGAGATGTAAAGGAAGGCTGTAGGAGCCATCCATCCATGCCTAGATAAAGGCAATGGATCCATGAGAGGGCTGAAAAACTGTATAGAGCAGGAAGTACAGTATAGAGCTCTTCAGTACAGGATAAGATGGGCCAAAATGATTTGCTATGACTCTGTTAGAAAATAGTTTACATTAGTAAATACAACAGGAAATACAATTCTACAGTGTTTGACTCTGTGAGTAGAAATAGACCATATAGCTCTTATGTTCAAACCAGCTCTGTAATTTGAGATTTCATGGGCTTTCTAAAACAGTTTGTGCCTTTAGAAATTCAATAAGAGGGAATGCATAATGGATAAATTACTGGCTAATTCTGACTAGAGGAAATGTGAGGGAAATCTGTTGTGCTACACCTTACTTGTTTGTGTTTATAGTATGATGTGAAAGCAAGTGCAAACACATATTGTATGGGCTTGGTGGTATACAACCCACAGAGAAAGAAAATAAAGTTAAAAAATGGTCATTCTCACTTTTTCTAATAAGTTGAAAAGCTTGTCTTTGAGGGAGGATGCTGATGGTGTTTCTGGTAATTGTTCATATAAACATTTCAGAAATTTAAACAGCTCTTACTTAAACTACTACTAACGTTAGGAAAGAGTTCCAAAATTTTATATCTTCCTCAATTTTCAGTGTCAGTGTTTCAGTGGCTGGTTTTTTATCCTTTGGTGGTGATGTGGACACTGGCATTTACTTGTTCTAGCTGTTATTCCCTTCTTATGTTTACCCTTCTTGCTCGCTTATTTTTACAGAAAATGTTATATTGTCACAACATCAGTCTTGGTTTTGTCAGATTCTGCAAACCACACTACTTTGATATAGTTTGTGAAGTAGATAATGCACTCCTATGCTCATAGCAATTGCTTTTCTCAGTATGTATTCCAACTTGAAGCCGTATTTTTGAGCACAGGGGACCCAAGCAATATTTCTGACGTCCAGATGTGCTGTTTGAATGATAGCTCACCTCTGACTTATACAAGAGTATTGATCTTCTTACCTCTTCTAGAAATATTTTGCCTGATAAACTCAATATCCTTTTCTAAAGCAGACTTAGACTGATGATTCATAGTCACATCGACAAAGAAATATCAGTGATTTGCTGCAGATGAGAACTGGCTTTTTTTTACAGGAATTTGCTCAGTCCTGAAATGCATGATAGTGTACTCTTTATTAATGCTATTCTAGTCCATTTTCTATATACTAAATCAAGTTTTTCAACTCCTCTTGATTTTCAGATCCTCTGTATTGATAAGACATTATCAAAACCATTTTTATTAGCACCCTTGTCTTTGGGGCATTATTAGTGCCCATATTTAGCAAAATGATGTTCACAATGACCCCTGAATAACCTGCTCAACAATAGTTCTCCAAGCTGAGCAGCTGACCTTTCAGTGCAATCGCTTTTCCCTTGTCCCTTTAACCAGAAATCTCAATTTTGTTAGGCAGAGTATGTGCTGAGCTTCATGCATTGGGCTATATGACTGATGTCAAATTAAACCTAAACCACTTCTGAATTTTACAAGAACTTAATGTCTACTTTAAGTCTGTATTCCCAGTGTAAAACAGTAGCATCAATGAAAGAGAATTTGCTTCAAAAATTTAGCATTAATATTTAGTGGGGTAAGAAGAGAAGGTAAGGTGAATTGCAACAAGTGTGGAACTACAGGTGGTAGGGATCATGCGTCCGAGTTTCGTCCCCAAACAGCTCAAACTCTGAGTGATCTGGGAGTGAGCTGGGAAACCTGCACACCTATGGCAAGGTGGTCTGCTTAGTGGCCAAGGAAAAGGCTGTGCCTATGGTCTATCCAGACTTCCAGAGAACCTCTGACACTGTTTCTCACAGCATTCTTCTGGAGAAGCTGGGAGCCTGTGGCTTGGACAGCTGCACTGTTTGCTGGCTGTAAAGCTGGCCAGGCCCAGAGAGTGGTGGTGGAGGGGGTTAAATCCAGCTGGTGGCCAGGAACAAGTGGGGTTCCCCAGGGCTCAGTACCAGTCCTGTTTGGGGTCTTGATTGATGATCTGCATGTGCGTCTTGAGTGCACCCTCAGAAAGTTTGCAGGTGGGAAGGTTAGTCTGCTGGGGGGCAGGAAGGCTCTGCAGAGGGATCTGGACAGGCTGGATTGATGAGCCAAGGCCAGTTTTGAGTTTCAACAAGGCCAAGGTCTGGGTCCTGCACCTGAGTCACAAACAATCCCATGTAATGCTACATGCTGGGGCAAGAGTGTGTCCAGGTGGCCAAGAAGGCCAAGAGCATCCTGGCCTGTCAGCAACAGAGTGGCAGCAGGAGCAGGGAAGGGATTATCACCCTGTATTTGACACTGCTGAGTCCACATCTCAGATGCTGTGTTCAGTTCTGGGCTCCTCACCACGAGAAAGGCTTTAAGGCATTAGAGAATGTCCTGAGAAGGGCAGCATAGCTGGGGAAGGGTCTGTAGTTACAAGTCTGAGGAGGAAAAAATGGGGGAGCTGGGGGTGTGTAGCCTGAAGAGCTGTAGACAGGTGGGGGTCAGTCTCTTCTCCCAGGTAACAAATTATAGAATAGGAAAAAAATGGCCTAATGTTTGTATTGGGGGAGGTTCGTATTGTACATTAGGAGAAATGACTTCACCTAAAAGGTTGTCAGGCACTGCAACAGGTGGCCTAGGGAAGTGGTGGAGTCACCATCCTTGAGGGTATTTAAGAGATGTGTAGTTGTGGCACCTGGGGACATGGTTTTAAATAGTGGACCTCACATTGTCAGGTAAACAATTGGACTCAGTGATCTTAGAGGTTTCTTCCAATGTAAATGATTCTCTTCTACTCTCTGTGGTGATATTTACAGAAAGTATATTTCTGAACTTTTCTGCCAGTTTATTAAAAGTTTGTATTTCTCCAACACTATTAGACGTTTATTTTCTAGATGTAGTGCAGTGTATTGATTAGTCTGCAGGAGCAGTTATTTCTTTCATTAGCTAGAGCAGAAGGAAGTGATGTATAGAAACATTATTCACTAAGACCAGTCTTGTAAGCTTAATATTGGTTTTTTTCCAGCTGGTCTTTTATTTTTTTTAAGTCCATTGAGTTTGATAGGTTTTACTTACCGTCTCTGTTAGTGCTTGACTGTGTTCTGGTGTTGTATTTCATGTAAACAGAGACAGCTAATATAAGTTATTACAATTACATACACAGCATGGTAAAGAGGGAAAAAGAAGATACTCAGCAGGTAATGAGCCTTTCATAAGGTGCAGTAACATGAGGTTGCCTAATTCAGGCCAGAAGTGTGTTTGTGCACCAGGCAGGTGTGTGTGGAGTCGCACTGCCCCTGGGTCTGGTTTGCTTGTATAAAGTTTAGCTGAGCTTCTGCTGTGCCATTGCTCACTGCAGGCTGCTGAACATTGGGAAATACCAAAACAAGACAAGCACAGTCGTTGCAAAGGATGTACTCTGAAGAATGAAAAGGGAATCCACAGTAAGCTAGCTTCATCTAGCCAAATATCCCACACCTGGCTGCAGCCAAGAAGCAGCTGTAAAGGGAAAAGTACAAAAAGTAAGGAAGCAGTAATGATGTTTTGCCCAAATATTCTATCATCAGACTCATTTTTCCTAATCCAACAGCAATCAATTTGTAGTCTTGTGTTTGTATGCTAAATGGAGGCTGTAGCCTCCCTTGAAATATTGACATGCATGTATTTCTTACTTTCCTGTGACAACTGCTCTTGCAGTTCAGGAATTGATGTTCCTAAACAAGCTCATTTGCAAGGTATGGCAAAACTAAAAATAGCTGCAAGAGAAATTCAGCCTTGGCTCTCATAATCCTGTTTCTATGGAGTTTTTCAAAGTCTGATGTGTTTCAAACCACTGAGTGTTTTGTTGGGAAAGATCTCCAGGGGATAAAAATCAAGGGAAGGCATGATGGAAATCTCATGCAGTGCAGGAAAATAGTTTTCCAAACTACTCATAAAGTTCAGTAATTTCATGTTGTAAGGTCAAAACTAAGTGAAGATGGGAGCTGAGATTTACAAGCTCAAGCTCTCACATCTTCAAATTAGAAGACATAACAGCTATTCCTTCCCACTATTCCTACCGAGAGTCTGAAACAAATTAATTTTCTTTTAATGTAAATGGTTTTCTGTTTAGGAATAAGGATCTACAAGGCTATGACTGAAATTTTAAAAAGAAAAATAATTTTAACTTAAGGACCTAAATTCCTAGTGAAGCAGATAGGATTTTGACTTTTGAAAGAAAGAGCTGGCTACTTTTTGGAAGTGCCCCAGGTTTGATATTATTTCTCTAAGGCCATCTGTATCCATATGTTTTACTACTACTACTCATCATCATCATCATGATAACAATAATAATAAAACTCCCTATTTATTTGATGTATTAGTTTAGAATTTTTATCTGAAAGTTAGAAAGTGCTTTTTGAAAAGTAAAAAAGGAATTTTTTGGTGGCAATTTCTTCAACCTTTCCAGAATTATTCTACAATTTTCCTGTCATGAAGAAAAATGACAATGACACCAGACATCAACTTTAGGGAGTCCCTTTTTTTCATGGGAAGTTTCCACATTTTAGGCAACTGAATATAAAGCACTTTTTTTTTAGCACTCATGGATTTTGGGGTGCTTTATCTGTTGTTGGCACAAAAACAGCCTGTTGGTTTAATGCCAGCCAAAACTGGAGCTACTCCTGTTTCAAGACTGTATCTTTATCCAGGTGTTGATGCACCTGTGCTGCTTGCACATGTCTGTGAGTTCATCCTCTCATGACTGCCAAACTAAGCATGCTCCTGATTCTTTGAGGTGGAAAAATGAAGTTTTGAGAAATTAGAGACAACAGTGTGCATTTTTCATGCTTTTGTCTATTAGGGATGATTTGAAGGCTGAGTTGTTACTGTGTCTTTCTTATGTTTTCTCATATGCAAATTTTAACACTTCGACTGGCACAGAGGCTCTAAGTTAAGAAACTTAAAAGCTAAGTAGGAAAGATTGTGCTGTTCCAGGAATAACAAATGAAGTGTGACAGGGATGAACACTATTTTCTTAAATTGCATGTAGCTGATTTGTTAATTGCAGTCAAAACCAACACTCCTAACTTAGTTTAAAATCCCCAAATAAGTCTGGGATTTGCAGCTAAAATTTAATATATGATATTTGTAAACATCCTGCTGACAAGAAAATCTGCAGGGTGTGACCCAGAATTAAAGTAGGACTTGTTTCCCAGCCTGTGTGGAATAGTTGTTAGCAATTACACAGAAGATGACACCTCGAGTCCACCCAAGAACATTTTACCACTGTGCTAGGCGTGGTCAGAACAGGGAGTGAACTTTCCACAAGCAGTTTACTGTCTAATATAGGTGAAACCTCACAGAGGTGTAATGTGAAATGACTTAAAATAAAAATACAAAGCTCCCTGTTAATCTCAGTTTACTCCTGCTTCAGAATAGGTCAACAGAGGAACACCTGATGTTTCTCAGCTTTCTTCTGGCTCTGGAACTGCATGGAGGGTCAGGTCTGCAGACAGTACTATATTCTTGTAATGAATTTAACCTGATGCATGCAAACGTCTCTAAATTTGGATTTATTTCTGAATTGATACAGCACTGCATGGCCCACTGAGAAGTTCTCAATTATTTCTTTACCCTGCTCTTACTGTACCTTTGTTCTTAGCTATCCTAAGCAAAGAACACTCACTCTTGTAGTGACCTCAGCCCTCAGTTAAGTCATCCTTGACTTTGCTAGGTAATTTCTACAGGAAGTACTGAATTTTTCTTGCTTTCTGATTTTTAATACATATTTCTTTCAGGAACTTTTCTCTGTTGGAGGTCAAACTGTGAATGTATAATACAAAGCCTGCAGCAGTATAGGAAAATATTACATCTGGCCATGTGGTAATTTGGGAGGGGAGTCATGACCGCTGTTGTTTGAGATTCCTGTGATTCTACTTTTCAATTTCACAACTTAATGAAACAATCTTTCTGTTATGCTTCATCAGTTCCTCTGCTTCTGTCATGCTTTCTCTCTGCAGTTCCCCTTACCATGGGAAAAACTTCCAGAAAGTGTCTGCATGTTTGTCATATTTCCAATTTAAGAGTCTTTTGTCAAGATATTTTAAACACTTTGACTTCTGTTAGTAAAGCTTGTGCAGAAGGTTGACTCCAGCTTAGTATTTTAATAGCTGCCCTGTTCTGTTCTAGAACCTACTCATGCAATGGTTGTATTGTCAGGTTTTTTAATAATGAATTAATTATATTATTAACTTTGAATCCACTTTTGTTTTTCCTATTTGAATTTGACCACACAGAGGGGTAGCCTTTAGCTTACTTTATTAAAATATTGTAGCATAGTTTTAAGGATTTTAAATAAACAGAAAGAGAATTTTCAAAAGTATTTTATACTTTTGAAATAGCTGTGGTTTGACACTGGCCAAACATCAGATACCCACAAAAACCTTTCATTTAACTTCTTCTGCTACAGTTGAGCAGAGGAGAGGAAAAAAAAATAACAAAGGGCTCATGAGTTGAGATAAGAATTGGGAGAAGAAATTCTAAGGACAAAAGAGGTTCAAATTTAAAGATATAAAGTAAATTTATTATTAACAGATTCAGAGGAGGATAACGAGAAGTAAAAGAAGCTTTTAAAACACTTTTTTTCTTTCAGCCCTTCTTTCTTTCTCACCGACAGTGCAGGGAGACCCGGTGTGTGAGATTTGGTCAGTTTGTCACTTGAGATTTCCTTCTGGTCGCTCAGGGAAAGGAACATTTTTTTCTGCTATGCCGTGGGGTCCCTCCCATGGGCAAAGAGTCTTCCCAAAACTGTGGGGCCACTTGTCTGTGGGGTGCATTCTTGTAAGGATAGGCTGCTCTAATTTGAAGCAAGGGTTCTCTTTCTCCAGTCAGGTCTCCCACTGGATCACAGCTTCCTCTAACACCCACCCACACTGGCATGAGCACTTTTCCCACAGGCTGCGAGTGGATCTCTGCATCCCCCGTGGACTTCATGCATGACAAGAGGACACTTTGTTTCACCATCGTCCTCACCAGGGCCTGCAGAGGAATCTCTGCTCCCACACCTGAAGCACCTTCTCCCCCTCTCTCTTTTCCACTGACCTTGGTGCTGCCGTGTTGTTTTCCCTCACGTGTCCTCGCCTCCTCCTCTTCTCTGACTAGAGGAAAAACTGCTCCTTGTAGGTACCATTGCCACCAAGTTCCACTAATTCAAAGATCCTTGCGGGATCCCACAGTGCTGAGAAGTTGATCTGGTCCAGGTGCCGTGTCGGGGAATTGCTCATCCTGCTCCCGCTGCCGGCCTTTTCTGTGTATAAGACCTAAATTTATTACCTTTCCATTCAGGAATTAGGGAAGAGCTTCTGCCTTGAAGTTTACTCATATTTCAAAATTAGAAAGATGTTCATGCCATAAGAACACTAATTTCAGGCAGACAGTTGAAAGAGTTACATGATTTAAGTCAGCCAACCCAGCTCCTTTTCTAAAGCCAGATCCTAGGCAAAGATGAATACGTTTTCTGCAGCAGATTGAATAAAAGATATTACTTTTGGTTAACACAAATTCAGTGGTCTTGCTTCACTTAAATTGCCTAATGACCTGCTTTTGACTTGAGAAAAAAATCTATACCGATTTAGTCTTTGTGAAGAGTGCCATGCTGTTAAAGCTGAAATGCAGATGCTGTCACCATCTTCTCAAGAAAAGTCATGCTTGAAACCCTTAATTTAAAATATTTTAATCACCAATATTAAAGCCCACTTATTTCTAAGTGATTTGGGGGAATTTTATATTTATTTTTATTACAAGCTGTTAAGGTGATCCAGTGAGTACAGTAAAGGAATTAAAGAACACACTAAAATTAAGCCTATGCAGAGAACAATTTATTTCTTGGTTTTGGTAAGAGCAAAATGAATTTTCAAACTAATCAAGACTATGGGATCTGGGACTAGAAAAATGAGGGAAGGAGATTTTCTCTAAGCAATATACTTAGCAAAGGGTTAGAGATGAAGTACAAGAAAGTAGTACTTTCTAGTAGCATAGGAAAGAAATTCCAGACCTGAACAGCAATGACTTTTATGGTAGACCAACAAAAATTACTGTTAATTGAGAAGAGGAGAACTCCATGAAAACAACATTACTTTAATCTATTTTCATATTCAGAGTTATTGTAGTGCATTATAAATTTTCATTACAGTTTTATTACTTTGCCATTATACCTGTTCTTCAATTATCATTCCTTGCTGCTGTTTAGATATCCAACTTGAGCACCGCTGTGCTGTGTAGCTACTGATCATGCTTCTGTTTTCCCATGTAAAAGAGTATTCTTCCTAATTAAAAATAAGCTTCTGAAATTCTGTAAAAATTCAAACATTCTTCTTCCACTGCAAACAGTGCCTCTACCCTAGGTCTTGTGCATTTTAAACTGAGAGACCACGAATGGTGCGTATTTCAGGAATAGAAGTCCTTCAGATTTTCTTTCTTTAAAAGATGTGTGTCCTGTAGAAGAGATGGCATCTGTGGTGTGCTCTTTGCCTGCCCTTTTCACCGTGAGGGTGAGGAATGACGCCTCTGAGTGTTGAAATAAGCTTTTGTGGAGTGTGCCGTGCAGTTTTATTGCACCATTTACCAAGCACGAGGTGGCTGCAGCTGCCTGTCTCTGGATGGCTCCCTTGGGGATTGGCCTTCCTTACCCGAGGCAGCAGCTTGGGGAAGAGGGAACAGAAGGGTGTGCTGAACTTCAGCTTTATTATTATTGAGTGTGGTCAAACAGGGGGTAGCTCAGCTGAAAGAAGGTATCAGGGAGCTTAAGAGCAGTGTTGTTTCTAGTAAAGGCAGGGGAAGCAGAAGGTAAGGCTGTGGGTGGGGGGTGCTGTGCAGTGGAAAGGGGAGATGGAGGGCAGCTCTGGGAGGGGGGTGGGCTGGCCCTATGGCTCCTGCAGGTCTTCCCCTTTCCTGAAGTGCAGCCCCAAGGGTCACTTGCCTGCTTTTTAATTTCCCCCTCCCCCTTTTTTTTCTAATGCAAGTTATGTTTTGAGAACTTCCCATGGAATACAAAACAAAAAGTGCAAGATACTTCCCCTTCCCATAACAAGTTTAACTTTTGTGTCCGAGTTGTTGTGAGGATAATTCAGCATTTTCTGTTGCTGCTGTTCCCATCTGTCTTTTTATCCTCTTTAGCAAACTTCCATTGGAAGCTGGATGCTTGCTTCCTCAAAAAATGCTGAAATTTGTGATCATCAAAAAAAAAATAAAAATCATCGTAGCCTACTAAGAAGGGTTTAAAAGTTTTAGTTTAGTGCTTAAAGCAGGTTTAATTTGTCATAAGTATTTGGACCTCACAAAAGTTAAGAAGTTTTAAAATATTTACTTGTTTGTATTTAACACCTAATTTATATTTTAATTCATTATGTCCAAATTCTTGTGTTATTCATTATGATTATTTAAAAAAATCCATGCTCAGGAAAATGTCTGGGCAGGTTTCTGCTGCTTGCTCTGTAATCCTGAGGCTGCTTGGTTCAAAACATCCATGACAGAGTCAAAAGCAGCTGTAACTTACCTGCAGGTTAATTCTCTTGAGATACTTGAGCCAGCTCTGGCACTGGAGATGGTGCTCACCCTGCCCTGTGGAACCCAAGCCTTTCCCCCTCTCCAACAACCAGGTTTAGCAAAACAGCTTTATGAGTATAAAGTGACCAGGTTTGCTTACTGGCAATTATATTATGCTCACCATTGCTATTTTTTTCTCTTGCAAATGTTATGCTGTATTCTAGTCCAGTTTAAATGAAATGAGAGAAGGGTCCATTGGGGTTCTTTTCCTGTTTTTATTCCAAAGAGCAAAGAGGGCAATGCCATTTGCAGAGCTTTAATCTGGGACCCTGTCTATGGTTGTGCAGGACTAGACTCTAATGTTATTTTACCTCTCAGCTGAGGTAATGTCTGTGGCACTCCAACAGGGGAGGGGAAATGTGAAAGTCTATCATCCATGAGGACCTTGGAAGGTTATATTTGATTCCTTCATCATTTTGAAGGTTTCCTTTGCATGTGCACCTCTCCACTCCCTCCACTCCTGTGGTTTTTGTATCTATCAAGCTTGAGTTTGTTTTCCATATGCTGATTTCTTTTTCCTTTGGATGAAATATATTTGTTGTACTGATGATTTTCATGCTTAATTTTCTTTTCTTTTGGGAAGCAGAAACCTGTCCTGACCCTTAATTAACTATTTTGGTGTTATTCTAGTGGTCATACAGAGATTTTGAGCTTCTGATGGACATGTTTCTGCTTCCCCTCTTCTTGAGCTGTGCTGTGGTCATGCTGGCCTCTGTGTCTGAGGGGCTGAGCAGCTGAAAGAATTTCCTGAACAGTCAGGTCGTAAGCATCCCTGGGGAACTCCTTTCTGGCATATTAGATTGTCAGGGACAGAAGTGTGTACTTCCTCTTTGCTAGTGAAATATTTGCAAGCAAGATTTGCTGTCCCTTTTTTATTTTTTTAAGAGAGTGATTTTAGTCACTAAATCTAATCCTGTGGGTTTTTTTAATTTGCAGTCAATGTAAGCTTGCTTGTCCTCTTTCTTGAAAGACTATTTAAAGCCAAAGAAGGTCAATAATGTGGTTTGGGATGTGAAAATAGGTGTTTTAGTTTAAAAAAAAGGGCAGCTCTCTAATTCAAATAGTGCCTGGGGATAGACTTCTCACAATACACATTACTCCAAAGAGAATGTAGACCATTAGTGGTTTTAGTGGTTGAATTAGTAGACTGACTGTATTTCCTATGCAGAGAACTCAATAATGTGCTGGAATGTGCATCATGCTTTGAAAGCTAATTTGGTTCTACAGTAAAGTAATTTGAAACAGATATTTTTCACTTGCACTTCATTCTTTTTGCTGCCATATATACATTTTAAGATTCCTTTTTTTATTATTTTCTTAGCCCAACCAATGTAAATTAATTTAGTTCCACTAAAATTGCCACAACTGCATAGAATCCCACTCTTTAGAGGTTTGTTGCTGCCAGGGAGGCCCTGCAGGAGGATCTTGACAATTTAGAGAGCAGACCTTGTGTCTAGAAATCATGTTTTTTCTGCAGTGTGTCAAAGTAGTAGATGAACCTTTAATAGCATCATATTTATTATAGGTGCTCTGGAAATTTTGTCCTTATAAAGTTCCTGATTAATTTAGATACGGTGTGAGCAAAAGTATTGCTCACAAACTTTCCAAGACAACACAGCGATAAGGATTGTAGTTTATGAATATTCAGATGTTAGTCCTATTATGTTGTTACTCAGACAAAAGGATTAGATATTGTTTAGCAAATTTTTAAGCATTTATAATTGGAATGTACTAATAAACATGCAGTTTTCTGACATCTGTTCAAAGGAACAATTAATTTTTTTAGCGAAAATTGCACATAATACAAGTGTAAAGCTCACAGAAAGTGATTCCTTGTTTGCTGAGACTCATCAAGTCAGCTATGAAGATGTCCTAAAACAAATCAACTTCACTGTTTTGGGCATCCCCAAGAACGTTATCTTTCAAGACCACTCAGTTTCTTCTGTTGTGTAGATTTAGTTGCTAAATCACAGTTCTTTCATGCATGGATACCTTGTCTGGTAAGGCAAATGAGATCTCAAACTGTGAACTTTATGCTGTCACTCAACCCCTACATTTGTCTGGAGTAGCTTTTCCTCTCCTAAAGCACCAGTTACTCATACATGTTCAAGTGATTACCTGGCTGGTCCTGCAGCTCTTTGAAGTGTATTGCCCAGGCAGTGCTGCTCCATACTGAGAATCTGGGCATCAGGTACAGACCACCTTGACACAGTTCAAGAGACAAGAGTGTTTATTCGAAGTTCAGCTTGGATTCAGTCACCACAATACACAGCTGGGTTTTCAAAATGGTCTGATTGGGCTTGGTTTTGTAACCTGGAGCCAAGTGTGTGACTGCTCTCACGTGCTGGCACACCACCTTCTAGTGATCCCTGTCATTTTCCTGGTATGATAGAAAAGAGGTTTCCCTCTAAGCTTACTGGTCTAAGCTTGAGTCTGTCCATGTCTGTGATGGCACTGATGACACTGAATCCTTTTGATGACAAACCTTCCCTTGTGTGTCTAAATGAGCTGTGAATTCTTTTGAAAATGTGACTGCAGATTCTGGTGCTCAGTGTTCAACACAACCTTCAGTTGATGCTGATCACTTCCACACTTAGCCAGTAGCACTGGCTAATAATTGACTTGTGGCAAAAGACTTTTCAAGGAATCCTTTGACTACAAAGGAGGATTAAATATTAGATTACTAGATTGTAGAATATTATGGTAAAATAAAGGCATGCCTTATGCAAGTAAATGGCTGAATATAGGACAGTTTTCTGGTAGTTTTTCTATGACTATTGGGCCATAGAGAAAAAATTTTAGCTGTGCACTGAAATGACGGGGACACTTGCAGTGCTTTGGAAATCACAATTTGTTCATCTCAATATAATAATGAAAGATGGAGCAATCACTGAAAAGCAGATTTATATGGTTCATGGGGGTATGTTTGTTTTTCTGAAGAAATGGAGGTACCAATCTCTCACATATGAAGTCCCCCTGTATCAGTTTGGTGGGTTACTTTTTATCATGATTGAAACTGTGACAAGGATCCTGAATAGTGATAAACATTATGCTTAGTTTTTATATTTTTAAAAGCTACTTTTGTTACCTAATCTGCCTAATTTAGTCTGTATAATTATGTATTTTGAAGGAGGACTGAGGTTTTATCTTCAAATTCCTCAGACACTTAACACCTATTTCCCTGTTTACTCAGTGAGGTTTAATCTCCTGTTTGTTGCCTTTTCTGAGGTACCTTGCCCTGGAATGTCTTTAGCAGGGCAATGACATCTATATCCAGTTATATCCAGTCAATCTTGTCATCTTTTTACTCTTTTTCCAACAAAACTCCCAGGTAGAAACGTGTTCCTACAAAACAATTAAGAAGTGGTTTCTATATAAAGGACACAGCTCATCTGCGTAGAGTTTGAATCCATCTTGTATGTGTGTGTCATGGACTAATGGCACCACTTTAAGGATTTGTGTTTTAGAATGAAATTACGTGTAAATGTCAAAACCCTGAGTCCTTCTGAAACCTCAAATGAATTAGGAAAGAGTTCAAGTGTATATAACCATTTGCTGTGCAGATAGATATTCAGTTCTAATCATGAAATATTAGCTTAATCCTGTGCAGATCAAATTTGGCAGTTAATTTCCCTAGTACAACATTAGAAAAATATACCCAGCGAATCCATACCAATCAGTTTTCTTTTCACTACTTGAGGTAAAATTCCATTAAATCCATTCTGAAATTTTATGTACCAGCATCGCTAAGGGTTTTTCACCTCTAAAGTTTGACTAGATTTGGTATCACTGTCCTTCAGCTGTACCATGTAGGTGTGCAGTGATGTTAGAAGTCTTTCCTTGCTCTAGAGCCTGCTTTATTTCAGTATAAAGTCTGCTCCTGGAAGTACTGGGCTGTACTGACCTGGCTGTTCATGGTTGGACTCAATGGTCTTAGAAGTCCTTTCCAACCCAAACATTTTTATGATTCTGTGATGGAAAGTATTGAAATATATAACATATTTTAGTAGCAATTATAGTGGTAGAAGGAAAAAGAGCCTAAATTTTTCATCCATGCCTGCTTTTCTTTTCTCCCAAATGAAAAAGCAAGACTCAGTGGAGCTTTTCTTCTTGAAAAACAGTGACAGATTCTATAATACAGATAAGATGTTTACACAATATGACTTGCTTATCAAAAGCACAGGCATTTATGAAAAGCAAGAGTCTTAAGATCTGTGTTGCCTCTGGGTCTAAACTTTCTTAGTAATTTTCTTCAAGTTTTTCTCTTTTAGAAGCCTGCCCCATGGCTATAAAGAACTATTTTCTTTCCTTGATTCTTAAGGAATATTTCTGTTTACTGCCATGCCAGGCATTTTTCTCTTTAAGAGGAAAGCCACATGTTTCTTGTTTATGTAGCTCCTACGTAAATATCAGAAAAATGGTTAAAATGCCTTCCATATTCTTATACCTTTGAATTAAAGTTTACATTAGCTCACTAAAAAATAAAGAGCTTAAACTTAAAGCTTAATTATTTTTTCCATGGATCTTCCCAATATTATTTTGTTTTATTATCTGTGATGCAGGCTTAGTACAGCTGACATCAGATTCTTGGTAAAGCCTCTACATCAGGAGATTCTTTATCATTATGGCAAGCAGAAATCTTAGTGATAGTCCCAGTGGGATGAGTATTTTTGAGTCACAGAAAAACGTACTAGTTTATAAAGAGGTCAGAATCTAACCTTTGCTAGAAAGATCCTTTTCTCAATTAATTCCTGATGGAAAAGTCTCAGCTTTGTGAGGGACTTGGTTCCTGCAAGCAACTCCTGAATCATCTCTTGCCACAGAAATTAATGGGAGTTATGTCTCTCCACTGTAGAAGGTATCTTAGATTCTTCCTATGTCAGGTGGAAACATAGTTACTTTGGAAGAAGTCTTATATTTTTATTTAAATATTTTGAGACATATTTTCTACATTAATTAGCTTCCCACAATAATTTCTGTAAAATTCTATTTATTTACTTCCTTTTCTTTCAAATACTTATAACGAATTCCCGCCTGGCACCAGTGCTTTCCTGGTCAAGAGGAATAAAACTATATTTGCATTCAAACACAAGACTATTGCTTATTTTGTTGGGAATGTTTTAATCTGTAGTCTGCTTTTCTCAAGTAGCCATTCTTTACAGGCCAAAAACCTTTTCTAGCAAAGTTAAGTAGCTACTGTAGTTGTAAATATTTCCAAATGAGGATCATTTCCTAAAGAAGGCAGAAGTGAAGTGCCTGTATTGGAGATAGAATTCCTCTTATGCCACACGGCTGATCTCAGAGTCAATAACATTGGTTCTGCAATAAAGAACAAACAGCTGCTGCATGCATTATTACTGTCAAGGTTACCATTCTGGAAAAACTGTAGACTTTTTAGCATAAACTGCATCTATATCGGTGCTCTCGATTTGGTTTTCAATTTCATTACAAATGTCCAATTTGTCAGTTTGGCATTTTGTGCAGAGCAGAGGCATAAAGAAGTGCTTGATGTGCTTCCATACTTTCTTCTTTCCTTCCCCTCAGCCTCACTGTTCCATGGGGGAGGGGCAGAATTATCCAAAATGGAAATTCTCTCTTTCCCCAAAATATTATACTGAGTTTCATGACCATCACATGAGGTCAAGTTCAGAAGTTCTTTTAAAAGTTAGTTGTTTGGCTTTTTTTTCTTTTGAAAGAAACGACATGCTCAGCCCTGATAATGTAATTTACTGTGCAGCAAAAATACTTCTGCAACTACAGAAACCCAAAGACTGGGCCCTGTGTGGGTGTAATGATCTCCCAGATTATGATCAGGTCTTGCTTTCATGAGAACCTCTCTTGGCAGTGGTTTTTGTTTCGTTTCTAAAGATAGTTAATCCTGTAGTCTAATAAATAATGTATTGTATGAATTAGGAAGAATTCTGTTGGAGATTATGGGATTTTTACAGTAAAAGTTATTGAAAGAATTGAGTCCTGAGAGGTTGTTGCCCACAAATACTGCATAGTGAAGCCCTTACAGCACATCTGGCTGAGGATACAAAATGGTTTTGATTCTGAAATAAGTGATAGCACAAAAGAAAGCTGAAACAAAAAGATACCAGCCAAGAAATCACTAGCCTGAAGTTCAGCTGAATTTTTTTTTCTTTAATGAGTCAATATCTGACTGCTTTTCATTTAGCAGATAAATATCCTAGAGGAGAATACTTCAGAATGTAGCCCATGGTAGGGCTTCTTAATTTCTCCTGTATATTCTATTGTACTTTACAATATTTACCTCATTTCAGCAGACATCAGAAAGGACAGTCCAAAGTCAGAAGGTGTAATAGCTCATGACTTTTCTGCTGGTCATTAAAAGTTTCTTCTAATGTTGTTTGTTTGGAGATGTCTTTATCTCTCTTACTTGCATGAGTCAACCATCACAAATTTTAGCCAGATATATTTTCACTGGCACTATTCAAACTAATACAACAACCCCTCTCCCCATATTTATAGAGAAATTATTGATGATCTTTTCCCTTCTAGGCAGATTTTTCCCTTCTAGATCTAGGCAGGAAGGTAAATAAATAGTCTGCTTGCATTAAGGGTCCTTAGCATTAGATTTTGTGCCAGGGTTTGCACTCTGTTAACAAAGAACATAAATAAAAAGTTAAGTTGTGCCCTACAATAGCAAAATAGAAGCAGCTGAGGTGCTTGTGCAGTTCCTTAAAATGTCATGTCATATGTAGTTGCATGTTTTTTCAGCCTGGGTACTATCCCCTTTATGGATCCAAAGTGGCTTTGCAATCTCTCACGGGTGTTCTTGCTTATTTAGTGAGGTCAGGATTTCTAACATCTGGATGGGTAGTGGATTTTGCTTTTTATTGAATTAGAACTATTCTTCTTTCAGTTATTTTCTTTACATTGTTCCGTTAGTTTAGGTGCCCACTTACTTTAATGGGTGTCTAACTGTCCCATTTCCAACCTCAGCTGTTTTTTTTTACTGGTACCTCTTCTGATTGTCACTGTAGGTTTCATTTACGTTACTTGGTCAAAAAGAGACTGAATAATTTCACAGGTACCCTCTAAAAAGTTTTAACTGGTGGCAATGTCTGTTAAAATAGTTGAAGTCAGGGCACAGGAGTGTCCCCTGACCTGTGACTTTATAAGACAGCAAGACTAACAGGAGCTATTTTTGTGATAATGATGTACTTGCTGTCAACTTGTCACACATTTATCAGTGAGATGCTCTCAGCCAGAGAGCAATTTATTTATTTATCTATTAAATTTTATCTATAAATTTAAGATATTTAAATTTATCTATTACAATTGATTATACCTTTAAGAGTAATTAGCAGATATTTTTACTGGTTTTCAGTGAGAATATTTATGTCCAACTCTTGTGAGGTTTTGCACCCTACTGACCTAAAGCAATACTGTAGAGGTTACTCTCTATGCAGATGTTCTTGTGTTTCACAACTGTACTACTAATTTCTATCTATGTGAAAAAATAACTCTTGATGTCCTTGATCAACCTCTTGCTCTGCTAAACAAGGATGTGCAGCCCAGCTTTTCTTGATCTTCCAGAGTCTCCCTTAATTTCTGTGTTACTGTGAATGAGGAACTATTGCTCCTGAAATAAGAAATAGAATGGGAAATAAGATTGCAGCTCCTTATGCTGCTCAGAATGCTGAATTTGTAAAATTTGTACCCCTCTTGGAGAGAATATAAACCCGAGATTGTAAGGGAAGGGCAGAAGGAAAAAAAAAATCTTTACCCGTAATTTTACAATGTTCTGCTTACTAATTTTTATGTCTTGTACTACTAATTTCCTTGTCTGGTTCCCTCTGCCTGTTATGGCAAAGAATATCAACATTTTCTGGCTGCAGCTCTGAAGAACAGGAGGCAAACTCTGGAGTTTTGGTATTTAGTAGTACCAAGTATGGACAGAAGTAGCAGTAGAATTTACCAGCATTTATAAGAGGAAGGGAACCTTGTACAGAAGGTCCAATGCAATAAATATTTAATTATTTTGTAAATAAGTTAGATTTTATCCACTGTCTAATAGTAAGTTGTTTCTGGTCAAGATGGTCAGGCAAAATTAAAAAAAAAAAATCAGGCTTTTAAAAAGTCCTGTGAGTTATACAACTTGGTCAGGTAAAGAGGTGAAAAATTCAGGACTTTTCTTTAGGAATTGTTTTGTCATAGTGTCTTCAACAAAACCTACCCAATTTGTGATTATTTTAAAACTATTCATATACAAATTACATTACTTAAATCCACTTTTAAAATTAGGTCTTGTGTTAAACCAAGCTTTTACTTTATATATATACATCAGCTATATCACTTGTAGGAATTTTTCTATTGCAATAAGCTTCAGGATGTCAGCTGCCTACCTTCCTGAAATCAGTTTTGAATTGCTAGAATTTCCTCAAGGGCCAAAATACTGGGGTTTCAAACAAGGTTTTCACATTGCTGTGTGCATATTTCTCATGTAATATGTGATGAAGTAAAATGATAAAAATTTGTCAGAAATTGTAACTTTTGAGAAGAATCCTTCTAAAAGTAAGTTTCAAATGAGAACATGTTGATTATTGTGGTTTTTTTCTGCATCTCTGGTTCAAGTGTAGGTTATGATGTTTTATAAACACCTTTGCAGCCACTTACAACACACCTGACTTTTTAGACCTTCGTAATGTTTGTCAAACTGTTTCATTCTAACATTTCACTCTTAAAATTCACTAATTTAAAAGTACTTAGATATGAGAATTCAAATGTCCCAGATGACTTCAAAATGCACTAAGGAAACCCTTAGCAGAAAAAGTTGCATGATTTATGTAGAAAATGACACGACTGTGTTTGTAATAACACAACCTTTCTTACATTACATTATTACATTGCATTGGTACATTACATAACATTATTACAAATATGCCTTTGGAAGCAGTCAGTTCTGTTGCTGGAGAGAGAAGAACAAAAACCCCCAACAAATGCGAGCTGGTTTTGAAAAAAAAAAAAGCCTTTTGATGGAAAATTCTGGTGGGTACAGGATGATAAATGATTTCAGTCTCTCTCCTGATATATGCTTATCTCTAGCTCTACAGAGAAATCTTGGCTCCAGGGGGAAGCAGGGAAAGCTGGGTGTTTGAAGCCTTGGGAAGGGACAGGAATAGCTGAGCGTTGGTTTGCAATGCTTGTAAAGCCCTCCTGATACGCCTGCCCTGCAGCTAAAGCAAACTTCCACTGACACTAATGGTATTTGGTCAGCAGCAGTCTACAAGATAAAAGGTGCCAGGTACAAGGTGTTGTTTGCTGTTATTTAAATTGGTTCCTGGTGTTGGACAGACCTGGGACTTTTGCAGGGCTCTTGTGCAAACAGCATAATTAAAGCCATTAACATCTCTCAGAGGTGGAAGTAACTGATTTTTCAGAAAATGTCAAATTGTCATGAATGTTATTCACAACAAATGAGTTCTTTTTTTTTTTTAAATTAGATCTACAGCTTACCAGAGAGTGAGATGAAATTTCAGCAATACGTTGTAAAATACCAAAGGAAAGAAAGAAATCTTATTTTTTCCCTCCATGGGAATAATTTGGATTTTTACAAATTTGTATCTCTGCATGCTCAGTGTTCAGTGTGTTTTGACTTTGTTATAGATAGAATTGGTGACTTTTCTTGCAGTAGAATGTGGGAGAATATTTTCTTAAACTTGGAGCCATCCAGCTCAGGAGCTTATTTCCATGGCAGCCAGTTGTTTTGTTCTTCTTGACTTGTTTTTCTTTTTTTAATAAACAAATTTAATGTTATCAGATGTCTTAAAATATAATTGACAGTACTTCAAGAACACAGACTTGTTACTTTTTGTCATAAACTCGGCTAGATCAAAACCTGTCTTTTGGGATTACTAGAGTATAAAACAACATTGACATGTGAGGAGCAGAATGATTGTCTCTTGTGCCAAGCAACAATATTGTTGTTGTTTTTGTTTTCTGATATGTATACAACTCCTGCAGCATTTTATTCTGTCAAGGTTTTTGAAAAATATGACATTTTGAAAATACTTGTTCCCCAACAAATGAAAACATTTAGAAATTTGTTTATATAAGCCCCAGAGGAAATGTTTTTTCCAAAGCAGCACTGCTCCTTCTTGTTCTCTTCTGCAAAAAGAGCTGTGGTACTTTTAAGGTTTCTCTCTGGTAAATTGAAATCATCTTTCAAAAGCCCAGGTGTGTAATTGATGTGCTTGGATAAGTAACTATGAGTGTCCTCTTCGATAATAGAGTGATTGACAAAATGGTCACTGCTGTTTTAACTTAAATAAGCCAAGAATGCAGTAGCCAAGGAAGGTGCCCAAGGGACTTTCAGAATTGCTGGTGACATGGGCTAGAACCTCAGTAAACCTAATTAAAAGCATTTTCTGGAAGCAAGAGTCTACCTGCTCAGATTTTTAGCAAGAGTTTTTAAGCATTGCTAACATTTTCAGATTTCCTTGCCATGCCCGTGGAGAACAACATTTGTGATTTGCATCCTTTTATTTCAGTGTTGCTCACAGCTGCACCCTGAACAGTTACCTGTGGTAGGTGTTTGAACTGCAGAGAGCTGCAGCAGCAGCCCCAGCCTTGCACTCCGTGAGGAAGGGAAGGAGGGAGGTTGAGAAGGTGAACCCCAGCACATCAAGAGCACCTTCTTAAAGAAACTGATCCAAGTTAGAGGGAAAACCTCTGACATTTTGTCCTTGCTCATAGTAGCTCATGGAGGTGCTACTTTGCTGGGGAGTGCAACTAAATCTAACTTCCATGGCACAGAGTGATACATCCTCTTAGTCTCTCAGTTACCTGAAAAATCACAGGAAAAGGCAGTGGAAAGAGTACAGCTGTCAGTAAGAATCCTTTTCTCTGTTCCATTCCATGATTAGGATTTGAGCATGAAGGAGAGAAATGCAGTCAATGCAGGGCTGGTACTAAGCTCTAGGGCAGTGTCTTGCTGCTGGGGCAATCCCTTGGCACAAGGTTTGGAAGCCCAAACTGCACAGTGGCCCACGAGTTTCTCTTAGAGGAATCAAAGCAGATTTCCAAAGACTTCTGCTTGGGCTTCATATACAAGACATTTTGCTTTGACAGGACAGCCTTTCCTGAAGGCAACAGAATTGATTCTGCTCTTTGGTCCCAACCAAGCACCCCATGTAATGCTCCAGGCTGGGGCAGAGTGGCTGGAAAGCTGCCCACTGGAAAAGGTCCTGGCAATGCTGGTCAGGAGTGGGTGAGCATGAGCCAATGGGCAAAAGGGCCAAGGAGGGTGTAGCCAGGTGGGGGCCAGCATCTTAGCCCATGTACAAAACATCAGGATGAGAGGGAATCACAGGCTCAAGTTGTGCCAAGGAGGTTTACCGTGGATGTTAGGAAAAATTCCTTCACTGACGGGGTTGCTGAGCACTGAAAAGGGCTGCCCAGTGAAGTAGGTGTTTTGCCACTCCTGGAGGTATTTAAAACCACGTAGATTTGGTGTTTAAGGACATAGTTTAGTGATGGATTTGGCAGTGTTAGGCTTATCCTTGGACTCTATGCTCAACAAGGTCTTTTCTGACCTCAATTAATTCAATGATTATGACTAAGTTCTAAATTCATGTTTTGATTGGGTCAGATGAGAGAGTATTTTGGTTTTTTCCAGTCCAGTAGCTGCCTTCATGGAAGACTTACTTTTGATTGTGCTAAAGAAGCCTCCAGCAAACATTTGGGGAAGAATTTTGCCAGACTTTAGTAGCCTCTGGACAGAGTAATTGCCATCTACCAAGTCTGTTGTTTTCTGTTCATTAGCTAGATTCTGTTCTTCTCTCCTATCTCCTTCCTGGACACAGATTGTTCCACTTCTTTTTTTATTCTTTATTACCATTTCTCTCCCTCTCTGCCCAAACACTTCTTTTTCATAGCAGTCCAATATTTTCTGCTGCCTCTGCTTCTGCCTAGTGGAGGAATTCCCAGAGTGCCACTCTGACACGAGATATTCCATCAATGAGCCTCTGAACCTAAAATATTCAGGTGTTTACAGCACTGTCTTTTCAGGCATGACACAAAGTATTTCCAGGCGAAAACTGCGTGTACACAACCATGCTTCATCTCAGCTGCTACAAGACAGGCACTCCAAATCAACTACCACTTCCCAGGTGGCAAAAACCAAAATCGAAAACCCCAAACAAAACAACAACAACATCAACAAACCCAACAACAACAACAAAGCCCCCCAAAAACCTGCCACAAAAGCAAAAAAACTCTGTGTATCCACAGGTCCTCAAACCTCAGAATGGTCCAGCTCTCCTCTGTAATGGTGTACAGTGCATTGACACACCATTCCAACTTTAGTTTTTCATACCCAGACCAGATCCTTTATTCCTCAAAGATTTTCAAGGCAAGAAAAGTGTTTTAAATAGAAGAGACATGTATTTCCTTTCCCTTCACAGTCACTTCTCCAGTCACAGACACTCTCCAGTTGTGTTGTGCAGCTCTGCCAGTGTCTACTTAATGCCAACAAACCTGTCTATTTCAGAGCACCTTTAGAGCTGCAGTCCTTAAAAGTACTTTAATTAAAGATCACCCTCTTTCTTCCTTCTGCTGTGTTCAGCTGCCTCACTAGACTTCATGAGCACTTACTACTGCTTTGAGTGGTGTTTTTGAATTTGTTTTCCCTCTCAGTGCCTCAGTGTGCTCTTGTGCTGTTTTTCTTGTCTTTCATGTTGAAGTGCTGCAGGATGACATTGCTCTGTGAGTCAAGGTACATAAAAAACATGTTCTTTGATGTGAGGAAAATATTCTGTCCCTTGCACTTGACTGGAATTATGGGACATGTCACTTATCAGCCTGACAGATGCTGGTGCCAGAGCTGCCTGGACAGTTGTATATTCTCAATATGGAAACAGATATGGTTCTGTCTTAATAAGGTGGCTGCAATTTTCAGTACAATCTTTCAGAAACCCCTGAGACTTCTCAAGTAATTTAGCAATGGAGGTTTGGGGTTGAAAAAGAGAAGACAGTCACATTTTCTTGTTCTCCTGGGGATAATGTCAAATAGATGGTGTTAAAACAACTACCTGGAAATAAAAATAAACATTATTAAAAAATAGAGTTCAATGAATGCACTTCCTGTGGGTTGAGGAAGCCTATGCTACTACTCTTAGAAATTCTGCTTGGTGAAGGTGAGGCTGTGTAGTGAGTAGTTGCTCACTAGTTATGATTGGTTTGTTTATCAGATTTGAAATCTTTCTTTGTGGCTGAGGTTCTCTCCACAGTTGTATGGTAAATAATTTCCATTGCTCAGTTGATAAGTGGCCTCTTTTTCTTTCAAAAATAAGGGTACAGACTTTCTCCCAACATCAAAAGGACAGAGTTGGCTTTAGAGATGCTCACAGTGTTCAGTTGGTTTGACTGTGGGCTAAATTTTTCAATACTCTTTTCCATCAGTAATAGTAGTTCTTAGCCATAAAGCAATAGTTTGATTTGGCTTTGGTTTGGTTTGGTTTGGTTTTGGGTTTGTTTATTTGTTTTGTTATAAACGTTGATAAAAATAATAAAAAATCTTTAATATTAGGGGTTTTTTTAGTAAAAAGTTATCTTTACACATATAAAGAAGTAAACCAGAAGCACTGCTTCTGGTATGTATATTATTTCTGTAGACTTTGTCCTGAGCTGCTTGGTGTTAACTGAAGTAACCCACTGAGGTTATATAAATTATCTATCACACCCTAATTTAAGCTGGTTCTGACCTGTGGGCTTCACATATCTGTCCACAGCCTCCTGCTGTTTGTTCTACTCCTTCTAACCCCAGAAGATGTTCTGTCAGTTTAGCTCTGCTTTCAAAGTATGATTGAGCTTGGAACCCAAAACAAATTCAGGCATTCAGTTTTGAAAGTCTTTATTAAAGGAAGCAAAACCACTGCAAATTATTTCAGATTCAGACTGGAAGTTAAACTATACAGTCTAAACTATATAGACTTGTGTATCTGAAGAATGTTACTATTCTGTAAAGCCCCAAATGCTTCTATAAGCTGGGAAGACTTTCACCTTAAACTCTTCCTCTTCCCTCAAAAACTTAAGTTCTCTCCAGTTTTGTACATTCCTAATTCAGAGGATAGGAGTTGAGGAAAATTGCATCAAAACAGGAGTAATCGCCTTAATTTTTTCCAAACAGACATTGACTGTGACTTCTGATGGCTTCAACAACTATTTCTTTACTGCTGTTCCTAAAGAGCCCATTTTGCAGGGCAAGACCTCAGAGGTGGTTTCCAAATTCTGCACTGGGATATGAATGAGACAGGCAGCGGGTAGGCAGCTAAGGAGGAATCTATTTTTGGTATTAAATAAGTTGTCAACAGAAAAATAGTTTTGTGGGCTACTGGGTTGTGCTCAGTGCCACAGCTGCTGGGTTTGTTTGGCAGTTTTACTCATCCACAGCAGAATAGGTGTCACCTTAATCAGATGACTACAGGATTCTGTCTGCCACTAAGGGGAAGCCTGCAGAGTTTCCCCTTCATCAGGTTTAAAGCCCAAGAGAAAAATCCATGAAAGATCGTCAGCTCTATGTTTTCTAGCAGAAAAACCTGCTGCTGTGCCAGAAGAGAAATGATTTTTACTTCAGCAGACTACAATATTCAAGAGTGGAGAAAGGGAAGACATCAAAGTTGCATGTAGCTGGCTGTTTCACACGCTGCTTTCTCAGTATTTCTCACTGAAATTATTCGTGTGAGCTGCTGGTTTAGACACAAGATCTATAAAAGAAGTGAGTTTTGAGGGCTTCATATTGTCAAATGTGCTTTTCAGGTTACTGACTGGAGGAAAAATTTTTTTGGTAACCACGTGTCAGTTTCTTTTCCTTTTGGAATGCTATTTTTTTATACATACCCCTCTGAGAATCCGATTTAACTTGGCAAAAGGCAAAGTAAATGGTGGTTAATCTCTTTAAGTTGTTTTATACTAACATAAAACCAATTCTTTTATCTACTGGACAAGTGGGGGAAGGAGGTGCCTTCTTTAACAACTCAAGGCATTTGGGCAAAGGCTTATGCTGCCCTGGCAGCAGTTTCCATCAACAGGATCAGGATGCTGCTTCTGCAGCTGGAGGCTTGCCCAGGGCTGGTGAAGGCAGCCTGGGTTACCCTGTGCCTTTCCTGCTTTCTCCCAGTAAACTGAGGTTTAGTCCCAGCTGGATCCAAGCCGTAGTGAGAGCGAGTGGATGGAGCAAAGGCTGCCTGCTGAGCAAGGGCTGGAGGTGGGAGCAGGAGGCAGCAGGTTTCACCTTTCCTGTTAAGGGAAAAAGATTTCTGGGTCTCACGTGAAGAAGAGACTCAAGGCTCTTCAGCTAAGGTGAAAACAGGACCTGCAGCTTCTGTGAGAGTGAGGGAAAGGTGCCTTGCAGGCAGTTTTTAGCATGTAGGTCATGAACCACCCCTGTTTTAAATAACTAATTCACCAAGCTGGGTCACCATCTCTTCTTCCATTCCTGACTCTTGCACTGCTTAGATTGCTTTTGTCATGCTTTACTTTTCTTGTATATAGGGGTAAAAAATACTCTTCTGCCTCCAAAACTTGGGGATTCCTCTCTGTTGAATGAAAAGGACAGTTGACAGTGATGTAAGGATTTAATTGTCCCAGTAAAAAAAATGCTGCTGGACATTTTACTGGAGTAATACCAAGAGCAGGAGCATTCACATGTTCACAGTTCCTGTCTTGCACTGGTCATGCTTTTTAAAGCTTTTGAATTTGTGACTCTTTTGGTCCCTTAATTCTGTTGACCATCAATGTGAGTAAAGGAAAAATTCTAGTTATTACCAATTGTGTTGATTTAAGCTGGCAGCCTGGCCAGTTAGGCTCTGTTTGGTATCTTGATAATAAACATGACATTCTGTCCTAAGTAGTGCTGAAGTTTCTCAGTTTGCTTGGACTTTTATAGAAAACAGGGACCTTCAGAGAAAATAAAAAACCACATCACTTTCTGGATTAGCTCTATTCTGAATTAAATTTAATTACAGGGTAGTCTTAATTTCTAGGCATTAATGGAATATATGCCCAATACATGGTATATCCTGTCTTCACTTTAGTGAAAGAGTTGAGACACAAAATAAACAGTATTTTCTTTCAGTCAGAGAGCCTGGCTAACAGAAATACAGGTAAGTGTAGCTAAAATGCAGAAAAAATATCCTGTCTGTAAGAGAAAATTTTATAGAGGAAAAGAAATTGATATCAAACTTGTAAGATTGTCTGATTGAAAATGGAGGGAGGTTATTAGTTACTATATAGCTAATAAACAGTTACATTAACATAATTCATATGAGAAATGCTTTTGTAATTGAAGGCCAATATCTAATATTGATATTACATAAACAATATTAAAGTTACAATACTTAACATGAAGCATAAAATAATTTCTGAACTACTTTTACTTGCACTTTTCACTTAAGCAAGTATTAAAGAGGTATGGCAGTAACTTGGACAGTTTCTGAGCCAACATAGACAAAGTTAGTAGAATTTTCATGCAGTATTAATAGAGACAAAATCTGTAATAGGACTTTGCTTTTTATGTGCAATATATTTTCCTCTGTAAAGTGACATGACTGCACAAAATTCTGAGCTGTGGCTCTCAGGAGGAATGCTGTTGTCACACAAGGAGAAATGTATATTGAAACGTGACAGATGTCAGCTGGTAATAATTATGGACGCTTAAATATTTATAAATTTGTATGTCACTGTAAAAATGTGTTTCTTCATAATGAAAGATTGTGATGTGAGGAATTACATTCCAGATTTTTTATTGCTTAAGGCTGTGTGTTACAATTGATGGCTTTGGATTTAGAAAAGTTGTATTTTCACTGTCTTGAGTAATTCCAAGCATTAAAAAACTATAGGAAGTTAGAATCTTATTTGAGGTTTGGGAACACACATCGAATGTCTCCTATACAAAGGTACATTTATATTATTTTTGTTCTCAGTCTTTCATAACTTTCTTTGCAATAACTTTGTTTTTCCACTTTAATATTGTAATTTGTAGTTTTGCAGTGACCTACAGCTGCAGTTATTCTTCCATCATTTGGCTCTTTAACTTCCTTTTGTCCTTTATTCCATGCTCTGTGTGTATGGGGAAGCAGCAGCCCCATATAAAATATTGGAAAGCCAACAAGAGAGGGCTGAAACTGAGGCTGTGCCAGTGTGGAACAAGACAGGGAAGAGTTTTTGCCTCGTGTTCTTCTGTTCTCATGCAGCACTGCCTCAGCAAAAGAGGAACCAAATCTGGTATGCAAAAGGCAGCGTAGCCTTCAGTCAAAGGCCAGAAGGCTGCTGCCTGCTCCTCCTTGTACTTGGTGAGGTACAATGGATGCTGAATAATTCAGTGTTGTTCCAGCAGCATCTCCAGGGGCAGCAGCCCCTGCAAAGTGCTGACTGGGGCAGCTTCAGGAGCCAATTCTGTCAGTGGCCAGGGGCTGCAAGGTGAATGCCCTCACAGCGCCGAGGGTGAGCACAGCTAGGGAGGGTTTCACAGCTTCAGGTGTGAAATTCCAAACAGAGGAATTGTGTTAAATGCTGCTTATTAAGCTAAATCCCCCCTTAAAAAGAACTGGGATGTATCTGTTTAAATTTGGTAGAGGCTGGCACTGATAAATCATTTGCCACCAGAGATAGACAACTTAGTTCAAACCCAGTTTTTATGTTTCTTCTCACAAATAAATCTCAAAACCTTGATTCAGAACATTAGATTTTTTTTTTCTGTCTCCTTCTTTTCTCATGTTGGGTCATTAATTTTAGGCAGCTGAAATAACTTTAGGATGCCGTGTACTCAGAGCAATAAATTCAAGACAAATCTTAGTCATTTTCTCAAAATAGAAGACTAAACTGATTCTATTATTTTAATTTAAAAGTTTTAACTTTTTTTAAAATTTGAAAGAGGGGAAGTAACAGAAAATTAAGCTGTGTAAATAGTTTGTGAAGGGCATACAGGTATGGGTTTCTGGATTTTGCACAGTAATGGACTGCTGCTTTTATTTTTGTCATGGGCAGAGATAAATGAGTGGGCTTGGAAGTTTTTCCTCTCTGCAAACGGAGTTTTTCTCCATATCAAATGTAATAACAAATTTTCTCATGGTTAATATGAGAACAAGGAAATTAACACCATGTGTGATCATTACAGAGATTTCATCAAAATAAGGGAGTTTATCAAAGTTATTTTTAGATATTGTAGTTGAGTTGTGGTTTTCTCTTATACATATTCTCTTAAGCTGAACAATTCCGCCCTCAGAGATGCAGTTTTTTGCTCCCTTCCCCAGTCTGTTACCCAAATAAAATGAGTATAAAACACTGGTGCCTGTATGTATTTATACCCACACAAATAGATGTTGTTGTAGTGCTCTGTAGTACTGCAGCACCTTGACAGTCCCACACGAGATCAGAACTTGTTGAGCTTGGCCCTTTGTGAACAAACAATGTGAGGCTGCCCCAGTACAGGTTTAAAATACAATCTTGCAAGATAGACCTGGGGAAAACAGCTGCATTGATTTGCTGCAGGTAAAGGTCATGGCCAGAATTAGAACACAGTGCGTTACAGAAATACCTGAAATGAGATTTCCTGCCTGCAAGCTCATTGTGCTTTAGTGGACCATGGTGCTCTTGAGCAGCTGTTTTATTTTTCCAGTTATCCCTCAAGGAGAAAAACAACATGGGAAATTGTATTTATGAACAAGGCAGTTATTCCAAAGTACTGCCGTAAATTGTCATCTTAATGTTATTTCATGTTTAACATTGTTACATTCTTTTTCAAATGTTTCTTTTTTTGTTCACTTTCTGAAAAAAAACAGAGGTGTGGGGTAAAGACAAGCAAGTGTGGATAAAATAATTAGTAATCCAAAGAATTAATCTAGTGAGTGTAAAAGGAAAATGTAAATCTAAATCAGAATTTTACAGGTAAACAGTTTTGTGATATATTTCATGTCACAGCCTTAGGCTTCAGCAGTAAACCCTGTTCTTTTAATTCTTGGGGATTTTTTTCTTTCCCCTCTGGCTCCCAAACTAATTTTCCACTGAACAGAAGTTGTTCAGCCTTGCTCAGATGATAGAAATCAAAACTAACACAGGGGAGAAATTCTTCCAGGTTTCATAATTCTGGATTGTAAACACTTAAAAATAATTAGCATCCCAAAATGAACGTGATATTTTTTCAAGCCTGAAGTACCTTGTCCTAATCTCTGAGACAACACTGGTGATACCTTTTGTTTTTTACTCCAAAGCCTATCTATGAGAATTTTTCTTCTGTATTTTTGTGTCCTTTTGGAACATTGGCCTGTAAAGCAGTTATCTTCTCTCCTAGGAGACTTTTAAAATATAAATAAATGGAATCCACAGACCGCCACCCATCTGTTATGTTGAGCCATGGACAAATTTTGCTTGCAGTGGAGAATTTGTTGAGGTATATCTAACCTATTCCTGTTGGTGAAGGGTAAAGGCAGAATTATTGGTGAAGGGTAAAGGGCAGTCACACTTCTGTCTTGCCTTCATCTTCCAGGGCAAAGCAGAAGTTAGAGCTGTGTACAGGTAATAACAGTTGGACTGTTATGATGAGAGTAATTCAGAAGTTATTAAATAAGATCCTCGTAGTTGCCAATTCATGCCTACAATTCCAAACAAGGAAATATTCTGGTCTACCTAAGAATCTTAAATGGAAGGACTGCACTAATTGTATAACATTTAATTCTTGCACTGAGCAAAGTTTTCCTGTTTTGTGTGGAAATCTTTATTTCTTGTAAATGAATATTTTAGATATGTCTATAGATATGGCTAAGATACTCATAGTAAATCCACCCTCAAGCAGTTTGAGGGTTTTTTTTTAATTCTCACCCTTACCACACTTCCAAAATATGATTAATTAGGAAATGCTTCTTTTCTCTATCAAAGCCCTTTTTGTATCACTAGAACAAATTCTGTATGAAAATCTAGGTACCAGAAGAATCCTACTGTAAAAAATCTTCAAGTCTATTTCAGGTTGAAATCTGAGCATATTTTTTTTACATATTCATTCTAGTTTTGATTTAAGACATGATCCTGTATCTGTTTATGCACTGCAGTCCATTCCCTCCTTCGTTGTCACTGATAATTTGATAGCAGAAAAGCCTCAGCAGTGTCACACTAAAGGATATAAATGCCTGTTTGTCAGCAGCAGAGCAATCCTTAAGCCACACACAGTTCCCTCTGCCCTCAGCTGCTAAGACCTCATTTTCTGCCTGTTCATGGAGGTGTTAAATTTGTTCCTCCTTAAACATACAGAAAAATGGGACTGTGACACATTTATGTGGCGGGGAATGAACAGGTCAGACAAGCTCAAGAGCTGATGGAGTGCAAATAGGGGCAGTCAGGGAAGCAGTTCTGAATTTGTTTTAGGGAGGTGAAGAAGAGTATGTCACTAAAAAACCCCATTCTGTAGCTGGAAATGTTTACTATGAAAAATGGAAATGTTTAGTATGCTGTCCTAAAAGTGGAGAACTCAAAGAATGAGGATGAGCACCCCTTGAGCCTTTTTCTGAGATACTGACAATATTTTGAGGTGATGTAAAGGGGTGTAACTGCAGTTTTTGTTTGCTTCTTACTTAAGGAAGCACATTTTGCTTACAGTAGCTTATTAGCAGACTGCAGAAATCTGCTTGCAATGATCAGCAGTCTTTTTTAATAGTACATATTTTAAAAGTTCATGTCAAAACCTCTTGGTTTTTCTTGGTAGGGTTACATTTTACTGTGGGGTTCCAATTTTGTTGGGAGTTTTTCATTGGAATTACACCTGCACTGGTGGAATCCCTCCAGTCCAGTGAAGTTGTGTAAAAACTGTCCTTAAACATATGGAAAATCCAGCCCACACTGTATTTTCTGTTTTGATACATATTCATGGGTGTCTTTGAAAGTTATTTCTCTGTATTACTCCTGTCCCCTCCACCCCTGGGACAGAAGTAAGAAAACCGAGCAAAGAAAAAAACTCCAAAACCAGGCAATCATGACCCTGAGATTTAGTATCAGCCCTTCTGCTTCTGGAATAATAATCCAATGTCTTTAGCATTACTTCAGTGCAATACCAGCCTAAAGTTAATTTTCAAGTGTTCTGTTTAATGGCAAAGCAAATTTAGCCCTGAGAATTTTAGTCCCTCAGCCTACAAGGGCAAAAGACACTCAGACAATCATCCCAGCCCCCCAACATTCATGACACTTGTATTTATTACTTCAAACCAGTTTTAGCTAAAGGGAAAATGTAAGGGATGTTTAATGTTACTGTGCTGTAGGAAGCCACGGAATGATCAACTCTAGTATTTGTATCTATTAATTGAACATGTAGCTCTAAATACTTCAGCATATGCTGTTTTATTAGGGTGACCACATGAGTGTATACATACAGTTATCAGGAATTTGTTTAGGAAAAATATAACTGATCAAAGATTTGGTAATGCTTCATGACTGTCTTCCTCTTCAGGAAGATTTTTCTTATTTTTAACATGTGTTTTCTTTTTTTTTGCCTTTTTTTTCCTCCTAAGTATTTTGGTATGCACAGCCTTTTCTAATTTCTAGATCTTAGAGTAAAAATTCTTCTGGCATCTCACAGCATATTGTTCAGTACAATTATTTTACAGTGTATGACAACAACTTCCATAAATAAGTTGATAAATAAGAAAATGAAGCACAAGCCATCTGATCCAGCACAGCAATTACAAGGATAATGGTCGTCTTGATGTGAAGTAGAGGAATACTGAATCATTTAATAAAATGAAATTTGTAATTTATTAGCTATTTATATCCAAGTTGCTATAAATATGTTAAACTTTTGTCATACCAGATTTTTTCAGTGAAATCTCTGCAAGGATTGCTGCTGTCTGTATATGTGTGTGTAAGCAGAATTCTTTCCATTTTGATCTGGTCCTGATTAGCTTTTGATACATTTTACTATTAAATACTGACCATAATTTTTATATTAAAAAAGCTGGTGTTTATTGAGATGTAATGGGCACAGCCTGTGGCGTTGTTCCCCAACACAGTCTCCTCCAAAGGACCTGCAGCAAGAGAAGCCACTCTGAGAGTTTTCTGTAGAAAGAAAAGGAATTATTTGTTCAGAAACAGAACATAGAAATTTTTATCCATTGTTGCTCAAATATCCTCAAAAGTATTTATTAAAAAGAAAAAAAAAAGGTTGTTTTCCTGTTTGTAGTTTGTTTTGCTTAGGTCAAACTACCTACAGGTGTTGTTTCAGCAGAAGTACTGAATCAATGTCTGTGTGCACTGTCACTCACAGCCGTGTAAATACCAGCCTGTTTGTTCTCCTTCATCATGAACTGCTCTGAGAACTCACTTCATCTGGCACAATGAGCAGAACTTAAAATCCCATTATTGCATGAGGCAGTTCCTTAAGTGAAGGTTGTGCACAACCTTTTATCTGGCAGGTTTGTTTAGTTGTACTCTGCTGAGCTGTGCAGACCCTGTTGTGTGACGTAAGGGTTTGACAAGGGCAGTCTGTGTGTTGTGTGTATTTGTGTGTCTGTGTCTGTCTGTGTGTTTGACACAGAGCTCTGCCTCCAAGGATGTGAGGAAATCAGATCCTTGCAGGCTGCCATGTGTGCAGCCATCCCACCACTGGACCACTCTGTGTAAACCAGGCAGCCTTTGGGTTTGTGACTGGTGTGTGTTCACCTTTCACACCTCTCACTAATCCATCACAGCCCTTACACCTGCTGGGCACCTTCATGGAGCAGGGACCACAGCTCCCAGGGCAGATCCTAAGAAATGAGTTGTTCCTATAGGCAGAATACAGCTCACTGCTCATAGTTTAAAGCTAACTTGTTTAAAAACTGAAATGGGAAACTTGCCTCAATCCACTGTAGGGCTTTAACATAATTGATTAGACTGGGAGTTAAGAAAAATCCAAACTGGCATCAGTTACTTAAAGTTATGTTTGTGTTGCCACTGTCATCTTCAACATGATACAAAGGAAGAAGGTGAAATTCTGTATGTATGAATTTGGTACTTCTGCTCATATCTTACATTTTAAGAAGTGTGTATGGAATATAACCATAATAATATATACTATACAACGTAACTGGATTTTCCTATAATCCAGTATAAATTTCTGATTTTGGATACATTTCTCTGGCAGCAGCAATATAGTGGACTTCCTCCTGGGGTGTATTTTTCTGATGATTCTGAATAGCACTCGATGAAAGGGGAGAATGAGAGAGACTTCCCTATGTGCATACACATATATTTTAAATTTTTGTTCATAAAGGATAATTTCCACAGAAACTTACCTAGCTTTAAGGAAAAGATTGGGAAAGAAATTATCACATTTGTATTCCTGAACATCCTCTATCAATAGTATTTTTCTCACCTATTTATGAACTCTCAGAATTTATGTTCTTTGAAGAAGAAATTCAGATGCCAGTTTTTAGATGGGGTTTTTTTGGATGCCAAATGATTTCAGCAAGCAGCTGTATGTAGGAAAGCCCACTGTTTGGAGAATTACCAGCTCTGACAAAGCAACACAGTGAAATTGGCAGAGTGACGAGGTCCTGGTGTGATAACCAGAACTTTGCCACCCTCAGCTCATTTCCTTTGGTGGCTGTGACTGCTGGCTGGATGCAGCCCTGGCCTGTGTTATGATCTGGCCAAAGAGGCTCCGAGGTTCTGGCTCATCAGGCAAGAATCCAAGTGTTAAAATATTGTGTGCAGCTCTGCACTTGTTATTTGTGAACTATTATCTTTGTGTGTAACCCAAGTATGAGGATGTAAAATCTCATCTGGTTTTTAATATACTGAGTAAGCACCATATAGCTGTGAGCAGATAATGTATGGCATGTGTAGGATTCAGAGGGACCTCATGTTGTGGTTGCCATTTTTTTAATGACTTTTTTTTTTCATTTTTTTGGATCAATCACTTCAGTCTGTCCAAATAAAAGGTTTTTTTTGAATGTAATTTCCATTTTCATTGTGGGTTCTCAGTTATGAGACTTTTCTCATACATTTACCCCTGTGGGGTTTTTTCAATATGTATGAGGAGATGGCATTTTCTCTTATAGGAAGTTTTATGCCAAATCCTTATAAAGACTTAAATTTTTAATGTGAAAAATAGCTCTGGATAAAAATCTGTTGTTGATCTATTCCCATGTTTTGGTTTTGGCTCCTACTTCTGACTAGAGCAATGGGCTTGTTCAGTGCAATTTCTATTTTTTAAAACATACAGGCAATTAGTACTGGTGTTCTCTGATTTTAATTCTGTTTTGTAATTTTGGTTTGATTATGACCAACATATAAATTGGTCATAATTGTTTTGACTCAATTAAGCTTTTAGTTAAAATTCTTTTTTTTTTTTTTTTTTTTTTTTAACCTGTGAAAAGAAGTCATAATAACTGAATTTTAAACTCTGTAGGGAGTTTAATTATTTTGGTCTTTTTCAGTAATTTATTCACCAGTTGGAGTCTTTTCTGTAAAGAATCTTAATTGAAATACTGCCCAGTTTTCCTAGCTGGAATTCAGAAAATGAAATATATACCAGCATGAACAACAAAAAAGATTGATTTTAGGAAAACACTTTCCAAGTAACATGATCGAAGGACACGTATTGGAATTTTGATTCTTCCATCAGCCTTAGTTTTATTTGTGGCAGGATACAGAGGAATGAGAGGGCAAACAGAGCTTCTCAGATTTGCTGAATATATTTAAGCAGCTTCTCTCACTTGTTTTGTTCCATAGGTGCCATCTGCAAGCTGCAGGGAGGTGCCATCTTGTAGCCATGCCTTTCTCCAGTTTGCAGTGGAAGAGATAAAAATATAAAATGAGAAAAACCTGAGCCCTGTGGTCCTGCTCTCCTTACCACCCTCCAGGTGGAGCAGGAGCCACTGAATTTCCCTCCCCTCTAAACCCAGTCCTGCTGCCAGCTTTTCATTTGTTTGGCTGCCCAGCCAGGGGGACCATGGCAGCCTCACCTAAAGACAGGGGGACTGGGGCAATAGCACTGAAAGCCTCACTAAATTTGGGTTAAATTATGTCCACTGCTCTCTGCAGCTACAAAAATTCAGTCATTTCATCCCAAAAAGAAACCAGATTGATCAGGCATGGCTTGCCCTTTACAGGTCCATTCGAGTTCCCAGTCATCACACTGGCTGGTTTCAGGGACAGAACTCACTGACTTGCTCACAGTTCTCTGGGCTGATCTTTCATAAATTGTTCCCAAATCTCAGGTAACTCAGTCCTCAGTAACTGAAAGTAAAACATATCAACAAATATACTTATTGATGTTCTGGTGTTAATAAGGGAATATTAAAAAATATTTCTTGATGCAATCTTTTTACCATCTCCTTCATAAAATGATGCTGTTTTAAATACATTGTACAGGATAATAGAAATGATAATCTTGGGGGTGATGGGAATTCTCTCTCTCCATTACTTTTACCTCTGGGATATGCAACCAGGTGCTTTTAGTTGATGAGGCATTCATTATAAACACAATACTTTTATGTTTATTCATTCTGCTATGCTTTGCCTTCATTCATTAGTCTGGCAAATAACTTTCAAGTAATATTCTGATCTCAGAGGAAGGTGCCAGTCTCTGCAGTAGCTGTTCCTCAAGCACTTGGATTTGTTAGAATTTTCAGAAGCAAATACTTTTAATGAGAAAAGTGACTTGATTCTGTATCCTGTTCCTGATACACGTATTTTCTTCTTGTATTGCTGTAGCTGGATTCTCACTGAAATACTTTTAGTCTGTGATTGAACCAAGGTCTTTGAAAGGTAATCTGGATAAAGTTTAATTTATTTCTCAGCAGTTTTAATGAATTTATGCAAATCTGAGTGAAAATAAAAGGCTTTATATCAGCCTGTTTGCTTACAGAAAGCGTCCTTCTGGTATTTAAAATGCAATCAATTTCTTGTTGCTGACTGAAGTTCAAGCTCTGTATCAAGAGGATGACAAATGCACTGAGACATGTTCTTAGCATTCATTTGTGGCATCTTGGTCAAGCTGTGGATGGGTTTCTGAGGAGCTGAAGGATGTCTC
This sequence comes from Phylloscopus whistleri, assembly GCA_017589585.1. NCBI lineage: Eukaryota > Metazoa > Chordata > Aves > Passeriformes > Phylloscopidae > Phylloscopus > Phylloscopus whistleri. The sequence continues at coordinate 513,733 of JADMLD010000682.1, read as the reverse complement.
AGAAATTTTGTATTTCAAGCACCTCATTTTCTACATCCATGCATGGTGTTTATGGCTTGAGATGATGATGGGGAAAGTGACAGATTCTAAAACAAATTAATATCTTTAACATCTCCTCCTGGAAGTTTCTCTGGTTCTACTGAAGCAGTGTGATTTAAATAAGAGCACAGGTTGTTTTGTCTTAGCTTTATTATCTTGGTGTCCCTAAGAGGAGTGAGCCTGAGGCTGTGAGATGCACACCAGCAGAAGATCCAGTTCAGTACAGTAATCTGAGCAGTTATTTGTGCTCTCACAAACAGCACTTTGGGATAGTCTGAATCCCTATAGACCTGTTGCAGAAAAGCTACAAGCTTACACTCCATATTTCAAGTGGCAAATAACTTTATTTCAACTCTTCTTAGGCCAGTCAGCCTTAAGATCTGCTTTTAAAAAACTTTTTCCTGAGTTTTCAGTGCCATATGGTGCAGTAATGTTTTTTGACCTGATCTTACCAGAAATCAGCCCAAATATGTCAGTGGTGGTGAAGAAGAAATTCAGGAACAGAATGCTAGGGCTTAAATGCTTCTGATTTTTAATGTCTTGAACTTCTGCTCAAGAATTAAGTCACTTGTACAAAATTAATTAAAACTGTTATTTCTGATACATCTTAAAGAGTCAATCTCTGATACAGCAGAGTAAGGAATATTTGGGTGGCTGGTGTGGGGCACAAGATATTGTGGTCTGGAACATTCCAAGGTAAAAACACGGTATGTGATGATAATGCTTTTGTGAGGATTGTGTGCTGGAAGTCTGGGTTGTGTTGCCAAAACTGTCTCAGGCATGAATGATCAAATTGCAGTTAAGTTATGTTGCTATAAATTAGTATCAATTCTTTAATACAAATATTATTCAGCTAGAGTGCCACTTGGGCAGCAAATTCAGTGCTTTGTCCTTCATATTCTTGTCATGTTTGGATAAGGGAGAAATCTGGAAACACATTTGCTATAGGTTACAATCTGATCTCAGTTATTTTGGTATAAAACTGGAATAAATCTTATTTGTAGAAATGGAATTACTGAAATTCTGTATTGCTGTGAGTTTAATTTTACCCTGTCTCTAAACAATTCTTGCTCAAGATTGAAAAGCATTAAATAAAATAAGTAGGTCACACAAGTGAGATGATACTGCCCCTTATCTTTAAACAATATTCTGATTTGACTCTAGTGCAATGAAAATAGATGAATACTCTATGTGCTCCCATGTGAGCTGTCAGAAAGATAAAACTGAATATTCTCTAAATCAGCTTTTCCACAGACAACTGCTTCATCATCATTAGTATGTATATTCTTATTAATATCTAGGCCACCCAGTTATGAGATCCTAGACTGCAGCTTTTCATAATTTACAACTACTATAATTTTCAGCAGGATTGTATGCATGACCTGTCACAGAATGAACACTTGATATATTTCCCTGTGTCTTCTCAAAGTGCTATTTTGAAATAAGGGCTAAGAATAAATGCATACATCTGTTGAGGAAGTTGCATTTCTGCACAGTGTGGTGATCCTTGCCAACTGCTCTGCTGTGTGTGAGAGGACTGGTCACTGGAGGTGTCTGACAACTTGGAATTAAGACAGTTTGGCAGATGAGGGCAGACACAGGAGCCTTCTACAGCAATATCTAAGAGTTGGGACCAGAGTATAAATCAATTAAAAATTCTGTAACTCCCCAGAGGTAGGAATGAGAGATGGAGGTGGAGTAGGGATGACTGTAGCCAGGCTTGCAGGCTGAGGAGCCAATATATAGGTGACTGCTGGGCACTTATGCAAAGAACAATGTAGAATTATAAAAAGTACAGTGTAGACCCTTCTGGTCTGAGTGATTGACTGCAGTGACAGCCCCTGTGAACAGGGGAATTCAGCTCATTGGTCAATGCCAGGTGGAGTTTGAAATAGAAATTTCTGAGATAGGATTGACTGTTAAAATTTTCATTATGTTCAAAATGCCAAGTGATTCCTCCTGTTCCACAAATTCCTATCATCCATTTTCCAGAGTAATAAGAGTTGATATTTGTTGGCCTTCATAATTCCATTATTATCTATAACTGTCAAGGAAAGCAGGAGGTGGGGTGGGGGTACATGAAACCAGCCAAGCAGTAACAGTAAATGCTGCTTATTAAGAAGCACTTTCTCTAGTGGCATCTCTGGAGACACCTTGATTAATTTTTTGTGGTGTAAGAACCCCTCTTTAAGTGAAACGAAACTGAATTATGCTGTTGCTCAAACCAGCAGCATATCCCCCTTTTGTGTAACTGGGCTTGTTTGTTGGTGAAGCAGTGTGACGTATCTAAGAAAAGATGAAACCTCTTTACATTATGTTGGCTGACATAAAATGTATGATGACAGGAAAAAGTAGATGATCCCAACCAGGTTTTTGGAAGAAAAAAAAAATAGTTAATCTCTGGAATTTCAAGTGAGTCAAGCCACTAGTCTGGAGAAAAGCCTGTCAAATTTGAAACTAAAATTAAATCTTCCAGCTCTCTTTTATCACCAGATGTTTATCTCTGTTTATGCACTTTCTAGGCTAAACTGTTGAAATCATGATGGAAATATTTTATAGAATATTAAAGTTGTAAAAGGATTTTTTAAAAGTCAGGTTTCATGTAGATGATTATCAAACTCTTACATTCCTCAGATTTCTTGATACAACCTGCTTGAAGGTCTCTTGGTGCCTTTTCTGGTTAGGTGCCATCATCCTCTGTTGAACAGCTTGTTCTAAAGCACAACTATCCTTAAATAAACATATTGGGCTTCATGTGATGAGTCAAATCCACTCATGAGACAGAATGTTCTGTTACTGAATCACAGCTGAAGAAGGCATGAGGATAGTTAATACAAAAATCTTAATTGTTAGAACTCCACAAAACATGAAATAAAGAAGCTGTGACACTGGTTTGAGAAATAATTCTGTTTTCACCACAGCCTCAATTGTAAGTGCTGTTCAGGTTAGGGATGGGACGTTCCTTTGGAGCAAGCACTTTCATTAAGGACACAAAACTTGCTGTTTCATTCTGAAAGTGACCAGGGTCTGTCAGTTCTATTATTTTTACAGCATTTTGCTCTTCAATGATTTTTCTTCATTGTATGGATATGTTTATGTAATTACACTACCCATCTTCAGCCTCAGTATTCCACTTATATTCACTTTTCCACTGATTTGGTCTCTCCTGGTTGGTGCTGGTTTTAGTATTTACTTTACACAAAAGTGAATTCATAATTTTTTCTCTCCTCTCCTCTCCTCTCCTCTCCTCTCCTCTCCTCTCCTCTCCTCTCCTCTCCTCTCCTCTCCTCTCCTCTCCTCTCCTCTCCTCTCCTCTCCTCTCCTCTCCTCTCCTCTCCTCTCCTCTCCTCTCCTCTCCTCTCCTCTCCTCTCCTCTCCTCTCCTCTCCTCTCCTCTCCTCTCCTCGTGGTGTTTGCACCACTCCCACAAGTCAGGAATCGATTTCTTGGCTGGAGTGAGGTGTGTCCATACAGTTTGTGAACCAAGCAAAATTCTCTCAGTTTAAGCCAGAGCTCCAGCAATAATGGACGCTGTTATAGGTGTGTTCCACAGTTCAGCACTTTGGTCAGGAGCACGAGCCAGAGCTGGCTGCCCTAGGGCTCCTGGCAGCTGCATTGGCAGCTGATCTCAGAGAGGTTATTGAGAGAGCTATGGAGAAGCAGAGTTACATCAAGGACAGCAGCTATACTGTTCCTAGCAAGCTCTTCCACCTTCCATGTCATGCTGAGCAATTTCAAAATCATTGCTCTCTTGAAAAACTATGATTTTCTTCCTGTGTAAAAATTTAGTAGTTAGACTGACAGACTATTTTTCAAGATACCATCATGATTTTAATTATGTATATTGTATCTTAGGATAGTCAGACACTACAGGCTCTGAATTTTCAATCTAGTTAAAAACTCTGATTTTCTGATATGTTTTCTCCTGCAAGATTCATCTGCTGAAGTGGTTTCTTTTCCTAATCATTAAATGTATTGTATTTTCACAGAAAACAATTGTAGAATGTGTCAGAAAGAAAATAAAGAGGGAAATTGTTACAGAAACATCTACCAAGTAAACCAAGCCCAAATGCATTGAATCAGCAGTAATATCAAATACAAAACCAAAATAGTGATGAGACGTGGAACTAATACAGTTATTGGGTTTGCACCTTAATTAAATCTGTCTAATTACCTATGTATTTCCATGAAATGTATACTTCCTTAGGAGTGTGCAAGGTAAATAGTGTTCATTACTGGGTAGTGTGAAGCCACATCAGCACAGGCAGGTGCTTTTCTGGGAGGCATTTCCTGCACCAGGAGGCTGTTCCATAAATACATGAGCACTATCTGCTTGCCACCTTGCAAGATGCATTTAAAAGATGCTTTCCAAAGGTCCTGGAGATGAAAGTGTTCATGAACTGTGTGTGATCCCTCAGTCAGTGTGCACAGAGCTGGCAGGAGCTGAAAGAGGGAAATAGCCTCTCTGCGTGAAGATAACTGAAGGCTGGAAAGTGTGGGTGTGCAGAGATTGGATTTGTCCTCCCAGTTCTGCTCCCTTCTGGGGAAATGCAGGTAGTGTGGAAGGGTGTGTGAAATTAATGTGCTGGGTGAGGAGTGGATTTATCCTCTTGGTGGGAACTGACTGCTATGAAACCTTTTTTGAAAGGCTGATGCCTTTAGATTAGGCTGAAACTGCAAACAGGCTCTTTTCAATTATCCCCTTGAGGCAGGTGAGGGCTGAATCTCAATTCAATTACCTGCATCTTAGCCAGGAGCCCTTTCTTATTCTGAGTAGTGCCTCTGGCTTCAGAGAAGTTATTGATGTTGTGATACAGTACAAAGGTTTGCTTTATTTTTCATGAACTTTACATCACAACGAATGATTTAGCAGCAGAACTATAGAATTTAGTGTAAAATATAGGTATGTAGTGTAAAATATCTGTTTTGTGAATGCTTTGTCCAGTGACATCTGAGAGCTTTGGAACTGCTATTTTCACTCAAATTTTCCTCTTCATAGTTAGTTCATGTGATGGTAAATGTAGTGAGCATGAAACCTTCATATGTGATTCTTATATTTTGAGTTATGGGATTTACTCCCCCTATATTTTCAAGACATTTTGCAATGTAATATTGTCTAGCTTTTACAGAAGCTAACAAAAGAAAAGTGACTTCAACAGTCACTGCTTTCTCTTAGCTGTGTTTTTTGAGAATGCAAATTTTGTGGCTTTTTACTTAAAGGAAAAGGAGATGTATTTCCTACATGAGTTTTGTTTTAACTTATAATTTTTTTTTCACTGGATCTGTACAGCAAAGGCAATAATCTACTCTCCAGATCAACAACCTAAACATCTTGCAGTGAAAGAGCAGTGAGGTTGTGCTGTTGAGAAGTTGAAGTTGCAATTTGCATTTGCAGGACCATTGAAACTGGGAAATGGTATCACTGCTCTCTTTGCACTCTCCAAATGAGGCTGCAGAGTACCACACACATTTCCTGATGGATTTTTGAAGCTCCCAGTGATGGTGACCCAGGATTCCTTCAGGGCCATTCAAACCTTTTAACCCACCTTTCTCTTTCGTTGATGTTGATTAAAATTTAACTGTCACTCAACAGCTTTTAAAGTTCCTATTAGACAGAGTTCAAATGCCTGTAACTCAGGGTTTACAACCCACAATAATCTAAGAATCAGGTGGGAAGGAAGAAATATGACTTGACCAAGCAAACGTGAAAGATTCTGCCAGAGAACACAAATCCATGCAGCTTTACTGAAGCTATTTTCAGACCAGCAAACTGTCCTTCTCTTTTATTCTGATTATCTCCCTCTATGCAGATTCTGTTCTGCAAAACTCCAGCACTTAAATGTTAAGGATAATTGTTTGGAAGCAACAATTAAATATGACTGTTAATATTTAGATTTTTGTTCAAAGAACATAAAATTGGGGTTGTTTTTTGTGTATTTATCCATCTAGTTAGGTCACATGCAGTGCATGTGAGAACAGAAAAATGCTGGCATTTATTTGCCATTTCTCCATCTCACTGAATTTTCTAGCACTGGTACAGCTTAGTGTTTTCAGGGTCTGCAGAGATATGTAAGAATACCTGAATTACTTGCAACCGCTGAAAATTTGATTTGGACTCAAGACCATGAGTTAAGCTGATACTTAGTTCTCAAAGCAGATATAAAAGCATTAGGAAATCGTGCATGGAGATGGTTTCCTTGGTCGTAGCCAAGAGGAATATATATATTTTTTAAAAAATAGAAAAGCTAGTAAAGTTAAAATCAAATAATGTGCAGAGATGACTGCTTTCAATTAAAGCTTCATGCAGCCTAGAATATTAACTTATGGCAGGAAATCTACTGAAAGAGCTTAAAAAGCAGCCCAAAGCCCCACAAAACTTGGGGTTAGAGGCTTGAAATGACTAATGGGTTTTGAAATGTTATGAGACACAGTTTCCTATAGTACTGATGGAGGTAGTAAATTTGGAATCTTATTACAAAAATTGAGGCTGTTTGCCTCAAAGACATAAAAAAATATAGTTGCATTCAAAGTGGAAAACAACTTTTGGGAAGGCGATAAAATATTATTACCATTTTAATATAAACTCTTCACATTTTTTGGAAACGTTTCCTGAAGCTCAGGGTCCTCCTCTGAGCAGATCTGTGTTGTGAACCCGCACAGAGCTTTGCTAAGTGAGTGCAGTTGGTTTACAGATCCCATTGCCCAGGCATGGAACCTTGCATAGCACTGAGATAACACCTTCCAAGTTAAATTAGCACCTCCAGCACAATCAGGGCATTGTTTTGGCCACTGTAGGCAGACAGCAAATCTGATTACATGTCGTAGACAGAATAAAATGCATTCTGCTTGAAAACATGATAAATCACCCCTCTCTTAAACCTACTACAAGGTAAAACTCTTGCTGTTGCCTTGGTTAATTTAATACTATTGTTTAAATTACCATCTCTCTAAATTACCACCACCTTTTGAAAAAGCAGTCAGAATTTCCTTTTGAATAGTTTGAGAATGTCTTGTGTTCCTTTCGTCTAAAGTTGGGATAGCAGAAACCATCAAATTCATTAAGCAAAACTGCATCTACTGAATTTACATGAGAATGTAAGTAATTTTTCATTTTCCTGCATGATAATCTGATCCTTAAATGAATAATTATATGTCCTTTGCCTTTATCATTTAACACAGCTAGGAAACTGGATTATTGATGAGGAAAGATACGATAATGTAGCTGCCCTTAAAACACAATGAAATCCTTTGGGACATATTCAGTAAGTGAGATTACATCATGAGTGATTTTGAGAATGGAATTTGTATTAAATTTACTATGTAGTGGCACTTCTTGCATGGTAGAACATATTATCAACAAAAACTCTTGGATGGATTGCACTGAACAATTTCATTACTAGTATGATATATTCTGAATGGCCTAAGGTCAGTTCTTTGTAATGAGCAGTGGTGATTAGAAAGTATTTTGCATAATTTTCCATTAGTTCTTAAAGGTTTCACTTTATATCCTTTTATAATCAAAAAAAATCAAACTGTACAAATGTCCTGTTAGTTTTAATAGACTTACAAAGGCTTGTGGAGAGGCTTACACAATAGGTGTCCAAATGTTAATTGCTAGCAAACTTTCAACAATAGGAGATCCCCAGCTCTTCATGTAAGTTTTTTAATAACAAAATGTTGCTGAGGGAAGCAAATACTTGAGTTTCAGGGTGTTTATGTAAAGATGACAGAGTTAACTCTGATTTTGAGAGTATGTCCTAGCTAGTGTGATAGCAGAGTACTCTCTGTAGAAGAAAGCTCACCAGGTGTCTTGGTTTGGAAAGACAGGTATCTGCCAGGGAAAGCTGGAGTTTCCCTTAGAATAGAGAATGTAAACCCCTCACCCCCTCCAAATTATAATTTTGCAATTAAGGGTTTTCAGGCAAAGATTTGGGAATAGGAATAACAGTTCTTTACTAGGAATATTAAGAGTACAAATGTAGTAGAAAACAAAACCACCCAACCCAACAAGCAAACAAATAAACAAGCAATCCTGGAAAACCCTGACAGAGTCAGAGCTACAACCTGACACCCTGTTGGTCAGGGTGTTGGAAGCATTCCAAAAGTGAGTCCTCCTGGAGTGGCAGATGTGGTTCTGTTGAAGTCGAGATGGTCCTGAAGAAAAGGGGTCCAGTGATGGTGAGATGGGGTCTGGTGATGGTGAGAAGGGGGTCCAGTCTTCCTCCAGGAATCGGGCAAAGCCAGAGAGCTTTGTGTTCCTGAGTCCCAGTTTTATCCAGATAGGAATGGTTGGCTCCCCCCACTGGGTAGAGCATCTCACAATAGGATGATGGAATGTGGATGTACTATTTTGGGGAGGGTAAGTTTTTGGGGTGTGTGCTTTTAGGGGTGTCTTAATAGTCCATTAGCAGAAAATATTCCCCTGGAGGGAGGACGGGCAGTGAAAGAGATAAGAAACACTGCCCCACCTGGTTTTAACAGCTGGCCCATTATCAAAAGGCACCCGCCCCCCTCCTCCCGGAGTTACAAGAGATAAAGGAGAACAATTCCCCAACTGCTTTCAGCAGATGAAATAGAATACACATTTCTGGTTCCATAACCCAAGACATCAGGCAAATCTGTTATACTGATCATATCAAAGCCACCTTATACCATTAAACCATACTATTAATCCTTTCACAACTTCCTCAGAAATCAAATGTAACCAGCAATTATATAAACCCTGTCAGGTCAATGGTGGCCTTAGCAAGGTTGGAGCAGCATCTGCAGCGAGCAAAGCAGGAAAAGTCATTTTTCCAAAGCAGAATATTTTCTCTGGGTGTCACAGGGTGCACATGTATAACGTGCTACGTGCAGCTTGTGTGAGGGAATCAAAATAAATTGACTGGTGAGAACCAAGCATCCCTCATTGATCCATATGAACTGAACTAAGTCCCTTAAGCCACATAAATCAGTGGGATGAGTTGGAAAGAGAAAAGTGAGAGAGATTTCAGCCCCACGAGAAATTTAAGGGCTTGTTTTTCATTGTTGTTCTTCTCGCTGAGCTCTCACTTCATCTTTTTGGTTTATAATAATTCTTTTAATGTTTTTTGCATTCATCATTGATACCATTTTTGTCTCACATTATACTTTTTGCCTCACCTGTAATTCCCACTAAATTATCCTCTGTTCTCTGCTGACTGCCACGTTCTACTGCTGATTTCTGGACACAAGATACACCTTGTGATAATTTGTAATTCACGGGAACTTATGATATTTGGTTTGGCCTTATTTTCATTATAACCTGAAAATCGTTAAAATGATGGAACTGATTTTTCCTGCTGTTTTAAGCATGCATTTTAATTTCCCCAAATGCTTAAATTAAAAAAAAAAATTAAGCTTTTAGAATGATCTGCAGAAAATTAAGATTCTTTCATACACAGAACTGAAGTACATTATGTTTTTCCAGGGGACAAAAATTAAATGAGAATTTTATATGCAAGTAAATTGACATATCAAACCTGTTAATTTACTGCTGATTTGATACAAATAAACACCATGTTCGGATATTTCTTTTAGGGGGATTGAAAAATCTCTGAGTAATTCTATCTTGACAAAGAATCTCAGAAGAGTAGGTTTACTACAAATTAAAGAAACCTCCAATTACCTTGCAAAATGCTCTAACTCATTGTGTTTTGGGATTCAGCCTAATGTTTTTACAAATTGAAATGATGAATTTTATTGAAGGGAAATAAAAATATTAATTGTAATGTGCATTCCTGTTTCTTCTTTTATAATCAATTTATTACAGGGGTATGTCTATGTCAGAAGTGATTCTTGAATGTCTTTATATTAGTCTTTGAAAAACTGCAATCATTGAGAATTCCTGCTGTTCATTACAAAAATGAAGAGTTTTTAATTTGAAAAATTGCAAAGAGACTTCCTAGCAGTTCTGAAATGAATCTTCAAGCTGTAATTGTGGGAATCAGCAGCACTGCTTTTGATGCATCTCATTAATAACAAAAAGCCTCATTCCAGTTATTAAAATACCCTTGCACGTTCTGTACTGATCATTTTTCAGTTTTTACAGTTTGTTGCTTGCATTACTCCCCAGTGACATTATATGTGTAGATTTTTCTCCAACTATGTACAACTGAATAATAATATTAAAAACAAATAACTTCCTTTGAGCTCACTGAAGAATTAAGAAAGGAAAAGAGTTTTAAACCTTTACGATAATGAAAAATTATAGTTGGGCTTTCATGTTGTTTTGCTTATGCTTCAGTTATTGCTTTCATTATAGTTTTAATTTCCAGAGATATTGCTTTGATAAAATTACATCTTTGGTTAGTATCTGTGTTCACACTGAAAATTATGGGCCTTTTCTGTCATTTATTGCCATTTATTTTCTGTTTAATTACTTTTCCTAATGCATACAAATAATAAAGCAAAATTGAATTAAAACACTTCATCTATATAATCAATGAATAAAGTGTGAGAACAGAGATTATAATCTTCAAACTGAAGCATAGAGTAAAAGAAGAGCTGGTGAGATCTTTATATTTTTCGTAATAGTGCTCTGTTTTTCCACTGATGGGTGTAATGAGTGCAAGTATTAAAATACATTTCATGGAGAGAATATTGTTTTTACCGTGTTTTTAAAGAAAAATGTAATTTATCAATTACAATTGTTCTGTAAGGTAGTTGTGGATTATTATCCTAAGAGATGCAGATGAGATCCTTGAAAGTAGGGGAGGTTGGATCAAAACTTCATTTTGGTGAAGCACTGGAGACACAAAATAAGTGAAACAAAAGCTGGTGGTGACCAATGTATGCAACATGAGTGAGGTGGAAAGAGTTCACACCATCCCAAATAGACCTCAGTAAAAGATTTCTTTGTGTTGTGTGTTGTTACCTAAAAAGAGTAAAGCAGTGGACATCCTGTTTATGAAGACACAATGATACAGCATGTGGGGAAAAATGCAATTGGCTGTTTTGGTCAGTTGTTACCAGTATGATGAATTTAGTTGTTCATTTTTTGCCATAAACCTCCTGTGTAGCCATGGTTCGTGCTGTGATGTTTTGGTTTCTCTGAAACTTTTTCCAGGCACTGTTCTGTCAACAAGAGACATGTTTTTCTAACCTGTGACTATGTTTACATTCCTTTCCCTAGGAGGGACTTTTTCCTGATGTCCCTCTGACTTGACCAATGTAGTTGAAGAAGTTTGCCTGTCTCCTTACCCCTTGGGTGGTTCTTTGTAAAATAGCATAAAGGCAAGAAATTCCTGGGGTAATAAACAATTTGGAGTCATTTCAGCCTAATGAAAGTTCGGAGTCCGTGTTGTTGTAATCTTGAACAGTGTCACTCCTGTTACAATATTTCTCCTGAGAACTGAAGCAGCATTCCTGCAGGCACCTCTATGGACTTCTCTTCAGGGCATGTTGAGTTGCAGGGACCATCAGTGTTGGGCTGTTTCTGTGCCTGTCTTTATGTGAATGTAATGATGGCATTGGCCCAATGCCACAATGCCAGCTGGCTGATGCTTACAGCAGAGTGTACCATAGAGAAATCTATGATCCCTCAATTTCTTCTTAATGAAGATTTAGACTGTATCAGATACTTGGAAGTGCAGCTGGAGGAGTGAAATAGAGAGGGAACTTGGTGTTTGTAAAAGGTGAGCAGATAAAAATATAATCTGGTAAATATAATCGTCGCAAGTCAGACACCATTTTATTTTTTACCATTTGTGTTGCCAGTGAAGAACTGTAATACTTATGGCACAATAAAGGTTAGCACTTACCCTAGATTCCTTTTTAAAAACTCACTTTAAGTTTCATGATTACACCTGTTCTTTTTTTTGTTTTCCACAGAAAGTAGGGCTGGCTTTCTCTGGTATAGGTCTTAATGAGGTAAAAAAAAGACTTATTCTGGGAAGTAAAGAAAGTGAATTCATCCTTACTGGTTTTGTGGCTTAAAGATGAAGATTTCATTGCAGTCACAAACGTGAGGGGGAGATTATCTTGTATGACTATCCACACTGCATGACTTTGGATAGCAGCAGCTAAATTAAACTGAAGCAGCCAGATTTAATCTGGTTATCATGTACTTAGTGCATGGCCAGAGTGTTTGTGAGAGGAGTGCTTTGGGAAATCTCTCAAAATCAGGGCTGAATATGCCAATGTCACTGAAAATTCCAATGCTCTTTGTTATGATGCTGTTGACCCTTCCTGCTCTTTTAACTCAGGTGACACCAGATGTGCCCTGCTGAGGTTCCCTGCAGCATCCAGGGTCTGTCTGCTAATAGCAGCTGTACTGGTGGTATGAGCAGAAGCTGATCTTACTCAGAGCATGTTTAAACAAAAATCTCCATCTCTTTGTCTTCATTAGCAACATCCACTTGATCCTGTAGTTATGGTTACAGTGTTGTATTAAATGTAGGAACTAATTTGGTTTGGAAAAACGTTCACACCAGTTTATATCATGTTGAAAGACCCAGTGCATGATAAATCACCCTGTATTAAAGACTTCTCCCCTTATCAAAAAGAGGAAAACTCAGCACAAGCTGTATGGAAGAGTGGTCTCAAATAAATGATTTCAAGGGGGATGTTACTCCAGACAAATTAAATGTTTGAGTGTGCCGTGCCTTTGAGATGAATAGAAATTGCTTCATGCGTTGGCTACTTTATAGAGAAAAGACTCAGCTTTCCAAAGGATTCCAAGAGATCAGGACTCTATCTTCCATTTCTAGCTTTTATACTTCTTTTGAAAAGTAGGTCAAAGTGCTTACTGCCGTTACTGCCATTTAAAAGGAACTTGCTTGAATATGCATCCCAGTGAGCTTTGGAGAAATTTCATCCTGCTCATTGCAGCAGGGATTCAGATTTCGGACTTGCTGTCTTTATATCACTGACTGTAGAAATTGAGGATGGTGGTAGGTGATGATTCCATCCAACATGTAGAGCACTACAAAACGAAGTCTTAGTCCAGTTGTGGGGTTTGTTGAGCCATTGATACTGGGGATAGTTTGCAGGGGAAAAACAGATGGAATATTTAGCAATATCCTGTTAAAGCAGTGCAATTTCTCCAGTGACTGGTCCACAATACATGGTTGAGGTTATGAACAAAGATGTTTTTATACTGTTCTTACCTAGATTTGCTGTCTCTCCTTTAGAAGTCCAGGAGAGCTGCTGGAGGAAAATGTATAGATTTCCCTTATTGTATCTGAGATTGTGGGGTGAGCAGATGTTGCTTAAGCCAGAATCAGAAAGCAGCATCAAATGGTGCAGAGAAAGCTCTAATTATTGTCCTGAATGGAGCTAAAGAGATACTTAATTAAACTCTTACATTTCCTGTTCAACATGTGGATGTTGAAATAACATCTAACAATTATGTAGACATTTCTGAGAAGGAGCCATTCACTAAGCAGGCCTTAGGTGTCTTTGGAAATCTCTACGTTTTAACATTGAAGCTCTGCAAACAGATTTTTTTGTCATCTGGGGTTATCCTATAGCGTTAGTTCTTGCAGATTCAATGTTAAATCTGTTTCAAATCTGAGCATGGTATTCATGACCAGGTCAAATATTTTGAAAGTTTTATGTTATAAAGTAGGGTCAAACTTTATTTCTCTGTATTATGTGACTTTCTATTAAATTTTCTGTCTGATAAATACAATTTTCCATTTTGTGCAACAAGCAGTCATAATGGTTTTAATTTTGCATCAACCAGTTGAGCTTTACATGATGTTTTTATTGCAAACAATTGGCTATAGCATTTAAGTTTCAGTTATATTAGCAACATCCTGACTTGTAGAAGCGAATCCAGGTGATCTCGTTCCTGATCAGTAACAGCTGTGTTAATTACCCAATGCAGCCTCACCCCTGATGAGTCACAGCTGTAGCCAATAAAGACAAATGTGATAAAAGGGATGGGTTGGCTGCTGAGGGAGGATCAGAAGGAGGAGGAACCTTGAGGAAGAGGGAACCAGAGGATCACGAAGAAGAAAGATCCTGAGGCGAGAGGATCCCTGCAGTGAGGTCAGTGTGGGTCTGCAGTCAGAGCCTGTTGCTGGAACCTGCAGTCACAGTCTGGCTGGGTAAAAGCTGCAGTCAGAGGCTGCACACTGATTCCTGCAGTCAGAGTTCAGCAGGCAATACCCAGCAGTCAGAGGCTGCAAGGGAAACCTCCAGCAGGAGCTGCTGCAGCCAGGGTCAGGGAATGGCTGGAGTCAGGATGGCTGATGAATAAAGAGGAATGAGCCAGGACCCTTTTCAAGGTGTGATAAGCAAGCAGTCTGTGTCTCAGCTCATTTCTACCCTCTGACAAGAGGGCTGCTGCAACACTGACTGGATATTTTCAAATACTTGTGCTATGTGTAAAATAAAGTTGACTGTTTTTAGTAGCTGTTCAGTACAAACCCCCCCCCCCCCAAAAAGGCAGAATTCTTAATTTCTTGGTGTTTAAAAATTTGGCAAAAGGAAAGGAACGCTTCAGTGTAAAAGTATGAAACTTGACCTGGTTGCTCAGCACTTTGTGCATCTGTTGCATTTGTTCAATCTAAGGGAAATGATACTGTGTAATGTTGGTAATCTAATCTGATTGATTAGAATCTAATAGATTCTGCAGTAAGAAAAAGCAGTCAGCTGAGGGGATGGCAGTTTGTGTTCCCCTAATACGAAGCAAAGTCAAGCAGAAATGAAGGGAGTTGAGGAGTTCAGCAGAGAGCCACTAAAACTTTCAGGGCAGGAGCTGTAAGCCTGTGGTGAGGAATTGAGGGAACAGCTTGTCTTACCTGGGTAAGAGATGCCTTCCCCTCAGGGCAGCCCCTCAGTTTCTGCAGGTTTACCAGCACTGCAGCCTAACAGGGTTTAGTTTGCTCTATCAAGCAAAGTTTCAGACATCACACTACGGTTCAAGAGTTAAATTTAGTGCTCTCTATTTGTCTTTTATTTTGAAGCAGCAGCTGAGAAACAAAGTTTTTCGCAGAGCCAACCATTGCCTTCTATTTGAGCCTTATTTTTAAAAGGTGCTTGAATGTTCTATTGAAGAGAAGAATGAAAGGAATCAACAGTAAGTTTCAAACAGAGCCTTTTGTGTAGTCTGTTTAAGCACCACTTATTCCCTCACGTCTCATTTGTTTACAGAATAGCTTGGATGGAAATGGCATTCCAAAAGCAAGAGTTTATTATGAATACAAGGGTAGAATTGTGCTTCTGTCCTTTAACTAAGGGCAGTTCTGATACACAGGTCAACATATGCTCCTGGAGACTATTTTTTTATGGCAAATCATCTCCATGTGTGTCCCAGGTTTTAGCTTTATGGACTAGCTGCACACAGAGACCTTGTGAGACAGATGAACACAAGGGCAACAGACTGGAAAAGGATAAGTTGTATCTTCTGACTACTGCATTAATCAGTCATCTTCCCAGATGATTTTCCTTTTCTATTTGAAAAGCACTTCAGAAAGTAATTAATAACTTCAGAGCGTTCTTAAAAGATAGTAAGATTTTGATACAATTTCTCTAGTACCCTGTTTTTTAAAAGTGCATAATCTCTCCATGTAGTGACAGAATTCTGTACCTAGTAAACAGGAATAATTAGCTGAGCCCTTCAAACTTTTGAGATATGAAATCTTGGTTTCATTACCTTCTGTTTTGTATAGGTCAAATGGACTTTTGCATAGAACAAGGGAATAAGTTTAAAGGCATAGGAAATTAAAATTTTATGAGTGTCTTCCCACCAGGGTTGATGAATCAGACTGACTTCAAAGAGAGATGAGGTTTTCATGTCATCATCTGTTTTGAGTTTTTCTAACATTTAAAGGGGGGGGAGCTTTCATGTATCTCTCTCTCATACGCCACATCTGATCCAGAGCTGATCAAAGCCTTTTAGTTAATTTCAGTAGTCCTCGGTAGATGTTAAAATCAGTTTTACTAATTGCCAGAAAGGAAAATGGGAGCTAAAAGTGTAACTTCCATCAAGGTCTTATGGAGATCAACTCTAAGCAATGCAGCTGTGCCTCAGTTCCACCAACAGCCAGCAGAGTGAATGACGTGTGAAGGGAGATAGCTGCAGAATGAGTCACATGCTGGTGTCACCTGTGCTCTCTGAGGCCACTTTCTATCAGAATTTGTAGCTGTATGACTGAAGAGTGTCTTCAGTGTGTCTTTTTGGCAAAAAAAATCTAATTTTACATCTTTTATCAATGCATTAAACCCTTTCTCCTGTACTAACTATGCTATTTGGTTTCTGTCCGAGCCCACATACCACATGATTTTTAGGTTAGCTCATGACAAATGACTGTATGAACTATAAAAAGTAGAGAGGGCAAGATACAGAGCTCAGGTTTATAAAAGCTTGTCATCATGGTAGGAATGAAGTCTTGCAGTTGAAAAGCCAATTGTGACTCCCTTCAGCACAAGTGACCCCTCTGGCCTGTCTCTGCTTGTTGTAAGATTAGTCTTTATTTTGCCCAGGGGACAGACATGATGTGTGTGTTCTAACAGCTGCTCCTATGAACAACACAAGGCATTACAAGAAGAGGAAAGAACTTTCTTTGTAGTGATGGATTAAAAAGTTGATCTACAAAAAAATCAGTTATTAAAAAATATTTTGATGGACATTGGTATTAAAGGAAGAAGAATCCACCCATACACTGTTTCCAGCCACTTGGAAAGGCACTTGGCTGTTACTTTCTGCTACAAAACTGAATTTACAGCATAACTCATTAGTGTCTAGGAAATCATGTTTATTCAGGACCTCTGCGGCCTCTGTCCAAAGGGATAATAAATGCAACATCTGTGAGAGTAATTTGTATGATGTATACATATATGGCCAGAGAACTGGAAGCATAATAATAAACGTGGCTTTTGCATAGATTTGAGAATATGCTTTTGATGGCAGGGTGACTCTATGCTGCTGTCAAGTTGAAATGAAGTCAAGCCTGATGTCTGGATGACTCTCTGGGCTGTTAACACTTCCCTGAGGTACTGGAACCTGTTCTGGTTTGGAATTTGAAGCAGTTCACAGATGGTTCTACTAGTTTCATGTTAATAATTTCCAGACCCAGGTCTGAATAGGGAGATTCAGATAGATTAGAGATTGTTGTGATTTGAAACAGGTGGATGGAAGTGCTCCTGAATGACACCTACAGAGTATTTTTCATGTTTCTGAGTTACTCGTGTCTGTTTCATTGGATGCTAAATTTGTTCTCTCATAAAAGATGAGTGTAGTTCCTTCCACTTGAAAATATCACACTGTCACACCTTTAAAAAAATTATGTGTAAATATGCAGTGTATCAGAATGTTTCAGAGCACAGGTGAAATATCAAAGCAGAATACAAAAGAAAGTGTGCAGTAGGGACATAGAAATGAAAAATAATTTATTTAGGGAAATTATTTTTGTTGTTTGGGGTTTGGCTTTTTATTTGGTTGATCTTAGAGAATGGACTGGATTAGTCACACAGTCAACGTGAAAGTCTGGGGTAATAAGCCCAAATAACCTGAGGGTTTTTTTGCTCTTAGAACAATAAGATTTGTTGTGTATATGAGAGAATGAGTCAGAACTTACCAGAGCAATACTGATGTCAACACAGTGTTCATAAAATCAGGTTATTTTACTACTGTTCACCTTAGAACAAGACTGGAGATGGAGAAGCTTGGGCATTTTAAAGTTTGAAATATGTGGTTTGGATTCTCTTGCTTGCAAGTTGTGTGATTGTAACACATTATCTCCACTAGCATCATGATTCCTTCGAGTAACTGCAGACCAGTTTTGCCTTTTTTTTTTTTTTTTGTAAGACTACATTAACCAAGTATACGAATTACTGTTTCACTTCCTGCCTAAGTCAAGCAGACTTACACTACATCCAGGTGTAGGGAAAACAGGCAGCATTACAAATAGACCTTCATGCCACACTGTTTTAGCATTAACCATAACAATGTGTCCAAAACCTGGCCAAATAAAGGCAAGCAGCGATTGGTGTAGCTCTCTATAAGGTCCTGTGCTCTCTGCAGGATCAGCAAAACAAGAATTTTTCTCTTCTTTGCGTTCTTATCTTTCCCAAAATGAGGCACACCCACAAAATTTATCATGAGCAGGCAAGGACACGTACTGAGCTTTGCAAAGGCTGCTAAAGTGATCGTGAGCTGTTTCTGTGAACAGTTCTGAAAACAGGCGTTATTTGCTCTTAGGTTCATAAACATTGGTTTCCCACCTCTCTGTGGCTGAGCTGGAATATGGATCATGGATATGAGCTGAGAGTTGTGTCTGTCCTCTCTCTGCACAGTGTGGATATATATATCATACCTCTTCTCTAAGGCACAGGTTTTAATCTCCCTCTGGATCAGAGATGTTCCCACACTCTACCCCCACACTGCTCTTCAGATTTTTGGTTGTTTTTCTGCCACATTTGTGGGTGGTCTGTGTGATTCTTGTGACATTTCCTGGTGCTAGCACTATTGAACAAAAGTTTTGGTATAATCCTGGGTTATAAAACCGAACAACCAAAAAAACCTCTTACCTATCCAGCTCCCAGAACTGCTGTACATGGGACTCACTGTTCAGCATCAGCAATTGCTGGCCTTGCTTCATCCCTGTGGAAGCTGGTAGATAAGCCCCAGAGACGCCTGAGAAATCCAGGCCTGGCCCTCCCTTTTTCCACAGGAAATTATTCTTTAAAATTAACTATACCATTTCAGTGGCTGATTTTCTAGCAGCAAAAAGCGAAATAGTTATTTTTATCGTGAGTTGTCAAAATTTGGATTAGGCTGGAAACATTTACAGCCAATGTTATTGATGCTGATAAAAATGCAGCTGCTCAGTACCAGAAAAAACCTGGATTATGGTATGTAGTGCTTAGATTTTATTGCCTGACTCTGGAAACAGGACATTATTGGCTCACATTCCATGAAACTTTATCAAGTTATAGAAAGAATCAGGGTTAAGTCCCAGAGTCCTCAAAGTCATTTGTCTGGTTTGTGTACTCCTGCTTTTCACATGGCTGATTGTCATGGCTGAAAGTCTGAGTGTTACAGAGTAGGTGAGGACTCTTTCTGGAAATAATTACTGGGGGTGCCACCTATGAGACCCCAGAAAATCCTCCTCACCCCTCCAAGACACCACCCCAAAGCTGAACCCAGGAGATCTTTCAAAAATCACTGTAGTTATGGTGGTAATTCTTGTGCATTTTACTGAGACTGAAATTGTGTCTCACATCTTGAAAGAGTGACAGGCTTATCCATTCACAAAGATTCATGGAAGAAAAAAAGACACTGAAAGAAATTTTCTAGTGGAAAAATTTTGCTTCTTTTTCAGGCCAAATAGGAATGTTTTGCCTGTGATGTTCTGTTACATGTCGAGCAAACAGCATTTGATTATATTGTCTAAGCAGACAGAACAAAGCATTGCTATACAATTGCTAGTCTTAAGAAAAATAATCCATCTAAAATCCTCCTTTAGGCTAATGCTGCTACTCTCACATGCAAAATTTCTAATCTACATAGTTGTAATTAGAGAGACTATTGTTTTGGTGAGAATGAGATAGGCACAGAACACCCAGTGTTTGCACACAGAATACCTGCTACACGAACCACTCACAGTTGCACAGTCACTTGGTCGAATAGTAAGATTAAAAGAAAGTGCATCCTCAGTGACATTGTAGAGGTACCATATGATTTTTCACACATGCACCCCGAGCTCTGTTCTACTAAACAGAATTTTTATCCCACAGTCTCTGATGGCAGTGGTCTCCTGTTTTGAAAATGAATCAAGGGGTGAACAACTGTAAGGAATGCTTTTGTGTCTTCTGCTTAATGGAAAGCCAATCAATGAATGAGAGTTTTGTTACAGTTGTGCACAGCCAGCACGGCAATGCCCAGCTGTATTCACTACAGTGCTCCCATGCTCGTCCTTAGCCTGATATTCTCCCTACATTAATTATCTGCAGTGGGAAGATAGCTTCAGTGTTAAGTTCGTGTTCAGACTGGGTGATCTTCAAGGTCCTTTCCAACCTAAATGATTCCATGATTCTGGGAGCCCAGATGATATCGTCTGCCTGTCTTGGGTTGTGGAACCAGAAACGTGTATTCTATTTCATCTGCTGAAAGCAGTTGGGGAGATGTTTTTTTCTTTATCTCTTGTAACTCTGGGGGGAGGGGAGCGGATGCCTTCTGATAATGGGCCAGCTGTTAAAACCAGGTGGGGCAGTGTTTATCTGTCACCACCTGTCCTCCCTCCAGGGAGATATTTTCTGCTAATGGGCCATTAAGGCTCACTAGGGGCATGACATATTCCATTGTGAGATGCTCCACCTGGTGGGAGGAGCCAACCATTCCTACCTGGATAAAAACTGAGACACAGGAGCACAAGGCTCCACCAGATTCCTGGAGGAAGACTGGACCCTTCTCACCATCATTGGACCCTTCTCTCTCAGGATCATCTCTGCTCCAGTGGAACCACATCTGCCACTCCTTACTTTTGGAGGACTTACTTTTGGACTGCTTCAAACACCCTGAGCAACCCTGTTAGGTTGCATTTTTCCATTTATTTTACCTTTTTTCTTCTCTCCTCCTATTAAATTGTATCTCTGACTGGGAGTCTCACTGGTTTTGCTTTCAAACCAGCACACTGCCCCATTCCCTTTACACACATGGAAGTCTTCTGTAGTGTCTTGATGTCACTTAGGTGACATCACATACCAGGGCAAGAATGAGAGTCTTCCCTTCAGAAAGGTGACAGTTTGTATTTGTGGCAATCTGTGATAAAGTTTGACCGCTGTTTTTTTCAGTGGTCTGTTGTTTGTTCATAGGTAATATCCTTTTAAATGATGTGAAGAAAACTTGAGGATAAACTTAAAACTTTGCTGAGAGGGGGCTGCTCCCCAACCAGTGTGGAGCTGAGATTACTAAAGCACCACTTACTTCAAATTCAGTGAATGCTGATGGCTTTGAAATATACAATCAAAGTCTGCCCAGCTCTTTGTGTCTAGTTAGACTGAAATGATTCAAGAACACTTTGGATAAAAAGCCATTCAGAAAGAGCACTTTATGTTTCTCATTGAATCGGTGTCTTTAGTTATCTACATCAAAACAGCTGATAGAGAGCAACTTTAGAAAAAACTCGAATGAAAGTCTTCTTTATTCACTTTTCTCTAATTATATATGAACTGGATTACTACATATCAACCACATGACATTCTTACTTGATATTCAAGAAGTTTTATCTTTGTTATAATTAGTTTTAAAATCTGTGCTCCTTGTTCTAAAGGGGTATTTTAAGTGCCAAAGCTACTTCTCTGAAACTATCAGGATCACTCCTTCACGTCTCTGACCTGGTCCTCTTGAGATTTTTCTTGATAATTTTTCTCTTCCCTAAGGCAGTCAAATGAGTAAGTATCTGATTTTGTGTATTTCATCAATACATCACTCTCCCAAATGCTTGCTGGCTTTCAGAATAGATGGAAAAGTACTAAAAGCTAAATACTCCAAGAGAGACAGGCGCTAGACACTGTTCATTCTTTGCTTCCCCCACACACTTTAGTGGGTTTTTTGCAAACAATTTTTATTTGCTTTTTGTGTTTGCATTGAATCTTTGGAATTTTACCATGTTTAATATTAATCCGTGTTAGTGCATCTCGTTACCACTGTTGTAGTTACAGATAAGTTTTACTTTAATTTTTGAGTTTGGTGCCTGGTGTTTTCTGGAAAATTTAACTTGCAGATGGAATTTCTTTCTGTAAATCTTCAGGGCAGAAGTGAAATTTGTTTTGTATGTTTCTTTTTGTTTACTGTGCTGTCCTTGAGGAGAAAAGTTTTGGATACAACAGACCTGACCTTGTCTTTGTACTCTGCTAATCAGGAAACCTTTTTTAAAACTGAACTTTGTTCTCTGGCTATTAGAATGTTTCAGGTGCGTGAAGTTCATTTTGGAGCAGTTAAATTCATAAGGACTTTTTGGAACATGTGATGGAATTGCAGCTTTATTTTTTGAGTTGTACTTTGGATATGAACCCTTCTTAGCTCCAGGTTTACAGCAGGGAGATAGGAATGGTATTATTGGCTATGGTATCATACTGCACTGTAATGAGTCAGGTAGGGAAGGGGTCTCAGCATGAGGCAGGGGAGGAATTTAACAAGAAAGGCAAAGGAGAAGAAATAAAAGAGTGAAGAGACTTGTTGGAGACCTACACTGAAGATGATAATAAAAATGGCAAATTTTTTTTATCCCTCATGCTTCCAACTCACTCTTTACCCACAAAATCAGCTAGGTTGGAAAAGACCTTGGAGATCAAGTCCAATCTACAACCCACCATCACCTTATCAACTAAACCATGGCACTGAGTGCCACATCCAGTCTTTTTTTAAACACTTCCGGGGACGGTGATTCCACCACCTCCCTGGGCAGCCCATTCCGATGCCCACACTAAGATTTTTTTCCTAATGTCCAGCCTAAACTTCCCCTGGTGCAGCTCGAGGTTGTGCTCTCTTGTCCTGTTTCTGCTTGCTTGGGAGAAGAGACCGACCCTGAGATGTGTCTGATGGTCTGGGCAGATGCAGAACTTGGTGCCCATCACTGTCCCTGCCCTGTCTGCCTTGCTGGGCTCCTGCAGGATCACCCCTTTGCTGCTGAGAACACAACCCTCCTATTTTGTTGTGACTGGCTCCTGCCTCACTTTCCCTTACAAACCAGCCTGCTTTTATTGCTCCTTGAGATTGTCTTCCTTTTAGTAGGTGCCTATATCTAAGGTGCAAAACCAGCAACCCAAAACCCTGCTGGAGTCCACATCAAATGTACATACTGCAGAGTGTATTTTTCTTTCTCTGCTTAGTTATTACCTTTTGTGGTGATGCAGAGGATTCTAAATTTCAGTTATCTTTGGTTTTGATTTCTTATATTATTTTGATTCCCCTGCTTTTTCTTTAAGGTAAATTCTGTCTCTGTGTCTGTCTCTTCACCACCAGCCTGGAAAGCTTTTGAGCAGACTGACAAAACAGACTGAGATTTAAAAGATCTATTAATGCTTTATGCCTCGATTACTTTTTGGTGCTGCTAATTTAACAGCACTGAGGAATGTAATTTGTGATCAAGAGATTATTAAACCAGATCAGATGGGGGTTAGATTTCATTTGCATGCCAGTGATTTATGCTCCCTATGTTATGGAAGCAGTGTGTAAACAGAGTTTGGTGTGAAAAGGGAGGGCATAATTTTGTAGTATCAGATGAGCATAGTAATCTTATATTCAGTTGCTAAACAAAATCCTTTTAAAATCTTGTTTGAATTTCGGTTTCTGCGTTAGTGAGAAAAGCAGCATCTAATCTGGAAAAAAAGAAAAGGTGGTTGAAGACAACTTCCTCTGCAAAGAAACTGGGGCACTCTAATATGCATGCACTAGTTTTCCTACATGAGAAATGTATAAAGGATTTTCCACTTTCTGAACTGTCAGTTAGATCCACACTGAAACATTTTGGCAGTCGCTTCCTGTGCGGTTCGTCATATGTCTCCTTGATGATTTCTCACTCTGTGGAGGAAGGGGGTGAGTGAAGAGGAACTAACAAATGATAATCTAAAAAAAAAATTCTCAGTGTATGTAATTTAGAAATGTCACATACACCTTGCGAAGAGTATGAGATCTTTTAACTAAAGATTCTGCAAGGCAGTGTGGGTGGCAGTGGAGATTCTGCCACTGCTATATCAGTGTACTTGCAAGGCAGAATATGTATTGATTGTAATCGTTCTCATCAAAGAAGGTTTGAGACTGAATATGATTAACAGGAATGCCAGTCTGTTGATGCTTCTGAGTGATACCCCTGAAGAATAAAATAAACAGTGGAAAGATGCCAGGAAAGGACATCACTGAAGTTGGCAAAGCTGTTCTTCCCCTGTGAAACCCTGTCAGGGACACCAGAATGTATTTGCAGAGTGGTTCCCATCAGTGTTACTGAGTGCTCCTAATAATGTTAGTTACTGATGCAGTTTCTGAAAAACCAGCTAGGATTGACTGATATGTAGAGAAAACTAACGCTCCTTAGAGGATCTCATCTTTATTTCCAGTTTTTACAGACTAATACAGTTATCAAGTGATGGTCACAGAATGGATCACAACCACTTAAAACTTGTGGCTTCTGCTTTGTGTTAATAGACACAAATCTAATACATTAGTTAGGCTATTTTCTTTTTTTGTATTACAATGACTGTGAAGCTGACAAGGCAAATAACTAGTACAAGATGAATAAAGACTTCATTTTTGATAAGTGTGTATGCTGGAGAAAACAACTGCAGCAGCACAACTGAAAGGCTTCTCTCTGCAAAAAGTCTTCAACTATCACATAAATATCTTTTCAAAATGAAGAATGTCTAGATTTCATAGTAATCCTTCCTATCTTCCTAGCTATAATTTTAAACTGCTTTCCACAAATACCTAAAATGAGGGTGTCTTTTTTTTCCATAAGGGATATCAGAACTTCAGAGCTCAAATTAACTGGATAGAGAGAGATAGAAGCAGAAACTTCTGCTCTCCAGTCTTATACTTTCTCCAGACCTGCCATGCTATTAACTGTAAACAGGGTTGCATTTTCTGCACTGCCTGAACTTGTGCTGTTTTTCAGTCAGAAGTCTGTATAACTCCTTCTAAGGGGCTTTGTCAGCCCCCTGTGTACAGATACAGCCTCCCTGTATCTGTTCTTATATTGCAGCAATATTCAGCCTCGCTGAGCTCCAAGGAGTTTGTACAACAGAGGAAGCCACCTCATTTTTAATGAAATCAAATTATTTCTGTAAAACAGCATTGACTTACCAGTCTACTGAGAAATGTGTTTTGAAGTAACTTCAGCTTTACTGAGACAATATCTCTTTTTACTACCAATGCCTGTATTAAGCAGTGGCCTTGGAGCCACTTTTTGGAAATGTTATTACATTATTGAACGAAACTATATTGTACTTAGACTGAAATGTTGGAAGACTGAGACCTATAATTTGCAAAACCTAGTAGGAAAGTTTTAGGACAAAGTGAGGAAAGGACAGTCCTTTTTTTTTTTTTTTTTTTTTTGTCCTGCTTTTGTCTAACAGGTGGTTAGTCAAAAGTCTAAATCTGAGCCGCAGTTTTATAATGTCACTGGCTTAACAAATACCTCCCTTTGTCACGCTCCTGTCAAGATAATAAAGATTTAAGCTCCAAGAATGAGCTCTGTGTATGAGAAACAAATTTAACAGAGCTACAATTTCCATTCTTTCAAGACATTCTGCCTGCAGTTCAGTGTGGATCTTTAGGGATTATATTATTTCAAGTGTAGTTTTACTCAGCACCTCTGCGACCAACTGCTGTGAAATAGAGTACCTGTATGAAGAAATCTGTCTCCTAATAAGATTTTTCCTGGTCTCTGTTAACTTGATAGTTCCTTCACTGAAGAAGGATCTTCATCTGCTGTGAAGCCACATTATGCAGCTCACACAGCCCTCCCCTGCTGATTGAGTTGTGTTATTTTAGCAATGCCATGGGATCTCCAAAGACCCATTAAAATATATTGCCTGTTAGGCTGCATGCTCCAGGAGGGCAGAGAATTCCAGAATAGGAAGGTGAGAGAAAGACCTTGGAAATCTCTACCACATTCTGAAGGAGTTGCAATACTTTAAGATGAAGTTCTGTGCAGCCAAAACTGAAGGATGGCAGAAAGCTTACATCAAACTTCTCCTGTGGGCTTTAATGCATATATATCTGAAATGTAAACACAACGTGATTCAGATATTTGTTCTCCAGCAACAGATTATTTGTGTAAAAACAAGGAAAACAACTTGAGATGATGCTCAGTTGTAGAAAAAGACCAGATAATATCCAGGAAATGTGTAGAGTGAGCTGAAGGGGGGGAATTTTATCTTGTCATTTGGCATTTTTGTGGTCTCACTGGAATTCTGATTGCGTTCCGAGCAAATTGAGATGATCTGGTGTTAATATTTTGGGAGGTTTTTGTTAGAATCACAGATACCAATGGTCACAAGAATTGAAAGGAGAATTATTCTTTAAATAGATATTTTGATTTGATATGAAAGTACTTGTAGTTTTTCTAAAAGAAGTCTTTTTTCCTACCATCAATCAAAAGTAACTTTGTTCTCATTTTACAACGTGAACAAAGATTTTATTTTGAACAAAAATTTTACCAAGAAGTTGTGCCAATTTCACTGATATGTCTGGTATGAATCTAAAGATCTTTTGAACTGGATTTTAGGGGACTCCACACTTTCTCATTCTCAGCAGAATGTCTCAAAATGAAATAATTCTTCAGTATTTTTTTTTTTCTCTTAAATGGACATTGTGGACTTGCCCCCATTTTGAGACAAATTTTGGACTAAACATATTGGTAATGAAAACTTCTTTGACTTAATTTCCTCTTGAAATTTTGTGATTTCTCACATGATTTTGCACAAAAATAGGTTTTGTGATTTTTAGCCTGTGCATTTTATCTTTGTCTTCTCAGCATTACCTTTCAGGTGAATGTATCTTTCACTAGCAGGGAGAACAAATAAAAATAGTGCTTTAGAAGAAATTCAAATATCCTAATCTTCTGCTCTCTCAGGTAGAATTGAGATATTTTATAGCTTATAAATTGAGGTCTTGCATCCAGTGTCTAAAATTCATTGGATTATTTTTATTATTTTTTATTATTTTTAATTCAAGCAGAATTGCAATGTATAATTCTGGTAAATTCAAATGACAGTTTTTTGTGTGATGGTTTCAATATTAGACATTTTCAGAGAATCACAGAGTATTCTGAGCTGGAAGGGACCCACAAGGGCCATCAAATCCAACTCTTAAGTGATTGGCCTATACAGAGATTGAATCTGTCACTGTGGTGTTGCCAGCACCAGGCTCAAAAAACCAACACTGAAAACAATACTTAGCCAAGCTTTTCAATGTGCTTCTTATTCTCAGGAACCTAAACAAGAAGCTGCACATGGAAGCTGCAGAAGAAAGTTGTTTCAACTGACAAAATTCACGTTCAGGGTTTTCTTTGGGTTTTTAATAGAAATAGCACCATTTCAAGCTTAACAGATTTTTACAGTCTTCCTTGGCTAATTGTGTGAATGTCCATAAGCAGCAGATTAACACGGACTGCTGTAGTAATATAAACTTTCACAGAAGTAACTTTTTAAACTTAAGAAGTGGGAGGAAATCTCATTATCAATGTTAAGGCCCTGACCTTGCTCTTTTAAGCCAACTTGTTGCCTTTTAATTTTTTTTTCTCTATGTGTGCTTCATTGTTGCAGTGGTGTTAATTAGAAATGAATCAACCATGGTAGGCAGGCAGTCGATACCTGATTTAATTATATTGTCTTTAAGGAACAGAAATAGGTAGATGTTTTGCAGGATTCTGTGAGATCTCCATGAGGGACAGGCACCCAGAGTACTGTGTTATTGTAAAGTGATCCTCAATAAGTTAGTGTTTAGTAAAACCTTTTGTGTGAGGTATTTGTTGCCTCACTTTTCCTTCCCTTAGTGATAATTACAAAGAGAATTTTAATGCTGTTAGTTTTCATTCATAATGACTCTTTTCATAGTGAATTTGGTCCAATGCCTAAGGTGTAACCTGTGTGAAAGTCAGTTTAATTTCCTGCCTGCCACGTGTTACTCATGGGGGGTTTACCTTGCTTCCCATTACTAAAGATGAGATACCCTCAGATTCAGCAGGGATGACCCTTGCTATTTTTCCCAGAGTGGGAACTATAATTGTCTGCATGTTCTGGGTGCAGGCTCAGACATTAATGTTAATAAGATGACACTGGATATTTAACATTCCGGGATGTTTGCTTTGTTTTCAGGCACCTAAAGAGGATGACTTAGGCTGCTTGAGTTTAGGACTGAAGCATTTCTTTGTGGTCAGACACGTGTGTTCATAGACCAATTCAAACCAGAGAACTGGCAGGCAGCCAACATGAATGCCAGCTCTCACATTCCTGGTTTTTACTGGTTTATCTCAACCCAAAAAGTTTGAATGACTTTCGTGTCACAACATTAGAAAGGAATTGTTCAGTTTTTCTATTAAAGGATACTTTGTTTAATAATGCCTTTTCATTTATATGTTTAATTCTCCCAAACCCAGAATATTTTGACGTACAGTAATGAGGCCATGGAGAGTTGTGAAGGTTTTCCTTTTGTTGGCAGGTGATATTTCAAGGGGAATTTAATTTCTGATGAACCAGTAGCCGAATGTTTTGTATTAACTTGAACACATGTGGCAATTAATTGGTACCAGTTGAGGCTCCTGTGCCTTATGGCTGCCCGGCTGCTCTGTACAGGGTGAGGTTAGGAAACAGAACTTTGTCTTCTTGGGTTTGAGCAAGCACATCTGCCCACGCAAGCTGCTGGGTGGAACAAAAAGGGATCTGTTTTAATGGAAACATTTAAAGACTGATTAAGTCCTGCTGTTGTGACCGAAGCTCTCAGGTGTTCCCTTTGTAAAGCTGTTTTACCTTCATGTTTATTTCTGAGGGGTAGGTGGAGCAGTGGACTTTTTTGAAGGAGCAATTTCTGTTGATAACTGTACAGTAGTCATCAGGAGAATGGGCACCTTCTCTGATATTCTTGAGAAAGGTCGAGATTTTAGTGTTAATGATGAATGTAGTTGTACAGTTCCTTTTTGGTAACAATTTTATAGCTCAGTGTCCTTGTCAGCTTTTGAAATTGTAGTTTAGGTGCAAGAGCCCTCTGTCTTGAAACAGTGTCAATGCAGTATCAAGGAGACGTTTGGTTTTTTGATTACATAATTTCTTACTGCACTAGTCCATGACACTTATCCAATTTAGCTGTGTACTTTGCCAGGATTTTCATTATCTCCCCTGCTTTTTAGATAAAGCTGATATATCTATGGAAAAACCCACAGTAATTAAAAAAACCCCATGTATTTATGATCACCTCACAGGTTTTACCCCAGGAGAATAAAGAAGAATGTTTTTAGCAGAGTTAAATGAATTTAGGCAAGTGTTTATCCTGCCTCCAAAAGGATTGTCAGAAAGATTTAAACCAGGAAGAGTACTTGGGAGGCTGATAATACTTGTGCTTTACTACAGAGCCATTGCTCAACATTTGGCTCTGCCTGTGTGCTCATCTTCAAATAATTGCAAGAATTATCCCAGAAAAAGAAGCATTGACTGTATAAACTAGAAACATGATTGTATTAAAGGCCTAAAATTGTCCATTTTAAGCAGACTTGATCAGGATTAATTTGGGATCCCTCCTAATGTTGTCATATGTTCTCTGTTGATTCCTTAAGTCCCCTATACCATGTATTTCTGTATGGTGATTTTTCAGTGCTTGCTTTTTGAATGTCTTGGCTGTGGTAAGAAAATGCTGCTGGGGGACAGGTGACAGAGCCTGGGTGTTGGATATCACCGTGATGGGACTGCAGCCCTAGGTGCAGAGCTGTTGGCTTTCCAGAAACCATTCCAGCCCTAGATGCAGAGGTGTTGGCTTTCCAGAAACAATTCCAGCCCTAGATGCAGAGCTGTTGGCTTTCCAGAAACCATTCCAGAGCAGCTCTGTGTATGTGTGCATTATGCATGAGTACAACTTATGAGATGGGGGGTGGGCTGCATTTTTAACAGTGTAGAAAGATCAGAGGTTTTACATCTGGTTCAGCTAATTTTTGCTTTAGCTGAGAAAAACTATGCTTCTCTTTAGATAGTTTTGGGGCTCTTTTTCCAGTTCAGCTTCTTTCTGTGATGTTTTGTATATGCTCAGATTAATATTTATTTAATTATTATTTCAGGTTCTTTTTTGTCCTTCAGAAAATTTTTTGTTTGTTTTGGCTTCTAATGTATATCCAAGTGCTGTAATGCTTTACAGATTCTTGCTTTCACTTCTGTTTTGATGTTCTGCAAGTTCTACAAAATAGTTGTAGAATAACTACTTAAAAGAATAAATTTGATAATGATTTGTTTCTGCACTTTAAGATGGCAACATGTATATAATAAGAATTTGTCAGTATTCTAAGAATATTAAACTAAGTTCTCATTTTCTTTGAGAATACTCCTCTTTAATCTGAAGTGTTTTGTTGCTAATAAAACCCAAACCAGAACCTCATCTCTGAACTCACTTGGAAACCCTTCACGAGAATAAACCAGAAAAACCCAAACTGCTTTGTGACTTTGGGGAGATTCTCCTGAAATCACCATGATTGAACACAGTTCAAGGTGTGTGAGGGGCTGGATACAGAAGTAATCTAAACGCATACCTTAAATGCAGCTCCTGTCAGCAGCTCACCAGCCAAGAAAAAAATCGTTAACTTGGTTATGGTAGGTTATTAATAACTTGCTCAAGATTTAACTATTTAATTAGTTTATTAAAGGAACAGAAGCTATTTTTCAACATACATAAGCTTATGTTGATTAGTTTGAGTGTTTTCCCAGTGAAGAAGGAGAATAGACATTTACTTTAAAGATACTCAGCTCCCTTCCAGTTTCTGATGTACTAATTACTGTGTTTAATACTTACTATTTATGAACTCTTTATCACTTTCTATTAGTCATCATTTGAATGTTACGTTAGGGTTTTAATTATGTTGTGTAGTTTGATTTATCCAAGCTGCACACTTCCTGCCATATCATAAAAGAAATACAATATATTAGCATATTTTTAATTTGCTTCTCTTTCATGTGCTGCTCCTCAGCATATTCCTAACTTCCAAAGAGAGAAAGGTAGGCAATAAAAGTTTTCTCTTTGATTTTTAAACTTGTTGATGTTCTTGTCACCTGGCAAAAACTGATTTGCCTTTTCAAGATTGGATGAATCTCATTCAAGTAGGAATTGAAATATAAAGGATTCCTTTAAAGAAAATAGTATGAAAGTTTCAGATCAGGCAATGCTTGACATGCTAGGCATAATTTCACAAAAGCTTTGCCTTTAAGTTTTATTAAACCAATCCAACACCATCCACACCAACACAGAATGATCAGCTTCAAAGACTTGTACTTTTCACAGCTACCCCAAGGTAAACATGGGAGAGCATTTGTGGCTCTGTTTCTTCCACTATCCGAACTTCCATGTTTAGCCTGGTTGCACTTCTGCCCTGTAGCAAGGGCAAGGAAATCCTTCATTGCTGCTACATGAGGCTTTGTATAGGGAGCTTGGAAAACCAGTTTGTACTGTATGGAAACCTTCCCCTAAAAAGACAGGCTGGGGGAGTTGGGGTTGTTCAACCTGGAGAAAACAAGTTGGGAACTGAAACAGCTTCCAGTACTGAAAGGAGATACATTGGAGCTGAAAAGGGCTTGGAGTGGGAGGACAAAGGGAATGGTTTTCCATTGACAAAAGGGAGGTTTACAGCAGATATTATCAATAAATTGTTCCCTGTGAGGGTGGGGAGGCCCTGGCACAGGGTGCCCAGAGAAGCTGTGGCTGTCCCTGGATCCCTGAAAGTCTCCAAGGCCAGGCTGGGTGGGGCTTGGAGTAGCCTGGGAGAGTGGAAGTTGTCCCTGTCTGTGGCAAGGGGTTTGGAGCTAGATGAGCTTTAAGGTCCCTTCCAACCCAAACCATTCTCTGATTCTCCGAAAATGAGCTGCAGAACCCCACATCTTCACCCTGATAACATACATGCATGTGTATAGAAACAATACTTTTGTCTGGAAACTCTTTTTTAGAAGTTGCCATTTTTTAATGACGGAAATGTATTTGGGAGAGGTCTTCTGAGACTTTCCTGAAGTTTCATTAATATTACCAGACTAATCTTTACTATTTAATAGCTACATTGCCCATGGTGATTTCATTAATGGAACTGTTTTGTCTATTAGTAAGAATAAAGGGATTTGAAATATTTCACATGTACTATGTGAATTGATTTTGCATGAGGGAAAAAATTGGAGTTCAGTTGTCTTGAATAAAGCAACGAGTGATGGTACTTAAGATTTTGAATTTTATTTCAATCAAACCTGCAGTTTCATCTGATTTGAGACTTATATGCAGGGCTTAATGTCTCACATGGTTTTACATTTTAATAAACAAGAACAATTATTTTAATTTTTTTTCACTTTTCAGGCAGTCAGAATTTGGATAAATACTTTAAAAAGTTTTATTAAGCATGATACTGCATGCTATTGACATTTCCAAGTTTAGCTAGCCTAAACTGGCTTTCGGGAAAGGAAAATAATTCTTTCCACACTATTCATTCTTTGACTGTGATTAGAGCTTCTTCCATTCAAAACAAAAGTATGAAATGCTGAGCCACGATTATCTTCCTTTCATTTATCCATTCCTTCAAGGACCAGCATTCCAAAATTCTTTTTGTGTTGAAAGTATGGGCTGTGAATTTGGTCAGAGCCTTAGGCAAAAGTCCTTCTTGGGGGCCATGGTGATGGTCTCTGATGTGTGGGAGCTGTAAGACAATATTTCCCCATCTACCATTAGTTTAATCCCTGCCTGAGGACTCAAGTAATATTCAGCTAAAATTTGCTGACTTTTTAAAACCTTCAGACCCACTTTAAAATATAAGGCTCTGACCTGTTTGAGGAGATATTCTGTTTCTCTGCAATCCCTTCAGAAGGCCAAATAGACTTGTAGATCAAACTAAAACACTTTGCTGTATCTATAGATCTGTTTGCTCAGGAGCACTGTGTGCTCTGGCTGAGCTAGAACTGTTTACCCAACAGCTTAGCATTCACAGATTTTCCTCTACGATATAAACTGGTGGCAGATCAGAATCCAAACAGATCATCATCTCTCTGAGTAAACTGCTGAGAGGTGACAAAAGATGAGGAAAGGTCTTTTTCTCCACAAATGTCTCCCCTGTGTGCTCTCTGGACAAATAGGAATGGAGCTGTGTTTGGTGTGTTGAAGTCTCCCACGGGCACTGCGGGATGTGCACATGGAATTACCCAGTTTTACCAGCATGCTGGCCTCACTGGGCTGGGGGGCTGCTTGATGGAAAACAGCTGAGGAGGACAATTAGAACAGAAAGGTGTCTCAAGTACAGACACCTATTGGAAGTGTTTGAATTATGAGAGGAAAATCATGTAATAGATGAATGAGAGATCCCTGCTGTGTAAGTTGCATCATTTGGGGTTTAATTTGGAATAAAGAATGCTATCCTTTGCTTAGAAAGATGTGGTTTTGCCTGTTCCATTCTCTTGAAATTAAAATCCGCTGGCTCTTGTAAAGTAAGGCAGGTCCTGGGAAATTTTAGAAGTCATTGATGGCTTTTCCTAGTCCATGATTGATTTCAACTTTTTGTTATACTGACAATCTACAAAAGGAAGGAGTAAAGCAAACAGCAAAGAAGCTGTGTAAGAAAGGAGAAGATTACAGACAAAAAGAATATACTCAGATCTTTATTACAAAGAGATTATTTTCCAGTGATGGAGAATATTAGGGCTTTTAAATGGCTAAATTTTTATTATCTGTAAAAAATTATAGAGATTTGAAGGGCTTAAGTACAAAGAACACAGGAAAGAAAACTCATGATTTTAAGTCCAAGATGCTTTCTGAACTGTGCTAACCCCAAACGATTTCCCACTGTTTCCTTTCACTGGACACTTGCAGTTACATTTTATCTTGTTCTTGGGAGCAGTAATTTAAAGAAGGTACTAGAGATGAAGTCCTCCTTGCTTCTTGCCCGTATTCTCCCCTAGGAGGTTTTTTGAGCACTTTGGGGGATGCAAGAAAACAGTTCCTGTATCTATATTTGAACATCCAGTTGGTATCTAAGAGATTGTAGTCTCCCAGGCCACCTCAGACAGGCAGTGAAGGGACAGGATGCTCTGAATTACACTCTGGAGGATGTGAAGTTAAGAGAACTGGCCTTCAAAGAGTTGAGTTCCATTGTGGGGATAGAGAGAGCCACAGGAGACTGAAACTGCCACAGCTTGGAAAGCCTAAATACTGCTCTGGGCACTGGTTATCCCACTAAGCTCAAACTGGAGGGAAAAAATACTTTGTGGTAATAGCAAAGTAAACATTTACAATTTAGTTGGTAATCTAGTGATATAGCAAATAAATTTATGTAGTGTTAAAGTATTACATCCCTGTGTTAAAAATCTGCGGGTTTAGTCACTGGTTTTCTTATTTTTTAATCTCCTTAATTTAGAACTTCCTCTTTTAAAAATGCAATTAATTATTTTTTACCTTTTTTTTACTGTAAGCAAATTAATACTGAGATTGTCTTGTAATATGATAATGAGTAGTCATTGAGAATCTTATTCCTGATAATTTTCATAAGGAATAACTCATAGAAGGTAACCCTCTCTTGATTACAAGGATTTTTAAACTTGAAAAGAGAAATGAATTTTTGAGATCTTACAGTTTACCAAAATAAGCATCTCTTGCTTATTAATTCTTTGGGGGGTGTCCAAGAAGGAAAAGACTGATTATATGCATTCCAGTATTCTAATATTATCAAGTGATTTGGATTTGTTCT
Source organism: Phylloscopus whistleri (assembly GCA_017589585.1). NCBI lineage: Eukaryota > Metazoa > Chordata > Aves > Passeriformes > Phylloscopidae > Phylloscopus > Phylloscopus whistleri. The sequence continues at coordinate 479,325 of JADMLD010000682.1, read as the reverse complement.
TCATTTTTTAACTTGATAAGGAGTTGCTAAGGTACCACACGCTAAAAGCACCATATGCTGAGATAGTTTTGATCTCTTTCTGTATATGTACACATATCTTCATAAATTATGATGCAAAGACAGGAGGAAATAATCCTCTCATGTATTACTCTAGAGTATGCCAGCACAACCATTACACATGTTAGTTTCACCAGTAGTGGTGTGGGCTGGATAAGCAGTAGCAGCTTTTAAATTATGCAAGTAGCTTATGAATCAGAGAGATGCTTTGTCAGATGACTCACTCCCTTAGATAATTAGGCTGGGACAGATCTTAGGGTTTTAAAAGTCTTAATGGATTTTGGAAACAGGGTCCTCGGGAAAAAAAAGTTCATCAGCTGCATCAGCTTTTATCTATTTATGTCAGATTCTTGAGTTTACTACGGAGACACCACACAAACTGCTGAACTTCATCATAATCATTTGGATGAGCAGTCCAGAAACACTTGGTTGAGCTGATTTTACACAATGCTATGCTTCCAAACCTGTTCTTTAATTCAGCTTTTGTTTGAAAAAGAAATCTGGTTATATATTATTTTACAGGTGGCTAGTCGTTCAGCTGTTTGGATCTGTTGTGACAGAATCCTTTATCTGCAAGTGGGAAGGAACTTAATGAAGTACTCAGTTACTGAATTGTTTTCATCTGCTTTCTATTGACCCCAGGCTCATCTTTGGTTATCCCAGGGGACCAGTGTTCACTGTCATACTCAAGAATGAGCAGAAATCACCGGCAGTGATATTTGCACAATATTACAGAGAGTAACTTCTTTGCAAAAATAAAGCTCTTCAGTGTGTCATCAGTCATGCAAGAAGTTCCAGACACATGCAAATGAATGCAAAATCTCTTGCTAACTTTTGCGAGTAAAACAATTTGGAACAGTGTTCTCTGTGTGGGAAGATGCCAGACTGTGAAAGGCCGTGAGGAACTAGGTATGATTGAGTTATTCCACAAGGAACTCAACAATGGAGGAAATGATTCAAGGTATGATAAATAATTTGGAGGTTTAATTGCTTCCTTAGCATATGTCATTTTCAGTATTTCCAAACTGCTGTCTATTTTTCTCTTTTAAACTCAGTCCATTAGATGTTTTTAATTGTATATGATGTGGCCTAGAAATCAGATGGAACTTAGAGGCACACACTTAAAAGTTCTTCACATCCTTCCAAAGGGCTTAAGGAAAAATCCCCACACTGCTATGATGTATGGCTGTAGCATTTACAGCTCCAGAGCTTCTCTTTGCAGAGAGCAATAAGGGACAAGCTTCTTGCATTTCCCAGGTATTTCCAAGGTCCCAGATTTATTTCTGTTTTCTTCCCTTTAAAAAGTATATTGATATTTTACTTATGTTGCCCTTCTTTTTAGTGGCTTTAAAAAAATACTTCAGCGAACCCTGTCTGTTGTTGCTCTTGAAATTCTCTTTGCCAGTCTTATCTTCCTATTAATTTATTGATTAATGGAAATACAGATAATCAGTGATGTGACAATGCCTAGACCTTTGAAACAGCATAGTGATTGTGTTTTCTTGCTGCCTTTTTTTTTTTTTTTTTTTTTTTTTTTGCTTTACACCTCTAGTTCTCTTGCTTTCCCCTCCTCTTTTGTTTTTAGTAGTGCTTTTAGTGTGGGTGACAGTTTGGGTTTTGTTTTGATACGTGCAGGGTTTATTCCTACACCTTTTTCATTATGTCAGATACATCTTTGCAAAAGTATTGCATTCACTGATGTATTTTTGCCTGAAAACGTGGAAACAGCATGCCTCTTTGCTATCTAAAAAGGAGGCCCTGTAAGCACTCTCATTCTTTTGAATAATTACCTTCTTTTACTTTCCAGAAGGCAACATTTTAAATTGGACTCCTTGTCTGAGGGACTTTCTGAAATCAGGCCAGTGACAGCAGTTGAATTGCAAGAAACTGAAAAGTGAATCTGATAATGTGTGCTTTTCAAACTTACACCATCAAAAAATTCTTAATTTTTTTGTGCTATACCCATAAATATTAAAGTATCTCTGCCCCTTTGTAGAGAAATAGTTTTTCGATACTCCTGAAATAACATGGAAGACTCTTTGTAATTAAAGTAATAAATTCTCAGATGTGAAGAGCTTATTCAAGCAGTGATGAAACAATAAGCTTTTTTGCCTCTAAATGGGCTATTGAAGTGGTGATATTAGCAGTACTGGAAATGTTTTATTCCCCCCAGCATTACAACTATTGACGAGTTGACATAGTGAGGATGGCATTGGTTTCAGGGGTGGGTTGCTGATTTAACATTGGGATAGGTTTTTATGGCAGTATTTTCCTTCAAACACCAGAAATGTCTGATCTGATTAAGAGTTTTATTGTTGTACTTTATAAGCTCATACATAAAATATTATGCAAAACTGATGCTACAACAATCCTTTATTAACATGATTTGAAAGGAAGATTTTCTGATAATAATTCAATTGGCTTCAGTAGCATAAAATGGAACAGCCTTATTTTATTGCCTTGCTGTTTCAGTTGAAGCAACTAAAATCCATATGCTGTATGTGGATGGACAGCGATATTTTTGTTTATTGACTCATTTATTTTAGAGAACTGAACTTTGTTTTTGTTTCTGTTTGGTCTGTGTCTTGAAGTAGTGAACACTATGAACTTAAAGTACAGCTTTAGAACAAAATTGTAACTGTATACCTTCACCCAGTATTCTGGAGTTAGCAGAAATGCAGGTTTGGTGATGCCTGTTTAGATGAAAGATGAACTAAATTCAGTTCCCTCCAATGGCAGCTCTCCCCCCTGAGCAGCTCCTGACCACGTTTCTGATCTCCTCTGTCTTAAGAGCACACGAGAGTGTTTTGTGTTTCCTTCCTTTGTGTCATGGGGGAGCTAGGAAGAGTTGTGAGCACACTCCAGGAGGGCAGCTTCTCCCCACATTTTACTTTATCTCTGCTGAGGGTAGCAGAGACCTTTCCTGACACCAGAAATGCCATTTCTGGGGTTCCATTGTCATTAGAGATATCTACAGGTGAAATGGTAATTGCTACACTGTGATGTTTCTCAGAATACCGTATATGTAAAAAATGGGAGGAGTCATTGCTGTGTTTCTGAACTGGAATCCATGATTGGTTTATGGGGTGTTTGGTTGGTAGCAGTGAACCTTGGATCTCTGCCTTAATCACCTCAGGGTGGCAGGAACTCTTTGGTACTTGTGGTCATTTCTTGGTGTTTCTCAGTGACCTATTAATTAAATCCTTGAGCATCAGGATGAAGCACTGACCCTCAGCACGAGGCTGGGGATTGTGGAACCATGTATTGCTCACAGAAGTGGTGGGAAGTTTCCAGTTACAACATTTCTTCCAGTTTAGAGACATGCCAAGTCATTCACCTACTTATTAAATGGACTAAAAGTTGGAGTCTCTTTCAGGAGCACACCTAACCTTGGATATCAGCCTGAGAGAACTGGAGAAAAAGAATAAATGGCACTTGTCAGTTTGTTTAGAGATTTTCCCATAGTGTATTGACAAGAGAGAAGTTTATAACTTACGGTCACATGGAAGAAGAATGAGATTTGCAGGAATAACTGTACCAGTTGTGAGCAAAAATATTTTGATCTTATCAAAGGGTCTTCTTTTGTTCACAGCCTTTATACATGGTAAACGTAGGAATGTCGGTGTACAGCAGCCAAACAGTCACAATAAAGCAGAAAAATCTTTTCCTATGAATGAATATTTATTGTTATTGCGTTTTATATTTTCTTCAAGGGTTTCCATGAACTTTGTGCTTTCCAGAGCAGTGCTTTTCCAAGCAACCACCAGTTCTAGAGATGAGTTGTGGCCTTTGAATGACTCTCCCATTCCTGCAACAGCCACTCCTGAAGTTACTCTAAGAGCGGACAGATTAAGAGAATTAGATGTGCTTCTTAAGAAGTGTCCAGTAGGTAAGTTAAGTCCATTTTGTTCTGTCTGTGTAATATTTCCACAACTCCTTCAGACATTAAGTATTTATTGCCCAATAAGTTTTGCTATAAAAGTTGTGACACCTGGTTAAAAACCATTTTCCTTAATTCCTATGTATGGAGCAAAAATCAGAACTCCTTATGGAAACACCAGAGGGGAAAAAAAAGTCTGTCACCAGAAACCTGTTCCTGGCAAAGGTTTCTAAAACCTCTGCAAGTATTTTTCTATTTTAGAACAGTTTGCACTTTCTGTTCAAGTGATTGGAAATGGTGGTGGTATTGTCTTGTTTTACTGGTCAGGTTAGGCAAATAGAACGTTTGAAAGAAGGGAAGTTTAGGCTCAGGTATATTTGGATTAGGCCCCAAAAGTCTTTTCAGTATTCACCTCTCCTGAAATCCCCAGCTGGCTCCTCTAAGTACCTGTCCTTGCAGGTTGTCCCCTTGGAATTCTGTTGCTATTTATACCAATACATGAGGAACTTAAGTGGTGCATAGTGTCTGCCTTTCAGCTCTTACTGTTAAATTTAGAAATTAGAGTTATCTTTTTATTCTTTAAATTCTGTCATTTTCCATCCTTCCTGTCATTTGCACACTGAAGGTAGTGATTTTTTTAAAAGGCCCCAATTTAATGCGTGTATCCTAGCTGTCTGTGAATATTTGTGGAAATCCAGAGGAGAATGCCTTGTGTAGAATGTCCTTTTATGTAATGCAAAGCCACCTCAAAAATGTATTCTGTATTCACTCAACAGCAGAATTTGTCACTTTACATCTTCCATTAGAACATGCTGACTTAAGTGAAAGTACCTTTATCTGTTTATTAGGAATTTCTACAAGTAAGATAAGATATTTTAACGTCCAAACCAAGTGCACATAAATTTTAGGCTAATATTTCTGGAAAAACTGTGTTTTCATTCTCTATTGAAGCAATTTTTTATGAGAGTGTGAGATACAAAAGCTAAGTTAAATCTATTTAGATTAGTTAACAGACCTGTCTTTCCCTTTTATCTATTTTAAGAACTAGATGTTTCCTAGACAAGCACATCCCATCTACTCAATAAATGTCTGTATTTCTAAATGATGATGAATAAACTCATGAGTTATGGTAGGTTGAGAAGAATTGGTGGTATCTTGCAATTGTAAGGTTTCTGTCTCATTGCTTTTCATCTTTGTACATTTTACAAAAAGAGAACTGGCAAGTTGGAAGTGTCATCTGGATAGCTTGGATGAATTCAGAGTGCAGTTTTTTTCCTTGTTCTGAAATGTTGGTCACTGGCTGAGTTTTGCAAGTGTTATAGGAATTCCTTTTCCACCTTTAAATATGTGGTTATTATGTTTGATTATGTGTTAGACCTGCTTTATTGTGCTTTTATTGCACTCTGAAGAGATTTGATTTGTATTTTTAAGATACTTAAATGTCCTTTAGAACATATTAAAAGAGGAAAGATTGTTTGTAAGGTATTGAATTAGCTGAAAATAACGTGGGTGGTAACTCAAGTAGTGTATTCAGTACATACATAAAGACTAAATTAGAGCTCTGTGTATCCCATTTATCCAGAGCCAAATGTACTTGAAAATGATACTAGCAAAGGATCCAAGCCCTGAATGTGCATCACATTTTTTCAGGCTGCATTTCCACAACCCTGTTTAGGCTAGCTCAGTTCCTAGGCAGAGGAAGCCAGAATTTTCCTGCTTCTCCTCTTATTTTCTGTGTTTTCCATTAGGAATCCTCTTTACCCAACTGCACAGGCGTGTTTGCACGTATGTACAGTCTGCCTTTGTAGCACGATTTGCTAAACCTCTGTAGCCTGCTTTGTGCAGTATTTCAGTAGTATTTGTGTAGTGGCAGGTTTCAGAGGCCAGAGCAGGACAGAACAGCAGCAGGTTTTGTGCCTCCCCCCTCCTGCACTGAGGAGGTCCTTGCTGTTCCAGTGCAGGGGGACCCTGAGCACTGTGTGTGCCACCCTGAGAGATGGGTTCTATGTGGCAAAGGATGGATTATGCTGATGTCTTTCTTCTGCTTTCAGTTTGCCTTGAAAAGGTAATGAGATGTACAGCACAAGCCCAAAGAACTCTGTGTGCTTTGTCCTTCGTTCATGGTTTTTCAGCAGGTGTTTTGTCTCACTTGAATCCACCTGTAGCGTCAGAGTTCTTGGAGGATTTGCTTCAAGGATTTATCTGCCATTTCTAGGTCCTCCCTGCCTTAATGACTAATCAGAAACCTTTAGATTTCCTAAAGATGGCCATACATCTCTCTCTGAAATGGTAATCATGAACATCTGTATGCAGGTATTTAGGTAGGTAATTTTGGTTGATGAGATTCATTTATTAAGCACTACGAGAGGTTTTAACTACTCTCTCCATGTTAATGTGCTGTTCTCCAAGCAAAAATAGAACATTTATGCTTGATTGATGTTTAAATAATTTCATTATCAAGGAGAATAATAGGATGGACATTGACAGCTTGAGAGAAAACCAATGCTGATTAGAATTACAAATTTGTTAAAAAAAATTATTACACTCTTTGTAATCAGCATAACATCCCTCACTGAAGCAGCTTGAATAACTACAACATTGCCCTTTAAATTCTGTGTTTGTAAGGAGAGGGAAATTATCTGTCCTTTTTAGAATTGAGTTAAATAAGAAAATTATCCTAAACCAACCTTTTTTCTGATAGGGCTCTTGTAACGTGTAAGAATTTTAAGTGGAGAAAATTCTATTTAAAAAGCCATTTTATTTCCTTTGTTGAGGAATTTACTGTTTTATTAACTATTTGTTTCTAAATTAAAATGAAGTAGGAGTAGCACAGACTTACAACTGTATCTATACTACCCAGAATTGCCCCCTAAAACTTTGGTATTAAGTGCTTAAACAGTTCCTTCAAAAATCTCTCCTAGCTAAATTCTCTAATTGAGTGGAAAGGAAGATACCACTAGTCTTTAGCATTTGCTCTCTAGGGAGCTGTTGGAAATGTTCTTAAACTCTTCTTTAATGCCTCTAGTCCTGAAAGGAACTGAGAAAGGATGAGCACCTGAAGCTTCCCCCTCCCATGTGAAGATGACATCAGAAAATGGAACACAATGCAATAAAATGTTCAGCTTTCTTATGTGTATCTGTAGGGGAATGCACAATCACACTGATTTCAGTGTGGCTGCTGAGATAGGTCAGAATTCACAAAGTGGACAAAAAGGGCTGATTTTTAAAGACTTTTTAAAATTTGTGTGGAGGAACTAAAGTATAGCAAAGAAATCCAGAGCAACTTATGTATCAATAAATATTACTTTGCTTTTGTAATTGATTAATGGTAGGAGCACAGTTCAGGTTCGCTGACAGTGGTCAAAATGAGTTGCAGCTCTTGCTCTTACATCCAGATTTTGAATTTTAAAGAGAAAACCCTGTCGCATTCAAAAATTTAGTTGAGTCTACTCTAGAGACACAGGTTCAGGTTCAATTCTGCCATAAATAGCTCCTGGTGTTTTGTATCTGGGTGAGGATTCAATGTTTAGCAGTGAAAATTGCTAAGCTGCAAATCAGCGAAGAGTGAAAAGTTCCATTCTGTGCTTCCAGGATTCTCCTGGCCAAATTTGGCAGGGTTTGAATAAGGTCTGGCCAAGAGTCCAGCTGAGGCCAAAGCAGTGACATGGCTCTTGCAGGGCCTGCTCACAGAAATCCACTGCCCTTTGCAGCCAGGGCTGAGCTTTTTCCTTTGCTGCCTTTCCATAGTGCATGGCTGTGTGGGACAGCACACATATTCCACTGTCCTTATTCTCCTTTCCTCTGTAGTTGTGCTGCAGCCCCATCGCACAGATCTAGTGGCTGCTAGAATGGAATAGCTCTGTGATCTGTCATCACCCCCCAAATCACACCAAGTAGAAGAGCTGACTTGTGCAGCATCACTGTGACATACCCAGTGTCACTTGCTCATGATGACTGGGTTATTGTTTTCAAATGGATTTTTTTCCTCCCCTGTGAATTTAAAATTCTGATTGGAGGAAGTAGGACAGTAAAAGACAATGAGAGGGAAGAAACAAACTCAGAATATATTACTGGAGAGTATATCTTGATCAAAGGCTTCTGAATAGATACAGCAATTGTCATTATTTAGAGTAAAAGAAGAAGCCAATTTCACATCAGTTTTATTTTTGTAACCATTCCAATGTAAACAAAATTTTTACTGATCTACTACGCTAGCAGAGAAATGAGAGCTCTGATGTTACCTGCAAGTTTGATTATTTGTTTGGTGAATAACTTGAATTGACTGTGTGTGTAATTTTCCCTTTGCTTTTACCACTAACCATATCTTCTGCCCACGACTGAGAGAAGGATGTTTTACAGTAGCCACAAAAACAAGAGCTGAGCTGATGATTCCCTGTAAAAGAATGCAAGGCAACAAGGCAATTAATTTTTTGAAAGTCAATCAGATACTTTGGGAACCTCTCGATGTTTCGCAAGGATGGTCTTTCTTTTCATAGTTTTTGCAGAAACACCAAAGAACTCCTGCAAGGAACTTAAATCTGTAGCCTCACTCTGCTAAAACAAAATCAGCTGAAGGGAACAATCAAGCAGCATTTGTAAGTAAAAAGAACTCTGTACTTAGTCTTACACTGCCAGCTCTTCACAGAATACTTGGGAAATAAATGATTCTACTCCATCTTTGAATTCCTGATGCAGTTAAATTTATCATTATTCCTCTTTACTAAATTTTTCTATCCTTTTACAAAACAAGGGATATATTCTTTGCTCAGCTCTAGAAGCTTCAGTGAAGCTTAAAATTGGTTCAGCTCCATTTATCCCAATAAAATTACACCTATTTACCCTAGCAGGCTTCAATGAGTATGGCTGAGACACTTTTACCCAGGATAGATCAGTGCTTTCCTTCATTTTTTGTCAGTAATATGTTTAAAAGAAAATAAATACCTGGTCAGGAGTGGGATTTCAGTAATACAAAGTAGTTAAATATTTTGCTTAGCACTTTATTCTTATACATGTACTCAAAGGAAATGGCATAGAAGATGGTTGTCAGAAGCAAATAATCAGTGTCACTGATTAGAGACTTCATTACTGGCAGTGCAGGTATGCTTCCTGTAAGCTGCACATTTACCCTTATTTTTTTATTCACTCTTAAACTGAGCCATTACTTTCCCTTTGTCTTTGCTCACATTTAGGGTTTCACTGAGCATACCTACACTTAGTGCTAGCTATGTATCAAAAAATACACCTGTAGTTGCTCTACCAGAGCTGGCAATGCTGCCTTTCCAATTTTATTTTTTTTCCAGTTGCTAAATAACCCATCTGCATTCTGCAAATCATCAGTTCAAAACAGCTGCTACAGTGATATAGTCAATTAGCTGGCTTTCAAATGAGGAGAAATCACTCAAAGGTTTATGCTATAATGAGGATTTTATTTATTATGTCTTTACTGCTTCTGTGTTTTAAATGCAGCAAAATATTCAGGTAAGCATTCTATCTTCTATTTGCTTATGTCATAGAAAAGGAAAGAGAAGCATCTGCTCTACCACCTTGTAAATTATCTGCTAAAGGACAGCTACCTAGAAAGTTGTACCAGCCACGTGTACTGAAGAATGTCAGGGGCAAAGAGTGATAGGTGAGATGTTAATTGGTGTTTTAGCATCTACAGAATGTCCAGTGGTGGTAACTGAGGGAGAGCCTGAGATCAGTGGGAGCCATGACCTGAAACATCCTGGGTGGTTGTTGTGCAGGGACAGACCTTTATTTCCTTCTCTTTTCTCATTCATTTAGTCCTTGCTCTGACATCCCTTCCTTAAATAATTTTATTGATGTGTGTATTTTATCTTTCACTTATAAGTCTTAAATACCTTCCACTGTAAGTAAGTTAAATTCTACACATAAAAAAAAATCATTTTATAACCCACTAGAAATCATTTGCAAGACTAATGCAAAAAAGAGTAAGGATACACATATGTACAAAGTGTTGGACAAAAATTAATTTGTTTCTCCAGTTCCAAGCCTACAAAATCCTCTTTGACTTCACAGCCAGTTTTTGTGGGGTGCAGGCAAAAGTCTTAAGCAAAATATAAGTAGATTTTGGTTCTGTGCTTTACAAATTGTGTTTGCTGGGAAAAACAGGGGAAGCGATTCATATGCTTCAGCTCCTTAACTGAAAAGCAGATTATTTTCTTTTTCCAACAAAAAGGCTTGAGAAGTAAAAACATTTGCTCCAGTTGGTGACAATGGATGGAGAACAAGCAGTTAACTCTGTTTGGAGGAAAGAGGGACAGAGACTGAGCCATTTGTAGAGGGAAGCAAATTCCCCCAGTCTGGAGAAAGGGATTTTGGGGACCAGATGTTATAATAGTGACCCTGCTTGTTTGTATGTACAGCCACAGAAGAGAAACAGTGTATTTTGTTAAAAAGTTTTGTATTTTTGTTCATTATTAATATTTTCTCTCAGCATCAGGGTATAGAATAATGGTAATTGTGTCATCGTTGTCCAGGTTGAAGGCTTAAATCACCTTCACTTATCACTGATCACATTCACAAAAATGTAAAAATGTCTTTTTGAGGATGCTGTTAAAACTCTGGTTTATTCCTCTGTCATTTTGGACCATCAAATAATACTGAAAGTTTTCATTTGGAAACATAATAGGCAAGAAGAAGCAGCTATGAATATAGTGGGATTTGGCAGAATCACGTTTCTTTCTATGCAAGACTTGTCTACACGGATTGGGTTTGAGGTTTTTTTTATTTGGTAGGGTCATTTTTGTACACTAATACTCTATTTAGGAGATTTTTTTTAAATTTATAGATCTGTTAAATGCAGATTCTTGCAGATTAATATTCTACAGTGACTGCAAATAAAATGATTTTGAGCCTGGTCTTGAACAAACTGCAGCTAATTCAGACAAACTCATCAAAAGTTTCTGACATAAAACACCCTGGATTCCAATATGAGTTTGAAGAAAACTGCTTAGCCTTGTCTTCCATGAAATGCTCAGTAACCTGAGATTTGCTGTATAAATATCAGGGGTTTTGAGGTCTGATCAATTGAAGGTATTCATCTTTTGCAGAGTTCAGCATGCAACAATTGTCTCATAGGTAGTGAGAGAGAGAGCAGCACCTGAGAAACGTTTGTAGCTGAAGAATCACAATTATTTAGTGAACATGCAACATCAACTTGAAATATGTTGTATATAATCAATTATCTTTTCACTGATAGAGGGACTTGTACTGTGTAAGCTACAAAGGAGAGTTTTTGTCTTGGATAGTGGATAAAAGTCTTTCCTAAATTGTGTATTTTCTTGTAACAATAGCTTTAATCATGCACATCTCCAGCTCTCTAATATCTCTAACATTACCTTTAACTAACCTGCTTACAGCTTTTAGTTTGTCAGAGAATTATGTTCCTCTCCACCCCTCCATTTACACTGATTTTCTGTGAAGATGTGAAGTGGTTTTGCTCAAAATTCAGCACTAATATAAGAAAATACCACTATACCTAAACCCATGGTGATACCTTAGACACAGTACTGTCCCCACAGCTTTGTGGCTGCCAGGGCTCCTCTGCTGAAGAACTCATGCATACCCTTTGTTTTCAGTGCAGGGCAAGGCATCTCCAGGCATTGAGACAAGCCCAGGGAGAATTCCTATGCAGCATTACAGCAGTGAGTTTCTAATTACACTTTAGAAAATGATTGCTTTTTATGAAATGGTGGTATTTCTCTCTAAAAGCAAATAGTTTCTTAGAGAAAATAATTACACTGTTGAAAGTATAATTTTCCTTTAAGATACTTGGAATAACTTCTGAGTGAAAATGTTTTCAAGCAGCCATTAAGTCATTAGGTTTAACGGGGTGTGATGTTGTATCCCAGGAGCTGAATTCAGTGCTAACACCTTCTATTGCTGACAGTAAGTTACAAGACAATTACATAATTGATATTCTTGAAGTCACCAGCAAATTGCCAGGAAGAATAGAGCTGTTTCTATGGTTCCAAAACAAAGGGTAAGATTTCACAGGAATTTATGCTTATCCTGCTCAGTCTCATGCATAGCATTTATTACCATAAAACCAGACTTTACTGACTGACTTTGGTTATTGAGGATACAACCACACAGATATCAACAAAATACCTGTGGTCCACATGGAATTACTTCATTTTAATAGCAAGTTCTAAACATATCACAAGGTATTTGCAGTGACAAATAGACACTTTTCAGTGCTCACTCACTGCATACTCTTTCTTGAGTATTTCCGAGGATGATGAAGAGTAATTTATCACGTTTTCCTTGGAATACATGATACAGCATATGGGAATGTTATAAAGGAATTATCAGTGGTAAATTTGATTTGAAATCTCTGGGGTGAGTGGAATGACCTTTCAGCTAGTGGAAATAATACACTTTCAAAGAGCATGTGTTTGTTATTATTGTAAGAAAAATCACTGTTGCTTATGTGACAGTTCTACTTACAGCACCCTGTTGTAGCAGCTGAACTTCTGAATTCTCAGTAAGTAAAAGTCCAGCAGATCTATATGGAATTCCTTCAGATTTCCACAAATTAACTTTATATAATTTGGGTCCAGTCCACAAGTATGAATCAGCCATGAAGAAATCATTGGGAAAACTTCAGTGAAAGGCTGAATTTGGGCCCAACCAGCAGCTCTATTAGCACTTTCTTTTACCAAATATAGTTGTTTTTGAAACAAAAACACTCTGAGTCAAATCTTTCTGTTACATGTTTAGGCAATTTCACTGACTAGATTTTTCATTCTCTTTTCCTGATGAAAGATTATTTATAAACATTTATTAAATGTAAGTAGCACAAAACTGTAGATGTGAAACATTCCTGCTACCAGTGGAAACTTAACCCAAAATAATATTACAGCACCACGCAATAACATTAAGGATGCCACTAAATAGAACCAGGCAGCACCTGCTAAATCAAGTTTAGTGAAAGAAAGCAAGGCCCTGGGCTGCGTGTCATTTTCTTCACTCTTCAGAGAGTTACTGTCTTTGTTATCAAAGCATCATGTGATTCACTCAAGGGCAGTACAGAACCAGAAGCATTGCTTCCCAATTAATTTTCTTTATATAAAAAAGCACTAAGATAAAAATACTTTCCCATGCAAAAGGCTAGCATTGCCCTGGTTTTCTGTGGGACAAATTTTAAAAAGGCCTTTTGTACCTTGGGCAAATAATTTTGCTTGTTCAGCTGTCATTTATATTTTTGATTTCTTACAGCCTGCTCTGTTATGAAAACAACCTAAGGCAGGGAATTTTCCCCCTTGATGCTCGCGTGGTAGTTGGTGCAATGTGATATCCCGTGGCTCTGGGGGGCTGAAATTCAATTTGTAATAAACACCCCCTTTCCCCCTGCCCCCCAAGCTGAATGCAGGTCTGCAGGGGATATGGATCTCTTCACACTCAATGGAAATAGCCTGGACATGAAACCTGCACTCACCTCTTCTAAAGGACTATCACCATTTAAAATCTGATTGCTTAAAAGAATCAACTTAAATTCCTGCAGTTTCCATTTCTCTCTCTGAGTCACCTAAGTAGTTATTTGAAATGATAGAAAGATTTTCTTTAGGCTGTTGCTATATGAATGTCACACAGGAGTTTTACCTCTGCTTCCTCTCTTGTAGTAATTCCAAACATTGAGTTGTAAAGCAGTGAACTACAGTTTGTAAAGGCAAGGTGAGCTTTAAGAGGGTGTCCAAAGTGAGTTTTGCACTTTTCTTCATTGATTTCTTGTCTAGCTACTCCTGGTTGTGAATTGTTGCATGTTAATTCTCAGCAGTCTACTTACAAAATGAAATTACTGAGCATACACCCGGGGTGGAGAAAACATAAATTGAAAGCTGTAATAAGTGATAGCTTTCCTGTTCTGAAGTTTAATCAAACTGCTTCCTTAATCCTTAATCTTAAAAATACAGAGGTATCTTCTCCAAAGCTTCATGTGTTAAAAAAAAAAGTTAAGATAAATCAGGAAAGAGGGAGTGGACCATGTACATTTCATAGGCCCTCTCTTGTAATGACTTAAGTTTCTTTTTTGTTTTCTGTGTAAATAAATTAGTTTTTTTCTTATTATTGAGGAATTTAAAAATTGAACTGAAAAATTCTATCCACCTTTGCAAGTGCTTTGAGTGTTTTTATAGAGAAAAGGTAATACTGTTACAGGAAGGTTAAACTGTTGCATTAGTACACAGCTAATACATTGCAATTTCTATCCATACCACCTTTTTGCATTTAATATTTCCTCTCATAATGTATCATTTGGTCATGTGTTCTTCATGTTGGTTTATCAATCAGAAACTTTTTGAGTTGATGTTTTGGGTATGAGGCTGTACACCATCGTTTGAATACAAGGGGAATTTGATGCATTTAAGTTTGGTCAGCAAGAGAGATTTATTTTTTCCCCTCTTTTTTTGCCCTTATTTCTTTTTTTTTCCACAGTCTGTTTGAAGTGTTTGGTTTTCACCTTAGTGAAATGTCCTTTTTTGATTACCTTTTCATGTTGCTGGGTACTGATTGGTGGGGCATTGTCTGGGTTTTGCCAGTTTGTATCTGTGCAGCTCTAAATGCCTGTGCAGCTGGCATTGCAGGAGCACAAGGAGAGAGCAAGAACCTTGTTTGTAATTGGTTTTCTGATTTCCTTATCTGCCCTATGCAAACACAGAGATTTTTTACTAAGGACGTAATTTTTTAAAATCATTTTTAATTGCTCTTTAAAGTAGAACAATAGCAGGATTTGTAAGGACCAATCTTTTATCATTAATAAACATCAAGTTCTAATTTTTCACCCAGCCCTTTGAGTCCAAGGATTTACTTGGGCATTGTTAAAGGCAAGTGACATAGCAGTCACTGAAATACTTCCAGGTGTTCCCACTTCGGATCAAGATGCCTTTGTATAGTGTCCCAGTGCATTCAATAAACAGAAATCCAGCTAACTGTGATAAATGCACAGACCCTGATTGGAGTGAGAGCAGCACTGGGCTCCACGGGAGTGTTCTTCCAAATTGATGATGCCTCACTCTCTTTTCTTATTATAACTGATATTTTAGGCAATAACGACATTTTTAAAGGCAACTCAAAAATATTCTTTGAGGTATCAGAGGAAATCACTGTAATAGCTGTTGAGATTAAAAGCTGTCAGTCAACTGTGTAATAACTATCTAGGCATTATTTGAATATATGTATTTCTGTATTTCTGCTGCTGCTGGATGGCACTCTTCCTACTGTCTACCTGAATTCAGTGTTATTCTGGAATTGTGCTACTACTGTGGGCTAATCCAAAACTCACAGACTTATGTGGAATGGTTGTGTTTCCTCTAGTAGTATGTATGTTATAAATGGTCAGTTTTCAGATGTATTTAATTGCTCTTTTAAATGGGCCTTGAACAAAAATTCAGCTTATAAAACATAGCATTGATAAGTACTGCACAAAGTAAGTCAACCACTCTTTCATATTTTGTATTAATGTTTTTGAGATCCATCCTAGAGTTATTTTTGGGGAATGGAGAAACTTGACCAATTCCCCTCACCATGTCTATGCTTTTTGTGAATTTGATAATCCTGCACATTATTTTATTTTAATGCAAAACACCTTTATGTATCTCACACTCGAATGTTACTACATCTAACTGTGGGAAGTAAGGAGATAATCTGACTTGTACTGACTGGAATTTGCTGTTGCCTGAGGGCTTGCACTCGGGCTGTGCTTTGGGAAGTGTGGGATAACCAGGTTAAGCCATGATCTATGGTCCCAGAGAGATGAGCAGGGACTGCTGCAGGAGCCAGATCATGTGTCTTCAACTGCTACAGCTCTGCCCTCACCTTCTCAGGGTAGATTCAATTTATTGTCCAAAGTCTTTGCTTGTTGACATATTATTTATATAATGTTCATATTTTTTAACATTCTGCTTATGTCTGTGGTTACTAAAGATTAACTCAAAATGTATTTGGAACAGATAAAATTTAGGGCAGTTTTACTTGTGGTCTTCTAACCATATATGTATTATTTATACAGATGATGTCTCAGCATGCAAAGTCAGGTTTAAAGCAAGCGTATTTTTCTGTTTGTCTAACTTATCTAAAATTTATTGCATTAATTAGACAGAGGAAGGTTGTGATTCCTGCAGGCCTTTTATTTTATGTGGCATTACAGAAGTACTGTGCACCCAGGAGCCATTGCTAACATTTGAGGATGAGCTGATGAGGAGCATTCTCTCATGTGTCTCTGAAATGAATGTGAGCCTGATCTCCAGCAGCTGTTACATTCCAAGAATATCCAGAGCATACACCACTTTCATATTTAATTTATGAGGATAATGCAAAAATCTATACCATCCTATATATTCAAGACATTTTCTGTGATTTTTCTTGAGGAGAAATATTTCAATTAGAAATGAAGTCGTTCATGTCTGAGGAAAATGAAGACAACCAAAGAGGTCAGGGTGGATGGGGCTTGATCCAGTGAGTGGCACCTCTGCCCATGGCAAGGGGCTGGAACTAGACCAGCTTTTAGGCCCTTCCAACCCAGGATTCTCTCATTCTATAAAAACAGCTGGTTTCTGCTGTTGCCGTTTCACACAAGAAACTCTTGAAATACGTTTTTGTCAAAGAATCAAAGGCAAAATACAAATCTTGTACTGATAAATAGTTGAAATTAATGATTGCATTCAATAATTTTTGGGAAGAAAATGAATTCCATAGAAAGCATGATGTCCTACCAAGCTTCAGTTGAACCTATTAGAAATATGGAGAGCTGCTTTTCTGAGTTTCTGAGGTTTTATTTCTTAATCACAGAATTAATCCAAATCTTTGTGTTGGGTTTTTTTGGTATATTCAGGATCTTGTTATTTTTTCAGGTTTTTTAAAATGTTGTTCCAGACAGTAATGACATGAGTATGTCTAGAGAGTCTGTTACATTATTTACTCTCCCAACTTACTGCAGAGATGCACCTCACTGTAAATGAGGGTGATTTATCTGCTGAGGATAATCACTGCATGAATAGTACTTTACACCATGGGTTACTATAGTAACACTTCTGTAGTTTTATGCTCATATCCCAGTATATCTTATTTTTCAAATGCTCTCTATGAAAATTTTTAAATTAGCTTATCACTTGAAAACATTTGTGAAGGACTTTTTTACCTCAATATCATTTAATATGGTTGTTATGGCAACCATATATTTCTCTTGCTGTTTTACCTATGAAAAGATAGTGGGAAAAAATCATTTACTTTTATTCCTACACGTGTGAATTGAGCATGAAGCACAAAAAGGGTTTGGGCTGTGCTTTCCTACTCCTGGGCTTTACACTGACGCACATAAAATCTTAATTGATAAGATTGATTGATAAGATTGATTAAAATACATGATACTGCTGCTTTTGCAGGCTTTGTGGTGAGCTAATTACCTGAAATGAGGTACTTGGAGTCAAAAGCTTGAGAAATGGACCCAGGTGAACCTAAAGGAGGCTCCAGAGGCCCAAGTGCAAGGTGCTGCTCCTGGACTGGGGCAATCCCAGACTCAGAGAGCAGCCATGAAGAGGAGCACTGAACTTTGCAGGTAGACAAGTCTCCCTTATTTTGATTAGGAAGTAAATCTTAAATGGCAGTCTCTAGCATGGCTGTCTTAGCACCCTAAAAATGTTCGTATTAAAACACTTTTCTGGAGGAAAATGAGAGAAATTACTTTTTCAAAGCAAATTCTTAAATCCTTGGTGCATCTTATCTGTTTACCAGGCAACAATGTGTGTATATACACAATCCCTCCACTCAGGTGATTCAAAAATGTTTAGATACTGGGATTAAAATTGATCATTTGTGTTTGAGGAATAAGAATTTCTTTACAGATACAAATCTCTTGCCCTCATATGCATGCAATTATGGAACTGTGTTGTTGGTATTGGAATTTAGCTCATACTTTTTAGATAAGAGATGTTTCAAATAATTTCATAACTGATACTTATGTTGTCAACTTCAAATGCAAATTTCAAATTAAAATTGCCATTACAGTGGAAGTATCAATCAGTGCCCCTTCATGGTTTAAGAACCAGTGTTACAGCCAAGTCTCATATAAAGCATCTCTTAGTTTACTTGTTCTGAGTAATGACAAGGCATTTTCTGTTTATCAGCAGGTGCATACTCTAATTAAAATGAACAGAACAGCAATATTAAGGACAACTTAATATTTCTCAGACTGAGAAGTGTAATAAAATGTTGTATAATAAAAATATTTCAAATGCATATGAGGGTATTGCAAACTAAGCTTTTGGATTCCTTACCCTGAGAATTAATCACTGCTAGTTAATTGAATTTGTGATCTGACAAAGGCCCTATCTCCACCACCAGTCTCTAAACCAATACTGACATTCAGCTAAAATTTAACCTCTTACAGCAGTCAGTGGCACAAGAGTCTATTCCCTGTATCTCTGCTAAGTAAAGTGCTTATTGAAACGTGATAATTTAAGTTTTATAAGACTGCACAAAAATGTTCTTATTGAAAGGAAGCATATAGCTTAGAGAGGGAATTTTATATAAAACTTACATGTAGTCTAGGAAATAGAATTAGTAACAGCTCTCTCTAAGACAAGGTAAAAGTTGTTTACTACAAAGCTGTTAGAGGTTTGTATTGTTATTTAATGGGCTCTGAAATAAGTATTTGCCTCTTTCGAAAACAAATTCAAAACAGAATAATATAGAAAGCATAATAATTCAGGATAAATCATTCATGGACACATCCAGAATCAGTAGGAATTCGTGCTCTGCTGTGGTGTCACTCAAGGAGCAGCCACATCAATCTTTGTTAATTGGATCAGCTTGCAGGTGTTCCTGAAACCTCTACACTGGGGCCTCAGGAGTGGCTAATTTTGTGTAAACCTCACCCCAGTTTGGGTGCTCTGAGAGTAAATCCTCAAGTGTTGGAATTATTTTTGGGAAATGGATTAGCACTGTTTATAAACCAACTATGTACTCTAGGATACCCTTCTAATTTATGATCTTTCAAGGCTGTGTACTGTCTGCTGGTAACCAGATACATACATTGAAAAGCTGCCTGTGCCTTGTCCAATAGGCAAGAGAGGCTTTAAAGACAATGGAAAGCATCTAGGGCTCCCTTCTGCATGATGCTCTCTTGTTTATCCATAATGCAGGGCTTTAATTGTATCCCTGCACCAGGGAGGTGTGCTGGCCTCCACAATCAGGCACAAGGAGCTTGGAGAAGTGCTGGTGGGGCTTCAGTGGGACTGCACTGGAGGGTGTGTTACCAGGATGCTAATGTCTGACATTGCAGGGTTATTACAGTGCTAATCCCTGTCTCTCTTCTGATTTAAAAGCACTCAGCAAAGCACACAAACACTTCAACTGCACCCTTTTCTTTGCAACTTGAAGCTTCTGCTTTATTTTGGAAGAATAATAAGCAAAGAAAAAAAATGTTGATTATTTTCTGACTTTGCTGAGCAAATAGGCTTTTTGCTTCTGGGAGTTTGGGGTTTGCTGTTTATTTTCTTTCCTTTTTCTCTTTGTATTCTAACTTTATGTCAAACTGGGGTCACTTTGAAGGTCCCAGGCTACAGCAGAGTCCATTCTGTTCAATGTCAGTCAGTCAGAACCAAGAGGTCACTTGCAGATCATTCTGTAATCTCCATCTCTTCTAAGCTCAAACCACTCATCTGATTCATTGCAGGCAGAGAATACAGAGCAGTGCAGTTTGCCATGAGCTAGTTTCATGCCTGAACAAGAAGATGTGACTGGTTTGTCTGAATTATTTCCTGAGTATTGACTGCTGCAAAGTCTAAAGCCTGTTACTCTGCTCTGATACAGCTGGCTTTTTAGGCCAGTTTATCACCCAGGTTGAACATTTCTCTCATGAGCAGGGGCTACTGAAATCAGGCTATCTGTATATTCTGTGTGAACTCCCAGAGTTTAGGTGAGCAAAGATTTGATGCTTTGATCCTGCTGAAAATATTATTATATCACGTGTGACCTTTGTTTTATTTCCATGGATGTCTGACTTCTAATCGTGTGTTGTAATATACATTCACTTTTGATATTCTGAGGGAAAAAAACAATCACTTTTTCATAGAGAGAATGTAAACGTTTAAAGTGCAGTGTAATTAGCATTTGTATGGCAAACCTTTTTCACGGGGATTTGTCATACCAAATATTTAATTCAATTGAGGTGAAATAGTGTTATTCATGCAAACCGGTTTTGTTGGAATAATTAAATTGCTTCAAAAAGATTTTCCTGGACTTACTTTCCATATCAAGTCCAGGTTTATTTGGGAACCCTTCAGACAAGAGTGGGTTCAGTTTCTAGAGGTCGCTAATGAACACTGGTCTGTGTATCCTACTGATACACTCCTGATAGCTTGATAAAAGGATTTATAATGTGTACATGCTCAGTGAATGACAATTACTGATAAATGTTTTGTTTAAAGGAAAGAAAAGGGAAAATATAGGATAACATAGGAAAACTAACTCTGCTTTCCTAAACACAAAAGTAGTGCCAAGTCTTCTCTGACTTTATCTTGAGAGACTGCTAAACAAGTGGCTGCTTGCTGGCAGTGTAGGAAAAATTCATTTCCAGCTAAGCCCTTGCAGCTCCCAGGCTGTACCACGTCCTTTACTGGGCAGGGGACCTACTGAAAGCTGAAGCTGTGTGTGAACTGCTGGCATTGCAGCAGCCCTGCTTGGTCTGGAGTGGCTGCTGCTCCTCAACACTACCACCCCTACTGCCCAAAGGAGGGCTTGAGAAAGTCTCTTCTGGAAGGTTTTAAGCCACAATTCATTCATGTGAGTGCTCACCCCAAGCACACTTCAGCCTTGCCAGGCCCTCTCAGTGCCTGTTTTCCTGCCCTTTATGACGTGAGAGGTTCTTAACAGGAATGTGACAAAATACACGTTCAGGTTACTCTCTTAGCTTCTCCTGAGTTTCCTGACTCTCTCTTGGAGCACCTGGCATGGCCCTCTGGCTGGGGCACCTGGAGAGCAGGTTGGCAGATATGCCAGAGGGAAGCACCAGTTTGTACAGTGTGGGTATAATTGATCCCACACTATCATCTGAAGGAGGAGGCTAAGTGATTTAAAGAGACGACTTTACTGTGGAAAAGTCTAGATGTACTCTTCAGTACGAAGTTAAGAACCTTTTGTTCATGTGAAAATGGCATTCAGCAGTAGACAGAAGTATATTTTGTGGATCTGAAAACTGCTTCAGAAAAAAAAAATAATCTCAATATCACCAGAGTATTTCTCAATCAAATTCATGCAGTAACCTCGCTGGTTATTTCCAAAGGCAACACCATAAATTTGTCTCTGCATGTCAGAATATTGACATGTGAGGTGCCTTTGGGCTTTAGATAATTTAAACATTGAATGCATGCACAACAGAAAAAACCTGGTGCCTTGAATTGACTGAAAAACTAAAAATGTGTCATGCTTTGTTGTGGTTCTTGCCTATGATGGCTGTGCCCGTGACAGCCTGACCTCCAACCAGAGATCCCTTCCCCCCTGATCTAGCTGGCATCTGGAGGGGGTTACAGCTACCCATTAAAGACTGTCTGCAATTATACTGGATTAAATTTAGTGGGACACATTGTTACAGCAATGTGTTCAGCCTCAAGAAGGAGATTAATTTGCTTGCTGATGCAATAAACCAAGTCTACAGGTACTGATCTCCAGGTAAAACTTCTGGTCATTATTCAGGCTTCAGGTGTTAGATGCAAGTTTAACTGAATTTGGGTGCATTTAGCTTGTTGGAGATAAACACAAAACCAGGGAATTTGATGCTGTCAAATTGTCACAACACTGACTTTTGCTGGGACAATATTGAGATATGAGAAAAAATAGCTCATGTATGGAAAACAGCTCTGTGGTCAGTGTTCTGTGCAGGACTGATGTATAATATCAGCTGGTGGAGCTCCAAAGGCAAGCAAAGAAGGAAAGCACTTTAAAAATATTGTGTTGGCTATCTGGAATCAGTATGGTTCATTCTATCATTCCTTTACTTTTAAAAAAAGTTATGACCTGCTGCTTTAGCAGATGGAGTTGGTGAAAATACAACTGCTTGCATGTTTGTGTTTAGGACTGTATTGCATCAGAAGACTATTTCCCTGAAAAACCATATGTTGGTCAGCTGGGAGAGAAACTATTACAAAAATCTTGAAAATATTTTGTTTATAAACCAAAATATTCATAGACAGTGATTAAAACTAGAAAAAAAAGCCAAACTCTGAAGACCATGGAAAATTCTCAACTCAGCACTTTTTGGCAGTTAAAGAGTTAACAAATGCACATCCGAAAAGGATGGGCCCTTGTCTGTCTGTCTGTAACACAGGTATTTTTCAAATTGGTATGTAAGTACTAAATGAGCATGTTTTTAGTACCTTGCTTGTGCTCAGAAGAGAAAATAATCTAGGATCTGCTCTAAGTATGATTCAGAAGCACAGAGGCATTGCAGGAGGGTAAATCCAGTGCAGTGGCAAAATAAACAGGCTTTTTTCCCCTTTATCTGTTTTTCTGCAGGATTTTTTCCTTCACAAATTTGTTGCCTCACTTTTCACGTGCTTGTTGCTGCAGCAGGGAAGAGAGCAGCGAGGCAGCTCTGAGGTTTCTTCACCATCTGTTTCTCAGCTCTTTGTTCAAAATCGCCGGTCAGAATCTCCAAACCCATGTTGTCTTCCTTCAGAGGTGAGGTTATTGGGGCCTTTCCTGTTGTGTCACTATTGCTTTACTTCTAATATGCTTGCTATTTTTGTCAGTGAATTATTCCTCAGTAGAAACAGCAGTTTGTCAGCATAAACTGCATAATAAAGAACAGGGGTTGCGTGAAGTCTGACTAAAAATCAAGTTTGTGTGTATTTGTTTTAAGTTTCTACAAAGGTCAGTTATATTTTATGTTCAATGGAAAAAAAGGCTTGGACTTCTTTAATACATTATCTGTATTTAATCACTCTGACCATTTAAAAAATCATGATAGACTTGCTGACATAAAAATTGTAGAACTTCACCTTTTAATATAATGTATCAACTTTGGCTTTGTTTTTTGCCTTACATTTCAAAGTATTTGTTTAGAACTTCATTAATGTCTTCAGAACTTCTTTAATGTCTTCAGGCTTTTCTTTTCACAGCTTGGAATAATCCTTTGTGTGTAACAGAAGATGAGAGTCAAATTATTGTTTGGTCTATGGAAAAAATACTCCTGGTAAAATCATGACTTTGCAGCCCACAGCTCATTTTTTATTCAGCTCAAAGTAAGATGTGTTCCATGGGTTGATCTCCATCTTTCCTAACAATTGTGCTGGTGCTGTGCAACATAGGCTTAAAGCCTGTGCTAAAGATATTTTAGAAGTATTTGTTGGGTTGTACAAGGCTGTCTGTAAAGGAATGCACGAGCACAGGGAGCTGATGGGGCAGCCCAAAAAATCAAGATGAAAGTAAACAGAACTAGAATTAGAGAAAAAAGGGATCCATTGTTGGGTAGTCTGAAGCAGAATGGAAGGGTTCAAAGGCACAGGTGATGAGAAACTGTAGAGATTCTTTCCCAGCTCCTGTGGATTAGACATGGGATGATTTTATGGAAAAAATTTGCTGTAATCTGCTGCAGAGGTTTGATGCCTTGGTAACTCTGATTATCCAAAGAAGGCAAGAATGGCAGCAGGCACTTTAAAAGGGTTGGAGAGATCCTTTAGTGCATAATACTCATGATTTAAAAAGATATGTTCTTTTTTTCAGTAAGGTGATTTCTGCTTACAAACCTGCATTGAATAAGGGATGATGAAATGTGGGAGATACATCTGTTCCATTCTGCTTTGTTTTCACTTGAGTTTTTTAAAGTTATGTTTATTGTATTTTTATCCTGTGTCTTGAGAACCAAGGCATAAATTGAGCTGACTGTATTATCCTTCAAAAATACTGTGAAAGGAGATGCAAAATAAATGCAGGTATCATTGGCAGAGCAAGAGATATTAGAGATGAAAAACGGGCACCTTTTGTACAGTGCTGAATGCCATGGAAATAATCAGTTTCCTGATAAAACTTATAAGCAAGAAAGGAAATTAAACACAAAACATATTCAATGTGATGGACCTTTCTTAAAATCACAGGTTCTACATAAGTTGGAAGGAGATATTTAGTAAAATAAAGCAGTAAACAAGTAGCACAGAAGTCTAAAGACTACTAAGGGTGTATATGTTTAATTTTGGGTGAGGAGAAGAATCTCAGGCAGATAAAATGATGTATGTTGCCTTGAGCTATTTCATTCATGCTGTGGTAAGTTGAGTCTGCTTTGCTGTTTTTAGCATATGCAGTTATTTCATTAACTGACCTTGCTGAATGCCTGGAGACATCCTGTGACACTTCAAGTCAAACATGGCAAACCTCTCTTATGGCTGTACAAAGCAAGTGTAGTTTAGAAAGATATTTGCATGCTGTAATTGTTGGGACAGTATTGGAACAAAGCCTTTGAAAGCACAGACCCTACTGGTTGTTGGTCTGGAGATGTGAATGGCAGCTCTGAAGCTGAAGGACTGTGAAGCTTTATGAAAAATGAGGGAAAAAAATAAATGTAGTTGTTTTTGTAGTCTTCTGAATGTATAATATTCAGCTTTGTTTAATACTAATATTTTTCATCTGCCCTTTGTGGATCTAGTTGACTGGGTTCTGTGAATATTAGTGGATTATGCATTTAAATTGACTTAAAAATCTAAGCTTTTATTTACTATTCAGCTGTTTTGATTAAATTCTAGAAAGAACATGAGGGTCACATCCAGACTGGGCTGTTTCAGCCTTCCATCATTCCAAGGCAGCCTAAATAAAATATGTGTGGTTTACCCAAGAACCAGCTAATTGACATCCTTGCATTGTTAACAGGTGGGGTTTGCAGAATAGCAGCAGAACAGAATCTGAGTGCACACACACTCAGTTGACTGAACATGCACTCACTGCAGAGGAACTCTAAAGAGATTTATTTTATTTTTCCCCCTTTTGTTGAATTTTTATTATGCTCTGAAAGAGCAGAATTAGCAGAAGTCCCTAGAGCTTACAGAAAACTATTTGAAAACAAGCTAGTTCATCTTTTCATATTGACTTTCTGTACACAGAATTTTCAGGAATGGGATGGCAGAGGTAGTACAGAGGTAGATGCTGAAGAAAAACTGTGTCAGAGAGGGAACAGGAAATGTGCACACCCAGAACTGCAAAATGTTATCACCATAATAGTGTATTCTCACCACAGCTGTTTAATTAACACAAGAGGAAATCCTTGGGAAGACAGATGAATGCATCCATTTTGATATTGGTATTTCTTCCTTGTGGTCACAAGAATGATTAAATTCAGCAAAATATTAATGGGCTTTAAAAGAGAATATAATAGAACTGGAAGTTAGCAATTTGGGCTGGTTTAGGATGAATGATAATATTTTCTTCATTTCTTCAATTTGGCTCAGTTGGAAAGGAGTTAGATTTTACCTGGAGCTAATCCTCACTTCCTGCTGAAAACTCCTTAGTTAATTCACTTGGGTGAGTTCACACCAATAAAAAGAATACAAAATAAAACAAAAATAAAAACATTATTTGCTCCTTTAATCTGAAGCTATGAAGGGTCAGGCAGTTGGAGCTGGATGATTGTTGTCTGTCCCTTCCTGCTGTACTATTCCACTCCCTCTCTTTAAAGGTCAGAAGGGTTGTAGGTGCTGAACATGGACCCTACTGGCCTCCTCTATAGGTGCTTCTCCCAAAAATTAGTTATCTTTGATGTGTGATGGAATGACAGCTCAAATGGAAGAGTGCGGCACTACTTGGAATACACAGATTTGCTTAGAAAAACTCCAAAGCAAAAGAATTTGGTGCAAGAAGATCATTGTTCTGGGAATGCAACCTTCCTAGTATGGGTGGTGAAAGAGAAACACTGCCCCACCTGGTTTTAACAGTTGGCCCATTATCAGAAGGCCTCCACCCCCCTCCTCCCAGAGTTACAAGAGATAAAGAAAAACATCCCCTCAACTGCTTTCAGCAGATGAAATAGAATACACATTTTTGGTTCCATAACCCAAGACATTAGGCATTCTGCACAAGGTTAGTTTATATGTCTGTATTCATATTTGAAGGAAATAGCTCATTTTGAAATAGCCTTGAAGAAACTGGATGGGTGATATGAAAGACATCAAGTAGTCACAACTCTTCTTGTTGTTAATCTTTAAGGATTTTAGTTGGAACAAGTTCCTGTTACAAATTCCACGTAGAAAACTTCACCCAACAGAGCTGTTGGATAGCACGTAGAATAATGTTTTGCTTTCTCTGACTTCTTGCCAATGCAGAAAGGAGAATTGTCATCAAAAAATGAAACAAAACACACCAAAACAAACAAACAAACATATTGTAGCAAACTTCATGTTTAGCCTGGAATTGTTACTTCACAAAATATATACAAATTAACAGTTAAGAATGGCAGAGCCTACTTAATTCTGGTGAACTCCTAGAAAATTCTCTCATAGAGAATTTGTACTGCATGCTACATTTCCCCAAACGAGGATAATGTCTGTGTCTCAATGTTGACAGCCTTATTGCTGCTCTACACCAGTGCCTTGCACTTCAAAGTCAATCTCATTGTTCACATTTGCACATTCCTTCTGACAAATATGCTTTTTGTGATCAAATTGTAGAGCATTTCTTAAGTAATTTCTGTGTCAGGCCACCTCTTAATTCATGGCCAAAGTGGTTCATTTCCCTCTGCATGATTGTTTCCTACATATTTTCTGCTGTGTTCCCTTATGGTTGGCTGCTTATCTGCTGTGACTGAATCTGGTATTGTTTCTCAGCAACCCTCAGTTCTCTCCAGGCTCCCCATTCTTCAAGGAAGTTTATAGCAGTACTGAATAGAATTATGTCAACTTTAGTCATACTCTTCCTTTCATGTTACTATTTTTATTCTTGTCCTCTGATCCTTTTATGGATGGCTTTTATGAGATCTATTTAAAAAAAACCCCTAATACCTTTCTAGTGTTGTTTTCTCATTTTCAACTCTAACAGTAAACCTTTTGTGGCTTACTGGTGCAATTTCTAAGGCAGGAGAATCTGAATACAATAGAACTTGAACTTGTTGCATTCTCCTGCCATTTCCCATAGTCCACAATGCTACTTTGCCACTCCTTCACTTCTCACTTCTTTGTTCCCTGCAATCTGCCTGTATTCACATATCTACATTGTAAAGAT
The DNA here is from genome assembly GCA_017589585.1 of Phylloscopus whistleri. Classification (NCBI taxonomy): domain Eukaryota; kingdom Metazoa; phylum Chordata; class Aves; order Passeriformes; family Phylloscopidae; genus Phylloscopus; species Phylloscopus whistleri. The sequence goes on along the minus strand of JADMLD010000682.1, from coordinate 452,171 downwards.
ACCTTGTACATTCAGATCCTGCCTTTTTGTACACAGCCTTTCAAAATGATGCATTCTTACCTGTACTGCTAAATATTTCTGTGCAAGTCATGGTTTCCTTTCTTTTTAAACTGTAACCCTTTCCTTGTAACCACATCTCTGATAATCAGCTTTTATATTCTGCAAACGATAAATATAAATTCATCTTCCTGGTTTGTCATCCTACATGTCTCCTCTTTCTCTGTAGGTTACTCTGTGTGGTTACTTCTTTCATGTTGGGTTTTCCATCCACTGTTATCCCTCAGCACAGTCCTGCAGCTCCTTCCTTGTGCCTCCACACTGAATGCACCTGAACTGAGCTCAATCTCAGAGCTGTCGCTGCTGATCTCAGCACAGTGCTTGTGATCCAAAAAGGCCTTCTGAGTTTTGTTTGGAATCTGAGGCAAAATTTAAAGCAAACCTGTCCTTATGTTTATTATTCTCTTGACACTATTGGTTGCTAGCCTCTTTTTGGAAGTTACATAGCAAATAAACTTCAATTTGCCAAATGTCGCTTCTGTCCATTGTGATTGAACTCTGGCAAATATTTGTTCAGTTTGCAGCTTTGCTTCTGCCAGAGATTGATGGAACTTTTCTGGTGCAGAGATGAAACTTCTGGTATGCTCATATGTTCTCTGACAAGATACAGGTTGTCAGCTGAGGCATTTTAATCCACCCCATACGCGTACTACCTGCTCAGTGCCAAGACAAAATAAATATAGTTTGCTGAAAGCATCAGGAAAAGGCTGTGGTAATGAATCTGAGCATTTTCACCACCAGCAGCTTAGCCTCTTACCAGCTTTGAAGGTAACCCTGCTTTGAGAAGAGTTTGCACCAGCAGATCTCCAAGCCTGGGGGGGTAATCTTGCTGTTTGCCTTCCTTCCGCCTCAGGATCTTGATCCCAGACGTCCCATGGCCTTTTTGGCAGCATCTCCTCCAGTCAACACTGCCAAATGTGTCCTGACACTTGGCCATAACCAGATGAGTAATCTCAAAGGGATATTTTATAGCCAGCCCCCCAACTGCATATTTCTCTATTTTATATATATAGTACTGTGCTTTTGGCTGTGGATGAGGTGATGTGTCTGGAAAGAAGTACAAACTTAATCTAAACTCAAATATTTCTATGCATGTTTTATTTGTTTAAAATGGCTTGTATCTCAACATTTTTTCTTCTCACTATTCACATCTGAATCCCTCAATATATCGAGTTTTAGAAAGAATCTCTCTGGAGTAGTGCTTGTTGGTGTTTTTGTTCATGAAGACAGTCCCCTGATTCAAAGAATTCATATTAATGGAGCACAAAAATGTGGATTGCAATTAGAAAATCCTCACCTTGCAGACAATTTCATTAGTGTTCTTTGTCAGTGGTGGGTTTGTTATTGTCAGAACATTTCAATATCATACTGGAGAAATTGTAGCAGCTGGCAGCTACTGGTGCAGCAAGTTGTTACCAGAGTACTGACTGCATTTCTATGTGTCTGTATTCAAATATATCATACTTTGAAGACTGAACTATTACTGCCCTTGAGCAAAGATATATGTGTGATTAGCCTGTGCTAATAAAACCTTATCACAAACCCACAGCTTGAAGGATGGAGCAGAGGTTACTGAAATGCACAAATACAAAATGAAAGCATGGGTCTTGAAAGCACAAACACAGTGTGATACTGCAGGTATCAGAGGTATGAATAACTCACCAATGGCCATTAAATTAGCATGACCCTGTGAGATGTTAAAATCAGTGTTAGGGATAGCAGAGACGACATTAAAATACAGAACTACAGACAGTAAATTCACCCATAATGTGGAATTTTGAACCCATGACAAGGGAGGCAGTAGGTGCTGTGTTAAAAATAATGCTAAAACTGACCCCATGCACACCCAGGAGGAAGGTGGAATGGATGATGAACATCATACTCCTGACAAAGGACACGGGATGCTGATAAATTGTTGTCCCTCTTTCTCCTTGAAGAAAGCCAACCCCATTAAGATGTGAACTTAGGAGAGTACAGAAAGGAAAGCAAAGAAAGAAGAGGATTGTAGAAACCTAGAGCAAGCAGAGAAATATCAGAGAAAGAGATATATATTAGAAAGTTTGTAAATGCCAAGTTTAACTGTCTTTATTGGAAACATGTTGTGGGACTAATAATAGTCATTAGTTCAACTAATAAGACTTAGACTACAAATAGATCCCCTACCTTCATGTTCCTTTAGCTTACGTAAATGACATGGATTGCTTGGTATGATACCACATGCCCCTGAGGCTTGGAGGCTACATTTGGAAGTAGCAGTGCATGATAAATATGTCAGTTGTCACAGTGGTTCTTTAGCCCAAGTTCTGTAAAAGTTTTTTAGACAGCTCTTTCCAACAACATCTCTGAGAGCTGGCTGTCTTTCATAGTAATTTTCCCCAGGGTGAACAAAAAAAGAAGTGAAGAATTTCTTTTCAGTCTTTTGTACTGAAGGATGGGATCTTGTTGTGGCAATCCCTCACTGGGGAGAGCAGGAGTCTGCTAAACTCTTCTTATTAAAGCGAGGCGACCACTTTGGTTATGATGCTGCACCCCCAGGAGAATTTATTCAAGTGGGCTGGATTAGGTCTTGATAAACAGATATGACTGGGTTTTCAACAAGATTGCATTCACAAGAAATAAACTAATTCCTGTTAGGCTCCTGTAGTGGCAGATGCCATTTTCACAGGCTTAGTGCTAAATAAGAAGCTATAGAAAGATCCATACAAATTACAGTTTCAGGGGGACACTGTTACTGACAGACAAGTGGCATTTAGGATTTTGGCCTAAAATATTATTTAAGAGTGATGTTTTAATCAAAAATGAGAAGTGCTGAATTAGGATTAGTTGCAGTACTTCCATCCCACAGTGATTATTCTGACATTCGGGGGGGCATTGCCTGATTCAGGATTCTGTGCGGGGTAAGGGTAGGCAAGCAGGTTGTTGATAATAAAAGATCTGCCTGCAAGGGTGCAAAATCCAGGCTGCTCCTTCAGTCAAGTGATCCATTTAGTATCTGGTACGGAGCTGGCTTTTAAATACTAGAGCCTCCAGTTCTACCTGGCTTCTAAGCCAGTGTGATCTAGGTAACTTCCCAGGTAACTATTTTAAAAGAGGATGAATCACTGCACAATGATTTATTCATCATCTCCTCTAACCCTGCTCAACACAGGGCACACTTCAAGCTTGGCAGCTTTCTGAGCCCCTCATCTGTGAGTCTTTGAGCATCTCCAAACACAGCCATTTCACAGCCTGACTGAAATTCAGTTTCTGCTGCCCCCACTCCTCTCAGCCCCCTGCCTTGTGGCCTTTCCATGGATTTCCTGCAGCATTTCAATGTCTGCCTTGTTCCAGGGAGCCCTAGGGTGGACTTATTTCTATACATGAGGTTTTATGAGTGCAGCAGAGCCAAAGGAACTTTTCTGCTCAGCCTTCTGCTTTGTTCAGCAGCCTTATTAATGCAACCCAGTGTGCAGGTGATTTTCATTGTCTCAAGGACACAATTCTGAGGCACTTTTAACTCAGCCACCATGGAGGAATTTCTTGTCAGTAATACAATCTCATTGCTGATGTATTTTTACACTTAGTTATCTCATGAACCATTTTTTTTCCTCTGGTTAAAAAGAAATAATACTTCATTGAACTAGGGAATTAAAAAGCAGGGACATTGAATTCTATTTACTTCAGAAAGGAGAGTTTTGATCAGAAGCACCTTCATCAGGTGCTTAAACAGCAGTTTTTCCATTACTTACAAACTAATTCATAAAATTGTCTTATCCTGTAAATGGTGTAATGCTAACTAAAATCACTGAAGGTTTTCAAAATAGTTTTAGATACATAAAGATGCAAGTTCAATAGTTTTTGCAGGAAGAGATATATTTCTCAAATTACAATGCATGTTGCAATATGAAATAATTGAACAAAGGATTAGAAATACTTTTAAATAAAAGCCTTTTACTTTTTCTTCCCCATCCATTTTGATTTATATGATCATCCAGGCAGTAGACTGATGCCATATATGAGGAACACTTTGCTGGGAAGAAGATGCTCTTGATTTTTTAAAGAATATTATGCGGTAGAAGCAAAACCTCAATAAATTTAATGTTTCAGGGTGATAATACGGGTGATAATTAAGTGTTTAGTTGTATAAAATCTTAGCTACACATTGGGCAGATGATTTACTTGGTATGGCCATGACTTCCTTTGGAACAGAACAAAGGTATGGTTTGAGACGGACAGCTAGAAAAAAGAGCATAAATTGCTCAGCATATTTCTATAAATGTGGATTTTTTTTTAAAACTAGAAGCTAAAATGTTGTTTGTTGTTTTTAAAAGCAGAAAAAAATCTCTCATGTTAGTTTATAAAATTCTGTGCTTTGTCTGTCGCCTTGGCAGCTTGTAAGTTAAGAACAAATAGTGGCTTTATAAGTGGCTGAAGATTAAGTTTTTTCTTCAGTGTTAACCTGGAAAGGTTCTGTGAATTTATGTGTTTAGTTTATATTTCAGATAAAGGCTTTAGCTGAAATGCTACTGTCACTCTAGCAAATGCCCCAGGTTTAATTTGGGAGGATAACCACTTGCCTTGCGAAGTTTGTCCTGGATGGTTTTCCTAGCCCATAACTTCTCAGTATATAATATTTGAGCATGAAAAATACTTTCCAAGAGTTGATGTGATTAAATTTGTACCAGCCTGCAAAGAAATACAAACTGCATGTAAATGAAGTCTCTGCTTTCCATCTTCATCAGTCAATCCCAGTATGCACATAATAGCTAAATAAGGAGAAACCTGTAATGTTCAATAGGTTCTGTGGCAGGATCAATCCCTTTATGCCCCTTTTGTTATCTGCAGAATGTATGGATTTGAATTCAGAGAGTTGTGCTGGCAAAAGGAGATTTACTATGTTTCAGTGGCAGATGGAAAACTTTGGGGTAGTGAAACTAGTGAAGGACAAATAAAAATTGACTAAAGGAGAAGAAAGATGAGAAAATTGATTTAAAGATTTCCAGGACACTACAAAACTAAGAAAGTAGGCAAAAAATAAGCATATTTCTTTCCTCAGGTGCTGTATCTTTCTGCTGTTTTGATTTTTCATATGTGCAATTCTCGGAGTTTACTTTACCCTTGGTGATTCTTCCAGAGATTCTTGTTACTGGAATAGAGCCCTGTGAAGTTTGGTCATTAAAGCAAAACTGCAGCAGGCCATGTAGCATTTCTCTCTTAGGAGAACTGCACGGATAAATCAGAAAAGGGCAAAATAAATATGTAAAATGCAAAAAGAAGTAATGAAACAGTCCTCAGAAAATACATAGCAATTTCCTGTTCATTTCTTTAATCTTCCCGGTTTTTAAATGGTGCCTGTAAGACCCAATGATGATTAATATTCAGGCCCATTTCTGACATTTGTTGTGATTTGAATAGTAATTTGTGTAACTTGGTCTCATGGAAAATCTTTGGAAGAAAGATCAGTCATACCAGCACAGAGGAAACAGAATAAAAATAAATAAAAGTTTTCTGGAATAAATTTTGGACTTTTTTGGAACAGGCTGGCTCTGTCCTTGAAGAGCATAGCAAACGAAATCCGTGAAGACAAATTGTTGTGAGAGTTGATAGATGCAGCATCACTGGGAAAGACAGAACATGTTTCTGCCAGGCATGTTTGGGAATAGGGACTTGAATATTTTCATTAATCTTGTCATAGCTTATTGCTGCTAACTTCCACAACAAAGATAGATTTTCCTTTGTAGCAGTGAATAAATATGCTTCCTGAAGAAGGCTCCTACAATCTACCTTTTTCACATTCCATTGGTATTTTTACACCTCATTCTTGCTAGAATTAAGGAACTTGTTACTTAATAAAATTGGAATAACTTTTAAAAAATGCTGCACCCTTATATCTCACAACCAAATCACTCTTAATCACATCAGGTTGTTTTCTCTTTCAGATACAGAAATGTATCCCCATTCAAGGCTCGGATTATTCAATAATCAGGTCCACAGGCACAGTGGTGATTTGTGCTGGATTATTAAGGTCAAAATGCCAGTTCTTCACAACTGAGAAATCTCTGGTGAAATCTTCTTCTCGTTTCAGGTTTCAGGAGCCCTATCTCACTCCATGACTTTGTATTTACATGTTTGAAAACTGGAATAAGCTACTAACTGTTAGCACCATTCTGGTGGGGGAAAAGCCCTGAAGAGACAAGGTCTGAGATTGATCCTGGGATTGATCAAGAGTTATTTATGGTCACTCTGAAAGTTTGAGAGTGCTGAGGTTCAGAAAAAGTGCTTACTAACCATGGAGAGCTGCAGCAGTGTCTGGGAGAGACAGGAGTGAAGTCTTTTTTCAAAGACACACCAGGCTTCAGCTTGGGGTTCATGGTTCCAAAAACAGGTCACCAGGTGGGTGGTCTCAGAAATGTTTCTTTCATATGACTGGCTTTGTGTCATATCTGTTTTACGCTGAGCTGCACAAATTGACATTTGAAAGGCCTACCTTTAGTTCTTATTTATTGAGCATGGCATCCATTTATTTCTCTGTGAGCAAATATTCATAGCTGTGAACAAATTCTTTTCATAATCAGGGGAAAAAAGACTCTTGAGACTTCCCCTTCAGCACCAGGAAGAAAAATGTTTTCAAAATTGCTATAAACAGGAGATGCAAGTGTCTTCAGCTGCTCACTCCCTGTTGCTTTGCAGTCAGCTTTTCATCACTGTCTGTGAGCCTGGCCATGTGTGTTTCTGCAGGGACTCTCTTTTCCTCATCAGTTCTCAGCAGTCCAGGATTAAACATATCAGATTGCTTTATATGTGTGCATTAAGCCAGTAATGAGTAATTGCTGCACTGGCTTCCTTCAGTGACAGAGAGGCTGTCATTTTTCTGATGTCTTTCCTTTAGAGAGCTTAAGCTAATTGAACTCTAAATGAAAAGCTTCATTCTGAATCTCTGAAGCCAGTGGTGGTTTTGTCATGACCTCAGGGGAAAAGGCATGAGGCCCCACGGGCACAATTTGGGAATCTCTTGTCTGCATGTCTGATACTCCTGATGCACCATTGTGAATAGGATTAAAAATCTGAGCAGAATTGCAGTCACAAAATCAATGCTATGCCTTCTGCAGCTGAGAGTCATTTTTTGAACAATGGGAGTTGTTTTGTGCTAAGAAAAGGTTAAGGATCCTCTGCCTGAAGAGGAATGAGTAATAACTGCTGAAAAAATGGGCCCAGGTCTGTACACATCCTCAGTCCTCAGGAAGTCACTTCATTCTATTTCCAAGTGTACACATTGGGATGCACGAATTTTATACATCCATTTAATGCGGTGGAATTAATGGGAACACTTCAGAGTTTAAGTGGAGTAGGTGGCTTGGTAGTGCAGAATCAGAACAAGAGAGGAAAGAGAGAAGGAAGAGGCAGACGTGCAGTAAAGTGCAGAACCCAGGTTATTTCCACTGTAGGCATGTACTTTCTAACAGTGAGCAGGACTTTTGCTGAAAGAATTCACCAAGGTTTTACATTGACTGGCTCAGATTAAATTAAACACAAAGGAGAGGAGAAGAGTTGATGTAGGTAAGTAAAAGACGTACACCAATAACTGATGCCTTTCTTCAGTAGCACAATTGTTTAAAAAAGCCCAGCTTGAATTACATCACAATTTCCAATTATCATTTTTCCTCCCTATGTTTTCATTTCTGAGTTGAAAAAAACTTAAGCTTCATAATCCTAAATGTGTAAGATGTGCTCTTAATTAAATTTTTGGTAAGCATTAGAGACATAAATGTAAACAAAAATGATTATTTGGACAGCTTCATTTTGAAAACCTAAGATATATATCCAACAATAATGCCCATAAATTTTTAGTTCTTCCTCTCGCAAATTAAATAATCTTCATACCAACCCTCTGAGGTCCTTTGATAGTTTGTTTTAGCAAATGGTGTATTGGGGAAGGAATTACTTGAAAGTTTACTGATGAAACTGTCTTTCACTAAAGAGCCTGAAGAAATGCTGTGATGTCCTGGTCCCTGAATATTACAGATCAATACAAAGGAGGAGTGGAGCAGCTGCTCTATACTCCTGACTGTGAAATACGAGATGATTTGGCTTATGACCCTATTTTAACTGCTGTGATCTCCCATGAGATCACAACTGCTGGTTTGGGAGCCAGTGAAGGAGAGCACAGTGTTGGCCAGCAGGTGCAGGAACGAGGCTTGGCAGCAGGAGAGCCATGTTCCAGCAGGGGCAATCCCCCAGGCTGCTCTGCACTGCTGGCTCCCAAGAAAGGGGTTTCTGGTGGCCTGCTTTGACCTAAGTGAAAAAGGGCCATGAAGAGGCACCTGACAGTCTCAGGCTGTCTTTCAGATCCCTTCAGGTAACAGGATGCACTAAAACAGCTCTACCCAGGTACACTGCATTTCCTTCTGTATGACGTCATTTGACAGCAGTTTCTTGGGTTTGTTGACATTTCTTATTGCCTAATTATCATTAAAATTACTTCTTATTAAGTCTGTATTTCCTCCTAATAACACTGTGTTTATGGCACCCTGAGTAAAGCATTAAGTGCTGAACTCTCCTGCAGTTCTGATTCCTGTTCTCAGGTGCACTTGCCTGTCAGCCTTTGATAGATGATCCCTCATCAGCAGCTGGCTACAGCAGCTGACAATCATAATTGTGCCAAGGAGGAAAATAAAGCCCAGTTAAAATGTGTATTTGCAGTACCATAAGTCGTGACAAGGTTTCTCCACCAGCGCTCCATGCAAGGAAGGAAAACTGCAGTCCCTTCAATTATTTAAGGAAATTATCCCTGAGGGTGCTGAACAGTCTGATAGAAATCAAAATACTCTGTATATTAGAAGTACACCTATATATTTTTTTTTCTTGCAGTTTATATTCCTGGATTCTCCTTTGATTTTTCTTATATTTCAGAAGTTCCTTACAACAAGAGCAGCTGAATAAAAATTAAATAATTATTCCTAATTTTCAGTGACAAATATCTCTATTTGCTGAATACAGGAGGTCGTTTACCATGTTACATATTAATACACTTTGGGATGGGAGGTTTTCTGAAAGTCATCTCAGAGGCTCTATTATGGTTATAAATTTAGTTTTCTCTTGGATCATTGGCTACCATGAGAAAGGAAAAATTAATTTTTGGTTCTCCTGTAAAAAGGAAATTCACTTCTGGCTGGTACTGTAGTTGTAGCTTTTTTTCCCCCCAAATCAATTAATGTTTGTAAATCAATTCATGTTTGTAGATCATTATGTTGCTTCTGGTATTGAAAAAACGTATATTCTGTGCTGTGGTGTCAGTGCTTATCCTTCACCTGGCACTGAAACAGTGGGAGCTGTGCTAGAGTAAGAACATCATTTTATAGAAATGATATGGAAAGTGTTGGTACTCCTCTACTTTACTGAGTGGTATTTTAAAACACAGAAATTTTACAGGAAAACAGAAATAGCATCCTGCTTACTCAGCCAAAATCATCTTGCTGGCACTGAATCCTTCTTTTCTTTGATCATTTTCAGAACACTTGATCTCTGACACAGCCATTAGCCCAGGACTGCTCTGGGATGTTGCCTGCCCCCAGTGCCTGCTGAGGAGTGGGAAGGAGACCTGGTGGTGGATCCATTGGCTTCTGCTTGTGCTGCCCAAGCCACTGGAGTGGGCATGGCCTGTGTTGAGGTCCCTCTTGGGGTCCCTACTGGGTAAGCTTCCATTAGGGAACATCTAAGCCTTTATTAGTAACTTCTGATTTTTAATGTGAGTGTAGGGGTTGAGGACTGCACTGAGCTTCAGGGTGAATGAATGCTCAGCACTGCAATATTGTCTTTGTCCAGCTGTTTATGAACAAAAATCAAATTGACTTATTGATGGATGATAATGATGAACGTATCCCCTAGTATCTATGAGGTTACAGTCTTCCATACTTGAACAATTAGGTATTTTAATACTAGCCAACATAAAGATTCCTGACTAATTGAGGTGGGCTGTCACCCCTCTCATCATATGCAGATATCTCTATAGATCTTATGTCCAGAATGCCCATGTAAGCAAAAACAGCTACCTCAGAATGAATGTAGGAAATCCTATTTTGTGAAATTACCATCTTATGCTTAATCTTTGATTATTAAAACTTATTTTCATATTTGGCTGCTCAGGCTTGCATTAAAAGAAATATCTGTAATGTTGTTTGGACCAAAAAAAAATGCAGCCTGGGATAGAATTTTAGAAAGTTGGGAAGATAATATGTTGAAATAGAAAGTCAAGAGTGAGAAGGCATTGATGTACTGAAATGTATTGGCAAGGCAGACTGTTAATGAGAAGAGTTTGAATAGATCCTTGAAAGAGAGATGCAAAACTAAAGGAATGTGAAATTAATTGTAGGTTACTTTATTCCATATGCCTGAAAAATCTGAATTGGCTTCATTTCTTCATATACCAGTTCCATTGAGGAGTTTGTGTCTGTCTGTTAGAGAGATCGTAGTTCTGCCTCAAGTAGGGGAAAGAGTCCTGTTCCAAATAGCAGTTTGCTGTAATGTTTGCCAAATCGTGACTATTGCCTAGTGATTAATGTCTTGTGAATGCCTCTCCCTCCTCAGAGGCTGGACTGTGACTGACTCCCATAGAAACTACCACTCCACAGATAAATGTTTAATTATTATTTGGGATTGTTAAGAATCCCCAGATGAAAGGCGCAGGAAGTGAAGAGCGGCAGCACGCTGCAGAACGCCATTAATTTACAGTAATTGACATATCCAGTGCAATCACTGAATTTTATGAAGCAGTCAATAAGGAGAAATGATGCTTATTTGCAGTCACAAGGCTTAGACTGGCTCTCTTGTTGCAGCAGCTGTGATGCCTTTCCTCTGTACAGGGAGCAGGACGCGGTTTCCCGGGACAGGCAAAGGGTCAGACAGTGTCACAGTGCCTTTTTCACAAGGACTTACGTGAGGAGCATCAGAAGTATGCAAAACATTGCCTGTGAGACTTCTCTTTGATTGCTTCATATTTTCTTGCTTGTAGTTGGAGAAGGTGTTAACTCATTTAATGCAGTGGAATAAAATGAACTGTTAGAAGGCCGAGGAAGATCATGGTCAGCTCGTGTTTCTGTCTCTTGGCACTGAACTGTCCCTACAAATGTTCTAGGGGAAAACCTGACCCCAATCTGAAGTGGGGCATACAGAGAACTTAGAGGTATTTCTTCATTTTGTAAATCTACTGTAATAAAAAACGTTTCCTTCCATGATTTTCCATAGGTAATTGCTTAGTTATATATTTCCTTTTTATTGTACAACCCAGAGACTTTCCCTGGATCTTAGATGTAATTGTTGACTCCATTTCTGTTTGGAAGACCTTCTGGTATTTTACTCTCTGATCATAATAAAGAGGATGTATAAGCTCTTCTTAATTATGAAATAAATCCCAGACAGCAATAGAGACTAATAGTTCAGTACTCTGAGTTGATAAATTGCTCTTTACCATCTTTATATCAACTATTTTCTATTGCAGCCTGGGGTTTTATGAGAAGAGCTGTGCACATGAGAACATCTCTAACATGGTTTATTTAAATCCAGCAAGCCACAGTGATGAAAACACACCCCAGCCTGGATTAGTCAATCTGGTGTAACTGAGCACTACATCACTATTAAGGTTCATAATGGTTCATAAGTAGCTTCACATCTAAGTGAGGTTTTATGGGGTTTATGTGTCTTTAATGTTAAGTGTTCAAGATTTGTAGATCTTAAAATCAAATTTAAGTGCCAGGCTCAAATGATTTCAGGGGTTGCAGTGTTGTTATTGGCTTTTCCCATATGTCATCAAAAGAGATAAGCACAGTAATAAATACCTCATGCTTTGTAATATGCAAATAGTTAGAAAAGCAGAGATTTCAACTTTTCTGTTTTTCCAATGGTGTGATTATTTCAGATGGTTTGATAACTGAGGTTATAATGAATACAGAAATAAAATAATGCACAGTGGTTCATGATACAAGGAGGGAATAAATAAACCAAATGGGGAAAGTACATGCTCTGTCATCTCATCTAAAACATTACATTCATGCTCTAACAGGAGTTCTTTGCTGCACTAAACACTGTTTAATCAGAGTGTATTTGTCTGGTTAAATTGGCATGTAACAGTACCTGAGCAATCTAAGAATATTTATCACAGGATAAATATTTCTGGTGCTGGAGTAGTGAGCCTTTCATTCCATGCTCCACCTCGAGCCCAGATGCTGCAACACCCATGTGAAGGGCCAGGGGGACTTTGAGCAGCCCCTTGGCCAATCTCTGTCCAGGAAATGTCCAGCACAGCTCAAAAAGAGGATGCTGCACTGTAGGGCCCTTAGAGGAGCCTGGGCAGGGGTCACTGGGGCTGTGGTTTGTTTTGTGAGTGCTGAAGTGACTGATTTGTATTATTTTGATCGTGATTGCAATAACTGAAATGTTTGCAATTTTCTCCTGAGTATCAGGGCACCAGAAAGCTGGGAGAGCCTCAGACTTTGCATGTGATGCTGGCTTTGGGCCCTCGGGGAGCCAAGGTGCTCTGAAGGGATCAGCTCACAAATGGCCTGCAGAGACCACAATCATAATAGAGGGATGAAAAAAATCGATGTGTTATTAATTTTTTAAAAAAGTGTAACTTCAAACAAATTGCACTGAATGAAAGAGTCATTAGTACATATCAATGATGAGCTGCTGCATCATGAGGATTAAATGCCAGAGAGTGCCAAGTGAATATTATTTGAGGAAATTTTTCCCAAATTATTCAAGTCAATCAGCTTTTATGGATAACTTGAATGCAGTCTGATCAAGCCACAGAATAGATTTATTGTTAGAAATAAACTGCTGGTTTGTGATTGAGATTAAGCATTTAGAGCTTTCAGACTGTGTTATTTATTTAGCTAAAGCCAAAATGTGAACCAGAGCCACTCACTCTTATGGGTCACAGCCTTTCTTCTCCTTTAATACTATTAAAATGAGAACTTGAGAGTACTTTCTGTTAATGAGGTAATTACACCACCCTGGGTTTGACCTTGAAGTTTATTGCTCATTTAACAAGAAATGAGAAGCAGAGATATGTCTTTGTTGCTGGACAGATCTTGAAAATTCTGAACGTAAGAGCCAATCAAAGCAAAAAGATTATGGTGGTGAACTGGACTCTCTGAATTTGCATATTAATAATGTTGCTGAGAAAATCCTGCACAACTCTGGCTGAGTGGTTGTCTGTCAGCTGCAGCACAGGGATCCACAGGCTGCATTTCACTGACAAGTCTTGATAGAGCAGATTTGCAAGCAGCAAAAGCAATTAGTACTGCAAGGAAAGGCAGAACTAAGAAAACTTTAATGACTAATGGAGCTTCATTTGCTCAATAGGTCCTGGGATATAATTAAAATCCCTCTCCCCTTTTAATAACAGCAACTTTAAACAAACAAATTTAAAAAAAAAGCCCAGTTTTTCTTGTGGAATAAAAGTTTTCCATTTATTCTCTTCTCTTTGAAAAAAAAAACCTGCTTTGAATTCAAGGACAAATATTTTTTTGCTGATGTAAAGCTGGGTATTTAAAAATATAATTAAAATAATAGCCTAATAATAAGGATAAAAGGAATAATAAGGATAAAAAGAATAAATAATAAGATGAAAAAGGAATTAAGGTTTTAATAATTAACTATAAGAACATTGGGGCAGGATTTCCTCTTGGATGGCATATGTGGGAACAGTTGCTATGGCTATTTGGTTTGGGTTTTTCTGTGGAGAATACAGGAGTTTGTATTCTCTGAAACTCCAGGGAATACAAGGAGCGGGTGGAAGCAGCAGCCAAATTTGGCTTCAGGAAAAAGAAAATTAATCACACCCTTTTATCACTTCTAGTTGTGACGTGTTGTAAAATATTCTGATATACTTTTCTGTAAATTTATTGAAAATATTACATTTGTGCTTTAAACACCCATCTGTTTAATTAAGCAGATGTATTGGTTTGCATACTCTCCAGTAGAGAGATTTTTCTGTAATTAATGCCATGGTGAGTTTTTCTGCTTCTTCAAATCAACCATGTTAATAAGAACCACAGTATTAAAATCTGGTGAAATATGTTGTCAGAAATATTATGAGTCAGGAAATTTAGAATTTGAAATCATTTATGGAACACATTTATGTTCTGCATCAGAGCTCCATTTTCAGCATAGATATCCTTTTCTTTGCAGGAGATTGTATTTGTATGTTTGGGGGCAAGAAAAAATATATTTATATAGTCTAACCCTAACACACTTGTTAGCACAATTTGCCCTGTTGTTACTTCTGTTCTTGGGAGCTCATTGCCCTAGGCCTTCTAGCAGAACATCTCTCTCTTAAATTCATCTGCTTTCTGAATTTATCTACTATGGCTATTTTATAAATTGTGGTCCTGTTCACCATTCAGTCACCCTTTTTTTTTTTGCCAACTTTACTGACTATTTTTCTAGTTATTTCCAGTAAACGTTCCCCTTATAGAAATAGTGTAAACCTGGCAAAAATGTCCCTGGCTCACAGCTGTGCCTGTTCTAATCTATATTCAGATCTAAATTCTAAATTATTCTGCTGATCCTGAGTCAATACCTGAGCAGAAACCAACTCACGATAAGAGCATTTCTTAGTGATGTCATGCAACCCAGGAGTTCCATTAAGTGGTATAAAACAGTGAACAGCAACAAGAAAATCCAGTTGAAAACAGTTGTGTGCTTTAGTCTCCCAGCCTCTGCCTTTAGTGAAGATACAGAGAGTATTTAGCATTCTTGTGGGGTTTTAGTCACCCCTGATTCAGTTAAACCATTTTGACAAAAAAAAAAAAAAAAGAAAGCTTCAGTGAATTGTTTTTCCAGTGCTCTGCAGAAGTTCTTTAATGTTATGATTTTGTTCAGCAGCTTGACAGCAAATAAATATTTCATATATTCAAATATAATTACATATACTTAAGACTCAAAGATTTCAGCATGACAGGACTTTTGATTTTGATCCTGTAGCAATTGCTGCAAATGACTGTAGGGATGGGAATCAGAAGTCGGGGAAATAGAATTCCTACTCCTGTACTTTGACTGGACCTGCTTTTGGGGTTTGTGATTGAAGAATTGTTTGTAATTGTCATGTCTTGTAACTTTTACTTTGATGTATTATTTTCCTGACATCTGTATAAAACTGTCATTGGGAACAGTGAATGATAGGGTTTCCTGAGAATATGGATAGAGAAAGAAATGGTTTTTAATTACCTGAAAATTAAAAAAATTTCATCAGCAGCTACTCTAGTAATAGAGCAGATGATGGAAACATTTACACAAATATGTCTCTTTTACTGTCTACAGTGCTTATTGTGCTGAAGATGTAACTCTGTTTTCCTTGAGGGATAACCACAAAAGTAAACCCAAACTCGTCAATAAAGTTTTCTAACAGCTGTTGCTATCAAAGATGCAAAATCTGCCATGGGAAATGATAAATACACAAGGACCAGGGTACCTGCTCTCCACAGAAGACAGAATAGCTCACTGGAGGTTATTTAGTCTGATTTATCACATAGAAGAAATTACTCAAATATGATGCAGCTGATGGAGTAAACTCAGCATGGCAGAGAATGCTGTTTCCTGCCCACAAGCATTGTAATTACTTAGAGTTTATATCAGAGAACTCCAGCCTCAAAAGTACTGAAATTTGTGCCATAATTTGTGTTGTAAAATTTTATTGGCAGAAAACATCAACTCAGATATGTTTGGTTTGTCATTGACACAGAATTTTTATTCCTATTTTCATCAGATTAGTAGATTTTGGATCCAAGAAGGCATCATCAATTTTAATCCAGCTAAAAGGAAGCTATTTTGAGTTAAAGAACAACCAAGATAGGTGGGGATTTAGTATTTGCAGCGTGGAGTTTCAGGTCCTTGACTGTACTAGAGCCTCAGGTGGCCAAAGCCACTTTAGTTTTTGAGTGTTTGGGCATTTGAAACTTCCAGAACCATTTCAGAGCTTTTGCAGTGTTTGTAGCAAAACTTGATTTTGTTGGCTATTTTAACAAATTTGGTGAAATCAATAGGCCCATAGGATCAAGTTTGTGAAATTTGATCTCTCACTCAGTGAGCCTTCAGCTGAAAAGGTTCAGATTCAGAAGATTTTTTTCAGGTTCAAGAGATTTTGACTCACACACCAAATCTTGGCTGCCTATGTGTTATATGAAATTAGTATTAAGATGTACTTTTGATTGCTTTTTAAAGTTGGTGGTTTTTTAATTTAAAAATCTATTCTTAGTTGGATAGCCTTTCTTAAAATAATATTGGAAATGTGGAACATTTCTTGAAAGTTTAATTTTACTTTGTTCCTTGCACCCTTTTTGTTGGCCTATATAGCATTTTGGGTGTAAAGTTGGATGTAAATGTAAAATGTATTGTTATTCTTCAGAAATTAGTTGAGAACACCTACTACTGTTATTAGTATTATTAATTTACAACCTTGTGATTAAGACAACACAAGTTTAAAAACATGGAATGGTGAATCTCAGAGAAAATGTCTGTCTCTTGTGTTGAGTGGCACACTGGCAGCTGGGAGCCAGGCACAGAACAGGTTTTTGTTCATTATTCCATGAATTACAAGCATAATGATAAATGCTTTTTGAAGCATTAATTTTCTAGGTGTTGGACAGAATTTTGTGCTAACTACCTAATCAGGATTTTCTTCTTGACCACATCCACATATGGTTGGAAGAGTTTTATAGATAATATTTCTACTCTGCTGGATAATTCTGTATATCATGAAAAGTTAGCTTTTACAATACAAAATTAACACAGAAAACATTTTCATATCAAATCCTGACAGACACTGGCCAGGATTAGGCTATCGGTGTATCCAAAATGTCTTCAGTGATCTGGAAGCTAAAGAGAGAGTGGAAGTAGTGCTTCAGTACTCTTGTTTCAGTGTATTCTCATGCATTTCATGTCATAATTGCTTGTACAAATTACTGGTTTTAAGGAGAAGTGGTATGATAAGGAAAATATTACATTCTGTCATTGCTTTCTGCCTCTAGTTTTCAATATTCTGATTTTAGTCCATATTCATTAGATGGTACAAGACAGGTACAGTTAAGCTCCTGGTGGGTGATTTTTTTTCTGTTTGTTTAGGGTTTTTGTTTTGTTTTGCTTGGTTGGGATTTTTTTTTTAAATTTTATTTTATTTTTCCCAGTTGTTTTAGTCTTTTAACTTTTGCTTTTAACTTTACCAAAGAATTTTGTTTACCCAGCCTGTTGCTGCCCCTGGCAAGGCAGATAATAGGCTTGTAAGCAAAGTGGTTCCTGCTGTTGGATTTGTACTGCTGCGAATGTGACTTGTCCTTTGCAGTTCTGCTAATCTCATTTCTTGGGGCATTGCTGTTCCCTGGCTGCTCACTAGGGCAAACCTGCCCTGTTCATCACAATAAAGAAGTGTTATCTTTTGGCATGCCTGGACGTCTCTGGAATACAGTAAATTCCAAATAAAGAGCCAGCAGACAACTGAAGACATCTGTTATCCTCTAATGATTGGCATCTTGACTTAGAGTCTGTCATTCTGGAATGAGAAATGTTTCCTTTACCACATTTCCACTGAACCCTGCACCAAAAGTCCTCAATTCAATCAAAGGTGCTTCAGATACAGGGCATGTCTCAAAAAGCAAACGAATTATGCAGGGGTTTTTTTTTGCATATTTATGATCCACTCAGATTTCCTCGATTGTTTTGTAAAACTCCTGAATAAGGTGGGACTTTATTTGTCTTTGTGCTTCAGAAACATGCTTTCCTCAAATCTGGAATAAAGGAGATACTGTACAGAACAGAAAATCAAGGGGTTTAGAACCTTAGAATGTAAAGAAAGTAAAATTCTTTACATGCTGTTTCTGGAAGTTTTAATACCTGCTACTTGCCATTCTTCCACTGTTCTCCCTGAAATTCCACAGCAAGCCAAGTATCTGTAAACTAAAATGATGCAAATATTTTCATTGATGATGAGAAGAGGAAAAACAGAATGTCAAATTGATTTTCCAGTTACTTGTTCCTTTAGACTTTTTTTTTTTTTTTGAATGTGTGCATTTTTGTCAGTTTTACCAACAGTTTCCAGCAGGTGTGTACCTGGAGCAAGCCCATCCTTCCACTTATCCCTACCTGGCCTTAGAATCCCATTACAACAGGATCAAGCCCCTGTTGCAAATAAGAAGGTAAATATTTCTGAAATATAATTTTAATTTATTTATCCCTACCAAAACAGGATTATAGGTTATAGACAATTTTATTCATTTGACATAGGTTTCCTCATAAATTGCTAGTGAAAAAGAACAGAAACAACTGAGATTTTGTTCATATATATTCCATGTATCTTACTATAGCTGAAATTTTGCTCATAGATATTACATGTATCTTATTATCTGCTCCTCTATTTCAGAAGAGCTAACTTATTTCAAATGTTGTTTTGATTTTACTGACTAAATTGTAGAAAAGTATGCATCATCTACCGAAATGGTACTTTTTATTGAGGCTGCTATGCTTTTTCAAGTATTTGTTCTTCCACGAACACTAGAGAGAATGCAGTGAAAATAATTGCTAGGTTTTAAAATGAGCTGGGTTCTCTTTTTTTAGATAAAGCATTTTACCTCATTGTGTAGGTATTAGGGAAAAAAAAATCAGGTCAACAATGTGTATGTTTAAATATGAATTTGGGCACACATAATTAGATAGTTATTTGGAAAATATTGTTTCTTCTAATGAATAATTCCATCAGCAGCCAAAAAGATTTTTGGAGAAAGACTCAAAATGTGGATAGATCATGTAATAAGGTGGAATAGAAAATTACCAGAGATGCACTATTAAAAGTACTTTACTTGAAGAGGGAAAATTAACCACCGACCTAGGAGGGCAGCTAAGGTTGAAATTACAGCAATGTTTTCACAGAGAAAAATGCTTTTCAGTTTTTCATGATACATTTACTGAGCCTAAGATTTTGCAGAAAAATAATAAAGAAACAGAATAGCCAGGCAGGGAAGGCATATGTGCAGTGACATTAGACACAGTTCCTAATGGACTGGGGACTAAAATTATCCATAAACCCTTGTCTGCAAAACTCATACTTGTAAGTGCATTTATGTTAAAGCTGAGGTGTCTTTTTTCAGTTTGGTGATGACAGACATCATAAGATTGAGGAGGCGTGTTGCCAAAACTGGGGGCAGAAAGGTGCTGGCACAAAATAACTGGTCCAGAGAACAGTGTGTGTCAGGAGTGGATTTGGGATTGCACTGCTGAGACAGAGAGAGGTGTTCAGGAGCAGGCAAACACATGTAATCAGTGATGTTAAGGAAAACAAGCAACCCATGAGGACTGCTTTTAGTAGACTTTATCAAGGTCTGAATCAGAGTTCTTTCCAGAGAAAAAGGAGAAAAGAGGAGCTGCAGTCATTGTTCCCACTTGATGTTGGAGATAAGGCTGGCAGACACAATCTTTCTCCCTGTATGAGCTCATTTCCCTCTATTAGTCACTTAGAACACAAACACGGTCAGATTTAGCAGGGTTTTTTGCAAGTGTGTTCCCCTCTTGTTAAACTTGAGAATTGTTTTTCCCTTATATACGTAATGACTTTTCCAAGGGCTGAAGTACAAATCCAAATTGGATGCACTCTGTAAACTCATCAAGAAATTTTGGCAAGAAGCCACCTGGGAGTTGTCCATAGTTACTGGAGTTTCTGCACTTCAGATTCCACACTAATGCTTCCTGGGTACAGCTCATCTTTGGAAGCCTGTGCTGCATGAGAAAACACATAATTCTGACAGAAACACATTTTGCTTTGCATCTCAAGGAATTATTTGCAGAATTCCCCTGTCTCCTGTGTGGCATCTCATAATATCATGATTATTTTCTTTGAGTGCTTTTCTGGAATCGTACTGAAAAAGGAGTCTAATTAAGAAAAAGTGCCAAGGAGAGAATATTGAGATACCCTTAATGTTCTTGGGCTTATGTATGATAATTTGATTGGACTTTAGGATTAAATACATTTTGTAACTTGACTACAATCCAATATGGTTTTATAATGGTTTGCTAGGAAGTGTTCAGATACAGTGACTGCTGTTTTTAATTAATTATATATATATATTTATTTTCTTGATCTTGTGATACTTCATTTTATACTGTGTTTAAATAGAATCTGATATCTGACTGCTGCAGATGGTAACACAAAGTTCATTTATTGTTTGGAATGTGCTATGAACCCAAATCCAGGCCTATAAAACAATAACTTTTTCACTTTCACCCACAGGTTTCAATTTCTCTCATTGGCAGAAGAA
The DNA here is from genome assembly GCA_017589585.1 of Phylloscopus whistleri. NCBI lineage: Eukaryota > Metazoa > Chordata > Aves > Passeriformes > Phylloscopidae > Phylloscopus > Phylloscopus whistleri. The sequence continues at coordinate 431,838 of JADMLD010000682.1, read as the reverse complement.
AAGGGAGTTATTGAAACCCTTCCCCTTCAGAGGAAAAGTTCATTCCAAGGTGTTTCCTCCTGAAATTTGTCTCCAAAACCGAGACACTGTTGTAGACCAATTTTAAGGGAAATAATATAGAGGCTGTTATTAATTTAGATAAGAATATCAATTAATTAGAAGACAAATAAGCAGCTAAGAGGGAAAACATGCTAGATGCTTCAGATTTAAATGAATAAATACTTCAAAAACTGATGAAATAGAATGTCCCAAAATCATACCAGCTCCATTTTTGGTAAAGCAGGTACACTTTTCCTGAAATGTCTCCAGAGCAGCAGCAATCAGTGCTGAAAGCGAACACAGGAGTTCAGCTCTGCTCTGCTAATTCCAGGAAAGAAACCTGCTGTGCTAAAACCAGCTTCAGGTGAAGAACGTATTTCTAACCCAAGGCACCAAATGTCTTCTGGGCAATTTGAACAAGGGAAATCTGATTGTCTTCACAGAGCCTGTGTGCCAAATAAATGACTGATGTCAGCCACTGCACCACCAGTCTTCCTTCACAAGCCTTGCCTTATAAATTCTGCTTTTTGTTCACTTGGGTTGCTATGGCACTACTGCAGGACAAAACAACAAATTAAGGAAATGTAATTAGGAACTACTACTGGGACCTGAGGTGTCAATGGTTGAGTTTTACGGATACTGAAACTAGAAGATAACATTCACTGCTGTGAAGTTCTGATTTTTTTTTTTATAGACTAACTAATATTTTTAATTGGGACCAATATGAACTTTCATATCATGAGTTCACATCATACTAATTTTATTTCACTTGAAAATCTGTGGTTATTAAAAAGTCCTTCTTTTTCTCATAGTTTTATCCAAAATTGGGAGAGAAATTGAAAAATACCTTAAAATATTATTTAATTCTGTCTTTGGTTAGAATTGTGGCAGACCAAGAATCTCTTATGATAAAAATAATTCTAAATAATTTTTGCTATGAAATAAAGGGCAGTGAATTAACAGTTTCATTTTAGTCCATAGTTAAGTGCAAGTGTTTTCCCTCTATTAGTACAGTAAATAGTATTGAGATATAGGGGTTTTTTTAAAGAGTCCAGGACTTTAAAAGTTTTTTTTATTATTTTGTTGTAATAATTAACAAAATGAAATATCAGTTTATAGGAAAACATTATGTTTCTTTATTTTGTTTGTTTGTTTTGTTTGTTTATTTTGGTGGGCCTTTTTTTAGCAGAACTCCCTGACTATGAAAAAAGGACTCCATGTACATATCTCCCAGCACAAGTTGTTTCATTTGGTATGAAAATATATAAATAAAAGGACAATGCAAAGACTTTAAACTAGCAGATTTTAAAGCTTCTATTTCTGTTTTCTTAGAGTCCTGAAGGACATTATATTCTCATTAACTCTTTATTTTTTTCTGAAGACTTTGAAGCCCCATTTCTTTGTTGGACTTGTTGCCTGTATTTTTTGCTGATGGGATGATAAATGACACCTTGCTGCTCTGTGGTCAGCGCTGCCACCAAAAGCCATTTTCAAGGGGGGGGTGCCACACATTTGAAATTCTTTTTTCTTCTGGATTCTTTCCTCATGGGTGCCAAAAAACCCCCCATTCACTGACATGTCATACATTCCAGTCATGGTGTTTGGCAGGTCTAACATCAAATTTTCTGTTGATTTCAGGATGAGAAGTACAATGCTATGGTAATGCTATTTTCTCAGCTACATCGAGAGAAATGAAGAAAAGATGGAGGTAAGAGAAGAACCAGATATTATAGCTCACACCCACAGGATGTTCTATTTATATTTTTCTCCTTTAGGCTCACAGAAACACAATTAAGATAAATTTGATGGATTAAATATACTGTAGGCATTCTGAACAGCCTGTTTTTATTTCTTTATCCTTACTTTCTATTAAGGATCTTGCATGCATGTGCTTTTGTGCATGCACGCTTTCTGTGTGTATGTTTTAGAGCTAGGATGGACAAAAACCCAAACTTCTACCCTAACTTCTTCTTAAATGATAATCATGAGGGACATGAATAAGAAAAGGCTTACTTCAGCATCTTGGACTCAAATAAAATTTAGGAATGGCATTTGGTTCTTCTTCAAATTTTTACTTGTCTTCTCAAATTTTTATTTTTGTATGTTCTACAAAAATACATTTTTGTTGGTTTTTTTAAATAACTTTTTTGTCTTGGCTTTGATAACACACAGTGTAAACAAAGAAATTTCTGCTGACATTATCTAGGTTAGAAAACTGTGAATTTTCTCAAAACATATTGTACTCTCCCTTATAGCTAACATGCTCCATATGTTCTCAAAAGGGGCCGACTGGGGGTAAAAAACACTTCCTTTCTGGAAAAAATCTGGGGTTTGGAGAAAAACTTCCAATAATTCCTTCTGTGTTTCAATGGCCACATCTAGAAGAGTGATGTGGGGTGAGTTAGATTTGCAGAGTTATTTCAGAGGGCCAGTGCTTGCCTGTCTGTACTGGTTGTTAGTGTTTGGGTTTTCACCTGGCAGGTGAGATGGGCACATTCAGATTCCACCTGTGCCTGTTTAAGACCCAGCCTAATGCTGTATCACTAGGCTGCTCTGGGGCAAAATTGGTTTCTCTCATTTTCAGATAGAAAAGATAAAGTTGCATTTTCTCCCATGTTTATTGAAAAAAAAAATAAAAATCTGGAGCTCTTTTTTGTTTGCTGTTGGTTAGATCACCACTCATCCCTGCTTATACCTTGCAAAAAGGGGGGAAGGGTGGATGATCTGCTCATGTTTTGCCCAATATTTGAAGAACTTGCTCCTGTCATGACCTTTTTTACTTTGCATTTCTGGGATTCACTATAAATACTGCACAAATATAAGAACCACTTCTGTACTTTGTGGCTTTTCACTTGCCTTTTGTAAAATTCTGGTTTATGAACCCTGCACATTCCCTAATGAGTTGTATTACGAGTGGAAAGCTCTATTGATGGGAACACTATAAAACAGTGTGTCTGTTCTTGCAAAAGTCACTATATCCATGAAAAACACTGCAATTCTGCTTTTTTAACAACAGCACTTGAGAAATATCCTGAATCCTTGTGTGAGTGTGTACACTGAAGTAATATAATGTTCTTTTTTTTTATTTTAATATATCTGTTGATTGAACTGTGCTCTGGAATTTCACCTGAAGGCTTTGCATCTCTCTAATAACACTCTCAGGTTATAAGATAGAGGATGCTGGGCTTGGGAAAGAAAGAGGTTGGACAGGCATCTTGTTTTTGTTTGTCAGAAGTAATGTACTTAACACTGGGTAAATGGGTTTTGTGCCTTTGTTTGTGTGCTTTAATACATAGCAAGTAATTGCATCTGGCAAATAGAAAAAGTACAGTTTCAGGTCTCATAGACACACAACCTGCAGTAAATATTTATCACACAGAACATTAAAAGTTTTGCTGCACTGGTAACAGTGATTTGTAATACTTTTTATTCTCTCCCCCCAAAAAACCCCAAACCACCGAATTGCGAATTACAGTTGGTTTGTTTTTTATTGCAGTATGAGCTGAAAAAGATCTTGTTTTCTCTGGAAACTGAGAGCAGTTGCATATCATTGCACGAGGGAATTGTTTTCACATACCAGTCTCTTAGTTATGATATATAATGCACCATTTTACCTAAATCCAGGAGTTGCTAATACTTCTTATACGGCTCATCTGTCATGTGGTTTATGGCCACATCTGTGAATCACTGGACCACAGCTGTAGCTTGTGAGATCACTTTTCAGTGATTAACAGGTCTTACAGCAAGCTTTTTCATTGCATTTTACAAAATCCGTGGGCTGCTGTAGAAATTGTTGCAGGTGGAGGCAGAACATATATTTGTGCATTACAGAAAGTGTGAAGAATATCAGCTACCAAATCTTTGCTTTATTTCAGTGTTCTGAAAATGAGCCTCACTTCTTCATCAGTGTACTGTGTCAAGGAATCCTATTACATTAAGTTTGATAAATAAACAGCATTAAAGATTGCTCTGGCTGTGTAACAGGCTTGTTTGACAGTGAAAGATTTTAAATTGTCTACTTCACACAGAAAAAAAATGAATACAAGCCCATTTTATGTGCCGAATGACAAACTATAAGGATTAATGGACCTATTTAAATGAATAATTGTTCTCTGTCCTATACCAGCTTATGTAGTACAATAGCTGTATATGCAGCAGCTGGCAACCCTCTTCTAGAGATGTAAAAGATGAGAATTGGTAATGATAAAAAATAATGGTTGAGCCAGTCCGAGTTAAGATTAAACCTCCACTGCATTCCCAATGACCTCAGTGGAGTTCAGAGAACTTAACAGGCATCTCAAGGTTTCATTCACCCACCCCCTAACTTTATTTCCAAGTCTTCCATGAATCACTCTACTGAAAAATATTATGTTTTGAAGATCTAAATTAATCCCAGTGAAACAAATCTATAGAAAATTTTCTTTGTTCTATATGAGATCAGTGATCTGATTCTATTTTTACTTAATACAGTGGGAATTAATGAGGCCAGCATAGATTAAACAGAGTTGGAGTTGGTGATACACACTTTTATTTTTATTCTCCACTCCTCCAGCAGTATGATAGGAATTCCTGCACTAGAAAGTGTCCCAGGGCAGGAGGAGCCATTAGTGAGCATTGGCACAGCAAACAGAGCCGGGTTTAACCAAGTGTGGGCACAGATAACTCAGTCACTTGTGAGCAGGTGTTGGTGAGCTTTTCTCTTCCATTTTGTGTTGCAGGTCTCTCAGTCACAACATGAGTTCTGCTTAATGTATTTTATAGCATGGCCTTTAAAACAGAATGCTTTTTTCTGTATGTGACTGCAGTGATTTTTACCAAAGAGACTTCAGTGATATTTACTAGCACTTGAGGCTTATTGTAGAGAAATTTTGGTAGAGTTTCTAACCCTCCCTCAATCATTGCAAAATTTCCACTATTTCACTTCATCTACTGCAAGCTAATGGATTGTTTCAATAATTAATTGCTTTCTACATTAGTTGAGTTAGAGAATAAGAATGAGTTAATAACCTTATGAGATTCTCCTTGGGATCCACACCAAAGTCAAGCTATTACAGAACAACAGGAACAGGTAGTAGAATCTGAGCATGTGAACTGTGTAAAAGGAACCAGTTAATCTTTTGAAGTGTATGTCTATTTTTAGCTCACTAATGAAATCAGTGTTTTCTTAGGGCTTAATTCAAAATCCAATGCAATTGATGTAAGAATTTCCAAATTTAGGTAAGGTCATGATCATACTGTTGTGATAAACAATCCCCCAAACTCTGTTTTCTTCTTGACTTCACTTGTATAAAGAAAAACTCTCATAGGCACATTTAATATCTCTAAAAATGCTTTCAAATGCAACTTCCTGAGAAGGGCTGTAAAACCTAAAGCAGAGAAAGAATAACAATGAATGGCCAGCGAGCCTGTGATGCCCTCACAGAATATCTTTCCTATCATTGAAAAGCACCTTTTCATTCTTTGAGGTCTTTTGGCAACAACAAAGACAACTAGAAAATAATCTTCAGATAACATATCCCTGAGGCAATAGAGAGAGCGGGCTGCAGAAAGAAATGAAATAGCTTTCTTAAAATGTTTTGTTTCCAAACCATACGTATTACTCTGTGCTGTGTGGAGCAGACACAGGAACTGCAAACAGCACAGGCTCCTTCGTCCATCTCTGTGCTATTGCCCTTTCAGGTTTGCAAGGATTGATGAGACAGTGATATCACAGCCCATCCAAGCTTTTTCTGTGGATTTGTTAACCTGCTGAAAACACACACTTTTATTCAGAGACAAAGCTGAAATTCCTCCTGTTTGCTTTACACAGCCCAAGATTCCCACTTGTTCTTTTTGTCTAGTTTAGTTATTTCATTTTAGCAGGTTTCTGTGTGGCATAGGGAAGTCTGTCTTTTTCTTATCCTTACAAAGTGCACCCACATTCGTGTTGGGCTTTTGTCCCTCCTGAAAAAAAAAAGAAAGAAAGTAGAAAACCAAAACAGTTTGGTTTTCCTGACTGAATGAATGAAGACTGTGAACAGTTATGTTGTGGGGTCACAAGAGGCAGAATACAAAGGACACCCTAATAAAGATTTATGTGAGCTTGTAAGGGCTTCTCATTCTAACTGTTACTTGCTCTTGTTACTTGTTTGTGTTATATCAGAGCAGGGAAAAGAATGCCCTGGTGTTACATTAGGTTGTGCTGTGAACTTTAGTGTTCAACAACCTGTGTTGTTTCAGCAGATACATTGTGGTAAGCAATAGTAGTTTTCAGTGTTTGTAAGAGAAAGGGATTTTTTTTTTTTTCTTAGAGCCTTGCCTTTAGTTTCAAGTGCCATTCTCTTTGCTAGAGGCACGTCTAAAATGGCACTGGGAGATTTTTTATTAACTGTTTTACAGAGTTTAGTGTAATATGCAACTTTTCCTTAATGTGGGCTCTCGAGATAAAGAAGGTTATTCTGATGTGGTGAACTTGGTCAAATTCACTGTTGTCAGCATTAATTCCTTGGTCCTTTCAGGTTGTTTTCACATTTAACAATGATCCTATCTTAATTCATGATTTTAACCTGATCTAAGATAACCAATGAATTAAACAAAAAAAGGAAAATAGCATACTAAGGCAATTTGACAGATGCAGACAAATAGCTCTGTTGCACAAGAGCATGAACTTACTGCTTATATTAGTTTTCAGAGTTAGAATTACCCCTAGATATTAGCTGATAAACTTCTGTGGGTGTCCTGATCTGTCATGAACCTGTAGTAGCTATGTATCATTTTTGTATGGAGACAAAATTGATGGAAAAATATCAATATACATTCAGTCAGGTCTGGAGAGGAAAAAAAGAGTCACTGAACTCCTCATACTCTATAGTTTTCCTGTTATTTTGATGATGGTAGACTCATAAAAGACAGATAGTTGACAAATTCACTGACTTTTTTCAAGGAGTGAGGTGTTACTTGATGTGAATTGAAGTAGAAAATGAAAAAAAAAAAGTCATTCAAGAAAGTAACAAATTGAAGTTTTACAGAATGTTCATTAGAAAACCTGTATTTATGGGTATTGGAATGCTAGAAGTATGATTGAAACAGTAAAGCCTATGGTTTGTGACAGTTGTCTTTTTATTAAAGTAGAATGCAAATGTTTCAATTAGTGGGAAGAAAATGCAGGAAGGAGTTGGTAGTCTATCAGCTGAAAACTTTCAAGGTTGTGTCCAGGTATTCAAATCAATGCCTACAACAGATACAGCAATGCAGCCCAGCAAAAATCAATAACATGGATAGATCACGGTACTGAAAGTCATGTGAATGCCAATTAAGTGAATAAATGAGCACAATGAGATGTTGTCAATGCGAGATCTTGAAAGGAAATAAAAATGACTGAGGTGGGAGAATGTGTGTTATAGGGAAAAGGCAGGAATCCAGTCACAAAGACAATGTCACGCTGACTAATAATCATGGCACTCTGGGATAAAGAAACAGCAGAGAGGACTACAAATCTGCAGCTAAATCCAGACTACTCCAAAAGATATCTTCAGAAGCTAATTTATTCAGGTTTATATTTGAATTTTTAAATGACATCAAGTATTAAACATTATTTACAGGATGATTGTGACTTAGGTTGTCACTGGGGAGAATGGTAAGCAGAAAAAATATTAATCTAGGAAGAAGCACGTTTCAGTGAGGCAAAAATACCTACAATGGTTAAGTACCAGAGGTTCAAATATGGTCCTGTGATGTTTCTGAGGAAAAGGAATGCTTGAAACTTGAATGCCTCTGCTGTTGTTCCCTGCTAGATTGCACTCAGTTATCTAGAGATAACATCTGTTTTGACTGCAGCTGAACAGAGCTATTCTGGGTTCTGCATCATATGAACACTTGTCAGGTGGGGACTGGCTGTGCCTGCCCCTCCTTGCTATATTAGAATTTCTGAATTTTTCTGAGCGTGATCGTTCTCTTCATTTTTTGTTTCTACTCTCTGAGTGCAGTTCATGGATTTGTAGAGTAAATTGAGGTGTGGCTGACTGAGAATTTCATGTTTTCCTAATCCTTTTTTTCTCTTTTTTTTTGTTCTTTTTCTTCTTTAGTCCCTCTCTATTTTATGAAGCCTTCATTTCTTGTCTAGCAGATCCAGATCTGGCAATCTAAGTAAATGTAATTCTGATCAATAGTATTTTCTTTGCTTTTCTGTGGAGATGACTTGTTACCCACCTTCTTTCAGTGGTGAGCAGTGGATTAGGAGAGCTTTTGCAGTAAAAAGTTCAATAAGGTCTTGCTACTTTTAACTGAAGAAACCTTCCTAATGAGCAAGCACCACAAAATGTGCCATGTCAAAGAGCTCTCTCCATTCACTTTGGAGAGATTCACTTCTTTTGAGCAAAATCCCGTCATTCAAATAGAAAACATGAAATAGAACCTGAAATTTTTGAGTACCTGAACCCCTTACCAAACAGTATTTGGGAAATGTAACTTCTGAATTGCTTATTCATTTTCTCTCTAAGGTCTTTTGCTACTTGCTAGTGTACTATTCTTAGTTTACCTCTGGACCTACTCTCAAGTATAGTTTGTGTAATGTAAATATAGATGGTGTAATGTAAATATAAATTATAAAAAATACTTTGGTTTTGCTGCTGCAATATGTCATACCTCTCTTATTCTTCTGACTTGCATGAATTTTATTCAAATGTTGTAAAAAGGCCATGAAAAATTCCTGACTTTGAAACCATGTCTAAAACACTTTTTGCAGAGTCACAGTTTTATATATAATATCTTACCTTTACATGGTAAAAAAAAAAAGTTTCTTAGGTGTCTTTTTTTCCATCTATCTTATCATTCTTTCATGATTAAAGGGTCACAGAGTTCCTGACAGAATTCTAGGAGAATGTTCATTTCTGAGCATACATTTTGAGCAATGGAAAGAAGTGTGTTCTTACATTGAACAGGAAATCTGTCTCTCAGCAAGGCTGGAGAGACCTGGAAAGTTCCATCTGAGTGATCCAAAAGTAGCACTGAAGAGCTATTTTAGCTCTCCAGAAAGATGAAAGAGCTTTTTACTCGCTTGCTACTATTATAATTTCAGAGTGACAAGTGATTAAAGCAGCACTGGGCTGAGAGCCTCCCACAGTGTTTAACAGCATATATGAGCCATATGTAATACTTACCTCTGTATTCACCTCAATAAAGAAAGATGTCCACGCTAAAAAAAAGGAATTGTGGAGATTATGTTTGTCTGTGCAAGTTGATGTGCACAAAGAACAGAGCAATTAGCTGTGCAGATATTGATAACAGAGATCCCTTTATTCACAGCTGTTGGAATGCCAGTTAGTTAGAAGAGATAAACAAAGATAATGATAAACTGTTGCTGAAGTGTTTAGAAGAGCAGGTAATGTGACAGAAGATGACAGGGAAGGCAAGAAATGAGCTAAAGCACAAGGGGAAAAAAAGGCTCATAAGCAAAAAAGCATCTTAGTGTACTGACACCAGCTGACTTTGAAGTACATTTTGAAGAGGAGGGTTGCACAAGGAATATATGGAACAAAGCCTGCAGAAGTTATAAAAGCATTAAAATGCTTCCTTAGAAGTATCTGAAATAAATTTCTGCCCCATTTTTAGAGGCTTAGCAGCCTCTTTGTTTCTCCTCTGAAGTACTGCACACCATCTGCTATTGTTTGTCCTTTTGTTTATCAGACCTACTGATAAATATGATCTTATACACAGTCTTATTCTTAAATAAAGACTTTAAAATAGAAGTCAAAATTCTCATCTGCATTCTGTGAAACAAAACAGATTTCCTCAGTTGGTAGGATAAACAAGATATGGTGTTTTAGTGTTATCTTAAAGTGTGTGGTTTTGGGTTTCAGCACTGAATTTAATAATTAATTTGGAAGTTCCTTTTTTTGACACTCAGAGTGCTTTGAATGTGCTTAAGTGTTTTGTTGTTGTATTTGTTTGTTTGTTTTTCTCTTACAGATCATTCCAAAGATATCAATCCCTGTAAGAGAAAAAGTTGGGTTTATCAGTATTAAATTTTTCACCTTTTGGGGAAAAATTCCCCACTTCTATTAGTTACAATCTATTATTTTTCTGTCTCTGGAATAATTTTCTTTCTTTGTCCTAGCTTGGAATTATCCACAGGAAAAAAAATTCCAAGTTTCTCTCAGCTTTGTTAACTCTTCCTTTTATCTATTTCACTCAGGGAATGGCAGATTCATGTAAAGCCTCTATTAAAGCATATTGTTTTGGAGGTGTGACTTTGCTGCTTTCTTCTTGTAATAGTTTTGCCATTTCTTGGGAGGATCACACTGTGGGGACTGCTTAACCAGGATTTTCACAAATACTACATTATATTATTTAAGGGAGGGTAAAAGGAAAAAAATCCAAAGCACTGATGCTTCTATTTCTTTGATGTATCACAGTTTTATATAGGAATAAGAACTTAAGTTGGAGCGTAATCCATTCCCTGCATGTTGGGTTTAAGAGTTTTATAACTTTACTTCCTTTAACACTCATTTAAGTCTGAAATTTTGCTGAATAGTTTGATGTAACATTGTAAAAATCATATAAGCTCCAAGTGACTATCATGCAGATTTATTTGTTAATGTCAGATATAATTGCTCATCTAATTTTCATCCATCACATTTATTTTAGGAATGGAACATCAATTATTTCTTTTTATAGAAAGTTTATAGCAAGCTATTAAAACACACTGAAATGGGAAACATTTATGTTATTCACATAGGAGAGGAAGACACAAGGTGAGGATGGGGACACTGGCAAATTTTAATGATTGTGAAGTGAAGCTCAAATTGACACAGCACATGGTGGTGCCTGTGTTTATCAGTACTTAGTGCTGGGCAATATTGGGTGTTTCAACAGTTGGGCTTACCTGTGAAGCTCCCTGCTTTTAATGGGAAATTGGATAATTCCAGTGCCTCCGGCTCAAGTACTGCTGGCTCAGTAAACTGCTGGAAAAAAGTTCCTTTGATGGAAATGAAAAGCTGACAAGCATTCTGGGGACGAGGGTGATAGTCCCCTCTTGCCTCATGACAGCAAAGCTACACAGAAACAGCTCCAGCCCCGGTGCTGGAAGTTCATGGAGCATTTTGGATACCTTCCCTGGTTGGGCAAACATAGTCCTGTAATTAAAAAACTCCTCAGAACTGTGCATCAGTTTATTTAAAAGGCATGTAGTATTTTGATACTTCTTGTAACCAAATGGATTTTTTTTTTTTTACTACCTTTCTCATGCCCAAAGGAAACAAGAGCTCTGAAGAAGAGATACAGGCTGTAGGTGCTTTTTCAGGTGCCCAACCACACTGTCACTGCTCAGAGTTCACAATTATTTCCAATACTATCAGTGAAATCCATTTTCCATGGAAGGCAAAGACAAAACTCCAGTGGGTTCAAAAAAGGTTTCACTGCATAATTAGGAATATTGGAAACTAACTACAACCAATCTTTCCTGAGTAAATATGTGTCCTATTAAATCAGGAGCACTTCCACAACAGATGCTTTTTGTAGATTTCAGGTATGTTATGACAGCCATTCATAATTATCCACACTATCTTTGCGCCAAAAAATCCTGCTGAGGTGATTCACTTAAATGTAATGAAGACTCGGGAAGAAAAAAGCAAAACTCCCAACTGCTTAGAGAATATCAGTTACACTTTCTCTAACTGTTGCCACAGCATAGTAATAACTATTTTATGATCTTACTAAATAATAATTAAAATTCCTAGTACCTGTCAGGGATGATTAAAGTCATTATGAGGCTTCCTAGTACAGCACTATCGCAAATTATCTTTTCAGCTTTCTTCTACCTCTGAGAAACAAGGTTTGTTTTTTGTGGTACAGTTACAGAGCTGTTGAAGTTGGATAAGGTTTTCCAAGTGTGCATCCTCATTTTCATGAGGTCACTAGCATGGCGTTTAACAGGAACTTTTCCAACTGCCCTAGCGAGAGCTTTATCTGGGATGTCATTTGAAAGACGCAGATCTTTGTTGTAGCTGTGTCCGTGGTTTTGTTTCCAGGGGAGGGCCGGGCCCATCAGTGCCCGCACACACCTGTGTGCTCCCACACACCTGTGTGCTCCCACGGCCCGCGGGAGGGCTGGCTCCGATCCAGCCGCGTGTCTCCTGTGGCAGCGCGGCTTTAGAGCGGTATCTCCGGGAGGTGTGAAGGTGCTCACTCCCGGCGCTCTGCTCCCTCTCTCCCGTTGCCCTGCCCGTATCCGGCCCCGGCGGAACAAGGCAGCCCCGCGGGCTCCTCCTCATCATCATCCTCATCATCCTTCTCCTCCTCCTCCTCGTCCTCCTCCTCCTGCTGCTGCTGCATCCTCCGGCCCGGGCCGGGTCACCTGTGCACCCCGCGCAGCCTCAGGTGGCCGCCAGCATCGGCGCTGCTCCTGGCCGCAAGGTGTAAATTCCCATCGCGTTTTCTGGGTGTGTTGGAGATTTTTTGGGGGTAAGTTTTGTGAGTTTATCAAGTTTCGGGGCGCGGTGCCCCTGCAGGGGTGGGAGCGGGCAGCAGTGAGCGGGCCCCGGGGCTGAGGGCGGCCGGCGCTGCCCGCACCTGTGACGCACTTACAAAAACAAAGCCCAATTCCCCAGTTTCGTAAAAATAGTGAAATAGTGATGCAATAGTGCAAGTTTAGTTTTTTCCCTTTCAAAAGAAAAACAGGCGAGTGGAAGTCCGGGGATGGATGGTATGTCATGAGTATTTCCTCGGCGTGTGAAACTGAGGGTGTGGGAACTCCCCGTGGAGCGGCAAGGAGTGGCCTCCTTGGAATTTGTTTGTGTTTATTCTTGGAAAAACAGATGCTTTTTTTGTCAATACATTTACATTCCTGTATGAATTTTCTTATTTCCTTTGTTTTATCCGGCGACTCCTTTCAAACTTCTTTCATACTGCAAGGGTTTTAGCGTATTTGTTCCTTTCTGTTCTGCAAAGCAGACTTTGTTAGTATAACTGGTTGTAACTTAGTATCTTTTAAAATCAAATGTTTGTTTGGGGTTTTGTTTGTTGGGGTTTTTTAACCTTCTCTTTATCCAGTTGACATTGAGAAGTGGATTTGTGTTGCTACTTTTTACTACTTTTGAAATTCAAATTGAAATAGCGTATTTTAAAAGAAAACTCTTTCTTCCCCCCTCAGAATGGCTCATGCAGATGTTGGGACCATAAGGCTGGAATTTCCAGTCAGATTTAAAGCAGTAAAGCCATTGACTTCTAGACAGCCTTTACTTTCACTTGGATGCTGTCTAAGCTGAGAGAAATGTGGCTGTGCTGATCAATCTTGTTGCTAGTGGACATTTTAGAAAAAAAAGGCATTTCCTATTTTTTGTTTCAGGTTTATAACCTTTTAAAAGTGTGTACCAGATTTTTGTTGATCTAAGTGATGTGTTCATGTGTGTCTTACTTTGTGCTCTGCACCTTGCTAACTTCCAAAATTTCAAATGTGCCTCGATTTCAGATGTATTTTTTGCATTTATATGTAAAATGTTTGAGACAGAAGAAGGGTCATCAGCTCAGCTGAATCTCCCGGACTTTGAGCTTTAACATTTGCTACCATTGATATCTGTCATATTTGGTGTACTAATGACTCCAACGTTTTTCCAGAGGTCATTATTTTCCTTTTGGGGGGAATCCTCCACCACACACAGGTACAGGCAATCTTGATATATAAAAATATAAGTACAGGTGCATTTGAAGTATGATGGGAGAAAAGGTATTTTCTAGTTCATTAAAATGTTTCTTTAACTTGAAGAAGTGAGGAAATTCAAGGTCATGAGAAGGCATTCACAATGAAGCTTAAAGGATGGATACCTCTGGGAAGAAGCATTTGATCTCCCCTTTCTGTTTTATAAATACAATGATTTTGAAGAGTCAGTTGCAAAAGAATCATTGACATTGTGAATTTGGCTCCCATGAGGGTTCCAAATGCAAGTAAAGCAGAAAGTAAATGTCATGGATGATTTTGTGCTGCATTTGTTTGTTTGTTTATATTATTTTAAATATTTTAAATCAGGAGACAGTGAATTGTACTTATTTACCAGGAATTACCCGTGCTTTTCCAGTACACAAAAGATACATACACATGTGGAAATTAAGGCATTTAAGACTGTACCTGGACTATGTGCTAGCCAAATCTGTGAATGATGTCAATGATTAATTCTCACTTGAGAGATTAATAATGACTTCTGCCAAATTACACTGATTATTTTCTTAAACCAAAGTAGTGTTTTTACTATCTGTACCTGCCTTGTATTAAGCTTTGTGTTTCTGTAGCTGAAAAACTATGATAAATATTTGTGCTTGGAGTTGGTAGGCAAAACGTTTTTTTAATCTCATTTAATTCAGAGAATCACAAGACAGATGAGGAAATGATTGCCTACATGTATCTCTCTTTCACCTCAAATTTTCCTTCAGACCCTATTTGTTGCTTGCTTTTTTCCCTCTGAGTAATTGTTTTGTCCATCTGTTCCAGTGTGTTCGTTTGGGGGCAGTATTTTCTTAAAGAACACTGATCAGTTCCTTCAACTTTCTTAACTTAAAACAAATAACACTGATAAATACAAGAACTTCTGATTTATTTTTTTTTTCCAAGAAGCAAAACCAATCAGAGGCAGAAGTTATTTTGCTTTCCTGTCTCAGGAAAAATAGGGGTTTTATTCTCACATGCATTATTATTCTTTTATTCCAGTAATTAGTGTACAAAATGATATTAATGAAACTGTTAGCTTTTATGCCTACCTGCAACATTAGTCTAAATCATAATTCAGCTTTTCCAGTGCTTCTCACTACTTCTTTTTTTTTTTTTTCCCTGTTGGGCAGATGGGAATAAATTGTGATTTTGGGTACTATGTCTATATTAGAGCATTCATTATCTGGACTGTTCCTGCTTGTGTCTGCATAAATAGTCATTGTGGTGTCAGGCTTTCATTGGTTTTGTTCTATTTTCTAGTGCTTAATTTCTAAGCAAAATAGTAATTTATTTTCTGAAGACTTCAGGAAACTGAATGCCTGATTAAAGTTACTACCACGTGTGATTTCCTTTTTATGGTACAAGTGCACTACTGAGAAATACACTATGTGGGCTTTCTTTCCTGATCTGCAGGAGTGAAAATTTCTTAAATACACAAGAATTTTTTTTTACAGTCAGCTCAGCTGAAGTCTTAATATTTGTGTTGAGTTCATACTGGCAGACAGTAAATGATATTTGTGTTTATTGCTTTTTTAAAAGCCTTATGTTTTTTCACTGATGCTCATTTAACTGATTGTAAAACCAGCTTCTGCATGCAGGCCTAGTCAAAATTCCAGGATAATTCTGTAGGTGAACCTTTCCAAGGTATCTTCTCTGTTGTGTTGCCAGCTGAGACATCTGTGAGTGCTATTTGTAAGAACAGTTTGTAGGAATTCAGACTGCTGTCTGCCAGAGAGAAGTTAAACTGCCTTCTGCCTGTCACAGTCTGTCTGACTAATGGGTTATAGTGAAATGTTTAAGGGCTGCTGTGGTTCCACCCCAGCTGGCAACTGAGCCCCACACAGCCCCTCACTCCTGCACCAGCCCCACCCTAAACCCCTGTAGGATGGAGGGGAGAATTGGAAAAGCAAGACAAATTGTGGGTGTAGATAAGAACAGTTTAGTAGGTAAAACAAAAGCTGTGCTGACAAGCAAAGCAAAATCAGGAATCTATTCACCAGCTGCCCTGGGCAGGCGGATCCCCATCCCCAGGGAAGCAGGGCTCCGCCACTCACGACTTGGGAAGACAAATGCCCATCACTTTGAACATCCCTGTTCCTTCTCCTTTCCCAGCTTTCCATGCTGGGTATGATGCTGTGAAATATCCCTTGGGTAACCTGGGTCACCTGTCCCAGCTGTGTCCCCTTCCCAGTTTGCTGTGCACCCCCAGCTCCTCACCGAGCAGTGTGAGAAGCAGGAAAGGCCTTGGCTGTGTGTGAGTGCTGCAGTAATGGAAATACCCCTGTGTGCAATCCCATCCCACAAACAGGGAGTTCCAGGGGAAAGCCTTCAGTGTGCATTATCACCACTCAGCCTACAGATTAAAACACCTACTTCTAATGATATTTTCATTGGCACAAAGTTTGTGTTGTCTGAACAAATTAAGGTCCTTTTTAAACTTTTTCATCCCCTGAGGGCTGTTAGCATTTGTAGTCAACAGCCACGCAGAATATTTGTGATTCTGTTTAATTATGTGCAATTAATTGGGTCATAGCTCTGCATGTTGGAAATAATGTTTATAAAGAAAATCTAGTATGGATTTAGTGAGTTGCAGCACTTTTATTATTGTGTTTAATGTCTGTTTCTGGCAGAACTGGGAGTATTTACTAGTTAAGAGTTGATGGATTTTTCATTGATGTTCTGCTGCTTAATTTCAAAAGATGGGATGCATTTTTATCAACTTCAATTTGCCAAAGCAAACATATGCACACTTTAATTGAAATAAAGCAATAATAACTTTATGTGCTACTAAAAATATGGCTGCTCTGCATTTATGGAAAAAATGTCAGGAGAAAGATGTGCATTGTGAAGGATGTACAAAAACAACTCCTTGGAAACACACCAACCAACCAAAAATCCCTTCCAGAAAAAAAAAAGAAAAAAAAAAAAAAAAAGCCATGACCACACTCATCTGGCTACTGTGGTTGTGCAGCCACAAGTATGTTCATAGGGAACTTTCAGATGTTCATGTTTCAGGATTTAAACTTCATAAATGCACATAAACTGGATTTGGACATAGACGTACTCAGCTGATGTCAGTGCCCTTTCCATATTCTACCATCCAAAAAAAACCCACAAAATAAACGAGATGCACCAGTTTATAGAAGCATTATAAATGCTGAAAACCTATTTTACTATCAGGGTTTTTTTCAGTATGGAGGCATTTTGGTAGCATTTAGGAAGTTAAAAGTATCTTTGTTGGATGAAAAGGAAATGGAGTCTACTTGCTTATGTGGGTTGGAGCACCAAGGCAGAGTGCACTTAAAAAGATTAAAGGTTTCTGTGGTGACTTTTAGTGTTACCTGTTAGCACTTGATAGTTTCCCGTCATGCTTCTCCCTTTGGTTTACAAGAACTGGGCCCATGAATTTAATGTTATACCTGCAGGAGAAGGGGATCCAGGTGATCTGGTCCCTGATCAGTAACAGCTGTGTTAATTACCCAATGCAGCCTCACCCCTGATGAGTCACAGCTGTAGCCAATAAAGACAAATGTGATAAAAGGGATGGGTTGGCTGGTGAGGGAGGATCAGAAGGAGGAGGAACCTGAGGAAGAGGGAACCAGAGGCTCATGAAGAAGGAGAAGAAGAAGAAAAAGGATCCTGAGGAGAGAGAATCAGTGCAGTGAGGTCAGTGTGGGTCTGCAGTCAGAGCCTGTTGCTGGAACCTGCAGTCACAGTCTGGCTGAGTAAAAGCTGCAGTCAGAGGCTGCACACTGATCCCTGCAGTAGGAGCTCAGCAGGCAATAACCAGCAGCCAGAGGCTGCAGGGGGAACCTCCAGCAGGAGCTGCTGCAGCCAGGGTCAGGGAATGGTTGGAGTCAGGATGGCTGAGCTGTACAGAGGAATAAAGCAGGACCCTTTTCATGCTGTGATAAACAAGCAGTCTGTGTCTCAGCTCATTCCTACCCTCTAACAAGAGGACTGCTGGAACATTGTACTGACACAGGAAAACAAATAAACAAACCCATTTTTCTAGTTACGTTAGAAGTTTTATTTCGATGTTGTAGTAAAGGAGTTAAAGCTTTGCTTGAAAGCTCATGGGCTGCCCATGAAGGTTTATCAGTTCAGTCTGACATCTGAACAGATCTAGTGAACTCTTAGCTAAAGCTGCTGTTAATCTTAGTTTATACAAGAAAACATTAGTTCTTCCTGCAGAATTGGAATAAGCTGAGTAGGAAGACAGTATTTCTTTCTGTTATCTGTATTTCTATGGTTTTAGTTAAGAGTTATTAATGATTCTGATTCTCCTATGATTCAAATTGATCATCTTTCAAAGTAATTTTGTAATTTTCTTTTTTTTTCTTACGATAGAAACATAATTTTAAAAGGATGTAGCAATCCTAGAAAAGTCAAAGGTGACTGTCACTTCTGTGCAGTTGAAGAATTAACACACAGTGCAGTCCTGCTGCTGAAAATTCATGATCTTAGCTATAAACTGTTGAGAAATAAAATGAAACTTACCTGTCTCTTTGAAACAGATTGTTAATACTTCTGCCATTATTAGAGTAAGGCCTACAACCATCATCTTGAGTGAGTCAGAATTTAAATTTTTAAGGAGCTGAGAAATTGCAGCATCCTACTGATCTGCAGTATGGTGTACAAAGTTGGATGAGCAATTGCTGCTCTGAATGGATCTCAGATTTGGAGTGGTGCACGCAGCTGGAATGTGGCTCACATTAGAGAGGGCTAAGGGATGCTCTCTGGGGGAAGGTCATCTCTAAGAAACTTGAAAGGGCTCCTGGACGGTCTTTATCTGCTCCTGGTAAGACCAGTGCCAAGGCATGGTGCTGAGCCTGGCTATGTTAAATGCTGACTGTGAAGATGGAATGTGTATTTATCCCTAGTTTACAGAGTGAATAACTGCATGAGATTGCAGTCACAGCTGGAGACCTCAGGGCAGTGTCCTGGAGTGTCCATTGTCACTTAGTGATTATTTTGTGCACACATCATTGTTTGGGTTTTTACCAATTGAACATTTAATCAAGATATTGTCAGGTTTAGAAATTTAGCTTGTTATGACAGTGTAAAAACTGGCATAAGCCTCTCACAGCTCCTCTCAAGTGTAGGCTGGAGGGCAGGCCTCCTTGTCTTATTTTTGCTGCAAGAACTGTCATGACATTCAGAGTCTGGGATGGGCTGTTTGGACAGCTGCTCCCTCTGTTTCAAAGCACTCTCCAAAGAGTGGACCAGATGGATTTAGTGTCTCTAAAAGAGAAGACCTTTGGGAGTCTGTGACAATGAAAGTTTGTAGTGATAGAGGCAAAACTTTATGAAGACAAATGTTCATCACTTACTCACCTGATGTGTAGCAGGGTATGTACTCAGTTAGAGTCTTACAGACAGTTTGATGTTTGGGTGTTGTAGCCACAGACTTTAGCCAAATAATATAAAAAGGTGGTGTTGTGCTATTAAATAATAGCTCTTTTTTGAAGGTAATTTTGTATATACGTCCATATAGGCAACCTTTCAAATGTGTTTGGTACTGAAAATAATTTTATTTGTATTTCCTGTTTAAGATTAATGTTTTTGTGTGTGTATGGTATCCATTACATACAATGTCTGTAAAGCTAGTAGGTATGAACTTAGTGAGAACTCTGAATTGCTATATGATAATAAATGCAACATGTAGATATTATTGTATTGCATGTGCAAGTGGGACCTCTACTGAGTAGTTCTTGCCTGCCTTTAGGTGTCCTGGATCATCTGTGGTAGGATTATTACTGAGTAGGAGCTCTGAGTTCTGCTCACAAGAGTCTGCTCTTGTGAGCAAACAAAACTGCATGACTGATGACTTTGAATAAGGACTGATAATAGGAGCTGCTTCTTAGTGGGAGAAATAAAACAGGGTGATTTAAATCTAATGAGGATGTGGTTATTTTTACTCTCATAGCTCTGTGACATCTGTAGACCATATGAATGGGGGAGTTAGGCAGGATTGTACATTAAATTCATGTTAGTACTTACAGGAGTTATGATACTGAAATTATATGTTGGTGTCTTGCAGTTTCACTAGTAGGATGTTTGACACTGAATTATTAAACATACATGATGTTTAATAGTGTATCACTGTTTCTGTGAAGCAGAAAGGCTTATTTAAGGTGTTTGCTCTCTTAGTATTGCTCTTCCAAGGAGATAAACTTAATTCATTAGTGATAACAGTGCAAGACAAACTCTCCATCTGTTAAGCTAAGTCGTGGCTACAGTTGTGTTCCAGAATATTGTCAAGATGAAGCAGCAACTGAAGAATATCAGCATTTTAATGGAAAAATTGATTATTGGTCAAGAGCAAAGCAGAGAGGAAAAACAGTGATCTTTAGACTTCATGTCAAGAATGTAAAATATACAAATGAGAGATGGGAAGGGCAGCTTTAGTTTTTATTGCTTCAAGTAAGACTTAGAAGTAGGACTCAAATTTATATTTTAAAATGTTCATAGATTACTACATTAAATTATTTGCTTATGACATCCTTTGAGTGTGGATTTCAATAGTTCAAGATGAACTTTTTACCATTCTATTGACTTTTATTTTTAAATTTTCTATTTTTTAAAGTTTTGGAGCTTTTGTGTCCCCCTCCTTGTTGTATGTTGTAGGGTTTTTTTCCAGCTAGCAAAGGAAACGTCTGTATGTTGAGAGAAATCTCCCTGGAGGCTGATCATTTGATGTTAGGATTCTGTGAGCTGATAACTTTTCCTGCAGCTGTCTGTCAGTCATAAACATTGCTGTAAGTGTGGAGGATGCAGGTTGTTGGAATTGTCCCCCATTGCTGATCTGGAAATTGAAAGCATAGGGAATTTTATTACTGATCTAGACAACTGACACCTTTTCTTATTGGGGGAAATAGAATATAAATTTCATTGCTCAATGCTTCTACTGGCTGGAGATTTCAATCCCTCCTTGGGATACAGGAAATAAAATGTAAGTATGAAATCCTAACTGATTTGAATCAGTGACTCCATTGAAGTTACCTACGGACAGTGATCAAGGTGTCATTCAATAGATGTAGCCCTGATGCTACAGTGAAATCCATGCACGTGTAGAGCTCCCAAAGAATTCATTTTTCATTCCTTGCAAACACCATTGGGTTTTCCTTACAAGAGTACCCGTGTTAGGTGGAGTTTAAAAGTTACACTGTTTATGTGAACACTTGAGTGATGGCTAAGACATTGACCTGTAGTTTTCAGAAGAGTATAATGAGAGAACATAGACTAAAGGTGCTTTGCTTGTGTCTGCTATGGAAAACCTCTGCTTAAACTTGGAAAGGAAGCCACAACCAGCACAAGAGGGAGCACTTTCAGTTTTGGTATTATACCCTGAGCACTCTGGATGCTTCTGTATAACCACAAAAGAGTTATTAAAGATGATAGAAATTAACACTCTCCCACAGAGATCCCCACAAAACACCAATCACTGCTGTTTGCCGGGTCTATGAATTATTAGATGTTCATTAAGAAAGCCACTGGGCAGTGTAATTGTGTGGAAAACAGACTGCTTATGTTTTGGAATTGAAATGTTTCTCACACATCTGAGTTGGAGCCTTTGTAATATTAATGGCATGGGCACATGCAGTTACTTTTTTTCATACTAGCAAAAAACCTTTACACTCCCTGTATGCTGAAACTCTGAGTTTTGGAAACAATCAGTGTATTTGGAAGTGTTTGATACTTTGAAATATTTTTTTAATAGTGGGAATTTGAAACATTTATATAGGACTAAGCCATGATATTTCTATTATATGAAAATTATGGACATATTAGATATTTAAATTATGTATTATGGACATATTGGAGTTTTCCATTTTTTTTTTTTTCAGCTTGACTCCTATTAAATCCATCCTTTCCTCCACTGTTCAAATCTGATCCTTTTCCCACTGATGCTATGTAGGATTTTGCTGTTATCTTGAACAGGAACAGACCTTTTTGGAAAGGCATCAGGTGAACTGAACTGTAGAAACAATAGTGACCCAGTTAGCAATGACATTTTTAGGTTATAATAAAAGATTTGTTCCATTCAGCAAATGTAAGTCAAAAAAGAAATTGTAAACACACATGGGAGGTTCTCCTAAGTTTTGAAAAAAGTCTTTGACCTTGTGAATAAATTCCATAGAGCTGGGGAATTTACACAGGAAGGACTTCAGTTCTATTTCTCCTGAGGAAAACTGTTTTGATGGAGAAACTGTTTTGTTGGGGGGGGGTGTGTTTGTTTTAATTTTTTATAGGTTTTACTAAAGAAGTAGATTTTATTGAATGGTATCTGTCTGGAGAAGGAATTGATGATGTCTTGCTTAGCATTTAAGAGTGCTGAACTATTGTGTGACAAAAAGTGACCTAATATGGATACAAAACACTTGAATGGGACTATTTGAGCTCAGATGAGACTTTGAAAAGAAGATCTGTCTCTCAGACTTGTTGATTTTCAACAGCAGCATGGCCACATTTTTGTTTTCTCTGTGGTATGTAGTAAGATTTCACTTGTAAGAAAAAATGGTATTTACATTAATATATCTGAGATTGTCATCTCCATGGGGATCTTTCAATAGGATAATATTAAATTCTGCATTTTCTGAGAAGTCAGTCTCCTTTGGGTAAGAATGCCTGTTCTGAATGGTAGCACATTAGAGATGATGTGATCAGGAAATGGATTTGTTTAGTAGCACAAGTGTTTGTATTAATAATGTAAAATAAAACCTGGGTTCTTCTGATGTTAGTTATGGGTAATGTAATGGTGGATCTCTAATCAGAAGGCTGTATATATGGTGAAAAGCACAGGGTACTATAATCAGAGAGCTTTATTGTAGTAATAAGTGTAACAGCATCTTAAATATGAGTAGCTAATCAGATTATAAAGGGTACTCCTGGACTGGTGAAGAGCTTTCACCTATGTAAGATTTCATTTGCAAGACAAGCCAGTATCACAGATTCATGATGTTTGATTGTGGGAAAATGAATCTCAAAGATGATTTGGTTCAAGATTAGTGTTTCAGAACCTTATTCACAGCAGAGTAATGAAAACAGGGAGGCTTGCTCTCCCTTTTCATCTTTATTGGACTAAACTGACAGCCTTAAGGACAACATAAGGGAAGAAATGTTAAGGCAGTCTCAAATTTTGTTTTAAGGGAAGCATCGTTAGCCTTCTGGAAGAGCTGTGAAAAAGAAAGTGGTTAATATTCCTTTTAATAGGGAATGTAACAGACCATAACCCTTAAACTGTCAACAAGCAATTTGCTTCATTATGTGAGAAAATGGGTTAGAGGTAGAAAGTCTTGGCTTTATAATAAACAATGAGGCCCAACATTAAATAGGGTACCAGTGAGCTTGAGGGTTTGCCACTTCACAAATAATAAGCATAGTGTATCTCTTGGAGGGGGAGTGAGGGTTTTGTTTCATTGTGTTGATTTTCTTTACAGAAAGAAAACAAAGTCCCATCAGGGATTTAACTTTGCATTTCCAGGGGGAATTCCTGCTCTAAATATTGATTGTGGTCATCCAACCTGAAATTTTTGGTAAACAAAAGCTGAATTGCTAAACATTAAAAAGGTAAAATGTACACCTGTTTTGTCAGGAAAAATTGAAAATTCATTGATGAGAGCACTTAAAATCCAAAGCACTTTGAAGCACAAGCTTGCTGAAATGAAATTGAAAACCCTTGTTGCATTTCATTGGCTTTGAATTAAGATCTAGTTCATCAGTGCCCTTGAAGCATGGACTTAAATTTAACTATATTGATGATTTAATTAATTTAATGGAGTCATTCAGGATGTGGAGTGCTTTCAGGGCTCTGTGAGCAGATGTGACGTTGCTGCAAGGGTTGATTTCCATTGCAAGGTAGAGTTACTGGAGTCCAAGAACTGGGACAAAACAAAGGCAAGTAGAGAATCTCTTGCCAAAACTGTTAGACATTCTGGTTCTCACTGAGCTTCTCTATTGCTTTCTCTTTCTGTAACTAAAGAAATGACTTCTTTTCAGTCCAGTGCAAGTAGGACTTAATTTGTTGTGATCTGTTTAGGATAGCTGAAGATAAATAAGGTGGCAACGTTGAAGAATAAATCTATCCTGTAAAGTTTTACATCAAAAGGTTTTGTCAGAAAAAATACCAAATAAAACCAGACTTAAACCAGTTGATGCTGGGTCTTTAGGGTAAATATACTGATCTGACATTTAGAAAGTCTGTCTTCCTGAATGAAGGATTTCAACATAAATCCTTCATCTATTTCTTATTTGGTTAAAATAAAATGAATGATTGATGGTATCTGGCAAACATCATCTAACATATCAATGATGCTTAATAAAAGATTTTAATTAGTTTTCATTCTTGTTTTTCTGGTTTCATATTTTGAAGTACCTGACTGTATTTATTGTGGAGAATGAGGAACAACTTCTGTTACAGAAAACAAGCATGGCTTAATGACATTTAGAGAGCAGTCAAAGCCTGTAGTGTGTAATTAAACAAAAACCCCAAACGAAAACGGATACCAAACTCAAAATCAAACCAAAACACAATGTAAAAAACACGTACAAAACAAACAGGCAAAACAAAAAATAGACTTTCCATGAAAGATGAAGTGATGTCTTTTCACCAAGGAAAATGCTTTTACAACAAAGGTGAAAAGCAGTGATGGGCTTCTCACAATTTTTAAATGGCTTTGTTCTTCATCAGAGCCATCTGGGGTGCTAGAAAAGTTAGGTTAAGTTTTTTGGTCCTCTGACAAATCTCTGATAAATTTTCAAAATGCATAGACAAAAATGATTTGACTGTTTATATATTAGACTTAATTCTCTTTCTGCATCCTCAGTAAACACTCAACTTGTCCTTCAGGGTTAATACCTATTGTTTAAAGAACTTGGCAAAACAGTCATAGCCAAAAATAATCATGGAATCTGGTCAAAATAGTAATGGCAGCTATTGGTGTAAATCGCTTCATTCAAATGGGAAATTGAGGTAATAAAAACCCCATTATGTAGTTGAAATTGTCCGTTTGTGTTCCAATGTGTCTCTGAATGACCATTCCCATAGTTTCTCCTGTCCTGACTTGATGTGCTGTATTTAGACAGCAAGTAATTGGGGAGCTATGGCAGAAATATTTTGATGCTGGTGGGCTGCCCATCTATATTTAACAAGCTAAGAGCCCTCTTGCGAAACTCCTATATAAGAAATTTTTTATAAGGAAATGCACAAAGACATTTATCTTAATTTTTCTTGTGATGTGGGCTTCTGTCACCCAAATTGTGCAAGAACTTAGGAGTGCCCAAGCAGTCCCTGCAGATACCCATCTGTGTATGTTTGGAGCTGTGCCTTCTGTTGTGCCAAACCAAGAATTACTCAAATGTAGGTTCTTGAGAACGTGTGTGTTGGTCTTGTTGGTTCCCTGCCCACACCCCCCGAGGTTACAAAGCTCCTCCAGCTCTGTTGCTGAGTTGCCCTTTCCCTTCAGCACTCATTGACATGTTTTGCATGAGGGGAGCATGGACACCTCTGCTGCCAGGCCCGCTGGTGTTACTGCACTGCTTCCTGACAGCATCTGCCTGCTGTCTCACATGGCCTCTGCAAACGCACCTGCACACAAAAATGTTTCATTTAGCACCAAAGCCCAGGAAAGCTCCCCTTTACCATGCTGAATTCCATCTGATTTTTAGTTATTTGTTGAAGCAAATATTCTTGCATTTATGGTCACCCAATTTGCAGCATCAGTGGTGAGAAAATTGGTTGGATTCATGACTTGACTAGTTTTTTTTTAGTTGCTTATTCTTTTTAATGTGAATCTGTGAGGGAACACACAGTGTTTATGAATCAAAAAGGGTTAATGTAGTGCTGTAGTTAATAACTACTCCTGATGTCCACGCTTGGGTTCGAAATTGGTGCTGCCAAGGTACCCAGGACTGTGCCCCCAACTGTAATTAACTGTAATTAACCAAGGTGATGGAGGAGGCCAATTCCACAACAAGCACAGTTGTCTATTTATAGATCCAGTGCCATCTCTGGTGTTTAATCACTGCCGTGGCCAAGATGCTAAGTGCTGCCTGGGTATTTTGTGAATGCATGGGAACGGATGCACAGATAATTTGATTTTTAGATCTAATATAAATTTTAGCAAATAGCACAGCATGTGAGTAGAACTGTGTAAATTTATGCTGCTCTAAGTAACAGAATGCATTCACAAAAATGCTAGTGTTTGTAAATTTTAAAGGAAAAACTGAAAAGCTGTTTTGAGGAATTGCTTTCTAGCTACTGTCCAGAGGAAAAAAGCCCACTTTTATATGACCTTTAACTAAAATCTACAAAGTCTTGGCCTTTAATTGCTAAATGCTGAATAAATTGAATTTTGGAAGAGGGCAAGAGTACAAAAATTCAACAAAAGTTGACACATCTTGAGTTTAGTGCTCTTTGCATTATGTAATAACAGCACAGATCCTCTTCTGGCAATTAAAACCAAAATATGTTTTCTCAACAGTTAATAGGCCTTAACCTAAGTAATAAAATAAACTTTGTGAATATTTGCAGCTGTATTGTCTGTTTAATTTTAATTAAAAAGCTTCTTTTATCACCTCCTTGAGGGATTACTTGGGCAATTGTAACTAGTTATTTGACTGCTAGTAGTTTAAATCTGTCCTCTATACCACCTGCTTTTGTACTTTTGTGTGTCTTTAATTATTAAGAAGAAAATATTTTAATTTGTCCAAGATATCACTTGAAAAAGCTGCTTTTCCATAAAAACTTCAGCTGCTTTTTTCTTTTTCTATTAAAAGTTTCCTTTTTAATATTCTGCCTGTGCATAAATTCAAGGACTCTGAAAAAAGCAAGATAATCCTTTCTTTACTAGTCTTACAACTGGAAAATTAATTTTTAAGTTAAAGCTTCCTGTTTTAGCACTCTACCAAAATATCAATAAAAATAGTGAGATCTCTTTCAAAGACTTGCTTTTTAAGGCCAGAGGTTATCACTAGATCATCCAGTTTGAGTAATATATAGCAACCAAATGATTTCCTGTCAGAAAAATTGGCTCTGGGCTATGGCCAAGAAGAAATATTATTAGGAGTCAGGCAAACATAATTTGAGGTTATTTGAAACAATTTTGAGATTCCAGGCTAGTTGTCCATGCATCTCCTTTCCTTCCCAGCAGTCTTCCAGTTTATGTCGTATAAAAAGCTTTTCCTGTAGGAGGGCACTGCCCATGTCTGGTGCTGAGGCATTATTGGTTTTAAGAAAGAGATGAGGGAAAATACTGAAGTAAATTGTGGAGCACTTCTGGGGGTGCTAATATTTCATCTTGTAGTTTGGGGTTGAATTTAGACTTGTTATTTATAGAAAAAATATTGAGGGTTTGACTTGCAAGATTTTAGTTTTCACAGCTTATTTCCTGGTTGATTTGTGAGCTGCTCTAGCTGTGTTTGTGGTGCTCTTATGGAGGAGATCCTAATTTTATGATATGTAGTATGTGTAGCAATGTTATCCAGAAAAAAGTGCAGAAAAATAGATGTATACATTAGGAATAACAGATGCATAAATAGCATTATAGTTTGGTTTTTAGTGTAAGTGATGCATTTATGCCAACCTCAGTTTTCTTTGCCCTGCTAAATCTTTTTAAATTTCAGAGAAAGTTTTGTTTTGCTTATTTGGGGTGTTTTTTTTTTTTATTTTATTTTTTAGGTTTTTATTGAGTGT
Organism: Phylloscopus whistleri; assembly: GCA_017589585.1. NCBI lineage: Eukaryota > Metazoa > Chordata > Aves > Passeriformes > Phylloscopidae > Phylloscopus > Phylloscopus whistleri. The sequence goes on along the minus strand of JADMLD010000682.1, from coordinate 404,428 downwards.
ATTGTTAATGCCAGGAGTGGTCCTATAGCTGTGAGGTTCCGAATTGTCTAAAAACTCTGACAGTAAACTACAGAATTGGAACATGTATTCAACAGAGGCTTGTTCCAAGGCAGAGGAAGTTTATTTCAAAATCTGCAAAGAAAACTGAGCTTTCTGAAAGGCTGTTGTTATTCTATCTGTGGAGCCACGCTACAGCTGGGTATTCTCTTTCTTGTCAGATTTTTGTCTCTGCAGATATGAGTGCTATAATCAATGCATGAGGGAGCAGCATTTCATTTTCTCCTACTAGCTGAGCTCTGTATGATTGCTTCCAGTGTGCAGTTCCATTGCAAAAAAATGCTCTGTGCAGCCATTAGTATGACTTTTTTTTTTTTTTTTTTTAGTAGCAGCTTGTGCTTGAAGGCTCTATCTCCAATCTGCTTCTGTGAATTTCCCTCCACTTTTATTCATTCTGCCAATATGGATATAATTTCAGTGTCATGGAATAGATGCTGTGGGCTGCTATCAAGGGGATATGTGGAGACCTGTGAAAAAAAGGAAGCCAAAAACATGAATTCATATTTAACTTGGTCTGCAGCTTTTCATTCCCCAGAAGAAGATATAAAACTCACTGAATTTTGCAAGTCTGGGAGCCAAAGTGAGAGATGAGAGAAGCTGGAGCCCTTTCCATGTAGTATGTCTTGGGAGAGTTCTTAGCTAATTCTTTGGTCTTTCCCATTCTGCCCTTAATCTGCCTGTCTGGTTTTAGAGGTGGTTGATTATGTTTGTTTGTCTGAGATGCTTCTGAGGAGATGAGCACACCCTCCTCCATTCCCCCGACTGACATGACCACTTCAGTGAGCAAACAAGGTGAATGATCTTGTATTCTCCCTGGTTTTGCTGTATCCTGTGGTTTGATGTGCTGCCTTTCCTCCACTGTGGTTGAACACTCCCAGTCACCTTCTCTGACTCTCCTCCTCAGGCTGCTCACTTGGTTTATCTGCCTTCATGCTTTGCATGAACAGATGGTGGCTATTACCACTTCCCTTGCTGTGCACAACCAAAAACCAGCCCGGCATAGCAGTGATTTCCTTTGGACTGAAACATCCCTTCACACAGCACAGTTAATGCAGCTCTGTTGCCCTCAGCCGTGCATGTATTAAGTCAGAGGCAGGGACTCGTTAAGAGGCATTAGACTTCCTCAGAGTTCTTCAGTACAGCAGGTAGATGTGCTCAATCCCCTCCACTTGTGAAAATGAAAAATTCTGCTTTGGAATAACAACATGCTCTAGCTGACAAAACTTTTAAGCTCTCTCAGAAATAGTGTTTTGATGCAGAAGAAAAGAATTGGCAGCAGAAAGTTCTTTTTAAAAATGGAGCTTGATTTCTTGGCTGTATCAGCCACTGTCTCTTTCTGTGCACTCTCTTGCCTCACTGCTTCTGCTGTTGTCTTCTGATATAGTTAAAAAAAAAGTCTGATCACTGATGATAGGGAATTGTGAAGACATCAGGGAAAAATCTGGACGTATGTATTTGGCTATAACAAATATTTTTTGCTTTTCCACAGGTAACAAAAAATGTGTCATTGTGTCCCTGGCTGCCCAGCAGCTTGAAAGTAGCAGCTGGATGTTCTTTGATCTTCCTTTCATTGATAATGCTTTGTGCTGTGCTTGCCATTTCCAATCCTAGGTCAGCCCAAAACCTTTGCTGTGCTACAGTAATTGCTGCCTGTCTGTGCTTAACGTGTGTCCCTGGTTAGGAAGTAAAGTTTATGGTTTTCTGTTGGGTGAAGAAACAATTCTGTGAGAATTGATCATGAAAGTATTATGTTTTAAAGGTGTTACCTGCGATCAACGCAGGCTGGCGACCTGGTTCTGGTGGGGACCACGGCGCACTTACAACCTTGCCGGACACACGCACGCAACACCAATATGATGGACGGCGAAATGCAATTTATTACTGTCGGACACCCCCTTTTATAGTCTCGGGGTGCCCACGTAACTGCCTTACGGTTACATAACTCTGGTTACGTCGCTGGAGGGGAGTGCCCTAACTCCTCGTGACAACCCGAGGTTCTTCCGGATGGGGTACTCTAACTACATAAAGGTTAATTTTAATCCTGGTAGGGACCAACCATTAACAGGAATTCTTTGCAGGCTTGTGAAGCCTCCAAATGCTGATCGTTTGTTTCCCTTCATTCTATTCTGATTAAAGAAGAAGGATTTAGCAAAAGCCCTTTTAATTGTTTCTTGAACAGCTCCTCACTGGTTAGCCCTGGCAAGGGAAGTTGTTTGGTCACGGAGCAGTTCTGGCTTACAGAGTTCCTGTTCTTGCCTGTTTGTTGCTGCCTCTGCTGTACAATGTCTTACAGGTGTACTGAAACAAGTGTTTTGTGCAGATCTGGCAGGGACTGAATCAGGGTACCTATGTGGATAAAGAACAGGCTCTTTTCTTTTTATTTTGTCCAGACCCTGATGTGTTTCTCCATTCAGCCTTGCAAACAATTTTATTGGCACAAGATGAGGTGGCAGAGTGCTGCAGAATCTGTAACTGCAGATAAGAAAAGACAATTTCTTACACTGGCACAGCTGCCAAAACCTTTGCTTTGTGAAACTTCTCCCTCTAGTTATCTTTTCATCAGGCAACTGAGGAAATTGGATTGTAGGCACTAAAGATAAAAAACAAAACAAAAAAACCTAACCAAATGACAACAACAAAAAACCCCCACAACAAAACATCAACAACAAACATCTGAAACTCCACAACTTTGTGTAGGTCTCCTATGCAGTCTGATTAAGTCCAGACCATCCCACTGGAATCATTCAATATACTTTCAGAGCCAGCTTTATTTGGCTGATAGGCTGCTAATTTTTGGAAGTTCATAATCTCTAATGATAAAGAAATGAATTTGTCAAAATTTTCATCTTTTCACAAAATAATAACTATGAACTTCAGGGCTCAAGTTTAGATTGCTGCTAAGTGATTCCTGCCTTGGAGAGATTTTAAAAATATGTGTGTTTATTTTTTCATATATCTGGAAAGCAGTGTAGAGTTAAAAACTGAAGTCTAGGGTTGGAAAACCTGAGTTAGTCACTGCATTGATGCTGTTGCCAGCTGTTGGTATTTATTAGCTGTAGCACAAACATCTAGAGTATAGCAGACTAGAACAGTGGTGAGGACTCATGTAAAAATGCCTAACATAGGTTAAAATATTAATTACATTACCTGGATATTGAATTAGTTGCTCTGAAAAAATGTACTGTCCAGCTGAAACTTTTCATCAAGACATTCTCATTCTGGAGTTGTAATAGTTTGAATAAAAGGAAACTGTTTGCAGTTCTAGTGGTTTATTTTTTGAGATGATTTTTCCTTTTAATATAATTCATGGCGGTGGTTGAGAAAAAATACAGTGATGTTAGTGAGAATCTCCTCTTGGTTTAAGACTTACTAAATGGTATTGATACCTTTTTCATATTGGAGAAATGACAGGTCACTTAAAAATCTGTGTAATTTCTTTATTTATATGCAGAATTTTAAATTTTGAGCAAGATACCCAACAACTACTTTGAAGGTGTTGCAGTAACATTACATTTGCTTTAATCTATCTGGCAATCTCATGTAGCGTGATTCCAAAATACTTAAGTAATTTTTCTCTGAAAGATAGGATGATTGTGAATTTAAATGCATATATTTCTTGTAGCATTTATGTGAAATATGCAGGTAATTATTTTAATAATAAAACTACTGTTGTCTGTATACTTAGGTGTAAGTTTTGTTGACAAAACATTTACTCTGAGAACAGAAACACCATATATTGTGCATTAAATATATCCCTAAATAGGGGAAGAGGGTCAAACCAGGTTTGATTTCTTATTGCCTTTTGGTAAAACCTACAGCTCCATTTACACGAGTAATTTGTTGATTTTTTTTCCTGTGTGTTCATATATTTTATTGGCTGTCCTGCAACTTTGTAAATTGCTTATTCTGTCACCTTCCTGTAAAGCAACAGTCTGTGGAAAAACTGTGTAAGATTGCTAGATACGTTTTCCTCTGATAGCGTTAGTGGCACATGTATATAAAAGATGCTTTGTTTGTGTTGCCTCCTATTTTTGTTGCAAATGTTTATTTGCACCCCTTTCTATATAAAAAGAAGTATTTACACATTCAGTATTTCAACTGTAGTAAAGGACAGAATGTATTTAGCTCCTTAGTGCATGCAGGAAATCTCCAAAATTAATCTTCTTTAAATGCGTGAAAGAAGCAGCTTTGTTGATTTCTGTGGCTGATGTCTCAGCCCAAGTGCTGAGAAAAGAAGGCTAAAGGTGAGATTCTAGACACAGTTCCCCAATCAGTAGAGACACTTGTTCTTGCACATAGTTGTTAATGTCTCAAATTGTCTTAGTCATGCTGTGTTACCTTTAAAGATATTTAAAACAATCTTCTAAAATTTGCTGGCTTAACTGCTGAGACAATGGTGGGCAGATGAGGCAAGAAGTGCTACTGTGAGCCATGGCACTCAGTAGCACTTGGTAGTAACACTTTGGTAGTGTTACCATGTACCAAAACTGATCAACTTCTCAATATTTTTGCAGCATGGATACAACCTACCATAGCAAAAAAAGATAAAAAAAAGAAAAAAAAAAAAAGTGTTCTTTTCTCTATTTTACAGCCAAAATGTAAATTCACAGAACTCTTCTAACTGCTTATTGTCATAGATATATTTTAAATGCGATTATTCCAAGGTGGTTTTAATTACTAATTACGTAATCACTGAACTTTTAAGAGCTTTTGATTAACTCACAGGCGCTATTAAACAAATTGAATTGCTGTTGTAAAGCTAGTTACAATGAAAAATTACTTCAGAGGAAGTTAAAACAGACATATATTTATGTGTTTGTATTTATAAATGGTGCAGATTGCTGCTACTTCAGTGAGTAGGTCCAGATAGATAGCCAGAAAATGAATAATATTGGAATGTCAGAGGGAAAGAGAATGAATTATTCAGAACTGGGGCTATCATTTTGGTTATTAGCAGTGTCTGATGATTCAATGTCTGTCTTTGTTTTCCATGGCAAAGCTGGATGATTTTTAGATTTCCCTCTAACAGGGAAACAGCTAACAGCTCTGTTATCTTCAGTTGAATTTTCTGGTTTGTTGTGAAATTCTGCCCGAGAGCTCCATCCAGTTCCTGGTAAAGAGAGTTAAACAGTCCTGAGAGGAGCTAAAGGTGGTAGTAGTTCTTTCTCGCTCCTTCAAATCCTGTGCTGTGGGAACGTTGCTAAGTGAAATTTGCTCTCCAGTCTTGGAGCAGAATTGTGTGTTCCAAAGACTGTTGGGGAATGAAAGTGTGTGTTTTGATCTCTTCTAAAAACGCTACGTTCCAGGTACAGCAGCAGAGTGACCTGAACTTGAAGGTGCAGTGCTGCACCATGTGCCTTAGGTCTTGGCTGGTCTGCTGTACAGCTTCAGCCCTCAGCATCCCTCGTGGCTCCTCCTGGTAAATGAGATGCTGAACCAGTTTGTTCTTAGGGTAGGGGAAGGCTTTGACTAGCTGTTATCTATTCTCTGCTTTGTTTCTGGCTCTGCAAGCATTGCTCATCTTCCCTGTTTGTAACTCTACACATTCTATCCCCTACAACTTTCAGGCTGCTCTTTTGCACAAAACTGACCAGCTCATTGTACCAGTTTATTTACTCACCGAGTTACTTATTAAAAAAAAATAAGGAGGCATTATTTAGGAGTACAAATATGAGTAGGTGATACAGATGATTCTTAGTTTCCTTTTTTCTGATGTTTGATCTACCTCTGCAGACAGGGAAGGGAGCTCCTCTGATTAAAGGATGTGTAGTTGTGGATAACAAAATTTGGGGTTTTGCTTGTTTCAAAACAGTGTCATGACAAAGGCATCTTTGAAGTTATTGAGTAATCTAGCTGTACTTTGTGTGCACAGTACCAGTGACCATAAATGTTGAGTGATTTTTAAGCAGCGATATCTATTTCACTTGCTTGTTGGGCTATGGGACATTTCTCTTTTATCCAGTGTAGTAAGATGAGAGGTGTTGGTGCCAGACTAATTCCCAAAGCTGTATGTATAGACTGTGACCAAGAAAAACATTCTCATGATGCTCTCTAGTGCACCATTTGCTGCTATTTGCTGTCTTTTTGCTGTGAGGAGATGTAAAATAATTTACTTTGCATTTGTAAGCCACTAGGTGCACTTTGCCTCCTTAAAGGTAGTAGGGTCTAAGTGCTCTAGGCTGAACCTTGCTGCTTGCAAACTGATGTGAATGTTGGGAGAACAGAAGGGGATATCAAACTGGAGAACAGCTAGCAAGCAGAAAAATCAAACAGGAGCTTTGTGATCACTGCACGTTGGCATTTGACATGAACCCAAATACTGCACTTTCCTTTTGGATATGGATAAAGTTTTCTATCATAGAAACCAGCTATTCAGTTTAGTATCCATTCCTAGATAAAACGCTTCCACTTTGATTAGTACAAAAGTTGTTCCTGCTTTCTGGAAACAGCATTCCTGGGAGAGAATTTGTCCTGGCTGTCAGGAAAAGCCACGAAAGATGCAGTTGCTTTCACTTTGGTACCTATTCACACGTATTGTCTCTCTCTTTGATCTACTTGTCAGTGAGGTTTTAAAATACCTCTAATTCTGGGACAGAAATTCTGTATTTTTGAGAAGCTTTGGGTTGGTAGGGGGAGGAGGGTGAAAGAGATTGAGAAGCAGCAGAATTTTCATCTGCTGAACAAGGCTGGGATTTCTTATTGATTGGTGAAGGATCTGCAGGAAATGACCAGGTACAAAAGGAAACGAATGAGGGTGATTCAGTTGCTTATACTGAAGAAATGGTTTGAACTTTGCTCTGCAATGATGGGTTTTGAGTGGCTTTGGAAATTCAGACTTTCAGAACTGTGTAAAACGCATCACAACATAATTACTGTCATTTCTCCTTGAAAGACATTTCTACTCCATGGTACAATTGTCTGGTTTATGGTATCCATGCTTGCCTCATGTCAGTCTGGGTAAGACTGTGTTGCCCTTTTCCTGGTGATATCCAAATTTTACACCATATGTTGTTAGCAGGAGTGTTTTCATTCAGTGCAGAATAAATTGACCCCTTTGTACAGCTCATAAAGCCACTACCATTCTCTGGAATGAAAGGTGCTAGGTAAATATCAGACATCAAACCTGTGTCATTTTAGTAGCCCTTATGTGTAACTGTTGTTTTCTAATATATATGTTTATTGCTATATTTCTAGATGTAGCAGGTGTTTGTTTCTTTCATTTTATTTCTAGATCAAAATATTGGCTCTTTTCTCTCTGTAACACAAGGTCTCCTGAGTTGGTAGAGTGTAAAACACAATCTGAATACTCTGTAGTTCAAAACTCAAGTTATCCTCACACCAGTTAAATCAATTAATAAACTGAGAACTTGGTAGGGGCAAGATGCTGTTCTTTATTTCAATCATTCTTTATCCATCAGTACAAGGTGAGAAATTCACTGATGAATTATCCATTTCTGTGTTAGCAGTTGGCTGGAGCAAAAGCAACATCCTCAGATTTTAGAACTGTACGATTTAGTATGCAGCCAAAAGTATAGTACAGCTAGTAGTTGTAAAGGAATTGAACTTAATATATTTAATATTTTTTAATAGGAGGGCTAAAATTAATCTTTATATAGTCAACAGTCTTCTAAATTGAGTAGCTGAGTTGGCAGGAAACACATTTCTAATTGTGTGATATATAAGCATTTTTATTTTATATAAATAATAATACGTAGCACACGGTTCTTTCTAAATATTTGCTAAATAGAAAAGTAATTTTTAAATTAGATTTTGCTACATGATGATTTGCAACCACTGGAAACAGGCAAAGAAGGGCTAAGGCCCTAAGATAGTTGTTAGTTACTTCAGGTATGACAAATCAGTGTTGCAACCGGTGGGTGGCACCCTTTTTTGGGAACAAAATGTGCCTAAGGAAGGTGCTGAAAAGTTACAGAGGAAAAGAGGAGCTGCAGCAGAACTCTTGCAGAATTTCCATTGAGTTGCAGGTTTTAAGTGTGTGCTAAATGCAGACTTTGGTGAATCAGAGCCTAAAGTTTATGGCCATTTTTTGAGGGAAATCAATACAATTGAGACAGTGCAGCTTCTGTTATTTGATGGCAGCCAACTTGAGTCATGGCAGTTAACAAATGAATTTTTTAGGTGAATTAGGACCTTAAATTACATTTTCGAATGAAATACAAGCAGCTCTGACAAAACTTAATGCTCCTAAGGCATCTTTAATTTTCATAATAATAAATAAGAAAATAAAATATATTATGCTTTGTCTTTGAAAACATTGACTTTGTCCCACCTAAAACTTGGATAAATACAGGAAACTCCCTTCCTTGTTTTTTTTTATTACTGTGACTTTTAATTACCTGTTGTCCTCCACATGATGACCTTTGCTTCAAGTAGAGCAAGTTATAGATTCCTAAATTTCCTTAAAGGGCTATAATTGTTATGGTATGTGTGGGATAGGAATATTTGAATTGTTGATATGAAATGTCAAAAAATACAAGTCTTCAATGGATTTGAACATTGAATTTGCTCCTGCTGATGTTATAATCTACACAAGCACTTAGTGAAGGGCAGTACAAAAATTAGGCTTACATATTCTGAAATACTACAAAGCTGTTTTGCTGTAGATTGTTATGCATAGCATTAAACATGAACAGACAAATAAACCTCACCATTTCTCATGTTATGTGGTAAAACAAAATCCTTAAAGCTCCTAACATGCCAATGTGCAAAATAAGTCTGGCAGGTAGACATTTTAGGGTATGGCGTGTCTGTTTTTAAAGTATTAAGATTAATCATTGATCTTTACCCCTAGCCTGACACAGGGTCAAATCTGGATAATAAAGACTCTGTTAATATCACAGAACATCATTACATGATTAATTTCTAAAAGGAGGACTGTTACTGAATATCATCAAGTTGTCTCATCTATATGAATTGTATGAAATACCTGTAACTGTATAAGCTTGCCAAGAACATAAACAGACTACATATGTGATACTCCTTCTGAATATATTTCTCAATAATTTAATCCTATTTTCTGACTTTGCCTAGAATTAATAAGCAGTCATATCTTGATTTGTCTAGCAAAGTTGCTTCTTAAATGCTGCATCTTCAATGTGATGAAATCCAGAAAGCTTCTGTATTAAATTCATAGTGTTATAACGTAAAAAAATATAGCCATGTTAACTTTAAACATTTTCTTGACCCAGAAATTTGAATAAGAACTTTTTGCAAGAAATCCTAATATCAGGAGTAATACTTGTTGAATTTTTAAAATATATTTTGATGAGGGTCATTAAATGATTGCTGTGTCTTAAATTCATCTCTGTTATTAGCTGATACAAAGCCTAATCAGTAAGTGGATGTCAATTTGTGTAGTGTAACGCTGGTCCTCTCAGGAGATTTCTCTGCAATGGCATATTACATATTCATACCAGTGCTGAGAAATATGCATGATTGATACTGTTCCATTCTCCATTCCTGATGGTTATCCAGCAGTGACACGTTCAGCAGTAAAAAGGCACCATGACTCTCTGAAGTGACACTTAACACAGAATTAGCTCTTTCTCAAGTTCTTTCCCTTCAAATTTTACTTTCTTTACATGCAAAACATCTGGAGTGTAAAATTGATGGAAAGATGGGCACTTTGTTAACAATGGCCAGGAAATTCAGGCCTTTTGACATATTCTTTTGGTTAGGAAGTTTTTTCTCGGTGCAAACTAATTCAATAACGTTTTTTCAGTGAGTGTGCTAAAGCTTTTTTAAAAAAACCACCAAGCTATTTTTATGCCCAATGAAGAACTGCAGGTATTGACTTTCTTGGGGCCATAAGTAGAGAATATCTTAATGGTAAAAATAACTTGGGAGAAGTTGTTGATTATTTCCTGGAAGTTGTCACTTTTGTGTAAGCACCTTGTACGTTCCAGTATGACAAGTTAACAAAAGGGCTGGTGTACTGGAAACCGTGGCCTATACAAAACCTTTTATCTGTGTTTAGTTTGTGGTGAAATGTTACAATGATGAATGACTTTCAATTCTCACACTTTCCCTCCTGGCACTAACAAATTTTCATTTGGTGCCACACTTTCAAGTCAGACAGATTATACTTCTCAAACTGGAAAGTCCCATTACGGAACTATTTGAAAACTCTGCTGACACCTGTAAACATGAATAGATCATTATTTCCAGTTACTCCCTCAGCTTTTCCTTTGGACCTTCTGCTCTGTCCTGGGTTATGGAATCAAAAATGTGTATTCTATTTTCATCTGCTGAAAGCAGTTGGGGAATTGTTCTTTATTTCTTGTAACTTTGGAAGGAGGGGGACGGGGGGAGGGGTGGGTGCCTTTTGGGTAATGGGCCATCAACAGACTATACCCCCGGACTATACCCGCTCCCCCCAGAGCCCCAGAAGCCCCATTTGCATGCATGGTCCTATTGTGGGATGCCCCACCCAGTGGGGGGAGTCTACAATTGCTGCCGGGAAAACTGAGCCGGCGGGGGACAGGCTTCACTTGCTTCACCCCGATTCCTGGGAGGAAGACAGCACCCCATCTCATCTTCGCCAGACCCCATCTCATCATCGCCGGACCCCATCTCACCATCACCTCACCCCTGGACCCCTCCTCATCACCCCTGGACTCCTCCTCATCACTCCTAGACCCTTTTTGGCTACAGGATCGTCCCTGCTCCAACAGAGCCACGTCTACCACCCCAGGAGGACTCACTTCTGGACTGCTTCCAACACCCTGACTAACAGGGTGCCAGGTGGCAGCTCTGATTCTATCAGGGCTTTCCCAAATTGTGTTGTTTGTTTGCTGGTTTGGTGGGGTAGTTTTGTTTCCTACCACATTTGTATTATTGATATTCCTAGTAAAGAATATTCCTATTCCCAAATCTTTGCCTGAGAGCCCTTAATTGAAAATTTATAATTTGGCAGGGGTGGGGGGTTTGCATTCTCTATTCTAAGGGAAACCCCAGTTTCCCTGGCAGACACCTGTCTTGTATAACCAAGACATGCTCCTACAGTTAAGTCTCCTGCTATAAGCAAACCAGCTATATTCCTAGTTCTCTTGCTAGTTCACAAGTACATTTGTCTGTGCTCATATCCATATGAGTCACATACTCATATCACTCCTAACACGTTCTTGCCCCAGACAATATATTTTCTGTCACAGTAGTAAAACCTAAGGTGCTGCAGTGGTGCTTCAAGTTAAGAACCATAAAGGGCTATGATTATTGTGGAAGCCCAGTGTCTTAAAATACAGTTTACACAGCATAAATACAAATTTACACTGAAAATTACTAAGTAATGGTATGAAAAATTCCTGTAGGATAGCAAAAAAGGATAAGAGGGAAAATTGTCTTGAGTAAATTTCTGAGTATGTAGAATTTCTGCCACAAGTACATGTAAATTTTTTTAAGTCATTAAGTATTGGAATGTAAAATTAATTTTGCAATTATACATGAGATTTTTTAAAAAAACCAATCTGGAATCTCCTGTGTATTTACTGCATAGAGGGCTGTATCCTATATTTTTATATGAGCAGAGTCCTACCCCATTTCTTAAGGCATGAGTTGCATTTTCTAAGTTGTTTCTCATTACATCCAACTACTAGTGAATTGCTTTTCCTGCCTCTTTGTATGATTCAAGAGACAAGATGTGACTCTGTTGTCCTCTACCCATTTGCTTGTGGGTAAAGCATACAAGGAAATTCAACAGGGCAAACACCCAGCCCAGTTTGTCATCACTAGTCCTTGATTGTATTTCTGTGGCTCTTTACTCTTCTATAAAAAGATCCTTGGAGCAGATGCAATTTCTTCTTGAAGAGCCTCACCATCTTGTGAGAATATTCATAAATAAGTAACTTGCTGAAAGTGTGAATAGTCCTCAGTGTTCTGATAAACCAGCCAGGAAAACTGGAACACAACTCGAGCTGGGCCACAATGGGACAACTGTTCTGCTCAACATACTGTCTCTGCAAGAAAAGGGGAAATGTTGTGCTGTTAAGCACTTTGAAAATTAAGAAATTCTTATAGTTTATGTTTGTGCAGTTCTAGCTTAGTCCTTTTACAAGTTTACCCACGGGCCTTTGGCGCTATATGAAGCAAAACCTTGCACAAGAAAGTGTGTTTGTCCAATCAGTTTGGACTAAGTGAATACATACATTTAAATTTATGTGAGAGTTATTTCAGCCCTGTGTAAATGGACATCAGGATAATGGTCTGATTTCTGTCCTTCTCTAATGAAGTCTAATGAAATATTAAACTCTTTAATGCCTAAATTTTTCTGGAGTTCCATCAGAAGTGATGCTATTACGTGATTGCCTTCACATAATAAGGAAGGTAATAAAGTGTAAAATAATAACCTAAGAGGTTTTTGGGGAGGGGGGTTATGTTTTAGGGGTTGTATCCTACAGGTTTTCAAGTAAGGACAGAATTAATAGTTATCCATGGTTTCACTAATTCCAAAGCACACAGAACAAATTTGTTTTCAATGTTAAAGCAATTGCCTACTTTATTTTCCTGATATTTCCTTTGGAGACTTTTATTCAGGTAATTTACATTGCCATCTTCTTTCAAGTTTTCCATATCAATTGGCACAATATATGAAACTGCAATAGGTTTAGAGGCCAGCAAGTTCACCAAAACTCAGATTCAGGATGAATGAAACTATATATTTTGGGTTTGTGGGATGGCAGTAGAGGGGCAAGATTTTTTTTTGTATTTATGAATTTTGTTATGCACTTGAAAGCACCATCAATTCAAAGTTGTCATTAAGTAACACTTCTCTTCATAAGAGACTGATTTTTTTTTTTTTTAGCCAGCATTTGATTTGCAGAACTTGATGGCTGTAGATTTTTAATTGCTCAGAAATTTGTTGATGAGGATTGAAACAGAACACAATTCCTTAAATGTGTTCAGAGGATATTTCCTACAAAGAAGAAATTATTTTAGGCATAAACTTTTGAAGATTTAATTGTGACTGGCAAGGAAAAAAAGAAGTGTTAAAAATGTCAGGGTGAAGGAATACTGAGAACAGCTGTCAGCAGTGCATGTGGTGATCTCTGAGATAGGAAGGAAGGAGGAAAAATAGCAAAATAAAAACAATACATTTCAGTATGACAGACTCTTAAACTCCTAGAATTGGTCAGTAAAATCCACTGAGAGGCTTCTCAGAGGCACTAAAGAAAATCGCAGTCTCTCCAATTAATTATATTAGAGGTAAAAATGCATTTCCCATTACGGAGGGAAAAGCAGGAACCATGTGAAGTCAGTTGGTAAAGCTGAAGGTTTGTGTTGAGTGGTTGAAAAGCGACCTGCAGCCAAAGAGGCTTGTTGCCACACTGGATTCCGTGCCTTGAACTGCTTCTGGTGCTCTGCTGCAGACAGTGGGCAGACTTGGAGAACTGAACTTAGTGAGAGTTCCTGGGGTTTTTGTGGACTTTTTACAGCAGCTCACTGTTAATTCAGAAATTATGTGCAATTCTGTCATGACAAAGGTATGGGTACCAGACATGGCTTGTGAGTGTCAGACTTTACAGGGAGGGCACACAAGATCATCTTGCTAAAAATTGATGGAGAACCCTGGCCTTAATATGTGTCAGAAAAAATCAGCTAAATGAAATAATATGAAATGGTACAGAACTGGTCAGAAAACTGCAGGGAGAAGCTCTTAATATTTTAATGGAAAGTGCATGGAGATGTCCTCATGTTTCAGTCCATATTTCTTTTCATCAGTGATGGTATATATAGTCTTCAGTCAAAGCCAAGCTGAAGGAAACGTTCAGAGTAGAAAATTGGTGGGGGGGGTATACTGAGAATTCAAAATTCAAGACAAATACCTTGTTCAATGGTGAATATCAGTGGGGAAAGAAGTGAGGTTGGAAATTGTTCAATCAAAAGAGGTGCTCGTGCATGAGAAGGAACAGCTAACTGGGTACTAGTTTTGCAAAAAAAAAAAAATAAGGTTGATTTTGCAAATAGTTAGCTCATCAGTGATAAGATCTCTCAACTAGATCCGTAAGTTGTCTAGAGTAAATGTAAAATCAACTAACTCAACAATTTTCAAGTATCTGGCTACTGCTGTGAGGAGGGAGGAGGAAACCTGGCTGCTGTGGTAGTTAGTCTACTGTTTCCTCAGGTTTGAGCAAGGGAAACTAGATTGCATTTGAAGAAGAGATTAAAAGTAGGTGCAGTAGGGGAAAAATGTCAGAGTATTGCATAGTTAACTCATCTATTATCTTAAATACTCTGAAGAAGCCTAAGGAATGTGAGTGCAATAATGCATATGTATGTATTTTAAGCAAAGTGTGCCATTACCATAGGATTGTCTCCAATGCAGCCCTGTTCCAATCAAAGCAGGCACAGCTGCGCCTGTTTCTGTTCTGATAGGAAATGCTGTGAATGCCAATGGAGGAAATGCAGAGAGTGAATTCTCATCCATCACTTTAATACTCTGTACCACAGGCTGAGCTGTGATAAGGGATCCTTGTCACACTGCAATTTCCAGCTTCCTGAAATACTTCTTTGTACTCTGTCTTTTAGGGGGGTGATAGAGGGTGAGGGAAGCACAACATGGACATTTGTGGAAGCTTGAATGAAATTGCTGTGAAGCTGCTTTTGATGTAGCTCTTTGGACTGCATTCAAAGTTTTTAAATGACAGGACAAGCTTTGTTTAAAACACAGCTTTTAAAAGTTTGCCCCTCTAGTTAATTTTTTCATTTGCTCTTTGATTGGTGGAACCTTTTGCATTTCAGTGACTGTATTATTTTTTTATGCAGAAGAGCAGTTCTGGGCAATTCAAGCTCTATTATGCAAAATGCTGCTTGCTGTTTACTATTAATAATAAACCAAAAGTTTTGCTGTCCTTATTTTAGTAGCTGAGTATTTTATGTTGCAATCTGGCAAGTGAAATTAGAGAACAGTATCTCAAAAACACTTAATGTCTATGTAATCTGTGAATTTTTTTAACTTGTATTTTTTGTAAAAAGTAATTCAGTAATGGAAGTGAATATTTACCTTCAGTTAGTGACAGGGTTGACTTTGTGCTCTGTGATGGTTGCTACTGTTCTTAATTAGAGAGTGAAACAAAACTCACTTAACTTTTGTTCTGTATTAAGGGTGCTTTATTTAAATCTATAATTCTTCATTTATAAGAAGGTTAGGATAAGCATGGTATTTTCCTCAGTTATTGCATTGGAAAACCTTTTTCAGTAAGTAAGCTTCCATACCTAAATCCAAAGCATACTTTTAGAAAATGGTCTGGGAGACTGAGAATGCAGGTACCTTGAGGTAAGGGCAGCATATGAACTCCCTTGTGACATGTATGTGTGGCCTGCTTTCCTCTTGAGAGCTCTTTTTTAGAGGAATTCTACTGTGTAGCATTTCATTACTTCTCTGTGTGTGTATTTATTAATACAGTTTACTGTTCTCCATCCCAGAGCTCTGAAAGTATTTAATTTCCTGTGTCTGAACTCTGTCCTCCATTTATTGCTCGATGGGACAAGATGCTGGGATGCAGCTGGCTGTGCACACGTGTCTGTCCTGGATGTGTGGTCTTCAGGCCCTTGAACAGAACATACTGGATAAGGTGGCTTTAATTAATTTTCCACACCTTCACATTGGCTGCTAAAAAATCATTTAGCAATACCCCATATTTCCTTAAATGCTCTTAAATGTTTGTCTTGGGGTAGGAGGGAGGCTGATTTTACCAAGTGTCTGCCTGGGGTGTATGTGTTACTCATTTATCAGTTCTTTGGTTTCTTCAGCTTCTATGGTATCTTTCTAGCTTCCAGCTAATATCCTGGACTGGAAGTTATGTTTTATTTAACAGGAAAATACTCTGCTTGAAGTGTCTTCAGTGCTTCACCTGAGTGTGTTTGTGTGTGTATATATTTTTATATATATATATATACATATATATACACATACACACTATTTTTCTGGTCTTGCTTACACTGCATAATATTCTAAAATAGTCTTAATCCTTCTCTCACATCACTGATCATATTCTGTTGTTAACTACGTGGAACACATTGCCACTAAGCGTTGTTGATAATTACGCTCCTAAAGCTCATTTCTGTAGGAGAGCCATATGGTATACATAATGATACATAACACTGATGTGGTCTTCACTTACCCATAAGTGAATAACTGCTTGGGATGAAACTGATGTTTTATTTATCCCTTTCAGGAAAGAAAAAAGAAAATTGTGTATTTCAGGAAATGAAACATGAGGGGAAAAAAAATCTTGTTTCCTTGAAAGAGAATCTAACAGTTGCACCATTTAGTGACTGGGAGGTACTTAGTGTTCAGTAAAGCTGAACTGGAAGTAATACACAGCAAAGTAAAAAAATCTCCTTTAAGACTCTGCTGAAGCTGTCTGGAAGTGAGGCTACTTGGCAAGGAGCTATCAGGACTAAGAGATGGATAAACTCCTTGTGATGAGGAAAAAGGTAGGGCATGAACTCATCTTGCCTGCTTCCTCCAGGCTCTGAGGCAAGGAGTATGCATGACTGATTGAACTTGGCATTCATATAGATGTTGTCACTAACATTTTCTTGTGCCTTTGGAGCTCCGAGGGAATCTTGCCTTTTCCACCGGCCAGGGAGGCTGCAGATGTGTAGTCCCTGGTCACAACCACCCACATCAGTGTGAACACAATCAGTGTAAACTGGGACTGACATGCTTTCATGTGGTAAATGTTATGCAAGCAGCAAGAAAAATACCCCAGAATGGAACAGAAATGAGAAAAAAAGCCCTGACTGGTCTTTAACCTTCTGATTTATAGGGACCGTAACTCCTGGCTGTTGTCTGGCTACTACTGCTAATGGCAGCACACACAGGAAGGAGATACTGGTATGAATTTCCCAGTTCACTTCCTTTTCACTGTATTTCACTGTAATCTGTCTGTCCTAATGTGATGTATTCCAGATGAACTGAGAAGGAAAGTCATTAATTATTGTGAAAAAGGAGGGAGTTGAGTTAAAAGCCTAATTTGTCAAGTAAATGAAAATTGTCTTTATTCTGATCGCTTGCTTTTGGTGAAACATGGACAATATCAGTTTTTTTCAAAGAAAAGAAAAAAGGTTCACTGTTCCAATTAGAGCTCTTTGGGAAGCACTAATTATTATCTTTTGCAGGAGAGTAAAAAGTAATGAGCAATTCCATATTGTCACCACTAACCTTGATTAGTCCTTCAGATAAAATTCCAAGAAATGCTTTTTACGTTGGTTTTATACAATATTCATTATACTTCTAATTGGCAGATTTTAATAATTTAGAGCTGATTAGTATCTTTAATATCTTTTTTATTCAACTATTACTGCCAAAACTCTCTTTGGCTCAGAGAAGGTCCAGTATAGACATCTTTACATTCTGAGGGATAGTGTTCTCCTCTTCCTGGGTGTATTTCCTTGCCACAAAAGAAGCATTCCAAGGAAGAGGCTTCCTAATTTCAAGTTTTGAAATACGTGCCCTGGTATGGGACTTGCCCATCTCCTTGGGAATGCTCATCTGCACAGACATTGGCAAAAATTCCTTGCAAGATTTCTGTTATCTGCAACTTAAGGGACTGAGTTATCTTTGCTTCAAGTAAGTTAACTTGCAGACCTAATTTAAGCTTGCTTGATTTTTTAAAAGTATTTCTTTCAGTACTTGGTGAAAATCTTCCAGTAGAAAAGCCCAATACCAGTTTGAATGTACCCTGTAGGTAGCACATCCCCAGCAATCAGGGCACAATAATCAGAACAGAATTTACCTTCTTTTTGGACAAGATAACTCTAATTTGTTGAGGTTTGCAGGTGCTAAGAGAAATGTGTGCAATTTTGATATCCTTTCAGGAAGAAAATGGAATTTTTCTGAGATTTGGTGTTTGTTAGGTGTTGTTGTGACTCGGTAATAACAGTGATTTTTGGCATGTGTGTACATGCATAATTTTCACTATTACAATAGAAACAAACTGCTATTGATGCAAGATTCCCAAAATCTGCTTAAAAACATCCAATGAAAGAAGAGAGAACGATGAATAGAGAAGCTGGATGCCCTTACTGCATGCAAGAAAAGCTTGCTGAAGTAAAACCAGCTAAATTAATTAATTCTGAACTTTGTTTAATTCAAGCAGCATAACAATGGTGCCAAGATTTCAGCCACACCTGGTCTGAAAGTTGATCATGCTGTTAAGAAATTTTAGTTAACTACACAAGTAATTAAGCACTCATTACCTAACTTTATTCCAAGGGTTACAGGTTTTATGTGGTTTTGACTTGTTTCATGAACTTCAGTTTTCAAGTCATTTTCCACTGACTGCTGCTTCTGTTCTTATGTGACTTGGTGGTTTTACATCCTCTTGTATTTGCTTTAGCAAGCACACTCATTTATAGTCTGTAAATGGAGTGTAAATTGCTTCATCTTTTCTCTTTACTATTATTAGATCTTACTTGAGAGAATAGAGCCATTAAACTATTTCCAAGGCATAATTTCTGTTTAAAGAAATAGAATGGAGGGAGATTGAAAACTGGGCAGAACCTGAAACCATGCTTCAGATGTTACATTTTCAGCTTTTAAGGTGCCAGCAAAAATCCTGAGCTTCAGTACTACTTTTAGACTGATAAAGGCAGTGATCCCATCAGCATTCTGTGAGATAAAATGGTGACCTTGCTCCTTGTAAAGGCTTGCCTTTGTTGTATCCCTGTAATTTCAAGGAAAAGTAAAAAAAAACCTGTGGAAGTGCCACTAGACTCTAAGTTATCTTCTGACTGTAACGTGCTTTTATTTAAATCTAGTATGTAAGCCTATCAAAGTAGATATGTTTGTGCTGGTGTACCCTCTATTTAGTGAATAACCTGCAACTTGAGCCAACAACTTCTGAGAGGCTGATTTGATACATGTTACCTGGAAACAGCCTGATACAGAAAATAACAAGAGATGGCCAAGTTGAGTTTTTGATATGGTGTTCTTTTGGGAAAAACTGTACAGAAAATCCATATGAGCTCACTGATATTTGGGGTTTTTTGGAAAAGACATACAGAAAACCCATATGATCTTGTTGATATTTGGGGTTTTTTTATGTTTTGGGGGTATCTGGTATGTAAATATTCTTCCTCCCCCCTGTATTTTTCTTCAGCAGACAAGTCTCATAACCAGTAATAAACTTCTTTGTTAGAAAAATAATTATCTCTTCAGTCACACATATGTTAACTAATACAGAAGATGAAATGCATTTAATATTTCTGAAGGGAAGGAATGGCAGTTCAACATCCCTGCTGAGCTCACATATTCACATAATATATTGCCTGTGAGATTCCTGTGATGTAATGCTTCAGTTACCAGTTCTCTGAAAATCATAATTTCACCACTTCTCATTTCTGATTTAGTTGAAATTTGGAATTAACCGTTGAAGCTAATTACACTTCAGAGTTCAAACCTCATAAATGAGGGGAAGGAAAAAGATGTCACCCACAGACTTGACCCATGTTTAAGATCTTATCTAAGAACTAATCAGTCTTGATTTGCATGAAGTATTTTGCTCTTTTAAAGGCAGACTAGCATAGGAAAACTTGAGGTGGAACTTTGAGTATCCCACAGCTTAGCAATAACTCTTGTATTAGGGATTCTTCTTCCCCCCCCCCCCCCGCCCCCATCCTCCCTTCATGGAGTTCAGTATTGCTTTTGGGAGTAGATTTCAAATTTAAATGTAGAATTCTCTTTGAAACTGTCTTTTTCTGAATTCCTATTAGAGATTTGGACTTCTGAGTTGATTCCTTTTTGTGGCAAAAAGACCTGAAAGGCACAATATGGGTTTCCAGTCTGTTTTAAACACTGTTTTATGAGAAATTGAGGCTTTCAGCAATTCTAAAGGAATAAGGAACCCCTGAAATCTGAACTTAGTACAGATAAATCTATTGATATTTTTTTGACTTTCAAACAAAATGCAGGTAAAATATTCTCAACTGAAGCAGATTGTGTCTGTGCCTTTGAAGTTCCTTTCATTTCCTGTTTAAATGAGTACAAAATGCCTCTTGAGCACAGGCATGTGGAGCAGAAATAAAATGATCAAAAGGATCTCCAGCTCTCAGATGGCTAATTCTTCTTTCTCTGCATGAAAATCTGTAATAAATTGAAATTCCTGTGGAATCTGTAGACTTGTAATCTCCAAAAGTTATCCATGTATGTTACATGTTTGGTTTGTGCCTTGATACCTGACTTGCTTTTCTGGAAAATGAAGGGAAAAGGAAGCACTTGTGTGTCTTCTACACAACATGGGCTGTTCAGGAATAAAATAAGATGTAATTGAGCCAGTCAAGAGAAATAATAGCCAGTCTAGGTTTAATTTCTAATTCAGTTCTACTTCCTAGAATTAATTTGTAAGTGATTGTATCAAGGAAGTGAAAGAATGATACTCACAGAATTAATCAGAAATTCTCCTTTCAAGTATTATTAGCAAAAAAAGATTTCAGACATGATGCTCAGGTGGCTGGTTGCACAGCTTTGAAGATAAGGAATATGAGAAGATACTCGTGCCTTTGCACTCCAGAGCTGGGGGTTGCCTACTGAGAGAGGATACAAACAGTAGCAGTAACTTTAAATATGTTTTCACCCTTGCAGTAGTATAAAAGTTAGTTTGAAAATGTGAATTTCAGGCATCATATATTTGTGGAAAATCTGAGTATAGAAGAGTGCAGGAATTGCTTAGATTGTTTTTTCAGTCACTTATGGGGCTTGTCTGGATATTTGGGTTGACTCAAATTTCTTTTGTGGTGCCATAAGAATCTGAAAGGAATTTTTTAAGCCTGTGGTCTGTTTTTGTTTGGACTCTTGAGCATAAAACTCCTTAAAGGCACTCAGAACACCTCCAGATGTATTTCTACAGTCTTCACATTCTCCTCCGTACAAAATAGAATGAATTTTAAATCTTTAATTAAATTCTGGAACCAAAAATGTTGTCTAAACCAGGGCTCCTCCTGTGAAGCCTTAAAAGACTGTATTATGTACTTAATAAAAAGTTAATTATTGGATATGCTAGTCTCTAATTGTAACCTTAATCATGAGTTTTCTATCATTCCCAGTCAGTCTTTTAACTTTTATCAATAACATTATATGCACAAAAGATTAGGAGGTAGAAAGAATTTAAAATCTGACTTTTTAGGTGTATTATCTTGTAAGAAATCTAATCATCTGAATAGGAGCCAGACCTCTATAGAATATCCAGAAAATTCCATGAACCTTGAAATGAAGCAGTTGTGGTTTACTGTAAGGTATAAAATTTGCCACCACAAAGAAAGGTTCTCCCTTGACTGCTTTGGGAAGAGGAGGTTGGTTCCCCATCACGTGAAGTCGCAGGGGAGCTTTGGGGGCAGCTGTCCCTCTATGAAGGGAAGCACAGATTCCCTGTTTCAGAAATGGGTGGGCTGTAGGTGCCCCCCGGGGCTGTTGGACACCAGAGAGTTCTGCCACACCCAGAGCTGTTCTCTCTGCTTGTGCACTTTGATCTGAGAGCAGTGGTGGCAATGAAACACTCAGCTGCTTTCTCAGTCTCATAGAAACCTGTGTTCTAATGTATGCAATGTAAAATACATCTACATAGAAATACAGCATGCTCTCTGTGGAATATTAGTGTTATCAGGTTTATTTCTTCAGTACCTCTTTTCTTTTTCCCTGTGTTTATTTTGGTATTGATTTTTGCTTTTATTTCAATGTTTGCATCATAGAACTGGCTTCAGTAATTCTATTTAGATGATGCACTTCTGGTAGAATTCTTGGAATCAGACTTATCAAATTGCTTTTTTAATGATGGTTTTCCTCTGGGGTGTTAGCTGGTGAGTTTGTGCAATATGTTTTAGAAACTATATTGCTTTCTCTGGGAAATGGTTTATTCATACAGCAATAACCCAAACATTTTATTGTCAGAGATTGCAGAAAATTCAGTTGTGGTGCCTCTGCAAATTTTCTTCTATGAAAAGAATGAAAATATTTTGCTATAAAAGATCATGACTCACTGGCATTGGTAATTACGCAGCTTTTTAAAGTTTAAATATTAAAACTATGCTCTAATACCTAAAAATGACAATAGTTTTTATCTCACAGTCACAAAGCGAGTTTCAGTAGCTTAGGAAGATGATAATGAAGGAATTCTGCCAAATTTGTAGATGTTGAGAAAATTCTTCCTCTGTTTGTACTGCTATTGAAGAGAGTGTGTTTATATCAGATAACAGGTGGTCGTTCCATTGAGAATATGAACAGGCTAAAAGATCCAAAAACTTTGTTATTATTAGTGCTTGCCAGCTTATAGTACTGCCATATATAATATTGTAAGGTGGTATGATGTACAATACCAATTTCTGTGCCTCAGAATTTTTACACATCTATTTGGAAAGGTCATTGGAAAAATCTGATTAGTTTGATTCATTGCCATTTCAACAAACACAGAGCTCATGTTATTATAGTATTTATAATTTAGTTTCTTTTTCTTCAGTGCTCTCTCTACATTGACAGAATCTAACTTAGCCTGATACCTCACAGCAATTCTTCTATGTTCAAAAATACCCATTTTAATTTGAAAATGCCACCGGTGAATGAAATATTGTCTTATTATATTATCTGAATGCTTTATACTTACAGTGATGTTCCAGTAATAATAATAATAATCTCAAACTATTCCTATGACTTTCTTACCTTGCTGTATTTGCTGGAATGCAAAATCAGTGGGAGATTGCTGTCCTTGATGTGTGTGTAAAGATTTGCTAAGATATTCTTACTGGGAGTCTTTAATCTTTGTTTTTTTGTCTTTCTCACCTGCCTGTGGGTTAGGGACTGCAGGGAGCAGCAGCAGGACAGCTGCAGCAACCACAACCCCGAGGAGTGTGTGGGAATAGGAACCCCCCACCTCTGCCAGAGTGGGGGAATGCCCCAGAACTACTTACAACTCGAGGGGATTGCAGCTTTTGGGGATTAGTTCTTGAAGGGTGCTTAGGAAATTACTAGGTGTGTGTTAATACCTTGTAAAGTTGAGGTTTATGTGTGCTATTGCTGATATTGATTCTGGACATTTCCCGCCTGTGCTGCTGATTGTGTTGCTAATAAATCAAAGTGCTTTGATAGTGAATTGATTGGTAGGTTTTGAATTGAGTAGCTTTCCTCTAGACAAGGTACTTAATATTGATTAACACATTCAAAAATTTTAGGAGTTATCCAGCAGCAGTCTAAATGCAGTTAAACCAGTTTGCTGATCCTTCTCTACCATTATTCTGTGTGGCTGCTCCTAATTAGTTTGGCATCATAGCTAAAAATCCCCCTAACCCCCTTCATTAGTGACCCCCATGGAATGCAAGGTAAATTTCAGATCTTCAGCATAAGCATTCACTTAAGTAGTCGTCCATAAATCAGCTAAGTGTTACTGTGTTTTATTTGTACTTCTGTTGTGAGCAATTAGTGTTAAAAAACCCTCACACACATACGCACACCCTCCTCTATTGCAGCATTACTGAAAATATTTTCTAGGTAGCAAACTTTGGAAAAAAAATAACCAAAACCCCACCCAGCTGCTTGCCTTGGGCAGCTGCTTCTCATTCTGTCAGTAATTGCCTGCATTCTAGGTGCTTCTCTCAGGACTGCAGTGAAATTGCATGCAGAAGGTCTGCCTAAGTGGTCACAAGGGTCTATTCTGGCTTTAAAATCTAAGAAATTACTGACTCCTGAAGGTTGCTAAAGCCATTCAGTTTCTACTGAATGAACTGGAATTAAATGTACTGAGTTCTTTGCGAGGAAGCACTTTTTATAAAGAAGCCTTCAAAGATGTAATAAGCTATAAAAGGTGAGATTGAATCTGCTCTGATTAGCACCTGTAAATGAGCTTGAACTGACTACAGTGATCAGATGCTGACAGCTCCCTTCTGCATAAAAGTAAAGATGATTACCCAAGAAGTAATTTCCTGGATGGGTTTAGCCTTTCCGAGTGAGGTTTTCCTGTATGTATTGCTGGCTGGAAGTTCCTGTCATGCTGAAACTCAGCATTTGGCATTGTCTCTTAATTTTGTACCTACAGAAGGCAGCAGGAAAATTTCCAGTGACTGCAGTGAGTTTAGAGTTGGGATCTGATCAAATATTCTGTGGTATTTTTTTATCACTAATGGCAAGTACATGATTTCATTTTCAAGTCTGTGTGAAGGGTGGTGCATGGGGAAAAGAGAGCAGACGGTTTAAAGTTTTTTCATCTGTTTAGAATGTTTCTGGTTCAGGGTGTCTTGGAGCCCCTGGGATGTTTACAGCTCATGAACTCATTTACAATCAGTTTTCTATGACTTTTTCAGCCATACTGTAACACCGTGGAGCTTGTGGTTATTTTCCAACTGACGAACTGGTGCTGGAACGTGAGTTGTGTAATTCTGAGTCTGTAATTGGACATAAAAGTATTTGTAAAGAACTAGGGAAGAAAAGAAGCTCTATAATGGTTCTCTCCAGTATAAGTCTCAATTGGATTAGACAGAGCAGGTCAGCTTCCTAGATATGTTTCTCACCAGGGTTTCCCAGCCAGCTAACCCCTTGGCAATCTCCAGACTGCAAGCAGGTCAGTTGTGTCCACTGTGTTCTCTTAGAAGTCCAAAGTCCTTTCTAGAACACAAACCCCAATAACATTGTGGCAACACAATGGCATGGAAAGTTATATCCTCATAGCCATGATAGGTGTGATGTTAAACACAGGCTCTCCAGAGAGTGTGGCACTATAGGTCTTGAATTCTGATACCTTGTCAGGTCTTCCTCAAAGAGCTCTGTAGCACGTGGCAGCTGAGAAATGGTTCCTGTATATCAAAACCAAAAAGTGTGAGGTTTTTTTTTTTTTTTTTTCAGATTATAATGTTGTTTGGGTTTTGGTGTCGGGATATTTTTGGTCAGGGGAGTGCTTTAAGGGCAAGAGCCTGAGTAAAGTGAACTGTTTCAGGCATATCTCCAAATATTAGATGCTGGAACTTCTACTAGTTTCCAATATATCTGCACAAATAAAGTAAGAAACTCTTGCCTTGAGGTTACTTAAATTAGATTTGGTGTTGGTTTTTTGATGGTGGATACAAGCTGTTCAGACCTGAGCTATTTTCAGAGAATGTCTGTAATCAACTGGTAAACTTTACTTTTAGGATTATGTTGGAGTAACAAAGCTTTAGAACTGGTAAAATAATGTATTCATTCAGAGTAGAGCTTTCTCTACTTGGATATTTACATCAGTCTTTTCTGAAATATGTATTTTTTTAAACTTTTAAGAACTAAAAAATAGTTTTCCATTCAGAAATGTCTCCTATTAGGGTTTTTTTCCTGTGTCACAGTGGTTCTTCTAGCTACATGATGTCACAAATCAAAATTATTTGTATATATTGAAAAAAATTGCAAATTATTTCCTGATTATATGGAGACAATTTTCAAAAGCAAGTTTTATCTGATATTTGTTTGCCATAATAATTGTGTAAAGTTATTGCTTCTTATTGCGTAAACTCTGTTACTAGAATAGCTTTGAAAAGTGTGCCAAAAAAGAACTGCAATCTTGTCAAACTACATTCTGTATAGAATTTTAATGAATCCAAATTTGAGAGTCATCTATTTTAAATTGTCTTTCGTTGGGGCAGAACAAACAACTGAGTTTTGAATGTGACACAGCTGCAAAAACTCTCAAACCACAAAAAAAGCCCCAGACAAAAAGCCCTGTAATGGTACATTTGTAGCTTTAGATGGTTATCTAAGCCACCCTCAAATAAAGGGAAATAAGGTTTTATTTACATAAAACAAAGAATAAAAAAATGCAAGAAGGGAAGTGCTTCCTCAAGGGACAAGGCAGGAGCTGGGTGGACACCACCTTTATTAGAAATCTCTGTCAACTGAAGAGAGCTGAGAAGTTTGGATTCCTTCTGACATGGAATGAGTTTGTGCTTTCTCTCACTCATGGAGATACTGGATAGTATTTCAGCTGAGGTATATTTGCTCAAGAGAAACATTCAAGGTAGTGCTGCTCTCCTGAGTTTAAGTCCTTAAATTATAGCTTTAACAGCTGCTGGAAGACACGGGAATATTTGACTTTTTGTTAGTACTGCACATTAGCTAAAATTTTGCTGGGAATGGAGGGAAAGATCTCTCTTGTGCTGCAATGGGTACATTGTAATTACTGGAATGCTGTGTTCAGGTAAATGGAAGAAAAAGTACACGGGGTTAATCAGCTGAGAACAAGTTGGTTCTTCCAAGTTCTGTGGTAAGACTTCAACAGCTTTTTTTTTCCCCCTGTTTTGGAACAGGGGCTTTGCAACGGTTTAGTTGTTTGCTCTTTGTATTGGATAGTGTTGCAGGCTTCAGTAAAAGTTTGAGGCAGAGCAGTGGTGGTGTATGTGCTTCAAGCAAGAGGGTTTTTTTCCTTTTAAAACCCTTACATTAAAGAGATTTATCCAGGAATGCTCTACAAAAGTACATCCTCCTGCTTTTCTTTCTGTTGCCTTGTTCATACTAGACATTCTCCATTGTTCTGTTTGGGTTTTCAATATCCCTTCAGGAATATTTTTCCCCTGATGCATTATCTCCTTTATTCAAGCCTATCCGTTCTCTTACTTGCTTCTCCATGTTGTACCTGTTTTTTGGGTTTTCTGTGTTTACGCTTCTTGGTATCTATAGCTGCCATATAGTACGTGGTTTCTCATCTTCTGCTGGTAGTTCCTTTTGTTATAGATGATATTAATGATTTAGGCAATTTGTGTTAAATGTTATAGTTAATCGATACATAGAAGATATTAAGCAATAACTGTAAGTTGCAGAAACAAAGAAGTCACAGACAGCCTGGCCTTCATTCAGGATAGTTTGTATTCTAAGACACAGAGAAAGGAAGAAAGGAGAGATATGGTGAAACCATGGTGACCACAGTGGAAGGTTCCCAGGGCTGTGCTGTGAGGAAGAGGAGAGACTTCATCCACCGACCACCATGAGAGGGCAGGAGACCCCAGACTGCTGGAATTGGAAGACCCAACTGTGACCAAATATGGGAAAACATGGACTGGGGAGGGACCAAGGGGTGTGTGTAACCAAAAAGTTATAAAAATGGGAAACTGTGGGGAAAACTTTGAAAGCTGTGCGTGGAGCACGAGTTGAGACTTGTGTTCTCCGGCTTTCCCAGCGCGCTGCTTGCTTCGACTTCTTGCTTTAATAAAGTTTATCTAATTGGTAATCAATTATTGGGTCCGTTATAATTACACTTTGATGCTGTGGTTTTCAATGCTGAACCCTCTTTTCTGAATTGAATTGTGGCCTTCAGAGTGTGTTTATCTGGACACAGAGATGCATGTAGTAGGCTTTTTGCCTCCAGTCAATTGATAAATTATAGTTGAAATAAAGTAATAATAGGCCAGTGGATGAAAAAAGTTCTAGTACAAAGCACTACCTATGCTTCCACTCTATTTCACTGGGAAATTGGAGGTAAAGTCTAAAACTATATAGCAAGAAAGCATCCTTTGCTCTTCCTCCTTGCAGCTTACCAGGTGAAAGGAGCCTATAAAATCTGCACACGTTTGTACTTTCTAGTGGAAAATATGAATTGAAACTTGTATTTGTAAAAAACTTAGAAAACTAGTGGGATAGTAATAACTGAGTTCTTCAGAGCCTTGTTTTTCTGCTTTCAGCTTTGGAACATGGATATGGTGATGGGGGATGTATGTTCTTTTAAATTTAAATTCCTGATGCTAATACATTTTTTAGAATCTTTTCTATTAAAAAAAATTAACATGCAATAGGATCTATTGTTATCAGGATTTATGGTACTAGGAGCTAATAGACATATGATCATTAAATGGAATAATTAGTGTTATTTAGAAGGTGTAATTTTCATCACAGTTTGAATGACTGACTTAATTAGGGGTTCTGGAAGATATTTGATTAACTTATTCTTCTTGTGAGGTTGAATTTCACTTGGAGAAAGTTAGTGAGGCTTTAAAAAAATTGTAGGTGTCTTTAATGCACCTTTAATGCCAAGAGGCCAAAATCCTGCAGTGGGAGAAGAGTGTGGGTGGTCCTTGGCAGGGTGCTGCTGTCCCTTGAGGGGGATGAAGCCATGTGCCAGCACCTCCCCACCATATCAGCCCTGATAACCAAGGAACAGTTTGGACTCTCACTGACCTGTTTTCACCAGTTGTAAGCAATAAGGAAATCTGGCTTAAATAGCTCCTTTTCCTGCACTAATGGGCTGGGAAAGATGAGAAAGCAAAGTGGTTTAAGAATGAGAGCTGAGCCTTGTGATGCATGCCCTCAGAGGTGCTGGAGATTGCAGTCAAAAGGTTAATTTAAGGCAACTGTGAAGTTTAATTTTACACTCTTAGGGGGAGAAATTAGTTTAGCAGTAGATTCCGGGGGATGAAATGCACGATCAGACCTTCTGCAGTTGACCTCTGCTCAACTGTTTTCAGCAGTAGACAGTTTCATTAGAATCTAACAAGCAGCAATGTTTGTACAAACACTTGGATACATATGGAATTCTGGAGGAAATGTATTTTTGAAATGGACTATTCCCCTTTCAAATGCCTGGGGAAGAGAGGGGCCTGAGATGAGAAAAAGTAAGGGGTCTGTGTTCATTGTGTCTTGTGATTGTTGTCCTGGGTGCCACGCCACTCATCATGCTTTAAAGTGATCCTAAGCATTCATTTAAATATGTTTGGAATCTGAAACTGTGATTAGTCTTCAGTGTTAGAGTAGGGTAGGTGAGCTGGAGAGAGGTGTTCATTGCAGTGTCACTTAGTAAAAGTAGGTGCCCTGACAACAAATTAGGATCAGGATGTTTCAGAATGCTCATCTTTGGTGACTTACCATTAGAAAGTTTCTCAGAGAAAGCTGAGGAAACATGTCTGGCTGGCAACAATTTTTGCTGGTGTGTTACAAAACTACCTTCCCTATTTCTTTTATACTGGCTGCCATTTACAGTGCCTCATGATTCTTCTCCTCCTCCTGGCACAGACTATTTGAAAGGGCACAGCTTTTAGACATTCAAGGTTCACAACTGCAAATTAGCACCAATCTTTATGCACAGAGTTTTATTTTTATCACTAAGGAAAATGTGATTATGTGACATGAAATCTCAGGTTTTTACTGTAACCAACTCTGGATGCTGTAATTAATGTAAAGAATAGCTAATGTAAAGGAATCTACTATGTATGTACCATTTTGCACTTTAATTAGAATTTTGAAAGTGCAGTAATGTCATAAAAAAGTACTATTGCTGTGGCAGAACCTTGCTTTACACATTTCTGGTACAGTGTTTTGTCTTGTTCAAAAGCTTAGTGCTTACATCAAAAAGGACAGCAAACTTTTTATTTAAAGGGAGACATTATTGTTCACTAATAGTGAGTCCAAGTCAAAATCCTGAATCCAAGTTCCAAATTTTGGAAACTTCAGGTTTTGGTCATTGAACCATTTTAAATTTAAATGGTAGTGAATTAGATAGTAAACAAGATGTCCATGAACTGTAGGCTCCATGGTAGCTAAGAATACTGCAAAAATGTAATAAGGACCAGACTGAGTATTAGCCAAGCTGTTTTTAATATAACACTAGAAATTCCAGAAGATACCCGGGTCAACCTTGCAAGGGTAAATCAGTCTGGAATACACTTCTTCCTGCACCAGGAGGGGCACACCAGCCAGCACTTAGATCAGAAGCAGGTGACTCTGTAGCAAAAGCATAGCATGTGAATTTTTGGTTTTCAGACTAATTTTTGTAAATTGCTAGCTTTGGAAAGAGTGCATAAGTGTTAAATATTTGGACACAGCATATAAGAACTAAAATGTGTCTGATAGCAGTAATCTGTTAATAGTCCAGATACCAAAAAGCACAGTGAAAATGAATATTTTAGACTGTAAGTTTTAGGTTCTTTTGCCCAAAATATTAGTGTTGTGTCATTATTTTGAGCAGTCCTAGGACTACGCCAAGTTGTGCAGGGTGGAGGTGGCTGTGCTCTCCTCAGCTTATGGCTTTCTCAGAGCTGGCATTCTGGTGAGTCACCCCTGCATTGGATGCTGTCTGCTCCCACAGTGTCTGACTGGAGGACTCCCACATGTCTTGCAGGATAACTTCAGACCCCTTTACACCTCCAAAGTGATCATATTCTGGCCCCAGATCTTTCTAACTTGTGTCTTGCAAGTTGCCTAAGCCAAAAGTAGCGAGAAAATTGTCAATGTTCACTGCTTTAGGATAAATAATCATTTGTTCTTTGTTTTACTGAAAAGAGTAGATATCCATAGCATTTTCACTCTCCCAGAAAATTAGGTTGCAGACAGCTGAATTTTCTAAGCAGTTATGCAAACTTGTGAGAGAGATTTGCCTTACTAATGCTGATCAAGTAATGAAGCAAGACAAATACTATCTTTTTAGGGTTTCTCAGGTTTTGGAGACATTGCAGAAATGCTGTGCAGTGTTGTGCAGTTCCAAAGAGCGGAAGGGCTCTCGGGCAACAGCAGGAAACAGAAATTTATTTGGCTGAAGGGACGATGAGAGTCCAGCTGGGTCAGGTGGGAAGGACAGGGACTGACTCCACTTGGATACTGAGGGATGGCTTGTGCTAGAACTGGGACAGAAACCTGAGCCTTGCTGCTCCTCTGCTGAGTTCTGGTTCTTTCTGAGCTCTGAATCTCTGCTGCACTCATGAGGAATCTTTACATTAGATATGTAAGGCAAATACGAACTCCCATGTATTGTCCTGATACTAAAACCCAGTGGATTGATACAATCACACCTGTCAGAGGTAAGTTAGGATCATGATTTACTTCAGATGATTCCATGAACCTTTTGTTCATCTGCACACATAATTGAAAACCAGGCCCCTTTGTAAATGACATTTTAAAGAGTCTGACATTTAGTCAAGGTGACCATCAGCTGGTAACTTTTGGAAAAATCAATAATGCAAATAGTGGTTCGTTAGGAGAAATACCACTGTGAGGTCATTTTTAGACTAAAGCTCATTTCTGCTTGCCTTGTTGTCCCACCTACCTTTGCAAAAAGGAGAAACTGACTGCTTTAATTACTCTGTGTGCTGTGTGACACTGCAGTGACTGCTTGTATAGGCAGTCTACCAGTAAGAGCTGCTATTTGGCTGTGTTAGTGCAGGGGAGCAGCCTGGTTTTCAGCTTGCATACTCATCTTTTGTTAGCAGCAAAGCTCTCAGGATAGTAAATAAAAGCAAGGCTGGTGATTTTGAAATATATGGTTTGAATCATGTATCAGCAGGCACTCTGGTAATATGGTTAGGCTATTTAACAAGATAGTCTCCAGTCTAGCAAAAGAGGATATGTTGCCTTTATTTCCAAAAGTTAAAGTCTAGATAAAACAGTATTTAATAAAGGAAGAAGATTTTAAAAAGACTATAGAGTGTATAAATAATTCTGTTTTTTCCTGCTGACAAAATTCTTAATCTTCAAATAGAAGTCATGCTTGGATTTCAGTTTGTATGTTTGTAATAACATATTTCAATGCCACTACAATGTTAAACATAAGTTTGTTCTGTACCATCTCTGGGAAGCCCCTTTAGAAAAGGAAGGAGGCTTTTACAGACTCACGTGAGGCAATGAATCTGTGCGAAGTTCTTTAGCAGCATCTGACTGTTTGTCCTGGGTTATGGAATCAAAAATGTGTATTCTATTTTCATCTGCTGAAAGCAGTTGGGGAATTGTTCTTTATTTCTTGTAACTTTGGAAGGAGGGGGACGGGGGAGAGGGGCGGGTGCCTTTTGGGTAATGGGCCATCAACAGACTATACCCCCGGACTATACCCGCTCCCCCCAGAGCCCCATTTGCATGCATGGTCCTATTGTGGGATGCCCTGCCCAGTGGGGGGAGTCTACAATTGCTGCCGGGAAAACTGAGCCGGCCGGGGACAGATTTCACTTGCTTCACCCCGATTCCTGGGAGGAAGACGGCACCCCATCTCATCTTCGCCAGACCCCATCTCATCATCGCCGGACCCCATCTCACCATCACCTCATCCCTGGACCCCTCCTCATCACCCCTGGACTCCTCCTCCTCACTCCTAGACCCTTTTTGGCTACAGGATCGTCCCTGCTCCAACAGAGCCACGTCTACCACCCCAGGAGGACTCACTTCTGGACTGCTTCCAACACCCTGACTAACAGGGTGCCAGGTGGCAGCTCTGATTCTGTCAGGGCTTTCCCAAATTGTTGTTGTTTGTTTGCTGGTTTGGTGGGGTAGTTTTGTTTCCTACCACATTTGTATTATTGATATTCCTAGTAAAGAACTGTTATTCCTATTCCCAAATCTTTGCCTGAGAGCCCTTAATTGAAAATTTATAATTTGGCAGGGGTGGGGGGTTTGCATTCTCTATTCTAAGGGAAACCCCAGTTTCCCTGGCAGACACCTGTCTTGTCAAACCAAGACAGATTTTGGCGCCCAAGTGTGGGGCACAAGGGCATTGAGACAGAGGAATAACAGTTCTTGTGTACTAGATAGAAGTCTACTGCTCAAAATCATGTGGTCCAGCTTTCCCTGGTTTGGCTGGCACGTGGTTGTGGCTGTATTTCTGCCATTTGCTGGCCCTTATCTAAACATGGGCCCTATAACCAAGGCTACTGTGGCTGGCATCCAGTTTATTTTGTGGGTTAATAAGGTGAGGAATTCGTGGATTTTTAACTTCCTTTGGAAAGCAGGCACATGGATTCAGGGCTATCATAGACTAACTCTGTGTTTCTGGGGTTACTTTAATAATGGTACATATTGTGAGGAAATGGCACCTGGGGAAATTTTCTCCCAATCCTTCACTCAGTTTTTTGGGTCTACTCCACCAGCTTTTCAAGGGTTAAATTTCCCTCTGAATGCTAATGACGTCATACAGTGGTTGGTGCTGCTTATAGGCCTATTCTATTTGGTATTCAGAGATAAAGGGAGACTGGCCTGGGTAAGCACTCTGATAACTACCCCAAAGAATAATGATGCTGCCCAAGAGCCCACCCCTGTCCCACAGCCAGCCTCAGGCATAAACCACCCGGTTTGGGTGAAGGCTCTGATAAAAGAAATGCATGAGATGAACCAGATGCTGAAAGAGTACATTTCCCCAGCTGGTGAGAAACCTTCGCCCTGCCCTGACAAAAGAGAATCTGATACAGAACCCGCAGACATTACAACTGTCCAGGTTCCAGCTGACACACAGGGGCAGTCACAGCCAGCAGCAGTTGCCCCTGTGGAAACAAGGAAATCTAAAGTGAAAACAGCAAACCCAGAGAGTAAAGATAAGAAGGGAGGGCCCTCACAAGACACAAGGGAATCACATGTTCAGATCATCACTGAGTCCCTGTCATATGAAAGTCTCCGTAATTTGCAAAAAGATATTGTACGGCGGGGACGTGAGGCTTACACTTCCTGGCTACTTCGGGTTTGGGATCTTATGGGCACAGGTGTCCAACTAGATGGTGGGGAGGCCAGGAATTTGGGACCCTTGACCCAGGACTCAGGTATAAATCAGGTATTTGTAAGGGAGCCTGGACCTCTTTCCCTCTGGCAGCGGCTTTTAACGAGTGTGAGAGAAAGATTTGTCCACAGAGAGAGAATGCAGGAGCACCACCATAGAATGCGCTGGAAAACTCTGGAGGAGGGAATCCAACAGCTGAGGGAAGTGGCAGTACTAGAGGTACTTTTTGGGAGGAGTGGACAGCATGATAATGATCCTCACAAGGTTAGATGCACAGCGCAGATGTTATGGAACCTGGCAAATCTGGGGCCATCTCAGTATACTACATTCATTGCAACCATTAATGCTGAGGACAACCAAGTGACAGTGGGGGCTGTTGCCACTAAGCTTAGGAATTATGAGAGCATGATCAATGGCCCGCTGCAGGCTCATATCTCTGCCGTGGTGAAAGAGCTCAAAGAGGAAATGAGGGAGGTGAGGGAGGAGATGAGGAAGAACAGTTCCAGTGTGGCACCAGTACGAGTCACAGGCCCCAGAGTCAGAGCCCAACGACCCCCAGCCAGAGAGAGAGGGTACACCCCGAGAGCTGACCTGTGGTTTTACCTGCGTGACCATGGGGAAGACATGGGAGTGTGGGATGGGAAACCCACCTATGTCCTGGCAGCCCGGGTGCGTGAGCTCAAGGAGAGGAACACTCACCAAAGGGGTGCCACTAAAATGAAAGTATCCTCAACCTCCTATGCCCAGGCTGTCAGTAGTCAGGATGCTGGAACCTCTAGTATGTATGCTCAGGGAGGGAATAACCAGTGCTAGAGGGGCCCTGCCTCTAGCCAGGTAGAGGAGAGGGACAATCGGATCTATTGGACTGTGTGGATCCGATGGCCTGGCACATCTGACCCACAGAAATACACGGCTTTGGTTGACACTGGCTCCCAATGTACCCTGATGCCGTCGGGGTATGTGGGAGCAGAGTCCATTTCTATTTCTGGAGTGACAGGGGGGTCCCAGCAGCTGACTGTATTGGAGGCCGAAGTGAGTTTGACTGGGAATGGGTGGCAGAAACACCCCATTGTGACTGGTCCAGAGGCCCCGTGCATCCTTGGCATAGACTATCTCAAAAATGGACATTTCAAAGACCCAAAAGGATATCGTTGGGCTTTTGGAGTAGCTGCTGTAGAGACGGAAGACATCAGACAACTAAATACCCTGCCTGGTCTCTCCGACGACCCCTCTGCTGTAGGACTGCTGAGAGTTGAAGAACAACAGGTGCCAATCGCCACAGCAACAGTGCACCGTCGGCAATACCGTACTGACAGAGACTCTGTGACTCCGATCCATGAGATGATTCGTAAACTGGAGAGTCAAGGGGTGGTCAGCAAAACCCACTCACCCTTCAACAGTCCCATTTGGCCTGTGCGTAAGTCTGAAGGGGAATGGAGATTGACTGTGGACTATCGTGCATTGAATGAAGTGACTCCACCACTGAGCGCTGCCGTGCCGGACATGCTGGAGCTCCAGCACAAGCTGGAGTCCAAGGCAGCAAAGTGGTACGTGACCATTGATATTGCCAATGCCTTCTTCTCCATTCCTTTGGCAGCAGAGTGCAGGCCCCAGTTTGCTTTCACCTGGAGGGGCGTTCAGTACACCTGGAACCGACTGCCCCAGGGGTGGAAGCACAGTCCCACCATCTGCCATGGACTGATCCAGGCTGCACTGGAGAAGGGTGAGGCTCCGGAACATCTACAGTACATTGATGACATCATTGTGTGGGGAAACACGGCAGTGGAAGTTTTCGAGAAAGGAGAAAAGATCATCCAGATTCTCCTGGAAGCTGGCTTTGCCATTAAGAAGAGTAAAGTCAAGGGACCTGCCCGAGAGATCCAGTTCCTGGGAGTGAAGTGGCAAGATGGACGGCGTCAGATCCCCACAGAGGTCATTAATAAGATCACCGCGATGTCTCCACCGACCAGCAAGAAGGAAACACAAGCTTTCCTAGGTGCCATAGGTTTCTGGAGGATGCACATCCCTGAGTACAGTCAGATTGTGAGCCCTCTGTACCTGGTTACCCGCAAAAAGAACGATTTCCACTGGGGCCCAGAGCAGCAACACGCCTTTGCCCAGATCAAGCAGGAAATCGCTCATGCGGTGGCCCTTGGCCCAGTCAGGACGGGACCAGAGGTAAAGAATGTGCTTTACTCCGCAGCTGGGAGCCATGGTCTGTCCTGGAGCCTTTGGCAGAAGGTGACTGGTGAGACTCGAGGCCGGCCACTGGGATTCTGGAGCCGAAGCTACAGAGGGTCTGAAGCCAATTACACTCCCACGGAGAAGGAGATCTTGGCCGCCTATGAAGGAGTTCAAGCCGCCTCAGAGGTGATTGGCACTGAAGCACAACTCCTCCTGGCACCCCGACTACCAGTGCTGGGGTGGATGTTTAAAGGAAAGGTTCCCTCCACCCATCACGCCACCGATGCCACCTGGAGCAAATGGATTGCCCTCATCACTCAGCGCGCCCGTATTGGAAACCCGAATCGCCCTGGGATTCTGGAAGTGATCACCAACTGGCCGGAAGCTGAGAACTTCAGTCTCACCGAGGAAGAAGAACAAGAGCAGGTAACCCGGGCTGAAGAAGCTCCACCATATAACCAACTGCCAGCAGAAGAAGCACGCTACGCTCTTTTCACTGACGGTTCCTGTCGCATCGTAGGGATGAACCGGAAGTGGAAAGCAGCTGTGTGGAGCCCCACAAGACAGGTTGCACAAGCCACTGAAGGAGAAGGTGGGTCAAGCCAGCTTGCCGAACTCAAAGCTGTTCAATTGGCCCTGGACATTGCTGAAAGAGAGAAGTGGCCAAAGCTCTACCTCTACACCGATTCGTGGATGGTAGCTAATGCTCTGTGGGGCTGGCTGGAAAGGTGGAAAAAGGTCAGCTGGCAGCGTAGGGGAAAACCAATCTGGGCTGCTGATGAGTGGAAGGACATCGCCACCAGAGTAGGGAAACTACCTGTGAAAGTCCGTCATGTGGATGCCCATGTCCCCAAGAGTCGGGCTAATGAGGAGCACCGGAACAACGAACAGGTAGATCAGGCCGCGAAGACAGAAGTGTCTAAGATAGACTTGGATTGGCAACATAAGGGAGAGTTGTTCCTAGCTCGGTGGGCCCATGATGCCTCAGGTCATCAGGGCAGAGATGCCACCTATAAGTGGGCACGAGACCGAGGGGTGGATCTAACCATGGACAGTATCTCTCAGGTTATCCATGACTGTGAGACGTGTGCTGCCATCAAGCAGGCCAAGCGGGTGAAGCCCCTCTGGTACGGTGGACGGTGGTCCAAATATAAGTATGGGGAGGCCTGGCAGATTGATTACATCACCCTGCCCCAAACCCGCCAAGGCAAGCGCTACGTGCTGACCATGGTGGAAGCCACCACTGGGTGGCTGGAGACCTACCCAGTGCCTCATGCCACCGCCCGGAACACCATCCTGGGCCTTGAAAGACAAGTCCTGTGGAGACACGGCACCCCTGAGAGAATCGAGTCAGACAACGGGACCCATTTCAAGAACAGCCTTATAAACACCTGGGCTAAAGAACACGGCATTGAATGGATCTATCACATCCCTTATCATGCACCAGCTGCTGGGAAAGTGGAACGGTGCAATGGACTACTTAAGACCACTCTGAAGGCACTTGGCAGAGGGACCTTTAAGAACTGGGAAGTGAACTTAGCAAAAGCCACCTGGATGGTCAACACCCGAGGCTCCATCAATCGAGCTGGTCCTGCCCAGTCTACCCCTTTGCACACAGTAGATGGAGATAAAGTCCCTGTGGTGCACATGAGAGGTATTTTAGGAAAGACTGTCTGGATTAACCCCACCTCAGGCAAAGGCGAACCCATCCGTGGGATTGTTTTTGCTCAAGGACCTGGTTACACTTGGTGGGTAATGCAGAAAGATGGAAAAACCAGTTGTGTACCCCAGGAAAACCTAATCCTAAGTAAGAACTGAGTGTAGGGGTTCATTCTGCATAATAGTTCATTGCTTTAGGTATGATGCAGATGATAATAGAATAAGGGGTGGATAATGTCCTGGGTTATGGAATCAAAAATGTGTATTCTATTTTCATCTGCTGAAAGCAGTTGGGGAATTGTTCTTTATTTCTTGTAACTTTGGAAGGAGGGGGATGGGGGGAGGGGTGGGTGCCTTTTGGGTAATGGGCCATCAACAGACTATACCCCCGGACTATACCCGCTCCCCCCAGAGCCCCATCTGCATGCATGGTCCTATTGTGGGATGCCCCGCCCAGTGGGGGGAGTCTACAATTGCTGCCGGGAAAACTGAGCCGGCTGGGGACAGATTTCACTTGCTTCACCCCGATTCCTGGGAGGAAGACGGCACCCCATCTCATCTTCGCCAGACCCCATCTCATCATCGCCGGACCCCATCTCACCATCACCTCACCCCTGGACCCCTCCTCATCACTCCTAGACCCTTCCTCATCACTCCTAGACCCTTTTTGGCTACAGGATCGTCCCTGCTCCAACAGAGCCACGTCTGTCATCCCAGGACTCACTTCTGGACTGCTTCCAACACCCTGACTAACAGGGTGCCAGGTGGCAGCTCTGATTCTGTCAGGGCTTTCCCAAATTGTTGTTGTTTGTTTGCTGGTTTGGTGGGGTAGTTTTGTTTCCTACCACATTTGTATTATTGATATTCCTAGTAAAGAACTGTTATTCCTATTCCCAAATCTTTGCCTGAGAGCCCTTAATTGAAAATTTATAATTTGGCAGGGGTGGGGGGTTTGCATTCTCTATTCTAAGGGAAACCCCAGTTTCCCTGGCAGACACCTGTCTTGTCAAACCAAGACACTGTTCTAGTCATGGTGAAGAACCATGGAGCTGAGGATGACAGAATAGACTAAGGAGGAAGCCAAAACATATAGGAAATATTGTCTATTGTCTCAGGCTCCATTAAGAGGAGCACTGTAAAAAATTGAAATACCATATTTAATATGTGTGCAATTACAATGCATGCAGCAATATAGGTAGCAGAAGAGATCTGTGCAGGAAAGTGCCCTGTAGGATGCCCACCTTTTTCTGAGAGATTGTAAAAATTTAACTTTATCACCTGTAGAGATTCTACAGGTGTCATGGAAAGAGGGAGAGCAGTTCCCCAAACACATGCCCTGTCCTGATCACCAGGGGAGCACCTTGGCTGGCTCTGCCTGGCAGCACCTTCCTGCAGGCTCTGCTGTCACAGTAGGAGAGCTTTTCCCACCACTGCCTACCAACTTACTCCTGTCCATGGGAATGGATCCTGTCATCCTACGGCTGTGTCCACAAACACACACCACAAAATGGAACACAGAAGTGATCCTAACCATTTGTTTTTATTTCCAGCTCTTTGTTTGTTTGGGTTTTATTTGTTGGGTTTTTTACATCTGTGTAGTGCCAAAAAGGCTTCACAATGGCCCTGATTTCAGCATCTCTTTTTCTGGAAGTCATGAAAACAGGAAACTTGGGTTTTTTGCAAGCTGCTGTTATTCAAAAAAAAAAAAAAAAAAAGAAATCTGACATTAACATTTGATGATTGACCTTGAAGGATGAGAGAAAACATCAAAATATTCATTGTAAAACTGTAGCAGCTGGGTTCACTGTGTTGGATGATCACACTCTTGCATGAGTGTGTTTTCTTCTATTTGGAGCTATCAAGATACATATAAAGACAGTAAATAGTCAAGTAATCTCTTAGCACAGCAGGTAGACTCTCACCCTGTGAAAGTGGAGTTTCAGGACCTGCTTACATTGTCCTGGCTCATGTAAGCCAGGAGAAAAAGTCATTTGATCAGATTTTGCCATGGCAAGACCATCAGTCTACTCAAGTGCATGAATGTCTTCTGGGGAGTATTGTCACTTCTCAGAATTGGATTGGAAAAGATAGAATATGACTTCCTCAGTGGATGGACACCCTGGAGGTGGTTCAGCTTGTCACACCAGATAAGATGTGTCCTTTGCCTTTGTATTAAAGTTCATCATATATTTTTTCAACTCAGATAAAATTAGACAAGGAAAGTTATAAAAAACACACCAGACTCAAACTCAGCCTAAATGAAAATCTCTGTCATGTGCCACGGTGGATAACAATATTTGATATCCATATCAAAACCCTTATTTTGAAATTTCAAAAGAAAATATCATGAATATAAATGCAGTAGTAAAGGCAGTAAGTTTATTTTCCTATCGTCTTTAATATTGTAGCACTGCTCTGGCTCTGTGAGAGTCTCTAAATAGTTGATGGTAATTCCCTGTTTATTGAAAAGCAAAAGCCTTGTGTTACTACTTTTCCCTTCTCATTTTACATTTGTACCAACAATGTTTAGGAGCTCAGAAGTCCAGTAAGGGTTTTGAATAATACAGTCTTATTTCTTTTTTCTAATGGCAAATACCTTTCTCTAAGCGTACTGTAGATTTAATAATCTTTTTCTTAACACTTGTGCCCTGCCTTAGATCAATGTATGCTGATTTCTGCATTCCTTCAGCAAGCTTTTCTCTTTCCCAGGGTTCTTTTTCACTATGGAGTTCAGCAGGTGCATTCTGGTGTCTGACATTTCTATGAGCAGAGGTTTATTGCACCAGTTGCCTCTTCTCTCCAACATTAGTGGCACTAAGTGGAGTCAGGCTGTTCTTCGGTCTCTGTCCCAATATCTGATTTTCCTCACACATTTCTTTTGTGCATATAGGTGTCACAGTGAACAGTTAATGCATAGGTACTACCACTTGCTAGTGCTCATACAGATTTTATACCACATGTCCAGCTGCATGTAGTTTTAAATGAAAAATGCCCAGTACATGATAATTAACGATATACATTAATTAGGAACAATTCTTATATTCTTTGAAGGACAGTTGAGTGACAGTAAAGCCTTTGTGGCTTTCGAGGTGAACAAAGTCATTTTAATCAATAATATGTTACTTTTGTCACCCCTTCTGATAGCTGGATTTGGACACCTCTGTAAATAATAATGTTTAGATGATGCCTATCAGCCCAGACCATTCTATGTTTTTGTGATGAAGTGCAATTTGCTGTGTAATCTTCAGTGTCCTTTTTAAAATAGAGCTGAGGGCTGTTGGGAGGTAGATTGTTTACTGAACATTTTCTCCTCAGCACTGTGTAATTATTTTTCCATTGGCACTTTTGAGTCACAAACTGCTGTTTTGTGGTGCTCTGTCATCAGAAGGATCAGCCCTCCTCCAGAAAGCCTGATGTGAATGAAAGTGATTACTATTTCCTAGAATACATTGCAGACAAAAGATAATGTAATTGCTTCAGACTGGAAAGCTAACCATAACAAATGTCATCTTTTATCAATGATAACAACAGGTGAAATAAAGAAAGATAGGAAGAATTTTCTTGAGATTATGCAGGGGGTGTTGTAATTGTCTGTGACAGGCTGAACCCGAGGCTGGTCCTGACCCTTTTTTAATCTCAGGAGACTAGAAAAGAAAAGCCATGACTTTCCCAAAGTGGCACCACGTGCTTTGGGACAGTCTGGTTTTGTTTGCCTTGTCTCATGAATAAATTTTCATCAAGAAATAGCTCTATCGGGTTCAGACACAAACATTTATTTGCTGGTGATCTAGTCTACTACTGTATAAAACTCAACTCATATTAGTCTGCAGATGAAATATATTTATATAGTAAAATAATTATGGTCACATAGAGAGATTGTATAAAAAGGGCTTTTTAAAATGCTTTTCTAAGGGTAGCTGGGTGATATGGAAGAGATGATTTATGAGCTTGCTTCCCTAAGCAGTGGCTTGAAGTCTTGAGACTAAATAATGCATGCAGGATGCAAAATATTTTGAGGGGAGAAGGACAAGAAATTACTTTGGGTGTTTGTGTAACTTCCAGTAACACGGTAATCTTGCATCATAGATTACTCTCTTTTACTAACTCATCAAATCTATAAATTAAAGAAACAGCTGGAGAAATTCCACAGCAATATTACAGTGCTTTCTTCCATTCTTTCTTACTAAAAAGCATCTGTGTAAATTTTTATTGATTCCTGATGGGATAGCTGAAGTTTTATGCAGCTTGTTTAGCCTTTATAGGCAAATACCAGATGTGGTATACCACCACCTCTTGTGGACTAAATCAGTGTTGTATTTTCATTTTTGAAATCAGTTCCTGTATTCTTAATTACTTGACATCTTAGATGAACTTCTTTTGTTCTGACAACAACTTTCTGAAATGGAAACGATTTAAGGTGTTATTTTGCTTACATCATCTTTTGCCATGAGTGTTATGCTGAGTTAGAGATCATGGAAACCACGTTTGTCATCATTTGTGGTGTCCTTTTGACGGGCTTCCACATTGCTTTTCAATTTCTGCATATTTCTGATTACAGCAAGCAAAACTCCCATGGTTTGATGGTCTTTTCATTTTCCAGTCAGTGTCACAGAATCACAGGACAGTTTGGTTGGGAAGACACCTTTAAATACCATCTCGTTCCAACTTCCCAGCCAGTGCATGACTTTTGTTACCACCATAATGGTCCCTTGCTTTAGGGACACAATTTTTAAACTCACTAACCAAAAGACCTGCAAGCTTTATTCCAGGCAGTATTTTAGGTATTGAAGGGGGAATGTAAATTTAAGAAAATTTAATGTTGCTCTATAGCCATTATTTAAAACAAATAATTTTACACTAGTTTAACTTTTCTTCTTCAGAAATCAAAAATGAGAATTAGTGTATGCAGTATAGGAGTAGTATGAATAAAAAATATATTAATCTGTAAATATCTTAAACATATCTTTAGACTTTTCTTCCACCTCTTATTGGGATCTCATGAGGCACTATACTATGCACAAGATTTCAAACAGACCTTTTGTGTTACATGAGATAACACTGAGTGAAGGACATAGAAAGCATTTGAGGTAACCTACTCAGGAATTTCTGGTATTTATGTTCAGTCAAAATTCTCAAATTTTAAGTGAAAAGCTTAGAATTTCACAGGAAATCTTACCAGAGTTCAGTGCTAAACAGAATTCTCAATCTCCTGTGGAGTAGTTAGAAAATCTTTCTTTTAGATTTCTTGTCCAATGTTACTGAAATCAGGGGGACTAGAATTTATAGCATTCAGATTTAGGGGCCAAGCCCTTTTTATCAGGTGAATGATGTTCAAGATGATATACACCTTTCCCTCCTGTTAAATTAGCTTTACCTAACTGTGAGGGGCTGGGATGTTGTTTCAACATCCCTGCCAGAGTGGCTCATCCCACTGCAATGTTCTGTTACCTACAGAACACTCAGATCACTTTCTCTAATGCATGAAAAATATGTCCAGTTTACTGGTCAGCTGGGGTGTTCTGCAGCAGATTGTTTTTGGGGGGTTTACCTCTCTTAAGTTCAGGCTGTGCTACAATTTAGCAAATGATTGATCAGATTCATCTGGTTTTAGCTTTATTTTTGATAGAGCAGCTTCATGCATAGGATATAATTTGAAGAGTGCTATGAATGCTTATCCAGACAGACAGAGACAATAAAAGTGCAGAGAGCAGTATAAACCAGACATACTGCACTTTCATATTTTTACCACTGCTAAATTTCAACAGCATGTAAATGATTTGTAGATTTTGTGTTGAAATTCAAGCAAATGAAGTTATATGTGAAACTTTTGGGGAAGACACACCTGGATATCTGCAGAGGAACTTCAAAAACACTCAAGTGCAGGAATTTGTGCTCTGACTGATGCACTTGAACTTCCCTCTTCTGACTGAAACAGATTTATCCAGTCAAGAACTAAAGTACTAGTGTTAATATTTAATCCTTTCTAGATATCCAGTGTATTATTTGAATCAGAGATGATAACTGGCCAAGTGTAAGCACCAAGCACAAGTGTGTTTGTGTTCTCTGGATGCCTTTGTGGGACAGCCATTTCTTTCACAGGTGGGGAAGTACAAAGAAAAATCATAATTTTCCTATGTCTGCTTTGCAGTATTTGACAGGAGGAAAGATTCCTGAAAATGAATTAATAGTAGATTGAGGAAATAATGTACCAAGCAGCTTTTGCTTGGAAGCTGAGGTACCTGCAGGCTCTTCAGGGCCATGTGCTTCTACTTTTGGTGCGCAGTGAAGCAGGAAAGAATGAATATATTGATAATCCAGCTTGCTGCCTCCCTTCCTGGCTAGTCAAAGCTGATGTTATCTACAGCTGCATGATACTTTTTAACAGTGTGAGACAGGGAAATTATATGAAACACTAAATTTGAAATTCATGTCACAGTAAGACAGCCTGCAACAACAGGCTCTAATTTAGATGCTAAACTGAGGAAATAATTTTGAGAATCTTAGCTCACTTAGCAGCAATAAAAAAGACAGGGAAATATTGGGGAAACACTTCACTAGAAACAGTGCTAGATGCTAATGGAAACCGCACACTGTATTTAAGAAAGTTTGCCCAAATATGACAAGACTGCATTTTGAAGTCCCTTTTTCTTGATAAACTGGTCAGGAAGGACCATATACCCATGGGAATTTTGTCAGTGTTTTTCTACTGATACAAATGTAGAAGGTATTTCTACTTATCTGTTGGCTAAGCTCACATTCTCCACTCCCAGCTGTGAAAATATCAGAAGAAAAATTGCTCAAACACGCATCATGGCCCAAAGCTGGGTAACCATCTTTTCTGTTAGAGTAACATCTAAACTGAAAAAATGAAGCAACATGTCTGCAGTTTGCACATAAAAGATACTACTGTAACTGGGTTGCTGCTGCGAGGAAAGAAAAGTGGTTTGGATTTGCTCTGAAGTGTTTTTCCTCTTCTTAAATGGAAAAGAATATATTGTTTTAGTATTCTAGAAGACATTTCTGTCCTTCACACAGTATCTTGTGATACTTCTTTGCACATCAGTGGTTAGTTTTTGCTTGCTTGGTGGTGAAATGGCTCCTAACTTCTCTTCCTTTGACATTACAGTGGTTTTTGCCTTATCATATTTTTGAATGTAAATCAGAAAATGAATATTAAAATGAAAAAGAATGTGTATAACTCAGACTTTAGACTTAGTACACTGAGCAGGACTGAGTGCTTCATATATAAGGAACAGAACTCTCTGCAGTTAAGCCTTCCCTCTTCCTTCCTGCCAAGGGTGCTACACAGTATTTTGCTCTTTTACTGTTAAATCAAGATGAGGTTTATAAAATGGCTGAGAATAATTAAGTGTTCTTAAGAAATGAAAATATATAATAAAAGCTAAAACTAAACTAAAATTAAAAAGTGGAAAAGGAGTTTAATATGCAAATAACTTCCAAAAAGCAAGGACAATTTTTTTAAAGTAGGATTTCTGCTATTCAGCTGTTCTAATGGTGTGTTTTTAAATATATTAAGGCACTGAACTGAATAATGCCTGTACCTCTAAAGCTT
This sequence comes from Phylloscopus whistleri, assembly GCA_017589585.1. Taxonomy (NCBI): domain Eukaryota; kingdom Metazoa; phylum Chordata; class Aves; order Passeriformes; family Phylloscopidae; genus Phylloscopus; species Phylloscopus whistleri. The sequence goes on along the minus strand of JADMLD010000682.1, from coordinate 359,539 downwards.
TTGCAGCAAAGTCACACTGGTGCTTCAAGATTCTCAAGAAGAGCTCCAAACTAATGATAGTATGTTAAATCTTGTCTCAGTAGAAGCCAGAAGATATCCAGCCTGAGCAGAATAGTAAAATGAGGTGTACAGTGCAGGTGAAGCAGAGAACCTTGTCTCATTTCTCCATGTACATCCTACGGTGCTGAACTCATCTTCAGGGACCTGCTGTCTCTGCCATGCCTGGTAATGGGCTGCTTTCTTCTGGCCAATGAAAGAATTGGGGCTGGTGGAATTGGATAACTGGTGCACAGTGTAGTGGGATCAGTAATTCTGTGTATTATAAAAGTTGATGCAGCTGTGAAATTTGGTTGTAGTCATAAATGTGTGATCTCACGGTTCTCATTGTAATGTCACTGCAAGGTACTTCAGTGATATTTCTGTATCTTTACTTACAGCATTCTTGCCTCTAGTGTGGAAATAACCTGCCTCATACATCTCTCCTGACCCCTGTTCTAGTCCTCAGACCACTTCATGACCACTTGCACCCTTGTGTAAGCCACAAAGTAGATAATACACAGAAAGCCTTGCTGCACATTGATTTGCTGTATGGCAGCAGTATTACAGCAGTTGATTTGTTTCAGCTTATCAGTGAGGAAATCCTATACATCACTGACTTGGGGCAAAAAAACCATGAAGAAGAAATAATTGTGCAGGGTATAAAAGGGTGCAGAGCAAACTCTTACTATGGAAAAGTATGGTAACACATGTAGTGAGCTGGTTAGGTGTAAAAGAACCTGGGGAAAACTGGCCCTATGTATTTATGACTTCAGAAAACACTGGCTCTTCCAGTGAACATAAATGTGAATATAAGTGAGGTTCTTAGGAGAACTTAAGGGTTGGAATTTTTGCAAAAGTTCCACTATGTTTAATCCATTTTCGCTTCAAGGCAGGGTCTTTTGTAAATGTTGGGCCGTACCACCTCTTGCAGATCTAAAGAATAAAAAGCTTTCAGAAAAACAACTGAAAACCCTTAACAAACTGATAAATGTCCAGTCCTAAATGAATGCATAATGAGTATTTCAGACTAAAGAGGGAAAAAAACCCCCCACCTTAATGTTTTTCAAATTTTTCTCAGCCATCATCTAAAACTTTTGGATGACTGTACATAGTTTTGCCAAATGGCAACAGTTGGTTGTAATTTAATTGTGAAATGTAAAAACTTTAAAAAAAAATTCTACTTCTTGAACTATTGTTCTCATCCAGGGCCAGATCCCTCAAACTCAGCTCTCACAAAATAACTTTCCTTCCCTCAGGAAGGAGAAAGAAAAGCAAGAAATTTCTTCCTTTACTGTACTGTAGTCTTTAGTTATCAAAGCAATGCTGTAGTAAAAATCCATAGTGATTTTAGACCCTGTACCTCTTTGTGTCCCTGTATTTAATTTGTGTGGCTCTTTTACTCCCTCTGAAACCAGGGATAAAATGCAATTCTCAGTGTCTGCGGGATTCAGCAATATTGTGACCTTATTCATGGCCAGAGCTGCTCATGTATTTCTTTTATAATCCTGTGGTGGCCTTATTGTTGGTTTCTGAAAAACAGTGGCTTTATGGACAAATTTTCCATGTTAGATATGTAAGAATTATATTAGGAACCTTGTGAATACTAAAGAAGTAATTCTCTAATAGTCTCTAGTTCAATGAGGATTTAAATCTATTGAAAAAAATTGCATGCTTTAATCTCCTTAATTCTTTAGGAAATTTGGTTGTTACCCTCCCTTTTGGGGTAATTTTTGGCAGGGCTCTATGCATCTGGAAAAAGAGAGTCTGTGAGCAGGAAATGCACAATTTGGGTATAAAACACTCGCCTTTTGGATGTGCTTTCCAATAAATAGCTGGGATTTAATGATCTCCTAGGCTGAGCATTATTATGCTCCCTGCTGTGGATAAGATGCCCAAAGAGGCTTTGCTGGCAGGCATCACTCAGGAGAGGAAGAGTTGGCTCTCCTGCTTTCTGAAATAGATTTGTGATGTTGGCTTGCCACCTTCTACCCTTGTCTCTTAATTCATTAGGGTTTTATACCTCACCCATGTTGGTGTGTTGTTTTTCCCTGTAGAACGCCAGAGCAGGTACCAATGTCCATTCCAACAGCTCTGCCTGTAAAGTAAATTTTACCTTTTTTGTGTGTGACTCTGCCCCTCAGGCTCCCCCCCAGCTTTCTGAGAGCACAGGGGTTCCTGTAGATGCCTCAGAGAAAATCTCAGACTGGGGGTTTGGATCCTTGGAGAGGGATGTCAGTAGTCAGATCTCTTATCTGAAGTGTCCTAAATCGAGGTGTTGGAAAACCTGCAAGTTTTCAGGTTTCTCAGATTGTTTAGAAATGAAATTAAGGCTACAGAAATAGATAGAAAACTGTTATTTTCACTTTCACAGATATGATCATGTGCAATATTTGATATTCAGAAACTGCAGAAAAGCTGGTATCCTGTGGGATTCTTTACATGCTTTGCCTGACTTTTCTTAACTTACCTGAACCTTCTGGAAACAGCCTTGGCTTGTAAGACAGTTTATTTTCTTTTCTATTTGAATAAAATTCTGTAACTCTTTAAAGATGTTACTCAAACTGAAGAGGTTCTTGGACTGAGGTTAATTCTTGCTTATGTTTTGAAAGTTCAGGAGAGCTCTAAATCAGAGATGTTAAAACTCATAAGTGGCATCAAATGTGTGATGTTCTATTACAGGTGCTTGCTGATTAGTTCTAGTTAAAGAATCAAATTCTAGTATTGTGTGGTTGAAAGTTAATGCATCAGAACTGACTGGATGATGCCTTCAGATCAACTTGATTCCAAAAGGTGTTTAGGTCAGAAGACTCTGTGACTGCATGATCAGAGTAGCCAGCCCCAGGTTTGAGGATGAAGCAGAGTTTTACCTGTTTGAGACTTGAAGGAAAAATTATGAGATCTCAAAGTTGCACAGAATCTATGTTTTCACTCTGGTTGGGTGAGTCTGGCTTTTAGCTGGTGCAGTTTAGCCTTTTTTGTCTTGTGCTGCACCTGACCTTTTGTCTTTGTTATATTTTGCAAGCTTTAAAATCTTTGTAACATCTCTCTATTGATTTTATCCATTAAAGTTATGCAGTCCTTTTATATGCATATTATCAATTTCATAGAGGTCTTTTAAAATCCAAATTTCCCATGTTGATTAAACAGTAGTTGTTCCAAATGTTTGCAGCACTACTTATTTATAACTGCAGATACGTGGTGGGAGATGTAATGTGGATTTCTGGGAGGTTAGTGCTGGCTGTTCTGAGGTAACTTAGTAAAATTGTTCCTTTGAGGTAACTGTTGGATGTGGTCAGTACATTTTAGTCATTATAACTATAAAAGAGCCTTGTATTTAGAAAAACAGTTCCATTAACCAATGGAAGGAGAAAGAACCATGCTGCTGTATGTTGATCCACTTCAGCATGTTTAAAAACAGTCTTCCTTGGACATGTCATTGCTGGGTCTTGGAAAAGAGGAGACTGAAACAAAACAGGGAAAAGGAGGAAGCTGGGTAGGAGCAATCAAAGCAAGGATGTACCCTAGAACAAAGAAAAAGAGGGAAAGTAACAGAGAAATTTATTTTTTTAAAGCATTGAGTGGGAAATTGGTCAGTATTAAAGTTCAGTTAGATGTGTTGGTGTGTGTGTTATGTTACCTCTAATATTTTCAGTTGAGAAGAGGCAACTAATGGAGATTTCCCTTCTTGCTTTGATTTCAAGATAATTATTATGGTGTTAGGGTCCAAAGACCCAGTGCTGAGTCAGGAAGTCTGTAACTTTTAAAAGCAACCCCTATTGCTAACAGTTTATTGTTCTATATCATGTCATTGTTAGAATGAGCTTCTGAGCATTTGTTCTTAACATTTCTTCCTTTTGATGGTAACTTTCTTTTGAGTCCCCGTCACTCAAAGTGTGTAAAGGAGTGATACTGTCTGCCTAAAATTATTCTGCAGTCTTTTCTCTATATCAAAGAACAATATTCTTCAGTCTCTCCTCTGTATAATAATGTGTAACAAGTTCAATGTAAGGAAGAGCAACAGAGACAGTGCAGAAGAATGTTTTTGGATGCACTTGACATCTTGAAGAAAATCCCCCAAACCATTTTATTTTCTCTTAGGTAATGAACAGGGTGCTGGATGTCTAAGCTGGCAGCTCCTGTAAGGTAGAATTTACCAAAATTGTGATATCTGCCAACTTCTATTTCTATTTTTCTTAATTAATAGACTAAGCTGTTGAGAACATGTGATTGGAGAGTATAAGGGACCCATGTTTCCTCAGATAAATAAGGTCATAGCCCTGGAGAATGTTCTGTACAAGAATGACCATATTTATGAAACTTTAATTTAAATGTAACTTTGAGAAGTCAGTATGGAGTCTAAAGAAGGGGCAGCACGGCAGCAGCTTTTCTCTGTTGGTGATTAATTTTGCTGCAGGCATTCTGTATCAGCTGGAGTTTTCCCAGCATGTTCTGAAGGAAATGGAGGCCTCCACTGCAGCTCCTGAAGTGACAAACAGTCCCTAAAATGTCAGGCGGTGATGTTTAAAATGATCTTTGTCTCATATGGAAACAATTTGTTTTTTTCTTGAAAACTTTGGAGGAAAGATTTTTGAATCTTGTGCTGGTGAATAAAGCTGTCTTCACTTGGTTTCTTGAGGAGGGATGTATGAGTATCTGAAAAGTGTTCTAGTGTTATGTGATTAATAATTGGGTAAAGTTAATGAGTAGCATCTGTTCTGCTAGAACAACAATTTAATAAAGCTGTCCACTCTTGAAGATGAAGGATGTTTGCAGATGAATGGCATCGTAGTTTTTGAGGGCTGTACCAGCTATAAGTTCTTAAAAGGGGATTCTGCTTCAGGGAAGTCAGCAAGGTTCACTGATTAGGAGTAGATTGTGTCATTCCCCTATCCTCCTAATGTATCCACACAGCAGTTTGACACTTAGGCTCCCATCTAGAGTCACAAAATGAATGAGCAGAACTTGCTCGACATTACAAGCTGGGTGGATCAGCTCGAATATCTGGCAGGTCTGATCAATTCAAATGTTACATGAGGTTGCCCCAGCAGTGTGAAATGAGTGAAAGAGTTGTCCGTTCTGCCACAGCGAGGTCGTGAGCGGCGTTTCTGCGAGAGCCTCTGGAGCCGCAGTCTCAGGCTGTGCCCTGCCCGGCGCGGGCTCAGGCAGTGCTGACTCAGCACAGCGACACCGGGAGCGGGGCTGAGCCCGAGGGGCTGAGGGCGAGCAGAGCAGACACATCCTGCCACTGAGTGGTCATGGGGATGTGCTGCAGCCTCCTCCCTGTAATTAGTGCCTACGCTGTCACCAGGGAGCCCGGTGGCTTCTCTAGGTGGAAGGGATGGTTATGGCTGTCCCTAATTATCGCTTCTCCCTTTGCAATTGCTACTTTCGGCAGACGATGCCTAACTATTCTGGCTCCGTCCATCCTGCATTCTTGTTCTCTCCTATCTGTATCCAGATGCTCCGATTTCATTCCCTTCATACACCTCTGGACGTGCAGAGGGGCAGCAGCCCTGGCTCGGGGTAATTTCCTCTCACACCACACAACAGCCACGTGCTTCTTTCCATAAGGTGTTGGCTGCTGCTTACCCAGCTTTGTAGCCAGCTGCTTCTCTTTATTCTTATCTCTTTGAGAAGAAAACCAGAGTAAATTTTACAAAATGTCTGTAAGCAGTAAATGAGTAGCACCTTCTGAGGCTATGCAGGTGGGAACTGAGTGGAAAGTGGTTGTTGTAGACAAAGCACCCATCTACAGAAGGGGCCATTTCTGTAAAGGGCTGTGCTGGCAGGGAAGCCTTCTTTCTAAAAAGCAAGTGGCTCTGGAACTCTAATATCAAGTGTCCCGTCATTCTAATATCAATTATTGCAAGTATTTAGTGCAACTATTTTTTAATGCTCCAGTGATGTAAGATTCATTTTAGATTTGAATATGACAATAGTGCTCTTTTCTTTATATACTGTTCCTCCAGCAACAGCAGAAGCTTAAAATAATTCCTCAGACCTTTATTTTGCAGTCCTGTTACCAAACCTGCTTATTCACAACACTCTGCCCTCATGCATATTATGCATGTTCCCCTTAGCATGTAAACAATAAGAAACCACTTTGCTCTTTCTCTAACCTACCATGAGAAACCTCTCCCAGAAATGGTAAATCCCACTGCAACCTATGTTTTGCAAGCTACAATCACTTTCTAGCTTTGTTTCATTATGTTTCATTTTTGTAAATCCTCAATACTTCCAGACTAAAAATCAGGAAAGCCTTAGGAACTCTCCTTGACGTTTTTTGTGGCTCGAAAAATTTGAGTAATGTAAAGGTATTCCTTGTGCTGTGAGTACTGTTGGGTGGTATTGTAACCATGGAAGCTTTATGTTAATCATAGTTTAGTTTTTACTATGTATGAGTTCATTCTAACAAAATCTTAATTTCAGGCAACTTGTTAAAACCCTGCATTTTAGTTCAATGATCCATTTAAATTTCGAGCTTGATTTTCATAGCTTCTTTCTGTAATTATATTCACGAATATGCCAAAATATGCACATTAATCTTAATAATTTCTGTTAATGAGTTACAAATTTTATTTCATATCATGGCTAGGTACATCTCACAGTGCTGCTCTGCCTGTTCAGTGGTGGTTTCTGGAGCTACTCAGAGCTTTTGATAGAGCATGCTCCCTTAACTTCATTACCAAAGCAGAGGCAGTGCTTGTTTTGCACAAAATTTAAATGTGAAGACAGCACTAAAGACAAAGGAGCGAGGAGACAAGCTTGAATAGCTCTCTGCTTGATTATGAGATGCTGGGGGTTGAGGGAATGCTGTCTGGCTTTGTGAAACAAAAAAGGAGATTTGCTAAATTCCAGTTCAATTTCGTAGAAATTGCTGGTACTGAGACACATTCATGTGCAATATTAATTTGCAAGAACTGGAGAGAATATCCTGTGAAGCCTGAGCAGTGATATACATGAATAGGAAAACTATGGGGATTTAAAGGATAGTGCTTATACATTCGTTACAGCTGTGGTTTAGCTGTGGTAGATAACAGAAATCTAAATGACACTTTTATATGCATAATCTACCTGAAAATGGACGCCTTCAGAATGTAGTTGGAACTAAATTTGTGACTAGAAAACTGCAGGTTTTTATTGTGCATTTCCTGGAAGGATGTTAATGCAATCCAGGTATTGAACAAAGTTGGGACATCAACTGATTTAGATTTAAATTTCACCTTGGATACAAAGCATTGTAGGACTTCTGTGTTTTGTTTTAGCTATTCTGAGATGCTTTAGACCAGAAATCTGCAACTGTTTTAATTTGAACTATATAGAAAGTAGTTTCCTGCAAGTTTTTGGTGTAACTTAAGGCATTTGAATATAATTGGAATTTTAGACTTGACCAAAAGCAAGAAATTACTTGTGCTAATCAGGCATATGCTTTTATCTTACATTCCATACTTCATGCATGATTCAGTCTATCATATCTTCTGTTTAAATTTTTATCACACATTATTATGTACGCTTATAAAACAGTATTTTCACTGAGCTCAACAGACACTTCTTACTAAAAGCTTATAAGTAAGAAAGGAAAATAAATTGATAATAAAATACCTGAGCTGCAGTTGGTGAAGCAAACAGGAAAGATTTTCCTCACAGCTTAAGATAAAAGCTTTCAAGAATACAGAGAAAATACTCCCAGCCTCCCAACCTTAAAAAAGAGCCCTTGCTAGAGAAACAGACTTTCAGGCCTTTGTTCCAAGTCTAAGGTGTTTTGGACTCCTGGTGGTTTGGAATTAATTTGGGTCACCTTTTCCTTTTGTTTAAAGAAATAAGTCATGCAGAAAAACTGTGTTTACTGTCTGTAGTCGAGACATTTGCTTATCAAAGGTATGTGAAATACTGCTGCTTACTACAAGGTTTTCTATTTTAACCACTCCTGGCTTTGTTGGAATTCATCTACAAAACAGGCAGCTGGCTTTAGTAGTTAATGCCTTTATTTACATGTGGGAGGAAGCCCTGATACCAAAATGTTGCCATAAACATGGGCTATGACTTTGATAAGAAGTTCCCTTGTTTAATGAGAGAAGTTGTGGGGGTTTTTTTGAGTAAAGCCTTACTTCCAAGGATTCTATGAAAAACCATTAAACCTGAAGTGGTAAAGCAGCAGAAGAACAGCTGTTCTCAAGAAGTCCTTTGTGTTAGGAACTATTATTGGAATTGAAGGTCAAGAAAAACAGCAGCGTTCACTTGCTGTCATGTGTGTGCTCTCTCTCCAGTGTAAGTCAAGGAGCTGGTTGTGTCTATTGCACTTCAGAAAGTAAATAAGCTTGCCAGAATTTTATGTTCAATGACATTATTTGCTGTTAGAATTTAAGAGTGTGTTGTGCAACTACAAGAAAATGCAATCTTACAAAAAATGTGATATCAGATGTATTGTGGTAACCTCAAAAGGCATGAGGAACTCATTTTTGCCTTTTGGCTGAGCACTGCAGGAGGGAGAGGAGGGGGTTGCAGAGACCAGTCTGGAGGAGATAGCAAAACAGCAACCTTGGCCAAGAGAGATGGAGCTCAGAGGGGAGACTGGACAAGAAAGGGTTTCATCAAGGGGAGCTGAAACAGAAGCTTCAGGCAGGACAGTGAAAGTGCTGCTGCTGAAGGATAGATAGGAGTTCCCATGTAAAGATTTGGAAGTAAATGCAGGGGCTCTACTGGTCCTGCAAGTAGAGTTGTTGATGGGGAGCTGTCAAGATTGTACATTGCTTTGATAATTGGGGTGTAGGATGTATAAATTACTTATGAACTGACTTGAGAAAAAAAAAAAACAAACCTACAAAACCCCCTCTTTAGATAATCTTGCAGCCTGCTAAAGAACAATGTTGTCTGTTCAGAAATCTGAAGGGTGACAGGTCTTTGTTCAAACATCAAGAGAGGAGCTTGTCTGTGGACAAAGATGTGGAGAACAAGTCCTGTGACACAAGAAGTTAATTGCATTAACTGCAGTTCTATTGCCAGTGCAGAGCAGGGCCTTCATGTGAGACTGAAATGCTACTGTTTGAAAACCTGCTCAGGGGGCTTGCCTTGGCCTGGGGGTGTTGTTCTTGTTTATTCCAGAATTCAGGACTTAGTTACCCTTAGAGTGAAAATTGTCAGCAAATGGCAAAAGGGTGGTTTAGGTCTTTACTTTTATTTTCCAGTACAGTGCAATAAATCCTAATACTGGTTTTGTTAGCTATGAAAACCCTTGTGATTTATCTGATACCATAAGGAGCATTTTTCCAGATCTATATCCAGATCTGTCTATTCTAAAACTATTTTTGAGAAGTTATATTTTCAGTTTGAATTGCATTAAGCATGTTTCTCCCCCAAAATGTGACCAGGGACTTTGACTTCTGCTGCAATATTTTATTTATAATTTTTTCAATGACCTCTTTATGGTTTTATGAAAATAAACAGAAGTGCTTTTACCTTTGAAGAAATGTACCTGTTTAAATACTTAAAACATTCTCTGTCTTTATTTTATATTTGTTTTGAATATTTTATATTTGAGTGTTGCTCCAGTTTTAATGTTTCATAGGAATCAGAGCACCTTTTCATATTACTTCGAATTGATTTCACTCTAACCTTGGCTGTAACCTTAGTGACTCTTCTTTGTGAGGATGTTTTGCAGCTTGCAGTGACGTAGTTAGTAACAATGGATCTAATAGCTAGTTTGTAGTTTTTTCCATGTAAAATGACAAGGACATAAATTCTGTCTTTTAGGCAATTTTCTAGAGGTATCTGAACTAGACAAAGAGAGTCTTTCCATGAAGCCTACCAGGAACTCCAGGGGCTTACAATGACCAAAGTAACACCCAGGCCTCTTCAGAATGTGTTTCTGAGAACTGTGGATGCAGCAAAAGCTGCAGAAGCCTTTGTTTTTATAAATTTCATGTGAGAACATGAATAACAGGAGTAGGCCACAGAATAATCCAGTGATTTTAGTTCACACTTAATGCTGGGCTCATACGGTCATGTAGGTTCTGGCTAACTTGGAGCCTAGGAGCAGTTATGAGCCTATACTCTGGTTTTCAGCCTTTGCTCAAGATTTGAGTTGAGGTATTTAAACCTGATTTCCAAGAAGATTTAGGAATATGTCTGATTACAAATTTGAGATTAGTGGCTCCATACCCACATTTTAAAGGAGATTACTTGTGTGCTTAAGATCTGCCTTTAATCTTGACATTTAACTTGAGTACAGGGATTCAAATAGAGAACATGGGTACATAAGATTTATATGGGTACCTACAGGCACTGAAAAGAGCACTACCAAATGATTTGGGCAAACAGTACAAAACCCCCTAGTACTTTAAAATGTTATCTGCAGGGAAAATAAATTCTTGAGTTTTCTTGAATTTAATAATGGACATAATAATTATGGAAGTCTTCTAAAACCTAGATTTCGGGTTTTTTCCTGTGTCAGTTCACCTTTCAAAATAACCACACAACACTAAATTCTGGTTTTAAAATTATATATTTCAAAATTTACCACTGTCATTTGCTCATAAAGATGAGTATTCATTTGACCTGTGCTTCAATTTGCCTCTCATTTCTAATTTTACAGGCAATGAAAAGCTCTTTAGTTCAGGCATTCTATAGATTCCCATATAGGAAATTTGAATGCAAACTTCTGCACTTAAAAATAAAATGAGAAGCATGAATATTTATGCTTTAGTAGTTCTCTGAGGGAAGGGAAAACCTCAGCTTCTGTAAACCAGCCTTGACAAACCTTTAGAATTGGGCCCATTTACATTTGCAAACATGCCTGAGTGACGTGGAACCTTCTACCAGCAAACAGAATGAATGATCCAGACACATGTTTGGTTTATGGAATATTTGGGTCAAATTAATGATGGGACTAATCCTAAAAATTTCAATGCAATTTCCCTCCTTGGCTTTATTTAACTTTTAGAAACTTGGTCACAACTCAAATAGGTATAACTTCCTAGTACAGAATTGACATAAGGTAACAGCAAAAACCCTGAAGGCCTTTTTTGTGAAGGTCACACTATCATTCTTTGCTGGCTTACTTGACTAATCAGCAGAAAATATAAATAATGAGTGCATTGATATGCACACACGTACATGTGTAATATTTGTAAGAACACACTGCAGGGACAAAGATTTGGATTCCTTTTTTCAGTTCTATTTACTCACTGTCCTCCTTTTAGTGAAAAAAATGTATTCATGTATATTGGAAAAAAATCATCAGCGGAGGATGAGAATAAATTCTGCTACCAACTGTGGATGCACTAGAATTCAGTATCAAATGAGTAGTTTGGCCACAAAGAGACAATGTCTTCCACAGACATGTTTGCAGACAGATTCGTGTTGTTTCTTGAATAGACATTGAGCGTTAGAAAGCTCAATACAAGCCTGGATATCTCAGCAATAACAGCCACCTTAACACTGCTTTGTAACCACGGTGGAAGCTGTGATGGCCTCCTGAGTTCATATTCTGTCCCATTATTTGCACTAATAAAATTTTCTAGTGGAGAAAAAGGAGTGGGATGTTTTTCTGAATGTACATACTTAGCATAAAATGAAAGCAAATGTGGGGTTTGACTGTGAGATAGCTGGAAAGTTCCTGAAATCCCCACAAAAGCTTTCTTTGTGCCCTCTCAGCTGTGGCATTGCAGTTAATTACAAACCCTTTCCCCAGAGGTGCCCTGCCACAGCACTCATTGTGCTGGTGCAGCAGCACTGGCCTGCACTGAAATGGGGAATTATCTCATGTGCTCCTAGGAAAAAAAAAAAACAACAACAACAACAACAAAAAAAAAAAAAAAAAAAAAAAAAAAAAAAAAAAAAAAACCAAAAAGCAGGAATAAAAGGAAATCACTGTTAACCAAAGACAGAATTTTAAAATCTTGTGGGGGAGTTAACATCTGGCTTTCAGAATTCTATGGGAATACTGTTGTAGAAAAGGCGGAAAGTAATTTTAAAATTGCTAATTTTAATGGGGTGTATGAAAAAGTATTCAAGAACAGCGCTGGCCATTGTGGGTTCAGAAATATGAATAGGCTTGCAGTCAATAGAAAACGTCATCTGAGAATTGTGAAGATGTGAAACAAGCTCTTAAATATAAAGGGTTCAAGGTGAATACATTAAACAAGGGACTTATGTCTTTTAAAGACAGTGAAGTGTTTTTATCTGGTTTCAGCTGCCACACTTTAGCCAGGGTTCTGCCTCACCAGATTGCATTATAATTGCTTGTGCTGGGAAGGAAGTTTGTGTGGAGTTGTTGTGGTTCTCTTTGGTTCCTGAGCCCCTGATAGATGGATTCCTGTCCAGCTTCATCATCCTGAAGCCTGTTCTCCAAAGAAGTGAATGATGACCATGTCACAAACATCTTGCCAGGAAACTGCTATTAATGGGGATTTCTATTGGTAGCAGCTAGCATTGATTGTTTTCTCATTCTCTTGCTCTGCAGCTGCACACTACACATTCTATCCAAGGACAAACCATCTCTCAGTAGCCTTTTAAAAATATTTTTTGATAATGCAAGGACATTCAACCCAAAAAAAAACCAAAAAAGAAGTCTAATTTCTTTTGACCAGTATGAATAATAGTTCAAATTGTTTCATGAAATGGGCCTGGGAAAAAGCCAGTCCAAGGGAAAGAATGTATATATGGAAACAAAATCATAGTGGATTGGTAGAATTTTTTGGTGTGTTTTCTGAATAGATAGAATGCACTCATTTTTTTGCCAAAAATGCAGTTACCAGGGCTGTACTTGAAAGGTTCTTTGAACTCTGATGGAGTGCAGATCCAGCTAAGAACTCTTATGTCCAATAATATCACGTTACATAAACAATGTTTATGTAGACATGTTTCCTCTCTCCTTCCAGGAGAGCAGTTTGAGGGAGAAAGTCTGTATGGATATTTATTAATAAAGGTGTATTTGAGACCAAAAAATAAATGTGTACATCTCAGCTGGAATGAGCTGTTGGTACTTAAAAGGCTGAGTTGGAACTTGTAACTGTATTCAAGTAAATAATTTGGGCCTGAAATATTCTGTTATGAAAGATGGCTTCTTTGTTATTTCCAGTGTTCTGGAATTCGTAAAAGGAGTATACTTCTCTGAAACCTGAATGCCAGCATTTTCTTTAGTCTGCTATAATGACACAGCATTTTATTACCTAATGTTAATATTTAACAACTAATATTAAGAATTCATAAGTGTGTTCTTGGTGCATCTGATCTGAAAGTAAAGAAGCAATACACAATTGCCTCCACAGAACATTATCTCAAGAGAAAGTCAGAAAACAGTCACAAAACTTTAACATGTTCTTGTCTTGCATTGAGTTCATCCCCTGTAGTGTAATATAAACTAGAAGGGATAAAAGCATGACTGTAATGTAAAGGATGTGTCTTGTCACTGTCTCCTTATTTAACTCATTGCAGTGACAGTTATTTTAAAAAATGGTGAATATGGTATCATAGCGACTTTAGGACAAGTGAAGTAAAGTACAACCCAACAACTGCCATGAAAAAACAGCAAGATGGTTTAATGCTTGAATAATTTATTATTGAATAAATAGGAAAAGTCTAATCCAATGAGAAGAGAGACACAAAAAGACTTTTTACAAGAGTAACTGTTTAGACTTGAGGGAGGAACCACATCAGTTACTTGGACAGTAAAAAGATCTTGCTATTTCAATTCAAATTTGTATCTTCTGAATTTCAAATTTGGCCACAGAACCAAAAGCCTGTTTTTCTGTTGAAAGATGAAAAGCTAGGGCTTGCTTTTATCTGCCACAATGTTTTTGCTTATTCAAATTGCTTCTTAATTTTACCTTTGCTGTTCCACGTTCATGGTGGTATTTGTATTGTGCCTTTTTGTTTCAAGGTTTTCTGAAAGATGGTTGAAGATATGCAAAAAAATGGTCTAAGTTTTTAACTTCTTTAAATATGTGACCTTTACTGGGAGAGTACAGTGGTATCTGAATAATTTTGGTAGGAAAATGAATAAGAAAGTGTTTTAGGTGCCCTGGGAAGAGCTGCACACTCTTGGAGGGAGACAAGGGGTATGATCTGAAGCAATTTGTGCCAAGCACTGTTCTATTTCAGTCCTGGTGAGTCTGTGCGTTGTCACTCACATCCTGGGTGCTGCAACCTCTTGTCACAGATATGTCAGCCCACATTGCCTCTAACAGCTCTGGCACAGCAATCCTGCAATAATGACTTCACCAGAAATAGATGTAGGAAGCTGCTGGGAAACATTATTTATGATAGTGTATGGAATTTGGATTGCTAGTAATTGTATTAGAAACATTTCTCTTTCTCAAGTGATACTGTTTTTTGTAATTGGTATTGATACTGGGACACACAACATGACCTTTCTGTTTTAAGTGGGCTTCAGTTCCTCCTTTTGCTTTGTTTTCCCATCCCATATTACACTTTAGCTGGAATAATAAGAAAACAGCCTGATGCGCTGGGTCCTTAGTGCCTTTTCTCTTCATTAATGTGAATTGAGTGGCAGTGTCAGAGAGGGGGAGGCTCAGTGTTCTGTTTGCCTGCTTTAAATTGGACGTCCTTGAGCTGTATCACAGCCTAAATAATGTTACATTTCATCTCCAGATAAAAGCTCGTGTTCTTGAAATTAACAAGTTTCCTACCGGTGGTGGCAATGTTTTCATAGAAAATGAGAGAGGAACAAGAAAGCGTATTAGTGGATCATAGGGTGACTGAGAGAGGCAAATTTATTACCTATTCAGCAGGGGATTTCACTGAGAAAGAAGCACAGTTGCACAAAGAGTTGGTGAGAATTTGTCTTGGGATACTGTGCCTGTCTCTGGTTGCTCGAGATCAAGCAAAGTGAATTCAAAAAGATGGAGTGTAAAGTGCTGTTCCTTTGAGGTTAAGAGGGAATATACCACAGGGAGGATGGGGGAATAGGAAATGTCAGAGAGAGGGTGACTTAGGGTTTTAAAACATCACTGAAGTGTAAATTGTGTTGTGCCTCTTGCTGAAAATTAAAAGTGGGAGTCTTTTCTAAAAGAAAAAAACAATACTGTTATATGATAGCCACACAGTATGTTGTGATTGGAATATCATGACTATGGAAATGAATTTCCTAGATTGAAAAACTTGAGCCAGAATTCATTATTATTATTATTCACATGGAATTTTCTGCTCATGAACCTGTGAAGTGACTTCAGCTTTTGAGAACATTTTTATACTCTTACATATTTGGTAATGTTTTGAATAAATAATCTTTAATCTATTCATTTGATCATGAGCTCTTTGATTTTCTCACATGTTATTAATTATTTTGCAGTATTTAATTGGTTACTTAAGTACTTTCACTAAATTGAAAGCTTGGAGATACTTTTTAAATAGCATTGAGCATAGACAAAAATGAAAATTAATATATTTACTGAATATTTGAGTATAGCCAGTAACCAGTATTTCTATCTGCAGCTGTGTGTTTCGGACAATAATAATGTGTTTTGCATAAAGTGGAACTTTCTTCTCGTCATTAGTGCAAATAGAATAATCCTTTGAGCTTTTTATAATATTTAAATTTCATCCATCTGTATTGATCAAAACCAAAAAAACCAGGGTTTCATTAATTTCAGAGAGCTCAAGGTCTAAGAGCTCAGTTCCTATAAATGTTGTGAAAAGGAGTAGCCTGGAAGTGGAAGGATTCCCTAAGTAGAGCTGGATAGCTCTAAGGGACCTGCAGTTTGCAAGTGAGCTCATCAGCTGTTGTGAGGCACAGCAGCTCCAGCTCCCAAAGGTGACTGCAGGGATGTGCAGCTCTCAGCAGCCTGGATCCATGCGGCCTTTTGGATGAGTAGGAAATTTTGGAGAGAACAAGGGAAGAGAGGCATTATGAGCAGAGGCAGCACAGTGCAAGAGGTCAGCTATAAATAGCTGTGAAAGGTTAGGGCATGGATTTTCACTAGGGGAGGTGCTGCTAAGGCATGATGCTGGAGCTCCTGTGTACCAGATGGCATAAAAACACGTCCTGAGGATTTAATCCCTATCCAAAGGAGTTTATATTTCCAACGTGAGAACAGAAACACAGCATACAGATCCATGATGTGAGTTACAGTTATTGCAGGAAGAGATTTAAATGCAAAGCATGAATCGATGTGAACAGAGTCGAATTGTAAACAAGGTCAGGCTACAAAACTGCCAATTCCCAGAGGAAAAAGACAAATTTTGCTGCTCTCCCATACTTATTATTTCAAGGAAATTATTTCTCTCAAGAATAGAATCCGATTAATAGAGCTGTGCTTCTTAACAGGAAGTTAAGAATCAGAGGCTGCTAAATGTGCCTGTAGTGAAGAATTGCTCCATACTCCCCACTTGCAAGAGGGACACCAAGGTGCTGAAGCGTGTCCAGAGAAGGACAGCAGAGCTGGGGAAGGGTCTGGAGCACAAGTCCTGTGAGGAATGGCTGAGAGGGTTGGGGGGATCAGCCTGGAGAAAAGGAGGCTCAGGGGAGAGCAGCACTCTCTACAGCCACCTGAAAGGAGGGTGCAGCCAGGTGGACGTTGGTCTCTTCTCACAGGTAGCAAGTGACTGGTTGAGAGGAAATGGTCTTCAGTTGCTTCAGGGGAGGTTTAGACTGGATTTTAGGGAAAACTTCTCCTCTGAGTGGGTTGTCAGGCATTGGAACAGGCTGTCCCTGGCAGTGTTTGAGTCACCATCCCTGGAGATTCTGAAGACATGTGTAGATGTGGCACTCAGGGACGTATTTCAGCAGTGGATTTGCTGTCAGACTCGATGACACCTACCCGAGAGATGCCTCTGCTAAACTGAGCAGAGCTGTGCTACCAGGGCAAGCTGGGAACAACAGGAGTAGTTTGTGTGCATGGGGTGTTGGAGGAATTTGGAGGAAATTGGAGGAATTTGGGAAGGGCAGTAATAGTTTGTGTGGATGGGGTGTTTTCTGGTTTTCTGTACATTTAGTTTTGAAATAATGCCTAATGTCTCTAGGAGGCATTGTGTAAAAGTGTATAGGCCAGAGGAAGTAGAACAATAAAGTCAATACCTCTGAAGCAAATATTAAGACAAGAGAATAAAATTCAGATATCTGTGTTTCCTGCACAGAGCTGTATTAAAAGTATCTGAACATTATGTCCTCTGGAAGGTAATGATATTTAAAATTTATAACATATGTATTTTTAAATGATCTTAAGGATTATTAATTTTATGGGGTTTTTCCCACTAAATAAATTTAAATTTCAGCTAACCACAGCTAATAAATTTAAGTTTTCAGCTAACCACAGTCTCTTCATAGGCTTGCTAGCAAACAGTTCCAAAGAAGATGGGAGTTCTTGATAAAGGAGAAAAAGAAATTTCTGAATTCCATGTATTTTAACTGTAATTATACCTGCAGATTATTTATCTGGGTGACAGAGGAATGACCTAAAACTCTTGTAGTAGTGTGGCTGTAAGTGCAGTCCAGATCAGTTTTGTTAAGAACATTTTGCTGAGTTTATTTCTTCTTAAACTCTTTGCAGTTTCCTGACAATGAAATATGGCTTTTTTTTTTTCAGAGAACATGTTAGGCTGAGCTAACATGTTGAGGCCTGTGCTGCACTAGCTGTTAGTTTGTGTAAAACCATCATGATTCAACACCTGCCCATCAGAGGATACTTAAAAGGGTATGAAATAACCTGCCTCTATATACTTAACAGAAAAGAAAGGGTGGGGCAGCTTCTTCCTTATACTCATGGAATGAAAACCCACAGTGCATCCCTCTATACATTATGAGACAGCATAATAAGCACCCTAAGTGTGGGGCAGATTTTCAGCTGCATGTAAAGGTCCAATAGTAGAATTACAGTACATCTGTGACAGTTGTGCTGAAGGCAGGAAAAGAATCCAGGAGTTTGAGCACCTCTCCCCTTTTGAGAGGCAGAGGTGTGGCTGCCAGTGAAAGCAGCCGGTGACTGAGGCACACAGCCTGTGCCAGTGGAGGCCTGGCTGCTCCACTCTGCTTCCCTGGCAAGCTGGCCTCAAATTCAAGTGGAGGAGTTGGTACATACAGGAAAAGTTGATTTGTATCAAAGATATTGATCTCAGCTTTTTCATACAGGGAGCTGTTTAGGGCATCTTCTTGACACACCTACTAAAGTAAATGGATTCAGGAACCTCAGCCTTTTGACAGCAATCAGAAGACAGGCTTGGGCTCTCAGCTGCACACTGGGTCCAGGGAATTCAGTACATGAATTCTTCCAAATTAGCCTAATAGCGAGTGTCAGGCTTGGCATGTGTATTCTCCTCTGTGCAAAAGGAAAAGTGTAACAGAATTCATTCTGTGGAAAAGTATTTACTATGAAAGTTGCAATTTCTCTGCACCCATGGTACTAAAAGAAAGTTCCAAGCAAAGTAGGAGCTGGAGAACAAGAGAAGCCAGAAGTGAACATACTGCTCTGTATTTTAGAGGAATAGGGTCACCTCTTGTTTGGGTATTGAGGGATTATTAGCTAAAAATTCAGCACAATTTCAGAGGCTGATTCACAGGCTGTTGTGGTCAGTGCTGTCAGCTCAGTCTCTTCAGAGTTGTTTGACATGAGAAATAAAGTGTTGTAGCACATTTCATTGGAAACCAGCAGATGCACAGCTCTGAGTTAGTTTTGTTTTTAGATCCCCTTTTTGGTGCAGAGTATTATCAATAATGTTGTGAATATTCCTAGGGAACTAAGCAAAATAACAACTTTGCTGTGTAAGCCAGGGTCAATGTACTAAAATTGTAATCTCTAGGCAATAAATATTGTATTTTAAATGACTGTTGTGTTAAGTCTCAGTGCTCTGAAGCGAAGTTACTGTTCAAGGACCCTGTTCCCAATGCAGACATGCACGAGTGTGTCAGTGACAGGTTATGATCTAGTGTTGTTCATGGGAGTTAACAGCAGAGCGAACATTTGTTCCTGGGCCAGAAAACTCCAAGAGGTATTTTTGTGTTATGCTGGATTTCTAGTAATTACTTTGCCTCGTGCTTGGGCTTCTCTCAGCCTGCCTCTTTGGTACATTTATTTTCAGGGAACATGGTTTTTTACAATGGAGAGAATGAACGTGATTTGTCAAAATAAGGAGTCATTTGTTTAATATCATTCTCAGCAGCCCATCACTCATCTGCATACCTTTTAGATAGGGGGTGCAAATGTAACCAATAAAATCTAATATTTATTTTGTTAACTTATTTGAAGCACATGAAAGAAGGAGATTTGCCCAGTGATTGTGAAACAAATCACCTCATTTAGAATATTTTATTCTAAAATATTGTAGGATCCAAGGTGCTTGTTTGCTACAGGACGGTGAGCAACAAATGTTGCTTGGTTTGCATATGAATCAGAAAAATAAGCACTAGGAGAAAACGGCTCAGCAGATGTCCAGAAGCTCATAAAGCCTTTCAGTACAATCAGATCCAAAAGGAAATTAAGTACTTCTGTGCTTGAGTTACTATACACCTAAGAAAATATCTGTTGCCAGTGTACACCTGAATTATGGTGTTGTCATTCCAGATGCTGGCACAGGAAACAGCCTCCTTTTGGGGAGTAGTGTTTGCAGGAAGAGTCTGTAGAAGGCTGGACTGGCTTGTCCCCAGTGTTGGCCTGTTTTCTTGCAGGAAAAAAAGGCTTGAGAGCACAGATATCAGACTAGCTGGAGCTTCCCTAGCTAAGATACAGGAAAAATAGAATAGTTTTCTTGGTGTGATGTGAATATAATTCTCTTTTCTAATTAGGTGTAGCTTTCTGTTATGAGAGCTACCCTCATAGCTCCAAGGAATTTGTTAAACCTTTCAAAATGCATGATTTGCTAGAGAAGCATGTGGTGGGTGTCTGCTACAGAGGTAGTTGATAGTGGACTGGGAGTCATTGCAGCTATTCACTGCCTTTGAAAGCTACATTTTCCTGCATTTAAGCTATTAATCATCTGCTTCTTCTGCTGATTGTCAGTATTTGTTGGATTCTATAACCCCATGTATTAAACTTATACAAACACTTCAGAATGAGGGAAGAAGTGTTCTGAATTAAACTTGGTCTTTCATCTCCTGGCATTCATCCTTTCTTATTTGACTTTCTAATGCAGTTGGATGCACTGAAATTACCTATTGCTAGAGTGTAGCTAATGTGGAAAACTTCCCAAACTCTGCAGAAGCCATCAGAACGCAACTGCAGCTCAGCAGCCACACGCCTTATCTCTGCTTTATCTATCTCTCCATCTCCTGTTTCCTCTTATGCCTCTTTTCCACCAGCTGAGAAAAGAGCTGAGCAACATAAATGCCTTCTTGAGCTAAGCAGATTTTTTTGCCACCCACAAAATCCACAACTGCTTGAATTTGATATTTTTTGTGATATGAGCGCAGCGTGTTTTAATACACATTTGTAAATATCCAGGGAGAAACTCCTGAAAAAGGGAGAGGGAATACACTCAGCTTTCCTGCATTTGGATGTGTTGGCTTTTTAAGAAGTTTTGAGGCTTGGCAATTAAAAAACCCAATAAATTAAAGTAAACCTAAATTGGTGGGTGAATTTTACACAAGTTATACTGAATCAGAGCTGAAATCCACCAGTTGCAAAATAAAATATATAATGAGGAACTGTGCATATATCTGACTGGAAAATAACTTGCAAACTTATTTTTTCCAAGTTCAGAGAAACTTGGGTAATTTCTATTGGTAAGAACAGAGAATATTTGCCACTAACTGATAGTTTAATCTTATGAAAGAAAATATTCACATGCGTCTCTGGTTTAAAAGAAAACAACTTCATTGCTCTATTTTGAAGTATTGGGGGTTTTATCCACTCACTAAACAGTTCTGCCCATGCTCTGGTTTTTTCCCGTTATTGGTGTATTCATATATTATCTTAGTCCTTGCTATGCTCTGTGTGATTTCTGGCTGAACAGAAAAGTGTATTTATGTGTTTTTAGTGCAATTTCCTTACATGTGTCTCTAAATGCCCACTTTTTCATTTGAAATAGAGAGCACTTTCAGAGGGAGATTCAAGCCTTTTAGGAAAGCTTAAAATCCAAGGTATAGATTCAACATTTTAGTAGATTTCTAATACAGGATATTTTGAAATGATTATTTATGTTTGTACTGTGTTCACAAAGTATTGCCAATTTTAACACAATGGTTTTAATGTGAATGCAGGGGATATTCTAAGGGTTTTTTCTTTGCTATATGTAGGGGTTTATTTTACTGGTGGATTAATTTTAAAAAAGGAGTGGAAGAGCAGGCCTATTTTGAGGTTTTTATCCTTCTACTAAAATCTTATGTTTAGAGTCTTGCATACTTTCCTACATCTAGTTAATAATGTGAAGAGCTAAAAGCACTTTTTATTTCACTTCTATGCATTTATTCTCAAGCCAGAATTACTGAAGGAAAAGGCAAGGGCATGAGGTGAAAAGCCCAAAGTTGTAATGTGATGGCTCAGAGGTGGGTTGGTAATTTTCTGGAGGGCAGAGTAAACATTAAGTAAATGGAAATCTCAGCAGTTGCTAGGGAGGGAGGAGCTCTCTAGAGGAGAATTAAATGACTTGGGAGAAAATTCATTCATTTATAGTAGACCACTCTCACCTAAACCAAACACCTCTGTCCTCCAAAACCATTCGGATTTGGCATTCAAAGTTTTTCCTTATTTGTAAGGATGCAAAGCAATAAATGTCTTTAATCCTTTATATTCATTAATTATCAATATTGTGGAATATTAGTGTTGACTTTGAAAATCCTCATTTCTGTAATAAAAAAGAAAAATTTCCAGATATATTTTTCATCTTTCTAACCTCAGCATTTTTGAAAATGTCCAGTTCAAGGTATTTAGAGACTTTAAAAACCCTGTAATTTATGATCTGATGTAAAGACATCTTTGTTAGCAGGCAGTAAGTTCTGAGTAACAAACACACACTTCCAGGCAGGATTCAAATTTCATTCTGCTGCCATGTCTGTGCTTAAGTGTTGTACATAAAATAATTACATTGTTAGCAGAAATTCTGCAAAGCTTTTTCTTCACCTTTTTCTGTTTCACTGCTTAAGTGATGGTCCTGCTTTCTTGGGGCTAAAAAGTGAGTGTGCATATATGTGATATTTTTACTATAAAAATCAGAATATTTAGAGATTTTATTGTAGCAGTCCTACACAGAGGATAGATTTCTACTCTAGTTATACTGGGAATATTCTTAATGATTTTAATGTGCCACGTGCTGTAAAATCTTCCTCAAATACCTGATTGCAAATCTGCATGCTGGCTATAAGAAACACTTGAACCCAGTTGTTAAAATATACCAATTTATTATTTAATATTGGTCTTGCTGCTTGTAACAAGAAACTGAAGCAAAAGAAAAGGAGATTGAGAACACTGAAGGACCAAAGTATTTTGAGAACAGGGGACTAAAATATAATTCTTGTATTTTGTCATGTTGCTTATACATTTTAACCTGGGAAAAACTACAATGTGCATCAGTTAAAGATCAAATTTTTATCCAATCAAGCCACCCATTTAAGCAATATCCATTTACCCAGCTAAAAGGATATAGACTGGACATTCAGATTTCTCCTTGATTAACAAAAAAAAAACCCAAACCACTTTTATTGGTTTGGGGTTTTTGGGAATGAAATTAACAGTTGTTTCGCTGTGTGTGTGGGGTTTTTGTGGTGTGGTGTTTGTTTGCCTGGTTTCCCCTTTTTATAGGAGTGCCATTTCTTTTGACAGGTATGGAAAAGTACAGCTCAGGTGGATGCTCTCTCCAGGAAACAGCAACTCACTTGAGGTGTACACTGGGCACAGATTTAAGCAGCGAGGAACTTGTGGAGAAGCTGGACACAAACAGCAGAACAGGAGTTTCCCAGAGTAGTCCAAGACTGAAGTCTACTAAATGTGAGTCATGTTTAATTTTTTTCAAAGCCTGAAGTGCATTGGTTATGACCTACACCTGATAAGGAATGGCAGAGAGAAAAGTGAGGCTTCTCTATGGTCACACATTTATTGCAGAAGCTTGGCAGTTAGGATGTGGAATGGGATGGAAATGACAAAATTCAGTCAGGTTTCCTGGAAGTCCTGTAGTGGTGAAATCCAAGCTTCCATGATGCACAGCCTCAGTAAAGTTTTATTTGAGCTGAGACCTTTACCATGGATTATTCTTTTTTTTTTATTTATAATACACTTTTTGTTCCAGATAAAATGTAATTTTGTTTTTTAATTTTCAAAAGCTCTGTTGTAAATTCTCTTTTGCATCACTGCTGCAATATGGGGCCTGCACAATTTCAGCAATGACTGAAATAGGGTAATAAGGGGAAACAAATAGATCCAACTGTGCAAAGTGTTAAAGGAAGTGAAGAGAAATAGCTCTCATGGGGAGGAGTTATTGGAAGGAAAGCATTATTTTCCAGGGAGTTATCTGTGGCTTGTTGCAGATAACCTTTTACTTTGGCAATACGAAAGGAGCTTTGGGTCCCACAGGCAGCACTGTGTTCTGAAAGCTTTTCTGAGCTCAGAGGCTGCTGAGATGCTCTCAATACCCAAGTTAATGATATTTTTTGTTTAGACTGGAATGGAGGGACAAGGTAGAAAACGCTTATCAAGGGTTTCAAGGAGAAGCATGCAGGACCAGGGGAGTTTCCCTGGTGCCTGCTCCTTAGTGGCATCGCCTAAGGAAGCAGTGATGCCTTGGCTTTAACTTTCCAGCATTCCTACAGAAAAAGCCCATTTAAAACACCACTGGCATGGACAAAGTAAAAAGCTGGAAATCTCCCTACCTGAAAATCAATTTGTCTGCTATTAATTTTTATGTGTGGCACATTTGACTTCAGTTTCTTCAGTGTCTATGGAGGGCAAAAGAACACTCCTATAAAAAGCCTTTGAGTTCATAGGTCCTAGTAATAAATAATTTTATTTGACTTATAATAGACCATTATGATGAGCTTTGCTCAGCCTACCAGCTCCCATGCTTTGGCAAAGGCTCTGTATAATTCTTTCTGTCCCTTGTATCATTGGAATATTGAACTGCAAATTGACTCGTGTCAAAATTCATCTCACTCAGGATCCTGCTTCTCTGGGTCTGTATCTTCTGCTTAGATCTCTTCTGGTTTTCTAGCAAGCCCATGTCACACCTTCTTGGTGTCAGCTGGAGTAAGGCTCCATTAGCAAGTTGAAAGCGATCTCATCTGTCTGACTCTCTGGCTCTGATCATCTTTTTTAGCAGTTAGATTCCTTGTTTTGTGGAGATCTGTTTTTTTGTTTTTTTTTTTGTGGAAACTTGAGAAAAAATGCTGAATGTGGCTGTTCAGGGAATCAGAGGTGGCTGTGGCAAATACGAAGAACCAGTCAAAATTTTTATGTATTCATCACTTAGACTCCATTCTCATTTTATGCAGAGGTCTTTTGTTCCAAAATCTTGAGATCTACCACCCTGGATTCTATTTAATAACAAATGAAGAGGCTGTAAGTTAGAAGAGCTGATTATGATTTTACTGAGAAGGACTAGGTTTAGGGAGTTTAAAAGAGTTTATAGCTTCTGCATTAGCCATTGAAAAGACACCTTCTGAACTGCAGCACAGGTTGGTTTGTGTGGTGGTTTTGGGTTTTTTTTAAGTCCTATGACAGCATTTGGAGAAAAAAAAAAAAGAGTGCATGATGAGAAGTATAGCTTTCAGTTACTTTTTAGTTGGAAAAAGGTCTGAAACTGTTCTTTGACCAAGCTGATCTGAGTGCTGCACCTGCCTTCCTGCATATTCATGAGACTAAGGTTTGTACCTCCCCATAATGTCATCAGTGCTAAGAAAGGAGACAGCGGATGCTGTGTGCAGCTGTGCTCTGAAATCACACATTTGTCACCTCACCAGCACTTGAATACTTTCTTTGCTCCAAAAGCTTGGCTCCCAGTTCAGTGGAAATAAGATATTGCTCATTATAATGAAGGTGAAGCTTGAACACTCCAGGTAAACAATAAAATGTGGAGATCAGCCTGAGTCCCGGGCTCACTAACACTCAACACTGGTCTAGTCCTTGAGCAGCAAGCTGAAAGCCAGCTGCTGTTTATAGCAATTTGTGTGCTCTGCTTAGAGCATGGGAGCAATCCTCTGGTCTGCATCTCTATCTCTATTCTCTGTCTAGAATGTGATGACTGGGTTACATTCTAGTCTGTGGTGAGCCACTACAGATGTAAATATTTACCTTTTTTAAAAAACTGTCATCAGACTATTGTGTATCAGTGACCTTGCATTTCAGCTCTTGGGATTTTACTGCACAGTTTTAATAACCAAGTTAATTGAATTGTTTGTTTTTAGAGAGTATTTGGATGGAGAAAAAAGGTGTTTATTTCATATATATAGATGAACAAAGCAATATGAATTATCATTTGAATCCTAGTCATTTTATCCTTACAAAAATGAAAAGCTGAATTCCAGTAAGCACAACTTGCTTTCATAGATATTTAATTAGCTTAGGAAAACTGGCAAATTGAAAATAAACTACTTTGGTCCTTGTAGCACTTGTGAATATTTCAGAAGCATAAAGACTAACAGAGTGCTGATGCTGGTGCCAAATGTGTTTGAGCCAAGCACAGCTCAAACTCATAATGAGAGCTTTCCAAGCTGCCCAACTTGTTCCTTTTCACATCCTTTGACATTTTTCTGGCTTGCCTTTGTTCTTGCATGCAAATTTTCTGTGCAGTCTTTAAAACTGTCAGTCTCACACCATTGGCAGAGTAAATGTCATGCTTGCAGAGTTACAGTTCAACCAAAACATTTGGACAAATGGAAATCACACCTTGACCTTGTGCAGCTTCTCTGAGGAAAGCTAAATTTTCTCCCAGAGGATGGAATAATAAACCAATATGAATCCTACCATATAATGATTCCCAGCACCTGGGACTGGAACCCAGTAGGAGAAAATTATTATTAAAGGATTATTTTAATTATTTCTTTTTTATGTATGAAAATTCAATAGGAGAGGAGGGCATTACAAAGTTATTTACATATAAATTGCAATAAATGGGGGTTTTTAAACAAGAATTCTTATTGAATGTTTTATAAATGTATCTATGCCATAGCTATCATGCTTCCTGCAAGAGACCTGATGCTGAGTTTGTAGTGGTGGTATTGGTAGTGCCCTATTTTCTTTTAGCTGAACTTTAAAATTACTTTCATGTGGTTTGTAGTTAAAGTATTTTCCTTTTTTTTTTTTTCTTTGTTTAAGCTGAAGGTTTAATTTTTCAAATGGGATTTAGAGAAATAAACTTTAATTGAACTTTGAGGGGTTTTTTGACATTGTCCTTAAATGAGTCCAAATGGTGCCATGAACAACATTGAAGATTTTCATCTTTCATCTGCTTTGTGGACAGGTATTAACAAAAAATCATCTTCAGGTATTCTTTGGAAGTGTGGTACATACATGTAATTACAATTCTTAAGCTATTTAACATAAATGAGGTTTTTAAACAGTGTTCCTATGGATAGTATTTATCTTAAAAATCTGGGCTTGAGCTACTGAGTAAGATGCTCAAGTTCTTATATCTATATATCTGTTCATATATCTATATAAAATAACTGGCATATTCAAGAAACATCTAATATGGCTCTATTTGCCCTGTGTCTCTTGGTAGTGCCTTCCAAGAAGTCAGTAACAGTTCCTGAATACTGAATTTGAACCACCAATTTGGCCTTCCTGAAGAAAATCGAGACCATTTCTAGATCTTTATTTTTAAAATGTTCACTGTAGAACATTATTTGAAAGAGAAATTATTATTAGGGATGCTGATATGAATTTTGGAGTTCCCAAAACATGAAAAGTTTTCTCATCTCATCCTTGCTAGCCTGAGTAAGCTCTAGGTAAATAACAAAATGTACCACTTAACCAGCTTTGTAATTTTTTGTGAATTTGGGTATTGTTCCCCAGATGACTGAATGAGAGTTCACTGAATTGATTTTTATTCCCACATTAATGGTAGAAGCTTTTATGTGTTGTCTTTTTGTGTGTGTGTGTGTTTGGTTTTTTTTTTCTTCTGCTTAGACTATCAAAGTATTTAACTGGATTTACTGCTTGGCTCTAGATGAGGGGTTCTTGCTGTAAGTCATCTGTCTAGACCAGTGCATTTGAAATTTTCCTCCACTAAACTGAATCCCTCAGGCTTCCTGCCATATATCTTCATAAGCCCTGGGGTGTGACAAAGTTTGCAATCTTGGCTTCCAGAGCTGGAAGTCCCCCTTTTGCTCTTGGAGAATTGCTGGGTTCTGTTAGAGACAGCCCCACTGGATCCATGGCAGGGTTCTAACCCAGGCTGTGACGGGTGTTCCTGCAGTGCAGGGTGTGTCCCTAGCTGGACACACTCAAGTCTGTCAGTGTATTGGAAAAGCAGCTTTCATAGAAGCCCTGGCAGGGTGTTTCAGTGCTCTACCAGCACCTCAACATTTGTGCTGGAAGAAGCAATCACATGCAAAGTTCATAGGAGCTGCTGTCAAAAGCAGTGCTGTATCACCTGTGTTCTCTGCACAGATTTCTTGCTGGAGCTGCTTTTGAGGTAGCTGTGAATTCTGGTGGTCTTAGCCCAGATAAATGACTTGGGAAGAAGAGCTTTTCTCTGCATCACATCCTCCGCTGCACACTGTTGTGTTGCTACCAGTGCTGCCCAGCTCCCTGTGTCCCTTTGGGCCCAGCAGCACAAGCAGGCAGTTGATCCTGGAAGATGAAGCACACACCCCCTCAGCAGATACTTGGCTGCTTTTCCTTGCACTGCAGTGAACTTCCTCCCACTGAAAGTCCCCTCCCTCCTCCACAAGTACTTGAGAGTAAAATCTTAATGTGGAGTCTTGTTCATCTTTATAGAATCATATCCTTATCTTTTTTTCATCTGTTAGAAGCTTTAGGGGTTCTTTTCAACAATACAGAAAATTAGGAACTCTGGGCTCCTAAAACTGTAGGGTTTAGTAGTTCTTTATAGCACATGAGATATAGGTACAGCGGAAAACAGTGAGAAACAAAACTAATAGCTTATTATATGTCACATTTTTAATTAATGGCTTAAAAACAAAGCTACTGAAGTGAATAATTTACATTTAGATATCAAACTTCAACAAATCAATAGAAAGTTTGTATCTTTCTGTATTAAAGATTATTTTCCTCTGGCATTTGCAGAGGCAGTATTTTGGGAAAAATCTTAACTGAGGAGAATGAGAAATAATGCAGATCTGAATTTTAATGCTGCAGTGCAGAACTGCATCCTCTTTCATGTTATAGTGGAGCAATTTTAAACTTCTGATGTTTCATTCAATTAAAAGTCACGAATGAAGAATGCAGGGAAAAAATTAAGGGAGATGTTTTTATATGCAGCGTAGTGTAAAAAACCTATACATTTTATAAAGCCCTATGACACCTATTAACTTAAAGTCTCAATGATTATTTAGAAGGCTTTTTGTTGAATGTTTGGAGGGATAAAGCTGTTCAGGTTATTAATAAATGAACCTCACATTGCAGGGGTTTAATCTGGCAAACTCTGCTCTTGCTTATTTTCTGAAGGTGTCAAATTTTTGTAATTATCTTTATTTCAAAACTACTTTAATATTAGTATTTCCTGTTGTTGATTTCTCTTCTGGATGTGAAGGATGAGGGAAAATAATTTGAAAGAGCTTTTGATTAATTGCTGTGCTATGTACTTTGTATAAATAGACTGTCTTGCTCCTTGAGCTCTTCAGATTTGAAAAATGCCAGTAAAATAGTATTGAATTATGTTTAATTATTAAATAATATAATCATCAAAAATCCATTCAGAACGATTGATCTCTGGTAGATAAATTATTTTCTTGTAACTTACATTTTATATGACTATTTAAACTAGTCTACAGTGAAGATTCAGGAGTCAGAAATTGTAGGAACATATTATTTTGTAAGGCTTGATTTGAATCCAAAATTTAGGAGTTTAAGGTGTAGCAATTCAACTTGGCAATGATAGTGAATTTCCTGCTCCTTCTAAAGATTTAAACACATAGGAGTTTGAGTACTATGACATCTTTTGGGTGCAAATCTTCTTTTCCTGTTGAGCTAATAAAGTCACTGAAAAGCAGCATTAGTCAAGGAAATGCTCAGTATTGGGCTAGCAGTTTTTTTGTCATTTAATCTGCTTTAGTACAATTAAGAAACAGAGCCTGTGCCTTGCACAGTGTGGTGAGAGTGTGGGGGTGCCCAAGCCCAGGCTGTTTCTAACCCAGGCCCAGAGTGAGGTGAGTGCTTGAGAGTTTCAGAATGGGCACTGCTTGAATTGCACAGGGAGCTGTTCCTGGCACTCACAGAGGAGATTGTGCAGGTCAGTCATGGAAACCACTCATTTATCATTGAGAGATCTAGGGCAGTGCTGGCTGCACTTGAAGACAAGGCATAAAACTTAGTGACCCCCATATATGCGCTTATAAAATGGTGTTTTACTTTCTTAATCTGTTGTCCCCATAGTGCACACCAGTCTATTTAGCCAGGCTTCTGTATGGAATGTGGTAGCCAAAGTACACTTTGAGGATCACGTGTACCATGTTTTGATAGATCACTGAATATATCAGAAGTGTTAAGGGTGTTTTTTGTATGGATTTTTTAACATTTCCGTTGTTAAGGCTGTGGCAGGTTCCATTTATCTCTTCTACCATGTGGAGATTTCAAGAATGAGAAATCCTGTGTTATTAGAACTTAGTTTAAGCAATATGGATAGTTGTCTTGTTTTGTTTTCTTTGCATAACACAACTTCCCTCAGCAACTTCTGTGTGATTTTTTTTGAGGGCTGAATCTAATAAAAATCAAGTAAAAATGTGTTTCAAAGCAAGCAGAATAGTTGCTCAAATTCTTTTTTCCACATCAAATTTATATATTGTGAGTCAGGTCACTATCCACTGGTGACTGTTCAAAGTCTATCAACTTACTGATTCTTAGGAATTAGTGCTTCTTTAACCAAAGTAGAAAAATAGAAAATCTGAGAGAGATATGGGGTTCTGAGATTAGTAGTTCATATGTTATTTTATACAGCCTTGTAAGCCCAGTGCTACACTCTTTGCAAAGTTGGCATCCAGTGTGGAATTCAGCACAGTAAAATGAAAGCAGTGTGGATTCCAGAACAGGTTATGTCACTGTTCCAAACACACAAAATCTTGGCAGCATCCTGGAGGTAGGATACAAATTGTAATGAGGGCCGCTTGAGTGGAACTGCTAAGATGAAAACTAAGGCCTGTGAGTTTGTAATTATGGAAATTGGCAAACTGTGAGATCAGAAACGAGCTTCTGTGACTCCCCAGTATCCATGGAATGGTTTAGAAAAATGTATTCTGGAAATATTTCAATATTCTGTGTCTTATTTAAAAACAGCCTCTTTGAATCTGAAAAAATATTTTACATATGGAAGCACTGGACCGAAGCATGTGGGGATGCTGCACCTGAAGTTTTTGTTCTGTTACTTCACATGAAGTTGGAAAGTTCTCTTGAGCTTCTGAGCAGTCCCAAAGAAATAAGGTGTCAGAAGTCTGATGTTGCATTGTGACTCTGGTGAAATCAGTCTCTGACAGTGCTTAGTATCTGAGGAAGAGAGGGGCTGAGACCTCCATGACAAAGGAAGCAAGCAGTGAAATGAGCATCTCATCTCCATGCTACATTCTGGAGTTCACGTAGGCTTTTTTGTGGGCCAAAGCCAGTTTTGTCTGAAGTGCTGGAAGAGCCAGTTTTGGCTCTTGCAGCTGAACGTTACATGGTGTCTGTCAGTCCATCCTGCCTTGTTCAGATGGGTGCCTGTGGGCAGCCTTGCTCTTCCCCGTAGTTGCAGGTGCTGTTACTTTAATTGGCTACACAATTGTGTATGACTATGGCAGGCACTCACAGAAAACACTCTGCTGCTTCCCCCAGATCCATGCACCAGAGGGCATCTTTGGGTCCATAACAATCAGAACAAACTCACAGGTAGACCTTCATTTGACAAAACCATCTTTCCAAAGGCAGGAGGAGAGGAGACCATCTTTCAGAGTGCAGTCATGGGGTGTTGCCTACCCTGCTCTGAGCAAGGAGAGTCTGCACCTCTCCAGCTCTTCACTGAGCTGGGAAAATGAGCAAAGCACAGGTCATTGTAACAGTGGAGGCTTATGTGAAAGCTGTGGCCTACAGCAATCCTGCTGAAATATTTTAGGTTATTGAGGAGAAAAAGGACAGATACCTGTAAAAACTTCACATCCGTTTTGACACACCTGGGGAAGAATTGAAAATGCACTGGTTGTCAGGCTGATGATGGTGTAGAAAGGCATAAAATATGAAACTGTGTGGGAGCTGATGCGACTGACAAGGCCATGGGCATGTGCCCCTCACTTAAGCCACACCATCCATACCCATGTTCCTGACACATCTGAGCCAGCAATAGAAATGCCATGGGCAGCCCTGGGCCACCAGCCAAGACCCAGGGATTTGGGCTGGGTCAGGAGTGGCTGCCTCCCATTACTCTGGGTCAATAGTATGCTGGTTTAAACTGGGCTGGAGGGTAGGAGCTTTCATTGCTATGACTATAGTTTGTGTGTTTTTGATGGAATAGAAATCACTGGCTGCTCCCACGTTATCATGGTTAATAATGACAATAATAATACAGTGATGGCATCAATACAGCACTTATTGTTACAAAGATACTTGATTTGACTCTGGAGGCGCTTGTTGTATATATTTCTTAAGATACATTTTCAATATGATCATATGCTGTTTGTATTTTTCCTGTGAAAAGTGATGATAAGAGCAGGATAATGGACCAGATGACCTTCAGAAGCCTCTTTCAACTCGACTGATATTCTGATTTTTTGGGGGTACAGTTTTTCTTTGTGTATATGTTCATTTGAACTTTCAATAGTATGGTGAGTGCATATTGTTTTGCAAAT
This sequence comes from Phylloscopus whistleri, assembly GCA_017589585.1. Classification (NCBI taxonomy): domain Eukaryota; kingdom Metazoa; phylum Chordata; class Aves; order Passeriformes; family Phylloscopidae; genus Phylloscopus; species Phylloscopus whistleri. The sequence goes on along the minus strand of JADMLD010000682.1, from coordinate 327,633 downwards.
GATAGACCTTGTGCTTTTTGAAGACCTCTGAGAGAAAGGACACTAATTGAAATGACCATGAAATAGATTAGAAGTGGATCGATTTTTGCTGGGTTTTGACATACTTTTTAGTGCCTCTAGCATGAGAACGATGGTTGCTTTTAGTAACTATCAAGGGCCCAGGCTTTGTTAGAGTTACTTTGAGAGACTCCCTTTGACCTCAAAGACAGAAGCTCCCAGGGAAGAAAAAAAAGTAATTTGGTCTTCAGTTTTATACTCGTTAGCCAACAGTGAATCCTCCCAAAGCAATTTATGAAAGATAATGAAACAACTTAATTTGCCATCAAGATGCTTCAATTTGCATTCTTCTCAGTTGCGTTCAGTCTCAAAATTGGATCATTATTTATCTCTAATTTTAATTCTTAAACTAAATTGTTTACCAGAAGGAATTTTTACTGTCTCTCTCCCCAACAACAATCTATTAAGCACAGCGTCAACACTGAAAATAAATCAAAAGTAAATTGAGGCTCCTGCTAACTTATTGAACTTGTGCTTCTTCCATATAACTCTTCTTATGCAAGGCAAAGAGACTCAATTATTTGCAGTTAATTGTATGCCACCGAAAGGATTTAACCTCCTATGAGCCCCAAAGTGGGGAGACACCGTACACGGAGGACTCGTACCTGGTGGTACAGTGAGGCTTGGCTCATTCTAATGGATTGTACATAATAATCTAAAGGTAAGGAAAGCAGAGATGGTTCAGATACCTGGACTGAGAGGGGGAAAATGAATGTGATGGCACAGAGCATCCTGAGTGGGCTATGAAAACTGGTAGGGATAGGTAGCTTTCACTTGTTCTCTGTCCTACGCAACTGCATTTTTTGTCTAAATCCAGTCATATCTGGGCTTGCAGCTTAGTGCTAAACTCTCTCTGTCTTACAGCAGTTCTATTCCTGCTATTTTTTTTCCCTGAATATTTGACTAGGTAAAACTGTAGCTGAGGAATATGTAGGCTGTTTTCTCAATCTGTTGCTACTCCATGATTATGTGTGTGAGACACTAAACTTGTGCCAAAATTCAGGGAGCTGTTCCGCAGTGAAAAATTTTTTAAACTATGCAGGAGCAACTGTACAGCTTTTCCCCTGACAGGGGATATGGTACAAGGAAAATAAGCTTGTAGTATCCAGTTCCAGAATGCAAATACTGCTTTAATGTAAATCACTGATGTAGGCTTATTGGGCACAATAGAGATGTGTTTATAGACACTTGTATCTAAGTGTGTTGGATATTTAAAGTTTAATAATTAAGGAGTTAGAGTTTTAAATACAAGTGGTTGTAAAGTTCAAAATGTAGAAGCCTTTAATGTATTAAAAAAACAGAAAAACATAACACAAACCCCCTTACTCCTGAAAAAATCTAAACACAAAATCCCTTTACAAGTTCAGTTAATGAAAGGAATAAATGGGTTAACATTCTGAAGACTGAATATGTGAGTCAGAGTGGGCTGCTTTATATGTCTGCAGTAGATGTACCATTCATAAAGATGGAGTTCCTAGAATAGAGCAGTAGAGGAATTAGTACGTTAGGGTTGTACGTGGTAGTTACTAACCTTAGGGTAAAATGCACGGCGTTGAAATGAGTGTAGAGCCAGTACTAAGTACGCTGCATTCTTTACTTGACTGCCCAAGACAGTTGTGTTGCTACAAAAGAAAATATGTTTAGGAAAAGGGATGAAGCAGATAAAGTTTGGAACTTGCTGGTGTTGGAATTCTGTTTCTGGAGTCTTATATTGCCTTTTGTATAATTGATAGGTTAGACTGTCAAAGCCATAATATGATATGATCACTGCTGTTTTAGTTACATTGAATTATCTTTTTAAAAGAGAGCTGCAGTGAATAAATGTAGATAAGTGCTAAGAAATGTTTTATGACATCAAAATTCATATATTCTGCAAAATTACCTCATTTTCATTAGCCAAGTTGCATACACTATTTTAGCAAGTAAGGAAATATAAACAGGCTTATCTGTTGCAGAATAATGTTTAAACATACTGGTGATCCATGTGCCTAAAAGCTTATGTTAATAAAAATAAGCACTCAGCTATTACTAAACTAAATGTTTTTAATATAAAAAATAAACCAAATCCTAAAAACATTAGAAATAGATATGAAAAATTAAATGCATGTTATATAATCAAATCTCACTCTACATTGTTTTAAAACAACCTATTTTGTACACTTGCTTTGTCTTCCTCATTTATCTTGCTCTCAGTATTTATCTTCCTCCTCAACAAACGAGTTGACAGAAAAAAACAAACAACTGCAAAACAAACTGTTTCAAGTCTGGAGAAAATGGAAACATTGAAATCACAGCTCCATTCTGTTTATGCTGTTTTGTTTTAGACATGTGGTCCGAGAGAGCAAAGAGCTCTCGAAGGCTTTTAGACACCCACAGAACTAATTTAGGAGTTCAGCATGAGCCATGATTCTTTTCTGCAAATGCAAAGCAAGTAAAGTTTTTGAGCTGCAGCTGTTCATTCCCTTGGAAACTTCTTCCTCTCAATTCACAGAAAATGGGTATACAGTCCATGAAGGAGTACATGATCCTAATAGATGATTAATTTTAGGCAGAACTTAAAATAGATGAAAGAAATAGGTTGTTATGCTGAATATGAAGCAGGGGATTGTTTATACTTTGTTGCTTCAGTTCAAGTGTTGAGTATGGTATTTCTGATAAGTATTTGATCATAAAGTCCTTCTTCCAACCCCCACCTGAAGTCTGAGCAGAATTCGGATTCAGTTTTGCAAGTGATGATTCAAGGAGAGGTCATTGCCCAGAAAATCAGAAGTTCATTGATGTTAATTTCTGAAAATAAAGGTATTCCATAATAACTAACAGTAAGAATGGCTGAATTGGATCTTATAGGGAAGGAATTTCAGTAGAAGGATAGAAGGACAAGTTATTTAATCCCAGGAGCAAGTAAATCACAGTATAGTCTGAGAATATATTTTTCATCAAACTACTGATGTCCAAAAAACCAGTCAGCCTGATCATTTCAAAACAGAAAACTCGAGCTATTAAGACAGCTCCCTAGGTGGGGGGGTGTTTTTTGTTCCAGAGTTAAGAATTCTGTAGGCAGTGTAACAGAGCTCTTAACTGTTTGCAGAGATTATTTTAGTGCCTAGCCCTAAACCCCTTTTCTTTTAGCTTCCTCTCGCCCCCAGTTTTGTGAAAATTTTTTTCAAAGGGCTACTCAGAAGGCTTCAGGGCATACTCTGAATAAAACCCGCATAAAATACTTCTAAAATTTATTTTTAAAGCCTGTGGTTTCTGAGATCCATCTGTAAACAAATCATTAACAATGTTTGATCTTTTCGTCAATGAGAATTGTCTCACTTGAATCTGAAACTTAATATTTTAATAATTGACTCCTGGAGTTAAAGCCACTTTAAGTTTCATGATGTTTTCACAGGTTTTTTCCTTTGCTTTTAGTTCCTTATGGGAGAAGTCAGCAGTTTGCCCGTGTTCTGAAGACCTGTATATCAGTTTGTTCTTTTGAAATAGGAAATGAGGAAAACAAGTTTGAGGATTTTTGATTGATTCTGTTCAACAATTTTTTGGGTTGTTCAGTTTTTTAGCATGTTACCTTTATGTTGAGGCTTTAGTTTCTGTGCTTTACCCAACATCAGCACTGCTGTTCAGTAGTCAGGTCACTTGTAAGGATCAGTAATATGATCAGGTGCCAATGCAAAGTGAAAAACCTGTGTTGGTGTAGTGCACACACAGAGAGGAAGGGCATGTGCACCTTGGCAGTGTCTGTGCAGATCAGTGGGTCTCCCCTGCAACACAGGCTTTGTTAAAAGCACGTGAAATTCCACAGGGATAGGTACCAGCAAGTAATTACACCCATTTGCATGAAGGGCATGACTTTATCTCCTTCTCATCCGTTTTCTCGGAGAGGCAAAATGATTCTCTCATAACTACCTGACTTGCATTGTCATATCTTATTACTTGACCAATTTAAAAACAGGCAAGGCAAATACACTACAAAGCCAAAGCTCTCAATGTTAATTAGTCAGAAGTAGATAAGGAAAAGAACATTTTAAGACTGAAGGAATTTATGTCTCAGAAGGGAAGCACCATTCTACAGAAATGGGATATTTCTTCTTTAGGAAGCATTTGTAATATTTCTGTATTACAGAAAGAAATATTGACCTTTCACTGACTTTGTGCAGGCATTTATATTTCCTCCAGCTCCTTAAAATCTGTAATTATCATTTCTGTGGCAAGATCCCTTTTTTACTTCACTGGAGCTCCCTCTGGTAGAGATTCGGTACTTTCATGGTAGTGATAAGCACAGCAGAGGATAGTACTGTGAAAACGAATGGATGTGAGTACACTACCATGCAGGTTTTTTTTGCCTGTGACCATTGTCATCTATCTTAAAATACCTAAGCAAAGTACTAAATTAGGACCATAGTGCCCAAAGAGTTTTTGATGTTCAAAGGAAAAAGTTACTTCTAGTTAGTGATCCAGGTCACTTAACACTGGCCTTTGTTTCAAGAGCTGTCTACATAGTGTTTCTTGAATCTGTTGTTACTACTATGCACATTTTTCAGGGCTTGATTTTCACCTGAAAGAGAACTAATCTGTCTACAAGTAATCTGGATTTGAAACAAAGAAATTACTGGGGTTTTTTGGTTGATTTTTTTTATTAGTTTGCTTTTTAATCTGGTGAATAAACAGAATTCTTTGCTAAGCTCCTAAACCAAAACTTTATTTTTTTTTTTTAACTTGAGTGAATTATATACATTTCTGGTGTGAGGTTTGCATAAGGTGATTATTTATGTTTCATGTTTTTATGCCTTGGTTCACTTGGTGGATTAAGGGGAAGGTTTTTTGTGCACTCTGGACAGTGCACAAGGAGAAACAACTAAATTCTCAGGAGGAACAACAAAAAACTTCCTAAATGTTAAGAAACCACTGCTAAGGTGCTCTCATTTGTAAATTGTTTGTACATCTTGCAATACAGCAACACAAACAATTTTTCTTATCAGGACTTTAAAATCAAGGAGGTCATGCATAATTAAGCGTGGCCTTGTACGAACTGTCCCAGGATCTGCTGAAACAAGGATGAATGCTCCTAGTTTCAAAGAAAAATGTATTGGAAACTAGAATAGAGGCACTCTGAATCTCAACAATTTATCAGTGGACTTGCACATGAGTCTTCTATGTGGCAACTAAACTGTCAGCTAATCTAAATATATAGAATTGTTCAGCTTTGCGAGGAAGTGGTTACATAGTTGCAGAGGAAGAATAAACCAGAAAGCTTTGATGACTGCAAACTTAGATATTTGTAAGAATAAAGTAAGGTAATTTAGCTACAAAAAATGTTTTTGGGAATATCTTATAGGGATCACTGGGATGTATTGAAAAGTTAGAAGATCTCTGTTAGTTTCAGCATGATCTGGTCAACAAAAATGTCATCCTTTTAATATGAAATTAATATTTTCATGTGAATATGTAAATTTGCATCATTAAAGCAGCAGAAGCAGAGACATCTATAAACATTTTATAAGCATATTTTAGATTACCAAGAGCAAGTGAATATTATATTTGCAAGAGACTGTGAATTAACCTTCTGCTGTGAAAAGGTGATGATAATTAAGCCAGGTGTGCTTTGGCCATCTGACGATCATTTGAAACAGGTGAGCAACAACTGAGTATCTCTTGCACATTTCTGAGAGGGGCAGTTTAGGGTATGTGATGTAGCACTGGGTTTAAAGCATTTCATGTCACAGGACCATATGACAGAAAAGGAAAGATTTAGACCTGAGATTAGACAAATTGATTGGACAAATTCTTTTTCAAAGCACTAAAAGAATGAGTTTTCTTGCTTTTCAAGCTAGATTTTGAGCTTCTTTTTTACTTCTCTGAACTTCATAAATATAATAAAATATCCTGTGTCATAATCTCAGTCCAGCTCAATTAATTTGGAACCTGTGAGCTTAATGGAGCTATGGTAATACTTATAATAGCTATTTCTGGGATTGCCTTCCAGGTAAACAGCTAGATATCCATGCCATGCCAAATGACAAGTGTTTTTTAATGCAAGCTGTGAGTGATGTATTTTCACACATCATGTAAAAGGTGCACACTTTTCTCATCATCCTGAACACCAGTATCCAATATAGTGGTGTATATTTAATAACTTCAAAAGCATTTTAATCCTGTGCTCTTGTTTTCCTTGCTGATTATTAATGTAGAGCCATGTGAGTAAACATAGCTTTGGAAGAATATATATTCTGTCAAAGGTAATTCAGAAGTGCTTTTACAAGTCTGAATGAGTGCTGGATAGTAGAATCAATACATGGCACTAGACAGAGGATTGTTTCTCTCTTGCACTCTATTCAAATACCTGTAGCCATCACACATCCTTTTAGATTCTGACTTCTAGCACTGGTATATTTTTGCTAAGTGATTATGGCACTGTTGAGGTACTGATTGGAGTTGCTTCAGAGTGGAAAGACAGGCCAGAGGCTTTTTCCAAAGTCTTCAGTAATATCAGGCCTTAGGTCCAGACTTGGAAGTTTTCTTACTTGCTGAGACAAAGTATGGCCATGCATTCCCATAGGATGACTTGTCAGAGTAGCAAAAGGTTTTCAACATTTGCTTTTAGAAGGGTGAATTATTGAACCCAGCTCTAACCAACTGAAGCAAATACCCCTGGGAAAAAATACTATGGATTTAGACTTTTATTTTACTTAACCAAAACAGATTTTTATCAACAATGATTTTGAATTCATGTGTAAGTCAACTGACTTCAGTATGAGTATTAATATTAGTAATTCTTTTTGTTAGAACGAGGTGATAGGTGTAGTTTCTCAATTCCTCTGACTTTGAGGTTTGCCAAAAAAGTAAAAGTATTGATACTTGGGAGGAGTGTGGGCAATTTATGAAGTTCTATGCTGTTAAATTAATTGCAGAATTATTAATGGTTATGACAGAGTCCAGGAATTCATTGTAGATAACAAGGCACTCATTAAAAGTGGTGGGAAAATAAGGTGCTCCCTTGTGGCTTTAGCTTTTCACTGCAGAGCTGCTTTGCAAACCATCTTCAAATAGAAAGAAATCCGTAACATAATGACAAGTAAAAAGATAGTCAATTCCTTGGATTTGTTTAACCTTGATAAGATCCTTAAGTATTTTGCTTAAGTAGCACTAGACTGTATTCCATGTTGTTGTGGATTATTTAATTGCATGTAATTCCTAGAAATCAGAGTATTGAACTGATAACTTTATATACATATAAACATAAAAAGAGACAGGAGGCTGATATTTTGAGTTTCAACAGAGTAGTCTTGAGCAATCCTACTTCCTTTGTTTAATAACTACTTCATTAAACAAGTCACAATATATTTAACAGGTCAATACCACACTGAGAAGTGGTGTATCCCTTCTGTATTTCAATACTCTGATGTTACTGCATCAGACCTTCTATGGAAGGACTGGTTTTGTGCTAAAGGAAATAAATTCATTTATGCTAGTTAAAAAAATGCCATTTAACAGCAAATCAAGTTGTGAAATGGAGCAAAAGCAAATACAGACTGTGAAGAAGGACTTTGCTTTCATAGAAGTCTCAACAACTGCAAGCTGTGCCAAATCAAACATCCCCAGTCACTGACAAAACCAGGTGACTGCATGTTGTAAAACCAGAAAGTGAAGCTCAGAAATTGTTGTTTAGCATGGTTATTAAATGACTGTTTCTGTTCTTGTTACCATTACTTTCTCAACTGCCTTGAGAACTAGTGCAGACATGATTATCTCTTGCTGTCTATGAGGCAACTGTTTTGAGTGCATTGCTACAGAAGCAAGTCAAGATAGTAAAATGGGGAAATATGCTAGCATATGATCAGAATAATTGTAGTTTTCTAAGTTTATAAGTTTGTTTCATTACTCCCTGACTGACAAACTATTTTGTGTTACTGAAAGTAATTTTAATAAGGTATTATATTAACAGCTTTGAACATCTTATTCAGATAGCCTTTCAGCTGAAAGGAAACAGGCTATTATTTAATGTATTTCAAGAACTTTTTCCTTTTTTGTGCCTGTTATCCATATTCTCCACATACTGTGCTTTCAGTTTGTTCTGGAAGGATACACACAGAGTAGTCACACCAATTCCCATCCCAAGGATACGGTGAGGGCTCTCATCTCTTCTCATGTCCTGTTAGTTTTGAGCACCCTATCTTATCAGAAACATGTTTACAATAATCCTGCAATCCTGTTTCCCCGTCCTCGTAATTGTAGCTCTGCAATAAACGAGTTTTGTTTGAGCTCTAATAAAGTATGTGTCATAGCGTATCACCTGTCTGTTAAATCCAGTCAGTACAATTTTGCTGTTCTGATATAGAAGAGGTTTAATCATCAAATTGCTTCTAGATACCTGCTGTTCCATTCTCTCTTTAAAGCAAAAGCAGGGGTTTTTTTTCAGGGTTTTGTAATTGCTCGCGTGATCAGTAATTAGAATCATAGAATCATTTAGATTGGAAAAGACCTCCAACACCAATGAGTCCAACTCGTAACCCAGCACTGCCAACTCCACCACTGAATCTAAATCATGTTCTAAAACAGGTCTTTTAAAGGCTTCCAGGGATGATGACTCAACCACTTCCCTGGACAACCTGTTCCAGTACTCGACAACCCTTTCAGGGAAGGAGTTACCCCTCATGTCCCATCTAAACCACCCCTGCTGCAACTCGAGGGCATTTCCTCTCATCCTGTCATTACCTGAGAGAAGAGACTGACCCCCCTCTTTGCACAACATGCCTTTAGGGGGCTGTAGAGATCTGTAAGGTCTCCCCTGAGCCTCTTTTTCTGCAGGCCAAACACCCCCAGCTCCGTCAGCCACTCCTCATCAGACTTGTGCTCCATCCAAATCATTCCCCAGCTCCTTTGCCCTTCTCTCAACTCACTCCAATGGCTCAGTGTCTTCCTTGGAGCCCACCACCACTGACTAGAAAAGTAGTAAAGATTGCTCTTTACAAGCTAAAAATCAAAATCTGTTTTGTGTGCTGATGTTGGGGTGCAAGAAGATCTAGCAGGATTAAACACTGATGTTCTAAACCAGTAAATTCTCATGCATCATGGCCAAGGTGGATTGTCTCAACCTTAACCATGAAAGCAGATGAGTGTGAGAGTCTGCAGAGGGAATTTTATTTCCCTAGATGACAGCAGTTAGCCTTTTAACTAAGCCATGTGTGTAGTTCTGATGTGCTTGAGAAAGGTACAGAAAAAGTTGAATAGCTCAAAAAAGCTGCTTCTGGGATTATTTTCTAGACAGATAGAGTGCCTCATGTGAGACTTGCCTTTCAGACACTATCTTTTCTTTTCATGAAGTGGCAGAGTAAGAGGAGGAAAAATACCCTGTAATTCTGTCTGAAACAAAATGTCACAGTTGTCAGTACTTGAAGTGAAACAAAAAACCATCCAAGGTTTCTGTGTTATTGTTTTCTGTAAAGGTGTTGGTGACTAGCCTGTGGAAAAAATCCCTAAGGGCATTATTATCTTCTCTTTTAAAAATTAAACTACTCATCTTTGGATGATTGCTTTCATTTAGGAACTGCTTGATAATCTGAATACAAGTAAATGAATTAAGTAAGGTAGTTTTTAATGTACAGTGGGTTAGACTTTCATGTGCAGTAATTACTTATTGATTCCTACTTTTAAGTTAAATGCAATTGCCTAATTCAATAGATGTAAATTGTTAAAGAACCAGGTCTAACAGGAATAAAATACTCTGAAAAAAATTTCAAGGTTCTAAATACTGTGTTTCTGACAGAGGGAATGTTTAGTCAAAAGAAGCAGCTAAATACATAACCAAATAAGGAAATGGGATTTAACCAAATCTATCTGAAATGCCATGAAGATATTACTAGACAATGTAATTAATGGTCTGTTATACTCCTAAGACTTTTGGGATAGTTGAAAAGCTTGTATTTATTGGTAAAAGAGAGGCAAGGTAGACGGTAATAGCAGATCATGGGCTAAAACCAAAATAACAGAGTCTGGGCTTTGAATAAAATGTTTAAAACCCATGGAGGAAAGCAGTAATTGAAACAAAACCCATTTTCAACTTAGACATTTGAAGAGTGGAATAAAATTATGCTAATCTAACATATCTGCGTTATTGTGCTTTTCTGTTCATTATGCTGCATGCATAAATATGAGATGGTTATTATCTGTTTGATAATGGTCCTTACTTATCTGCTTCAAATTGGTGTGCTCTTTCTGAGGACAGCAAATACTGCCTTTTGAAGGATTTTGTTTACCAAATGAGTTTTTGCTGCTTGTTACATTGTTTTTTAGTTTAGTTTTGTTTACATCATGTAAAATGTATTGCACATGATATTTACTAAATTGGATTATGAATTATTTCATGCCTATATATTTCTGGGTACCTCCCACATCACGTCTGGAAGATTGCATATCCATTTCCTAAGAATTATGCTGCGGAATAAGAGGTGGTCACAACTGGCATCCTCTCTCTTGTCACGAGGCAATACTGTGCACTCCAGAGAGAGATGCAGGCTGTGCTCATAGCACACCTAATTATGGCCCTGGGAGATAATTGCCTTGGGAGCTGTAGCTGGGGATCATTTCATGTAAGTGATATTAGTGCTGCTGAGATTTTAATGTTATTTATCACGGTGACTAGTATTAGTTTTTTGTGGTAGGATTTTGTTTTCCTGTTAAATATGAACTAGTTCAGAGCATGGTCTGAGTGTTCAGCATTTTTCTACCATCATTAAATACAGGGCACACCATGAGACATGATTTGGTATTTGCAGTGAGTTCCAGAAGCCTCCCAAAGTATTTATTGTGACATGTTTTATGCCATGAATTTAAAAACAACCTCATCAGTCTAATGCTGAGCCCCTGTTGGTCTGGCCTTAAAGAGCCAGTATGATCCTGTCTCGATGTAACACAGAGCTAAAACCAGCAATCCTGTAAAGCTTGAATTATCCTCTCTGCCATGCTCATAGAATTGTGTATGTTGGAAAAGACCTTTCAGAGAGTCCAACTGTTACCCTGCCACTGCCAAGTCTGCCCCTAAACCATGTTGCTAAATACCACACCGACTTTTAATTACCACCAGGGACAATGGCTCAGCCCCTTCCACGGGCAGCCTGCTGCACTGCTTGGCAAGCATTTTGGTGCTATTCAGTCAGAGTGTTTAAAGTAAGGACACTTTTAAAATTTAGCTAGGCTGCAGCTGGATAAGTTGATAGAAGTGTTGCCCTAGTGCTACCATCCCCTCTCCTTTTTCACTCTTGTTCTTAGCTTTTACATATTTCTGTACCTGCTGTAGTACCTTGTCTAGCAGACTTTGAGCATGAGAGCCAGAGAAAGTCTTTCTTTGACTCCAGTGCTAAATCAGCCCCAAGATATTTGGTCAAAGTGCTCACCAGAGAGACAGGAATCTGAGCACCCTTGGGCAAGATATAGGCAGGCACTTTGACTCTTTCCCAAGTTTACTGCAAAAATCAAAGAAGTTTGCGTTTCGATTGTTTGGGATTTTTTATCATTTTTAAAGGAGGTTGCATTTGTCTGATTGTGTAGGTGTGATTTACTTACACTCTGAACAGGAGTAGTAGGTGAATGTTTATCAGCTTAAGGCAGAAACTAGGCACTGAAATCCTGCATGAAACTTACCAGAATTGGGTTTCTCTGTGCATTTCCAAAATAAAATTTTCAGATCTGGAGGGATATTAGAAGTTTAAAGACTGTAAAAAAATAAGCATGCATGTATTTTAGATATGACTAGGGTAGACAACATTTTACTGGGTACAGAATGGCAGGGGTTCACTTTCTCTATTTTCAAGGTGTGGCTAGAAGTTTGTTTTAAATCACCAAAGAAAATTTTGTGTAAGGGAGAACAGGACTTTGGATCCATGACTTGGATTTCTGCCAAACTTTAGGTGTATACAGAAATTAGTCCTTGGGTGTTGCGACTTACTTTTAGATTTGGGACATCTAAAATCTTCTTAGAACATATGTTAGGCTATCTAAAGATCCACGTTTTGGGCCTCATCCTCAGTACTTTGCTAAAGCACAAGCAGAATTATTTTCAGAGGCACTAATGCTTTCTCACAGATGCAACATAACCATTTTTATTCTTTAAACACCCAATCGAGTTCTGCCCTGAAAGTCTAGCTGGAAATTTGGCAACCATTCTCGGAGCTGTAGTTTATTAAATGAATTCTACAGCTGCAAAGTTTTAGCAATTTTTATTTTGGAAAGATATCAAAAGCTTTGCATTGTGTAAATGTGTGTAAAAGCCTTGTTTAAATGCAACCAGTGATGCATAACCCAGATTTAATCGTTGCTGGCTTTCTGCAGCACCCAAATCCCTTGCTCAGTGGGGATGAGTGCTGAATCAGATACCGTTTAGAGCCCTTTTCTGCAAAGTATAGATCAGTCTCAGAATGGTGTCAGAATCTTCTCATTTAATCTGACAAAGGCACTGCAAGCATGGGGCTTTTAACTGAGTTGGTTTGGCACGCTGAAAAACAGCAGACCCAGATTCCTTCACAGGTGAGTTGTGTTTGGTTTTAGAGAAACACAACCTTCATATTCACCTGTTCTGTAACTTTCTCTCTCTTGCACTTTCAAGGTCTCTCAGTGCATTATGGTAAGTATACAGACATCAGTTCAGCACAGTTTAAGGTGAAGTTTCTAAGATATTCTCTTAACATTTGACTAATTTTATTTACTTGGTTACACTTCTGTTGTATTTGATGGATGAAAAAACAGCTTAAAGTTTGTTGGAAAAGTCTTTGAATTGGAAGAAAGCAATAAGAATGGAGTCATGAAAGTAATTTCAAACAAATCTGATTTTCAAACCAATACTGTCTCAGCCTTATGTTGAATGGGATTTTTAAATCCATGTGGAGTGGATCCACAGGTTTTCCAAACCCATTTCAAGGACTTCAACTTTGGTGTGTAAATAACTGAGAAAGATAGTCCTAAAATAAGGTAGGTTTAAATAATCCATCTGTAGTTAGCAGTCTTATCTGTGGGATCCGTTATCATAAATTATTTTGCTTTTGGACAAGACAGATAAAAAAGGTAATACAGTGAATATTGTAGTTATTAGGTCAGCTGTGATGGCAAAAGAGATCCTCCCAAGTGCTCTTCTGTGCAGAAGGAAAGCAAGAGATTTGAATGGCACTAACAAGAATTCAGGCATGTATTTTTTCAGATTACAGGTTTTGACTTGACAGTAGGAACAATTTATGTCATCCACATATTTAGGCCACCTGAGAGAACTAAGGGTTTGGAATTGGAACATCATGCCGTGAATACAGAGGAGCCATGAGTGCTTTCAAGCAGAAAACACTGTGTTTGCTAATTTGCCAGGGTGCACTGCCTGAAGTGTTTCATGACTTTCTAGCTTGAGCAATAGCAAAGAAATAGAAGATGCAAAAATTAAAGGTTTCATTTATAAAAGATGAAAATGTTGAGACAGATCTGAGATATCCTCCCAAGCTTTTTTGCTTGAAGATATGTATTTTCAAAAAGTTCTTGTGCATAGAAAAGTAACCTGCATGACATATTCACAGGCAGTTATTAATTCTCTGTCTTGGAAGAGCATTAAGAGCAAGTAAAATTTGCTCTTTACATTTTTGTATGTTCTCATAATAATAAATTCCTATCTCTGTTTCTCATAAAATGACTGAAAGCACCTTTAATTCAGAAAACATGAACTTAAATAGGAGTGGTGGTTGGCTTTACTTTCTGTTGGTAAATTTAATGAATACCTACTCTGTGTCTGAAATACATATAAGCAGCAAAACAAATGTTACTAGACTTGTTTACACATCTTGAGTTTTTGAAAATTATCATGACAGGCCAATAGCAGTTCATTTCTAGTTTATTACTGCTTAAAGCTTTCAGGGTGTGTGTGCAGCATGTATATGTTAGATTGAACTTGTTTAAGTGTGCTACTTGGGGCTTTCTTTTGATTTGTGCATTTAGGACCTGAGCAAAACTGCATGGAAATATTTGTAAACTCCCCCATTACATCCAGTGACTTTAAATCAGAGTAAATATCTCAATATTTGATTGAAGCAAGAATTTTATGGAAATATCAAACATTCTAAATGGTCAGCAATATCTTTTAATCTATTGACAGTGGCGTCTTTTAGCTTGGTCCCAGAGAATGAGCAATCTACAAGAAATTTAACAAAAATGCATATTTATTAAAATATTAATAGTTCTATTTTTAATTCAGTTTTACTTCAGGTTAGGAATGGAGCTGAAAGAGACATTGCTGAATGTTGTTTGGATAGGTGAAGAGAGAGAATATGCTTCTAGTCCTTTCCACTTTTAGTTCTCAGTCTTTTTAATATGCCAGCTTTTGTTGGATAGAAAGCAGACCAGCCAAGGATAGCAGTTACCATCATTATTTATGGATGTGCTTTCTCCAAGGTAGTGGCCAGCAAGCCTCATCTCTCTAACTATTAGCTCTGCACTCATGTTTGTTAAATAACTACAGGCTGTGAAGGAATAGGTGATTTACTCATCTATGAACTGTAAACCTGAACATATACACCAAGATCTTTGCTGATTTTTCTCACAGTATTTCCCACTGGATTATGGTTTCCTGGTTTCCTAGAGGAAATATATTGATACAAATCAGAAACATCCTGTTGTATACAACTGGTTAACTGTACATGCTACACGTGTAGAGCTGTTATTCTGATGGGGGTCTGTTAGAACTTAGTTCACCAACTATGCCTGAACTCAGCCTCACCAGGAAGGAATTAACTCAAACTGAATTTATGTGAGTTTCAGGGGTTTTCTGTTGTCTACCCCAAGTGGATACTAGAGCACACATTGCTGTGGGTGTGAAGGGTGTTGTTCTTGTGCGGCATTTCCAGTGTTCTAAAGACTGTTGCAGTTGGGGTTTAACAAATTATTCCGGCTCTGAAATTTTTGTTGAAGAGTCTTGTTTTATTGTCACTTCAACTTAAATTGTAGGACTTCATGCACCTATTCATATAGTCAACTGTTCAAATTACTTAGAAACTACAAAGGTTTTCCTCATTACTTTTATATTTTTGGTAAATAAACTATAAAAGGAAACTATCAGCACTTAAGCAGTTAACAGGGCTAACATCCAGCCAGATGAGTTTTATGAATTAATACTGCATTGAGATGAAAGAAATAATACCTACCTTGCCACATGACCGTTTCAAGCTGTCTGCAGCCTTAAGCAGACATGTTATACGTGCCACATTTAAAAGGTTAGCTCTGCATCTGGAATAATGTTTAGAGCCTCAGGCTCAAATTTGACTATGTTTTGCTTGATATCTACTATTGCAAGGATATAAAGCAGCTATAAACCTGTCCAACCAACCTGTTAATCCCAGTTTATAGCTCTTCTGCAGGTCTAGAATGACGTGAAGTAGTGAGAATAAAGGAAAAAATCTGGCCCTCCGTTTTGTTTGTAAAAGGAGGTTTGTAGATTTTCAAAGCACAATTATGTAGAGATTGAAAGTGATCTATGTGTCAATCTTCATGCTTGCATAGTAAAATTATACAGCAAACCCTGCTTGCACATTCCTTTGAAAATATTCAGCAGGTGCCCAATCCAGTCTCCTCTCATAGACAGATGTAAATGGCCATTTTGGTGCCATAAACTGTTGAAAACTGTACCTATTGTGTACTACCTGTAATATTTTCTAGTCTAAATGTTTGAATAAAGGAAGCCTGTTGATTAAAGAGAAGCATAAATTTACACATCTAAAATATTGGTTTCATTTTTCAAAGGCATATTTTATTTATAAGAATGGGATGTAGGAGAAGTGTCTATGCTGACTTAAAAACATCCTACAGTGAGGTTTATTCTAAAAAATGGTACTGTTCCAATGTATTTTAGTTATATGCTAGGTTGATAAAAAACTTTGTCTCACTAAAGAATGCTTTTTCAGTTCACTATGATAGAATTTTCAACAGAATGCTCCAATCACATCTGTTTTTAAGCTCTTATTTTCGTATTTCCAGGTAAGAGGAGATTCTAGAAAGGAGTAATTTACTAAGGGGGATAAAACTAAGGGGGAAAACCAAGTCAGAATTGTAGGTCAATGTCTTATTCAGAATACTGTATGAGGAATATTGTGATATTTTTTGAATCATGGATTCGATAATTCTTATTTCCATTAAAATAGCAGAAACCTTAATCATTAAATTTTAAGTTCTTTTTGAGGGGCTTGGGAAGATCAGTTCTTCATTCTTGAACGTCTAATGGCAAAATAAATGAGACCTCTTGAACTGGAAGTGGATAAGGATGTTTTTGCAGGCAGTGTGTTGTGTTCTCAAGTGTGTGCAGTTCCTCTTCACAAACCTTAAACTCTTTGAAGCAGTCAAACCCATGGTGATGATGGGTGGATTGCCCCACTGCCAGGTAATTCTGTTGTTCCACCTGAACCTTAAGGCTCATGAATCACTCATGTTCACTGAAGTCAATGGGATTGTAAGTCAGATTTTTGAAAGAGGACTGAGGAATTACATACCCTGATAAAACTGGGCCTGAGATAGTCTTGGACCTCTCACTATTACTGGGAAAATCTAAAGTGGAAGCGGAATCTGACTCCTCGAATTCTGACTAGGCTCCCATTACAGCCAATTGAAAACTGAAGGTGATGATTCATCCCATGTATCTTGGATACCTGTTCTAGCCCAGAGTTGCATCAAATACATTAATGAAGTTCATGAATAATTGCTGCAGAAATACTAACAAGGGAAGTTCTTTTGGAGACATGCAGCTTGTATTCAGGCAAGGATGTGCATAACTGTAGAATTTTTGGTTGTGGATTCTTTATATAATAGCAGTAAATAGTGTATAAGGTCTAGATATTGCCTATAAGACAGGTTATATATGCTGTTGAGGATATAGACTATTTCAAAATGCTGATCGCCCTTGATTACAGTTCTTCATTTTGATATTCACTAGAATATGTTTTTAATAATCATCACTTGAAGAAGTCAAAATATTGTAGCAGTAAGAGATTGTTTTACCCCAATACCCATTCGAGCAGATTCTTTAAATCAAAGCAAGTATGAGCTGCCAAGACTGTTTCTAGGTGCTTTAAGCTAATATAAATTGTTTACCAAGATGAAAGCCTCCACTTAGGATGATAAATACTTTCAAAAATAAAATAAAATATAGGCAGAGCTTTTAAAATTCCTATTTCACACTTTTTTCTGGACAGTGGTGGTATATGGCTTTACTCTGAATGTATGATATGATATTTTGAGTTTCCATGTACAGGCTGTGGGAATCTTATTCTTATGTTAACAGCATACAATGCAATTAGGGATTTTATTGAAAATAATGCAAATGTAACATTCACTTCCAGTGGAATTTCACTGTTACTTGACATCAATTAATGTGACATAAAAATCATTTGTTACAATTCCCATGTAAAGTAGAAATATTTATCTTATGTGACAAATTATGCTTAGCTCCTTTGATTTTCATGTTGATAAGATTTCATCCCACTGTAACTAATTTAGTATTAATTAATGTCCAGATTAGCATTTCAGTGCTACTGCATCAACCTTGGGAATTGCTAGGATTTTCCTTTCACACAATTTAGTTGGCATATTTAGTTGGGACTTGGGGAACACTCTGTTTCTTTTCGGAAAGCTGATGGAAGTTCCTCTCTGTCATACTCAGTTCTGAATCACAAATGGATGGGTTCCTCCATGGTCCATTGGTGTGCTGGAAAGCAGGTGGGGGTATCTTCTTTTCCTTGAATGAAACTTGAATGAATACAAATGTGTGTTCCTTTGCTAAGACCCTTCAAAAATTCATTATTCACTAAACACATAAGTGCAAGTGCACAGCCAGTCATTCTGCCTTGTTATTGCCACTAAGCTTAGTAAAGATTTACTAAGCTGTGTAAAGATTTTTTTTCTTGAAGGAAATGTTTCTGTAGTCTTGTTCAATTGAAAAGTAGCCATCTGGGGACTTGCATTAATGTAGATAATAGGAAAGTGATAGAAGAAATGATGTGTTCTATCAGTCTCAAACTCTTTAACCATTTAACTTTTTTTGTGTGTTATGGACTAAGATACCTAAGATGTATAAATACACATTAACTTAATTCAGGTACGTTTTATTAGAAATGTATCGTGATTGTGCACCTTGAAGCAGTGGAATTAGCAATGACTTTACAAAAACAAACTGGACATAGTGCTGATGTGGTCTTAACTGCAGAGAACATAATTCTCATTTCCTTACATTATGCCAGTTCTGGGCTTATTATTTTCAATTTGCATTTTGTTTCATGATAAAGCAAGTACAGGCCACTGCAAAAGCACCTGAGACATTGACTCTGGGGTTCTTGTGTCAGTACAGGAAATATTTTATTTATTGGTGAAATCATGAAAGCAGTCTCCACACGCACCCCTTGTTGCACAGCTGCTTGAACAAGCTGTGGTGCCCAGTTGTCTTTGTCCTAGCTGTGAACCTACCCTTTGTCTTGACTAGGAACATGCTGCTGCTTTGGAGGCTGCATTTGCTATTCAATGAATTTTTTATGCACTCAGGGGTTTTTTACCTTTAGACTGTTCCCTGCTTGTCCAAGGAATGACTTAGGGTATAGATAAATTCCCCTGTAAATCTACTTCTCAGTGATTCAAAGGATAGGGATGAAGAAAGCAATATGCAAGCTCACATATTCCTTATTTATAATACAGACCCATAGGTAAGGTACTAATTTATGCAGTAAAAATTGCTTTCCATTCTTACATCAATGGCTGCCTGAAATAACAGGAAATGTGAGGCTAAATTATCAGCAAGGGGATGATGGCAAAGGGACTTATGTTCTGAAGGAGTAGAAATTCCCCATTAATTTCAAGTGTTCACTTTAGGAATATTTCACATCTTTCATAAAATTGAGTTGTAGTAATCCTTCTCTGATCTCCACCTACAGATCTCTATTACTGTTTAATTTTTCCTAGCCTTTCAATTTGAAGCCTTTATTTTTGTCAGTGGTTGTCTTGGATGAGCAGTGATTCAGCATGTCCTGGGCAGTGCCTCTCCCTGCTGTCCTTAGAAGGACATCCCTCAAACTGCAGTCCCCAAAATCCAACAGCCAACAACTTGGGAGCAATTACAGTGAATTCATGGATGCAGTGGTGCAGAATCCCACTCTATAAACTATGGCAGACTTCTTTGGAACTGGTTAACCACAGTCTCACTTGGTGGGAATTAAATGGGAGTAAGGCCCTGGAGCTCTTAGGAAGGAGTAGAAAATTAGAATGTCCCAGCAAGGCAAATTACAGCAGTCTGGAACTTACAGACCAAACAATGTCTGTAGGCAAAAGGAAATTTTAGGAAGAACAATGAAGAGCAAAAAAGACCATGAAAGAAGAAAACAGTCTTTCTGAAATCTATAAAGATTAGCCACTGAAAAAATATTCAGAAGAGCAAGGCACATAAGAGATGGCTGTCACTCATAACTTGATTTAAACCAAGAACTTAGTAGTGAGACTTCAGTTTGAAACTGGTTCTCCTGAGCAGAAAATATCTCTGCAGGATGCAGAGCACTTGACTCAAGCAGGATGCCAGTACTTGACTCAAACTTTCCACTCATCTCTGAATAATACTTTTTTTTTTTTTTTTGTATTTGTTACCTAGCACTCCTCTGAAATAATCAGAGCTATTTAGAAAAAATGTGCTCTTACTACTTTTGCATCTTTTGTTATTACTCCAATGATGGCAAATTTTGAAATGGCCACAGAGACCCAGAATTTGCCATGTAGCAGAGTTTGAAGTTAGTGAATTTGTGGTTTTGTTTACATTAGGCATTTCATAGCAGTATTGTGAGTACATCGAAGCAGTTATTGCTGGGACTATGCATGACTTTTTTATATATGATGCAAGTGTTTACTCTGATTGCTGTCTCCCCTTGTCCCAGTGTCACCACATGAACATATGGCTTGAGGGTTTCTGGAGGGAAAAGGCATCAGGTGCACGGTGGCTGACTTAATGCTGGTCAGCCGTATGCTGGGGTGCTGTAAAGGAAAGCTGCTGCCTTAGTCCCCTTCCTTCAGAAGGAATCCAGCTGCATGCACCCAGAGAGCCATGAAAGCTGAACATGTCACGTGCAGGCATTCGGGGAATCTTTTATCTCCTGTGCGCAGGGGACTGAGAACTGCAGTGCTTCCCCAGCTCCCTAAGACTGGACATTCCTTCTGCTGGTGATGTGGTGCTGTTAGCCCAGCCCCCAGCTGTGTGCTGGCATTTGCACTGGGACCAGCTGAGGAGCAGCACCTTCTGCTCTGCCCTTCTACCCAGAGCTCACACTTTTTCTCTCGGTGAAGTTTAGTAGAGGTGGCTGTGCCCCACCAGGTACTGCCGGTGACAGACTTGATGGTGGAACTGCTGAATGCCCAAAATTTGTTACAGAATTGTAAGTACTGGCATACAGTGGCTGAGGAAGGAATCCAGCTCTTTGCAGCTACATGCATCCCATGAGTTTGCTCCACTGGGATATAACTGCTGCTACTCAAGGAGTAAATTACTGATTGTTCTCAGCCTTCCTGCCAGGTACTGCAGGAGGAGTCACTCCGTCCAGCCAGGGGGATGCAAAAGAGGTTTCCATGACATTTCAAAGCCAACCAGTAGTAAAAACAAGAAATAAATTCAAGACTCTTCCATTTTTGATCACAGCCTCAATCAATAGCTATTCCATCCAGACTTTCTCTGCAGTGCTATATGTTTCCTCTCATAAAGCTGTTACATAAAGATGTTTTGATAGCCAGACTTTTTGTCAGCCTGTGTGGCAGCAGAGCTCCAGGATGCACCCATGGGACTGTCCTGCTTTGAAAGCCATGTTGTATCATGTGTGAATAGTATTTTTGCAGTAGCTAGACACCTTGAGGAAGAAGTAGTTTGGTTCTGTGTAATATCTTGTGTTAAGAAGTAAACAGCCCACGCAAGCTATCATTCTGTCACAACTTGAAAGCTTTGACCTGCAGCAAGGTAAATTGTACAGCTGACTAAAAGCCAGTCCTGCTAAATGGGCCTTTATTTACCTTGAAATAGGATCTGTTGGAAACACAGGCCATTTCAGGTAATAGACATTTAGCCCTCTGTATGCTTTGGTCTGGTCTTCTTGTACAAAAGAGTTGCATTCTACCATGAGATGTGACTGTGAGACCTAGTTTGTGTGATATTGCAAATACAAAATACAAAACCAGCTTCAATTATTTTAAATAAAGTTAATTTAGTGGAACACATTTAAATGCCTGAAATAAGTAGGACAAGCCAGCACATGCTAGGGAATTCAAAATGAAAATTTGATTCAGATCACATGGATAATTCATACTTCACATTCCTTTTCTTTCTAGTTCAAGATAAAAGTCATGCTAAAATTCTTATCAGGAGTACTATGAATTACTGAATTCAGCTCCCTCTTACTAGAAATAGTTTTGTGTTTCTCTGTACCTTATCCTTTATCTGTAACTATCTTTCTACAAGGACATTTTTTAAACTGCTAAAACCTCCCTTGTGCCATTCAACTCTTGTGCTGTTCTTGTGTTGGTTTTCAAATTTCTCTTGTTTTTATCTCCCCTTAAAAATTTACCAGTATGTAAATTTATTTCATCTAAGTCTTCTGTCATCTGTGAGGTTTTCCCATCATCCTTAGGGCTTGGTCCAAAGTGCTTTGAAGTCAATGGGAACAGTCCCATTTTCCCCAGAGCTAGTTTATGGAAGAGTCATTAGATTTCAGTGCACTCTGTACAACCAGAAAACTCTTGGTGTCTTGAGGAGCAGCTCCAGTCTCTGTCCTTGTATACTTATTTAATTTGAATAAAGTGAATTTACTCTCCTTGAAGTTGAATAATTCACTCCACATCAGTGTTTTCCCTCTTCTCCACAGCCATGGTTTGTTTTAGAAAGAAGGATGTGACTTATACACAGTGTTGTTTGTGAATATGTGGCATAAAAAATGTGAACTGTATGAATTTGAATGGCTTGTTCCTAAAAAAGGTCCTGTAAATCTTTTGTTCTGCCCACTGCAACAGGATGTTCTGCTAATCCACAGAATATCTTTTGTGAAGTATCTTGTACAACTACAGTCTTAAACAACCAAACAATTTATTTCCCTGATGACATTATATATGCAAATATCAGTTCTCCTTCCTCATAATTTCAACACTGTATACACTGGCCTAGTAGACAACTGGTATGTGGATTTGAAGGCAGTTTCTGCCTTCAAACTCTGCTTCAAATTCATTCAGTCTTTGAAATAAAATTGTGTGGCTTTATATCATTCTTGTTCAACACCTTCACACAATGCTTACGCTTAGAAGGAAAGTTCCTTGATGTGTTTAAAATAATAAATAATTCAGTAGAATCTATTTAACCTCCCCACCATTTTCTAAGGAAGAAAAAGTGAAGTGAGTGAAACTCAATATACAGCACATGCAGTTAAAAGCAGAGTTATCTGTAAAAACACCTGGAAAATGAACCTTGCATCACTTCTTCAATATCACTTTTGAGTAAATTCTTATTGTGCAGCACAATTTTAAATGTATTCATTATCTTGCTTTTCACAGTTTAAGTTTGTTCTGTTGCTGTGCTCTATTAACCTAACTCCTCTTTGTTTATTCCTTTCAATTATGCTTTATGCTCTAGAAGAAATAAAATTTTAGGGCTGGTGATAAATTTTTAATAGACAGTATGGGATTTCTGTTAGTGCTTATAAAATAGTTTTATAGCCTATACAGTGTTCAGGTGTCCTAGGTTACAATGTAAAATTGTGCCTAAGGTATGTATTCTATCCCCATGAGCCGTTGGAGTCAAGGTGGGGCAGTGTTTTCCTTATCTTCTGTTAATGAGCCCAACAATGCCTTGCCACATGAGTCATAGATAACTCCCTCCGGGAGTTATCTCTGTTTAATGGGCCATCAAGGACCCACTGCATGACTCATCATCCCATTGTGAGATGCTCCGCCCAGGGGGAGGAGGCAAACATTTCCACCTGGATAAATCCAGGGTTTGGGACAGCACAGATAGCTTCTATCCACTGGACTCCCAGAGGAGACAAGAGCTACCAGACGCTTCTACAGGATCACTGCTTTGACAAGACCATCTCATCTGGACTGCCACTACCACCCTAACAGGGTGTCAGGTTGTATTCTGACTCTGTCAGTGGTTTTTTTTGTACTATTACTTTTATTTTATGTTACTTTTCTTTTATTTCTCTTCTTTTCCTCCTATTAAATTGTGTTTCTGACTTAGAGTCTTCCACTGGTTTTGCTTTCAAACCAGCACATTTTTGGCGCCCAACGTGGGGCCCGAGGTACTGAGAAAAGTCAGAATTACAATTTTGGGAAGAAGACACTTGTTCACTATGATTCTCAGCATGTTTACATGTGTCTTGTACCTAGCGCTCTATATCTTTCCGCACATGGGGCAGTATCTACAGATCTTAATGCTCCTATGTAAACCAGGGTATGGCACTAAAATTGCTTTATTGGTCTATTATGTCTATTGCATGATAACCTCCGAGGCAATGAGCACAATTCGGAATATGTACTCAATTTTGTTGTCTTGTCCCAGTCTAGGATGCTTTGTTTGGGGTCTCAACAATCTCACCCAGCCACAGTGGGGAGGCGTAAAGAATGATTTTTTCCCGTCTTTCAGGCCTGATACAGCAGTTTTTGGAAATATTGAGTTCTCTCTGGATACCAAGGACAGCATAATGTTGTTGTTAGTACTGCTTTGTTTTCTCTGCACAGCCTACACCATGCTTAAAGTGCAGCGTTTTATTGAGGCAGAGGAGAAAAGAACCAAATGCACAGCAACAGCCTTCGTGTCTACACAGCTTGTCACAGAAGAGAAAGGAACCAAAAGCCAGGCAACAGTGTCTGAATCTACGCAGACTGTTACAGAGGAAACAGAAGCCAAAAGCAAGGCAACAGTGTCTGCATCTACGCAGACTGTCACAGAGGAGAAAAGAACCGAAATCAAGGCAACAGTGCCCACGTCCACGCAGACTGCCACAGAAGAGAAAGAAGCCACATGCAAAGCCACAACATCTGTGTCTGTGCAGGTTGTCACAGAGGAGAAAGAAGCCAAAGATGCCAGCATCTCCACACAAACAATCACTGAACTGGAACAGCCTAAACCAGTAGCAGTTGCCCCTGTTCAGAAGAAGAAATCAAAGAGCAAATCAGTTCGCATAGTGACTGACGAGGATGCAGCAGGACCTTCGCACCCAGCAGAGGAGACAGAGCCAGAGATCATCACTCGCTCTTTATCTCTGGGTGAGCTGCGTGACCTGCGGAGGGAATTCACCCGCCAGACAAACGAGTCCATCCTGACCTGGCTGCTCCGCATCTGGGACGCTGCAGCCAATGACACCATTCTGGATGGAAGTGAGGCCAGGCAACTGGGATCGCTGTCCCGGGATGTGGTCATTGACCAGGGCATCGGAAGGACCCAAGGAACCCTCAGCCTCTGGCGGCGACTGCTGACAAGTGTGAAGGACAGATACCTTTGTAAAGAAGACCTCCAGGTGCATCAAGGAAAATGGAGCACAATGGAACAAGGTATCCGATGCCTGAGGGAATTGGCTGTGCTGGAGACCATTTTCTCAGAAGACGAAAGATTTCCTAAAAGCCCAGATGATGTCCAGTGCACATCGCAGATGTGGTTGAGATTTGCACGACTTGGACCAGAGATGTACTCCCGTTACCTGGCAACGCTCCAATGGAGAGAAGGCGAGGACAGGGTGGGCGTCTTGGTCAACAAACTAAGAATTTACGAGGACACTGTCACCGCCCCATTTCGTACCCATGTCTCATCCGTGGAAACAAGGTTGGCTGAGCAAGTCCAGAGCTTGATTGAAGAAGGCCATCAGAAACTGAAGAAGGAACTTAGGGAAGAAATTTACCACATCTCACCAGAACCAATAAGAGTCTCTGCCATTAGGAACAGGCGTCCTCCAGCCAGAGAGAGAGGATATACTCCACGAGGTAACCTCTGGTCTTTTCTTCGAGAACATGGAGAAGACATGAGGAAGTGGGATGGACAACCCACCTCCTCCTTAGCAGCCCGGGTACGTGAACTGAAAAGAGGGACACCTACCACGAGAAGCTCATCTAGAGTCAAGGCTGCTCCAGTCTCTCGTGCACAGAACTCCAGACAGTATAGGAATGGTGATGTGACTGATCCTCTTGAAGGGACCTCAGGAACATATTTACAGGAGGAGAGCAACGCGCACCATGAGCAGGAATAGGGGGGCCCTGCCTCTAGCCAGGTAGAGGAAAGGGATAATAGGATCTACTGGACTGTGTGGATCCGATGGCCTGGCACATCTGACCCACAAAAATATAAGGCTTTGGTTGACACTAGTTCCCAATGTACCCTGATACCATCGGGGTATGTAGGAGCAGAACCTATTTCAATTTCTGGAGTGACAGGAGGGTCCCAGCAGCTGACTGTCTTGGAGGCCGAAGTGAGTTTGACTGGGAATGGGTGGCAGAAACACCCCATCGTGACTGGCCCAGAAGCTCCATGCATCCTCGGCATAGATTATCTGAAAAATGGATATTTCAAAGACCCAAAAGGATATCGTTGGGCTTTTGGAGTAGCTGCTGTAGAGACGGAAGACATCAGACAACTAAATACCCTGCCTGGTCTCTCAGATGACCCTTCTGCTGTGGGACTGTTAAGAGTTGAAAAACAACGGGTACCAATCGCCACGGCAACAGTGCACCGTCGGCAGTACCGTACTGACAGAGACTCTGTGACTCCGATCCATGAGATGATTCGGAAACTGGAGAGCCAAGGGGTGGTCAGCAGGGCTCATTCACCTTTCAACAGCCCTATATGGCCAGTGCGTAAGTCCAATGGAGAATGGAGACTGACTGTGGATTATCGTGGTCTGAATGAGGTCACGCCACCACTGAGTGCTGCTGTACCAGACATGTTGGAGCTTCAGTATGAGCTGGAGTCCAAGGCAGCAAAGTGGTACGCGACCATCGACATTGCCAATGCCTTTTTCTCCATTCCTTTGGCAGCAGAGTGTAGGCCCCAGTTTGCTTTCACCTGGAGGGGCGTTCAGTACACCTGGAACCGACTGCCCCAGGGGTGGAAGCACAGTCCCACCATCTGCCATGGATTGATCCAGGCTGCATTGGAAAAGGGTGAGGCTCCTGAACATCTACAGTACATCGACGACATCATTGTATGGGGGAACACAGCAAGGGAAGTTTTCGAGAAAGGAGAGAGAATTATCCAGATTCTGCTGAAAGCTGGTTTTGCCATTAAGCGAAGTAAGGTTAAGGGACCGGCTCAAGAAATCCAGTTCCTGGGAGTGAAGTGGCAAGATGGACGTCGCCAGATACCCACAGAAGTAATCAACAAGATCACCGCAATGTCTCCACCAACGAGCAAGAAGGAAACACAAGCTTTCCTAGGCGCCATAGGCTTTTGGAGAATGCACATTCCTGAGTATAGCCAGATTGTGAGTCCTCTCTACCTGGTTACCCGCAAGAAGAATGATTTCCACTGGGGCCCAGAACAGCAGCAAGCCTTTGCCCAGATCAAACAGGAGATCGCTCATGCGGTAGCCCTTGGCCCAGTGAGGACAGGACCAGATGTGAAGAATGTGCTGTACTCTGCAGCCGGGAACAACGGCCTGTCCTGGAGCCTTTGGCAGAAGGTGCCTGGTGAGACTCGAGGCCGGCCACTGGGATTCTGGAGTCGAAGCTACAGAGGGTCCGAAGCCAATTACACTCCCACGGAGAAGGAGATCTTGGCCGCCTATGAAGGGGTTCAAGCCGCCTCAGAAGTAATTGGCACTGAAGCACAGCTGCTTCTGGCGCCCCGACTGCCAGTGCTAGGGTGGATGTTCAAAGGAAAGGTTCCTTCCACGCATCATGCCACCGACACTACTTGGAGCAAATGGATTGCCCTCATTACACAGCGCGCCCGTATTGGAAACCCAAATCGCCCTGGGATTCTGGAAGTTATAACAAACTGGCCTGAAGGTGAGACTTTTAGATTATTCCCTGAAGAAGAAGAAGAGCAAGTGACACGTGCTGAGGAGGCCCCACCGTATAACGAGCTACCAGAGACTGAAAGACGATATGCTCTCTTCACTGATGGTTCCTGCCGAATTATAGGCGCTGACCGGAAATGGAAAGCTGCAGTATGGAGCCCCACACGACGAGTTGCACAAGCTACCGAGGGACAAGGTGGATCGAGTCAGATGGCAGAGCTTAAAGCAGTACAGCTGGCGTTGAGTATTGCTGAACGAGAGAAGTGGCCGAGGCTCTATCTCTACACCGACTCATGGATGGTAGCTAATGCCCTGTGGGGATGGCTGAATCGCTGGAAAAAGGCCAACTGGCAGCGCAGAGGGAAACCCATCTGGGCTGCTGAGATTTGGCAGGACATTGCCACTCGAGTAGAGAAGCTAACCGTGAAGGTTCGACACGTGGATGCACACGTACCCAAGAGTCGGGCTAATGAGGAACATCGCAACAATGAGCAAGTAGACAAAGCTGCCAAGGTGAAAGTATCACAGGTGGATCTAGACTGGCAGCACAAGGGAGAATTATTCCTAGCTCGCTGGGCCCATGATGCCTCTGGTCATCAGGGAAGAGATGCAACATACCGATGGGCCCGTGACCGAGGGGTGGACCTTACTATGGACAGCATCTCACAAGTCATCCATGACTGTGAGACCTGTGCTGCAATCAAACAGGCCAAGCGGGTGAAGCCTCTGTGGTACGGTGGACGATGGTTGAAGTACAGGTATGGGGAAGCCTGGCAAATTGACTACATCACCCTTCCCCAGACCCGCCAAGGCAAGCACTATGTGCTGACCATGGTAGAAGCAACCACAGGATGGCTGGAGACCTACCCTGTGCCTCATGCTACCGCCCGAAATACCATCCTGGGCCTTGAAAAGCAAGTCCTGTAGAGACATGGCACCCCGGAGAGAATCGAGTCAGACAACGGGACACATTTTAAGAACAGCCTTATAAACACCTGGGCTAAAGAACATGGTATTGAATGGATATACCACATCCCTTATCATGCACCAGCCGCCGGGAAAGTTGAACGGTGCAATGGACTATTAAAGACTACCCTGAAGGCACTTGGTGGAGGGACCTTCAAGAATTGGGACATAAATTTAGCCAAAGCCACCTGGATGGTCAACACTCGAGGCTCCATCAATCGAGCTGGTCCTGCCCAGTCTGAACCCTTGCACACAGTGGATGGAGATAAAGTCCCCGTGGTGCACATGAAAGGGATCTTAGGAAAGACTGTCTGGATTAATCCCACCTCAGGCAAAGGCAGACCCATCCGTGGGATTGTTTTTGCTCAAGGACCTGGTTACACTTGGTGGGTAATGCAAAAAGATGGAGAAACCCGTTGTGTGCCACAAGGAGACCTGATTTTAAGTGGGAACTAGAATTAATGTGTAGGGTTTCATTCTGTGTATCTGTGAGAGTGTATGATATATATGGTGATAGAATAAGGGGTGGATTATGTCCTAGGTTACAATGTAAAATTGTGCCTAAGGTATGTATTCTATCCCCATGAGCCGTTGGAGTCAAGGTGGGGCAGTGTTTTCCTTATCTTCTGTTAATGAGCCCAACAATGCCTTGCCACATGAGTCATAGATAACTCCCTCCGGGAGTTATCTCTGTTTAATGGGCCATCAAGGACCCACTGCATGACTCATCATCCCATTGTGAGATGCTCCGCCCAGGGGGAGGAGGCAAACATTTCCACCTGGATAAATCCAGGGTTTGGGACAGCACAGATAGCTTCTATCCACTGGACTCCCAGAGGAGACAAGAGCTACCAGACGCTTCTACAGGATCACTGCTTTGACAAGACCATCTCATCTGGACTGCCACTACCACCCTAACAGGGTGTCAGGTTGTATTCTGACTCTGTCAGTGGTTTTTTTTGTACTATTACTTTTATTTTATGTTACTTTTCTTTTATTTCTCTTCTTTTCCTCCTATTAAATTGTGTTTCTGACTTAGAGTCTTCCACTGGTTTTGCTTTCAAACCAGCACATCAGGTTAATGTTGCTTTTTTGGCAGCACAAATTATTTTAAAACTTTCTTTTCATTTCTCCTTTTAAACGCGTCTTTCTTACCTTATGTAAGAAGGAGGCCTTTGGAAAATGTCATTTAAATTCTAGGGCTTCCACAGAAGTTCACTTTGCTGGGATCTGTGATATTCATCTGTGGGACTGGCTTCGCAGTCAAGCTCTAAGGTGTAGAGCTGTAAACATGAACCATGTCTGAAGAAGGTTCGGCAGTGAATGATCAGAATTTGTTATCTGCATGTAGGTGTCCAGAGTATTGTGCATTGCTGGCTCAGTTTCCAGAGCACCACCTACCTCCTGTACTTGAAATATTATATATTGATCATGACGTTATTTCAAGCCAATACATATTTCTCTCTTAACAATAAGAAGGGAGTGGCAGTTTCCTCTGACAAATTCAATCCCTGCCACGGTTACCTAAGAGGACTCAAACCAGAGCTTAGCTTCATGGAGAGGACCTTTTGAATACTGGAGGTGCTTCAGCACCAAGGGACCCTGGAGAACCATGTGATGGAGTGATATTGGTGGAAAGAAAGGAAACATCTTCTAGTGAACTGCCTGGATTATCTGTGTATTAAAAGCTGTTTCTGACATGCATTCAAACTCAGCACAAGCTTCAGGCACTGCCCAGTCTTGGAGCTGTCTTGGTTTAACTTCAGCAGGAAACTCGGCCCCACAGAGCCTCTCCCTTGCTCCCTTCTGGTGGGGTGGTGGAGAGGGTCAGAGGAGCAAAAGGGAGAATCTGTGGGTTGAGGTAAAGACAGCTTAGTAAGTAAAGCAAAAGCTGCACCCAGAAGTGAAGCAAACTGTGGAATCCATTCACCACTTGCCATGGGCACGCAGGTGTTCCACCATCCTGAGGGAAGCAGGGCTCCATCACACATAATGATGACTTGGGAAGGTAACTGCCATTGCTTTGAATGTTCTTCCTCCTTCCTCCAGCTCTGTGCAGTGAACATGATGCCACATGTTGTGGAACATCCCTTGGGTCAGTTGGGGTCTGCTGTGCCTCCTCCCAATTTGCTGTGCACCACCAGCTGCTCATGGTTGAGGCTGTGTGAGAAGCAGAAAATGCCTGGACTCTGTAAGTGCTGCTCAACAATAACTGAAATACCCCCAAATTATTCAAAACACAGCACCATACCACTATGAAAAAAATGAATTTTACCTTAGCCAAAACCAGCTCTAAAGTCCACCTTATGGTGGCTGTACCTCAGGTTTGTTTAATGCTATAAACAAACTCATCAATGAGAAGAGGCACAGCTGAGAAACAGAAGCAGAACTCACAAGGACCAAGGAGATATTCTTGGTTTGGCTTGACCTGTTAGCAAATCCTCCTGTCTGTTTGCCTCTGCTTTACTAAACGCAGTTGAGGAAAGCTCTCACCTGTGTATGATACAAACACTGGATTTGATGCTGCTGATAACATGGACAGTCATCTGTCAGATTTAGTAGTCACTATTGCTACCTTGATTTCTATTTACTCCTCTATTATGCTGTTCAGGCTGGTTATCTTCTAAATGTCTTTTAAAATTGTATTTGAATATGTTTCTTATTTTGTGCACAGAGATCCATCAAATTGACATGAAAATGAAGGAGGTATTGCTAGAAATTTAGGGGTGTCTCTTGAAAAACTGTTTACTATCAGAGAGCTATCACTTACTGTCAGTAACATAATGGGGTTTTGCATACCAATTGCAAGTCCTTGAAATATTGTTCGTATTGTTCATTCATGACTTCATGTAATCATTATGATACTGACAGCTGACTTTTGAGAAGTGAAATATTACAATAGTTTTGCTCCAAGCCCTAAGGACAAATCAAACAGTTAAACTGCTGATTCTGTTAATCCCTGTAGAAATTTATAAATGAAAACTCTTTCACCTTGGCCCTTTTTGTCTTCCCTGTTCTAAATAGACTGGCTTTTCAAAGAGATCTCAGCAATCATATCACACAGAATATAACAGAAAAAAAAACCCTCAAACAAAAACTCAGCAACATTTTCAAGGCTAAAGGTAAAAGGCTGTTTGATATTTTATTCCATGTACACTACTCATCCATGTTGCTTTTTGCTTAAGTCATTGGTTAAGAATTTTCCCTGAATTGTCTGGTATCTGTTGCCTTACTGGGGGTATTAAAGATGTTTAATTAAGTCATTTTTGGTAGTATTTCCCATAAAAATCCTGGAAACAGTGAATTCAGTTCTATCAACGTGTAAATGATAAAATAAAGGGTAGGGAAATTATCTGTACTACTGCAGAGTTTGAAATTTAATTCTTTTCCCATTTGACTGTTTAGATGCCTGTGCTCTTCATCTGGGGATGGAGTGGTCTTAAAATGATGGGAAGTTTCATGGGTAAAACTGTCCAGTGTTTCACAGTTAAAGGGTAATTTTAGAGTGAGGCTGGCTTCTCTTCAGATTTCATCCTGAAGTATTTTGCCATTGAGTGGATCTGTTTTATCACCTTCCCATAGTTTAAGCCAGAAGCAGAGTTTGAAGCCTATTTCCTCATGTCCAACCTGCTGGGAAATACACTGAGGAGCAAGAGCATATGGTTCTGGTTTCAGGTATTTTTCCCAGTTATTTCGGAGTCGGGCCCCTAGCAAACTCTGGAATATTTTCCACTGCTTGAATAGGTTGCTTCTCTTCTTTAAAGCCTTTTAAAACCTCTCAGTCTTGCCAGCATGTGCGTTTGAAGCATCCTACGTCTACATGGAGGCAAAGCAAAATGAGTATGGATGACTTCAAACTGCAGTGTGCAGCCATCTTTCCCCCAGGTTTATTTCCCAATCCAGGAGCTTTATACAGGCTGGAGCACGTATCCATAACATTGCCAGAGTCAATTGCCAACCCTCTGGAGCTGGCAAACCAGCAATGAACTTCGATGTGGAGTGTCCATTTTATATAATTGCCTACCATCATTTCAGTGGCAAGCTGCCACTGAGTGAAACTCTTTCTGCACTGCAGTTTCTTCTGTTCCCAGTTGTATACAGAGTTTTATATCTTTCCAAGCAGTTTATTGTAGTGTGAGCATTTAAAGAATAATAAAAATTTTCACATATAATTTCCTTTTACATGTATAAAGAGCTGTTTAAAGCAAGACATTCAGCAAAGGCAAAAACTGTGTTTTGAATATTTGACCATTCTGATGCAGTGCTGTGACAGAACAAGCTCTCCCTTTCAGTGTAGTTTAGCTAATCTGAAGTTCCAAGATGGGAAACAGTTTGAAGATGTCATTGCAATCTGCAGCTGGTGCTAAACGTGGAAGGTGTAAAATGTGCTTAGATCTTCTGATCAAGGATCAGAATTTCCCTCTTCAGCATTTAGCAGTTTGTCCTTGTCCTAGGTGCTATGACAATTTAACTTTGTTTTAGTAGTAAACATGTCACGAACTGCAGATTGCAAATGGGCTTGGAGGAAGATCATGGCTAATTGCAATGCTGAATAATTCCTCATTTTGCTTTTCCTGTTATAAGCATTTAGAGTCTCTGTTCTTTTTAGGCAGTTATCTAGATAAGGAAATCCCATTAAGATTCCCCAAATCTGGGCATTCAACTTATGCTGGCAACTCGGAAAGTCCCTTAAATAATTTAAATGCCTGTAAGCACAGACACATCTGAATGGCAAAGCATTTTCTTTCTTCATGAGCAATTTTCAATAATTTTGAAATTGGAAATATCTCTAAGTTATCAAGTCCTTGTATTGCTTGATTATTTTATTTGCTGTATTTATTATTGGTGTGCTGATTTGAAAGCAAACCAGTGGGAGATCACAAGTCAGAACTACAGTTTAATGGGAAAACTAAAATAAAATCCAGTAGTATGAAAACGCTGACAGAGTCGGAATACAACCTGGCCCCCTTTTGGTCAGGGTGTTGGTAGCAGTTGGCTTAAATGGTGGCTGCAGTCCTCCTGGAGTGGCAGGTGTGGTTCTGTTGAAGCAGTGATCCTGTAGAGGAGTGTAGTTTTCCTCTGAAGGTACAGTGGTGATGTAGAAGGGTCTGGTCTTCCTCTGGGAATCCGGTGGAAAAAGGCTGCCTGTGGTGTTCCAAATCTCGGGTTTTATCCGGGTAGGAATGCTTGGCTCCTCCCTCAGGGTGGAGCATCTCCCAATGGGATTATGTAATTTATCAGTCATGCAGGGAGCCTCAATGGCCCATTAACAGCTGATATCCCCCTGGAGGGAGGATGGGTCATGGAAAAGATAAACAGCACTGCCCCACCTGGTTTTAACAGATGATAATAGAAATATATACTTTTGGTTATATCTTGCATTGCAACCTAAGACAATTGGGCAACCATAATCACAACAAAGCACAATTCCTCTCTGCAAAGTAGGTAATAAAAGCAGGACTGGCCACAAAGCTGATCAGTCAGAGAAAGCTGCCAGAGCACCAGTCTGGTATTCAGCATTTCAGAGTTCATTCTGCTTCTGCTCAGCCTGGGCAGGGTTGAATGACAGGTGCTGGTAGCTATGATTTGAAATGAGACCCTTCTTTGTTTCCTGTGAGTCTGCATTTCTGCTGCTTTCTTTATCATTTTTTCCAAATACAGATAGGTTTCCAGGGAAAATATGAAATATGTACTTAGCTCTATGTTCTTGCAGGTTTCCATGGCACTACATAGCAATAATTAATTAATTTTTATTTCACCTCTAATTTTTAGCTACTTGGAATAACTTCTTCAGAAATAACTCAGTTTTCCAAATCAAAGTTAAAGAAACCTAATTCTTCTCAAATAGACATTGTACTGTCTTGTGTTTTGTGGCATGACAGTCTTTTACCAATTTTTGACAGCATTAATCTGCATTTCATATTGAAATTCATATCAGGTTTGTATGGTGCTGGCTACAGCAAGTAACTTGGAAGCAATTCTTCTTTAGATATATTATTTCTAGACCAATTGATCTCTATCATATTCCTATGTAAGAATTTGCAAAATAATATTTTAAAGTACCAGTTCTTAATTTTGAATGTATTTTAAACAGGAAAATAGGTGATTCTCTGTTCAGCCAGGTTACACACTTCAAATATTATGCAGGTGATAAAGTTTGGTGAAGACATGGTCTCTGAAAGAAAAATGTATAGTAGTTTAATAAATGGTGTCCCTGGAAAACATTAAGTGACCAATGGCCATATGGATTTGCAGTGCTATGGCACTAACAGCCCATTTCAAATCATATGAGCATATATGAATATATTCTCAATATCAAGCATAGTGGTTTTGAAAGAGTCTTTCTTTTTCTGCTGCTAACCCACGCATAACATATTGCACAAATGAGATATTCTATTTACTGAAAGCCACATATTAGGAGCTGTATCTGAGAGTATCAAATCAAACTTTATATATTACCAGAGTGGCACTAAAATTGCAAAACCTAACAACCCTGACCGAACTGTTTTATAATAAGACTCTCTTATGTCTGGAAAATTATGGGTCTAGTATAACTAATTACTGTTTCTGATTTTCCAGAAGAAACTGATAGATTCAGAGTTTAATTTTCCCCCTCAATTATAAAATGCCCACAATTATTTTAAAATTAGGATCCCTAAAATTAGAATTTTAAACAAAACAGGTAAATTGAATATTGCTGAGTTATGGATTAACACTTAATGGAGATTTTCCACAGGGAATAATTAAGGTTGGAAAGTCTCTGTGACATTCATCTTGTCAAACTTCAAAACTGCATCAGTTTAGCAGGGCTCTGCTTTTCCATGTTCAGAGTACCTCCAAGGCCACTTGTCTCTGAGCAAATATTTATGGGAATTGAGTGAGATCAATGTGAGCGTGACTCCCTAGTTTTATGTAGCTTTGCCCACCTTACCTGATCCTACAAGCTGCCTACAAAACACTGTTGGAGACACCATGACCTATAACACCTTTCGCATCTAAGAGGGACGTTTTGAACCAGGTCACACGTGGGTGTTTCATTCCTGACACTTCTCACTGGGATGGCTGGATAGATGTGTACCAGGATAACTCCATAGTCCTAAAGAGCCTCTACTGACTGCTGATTTTCCCAGCTGGTATTTTCTTTACCAAGAATCCAAACCTGTGCCAGGGAGCTCAAGGCTGCAAGAGCAGATTTTTGGCTGTATAATATTTAAATTGAGAAGCTTATGCCTGTTTATGTAATTGTTTAATTGAAAGGTCTCAGTGCTTTAAATGGTAAGAAAAACAAAAATGTGTGGGGTGAGGTTTTGGCATCATTAAAATAAGTTGGAGTTCTCTGTTAACACACTTCTAGTGTTTTCTGGGACTTTATCTGTAATACTGGGGTAAAGCACAATCCTGAGACATAAAATCCAGTCTCTAGGTGTTTACCTTTGAGGTAAGGAAAAGTTAGAAAACAAAGTCAAGGATAATCAAAGGTAGGACTTTGTTAGTATTAAAAAGGAAGGATATACCTACTGAGAAGCAAGGACCATAATAATCAAAGTCAAGTTCTTTCCATCTCCAGTGAGCATTAGAGCCAGCCTCCTTTCCAATTTAAAGAGTGCACATTATGTGTAGACAAGGATTTCAGGAATATGCTTTGAATAAAATCCTAAGCTCCCTTTCTCCAAAAAGCATTAAGTACAAGGTATTAAGAAGAAAGTGCAATTTTAAAATGGAAAAAGTCCTTTACAGACAGGTATCTTTTAAAAGAAAGTAAGTCCATTACAAGCTGGAAAAGGAGTAGCAATTATTTATGGATCTGAAAGTGTTTGTAATGTTGTTATTAGAAATGACTTTGTAGAAAGGAAACTCTTTTGAAATATGATTATGATAAAGACAAAATTAAAATGCAGGTCAGGTATATTTTTGGGCTTGCACCTGTCATATTCTGAGCCACCCTGCAGCAATGTATATATAGAGTGAAATAGTTCATGAGAGAATGTTTTTGAATTTTAATGAGAGCTTCAGGGGTTTCATGACCTATCAGCTCTGGAAATAATGCTACTGGTTCATAAGAATTTTCAGTAAAAAATCATATGACAATAACGATGGTGGGCTCTCTGAGGAAAGAGAAAATTGAAAAAAGAATTATGAAATGTTAAGCACAGACCATGGTAAGACTCAGGCTTCTGGCCCCAAATCAGGGAGATTTGCAGCAATTCAAAGCAATAACTGTTGGACAAATATAATGTATTTTACAGCTGTAATTTGAAAGCAGCATATGACAGACTGGTGTAATTTATTCTAAAGTGTATTCTTATTGCATAACTCATTACTCTTTCCAGTGGGAGCCAAGAATATAACCTGCACAGGTACTACTGAAAATCCAAACTGTTTGCTAATAATTGCCTTAAATACCTAAATAGCCATGCAGTCTAAGCCACTGGATGTGGCTGTTTTCTATTTTCTTGTGACAAGGAAAACACTGTTTTCTTTTGGAGTGTGAGTGGGTACGTGCATATTAATGACAAAACTCAGTGAGAATGGGTGAGGAGACAATTTCCTCCCAGAAAAATTTTTGGCAGGTGTTTGGGTGATTTCCAAGTTGTGTGTGGTTTTCTAGTTGTTGGTGTTATGTGGGGCTCTTGGTTGGTGTGATTGGTGGTGGGTTTTTTGGTGTGTTTGTTTGTTTGTTTTGTTTTGTTTTTCCTATACGGGAACCAACAGAATAGAGCTGTCAATTTTGAAAGATAAGATTTGACATGGCAGACAATTATTTTCCTGCATTAATTGTTAGGAAAGCACTTGTCTTCAGAGAGGTAACTGATGCGAAGAGTGTTTTGAAACCAGTCCTGGATGGCCACTGGCATTAGGTTGGGCAGTGAGATGGAGCAGTTAAACATTGGAACGGACTGCCCGGGGATGTGTTGGAGCCGCTGTCCCTGGAGGCGCTCAGGTCATGGCTAGAGGTGCCCTCAGTGCTGTGCTTTAGGGGACAAGGTCAGTGTTCAGTTGAAGGTTGAACTTGATCCTCAAGGTCTTTTCCAGCCTTTATGATTCTGTGGATGAACCTGCACTTCTGGATCAATGGCAGAGTGCTGAATAACTACCAAACAATGATGTTGGCTCTTTAAAATCGTCATCTGACTTCTCTCAAGCAAGTTCTCCACTGGGCCTCATCAGTTCTGAGTAATCCTTTTTTGTTTTGAATACTGGAAGGAGAATTTGGCTTAACTAAAATTGGTCTTGAATTGAGCTGAATAATCAAAATGTTTTCTTTGCCAGTCACTAAAGTTTATGGGTCACAGACTAAAAAAACCCCAAGTCTTTCTGGCAAATATAACCCTTCTTAATAACCAAAGGTATGAAACAGGACTTTGCTAATCAGAATGTAATAAATTAATAGTTTTCTGCACACTGTTGTCAAGAAACAGCTGCAGCTCATTGCATTGGTGTGTTCATTAATGCTCTACAACACGTTTTCAAATAAAATCCAGTCAATTACTCTCAACAGACTTATCATGATATGTGAAATATTCAACAAAATATTTTCTCAGATGAATGAACAGACTTTAATTGACTTGATAATTTGTATTTTTGTCAGCAGAAAAGAATGATCAGAGGTACTTTGCTTATGTAATATTATGTATATAATTTATTTTGTAAATAATAGAGTGTCTTCGAACATAATGATTTAGAAATTATGCTTGAGGTATTCAATGGCAACAAAATACAACCCTGATATTATGAGTCACTTTTGGAAGTGTAAATTAATGTTCCAATGAAACTGGGACTTAATATGGCACTTTTAAATGGACTGATAGTAGAAATTCATCTATGCGTACTTCTATCTAGAACAAGTGATTTGATACACACATTCAGGAAAATAAGGATGTTAATGGCACAATTTATAATTGAACCTAGATTCAGAACAATGAATTCACTAATTACCTGGTAGTTTCTTGAAGCCTCTTTGTGCATTGATCCTGAATTTGGGATTGAGGATTGTTTGATGATCGTTTGCAGAGAGTCAGCACAGTTCCCTTTCCCCAGTCTTGTCACT
The DNA here is from genome assembly GCA_017589585.1 of Phylloscopus whistleri. Taxonomy (NCBI): domain Eukaryota; kingdom Metazoa; phylum Chordata; class Aves; order Passeriformes; family Phylloscopidae; genus Phylloscopus; species Phylloscopus whistleri. Next base: position 289,545 of record JADMLD010000682.1, on the reverse strand, counting down.
GTCCTGTAATGAATGGACTCTTCTCCTTTGAGCTCCAGCTGATCAGTGCGACTTTATAGGTGTTTGCATGCAATTTGCAAACCCAAAAAAAAGAGATGAAGGAACAGATGAAAAACGTTGTGTGGAAAAAAACCCCAAAGCTGGCTGTTAGAAGGTAATTGAGTAATTGTTCTTCAGTTGTCTTTCTTCAAATATTCAGAACATGTACTTTCCAGCATTTGCTGGCTTTTCTCAAAAAAATTATCTAGTTACATCCTTCAAAGATTCCTTTTCTCTAGTCCACACTTGGCTGTCTAGAGTCCAGTGAAATATTCTGGGTTGTTAAAACACCTTTTCAAGGCAAAATTAACTACCAAGGGCTTAAATTCAATCTGATACAGATGCTGCATGTGAAAATCTTTTGTAAATAAGAACTTTTAAAGAAACTGAAGGAGAGTAAACTGGGAAATTATTGGACCTTTAATTTTGAGGTGTGGTGTAGTAGATATTGTTTCCTATCACCAGCTAACAGAGTGGTTCTGTAGTGCCTGACACTTGCGGAATGTTTATTCATTTTAGTTCTTCCCCCCGGGGGCCTCTAATCAGCTTGTCAGTGCAGCAGCCACGGAATCCTGAACAAAGCTGAAGCACAATTCATGTGGGTTTAATAAGAGTTCTTAAATGGCGAGGCCCCATGAGCCCTGTTCTCTTCAGGTGCAGCAAGATCAATTAAATACCATCGTGTACAATTCACTCCAGTGGGCTGCTTTGATCTACTCCAGAAAAGACATTTTTTCAGTCTCCTTTCTTTTCTTTGCAAGGCCTGTCTATCTGTAGGCATTTTTCGTATCTTTTCAAGGGAATCACATTCATCAATGATGCAAGATCAAGAAATCAATCTATTGGTGTCTAGCTGGGCTAAATGTTATAAATTATCCATTAAGTTGTACCAACTTGCATTTTAACAGAGAGTAAAAGACAATAGTTAATTTTGTCCAAATTTATAACTTTGCATCTTCAGTAAAAAATCAGGCCATAATTAAAGCTTGAAGAGCACTTATCCTCAGTGATCAGGAAAAAGAAGAGAATATTTTTCCTCTGAAAACTTCAACTTTTGGGCTAACATCCAACAATGAAAATGGTTTGAATATTTTATTTCAGATATCTTGGGAAATCTGTACGTGCCCTTTAATGTTTTTGTAGTGTGTGACAAGCAAATCTATGGAATTACATTTCACATCAGTACATGAAGTACGGATGTATCTTACACTTTGTATTCCATTGAGTTGGAGTGGAGGCTCTAGGATATTTGCAACTTATGCTGAGAACAGGGACAGCGTTTTTGTGGACTTTTCAGGGAGCTTACCATAAATATTTAGGCTTAGTATACTTTTAACAAGTTATCCTGACACTGGCAATTTTGGGGAGGTTAGCTGTTCCTGAAGTGATTTAATTATTGGTAAGAGAGATTATAAAAAGGTCTCTGCTTTCTCAGTGATCAGCTAAGGTAATCTATCTCTGAGAAATGCACGGTAAGGATTTTGCAGAGCTCTATCTGTTAGTGCAAGAATTCAGAGGCTGCAAACTCAGCATCTGGACAGGCTTAGAGCAACTTTCTTAAATCGAAACCAACCTGAAATAGAAAGCAAAACCTCATGCTGATTACAAGGACAAATAATACGCGGAGCATCATAAAAAGGCAACGCAGGAGAAGCTGCGACAGAACTGGCCTCAGACTCTTGCTCGGAAAGCACGGGCAGCTCCTTCCTCTGCTGGCGCGGCCGGGCCGTAGCCCCGGCAGCAGCGGGACTCGGCAAAGCTCCCTGACCGGCACCTCCTGCACGTCCCTTCCAGCGCCTCCTGCTGCTGCTCCCGAGCCCGCCGTGCCCTGCCCGCTCCGCCATCCTGTGCCACTGGCCCCGGGCTCCCTGCGGGCCCGGGAAGCCGCCGTGCTCGGTGCTTCCCGACCCTTCCCCGCCGGCCGCCGCCGCCCTCTGACGGTCACAGCCCGCGCTGCGGGGGTGTCCGAGCGGCCTTTCACCGGCTGGCGTTTAAATCCCGTGCACGGCAGATGGCTGAAGCGCTTTAAGGCGTTGTTCGCCGTCACGTTACAGCCAAAATCTCACTGTTCTCGCTCCTGTCCTCAAAACCAACCTGCTCTTGTTCATGTCTGAAAACAGCGATGTCTGGGCCATTGAAATGCCGGCTTGCTCATCTTGAAATCAATTTCAAGTAAATTGATAAATATTCTTAATAATATCAATAAATTGTAATTAACGTTGAATATTAATCCTAAGATTAATTTTATTTACTTACTACAAGTTTTAGGTCTTACCAGGATGACAGATGTGTACAGTGAGGCCCAAAATTTATGTTAAAATCAAAGCAATGCTGCAGGATGTTTGTAACAACTCCAGACTGCATTTTCACCAGGAAACAACCTAGCAACAATGTACTTTTTAAATTTTCAGCACTTCGTTTTAATCTGTCTATATAGCAAAGTAAAGAAATTCTTGTAGAGAAAGAGTGCACAGTATGAGTTTTCCTTAGAAGATGCATCCCTTATTGTGAGGTCTCTGTTCTGAATTTCTGACTTGCTCTAGATCATGCACCAAGAAGAGCAAAACAGAGATGCCCACTATGCATCAGAAGCTGTTCATTAATTTTCTTATCAAAGAAAAGCTTGAAAACTTATCAAGAATGCTTCTGAGAGGGCTTTGTTGTAATGTGGTTTCCATCACTGTTTTGTAGGGTGATACAGTTTCCTTCTGATTATTGGAAAATGTATTGATTAATCAGCTTTGTTTAGGAAGTCCTTTTTGTTGTCTTCTCTGTGGCTTTGAATGTATATTCTAGTTTTCTGATCTTTTTGGAGAAAAGACAAAGTAATAACAAACACTTGCATTAAATGAGTTTATTTTTCCTCTTATAATGTGCATGCCAGCTGGTCACTGTATTTCTAAACAGACTGTTTAGGACAGCAGAAAAGGAAGACAAAAAATCCTAGAGCTGACAGTATCAAACCCATCAAATCAAAATTGAAATACTTGTCCTGTTCTGCTTAATGCTGACTTCAGAACAGAACATTACTGCTGATGTGTTTAAACCACACCAATGGACTGATCTCATCATCCAGTGTCTGTAAATAACACGTGTCCAGAACGTTAATAGGAATTTGAAGTCTTGAATTGTAGGAGCAAATACCTTCAGACCCTACAGTGAACTTAATCTCTTTCACCCATAATCCAGATTTAGTCTGGATTCACCTGATTTACAGTCATTTTTCATGAGTGCCTTCCCTGTCAAATCATAGATATGAATTGGTCACACATGGGAGGGGGAAAGATGCCTACAGGAAAGATCATAGCTGTAAGAACTTTTTATAGCTCCTAAGACAAATAATTCAGCCTTCAGTGTATTTTGTATCTGGTCCTAGTTGTGAGGAAGAGCACCTTTGGGAATGAGCTCCATGCAGCACCTGCAGCAATCAGCATTCGCATCTCCCTGTGCTCTCCAGAGCTGGGCACTGGCTGAGCCTATTCATAAAGAGCATGAAGAAAGGCAGCTTGGTGGCACAAGGTTTAGGATCCTGTGTATTCCAGATTGACCAGACTTTCAGGTCTTCCACTGAAATGTGCTTTGTTTCTCTAGATCATGTGTCCCGAAACTTTTGAAAAACACAAGAGTGTTGCAGTCCCAGGCGCTGAGGCATGGTCTATTCCAGTATTATACCATCTCGTATGAATATTCCCATGATTTCAGAGTGGGCTATTACCTGCTGGTGGAGAGAATAACAGGAACTGTGCCATAAGGCTTTCCAATACATCATCATGGCTGGACAGTATGCTCTGTGCACAGTAAGTTTTTGCAAGCCCAGTTTGCAGGGATCTGACTTCCTCTCCATTGTCCCAAGCATAGGGATGTAGTAAGAGACCTTCAGAAGTCAGCATTCCACAAACTTTCCTCTATTTTGTATAGAGCTCTTAAGTGCTGCAATCCTTTTTGGTAATGAAGGCCCTTAGGCACACTGGCAGTCAGTGGAATTAAGGTTAAGCACACGAGCAGTTTTTAAAATGGGTTTAGTGCTGTGCTTTGCACAAACACTTGGCAATGTTATTTGTTAACCCATTTTCTGCACGCTATTTTGGAAATAGCTTGCCTTGGTATCTCTAAGCTGTGTTGTAGTCTGCGTGTTTGTGTCACTAGAACTTCCTAATACCATGCAGGTGATTTTTAATTTTTTTTTTAAGTTTTATTTCGTGTATATGATAGGGTTAATATAAACTAAGATAAAATGTACATATCGAGTCCTTACCTGCCTGACTGACACACCTCCATGAGAGTCCAGCTTCCACAGGGGGAATAACAGGGCAAAGCAGGGTAGTGGACTCTTCCTGTTGATTGTCCCCTTAATCCTCTTATCTTTCCATTTACTTTGTTGTTGGATTTTTTTGGCTAAAGACATTTATATTTTCTATGCTTATGTAATAGCATTTCTCAAAAAATCCACTAGAAGTAATCTAGCTACTTTTCTCATCTTTGTTTCCAACAAAATCCTAATTCAATCTCAAAAGAACTGCCTTCTGGAGACATGAGTTAATGGAAGCATAGGCATGCAAACTTTGCAAGCTCTTACATTTTACTACTCACCAGCCAAGAAGGGAACAGAAGAAGCTGTCACCAAGTTGGAAAAAAGCTTTCTTTAGAACGTCACCACAGGTATAATAATGGACTGTGGTTGCACTATGAAAGTGATCCTGAAAATGCTTTTTGATGTAAAGTTCAAATTGGTAGGAGAATCCATCACCTTGAGCACACAGAATGTACAGGGAAAGTTTATGAGTAGAACATTAAGACATTATTTTTAATAAATGCACATTTTGTATTGTTTTTCAATGTTTTTCCTCAGCATTGAGGAATATAGTGAGCAAAGGATCTAACAGATTTTAGAGTAACACTCCAAGAAAGTTTATCATGAATATGTTTGGAACACACAGGACTGAAGTCCTCACTTTGTAGATGATTCCAGGTGTACAGCTTAGTTTGCGTGCAAAGGCAGTGTAAGTACTGGGTGTCTCAACCAGCCAGGCTCCCGATCTTCTTTTAAAAAATAGGCACCATGATAGAAAGGAAATAAATGAATAATAAATGTGACATTTTGATTTTGTTTTTTAATAGACTATTTTCAGGAAAACTAAAACAAAGATGATTGAACAGCAGCATTGTACGCAGTTTAAATCCTTCTTAAGATGAAGGTCAACACAGGATTCTGAGATAAAAAAGACAGATTAAATATTTTGAACATAAAATGCAGTTGATAATGAAATCTGTAAATGGAAACCTTTTCTGTGTTGTATAATGATAACACATGACATTTTGCTGTCCATATAACCTTTAGCTTTTCTGTCAATATTATTGTACTGCACTGGTTTCAGAAAAGGCATTAAACACTGTCAGAATGAAAGCCATGTTTTAATAATAAAGCAATTATTATCCACTTATGATGTAGGAATATAATTGGATTTTAATGTATTGAATCCAACACTATCTGCTTCAATAACAGTGCTGCTAAAACTATCATCTATAATTTATTAGGAATGGAACAAAATTTGACATCAGGAATGTAAACTAAGCCCTGCAACAAACATTTGTTGCAAAGATGCACAGATATCCAGCAAATTATTGCTGAAGGGTCCAAGTATTTGCATCAACCTAAGGCTTGATGTTTATTTTATTTTTAAGATGAAAGCAAGCCAAACTTTTAGATTTATGAAAAATAATTGGTCAAACAGCAGCAGCAGAAACCACATACTGGTGGTTGCATAAGCATTATTTAAGAGACATTTTGTTCAACAATCTCTGTTCCAGTCAGAAAAGAACTTGTGATATTGATGCTTTGTGAGGCTACCTGGAACAGAGGCTGGACAGTGTTAAAGGAATAAAGTAGATATTTATTAAAAAGCCTTTAGAGGATGGACCTTGGGCAGTACAAGAGCCCAGCTGTGGCTGCACCCAAGATGGACAATGGGTCATGAGTTTTCACACTTTTGTAAATTTTGGTCCATTTACATACTGGGATTAATTGTCCAATGACAGCTTCAGGTTATGAAGTCCTATCCTCCTCATTTGCTCTCCTCAGTTTGCTGCTGTTTGTACTTTCTGGGCCTGAAGCTGCAACAGTGTCCTTGGTTCTCGGGCTGGAAAAGGATTGTTTTGTCTAACGAAGCTCTGAAGAGAACTTGCTAACACTTTATATGAAGTTCAGAGTTATATTCCAATGCAGTACAGAATCTGGAAAATATGAAAGCTAAAACTTAAGGCATCAATATAATTTCCAAACATAAGGCATGGTCTCTGACTAATTAAACAAAATCTTTCCAAGACTGAGTCATTTTTTCTTGTAGTTTTCCTTTTTTTCCCTTTTTAAAAATCTTAGCTTCCAATTTTTTATTTGTACACCAGTTTGTGAAAAGATAATAAATATTTTTGAACTTGTAGGGCCAATTTTGCCTAAGCAAATGCTTGTGGCTACACCTTTTAATATTTAGGAAGGTTTGACTGTTCATGTCTGCAACTGTGTATTGTGCATCTTGCCTGATCCGTTTTGAAAGTTTTACAAAGGAATGTGATAAACAGTGGAGAAAAAGATATTTCTTGCCATTTTAGATGCCTTTTAAGAAAACTCACTTCTTTGTTGCTGATGCCCCAGTCAAAATATGCAAGTATAGCAATGCAAAGTGTTATTTAAAAGACTGACTGCAATGATTAGAGGAGTCAGGAGTTGTGAAAACCACATATTTGTACACAGCAAACTTCAGCATTGCTGTAAAACCAACAATGTGGCATTTTGTGTTGATTAAGCTATCGAGACACAGCAGAATTCTTCTGGAAAATAAAGATCCAGACTCTGCAGTGACACGAATCCTGTGTGCTGCAGAAAAGCCAGACCAATTTCTGCTTCTTGTTCCCAGCCTGGTTTGTAAAAGAGTAGAACGTTTAAGCATTTTTTTCAATAAATGCACATTTTGTATTGTTTTTCAGCATTGAAGAATATACTGAGCAAAGGATCTAACAGATTTTAGAGTAACACTCCAAAAGTAAAGATAAAATCACAACAGAAGGCTCTGTCTTGTGCCAGGTGCCCTGATAGCAAAAGATGGTGTAAAAAGCAGTGGCAGAAAATCACTCCAAGGGTTTGCACTAACTTTCTATCAGGGATGTTTTTATTACACTGCAGGATAAGATACAGTGACCTTGTTAAATTCCCCTCTCATTCCTGCTGTTTATTTGAACATAATGGACAGAAATAGAGCTTGCAAAGACACAAGAGTAAGTCCTGATTTTGTCATCTAAGCTGTGTAGATACAAGGATGTGCCAGGGCCGATCATCTCCCAAAATGGAGCTCTCCAATAAAACATCTGAGAGTGTTTGCACTGTAATGTACCGAGAAAAAACTAAGCTAGTGTTAAATGACTTTGTAATGAGAAATAGTCCAGCTGTGGCAGGATGGTAAATCATCCTCACTCGGAACTGGGCTGTTACAAACAGGTTTTTACTCCCAAACCCAACCACTGATTATCTGCACTCTGCAAAGGGGCAGGATGCTGCATCTGAGCTTGGGGCAGGGCCACAGTGGTAAAACATCTTGTTCTGTCCTCTGCTTCAGCACAACCCTAAAGTCAGATTTATCTATATTTAGGCACTATATGGAGTACATATCTTGTTGAAAGCTTAGTTCCTCCTGAGTTTGTTTTAGCTAGGTTTGAAGAGTGTCATTGTTTTGATTCAGCTTTTTTACAAAATTGATGCAACTTGCTCTTTTGTGAAGCAGTTTGGAAGATTAGTAAAGTACTTATAAGAGGTTCTTTAGTGTTCATTAAGTTCCAATTATTCATCCTTGTCATTAACAATCTAGTTGTAGAAAGTGACCTTCCCTGCTTCTGAGCCTTGGTTCCAAGAGCGTCCTGATGCCACCAGCCATGACTGTAATTCATGTACCAATTCAAAGGTGTGAAATTCATTTTCAACTTGAACCGGCAGCTGGGGTTCAAGTCCGCAAAAACAGATGCTGCAAGGGCAAAGAAGTAAAAGCAATTTTCCGGGATCATATAACACTAAATTGGCTAAAAAAACATGTATCATCAATGAGTTGATTTCAGAAAGTCTATTCTTCTTCTTTTATAATGAGATATCTTTGGGGAATTCTAGTACAGGCAAATTTAGTAGGTTGGAATTGACTGAGCACTGACTATGCCTCAGAATGAAAAGATGATAAACCAAATATTTAATATACATTTACAAATATTAAATGGAAACATTACAGAAGATGCATGAGTAATGCTTTCATTAACCTGTTAGTTACAATGCAAGTGGAATTTAATCCTGTGTAACAAGATTGTTGTTCTAATTTATTTAACTGTTTCTAGACGGAGGTTTTTTGTTAAAATCAGGTCAGAGCATTTGCAATAAAATTATTTTTGCAGATTGCTGTAATAGCATCTGCAATAAAACTGTTAGTGTTGGCCTTTAACCTGACCTGATGCTCATAATGAAATGTACAAGTATTGTGTGTACTCTCTTTAGTGCAACAAACACAGCTTGGTCTTAACCTGGACAAATGCTGCTAGGAGTGATCTCTAATAGCCAGCTCAGCTTTATCTCTAGGAACAATTTTTATAATTGTCCCTGATTATTTTGTGTACACCCTGATAAAATTTCTTGCTAATCCATGCAATAAGCCTTTAAAATCTCTGAACATCCTGTTCTTTAAAGAGCACTGACTAGCTCCTTTCTTTAATTGTCTTCTTTGCTTCTGGAACATGCCCACTAGAAATTATAGGGCCCTAAACATTTCCCTTCCTTCATAAAATACTAAAAAATGAAATCTTAGAAAATTCAGGCTTGCAGCCTCCTTAAGAAGAGGCATCTAGCATAGCTTACAGCATCACAAAGTCCAAGGATTCACAGTAATACCCTTCCTAAACATGAATAGAGGAGATTCATATTCAGATGATTAAATGATTAGAGATGAGGAAAGTGTTCCATAGGAAGGGGATTTAAAGGATTGAAATTGCTTACTTGGAGAAAAAATGCAGAGGATAAAAAAATATATAACTAAAAAAGTAATGCTGCAGAGGACGTAATTACTTTTGTTATGTAGCAGTGATCTGTATTGCAAGACTAGAAGGATTTAATGAACTTTAGAAAGGGACATGCTTAAAATGATAAATGCAAATCCTTGTTCTTTTTTTAAAAAGAAGGTCTAACAATAGTTGATTTTAGGATTGTCATATGCTTACTGTGTTCTGTGCATAAGTTGGTGTCAAAAAGCCTGCAAGGCTGAAGTCATTCACAAATGGGTTTGGTTTTTTGTTTGGTTTAAACTGGGATATTCACCCTTGGATTTTAAGATAAAAACCATTTGCTGGCACAGGGGTTTTTTTCCACTGAAGTGTTACCATTGGAGGCAAATCACAGCATGTTGTTCTGGGAAAATAATCGTTGTGTTCCAAAGATACGCCTGTGATATCCCCGCCAAGGAATAATTTCTCCATGGTATGCAGCTCGGTCAGTTAGCACAGGAGAGCAAAGTTACAAGGGTCATACTGCAGACCCTCGTCATCTTAAAATGTTCTCTTCTTCAAGTCCTTATGATCCAGGCAGCCTGAGCAATTTTTGTCTCTTCTTGCTAATTGCTATGCACCTCAGACCCAAGCACATGCACAATAAATCACTGCAGATGTTACTGGAAGGTCAGCTGAAGGTGGAACTGCACATTGTAGGAGTTCTGGAGGTAGCATCTGAGTGGCAAAGACTTCTATCTGTAACACAGTCTGTTTGAGAGCAATACCCATCAGACAGAGACCCCCAACTATTTCCAAGTGACAACCATTGCAATGGTAAACTTTAGCTTTAAACTTGGAGCTGTTTCAGTTGTAGTCCTGAAAACCCAACCCACAAAAACCCCCAGCAGTAGAATATTATTATAAAGACATACATTTTTTCCCAGCTCTAAGGCATGTTTATTTTTGGTCGAACCAATAAAGTATTCACTTTCAAGCCCATACTGATCACAGAAAATATTCATGCCTTTTATTCAAAAGCTGAGGAAAGAGAAAAATAGTTCTGTAATCTCAACTACAGTATTTGCTGTTACTCCTTCCATATTTAAATGCAGACCTTTGTGTGAAAGAGAGCAATCTGATTAACAAAAGAAGGCATATTAGTAAGAATTTAAATGACTCTGGCTTTAAAATAAGCGGATGTAGTCACAAGATGAAATTTAATTAAAGCTGACATTATTGCTGGTTGCTATAATTCCATGTGTTGGCAGGAAAACATTAAGGAACTCAATATAGCCAGATTGAGAAGATGTTTTATATAATCATGCCACATGTTTAGTTAAAAGGTATAATCAGAATTTACATTAGACCTTGGAATGTTGCATCCTATAGCTGGGGATAAGTGAAGCAAGACAAGAGCCCTTTTCTGCTTCAGAGCCAAAACTGGGTATCTTCCAGACCTGCCAGGTACTGCAGATATTCAGAGTATGTCCAAGAAGGAGCCCATGCCTGGGGAACACACTCTGCTCTCTGCAGTGCCTGCGAGCCAATAACTCGAGATTCCTTACTCTCTCTTCCTCTTGTGGGCAAATCTCAGCTTGATAAATCATTTTCTTCTCTGCCATTAGTAAAGTAGTATCTAAAAAGAAAAAAAAGTCAGGCTTGAAATATCTCTGATAAACCTGCCAGGCTGCAGTAGTGAATGGTCACTAGAATAAAAAAATGCATTCAGTACCTAATTTTAGGCTTTCTGCAGCCTTAAGACAAACAAAAATTGGTTGCTACATCTGTTCCCTGAAAAGCTGACATTTGGAAGTGTTTTCTTTTCAGAACAACCAATTCTCTTTTCTCCAAAATTTCACTTCTGACGGCAAGAAATGTTAAGGGTTTTGAAATTCTCAAAAGTAACTGAATTCAGGAGTCCAAATTGTAAGGTTCTTGGCTCAGCCATAAAGACCATCTCTCAGACCTTGTAGTCTGATAAATCCAGCAAGATTTTATAGTCATGGCTGGACAGAAAGATTAATAGCTTGGGAAGATTTTCAGATGCAATCTGTAAAGCCAAGAACAAATCCTGTGAATCCTTGGAATAGATGAGAATGTGGGAGGTAATGAGTTCACACCTGCACAGCAGGGCTTCTGAGTGGTAGGAATTCCCTCCATGCTTTTCATCTCTAAATCCTGAAATAAAGTTTCCAGGGCTTCCAAACAGCATGAAAGTTTTGAAGGTCCATCAACTAAAGGTTGGGACAGAAGGGGGAGATATTTTGAGCCATGGATCTCTGAAGAAATGCTGTCCCCAGTTCAAATTCTGGTTTTGGTGGGTTGTTGTTGTTTTGGTGGTGGTGGTTGGTTTTTTGGGGGGTTTTGTTTGTTTGTTTGTTTTTGGTTTTGTGGTGGTTCTTTTTGTTGTTGTTGTTGGTGTTATTTTTTGTTGTTGTTGTTGTTTTTTGGGGTTTTTTTGTGTGTGTGTTTTTGGTTGGTTGGTTGGTTGGTTTTTTTGTCAGGACCACAGGACCTCATTCCTGTCTCTGTAGGAGCATGAGGGACCAAAGTGGTTGAGCATTCAGTGGTGTGGCTGTTCAAATTCTGCTGCCTGTTACAGTCACAGTTTCTTTACTGACACCTTAGGATTTTAGCTTTTATATTTTCATGTATTTGTAATTCTGCAGTTCTTTAGTGTATAGCTCTAAATTCCATGCAGAGTGTTAGCTACTGCTTTCCCAATTTGGTCAGACACAACAATTCCTCTCCAGGCCTGAGAATCAAGGACACCTCACTGCCTCAGGCCCTGAGAAATGTAAACAAAAGGGAGTTGGGAGGGAGAAAACTTGGGGTAAATGACTTCATTATGTGAAGCTGTAATTGCAAGATTAACCCCCAATATGCAAATGGACCAAACTGATGAAAGTGTGAAATCCTGTGACCCGAGGTCCAATTTTTGAGTGTAGCCCCTGGGGGGCTTCGTCTGCCCGAAATGTACCTGAAGATCCTCCAATAAGTAGAACTGCTTTTTATTCCCTGAATTTTGTCTGCCCTCTGTTTTTAGGTACTCCCAACAAGGCATCATTACCGTATCAGCCTTTGATGCACTTGTACTTGCTTGATTTATTTATCAGTTTTAAAAAAGGTGTGTTTTGACATAGAAATTTCAAATCTACCATCGTGCTTCCAAGGCTAACAGGTTAGAGACATCCCATTACAGAAAATATATAAAACTTCATTTATTTTTTTCTTAGAAGTTTAAATGCCAAGCTTAATAAACAAAACTGTGAAGAGAACTTGCTAACACTTTATATGAAGTTCAGAGTTATATAACAGTGCACTATAGAATCTGGAAAATAAGAGAGCTGAAACTTAAGGCATCAGTATAATTTCCAAACACAAGGCATGGTCTCTGAATAATTAAACAGAATCTTTCCAGGATTGAGTCATTTTATCTTGTAGTTTTTCTTTTTTTCCCTTGCTTGCTAGAGAAACTGTCTAGGCTCTGAAACCACTGATGCAGTGCGGGTTTTTAATCAGGCAATGAGATGAGCTTCAAGGCTAGATGAACTGAAAATTCTATAAAGTCCTTACAAGTTAGTATTATTTGTAAAATCAGTTGTGTTACAATAACTTTTACAGGTCTCATTTGAGTATCTTTGAAGCTGATGGGATTTGCATATAAATCCATATTCTTAAAGTAATGTGGGAGCTGATTTTAGAACTCCAAACAGACTTTGCGATAAAACTTTCTCCAAGTTTGAAAATTTAAACGGTAATTGTGTCCACATGATCCACTTAATCCCCACCAGGAGAGCACTAGAGGCACTCCCTGGACCTGTAATTACTTCAGGGGTGTGAAACAGAGTCTTAAGATCAATATAAAAATGTTCCAATCTGCTCAGTAATTATCCCAAATAGTGTAGTTTAATATTGTATATGGCCTTATTCTGGAGCAGCCCTTTCCCCCTGCAGGCCCTGTATGTGGCAGCCCTAAACGGGGCTGGGAGCAGCAGCAAGGACAGCCTTCCACCCAGGGCAGCGCTCTCCTCAGCAGAGTTCCCCCATCTCACCTTGACAAAACTTCCTCCTGGAGCCTCACACCTGTCTGCAGATAAACCTTTGCTCTCCAGAGCCTGCAGCACCCAGAAGACAATGCCATTTACTGCTTAGTGTTTGTTAATACTGCAGTAATCTGTTATGAGTCACTTTGCTCAGTGTTCTAGATCTTGACTGTACTTTCCTATTTATAGCTGAATTCCCTCAAGGTTTCTAAAGACCTTTTTCATTCAAATACCATTCATACATTCTAAAGAAATAGGTTTTTCTTTGTATTCCTGTTTGAAAAGGGTTCCATGCTAAAATACAGAACAACCAAGAATATTAAAAAGCTGTCTGATGAATGCTTTTCTGAATGGAAAAACCAGTTGATACGAGATTTTACATTTTTTTTTTCTGTTTTCTAGCCATGTTCTTTTAGATGCAGTTTAAAAAAAAATCTCCAGGGGCTCCTCTGGAGTTAGCCCTTTTCCTGTTTTCCTGCCATTATTAACTCCTGCATCCTGGCAGCTCTTGCTTGAGAAGTTATCACTAACATTCACTGTCGTTGTTAGGAGACAAGTTTAAACTGATTGGAGTATTTATCAAAAGGTGTTGTTGGCACTCTCAGCTGAACTATAAATCATCCTCACTGACTCATGCTTTGTCACTCTCTGAAGCCTGACCCTTATTTTATTAATCCACAGGAGAAAATACATTAGAGAGGAGTGTATTGAAAGAGCAATAAATTAGCTGAATGGTCTTTAATAGACATAGCTCTCTGCAGAGAACTGGATAAATCTCAACAGTAAGAAAACCCAGAAGTTTTGCATGTGGAAGCTAAGGAAATAGTTCTTTCAAATTATAATGTCTTGTTTCATAAATCATATTCATGAATCTACATGATTTTGTAAAGTGACTCAGGTTGTCCCCCTCAGTAATCAATCTGGTCATATTCCCAAATACACCAATTGGTTTTATGCCATGACTTGTTCCATTGCAATAAGAAGGTAGATTTGCATTCTTCCCCTGACTCTGACCCTGGAATGAGAATTAGAATAAAAAACTTTGCAACCCTTCTTGTCTCTTTTTAAGACAGCTAAAATACATCCTCAGTTCCTAAAGGAAACTTTATGGAAGAGGTGGGTGACTGTAGTTAAAATTCTAAAATTTCATGGACTTGCAACAGTAACTACATGGACAAACTATCAGTTGGATTGCTCTGTTCAGTCATTCCATTGGAAAAAAAATGGACATTGAAATGAAGGTAATTTAGGTTTCATCTTCCTAATATCCTCCTGTGAAATACTTTCTAAACCCAACAGCAAAGCAACAAAGGCAGAAAACTGGCATTTGTTTCAGCATGTGTATGACAAACCCCCCCACCAACTCAATCTATAATGAACAATTGAACAAGAAAATGTGAAATGTTCTTAGCTGCAGAACTGTGTTACTGGAATAGAAAACAAGACAAAAAAAGCTAAAAATATTCTGTGGGATTATTCTCCTAAGTGGAATTGTGCCAGGTGGTGAAGTATAAAGCAATTATTCTGCCTGATGTGCATCCAGAACTGCAAGTGCACAAGCTGGCTGGTTAAGAAGGCAGTGCCTGCAAATGACAGCTACTCAGGGTCACTGCTGCCCAAGAGACAGAGGTGTCACTGAGGCCATTGGCCAGGGAAGGGAGAGGGGTGGGGAATGGGAGAGGGAGGAGCTGGTAAGTGTGCCTGCTGGTAGGAGAAATGGCAGTGTGGGTGCAGGCTGGAAATTTAAACTTGTACCTTTCAATTAAGTCAATTGGTTTGTTTCAATTGAGTTAGAAACACAATCTGTAAGAACATCTCTGGTGAGAGCACAATATCATGAAGTGCAGTAATTTGATCATTTGTGGTCATCTGAACAGCAATAAGTTTATCCCTTGGGCAATTCCATTGACTTCCCTGGAACTACTCCAGGGAGCAGTTGAGCCCTGTGCTCAGGGAAGTAACAAACGCCTCATTACACAGGTTTGCTTACACTGTGTTGGTAGCAGAGCAGTTTTAATGTCGAAAAAACATATTCTAAATATCTTCATCCCAGTAATTCTCAGCTATTTGCTTACCTGCTGATTTCAGAGGCAGAATTGGAACATGCAGACTTGGACTTCAGGTATTGCACAGTTACAAACAGTTGAAACAGCAGCTTCAGAAAATGCCTATCTTTTCAACCATAGACAATGGTATGTTCTTTTATGTTTAACTGGGCTTAATTAGCATGCTCACACTGGATGAAAACAATAACTTATAATAATTACTCTTGTTGTCTGATAAAGGTTTCCTTTCACTTGCAAACCGTTTGTGTAGATGAGACCAGTTTTGGAAAAGTGAGGGACTGCCCCAAGTCGTGCTGTGGAAGAGGCTGCTCGGGGAATGGAGTTGGGTGGGAAGCTGGGATGGCAGGGAAGGCAGTGCAGCAGGAGCCACATTCCTCAGCAGCAGGGTGGAGCCTGGAGACCATCAGAGAGACCACAGCAGGGTAGACCTGATAGCAAACACCTCCCCTCTGAGGTTTGCAAGCAGGTTTCTAATGAACTTTAATTAATCGCAAATCTCTCAAAAGATAATGATATGAATTACTCTGTTGTAGTACAGGTGTTCTAACCTGCCCCATCCAGTCATGTTTTGACTGAGATAAGCCAGAGTCTCCTCAGACTTATAAACTGCGGCCAAATTAAGAATAAACATGGTTCTTTGTAGTAATAATAACTTTATCATAGGTTATAAGCAATGAGGCTGAACATTTTAAGAAATAGTTACACCAAAACCTATAAAACTTGAAACATATAGTGGAGATTTTAATTAAAAAATGAGTGAAACTGGCACAAAGTGCCCTGAGAGAACAGTCTGAAAGTGTAATTTAACAGAGTAGGTCTGAACAGTTAAACTGAACCTTTCAACTACCTGTATAAAATATTTTGGGCAGATATGCTGGCAGCTGAGGCAGCATTTCCAGGGAACAGCTTTTGGAATCTGCTTCATTTCATCTAATTTAGCAGATAAAACTTTTGATGTAGAAATTGTGGAATGTTTATGTTCTCCTAAAGGAATGAAATTTTACTTTGGGAAGTATGGTATACATACTGGATAGATTGAATTGAGTTTGGTCAGTGCCCAGTACATTTGTTGGTGCAAACTTGGTGAGATGTTGGACTGCAGCTAAACAATTACTCAACACACAGAAAACCCTGATAATAAGGAGCAGAAACAGCAGCCTCACTGCTTCAGAAAGGTGTCAGTGCACCTTACAAAAGTTCAGCAAGCAGCCTTTGATAGGCTGTCAATGCAAATTTTGCTCTTTTGAAAATAATTCATACAATCTGATGATACTTAAGGTCCCTTTATACACCCAAGATGAAGACAGCAGTATGTCAACATGAGAATACTGACTGTTTGTGATGAAACATTAAATCAGGTTTTGAAAAGCCAAGTCCATGTACAGAGCTCAATGCTGCAAGCAGTGCTAGAGTCCTCTTTGTCTTGAATTTCTGCTGACTTCAATGGGAAACCTGTAGTTCACACAGAGGAAAGCCAGATTGTAAATAGGGCTGCATTTTTCTGAAAAACTGTCTATAGTAATCAGCCAGGCAAAGCTCCCATGGCACGTGGAGAAAATGGGAACCTTTGACTGTTCACTTGTTCAGTTCAGAATTTGGTTCTGTTACATCCAACTAAACTGCTTAACTGTGGAAAGGAATTATATTTTAGAACGGATAAAGGTAATTCAGTTCTTGGTTACTGTACAGCAGGCAGGATTCTACCAGTGATATCTGAAAGACAAGGTGCACACAGATGCTTCGGCAGTTGCAGCCTACTAAGCGTGTGTTCAAGACCTCAGTTTTATTCATGAAAGCATGGATTTGTTAATCCATGCAAAAACATCAGCTGTATCTATTGAGATCACCTTCCCAGCTGGTTCTGCTAAAGGAAGCATAAAGGAAGGGAGCAGTAATCCATGTTAAAATCAGACAAGTTAAATGTTCTTATGCCTAAAAAATAATTTGTTTGATTTGTTCCTGAGGGAGCCAAGCATACTGCAGTCTTGACATGAAGATACAATGAATAGAACAAAGCAGTCAGTAAAGTTGAAGATTTGATGATGTATTTGATACATTGATAAGCAGCAACACATTCAGCATCTCCTGATGGAGGTTGCTGAGCAAGTATTTAATTCTGGTCCCTTTGGATCTTTTAATCACTGATGTATCAAATGCAAAACCTTTGCTTTTCCCCTTCCCAGTCCTTGAATCAGCCAGTTTTTTCTTGAATTATCAGTGAAATATCACCAGTGAAATACGTCCCAGTAGAAGGAAAAGTCATTTGCAAGAGTGGATGTGGCATCTTCTTAGATCCCAGTTTTCTACTGATCTTATTGGTGGGAGTTCTGAAAAGCTCCATGTTCCTTAATGACATTCTTAAATAATGGGAAGTGTTTGATATTTGCTTTTTGGTATCCACACAAAGAGCAAACACCAAAAGCTTTACAGAAAGGACACAAGACAAAGCATACAGAAAGACTAGAGAAAGATAAGTATCACATCTGTGGTTTATTCCTTTAAAATATCATTTCTTCATTTATCACAGAATACTTTTTAGGTAAAAAACCCAACCTGCTTAAAACATTTCCTCTCATTATTCTTCTAATTCCTGTAGGTCTTGCAGCCTAATAGTGGGAAAATATAACCACTTTTAAATTTCTGCCATTAGAAAAGTTAATTTATACATCCACATTTCCTCCAAAATACTTTTCAGATGACTTCAATGAAATTCAGAGTCTTAGACACATGAGTAAGTATAATAGGATCTTACAGGGATTACAAGTGGAACATGAAGCAAAACATGTATTGGTCAGTTCTCTGCTTTAGGGTGATTGGGCTGATCTGGCTGAGCTGTGTGTAGTTAAACTGCTTCAGTTGTTGAGCTATAGGAAGTTCTATGGGTTGGGAGAAATCTTTTTGCCAAGGTGAAACCCAAGCTGACTTCAAACTGGTTAAATTGCTTCTCTGAGCAACACAAAACTGGATTTTCATTCTTTTGCTGCTGAATATTTATGCAAAGTGGAACAGAATCTCCAGGAGTAAATTTAATACCTTTAATTTTGGGATTTATGTGTGTGTGTGTTTTCAGACAAGTATGTTCCTATAGCATCCAAAGGGGGAAGATGAAAAGTGAAGGGCTGCAGAGGATCCAAGCTTTGACTTGCACACCAAGTGACAAGCACATGTCTCTCTTAGTGAATCTAAAATCAAGGGTTTAGAAATTGATGTCTCAGGTTTCTAGCCTGACAACTTAAATGCACAAATCCTGCTAACTTGAAAAGAAAATGAGGATCTCAGGTGATGAAGTGTCCTGACAGTGGTGCTTACATGTATAATTTACCTTATATTTGCCAAGTACTTTGCCTCATGGTAATTTACCTTAAAGTAAATTTATTGTCTAAGCATGAGATTAGAAAAGATTCAAAGATGGTAACTTAGAAGTCATGAGAACTGACATACATTTAAACCATTCTAAACTAAACTATCTATGTCCTGAACTTTGATTTCCTTAAAATTTATTCACAGTTACAAATCACTGCTGGAGGACATTGAATCTCTTCTATCAGTACTAAATCCCATAAAACATATAATAAATTGTGAGTGCTTAGGTATTTATTTAGAAACATTTTTCTTGATGCCATGCTAAGAAAGGCTATAAGGAATGAAATAGAAGTCAGACACACACACCTAGGGGTTCGACAGGCAATGCTATGGGCTGTAAAGGAGGAGAAAGTGAAATGTTGTGATTTCCAAAGAAATATTATCACTGCTTCCAGTGAAAGATGTTCACTGATTTAGCAGTTCAGGAATTCAGTCATCAGGTTGGACATGGGTGATCAGGGTTCAGTGGGCACTCCAGATGATAAAGGAAAAGGTTAAAAGTTATTCTCAGTGGTATTTAGGATGGCTGTTTGTACCTTCCTTTTCCCTTTCAAAGATCAGCAGCTTCACAGCATCTGGAGTAGTGGCACTAGAGACGACACTACTATGAAATAAATAAATTGAATCATAATAGAATTTTTCACTGCATATGGTTTGCTAGAAGAAATTTTCTCAGTCAATGACCCACAGTTTATTTCAGAAAAATTTGACCTGTTAGGTCTAAATGCAGTGAAGTATGACAAAGTTGCTTCATTTCATGAAGCATCAAATGGAGCCCTGGAATTCTTTTTTTCCAAACCATTAACCAGACAATCTCACTAACAATACATTATCAGAAAACTGCAGTCAGTTTTGTTCTGTTTGTTTGTTTTCATTTGGTGGTATTTTTGCCTTTTTTCTTTTCCTCTTCTTTCATTTTCTTTCGGTACAAAACCAATCCTTTGTATGTCACAACAAAAGAAACATTTGGTTTTTAGTTTTGAAATATGTTGAGATCCTAAGGCTTCTGCTGTTCCCTTAACTCACTGCTGGGGGCTATTGCAGCTGTGCAAACTCTGCGTGTACCGAGGTACCAGGGCCTCTCTGGCTGCAGTCACAAAAGCTGCCCTTCTCCTTAAAGCTCAGCCCTTTGCCTGGAGGAGAAGGGGTGGTTTTCTTCCCTTTGTCCTCTCAGCCAGATCAGAAAATTCTCCAGAATTTGAAATTCTGAGAGAAGTAAAGAGGAAGCTGAGATGAGAACAACAAATGTAATGAGAGAGTGTGTCAGAGAAGTTGTTTCTTTCAAGGCTCTGAAGAGTTTGTTTTCTTGCTTTTTACTCTGACCTGGGGAAGTTCATGGCATTGCTGTTCAAAGTTATAACAGAGACTAAAATAAATGAGGAATAATGATTTATATTGAGAGCAATGGGCTTTTGATGTCCTTTAGGAATGAATTCCTCAGCTGACAATCAAGTTATCAATACTCGACTGGCTTCTCTACCACTGATTTATTATGTGGCCATTTCTGTTGGTCAGACAACAAACATTTTGATGTGCCTTATAATTGGTACTATTTAGTTAAATAGAATGGCAGCAAAGATTGGTTCTTACTATTTGCCTGTGTGGTGTCCGGTACTGTGGCCTTACAAAAAGATCCTATTAATGGAGTATATAAGAGAAATGAATGCTCTGTCCAAACATGCATGCAAAGTGTGAGGCAAAGTCACAGCACAGCCAGTCTGTAGCTGGACAAGATAAATCTGCCATAACATAAACCCAATTCAGCTCAGGTAGCCTGGTTCATTTTAGAAAAGGAGAACAAGTCCCTGGGTGAACAATGATAGGATAGATTTGAACTCAAACAAGAACCTCACCAGTCGTATTCAATCTAGAGTGCAGACATATCACTGGTGAGACCCAGAGCAATCAGCTGTCTAAACCCAGGAAATTCAAACCCCAAATAAAAGGAAGTTCTAAACAATAAAACAGGCTGTCTTTTTGTCATTGGTGAGTTCGTGTTGTTTGTCTGTCTCCGGCCAATGACTTCAAGTAACAAGGAAATTTTAATCAACCCACTTAAGGCTTTGTAAATTGCAAATTTGCTTGGGAAAAAGTCTTGAGTGAATCTAGTAGAGCTGAGAAACTTAGACTTCTGAAAAAGAGAAAGTAGGCCTCACAATGTGAATGATAATCAATGAATATTTCAGAGGTATAATTTTAATTGTAAGGGTTTATTTTATTTTCAGGGAGCATTTTCATTGGGTTTTAATCTTATTCTTTTGAATTTTATTTGTGATTTTTCTTCTTGTATTTTGGAATTGCTTATGACTTGCATGACTCAGCAGTGAAAGGAAAAACTGGTAATCAGTTTTAGAACACTGCAGGTGGGAGGCTTATCTGGTTTAGTTATTCATAACCACACTGAAGTGAAGTTATCTGAAATTACCTTTGAAACACAGGGGGTAGGTCTCAGTATAAGTTGTGTTTTCCTGTGTGTTAAGGGATAGATCTGCTCAGGGAGGGTTTCATAGAGGCCAAGGCCAACCTCCTCTCCCCTTCTCCCAGGTGGGCACATCTGTTCCCCACCACACAGCGTAGCTGCACAGCTCTGCACAAACTCCTTCTCTGCCTCCATTCCTGTTTTTCACACTGTGGCTGCATCTGTGCGTGCATGGAAATAACTGAAAAGCTCAGAGCATTTTTAATAGTTTTTTTTAGCAAAGGATTGTTTTGAAAACCATCTTGGTCTATCTGCATTTTGACAACAGAAAACTCAAAGAACAGTCTGAGCTCATCAGGGAGAACTCTCCCTGTCAGTTCGGTGCTGGTGGTCAGGGCACGAGGAGAGGGTGTGAAATGACAGTGTCATGAACTTGCCAAGTGATTCTTGCCAGCTCGCTGGGGGTCTGGCCCAAGCCCTCAGTGTGATGGACAGCCCAAGGACAGAGGAAGCCTTTGCCCTCTGGCAGCTAAAGGATGGCTGATGATGAATAGAAATGACCCACAATGAAATGGAGTACATTAGATCTTACAAACACAGCTGAGCTGTCTCCATGTTACTTGTGGGCCTGAATGACTTTCCTTTAAATAACATGAACAACATCAATGGTTGGTTGGTTTGGGTTTTTTCCCCACTGCCTCCTACTCGCCAAATATGGAGATTCTGTGTTTGCTTTGGTTTGTGGATTGTAGTTGTTGGGGGGGCTTGTCATACTCATTACCTCATTCTTGGAGGCAACTTCAGCTTTTAGTTGTATGGGATTTTCTGTTTACACAGTACATGATTTTTCACACATTTTTTCTCTCTGTATTTTGCATATAGAAAAAAATCAAGTTCACACAGACCATTCCAGGATACACTTACTCAGATCAAACAGTTCTAAAATTGAATCACAACATTTCAAAGGAAATCTCATTCTTCATTTTTGTAGTCCATGTAAATAAACTCAGAAGAATGCAGGCCTGCTACAGAGTAACATTTCAGAACTTGCAGAGTCATAACTTGAAGTGCTTTTTGAATTCCTTTTAACTGAAGTAATTCATTGGGGGAAATTATGGACACACGTACTGCTGAGGTTTCTTTTTAGAGAAAATAATTTAATAAAATGCTGAAATTAAAGCTATCTCTCTCTTAATCTAGGCATGTAATTTTTGTTAATATTGAATTGTGTGTGCAGGAACTGAGGACTCCTGTATCCCATAGTGCATAATTGTTGTATCCAGAGTCTTTCTTCTTGCAAGTGATTTAATATTAGGATGGTTCAGAATTATATGTGGCTTAACTGTAGCAAGTAATGTTGGATATCAATTGGGCATTACTTAGGAAAAGAAAGTTACAAGAAGAGATTGAATAAATAAAAGACAGTCATTTTTGTAGGATTGTTGTTAGTTTCCTTCCTTGAGATATTCTCTAAACTTACATTAAATGGAAGAATCAGTTTATCCATGTTTTTTCTATTTTTTCAGGAATTGGATATTTAATGTTTCCTTATTACTCTCTAATACTGAAAAGAAAGCAGATAATTCAGGTCAGAAAGGACATTTGGAGGTCTTTTGTCCAAGCCTTTGCTTGAAGCAGGGTCAGCTTTGGGCTCAGACTCGTATTCCTGGGGCCTTATCCAGACACATTTAGAACATTTCCCAGGATGGGCGCTGTGATGGGGCATGTGGGGTACATGGAACTGCCCCCTGCCAGGAACTTCAGTTTGGTAAACAGATGCTCTGACTGCTCCAGACTCCTCAGATGAGCTGCACCCTTGGAGCCCACCCTGGAAGGCTCTTGGGGAAGATCTGTTGGAGAGTGGATGATCAGTCCTTATCTCCCAGGGTGCTACAAGTGAAGTGGGCAGTGTGAATCACTGGCCACTTAGCTGGGTCCTCTCAGCTAAGACCAGGGATGTGGCTGTGCTGAGATGAGTGCAATTAGACCTCTCTCTTCCCCCTGAAGTTCAGGTCAATTAGCGTGTGCATGAGCTTTTCAGTCACGAACTATGTGCAATTTAGCAAAGCATCAAGTGGTTAAATTGATTGGGTTTGGCACTCTAAGCTGCCAGGAGGAAGAGATGATTTTCTTCTGTGCCTGATGAGGGCATATTATACTTGACAAGCAAATATCAATACTATTAGAACTACCAAAACAATCCTTATACAGAAAATGTTTATAAAATATATTTACATTGGTGCCAATAAATGTAAAAATGAGGAAAGTGATGAACACAAACTCCATCTGTAGCTGTGAAAGAGTAGCTATATAGACTGGCACTAGTTCAGCTATCTTCAGAAATTTTAGTCCTTTCATTAAGGATGCCAGAAGCAGACTCTAGAAATATTTACATTTTTATTTCAGAACAAGATAGCCTCACTTTGAAGATGCTTTTGTTCCCACTGAAGCATGAGGATCAGCAGAAGTTATTTAAACTTGTTCGTTTCTCGAAATTAAATAACAGATTATATTGGAGATATTTTAAGCTCTTTTTAGGGTAAGTCCCAAGCTAGGTGTTCCAGTACTGAGTTCTGCAAATCTTTGTATGTCGTCATTCTCTTACTGCTTAACTTGATAGAGAGCTGGGTCAAACATTTGCCTCATTTAGGGTAATAGAGTTCAGGACTGTTTGCTTTATAGGAAACTAGCAAAGCCCTGGTATAGCATCCAAAATGCAAATTAAATATCCAGAAACACCAAAGGAAAATACCTGCTCTGTGCTGCACTGCAAAGATACAGAGCAGTGCTGTAGAGTTCTGACTGGATTATGAACAGCAGGCATTACAGCACATTGTTACACTGCCCTTTGCAGCAACCAGGGATTTTTCAGCTCTGTTTTGCTTTTGTTGTACGGAAGCTGCAGCCCACTTGAAAGTAAATAAAATTATGAAATATATTTTCTGTGAGGAGAAGAAAGCCAGAATGCCATCAGCAGTACCTGAAACACACACACTGTGTTTCTCAGCAGATGTGTTACTGAATAGAATGCCCAGGCATTAGCATTTTTAATGTCCTCTTAACAGCATATGACAGATGTGTCATGAATAATTAGATATTATTAACTACTGAACAGTGCTTAATTCACTTACCTGCTGGTAAATTTGCCCTTTCTATCTGACAGCTCAAGCTGAATAAATGCTATCTCTGGCTCTGAACCACCAGCTGTACAGGGCACAAAGGGGTCAGCCTTTCACATCACAGGGTGAAAGCTTTCACACTGAATAGCAATGCAGCTGCTGATCCTGAGCTATTTGAATGAGACCGCCAATGGTAGGACTGGTGCTGGACCTTGCTCCCTGATTGCATGTGTGTTAGCACATCATTTCAATGCTGCTCAGGGAGGAAACCATGTCAGCCAGCTAAGAAAATAGTTTCTTGGGATTATACATCCATTTCCGTAACCAAGAAACCTCTTCTTACACCATAACCAATGCAATGGCCAGGTCCTCACCTAATGAGAGCTCCATTTCATGGAGGAAACCCCTTGACAGCATTGTTTGGAGGAGTGTACTGATCTTCAAATCTGTAGCTGTACATAATCCTATAAACTACCTTAAAATATTGGTGGGAATATTATGGGTGGGTGTGGTTTTGAAGATTTTGCTGTTAGTTTTAAGTTTGTAAGGCCAGTTTTATAATACTGTAGGGCTTAGAATATTCTTCACACAGATCTGTAGGGCTACACTAGCCAATAAAATAAAATCTGCAGCTGGAATAAAATTGATCACCTTTGCCAATGTTGTCAACAATTTACGTTTTAGGCAGAAAATAAGGTCACACTAAGGGCAAAGGCCCTGCTGCAAATGCCATTGAATCAATGGAAACTTTCACACTGACTGCAGAGTACTTAAAGGTCAGGCTCAGAAGTCCAGATCCTCCTGCTGGAAAGCTGCCCAGCGCTGGGGGTTGGCCACTGAACAGACAGGCATGGAAAGAAACCCACCTTCTGTAACAGGCAGCAGTTCTTCCACTGTAAGATTTAAAAGGGGGCAGGGAGAGAGGCAACAGGACAAAAGACAGGGAAAGCTTTTTTTATTAAAAAATATAGAGTTTAATGCCATTTAAAAAAACCCCAATGATACAGTGTGCTTGCTGTGATTAAAGAGAAAACTGGAAAAAATCCTTTTAGGAAAAATAAAATCTGGTGTGACATGGTTTGCAGAAAGTCTTATTGTGTAATTCAAACTATGCTGAATTCCATGAAAGAAAATAATGTCGTTGCATAGGAGGAAGAGTAAAAGATGAAGTGAGTCCTGCACATGAAGATCATGCCAGAGATTTTGTGTTGACTTTTTATATCTTCCTCATCTGTGAGAAAGCAATTCACAGTCATTCGTAAAGTTAAACCTGACATGAAGTGGGGTGGAGGTTAGGCAGTGTTGAAAGGTTCTGTGTCCTTTATGAAGCTCTGACAGACTTTGCCTCTCTCAGCATGTGCTGTCTCATCTCTTTCCTTGCTGCTGAGCAGAAATGCTTGGTGCATGCGCTTGAGAGATGCATTTTCACAATGAGGTGGGATGGGATGGGAGTTTCTGCATCCAAACTCAGGAAACAGGAATTAAACAGCATTGAAATGGGCTCTGAGCTTCCTTCCTGCTGCTGGGATGCCGTGCAGCTGTTTCTCTTCAGGGTAGCAGAGCCACAGGAGGAGAAACAGTGTCTTTGCTGATTGCTCTTTTTCTGATTGATATGAATGCACTTAGCACGTGTATATATTTATATAGATATTTGTGTCATTCAGCACAACTTGGGTCATGTTGGTCGTAATCCATAAAGAAGAAAACCTGGGGTTTCTGTTCCAGGGGTTTTGTTCCTATCCATTTGGTTTGGTTACTGTTTCTCTCAGAAGTTTTTAAAAATTGTAAAAAAAATGCTTATTTTTGGTTTTCTTTTCTTAAATTGTGGGAACCATCTACCCCCGGGATTATGTGGTACATATATTTTTGTTCGGTCTTAAGTGAGAAACAGGGAGGTACTGTATTTATACTAGTGTCTGAAGTACAAAGACCAACATAGAAGGTATTTAATATCTTTTTATATTTAAAAAATCACTACAAAATTGTTATCATTGACTATCTCACAGGGTACAGAAATTGGTCTTAAAATTCCCTGTTTCGAGTTTGTCTATGCATACAGTGACATATTCATTATAAAGCATTTTAACCAGTTCACTAATTGTAAAGTCTTTGCTGTGATTAAGCAGAATTAAAAAGGAGCAAACATACATTTCACATCAGTCATGTGCCTATTGGATTGGTGAACTCTTCAAGATTGGAATGACATTTGTCTGTTCAGTCTGTGCTTTTCAATGCTAAGTGATATTTTTCCAGTTAATTAATCTGTTGTTTTATTTCTGAAAACATTTACAAGAGTCTGATCCAAACTGTGGTTGCTCGGCAATTTCATTATTGCTGTTATCTGGAATATAACTTTTTATACATGTTTTAACCACACTTGACTCAAAGAATGTGAAGTCACACTGGGTACTTTCTGTGCATTCCCTGCTTCTGCTGGGCATGGCACCAGGTGGGCTAACGTGGTATGATCCTTCACAGCAATGAGGAACAAAGGCACACGGACCTCCTTGCTTGGCCCGAAGAAGGTCATTCATTGCAACAAACCTGTTGGAGTCCAGGGCACATGGAAAATCCCTCGTGCTGCCCAGGGGGGTCCGAGACCCTGGCTGGGACCCCAGGAAAGCACGGCCTTTGACGTTAATCCATGGGAAAAACTTCAAACACTTAGAGATGAGTTGAAAGCAATGGAAGTTTGAAATAAATAGTAGTTTAGTTTGTCACAGGGTGAAAATTTGTAGTTTTGAGGTTTTAGTATGGAAATAGATGAGAGCAAGGTGGAGAATTTTGGGCGGTGTCTCTTCTTCTTCTGCTCCGTTTTCTGCTGTGATGGTGGCACAGAGACATTGGTAGAATGGGTTTGACACAGAGGCTGCATGTTTAGAATAGGCAGTGATTATTGGCACAGAACAATAAACATAGGATGATTTAGGAGTTAATTGGGTTAGAAACCTTTAAGAACCTTGGAATCTTGTGTCCGGGGGAGTTTTTTCACCGTGTTTCTGGTGCGTTCAGCCAGGTTTCGGCAGCACACAGGACTTGAGATAAGAAATAGAATAAACAGCTCTGTAGACCGAAGCTGCGAGTCTCATTTATCTTTTTAACCCTGGTACTGGACTTGTGGAGGAAAAAGATCACGTCCAATCCGGGACTCCCGCAAGGGAGTTTCCCACACAAAGCCAACCCTTTAATGTTCTAAACTTAACCCCAAGTGAACACTCATTGGCTGCCTGCCAGAGCGCTGTGGCTGCTCACGCTCTCTCCGCCCAAGCGCCTCCCTGACCACGCAGTCCCCGTGCGTCTTGCCAGCCGGTCACTGCCTCGTGCACCAGGTGACCACCAACCCGTTCTCCATCCATCTGGCCTGCAGCAGAGCCCCTCACAGAGTGAAGCTTGGTGAACAGGAGTGAATGGGATTTTACACTGGTGAAAAAGGCTCTTAAGGCTTTTCTTATTTCCCACAATGCTTTCCTCTGGGTGCTTCCTGGTGGCACTGCATGGACAGGTTCCTATCAGCTGAAGCTTAAGGTCTATGCCTGATCTACTTATGGAAATTACAGCTGGAAACATCTCTTGTTTTTTTCCAAACAGCTGCTGCTCTTTTCTGCCCTGGTGTGTGTCTGCTGGTAAACTTACTATGTTGATTTTCACAGGCCTGATGATTTTTTAGGGTTTCATTGTCATTAGGATTTCCAGAATCCTCTGTATCTCCCACAAGGAGTTAACAACATTAATATTTTCTCTGCACTGTGTAAAGGCTGTGTTCCTTTTTTGGTAGTGGGAAATGATAAAAGGGTTTTCAGACAGTCTGTATATTCAGTCTCATAAATTATTTAAACACGTTTGTCTGTTATTTTACCAGGCAAATGCTGGGTTCTTACCATATATATCATCATATTTTTCAAAATTCTCTGACGTCTATTGTAGTATCATTAAACCTTTCCACAGCATTGAAAGAACTCATGCCTGTAGCTAGATGAAAAAGTAATATGGTCATTTCTTTGCATTCACAATAGATTTTCTACGCTGTTCACCCCCAGGCTATTAGTATTGAGTGAAATGCACTCCTTAATCAGACATGAGACCTCATTGTAATTGTAGATCTGCAGTGGAAAAAGGCCTGCAGAATACTTGCAATGTAAGTGGAACATGTTCCAAGCTCAACAGCTACAGCTCAGTGTTTAGAGGAGGGTGGAGTGGAGAGGTTTGATCCATACCCGCGGAATTCAGAAACTCAAGCTTGGCAATTGGAATAGGAACATTACTGTGGTTCTTACAAGTCCTGAAACTAAGCCTTTCCTTTGCTTACAAAGGAAAGTCCACACCATTATTACACACCATTTAAGGTGGCTGTCTCCTAAATGTGTGGGATAAAATACATGGTTTAGGCCTCTGAACTTAAAGTTCCAGTTGTTGAGAAGTTTGGCTAATGAAGGGATCAAGTCACTAAGGTCTCTCAGGCAAATAATCTCTTCTGTAACATGCTCTGTGGAAGTGTGAGGAGTATTTGGAGTGGGAATGAGTTTTGAGGAAGGATGGCTGGCTATTAATCTAGAGAACATTTGTAATCTTTTTTGAGCACTGCACAAGGTTGTCTCTTAGCACTCTCCACTGCTGCATGCACAGAATATATTTTTTGAAAATCAGATGAAGATTTGTTAATAATTGTTGCATTGTTCTAGTAGGAATGTTAAAGTTATCAATACCTTGTTGTCTGAGAACAACCTAGATCAAAACTATGCCCTCAGAGCACGGGAACTGCAGTTGAAGGCAGACTTTGGAACACATAGTTGCACTGTAACATAAATTTAAATCAGGAAATTCCTCATTATGTGCCCCATTTTATTCAGCATAGTTGTTAACCTCTGTGCAAAGGAACATGAGCCACATACAAAGCAGGTACCAGAAAGAATATGTAACTAATCATTGTGCAATCTATCTGTTTTCCACTCAGGAAAATTACGTGTTATCATGATGAAATCTGGGCCTGGAGGAAGCAAGGAGGTTTCATCAGCTCTCAGATTTCTGTGCCAGGTTAAAATAGCTTAAAATCACAGACACCCAACTGTTCACCAAATTCGTATTCCTTATCCATTTCCATTAATTATGAGGAACACAGAGGTTATGACTAGCCAGGTATTTAGGTGCTGGTAACTGTATGCAATAAATGCCTTAAATATAAGCATGCAGTACCTATGAAAGTAAGAAAATAGGTTTGAACCCTAGTACTAAATTTCTGCAACTTTACCAGCTGTCAGAGATCTCCATATATAATTGTTTTGAGGAAAGCCAAAATTCACGAGAACCATTCTGCTTTATATTCTTCTTCCATCTCAGACTTCACTTTTAGAGTGAGCAGTCTCCAATTGAATAGAAGGACCAGTATCCCTTGAGAAAGAAAGCAGAGGAAGGGAATAGCAAAATATAAACAAATTGCCAGTGATGGGGAGAAGCACTTGAGTGTTAGGGAAAAATAAGAGGAAAATGAGAAGAAATAATTCCCCAAATCTTGGCTTTGTGATGCTTTCTGAACCAAAGGATATTACAGGAATACCTCTGTGATTAGAAAGAATGAACTAAGATAGGGGGGCCATAGCTGGTGCTGCTGAATTTGCTGACTAAATCTTTTCTCCCAAGAATGAGAACAGTGGGCACTGATGGTTTCCAAGAACTTGAAAAACAACCCTTCGTTTAATTAAATGGGGCAAGTTCCTCAGTGAAGTTTCCTTGTTTGAGCTGAGCTTTGCTGCAGTAGAACTGACTGTTCAAATCCCTGTCATTTTTCACAACTGGAAACAGTGCTGACCTACACAATCTTCATCTTGCTGTGATCAGGCAATTCTGAAAAATCTGGAAGTTTCTAATTCAGTATTTCTAATTTTTCTGGTTTGTATTTTTTCTTAGTCCTTATTCTTTTTTTGTGGCTGTATTTTGGATTTCCAAATTATGATAAAAAGGTGGCGTACTTGTAATGCTAGCCTACAAGGGCAGTAGTTTTCAATTATAGTATTTTATGTCTATGTTTTATAGAGGAACATAAACTGACACCATGTGGTCTAAAATAATTGAAATTAATTGTCTGTATTTCTTGCAAAGCAATTCTGCCATGCTTTTCCAGAGGCACCTGCAGAAGGTAATGGTGCATTCCTGAGATTACACCAGGCTGCTGTAGAAAATGAAGCAGTCCTGGGTAACAGGGGCAGTCCCAATGAAAGACTGACCCTCCTGACCTGTTTCCCGCACCTCTCTCTTACCTGGAGCCCTGCAGTGTTTGCTGTGGGGCATTGTGTGAGTTTATAATGGCCTCTCTAAGGCTTGTAGTGGTCAAGCTCTGGCCTCACAATCTTGTCTCCCTTATTTCCTTTTGTACTTTTTGAAAGATCAGAGGCATCATTTATAGTCTTCATACTTCTCTTCTGTACTCTACTCTGTAATCCCTGTATTTACAATAATCCAACAAAAACACTAATTGCACAAGCACGTAGTTCCCTCTGTCAGTTATTGTGTATTTTATATTTACTGATGACAGATGAAATTTTGGACTAATATTTAAAATGTACAAAATAGGTGTATCAAGATAAGGGAGCACATTGTGGCTGGCCTCTGAAGATGTTTATGTACTGCAGTGAATGAATATCACTCAAAGAAACTCTTAAATCACTCTTGCTGAGGACCAACAACAGTGAAAACCAAAAATACTTTAACTGAAAAAGTGCTAATCTCTCACTGATCTCGAGGCACAGTGGGACACAGGCTTTTGTCAAGTGTTCTGAATACTGGTGAAAGAGTTGGGAAAAGGAAAGCTTCCTTATTTTATGGCAAGCACTACACTAAAATGTGAGTTCGAGGCAAAGAATAGTTTGTGGAGCAAAACCAAATTTTAATTTTGTAGAATCCAAATAATTTGTGCTATCTCTGCAGTCCTACAGCAGTAGGGATGTATTTGCCCTACAAGATCTGTAGCACAAGCCCAAGGTTGTCCCTGTGGGGTGGGAGACGTGACATTAACACTCTGAGCTTCTACAGCTCCTTTTACAGGGCTTTCAAACTTCCTGCACTTACAGACACGACTGGGCAACTCTGCCCAGCTCCCTGGCCATTGATATGGGTGTCTCTGTGCTCCAGAGGGGTTGGCTGAGGTTCTCTCTCTGGGTTTGAATCTGACCTGTCCTTATTGTGTCCAGGGATTTGTTTACTTTGAGCTGTGCTGGTCGAGCTGGTGTCTGTTCAGCCAAATCATCTGTGCAGCTGTAGTCCAGCTGTGTCTGTCACATAGGGTGGCTGCCAAGGACTGCACCCTATCCAGAATCGGTGGAAACATAATTAAGTTGATTTAAAGCACTTAAGAGAACCCCATGTTTATAGTAATAATAGTTCTGTTCTACCATAAGGAACTCTTAATATCTCACTGTTGTGCTTTCAATTTATCACTTTTACAGGACAAATCAATCCAGTTAACAGTCCACATATAAGCACACATGAAGAATAGACTGTGTCTAAGCACATTGCATACAACTAGATTTTAAAGATAAAATTTGGCTGTGTTAAATGTATTTCAATATGCCCGTGCTGTGTTTTTATCCCACAGCACATTGTGGTGGGTGTTATTTCATGCAGACACAAAAATAGACTAGGCATGCATTGCAGCATTAAGGTCTGAGGAATTATCTGTAGATCTGACAGCTTTTCAAAACTTAAGACAGTATAATTCAGATTTTAATTGGCTTGTGATTAAGCAGTTGTTTTGAAATCTTCCTTCTTAGTAAATCTGTAGCACAGCTCTCAGAGGCTTAAGGAAAAGTACTTGGCCTTTTCCTTATCCCCAGAATCTTCATGCATAGATGTACGTCTGCAGCAATTGTCTCATCCCCAGACTAATTATCTCATTTACATTTTTCCTGCTTTCTGCTTAGAATGCTCCATGGACAGCCAAGATTTAAATCGTCTGCTGTCAGACACAACTGGTTCAGGGACACACACACACATTGTGTGCGTTTTATTTTATTAATATTATTCTGAATTACATGGTACCTTTAATATTAACATAGCATATTATATAGTGCTTCACATAAAATATTATGTTTAAGATGAGGCTCCCATAACTTAAAACATTCTAAAATTAAGGATTTTGTGTAATTTTCCTTGATCACCTCTTCCATGCTCTGGTACTACTCCCTCTGCACTTTGAGTCTATTGAGGGGATGAACTCTTTCCTTGTTGCTTATTCAATTTAAGCAAATAAAAAGATTCTTATACAGATACATTTTGTAGCTGCCATACAAGTAAAAGCTGCTCACAGTAGAGAGGTGCTTCACTGATAAAATAGTGATCCCCTGATGAGTGCAAATACAACAAGTTCTCACCTCTAGGTCAGTCTCACCTAACTAAAGATATAATTGGGTACTTTCATGGTCTGATGCTTAATAAGACAGAGTAGTTTGAGACTGCCTCAGTGTATAAATTCTGAAAGAGCTGAGGGGGAATTGGGATCCTTAACATCACCTATCTGCCTGGTACAAATCTTGTCTTAAACAGTGATCTCTTGAGTTTTATCAGCTAAGGCAGCACGTTGTGACTGTATTCTCAGGAGATTTAGCATCCTGGGACCATGTGCTGCTTTCCCTCAGGTTACTTCAGGGAATCATGCCCACATTTGTATTGCGGGTGGAAACCTTGGTATTCTGCTCAGTGCAGGCTGTGACTGTTCCACGTTGTGCTCCACAGGCTTCTGTTGAGTGAGTTATTTCCCAGGCAGGGTTCAGAACTGTCGTGGGTCACTGGCTGATGGCTGCTAGCCCACTTCCCTGCACAGCAAGATTAATTTGCTACAGAACGAGCCAAATCAGCACCCTTGACAGGCAGGATGTGTGTGCTTTCAGCAGCTGAAACCAACCCTTTTCCCAGTTAGTGCTGACCTTTCAGTTCTGCTGAAAGGCAGCTTTGTATTGTTCCTTCATTGGAGGGCAGGTATTGTTACTCTTCCTCTCTTAAGCAGGAATAAAAAATAGCAGAACATGGCCTGCCATGAAGTTCAGACTTCCACAGAGATGGCTGGAGAACCTTTGGGGTCCTTTTCTGCCTTGAACTGTGCCATCAGTCATTTTCTATTTGATAGTTCTTTATATGTTACCATTGATCCAGAAAAAGTCACGTGATGATAAATGAGCGAGAAATTTCTGAAGAGCACCTCTCTGCAGGTGTCATTCATGCATTGCTGTCCCTAAAAAAACCTGAAAATATCTGGGAAGCTTCTAATAATGAAATCTTAGATTAAAATAGAAGGTTGTGATCCTTATGTACAGCTATGAAATCAATAGGCATTCCCTAAAACCACTGCTCATAAGAGACATACATTGTAGTGAATATTTGTCTGCAGCTCTGGAAAACAAATTCTGCTTAAAACAGCATCAGTCTGTCTGAATAATTTAGGTGATGAAAAAAAAAAAACCCAAAACCACAATTAGCAAACACCTCCCCTCAGCCCCCAAAACAAAACAGGAAAACATTTTGCACCAGGTAGCTCATCCAAATGATGAACTATTTTTGTTTTACTCTTCTCATCACTCTCTAGTGCTTTATACTGCCTGAGAACAAAGAGGGCACTCAACTGCCTTTTATATTCAAGATGTGTGCAATTTTAAGTATTTCTTAGTGCTCATTTATGGTACCTTCACCTACAGCAGCTTGTTCACACAAACCCCCAAGCAAACCACAACCCAAAAGAACCCCAACTACAAAAAATCCCAGAAGCACAACACCTCAAGTGTTTCTCAGGCAGAAAATTAAAATCAGCAAGTTAGTAAAATCATGAAATTATGTGTAATAGCTCAGCTATTGAAATCAGTGTGTTCACTCCCTTCCATGCGCAGAAGAGCTTGTGCTATACTCATCCCAAACCAGCTGAAACTATAAATACATTAAATAGAAAACCAGCTAATTATAATCTAGGGTATATTTTCTTTTAACCTATAGAAAGCCTTAATAGCTACAATGTGCTTGACTTGTGGTGTTCACTGTATTTCAGTGATTCTGTTTTCTCCATCCACGTTTTAACCTCGCTGTTGCCTTGTTCAGACCCTGTGCCCAGGAATTTCTGTCAAGAAAGCAGAAAGTGTTGCCAGGGCCTAATGGTTTTGGCTTTAAGTGTCCTGCTTAATTACAGTTTCCTAGGCATTTATACTCTTCCATATGCATATCTGGCAGTTCAAAGGAAAAAGAATTTGTGTAGTAATAGCATTGAAAGGGCATCTGTTTTTACACCTAATGTTGGAGATTCCAACATCTGGGCCTGTGAAATGCTCTCTCTGTCCTGAGGAATTCCCATCTATAGGTTTTAATAGTTACTTTTCAGTTATAGTAATTCTGCTTTCCATAGGGTATTTTATCCTTGAGGAGGGAGGATGTGCCCAAAAGATAAGATATCTTAGACCTTATTATGTTAAAATCTTAAATGCAAATATGAGCATTTAATTAATTATTTTTAAGTGTCCAAAGAAATCGGCATTTCTTTGGACACTTGGTGAAACAAGCTAAGATTTCCCTAGTCCTAGGCATACTGGAAATTATATTCCTGAAACTGAAGGCTTCTAAACAGCAAATCAATTCCTTTTCTTCATTTTTTTCTCAGTCAGGGGGTCAAATTCCCAGGTCCTTAATCAGTTCATTTATTATATCCAGGTACAGTTTCCACTTAAATACATAAAAACTAAGTTTAGAAGGGGTGATAAAATTTAACCAAACACTTTGCCCATCTCAGGGAGTCAAAAAATAAATTTATATTTTTTCTGAAAAGATAAATGCAAAATTAGTTACCACTAGTTTAGCTGTATATTCATAAAAGTTGATAGTAAATTTTGTACAGACTTTAATGGGAATAACTAGGTCACTTTTGAAATTCTAAGAATCTCAGGTGCCCAGCCTCTGTAATGCCCCTTTGTATCTTCCAAAATAAAACCAAGTTGCATCTGCAGTTGTTCCAAATGCAGTGATTCCCGAGGCTAGATCCAGCCAGCTCTGCTAAAGTTCAGCAATCCACAGCTGAGGAATTGGTGCAAACATGGAGTTCCCTGAAGTGAATGTGGAGAATGTGGATTTAAATTAGTTCCTTAGCTGCTGTGCTCTGCTAGTTTGGAAGCAAATTATAATCACTCCTATTTTAAAAGTCCATATTCTTATCGTTCTGAGCAATTGAGTAAAATTACATTGCCTGTAAGAAAAGCTGTCTAAAAGAGGTGCTGGATACCACAGTAATAATCAGCTTAATAAAAATGCTTTGAGTGAATGTCACCTCACAAAAGCAGAATGTGGCATGGGGCTAATTTGTAAAACTGCCTCGTTAACTGAAATTATTTGTAGCTTGTCAAATATTAAATTGCTCAAATCGGTTTTTGTAATTGAATTTCAAGGAAATTAACAATCTGTTGTAGCAATAAATTTAGTAGATTGTGTATTTTGTGTATTTTCTCCAAATTAAAATTAAGTAAATAAGTGGCTAAGACTTTTCACAAATTTTGATTTTTTTAATGTCTAAAAAAGTTTAAAAATCAAAAAGTTAATTTTCTTTTACTGTATTACACTCAAAATTAATGTAGCACTTAAGTCAGCTTGAGAAAACCAGAATCATTAGAAAGGAATTTTGTAGGATGATGTGTATTGTCATATTAATTTTGAAAATGAAATTATTCTGACAATAGTTTTGTGGTATTATCTCAGTTTAAATTGAATTTATCTTTCCAGCCTTAAATTAATCAGCATGTTTTATTTTTTCCTGACATATAGAATTTATAATTTTATAACAGAAAGAGCACCTAATTTTATCACTGTCTTGGAAGAAAATGTTCAATAAACTTCTTATAATTGTACAGCAAAAGTGGTGGCTGCTCATGGGCCCCTGTACAATGAAGATTTGTCAGTGTAGTGCAGAGGAATTTTTTCCAAGTGTAAATGTAACTACACTACATAAGATAACTGCGTTGCAGTAACATGGTCTCCTATTACTGATGAGTTTTATTAGCATTCATCATCATCATCATCTTATCAGTTATTAATGCCTGTTATTATATGATTTATTATGTAATAGGGCTCTTTAGTTGTAAAATCTGATTTTGTTCAAGTGTGGCTATATATAGGCTGCTATAAACACCACCAGATAGAAAGAACCCCCCACCCTCCATCTCTAAATGGATTTTTAAAGTCAGACTTCTAAAAACTAATTTTGCAATATTTTTAATAATTCTTATTTCTGGCTTGGGAACAGAAAATGTAATGGGCAACTGAAAGGTAACTCTTGACATCTTGAGTTGGCTCTGAACCTGGAGGATGGTCTTTTACCTGCAGAAAATAATGCACCTCTACATTAGAGAACTAGAATTGTTTTAGATTCACCCACTTTATTTTTCTCCATGGCAAATTGAGGTCTTGAGGTGGAAAAGCCTGGAGTGTGTTTCACAGCCCACATGTAACAAGTTCCTCTATCACTGCTTTAATATTCATGTGAGATAAGAAAAGTCAAAAGGTGATTGAAATTGATGTCTATTTGTCTGGAAGCTGAAGTGGAACAAGTTTCTGTTCAGTGCTGTCTCTGAGAGGACACCCAGCCTGGGGTGAACCAACCCTCCAGCATAGACTGGGCATTCTGAGCTGCTTCCCAGAGTCTCCAAGGGTACAGCAGGAACCACCAGGACACTGCTCTGGTCATAATTGCATCATGGGCAAAATTTGTGGTCTGGGAGGCTTAAAAAAACCCCTTTATGTTACGTTTCTGTAAGTTCAAATTGCCCTGGGAAGATCAATAGCACTGTTTTTGCACCAGACAGTTCAAATTTTTACTGTGGAGCAGTGTGGGTTAGGGTTCAGTTTTGGTTAATAGTAGCTGATGTTCTATCCAGTGGATACAATTGTCTTGCTCACCCAGTTGCAGCATTGCAAAGTAGTTAAATGCAACATTGTCAGGCTTTTGAACCATTTGATAAGAGCTGTAGCCCCACATTTTGTGGCAATAGCTAATTGTATTCTTGAATAATTACCCCCAAAAGTTGCAAATTCCTGTGGTTTTTCCTGCAAGTCAGTAAAATGTGCATGAATAATGTCTCTGAGCAGTAGAGAGCTGAAAATGTAACTGCTCTTTGTTTCATAACCTACAGTGCACAAACAAAAACATTTTTGTTCCAGTGTACAACTGCTTAGTCAAAATATGGGACTTTTCTGCATCTGAGGGTTTGTGGTGTTTATTCCCAAGTGGTGTGTGCAGGTGCCTATTGTGAGAATCAGCTAGAAGGGAGGGCAGGGGTTTGGAATCCTCAGACAACACAACAAAGCAAATAGGAAAGCTCTGCTAAAAAAACCCCATTCACTGCTGCTTCCAGCCTGCTTGGAAAAACTTTGCTGTCAATGGGAGTAACAAATGATATGAACAGTGACATTCCTAAGGGGAGAAACCAAGTGTTTTATAGCTTCATTTGTTTGAGATGAAAATTCTGGAAGAGAAAGTGTCACACTGCAAATTGAAAAATTTTTATCAGGGTAGGAACTGATATTAAATGAAGTAATTTGGTTTGCCTTTTTCTTTTTTTCCGTGGAAAAAAATAATCTGGAATGTATGGTTTGAAGACAGCTATTAAGCAATTTCATTTACATTACAGAATGTCTCATCTCCAATTCAGAAGAACCCAAATGCATTTACTTACTGCAAATTTAATATAATAGAAAATAGTGTTTAAAGGCATTATGTGCTAATGTACGGTCATTAAGATTTATGGAAACTGAAGTAGATGGCTTCTGATTAAACAAGAATTCTCTTCCATAAAATGCTTTTTATGCTGATTTTTACTGCAGTAATTCAGCTGCTCTGTCAGGGCTCTGCAGTCTGAAAGGAGGAATGCACAGATGGAGCTGCAGTCCTGAGTTTCACCCCAATGAGACTGAAGTTTGACAGTGCCCTTCTGTTTTCAAACAGTGTTAAAGAAATCTCACTAAGTCCTCGAAGTTGCTGACT
Source organism: Phylloscopus whistleri (assembly GCA_017589585.1). Lineage (NCBI taxonomy): Eukaryota > Metazoa > Chordata > Aves > Passeriformes > Phylloscopidae > Phylloscopus > Phylloscopus whistleri. The sequence continues at coordinate 251,497 of JADMLD010000682.1, read as the reverse complement.
ACTACTGGCCCTCATTTCTGACTACTCCTGTTAAATTCCCCTTAAAAAAAGTAACCACTGGGAATTTGTAATAGTTAGTCACAGGGAAGCAATTCAGGATTACAGTGAAACAAGGAAAAAACCCCACACTCATCATACCAACACCACGTGTTTATCAGCATCCTCTAAAGAGATGCAGACAGTTAAAGCCATCAGGTTTTACTGAATGATGTTTGATCACTGAGTTGAATTCAGTCAAATCAAAGTGATAAATTTTCTGTCCTTTAAGTATATGCATGATTCTGTTTTGTTCAAGTTTTTCAAAAACAAGCCCTCTTTCAAATGTCTTAGTGGCAGTAACTAGTGATGAATTTGGTTGTATTCATTAGCACAGATACACAGTTACTCCACTCTTAAGCTAATGAAGCACAGCATTAGAAGTGAAGCAATAATTTCTATAGATTTCAAAGTACTGTATTACAAAATGTTGGTCTGTAAGATTCTTACAGCAGAAAAAAAAATCGATAAACATGCAAATAGATGAAAGAAAATGTGAAGTCTACTGCAGTATCAAGTACCAGGGAATTCCTGAAACAAGCAGTTCTGTAAAATAGTGAATCCTGATACATGTGCAGTGAGAAGTCAGACTTTTAAAAACTAATTTTGCAATATTTTTAATAATTCTTATTTCTGGCTTGGGAACAGAAAATGTAATGGGCAACTGAAAGGTAACTCTTGACATCTTGAGTTGGCTCTGAACCTGGAGGATGGTCTTTTACCTGCAGAAAATAATGCACCTCTACATTAGAGAACTAGAATTGTTTTAGATTCACCCACTTTATTTTTCTCCATGGCAAATTGAGGTCTTGAGGTGGAAAAGCCTGCAGAGTGTTTCACAGCCCACATGTAACAAGTTCCTCTATCACTGCTTTAGTAGTTCCAGGAATCATTGTATATGTGAATGTGAATTACAATTTTTTTTTGTGATAATATTTATTACCAAAGATGTATTCTCAACATTTTTGTGAGGCTATGAGGCACGTTGAACAGTGGGCATTAATTAAATTTCCTGTATATTCAACAAGAATTATAAGATACTTCAGAGAAATGAGAATAATAAAATATGAAGTAGAATTATTCATTCCTACATGCTCTGAAAACTTAATTGTGAAGCCTGCAAGTTCTGACTTCTGTACTTTATTCCTTGCTTTGCTATGAAATTGATACATGGTGCCAATAGCTGTAAAGTCTAACTCCAAAAAATGCCTTAAAGCATTTCTACATTTAATGACTCACTAAAGCATAGTGCTATGCTGGAGTGAAACCCAAAACTTTTATGTCTGCTGGACTTCTCTTGTTTGGTAAGAAAGGTACCTTGAAAGCACATAGTCTGAGATGATGGAAGAAGCTGAGGCTTGGCTTTTTTAAAACTTATACAAGTCCCTTAAGAGAATGGATGTCTCTTACAACTCAGCACCAAAGCCTATTTGTAATGATAAACAGAGCAATTACACAGCATGAAAAACACTGGGACAGCTTTAAAATATGGACAAAAATTATTAAAAGCCCATTTATCTTACTTCACTTTTATCTGGTGACTTCCTCACTTCACCTGGGAGTTGTTCAGTGTGGTAAAATAATCCAATATAGAAAAAGTTGCAATAAGGCACATGGAAACTTCGTGGGATTTCAGTGCAGCAGGCTTAAAAGCACAGGATCATTCCTGCTTTCTGCCTGAGGGCCAGTGGCTTATCAAAGCAGAAAATCTGGCACTGCCCTAGGAACCTTATCAGGTAAATATCTGCAGGCCAGCTATGATTTATATACTGGCTATTTGACAAAATGAGAGGTAATCTCCTGTTCAGGAGAAACATCTCTCTCCAAAAGTAACTGCTCTTGGTTTTAGTGAGATTAGGTAAATCAAGGAGGAAATATTGCTCCATTTCAAAATACTCAAGAGAAAAACAAAGTGTGATGAGCCCTTAAATTTTTTTATTTGTGAAGATATTTATTTCTGTCATCCAGCACAGGGAGCAGATTGCTTTTTCAAGCTCAAACACCTTCTTTATTGGCTCTTTGTAACTCAGGAACAGAAACAGTTGAAATATAATTCACCTTTCAAATTAAGGATCCTTCTTTTGTCATTTAATGCTTTTTGTTCCAAGATTTCAGCTTTGGTGCCCAGGATGCCAGTCTGGGTAAACAAGGTTTGTCAGGACAGCCTCTCGCAGCAGGAGACCATGCAGAGCATGGAGGACAACCTGTTTTCATTGTTTTTAGAGATTTTCTTTGGGGTATTATTCCATGTAACACTTTCTATTCTATTCACCATCGAAATCACCACAGATCTCCTTCATGCCTCCAAAATCTTCAGTTACAAAAAACCATTTCAGGCTTAATGTGTTAAGAAACACTTACGTGTAGAGTTTAATTTTTCATGCTTGCAAAGAAAAGCTTGGTAATATAATCTTAGGCCTGAAGAAAAATGGCAAAGAAATCTTACCAGTACTATTTTAAAAGCCAATCTCATGATAAATGTATTTGCAGTTTTGGAAAGTTTGAGGGAAACTGACTGGCACTTTTGACTCTCCCCTCTTATAAACTTCAGAGTGCTCCCTGACTTTCCTTGCTGTGAATGCTTGGCACAGCTCACCAATATAACAAGACTCCTTTTTACAGCTCAGTGCAACATGTCTAATAAAAAAGAAAATCCTCATTAATATCACAGGAATTTAGTCAAGAGTTTTTTACAAGGAACTAAGCTTTTCATTAAAGGGTCCATCAGCCTGGCCACTTGTGCTTAAGTCTAATTGAGATATTAACTAAGCAGCCAAGCATCCTAAACTTGTCCTAAATATAAAGTCAGTGAGGTCCTTTACTTGTGACTGTTTTCCTGTAAACTGTGTTTGTAGCAGACTCAAGCTTTATTTAGTGCAATGTAGCCTGCAGCTTGAACTAGCCAGTAATGATGGTTTTCAGAATGAACTGTTACAGGACTACAGAGTGCATGCAGGCTGTTATATCAAACCTGAATGAAAACACTCATCTGTTTATCTGGGGAGTGTTGAGTATCCCACTGTCCAGTTACCACATTGGTATGAGAGTGTGACCTCAATTTTTGCCTGTTTTAAAGGAGGAGATTATAAGGTTAATTAAAAAAAAAATCCTAATGATAAATTCCAGCATAATTTTTATTGTGTTCTCAGAATGCCTAATAGAGGAAATCTGTGATTAAGTGCAAAACAGTAACAGCTTTAGGTGCAAACAGTTACAGGTAAAGAAATATCCAATTGCATTGTGTTTGTAAGACAGATCATAGTCAAGGTCTGCATCTGTATTTCTTTTTCTCCTTGCTGATGTATCCATTCACTGATAACCAAAACAATGTTGCAGTTCACATTGCATTAGCAGTTAAAGCCTAGTTCTTGGATTGTGCATTTTCCTTTCTTTCACCCAGTTTTAAAATGAATGATTTAAATTACTTGAATAAAGAGCACAAAACACTTGGCAAATTAAGCAAAACAAATGAGAAAAATTACTGATACCAGGTAATCACAAAGCTGTTTTGATGTGACATGTTATTATTTAAAATAGTACTTGATCAGCTGTCTTTAAGCATGCACTTGGAGCTTTTATAAATGAAATTATTTTAAATTAATAAGGCTATTTCATTAACTGCATTGCAGGCATGGAAATGGGACATATTTTTTTTCTCAAAACTCACGTATTTTCAGCTATTCAGAATCCTACTGCTGATAGGATGTGTTAAACCCCTTTTACCTTCATTTTAATATCGTGTAGAAACATTGAATTGAAACATCCAGTCATAATCATTTTTTATTCAAACTGATCACAGCTTTGAATCTGTTGCTATGAAAGCAATCGCGTCATAAGAAAGACAAAAAATTAGGTCATTTGAATAAAAGGGAAATTATCATACAACTAGAACACATTCCTATCTCTTCTTGCATGCAGCCTTTCAGGCAAAGTTGCACATATAGCATTTTTGTGTTCACTTGAATGTTTTAAGTTTTAATGAATTATGGATAATATTATAGCTGCTGTTGCCTTACACAGCACTTTGAAAAATGTTTCTAATTACAGTGACCTGTGACAGTTCTCATTAGTTTGTCACTCTGAGTACTCTCTTGAAATTAGAAACGTGTCAGGGTTCAAATAAATATTAGTAATTCATAATAAAATGTGTTTGTTGTCATAGTGGCACCAATATTTTGTAAGTGGATAATATGTCTGACACAAGCACAGGAAGATGGCTCTTCTGAAAATCACATCTCAAAGATGATGACATTGGAAAGCAGGGATCTAAGAATAGAAATGCTTGGGTAGCATCAGCCTGTGCCTAGAGCAGCCCTGGGAGGCGTGCAGAGGGAAGGAATGCCAACAGGAAGGCATTACTATTATTATTACTGTTATTATGGCATTAATGCCATCCCCCATCCTGTAGGAGGCTTTCTCTTCCGAGCTGGCACAGCGGGACAGCCCCACTTACAGCTCAGGGAGATCCCCACTAAAATCAGATGGCAAGATAAAACCAAAAGTAAAAGTGCAGAGCAATTTATATCTGTCAAGGCATGATAAGAGAGCAGCAGTTTTACTCTGAGAGGTGTCAAGATTTTCTTCCTGCTAGGTGATTATGCAACATAAAGAATAAATATAATTATAAGGCATTTTGTTGCAGTGTCTCCCTGGGGAGCACCCCTAGCACATGTATTTCTGCAGGCTTGATGGCACTTGGTGCTGATGTTCTGAAAAATGGGTGCTCACTCTTGACAGCTCCCCATCAAAACCAGCAGTTCTTCTCCTGCAACAAGTTATGTTAAGGCTCTCAAAACCCCATACACATTTAATGTGAATAATATGTTCACTGGCCTTCTTTTATTTAGAGGTGTGCAAGAAGCATTTGAAAAGATCTCCACCATGTCTGCTAGGAAAGCAGACCAAATCCAAACCCCTTTCTGGAAAAGAGCTCTGCCCAGAGCAGGAGTGTTTCTCAGGCAGGCATGGAATTTTCTTAGGCTCAAAAAATGATAAAAAGGATTTTTTTCACACTCAGTTTGTGAATCCAAAATTTTGTTGTTGTTGTTGTTGTTTTCTTGGTGGTTTTTTTTTCATTTTTCTTGTTTTTTGTGGACTAGCTTCTCATCATTAAACAGGCTAATAAAATGGAGAGGTAAGAATTTCTCATATCAATGGGTAATATTTACCCAGTAATTTCAATTAATAAGATGTTTATTTGCCCATATTCAATTTCAAATTTTTACTATAGGAATATTTTATTCTCACAGATCTTAGAAGGACCTTGGGTCCCTTACAGTCCTGCAAAACAGAAGCCTAATGATATTGTTCCATCCATCAGTGCTGCCAAAACACACAATTAAAAACTTTCCTGCTTGGCTGCTGTGACAGTGCCAGCTCAAAGTGATAAAAAAACCAGAGAGATATGCCCTGCTCTCATCAGCATCTGAAGCAAGACTGCCATCAGGATTGGATTTTTTTGTCTCTCTGTACTGTCCCGTTTCCCACATCAAAATGTGAGGAATAATAAGTGTATGGTATTTTGTGGGAAATGCTTCATGCCATTGCCTTGCACAGCGCACTCCAGACTGTGTGATAGTTCTGCTGCATTCTGACAGGGAAGTACAAGGCCTCTGCTGCACTAAAGACACACAGGCTCCTGTCTGCTGCCCCCGTGCTGTTCCCAGAAATGGGGAAATCCCAGCAACGTGGGAACATGCAGGGAGATCTCATTCTGAATGGATTTCCCCTATATAAATCCCATGCCATTTGGCTTTGTGAGTATAGCCATAGGTAGAGTAATATCCTTTTTTTTTTTCAGTCTTCCACTTCAAGAAGTGAAATTACAAAGAGGCCAAATGCATATGATTCTTTGTTTCCTCATCTTCCTTCCTCTCAAATCCCAAAAGCCTTTCTGTCTTGCTTTCAGAGCAAAAGGAAAATAGATCTATTTTACTTAATCCCTGGTGTATTTAAAGTGGCCATGAGGAATTCACCTGAAAATTTATGAATATGCCATACATATTAGAACAGCAGCTTTCATGGATATAAGGGGATCTTGCCTAGCTTCCTCCTGAGGCTGGCTTATAGATCAAAACCCTGCAGTTGCAGGTGAAAAAACAAAAATAAACTGTGCTGAAATATTTTTTATTTGGGCAGTAATGATGATTACTTTTTTACAGCTCCAACCTAAGGACTTGGAAATGGGAACAGAAATTCTTCTTAAGACCAGAAAAGCTTTTGCAGATTGTTCTTACAATTAATAAATGATAACCTTTCTTTTACTGTCCCACCTTTCTTGCACTTTCTGCACGGTGTGTGCAGAAATACCTCTTGGCAAACCTTAACTGCTGTCTTGTGCTACATAGATCTGAAGCTCAAGCAAAGCACCTTTTGCTAGGAGCCTTTTGGAAATAACACAGAAAGTAAAAGAGAAAAAAAAAAGTGATCTGACAAGAGCATCTCTCATCTAGAAATGTAATTAAAATCAGATGTCTCTTATGCAGTCAGTGTCATGGATTTTCCACTTAGCAGATGGTGAATATGTTTTTCCTAGCACAAGACACTTTTGTTTAGCCTCACAGGAGAAATAAAATATTTCTTAATAAATACAAGATACAGCATAATAGAAAGATAGAAAAAAACCCTTCCTGTTTAATAACGAAAGAGGATTGTTATTTAAAAAAAATATTTGAAGAAATATTCCTAGTTGAATCTGTGTGTATTCTGTGGCAGAGACTTACTGATGTGTTTTCTGCTTGCAGGGTGTCTGTCACTGTATACTCGTGATTCCTGTTCCTTCAGTAGTAAATTACATTTCTCTTCATCCTACATCCTTCTCAGGAGGTGTGTGGTTGTGTAGGGTGGGATTAATGTATTCTCCTGCTGGATCTGGAACATCTCTAGCACATAAACCACTGCCTTCGCAAATGTGTTTTGCTTAGGTGGAGTGTCAGAAGTGTGGGCTCACAATGGGGTAGGGAAAGGCAAAATACTTTTACAAAGTAATGTACAAGATCACAATCCTGATGTCCTCCAGCTCCTTGATAATTTCTCTGTTCAAAATTGCTCATCTGACAGCTGAATTAGCAGAAAAATTTCTCTGAGGACTCTCCATCTACCCCAATGAATAGTGGGACAGCCTAACCCACCAACAAACATCATTTAAGGTTTTCCATCTCTGTGTGTGAAGGAGTAAGTAAGGCAATAGGAAGTGTCACTTTTTGCTCTTCTAACAGGAGAATAAAAGACAAATAAAAGCAGGTGTTCTTTTTTAAGGGCTTGTTTTGTTACTTTTTATGCCCAGTTTTATGTAGTAACATTTCAGAGGTTTTGGATGCATAACTGTTTTAAGCAAGCAAATGATCAATTTCCAGGTCCCTGACAGGTGATTTGAGTTTGCTTTTTGAACATTGCGTGGTCAAGGGTTAACATGTGCGACTGGAAATAAATTTTCTTTCTCTGAAGTGTAATCAACGATCCTCAACTTTGTCTTCAAATCAGAAAACCTGTGCAAAGTCCAGACACGGTGTGTGGAAGTGCTGGTCAGCATTTGCGTTCTGTGACTTTGATAAATAAACATAAATCAGTAAGAATGCATAAAATCAATTAACCAAACAACCCGTGCATGGCGCTCCAGAGATGTAACTCAGAGTGCTGCAAATGCCCTCATCTGCAGCTCCACTTATGCTTACCAAGATAAGGGAAGTTATTTATACTTTTTAACATGTAAGGTACTTGCCAGAGAGTAAATAAGAGTTTCTGCTGAAATTAATGAGGGAATTCTGATTCATAATCACTCGTGTATGTTCAGATTAATGAGAAGTCCAACATTTCCTGGTACTTACGTCTCCAGCAGCACACAGTTCAAACTTTGCAATGCAATTAGAGAAATTTAATAACTTAAAAATTATAGCATTAGTTCAATTTTCTGGATGTTATCTGGTTCCATGAATAGAAATGGTGAAGCTGTCTGCTCAAAGAGCATTTTTAAATTTTTGCATGCCTTCAATAGCAATGTCTCTTCAAAACCCATACAAAATGTAGGGAAAGGACTGAGAAAGCAGCACATGATTCACTGTGAGGTTTTTTGTGAGCTGGAAAAAACAGGCATGGGGTGTTTATTTCAGAGCATGATACCCCCTCACTGTAGCCAGTAGCATTCTTTGGTCTTGATTCACCTCTGTCCTGCATCTTAAATCAAAAGCTGTGCAGCAACTTCTTGTAAATAGTACTTTGCATTTGTTTAACACCAACGGGACATTAAAGAGACTGGTTAAACACAGATTGCAAATTAAGGAATTCTGAACTCTTGCTAAGTAAAGAATAATTACAATAGGACTTCTGGAATCTTTCACCTCTTCTTCATTTGACTATTTGATGCCTGTCCAGAGAACTGGGTGTAAGTTTTTGCTATAAATCATATCGTTATATTTGAAGTGTCAAAAGTGTGCAAGAGTGTAGTGGCAGGGAGAATTCTATTCATTAGGTGATTCAGTGTATTTTAGTAAGAGCTCATTGCCAATATCATTTTCAGACAGCCTTTTCACACATTCCAGTTCAATTCATTTTATTCAAAAAGGGATCTGCTTATATTTACATCAAAAGTTTCTGCAAGTTGAGATACCAGAAATTGATTCATCTCTTTCATTTAATTTATTTATTGCTTTTCAAATCTTCTTTCAGAATCAAACCTCTAACAGTGTAAGAGGCTGCTTCTGCTGGCAAAGCTGTTTAGAGGTGCTATGAACCCTCTCAGAACAACTGTGAAATGGTCAGAATGACCATTTAATTAGGAAGGGGACCCAGTGTATTTCCAAACTAATAGCAGTATAAATATTCAAACTTCTGGTGGCACAGAAATCTATGTGTCAAGGTAATCTTAATTTCCCCAGACATCAGGATTTAAAATAATTTAGAGCCTACAGTAAAAATCAATTTTGAGAATTACCTTAGAATCCTCCTTGCATTCAAACCAATATTGTTTTGATTGAAACTTTAATTTACAAGCACCCTGAAGAATTCTTTAGGTTTCTAAAAAATGCCATGCTTTAGAGGTAATGAAGATAGGCCACATAAGTATAAAATGATGAAATCTTACTGTGTACAGTGCAAATAACTTATGATGAAATGTGTCAACACAGGGCCATCAAAGTGAATACTTGGTTTTTTAAAAAAAAAAGTTACAAGTCTACCTTACAGAAGTAGTTACGGTTAAAAGATTTTAAGATTAGAAATATATATCATCTACTCACACTCTCCAGTACTGACCTAGATAAATTTTCTTGTTCATACACTTGACAATCCTCCTCTACATAATTGGTTGGGTTTTTTCTTTTAAATTATAATGATGCCCATAGTAAACTAATATTGAAGGAGAATAAGGTGTAAGGAAATAGTAATTAATGGATTTTTATTAGGTTTGGGGGGGGTTTGACAAATAAATCTGCAGTAAACTATGGCCTAGCATTTGCATTATGATTTCTTTGCTGTTTTGACTTCAATCTGAAAATCCAAATTAGGAAGCATTTTAATTTGTATAGTAGCCTATAGTTAAAGTTATTAGTAATTGTTGTTAGCCTTCATTATAGCCCTGGTGACAGTGCAGGAACAAAAAGTAATATCAGCATTTTGGCAATGGGGTATCTTGTGCATTAGAAATATAACCTTTCAATAACTGGTTAGGTATCAGTGCCAGGAAAACCTTCGAGAAAAATACCTATTTTCTGTCATGATGACAGTGTGGTAAATGTTTCCCTCTTCTTTTCTATTGCTTGTGCTTGTTCATATATGTTTCAGAAACAAGTTAGCCAAACAAGTTAGCCATAGCAAAGTGTGCTACGAGTATTTTCTCAAGGAATATTTAAAAACCTGTTTCCAGCACCTGCAATACATTTTGCTGGGCTTTGAGGGGACTGGATTTAATAGAGGGGCTATGACATGTCACATAGTGACATTTCTTTTTAAAGTGTTATATTCTTCTATCTTGAGTCACTAGGCATTTTTCCTTAATGAATGTGATTTTGAACATGCCACACAATTTTTGGTTTTTTTTTTTCTTCAGTGAGCAGTATGTGCCTCCTAGTGGAAAAAAAAGCATTAAAAGAAAAATCATAGTCAAGCAATCAACACATTGTATATAGAAAATAAATCATGTCTTTTTTGTTTGATTGTTTTGGCCGGTGCATTTTTCAAATATCAGCTCATATATTCCTATGGGTTCATTTGTCATTACTTTGAATAAATGTATTCATGTGCATGGATGAAAAGCATGATAACAACAGAATTTTTCTGGTTTGGTTTATGTGGCCTTATGCTTGTTGGAGGCTGTTTAAAACATTTACTTGCACTGTTTATTTTTTTTTCTGTACCAGACACCATATTTCAATTTCAAATAAATAATTGCATGACAGAATGCAGAGTAAAGCTCATCCAATTTGGTCAGGCACTGGAGTTTTTTCCTCTCCTCTGCTGCCCCATATCCAAAGCACAGTGTGCTGTTGGCATTAATCAGCCATACAGTTGATTACTCATTAATAAATAGCTCCATCTCAGTAAATAATGGCTCCAGTTGGAAAGAGCTGAATCAATGAAGGTTTTTTCATGCACTTGTTTTAAAAACCCAGCTTATTGAGTGTTTCATAAATGGAAACTTTCTTGAGCAAGCTTGCTTAATTACAGTAGGTGTTTAGGTGGCTATATCAAAAGCACTGTAAATGCCAGGTGTATTATTCATAATATTTGGAGTTAGTCCTCATAATTCTAGAATCTCATTAAAATCTGGGTCTTGAAAAGGCCCCAGTCAGACAGGCTACTTGTGTCTCTCAAATCTGAGCAAGATACTTAACAGGTTTTCCCATGAAATGTGGGTTATTTGGCAGATTTGAGGCCTTTGTTGAAACTGTCTGAACTCCCTATGCTCACTGCTCTTATGCACAGGGCATGAAAGAAATCAGGGGGCTGGAATCCCCTGATTTTCTCTGTAACTGCAGGTAAGACAAAAAGCTTTGGAACAGAGCGAATCTTCCTTCTCACAGTAATTTAGCAGAAAGTCACCATTGAAGGTTTTATGTATTAAAATTGCTCTTTTGTAGTCAACCATCCAATTAAAGAGAAGTCTTTTGAGCAGGAGGTTCTCTCTGAGGTGTGTGAGAAGGGAATAGCCACTGAGCACTGCTCACCCACAGTTGTGCCACCTTGCTGTGTGTGACAGGTCCGTGTCATTTCTGCAGTCCCTGCGGGAAGCTGATGTGGGTGCTGGGGACAATTCTGTCTTTATCTTAAAGGAAGGACAAAACCTACTGGTTGCCTCCTGCCCTCTGTTTAAGAGGTCTGAGCCAATCACTGTCTGCTGACTCAGCAGTGCCACCAAAGCCAGCTGCAATTATTGTTCTGTGTCTCATAAATATCAGGATGACAGAACACAGCAATGATCAGAATGGGCAGGCAGTAACAACCCAGTTGAGCCAGATTTGCTTTAGGAATGTGCTGCGTTTTACACACAGTGAATCTCCTTGTATCACTTTTTCTCCATCAACATTATGTGTTAAAAATTGTCTATCCTACCCTTGGAAACTGTAATTATTAGGAAATAATTTAACTGGATAATGCATGAACTTATTATCTATAAATGGTCAAAGATACAGCATTCATAGTTACATTTTCCTGAAATATGTATAACTTAAGGCTTAAAGAGAAATTATGTTGCCTATGTTGTTTTCATTCTGGAGTCAAAAATTCATTTATTATTGAGCTTTGTTTGACATTCCTTGAGGTTCAAACTTCTTGGGATTCTGAATATAATCACAGCAGATACATGTGCATCTCTTATTGCTTGGCTGAGCACAGAAGACTCAGAAACAACCCTAGAGGAAAAAATCCACTCCCCTGATGAATTCTGTAAAATCATTAATGCTTTCTGGCTGTAGCACAGAAGCGGGTGGTGCCAGCAGAGCAATGTAATTAACCTTCCTTATAAATTAAATGTGCAAATGTGTTATGCAGTGCACAGAATTTGGATGGAATTATTTCTACTTCAATGTAGGTTTAGCTGGGAAAAAATAATTTTCTAACAGCTGCTCTGTGGCTTGGGACTTTGAAACAGCTTTTACTTGCCTTAAACCAGCTATCAAATACCTGGGGCTAAGAATGGCAAAATGTGAAATGTATAATAATATATTATTATATACAGGATCAATATTTCAAAAGGCCATCTCGGCTCTCTGGGAAAAGAGGAGTTTGCCATCTTTTCCTGCAAACCACAAAAGATGCATAGCTGGAAACATTTTTCTAATCACTTAGAGTTTAGCAGACAGGCTTCTTTTTAATGAAAAGGTGACAAAAGAATAAATAAACTGTTCATCATTAATTGGGAAAGCTCTTAAACAGTTGTAAAAGGGAGGAAAACTCCTTGCATAATTCATAAAGGTAAAATATATGAGAAAAAAAAAACAAAATAAAATTAACAATTAAATGAAAGGAGAAAGTTTGCTTACTGTTTATATGTTAATTTGTGGAAAACATTCTTTTTTTTCCTTTCCCTAAGGACAAAGGGGAGTATACTCCATACCTTTTGGAGAAAAAACCTCATTATTTCCTCTACTAAAGAAGAGGGGCTGTTCCTTCATCTATTTAAAACAGAGAAACACGATGAAAAGGCAGCAGATTGAAAATTTTAGGAGTTTTCATTTCATTTGAGGAGTTAGTGTCAGAGTCAAAAGTACAGCTGGAGGTGTGGCAACATAAAGAGTTGTTAATTAGCAAGTGCTGGCCAAGTAGGGAATCAATACAGCTGTTGGTATGGAAATTCATATGGCAGCATTCTGACTGAATTCTGGAGAAATCAATGATGTGACATGAAAAATACTCATTATTGTTTCTATTATAATGGGAAATAAATACTTTTTAAAACAAACAAACAAACAAACAAACAAACAAAAGTCCCCTAGGCTTGTTTAATTAAAATTTTAAATCAAATATGAAATCAAAACTGTCGTGGGCTTTATATAAGAAAAAAAGTAAAGGGCACACTGAACGGAAAATCTGATAAATATTTCCACCTTTGAATGCAGAGGTAAAAGTTTCCCCTAGAAAAGCCATACAGTAAATTTTGACTCTGCAGAGCATCCTAAAATCTGGGGGAGTTTAGCAGAATAGAAAGGACTAACCATGTCATTTTAAGATCACTTTGAATTTTTCTTTCCCTGTTATTAGATACAAAAAAATTTCCTTTTTTCCCCTTTTTCCCCCACTTTTCTTTCTAATACATTTGTTCTTCAATGTGTGTTTTGCTTTTTATAAGTCAGTGATTTTTCTTATCTATACCTATATGTATTTTATATACATGGTGGGACATGGAATTTATTGTTTCTTCAAATTATAACTGAGATCAGAAAACATGTACAGGTCTCAAAACCAGAGAAAAAATAGCAAGTTATGTTATGAAGTGGAAGTTAATTGATACTGGCAACAGGTTGGGGAACAAATACTCAGGTTTGTTATTCTTATACAACAATATCCTTAGAATTTTGTGAAAGATTGAATTGACAGAAAACTACTTCTTAAGAAGTCCAATTACCTTGTGGGACTTTTAAAATGAATCCTAACCCTACACTAATCTGTATTGACACATTATAGAATTTGTCATTTGTTCTGAAATGAAGAAATAAATGAAAAGTAGATAACCTCATCTCTCTTGTCCTTAAGGATCAGTAAATTGCTATTTGGGAATGAATCATTTTGTAGAAATCCAACATAGAATACTCCTCTCAAAATTTAGAAGTTGCCTATTTTATGTTGGAAAACCTCATTCGTGATTGATGTGGAGGCACAACTTTTATTTATATGACTTGTGTATAGTTTAAATGTGGGGCATGGGATTAGCATTTACATGTCTGAGTTTTGATCCTGCACATGTGAGACAAGTTAGGCACAATGAAATGTTTTCAATAGAGAATATCATTCTCCCCAGCTGCTCAAGCAAACTTTTTTCCTTAGAACTTCAGGTTCCAGGTCTGACATGTCAGTCAGGGTGCTTTACACAGTCAGCACCTGATTATGCAGGCAGGAGAATGGAGAGGGGATGAGCACAATGAGCATTGTCTACAGAAACTGGCTGTCCCAATAATGATTTTTTTCATTACACAATGAACAGCATTTCAAAATAAAGAGTGATATTCTGGTGGCTGTTTGTGCGTGCAAGCAGGATGTTATCATGGTTGGAAGTTACAGGCATAGGAGAGATCAAGAAAAATCAAGGGACTGCATTCCTATTGCTTTATCCTTATGGGGCAGCAAGTCATAGCTAATGAAAATTAAATAGATTTCACTTCTTGGTAGGGCCCCTTAGCACAGCAGAACAGCTGTGTCTACTGCAGCTGCCATCTCTGACGTGTATATCTGCATCGATCTACCTGCACTTGTGCAGCTTTGATGGTGCTGAGCTACCCAGAGCATCCAGAGCAGCGCTCCGTCATTCCATCAGGAGAGGAAATGCACCCAGACGAACCATGGGTAGGATGCATCAATATTTGGATGATAAATGTTGTAGGAATTGCAAATGATTGCCCCCTGAGGTATTCATCTACTGTCTCAGCATGACTTCAGGGAGCTCTGAGCCTCTGTTTATGCTGCCTTTTGGATCAGCTAGTCTATATCAATTCCAGAGGTCTGCATCAGCTGTGATCCCACGGTACCTTTTGTAAATAGGATCGCTAACCCCAATATGCTGCCCGGACACCAGTTCTAATAACAGTCTGTCAAGCCAAATTCCTCTGTATTCCAATGTTACATATAACATTCCTCACTGCCTCCCGTGCTGTTTTCCTCTTAAACCTCATGAAAATGAAAACATTCAGAAATCCAAGGGTTTGATCCAAGAAATCAAACCCTATTTCAAGCACAGTTTTTCCTTTTCTCTTTCAAAGGGTGTTGCAAAACCTAAGTTGAAGCTCAATGCAGACTGATTTGGGATATGCCTAGACTGAGATTTCAAACTCACTAAGTTACTTAGCCCTCTTATCCATCACAATTAGAATTAGACACTCAAATATCTTCATGTCTAGACATATTGATGGAAGATAGAGTCTCTATTCTCTCGTGGAAGATTATAGTTAATAATTAGGATTAAGGCATTGGCATGCATATTAGAAATCTCTGCAGCCAAAGAACCCCTTTATCATCTCAATCTGCAGTAGGTGCAGAAACAGCTCATCAGGGGCTGTTTGTCCCTACAAACTGCTTTGTGTAGTATACAGCAGCTAATAATAAATGTCACTCTCAGCAGAGCAGCAAAGATCCATTCCAATGACTGAAAAGGTGGAAAAGCAGCTGAAAGCAATACTTCAGCCAGGCTGAAAGGAAAATTAGCAGGTCTAGTTCTGAGTTTTGAGGGTTTCTGGATGTTACAGTACTAGTTCTGCACTTCTGTGTTGGTATGTGCATTAACATAACCACCTCTCCTTCCCAGACTTCTCAGATTCCAAAGATGGAACACTTTTCCTTTTTTCCTCTCTGAATGGCTTTGCATCATAGATTTGAATAAAATCAGTTTAAGGGCCGAGATCCAGATCAGATCTTGCTCACTTGGCAAACAGGTAGTCTGAGACCCTTGAGAAATCTGTCACAGGAAAAATAGCTTTATTTGAAAAGTGATGACTGAGACTTTGTGAGCTCCTCTGGAGGCAGAAAATCTGTGAGGGAGTTCACAAGAAAGAATAGGGCAGTTTAGAGGTTGCAGCACTTCCATCACTTCACAGACTCTTCAGAAGAGCCCAGAGACTGGAGGAAAGGAAAGGAGAACACTGAGAAAAGTGATCAGTGGTCTAAGTAGATTAAGAGTCACCTTGTAGAGAACAGACAGCAGCAAATTGTCAGGATAAGTGTGGCTCCTGATTGCAAAATGTGAGCTAAGAAATTATCCTGTGCACGTAGGACATGGAGCAGGCCATGGAGTCATTCCAAAGGCAATCAGATCTTGTAAGCAGGAGTGAAGAACTCTTTAGAGAAGGAAAACCATTTACAGCACATTTTAAAAATTTTTGGTGTTCTTTATGGTTTTAAAAGTCTCTTTCCATTATAGCATGTTTCATTGTCAGTATCTTGGGGTACTCTACTCCTCCTTGAGTTAAATATGTATTAAATTTTCAGTGTTTAGTGTTTGATGCTAGCCTATGATGTTACAGCCACTTTGAAAGGTATGACTGCCATATATACAATCTGATCTGAGAGCAGTATGCAGATTTTTTTATTATTATTATTTTTTAAATTTTCTGATGCTGGCAGGAATTTCTTAGTCTTTCCAGCCAGATCTTTAGTACATCTGGCCAAGTGTTTCTGCAGGTACTGATCTTGTACTCTGGTTTATTCCTGGGTGAATTGATTTGAGTATTCATAGAGCTTTGTGATTTGCCTCCTCATTTTTTCCAGGATGTGACATTCTTGTTTTGGTTTGCCTGGGTTACATTTTTGAGAGTGATGTGATTTTAAATTAGTTTCTGGCCCGATCTAGAAGCATTTCTTTCTAAGTTCTTCAGCTTTTCCTTAATGCACACTGTATGAAATACAGATCCATAATATGGATCGTGTAATGGCATTTTACTGGCTTTTCTTAAACCTTACACAGTTGCACTCTGCATAAGTGGTGTCATTGTGACAGAACAATGACAGAGGCACCAAGGAGCACTCTGTTCTTCACTGAGTCTATTCTCAGTTACCAAGTGCAGCTATCTGTAAAAGGCTGAGATCAGAATGACATCCTAAACACTTCTGTTCCACTCTCCCATGCTCTCCTAAGAACTTTTATTCCTCTCATATACCACCCCACAATTTTCATTGGACGTCATTCATAACAAAAGATCTTCAAGCATAAAACCAAAAATGCACAAGCATTTTTGTGTTTATATAGGACAAACACAAAAAATAAATAAATAAAAAAGAGCTTTGTTTATATTTGAGCACCTGGCAATATATTTTTTTAGTAATGTCACAAGGGTCATTTAGGGGGAAAAACATCTTGGGGTCCTTAACTGTTCTTGAAAAAAAAAAGTATTCTCTTAGGTGTGTGATTCATTTTGATGAGTACCTTGAAACCAGAGGAGGGTGAGCATATTTATTAGGGTAAAAATGGAACTCCTCATTTCCTCAGGTGCTTTGAAGAGCTGGCAAGCAATATGGTAACAGGGAGTACAAAGATTTTTCTCGGTGCTTGTTCTCACCTATAGCTCTTTGGTGAGATATAATGAGGTACAGTAAAAAGGAAAACAACTGCTGATACTTTAATAACCTGTCCTGTAGGACAGCTGGAATTTCAGAGGTTTAGGTCTGTGTGTTATGCAAAGTGTGAAGTTTATGAAGAATCTGTCTTTCTGTTTAGTTTTTTTTTTGGTGTTTTGTTTTCTCCCCATATCTTATTTTCTATAGCTTTCCTACCAGGTACTTGAAAGATTGAAAATGATCTTCCCTCTCTTAAATCGAATATTATATTATATAATATGCTGTCCTTTGCTTAGATTGTCATCTACAGAGGTTTGTGTAGCTTTTGAAGTTCTCTTAGATGTGGAAATGCTTCACATATGCTGAATACTAAAGGTAAAAGCAGGGATTTTCCACTCCCATCTCAGCATTTATTATCATTCATACTTGTGAAATAAATACCTCCACAAACTACCTGGCAAGCTGTAGCTGCAGGCATGTCAAAACCAAGAAATAAAAACTGTAATAGAAAAGACTTGTTTAACTATATTGGTGTTCCTTTGATACTCTTCAGGACCTTTAATTTGTGATCAAATTAGTATCAACAGAAATGGCTCTTGGGTGCAATCTACAATTTCTCTGTGACTGTGATAAGGATGTCAGTTGACAGGTGAACTCAGGATAGTGAAACCATTCCATATTCTTGTACTACTGTAAGAAGCAAATCAGTCTAATGGAAAAATAAAAAAAAACAAAGGAATCATTACAAAGAGGTTATTTGGAGTTGACCTTGAAATAAAGATTGGGAAAGGAGGTTGGAACAAAATCACAAGCTTTGTTCCCAAGTATAATCTTTAGGGTCATCTTTCTTGTTTGTATAAAGAAATGCCTCACTTGAGAACACCAGTCTTGCTTATGGTAGCCAGTTTGCTTCTGAAAAACTCCTCAGTGCACACAGCTGCAAGGGACAGTGATGGCACTGTCTAGAAAAGCCTAGTGTGAGAAAAGAAAAAAAGAAAAAAAAGTCAGATGAGAAAAAGTCTCATGAATTTTCTGACCTGTGATTGCCAGGTAAGGTTGGCCTGGGCACATCATTTGAAAGCACAGCCCCCAACAACCAAACCTGACAGTTTCCACCTCAGCTCAACAAAGCTCTGGGAGCACACAGTTACAGGGAAGATCCAATGTTATAATTTTCAACATCCACAGTAAACCTATTCCATAAATCTTAAGGATTTCATTCCTTTTGCTTTTGGTGTCAGGAACACATGCAGGGGATTCAGAATGCACTAGCGAGTCCTTGGAATGTTGAAGCAAATTTTGCAGAAGAAAAGAAACCTTCTAAAAAAAAAAAAAAAAAAAGTGATACAAAGAGGAATCAAACCTTTCAGTTTCATCAGATTTCATTTTTCATCTGCAGAGGGGGGTTATAATTACACTGCAATCCATTAGTGACTGAGATTAAAGAGGGATCCCATGCAGGTTCCATCCTCCAGAGCAGAACAGGGCAAGTAGGACCAGAGTAACTAGAAATGATTGGAAAGCTCCAGTTAAAGTCTACACCTGATAAATGTGAATGTAACAAAATAAGGAAGAGGAGAAAACTCGAGGGAATTGTAGTGAGATGTATGAAAACCTGCAGAAAATGTTGATAGAAAAGCCTGGTTTGGATACCCAAATGTGCAGAGCTGACAGAGTTCCTTAGGCTGAACTCCTCTACCACTAGAGCTCCTCTTTGAGCTCCTTGTACCCCTGGGCTTTTAGAGATCTGGTTTATTCAATAAAATAAATTACATGGTGCAATTCTACCTCAAAAATTACCAGGATGCAACTGTGTATTTACAGCAGCAAAGAGAGAGCTATCAAAGGACAAAGCAGTAGAAAAATTGATACATTCTAGTCTCAGTCCTGAAATTATCTTGCCTTTTCAAATTCCAGAAGAGATAGCAACTGTAAGAGGATTTGAAAATAAGCTCATTCTTCCACACAGATGACATGATTTTCCTGCAGTAAATAAGAATTTACTAAACAAGTTAATTTTAAAATTAATAAGAGACGATGTTGCAGATATAGCCCTTAATGCAATATAAAGAGTTTAAATGATTTGCTGAGAATCTAAAAATGCTCTGGGGACAATTTCTGTCCTTTATACTGCACACACAGTATTGTCACATAGTTGGCAGAATGTAATAGAGGCATTTTTCATTTTGTAAACAACAGGGTAGCTAGTGTGCCATTTAAGAAAAAGTACATTGTAAAGTAATGCTGTAAATATTGCATGGCATTATTCTGATCCACTCTGACTGTGTAGATGCTATGAAAAGGAACAAGAAAGAATGCCTTTTTAAGCACTATTAATCTGCCTGCTTTTGAAATTTTTAATATTTAAAGCAATATAAAGCCACTTTTTCATCCTTTAATCAACTTTCTAGCTTGAATATCTCTTGGGTTTTTTCCAGATTTACACTTCTGCTATTTATTTACTTTTATTTTACATTGTCAGTGATGCTGCAGCTACTTATGCAGTAATAGAAAAGAGCTTTTCTTCTTACTAGAAAAAATAAAATCCTTCATTTGGGTCTGAGATTGCCTCTTTCTGTGGTATTTCATTTCTTCTGCTCTCATGAGCATCCATTCAGATGGATTATGAAAAATGCCTTGTTACAGTATTAAGACTTTTTATAACATAGTTAATTTTATTCATAACAAGATGAGAAAGATTATCTTTAATATGACTAAACTTTTTTTGTTCAAAGATCAGATTTAAAATATCTGTAGGGTTCAACCTCCCTCTGAGGTTAGAAATCTCTATCAGTCTTTTTATCTTCATGAATGATTTTTCTATTTATTTATGCCAAAAAAATACAACAGTGTTATTCTAATGTCAGTTTATAAATATTTATGTAAATATAAATATTGCTTCCCTAAGAATGAAGTGCTCAGGGAGTGGCTCCTGCTCCCTTTGTGTCTCACATTTCTGCAGACCCTTACATGCATGGGTATGGGCTCCTTTACAATAAAGTGTCTTTTGTAATTCTTTGCTGAGGTGAGTTTAGAAATATGAGCTGATGTAAACATTTCTTATTTCATTTTGTTTCTGTTCTTTGCCAAACAGTCACCTGAATGTTGTGTGCACCTTTTATTTCCTCTCAAGCGTTAGATACAATATCATTGTTTTGAAGTTGTACTTGTGATTTGGAATCATCCATGAAATAGTTATCTACTACTCTGTGTTAATTCATTAATGTTATATCATTCCATCAACAACTGTTCTATTCTTAACAGCAGATACTTGAGTACACTTGAATATTTTTTCATTTTAATTTCTGAGTTTTTCCTGAGTTAATGAAATACTTTGCATGCAATCTTCCAATTTAACAGTCATCTACTTATAGAATATTTTAATAGATACATCTTTTTACAGTTTGCCAAGGCTTTCATATTAAAATCAAGGTAATGTATGAATGTATAAATAGATGTGTGTACAACATTTTATTCTTATACCTAAAAATATTTTATTTTTAAATAAAAACCTCCTCTACCAGCAGTTTTGCTTCTTTTCATTTTTCTTAATGCTGAGTTTTACTGCAATTTTGTATATAACCAGGCATTGTTTTTATTGTGTTCTGTATATTATACAGGTGAATTTAAATCAGAGTCAAGAACAGCATCACATGCTAATGATCCTGCTCATCCTTTGATTATCACTGTGCTCTCAGAGACAGGAGATGCTTGAGTTTCTGGCATTGACTTCTTTAATTGGAAAATTGGAAAAGTAGCTTAGAGTTTGCTTTATTTCTCTGTATAAAATAGCTTTAAATTGTCTTCATAAAATGTCAAATGATCCTGAACCTCTTCTTGTTTCTATGACAACCTGAGTGTGGTGTTGTCCTAGGATGGAGATTCTCTGAAGCTGATAGTGACTTTATTAAACATTTTTGTTTTAAGAAGGGAGAATGTCATCAATTTCTGCCAGGTGAGCTCTTAGACCATTGTTTTAGTCTTTGATTTTCAGTATGCTGCTCTGTAGCTTCTCTACCTATTTCTGTATCAACTGCAAGGAATATACAAAACTGGTGAGGCTCAGCTCAGATGTTTTATGCATAGGAAAACTGCAGCTGCTTTTAACTAACAGAAGATCAATATCCCATATATCCCATAATAGTTATGCACTTCTTCCCACTAGCACATATTTGTCTAAAAGGTGCATCTCCATTTATTGGTGCATTTTTGGGGCCTAGTAGTAGTACTAATGATATCCTCTTACATGACACGTGCAGAGAGTGAATCTGATCCACAGAGGGTGAAAACTGAGAAAACTTTATTGCATTTACAGTTGAGTGTTCCCAGGATATAAAACCTGAAAAGCAGAATTTTTTCCCTAATTGTGCTAACACTGAAGCCAAGCTCCTTTCCCAGGAACAGAAGAGTATTGATATTTAGTTTTTTGTTTTGCTTGCCTCTCCAAACTGAGCTATGTTTTTGCTAGATTAGTTTGATCAGTCTGTACTCACACCGAATTATTACAAACTCAGTTACTCAGTTTTCTATTCTGCAAAATCTGTACGTGGAGCTCTGTGGACATGAATTTCTTCATCCTGGGACCTGGCCAGGGTGAATCAAGGCAGTTGGGTATTTTCAGGTTCGAGGTGTAATTCACCAGATGGTGAACCACAGAGATGACAGGGCAAAACACACCTTTATGACTTGGGGAACAAATTTGGTTGGCAAAAATAATATGAATACAATATTTTCCATAGGACTTTCAAAATATAACCAGCATGTTGCTATATTTTCTTATACAGTTGGATAAAGTCAAAGTTGGAAGGGGGGAAAAATCCCCAAATCCCAAAATCATTCTTCTGATTTTTCTCAATGTTCCAAAGAGTTCAGATCAATTCAAGTACTCTTATCATGAACAAGGCAAACAACTTTTGCCAAACTGAATCTTGTAAAGAAGTTTAGACATATAAAAAGAAATTTTCCAGTGACTTCTAACATTCTAAGGAACTAGCACAGTAAAGCTTACCACAGCCTAAAGCAATGATGATAAAACTGGGGAAAAGAGTAGATAAGGAAAGAAGAAATACAAGAAATAGTGTGGGAACTAGTAACAAAAACGGGCATGCATAAAATTGTTCAGGGATCAACTTGGATTTGCAGAACTGGGAATACATTTTTGGAGATTGTGACTTCTGGAGAGTAACAATTTTATGTTATTGTTATGTTTTATGTTATGTTATTGAGACTATGACTCAATAATCAGGTCACTCTGCAATAAGGTCTCTGAGGACTTTGTTGTCTGCCTCCCCTGACATCAAAGATAATGATGCCAAATGTTTAAATTTCATGAGCAATGCACGGGGAAAGCAATTTGTAAACTATCTATCATGGAAGGAAAAAGTGAGTTTTGGAAGCATTTTAGGTGAATCTTGGCTACTGAAGTGAATAGCAGAGTTTCCAGTGCTTTCAGCTAAAGTACAATTTCACCTTTGACTTTTCTGCAGTCTCCAAAAAAAAAAGTCCATTATCATTTTTTTGTCTCCTAAAAGAGCCAGCAGAAAGATTAGTTTCCTTCCTGTGTTTTTTTCTAGAGGCAGATTGGAAAATTTAGTTATACTTGGAAAGCTTTTTTTTTCCCCCAGGGAAGGAGAAAGAAGAGAGAAATAATTTTCCAAAATCAGTGAGGAGTAATGGATTATCAAACCTCCAAATGCTGAACAAAATTGGGGGAGATTTTTGTTTTGTTTGTGGATTTGAGTGGTGGGGGGGCTGTGTTTCTTTTGTTGGTTGGTTGGTTGGTTTTTCTTCAATTTGGATTTTTGTTAAGATCGTATTTTTATCAGAATCAGAGAAGAAAAACATGACAGAACTTTATTAACAGATAAAAAACAGGTGCAAAAATTGAGTTTTATATTGTCATTTAAAGCATAGAACAGATGAGACTGAAATTCTGTGGTTATGATGAAAATGACTTTATTTAATTGTCTGAAATGATAAAATGGGGATTGCTGGAACTGAAAATAAAATACGTATTTTCCTCCAGATATGAACTACTTACTTTATTATCAATCTTTATTGCAGAATAACTCAGTAATTTGAAAACATGAAGCACTTGTTCATCTAAACCATCTGAATGTTGTTTTGCTGGGTGAGGGCTCTGAGCATGCAAGTACCATCTCTGAGTGGGAGGCAGTGCAGTCTTTGAGCTTATGCAGTCAGGTTACTGCTGCATTCCCATTTTTTCAAGGAAAGCAATGTTTTTGTGTGATATGAACATTATCTCAGAAGTGGAGCTCTGCAGCAGGAGGAAGCTGCTGTTGGGTGGCCTTCACTTTCAGCTATTTATTTCTTATTTACTTGGTCTGGGTTTGTAACAGGGCCCTAAAAATATTATCAAGTGGAGTTTTAGAGCTCTCAGCAGGGTAAGAAAAGCTGTAATAAGAATTATTCCAACAGATACTACAAGAGGGTTATACTGTGAGGGTTGTAAGTGCTGCACTGGCTGTCATCCCCCTGACAGCCTGGGTGGCAGCTCCAGGGCCAGCTGTGCAAAGCAGAGCAGCTGCAGGTGGGCACTGCCCCTGCCAGGGGACAGAACCACGGTGGCACAGGGCCACAGCTCTCTTTATTGGGAGAGTTCTCCTGCCTGACTTTTCTATTCCAAAAGCAATTTCCTGCCATAACAGGCACACAGTGTCCAAGAACTGCTAACACCGTGTGTTGGCATAAAGGGAATAAAAGAGGAGAAATATTAGTGTACAAATACTCTTAACAATGCATTTTTAAAGCCATCCTATAACATTCTATATCCTAGCTTTTCAGAAAGCATGCATGTATGAGTGATTCCTAAGACAACCTCATGATTTTGGGAGTTTAAGTCTTTATTATTATTGTTACCTGGGAGCACACAAGGGTGGGTGAGCCAAGTTCTGGCCTGGAAGCTCAGTTAAGGAATGGGAGTGCAGTGTCTTTGGCAGGAGTATATTAAAGTGCAGGTAGGCAACTTGGTGGAATGCAGTAGAAAAGGTGTTACAGCTTCAGGCTGGTGGCTTGGGCCGCTGGGTTTGCCTATAGGTGTATAGGATGTAGGAAGTTGCCTTTCCTGCTGGCTAAAGGAATGTTGGCATGAGGGTGACTGCTTGCCCCATTTTTCTTCTGTGATTACAGCTCACGTTCCAGAGACTTGCTTACATTTCTAGAAAGGCAAAACTCAAACATGCAGTAACATAAAAAAAGGAAATTGGATCCTGCAAAGAGTAAGGATAAAGTGGAAGCAGTTTTGCAGGTTAAGTGCAAGGAGTAATACCTGTCATTACAGACCAACAAACATTTTATTTTAGCTTTATTCTACCTGTTCATTACTACACTGGCAATGTCTGGGCTCAGTGTGCCTTTTTGCTTCATTTTCTCAAATGAGCCAATTGTAAGTTTTCTTCTCATGCCTTTAAACTTCTGTTATCAAGGGGGGAAAAATCCCAACCAAAATAGCCAAGAAATAGTCTTAAAAAATCTTTTGAACAAGCTGTTTAAAAAAAATTCATATTGTAAAGTGAACATTCTTGAGCTCCTGTTCAACAAAAGAAATTCAGCTTTGTGATCACACTTAGAGTCAGCTAGAATAAAATAATATGACATGAAGTATTTAATAGAAGGCTTGGGCAGTGATCTTGTGAACACTTTATAGGCATTCTTGGATTTAGGAAAATGAATGACCCAACTGAATTCCAAGTGTCATGAAACTTTACCTACAGAGCTTGATAGAAGGTGTTTTGAACTCAATATAAGGGAAAAATGGCCAAGAAGGAGCAATCCAACCTCCAGAGAAGACACAGAATCAAGCCTTTAATTTTTCCCATGTTTTTTGTTAAGATAAAAAGATAAATTGTAAAGTTGATGGATTTTTCTTCCAGGCAGCAACTGACAAACCATACCTCCAAGTTAGGTCTACAGTCAATATCACCCCTATAGTACTTAGATCTGGTAGGGAACTCAATCCTCAATAGGCACATAGGGAATATTTTTTCTCCTGTAATTCCTATTTATGCATATACATACATGTATCATATTTTACTTTAAAATATACATTAGCCAAATATTTATACTCATTAGGGAGTAGCTGCACTTTACCAGCAGCATTCTCCTACCCGGACTCTGCTGATTCTCCACAGAATTTTGTAACATTCACAGCTGTTAGGTTTTTCAGGCTGTCTGGTATTTTACCTGTGTGATCACCATTTAACACATCCTTGAAGACAACAGCATTTGCTCTCAGTTAAACAGAAAATTGTATTTTCAACTGATATAAGCCATTATCTCCTGAATTGCAGGGAAAAGCACCCTGCATTGTTAAAGGATCATGGTTTGGTTTGGAAGGAATCTCAATGATCATCTGGTACCAACCCTGCTGGCATGGACAGGGACACCTTCCACTGGACCAGGTTGCTCATGGCACATTACATGGGAAAACATATTGCAAAGGGAATTTAAATGGTGCCCTCTCCAAAGAAATGCCTTTTACCTCGCACATTTGACACAATATAATCATGTAAGATCTCTGACAATTAAGGCAAGTCCTAGTTTCAAAATGTATATGTACAAAGTTCAGTGTGAAGCATTCCTGCTATTTATTCCAAAGAAGGCTGTCTTAGCAAAGTAAAGCAAAACATATGAATTGCTTCCTTTTTTTAATACCACACATAATTCTTATTTGAGACAGATTGCTGAACAAGAATTGAATTGAAGAGCTCTGGAGGATTTATAAAAGAAATGCATGAGAACTTCCACAATTCCATTAGATATATAACATTTGCATAAACCTGCATACTCAAGACCTTGAACTGCTTGAAATTCAGAATATCTTTCTGCTAAGCTTTTATTTCACAGCTAATAGTTCAGAAGTAAAATAAAGTTTGTCTTCAAGAGCTGACTTTTCAAATGTCCTAAAGTAATTGGTTAAATGATATAACCTAGTACAATACTCCCTATTATTCACCCAAATAATAAGTTCAGATGAATACAGACTAAGATGGAGGGGTGGCCTTGAAACTGAAAGCTGTGAAGCTAAAAGTCCTCATCTTGGATCTGAATACAACAGCTGGTAAAATCCTGATTCTTAGACACAAAATCCTGAATTCTTTTACTTCAGTAGGAGCAGGTGATTTTCATGAACTCTGTGATTTGGTTCATAATTTTTCAGGCCATTGCAACTCTTTTATCTTTATCATAGTGTCTGTATAACAAATAATACAAGTCCTAAAATACCCAAACTACTGACCCTGTTACTGAGACAAGAGGTTGTAATGAACCTAGATTAGAATTGTGAGCAGGTTTCCCCACCAAAACCCCTCAACACTACTGGGTGTGTTGTGTGTGAAGTTAAGGCTTTATGAAACTCTAGTAATTTTGTAAGAATAGCCTACTCTAGTGATTTAAAACATGAGAATGGGGTTTTTCCATTCAAACAGGGATTAAGCCAGCCTATTTTCCTCTGTGAGAAATACACTGTGCACTGCTTTTTAAAATAGCTGGTTTAAATCATAATATCAAATCCTATAAAAGAAATGGTCCATGAGCAGCGTCATAAAATACCACTTCCTATATTATGTTCATATATTAGCAATCTATGAATCTATGCTGCTTATTATTAGCTGCTTTGGCATGTACAATCAAAATCTAAACACTGCTCAGCATTCTTTCTGTCATAATTAAGCCATTAGGAGCTGAACTTCTGCATTTGCTGTTGTATTTTCAGTTTAAAGGTTATTATTTCTTTGGTAATTGAGTTTTACTGGTTTTGCATAATTTGCATTAATTACAGTAATTAATGGTAATATTACTCTGCCTCTGTCCTGTATCCAAAAGTTGAGCTTGTGACAATTCTTTGTGAGTATTGGAAAGGACAGATAATATAATAGAAATAGCTTATAAAAACTGGTCTTAACTTTGTCAGTGATAAATTTTAATGGGGACAAATAAATAGAGCTATCATTGCAGCAAAAAGGGCTTTAAAGTTCCATTTGCTTCTGCCTTTCACACTGAAAAATAATTTAATTTTTCCATAAAACATAATACTTTGACTGCCTAAGATCTGTAGTAGAGTGATAGAATTTGAGAGACATTAAGTGTTTTCCATATATTTTTTCTCAGAAAGCAATTAGTGATGCAGGTAAAAGCATGATTTACCCAACATTAGCATGTAGCAATAAAGGTCACACGTATGCATTGACATGTCTTTATCCTTATTTACACTCACCAAACCTACCATAGCTGAATATTTTCCAAGTAATAAATCCCCTGACAGCACAGTCCTATCAAAATGTTCTTGTATGCAGTCAGAAGGAAGTTATTCCTTAAAACCCAGCAAACTGATCATATCCACACAGCAAATTTGCATCTTCGGTGTATAAAGTCACAGTTATATCTTGGTAGCTGTGTTTTATTTTCTTGATTTTCTGATGGGTTCTTTCTGCTGCTTTTAAATATTTAAAAGAAACATCATGCCTTGGCAATATTGTATGTGATTGTTTCATTCCTTTGAGGAGAAAAAATGCTGCAGATAAAAACGTTGTGAATCTGGCCATGGCAGCTGGAGCCAGCCACGCTGGGAGCAGGTGCTCCACAAGCTCTTCCCCACAGCTCTGCCAGCAGAGCTCTCTCCACTCCAGCCAAGCTCTTGTCAGCTCATTACTGGCTGTCTCCTGGACAGCCTGGCAACTGGACCAGCTTTCTTTTGTGTTGATAAAGAGCAAATTGGACTAGATTGCAACTATTTAATTCATCTCACTCCTGAAACTCATGCACCTGGGTATTGTCATGGCCCCAAGGGCAGCTGTAGGCTTTAAATGCCCTGAGCAGCATGCCCTGCCTCCCTGCTCTGTGCCACATGTGTGCCAGGCTGTCTCTTGTACCCATCCCATGGCCTGTTCTCCCTGCTCTGTGGGGTGGTGCTCCTGGCAAGGGCACAGCCTGTGCTGCAGTCACCTTTGGCTCCTGCTCATCCTCCTGCATGGAGCTGCTTCTGATGTTCCTTGAGAGGTGTCTTTACAGGGAACCCAGCATTTTGCAGCTCTTTACAGAAAGCTCAGAAATGCTGGAGAACTTGCACAGTCACCACTTTGATCCAGAGAAGTGAAAGAAACATTCTGCAGCTAGGTAACTGCAGCAGTTTATTTCCTTTGCAAGCCCTTGGGTAATTTTGAATACAGAAGTTTAAGTGACCAACTCAGGATCACGAAAGAGCCACGTGGCTCAAGGCAGAAATTCAAACCTTAATCCCCTTTTTCCACAGTGTCACGACCCGCTAAATGCAAGCGAGAATCGTGATAGTTCGTGTGATCTCAGAGCGCAAAAGACACAGCAGGGGACAACAACAATTTGCTCAACAGCAGTGCACTTTATTAAGTACACACAGCACTATATGCGATAGAGGGAGTAGGAAGAGAGAAAAGGAGAGAGAGAGAAAGAAAAGAGAGAGAGAGACAAGGGAAGAGGGGTATAGCTACCAACGGAGAGACGGAGTCCTCGTGGTGCCGGACCAATAGACGCGTCTTCATCCGTGGGGAGATCTCAGAATTCGGGCCATTTCGA
Source organism: Phylloscopus whistleri (assembly GCA_017589585.1). NCBI lineage: Eukaryota > Metazoa > Chordata > Aves > Passeriformes > Phylloscopidae > Phylloscopus > Phylloscopus whistleri. The sequence goes on along the minus strand of JADMLD010000682.1, from coordinate 222,703 downwards.
AGGATCTCTTATAGTCCTTCTCGAAGCGACAGGCGGCTGGCCAAGAGGTGGTGTGAGCATCAGCAGGTGCGTCGAAAGCAGGTCGAAGTGCTTCGATGCTTAGAGCAGAATGTCCACTCAGGGAATGGTACAGAGCAAACATGGGACAGACCAGTCCGAAATTGATTTGAAAACCAGTGCCCCATTGTCTTCACCAGGTTTCCATGGAGATGCAATGGTCCAGTGACTGCACCTGCAGGCAGCTCATTTCAGCTAGGCCAGAACTCCCGTATTGGGGGTCTCAGACTTTAGTCCCAGTCCCTCTGAAGGCTTCAGTCTCCATCTTGGACGGCGATCGTGAGGCAGAATGAGGAACTTAGGGACCGTCTCTTACACCACCCCGTGACTCACGATTGTCGACAAGCAGCAAGGTTCTTCTGTAGTGTTGTCACGAAGTCTTCAGGACTCGTCAATTGTTGGTAGCACAACCCAGGAAAACAGAGACAAGAAGGAGAGAAAGGTTGGGGAAAAAGATAGGAAATATTCAAAACAGTTAATATAATCTCAATGATTATTAAAACAATTCCTTTCAAACAATATTCCATAATCAAAATACAAAATTGGTTAATCACAATGATTATTTAAAACAATTTCTTTTAAACAATTTTTTTCATAATAATCATAATAAATCATAAAGTCAAAACACAAAATTGATTCAGGATGTTAAAAGCAATTACAATTTTCAAGTAGTTATAATAAACCAAACAGGGTCAATTTAAAATATGTCCGAAGTTTTATAACCTAAGTTATAAATTGTAGTGGTGTGTTAAAGTTTTAAGTTCGTGATGTTGGTTTATTCCATGTACCCCTTTGTTTGATTACTGTTGGTTTAACCCTAATTGTCAATCTCCTGCTCCCTACCCCCGAGGACCTGTCTGTCTACTTGGGGCCTCTCCCAGAATCTGGAAAGTTCTGGGAGAGGCGTCGAGTGATAGGACAGGATCCGAGGAAGTCCGCCCCTCCGGACTGAGATTGGTTTTCGGAGGAATCCGTCAACCTGTTAACCACTCCCTGTTCGTTCCCTATTGGTTCCTTCCCAGTTACCTCCCTTGTCTCCTCCCCTGGATAAAACCAGCCTGCACAGGGTAGACTGCGCTCTGCCGAGGCAGCTCTCCCTGGAGTGAGGCAGTTCCCTGCTGATCCTCAATAAAGCTCCTGTGGAACCCCTCGACAGAGTCCTCTTTCTTCCCTCGCTGCGGTCGTGATCTCCATCAGGCGGCTGGGCTGACAAGAGCCCACAGGATCAGCTTGGTTGGCCAGCCTACTGAGCTGTACCTTCTGCTTGAAACTGTCGCCAGGGCTAGCCGGGGACAGGCAGAGGCTCTAGCCCCGAGGCTGAGAGCTGAGGCCATCAGGCGCAGCTTCAGCTTGGCGCCCAACGTGGGGCGCAGCCACAGCCGCGACAGCGACAGCGTGGTGGCCACTGCGGACGGCCCGAGTGAAGCACCGGACCCCGCAGGACAAGTCGTCAGGCTCCGTGGATTTATTTCTTCATAGCCTGCTTTGGACTTCTGGCACAGCACGCACCTGCTGGTTGTAGCAGCTCACAGAGAGTGCGCTCCCAGCAGGAGAGGAAGGCAGCTTCCCGGCACCCAAGAAGTCTTCCTCCGGCGAGGACACCCCCCCGCAACTGATTTTTCAGCGTCGCACTCGAAGGAGGGTAAGTATATCCCTTTCCCTCTTCGGGCTTTAAGCCTTTTACTCACTCTGTCGTTAGGCTCCCTCTCTGAGCCGAACCAGGTTGCGCAACCCCGTGAGAGACGCCTTTTGCCCTCTCTCGAAGAGGTTTCCGAGTGTGCTTTTTAAGTTCTTTCTGTTCTTTATCGTGCTCCTTTTGTTTTACTGACCGGCAACCCCCGATTCAGATCGGCTTTGTTATCGGTCCTCCTTAGTTTCCGTCACACCCCAAGAGAGTCCCTTGGTTTTAGGTGTTTGCGGTTTCACTTTTATTTCTGATTTTTCTTTCATTCAGTTGTCGGGTGGCTGCTGTGGAAATTAACATCGAATCGCAATGGGTGCAAAACTTTCCACAGCACAAGAAGGAGTTTTTTATTCGGTTTTAAGTGTTCTGACTGTTTCTAAAACAAAGTTTTCAAAAGGAAAGTTAAAGAGGTTTGTTCGTCTCCTCTTCGTCCACTTCCCTGATGTGTCTCCTGATCTCGTGTACAGTGTTCCATTTTGGAATGCTGTCAATGCTAAATTCGTGCATTTGGTTCGGTCAGGAGACAAAACTGCCATGAAATTAGCATATTGGCCACTGCAGATTCGGTCTGCTGTTTTAGAACAAAAAGGAGTGGAGAAAGGGACAGGCGATGCTCAACCTTCCCCAGTTTTCCCTCACCCTAGTCCCAAACCCTCTACCCTGAAAACAGGCATTCTAAAGGGAGCGGCGACAAAAAATTTGTCTGCCAGCCCTGGCTCCCCACAGGTGCCCAAGTCCCCCTGCCCAAGCAGTCTTGGCTGGACTGCTTGGGATTCCCGTGGTAGCCCTGGCCAGGCTGCTCGGGAACCTTCCCCACCACTTTACCCTGTTAACAAACCCAGAGTTCGTTTTAGCCTTGCTGAACAGAGATTGCCACAAAATGGCTTCCCTTCTCCTTCTCCCTATCATGGCGGCGACCGCATGGCACGGTCGTCCTCATGCTCAACCCTTTCTTCTCCCCATAATCCCTTTTGTCACCCCACCAACCCTTTCCTGTCCCTAACCCCTCCTACTTCCCAAGATGTAATTTCTCCACCCTCTCCAAGAACTCCTCCCACTCACTTCTCCCAGAGACACACCCCCCAGGTGATGTCATCTGCTTGCCAAACCACACCCACTCCTAAGCGGAAGCCACCCCCACCTTCCGGTTCCCACGCTCCGCCTTCCGGTTCCCACGCTCCGCCCTCCGGTTCCCACGCTCCACCTCCCGGTTCCCACGATTCGGAGACCGAGGAGGAGGAGCTGGAACCCGATGAGTCAGCCCAGGCCCTCATTCCATCCCTTGCGCCTGTCACCTTTCGCAGGTCAAGGGGTGGAAGCATTACCCACAGCAACTGGCAGCCCTTCTCGCAAGGGATCATTAAGGATCTATGCAAGGCCCACAAAGAGTTTGGACGAGACAGTCCATTCTTTCGTGGTTTGTTACGCGCCAATCTTGCCGGAACTGTGGCTGTCCCTTTTGATCTCAAGCAGCTCTTTACATGCTTGATGAATTCCACAGAGTACATACTCTGGGAAGCAGCATGGAAAGACCTGCTGAAGGACGCCCTTCCGAGCCTGTTAGCAGATCCTAATACTGCCGTTGATGCAAATGGTAATCCTATCACCCTAGACCACCTCTGTGGCGAGGGCCAGTGGTTTCTAGCTCCCACTCAAGCGGCAGAAATTCCCATCCCAATTCTAGAAATTATCAAGAATGCTGCACAGCGAGCGTTTCTCAGCCGACAGCCGGATGGACCGATGCCTCCTTATGCAAAGATCAGGCAAGGGCCCAGCGAGCCTTTTACACAGTTTGTTGAAAAGCTCGCAAGAGTGATAGAGCAACAGGTTAAAAAGGAGTACATGCGAGAGGATTTGCTAGGGGAAATAGCATGTTTAAATGCAAATGAGCAGTGTCGTGCTGCCATTCTGAGTCTGCCCCTAGAACCTCAACCTACTCTCAAAGACATGTTGCGAATTTGCGAGAAGAAAGTGCCGCTAATGGGTCCGCCAACAGACCACCGTGCGAGGTCGACACCACGTTCCAACGTCCGTGCTGCTGCTGCTGACGCCGTGGAGGCTCCAACCCGACATACTCCCGCGACACGGCGACGCTCCTTTAAAGCTGATGCAAGCAGAACCTGTCGGCTATGTAATAAATCTGGACATTGGTACATGCAGTGCCCGTTTAAGAAAGACTTTCAAAAATTTGTAACGGAAAAGGATGGGAATCAGGACAGGAAGGAGGGGGGAAACAAAAATCGAAAAAACTAGTGGGTGAGCGCCACTCCACCCAGCGCGAAGATAGAAATTGGGTGAAACAAAAAAGAGGGGGGAGTGGGAGAGCGGATAATGAAACTAACAAAGACATTTATTTTACTGATCCAGACGTGACAAGAGTCCCTTCCCAGGACTCACCACCGGACACGACACCCTGCGACAGAGACATCGCAGAACCAATCTTAACTACCACTTCACGGCACGAACCTTTCAAGCTAGAACTGACAGAGCTGCTTCACCTGAGTGACAGCAATTGGCATCTTGTCTCAGTTAACCCTTCCGAACAGGGTTCTTGGACAGAGATTGGACATCAATACATCATTGTGGGAGATTGTAAGTACACCCCGTTCGAGATCGAAGTCGCTCCAGGGGTCGTCAAGTCTGATCCTGGACGCTTCGTTCTCTGGCTGCACTGCACCCACCCACCAACCTTTCTGCCTAAGGGGCAAATTCTCGCACAGGTTTTTCCCATCGGAAAAACACCCAGAGAGTACTACCCAACAGCCTGCCCAGTCACTGCAATAAACAGCAATAAACCAAAAGTAAAGTGCGAGGTTCGGGTGGGTGAGGAGACCTTAGGCATCAAGGGTCTCCTAGACACGGGGGCGGATGTGACGATCATTCCCACAAAAGATTGGCCGTCACATTGGGCCTTGCAAGACGTGGCTGGACACGTCCAGGGTATAGGGGGTTTACAATTGGCAAAGAGATCACAGAGCGTTGTACAAATTGAGGGGCCAAATGGGCAATTGGCTAATCTTCGCCCATTTGTTTTGGACTATGCGGAACCCTTGCTGGGGAGAGACCTCATGGCCCAATGGGGGGTCACCATGAACATTCCAGACCCCTCGCAGGATTTTTGGGCGGCGGTCACTGAAGAGCGCCCCATCCAGAAACTGAATTGGAAGACGGATGTACCAGTTTGGGTGGAACAGTGGCCACTATCTAAACAAAAAATTAAGGCGCTCAATGAGCTCGTGGAAGAGCAGCTAAAAAAAGGACACATCGAAGAGACCACGTCACCGTGGAACTCTCCAGTCTTTGTCATCCTGAAGGCTGACAAGACTCGTTGGCGGCTCCTCCACGACCTCAGACAAATCAACAATGTCATTGAAGATATGGGATCTCTCCAGCCTGGGATGCCGTCCCCAACAATGCTCCCCCGAGATTGGCAATTGGCAGTCATCGATATAAAAGATTGTTTCTTCCAAATTCCCCTACATCCGGACGATGCCCCACGTTTTGCGTTCTCGGTTCCTACCATCAACCGAGAGGCTCCAAGGAAAGGTACCATTGGAAAGTCCTTCCACAAGGAATGAAAAACAGTCCCGTCATATGCCAATGGTACGTCTCTTCCTTGATGTCCCCTGTCCGTGCAGCCGCGGACAAGGCCATTATTCATCACTACATGGATGATGTCCTTGTCTGCGCTCCCAACGATGACCTGCTCGCCCATGCGCTTGGCCTGACAATCGATGCATTGGTTGCTGCAGGGTTCGAGCTGCAAGAACAAAAAATTCAAAGGATGCCGCCTTGGAAGTATTTGGGTCTCGAAATCGGAAAGCGGACCATTGTGCCGCAAAAATTGGCAATCAAAACAAAAATCAGGACCCTCGCGGATGTTCATCAACTGTGTGGGGCGTTGACCTGGGTGAGGCCCTGGCTAGGCCTGACCACCGAGGACCTAGCACCTCTTTTTGAGTTGTTAAAAGGGGGAGAGGAGCTCAGTTCTCCAAGGGCGCTTACCCCGGAGGCGCAGAAAGCCCTGGAAAAGGTCCAGGTCAGCATGTCTACCAGGCAGGCAAACAGGTACGACCCTGACCTGCCTTTCAGCTTCATCATCTTAGGAAATCTGCCACACCTACATGGGGTCATTTTCCAATGGGACACCAAGATCACTACCACCTCTAGGAAGGACCGAGGCGGGAGAGATCCTCTCTTGATCATAGAGTGGGTCTTTCTTAGCCACCAAAGGTCCAAAAGAATGACAAAGCCACAAGAGCTGGTGGCTGAGCTAATCCTGAAGGCTAGGACCCGAATTAGGGAATTAGCCGGTTGTGACTTTGAGTGCATTCATTTGCCAATTCGATTGAAAACGGGCCAAATTACTAAGGCAATGTTGGAACAGCTGCTTCAAGAAACGAAGCATTGCAGTTTGCTCTGGATTCCTACACAGGACAAATTTCAATTCATCGGCCTGCCCACAAAATTTTTAATCAGGATGCCCAATTCAAATTGGCTTTGAAAAGTATGCAGAGCAGGAAACCTTTGAAAGCTCTGACAGTTTTTACAGACGCGTCCGGAAGATCTCACAAGTCAGTCATGACTTGGAGAGATCCTCAAACTCAGCAGTGGGAGGCAGACATTGCTGAAGTAGAGGGATCACCTCAAGTTGCTGAGTTGGCCGCAGTCGTCCGAGCTTTCGAGAGGTTCTCCGAACCATTCAATTTAGTTACAGACTCCGCGTATGTTGCGGGCGTAGTATCCAGAGCAGAGCACTCCGCGCTGCAAGAAGTTCCCAACACTGCCCTCTGTGAGTTGCTCTCGAAACTTGTAAAATTGGTCTCCCACCGAGAGCAACCCTTTTTTGTGATGCACACGAGGTCACACACGGAGTTACCGGGGTTCATCGCTGAAGGTAACAGAAGAGCTGATGCTCTTGCTGCCCCTGCAGAGATGGCCCCCTTGCCGAACATTTTCGAACAGGCAAAGCTCAGCCATCAACTGTTTCATCAAAATGCGCCAGGCCTGGTTCGCCGATTTCATATTACTCGGGAACAGGCCAAAGCGATCGTGGCTACATGTCCCAGCTGCCAGAAGCACGCACTCCCCACTCTGAGTACAGGAGTGAACCCCAGAGGGCTGAACAGCTGCGAGGTGTGGCAGACAGACGTGACACACGTGCCTCAGTTCGGCAAACTGAAGTATGTGCACGTCTCGGTAGACACCTTTTCCGGCGCCGTCTACGCCTCCGCCCACGCGGGGGAGAAATCCTGGGATGCTATAAAGCATCTTGTCCAGGCTTTCTCCTTCTTGGGCATCCCGAAGGCCCTGAAGACCGATAACGGGCCCGCTTACCGCTCCAAGGAGTTCAGCAGCTTCCTGCAGCAATGGGGAGTGGAACACAAAACAGGCATCCCCCACTCCCCGACAGGTCAAGCCGTGGTGGAAAGGGCCCACCGAGAAATCAAAAGGGTCCTAGAGCAGCAACAACAGATTTTGAAGATAGAGCCAGCCGCAATCCGCCTGTCCCAGGCTCTTTTCACGCTCAATTTCTTAAATTGTTCGTTCGAGACAATGAATCCGCCAATTGTCCGTCACTTCGGTGGAAGCAACCAGCTAGCTCTGAAGGCCAAGCCGCCGGTTCTAATAAACGATCCAGAGACTGGAGGAACAGAGGGGCCACATGAACTTATCGCCTGGGGGCGAGGATACTCCTGTGTGTCCACCCCCACAGGTGTGAGATGGCTTCCCTCCAAGTATGTGAAACCTTATGTACCGAAAGTCTCTGGCCAAAAAGGTCAAAAGTCGCAGGTGTCTGTCGCGTCATGGAGGAGAAAAAGAAGGGAAGAGGCGTCTTGGGAAGAACCCTTCCTACCCCTACCTCAGTGGTTTTAAACTAATTATGTTGTTGTTTTAAGTTTGTTACAGTGACTCCGAGTCCTGCCCAGATGAAAACCCTTGTGACTGCCAACTACCTCCCATGGCTCCTGTTGACCAGCCTCCTGGCTCCGACCCTGTGCTGGATAGTTCCTCAGCCAAAAGCAAACGTGTGGACCACCTTGGCGAAATCGATGGGCCAAGACCACATCTGCCTGTCGTCAGCCTCTGCCGCTAACCCGATGGCGACTTGCCTCGTGGGGATCCCGCTTAAACATAATGAATTCCCATCCTCCCTGGTAAATATCCCAGCTGAACGAAGAGTAAGATCGCCAGTCCAAAACCCCCTTGCCCTCTGGAAGGATTGGATCCCTAACCTGTCCCAGTCCACAGATGAGCCTCAGGAGCTGGAACTCCTCGGCTCATCTGCAGCCGTATATTGTCTTCAGTTTGTTTTTACTCCCCCAAAAAACCAAGACAAATTATTTTCCTCAGTAATACAGGTTAAAGAGGTCTATCAAGCCAGAAAGTGGTGTGAGTGGATTACTCATGTGAAAATGGCCTCCACAGTTAATTATACACCCCTGTCCCTTCCTAAAGGCATCTTCTTGATTTGTGGCGATCGGGCATGGCCAGGCATCCCCTCTCGTCTGATCGGAGGCCCTTGCACGCTAGGTCGGTTGGGCCTCTTCACCCCAAACAAAACCCAAATTATGGATTGGCAAAAGAAAAATGCTTCCACTGAATTGGCTGTCCAAAAAAGAGACCTTACAAGTCTCGACCCAGATTGCAATTCGGAAATCATCCACTGGTCCAGGGCGAAGGCGACTGCCGTCACAGTTTTTCTACCCTGGATCTCAGTGGCCAAAAGTTTAGGTGAATTGGCACGATTGGAATGTTGGGTGGCCAAGCAGGCAAATCTAACTTCCAACACCATAGCTGACCTCCTATCAGACGAGGAGATAACAAGGCAAGCAACCCTGCAGAATCGGGCGGCAATCGACTACCTGCTCCTCTTACACGGACATCAATGCGAGGAGTTTGAAGGGCTGTGTTGCTTCAATTTATCATCCAAGGCTGAGGACGTCCACAAAACCATACAAAAGATGAGAGACATGGTCGGAGAAATTAAGAAAGAAACAGAGGACTGGTTGAGCGGACTGTTCAAGAACTGGGGACTCTCTGGGTGGGCCGGGTCACTGGTCAAAACAGGACTGATCATTTTAGTTGTCATTATTATCGTTTTAATTGCATTTGCAATTATTCGCCGTATGATTTATAGATTGATTGCAAGCATCACTACCTCCCCAGAGGTAAACCGTGTAATTGTGCCAACCGCCCCAGAAGAAGAAGACTACGCCATGTGGTCCATGCCACAAACTTGCCCAGAAGACGATTACATGGACACAGAACACCTCCCACCTACAACCCAATCTACCTCATTCTATTAAAAAGAAAAGGGGGAGATGTAGTGGTGTGTTAAAGTTTTAAGTTCGTGATGTTGGTTTATTCCATGTACCCCTTTGTTGGATTACTGTTGGTTTAACCCTAATTGTCAATCTCCTGCTCCCTACCCCCGAGGACCTGTCTGTCTACTTGGGGCCTCTCCCAGAATCTGAAAAGTTCTGGGAGAGGCGTCGAGTGATAGGACAGGATCCGAGGAAGTCCGCCCCTCCGGACTGAGATTGGTTTTCGGAGGAATCCGTCAACCTGTTAACCACTCCCTGTTCGTTCCCTATTGGTTCCTTCCCAGTTACCTCCCTTGTCTCCTCCCCTGGATAAAACCAGCCTGCACAGGGTAGACTGCGCTCTGCCGAGGCAGCTCTCCCTGGAGTGAGGCAGTTCCCTGCTGATCCTCAATAAAGCTCCTGTGGAACCCCTCGACAGAGTCCTCTTTCTTCCCTCGCTGCGGTCGTGATCTCCATCAGGCGGCTGGGCTGACAAGAGCCCACAGGATCAGCTTGGTTGGCCAGCCTACTGAGCTGTACCTTCTGCTTGAAACTGTCGCCAGGGCTAGCCGGGGGCAGGCAGAGGCTCTAGCCCCGAGGCTGAGAGCTGAGGCCATCAGGCGCAGCTTCAATAAATGACTCTGCTTTACATCGATAGATTTGGGCATATCTAGAGGAAAAGAGACACTCATCAAATTGTGTGCATACATCATAGAGGTCAATTTTGTCAATCGTCTCATCATTCTCCAAATCACAATGTATAAAATTACTAATAAAACAAAACCAACAAAAACCAAAATCAATAGAACAACAATGGGATGACACAATCTATTCAGGATACCCGTAGCAGTAGGTGACCACCCAAAAAGAGTATCCCACCACCTATGTTCAGCATCCTTCTTCACTCTCTCTGAGATGGACTGGATTTCTTTTATGTCATGACGAACTGTCACCAAGGTTTTTTGTCCATCTTCCTTGATTTTTTCTAATATTTGAATTAAATCTTGGTGAAGCATCAATTGCTTCACCAAAGTTAGGTTCATCCCAATGTGTGTAGGCACTAATTTGTGTATCAAAGTGTAATTAGATTGTATAAGTTGGTAAGAAGTGACTGGAGCCTGATAAAAATCACATCCAGTGATTCTAGTAAAATTACAAATGCAAAAATTTGAATGCTTTGAAGTATCTACTAATCTACCTTCTACAAATATAACCTCACAAGCAGTTCTTAAGCATATGCATCCATGGCCTATGTATATAAGCACTGTTTTAGGAGTTTCATTAGGATGAACTTCAAAATGACAGATGTTTTGTTCTGTGTCCAAACAAATATCTTGGGCTACGATTGCATTACTTTCACAAATAAACCCTTGTTGTCCCTGAGCAATACAAGCTTCTAAGTTAACAGTTTGCCATTTCCCATCAGCTTGTCGGGTCCACTCTCTATGCTCGAGAGGATAGAGAACAGTTCCGTTATGGTTCAATCCCAAGGCAATGATAGGGAATATCAAATCTACTGAAGCATTATGTATGGTCAACACAAAGGCTGTGGCTGTGTTTGTAATAGGATCGTAAGTGAAATTCACTAATTTCCACCAGGACTGGAATTCTCTTTCAAAATCATTGGCACTGTCCCAAATTATTTTCCGAATTTCAGTGGGGAAGGTGCCTTCTTCCCCTTCTCTTATAATTGAAGCAGTGACTGTCTGCATCCATAGTTGAGCCTGGATGCAGCTGAGAACCAAAAAACCACATTGTTTTGCATAGCACTGAGTGCATCAGTTACCAATTTGTGATAATTCACATTTATCCTTTCTCAATTTGGTAATATGTTTGATAACAGCCACTGGTGGATTCTCAAGGCCAGTAAGGACAACTGTACTGGTTGTAGTTTGGTCATATCTCTAGTTGTGGTAACCAGTTTATTCATTAGTCCAAGTCAATACTATTTAATCAATAATCAATAATAATCATTAATAATTTATAATAATCAATTCTAATCTTGCATGTCCCTCGGAGTTCTCCTGTGGAAAGTAAACACAACAGAGTCTGCCAGCAAGAGGCAGAAGATTAGAATTTAGAGTGTACTTATCCGATGCTCTTTCCCCAGAGCATCAAAGGCTCCACTGAAACAGGTAGTCCAGGGTAATGTGCTGGATTCTTGGAATCATTTGGTCTCTGTAGTGAGGGAATTATGCTTGGAGCTGTTGGGCAAAAAGCAGTGGTTATAGGGCACCCATTTACCCCCCCATCTATCCTGTTAGCTTGAGGGTAGCAAGGGGTGTGAAAAGTCCATTTAATTACTTCACCTTTTGCCCAATCCTGTACAACTTTGTCAGTAAGGTGGGACCCGTTATCAGATTGAATTTCCTGCAGTTTTGGAAAAGTTCCAAACCATTCCTGCAATGTTTTATTGTTCCACTCTCTTGCTGGATTCCCATCTGTTTGGTGGGAGGCCACCCACCCTATAGCAAAGTTCCCTTGACTTGCAATTTGTAAAATTTCTTGCCACTTTTCCTGTTGCCACACTGGAATCCTATTAATTTCCCAATCATTCTGTTGCCAGAAAGGCAGCCACTCAGTACATCCTTTAAACACAGCATCTTGGGAAGGTTTTTGAATTTTCTCTGGGGGAATCTGCAAACCAAGACTTTCTAAATGGGAAATAATTTTCTGTTGAGTATCCCCTACTACTTCTATTTCATCTTCTCCTACCAGAATGTCATTAATATACTGATAAACAGCTACATTTTCAGGTTTAGGTATTGTTCTTTGAGAAGAAGGGGGGTTTGGCTTATTTCCCGGAGCAGGTGAGAAGGGTTGCTTTGGCTCAGTGCCCCGGGCCTGTGGAGGAGGGGGTACACTGGGTGTACTAGGTTGCATTCTAGGTGGTATTGGTGCCATTGGCTTGGAATTGCGCCAGTTGGATACTATTTTAACTCCAATGTATCTAACACCCTTTGTTTTTTCCAATTTTTCCTCAGAGGTTTTTACAGCTCCATATTTTCTACTGCAATTAATAAGATCTTCAGCAACCTGACTCCATGTAGAATATGGAGTAAGCCCAGGATCGGTAGATCCGGTTTGATCACTTGGGTTTCCAAGAAATCTGTCCAGACTTTCTACAGGGCTTAAAGCCGTTATGGTTTTTTGTAAAGTAATTGCAATGGGTTTAAGTGATTCTGGGAGCCCCCGAATTAAAGGAGTCATCATTTCAGGCTGGACAGGCAATTGCATTGGGGATTCAAATCCAGGAGTTAATTTCCTTTCATGTATCATTTGCAGGCAGGCGGCTTTGTGCACGCTTTCTAGTAGTTGATCAGGGGTACTGACTATGGCCAGAGGGTCCCCTCTTTCCAGAGGATTTATTCCCCCAGCCCAGAAAGCTGCACGCTGTGTCAGGGACCATGTGTATTCTGTTTTTATCAGAGGTCTCAACTGTGGACAACAGTCCTCCCCACAATTTTTTACTGATTCCAATTCTTTCTGGGAGTATATTTGATTAATGTGGGGAACTTCTTTCTCCTCTGCCACCTTTGGGGAGTCATCATTCTTTGAATTCTTAAGATATTCCTCCCTCAAGGCAGCCTGTAGCAAATGATTTTCATCTCTCAATGATTTTTATTTCTTTCTTCGTCTAATTGTTTCTGCAAAATTTCCACTAAGTCTTGAAGGGAGTCTATTTTTGCATTTTCTTCACTTGCCCGTTTAAAACGAGTTTCTATAGCTGCTGTAAGACAAGCTCCCAAAACTGAGCAGAGTATGGTTTTATTCCTGCCCAGTTTAAATTTTTCCTTATGTTGTAAAGAACATATTTTATCTACTACATTCTCTAAATTAAACCAGTTATTTTGAGCCCATTCTTCTCCTTCAAGAGAGGGCTTGGCATTGTGTTTTACTAACAGAGCATAAAATGCAGCTTTACCTTTTGCACCAGGACTCTCATTCATCTTGTGAAGGGGCCAAAAACCATACACACACACACTCACAGACTTCTACTGTGTCCCCCCTTCACTGTCCTGGGCAGGTGAAGAGACCAAATCTGCTTGGGAGATACTCTTCTTAAGTTACTTATGGTTGTCTCTTCACTACACCAAGCAGTCCAGACTAATTTACACACAAACTAAAACCGTCCCATCTTTTGCACACAGAGATCTTTTGTGAAATCCTGAAAGACAGAGCCCTCAATTCAAGTATGGGGATGCTTTTCACTCAGGCGTGTACAGTTTGTGGGAAATTCGAATCGCCCCCCTTGCTTTCTAGACACCACTCACCCTTTCGAGGTTGGCAGGCTAGGTGCGGCTGAAGCGAAACGTCCTTTCCCTGTTGCAGACTATACACAACCTACAACCCCTCTGTCTATCAAGATCCTCTCTGTGACGCCAATTTATGTCACGACCCGCTAAATGCAAGCGAGAATCGTGATGGTTCGTGTGATCTCAGAGCGCAAAAGACACAGCAGGGGACAACAACAATTTGCTCAACAGCAGTGCACTTTATTAAGTACACACAGCACTATATGCGATAGAGGGAGTAGGAAGAGAGAAAAGGAGAGAGAGAGAAAGAAAAGAGAGAGAGAGACAAGGGAAGAGGGGTATAGCTACCAACGGAGAGACGGAGTCCTCGTGGTGCCGGACCAATAGACGCGTCTTCGTCCGTGGGGAGATCTCAGAATTCGGGCCATTTCGAAGGATCTCTTATAGTCCTTCTTGAAGCGACAGGCGGCTGGCCAAGAGGTGGTGTGAGCATCAGCAGGTGCGTCGAAAGCAGGTCGAAGTGCTTCGATGCTTAGAGCAGAATGTCCACTCAGGGAATGGTACAGAGCAAACATGGGACAGACCAGTCCGAAATTGATTTGAAAACCAGTGCCCCATTGTCTTCACCAGGTTTCCATGGAGATGCAATGGTCCAGTGACTGCACCTGCAGGCAGCTCATTTCAGCTAGGCCAGAACTCCCGTATTGGGGGTCTCAGACTTTAGTCCCAGTCCCTCTGAAGGCTTCAGTCTCCATCTTGGACGGCGATCGTGAGGCAGAATGAGGAACTTAGGGACCGTCTCTTACACACATCTGCTCAATTTGTGAAATGCCTTCACATGAGAAAAGAGGCAATTAAAAGCTGTTAGTGTTGATTTTATAGATGGTACTGAGAACTCAAGCAATATCTGTCCAGTTCAAGTTTTCTATATTCACATCTACTCAGAAAACAGGCATTGTAATGTAGGAAGGAAAAGCATTTATATCCTACTGGGTCATGTGTTTTAGTGCCTTTCCTATAAAATAAATGCGCCCAATCTTTCTCCTCAAACCTTTAGACAAATTCTAAAAAGAGAAGAGCCACTGTTAGAAGGAAACTGTGTTAAGAACTTGCCATTGAGATAAGCTTGCATTTGTTTCCTGGTTGCAAAAGGACACAGGCTTCTGCTGGTATGCATTTGTACTCTGTCTCCTGTTTTCCTAGCAATCCTGCCTTCCTGCACTGTGCATCCTTTAAACTCAGTGTATTTTGTGCCTGGCCATTAATTATACCCTCAAGACATTAGAAGCCTTGAAATGTAAATATGCAATTTTTTCTCAGTCGTAAAGAGATCTGTGTGCTCAGGAGAAGAATCAAAGGACAACACTCTCAGCCAATAGTTTTGGCACAGCTGTGTGTGTCCTGTGAGCCTCACCTTTTGGTATGAAACAAAAAGAAAATGGCAAAATAAAACTCCCGTCCATGTTTATGTAGCCATCTCCTATCCCTTCTTACAGCATCACTGGTAAGATTAGAGCTTTGTAAACTGAATTCACTCACATTCTTTCAAAGTTTTTGTTACTTGTTCAACAAAACCCAGCCGGAAATCTCAAATGGTAACAATTTCACACCTGCTCCCCCAGACCAAAGTTTGTTAATCAGCACAAAGGCAGTGTTTCCAAACTCAAGTGTTCAGAAGTGCCCTGTCAGAGTCTCTGGCAGGTGTTGATCACAGGAGGTGCCTAAATTATATTTCTTAACCAGGTTCTTTAAACAATGCTGTTTTGAATCTCTTACCATTACTCATTTAATTTCTGACAGTGCAGTTTACAGCATTTCATATGAACCTGTGCCAAAATAGATGCAAATGCACTCAATTCTTTTTGTTTTAATTTCCTCTTGAAGATTTCTTTTTAATCAAAACTATCCTTTGTAAACCTCATCTACCCTCCATTTCTTCCCCAGAGGGCTCATCTGAGGCCCACTGAAGTCAGAGGGAACTGTTGCAGTGTACTGTAAAGGCTTTCAGTGAGCTTTCAAACTGCCTTCCATGTGAAAAACAAGTAAACAGGATATTTTTCTTTCTGCCTTTTTTTTTTTTTTTCAGTAGGTTAACACTTAATCATCTGCATTCACTGAGACTGTAAATTCTGGTTATTTAGAACTTGTCAGATGCTTTATAGCATTTTCTATTTGTAAATCTTGTGAGCCTCCTCAGTTTGCTCAGAAGTACTCACCTCCCTCTGAAGATTAATTTTTACCAATATATTTTCTTCCTTATTTGTAAACTCTTTGCTTTAACAAATAACTAGTCATGTTCATTGCTGGGATTATGGCATATTGATTATGATTTAGGAGTGGTTTGTTCAGGTTTTTTTCCAATACTAGAAAAATGGTTAGCCTCTGATAAATTATCATAAAATTATTTCCTGAAATGAATAATTAAAGACAACACAAAAAAAAAAAAAAAAAAAACACAAAAAAACCCCAAAACAAAACAAACAAACAAACACCAAAAAAAACCCGAAAAACCCATAGTGTTTTGGGTAGCTGTTGTTGCTTTCAACATTTTTGAAGTCCATGGTATCAAGAAGATGGACAGTATGGAATCCTCTGTGCCTATAAACACTGGCAGAGTCCACCAGTGCCTCCAGATCCACCTTTTGGTTCAATCAAAGTTATCGTGGAACAAACACCATGGGAAGAAAAAAGCCATCCCCACAGCTGACCTTGGTGTAATTTCATTTCAAGATGACTTTTTATTCTTTCAGTTCTAAGTATGCAGTTAATAGAAAAAGAGGTAAAGGGCAATCAGTTTCCTGCCAGTAACCCAGGGGTCAGAATTTGAGGTAAATTAGATAATTACAAAGTCCCTAAGGCAGACCCACAGTGGAAAGGGAATTTAGGAACTAATAAAAGACATTTATAAAATTATGCACAGGAACTGGAGGTGCTTAGGAAAAACCAGCAGCCTTTCAATTAAAGGGACTGACACTATTAGAACTCATAAACGACAAGGCAAGGCCATCTTCAGGGAAACAAAGTCTGGAACAGCCCCATTTCTTCCAACTTTTGATTTCCACATGTGCTTTTAAACTTTAGATAGTACAATCACCTATTAAAGATCAAGAAAGGAGTATTTTTGTAAGAAATAACAATAAATGTTAACCTCCATAGAATCAAGGTGGATATGATTGGGCTCTGGGACTTGCAGCTACAGGCTGTATACATGGGATAACATCCTTATATAGGGTAGGCAGAGAGAAACATTGTGGGGTCCTAGAAAGAATGGCCTCAGCTTTAAGTTGTATAGTGTGATACAAAGGGATTAATGATGGTAAAATCCCAATGTATTTACCACCTGGGTGGTTTCTGGATTTGTGGTGTTTTCTTTTTTTGGGGTTTTGTTTGGGTTTTTTGGCGGGGGGGAGTGGTGAGGTTCATTTGTTTATTTTTCACTGTTTTTGTGATTACTGGGGTTTACATTTCAAGCAGTAGCTGGTAAAAACTAGTTAAATAAAAGTAAACTGGCAGAAGACAAGGGATGTAGGAAAAGGCATTTATATGAACATGACAAGACAATGCTCAAGTTCTTGGGAAAAATGAAACAGAACAGCTCTGTTGAGCTGTTTAACTCTCATTTAAAAATCAGTTTACTGTCTAACTTGGTTTTTGTAGCTCCAAAATATGGCCACAAGGGTGTAAGTTTGATTTTTAGGGATGTTTCAGAAAATGTGTAATGTAGCAAAAGGCTAATATTTTGTTTTCATAAATATCACTGATTCTATTTATTAAAGCAAACTTAGGAGGATCAGAATAGCACTGGTGCAAGCTGGTATAAGTCCATTCAATTCTGCGTTTCCACCAGCAAAGGAGATAGCACTGGACAGAGGAGAGTTTTGTCATGATTATGTGACACAAAAGCCCAAGACACACTGCTATAAGATAAAGTTCAAACACACCACTGGGGATGAGGCTGATTATCCAAGCCCTAAATAATTTCATTTAGATTCACTTCAGAGTAAGTCATGTTATCAGCTTTCTAACAAATGACAGGATGGGAGGTTTTTTATCAACTACCTGACACCTGAAGGTCAGCTGTGGTCCTGGCTTACAGACCTGTGAAATATTGTCCAGGAGGTTGCCATAATCCCAAGTGAAGAAAAGTTGTACCTGGGCCTAAACTCAGGTCCTACAGTGGAAAGGGGACAGGGTGGGCAGGAGAGAAACACCTCTGTGCAGTCCTAAGCCCTAGAAATAAGATGTTGTTTGGTGTTTACCCTTCATCCCCCACACCTGCACTTCTGGAGCACTGCACTAACACCTGCATTTGCTGTGGGGAGCTCACAGGACTTAATCAGCAATCAAGGTGTATCCCAAAAATAGGGAAAGCAATTATATTGTAATAATGCAATATAATAAATGAAGGTCATATTGGCTACAATCAATTTGAATAATTTAATACCACTGAAAACCAATATCACACACCTATTGAAACATTCATTACAATAATTGTTTAGGCTATATGAAAAGCTTATAATTCAATATGAATATTAACAGCCTCTATTTCCCAGGCAGCTAGGAAATTATTAGAACTGATGATTTTGTATGTAATATGGAAATAATGTTCTTAATGGCAGTGAATGTTTTATTGCAGTGAAGATATAGAAACCAGATTTGTACTGGCCATTATGAATTGCAACAAGGTATTGTGTACTGAACAGTTTCTTCCTAAGTCAATATTATTAACAAAGTTGAGTTTGATTTTTTTTATTTGTAGAGAAGCAATGGGTTTTATAGCCTGTTTGTTCTGCTTTAAGAGTAAATAAACAAATAAAAGCCCCACAGTTGGCTGTAAAAGTGAGACTGAGCAGTGGCAATTTGGTTAATGACCTAGAGAGATTTGTATTCAGTTGAGGTCTTTGATGAAAGTTCTGTTTCTAAGGGTCTTACTGTGTTTGGGCCCCAGGCCCTCATCTGTACAAATGGTACAATGTGTTGTGTGTGATTTTTTGATTTATTTTGGTTTGTTTGGGGGTGGGTTTGTTTGTTTGTTTGTTGTGAGCTGCTTTGGACAGAGCTTGTCTTTGTGCAGTACAGCTGCAGAGTGGTCCAGTGTTGACTGTTATTAGAGATCCTTTCTTCAACTTCTAACTTTAGAAACAAGTAAGGAAATGTTTCTTTCAAATATTCCAGAAAGGGTAAGACATACTGCCTGGACTGACACTGCTGTAGCATGACATGTCTGTAAAGTCACTGGCAGAGCTGTACTGAATCATTTTTATATTGTGTTCTTAGGAATTTCTTGGGATAGGTGGACAGCAGTAGCTATTTCCTTCATAAAGCACTTCAGCAAATTTATCAATATACTTAGTTCTTTGATTTCTTGGGCACCCTTAATGACTTCATAATTGCAGATATTAGAGAGGTCAAAGTGTTGCCCTTTTCATCCCAACAACAGAAAAATGTTTAATTTTGGTTCTGCTCCATCTGGAGTTAGAGGAGAAAGTGCTACAGTTTCTTCCTTAGACACTGATCCTTGGGCATTTGGGTGTTCTATAGTGTTTGCTAGATATGGATTATTAGCACACTCTAGTAGGTTTCACTTCTGCTGTTGACTTTTGGAAAGCACAACAAAATGCAGTTCAAGACATGCATCTTTTTTCCTTTTTACTTCTCTTTGACAGTGTAGTTCAGAGTTTCAGACCTGTGGTAAAGCTGTGAGCTCTGTACATACCCCAGTATGTAAAAGTGAGCAGAGCTGATGCTTCTGAAATCCACGGAGAATTTTGGCAACTCTGGCAGTACACAGAAGGAATATTAATTACAAATGTATCATGAAATGATTACATTATTCAAAAAAAAAATAGGAAAAGCAACTAGAAAGATGTATCTGTCTCACTGCCTTAGCACCTATTTTATGTTTGTAGTTGGGCTATGCAGAAATCAGTCTTTATATTAATTTTAAGAACATTGACACTTAGAGTTTGCCATTACATTGCTCAGGATGCAATTGTATGAGACAACACAAAAGAAAACATTTCTCAAATATTCTTGAATATCTGAATTACTTATTACTTACTAATATCTGAATATCTGAATTACTTATTTAGTAAGTTTTAGGAATCTGCTCAGTGCTTGAAAGTGTACAGGGAGGTGCTTCCCAATAGAAATCTCAGTCAGAATGGGCTCCCCCTTTCCTTTCTGATCTGAATGCTTTGGCCACTCAGGTGATGCCAGACTGAGATTTCAGGTGGCAGAAGGAGCAGCTTTGCTCTCCTGAAACAGGAGCTGTCTGAAGGGACCGAACTGATCTCTTCCTGCAGGAACCTGCTGCTCTGGAGACGAGATTGGGGCCAACAGAGTCTGTTTAAAGATCAATTAGAGCTCCTGTATAAAGATGCTGCCTTATACTGTGATTACATATTTATGGAAACATAACTGAGCTGAGTGAAGGCTTCATTTTGCTCTATTATAAATGGAAACAAGGGGTTTGCATTATTCCTTTTTTTTTCTTTTTTTTTTTTTTTTCTTTTTTTTTTTTCTTTTTGGAATATGTCTTGGAGTTTTCACAAAAAAATAACAAAAGATGTTCCAAAAATGTTAATTTCATATTGAAAATTATTTCAGTAAAACAAATTTCCTCAAGCACAAATAGTTGTAAGTAAAATTAGATCTGCATGCACTTTGATTAACATTTTGCAGGGAAAGGGAAAAAAAGAACAAGAAAGATTTCTGCATTTACAGAAAGTACTAAACATATGGACAATTCCAGTAAATTAGCAGCCTGCTTAATTCATTAGGAATTCATCTCTTGGGTAATTGCTGAAACTGAAAATGTTGACAGCCTATTACCAAAATCTCTGTAGGATCCTAATGTGGAGTTGAGGGATTTTTCTGTTAAGCTGAATGACTCCTTAGAGTCAGAGGAAAGAAGAATGTTGGCTGCCACCCTGTAGTTTGCCAGAATGTGTTCTTTACCATTAAATTATAAGAATATAAGGAAGAATCTTAATTTATAAAAGGCCATGGTGACATCAGCCCGAGATTTAAGTTTCTGAGTAATGGGATGCTAGAAATCTATAATGCTTTGTCTTTGAAAAGTTAGATTCTGTGTCTACTGCTAGAAATTATCACGCATATTTTTAGGGTTTTTTTGGTTTTGTTTTTATGGTATCTGTGAGATAGCTGCATGATAAAAAATTCTGAAATTGTGCAAAATGGACCTTTCTGGGAAAAAAAAAAATGGTCATGTGAAATACAGTTGCTTTGCTTTCTTATTGCTACCATCTCTGTTAAGCAGCATTTTCCACAGCCAGAGCCACTGTGCAACTGAAAAAAACATCACAGGTGGCTGGGTATTTTATGCTTTTTTAATTGATATCTTTCACTGCTGAATGTTTCAATTTTGTGCTCATCTAATTCTTTATGTTGCTATAAATCTTCTGGATTGTAGCTTTGACAGTGAATAACAGGGTAGGAGCCAACTCCTTAATTCAAGTGCAATTTAATTTTCAAATCCATAGGTAGAGTTGTTGTCAGAAAAAGGTTTGAAAATTAATGTATTTTTCTATAAATAATGCAGATCTATCTGATAGTGTAATTTCCCACAGTATTAATCTTTAATGATCAACTGTTTCCTCATTTCTCATAGTTCTACTCAGAATAAAAATTATGAAATAGACAGTTTACAAACAGCATCTGGTATTCCCCAAGCCCCCTTTCTTTTAATCCTGACAAATATCTTCAGTCTAGGGAGACACTTGGTAGATTTTAAAAAAACCCAAACACACAAACCAAACAGTAATGCACTCAAATCAGTACATTGGAGTTGAAAAATAATCCTTAAATAGCACCTGGCATTGCAGGCAGATAGGGGCGTCCCTGCATTGGCAGAATTACTGGGTTTGAGACACCCTAAAGAAACCATTAGGACTTGGTGTTAGGGTGTTTTTCTTCTGAAGTTGTTCAGCCCACTGGAAAGTAATCTCCTGAAGTGATCCATACTTTTCTCACTCTTCTGATCGAGTCTGCCTTCCAAATAAACTTTATTTGTAAACAAATAAAAACCACAGAGAGGTTGTAAACCTAACCTGGCCATAAATAAGTCAACATGTCTATTAAGATACATTGACTTTCCAGTTGCAAACAGGAAATTGTTAACTCTGTGGGAGGTGACACGAATTATGCACCACACTACTACCCAGGAAGCTGTTTTTGCATACTGCTGACTGAAACTTCATTTTTGGCATTCTTACCGTGAAACAAATACAATTTTATCCTGCATGATGTTGGTCAAAACTGCCATCTTTCTGGAAGAGTACTATTTGTGAATTATTCAGAGTGTGAACTTTGTAAGATTTTATTTCCTTATCTCTGTATATAAACATGATTACCCAAGCCTTTTCCATCTCTAACTGCTATTAGCTCATGGTTCTAAAACCTTTATTCATGGGAAAAACCCTAGGGTTCTAACTAGACAGACCTTATTTCAAAACATCAGTGATCACATTCTGAGAGATGCTGTGGCCTCTCACACTGCCCAGTCCTTCCCTGTTCAATGAGTACACACAGCAAAACCAACTCCAGTGGCACACTGGGGCCGTGGCTTTCCATCCAGTTGGAGTTGGGACCTCCATACCGGTCATTTTGGGGTCAAAATCCAAAGCCATCTGTGTGTAACATGCAGCATTCGCAGTGCACACACTGCTCTCCTGGTAGAGAAACAAAATGCCTCCTGTAAACACTTGTGAGCTCAGCACTGGACAGGTATTGCTGGTGTCTCTGTACCTCCCACACAGACAATTTGAGGAACTCTCTGGTTCATTGTCGCAACATGACACAAAGAAATGACACACACACTGAGATGTCTAAGGCAAAAAAGGGAAAGTTTATTTGCAGACTTCAACATTTATAGAATTCCAGCAGTGACCATGGATTGGAGGAAGAAAATCTTTTTCTTTAACTACACTGGTCAACCCAACAGTCCATCAACAGTCTCCTCCTTATGAGAAGAATGTAAACATGGATAGACAGTTACAGTAACAAGAAAGTTGTTTATGTAAAATTGTGAGAGACTCCATTGCAAAAGGTAAACACAGAAGGCTGAAATAGAACTTTAGAAAAACGTCTTAAAGAGACAGAGAACAGCAAAAACCCAGACAACAGTTCAGTTCTCGTGTTGCAGCCCAGACTTGTTCTGAACTACGTATGGAAGGCCAGGATTTGTCACCTGCCCCGACACAGCTGACACACAGCAGCCCCAAACAGCTTCAGTCCTAAAGCCTGATGTAGGAACTGAGTCTTGTGTGATCTGAAGTAGGATGAGTTCTGTTCTTTTTTAATGAAAGCTGGCTATCCTATCTGAATGGATAGTGATTAAACACAACATTCCATGAACTAACTAGAGAAGTGACTTCAAATGGTGAATTATTTAATTCCTAGAAAAATGAGTAATGATTTAGTATATGCTCAATTACCATCCAAAATTCAGAATAAGATCTTGTTAATGATTTCCTCAAGTCCTTGCTATTTGCATTTAGCAAAGCAGTGAAATGTGAGTTGTAATTTGCAATGAGTAGAACATTACCAAGTTGCTGTGCCTCTATGCTGCTGCACTGAATCTTCTCTGATGTGACGGAGAGGAAGAAAAACAGAGTAGGGAGAGGCAGATAACTGAGTGATAAACATGAATAATGCAATGATTTCCCAGTAAAACAACAACAAAAGTAGTAATGACACTAAGTAATTATTGCTAACATGCTAGAAACAAAATACAGTTCTTGTATTTTGTTTTCTAGCTCATTATATTCTAATCCAGTATGTTGTGAATAATGAAATTCACCACAACTGTAACTGACACAGATTGCACCTCAGGTATATTTGAATTCAGGGTGGTGTTTTCTGGTTTGGTATGTAGTGATGTAAGATAATATTTTTTCAAGTAGCTTAATTGTCATGGGGAAGAAACATTAAGAGGGTATAGATTTTACTATATGGTAAAGTCTCATGTGGAAATATGTCAAGCTTGAAAAGCTAGAGGGGAAAAGTGTCATTCTTCCTTGAAAGACAAATATGATGATAACTGTGTGCATTGCATCACAAACCTTGACCCTGTAGCAAACTTCTCCTGAAAAAGCATTTACAGTAATTTTATGTGTGGTTTTGGCTGTGCTGTGAGTGGAAGCACTACAGCTGTCCATAAGCTGTTCTCAGATAATCCATCTGCTACAGGAATATCAAAATCTCCTAATGAGAAAAGCCACACAGCTTTCAGATGGGAGGCAACATAACTCTGCTTAACTGCCCTCTGTGGATTATCTCTTACACAATGCCCAGTAGTGCAAGGCCGTCAATCAGTGCTCAAATGGGAACATTAATTAGCTCACAATGGCTACTCATTTCTGGTTGATTATTGTTTCAAATGGTTTATCTTTAGATAAATTATTCATTAGTTATTATGGTCATCCTTTCTTTGGCCTTAAGGAATTTATATTACCTGATAAGTGACCAAACTTTTGACTTTTCTTCATTAATCATTGTGTGTAGTGTTTGGTATTCCACCATCTCATTTCACCTTTACTTGAAGGAGATGCTGACATATCATTGTAAATTATCATTGCACAGTAAATTCTTTACACTTGACAGGGTTACCTTAAGCCTTACAGGATCTGTGCCATCTCACCGTGACATTTCAGAGGAAGGAGATAATTTTCTTAATAAGCATTCTTTAAGTGATAGATTTTCTTGTGTTTCTGCTGTTAGTTGTGTTAGCTTGTGTTATCACTTTAAATTTAATTAAGGAAAGTGAAGCATGAATGTTTTCTAGTTTTAATGCAATCTTCACATCTGTAAGGTTCAAAATCTGCTTAAATATCAATATCTGTTGTGAATCCATCACAGTGTCACACACACTTCATGCCGGGACTAAAAGTTCAGCCTGCAGGGAGGAGAAACTTAGGGACTGCTCTGTGGTTTGCAATGATCAGAGCATCAGGATCTGTTAGATAAGTGATGACCTAGAAAAATAGGAGAAAGAAACTTGTGACATTAGGAAAAGGTTGGGGAGGGGAAATTGGATAGGCAACGTTTGAGACAGGTGAGTGGTGAATTTCTGTTGCTGGGTGTCACTGAACACAAACTTGTAAAGCTGTGCCCTTTTTGTATGTGAACCTGCTTTTATCTTTATGTTTCTGACTTGGGAGTTAAAAAGGCATAGCTAACTTCTTATACCAACAGGAATGAAACGTAGTTTGGGGCAGATGAAGGAATGGCTTGACTCCCAAAGTTAAAAAATGAACTGTGCTACAGAGAAGAAATGGCCTCAGAGTATGTGGGAGGTGTGGGTATGGGTTCTTTTGTTATTAATAAAATATATTTTGACCAGGGATAAGCAAGTTGTTAGATGACACTGCACAAAATACACACTGCTCTGGCTGGACAGGGTAAATACTCTTCAGTGGAAAGTCAATTCATAAACATCTTGCAGAACACCAGAAAGATGCACAGCATTTTCTTGTAGGTCAAGAAATCAAATGAGATTTGGATCCAGTGGGATGGGATTTCAGTTTTGTTTGTTGGTTTGCAGGACAAGTGCACATCTTGACCAAAACCAAGCAGTCACTTGGTCCTCAGGTCCTGCCCTCAGGTCACTTGTTAAGGGGGTGCTCTAGGCTCAGTTCCCAAGAGGATTGCATGTTTCTGCTGCCAGGAGCACCAACCCTTGTGCTGCACTGCCAGAAGTGCTGATTCACTCCCAGGATGTGATCTTTCCTGGGATGCAGTGCTAACTGCTGCTCCTTGTGCCTAGGGAGGGTTGTTAAAACTTCCCAACATGCCCACGTGCTGGCAGCCTGTTTAGAACACTGTCACCTGCTCAGACAGGTCCAGCTTTGATGAGGATAAACAAAATCCGTGACAGGAGTGGGAAGGCACTGTCAGACTAACATTAGCACTGCTGTGTATATTAGCTTCTGCATGGAAATCTTGATGTGATTTCTAGTCCAATGAATTTTTCTTCCCCTGGGAAATGGTATATCCAAAATGTCTTTCACAGCCTTTTGCACACAAGTTGAAGTCGTATTATATGCTTTAAAAGCAACCAGCACATTTGCAATTATTTCAAACAAAAAACATATTGAGAGCCTGCTAAAATACAACTTTCTGTCCTTTGGGATTTAATTTGCTTAGAAACAAAACATTCCCCTGAAGACAAATAGCAACAGGCATTGATTCTATTCACTGGAACAACGCTTCCAAATTAATTGAAAAAGATTTCCTAAAACCACTGTAACACTTCTATCAATTAAAAATATGTCCTGATTGGAAAGTTTGGTGCTGAAGAATTAAAACTTACTGAATTAACTTTTAATTAAGCTATTTCATATCAAACTATTTTAATTAAGCTATTTTACATCAGGCTACTTTATATCAAAGAAACATGCAGCATTACTTCAAAGAGTTCACACTGAACATGAAAATCATTAACACTCAAATAAAGATGTGCCAAATGGTTTGGCAGGAACTGGAATATTCAGACATGGGGGAAGCTTGAAGCTTCAGCATTGTGATTCCATTCGTCTAGAAGGAAAAAAATGTTGAAATCTTCAAAGAACATGGATATTGTCACATGGATATATTTTGTTTTAATTCATTGGATAATCCAGTCCTGAGTAATTGTAAAGTACTTCAAATGTTAAAATAAATGTACATGTGGAAGGATTGTTGATTTCTGCTAATCATGTTGGTAAATAAATTATGGAAGTATACAGCACAAAATTTTTGATATAATTTCTTGATCTTGGGAAAATCAAGAGTGGAAAAACGAAGGGAAAATATGTTCTTTGAAAACAGACCATTGTGAGAAAGTTCTATGCATTGGCTTCTGTCCTTCTGAGTTACAGGATATTCTTAGAGCCTAGTGCAGTGATTAAAGCCAAAATGGTATTTGTACAGTTGAGGACTCTGCCTTGAATATTTTCCCAAATTCAAAACATTTTACTCTGTGACTAGAAGATAAAGTGCTTGACTTTTCAAAGGAGGCAATACAGACTCTACCTTAGAATACATTTAAATCCCTGAGAAATGCACATTAACAGGGTGTGCTGGACAGTGTGCAAATGAGAGAGAAAAGTAAAGAGAAAGAGATCATCATGTACCTTGAAAAACCTCTAAACATGACTCCTGCACATTCAGCATGTGCACTAAATGCTGACAGATGTTACAAGGCAACAAAGATGCTGTGGGCAAATCCATTTCCTTTCTTTCTCAATTCAGATTTCCAGATGCCTTGTGCAGGTTGGCAAACGTGGATTCCTCTAGTTTTGTTGTAGAACAGTCATTTTCTCCAGGAGATGAGAGGCTGGTGTGAGGGTGGGTGCCTTCAACGGTTGAAATTATTAATCAATAATTTCATTCTGCTTTTAGTCAGGACCTCAGCTGAAAATGCAGAGTAGCTTGGAGTGTTTAACTCTCCTACCTTGAAAATGCTTTCCAGTCTTTCAGTAGCACAAAGGATAAAACTAGAATTAATTATTCTGAGGAAACCTATAATGGCTTGGGATTTTCTGCTGCCTGAGTATTGAGAGCAACTTCTTTTTTTCTGTGACTTTTTTCCCATGACAGAGCTTGATTTTTTTTTTTTTTGAATATATATAATGGCTTGGTATTTTCTGCTGCCTGAGTATTGAGAGCAACTTCTTTTTTTCTGTGACTTTTTTCCCATGACAGAGCTTGATTTTTTTTTTTTTTGAATATATAATTTGCTGCTACAGTAAAGAAATCATTTAAAATTTAGAAAAATAAGCTGAGAAGATGCAAAGGCATGTGATGTGACCAATAGCATTTATCATCTGGCCAGTCATATGGCAGGATATGGATAGCATGGTGATTAAGGATTGCAGTTGAGGGGTCCCAAATAAAAATGATAATACTTCTCACAAATCAAGCTGTTTAAGGTACAGAGTTATATTAAGTACTTTATTTTTTAAAAACTTGTGCACAGCTTTGCATTTGCAGGTCTTACCTGAAGTCTGCAAAGATAAAAGTGCCAACATACAGAGATAAAAACCGTTTCCCAGGTACTTCTGAACTGTCTGGAATTTGGAAGGACTGTAGATCTTATGACACACACCGGTCTCAGGAAGTATGGGCAATTCAGATAAGCTTTGAATAATCATCAAACATTTTGCTGCTTACTGCTTATCTTCCATTTCAAACTCTGAAATATTTTAGGCTTATCTGTCACAACAAAAAGGGAAAGGAGTCAAGGTGCTATCATGGTCAAAAAATTGTACAGCCATCAATAATAAGAGGTTTCTCAGTGTTTTGAGACATTTCCTGGTACCTGCACCCTCAGGCTGAGAACTGAAAGTAGGCAGAGGTTTGAGTTCTGTTAATTTAACAAAAGCATTTAAAAATATCAGCTCTTATCTCTGGAAGTGTTAGTCAGTGTAGAGAAAAGATAAGATTTCAATTAACTGGAGGTGAAATATTGGTTCAATATGTTTTCCTCCTTGTTTTTGATTGCTTCTTGTTTTCAGGATAGTTAAACATATTTAATAATCGTTATCTGAGTATTAAGCAATTATTTTGAAGCTGTGCTGAACTGAACCTTTTTCCCAACAGCTCTGCTTTGACACTTTGTAATACGGCAGTCTGGCCAAGTAGACCCAGTTTGGCAGATGCAAGTGCTGTAATACTTAGTTCTCAGGTAAGTTACAGTCATGTTATTTTTATGATGCTTCCTTCTTATATATTCTTACAAATTTCTATTAAAACTAATCATAAAGAATTTTCTTTGTTTTATTTGTTGGTGCACATCTCAGTTTTAGAGAATATATCCAAAAAAGAGTATCAAAAACTCTCAGAGCTGTTTAACAGCTTTAAGAAAGCAGTTTAAACTCTTCAATGATATTTGTGATAAAATCCTTTTGTAATCAGCATTTTTGGAGGGATCTCTTTGCTGGGATTTTTTGGGGGAGCAAAGGGGATTCAGTTTTGTTTCTTCATTGTTTGATCAAAATGTTTTCCTATAACAGGTGTTTGAAACTCCAGTAGATTACTGGTACTGATACTTTTCAATGAGTGTGCTTACTGCTGAGACCACTTTGTTCACACCAGTTTTGCTCATGGTAATTAGGATGGGCTCAAATTGATCAATAACTTGTGACATGTTCTCACTATTCCAAGTCATCTTAGACCATGCCTCCATGATGGCTGTTTTTCCTTGTGTGCAGCAGAATTATAATTTCCCTAAATCTAAATAAGACCTCTTCATCCTCAAAATCATACAGCAATAAGTAATGTAAGTATTTATATGTAAATATATAAATGAAGAACTCATCTGTATGCAATGAGTGTTATGCTGAATATGATGAAGTTCAATTTGGCTTATAGAAATAAGCACATTATTAAAAAATACACTGTTTTGGTGCACTTGCTGTGGGAGAGCAATTGAAATCCCCATGATAAAGACAAACTGCAGTAATATGTGTATGACTACTGACAGAGAAGTTATGCAGAGGGTCAAGGGATGAACTGCAATATCAGTGTTAATCAATCGCTTCCCCTCATCCTATAAAAAAGGAGAAAACCAAAATGTTTTATGGTAAGTTTAAAGAGCATAAAGTGAGAACATCTGGAAGTTGAATTTCTTCACCCTTTTGTTCTCCATGTTGTTATTTATACGTTATTATTGTTGCTGTTAGGTCAGTCTTTTGTCTTTCTCTAGTAAAGTAAATAGACCCAAATGCTTCAGCCTTGCAGGTTTTCCAAACCTTCAGTGACATTTGCAGTAGAACCCTCCCAGTTTCTGCAACAATTTTTTCACTGCGGACCTTGGCCACTCTTCCAACAGCAATTTTATTTCTTGTGGCAAGTAAGGACACAAAGTAGATGTTCTGTCTCTTCAGCGTGCAGCAAAACTTCTGCTTAACACCTCCTGCTGCACTGTCATTGTCAGCTTGGGCTTGGGATTCCCAGGGCTCTCTTTGGCATTACTTCTTCCCAGTACCCTTTCCTGTCCCTAAAGAACATGAACTATTTCTTTTATTGTGTATAAAACTCCATATTTAATCAAAAACATTAACGTTTAATAAAAAATATTAATGTTTTCTACTTGTGCCTGGTTTACCATCTAGTAAAGATGGCTTTTTGTCCTGATTATTCCACTGCATTAACCTTTGTCTCAATCTTTATGTATCTGCAAATATGACAATAATAGAATTTCTTTCTAGTGAGAAAGTCACTCATCAGTTTTAGTCTGGTTATAATATCCAAACCTGGAGGAACTTCTTAAGTGACGCCTAATTAAAAGTAGTATCAGTCTATAGGGTCCTTGAGGGACTCATGATATCCTAAAACAAATGTTTAGTTTGAGATCTGTTTTGTCTCCATTGGTTTGTTGTATATTCAGATTCCATGCCGAGGGATTTGTGTTTACAGGAAGTGATGTTGGTGATAGGGGTGTCATTGAGAAGGTTCTTGTGGTATCATGTAAAGGACAACTACCAGAGACTGTGCAGCTGCTCTCTATTCCAAGTTCATTTCATGATTGAGTCTCCCTTGAATTTAAACCATTACATCTTGTGTGAGGTTTTATCTGTACATGGTTCTTTCAGATGAAATTTGTAGCTACTGGCTGCTGTAAGTTACTTATTCCTCTCCAGAAAGTAATCAAAAGCTGTTCAGACTTAATGGAACAATTTAATAACTTTAGGGAAAAAGGTTTAAAAAAAAAAAAGAAATCACATGCAACTTAGTACACATGAACTAATAAAACACCAGCTACAAAATATTTTGCAAATTCAAATTTAGTGACTCCAACATTAAGTTACAAAAAATATTGAATATAATTTATTCATTGAAATTAATTTTACTTATCATTAATTCCTCTTGAAAGTATCCTATTTCCAAAGTTTTGTCAAAGTGTGATTATAAACACTACATGTTTATATGTTTTTATTTAAAATATGATTAAGTTTGAAGAAAAAAAAAAAAACCCTCTTCTGCATAATAAAGAGAGAATTAACCACAATAACAGTGGTAGGAGGAATGGGAATTATTGGACAGGTGAGTATATTCCAAGAGCTAAAGGATGATTATGACAGACCTATATTATTTACATCAAGAAGATTTCCCCTCAACTCTGTTACCTTTTTGTTAGATTTGGGGATTCCTGCCCTTTCCCTGGAGGAGCACCAGTGCTGAACAATAGACCACAGCTGTGATGCCAGCACTTACTGCACCTGCTTTTGTCAGGATATTCCAAATGCCACCTGTTATGAATCTACATCACTTCACACACTAACAGTGTAAAGGTCTTTTTTGGTGGACTAAAGAAATTTTACAGAGATATATCTCTCTTATTTCCTCACTGTAGGTGAACTCAGATCTCTATTTTGTCCTCTGATGTTAGTAATGTATTTACCATAACTATAAATTGTCTCAGAAGCTTAGAGCCTAAGTGCCCTAAGGAGCACTTGAAAAACTGGCAGAGCCCTGGTAAAGGAGAGTGGTCCTTTGAATAGCTCCTCTGTGTGCTCATTCCTTGGCTCACACAACCTCAGCAGCACACAGCTG
Organism: Phylloscopus whistleri; assembly: GCA_017589585.1. Classification (NCBI taxonomy): domain Eukaryota; kingdom Metazoa; phylum Chordata; class Aves; order Passeriformes; family Phylloscopidae; genus Phylloscopus; species Phylloscopus whistleri. Next base: position 191,840 of record JADMLD010000682.1, on the reverse strand, counting down.
GAGTGTGCTGATGTTTTCAGAGACAGGAACAGAACTCCACCTGCACTATTTTTAAGCCCAGATCAATACCTGTAGTATGGAGATGCAGTGTGGGTATCTCTCATTTACACCCTGCTGTGTTATCTGGCTCTTCTGGGCACGCACACAGAGCAAAGCTTTGTATAAAATTAAAATCAGAACTAGGCTGTCACAGGAACATAGTGCTTAACTCGTGGCTTAGAAGTAGTAAGGTTTTGAGCAGCTTTATGATTTGTTAATTGCATGTTATTAACTGTCAGCAAGCCAGTCATTCCTGATAGCTACCCTAGCCTGCACAAAATGTTACCCAAGCCCTACAATTCCCTGAATGCTTTATAACCACTCCCCAAGTGTTCTGGACATGCACCACCACGTGCACGCTCTCTCCTGTGGGCCATGGCAGCTCCTGGGGGAACTGCTTCTGCTCTTTTCACACAGCTCCTGTCACAACTTGTGATATCCCAGCTTTATGCACCTCGTCTCTACCTAATACCTGTAAATCCACTAAACCTGCTGGGGACAAAGACACCACGGTCACCCACACACCCCCAGGGCTGGTCCCCAGTGCTGCACCTCTGCTGACAGCACTGGGGAGGTGGCTTCTGTCAGAGCAACCTTCTGCTTTGTTCTCCTCTTCTCACTCTAATATGCCCCATGATTTTGCAAATTTTCATGATTTCAACTCCACTTTTCTACTCAAGTCGAGCTCAGCTTTTTTCACTGTGGGAGAAGTTTAAGGCAGTAATAGGAGCTGGACGTGTCAAAGCATGACATGTCCCAGAAAGTGACAATGAACCAGGCTGCTGAGCTGGAGCTGAGCCTGGCTGCCTGGCAGTTTCTTTGTTAGAGGGCAGGGGAGGATGGGGGTGGGCTGGCTGGGGAATCAGAAAGCATTAGAAACATTACCTGGAATCAAATAAGAATGGAATTATTTGCTAAATCATAGTGTCATTCCTCAATGGCAATGAATATCACTCTGGGAAGCAGTCTTCCTGCATTCTTTCCTGGTATACTAAGGAACAAGAGAAAATTTCTGGAATTATTCTTTATAATACTGATTTCTACTTATTTATATAGCTTTTGGGACTCTGCTGTCAAAAATAGGATTAAAATTGCATTGATAGCATTGATAACATGAGGCTGAACTCACAGTGTTTCAATAGCTGGCTGCCTTTTGCTATAAATGTCCTGACTCCTGTGTGCTCTGGAAATTGAAGGTATTAACTAAAATAGGAAGTTATTTTTTTTAAAAAAAAAGAAATCCATAAACTTGCATGAGATCATTTCATTTCCTAAGAATGTAGCATAATTAAACAAGAGATGTAACAGGTTAAGTGAAACACCAGGAGAAAAGAAACAGCTATCATGGAAATGCATTTAATTGCCAGTAAAAAGTTTAAGAACATTCTAGATTTTTCAAATGTATATTTTCTTGAGCAAAGATATGACTGCTCATGAGTGACAAATATTTGTCTGCAAATGTATTGTTGCAGCAGGTAATTACTGTAAAGATCCAACTTGTTCTATACCTATGATGGATTTGATTAGCAAGCTTCTAAAACATTCCCAGTAGAGAGGGCTGTCCATACCACTGACGTGTATCTTGTACTTTTATTACTCTGCAATTCTTTTTGGGGTAAGATGAAGAGGCCAGAAAACGTAAGCATACTGAAATAGGCTCTGCTTGTCACTCTTTTCTTTACTATAGAACAGGCATTAGGAAAAGGTTATTAATTTTTGCAGGGTTGGCACAGTTCTTTTATCACTGAAACAATTCCTTTTAACCTGAGAAGACAGCCTGATTTGAGCAGCTTCCTAAAAACTTCCAATAACCATTACACTTGCCAGGATTCAATAAACCCAACCTATTTGTTTTTCCTTTGGGGAGAAAACTGTCGTGTATTCTTACTAATGCATATCTCGAGCCAACATTCACATTGTTGATGTTATAAAATTTCTTATTACAAACATTTCAGAAATGGATTTGCATAGTAAAAATTGTAGAGTATAATCAAAGATAATGTTAGCAGGGATGTGGAAGATGTGATCTCTCTGTGTCTTTTCGTATCTTCCTTTTTAATGCACAGTGAGTTGTTGATCTTTCCTACTTCAAAAGATAAATTTGGGGTTATTATGTACCTTGTACCTTGATATCTTCTTGACTGCAGTACATTATGAATCTTACTGGGTAGCACAGTCTGGCACCCTACCAAGGATAAGCTATTCCCTACTCCAGTTCATTGCAGTGTCTGCTTTGGAACCGAGCAAAAGTCCCTTGACAGATGTCCTGACAAAGCAATAATGAAAAGGTCATACCACGTTTCCTGCAGCATTTATCTTGTTTTCTTAGTGGCTGTGTACTGAAAACTAGAGCAAATTACACCTAATTAGAGAGTCTAAGTTCTGCAATAAAGTGTCTTTTATCAAAGTTATTAGACGTTGTATTTGAAAATCCTAAAACTCTTAAATAGCATCTTGACAACATTCTTATTCAGATCCAGTCTTAAAACATTTTGCCTTTTCTAAAGATCAAGGTCACAAACCCAGCAGTTCTTGTTTTATGGGGCCTTGGGGGCATTTTGAACTATTACTACTTCAGGAATTGTTGATTATGATGGAATACTGAAACAAAAACACATCATAGACATTCTGAGCAAGTCTTCCCTGACAGCATATGGAATAAGAAGTGCCCAATATTTAGTGACAATTATGAAAATACTTGCTTATCAATTATTTTTCCCTTGATAAGTCATAAATAATTAAAGGCTAATTCTAAAAATACTGCATCTTTGAGAAAATATACCAAATTTTTTTGTTTCTTTTATCATAATCTGATTTTAGAAAACAAAGTAAAACCAATTGATGATGATGAAGAAAGTATTCTGTGTTAGTACAGAAAGGTAATTTGGTTAAGTTTGGAACAGATTAATTTGGAAAGATTACAGAAGTCTTTCAGCTGACTTAATTAGTTTTGCTAGTCCCACAGGCTGTTAATTATAGTGGCAACAGTGTCATCATTATGTCACCAGTAAAATAAGGTGCTTAATTGTGCAGTTATTATGCTGCTTAAAAAAGCCTTATTTATTTTCCTTTATGTCAGACCTTTTCTGCATAACCAATAGCAACAGAAAACTTTGTTACCTTCCAGCTTGCTCCATATTTTAAAATGCCTAGAAAATGTGATCCAAAAGCAAGCAGGAGTTACAAGTCACTAAGATTGTTCCCATCCCATTTTCTTCTAAATGAGAAACACAGATTATGATTAGTACATTTGGGGAGAACCTACTCACAATAAATCTTATTTTCCTTCTGCTTTGTGTAACAAGTGGAGGAGAGTCAGGATAGGGTGTTCTAATTACACAAATGCAAATACTGGCTCAAAAATACTTTTTTTTTTTTGTAATTAAATAATTGTTTAGTGTTGGTAATTGTTCCACTAACATGCTACATTCCACTAAAATGCTTACATTTTTCTTTCCCTCTGGTTTTTTCTAATCAGGTGATTAATGTGTGACATACTGAGGTCGATGACTAAAGTTCATCCTGTGTTCAGCTACCTCTTTTCACAAAATCCAATCAAAATACACAGGCTGAAGGAACAAAGAGACCTTTCAGTTCAACTCTGTCAATGTCCTTCATAAAAATTACTTTTATATTCATATATGTTCTATGCTTGATATAATATACACTTAAACATGACCCACCTATATCCTGTGAGAATATTTTTGTTATTGAAAAAGCTTTCTTCCAACACTGGAGATGACACAGCGTCAGGACTGATGAACTTGGTTTTCATTAAGAAGCATGCGGGAGTGCAGTAACTCAACGAAATAAGAGTGCAATGACTGTTAAGTGCAAAACAGTTCAGTGCGATAACTGAACTAAAACCAAAGCTGGTGAAAAGAGGAAAGTGAAATGAATGCAGCTTTGATACAGTCTCCTAATTCTTATTATTCTTGATAAAAAGCATATTTGGTTTATTTACAAAGTGCATTTACTGTTATGTTCTTATAATCTGAAACCCAGGATTAAATTATATTTATTTTATTTTATTCTGAGAAAATTATATGAATTTTAGGACTGACTGTTTCAATGCATGTGAAGCTTATGTTCACATCTGTTTTTGTGGGTTTGATCCACTCCCTTGATGTTATTTCTCACAGTTTTTCCTCAAACAGTGGTTCCATCTTTGAGCTAAACACTGAGATGTCCTGTTGGGGGCAGGGGAGAAGGGCTGATCTGGAGAACAAGAGCTGTCAAGAAATGATGTGACAGTAACTCTGTGTGACTGGAGCAAACAAAACTGTCTGGGAGCATCTGCAGGAACTGCGGTGCTGCTGGAGATGATGGTGATGATGGTGATGACCTTCATCAGACTGAAGAGCAGCCAGGGAATTGCAAAAAGACTGTTGAAACAGTGTTAGAAGTACCTTGAAAAGAAATGCCAAAGATGTTGTGGGGTATCCACCTTGTGGGAGAGGGGAAAAAAAAGTAATGTTAAAGAAATTCTTCCCCCTCAGACACCACTTATTGGAGTTGCCTTCTCTGAAAAGTTATCATTTTCATCATTGTAACTTTTACTTAGTCTAATCCTAAAGGAGGAAGTATGAGAGTTATAAAAATGACTGAAGATAGAATAGATATTATAATAATGACTTAAGACAGAAGTTATAAATAATGGGTGAAGTATAAATAATTGTATTTAATGTTTTTATCTGACATAGCAAACTGGGGACTAGATTCTTAGTAAAGAAATTGTTTAATGCAGACTCATTTTGTACACTTGAGGGTGTAGCCTCGTCTACCTCGGTGCTGTTCTGAGACAGGCTCTTGAAATTCTTCCAGTTCTCAAATTACAGGTGTTGTGCTCTACTGAGTTATAAACAATTGAAGAAACAAATCATGTAATGGTATGGAGCCTATTACACATCAAGATGAATTACAAAAGCAAATCATGGCACCAAAGTGATAAAGGATTAGGATTTTATGTGCTGCTAGTGTTGAACCACAATTATCTTAGCCAAGAACGAGTAATTATTCAAAATAAAACACAATTTGCTGTCAATGCAGACTGCTCAGAATATATGAGGTGTAAGTCCTCCCTGATGTAAAATAGTTTGGCTCAAAGGCTGAGTTTTCAGAATCAGTGTGACCTTTTCATGTCCTTCAGTTATCAGCCTGTTCCTATAGCATGGATAATTTTTTCAGGCACTTTAAAAATGAGTCTGATGAAACAGAAACTCTCTTGAAATTTTACTCTAAGCCTCTGTACTATCAACACTCCTGGTTTTTTCTGTCATGCAATTTTGTTTGCTTGTTTTTTTCGTTAGTTTTTTTTTTTGTGTGTTATGCTGTCCTGTGAATTAGGGGCCAGTGACCTTAGACAACCCCATGTTTGGATGTTCCTGGTGGACACTAATAGATAATGGATACAACTGCAGGTACTGGGCACTAAAAATTTCCTTGAGAACTGGAATGGAACTCTCAGAACGCTGTGAATTTGTCCTTTTTACAACAACAAAAGTGAAACTCTATACAGAGCACAAATAATTTCTCTCTCTCTAGGTGTGGTATTGTCAATAGAAGCAGTGATCCCCTGGATTTGTGCTGGACCAGAACACCTCAGTATAAGATGAGGGACTTCTGTAAACTTGGAGTCTCCAGAAGCATGAGGTGCAACGTGTCCTGGCCCAGACACTGCCAGGGAGTACTTTTACAAGTTCCTCTCTGGTCAAAACCCCAATGAATCGAATTCAAATGTCATCACCTGAGCTCCCTGCCAGCTGCAGGGGTACTCTTTACCTTGATTTGGTTTTAGGCATGAGCAGTAGAGGTTATCACCAAAAGAATAAAGGGTAATTCAAGTGGTTCTCTGAATCCTTAGGAAGATTTGGCATCCACTAAAGGAAAAATATAAGGAAATATATTGAAATTGTGTCTTAATATTATCAAATCAGCTTGATAGGTTCATAAAGGCACCAGGAGTTTTTTTCTTCCTCAGTGAATTTCATATTGAGAGTGCATGGAATTCATTTTGGTACTTACCTTCGTCATCTCCTACAGACACTGTCAGGATACTGTTGTAGTGTTACTCCATGGCAGCAGGTAACAGAAAGAGCATTTCTGAAGTGGCATTCTAGTGATGTGTAATTTGATAAAGGGTTCATTAACGATTTTCACTTTTGTTACATAATGTCATTTCATTTTAGTTATATAATGCATTTCAAAAGTGAGTACATTCTCTGTATTTCCATGCTCTAATCAATTCATCCTCTACAATTTTTAAAATACAAGAAAAGACTGATTTTCACTGCTAAAGCACAGCTACTGGCTTGGCATTTTTCTCAATACTAATGTGGTCTTACTTTACTGTTATAGAATTTAAGAGCAAACAAGTATGTTAAAGCTATCTAAACTTATAACCAAATATCCTAATCTATTTAACTTAACTTATCCTTGGATTGTGCAGATTTCATCAGCTGCAACAAACATAAATCCTGTGACTGAACTAAATAATCCCTTTGTTATTGTATGATTTGGGTATCCTACTCATGCGTATCAATGGAATGACTAATATAAATATTATTTTAACAGAAATAAACCTCTAAAGAAAAATTCACTATGTAAGAACTTAGTCTGGACAGTTTTTTTGGTTGTTTTTTTTTTAATGATACTCCAATTGCTTGTTTATTGTTCATATTTTTCAAAGTGGATGATCAAAACTGAAAGCATCTGTGATGACTGTACAAGAAAAAGCCCCCAAATTTGCAAGGTGATATTTTAGTTTTTAGCCCAATGAGAAAAAAAGTTGTATAGAATAAGTTTACTACTTAGTGTTACACAGTCTAGAACACTATTCTACAGCAGCAGTTCAAGTACTTCATCAGAGAAAAGGGAACTGTTTGGGGGCATTTGCACAGATCATGAAACTTAGGAAATGTGGATGTTCCCACAGCCAGACCGAATTGGAGTTGGGGCTCGGCCCTGCTGTCAAGCTTGTGCTAATAATCACTGAACACAGCAACAGTTTTAGTCTCAAAACCAAAGGGCAATAAATTGTTCCTACTGTAGCTGTCACTGTGAGTGGTGTCTCCAAACAGAGCAGCCTCTCATTAAGGGGAGTATCTGTGAGAGCTTACACTGCATTTACAGTAATGCATGCAGCAGTTCCGTTCCATTACTGTTCATACCCACAGATATTGAGTATCTTGGATCTTGTACAGTGATTTGAACACAGCTGTACTGACAGCAGCAAAGTGTCAGTGACAAAGTCTGGAAGGGGTTAAGACTCATTATTACTAATCTATTTTAATGAAACTCACATTGACTGTGGTATTAGAACCTATTCATCCATTAATATATGGAAGGAGGAGTACAGATCAGTCTTCCTGTTCAGAAATCATAACTGGTCTAAACACTTTCAAATGGGTCTTTCCTCCCCTCCTTCACCATGTGAATGGATTCTGGGTACATAGATGGATGAAAAGTGCAGAGCACCCTTGTCTCATCCTAATGCTTCCTGACCAGAATGTTTATGTGCAGTGCTGATTTGTAGGTTACCCTTTTTTCATGTCACATGACAATTTACGTCTCAAAACAGACATTTTAGCAAAAAGAGCTCTTTGCTTGCTCACATGTTCTTAGGTATATCAGGCCATGGTGCCAGTTGGATTTTAAACGTGCTGGATTCAGCAGAGCACCTGTGGAAGTACCTGTGGCATTCACATGAACACCACATGAATTCTTAATAGTCTGCAGGTTATACTGAATACTGATTTAATTATTAAGACAAATATAACTATATTCCATCTTTGTGATCCGGGCAGCTGTGTGAGTAGAAAAGTAAGCATGTCCTTGATAGAAACAGTAGGAGAACTTCTAAAATCACAAAGCAGCACTTGTGAGGAAGAAGGAGACAGATCCACTAAACAGGTGGGGGGAAATGAAAAAATGCAGGCATGCCACTGGTATTGTGTGTGTGTGTGTGTGTGTCTGTATGTAATGGAGTGAGCTATGGAATATCATCCTAAAATGTAAAAATGCCATCCCTAAAAATTTTTCAAGACCAGAGAGCTTGTCTTATAATTTATTTGAACATTGCAAATACACTATTACTGCAGGGCACATAGAATAAAATGAGAAAAAGAACAATTAGTCTTTACTGGTTTTTTGAACTGTGTTGTTAGTAAATTTTTTTTCGGGACATTTGTGCGGGAAAAGAATGGAAGCTTCTTGGTGAGTGAGCCAGGGCAAAGGAAATATAATCAGTGTTAGTCAGCATTATGTGGTACTGAGTGGGTGGAATTTTGGCTGTGCTGAAAAGCTTGGAGACTTCCTATTAATTTATTTCATTCTTGGTGTTTGTTTCATAAACTGAAGCTCCCTGGTTTAACTGAGAAGCCTTCTACTGCCCGGCAGTGGCTTCTCAGTGGCTGAAACCCCACTCTGCTAGGACTTGTCCTTCTCCAAGCAAGTGTGACACAAAAAAAACAGTGAAAGCATTTTCACTGAAAAAAAATCTCAATGAAACTGTAAAAATATTATCTTGTTGTTAGGATATTTTCTCCTTAATCTATAAATTTTCTTAATTTTCCCTACAGACAACGAAGAAACTTAATGTCCAAGGAAACACTAATTTCTATTTCATCTTTTTTAAATTCTTTTTGAAGAAAAGTTTCTTTTTAATTCTTTTCTTAGATCTGGCTCAAAGCTGTGTTTGAAATACCAGCAACTCAAACATGTATCTGAAATCTTTGAATGACCCAGTAAGAGAACTTCTTCCCACCTCTCCCCAAAGGTCAGAAGTTCCACTTTCCTTATTACTATGAAAAGATTGTTAATGATTCTTATTGAGGACTTAACTGTTCAAGATTGACTTAACTTCAATACTGGATTTATCAGGATAAACTTGCACTGATAACAGGAGCAAATGTTATGCACATTCATCTACTGTATAAATAAAAATCAGTAACATGGTGCTGTGTTTTGTGATTTTCAGTGAAAGATAACACAGCTTAAAAATACCCACAGAAACTCAGAATTGTTGTAGCTTCATAGGCATTGAAATTTATAGACTGTTTTACATTGCTAGCCTATTTATTGGTGGAAAGGGTGTAACTGTATAGCATATATGCTGCATATAAATAGGGTTTTTTGGAGTTTGGGTGGGTTTTTTTCTCCGTGATTTTCAAAGGACAAAACTATTCAGAAGTGCAGAATATTTATCCTCTGAAAATTCAGGAACTTCTGTTTAACTTTTTTGAAAATCTTGACCCAAATGTATGGAGGTATTTTGTCCCTTACTGTTGTATACCTGACCATAACAAAGTAGCAGCAACCTAGAACATCAAATAAAGTAGGAATGCTTTTAATAATGAAAATACATCGATGATTCTCCTCTTGTCTGGTTTTGCTCTTAATCTCTTTTATCAGACCTGTCATTTCCTACTGCTTAGGCTGTAATATTTCCAAGAAACTTTCTTAAAAAGAAAAAAGGCATAAAAATAAATTCAACTTTTTAATGATTTGTAAGTTTCTAAAAATGAGAAGTTTAAAAAAGAGCTTGATGTGTCTGGATACATCCACTACTCAAGGCTAGCATTAAGTGTTCTCTGCCAATCTCATTATATGCAGCTCATGACTGTAATTAACATATTAATTTATATGCAGATATCCATCTAAATGCCAAAGCATTTTTATACAGCAAGTTCTTTTCTACTCTTGAATTGGTATTGGGGAAAAAATAAGAAAGAAACTTCATGAGGTCAGAATGGGAGGCATTGAGACTCTCATGAATAACACTTTTTTGACTGTTCTTAGATGCACTTTCAGCTGTCTCAGTTTTCAGGATGCTCTGTAGAAAAAAAATGGAGATTTTAAAAAAGAAAGAAATTTTGCTTGGAATATTTTTTCATCAGTTCTTCCAATACACCTCTCTCAAATATTAGTAGACTTATTTTTGTGTTTGAATAAGGCATTGCTGTTTGTTCTTACCTTAACCATTCTGTGATTGTGCAATGTTGTCTCTAAATACCCTTTAAAAGTAACCCCATAGGTGAAACCTGGAAATCTGACTCCAGTCTTGTACTGTAATGGCAAGTGGAGAGCAAAACTTGAATCAGAATGTGCTTTTGGGTTCTATTTATTTCTTAAATAAAGTACTGAGTTATTTGCTGCTTTTCTTAGAGCTTGTTCTGAAAAGTGGCATCAAGGAACTGCATGTAACCTTTTTGGGAAGTTGATTGGGAATCTCTGCCAAGTCTGTGTGGTCCAGTTAATTCCAGTGGAAGTTGCACCTCTCAGGAATGTATTCCTAGCCATGGAATCTGGCATAGCTGATAATACTTCAGCCTTTTACAAACAGACCAGCTCCAGGAGAATTCTATCAATCTGCTTTGCTTTTCTGTAACATGAACAAGAGACAGCAGAACATCAACAATCAATGAGAAACTGGGACTAAAAGCTTTTGCATTTTTGTGTTAACCAGCATAAGTTTTGTCATGGGAGGTGAGAGAAAGAACTGGAGAAGGAAATGAAGATTATGTAAGAGAATTAGCTGTCCTAGTTCCTGAACAAACAGCCTTTCTCTCAGAAAATTGATGACCACAGTGAGCCAGAGCCGTTTCCCAGGGTTACCTGTTTCCTGTATGTGGATTATTCAGAATCCACTTATTACTGAATTTACTGTACTACTTTGGGGGTTTCTTGGCTAGTTGCTTAGTTATTTTCCTCCTCATCTTTACTGAGTCTGAAATGCAGTATTTTGTTCCATCTCAGTAAGTATTTTCCAAAAGCATTTAGTGGATAATATCAAAGAATAAGTAAGTTTGAGCTGCTCGGAGAGCTAATCATTAGCTGCTCCAGAGAGTTCCCAAATGGAAAAGAAATTTGCATAAGAAAGGGAAGATCCAATCATAAAAGTTATGTAATCCAATTATAAACACTTTGTGATTCTGGAGTTCATGGACTGTTTGCCTTATTTACTAATGAGCCTAATTAAAAAGATCCCTGAAGCCAAAAATAATGGAGATGACAACAGTTAAAACACCATACACTTGCCAAAAAGAAGTGTTAAGCTCTACTTCAAGTCTCCAGTTCTGGAAATAGTCCTGACTTTTATGATCTACTATTCCAGAAGGAGAGTAGTTAGTTATACAATTATGCATCCAGTCTTTATTTACAGAAGTTTGGAGTTACTCTGGTTGGAGACAAATGACAGCAATTTTTCACTGCCTCGATTTAACTAAATCAAATGGGTGACTTCATAACTTTGTGACCCTTGACTCTTTAGCCCTTAATGATTATTAGTCCTTCCCCATCAGCATAGTTATATACCTTGGAATTTTCAATAATTTTTTTCTTCACTATTTTTGACCAGCAGTTCAACCACAGCTAGAATTTTTTTTATTAAGATCAGGGGATGTTATTTTTGTTAACTCAGTTAAGGGCAATTTCCATCACTAAGCAGTGAAATTTTCTTTTACCAGTTTTTTTTTTACAGAGAAAAGATTATAACTTTCTCTCTCTCTCTGATAGGTAGATTTGTCTATCTGACCCACAGACTGGATAATCTGGGGTCTTTCACTCTCAGTTCCAGAGAATGAGCGTTTAAGAAGCAGAATTGAGATCACTATGTGGAATATGAACAAGTGTTTTAGTTGAATTGCTTAATGACGCTAAGTATAATTACTGAATGTTTGAAAACTAGGGATGCAGTTTCATTTCTGGTGTTAAGTTAGGAATCCTACGAATTCCTGAAAGTTAGGACTAAAAAATAGTTATCAATAGTTCAGAAACTGCCTTAGGCAGGGCTGGATATAGCCTTGGGCAAAGAAAAAGAGTATTTTCTCCAAAGAATATTGTAGAAAAAAAAAAGAATTGTGGATGGTTTTATCTGACTCTGTTCATTTTATTCTTTCACTGTATCTGAAGAAGCTGTGGTGCCTGCAGTCTCACTAATTTCAGGTTTTTATCTATTCCTGCCAAATCTTATAATGAAATAGGACTGAAAAAAAGTATGTGGTAAATGCTGTACTCATTAAATGGATGTGTTAAAAAGCTGGTATGTTTAACTTGTCATTCCAAATAAATTTAGGGTTAAAGGAGTGGACTAAAAGACCCAAAAGTTGTATAATGATGTTGTACATATGACAGTCAAAGGACAATCAAATTACTGAAAGTGAATATTTCAAGACACTCTTTTGGTTATTTTATTTTATTTTTTTATTATTTTCCTTTAAGTTGCCATGGATTCAGTTTGGTAAATTGATTTCTATGATTTATGGGTCTGCAGGATCTATGAGCAAACTCTGGCTTGATGTAGAACTCATCCTCAAGCCTGAATTATGAAACAACACTGAATACTGGGCTCATCACTCAGTCTGACACAGCACTGCTGCTCTTTTTTTATTTCCTTGCCATTCCATCCAGAATAATACTGAGAGAAGAAAAGCACTTCATTTCACTGTGCTAAATGCAAACAGATTTTTACTTTATCTCTGTTTATTGAGGAGAGATTAGAACATAGTTCTACAGAATGAACCAGAGAGTTGCTGAATTTCTGAAATACATATAATTTCCTCTGAATGTATATTTTGACTCTTTTTTCTAGAAAGGATTAGAGCAAGTTGGATGAATTTCATACGATTGCACCATTGTCCTAATGTACATGCTTAGAGAAACCTTAAAATGTATTAATCTGTTATAGAAATGTTTGTATAAAACTTGCTTCTTCCTGAAAATGCTGCTAGAGCAAGAAAAAAGTTAATCCTCTTAGGTAACAATGTGCATTTGAATGGAATTCACAGGAAAACTGAGTGTCAACAGAGATACAATTGTATAACTAGATGGCAGAGGGAATAGACTTTTTAAAAGATATATTCACATTGCCATACTCTACACTTGGGGATTTCTGCAAGCTGTCTTCAGAAAAGCTTTGGCAATGACATACATTTTTAGAACTGGGGACATTTGCCATTTATTCCAAGCTGTAATATGAAGACAAAACTTCTGTGGTAGAAACTTTGAATAAAGTTACACTCCTTATTAGTATAATTGGATTATTTGAGTAGCATTCCATGAAGATGCTCAGCATCCAGGGCTCAGTATTTGGTTGGGCATTCAGGAGCCAGTTGGATTTGCTTTTGGCACAGTGGAGTGGTTTTCCTTGGGTCAGGGTTATTTTCAGGTTGCAGTACAAGCCCTGCTGATGGCACATGTGCTTAGAGCTCTGTGCCATTCTGCTCTGACAGCATTCAGAACTGAGTGAGGCTGAATCACACTGTTCTCTAAGGTGCAAATCACCACTCATCTCAATGCTTTGAGCCTTTCATGATTTTGATCGATACTGTGGGAGTTGGAATTGTAAACTCTCTGTTGCTGAAGGATACAAAGCTCCTGAGATGAAGCTCAAGCTTTTATAACCAGAATGGAGCAGCAGTATGGAATGAGCCTGCTGAGTTCAGTTCTGTATACAGTATAGAGTTCCACAGTGAGGCATTTTAAATCAATTTGGGTAATGGAAAACAAACTACAGGCAGCTGCTATTTGGAATTTATGTCTTTTTATTCTTTTTGTTGCTGTCTTTACAAACATAATGGGAAAGTCAGAAAAACACATCATTTCAAGAAAACAGCACTGAGGGCCTGCAGGGTAGTCATAAAGGTGTTTAAATAACCATCTCAAGGGTTTGTGATTAGTAGAAATAAGTAAAAAAAATAGATTGTTCTTAGTCTAAGAATGCACTCAAAAAAAAACTTCAATCAATATGGCCATTAGTTTGCTGATCCTAATGTCATTAATATCAGTGAATTGGAAAAACTATTGACATGCCCTAATTCTGCTTTACACTGTGACAGATTCTGTGCCTTTTCTTTACAAGCTTTACCATGAGTCTGCAATTTGTGACCCAACTGAAATTCCTTCAGAATTTACAACACTCGGATGTTTGGTATTACTGCTTCTCATTCATGTCATGTGAAAGAGAACTATGTACAACCACAGACTTTATTTCATCTACTGACTTCACATTTTCAAGAAAAGTTTTCATTGTTATAAAATTTATATGTGAAACACATATCTGTAGATTATAAATTCTCTTTTCAAGGAGAAATAAATTATTGTATTACAGTAGCTGACTGTATAAGCTACTCTAATGATGAGAGGAGGCAAAACCTGCATAACTAACTGGAGAAAGAGGAAAGATAAATTAGGGACCAGAACAGGTTTATTTCTTCTCTTTAATGTTCCTAAGTGTCTCTAAAATAATATATGCTCTGTTGTATTATTTTTAAGCATTTTCTGGATGCAGGCACTTGATACAAATGGCATGTCATACAGGAGGATCTTCAATTTCAGGAATAATTTCTAAATCCTGTTTATTCCAAGGAAAAGGTAGAGCACACAGATACTAACTAAGGAAACAAGAGAGTAGGAAACAAGGGAGTAGGAAACCTGAAAGAACATTTTTACAAAATTTCCATTGTGAAAGGTACATGTGAATAGACTCGATCACATGTGTGCTTCTGCATAAATGCCCCATTCCTACAGGCTGTTCTTGAATGACTGAATTTAACTGGGCATTGAAACAATCGCAGTGATAAAATCATCATTTTGATAGGTATGCTTGATCAAATAGTTCCAAAGTAGATGTTTCATTGTACCTCTGTGGTGGATTTTGCAGTTCATGGTGGGCATGATATAAGAAAACAGAGAGTCAGATCAGAGGGTTAAGGTGACCCTTTCAGCAGTGCCACTCTGTGGATTTAACTGTAGTATCTGATTGCAGAGAGAATCACATCAGGTCTGTGCTCTCTCCATGCAATGATGGTAAGGGAGAAAGAAGGTGAAACACAAAAGATTGAGAAGACTGCAAAGTACAGTAATAATGAGAAGCTTCAACTAACTTCATAAATCTTGAATAAATGTCATATCAGGACAGAATGCTTACTTCTGACATATCTAGAATTTGAGTCAGTCCTCTTTGGAGAAATCAGTCAGGTAATCTTCAAAAGTAGATGTAGCACTCAATTATTTAGATCTGACTCAAGATGTACTAGAGATCATAAGGGACCTACATTTAACTTCTCTATGTAAGAATGGCATCCAGGAAATTTCATTCCTAAAGCATTTTTAAGACAAGAAACTGCTTAAAGGAAAATGGGAAGAAAGAGATAAAAGGTTGACCCGCTTAACCGGGTTGATGATTCTATATGGCAAAGAGCTGGTTTAGATAATGTATTTGACATTATATTGGAGTTAATGTGTGCCACAATTTAGCAAAAAATGCTAGAGGGGTGACAGGCCAGCAAAATTCATCCATCAGCTTAAGGAGAATTTGAAGGCCAAGCTAAGAGAGTGAAAATCATTTGTGGAAAATAAGAACAAGTCAAGCAGGTTCAAAACAGTCTCAACTGATGAACTGAACACTAGTTTTGAGGCTGAAGATGTTAAAGTCATAACATTTTATAACAGCAAGTGTTCTAAACAGCAGGAGCCCTGCTTGAGATTTGTGGTGCACACAAACACACACACAAGTTAAATGTACAACACATGTAATGTAGTACCTTATGTTGTATGTTATGAGAGATATAATTTGTTATATATTATGTATTATATATTAGATACATAATATATTGCACTTGTGTTATAAATATGCTGTGTATAACTATAAATAGCATGTTACAGCTATATAAAGCATATACCTAATATATTGTCTTGGTTTGGAAAGACAGGTATCTGCCAGGGAAACTGGGGTTTCCCTTAGAATAGAGAATGCAAACCCCTCACCCCCCGCCAAATTATAATTTTGCAATCAAGGCTCTCAGGCAAAGATTTGGGAATAGGAATAACAGTTCTTTACTAGTAATATCAATAATACAAATGTGGTAGAAAAACAAAACCACCCCACCAAACCAGCAAACAAACAAACAACAATTTTGGAAAGCCCTGACAGAGTCAGCTACAACCTGATGCCCTGTTGGTCAGGGCGTTGGTAGCAGTCCAAAAGTCCTCTTGGGGTGGCAGATGTGGTTCTGTTGGAGTGGAGATGATCCTGAAGCCAAAAAGGGTCCAGAGGTGGTGAGAGGGAGTCCGGTGATGGTGAGAAGGGTCCTGTCTTCCTCCGGTAATCGGGTGAAGCAAGAGAGATTCCTCTTCCAGAGTCCCAGTTTTATCCAGGTAGGAATGGTTGGCTCCCCCCACTGGGTGGAGCATCTCACAATAGAATGATGGAATGTGAATGTACTATCTTGGGGAGGATAAGTTTTGGGATGTGTGCTTTTTAGGGGTGTTTAAATGGTCCATTAGCAGGAAAAAGATAAGAAACAATGCCCTACATGGTTTTAACAGTTGGGCCATTATCAAAAGGCACCCGCCCCACTCCTTCCAGAGTAAACAAGAGATAAAACAAAACAGCTCCCCAACTGCTTTCAGCAGATGAAAATAGAATACACATCCTAGGTTCCACAACCCAAGACATATATCTAACAGGTCCACTGCATATAATGCTAGATTATACATTCTAAATTATCTCTAACAATGCTAATGTTAGAAGCCTGTGAGAAGTGCACACAGTGCCTCTGCTTAGTCTTGATTGAACTGTTCTGACCCCTCAAGGGCTTTTCAGCTTCAAATCTCATCTATACCTTTTTATATTAATAAATTTTACTTATGTGACTCGAGAATCAGATTCTTTATAAGGAAATTGAGAGATTCCATTTCTAGAGGATAACCTCGATTTTTTTCATTCTTTGTCATAGAATTTTATACCTTAAGCTTAAGAAGGTCCTATTCAATGCCAGTCTATCACCCCCTATTTGCTTTGTAAGCATCTTTCCATTCTCTGTGTGCTGTATAAACATAATGTCATGGGGTGCAAATAAAACTCAGAGGAACAGATATGAACAATAATGGGGAGACAATATTTACAATCATGGGAGGGATTTGCTTGGAACTTTTCCAGAAACTGCTACAGTCTTCAGTCATTATTTTAAGAAAAGCCAACTGTTGTTGAATAGTTTTGTTCCTCTTCAACCCCACCAAAATCAGATTTTTTAATGTATTATTAAGATTTTGCATTCAACGACAACAATACAGTTGCTTGAAAAGAGATGAGCCAAAGAAGAGAGAATGAAGAGAGAATGAGAATGAAGAGAAACAAGAATTTTTATCTCAGGGAATGATTTGTGAGGTAACATTAAGAAGATAAATACATGCAACCTGAATAAGTGATGTCTGAGAAAGAGCAACAAGCTGAGTGCAAGGGTGAACACTTGGATAAGATGAAATATATTCACAAGAAATGTAATGGCATAATAGAGCAATGGCAGGTAGTGGAACTTTACTCTGGCTCTTATTGTATTTCTTTGCACACCTCTTTGATAGAATAAAAAATGATGGCTTGATTTAGCAATCTCAGGGAGTTCGAGTTGGCAAAGTAATGACCTGCTTTTGTTGGCAGCTGAGTTTAGAATGAGTTCTTTAAGTAGTTCCAGAACCTTGGGGTTTTTTCAATTTTGACTGCTATATTTCTTCGCAGATGTTAAAAACTCCCCACCTGTTATATATTCTTCCCTATGAAGAAAGTAGTTTTCAAAATAATTGCCTCACTAAAAATAAGCTTGAAGAATTTGAAAATATTAGTATTTCATTTTAAGATGTCAGTTTTAATTTTTAGAATGATCTGTAAAATTTCTGATTCATATTCCTTTAGAGTGAAGATGGATGGCCACAGGAGACAGTGATAACAGCTCAACTTGGCTTTTGCAGAAAGAATAATACCAGTAGATTTTCATACCCAGTTTCTTGCACAAGCCTGATAAGCTAAAAAAATACTAAATTAAACTTGAGATTTGTGGTGCATGCACACAAACAAACACACACTCACAAGTTAAATGTATAGCATGTGTAATGTAGTAATCTATGTTATATGTTATGAGAGAAATAATTTGTTATATAAATTTAGATGTATATGTCAGATTAAAAAAAAAAAAAAAAAAAGTCTGAATCTAGAGCAGGTCCAAAAGCTGTTCAGAGGGCTGGAGCTCCTCTCCTACAGAGACAGGCTGGTGTTATTCAGCCTGAGGAAGAGAAGGCTCTGCGGAGACCTCAATTGCTTCATTTCTTCCAGTACTTAAAGGGGAAAGTGACTTTTGGTGTGGGCAGGCAGTGACAGGACAAAGCAGAATTGTTTCAAACTAAAAGCTGAGAAAATTAGATTAGATGTTGGGAAGAAGTTCTTAACTCAGAGGGTGGTGAGGCCCTGGCACAGGTTGCCCAGAGAAGCTGTGGATAACCCATCCCTGGAAGTGTTCAAGGCCAGGTTGGATGGGGCTCTGGTAGAAGCTGTCCCTGCCCATGGAGAAGGGGTCTGGTGGAATGAGGTGATCCTTAGGATGATCCTTTCCAACACAGCCCTTTCTATGATTCGTGCACTGAGAATAGTGAGAAAGTGAAAAATTGACTTTTAATCCTGGAAGTCACATGAAGAGAAACTTGCTCAGCATTTCGGTATATGCATTGGGGTTTGTGATTAAAATCAAAATGGAACAAAAATGTTTCTTTGGGATATTTGGCTTCCCTTTTTCAGTGAGATTGAGCACTATTGTCTAGAAAATCTCTCTCCTCAAATGCTTTTCTCTGTAGTCAAATTTTAATTAATTAATTAAAATTAATTATAATTAATACTTTTTATTTAATTATGGTTAGACACATCCTCATAAGGCCATCGTAGAGTTAAGTTACTGTTTGCATATTCTGAGTGATATCTGAATGGGAATTAGCATGGGTATGTGAAATATTATTATCATACTTTCTAGTATTCTTCTTAGGGTTTGAGTTAGCATATATTCAATTGATTTCAGTATCCCTTGAAAAAATCAGTCTGCTGGGATTTGTTTTCCTACTTGTTGTAGGCTGTGAGTAGTTCTTTGCTGTCAGTTGTAGTCTAATTGTTCCAATACCTTTTGTCATTTACCTAAGAGCTCCTGGAATTTAAAATTATTATTGCAGTTGTTTTCAAAAACAATTGGGTGTCAGGTTCATTGCCAGATTTGTAATTAGATCAAAGATGCTCCATTTAGTGCATTTAAACCATGGAGCATCGTGCATTGCTGAGGAAGTGTGGGAAAGGGTTGCTCATAATTTATTCTACATTTTGTTTTAAACATAAAATACTAAACCAACTGAACCATAAGCCTTGGGTCAATAGATTTCCCTACTTGTGGTATTTACAGCTTGGATAAATTAGGTGTACATAATAACCAGCTGTCGACCTCCAGATGTAGTACAGTCAGGCTGCGTAAATTCTGCTGTCCCAGACACTGTGACTTCCCCTGATGTAGGACATACAGGGCTGCTGTAAATAATTTCATACTGTGTAACCTAATTTCATGCCAGCTTTGTTTTTATTTTTATTTTTTCTTGTAATTTAATGGAAAGCATGTATGAGTAGCAAAGTCTGCAGTAAAATGTTGGAGCTCTACTCTTTTAGAAGAGGGAGGCAGAAGAAACCAGAGAATGGGACATTTCAACTGCAATGCTTGCAGCACATGACAGAAAATTAATGAGTGAGGAGTCCTCACTTTTAGGAAAATGCTTAGTTGTAGTTCCAATGTTACAGCGCCACTAACAGAGTCTGGGCTGTTCTTCTCCCTTTAATTTTGTTGTTCCGGGTAGTGGTGGAGTAAGGTCTTTAATTTCAGTGGAGCTGGTGAATAAATTTGATTATTAGACTGACTATCAAAACAGCTGTTGTTCTCTAATGAGAAAGTTTTCTATAATGAAAAAGCCTGATTTCTGAATAGGTCAAAAATCCCTTAATATGTCACTTATGGGTTTTTATGTTCTCTGACAGAAGATTATTTTCTTGTGGTGTCATACTCCCTACACTCTGTTTTCCTATGAACTAATTTTCCCCATATTATTCTTCATGTAATGAGTCATTAATTTTCAAGATTTTCATATCTTTCAGATCTTATGTAGTCTAATTTGGACCTCACTTGTAGTTTAATCATGTAGATTTTGGGGCTTCTTTCTCTTCCTCTTCTCTATATACCTTTCATACTTTTGATTTCTCTCCTACTTCTTATGAAAAAGGTTTGTCTTATATAATACATATTTTATCTTAAGCTATGGTTAGACTTTAAAAGATAAATTAAATAACTTTATTAAAAATTAGTCACCACATTACCTGCTAGTGCTTAATAAAAGCCTGCCAAAGACATTCATCCTCACCTTGTGCTTCCAAATTTCTTACTACAATCAAATACAATATTTGTTAGTCTAAAACAGCTGTATTGAATCTCTGATTCACTTTCCAAGTAATCAAGTTAGGATTGTGTTCATTCAGCTTCATGTCTGAGCCACTTTAAATTTATTAGTGTTTTTCAATCTGTCCGTAGTTGTGGAAATAAATGAGGAATTAATTACTGATTTTTAACTGTGCTTGCCCTATTATGCTGTAATGTCTCCAGGTTCTCAAAGGAAGGGGTTTGCTTCTATGAGCCCCACTTCTCTCAAATGTTTAATTTGATGTATCACTCTTTGCATTTTGCTCTGCAGTTTTTCTAGAGAACTTGTGATCCAGCCTGACTATTCAGCATTTTGAAGTAAGGCAAGAGTATTAATTCCAACTAAAATGTTGTGGGGAAGAAATTTTAGAAATCTCTTTTAAAACCTGTTTTTATTGTAAATGCTGTTGATTTCACTGAGCTGTAGCCATGCAGTGGCTGTATTGCAGAAGCAAACCAGTATTGATCTGTTTTTACATAAGCCTGTACAGAGTTTACAGTATGAAACTGTGTGAATTCTTAGACTTTTGAGCTGAAACACAAAGATAAGCCAGTGCTGGCAGGGTAACCTCACAGCCCACAGTGCTGCAGTTTCATTGTCAGAGCTGGCAAGATGAGGTGGATCTGAGTACATCTGTATGAATTCCTTTGGTTTGCAGCACATACATGAACTAGAGTTTCTCATTTACTTCTGGGATGATGCAAATTTCTGTGTGCTTAATTCTCTCTGACAAATGGCTCTTCATAACCTCTGCAAGTTTCACATTGGGAATTGATTCCATCATAATTCTATATAAGCTAAAGGGGCTTCAGAAGCCTTTGATGTACCAGATGCAGTCTGAGTTTCCTGACAGAAATTTACTGATGGAGCTCCAGTTGTGAGCTTGAAGTGAAAGGTATTACTCTAAGTATTTTGTGATTTTCTTTCAGACATTTCTTTGCATTAACAGCAAATTGCTTAACTGCTTGCAGGCACATGTATCTATGCATACTGGAATAAATTAAGTGTAATTATATATATACACGATGATATGATAATAAGTAATCAGCGAGTATGAAGCTGCTCCATATTAGACACTCCCTGGGTTTCTTCCATCCAAGGAACCTGGCTCAGTTACCTACATTTGATGACAATCCAGATTCATAGCTCTTGCTCTTCTCTAGGTGAAATAGCAAACCTAAAGCTCCTGCAGAGCTGTAGTAGAAAGCTGTGCCTCTTGTTGGTGTTTCACATTCTTCCCTGTTCTTAGGTAACCTTGGGTGAACTCATTTCATATTCATTAACCTCTGCCACTGTTTCAATCCAAGGCATTATGTCTTCATGTAATAAGGGACTATTGATTCTTTTTCCCAGTCTAATGAAACAGCAGAGATGAAAAAATATTGTCCCTGCTTCACAGTACTTAAAATTGTATTAGAGATGGATTTCAGTAAGCAGCTGACCAAAAGCACTTGGCAAGTAATGAAAACCTACATTAAGAAGGAAAAAAATCACTGGTTTTCAAAGAGATAAGATACACACAAAATATTTATGAGAATTTTTTTTAACTGTATGTATTATCAAAGCCAAAACTCTCTTTTAGCACAACTTTTTGAGTCACAGATTTTGATCAGCAGGTAGTAGTAAAGGTGTTTTATGTGTGAGTGGAATTACAATAGTGATGTACAACAGGAGTGCATAGAAAGATAATTTTGAGAACTCAACAGTATTTCTTGTATTCCTAAAGTCAATCAAGAACCAAAAACAAAAAGTGACTTTTTTTTTATTACATATTTGATATAACCAGAGGAAATTTTCCTTCCTTTCAGTCTCATACTGGACAATGCTGGAAGGATTATAAGTGTTGTGTATATCTAGGCTTAAATTTCATTTCAGCATGGTACATAAGAGGTTTATGAGTGACCCCTTTTCCTGAAGCTGAGAAAATATTTAATACTTTATTAAACTTTGTTGCATTACCAGGTGTTGCATGCCATAAGTGCAGAGCAGATCTATGACAGCATTCAGATATGCTTTGAAGTGAGAAATAGGCCTTAAGAGAAAACCTCATGCTTCTCTTATAGTACATTTATTAGGTCTGCACTATTAGTTTTATGTGGACTTCTGGGTTTTGGGGGCTGTTTTTCATATAACAGTATCAGGAAGAGTTGCCTATTAAAGACCTAATCAGCCCCAGTTTTCACACAAGCAGAATTGTCATTGTGTTCCAGCTGTTTTGATTCTCTAGCAGCACAGAGCAGATACAAAATCCATTTAATTGGTTAGTTAAATAGATTTATAGTTGTTTGTTTACTAGTTCCAGAATGATGGTAAGTGTTCTGGAACACCTGGATACATACTGGGAAGTTCCTTTTCCTGCTTTTGAATTTATTTTGAATTTGACTCCTAATTGATTCTTTTACATGATTGCAAATCCAGATAGGATCCTTTCAGTGACCACAAAACATTGGTATTTCTGGATTAATTTCAGGATTTTTCTTTTCTGTGACTTTCAAAGACATTTCACCTTGAAATATAAACTATTTTTGATCATTTAAGTTACTTTGGTTCCTGCTCTGAAAGTCATGCGGGTAGGTCTCAGAGAGTAATTTTAAACATTATTTGTAGCCCTGTTAAGCAGCAGGAAAGAGGAGAAAGAAGATTAGTAATTGGTCTCTGTCCAGCACAAACTGTTGGGATTGATTTGGCTTCAGGCTGCGAGGTAAAAGCAGCCAATGCATTAGAGCAATGGATCTATGGAACATTGTGTTAACAGACACCAGTGGCTCTTGGCCTCCCCATTTCACACTCAGCTTTAACCGCCATGTCACTTCCTGATTCTTTTCTAGCATATTCCAGTGCACACCAGTGATGGCCCCAGTGCACCCACACTGTTATCAAAGCCCTATTGCCTGTGGTTGTGGCTCAGCAGTTAGGACAACTAAGTGGTGTCTTTGCCCCTTCTATACATCTGCAAAGAGGACATGAAATCCTCTTGGATTTGCACTGATCAGTGAAGAATTCTCTGCTTTTAGTGGACTGTGTCCTTTACAGTGGTTGCAATAAAACGGACTGAGTTTCCTCTTAATAGAAAGATGCCATTTAATCTCACATGAAACAGTAACTTATGGCTGCTAGTCTTGCTCCAATGAAACTACTAAAGGCTTTTTAATATATATTTTAAAACAAAAGAAGTCTGTGTTACCTCGGATGTTGGATCCTTGTGGTCTTCTCTTGGTCTCTGAGTGGATCTGGTCAGGCATCCTGTCTGACACATTTCAGATATCATTTATGTTTGGAAAATATTTTAAGCTTCTATCCTGAGTAGACACACTGCCATTACACACAGGGAAAACATCTAGGTTTGATTCAGAGACAAGCTTGTCTGTAGAAAACCTGTTCTGAGAGCTGTATTTTAGTCCAATTGCTTGTTCTGTGCTCTGTCAGACTTCTACTGTCAGATAAATGTGTACTGAGACCTCTCACAGTGTCTTGCTGCAGCTGAGAACCCGTCTGCATTATATGGCTGCAGCAGAATGAGCAAACACACAGAACAAGAGCTGTCTAACAGTCCCATCCCATTCAACACACCTTAAGTACCTCTAAATAAGGGATTTGGAATATCAGAGGCCACATAGTCACCTTAGTAGGGTGTTTGCACCAAACTGATAATACCCGGTTTGTCAGCTCAGAGGAATCCCTCTGTTGTTGAGGTACAGCTGTTTGTAACAGGATAGGGTTAGATAGTCCCTGAAAAAAGTTCCAGCTCCTTTAAAGTCTTTCTTCACTCTTGACCACATACTCCTTCCTTCCACTTCCTTCCCTTTGTCTGGTCTTCTCCTTGGTGAGCCAAATGAGAGCACTGGAATGGCAGAAAGCAAACTCCAAGAACAAAATAAAGGTGCTAAGAGAGGGAGAGAGGAGGAGAGGGGATATGAGAGAAAAGGATGGAAACTGATGTAATCTTCTTTTGAAGAGCAGGGATTATTACATCAGTTTTTTAGCTGTATTAATCCTTATTAATGTTTATGACTTAAGTTCCAATATACAAACAGGCTGAAAAAACCCCAAAATTATTGTTTGGAGCATTTAAACATTGATTTTAAGGATTAGAATAGAAGAGGTTGCATTTCAATGAACATTCTGAATGGAGACTTCCTTACCTCCCACTGTGCTCTTTCCCCCTTTATGAGATTATATGGTAATTTCCTGGGGTTCATGGAGATAGGGTTTTCCCCTTGAGGTTTTGTGTAGTAATACAAAAAGAGATACTGCAGAAGGCAGTCTCCCCTCTAACAGATTACAGCTGTGTTAATTATCTCAGAGTAGAAACACCTTGCCCTCACAGCCTTGGGCATGATAAGTAGTGAGTTAACTGATACAGAGTTAGTTGAAGTCAGTTGGAGTCTGCTCCTTGTGCTGTGAAGACCCAGGGACAGGAGGTCGTGGCAAGGGCCAGAGAAGGTAAGATACTGTAAGATATTGTACTTAGGATAGACAGGGTTAGGCGGCCGTGCTAGGGGCAGGATGGAGCCGGACTCGGAACAGAAGAAGAGAGACAATGCTGGAGCTGTATGGAGCTGCTCTTAGAAGATATAAAGAAGAAGGATATAGGAGACTGTTGGAATAACAAGATATAGATATGTGAAGCCTTCTGATGATTTCGGTGAAGGACCTCGACTGCAGTGTCAATGTTGACTGCCACACATGCCAGCGACTGCGACAGTTTTGTTATATGTAGATGCCCATTTGTTCAAGCTGTTGAAGGCTATCACATACGCTTTACAAGTGACTTTAAGGCCGGAGTGACCTGACAATGGCTCCTCAATCCATTCTTACATTTTAGAATAATTACATGTTCAGTGAAACTGCTTTAAATCAGGGATTGTCAGCCTTATGACAGAAACCCTTAGGAACTGAAGTTCAAGACAGAATAAAGGAAACAATGAGCAGCTTTCTGCTGAAGTTCCACTGATGTTTTCAGCTTTGCATATATACACAGAGTTCATGAATTTGAATGGTTTGTGACTGTAATTCCACAGATAACTTCACAGCTCCATTGCATAATTATGCCTATGTCCATAATCAACCAAAGCTTTTATAAATACATTGCATTTCAGAGAAATTTCATAGAATGGTTTCAGTTGGAGGGGGATCTTAAAGATCATTCCAACCTCCCTTCATGGGCAGGGACAGCTTCCACTAGACCAGGTAGCTCATAACCCCAGCAAAGGCACCCTCAACCTCATCCTTATTTTGCATTAAAAAAGGATGCATGGAATGCTTTTACATGATTAGCTAAAATCCACCCTTTAGAGAAACCTCTCTGCCATTGCTTTGTAAATCCTGGAATTACTATTTGTTGTAAAGGACCCTCCTTGCCTTAGGAACCTGGCATTAGGACAATGTGTTTCCCATTACAGTGACAAGTACATATAAAACACAAATCCCACTTGAGAGCCTAAACTGTTTAAAGGGGTTTGGTGGCAGACACTCATTTCTGGGACACTGGATTATGAATTGGGAAAGATGTTTTCACCAGAGCACTGAGCTGGTACGTTGATGTGTATCTGCATGTCAGGAATACAAAGCGTACCAAAAGGCCAACCTTTTCTATTGCATATGACAACTGCAGGGATTCTTTTCACACTGAGACACTGATGTTTACTACTTTGAAGTGATGTTTTTTCCTCAACAAATCCCACTGGAATAATTCTTCTTTTCAAAAAAAAAAAAAAAAAAAGGCAGAAAGCAGTACATCAAAATCATGTCATCTGACACTTAAGAGAAAGAAAATCAGCATTCTGGATGAGGTTTTTTTTGGATTTGCCTCTCCTCTCACTTGCGTGCTTGTGAATCAGGGCTGTATCAGAAATCAATGATATTACAGCACTTTAAATATAATGTAAGAAGAGTTTCCAGGCCTATGTGTCTATCTGTAGACATTAATATGTAAGATACTTAAAACTTTTAAATACTTAGTTCTTAATGCATTAATGCATTATTGTACTGGCCACTGACTTTTAAGATTTCATTTCTACCTTTATAGACATTGATGTAACAGTAATTAGAAGTCAAGAATAAAGCAAAAGCTGATCAAGTTAACCTACATCTAATTATTTGTTTTGTAATATTAATGGACAGTTCAAGAGTTTTGAACCACCTTTAAACTGGTATAGGTGAAGAAAAATACTTTTGAATAAATGTAAATGCTGAATAAATTGCAATTGGTCAATGAAAGCATTTTATGCCTACCATATTACCTTCTGCCACTTATGAGGAAATCCTAAGAGTAGAGGAGGAAATAATGTTTCCAGTTTCATTTGCTTTAAAATTATCAAGTGTCCTGTGAATATTGCTGCTTACATGCAAATTGGACTACTAATTAGGATGGCACAAACATGCTTCCCTCCCTCCCCAGGAAACTAAAGCCAGACCTATCCCTTATTAAACAAACATAGCAAAATACTCTCTGATCACACCTAATATGTATAAAATTCATGAATATGGAGAGGAATTTTAAGTGTCTGCTGAACTGGACTCAGCAAATTTTTTGTCTCACTGTCTTTTTACAGAGGAGATAGAGGGATGGTTAGGCACTGCAGTCAATACTTCTGCTGTTTTATTGCTGTTCCCTGGTGGGAAGGAGGACAAAACACAAAATCCCCCTTTTCTCTCTCTTTTCTCTTCTCCTTTGACAGTCATAAGTCTTAGATAGGAGTAGAATCCAGCAGGAGTTTAAATTATATGAACAGAACTGTTTGTGTTCTTCCCTGTCAGCAGCTAAATGATGGTGCGGTGCAAGCCACAGAATCCCCCTGTCCCTGAGGAGCCGTGTCCAGCATCCTGCTCAGTGCGGGATCAGCACCGAGGTCACAGCAGCTGGCTCTGGGCACAGCTCCCAGGAAATCACTGCAGCCACCCTGATTTGCACACAGGCTTCTCTAACAGGCAAACCAGGTGGTGGCTACTGTTTGCTGCCCTTCTCACTTCACTGCAAACCTTGCCTGTGCTATGGCTTTGGCCACCTTCTGTTCATTTGTGACACAACAAAAATGCCTGCTGAATTGTTAATGTTTTACCTTTGGGCAGAAAGATGGAGTTGTCTGACAACAGCTTCCTTGCAGCTTTCAGACATTGGTTCCCCATTGCCACCCCCATGGCATTAAAAGCCCTGTTATTCAAATGTTAAAAATAATTAAATTAAAAATTAATTTTACAAGTTGTTCAGATGTTGCTCAAAGACTCCGCTGTCAAAAAACCTTTCCTGTTTACGTGTCTCTACAATCTCCTCTTAACCAACTTGTCTGCCACTTTCTAATTAGCTTTAATAAACTTCAAATCCTTCTCCAAGGAGCTGATCCTCAGCTGGATGAGTTGTCACATTCCCACACTGATGAAGATTGGGTAGTTTTCTATCTAGCTTCCTTGCCCTTAAAGATGGACACAGTATTTGTATCCCAGAAACAGCAAACTCTTTTATTGAAGCAGCAAAGAGTAGAAATTACAAAGGTCTTCCTTCTCAAGATCAAGTTAGGGAAAAGAGGAGATAGCAGTTGTTGGTTTTATAAAAGGTAGTTTTTGATCCTGAGAGATGTGTATTTTACAGATGCCTGAAGAAGAGTAAAATAAATCATAATGAAAACGTACAGAAAACTTCTGCTTGTGTTAGAAAAAGAGCTTTCTGTTAAAACAGTGCCAAACACAGCAATATGAAAATTAAATAACACGGTCTCTAATTGGCTAGTACTGGTTGGAAGTTGTAGGATTAAAGTTGCTAAAATATTTGGCAGTATTCATAAAGTTGCATGATTTTAGAACAAGAAGCATGTTATCTATACGCTCTTCCGAAAGCAATGTGAGTGAAGGAAAATGGTCCAGAAAGCAACAGAGATAATACAAATATTGCCTACATCTGAAATAAATTAACTTTATAGTGCCAACTTTATTTGTGTTGGTATCATATAATACAATTTCACTGGCAGATTGTCTATTTGCTTGGAAAGTTTGAATGTGTCAGACAATTGCAAATAAGAAATTAGAAATCTGCTGATGCTTTTACTGTGGACAAACAGGTTTGTGCTCCTGTAGGGCTGTGCAGTAAGAGAGGGCAGATCTGTCTTGTCCTCAAAACTCATATTCAAGCCACTGCATAAGTAACTCAGTTTCACACCTATTAATGCTAAATCACATTAGAAATTGTGTGGAATCAAATTGACTTGTTACTTATATACTGGTCCAAATTAATTTCCACTACAGGTGCCTTAATTTTGGTGCTTTTAAATCACTCAGAACACTGGTACTGCATCAGAGTGCAAGATTCTTTTACAGACCTTAACTGTCGCATTGGGTCAAGTGTCCTTTTGTGACATTTGGCCAAGACAAAGCTGCTTTTGATAACACAGCTCAGCAGAGTTTTAAAAATAACATTTTTCCAGTATAATTTTGGTAACTGCTTGGATTTTGTGGTGTAGTAGGTAATAAATTTGTTAAAAAAGAAATGGCATCAGACGTTTGCTGCTCAGAAACCTATTTATTAATGGATATTTTATTCTCATTTTTATCTGCAACAAGTCCTGGTACAGGAATATCTTGCTCATGCAGGCTTGTTTAAGTAGTACAAGTATGCAATTAACTAATTTCTTAGTTTAGGATAAGAGATAAAGAAAAACTCGCATAGCTGAAAGTTTCAGGGAAACTTGGCATAAGCATGATTAACATGCAGAACTAAAATTAAAGACAGAACTTAAGACTTCTTCCAAATCCTTTTCAATGAAAAAAAAAGTATTTTAGTAAAGAAAGTTTCCACGGAGTTTGTGCCTATTCATCAAAATAGCTAAGCACAAGTGGGGATTGTATGATAGATATCTCTAAATGTAGAGTATTTTAATGTTACACCTCTGCCATTAGGTTAAAATATATTCCTCTGGATTTGTTTTTTACAGCTTTACACTTCATCAGACTGGATAAGAAAATTATTGCAAATTAATCATGCTTTACTGTCAAAGAAAAAGGCTGAATTTATTGATTATAAAATGAAAGTACAGGAGAAAGTGCAAATATATGTAGAAGTGTTTCAGTTTTTTCTAGGAGTGTATTTAAGCTCCCCCTTGCTCGCACAGGGAATAATTTTCAAATAAGCAAGTGCTTTAAAGTCAGGTGTAATTCTAGAATGCACTGAAGCTGTTATTCAAATGCTTTGTCTACATAATAGCTTAGCTATTCTTAGTTTGCAATGTATGGATCGATTTTGATATAACTACTAACATTTCTAAATGCTGTTTTATTTTTCAGGGGATGTCCATGTCAGCAACCTCACTATTTCAAGGTCAGTTCATATTCTAGAAGAAATTATTAACCATGACAGAGATAAAAATAGGATTCACTACTTGATTTTTAGATGAGCTTTTGTTAGGAATAACCTTTTCAGTCATACCCACAGTTTTTATCTCACAGTATTGCCTTTCCTTGACAAACATGAACAAACTTTTCACATCTTTGCAAGGTGGAATAAATTTTAGATCTTAATGCAGGATAATACTGAATAATTAAAATCCTACTGACCTCAAAATGAACATGACTGACCGTTTTTAATCTCTGTAGTGGTGTGAAGCACTAACTGCTCTTGTTAAGGGTGAGAAGTGTGGCATGTATTAATGCCATGCTTCTCAGTCTTTGCCATTTTGCTTATTTCAGAAATGTTGATGCTTTAAGTACCAAAAGCTTCTTCCTTCTGACCTGCTCTAAATTTGCTCAGACCAGGCTTGTCCTTTACCCAAGCAAAGCTGAACAAATCTTGCAGAGCAATTGTAATCAGCACAAAGTCATAATCCAAACCAGTAAACTGACTGCCAGCCTGGAACACATTAAACATCACTGGCCAATGCTGTGGAATGTCTGACAGTTTTGTTTCTGGAGCTGCTGTTAGGATGCTGTGGCAAATACATCACCATCTGAGATGTTTGAGATACCTTTATTATGTGGAAGAACATAAAATATTTTTTAAAAATAAATATCTTAGGAAAATCAGCTATAATAAATATAATCGAGTTCTTTAACTTCAAAACAAAGCAGAATAATAACAGATAAAGATTATCAGAATTTGGATGACTGTATTAAAATATTAAGATATTAAAAGTTTATCTATCAGAAGATGGGTTTCAGGATAGTCTAGGAAATATTCTGTGAATGAGTAAAGACCAAAACAGGACTGAAACTGAGCAACAAATAGTAGAAACAGATTAATTATTTTTGAATCTTTTTAGTTATTGGTGGACTGAAATTCTCAAATGATAAAGAGACGTAGCTGCTAGAGTATATGACTTCTGATTGTCCATTAGAGAAAATTTAACTTGAATTTGAGAGCAAACCAGACATAGTTGGTTGCTTAGTTCAAGGGGTTTTATCTGTTGAAATATTTTACAGGGTGCTTATAGTTCTATTTGTTCACATCCACATGGTCTGACCTAAAGACAGTTTTTCTGGATTGGTTAAAGAGACTTTGGTTGGCTTAAGCAAATGAGCCTTTCTGAGCAGGAGTGTGCATCCAGCTGACCTCTCTGCAGTTGGTCCAGGCATCACTGAAAATGCTACCCTTTCTTTCTAGAAAACATGTTTTTACAAAACACTTTTCAATAAAATATACTCTGACATTTACTCACGAGAATAACTCTCCAGGGGAATGACAGCTTGCTCATACAATGATCTTAGAATCAAAGGATAGGGTATATTTAAAGCAAAGTTTGTGTAAAACTCTTGAACTCAACTTGCTTTGTCATTTTAAACATCTACAGTAGACTCATATTTCTGATGGATAGATTAATGTCTGGTGTTTCCATGTCTGTAGCCTTTTGACAGTTTAGAGATGTAGGAGAAGGGAATCCAGGTGATCTGGTCCCTGATCAGTAACAGCTGTGTTAATTACCCAATGCAGCCTCACCCCTGATGAGTCACAGCTGTAGCCAATAAAGACAAATGTGATAAAAGGGAGTGGGTTGGTGAGGGAGGATCATAAAGGAAGAGGAGCCTTGAGGAAGAGGGAAGAAGAGGATCATGAAGAAGAAGGAAAAGGAGGATGATGATCCTGAGAGAATCCCTGCAGTGAGGTTGGTGTGGGTCTGCAGTCAGAGCTGTTGCTGGAATCTGCAGTCACAGTCTGGCTGGGTAAAAGCTGCAGTCAGAGGCTGCACACTGATCCCTGCAGTCAGAGCTCAGCAGGCAATAACCAGCAGCCAGAGGCTGCAGGGGGAACCTCCAGCAGGAGCTGCTGCAGCCAGGGTCAGGGAATGGTTGGAGTCAGGATGGCTGAGCTGTACAGAGGAATAAAGCAGGACCATTTTCATGCTGTGATAAACAAGCAGTCTGTGTCTCAGCTCATTCCTACTCTCTAACAATAGGGCTGCTGCAACATAGAGTCCTTGGATAAGTCCTTGCATGTGTTAAAATCAATTATAGCCATCCATGCTCCCAGCTTTAATCTATAAGGTCAACTGAGTTAATTCTGGCACCCTCAATGCTGTGAGCACATCAAGATGCATCTGCTGAGGCTTTCACCCTATGGGCCTTGTAGCCAAGGCCTCCAAGTGAGTGAAACAGAGCCAAACTTTTAACCAGGCTAGCAAAGGGTCCTTCTTTGTTTCTTGAAGCATTTAGGAAGCTTACATAACACTTTATTCCAAGAAATTCGCTAATACTGACCCTGCTCAGATAAACATGGGAGTTTAAACAGTAATGATTTTTACAATGTTGTGATACTTTGGTGAAATGTATAAATGAGAATGAGATCTCTTTCTGTGTTTGCTTCACATTGTGTGTGATAAGAAATGTTCAGCATTTTCACAAATAAGAAATACAAGCATGCAGCATGAATTACAGGCTGTCCCACTGAAATGGGAAAATATTTTCACTGAAGTGTGAAAACCAGTATATAAAGGGGGATTATGCTTTCAGTAACAGAAATAAAATCTTTCCAAAGAGGCTGTTCACTTGCAGATGTTTATTTTAATTATATTACTTTCAGTTAAACATTACTCTCATTTCAATTCAGTTAATCTTGCTACCCATTCTCTGTAGTTGTTCCTAAGCTTAAGCTACTGACTTTTTATATATTGCTGTTGAATAATTTTGCTTTTAAGAAATGTTCAGTGACTTGGTGATATGAGCTATACTGCCAGTGAGTAAGCTAAGCACATCAGTAAAGCAACAACTTTTTCTTGGATCAACTTTCTTTCCCTGTAAGTAGGTTAGGAATAGATCTCTGTGGAATTTTGCGATGGCAAATGTTTTGGATTCAGTTTTGCTTTGTTGTTGTTGGGCTTGTTTGGACTATCACATCTGCTTTTGGGTTTGTCTTCTGTGCTGAACAAAGTCCAGACAGTAGCTATGACTATATAGATATACATTGCTGTTATTTAATGTCTTTTTTCCAGACTGATACATTCTCATTCTCCCCTTTCTGAAACAGGGTGAAAAGTGTGTCACTACAACTCCAAATGTAAATCCCATGCATTCTGTTTCATTCTGGGATAGCTTAACAGGGATCTGGTGCTGTTCTGTCCATGCTTGATATTCTTGGATTTTGGACAAACTGAGCATATCCAAGGCTGTAGTATAGTACAGGGTATGACAAAATTCCCCCTAACAGCTCTACCCCAGAGTTTTTCCTTGCTTCCTCTCACAGAGCAGGTAGAACTTGCTAAATGTTGTTATGCAGTCTATTTCTGATAAATCTATTTTCTGTTTAAACTGCACTTTTAGTAACAAGGTCGGTTTACATCCTTGACATTCATGACATAAAATGAGCAGTAGAAGAGTGGTATTATCAAAATTTAATTTTTTGTTGTGTATGACTGGATTTATCTCTATTTTACAGTAACTTTAATGTAAATTCTGTCAGGAAAAAATAAAAGTATTTCTGTAATACTTTGATGATTTAGGGTCACATGTGACTCAGTGGAAATCAGATGTTCCTGAGTGAATCAGGTGGGTTGCAGGTGTGAATTATTGCAAGAAAATACCTGAGCAAACTCCAGTGCTTGGTCACAAATGTTTTTCCTTAGTCTGTGCCTATGGGTTGTTCCAACTGTACAAGCATTGGTTTTTTCACTGCTGATCTTATGTTGTCTTAATTGATCTCCTTTTGACTTCTCTGCTCGGTTAACTGTCACTCACTGCTGAAAAAAGAAGTGGGGTTCTAAAATCTTCTTTTAATCTTTATAATAGTTGCAATACTAAATAAATTACCGTATCTAAAACTTAAGAAAAATACCCCAAACGAAACCACTAATGCTCTTGAAGAGGGATTAACTGTCCTCCTCTACCTCACAGGAATGTTGGTGCATTGATGGAACCATGACTTGCCATTAACAAATGAAACTTTTAGGGAGCTTTTAGTGTTAACCTTTAACATCAAGGCTGTCAAATGGAAATCATTTACTACCACATCCGAACAAGAAATCTGGCAAAACAAAGTACATTTTTAGATAAATTATTTTTAAGTGAAATGCTTTGGTTCTTTCCCACTGATATTAATGCTGCCTAAGGTTCAGAACTGTGAAGAATCATGATAGCCTCAGTAAACTGAAATTAAGTCAAAAACCAGTTGTTATGTAAA
The DNA here is from genome assembly GCA_017589585.1 of Phylloscopus whistleri. Classification (NCBI taxonomy): domain Eukaryota; kingdom Metazoa; phylum Chordata; class Aves; order Passeriformes; family Phylloscopidae; genus Phylloscopus; species Phylloscopus whistleri. The sequence goes on along the minus strand of JADMLD010000682.1, from coordinate 157,942 downwards.
TATTTATTCTCATTTTAATATGTAACTCTTTAGCAGTTTCTTTCAATGAGGCAAAATGGTTGCAAACTTTTAGAAATGTGTTTTGGTTTATGCCTAGAAGAATATTTGCTGAGAAAATTCTGCTAAATATAATGCTGTTGTTGGCAAAGAGAGTTGTAGAAACCTTAGGGAAAGTATTGATAAATGCAGGCCCATCTGATCGAAATTTTTGTTCCAGCGAGTATAAAACCTCATGCTTCAGTGTTTGCTTCTTAAATTTCATTCTGCCTTGATTCATTTAACTAATGTTCTTAACAATAAATAAATGTCAGACCTCATATATATTTATATGGTGATTACTGATAAAAAATAGTGATTTTCATCATTTGATATTAACTTGGTCCCCAGTAAAAACAGTGTTTCCTAAACTGTGTAAAAATTCCAAAGTGCCTTTAGATACTGTTCTCTTGTGCAGGTTACATTCAAGATAGAGAAAAAAATTAGCATCCTCGTGTAAGAGCACTGATTTGTTTGATATGTGCCAACTTTCAGTGCTGCAAATGCTTGGTGCCAGGAGTAAATGTCTGCTTGATGTAGTGCTGGCTGAGTGTGTCTCTCTTTGATCTTTGAATGGCGTTTTCTGGCAACCATTATGCTGAATTTAGAAAGGAACTCCCAGGAGGTCTGTTAGGAACATGGATGTAGAGTATTTTCTGACTTAAGATCTCTTTAAAGAAAGGAATAAACCCCACAAGATTTTTATGTTGCAAAACCTAGCTAGGAAACAAATTTGAAATGGCAGTTTTCTAATATAGTCAACTCCAGAATGAAATATCTCCATATATATTCATGTGCATAAAGTTACTCATTTTTTATAACTCAAGGGATCCTGTATGTTGCGTTTGGGGTTTTTTTACATACACTGAAAGTTGTGAGAATTTTTATGAAACCTCCAGTGTAACAGAGCTAGAATTCTTAATATCTACCACACTTGAATTAATAAATAATACTACATACATTATTATATGTTATCAAATATTAAGCATCTGATTTTGGCAGCTATACCAGGTGACCAAAACAGCAAGGCAGAAATACAACACCAATAGAACACATTAAGTTAATTAATTTTATAAAGAAAAAGTAAAATGGCAAATGAACTTCTGTTAGGAAGTTAATTCTTTGTTTAAAATTCTTGCTTGAAAATAAGTTCCTTCACAAGTTTCTTTTTAATATTTAGAATGCAGAAATAAAAATGTTTATTTTAGAACAGCAATCATCTGGGTGCTGCCTGCTTTTGGTTCAAATGCTCCTGCTGGGAGAAATGGCTGCACTCCTTGAGCAATGCCAAGGGACTCATGCTCTGTGAAGGAATGTCTGAATAATTGAACAAAGGGGAATTACCGGTGTGCAGGCAAGTGAGATATCTTAGCCCCACCTTTTCCCAGCTCTGAATTTCTGGCTGTGCAGTCCTGGCCTGCTGTTACCCCCAGCTGGGACCCAGATTTTCTCAAATCCCCTATTCCACTTATATTCCATCACTCTTCATGTGAGGAATGGCTGGCAGGGCTGCCTCTGTTTACTGTAGTGAATAAAGGTCCAGTACTGCCTTATTCTGGGAAAATTGCAGTGATTAGTCAAGTATCTGTTCTGCTTATCTTTCCAAACCCCAAGCAGATTCCTGGCAGCCAGTGGCTAATTTCGGGGCTGTAGGGGACACACAATTTTGTCCTGCAGCAGAAAGACACCTGGGTCTATTTCTGCCTCTGTCTTTAGATGCACCAGGTCCATATAATGCCCCATCTCTGGGCAGAACCTCCCTGTTGTCATCTTTGGAAAAGACATTGTCTCAGCTGTGTGTTCAGGTCCTTTAAGGTGTGCTTTACAGATTTTTCACCATATTAAACACAAATTAACAGAGTGCCTCATTTTTCAAGATTTCATTTATTAGATCAGAATGATTAGCATTGAGCTGGGTAAATGCAGAAGACACAAAAGTAAGAGGAACCTCCCCTCAGCAGCAGCATGTGTATGTAATTTTAGTAGTGCTTGCCAAGAAACAGTAATTCAGTAGCTTGCTTTCTATAATTCATAAAGATATAGTTTATAGGGAAAAGTGATGGGGGTAGTAGAAGAACATGTGTAGATTTATTTTAGTAAATATTGATTCATCTAAAGATAGAATTACGACATAACCTGATTTATAAGTGGAAATAAACTAAAAATAGTCAATAAAGAAGAAAAGTACATTGATATACTTGTCCTTTTCTATTTCTGAACAACAGCTCTGTTTATTCTGTGACCTCTCTTTCCCCTATCTGCTTTCGAGCTCTTTTTCTGCTTCCTTTGAAGTTTTTGAAAATATTCCCATTGGACTAAATTAAATATTACTATTTAAGAATCCTCTAAACCAAATTAAGCATTTACTCATCTAGGTTTTTAAATTATAGAGGAGTCACATCTTTGAAATGCACACATGTAAAATGCCATGGGATTATTGACATGGAGAGCTCTGTAGAATTCCCTTGTTTTCCTTCAGGGGAAAAAAACCGATAAAATTATAGATCTTATACAAATACGTCCATTTCACTAAATTCCACAAACAGCTTGGACAAAGTGCAGGGGGACTATGTTGTTTTGGTGCTTACATGTGCCACTGACACATTTACTTTTTGGAGTTTTACCTCCTCACTGAGGGGTTAAATTCTTGTTTCATGGATGCACTGGGACATGGGCTGCACTGCCGTTGCTCTGCTGTTTTTAGACAGGGATGGAAAATGCAGTGGTCTGGGTCTAACACTCCATTTTCCTGATAGAATTATTGGCTCAAATCTGCTGGCTGTTAACTGGTAGAAAAGATGCCTCATTCTTGCCTGTTTGTATAGGAATAAAAATTTAGAACAGCCTCCATATCCTCTGTTGGGTCTGCAAATGGACATTTCTGATCCACACTTGTTAGTTTTATAGAGCAAAGTGCATTCTCCAGTAGGATATGATGTAGGTTAGAGACCTTGCTATTAATGCTGGTATCATATGTAAATTAATTTAGACTGAAATGATACATAAATAAATGTAATAGCATGGAAACTGTGCATTTTGTATATATTTTCATCAATGCTAGCACTTTACACATTGAAGGTCCTACAGAAATCAGTGGACATACCTAGCATAGGGTGCAGCACGTGATAGAGTGCTCCCTGAGTCTCTGTTCACATCAAACACAAACTTCAGCAATGTCTGCATTACCAATGAGAATATATTTGTACAAGTATAGTTGAACTGACCTAGTGAGATATCCTAGCTATTTAAAACTGTAGTAATTAATTTCTATGGCTAGTTTGCTTCTGGTTGAGAGGAATTGCACAGACAGGCCTGCTGGTTTCTCACTGAAAGCAGGAAATTTAGGCTGCTCTTGCATCCTAGATAAGGCATTTGGAAGCTTCATGACTGTTAATTATCTACTAACCCTTTATCCTAAGAGATAAGGAAATACCATTTCCCTTGCAGACATATGATTAAGTAAGATATAAAAAACATTATTATTCTTGTGGGGTCGTGTAACTGATCAGGTACAAGCCAGAAAATTGAAAAAGGGTTTCAAATTTATTAGCAAAAAATATTGTAATAGTATCAGTTCATCCAAGAAGGCTGTGTTCTGAAATGTAGCTTGCCTTTGAAATTACAGACACATTTAATCTGAACTTTTCTTAACTACAGCTGGAAGGCAGGGAAACACAAATCTGCTGTGTAATGAGCTGCATAAACCAAAAGAGCCTTTAAATTTAAATTGGCTATGAAGGTCTACAAAAGAACTGATTTTCTAACTTGCACACCATCAGCTTCTGTTAAATCAGGGGTCAATGAAAAGCTGACTTCATCACAAATCAACTTTTTTTTTTTCTTTTTCTCAAAAAGAAACCAAATTTTAGTGGGTTTTATTGTTTTGGTTTGGTTGCTGTTTTGTTGGAGTTTTTTCTGTTCCCCCTAAAGACAAAATAAGTACAGGTTGTAATCTCTCACCTGCAGTCTGTGACTGCAGGAAAGGAGTGCTAGTGAAACTTAAAATGAAACCTTGACTGCGTATGTTTTTATTAGCTTTCCCTAATTTTTTCTGTATCATTACTATATGGTTAAAAATGTTAATTGTGGCTTTCTCCATTCTAAAGAAGCTGCCATCTTTGTATTGACTTAATGATTTATGCCCACATAAATATGCCTTTTAGTAAACAAAACTTCATACAGTACTTTGAAAGCTTCACTTCAGTATGTTTATAGAAGAAGCCATCACTTGGTATATTATCAAAGTCTGATTTATCTGAATGATGATGCAAGAAGTTTGTTAATTGTGTAAAATCTCCTGAATTATCTGGTAATTTTGAGTTCATTCCAGTAAAAATGTGCTTTTATTTTCCTAACTTTCAGGTGACAGGCTATAAAAGGGATATAAATTTAGAAATAACTGTTGACTTCTAGTAGAGAACAGCAGGCATTAATTAGGTGCTGCTGAGGATAATTGGGACATAAATGGTTCTGAAATATGAGAAACCATAAGGGGTGTTTACAACTGTTGCTCTGAGCAGATAATCAAAATTGTGAACAGAGCATGTCTTTGCTTCCATTTGTTTATGATTCCCTAAACTATTAACTGCATCTAAGATGTTACACTCAAAATCTCATTTAGAGGCCAAGGGAAACATGCATTATATAAGATATGATTTAATATATATGAAAAGATAGGTGTGAGCAAAATTGGTGGTGAACACCCAATTAGAAAAACTGTTGTTACAGCTGCACCAAATGAAGCTCAGACAAGGCACACCTGAGAAGCATCTGTTAGGAGGCCTTGCAAGTGTCCATACTGAGCTTACAGGAAATTCCAGGGCTTGCACCATTAAATAAAATCACAGCCATTTGTGGTTTTATTTCTTTAAGCTGTGTTATTCTGTTCTGTCAGTCATTTCTCCTCAGGCTAAAATATCCTAATTTATTTCATTTTTCCTTGTGTGTGGCACTGATTTCCTGCCACTGATCCTCCATGGCTTTGCTCTTCAGAGCTTCACTTTCACTGTTTCCCATGTGAGAATCGGAGCTGCCACAGCAGGCAGAACCCAAGTGCTCCATGGGTTTGCACAATGGCATTATTGCATCTCATCTCCTGGCTCTGCTTCTCTGTAAGCAGTGTCAGTGGGTAGTGTTTGGTTTGCTTTCTGAACATGACTGAGATCACTCTTTTCCCCCAGTAGACCTATGGACTTCAACTCCTGAGCCTCATTTTTGAATGTTAATATTCAGGCATTATTGTGTTCAAGAATATATTGCAGCTTTTTTTCTTGTGTTCAAGAATATATTGCAGAAAAATATATATTTTCTTTTTCCTGCATGTATCACCTTAAATATTCAATTACAGTCAATTTTGATTTCTGTTTTTATCACCAAACCATTTGTTTTTGTGAACACCCTGGTGATTTCTACAAACTTTTGCAAGTCCATTATGTTCCCAATGAAGAAACTGAGTCAGGAACAAAACACAGGGATATGAGCAAATAACATTATCTCCTCTTGCCTTGAACTTCCCATGTGTAAAGTGAGATAGTCATAATTCATCTTTCAGTATAATCTCTGTATCTCAGTGAACTTTCCTCAGTCCTGTTAAAGCAGTGGTAACTATAACTTGCCAACATCCTTGGATGAGCTTGCATGGTGCAATTCTGAGCAGGGTGTCTTCCATCTCTCACCTGAATGCCTAAAATCCAGAAAGTACAGTGTTTGTTAGCACATTGTAAATTGGCCTGTCATTGCAAATCAGATTCTCAAATGTTGTAGTTTGCCCCAATAGCCAGTTGCTGGCTGAATAAAAGCTGTGAGACAGACAGAGATATGAAATTCTTCCCACTTGGCCATTAATTAAACAGTCTTTCTTTTGGTTTTATATAGAATTGGTGTAAAAATATCCATGTATCCAGATATATCTTCAAGTATGCCTCTATCAGCTTTTTATAAAGCCTGGGAATTTCTAAAAGAAAATATCAGCATGGGTAACTGTGTAAACCACTTGACATCTGTCCATATTTATAAACACACTTTTCATTTCCTGCAGTTTATTTACTCTTGGCACATACAAATGAAATGTGACAGACACCCTGTGGCTTCTATTGATGAGAGGATTAATAAAGCTTGTACTTTCATTATGACATCCTAAGCCATCAAGCATGAACACTTCAACAGCCATTATTGAACATTGACACATATTGCATCAGTAATCAGGAATGACAGAAGACAAGAAGCTGGCAGAAGCAGGACTTTCAGCTCTCTCTCAGGAATAGGATTTAATATGGCCTTAATGTATAGCCATGCACAGTTACAAACTCATTTTTAGCTATATTTGTTGTTCTTTAAAGGTTATAGAAAAAAACATCTGTGTACCCATTTTGCTGAGAGGAAAGTAGTGCATAACACCAGCATGTTACATGGTAATGCAAACCATCAGGGCATTGCATGCTGGAGGGTCTTTTATGGATTTATGGAGACTTCACTAAATACCCTTGGGAGTCCTGTATCTTTTCCTGCATACTAACAAGGAAAAATATGGGAATGTCAGGCAAAGTCCTGTAGAGTCCCACTTATCACTGTGCGAAAGAACTCCCTGATTTCAGATGTGGAGGAGACTGATGTAAGGCTGATGTGTCTCATATGGAGTCTATGGAATAATTCAGATGACCTCTCTAGGTCGTGTGGAGGTAAGGAGTGAAACAAAGCTTCAGGAATGTGTTGGCATTTAGCCCAGGCATTGAATTTTCCTTGTTTGTTCTGTAGACCAGAGGTTTGGGCAGTATACAGAGGGCTAAAAATCCAGCTTTTTCCAGAGTACTCATCATGGTGGTGTCAATAGACCTTCATTGTGGCTTTAGTGGCAGGTATTGCATCTCTCTGCAAGGAAGATACTGAGCAATTCTGAACTGTGGAAACAGGGATAGAATTCTCAGAGCTTCTGTTTGTGGTCTACGTTGTATTTCTCATGTACTGCTAGGTTGGTAGTTAGTCTTGTCCAAACTAGTTCACCTCTCTGAGCACCAAATCCATTCTGCTTTGAGCAAGCCTCTAAATTAACAGTTTTGAAGCAAATAAGCAGATCAATTAAAAAACTAAATAAAGTTTCAAGGGTCAGCTTTATTAGGAAAACAAAAAAGCAGTCTGTTCTCTGTGTGATTCTGTAGAACATCTACTGCTTTTGTCTGTGATTTCTCCTAAAGTTTTTTAGATAAGTGCAGTTTGTTAGAAGTATCTTATTGAAATGAATATTATACCAAGGCTTCCTAGTGGCTGTGCAGGGCATTATTTCTTACAACTTTTAGGAACCGTGGAAAAGCTGAAAAGTTACTTTTGATTCATTTCTTCCTTTACACAAACTGCTGTAGCTGTTCTGAGGTGCTGGCTTTTCATCTTGCAGATATTCTTCAGTTTCAATCTTGAGCAGTTTCTATTGCCAACAAGTTTTTTTTCTTCTTGAACTTTTTTTTTTTTGTGCTGTGTCTTCTCACTGTAGAAAAAACGGGCACTGGGATAAAATAGCTTCAGCCTAACTTTGCTTTTGACACTTAGGTTTCTGTGGGTTTTTTCCCTTTGATAGGCATTTTTTCCCTTGGAATATTGACTTCTACACCTGAGAACAATATCCATTCAGTTTGTACTGTTTTGTTGGCATGACAAGGTTTTCCACAGGAGTGGGCAATAAAGCAGTCAAAGCAATCTGTCTTTGGTAGATACAGCTTAGGGGAGGAAGTGTTGGAAAAGCATTGCCTACAAATGCCAGCTGCAATTTAACCTGGATTGAGAGCAGGAAAGAAGATGTGAATCAGCCTTCTTCTGCCCTGTGAAGCTGCAAACAGATTGCAAATGCTGGACACAGGTATACACCTTCAAGCAATGGTCAAATCAGTGACAGTGAAGTGTTTTGCTGGAAGACTGAGGCTGCTTGCTCCGAGTGTTTGCTGAGGGATGAGCTGCCAAATTAGAGCTGTGTGAAACAGTCTGAGCCCTGAGCCTAACATTTATGCATGTTAGAGGCTTTTCTTTCTGAACTGAGGCCTCTTTCCTAAATATAATTACTCTGCTTACAAATGTCTAGTCTCTAAGTGTCCAAGTTTCCTGAAACAAATCCACAAGCACCATCTGAGGAATTAATGTCTTTGTGCTGTATAGAGGGAGATGAGATTCACTTCCTCAGCAGGGAAGGAGGAAAAACAGTATGAGGAAACTGTCTCCCAAATACACACCAAAAAAACCCAATTGCCAAAATGAGGGAAAACTCTACTATGTTCTTGCTCAAATTACATTGTATCCAAGTGCTGTCAGGCCACCAGGTGCTGAAATTTGCTGACTACCTACTTGCTAGATAATAAATTATTTCCTTTTAGGTATAACCCAATTTTATAGGTGCTACACATCCTTGCAGTGTGATGGTAGCAGGGCCTAATATTACCTAATTCCCTCCCAAAGATCATTAAAGAATGCTTCATAATCTGGAAGTTCCTCTGTATAGGGTGAAGCTCTGAGGCTTTATCTAAGCTATCCCCTGTTACTGTTAAATGTTTGACTCTCAGGAGCTTTATGCAAGGAACTATCTCTTGTGTCTCTGGGAATTATTTGCTCAGTGAGATGTATGTGCAGTCTAATCCTATAAATCTGAGGGCTTTAATGAAGTATAACAAACATTATAATAAATTGAAAATATGGCACTGTTTATTTGATAATGTACAGTAAATTTTGGGAACCCTTCAACCCCTACTTCCCCACCACACCACTGGCCCTCGATTTTGGAAGGCGTGACACTATTTCTGGGAAGAGAAATGAAGACACATAGGCAGAAGCTGAGAGACAAAGTGGTGCAGAAAGCTCCTTCTCTGCCTTCTGAGCAAGCAGTGCAGCTGGCATGGCTCTTGCCTGCTGTTACGCAAATGCCTGCAGTATGGAAAACTAGTATTAAGAATTAAAGAACAAAACAAGAATTAAGTCTGTGTACAGTTGCAAATCTGGATCCCAGCTTAAGTTCTAATCTTTGTTTAAATTCATGAATATCACTGAGGTGCTAGAAAAAGTCTTTACTATTTTGTATCAAACTCTGGAGGTTAGGTGTATCATCTTCCTTGAAATTGAGCTGAACAACTGGGCTTAAGGAATTAAAAAATACAGAGTTGGGATGATTTTATTCTCTGATGAAACAAACTACACTGGAGCTGCTGTGATACCTTAATAAGTTTAAGTAACTCACTTCTACTGTTCTTTTCTATTTCTTCTTTCTACATGTTTACTGGTTTACATATATATATTATAGATAAATGTTATGAAATCTTATTCCTATTGTATCATTTGTTAGCTCCATCTGAAACTGGTTCTCAATTTGTCAGTAGTGTAGTGTTTTCCAAAAATGTGTCCGTGCACACAATTATAAATGTAGCTGTACTGGATTTTCCTTTTAATCACATCAACATGGCTTTATTTTTGTCACCAGTGACTGATCAAAGTGAGGTTTCCTTATAGCCAGATCAAGTTATCCTTCGGTATCTAGTAAGTGTGTAAGGAGCTTTTTTGTTCCAGTAATGCACCACAAAGAGTGAAGCCTTTTGCTTCCCTGCAGTTTAAAGTTATCAGAATTGTTCCTTGGAGTTCAGTGGAATTTATATGCAGAGCTCTAATGAATGGCATATCTGGAAGATCTCCTCTTCCGCAGATTATGTTCATAAATCTCTATCTGTTTGCTCATTTTTATGATTGTTTATTCAATATCTTCTGCAGGGTTTTGTCAGACAAGCACTGAACTTGACAAATGACAAGGGGAGTCCTCGGGGGGATCAGATAGGTTATTACAGCATTCAAAACTGAATTAAGACCAAAATTCATATGAAAGGATAATACAGGGTGCTATCAGAAGCACTTGTCTTTATCTCATTCTTCTTAATTAAGGCTGAATCAATTGAAAATGGGCAGATTTGTTTGCTCTTGCCCTGGCTAATCTCTTCTTGAAGAGTGGAATAAATGCTCAGCTGATGTCAGTCACTGCCATTCTTGTTAAGATTCACTGAAGTCTTCTGGACTCTTGCCAGTGCTTTTGCCTTGCTTTCCTGAGTCTGTGCTGCAAAAATCCAGCAATAGATCAAGTGATGCTATGGTTTCCATATTTTTGTTGTCTTTTGTTGTCCTATTGCTTGGGCAAAAAATGGTTCTATTACCTAGCTTTAGTTATGAATGTTAAAAGGAGGAAAACATCAGATGAAAATGGATGATCTGCATTTGTGGGTGCTTGCCTTGCACTCTCACACAAGGGAGAAAGAAAAAGAATGTTTTGTTGGTGTGTGCTGTTATTGTATAGAATAATTTGCACTGAAATATTTTAGCAAGAGATAAACAAAGGGGTTTCATCATGTAAGAGAATGGGGTTTTTAAAATCCTGCCCATTCCTATCTGCATCGCAGATTAGCATTCCAGAAAAGGATCAGGCTGAGATTTTTGTTTGGTTTTGTTTGTTTTTTAGTTTATGAAACTTTTTTCTGAAACAGTAATAGTTTGAAATGGAACCAAGGGAAATGCCATAAGATTTGAAAGTTGATGTGTATGTATTTATAGCACACTCAGGCCAGGTGGCTTTAAACAGAGCAAAACTATTTACCATTGTGGGTAGGTTATTTACCAAACAGCTCAGTAAACTGTGAGGACAAAGTATCACTGATGATGAGCGGGGCAAAGAGTGTGACTGATCTTATTCAGACACTGTTTATTAAATAAGGTTTAGGAGGTAAACTTAGGCTTCTGAACTCAATCAAAGCTTTGCTGAGATTCTGTTTTTGTTGTTTATGAAGGACTGATATGTCAAATCACTTGATCTTTTAGCAATTGCAGCTCTTAGAACAGTAATTTAGCACGTGTGATGGAGTTTGTGTAGGAGAGTTGCATATGAAATAAACTCTGATTTACAGTAATGCACTCTGCTTTTATACCTGACTAGTCTTACCAAGTATTGAAAGAATCTCTCTTTTGATGACAACAGTCTAACCCAGCTAAGCTTATTGCTGAGCCAGAGTGTAACAGTGCCTTCCAGGGAAAGCAAGAATGAAGTTGGGAGGTGGAATCCAAGCGCTCTTCTGTTGTGGAGGTAATTCCCAAAGGGATCAAAGAGGGTCTCAGCCAGCTCTTGGCAATGTTTGTGTGTCTTGTGTTATTTCAATGATATTACCAAATTATTTGGGTGGACACAGACTGTTCAGAGCAGCACTGGGACTTTTGTGAACAGTCCTCATGACACTGCTGAACTTGTTTGTTTCAAAATATACTTGCAAATAGAATCAGCAGTGAATCATACGTAATAACACTAATATTTCTTTACAATGCAGGTAGCTAAAGTGTTAGTTTATGCCTTGGAGAAAAGGTTTAGGATTACCACAGTTAATTACCACAGTTAACCCTGCAAGGTTTACCTTTAGCTTACCTGTTGAAATCAAACGTGCAGAGAAAAAGTTGTCAGTTGCACATTCAACAAATACATTCTTGATTAGAGCCACTAATTTCTGTTTATTTTGTGCCAAAAAGAACATTTTAGTTATAGCCTGTGACATCTGTGGCTCACCTCTAGTTTTCAAAGACCTTCCATGCTCTGTTGCTTTCTGTGCCAGTGTATTCCTTGGCCTTTGCTTCTTTAAGGTTAAAGTTTGGATTTCTGAAATGCAAACTGATGTGAGTGAGATCAGTTGTCCCCTAATGCAGTTCTGTTTTGAATATAAGTGAATGATGATGATACAGGTTATTAATATTTGATAAATAGTTCCATTCTGATGTGTCTACAAATGAATGTTTTGACAAACACTCATGAAATGATCCTGAGAAGAACCTTTAGACTTGAATGACTTTAACTGATTTTATGCTGCTGCAATGCAATCCTTCCAGAATCACTTTATGTATTATTCTGAGTTCTCTTGTCTCTAGTTCTTGTTCATTTTGATTGTTATAGTCTTTGGATTGGTATTTCAGTAGTGCTCAAAGTTTTGGTCAAACACTTATGTGTGTAGGGATAGCTGAGGTCATAAATGCCTGCAGAACAAACATTCTGTTAACTAATCTCTAATCTGAGAGAGGCATCTCCTCAGCTAATGGCAAGTGAAATCACTGAATGGGGCCATTTCATTTCATCAGAAGTCTGAATGGTCCTTTTTCTGTGCAGCTTTCCATTAAGTATGTGACAGAAGTACCATTGCCAGCCCTGAATTAGCAATGCAGCTCTGCAACAGCTCTTTCCAGCCTTAATGAACCTGAGACGTGTTCACAGCAGCACCACTGAGGTCCCAAGGCTGCCTTTACAGTACTTAGGCAGTGCAGATTGTTAAAGAGGAAGATTTTGCTTCAGTCCATTGCCAGTCCTTTTGTTGCAGGGGGACTGCACTGCAGTAGGGCCTTCTTGCTGACAATAGAGGAAATTGAGTTTTCAGTCGTGCTCTGAGGCTGTTTTGTGCAGTCCATGGGGTTTTTACAAACAACCTTTAATCAGGTGACATCAAATGACAAGTCTATAGCTTAGAATAGCTCTATTCTGACTGTCTGCTTGGAACTGGAGAATATGGTGCTAAGATAGAGACCCTGGGTTGCAGTGAACATTAAAAATAGGATAATTCAGGGGCCTTAGGGTTATTGCTGTGACAACAGAGCCAAGTCTAATGTCTGCATCTGAGCTTTTCTGAGTCCATTCAGCATCTGAACTCTCTTTCACTGAAAGCACATATAGGGAAATATAATGCCATCTACAGCTGTAGAATGAGAAAAAAAGCAAGTCGTAATGTGCAGATTGGGTCATGCAATAAAAGGGATCAAGAATACCCTACACAGCTTTTTTAGGTCTGTGAATGCAAGGTAGGCTGCACAAGTTTTGTTACTATACAAAGCAAAGTTGCAAAAAACCCTGGATTTTGATAGGTGTCTAAATATCATTGCAAGAAGAGAAAAGGTGAACACTGAAGAACAGTACAGGCATGAAAAAAAATGAGATTGGGGGACAAAAATGTGCACTAGCTGAATGAAGAAAATAGTTCAAATTAGAGAAAGAGGGACTGGTCAGTCATTACATGCAGATACTGCTGAGCTGGGTAGTTATAATTTCTCAATACACAGACAACTAGTGACATTTACAAGGATTTTAACTTTCATGTTAAGCATCAAAACAAGTTCCTAAAGATTTCATAATTATTTCATAAATGCACAATGGAAATCCAGCATCTTAATTAGCAAAATAGTTATTTTGGGAGGCCTTCTAAGAGGATACAATCACTGAAGGTGTGAACACCTGGAAGTAAAATGCCTTGAAGCATTTTTTGCAGCCAGTAGTGTGCTAAATACAGAATTATATCTTTGGAAGGCACAGTAAATTTACTTGAAATGCCAATCCCCCAAAAACTGCTTGGAATATTTCTTTGGGCTTGCATATATTTTTGTGTTCTCCACTCTGAGTGGAGAGGGCAATGAATACACAATTCTCTTCTTACCTTCTTAATACATTCATTCAGTGAAAATATATGTTAGCTTAAACTGTGTTTCAAACTCCCCCAAAAGTAATATAAATAATAGCACTTGTCTTTTGAAAGGTATAATTTCAGTGTCTGTAGGACTGAGGCCCATCCTTGCATTGTGCCAGTGAGGCACATAAGTGAAAACTGAGACTGAATAAGGGAGTAGTTGAGTAGAGGACTAAGAGGAAAATCTGATGTACAGTATGAAAAATGACCAGTTGAAAAAAGATGACTTAAAAACTCTGTACTGTTTGTCTTTTACAAATACATATAGGAAACAGTGGTACAGCAAATAAATGAAGAGATCTGATCATTTACATATTGAAAATGCATATGAAAGTAGAAAAAGGCAGCTGTAGTTTTAAATTATTTGTTTCAAACCCAAGTATAAAACTCTACAATCTGAACATTTTTCTAAATTATAAAAGTTGTAAAAAACATGATAAATATAGCAGATAAATATAGCAGAATAGGATGCAGAGTAAGAGAGTTCATGCAGGCTGTGGCAGTTTTCCAGTTAACAGATTTCCCCTCAAACTTGTCTGCCATTTATGCACAGTGTACATGCTGCACAAATTTATTTTTGTCTCCTAATTTATTCTAACTTTCCCGTTATCTAGCCTGTCCTTGCTACACTTTTGAGAAATTACTAAACCCTGTGAAGCACAGACTAGACTCCTAGATCAGGTTATTTTATGTCTTTATTAGACAATCCCATTAGAACCTCACCAGTGGCAAAGGAGGGAAATATAATGCCATCAGCACCCTTAGAGTGCTGTGCTCTCCCAAAGTTACTGGCACTAGTAAACTCATCTTACTGCCAAAACCTTTTAAAACAGTCTACAAGCTAATTTCGTTGACTTATAAAACTATTTGTACTGAGCAATTCATTTTATGTTCTGCACTGAAGAACAAATACCACCTTAGGTTTAAGTTGGCCGTGTTGCTGAGATACCACCCTGAGCTAACTTTGTATTTTTATGTCCCTGAAGGATTTCATTAAGGTAGTAGAGCAGTCTCTATCAAATATTCATAACCTCTAGTAAACTCAAATCATATCTTCCTATTCATTGCAGTTTGACACAGACACATGTTCGTAGCTGATAGTACTTGCACAGATCCACAAATTGAGTTTTTGCCACTTGGAGCTCTGCTTCATAATATTTTACCTGTTGCTATTGTTTTCTAAATTTCTGAACAATGCAAAGATTCTCCTCTGTTAAAATAAGCATCCTTTCACACCAGAAGCATCTGATAATTTGTATTCATATATCATTTTTGCATTTAACTAGTTTGGGGGTTTTATCCCCACGCCAAGAGCTTTGTGGAAATGTAATCTCATATTACACCACCTTGAACTCAAGCCTGCCTCATTACTCAGGTGGAAGTCTATGAGAGGTCCAGAAATGGGCAAATGAAGTGCTCGTAAGAAATAACACTAAATAACCTTGCCTGGAACTGAAGTGTAAGGCAGTACCTTCCTAGGATTTCACACGGCCATAAAGTGTGTGTAATTCAGTTCTGAACCCAGCTAGTTTCAGACTCCACTTTCAGGAGGTACTCTTTGAAGTAGACGTATCTGATTCTCATTTGCATTTTTATGTAAAGGTGCCATAATGCAAATAAATTGAGCTGGCCTACTTAGATGTTTGAAGTTAGGTATGTATTCCTGCATCTTGCTGAATAAGATCCTGACTCTGCAGTTCATTGACTTCAAAGCTTTTCTTTTGAATCACTTGAGTTTTTTCAGCTTTCGTGCTGTTTTCAGCTGGAGCTGTCAGATACTCTTTTTTAACTGACCACCAATTGTGAATAACAATAGGCTTTTGGGGTTTGTTTTCTCTCTTGTGTGAGATACCATCTGTAATGTTACTTCATTATCGTTTTATGTCTTTAATTTATGTCTGTTACACCAAATGCACAGAGTGGGAAATATGGAATTTTCTGGCTCTTACAAGAGGTGGAACAGAGCTTTCTATGAAGTTAGCCTTTCTGTGCTATTGCACCCTTGCAGTGATCCCATGAAAACAGTGAAAGGGATGGTTAAAAACAGCCTGAAATGAAAAAAACACGATGCAGTATTGTTTCCTCAGGTGTAATTGTTGATTATGCTGTACAAGGGGGGTGAAATAGGCAAGAAAAGAAATATTGGAGAATTATGCAGCTGTGAGAGGACACAGACTCTCTAAGTATCTCGTGAGCAGCATGGGAGTATTGAACAAATAATACCAAACCTGTTGAGCTTTTCCTGCATGAATCAATGTAAAACATCTGCTGCATCTTGCTGTATCCTGCTGGAATGGCAGGCTCTGGATATTGCCCTTGGGTTCAAGATGCTGGGATGAACAGATGTCACCAGCTGTGTGAACTGCTGGCTGAGGGGCTTGCAAGGAGGCCTGGCTCATGAGCAGTGATTCCAGCATTCCTGAAGGAGCATCGAATCTAGCTAAACAAACCTGCCTTGACATTTATGGAAGGAGGTCAGCCTCAGGGGCCTCCAGTGGACGTTAAATCCATCTTTACTCAACGCTGAGGAGCATGTCTGGCTGGTGATGGATACCAGCAGTGGTGTGATGGCAGCTGCAGGCTCCTGTCTAAACTGGGGCTCTGGAGGTGCTTGGGGCAGGGCTGAGTGTGTGTGTTGGGGAGAGGTTCTGAGTACATGAAGTTCTACAGACTCTGGGTGAGTTCTGATGAGTAACTTAACATTTCAGTTTCATAGTTCTGCAGTTTACCTTTGCATACTTTATAGGTTGTGGGTTTTGGCTATTGGATGGTATTTCAGGTAATTCATATTCATGTAAACCTTTAAGGAAGTTGAAGAATCTCCTGCTGTTTCCAGAAGACTTCCAGTGAAGCCATAACAGGTCCTAAAAGCAGCATGCTGGCCCCACAGTGGCATACAGACATTTATCTTGGGTAACTCTGAAACCACTGTCAAGCACCATTCAGGGAAAAAAAGCCATGATGCCTTCTCTGATGCTGAGCTCATCTGGGGGCTGACTTAACAGCAGAACAGTGCAAACGAGCTGCTAATCCCACTTATAGGAGAAAATCCCTTATGGAAGGAGTTGGGATGGCTGTGAGCCTTTGCTGATGGATGCCACATGTTCCAGTTTAACTTCCTCCTGAGCAAGAGTTTTCTTCCTTTCTTGGTTTCCACTGATGCCTTCCTTGTGCACTTTCAGCAGCATCAGTCACACAGGTGTTTCAGCACCACATTTTCAGGCTAACTGTAAAATCTGTATGGATTTATTTTACAAATGTGTTAAATAGATGCTTGGGAATTTCTTGGAGATGTTGTAATGAGTAAGCTAAATAAGATTATGGCTCTTGTCCTGTTCTAATTTCAAAGCTGGGTAGCTGCTACAAGTATATCAGTTAGCTAATGTGAATGTAGGAAAAATCTATTCAGCTGTTAGAAGATTGGCATGGATAACTTCTCTGAAAATGCACAGGAAGTTGCAGGATTGGTCACTTTCTGAGTTACAGAAAATTTAATTTCATTCTGTGAGAGGCAGGAGAGGAAGATGGATCCATTTGACATGATTTTAAAGCACTAGAAATTACTTCCAAATGTGTGACCAGGTGAACAAACAACTGTTGTATTTGAAAAAGTGATCCAGATTCTGGTTTCAATTACTGTGATGTGAACTCACAAAAATTGCAGTGAGTGTGTTAGAATTGCTCTGGATTAAAAACTGAGTAGGAAAACAATTATCTGGCCTGCTTTTTGTAGTGTCCTTTTTAAAGGTAAATGTTATTTTGAAAACTGCTGGAGAAAAAAACCACATTTGTTTATCAGCTGGATGTTATATGCATGAAAATATTTTGCTCCATTGCTAAAAGTTCTGTTATAAATAATAAATAGTTGTTAGCTTATAGATGGAAAATATGGTGGAGGGAAAGGTGGATTCAACCAACCTATCAACAAGCAAACTAAATGTAATTTAGTTTATAATTTCTAAGAATGCAGAATTCTATTCTACTTATGTGACAAATCAGTGCAGTCAGAAAGTCTCTCAAAAACTGACAGTATTGCAAATGCCACTGTCTTTATGTTGCCAGATTCTGAAATGAGAAAGAATACATTTTTCTGATTTGAATACAAATGATATTTGCCAGATATAATCTGAGTTGTAATTACATTGTCAGGTTGATGTTGTGACTGAGCTGAACTCTAAATCATGCTAGCACGGAAGTTGAGTAAGAAGGATGAGTGCAGACCATATATTGTATAAAGAGCTGCTCTGAATTTTTTCTGTGTTTTATATACCATAGCATCCATATCACAGCAAAGTATGATATTGCAATTCATATGTACTGATATTTGCTAATAGCCTTTAGGCTTTTCAAAATTAATAGTAATGATTTCTTAAATGAGAACTGTGTTGCACCTCAGGCCAGAATCTCAGCTTGGTTTTGTTTGTTGAAGAGATTTTTGTAGGTGAATGATAGGATAACTAGCATCAAGAGATTTTTTTTTTCCCAAGGATTGATGAAGTAGTTATTATGTTTTAATAATTCTTAGGTCTCTCTATAACTAATTTACTGTATCTGTTCAAAACCCTGGAGTTGAAATATAACTCTGGAAACTGCCCAGTTGTCTCCTTCAAGTTACCCAGGAGACCAGTTGTAAAAGTGAAAAAACTCATGGAAGGAGAAGGATTCCATGTGTCCTAAATCGTAACAAGCACTGTAGTGTCCAAAAAACCTTGGTGCCTTCTAATAGAGGTGTACTTCTAAGCTGTGCTTGTCTTGAGGCCAAGCTGTCAGCATGGAGACAGAATGGAGCTGATGCCAGAACATTCTAATGTCAGGCACCACAGGTGAAATAACTTCCCTGCTCTGCAGGGGAGGGAGGTGCTGTGGTTGGGAGGAAGGGCCAGTGGCTCCGCACAGTGGTTTCAGCTGTGCTGCACACAGACAGATGCTCCAGGGCTGTGGGGTTCATTCTGGTTCCACTCAGGTACTCAGGGTCTCTCTCTCCCAAAGTTACCCCTGACCACACTTGTTAGAGGATTAGGTAGCAAATACTGAATACTGACTTGTTCATTGTGAAACTCCCCAAATCTGACTCCAGACCTTTGGCTTGGAGACCTGAGACCTCACTGATGGGAGACAGTGTCATTTGGTTAGGTGACACATCTCTGGTAGGAAAAAAAACCTCAAACCAACAAATACAACCCCAAAACTGAGGCAGCATAAGTGAATTGATCTATCTGGATAATTTCTTGCTCTCTCACAGGGTCTGTTTCTTTATTTCCTGCCTTGCTCTACACGTTTGCCTAAATCCAAACCACTTTAAACCAGCGCAGAATTCACAGTTCTGAATAACTAGTGGAGCCATTTTCAGGGTGCAGTTTTCTGTTTTATGCTGAATTATGAGGTGCTTACCTGAGAAAATGCCTTTTATTTCTCTCAGAAATCGATATTTGGGAATCTTTGCAGAGGACAATGATCTCTCTGTTGGGAAGCACAGCTGAAGAGCAGTCAGGCAATGACAGCTGGCACAGTTCTTTCGTGGGTTCTGTCCATTCATCAGCAAACTTCACATCATGTAGTCCTTTTCACAAACTAAAATAGCTACATGGCTTTTTTTCCAACTAGCTGTCATGTATTTCAAATGTATTTTTATTACTAGTAGATTATTTTTCCTGGTTTCCACCTTCTTTACTCCTATCTGATTTACATGCTCTGATATTGATTTATGTACTTTGTTAAATAGTTCTCCCTATGTTCCACAGGTTTTGTTCCCTGTATTTCAATACTGTCACTTTGCTTCCCTGGATAAAGTAGAATCTTTTTTCCCTTTTCACTTAAGTTCATTGCTTTCAGTTCTACTTACCTTTGTTTTCCTCAGCAGCTCATCTGTCTTCATTACTTCTTGGAGAGGAATTCACTGTTCATGTTGCTGAAATACTTGTAAATTCTTTGGTGTTTTTTAATTAGGATTATGAAGAAGTATGCTTGCAAGAGGGATTTTTGCAACTAAAAAATATAAATATACTATTATGGGCCAGGGAATTTTTTTTTTTTTTTCTTGGAGCTCACTCCAAGTGGTCTCTGTCATCACTGGTTCTTAGAGCCAGAAAATGGGATTAGCAAGGTCTTCTGAGTCTGAACACTGCTAGAAGCTCATTAGGGGCTTTAAACACCAAGTCCATATGTTATATTTGAAATGTAGCATACAATTTCCTAAAACACCCTCATAATTTTCTCCTTTTAAAATCACTGTTATTTGGACTATCTGTTGCCTTAATTCTGGTCATTATGATGTCTCATGGTGTTTATAAACACATTGTGTGTGCAAACAAGACCTAACTACGCAGAGAATTGGAAAATGTTCTGTGGTTGGGCAGCACAGCTTTAGCTGAAGGTGGAAAATGTGCTCTGGTCTTCAGACACCCTACATTAACAAGAAATCACATAATATATACATATATATATATGTATATATATGGTACAGAGCAGCTTAGTAGGCCTTCCATGTCACCTTCACTTCATGCTGGCATAGGGGAGGATTAGGAGCAGGCAGCAGTGGATCCAGGCATTTCCTCAGGGATGCAGTGAGCCTGAGCCACTGCACAGAAAATAGAGAGCAGCAGGGCTGATCCTACAGTGACTTAGGGAGCTGGAATCAGGGCCTGGGCTGGAGTTGTGCTGCTGCAGTACAGCTGAGAAATGGCTGCGCTGCTGCCCCACAGCACGGGAGAAGGAACCCTGGCAGAAATAAGCATGGCTTGGATGTTTGGATATGTGAAGATGTGAGGCTATGGAAATATCTGAGTGATACTAAGGAAATAATTGTGTAGGATATGTGCAATATGAGGATTTGTAAGTGAGGTAACTGGCTCAGCATGCAGAGGATCAGAATTTACACTGGACTAGTCTGTGGTACTCAGTGGATCTCTGTGCTATGGACACCCTGAGTCGTGGGGAGGTTTTGCTGACCTAGGGTAAAACCCTACAGCTTTGTGTTCTGTGCCATAACGATCTGTTTAAAACACACACGGGAACAATTTCTTTTTGCTTTGAGATTTCATGTCAGAAGGCTCAAGTCAGTGGTGTGTTTGTTGTCAGGTTGCTTTTGAGGCTGGGCCACTGGCCCTGGGGCTGCACCCTCACCTCACTGTGCTCAGGAGGATGCTGGAGCTGGACTGGTCACTGAGTGCATCCTGCAGAGACATCTTCATTCTGCATTGTGCTACAATGGACCAGAGCTCTCAACCCAAAATAGCCCTTAAGTCTGATTCAGCTGAGGATTGGTTTGGTGTTCCTGCCTCTACTGAAATGAAAACACATTTTTTCTTTGTTTCATGGTTTATTTGTTTTGGGCTTTTAAATTGTTTGTTGTTTTGCATTAATTCTTGCTTTTAAAAGGAAAAAAAAAAGCAGTAACTTTATGCCTTCTTTCCCTAATTTTCCCTATATCTAATTTTCATAATCTACCATACAAGAAGCTCATCAACAGAGGAAAAAGGTGGAGGAAAATCATAAAACATTTAAAAGAAAAGCAAATATTTAGCTATCATTCATTAAATGTGCATCTAAATCTGTCTAGAGATTTACTGGTTTCATTTATATTGATATGCTGTATAAATCAAATAAGTAGTCTGACCCCTCCCCAAACATTAAATATTTTATATAATTTCTCTCCCTAGATCAACTAAACAAGAATAGGAAGCACATTATTAAGTGACTTAAATACTCATAGAAGTTGAATTAGAATACTCAGAGTTTCTTATTAGAAACTTCTTTCCACAAGAAGTTCTTATTACTTTCCATCTCTATTACTCCTTAATATTGCTTCCTATTTGAGACAGTAATATGGTTAGTCCTGTATTATCACACACACTGCTTCTTCAGGTTCTGTTATACTTTAGAGGATTCTTTTTGCCAAATATTGTTTGTAGGAAAATTTCAGATCCATTCTAATGCTTTCCAAATGAAAACAGTTGTTTCTGTAACACTTCCCCATTTAATTGCTTTTAAGGGACTGCCGAATCCATTAGTGAGGGTACTAATTGAGAGGAATTGCAGGAGGAATGGCAGGATTTTTTTAATGCAGTTCAAATTAAAACAATTTTTTTATTTACTAGTTGGATTGGGAAAGTGTAAGTATAACTTCTCATGTTTTGCCATATTTGTAAGGTAAAAAGATTAATATTAAAATTATTTTTCATGTCTAGTATACACATTACTGCTGTTGTGTCTAGTGTACACATACTGCCCTGCTGTTTATGAAGCTACAAATTCAGCTCTGTTAATCAGCATATTGAAAAAAAAAAACCAGGTAAATGAATTATTACTGCTGTGAATAATGAAATTTCAATAAGGATATAATATAGAGTGTTATAAATGTTCTTACATTTAGAGTCTTTCTAAATTGGCTGCATCTATGATATTTAATTATGTTTAGAAGCAGGAGAATTATATCAATAGAGTGCTGTGGGGAAAACATTAAACCATAAAATCATACATTTTAACATGGAAATTACTAAGTAGTAGGATTCAAATATGAGAAGATAATTTTTGCTCCCTCTAATGAAATGATAAATACAACTGTTCTAGTGACTTTTCTCCTGTTCTGGTAAATATGAATATTCTAGTCCAGTAAATGCTGTCCTACTCTAGTAAATGCTATAGCCACAAAAAACCCTGAGCTGTTGTAGCTGTTGCCCCACCCCTGCCCAGGCTGTGGCTGACCTCAAGACTGGAGTGGTGAATAAGGGAATTTATGTGACAGAGCAGTCTGGATCAAAGGGGGTTGAGCCCCAGTTTGTCAGGTTTGTTTGTTGAATTTCTTAATGAGTTCACGAAACAAAGTTTAAATCACAGAGTACATTGTCATGTAAATCTGAGATGCAAATGGACCGTGACAGCTTTTCCTAGAAAACAAACAAAAACCGTGTATTTTTGGCAGGTTGTCCTTATTGTCAAATTTATAATAAGACAGGATAATTAAGCTCAGTAGGATTCACATTCTAATTAAAATAGGGCAAGAATTTGTTCTGTTATCCTATGACACTGTAATGAGATTGCCTTTTAGTTTCATTGAATTTTGCATTTAAAAAAAGCAGAAGCCAAAAAAAGGCAACTGAAGGAAATTTAGAGATGCCAAAATTTGAGAGCCTCAGATGAGCTGGGGGCATGAGATTGCATTCTAGCAAGGGGTTATGGAATGAGTTGTTCTGACCCACCTTGGTTTTATTTCTATACCGAAGAGAGAACAAACAGGGAGATTGATAAAACAGGTAGTTTGTACTGGAGGGATGAGCACAGACATGTTATCAGTAGCAAGAAGCTCTTTGTGCATCATATTTTGGTTGCAAACAAGTTTGGAGAGACTTAAGAGTTTGAAAACAATACTGGTCTTCAGGATAAAGGTGCAAAAGGTAATGCAGAAAATTAAGAGATAAGAGGTTAACTCTATGGCTCATTTATTTGTTTATGCCATGCTTTGTCTGATTTTCACAGGCTTGAACTTTGTTTATTATACATTCCCATCTATCTGTGACATGAAAGGCACTGGATCTTGGATTCAGGCAAGAAGTGAGACAGGAGTAAATGTGAATTTTCCTTGCTAGATAAAGATTTAGGTGTAGAAATAGGTGCTGGTTGAAGATAGTTGTGTGCAACGTTGCCCACACATCATATTCCTCCCTGAACTCATCATGCATGGAGTGATTCAGAAGGAATAGAGCTCTGATTTTATCTGCTTTTCGTAGCTGGAATATGTAAATCAGAACGGTGGAGAAGAGCAGTAGCTCATAGGTTCCTATATAAAGGAGGAGTGGAGTAGCACGGCTGAACTGCTCTGCTGTCAGAGGGAGGGACTTGTTTGTAGGCAATGAAAAACAAAGAGGGTGTAAGGAGGGCACACTTCCCTTTTTCCCCCCCCTTTTCTATTTTCTCTCTTCCGTCACAGGTTTAGGAGTCCTAGAGAAGAATAAGGAATAATATCTCAATCTTTCTGTAGGAAAAGAACTGTGATGTAAAGGCTGCCATCATTAGCACATGGGAGAAGATTCCCATGATTGCCTGGAGAAACTGTTTAATTATGGTCAAGTTTATTTCCTGCTCATTTGAGAGGGCAGTAATGCTTTCTCTCAGCAATTTTACATACCTAGAACTGTATATATTTAAATTTCTGGAAGTTGAGCAAAAAATGAATACAATAGTCTGTGTCCTTTGTCTTTAGAAGGCTCAGGGCTGATTTGCAGTGTAATTGTAGTGAAGTCACTCTGTAATACACCTCATTATTACATATATTGGTAATCTTGTAAGTCTTTTCAAGCCAAAATGTTTCTCTTCTTTAACTAATTGTTGTTCAGTGAGCTGTAAGATTCCACTCAGTAACTGAAGTGCAGTGGTAGAAGTCCAGTTCTGGTGTGAGTATAACAGCAAGAGCAGAACCATCTACTCACCTTGTGATGTATTTACTGCTGGGTGTCCTTTCTATCCCCATGCATGGGAAGCACCTCAGTGCAGAGGGACATGGAGTGTGTGTGTAAGAGGTGCATCAGCAGTGACACAGATGTGACTTGAATAGGACTGAGTCACTAGCAGAAATAACACATCTAAGCCTTCCTTTGGAAATGAGGGCAATAAAGAAGTCTGTCTGTATTTCAGCAGATGGAAGTCAATCAGGAAATAGAGCAGTGCGAGGTTAACACTTTTGGTCTCTGGAGTTTCAGCACATGAAATACTCACCTGCTTAAGCACAGCAGTGCTAGTGGGAGAAGGAAGGGTGGCTTCTTTGCATCTTGAGAATTCCTTTTGCCATCTTCCGTTTAATTTTTCCCTTGGTATCTTCTGTGTTTGTTCCTGCAGCATCAAATGACACTAAGACTATAGTTACTTTTAAGACCATCTGAGAAATCATAATGTAAAAACAATTTCATAAAAACATGAGTCACTATGGCAGGAAAGTTCCTCCCGGATTAGTTTTCAAGAGCTGTGTCTGGAGCAACTTGGCAGTTCCCAAGCAAGAACTGAACTTGCCATGCACTTTGCCCCCCATCTCCTCTGCCATATCTCCCAGTGGTTAGAAATGGTTGGGTTCTTTGGGAAGGTGGCAGTAGGAGCTCTACCTCTTCTGTTTCCAGTGCAGGCTCTTATTACTGATTGAATTTCACTGCAAGGAGCTGTAAAACCAACAGCCTGTTCTTCCTCCTCTCCATCAGCATCCATCTGTGGAAAAATGAGACAGAAAAGGAACAAAGGCAGCAGCATGAGACCATGTGTCAGTTGTACTTTTCCACTCATAGTTACAGGTTTACCCAAATGTTGTTTCAAAAGGCAGTTGCTGGTTATGTAGACTGAGTATAAGCATTTGGGTTTAAAAATGCTAGAAATATTTTTTTCCAGTCTGAACTTTGTGTCATGAATTTCAAAATCATCCAGGACAGCCACAGTGAATTCCTTTTCAGTATATTTTCTTCAACACAATCCTACAGAGCCTCCAGAATCACTGGCTTGCCCCAAATCATTTTTAGCATCTGTGGTGCTCAGGTGTTTAATCTAAGTAGTGAGATGCAGCTGTTGTTTTGTTAGCAAACCTGCTGCCCTATACCTTCAGGAATCACATCTCCCAAGCACATGAAGGCCTGTGCAGCCTGATAGAACAGCTCATCAAAATTAAGTGATGCAGCTCTTGTAATTGCTTTAGTGTTAACCCTGTTTGAGGAAAGTGAAAGCAGATTTGTTGCCTATAAGGAAAACAGACAAGCAGATTGTTAATATGCTGTGCTGCCATCTAAAGACCCCAGCAGGTTGTAAAGTATGTTGACACCTTGGAGATTGAGTCTGCCTCTGGAAAGTTGAAATCTATAATTTGATAATTCCTATTCTATAGCATGCTCTGATCCCTTTAGGAGCAATAACCAGCATATGAATTCCTATGGCTTTAAGAAAGAAACAAGTACAAACCCCTCAATTTTCCTTCTCTTTTACAAGGTACTCAGGACTTAATTTAGCAAATGGTTCTTCCTGGACATGCAAGTCTCCCAAAACAATCATCAGCTCTAGTTATTACCATGTATTTTTCCTATATTTTCATTAAAACAGCCTTTTCTGCAGTTGTTACATTTACACCATGCATAGCTGCAAGATCATGGTACTTATCTCTCTCCCTGGACCAAGCAATAGCCACTTGCAGCACAGTTTCCAGGAGACACCTGTGAGTGATCCAGCCACCCATGGAGTCTGAGTGCTTTCTCTTCAGGAGGCTCAGGGCTGATTTGCAGTGTAATTGTAGTGAGGTCACTCAGTGATATACCTCATTATTACATATGTGCCTTTCTCCCTGCACAGAGACTCCAATATTATTTTGCTTGTGTACTAATCAGAGAATACCAGAGTGTTTTATAGTGATGCAAAGCAGGTAATAATCATGATAATAATAGTAGTAATCCCTTTAATTATAGTGTTCTGTCACTGTGCTGACTCTATTCTGAAGGGAAATAGACTCTTTTCTAGAGTCTTTCCCTAGAAAAGGCTTGCCAAGTACTTTGTGTATGCAGAAAGAAGACTCAGAAAACATTTTAAAAATACTTATTATTTTCCTTTACCTTATGTGTAACCTCTGGCTTTGGTTTGACTCCCAGGATTTTAGTGTACTTTTTTCCATTTTTTTGTGAAACACTCAAAAAGGGAACAAAGATGCCTAAAATATATAATTCATGGGAGTGTATAGTATAGTTATGAGCTAATGAAAGTGGTGATACTCTTTACTTTTGTCTCATTATCTTTGCATAATTACATAGTCTTGTACAAGATTATTTCCCTGGGAAAGCTGCTGGACACAGAAAATGCAACAGAATGCTAGAAACTCAGCTGGGATACCCTGAGCACCTTTAGCATCCAGTGTAGCTGCTGAAGATGATTTCAATTTGTATCCATTGGTGAAAAATGCTAACTTCTTTCCCTTTAACATAATTTATATAAAAACTTCATCCACAGTGATTCTTTAAATTCCCTGAGGAATTGTTGCTCATTTGAATTGAAGTTTTGCCACCAAGCACAGTAAATAGGTTATTTTTCCCCTGTCTGTTCCTACATGGGCAGTGTGACCTTCCCTGCAGTTCTTGTTGAGATATCCTTTACACTTAGGATGTTATTGGATGTTTGTAAAGCATTCTGCATGTGGAGGTCACATAACTGCACCATACAGGAGGATCTGCTATTGCCAGCTGCCACTGCCCTCAGAGTATTACACCCTTAAAAAAAGCCCCAAGCCAAATAATCTAGTTTATTCTTAACACTGAAGTATTTTCCAATAATCACCCTATGTGATGTTACAAAATAGATTCTGTGTCTTTATTGTAATTACTTAAACAGTCTTATCACTTAAACATTACTCTATGTAATCTATCCAGTCTTGCTCACATGAGTGATCTGTTCAGGCTTTTTTCAATAAGACATCTCTGCATAGAGATAAATGTCATTGACTTTTTAAAATGAAAAGCTCAGGAAAAAAGAGCATCCACTGATGCCCTTCTATATTTTACTAACATGGTATGAAAGGTACTTTTGCATCAAAATAGGATTGTATTCTTCTGGCTCTGTGCAGTAATTGATTTAATAATAGCAAGTTGTAGTGAGAACAATTGTATTTTGAAGTTGACTATAAAGAAGTTACCAATAAAAAGAAATGTCTGTTTGTTCAGGTAATTGTAGTATATATTATAAATGTAACCTGAGTTCTTCTGAACTGTTCTATTGCAAACAAACTGGATTTATTTACTTTCCATAGAGGAGAAGTGCTATATAAATAGCCCTTAAAATTCTTGTTGCTTAGACCATGTCTTAGGAGTCATGGTAATACTTTATTTTAAATAATGCTAATTATGTCACTGCAATTAATCCATTGAAAAACAAATTTCCCTAGATGCTTCATGCCTTCTTTAGTGTTAATTGCATCTGAGCATTGGAAAGAAAGGCTATAGTGCATCAGGTGCCACAGAAAATATTTTAAAGCAGCAAGTTTTTTAACAAGTATTGTAATGTCTAAATGGATTTGGGAATTAGTAGTAATAAATTTTAACTGAGGTGTCAAAGTGTAAGTTATTGATAACAAAGATCAAATTGCATTACATGTTCATTTACATCATTACACATTATTTACACATACATATTATTACATATGTTTACACATCTACAGCATACACTTCTGTTTTTAATAACTTCTTTTCATTTTATAGTAGTAAAATTATTATTGCTAGAGATTAGTTTGATTGTGATAAATGAGACCCAGCACCAAAAACCTCCTCCTCACTACTGACCTCACTGATTTAGGATTAAATCCAGTGTTTGTTAGACAGGGCAAATGTCATAATTGAACACAGTTTTACCTGTATTGGTTTTGCACAGCCTGGTTTTTGGTAGCAGGGGGGCCTCCTCTGTGGGCCCTGTGAGAAGCTGCTGGAAGCTTCCACCGTGTCCAGCAGAGCCACTCTGATGGCTCCGAAGCTGGACATGCTGCTGGCCAAGGCTGGGCCAGTGAGAGAGGCTGGTAACCCCTCTGAGTGTCCCAGTGGGGACACAGAGGGTTTTATCTGTGACAAACCTTTATGTCTCCTGACTTCAGGGCAGAGGGTGGCGAGAAAATAATTAGGAGTGGGAACGACGGTTGGTGCCAGAAAGAGAACGCTTTTGTAACGGATAAAAGAAAATAGAGATGGTGCCCCAGAATTGTGTGCAGTACCCAGGAGAACTCCGTGGGGGTAACCAAAGACCCAGAACTGAGGAGAACACAGCAATATATAGGGTAGGTCTGAGGGTCCAATCAGAAACTCCAACTGGGAATATAACCCTATTTGTACAACATAACTGACCAATCATAAAAACATAACCTTGTATGGAACAATTTCATTAACATGCACACTCCCATGAACCTTTACTAATCACCACAACTAGAAAGGGGTTGCCCATGGCCTTAGCTTTAGAGATGCTCCAGCTTGGCCAACTCCCACATCTGAGCATTAAAATATGTCACTTTTATACAATGAAATTTATTTACAATCTCTCAGGTTTTTTCCTCAAACTACAGGCAGATTCATTGGATGTATTATTTTAATAGATTTTCTATGGGCTGGAAAAATAAAGTTCTGTTCTTTGTTCAACTTACTAAATGGGGATGTAGGTCAAAGTTTGGAAAGTGCAAAAGCATCTGTGAATTTTCATGTGTGGGAAATGGCTGGAACTGCAAGGATAAATATTAGGGATAAATACAATGCAAGCTCTAATTTGGATAAATTATTCTTACATGAGACTGCATTTAGCTATAACAACTCAGAGGCATAAATACAAATATTCTATGTACTAAAGAGACTAATCGAAGAGAGGGCAAAGATTTATAGATTAGGTATCTTGAGTATTGTGCCTTTCTGCTATATTTTATAGCCAGCCCTCTGCTTTGCTTGCCAAAATCATTGCAGGAGGTTGTCACAATATTTCATTTAAGATATACAGGCATGACTTTTGATGTTTTCAAAAATACACTCCCTACAGTTCAAGCAGGGTTCTTTCATTTGTTCATCTCAGTCTG
Source organism: Phylloscopus whistleri (assembly GCA_017589585.1). Classification (NCBI taxonomy): domain Eukaryota; kingdom Metazoa; phylum Chordata; class Aves; order Passeriformes; family Phylloscopidae; genus Phylloscopus; species Phylloscopus whistleri. The sequence goes on along the minus strand of JADMLD010000682.1, from coordinate 128,869 downwards.
GTTTTGCTTTCAATTTGTTGGACGCATTTCAACTGGTCTGTTTTCACATTGGGCATTACAGAACAAAAAGAGGAAAAGCAGAGAATTTTGTCAACTTTCCCCGCCTATTTAATCTGCAAACTTCAATACGGGTGTTTTTACAAACCTTTTTCAGAAGTGGTGTAATTTTCCTCCTTTAAAGAAAGCTGTGAAGTGCAGAAGCTGTACTGTTTAGCACATCACAGTATTCTCCAGCAGCACTGAAACAATCTGTCATACATACTGTCCATATTCCCAGCTCTGAAGGAGCTGCTTATACATTCCCTGTGTTTGTGACTTTATTGATCTTTTGTCATTCCCATGGAGTGAAACTGATATTTTCTAACAAAATGTAATTTGCTGGAACAAACAAGCAGTCAAGTGCTGATGAAAAGGATTCAAGGCAATGGCCACTGTGCCTCCACAGGAGTTATGTGGGCCAGTTCTGCCTCGTTGCTGTCTGCTTTGCATGCACTTTGTCATGCCCACGGTCCTTATTAGCACTGTGCCTTTTAATTAAAAATAACTGCATTTTCACTTATTAGCCTCAGTGTTCCCAAGCTCATTAATTGGAATTTTCCAGAGTTCTGATAGGAATTAGTCATCTAACTTCTACTGAATTTTAATGCCATTTTGATGTATGCTTGCAGCAATGAAATATTTCCTGAAAGAGCCTCTTGGCTGAGGTAGCTGTTTGTGTGCAAGTTTGGGGCTGTGTTAAGGAAGCTGGCTTTTCAGAACTGGGAGTGGGCTCTTAGTCCCAAGAATTTGTAGATTACTGGGCTGTAGAAAAATTGAGGTATTTATTCTAATAACTGAAACTCCACCTCTTCCTAAGAGCCTTATGAGAGATACAAAACCCACAGTGGTTGTTTTGGGTGAAAAAGCTGGCACAGATTATGCAAAATATTTTGTTTGCACCCTTTTTTTTTTTTTTTTTTTTTTGCCTTTGAGCACACAGCTCTGAGAGCAGGAGGGAACGGCCAGGCCGAGTTCTAGAAAAAGCTTATTTTTTTAACTGTAATTGATACATATTTCAGGAAAAAAAAATTAAAATTATTTCTCATACAAATTACCCTGAGAGAGCCTCTATTCCTCAAAGTTAATTACTGTGCTCTTTCAGAGTGGTTAATAGGACTATCACTGCTCTAGTAAAAATGCTTTGCCTGACATGTGAAAAGGTTTAGTTATGTTTGATCCTGGCTAGGAAGGAGCTTGTTCCTGGAAAACTTCTGCTGAAGCAATGTTATGGAAACAAGAAAACAGTAAGGAGTGGTTTACCTGTTTCTTCTCCTGAAAGAAGAAGAAATGGAAGATGGCTTGTATTTCTTGGCAGTGGTGCAGCTGAGCTAGTATTTTAAAGCTGAAAAAAAGAGAAGGAATTGAAATGTTTATTCATTTTATTTCTGTAATTTGAAGACTCAAGTGCTAAAGAATGCTTTAAGAAATAGAGAAAAAATATTTTGATGCCTTTATTTTTTAAGGATTGAGAGTTAAGTTAAAAAAAAATGGAAATAATTCCACAGGTTTCTGTAAAGCACTGCAGTGTGTTAAATTCTCTTAGTTTATTTATGTGCAAAAGATTGTCCAAATTTTTCATTTGTCCTTAAGACAAAACCTAAACAAATATATGAGAACATTAGTATTATTTTTGGTCCTTTGGGGTGTTTCTATTAATCATATTACCGTGTTTTGTTTCACCATTACTTCTACTTCAGTCTTTTTGAGGCATCTTGGGCATTGTTGGTTTCATTTGTGGTGACTCTTGTTTTATGTTATATTCATAATGCTTTTTGGTATTTAGCCTGAAACCTGGAATTTTTAGAAATGGCAATTAAGTAGTTCCCCTACTATTTTTTTTTCCTTTGTTCTCTTTCAAACCTACCAATATTCTTGTCTCTCTTAAAGAAGTTGAATGTCTAACAGCAGAAATAAGGCCATTACGCCTAATCCATTTGTAACTGCTATGAACCTGCTGTAATTGATTAGAAGCCTTAACTTCATGTTAGTCACTCATTAATCTAAGATTAAAGAAGTGATTTTGCACAGGCAAATTCAAGGCTCAGTCTACTCAGTGAATTCACAAACTGACTTCTGTCTTCATTTATCACTCTTAGAACTATCTGCAGTGTTAGAAGAAATCTTAGCACAATGTTTTCTTTTGCTGAGACTGGGTGATATCTCAGGGAGGTCATTTAGGCTCTTCTTTAAGCCCAGCCTGTACCCATTTCTTCCTTCCTGTAGCTGTTGCTCTTACCCCTGTAAGGGTATGAAGCTAATTAAGACTAAATTCTAGGCTTTCTCTCTGTCTGATATCTTGGACCCAAGTCTTCCACTTCTGATGCTTTGTGTTTACTAAACAGTGCAAAACATGGAGTTGTTGCTTGCACCACCCCAAACTGAAAATTCATAAGATGGTATTATCCCATACAAAATAAAAACTAAATAGAAAAGCTGCATTTTTCTATTATCTCCCTTCTTCAGTTAATGTTTATATTTATGTACTTGTGCAAGTACACCAGCACAATAGGGATACAGAGTGTTTCCTCAGGAAAATGTGTTTGGGAAGGGCAATGGAATGAGCTTGTGTTCTTTGCTTATAGATAAATGCACTGATTTAAAACTAGGAGACAAAGTCCTGACGAAAATAAACTTACTATGAAACACTTTTTTACCTGATCTTAAATATTTAGATGCTGTCTTACTTCACTGCATATGCATCTACCATTTAATTTCATTCTGTTTGGGCGTACAGGCAGCATTTGGACTTCTCTGGGACCCCAGATAACAATGGGAACATTAAAAAAAATGAAGTAACTGCTCATTTGTCTTAGGTATTTGTCAAATTTGTCAAATTCCCTTTGTTAATATGTATATATTGTTCCAAAGCAGATTGTGAGTTTTGTTGCTATATTCCAATATATTTCTGCAGATTTCTGTATTTGACAGGTGAGTTTACCACTATCACAAGAAACAAACATGCAGTCAGGCAAACTGCAGCAAGAAGAAAAATGTCAGCTATGACTTGATTAGATTTTGGCTTAAGCTGAAACTTGATTGGCTCACAGCAGAGCCAGCTCAAATTACATACACAAGGAAAATGTAAAGATTTGATTGGGTTTTTAAATCAGTGTTATTCATGCAGAAGTGATTTTAATAATCCTTCTTCTCAGAGGTTAAAAGAGTTTTCATTATGCACACACAGAGCACTCAGAAATAATCTGTGAATATTTATTGTAAAGCCTGTGTGTCAAGTGTGGCTTGTCCAGGCATAAATATTGTCCTCTGTGAGTTCTGTATTAAAGGTGTAGTGGTGTCACCAGGGCATCCTGGCCCATTCTACATTTTTTATCTTCTTGTCTTTGCTTCTTCATCGTGTTTTTTGTAGAATCCAGCCCTGCTGCAGGCCCAACTAACATACAGTGTTGATGTATTCACTCAGATCTGAAGTTTAGAGTAATAATAATAATTAAAAAACAAAACCAACAAACCAAACATCTCAACAATTAAATCTGAATCCAATTTATGAATTCTTTCTACATTGGAATTAAGAATTTCAGGAAAGAGGACAACTATTTGGTCTGACTTAACAAATGAAGGCAGCAATTGGCCACAGTGAGATTGCACTGTGAGATTGCACTGTGAGATTAGAACTGAATAATAACACCCAAGAGTCATATTGCCAAGACATGGATATGCAGTTTTTTGGTGAAAAACAAAGAGGAAATCAACCATAGTGCCTGCTTAATTGCAATTTTAGTGGTGGTTTAAGTTAGGATTATGATTCTAATTTTGAAGTAATTAAAAGATGAGTAATAGATTAAAAATAACCCAAACCCCACCAAAACAAACAAAAAAAAAAATACCACAGACTTTCAGTAAATCCAAATTTGAGGAAAGTGATTCAGTTGGACTTTCCTTTAGATTTCTATGAAGCCATCAGTTCACCTTTAACCTTTTTTTTAGGAGAACTTTACAAATGTTCTTGAGTAAACTCTCTTCCCAGGCTGGCCTTTTATCCCTATCTTAAATGTAGAGAAGGGTGAGGAAAGCAGACTGAGGGCACCTGGTCTGACTTGAGGACAGAGGAAGTGTTCAATAGGAGGAGCCTGAAAGGAAATACTTGAGAACAAGAAGAGATGGAATTTTTTATCAGCACCCAGGTCACAAAGGGCCAAGGCTTGGTAAAAGCCAGCTGAGTTTTGTGTTGTTGCAGCTTTTCTTGGCTGGAGAGGTGAAGGATTTTTTGATAGTATGTTACAAGCCCATTAAATTGTTTGCAGGAATTATATCAATGTATTAGACAGGGAGTTCTGTAGGGGTGGGGGGTTTTTTGTTGTTTGTTTGGTGGTGATGGCTTTTTGTTTTGATTTTTTTTTCTGCTTTGTGGTTTGTTTTGTTTTGGTGGGGTTTTTTGTGGTTTTTTTTTTGGTGATAGCTACAGATCCAAACTTATTTCTGTTGCTTTGTACCACATCACTTTATTAGGTTCTCCAGCCATCTGCTGTAGAACAGTAATGTCTAAAAACTGTCAGCAGAAAGAGCAGGGTACTGGGTTTGGCATGTTTATGAATTGCAAACACATGTTCAACATCAAAGTGGTCAGAAGTCATCTTTTGCAAAGTTAATTAAAAAAAAAAAGTATGCTCCCTAATGAATATGACACAAACTATTAAAGCATTAAATTAAATTTGCATACTTTGTCACAGCTGGCATTCTCCAGACAAGAAGGTGAAGACCAACATGTGTCTGGAAAGATCCTGATGGATCTGTCAGCCTGAGCAAGAACAGTTTATGCACTGCAGCTTTTGCTGGTCCTGGGTGCAACACCACTAAACACAGACAAATGAAGTCGTTTGCATTCATAGTTGGAGTGAAGTCCATGGTAGTCAGCTAAACTCTCCTCTTGTGGAAAGGCAGAGAGTACCCTTGGAGCACAATCCCTGCTGGAATTGTGATAGCATGGAGACACTGGAAAATGTCAGCAAAAAAAGGTTTTTTCCCTCTTGCCCTGAGAGAAGGAGCGTCCTTGCCAAAAACCTGCACACCTAATGTGAACAAAAAAGAAAAATAAGTTTTATCCCAATGTATTAAACAACAACATCAAAACAAGACTTTTGTAGGGGGGAGATCATTATGCAGTATTTTGCCATCAACCTCCAGTACAGATCTGATTAGCTACGTGATAATCCAGCTTTGTATGCAATAGACCTTAATTTTAGAAAGTATCTCCAAGTCTGAGCCTTTACCTCACTCTGGATATTACTTTTTATTGATGGTCTTTTTTTGCAGGGCAATATTGTGTCTAATATTTTTGGTAGAATACTTCTTTCAACAGTTCAGTGCTTTCTGTATGGACCATTATCTGTTCAGAGCTTAATCTATTTCACTTAGAACAGAAAAAAAAAAAAAAAAAAAAAAAGACTGAAAATTCTGGCTTATCAGTACAGTTTTACAGACAGAGGAAGGTCTAAATCTCCTTAATAAAAATTCTGTTAGTTAATGCTTGAAATGGTACTTCCTATAAAGGCCATAGATAATTTGATTGTATGAAAATAGATTCTATTTGTCTGCACATACTCAGTGATATTTAGGAAAAAAAAAAAGAGAAAAGCAAAATTGAAGAAGACAGAGTAAACAGAAGAAATTTGTGAGCATGTATGCCTTAATATGCATCAAGTTTGCCCCCTATGGAAATGCTGGATACAGATGAATAGAAAAGGTTTTGAGTATTGGAGACTCTGATACAACAGGTGTTTCTGTGCTTTGTGTCAGAATTCACAACAACAGCACCATCAGCACAAGGATTTCCTGGGGAACTGGCTGGATGGTTTCAAATCCTGCGTGCAACAGAGGAAGAGCAGGGATGAAGTTGCTTTAAGCAGTGTCAGAAAAACAGGAGCAATGCCCTGGTGAATCAGCAGCTTGTTCTCTTTGATCCAAACACTGGGGGTGTCCAGGGTGTGCCCACAGCACTCAGTTAAGCACAGGTTTCTTCAGCAGAACTTTGCAATATCTGAACACTCCCAACAAAGGTTTATTTTGACTAAAAAGAGGATGCTGTTCAATGTAATACATTTAAACCTATATTTAAACAATACAAACTCCTAGTTTATACTTGAAATATATACAGGTTATTGTCTGTAATTACAGGTCTTGTAATTTTTCTGGGTGGAATGCAAAGTACCCCAAACACTAGTGTTACTCATTTGCCTAAGTTAATTGTCTGTTGTTTACTTTTTTGCTTAAGTTGGAATTACATTTACTTTTTAAAAAAATGTTAATTTTTAGCATTCTTAATGCCAATTTGTCAGATGGTATTTTTGATGGGGCCTGGATTTGAAAGCACTTGTCAGTGTATTTGTCAACTTAATGGCTGATCCTTTGGAATTCTTCATAGAGGTGTAAGATATTGAATATCCTTCTCAGAATTTGAATTATAATAATGTTATTAGAAATCTGAGTCTAGGTCTCTTAATTATCAAGGCATGCCATTTACATTCTGTAGTTGTGACTGAGAAAACTTCACTCAAAGAGCTAGCAGGATAATTTTCTTCACCTTGTTGAAAGAGCTTCTAATATATGATTGGGCACCTTATAACGAGAGAGATTTAATTATGAAAATCTGATGAAATGCACTTTTACAGTTTTTATAAAAGAATGCCATAAAAAAACCCTTTCTTTGAATAGGAAAGATTTAGGTAAACCATTTTATCATCTATTGTCAAGCCTTTAATATTCCCTTTTGTTATCTGACTGGAAAAAAATTTCCATTTTCTTTTCTCCTTGTGAGATTCATGAGCCTTATTAAATGTTGGGTCACCCAGGGCAGAACCTTTTTCTGCACTTTGAAACAAGAATATGAATGCTTTTTTTACTTGTAATGTAGGTAATGATAAAGAGAGAGATGAATGCCAAAACCTGCAATCCTGCCTTCATAAAAGATGTATACATTTTTTATCAAGCTGTGACTTTGAGCAAGTTCCTGAGTTGAAACCCATGGAAATGTGCTACTGTTCCGGGGATTTTCAATCAACAAAAAAGTGCTGTCCTGCAAAAGGTTTCAATTCATCACATTAATGCAAAGAGTATCACGATGATATACACTGTATTTGTTTTCCAGAAAAAAAACACCCAAACCTAGCCTGTATATTTACATTTTACTGCCTTTAAAATAACAAAAAAGATCCTCAGTGTTTGTAAGAAACCTACACTGCCCTTTGCATGACTGTGTTATGGTGCATCACATGAATACACATGAAGTGACACCTGGGACAAGTGGGGTGATGGAACTGTGAAAGTTCCATAACAACCCTGTAGCATATTGTGCTGGTATATCAAGATATTAGGGTGTGGCTTCATTTGTAACTTAAGCAGGAAGGTTTTAGTTATAAAAAATAAAAATATTGTGACTTTGACATTATTTTGACATCTGAAAATGTAATTTCTGTATTGAAAGACCATTTTAAAAGGAATTTTTCAGCAACAGTGAAACAATATTCTGAATTCATTGGTGAAAATGCCCCAAGGCCTCTAATTTCTATGAACACAAGTAAATAGAAAGCCGTAGTTTAAATTTACTCTTTCCTGATTAGTTCTAACAGAAATTATTAAAGACTGCAGGTTTCATGTTGGTTTAGCATTTCATTAAGCACAGGAATAAGTTCATTGCATGATGTGCTTCAGAGCCAGCAGCCTGTCCTTTAGCCTGCTTTCATCTGAGGAGAGCTAAAATCTATTGGTTATCCTACAGCTAAAACTCTTTAAAGCGTCTGGAAACACAGATGTCATCAAAAAAAAATTGGCTTTCCAGCAGAATTTTAAATACATGTATAGCTCTTTATGAGATTGCTTTGTTTGACTGTATTGGTTTATTTATGTAAAAAAGGTTATTGTTAATCCTGATGTAGTGGAACCATGTTCCATTAAACTAAAAGCATGAATTAATCTGTTCTTTTTAATTATTACCCCAGTTACACATTTGGTATCATTTTATGTGACTCAGTCCTCTCAAAAAAATGGCTTTAATCTGTTTTTCCATTGATGGTTTGGGTTTCAAATCAGCATTTCAATGAATGTATTTAGTGGGTTCAGCTGACATCATATCAGTGATGGAAATTCAGCAGTCAATGCCAATATGGTTACCTAGGCCTAGAGGAATGAGTCCTCCAGAACAATTTATCTAAGGAAGCAGGAGGAGTGAGCAGGAACAGAGAGATTCTTCAAAACAAATATATTTGGCAAAATTACAAGTGGATAATATATGAAGACTTCTCTAAGGAGAGTCCTTTTGGGTTTTTACGGCTCAGAATGTACAAGACATCATTTATCTGTATTCATACACAGGAAAACCCTTTATTCCTAAAGCTTATATAGTACATCTCATATTTTTATCCTTAGTTTTGTAGATGGAAAATCCAGTGTAAATCAGCTGATTTCTCTTAATGCAATTAAGGTGTTGATTTCTTGAATAATTAAAGTGAAGGGTAAGGAAAGACTAGAATCATTTTACATGGAGGGAGAGATGAGAGATGAGGTGGTGTTTAGGCTGACAAGATGTAAAGTAATTTCTAAAGTTTAAAGGGAAAACACCTTTCACAAGATGAACTTTTTGGTCTGGAAAAACGAGCAATACCATTTAATACCAACCCTGTATTAAATGAATACATCCCAACGTTGAGATCAGGAATGTTGAGCGTTATATCCCATTTCCTCATGTGCACAGGTCTGGTTTCAGACAGATAAGCCCTGCAGGTTTTGCAGTTCCTCTAAGCTGTGCCTGTGTGTGACAGCCCCCAGCAAACAGCTGGAGGTGGTTATGGCACAGCAGTGCCTTTGGTCTGAAGTTGGGGCTGGAGCCATCTGCTGTTCCTGTGCAAACTGGGCATTCCTCTGTGCCAGGAACATCACCAGCAGTTTGCAATGGCCTGACCTGCTGCTTATGTTGTAGCAACTCTGCAAAGGAGACTGAATGTGTCAGCAGGTCCAGCCTTCCAAAGCACCAAAAGTTGTCTCTATTATGTCAGTTTTAGGTGTTTGAGTTCTTAAACACCTGCCTACACTGTGGAGCACTCTAGGTTTGAATCCCTTGAGAAAGGATTGAGTGTTAACTCAGCTTTTTGCTGACTTTCATGCTTGGCTTTGTATTCTTTAAACCACGTCTTTTTCATTATCTTAAGTCTCTTAAATTAAAGGTGGGAGAAAAGCCTCTACCTGCAGGAAATCAGGAAATCACCTTTTAGACAGCTTGGTACCGTGAGCTTTGTCCTTGAGAGCAGCTGAGGGTTTCTGCAGTGCAAAGGCAGAATTACCTGTAAAGGAAGTATTTTTAAACACGTGTTATTGCCAGGCAGACAGCTGCTCACGGCCAGAGCCCTTCCCTCACCGCTGTGCTCAGCAGCTGCCTCGTGCTCCTCAAAGGCAGCAGGGCATGCAAGGGGACCTTGAACGTGCTGGTTTCCTGTTCCTTCCTCTCCACTCAGTGCTATCAGTGACTGCCTTCTGATAGCAGGAAAATGAGAGGAGGTCCGACAGAATTTAGCTGAGTTTAATCTCCAGAAAAACATTCTTAAATTAATGTTAATGCAAACCACAGAGAAATAAACTCTGAGGATATTATCTGGAACAAGAATGACCAATTATCTATGATACATTTTTTTTCCTTTTTTACATAGAATAGTATCTTCTCTTCTTGAACCTGCTTTTTTAGTTCTGGGGAATTCCAGTGTCTTATTGTAATAATAACTAGTAGAGAATTATTTTCAGTAGCATTCCAGCCAAAAATATCTCTGGGGTAACAAAACTAAGGACTTAAATATAATTTATATTATAAATTTAAATAAATGACACAAATTGTTATATTTAACTTAAATGTAAATAAACTTTTAAAATATTAATTTATATTATAAATTTACCACATACTTATGTAAGCTACTATTCCCTCATTAAATATTGTTAAACTGCAGAGGTTAGCAGTCATTTATTATTTCATTTGAAAATCAGAGGATAAAATTGATTGTAGAAACCTTATCTTGAGGCAGTATTGTTTCCATCTGATCACCTTGCAACATCCTCCATGGTATCATTCAAAATTTTTTCTTATTATCTGTCAGACTGCTGAATTCCAAGCTACTCTGCAAGCCTTACATTTGATCACTCGGTTATTAAATTTACCAGATATTTATATTTCTTTGTTTTGTGGCACAAGTGTCTTCCCTTCAGAAAATTTAATACATTTTTCAATGCATAAAATAATTCTATAATCAACATGATATTCCAAAAATTACATAAACACTCATGTAATAATCTGACTAAGAAACATGAAAATTTTTTGAAGTAATGCATTCCCGAAATGCTGATGTCATGATTCAAAGTTTGAGAAATGTTTCAATCATTTTGTCAATCCAGAATAGAATTATATCATCACCCATAAATAAGGATTTATAGCATTATTTAATTAGGTAGAATGGTCTCTTCAAGCTTATTTTAGAAAACAAACTATCTTTATTTCTAAACTTTCCAAGACATTTTGTCTCTTACAGACAAGAAATAAATGCTGAAAAAGTCAGCACCTTTTAAGATTTTTCTTATGCCATCAGCTCAGCTTCTGAGATCCTTTCAAACATTTCTGAGGAAATATTATCGTATTTCCCTTTCCATTTTAGTAGTAATTTTCTGATTGACCAGTACAGAGTGCTTATTAGTAGTGTCTGCTAGTCTATACAGCTTCTCAAGGGAAACCCAAGCTCAAGAAATGACTTGTTTGCATTTGGTGGTTTCTGTAGTCACTCCCAGGTCTTACGAAACTATGTGTTATTTTTGTCTACTTTTCATCTCTTTGTGTTTCCCGTGAATATTCCATAAGAAGAAGCAGTTTGAAAAGTCCTGTGGGATTACACCGACCAGGAGCTCCAACTCGAAGAGGGACTATTTAGTCCTGCTCAACCCTCTCTAGGAGAGCTGCTTGAGGAGGAGGTTTGGACAGGATGAGCATGGAAGGTCCCTCCCAACCTCAACTCTTCTGATTTTGTGGTTTTCTATAGAATCCTGGAGTGGTTTGGGTTGGAAGGGACCTTTAAAGGTCATGTAGTTCAATCCCCATGCAATCAACAGGGACATCTTCAACTGGATCAGGTTGCTCAGAGCCCATATCTGACCTGACCTTTAATGTTTTCAGGGATGGGACATCTACCACCTCTCTGGGAAATCTTTCAGTGATTCACCACACTACATGTAAAAAATGTCCTTGTTCTATCTAAGTCTGAATCTACCACCACCCCATGCCCTATTGCCACGGGCCCTACTGAACAGTCTGTCTCCATCTCTGCTACAAGCCCCCTTTGAGCACTGAAGTGCTGCTTTAAGCTCTCCCCAGAGGCTTCTCATCTCCAGGCTGAACAACCCCAGCTCTCTCAGCCTGTCCTCATAGGAAAGATGCTCCAGTCCTTTGAGCCCTTTATGGTCCAGCTCTGCAGCCCTCTAACAGGTCCATGTCTGTCCCATACCAAGGACTCCAGAGCTGGACTCCAGGTGGGCTCTCACCATGGTAGAAGGGAGTAGCTTAGGAGACTTTGGGACAATTTCTGGGGTTATGTCTCCATCACACAGAACCCACACTGAAGAAAGGAGCAGCTCAGTGATTCTCCTGGGTGCTTGGTCACCTGATGTGTTCTGATGTAGCAAATGGCTGCAGTGACAGAGGTGAGATAACCAGCCCCATTCTTACGTGGGCAGAAAGGTTACGTTCTTCTGGTACTGGGACTTGAACATGGAATATAACAAGAGCTCTCTGAAGCCTTGCTTCTCAGGATACAAAATTCTCTGTCCCCACAATCTATTCCGGTGTTTCATCGCTTTGTTTATCCCAATAAGACCATGAAGCTTTGAGAGCCTGCACCATCTGTTTCGCACTGTGGAACACATTGGTGCCAGCAGAAGATGATATGGATATAGCCCAGAGATAATTATCCCTCCCTAAAGGATAACCAGTTCTTTCCAAGCCATTTGATACAGATTGTTGACTTCCTCTCATTTTTAAATCTACTTTCTTACATCTCCTTTTCTAAATCATAGGATAGGATGTGAAGATTTAGAGCACATGCCTTCTTAGCAATGACTTACTATCTTTCTCTGTAATGATGATCCTTGTTGTCTGAAGAGAAAAGCAGCTAAATACCTGTTTCGTAGTCTGTACTTTCCTGTACTTCTTGCATCATTGTCAGCTGACTGTGCTTCACTTGTCTTTTGTCAATATGTCTTCAGGAAAAAAAAGATTAAAAGCTTAGCTGTGTTCCATTAAGAAGATATTTTTCCTGTATGTGTCATTTATAAACTATAGCTTTCATTGATAAAGTCACAAAGCAAATTACCAGGTATCAAATAACAGATTTAAAATAGCAAAAGATCAAAAGTATAGATAAGTGATGCTTATCTAGTGCATATATTTATGAAAGTCTTGTTCATCAATTGCAATAATGGGGCTTTTTCAAAACCACAATCAGTGTTTTTAGAATGCTGCAGGGCAGACAGAGGTTCTTTCCCTGATGTCCAACTCATAATGCTCTTACAAAATACCTTTTTTTTTTGCTTTTGGATTGTGTCTTGTGACACACTGAAATTACACAGTGCAAGTTGGTTAATATTTTTGTTTGACTCAGGAAAAATCCTGAATTTGCTTGGTTAACCCCCCCTCACAGTAAAGGAGTTACTTTCGTCTCAATTCTATTCAAACCATTCATGTCTTACTAACTCTCCCTGTTTACATCTTAGTAGGAGGCTCAAATGAGCTGATTTTCTTCCTTAGACACTGGAATAACAGGGGCTCTCATTCAATAAGTGTGCTTAGATTCTGATTCACTTTCCAACAGTTACTCTCTTTTTTTTTTTTTTTCCCCTGACATGCTTCTGCAGTGAGGCAGATATTTCATTTGAATTGAAAAACATCAAATTTGAATATTTAAAAAAATTCGTCCGTATTTACAACTTCAAGTTTGGAACAGTAAAAATGCAATACATTAAAAATGCATTTGGTTCTTATAATAATATGAGTTAAACAGTATTTGTATGTTCTTAGCTTTCTGTGCCTGGAGTGCAAAGGTTGGATGGGTATTACAAAGAGTTGAGCTGGTTGAGAATGAAGTTAGATCATGAATCTTGTTTATGTGGAGTAAGCTCAACATCAAAGAAAACATGGAGAATCACTCTTTTCCATCTCTCTGTTTTGACTTTTGGGAGACTGTGAAGTATTTTCTTTATAGAAATTAGAAAATGTCACAGCTTTTATTATCTCCAAAGTAGAATACCTGAAATGACACTTAGGCCGTGTGTATTTTGGTAGTAGCAGATGAAGTCCTCAGCTGACCAAATGCTGTGCACAGCTTGCTCCCTAAATAACTGGAAGCAGTGGAAAAGAAACAGAGAGCTCTGAAGCCTGGAAAGCTTCAAGCAAGCAATTTGAAATATAAATGTGTTTGGGTTTTGCAAGTAGGAATGTGCATTTTCGTTGTTTTGGTTTCGTTGGGGTTTTTTTGTGGGTTTTTTTTTTTTTTTGTGGTTTTTTGGTGTTTTGCTTTTTGGCTGTGTGTGAGGTTAATCGGATAATTGAGATTTTTAAGGTAGTCTAAAAAACTACAGAACTCTTTGAGTCTCCCCCTAATTATACACAATGATTTTAATTGATGTCATTAAGGGAGTGCTCTCAAAAATACTGATAATCACCATTTAAAATTCTGATCTTTGAAGTTGGACTAGTGAAAAACAGAAGATACTGAATTTTGAGCAGTGAAAGAAAATACAATTTTTCTAGTGTGTCTTATTTTTGGCAGTCAAGTTTTACTTTTTTCTTCTGTAGGCTTTATTAATACCAATTGAACTTGATGAATGTTTATAAAGGACCCCACTCATAAGCATTTGGTGCTAACATAACTTCAATTAAAGAACACACCCTCCCCACAAATAAACAGGCACTATTATATCTTTGAAGTCTAAACACTTGTAAAATGAAAAATGAGGTGTAAACTGTCCTCCACTTATCCTCCTTCTCTGCTCCAAGCCACTATATCTCAAAACTTTGGCAGTGTGAAATACTTCCAGGCACCCTTCAAGCATCACAGAGAATATTGCTTTGAAAAGAGAATCCTTCTCTCACCTTAATCTGTAACAGTTTCTGCTTTTGCAATTCACCTTGAAATAAATGGTTTTTTTGCTTTGTTTAATTTCCTTTTTCTAGACCTTTCACCAGCTTTTGTAGACTCGTGTCCATATCACAGTGTCACAATTTACCTTACTCTTCAATGGTTTTTGGTTTGATTAGTGAGGCTGGCATTGGCTTTGGGCTAGAAACCAACCATTTTCTGCTTCTCAAGTGTTTGTTTCCATGACATGGTGTAATGCTCTTGTGCACTATGTTTTTCTCAGCCTCAGGCTTCCACCCTCCAGGTTTATATAGCATCAGCTTTAAATAACTCTGTCTTTTTAGTAAAACCTATAAAAACTATGTTCTGTAGTTGTTCAGTAAGTTCTCTCAACTCATTTTGTTCCACTGTGAATAATGACTTTTCAGACTCCCATATACGTTGACGTACCTAGATTTTTGTACATAATAACAGCTCATGTATTTGCTGGTATCCAATTCTCCATCAGTGAATGGAATTATTTAGTGAGGAATAAGTCACATGATGTTTATAACTACCTTTGGCTAAAACACAAAAGAGTTTGAAGATTGCTCAGGAGAACCCAAAACTTCCCCAAGAGCCGATTTTATTGAACTCACAGAGTGGGAACTCGTTAAAATAAGAAGCTTGTTTAGATAATCTTATGATCCTGGTGTAGTGATTTCAGATGGATTGAGCTAAGAGTCCCTGAAGAATTTGTTTTTCTACTGAATTCTTGTATCCAGCTGGCCTGTGGTTCTGCCTGATGATTGCTGAATTATGTGTGATGTTTCCATCAATTATTTTAAGTTCTGTGCAAAACATCACATATTTTCACCAGGAGAGAGCCATATGGGACAATTCTTTCATCTACAGGAGGTCTCTTCTGACAAAGTGTCTTCTCTACTGAAAAAGGGTAGAATTTCCTTCTAAACCAGTAGCTACCTGGGGAAGCTGCTAAGATACCTGTGTCCCTCTCTCAATGTTATCAAAGTATTGAAGGATTCAGGAGTGCCTGTCAGGTAAATGCTGAATGTAAGATGTAAAAGCACAGGTTGCCTGAGGGAACCTGGGACTGGCTGAAGGTCTCACCTGGAGAATTCCTGTAACAATCCTGCTGTGCTGTGAAATCAATTAGGGTTTCAGTTAATCACCTCCTCTCAAGCTGCTCCATTTCTTCCCATGGAGGCGGGCTGCTAAACTTCCTGGGTAATATCCTTAATTCCCATGTGTTTGCTGGCAGCATTTTCCAGTGCTAGCTCTAGTATTGCCTAGTACATTATGGAGCTTTCAAAAACAAACACAAAAAAGCATAAAGAATAATTGTTTACTGCACTGGGATACAGAGTTTCTCTGTGCTTGGGTGTGATTCTTCTTGCACATATGCAATATTGCCATCTGTCGCTGTATTTTAAGGGGTTGTGATGGTTTTATCACGTACTATATTTCATTTGACTGGAAGAATATAAAAGCAAAACAGGCCCATCTTTAAATTACAAAGATAGTTTATTAATACACACAAAAAAAGAAGAGGGAAAAAAAACCAACAACAACAAATGAAACTTCTAAAACATCCTTCTTTCCCTTTCTAAGTTTTTTACCTTTCTTCACTCAACATAAAAAGACATGACCTGAAACTTCAGCCAGTTTTACCATTTTAAAAATAACCTTTTATCAGTTCCTTTAGGAAAGGAGTCTCTCTGGATTCTATAGAGACATCCCATGCTCTACATCTGCGAGGATTTGAAAGGAACTCCTGCAAACTGCGAAATCCTACCCATTAGCAGCTCTCTCAACACTGCACATGGGCCATATTTGCTTATTGGGGTACTGTTTAAGGATGCCTCCTCTAGTATGACACAAAGATTCTCTTCTTCTATTTCCAAAATCATCTCAAGACCCAAAAAAACAAATCTCCTCTTTCTTTAGAAGCAAAAAGCTTCATATCACTTTTAACTAGAACCTTACATCCCCCCCAAAAGCATTTATATGTTACAGGAAAAAAACTAGTTCAGTCTCTATAGTTTACCAGAAATGTCCAGCCAAAATTAGGCTACTCCTTGTCTTTTGCCTTAAAGTCCTTTTCACTCCTTCTTCACTGAGTGTAGCTCCATGCTGTGTCTTTCTATGGTTCATTCGCTATATTTGTTCTTCCGGAGAAAGATGATGTTTAGGAAAGTCCATCTGCTAGCAACAAAGGGTTAAACTTTTCGGGCTGCCAGGCTGCCCACGTGGCTCTGCGGCGGGAAACTGAGTCGTTTAGAAGCCATGCGCTGGTTTCTTCGGCTTGAAAAGAAGAGCAAGGGCGAAGGGGCACTCCGTCCGAGCTCTCTCTCCTCTCCATGCTGCTTGCTTCTCTGCGAGACAGCGGCTCCTAAAGCTCCGGCCTGGCCTGCCCCGGGTCCAGTGGCATCGGGGCCCGGCCCGGCCCGCCCCGGCTCCGGCGGCATCGGGCCCGGCTCGGCCCGCCACAGCCGCCCGGGATGGGCGGGGCGGGGGGGGGGGGGAGCAGCGAGGCCGGCCCGGCCCGGCGGCTCCCCGTCTTCAGCCTGCCACCCTGAAGACAAAGAGGCCGCTCCTCCCCCCACCCAGCCTTTTTAAGCATTCCGCCAAAAGTCGCAGCTTGTCTTCTACTGGATAAATTGCTTGTCAATCAGAAAGGCTGATCTTGATTGGAACAAAATCAGGCTTCTGCTAGCCTATGACAGGGGTGATTAATGTCCTTCTCTAACTGAAACCACTTTGTATTCCTCAGCCCACAAAATGCAGGAGAAAGCAGTAATATTTAATAACATGCTACTTACTGTATTCATTTCTGCTTAGCTGTTCTATATGAGAAAAAAACAGTGTAGAATACAAATTCATAGGTTTTCCTGCCTATAGGATTTGGATTTGCTTAATGTGAAAGCTGAAATTTTATACTCCATAATCTGAGTTTTTCATCTAATGACTAAAAAAACCCCCACATAATTATTCATTCCAGGTAAAATTTGTTTTTAATAATGCATTGAAAGTTTCAGAAAAATCAAACAAAAGTGAGCTGAAAGAAATTGCAGTAGCAGAAAATCCTTCAAAGCAAACCCAATAAGGAGACAGAAAAAAGCCTGAAACATTGTGGCTTGGAGTTATGAAAATATTATTTATTTTGCAATTGACTTAAAGTTTAATGCTTTAAAAAGTGAGCTGAATAACCTGAAGAGAAAATGAAACTTTCCCTGCAGTCAAAACAAAAAATTTCACATCAATTCAGGACTCTTATCAGCACTGGAGATGTTTCAGAACAGGCTGTTTAGGTAAACAACTGTCATGTTTATGATCAATATCTATAGGGAAACATGACGTCATGGTTCATTCTAAACTGTTTCCAGTCAGTGTTTCTGATGAAGTGAATTTCTTTAGTAGATACTTAGCAGGCTGCTCCAAGCACCTGAGTTCTGCAGTGCAGAACTTCCAGCACAGCACCCAGGCAGGATGCAGCCATCAGGCCGATGAGGGTTTCAGCGGGTGCTCCATGCCTCACAGTGCTGGGAAGTCACTTTGGGAACTGCTGGGCTGTGCGTTTTCCCTGCACGGGGAGGGTGCCTGCAAAGCAGGCAAATGGAACATATTTCCTTCACACAGCTGTGTTTGGGGTTGTTTGGATGTGAATCAGAGCATGCTGAGTTGCTGCGATTTGAGTTTGAGTTTTTCCAGCTCTGATTGTAAGCTCATGATTTTAATTAATTGCTTCTCTTTTCCTCGTAATTAATTCTTTCTTTTGCTTTTATGAACCCTCAGTCTCATCCTCTATTTTTGGTTTCCTGTAATGCATATATCGTTGTATTTTCAGCCTGCATACGCAGTTTGTAATTTTGGTTCTTGTCCAAACCCTCAATTAGGTAAACCATATGTTCAGAAAAGCAGCTTCAGAGCACAACAGATCAAGAAATCAGAGCCCTGAACAAACGTTCAGCTTACGCACTCATCTCTGCCCACCTCCCCTGATTTGAATATGATCAAGGGCAGAGCATTTGGGGTACCTGATAAACTGTTCTTTGCAGTCCAAAAGCTTTAACCATTGGTGAAACTGGTCACTGAGCCAATAAGGATTTCTTGTTATGCAAATTGTTGTATTTCTGTTGCAATCCTGAGCCAGTACTGTTTGCAGCCCCCACTTTTCCATAATGCTTTATGACAATATTAAGCCAGGAGATGAATAAAGACCTAGCTTTAGCTCATAAGAAAGCCAAATGTCTCTGTCAGGGATGTGCAGTGGAGGGAGGTAAAGCAGATCTTGATTCTAGGAAGAGGAACTGTGATCCTCAGCTCTAATGCTTGTGGTGGTTTAGGGCAAATTGGGGAGGAAACCTGCTGGGAAGCCCTTCCTCCCCTCCCCCAACTGGTTTGGGAGAAAACCTTCTCAGAGAGAAGTGGAAAGAAACCTGTTTATTAAACTGGCAAAGCACTCCCTAGCACAATAAATTGAACAATACCAGATGACAAGAACTTTGTGCCGCTCTGGAGAGATGACAGATTAGGAAGGAAGTCCCTCCTGTAGGTGGTTGCTCTGCTCTCAGTTCTTCCTCGCTGGGAAAAGTTGTGCAGGGTGGATCTTGGTGGGTCCCAGGTGCAAGCTCCCCTGGAGCCCCCCGGGTCCTCAGTCTGGGGAGGTTTGAACAGTTCCAAAGAAAGGCAAAAGAGGAAAAAAAGGAAAGCCGAAGCTTCTCAGCCTCAGCTAAGCTACACTAACTAACTAAAAAGGAAAGCAAAAAGAGGGAGGAAAAAAAACCTCTCCGTCTCATGTCTGTGTGTTGGTGACTCCCCCTCTTCAAGGCCAGTCCGACAGGGAGAGGTTTCTGAAAACAAACTCTGCACTTCTCCCCCTGTTTTTATTCTCAGATCCAAATTAAAGGTACAGAGTGTAATATCCAGCATAAACCCAACAGATGATTGGGGATACATCATAACATCACCCTAGGACAATGCTTTATTACTGATCCATGTGGTGGGCTGAAGGCAGCTCATACTACCTAAGGAGAACTTTATTTTCCCAATAATCTCCAAATCTGAAAAGTGGAATTAATCCATTGCGGCTTCTGTGTGAATAATTACAATAGCGATCAACTGCACATATGCTAAAAGCTGTTCAGTAACCTTTATCTGCTTGAACAACATTCCATCACGTGTACTTTCTCAAAAAAAAAAAACCAGCAACCAAAACCAAAACCAAACCAGATCAGTAAAGAAAAATTGGGTTGCTCAATGAAAATATCTGGATAATGGGAGATTTGTTAAATCTCACAGTTAAGCAATTGCAGTTCTGGCATAAAGGCACACAGAAGTGCAAGAATCCGCTCCCTGGGGTAACCAGTGAAGTAATTTTTAAACTACGGAGCACTTGATTAGCATTCTTAAACAGACAAAAGGGATCAATAAAGGCTATACCAAATATTACAGGACATTTAATTAATAAGGAAATTAAGAGACCCTTAAAGAATCTTTGGCGCATTGAAATACAGCAGGAAAAGCTCAGGAAAAGGAACAGAAGTGGACCCCCTCAAGAGGCAACACTCTTAATTTGCTCTCTGGAGTATTGTGGCTGATAATTGCTCTGGGAAATTTCTCAATTATGACAAGAACAAAAAATTAATTTCATTACAAATATTTTTCTTTTATATTTTTTCCCCCAGTCTTGTAATAAAGGACTCCAGCTACTCTTGGCTAGAATATGGTAAATTTTTGAGAGATGAAGATGATTGTACAGTGTTTGCTATAGTTATGCATCTGCTTCTCTAGAAAATGTCACTAAAGGAATGGGGTTAAAAAAACTTGGGTAGTCTAAAACCCACAGCAATCTTGGAAATCTTATGAAGGGAAAAGTGGGTGTGAAGGGCAATATTTATCTGCAAAGGTGATTTTGGGAAGTAATATCATGGAATGCCTGGCCATAGATGTATTCTGGTTTTACTTGTCAGTTTTAGATTGGTTAAAAGGAGAAATATCTTCATGTAAAGTGGGATGCAGCACTGGAACAGGTTTTCCCAGGAAGAGGTCTAGTCAGCACTCCTAGAGGTTTTTCCGAGAGGTTCAGGTGTGGCACTTAGGGACAATATTCAGTGGTGGGTTGGCTGTGTGTTACAAATTGATGTGGGGGTTTAGATCAGTCCTTGCCTTTTGCCCAGGCTTCTGGCAGCAGGCAGGAGCTTTGTTGAGGTGGTCAGCACCCCAAAACCCACTCTCATTCACAAGTCCTTTAATAATGGCTGATGTGGTCTACTTTAGAATTATTTATTTAATAGACACAAAACCAACAGACATAAGACTTAAAGTAATGCTATACAGGAATAAGGACAAAAAGAAGCTTCTAGTAAACAAATAGAGCACAGGGTTAAATGTGCTATCAATGTTACAGCTAGTGAAGAAATAAGAGAACTGAGGATCCAATGTACCTTACCATCCAGTTTTTGGTGGGGCACACAGAGATCCTTTCCCTCAATCCCTAGGGAAGTAACTGCAGAATCTGCCTCCAAACTCAAATGCTTGTTAGGGTGTAAGAGGCTTCTGCCTCTGTGATAGTTCATGTGTCTTATAGTTTGCAAAACAATGCCTCTCAGTCAAGGATATTTCTTTTATCTCTTCCCACATCTGCTCTCCAGATTGAGATGTTGATTCTTAGCTGAGGCCTGAGCCCTTTTGGCACCAGAGATGCCCTGTTGCCTTTTAGCCCCTGGATTTTCTCTTTATGCACCAACTGTCTGTGGTGGGGGGGCAAACATTCTGCCACACTATGCTGGCTTAGCAGAGGTTGAACTTGATGATCTTAAGGGGTTTTACAAGGCAAATGATTCTGTGATTCCCTTCTGTAGCGTCACAGTCATTGAGTCAGCACAGGATTTGTATTACTTGTTGTAATTTGTCTTCTGGAGAATATCCTGCACTTGGCTTGCAATCTTTGTGAATAAGACACTTATGGTTGAAGATTGAACAAAGGTGTAAGGTTCTTCCCAGTACAACTGGATAGAGAAGGCTATACATGATCTTCTTTGTCTAAACAACTAAGTTTTATTTTCCCAGGGAGAGGGGGGAAAAGGTTAGAAAGAAGAAATTTTCTCTAAGTTCAGCTCACAGGAACTAGCTGGAAAAGATAGAAAGGCAGGAGGTTAACTTCTCTATGACATAGAACATTTCATATTAATGTTCTTTACATCTCTGTAAAATATGAGCTATAAATGATCCATCAAAGGATTTTTTTTCGGAAACAATATTTTATATGTCTTGTTATAATTCGTACCTCTTTTAACCTCATTAAAATCCAAGGAGATCTATTTTTTATGGCCAAGGGAATAGTGAAGGACAAAGTTGTGTCTGTCTTTTTAATATAGGAAAGCAAAAGAGGTCTGCAAGTCATTTCTACTGAGAGATTTCATTCGTGTATAGTAAGTCTCATGAATTACCATTGTTATGAGAACTAAAGGACATTGGGTCAACTACTTAGGACTTTACAAAAGTCTTCCTCATATAGCAACCCAAAATTAATTGGAAAAATATCTACGTGATAATGTTATGCTAGTATATTCACGGGGCTTCTAATTACTTCCTTCATTTCATTTGTTTCACTTTTTCTTTTTGCTTTCTCAGCAAAACTGACAATTTCCATTTATTCACGCACATATTGCTGCAGGCATGTGTGCTGTATTTGAGAAGGGTATATTTTACTGTTAAATATACCAAATGTTAACTTTTATTGTGAAATTATATCCATTGTTAGAGGGGGATTAGCATTAAGTCACCTAAAGTTCCTCCTGTCCTGGTTCCAGTAAAAATGTTTTTGAGCATTAAAGATATATGTGATAGGGAACTGTGCTTTGGTTTCATTCTTATATCTAATCACATTATTGAAATTAAACTTTGAAAGTGCTCCTGCAGAATTCAGACTGTTATATCTCTTCTCCTTCCTTCATAAAGAACCTATTATTGATAAAAATAAAGCTGCAAGACAGTTAAAAGTTGCTAAGTGAGAACAGTAACACTTATGTATCACATAAGCACTTAAAAGCGAGATAATCTGCCACGAGACATTTTTTTTATCGGGTGTCTGGGTGAATACTTTAACAAAGCACAGTAATCTTAACTTAAGCTTGCATTTTTCCATAGTTGTTTGTATCATTTTAATACAAACACGTGGTATTTGTGGGGTTTTTTTGTAAATGTACTGGTTAGGAAAAGTCAAAAAATTCCATTCACGTAGGTTTTTGTAGGTGAAAAAAAGAGTTTATAACTTTTTTCAAGGAATTATATATGCAGTAATCAGTGTGTCTAATTTTAAGTAGGGGAGAAATAATATATTGCACATTCCATTTAATGCTTAGCACCATGTCACTGTGTGCTTATGTAATTTTTTAGAATATTTTTGGATGGTTTTTGTGCTGTCAGTATAGCCTGTGATGAATAATGAAAGAGCAATACTTTATTGTATGGCTAAATTGCATTGGTACTGTAAGAATTATGCATCTAAATGTTAGAGCATCAGGTTTGTGTTTTTCTTGTGCATGGTGAAGGATTTAAAATGTCAGTAATTTCTCATCTCATTGCTTTTAAGCATATATGTTTTGTAAGTTGCTTTATCTAAAACTACTGCCACTAAGTGGCTTTTACTGATTTTTAAAGTGAATTTTTATTTAGATTTTTTTTTCAAAATTGTATGGCATTGTATTAGATTGTTTTTGTAGGTTTGGGTTTTTTAGTGGGGTTTTGGCTTTTCTTGTTTTTGTTTGTTTATTTGTTTGTTTTTGTTGTGTGTGTCTTTGGATTTGGAGATTAGATAAACACCTATTAATTAGACTTGTAATGACTGATCAGCAGAGTATCTAAATTTAAATTATCTATCTATATTTAAATCAATGCAGAAGAAAGAGAACAAGGGATTTACTTTACCTGTAGGAAATAAATAGCCAACTTTTTTGATCGTAAAGGAGGGAACAGATTTTAAATCTTAGTTTTGGTTCGGCATTATTACAAATGCTTGACATGTTATCATCTTAAAACCATCTAAAAACAAAGTTGCTGTTAGAACTTAGTTCTAACTTTCTTAGAACTTAGAAAGTGGACTTTCTGTCCACTAGGTAAGATTACAATTTTGAAGACCTTTAGAAATAGGGAGCAGAACTCATAATGTTTTAAGGTTCCTTTGAAAACTTGGTGCTGAATATATACCCAGAGTAAAAATGAGTGTTTTGGGGTTGGATTTTTTTCTAAGCATTTAATGTTGATCTGGTTTTTCTTGATGGTCCTTATGTGTCCCCAGTGTCAAATCTATTTTTCTGCTGTTGTCCATTAAGGTATCAAGTAATCCCCAGTGTGCACTCTAAGTTTGAAGAGATCTGTGAACAACTTAAACTTGGGTATTTTACAGCCTCCAAGAAAAGCTTTTGGCTAAGGCTGATAGTGCAGGATTGGTGATGGCAGCAGTTGTTGACACTGAGACAGGAACTCTTGAAATAAATGGGAGAAGCTGATGGGAGCAATAAAATGAAAGTGTGTACAGTGTGCTCTGCACTTGTTGTCATCACCACCTTCCTAAAACAGCTCTAGCTTATTAACTTCTATGCCAATTGTAACAGAGAATTCTTGATGTTGTTTCCAGGGGTTTTTCTGCTGTGCTCTCAGACTGTGGCTGCCTGGCCTGCAGGCAGGAGGTGCCTCGGGATTGTCCTCCCTGGGCGACCCCGGATCGCTGTGGAGCTGCTGGAAGGCTCAGTGGGATGGGTGAGTGAAGGCAGAGAAGGAGGGAGCTCTCAGTGTGAGGGGCAGCATCTGTCCAAAGAGCAGAGAAACCCTGACACATCTCAGATATGGCTAAACAAGGACTGTCCCAGGTTCTTGTTTAGAACAGCTGCATGTTCTGCAGCTCCAGTGTTAAAGGAGCAAACCCAAAGGGATGGTCCTGTTCCATGGTTGCAACGTTTTGAGGATAAGTCTCCCCACTTTTGTTTCAGGTTGTTTTCTCTAATTCATTCTTTGTGCCTCTAGTCTCTCATGATGCAACCTAAGCTTTAGATTTTTCAGTCTTTGTGGGTCTGACACCTGTAAGGAAAACAGTAAAGGCACAGATATATCAAAGCTGGGGATTGCTGAAGGTTGCATCAGAGAGACTTTCTCCCAGATTTGAAGTGGTCTCTGTGACAATCTGGCAGATAGGGAGGACTGGAAGCTCTCTTTCTTTACATACCTCTGCATATCAGCAAACTGAAATGTTTGAAAATTGTGTCCACATGGAAAATATTTGAATTCATTTAAAACTTCCAGTAGCTTTATTCAGTAATTGAGGTTTATTTAGTCTTTCTGGAATATTTGGTTAGTATCAAACCCAGGTTCAAATTCTTTATAGAGTTATAACTGGGGAAAATAATCTGGAGTTCTGAACAGGAACTGAACTCTAGTCAAATTTTGTCCGTGTGACAGACAAGTAAATGACTTCTGCCATTCTTTTCACTATCTGTGACAAATTAAATGAGCTGCAAAATAACTTTTTCCATCTGTGAGAAGGAAAATAGGTCTACAGCTATTTTTAAAGTTTGTGTGAGTACTAAGGTAAATTGACTATAGGATAGGATATAATTTTATTTTAAGAATATAAATGAATTCTAAGCATTTGCACAACAGATTAAAATGTTCTTTTGCTGTCAATCATTCTGGTGATAACAGATAAGAAAATAAATGTCAGTATGACTGATTCAGAATAAGCTGTTTCCAAGACAATAAAGAAGCAAGAATTGATTTTTAAAAGCAAGTTGCTCAGTTTCCTGCTACATTATTCTCATGTTAATGCCAAAGAAGCAAAGTTACTAGGTATTGCTACACAAACTGCTTTATCTTGTCAAACTGTTTAAGTTAGATCACATTGTAAAATCAACTATTATCCTATCAGTTGTTCCTGCCTACTCCAAAATGAATCACCTTTCAGGGATCTTAACAGTATTGTCAGCAACTCCTTTTCTGTCACCAGGCAGGTTCTGTGTTACAGCATGCTGATACAGTCTGTGGAGAAAAGTTGTGCTTAGAATTAAGGACACCCTTCTTCTCCACTTGGCAATTTCTATAATTTCATGGAAGAATCTCTAGTTCTTCTAGAGTGACATTTTCATAGTGTCAGAAAAGATGGAGAACTCACTGTTCAGTTTTAACTGGAAACAAGGGCCATTTGTAAATCACCATTTTTACCCCGCCTTCTACCAGAACTATTTTCCTGGAATACTCCTAAGACTTGTACTGTATTAGGCAGCATAGAGGAGGAACACATGCTTTAGATTATGCAAGAAAGAACAATTTCAGTTGTGTTTAGTGCATATGAAAGGTCTTACCAGCTGCTATACTAAATAAATTAACTTTCTTTTGATGTAGTCCCAATAGCCTTTATTATAGATTCCAGAACAGTCCTTGTCACTTGCCAGTTGCTCTACCATAATGTTTAAAGAACATTTTCAGGTGATTAAGCGTCCTCCCAATTAACAATCAGCTTGCTCATACATTTAATTATTATTTTATAACAGGATTAATCTTCTTGCAAAGTTACCCAGAGTTGTTTTTTTCTGCCTTCTCTTGAAGAAAAGCTGTATTTGGCACTGTTTTCAGTGTGTAGATTTACAGAATCAATCTCGGGGTGTTAAACTGTGACCTCAGTCCAAAAGTAGAGTCATGCACTTAATTTTAACTGTGTAAGTACGTTTTTAGACTTCAGTGGCAATGAATAGTTGTTTAAAGTATGCAATTGGGAATAATCAATATGATGTGGTATAGGGTTTAAATCTGAGTCAGAAACACATAAATATTACAGGTCTTGAATAAGCAGAAGTTAATTTAACCAAAAAAAATCGTAGTAGGGAAATAGATTTTGGGGTGTGCTTTATTGATATGTTAAAGTCGATATCAGGGAACCTTACAAATTTTAAGGACTAAAATAGTCCAGAAACAGGGTGTGGATGAGTTTAGTAAGTAGGAGGGAAAAAAAAAGGAAGAAAACAGAAAAATACACCCTGCTCTTGAGTCCATTAAGCAGACTTAATGCCTATAGCTTTCTCACTGGCTCCTTTATTCCAGTTTATTTATGGATTTATTTATTTTTTACTTATCTCCCAGTCTGCGCTATGGGATCAGTGTCTCTTTCAAATACAGGTTTACAGCCCAGGCTCTGTCCTGTCTCTGAACATTCCCTGCAGCTGGGTCCTTCATTCCAAGCTGTTGACTTTGTATTCCAGAAAACGTTTTTCCTTTTAGACGCAGAGCTTTGTTTTGAACGTTCTCTCTCATTAAACATTGGTCTCTCCTTTTGCACCAAGCTTCTGTCTCAGCCCTTTGCCAGATCTTGCTGTGCCAGAGAATCCCACTCTTTGTGGCAGTGAGGCCCTGAGCCAAGCTGCAAGGCTGTCCTTGTCCCAACACTGCTGTCATGGATAACAGTCATCTCCCAACTTTTCTTTGGGTATTATTTTTCAGTCCTTATTAGGCTATTTCTTCTAATATTCCTTCTTGTTGTTTTAAAAGCTAAAACCATTGAAGGCATTTCTTGGAGTCTAGCATTCCTGCCCGCCCTTTGAGAGGCAGTTATTCTCTAAGAATCAACCATGTGTTTGATTTCTCGCAGGACAAAAGGAGTCAAAGATCATCTTCTTTAATGGTTCAAGAAATACAAAGCATGTGGCAGCCTCTGAGACCTAAGAAAAGCCCTGTATCAGAGAAACCTGCTATTTTTCAGTTGTTGAGTCATGGGCATAAAACTTCCTTTTTCTCTGCTGTTTTTGACACGACCATGTGTTTGGGCACTGCTGGAGAAGCCATTTGGTATGTTCTGAAATGCAGTTTATGCAAGGCACTATAATGCAATGGGTGGGCTTTTTTGCCATCTGATTTATAGAAGGATTCATGTGTGTTCTGTGTGCAGTGCATGTAGGCTGC
This sequence comes from Phylloscopus whistleri, assembly GCA_017589585.1. Taxonomy (NCBI): domain Eukaryota; kingdom Metazoa; phylum Chordata; class Aves; order Passeriformes; family Phylloscopidae; genus Phylloscopus; species Phylloscopus whistleri. Next base: position 101,771 of record JADMLD010000682.1, on the reverse strand, counting down.
CTGTGTTCACAGAATGCTCTGAGAAATTCCAGCATTTGCTCTCCTGGCAGTGCACTGCTCTGTCACTTGGTGTCAGCTCAGGAGCCATTTTGTGCACTTGTGACAATTTCATCTGTAACGCTTCACTCGGCACGAAGTCTTGCTGGGCCACGCTGGTTCCCTTGTGTGTCACCTTGTCATCTTAGAGTACCACATCATAATGGAGCTCTCCATGTTCTTTTCCCCTGACAGCACCTGAAAGTGCCTTTCATCTGAAACATCTGAAACTCCTGCAGTACAAATGGTCATCTTAGTCAACAAAGCAATCTGTGGTTCCTGAAACATGTATTTTTTTCCTACTAATTTAAAAATTATTTTGTGACTTGGCTGGGAGAAATATCCTGAGTAACAGTTACTGGTGAAAGGTTTAAACAGTCTACTAGAGAACCGTATTTTAAGTAAATTCACCAGTTTACATTTGACTGTACTAAGGCAGTCTTGTTCAGTAATACAAGATATTATGCATTGCTCACAAAAAAAAAAAAATTGCAGGTTCTCTGAAGTTTGGAAGCATCTTCAGGTACCCGCGTAGAGCCTATGGCATGTGCTTCTGGACCCCTTTTGTACAAAAGGGAAGGAGAACAGGAAGACAAATCTGAGTTGTCAATCCTAAATATGACAATATGTGTTAGTTTTGGGGATAGATGGGGCTGGTTCTTTTGGTTTGGGGTTTTTTTTTGTTGTTTTTTCTTGCTTTTTTGGGGGGGAGGTGTTTTGGTTTGGTTTTTTGGGGTTTGGGGTTTTTTTGGCAGGGGCGGGGCTTTTGTGTCAACAAGTAAAGATGCCAGTGCATAATTTGCAAGTAATATTTAACAGATGGTCATGATCTTTTAAATTGCTTGAGACTGGAACATCATAGTATTCTTATATCTGGGTTAGTGTCTACGGAGAAAGGAGGCTCATTTGGTCAGGAAACACATCTTCAGATAAAACCAAATTACAATTAACTTGGCTGCTTGAATGCCAGTAACATATGAAACAAAAGACAACAATAATAAATAGATTATTTATGCACATGTTTTTGGTGGATAAGGGAGAAGGTGGCAGTCTTGGAATTGTTTTTCATTTGCAGGATTCCTTTAGCTCAATTGAAAGTAAAATGAAATATGATTTTAAGACAATCTTTGTATTTACTTGTTGCAAGATTTATTGAAGATGATGAGACAGAAAGTGCTCATCAAGATAAGCAGTTTTTAGAAGAAACACTCTATACCATAGTTGTATAATGAGTAGTGAAGTATTTTTTTTGCCTATTCCATAAATAAATGTAAATCCCGGGTACCAATAACCCTCTTTATTTCATTACCCTTCTCTGTCCTAGATACAGGTTCTAGGAAAGCAACTTTTGTAATTTCCCAACTAAGAGTTAGGATATAGTGAAGGGAGAGAATAGCAGTTTCTCTTCTCTCCCCTGCTGTAATCAGAAAAAATCACTGAGTGTTTTCCTCTCTCATATGTGAATGTATTGAGACTCAGAAGATAATGAATGACACAATGACATCAGAATTATTCAAGGATTAGTTAAAATCTCACGGAGATTCCTTGAGTTGAGCACCAAATTCTCACGCATTACAACCCAATTGCCCAAACAGACCATAATAACCTTGACTGTTACTCTGGATTGTTCCAATCAGATCTTAAAATCCCTGAATACTCCTTAGATCTGATACAGATGTGATTTATTGAATGCCTAAATGGAGTTGCAGATTTACATGATAGGTTGCATTAGAGATAAAGGAGATAGTATAGAAAAAAAAATTAAGATTGGTAAATAATAATTTCCTCTATAATTGAATGACTGACTATGGTATAGAAAAAGCCAATGTCCCCTGCATATAAAGCTTGGAACAAAACCTGGGGAAACAAAAGGAGCTTTTCTTGACTTCTGTGGGCCTTCAGAGTCTTCCTTTTCACTCTGAAACAAGATACAGAACATTCTGGGTGTGGTTCTGTCACAAAGCAAACCATGCACAACCCATTGCCCTCTCAGCCTTGGGCTCAGTTGGGTTTCTTAAGGAGTGACTGCTGTGATGAGCAGAGTTCTCCCTTTGCCAGAGTTCAGAGAGAAAGCAGCCTGGTAGAGCACATGCTTTCCTCAAATACACATGTAATGGGCCCTGGAGGAGGAAGAAAATACAAGTAGATATTCAATGGTTAGGCATGCCCATAACAGAGCACCAATTTTGTCAAATTGTATGGTAGTTCCATTCCCTGCATTGCTGTGTACTTGACATTGAGAGGAGATAAAACATCATTTACTTGTTGCCTCAGGCAAATTCATCTAAGTGCCGTATCAAGTAAAAATTCAGTACAATATTGCTGTTCTCATGTTTAAAATGTGATGAAATATAGTCACTCCTCAGAGTTCCTGTGTGACAGACAAAGTCAACATTTTCTGTGAAGCTGATGATGCACTGCAAGCATCCATTTTAACAAGAATTATGACATACAGCATTTTCCCATACTGTTGAGGCTTTTTCATTTGATACTTACCTATATTCAGTGTATGGATTTTCCTTGATTGTGCCCAGGAGGGGGAAAGTATTTTCACAGTAACTAATGGTCTCTGGTTTTTGTAATTCTACTCAAATTGATGTTTTCCTCAGACTGAAGTAACAAGAAGGACAGGTATTGACAATAGCTGCTGGAAAGTAGGACTTTGAAAAAGGCAGAAATATGAAGAGAAATAGCAGCACTGATCAAATGTGATCAGCTGTTTCTTTCAGTTTTAATCATAACTCAGAGCTAGATTCTAGGCAGTTATGAAGGATGTTCCTGTTAAGAATTTTGGGTGTGCCCAAGAAGACTCAGCAAAATAGGGAGGCAGATGAACTGGTTTGGTTTGGGAAAATAAGCCCTCTGAAGCTCTGGAATTAGGGAGGGAGATGGAATTTTGTGAACATTGGGGTAAATCTGAGAATATAAATAATTTTATGGTTAGAAAATAGTTTTCTCATTATAGCTTTTGTCAAGGTTAAGACATATTTCCCTGGTAATGAAAAATATGGTTGCAACCAAAAGAGCAATTTTCACTTTTTTTAACTTCTGCTGAAATGCTCAACCTCAATTTTCTTAATATCTCTATACAGAAAATTACAAAATAATGTAAGGTTGTACAGTCACCTTGAAGTTGGCTGCTTCTAATGTTCTTAGCTTCTCAACTTTGATTTGGGCTTTACCACTCTAGGATAATTCATTTAGATCACCAAATACATTAGCCTGCTCTCTTCCTTCTTCTGCCATGGCAGTTTCCAGGCTAATTAAACAAAAGATTAATGAGGGGATAGCTGTTAGTGCTGGTTTTGCATTAATTGATTTTTGGTGAGGAGGGCAGGAGCCGGCCACAGAAGTGATTTCCAAAGAGAAGCTGCTAGCATCTTCCTCTGTGCCTGGCAAAACTAACAGTGGCTAGCTCTGAGAATTGGCACGTTGTGAAACCACTAAGGAAGCAGAACACACCTCTGTGGACATGTGTTAAAAACAAACCAACCCCAGGAATCCCTCTTGCTTCGGGCATTGAGCAGGTAACTAGCTGTGCTTCACAAGTGGGAGGGGCTGGTGTGTAATCCGAGGATGAATCCATGGCAGAGATTCCAGATCATCTTCAGCACAGGAAGGCAACTTTGGCAGGCAAGGGGTGCTCTCTCTGACTGATCCCTGGGGACACGTGGCTGCTGCCATGCATCCAGGAGTCCTGAGGGTTTTCTGCCTTGTGGGAAAAGTCCTTTGAGGGGAGTTGGTCCACTTAGGTGTCATTTAGGCAAGGAACTTCAACAATAAACAGGAGAGTTCTCTTTCCTACTTGCAATATCCAGTGGGTTTTTCACTATGACTTAGTGAGGTGCAAGGCAAGAAAACAATATAGAAACCAAGGTAAAGATGCATTTTTCTCTTGCTTATGCTGATTAATGTTTTAAAATGGTGAAAAGACAAGTAAATGTGGGGAATCAGCTGATAAAGGTTGAGGGACAAAAACCAGTTAGTAGTATTTCTAGAGTAAGGGCAAGGGTACCAGCAGTGTCATTATGTCATTGAAAAAAAATTGCTGCCTTTAACATCAGGGTGTGAGGAATCATGTAAATGTAGGACTCCAGAACATGATCAGAACCATTAGATTGATAACTCATTTTTTATTCACCAAAGAAAATTAATTTCTCTCTTGCAAGGAGAAGAAAGACATATTAGTATTGGAAAAATACTAGGGATTATTGAAGTAATGAGACAAAAATCCTCCTTTTAATCAGAAAATCCTTGTTCCTGTAAGAAAAGTCCTTAATGCTGCACAGACCATAATACCTTCTCTCTCTTATCTGCATTTCTGGCTTAGATGGAACTTTTTGTGGTCATTGCCAGAAAAAGGACTTCCAACACATCTTTATGTTCAAATTGGTATCTCTCAGATAAGTTTGCACACAAGCAACACTGATTCACCCTATCTTTCCCAATCCTGATGGACTTTTGTGGCTAATTAGACCAGCTTCCTGTTGCTGCCTCTACTGCTTAGTTTAGGGGTTGTATCTTTTGGTCTTTTAAATAATTCATTTTCTTCAAAAGGTGAACTGTGAATCCAAGGCCCAAAACTCAGGATTGTTCATACCTTGCAGGAGTAAATTTAAAGAAGTTTTCTTTGTGACCCATGTACCCTGAATATACTCACGTATAATGAGAGCTAAGTGGGGAAAAAAAAAAAAAAAAAAAAAAAAACCAAAAAAAAACACACAACAACAAAAAAAAAAAAAAAAGAAAAAAAAAAGAAAAAAAACTAGAAGGGAAATAAACATACCTTTGAAATGGAATGTACTGATTTTGATAACAGTGAATGTCATATCTGAAGATGTACTTGCAGCAGCCTGAGAAAGATGTCTTTCAAAGGGAACTGGCTACTTTGTGTTTGGATTTTTTTCAAAATTAGCATTAACATTGACTTCAAAAGTATTTTTGATATATTGAGGATATTTTGCTATGAAAACAAATATATATATATATATATATGTGGGAAGACAGATGGAGATAGTGCTGAAGGCAATCTTACCCCTGATACATTGCAGCTGTGTTAATTACCCAAGAGTGGGAACAGCCGTGCCCTCCCAGCTCTGGATGTGGTAAAAGAGTGAGATAGCTGGTTGGGGGTCAGTTGGAGTCTGCTGGCTGTGCTGGGAGCAGGAGGGGACAGGAGGTTGTGTGAGGGACAGGAAGGGTAAAACATCATATGAGGGACAGACAGGGTTAGGTGGCCATGTTAGGGACAGGATGAGGAGCAAGCCAGAACTGCAGAAAGAAGAGAGAAGGAGAGAAAGTCAGAACTGCAGGGAGTTGCCCATGGGAGGCTACCTAGAAAAGGTCTGAGAGACTTTTAGATAACAAGGTGCTGATGCTTGAAGCCTAGTTTGGTGTCAGTTGTACCTCCTCCATCATAGATATTTAGAGGAAATGTGAGATGATATTTTATCCTGAAAACTTTTGTCTCTGACAGCATAAAGCACAGGGAGGTTATACCTAATCAGCCTTTATATTTTGTTTGTAGATGTGGTTTGAATAAGCTTTTTTTTTTTTTTCTTTTTTTTTTAATAGAAGCAAACCTTAATGAATACGAAGGGAGAAGAAGTGCTTTCTTTTCTTGCATTTTAGTTTTGTGAGCCAGTTGTTGAAATTCTTTTGTGATCTACAGCATTTGCTGTGGCGGGAAATATTTTATGTGAAATGCAAACCACAAAAGTATCATTATTTTTGAAGCACTCTCAGTCCAGTTCTTAAAGAAGAGCCATGGAGGCATAAAGATTGTCTTTGCATCAAGGTCACCATATCTACACTGTGTGAAGGGAAACTTTAGAGAGTCTGTTGAGACTGGGAGCCTACTAAGGATGTGGTCCAGGAAAGAGGGCAACTGAAAATTGATTTGAATGCGAAAAAACAATGAAAGAGAACTAGGATGTGAGCAGTAATAAAGGATTAAATAGAGAATGAATGCTTTCCAATTGAACTTACAGTAAAAAATAGAACAGGAGCAGGAGATGCATAGAAGATGGTGATGAAAGTGGGGTGAGAGAGACTCTTTGTCAGGATAAAGCAGAAAAACAAAAGTATTTTTGGAGCCTAGAGTATTTTTGGAGTCAGGACAGAAGAAAAAATATGTTTTGGGGGCTTTGGATAATCAGCAGGTGATGGGGATTTTCGTTGGTTGGCTTTGAAATAGAAAACCGGAAGAAAATTCCTGTGTTGCTCAGTTGTCATTGCTTGTATCTTAGGCAACAATTTAATGTCATCCCTTTTCTAATCTGTCTTCAGACATGTTCAGATTCTGTTCCAAAAAGAGACTGCTTAAATTTCATTTTTCTCGTAGTTTTAAATTGTGTAATATTCAAAGTAAATATGTTCCTGACAGGTACATGGCTAAGGTGAAATCAGGTGATGTGCCACAGATGATTTCAGCTGAATGCCTCAGGAGGAAGTGAGCAAGGCAAATAAAAGGATATTAATGTGAAAAGTGGCAGTTTAACTGCAAGGGAAAAAATGAGAAGGGTATATTTGCTTTTAATATCTGAAAACCAAGTTTGTAATTTACCCTTTTAATATTCTTGGGGTTCTTTTGGCCTTATTTAATGTTTCTGGATTTAAGAAAGGCAACTTTCAGAGCATTTGATCCTGAAAGAAGGAAGGTGCTGTACTTAGGTTTATAAATCTCTGATAGAGAAATATTCTTCAAATGATTGGGAACAAAAAAGGAGTTGGAATTAGGGCTTTGGGGTTTTTTCCTCCTTTGAAAAGAATAATAAGTAACTAATGCTGAAAAATACTAATTTCTTGAATAGTTTTCATGTAGATCGGTATGGTAATGGAAAGATTTTTATTGGATTTTCCTGTATTGTAAATTCTTTACTTTCCTTGTGGTTTTAAAATTCCAGGATATTTCTGAGAAGCAAATAACAACATCTTAATAAACAAAGAGCATCTGTGACCCAGAAATGAGGATAGCAAAGAATCTCTAAGATAATCTTTCTTTAAATTATTCATTTTGCAGTGAGTATTTTACTAATATTTTCCTAATCTGTCAGTATTCAGTATACTACTCCTGGTTTCTATTAAATACATCCATTAATTCACAAGGCAGTTTGGACAAACATCAGTGTAAAATACACCTGTTATCATTTTCCTCAGCCATCAGTTACCTGTGATGCAAAACTGGGCAGCTGAATCAGGGGATATTCATATCAGCTAAGTAAAGGGCTGATTACATTTTTAAGGGAAAAAAAAAAAGCTAAGGCATTACATTAGCAGAGAATTTCCAGGTTATTCCTTTGGGTAACTGAAAATATTTAAGATAGGAAATTATTTTCAGCTGCTGAACAAGACAATGTTTTTAGAGTAAATGCTCTGCTCCCACCATGTTATGCAGATATGTCTACTCAAGATGGGATAAAATTTTGTGCTACTTTTCACTAACAAAATCAAAAGTTTAAAAATATCCTGCAACCAGTCTCTGCTGTCAGCTGAGGAAGGTCAAAAGGTATTTCACTGCTTTCTGTTACCAAGGTTTTTATGCAATTGTCTGTGAGTGCTATTTCACAATCACTTGGATGCTGTTCCCTCTACAGTTGGATATTGGTGGGTAGTCCAGTTTCCTGTTAAGTTTTCAAGCCAGAGGCAGGAGCAAGGTTGGACTTGCAGGATGTCTTGCTGAAAATAGAATCTTTTGCATTGGTAACAAATGCGCTCAAAACAGAGTACCTTGCATGAAGCTGGAAGAGAGGTTTCCAGTAGGCTTCTCTTAAAGAAAAGGGGATTTTTTAGAGGTGAAATATGAATAATTTTTTATATATTTGGGATTGAAATCAGTAGTATAAAGGCAGGCATCTGACCAGGAAAAAATGACAAAATATTGTGTATTCCATCACAGTGCAGGGTTCTTTTTCACTCTAAAGCAAACCTGTGTTCATCATCATTCAATTTGCTGCTATTTTATTCATGAAAAATAGTAATGTTTTATGATGAGTCTCAACATTTTGCTGGCTGCACTGTCTGTGTGTCAGCATAATCAGGCAGAATAGTTACTGAGTGTGCCTAAGCAGATGGAACATTAAAATAATTGTGAGATTTAGTTATACATGATTCTAAAAAAAGGAATCAAATGGACATAAAGCCAGATGTGGCTGTAGAGCGTTCTATGTGGGACTGAACTTCTTTCTTGAACTGTTATCTCTGGAATCCTTTAGAGGATTTTGAGTGATATATCAGTACTTTAGCAGCTTTAAAATAGGTTTATGCCTTTTCGTGACTGACAGACTGATATTTTCAAAGGGTGAATCCATCCCCATTTTCTAGTTGCTTTCTGTTCCATTCCAACGCTTGCCTTCTGTGAGTTCTCTCAAAATATATTCCATTTAAGAACCTAAAATCCTGCACTTTTGGCTAAACTGTGGACACTGGTGTTGGTACAAGCTCTCTGCAGCCTGTCTGACCACAGGTGGTTCATTTTTGTTCACCTGTCTTGATTGCTTGTGATATCTGTGGATATACACAGCTGTGTGTTCTGAAGCACTGAAGAGCTTGGAAGAGCTAGAGAGAAAAATTCAGCAACTTTTCCTGTTCTTACAAATTGCCACCAGCACACCAGCTGATCACACCAAACAGATCATAATTTCTGCAAGTAGAACAACCTGAAAACAAAGATTAAAATCTGAGTTCAAAGAAGCAGGGCTTCACTAGGAAAAAAAAAAATAACAAGTTTAAAAGAATATATCTTTATCCACTTTTTTTTTTCTGTGGTTAATATTGGAATCATCTGGAAAATACTCACTTGTGTTGAAAATGCAGATTGTTGAGAATTTTATGTACTGCTTAATTCATGATTCAGAGCTAAGCAACAGCAAGTGCACCATCTGGATAGCTAATGATCTGAGCTCTCTTACATGCTTCCCAGAGTGTGTTTTTCTCATTTATGCACCTTTGTCAGTCAGTGTTAAAGCTGACCAGTCATGTGGTTATTTAGGATTTCATTTTGGTCAGGATAATGCTGCTTGCTTGCAGCAAATTTGTGAAGCTGTCTCTCTTCCATGTACTTTTCAGTTTGTGACACTCTAGGTTTTTCTAAGGTATTCCAAAAAGTAGTGAAAAATTGAGGAAATATCTGGGCAATGTATGATTCTCTTGTTGAAAGTTGTGGAAATGAGCCATGAGGATTCTGGTGCTGGCTTATGATCCGCTGTGTTATGTTCACTTAGTTCAGTTGCAGTGATCTCTCTCTAGTTCTCCAGGAGGAAGGGAGAGCTTGTAAATGAGTGAGCACAGCATGCAGAGCATGATGAATTCTAACAGGTTTTCCTTGGCTGGTGGCAGGTTAAAACTGGTCCTTCAGCAATGGGAAACAATGGAAGCAGAGTGCCACCCTGAGCAGGTGAGCAATGTGTAAAGCACAGGTGGAGGAGGAAAAGGTGGCATCTTTACCAGTGCATTAAGTAGATCTGGAAGATGAGGTCCATGACTTCTGCATGCTGCTGCATCCATGGTTTTGACATTCACAGTTTAAAGTTCCCTAGAAAATGAACCAGAGTGTGCAGAGAAATGAGTTGACTGGAACCACAGGTAGAAATTAGTGCAAGGACTTAGGTTCAAGGATTGTCTGAGAGTCAGTTCACATTTAAAGACTGTTAAAAAATGGAATTCTGAAAGCAGGAGTTTTACTTATTTTGCACAGAGAATTTTGTTCTGAGCTGACCTGAGTAAGCCACTGACAGAATTATTTGGGGAGTCTCTTTTAACCTGCCTTGATTTTAATTTGAGGACTATTTGTGAGGCATTTTGGCTGCTGTGCAGACAAGAAGAATTTCTCATATACAGATCATTATTGCACATTACTTGCACACGTGGGATTCTGTTGGTCTTTGCTGGTTACTTGTTTATGCGTGTTGCAAATGAAAACTTTCTTCAATCTCTACAATACTTTCTTTGCTGGTGTAGTGGATCGCTTTCATAATCAGGGACTTATGTACCTGAGGATTAAAGAGAAATTAATAGAGAGAAAGGTCTGACAGTTTGTGTAATTTTAGCTGGTAGGAAAGCAGCTTGCTCTGTCATTTCAGACCATTAATTTATTCAGATGTTACCTCCTTAGGCGCTCAGATGGTTTGGATCTGAAAAACTGTGAAAAAACAAAGGACTCCCTCTGCCTACCCACTGCAATTTGCTTAGTCTTAACTAAGCCAACTTCATGAAACATTTGAGCTCTCTTTTTATTGTGTGGAAAGAGTCACACATGGACTGATGTATTATCACAGTTTAAAAAAGTAATTCTTTAGCCACCAATCCTTTTACTAAGTGAATACCTTGAATTTGAGATATCAAAGGGTACCTAGTGCTTTCAGCATTAATTACTGTTATAATTTACAAGTCAATAGTTTTCAAGCTGCACCTGATTGGTAAATTGGTAGATATTTATTTCATCTCCTATATCTGTGATTGTCATTAAAAAAATATGTAAGACCAAGAAACATTGAGGGTGTTGGTGAATGAGAGCATCTCATTATGTACTAGGCTGTATATATGTGTACACATATTCTGAAGCATGCCACACCACAGTGAAAAGTCAAGTTTACTTTATGTAAGCCTGAAATGCTGTAGCATTTTAGAGGTTGAAATAGAATTAAATATTATCAGATGTGATCCCTTTAGTTATGACAGCAAAAATTGGGAATGTTGGTTAACTGGACGAAATAGATGCTGGTTGAGAATGTCAGCCTTATGTGAGATTTAAACTATTTAGTCATTTTTGTAGCTTGTGTAGTTGGCCTTGTAGGTCTCTAAGGAGATTAGCTAAATCAAAGCCAGACTGAACGAAGTCTCTGAAAATATTCTTGTATTGCTGCCATCCCAGACTTGTATAATAGATAGTTTTAAAAGCAAGCTTTTTTTTGGTCCTTCTGAAGAGAGAAACATTGTCCAAACCTGTGTGGATAACCTTGCTTTGCCAATTAAAACTGGTTGACTTTATGCTTGCTCCAAACCATTTGACAGCCAGCCTGAGACATCCCTTGCTTTGAATGATTTTTATACTAGTTCCCCTTTGCCTTTAATGTGAAAAGACCTGTCAAAGTCTTTCAAAGAAGGAAGTGCTCTCAGAATCACTGATAAAGATTTCTCTCCACCTAATGGCATGTGCTGTACAGGCTTAAGTTTGTAAGTGAGGAGATGGCACAGTGCCATGAATTACTGAAGACAGGAACCAGGAGCAGAGGGGGAGGCTGTCAGCACACAGGACAGTAGTTTGTTATGTGGCAGACAAGGAGGGATGTGCTTTGATGTGAATATGTACACAGACACATTATATATATGTATGACTACAAGATCTCATTTTTTTTGTTTCCATGCTCTTGTGTTCCTCCTTTCCCTCTCGGGAACCTCTCCTCCTGGCTAGGTGGCCTTACAAAAGTTCAGGATTGAAAGCTGTCCCAGCCAAGGATCATTACATCCAATGTACAGCTGTACTCAGGGATGGCTTTACCCTTTAGCTTTTCATTTATTTTCATAGTTACACGTATGTCTTTTGTCAAATCTGCACTTAACGGGTCTAATTCTCAACTCTTTTGATTAACAAATCAAATCTCTGTCAGTGATGATGTCATTGTCTGTACTTCACCTTGCACTTAATAATAATCCTAACTAGCAGCTAAATATTTTAAATGAATGGACGTATAGGTTTTGTTTTATTTTTTTCCTCACCATTTATACATAGCTTTCCTGTGAAGCAGATCATTCTAACCTCTGAACACACATATACAATTCTTTTACTCTTATCAGGCTTAAATTTTCTGTGCTCACATTTCTGCAGACACAGAAATCCAAATAGAGCCAAAAGAAACAAGGTTGGTGTGTTGCAGAGGCACTCGATTTGGAAAGTATTCCTAGTAAGGATGCAACTACTGTACTCCTTTTACTAATAAATACATTCTGAACCCCTCGTGGGTTTATTTTGTGTCAGCAATATGACTTTTCTTGAAAGAACTGCAGCAACGTCATTGTCAATCCCTTGTTCATCTAGGTATGGAACATGGTATGTGAGCACCATGTGACCCAGCATCTAGGGATTTAAACATGGCTTGAGGCCAAGAATATAGGCAAGGTAGACTTGCAGAAATAGCAGGATTGTGTTCATGGGGTACATGTTACCCTAAAATGTGTCCTGATTCTTCTCTGGACAGCTCTGACACCAACTGAATTTGGGGCAGAGGCACTTGCAATTGATTGAAGAAATTGACTGAAAACCCAAATTAATTCTGTGATGACAAAACACATAGATCAAATTTCTTCAAATAGTGGCATTCTGATTATGTGCAAACTGCCAGTACATTTTAGCAGTGATTTCTGTCATATTTCTGAGCTGCATTCTTCTTTTTGGTGTTGTTTATCCCAGAGAAAACTGCTGTAGTATTGAGGAAAGGAGGCTTCTCAGGATGCAGAGACCTCTTGACAGAGGGTAACAGGAGATAAATTTATCCACTCCTTAATAAAATTACTCCAAGGGTCTTAGTAGCCTGGTTTAAATGAAATGTGAACCATTTGAAATGCCTCCATGAAGTAATTAATGGATTCAGCTGGTTGCACACTTAGTGAATAGTGAAGTAAGCTTGATTTGCTGTTTTCTGTTGGATGTCTTGGAATGATCTGTGGGGTAAAGACAAAGTGAAACACTAACAGGTGGTCTAGAACATGTCTTAAATTAATGAAATAAGCAGAATTTAGTAAATGGAAAAGTTCTGCTGTTTGATAAAACTGACAGTTATTGGAATCACATAGTGAGCCATTCAGTTGGAAAAAAATCAAATAGTCCACAGTTGCCTCCAGCATTTTTTGTACTGAATTGAAATGGTTCCTCAGAAAATTGTAAAATATATTAATGCATAGAAATGACCACACACAGAAACTGCTTCCCTTGGCATGCTGTTTATAGCCTGAGAAAAAAAAAAAAAAAAAAAGCAAATAATGAGTCTGGTGAGCTAGTGGCATCTATATTTTAAATATTGCTGCTTTTGTAACTGTTTTCCATTTGCCATGTTTCTTTGTCACTTAAGAGAAGACAGAAATGAATACTAATTAGGGGGGCAGTGAATGTTTTATGTCTACTGCTTTTTTTCCTTTTAAATCAGCTTTGTGGGTTTTTTTCCTTTCAGATGTGATACTTTCTCAGAGTGGCTTCTATTGTTCATTCACTAAATAAATATGGATTTTTGACAGTACCTGGCTTAAAAACATGTATTGTCCTAATGAGCCCCATAAGCCTTCTTTTATTAGAAGATACTTTATCCTCTGATGGATACTTGAAAGAACTTAAACCAACAGCAATAAAAACAAACAAACAAATCCCAAATCTATATGGAAATCTTATAAGAAATTCAGTAGTGACAAATGAAGGGCACCACATTTGGATGAGATTCATCAACTTCACAGACATAGGGTGGGGAAGAACAACCTAGACAGTTCTGTGGGGGTTTTGGACTCCTTTCAGTAAGAAAAGCCTAAAACAATGTAGCATCTATCAGAATGAAAAGGAGGATAACAGTTCTCATAGTGGTGTGATAGCTAAATTTTGTGTTAATGTTTTCATTAGAAAACCTTTCTTAGAGATTTATTCAGCCGTGAAAATGTCTTCTATATGTCCTCAGCCTAGTAGTATTTAAATTAAAAAATACTAAATATATCTGTTTAGCAGCATTGCTTGTAACTTGTTTCTATAAAGCCACAACAATAATCAGAAGCTCCACTGTAGTACGCTCTCAGTGATGTTCCAACATCACTTTGTTAAGAGGTTTAATAGCCTGTGAAATAATATTCTGCTTGGAAAAATGGGGTTTATAGAATTATCCTTATGCACTCCCATAGACAAGTGGATTTTTTTGTGCACACCGGCTGCTGTATGTGACTGGTGCAGTATGACAGTGGGAAGGAAGCTGCTGACAGACACACCAAGGTGCAAAAATGAACTGTTGGGGGTCTTGTTCTCTTTAACCTGGACATGGGTGGGAAAATGGAAGAATATCAACACGGCTTGGAAAGGGCCTAAAACAGCTTTGAGCATTTGGGCTTTCTAATTTTGGTAGTTAGGAACTTAGATTTTCTTGCTCTGATTTGTTGTGATATATGCTTAAGATGCACAGTTCGTGTTCTGGTGGCTTTGCTCCATGCCTTCTTTAGGAATAAAGGGGAAAAGGACAATTATTAAGGCCATTCCTCCTTTCAGATGAAGGGTGATCAGTGTCTGTCCCCATTCTAATGTACAGAACTATGAGAGGCAGGGTTGGGGTTATGCTGACCAACAATCACTTTCTAATGTGAAGTAAAATATTAGCATTGACTAATGTTCTGATCAGCAATAAAAAAATGGATTTGAAATAAGGAAGGCTGTTCTTACCTGATGTAGCTGTTACTGCTGGTTTTTAAACTGGGGGATTGGAAAGCTGCAAATTTTTCTTCAAGAAACCGAAAGAAAATAGTGGTGTTGATTCAGTAAATATATTTTGTAGTTGCTGCTTGGCATTTCTGATTGTGCCATTGGTACTGGAAATCTTTAAAGTTAACTCAGCTTTTTCAATTAATTTCTTAAGATATATTTCTATGGAGTATTGAGAGCACAATTTAAGAGACTGAAATCCCAGAACATCTTCATTTATTTTTGTCTCACATAGGACACAGTCTAGTATTAAAAGTGACAATTAATGTAGGATTTAAATATTCATTTACAATCTGCTGCATTAAAAGATGAAGGTGCCTCTTTTGGTTTTCTTCTGTTTAAAAGGGTGATTTTTTTAAAGCACAATCAGGCTTCCTGCCTACCTTCAATTACCTTTTTTAACCTGAAAATGGAGCTTGAGGATGAACCAATGGTATTTTTTAGAGGACGCAAATGGTCAGATGATAGATACAGTTGCACCTTGTACAGAGGAGTTTCACAATTCCCAAAATCTTATCTTCACCATACAGGGAAATTCAAATGAAATGGCAGAGTTTGAAAAACAAATCCTCAGTATTTTCATCAGCTCGCAAAAGAAAATTTGCAAAAATACTAGGTGTGTCACAAAAGCCTATTCTGTACAGTGCACAAAATATTAATTCATACATTAAAATTTAGTCCTGCAGATTTTTTTTTATGTCAAAGATCATATCTAATACTTTGCATGACCATGCTGGCAACTAGAGAATATTTTAAGCTGTTTTGTGCAGTTGTACAATATCTTATTGGGACAAAAATAATTACATTCTACTGTTTAAAAAAAAAAAAAGGACAGGAAAGGTGAGTGGTCCTAGTGATAATACTAAACTGAAAAAACTGTTATAATTATGGTAGATGGTTTAAAGATTATTCATAAGCTAAATAATAGAGTGCTATCCTGTAAAGCACACAATGTATCCTACAAAACCTAGGAATATTCGCTGGAAGAAAGCAATGATTCTTGAATGATAATTCAGGAAATCATTTAAGATTTGGGATGCTTTGGGCTAAGGTTTGAAGGTGTTAGAGTTACATGTATTTCCTATTGCAATTTTTCTATATTTTTTCCAGACAGAAAACCAGGTTTGAATAAGGCTGTTGGAATAGATTTTAACTCATTAACGCAGCGTTAAAAGTCACCATGAAGAAGTAAATAAACACAGCCTGATTTTCTGTTGCATATATGAATAGAAGCTTTGCTGTTCATCATATCTGAACAAGTTCTTTCCCTGAGGTGTCTGTAGGTGTTGCTGGTGTCCGATGTATAAATTCCCAAGAGCTTTGGCAGGGGCAGGTGGGGCAATCAGAGCAGAGAGCAGCCTTGCTGGCCTGCTGTGGGTCCCTGCTTTATTACAGCCCCTAATGATGAAGCCCCACTGGTTGTAGGACCTGATGGGTCTTTTTAGTTTGTTATCACAGCCTGGGTTACTGTCACTCCCCAGGGGACTGAGGGTTTGTGTTAGAGCCCTGCAGGTTGAAAGGTGTCGTCCATGAATTGTCCATCCTTGTGGGACAACAGCACAGAGCAAAAGCAAAATGTTCTACAGCTGACTTCAAACCAAGCAGGAGCAGCCTTATGTGGAGCTGCTGTTCACGTGCTACATCAGCTGTGGAGACAATGTGGAGTTCAGGGTAGAATCAGCTCTTCTTCAGGGCAAACTCCCAGGCTTTTTTCTTTCACTGAGTGGTTTTGTTTTGTTTCTTTGGGGTTGTTGTTGTTGTTGGTTTGGTTTTGTTTGTTGTTGTTTTGGGGTTTTTTGTGGTAGTTATTGCTAATGCTGTTGTAGTGCAATACTTATCTCCTTAACCCATGTTCCTCAGTCTGTCTTGGTAGTTTAGTTTATCTTAATTTTTTTATAACAAATTTATGTATGCCTGCTGAGATGCAGTCCTCCTCAGTGAATTCTTATAAACTCTTACCCTCACAAATAACAGTATTATTTTTCTCTTTGCTTATGCCAATAAACCTTATCTTATTATTTCACTGCAGGGAAAAATCTGTATCAATTTTCCCTCTCTTTTCCCTCAGAAGCTCTTTTCATGCCAATTAAGACCTTGAGATTTTAAACTGTGATGCATTCTTTAGTGATGACAAAGTGTATATTCTATGTTGATCACCACCTTTCTTTGCTGGCCCTTATCAGTATCTGTGGGTTGTTCCCCGGAGACAAGGGGGATTTAGGCTGATAAGAAAAGCTCATGCTGTAATGCTTGCTTAGCTCTTGAAAATAAATGAAGAAAAATTTCAATCACTTCTATGGTGAGAGATTCTGTATTTATCTCTATTAATAAAATTGAAAATAAGAAGTTAAAGCTACAAGGGGTTGTTTCCAGGGTAGGAAAAAAAACACTTAAAGCTGTGTTAGTAGCTATGCAAATCTGAAAGTTTCTTCAGAATGGTGAACTAATATTCATTTTTCTAGAATGTACAACAAATTCTGTGGAGAAAATGTGTACATTTTCCTGACCAACCAAAAGGCTGTTTGGTCATCCCACTTAAGAGGAACAGTTCCAAGTTATCCATTCCTTATCCCTGGCACCATTTTCCTCACTGTGGGCAGTGTCATTTTACCTCACTCCCAATCTCTCTGCTCCACAGTGACCCCATAATGATGATGTTCCACTCTGAGGGTGATGCTGGCAGGAATTATTAGCCAGGGTTCATTCTCACAGCCCTTTGAACATATGGAGCTTTATTTGCTTCGTGATGACTCTCCAGGCTGGTCTCAGTGCAGTTCTCAGGGGAGAGGTGTCTGCAGCTTGGAAATAGCACTGATAGGGCTTAATAAGCCATAACAATAAATAAAATGTTCTCCTTCAGCAAGAAGACCTTATGTAAGACAGATGATGTGTTGATCAGTTTGTAGAAACTCAGATGCAATCATATGATTGTGCTTGATTTGTTCTTTAACTGGATTTTTTTTAGTATTCATTTGTTTTTTTCTGCAATAATTTTTAGTTTAACCTTTTAATTGGCAGTTGCTTTGCATTTTCAGGACTTAAAAACTTTACATAGTGTATGAAACCTTTTAGGATTCTTGTTTTCATGTCACGTGTGAAAGGTGTCTCTTAAAAGTAGGTCTTTCCTTGAAATAAAATTGATTATAGATATATTCCTCCCCCTACACACACCAACCCTAATATGCACCATGAACAACTATTTATATGCTCATTGTTCAATGCCTTTAACACCTTGATGGAGGAAAAAAAGCACAGGCACAACAATTTTAAAGGTTTTGTGCATATACTTCTCCCCATTTCAGTGATGTGATGGATGTGTACATGCTTTGTGAATAATTTTGTGTGTGTGTTCAGTACATCTCAGTATTAGTCTGTGACAGATGCTCTCTACAAACAGAAATAGTTTTCTGATTTTAAAGACCATCTCAAATTCATCTGTGAAGTATTTTTGATTATTGCTGTTATTGTTTAGCACTTTCAATTTAATTGTTCTGTAGTTTTCCTGCTTCAAAAACTGAAATTACTCATACTTTTACATAAATGTTCTTACTAAAATCAGTGGGGCTTTGAAGATCAAGCTTTTAATTTCTAATGTGTAGGGTAATCAGGTGTGTGATTAAATGTTTGGAAGATGAAATACTGCAATGTAAAAGGCTTGTCTTGAAAGGGGCTGAAAGTATGAGTTTTCCAAATAATAGGCATAATTTTAAAATGCTTTATTTCATCCCCAAAAGCAGAATTCTTTCCTAAAACCATTGTCTAGAATCATGTAGAGTTTTGATGTGAGGTATTTGCTTTTAAGCAACGCTTTGAAAGTTTGTCCCGTCAGAGTGAAACTGGAATAAAACCCAGTCCTTGTACTGATCAGAAAACCACTGAGGAAGTCTTCATAATTTCGTACTTTCATTCTGAAATGCACTCTAAACCCAGCAGGATGGCATCTGTTTCCAGCTGAACTTCCCGAGACATGTGGTGTCACCTGAAGCTGACACCTAAAAGCAAGTTTGCTCTTTGAAGGGATTGTAGAAAAGTAACTCTCTTAAGCAATGTGCTTGAAACTCCTCTGTGAAGTATTGGAGATCAATTGAGCTGCAGTTTTCATCTCTTAGAGCTGTACACTTTTGAAAAGGGAAAAAGTACCCTTCTTTGAGATGGAAAGGAAGGAAATGTACAGTCACACGTTTAAATCTAGAGTCTCATGGTTAAAACCAGCCCCTGAGAAGTTGCAGGGCTCTGTCCCTACCCCACCTTATTGGATGTTTTATTTAGTGATTGTCTGATGTGAAATACGTTGGAAACATTGCTACCAGAGGAACCAAATCACAATGTCCTTTTCCAAAGGTGGGAGCACAACCTACTGAGGCAAAAGAGTCATGAGTGTTCTTACTCCCCTGCTGTCACTCCTGATGCTGAAGCTGACAGAAAATGGAGAATGTTTAGGATACACTCAGTCCTACCCTTGGAGATGTGTGGTTTTCTACACTTCTGCATTGGGATATATGCATGAATTAAAGGTACTCTGAGCCTTGCTTATTTTATAGAGCAGATGTGTGAAACAAACCACTTTTGCCTTGTTCTTTTGTGTTTTTTGGGGTTTTTTTATCTTTCCTTCCTATCCCCACACTGTGTAATTCTGAGAAAGATTTGAGCACAAGAAAATGTTTGAGCAATTAAGTAACTCTAAAGCAGCTCACTATGATAGGTTGATAGAAACTTGACTGATCTTAAGCACTGAGTTATTTGCCCATGTCAACATTTAAAGGTTTCCAAAAAATGCTAAGAATGTCAGGTGCCAGCACATATTTAAGACCCATTTCTAAACTAATTAATTTAGGTATCTCTATGGCTTAAGCAGGAACTTGCAATTTTGTATTTAAGAGTTTAGATTCACTTTTTAAGTGCTAAAATCCCATTATTGCTTTTAGCAGAATATCTAGATAAGGGCTTCCATAATGTCTAGTTCTTACATTTATGCATTAACTGTAAAAGTGGTAAAGCAGTAATGAGTGCATCCCATTCTACTGGTTGGATGATTTGTCCTTGGGCTGGAAACTATTGGTTTCTTGCTCTAGTAAAAAAAATAATTTGCTTCATTTTTATGGCCTCTTTTTTTTTTTTTTATTTCCACCAAACTGTGTTCCATTTGTGGAAGCAGAAATCCTGATAATACAGAAATTTATATTCAGTATGTATGATTTAAAATCCAGAGAGGGGGTTTTTCATTTGACTTCTGCTGATTACTTTTGATCTGGTGCCACTCTTAGAAAACACTAACATTAATCAGGATTACATACTGGCAGCATTGAATTTGATAGGATTAGACTGGTAATCCTAAAACATAAACTGCCTGTTAGGAGGTACAGTGTAATGTACAAATTCTCAGCTGAGGGTGACTATATCAGGCTAACTGCAGCAGCACAGAGCACAGCAATATAAATTAGCTCATAATGAGTTTCATGTTGCTCTGACCAGTTAATTGTCAGTTCCTGAAGTAAATAATTGAAAATGTGCTTTCAGTTAAAGCTTCTCTGTGGTTTGCCTCGGTCCCACTGATAATATCTAGCACAGACTAACTTGAATTTCTTGAAAAATGCATTTTAAAATACTCTCCCCCAAAATGCTTTGAGTGTGCAGTGTTCAATTCTGGGCCATCTCTGGGAGGTTTGAGGCTCAACAGTGTCATTTCAGTAGCTGGCACGTAAATGGCTGTGGCAATTACTTGTAGTAAGAATACCCTGACCTCCTCTTCTGCTCTTTCCACACCCAAGCTTCTTTCAGTCATTATGATTATGAAATAGTTCCTTTAATTATTTTTACTGTTTGTTTCACTTGATATGTGATACTTGATATATGGGTTTTTTACTCCTATGATGCCATTTTTGGGAGGACAAAAAAAAATTACAAAAAATGCATTTCATGAACTGAGTTATTTACACCATTAGTCCTGTTTCTTACCCCCTCTCTTTTTTTGGGACCCTCGTGATTACTCTCAGTCTCAGTGACAAAACAAATGCTGCCTTGATAGCAAGGAGAAAGCATGTTCTCTGTTGCCACCACTGAAAAGTAATTACACAGCTAAATCAGCGGAAATGAAAACTACAATGTAAAGAAGTCTGAAAAATAAGTAGTTCATTAACTATTTGGAACATTAATTATGTGTAAATGCCAGTTTTTGGCTCGCTGAGGTACTCCCAGGCTGTGATTGCAGTTTGATTTATAGCAGTGTAAATCAGGAGTAACTGTGATGCTGGAGTCAGTGGCACTGCAGGAGTGTAAAACAAATGGAACTCGCACATGCACTTTGGATTATTCCCAGTTTTACCATTAGTCAAACACGGCCATGAGTCACAGCAATCAAACCAGGATTCTCTGCAGCTGAGGCTTACAGCACTGGCTGCCACAGCTGCAGTTGCTTTTGTGTTATGATGCTGAGGGTGAGAGTAGAAGTGCACCCAAATTTTAGCTTACCAGCAAGGTAAGAGCAACAGTAAAGATGTAAAATTACCAGATAGCATTAAGATACCAGAAAAGTATAATTTCAAAAGAAAACCACATTAGATGTGGAGGAATAAACACTAAGGTGGTAAAATATCTGGTTGAAAAGGCAGTTGTTTAGAGCTTATGGGCTTTTAATCTTTAAGGGCTTACAATGAGAGTCAAGCACAGAAAACTGAGAGGGGACAATGATTTAAATGCTGTTCCCACGAGTACTTGTACCAGGCTTAGTAACATTATCTACAGGAGAATAAAGGATAAAAGTAACAAATGCACACACATATCAGTGACATAGAAAAATAGTTATCTGAAACCTAGGGCATTTTCCTTTTGCTTTTCTTTATAATGCTGGGTTTCTGTAGCTTCTGGAGCTGAACCTCTGTGAAACAGTACTTTTTCTCACCTTTCTCACCATGCCCAATGTCAGAGTTTCTTGTCTTGGCAGGCATTTCTCTATTGTGATGGTAATTACGTGTATCATGACTCTCTGGTGGTGTACAAGAGATTGCAGTTTGAACCATGATATGTGATTGTGAGCTCTCACTGAATTTAGTTGTCTCTACCCCCTCTCTAGCTTTGGAACTAGAAATACTTTTTTTTATGACAGTGTTTATGGAGTTCCTGTTTGGTTAAGTAATTTTTCAGTTGGAGAAGCTTCTCTTGGTTCATCTGTGTGGATTCCCTGGGTACCTAAACTGTGTATTATCACCACCAACAAAATAAAAAAAGATCTGGGCAATAAAACACTAAGAAACTGTGATATACTTTCTTATGAAAGTACATGTGACTGTATTTTTGTGCTTAAGTGCAACTTTGTTCTCATTAAAATCAGTAGCAATAATGAACTAATAATTACCTTTCACTGCATACAGTATGGGCACGTGCAGGCTCACTTCTAAAGACCACAGGCCTCAGTAGCTGTTTTTACCATAATTTATGACCTGAAGCATTTGCATCAATTGATTGTTGAGGGCTCTGTTGGATAACATTCCCTGTCCTAGTGTAGTTAAAGTTTAATGCTTGGCTGGATCAAATGCAGCAGGAGTTGTTTCATCAGCTGTGTAGAAGCAGATGATTAATTTCTGTTCTAGATCTCACTGGTGGTTTTTTCCTAAGGTTATTTTCAATATCATTTTATATAAACAACTTACAGCCTTGACCTTTCACACTCTCTGTTTGCATTTGTTGAAGAGGTGGAAACGTTAGTGCAAACCTCAGGATTGGAATTCAGTTTTAGGAATTGTTCAAACACATTACACTTACAACTGCAATTAAAGTTATAACCTGGGATTCCATTAAATGCAACAAAACCCATTCATTTAACCTCAGCCTACCAGCAAAACTTCTCTTTAGGCTGAACCAATTCCCCCAGCAGGGCTTATGCTGCTAATTTATGAAGAGGGTCCTTTTGAAACCAGAGTAAAATTTTGTGCTCATTCAGTCATGTCCAATTCCGTAGTAGTCAGGACTTGAAAAGCTTAAACTAATGAAATTCATGTTATCAATTCAAAAGCAGAAAAATAGAATAAAAATGGAAAAATGGAATAATCTGCAGGCATAACTGGCTCTCCTAGTATTTGTCTTTAGCAATATGAACAGGGGGAAAGAACCTACCTGTATTAAGGCTTCCTTCAACTTCTTATCCTCCTGTATCTGTAAGACTCATTTAAGAAAGAAAATTAACTAATTCATGTCATAAAATGCCATAGAAGCATGAATAGTCATAGCACTTGACCATAGAAATTGCAGAGGCTTTTCCAATTCATTATCTTCATAAACAATACTGTATGAGATACGCAATATTCAGGATACAGTGGAAGTATATCTAATATGCCTGTGTTTGAATACTCTCCATTTATTGTAGTTTTCAAAAAGTTGGAGCAATAAGGGTTTCATCTGAAGTTAGTATTTTCATTTAAAAGCCAGTATTAAAATTCTTAATAATCTGTCATGGAGAGAAGGGAGGCAGAATAAAAGGTGTTACAAAAGTTCTGGAATTCTGAAGCTGCTTGGGCTTCTGAGGTCATTTTTATAAGTGTAGCCATTCCCCTTATGCATCATCTTTCATACATGTGAAATAATTTTTAGATCTTTTTTCCTTCTTTTTCTGTAACTTTGATCTCTATGAATGTTTTGTACATCTTCTCAATGATGAGTATAATTTTAGATACCACCATTTAATTTAAAATATTATCATGCTCAATTTCATTTGGCATTGCACTTGTAAAATGCCTTTTTTTTTTTTTTTTACTTTAGATAATAGCCTAGAATATTTGATTTTTATTGGAAGGTTACAGTATTTGATGGTTGTTTTAATGGAGGCTTTGAAAGTCATCTTTAACATGCTTGTGGATTTACCCAGTAAGTAACTTGTAAACAGTGAAGATTTTCTTTCTGATGTTTGGAATGGTTCCAGAACAAATCAGTGCAGTTTATGAATCAGAATTTTTTATTTTAACTGCAGGGCTTGTAAAGATTTCTTGTATATGAAAATGGAGCCCAATTCTCCACTTCCTGTATGAAGAATTTAGAAAATCCTCACCACCTGAAATAACTGTGAATTTGTCCTTAAGAGGTGCAGTAGAATCATCTGCCCAGTAGAACATGTTAATATTTGCACAATCCTCGAGATACAGCTTCCCTTGACAGGCCTTGTGAATGCAAGAAAGAAACAAACATAAAAAGAAAATTCTGTTTAACATGCCTTTTAAAAAAGAAAATTATAAGATGGAAACTACAGCTGCAAATCCTTGTTGCCTGCTAGCATGGTCCTGATTCTCTAAACCTGTAGAGTTCTCAATCTGTAACAATATCAGATTGCCAAGCAAACTTTCTTCTTGCCTTTCATTCTTTTGGTGTGTCTGAGCCTGTGAAGATTGTGAAATTCTGGGGGGGGGATTCTCCCAGTTTTAAAGCTTGTTTATTTTGAGAAGGCTTTTGCAGAGTCTCTTGCCCTCTCGTTTTGTGGAATGGAGTCAGTTCTGTCTGATGTGCTGTAATGCTGCCTGCTGTTCCAAGTGATACATTAAGGCTCTTCTTTCAGTTTATGTTTTGATCTTTGCCAACAAACTAAGTGTTTAGTCTCTGTAAAAAGTAAGTGGGATTTTGGCCTATTTACAAGAATGCAGTAGAGAAAGTCTGACAAGATGCATTTTCCACTTTTCCATCTTCTTTATAAGTGGATCAAGAGAAATTTAAGCTGCAATGAGAAAAAAAAAAATGCCTGGAGGTTTTCACGTGACATGAACAGGAGTCAAACTGTTTACAGGTTTATAAGAGATGCTGGGAAACCAGAAACTGAACTGTAGACATTGAGCATCATTAGGAACTGACTTCTTCAGATGTAAACACTTAACTAAATTCTTGTTTATTGCAGCAGCAGTGTTGGTCAAGTTCTTCACCTGGCACTTAGATTGCAGGTTGACATAAGCTGCTGTGTAAAAGGTAGAATCACTGTAATAAACCACTTATCCAGAGACACAGCTCCCAGAGATGTCATTTATTTGAGAAGTTCAATAGCAAAAAACAGAAGGCAATTTTTAATGTTCAGCTGTCCTATTTGTTCCAGCTCTCTCTGTTTCACAGCCAAGGCGTTCCAGCCAGCCTGATCCTGGTGTGCCTGGCCAAGAAATGTTTCCACAGGAGGGGATTCACCTGCTTCAGGGGAGGAAGCAGGACCGCTGGGCATCTGTACTGAGTCTCTGTACTTTGTGCAAAGAATTTTGTTGGAGAGTTTCCCTGAAGCTCTCTCCTTTTCTTGTGCTGCTGGTGTTTTGGTTTTCATTCAGAAACAGACTTTTTTGGAGCATGTCTTGACAGGCTACAGTGTTTCTGTTAAGCTGCAAGTGCTTGTGATTTAAAATACTGGTGCTAATTGCTATTGGGAGGATATTGGAGTGGTAATTTTGGAATAAGAATGTGATTTGGTTGTGATTTCTATGTCTGCAGGGCTTTAAACAGGAAATCGAGTAACATCACACATATATTTAATTCCTAGTTTTGGCAAAGGTGACAATAGGAGGTGAAAGTGAGAAATGCTCTCCTTTTGTACAAATGCTGAGCCTTTGAAATCCAGTTTTTTAGAGAGCAGCAGTGCATTATGACTTTTGCCTGTTCATTTTGAGAGCAAATTCTAACTGTGAGTTATTTTTTGCTTGTAGATGTTTTCATTTTTCTCCTTCTGAGCTATCCTCCACATGGTGTTTCATGAGAAAGCATTTTCAAGTAGTCACATTTTTAAACCTTTTCACTTTCTATGGTTTGGGTCTTTGTTTCCATAATCTTGAAAATCCTGCATGCTTTGATTTTCCATTTCCCTGCAGAAACATGTGAACTGTCTGTTAAGCTCTTCATGAAGCTATTGACAAGGGAAGAAAGTGCTGGGTTCCCCAGCCTCTTCACACAGGTTTTTGTTTGTTTGATTTGGTAAATTTGTTAAATGTATAATTTAGTTTTAAAAATTGAAGAGGATGGAATGATGAGCAGTCATTAGAGTAACAACAGTTCCTTTGGCTGAAAGGCAGCTAAGATCTCAATTTTTGTATCTTTTAAGTTAACAGCTGTCTGAGTTTCTAGGAAAATGAGATCTGATCTCAGAGCAGCCAGTTTTATCATTGTTAGAATGACAGATGTGCTAGAATCTACAGTCTATTAGATGTGAGATTTTGAAGCTGAAAGACAATTTTTTCTCTCTGAGACAGTTAAAGTTAGACACAATCTGTGCAATTCTTAGAACCTGAGGAAGGTAGATCACACTGAAACAAAAATGTTACCATCCTTAGACCTCGAAAAAGGTCAAAAAACCCCTCAAAGTTCAACCTAAATCTTTTTTCAGCTGACTGACTATTGCTTCCACATTGCTTATCTCCTAGAACCTCAGTTTTGGTTTTTCCATTGATGGGAGGATATTGATAATGTTGGTCAGATACTTATTTTGCTATTAGTCACCAGCTCTGCCAGTCTTCCTGAATGCATACACACACACAAATAATTAAAGTTTTTCAATATTTTAATCCCTTCAGAAAAATGTTGTGTTCTCATCTGTGGAAAGTAATTTGAAGTATTGAAATTTATGAAAAGTATATAAATTCAAAGTAAATAACAAGAAAAAATTGGCATTAATCAAGTATCAATATCTACACATTGCTTTTTAGGATTTGTAGCATAGTATTATTATAATGAACATTAAATAATGACAGTAATTGTGCTGCTGTTTTATAGTACTAAGTATTTGTGGTTAGATCATTATTTCACATCTCTGGTATAACAATATGTTTGCTTGTATACCATCAGAAGAAACCTGCAGGGGACAAAATGAAAAAGCTGAATAAACACTGATTGTGCTGACTGGTTTTAAATGTCTTCAAGAGCCGTACTTTCTGTGGTGCAATAATGTTCCATTTTATGGAAAAGTTTTGTGTTAGAAGCAATTCCTGGCTGTGATAGTCTGCTAGTTCCTGGCGAGTGCATTGCTCTCCGGTACTGTACTGTAGAGATTTCTGCCAGAAATCCATCTCTGTTTTAGAACATGGCTGTTGCTCAGTCTTGAGTAGCAAGTGCTGATAGGAGCTGGATACACCGAGTTTGGTTCTCTCTGCTGTTTCTCTGATGAGGCCCTTGTAGAGAGCTGTGCTCTGCGAGGGGCAGTTCTGTGGTCAGGCTGATACAGTGGCAAATCTCTTGTTTTGCTGCTGGAACAGCAGGAAATGGACTTGAGATTGGATATCGAGGTCTGACTTTGCATGGGCCTTCAACTTGCTGCTCTTGTGTGCTGCTGATTTAGCCCCTGTCCTGTGTGTTAAAGGCATCATAGCTAATCCCATTCCTGCTCCTGTCACCCTGGGGTGCACCTGCATTGGCAGCAAGACCCAAACTGCTTTGGAACTCTGTAATACTCAGCCTGCAAAGCCTTTTCTGTGCTCTGGGCATGGTGCAGTGGCCTGTCAGAGGCATGCAGTGCCATTTCAGTACGTCCTTGTCACATCCATGAGCTGCACACAGAGGTTTGTGAGGCACAAGGCAGCGCTCCCTGCTCAGCTGCAGCAGCTGAACCCTGACCCCTGCAGCACCAGCATCTAGTGACAAAACAGTGTGCCTGCTTAAGACAGCCTTTGACTCATGTCTAAATGACTGAAAACAGCTCTGTCTTCCAAGCTGAGTATCTGAACAGCCTGGAGAATCCATGGCAGAGCAGAATGCGTTGGCATGACGTGAGCTTTTCCATGAAAATAACATATATACACATGCACCTACTGGATCTGAGCCAATAACCAGTGACTGTCAACTGGTTTGAAATTCTTTACACAACTCTTTTGCTGTACAGTACAGAAACACTTCCAGAAAATCTGTCTGCTTGGTTGTGCCCTGGTGCTGTCTGGCAGCAGCGAGGTGCGTAAATGTCAGCTCCAGAGGCGTTTCCAGCATTCATTAATCCCTTATTTCTTACCACAGAATAGCAAAACTGTTGATGGCTTTCCAATACTGTTTTTGGAGGGGGAGCTTCTTTTTGAGATTTAAGAGACTTTCTATTTTTTTTTAGTTTGGTTTTTAATTTAGTATGATGACACTGTTAAATATTTCAAGAATGTTACATGAAATTTGTGTTTGTTACCTTCAATGCTGAAGTGGTTTTTTTTTTTTTTTTTTGGTAAAACCATAGTTTACTTTCTATTTTGTGATAGGTTTTGTATTCATTTAACCTAAGAACATTTTATTTAAACAAAACCAATCAATTTTGTACACAGCATGCCCAATCTAAGGTTATCTTGTCCTTGGTAAAGATAGTATAGATCTTAGAGTGGCTCATTTCTGTAGGGCATTCCAATGTCATGTAATTTAAACTTCTTTTGATTAACCTATTGATTTGGGAGGAGAAAGGGTAAACTATTTTTCATTTTCTTGTCTTTTTTATCTGTGAGTTTGCTTGCTTCTTGCAAGTAGAAGTAGAAAAAGAAATTTTCAACATAATTTTTTTGCCACTGCTATTAATAGTTGAATGGATTTTTTTTACTCACCAGCTAAAAATCTTTAGGTAATAACAAATTAGTGAATCCTTAAAAACCAAGCTAATGAATTCAGTAGAAATGTTTTTCATAAATACTGAGAATACGCAAGCATTATGCTGTATCATATATTTTTAATGATCTGTTGCCAGAAATAATAGATTTTTCCTCAGAAAGAACAGAGTGTTACAGACTTAAGGGTTTTTTAACATGCTGCTGAAAAGCCTCTAATGAAAAGAACTGTTGTATTCCTTTATTTTCCGTGGAGAGTACCTCAGTAGGTGGCATTACTGAAAACCAAGGGAACACTTCAAAGACTGGAACAAACTGTTCAAAATCCTGTCTCAAGATGCGACAGGATTTGCTGTATTAAAATTAATTTTGGAGGGTCCAGACTTCTAGAAAATCTATCTGACCTATAATGATAGCTCTGTGTTTTAAACACCATCTTCACCGTTTCTGGCTATTGTAACTCTGCTGTAGAGCAGATAAATTGCATTAATTTAACAACTGCATGGAACTTTGAGCAATGCAATACAATAGCATTTTATTGTAATTGTTCAATCTGAAGATTGTTTCCCCATACAAAAATTGTAATTCAGAATACACTGAATTCCATTCAAAATGCACATCCCAACCAAAACACAGTTACAGTAGGATGTATATCCATAATGATTAGGAAGAAGCAGAATTAATATTTCTCAAATGCTACACTTAAGAAATTTTTCCTGATCTTCAACACACAGTAGTGTAATTCACCTACCTGTAACCATTAAAACATGGCATAAATGAAAATAGAAAACAAAGTAATTAACAAAAATGATTGTTGGAGGGGTGTTGTTTTTTTTTTTAGGTAGGACAGAAGCATAAAATAATTTATCTAAGGGAGATGGGAGCAGGTGTAGGAATGGGCAGCAGTCATTTGTCAACATAAGACAACCATAATGGTAGCATCAAGAAGAAAATTATGCTAATAAAAAAGTCATGCCTCATGGTACCATTATTACTTGCCTGTGATACATGAATGATAATGAGAATTACATCACTTCTTGAATTTCTAAATTGCTCTGCAACCTGCTTGTTTATATGTTACATTTTGCTTCACAGTTGGCTGATCCATCAGCATTTTCCCAAGATTTTAGATTGTAACATTGTAAATCCTTTGCCTTAATTATACATGCAGGTATTGTTTCACATTTCCATAAAACTTGTGAACCTTTTCCCTGAGATTTATCCCCATTTGTTCAGCCACAGGGACTAGGAATCCCACTGTTTCTGTGCTTCGGTTTTCATCCTCTGGGAGCCCAGAACTGGCATTTTCTTTCATTTGGGTCACAGCACAAGTAGTGATAAGAGACATGTTTCAAAACCAACCTTGTAATTCCAAAACTGCACACAAATTATTTTATTTAATCTGACTCAAATCTGTAAATTCCCCACAGAAGTTTCTCTGGATTGTATCACAGGATCCAAAATGTTTTTGAAAATGAGCTGAACAAAAAAAATAACATTTTGAAAACTGGCAGGTCCCAAATAAGGATGTGTTTACTTTAATACTTGTAATATAAACCCTCAAATTTGTCCTATGATCAAATACCTCAGTTTAGACTACTTGACTAAATCTTTTCTAGCTTTATTTTTAAAATATTGTTCTCATTTTAGTTAATCTGTTCCTTAACACTTTCAGTGTGTACATTGTAGGAGAAGAGAATCCAGGTGATCTGGTCCCTGATCAGTAACAGCTGTGTTAATTACCCCATGCAGCCTCACCCCTGATGAGTCACAGCTGTAGCCAATAAAGACAAATGTGATAAAAGGGATGGGTTGGCTGGGGAGGGAGGATCAGAAGGAGGAGGAACCTGAGGAAGAGGGAACCAGAGGCTCATGAAGAAGAAGGATCCTCAGAAGAGAGAATCAGTGCAGTGAGGTCAGTGTGGGTCTGCAGTCAGAGCCTGTTGTTGGAACCTGCAGTCACAGTCTGGCTGGGTAAAAGCTGCAGTCAGAGGCTGCACACTGATCCCTGCAGTAGGAGCTCAGCAGGCAATAACCAGCAGCCAGAGGCTGCAAGGGAAACCTCCAGCAGGAGCTGCTGCAGCCAGGGTCAGGGAATGGTTGGAGTCAGGATGGCTGAGCTGCACAGAGGAATTGTGTGATAAACAAGCAGTCTGTGTCTCAGCTTATTTCTGCTCTCCACCAAGAGGGCTGCTGCAACATGTACCTAACTGGCATCATTTCAGTGAGGCAATTTTAATAATTCACTGTAAATTTAGAGTAACTGAAGTTCACTTGTAGCCTATCATATGGCATTCCTGGAAAATCCAGAATGAGTGATTTACTCTTTTTCTCAGAAACTGATAGTAGGAGATTTAGAGGGGGGTTAGATTATTTGGTTAGGTTTTGTTTGTTTCTTTGTTTAGAGTTTTCTTTGTTTCCTTCCTAAGCTATTTTTCTTACCTAGTGGGTGCAGTGCCCATTGTTCTGTTACCACCCAAGTGGATTCTGACTGGAAGTTATTCCATTGCCATAGTTCCACATGACTTTTGCTTTCTTAGTGCTGTCTTTGAAAAATGCTATAATTCCAAACTGAATCAATGTCTGTTTTCTGGACTACCAGGGCTGTATCTTGAAGTTCCTTGATTTTCATCTTCGGTTGCTTCAGAATTTGGCCAACTGTCTTTTTCCTTTTTGGTCATTTGGAATTATCTGACAGTGAGGCAAAACCACTTCAGCTTCTAAAAATTAGAAATTATAATGGAGGACCTGTTAAGAACATGAACTGCTTTTGCTTAGCTTATGGAGAAGCTCACAATGGAAAGTGCAGAAGACCCTGAATATTTGGCAAGAAAGAAAGGGGTTCTGGAAATTTAAACTACTTGGATAAGATATACTTATCCTTCTAAAATTTGAAAAATAAAAATACTGGAAAATTATTGACCAATCGTCTTTTAGTAATTTTTTGCACCATATAAGGAAGATTAAACTGGGTGTGAGCACTTCCTTTCCCTTTGTGTCATTTAAAAATTAAATTATCTGTAGTTTAAGAGGCATGGAAAGCTCTCTCAGTGAGACCAGTATGTTCTTCTCAAATCCTGATGTGCTGGTTTGAAAGCAAAACCAGTGGAAGACTCCAAGTCAGAAACACAATTTAATAAGAGGAAAAGAAGAGAAATAAAAGAAAAGTAACATAAAATAAAAGTAATAGTACAAAAAAAAAACCCACTGACAGAGTCAGAATACAACCTGACACCCTGTTAGGGTGGTAGTGGCAGTCCAGATGAGATGGTCTTGTCAAAGCAGTGATCCTGTAGAAGCGTCTGGTAGCTCCTGTCTCCTCTGGGAGTCCAGTGGATAGAAGCTATCTGTGCTGTCCCAAACCCTGGATTTATCCAGGTGGAAATGTTTGGCTCCTCCCCCTGGGCGGAGCATCTCACAATGGGATGATGAGTGGGTCCTTGATGGCCCATTAAACAGAGATAACTCCCGGAGGGAGTTATCTATCACTCATGTGGCAAGGCATTGTTGGGCTCATTAACAGAAGATAAGGAAAACACTGCCCCACCTTGACTCCAACAGCTCATGGGGATAGAATACATACCTTACGCACGATTTTACATTGTAACCTAGGACATAATTGTTGTGGTTTTCGCAGCCACCACCCTGGCGGCCTGGGTTAGGTGGAGACACGACCGCCACAATCCGCGTGTGGGGCTCGGGCTAATGACTCGGCAGACACCAATATGATGCATTCGTCAGAAGGCGTTTATTGTCTAAAGCACAGGGTTTAAGTACCTTTTGGGTCTCGCTACGTCATAGGGGGTCTTACTAGTCTCTAAGGTTAGTGGAAAAGTACTGGTATGCGGAGAAGAGGGAGAGGGGGTCTGTATGTTTAGATAAGGGTTATCTCTAAGATGGAGGTCTGGCTTGCCCTGTTTCCGTGACAATCCGTTATCTTGCGCGGCGCCTCTCCCTGCTCTGGTTTATATCATCACCACATCTCCCCCCCCTCTATCACAAAAAACGAGGTAGTTATGTATATATATATATATATATAAGTACTAAATGAGGTAGAAGGTTAGTATTTAGTAAAAGGAAAAAAGGAGTTTAAAAACTTGAGTAAGTTTTCTGCCAGGCAAGTTTGAAAAGCTTGTGACTGGCAATTTTCCCTGAATAATTCACAGTATTTCATGTTGGTGCATGAACAGAATGTTAGTCTGCTCTATGCGGGTTCTAATAAATGAGACTATCTTATTCAGCAGGCATGGTCCGAAGATAGCAGTTAAAATTAACATTGCCAATGGGCCTGCTAAAGAGGAAATCAAAGTGGTCAACCATGGAGATTGGTTGAACCAGGATTCGAACCAGCCTTGCTGCGCTTCCCTATCTTTCTGTCTTTGAGCCAATCTGTGTCGAAGTTCTGCCATGGAGTCTCTGACGACTCCGGTGTGGTCTGCGTAAAAGCAGCACTCTTCTTTCAAGGCCGCACATAGACCTCCTTGTTGCATGAACAGGAGATCCAGTCCGCGCCTGTTTTGCAGAACCACTTCTGAAAGCGAAGAGACGGACTTCTCTAGGTAGGAAATAGATTTTTCGATCCTCTGCAGGTCCTCGTCTATGGTCATCTGCAGCTGAGACAGTCCTTGGTGTTGCATTGCTAGGGCTGAGACACCTGTCGCCGTTCCAGCTGCTCCTAAGCCGAGCAGCATTGCGATGGTTATACCTGTTATTATTTCTCTTTTGTGAAGACGACTGGGTTCTTCGAAAAGGCTGTACACCTCTTCACTGGGATGGTATAAGACCCTAGGAACAATCAGAACTTGGACACAGAAGTCGTTAGAATCATCGAATTTGGGAAGGAACACACAGGGACTTACTCCAGATCTCTGACAAACCCACATGGCAGGTGAAGCTGGGACAACCCACTTATTGTTTTTTCTGTTGGGCCTTACAATTTTGGCACAAACATTCCCTTTTCGCTTAGCTAGGGATGAATTACCAAAACATCTGCCCCGACCTGAGACTTGACTCAGGGTGATACCTCTGCGGGGGGTGTCCCACCTGCATTGATGTGGTGCGTCAGCTGTGGAGTAAGTAAATGAGGTATTTACAGCAACTCCTTCATAAAACGGGGGTTGAACATCATAACAAAGCCAACAGGAATTAGTTAGGTTAGGGTTAGATTCATTTAGGGATAGATAAGTAGCATCTAACATACGAAGGATTGGGTCTGATTTGGCTGAACGGCCTATCTGGATAGCTTTCTCATCGCTGGTTGGGTTTTCGGTGGCACTCGTGGGTATGATTTTGGGGTAAGTTATGTTTTTCTCTGTTCGTGTGTTTTTAATCACCTTGTTGGGTCCAACTGCTCGGGATACTGATGGTTGGAGCCTGATAATTTGCACATTCACCCACTCTTTCGACTTTTGAATGACCACCGTCCATGTTCTTCCCACTGTCCAGCTAGAATGATTGGGCTGCAAGACCGTCATATTATAATATATACAAATTCGAAATTTGGGGATTTTATAACTGTTTCGATAGGAATTTCCATGTATAAAAAGAGGTGGTTTGCAGCCTGTAGGTGCCCATGAGAACTGTAGGAATTTATCGGGGGCTGGTGGATCCCACCCAGGCCCTGACGGCCTGGCATCTGTGACAATTGTTTCACAGCCCCAATGCCCACAGTACCCCCACCCGGGGTAATTACAATAGCTTTTCCCTGGGTTTGAAGCTGGGCACCAATAGGATAGATACATGTGTGATGAGTATGGAGACCTGGGAATTACCTTTGGTTGTCCCGGAAATAGATCTGTAAAACGGAGTACGAAAGATGGAGCGTTTGGTGTGGTGATGTCTCTGAGCACCTTACCGCTGGTAAGGTGTCTCATCACCCACCTGAACGGCTGATGTGGGTAGTAATCTGGGCTGGCTTGTCCTCTGGCCACAAACCCCAATAACAAAATCACGCAGACATGTCGCTGATGTCTGGGTCTCACTCGCGTGGGTTTCTCTGCCGCTGTCTGACGTTTTGGTGGTGTGTCTCGTTCCTCTGGGAGGGGCATATAGGCATTACGTGGTCGCCCCACCAGCATGTTCTGTGAACAGAAACTCACAATTCTCATTAGTCTCATCCTGCTTATTATAAAGATCAGGTTTAATTGATTTGAGAGGACACCACCTAATTTTCCCGTCCTTTTTGACAGCTGCATACCCTCGCCCTGCAAGCATCAATCTCCAGCCCCGTTCCCACTCACCCAGCTCATTTTTAATTACAACCTGCGGGCCCTCTTCTAATGCTTTGGAGGCCCAGTGTTTTTGAATGGGACTGTTTGCTTCATTTCCTCTAGGGAATTGATTCAATGCCATCAAAGCGGTGGCCAATATACGTGTCTGCTCTCCTGAGGGGATGGAGTTGGTCAGGCCTTCTGCCTTTGCCAACACCTCTATTTTGGTTTTCAGAGTTTGATTTGCCCGCTCAACTATAGCTTGTCCGGTACTATTATATGGAATGCCCTGTACTAATGTGATTTGCCATTTGGAAGCAAATTCCTGCACTGGTTTAGAAACGAAATTGGAACCATTGTCTGTTTTGATCTGCTTGGGGATACCAAGCCATGCCATGGCTGTCAGCCAGTGCTGAATTGTGGCTTTAGAATTAGCTTTGCGATGCTGTGTGGCCACGATCATTCCACTAAATGTGTCTACTGTCACAGCGAGCCACGCTCGAGGCTTCAGCAGTTGACACAAGGTGAAATCTGACTGCCAGATTTCTGAGGGCTTGAGACCTCTTGGATTGACCCCACTGGTCCACAGGGGTGACTTCTGGCAGTGAGGACAGGTGGCCACTACATGCTTGGCATCTGTTGTGGTGATTCCGCATCTCTTTGCCAGTGCTTTGGGTCCGATGTGGAGGGATTCGTGCAGTTGACGAGCTTCCTGCAGCGTCCAGACGCTTTTTGCTGCAGTGTCTGCCTTGTCATTGCCGATCTGGAAGTAACTTTTGACTGGGTTATGGCTGTTAATGTGAATGACGGATACTTTGCCCTTTTTGTTGGGTTCCGCCCCCGTTCCGCCTCTCGGGGGTGGGCTTTCCCCGCCTCTCAGGGGCGGCGCTGGCACGCCTCCTGGGGGCCGTCCCATTCCCGCCCCCCGTGCACGCCGTGTCCCGCCCAGAAGGGGGTATCTCCTTTGTAAAATGACTTTGGGAGCGGTTTTCGGCCGCGCGCGCGCGCTTCCTCGCTCTCCCGCGCATGCGCAGTGTAAACCGGGACGTCTGAGCTCCCCTCTCGCGCATGCGCTCTCGCGGGAACTCGCGCTTCCGGGTTTTCCGAGCCACGCGGCCGATTTCCCCGCCCCCCGTGGGTGGCGCGGGCGCCATTTTCGAAATATGGCGGCGGCGGCGCAGATGGCTCTAATGCGGTGGCCGTGGCATGCCGCGGCCGCGGCGCTGCCGATCCCAACCCCGCCGGCTCCGGCTCGGCGGCGGCGGTACCGTACGAGCGCGGCACAGGCGGCCCCGGCGCCGTCGGCCCCGACGTGGCGCAAACCTCCCTCTCTATCTCTCCAGTTTCTTGCGAGAGCTCTTCCCAAACGGATCGCGGCTTATCCCTACCCCGCGGCACCGGCTCGGCGGCCGGGTCGGTCCCGACTCCCGCTGCGGGTTCCGGAGAACTGCTGGTGTCCCGCGCGCGCGGTAACCATGTCTCCGGACCCTTTGATTTGCCGATATCGGGCGAATCCGGGTCCTGCGGGCAGACGCAGGGAGGAGGTGCAGGCAATAGAACCGCGATATTTTCGGGGGGTTCTGGGGGGGGTTTCGGGTCCGGGGGGTCCCGCGGAACGGCCAGAGAGCCCCCCTCCCGGTCTGGGATATCTGGGTATGGACCCTGGGGAGGGTACAGCGCATCCCCCTCCCGCGCATTCCCGCCGTGGGTTTGGGCACTCCCCGGGGATCCCGCGGGTCCCGTGGGTCCCCCGCCTCCCTCTTTAGGCGGCGTGATGGCAAATAAACATGTTTTCGCCGCATTCCATGTCTCCTGCTCCTCCCTCGCTTTTTTCAAAGCTGTTTCCGCTTTTCCCCACGCTTTTAAAACTTTTCCACTGCCGGTGGCTTTTGTATCGTTTGCCAGAACGGCTGTGTAACTCTCCCACCTTTCTGAATCTAATATATCAGCGGGCCGCTGAATTGTGCCCAAGTCTAAAAGCCTTGCCATAGCAAGATATAAATTTTTTCGCTCGCAGCGAATTCCCCATTTCCCTTCCATAAGCTTTACAACCTGCGCAATGGCTTCCATGGCCGATCACTGGGTCCGGGGCGCCCCCTGATCCTCCACGGTAATCCGGAATCCTGCCGGTACCGTCCGTCTTCCACTTCCAGACGTTCCCCGTCTCCCAGGCTGTGCTCCCGGGTTTCGGCACCAATATGTTGTGGTTTTCGCAGCCACCACCCTGGCGGCCTGGGTTAGGTGGAGACACGACCGCCACAATCCGCGTGTGGGGCTCGGGCTAATGACTCGGCAGACACCAATATGATGCATTCGTCAGAAGGCGTTTATTGTCTAAAGCACAGGGTTTAAGTACCTTTTGGGTCTCGCTACGTCATAGGGGGTCTTACTAGTCTCTAAGGTTAGTGGAAAAGTACTGGTATGCGGAGAAGAGGGAGAGGGGGTCTGTATGTTTAGATAAGGGTTATCTCTAAGATGGAGGTCTGGCTTGCCCTGTTTCCGTGACAATCCGTTATCTTGCGCGGCGCCTCTCCCTGCTCTGGTTTATATCATCACCACACATAATCCACCCCTTATTCTATCACTATCTATATCATACACTCTCACAGATACACGGAATGAAACCCTACACACTAATTCTAGTTCCCACTTAAAATCAGGTCTCCTTGTGGTACACAACGGGTTTCTCCATCTTTTTGCATTACCCACCAAGTGTAACCAGGTCCTTGAGCAAAAACAATCCCACGGATGGGTCTGCCTTTGCCTGAGGTGGGATTAATCCAAACAGTCTTTCTTAAGATCCCTTTCATGTGCACCACGGGGACTTTATCTCCATCCACTGTGTGCAAGGGTTCAGACTGGGCAGGACCAGCTCGATTGATGGAGCCTCGAATGTTGACCATCCAGGTGGCTTTGGCTAAATTTATGTCCCAATTCTTGAAGGTCCCTCCGCCAAGTGCCTTCAGGGTAGTCTTTAATAGTCCATTGCACCGTTCAACTTTCCCGGCGGCTGGTGCATGATAAGGGATGTGGTATATCCATTCAATACCATGTTCTTTAGCCCAGGTGTTTATAAGGCTGTTCCTGAAATGGGTCCCGTTGTCTGACTCGATTCTCTCCGGTGTGCCATGTCTCCACAGGACTTGCTTTTCAAGGCCCAGGATGGTATTTCGGGCAGTAGCATGAGGCACAGGGTAGGTCTCCAGCCATCCTGTGGTTGCTTCTACCATGGTCAGCACATAGTGCTTGCCTTGGCGGGTCTGGGGAAGGGTGATGTAGTCAATTTGCCAGGCTTCCCCATACCTGTACTTCAACCATCGTCCACCGTACCACAGAGGCTTCACCCGCTTGGCCTGTTTGATTGCAGCACAGGTCTCACAGTCATGGATGACTTGTGAGATGCTGTCCATAGTAAGGTCCACCCCTCGGTCACGGGCCCATCAGTATGTTGCATCTCTTCCCTGATGACCAGAGGCATCATGGGCCCAACGAGCTAGGAATAATTCTCCCTTGTGCTGCCAGTCTAGATCCACCTGTGATACTTTCACCTTGGCAGCTTTGTCTACCTGCTCATTGTTGCGATGCTCCTCATTAGCCCGACTCTTGGGTACGTGTGCATCCACGTGTCGAACCTTCACGGTTAGCTTCTCTACTCGGGTGGCAATGTCCTGCCAAATCTCAGCAGCCCAGATGGGTTTCCCTCTGCGCTGCCAGTTGGCCTTTTTCCAGCGATTCAGCCACCCCCACAGGGCATTATCTACCATCCATGAGTCGGTGTAGAGATAGAGCCTCGGCCACTTCTCTCGTTCAGCAATACCCAAAGCCAGCTGTACTGCTTTAAGCTCTGCCATCTGACTCGATCCACCTTGTCCCTCGGTAGCTTGTGCAACTCGTCGTTGGGGCTCCATACTGCAGCTTTCCATTTCCGGTCAGTGCCTATAATTCGGCAGGAACCATCAGTGAAGAGAGCATATCGTCTTTCAGTTTCCGGTAGCTCGTTATACGGTGGGGCCTCCTCGGCACGTGTCACTTGCTCCTCTTCTTCTTCAGAGGATAATCCAAAAGTCTCACCTTCAGGCCAGTTTGTTATAACTTCCAGAATCCCAGGGCGATTTGGGTTTCCAGTACGGGCGCGCTGTGTAATGAGGGCAATCCATTTGCTCCAAGTAGTGTCGGTGGCATGACGCGTGGAAGGAACCTTTCCCTTGAACATCCACCCTAGCACCGGCAGTCGGGGTGCCAGAAGCAGCTGTGCTTCAGTGCCAATTACTTCTGAGGCGGCTTGAACTCCTTCATAGGCGGCCAAGATCTCCTTCTCCGTGGGAGTGTAATTGGCTTCGGACCCTCTGTAGCTTCGACTCCAGAATCCCAGTGGCCGGCCTCGAGTCTCACCAGGCACCTTCTGCCAAAGGCTCCAGGACAGGCCATTGTTCCCGGCTGCAGAGTAGAGCACATTCTTCACATCTGGTCCTGTCCTCACTGGGCCAAGGGCCACCGCATGAGTGATCTCCTGTTTGATCTGGGCAAAGGCTTGCTGCTGTTCTGGGCCCCAGTGGAAATCATTCTTCTTGCGGGTAACCAGGTAGAGAGGACTCACAATCTGGCTATACTCAGGAATGTGCATTCTCCAAAAGCCTATGGCGCCTAGCAAAGCCTGTGTTTCCTTCTTGCTCGTTGGTGGAGACATCGCGGTGATCTTGTTGATTACTTCTGTGGGTATCTGGCGACGCCCATCTTGCCACTTCACTCCCAGGAACTGGATTTCTTGAGCCGGTCCCTTAACCTTAGTTTGCTTAATGGCAAAACCAGCTTTCAGCAGAATCTGGATAATTCTCTCTCCTTTCTCGAAGACTTCCCTTGCTGTGTTCCCCCATACGATGATGTCGTCGATGTACTGTAGATGTTCAGGAGCCTCGCCCTTTTCCAATGCAGCCTGGATCAATCCATGGCAGATGGTGGGACTGTGCTTCCACCCCTGGGGCAGTCGGTTGCAGGTGTACTGCACACCCCTCCAGGTGAAAGCAAACTGAGGCCTACACTCTGCTGCCAAAGGAATGGAGAAAAAGGCATTGGCAATGTCAATGGTCGCATATCACTTTGCTGCCTTGGACTCCAGTTCATACTGAAGCTCCAACATGTCTGGTACAGCAGCACTCAGTGGTGGCGTGACCTCATTCAGACCATGATAATCCACAGTCAGTCTCCATTTTCCATTGGACTTATGCACTGGCCATATAGGGCTGTTGAAAGGTGAATTAGCCCTGCTGACCACCCCTTGGCTCTCTAGTTTACGAATCATCTCATGGATGGGAGTCACAGGGTCTCTGTCAGTACGGTATTGCCGACGGTGCACAGTTGCCGTGGCGATTGGTACCCGTTGTTTTTCAACTCTTAACAGTCCCACAGCAGAAGGGTCATCTGAGAGACCAGGCAGGGTATTTAGTTGTCTGATGTCTTCTGTCTCTACAGCAGCTACTCCAAAAGCCCAATGATATCCTTTTGGGTCTTTGAAATATCCATTTTTGAGATAGTCTATGCCGAGGATGCATGGAGCTTCTGGGCCAGTCACGATGGGGTGTTTCTGCCACCCATTCCCAGTCAAACTCACTTCGGCCTCCAATACAGTCAGCTGCTGGGACCCTCCTGTCACTCCAGAAATTGAAATAGGTTCTGTTCCTACATACCTCGATGGCATCAGGGTACATTGGGAACCAGTGTCAACCAAAGCCTTATATTTTTGTGGGTCGGATGTGCCAGGCCATCGGATCCACACAGTCCAGTAGATCCTATTGTCCCTTTCCTCTACCTGGCTAGAGGCAGAGCCCCCTATTCCTGCTCATGGTGCGCGTTGCTCTCCTCCTGTAAATATGTTCCTGAGGTCCCTTCAAGAGGATCAGTCACATCACCATTCCTATACTGTCTGGAGTTCTGTGCACGAGAGACTGGAGCAGCCTTGACTCTAGATGAGCTCCTCGTGGTAGGTGTCCCTCTTTTCAGTTCACATATCCGGGCTGCTAAGGAGGAGGTGGGTTGTCCATCCCACTTCCTCATGTCTTCTCCATGTTCTCGAAGAAAAGACCAGAGGTTACCTCGTGGAGTATATCCTCTCTCTCTGGCTGGAGGATGCCTGTTCCTAATGGCAGACACTCTTATTGGTTCTGGTGAGATGTGGTAAATTTCTTCCTTAAGTTCCTTCTTCAGTTTCTGATGGCCTTCTTCAATCAAGCTCTGGACTTGCTCAGCCAACCTTGTTTCCACGGATGAGACATGGGTACGAAATGGGGCGGTGACAGTGTCCTCGTAAATTCTTAATTTGTTGACCAAGACACCCACCCTGTCCTCGCCTTCCCTCCATTGCAGCGTTGCCAGGTAGCGGGAGTACATCTCTGGTCCAAGTCGTGCAAATCTCAACCACATCTGCGATGTGCACTGGACATCATCTGGGCTTTTAGGAAATCTTTCGTCTTCTGAGAAAATGATCTCCAGCACAGCCAATTCCCTCAGGCATCGGACACCTTGTTCCATTGTGCTCCATTTTCCTTGATGCACCTGGAGGTCTTCTTTACAAAGGTATCTGTCCTTCACACTTGTCAGCAGTCGCCGCCAGAGGCTGAGGGTTCCTTGGGTCCTTCCGATGCCCTGGTCAATGACCACATCCCGGGACAGCAATCCCAGTTGCCTGGCCTCACTTCCGTCCAGAATGGTGTCATTGGCTGCAATGTCCCAGATGCGGAGCAGCCAGGTCAGGATGGACTCATTTGTCTGACGGGTGAATTCCCTCCGCAGGTCACGCAGCTCACCCAGAGATAGAGAGCGAGTGATGATCTCTGGCTCTGTCTCCTCTGCTGGGTGCGAAGGTCCTGCTGCATCCTCGTCAGTCACTATGCGAACTGATTTGCTCTTTGATTTCTTCTTCTGAACGGGGGGCAACTGCTACCGGTTTAGGCCGTTCCAGTTCAGTGATTGTTTGTGTGGAGATGCTGGCATCTTTGGCTTCTTTCTCCTCTGTGACAAACTGCACAGACACAGATGTTGTGGCTTTGCATGTGGCTTCTTTCTCTTCTGTGGCAGTCTGTGTGGACGTGGGCACTGTTGCCTTGATTTCGGTTCCTTTCTCCTCTGTGACAGTCTGCGTAGGTGCAGACACTGTTGCCTTGCTTTTGGCTTCTGTTTCCTCTGTAACAGTCTGCGTAGATTCCGACACTGTTGCCTGGCTTTTGGTTCCTTTCTCTTCTGTGACAAGCTGTGTAGACACGAAGGCTGTTGCTGT
The DNA here is from genome assembly GCA_017589585.1 of Phylloscopus whistleri. Lineage (NCBI taxonomy): Eukaryota > Metazoa > Chordata > Aves > Passeriformes > Phylloscopidae > Phylloscopus > Phylloscopus whistleri. The sequence continues at coordinate 60,308 of JADMLD010000682.1, read as the reverse complement.
GCATTTGGTTCTTTTCTCCTCTGCCTCAATAAAACGCTGCACTTTAAGCATGGTGTAGGCTGTGCAGAGAAAACAAAGCAGTACTAACAACAACATTATGCTGTCCTTGGTATCCAGAGAGAACTCAGTATTTCCAAAAACTGCTGTATCAGGCCTGAAAGACTGGAAAAAATCATTCTTTACGCCTCCCCACTGTAGCTGGGTGAGATTGTTGAGACCCCAAACAAAGCATCCTAGACTGGGACAAGACAACAAAATTGAGTACATATTCCGAATTGTGCTCATTGCCTCGGAGGTTATCATGCAATAGACATAATAGACTAATAAAGCAATTTTAGTGCCATACCCTGGTTTACATAGGAGCATTAAGATCTGTAGATACTGCCCCATGTGCAGAAAGATATAGAGCGCTAAGTACAAGACACATGTAAACATGCTGAGAATCATAGTGAACAAGTGTCTTCTTCCCAAAATTGTAATTCTGACTTTTCTCAGTACCTCGTGCCCCACGTTGGGCGCCAAAAAATGTGCTGGTTTGAAAGCAAAACCAGTGGAAGACTCCAAGTCAGAAACACAATTTAATAAGAGGAAAAGAAGAGAAATAAAAGAAAAGTAACATAAAATAAAAGTAGTAGTACAAAAAAAAAAACCACTGACAGAGTCAGAATACAACCTGACACCCTGTTAGGGTGGTAGTGGCAGTCCAGATGAGATGGTCTTGTCAAAGCAGTGCTCCTGTAGAAGTGTCTGGTAGCTCCTGTCTCCTCTGGGAGTCCAGTGGATAGAAGCTATCTGTGCTGTCCCAAACCCTGGATTTATCCAGGTGGAAATGTTTGGCTCCTCCCCCTGGGCGGAGCATCTCACAATGGGATGATGAGTCATGCAGTGGGTCCTTGATGGCCCATTAAACAGAGATAACTCCCGGAGGGAGTTATCTATCACTCATGTGGCAAGGCATTGTTGGGCTCATTAACAGAAGATAAGGAAAACACTGCCCCACCTTGACTCCAACAGCTCATGGGGATAGAATACATACCTTACGCACGATTTTACATTGTAACCTAGGACACCTGACAAAATTAAAAACCTTTCACACTGAATCTAATCAAATGGTTAATTTAAATTGAATAGTTCATCTTAATCACGTTTAACATGTGCTAATCTTGCCTTAAAACATGTAAAGTATTTACTAAACCAAAAGTATTTAAATGGTCTTCATATGGCTGAGAAATGATAGTAACAAAGAGGTGACAAGAGAGACTCCATGTGAATTGGCAGAGGTCCATTTAGAATCAGCACAAATTGACTGTAGGTGTCTCATTACCCAAACTTGTGGAAAGCCCTGGACTTGAAACACAGTGATTTGGTGATAGGCAGGAAAGTACATCTATGCTAGATGGATGTACTCGGCTGCAATGAAAAAAGCTTAATTCTGAATATACTTTTCCTTACGTTTTTTGAATTATGATATGCTCTTGCTAGGACATGCTGCAGATCATGAGGTAATGCCTTTGTTTTCTGTTCTAATGCACACATTCAGAGAGAAACTTTCTGAGTAATTAGAGTAACTCTGGAACTCTAGATCAAGTGAAGACTTGGTTATGAACTGTACAGTTGGCTGTACAGAGTGAGGTGTGAGTTTAGTATTCACTGCGTGCTCCTCAGTGATCCCTAGGAAATATTTTGAGTTTTCAGCAGGACTGCATTCCTGTGCTGCAGCTGTCTGCATGAGTGAAGTTACTCAGTGTGTTCCTGATCCACAGCCTGGCTCGTCATGGGCTGTCTTGCTATGGACAATTTTATTTTCTCCTTAAAGAACTTTCATCAGTTTGAAAAGTGAAGTCAGACTACTGGGCTCTATTGATAAACAATGTTCTTTACCAACCTGATTTATGAATTTCTGTCGTTCACCTCTGTACAGTTAAGATGGTTCCATAGAACACAAATATAAAAGATTTCTTCTGAGTCACCTTCATGTTAATTGTAGGTAAAAGCCATATTCAGGAAAATGTTGGTTTTGAAAGAACTCACCTATCTCCACAGTGCATGTGAAAGAGCACATACAACTGTTCAGTTTAATTTAAATTATGAACAGCAAATTTGTCATTACAGCTTTATAAATCTGCAATATCCTGTTAATTATGTTTTATGGCTCTCTTAGGTATTTCATAATCCTTGCTGCAGCACAATATATTTTTCTTTATTACAATGTGTTCCTCTGTAATTCACAAATCTCTCTTAAAAGTGCAGCTGCTTGTGATTTTGGTGGGTGTGTGTCCCTGCCTAGAGGATGGCAGCAGTGATGTGCCTGCCCCTCTCTCTGTGATGCACTGAGGGCTGCGGTTTCATATCCTGTCTGTCAAAGTTGTCATCATTAAAAGGATGATTGCTCTTGTTATGTCTTTTCAGACACTGGAAATTATTAATTTTAAAAAACCCATATGCAGAGAGAGACAGGGGGAACATTCACGTATTCTAAGGAGCTACAGGGGGAAAAAAAGAGCAGAGGGCAATCTGCATTTGTGTTTAATGATCTGCACCTGGATTCAGCCACCCTTGCAGCCCAAACTGTGGCATTCCAGGATGCAGTTTCACAGCTGGAGCAAAGCTCTGTGTCTCAGCAAGCCAAACCCATTAGGGGGATGAGAAAGGACTGTTATGGTTTTAGAGTTGAAATGTTAGTTCATAGTAAGATTTCTATTTTAAAAAGTCCTGTTAAAGAATGCAAATGCAATGCAATTTTTGGTTTTTATGGGCCCCCATAAAAAAGTGAAAACAGAAGCAATACCATCCGCATACAAGCTACTTATGGGCATTGTGGTTGATACTGGCTTTATCTTCACAAATTGACCCATTTTCTTCAAGCTTCTTGAGCTCTCCTCTCACTGGCCCATCATATTGTAATTAGCACCTGCATTGATGTATTTTAGGAAAAATCCAGTTCTTTTGAGGCACATTCAAACCAACTGTGAGAAAGTAGAACCAGCTCAGCTTTTGACGATTGGTTTGCATCATCATAACAATAACTTACGTTTTAAGAATAATATCCCTCTTTGTTCACCTGCTGTTAAATCACACTTGTTACCTCAAAAATAGGTGCTGGAAAATGACTCAGCCCAACTGGTTTTTCTAATATTCACACTTAGAATTTTTCTGGCTCAGAAGGAACAGTATTTCCAGACCACTGCTAGAGATCTGTATGGTAGTTCATTGCAGAAAATAAAGTTTGATTCTGCTAACAGATTTGTGACACAAACATTCCTGTCTGGCTGCTGTGACCTAAGCCATGGTTTACTTCATTGGAAGGACTGAATTGCTGCCACTCTGAGTGTTTTCTGCAGCAGTGCTGGAGCTCAGTGTGCCACTGGCTTGAAACTCAACTTTTAGGTAGAGTTTGTAGGAAAGGGGCAAAGGATGTAAAAATGATGGCAAGTTGTGGGAGGAAGGTTGCTTACATTTGGGATTAGGACAGAGAACATAAAAGGCAAGGCCTTTAGTTGCTTTGCTCTTTCTCAGGGTAGGTGTGACAGCATGACTGGTCTGTGCTGTTGCTGTGAGGAGGATCGCTACTCCTTGCACTTCCTGACCTTGCTCCTGCAGAGTTGTTGTTGTACAAACTGTTCAGGTCTCGGGAGTTTATGAGGAAAACCGTATTTACAAGTTTAGTTACAGCTCGTAAGAGACTTTGAGGGCAAATACTTGCAGGCAATGGCCTGTGTTGTTACTAAGGGTGATAGGCACCTTTTGACCTTGACAAAAGGGGAAATGTTTCCTTTGTGTCTGGTCAGCTCAAGAGAAGTAAAGAGGGCATTGTGGTGCCTCAGTCAGTAGTGCAGTATGAGTAGGAACTTGAGACAAATGGATCAAACCTTCTGTGCAGAAATACTCAAAGTTTGAAAAGAATCTGTTCAGGCTTTGGGTATGTAATGAGATCCATGAAGGTTTGGAGCAGTAGCTTTGTAGTCCTGGTATGCTTTATTCAGTCACAGGCAGCTTTCACCTCTGCTGTAGTTTTTCTTAGTGGACCCAAACTTCCATGTGAAGTTTGTTTCCAGGGTATTTCACAGCAGCATGAACACCCCCACATCTTCTGAGTGTCCTGGCTCCTGTGTGGGGTCATGGGGCATCACCGTGCTCCATCAAAGAGCCCTTTGCAATCTGCAGAAGCATTTTTAGAACACAGGCCCAGGGTGCTCAGGGAATGCACAAAGCCTTCCCACAGCTGGCGTTTTTCTGTTCTCTCCTCTTTGCAGTGGGTAAAACCATATCACTTGTCTAGTCATGAGTGAGAGAAGAAATTGGTGATAAAAGAAATGTTTCATATTAAAAAAGACTCTGCCTTTGAAATGGCTCCCAATTTGCAGGGGTGAAGGTTTTATCCTATATGTGGTAAAAGGGAGGGATTGCTATTTAAATATTCCTTGAATAAAATTCTATGGAAAGTTTTTCCTTTTTAGAGTTTGTATTCATTGGTGAAAATACAAGTAATTAAATGGGAATAATTAAATTGAATATCAGGGTTTTTTCCTGATTTGCTTGCAGAAGTGAAGGAATGGAGTTTGTTTATCCCAAAGACAATAGCAAGAGGAAATCTGCAGTTTGGCACATATTTCTGCAATAGTTACCTGTGTTTGACAGTAATCTGTGCTTTTCTGTTCATAGCATAACAGTTTTCAGGAAAAAAATGAAACTATTACATGGAACTTAGGAATTCTTGTTGCCTTTCCTATAGTTTTTTATGAAAATACATGTTCTCATGTAGGATGACACACTACCTCAAATTCCTCTTTGGGCTAAAACAATACTTAAAACCAATTACACACACTGATTGCAATGTGTTTCTGGTGCCATATTTAATTTCAAACCCATTAAAATTATAGGTGATTGTTAATAATTAAAATAACCGGTAGAAAAGCATTGGATTTGAAGGTTGAAAAAGCATATTGTCAGCAAAAATCTCTTTGTTCCCCATTTTGAAATTATCTCCTGATGGAAGAAAGCGGAAAATTAAATCCATCTCTATTTGCCTTTAAAGTTCAGAATAAAAAATACGCAAAATACATTTAAATCATGTTTAGACAAATTCACTTTGTAGTTCAGTGCAGGCTACAGGCTAAATTGCTAGAACTACATCAAGTTAATTGATATTGAGTGAAAGCTCGTTACCTGTTCTCAAAGCCTTTGCATTTACACAGTTTCAATTTGTGCAACTCAAATTTGAAAGGATATTATTGTAATTACAAACAATATTTTCATTTTTAAAGAATATTTTTTAAGAACAGTTATATCCCTGGAGTTAAGTTATTCTCCAAATATATGTAATAAAAATAGTTTCTCCTCCTTCCCCATTGTGATAGTATATGGAAACTGTTAATAGTTTGAGAAATAGTTTCTGTTCTTTTCTGCCCTGCATGAATGGTTTTTTTATCTGTTTGAGTTTTGTAAAACATAATTTATTATAAACCCAAATATGCAGTTGTTAATGGACGTAGATCACTGTTAATGCAGTTAATAGACTGGGTGAAAACATGAGAAATATATCCAATGAAATTTGGTTTTTCCTCCTCGACTCTAAGGGGGTTTTTTTAATGTCTACAAAGAGATTTGCTAAAATGTGTTGGCTTTTGTTGTTCTGGAGGTGATTTTGGAGTTTTTTAGCTGCCTAAAAGCTCAAGACAGTTTCTGTCTTGCTCTCATCACAAACCCTCCTCTATCACCTGAACACAGTGGTGACCTTAAAGCACAGCTGAGTGAGAGACCATCATCAGGATAACTGAGGTCACGGTTGGAAAGACACTTTGGATAAATTATTACCAAAATCCTTCTTGCACTCTTCAGTACTCTCTTCATGTTGCCTTTTGTTGGTGAAGTAACAACTGAAGAGTATCTGGCATAAAACCACATTGATGATAGGGAAGGCAACTTGAATTAAGATAATAAGGAAAAGGTACCAGATTTTTACACAATTAGAGGTGTTTGTCACCAAAAATACATATCAAGAGAAGTGATCTCTCTCTGCTCTGAGAAAATCATCTGACTCTTTTCAAGCAGGACCTTGAAATACATTGTCTTTTAGATTTGAGAGAAATGCTCTATTAGTGTGCAAGTTGGCCAAGGGTTTGTTGTCTGTTCCTCTTACTGTGCATATTATGCTCTTTCTTAAATGCGTCTTATTTTTCTTGTTTATTTTTTAAAAAATCTATTCATACCAAAAGACAACCTTTTAAAGATTTCTTTCAAATTCTGGAAATAAGTATTTCTGTTAGTGATGTGGTGAAAGTATTTGCAGCACTGCAAATGGTGGTTGATCACTGTATGGTTGTCTTGGTTATACAAGACAGGTGTCTGCCAGGGAAACTGGGGTTTCCCTTAGAATAGAGAATGCAAACCCCCCACCCCTGCCAAATTATAAATTTTCAATTAAGGGCTCTCAGGCAAAGATTTGGGAATAGGAATAACAGTTCTTTACTAGGAATATCAATAATACAAATGTGGTAGGAAACAAAACTACCCCACCAAACTAGCAAACAAACAACAACAATTTGGGAAAGCCCTGATAGAATCAGAGCTGCCACCTGGCACCCTGTTAGTCAGGGTGTTGGAAGCAGTCCAGAAGTGAGTCCTCCTGGGGTGGTAGACGTGGCTCTGTTGGAGCAGGGACGATCCTGTAGCCAAAAAGGGTCCAGGAGTGATGAGGAGGGGTCCAGGGGTGAGGTGATGGTGAGATGGGGTCCGGCGATGATGAGATGGGGTCTGGCGAAGATGAGATGGGGTGCCGTCTTCCTCCCAGGAATCGGGGTGAAGCAAGAGCAATCTGTCCCCGGCCGGCTCAGTTTTCCTGGCAGCAATTGTAGACTCCCCCCACTGGGTGGGGCATCCCACAATAGGACCATGCATGCAAATGGGGCTTCTGGGGCTCTGGGGGGAGCGGGTATAGTCCGGGGGTATAGTCTGTTGATGGCCCATTACTCAAAAGGCACCCGCCCTTCCCCCCCGTCCCCCTCCTTCCAAAGTTACAAGAAATAAAGAACAATTCCCCAACTGCTTTCAGCAGATGAAAATAGAATACACATTTTTGATTCCATAACCCAGGACATTATCCACCCCTTATTCTATTATCATCTGCATCATACCTAAAGCAATGAACTACTATGCAAAATGAACCCCTACACTCAGTTCTTACTTAGGATTAGGTTTTCTTGGGGTACACAACTGGTTTTTCCATCTTTCTGCATTACCCACCAAGTGTAACCAGGTCTTTGAGCAAAAACAATCTCACGGATGGGTCCGCCTTTGCCTGAGGTGGGGTTAATCTAGACAGCCTTTCCTAAAATACCTCTCATGTGCACTACAGGGACTTTATCTCCATCTACTGTGTGCAAAGGGGTAGACTGGGCAGGACTAGCTCGATTGATGGAGCCTCGGGTGTTGACTATCTAGGTGGCTTTTGCTAAGTTCACTTCTCAGTTTTTAAAGGTCTCTCTGCCAAGTGCCTTTAGAGTGGTCTTAAGTAGTCCATTGCACTGTTTCACTTTCCCGGCAGCTGGTGCATGATAAGGGATGTGATAGATCTATTCAATACCGTGTTCTTTAGCCCAGGTGTTTATAAGGCTGTTCTTGAAATGGGTCCCGTTGTCTGACTCGATTCTCTCAGGGGTGCCGTGTCTCCACAGGACTTGTCTTTCAAGGCCCAGGATGGTGTTCCGGGCGGTGGCATGAGGCACAGGATAGGTCTCCAGCCACCCAGTGGTGGCTTCCACCATGGTCAGCACATAGCGCTTGCTTTGGCGGGTTTGGGGCAGGGTGATGTAATCAATCTGCCAGGCCTCCCCATACTTATATTTGGACCACCGTCCACTATACCAGAGGGGCTTCACCCGCTTGGCTTGCTTGATGGCAGCACACGTCTCACAGTCATGGATAACTTGAGAGATACTGTCCATGGTTAGATCCACCCCTCGGTCTTGTGCCCACTTATAGGTGGCATCTCTGCCCTGATGACCTGAGGCATTATGGGCTCACCGAGCTAGGAACAACTTTCCCTTATGTTGCCAATTCAAGTCTATCTTAGACACTTCTATCTTCGCGGCCTGATCTACTTGTTCGTTGTTCCGGTGCTCCTCATTAGCCCGACTCTTGGGAACATGGGCGTCTACATGACGGACTTTCACAGGTAGTTTCTCTACTCTGGTGGCGATGTCCTTCCACTCATCAGCAGCCCAGATTGGTTTTCTCCTACGCTGCCAGCTGACCTTTTTCCACCTTTCCAGCCAGCCCCACAGAGCATTAGCTACCATCCACGAATCGGTGTAGAGGTAGAGCTTTGGCTACTTCTCTCTTTCAGCAATGTCCAGGGCCAATTGAACAGCTTTGAGTTTGGCAAGCTGGCTTGACCCACCTTCTCTTTCAGTGGCTTGTGCAACCTGTCTTGTGGGGCTCCATACGGCTGCTTTCCACTTCCGGTTCATCTTTATGATGCGGCAGGAACCGTCAGTGAAAAGAGCGTAGCGTGCTTCTTCTGCTGGCAGTTGGTTATATGGTGGAGCTTTTTCAGCCCGGGTTACTTGCTCTTGTTCTTCTTCCTCGGTGAGACTGAAGTTCTTAGCTTCCGGCCAGTTGGTGATCACTTCCAGAATCCCAGGGCGATTCGGGTTTCCAATACGGGCACGCTGAGTGATGAGGGCAATCCATTTGCTCCAGGTGGCATCAGTGGCGTGATGGGTGGAGGGAAACTTTCTTTTAAACATCTACTCCAGCACTGGTAGTCGGGGTGCCAGGAGGAGTTGTGCTTCAGTGCCAATCACCTCTGAGGCGGCTTGAACTCCTTTATAGGCAGCCAAGATCTCTTTCTCCGTGGGAGTGTAATTGGCTTCAGACCCTCTGTAGCTTCGGCTCCAGAATCCCAGTGGCCGGCCTCGAGTCTCACTAGGCACCTTCTGCCAAAGGCTCCAGGACAGACCATGGCTCCCGGCTGCGGAGTAAAGCACATTCTTTACCTCTGGTCCCGTCCTGACTGGGCCAAGGGCTACCGCATGAGCGATTTCCTGCTTGATCTGGGCAAAGGCGTGTTGCTGCTCTGGGCTCCAGTGGAAATCATTCTTTTTGCGGGTAACCAGGTACAGAGGGCTCACAATCTGACTGTACTCAGGGATGTGCATCTTCCAGAAACCTATGGCACCTAGGAAAGCTTGTGTTTCCTTCTTGCTGGTCGGTGGAGACATCGCGGTGATCTTATTAATGACCTCTGTGGGGATCTGACGCCGTCCATCTTGCCACTTCACTCCCAGGAACTGGATCTCTCGGGCAGGTCCTTTGACTTTACTCTTCTTAATGGCAAAGCCAGCTTCCAGGAGAATCTGGATGATCTTTTCTCTTTTCTCGAAAACTTCCACTGCCGTGTTTCCCCACACAATGATGTCATCGATGTACTGTAGATGTTCCGGAGCTTCACCCTTCTCCAGTGCAGCCTGGATCAGTCCATGGCAGATGGTGGGACTGTGCTTCTACCCCTGGGGCAGTCGGTTCCAGGTGTACTGAACGCCCCTCCAGGTGAAAGCAAACTGGGGCCTGCACTCTGCTGCCAAAGGAATGGAGAAGAAGGCATTGGCAATATTGATGGTCGCATACCACTTTGCTGCCTTGGACTCCAGCTCATACTGGAGCTCCAGCATGTCCGGCACGGCAGCGCTCAGTGGTGGAGTCACTTCATTCAATGCACGATAGTTTACAGTCAATCTCCATTCTCCTTCAGACTTACGCACAGGCCAAATGGGACTGTTGAAGGGTGAGTGGGTTTTGCTGACCACCCCTTGGCTCTCCAGTTTCCGAATCATCTCATGGATCGGAGTCACAGAGTCTCTGTCAGTACGGTATTGCCGACGGTGCACTGTTGCTGTGGCAATTGGCACCTGTTGTTCTTCAACTCTCAGCAGTCCCACAGCAGAGGGGTCGTCGGAGAGACCAGGCAGGGTATTTAGTTGTCTGATGTCTTCCATCTCTACAGCAGCTACTCCAAAAGCCCAACGATATCTTTTTGGGTCTTTGAAATGTCCATTTTTGAGATAGTCTATGCCAAGGATGCACGGGGCCTCTGGACCAGTCACAATGGGGTGTTTCTGCCACCCATTCCCAGTCAAACTCACTTCGGCCTCCAATACAGTCAGTTGCTGGGACCCCCCTGTCACTCTAGAAATAGAGATGGACTCTGCTCCCACATACCCCGACGGCATCAGGGTACATTGGGAGCTAGTGTCAACCAAAGCTGTGTATTTCTGTGGGTCAGATGTGCCAGGCTATCGGATCCACACAGTCCAATAGATCCGATTGTCCCTCTCCTCTACCTGGCTAGAGGCAGGGCCCCTCTAGCACTGGTTATTCCCTCCCTGAACATACATACTAGAGGTTCCAGCATCCTGACTACTGACAGCCTGGGCATAGGAGGTTGAGGATACTTTCATTTTAGTGGCACCCCTTTGGTGAGTGTTCCTCTCCTTGAGCTCACGCACCCGGGCTGCCAGGACATAGGTGGGTTTCCCATCCCACACTCCCATGTCTTCCCCATGGTCACGCAGGTAAAACTACAGGTCAGCTCTCGGGGTGTACCCTCTCTCTCTGGCTGGGGGTCGTTGGGCTCTGACTCTGGGGCTTGTGACTCGTACTGGTGCCACACTGGAACTGCTCTTCCTCATCTCCTCCCTCACCTCCCTCATTTCCTCTTTGAGCTCTTTCACCACGGCAGAGATATGAGCCTGCAGCGGGCCATTGATCATGCTCTCATAATTCCTAAGCTTAGTGGCAACAGCCCCCACTGTCACTTGGTTGTCCTCAGCATTAATGGTTGCAATGAATGTAGTATACTGAGATGGCCCCAGATTTGCCAGGTTCCATAACATCTGCGCTGTGCATCTAACCTTGTCAGGATCATTATCATGCTGTCCACTCCTCCCAAAAAGTACCTCTAGTACTGCCACTTCCCTCAGCTGTTGGATTCCTTCTTCCAGAGTTTTCCAGCGCATTCTATGGTGGTGCTCTTGCATTCTTTCTCTGTGGACAAATCTTTCTCTCACACTCGTTAAAAGCCGCTGCCAGAGGGAAAGAGGTCCAGGCTCCCTTACAAATACCTGATTTATACCTGAGTCCTGGGTCAAGGGTCCCAAATTCCTGGCCTCCCCACCATCTAGTTGGACACCTGTGCCCATAAGATCCCAAACCCGAAGTAGCCAGGCAGTGTAAGCCTCACGTCCCCGCCGTACAATATCTTTTTGCAGATTACGGAGACTTTCATACGACAGGGTCTCAGTGATGATCTGAACATGTGATTCCCTTGTGTCTTGTGAGGGCCCTCCCTTCTTATCTTTACTCTCTGGGTTTGCTGTTTTCACTTTAGATTTCTTTGTTTCCACAGGGGCAACTGCTGCTGGCTGTGACTGCCCCTGTGTGTCAGCTGGAACCTGGACAGTTGTAATGTCTGCGGGTTCTGTATCAGATTCTCTTTTGTCAGGGCAGGGCGAAGGTTTCTCACCAGCTGGGGAAATGTACTCTTTCAGCATCTGGTTCATCTCATGCATTTCTTTTATCAGAGCCTTCACCCAAACCGGGTGGTTTATGCCTGAGGCTGGCTGTGGGACAGGGGTGGGCTCTTGGGCAGCATCATTATTCTTTGGGGTAGTTATCAGAGTGCTTACTCAGGCCAGTCTCCCTTTATCTCTGAATACCAAATAGAATAGGCCTATAAGCAGCACTAACCACTGTATGACGTCATTAGCATTCAGAGGGAAATTTAACCCTTGAAAAGCTGGTGGAGTAGACCCAAAAAACTGAGTGAAGGATTGGGAGAAAATTTCCCCTGGTGCCATTTCCTCACAATATGTACCATTATTAAAGTAACTCCAGAAACACAGAGTTAGTCTATGATAGCCCTGAATCCATGTGCCTGCTTTCCAAAGGAAGTTAAAAATCCACGAATTCCTCACCTTATTAACCCACAAAATAAACTGGATGCCAGCCACAGTAGCCTTGGTTATAGGGCCCATGTTTAGATAAGGGCCAGCAAATGGCAGAAATACAGCCACAACCACGTGCCAGCCAAACCAGGGAAAGCTGGACCACATGATTTTGAGCAGTAGACTTCTATCTAGTACACAAGAACTGTTATTCTTCTGTCTCAATGCCCTTGTGCCTCACGTTGGGCGCCAAAATCTGTCTTGGTTATACAAGACAGGTGTCTGCCAGGGAAACTGGGGTTTCCCTTAGAATAGAGAATGCAAACCCCCCACCCCTGCCAAATTATAAATTTTCAATTAAGGGCTCTCAGGCAAAGATTTGGGAATAGGAATAACAGTTCTTTACTAGGAATATCAATAATACAAATGTGGTAGGAAACAAAACTACCCCACCAAACTAGCAAACAAACAACAACAATTTGGGAAAGCCCTGATAGAATCAGAGCTGCCACCTGGCACCCTGTTAGTCAGGGTGTTGGAAGCAGTCCAGAAGTGAGTCCTCCTGGGGTGGTAGACGTGGCTCTGTTGGAGCAGGGACGATCCTGTAGCCAAAAAGGGTCCAGGAGTGATGAGGAGGAGTCCAGGGGTGATGAGGAGGGGTCCAGGGGTGAGGTGATGGTGAGATGGGGTCCGGCGATGATGAGATGGGGTCTGGCGAAGATGAGATGGGGTGCCGTCTTCCTCCCAGGAATCGGGGTGAAGCAAGAGCAATCTGTCCCCGGCCGGCTCAGTTTTCCTGGCAGCAATTGTAGACTCCCCCCACTGGGTGGGGCATCCCACAATAGGACCATGCATGCAAATGGGGCTTCTGGGGCTCTGGGGGGAGCGGGTATAGTCCGGGGGTATAGTCTGTTGATGGCCCATTACTCAAAAGGCACCCGCCCTTCCCCCCCGTCCCCCTCCTTCCAAAGTTACAAGAAATAAAGAACAATTCCCCAACTGCTTTCAGCAGATGAAAATAGAATACACATTTTTGATTCCATAACCCAGGACAATGGTGAATAGCAATAAATTATCAAGAGATTAATTATGGGAACAAAGATCTCTTCTGATGCCCTAAAAACTCTAGCTTGTTCACATTTGATAGTTCATGTTGAGTAATCTGAAGGACAGAAAACTGACATGAATGAAGAGTTACATTTCTTACAAAACTGGTGATCTGTAATACAATGAGAATCTTTTTTCTAATTATAGATACTTTGTCTGTTTTTTTGGCATGTCTTGCTGGAGCCAAACTTGTTTAGATTTAAATTCAGCTGTTTAGATTTAGATACAGCTGATGTAAAGGAAAATCTTGACAGTCAATGGAGCTAAACAAATTTGTAGCAGGTGAAACTTTGCTCTTCTGCTGGGCACACCACCATATAGAACTTGTTCTATTAAAAATACCTATGTGCTGCTGAACACTATGGCCATTTAGAAGAATGAATTTTTCAGCTGTTGTGAGCTGAACAAAACAATTTTTTTAAAAGAGCGATTATGATGGAGAGGTTCCTGATTTTAGATTTCATCACCTTTCTTTTCATCTGTTCAAGAAGTTTAAGATACCTGTCACTGCAGCTACCTCCCCAAAGTGAAATTTCATCTTGGTAGCTTTCCACCTATACAGTGTGTCTTTATATTTGATTATGGCAGCTTCCTCATAGTGATGTAAAGGTGTTCCTTTTTGAGCCCAAATTGCCAGGTGGCAGTGCTGTCACAAGTAGTTGTGATTTTGCATGAATTGCTCATGGGCCATGTTTCCTTTTTTGTTTTAAGTGCATGGGAACTTTGCTATTTGGAGAAGTCTTATCTAAAAAGTGGGATGAGGAAAGGAAGGGAAGAGATAAACCTTGAGCATTTGAAAGAGTTAGGCTGATACAGGTACAGATTCTATAGCCCCACTACTGACTTTGTCATGCTCTTCTGATCCAAAAGCAGGAGGTTCACCCATGAGATATTTTGCAGCTCCTCCTGCCTGGGAAAGCCTGACCTGTCTGTTCTGCCCTGGCACTGTCAGAGGGATGATCCAGTCTGAAGTGCACAGGTCACAATCCTCAGCTGCACATCTTTGTGGCAGTCCAGGGTCCCCTTTTGAGTACTCACCTAGTGCCAGCAAAAGGAAAGGGAAGCACAGATTGCCCATGAAAGGATCAGCTTAGCTTTGGAATATATAAATACCATCTTTCTTGTGCCTTTTCTTATAGCAAGTCAGAACAGCAGGAGATTGAACTGTTGAAAATTGCTTCTGATGAATTCTGGAGAAGGATAAAAAGTAAAAGGAATAGCACATTCACTTTGTTGCTTCCCCTTCCATTACATTCTCTATTATCCGATATTTTTAGATTTTTCAAAAAATGTTCAAAGTAAGCCTGAGATCTTTTACATTACCCTTTGGAGAAAAGCTATTTGTTTTTTAACAGGATTCAGTAGTTCTTATAATTTATTACTAATTTCTTTCAGTGAGTGTAACTTTTCAACGTAGCCATAGAAAAATCATTTCAGAAGATGCTGAAACTAAGATCACATCAGAGGAAGTGAGCAAATGGCTGTTAGCCTTTTGTCCTCTTATCCACAGAGTGGCCATGATTGTACTTCATCAGATGAATGAAAACATGATTGTTTTCTGTTAAAAAAATTATTTTCTTCACAGCTTTGTGGTCTAGGTTAATTTTTTAATGAAAAGATAATTTTGAATGCTGCTTAGCTCTGTTTTTCTAAACTCCAAACTATAAACCTTGGACATGTGTTCTGCCACAGGTCTCAATAAATAAAATATTTTAGGTACATGGGAGTGTTTCTGAGGTGTTTGACTAGAAAGACTCAGGGTTTGCTCCAAAGCTGACTGAAATGTGGTGGGCAGGGTTTTCTTTAGTTTATATTTATTTTCTTCTATTTATCAGTAGAAAACAGAAGAGTGCAAGGCTTCTCAAAAGCCTAGATTTTCTTTTCTGACCTTCCAGGAATGTAAACTCCTGCTTTACCCAAAGCGATTGAATTTAGGTTCAATATTTGGCATATTTTAGCTCCAGGATTGTCTCTGAACTCGTAATGGGACTTGAACAACCAATGTGTTTTCCATAATGTTTTAGCATGGGAGTATCCAATAATACTGCTTGATTTTTTAGCTTCAATAGAAACTTCTAAAATATTTCTAAAATATAATTATTCTATTTTAATGCAGTGGTAAACCACTATAAATACTTTGGACACAGGAAAAATGACGAATTTTATAACTATTCTGCTGATTTTGAAGTAGTGTTTGTATTTACAATGAAGTCCTGCTACCTAAAATACCAGTTCCAAAAAGCGTATCTATTAGAATGCTAATTTCATAATTTAACATTTTTATATATTAGAACTGTGCACAACAAGAGCTCTCATTTTTCTAAATAACAGAAAGCCTCTGCTTGCCACCATGTGAGTTATAGTTTACAGTAAATAACGTCAGAGCTGGTAAGAATTGTGTGCTGGGTTAAGTTATTCTCAGTCTGTCCCTCAGCCAGTGAGGGATGGATCAGGCTGGTTTCTAGGTCATATCCCACCACATGGCTTGATGAGATACTAAAAACCTTCGGTGACAAGTTTCTCATGTATTTTCTGGAATTCTACATCAATTCAGTAGAGGATTTTAACAGTTCAGTCCAGATCTGAGGTAATAATTAGTATACACAGCATTTTCAATGTGCAAGAGGGAATTCTCTTGTGAGGACATGAGGAGCACCATATTGAGATGAGGTATTAGTTAGGGTTGGAGATTACAGGATTAAGGGGCAAAGTGAAATCTAATAAAACAATTTTGGTGTTTTAAGATTAAAGATCTCTAAGAAATGAAAGCATGATTCAGTTGCTAAGTGTTTAAGAAGCTGCCTGCTCCAAAGCTTTGAGCAATGATAAGGCTGAGGAAGTGGTGGGTGGAGGAGGAGATATGGATGGGGTCTCTCCCAGAACTGGAAGAGACTAAGCTTTATAAAGGCTAAAATTTAATTTCCACTTAAAGAGTTGTTTAAAAAAGTGCCAGATGCAACATAATTACAATGAGTTTGAGTTGCTGAACTTCCTGCTTGAGATAGGCAGTGGTATCTGTATTTGCTGTGTTATATATAGGAACTTTCATGGAAATGCCTTTGCAGTTGGGTTGCTTCCTAAGAGCATGAGTTTGGGATATTTCCTGAATTTGGGTTCCTGTCACACCTTGATGTATTTCTGTTTGTTTCAGTGAGATTTGGAAAAGGATGATGAGGAAAAAAATCACACTTTTTTTATAAACATATTTATAATAACATGTTGAATAACATGAATGAAATAAATGGTTTTTTTTCATTCTCTGTGCTGGAATAAGTCTGAAACATTAATGACCACTGGTTTTCTTGTTCCTTATGCAGTGTTTCCTCAAAAGACAGCAGGAATCTGACCACTTCTAGAAGATGTATTAGCTTACATTTTTTTTTCTAAAATGTGGAATATTACAGTGGCTGATTACTACAGTAAAAACACCAAGTACAGTCTATACCACAAATAGATTAGTTTGTGCCCTAAAATATTCTTTTGTCCACATTTTTCATGCTTTTATGGCAAGTCAGTCCTGCAAGTTTCAAGAAGTCTTAGTTCTAACTATATTTTTAATTTATTGCTCATCTGGTGATTAACCAGATCCAGGCATGCACACTCAATATGTGACTATTTGGAAGAATTCTTTGTTATTCTACTGTACCCTTCAAGGGTCTTAGCTGGTCATGTGCTATCAATCCAGGTTTAAAAATAAAATAAAATAAAAAAAAGAGCAAGCATTTCAGTTTATTTTACGTACAGGTACCACACCTCACACTTTTTATGATGAGTTACAATATCTGAAATTTGCAAGGCAAATTATCACATGAAAGATCAAGTTATGGAAAACTCAGTAACTTCTAAAGCAAAAACCCTTCTTAGTTTCAGTGGCTAAAATGGGATAATATTATGACATCATTTCATCTAGACTGAGGATGTTGGGTTGGGGTTTTTCTGTTTGTTCTGAGGAGTCTTAAAGTATTTGTTACAGATGAGATTTCCAGGTTCAAACCTCTGTATTCCACTTTTGGTAATCTAGATACCTAAACATCTGCCCTCCAAGGAAATGCATCTGCTGTGTACTCAGTAATGTGGCACACTACAAAAGCCTTTGAAATTCAAAATAAGAACTCCCTCTAGTGTAACCTCCTATTGTTGCATATGTAAGCAGCTTTTTGTAGCTGTTCATGAAGCTTTCAGACAGGTACCCCTCAGGAGCTATGAGTTTTGGTAGAGTGTGTGATGATACTTTTTATTCAGGTTACATATCAGCATTCTTTACACCACTACTTCTTTAGGCATCTGGGACTTTGTATAATTGGTTCTGTAAATTTATTTCATTTGTCAGTAAACTTATTTCACTTGCCATGTGGAAGTGATTCTCTTTAATGTATTGCCACATCTCACTATGGACCAAAGTAGCTGTACAATGCCAGTTTCCCATGGTTCACACAAGTTTACCCTTGCCATTGCTGGCATGGAAAGTCGCCTTGAAATTCAGAGTGCCAGGAGGGAAGTTCAAACTTACCTTGCTGAGGAAGGTTTTGCTGTGTCACTGATCTGGAAAGTCCCATGCATCCCTCGGTGGTTTCACCTTGCATTAAGGTTTGGACATACCCAACTTTATCCTTTCACATTGTCCTAGGGTGACTTTATGATGCTTGTATCCCCAGTTGTCTGTTCTGTTTATGCTGGATATCAAGCTCTGCACCTTTCAGTCTGGTTCCCAGAGCTAAAGGGGCAGAAGGAGCGCGCAGTTTGTTTGCAGAAACTGCTCTTGCTGCCCCCATTCGTTCTCACAGACTGTGCTGCTGCAGCACGGACAGCAGGGACAGCTCTCCTGTGCTTTCAGGTAGGTTTTAGCTGGCTGAGGCAGAGAAGTTCCCTGGACTGTGGCTTTTCTTTTCCTTGGAACTGATCAGCCTGCTCTGGACTGAAAACCCAGAAGAGCACTGGGCGCTCACACCTGTGGCACATCCAGGATGTCGCATTTTCCAGCGCAGGGACTGATGAGAGACTGAGCGGAGCTGCAGCCCATGGCAAGGGCTCTCTGAATTTGCCATCTCTTCAGAACAGCGAGAGGTTCCATTGTTTAATATTATTCATTTGTAATGCTTGTGAATAATTTGCTTGCTAGATGAACAGTTTTTTCCACTTTTGTCCAAGGAAATCTTTTCCCCAACTAGTAGGGGTAGGGTCCTCTTGAATCTGCTTTCTAAAGAGACCCCTTTGGAAGTCTCCTCCCAAATTTACCCTAAACTAAGACACACATGTAATAAGAAAATATTCTAGTGGTCAAGAGTGATTCCTCATCTTTTACAAAAGTTGACGCTATCAAGTTACTTGTCACCTGTCTTGTGACCACTTGTACTTACCAGCTTTGGAATTATTTTTCTTTTGAAGGAATAAGTTCGGGGTTTTTTTCTTAAAAGCAGTTTAAACTATTCAGGGATTTTGACCTCTGGAAAGAAATTCACAGGCTGTTTATTAAGGACTTTGCATCCCACATAGTAACCCACAAAGAAAAAGTTTGCAAGTTTCTCTGGATTCAGAAAGTGTCAATTTTAACTTTGACCATTGTATTTTGAGTAAAACTAAATATGGCACCAACTGGCATGATTATCATGAGGTAATTGGGCCCAAGGGATAAGAAGCATTTGGCTACGTGCACCTGTAACAACTCAGAATGTAAATTATAATAATTACTTCACAATAGAAGTCTGCAGAACTGCACCTTATTTCCCAAGTAGCTTCAAGTTAGAAAAATGGTTTTGGATACTTTCAGCAATTTCATTTCCTTCATACCCTAAGGTTACTTCTATTAACATCAGTTTGATGAAGGTATGAAATGAACAAATGCAAATATAACTGAATTTGGTTCTACAGATTCAGTGCTGGTTTGTAAAGAAAATATTTATGCCCAGTAATGTTTAAACATTTCTATTCTTTTTTTTCAAAATTAATTTTGCAGATGCCTTCTGCAAGTGTTCACTTTTTATTATCTGTAAAGTCATATTTCACTGAGAATTTCAAGCAAGACAAAGAATTTTGATACATTATGGTCAGAAGATGAAGAGGATAGGAGGAATCTATGAGATAGCTTTAAACACTTCAGCCTTTTTGCTGAGCTGTACATATCTTGGATATTTTACTGTGGTTAATATTCCTCTGCTTGTCATAC
The DNA here is from genome assembly GCA_017589585.1 of Phylloscopus whistleri. Lineage (NCBI taxonomy): Eukaryota > Metazoa > Chordata > Aves > Passeriformes > Phylloscopidae > Phylloscopus > Phylloscopus whistleri. The sequence continues at coordinate 41,096 of JADMLD010000682.1, read as the reverse complement.
CAACGTAGCCTCAAGTGCTGACAGTGACACTTTCCATGCTAGAAGCTCCTCACATCACTCAGACTGGCAAATATGTGGTAGCCTGACAAGGGAAAGGGAAAAACTTCCAGGGTCATAAAAAATGAGAAGGATGGTTCATAGCTTATGTGGTGAAGCAGGCAGTTCTAGCACTGTTTACATGATCTAGTAGAAGAAAATAGCACATTAGAACTTTGCATATGTTCTCTTCCTTATATCAGACCTTCCATAGTAGGGAGTTAAGCAGTAAGTGTCTTTAACCAGCTCATAACTGGTAAGGACTCTGTGTATATTCTCAGCATCTTTGGGGCCTAAAATTTTCATTTATTTTCTGTTAACAAGCAAACTTTTAACTCTTTGATTCCCCTGAGTCAAAATGAAGAGGCTGCCATCTCATGGATTGTATGAATTTGTAAACTTCGCTTTAGAGCTGACTTTATCTTTTACTCGTGTGGCCCAAGCTTAGTTTATGTGGAAGTTCCAAGGGTTTATCTGCAAGTGGTTTGGGGGTTTTTCTGTGATTAGCAATTGAAATATTTCACTTATCGTTGGAAAAGTTGGATGCCTGGATTCATACTTCCCCTAGATTTAAGGCTTTAGTAGAGCAAATGATGCTGCTGCTGGTGGGGGAGGGAAGAAGAGGGAAAAAACCTCCAAAGCTTTGATCATTGTGTTTTCTCCTTTTTTTGGTACTTAAGAACAGCTTCATCCACTTAATCTCCTTCACAGGGTGCTGTTCAGCTCAGTAGGTGATGGCACAGTTCTGCAATAGGAGCTGTGAGTCAAGGTACTTCTCTACCTTCACCTTTTCTCAGAAATTAAATACTTCTCTGGCTGTGCTTCTTTATGACTAAAGAAGTAACTAAACCTGATTTTTAAACAGATATGGAAAACAAAGCTTTTTTTTTTTTTTCCTACCCAGGTATAAAGCCTGTGAATATGCAGGAATTGGAGATAAGTTTTCTTTGCTACTTCCTGAAAATGTAGGTTGAATTTGACTTACTCTAACACTTACCTGTGTGTAAGAGTACACCTGAACAGTGTTTGCCAGTGCAGTGCTGGCCAGAGTTTGCACAGTCATTAATTATTTCCAGCACAGAAATATATTATGCTATTAGAAAAAAAACCAGGCTATCTTTGTAACTCCAGGAAGTCAAACATCAGCCACCCAAAAGTAATAGCCTGTCATTACATTTCTGTTTATCAAAGAACAAAATTTTGTTCTTGCTGACTTGAAAAAGATCCCTGGAGTAAATGCTTCCATAACATACATATAGGTGTGAGAAAAACGCTTGCTGAATTTTAGTCAAGGATATATCATGTTAGGTATGAGGATAAGGAGAAATGCTTGCTAAGCCTAGCGATGAATAAGCTCCTATGTCTAACAAGAATATGCCTTTGTTTTAATTGATAAGTTAGGATAGCGCTACTCTGAAGAAAACCGTTGTTTGAGAAGTTACTTTGTTAAGATGGATAGGGTCGTCAAGACAACGAAGCGTATGCTAGGAGATGTCCAAGGCCTCAGAGTCTGGCCCAGCAGCTCTCAGAAGACCACTCCCAAGCTACTTGTGATTTGTTAGTTTGTTTAGGTGAATTTTAATGTATTAGTTAGAGATATTTTATTGGTTTAAAACTAATGTACCCTCCCTCTGTACAATCCCGAGTACAAAACCCCCCGCTGCCCCTCCCCGGTGTCCCTCTCTCTGGGGACACTGGGGCAGAGGGCAGAAACCTTCCCTGCTCCTGAATAAACCTTCTGAACCCAAGTGTCGAGGGAGGGTCCCTTCTTTCTGTACCACAGCTACTACGGCATTTGCTCTAGCCTGCCTCTGAACCAAGGCCCACAGAACAGGTGTGTGGGAGCGTGCCAGAGCAGTCAGGTCGGTGAGAGAGACTGGCTTGTGCTCCAACACATACATAAATCATGTTCTCCATCAAGTAACCTAATGATGTTTTAGGGGTGCCAGCATTAGCTTTACACACAATATTTTGTCTCACAAGGGATGAAAATTCTGTTCTAATTATCCAGGAACTGAATAGCAGGGACAAATAAATAATACTGAATTAGGGTTTTTTATCTTTTCAGGAAAAAGCAAGCAAAAAAACCCAAACAACACCTTTCTGGGGTCTGATTTTTACTAAAACCCCAGTCTCAAGGACTATGCTCATATTTTCAGTAAAACTAGATCTAGTTTATTTTTTTAATTTCATTTTTGCTTGCCGTTCTTATTGTTTGTTTCCAGATAGGGTGGATAAAATACTTGGGGTATTGTCATTGTGGGTAGACTACTTATTTGTCTTAATGCTTCTTGAAAAACTGTTCAGGATGTTGATCAAAATCTAACTGATTTTGTGTTTACTGCATCTGCAATATTATTTCCCCAAAAACACTTCTTGTCTCCTGTGTAGGTGGGCATGCCATGTCTTTCCTTCAAGAAATCCAACATATTCTTTCCATATTTTACTTTTTGTGCTTTGATTTAATAAATTTAAGTGCTTTTGAAACCACTAGAACTGCTAATCTGTATAAAATGTATTAATCACATTTATAGTAACCAACCCATATGTAAATACCACTATGAGAGAACACAAACTGTATTTTGGATGTCATAGACGTGGTACTGCAATTAGTGCCACAGAATTATGGTGCCAGTCTTGCTGTTTCTGGTCTAGCAAGAGGGCAGAGTTAAATGTCCCTTGATCACTTTAAACTGCCCCATTGCGTAGGGGAGGGAATATTTTCTTGTAGGAAGGATGACTGTGACTTCTGTATCCTTTGAGATTGATCTCCATAGCATCTACCTGCAATTGGAGCCCAATGTCCTCTGAAAACAATGGCTGAAATAACACGTCTTAAGAAAGAAAAAATACAAAAAAGCGTATGTCACTGTTTTTCTGACATCACTTTGTACTTTGACATCACTTTGACATCAGTCAGACTGACTCCCTCACATGGAGAAGGTGGGGTTCAGGAAAGAGGGAAAGTTTGGACTACTGATAGAAATTTTGTGTCTGAATTATTCATCTCTAAAGTTAATGAGTTAGTTTCTCATTTACAGTCTTCCCACTTGACCCTACTCTTCCACTGCTGAAGCATATTTCTGCTTAACTGTAGTTTCATTGTGAATTTTTGACTCACCCTTTTAATGTCTTGAAGTGCACCCCCCTTGAAGTGCTTTCCTTTTAGGGTTTGCAAAAACTGAGCTTTCTTATTTTCTAAAGTAGATTTTGGATTAAAGTCTTGCTAAAAGTACATGAGGCACTTGCATTGTCATGATAAATCTTTGTGTCCTATCCATAAACCACAGAGTTCAGGCAGCAGAGTCAATAATCACAATATCATGAATCATTTTCTGCAGTGGGCCTGACTGGGATGATTTGTGGATGTTGATAACTTGTACACACACATTGCTGTGTTTCTGCATGTACCTCAAAACCAACCAGTTTTACAGAATTTTACAGAACCACCAGAACCACCCTAACACTCTATTAGCCCCTAATGACAGCCATTCATGCTTTGTTACCCTCTGCTCTGCCAGCTCTCAATCTTCTGTTAGAAAATTAATGAAATTGCTGACATTTAAATGTCTTCTCATCCATACTCCAGATAATTACCTGTATATACTTTAATGATTTCCCCACACACTTCATGCAATTAAAGACATAAGCAATTTGTCTTTCTTCTAAAACATTTTGAGGAAGCATACATCTTGGGGCTATTTGTGTCAAAATATTATTGTCCCTTCTAATTTGGAAAGATTCCTAATATCTTTAAAATATCTGGGACTAATTTAGCTATTTAGAAAACCCAAATGACTTAAATTTGCCTAAGTTTCCTTTTGAATGGTGATTTTCCTTGAAGCTGCTCATCTGCATCAACATAGTGCATATCTTTTTAAGCCTAGAAGGAAAATTTCTGATGCTTGTTGAGAGAAAGTACTTTGATGGGTTTTTAGATACCTTCACATAGATTCTAGTATTAAATAGAGGTGGTTAGATATTTTGAGGACTGTTACTTCAGCTGTGAGTGACTGTTCTGGCAGAAGACAGACATTTGTGTGTGGCTCTCTGAGCTTTCTGCACTGGCAGACTACCTTGTTATCATTTTATGATTTTCTCCATTGAGTATCCAGGTTTTATTCACTGTATAGCCTATCCAATTTGTGCTTTTTGTCTTGGTTGTTACTTGCACTGCTCCTGCCCTGCAAGAGTAGCCATGCCAAAGCAGTTCTCCTCATAGATGACCACGTGATTAAACTATGCCCAAAGTTAGGATGAAGTTTGACTCCCTGTGCTGCTGTTTGTCCTTAATGTCTGATAGACCAGGGGCTGTTCTACTGTAGTACTTGATAATACCATTTCTGTAATAACACCATTTGTTTTGCATTTCTTTTAGAGAGATGGAAGATACAGTCTCTAGGAGCTGTTAAATCAGAGATTCATTTACTTCATAGCACTTCTACCTTTGATGGACCATTGTGACTAGACAGGAAGCCAAGTAGATCACACTGGTTTTGATTTCATTACAGAATCATTCTTTTTCTACACCTTAAGGCTAATGGTTGATAGTCACAATTGTTAACAGTTTGGTTTTTTTCTGGTGAATGCTGTGTAGTAAATTTTGTTCCACTACCTGCAAATAGAAGCTAGGAGTTTTATTTTACAATTTCTGTTGCATTTTCAAGTCTTATAAATCAAACCATTGCACATGGTTATACATATATATATATATTTATTTCAGGTTTAAATCTCTTTAAACCTGTGTCAATTCTATGAAAAATCAGAACAGGACAAGTGGTAACCAGGTTTTGATATTTAATAGGGAGAACTGTCTGTTTTCCATCATAAATCAATAGCTAACACCTCTTCATTTCACACAGTCCATCAAAGAGCCCCTGCATGACTGTAATGTTTGTCCCTATGAATTTTGAGCAGTGAACTGAACATTTTACATTCAAAATACCTTCACCAGTCCCAGCTTCCTCATACAAAACAAGTTTTAGTGTCATCCTGTGTTTTGTTACCTCTGTTTGAGTGTCAGCTGACAAACTTCTAAAGCTGGTCGGTTTTCTCACTCCTTCAGATGGAAAAGGAAATGTTGATGGGATTTACTTGTTCTCAGATGTTGGCAGATATCACAGCAAAACGCCTCCCTTCCCATTCACATTTAGTTTGCTCATGTAGTGAATTCTGCTAATGCTTCTAAAGTACTTTGGAGTTATAAAATGTTCTCCAAGTGTGTTTGAGCGGGTGGCAAACAGCAGCTGTTTTATCCCGAGGGGCTGGTTTGTTCCAGGACAGGCTGGAAGCATGAGCCAAGGTCAGCTCTGTCAAGTTCAGCAAGTCCAAGTGCCTGGTCCTGCACCTGAGTCACAACAACCCCCTGGGGTGGTCTCTTCTCCCAGATTTGTCCAGCATTGGAGCAGGCTGCCCAGGGAAGTGCTGGAAGTCTCCATCCTGGAGGGGTTTGAAAGAGGTGCAGCTGTGGCACTGAGGGACATGGTTTGGTGGTGACCAGGGCAGTGCTGGATAATGATTGGCCTCAATGATCTCAAAGTTCTTTTCTGACCTAAATGTTCCTGTGTTTCTGTGATAGTCTGAGTGAGTATCACACTAGAGAGAGACAACAACACACCTTTCACTCGGTGCACAGCAAAGTCAACATTACAGGATTCCACATCAAAATCTTTCCATTAATTTGGGAACCAGCAGACCCATATAATGCTGTGCAGCTGGAGCTGCAGCATTTCCTAGCCTGGAGATGTAATGAGCCATTAGCATACTACACTGACTGGAAATTGTCTTTATACTTCAAAAGGAAAATGGGGATGAAAAAGTACAGAGATGAAACACAAATTTTCCCTATTCCTCAGTTGTTGAAAATACAGAAGGTCACAATTGAAAGCTAAACTTAGGTGGATTCCTGGTGAAGAAAGGCTGTTTCATCTCTTCTGTCTTAGAGAAGCTTAGATATTTAGGAAAATATTCTGGTACCATCTGCAGCACCAAGTGGGTGAGTGGCAAGCTGTTAAGAAGAGATGTGGATTTCTGCTTTGATGTATGTACATCATTGTTGAAGTTCAGAGAGCCATGCCAAAAGTATTTTGATATAAACATAATGTATTTTTTAAGCATTAAATCCTCACTTATTTCAAAAACAAATTTCCTAGCCATTTGTATAATAAGGGTTTTTTCTAAATTTTAATCTAAACCTTTAGACAGTTTCCTGTTAAATGTTTTCCCTTAAACGTTTCCTGTTGCTTTGCAGGTTTTAGAAATGTTTGTTGTCCAAATTGAGCACCTTGTGTCTGAAATTTCCATAGACACACTACTCTGAGGTCACTTTTTATTCTTTGAAATTAGATGTCAGTTAGGTGTAACTGGGAGACTGCATCAAAGTTCAAAGGCAGAAATCCTCACTTTTCCAGATTAAACCAATCTGGCATTTCAGGCTTTGTTCTCATTCTGTTCTTATCATTGCAGTTTTTGGAGGCCACATGATGTGAAAATTTAAGTGCATGTTCTAAATACATTGGGTTATTTATTGAGACTTAAATATTTGGTTTTGTCTTTATGTTGCTCAACTGTTGTATATAGCTCTGACTTGGGTATTTCATGGATATGCAGATGAGGATTTCTGAAACAACATGTGATAAGAACCTACCCTTGGAAATATAGGATATCTGCAATGAAATGGAATTTTTGAATGGTCTCATTATCCTAATGCTTTTTCCTTACTCAGGCCTGTGGGAATATGCACTGTAGCAAATGTAAATGAAGAAACTTACTTTTCATAACCCTATGGCTACATAATAAATGTAAAATGTCACTGTCCCCTTAGAACAGCAAATCTGGTTTACCTCTCCATAGTTTGCAGAAACCCACTTCATTTCACATTTTGGAAGTGAGATGTTAAAAGGAGTTTTTCTACAACACTTGAGCATTTGGTTACTGCTTCTCTGAGATTTTGACATCCACAGTGTGTAAGTTCTTAGGCCTAACTGCATAACACTGTCCTTAGGTCAGTCCTTGGTTGCAAAAGTTTGTAATGCTGAATTTCAGGTCACCAGAGCTTCTGATTTTGGGGGGAGGTTCATTCCTCCCTCACAACAGCCAGCAATGCTTTAGGCATGTCTTCTGTAGCCCCTAAGTACAAAGTGATGATCAGAAATGTGTTTATGCTTTAACATTTTCTTCTTTGATGAGTGTATGGAGCATAGCAAAGCCTGACCCTTCACCTCTAGTCAGTTAGAAAAAGCCAGTATTCTTACAAAACAAGCTAAAATAGCAGAAGGATGACATTTGGGAGCTGTGTAATTAACTGGTTCTTGCTCATCCTGGTAAAGCAATGTATGGGTTTGCTGATGTTCTCAGAATTCTCTCCTTTTAGTATGTTGTTCTCAGAATTACTTCTAGTGTTCACCTGAGTTATAAAATTATCTCATTCAGGAAACTGTTGGGTGAGATGAGCTTAGGTGAAATCTGCTGCAAAGATCTTAAAGTCTTCAGCAGGCTTACAAGAGTAGAGGCTTGCAGGATTGGTGTTTTATCATCTGTAAAGCATGTAAGAGGCAACCTGAAACCTGCTCCAGGTGACCCTGCTGGAGCACAGGGTTCCTCCAACCCCAACTGTCCTCCAGTTCTGTGTCCTCTTACTGTATTGAGCTTTCTTTTCTTCCCTTTAAAAAAAAAAAAAATCATTCTGTGTAGCTAGTGAGAACAGGCAATAGCAGACTTGGTGAGCTGCATTTCTTTCATTGCATTTCTTGTGAATTCTGCCTGGGTTCTGAGCATAACTTTGCTAAACCGTGTCCAGCCACAGCATTGGCTTAAGTCCTTAGAGGTGCTGAAAATGCTAAAGGAAATGCTGAAGGAAAAGTTGCTGCTTTCATCCTGTGTCCTTCGTACTATGCAGAAAAGCCTGATTTCCTGCAGGGGTATTTTAGCTGTACTGCTGGGAATGTCTGGCTGGAGAGCTTCATATGATCCTTTGGAAAGTGATGGATTAACAGTGTGCTGGAGAGGGGTTAAAGAGCTCAGAAATGGCAAAGGCTGTCATTTTACACACCCTGTCCTTTAACAACAGTGGGCATGTGAGGGAGGGCAAAAAGCTTCTTTAAAACTGACTAAACTCATTGAGGCCTGAGGAAACTGTGGTTCACCTCTTAGCAGTAAAGTGGAAAATCCCAGAGTATCCCAAACAAAGCATTTACAGGCAAATTAAGAGCCTGCAGAATTCGAGTATAAGTGCATGATGCCATAAATACTAAGTGCTATCACTTAACTCAGCTATTAGGTCTAATTAACTTGGTGTAGATTATTTGCTAATAAAAAGTTAATGTTACATTCCTTGGAACCGGAACATGACAACATTACACCCCTGTTGATAAAAATGACAGAATTATGTTCAATTACTTGTGGGGAGATACAGTTGTTATTAAATCCTGCTATCTACGAAATGCAAACTCATGTCCTTAAAATAAATTGCTTCATCAATAACAGCCTCACCCCCCATTACAGCAAGGCTGCTGTGTGTGCTGATGAGTTGGATCTTTGCTTTCCTTTGTTTTTAACGTAGCAGATGTCCTGCTTCATCTTATTGTACACAGAGAAAATCCAGAAACCACCTGATTTTCCTGCTGATAGCTAATTTCCACGCTCCTCCAATTTCCAGTGGACTGCTGAAAAGTCTTCCCTTTTTCTAAACTAGATGAGATCGAGTTCATAGGAAGTATTTGAAGAGAAAGCATTTTTTGAAAATGCTGTGTTCAGACCGTGGGTTTGGTTGTGTTGGGTGTAGTGGCACAGGCAGGATTACACTGCCTGCCACTAATAAACTTACAAAATAAATTTGGCAAAATGCAAAGATTTAAGTGTCTTCCAGCTTGTGAGCCTGCATGTAGTTCACCTCAGTGATAAACATTTTATTGTACACAGCAGAAACTGCAATGGAAATCACATATCAAAAAATTATACTGTGCTTGATAAAATGAGCAGTAGTAAATTAAAATTACATATTGGTGAAGTTGCAGTTATCTATTACTGTATCTTTATAGCACTGGTAAAAATCAATTTTTGCCATCTTTAATTAGCCTTGTTCTATATTATAAATATGATTTAAATGCCATTAGTGGCATATTTCTAAAGAAATCAATTCTATTAATAAAATATTTCTTACAGGAGAAAAAAACCAAAGCAAAAACCCAACTAAAGCTAAAACAACAAACCAAAAAATAAGTGCATGAGGTGAATTTTAGGAGGTTATGCTTTAAAATACAATCATATTGCTCTCATTTTTTCTGTTTTTCCAGTTAGTTTAGAAATGTCAGAGGGCCATCAGAGCTGTTTGAATGCCTAGTCAAAGTAGACCTGAATTTCTACATTAAAAACAAGATACAAACTGATTTTCATGGCATCCTTTATCTTTCTCAATTCTTGCTCAATTAGGTTTTTATTGCCTAGCTGGACCTAATCTTTCAGGTTCTCAAGGTACGAGTTTGTTGGGTTTTTTTTAATTGGGAGGATTTCATACCAGCACCTAGAAAAACAGACTCTAAACAGCTGATCTGAATTATTGCCACCTGTGCATGTAGAATTCCAATAATGCTACTGAAACTGCTCAGAGAAAGACTGCTCATAGGGAGCACCAGCCTGTGTTTGGTGGGGAGATGAAAATATCACTTTGTCAGTATTGCTTAATATGTAAAACACGTTATGCAAACCCCAGTGCTCAGGGAAGAGCACGCATTTTGCTTTTGTATTCCCATTATGCCAGGAGCTTTTTGAGCTCATAAGCAAAAATACTATTTTCTGGTTTTTTTGAATGTTAAACAGGAAGTAGACTTGAAAAAAAGCATCTCTAGAGCTGTGTGACCTATTAGGATGAGTGTTTAATTAATGAAAGAATTTGTGAAAGGCAAAAGAATCCTCTATTCCTTTTAAGGCTGGGGTCTTTATTAGGACCTGGCATGTCTGAGATTTTTTTGCATTCAGAACTGGTGATTCAGTTAGTTTTCCCCACCCACTCCAGATCTGTGATGCTGCATTCAGAAATAAAATCTCATTGGTGAAAAATAAGGTGATACTTTCACAGTCAGATCACTGGGAACTGATTAGCAAGGGAGAGAAAATGAATGGGGGAAAAAAATCCAGAAACTAGCATTTCCCACCTCCTTCATCTTCTGAATGTATAAAAATACAAATTAAAAAAGATGCATATCTCTGGAAATACATAGAAAGGAGTTTATATATCCACAAATACACTCAAGCCTGATTTACAGTTCGTTGAAACTGATGAGAATTTTTTTTTTCAATTATCTGTACATCATTGCTAGGAGTTTTATTGTTCTGAATCCAGATTTACAGACTTTGGGTTTTCTATCACCATTTTAAAGCATTCTTTAGATAAAGATATGAAAATTAAGTTTCTCATTGTTTAATACTAATAAATTTCCTCTTGCATGGATCTCATGTTCAAACCTTAAATTTTGTGGCACAGCATGAATAATTCTCAGTGGATTGGGAAAGATCCAAAGAAACTGCATTTGTTTTATTTCACCTGGGGTTTTGGAAATCTGCAAGTGCACAATGGGACAGTTATGTGGCCATGGGTCTAACACCCCAGTATCCAGTGACATGCAATCTAAAGTTTTAAAATCTAATCTAAACTCCAGAATGAAAATAGCAATTGCTGCTTTATGGCACTCCCTTAGGACAGAATTTTTGGTATTACTATCAGTCTTTTTTTCTACCTGACCAGTTTCTTTCTGAAGCTGTTTGTGGTGTTTGTTTATTTTGTGAGCTTGGATTGTTGGTTGGGTTGGGGTTTTGTTTGAGTTTTTGGGGCTTTTTTTGCCCCTCTGTGTTTTTTGTGGGTTTGGGTGGGTTTTTGTTGTCTGTTTGTTTTTAAAGCAATCCAAAGATGCAGTTGTGATTGTGTGAAAGCAGTAGTTTCATCTCAGGGTTGTCAGATGTGGTAATTAACCAGTGTTTGGATGCTGAGGGACTGCACTTGTGGAATTGCCACATTTTGGTGTTAAGCTGACTAAATATGATTTGAAGCCAGTTATTGATCAAGTCACTGCAGAAAGGGGCTGTCAGTGCCAGGCTTGGCCCATCAGGAACACAGAGCAGGTTTTGGTGGTATCACCACTTTAAACTCTGGTCTCCACTTAGTAAATCCCTTTCCCACACGGGTGTAGTTCTGTTGGTATCTCTGTAGGTGTTAGTGGGGGTCAGGAACCTATCCCACAAAGTCATGGGCAGAGTCAGCTGGCCATTACTGAAAAACATCCAACACCAATACCCGTATTTTTGAAATAGGCTTCGCAGTTCCTTTTGTAGTCAAAGATTTTGGGTTTTGCCTTAATGTTTGGGGACAGGCAAGTTGTCACTCCTTGTCCTATACTGATTGTAATTTCTTGTAAGTGTGCTATGTCTTAATAAAAAATTACTATCAGCATTACCCTGTATAAAAGCAGCTGATGGCAGTGCTGGAGCTTGGTCTGAGGCAAGGACAGTTGTTGCATGGGACTCCTTTTTGCAGCTTCAGCAATTCACTGTTTCCCATGGGAATGGTGGTGCCTGGTTTTTTCACTCCCTCACTGGCAGAGGTGGGAGAGTGGGGTGCACTCCTCCTCTGCTGCTCAGATTAGATCATGTGCTTGTCCTCAAGGGCAGCACTTCCCTGTAAAACACTCCTGTAAAAAACACTACCCTGTAAAAAAAAAATGGGAATCTCCACCAGGGTGTGCCAATGCTTCACGTGTGGGTTTCCCTTCCAGGGCTTTCAGTTCAGCTCCTCACTCTGTTTTGTCTGAAATTTGCAAGGGGGGTTTTTTATCACAGTGACTCATCTTGTGCAAACCCTTGGCTCTGAATATTCCAAGCAGTACTGAATCCTTCCTGCTTTGTACTCTGGAATATTTATAATGCCAAAAGAGTCCCTGTCTGGAAACAAAGGGGTGATCCTACTAGGTGGCAAATTATATTACTAAAAACCAAAGCAATCATATTGCTGTAATTTATCCTCTGTGCTTCCCAAGGCTAGCAGGCACTTCTCTGCATTGCACACTTCTAAGTTAATTTTTAAAAGCTCTCTCTGTTCTAATGCACAAAAGTACTTCAGTCTCTTACTTGTTGGGATTTGAAGAGGACAGCAGGTTCTGAAGCTCTTGCCTGTTTAGATGCTGAAATCTTAGTGATACCTTTGACTTGTAGATGCAAGTTGCTTCTTTATGGTGTTTCCTTCTCAGCTCCTTTTTTTTTTTTTTTTTTTGTCCTGTGGGTGTTTTTTTATGGTGTTTGGTGTCTTTATGACTTTTGACTTGTAGATGTAAGTTGCTTCTTTATGGTGTTTCCCTTCAACTGTCATTTAAAACAATTAGTTATCACACAGTTAATTATCAGAGAACCCAGTCCTCCGTGGCAGCTCATGAAACAGTGGCATATTTTCTCTTGACTGTCTCATTGGTGGTTTGCAATACTGCATTATATAATGAGATAAATTACAGAAATAATTAAATACTACATGATGCAGCATGGGGAAAAGTCCGTATATCTTATAACACTTTTTGTGGAAGGATCCTCAAATATTATTTGCATCTCAGAAGAGTTAAGATGGCTCAGCTGGGACAGAGCTGACCTACCTCAACCAGGAAGGATAATTTTCTTTCACTTCTGTAGTTTCTGATTATATGTTCTGTATTTGAATCAATTACATGGAAACATAACTAGGGATGTGACACTATTTGTTTGACACTGTTTGCAGATTTCACATTAGCTATGTCCAATGTACATTAGGGAAAAAAATGTTAAAAAAAAAGCTTTATTGAACACAGTTTTACATAATGCAATAGCCATTGTGAATTTTTTTGTGGAAGTGGTGATCAGGAAAGGAAACAGCAAGATCATCTCCACTGCTCTAAACAATTAACACTGTGCCCTCATGATGTGCTAAATATGTCACACAGCTTTTACCTGTGGAGAGTCTCTTTATACTAATGAGTTGGTTTGACAGAAAGTTTTGGTGTTTGATTTCAAAGTGAAAAGAGAGAGTTTACAAGTTTTCTGAGTGCTGCTCTTGCAAGTGTCTGGTATAAGAGGAAATAGAAAGGAGAGAGAGCGTTTAATGTGTTGTGATGTTAGGCACTGGTTAGCATTCAGAAATACTTCTAAGAAGTATTTTTTTGCAACTTTTGCATTTGTTTTCCAAGCTTAACCTTTTTCAAGTTCTTGTTTGATAATAGAAGTGAGGAATGGCTTCTCTGCTGTGTTGGCTCAGCAAAGACAGTTCAACTGGGGAAAAAAGGTGAATTGGAGTCTCCTTCAGCCTGTGCATCAAAGGCTTTCCAGTGTGAGGTGAAGTTCTAAAGTTCTGGTCAAGGTCATTATCTTTGAAATTATTTAACCAGGTTAGTGTTCAGTTTTGTAGGCATTTGTAAAATAATGAGACATGATTGCACTGATAACTTGTGAGCACAGACTGCTTGAGGCCAAACTGATCTGTAGGACACAGATAAGGTCTCTGCTTGCTAAATGAGGGGAACTGCATGTAAAAGGCAGACCTACAGTATTCAACACTGAATTTTAAACTTGCAAAACCCAGACTTTTTATGGCAGTAGCTGGTTTTAGCTATTTTTTTTTTTAAGTCACTAGTTAGGTAAAGTCCCTTGACTCTTCAACAAAGTGGTAGAAAATATTTTTCTCTATAACTGCATATTTGTAGAAAGTGGGAGACATAGAGCTTAAAAGACACAGGAAGTGTCTTTCTGTTGGAATCTGCCTCGAATAGTCAGCAATTAATAATGCTGCATCATTCAGACATAACCTTTCCACATCCTGCCTGGACATGCTCTCTAACTTTAGAACACATTACTCATTGTATGCAATAGGTCAGAGGATAATGTTACACTCTAAATCAGCTTCTTCTCTAATCTTTCTAAACTTTTAATGCCTTCTTTCACACAGAAATGCAGTTGTCAGCCATTCAGTGTCACAATTTGCAGCAACAGGATGAGCAGTATATTTTCACCCTTTTAGCTTGTAACCATGAAAGAAGAAATACCTGTTACCATTCTTTTTCCAATCCAAATGGATTATTATACCCAGTGAGAAGTGAGGGATGTATGTTGGGACCTCATTAGAACTGCTTCCCACAACTGCACGTTTCTCAGCACCAGCTTCTTAAGGACAGAGTTTCACTAACAGCTTTCATCTGTGGATCTTTAAGAGGTTTAATAACTTAGTAATAGTTGTGCATTAAATTAATTAGTTAACCCATATTAGAAACGTTTGTGAAAGACCCAAAACATTTTTAATCTTAGATAGGGAGAAATATTGTCACAGAGATCACCATTATCTCACAAAGCATGTATGATAAACTGGGATAGGGGCACTGCAGATGACTGACCTGATTTTCATGGATGTTGTATATGTGAAATCTAAATTGGCTGTCTGATTTAATGACTTGGGGAAGGCTGTTCTAAATGATTTGCCCACAGCTGCTCCATGACCTCGATCATTTAGCTCTCAGTCCCATGCTTTAATGATACAGCATGCTTTTCTCTAATGTGAAAAAAATATGGTTTTCATTGCCATTAAGACGTTCCTGTCACATAGAAAATAATCCAGCAGTTCTTTTCACAGAAGAGAATCCAGCAATATTTGGATAGAAAATCCAGTGTATGGTGCTTCATTGGTGAAAATTAATAAAAATAGGGAATAAATATAGTGTAAATTTTAAAAGGTATGACTTTTAAACACCAGAAAACCTATCATTAGAAGAGAATGAGCCAAATGAGAGGAAAAGGAACTGCTTTTTCCAGTCTTTCTCAGTAAAAATAGAAGTGAATTTGGCAGAAGTTCTTTCAGTAAAATCTGCTTTAGAATAAAAGCACTGCCACTGAAGCTAATGAAAAAACCCTCATATTTTTACCAGAGCTAATGAAACCCTTTTACTTAAGTCAGTGTGCTCTCTTATTTTATCTGCAGTTTTTCCACAGTGTTAGCACTACTTTATCTGCTGTTTTCCCACTTTATTTTTTCTTTTTCTGTAAAAGAAAAGGTTGATAAATGGCTGCCCCTGTAAGATCTGGAGTAGATGACACAGAGAAGCGTGGCTGATATTGGTGGTAGTATCAGCCCAGGGCAGCTCACTCTGTTAATTATTGGACCTGGCTTACAGGAGACAATCTCTTACCATATCTTGGGAGAGGCCTTTTCAGTAAATAGATAATGAATTAACTAGAGGGAGGTTAACAAAATAGTGCACATCAAAACATAAACCTCTTCCATTAAGCACCAACTGCATGGATTGCCCCCCTCTCTTTTTCATTTACAGATAAGAATAGATTCATTAAAGTAGATCTAAATATTTTATCACCTTTAATGTACTTGTACAGACAAGACTTTGCAATACAACCTCAGACATCATTCCTAAATGAGCTCTCTCTCCTTCATAAAACCTCTCATTAATCTACCTAAAAGAAGATGTGTGTCTGTCTGCTCAATACAACCACTGTCAAACCTGTGATATGTTGGTTTATGTGTAATAAAACAAAGCAGCCTAGATAAAAACATTAATGACAGGATTGTAATTCCTGAGGCTAATAGAACACTTGCCTTGTTTTCTGTGGAGAAATAAGATTCTTGGGGTTTTGAAGTAATGAGTGCCTCTCATAATTAATATGAGTGGTCATGGAGTGCACTCACTGTCCTTCTGAAATAGAGGGAAATTCTCCTCCCAAGTAGTGGAAAACTGGACCTTTTTAAAACCATTCTGAATTTGCTTCTAACTCCAAGGTAACTGATGAGCCATTCTCTTTGGAGAGCCTAATCACTATTTAGATTACAGGTGTTACCTTGATAACTGAAAATTATCTTCACTTTGACAGTTTGACTCGTCACATTGTGAAATCTTGTGGAACAAATCTTTCCTGGTACAATTGGTTGCATCTTCTACCCAGCAAATGGCTCCTGTTTAGTGACAGGCATGAGACCTGGTTCAAAGGTCCTGAAATCATTCACTTCGGGACAGTACTACAGCATCAAGGCTTTTCCTCATGGCATAACAGAGCACTTTGCAAAAATCCAAGACATTTCAGGCAGAATGAAGAACATTCCCAAAGTGCACTACAGCAGCCAAATAAAAAATCAGCTTGTATTTCTGGAGAAGGGGTAGACAGGCACGTGAGGAAAATTATATGGACAAATGGAAGGGCACTAGGTAGAAATAGGGATTTTAATGAAAAAAAAAAATTGTATTGGAAGAACAGTGGGATTGGAGAATGTGACCCTGGGTACGGATGTGAGAGAATCGCTTGTTAAGCTTTAGTTATGAATATGCTTTTGTCTTAATTGAATATGCCTTTGTCACCATCAGAATGCACCAGGTTTGGTCCGGCAGTTTAACTTAACCCGTGACCAGGCCAAAGTGATTGTGAACAGCTGCTCACATTGTCACAAAAGTATCTTTCCAATCATGCCTACAGGCGTGAATCCCCGAGGCTTGTCCAGTTGTGAAGTGTGGCAATCAGACGTCACGCACTTCCCCTCCTTTGGGAGGCAAAAGTACGTGCATGTCTCCGTGGACACGTTCTCGGGAGCAGTCTTTGCTTCTGCCCACACAGGTGAAAAGGCTGGAGATGCTATCAAGCATTTTATCCAAGCCTTCGCTGTTCTAGGCATTCCAAAAACTCTGAAAACTGACAATGGACCCACATACAAGTCCAAAGAATTTAGCAGCTTTTTACAGCAATGGGGAGTGAAACACAAAACTGGGATCCCCCACTCTCCAACAGGGCAAGCAATTGTGGAGAGGACTCACCAGAGTCTCAAAAGAGTCCTCAGCCAGCAGCAACCAATTCTCAAAATTGAACCACCTTCTGTAAGACTAGCCCGTGCCCTGTTCACTTTGAATTTTCTTAACTGTTCCTTTGGGACCATGAACCCGCCAGTGATAAGGCACTTTCGGGGGAACTCACAGTTAGAGCCCCGAGAGAAGCCAGAAGTCCTTGTCAAAGATCCAAAAACCTTGAGGATACAGGGTCCCCATGAATTAGTTGCCTGGGGGCGTGGGTATGCCTGCGTCTCCACTCCCACTGGTATGCGGTGGCTTCCTTCCCGAAATGTGAGATCCTATATCCCCAAGACTTCTGAGACATCAGAGCCCCAGGTCACTGTGGCCTCCTGGAGAAGGAGGAAAAAGGGAGAAGAAGAAGAGGGTTCTGAGGCAAGCCCTCCTGGCCCAGTTACACTTCCCTCCTGGATGTTCTGGCAAGAGGAAGAAAGAGAAGAGCTGTTTCCTCTGGCCGAATGTTTTCAGTGTTTGTTTAACTGAATTTCTCTTTCTGAGTTACAGAACCACAGACCTGGTGGTCAGCATGGAAACTCGCAGCGCAGCAGTGGTTGTCCTTGTTGTGCTGTTCTGTTTGCCATCCAAAACCGTCTCCTGGATCGTGCCCCAACCCAAAGCCAATGTGTGGAAAACCCTTGCACAGAGTCTGGGTCAAGACCACATTTGCCTAGCCTCTGCAGCATCCCAAAATCCTATATCTTCCTGCCTGGTGGGAATCCCTGTAAAAGAGAGTGAGTATCCACACTCACTGCTCTGGATCCAACAACAATCCAATCAAAAGCCTGTTCAAGTTTATCACTTTACTGAAATTGGTGAGCCCCCTTCTGCTCTTGTAGGAAATCCCCTTGCCTTTTGGAAGGAATGGTTGCTAACCCTTCCACCTGCCAACCAAGAGCCCCAAGAATTGGAACTTCTTGGGTCTGCCAAAGCTCCTGTCTGTATCCATTTTTCCTTTACTCCCTCTGAAAAACAAGCCAAATCATTTTGCAGTTTGCGGCAAGCCGATAGTTCTTACCAAGCAGCAAACTGGTGTACAAGAATTGTACATGTTATCACTCCTTCTACTAACTTTGATGCTTCTCCCCATTCCCTGCCAAAAGGTTTTTTCCTCATTTGTGGTGACAGAGATTTTACAGGCATTCCTGCTCTGCTGATCGGAGGTCCTTGCACATTGGGAAAGTTGAGCTTGTTCACCCCAAACATGACTCAAATTCTTAATTGGCACAACAAAAGTTCCTCTAAGCATGTTCAGAAAAGAGACTTGACAAGTCTCGACCCCGATTGTAATACAGAAATTTTCATTGGTCCAAGGCAAAAGCCACTGCTCTGACAGTCTTTTTGCCTTGGGTTTCAATTGCAAAGTCTCTGGGTGAATTAGGCCGATTGGAGTGTTGGGTGGTAAAACAAGCAAATTTGACGTCGCAAGCTATAAGTGACCTCCTAGCAGACAAACAAATAACCAGGCAGGCGACCCTCCAAAACGGAGCTGCCATTGACTACCTGCTTTTGTTGCATCAACACTCATGTGAGGAGTTTGATGGGCTGTGCTGTTTCAATCTATCGTCCAAGGCAGAAGAAATCTCTCCAGCAATTGCGTGGGATTGTAGAGTCCGTCAAGCAAGAAACTGGAGACTGGTTTGACAACCTTTTTCAAGGTGCTGGACTTTCAGTGTTGCCAGCTCTTGGATCAAAACAGGACTGTTAGTTCTGTTCATTGTTTTGGTTGTAGTCATCGCCTTTAGCTGTGTAAAAAATGTAATCATGCATGCAATTTTCTCGACTTCCGCCTTTGCTGTGCAGTCAACAATGATAGACATCAACCTTCCACCAGATGAAGATTCGAGCAGCGAGAACAACTCTGAAGATAACACCCCAGAGCAGTGAAAAAAATAAAAAAAAAAGGGGGAAGTATGGATGTGAGAGAATCGCTTGTTAAGCTTTAGTTATGAATATGTTTTTGTCTCAATTGAATATGCCTTTGTCTTAATTGCAAAGTAAGGATTGTGCAATCCTGAGGCAGCCCTTTGTTTTAGAAGTTACTTTGTTAGGATTGATACGGTTACTAAGACAACGGAACGTTTGCTCGGAACCTGTCAAGGTCTCTGGGTAGGGCCTTGGGTCGGACCATTCCCAAATTTGCTATGATTTGCTAAAGTTTAGATAGTAATGCTAAAATGTATTAGATAGAGCTGGTTTATTGGTTTCTAGATTCTGTACCCGCCCTCTGACCTGTCCTGTACAAAAACCCCCTGCACCCCTTGCCCGGTGCCTCTCCGGTGGCAGTGAGCAGAGGGCATGGACCCCGTCACTCCTGAATAAACCCTCTAAATCTCAAAGTGCCTGAGAGGTCCCTCTTTCCTTGCCACAGCCATTACAGCGTAGTCTTAGACTGTTTTCAGAGCCAAGTCCCACAAAAACCGTTGTGTAGCAGCGTGACTGAGCAGCTGGCTGGCCCAGGTGTGCCTACAGGGCCAAAAAGAGAGTCACGCAAAGCTACATGTACCAGGCAGAAGGCCTCAGGGCTGCGGGCTGCAGGAGGAGCTTCAGGCAGACTTGTAGCACTTCCCCAGCACAGTGCACAGCTCCCGGGGCTAGATCCACGCCAAACATGCCCTGTCTGCAAGCGAGAGCTGTAGTGAGAGCAGGAAGCGTCAGGCAGTCTCTTCTCGCCATGTACGTGCTGGTGCTCTGTTTGGGCACTCTGCAGAGAAACACTGGTGCTTGCTTCTGTTACCAGCAAACCAAGGTGCTTGTGCAGCAAGAATCCTGCTTTTTCCAGCACAGGATCACTTTGGAGCTGAGTCGAGTTAGCCCTGCTTTTGCAGCACCAGCAGAAGCTCTGCTGGCTCTCTCTCCTGCTTTTCCATAGCAGAGCTGTCAGAAGCGAGAAACTGCCTTTTGCCGAGAAAGCAGCGTTTAGTGCGAGAGAAGGCAGCGTCCTCAGGACACAATGCTGGCTGTGCCCAGAAGCGTGAGGCAGCAGTGGAAGACTGTTGAAAGCAAGAACAGCTCGGGGAGAGCAGGTGGTGGTGGAGAATTTCAGGCAGAAGCCGTCAGGGCTGTAGGCTGCAGGAGGAGCTTCAGGCAGACTTGTAGCACTTCCCCAGCACAGTGCACAGCTCCCGGGGCTAGATCCACGCCAAACATGCCCTGTCTGCAAGCGAGAGCTGTAGTGAGAGCAGGAAGCGTCAGGTAGATTCTTTTCGCCGTGTACGTGCTGCTGCTCTGTTTGGGCGCTCTGCAGAGAAACACTGGTGCTTGCTTCTGCTTCCAGCAAGCCAAGGTGCTTGTGCAGCAAGAATCCTGCTTTCTCCTGCACAGGATCACTTTGGAGCTGAGTGGGAGTTAGCCCTGCTTTTGCAGCACCAGCAGAAGCTCTGCTGGCTCTCTCTACTGCTTTTCCATAGCAGAGCTGTCAGAAGCGAGAAACTGCCTTTTGCCGAGAAAGCAGCGTTTAGCGCGAGAGAAGGCAGCGTCCTCAGGACACAATGCTGGCTGTGCCCAGAAGCGTGAGGCAGCAGTGGAAGACTGTTGAAAGCAAAAAAAGCTCGTGGAGAGCAGGTGGTGGTGGAGAATTTCAGGCAGAAGCCGTCAGGGCTGCAGGCTGCAGGAGGAGCTTCAGGCAGACTTGTAGCACTTCCCCAGCACAGTGCACCGCTCCCGGGGCTAGATCCACGCCAAACATGCCCTGTCTGCAAGCGAGAGCTGTAGTGAGAGCAGGAAGCGTCAGGTAGCTTCTTTTCGCCGTGTACGTGCTGCTGCTCTGTTTGGGCGCTCTGCAGAGAAACACTGGTGCTTGCTTCTGCTTCCAGCAAGCCAAGGTGCTTGTGCAGCAAGAATCCTGCTTTCTCCTGCACAGGATCACTTTGGAGCTGAGTGGGAGTTAGCCCTGCTTTTGCAGCACCAGCAGAAGCTCTGCTGGCTCTCTCTACTGCTTTTCCATAGCAGAGCTGTCAGAAGCGAGAAACTGCCTTTTGCCGAGAAAGCAGCGTTTAGCGCGAGAGAAGGCAGCGTCCTCAGGACACAATGCTGGCTGTGCCCAGAAGCGTGAGGCAGCAGTGGAAGACTGTTGAAAGCAAGAACAGCTCGTTGAGAGCAGGTGGTGGTGGAGAATTTCAGGCAGAAGCCGTCAGGGCTGCAGGCTGCAGGAGGAGCTTCAGGCAGACTTGTAGCACTTCCCCAGCACAGTGCACAGCTCCCGGGGCTAGATCCACGCCAAACATGCCCTGTCTGCAAGCGAGAGCTGTAGTGAGAGCAGGAAGCGTCAGGTAGCTTCTTTTCGCCGTGTACGTGCTGCTGCTCTGTTTGGGCGCTCTGCAGAGAAACACTGGTGCTTGCTTCTGCTTCCAGCAAGCCAAGGTGCTTGTGCAGCAAGAATCCTGCTTTCTCCTGCACAGGATCACTTTGGAGCTGAGTGGGAGTTAGCCCTGCTTTTGCAGCACCAGCAGAAGCTCTGCTGGCTCTCTCTACTGCTTTTCCATAGCAGAGCTGTCAGAAGCGAGAAACTGCCTTTTGCCGAGAAAGCAGCGTCTAGCGCGAGAGAAGGCAGCGTCCTCAGGACACAATGCTGGCTGTGCCCAGAAGCGAGAGGCAGCAGTGGAAGACTGTTGAAAGCAAGAACAGCTCGGGGAGAGCAGGTGGTGGTGGAGAATTTCAGGCAGAAGCCGTCAGGGCTGCAGGCTGCAGGAGGAGCTTCAGGCAGACTTGTAGCACTTCCCCAGCACAGTGCACAGCTCCCGGGGCTAGATCCACGCCAAACATGCCCTGTCTGCAAGCGAGAGCTGTAGTGAGAGCAGGAAGCGTCAGGTAGCTTCTTTTCGCCGTGTACGTGCTGCTGCTCTGTTTGGGCGCTCTGCAGAGAAACACTGGTGCTTGCTTCTGCTTCCAGCAAGCCAAGGTGCTTGTGCAGCAAGAATCCTGCTTTCTCCAGCACAGGATCACTTTGGAGCTGAGTGGGAGTTAGCCCTGCTTTTGCAGCACCAGCAGAAGCTCTGCTGGCTCTCTCTACTGCTTTTCCATAGCAGAGCTGTCAGAAGCGAGAAACTGCCTTTTGCCGAGAAAGCAGCGTCTAGTGCGAGAGAAGGCAGCGTCCTCAGGACACAATGCTGGCTGTGCCCAGAAGCGTGAGGCAGCAGTGGAAGACTGTTGAAAGCAAGAACAGCTCGGGGAGAGCAGGTGGTGGTGGAGAATTTCAGGCAGAAGCCGTCAGGGCTGCAGGCTGCAGGAGGAGCTTCAGGCAGACTTGTAGCACTTCCCCAGCACAGTGCACAGCTCCCGGGGCTAGATCCACGCCAAACATGCCCTGTCTGCAAGCGAGAGCTGTAGTGAGAGCAGGAAGCGTCAGGTAGCTTCTTTTCGCCGTGTACGTGCTGCTGCTCTGTTTGGGCGCTCTGCAGAGAAACACTGGTGCTTGCTTCTGCTTCCAGCAAGCCAAGGTGCTTGTGCAGCAAGAATCCTGCTTTCTCCTGCACAGGATCACTTTGGAGCTGAGTGGGAGTTAGCCCTGCTTTTGCAGCACCAGCAGAAGCTCTGCTGGCTCTCTCTACTGCTTTTCCATAGCAGAGCTGTCAGAAGCGAGAAACTGCCTTTTGCCGAGAAAGCAGCGTTTAGCGCGAGAGAAGGCAGCGTCCTCAGGACACAATGCTGGCTGTGCCCAGAAGCGTGAGGCAGCAGTGGAAGACTGTTGAAAGCAAAAAAAGCTCGTGGAGAGCAGGTGGTGGTGGAGAATTTCAGGCAGAAGCCGTCAGGGCTGCAGGCTGCAGGAGGAGCTTCAGGCAGACTTGTAGCACTTCCCCAGCACAGTGCACAGCTCCCGGGGCTAGATCCACGCCAAACATGCCCTGTCTGCAAGCGAGAGCTGTAGTGAGAGCAGGAAGCGTCAGGTAGCTTCTTTTCGCCGTGTACGTGCTGCTGCTCTGTTTGGGCGCTCTGCAGAGAAACACTGGTGCTTGCTTCTGCTTCCAGCAAGCCAAGGTGCTTGTGCAGCAAGAATCCTGCTTTCTCCTGCACAGGATCACTTTGGAGCTGAGTGGGAGTTAGCCCTGCTTTTGCAGCACCAGCAGAAGCTCTGCTGGCTCTCTCTACTGCTTTTCCATAGCAGAGCTGTCAGAAGCAAGAAACTGCCTTTTGCCGAGAAAGCAGCGTTTAGCGCGAGAGAAGGCAGCGTCCTCAGGACACAATGCTGGCTGTGCCCAGAAGCGTGAGGCAGCAGTGGAAGACTGTTGAAAGCAAGAACAGCTCGGGGAGAGCAGGTGGTGGTGGAGAATTTCAGGCAGAAGCCGTCAGGGCTGCAGGCTGCAGGAGGAGCTTCAGGCAGACTTGTAGCACTTCCCCAGCACAGTGCACAGCTCCCGGGGCTAGATCCACGCCAAACATGCCCTGTCTGCAAGCGAGAGCTGTAGTGAGAGCAGGAAGCGTCAGGTAGCTTCTTTTCGCCGTGTACGTGCTGCTGCTCTGTTTGGGCGCTCTGCAGAGAAACACTGGTGCTTGCTTCTGCTTCCAGCAAGCCAAGGTGCTTGTGCAGCAAGAATCCTGCTTTCTCCTGCACAGGATCACTTTGGAGCTGAGTGGGAGTTAGCCCTGCTTTTGCAGCACCAGCAGAAGCTCTGCTGGCTCTCTCTACTGCTTTTCCATAGCAGAGCTGTCAGAAGCGAGAAACTGCCTTTTGCCGAGAAAGCAGCGTCTAGCGCGAGAGAAGGCAGCGTCCTCAGGACACAATGCTGGCTGTGCCCAGAAGCGTGAGGCAGCAGTGGAAGACTGTTGAAAGCAAGAACAGCTCGTTGAGAGCAGGTGGTGGTGGAGAATTTCAGGCAGAAGCCGTCAGGGCTGCAGGCTGCAGGAGGAGCTTCAGGCAGACTTGTAGCACTTCCCCAGCACAGTGCACAGCTCCCGGGGCTAGATCCACGCCAAACATGCCCTGTCTGCAAGCGAGAGCTGTAGTGAGAGCAGGAAGCGTCAGGTAGCTTCTTTTCGCCGTGTACGTGCTGCTGCTCTGTTTGGGCGCTCTGCAGAGAAACACTGGTGCTTGCTTCTGCTTCCAGCAAGCCAAGGTGCTTGTGCAGCAAGAATCCTGCTTTCTCCTGCACAGGATCACTTTGGAGCTGAGTGGGAGTTAGCCCTGCTTTTGCAGCACCAGCAGAAGCTCTGCTGGCTCTCTCTACTGCTTTTCCATAGCAGAGCTGTCAGAAGCGAGAAACTGCCTTTTGCCGAGAAAGCAGCGTCTAGCGCGAGAGAAGGCAGCGTCCTCAGGACACAATGCTGGCTGTGCCCAGAAGCGAGAGGCAGCAGTGGAAGACTGTTGAAAGCAAGAACAGCTCGGGGAGAGCAGGTGGTGGTGGAGAATTTCAGGCAGAAGCCGTCAGGGCTGCAGGCTGCAGGAGGAGCTTCAGGCAGACTTGTAGCACTTCCCCAGCACAGTGCACAGCTCCCGGGGCTAGATCCACGCCAAACATGCCCTGTCTGCAAGCGAGAGCTGTAGTGAGAGCAGGAAGCGTCAGGTAGCTTCTTTTCGCCGTGTACGTGCTGCTGCTCTGTTTGGGCGCTCTGCAGAGAAACACTGGTGCTTGCTTCTGCTTCCAGCAAGCCAAGGTGCTTGTGCAGCAAGAATCCTGCTTTCTCCTGCACAGGATCACTTTGGAGCTGAGTGGGAGTTAGCCCTGCTTTTGCAGCACCAGCAGAAGCTCTGCTGGCTCTCTCTACTGCTTTTCCATAGCAGAGCTGTCAGAAGCGAGAAACTGCCTTTTGCCGAGAAAGCAGCGTTTAGCGCGAGAGAAGGCAGCGTCCTCAGGACACAATGCTGGCTGTGCCCAGAAGCGTGAGGCAGCAGTGGAAGACTGTTGAAAGCAAGAACAGCTCGGGGAGAGCAGGTGGTGGTGGAGAATTTCAGGCAGAAGCCGTCAGGGCTGCAGGCTGCAGGAGGAGCTTCAGGCAGACTTGTAGCACTTCCCCAGCACAGTGCACAGCTCCCGGGGCTAGATCCACGCCAAACATGCCCTGTCTGCAAGCGAGAGCTGTAGTGAGAGCAGGAAGCGTCAGGTAGCTTCTTTTCGCCGTGTACGTGCTGCTGCTCTGTTTGGGCGCTCTGCAGAGAAACACTGGTGCTTGCTTCTGCTTCCAGCAAGCCAAGGTGCTTGTGCAGCAAGAATCCTGCTTTCTCCTGCACAGGATCACTTTGGAGCTGAGTGGGAGTTAGCCCTGCTTTTGCAGCACCAGCAGAAGCTCTGCTGGCTCTCTCTACTGCTTTTCCATAGCAGTGCTGTCAGAAGCGAGAAACTGCCTTTTGCCGAGAAAGCAGCGTCTAGCGCGAGAGAAGGCAGCGTCCTCAGGACACAATGCTGGCTGTGCCCAGAAGCGTGAGGCAGCAGTGGAAGACTGTTGAAAGCAAGAACAGCTCGGTGGAAGAAGGTGGTGGTGGAGAATTTCAGGCAGAAGCCGTCAGGGCTGCAGGCTGCAGGAGGAGCTTCAGGCAGACTTGTAGCACTTCCCCAGCACAGTGCACAGCTCCCGGGGCTAGATCCACGCCAAACATGCCCTGTCTGCAAGCGAGAGCTGTAGAGAGAGCAGGAAGCGTCAGGTTGCTTCTTTCGCCGTGTACGTGCTAGTGCTCTGTTTGGGCACTCTGCAGAGAAACACTGGTGCTTGCTTCTGCTTCCAGCAAGCCAAGGTGCTTGTGCAGCAAGAATCCTGCTTTTTCCAGCACAGGATCACTTTGGAGCTGAGTGGGAGTTAGCCCTGCTTTTGCAGCACCAGCAGAAGCTCTGCTGGCTCTCTCTACTGCTTTTCCATAGCAGTGCTGTCAGAAGCGAGAAACTGCCTTTTGCCGAGAAAGCAGCGTCTAGCGCGAGAGAAGGCAGCGTCCTCAGGACACAATGCTGGCTGTGCCCAGAAGCGTGAGGCAGCAGTGGAAGACTGTTGAAAGCAAGAACAGCTCGGTGGAAGAAGGTGGTGGTGGAGAATTTCAGGCAGAAGCCGTCAGGGCTGCAGGCTGCAGGAGGAGCTTCAGGCAGACTTGTAGCACTTCCCCAGCACAGTGCACAGCTCCCGGGGCTAGATCCACGCCAAACATGCCCTGTCTGCAAGCGAGAGCTGTAGAGAGAGCAGGAAGCGTCAGGTTGCTTCTTTCGCCGTGTACGTGCTAGTGCTCTGTTTGGGCACTCTGCAGAGAAACACTGGTGCTTGCTTCTGCTTCCAGCAAGCCAAGGTGCTTGTGCAGCAAGAATCCTGCTTTTTCCAGCACAGGATCACTTTGGAGCTGAGTGGGAGTTAGCCCTGCTTTTGCAGCACCAGCAGAAGCTCTGCTGGCTCTCTCTACTGCTTTTCCATAGCAGTGCTGTCAGAAGCGAGAAACTGCCTTTTGCCGAGAAAGCAGCGTCTAGCGCGAGAGAAGGCAGCGTCCTCAGGACACAATGCTGGCTGTGCCCAGAAGCGTGAGGCAGCAGTGGAAGACTGTTGAAAGCAAGAACAGCTCGGTGGAAGAAGGTGGTGGTGGAGAATTTCAGGCAGAAGCCGTCAGGGCTGCAGGCTGCAGGAGGAGCTTCAGGCAGACTTGTAGCACTTCCCCAGCACAGTGCACAGCTCCCGGGGCTAGATCCACGCCAAACATGCCCTGTCTGCAAGCGAGAGCTGTAGAGAGAGCAGGAAGCGTCAGGTTGCTTCTTTCGCCGTGTACGTGCTAGTGCTCTGTTTGGGCACTCTGCAGAGAAACACTGGTGCTTGCTTCTGCTTCCAGCAAGCCAAGGTGCTTGTGCAGCAAGAATCCTGCTTTTTCCAGCACAGGATCACTTTGGAGCTGAGTGGGAGTTAGCCCTGCTTTTGCAGCACCAGCAGAAGCTCTGCTGGCTCTCTCTACTGCTTTTCCATAGCAGTGCTGTCAGAAGCGAGAAACTGCCTTTTGCCGAGAAAGCAGCGTCTAGCGCGAGAGAAGGCAGCGTCCTCAGGACACAATGCTGGCTGTGCCCAGAAGCGTGAGGCAGCAGTGGAAGACTGTTGAAAGCAAGAACAGCTCGGTGGAAGAAGGTGGTGGTGGAGAATTTCAGGCAGAAGCCGTCAGGGCTGCAGGCTGCAGGAGGAGCTTCAGGCAGACTTGTAGCACTTCCCCAGCACAGTGCACAGCTCCCGGGGCTAGATCCACGCCAAACATGCCCTGTCTGCAAGCGAGAGCTGTAGAGAGAGCAGGAAGCGTCAGGTTGCTTCTTTCGCCGTGTACGTGCTAGTGCTCTGTTTGGGCACTCTGCAGAGAAACACTGGTGCTTGCTTCTGCTTCCAGCAAGCCAAGGTGCTTGTGCAGCAAGAATCCTGCTTTTTCCAGCACAGGATCACTTTGGAGCTGAGTGGGAGTTAGCCCTGCTTTTGCAGCACCAGCAGAAGCTCTGCTGGCTCTCTCTACTGCTTTTCCATAGCAGTGCTGTCAGAAGCGAGAAACTGCCTTTTGCCGAGAAAGCAGCGTCTAGCGCGAGAGAAGGCAGCGTCCTCAGGACACAATGCTGGCTGTGCCCAGAAGCGTGAGGCAGCAGTGGAAGACTGTTGAAAGCAAGAACAGCTCGGTGGAAGAAGGTGGTGGTGGAGAATTTCAGGCAGAAGCCGTCAGGGCTGCAGGCTGCAGGAGGAGCTTCAGGCAGACTTGTAGCACTTCCCCAGCACAGTGCACAGCTCCCGGGGCTAGATCCACGCCAAACATGCCCTGTCTGCAAGCGAGAGCTGTAGAGAGAGCAGGAAGCGTCAGGTTGCTTCTTTCGCCGTGTACGTGCTAGTGCTCTGTTTGGGCACTCTGCAGAGAAACACTGGTGCTTGCTTCTGCTTCCAGCAAGCCAAGGTGCTTGTGCAGCAAGAATCCTGCTTTTTCCAGCACAGGATCACTTTGGAGCTGAGTGGGAGTTAGCCCTGCTTTTGCAGCACCAGCAGAAGCTCTGCTGGCTCTCTCTACTGCTTTTCCATAGCAGTGCTGTCAGAAGCGAGAAACTGCCTTTTGCCGAGAAAGCAGCGTCTAGCGCGAGAGAAGGCAGCGTCCTCAGGACACAATGCTGGCTGTGCCCAGAAGCGTGAGGCAGCAGTGGAAGACTGTTGAAAGCAAGAACAGCTCGGTGGAAGAAGGTGGTGGTGGAGAATTTCAGGCAGAAGCCGTCAGGGCTGCAGGCTGCAGGAGGAGCTTCAGGCAGACTTGTAGCACTTCCCCAGCACAGTGCACAGCTCCCGGGGCTAGATCCACGCCAAACATGCCCTGTCTGCAAGCGAGAGCTGTAGAGAGAGCAGGAAGCGTCAGGTTGCTTCTTTCGCCGTGTACGTGCTAGTGCTCTGTTTGGGCACTCTGCAGAGAAACACTGGTGCTTGCTTCTGCTTCCAGCAAGCCAAGGTGCTTGTGCAGCAAGAATCCTGCTTTTTCCAGCACAGGATCACTTTGGAGCTGAGTGGGAGTTAGCCCTGCTTTTGCAGCACCAGCAGAAGCTCTGCTGGCTCTCTCTACTGCTTTTCCATAGCAGTGCTGTCAGAAGCGAGAAACTGCCTTTTGCCGAGAAAGCAGCGTCTAGCGCGAGAGAAGGCAGCGTCCTCAGGACACAATGCTGGCTGTGCCCAGAAGCGTGAGGCAGCAGTGGAAGACTGTTGAAAGCAAGAACAGCTCGGTGGAAGAAGGTGGTGGTGGAGAATTTCAGGCAGAAGCCGTCAGGGCTGCAGGCTGCAGGAGGAGCTTCAGGCAGACTTGTAGCACTTCCCCAGCACAGTGCACAGCTCCCGGGGCTAGATCCACGCCAAACATGCCCTGTCTGCAAGCGAGAGCTGTAGAGAGAGCAGGAAGCGTCAGGTTGCTTCTTTCGCCGTGTACGTGCTAGTGCTCTGTTTGGGCACTCTGCAGAGAAACACTGGTGCTTGCTTCTGCTTCCAGCAAGCCAAGGTGCTTGTGCAGCAAGAATCCTGCTTTTTCCAGCACAGGATCACTTTGGAGCTGAGTGGGAGTTAGCCCTGCTTTTGCAGCACCAGCAGAAGCTCTGCTGGCTCTCTCTACTGCTTTTCCATAGCAGTGCTGTCAGAAGCGAGAAACTGCCTTTTGCCGAGAAAGCAGCGTCTAGCGCGAGAGAAGGCAGCGTCCTCAGGACACAATGCTGGCTGTGCCCAGAAGCGTGAGGCAGCAGTGGAAGACTGTTGAAAGCAAGAACAGCTCGGTGGAAGAAGGTGGTGGTGGAGAATTTCAGGCAGAAGCCGTCAGGGCTGCAGGCTGCAGGAGGAGCTTCAGGCAGACTTGTAGCACTTCCCCAGCACAGTGCACAGCTCCCGGGGCTAGATCCACGCCAAACATGCCCTGTCTGCAAGCGAGAGCTGTAGAGAGAGCAGGAAGCGTCAGGTTGCTTCTTTCGCCGTGTACGTGCTAGTGCTCTGTTTGGGCACTCTGCAGAGAAACACTGGTGCTTGCTTCTGCTTCCAGCAAGCCAAGGTGCTTGTGCAGCAAGAATCCTGCTTTTTCCAGCACAGGATCACTTTGGAGCTGAGTGGGAGTTAGCCCTGCTTTTGCAGCACCAGCAGAAGCTCTGCTGGCTCTCTCTACTGCTTTTCCATAGCAGTGCTGTCAGAAGCGAGAAACTGCCTTTTGCCGAGAAAGCAGCGTCTAGCGCGAGAGAAGGCAGCGTCCTCAGGACACAATGCTGGCTGTGCCCAGAAGCGTGAGGCAGCAGTGGAAGACTGTTGAAAGCAAGAACAGCTCGGTGGAAGAAGGTGGTGGTGGAGAATTTCAGGCAGAAGCCGTCAGGGCTGCAGGCTGCAGGAGGAGCTTCAGGCAGACTTGTAGCACTTCCCCAGCACAGTGCACAGCTCCCGGGGCTAGATCCACGCCAAACATGCCCTGTCTGCAAGCGAGAGCTGTAGAGAGAGCAGGAAGCGTCAGGTTGCTTCTTTCGCCGTGTACGTGCTAGTGCTCTGTTTGGGCACTCTGCAGAGAAACACTGGTGCTTGCTTCTGCTTCCAGCAAGCCAAGGTGCTTGTGCAGCAAGAATCCTGCTTTTTCCAGCACAGGATCACTTTGGAGCTGAGTGGGAGTTAGCCCTGCTTTTGCAGCACCAGCAGAAGCTCTGCTGGCTCTCTCTACTGCTTTTCCATAGCAGTGCTGTCAGAAGCGAGAAACTGCCTTTTGCCGAGAAAGCAGCGTCTAGCGCGAGAGAAGGCAGCGTCCTCAGGACACAATGCTGGCTGTGCCCAGAAGCGTGAGGCAGCAGTGGAAGACTGTTGAAAGCAAGAACAGCTCGGTGGAAGAAGGTGGTGGTGGAGAATTTCAGGCAGAAGCCGTCAGGGCTGCAGGCTGCAGGAGGAGCTTCAGGCAGACTTGTAGCACTTCCCCAGCACAGTGCACAGCTCCCGGGGCTAGATCCACGCCAAACATGCCCTGTCTGCAAGCGAGAGCTGTAGAGAGAGCAGGAAGCGTCAGGTTGCTTCTTTCGCCGTGTACGTGCTAGTGCTCTGTTTGGGCACTCTGCAGAGAAACACTGGTGCTTGCTTCTGCTTCCAGCAAGCCAAGGTGCTTGTGCAGCAAGAATCCTGCTTTTTCCAGCACAGGATCACTTTGGAGCTGAGTGGGAGTTAGCCCTGCTTTTGCAGCACCAGCAGAAGCTCTGCTGGCTCTCTCTACTGCTTTTCCATAGCAGTGCTGTCAGAAGCGAGAAACTGCCTTTTGCCGAGAAAGCAGCGTCTAGCGCGAGAGAAGGCAGCGTCCTCAGGACACAATGCTGGCTGTGCCCAGAAGCGTGAGGCAGCAGTGGAAGACTGTTGAAAGCAAGAACAGCTCGGTGGAAGAAGGTGGTGGTGGAGAATTTCAGGCAGAAGCCGTCAGGGCTGCAGGCTGCAGGAGGAGCTTCAGGCAGACTTGTAGCACTTCCCCAGCACAGTGCACAGCTCCCGGGGCTAGATCCACGCCAAACATGCCCTGTCTGCAAGCGAGAGCTGTAGAGAGAGCAGGAAGCGTCAGGTTGCTTCTTTCGCCGTGTACGTGCTAGTGCTCTGTTTGGGCACTCTGCAGAGAAACACTGGTGCTTGCTTCTGCTTCCAGCAAGCCAAGGTGCTTGTGCAGCAAGAATCCTGCTTTTTCCAGCACAGGATCACTTTGGAGCTGAGTGGGAGTTAGCCCTGCTTTTGCAGCACCAGCAGAAGCTCTGCTGGCTCTCTCTACTGCTTTTCCATAGCAGTGCTGTCAGAAGCGAGAAACTGCCTTTTGCCGAGAAAGCAGCGTCTAGCGCGAGAGAAGGCAGCGTCCTCAGGACACAATGCTGGCTGTGCCCAGAAGCGTGAGGCAGCAGTGGAAGACTGTTGAAAGCAAGAACAGCTCGGTGGAAGAAGGTGGTGGTGGAGAATTTCAGGCAGAAGCCGTCAGGGCTGCAGGCTGCAGGAGGAGCTTCAGGCAGACTTGTAGCACTTCCCCAGCACAGTGCACAGCTCCCGGGGCTAGATCCACGCCAAACATGCCCTGTCTGCAAGCGAGAGCTGTAGAGAGAGCAGGAAGCGTCAGGTTGCTTCTTTCGCCGTGTACGTGCTAGTGCTCTGTTTGGGCACTCTGCAGAGAAACACTGGTGCTTGCTTCTGCTTCCAGCAAGCCAAGGTGCTTGTGCAGCAAGAATCCTGCTTTTTCCAGCACAGGATCACTTTGGAGCTGAGTGGGAGTTAGCCCTGCTTTTGCAGCACCAGCAGAAGCTCTGCTGGCTCTCTCTACTGCTTTTCCATAGCAGTGCTGTCAGAAGCGAGAAACTGCCTTTTGCCGAGAAAGCAGCGTCTAGCGCGAGAGAAGGCAGCGTCCTCAGGACACAATGCTGGCTGTGCCCAGAAGCGTGAGGCAGCAGTGGAAGACTGTTGAAAGCAAGAACAGCTCGGTGGAAGAAGGTGGTGGTGGAGAATTTCAGGCAGAAGCCGTCAGGGCTGCAGGCTGCAGGAGGAGCTTCAGGCAGACTTGTAGCACTTCCCCAGCACAGTGCACAGCTCCCGGGGCTAGATCCACGCCAAACATGCCCTGTCTGCAAGCGAGAGCTGTAGAGAGAGCAGGAAGCGTCAGGTTGCTTCTTTCGCCGTGTACGTGCTAGTGCTCTGTTTGGGCACTCTGCAGAGAAACACTGGTGCTTGCTTCTGCTTCCAGCAAGCCAAGGTGCTTGTGCAGCAAGAATCCTGCTTTTTCCAGCACAGGATCACTTTGGAGCTGAGTGGGAGTTAGCCCTGCTTTTGCAGCACCAGCAGAAGCTCTGCTGGCTCTCTCTACTGCTTTTCCATAGCAGTGCTGTCAGAAGCGAGAAACTGCCTTTTGCCGAGAAAGCAGCGTCTAGCGCGAGAGAAGGCAGCGTCCTCAGGACACAATGCTGGCTGTGCCCAGAAGCGTGAGGCAGCAGTGGAAGACTGTTGAAAGCAAGAACAGCTCGGTGGAAGAAGGTGGTGGTGGAGAATTTCAGGCAGAAGCCGTCAGGGCTGCAGGCTGCAGGAGGAGCTTCAGGCAGACTTGTAGCACTTCCCCAGCACAGTGCACAGCTCCCGGGGCTAGATCCACGCCAAACATGCCCTGTCTGCAAGCGAGAGCTGTAGAGAGAGCAGGAAGCGTCAGGTTGCTTCTTTCGCCGTGTACGTGCTAGTGCTCTGTTTGGGCACTCTGCAGAGAAACACTGGTGCTTGCTTCTGCTTCCAGCAAGCCAAGGTGCTTGTGCAGCAAGAATCCTGCTTTTTCCAGCACAGGATCACTTTGGAGCTGAGTGGGAGTTAGCCCTGCTTTTGCAGCACCAGCAGAAGCTCTGCTGGCTCTCTCTACTGCTTTTCCATAGCAGTGCTGTCAGAAGCGAGAAACTGCCTTTTGCCGAGAAAGCAGCGTCTAGCGCGAGAGAAGGCAGCGTCCTCAGGACACAATGCTGGCTGTGCCCAGAAGCGTGAGGCAGCAGTGGAAGACTGTTGAAAGCAAGAACAGCTCGGTGGAAGAAGGTGGTGGTGGAGAATTTCAGGCAGAAGCCGTCAGGGCTGCAGGCTGCAGGAGGAGCTTCAGGCAGACTTGTAGCACTTCCCCAGCACAGTGCACAGCTCCCGGGGCTAGATCCACGCCAAACATGCCCTGTCTGCAAGCGAGAGCTGTAGAGAGAGCAGGAAGCGTCAGGTTGCTTCTTTCGCCGTGTACGTGCTAGTGCTCTGTTTGGGCACTCTGCAGAGAAACACTGGTGCTTGCTTCTGCTTCCAGCAAGCCAAGGTGCTTGTGCAGCAAGAATCCTGCTTTTTCCAGCACAGGATCACTTTGGAGCTGAGTGGGAGTTAGCCCTGCTTTTGCAGCACCAGCAGAAGCTCTGCTGGCTCTCTCTACTGCTTTTCCATAGCAGTGCTGTCAGAAGCGAGAAACTGCCTTTTGCCGAGAAAGCAGCGTCTAGCGCGAGAGAAGGCAGCGTCCTCAGGACACAATGCTGGCTGTGCCCAGAAGCGTGAGGCAGCAGTGGAAGACTGTTGAAAGCAAGAACAGCTCGGTGGAAGAAGGTGGTGGTGGAGAATTTCAGGCAGAAGCCGTCAGGGCTGCAGGCTGCAGGAGGAGCTTCAGGCAGACTTGTAGCACTTCCCCAGCACAGTGCACAGCTCCCGGGGCTAGATCCACGCCAAACATGCCCTGTCTGCAAGCGAGAGCTGTAGAGAGAGCAGGAAGCGTCAGGTTGCTTCTTTCGCCGTGTACGTGCTAGTGCTCTGTTTGGGCACTCTGCAGAGAAACACTGGTGCTTGCTTCTGCTTCCAGCAAGCCAAGGTGCTTGTGCAGCAAGAATCCTGCTTTTTCCAGCACAGGATCACTTTGGAGCTGAGTGGGAGTTAGCCCTGCTTTTGCAGCACCAGCAGAAGCTCTGCTGGCTCTCTCTACTGCTTTTCCATAGCAGTGCTGTCAGAAGCGAGAAACTGCCTTTTGCCGAGAAAGCAGCGTCTAGCGCGAGAGAAGGCAGCGTCCTCAGGACACAATGCTGGCTGTGCCCAGAAGCGTGAGGCAGCAGTGGAAGACTGTTGAAAGCAAGAACAGCTCGGTGGAAGAAGGTGGTGGTGGAGAATTTCAGGCAGAAGCCGTCAGGGCTGCAGGCTGCAGGAGGAGCTTCAGGCAGACTTGTAGCACTTCCCCAGCACAGTGCACAGCTCCCGGGGCTAGATCCACGCCAAACATGCCCTGTCTGCAAGCGAGAGCTGTAGAGAGAGCAGGAAGCGTCAGGTTGCTTCTTTCGCCGTGTACGTGCTAGTGCTCTGTTTGGGCACTCTGCAGAGAAACACTGGTGCTTGCTTCTGCTTCCAGCAAGCCAAGGTGCTTGTGCAGCAAGAATCCTGCTTTTTCCAGCACAGGATCACTTTGGAGCTGAGTGGGAGTTAGCCCTGCTTTTGCAGCACCAGCAGAAGCTCTGCTGGCTCTCTCTACTGCTTTTCCATAGCAGTGCTGTCAGAAGCGAGAAACTGCCTTTTGCCGAGAAAGCAGCGTCTAGCGCGAGAGAAGGCAGCGTCCTCAGGACACAATGCTGGCTGTGCCCAGAAGCGTGAGGCAGCAGTGGAAGACTGTTGAAAGCAAGAACAGCTCGGTGGAAGAAGGTGGTGGTGGAGAATTTCAGGCAGAAGCCGTCAGGGCTGCAGGCTGCAGGAGGAGCTTCAGGCAGACTTGTAGCACTTCCCCAGCACAGTGCACAGCTCCCGGGGCTAGATCCACGCCAAACATGCCCTGTCTGCAAGCGAGAGCTGTAGAGAGAGCAGGAAGCGTCAGGTTGCTTCTTTCGCCGTGTACGTGCTAGTGCTCTGTTTGGGCACTCTGCAGAGAAACACTGGTGCTTGCTTCTGCTTCCAGCAAGCCAAGGTGCTTGTGCAGCAAGAATCCTGCTTTTTCCAGCACAGGATCACTTTGGAGCTGAGTGGGAGTTAGCCCTGCTTTTGCAGCACCAGCAGAAGCTCTGCTGGCTCTCTCTACTGCTTTTCCATAGCAGTGCTGTCAGAAGCGAGAAACTGCCTTTTGCCGAGAAAGCAGCGTCTAGCGCGAGAGAAGGCAGCGTCCTCAGGACACAATGCTGGCTGTGCCCAGAAGCGTGAGGCAGCAGTGGAAGACTGTTGAAAGCAAGAACAGCTCGGTGGAAGAAGGTGGTGGTGGAGAATTTCAGGCAGAAGCCGTCAGGGCTGCAGGCTGCAGGAGGAGCTTCAGGCAGACTTGTAGCACTTCCCCAGCACAGTGCACAGCTCCCGGGGCTAGATCCACGCCAAACATGCCCTGTCTGCAAGCGAGAGCTGTAGAGAGAGCAGGAAGCGTCAGGTTGCTTCTTTCGCCGTGTACGTGCTAGTGCTCTGTTTGGGCACTCTGCAGAGAAACACTGGTGCTTGCTTCTGCTTCCAGCAAGCCAAGGTGCTTGTGCAGCAAGAATCCTGCTTTTTCCAGCACAGGATCACTTTGGAGCTGAGTGGGAGTTAGCCCTGCTTTTGCAGCACCAGCAGAAGCTCTGCTGGCTCTCTCTACTGCTTTTCCATAGCAGTGCTGTCAGAAGCGAGAAACTGCCTTTTGCCGAGAAAGCAGCGTCTAGCGCGAGAGAAGGCAGCGTCCTCAGGACACAATGCTGGCTGTGCCCAGAAGCGTGAGGCAGCAGTGGAAGACTGTTGAAAGCAAGAACAGCTCGGTGGAAGAAGGTGGTGGTGGAGAATTTCAGGCAGAAGCCGTCAGGGCTGCAGGCTGCAGGAGGAGCTTCAGGCAGACTTGTAGCACTTCCCCAGCACAGTGCACAGCTCCCGGGGCTAGATCCACGCCAAACATGCCCTGTCTGCAAGCGAGAGCTGTAGAGAGAGCAGGAAGCGTCAGGTTGCTTCTTTCGCCGTGTACGTGCTAGTGCTCTGTTTGGGCACTCTGCAGAGAAACACTGGTGCTTGCTTCTGCTTCCAGCAAGCCAAGGTGCTTGTGCAGCAAGAATCCTGCTTTTTCCAGCACAGGATCACTTTGGAGCTGAGTGGGAGTTAGCCCTGCTTTTGCAGCACCAGCAGAAGCTCTGCTGGCTCTCTCTACTGCTTTTCCATAGCAGTGCTGTCAGAAGCGAGAAACTGCCTTTTGCCGAGAAAGCAGCGTCTAGCGCGAGAGAAGGCAGCGTCCTCAGGACACAATGCTGGCTGTGCCCAGAAGCGTGAGGCAGCAGTGGAAGACTGTTGAAAGCAAGAACAGCTCGGTGGAAGAAGGTGGTGGTGGAGAATTTCAGGCAGAAGCCGTCAGGGCTGCAGGCTGCAGGAGGAGCTTCAGGCAGACTTGTAGCACTTCCCCAGCACAGTGCACAGCTCCCGGGGCTAGATCCACGCCAAACATGCCCTGTCTGCAAGCGAGAGCTGTAGAGAGAGCAGGAAGCGTCAGGTTGCTTCTTTCGCCGTGTACGTGCTAGTGCTCTGTTTGGGCACTCTGCAGAGAAACACTGGTGCTTGCTTCTGCTTCCAGCAAGCCAAGGTGCTTGTGCAGCAAGAATCCTGCTTTTTCCAGCACAGGATCACTTTGGAGCTGAGTGGGAGTTAGCCCTGCTTTTGCAGCACCAGCAGAAGCTCTGCTGGCTCTCTCTACTGCTTTTCCATAGCAGTGCTGTCAGAAGCGAGAAACTGCCTTTTGCCGAGAAAGCAGCGTCTAGCGCGAGAGAAGGCAGCGTCCTCAGGACACAATGCTGGCTGTGCCCAGAAGCGTGAGGCAGCAGTGGAAGACTGTTGAAAGCAAGAACAGCTCGGTGGAAGAAGGTGGTGGTGGAGTATTTCAGGCAGAAGCCGTCAGGGCTGCAGGCTGCAGGAGGAGCTTCAGGCAGACTTGTAGCACTTCCCCAGCACAGTGCACAGCTCCCGGGGCTAGATCCACGCCAAACATGCCCTGTCTGCAAGCGAGAGCTGTAGAGAGAGCAGGAAGCGTCAGGTTGCTTCTTTTCGCCGTGTACGTGCTAGTGCTCTGTTTGGGCACTCTGCAGAGAAACACTGGTGCTTGCTTCTGCTTCCAGCAAGCCAAGGTGCTTGTGCAGCAAGAATCCTGCTTTTTCCAGCACAGGATCACTTTGGAGCTGAGTGGGAGTTAGCCCTGCTTTTGCAGCACCAGCAGAAGCTCTGCTGGCTCTCTCTACTGCTTTTCCATAGCAGTGCTGTCAGAAGCGAGAAACTGCCTTTTGCCGAGAAAGCAGCGTCTAGCGCGAGAGAAGGCAGCGTCCTCAGGACACAATGCTGGCTGTGCCCAGAAGCGTGAGGCAGCAGTGGAAGACTGTTGAAAGCAAGAACAGCTCGGGGAAGAAGGTGGTGGTGGAGAATTTCAGGCAGAAGCCGTCAGGGCTGCAGGCTGCAGGAGGAGCTTCAGGCAGACTTGTAGCACTTCCCCAGCACAGTGCACAGCTCCCGGGGCTAGATCCACGCCAAACATGCCCTGTCTGCAAGCGAGAGCTGTAGAGAGAGCAGGAAGCGTCAGGTTGCTTCTTTTCGCCGTGTACGTGCTAGTGCTCTGTTTGGGCACTCTGCAGAGAAACACTGGTGCTTGCTTCTGCTTCCAGCAAGCCAAGGTGCTTGTGCAGCAAGAATCCTGCTTTTTCCAGCACAGGATCACTTTGGAGCTGAGTGGGAGTTAGCCCTGCTTTTGCAGCACCAGCAGAAGCTCTGCTGGCTCTCTCTACTGCTTTTCCATAGCAGTGCTGTCAGAAGCGAGAAACTGCCTTTTGCCGAGAAAGCAGCGTCTAGCGCGAGAGAAGGCAGCGTCCTCAGGACACAATGCTGGCTGTGCCCAGAAGCGTGAGGCAGCAGTGGAAGACTGTTGAAAGCAAGAACAGCTCGGGGAGAGCAGGTGGTGGTGGAGAATTTCAGGCAGAAGCCGTCAGGGCTGCAGGCTGCAGGAGGAGCTTCAGGCAGACTTGTAGCACTTCCCCAGCACAGTGCACAGCTCCCGGGGCTAGATCCACGCCAAACATGCCCTGTCTGCAAGCGAGAGCTGTAGAGAGAGCAGGAAGCGTCAGGTAGCTTCTTTTCGCCGTGTACGTGCTGCTGCTCTGTTTGGGCACTCTGCAGAGAAACACTGGTGCTTGCTTCTGCTTCCAGCAAGCCAAGGTGCTTGTGCAGCAAGAATCCTGCTTTTTCCAGCACAGGATCACTTTGGAGCTGAGTGGGAGTTAGCCCTGCTTTTGCAGCACCAGCAGAAGCTCTGCTGGCTCTCTCTACTGCTTTTCCATAGCAGAGCTGTCAGAAGCGAGAAACTGCCTTTTGCCGAGAAAGCAGCGTTTAGCGCGAGAGAAGGCAGCGTCCTCAGGACACAATGCTGGCTGTGCCCAGAAGCGTGAGGCAGCAGTGGAAGACTGTTGAAAGCAAGAACAGCTCGGGGAGAGCAGGTGGTGGTGGAGAATTTCAGGCAGAAGCCGTCAGGGCTGCAGGCTGCAGGAGGAGCTTCAGGCAGACTTGTAGCACTTCCCCAGCACAGTGCACAGCTCCCGGGGCTAGATCCACGGCAAACATGCCCTGCACACAAACATCTCTGCTAAGCGAGAGCTGTAGAGAGAGCGCTGCCAGTTGCTTCTTTTCGCCTAGTGTACTCTGTTTGGGCACTCTGCAGAGAAACACTGGTGCTTGCTTCTGCTTCCAGCAAGCCAAGGTGCTTGTGCAGCAAGAATCCTGCTTTTTCCAGCACAGGATCACTTTGGAGCTGAGTGGGAGTTAGCCCTGCTTTTGCAGCACCAGCAGAAGCTCTGCTGGCTCTCTCTACTGCTTTTCCATAGCAGAGCTGTCAGAAGCGAGAAACTGCCTTTTGCCGAGAAAGCAGCGTTTAGCGCGAGAGAAGGCAGCGTCCTC
The DNA here is from genome assembly GCA_017589585.1 of Phylloscopus whistleri. Lineage (NCBI taxonomy): Eukaryota > Metazoa > Chordata > Aves > Passeriformes > Phylloscopidae > Phylloscopus > Phylloscopus whistleri. The sequence goes on along the minus strand of JADMLD010000682.1, from coordinate 2,472 downwards.
AGGACACAATGCTGGCTGTGCCCAGAAGCGTGAGGCAGCAGTGGAAGACTGTTGAAAGCAAGAACAGCTCGGGGAGAGCAGGTGGTGGTGGAGAATTTCAGGCAGAAGCCGTCAGGGCTGCAGGCTGCAGGAGGAGCTTCAGGCAGACTTGTAGCACTTCCCCAGCACAGTGCACAGCTCCCGGGGCTAGATCCACGCCAAACATGCCCTGTCTGCAAGCGAGAGCTGTAGTGAGAGCAGGAAGCGTCAGGTAGCTTCTTTTCGCCGTGTACGTGCTGGTGCTCTGTTTGGGCACTCTGCAGAGAAACACTGGTGCTTGCTTCTGCTTCCAGCAAGCCAAGGTGCTTGTGCAGCAAGAATCCTGCTTTTTCCAGCACAGGATCACTTTGGAGCTGAGTGGGAGTTAGCCCTGCTTTTGCAGCACCAGCAGAAGCTCTGCTGGCTCTCTCTACTGCTTTTCCATAGCAGAGCTGTCAGAAGCGAGAAACTGCCTTTTGCCGAGAAAGCAGCGTTTAGCGCGAGAGAAGGCAGCGTCCTCAGGACACAATGCTGGCTGTGCCCAGAAGCGTGAGGCAGCAGTGGAAGACTGTTGAAAGCAAGAACAGCTCGGGAGAGCAGGTGGTGGTGGAGAATTTCAGGCAGAAGCCGTCAGGGCTGCAGGCTGCAGGAGGAGCTTCAGGCAGACTTGTAGCACTTCCCCAGCACAGTGCACAGCTCCCGGGGCTAGATCCACGCCAAACATGCCCTGTCTGCAAGCGAGAGCTGTAGTGAGAGCAGGAAGCGTCAGGTAGCTTCTTTTCGCCGTGTACGTGCTGCTGCTCTGTTTGGGCACTCTGCAGAGAAACACTGGTGCTTGCTTCTGCTTCCAGCAAGCCAAGGTGCTTGTGCAGCAAGAATCCTGCTTTTTCCAGCACAGGATCACTTTGGAGCTGAGTGGGAGTTAGCCCTGCTTTTGCAGCACCAGCAGAAGCTCTGCTGGCTCTCTCTACTGCTTTTCCATAGCAGAGCTGTCAGAAGCGAGAAACTGCCTTTTGCCGAGAAAGCAGCGTTTAGCGCGAGAGAAGGCAGCGTCCTCAGGACACAATGCTGGCTGTGCCCAGAAGCGTGAGGCAGCAGTGGAAGACTGTTGAAAGCAAGACCAGCTCGGGGAGAGCAGGTGGTGGTGGAGAATTTCAGGCAGAAGCCGTCAGGGCTGCAGGCTGCAGGAGGAGCTTCAGGCAGACTTGTAGCACTTCCCCAGCACAGTGCACAGCTCCCGGGGCTAGATCCACGCCAAACATGCCCTGTCTGCAAGCGAGAGCTGTAGTGAGAGCAGAAAGCGTCAGGTAGCTTCTTTTCGCCGTGTACGTGCTGTGCTCTGTTTGGGCACTCTGCAGAGAAACACTGGTGCTTGCTTCTGCTTCCAGCAAGCCAAGGTGCTTGTGCAGCAAGAATCCTGCTTTTTCCAGCACAGGATCACTTTGGAGCTGAGTGGGAGTTAGCCCTGCTTTTGCAGCACCAGCAGAAGTTCTGCTGGCTCTCTCTACTGCTTTTCCATAGCAGAGCTGTCAGAAGCGAGAAACTGCCTTTTGCCGAGAAAGCAGCGTTTAGCGCGAGAGAAGGCAGCGTCCTCAGGACACAATGCTGGCTGTGCCCAGAAGCGTGAGGCAGCAGTGGAAGACTGTTGAAAGCAAGAACAGCTCGGGGAGAGCAGGTGGTGGTGGAGAATTTCAGGCAGAAGCCGTCAGGGCTGCAGGCTGCAGGAGGAGCTTCAGGCAGACTTGTAGCACTTCCCCAGCACAGTGCACAGCTCCCGGGGCTAGATCCACGCCAAACATGCCCTGTCTGCAAGCGAGAGCTGTAGTGAGAGCAGGAAGCGTCAGGTAGCTTCTTTTCGCCGTGTACGTGCTGCTGCTCTGTTTGGGCACTCTGCAGAGAAACACTGGTGCTTGCTTCTGCTTCCAGCAAGCCAAGGTGCTTGTGCAGCAAGAATCCTGCTTTTTCCAGCACAGGATCACTTTGGAGCTGAGTGGGAGTTAGCCCTGCTTTTGCAGCACCAGCAGAAGCTCTGCTGGCTCTCTCTACTGCTTTTCCATAGCAGAGCTGTCAGAAGCGAGAAACTGCCTTTTGCCGAGAAAGCAGCGTTTAGCGCGAGAGAAGGCAGCGTCCTCAGGACACAATGCTGGCTGTGCCCAGAAGCGTGAGGCAGCAGTGGAAGACTGTTGAAAGCAAGAACAGCTCGGGGAGAGCAGGTGGTGGTGGAGAATTTCAGGCAGAAGCCGTCAGGGCTGCAGGCTGCAGGAGGAGCTTCAGGCAGACTTGTAGCACTTCCCCAGCACAGTGCACAGCTCCCGGGGCTAGATCCACGCCAAACATGCCCTGTCTGCAAGCGAGAGCTGTAGTGAGAGCAGGAAGCGTCAGGTAGCTTCTTTTCGCCGTGTACGTGCTGGTGCTCTGTTTGGGCACTCTGCAGAGAAAACACTGTGCTTGCTT